>OY728159.1:589780084-599780084 GCA_963277665.1 Viscum album | reverse complement strand
TTGATGTAAGACATCACATTTTGAGATACCATTATCAAAAAGTTGATATCACTTTGGAAGTCATTAGAACTGATTATCAAATTGATTATATATTCACCAAACCATTAAATCCTAAATGAATATATTACATCATACGTGAATTAGGATAGATAAATCTTAAGTTGAAAATGTACTAATATAAAAACATAATATTATTTAGTTTACTTTTTCATGGGGAACTCTATTAAATTTTCTATCTCATCCTTACGGTCTTATAGTTAATATTTACCCAGTTACCATTTTTCACTAATTGTTTCAAAAAATTAAATTGCTCTGTTTTGGAACCCAATAGTAAACATGACACCTTGAAAACCTGTTAGCGTCTCACCGTGAAAACATGTTACGGTATCACTGTGAAAGTATCTTATGGTCTCACTGTAAAAACACTTTTTCATTTTATTTACATGTTCTAACTCATACCTTAGTGATTGATTTTTTTTTCTTTTCTTTCCCATGTTTATCAATTTTTGACACATGATATCCCTAAATGATAAAAACGAAAGAGCTTTCACTCTTTTCTTCACTCGAGCTCTCTTCTCTAAAATCGTAATTCCTTCAACCCGTCATATTTCTCTCTCTCTAAATCCCTCAATTGAATGCCCAAAATGAAAACGCCATCTTAATCAACTCCTGAGAATCACATATCAAATAATAAGATGATTATAGCACCAAAGATATCACCCAAATGACATTTGAATCAGAATATTATTGATATAATAGATCAACCAGAAAATGAGATCTACCCTAATTGTTTGCTATCAAGTAAGTCTTTAGTAGTTAATGTACTGATAGGGAAGGTTTGGGAGGCTTGGTTCACAAAATAGGAAAGTCTGATTTACCAAAATCTAGTTTCTCATTTCAATTAGTTTTTTCAGTTTTCATTCAATACAGAAGATGGTTTTTTTTATACGATGGATCAACGTCCAATGATGTTTTTTTTCTTCAAGGTTATAGGATGCTTGCCTCGGGATACCTCATGAAGGAATTTTTGAGGACTATCAATGATTTCCTCCTCCTCCAGGTGATATCTTTGTTTTATAAGAAGCCTTGGGAATCTTGACTGGTAGTAAAACAATTAGGAGAGATATTGAAACTAAGTTGGATGGTGAAACTTGATTGTTTTTTAAGATAATTTAGAATATGACTAGTTTTTAAAAATGATATTTTTATACCCTAAAATATCAAGATATATTTTTTATAAATCTTTTGTATAATGTACATAAGATTAACCTATGAGAATATGTTTCACTTCATATGCGAGATTTGATAAAGTCCTCCTCAAATTCAGCCTCGTTGTTCTACTAAAGGTTAATCTCTGCTATGTTGTATGCTAAGGGGATGGTTGGGCTGAATAAATATTTCATCAAGGACTGAATTCTATATCTCATGTTTTATAGTCATAAGAATTAAAATTATTTGGAATCCATGAAAAATGGAATGGGTGGAGGATAATTTATGATTGAATGAAGAGTTTAATCCAGTTTAGCATTATTCATGAACTAAGGACATATCTGATCTTGGTTTGGAACTACATGAAATTGTTGACTATCTTGTTGAGGAAGAAGCGGAGGAGGTTGTTTCAACAAAATGGGAAACTCTCTTTGATAGGGAAGACAGTGGACCCGTTCCTCAAGACATAGTTTAAAAGAAAGTACATGTTCTTGAAGAAACTATTGTTTGGGAAAAAAATATTCTTCTTGATAAGAGTCTATTATTAATTAATGGATATTTCTTTTTTTGAAGAGAATCACGAAGAATAACTTTCTCTTGAGAAAGAAGCTACTTTTGGGGAAAAAATAGAGTAACAAGCTGATTCGAAGATTATCTTATCTGCTAAATAATGAATGGAGAAAAAATTTATATAGGCTAGAATAGAAATGGGTGAATATATTTGGGATGAAATTTTGGAATTAGATCAAAGAACAGAATCTCTTAGTCCAATAATAGATTCACATGTTGAGGGGATAAGAAACCTAGTCTATAACGTGTATAAATTACTAATCCAATTGATCAAATCAATGTGGATTCATGGTATAAGTTCCATAGTAAGTTTTATGTGAATGATACTTAATAAGTGTAATTTAAAGATATATAATTGTCTAATGTGTTTCATTTGAAACCGGTATCTTTTCTTGATGAAATCTATACAAAGGAACCCAATCCTATCTCAACTCCTTTTCCCAATACTTCCTAATATCCTCCTAATTATGTGAGTCAGAATGATCAAAAAGCCATTTGAGCTACTTTAATGGATGGTGTTGAAAAGCTCATGAACACTCAACCAACTCTTATAACAAACTTGAGTGAAAGAGATGTTTCCATACTATTAGAATAGATCATATAGAAGATTCCTTGAAGAATTCTTCATGAAATTCATGTGGTTATAATTGATAACAAACGGTTGAATGATGATGTCAGATCTCGTAGATCAGTGGTTGAAGATACCCATAAAGTGTTGAAATCAAGACCAGTTCCTTTTTATCATCCTATTAAGGATGTTATTGGAGATATTCCATAGGAAGTTATCTATGTGATTCAACTGACCCTATCTTCCTTAGCATACAAGGTGGATGATAGAAACTAGAATATATTTAAGAAATGTGTGAGCTTGTTATTGGTCACAACAAATTTACTGATGAGTGCAAGGATTGTCTACAAAATGTTATGAATTTACTAAATTACCTCACTTTAGCTGTTACGGCCTCTAATACCTCTAGATAGTCATCTCAACCCTCTTTTTACAATAATGTACTCAGAACTACTATTACAGATGAACTTCAATCAGTGCTAGGTGGATTTGACAAGTAAATTCTATCTATGGTTGTCAAAAATAGGGACAGATTCCTAGATTTTGTAAGGATTCAATCAAATATAAAAAATGATGCTCATGAATAAATTACTAAGAACGTGGATTTATACTTCAATCATATTTCATCTAAGAATTATATGACAATCAATTTCAAGTACCTTGTAGAGAATTAAAAAATTCCTCATGTCGCTGAAGCATTCCAAACAAAATTTCAAAAGATGAAATATTTCCCTCATTTTTTAGAAAAGTTCATGGAGAACATAGGTGATTTCAAGAATGTGATATAGTATGGTTGTGATAATATTCATTACTTAATCATGTTATTGGTTCCTTATATTCATGTCTAGAGAACTGCTATTATGGCTCCTATAGCTTCACCCTTGCAGCCTGGTTTTCCTCCTTCTTCATCCATTAACTCTGTCTCTACATCAATTTCGTTCTCTCATGCTCTGAGTCTGAAAAAACATGTTATCCTCGACTAAAAATTACCTTAGTCTTGCACCAAACCTACCTTGGCACCCTCTATTTTTTAAGGACTCCCTCTTCCTTCTCTGAATGGTGGCTCACTTAACTCTTCTAATTCTATATTTTCTCTTTTCGTGCCTCCTGATGCTGCTTCCAAGGGAAAATAGAAGACATTTAGTGTTAAATAAAATTGTACACTATATTTTGACAGGGATATCCTTTTTATTTGTTGCATATGGTTTGTAATGACACATATTTCTCCTTATAATGCACTTTCCACTATTATTGTCTATTCTCTTATTTAATTTTGTACTCTTTTTGATAATCCCAAAAGTTGGAGAGACACATACACTATGGGATAGATAGCACACTAAGAACATATATGTCACTCATATATTTTTTAAAAATTAAAAGGGGGGTATTGTTGGAATCCTCATGTATTAATCAATTATTAATGATCAAAAATTGTTACTCCTGTTTAAACTCTCTCTTTTCATGTGTATATATTCTTGGTTTCTTTATGATTAAAATAAATTTTCTCAAGATCTTGATTCTTATATATCAAGAATGGTTATTTTAAAATATATTTAACTTTAGACTATAGTGATTTATTTTTTGAATGATTAAGTCTAATTCATTCAATGAATACTATTACTTATGTTTATATATTGATATTTGGAAAATTCTGAGAAACCACCAGTTTGCCATCAGTTCTGGTATTCTCGTAAAGGACCAAAACACACTGACCAAGACACCGTGACCCTGACATCGTGACTGAGACACCCTAACCTAGACAACGTGACCCAGACACCGTGACCCAACCACCATGACCTAAACACTCTGACTAGACATCGTAACTAGTTCTAGATATCATGATGTCTGTGACACCAGTTCCTTACTAAGACACTGTTCAATGTTTCGAAAAGGACCAAACACAATGAAAATAACACCGAATCTATGCTACTGGTTCCTAATCCCAATAAAATTATGCCATTATGAATGTCTCATTGCTCAATGGAAATGAAGAAGACACCATATCGTGAGGACCCCATTTCCTTGTGACACTGTTTCTAAAAATACTATGACACATTTCTTTATTTTGTTTTTTCCATTTTAAATTTAATTTCTAACTGTCATATTTGAGCCTTTTAAATACACTTACATAATTAACATTCCATTATTGACATGTCATTGAAATATATAAGGTATGAGGTATAGGATACATGCATCATGTCAGCTCCAACACTTACACTCCAAGAATAAAAAGAAAAGTGTGGCCCAGAATCAAGTGGAGACTATAAATATATGTGTGTATAAGAAGTGTGATATTTCTTGAAAAATGGAAATATATATGAAAAAAGATATATCTAAAGAACACTCAAAGTATTCATTAAAAAATGGTGGAATACCACAGATCAGAGCCAAGTCATCTTCATAATATTAAATTCATGAAGAACACGAGCTAGAACTAACTAAAAGCCAGGGCACTAGACATGAGATACTCTATTTCTCAAGTAGACTCAATTATTGTCTCTTAATCATCCAATATGTCCTATGCTATATAGAATAACACTACGAGCACTTATAACCTCATCTCAACATCTTTTCTCGGTTGTTTATTTTTTTAGCATTCCAGAAGTGTGTGTGTATCTGTATTAAAAACACTCATTGTATCCTACACTAAAATGAAGGATATAATATATCCTTCCTTTCATATATTTTTAAACTTATTTACTCCCACCGGTACGGGTGGGAGAGGTCCTTGTGTGACCAGATATTTTTTACCCACGAAGAACATTGGAAGATGTCATGTGACCTTAACAGTCATGTGCACTATTGTTTACCCCAATCCAGGATGTGGATAAATTATATTAATATAAACTACATTGTGGAAGGTGATCACATAGTAGATTTGATTAGGTATTGGATTAAAAATGAACCACTTGTTTTATCCGATGTGTTGTTTAATTTGGTTTTCCTTATTTTACAGTATAATTCATAAATCACTATATTTACTTTGATAGATAATCTTGGATAGAAGTTATAATAGTTTTTCTTTATTATAATAGCTTCAAAAGTAATATCAATAACTCATTTTGATATTACTGAGAATTAATCAATACTTTCAAGGGTCATCTGAATATTCAATCATTTATAACCATATTACCTTGATTAATAGGGATGTATTTATTTTTATTAATGAATACTATTATGAACAATATTATGTAAAATCTAGTAGAGATTCTCAATTCACCCCCACCCTTCTTGAGTACTCTACTCTAACCAACAATATGTATATACACTATATACGTGAGGACATATGTTAGAATATAGATTGATACTTGGTCCTAGAAAGTCATCTGGAATAATACAAGAATCCATGCATAGTCTAATGAGTTATAGGCTCTCGTAATGGTATTATATATGAATCTCATAAAAATGAGAGACTTTGTGTTTTTTACTCTAGATAGTGGGGTGAATCATAATTTCCATACCAAAATGTAATGGAATGTGGCATGTATTTCCAATTATCTAACTAAAAGTAATTGTTCTCAGACATCATTACCATCACTCAGTAATACGAGGCATGAAACTCTATGCTTAAAATATCTCTTAACTAGTTACCAATTACCAAAAACTGTAGTATATACATAATAATAAAAATATGGAATTTAAATTTAAATAATTTACCTTACTTTAACCCCATCTAACTGTGGGTATAAAAATTACACAACACTTTATCAAATTAGAAAATATTACATGGCCTTCAAAATACTATAAAATATATTAAATTATACCATTTATGTTTTTTGAAAGTAAAATACAATGTGAGGTTAAGAAGCATCACCTAGGAGATGGTTGGTCGATTAAAATTCAACATTATAGTGGGAAATTAATTCAACACACCCCAAGGGATTGTGTTTAACAAGGTAAAAACCTATAATAGTTTAATAAGATTATAATGGTATATTATAACATGATTCATTTATTCTTAAAAGTATAATGGCATTGTAAAAAATGTTTAGAAATGTAAGGTGTACGGAACAATAAAAATGTGATATAAACAGTTATTTTTGGTAAAAATGTAGACCATCTACCTATGTATCATGGATTAATCATCAACTAATATCGTCTTTTGGATTGAAGTAAAAAAGAAAGGAATAAATAAAAGTCCCTAAAAATTTGGAATATGATCAATCCTAAAAATAATGTAAGAGATGGAGACAGATACTCAGAATGGAAGGAATATGAGTAGATATCTTACTGTTATCTAATAACATAATCCAATGGTGGATTTATTAGACACAGAATAGATGATATATTAATGAATCTAGTTTAAATCATAGAAGTACTCTCATGATGATACTACTGTGTAATAGAGGAGAAATATAATGCCTCTACCAAACAATATGAGGTCATTCTTCCTTTGAAAAAATAATCACGTGAATTTAAATTCCTTCAAAATATCAATTTTTTTCTTTATGGAAAAAACTATCTCAATACATGGATGGGGGGTTTGGCCAGACCGTATGAGGTCATGTATTTATAAATACACAATTTTTATTTATAGTACATTCCATGTATTAAGAATGCATGTAGCCTCTTATCAAATTTTACTTCCTTCCATAAGAAAAATGGTGATCCTAAGGAACATTTAAATAAGTTATAAAAACTGAATGAGTACTTAATTAGGGGAGACTAAAAATTAAATAATTTTTTTATCTTTGAAAATACATCTTGTTAATCCCCCCAAAACATAGAAAACACATCTAAATATTCCTATCTTAAGGTGGTAAAACATAATCTAATAAAACATATTTCTACTGACCATGTACATAAGCTTCTCACTCCCACATAACATCCTATACAATTTCGTTCTTCCATAGCACCCATACTTGAAGAACTGACCTACCTCGAGGAGTCTTTATTATCTAATAAATAAGACAAACAAGGTTCTCCTCAAAAAAAGATTCCTCATATATCTCAAACTCATCAATCCATAAAAAATGTATTCCGTTTTGATAATACTAATGAAGATGAGATACATGAATGAAGTCATGCATAAAAATGTATCTCTGAGTAATTTATCCCTAATAATCCATTGATGGAACTCTATCCAAAATATCAAAATGTCTGAAATATCGATGTGATAACTTATGAAACCTCATAATCCATCACTAATCAATCATAGGTGATTCACATAAGAAAAATTAAATCACCAACCTCATTCTCAAGGGTCTATAAATAGTTACTGGGATATGACTAAAGCCTATACTATGCTATCTACATGTGATTTATAATTAATTGAACCTATTAATAAGTCTCACGGCTGACACATAGTCTAAATCATGTTTCCTCTAATGACACTAACCTGCACATAGGTAATCGACATAGCCTACCATATAAGGCTGTGTATGGTTGTACCTTGATGGTAGCTTGAAATTTTTTCTTGTAATAGAACTAAAATAAGGGTATAGGTCTCAACCAAGAAATTTTATTTTAAAAGACACATGAATAAGCAATTTCCTCCAATGCATACAATTTTCACTCAATCTATCCATCAGTCTGAGGGTGATAGGTTGTGCTTACATTCAACTCTGTACCCAAGGCCTCCTAAAATCCATACCAGAACCATGACATAAAATGATTAACTCTGTTAGATATGATAAACCATGGAGGCCCATGAATTCATTTATCATTCATGAAATATCCAATTTCATTCTTTTCAACTAAGAAGGTCTCCTCTATAGACCTAGAATAGGTTACCCTCATCTACCGAACAATGAGAACCAAAAAAATATCATTGAATTAATATGACTTAGTAAAACATGTCAAAAAAATCATGGTGGCATATTCCCATTTCCACTGTTTTATAGACAACAACTAAAATATTACCACTGGTCGCTGATGTTCTATATTCACTTGCTAATATGTGGAACACTGTGTAATAAGCCAACTATCCCCCATATAATACTAGTCTACAAAGGATGGTGATATAAGTCTCAATTCCAATTTGTTATATTGTGATGTACGTAAAAATATGAGGCATTATATTTTCACAGAAGTTAATCCCTTATTTCTACTAGGACCCAAGGATGACCACATATGTGTAAGGTCTCGTCCTCACCCATAGACTAATTTGGTGATGACTCCTCAGCGGAGATACATTCACTCATTACTAAGAACACATGATTTGAATGATTCCTCATATTTTCCAATTTTTGAAGGGAATAGATTACTGGTTATCTATACAGAATATCTTCCAATGATCCTTCTGATCCTCAACATGCATCTCTAAAAATAACACCATAAGCTACCACTCACTACTCACCTTCTGAACTGTATGTGTCTGATTCATTTAGTTCATAGAATCAGTTATTTCATTCCCTTTACTAGGCATGTATAAAAGATTAAAAATAAAATATTGATGAAACTCAACCCGTCTTCACTTCCATTGATTTGTATCACACTATATTTAGATATAAATATTGATTTTGGGAATTTTGAGTACCATAAGATTTTCCCCTAGAAAATATTTCCTCAAACAACTAAAATCATTCAAAACTACTTCATATTCGAGATCATGAATCGAGTAATTCCACTCATGAGCTTAAAACATATAGCTCAATCATCCCACATCATTCTTTATCCCATTTTGATACCTAGTACATCACAAAAAACTATATAACTTCTTCCCAGTTCAAACAGAACCATGATAGACACTGAATTCAACTAACCTTTTAACTACTAAAACGATGTTTGAAAACATATTACCATATTAACTTTAAATGATTCATAGTAAATCCCAAGAGAGGAATTTTTATAAAAGGGTAATCATTGATGAATCATCAACAATACTCGAATATCCACAAATAAACTCCATATATAAAATAAATATTTGGGACTCTCCTTGGGAAATATATCTCTCAACTTCCCTAGGTAAATTGATACTAATGATACTGAGATGATAAAACATGGGAAGTGGACTTTATTGACCAAAAAGAGAAATTTAGTTAGAATTGTTTAAATATGGTGATTTCTTACTGTATTAATCATGAAATAGAGATATTGGGCATAGCCATGTTTAGTGTGAGAATAAACCAACATATCACCCAAAAAGACTTCCATGAATGAATCCATATATGAGTAGAAAACAAAATTCAATAGATCCATGAAAATATATGGCATTTTCATGAGATTGAAAAACATTACGAGGTACTCATAAAGACCATACCTAATTCAAAAATCGGTAAAAGGTATGTTTGAAATCTTGACAAGATATTGATTACCACCTATCCTAATATCAATTTTTAAAAACACACTTAATCATTTAACTAATAATAGATGTCTCATGGTTTTGGAATCGGATACCAGTTATTCACTATAAGATGATTCAGCAGTCAGAAATCCATGAATATCCTTAGGTTTCATCTTACCTTATTGGAAATAAAAACCCATGAACCTACTGATAATATGTTTATTACTCATGTCAAATGGTTATAATACTAAATATATAGGAATTTAAGATGTATATTGTATTAATATAATCATTAAATAAAATTGATTTCGGTTTATATATCATTTTAGACATTATCTACTTGATTAATTTCTCCATTAACTATTCTAACCTTCTCTATTGCAGAAACTTTTTCAATCATAAAATGCTTTAAATTTAATTATAAATTATGAAATTTATCACAAATTTTCTGGTTAAAACATTTTATACCACTTCCAATTCCAATTTAACTAATTATATATTTTTTTAAATGATTAATTAATTTAATGAAATATATTTTTTTAAACTAACATTTGTTACATTTATAACACTCTTATTTAATTTGACATTAATGGATTGATTCTAGTAATGGAAATAAAATGAAAAAATTTAACACTAATAGTTAATTATATTATTCTAAATAATTCATCTAATGCCATAAAAGAGAAAAAAAATCAAATATTTTAGTTTTTAAAATCACTTATTTTATTTTTCTACTAACTGCACAAGCATTGTGTCAGGTTTGTGTGAGAAATGATGATAAATATTTCATCCCTAAAAAATAAAAATAAATTAAAAATAGTAAAAAATATTTGACATTTTAAATAACCATATACAACCATCCATGATTTTCTTATACTTGTTAATACATATAAGAGATACTAAAATCATGAAAGTGACATTTTGGAATTATTCTTTACTTAGAATAATATAAAAGAATTTATCTAAGATAAATTAATGAAAATATCATATTTTAGAATTTTAAAATATTATGGATGAAATAAAATCATGCAATTTAATTTAAAAAAATTGAAATTTTATTTATCTTTATCCAATTATATTTAATCCCAGTTTACTCATTTTTCCTTTACCATCTTAAAAAATATTTATCATGGTTACTATACATAATGAGAAGAATAAAATAATCATATTTAGAAAATTTAAGATATTGATTCCAAATAAAGAATCCACTTTATCTCATTCAATTACTATAATTTTCATTAATTAATTTAATAATGAGGCCCTAAAACACAATGAAAAATTATTTTTCTGAAAAATGTTTTTTAAGTATAAAATTTTGTTAATATAAAAATTAATAATTCCATTGATCCCAATGAAATTAATATTATTTTGATTATTAAAACTAAAATAATGAAATTTTATATCCTATTCAATACCATATGTATCTTTTTAAATATTTTATAAAAAAATAAAATTTTCATTAAAATTGGTATTTTTCACTAATCATAGAAATATTAATCTTTTCATAATAATTGAAAATTCTCATCCTCGAATAATATTGAATTGAGGATTTAAAAAATTAATTATTTTAATTGATTTTTTTATAAATTGAGATAAAATTTATTTTAATATTCTATCCTAAAAATAAATAAAATGCATTTTTGATGAAAACATATTCTTTTAACATAAAATGACACTGCTAAAAATTTAGTATTTTCATCCTATGATTTAATCAATTCCTTTTTTGTCGAGTATGATATTTATTAATATATATTTCATAATGTAGTTATTATGATTCATACTCATGAATTCTGTGACTATGTTATAATATTAATATTTAAATATTAATATTTCATTGTTCATTTAAGAATGATGTTTCATGTCTTGTACAATATTCAATATAGTGTTATTTTTAAAATATGATGGTATTACATTATCACCATTTATTAAATTTCAACTTCACAATTTCACCTCTTAATTGGTAAATCATGCATTGAATATTTGAGTATCCCTTTTTTGAAAACCCAAATTGTAAAAAGTATTAATAAATATTACGCTTGAAAAGAGGGGAAGGAAAATATGAAGGTCTTATTGAATAACACCTAGTTTTGTTTCTAAATTTAAAAAAATTAGTTGGAAGTGAAAATTTCGACATGTAGAAAAAAATTAATGTCCAAATTATAAAAGTGACTGAGATAGAACATTGACCCCACAAAATTGAATGATCATGAGAAATGTAATTTCTATAAAATCACAAATCAATAATGTTTGTAAAATAAAATCGATTGATAAAAAAATGAAATTAATAAGATAAATTTTTCATCCAATGTCATTTCCTTAGAGTTTAGGCATTCATTTACCATCTAGACAAATAAAACAAAGAAATATTCATACTTGAGATGAAGAATTTCAACTTTTAAAAATTTTCACAATTATGTCATCTTTTTATCTGATAGATAACCATTCAAGATGAACTTTTCATGTTTGAAGAACTGAAATAAACATCCAATTGGTAAAATAATCCAAAAATGGATTATAAGTTTTCCTCCTCTCATTATATATTATCCAAAACTGAAATGGTGATAAAAGGGTTTTGAAAATATAAAATTTGTTTAAAACATAAGATAAATATATAATAACTTTAAATACAAAAATTTCAACAATAAACCCAATGGATAAATTTATATCTCTCAATAAATAAATATCTTTAAAATTCATGAAAATATTTTCTTACACATTTGAAACCCATGAATTAGAAATATTATATCATAGAATAATACAAAATAATTTTAACATCTATCTCTATAAATAATTAGTCACTCTTAAATTATTATACAAAAACTATATATTCATTGATCATTAAATCCCTAACATATACTAATAATTTTCACGAATAACCATAATTACCAGAATGAAAAAATAAAATTATTTGTAATTATGAAATAAAAAATAACAGTTATTCCTAATGTAAAACCCCATACCAACCAAATGAACTCCCATTTTTTCTTTTAATCAAACACATTTCCAAAATAGTGAATTTCATCAAAACAAGAAATAATCGTATAGTCAAAAAATTCATTTTTAATCTCATGGATATCTATATGATAAATCATATGCTAAAAAATGTAATAACACCTTTTCGAAATTAATCATAATTACCTCAACATTAAAGATCATCATAACCCTAATGGTTATCTATGCATTATCACAATAAAATATAAAATCATTATTCCTATAATAACATTATCACTAAATAAATAATAAAACCAAGTTTTTAATGAACATAAATGTCTCCCAATATAATCATAATCAACATTAATGTTCTCCAGATAAAACCTCAAAAGGGTTGTTTGTTTATTTTAACTTGTAATCTACCATCAACTAATATACCCATGATAGTATCAATAAATTTTTAGTTAACCTCAAATTAAAACATCCTAATCTATTACTATATCTAAACCATTCAATGATACTAACTATGACATATTAAAACATGAAATTTCATTATAATACTCATTAAAATAATCTTTTCATCCATAAGAAAAATATTTATGGATATCAAAATATCCATTCAATTTAAAATGAATTTTGAAAATACCTAGATCCATGGGAAGGTATAATGAACCTCTCTTTACATAAAATACATTAAATCATTTTTTATTAATACTAAAAACATTACCCAAATATATTCATTATTATAGTATTATTTTAGTGTCTTTAGAAAATGGAAACATAAAAATTGGTACATAAGTGAGGTACATTATCTCCCACTAGGTTCTTTAGTGACTAACACCCATGATATACACATCATAGATAATAAATATCGTTATCTCATGAGGAATGGAAATAAAAAAAATTGGTGATTTTAGAGCATAGTAATGCTAAAAAAATGGAGATATGTAAGAAAAACCTGAGCATCATGGTATGAGAACAAGATCTTAACATTTGTAGATTATACCCTGCATATCAATGATCATAATCAAGAGTCCTCGGATAAATAATGGAAGTTGATAAGACAAGAATCAAAAAAAAAATAAAGAGCAAAATCCATGAGATCATTAAATAGTCATAATACATATAATTTTTTACTAACACATAAACAGGTAATATCAGTGACAATAAGTCAATGATCAATGACAAGAACTTATCAGGGAACTACATGGGGACAACACATACTGGGTAGGACACACCCTCATCTATAGTCATATTTCATTCCTTATATGGGATCGTGGTTCCCCTTATTCCCATAGTGCATTGGGTTTCCCCATCTTCCCCTAGAGGATCCTGTTTCCATGTCTTCCTATAGTGGATCAGGTTTCCC
The DNA here is from genome assembly GCA_963277665.1 of Viscum album. NCBI lineage: Eukaryota > Viridiplantae > Streptophyta > Magnoliopsida > Santalales > Viscaceae > Viscum > Viscum album. Next base: position 599,766,212 of record OY728159.1, on the reverse strand, counting down.
TATCATTAACTTTTAAATTAGGAAGCACATGTTCTCCATTTTGGATCAATCCCAGAAATTTATTTCCATTTTAAATCTATTAATATATAATGATTTACCCAAATTATTTGAGGTAGATATATTCAACACCTACTTTATATTAAAAGCAAACATATATGTTTCACAAGATAATAAAACAATCTTCATATCCTGGCCTATGAAAAATATGTGGGTTTCATAACCATCATATCATAACCCGTGAAATGGAATGGGTATCATAAAAAATTCATCATATCATTAACTATGGATAAGATATATGCCTTATATCATTTAATCCAATAATACCCCATTCAAATAAGTGGGTTTTGAAATCATATATCCAGTGAAAGGGAAACAATTATAATAAAGATCATTCCCTCAAAACATAAACCGTTCATGAAAACATATGAATGTTGTTCTTGGATCGTATCCCCAATGAAGAATAAACTATAAAAATGTCAAATATCTAATACATTCAATGATATTTACAGATCAAATTGAACATTTCTTATGGAAGATATCCTTTCATTGAATATCCCTTTTATAAAATATTTTTCCAAAATATTTTTCCTTTAAATAAACATTGAACATTTATTTATAAATTTTATTAAGGAAACTATATTATTTTTATTTGAAAATATCTTTTTAAAATATCATGCATTTTGAAAATCTTTTTTCATAATAAATATCATTGATGACATATAATGGAATCTGGAAATTATTTTTAAAACACTTTTGTGTGAAAACACCTTGAAAACTCATAATGAAAGCCTGAAAACATTTCAAAATTATTTTTCTATAAAAATATAAAATGAAGGATTGATATAATATATAAAATAATACTATATAATGGATTTTAGAACCTAAACGTAACGTTTGAAATCATTTAAATTTTTTATATTAAAATAATCTTTTCAAACCCTGTGTCGGATGATCTTAAAATAATTTTAAACACATTTTAAACCTAAAAATATTGGGGAATAAAATCATTTAAAACCACATTAAAATACACAAATTTCCGGAATATTAGGATATTATTTTCATCAAAAATAATATTTTAAACATAAATAAACCAAAATTCATGAAAATTATAGTCAGAATGATGGGTATGTTCATATATACCGAACATTCTTTTTTAAACAATAAAAAGATTAGAAAAGTTCATTGATCAGTTAAGTATAAGAATATTAATTTTCAAAAAATTATTTCAAGGTTTAAAACATGGGAAAAAATTTATTTCAAACATCATTTAATAATATTAATTGATTAATTAATATTTTTTTATAAAATTTAGTTTTGAATGAATCCAAATATCCGACCGAAAGGAGAGAGAATGTAGGATATTTCAAAAAATATATTTCATAGTTGTCATAAGTACTAAATATTATGATACAATATAATTACATGTATATAACATGAATAACCATAGGGAAATAAATTTTATTATTTTTTTGAGATACTTATCATAATATTTCATCAATGGATGTATAATCATAAACAATATCGATAAATAATGAGATTGTAGGAATAATATATTACAACATTGGTAACATTGAATATTAATAACAATGGGAGAATAAAATTAAAAGAAGCATAAAATATCTTTAAAATAATAAAAGTCATTATATATACGTTCAATGGGATGTTTATACGTCGTGGAGAAAAATATTGTTTCATAACATGGCATGTATCTCAAAGAAGGAATATTGAGACAATATTACTTTATCGACATGGTAAATTTTGAACCGTAAACCCATGAAAAAATGGTTATAAAATGTATATTTGCATACCCATAATTTTAATTATAATAATCATAAAATACATTCATGTTAATTATATACACTATAAAAAATACATGGGTGGTTAATAAGTTATAAGTCTCACCAAAATAAATGTTAGATGAAAAAATGGTACCTTAAGTCTTGAGATTCCTTCAAACACATTCAAACATCATTAAAAATAAAAATAAGTTCATTATAAATATACAATTGAACAATATTATTATATATAATATTATATATTATTCTCTTTTGAATTTATATTACTCATTCATTAGAAATTCCTTGTTAAAGTAATGTTTCGTGCAACAATAGAATTATTTATTGTACATGTTTTGACTTATAATTATTGATTCTATTAATTATATCATGATTTAAATACTTCAATAATGTAAAAATTTATTTATATATATATATTTTCAGAAAATTAATAATTATAATAATTTATAAAATGTAGAAATATGAAATGAAATATTATGTTCATGGAGATTTTAGGTTGTATGTCTGCTTAAATGTTGTTTAAGTTTTCTTTTCCCTTGAAAGAAAGAATGTAAATAAAACATGTGATATATTATCATTATAGTAGAATTATTATTTCATAAATTTCATATAATTTTACCAAACCCATCCTTAATACATTCCATTTGATGTGTGAACGAATCACAACGCTTCGAGGAGGTGAAAGTTCACTGGTCCAAAAACACAGTTTTTCTATTTAGAAAAAATTGAAATAATTAAGGTATGTTTAATATAAAATAATAAAGGACTAGAAAAATAATAAATATCATATATATATCTTACAAAAAAATTTCTTCCATAATAATTTCCAACTACAAAATTTGGTAAATAAAAAATGAACAACCTCATTTCACGAGGCAGTAGTTTCTCGAACACGAACAATCAATTTGCCACACATTTTATGGATGTGTGACTATGTATACGTAGAACCCTTATAAAAAACAAAAAAACATTGAGTATATTTAGAAAATTATATAATAATTTTATATAAATAATTTTTGTGGATTATAATAAAAAATAAAAATACAACATGGGGGAGAATATTACCTCTTCTTTGAGAATCCCTTTTTGGATTTCACTAAAGAGATTCATTAGTGTGATTTCTTCACAAATGAAGTCCTATAGGTTGATAGTACCAAATTTTTTAGCTAGTTTTCTGGTTTTGAGGTTCCATATTTTCTAGAGAGGTGTAATTAAGTGAAGGGGTGAGTTCCCTTTTATATAGGAGGAGGAGCGACATTCATGTAAATATACAAAGGTAAACACTATTAAGTGTTATTCCATACATCATTTTCTTAAATAATTTTTATAATTACACAAAATAGGTTAATTGTTCTAAATATTTCCATAAAACATATTATGGAATTTTGTTTATGTTATTTGGGGCCTTATGTTTATGGTTAAGTCTTTTCTTATGTTGTTTTTCCTCTTAATCAATGTAATTAATTTTAATATATTTCATTAATATTATTAACAAAAAAATTTACCCTTTTGAGACATTATAATATTTTATTTTAATAAATATTGAATCCATTTTTCTCAATTATAATCAAATAATTTCTTAAAATAAAATTAAAAGTATTCATGCAGGTGTGTCATGACAGATTTTTTTTAATAAAAAAATGTTCATATTTTTTTATATGTTTTCATATTCAATTTCAATGTGAAATTTATTCCAATTACCTACATTATATTAGTTGATATAAAATTAATATAATTAAATTTTAAATAAAAATTAAAATAAAATGATACTTTAAAAATAAATTAGATTAAAATGATGTTTAGAAGTAAAATTCTCTACTATTCACTATTCATAAAAATGTGAATTTTCCCAGAAAAATAATAATAATTGACCCAATGTAAATTGTGATATTTATCAATAAAAAATGACATTTATTTCATTAAATAAAAATTTTAATTAATTCAAAAAATATATTTAAAATGGGTTTTCCAATAAAAGGTGGTAATGTTTTGTTTTATAAAAATACCACTTTTTATTCATATAATTACATTTATTTCTATATTAAGACTATAAATAATTTTAATCAGTGTAAAAAATAATTATTAAATATTATATATATATATATATTAGAATTTACAATTTTTCCAAAGTGGTTTGTTGAATTTATTGAGATAATAAATTTAGTACATAGAATATTTGTTTTCTTAGAAAATGAATTATTTTCAAATAGTGCCTACATTAATTTATAACTAATTTATAACCAAATTACTGATTTTATTTACATGTGTAAATAATAAATTCACAATTTAGTTAATATTATTCCTAAATTCCATCCTAATATCTAATTTGTACCTATTATTATATTTTAATGATAATATTAACAGCACGTTGTAGTTTGGTAAAACTATGTCTTTCATGCAACACAAGATATCAAAAGAACATAGAATTATATTTATCACAAGAAAAATATATTTTTGTGTGTACATATATATATATATTATATTTGTTTTAATTAGTTCAATATTAACTTGGTGTTTTATTAAGAACAATCCAAACCTAGTGCATTCATATAACAAAAACTATAATTAATGTTGCATGTAATAATAAATATCAAAAATATTAAATTTAATTTATGTAAAATCAAAAAATATTTGGGTGTAACATTCTACCCCCTTAAAATTTATTTCTACTTTGTAATTAATTTGGGTAATCATTGGATTAATAATTCAATGTTTTTTTTCATAGAAACCCGACATGTAAAATTGAATACTAAAACACCCATTAAAAAGGGATAAATCAAAACATTACCACACCCAAAGTGGCACATGAATTGGTTTATGCATATGAGAACATAGGTTGCGATTGAATATTGGACACGAAATAAAATAATAAAAAATTATATAATGTTATTGAGGTCATTTATCACAAATATCTGAATGATCAATGTAAAGTTGAAGGCCTGAAAACCAGAAATCTAGGATGATTTATAAGACCTTCGGTGCCAGAAAATATTAATATCAGGGAAATGTTTTTAAGTATATTTTTTGAAGTGTTGAGGAATTATTTTACTATATATGAACATAAAAAAATATACTTAATTTTTTTTATTCCTTTACTTATGTGAAATCTCAACCTTTATTTTTTCTGTGGTCTATTTTCGCTTATCTCTCAATCCATGAAATAGAGGATCATTTTTCATTCCCGAACCACTGAAACAAAACAAGGTTGAAAGATAATTCACTCCATATTTAATTTTTTATAATTACAAAAAAAATTATTATCATAGTTTATATGCATAAATCTTCATATGGAGCAATAATACTTTAATCTAAATAATTTCATCCAAGGTTTATCAAAAACCATTCCATAGATGGTAAAAAATATTACACATCAAAATGAAGAAAATAAAAAACCTTATAATGATCATCAATAAATCAGATTAATATTTATCCCCCATATATTATAAAGTAACTCTTTATGGTCACATTCCAAACATGTTAATAACTTCACTGTAAATTATCTTTAAAAATAGTAATAACCTTAATTACCATATAGACTTATTGAAAAATGAATTTTTTTATATTGTAATGATTATTGGAAATATTCATATAGTTTAATAACATATTTCAATCCTCATTCAAGATAACATGGACATCTTTTAAAAAAATCCAAAATTATTTCCATTTTCCTTGATAATATACAATTTACATTATAAAACACAGTAATCTATTCATCTCAGATTTGAAATATTTTCTGAACATCTTGAGTCCATTAAGGGTTACCTTCCCTTAATAAAAATATCATTTTTCTATGTCTTCATCAGCATTAAACATATCCTTTTAAATCCTTTATGAAAAACATATACTCAATATACATAAATATTTGATGATTCATATACCATAATATATCAGTTGCATAATATTTACACCATCCATATTTATTCATAAACCAGGAATTATGCATCATAAACTTATTTCTAAATTATACATTCATAAAATATGAAATCTTAATCATTTATAAAACATTTATCAAACTCAATAAATTATTCTAAACATTAATACTATGAGAATATCATTATTAAAACATCCTTCACTCACATTATTATCCCATTTAACTACTCATAAGAAAATGGTTTGTCATATTCATTGTTAGCCATATCCTTCTAGTTCCCTCAATTAAATAAAACAAGAAAGCATAGTGTGACCACCTCTTATCACGGTGAAAAATAACATAATCATGGAAAATTGATTATAGTATGTCTAAATCATGAAACATTTATTAATATATGAAACCTTATAGTTATCTTAGTATATCAATTTAAAACATCAATTTAAATGCATCATGATGTTTTTGATAATTTTTTGAATTTTAAATGCTTATCCACTTGGATTTTCTACCAAGGTGTGCAGCAAGGCTCGTTATCATGAAATAGTTCCTGATTGAGTCTAGCCTATTATGTTGTTTTCTGGGGTTGTTAAACCTATTTACATTTATGTTTGATCCAAATATAATTGTAGTATCCATTATTGATAAAGTGTTGTTTTTTAATGATACATAATATTTTTTATTCAAAGAGAGGGAGACTGTTGAGAAAAATACACTATCTCTATGATGTTTTTGATGCTCACAAATACCCTTAATTGTTTTCTAATGGTTTTATTTTTTAAGTATATTTATGGAATTTATTATTAATTATATTTTAATTTCTAGAAGAAATATTTATGTTCTTGAACAATGAGATTTTATTCACATTAGCATGTTCAGGAAACACTGTTCATTCATTACATGTTCGGGAATTGCTTAAGCGTGATCTAGAATTACTGTTCATAACCTACGTGGAGAAATGTAACATAAGGATGAAATGCGGTGTATAATTTTTGAGTCATCAAAAAAATATGGTTAATCAACCATATGTTATCGGAAAATTCTGGAAGAGGAACCCTACGTTTGGAATATTGAAAAGTATTGTTCATCGACCGTTGTTTTGTAATCAACATTACATTTCATCAAAAGTATGGATCATGTACCTTATGTTTAGATTCTTTTAAAAGTATGGATCATTTATCATACGTTTGATTATTAAAATTTAATGTATGGTTCATCAACCCTACATTTTTAATCAACCTTATGTTTGAAAGATGTGACATCAACCCTAAGTTTGTGTTCGACCTTGCATTTTAAAGAGGCATGTTATACAGTTCAACCTTACATTTAGCTTCGAAGAATTAAAGACAATATTTTTACGCAACTGATTTCTAGTGTATTATTAGACTGATTTCAATCCGATTTAAAAGTTGATTTTTAAATTAGGTTTTTAACTAATTCAAAGCAGTTTTATCTATGATTTAAAGGATGTATTTAAAAGGATCTTTTTATGAAAAATCATCGAGGAAGTTACGACTACTCTGTTATTTTTATTTTTTTATTATCGCGAGTTAGAAGGTGAATTTTGTGGATATAAATTTTTAGGAGAAGTGGTCATCGATATTATATAGATGTTATATTTACATGGAAAATAAATAAAAGTTTTACCGAACATCAATAAAAAATATAAGAGAAACAAAGACTATCGATAACACAGATCTGCGGATTTAAAAGTGCGACAAAGTACTATTTGTTAAATATTTATCATGATAGAAGATTCACTCTTTCTAAATCAAAGATCTATTGTGAATCTACTAATGCTGAAGATTTGAATTATATTTTTATATCTACTCCAACCGGATCGACTCAGAACGATTCTTCTAGGGAGGTCATTATTTATGAAGGCGGTGATCCATCTACTGTCAGTTGAATTCTGTTGCAATTGTGAAGTTCAATGGGAAAGTATTTTCAATGTAAAAAATACATTTCTTTTCTATTCTTCAGTGATTGGCTTCTCATACTTAGCTGTGTAAGTTTTGTGATTGAACTAGAAGGATTTTTTCTTTCTTAGATTGTAAAGGTGTCAATTGCATGTACTCTATTCTGGAATGGTCTATTGAAAAGAGGAACAGATAGTGAAAATCACTAAGCTTGTGGAGTATAGTGTTGGTGGAGTGGACTAAGGGATTTCTATTCCTTGAACCACTATAAATCGCCTGTCCCTGCTATTTAAATTTCCACTACATTAATCCATCTGATTAAAGTCAATGGGCAGAACATGATTTCATAAACATTTTTTAAAAGACACAATTTACCCCCTCTTGTGTATATTTGGTATATCCCGGTCCAACAATTGGTATCAAAGGGAGAAAATTATGATATATCCTTAACAAGATGAAAGTGATTAAATATTATAGACAGGGAAAAATGATTGATACAAGAGAAGGAATTTCTATGGTCAGAGCATCGTACATCAATAGAGAAAATTATGCATGCTAGAAATAAAGGATGATAATGTATTTGAAAAACATTGTATATAGAGTATATTCTAGGATTTTGACTCCTTATAAAATACCTGAAAAACCTGAGACACGGAGTGCAGATACTGAAGCATAATATGATATGAACTCAATGGAAATGAATACAATTATATGTGATTTAGGACCTGATGAATTCAACAGATTATCTCGATGCCTGACAGTATATGAGATGTGGAAAACTATTGTTGTTTCTTAGTAAAGAAGTGACAATGTCATGAAAATGGGATAGTCTACTGCTAAGCTTCAATCTGACACATTTAGAACGCCTGATTGTGAAATCATTACTGAAATGAATGGAAGACTGATAGAGATTGTCAACAATATAACAACTTTTGGAGACCCAATCAAACAATCTGATCAATAATTTAATGTACTGAGAGTACATCCTACTAAATGGAATTCAATATCTACTATAATCAAACAGTCAACACATATAAAAGATTTAACCATGAGATATTTGATTGGAGCACTTATGATGTATGAAGTTGGGATGCAAGATGAAGAAAATGAGTATATGGTTCTAATCAATAGTTAATACTCTTCCTTAAAAGTTTCATCTCAAATGAAAAGAAAAAATCTTAAGAAAAAAGAAGTAAATTTGAAATCAAAAAGTTTTGATTCAAAACGTTCTGATATAGAACTAGCATAGCTAGCCAAAAATTTAGAAAATTCTACAGAAAGAAGAAAGGCTTCAGAAAAACCTTTAGAAAGGATAACAATGAAGTCAGATGTTAAAGTTCCAGAAGATGGGTCATATAAGACCTGACTTTCCTCAGTTGAAAGAAGACAAGAAAAATATGTTCTTCAAAAGAAATGATTTTGAGAAAAAAGATAATAAAGTAATGAACGAAACATGGAGTGTGTCTAAAGACTCCAGAATTTCGTCATAATTATACTCAGAGAATGAAGAAGTAAATATAAAATCCAACATGTTCTTTATAGCAGAAATAGATGAGTTACAATCATATTATTCTTCTAATTCTAATGTGGAACCTAATTCTGAAACAAGATATTCAAATGAAAAACCTGCAGCCTACTGCAACATGCTTTAGGAAAAGTATGATTCTTTTTATAAGAATAATATTTCATTAAATAACATTCACAAGGCCATTTTAGATGAAAGAGATACAATACTTTTAAGGAGTTAACAGATAAGTATAATTCAATTAACATTGACTATGTAGATCATGATGCTAAAATAAAAACATTGCAAACTGATGTAGAATCATATAAAAGTGTAGCCCTCATTTTTACTAAATGAGAATACACCTTGAATTATATTCCTTGGAACACTATCATTGAGAATGAATGATTTGGAATTGGAAGTAAAGGTGAAAAACCAAAGCTGTACAAGAATTATTTTGTTCCAAGATCAAAAGGATTAAATTGTAATTAATATGGTACAGGGGTACATATTTCTAAGAATGGTTTCTTAAGACAACCTCAAATAAGTGGTATTAAGAAATGTTTTATTTCAAATAATTTATTTGATTCTATTGATTTTAGAGAAACAAAGCATGTCTGGATTCCCAGATCATTGATGGCTAACAGAACAGGACCAAATAGAATATGGGTACCAAAAAAACATGTTTATGCATTTGCACGAAGTAGGTCAAAGAAGTAGAAAGACCATATGGTATATGAACAGTGGATTCTCAAGGCAAATTAGTGGAAGCGCATCGAATTTCTCTACACTCAATAAAAAAGATGGTGGACTTGTCACATTTTGTGATAATGCCAAAGGGAAAATCATTGGTTTTGGAACAGTTTGAGATCCAGAAGCTATCTCAATCAACAAAGTACTTTATGTAAAATGATTGAAACACAATCTTGTAAGTATCTCTCAAATATGTGATGATTGTTATGTTTTTGTTTTTTCTAACAATTGTTGTTCTGTTCTCAAAAATAAACTCCTTAGATTTAGAGAAACTAGAACTGAAAATGTGTATACCATGGATTTAAATTCTGAGTGAAAACAACAAGTAAACTGCTTAACTGCTAAGATAAATGAATCTTGGATCTGGAATATAAGACATGGACATTGTAATATATATGCTTTACATAAATTTTTGAAGAAGAAACTAGTTTCTGATTTACCTAGTATCATGTATTAGAGTGATATATTTTGTGATGCATGTTAACTTGGAAAACAGCACAATTCATACATCAAATATGTTAACAAAATTTCTACATCTAAAACTATAGAACTCATCCACGTAGATTTTTTGGACCTTCAAGAGTATCAAGCTTGGTTGGTAAAATATATGTATATGATTTAGTTGATGACTATTCTAGATTAACAAGAAGTTTCTTTTTAAATTTTTAAAATGAAGATTTTACTTTATTTTAATTTTTTTGAAAAGCTATTCGAAATGAAATAGGTTTTAAAATAATTTCATTAAGAAGTAATCATGGTGGAGAATTTGAAAGTCTAGAATTCAATTCCTTTAGCTCAAATATGGGTATTAAACACACATTCTCTGCACTAAGAACACCTAAACAATATGGAATTGTTTATAGAAGAAATATGACAATTCAAGAAATGTCTAGGACTATACTAAATGAATACAGTATTCTTACCTATATTTGGATAAAAGCATTACGTACAACCTACTATATAATGAATAGAGTTTTAATTAGACCAATTTTAAAAAGGACGCCCTATGAACTCTGAAATAACAGGAAGCCTAATATAAATTACATTAATGTTTTTGGATGCAAGGTTTATACCTTAAACACCAATGAAAATCTTGGTATGTTTGATCCAATATATGATGAAGGCATTTTCTTAGGATATTATTCTACTTCAAAATCTTATAGTGTTTTTTATAAAAAATTAATGACTATTGACCAATCAGTTCATGTGAAATTTGATGAAACTGATCCCTTTGAGAAAAGAAAAAGTCAAATAGATGAGTCGGATTCTAACTATAACATGATACTAGAGAACCTAAAAGATGATTTGGAAAAAGATAAAAATGAAATTCAGTCTAGTACATAAGAACTTGAAAATTAAGAACCTATAAGTGTACTAACTTGATAGTCAAGGACCCTAAAGAATCACCCTTTTGAAACTGTGACAAGAGACTTAGAAACAGGAAGAAAAAGTAGATGGAACATAGGAAATATTTTTGATTTTTCTGCCTTTCTATCCCAATTACAACCCAAGTCAATAGAAGAACCACAAGATGATGAATGTTGGTTTATAGAAATACAAGAAGAATTAAACTAGTTCATGTGAAATGAAGTTTGGAAATTAGTTGGATGACCACAGAATTATCCTCTTATTGCAACCAAATGGGTTTTTTGAAATAAAAAATATGATCAAGGAATAATAACTAGAAAATAAAAAAGTCTAGTAGCTATAGGATATAATCAAGAAGAGGGTATAGATTATGATGATACCTTTGTACCTATAGCTATATTAGAATCCATTAGAATCCTCATAGAATATGCATCTTAGATGAATTCTAAATTATTTCATATGGATGTTAAGTCTGCCTTTTTAAATTGTTTTTTAATGGAGGATGTTTATTTGAGAAACCACATTGTTTTGAAAAAAAATCAAAAACTAGATTATGTTTCTAAACATACTAAATCTCTTTATGGACTTAAGCATGCATCTAGAGCATGGTATAAATGATAATGATCTTTTCATTTGAAAATTTATTTTACTGTTGGAATGGATGATCCAACAATATTTATGAAAACTATAAATTCTATCATTTTATTTGTTCAATTTTTTGTTCATGATGTAATTTTTGGATCAGCTAATAAATCTCTTTGTCAAGAGTTTTCAAATTTAAGGCAAAAAGAATTTGAAATGAGTATGATGGAAGATTTACATTTCTTCTGAGGTCTTGAATTTTATAAAAAATTATTTTTGAAATTTATTAAATCAAAGAAAATACATTATTAATTTAGTAAAGAAATTCGAACATGAAAAGATTAGGACATAAACAACTCCTATGTGTACTATATAAAACATGATTTGGATGAAACTGAAAAATTAGTTGACAATAAGATATAAATAAGTATGATTGGTAGTTTATTATATCTTACTTATAGTAGGCCAGATATTATTTATTCAGTATGTCTTTGTGCAAGAATTCAATCAAATCCTAAAGAATCCCATTTAACTACTGTTAAAATAATTTTCAGATATTTAAAAGGAACTGTTTTTCAATCTATTCTTTATCCTAAAATGACTGATTTTAATTTAATTTAATATTCAGATTTTGAATTTTTATGTTGTAGATTAGATTGGAAAGTCACTTTGGGTACTTGTCACTTTTTAGGTAAATAATTAGTATCATGGTCAAGTAATAAACAACACTAAGTTTCTCTATCAATAGCCGAGTCTCAATATGTGTCTGCTCGCAGTTGTTGTGCACAAGTATTGTGGATGAAAAAAACTCTTATGGATTTTGTACTAAGTTTTAATAGTAAAACTATTTTATGTGATAATAATATTTCTATAAATATTTAAATAAATTATATTAATAATTCTAGAACTAACCATATTGATATCGAACATCATTTTCTAAGAGACCATGTTCATAAAAAGGATATATTCTTAGAATTTGTATGTACTGAAATTTAATTAGGTAAAATTTTAACCAAACTACTTCCCACTGCAAGGTTTGATTATATTAAAAGGGATCTAGGTTTATTTAATTTTAAATAAAGTTTTATTTTATTATGTTCATTTTTTATTTTAATACTTTTTAAAAATAAATTAGTCATTTTTTGTTCAAAAAGAAAATGTTTTTTACTTTTTTTTCACGCAATCAATTTTATTTTATTTTTTAATCTAGGTAATTATTATTGATGAGATCAGAATCAAGGTTGTCAAAAACCTTTAGAATTATGAATCATTTCATTTCTACCAAAAACACTTTTTAAAACGCGACGCTTTACTGGTCTGTGTCTATTAAAACATGAACCTTCAAAACCCTAATCCTCTTTCGATCCTTCGGAGAGTTTTTGACAGAAATGGCCAAGACCAAGAGAAACAATGAGGCTAATACCAGTAATTCCAAGAGACAGTTCTCCAAAGGAAGGACAATTTCACAAGGAATGGTCATAGATCTGTAATGGTTATATTAGATGAACATATTTCTGAAGCAAGCTCTTGCATTTCAAAACCTTGAACATATGTTTAATGAGGATTTTACGGAGTTTCTATATGAGGTTGTACTTCATTTTTTCTTTAAATCTGTTTAGTTTAGCTATGGGATGATGAGGATACTATGGTATCTACGATTTAAGATCAAGATGATTCTATATCCTCTAAGGATATTACTCATATTTTGAACTACCCAGATGAGTGAGTCTTTCAATTTGATTTGAAGAATACAATAGATTAAATATATAAGTCTGAAAATATTATGTCTTTTCTTTTTTGTTCAACATATATAAGGAAGATGTTTATAAAGTACTTGGAGCCAAATCAGAAAATCCAAGTGAAGTTTGTGCAAAGACGGATTTCACCGAGGATGTTTGAGTTGGAGAAAATCTTGTATCCAGACATGTATATAATTTATCTATTGATGAGTGATATAAGACTTAATTTTCTTAGTTACATGGTAAGGTTCCTTCATTTTTATTGTCAAAAAGATGAGCGTAGGAATTTTTATCCATTTTGTAGATTAGTATCAAAATATTTAATCAAAAATGATATGATAATGCCGGTGCAAGCCAAAGGTAGATGCCATAATAGTAACAGTTTCGGTGCTGAAACCCTAAGAATGATTTGTTACTTCTAGAGCACATTGAAAGGAAAACTTTTACCAGTAGGAGCTGAAGAAGAGGAAGAGAGTGCATAGGCTCAATCTGCTAAATCCAATGAGGGATAGGATGAATCAAGAGTGAGAACTACTATAAGAAGAATAAGATTTGAAACTGAAGAAGTTCAAGAAGAAAGTAGTCAGGAAGGACTTTAGATTCAAAGTAAAAGTCCATCTATTGATCTTTAGTAACTTGTTTCACATGTTTTATCATACAAAGATTTACTCAATTATAATTTTTTCAGAGAAGAAGTTATTATGAAGCCACAAGAAGGGGATAATTCTCAAATTAAAGTGACTCCTAAAGTAAAAACTGAAATTCAAGAAAAAGCTAAAACTGAGACTCAAGAACAGGCAGTGGTTGTAACTAATATTGAACCTCAAATTATCGTTGATGTTGCAGTTAAAATTGAAAAGGTAAATATTGCAGATCCAGATGAAGAAGTGGCTAGTCCTCAGGAAAATAAAAAATATATCATTTTAGAAAATCCATTGGAATAAATTTTTACTGATCTTCATAATGATAATGTTTCTAGTGTTCATATTGATGTAATTAATAAGGATTTTTCTGTGGAAGAGTCTGGAAAATGTTCTGATGAAAAGTCTTTGGACCAGCAAACATAGGAGGATGCCAAAGAAAAATATGATGCATACTCTTTTCCATTAGTACTGATGCATCATTTACAAGCTCAAAATGAGAATGAATCACATGGTTCCTCTGATTAAGTGAAGAAGGAAGTATAAGAGATGTACAGAAATTTGTCTAATTCGGAATCTGAAAATTTATCTATGAGAAGATCCATAGAGAAAGAATAGTTGAAATTTCAAAGACATAAAGACAGTACAGTTTCAAGGCAGGAAGTAGAATCTATTAAGAAAACGATGTTGACAGTAGTGTTCAAGATGAAATCAGAAATGGTGATGAAGTCAGATCTGTCATAGATTAAACACTATATGGGGACCCAGTTTGTATCTGTCAGGACTGGTGAAGCTAGTGGATCAGGTACATCAGCTAATTTAATCAGAATATTTCAGGCTATCACAATATCAATGAGAAATATGAAAGATAGATTTCATGATTTTTAATGAAATAGTGCTCCACTATTGGTTTTATTAGATAATCAGAGATTTTTGGTTTACTAGTTGACCTTGAGTGAACCAAGTATTATATCTCTGCTGACTCAGTTCAAAGAGAAGTTAACATTTTTTATGGATAAGTAAGAGAGACTTCATAATTTTTTCAAAGTATACATGATAGAAGATATTCATATGACCCAAGATAATAGAGATCTTATTATCAATCTGGGAGATGGAATGATGAGGAGACTAAGGGAGAAGTTGACAGAAATCAAGGTTGTTTTTCAGAGGAGATAGACTGTATCTCATACACTTATCACACCTTGATTCACGAGTTTACCTTAATTATACCTGTTACATTTTATTTTAATGAAATTTTATTCCATATTTATATTTATGTGTTTTTATTTGTTTTATTTATTCTATTCAACTATGCAAGTAATCCACATTCAATTATTGGAAAAATGATTAATAATAGCATTTACGTAAGTTCAATGCTATATTAAATTGTGTTCTATTCCATATTATATCTTTTATTTTGATATCACAAAAGGGGGAGAAATTTGGATAAACACAACATTTTATTTTAACTATTTCAAATATTAAGCGTCATCTTAATCCTTTAAGGGGGAGAAATTTAGTTAAATCTAATATTTTATTTATCATTGAAAAATTCAAAACTATATATAATTACTTTTGTAAAATAATTTCATTAGTTATTTTATGGGATTTTTGATCATCAAAAAGGGTGGATTGTTGTGAATGTGTTTTTATTCAATGATACATAATATTTTTTATTTAAATAGGGGGAGATTGTTGAGAACAATACTCTGTCTCTATGATGATTTTTATACTCACAAATACCCTTAATTGTTTTCTAATGATTTGTTTTAAGAATATTTCAAGAATTTATTATTTATTATATCTATATTTCAGGAAGAAACATTAATGTTCTTGAACAACGAGATTTAATTCACATTAGCGTGTTCTGGAAACATTGTTGATGCGTTACATGTTCGGGAATTGCTTATGTGTGTTATGGAATTACTATCTGTACCCTACGTGGGGAAACATAGAGTAAGAATGAAATGTCGTGTGTAATTTTTGAGTCATCAGAAAAGTATGGTTAATCGACCATATGTTATCGCAAAAGTATGGAAGTGGAACCCTATATTAGGAACGAACCCTACATTTGGGATATTGAAAAGTATGGTTCATCTACCATACTTTTGTAATAAACCGTAAATTTCGTCAAAAGTATGGATCATGTACCTTACATATAGAAGCATTTAAAATTATGGATAATTTATCATACGTTTGATTATTGAAAAGAAAAGTATGGTTCATCAACACTACATTTGTAATCAACCTTACGTTTGAAGGATGTGTCATCAACCCTATGTTTTTTTTCAACATTATGTTTGGAAGATTCATGTTATATGGTTCAACCTTATGTTTGGCATCAGAGAATTAAGTATGATATTATTATGCAATGGTCTATAAGAGGATTATTAGGCTAATTTCAAGATGGATTAAAATTTTATTTTTAAAGAGCATTTTTAGATGATTCAAAGTTGATTTATCTTTGATTTAAAGGATCAGTTTAAAAGGATCTTTTTATACCGAATCTTCTAAGAAGTTAAGACTGCTCTGTTATTTTGAATTTTTGATTATCAAGAGTCAGAAGGTGACTTTTTTGGATATAAATTTTTAAGAGAAGTGCTCGTCATTTTTATATAGATGTGATATTTACACAGAGAATAAATAAATGTTTTTTCGATCATCAATTAAAAATATAAGAGAAACAGAGACTATCGAGAACACAGATCTTCTGATTTAAAAGTGTAACAAAGCTCTATTTATTGAAGAAGAATCACGATAGATGATTCAATCATTCTACATTGAAGATCTACTGTGAATCTACTACTGCAGATGTTGTAAATTATATTTTTATATCTACTACAATTGGATTGACTTCGAATGATTCTTCTTGGGATATCATTAATTTTGATGGCGATGATCCATCTACTGTCAATTGAATTATATTGAAATTGTAAATAATAGTGAGAAATTATTTTCAAAAAAATACCTTTCTTTTCTATTCTTGAGTGATAGGCTTCTCATAATAAGCTGTGAAGGTTCTGTGATTGAACCAGAAGTCTTTTTTCTGCCTTAGATTGTAAAGGTGTCAACTACTTATACTCAGTTATTGAATGGTATTTTTACAAGAGGACCAGATAGTGAAAATCACCAATCTCATGGAGTAGAGTGTTGTTGGAGTGGACTAGGGGACTTCTGTTCCCTGAACCACAATACATCACGTGTCCTTGCTATTTAAATTTATATTATATTAATCCATCTAATTAAAGTCAATGGGTAGAGCACGATTTAGTAAAGATTTTGTAAAAGACAAAATTCACCCTCCTCTTGTCTATATTTAGTATATCCCGATCCAAAATCCATAAAGGGATATATTTCATGGAAAACACTAACTTAATATTTTACCAAAATTATATGACATTTTCACTACGGTTTTATCACCCTAGTTTCTAAATGTTATCTAAACTTTTCCATTTATACCATCTATAACGACCCAGGAATTACATGAATATACATTACACAATTTTTTTCGAATACTTAAAATATTACCTAAACAGATGCCCAAATAACATATTAGTTTATTTCCTTTGGAAACTTGTAAATATAAACACCTGTACATAAGTGATCAACATTATCTCTCACTAGGTTCAACATTTATGAAATTATTTTTGAACACATCATACATAATACAAATATTCATAACCTGGGGAAATGAAATATGAAAATGGGTGAGCTTAGTTTCTCCATAAGGGTGAACAATGGAAATATGTAAGCATAATAGGAGCATAAGGGTATAAGAACATGATATTAACCTTATGAGATAATACCCTGCATATAAAAGGTCATAATAAATATTCAAGGAATAACCATTGAAATTATATAGGACCTGAATCAATATAAATAAAGAGGATTGTCTATGAGAGCATGACATTAAAAATTAGACAATTAATTTTTGTACGATAGATAATCATGTAATATCATTCTACATAAGTCGAGGATCATTTCAAATATCTTATCAGGGAATTCCATAACGACCACACCTACTGGGTGGGACACACCAAAAACCCTAGTCATAGCTCTCATTATATAAGGGATAGGGTTTCCCTATATTCCCATAGTGGATATAGTTTCCCCATTATCCTATAGTGTATTGGGTTTCCCCATCTTCACATAGTGGATTGGGTTACCCCATCATCCCATTTGGGATTAGGATGCACATGTTTCCCATTATGCATCAAGCCCATCAATTTTTCTCCCTTCATTACCGCATGAGATAAAAATATTTACCCAATGTATTTGAAGAAAATAGATTCCCCACTCATCACATATTAAAATCACAAATTCATGTTCCTCAAGACAATAAAATGTTCATCATTTCAAAACACATGAAATGATATGGGCTTCATAAGCATCATATCATAACCCCTGAAATGGAATGAGTATCATAATCATTTAATAATATCATTGCCATTTAAAAATAGATAGGTATCATAATCAGTTCTTTATACCAATAACGATAAGATGAAGCAGGTTTCAAAAGAATATAACTCATGGAAGAAAAATGAATCTTATGGACATCATTACGTCAAAACACAAACCATTAAATAAATAATAAGAATATAATTATTGGATAAAATCCCTAATAAATCAAAATCTATAATAAATTATTTCATCTTTTATGATGATGGATTTTGAAGGATCACATTGAATTTTTTTCCAACAAAATAAATTTTATATGAAAATCCCTTTCATAAAACATGTTTACAAATCAATTTCTCATAGTGAACACTTTGTAATATCATTTAATGAATTTCAAGAGGAAAATATATTTTCAACTATAAAATCACTTTTAACCAATCAATCATTTTAAAAACATTTTTTCTTAAAATATATATTTGAAGACTTAAAACAGAATCTTGAAATCATTTTGAAAACATTTTTCTTTAGAACCCCCATGAAAAATCTTAAAAAAAGAATGGAAATTTATTTGAAATAATTTTTCAATGAAATCATAAATTAATGGCTTGAAATAATATCAAATAACATTTTAAAAAAAATTCCTTGAAAAATAATAATTAAATATAGAAATCATTTAAATCCACTTATTGGAAAATTGCATTTTTAAAATATATAAACGAGGATTTAAAAATCATTTAAAACACGTTTTAAAAAATAAAATATTTATGAAGACCTTTTTCTTTTAAAATTAATTTAAAATCACGAAATATCATGAATATTAGGGAAAAAATATCTTTAAGAATAATATTTAAATATTACAATGGAAGCCTCATGGAAAAGATAGTCACAACAATAGGTAATTATGTAAATGCCGAACATTAATTTTTTTACATTTAATAGTTTAAAAAATTTCCATGATCCGAAATTGACAACAACGTTCTATTCAGAACTAGATTTTAAATAGGTAACACAAGGGTAAAAATGTCCTTTATTCATCATATGATAATATTAAAACCTTTTTTTAATTAATTTTTTAAAACATTGTTTTGAAAGAACCCATATTTCGAACCGAAATGAGAGAAAAAGTCATATTTTTATAAAAACCTTTTCGTAATTATCTGAAAAAACCAAGAGTGGGAAAATAGGACCATTATATAGATATAAAATTAATAACCCAATTGAAAGAAAATTCAGAATTTTTCTTGAGATATAGATCATAATATATCATCAATGGATTTATAATTGTAAACAACCTCGATAAAAGATCATATTTTTGCAATAACCTCTTTCCACATTGGTAATGTTAAATCATATTCCCTATGAGATAATAACATCACATGAATCATATAATATCTTGAAATGGATATAATAAAATATATATAATTTCAAAGGGTATTATATAAACCACATAAAATAATACATGTTTATAACATGGCTTGTATCTCAAAGGATCCAAATTGAGTGAAAATTACATTACTGATTTGGAAACATTTGAGCCATAAACCCCATTAAAGAAAAATCATTACATGGATATAAATATATCCAAAAATTTATTTATATGAATCATATAATACATTCATGTTAATTATATACACCATGGAAAATAAATGACTCCTGAATAAGGCATAAGTCTCATAGAAATAAAAGCGAGACAATAAAATAATTACCTTCAGTATTGAATTTTAATTGGACATGTTCAGAACTGAAATAAAATTAAAATTATTTTAATATAAATATAAAAAATAATATTATTCATATATATTATAAAATAATTGATTCACTTTTGACTTCGTATTACCCATTCATTAACAATTCCTTGTTAAAGTAACTTTTGGGTAATAACTGCATTATTTATCATATGATTTTGGACTTTTTATTATTTATCCTCTTAAATAGAAAATGAATTAATTATTATAATAATTTAAAAAATTATTTATATATCATATATATTATATACATAAATTTTTCTAATATTATATAAATGAAATATATTTAAAAT
Organism: Viscum album; assembly: GCA_963277665.1. Lineage (NCBI taxonomy): Eukaryota > Viridiplantae > Streptophyta > Magnoliopsida > Santalales > Viscaceae > Viscum > Viscum album. The sequence goes on along the minus strand of OY728159.1, from coordinate 599,745,609 downwards.
GTAATACACCATTCCTTGATACGGTAGGTCATACATACACATGAACGATGCTTTCATTTTTTCATATTTAAATACGGTAGGTCACTAAACCCATACAAAATACATTTTTTTGTAATGTGTTAATGATTGATATAACATTGAGGAGACATTAATCCACACATCTACAAATAAAGTTATCATATTTACAAAATATAGAAATACTAAAAGTTTGTTTTATATAATAATTAATAAGAATAAATACATAATATATTATATATATATATATATCATATAAAAATATTTTTCCCATAATAATACCAAACCATAATAGGTTATAATGGAAATATGAAAAACGTCATTACACAAGGCGAAAATTCGTCGAACATGAAGAGTACATTCGTTACCCATTTGATGGAAGTGTGAGTAGGTGTAGGTATAAACATTATAATAAAAATATATCATAATATTTATTATACTACTATTATAATAAATTCAAAGAATAATATCAATTTAGGTTGTTGAGAAAGAGGATAAAACATATGATTTGGTGGGAGAATGTTAGCTCTTCATTGGGTAACTCCTTCTGTTTTTCACCAAAGGAATTCTTTGGATGGATTCCGACCAAAGGGTGTCTTCCTTGATTAATAGAGGGATGTTATGAGAATATTCTGTGTGGTTTTTTACTATAAATTTTGGATTGATATGTTTAATTAATTGAAGTGGTGAGTTCCCTTATATATAAGGGAGAGTGGTATTCATATAAATGTAAAATGGTAAACACTATTTATGGGGTTTCCCTTACATCACGTACCCAAACAAATTTATAATTCAGATAAGATAGAAAAAATATTAAAAAAATTCTTAAAATTGGATTTTGTACTTGTTTATAATTATTTTGTGTCTTAAGTTTAAGGATTAGTCTTCTAGTAAGTAATTTTTTCTCAAAATCACTGTAATTAATTTTAAAAACGTTAAAATATATTTTATGTGTACGAAAAATATTTATTGAACGTATAATATATATTTCAATTAAAATTTTTATAAAGATTTAATATTTATTAACATAAAACATGTTTTTGTATATAAAAATAGTTTTAATAAAATATTAATTACTTTCAAATAGTTTTTAATTTATTTTCCAAAAAATTGATAACCAAATCACTCATTGATATACATATGAAAATAATATGTCAACACTTTAGTTAATATTATTCATAACATCCACTATAATTTCTAAGTGGGAGCTATAATAATATTATAATATGAATATTAATAACACAAATTAGTTCGTTAAAACTATGTCTAGCATGCAACAGAATCTATCAAAATATCTCGACATTTTGTGTAACACAAGTCAAACATGGACATATGTGTTTTGAAATATATTCAAAGGGTGTTTGTAGTAAAAAACTATGTTGTATTTTTGTGAAACACACTCCAAACACACTTCGTTCATATTAAAAAATCTATATTCAGTGTTGTGGGAAATTAAAAATATCAAAAAGTTTAAATTAATTTGAAAAACAATTTCAAAAAATTTCGCGGTGTTATATAAAAAGTGTTTTTTATCTAAATAAAAAATAAAATATTTTCAAGAAATATGATCCAAAAAATGATTATGGTGGTGAGAAAAACAATTTATGACATATATTTGTAATTAAACATTTCTTTTTCCTTTTCATAAAAAAGTTCCGTACCAAATATTTAAAAGTACTCATTTTAGAAAAATTTGGATGACTGTAAAAAAGGTACAATAAATGTAATTAAAGTTCATTTATTTATATATAAATTAATCCCAAAAATCATTGTAATAATGTGATCATGGATGAAAACTAATTAGAAAATAAGTCATTAAAACATTTGAAATATTATTTAAGGTAAAGTGTCTTTATCCATAATAATTTAATTATTATTATTTTAATTCATAATTTTAATTTTCAAACCAAGCATTTATGGTGGATATGAGAAATGAATTATGTTATAATAATGAAGGCAGTAAGACATATGCATGCAATTGTAACGTTCCATTTTATAAAGGACGCGAGGAAAGGAAGGAAAGTTACATTTTATATTAATATAATTTTTAATATGTCATAAATATAATATAACCTCTTTAAATAATATTATATATATTGTCCATATGATTACGTGATGAAAAATGAATCACATCGCTTCATAGAGGTGTTAATCTACATGTACACATGAACAATGTTGTCCTTTTTTCTGTGGATGAATATGTAAAAAATTTATGATATATTATCTTTAAAACATGATAATTATTTCATGAATATTATATATATATATATATATTAAATCGACCTCCATTACTAACCATGATAGGTGTCTACAGAAATTGAATCACAATATTTCACATGATTGTAGTATGTCTTACACACAATTGATGGTTTTATTTCCCATTTTATAGAAGTTGATATTTATATTGGTTAGGATATTAGCATAATAAAATATGATTTTATGTTAGATATATATGTTATTATTTATTTATTGATTAATAATATTTTAATGAGACTGAAGAAGAAATAAAATTTAAATTCTCAGTTAAAATATATACATTATGATTGTTAAACCATTTTTTACACCTAAAATCATAGAAGGTTGGTATTTTCTAAAATAGAACCAAATAATGAATTTATGGATTATATGAAGGAATTTTATCAGGTAGTTTATGAAAAACAATTCTATTTATATGTTGATAAAAGATGATAGGTGTTTCCTTTTAAAAGTGGGGTAAGGAGGCTTTTGGAAATAAATGAAACATTATAAAATAATATGTGCATTACTCATGTAAAATGGTTCCAAAATGATATGAATTTCATTATAATAAGAATATGGTTTTAATATATTCTTCCAATTTAATTTAGAGATATTTATATATCATTTTAAACCATATGTTTTGGATTAATCCTTTATTTAACCGTATTCAAACATAACCACAGTAACAAAATTTTCATTATTAAATGGTTATAAATTTATTTATAATTTAATAATTGGAAAAAAATTATCAATGATTTATATATTAGACCACTAAATATCACAATTTTCTACTTCCCAAATTTTATTAATTTTAAAAAAATTAATTAAATATGTTTTCCCTAAAATATCATTAATGTCATTTTTAAATCTATTTGTTTGTTTTGGCATTAAAGAGTTACAGATAGTGATGGAATTATAATATAAAAATTTTATAAATTAAATATACACTATATTTATTGAAAAAATCATGTATCACTATAACATGTAAAAAATTATTACTTTTATTGTTTAATAAATAATTAACATGATTTTTATTTTTCCTGAAAATGATTTGTGTTAGGGTTTTGTAGCTATTTTTGGTAAATATTTCATCACTAAAAATTAAAATTAAATAACCATAAAAATTCATTCATGTTTCAAATAACTATTTATATCCTTCCATCACTTTTTTTCCATGTGAAATATTTGAGATATTAAAATCAATAATGTGAAATTTTTTAATTAAACATTACTTAAAATAATATATTTATTTTTATCAAATATAACTAGAAAGGGGTTATTTTTTAAATTTTTATGTGATTATGGATGAAATAAACACATCATACTAAATAAATTATTGTTTTTTAATAACTTTTAATCATTATCACTTTTTTGAGCTCAAGTTAATCCATTTTTACATACCATAGAAAAAAATATTTACTATCATTATATTTATAATGTCCAAAATAAAAGTGAAAATTTTTCCAAATTTTAAAAAGAGTATTAAATATTTGGATTAAATTTAATAAAATTCAATTCATATAATTTTAAAAAACTAATTTAAAAATAAATTCAAATAATGCGATGGAAAACTATTTTCTAAACAAATGTATTATTATTTATACAAATTTTATTATATTAAAATTAACCATAATGAATATTAACATAAAATTAATTGTGTTGTGTTTATAAAAATTTATCAAATCAATCTTTATGAATAATCCAAAACCCTATGGGAATTATCAAAAACTTTATAAGAAAAGACACTTTTAAATAAAATCAAAAAATTTCATTATTCACTAAAAAATCAATCTTTTCATAAAAATCACAATATTTAACCCTAATATAATATTGTTATGATTATTTAAAAAAGGAAATTATTTTTTTCATATAATTTTAAAAAAAATTGAATAAATATTATATAATATTCACTCAAACAAAACAATAAAAATAATTTCTGAAGAAAACGTTTTTTTGAAGCATAAGATGACTTTATTAAATTGGAGTTCTAATTTCTTAAAAAGTAATCAGTAAATTTGTATTTAGTTGTAAATTTATAGATATATATTTTATAGCATGTTTATTAGTGTTCATTCCTATCAATTCAATGTCTATATTATAATTGTAGTATTTAAATACTAAAATTTCAAGGTTCATTTAAGAATATTGTTGCGTGTCTTGTACACTATCATATATAGTATTATTTTTATAATCTTGGGGAATTGAAGTTAAAATACATAAGTTTTAAAAAGACTATATGGTTTTTCCTATTTATATTATTGGTTTAATTCTTAATAACCAAACTCTATAACATATCTAACTCGATATGGATGATATTGGGATAATGTGGTTTTGTATATGTAGATTAGACTACAATACTCAAGCTAGTTTGGTATGAATATACATAATGATGATTAATTAATTGGGGTGTGGAGATGAAAAATCATGTGATGCCTGAAATGAATATGTATATAAGAACCCTAGAATGATTGTATTGGATTTCTAGTTTCCTTGTGATATTCATGATAGGAATATTGATGTTTACCTATGAGTTGTGGCCACTATGAGATATGATTTACAGGCTATGTGGATGATTGAAATATCATTGCGATATTGCTCATGATATTTATGGGTCACGTTTTATATTGTTATGTAAGATGTTTTTCAATTTTATTGATATGATTTTTATATATGATAATAACCCTAGAGATTCATTAAACTAAACTTTTGAATCCATAAGATAAAAGAGGAATGGACATTATATTTGAGATTGATGAATAAGAAGTATTATTGTCTATATGGGTAGATATATTTAATCTAAGATTGATACATGGGATGTTCATAATGATAAAGGGTACATTAATGAGTATACCTTATGCCCCATGGTTGTGGATACCATAATGAGAGTGAATGAAAGTCATAGAGAAAAATTAGAATTTTTGAATGTAAAGAGAGTGAGACGATTATGTGTTGTGGTTTGGATTCAAGAGATGGGACTAATTTCATTCATGCCACTTTTTATATGGGACTCATAGTGCTGGAGTTTTTGAGATGGTTTGGTGTGATCATCATTTCCAAGGGTTTTGATGAGAATGATATATTTTCCCATTATAGTGTGAGGAAACCCCAAGCATGGTTTAGAGTACCATATTACAATCAATCTGACACTGTGTTATGAGATCATCTAAAAGGATGGGTTAGTGTTGTTTTGCGGGATAAGAAAGTACGTAATGATTGAATTATTCAACATTTCACTCGAGGAGGGGAATAATGGAATCCATTTGGTATGGTATTTTAAATTTTTTTGTGGGAGTGTGACCCACATTATAAATTTGATTTCAACTTTTGATGAGGATAAAATTCATAGGGATTCTGGCATGGAAGTGCTTGATATTCTTCACTTTCAATTTGGTATGAGTGGGATCATCAAATCATTTCATTATGAATAATAATAGACTGATCATGGGTTTGGGAGATCAGTGAATTCATGATTTAAGGTAATAATATTTACACCGCTATAGTGGGGGAATATAATTAATCCTAGATTAAAGACCCCATATCGGTAGAGTCTAGGATACAATAGAACTATATTTTGATGGTTTACATAGAACATGATATAGCTGAGAACATGGAACAAATTGTATCTGGTTCCTTGATAGATACAAGAATCAGGATTTAGATGTGTTATCAGATGGTGTTCATGTGTCATGATTTGTCCCACGATGAGGTTGATGTGATTTGAGTGTGTGTCGGATAGGAGGGGCATTGATGCTCATCGATATAGTGTGAAAGTGCATGAGTTTGGTGTTGGGGATGGGTCATGGCTCCTGACCACTAAATTTTTATCCTTCAGGTGATCTAGAATTGTGTATCTTTAACCATAAAAATAATTTCCCTCTAATTGAACATCCCTCATCAATTCAAAAAACAAAATTTGGATGACCGATCATCCCACCCACTGTATCGAGTCATCCTTCTACCTCTAGTTATAGTGACCTCGTGATCCTACTTATGTTGAGAGAAAAAATGAACAATCATATTAAAACACACACTCGAAAGAATTAAATCATAAGCATAATTCAAAGATATATTTTTTTTATATATAGTGTGTCATACATCAACTGGATAATGAAATTATATTATTTCATATAATTAGAAACATAGTACATAAAATTTAAATGAGATATCAAATTCCTACAGCCCTATGTAATCCATTCGATGAATTCCCACCAATGGATATTTTGTTTCATATTCATGTGCTTCTTCTTGAGGTCTTCCACTCTTTATATTTTGTTCTCTAACAACTATATATTCCTATTCCTTGTCTTTTCAGAGACACATATTCCTATATCAATTTTCATCATCTATTTCATATATTCATTTTAGATACATTTCAAACATGGACTAATCCTACTATTTATAGTGGTCTCGTATGGTCATTTTGTGATAACCACCAATATAATTATATGGGAGTCCCTTTATTGGACTGTGAAAATTATAATTAACTATATAATTTTTTTGATTGACCTATAACTCTTGAAAATAATTCATGTTCCCATTCATTACACACTCACTAATTTTTTAAATATGTCCATTATAGTATTCATAAGGAGGGCCTTATAAGATCTATCATCAGTGATTTTTCACAAGTCCTGAAATTTGGCACATTACATCACCACCTCTGAAAAAAAATCTTCTGTGAGGAGATTTCCATTTCATATATCTCACTCCATACTCTAAAAACATTACTGAATCGCAATGAAAATGTGTAATAGGTTCTTCCTTAGCATTTTCACAATTAGGATCCACTATGATCTATACACTAGATTAAATCCATCCAACTATTTTTGATGCATTAAATTAATTTTTTTGTCCATAGTGCTTCCAAAAATGTATAATTTTTATCCCCTATTGAACTTCTATTAAAACTACACTCCTACTACATCCATAGAACATAATTATGAAGCCTAAATTCCGAAATCCTAGGGAAATGTTGTCTTATCTCCTTCCAGTATATCACAATGTTTTCTTCTAGTGACATAACTTCTGGATATTTGACAATCAACCAACAAAATAGCTCTCATGCCACTCCCAATAATCTCTCACATGTGATTTTCTATTATATGATTATTATATCAGTATCAAAAGACAATAATAATATAATGTTAAAAAATATTCCCACTGGCCTGCTTCTATTCACCCTCCTTCGTCCACAACCACATGGTTCACCGCAATATGCCCCATCTAATCATCATTTCCCCTAATAAATAATTACACCTTTAATATCTAAAACCAGAATATCACGAACAAAAACCTTATTGAATGTCAACAATATTCCACTATGGAATAAGTCTAAAGAATATAGATAGCTGAAATATCATTCATAGACTTTTTTATATTTCTACTAATAAGATGTGTCTGGTATCGTGTTCATGGTAATTCACTTATGGATATCTAATTTTGAAACTCCAATTCATGAGATAATTCAATATATGATATTTCATCAAATCATAATGTACTGACATCATCAAAACTGACCTCAATCTTGTAATACTGGAATTTCAAATCTCTTCAACATGAAAAAATATCCTTTGTATTTTGATCAATGAAACCAAGACTTATGGAGCACTTTTCTCCCACTAAATGCATCCTTATCTCCATCCTTTTGAGGATACCAAATCCATTTTATAGTCCTTTTTGATTTTATGATGATATTATTATAATAGTTACAAATGATTATAATCCATTTAAATGAAATGAACATCGAGAGTAGGGGTTCTCTTTTCTAAAGCTTTTTCATTTAAAAGTCATCATTTTCCATAGACTTTATAGATAAGAGAATACAATCATCCATATTCAATATCTTGTATCCTACAGAAGATACACTCAAAAAATATAATTGAAACACAATGTAACATGTTCTGGATAAAAGAATATTTAATTTACCATCACTTATATAATGTTCCACATGACTATATAAATATGGATTTTGACACAAAACATCCCACATATCCAAAAAAATGACTCAGGAAAATTGCACATAATATCTATGATTCCTTTAAATTTGACTTCTATGGACGTCTTCTTAAATTAAGATAACTCATCCATGAGTCTTTTGGAACTTTCATTACATTTCATCACTCGTATTTTAGATTAAAATATAGTCCATTTTCATCATGATTTTTTTACACCGAAGAAACATGGAAGTAAAATTAATTTATATAGGAGAAATTATTAGAACATTAACACTAGATGATTCCATCAAATATTTCAATATCAATACCCTAGGGTTCATAAATTATATTCATGACATGGAATTACAATCCCTCATCCACTATCTCTTTTGTGTGCTTGTGTTAACCATACTTTAGTACCCATCTTGAAGTTATATAAACCCTATCATTCTAAAATTTATAGCAAAATTATTATTCCATAACAAGAAGTATTTTAACATATAAACCCTAAAAAACACCCCTATAATAAGTTAAATAATATATAGGTGAGATTAGTACCTCAAATTACAATTGAAAAATAACAAAAACAACTAAATAGTATCAATTAAAACCATTAGAGTATACATAATCAATAAATCACGGTTCTATAAAACATGTCTCATATAGAATAACAATGTAATATGTTAAAACTAATCATCCACTATGCCAATAACAATGATAAATAAAAAAAGAAGAAAATTAATTAATAGGATATACTGCAAAACCTAGACCATACCTGTTCCTAGCCTCTCATACCCACTGAGCTACATTAGCCTGATTCACTAGACAACATGTGCATAACCTGAATGTAGAAATATTCTTTACACACATAACAGAATTTTCATGCAGGGTGTGGGAAATAAATCATAACAAGGCCTCTCCATTTTCCCCTAAAATATGCCATTATAAACATATATTCATGATGAAATCAAATAATAGGAAAAAATATTCTCAAAAATTCATGTAAGATATATCGTGATACCCATGACACCATGAAATTATGTGAATCAATTTATTAGTTTCTAACTTAAACACCAACTTTCATAATCATACATACATTAGTCTAATATTTTATTTATTCACCTCATGATAAAATATAATAAACCCATCTTATATATAATGTCTTAGGATTATGAGTAAATAATTCCCTATGGCCATTGGATGATACATGATATGGTCTTTCACCTTTGTCATAGCCTTAGCTTCCCACTCATTGTGGTCCTTCCAACACCGTCGCAATTGTGGGTAGGATTATTATATAATAACAACAACATTAACTCTTAATGTATAGACTATCATGCACATATCTCTTCACCTCACATCCTGCCCCAACCCTTTCACTCAGGGGAGTTCACATATTCCCCATAACACCCTACCACTTAGGATGTGGTAACATCTTGAGAACTCCCACCACTAGTGTGTGTCTTATATGAACTAGTGTAATAATACCCTCAAACCTAGGGAATTCCCTAACAATTCCCTTTCACTATGGTATGGTCCATACATCCAAAATTCTTCCTTCTCACTTATGGTGACATGGAATTCTGTTACATACAAGAAACAATAGTAGAGAATGTATCCCATATCACAATATCAAATCATTTCATGGAGTTTTATTCACTCAAGACCTAGCCCTTTATCTTTAACACATATCATAATCTAATCATAACATATAATTCCTTCATTAATTTTCATCATATATAATTGGGTGTCCAGTAGGGTCTTTCAAACTCATCCCAGCTCATCGCTACCTACACACACTCATCACACCTTTCTGAACTCATGACACATTGAAAATTCTATATCCTGACCAAATATCTTGGTCCAACACTCTTAAAAATGAGATTCAAAACCCTCATGAAGTTTTAATCGACCACCAGGAGGGTTACCCTTAGGAGGAATGAGACATACATCTATCTCATCCACCACACTATGCTTATGTCTCTCATGGCTACCATACTAGCCATTGGAATCCAACCTAGGATTCCAGAGTCACATCTCAATTACTAAATCCTTCACATAGTTTCTCATTAAATCAATTGGCCCCCTTTATCATTGAATGATTATTCATTAGATGATACCAAATTACCCATGTTATAAAGATCAGTCAACCCAAATATAATTGCTTGATTCCATACTCTGTCTTTCTCAAGGAAAATCACAATCCCAACCCCATTTCTAGAACCACTAAAACATGCAAGCATGTATGAAATCATTAATAAAATTCATATTACATTATATTATAAGGACCTTATACCTAAAACATAGTGCTAAATCCTAAAAAGGATCATGAATATAGTTTAAAAACCCCATCGATGTCTTGAACAATGTCATAACTCTATATCTGATATTATCTCAAGATGCTACATCAAAATAACTACTTTGAAAAAAATTATAATTTATTATTTAATTTAATCCAAATATTTATATTTCCCAAAAATCCTACTAGGGATCAATGCATCACCAAAAAAATGACATACTACACTAAAGATGTCCATATCATGACTCTGAGACCATCTTGAGAAAAATCCCTAACACTTAGTATCAAGTTGGATATTAATTTCCTCAAATTTATCCAAAAATACTAAATAGATTCATTGAGTAACTTCACACAACCAAAATGGTGAACACCGATTTACTATCAGCATCATATAATATCCTCTATTCACATTACACTATAGCCCCACCAAATTGGGATGAATGTTCCTTAAAAAAGTGAAACCAACACCAAAACTGTAACCTAGAGACATCAAAAATCAATGACATAAAGGGGAATTAATAGTGTGATAATCAAGTGAATGTTCTAGATATATATGTTAGAAATTCCAAAAATATACCCCTTTTATGTTGGTAGAGAATAATAGGATGATTTGGGGAAGATTCAGTTGAATAACCCATCCCATATACCATTTTCTCTCAAAATTGATGGGTAACCAACTAAAAATTTATCTAATGGGGTCCGTTATGGAGTGCACTTCTAGAGTTGAAATATAATTCACCTTCTATTAGGTAGGATTAATCACATGCTAATGGGATATAGCACAACATCCATAACTATCCTTCAGATATAGTGTAGACAAATCTATTAGTTGGTGAAGTCAATTTTAGTTATCTGGATATCCATTTTTCAGAATAATATTCAGAAATATTTAATACAATGGAAGATGGGATATGGTGATTAATAGATCATGGCAAAAGAACCCCTCAACATGTGGAAGGCCCGTTAATTTTTTACATGTTTTGATGGATTCATTATGAATACTTGATTCTCTAGAATTTTAGTGAACATGTGGGCTACCAAGTTTGTGTGTTAGTTGAGGTAGTCATGCTTATCTATCATTGATTTTATAGGTACAACTTTCAGTTTATGAAAATGTGAAACATGATATATCTGTTTTTAAGGATAAAATTATAATCGATTTGGGTTAGCATAAAGCATTGATTATCAAGAGAAGAATTCTTTTGGATTACTTATTCATTTCTAATCATATTTCAATCACCTACATGTTACAGTTGTAAAAAAATCAAGAAGAAATGTGTATCCCATTTATGTAGTACCCACTTTATGAAGAATGTTGCATCTCATGTGTTCATATACAACTTCCTATGTATTAATTTGATTTATCTTTTGTTATTTGAATTTTTCTAAGCATTATTATATGATAAAAGGATGAATTTATATGTATGTATAGTCAAAATTATACCTACTTCTAGAAAACTCAATCAAAAGGATCTTCTGGACATTCTGTTTGGAATTTTTCTACAGTTTGTGTGTTTATTATGGATTCAATGCCTGATGATACAATAGTTTTACCATAAACACATAGTATCTATGTTTTTCGTCCCAACACAAGGCTCCATGGAACAACCAAAATTTTGAGGTTACCCAACACCTACCTCTGGTGGGCCCTTCATGACATACCCCCTAAGCTATTGTTTCCCATCTAGGTCATGCTACAACAAAATGTTCTTGGATATAGTGAAATCATCACCCTAAATCTGGGGGTGTGATACTGATAGGTCCTCCCATGGCCCAACCCCTCCAGCTATGGGATCTCTTTATCCCTAGAACACCATCATGGAATAGTTCCTTACTCCATAGTGCAATACCATATATCCTTCCAAAAACAAAAAACCCACAACAAACACCACACAAAAATACCTTGGGGCTACGATTTGGATTGTGCATTGTAATAACAATTTACACGTGGGTCACCTGAACCCTCTTCAATGCTCGATCAAGCATCCAAAACTCCAATTTTTCATCATTGCAAATTTAACAATGACATCCAAATATGATCCAATTCATATTACCTATCTTAATCTCAATTAATGAAAAAAAATATTTTAGGTCTAAAAAAACTAATAGTCTAGGGAATTCACAACACATAACAATATGGGTTGATACATCTTTTAACACAATCAGGGTCATTCAATAAGGGGTGTTTGATATAGACCTAGAATCATAAATGGGTTCTATAGAAAACATATCCTCATGATCGGGGGATATGTCCTGAGATGTATTTAAAAATACATAAATGTATTTATTTACACTCAAAATATCATCAATATTGATTTTATATCAAATAATTAGAACTAAATTCCACTATTTATTGGGTATTAATACCCATATTATATAAGTAATTCTTATAGGGAGTTCATTACAAAATTCTAAAAAAATTGAACCCCACATTGATACCAATGGAGATAACTCAAGCATATCATATATATATAATAATTTATCTTACAAGATTTTTTATTGCATATCATAATAAAACACAACCCATAAATTATAGGTTTAGTACTATTAGAGACATGATCTATAATCACCATTTATTTAACCATTTTTGAAAAATATATATCAAATATTGTTCACACCTGATATTGTAATATACATGTTATATTTTGTAATCATCTTCATTACCCATGGAAAATTAAATGTCTAAAAACGGTGATATTGGATGCTCAGTAAGGAGTGAACATCCGAGATATCAGTCTTAGATCATAGTTTAGGATTATATGAACCAATCGGTGATAGAAGATATTCAATGTACCCAAAAATAAAGAAATCATATCCTATAAAACATATATCATAAAACATAGTTCATTACATGAAGATTTTGGCATAACATTATAATTTATGTATATGAGTGTGTAAATATTAATATATAATCATGGGTCATGAAATATGTATGTTGAACCAAATTAAAATATGGAATAATCATAAGAATATAAATCATAAAATATATCATTGTTAACCACTGACAAATGCTTATCATAATCGACAAGGACAAAAAATTTCCCAAAATATGGTGGACATGGGCTTACCACCTACGCCCCATAACATTTTTCATTAAGAATAACCACCTATGTTCTAAAAGATCTCATGTAATATAAAACATTTTCCAATGAATCAAGGGTCTATATCAGTCCCACCCATAACAATATGATAAACCATACATATATTTTTCAAAAAAACGTGAATGTAATCATAATTTAAATTTTTTTAAGAAACTGTAGTGAATGAAATGAGTTTCATTAATATTTACTCAAGATATAGTCCTAAGAATTCTATAGAAATATGATATACTATTCTATTAGAGAATTTCTCATCAAATCATAAGAATAATTAAATAATATTGATATATATGAAAAAACACCTTTTTAGAAGCATTAACAATTATATAATGAAATAAAATAAAATACCTATTACATTTTGGATATATTTTATTTTAAAATAAAGAAATTTATAAAAAATATGAATATAAATTAATTTGGAAAAAAATGAAAATTTATTGATGAATATTCGTAATGAAAACACTAGAATATTTCAAGAGAATGTTTTCATCTGGAAGATGTTAAAAAATATTCCATTAATTGTTTTGTAAATAGTCAAAGATAAGAGAAAATGAGCTCTATGGAATCATTAAAAAGTTATTGGTTTAATTTTTACTAGATAAATTAAAGAACAATATTAACATCTTCTTATAAAAATAGATGTATTTATGAGAACATTTATAAAATAATATAATGAATTAGAACATGGAGAAGAAACACTCCCAACAGGAACGAATAGAAAATATTAGCTCCACTAATAAGAATACTTTTGGATTAATTATATAAAAATGGATGTGAAAAGGTAACAAGACATGTAAAACCTATATATAACTAAATGAGAATAAACAATATATGCTTTTATTTATAAAAAATATATAATTTTCCTCATTTGGACATATTCTATAACAATATCGATTTCAAAGTGACATTGGAAAGCAAATCATACAAATTTTTTTCTTTTGATTCAAAATACCTTGAAATATGGAACAATAAATGGATTTCGAAAAAACATAAATTTAATGAAAATAATGAAAAAATAAATACATGGGGTGGTATATGAAAAACAAAAAATAGTGTAAGTAATGAATGTGGAACATATCTCAAATAAATGAAACTTTTGATGTGAAACCCTATCCTTTAATCCGGATCTTCACGAAGGTATTTTAAAAAACTATTAAAAAATGAAACTATATTAATCAATTATTTCCAAACCATATTCAATATATTATCATTTTTTAATCATCAATTATAATCATTTTTTACACATATATTATATAGTAATTTTTTATTTTTATCACTAAATATTAGTAATTTTTATTACTTCGTACATGTTTCAAAATATTGATTTATATCGTAATTATATAATAAGATGTTCTACATTATAAAATTATTTATTTTATTTTAATAATTGTGTTTCAATTATTATTTTTATTCCATGATCATTTGATGGATAGTTCGTGTATGGTTCATTAGAATGGAATCTATGAAGAGAATGCTTAAAATTATTTATCGATAACAAAATGTTACTTTAAAGGGACCCTTATTTTTTTACACACATCTATAACACAATTAATGAAATAAAATAATACACAATATCATATATTAATGGTATTAATCTCACGATTCTTATTCATGTTGAAAATGGTGATATTGGTATAACATCGTTCATGTAGGTATTTGAGCCGATCAGAAACAAAAACAAGTATTTTTTAATGTGTAAGTGTTTAGAGTTATATAATAAAGGTAATATTTTCATAGAAGTGTAACTATGTTAATAGAAAACTTTTATATTGGATAATGGGATTTGTAAAGAGTTCACATAGTCATTTAATTGAAAAATTTAGATAAGATATATACTTATATTAATGATTTTTTTCATTCTTAATGGAATAAATGAACCAAAAATTATAATAAGGAATTAGGATAGGAAAATGGGTAAATAATCAAGGCATAATCTACGGTAAATAGTTTCTTGGGGGATACCCTTTTATGGGTATATTTTGAGTGACATTTCCACAAAGACTCATTCCCTATGATATAAGGTTGTCATTTCTCATGAACGGTGTATCAAAAGTGAAGAAGAAATATATATTGATCATAAATAACCATATATTCAAAATTTATATGATCGATTATAGATATTTTAGGTCTTTGATTCTTAATGTACCTCTTTTTACCCCACATTACCATTTCCATGGAAACTCAATTTTTTCCAAAATAGCATTTGTTAATGTCTAAATATGTATTTTAAACTCTTAACTAAGTGTAGTTGGTTGATTAAAAATTTGAAATAAATTTAATCTTATTAAATTTCTTAATATGATAAATTTTAATTTTTAATGAAAACATAAAATATATTGAAAAAATTATTATTGAAAAATGATTTTTAAAATATCTAAGTATTATTTTTATTATTTGTTCTCAATTAATAATTAAATATATTTTTATATTTTTTATTAATTTAAACCATGAATTTTATTCGAATCAATATTTGAAAATTATAAATTTAATTTATTATGAAATAAAGACCCAAAACCTTGAAAACTGGATCTTTAATATGAAATATCATTTTTAATTATTAAATGGTTTTAATCACGAACCATTAAAAATGATTATTTATTATCTAACAATGTTACGACCAGTTTACCAGGGATAATGTCGTGACTACCCCAAGCCCACCTCTTGAAGGCCATGGGCTAGCGACTAGTGCCAAAGGCGTAAACCTACAAGTAGGAGTCATTTTTTTGATACTTGTACACACCAATTCCCAACCAATCCCCAACTCACAAATGGGAAACAACATACCATTGATAAAATAATTACAAGTATAATTGAATGTAAAGGGACCAGAATTAAATTCCAACTGAAATAAAAAAATAGAAAATATGGGAACCAACTCTTGAGGTCGTCTGCCAATGATCCTACCTAAAGGGTAGGTACATATCTTCATTGAGGCTCTTAATATAAACTGTCACCATCGTCCATAGTCAGGTCTTGGCTCCCTGAGTCTCATTCAAAGATTCATGTCATCTGCAAAAGTCACAACAAGGTGCAGGCGATGCCCACTCAGGGTTGAGTATAACAATACCTTGTACGGACCCCAAGACACCCAAAGGTATCCTATAAATACACAAATAAAAAAACACATATCATAATCTCAATCATAAGAACAAAGAAAAGATTGTGCACACTAGGTATATTCCAGGGTATTAATTGTAGAAAAACCAATGACATAGTCAAACACTTCATCTAGGGGAGAACTCCCCCACTATCAAAAACAGTGGGCCTTCCGGGTCATACAGAGTAGCTACCCACTAACCTTGAACTGCTTATGTACTCCTCCCCATCACGTACCATGGGTCTGCCGAGTCACAAAGAGCTACTCCCCACCATGGCCTGCTGAGGTATTCCTCATTTCAAGTACCATGGGTATGCCAAGTCACACAGAGGTGCTTCCCACCATGGGCATTCCATGTCACCAATAGGTGCTTCCCACTAAGCCTTCAAGGAACACATAGTAGAAAATTAGTAGTCATCTAGTCTTAGCCAGTCATAGGGTTTCGTACGTAGTGCGCTTGGGAGAACCAATCCTCAAGAATTAAATTTTATTTCAACTAGAAAAAGTATCCTATTGAAGTAACCCAATGATCCATCTTGACATAAGTGGTCCAATGAAATAGATAGTGCATCAACCAGACAACGAGTCTATATGTTATTGGATTTTTATTGTCGGGGGCCCGATTGGATTTGGGTACGATCCAACCCATCCAAACTCCAACTCTCTCTGAAGGCCATGGGGAGTATTTCGAAAGTTACACCATATATTAAGGGTTCTGGAATCACTGATGGTTCAGCAAACAAACTTTTGGTTTAATAATTACACCTAATTAAATGAAACTGAGCTAAAAAGTGGCTCGAGTCTGGTCCGACCTGTTCGGACCTGACCGGAACCCGCCTGCAAGGCTCGAACTGAAATGGATGGGCTCATCTTATTTTAATAGGGCCTTGTCTGCCCATTGATCTATGGGTGTGGCCCGTTGGGTTGAGGAATCACTCGGCCCACTGGCCGAGCATGGGGGGTATTCTCTACTCTCAAATAGTCAAAGATGTTCAGGCCTTCAAGGTAGCGGAGCCGCATCTATCAGTTAGTCCCACTAGACCGGTCATGAATGGGATCTATAGACCATGTGTATTCCCTCCTCTATGGCTAGAAGATGCAATCTTTCTCCCCGGTGCATCACCCGACTCAACAGTGGCACCAGATTGCGCTGCATTCCCTTGGCCGATTCGCATGGACCGGCTAGCAATGGACCTGCAGGCATGGGTCTTCCCTCCACTACGGCTCGAAGCCATGACCTTCCACCATGGCGTGACACCCTACATGAATGCGGCCGGTGAAGGCTGGCTGCCCCTTTTCCATTGCGGTGTCTTAGGGCACCACCGTTCCTTCATGGCATGTGGGCGCCAGCCACCGCCTCCATCGGTTGTCGGTGTTGCTGTGCCGACGAAGCCACCATGGGCCACCATTGCTGCTCCGGTGGTCCTATTTTATTCTTGTATATGGATAAATCCCTTATGGGAAGGATCTTGTGATTCGGTGCCCTTTATTCCACCATACTGCCAAATCTTCGGATTGTCCATGAAGAACGCCACCACAACTGAGTTTGGTGGATGGTACGAGCCTTATTCTTTTGTCCCACGCCCTCTGAGTTAAAATAAGAACATGAGAAAGATATTTTAATTATAAAAAATTCCATAAATAAAACGACACAATATCCTCCTATATTTTATGAATGAACACATATCAACCAATTGGACATTTGATCTATTTTTTCATAATAATTATAAAATGGGGTATAAGAGAGAAATCAAGCATAAACCCCCTACCCCGAGTTCATTAGATGGAATTGTAGTAGAAGAAGGAGTGTCAACATCCGAAGATGTTCATAGGAATTTTTCGTCACCCATCCTTTCCCCCAAAGGTCGTTGAAGCCCCTTTCTAGATTGGTGGAAGATGCCATGACACTTCATCAGAGGTTCCTCTCTTGAGTGCTAAAAACCCATGTCTGAGCATCATATAAATATAGGGAAGGTGTATATTAATGCATCACAAAATTTATGAGGTCTATTAATGAGTTTTATTAATGAACCATATAATTCTCTCAACGGTTATGTTATACATCCTTTTAATTTACCAAATGGTACGGTTACACAACTTATGAGTCATGCCATTAAAAGGTATGATTTTTCAGTGTGGTCCCACCATTTTTTGTCCAACGGTGAGAAAAATAAAAATAAAATAACCATTAGTTATTTTTTTTAAAATTCCATGAAAAATAACTTCTTTGTCAAACCCTTGTTGGTCATAGTCAAACTTCCCATAAGTGAATATGGCGGTGCATATTCAATGGTGCCCTCGTATTTTTAATCTGATCAATAGTTCAAAAGATAGAAAATGCCAACCACAACTTTATTGAATGTACAATAAAAAAGGTAAAAATTACATTCCCAGCACTCTGGGCTGTTGAATCACATGCCATTAATTTTTTTAGACTCGTAATGATCCCAAACAATTTCAAAAAATTAAATGGAATTCTTGTGTCTTTACATTCATCCCACCATAGTGATTTTATTCCCCAAAAGCTTCAGAAAAACTAGGGGAACAAAAGGGGGTACTGAGCACGTATCTGAGACTCCCAATCCAATGTGCTCTCCTAGAGATTCTTGTGCTACCAATGAAGTCGAACCAGGGGAATCTACCACCCACAAAGGACCTTCTCCTTTTGATAATCTATCTCAATCGAGAACTCCAAAAATTTATCCCTATCACTGATATCCAGCTCTCCCCAGTCGATAACATGTGATGGATCATGAATGTTCCCCTCAGCTACAACCCATGGAAAACATTTTGCACCTGTTGCATCTGTGGGGGATGAGCTAGATGGTACGCCACGTCAACTACTCTGCTGAGAATCTGGAAAGGTCTGATGAACCTCAAAGATATCTTGTCACCCCGGACAAACCTCCATAATCCTCATTAGGGTGATACCCATAATAAGACTTGATCTCCCTTAGAAAACACCAAGGGTCTCCATATCATGTCAGCATAAGACTTCTTCCTAATCTGTGCTATCCTCATCCACTCCTGGATGATTTGCACCTTCTCGGTGGTAGCCTGTACCAACTCTAGGCCCATAAGTTCCAACTCTACTGGGTATATCTAGTATATGGGTGATCTGAAATCCATCACGTACAAGGCCTCAAATGGTGTCATGGCAATAGTGGAGTAATAGTTATTTTAGTGTGAAAACGCCACCAGTGGAAGGTGGTCCTTCCAACCACGACCAAAGTCAAGGACGCAAGCACGAAGCATTTCCTCGAAGGTCTATATGGTATACTCTATTTGACCATCTGTCTGAGGATGAAAAGATTTGCTCAACCGTAGATGTGTCCTAAACTCCTCCTGTAATACCTTCCACAACCAACATGTAAAGTGGGAATTTTGATCTAAGATGTTCATCAATGGAACCCCATGAAGCCGCATTATCTCCTGGACGTAGAGGCATCCCAAGCCCTCTACTGTCCCCTAATCTCAGATGGGTTGGAAGTGAGCTGATTTAGTGAGTTAATCAATGATCACCCAAATGAAATAGCAGCCCTTGGATATACATAGTAGCCCTATCACGAAGTCCATGGAGACACCATCACACTTCTATTCTGGAACCTCAAGTGGATGAGCTAATCCTACTGGTACTTGATTCTTGGACTTCACTTCCTAACAAGTGAGGAATCATGTTACGAACTCTACCATGACATTCTTCATCCCTAGCCACCAGTACAGACACCAAAGGTACTGGTACATATTCTCCATAGCGGGATGTACAACCAAATGGGATGTGTGGAGCTCCTTCAACACCTCCTCTCATAGCATCACTGGTATCATGGTGAATCCTCTAAATAGGACAATGTGGTACCCACCTTCAGAAAATCCTTCAGGAGACTATTATGAGTATATCTGAGGATGTCGGGCCTCGTAGTCAACGTCCCCATTCTGATGCTCCCAAAATCACTGAAGGAGTGCGGGAGTGATAGTAATTGATAGAATTTGAGATGCTTCATCTATATTAATAAAGTATATCTACAACACGGCTAGTAGCTCTATCACCGCACTCAGCTAATGCAGTCTAGAACTCCTACTGAGTGCGTCTGCTACTATGTTCCCTTTCCCACGTGTGAAGACTATCTCAAATTTGTAGTCCTGGGGGAACTACATCCATTCCTACTGAATCAAGTTCAGGTCCTTTTGTGAGAAGATATACCTAAGAATCATGTGATTAGAGTAAAGAGTAAACAGTTCACTCATAAAGTATTGTGGACATATCATCAGTGCAATGACCACTAATGCTAACTCCAGGTCATGGGTAACATAGTTCTACTCATTCTATCTCAGCTTCCATGAGCCATATGCAATCACCGCTCACTCTTGCATCATGACACAACCTCATATGGTCCCTGATTCATCGTAGTAGACAATATACAAAACTCATTATTCTAGTAGCCTCAAGATTGGGGCACTCATCAGTATCCACCTTTTCTCTTGGAAACCCCGTTGGAACTCCTCCATAAAAAAGAATGTCTACCCCTACTTCATCAAAGATGACAAGTGTACCGCTTCCCTAGAGAAGTCAAGTACAAATCCTTGTTAGGACCCAACCAATCCTAGTATACTATTTACATCTGTCACACTCCTGGGTGGCTCCCAAGAAAGTAATGCCTCTATCTTTGTTGAATCCACTGAAACACTATCCTCCAAGATAAAATTCCCCATGAAGTGAACTTCCTATATGCAGAACTGGTACATTGAGAGAATTCCATAAAGTTTGTGCTCTCAGAGTGTCTCTAGAACTACCTGTAGGTGTGTGGCGTTATCCCCCACTAATGATAAGTACCCCAAGATGTCGTCAATGAACACTACCATGAAGCTATAGAGGTAGGGATGGAAGATCATGTTCATGAGACCCATGAACACTCCTAGAGCATTGGTCAAGACAATGAGTATCACCAAGAACTCATAATGGCTATACCGCCAACTTAAGGATGTATTTGGAATGTCCTCATCCCATAACCTGAGCTGGGGATAACCTGATATGAGGTCTATCTTCGAAAACCACTGTGCTCCCTTCAACTGGTCAAATAGATTATTGATCCTTGGAAGAGGATACTTTCTCATTACAATCACCTGTTTTAGGCACTAATAGACCACCCAAAGCCTCAGACTCCCATATGCCTTCTTGGAAACAAAAACAGGGATACCCTAGGAGAAACAATGGGCCTTAAGAACCCCTTCCTCTGTAAGACATATAGTTGTACTCTCATCTCATGAAGATCCACAGGAGCTATAAGATATGTTGGTGTAGATATCGGCGTCATCTTAGGGTATAGGTCATTGTAAAAGTCTACCTCTCTATGTGGACGTATTATTGAAACATCATCATAGAATAAATCATCATATTGGTTCACCACTACAAGATAGCTAGGACTCCTCTCGTCTACTACACTGAGGGTGACACTAGCTAACTGATGAGTTATCTATATAACCCTCCTTCGAGAGAGCACATACTGTGCTATAAAGGATTCCTCTTCACAGGTGAAGGAAAACATGATCCTATCCTCCCAGACACACTACACTTTGCAACTAAAACAGTGGATCTGAGAATAGATTGTGGATAGCCAGTCCCTACCCTAGATGAAATCTTAAGGCCTCAATACCGCTACTAGGAGATCCAAGCCAAAGCTCTCTCCTCCTAATGTGACCTCACACTACCTCCACCATTTTTTAATCATTTAATATTTCCCATAGGAGTCTTTAAACGTAAGGATCATGCCTATAGCTCCATTGAAATATCCATTCTCTGAACGAGTGTTGTGGGAATGAATGAGTGATGGTCACATCTGTCTATAATAACTACATATAGCATGCAATAGATATAAATCATACCTATAATCATCTCTACAGAATCATGGTTATAGGCCTATGCTTCCTAAATCTGATCTCTCCCCTATCCTCCTACTCCCTAAGGGTGGGGTGGACAACCTAGGGTTTGTGGCAGTACATCTCAAACCATCACCCACCTTCATCCTCTCATCCATATCCCCTGCCACATCCCCTACATTGTAGACCTCCTCGCTTGAACTGCTACCACTACCTCATTGGACCCTCAACCATATACCGCTCATCAGTACGGTAGTCTGGGAAGTCACACACCATGTGTCCCTACCTGCCACAAGCATAGCACTTCCTGGATCCCAGATGACTCCCTCCAGACTATGAGTCCCACACCACCGACCCAGAGTCTTGGGTCTCCCTCTTAAAGACATGGCATTCAAGGTGTCACCCATCTATTGTCTTCAGCCTTTCGAAGAATCTACCTCATGGGGTCTGTTTGTAGCTCTAGTTGTTGGAGCCTTCTCCACTATGAAACTCTCCATCCAAAGGGCACTCTCTAACACCCCGACCTATGTGTGTATACTGAGAGACACCATGAATGCCTGAATCTCCCACCTGAGTCCCTGGTCAAAGACTCGAGAACTGAATAAAGGGTCTCACACCATTAATGTAGAGTAGTGAGAAAGCCTCATGAATCACATTGAGTACTCGGCCACTGTCATGTTTTCCTACTGTAGGTGAAGCATCACCTTAATACACACATAGCATAAAGTATTGGGGAAAACATCTATTGGAAAAATAATCTCAAAGTCAACCCAAATGAAGGTCTCCACATCATGAGTCTAGATGGTCAAACTTGACCATCTCCCTCTCGAGCCCTATAGAAGGCTCACTGCCAAGATCTCCATTTGGTAGAGCAGTGTCCTCACTAAGAAGAAGACCCATGTCATGGCCTCCAGCCAGTCTTCAGCGACCTGAGGATCTATCTCTCTATCTGATCCTGGGAGGTATCCATCTCTAAAACGCATGTAGGGAACTGAGACTATAAACATATTCTTCTGAAACCACCAATAGTGGATACTAACCATTGAGAGGTGATAGCACTGGTGCACCACCCGAGAGGTCCATCTCTAGAACCGGTCCCTAAACAGACACCTCATTGCATGGCGGGACATCTTTACTATCTTGTATCTGGATCCTAGCTTGTCATCCATGTGAAGGCATCTTGAGATAGGTCAACATGTTCCATGGTTATAACTTCATACATGGTGAGATGACTCTTATTCAAAATCTTGAAACACTTATGCAACTAGTGTTTTCATGTATTAAGCCAAAAAGCAGAATTCAATATCCTAGTGTATGGTTACGTTGGTCATTGTACCAACACTAGACACCCAAAATCTGAAAGTCCGTCTCTTAACATTTTACATTGTTGCTCAATAAAATAACATAGACTCCCACTCATTGAGGGGTAATCGACTTCCCTTTAATACAAGTTTTTCACGACATGTCCCCCAGGGCATGTGCCATGACTACCCCAAGCCCACCTCTTGAAGGAAAGGGGTTGGAGACTAGCGCAGAAGGCATAATCCTACAAGGGGTATGAATTTTCCTAGATACCTATATCCACACACATGTCCAACCAATCCCCAACTCACAAAATGGAAAAAACATACCACTGAAAAATTGAGTACAAGTACAGCTGAAAGTAAAGGGGCCAGAATACAAGACCAACTGAAATGGAAAAATGGAAAAGAGGGAAAAAAATCTTGATGTCCTCTTCCAAGGATCCTATCTGAAGGGTGAGTACAACATGTAAATGCAGATATCCACCTCAACCATAACTTCCATCCACTATTAGGTCATGACTCCCCAAGTCTCTGTCAACGTTGTACGTCATCTGCACAAGACACAACAAGGTGCAGGAGAATCTCATGAAAGGTTGAGTATAAAAATACGTATTATGGACCCCAAGTCCTCCGATGGGCTCCTAGAAATCCACAAGAAAAAACAATATTATATAATCTAAATCAGAAGAACTAACTAACTGAAAATTATTTTTTATTTGATTATTGAAAAACCTTTAATGGAAAAGTGAGAACCACAGATTCCAATAATACATCCAAAACAACAACATAAAATAACTCAAAAATACATGTCATGCCTACCCGAGCAGCTACCTCATGATTAGGCCCCCACCAAGAATGATCACTCGGAAACCCATCCCGTGCAAGGATGCATGGGCATGAAACTCATGGTCAGGCCATACCCTTTTAGTCTTTCACTCAAAGTTCCATGAAAAATTGGAAGCTTTATGCTCTATGTAAGAACCCAGACCTTCTTTTCAGGTATGTTTTTTCATTTCTGGTCATTTTAGGGAAAAAGAGGAGAATATAGAAATTTTCTAAGTACACGTCGTGTACATTGATGCCGCTCGAGGCCGTGTGCTAGTCGTGTCATGGCCACACACATGGCCATGTAGGGGTGATTTGGATGCTTCTTAATGAGGAGTACGTAAAATCCTAGTACACGTCGTGTACTCTAAATGTACATGTTGTGTACTTTATTTTTTTGTTAAATGGATTGGGGTCACGTCTTAACCCAAAAACACCTTCTTCTCCAACTTCTTCAACTGAGAGCGAGGGTACAACTGGAGATATTCTCCGAGTTCTTGGTTCGTCTTTGGCCACGTTTCCTAATTCTATCTCTCATGTGAGTTATATGAGGTTGAAAGTTTTACATGTTTTTTTAGATCTTCTAGGCTCTTTCACGACCTGAGGTTCAAGTATATCGATATCCTAGGATCGAGGTAGGCGGTTAGTTGGCTTATGTTTATTGTCTTTGATTTTTTGGTGCAAAAGTGTCGGATACCCATGTATCAGGTATCTCTGGTTAGGGTTTTGATCCTTCATTTTTATATACCATAGACTTCTTGTATGTTTGTGGTTGTTAGATGAATAATGATGGATTGTTATCACATTTGAGGATCACCCTATGGGTGTTTCCATTGTTATGGATGTTTATCACCATTTGGCTTAGATTTCCTATGAGGTAGACCTTGTTGCATTATTTTCTACCTTGATATAATTGATTTCATGTATTTCCTACTGTTTATATTCTTTTGCGGCATTTTAGCTATTAGAAAAGTAGTTGTTGAACTTACTTAGGGCTGCTGATAGTCGATTAAGCACGACTGTACTGATCAGGGATGCGTGAACCTGGTAAGGTAGACTAAAGATGGAATTGTAAATTATGGGATTCCCTAGAGTGTCAGTTATAAATTAGTATCATTTGCTGGACCAATGGGAGTTGTACTTTGTGCTTCCTCAGAGTGTCCTTAGTTACGTCTCGAGACTACAGGGGGAATTAGATGTAAGTGCTTCCTTAGAGAGTGTATAACTATATTTACAGGACTGCAGAGGAATTGATTGTGAGAGCGTCCCAGAGTGTTTGTGCCTTGTATGATTACATGACTAGAGGGGTCTGCTAGTGTGAGCCACCTAGAGAGTGAGTTTGAATATTTTTCTCTTGGTTGTGATGATTCCACCAAGCCAAACAACAAGCTTGGGTTTTGTACTGCTTGTGTTTAGGTAGTCTTTTGAGATACCTGTTGTGTTACTTGCAATGCCTTGGGAATATAGAGATGTTTCTATATTCCTTGGATGATAATTAAATTATTGAATTAAATTGATTAATAAATGTAAATGGAGATTTTTATGATTGTTTACATTAGTGTACTCATGTTTCTCTACTGCATTTATTTACATTACATTTTCTATATTGCACACAAATAGTAGGGCACAGATCTTGTGGTGGTTACCTACTGGGATTAGTCTCACATATTGTTTGGGCCCTGATTTTTGGCCCAAACAGGTTATATCGTTGCAGGTGTGGATAGGGATTGTGGCCCTTCTACTTTAGGTATATGATTGTTGGTTAGAGCTGGAGAGCATAAGACTGGACTTAGCCTTGGGATGCTGATGGAGTTGTTGTATAATTTTATTACGTTGATTATCATCCATATTTTAGCACGTTGTTGTGTTTTCTTCTTTCCTTAGATACTTTTACCAGCTGCATCATTATCACCATCATTATGTATTCATTTCTTCCGCTGTTTAGTTTCAGTTTTTGTATGTTGTTTACTATTTACGCTTTTGACTGTAATTTCTTTTTCCTTGAATATCTTACCAAATGTGGGCATAGTTTCCCCAATGACTCACCATGGCCCTACCAGCTAGTATGCAGCCTCTGTTGTTTGGGGAAATGCGCTTCAGGTTATGTGGTGAATTTGGTACGGGGCACCGGTTGAGTGGCTCTGGATTCAGGTCATTACAAAGTGGTATCAAAGGGTGGTTCTTTTCTTTTCCTTTCTATTGAATTACAGTTTAGAGACACTAGACAAGGATAGGAAGGAATAAGTAATTGGTAAATAGCTATGCTCGGGAGTTCTAGAACCCGTGTATAGGGAAAAAGCCAGGTTACCTCGAATATTACAGTTTTCGAGTTTTGAAAATATTATAGTTTAACTGACTTCACTGTTGGGTAGTGCACTTGTTTTGTGTTGTTACTACTAATATGATTGTGGTTATATTTTTTTGTAACCCGATGAGATGAGGGTATTCTATCTCATTCATCATATAGTCACTTGTTAGAAAATCACAAGTCGTTCATTTTTCCAGGCCATTTAAATTACATTAAAATTTTCATGTTGTTTTGATAGAATTTTTGATATACTATGCTTGCTGTTGTGTTAGATACTATGATAGAATACCTACTATGTTGATAGGGTATCATTTGTTTAGAACTTCTTTATCATTGATGCCAATCTTTGTTCTTAGTGGTGTCATGGGACCTCGAGGATCGGATTTTGGAGGATCGTTAGTTTGTTATACTGTGTACTTGTTATATGCCTTGTTATGATTCCATGCATTGATTCATGGAGAGTGCGGGCCCCCACATATTGGAATTTGGGACATTAATGCTTGTTTTTCTGTGTTTTCTGGGCTCTAGTGCAGTGCTGAGGCTATTTTCTGGAAAAACCTAGAATACGCGTCCTGTACTTTATGAATACACACCCTGTAGTTTTTGGACATGTTACAGACTATGTGGGCAGGGACACGGGGTTGTGGATGTTCTTGTATGAACAGGCCAGGTAAAATGTTTAGCACACCATGTAGTTTGATCTAGGTACCCTGCTATGGCACAAACAACACGGGTCGGTGTTATCCTTTCTCCTACATGTCGTGTTCTCCTGAAGCACGCCGTGTAGTGTCATCCATGTATTCGATCGTGTAGCTAACCAACACGGTCTGCTAGGACTTATTAGTGCACATTGTGTCTCTCCGGAACACACCGTCTAGTGTCACCTGGTTACACAGGCTGTGTCGCTAACTACATAGGATTGGTAAGGCTTGCTAATACATGTCGTGTGTTCCTTGAACACACCGTGTAGTGTTGTATTAGAGAATCTATGTGGCTTAGTCGTGTAGAAGGACTCAGGCATGGAAGAGGATTCATGTACACTCCGTGTGTTAGGACAACACGTCGTGTATTTGGTTTGTTACACAACCAGTTTATGTGGAAGTACACAACCATGTAAATGACCTAAGGGAACATGCCGTGTAGGTAAAGAACATGTAGTGTAGTCATGTTCTACGCAACTTGAAAGCCTTCTTTTATTTTTTCCTTCTCTGTGCCTTTAGTTTTTCTGTCTTAGTTAATCATGTACTTGAGGTGTGATTTTTACCTTTTAGAGGTATGGAACTGAGATGTCCTCTCATGGTCCTCCAGGAACCAGGCAGCGACCATACGCCTAGTGCGGTAGATCAGGGACTACCTAAAGATCTGCTTATCTTTCCAGACATGGATCCTGCAGTGATTCTAGAAACTGGTTCCGATGCTAATTTTAGAGGGGGTTTTATGAGATTCATTCAGACCTTCCGGGGAACTTATCATCCTACCCAAATTATGGCAGAGTTGACGCGGGTTTTTCAGCAGCAGAATCCTCCCACGTTCACAGGGGATGGACGACTGTAGGATGTGGAGTCATGTCTTGAAGCCATTCTATCTATCTTTGAGCACCTGGAAATGCCTCCGTAGAGGAGTTTTATTCTTGAGACTTATATGCTATGAGATTATACCAAGAGATAGTTGGATGTGGTTTTGGAGGCAGGGCACCAATAGGCTATGGCTAGGGATGAGTTTCAACTTACGTTCTATGACTACTTCTACTCGGAAACACTGAGGGTTGACAGATCCAATGATTTCATGAACCTGAAGCAGGTTACTATCACAGTTGTGGATTATTACTCTCACTTAACATAGTAACGACATTTCACTCCCATTCTAGGGAATGGCGAGCTGTTTTTAGCGAGGATGTTTGTGGAAGGCCTCAGATCGGACATCAGATCGCCGGTGAACGTCATTTAGTTCACTTATAATACTCTGATAGTCAACCAGGAACTTATCACGAAGAGAAATATGAGGGAGACTGGAGTTTTGGACCAGGTTGGTTCAGTATCCAGGGCTGATTCATTTCAGATAGATAGCAGGAGGCGGCACCGAGAATATACACTTGGTGGCCCGAGGATGCGAGGTACTCCTTCTGTTAGATGAGATCTTCCTTATGGCAGCAATGTTTTGTATTATCAGTGGGGAATAACCTAGAATAATATTTCTCAATGCCTGATAGACCCAATGAAGTTCCGATATTGCGGCAAGATGGGTCATCTATAGTGTTTCTGAAAGGTTCTCCTTCCAGCGGCTAGTGATGGAGGATCAGTTTCGACTCCGAGTACAGGAGTAGGATTCCCAATTCAGCAGAAGAATGGGGGATGTAGTTCTTCAGGTCCTTTGGTCCTGGGTAGTGGCCATGGATGTAGTGTTCAGGCTCAGGGAGGGATAGCTCAGGGATCTCAGGCGGCTACACAGGGCCATGGTGCATGCCATAATTTTGCGGTAGAGCAGATTCATTATGGTCAGGAACCTGGACCTTCTATAGTTCTAGATACGATTTTAGTTACCTTAGTTTTATCCTATGCACTTTTCTATGCGGGAGCTTCTCATAGATTTATTTTTTTTCATACTGTGGAAATACTAATACATTCCATTTATACTTTTGAGGACATGTTGACACTCGACACACCATTGGGGACTAGTACGGCTTGTCTGCGTCACTACAAGGAGTTCCCTCTAGAGGTGGTCGGGTGTCATATTCTATCAGACCCCTATGTCTTATAGATGACAGTATATGATTTCATTATCCAAATGGACTGGATTGTTCCTTTCCGGGAAATTGTCGACTGTTATAATCGTAGGGTTAGCTTCACATCACCGGAGGGAGGATCTTTTCATCATAAGGGCTAGTGGGATGTCCAGGAAAGTTGAGCAGGACCAGAGCATTGTTGTCTAGGTGGAGTTACAGGTCAGATGGTCAGTCTATATCTGGATGACTAGGGGACTTCATATATAGATTTTCCTCCAGTGGTTGATCACTTTCCAGATGTGTTTTTCGAATATTTTTCAGGTTTTCCTTCAGATAAAGAGGTAGAATTCTCTATTGATCTTGTGTCAGGAGCGGCACCGGTGTCAATTCCTCATTATAGGATAGCTACACCTAAGTTTTAAGAGCTCAAGAAGCAGTTTTAGGAGTTGTAGATAGAGGGTTTTATCCGGCCCAGTGCTTCTCCTTGGGGATCACTAGTTTTGTTTCCAAACAAGGTGGATGGTACATTACAGCTTTGTGTGGATTATCAGAAGCTAAACTAGTTGATGGTCAAGAACCGATATCCATTACTGTGGATAGATGATCTCTTTGATCATCCTCAAGGAGCCAGAGTTTTCTCGAAGATCGACTTGAGATCCGGCTATCATCATTTGCATGTCAGGCCATCTGATATACCTTTTACAGCCTTCCAGAGCAGGTATGGTCTGTATGAGTATTTGGTTATGCTATTTTTTCACATGAATGGGCTAGCAGTTTTCATGGAACTGATGAACAGATTGTTCCATCCATACATGGATTCCATCATGGTGGCTTTCATAGACGATATCTTCGTGTACTCTCACACTCGACACGACCATGCTACCCATCTTGAGATCAATTTGAGTACACTGAGGGAGCATCAGTTTTATGCTACGCTCTCAAAGTGAAACTTTTGGATAGACGAGATTCACATACTAGGTAAAGTCTTCTTAGAGACAGCAGTTTCAGTAGACCTAGAGAAGGTGAGAGTAGTAGTTACCTGGGGGCAGCCGAAGAATGTCTTTGAGGTACGAAGTGTATTGGGGATGGCTTGTTACTACATGTAGATTATACAATAATTCTCACACTTATTAGCGCCACTGATGGGCTTTACTACGAAGGGGTGACGTATTTTTGACCAGAATCCTGTGATTCAGCAATCCAAGAGCTGAAGGCGAGATTGAATTCAGCACTGATTCTAGTTTTGTCGGAGCCGGGAAAGAGTTATATATTTTTCTGTGATA
Source organism: Viscum album (assembly GCA_963277665.1). Lineage (NCBI taxonomy): Eukaryota > Viridiplantae > Streptophyta > Magnoliopsida > Santalales > Viscaceae > Viscum > Viscum album. The sequence goes on along the minus strand of OY728159.1, from coordinate 599,714,613 downwards.
CATCTCGCATCGGGCTTGGAGCAGAGCTTATGCATCAGGATCATGTCATTGCATATGGATCTCAGATGTTGAGGACACATGAGAGGAACTATCCTACGCACGACATGGAGTTGGTTGTAGTTTTCATTGTTGGAGACATTAACTTCTGGGAGAGCATTTTGTGGTATATATTAACCACAAGATACTCAAGTATATCTTCACGCAGCATGAATTGAATATAAGACAACGAAGGTAGGTTGAGTACCTACATTATTTTGATTTCGAGCTTGCTTACATTCTTTGGAAGGGCAATGCTGTGGAAGATGTACTGAGCTTGGGGACACAGTTACAGGCAGTTCAGGAGGCCAGTAGCGAGTGGAAGCTTATGGATCTGTTCTCTGAAATGAATTGGGAGGTGCATGACATACATGGTCAAACTTTTCTTTTTTCTGTAGATGTTACATCTACCATTCTTGACTGAGTTTGAATGAGGTAGCTATCAGATTCTGAGGGCATAGTCCTACGGGAAAGCGTGTCAAGATTGGACCCTCTTCCCAGATGCATTGTAGGCGAGGGTGAGATCTTTCATTTCCAGGGACGCGTATGGGTGCCAGCAGATATACGCTAGAAGATGATGCAAGACTTTCATTCCTCACTTTGGTCAGTTTATCCTGGCGCCACCAAGATGCATCAAAATCTACACTACCTGTATTGGTGTCCAATTATGAATAAAGATTTTTCTGGTTTTGTCATGAGGTATTCCACATGTCAATAGGTGAAGGCGGAGCACCAGTGACCAATATGGATTTTACAGTAGCTACCCATTCTCGAGTGGAAGTGTAATGATGTTTTGATGGACTTCGTGGCTTGGTTATCGAGATCACCTTGAGGGAATGACACGGTATGTGTTGTCATTGACAGGCTCATGAAGGTTTCTCACTTAATTCTAATTAAGGAGATATTCAATGTTGATGATCTTAGATGGTTGTGTATCTGTGATATTGTACGCCTGCATGGGGTTCTGAGTACTATCATTTCAGATAGGCACGCCCGCTTCACGTCGCAATTCTGGTAAGGGATACAAAGATATTTGGGTACTCAGGTACTTCTGATTACAGTTTACAATCACCAGAGGGATGGCCAGCCATAGTGCATGATTCAGGTGTTAGAGGACATGCTACGAGCATGAGTGCTAGATTTTGGAGCTTCTTTGGAGAGACATATACCTCTAGTGGAGTTTTCCTACAATAATAGATTCTAATCAACTATTCAGATAACACCTTACGAGACTTTGTAAGGTTGGTCATGCCGACCACCCTTATGTTGGCTAGAGGAAGGAGAGGTTGCAATACTAGGACCTCGTCTTGTTCAGAAGACCATAGAATAGGTGGAGTTGATTCGGAAAAGGTTGGATGTTGCACATTCTCGGCAGAAATCTTATACTGATCAGCGGAGACGACCTTTGGAGTTCCAAGTCAGAGATCAGTTTTTCCAACGTGTTAGCCTGAGGTTTGGAAACATGAGGATCAGAAGATAGGGCAAGCATTAAACGAGATACGTCGGGCCATTAGAGGTTCCGGTGAAAGTCAGGATGGTTGATTTTAGGTTGCAGCTACCTCAGAGGTACTAGGATATGCACGACGTCTTCCATGTTTCTCTGCTTTGATGCTATTTCATAGACCCGTCTCATGATTTTCAACTCGAGGAGGTTGAGATGGTTAAGGATGCATCCTTCAAGAAGAATCCTATCATTATTGTTGATCGTAGTGAAAAATTACTATGTGGATGATCTATACCTCTAATACGGGTGCTATGGCAGCACGACCGTGTATAGGATTAGACATGGGAGAGGGAGGCTGATATGCAATCACAGTGGCCAGAGTTGATCGAGGATTACACTTCTCCACCTTGTTAGGGAAATTCGGGGATGAATTTCTATAGGGGGGGGGGGGTGGGATGTTTGTAAGAACCATGACATTCTTTTTAGGTATGTTTTTCATTTTCTGGTTGTTTTTGGGAAAAACAGGTGAATTTGAAATTTTCTATGTACACACCATATACATTGATGCCACTCGAGGTCGTGTGCTAGTCGTGTCATGGCCACACACAAGGCCATGTAGGGATGATGTGGAGGCCTCTTAATGTAGAGTATGGAAAGGCCTAGTACATGCCATGTACTCCAAAATTACACATCGTGTACTTTCTTTTTTTGTTAAACATACCGGGGTTGGGTCTTAACCCCCAAAAACACCTTCTTTTCCAGCTTCTTCGACTGAGAGAAAGGGTACGGAGGTGGATATTCTCTAAGAAACCAATCCATCACTGGTTATCTGAATCGAATGTTGTTGGTTGCAATAGAATCACAGCGGTGAGTTCTTGGTTCTTCTTTGGCCACATTTCATGATTCCTTCTCTCGTGTGAGTTATCTGAGGTTAATGTTTTTACACATTTTTGCCAATCTACTCTGTTTTAGTTCATTTCACGGGCCAAGGTTCAAGTATATCAATCTATTAGGATCAAAGTTGGTGATTGTTTTCCTTACATTGAATGTCTTCAAATTTTTTGTGGAAAAGTTTCGGATACCCATGTATCGGGTATCTCGAGTTAGGGTTTTGATCCTGCATTATTATCTTCCTTAGACTAATTGTATGATTGTTGCTGTTTGATGAATAATGATTTCTTGTTAGCATTTTTGAGGATCACCCCATGGGTGTCTCCCTGGTTTTGGCTGTTTATCGCTATTTGGCTTAGGTTGCCTGTGAGGCAGACCTTGTTGCATTATTGTCTGCCTTGATAAAATTGACTGCATGTATTGCCTACTATTTATATGATTTTTATGCATTGTGGGTATTATCCAAGTAGTTGTTGAACGTACTTAGGGCTATTGATAGTATATCACACACGACTAGACTGCTCAGGGTTGTGTGAACATGGTGCGGTAGACTAAAGAGGGAATTGATGATTAAGGGCTTCCCTATAGAGTAAGTTATAAATTAGTATCATTCATAGGACCAACATGAATTGTACATTGTTCTTCCACAGTATTTCCTTAGTTACATATGGAGACTACATGGGGAATTATATGTAATTTCTTCCTTAGAGTGTCTATAGAAATCATTACCAGACTACCGAGGAATTGATGGTGAGAGCTTCCAAGAGTGTATGTGCCTTTGAATGATTACTTGACTAGAGGGGTCTTCTAGTGTGAGACACCTTGAGAGTCAGTGTGAATATTGTTTGTTTGGTTGTGATGAGTCCACCAAGACAATGAACAATTGTGTGTTTTGTACTTCTTGTTTTTAGGTAGTCTACAATGATACATGTTGTGTTACTTACTATACCTTGGGAATATAGAGATTTTTCTATATTCCTTGGATGATAATTAAATGATTGAATTAATGAATAAATAAATTTAAATAGAGATTTGAAGGATAGTTTACTTTAGTTTACACCTGTTTATATGCTGCATTTAGTTCCTTTACTTTTTCTATATTTATCACAGAGAGTAGGGCACAGATCTTGTGGTGGTTACCTTCTAGGATTAGTCTCACACCCTGTTTGGGCCCTTCTTTTTTTCCCAAATATGTTATATGGTCGCAAGTGTGGATAGGGATTGTGGACCTTCTACTTCAGGTAAATGATTGCTGGTTGGAGCTGGAGTGCATAGGACCGAGGTTAGGCTTGATATGTTGCTGTAGTTTTGTTTACTTTTAGTACTTTGATTCTCAGCTGTATTTTAGCACGTTGTTGTGTTTTCTTCTTTCCTTAGATACTTGTACCTGCTGCATAATTATCATCATCATTATGTATTCATTTCTTCCATTATTTAGTTTCAGTTGTTGTATGCTATTTACTGCTTCCTATATTGACTGTTATTTCAATTTCCTTGTATACCTTACCAAATGAGGGCATAGTTTCACCAATGACTCACCAAGGCCCTTGCTACTAGTTATAAGCCTCTGGCATTTAGGGAAATTCTCTTGATGTCATGTGGTGAACTGGGTATGGGGCACTAGTTGAGTGGCTCTGGATTTGGGTTGTTACACTCTGAACCCCATCTGAAGCATAACGATGTAAAAAGATGCAAACAAAACACCAAAACATTTCCTGTAGCACAAACTGAGAGTATGCCTCATCCCATGAACATGGAAGGTGAGAGTGGGAAACCAAGTATTAAATAGAGAAGGTTAAAGTATAATCATTGAAGAAAGATATAATTCTTCTTGAATCCATATCCCTGAACAAATTCTAGGAAATTATAGTTACCTGAGTGTGTGGATTGTCACTTAAAATAAACACCAATGTAGAGGTCAGTTTACCCCATACCTTTTTATACTCTTCATGTATGTCCAACCACTTATTGATACACCCAACAAGTATTGTGTCCTATTTTTCATCCCAAGAATAGTGGTACTCACTTAGGTTCATTCAAATGTCTCGAACCATCATCTTGGCCAATTTCTCTTTTGAGGCATTGATAAATATCACATGCTCGGTCAACTCATCGTCTGAACACAGAAGCAGATCCCGGGAATGTTCAGGTTGGCCAGGTGATTTTTTGCACATGACCTCACTTCCCACCTTCTCATCCGTTTTGTTTTTTTATGACCATGTATTCAAGGGAGGTGACAGGGAGGAGGAGGCCCTCTTACCCTTCCTCCCCCTATTACTATTATTACTCCTCATGTTGATTTCCCCTACATATGTACTCTTACTACCTTCAATGGTCCCCTCCACACACTCCCCAATTGTACCAAGGACATCAATTATATTCTTCACCTAGATAGCATATTATTTACCTGAAAAATAAATCCCTTACTAACCAGATGGATTACGGACCTACACATCCAGTGAAGACCCCTGCCTCACATTGTGTAGGTCCCCACTACCTCTGACCATCTCCCCACAAGATATTGTACTAGGATCCTCTACAACACCTACCAGTTGGGTCCCTCCCACTGCTTGCCTACCATCACTACGAGTAGCCTTATCCTTGGAGAATTCTACATCACTTGCCTATATGACTTCGATTTTTCCTCCCATTCCACTCCGAGAGCCACCACTATCCGCACCAGAAGACCCAACAGGAGAGGCCAATACACCACCTACATCATGCTCTACTGTATCCTTACTCCCCACCACCTAGTTAAAAACTTGCACCTCAGCCTGTTGTAGTGAGCCTCCCTTATCTCTAAATGGTTCTCTGAATTGATACTGGGTCTCCATTGCATTCCTCCCCAATTAAGATGCAATCGTAACCTCCACTTACCTATTACAATCAACTTTCGGTTGTTCCTTCTCCACCAGCCATTGAGACTGAAATTCCCTACCACTTACTCCACGGATTTTCATCTACATCAGGCCTGTTTCAACAATATCTTTGTGAGTTTATACTTTCATACTAGCCTCCTTCATATCTATATACTAGATTCCCTGATGATAGACGTCCTAAAGTGGAAGACCCTTAGGACAGACCTCAAAGCATAACCCAAATGTCCGCATTAGGTGCTTAAGTCTATCCAGATCTTGTAGATGACCCATTTTTTTCACCTATAATACAATCCAATGGTAATCTAGATATAATCAAATGATGTTTGAGATACATCAAATTCCACAAATACCCTTGCATTGACTGGGTGGAAAATAGCTTCTGTGTGACTATCCGAGAAAAACAATCTACCTACGAGATTACCTATCATGCGAATAACAGAAGGATTTTGGAAAGAAAATGAACGATTGGGAAAAAATTCCCAAACCACAGTTGATGGGGAATATAGATTCATATGGAATTCAAATGACCAACTAAAGTGGAAGAATCGGGATTTGTTGACATTACATGGAGCGCTTGACCATGCCTTGATGAGGGTTACTTCTAATTCAAATCAAAACATGATGTAAAAACTATCAAGTAATCCAACAATTGCCTTTTACTAGAGATTCCATGAGCTGAAGATAAATATATAAAACACATCAATCAAATATCTTCTCAACTTGAAGCGAGCAACCAAAATGGGGTTTAGGAGGGCAAATGTTTCAGAGAATTCAGATGTCGAAATATGGAGATTAGGGAGGCCACCAATGAGATCCAGAACATTGGGGCTTAAAAATGATTTTGGGAATGGGGGAGAAAATCAGGGTTGGAGAAAGGATAAAATGGTGTCCCTGCTCTACCAAACGTAAATGATTCTCCCTCCCCCAACAAGGGAGGAGGGGCCAGTGCATGGTCCCCCATCGTCACCGGGTATAGGAGAGCATCCTAGGGTTGGGTTTTGTTGTCGTCACCAGGAGGAGGAGAGAATCTAAGAGAATACCTAAATCAGATGAAAAAATCAATGAAATCCCACACCAGGTATATTCTATGGTAGTAATACTAGCATCATCAGTATCATTTTCAAACACCACAGCTACTAGAGAACTGCTCCTCTATCAAATATAATGGGCCTTTTCGGTCACATTGATCCACTTCCCACTAACCTTGAACTGCTTAGATACACCTACCCATCGTGTACCATGTGTCTCCTAGGTCACATAGAGCCACTCCCCAATGTGTCCTGCTAAGGTACACCACCTGTCGAGTATCGTTGGTCTTCTAGGTCACATAGAGGTTCTATGAACCGTGCTCATACCAAGTCACACATATGTGTTTCCCACTGGGCTTTGGAGTCACATAGAGTCGAAAATTAGTAGTCTTCATGTCTCATATAGTCGCAAGGTTCCTAACGTAGTGTGCTTGGGAGAACCGCTTCCCAATTAATCAGTCGTATATCAACTATCACAAAAACTCACAATGAATTAACTCGATGATCAGTCATGACATATGTGTTTCAACACAATAGATGCCGCATCAACCGGATGCCCGGTCTATAAGATATATGAATTTTCGTGTCGAGATCCTGGTTGGATTAGGGTAGATCCATCCTAGCCAAACTCCAACTTCCTCTTAATGTAACTTGGAGTATCTCAGAAGGGCTGCCTCATCCTATGGGTGTCAGCACCACTAACAGTTCATCAAACAGACGACCGGTTTAAGAGTATTTCCCAATTAAACAAAATTGGGCTCAAAAGGGGCCTGGGTCTAGTCTGACTGGGTCGGACTGACCCGACCATTCCAACTGGGCCACAACCGAAGGGGCTGGGCTTGGCTTGGTCTAGCCAACTGGGTAGCGGGTTTGGCCCCACCAGATCCCAGAATCACTCATCCCTTTTGGCCGAGCGTGGGGGGGGGGGGGGTCCGCTCTCCTCTCGTACGGCTAAAACCATTTGTGCCTTCAAGGTAGCAGCGCTGTCCAGTGCCACCTCTCATGTCCGGTCCTGCAGGTCTGGTCACACACAGGAGCCATGGAACGCAGGTTTTTCCTCTGTCGCATCCTTCCTCTATGGCGTATCATCGTAGCACGCCACCTGGATCAACAATGACGCTGAATGGCCCCTCATTCCCTTGGATGGTCCTCGTGGACCGACCCGCAATGGACCTACGGGCGTGGGTCTGCCCTCTGTTGTAGCTCGAATGAGTAGCCTACCATCGTGGTGCCTTTGGGAACTGCCTTTATTTCGTTGTATGTGGGTGTTGGCCGCTGCCTCCCTCAGTCGTCAGTGACACTGTGACAGAGAAGACTCCATGGTCCACCCTTGAATCTCTGGTGGTCCACTTTTTTGCATGTTCATGCCAATAGCCCTCCCAAGATGGATCCTACACTACACGTCCCTTGATTCCTCCATGCCACCAAATCATCCGGTTGTCGATGAAGAATGCTACCATAATCGAGTTCGGTGGAGAGTCTGGGTCTTATTCATTTGGCCCACACCCTCCGCATCAGCATAACATCATGGGAAGAATATTCTAATTATAAAAAATCTCAAAAAGAAAACCATGCAATAACCTCCAGCATTTTATGTATGAACACAGATCAAGCCATTGTAAGGTTGACTTGTGTTCTTCATAATAATCATGAATTGGGTGAAGGGGAGAAATCAACCATAACCCCCTTACCTCAATTTCATTGCATGACATTGTAGAATAAGAAGGTGTGTCAACATTCATTGGGGTTCTTCAGTGTTCTCTGTCACCCGTCGTTTCCCCCAATGGTCGTTGAAGCCTTGTTCTATGTTGGTGGAATACATTGCAGAACATCATCTCAGGATCCTCTCTTGAGTTCCAAAAACTCATGCCCAATCTTTATTTAAATATATTTACAGTTTTGATTAACTCATCATAAAATTAATGAGGTCCATTAAGGAGTTTAATTAATGAATCTCTAAATTCTCTCAATGGTGTGGTTACACATCCTGTAAATTCACCCAATGGCGTGGTTACACAAATTATGAGTCAGGACTTTAAATGGTTTAACTTTGCACTGTGGTCCCAACATCATTTTTCCAATAGTGACAAAAAGAAATGAAAAATAACCTTTAGTTATTTTATAATTTTTCCGTAATGACTAGGAAAAATAACCATTTCATCTGACCCTTGATGGTGAATGTTAATCCTCCCTTAAGAGATTCTTGGTGTTTTGGATTCAATGGTTCCCATATATTTTTAATCTGAGAACCAGTTCAAAAGAAAGAAAACCCTGCCCGCACACTTAATGAACATACCTTAAAAAAATACAAATTTGGTTCTAGGCTCTCCATTCCTTGGAATCACATGCCATCCATTTTTGAAGACTCATAATAATCCCATGTAATTTAAAAAATGATATTGAATTTCTAGGTCTATATTAACAATTGGATTATTATTAGTCTATTGGTACAATTATAATATTTTTAATTTTATAAACCCATTGAATAATTCATTACGAAAAAAATATGATGATAATACTGTGAAATGAAAAAAGAAAATTTATAATAAATATATTTTAATTAGTTATATTTATTCGATTCTAGAATTTTTTATTATTTTGAATTATATTACTCATAGTTTTTTATTAACAATTACCCAACATTAATAATCCAATTGGATACCAGTACACCAAATCGTAATATGTCCAATGACCATATTTCTAATGACTATGTATATAATGATCATGTTTCATTCCTACATATATCCTTGCATATATATATAGAATAATTCATCTTATTCATCTACATATTTCTAAAAATTTCAAAAATAATTTTAATATTTTCCCTTATTTACATAATTATAATGATAGGTATAATATTCTATACAAAAATAAGAACAATGATTTAATTTTTGTGGTGAATTTATTTACTTTTGGTTTCATTCCCTATATATTAGTTTTCTTAATAATGTTTCATATAAAATAATTATAATGTATTGATCCTAATATTGTGTTGTAATAATTTAACTCAAAAAAATACCATGGGTATTTTTAATTATCTATTTTGTGTATTCTAATTTGTTAAACCCATAATATTTATTTAAATATAAATACATACTAAAATATAAAGTTGTCACATTGGTGATAATAAAAATTCATTCCACTTATTATTGAAGGATGAATATCAGTTATGACATTGAAGGATTTCACAATGGTGAACGGAATTTTATCAATCATGCCCAAGGAATAAATATTCATAATGTGGAAATTATGATGATAGAATAGATCAAGATGTGATATACATGTTAAAAGGGGAATATTGTTAATTATTCACACAAAAATGTGGAAGTACAAAAATCTCCCCCATTGGTACACAATCATTATAATTTTTGTGGGATTTTGATGATGTAATTCACTAAGGGAGATAATTATTTTAATATTTTTTTGATATATTCACTCATATTACACTCATTATGTCTATGAAACATAAATTTAATTGGGTGAAGCTGTTTATTATTTTTAAATTAAGTAAGGAAAATATGTGTGGTTTCTCCCAAAAAGAAGTTATGGATAAATAATGATATTAATAAAGAATTGGAAAATTTCAATGTTATCATGGAAAGAAAATTTTTTATCATGAATTAAATATACTGTATACCCCATAATAAAATGGTTTTACTATCAGAAAGAACATAGTATTAATGAAAATTTCATACACTATGTTGGTGGGTTATGATACTTATCGATTTTTCTATAATAAAGATATGAGTATATCGAATCAAATTCATAATAATTATTTCTATTGACCCAATTAATAAATGAACCCATATGAAATTTATTATAATAATACCTTTATCCTAATAACTATTATGGTATTTGGTAAACCACATATTATTAAGGTGAAATCTGAAAATCATGAAAAGTTCATGAAAAGAGGAGTTGAAGGTATATTCCTTTGATATCCTATAAATGAAAAGGTATATCATTAATGAAACTTGGAAAATTATAAATATCATGGATCTCACTTATGTGAAGGTGTTGAAAGACTCAAATAATGATTCACACATTAAGAAGTAAATTCCAAAATTTAAGATGATGGAGTATACTTTGTTGAGAAGTTGAATTATGTTTCATAAAATGATGGGAATTATGAATTAGAAAAAGGTTGAATATGACGATTCAACTATTTTTGGTGACTAAAAACAACCTTGTTCCACTTATCCAAGGTTAATAAATTATATGGGAGTCTAAAATTGGATTAGAGGTCATGGAAAAATGTAATCTAAGGGAACATTGAGGGAAAAACACTTCTCATTGTATTGTTAGGTTGAACTGGAATTGTGAAATAATATTTGGATCATCAGTAATATATTTTAAATAAGGATGTGGATTTTTATAAAATAAAATTTATAGATACTTATTTTTTTCTACCCAATCCATCAAAAAATAATGTCACATCCACATGTGAAATTGGTCTATTGTTTCAAAATATTTTATATTAATTTGAGTTATTTTATGTTTTAGATATTTTTATATTTTTTAATTTAAAATTTTAAAGGTTTTTAGGGGTTCTATGATTAACCCATAGGGTTAGGTAAACCATAAAGAATCCATTTGTTTGAATATACAACATGAAATTGAAATTTGGCATGGTTAGTTCATTGTTATTCAAAACGTGTGGGTCATGAGAGAAAGTGTGTGAGGCTTGTTGGGTGTCTAGTTTGGGATTCACTGTTACTACATGGATTGGTATGTTATGGGGGTAATCAATGCGAGATACTTAATTTTTAATTTTTTTTTTGAATTTTCTCTTATCCCATAAGAAATTAAAATGCATAAATCCCCTTTTATCACCACATAACTAGTTTGACATCCACCAGGTGACCCCTATTTCTCATGAACATCCCACTGATCTGGTCTTCATCTTCAATAGTGATTTGTCTCAATTTTACCGTTATTCAAGGATGAATCTTCATGATAAAGAAAATTGTTCCTTATCCTTTCCCACTTCCACTTTTTTCTTCTCCCCCATCATCATTCACTTCTTTGTTGATCCATGGGGAAATTGTTTCACACTTTTTTGATACACTGGATGTTATGGTGGGTAATTTCATGCTCATACATAATTTATCTATTTATTAAAGACTTTTTCCTTCAACTATTTATTTCAAGTATGATTACGCCATGAAAAAACTTTTATTTATAGGAATGATATATTATTTCCTTATAAATTCATGTTTTAATTATTATAGTTGGTATTATGTGTATTTAATTAATTTTTAGGAAGAAATTATATTTTCTATTGTCTACATAAAAATATATGAGTTTCACAATTTTTGAATAATGTTTTAAACCTATTTTTAAACAATACACAACATGTATTTTATTAATTTCTTTAGTGGAATTTATGAATAGTCCTTATGATTTTAATAGGATTTTTATTTTAAAATTAAATTCCAATTTGGTTGAAAGGAATTTCCTGATATTTAAACCAACACAAGATGTTACAAGTATTGATTAAGTGCTTAAAAATTTACTTTATGTAACACCCCATGATTTTACATTATGTCTAATCATAAAAAATACATTTTCATAAATATCATGCATTGTAGACAATATCATGTTTGAGTGTACCACGATATAAAAAATAGCCATTTGAAAAATGATTATGAATAGTAATAACCAAATTTTGAAATATATAAAATTTATTTTTCAAAATAGACTGCATTTTTTAATTTTGAAAATTAAAATTATCTTATTGTGATGTTTTGGTAATATTCTGAAATGTTCCAAATTTTGATGAATAGTGAAAAATACAGCATTTTTTTAAAACCCACATTTTCATTTGAATAACTATTTTAATATGTATATATTTTCAAGAAAAAATAGACACATAATACATATATTAGTCTAATTTAGTTCATTTTAATCATTTTTATAATAGCATTAGATATAAAAATTTTATTTAATTTTTTAACATATGTTTTACTCGCCTTCTAGCCACATCTACAAGCTTTTCATTAAACGTAATTTTATCAATAATATGAATTGACTTTCAAAAACATAATATGCATGGTTTTTATTAGTGTGAATAATTTCATCTAATAGGATCAACATATTTTTTGGTGAATTAAAACTTTTGGATTTTATTTGTAACATTTGAAGTTAAAAATAGTTAATAATGGTAAAAATATTATTAAAATAATATTATATGACTGTAAAACATGTCTTAATTTTATTGGAGAAGTATTTTTAGACCAAAATCAACCTTATGTACAAAATATTATAATTTTTTATCATGTTCTGTTAGATTATGACATATATTATATATTATTTAAAGAACAGTTAAAAATGTCATATTATATTTTTTTAAAAAATAAATATTATTAGGTTATATGATTGATAAAATATATTATAATTATTAATTATTATTATAATAAATTTATCTTTATAATTATAATTTATTTTTAATTTTTAGAGAATTAATAACTTAAACAAAGGCTTGTATAATACTGATGCAGTAGTTATTTAATTAATTTAGATTTCATGTAAATGATATTAAAAATATTAAAATAAATATAATATCTCATAATAAATGACATAAATTAATTTAGTAGAAAAACTTATACCTATTAGTGATATAAGGGAATTATTGGTTCCAAGTTATCATGTTGGTTGGACATGTTTTTAAAATACAAATATTGGATAGTATAAAAATGGACATAAATATCTTCTTATTAAATCATATAAAAGCCATAAAAAATAAGGATCTGAAAAATAACTATGATAGTGTTAGATATGTCATAAATGATACAATATTACGTTTTATAGAATTTTATAGTACATATATTAACCCTATTGTGTAAAAAGACATGTTTTCACGGTAATAGTTAAATTGTTTAAATACGGGTTAATGCCAACAGATATGGTTAATTTTAGGACCTAATCATGTCTAAAAATAATTTCAGGAGAGTTTTTAGACCCATAATCACAATTTACATTTAATATCTCACATTGGATCCATTTTAATTATAAAATGAATTTATATTAAATCTATAATAAATTGATAGTTTTAGAGTTTCTTAAAGTGCTCATCCCATCTCTTATAAAAGGGGACCACTCCTTATCTTATGTTAAGACATATAAATCCATTTATTCCTTATAAAACCTACCCATGTCTCCTCATAATGTCCCTAAATTAATCCAAGATCCCATACATTGTCTAGAAAGCTACACCATGAAGTCTTTTTGTGAAAATCAAAATGAGATACTGGAAATGGGGTAATTGTTTTTACCAACTAAACAATTTATTTTTTTCCATCTACATCCTTATACTATGCTTTTTACATACTAATGTAATAAAAATATTATAATATAAAAACATATATGTTATTATGGTAATGTTACAACCTTATTACTCATTTTACTAATTCTATAAGAAAACAATATCCCCATGCGTGTGTGCGTACGATATAGCATCTTTACGCTGCGATGTAAACTGTTCTTCATCTATACATTATTCTGACGGTTATAACGATAAATATAGTGTATATAAATAATAAATAAAACATTATATTATTATTTTGTAATTCATATTCCATAAAATTTGATATCGTTTTTCCCTTAGAGAAATGATATTGTCACCCGTGCATACATGCAACTTACCGTCTCTAGGATGTGATGAGATTCATCATCCACATTTACCATTCATGAATGATTATAAAAAAATATATTATGAAAAATTATTAAATATATATATAATATATCTTTTAGAGTAATATATATTTATATATATATATATATGTACATATATTTCATTCACTTTCTTCTATTCAATACGTTTGGAAAACAGAAACGATGTTCATGCGTACACACAGCCTACCGTCTAGATGAAAAATGTATTGAATTTTTCATATCTATCTATTATGTATGAATATATTATGATTATATATATTATATAAATCATGATATATATTCTTCAATTAATTAAATTGTGATCTATGTTATGAAATAATGAATAAAAAATCAACAAACCTACGATAAAGAAAGCAATAAATACCCGAAATATTGCTTTAACAAAGAAGTTATTAATACATCGGTAATATAAAGAAATATATCAATAAAATATGATATTATAAATATTATTATGATTATTTTAGAAGTTAATAATATATATAATACCATTATACCTGAGTTTTGGACATGTATTAAGAGTATTAGACCTAAGTTAAAAGAAATTCTAAATCAATTTCCATTAAATGAGTTAAACATATGTATCATTGGTTATGTTCTTCAAAGAATATTTATGAATGATGCTTGATACCTTTATACATAATAAACACTTATATTGGGTGAATTTATAATTTTGACACAAACATTAATTATTTATTTATCCACACTGTAATAATATGATCACTGTAAGAGAATTTTTGTGTTACATTTAATTTTAGTGAGATATAAGTCATGTTCACCACCAATTTATTGTGTGTGGTTCCCATACTATATTTCACATCATTATTACATTTATCTTCATGGTATTTATTAATTCATTTTAAAATATCAGCCGTATGATTTATATTTACAAAATGGTATGGGATGCTTTAAATATTGATAGAATTCATCCTTTCACTATTTTAATATTTTTGATATTATTTTACATTACTATTTATATGAATATAAAATAAATTTTATGTATAGTATGTATTTCATTAAAATATATCAAAAAGAAATCCTTCATGTTTTTATGTAAGGATTAATTTCACAATACCATTATAATTTGAGGTTTTTTATATGTATGTGTCTCTGGGACATATTTATCATCCTTGTACATGTTTCTTAAAGTGTAATTCCAAATATTGTCAACAATTATAAAAATTAGATTTTTCATAGGTTTTAATTTTTATAATTTATTTAAAGTAATATTCCCATCCTTTCCCAAATAATATACTTTATGAAATTTTATTCAAATTAAAGAAAGAATGTTTTTTAACTTATATGATGCAAGAAGTTATTTTCCACATTTATGATGCCTTAACATTTTTAAGAATCCCTTTTAGTATTAACATGTTATTTTCAAATGAAATGTTTTGTTTTATAATTTTTTGACATTTTAATTATTTCAAAGAAAAAATGGGATATTTCCCTCCAATGGTTTAATGATTTTATTAGATTATTTTCATTAACGTCAACATCCTTTGTTGGATGTTAGGATTAATTAATGTTATTTAGTTATGATACTATCTAAATCATTTAATTAAATGGTTTATGATATGTTTAATGATGGATGTTCTATTTTGATACCATTCATAGTGTGTGGTTAATGTATTAACGTTTTGTATGCTATTTTTGATATGAATGTTTATGTTGGTTATGTTTTACCCCTTAGATAAGAGGAATGAAATGTAATTTGTATGTGATGGGTTGGGGACAATTTAATGAAATCCCAAAGGGTTGGGGGATAGTTAATGAAATCCCCTCAATGCATTGATTTTTGTCATGAGACAAACTAGTTTGGGTTTTTACCCTTTTATGTATGGTCTTGGAACAAGACCTTGATGGTGTAATTATTCTGTTCTAAATTATACATTCCCTCATTAAGAGATTCTTTATTAATATTACATGATATTATTATACTATTAGACCATCCATGTGAATGTTTAAATTTAATTATTTGATTAATTATTCCCATATTACACTCATGATTTTCTTAAAAGGCTTGTGTTTTAGTTTTAATCATTTCCTTAAAATTTAATTCTTATTTATGAAAGATTGTGATGTTTTTTTAACCTTACTAAGCATCTAAGATCACCCCTTTCTTATGTTTCATTTTATTAGGTTTCCATGAAGTGTTTTAGGATTGATATTAAAGCTTAATATATGGTATTAATGGTTTTCTTAGATAATTCACTATGTTGCATATTATGTTTCGAATTGTAATAAAAGTTTCATGTTTTTAATTATTTTCCAATACATCTATTCTTAGAGGTCCTTTTGGACTGGATTCCTTATAATCATGATAATTTTTTACAATATTGCACCGGCTATGGGCTTTATGGGGTGGGGCAGTTACAATTGGTATTAGAGGAATTTTAGCAATAACTTTGGAAACAATATTTTGAAAACAACAATAAGGTAAAATAACCCTATGATAGACTTCAAGGGAATATGAATAATAAAATCTTATAATTTTTGTTAATTTAGATATTTTGAGTGTATTCCTGTAAAATATATCCATGACCAGACACAACAAGGGGATGTGGTTCAAGAATATATGTACTTAGTGGTGAAAACTCATACATGGTGACCTGGGACTAACTCAATGAAACTTGTTATATGTCAAAGTGCCTTATTATGCACCAGGTTTAACACTCCATAGGTAAATTCCTATAGTAATTCACATTTTATTTAAAAACCAAAATAAATTATTTTATTATAAGATGCGAATGAATAACCTTGGATAAACCTATGGTGTTTTAGATTGAATATAAGGTGTTATTTAAATAATTTTAGGACTGTTTTTACTCACACTATTCTTTTTTTAGTAAATAGATGGTTCTAAAAGAATAAATATTAATAATTAACATGATGGAAGAGCTGTTGGATATGATAAACTAAATGTAATTTTGATAGGAATAAAAGATATTGTGTTCATTACTAATTAATTTTCCTAAAATATAATTAAAAAAATACACATTTACAAATGCTTGAACTCACCAAATAATTGAAAGGTAGAGAATGCTAAGAGCTCAATTGGTGGTAACCATGAAGATAAAAAATCTCATTTTCTATCATCTTAGAAATGTAAAAGAAGATACCCAAGAAAGTGTCTCAAGAGAACAATGAAATGATTTTTGTGTGAGAATGAAGGACATAATGAAAATAATTCCCGAGGAAAAATTGAAAAGTAAAATAGTTGAAAATAAAACTGATCCTAATAATCCATTTGTAGTCATATGCCATAGATTTATGGGACCTAGGAATTATCGGAGTCAATTCCCTATTCTATTGGATAACCTCAATGCCAAGGAAAGACCATTGTGGAATTAAATAGATAGTGAAAATTTTAAAAGTATTAATGCTATTTTGATGATAGGATTACTTTGGAAAACCTTATTTTAGTATGTGTAACCCTAGAGATTATAATATGATAATTTTATTCGATAAAGAAATATATATTCTTGTGTGGAAATAATATTAAATGTATAAATAACTTTTAGTGTTTTTATCATTTAGAGGTAATTAAGGGATATTACCTTTTTGGATGAAAAATTAATGTCATGATATAAACATTGAGATTAAATTATTTTATGGTTTTTTTAATATTTTTTCTCATTAAGGAATGTAATAAGAATTATATAGTTTGAGAAAAATTTCAACCCACAGTAATGGTGAAAACATGTCATGTTTGGCTGGTCGTGGGTCATGAACCAAAAATTCAAGGGAAACAAGGGCACAACACCAACCACTTGCCTACATGACGTCCCAATTAGGATAAAAGTTTTATATGTATAGAGGTTATATTTATTTAATAGACATTTTTTATGAAATAGATAACTTCAATATTATAAAATGATTTTGGGATTAAGTAATTAATTTTATCCTGGAATACATTTCCTATTTTTATAATACTCTAGGAATAGTGTAAGGAAATATTTTAATGAATTATGGTTGGATAATAGATTGGATTCAAATATAGTTTTATTATAAACAATCGTTGATTCAGGTTATTTATGAAATGTTCAAAAACCTTAGAGATTAGGGTACATAAAAAATAAATTTTTTTATGAAACATTAAAAGTGATTTATTAGAAGTTTGTATGAAAACATATATCTGAATATTGTATTTTTATATTAATATGGAATACTTTTTAGGATGGCTATTTTTTTACGGAATGATCAATGTTGAACTTTGGGGTTTTACTGTCGAAATTTTGTTATTATATTTTGGAAATTATCTTACTATGTAGTAACATTTTAGTTAATGACTAAAGATTGTAGAAAAAAGATAATTAATTTTTTGTGGATTAGGAGATTTTATAGAAGTTGAATCAACTGCTACATGTATGAAAACATCTATCTTAAGCACCCATCGTTTAGGAAAAAATAAGAGTCTGTGGTGTAAATGGATTAAATGAAGAAACTCTAATCATTACATAAGTAAGTCTATTTCATTATCATCATAGTCTATGATGTAAATGAATTCTTCAACTCTAGGATAAATATCATAAAACCAAAAATGTTTTCCTAGTACTTTCTTTTTTGATTAATCAAATGGCCCCTTATATCATCATAGATTTATATATCATTGATTGTTATCATTATCTTAATAATTTTCTCTATCACACCCCATCAGAAAACTATTGATACATTTCCTTTCAGGCCCCTTTTTCTAATATGGAACCCCAGTATGTGATATCTCTAGTGACCTTATTTCTTCATGTGCACTATTTTATAATGGAGGTCTCATTAATCCTTCTTCCGATGTGGGATTTCAATAAGGATATTTTCAAAATTCATACCCCTATTATTTTATTTCGAGTTCAAATTGCGGGTATAATTTTTATTGAAAGAGGGTATAATGTAACACATAAATATTTTATAGTATGTATCTTCTTACATAAATTTATTTTCTTCAATAGCTTGGGTTTTACACGGCACCAAGTTTGAGCATACCATGATTAATTAAACTAGATGTTTGAAAAGATGACATGAATAGTAAAATCCAAATTTTGATATTTATAAATTGCATTCATAAAAAATGACATCATTTTGGAATTGGTAATATCCAAAATATCTTAGGGTGAAATGTTGGCAATTCTCATAAAAGTTCAAAATTTTTTTGAATAGTAAAAAATACTGCATTTTTGTTAAAACCTGACATTTTCATTTAATTAATTATTTTAATATAAATTTAATATAATGTAAAAATAGATAAATAAAACATATATTACCCCAGTTTAGTTCACTAAAATCCTTTTTTATAATAGAATTATATATAAAAAATTTATTGTACATTTGAATGCCTCTTTTACCCTGATTCTATCCACATGTACAAGATTTGCAGATAATTTAATTTTTCCATTTCTGTGAATTGAAATTTTAAATATGTATGTTCATGGTTCTAATCAGTATAAAAAGTGCGGACTAATTGGATCAAAAAACGAGAATAGTAACTTTTTGATTTTATTTAGCATAGTTGAACATAAAGAGGTTAATAAAGGCAAAAATAATATTATAATAATATATTGTTACCCTAAAACTTTTACTAATTTAATTGGTTATGTTTTTTCTACTAAAATCATAATTAGGTCGCAAATATGATCTTTTTAAGCCACATGTGTTATGTTAGGACGTTTATTATATTTTATTTAAAGAATAGTTTGAATTTTCATATTCAAATTTTAATAATTAAATAATTTTTAATATAGGGTTATACATAAGATAACATTGAATATAGCTATTATTTTTAATTATAATAAATTTATCTTCAACAGAGTAATTTATTTTTAATTTTTAGTGAAGAAATAACCTAATTCAAGGCTTGTATAATATTGATTGAATAATTGGTAAAATTCATTGAGGTATCAAATAAATGTAATAAAAAATATTTAAATAAATAAAATTTTACATAATAAATGAAATCCATTAAATTCATATATATCTTAGACATCTTAGTGATGTATTGGTTGTATTGGTTCAATTATATCATGTTGTTTTGATATTTTTTATAAATTCAAATATTGGATAGTATCAAAATTGATGATAATTTAAAATATGTCATATTTTATTAGATTATATAAAATTATTACAAATGTAAGGTTTGGATAACTGACTTGTATAGTGTTAAATATGTCATAAATTATCCAATTTGGTTTTTTTTATTTTATAGCAACTATATTAACCCTATAGTGTATAATGAAAACATGTCATGGTAAAAAATAAATTTCTTAACTAAGGTTTAAATAAAAAAATATAAGGTTAATTTTATGACTTAAAATGTCTAAAAATAATTGATTGAGATTATTTCTATCCAAAATCACATTTTCCAAGAAATAAATAACATCCAATCTATATGAAAAAAAAATAAATTTCTAATAAGTTAATATTTTTGGAGTTTCCTAAACTGCCCCGCCCCGATCATATAAAATGTAACATCTCTATATCTTATATTCAAACATATAAACCACTTAATATCTTCCAAAACATGCACATTTATCCTATAAAATTCTTCAAATTCATTATAGAGGACATACATGGGGCATAAATCCAACCTAATAGGTCCTTTTGTGAAAATAAAACATAGATACTCGAAGTATAGGTAATTGTTTTACCAACACATTCAATTAATTTTTTTTCTTCTACTTCATCATCTAATTTGGATTACAAAATAATTAATTAACTCTAGTATAATATACTTTCTAATATTTTATTATGACTATGGTACAACTATATTCTTCCTTTTACCAATTATATGAAAAACAATATCACCATGCGTGCATACGTATGTCTTACCATCTCCACATAATGGTGTAATTTTTTTTGTTATCTATACTTTATTTACATGGGTGATACAATTAATTTTAATTTTTTAAATAATAAATATAACATTTTATTTTTAGGTAGAATTCATATTCCATGCAATTCCATAACATTTAACCATTTAATAAATGATAATGTCACTTGTGCGTATGTAAGACTTACCATCTCCACGCAGAGATGAGATTAATATTCCACATTTACCATTCAATAATGATTATAAAAAATATATTATTAATAAGAATTAAATATATGAAAAAATAATGATAATATAATATATATATATATATATATATATATATATATATATATTTCATTCACTATCTTCCTTTAAAAACGATAATAAAGAAGAAACATTATTCATGAGTACGTACGGACAACCGTCTCCATGAATGATGTATTTCACTTCATATATTAATATATTATATATTTTTACATTCTGAATATTATATATATCTATATATATCATTTTATACATTACATAATTAATTAACACTTTATCTATGTAATTCAATCATAAATAATGTTCAAAACACGTACGCTATAGAATACTATTACTAACCGAAATATTTCTGGAACATGGATGTTATTATTTAAGGGGTTATATAATGTCATAAAGGAATAATATATGATATCATAAATATTATTATTATTCTTTTGGACTTTAATAATATGTTTATAACCATTATATAGTTGTTTTAGACATATACGTAGAGTATCGAACGTACGTTAATAGAGATCTTAACTCAATTTTCATTCTTTAAGTTGAATATAAATGTAATTATTTATGTTCTTAAAAGAATATGGGTGAATGAATATTGATCAATTTATACAGAATATCAATTATATTTCTTGGATTTATATTTGTCACACATAATAATATCATTTATTTATCTATACACTAATGATATGATATGTGTCTGGGAATTTCTGTCCCCCTAGAAATTTTCATGACATAAAATTGATGTTCATCACTTATTTTTTATGTGTGGTTCCCCTACTATATTTCATATCATGAATACATTTAGCATCATGGTATTTAATGCATCATTAGACAATATCAATATTATTATTTAAATGTTTAAAGTGGTATGGGATGCTTTTAATGGGTAAATAATTTATCCTTTCTTCATTTCAACACTCTTTATATTCTATTACATAAGGATTTATATTATTAAAAATATTATAAAATAAATTTTATTTCTATTATGAGTTTCAATATAATATTTTCAAAAAAGTAATATTTTAAGGTTTTATGTAAGGATTAATTTTACAACCACATTATTATCTAAGGTTGTTTATACATAAGTATCTACAAGGGCATCCTTATCATACGTGTATATGTTTCTTGAAATGTAATTAAAAATAGTATAAAAAATTATTTAAAGTGAGTTTTAACAATGATTGAATTTTTATAAAAAAATTGAATGAAATCATTCCATTGTTTTCCAAACGAAATAATGTATTTCTTTTTCGATAAATTAACGAAAGAATGTTTTTTAACTTATACGGAACAAAAGGTTATTTTAAACTATTATGACACATTGACAATTTGAATCATACCATATAATATTAATTGGTTGTTTTCAAAATAAATGTTTTCATTTATAATTGGGAAACTAATAAATGATTTCAGAGTAAAAAAATTTTATTTATCTGAAATAGTTTTAAAGATTTTATTAGATTATTTTCATCTATGTCAATATCCTTTGTTGGTTTTTTTGTTTAGTTGAGGTATTTTTCTTATGATACAATATAACACATTTTATTGAATGGATAATGAATTTTTTTGACTATGGATGTGCTATTTTAAAACCATTCATGGTATATAGTTAATGTATAAACATTTTGTATGTTAGTTTTAATAAAAAAAATTAGGTTTGTTAGGATTTACCTCCATGATAAAAGGAATGAATTGGACATAGTATTTGATGGGATGGGGGAGATTAATGAAATACCTATGGGTTAGGTACTAGTTAAAGAAATCCACTTGATGCATCAATTGTTCTCACGAGTCAAACTTGTTTGGGTTTTTGCTTGTTTTTGTATGGTCTTTGCATGAGGCCCTAGCAGTGTACTAATATTGTTTGACATTATTCCTTTCCTCATTGTGAGATTTTTTATTGATATTTCATGATAATATTAGTGTAGTAGAACATAAATGTGAGTATTTATATGGAATTATTTGATTTATTCAATCCATATTATGTTCATGATTTTTTAAAATACTTGTGCTTCTGTTTTATATTGTGCATTGAAAGTTAATCCTTATTTATGAAAGATTATATTGTATAGTTTAACATTAATTATCATCTCATCTCACCCATTTAATATGATTCATTTTCCTAGGACACCAAGAATTGTTTTATAATTTATATGCAGGGTTAAGCATGGAGAATAATAGTGCTCTCAAAGAATTCACTATGTTTCATAAAATGTTTTGAATCGTAATGAAAGGTTTTGGATCGGTCCTTTTGGATTTGATTCCTTTTAATAATTACAATGTAATAAAATAATTCTCTTAATTTAGGCTGCTGGGGTTGGGGCATTTACATTATAAATAAAATAGGTTGTTTAAAACGATTTAGAGCATGTTTGGGTTAGGAATTTAATTACAGAATGATATTTTAAGAGTTAAAGGATTTTTTCTAAAGTGTGTGGTTTCATTTATTTATTTCCTCGGATGAATTGAATGATTAATTTTATGAAATGTTGTATAAATGTTTTCAAATTATAAAAATATTACTCAAATTCTTGGGTGGATCTCATTAATACCCATTTCAAACAGTTATGTTTTATAAAAATATGAGGGTTGGTGGAACACTCTTTGATCCCCATTTCTTGTTCCCCATTAAATTGGTGGAGTTTGATGTATCTAGATACTAGGTGTTAGTTTTTATAGCCTTTTCATAAGTTATATATATAGGCAAGGGTGATTTATTTGATTTTCTCTATGACGCTTGTATTGATTGTTGATGATTTTTTTTATCTCCCATTCTAACACTCCAAGATTCCATGGTACGTTTCTCTTTGAATAATGCAACATCATGTGCTGTATTCAACTTCTAGTTCCTTTACACCATGACCAATCAAACCTGCGGTTATGAATAGTAATAAATCCGTTTTTAAATTTTAAAAATTTTACTTTTCAAAATGGACTTTATTTTTAGATTCATAAAAACTAAAATTAGAATATGATGATTTTTTTGGTATTTTTCTGAAAACATTCAATTTTTGATGAATAGTGAAACACATTGCATTATTATTTAAAACTGAATTTTTATTTAAAGAATTATTGATTTTATTTAAATTTATTTTACGTAAAAATAGATACATAAATCCTATATTAGTTCAATGTAATTCATTGGAATCATTTTATAATAAAATTATACGTATAAAATTGTATTGAAATTTTTAACGTCTTTTACCCACCTTCTATGCACATTAGAAAATTTTCATAAAACATAATTTTACCGCTTCTGTGAATTGAATATCAAAAATTCGAGAGACATGGTTGACTTGATTTAGTAAAATTGGTTCAATAAGATGAAAATAATTTTTGGTAAATAGTAACTTTTGAATTTTATTTACCACGGTTAAAAGTAAATATGGAAATTTATGTTAAAAATTATATTATTATTAACCTAAACCATGTCATAATTCTATTATATAAGTATATTTTGTCCAAAATATTCCTTAGGAATAAAATATTTTCCTTTTTGTCCACGTGTATTATATTAGATATTTATTATTATTTTATTTAACGAAGAGTTAAAAGTGTAAAATTCAAAGTTTAATAAATAACCATTTTTAATATAGGTTTATACATAAGATAAATTAGAATATAGATATTCAAAAGAAAGAAAATTTTATTTCATACATAATGGTGTTTTATTTATTATTTTTAGAAATTATATAATTAAATTTATTTCGGACACAATGTTGAGGCAATAATTTGTTTATTAATAAATGATTTAAATAATTCATATTATAAATTTTAAAATAATTTTAAATGTATACTTTTGATGAATTATACTAATTTTCATGGTTAATATGGCATGTTAGGGTTGATTAAATAAATTTTTTCTACGTAATAATGTTTTTATGACTTTAACATAATCAAAAGACCAAATAGTGTCAAAATTGACATAAATGAGTTGTTAAAATAAATAATATATTATTAAATGATATAATATTCATAAAAATATAAGGTTAGGTCAAAGGACTTATATAATTTTAGATATATATATAATTCACAACTTGGGGTTCACTTTTATTTCTATTCTAGGTTTATTAACCTTTTATTATAATAATACAAGAATACATGGTAAAATTTAAACTATTTCACTAAGTGTTAAATATAAAATATAAAGTTAATATGGTCATCTAAACCTGTATAAAATTGATTGGTTGAGAGGTTTTGGACCCAGAACCACCTTATCCTAGAAATAAATTCTTTTGGAGCCTTTATTAACAAAATAAGATTTTATAATAAAATAATATTTGAAGAATTTCCTAAAGTGACCCTCACATCTCATATAAAAGGGTACCTCACCTTCTCTCAAAATCTCACATCCAAATCCATTTTTCTGAAACAACCCTTCCTCCAATATCATCCCAACTACCCTCAATTCAACTTATAGGATTTAATTTTATTATAATCCTAGCTAAGGATCCCATTTGATCAAATCAAAATGAAGCACCTAAAAAAGAGGTATTAATTTCGTCACCTCTTTCAAAGTTCATTTTTTATTCCAATTCATCTTTCTTTGTTGTTTCCATATCAAAATAATAACTCCATTACCATTTATATACCGTGATATTATTATAAATATGGTATAACCATATTCATTATTCTATCCATCCTATAAATGACAATATCGTCATATGTTTGTACGTACGGCTTGCCGTCACCACGTCATGGTGTAGTTTGTTATTCAACACTTAATTATTTGGATGGGTATAATAATGAGTATAACTGATGTAAATAATAAATATAACATGTTAATAATTATTTATATTTGATATTCCTCATATTACATATGATTCCACCATCAATATAATGGTATTCTTTCTCGTGCATACGTATGGATTACTGTCTCCACAAATGCGATGAGATTCATTCCCCATCATAACTGTTCAAAAATAAATTTCATTTTTTGATTAAATTTTTTTTAAGAAGTTAATATCATTTTTTATATGAATCAAATACATCCTAACGATAACAAACATGACTTACGTAACAAAATATATAATGGAAAATGAATCAGTTAACTCCAGAAAGGATGATACTACAGAAATATCATTAACAGAATAATAATAAAAGATCATATATGATATCATATTTATGTATGTGGTTCTTTTATAATTTCATAACAATTATTTCACCATTATAAAGAATGTTAAACTACCCTTTACTAAGGAAAAGTAAAAGGTAAGGGTTAATTTTACATTCTCTTCATTATCCGAGGTTGTTTATACGTGAGTATCTATTGGGACCTCTTTATCATTCACATATGTGTTTCTTAAAAATGTATTTCAATAAAATTTTACTATTTACTGTAGTTTGGATTAAATTCATTTATACCCCCATTTTACTTTTTATTAAATAGTTTGGAATTAATCTATCCATTATTTTCCAAACAATGTACTTTATATCCTTTTCGACAAATTAAGGTAAGAATGTTTTTTTAAATTATACAATGGGTGTTACTATTTTCTTGACATTATAACTCCATCGATTCTTCCATTAAAATATTATCAGAATTTTTTCAAAATAAATATTTTCTTTTATAATTATGTGACTTTTAATTGTTTTCCAAATAGAATGAGGTATTCCTCACAAATAGTTTTCATTTAAACTACGTCAACATCATTTGATTTATTTTACCCTTGTTGGATTTTGATTTATTATTATACAATCTTCCATATTGTATTGAAGGTTTTGGTGATATGTTTGATTGTGGAAGTGTTATTTGTATATTATTCAAGGTTTACGGTTAAATTATTAACATTTTGTATTCTAGTTTTAATATGCACGTTTATTTTATTTTTCAACCTTTTCATATGAGGATGGAATTGAGCTTAGTATGTGATGGGTAAACCCTGATATAGCTCCTCGATTAATCGGTAGGTCTCATGAGACAAACTAGAGTCCTAGAACAGGTCCTTGAAAAAATTTTATTTATAGTCTTGGCATGAGGCCTTGACTATGTGGTTATAATGTCTGTCCTTATGCATTATATCATTTTGAAATTAGCTATTGATATTACATGTGATCATTCAACTATTAAAATATTCATGTGAATATGTAAATGGATTATTTGATTTATATTTTTCATATTATACTACAGTTTATGTTGAAAATGCTTGTGTTTTAGACTTATACATTACCGTAAATGTTTATACTTATTTATGAAATTATCTTCTATATTATTATCCTTACTGAGTATCTGAGCTCACCCCTTTCTTATGTTTTTATTTTCCCAGTATGTGATGAATTATATTATGATTTACCTACATGGATAGGCTAGGGGATATGAGTGTGTTATAATGGGACACAATGTTTTTTAATTACATGATGTAATGTTAAAATTATGTTTGTATCTAGTACTTCCAAGGCTACTAAACTAATCAGTATTTCAATAAATGATCACTTCTGATCATGAAAATGGTATTTAATAATGCACAGACTCTAGGTAACTAGGGTTGGGGCATTACATCGATACTTTCATTTGGTCATGGGAACTAGTTTCCAAATATTGAGCACCTCATTTTGATTTTTAATTTCTGAATGGTTTCTGAAGGGTTTGTTTGTGGATCAAGAAACACCCAATGGTTCTATATCCATGGGTATGCACATTCCATTTTGCGGTTATTTCATGGTTGTTGTATCCAATAATTCTTGAGAACTCACATTGGTTGAATGGATGGGAGGTCAGTCTCATCAAAGCCTTTTTAAGGGAATTATTTTCCACTTTGGTACTCTCTTATAGATTTATGAAATGTTCGTAAATACTTCACTAATTCCCAAGTATGAGATGGGTCCATCCATGATAGGGAACCAATTATTATCATTTATAGATCATAGAATAATCTATATGTATTTGAGGATCATCATCAATGGAGGTATCTATATTTATCTAAAGTTCTCCATCAATGGTATCTCCTTATGTATTACTTATATATTATTTGGTCTCTTTTTCAATGATGATCATTTTCTATCCACATAGTGGGGTACTATGGAGTTTATTTTCATCTAGGGAGACTAAGGTTACTCTATATCTTATCTTCATCTAGGGAAAGTGTTTTTTAGGTTGGGATTCAACCCATAGATGAGATTACAATGTATCATTGTAAAAGGAATCAGAACCCACGTAGTTCGGTGATGCTTAATATGGAAAATAATACCTTTTAATGTTGTGTGATAAAAAACCAACCATACATTTTAACATCTTGTAGCAAGGACATCCATGCGGATGGTGCCTAGTTAAATTTTGGTGAGGGATTTATGTATAATTAGCCGATAAAACCATAGAGAGATGATTATTGTTAGGATAAATTAGTCCCAATTAGGATTGTGGCCTAGAAGGAATACATTTGATTTGAGGGTGCTTGGTTTGAACCTCACCTAGTCTTACAATATATCATATTTGTATGGGAATTAGAGACAACATAGTTTGGTCATGAGGACACATGCCTATCGAGCTCCCATGCCTATCGAGCTCCCAAAGGGTATGTCTCCACGGGGATTATATCCCTTTTAGATGATAAATTTGCATCTTATTAATGAAGAGTAATGCCCTATAGATGAATCCATGAAAAATTCATTAACCCATAGTGGATTGGGGGTTTTACATGGGGCTTACTTTTGAAGAGGATTCCTAGATGAAGAGAACTATGATTGGGGATTGATCATGAGGAGGATTCCCATAGAGCCCAGTCCCTAAATTGGCTTCCTATGTACCATGTTAAGTAAGAAGCATACTTTTTATAGTTAAATAAATGAGGTGGGTTGTGTTGGTGTCATGGTAATCATTATCCTCTAAGCTCATGTAAATCATTATCAGTGTTAGAAATAAGAGGAGGAAAAATAATTGAAAAAATATACACATTAAGTCATCCTGTGGTGGAAGAAGATGTGGAATGTAGAGGAATAGGCTATGGTTATGACACTTCCCTCTCTAAATTTCACCCTAGATAAGTATGATGTTGGTTTATGTGGTCGTACATAAGATAAAATCCTTCAATATCTTACATGAATGTCTAGGGGCATACACCAAGAGGGTTTCCCTAGAAATGGTTCTGCATCGAGATGAGGATTTAATTCCATGTTGAATGGAAAAGAAAGAATAATACTCACCCCACCCCCACCCCCTCACTGGGAATTGGGGGCTCTGGATCATAGTGGCGAGAAGGTATGGACATGGTTAAAATGATCATTATCTAATCCAGGAACTCCATAACATTTTACCTGGGGTAGGGGTCCTCATTACCATACATATAAAAATCTACTTGTTCCCTGAGGATTCTTACCATATGGTTGAACCAGTTCAGGAAACCTCTGACCATAAAAATACAAATCCATATGGTAGAAACTCTAGTATATCTTTTATAAAGGTTTTTTATGTCATGGGGCCTCAGTGGAGGTTTTGATCTAATCCCACTTTGATAATGGAGCCAAAGTAGGAGAAGGTATTCCATAGATTCCCCTGAATATATCTTAATGAATAGATCCCACCGAATAGGGGTTGTTCTAACCTATGGGTTTTTGTAAGGGTTTCTTCGCACAGGAAAGTCTGTGTGAATATATGGCACCTTGGTTGATGGATAACTGAGATGAATACACTTGGGTAAGGCTTTAATCGATCATTTATATGTCTCCTCGGTTTTTCTTGTAGATATATTGAGTATGTCCCTAGTAAAGGACAAGAACTCCACTCTATTTTTCGTTAATTTGGAGTTTGGTGAATGCCTCATATAGGTTTTTTTATTTCAAACCATGGTAAGACATTAGTTACACTATTCCACATTAATTCCATCCCCTTTAGGTGTTAGAGAACTTCTTAGAATGATACATTGGTATTGGGAGAAGCACTAGATTGATAACAGCATTAGGTGGCCTTTAGGGAAATCCGTCAGTACAAATGAATACCTATGGGTGCTATTTATAAGAAAAATATAGGACCCTAAGAGAAAGAGTCATTTTACATAGGTGTTTTACATAAGTTATCCATGCAGGGTTCCACAAAGTTAGCATGCTTGCAGACAGTACTTTTTAAGGGCCTCTTTGAATGGCCTTTTGCAGACTATTCATATATATACATTTTACACTTCTTTCCTTCACTTTTCCCTAAGGTATTTCCATTTAACACCATTTCATCTAGGTGAAAAATGGAGTTTCCAAAAAAAATCACCCCTCACAATTGGATTTGATGTAAAAGAAGATGGTTTGATCCTGAGTAAAAAGTGTTGAAATGGATGAATGGTTTACACATTTTTTTCATTCCATGCTTTTATAATGGTTGTTTTCACAAGTCATCTACATAGGCATAGAATTCATGAATGGCATTTAGGGAATATTTCCTTCCTATAAATAGAGATCTAGTTTTATTGAGGAACTATCATGACTATGAGTTTATAGTTCACTCCTCACTAGTCTTGTATGTAGATCATCCATTCAAGTTCATTCTCTAACAATTTCATTTTCATAGAAATGGTATGTATCCTATTTTTCTGATTCATAGACCTGGGAGATTGACTTTCACGGGGAAAAAAATGATGCTCCTACATGAGGAACATTCATGACGCACTTGAGAGATCCACATGCGTGAACTCATGAATATTCCAAGTTTACATACTTTCATGTGTTTCATCGAAATAAATGTACTTTGAAACGAATTGTAATATTTTTTGTTTGATCAATGGAACCCAAGAAGATTACAGTATCTAATGAGAATCCTATAAAATGTATTTAGGAGATGATAAAATTCATATGGAATGACTATTACGATGTCTGGGAAGAAATCTTCGTGACCTAGAAGGTCTTTGAAGAAATGTCATTGTGAGGAGTAGAATACTCTTTACCCTATATATAATGTTGGAAAAGGTGGAGTTTGACAATTTGGGATATGAAATAAGCCAAAATCTCATTCCAACACATCTTTTGGGATTTGACTATGTGAATCTGTGTCTATTTACTATATATATGTGATTCTAAGTGAGGCATAAGGCCTTGAACATTTATTGTAGTAGCCAATATGGTGGAGAATATGCGCATAGGGTTGGGCACCCCCTTCATCAAAATAATCTGTAGGATTCTGCTATATATTCATATTGGGAAATCTCTTTTTAGAATTTTGGGATCATTCCATGTTTTTAGGGAAGGATTGATGTTCACTTCAAAATGTACTCCCTCAAATGTGGGATCATGGTCCTTGGGAGTGAGTTCACACTCTATGTCTAAGCTATATCTAGTATTTCTCCCTTATCTTTGAAACCCCATCAAATCCAAACAAGGATGAATTTATATAGCATGTTCAACATATTTCCCTATGGGACTCTATCAACATGGTGTTTTATTGATTCTTGGAAGGCCATTATTGAGATTATGTCACACGTGATATCCTTTAGGGACAGTGCGTTAGCATGTAGGATTGACGGTGAGATCAAATGGAAGGATTATGCTTTGTATAAGTTTGCATG
This sequence comes from Viscum album, assembly GCA_963277665.1. Lineage (NCBI taxonomy): Eukaryota > Viridiplantae > Streptophyta > Magnoliopsida > Santalales > Viscaceae > Viscum > Viscum album. Next base: position 599,683,117 of record OY728159.1, on the reverse strand, counting down.
CCATCTCATGTGTCATTAGAAAACAACTGTATCCCATCTAATTAAAATCAGATTATAATGTCATTTAATTTTTTCTCGACACTTATGGCTTCTCACAACAATGGAGTTAGCGAAGGCGGTGGTCAAACTACCTCTAGAGAATTTAACAAATGAGTGTACCTCCCCATATTCTTAGTCCTAGATTGCATCATACCCTTAAGGGTTGTTATCCTAATATTTTCCTTAGGATGGGATGAAGTTTTAGATCAAGAAGGGATCCCCTCACTTATAATATTATTTATCTCCTTTAGAAGCTTCATAATCTACAATAGATATTGATAGCGATGAGGTTTCTGATTTATTGAAACCATCATGCGAAAGGTATAAACCACCAACCAGAATAAAAGGGGACACAGAATATGTGGTTGAACTATGTATGTCAAGTCATAACTACCAAGAGGAATGAATGGTTACATTTTCTTGTATTCCATCTATGGAAGAATGTGTTGGGATTCCTGTGAACTCTAGGGATCTGGGATCGCACTCACATCCTGCTATAATTTATTCCTAATATATGTGACTAGAGGAATCCCAAACATGGAATAAGATAACTTCTGATTATGAAATTATGTGGGAGCTCTTACATGTGGGGTTTCATATTCGTTGGATAGGATATTTATGATCTTTTCTTGGTACTCAAATTGAGAACAACCAAACATAAGTGTAGATTCATATCTGGGAGCTAGATATTCTCATCCAATAAACTAAAAAACCAGTTCCTTACACAAGGTCAGTGGAGGATATGAGTAAATGAAGTGATTCATAAGGGATCGATCATTCATCTATTGAGGAATGGAATGATGTTATAAATCCTAAAGACTTAAGTTATATTTTTCTTATAACCCATTCTATTTTGAAATTATATTTCATCTGAAGAATTATTTGGAATGGGGAATAAGATCATAATTGCAGCAGGATGAAGAAAAATAAACCGAGGTTCCATTTCCATGGTATAACACTAGTGGTACCATGATCATGATTATAGGGTTCACCCCAAAAATTTGAAGAGGTATCTCTATGGTTGTAGTCAATAGTGGATGATATGTAAGGATAATTCCAACCTATAACCCATGTTTTTAGGAGGTTGATGTTATACCTCTTCAAATAAAATTAATAAAAAGGAATGATAAAGAGTGAAATCCTTGGATAAACACCTTGCTAGTTGTAGTAGTTTATCTTGGTGTTATTCATCTCTTCCCAAAACAACTGTCTAAACTTTCTTTGATTGTAGGAACTCCTCTAATTTCCTCTATAAAGGGACTTACAAATGTGCCTCCCAGAACTGAGGGGGAACCTCAGACCATTTATTGATCCCTACTACTAAAACATCTTCCACATCTAAATAAACAGCGACGGTCAAGGATGTATCATCTGCTCCGATAATTTTTTCGACCATTGTGGAGATGGGGGCCAAATATGGTATGTCGAATTTATTTCATAATATATCACATACTCATCACTGATTTTAGCTTCTGTAATATTTTAGATCTGTCTCATAAATCATTGGATCCTATGATTTCTAATGCTGACCCTCTGGTAGTCACTAAGTAAGTTTTTTGGGATCTCTATTCATCTGAGGACAATCATGAACCAATGCTCCATGTGTTTCCATGGGTGAGAGTAACACCATTCCTAGGATTTCAATAGAATACATGATAAATCATGGTATTCATTTTTAGGAAATACTAGAACATATTATTATTACTACTACTTTAATAGAATTTGTGGCACAATATAAATAATCAAATGCACATGAGTATTTATTTTTTCATCAAATAAACCCTTCTTTAAGCCCAATTACCTCATCATGACTAGTTGTGGCATGTATCTTTATCCACTAAAAATGTTGTGATGACGGAGCAGGGACAAGACTTTGAAATTCATTCTAGACCCACAGTTGTGGTGAAATTCCATAGACAAGTTTTATAAATAAATCTTAGCCCCAGATCTGGTGGAATTTTAAATTTTAAGTCTCTTAGAACGACATTTTGTGGGTCCTAGGTAGAAGCCGAAGAGTTCCCTTCATCTTTAAGTTCTAGTTCAAACTGCAGGTGCTATGAATGCTATGGAGGAATCCTCCTAGGTTGGTGACCTTCTAGATGGTAAATGTAACCCACTTTTGTCAATTTTTCCCACTTTTTTTATTTTTAATCTATCAATAAGTATAATACATCATTTAGGATTATCATCTTGTGTTTACAGGTTTTATGGAGATTCATATGCATTATCTCGAACAATACTTTATGGAGAGGTTGTCACTATTCTGGAGGGAGTAGAACGTGGAATTTCTATTAGTGCACTGATCACATAGTATATCTCTCCTGAGAATGATTCTGAATCAGATCAAGAGTTTCATAATGCTCACTTCATTGCATGATTTGTGGCCATCAGATATTTATATAAGATAGTGTATGAGAATCCCATTGAGGACCTGCCTTTGTGAATACAATAGATTTTAGTTCAATTTGCTTTATTGGGATTCAGTGTGTTTGATTATTTTACAATCAACACTACTTTTAAGGGTACTGGTCATATGCATGAGTGATATGAAATGTTTCAGTAAGACCACATAATGGAAAAAGTACATACCAGCATTAATGACTTTCGAGCTGTGTTGTCCCAAAAAGGGGAAACTCAAAACAAAAAACTCAAAACATTCATGAGACATATCAGTGATATACTATTAAAGTGTCATTCCATAATCAAAAGTTAACTAAAACTCATGGATAACTCTAAAAACACAACCATTCAATAATAGAATCCAAAATAGAATGGTCAAATTCCATTGCGACTGCGATGTAAGTACTTCTTTGGGCTAAGGAGACTAGAGCTGGTCAACTAACTATGCTTCAAAGAGTGACTGATGAGGCTTGGGAGGCTATTGAAAATATAAATATATATTTTTAAATTTTATTATAATATATGATATAGAGACTTCATTTCTTGTATTAATATTTGGGAGATTTATTCTCTAAATGAATATAACTTTATTTCCAATCATCTATATATTCGTCCCTTTATTTTTTTTGTAATCATGATTTTCATTATTACGTTTATAACAAGACATATTTATACAAGCTAATCATAATTACAGTTATAGGGATAGGGGAACTCTAATTTTTTTCCAAGACAAGAGGCTTAGTTAGAATAGTTATAATATTTCTACGTTCATATAGACATCCCTACAAAATTTCTTCATTTTATGTCATCACCATTATATTTTCATAAGCTCGATATAGAAGAGACAAAGTGGTTGAGGATTATATTTTTCAGAGGCCAACATTTTCATGATTTTAACCTAATAACATTTTTTCATTTTAAATTTTTAACGCTCAGTGTTTCTGAAACTGTAATAAATGTATATCGGGTGAGCAAAGAATCGTCTTTTTTCCAGAGTTCCCTTTTTGGGGTTTTAACCTGGTGAGTACTGTATATATATATATATATATTTTTTATGTTTAGTTTAATGTTATGTGAATAAAAATAATGATGATACTATTTTATGTCAAATATATTTGACCATACTATTTAAAATAATCACCCAAACAAGGCTTTCTAGTCATGGATGATATGAAATTCATAATTTACCTCGATGGGTAGTCGTGAGAGACAATTTAGCGGATTATATATCTAAAACATGGTATTAATAATAGAGGAGGTCTCTCCAATGAATGAAGTTACCACTAGATGACAACCTGTTTTGAGGGTTGTTTTATGCAATCTCCACAGGGGAATGTACTACATAGTCAAATATAGGAATCCATAGGTAGACAGACTAATTCTGTGGGAAACATATGAAAGGTCAAATGGGTCACATATTACATTGGCAGGTAAATGAGTTGTCAGGAATTATGATATTATATTATTGATGGATAGATGAGGTTTATGATTTGAATGTTCTAAGACCACAATGGGTTATTTTTACAAGGAAATATGACTTAAAATGGGGGGGATTTTTATAATGGCATTGACCATATATAGGAACCTACTTCTATATGAATGTGGTGTGTGAAGTAGGTTACACGTTTTCAGATTACCAATTTAATGGGAGAAGGTCCCTTTTTGACAATTAATGAAAGAATTATATAGTTTAATGGATTTTTACTAAGACATGGACCATATAGTATAACATAATACAATAAGGAAATTATGATATGTTGTTTTAGGTCATATTGTAAAGACATTATACTATATTGTTTAAATTAATGAAATAGACACAGTACACTGTCAAGTTAATAGTCATGAAGTATGGATATAATTCTATGAAGTCTAAATTCATGATTAACAGACATTTGGGGGATTTAATATAAGGTCATTATCTTCAATAATAGGTTTTCTAGTTTTCTTATTTTTGATAATTTGTCTGAATTTTTTTACTATATTTAGTTATAGGGGAGAATTTTTTAAGAAATAATCTGTGTATCTCTAGATCCAAAAAATGGTATGGGAAAAGGGCTTAAGGAATTAGATGTGGTCTCTCTTGTGAAAGAATTCACCACTTCTTGAAAAAACCCATCATGGGGGCTATTTTATACAAGGAAAACTATGGAATGTACAATATAGTCGATAGTGAATTCCATTTGTTGACAAACTCATTAGGGTGGAAACATATGAACGTCTAACCGGGTAGAATACATCATAGTCAGAAAAAAGGATCTCTCAATAGTTGTGACATTCAATTAGTAAAAGCTGATGAATGTTTAAGGGGATTTAGATATTTCCAATAAAATAGTTTGGTTTATGGAGAAAAAATGCATTCATATATAAGGAGTATTTGAATTAATGATTTAAAAAAAATTAGGAGAATATGGTCTCCACAAATTCCAAACCCAAATACCATAAGTATGGTTTATATAGTAATAGTTTATACAAATATTTCCATACTATTATAGAAATTATATTAGATATGTGGTCAAATTACATATGGTTATTCCAGTTTCTTTCAACATATGGATTGAGGAAAAATTAAACCATGGACATGGAGTCTGTTATTTTGGGAGAAGGGATATGGGAAAAATATGAAATGGGTGACTGCAGACTTTGAATTGCGGGTTTTCCCATACCATCATCAAATTTTAAAGAGATGGAATGGAATTCTCCCAAGGGTGAAATAACCACTATTTGACAAACTCATTACGGGGGTTGTTTTTTAAAAGGAAAACTATGATACATACTATATATCCAAATGCTAGGATCCTTTAGTTGAACTACCCTTTAGGGGTAAACGTATGCAAGGCCAACTAGTGTGCGCATTGCACAGTCTAGAAAAGGAGCTCTTAGGTATCATACAATATTCCACTAAAAGCCGAGGAAAGACTATGAAGATCTGAAAGTATTTATCATTAGAATAATTTCATTCAAATGATGGAATTGTGTAATTCATAATGGATTCATTTGTACCAATATAGTCCCTGGTTTTAGTGTCCCATTGATAGATATGAAACATATTTAGAGGGGAGACATCACTTATTTCCATGGTGGGATTTATAATTAAAAGTCACAAAATAAACGAATCATAATTTATTTTTTATTGTATATAGTAGATGAAATATTTTTCATTACCCTATCTCTGGGATTAGGATCTAAGGCCTACTCTTCACTACTTATCTTAATGGGAAGATAATTTAGACATACATCATTCTTTTGGTAGCATGTAGTTTAAAGTCACATTGAATGAAAATTATCCATGAATTTTAATATCATGTAGTAAAGAAAAAGATGTCTTATCATGAAGAGGAATATTCTAGTTAGGACAAGGTGTAAAACTATGGTGTCACTACTTATCTTCATGGGAAATAATAAATCCATACATAGTTCTTAGAAAAATTGTGCAGTTTATTATCATGCGATGATGACATATGGGGTTCCTTTTTTGTATTGCATCCAGAACCATAACAGCCCCAATATGAATAGAGATACCTTACACATTCAGGGTAATCATTTTTCAAGTTCATAATCCCACATGAGCTATGTTGGGTGTGTGAAACATAGCATGGTAATGTTTTCTATTATAGCACAAGGTAAATATATGTGAAGGATATGGGCATGTTCATTATGTGGTGGCAGATCTATGATATAATATCCATGCATCGCTATGCATCTCATTGGTAGGAGAATCATGTCATGCATAGTTATTAAAAATTATCTCCATGTAAGACTAATTCATACCAAGAAAGTGGGGGTTTTTTAATTTTGGTTGGACCCCAGAGAAGAGATCTGGCATCACTACATGTCTATCTGAGGCAAGATTCAATCCATAGATATTTATTGTAATCCAATGTAGTATAACTTCACGTGGAAAGCATAAAGATAAACTGATGTAAAATGTTTATTTTTCTGGCGGAACTAGGGTGTGAGACCTAGGTGTCAACATGTATCTTGTTAGGATTAGATTAAATCCACATCTAGTTCACAAAAATTGTTCCCCACATCAATTGGCCATTGACTTGGTAAAATGTGATTTTGAAAATTTCAAGACTAATGGTTGGGGCTAAATAATGAATTATAGGTATCATCATGCATCTTATTGTAATGAGAATAAATCCATATGTACTATAATGGTTCCTTATGAAAATATAATTCTTGTATTGGGAAAAGGCACATGGGTTTTTTCTTTTCTGAAATTGTGACTAAACATAGGATTGGAGATTCGGGCATCAATATGTATCTCATTGTAATTAGAATCAAGACACATGTAGTTCATAGAGAAGGTTCCCCACACCAACCGGGATATGACATGGGTAAATTGGATTTTAATACTTTCCATAATAATTGTTTTGTCAAAAACATGGGACTACAAATCACCACACATCTTTTTGTAATCAAACCACACATTCTGGAAAAGATGCTTATGCAGATCAGCTTCGAAAACAGAAAAAGATGAACATTTCATTGTTATTGTGATTGGACCAAATATTGGTGATACGATCATGACTATGTATCTTAGAAGAATTAAGATTAAGGAATCATGAAGTTATTTAATGGATCATGTAATTTACAATCATATGACGAGGATGTGAAAATGTTCGGAGTAATACCTATAAAATTAGGGAAAATGCCATTATGGACTAGAAATGATATATGTGGGGAATATGTATTGCGTAGTCCAGTTTTTCTTCCTCAAATATTTCCATGAATGCATAATGAGTTTTTGAGGGGTTAGAGTGATGTAATTGGGAACTAAAATGAGATGGTGGACCATTTTTTAGGGACCATGGGGATTATCTTGAATCATGGTACATTGGGGGTTTTGTAATGTCAAATGAAAAGAATGTTAACTGTGTAGTTTAATGTTATGTGGTTAGGAAAATAGGTGTATTGTATTTTATTTTCATGTGATAAGGATTTTATGTCATGTATTTTATGTTCATGCAATAGGTACCCACTATGTTGTTAAACATCATACAACATGAATGTATGGTGCTATGTATTTTAATGTACTGCAGCTAGGATTATGGTTGTGTAATGTCATGAAATATTTCATCAAGAACCTTGTTTTTTTAAGGTCGTAGTGATTTATCAATCCATTTATATCAAGGAATATTCTCTATTAGAGTGGAAATTATTAATTGAGTAACGTACATCCCACTTTGGATCAGGCATTAAATTCTTCTTTATTGTATTGTTGAAGTCCAAAAGACCAAAACCATGTCTGTTTTATGGAATAAAAAAATGATGTCATTTTTATTAAAGGCTCATGCTATCTAGTTTTGAGATACCTCCATGTTATGAAATGTATGAAATCCTTATTCATCCAATTTCTCTAATTCATCGTTATTTTTTTTTGATTGTATTCATCTATAGATAGTTGTTCACAAATTGAAATAAATAGTGATGTAAACTGAATTTAAATGGGAAAGTCAACATTTATTCGGTACACCAACGTGTATGAGGTTTCCATGTTGTAGTACGGGTGTACTCCGATAATCCCATAAGGCGTGAAAGATCATTCCAAGAAAATATTACTCATCTTTATCCACCATATTTTGGAGTATCTTTTTAGGCTCCGGATAAAATCCTATATCTACCCATTAGCCACTACATGATAGTGGGATGAATGGTTGGATTTGATATTCATTTCTTGATTTAGCTTCTCTAACTCAATAGAACTGAAATTGGTTCCATTTTCCATCAATATGGTATGAGTGACACAAAATATGGTAATGATGTTATCATTGATGAAGCTAACAATTCTATTGGACCCAAATTATTTAAGAGGAATTTCCTCAACACATTTAAAGAATAAATCGGTATTAGTAAAGATGTAATTTAACTGCTTATCTGTAGCTAGACTATATAGACCAGCAATATCCATTCCTCGTGGGGTGAATGTCCAGGTTTATTTGGTAGTATATAGAAACTGTTGGGGTTGGTGGATTATGTTGGTACACACTTTGCAAGGATGAAATATCATAGTTAATTCTGAACAATATTATTTAATCGTAGTCCACAAGTATCCAGTCATTCATATTTGATCAAAAATCATGTACCCCAATTGGTGGGAACAACAAGATCCTTCATGTAATTCTTCCATAAAAATCGTTGTCTCTTCTCCATCAACAAATATGAGGAATCCATCAAGGCCTCATTTATAGAGGTCATTCTATCAATTTGGGCTTTAATAAAGAGTAAAATATTTTTCTAGACACAAGTTCTTCTCCATTCCAAATCTATACAATGGGATAGTTCCATTCAATGGTAGTTCATGATGGGAATCATTCATCCCATGGTAAGACCATATGGATCTAAAATTTGACTAATTTAATTGACCTATTATATTATAAATTGAAATAATGGTGATTCCATATGATGATGGGATTGGCTGCTGACCTTTTCATCATTGATTAGATCTACCATGGGGTGTGTCTAAATTTTCCAATGCAATGGCTTATGAGTTATGGTGATTGTGGAATGTAATACATTTTTGAAATTTAGGTAAATTATATCATTAAAACTCTAACATAATCACACAGGGGGATTAAATCTTATTTTCTGATGGTGTAATCTCTATTGATTTTCTTGATTAACAACTCTGAGTCACCCTTCACCTCTTGGTAGTTTATTGCTGTTTTAAGTGTTAATTTTAGTCCTTTAATGAGAGTTTAGGATTCTGCATTACTTTTTGTATGAAACTATGATAATATGAAATAATATGGAAACCCATCCTTCTCTATGTAGATAAACACAACCCCTAATCCTCCATTGTTGAATGTTGGATCTTCCACTCTATTTCTTATTGGGATATTAAATGAACTATCAATATAAATTTTATATCTTTGTGGTCCTCATTGAATATAGAATATTTCATCATCAGGAAGTTTAGTACTTAATGGTATCTCTTCGACAGATGGGTGTTCAGTGAAGAAATATGGAAAATCCTAACATTTTTCTAATTTATGTGGCATGAACTATATATTGAACTACATTATAATAACATTCCACCATTCCAAATGTCCGGTCATTATAGGTTGAATGAGTATAAATTTGTGCGGTTCATTGTGTGAAACCAAATGGAACTGATGGTGTTGAATGTAGTACCTCAAGTTTGAAATGAAAAATATTAATTCTAGGTAGCTCTTCCTGTTATTTGAATAACGAGTCTCATTGTTAGGAATTATTTTGTTAAGATAATAACAGATATTTCTATTCCCAACATCATTATTTTGCACAAGGAAGGCACCCAATAATCATTCCAGGGCCTTTAAATACAGAATATGTTGATTTCCATCAATTGGTGGCTTTAATATTGGTGGGATAAAGAGGTATTTCTTGAGGGTCTCAGATGATTCTTGATAGTCATTAGGCAATGCATATGTTACCCCCTTCTTCAACAATTTGGGTAGGGTTAACACTATCCTGTGAGGATTCTAATGAAGAACCACATATAAACCATGTTTCCTTTAAGTCCTCTCAACTCTATATTTTTTCGTGGATGTGAAATGTTAAGGATATCATTAGTCTTCTCAGGATTGACTTCAATTCCCCAATTGAATATGATTGTGTTGAGAAACATTCTTGAGGTTATCAAAAAAGAACATTTCATGGGGTTCATATTCAGATTATGCTATGGATGTTTGCTAAAGATGGTATAAAGATCATAAAATAGTCCATACTTTGTTGGGACATGAACACTAGATCATCAATCTATCATTTAATAAGCTTTCCCAAGAGGGGTATAAATATTTCATGCATTGCACGTTGGGATTTTGAACCAGTGTTCTTCAAGAAAAAGGGTATTACCCAATAGTATATTAATTATTAAGGGGACCTAAATTCTATGGAATCTTCAACTTATTGAGCCATAAATATTTTTCTGTACCAATAATTTCCATCCTTAAAGGAGAGGTCTTGATAACCAACTGTTTCATCAATCATAACTTGTTTGATTTGAACTAGGAAATCATCTTTGGGAAAATTCCAATAAATGTATCTGAAATTGATGAAAAATATTATTTATTAATCTTTTTCTAATTCATAGGTACAATGTCAGATATCCATTTTTGGGTATTTTACCTCTCAGATAAAATATTCCTTGATGGGGTTTTCCACATCATACATAATTTTTGAGGCATGAGTCAGATGTTTATTATGAGATACTTTGTCGTATCCATGATGATCTTCTGGAAAACCCAAGTGGTGCGTGGCTACATCAAAGTCAAGGCCAATCATATATGTATAGTTCTAGTAAAAAATAGATCAATGATACTTTTAAAAGAAGTTATATACCTCATGTTCTTCTGGATTCTTGGATTCACTAATTAGAGTGGGTTTGAATCTTCTTTTGTACCCGAATTTATCACTATGATTTTATCCATGACGGTAGAAAAACCATCCTAAAATGATGAAGATGAATCTATGATATCCTAATATTTTTCCTCTTCATCATTCTCCACTACTTATGCTTCCTCCAAGGGAGGTGATGACAAAACATGTTCCATGGAGGGAAGAGGGGAGCCACCATTTTGACATCCAGAGGATAGAGAAATTGTTCCAGGCTCACTTGTTGGAATGAAGCTATCTTAAGGTTATACAGGGGATACAAGGTACTGATAATGAGTATGTTCACTTTATTATATCATAAAAGTATCTTCATCTAGTCTAGATATTAAATTTGGGTTTCATTAAATATTGGGGGGTAGAACAGAGAAGTTTTCATCTCAGATTTCATTACTGTTAAGATTGATGATGTTTTATTTTATGCTGTCAAGTTTCTTTTTCGAGGATTACATTAGAAAATCTACTAATAGATTATTTTAATTGGGTCCCAACACTTCAATTAGAATAATTCGATGAACAAAATCCGTAATTATCTTCTTGATGTTGTTATACTGTAATATCTCTAAGGCAGTTGGGGTGTTGAATCAATTAACATCATCTATCATGGAATTTTTTCGTCCTTGGTGGTAAAAGCTATCATTAAAATACCATGACTCGCAAGAATTGAATGAGTCATTATCACCATAAAAAATCATAGTTATACCATTGATATAATTTTTGATACATTGGTTTTATAATGAAGGAATGGTCACATGCCGATACTAACAAGGTATTCCTGTCAAAACATTGAAATATTTAACATATCTAACTATCATGAATTCTGAGTCAGACATAAGATCCCTGAATAATGTTATTAGGGTGATCCTGCTGAGAGTATCTTTTTCAATGATGTCATAACCCTATAAAATCATGGTGGAGGGAGACAAGTGAGATTCATTTATGTATAGTTTATTAAGTCTCCAAACCAAAATATGGTTGAAACCTAATCCATTTTCGATGAATGACCATTGAATATAAATGTTTTTTATTCTTCCAAATATATACAAGGGTCTGATATTTCCATCAAGGAAAACACTATCATCCTGATGTGTGAAATAGATGACTAAATGGAATTTAATAGGATCATTCACTTGAGGATATACTTCAGTATCTTTGAACTCAACTTTAAAATCATGATGGCTTGAAGATTCTATAATATTCCCTTCCTGTATGTCATTGGAAAAAAATAAAAATCATCACGAATTTATCACATAATAAGAAAATGGTATAATTACTTCCGGACATCATATTTTTTATCAAATGGTATGTGATTCATATAATGAAGATTGTATTTTTTTTAGGCACATAAGAGCTATTCTTCTTGGTGTGGGGGGGGGGGGGTTTATCCCTTCATTTAGGAGATAAAAGTGTTCATGTTCATTGTGGTTTATGTTGATTAGTTCAGAAAACACCTCGAGGAGGTTGAGGGGTATCCTCTAACTGGACATCCAATATTTTCATGTTTGGGAAGACCCTTTCATTCCTGGGGAAAGAACTCCATTGTTCTTTCTGAGCTAGTTGTAGAGATTTTTCATGAGTTCTGTCAAATATATAGTTCGAGCGGTGGTTTGGTTGATGTAGTTAATCATAGCCTAACCATGTCTCTCCTATATCCATGACCTTAATGAACTCTTCCCCCAATTCCCCCAAAATGTATAGGGTACCCGGGTTTGTAATCAGAATCATCATGTTCATATGGATTTATTAAGTCAATAAAATTAATAGAAATAAATATCTATTCTTACTTAGATGAGGATTCTACAAGAGGGGTTGAATCTTGTTGATTTTTTGGGTGTGGTAGTTATCAAGAATTTTGAATAATATATAATAAGTCAAATAACTTCATGAAAAACAGTGGTCTTAACATGAACTCATATTATTATGTTTTCTCTTTATCCTTATAGCAATGTCACGTTTTTTTGAGGATTGGCCTTTTGAGGACTGGGATTTTTTTAATCTAACTTTGCTATTGTTGATGGGGTTGAGGTAATAGTTGGTTGTCTAAAATATTCTCAGAGAATAGCATGAGTCTGGATGATCATTATTTGACCATCAAGACATTGAAAATTTGCATACACTTACTTTTAACAAAGTAACATTCACCTACCTCCAACTAATTGGTACTGAAGATGCATGCTACCTGGGTAGGTGAATTTTTCATTGAAAATTACCTATAGTTCACTATCTTTTTATAATGGTTTTGTAACACCCAGAACCCAGAAGCCAAGTATCAGTGCATTATTACGTATCATTGTCATGATGATAAACGTTAAAGTCTCTAAATACAGATTAGTTTAGTAGCCTTGGAAGTACTAGTTAGTTTCATAAGTTTTTCATTACATCACAAAATGAAAAACTATAACAAAATATTTTCCATAGACAATACTGATATCCCATAGACTATCCCTACAGGTCATTCATAATATACTTCTTCACGTCTTGGGAAAAATAAAACATAGAAAGGGGTGATCTCAGATTCTCAATAAGGATAAAAATAATGCGAATAATTTCATAAATAAGAAAAAACAATTATGGCAATGTATAAGTCTAAAAAAATCCTTATAAACATGAACTTCATCATAATATGGAAAAGATAAAATCAAATAATTCCATTTACTTATTCACATGGATATTCTAATAGTTGAATAATCACATGCAATATCAATAGAATGTTTCATAATGATGTAATTAATAATTTCGGACTTTCATAACCACATAGTAATGGCCTCTTGAAAACACTACAAATAATATTGTATCCATGCCTAGGGCCAAGACACTAGTTTGTCTCATGAGTCCTACCAATGCATCGAGGAGCTATAGCGGGCTCCACCCGTCACTTACTTAGTCCAATGAATTTCTCATATGAAAAGGTTTAAACATAACATAAACATTCATATCAAAAACTAACATAAGAAATTACAATACTTTATCCATAAACCATGAATGGTATAAAAATAGAACATACACTGTCAAACATATCACAAAACCTTCAATACAATATGGAATTTTTTGTATCATAATAAATCAACATCAAATAAGCTTAAAATCCATCAAAGGATTTTCACATAGATGAAATGAAAACCTTTTTTTAGATAAATATCTCTTTCTATTTTGAAATCATATAAATGTCATATAATTATAAAAGAAAAAATTGATTTTGAAAATATTCATATAGACTTGTAAGGGAATCTTCAATGATGTTATAACATCTTAAATAAGAGCACCCTCCCTATAAGATAAAAAACATTCTTACATTAATTTTGTCGAAAAGGTCATAATGTACCTTATTAGGAAAATGATAGAAAGATTACTTTCAAACAATTTTATAAAAATTCAAATATGGGTATAAATGACTTTAACCCATAGTTTATTTAATAATAAATAAAATTTAAATACATTTTTAAGAAACATGGATGTGGATGATAAATATGTCCCAGTAGATACTTACATTAAAATAACCTCGGATAATAAAGTGATTGTGAAATAAACCCTTACCTTGAACATTTCCTTGGTCAAGGGTAGAGTAAAATCATTTTTAATAGTGAAATAATTTTTATTTAATTATACAATAATCATATACATTTATATGATATCATATATGATCTTTTAATATTGCTTTGTTAATAATATCTTAGTATTATCGTTGTTTCGAGTGTTAACTGAGTCATTTTCCTTTATATGCCTTGTTACATAAGTAATGATTGTCATGGATAGGATGTATCTTATTCATATTCAGAATGATATTAAGTCTTTAAATTTTATTTTTATTCATCTAATGAAAATTAGTCTTTAATGGATATGATGGAGAATGAATCTAATCTCGTTCTTGGAGACGGTAATTCGTACATAAGCATGAGTGACAATATCATTATTTTGATATCAAAATAATATATAATTGGATGGTATATAATATATACAGAATCATTATCATGTAATATTTATTATTAAATCAATTACACATCATTATTTTACCCATCCAAATAATAATGTATTGAATAACAATTACACCACAACGTGGAGACAGTAAGATGTAAGTATGAACGTATGGTGAAATGTCATTAAAAGGATGGATAGAATAATAAATATGGTATTACCATATTTATAATAACATCACATTATATATAAGATATTGGAGTAATTAATATATAATGGAAACCAAAAATAAAGAGGAAGTGGAAGAGGAAAGGATCTTGAAAGAGGTTATGAAATTTTTACCTCTTCCTCGGGTTGTTACTTTTGATTTGATCCAAATTGCTCCTTAGGTTGTCTTTATGACTAAAGTAAGGCCTCTAGGATGAATTTAGGACAGTTGAGAGGGTATTTGGGTAGGTTTTGTCCGAGCCAAATGGCTTTGAAGGTGTATATTAAAGAGAAGGGGGAGTGCCCTTTTATAAGAGGGGTGAGGGGCACCTAAGAAAAAGCATGAAATATTATTTTATAAAAAAATCATTTTCAGTTTCTAATAGATCCAAATTGTATCATTTAAAGACTAAGACGAGGATGGGTCGAAAACCACTCAACTAATAGGTTTTATATAGGTTTGGGTGACTATATTAACTTTATATTTTAGATTTAACTCTTAGTTAAATTGTTTAACATTTACCATGTCTCTTTGTATTTTTATATTATATAGTTATTGAACATACTATATACTCTAAGAGAAGACCAAGTGGTTGATTAATGATATAACTATCATTATATAAGTCTTTTTTCTGAACCACATATTTTTTAGGAATATAATATCATTTAATAATATAATATTATTTTTAAAATCTCTTTTATGTCTATTTTCACACTATTTGGTATTATTTTTTCTAAATTTATAACAGCATTTTTACATCGATAAAAATCTATCTATCCAACCCTAACATGTCATATTAGCCTATAAAATTAGTGGAATTCATAAAAAGTCTCAAATTACATATATTAGGATATTAATAATATAAATTATTTTAGTATTTCATTAATACGGTAATTATTGCATCGTCATTGTGTTATAAATAAATTTAATTATTTAACATATAAAAATTATATATAAAATACCATTATGTAGGAAATATTTTATATTTCTAATGAATATTTATATTCATACTTATCTTCTATATACCCCTAAATTAAAAATGTATTAGTTATTAAACCTTAAATTTCTCACTTTTAACTCTTCATTGAATTTAATAATAATAAGTGTCCTCATCTAATCCAAGTGGAAAAAAGTGGTTTACATTATTTTTATAAGGATTTTTGGTCTAATTAAAATTATCCAATAGAATTATGACATGTTTTAGATTAATAATTGTAACACCCCAAGATTCCATGATACGCTTCTCTTTCAATAATGTAATAGCTTGCATTGTACGCAAGTTCGAGATTCTAACACACCGCGACCAATCAAAATAGCCATTATGAAAAGTAATACATACTTTTTGAAATTATATATATTTTATATTTAAAAATGGACTTCTTTTCCTGATTTGGAATATCAAAATTAGCCTATGTTGAATTTTTGGTATTTTTCTGAGAACTTCCAATTTTTTATGAATAGTGAAAAATACTTAAAAACAGCTTTTTTAATCAAAATAATTTATAGTGATAAATTATACTATTGAGTTGTTTTAAATCATAATTAGAATATATTTTTACCATTTTATTCCATGGTGGTTATTAGAATTAATTTTACTTTGAAATTTGACATAAACAATTGTCAATCTTTTGATATATATTGTATCCTAAAAACACGCTATTTGTTTTGACAGTGGGAATGAATTATTAAATTAATTAATGAAACTTATATATTTTGAATTTTTTAAAATAGAAATAATTTTTTAATTCAGAATATCAAATATAGCTTAGGGAGATTTTTTGGTATTTTTCTGAAAAACATCAATTTTTGATGAATAGTGAATCCACAAAGTGGTTGTTTAAAAACTAATTTTTCGTGTAAATGATACATTACCACTTATGAGAATTGATCTTCGAAAATCCAACATACACGGTTTTCATTAGGAAGTAAAATATTGTTCAATGGGATTAAAATAATTTTTTGGTGAATAGTAACTTTTAAGATTAATTAATCGCGATTAAAGGTAATTAGTGAAATTTAAGGAAAAATGATATTATAAAAATATAAAAATACCTTTAAACTTGTCCTACCCTTATTGGATGAGTCATGGACGACCAATACAATCCAGCGGTCAACATGGGGACCCCATGGAGCCACTTGGGTAAGAAAATGACATTAATAACTTTTAATTTAAAGTAAAAATAAAATTTTCACAAACATATGTTGTTTTACTAAAACAAGTATTACATGGGGTTATATAAGTTAAAATTTCGACTATAAATAATAATTTGAAATATAAAAATATTTCCTACATCATGGTAATTTGATTATAATTTTTGGACATTAAATAAATTAAATTATTTATGACACCATGATGATGCAGTGATTACCTCATTAATTAATGATAAAAATAAAATGAAAAGATAATGTAACATATAAGGCTTACACTTGTCAAAAACCTATTGGATGAGAATATTTCGAAACCTTATCACCTTATCCTCGAAATATATCATTGTGGGACCTTTAGAATCCGAAAATAATTTCATAATAAAGTAACATTTCATGACATTCCAAGAGTGCCCCACCTCTCCTCTTATAAAAGTCCCCCACCTCTACCACCTTATTCACACAATCAAGCCATTTGGATCGGCCAACCTCTGGACAAATACTCTATAAACTTCCCTATCTTACTCATAGAAGTATCACTTTTGGAAGAAGTCTTCCCAAGGAAGCCTTTATCTCAAATCAAAAAGAGTTACCCGATTTAAAGGTAATGTCTTCACTTATTCTCTTTTGTTTTATTTTGCTTATCCAAACCCTTAAAATCATTCTATTTATTTATTTTGTAAAAACAAAAGTATCTTCAATATACTAGGATGTTTTTATGATAAGGATTCGAGCTACACTTACACACACCTCTGTGTAATGGTTAAAGAACATACTATTTCCGTGGATGGCGAATTACTGCCTCACGAAACGATGATTGTTCAATATTCTTTTAACACATCTCATGGTGGCCATTATGATGATAAAATTTTTATATATGATATATATTATGTTTTTGTTTTCCTTATGATTCTGTATTTTTCATTTATGGCATACCATTATGACTTCCATTATGGGTAAACGTGATAATTTCATTTAAGGAAGTGCGGACTACCGCCCCCTCAAAGTGATTTCAATCGTTAATGCCATACGTGGGATGTATAAAGGATGGAGTAAATGGTATTATACATTATATTATACTGGAATTATAATAAACATTTATATAATTATGATTTCATTCCATTAAATGGGAAATAGAAATGAATGTAGCGTTCATGCGTACGTACGGCTTACCGTCTCCATGAACGGTGCATTTCATTTCTTACCTCTAAATGTTATGTAATATTATAAATGCATGTATATACTGGATATATATTATATATATGATATATAAATCATGAATATAATTCTGAATATAATGTAGATTTCACCACATGAACAACTTGTAATTATAAGAAGTTTATTTTTGACTCAAGTACCAAAAATCTACAAAAGACCGTTATTAACATAAATAATTACACAACATTCATAACATGGTAATAAGTGATATAAAAGAAATAATAAACTTGAAAAAGGTTATTAAGTAATTATAAATTAACTCTAGTTTATTATTCAGGAGATTAATGAATGATCGAGTCAAGTTGGACACGAGATAAGGGAACTTCTTAACCCAATTTTCGTTCATTGGGTTAATCTCCTACTTTCAAATTATGTCATGATATTATTATGTTCTATCTTGTATTTGTAATTTCATTATTTGTATGTATAGTGAATAGAAATAATAAATATATTTTATTTAGAAAATGATCTTTTTAAGAGAACTTCTTAACCCAATTTCTATTCTTTAGGTTAATCTCCTACATTAAAATTATGTCATGATATTATTATGTCCTATCTTGTATTTGAACTTTCTTTATGTGTACTTATAGTGAATACACATAATAGATTTATTTTATGTAAAAATGATCTTATTAAGGTAACTTCATACCCAATTTCCATTCGTTGTGTCAATCTCCTACTTTCAAATTATATCATGATATTATTATTTCCTATGTTGTATTTGTACTTTTTTATGTGTACTTATAGTAAATAAACATAATAGATCTTTTTTATTTAAAAAATGATCTTTGTAAAGGACTTCGTCTCAATCTCCATTCATTGAGGCAAAAAAATTTTTACTCAAATTTCTTTTATACGGTGTATAAACCCCTTTTACTTTTAAATTTATTCAAAAGGACTCTTTTTATATGAAGTCTTTTACTAAACGACAAAAAGGGAATGTTTTTCTTGTCATACGTATGTGGCGACAACCACTTCTCCACCGCCATGACCATTATTTGAGTTTCACCATCCTCTACAAGACATAACATTTTTTTAAAATGAAATGTAAATACAATGTTTTAATTTTCATTCATTTTTCTATTGAAAATTGTTTTGAAAGTGTTTTTATTATATCAATGTCTTGTATTGGTATCTTGTGATTGAAATGTGGAAATTTTATGTTTCCTTTATGCATGTTTTATGTGATACAATTATGTTATGGTTTATGATTAGTTTAAACCTATTCAAATGAGGAATGCATTGGACGTAATAATTGATGGGTGGAGCCCGCTAAAGCTCCTCGATGCATCGACAGGTCTCATTAGAGAAACTAGTGTCTTGGCATGAGGCCTTGACAAAATATTATTTGTAGTCTTGGAACAAGGCCTTGGATACGTGGTTATGATAGTCTGGCCTTTTGAATTACATCATTATGTAATTGTTTATTGATATTTCATATGATTATTCGACCAGTAGAATATCCATGTGAATATGTAAATAGAATTATCTCATTTAACTTTTTCAATATTATGTTGAAGTTCAAGTTTAAAAGGCTTTTGTTTTAGTCATACATTGCCTTAAATGTTTTTTTTTTACTTATGAAAGCTTCCGCTATATTTTTATCCTTACTGATCATCTGAGCTCACCCCTTTCAATGTTTTATTTTTCCCAGGATGTGAAGAAATATTTTATGACTGACCTATAGGGATAGTCTGAAAGGGATAGAAGTGTGGACTATGGAGACTATGTTATTGTGATTTTTCACTTTATTATTTAATGTAACATTTATGAATGTATCTAGTGTTTCCAAGTCTACTAATCTAATCGGTCTTTCGAGACATGATCTTTTGTGATCATGACAATGTTACGCAATAATGCACCGACTCTGGGTAACTGGGGTCGGGGCGTTACAGTTGGTATCAGAGTCAGTTTAGTACTATCCTTAGAAGCTAGATTTAGATAAACTCTGATTAGAACACATAGCCCTAATATAGACTTTGAGGATTAGTATATAATAACTTCCTAGAATTTTGGTATTATATAGATTTTGTGAGTTTTCCGAACAGTACGTACCTGTCTGGATACGAGCAGGTAGAGGAAGCTCTGGCATAGATTTACGTAGGGGTAAATCCCGAAAACACCAATTTGAGCTAGACTCGAACGGGAACTGGTGCACAACAACAGACCTTGTTGCACTCTTGGTTACGACACTCCCGGGGGATATGCTTAGGATAATTTTCATTTTTTTACAAACCATTATGAAGGGTTTATAAGTATATACTTCCTCAAAGAAAACATTTTTTATGATTATGGATTATATCCATAAACCATTCAATTTATATTAAGTATTTTACAAGTTTGGAATTATTCATTTCAATTCATTAACTAATATAGTTTATTCCATTGTAAAGAAATGGCGCCTAGTAGAAAGAATGTGGACTCCATCTATACGTATGATCCAAAGAGTAAGAAGGATCATATCTTTCACAATATTAAGCCAACATTTAGAAGGGAAACAGTCTCCCATGTGTTCTCAACATATGAAGAAATAGTATCATGTGTTCATAAGATAAGTAAAGAATTCTCTAAGTCTTATGGCTTTGAAGGGAAGAAAGAGAAGAAAAGGATGGAAGAGAGAATGATGGACAAAGGGACGAGGGAAAAGAAGAATTTTCCACTATGTGATAACTCTGGGAAGAAACACCTTGGAACTTGCCTTAAGGGAATGGGAGTTTGTTATAAGTGTGGAGAAAAAGGACACCAAATGCGTGAATGAAATGGTAAGAAAAAGGTTTCAAATGTACAATTCTTCATCTACAAGCAGTGGGGACACTACAAAAAAAAATGTCCAAATCATCAGAGTATGCCCCAAATGATGTTATTGGATAATAATAAAGTTATTATACTACCACAGATGAGGAGGAATGATTAGAGTTCTTATGTTGTTATTAAATAATTTTGTCATTTGAGTGTTGTATCAATAATGTACAGGTTATAATAATTATGGAGTATATAAGGATTATACTGCAGTACTATTTCATCATGGACTTGAGATTGTGTGGAACCAAGAAAAGTGAATGCACAACAGGTTAAATTTTTGGAAAATATATGGTTGAGAGAAATATAAACCACAATATGGTTCTAATACCGAGATAGTGATTTTGGAATAATACATGACTGATTTTGATAAATTATATTGGATATTCTTAACTGCATTGAAGATGATTAATGATTTTTATACATTTTGGGATAGAAAGAGTATATCTAGTATTCTATAAGGAATAAGGGATCACGAATGTAATCAATAAGGATATATGGTAATTCAGGAGGTTGCAGTGTTTTAAAATAATACATGATGAAGGTGCTCGAATGGTTTTACACGGATAAAAGGGTCTTCCTTATGTTTACCTTCCATATAAAATTTGGACTGTGAGTTGGACAGAAGTATTTTGGATAACTATAAAGGTTGGAATGGATTAAGTTGAACATTGGATAGTATTGTTTAAGGTTAAACAATTTCTGAATATTATTATTGGAAAATTATAATACTATAGTTTTAGGAAAAGGAAAACCTGTAAGTCAGGAGATAACTTGTCGCGTCGAACAAAGCTGTAGGAATCTAACCCACAACCATAGTGCGACAGACCTTTAATACCTACCACTGTCCAACAAGAAGTCCCTGGTTATTACAAAATAGTTTTCCTAATCTAAATGTAATGTGTTAATATTTTGAACCATGTACTATTAGGATAAATATAATATTTTTGAGTTCTATTATCTTTTGAGTGAAATATGAGTTTGTGGTAGAAATTAGTTGAAGGTTGAAACTCTACTTGTCAAGCATAAATATATATATACCTATATCTTGTTCTATGAATAAATTAATTCTTAAAATTTATTAAAGGGATATTAAAACAAAAAATGTGTTATCCTAATACGTTATGTCATGTTGAACTGATAATATTCTAAATCAACATAGATTGAAGGCTTTGAGGCCCTCAATTTTATACATGTTTGTGATTGATGACCTCAATCACTCCCTAAAAATATTTAAGTTTTTCCTCCAATTACATGTCTCTAATTGCCACCAATGTTCTCCTAATTGAGATCATAATTTGGTGGTGACTTTTTCATTTCCCTTTCCCTCTTATTAAGGCTAAATTTTATTGACCTTATTTCCGATGTGGGTTTTCCACAAGGGTATTTTTTATTTTCAACCTTTTATTTAAAACGAAAAATTTCAATTTGCGTGGATGCAATTTATTGAAGGAGGGGAGAATGTAACACCCCGAGCTTCCACAAAACGCTTCTCTTTTAATAATGCAATAGCTTGCATTGTACGCAAGTTTGAGATTCAAACAAATCCCGACCAATCAAAATATCCATTATGAAACGTAATAACAAATTTTTGAAATTATATATAATTTATATTTAAAAATGTACTTAATTTTTAGATTCAGAATATCGAAATTAGCGTATGTTTAATTTTTTGTATTTTTCTGAGAACTTCCAATTTTTTCTGAATAGTGAAAAATACTTAAAAACAACTTTTTTAATCAAAATAATTTATTGTGTAAATTATACTATTGAGTGGTTTTAAAGTACAATTATAATATATTTTTACCATTTTATCCAATGGTGGTCATTAGAATTAATTTCACTATGAAATTTGACATAAACAATTGTCAATCTTTTCATATATATTGTTTCTTAAAAACACACTATTTGTTTTGATAGTGAGAATGAATTATTAAATTAATTAATGAACTTATATATTTTTAATTTTGTAAAATAGACATCATTTTTTAATTCGGAATATCAAATATAGCTTAGGGTGAATTTTCGGTATTTTTCTGAAAAACTGCAATTTTTGATGAATAGTGAAACCACTAAGTGGTTGTTTAAAAACTAATTTTTCGTGTAAATGAATCATTACCACTTCTATGATTTTATTTTCAAAAATCCGACATACATGGGTGTCATTAAGAACTAAAATGTGGTTCAATGGGATTAAAATATTTTTTTGGTGAATAGTAACTTTTAAGTTTAATAAATCGCGATTAAAGGTAATTAGTGAAATTTAAGGTAAAAATGATATTATAAAAATATGAAAATACATTTACACTTGTCCTAACATTATTGGATGAGTCATGGACGACCAAGACAATCCATGGGTCAACTTGGGGACCCCATGGAGCCACTTGGGTAAGAAAATGACATTAATAACTTTTTATTTAAAGTAAAAATAAAATTGTCACAAACATGTGTTGTTTTACTAAAACAATTATTACATGGGGTTATATGAGTTAAAATTACGACTATAAATATTCAATGTAAAGATAAAAATATTTCCTACATCATGGTAATTTTTTTATAATTTTTATACATTAAATAAATTAAATTATTTATGACACTATGATGATGCAGCGATTACCTCATTAATTAACGATTTAAATAAAATCAAAAGATAATATAAAATATAAGGATTAAACTTGTAAAAACCTATTGTATGAGCATATTTAGAAATCGTATCACCTTATCCTATAAATATATAATTGTGGGACCTTTATAATCTGAAAATAATTTCATAATAAAGTAACATTTCATGACTTTCCAAGGGTGGCCCTCCTCTCCTCTTATAAAAGGCCCCCACCTCTACCACCTTATTCACACCTTAAAGACATTTTTCTCGGACAAACTCTGACAACATACTCTCTAAACATCCCTATATTACTCCTAGAATCCTCAATTTGGGAAGAAGTCTTCCCAAGGAAGCCTTTGGCTCAAATCAAAAAGAGTTAACCGATTTAAAGGTAATGTCTTCACTTATTCTCTTTTGTTTTATTTTGCTTCTCCAACCCCTTAAACTCATTTTATTCCTTTATTTTGTAAAAAATACAGTATATTGAATATACTAGGTTGTTTTTATGATAATAATTCTAGCTACACATACACACACCTCCGTCTAATGTTTAAAGAACATACTGTTTCCGTGGATGGAGAATTACTGCCTCACGAAATGATGATTATTCAATATTCATTTAACACCTCTCATGGTGGCCATTATGATGACACTATTATTATATATGATATATATTATGTTTTTGTTTTACTTATTATTCTTTATTTTTCATTTATGTAATACCTTTATGATTTCCATTATGGGTAAATGTGATAATTTCATTTTTGGAAGTGCGGACTACCGCCCCCTCAAAGTGATTTGAATCGTTAATGCCATATGTGAAATGTATAAAGGATGGAGTAAATGGTATTATACATTATATTATACTGGAATTATAATAAACCTTTATATCATTATTATTTCATTCCATAAAATACTAAATAGAAATGAAAGAATTGTGCATGCGAACGTACGGCTTACCGTCTCCATGAACGGTGCATTTCATTTCATACCTCTAAATGGTATCTAATATTATAAATGCATGTATATACTGAATATATATGATATATATGATATCTAAATCATGAATATAATACTGGATATAATGGTTATTTCACCATATGAACAACTTGTAATTATAAGAAGTTTATCTTTGACTCAAGTACCAAAGATCGACAAAACGATCGTTATTAACATAAATAATTACATAATGTTCAGAACATGGTAATAAGTGATATAAAAGGAATAATAAACTAGAAAAAGGTTCTTAAGCAATTATAAATTAACTCTAGTTTATTATTCCGGAGATTAAATAATGATCGAGTCATGTCAGACACGAGGTAAGGGAACTTCTTAACCCAATTTCGGTTCTTTGGGTTAATCTCCTACATTCAAATTATGTCATGATATTATTATGTTCTATCATGTATTTGTACATTAATTATGTGTAAATATACTGAATAGACATAATAAATATCTTTTATTTAGAAAATGATCTTTGTAAGGGAACTTCATAACCCAATTTCTATTCTTTGGGTTAATCTCCTACTTTCAAATTATGTCTTGATATTATTATTTCCTATCTTGTATTTGTACTTTATTTATGTGTACTTATAGGGAATACACATAATAGATTTATTTTATTTAAAAAATGATCTTTTTAAGGGAACTTCTTAACCCAATTTCTGTTCATTGGGTCAATCTCCTACTTTCAAACTATGTCATTATATTTTTATGTCCTATCTTGTATTTGTACTTTTTTATGTGTACTTATAGTGAATACAGATAATATATCTATTTTATTTAAAAAATGATCTTTGTAAAGGAATTCGTCTCAATCTCCATTCATTGAGGCATATTTTGTTTTCTACTCAAATTTGTTTTATACAGTGTATAAACCCCTTTGACTTTTACATTTATTCAAAACGAATCTTTTTCTACGAATCGTTTTAATAAACGAAAAAAGGGAATGTTTTTCTAGTCGTATGTATGTGGCGACAATGAATTCTCCACCACCGTGACCATTATTTGAGTTTCAGCTTCCTCTACATGCAATAATTTTTTTTTAAAATCAAAAGTAAATACAAAGTTTTAATTTTCTTTTATTTTGGTATTGAAACTGGTTTTGAATGTGTTTTTATTATATCATTGTGTTGTATTGATATCTTGTGATTGAAAAGTGTAAATGTTATGTTTCCTTTATACATGTTTTATGTGATATGGTTATGTTATGGTTTATGATATGTTTAAACCTATTCATATGAGGAATTCATTGGACTTAATAAGTGACGGGTGGAGCCAGCTATAGCTCCTCGATGCATCGGCAGGTCTTATGAGATAAACTAGTGTCTTATCATGAGGCCTTTACAAAATCTTATTTGTAGTCTTGGCACGAGGCCTTGGCTACGTGGTTTTGATAGTATGGAATTATTCATTCCATCATTATTAAAGTGGTTATTGATATTACATGTGATTATTTTACCAGTAGAATATCCATGTGAATAAGTAAATGTCATTGTCTCATTTTACTTTTGCCATATTATGATGAAGTTCAGTGTTTAAAAGGATTTTGTTTTAGTTATACATTGCCTTAAATGTTATTGTTGTTTTATGAAAGATTCCGTGATATTATTATCCTTACTGAGAATCTGAGCTCACCCCTTCCAATGTTTTAATTTTTCCAGGATGTGAAAAAGTATATTATGACTGACCTGTAGAGATAATATGAGGGGATATGAAGACAAGATGTTGTTGTAGTTTTGTTTTACTTTATGATGTAATGTAACACTTATGAATGTATCTAGTGTTTCCAAGGCAACTAAACTAATTGGTGTTTCGAGAGTTGATCTTTTGTGATCATGAAAATGTTACACAATAATGCACCGACTCTAGGTAACTGGGGTTGGGGCGTTATAATAATAATATAATTTTTACCCTTAATTACCCTATTTACTTTTAACCGTGGTAAATATAAGTAAAAAGTTACTATTCACCAAAAAAATATTTTCATCTTATTAAACCACGTTTTACTTACTGATATCAACTGTGTGTCACAGATTATTGAAATTAAACTCACAGAAGTGGTTAAATTATTTTTTATGTAGATTTGCAAATGCTCTTATGAGGTGGGTAAAAGACGGTGAAGAGTTCAATAAAATTTTATATATCTAATATTATTAAAAAGTGTCTAAAATGAATTACATTTGAAATATAATGGTATTATGTATCTATTTTGACCTAAAATAAATTTAAATAATATAATTAATTATTAAAATAAATTTTTGTTTTAATATATACCATACTATTTTTCACTATTCATCAAAATTTGAATGTTTTCAGAAAAATACAAAAATTTCACCATACGAAAATTTTGATATTCTGAATTCAAAAATGTAAGTCCATTTTACCAAATTATAAAAATTGATGTTTCATTTATTAATTTAAAATTAATTCACATTGTCAAAACCAAAAAGCATGTTTTTAAGAAATAATAACTAACAAAAGATTGATACTCGTTTATGTTCAATTTCAAAGTGAAATTATTTCTAATGAATAACATTGTATTAAATGGTAAAAATATAATCAATTTATACTTCCAAACAATTAAAATGTATAATTAAACTATATAAATTATTTTGATTTAAAAAATAGTTTTCAGTTAAAGTACATTATTTTTTCACTATTCACCCAAATATGAATGTTATTTGAAAAAAACCACAAATTTATTAAAACTAAATATTATGTCACAATTCTAAAGATGAAGTTTATTTTTGACAAATTTAATATATAAAAGTTTCAATTGTTGGATTTCTAAATGAGTTTGCCATTAAAAGGTGGTGAAATTGCATTTTTTAAATACTTGTTTTATTTGAAAAAAATGAATATTTTTCATTATGTCTAAGAAACTCATAATATGGATTCTAAAATTATAAGGACTATATAAAGTTCAAAATTTAGTTAATACTATTCATAACCTCTTCTAAACGTCTAGTTTGGTAAGTCGTGGTGCGCTTGAACTCGGTGTTGCATGAAGTGTATGTTATTGAAATAATTTGAAGAAATAACGTACTATGAAATCTTGGGGTGTCACATTATACCATCTTTCAATAAATTTCTTCCTAGAAATTTGAATTTTTTTGATAATAAAAGTTAGAAAATAGAAAATAAATTTGTGGGAAAACCCACATCCGAATTTGGGTTAATAAAATTTTGTCTTAATAAGTGGAAAGGGGGAATGAAAAAGTCACCACCAAATTATGATCTAGATTATGAGAAAATTGGTGGCAATTAGAGACACAAACTAGGAGGAAAAATGTAAATATTTATAAGGAGTGATTGAGGTCATCGGTCCCAAAAACTATAGAATTGAAGGCCTCAACGCCATCAATCTATGATGATTTAAAATATCATTGGTTCAACAAAACATAAGGTATTAGTATAACAAATTTTGAGTTTTAATATCCCTTACCTAATGTTTACGAATTAATTTCCTCATAGAATTAGAGAAGAAAGAAAAATATATATACATGACAAGTATAGTTCCATCCTTTAACAAATTTCGACCACAAACTCATCTTTCACTCTAAAAGATAATAGAACATAGAAAAATATTATATTTATCCTATTCGTATAGGGTTACAAAAATGAATTTATAATTCATCTATAAAACCTTTTAAAAAAACTACATTATTCAATCCAGGACATCACGTGGGCCAGTGTTAGGTGATACACCCATGTCGCCCTTCCGTTGCGGGTTCAAGTCTCGTGGCCTTGCTTCACGCGACAGGTTTCCGCCCAACCTCCTGGTTGTCCTTTTTATAGAAATCCAGAAATAATATCAAACTAGACATATCCAAAATAATTATGTCCAAACTCATAGTCCAAAATTTATAAGGATGTTAGACATAACAAAGATCCTTTTTTCCACACAATAACATGTGAACACCATCATTATGTATTCTTTTAAAACACAGCATCATCCTGAATTACCACAAAACATTATTGATTACATTCATGCTCCCTTATTCCTTATATAATACTAGATATAATCCGATCCAAAATTGTTTTAATCACCAACAATGATGAAATATACAAATCATTAATTAGTTTCAAGGTAGTCAAGAATATCCAATATAATTTATCCAAATCAGTCGTGTATTATTCCAAAATCACAACCTCAGTATAAGAATCATATTATGGTTTATCTTTCTCTCTACAATATATTTTACAAAAATTTAACCTTCTATTGAGTCACTTTTCTTGGTTCCACACAATCTCAAGTCCTTAATAAAATAGTACTGCAGTACAGTCCTTATATACTCTATAACTCTTATAACATGTATAACAGTAATAAAATACTAAAATAACACAATATATTAATAACAATGTAAGAAATATAATAATTCCACTTCATCTGTGCTAGTATCATAACATTATTATTATCCAATATCAGTATTTGGGGTATACTCTGATGATTTGGACATTGATTCAACTAGTGTTGCAACTCCTTGCAGATGAAGCATTGTACATTTGTAACTTTTTTCTTACCCATACATTCATGTACATGGTGCCCTTTTTTTCCACACTTATAAAAGAATACCATTCCCTCATAGAATTAAACAACGTGATTCTTTCCACAATTATAACATATGGTAAAATCCTATTTTTCCCTCTCCCTTTTATCCATCTTTCTCTCTTCCATACTTTTCTTCTCTTGCTTCCCTTCAAAGCCATAGGACTCAGATAATTCATTACTTATCTTATTAACACATGATACTATTTATTCATATTTTGAGAATGCATGGGAGACTATTTCTCTTTTAAATGTTGGATTAATTTTATGAAAGATACAATCCTTCTTACTCTTTGGATCATACGTATTGTTGGAGTTCACATTCCTTCTACTAGGCGCCATTTCTATACAATGGCATACACTAGGTCAGTTTATGAATTGCAATGAATATTTCCAAACATGTAAAATTCGCAATGTAAATTGAATAGTTTAGGGATATAATACATACTAATAAAAATATTTTCTTTGACAAGGTATATACTTGTAAATCCTTCATAATGATTTGTAAATAAAATGAGAATTATCCTAAGAATATCCCCTTGGTGTGTCGTAACCAAGAGTGCAGTAAAGCTCATTGTAGTGCACCAGTTCTCGTTCGAGTCTTGCTCAAAGTGGTGAATTTGTGTTTTACCCCTTTGTACATCTGTTCTAGATCCATCTCTACCAACACATATCCAGACAGGGATGTATTGTGTGGAAAACTCAAAAAATCCCTACAATACTAAAATTATAGGAATTTCTTCTATAGTAATCCTCAAAGTATATCTTAAGGCTATGAGCTCTAATCAGTGTTTATCTAAATCTCATATCCAAGGTTTGTACTAAACTTCCTCTAACAGAAACTGTAATGCCCCGACCATAGAAACAATGATTCGGTGAATTATTATGTATCATTGGCATGATCACAAAAAATTATGTCTCTAAAGGCCGATTAGTTTAGTAGCTTTGGAAGTACTGGATACATTGATAAGGTTTACATTACATCATAAAATGGAGAAAACTACAACAACATTCTTTCCATATTCAATACTGAGATCCCATAGACTATCCCTTCAGGATAGTCATAATATACTTCTTCATGTCCTAGGAATAATAAACCATAAAAAGGGTGAGTTCAGATGCTCAATAAGTATAACAATAAAGAAAGAACATTCAAAAATAAGAATAAACATTTAGGGAAATGTATAAGAATAAATGAAGCCTTTTAAAATTGATCTTCAACATAATATGGAAAAGATAAAATCAAATAATTCCATTAACATATTCATATGAATATTCGACTAGTCGAATAATCACATGCAATATCAATAGCCACTCTCATAATGATGGAATGCATTATTTCAGATATTCATAACCACATAGTCCAGGCCTTCTGCCAAGACTACAAATAAGATTTTGTTAAGGACTTTTTCCAAGACACTAGTTTGTCTCATTAGACCTACCGATGAATCAAGGAGCTATAGTGGGATCCACCAACCACTTACTAAGTCTAATGCATTCCTTATATAAAAAGGATTAAACATAACATAAACATTTGTATTAAAACTACCATATGAAATGTCAATATTTTATCCATAAACCATGAATGGTATGAAAATAACAAATCCATAGTCAAACATATCACAAATCCATCAAAATAATATGGACATTTTTTATCATAAAAAATCAACTTCAAATAATCTTAAAATCCATCAAATGATGTTGACATAGATGAAATAAAAACCCCTTTTAGAGAAATATCTATTTCTATTTTGAAATCATTTAAAAGTCAGATAATTATAAAAGAAAACATTTATTTTTAAAATATTCTTATATGCTTGGAAGGGATGTTTCTACTATGTTATAATGGTGGAAAATTGCCGCACCCACCTTATAAGTTAAAAAACATTCTTACATTAATTTTGTGGAAATGTTCTTAAAGTACCTTGCTTGGAAAATCACTAAAAGATTCCTTTCAAACCATTTTATAAAAATTCAAATAATGGTATAAATTAATTTTACCCATAGTATAGTAAATAGTAAAAATGTTGTGAAATACATTTTTAAAAACATGGAAGTGGGTGATAAAGATGTCTTAGTAGATACTTATGTAAAAACATCCTTGGATAATAAAGAGATTGTGAAATAAACCCTTTCCTTGTAAATTTCCCAGGTCGAAGTTAAGTTAACCACCTGTATAATAGTGAAATAATTTTTATTAAATTATACAAGAATCATATACATTAATATGATATCATATATGATCTTTTAATATTTCTTTGTTAATAATATCTTAGTAATATCGTAGTTTTGAGTGTTAACTGAATCATTTTCCTTTATATGCCTTGTTACATTTGTAATTATTATTATGAATAGAATGTATCTTATTCATATTCAGAATGATATTCAGTCTTTAAATATTTATTTTAATAATCTAATAAATATTAGTCTTGAATGGATACGATGAGGAATGAATCTCATCGCGTTTGTGGAGACGATAATTCATACATACGCACAAGCGACAATATCATTCATTTGATATTAAAATAATATATAATTGGATGGTATATCATATATAAAGAATCATTATAATGATATATTTTTTATTTACATCAATTAAACTTTATTATTATACCCATCCAAATAATAATGTATTGAATAACAATTACACCACGACGTGGAGACGGTAAGTCGTACGTACACACGTATAGTGACATTTCATTCAAAGGATGGATAGAATAATGAATATGGTCATACCATATTTATAATAACATCACAATATATATATGATACTGGAGTAATTATTTTAGAATGGAAACAATAAAGAAAGAGGAATTTAAAGAAGAAAGGAACTTGAAAGATGTGATGAAATATTTACCTCTTCTTCGGGTTCTTCCTTTTGATTTGATCAAAATGGTTCCTTAGGTTGCCGTTGGACTAAAGGAGGGACTCTAGTATTAATGTAGGAAAGTTGAGAGGGTATTTGGGCATGTTTTGGCCAATCCAAATGGCTTTAAAGGTGTTAATTAGAGAGAAGGGTGAGTGCCCTTTTATATGAGGGGTGAGAGGCACCTTAGGAAAAGGTAGGAATAATATTTTATAATAGAATAATTTTCAATTTCTAATGGCTCATAAATAAATTATTTGAAGGAAAATGTGGGTATGGGTCAAAACACACTCAACCATGATAGGTTTGGGTCACTATATTTACATTATCTTTTAGATTTAACTCTTAGTTAATTAGTTTGACATTTACCATATCTATTTTTATTTTTATATTATATTTTTAATAAACATACTATATACTTCCAAGAAAACCCAAAGTGGTTCATTAATGATACAAATATCAGTATATAAGTCTTTTGGAATAACCTTATATTTTTAAGAATAGAATATCAATTAATATTATAATATTTGTTTTAAAAACTCATTTATGTCAATTTTTATACTATTTGGTATATTGTTATTGCTAAATTCATAACAACATTATTACTATGATGAAAATTCATCTAACAAACTCTAATATGTCATATTAACCTATAAAAGTTTTGGAATTTATAAAACCTCTCAAATTACATTTATTTGGATATTTATAATATCAATTATTTTAATCATTTATTAATATGGTAATTATTGTGTCATCATTGTGTTATAAATAAATTTAATTATTAAATGTATAAAAATTAAAAATAAAATACCATTATTTAATAAATCTTTTTATCTTTATAATTAATATTTATAGTTGAAAATATCATGTGTATAACCCTATATTGAAAAAGGTTTAGTTATTAAACATTGAATTTAACACTGTTAACTCTTGTTTGAATTAAATAATAATAAATATCCTAATCTAATCCAAGTTGACCAAAGTGGTTCATATTTTATTCCTATGGTTTTTTGGTCTAATTACACTTATCCAATAGAATTAGTATAAGTGTTAGCGTAATAATAATATCATATTTACCATTAATTACCCTATTTACTTTTAACCATGGTAAATAAAAGTGAAAAGTTATTATTCACCAAAAATTATTTTCGTCTTATTGAACCACATTTTACCTGCTGATATCAATCGTGTCTCTCATATTTTTTAAATTCAACTCACAAAAGTGGTAAACTTATGTTTTAGGTAAATTTGCAAATGCTCCTTGGAGGTGGGTAAAAGACGGTGAAAAGTTAAATAAAATATTATATATGTAATATTATAATAAGTGACACCAATGGATTAAATTGAACATCTATAGGTATTATTTATATATTTTTACCTAATATATATTTAAATTAAATTATTAATTATTTAAATAAAAATTCGGTTGTAAACTATAAATTAGTGTTATTCAATATTCATCAAAAATTGAAAGTTTTCAGAAAAATAACAA
The DNA here is from genome assembly GCA_963277665.1 of Viscum album. NCBI lineage: Eukaryota > Viridiplantae > Streptophyta > Magnoliopsida > Santalales > Viscaceae > Viscum > Viscum album. Next base: position 599,649,506 of record OY728159.1, on the reverse strand, counting down.
AATTTCACCCTAAGTTAGTTTTGATATTATGAATACAAAAAATTAGTCTATTTTACCAAATTCAAAACATAGATGATTCATTTATTAATTGAATATTAATTTCCATTGTCAAAACCAAAAAGCGTGTTTCTAAGAAATAATAACTAATATAAGATTGTTACTTGTTTATATTCAATTTCAATGAAAAATTAATTCCAATTAATAAAATCTTACTAAATGGTAAAAATATAATCTATTTATACTTCCAAACCATTAAAATTTATAATTAAACAGTACAAATAAATTTGATTAAAAAAGTTGTTTTCAGTTAAAATATAGTATTTTTTTACTATTCACCCAAATATGAAAGTTGTCAAAAGAACAGCAAAAATTTATTACAGGTAAATTATTATGTCTAGATTCTAAAGAAGTTTATTTTTTCAAATTGAGAATATAAAAGTTTCAAATATTGGATTTAAAAAAGGGTTATCCATTAAAAGGTGGTAAAATTGCATTTAAAAAAAATACTTCTTTTATCTAAAAAAATGAATTTGTTTTTTTTCATTATGTCTAAGAAACTCATAATATGTGTTATAAAATTTTAAGGACTATACAACGTTCAAAATTTAGTTAATAATATTCATAACCACTTTTGAATGGCTAGTTTGGTAATTCGTGGTGTGCTTGAACTCAGTGGTGCATGTAGTGAAAGATATTGAATTACATTGAAGAAATAACGTACTATGAAATCTTGGGGTGTTACAAGTTTTGAAGAAAAAACAATCTTGGGTGGTGTGCCATAGAATTTTATTGATTTGAAAATATTATGGGAGATATTCATCACCTTCATTGACAGGCTACCTAGACATTGACAACTGAACTAAGTTGTCTTACAATGTCGAGATGAAGTATCCAACGACTTGGTTGTCTAGAAAGGAATATTCCTTTTGTTTTATCTCTCCTAATTGTTTTTGTGTATGATCTATTTTATTATCTTGTCAAGGTGACCAATGTTTCTAATAATTATGAGGTGGATCCCAATAGTATGATGTGGGATTAGAAGTAAGAGTATGTATAGGGGACTGAGTTATTATAACTACAGAATCATATTCTTTTCATATTATCCATCCCATTGATTATAGAATAACCTTGGACAAGGAATTGTCCTATACGATAGAATTTACCACCTATTTACCATTTGTGTCTAGGTCCCAAAACCCTCCTATGTATCTCAAAGGGAATAATGGGGTGTGCAACTCATCATGGGGATTTTCAACAAAGATAGGATATAGAGCTTCTTGAGGCAGCAATATGTTTCATAGGTATGTCAATCCATTCCACTAAGAAATAAAATATGAAATAATTTCATTCTCCCGTTGTTTTAGTTCATAAAATGGAAGACTATTGTCTTCTATAGTGTTGCTTTGAACTGGGAGTGGAAAATTTGAAGAGGATCTTCCCTTATAGTTATCCATTGAGAATACGAACTCATGTACCATACAAATGGAAACCCCTATAATAATTACCCAAAGAAGTTAAGTTTCAACACCTTCTGTTATTTAGGGGAACCATCATGGGATTGAAGTGGGATACAATTTGTTTCAAATCCTTCTCTAGGTCTCAAGACCCATTAAATTTTAGAAATGTTGGATTCCCAATGTTTGGAGTAGTAGGGAAAGTATCCACCCATTTAGGGTAAGACATTTTTAGGATTATACTAGGGCACATCATTCTAACATGGTATTCTATTAAGCCCTCAATAAATCAATGGTGTTTATAAGCATTTGAGAAATGTCTGGATGAGTCAGGACCTAATCAGGGTTAGTATTTAGATCCAATGTGGGTATGAAGATCATATTCTGAATAGGATAAAGGGCCAATAGGGCCACTGGTTTTGATATATCATGTATCTGTCGTGTTTAACACATAGGTTAGACCTATAGGGATGTTCCTTACCGTAGTCAAGTTTCCCACCCAATAGAGGGAATTCATGATTTAATGTTTTACGACCAAATATATAGGTGTTTATTATCCTAAATTGAGAATATGTTCCATGTCTTCCCTAGTCTCAGAGAAAAACACTATTTACTAAGGTCTTCCAACTAGATGTGTGAGTTGCAGATTTATTTTGGAGAATATATGGTTGGAATTCTTCCTTGGAGTAACTCTGTATTAAGTCTTCTCAACTCTCTTATCTCCTCCTCTTAGGGATAAAATATTTCCTATAGTAAATGGGATTGAACCTCTATATGGGGAAGGGGAGATATAATATGACCCTGAAAATTTCCCCTATTATGTTTCTTTCAATGAGGTAGAGATGTATTCATCAAGTGGATGCCCAAATTTAGGGTGGGCCTCTAGTTAGGGGTATGAAAACATACTTCATTTGTTTCAATGTGGACTACCTCAGGAACAAAAACTTATTCTTCGTCAGAATAATATAAAATGGTCTCATGTTATGAAGGATCTTCAATGAATTGTTTTGATGGTGTTAAATGACATTTCATTCATCGCAAGATATCTATTGGTGTGTCTATGATATTTACTTCTTCAATTCCCTCCACGAGACCTTATCCTCTTCTTCGTTGATTCCTTGAGAGCAGTTTGGTTCAATGTTTCCTAAATGAAATTCCTTAAGATTTCTATTGTGATTGTTCCATGTGATTGAAATGGATCACAAGATCTGATGAACTAATAGAATGCTTTATGTGGCATCTTCCCTAGTAAAAAACAAATTGATTCCTACTGAGGAGGGGATTTTTGGGGTAAAAATCACCCATCATTGAGGGCTAGGGCTATTCATATTCTACTTTCATAACCTTTCGGGTATTATTGGATGAATCTTAGGGTTTGTTTAAGAAATACGCCATCCCAATAGGCCAGGGATTCTCCTAAAATGTTTTGACTAATATTACCATAGTTTCTCATTAATTTTACATTTTTTGGTCCAAACATGGATTGGGATAATTTCTAAACTCACATATATCACCAGTTTCAAAAAAAAAATTGTTATTTATGACATCAGGGAAATGTGATGAAGGAAATCATTTAAATTGGAAACATTCTTAATATTATCAAATTTATGACACAAGATTATCTCAATAGTATGCTCTGTTTTTTCCTGATGTCGGTGAGAGTTGGTCATGTATTTTTTTATTGAGAATATCTTACATCATGAATAGATTTTGTCTGTTGTAGCCATCCTAGAGTAATGACATTTCATTATACCACTTTTAGTGGGATTTTCTGATTAGGTAATGAAATAAAATTCAATTCCCCTTGTGCACTCCATCCTCTGACATAAACACCAAATGGTTAATGTGTAATCATATGTTATAACCTCATTAATGCATTGAGTCATGCACATTAAATCACTTCTCATTGTTTCTTTATCATTAGTTATCAAGAAGTCGAGGGGGATGACAATTCAATTAAACATTATACCCCTTCTATTATCTAGATGTGATTTTCATACACATTATAGGGTTATAACATTTTTATGTGGATAATAGTTTCCTATATGTTGAGGCATATGTCATGAAAAAAATTAATTCACTAAAACCTTTGTAATGTTATAAATAGGTGTGGATAAATTCAAAAACATGGTTGTAATTTCATCTTTATATTTTTGTTTTATTATGTTTATTATATGATATTTTTCATCCTCTAGATGTTCCTCAGCCTAGTCTGGCCGATGTGGACCGTTCCCGATTATCATGTCATAATATATGGGTTTAGTTTTCATTTCCTTTTCTATGTTGGATGAATGTTACCCAAGGGTGGCTCTAAGAATGATCCCTATCTTGGGATGTATTTTGGTTCAGAAAAAATTCCACCTACCATTGATAATGAATCATATATGAGTGTAATTTTATATGAATGTGACTCGTGATAGGAAGGCTTTCTCAAAACTACATTTCCAATTGGAGACTTATCTTGAAAATGAGTATCACTATTGTGGAAAAAACATTCATAGTGAACTCCACCAGGGGGAGGAATACCATGGTGGATAACTACATGGGGAAGACCCTATTTCTCATTATTCTTCTGGCCACATATAGAGTACTGGATCTCATCAAAAGAATGGATTTCGATATTGTAATAATTATTGTCATGAATAATGCCTTCATGATGAATTTTTTGATGTGGAACTTTAGAATTACCACTACTGCTCCAATAATTTGGAAATGGGAGGGTAGGATCTTGATCTGCGAAAGATAAAAATCTGAGGGATTCAAGAACTCCAACATTATGTGATGCCTAATCATAGATCAATTCATGAATTTCCAATCATGTTTGTTTAGGATTATTCTTATGTTCCTTCTTACGAGTGGTTGGGGAACTTTTTGAGGAATGTATTTGTCATGGGTAGGTGTTGGTGCGTACCTTGTAGTGTCCATTGGAAAAAACTGATTACCTCATATTAGAGACAGTGTATATTTCAAATCTTATTGTCCATCTAATGTGGTGTTTTTACCCATGACCCTCCTGGATGAGAGAAGAGGTGACTGTCTTCTCTAGGGTATTTTGGTTAATGAGATACCCCATTTGTGTGGATACACAAATATGTAAATCCCTCGGAAAGTAATTTCATCTCTGTTATGGTATCTTATAATGCTTGTAAGATATTGGAAAGAATTTCACTCATCCCTTTCCCACTTTCCATGATATTCTTGGTGACATCAGTAACTAGAAAAGGTCTATACATACATTATGTATCTTGAATATGTGTATGTTCCTGCTCCTATCCTCCATTTCCTACCACTAAATGCTAACAGTACTCATGTGTGGTGGAATAAAGGTGAGTCTTCCCCCTTCTTGTTGTTGGGAATTTTAGAATTACTTCTCTAGGTGCTTCCAGATGAGGCCACTAGAAGGCATTAGGGATACTGGCAGGTGTGTGTGCCTTCGTGATATTTTTGTCCAAACATGGTCAGAAAACATACTTGGGTCATACCAGACGATTCTACTGGAAGTATTTTTTGGGTTCAGGTAGGTGTATGAACATTCTAGATGGATGTGACCATGTTTGGTTGTTGATATTCTTTGAATGTCACTAGATGTGTCTATTGGTTGGCTAAATTAAGGGAGATGGTTCTATATTCCCACTAACTATTTTCTACCATACTCGTTTGGAGGGCCTCTCTAGAGGGGGAAAAGGTGTTAACATGTTCCATGTTGTCATTTTTTATCCCTAGACGACCATTTTATGTTCCTAATATTGAAGGAACTAGGACAGTTGGCTAAGGATATCCCCCTCATCATGTAGAGGTTTAACTAACACATCGATTTGGAAGTGGATATTTCTTCAATACCCCCTGAGAAGGACCCATGTGTCTCTTAGATGATTCCTTATGTTTCCTAATGATCCACCTCCTCAAAATATGTGGGGAATGATTATTGAGTTCCGGGGATGATCTCCCAAGATGGTTGAAGATGGTGGTGGGTGTTGTCTTCTTTAGGACCTCCCGTAATCTTTGACTTGTTTTTTTGTGGTGTCAGTTGAGAAAGAGGGACTCTTGGGAAACCACTAGGGTTGGGGGCATAACATATTGATGGTAATATAGGAATTTTTATTTTGAGACCCAACATTGATGACACTGGTTCAGTGATGGAATCCTTCACATGGATGTGGATACTTCCTGAGTAGTAGTTGGGCTATTTGTTAGTGAAAGCATGAAGTATGACATTGGATTGAAGGGATTTCTTAAAAGGAATGTATAGAAACTAACCCAATCAAAAAAATCCCCTCAAAGTATCTTACCAAATACATGACTGGTTTATTGTCTTTCTAAGACCTCAGTATCATTATGAGTGGGAGGGGCCTAATATATAGGTTTTATTATCATCTTGGTTAAGGATTCATTTTGGGTTCACCATTCCCCCCCCCCCGATTTAGTTCCTCATTTTGATTATTTATATTCCAACGGTTTACAAAGGGGATGTTCATGGAACAAGTAACAACCAATTGTTCTATATCCACGGAGACCTACCTTCAAAATGCTTATCCTCATTATGTGTTTTTACCTATGGTGTTTAATAACTCACATTGGGAAAGAGGATTGGAGGGTAGGCTCATCACACCCTTTTGGGTGGAAATTTTGTCTACTTGATGACTCGCTAATAGATTTAATAAATTCTCATGACTCCTTCATTAATTCCCATGTATGATGTGGGCCACCCCATGATTATCTATCAATTATTGGCATTTATCACGCTTATAATCACCTGTATGTATCCGAGATTCTTTAGAAAAGGATATTTTTGATTGTATCTGAGGTTCTCTGTCGATGGTATCCACTTATATACAAGTTAGTGATGATTTGTTCATTATTACACTGATGTTAGTTTTCTAGCCACACAATTGGGAAATCTATAATTTATTATCAGCTTGGGATACTATGGTAACTCTGGAGTTTATCTTCATCGAGGAGACATGTTTTGTTTCTCTGTTGGGATCAAACCCCTAGATGGTCCTCCTACATATCCTTGTAAAAGGAATTTGAAACCACATAGTTTGGTGTAAATTCATAGGGAACATCATACCATTAATGTTCAATTGGTAATTACCCAACCGTTTAGTGTAACATTATTTCACAAGGACTCCCAAGTGGAAGGTTCCTAGTCAATGTTTTTCTTGAGACTTACATTGAATCAGGACATAAAACCTGAGAGGGATGTGGATTCATAGTTTAAATGAAATTTTATTGTGAATTTGGCTCAAAATAAATAGGTTTTACATTGGGTGTAGTCTTCCTACATATCCCATTAAAATGGGAATCAAAGTCCACATAGTTCGGTCATGAGGGCCCACGCCTATGGAGGCCCTCAAAGGTATGGATTGATGGGGAGTATGTCCCTTTAAGATGATTATGTTGGGGATTATTACAGATGAGGACTCCCTTGTAAAAGAAATTATGAATAATGTCTTAACACATGGTATTATAGAGGCTTAACTCGGGGCTTAATCTAGAGGATGATTCCCAAATTAAGGGAATTATGATTGGGTCTTATTCTTACGGAGGATCCCCATTGAGATTGTAACTTAAGTGGACATCTAATGTGTCTTGGTTAGTAGAAATCATAGTTCTCATAGTTCAATAAATGAGGTGGATTTGTGTGGGTTTCATGATCAACAATAACCTATAATCCCGTGTTACTCATGCTTAGAGTAAGAATAAATAGGAAGTAGATTATTCAACATTCCACATACTTTTACACCTTTGGTAGTGGAAGAGGAAGAGGATGATAATGGATGAGCTAAGGGTTATGTAACTTCCCTATATTCACTTCTCCATATAAAGTAATGAACGGGAAGGACATGTTATTAGAGTGGATCAATACTACAACCTCTAAACTTAATAGATTGGGTCTTACTCAATGAGGGATTCCATAAAATTGGTTCTATTGTGGGATGAGGATCTAATTCTAAGATGAATGGAAAATTAAGCACAATCATCACCCCCACATGGAATTAGAGGCTTCAAATTATAGAGGTGAGATGTGAAGGACATGGTCCAAACCCAAATCCTCGAGACCAAGAACTCCCTAAAACTATTCATGGTGTAGGGGTCCTTGTGACCATAGTTATAAAAATATACACATTACCAAAGGATCCTAATTGTCTAATAGGACCAGTGTGGGAAATGTTGATTATAGAAATACAAATCCAAATCTGAGACAATATGGCATGTCTTTTCCCATGGTTTCGTAATTCTGGAGGCCTTGGTGTTGGTTATTATTTCATCCATCTCTGAAAAGGGACCCAAATGGGTATAATTACTTCCATGGATGGAATTGAAGATGGCCTAATGAATGGATTGTGTGGGGTTGGGGGTAGGGTATACCATAGGGTTTGCAAAATGGGTGATTCATGTAGGAATGTCTTGGAAAACATACGGATCCTGGGATTACAGAAAAAACTGATGAGTATACTTGGGTAATGCTTTTATCAAACCTTCAAGGGTATCTACAGGTGTTCCTAAAGGTAAGTCATGAAAGTCATTGTTCAAGGACGGAAACTCCATGTTTTTATTCATTAATTATGGGTAGGGAGAATTCCTCTCAGATGTGCTTATTTTTTGAAACCTTGGGAGGACTTTATTTTCACAATTCCCATTTAATTACCACATCTTTATGGGTTAGAAAACTACTTAGAAGGTTATATAGGGCTTGGGTGATTCACTTGGGTAATCTTAGCATCAGCTAGCATCTAGGAAATCTATTTATACAAATTATGTTCACCTGGGTCCTACTTATAGGAAAATATAGGGCCCTAGATAAAGGAGTAATTTTGTGCAGTTGTTTTACATAGGTAGTTCATGCAGTATCCAATGTAGGTAACATACGTGTAAATGGTACTTTGAGAGTTATCGCCCAAAATGACATTAGGTACTTTTCAAATCATAACCTTTTACATTTATTTCCTTATCTTTTCCCTATGTTATTTACCTTTTTGTCCTTTTTATCCCACTGAATAAACCAAGTGTCAATGGGAATCCATGTTCCAAGGTATTCTTACTTAATCAGGATAGGATCACTTTCAACTTGACATAATAATGATTTATGATGTCTTTATACTAGCCTATGTTGTGATACTAGTTAACTTACATTATCTATGGTAAATATCCATGTTTGTTATGTTAGTTTAGGTTACTTATAATTACTAACCAATGGGTAAAGAACTTGACATATATCATTTTTAGGTGGTTTAATGTGGTGGTTTTCTTTGACTTCATATTTTATCCCCTTATTAATTAAGTTGTATGGAACCTATGATTTGATTATTTTATTTACTTGTTTTTCTTATTACATTGATCCTTACAATTTTTAACCTTTCCATTCCTGCATATAGTGATGATTTTTAGAAAAAATCCTAGGAAAAATTTTTAATCAAAAATTTGATATCAAAATAAAAAGGGCTTATATAATAAGGTGTTTTTTATTACTAAAAAAATGTTTTTAAATGATTATTTTCATTTATAAAAAATTATAGTATTGGTTTTTAAATCTATGATATAATATTATATGCATTGTTAAACATAATGGTGAAAAACTATATTTTATTACTATTATTAAAACATCCTTATAGTGGTTCTTTTGTTAAAATTTGGGCATCTGGAAAGGCAAGTGGTTCCATACTATGTTTTTTATGCTCACACATATATCAAGATTCAGTTTCAAGATTGTACTTTTCATCTTTACCACTCATGATGAAATTATAATGTCAGTCTTATTTTGTCCCTTGGGATCAAGAGGATGTTATCAATTATTCTATTTATTTAGTTTTCATTATCTCACTAACCAAGTATGAATTTTATGAAATTCATTTATGGTTATTATTTTAGAGACAATATATATGTGGTGACTCGGTGATACTGGTGGTAGTTATTTATATAGAGGGATTTAGGGGTGAGAATAGGGATTTCATTTACATGAATCTATTAAAATTGTGTATATCTTCCTCTATGTTTCTATATAATATATTTACTGAGGATGTATGACTTATAGACGGGTCATTATAGAATTTCAAGATAACTTACATTTTTTAATTTGTTTTAAATTGGAAACCCCATCCAAAATGGTTTCTCTTAAACTCCAAGGAACTTGTTCCAGCTCATAGAGATCATTATGACCCTTTAATCCTTCAAAAGTCCAAGCCTAGTGATATTTCATGGGGAATTCTTGGATGGTTCATGATAAATTTTATTAGATCCTATGATATTTTCATGACCTAGAATTGAAAGAGAACATTTTTATTTTCGAAATAATTATTGTATACAATTTAGTTTTGTTGATATGAAATTGTGTATGTGGGGGGACAAAATCTATCTTTTGATTTGTGCCACAAGTCTCTATGGGTAGTCCTGGATTCATTTTTTGGTTATTATTTATCATGTTACTATTTCGATGTGATCGACATGAAAATGATGGTTGATTTCCCAATAAGTAGTATGTGATTTTGGGGAGTGCACGAGTTTGGGGTTATGGTGGATTATGATTATGTGGTACATGGATATCACCTTTTCTCTAGCCAACCATTTGTATATACTGTTGACCATTCTTGGGACTATTATAAACTTAAATAATATTTATAAATCATTATGGATTTGTTTTTTTTTCACTTTTATTTCCCAAAATTCACATCAAGTTGATTCTAAATTGTTGGAGGGGGACTAAAGAGCGGTTGTAATTGTTTAAAATTGTGGGATTTAATTTGACAGCATGATTTATGTTATGTTTTATTTTTATTGATTTTTAATAGTTTTTACGTGGGAAAATGAAATTTTTTATTTTCATAAATAATTTATTTCAAAATTTCTTTTACTGTATTATTTTAAAAAGGTTTATTGTTTATTAAAATTTCTTATTATGTTTTTTATTTATTAGTGTTTTGAGTAAAAAATATTTTGGTAAATACAATCTTTCTTCACTAAAATAAATTAAATTAGATGAATTTTATTTAAAAAAATATTTTTATTTGTAATTAATTTTTCTAATTATATTAATTTTTCTTTTAAATAGAGAAGTGTTCAAATAGTATTTATTTAATTTTTTTGATTTTTATTAAATTGTGTTTTATAATGTATGAATGATTATTTTTTGGGACATTTTTATTTTATATTCACCCCTTTGTTATGGAGTGATGTGTACGTTCGATATGTGGGAGATGAACTAATCGAGTTCATCACTTGAGTTATTTAAAGTTATCCTTCGAGAATGTTCATGAAAAAGGATGGATATTTCATCTTAAGTGGCGTCCCTTATGGTGGTTCCCTTCACCGTCTATGTGAAGTTCTTCTAAATGATCTCCCTAGATAGACTCAAAATTGAGTTGTTAGGCTAGAATCGATATTTATTTTAGATATATTTCATTTATTCAAAAATTAATATACTCTATCTTTTTTATAATAGTATTTCTTTTTTATGAGTTTGTGGGAACTGCCAAGATATGTGATATGAACATATTTATATATCTTTTCCATGGGCGGTTAATTGGATTCGTGATTCACTCTATAGTGGATTGGGAATATTTTTAACTTTTTAGGTGTTGTTTGTCTAGTTTTGTGAATTTTGTTATACTTCAAAAGTGTTTATATAGATTTGGTTTCATGCACTACCTATGGATTTAAATTTCTACATCCTGAGGATTTTGTTTACTTTTTGATTTTCACTGTTAATGTTAGGTGTGCTTTTGGTTCCTTAAAGTGGTTATGATTCATGTTTGTGCCATAAATTTTTAGGGGTCAGCTTTAAAAAGTAATGACCTTTGGGGTGTATGCTCGGGTAGCTAAGCAAATTGATTTATTTTCGTTGAGAACATATGGATGAAGATTTTTATATGGGTTTTTTGTGTGACAATTCACATGTTCTTAAGTTATAATTATAACATGTTGACCATGTTAACTTGGTTTTGAGACCAATTAATTCTTTGTAAAATGATTTATTATGCGATGAGTTTCCATTTGAGGTCATTATTTTGGTTCCATGGTGGAAATTGAATTTTGTGATGGATTGGGATCTCTTTGGATTTTTGTGGATCGAGGTTCTTAATGGGATTATATCTCAATGTGTGTTCTATGATAAGTTTTTTTCACATTATTAAATTTCCAAAAATGGTTAGGGATGTTTTTTAGGGCACCATTTCCTCTACGAATCAATCTACGGGTTATGGTAGCTAGCTCAGATCACGTCCTTCTTAGAATAACCTCATGTATTGGGAGATCAGTCCTATTATTTTTATTATTTTATATAGGTAGTTTAGATGAGTAATCATATTCAATGGTTTTCATTTGGTTATATTTGTCCTATGTTTTTTTCTCATCCCACCAACCTATTTAATCATTGTTTCATAGTTATTATTGTTTAAATTCCTTCAATTTTGATGGATTACATTATAGGGGAAAATTTCATGATGGAGATAGTTAATGCACCCACATGCAAGGGTTGCCAATTATTTTATACTATTTTATATTAATTTAACATAGTTTATGTTTTGGTAAATTTTTGAGATACAGTTTTAAAATTTTAAATTGTTGAATATGGTCTCATGATTATTCCATATGGTTAACCATGAGGAAACCATACATTTTTCTATAAAACTGAATAATTTATTTTTGGAATGGTTAGCACAAATTTATTCAAATCTATTGGTTCCTTTGGAGAAACCATACAGGGTGTTTTGGGTGTCTAGTGTGGGTGACACAGATACCAAATGGTTTGGTAACCCATTGTGTTAAACCATGGGGTAAATATAGTTTTTTATTTATTGTAATTACCACATGTGAAAATCCTAAATTAAAAACCCCAAATACCCATTGATCTTCCCCCATACTTTCATGAAACCACCTAGGGGACCCACTTATTGTCACTCCACTTAATCCTCTGGTATCCCTCTTCTAAAATGATTCATATCAAATTATCAAATATTGAAGGATTAACTTTCAAGGTAAAGATTCATCTTCCTACTACTTTCCATTTCCCTTATATTTAACTCTCTCGATCATCGTTACCTTCTTAATTGAACCACATAGAAAGGGTTTAATCCAATTTTTTGATCTTTTGATGTTATGGAATGTGATGTCTTCCATGGGATTTTTTCAACCCATTTTTGAAGTCATGGACCCTCTATAATTGATTCTAGGTAGGAATTTCCCTTCTTCTAACATTTAATTTTAGAATAATTATCATATTTACTATCAAATAAATTATTTAATAATTTTAAAATATTATTGTGGTTGTTTATTTAATTTCTAATGAAGAAATTTTTGTTTTCCATGACTTATATAGAATACAAAGAGTGTATTTACTTTTAAAGATGGTTTGAAAAATATTATTAAACCAAAAACACCACCCAGTTTAGAAATTACTCAAATGAGCATTATGAATTATTATAATTATTTTAATATGTGTTTTTATTTTAAAATTAATTTCCTTTTTTGTTCAAAGTTATTACATTTAATTTAAAGTAAAACATGAAATTTGAAGTATTGATAAAGTGTTTTAGAAACATTTTCTAATAAATTAGGTTGTTCAAAAATGGAAATCCCTTGTTTGGGTCATATATTAAATTAAAGATTTATGTTATTTTTATAAAGTATGAAATATTTATTATGTTTATTTAATTTTTAATTTCGAATGTTATTTTTTATTAAATTTTTAATTAATAATTTCATAATATTAAAAATATTCTCAATATAATGAGTGTATTTTTTTATTCATTCTTGTAACTAATAAGCTGTTTCAAAATGGGTAGCTATTTGGAACTCCATTAGAGTCCCTTTTTTGTTTCCCTTAAAAAGGGTGGTGTCTGATGTATGAGGAGACTAGGCGTTAGTTATTTTGGATTTTAAGGTGAGGTTGATGGGGGTGTTGATGTGTAATTTGTTTTGATATTTGATGTGTGTATTGACTATCGAGGATTATTAATCACCCTATGTTTTTGGTTCATGGTAAAGCATGATCTAGGGTAGGCTAAATCTGTCAGGATATGAACCCTTTACACTAGTTTAAGGAGTGAGGTATGTTAAATTTCCACTAGATAGTGACACATTCTTATATAAATTCCACTAATTGATGATAAAAACCTAGTTTGTGAAATTATTCATGGGTACCTAACCTTAGTAACCATTAGGTAGAGCCCATTACAATTATTCCTTTATAGGTGGTTTGATATGGGGTATTTTCATTGTCTTTATGATGTATCCCAAGATTGATTGAATTGTGTATCTCCTAATAATAATTTATTTCATTTCCGTATATTATCTATTAAATGGGGCCCTTCTTTTAGTATTTTGACATTCATGAAACATGTGTTTTTTCTAAAATATCATAGATAATGGTTTAAAAAATATAAATAAAAGGGTTTTTATTGTATATAAATTGTGATTTATAAAAAATGAATTTATGTTCCTATTTTCATTTTATAAAAACAAGATAAAACTATTTTAAATACTTTATATAATTTTATTTTCATTAGTACATTTAATTATGATAAACTGTATATTTTTTAATATAATTAATACTTGAAAAAAATGATTATCTACTGACATTTATGCATGTTGAAGGGTAAGTGCTGAGCTACTGAGATTTTTTATGTTCATGTCTATATTAATTTTTAGTTTCGAGATTTAAATTCATATGTTGACCACACTTGAAGAATTTATTATTTCTTGATTTTTTGGTACATTGGGATTAGGTGGAGGTTAGTATTTCAATTGTTAATTTTTTTATCTATTATGTATGAAAAGTCAGCATTCCCTGCTTTGAGTTATAGTTATTAATGGATATGACTTATATATATGGACACTAATTGATACTTTAAGTGGATATTTTTATATAGTGATTTGGGGTTGAGTGATGGGATTTAATTTACATAAATCAATTAAATTTTTTTATATAATCCTTTTAATTTTTTTAATTTAATTGGGCATGGACATACAACATACAGATGGATCATGTTATAAGTTTAGGAGAAGTTTTCCACTTATTTAATTTATTTTCTTGTAAAAAAACATTGATTAATGGTGTTTTTAAGTTTCCTATGAACTTGTTTCATCTTATAGATATTGAGATAACCCTTTGGGCATGTTGCTAACCAGGTTAGGTTCTTTTTCTAGTGGAATCTTATACTGGTTCTTTCAAAACAATGTTACCAAAATAACGTGGGTGATATTTATCATGTTTAATGAAAAAGGTGATGAGATGAACGGAAAGAATCACGTGAAAAGGCTACTCAAAGATGAAAGAGATTGATTTTGAAGTGGTCTTCAAATATTTTTTTAGGCCTGAAACCTTTAAGAAAATTGTTACTATCATTCCAAAATATGATTCCAAATCTTCTAAATGGATGTCAATATTGACTTCTTAAATATATAATTGTAATAGGTATTTTACATTAATATGACCAATGGATTCTTATTTATAAAATATTAAGGATATGTTTTCAATATTAAAAAGAAATTTTATTGTTTAAATAAAGAGAAAATGATATGGTGCTCTATTAATGATTCTGGATTGTATGGAACAAAAATTAAATATGGGGATAATTGGAAAAACTCTATATAAAAGATCAGTATGTGGTATATTTAATTTTACTTTTTTATATAGGGGATATTATATTCAAATTAATTAAAACTGAATTTATTATTGGTTTTAATTGGAGTTGAATATGACGTTTGGGATGTCTATGCATGGAGTGATGAATTATTTATTGGGTTTTAAAATTTTTAAAGAGAAGGTTCATATATTAATTTATCAATAGAAGTATACCAAATAAAATTTTAAGATGTTAGGAATAACCAATTAAAAACAAGTTTTTAGCAGAATTTCAGTGGAAACAAAACTATCAAAATATGAATATGGAAAAGAATTTTATTTAATATAGTTGATAAAACTTAATGAAGATTAATCAACTTGTCTTCTTTGAAACGTCGTCTCATGAATGTTGTTACACTTTGTTTTGGATTTAAATGTATGCTAAAAAAACACGTGTTATGACTAAAAATATATTTCTATGATATATCACATGAATGGTGATTTATGGATTCCAATATGACAGAAAAATAAATCATGATCTTATTATATACGGAGATATAGATTGGGTTGGACATGTTGAAAATTGAAAAAACATATGGTGTTTTTTTATTTATTATATAGATGTTCTAATAATATCACACAAATAAAACAATTACATAACATTGGGAATATTATTGAATAATTATTTTGTTTCAAATCAAGTGAACACCCAGTTAATTTGGGTTTACACCCAGTTGTAATATCCCATGGTGAATTTGAAGTTCTTATTCTCATAGGATGTGATAATAAATGTTCCATAAACATAAAAATAAATATTGTTACACATTATTTATCAAAAAAACATTGATATCAAATAATAGTTTATTAAATAGTTAGTGGAGTACGGTGTGTTGAAGAAGAATTTTTTATGACCAAATAAAAATAATAGATGTGTTCACAAAATTTCTATCGAATGATTCATTTAAGAAAATGAGGTCATTGATGGGAGTTCACCTAAATCAATTAAAGGATAAGGTATGGTGATTACATCCCCACTATTTTTTCTTTGTATTTATATAATAAAATGGGGAGTAAAACAACATAAATTCAAAGTGTATATTTTTACTTAATAGAAATAATTTATTTATGGGGTTCTTAAAGGTGAAATTTATGAATTTAGTGGTAGTTTGAAAGAGAGATGTGTGTGAACCATTATAATTATTTCTGTTTAGTTATAGTGAAGTAATATTCTTTTTGGAACATCTAGTAATAGTTTTTAATATTTGAGATGAAATGAGAAGTGATAATGTAGGAGATGATGTTGGAAGTGAGTGTATAATACCATAATGTATATTTTTATTATTCTTAATTATTTTACCTCCTTCCAGGTTTACTCATGTGGGTTTAATATTATTTAATTATAGTTTATTACTAATTAAAATGGTGATACTTCTTCAATGCTGAAAAAATATATTTAATTTAATTTTATGAAAGATTTTTTGGACAAAATTTCCATTAGGGGATATTTTTAGACCAATATGAAGGTGATTATTAAAACCAGGTCATTGATGGAGTGTCCTAGATTTGAGTAAGATGAATCCATAAGCCATGAAGTGATATTGGTCGGGGGTATTTTTGGTTGAAGCTGAATTTAATATAGTTTGTGAATCTTGAGTTGGATTTTTTTTTCAAATAATTGACCATTATATGAATCATATTAAATCTCAGGTGTTTTTTGATAATTTATATAAGGTTAAGGTTATTTGAGAAATTGTAAGAGAATGTAATGTGTTTGGATTAGGAAATATTGAGTTTCAGATAATTTCTAAAGATATTGATGAAATAATGTGGAAAAGTAGGTTTCAAACTGAAATATAGAGCACAAATGATTAAATGTGAATATGTATGATTAAATTATTCTTTATTAAAAGTACACCATGTTACAACATAATGGTTTATTCCATGATTGATGTTGAAGAATGATGATGGTTTGAATTGTTTTCAATCCTTGTAAATGGAATTTTAAGGAGGATATTGTGATAAATAAGTGTTATTATTGATTATATGTTCCAAGGAGTCTTGTGACATAGTTTTAGCTAATACCACAATTCACCTTAATGAGGAGTCAAGTGGAATGTGTAAAAAGAGGCTATATAGTGAATGGGATAACCATGCCACAACCATTCTATAGTAAGAGTATATTAAATTTATATAAGATTAATATAGAGTAATGGATTTATATTTTTCCATGAGAGAGGATATCATGTCACAAGGGTACATTCATAAGAGATAAACTCAAGAAATTTAATATTAACTTCATGAGAATCATGTTGTCATTATTAAGAGATTTGAAATAGGTATATCTATAAAATTTGAGGTGAATATTAATATTGTAGTGGATATTTCCACTCCAAAATTGAAAATTTTGTTTTCAAGATTTTTTTTGTAAATTGGTTGATCACACTATGAAACTATTGATTACAAAGTAAAAATGTTAATCATTTCATTATAGTAAGTAACACTATGATAAATTGAAAATATAAAATTTTAGTTTTTATTAATGTGTTCCACTTGTTCTTTTAGTGATGCTCTATCTTGAACCATTAGGACCCAAAATCAAATGTAAGGTTATAATGAATCCATATATATATTTTTCATTTGGAATAGAAATAGGAACAGTTGAAGAAGAAGATATTACATAAAATCATGTGAAAATTCAATTTTTTTATGAAATAATTAATGTGAATTTGTTATTGTGTATGTTATGAGAAATGAATATAAAATAAGATAATGAATTGGAAGACAAGAAGAATGGAAATAAAACTACATGATATATGTCAATTATTATTTAGAACCCTTATTTTGAATATTCAGATTCCATATCTCTATTTATGAGAGACCACGTTACACAATTGAAAAGGCACATTGTTCATTTCATGTTCAAGTAAAATACTTACTCACTTTTAATCCACATGGTTATTCTAGTTTAACGTTTAATAATGGATTTTATCAGTTCATTACATGTATGTGGATGTTGGTTTTGTGTAATGTACCCAATACAAAACAAAATATATTCTGTATGTGCATTAGAGTTTGTTTGGTGGGTTTATAGTGATCATATAATGTATATTAATAGGTTTCAATGTAAATTTAAATGGTAAATTTAAAATAAATTAAATTCATTGATCACCCTAATAATTATCATTGTTCACATGGGAACATTTTATGAATTTTACAATTCCATATAAGCATCTCTCAATGAAATGAAATGTCACAAAACCCATTATTATTTTATGCTAAAATTGTTTACTATGGGAGGAAAATTAAGGTTTGTTTTTAAATTATTTTGGGTATCTTTTCATACTTCATGTAATAGATTATCCTTCTATGTTGATTTATATTTAATTATGAGTAATTATTCAATGTTAGTAACCTAATTTGATAAAATAAATCATTTTTGTAGATTTTGGATCCTTATATTTCTTATCACTTCCCCTGGAATCTTGTTCTATAATAAAACTTAATAATCCTTATTTTAAAGGTATGAAGTCATCCCAATGATATCTACACTAAAAAAACATCAAACTAGTCAAATTTCTAATGTTTCATATAGAGAGGTAATAAAATTTGTGAAAAAAATTCCACCAAAATTAGAATGATTGGATGTTACAGTTACTTAATACACTTTAATTATATTAGAGAACCTATAAAACTTGAAGATGAATATCGTATTATAATATGGTTTTTGGGAGAGATGATCACCATCATATAGAGTTATAATGTAGATATTTATAGGTTATTAAAACCTATAATTTCAATATATTTGATGTTGTAAATGAGATAATACTTTCCTTAAAGGTGTTAGATAAGATTAGGAATAATACCTGTAAGAAATAAAACCTTTATAATAAAAAATTTTATATATGATAATTCAGGGTTGATCAAGGATTTCAAAGTGGGAGAAATAATGGTACATTTCAATTAATTGCATACAATCTTCTTGATAAAATTTCATTTAATTTTTATAATCCTTTTATAGTGGATCATGTTTTTCTCTTTCTAATTTTACACATTAAAAATGAAATGAAAAATAAACCATTCAATGTGGATGCATAGATATAAATTCTATTTAGAGAATATATTCAAGATAGATCAAGGGAGAAGGAGATAAGTGTGTGTGTGTGTGAGAGAGAGAGATAGAGAAAAAATGGAATTCTATTAGTTCATGTAACATAAGATAATAATTATTGAGGAATAAAGTGTAGAAACACTAGACATTACTATATTTTAATTTTATAATAATTTTAAAAAATTTATTGCTTATAATGCACACAACAAAAATTTTCAACAAAATAATTTTTAATCATGTTTTCATAGTCAATTAAATTGTAATATGTATAAAGAATTTATATAGTGATTTTATTTGTTATATATCAAATAAAATATTTTGGCATTCATCCAACAAATTTGATAGGTATAAGATTATAACAACCTATATATTACATATAAAAACATACATTTTTTATGTTACCACCTTTTAATTGTGAGCCTATTTTGAATAAATATTTTTACAAATTAATATATTATATTTAAAAAATCATACATTAATAAAAAATACAAAAATTTACTTTGGTTAGATATTTTTTATTTTACTGATAAGTTTCATTTTTGATGAACAGTGAAAAATAGTAATTATTTATTGAAAAGAACATTGTGCATCAAAATAATTTATAGTGTTTAAATATAATTTCAATGGGTTTTAAAGTATAATTATAATATATTTTTTATCAGTTAATTGGATGTATTTCATTGAAATAAATTTCACAATAAATTTTGATTGAAAATCATTTCAATCTTTTCCATGTTTTAATCATTAATAACTCATTCTTTTACCCCCATGAATGAGATTATTTTCAAATTAATCCCTACAACATATATGTTTTTAATTTTGTAGAGTGGATTACTTATATTTGACTATAAATATTAATTAGTAGAATAAATTGTTTATATATATAATGGAAATTTATTTATAATTTTTAGGAAATAAATAACTAAATTTAATAGTGATATAATGATGATGCATCAATTTCTTAATTAATGCGAGATTCGAATAAATGATATTAAAAATATGAAAATTCATATAATTTGATATAATCGATGTCATACAAGAAATTTATGGATGAATTTGAAATTTTATTGTTGACTAAAATGAGTTTTATATAATATATCAAGTTTTTATGCTATTTTTAAAAAGTCATGTATTGAATAGTATCAAAATTGACATTATTGATATTTGAAAATAAATAATATTTTATTAAATTATATATAATTCATAAAATTATTAAATTTTGTGAAACATTTGGGTTTTGGTTAATTTGGACATCAATGATCCATTTGGGTTATTTATTTATTTTTTAGTAACTATATTACCCCTTAAAAAGTAAGAATCAGTATTCTCATAGTAAGAGTTAAAGGGTTTAACTAAGGGTTAAAACCAAAAGATAAGGAAAATATTGTGAACAAAACTTATCAAAAAATTATTGGTTTAGAGGATTTCAACCCATACATATATTTTTTATAAATAAATAAATTTTTATCCATTTGGAATATAAAATTAATTTATAGTAATTTAATAGTTTTGCAGTTTTCCAAAGTACCCATCGCCTTCATTATACAAGGACACATCCTCCATCAAATCCTCACACCACTTTGAGCCGTATATATTGGTAAAATACTACCAAAAATCTCCCAAATACCCTCTCTTAATAAAATAATCTTCCCATTGGGAGTAAATTCGTTCATGGAATCCCTTTCATATAAAACAAAAATATTTACCCAAAAATTAGGTAATGTTTTTCAACGATTGTGTGAGTTTTATTCTTTACCCAATTTTTAATTTATTATAATATCATGTTTATATAATAACCTCATTATCCCAAATATAACTATATATTTTTATATAATGTACTGAACCTACACTTAAACAAAACATCCTCTAATGGGTAATGAAAATATTGTTTCAGTGTTCCATGAACAGTCACCTCACTAAATGATCATTGTTCATTTTTTCCATTACCACCTTTTATTGTTGGAAATTATGATGGAAATGATATTTATATATGATATATATAATTATATATTATATTTATTTATTTATTCTTCTTTATTTCATTTATAACATATTGTTTATAATTTCCATTTTTGTTACTACGTTAAATTCGTTTGTAGAAGTATGAACTATTGCCATATAAAATAGACATTATTCGTTCACACAATTAATGGAGCATTGTTTCTGATGCTTTTGAAGGGGCACGCATGTACATCTGTTCGAGGACGATGAAGATGCATGGGTTGTTTCTTTGAATTCGAGCTTTCCAAAGGTGGGGGCATCCGTTACTTATTCAGGGATGTTTCCTCCTTGATTGAAATGAGATGATGGGATGTCAGTTTCCCCTTCTGTAGATTCCTCCTCATATCTCGTTGCCTAGTCTCGATCTCCCTTAATGAATATGTTGTGGTTTGTGAATCTCGTCCCTGGTGCCATAACTTTTTGGATGCCGGTTAATTACACTACATTAGTCCAAATATTCCATGGGGTCTTGACATTGTAGCAACCTTAGATTAGAGTAGACAATTACATCAGGCATGTCGGGGCATCTCTGGATGTGTGTACATTGGGGAACTTGTATTCTCCATCATAAGATTTCATCTCAAGGGCGCATATCCCATTGAATCCCACGTCAGTCTCGGGGTACATTATGCTGGAGGCATGTCTCTGAGGTTTTCCTCAACTTCCCATGTTTAATACGGAGTATTCCATGAGTTTAATGTCTAGAAGATATGGTTACGCCATAGGTATGTCTTCTAAGGTTTTCCATAGAAATATCATGTTTAACATGAGGTTCTCTGTGAGTATAATGTCTTGCGGAGAGGGAATGTGTGTGATCAGAACGTCCCATAGAGATGGATCATATTGGTATATCCTAAGGTGGGAACACCCGGAAGATGGATGGACCAGAACGCCCAATGAGGATGGATCTAAGGTGGTGTGTCCCATGGAGGATAGATTTCACACTATAATAGATGATCTGAACACCATTGAGGGTGGATCTAGTCGAGTGCACCACATAATGGGAGACACCATGGTTTACCATTGGGTGGGATTGGTCCTCAGAGAGGTTTCCTACGTACAAGTGCAAATAGAAGAGATCAAAACCCATGTAGTTCGAATGGATGATGAATTAGGGAGTACACAGAGGACAACGACCTGGATACATGATAAGTCTTATTCATGGAAATCCTCACTTTTTAATAGGGATATTATTGGGTGGATAGATATGGATGTTTTTGGGGCTTATGCATGGTTAGCTGCCCAGGTGCTGAAAGGAGTGAAGCTAGGACGAATGGAATGATCTCACCAGGATGTGGCAGCCCAGGTAAGGATCGGGATAGATGATGGAGAGTTTAATGAAGTATAGGGAGAGTGATATGGATTTATCTTGATGTCAACCATAGTGTTGGGTTTTATCTTCAAATAGACTGAATACATATCCCTGGGGTAGGGAATCAAAGTTCTTATAGTTCGGTGGGATGATGGGACACCTAAGGAGACGGCCTGTGAGAATAGAAGCATTGATGGGATCTAGATGAAATGGAACCTCCATGTTGGGTCATGATCTTCTCGGAACACATGGGATCAAGGGATGGATCAGTATGAGACATGTGTGATGTGCTTGAATCTCATGGAGTCATCCTGCGTATCCCCATTGCAGAGAATCAATGTCTGCGTAGATCATCTGAAGAAGGCTTACAGTCGATTGTGGACTTCAATAGCTTACCACCAAATGAGGTTTACAATGGCCTACCATTAAATGGGGTCAACAACTGCTTTCAGCTGGAGGGGATTTACAATGGCTTACCATTGGATAGGGGAATTACAACGGCTTACCGCTGTATAAGGGATAGTTTAGTGTCATGCGAGATAAAAGGTGAATATAGTTTAATGTCATTAATGACGGGGGTGGACCAACCTGAAGGCTGTCAGATCCAATGGATAGTGGGCCTTAACCTCATGGAGGCTTCTTAAGTACCTTTCCTTGTCAAGGATCAAAGACCTCGTAGTTTAGGGGGATTTTTTGGTGAACCGGTGTGGAGATAGTTGGGACCATTGGTTGGTGGGATTGAATATCAGGGAGGCTTCCTACGTACCATACCTTGGAAAGGATCAAAGACCGTATAGTTCAGGCGGAGTGAGTGCTGATGTGAATGGGGTCGAAACTAATGGATGGTGTTGGGCTTGAACCTTAGGAAGGATTCAAACGTACCTTACATTAGAAAGGATCAAAGGCCACGTAGTTCAGGCGGGTGTTTGCGACATACACTTTAGGCTTCCCAGAGAGGATTTCATAGTCAAAGCTTACTAATATTAGCCCACATGAGTCATAATCGGTGTGAGAAACAAAATTCAGAAAGGACATGATGATCATAGCGCAATGGTGCATCCATAAAAGATGGTGGATGTGGCTTAGGTAGAGATGATGTCCTAAAGCCACTATGGAGTGACAATGGTGGATAGTTCTTATGCAAGGAAGCTACTCGGGTGCCGCTATAGAGAAGCAATGGTGGATGGGGATTATGAATGTAAGCTTCCCGGTGCCGCTTTGGAGTGGAAATGGTGGATGGGGGTTATGTAAGGAAGTTTCCTGAGTGCTGCTATGGAGTTGCAATGATTGATGGGGCTTGAGCAATGATGACACCCTGGTGCCTCTATGGAGCGACAATGGTGGATGGGGCTTATGAAAAGAAGCTTCCCAAGTGCGGCTATGAAGCGACATTGGTGAATGAGGCTTAGGCGAGGAAGCTACCCGGGTACCGCTCTGGAGCGACAATTGTGAATGGGGATTATGGAAGGAAGCAGCCCGGGTGCCGTTATGGAGCAGCAATGGTGGATGGGGCTTATGCATGGAAGCTGCTCGGGTGTCTTCCTCATGTCTAGCTATGAGGGCATCCCAAATCAATGGTGGGTTGAGGACTTCGCCTATGCACTATTAAACAAGAGGGATAACACCAAGGGGCATTGGAATTAGTCAGAACAACGTGAGATGAAAAGTATGAATCACATGAATTACATTCGGAACACAATGAGGGTGGTATGAAGATGGATGATAACTATTGACTCTGTTCGAAACACAACATCTATACCATGTCAGCCTAAAATGGGGATAAACAAATGAGAGTTGACTGCTGACCGTGTTCAAAAAAATAGAACCTAACTTGAATTGTTGTCCAATGTATTACGAGGAGTTGGACCTAGTAGGTAGGTGAGCCGATACCTCATTGGACCAGGCCATAATGGGTCCCTGTAGACATGAATGTGGATAAAGATCCGAATGAAAGACACACAATGAATGAGGTAGAGTGATGGAATGTTTGAACGGATTCCAATGATATTGAAATTATGCCACTTTAATCATGGCATGAGGTATTCTTATGCTTTTCACATAATATATCTCTGAGTTGGAATAAGAGGAATCCAATTATTGAATGATAGGGATTGCTATGGTTTAAAGTCATGTAGAGAGGACTCTTGGCATCTTATTCTTGGCAGATAAGACATCTCATGTTTGGAGAAACATGCATCCTATGTTTGGAACATAACGTGTACTATAGTTTAAAGTCATATAGATAGGACTATTGGCATCTTATGATTGGAGTATTGGCATATCTTTTTTGGGGAAAATGTCATCCTTTGTTTGTCACATAGGGAGTACTATAGTGTATAGTAATGTTGAGAGGAAGATTTCCATCTTATGCTTGGCATTCAAGGCATCTCTTATATTGAGTAAGAGGCATCCTATTTTTGTCATATATGGATTACTAATGTTTAAAGTAATGAAGATAGGATTATTGGAATCTCGTGCTTGGAGGATAATGCATCTCTTGGTTGGAGAAAATGGCATCCTATGTTTGGAAAATAAGGTGCACTATAGTTTATAGTCATGTATATAGGATTGTTGGCATCTCATGCTTGGAGAATAAGGCATCTCTTGTTTGGAGGAAGAGGCATCCTATGTTTCGAAAATATGGTTCACTACAGTTTATAATCATGTAGATAGGACTGTTAGGCATAAGGTTCCTATCAGTGGTTGGTGATTGGACTTACACAAGGATGGCCTTTTTTTGGTTCTCCCTCACATAGGGGTCAAGTGATGGGGTTCAGACAAGTTTCTTGAAGAATGGTTCAAGTCAAGGTACTATAGGGGTGGTATTAATGATGAGAATCTCAACTCACAACATAGGAAACAAACCAAGAGGAATATGAAGACTCAAGGTGTTACATGGTGTGAAGAGGAGTATCTCAAATCATGGTATCACATGGGTGGAAGGTGGCTACGGAGAAGGGCACAATAGAAATTTTTGACGTCCCGGCCTAAAAAGTTCATAGTGAAACACTCCATTTTTTATGGGGTCAGTGATGGTAGAGAAGGGAACGGTGCGAAGGGTCGAGACCGTAGCCCGACAATGACCCCAAGCGGGGGTGTGGGGGCACAGGCCCCACGGTATGGACCATTGGGCATAGGCCTAAGCAGTGTTTCATGTAATATGGCCTACCATAGGATGGGCTTCGTGAGATATTGGAATGGGAATCAAAATAGAATATATGTGCACAAGATATAAGGATTGCGCGCAAGGGGGATGGTCGGTGAAAAAGATGTAAGGTTTTCATGCAGGGGGTAGGGTTTCATGAAAAGGGGGGGGGTGCATGTTTTATTGAAGGGTTGTAGAATAGGTTCACACAAGATTCCCCCCATGGTAATGTTGTGCAAAAGATTGAATTCGTTCATGCAAGATTGGATGTTTTGGGCGCAAGAGGATAATCTAGCGTGCAAGATTGGAAGTTTTGCGTGCAAGTGTGATATCATGCATGCACATGACTTGGGAACGAAATATGCAAGGTAAGGATCAAACCACTATGAGCCCATGCGAAATTGGACCCTTATGGGACCTGTCACGCAATATCTCACATGGAGGATTCCATTCTTTTGCGTGATAGGGGAAGAGGTGGTCTTATGTGCCGTAGAATATAGACCGACCTCTGGAGAGACTCTTCTCGAGGGGTGGGGGCTACCCTTATATTTATCGATGAACCTGGGAGAAGTTGCACATAAGTTTATGGGTGCAGAAGTGATCTTATGTGCACCATGCGATGGGAGTGCGCACAAATGGTAGTGGCGTGCAAGGCTGCTGTTGACGTCGCCTTGGTAGCAGAATGTGGGTCGGGCGCACAAATGATAATTTTATGTTACCTTGGGCATGGAAATGGGTCGGGCACGCAAACACCCATTTTACATCTCCTGGGGTGCGTAAGAATCTTGAAATCAGATACTAATCTTGCGCGCTCCTCTCAAAACTTGTGCGCACCTTCCTTCGATGTTTTTCGGGTAGCCTAGGTGGATGATTACTTCTTATTGGTCATATAAAAGGTTTTTGCGACATGTTGTTCCCACGATTCCATTATTGCGTGCAATATTTTACTTATTGGGCAAATAAAATTCATTCTTGCCCGAAATATTTCACTTCTTGCGAGCAAAATCGTACTTTGCCCCAAAATCATCCTAGATGGCCATTTCCAACTGACGGACTTTGAATAGCCATAACATTGTATCCATACACACCATTTGGGATCCTAGACTAGTCAAATAAAAGCTTTTGGAACAAGATACGCTCCAGAATCAAGTATTGAAGAATTTAGTGAATTAAATAGAAGCATTTTGTGGTGCAAAAAAATATAAATTATTATTTTAATAAACATGTGTGATATATATGATAGATATATGATAAATTAATTACATTTTTCTTACATATCATTTAATTTCCATTCTTCCTATACTTAAAATAAATGTATGTAGTGTTCATGCGCACGTATGACCTACCATCTACATAAACAATGCATTTCATTTCTTATCTCCAAATATTATGGATTATTTTAAATATATATATAATGAATATATATAATATTTAAATCCTATTATACATTCTATAAATGAGGAAACCATGATCAAATTAGTAGGAACAACATATATCAAGTCATATCATACTCGGGAAACTATGTAATTAACACCCGAAATAGTGAAAATTACCAAAAGAATGCTAACAAATGGGTAATAAGAAATTATAAGACAATAAACTATGATATAATAAATATTAATATGGTTTTTAATAATTTATTATTACTTATAAAACCATTACAAATGTGGTTAAATGATGATCACCCCAAAGGAAACATAACGTAAGATATTTTGTCTCAATTTACATTTTAATGATACTTAATTATTATTATGTAGGAATTCACATTTATATGGTATATATACTACCCTTTAACATATTATATCAATAATATTCTTATTATAAGGATTTCATAATATTTATTTAATGTTATTCATTCATTTAGATTATGATTCAAATGTTTCACCATTTTATTGGATTCATAAGAGTGTTTATATATTTTTTCCCTAAAAAATTATTTAATAATATTTCAATGGTATATCCATTCATCAACATCAAAAACCCTTGTAATGACTTATCCTCTACTAGATAATTATTAATTCTTTATTCGATGTAGATATTTGATAATAAAAACTATTTATTATCTGAATTAATTATTCAATATGAGGTATGATTTTCACAGGTACCACATGGGTTTGGACCAATTATAGATAGCCCCTCGATGCATTAGTAGACTCATTATATGAAATATTTGGAAAAAAATTATTGGATTTTACAGGATATGATAAATTCTATTATAAAAGGTCTTGATGGTAAAGGTTTTATTTACCTTGGAAACATGACATTCAATAATTAATCATATCCATCATTTATACTCAGTTATTAATTATCTTTGATATTTATCATCGACATATATATGGATACATTATATTCATAGTTAGTTGACTCTGATGGCATGTTTTTTTGTCATTTACAATTACATATTGAATTTTACTTATCTAGTTATTTTAATGGAGTTTTTTATCATTTATATGGAATTCCATTATGATTTATTTCCATTGATTCAATATTTCTTCCCCATTGATTATCCTTACTGAGTATTTGAGCTCACCCTTATTATGTTTCGTTTCCTCAGGTTATGAAGTGGAATCCTTTGATATAATTAAGAGGATAAATTATATTTCATTTAATTATGTTTCATGTTTTTATTTCCTATTTCCCAATATATTATCATTATCAAGTCTGTAATATGGCATTCCAAAACTGTTGAAGTGATCGGTCATTTAGAACTTGATTCCATATAATTCCGGCCAATGTAATAAAATAATGTACGAGATCAGGGAATCTATTGTTAGGGAATTATAGTTGTTATAAACTAATTTTTATAAAAAACCTTGAAACTATATTTAGAAAAGTTATATTTTGGAAAATTACCTTAAGGTAGACTTTGAGCGTATATACAGAAGAACAACCAGGAATTTTTGAAAAGTATAGATTATGTGGGTGTTCCTAGAAAAAAATATATGCATAAAATATACAATAGGGTGTGTCTCTTGAACACATGTTTCTAGGGGTAACAACTCTTACAAGGTGCATCAGGCGTGAGTTGACGTAACTAGGTATACGATAATGGGCCATACTACACACCCGGTTTGACAATCCTGGGGGACATTCTTAAGACAATTCATATTTTTTATAAAAACTTTTTAATGGATATAAAATTCTTGATTTTCCAAATGTAACCAATTTTTATGATTTATAATACATAAATATTGAATTTATGTTGAAAGTATACCATATTTGATATTAAGGATTTTATGATCTAATGCAGTATATTCCAATATATAGAAATGGTTTATGAAAGAACAAATGGTATCAATACACAAATAAATTGCATGGGTTACCCTACTGACAAAAACAATATAGTTGGTATTCGAATAGAGAAAATTATGGTGTCACTAGGGAAACATAATCATGTTATAAAAAATTACCTTTCTCAAACGGAGAAACATATTCCATGGAGAGAATCTTTGATTGTAGATTTCTTTATATAATAGAAGCCTCCATCATTTTGTTCAAATAATAATCAAATTGTATATGATTAATATATTAAGTCTCTAAATAATATATTTAAAGCTTTAGGATGTAGTGAAATGAAAAAGGTTACACTTGTGGTGTATTGTATCTAGGGTGATTATGATCAATGTGATGAGACCACTTTTGTGTTTTGAGTGGTATTGGTGATCAAGGAATTCAATGATGATATATATAAAGAAGGTTCTCTCCTATTTGTAAGGTTTATGGAGATTAGATCAATCAGAAGATTGATTCACTAATCTTAATGTTCAAAGAACATGTTTCATAATGGATTCAATATCTACAACAACATAGAAGAAAGGTGTCTGTGAAAGGGTTGGATTGTTCCTAATGGTTTCCCTGCATTTTATTACATACATAGTTTTCTACTAAGTATATTTTATTTTGATTGAAAAAAAATGGACTCAAACCCAACCAACTATCTAACCATCTAGGGAAGTGGCTCGCAACATATTGTGGGAAGCTGTGTAAAAACCCGTAACATTCAAGGGAAATTTTTTCTTAATTTTCTTTGGGATTTTACAAGAACGCGGTTTCTAACGGCACTTGATTTCGAGGCCCGGTGTGCCCAGAATTTCTATCTGAAGTTTAGCTCGGGTACGTTTAGTGAACGAACAAGCGGGTTTTTCTAACTTTTGAACTGGTGCTCGAAATCGAATTCCGAGGGCACCGATGGATTCGAAGCATCGGAATTTTCTTAGGAACACCTTTTCCGGAGTTGCGTTTAAACGATAGGAGTTGTTAAAAATTGTGGATGTTAAAAATAAAAATTTAGCTACAATTTTTATTTTTTTCTGTCTTTGTGGTCAAAACTGTTGAGTGGAAGTTGGGGGAAACCACCCAACATCCCATGAGTGGTTATGAGGGTGGTGGGGCCCACACGAATCCCACCCCGTCATATTCCCTAACTCCTTCAACTCACCATTAATTTGATAACATATGTTAATTAAATAGGTGTGTTTAATTTGAATGATTGAAATTCAAATACTTAAGTCATGTAAATAAAATAAGTGAAGTACTTATTTTATTTTGGTTGGAACTTGTTGCATTGAGAGGATTTGGAGAAAAGATAAGGGGCTTGAAGATCTTCTTCTTCTTCGACGAAGAACGCGAAGAACGCCGACATCCTACGAAGGTCGACAAGAACGTCGGATCCTCGGAGATCGACGATGCTAAGCCGATGAATCTTTTCTCTGCGACGCGAAGATTCTCCTTCTGCGACGCCTTCTTCCACGAAGATTATTTATGCGACGAACCTCCATTCAAACTACACTCGAGGTAGGGGAATTTTATTGTTGATGATATTCTTGATTTTCTTCCGTCGACGTTACTCGTTCAATTGGACCTCTTGCTATCGATTAACGGGAGGGGGCCGGACCGCACAAACACGTCCGACCCTCCTCCCTTATCTTTTGTGTTGATTACGGTTCAATGGAAAATGATGCGGTGTCGTCGCACCGCGCGGGAATGAGCGGAAAGGATGCGCGGCGCCATCACGCTGCGCCGGAAAAACCCGAAGACAATGCGGAAAAAGAGGGACCGCGGCGGAGGCGCGCGGCGCCGTCGCGCCGCGCCGGAGAAACCAAGGCCGCAGCTTAAGCCGCGGAGAAGCACGAACTGGCGGCCGGTTTCGGGCTGCCGATGTCGGGGCAGGGGGACCGGCCAGCGCCAATCCCTTGGCAGCAATAGCCGACCGGCCGGAGCGGGCTGGCTAGTCAGAGGAAGAGTCAGGGGTTACGAACCCTGAATTGCCGGACAAGAGCGGCCCCCACATGGGGCCGCAGTTACAAACAAGCGGGAGGAAGCCCCCCCCCCCCCCCCCCGCATCTCAACAGTCGGCCGTTTCGGTCGAGCCTCCTGGCCAGTGAGCCGGGCCGCCGAGCTAGGCCGCGCCCAAGCTGGGCAGACCTGGACCCGGGTCTGGTTGACTCGGGTCTGGTCGACCCGGTTTGGGCCGACATAGGGGTTATTGGGCAGGGTTGGATCGGGCCCGAACCCCCTAATACCGGACCCCTCGCGGTCTTTTTCCATTAACATGGGCTCCAGACCTCCGATCGATGCACCGAAAAATGCGATTCAATCCTTGGATCGAGACGGTCGTTTCGTTATATTACACTCAAGGTTTCGGAGAACCTTGTGTTCAGCCGGGTAGGTTCGTACACGAATCCAACCGGGCCCTCGGAGCGGAAACACTTACAAGTTAAGTTTCGGACGTCTGATTGACGTTCCGTCGACTTTGTTTTATTCCTCTAAGTGAGGCGAACATTCTGGCTTACTCCGCTCGAGGTTTGGACATAGTTGGAATATGGTCGGGTTGGTTTTATCTTAAAAAACAACCGGGCCCCTTGTATGAAAAAGCCAATAACTCTCAGACCGGGCATCTGATCGACATGTCGTCTGTCACGTTGAGTTCCTGTTGACGATACAGAACTTCTGGATACATAAACTTCGGACTATGTGTCAGTTGATGTATCAGCCCTTCGGCTCGTGGAACGGACCCTCCCGAACGATCTTTCTGTGTGCGGCAACCCTAGAGATGGCTGCGACTGCGATGGCGATGACATTTGTACAAAAATCCTTTGTGGATTCGACAGTGACGACTACAGCACTCAACGATCCTACGTGGATCAGTGCTATGATCCTGTGTGGGTCAGATCTTGTGTGGGTCAACGCACAACGATCCTGTGTGCGCCAGCGCCTACAGATCCTGTGTGGGTCCAATCCTATGTGGGTCATTGCGGGGGTTAGTTACCTATCGATCCTTTGTGGGTCATTGCAGGGGTTAGTACCTATCGATCTTGTGTGGGTCCGACGGCTTAGATGAATCAGTGGCTACATCTGATCATCTCTATCATCTTACGAAGAAGTATACCTATGTGAGATGAATCTTGACTTTCAATCCTTATCTTCGATAATATTGACTTGATATCCTGTGTGGATTACGATATGTTTTCTTGTGTTGAATGGGCTGTACATGAGCTCGTATGTTGGAGCCGAATGAGAATTGATGACTTAGGTATATGTATGGAAATGTACCTAAGTAGTGCCGGATGTTATTTCGTGTTTGTATCTTTCCTTTGTGGATTATCCTTTGTGGATTCTGGGAGACCTTCGGGGGTCTCGTGGTCCATACTGAGTAGCTTATACTCACTCCTGCATGGGCTATGCCCACACTACATTGTGTTGGTTGCAGACCACGGACTGCGTTGATCGTGGTTGAGGCCCGAGGAGCAGGTCAGTACCTAGAGGTGGATCACTGGGCGGGGCATACTCGGAGCGGACGGCTGGACCCAAGGAGCTGTGGAGGCTATCTGTACCCACCCTTCAGGTGGGAATTCCAGTGGACGGCTCGAGGCTGCGGATTTACTTTAAGTTGTTGTTTTCCCTTTCTCGTTGTACTTTACTTTATGTTTGGGTTTGTATACTGGCCCACTTACTTTTCCGCACTTACTGTTGTACCCAATTTTTACATAGTGTTTACTTCTGCTTGCTTGCTCTGTGGATTTGTTTACTTTAAAAAGGCAATGCCTTCCATTTTTACCAGGAATTACGCCATGGTGCTAGTTTCCAGTCCCTGGCCTAGGGAAGGAGGGCTTGGGGTAGTCACGGCACGGGCCCCGAGGACGGGCCGTGACAAATTGGTATCAGATGAGTTCGGTTCTACCACAGAACTCAGGACACTGTTCTTTTTCTATGTGAAGAAACAGTGTTAAGAGTATTGAGTGTGGTTATCAGTCCATGGAGTCCAGTGTTGGTGCGGCGGCCGGCGTATCTGTACACCAGGTCCATGACTTCTGATTTTCGACTTAATGCATGAAAACATTGATTGCATGCGTGTTTCGTGTTTTCATTGTGATTACTTTATGTCAGCTCACCAAGTATACTTTTTTACTGTGACACACCTGTTTCTTTTCAGGATGGCCCCACGACAGCAGCCAGCTAGGGTTCCGAGTGTTGTGCCTGATGACAGCCCACCGAGCGACGAGTCCTCGGTACAAGGCCCTTTGACATCAGAGGCACCGGTGGTACCTTTACCCACCGAGCCACCAATTCTTCCAGCCCCAACCGCTGACGATGCATGCCGCCTTAGTGAACTGCACGAGTTTCAGCGTCAGCGACTGCCCAGGTTCCGCGGGGAGATGTACCCTCAGGCCGCCGAGGATTGGATGGAGGTATTTGTACGAGTTTTCAGGTTATTGAGGACACCAACAGACCTCATGGTGATCCTCACAGTGAGCCTCGTGCATGCGGAAACATGAAGATGGTGGATCTTGATGCTGCTGGTGCACGACGAGGCATCTCTCCTCTGGACGGACTTTGAGAGCCTCTTCCGCTTGGAGTTCGTCCCAGACACCCTCTGTGCGGTATGCATCTAGGATCTTCTACAGCAACGACAAGGCAGCTTGACGGTCGCCCAGTACTCGGCGAGATT
Organism: Viscum album; assembly: GCA_963277665.1. Lineage (NCBI taxonomy): Eukaryota > Viridiplantae > Streptophyta > Magnoliopsida > Santalales > Viscaceae > Viscum > Viscum album. The sequence goes on along the minus strand of OY728159.1, from coordinate 599,615,977 downwards.
TACAGATCTCTCGCGCTATTCGACGAACATGGTACGGGACCCATTCTTCCGGCCCCGAACCATTGAGCAGGGATTGAGGCATGAGATTAGGGCATCACTTATATCCCTCGTCATTCTGACAAAGGCCAGGGTACTGGAGCAAGCCCTTCTGATCGACAGCTTCCTTGCTGAGCCTACATCAACAGCGAGACCTACCGCAGGGTGGTACGTAGCAGAGTCTTCTACAGCTGGAAGTCGACAGATGACTCATGGGTCCAGCCAGACCAGACCCTCAGGAAGACGACCTCAGAACACTAGCTCAGGGTTGCGGGGCACACAGCGCGAAACCAGTCTTTTGAGAGGCAGACAGTGCTACGCATGCGGCGGGCAGGGCAACATGGCTCATGATTGCCCGACCCGCCGTGCCGAGGAGCAGCAGACGGTTGAGGGACCACCCAGGGAGAGGAAGAGGGTCGACTATGGTGGTCCACAGGGAGCAGGCAGATGAGGCAGAGGAGCTGGCCGAGCAGTAGGTGGTGGGCGACGCTTTGAGGCTCTACCACCACCGCCACCAGGAGGCCTGCCCTGACCACAGGGAGCTAGCGGGAAAAGACAGGCACAACTCCAAGAAGTGGAGGACTACAACCACGGCGCGCCCGAGATGATTCTAGGTACTATCTGTGTCTATTTCACCCTTTCTACAGTTCTTATAGAAACAGGAGCGAGTCATTATTTCATAGCCGCCGCCCTTGTTCGAAGCTCGGAGATTCTGACAGAGCCGTTGGCTCGATCCTTACGGCTAGAGACTTCTATGGAAGTAGACTCGATGATAAAGCACTGGTTCCGGCATTGTGATCTTACTCTAGGAGGCGAGAGCTTAAGTAGGGATCTTCTTGTAGTGGCGTCTAGGCCTTACAATGTCATCTTGGGCATGGATTGGTTATCTACAGTCCATGCTCATATTGACTGTATTAGGCGCAAGGTGTGGTGTGTACGCACCGACGGGAGCAGGTTCACCTTCACCGGTGAGAAGGGAGCCTTCACAGCACAGGATGGACTCTCGCAGAGGAGAGCACAACCCATCACTAATCAGTTGGCTAGCCTCATCCTAGGACCAGTTGACGTGCGGAGTCTTGGTTTTCCTGCAGTGTTGGATCAGTATGTGGAAGTTTTTCCTGATGACGTTCTAGGACTACCTATTCGTAGAGAGGTAGACTTTTATATTGATCTGTACCCTGGGACAACCCCGATATCCACCCCAGCATATCGGATGGATCCCGCCGAGCATCAATAACTACGGGTATAGTTGGAGGACTTGCAGGGAAAGGGATTCATCCGACCCTGTGTTTCACCCTGGGATTCCACGATATTGTTCGCTACGAAGGCGGACGAGACCTTGCAACTTTGTGTAGACTATCTTCACCTGAACTAGGTGACCATGAGGAACAAGTATTCGCTACCGAGGATTGATGACCTCTTCGATCAGCTCAAGGGATCATGGTGGTTCTCGAAGATAGACCTCAGGTCAGGATATCACCAGCTCCGAGTTTGGGATGAGGACGTGCAGAAGACGACCTTAGGGTGTCGGTATGGCCACTATGAGTTCTTGGTTATTCCATTTGGCATAACCAATGCTCTAGAAGTGTTCATGGCCCCCATGAATAGGATCTTTCAGCCATACCTCAATCGATTTTTCATGGTATTCATTAACAACATTTTGATTTACTCGACGACTGATGAGGAGCACGCCTACCACATGCGGGTTGTACTGGACACACTCCGAGAGCACCAGCTTTATGGTAAGCTCTTGAAGATTCAGTTCTGGATACGTGAGGTCCACTTATTGGGACACATCATCTCTAAGGTGGGATTTGTGGTAGACCCTGCGAAGATCGAGGAAGTAATAGCTTGGGAGTCACCCACGAGTGTGACGGAGGTGAGAAGTTTCTTGGGACTAGCTGGGTACTACCAGAGATTTGTGCCAGACTTCTACAGAGTTGCGGAACCACTTTCAGCTTTGACGAAGAAGGGGAAACCTTTGTTTTGTCAGACATATGTCAGTAGAGATTCCAGTATCTAAGACAGAGATTGACCAATGCACCTATATTGAGGCTACCGAAGGAGGGAGTTGGGTATGTAGTTTACTGCGATGCATCAGGGACCGGAATCGGATGTGTCCTAATGCAGAAGCGGGCCGTGATCACCTACGTATCACGTCAGTTGAGGCAGCATGAGCAGAACTACATTATCCGTGACCTGGAGTTAGAAGAAATGGTATTCACTCTGAAGATGTGGCGACACTATCTGATGGGTGAGCGCTTTACAGTCAATTATTACCACCAGATTCTCAGGTACATCTTCTCGCAGAAGGACCTGAACCAGAGACAGCGACAATGGCTCGAGTTCCTCTCGGACTATGACTTTGATATAGTCTATACTCCTGGAAAGGGGAACTTGGTAGCCAATGCTCTCAGCAGGAGGAAGAGCATTCAGCTACTTGGGGAGGCGACAGAGTAGCTAGCCGCTTTGCAGATATCCTTCGTGGATAGAGATGGAGTAGCCTTTCTTCAGTCACTCACAATCACTCCTCCACTACTGCAGCGGGTTAGATAGGCACAGCGTGGGGACGCCGACTGTGAGACGCGGCATGTGCAGATATCCTCAGGATAGGAACCTGACGGTTTCTCTTTAGGAGGAGAGCACGATGTCATTTTCAGATGACGTACCTTGGTACCAGTTACTTTATGGGAGGAGGTGCTGGGAGAGTTTCACACTTCCCCTTTGGTGGTACATCCTAGAGTGGCGAAGATGTACCAGGATCTCAGACGACAGAACTGGTGGCCTAGCATGAAGAAGGCTGTGGCAGAGTTCGTTTCTCGATGTCTCACCTGCCAGCAGGTGAAGGCAGAGCACCAGGTACCTGCAGGCTTGGTATAGCCCTTGGAGGATCTGGAGAGGTAATGGGATGGAATATCTATGGAATTCGTGACCGGACTTCTACGCACTTCCAGAGGTCACGACTCTATTTTGGTGATTTTCGACCGACTCACCAAGTCGTCTCACATCTTACCCATCAGAGATCAGGGCTCAGTGGAGAGCTTGGGACGTCTCTACGTTCAGTAGATTGTACGACTTCATGGTGTAAAATCATCTATCATCTCCTATTGAGATGTTTGCTTTACTTCCCGGCTTTGGAAGGGGTTGCAGGAGGCATTCGAGACGCAGCTATGTCTGAGCACCGCCTTTCACTCCCAGACAGATGGTCAGACAGAGAGGACCATTCAAACTCTCGAGGACATGCTCTGCGCATGTGTCCACGACTTTGGTCGTATCTGGGAGGACCACCTACCATTGTTGGAGTTCGCGTACAACAATAGATACCACTCCACCATCGGGATGGCACTATACGAGGTGTTGTACGACCGACCTTGCAGATCTCCTCTGTGCTGGACAGACCCGGGGGAGTCGGCACTTGTGGGACCAGAGATGGTCCAGGCCATGACAGAGAAGGTCCAGGTCCTCCAGGAGTACATGAGGACAACTCAGAGCCAGTAGAAGTCTTATGCTGACAAGAGGTGGAGGCCAATGGAGTTCGAGGGTGGCGACCACGTCTTCTTGCGGGTCTCACCTCGACGTGGAATACAGAGATTTGGCCGAGGTGGAAAGTTATCTCCGTGCTTTATCTGACCATTCCAGGTCTTCAGCAGGCTTGGCGAGGTGTCTTATTTCTTGGCTCTACCACCTCAGTTGCACCGGGTGCATGAAGTCTTCCACATATCCCAACTTAGGAGATACGTTCAGGACTTGACGTATGTCATCGACCATGGGGAGCTGGACATAGATGATGGGGCGATTTTGCAGAGGTCCCAGTGGAGATAGAGGATTGAAAGGAGCAGGTCCTACATGGATGGTCGATTCCTCTAGTGCGCATTAGATGGAAGAATGGGAACCTCCGGGAGAGAACTTGGGAGCGGGAGGCTCAGATGCGTGCTTAGTACCCACATTTGTTTCCCTAGTTTTTGATGTATCTTTACGAGGATGTAAATCCCTGAGGTGGGAGTAATGTTGACACCATTAACATTCAAGGGAAATATTTTCATAATTTTCTTTGGGATTTAACAAGAACGCGGTTTTTGACGGCACTTGATTCCGAGGCCCGGTGTGCCCGGAATTTTTATCTAAAGTTTAGCTCGGGTACGTTCAGTGAACGAACAAGCGGGTTTTTCTACCTTTTGAACTGATGCTCAGAATCGAATTTTGAGGGCACCGATGGATTCGCAGTGCTGGTAAATTCTTAGGAACACCTTTTCCAGAGTTGCGTTTAAAGGTGATTAGTTGTTAAAAATTGTGGGAGTTAAAAATAAAAATTTAGCTACAATTTTTATTTTTTTCTTTCTAAGTGGTTAAAACCATTGAGTGGATGTTGGGGGAAACCACCCAACTTCCCATGAGAGGTTATGAGGGTGGTGGGGCCAACTCTAACCCCACCCCTTCATATTCCCTAACTCCTTCAACTCACCATTAATTTGATAACTTATGTTAATTAAATTGGTGAGTTTAATTTGAATGTGTGAAATTCAAATAATTAAGTCATGTTAATAAAATAAGTGAAGTACTTATTTTATTTTGGATGGAACTTGTTTCATTGAGAGGATTTGGAGAAAAGCTATGGGGCTTTAAGATCATCTTCTTCTTCGATTAAGAATGCGAATAACGTGAAGAATGCGAATAACGTGAAGAACGCGATGAACGCCGACCTCCGACGAAGGTCGACAAGAACTCCAGATCCTCGGAGATCGACGATGCGACGCCGACGAATCTTTTCTCCGTGACGCAACGATTCTCCTTCCACGAAGCCTTCTTCCGTGATGGTTATTTCCAAGATGAACCTCCATTCAAACTACACTCGAGGTTGGGGAATTTTATTGTAGATGATATTCCTGATTTTCTTCGGTCGACGTTACTCATTCAATTGGACAACTTGCTATTGATTAATGGGAGGGGGCCGGACCAAACAAACACGGCCGTCCCTCCTCCATTATATTTTTTATTGATTACGGTTCAAAGGAAAATGGCGTGGTGTCGTCGCACCACGCGGGAACGAGCGACAAGGATGCGCGGCACCGGAAAAACACGAAGACACCATGGCCGGAGTGGGACCGAGACGGAGGGGCGCAGCGCCGTCGCGCCGCGCCGGACGAACCAAGGCTGCCTATTATGCTGCGACGAAGCAAGGACCGGCGGCCAGTTCCGGATTGCCAGTGTCAGAGTAGGGGGACCGACCAGCGCCGGTCCCGTGGAGGCAACAGCTGGCCGGCCAGAGCGGTCTGGCCGGTCAGAGGAAGAGCCGGGGGTTACGACCCCCAGCTGGCCGGACAAGAGTGGCTCCCACATGGGTCTGTGGTTACAAACAGGTGAGGGGCAACACCCCCCCTCACATCTCAACACTCGGCCGTTTCGGCCGAGCCTTCTGGCTAGCACGCCAGTGCGCCGGGCTGCACCCAAGCGGGCCGGACCCGGACCCGGGTCGGGTCGGCCCAGTTCGGGCCGACCTAGAAGGTATCGAGCTGGGTCGGGCCCGGCCCGAACCCCCAAATACCGGACCCCTCATGGTCTTTTGCCTATAACATGGGCTGCAGACCTCTGATAGATGCACTAGAAACTATGATGCGATCCTTGGATCGAGACGTTCATTTCGGTATATTACACTCAAGGTTCCAGAGAACTTTGGGTTCGGCCGGGTTGGTTCGTACACGAAACCAACCGGGCCCTCAGAGCAGAAATGCTTATAACTTGAGCTCCGGACGTCCGATTGACGTGTCGTCGACTTTGTTGGATTCCTCTAAGTGAGATTGACATTTTGGATTACTCCGCTCGAGGTTTGGACGCGGTTGGAGTACGGTCGGGATGGTTTTGACTAAAAACCCAACAGGGCCCCTGGAACGAAAAAGCCAATAACTCTCAGACCGGGCGTCCGATCGACGCGCCATCTGTCGTGTTGAGTTCCTATTGACGATACAGAACCTTTGGATACATAAACTCCGGACTATGTGTCAGTTGATCTATCAGCCCTTCGGCTCATGGAGCGGACCCTCCCGAATGAGCTTTTTGTGTGTGGGAACCCTAGAGCTGGCTGCGACTGTGAAGATGATGACCACTATACAGAAATCCTTCGTGGATTCGACGGCGACGACTACAACACTCTGCGATCCTACGTGGATCAGTGCTACTGATCCTGTCTGGGTCAGATCCTGTGTGGGTCAGCGCTCAACGGTTCTGTGTGGTCCAGCGCCTACAGATCCTGTGTGGGTCTGATCCTGTGTGGGTCATTGCGGGGGTTAGTTACCTAACGATCCTTTGTGGTTTATTGCATGGGTTATCACCTATTGATCCTTTGTGGGTCCGACAGCCTAGATGAATTAGTGGATACATCTGATCATCTCTTTCGTCTTACAAATAAGTATACCTGTGTGAGTTTAATCTTGAATTTCAATCCTTATATTCGATAAGATTGACTTTATATCCTGTGTGGATTACGTTATGTTTTCCTCTGTGGACTGGGTTGTACATGAGCTCGGATGTTAGAGCCGAATGAGAATTGATGACTTAGGTATATGTATGGGCATATACCTAAGTAGTGCTGGATGTTACTTCGTGTTTGTATCTTTCCTTTGTGGATTATCCTTTGTGGATTATTGGAGACCTTCGGGGGTCTCGGGGTCCCTACTGAGTAGATTATACTCACCCCTGCATGGGCTATGCCCACACTACGTTGTGTTGGTTGCAGATGACGGACAACGCTCATCGTGGTTGAGCCACGAGGAGCAGGTCGGTACCTGGAGGTGGATCGCTGGGCGGGGCGTACTCGGAGCGGACGGCTGGACCCGAGGAGCAGTGGAGGTTATCTGTACGCACCCTTCAGGTGGGACTTCCAGTGGACGGTTCGAGGCTCCGACTTTACTTTCAGTTGTTGTTTTCCGTTTCCAGTTGTACTTTACTTTCAGTTTGGGTTTTATACTGGCCCACATACTTTTCCGCACTTACTGTTGTAGCCAATTTTTACTTAGTGATTACTTTTGCTTTCTTGCTCTGTGGGGTTGTTTACTTTACAAAGACAATACCTTCCCTTTTAAACAGGAATTACGCCTTGGTGCTAGTCGCCAACCCTTGGCCTGTGGAAGGCGGGCTTGGGGTAGTCACGACACGAGCCCCAAGGACGGGTCGGGACAGACTGAGTTTGACCCCAGCCAGCCAGCCAGCATGGACATGTCAAGGTTGAGGCGTGCATGGTAGATAATAGGCATAGAGTGTTTTTAAAGAGTGTGATCCACTATGTGGGGTGTAAAATATTCATATATGTAGAGGGTGGGCGTAAAGAATTCCTATAGAACATGATACAAGTGATACTGTGGAGAGGGGTGGAGAATTATGAACTGGGGATGGAGCGAGTAGATAATTAAACTATGGTGTTTCCGTGTCTACATTTCGTTGTGGTACAAAGTGTTTTAGTGTTTAATAAAATATCAACTATCCATCAGAATAGATGAGAAATATTTGCTGCAAGCCTCATTCAATGGCATGTGATATAATTACCATCATATGGGTCTGATCTGAGACGATTTAACAACCAAGGAGACCTCATTCCATCATCTTCAACCTCAAAACACTTGAAGGGCCCACAATTCCAAAATTTCCTATGATGTTGTCGTACCTCATTAATCGACCATACAACAATGGTCGATGATTGGAACCATTGTATTATGGTCATATGGACGCCACAATATCATGCATGCAATTCCATTTTCATTATTGAAATGGAATAATGAAGATCAAACAAGGCCAAAGAAAGTGCAGTTGTGATGCCACATCATGGGAGCTCGAGTGTTCGTGATTAAGACTTTCATCAGATTCAATGTGCATGAACGAGACATTTTCATCTGAAAGTGTTAGTTCACCTGCATGAAATGGTAACAACCAAGGATCATGGAGTATATCTTACTCTTGGTTTGATGATTTTAAAACTGCAATCTTCATGGAATATCTCTAATAATTTGAATGCAGATAATATTTGATCTCTTCTTATAAAAATGAAACCACCAATCGGACAAGGGGTCACTACTTAAAATCTTTAGAGAGCACATGTTTTAATAAATTGAGATTATCCATGCTTTAGTTCGTGAAGATCCATCATAGAACTGATAACCACTCTTGGATCACAAAGAGAAGAGTTGTGAACCACTTCCATTTGTGATGACATGTCCCACGAACCATTTTTGTTCATGAAGAAATGTTTCTGTGTACTATTATGGTTTGGCAAAGTGATGTTCGATGAACAGCCCCCATTTTGGTGAAGTGGAGAACTGTGAACAAATTGGTTCACAAAGGTGAACCGTGTACCTTCATATTCATCAAAGGATAACAGCACACCACTCAGGAAAACTACGTACCAGTTGTTATGTGAAGGAAGTATGCACTCTTAGTGCATAGGAGTTCCATGCATCCTTTTCATGTAGAGGAGTCTTGAACCATCATATTTTAAATATGATACTTGTACACTCTAGGAATAGAAAGAGATCACATGCATGATTCACATGAAAAACATATGCTTGATTTGAGACTCTCGAGTGTGCAAGAATAAACCAAATAGTGTACTACCATTATTCAGGTTTTAAGAAGATTCATGGATAAACACAAACATGACACATAAAATTTAAGGAACTAAATAAGGCTTTGGGTGTGTTCTTGAGAAGAAGTTAAGGAGAAAGGAATAGAAAGGAAAATGATTATATGCATGCACTTAACATTTAAATAAATTCATGGTATCATGTGTGTGAATTTTTGAAGAATTCAGAATTAAACATTGGATAGAATTTATATTCCTTCATGCATAAATGAAGACATTTAAATTAAAATAAACAACCATGGGTGCACGTGTGTGAAGAAGAATAAAAATTAAATGAAGGGTAAATGTTAATTTAAATTCTATATGAATGATTCATGCATACATGGGAAGAAGAAATAAGAAGAAGTTTATTCTGATGATTCCCATTGAGTTTAAATCCATTGATTGAACAATCACAATGTTTCATGTGATTATAAATAAAAATAAGAAGAAGTTTTAGTGCATTTTGTAATTTCACTGAATGGGATAACTGAATATAAAATACTATCAATTTGGGACTACTATGTAGGAAGTGTCTAATGGTGAAAAAATACAATGACTTACAAGCTAGTACGTTGAGGAGACTTTCAAGTTGATAAAATTATTGAGAAATCTCCCAATGCATTGAACTAGGAGAGTCTATAGAAGTGATCCAAGGGATGTAGGGATCTATCCCTAATACTTGTAAAGGAAGTACACCTAAGATAGTGTTATTATGTCCCAACCTTTTTAAATCACAACTAGTGATGATTAGTGGAATTTGAAATGACCAGAAACTTGTTGGTGCATGCTCCATGGAGGTAACCCTTAGTGGTGTACCATATAAAAGTTTTATGTTATCCATCTGTATGTGAATGATTTAGTTATTTTACATATCCATCATACAAAGTTAAATATTTCCCTAATAATGTGACAACAATATCCATTAGTTTAAATAGAAAATGGTGACACCCTGATTCAACCCCACCCCCTCTTAGGGTTTTCTGGGGTTCTTCAATTGGCATCATAGTGAAAAAGTACACCTATGTGGATACTCTAAAGTTATTCTATTCAGAAAGGGATTTGAAATTCTTTCCATAATTCAACAGCAATGTGAAGTTTTTATGAAGATTTAGTCACCTCTAAGCTGAAATTCTATATACAAAAAGTCCTTGAAAAATATGTAAAATAAAGAGAAGAAGCATTTGAATAATTCCATCATGTTCAAATAAGATGTAGTGTTTTTTTCTCTATTCCCATCAAAAGATGAAGAAATAATAGGCTTGGAATGTAATGTGTAAGGAGGTTAGGTTTCTACCAAAGGAATTAAAGACACTTTAATCTCATTTTTAGGGGATCATGATAAATTAAGAACCTATCTTCATGATATTCCTAAAGAAAGTGTTTCTTCATTTTATAGAATATTTCATCCTATGCAGGTTGAGATCACTCAAGTGGAAAGAGAATATGATAATGTGGAAGAGCTCTTGGAAGAACAAATTCATGAGTTTTTAAAGCTCTCCAGAGGAATTGAAGCCTTGGAAGAGAAAGATTGATTCAATAAGACTTTAAAATATATTATCCATGTATTTAAAGATGATATGAAAATAAGCACTGAAGCCAAGGTTTTAAATTTGGATGAAAATTATATGAAGAACACAGAGCATGAGTATTTGTTAAAATGAAAAATTAAGATGCGTGAATATGGGGTAGAATGATTGAAAAAGACTTGTGAATAGAAGGCAATAATGAATGAGGATCAAAAGATCATCCCCAATATGAAATGTTTTAAATTGGAAGCCTAGTTGAAGAATATTGAGAAGACCCATATTGAGCCTTCAAAACAGAAGAAAATAGTTACTAAAGGTATTGAATGCTCAACATATAATTCTAGTTTCAAAAGACTTCCAACATGTGATAATAAGATCATTAAGTCACCCATTGATCTGTCACGAGCAGCAGAGAAAATTAAGGTACCATCCATACCATCCTATTTTATTATTTATAAATATGTCTCTGAAAAAGTGTCAGTTGGAAGAAAAAATCTAAACAGTTATTGATGAGGAATGGTGATGAGAAGAAACAGAGCACCAAGGATAGGGAGGATAGGAAGAAGAAGATGGAATATTGTTTCCCAGATTGAGTACCACACATTAAGAAGAAGGCCCAACAACCTTATATAGATGATGTCAAGAAAATAACATGTGTGGTTCGATGTTGGTTCTGTAATATATTTTTGCATTGTGCACTGGATTTTTTGTACAATCCGTAAAATTTAAAAGCACAAAGAAAACCTATATCAAAGGAGATAAAATCATAGAAGAAGAAGAAATATCAATAGATCCATAAGAATATGTATACATCAAATAGATTTGGAATTCTAAACAACATATGTGATGTATGAAATGGGAGTGGTCATGAGAATGGTGTATTATTATCTCAACATATATCTAGAGTGGATAAGAACAAAAGAACACATAATATAGCTATGAAAGAAGAATATTTTATAGGAATAAACCAGATGAATGATACAGAAGAATATTCACCCAAGAATACTCCAAAATAGAAAGATGATAAGTCCATGGATTTAAAATCGAGGAAATTGATGTGTTGTAATTCCAAAATAACCCCAAAAATTGATGACACACTAAAGAAACCATGTGGAAATTTCAAACATGCTTCCATAATTCCTAAAGGCATTTTAGTTATCTGACTTGAATATTTGGAATGAATGATAATGAAAGGAGATGCACGGGATAAGGCTAGTGCACTAGGAAATATGAAGATCCTACATGAAGATAGAGAAGTCATGTGTGTGAGTTGCAACAAGGCTGGTCACACTATTAAGAACTGAATTACATTTATTCCAACTCAAAACGAATTCCACAAAAATATGAATGTTTCACAAGGATATTCTAGTATTTTAAAGCTCTTTATGAAAGAAGATTCAAACATAATGATTTGGAATAAATATTGAGATCAATAAAACCATAGTTATAATTAAAGATCAAATGTCATAGTTTGAGGAGTAGAGAAAATGGAGCATCATAGTATAGAAAATAAACATATCCCTCCTTATCACATTAAAGAAGAAAGAAGGATCTGCCGTATTCCCTTAAATATTTGTGTATTTTATTTGTTCTTATCAAAGAGGGAATTGAAGGTGAAGAAAGAGCTCACGGGGAGAACCAGAGAATTATTGGTGAGAAGTGTTCCCTTGAGGGGGAGACACATGAAGAAGCTTCGAGAGTTATTAGTTACACTTGTATCAAACATAGATGGTATAAAATTCAATTACTCTAAAGGTTTTTCCAAGGTCAAGTCACTGGAAAATATTTTTAGGCTAATAATCTCATATCATACAAATTTTTCTCATCCTTTAATTAAAGTGTAAGGCCCATGAAGATAATTAGATGAGTTCTAATCCAATGAGGTATCATGATTAGTGGATAATGGATAACATTGTTGTTGTCTAAATCAAGTCTTATTGTCCTCTACACTGATCAGTGCTCAAGTAGAAATAGAGTGAAATAAGTGATGGAACACTACATAAGTAAGGATGGATAACCTCTCTACCATGAACATTGTATTTCCTGTTAATAAGGAGAGAGATAGAGAAATGAATCATATAGAGAAATAAAAGTAAGGGGGTAGATGATAATATCATTTTGACATTGACACATTCTTTTCAATGGAAATTTGGATGTATTAACAACAAAATACAAAGGGGGATATTGTTGGGACCACTTTAGTGTATTGAATTGTATTTTTTGTCAATGATGTCAATGATGACCATTCTAAAAAAGAATATCTCTTATGATCAAAGATAATGGATAATGGACCAATTAGACGATTGATGCAATGATATTATTGTTCATATAATGGGTAACATAATTGATATATTGTTTACGACAACATAGAAGAAAGGTGGCCATATAAAGGATTCCTTGTGCTTAAAGGTGACCATGGATTTTAGTACATAATTAGTATTCTAATATTTATATTTTATTGGCCTTATCAAAAAATAGCATCCTTAATCCAACCAATGATCCATCTAACAAGGGATGCGACTCACACCACAATGTGGGCAGTTGAGCTCGACCCCTACCAGCCAGATAGCATGGAATTTCCAAGGTCGAGTGGTGAATGGAAGAGCATAGACATAGATAGAGCCTCTAGATCATGTGCCACCATGATGGGTGGCAAGGATGATATGATTCATACAATGGGAATAGAGCGCGCCCAAGGAGCATGGTACAGAGCGATTTTGTGGAGAGGGGAGGATAATTCTAAGCCGAGGATAGTGTGAGTTGATACTTAATCAGTGATGTTTCCACGTTTGTGTTTTGTTGTGGATTAATGTTTTTTAATGTCCAAGAAAATATTTTTGTTCCATCAGAACCAGCATGGAAACTTTTCCACACACCTCATTCCACAACCTATGATCTAATTTCCACCTTCCACACTTGATCTATGATTATCTAATGACCATGGTGATCCTTCTCCATAATCATCATCCTCTGAACCCTTGATGGGGCCACGATTCCATAGTCCACCAAAGATGTAGCTATACCTCCTTCATTGACCATCTATTTATGTTTAATGATTGAAACCACTGTATTATGATCATAGGGAATCCACAATATCATGAGGGCAACTTCTTTTTCATGCATGTAACAGAATAATAAAGTTTAAACATGGATGAATAAATTGTAGCCTTGAGGTCACTTCATAGGAGATCTGGTGTTATTGATTAAGACTTTTATATAATTCTAAATGCATGCACGAGATGTTTTCATGAGAATGGATTGGGTCACATCCATGAAAAAGAAACTACCATGAATATCAGTGTATCTCTTACCCGTGGATTGAAGATTTTAAAACTTTGATCTTCATGGAACATCTATAGTAATTTGAATGCCAAAAAGATTTGATCTCTTCTTATAAAAAGAGAATCACAAATCCAAGAAGGGGTTACTGATTCAATGATTTCAAGAGCTCCTATTTTGAAAAATAAAGACAATTCGTGCCTCAGTTTATGCATTTCCATCACATAATCGTGAACCACCCTTGGTTCATAGAGATAAGAGATGTGAATCATTTAGGTTCGCAAAGAGTATACCCACAAACTATTCAGTGTTCATGAATAAGATGTACCACATATAGTTATAGTACTACAAATTGATTTCCCGCGAACCAGCTTCAGTCCGGTGAGGTGGAGAACGACGTACTGCTTGGTCCGTGAATTTGAACTATGTACCTTCCTGTTCGGCAATGGATAACTACACACCACTCAGGAGAACTGAGTATAACATGGTACACGAAGGAGGTCCATAGTCTTAGTGTATAGGATTTCAATTCATCCATTATGTTTATAGGAGTCCCAAACCATCCCAGTTTGAATAGGTGACTTGCACACTCTGTGAATAGTGGGAGATCACATGCATGACGAACATGAAATCCATATGCATGATTTTAGATACCCGAGTGTGAAAAAATAAAAAATATAGTAGAGTACCCCTATTCGGGATTGAAGAAAATTTAATAATAAAATAATACATTACATGTTAATTTTAATGAACTAAATAAGGCTTTGGGTGTTCCCTTGTGAAGAATAGAATGAGATAAGAATAAAAATGATGTTACATACATGCATGCACTTATCATTTTAATGAATTCAAGGAAAAATGAATGTGCATTTTCGAAGAATGAATAATTAAAAGGTAGAGAGAATTTGTATTCTTTCATCAATACATGAAGACATTTAAAGAAAAATCCACAACTGTGGGTGCATGTGTGTGAAGAAGAAGAAGAAGAAGTAAAATAAAGGGAGCAGTTCGTTTAAATGATTACTAGATGATCTCATGAATACATGTTAATATAAAATAAAATAATCTGATTCTAATGATGCCTAGTGGGATAATCTTCATTTAATTAACAATCACAATGGAACATGTGATTTTAGAGGAAAAGAAGAATATGTTTTATTGCATTCAGTAATTTTACTAAAGGAGAAAACTGAATATAAAAGAGAATCAATTTTGGATTTCGATGCAGGTAGTGTCTCATACTAAACAAGGAAAAATACTTCCAATAAAATATATTGAATATTCAATCATGTTGATAAACTGAGTGTCATCACTCCAAAGGTAGAGATTTATGGAGATTCCACAGATGTGATCCGTGAAAAGCAGTGATATATCCATAAACCTTGTAAAGGCAGTGGAACAGGGAATGAGTGACTGTGCCTGAACCTTTGTAATCCATATCTACTGTAGATTTTTAGAATTTAGTATGACTGGAAACTTTTAGTTGTTTTCTCCTATGACGTATCCCATATTGGTGAACCAGGTAAAAGTGTTGTGTTGTCCTTCTGCATGTGAAAGTTTTAGTTGTTGCACATATCCATCATACATAGTTAAATAAGTTCCCACAAATTCGGGAACATGATCAATTAGTTTAAAGAGAAAAAGGTGACAACCTGATTCACCCCCCCCCCCTCCGCCACCGGGTGGTCTGGGATCCTTCACAATAGTGTCCATGATCTAGAATACCAGTGAGGAAGCGGAAATAAAACTCATGGAATGTAGAATATTTATGGATACATTTTTCAATAAATTCGTTCTTCATGATCATAAAAATTAGATGATGTCAAACTCCTATAACTTAAGCACATAGTATGAATAGAGTGTTGATGATTATTAATCCACCATTAAAACTTTATCCTGGTATACTATATATTGTACACGCAACATGGATTACAAGATATAATACTTTTTTGAAGGTCATAATCCAAATATCTTAACGGATATGGTCTCCCAAAAACATTCATCACACTTACAGATAGTTTTATGAGACACCAAAATGGAGATGGAATTCTCAATATACAATATATTCAAAGGGAAAAAATAGAAGAAGAGGTCTTTCCATCACCATGGAAATGGGAATTCACCATAGATGAAGGGGAATTTTGATCAATTTATATCATTTGAAAACTATGGAAACAGTCACCCTAATAATTCTTAAAGGGAATTTGAGTTTATTATATGTGTGGAGAAAGGGGTCACCGTATTAAAGAGTTCAATTGGAATAAGGAAAATACTACTCAATTTTACAACTAAAATGAAATAGATGACTATGAAAATTAGTGCCCTATGTTTCAGGGTAATGTACCACAATGTTGTCCAAGGGGAGATTGAAAAGCCTATGCAATCCCAATTGTGGATGTATATGTCAATAATGTGGATGTATAAGGTAAATAAATCATATCTTCAAATTTATCTAATTCCATATTTTATTTTTGATCATCACACACTTTTATATCAACTGATTTTTATATTAAATTTATACATTTCCAATTTTATTTAATAATAATTTTTTTATTAAAAAATCCTAATGGAAGACTAATAGCAATAAAATTATGTTCGGAAGTCCCAATTGTGACATGTATGTTTTATTTTTGTAATGATCTCATTATCATAACTATGATTCACTTTGATATAATCTGTGGTATAAATTACCTCTCGAAATATCATGGAAATTTTTATTGCAATTTGAAGTAAATTATGATGGGTGAGAGAGATTTATAATCCATAATATATAGAGTAGAACGGTCCTCAGTTGATTCTTATCACGATACACCCCAATAACTCTATTGAATGAAATTATTGGTGAGGAAGAAGAAAAAATATTCTTTTATGGAGGAGGTAGACTTCAAATTGAGGATATTTCTACTGTACAAGAATATATTGATTTATTTCCCATGGAATAACCCAAACATCCCATTGAGAAGGAAGTTTAATTCTCCATTCATTTATTTACAAATGCATGGCCAATTTTAAGGAATACATAAAGATTGGACCTATAAGATTGTTGTAGTTGAAGAAACAACTGTTGGATTTGTGTAGTAAAGGATATATTCTCCCATGGTGTTTCACCATGGGGGTCCCCAATTGTCATTTTTAAGACAAAATATGGATCCTTGAGGTTTTGCATTGATTATAGGGTAGTAAATGAAATTTCAGTAAAGAAAAATTAATTTTTTAACTTGAATTGATGACTTGTTTGATCAAAACTAAAGAACCCAATATTTTTTAAATATTGATCTTCATTCTGGGTGTCTCTAATTGAAAATAATGATGGAAGACATTATGAAGACAACTTTTCTGATAAGGTATGGACATTATGAGTTTACATCAATTCCATTTGGATTGATTAATGAACCCCTTATTTTTTAGACCCAATAAATAGAGTATTCAAAGAATATTGGGATGATTTTTTTGGTATTAATTAATTATATTCTAGAATATTATAAAAACTACGAGGATCATGATAATCACTTGAGGGTCATTCTTATGACTCTTGTAATTGAAGAGTTATATGGGAAATTTTGTAATTTTGATTTCCAGAATGAATAATTTCCTTCTCTTGGCCATATTATCTCTAAGGATGCAATATCAATTAACCCTACAAAGATAATTACAGTCATAAAATAGCCTATACAAACAAACATAACTGATTTAAAGTGTTTCATTTGTTTGGAAGTTTATCTTCGATATTCCAATTGGATTATTTCACTATTGGATAACCTATTAACCATGATTACTCATGAATGTGTTATGATGGTTAGGAAAATGGAATATGATGAATGATTCAATTAATTTATGAGAATATTCTTTGATTCTCTAATTATATGCTGCCATATGATTTTGATTTTTATTTAATATATAGTGTGCATCAAAGAAGGGACTTGGTTGTTTCCTAATGAAATATGATAAATTTATCCCATATAAACCAATGAAATTTACTTCTCATGAACAAAACTATCCAACACATGATCTTGAGCTTGTAGTAGTGATCAGAAAATTGAAATAAGAAAAAAATATCTCCATAGGGAATCATGTGGGATATACATAGATCATAAAGTCTAAAAATACATCTTCTCTGTAAAGAGTTCATTATGAGAAAAAGGAAATGGTTAGTGTTACTCAAGGATTATGATTTATCAATACAATACCACCTAGGAAAGAGAATATGGTATTTGATTCTTTCAGTATGAAGGATCATGTAGTTATAACACAAATGTGGATTTAAAATGATCTTACATTCAGTAATCTAATAAACATGTATATGTGAATTTAAAAGTAAGGGGATACATCAATCTCTTTTTAAATTATTGGAGAATAGTCTATATAAAAAAGAATAAATAATAACCTATTTTATTATGAAGACTTCCAAAATAAAATTAATGGAATAAAAAAACTAATATTAGTGAATTTTTTTGGAAGATGGGGTTCTAAAATTTAGAAAGAGGATATATATTCCATATAAACCTCAACTAATAAAGGGATTTTTTGGACAGTAATAATAGATAAAATTTCACTAATCACCTTGGTAGCTCAGATACGTATATAGAATTAAATGAATATTTTTGGTGGGGTAAGATGAAGGGAAAAATTGCAGATTATGTGTCCAGATTTTTGGTTTGTCAAAAAGTAAAAGTTGTGATGTAGCATCATCAATTTTTCCTATAACATCTTATTATTCTAGTGTGAAAATAGGATGAAATTACTATGGACATAGTCATGGGACAAACATATACTACTAGGAATAATTATCCAATATTGGTTGTCCTTAATTACCTAATCAAATCTAAACATTTGCTTTCCATATGAGATGTCCAGCCTACTGAGTGCCTCACAAGGATTTATATTAATGAGGTTTTAAGAATTCATGTCTCATGTATATTTATTTTTTATATGAAGATCCCAACAATATATTGATATTCCATAACATTCATCAGAATTCTGTTAACATTGATCTTTATTTGAGCACTTCCTACCATCCTCAAATTAATGGACATTTGATAAGAAAAATTCAAACAATGGAATACATGTTGAGGTCATTTTCACACAAAATTCATGGTATGTGGGATTATTACATACCTTTGTTTGAGTTTTAATATAATAATAATTTCTATTCAAATATTTAAATGGTTCCACATAAAGCATTTTATGGAATTAGATTTCGTACACAAACATTTTGGGTAGATGTTAATGAATTGAAATTGGTAGTCCCAGAACATGTTGATGAAACTAGAACAAAGGTAAAGTCTACTTTAGATCATATTAAAGGATCTCAATGTTGGAAATAGAGTTATATTGATAATTAGAGGAATGATTTCGATTTCTAGGTGGGAGATCATGTTTTCATAAAGGTATCTCCATGGAAGGGGGTTATAAGGTTTAGTGAGAAATGGAAATTGAGTCCAAGGTACATTGAACCCTTTGATATTCCAAAAAGTTATGAAGTTGTTTCTTATTATTTGGAAATTTCTTTTAAATCACTTAAAATTGAACAATGTGTTTCATATATCTCTACTATGGATGTATATACCTGACCCAACACATGTTCTCACCTTTGATGAAATATTGTTAGAACCATACATTTTATACTATAAAGAACATATCCTTACTCTTGATACCATGGAGAAAGTATTGATGAATTAGATAACTCATATGGTTAAGGTAATCTGGAGATATAAAAAAATGGAAGAAGAAACATGGGGGTAAGAGGATTAAATGAATGGGAACTACTCAAATCTATTTATAAGGTTACACCACTAAATTTTAGAGGATTAAATTTTTGTAGGTGTTAAAATGCATCACCCGAATACATTACCATCATTTTATTTTATATTAAATTTATTTTTTTGGTATATTTCAATGCACCAGACACCAAGATTAAACAAAATAATATTTAATCACATTTTCCATTGTTAGTTAAATTATAACACTTAGATAGATGTTATACAATTAATTTAGAAGTTATATGTCTACTATGATATTGTTATCCAAAATATTTTATTGTTATAAGATAAAAATATCCCCAATATTACACATAAAACACTATATATTTAGTTTTACCACCATTTAATAGATAACCTGTTTTAAATACAATTTTTGATACTTTTCAATTTTATATTTCAATATATAATGTTATTCTTTTAAATAACAATAAAAAAATGTACTTTGGTTTAATTTTTGGTATTTTCCCTAATAATCATCATGTTTTGATGAATAGAGGGAAAAACTAAATTTTAATTGAAATGAATTTTTTCGTCAAAAAGATATTTAGTATAATATTTATATTTTAATTTGTTTTATTTTATAATTATAATATATTTCAAAAATTTAATCAAATTTATGTAATTTAAATCAGTTTCAAATTGAATCATAGAATTCAAACGTATCAATAATCGCATGTTTCAATCTTTAATAACATGTTCTCACCCCATGAATTGGATTACTTATTAATTAATTGCAGAATATAATGTGTTTTTACTTTTGAAGGATCAATTCTATATTTGGAATCAGTGATTCTATATTATTTAATTTTTTGTTAATTTTGGGAATATGAATAGTAAATTTAGTAACATTTTAATTAACACTGATAAGGGAAAATAGGGTTGTTAAGGTTAATAATTTTATAAGACATCCACTAAACATGTAAAAATTTTATTAGATTAGTCATCTTTGACCAAAACCACATTTGGGATGATTTTATTACTTCTTGGAGGAACTTGGAGAAATTTTCCTCTTTTATAATATTTTATTCTATTGAATGTCCAATATATCTTATTGATGTTTCTAATAAGTATTATATTTTTTATGTATGGTTATTAAGAATATATATTCGACTATAGATAGTATTTGGAAGTAAAAAAATAATATAAATCGTGGTAATTTATTTTAAAATTTTAT
This sequence comes from Viscum album, assembly GCA_963277665.1. NCBI lineage: Eukaryota > Viridiplantae > Streptophyta > Magnoliopsida > Santalales > Viscaceae > Viscum > Viscum album. The sequence goes on along the minus strand of OY728159.1, from coordinate 599,595,595 downwards.
GAATTTATTTATCAAATTATATGATGATACAATAATGTTGTAGTAATTTCATAATTAATGTTAGAATTAGATAAATGATATTAAAAATAATAAAATAAATTTAATTTTTCATTATTGAAATTATAAAAATAAATTTTGGGCGACTTTGAAATTTTATATTCTAGTTAATTGAGTTTTTGTTTTGAAGATATCAAGATGTTTTGATATTATAAAATTCCATGAATCAAATATTGTCAAAAATGACATTATGGATATTTTGAAATAAATAATATGTAAAAAAATTATAATATTCATAAAAAAATATGGAAAATGGATTGGTATATGGTTAATTATGTCATAAATTATCTATTTGGGGTACTTTTAGTATTTTTATAGTTACTATATAAACCCTAAAATTGTAAAAAAAACCATGCTGTTATGGTAATAGTAAAACCGTTTAACTACGGGTTAAAGCCAAAAGGTAAGAATAATAATTTCACCAAAAATTTTCTAAATATTATTATTGGGAATATTTTAATCCAAAATTTTCTTTTTGGAAATATGAAAATTTTGATAAACTTGTAACAGATAATTAATTTTTAGTAATTAAATAGTTTTGGAGTTTCCAAAAGTACCCCTCACCTTCATTATAACTGGACACCTCCTCCCTCACTTACTCACACCACTTTCAGCCTTCTAGATCAACCAAACCCTACCCAAATAATCTTTAAAAAATGTTCTCTTTGACTTTAAAGGATATATTTGGTAATAATTCCATCTAAGGAAGAATTTTGTTATAAACCAAAAGGAGTTAACTGATAATGAGGTAATTTTCTTCAATAATTAATTTTTTTCGTTCCCCACTCATTTATTTCCTATTATTTCAGGTTTATATCATAACATCAATATCATAAATATATTTATATTTTTTAATTTAAATGTTTCGACATAATCTTACAAACAATTCCATATAACAGGTAACAAACATACTGTTTCTATGTACGGTGAAATACTGCCTCACGAAACGATGATTGTTCATTGTTCCATTTCCACAATTCATTATTGGGAATTATGAAGGAAAATTGTTTTTATAAGAGATATATATTATATTAATTCATTTTTTCTTCTATAATTATTTTATTACACATGCATTTATAATTTCTATTTCATGTAAATATGATAACATTGTTTATGGAAGTATAGACTACTACCACCTGAAAGAGATATAATTAACTCACAATATACATGGATCATATATGGAATGGATTTAATAAACATATGTTATATATATTAAATATATATGATAATTTAATTAAAATAAAAAATATATAATTTAATTTTCATTCTTTTAATATGGGAAATAAATTAATGTAACATTCATGTGTACGTACGGCCTACCATCCTTATGAATAGTGCATTTTTTTCTTATCTAAAAAATTTATTATAAATATTATAAATACTTATATAATAAATAAAAATAATAATTAAATAATAGTTTAAATTATAGATATGATGAAACCATGATATAATTAATTTTATTAACAAATAACAAGTCAAAACATACTCGAGAAACTAGGAAATTAAGAAATGTACAAGTGAAAATAACGAATGACTTTTAATGGAAGTGTAATAAGATATTATAAGATAATAAAATATGATATCTTGATTGTTAATATTGTTTAATATTAACTTTTAACACTATTTAAACCATTATACCTGAGGTTAATGGACGATCGCTCAAAAGTAAACACAACGTATGGTATTTTTTCTCCATTTACACTACATTTAGACAAAATTGTTTCCATGAAAAAATTTAATTTTATATGGTATATATACTACCATATGACTCATTTTATATTTAATATAAAAAAATTTATGATATTATAGGTTTCATGTAAATTAATTTCTTTATTTAGATTATAACACAAATCCTTTAAAGCATTATGGGAGACTTTAGAATGATTAATGATTATTTTACTAAAAACGATTTAATGGTATTTTAATGGAATTTCCATGCCGCAATATCAACATCCCATGTTGTTACATAGAATCATCTGGGGAATTATTTATCCATTATTCAATATAGATATTTTATAAGGCATATGTTTTATTATTTTAATCGATTATTCAATATAAGGAATGATTTGGGTAGGTACGACATGGGTGGGGCTCAGTTATAGATATCCCCTTGATGCATCAGTAGTCTAATGAGCTGAAATATTTTAAATAATAAAATGGATTTTACCTGACATGATAAACCTTCTTTTGAATGGTCTTGATGGTAATGTTTCCATATACATAGGAAATATGGTGTCATATAATTAAACACCTCCCTTATTTATACATGATTAATATTCTTCTATGAGATTTTATGATTACATATCTGTGGATGTGTTGTATTCTTAGTTTTTTTATTTATATGGAATTTGTTCTAGTTATTTGCCTTTACATGTTGATTTTTCATTATCATGTTATTTTAATGGCATGGGTTATCAATTATTTACCTTTCCATGTTGATTTATTCCTATTGATTAAATTTTGCTTTTGTTCTACTTACCCTTAATAAGAATTTGATCTCACAATTATTATATTTTTCTTCCATAGATAATGAACATTATTCCCTTAAATTAATTATAGTGATTTTGTCTATTTTTTATTATTATATATCTTGTTTTTATTTCATATATCCCAATTTATTATGGGATCATTTATATAATATATATTTCAAATACACCAAAAATTATTTTTCCTTAAATATTTGATTCCATATAATTCATGACAATGTAATAAACTAATGCACTAAATCTAGTATTATGGGTTTGGGGCATTAAATAATGAGGAATAATGTGTGGATGATGAAATAGAAGAAAAATAGACGAACAACTCCCATCTGAGTGCTTCTTGTGGCCTGAGGCCTAACATTCCACTCACATACTAATAAAAAATAAAAAATAATCCACCACCCAAACATGAATTATACCCTTATTTAACACCCCAATAAAACTAATAACACTTGATAAAATAGATAAATGACCAAGCTTCCCTTGCGATGTTACACTCAACTACCAATCAAATACCTATAATCATAAACCTTCAAAACAATTTCTACCCACACTATATTCCTAAAATAACTTTAATCTTGAAAACCCACCTTTTCCTCAAGGAATATACCCTAAATAAAAGATCCATTTCATTATCACTAGAATTGTTTCTCATTTATATCATTGTAATGATGACCCTTGGTGGTGGGTTCAGTGTTGGTATCAATATTAATTTTCTCCCAATAGCTAGTGTGTGATCCCATATCTCAGTTTCATTCCCTAATTTACTTACAATGTCATTATAAATTTGATAAAACACCTCTTATTGTGGTGGTTCTTATGAAACTATGCCTAATTTTTAGCCCCCAACTTTTGAATCTTTTTTTACCGCTAATAACGGATCCTAATTATATTTTTTTAATCAAATCAAATTCCAAGAAATGTGCCCCAAGAATCATTAGCAAAAGTCTGGATATTATTGATCTTTTTAGGAACAAAAATTTCCTTTTATAATTATAATTTTGACCAAGATATTCTATCTACTTGAATATTTCAATTTTTTTAAATTTTATCCAGTTGCTCAAGTGGAAGCCTATACTACTACATCGTACTAGTCATTAGTTCTTTGCATCATCATCAAAAGAAATTCTTTTGGTGAATTAGTAATATCCATTTATGTTAATACATTTTCTCTATAATAAAAATCTTTAACATATCCTACATACAAATTTATCTACAATTAATTTTATTTCCACTCCTAATAATTATTTATGCCAAACCATATACACTAGAACCTAGTTTGAAAATTACCTCATACAGCCATTTAGAACTGGATTCTAACTATTACTCAGTAATTTTCTTCACCCTAAGATTCTAGGACATTTCCATGTATTTTTCAATGGTTTCCAATAATTTAGTTTGATACCCATCATCTTATAAATTACTGTATAAAAGTAAAGGTATCTCAATACGAGCATTGGATTATTTTATCAATATTTAAAACAAATCATAATTCTTCTACTTGAATCTATATTATTTTCCTTATCACGTATAGAAAAAATCAATGTGTCATCCCCTAATGTGATTTTAAATTTTTCAATAATCTCATATTCGATTTGTGGGAAATTGAGATTCATATTAGGCACTCTTAATGACCTAAACTAATCTACAAAATTACTAAACATACACAGTCGTTCCATCTGTATCTCCAAATATTCTCATTCCTAGAAAATTGAAAAATATTTTTGAACTTCAGTGATTCATAAATCAATATAATGACCATTGAACACTAGAATCATAAAAAACATGGTCTCCTTCAAATCCTCCATCTCTCCCATGCTCATTAAAAGTCCATACATCGTCACCTTGAACTCTTGTCACAAATTCCCCATTTTAATTGGATTATTAATTCAAAACTCCAACACTATGATCCAGTATTACACTATTGTTATATATTTTTCTCCTCTATATAATTAAATGAACAATGATGAAATTAATTCATTATGATATCCTCAACTTTTTTGAGTTGTTATTTCTTCTATTACGTATATGTGTCCCCTTCAACAGTGTGTTCATTTGAAAGATCCACCTCCTAGCACTCAGGCAACTTTATTTTGTACACTGATGTACATGTCTCTACTAATGTGAGTTAACAATCCATAGTGGTGAGGAAGATATACAATTATTTAAACATTAAAATCACTTAATCATGTCCTTTTATATTCAGTACAAGAATCAAGATCTCTACACATGAACACATCTTCCTCTATTCGTCCAAATTGTACCTATGATAAAAAAATCATCTCTTTAAGAATATATCATAATGAAAGAACCAAATTTTTCGGATATATAGAGATATAACCAATGGAATTAAATTGGTAGCTAGTAAAAAAGTTATTAATTACAGTAGAACATCGATAAATAAAGCATGGAAGAATAAGTAGTATAATAAAGGTAGAAGAGTAACCCCCTTAGGACTACTCTATAGGGAATGAGGCATAAGCCTCTAGTTAGATAATTTATATTTATAAATAACAATATACCCCCTACAAGAATCATCTACCTATTTAATAATCCCCTAATAACTAACAACCCCCAATAAACTTATATAGGAATTAAAAATCTACATCAGGAAAATCAAACAGATACCATCCCCATACTCAAAGGCTTATACATACATAAATGGTCATACCCACCAAGATTTCCTATTAGGTGTTCCTTTTGAAATATTTTAAAGATCACTAATCTCCCTAGGTTATTTCATACCTTCATAATTATTAATGTTTTCCATTACATTTTTTCTATTATTTCTCATATAAACTTGTTGTATAATAAGGATTTTCCATAGAATAAGTGTGTGTGGAAGGGATAAAAAACACTATAAATTATTTTATATTTTAATTATTATATATATTTAAAGGGAAATAATTATTAGTATCCATGTATATATAGTGTATTTGATGTCCCTATATGAAAATAACCCCCCCAGTTTAGGTTCTTTTAATTATTTTCTAATTTAATATTGTTTTTGTTTATTTCTTGTATGAATAAATAATAATGGAAGTGTTATCAACTATTTTGAATTTAATTTCATTTTTTAACCTCAATGAGTATACACTTATGTTGTATCGTTATTCCACATCCTCATTATTTATCTAATTTCTTATCTCATACTAAAATATACATGTGGGGGAGGTATGATTGTAAAATTTATGGCAACCACTTAAAATTAATATTCAATTCGCTTCATGAAAAATCTAATTCAACAAAATTTTTAAACTTGAAATGATTGATTGAATCTAATACTATCATTATAAATATGTTCTATTTACATATTTTTAATATTTTTTGAATATTTGTTTTAAAATTTATGTCAAATAATGTTTATTATTATAAAAGTTTCCTTTTTTTCAATTTATGTTGAGTTTTTTTATATATTGTTTTGGTAATAATTCAATTATATTAACTTTTAATAAAGATGGAAATCATTAATAATATTTTATTTGTATGTTCACTACCAATAATAATGGATTTTAAATAGAGTTGACCTAAATTTCATTGATGTGATAAAAACATAAAGATTACAATTTTTTTCAAAATTATGAGTGATTTTCATATTATATTATCTCGGTGATATTTTCTAAAGATGTGTTTTAATATTTCTCTCCTGAAATTATTTTAATAATGATATATGGTTTTCCATTATAAAATTTCAAATAATTCTAGTTTATATGATTTTGATTAGACAGTTAAATTCTGCATTCAAGTAAGTTGTAAAATGTTATTCTAATTCATAAATGAATTTCATTTCATTTAAATTTTATAGATTAGTTGGTTTTAATTATACTAATCTATTATTTATTTCTTGAATAGAATCATCCATTTCACTTTTGATAGTTTTATTTAATGAACTTATCTTTGTGATAAACTATGTGTATTTATTGTGTTGTTTTTCAATTTTATAGGGAGAAAAAGAACATTTATGAAGGATTGATTATAATTATTAGTCATATTGGTTAAATTCAATTTAATGATTTTATTTTTCCATATTTTTAAAATGAAAAGTATATTTTGACATAAATGAGTTCTCTTTAGAGGGAAATAAATTACTTAAATATTGTTGGATTTGTGGGTGTGATTTTTTTTTTGAATTTATTTATTGTTATGAAAAGACATGACTGTTGAGTTTAACATGTGTTGTTATGCAATGAATTATTTTGGAATTTATTAATGATCTTTTTCAAGAGAATAAGATCATTTTTCGGGGTAATTTACAAACCATGAAATTATTTTATATTTTCGTTTAAATTCATCACATTTATTACATTAACTATTCATATTTCATGGGATTTTATCAAACATTCATGAATATATGTTTAATAATGATAAGTATGTATTTATGCTTATATTTTGTTATAAATAACGAAAATACATTGACCATGTGAATGTTTTAGAAATATAGTTTGAAGTGAATTTTTATATTAATTAAATATCTTAATTTTTTGTTATGTTTTTGAGTGAAATATATTTTTTAATAATTTCTAAATATATTTGATGTTTAAAATATTTTTAAATATTGGTAATTCCCTTTGGTGAGTTTTAAAAAATAATATCACATGTAAATAAGTTTTGTAAACAATATGATGATAATTGTTATTTTCCATTTTTTCTAATGTTTTTTAATAATAATTATGTGATAATATAATTTTATTTTCCATAATGGAAATTTATTATTTCATTTAACATCTTTCTTGTCATTTTAAGGATATCATAGAACATACAAATATGTGATAATTATATATGATTCATATAGGTAAATAGTGAAAGTAATTTATTCTATGATAATTTAATGAGCTTTGTGGGACTTACAGTATTGAGGATTTGTGCTTACATTCATTCAGTGGATTAATTCATGATGTTTGGTTGTCAGAAGTCTCAATAACTATAATTATGGAGAGTATTTCTCTAAATATGAACATTATTCAATAGAAACATGATAGGGATGTTATGTGTATCATTGGATCACTACCATGAAAAAGTTCATGCCCTTTGATTGAATTAATTGAAAGGCATAATGATGAAGGGAGTTCATCTTGTCTGATGATGAATGTAATTATATATTTTTTACAACTGTAATATTTATTAATTAATGTTGTGGATTAATGTTAAAATTAATTTGATGATATTTTTTTGGTTTGTCGTTATAGATAGAGACCTAAAACATGTTTCAATTGTATTTACAATTATGTGTTTCGGTATTCATATTAATTAGTTTGAAGTAGATGCTCCATGATTTACGAAATTTGTAGAAATCAATCTATTTTATATGTCAACATTTTCTATATGATTGATGTAGAATATGGGTACGCCTGAAGGTTTTTAGTTTTGATTGATTTTTGGTCACTAGAGGGGTAATTTATGTTCCCTAAAGAGAAATAATTGATCTTCTTGAATCTTCTTCCACAATTGGTCGAATCCTTTAAAATTTAAGTAAGAGTTAAAATCCAGAGATATATGATGGTTTATTGGATTTTGTGTTGAAAATTATTTTATGGATCGTGGCAACTGATTCATCTATTTAATGTAATGATGTTGAGATTATTTTATTTTTTGTTAGGATCTAAAGTAATAATCCCTATGGTACAACAATTACATTGAGATAAAAATAATTTGAAGGTGAGTAAATAAAAATTAACAATACATCTAATGTGTAGAACTCATTAAATGATTTGGGTATAAAATAATGATTAAATAGATGGATCTCACTATGGAAAAATATAGCCTAAAAAAATTTTATATCTATAAATTAAAATTTATAAACAATCAATATATTCTCTCTTAAATAAAAAAATAAACACATTAAAAATATAACACATAAATCTAAAACCATGAGATAAAGTGTTGCCTATGAAATTTGTGACCAAAATTGTTTGGGTGATACTATTTTAAAGGCTTCCCTCTCTCCCTGTTGGACTCACCTCAAATAAACATGTTTTACACAAATTATATCGGGAAATTATGGTAGGAATCTAGCCAATTTGAAATAATTTAATATAGAATAAATTATAATATTTCACACCCAAAAATTATTCAATCATGTCTCCCACATGAAAATTTTGGTGACAACCAATCACATCTTAACACTTTCATTGAAATTACAAAAAATGTTTCTCATGTATCTGCAAGTCTACACAAGGATTTGAATTATATAAACAGATTAGTTTCAATCATTTTCATTTGGAAATATTCCATATATTATTTAATTTTATTATTATTCATATTCAATCTTCCTTTCTATATCACGTATTCAAAAAATGATATTATAAATCAATTTTCATTATCTTGGAATGAACAGGATTGATTACTTCCAATTTTCAAGGCACTACGACTGTAACACTACAATGTAATCTTCTTTTATTTCTAATCAATCTATTCCAATGACATATTCATTCGAATTTCCAATTAGAAATCATTTTTTTCTTCTATGTACTCCACCTCGATAATGAATAAGGCCACTATATACTATAATTATATACTACAACTGAAATTGTTTCCCCTCAAGAGTAAATACTTGAATAGTAGTGGATTTACACTGATCATAATAAATTGAATAATATTGATCAAAATATACTCTAAAATTAAAATCTGATCCTCCATTATATATTATTTCATCATTGGTATCCTTGATGTATCTTTGGATACTCTTCATTGTGATCCAAATATTTTGTCCTATATTTCCAATGAACTCACTAACTAACCCTACTATATGTGTAGTTTCATGTTTAGTACAAACAATACAAGACATTAAAATCCAAACAGAAGATACATACAACACATGAGACATTTACATCCCTTTTGTTCCACTATTAGGACACATCGTGGAGTCTACTGTGAAATTAATGGGAGGAGTGGAAAATGTAACTTAGATTATTTCAAGTTGAATCACTTCAAGACCATCCTCATGCAATTATTCTATGATGTACAAATATTCTTATTATTTATATCATCTAATTTATTCATCTCAAAAATATTTTTTTTTGGGTCTGAAGAACATCATATCAAACTCTCATGCCAATTTTTTTCTCATCTATTGGATTTGAACACTGTTTTGGCCTACAAAAAACATTTAATCCATATAAGATAGTTAAATAATAAAACTTGAACCATATGGACCATTCAAAAATTCTCAAGCATCGAAATTTATTCTGTCATATCCAATACTTATGATATTCTAATCAAATCGTCTATGTCATCACCTCGAAAACTGTTTGAGACCTTACAAGGAATATTCAACGTGAAAGCAAATTTTAATTTACCTTCTTTAGAAAAACCTTTTGGTTTGAGAATATATATTTCATAATCAATATCACTATTGAGAAAATATTTTTTATATATAACTACTTTATATTTAGTGTGTATGTATCACACATCAATATATCTACCCATATATTCAAAAATCTCACAAAAAGGGAAAATATTTCATTGAAAGTGATACATTCTTTCTATGTGTTTCCTTTGACCACAAATATTATACAGTATTATTCCACCTGTTCCTTTCCATCCAACATGATCATGTAGACCCATTAATTCACAATGGGCTTCCCTCTTTGAGATAATGGATGAAGATCTCAATTCTTGTCCTTGTACTAGGCTTCAAGATCCACCAATATCACCTCCATCCTTAAATATACATCAAGACTATGGGTTACCTCTAAAAAATAAGGTGGATCTACATAATTTTTTAATAAGAAACACCCAAAATTTCTCTATGAAGCATAATATGAGTGTTATATTGGTTCTGTTTTCTCATGATTTGACTGTCATGGTCCATGATCATTTGGAAATTAATCAACATGCTCTATTAAAGACTCAATGGAAACCGGTTATTCATCTATTTCATCCTCCACCTCAACTATTTTTGTTTATATAATATCTTTTTATATTTAATTGTAAACAATTATTTTCAACTTTTCTTCTTCAAAAATGACATCCATGATGATGGAAAATTTATGTTAAGTGGGATACCACAAATGATACCCCTCCACACCAATGACGTATCCCTAGAAGATACATTATTTTTATCTCATGCCTAAATTCAATCATTCTTTGTTATTAAATAGCTATTATAGAGGGAATCAAAAAGTATGAAATGGATAATAGTTATTTGGTCTACCAATACACATATCCTTTAGTTTCTTCAAATCAATTTCCACTGTAAGAGATTGATTGATCATGTTTCAAGTGGTATTCACTACTTCTTCCAAAAATGTCTTAGAAACTCATAAACAATTTATCATCACTCTTGTTCAGTCCATTAAGGTTATATTCATCAGCCTTTTCTACTATATTATAATGAGTTTATGAGACCTTGACCATTCACTTGATTCATTTGGGTTTAAAAAAAGAATCAAAATTCTCAATTGTATATTCTCCCCCATTTTCCTTCCTCATACACTCAATATTTTTTTTTCTGATTCATGATCTATTTTCACATCAAATGTTTCGAATACATCAAAATAGGTATATATTACTATTTATTGGAAACATATAAAATTTCATTGAGTAATCAGAAATAAAATATAAAATGTACATTTCTCCACCCAAGGATACAACTGGTTATTTCCAAATGTCATAATAAATCATATCAAATATCTCATTGGTTATATTTGTTTAAGTTATAATCATAAACCTATATTTCTTATATAACATATAATTCTTAACAAATTTTAAGGATACCCCTATAATCTAATATAGAAACATCTAATAAAATATATCTTCATGACTTGTTCATAAATATGTTCAATCTTTTGATACAATATCATCTTCAATGCTTCCTTCGAGGTAGTGGATGTGAAAACTATTTATGACTCCTTTGGAATTTCACTAATAATAACATATAGGTTCTTTGATATATTTTCATTCATCATCCCTACCTGAACACCCTTTACAATCATACTAATCCATTTCATAGTGTGAGGCTTATATCTAATATAAAAATAACATTCTCAAGGTAAAAATGTTCTTCTTGAGGTCCTTCACATGGTGTAATCCATGAATGGATTAAACTATGCTATAATGAATATTTAATTTTAGGGGGCTGATTCTAATGATCCATAAGGTATGATTTTTCCCTATGAGAAACATTTTTCCTAAATATTTTCATACTGATCAGACCGTTCTAGTCAATATTTCATGTTCCATGTTTCCCCATAGTTAATTATTCATGTGTCATTTAGATGATGTATACCTTCAGTAGTCGTCACCACTTTACTGAAATGTAAATATCTATTTCCAAAAGTACTCATCACATTTCCTTTATATTTATGTTCATCACCATTAGTTTTTGGATAATATTTTTTACATTTCCCTTCTATCTATAATTATGATTACCACAATTTTTCTTATCACTCCTTGATTTAACCATCCATCATTCGAGCTCCCACTACAGCCCTTCCCCCACCATTCCTCTTTTTTCCATTAACATAGAATCTTCTTATTGTGATATTTTATATCTAGCTCCCTTTTTATTTAACAAGCATTATACCTCCTGAACCACAACTTTATTATTGTTTATGAGAAACATAATTGTTAGGATATTGTTGGAGAGGATGATTTTAAGTTGATCGTTTGAATATAGTAAACCCTTGAGAGGAATATTTGAAAATTTAGTATCCACAACTTCATATCCTACTATCATAACCTGAGAAAAATGAGAATTGATAGTGTTTTTGTGGTTGGTTATCAGCGATTACACCACCATTTGATGATTTTATAATTTTATCATTAAGGTAATATTTTTATGGAGTAACTTGGCCTCATATAACTTTTTTATATAATCCAATTTTTTTTTTAAAATATTCACTATAAAGCTTAATATGACCCAATATTATGAATACAAATGGATATTACAAATATAATTCCCTTCCCTTAAATTCAATATTTTCTCATTCACACTTGTTGTTTTTTTAACCAATCAGCAAAAGGCAATTATCTTTTCACAGCACTGCATACATCTTAAATTTTAAAAACTGAAAAAAATTCCATTGCATTTTTTGATCTCAAATTTATCCCCATTTGGATACATAATCAATCAAGAATCTCCTCATGCAATAAAAGATACTATTATAGGACTATTTATGATTGAAAATTATTTTCCCTTTGGTAAATCAATAATTGTGAGATAAAAATAATGTGAAAAATACAAAACAAATTAACATTAGATGTAGAATATAAAGACATTAAAAATAAAATGGAAAAACCCTTAGGAAACTAAAATTATTTCTCTATAGTAAAATGTGTATAAAAAATATCTCTCAATTATAAGGAGAAAACACTCAAAAAGTTATCTTATGAATAAATTTCAAAACACCTCAAAAATACAACACTAAAAGATGAAACAAGGAGATGATGTGTTTCTTGAGAAGACAATTATCAAAACTGTTGGGGGATCTCCTTTTATAGGATTCCCTCACCATATGTTGGTATCCCCAACTATAAATTCATTTTACCAAATTATATTTTTTAAATAATGTTAGAGATCCACCAATATTGAATGAAGTAAATATGGAGACCATTATATTTATTCTCACAAAAAGTCTTCAAATATTTGTGTCTTAAGAGGATCAAATATGTATATTGAGAGCTGCTATATATGGCAATGTGTTTATCTAGTGTTATACTATTGGTGAAAATATTGATATTAGGTTCAAATAAATTATTCATTTTTTTTGATCATTTTTGGTCAAACCTATTTTTAGTTGGTTTTCAAAAAAAATGTATATTAAGGTTATATTCCATGATTTTTTTTAAAATTTCATTATTATTTAGAATTTATTTTTCCTGTAGGATTGTTTTTCTGCTACTCTATTTGAGTTATTTTTGTAATTCCACATAGGATTCTAATTTAATAAATATTTATTGTTTGTCTTAGCCACTGTTTGTGGGTTGATGTGTACCAATCTGTTGTGGTGTCCACTGGCCATTCAAGAGCATGATAGAATAAATCATGTGATGGCAATTTGGGTTATATATTTTCTTTCATCACCCTCAGTAAATATGGAGTTCTATTTCCCCACCTTCCAAATCATCGACCTTTTTCACATGGCCCATGTTCTATCTGAACCTATTACACTATCCTTTTTTCCAAAAACCAAGATCACCTATGTGAATACATGTGTCCCACCTTGGTTATTCCATGTAAAATTGTGTTTCCTATCTTCCCTTAATTTTATCCAATCATTTCAATCCCTCAAGCATTGGTACTTATATATATATATATATGTGATATTTCTCTTTGGTGTTCCTCCTTCTAATGGGATTAGAGAGAATATATATCTTAAGAGAGAGGACTTCCTTTAGTATCACTATTGAGGTATTTTCACCTCGTTGTTCTAATTATCACTTTTATATGAGAGATCACATCCTATGAGAAATGTTGATGACTACAACCACATTCATAAGAACCATCCTAGTAATCCCATCCTTCACTTTCTATAAGAATCCCACTAGTTCGTAGTGTAAACATGAGACTATAAATCTGTATTTCTTTGGTTTATTTATGTTTTGTTTTCCTTCTTCTTGTTCTCTTCCTCTGTGGGTTTGTTTGTGTGAGTATTACCTATTTTGTGGGGGGGGGGGGGTTACCTTCTTTTTTCTTGGGTTAACCATGATACAATTTATTAAAAAGGGCCACATGTATTGATTTTTTTGTGGTATTAATGTGGTTTACTCTATTTTTAGTCACTTTTGTATATTCATTATATTATTTTTCATAATAATAAATCCTGTTGGAATTGTTCTTGTTATGAAAATGGGAAAAATGACCTCCAAATAATGTAAATACTATTTGTTCATTACTTTTCAATAATTTTCATATCATTTTATGTTCTCTTGTCCCCATCACTTTGCCTTTCTTTCCAATTTTCTCATCATCCTTTTGAATCCCATTTAATTACCTTAATTCATTTTCATTCAGGTTGGTAGAGGTATGTTTAATTTAAACTAATCGTCCAAACTTAAAATTTTTATCAACTCCTTTTAATTAAGTTAACAATGTATTTGGTCATGTTAGAGGTAGAGAAGATGGTAGTGAATGAAATTTATTTATGAAGATTTAATATGAGGGAGGATCTTATCCAATGTGGACTAAAAGATTCCCTATTAGGACCTAGTAAGCCTGTAGTGGATGTGTCTACCAAAAGAAAGTATTTGACCACCTATTCTAATGTCAACCCTTATATTTTGAAAATACCCATGGTATACTTATATTGACCATTAGATATAAAGTCTTATGGGTTTTCATTCATGAAACCGCAACCAATTTTATATATAATAAAGAAAACCATATGTATATGTCTAAGTCACATTTATTTCATTTGTATATGAAGTTAAATCATTATAAATTTATAATGTATCATGGTTCTTATATTTCTACACTATTTAATGATTTTAATAAGGTTATTCATCACATATATAATGTATATATGAGTATTAAAAATGAGGATCAAGATATCATTATGTGACTAATCTGGATGGTCTATTTAGCACATTGATGGACTCCATGATTTATAGTAGAAAAATTATTACTTTAGAAGAGGTTAAGGTAGAAGTTTTATCCATTTATCTTTAGAAACATGGGGTGAAGGATGATATTAGTGGAGTGATGTCCTAACCATAATTATTAACTATTAGTGGTAAATTTCAAAAAATAAATAGTGAATGTGAGGATAATAACTAGTTTTAGAACATTATATTTATCAGGGTGGTATAATAATACATATTAAAATTTACTTCCATAATTAAAAAAAGACGGATAATACGACCCAATCTAACATAGAATACATCAGTTTTGACATTTTGGATGTTCTCAAAAATATTTTTTGTTCCCCTGTAGTTACACTAAGACATATCCTCAAGGTAGTCTCTCTTCTGAGATACTAGGATTGACTCTGTATAAATTTTTTACGGGACCCTTCATTGGAAGATAGGGTGGTATAAGGTTGGACTAAGTAGTTCATTATTAGGTATATAACTAGTCTTCTAATGGATTTATGTTTTTGGTTGTTTCTCATTTGTACTTCGTCTAACTATTTCATTATTTCAGATTTTTAGGGTTGTTAGGTTCCCAATTTTTTTCCCATGAGGAATTTTATTTTTTATTTGGAAATATCTTCACATCCACGATGGTAATTTTATCCTAAATTTGTGGAATTTAAAGTAGAGTTAATCTCTATTATAGTGTTGTTACAATGTTCTCTTCTTACTTTTTGTGCTTGTTTTATCATTTTCCATTGAATTAGGTGGTTAGTTTGGAAAGAACACATTCCACTAGTGTCACATGATATGTGATAACAAGACAAGTTATGTTTTCATTATATATGAGAAGTTAATTTTTTTGAAAAATTTATTTTCATTGGTTTCCAAATAAAATATCTAGTTGTTTTATTTACGATGATTTTTTTTGAATTTTGTTATTATGAAATATTTATTTTATCTACAAGATTGTTCATTTTTTGACCCTATTTTCGGTTTAGGCTTCTGTGTGGGATTTATTTTCACTAGGCTTTTAGGGTTCATCTAGAATAGGGCATAACGTTTGATATAAATAGCTCATTAGTGGTGTCTACAAGATGTTAATGATATTGATCGATTGAAAATTAGGATTTAGGTTTTTATTCTTTGTTTTACTTCATAACCTCTAGTAAATTTGAAGATCCACATTACTATAATCTAACTAATCCACTACTCTCATGTGGTCTAGGATCTATTCAAAGTTGTTACTCTAGTCTATTTTGACATCTACTTCATTTTTCCAACAATAAATGGATGTATCACCTAGGTTTCCTCATCTAACACCACATGGTCCACCTTATCCTCATTATTCCACCTAATTTCACTTCCCGATGAAAAGATATTTTGATCTACATGAGATTTGGATATTAGATTTTCCTTGAGATTTTAGATTTAGCTAATAGATTCCTTGATAAAGAAGACCTCTGAAATTATTATCGGCATCTTTTTCAACCACTATCTCATTAAACATTTATGATTGTTAAATATCACCATATGAGATTTGTTTTTGATGAAATCCCCTTTAACAAGAATCAACCATAGAAGCTTGGTTATCCCTTACAATTAAAATCTCCACAATTCTCTATGTATACCCTGAGTCAATAAAGCTATATTTCTCCAATTCTATTGATATTTTTTTAGCTTCATCTTTTTTATCAATCGATTTGGGGTGGTAAGTGTAAACCGGAACTTCTTGTAGGGATTTATTTTACCATCCATGGTCTTAGGTTCACCAATGACCTCTATATTGAAAAGTACATATGCATGGATATTTTCCCTATTATACCTTTATTTCTCTATAATTATTATTGTCAATTATATGTTCTTTATTATTTTTTAATAATAAATCAAGGTGGTTTTGTTCTTCTCAAGTGTGTTTAAGTTACATTGATACATTATATTATCATTTTTGTGTTATGATTTAAATTGTTTTTGTGAATTATAGCATTAAAGTTTGTCTTCATATTACTATTTATTATGATATCACTTTTATATTTTTATTGTTTAAATCTGTTATGAAAAAATTATTTTATATTTCTCACCATAATTTTTTTGGATTTATTTATGCATTGGGATATTTACTGTACTATGTGGGCCTAATATGGTTGGTTTCTCAGTTGTCCTTATTAGATTCTAGCTTGCATTACTATAGCTTGTTACTCTGGTGATATGATTGTTTTTTAATTACTAGTTTTTGAATCTCTTTTATACCCCTTCTCATAATGACATATATATTTCTCATAACATTGAGTACACCACTGTTCGTTTTGTTTATCATCGATGAGTAGCTTCTGATTGGTTCTTTTGTTTCAAGGAACACTGGTAGTCTATGGATTGATGCCCTCTGCATCCCTCAAACCATCATCATTACATAATTTTTTTGTCCCTTATGGTTCATCTCCTAGTTTTTACAATAGATAAAAACTATCTCTCCAATTCCATTTAATTTCTTCATTATAATTCAAGTCTCAGCATATCTTCCTCCTTGACATCATCTCATCGATTAATTATAGTGGAGTCAACGTCCCATTCATAGAGTAATATATTAGGATGTCTTATTAACTAAACCATAATTTTAGAATGAGGAGTCCATAGATCTTGGTGTTTCAAGAACTAATGTTCCAACATCAAGATATACAGACTACCACGGTGCATGACACTCCAGTTCTGTAAGTGTTTTAATTTTTTCCCTATTTTTTCGTTCCTTTCAAAATATGTATACAATTTTGATTGTCTGTTATATCTAGATTTTATCCAATAAAATTTTATTTTCATTAAGATTAATAAAATGTTTGTGTTGGTTGTTTTCTTTCCATGCATGTAGGTCCTAGTGGGACTGAAGTACGTAAATCCTTATGTTCCCCTTTCATTCATTGATCCTAGCATCTTTAATTTTCAATTTCTGTTATATTTATATTCTACTTTAAAAGGACCGGTTATGTCATTACGTTTTGTGTGTTATTCCATTCAAACAATGCCATATTATCCCTCACAATGTGTTTTTACATCCCCTATAGTAATCCTTTTATATCGAACATAATTTTTCCTTCTAATTTCTTATTCATTTTCATTTTATTTGTTTAATTATCTCTTCAAATCAAAACATTTAATATTTTTTTCATCTAATTAATTACATCATCCCCTCTTTTAATTCCTCTTAATTCATAATCTAGTTGGATAAGAATATTTAAACATTGAGATTGATCAGATGTTGGGGGTGTGTGCTTAATTTTTTTTCCAGAACTCAACACATACACAATAGTTAAACATGTCAAATACATTGTTCAAAACTAAGAAATTTAATGGAGACATATACATTAATATATTGTGAATTAAGCTGAGAGGCATGTTGGTTTAGTAAGGCTTATATTATTCCCCTTATCAATCGAAGAAAAAAAATATAAAAATGAATGAAGTTGGTTATAATAAAAATAAATTTCAATATATCGCCCTTGATGTTTTTGTTAAAGCCCATTGTGTTATGCTTCTATATTATGAAGATAAAGTACTTAGGGATGTTGACATTGAATATAATACTAGGGATATAAAGATTAAACTTGAAAAACTATACAAGACAAATTTTTTAGTTGGTAGTATTTATAAAAAACACTGAATTTTCACTTTTAAGATGAATCTTGGTAGTTCAATAAAGGATAGTTAGATGAATTTAACATATTTTTATATTTTTTCAACAAATTTGTAACTATTCAAGGAATTGATTTAGTATTGATCCTTATAATTTATTTAGATAACTCTCACAACAAATTTATAAATAAATTATGTATTGTTATCAATCATTAACCTTTGTATTGTTTATGTCTTCCCTTATCTCCAAATAAAAGCTTTCTAATCCTAGAATATTGGGTGAGAAACATAGCTTGTTTTCTATGAGTAGGCCACATCCTAAAGTTAAGAAGAGTAATTTTAATAAATATAATATAAATAATAATAAGTAGCCTAACCATATGTCCAATTATAGGAAAATAAATGTTGTTTGTTTCTGAAATCGTAACACCAGGCACACTAGACCCACGTGTAGGATACATAAACAATATATTGAAAATAATAATTCAACAAACATATCCATTTTTGTTGATTTTTTAAAACATAGCTAAAGTGTAAAATGAACCTATACATTCTCTTATGTATGGTAGAGTCCTTAACACAAGCTTCTCCTTTCACATGTGTCCATTTAGAGAGTCATTTTTATAAATGGTATAAGGAATATAAGGAGATGTTCTCTTATGGAATAATTTGTGGTGTAAGTTATAGTTAATAGATTTTATTTTAATAGAATATATATCCATTACATTATCACTTTTATTAATGTTAGGGTGGATCCCATAATTCATTGAAACCCGATTTTCTTAGGGGTTCCAGAACAAAATAGATTAACATTTAGGACTAAAATAGGTTGTCTAAAAATTTCCAAAGGGTCTAGAACTATTTTTAATGTTTTTCTCATTAATTAAATGATGTTTTGAATGGAAAGACTCATTCAATACTATTAGTTAGTTTCTATACCAAGAATATAGGTAATAACCTACAATGGAATAAGATATTGGGACATTTGTGATCCAAGGGTGTAGAAGAAATAAACAAGAAAGTGATTATGAATGACATCACACAATACGACTATCTATTTTGTGAAGAATTTTTTATGTGAAATGATAAGAGAGTAAATAAGAAAAATTCAAAAATTAAGGAATCTAACTACATAGATTACATCCATATGACATATCATAACTAGATATGACTACCTCCCTTGTTAGAAGTTCTCATTTATTCACTTTCATAAATTATTTCCCTATAAATCTATGAATTTATATTCTAAAAAAATAAATTTGTTGTTTTCAAAATCATTAAAACATGAAAATTTTTAGATTAAAATTGTGTTGGGGAAATATTAAGACCATGATAACAGATAATAGAGTAGATTACCTATCAGATGAGTTTATATAGTTTTATGAATATAACAGTATAAAAATTCAACGAACCATTTGGGAAACCCCGCAACAAAATAGTCTTCTTGAAAGAATGAATATCACTATTTAGAAGTACTCAAAATCCTGTTTTCATTCATAGTTCTCCCTAAATATTTTTATGCATAGGATGTCAGCAAGGTATTCCACCTTATTAATAGGATCCTATTTCTTCCATTTAGTATAGAACCCTAGAATAATTTTGGAATGGTAATCTTCACAATTAAAATTACATAATATTGTTTTCTTGTACTCCTTATGAACATTTTAAATCTAATAATCATGAACCGAGATCCATTAACTGATTACATTTAAGGAATATCGAGTGCGTATATAGTCAAAAAATTTGGTATGAAATCCTTGGATATGAATAATATAACATAATTAAGGATTTTGTTTTTCATAAGTCATTTTCTCCTAAATACAAGACTATTTTACGTAATGATAGTAATTCATCCTTATTACATGATAAAAAACATAGATTATGACCCAGGTTGATTCTTTTCTTCTAGCCTACTCCACCTCGACCTCATCTAACTACCCAGCATAATTATGACACTAGTTCTTGTTAAAATCTTAAAACATAACCTCTTTCCAATAGAATATATTGTAAATGGACCTAATATTGAGTTATTAGAGTTACCATATTTATTTCTCAGTTCAACCAATATGATATTTCTTCTTATGCCTTTTATGTTTCCCAGAATCTATTTGGTGATGATCATCAAAACTATATAAATCCCTAAATGAAAAAGAATCCCAATAGTGTGTCTTTTCAATGGATGATGAAATCTCTTCCGTATGAAATTTTTTCACTTTTTATATTATAAATAAACCCACTAATGGTAAAATAATTTGTTCTATGTAGATTTATAAAAGGAAAAAAGTTAAAACTTTATGAAATAATATCAAAACAATTGAAATTATAGTTTCTAACATATTAATTTAAAGGGAATGAATATATTATTCTAAGAAAAATTCTCCACTAATTTTTCAATCTTTGATTAAGTTATTACTTGATTTTTATACCTATATTAACCTTCACATTAAACAAATTGATGATAAAATTTACTTTTTTCAAGGTGATTTAAATGATAAGATTAAAAAAATCTTCTTAATGTATCATACTAATTATTAAAATTATATCATGTGTTGATTTTATATAAATCTGTATATGGTTTAAATCAATACTTAGGGAAATGGTATAAGAAATATTATTATTTTATGCATTATAGAAAATTTACGTTGATTCAATATTATGCTTTTGTATATTACAAATCAACATATAATTTCATGGTTCATTTTTTTGTATGAGGATGATATGCTTATTATATTTATAATGACGAGTCTAATTGTTGCTATAAAATATCAATTAAAATTTATGTTTGAGTTGAAAGACATAGGATTAGATAAGAAAGTCTGCCGTGTTGAAATAATTAGGGATAGAACATAAAAACTATTTCACTTACCTCATAATGCACTATTTAAAATATTCGCATTATATGCATGTATAAATTTCTCAAACATGTTAATGTGCCTCTTGTAAAACACCCTATATTGTATTTGACATTGGAACCCATTGCGGATGATGATATTTAGTTAATGTGCAAAATACCTTATGAAAATATAGTTGGTTATATTTTGTATTGCACAATCATTACAAGGCCTGACATATGCATTTCAATATGCACCATTAGAAGGATTATGTACTCTATTCAGAAGCCTAATTTTCATGAACTAAAATTCATTGTTTTATATTTTTCTTATTTCACAGAGATTTTATTTTATTATGGCAAAATTTTTGATACTTTTGAAATTATTGTTGGATATATAGATGCTGACTTTGCATGGAATATTGATAACTAAATTCCTTTGGCTATGTATGTTTTCAATGTTTTTGGGTATCCCATTTCCTAGAAGAGTAAAATTAGACCCATGGTTTCCCATCTAACCATGGAATTAAAATATAAAGATTTGACTGAGTCTGTCAAGGAGGAAATATATCTTAAAGTATTTTATTTAGAAATCAACCTTTATAATTATGATGTTAATGTTTATTATGATATTAAATATTCTATTAATTTATCTTGACATAGTATTTCATGGTGAATTCAATCAGATAGACATTAGGTAACACAATATTAGATATGTGATAGAATCAAGAATCGTGTGTTTCAATAAGATACACATTGAAGATAACATAGCAGATAGTTTTGATAATGTCTTTCTATTGAATGAATTAAAAATTGTTAGATAGGATAAATTTTTTTCAATGTCAATAAACATATGTTCAAGAACATTGGTAATTTCAACTAAAAATTGTGTAGATTTTTTAAATATGTTGTTATGTTTTTTCACATTAAATTTTCCCATGAAATTATTCATCGTATTGTATTGTTTAAAATAATAAATGTAAAACAGTTTTATATTATTTTTATCATTATAATATTCTTGAATTTTTTATATGTAGGACTATAACCATCTCATATGGGACATATCTATTTGGTTTTCCACTCATCCAACATGGATCCTGGACTATATTTCCTTAGCTTGACACTCTAATAATTTATACAGTTTTACATACATGTTTTTGATCATATATTCATCCCCATTTATATATTAAATCCATTATAACCATCTAATTTAGTACATTGATGGATATTATATTCAGCAACTACCTATTGATCCTTCTAATTGGGTGTTCCATTTTGATGTATTGTGATTTTCATGGGATTGATGATCGCTGCATCCCTAATTCATTTGACATTGCTTCATTCTCAACTCCCTCTTGGTATAGATCTCAGTTTTCTTATTGAAAAAAATCTATATTTCCTATGCCATTTGATCACTTTTTTAGTAATCTATTACTAGAATATTTTCCTACTCAACTTTATCTCAATTTTAATTATGGAGGATTTGACATCCTTTCCATAGAGGATGATATATGGGAATCGTAGAAATAGAACGAAAATCATAGAAGGAGGGTTCCTCATATCCAAGTGTTTTGGGCACTCCTATTACAATTTTATGAGATTAGAACTGCTAAGTTTCAACCCACTTCGACATTTTATGTTTTGTAGTTTTTGTTTCGAATTTTACTATTCATATATTATTTTGTTTCTAGTTCATTATTCTTTATTTCACCTTGTACCACATTATTCTCTTTAATAATAATAAAATGTGAGTGTTATTGTTGTTCATTACATGCATATAGGTCATAGGGGGAACAAATCTTGTAAATAATTATTTTCTACCTTCTTTCCTTGATTTTTTAATATTTAATGTTAAATTATTATTAAGTTCAACTTATTATTTAAATCCCATATTTTATCCTTAGGTTTTTTGTGTTTTTCCTTTCAGTTGGTTAAACCTTACATCTCACAATATTTCTTTTTGTTCTCAATTTTGTTTCTTATTCTCAAATGATATTTCTTTATTTGATTTATTTTTTTATCAATGTTGGTGACATTTTGTGTCAGTCAAACGGGCCTCCATCATCACATTTTTTATCAAAGGATTATAGATATATTATTTTCACAACATGTCACATTTCCTATATTTTATAAAATTATTTGTTCATGGATATATTTTGATGTTTTTGGGGTGTTCAAATAATGATTCTATGTGATATATTTATTTGGTTTAGAAATGTTGGAAGGGATTCAATTAAGACTGATCATGTTAGATATTTATAGGTGACCATGATTTAATTTTCCTACTACCCAATTCTTTCATTTTGGATATGATAAAATCATGTTATTGGGAATTCTATTAAGCCTCAATTTTAATATAGTGGAGGAATAATTATAATTGGTCAAATTTTTTGACTTGTGATTCAAGTCCATAATTGCTTTATAGCTCACGATTTATGACTGAATGGTCTATAGAAGATGGCACTGCATTTGGTTTGATTACTAAATAGGCTAATGTAAGTAGGTTCACATTTTTTATGTGATTTATGTTTTTTTCCATATTTATGCTTCTAAGAAATTCTTGACAGAGTATATCCTCATTACCTAAATATTGACTTTTTATAATACTTAAAGTCGTACTGTTGGTTAAATAGAACTAATGTGGGACCATAATTTTTATTAGATCCTAGAATAATTAATCTTTTGTTCATTTAGTTGAGTTGAAAAATTATTTTAAATTCAACCAAATACCCTTTTAACTGGAGATGAATGGATTCGAATTAAATGATTTACATCTATATATAGGGAGAATATATAAAGAAAATGATGGAACATAAAACTCAATAGAATTTAATGTCCAGTACATCAAATTTCTAATAAAAATATAATATAGATACTATTTAATATTTTTAATTTTATAGGAGTACATGTTTTTCTAGTGGATATTGATGCGATAATTTTTAATTACAATTTTATGAGGAGGTGTAATTTTTTACAAAAAAATAATTTTATCTATTCTCTCTCAAAATTCAGAACTATTTTTTGTGTTTTTTCTATGTGGATTCATTGGATATATGGGATTGTGTGATTTTTTAGGATTTATTTTTCTATATTAGTAAAAATATCCTATATGGTTATACCTAGAAGAACTCTCTATTGAATTATTTATATGTATATAATTTTTTCCTTCATCAGCTTCCCTATCTGGATGATTGATTTCATTTTATTTTTAATAATGTTAAGTGATTTTCATATTATATTATATTTTTTTTATTTAAATTTACCAAATATATCATATATAATAGAAATAAGGTGTAATTAAGCTAATTTTTTGAACTTTTTTGGTAAAAACTATAGACGATATACTTAAACCATTCTCAATTATGTTTCATGACACCAATCCATTTAAAATTGAATATTAAGAAACTATTTATGAGATAAAATATAGAATAAACATGAATTATTATACTATTTATAATATAGATAACCATTCTTTTTTTACAAAATATAGAAATAAACACTATATTTGATCTTTTTTAGTGATTATTTTCTATTTAGACATGATTTATTGACATTAGGGGAAGATCCAAAAAAACATTCAATATAATTTCACATGGTTTTAATTTTCATGAAATCCCAAGGGGTAAGTGGGGACAAAATAAAGTTAATATCATTTCCATTTTCCTTTTATGGAGTTCTTAAATAGTTGTTTTACTACTCTCAATCAACTTCCATATGAACATTAAACGCACTTAAGAAAATATTTTTAAAACATTTAATTCCCTATTATCTTATGAAAATTAATGAAAATATATAATTCCAAGGAGATATATTACATTATAATTGTGAGTTATGTAAGAAGAATTGTTCTAATTTTCCCGATCACAAAATTTGTGACAAACATCTAATTCATCATTTCCATGATGGTTTAGTATTCATGGATATATGTATAATGGATGATTCTAACATGGGAGTTTTTTTATTATTGAACACAAAATGAGGGAATTAATTTTATATATAACAAGACAAAAAATTCATAACAGTTTGGTTATGGGGGTGTAATTCAGTTCAAAATTTCATTTTAAATTCCAATTTCCAAATTTGAAATTATCTAAATGGTGAGTCAATTGAGTGACCATAACATCTTGTTAAGACAAATGATACATTTCAATGAAAATATTTTTTGTTGAAATTATTCAAACCACATCCTCTAAATGTCATATTATTCATATATGGAGTCCCATGAACCAAACTGGGGTTGCATCCAACCCAAAACCCAGCCCGATTCATAGCATGGACCAAATGAAATTCCTGATCCCCATGAGATGGAAACATGTGTATGGGTGTTAAAAACACTTTGGTAATGATTTCAACCAAATTTATAATCACAAAAAACCGTAATAATCAACATCACATTACTAATGAACATACCCAAACAAGTAGAATACATTTTAAATATTCAATGTTTTAAATCATTAACCATATCCTAAAGGAAAACATGAGATGAAAACTAAAATATATATCCCAAAAACCTCCACAAAATAGGATGCACATCACCCTCAAGACATCAAAAGAAAAACCTATAAGAAGTTAAACAGTAGCAATAGGATCAACCATCACCACCACGATTCATCATACCTTTATTTGGGTCATGCATAACAAAGTCAAAATACACCTAGAGGTGTACATAGGGTGTAAGTCAAATCCCATTAGGATTCCTCCCAAAATAAATATTCCCAGATTTAAAATTAGAAGAAAAATCCCCATGCACATTTCTATAAGAATATTTGATACCATTTTTTCAAAAACATTTCAAGGAAACCTTTCTCAGAAAACACTTTTTCAAGGAAAACAATTTTTACAAAAAAAAGTTTCATAAAATAAAAAAGTACACAAGGAATTATCTATACTGATGGATAGAACCACATAGATAATTATCATTCCACAAGAGAGATCAATGGGAAAATATTAATTTACATCTAACAGTATTTGGACGTTATGAAACTCATTCATCAGTGATCAATATCCTACAACTGTACTACCAATAGTGTTCATGTGCATAAGCCACCAAAGCATAATCCCATCCCAAATATCTAGTGGTCTCAAATTCAAAATCCAATACCAATAGTGTCCCTATACACAAGCCACTATAGATTAATCCCATCAAAAAATTATGATGTTCTCTGATCATATCACAAGTTTAGTTAGTTTTGTAATCATCAATCATTCTATATGAATCTCAGCCTCATCAACTTTTGAATCATCTAATGTACTATTTCTATTTTTCCGATGTAGATACCCAATAATTCTTTTTGATCTCAAATTCAATTTAAGAAATCACATATCTCACCAATTTTATATAAACATTACAAGCCTCATAAACATGAAAGGAAATCACCACATTAAAATATTTACATTTTCATATTGATCCTAATATCAAAATCCACATTGAAACCCCCACATTTCATAAACAAAACGAATTTACAATTCAAACGCACACAAAGACCATTTTCATATACATTTGACACCACTCTAAAAGTTCATGAAACCCATTTTCAAATGAAACAACAATAATACATATGGAATCCAACCATTTCCATGTGGAAATACTCGTCCTAAATGAAATTAACCAGAAGTCCTTTTGTAAAAAATGCTACACAATTATGCTAAAAATGAATAAGGACAACATGGAGAAACTTTTATCCTAGAAAATCACCTTTCAACAAATTATTTTCATTAAATATGATTGAAAAGAAATTTGTCACCTTATACATATGGAAAAAAACATAATCCAAAATAACCACACTAAATAATACACAAAAAATGGCCACATTCCTTTAGAGAATACATTTTTATCACTTTCATATTTCAATTATTTTTTAAACATATTTCAAACCATGGAAAAATTCCATATAACACATTTAGACACATAGGAGAGTAATCCAAACACATATAATAATGTAAAATCATGGAACCTCCAACCTCACACTTGGAGACATACAAAAATTAGTTTGAATAAAAAAAAACCCAACACAAGACCCTATCAAGGCTAGATCAAATAGAAATAATCATTATTTATCCAAAAAACTTAAGATAAACCCCTCTTAAGTTCCAAAAACCGACTTGAATATAAAAAGTCAAGATGAAGTTAAGAATAATCCTCAATAGGGTATACATTAAAGAGAAATAACATTCTTGATTTTTACTTGAAGAACCTGGGTCAAAACAACCCAAAGGTTGAGGGTTAAGAGTTCTATAAATTTTTGGGAGAAGCACTCATGGATGAAAATACCAAATGGTCCGAATGAGAGATGATTTATCTTTATAATTGAAGAGGGAATAAAGTTAAATTCACACTTTCTAATGACCTGGACAGGTAACATGGGTTTCCAGAATGTTATTCCAAACATTACGGTAACTGTGCATCCCTCACAATCTATGAGGAACAATAATCACAATTCAACTATATAGTTTTCTAATCCGGGTACCACCCGTGCACTTTCTACTATTCAAAATTAACATTTCCAATATGGATTTCCTAGGAAAGGGAACATGATTTCCATTAACCATGTTCAACCTATGGTCAATCCCAAAATCTACATATTTCTCTAAAAATATATGGTAAACCCATTGGGTAAAATAAATACCAAAGATAAATATTGGAGTACCTCAAAACAAAATCATATATGTGATAATTCACTCAACCATGGAAACTTTATTCCCCTAGAAATTCAACATGAATTTTGATAAAAAAATGTATACTCTTCCCCAAAAAAAGGCATCTGCTCCTAAGAATCATTCTCATCACTACCATTCTTCAAATATTCTAATACTGGTATATTAGACATCCCATGAATAAAATTATCTTATTAATCCATAATCTTTTTCAACCATTCAAACATAGAAAAATCTTGTAGGAATTCCAAAAACATACAATTAAAAACATAATATAGTTCTGGTTTGGAAAACATGTCATGAATTGACATCAATTAAGAAGAAAACTCTAACATTTATTCTAGCTTTAGAACTCTCTTATTAATCAACAAAGGTCTAACATACCCAAAGGTTAGATTCCATTGATTAACCAATATACGATGACCCAAGAGATGATAAACCTTAAATAATAACACATCACACACAAAAAACTATACAACATGGTGCATATGATCGGAATAAGACTTATAGAGCCTATGATATATCAACCACCCCCTCCTGACCAGCTTGAATTTATCAAATGTATCTTGGACAAGGCTCAATCCTAGGAATGAGTTATCTCCCACCTCATCCCTACACAATGCAGACTGACACGGATGACCATAATGTTCCTCAAAATGATCATTTCAAATTGATTATTTGTAACTATTTTTATATGAAAACTCAACCAACCCCCTATGTCTATCCTACAATCCACAAAAATCCAACTCAAATTCCCTAATCAGGTCTTACAAAATCTAATTTTCTAACTCCATCTGACCATTCCTTTGAGGGTGGTATTCCATGCACAACTTAACCTATGAACCCATAACCATATGAAGTCCTTCCAAAAGAACAATAAGGTAAAAAAATGGTCACATTAAAAAAATTATTGATGCCACACCATGGAGCCTCACAACATTCTGAACATACAACTGACCCATATCATGGACCTTAGATGAAAGTGTGTCATTCCAAGACACAAAAGGGAATACCATAAACACAATCCGGATCATCCCACAATGTAGAGGATCCTTCCCAGAGACACGGGGGAATAACAGTAACCCTAATGATGTGTCCTTTTAGATGGAAGAACAATGACTACTCTCATTGTTTATGTTGATTCCAAACAAACTCTAATTGGGTTGGTAGAGGATCGCACTCTAGTCCCACAGAGGTATACTATTCTCTCTCTGGGACATGGCCTCTAGAGGGGATTAAAATCCTATGGTGTGGAAGTAATGTCATATTGAACACTTGTTGAAAGTAATAAGGGAAAACTCTCAACCTATACTAGCCCAAAATAAAAATACACGACTTGTCTCAAAAGGATTGTCTCAACATCAAGGTCTCAATGTAGTAGACAGATTATCGATGAGATGATATTTTTAGAAGTTGTGGTTATTTGAAGTTATAAAGGGGGTCACTCGGGATGTAGATCAATTGAATAGTTGGTCCACTAAATATGGTGGTCGTCCACCTTATGAACCGAATACTATGGAACAACAATGTATTTCGATCCACCAACCATGGATGACTGGCCATGGATGTAGATCACAGTCGATCATGGAGTAGCTCTACCTAGGTCACCCCGTGTCCAACCCACCAGCTTGGCGCGACCTAGCCCACATGGCCTGACACAGCCCATCATGATCATGTATGGGACATATGTCTTGGAATGTTGTCTTTTCCTTCTCTGTGAAGTCATCGTCCATGTCCAACATGATTGATCCCATCGTGTCCTGCATCCCCCTGCCGTCTTCAACATCCTCTACTAGAAACACCATATCATGTGGCTCTGCCACCACGGACCACTGTCATCGTCGCTGATAATTAGTTCCACATTGGTAGCCTCTTATATGGACCATTGTGCCTCTTATGATTCCCGAAAAATAAAACTGTTGCAGATCTATTTATTTTCCCCCAATTCATGGGTCTCATCATGTTCAGAGCAACCTAAAAATGTTGAGTCATGGCCATGAGGATCCATCAAAATAGAATGTGAAGAACTAGGGGAGAATGGAAAAAAATCTTTATGGATTTAATTGTTTCCTTTCTTCTTGTTATCCCCAATCTGTTTCTCTTATAATGATAAATTAAGATGAATAAATATTAGTCTCCTAATAATACTACATATATTAACTTATCCCGTAGAAATGATTAATCCATAGGCCAATCTATATTGGATTGGTCCAAATTTTTTGTATAAATAAATAATGAGGAAAAAATCAAAACAATGCACCTTTCCATTATTTAGTTCGATCTCTGATAATGAATGATGCATTATTGTCATCTTTGGCATGGTATATCGAACCCGAGGTGTGTCACTCGATAGATCTATCATCGTCTGCCAAAAGTTTCTCCAAAGACTCAAGAGAAATAACATGGTTAGTATTATAACACTAAACTTTTTAAAAGGGCTTAACAAAAAGAAAGTTACTATTTCAAAATAATTTATTTATACAATTATTTTATTTATGGTCATGTCCTCCATGACTTTTTCTATAGACAACCCATAATGACTAAATTTAAGTCACACAAAGGGTAAAACGTCATTTATGAGATCAATTATGCACTATAATTCTTGACCTGGGAACCTATTTATGAGTTATACTATTTTTTTATGAAACCAACACCTAGGTGCTAATAAAAGGTTGAATATTTTTCAGACATTTATTCCAGGAACACAGGGTGCTAGAATTTCACGCCTCCTCAATGCTACATCTTTAAATCAATTTAATTAATATCAATAAGAAAATCATGGAAAATATGTGATTTTCATTCTCCCCCCCCCCCTTTACGTCCTAAAACATAAAAACTAGGGAAACAAAAATAGATGAGGTTACTGAGCACTAATCTGAGCCTCCCAATCCCATGTGATATCCTAGAGATTCTTTTTATTCATTCAAACATGCACTAAAGGAATCACTTTTCCACACATGATTCTCTCCTAATAATCATCTATCTCCACCGAGTACTCTAGAACAGTCTCTCCATCCTCTATGCCTAACTCTCCCTTGTCGATGACGTACGATGGTTCATGCACATACCCCCACAAATGTGACACATGGAAGACATCATGTACCAACACTAAATATAAAGGTAGAGACAATACGTTTGAATCCTCTCCAAATCAACATAGTATCTTGAAAGGGCAGATGAGCCTCCTATATAGCTTTCCTCCCCTGCTAAATCTCCATAATCC
This sequence comes from Viscum album, assembly GCA_963277665.1. Classification (NCBI taxonomy): domain Eukaryota; kingdom Viridiplantae; phylum Streptophyta; class Magnoliopsida; order Santalales; family Viscaceae; genus Viscum; species Viscum album. Next base: position 599,564,214 of record OY728159.1, on the reverse strand, counting down.
TCGTCGAGGTGAAACCCCAAAAAACACATGGTATCTTTCCTTGAACTCAAAATGCCACTTCTGTCTTTCTGCATAAGCCTTACGACATCTCTATGCCATCTTCATCTACTCATAGAATATCAAGACCTTCTTTGTATTATCTCACACCATCTCCAGAACAATGAGTAATGACTCTCCTTGTTCAATCCAGAATGTTTTGACCTGCAGAGTCACTTGTAAATGCCTCAAATGGTGCCATAACAATGGTTGAATGATATATATTATTTTATGAAAACTCCACTAGTGGTAGGTTATCCTCCAAACTATGGCCGAAGTATAACATGCAATCCCACCACGTGTTTTCTAGAACCTAAAAGTTTTTCATAGTATGACGATCCATTATGGGTGAAACACAGTGGTGAACTGTAATTGGGTCCCAAATGAACCCTACAATCCCTTCCATAACCGAGATGTAAATAGAGAATCACAATCTAAAACTATCATTGATGGGAATACATTGAGTCAAAATATCTCTTTAACTTATAGTCATACCATTCTCTCTAATGAATGCAGCTCTCAAATAGCTAGGAAGTGGGCCAGTATGGTGAGTCAGTCAATGATGCCCAATATGGAATTGTGTCGCATGGATGTATATGATAAATATGTCATCAAGTACATATATATCTCATACCACATCTATTATAGAACCCCAATTGGTTGATCCAAACCCATTGGGACCTTGTTCTCAGCCTTCACTAGTTGACAAGTAAGTAATTGAGAGAAAAAATATGGAAATCCCTTCTTGATTCCATGCCACCAAAACTAATTTTTTAGTTCTTGGTACATCTTTTCATCTGGAAAGTGTACTACTAAATGGGTTGTATGAAACTTCTTTAGAAACTCCTCATACAATTCCACTGGTACTACTATATTTCCTCTAAAATGAAGGATGTGATCCTCACCTTTTGAATATCCATTATGAGAAGGCCATGTGGAAATCTGAGCAGGTATGATCTCATAGTTGGTATCCCAATGTTATTCCTCACTAACATGTTGTAATAGTAGAGGAGTGACAAAAATATATTGGAACTAAGATGTTATATGTTCATCTACAAAGTATAACTGTACAGATGTGAACTACTCTAATGCCTTGTTCTGCAACTATGATCTAGATCTCCTGCTGAAAACATCTTCCATGGCGTTCCTCTTCCCAAGTGTAAAAGAAATATCAAATTCCTATTCCCATATTAATTCAATACATTTCCTCTATATCATGTTTTGATACATTTGAGATAAGATATACTTGGGAATCTTATGGTCATAGTAGACGATACATTGCTCACCCATCATGTTGTGTCACAACATATTCATTTCAAAGACGACCACTACTAACTCAAGATCCTGTGTCACATAGTTCTTATAATGTGGTATCAATTGATGTTAACCATAGAAAATCAATGCTTACCACTACATCAGGACACAACTATTCCCAAATCCAAATGCATAATATAACCCTACATACTCAGAACCCTCCTCTAAAAATATAAGGATGGGAGTGCTCATAAATATCTCCCTCAGTTTCTAAAAACACTCCTTCATCTTTTCAATCCTAATGGAAGGAATCATCTTTAATTTAAAAGGATTCAAGAATGTATCCACCCAAGAGAAGTCAGTTAAAAACCTATTATAGTACCCTACCAAACCAAGGAAACTCTGGACCTCGGTAACACTATTGGGTTGCTCCTAAGAAAGCACTTCCACAATATTCACTGGATCCACTACCACTCCAGCCTCTAAAAGGACATATCCCAGAAAATATTCCTCTAAAATATATAACTGAAACTTTGAGAGCTTCTATTATTATTGGTGCTCTCGGAGTGAGTCTAGGACAATTCTCAAGTGTCTCGTGTACTTCTCCACCGATGCCTAGTACACTAGGATGTCATCAATGAATTCCACCACGAAATGTTTTTAGTAATCCCGAAAGATCTTGTTCATGAGTCCCATTATTACTAATGGGGAGTTAATAATACCAAACAGAATCACCATGTACTCATAGTGGACATAATAACATCTGAAGGGAATCTTCTATATATCCTCATCTCCAACACATAGCCGGGGATAACCAAATTTGTGGTCAATCATCAAAACAATTGTCCCCCTCTAAAATGATCAAATAGGTCAACGATCCTCGACTGAAAATACTTAATTTTCATGGTTACCTGGTACAAGAATTGTTAATCCACACATAACCTTATTCTCCCATCTTCCTTCATGGAAAACAATCCTAAGGCTACCCATGGTGAAAACATGGGTCTCACAAAGGCCTTCCTCAGCAAAGTCCACCAACTGTAACCTCATATTACAAAGCTCAATAGTAGCCATATGATATTTTTGTATATATTTTAGTGTTTTTTGGGGGTCTAGATGAATACCAATGTATTTCCTTTTGTGTGGAGGTAAACCTGGAGCATCTTCGGGAATGATGTTTTTATACTCTACCACTATTGAAGGAAACTGAGGACTCATATCATTCATTGCATTGAGGTCCTGGCTATCCAACTATTTAGTGATTGGATTCACCCTCATATATGTGAACTCATCAAGTTCTACTTGTGTTTTCATTTCATGAACAATGTAAAATATGGTTCTACCACTGTGGACACACCACACTCTACAACTAAAATAGTAAATTTGACCATGAACTTTGGATAACCTATTAGTATAAAGACATAAGTCATAAGACCTCAATGCTAATAACAACATATCCAAACCAAATTTCTCACCTCTAAGAGTTAGGTAACACTTTCAGCACTAGTGTGTGATAATTTAATCTCCTCATATAAGAGTTTTGAAGCATAATTGTAGAGTCAATAGTTCTACCAGAATCCTAGAGTCTCAAATATGAATCATGGAAATTAAAAATGACTATCACATGTTTCTATCAAAATTGTGGATAAGGTGGTAAAGACACTAAATGTACCCAAAATCTTCCCTAGATTCATAGGGTCATAAGATTTTGTTTCCTAATAATGTCCTTTTCCATGTCCACAAGTTCCATGAGCCTGAAGTGGACCACCTCGCGGTGGTGGTGGTAATAGTTCAAACCTCAGACCGCCTCATGATTCCCTTTATTCTATTTTTTCACATATGTTTCCCTATATTCCACCATGCTTATATCTCTAATTCATCCTTAGTGGTCCCTATATTGTCTCTCGACTAGTTGTATGAAGAGTTAGGAAATCTCATGCCATATGTCCCCCACTACCGCATGAGTAACATTGTCTATCCCCTAGATGAGTCGAGCCACCCTGGGTTCCCTACACCACCGAACATGAATCCTAGAATCCCATCCTAATGTGCTTGGCCCACTTGGATTCTAGAAACCATTGTTGTATACCTTATATGGAGGTCTCATCTACCTAGTTCCCACTAGTATCTCCCACTACCGATGTAATCTCTACTTGAATGATCTCCACTAGAAGGGCTCTCTCATGAACCCCAGCTATGGTGTGAATGCTAAGGGATACCACTAATTCCAGGATGTCATAGAGTAATCCATACTCAAAGGTCTGATTTCTAAAGAAGTGGTCCTACACCATAACCATGGAGTATCTCACAATATCATTAAAATTTATCGAATACTCTACCACAGTCATACTACCTTAATACATATTTACAAGCTCTATTATGTGCTTCGATCAAAACGTGAACATATAGAACTCCTCTATAAAGAGATACTCGATGTATGTATATGAGAGAGTTGTCTCATAGTATGTTTGAGTCACTAAGCTCCACCATCACCCCAAATATCCTTGAAGAAGGATTATAAGAAGAACATTCATATGATCCTTAGGCATCCTCACAAGGTAGAAGACTCGTGTGGCTGCCTCTATCTGACCCTCAACCATATGGGGATTTGGAGCAACCCAAAACATGGGACGACAATGTATTTGAAACTAGTGAAACACACTCATCCTTCATGCATCCTTAGCTGATAGTGTTGGTGGTAGCAGATTCTTAACAGTTGGTGGTATAGCTTGAAAAATGCCTTAGAGGATCTATCATCTGTACATGCCCTTATACTGATTCCTCATCACTAGAAGGATTATCCCCGTGATCACTCAGTGGAATCCTAGGTGGGTGTTTACAAGAATTCGTCATTTAATAAAACAATATGCACTGTAGTCAATAGATTATATCTGGATAGATGACTCAAGAAGGACCGGTAAAACACAACCATTATAATATGATGCATGTAACACTTTTTTTCCTACAACAAGTTTATCAAGTACTGAGTTGAGTAGAAGTTAATCAGAGACACACTGTATAGATATTTATTCCACCACACATACACTGGAGTCCATATCCTGAAATCTAAACTCAAAACACTTAACAATGCTTCCCCAAACCAGTCTTACAAACTCCATGTCCAAATGTCGAACCTCCCCCTCATAACAATTTGTCACAACCATATTATTACCCCAATGCCACCTCCATTAGGCCTAGGAATGGTGACTACCACCTAATAGGCATATCCCAAAAATGGTAGGCATTATCCTAAAGTACCTATATGCACAAACACATCATCCGGACACAAAAGATGAAATTTCAAATCACTATGTAAAAAATTCATGAAAACCATTACATACCACAAATAGAGTACAACAGTGAATGTACTGGAAATTAAATAGGTCCCAATAGAATCCCACCAAAATTATTCAATAACCACATGTCCAACCTATAAGAAAAGAGGTACTAGATCTTCCGTATGATAATCTACATGAACAAACATCGGTCTGTCTGGCCTCAAAATTTACCTCATGGTCGTGGATTTCCTAGGAATCTATTGAGTGGTTGATCATATGAACAAGACATGACTTGTAAGATCAAATACCTTGTAGGGGTTTGAATAAAAATTCATTGTAGGATACCCAGAATCCAAAAAGAAATACCATAGATAAATACCACCAATGAAATTACTATCATCTCAACACATGTATATGTCTACAACACATCTAACATGAACATCCAGATATAATCAATCCAAGACAAAAAAAATTATGGGTAATACACAACCAATTACCATCCATAGCATTCGGCTCTAAGTACTCTCATTCTGGGAGAACCCACTCCTCGATCCATGATATCATCAGAGTCACTTCTGAAGATGCCTAGTTCATTTGGGACACAACCAAATAAGAATCATTGGTTAAGGAATATTTTTATACACATAAAGGGGATACTATAGATACATAGTTCGTAATAGGTTGTACCCAATATGGATCAACCCACAATGTAGAGGCTCCTACCTAGACATATTGTGGAATACAACTAACCATAATGATCTAGCCAACAAGATGAAGGACCATCACCCTTCTCTTAGTGGTTATGTCGATACCACAAAACTCAATTAGAGGTGATATTGAATCACTCTCCTATCCCCGATAGTGATACCATACTCTATTTGGGACACATCTTCTATAAGGGATTAAAACCCAGTAAGGTGGATGTTATTTCATACTAAAACCTTAAAGAAAGGACCACAGGAACACTCTCAACCTATACTGGACCAAACTAAAAACACACCACTTGTCTCAAAAGGACCATCTCAAGGTTAGGGTCTCAAGACCATAGAATGATCTTCGATTGGGTGCTTTTTTAGATGTTATGGACATTTGAAATTTAAATGGTTGTCAATGGGACATCTCATCGATCGCATGGTCATCATTCGGACCATGGCGGGCGACTACCCTGTAGACCAACCACTGTGTACCTACCTTGGCGATCGGTCCACCTGTCACATGTGTTGCACCTGTGATTTGTAGAGATACTACAGCTCACGATAGACCATGGAATGGTTACACCCTAATCACCCAGTTCCAAACTACGTTTTTCCTAACTTGACCTATTAGGCCCAACCTGATGTATCATTTATGTCGTTGAAAAGGTTCACCAAATCATAGATGTGTCAGTCGATCGATCCATCATCATCTGCCAACAGTTTCTCTAAAGGTTCTTTCTCCACCCCTCTATATAAATTCAATGTTTATGACACTAACCCTAAATTGCTGACTAATAATTAATAAAAATAATTTCAATGCATCAAAAAAATTTCATTATTAAATTATTTTATTTATGGTTATATGCTCCATGAATTTTTTTTACAAATGACCCATGTTGACTAAATTTAAGTCATATTTATGGTAAAACCACAATTCTGATCTCTATGTTGCACTCAGATTTCTAATCCAGGTACCCATTTAAATGTTATTGCTATTTTTTCAAGAAAATTGTGTGCTCATGATATTAAAAGGATTAATATTTTTAAGCATTTATTTCTGGCACCCTGTGCATCGGATTCACGCTTCGTCATAATTCATTATCTCGAAACCAATCCATATAATATCTAAAAATAATAAATATAAAATCTAACACATTAAAAGTATTCCAAAGTTTATCATCTACCATTTGTCAAGTATCTCATGAAGTGTCATTATTTCTAGATTGGTGTTTTTTCTCTTCATGTAAGACGGAGGACCAAACACTTTAAAATAATTTAATGAATTTTTTCTCTTGTACAACATTTCATATGATGTCATCTTTTTTACCTCTTAGTGAATTCCTATTTTATATGTGGGAAATTCTACCTACCACTTCCCTCTATATTTCATTAGAGAGTTTTTGTTTTTCTATCATTATTTTTCCTATATCAACTAAAATATAGTTCTTCGTTTCAACTACATCATTTTTCTAGGAATTTTATGTTTTATATTATTGATTATTAATTTCCAGATTTTTAGATTGATTTAAAAAAAATCAATGAATTAATATTTTTAATTATCTAACCATATTATATTAATGTAGACTCCCATATCATTTTCAATATTTCTTTTTAAAATGTTAACATATATACTACTTCAAACTTGTCCATAATATAAATTTGGCTATACATATGGGTGACGTCATTAATGAAATTAATAAAACTAATATTATCATTGGAAAAAAAAATCGCATCAGTCCATATAAGTCAATATGAAAAATCATATGTGGTCCATTGGATATAATCTTTATTCTTTTAAGAGTTCATTGAAACTTATTACATTTTAAAAATGTATCATAAACATAATCTTTATCAATCCATATCTTCTAAATTAAATAATATCAATTAACGCATCATAACATGGGGGATTTTATACAATAATTTATATTATAGATGTCTAATTATTATATAATATAACTTATTTTCATATTGTGAACTCAAAAAATGAATTTGAATGATCAATAATTTGAAATAAATTACCATTTGTTCTTTTTTCAAGGATTTATTCTACTTCTATCCAACATGTTATTGGTAACACATTAGTCTTTCTTGAAAATAACTTTTTTCTATCATGAAAGAGTTACATTATGGTTAATAGATTATGTTTATTCTCATGAACTAATATTTTATCTTAATATTTAAATTTATGGTATTGAATTATAGTAATACCAGCTCCTCTATTGTTTTTTCGAATTTTATTTCCAAAATTAACTAACAAACAATCTTGTTAATCTATATTATGTTGTATTTTACTATCACCAGTCATATGTGGGGAAAAAAAATATTCTATCATCACCATATTACCCTTGAAATATTTCAATTAAACTTTGAGAATGAGTAACTTTTCATCATATTTATTTATTTTATTTATTTTTTCTTTCTCATTAGGGACAATATAGAGGAAGATTAATCATACCCTCTTATCAAAATGGCCCTAATGATCACACTTATCAAATATTTCTTCCAAGAAAAAACCTATTCTTTATTGGTATGGATGATGATTTTTTTTTGAAACATAATTCCTTGGTGAATATTTTCTCATCTTCTAAGATTTTATCCCCTTGATTCAAGACTCTTCTCTAGTAGTAACATATTTAACTAGTATGAATATGAGTTATTCTTAAGCACTTTATTGCACCTAAAATATCATTTGGGCTTTGATCTACCATATTGATGATACCTCAATCCAATAAATTAATACCACTGATCTTTGAAAAACTATGATTCTCTTTGTCTTGCGGTGTGATTTGTTCTTTCAATATTATACTTATTAAAGTAAAAGTAATTTTCAAAATAGTTTTCATTGAAAAAGTAGATCTAACATTATTTTTGGAACCTATACCCGTAGAGGCAACACATTTTTCTTGAGATTTTGTAAGATAATATTTATCATTCCTCTTTAGACCCATGTTGTCAGTAGCTTGTAATGATTCAAACTTAACTTATACCTATTTATTAATGTCATCAACAATATTAATGATTTCAATATCAACATAAAGATAGTTTTATTGAGTCTTTATTAACTCTTACACTTTAAAAGAATGTTTTTAATCATGATATTTCACCATCTTAACATTCTATGAAACGTTCTCCTTGAATTTTTTTATTTTGTAAATAAAATATGTTTACAATTTTATATACTCCTCATTTATTTTAGTATTTTGAGAGATTTAATTCTTCAATATTTTGATTAATATATATAGTTTGTTGTTTTACTCAATACTAGATCCATGTGTAGGTTTAAACATATGATTTGTATATGTTATGTCTTATTAATTTTCATCACTAATTAAGGATTAATCAATAATTTTAAAATAAGACATTATGTTTGTTAATTTTATAGAACACCCCTGTTCTATTTGGTTACATATAATGGATTAGTAATCCTATTCCTTGTTGATCATGATTCATTTTTTCTTTATTGGACTTATATTCTTCTATTTAGAAAGGAAATACAAACTTCCCTTGATCTTGGACTTGTTCATTGGTTAGATACTTACCGCCATTATTTTTATGAAAATATATTTTACAATACCCAATTATTTCAAAATTGAATCATTTCAATATTATTATGGCTTTAGAAATTACATTTCCCATTATAAGGCTTCTTTAGATAAGATATATAACTCTCTCATACACTTCATTATATTCATCATTTTCAAATTGACCTGACAGTTCTACATCTTCATCGTTTCTATTAAATTTTATCATGGATTAAAAATGTATATCAGGTTGATCAAGTGTTTATAGTCTTTAAATTCTCATAATAATTGAGGATGTTATTAAATTTATCTATTATAAGAACATATATGTCTTATAGAGAATAAATATTATTATTAAACCTATTAAGAATGTTTCTCATCAATTTCATGAATATTGTAGTATATTGTAACTTTTATTTATACCATCTGATATTTTTAATCATTTCCTCAACTCTTGAAATGTATTTATCAAATTTTATATCATCACTTATTTAGATACCTTGAAATTTATTTCTCCATATTTGAAATATAACATATACCACTTTTAGATTCACTTCAAAACTATTTTATATATTTATTTATATTATATTTATTATTTACAGTACCATCCCGTTGGAATGAAATATTTATGATAAGGATTAAGAATATAATTCATCTATTTAGCATCAACATTAATATTATTTTTATCAATAAAATTCATTTTTATCTTCATTCTAGTAGTACAAATCTCATTTTTTTGTATCATCCACGTCTTGGAAAAAAGAAAACTTAAAGGGTATCATCACATTATTCTTGCTATGATAGTTTTTCCATAAAATGTAGGTTCACTAATAATTTTAAATGAATTTAGATTGAATATATCTGAAATCATATTTATCTGACATAGAAAAGTTTGATATTCTCTAATACCAGTTGATGTTCCCTATAAATGGGTTAAACCACCTAGAAGGGTGGGTGGTCGAATCAATGATGATTTATTTTATACTTTTTTTCTCTTGAAATTATACTTTTTGGAATAATATTTTTAAATCCACTAACAATATTAATCTCAACCTACACAAATTTTAACTAAAAATAAATAACACATAGAACAAAAAAATAAGAAAGTCAAACACCAAAAATTCATTCTCCACATTATGATCAGAAATAGTCCAAGATACAGATTTACCACTAGTTTATAAAGGTGGATACAATTTGGTTTGAGAATATACCATCCTTTAATCAAAACCAAAACATATATATTTTACTCAAGCAGAAACCAAAGGGAATGTTTTAAATCTAATTCTCTTTGATAATAATTTTACTCTAACAGGTAAAAATAATGTTTATACAATGTAACTCCATTATTCAATGTTATATTAACAAATAAATGCGTTAAATAAATTTAGTTATGGGGTTCATTATCAATAATGTAAATTTTACTATTAATCCTTGAAAAAATCTAGCCTAGAATATGATTACCTCTTCAAGACATTTCACTTCTGAGAGTAACGGTTGAACATAGATTAGTTGGTCTTTATCACTTCATAGAGAGTTGGTAAATATTTTTCGTCTTGTTCTCATATCATTGAATACTCAAGATATATAAATTTTATCATCCCTATTAAACTCCAAAATTTTGTCTCTATTTTTTCTTCATAGTACAACATTATGTCGTACCATTAAACACATTCCAATATACTTTTATTAATGAAGATTTTGTCGATATTCCCATATTATTTAAACTCTATAAATAAATTCAAGATCACATTCCTCATAATTATCAAAAATAAATTATACAAAACAATCATCCACATGTTTCATCATTCAACTAATCACATAGAAATACTCTCACATTATAGAATATTATATTCTAAATTAACTATTTTTCTATAATGATATTCTATTGATACTCACCACCTCATTACTCAAGAAATTATTCAATAACAATAACAAAAAGAAAATTCAAATATATTTTTATTTGAGAATTATATATTATTTGAGTTGTGATAACCTCTTTTAATCTTCATCAAACTATAGATTAAATCATACATAATAACTGGCTTTTGATTATTTGAATTATCATACAACACATCATCGTTTAAATTTTTTAGTATGTCATGTTTTATACTGTAGGGACATTTTATTCAATGATTCCAAAAAACATTATAAAAAAATCTAACAGTGTGTGAAATTAAAACATTTGATGACCAACATACATGTTCTTAGTGACTTCTATATGAAAATCATATTTCATGACATTGTAAATTGTATACCATGGATCATAGAAACAACTTATATATATAATATAGTTTCTTTTATTCACTTATTATTTTGATGATACCGATAAGATAAGATATATTAAAATTTATTTTATATTCCCTGAACCCCTCATCTGTATGTTCTCACATCTATATTTATTCTCTTCCTTTTCCAAATTCACATTTTGAACTCAAAGGTTCTTTTATGTATCATCCATTCAACTTATGTTTACTTCAAAATACTCTTTGGTATAGTATGCAGTCAATGTATGTTTTTTAATAACTCCTAATAATATTAGTAAATTCTTATGTACATAATAAGTTTCTTTCCATTGAGGGGTTAACAATATAAGATGATAGGAATAAGTTATATATGTTTTTTCTATATTCTTACATGTCGATTAGATTTTCTATTTTTTTGTATATTATTACTTGGACAACATACATATTCCATTGATATATTATTGGGAATCGATAAATTTACCAATTCATACTAAATTAAATGAAAATATTATGAATTACCTCATATAATAATGAGCTAACTAATATAGGTATATTTTGTGCTCTACTAAGAACAACCATAATACTAAAAATTATCATATAATAGCTCCAATATTCTATAGTTAGTCTCAAATAAAAACTCAAAAACATTATTAACACATTAATAATAACCTCTATAACATTAAATGATTATCCTTTGATGTAGGAACAAAAAAATCATTACAAATCCCATTAGTCTTTCCATATAGTTGTTTCTTCCATGTGATTTTAGTAATACTTAGTTAGGTGTCCCAGAAAATATTAGGTTCCCTATTTACTAAAGTTTGATAATCTATATGATAGATTTGTGTGATAAATTTTTTATTAATCTATCCAAGAGTGATATATGATATGAATGACATGATTTTATCCATAAAAAAATACATGATGAGAGGAAACAAAAAGTGAAATAAAATATTGAATTAAATATAGATATTTAAATATTTATATATATTATTCATATTAATTGGTGTAATCATTATAGTGAGATCATGTATAATAAAAATCCTTTTTAAATTATTGTAAACTTTGATACCCATATGATAAAATAATATTTTTTATATTCAATAGAAAAATCATCACATGTAACATTAATATTAATTTTTGAAGAATATATTCTTAGTGGATGAAATTTCTTGGACTTGTATATAAACATATATATAGTTACTGGCCTAAAAGAAATGTTTCTTGTGTCTCTATAACTTCTTTCTTGATCGAACAACCAATAAATATTTTCAATAAGAATATCTATATTTTAATCAATTGAATACTAATTACTCACTTAATTTCTTTAGTATCATTCTTTATCCCAAAAATCCATGTTTAAGATGTAACATGATAAATTAGATATTTTTAAGTTGATGGATGGGCTGAAAACAATATATTAAGAAAAAACTATGCATAAGAGGCCTAAGGTTTAAAATAAAATAATTAAATGAAAAATGACCAATGTGTCTTTAATATTTTCTCAAATAATGAATCTGAGTAGTTATGTCAATGACCTAAGGATGATGGTTTCTCATCTAATGGTAGATCTAGTTATAAATTTCATTTATCGCACATTTATGCAAAGTTACCAATAATTTATTTTTAATTATAATATGAACGATTTCAATAAATTTTTAAATGATATTATAAATGTGTTGAGGATATCTAAGAAAGATAATGAAGGTTTATGATTAGGTGTTCTGATGATTATATTAATGGGAAAACTTTTTAAGTTTGATAATTGAGTTATATTTTCAAAAAATGTATATTGACATTCCATTTTTTTAATACTCAAATTTTTTATAATATATGAAAAAATTTCAATATTTTCAAATATGATGGTGAATTTGGTATTAAAAGTTAAAAAATTCGAAATATGCGACCTATATTATTATTTTTTAAATGATAATGGTCAAACTATTAATCATTTATTTTGATGCTTTATAGGATATTGAAGTTGGCATAGAAAAAAATTTATATATATAATAATCATCCTTGTTGTTTGATGTGAAAAGGGTATATCATCTTGATGATTCACCAATATGAATATGGATGCTAATTCTCACAATATGTGATTAAGATTTATCATTTTCTATGAAATATATCATCCTCTAAAATAGGTACATTTTGGTATGATAAAAAGTGGAATTTAATGGTGTATTAATATATACTATTTAGGATTATAGCATATAATAACATATAAAATGAAACAGTGATGGATACTTAGTGATATCAATGAGAATGGAAGTGAATGAAAGTATGGAAAAAATATATCATCATTTTTTGGCTATATCATAGGAGATAACTATATTGTTCATTATAATAATGGGATACTATAAATAAGTCATGCTACTCTGTTTTCATGCCACAATTATTTTCCATGCCTAGCTTTCTATGACATAGAGATATCAAGGACTATGACTATGTAATGATAATATATTGGTGACAAATATTGTAGATATTTTTTGGTAAAGTATATATCATTTTATATGATTGTGCTTTAGTGATATGGAATGATATTTTTATTGTTTCGAAAATAGGAAAAATAACATATCACTATCAATTAAACTAATATTGTATGAATGACTTATGATATTGATTATGTTTGGATGTTGTTTGTTATGATAATAAAAATAAAAGTTCAACATTTATTTATGTTTTTTCATATAAATGACTATAAAATGAAATATGTATTTAATAAAAAGAGTTCATCATTGTTGATGATAAGATATCTCTTCAATAATGACATGGATAGGTAAGTGAAGACCATAATATCATCATTATGATATACATATATCATATAATATAAAATATTCATAAATAACATAATATTATCATATAACCAACCAAATGAGCTTTTAGATTGATTATATCATTTTTCACATAATGAATTTAGAGCATAAAAGAGTAATGATCTTTAGTTGAACTTGAATAATATTGATGATTTTAAGTACACATGGATTGAATGTATGTAACTAACAATGAGAGGAATATTAAAAATAATGATATCTAACCAAATTTATAAATATATTAATAATCATTTAATATGCCATTGAAATAATCTATGCTGATGTGGATCTGAATCAATTTTATTATTGGAGAATCAATGGAGTTTGTAGCAAAATTTGAGCTATGATTATAATGATTTTCCAAAATGTTTGATTATATGTGTGGTATTGTTTTAAAAAAGTGTAGATATATTTAAATATTTATTATAGTTCTTAAAAATGGAATATGTGGAATTTAAGGGGATAAAATATATATTTTTTCGACATAAGTAGAGATGGATATGGAAGCTCCCTGTTATCCATTGAGGTATAATTATAAAATAACCTTTAATTGATTATTGGAAAATATTTTGAATTATTGTTCTATAAATTTCAAATTTTGAAATTTTAATTTTATTTTAAAAATAATTGGATAATTTATTATATTTTAAATTAGAATGGTTATTATTCTTATATTATTAATTGAACTTATTTATTAAATTTTTTTATGAAAGTTTTATAAAACTATTAAATTAGTTTCATATACAATGTAATGAACTTCATATTAAGTGAGTTTATTTTCAATTAATATATTCTATGTTAAAATAACCATGGATTTCGTAGTTCCAAAAATTATTTTCCCAGTCATGAGTTTTTAAAGAATAGTTAGATTTAATATTACATTGATATACATGGTGAGTAATATTCAATCTGTTAAATCACATTAAAAAGAGTTTAGGTATTTATAACTTGGTGTGATATTTCTCAACATTTGGACAACACAAAGATAATAGCATATGATTTCGAATTTATTTCACCAAATAGATAAATATTATGGAAAAATTAATTACATATAATGAATGATAAAGGAAACTAGAAGATCAAACTTGGATTAATGTCTTATTATAATATCCACCTTTATTTTCTTGTCAATATTGTATAAATGAGTAATTCATTTGTTTTAAATTTGTTATTGATTCATTCAAATGCACCATTCATCATTTATTGTATTTTAAATTTTAAGAACATAAAAAGGTGAGAACATTGAATTGTAATCTACTCTTTTTGATATAAAACCTTGGTATCCATTTTTTCAAAATCAAGGTTTATAATTAATTGATATGAATACTATTATAGTCTTCATTAACAAATTCTGGAACCATTTACATGAGTTTATGTTGATTCAAAAATATAATTAATTCGTAAATTTTAATAATGTTTAATCATTCTAATTGTTTTTTAATTATTGAATGAATAAATATTATAAAAAATTAGTTAGTTTCATTTAATATGTTTTGATGAAACGCAATGTTAAGGAAAGACATACAAAAATAATTTTTCAACTTCAACTATTTGATATTGAAATAAAATAACGCATAAGAAAAGAAAATTTGTTATTTTTCTATATTATTATAATTCCTAATGATATAGTAATTAGACCATAAAATTACAATCCTATTAGATAATCCTTTTCAATTGACTAATTATATGAAATATAGATTGTTTTCCCTTAGAATGAAGGGATTGTTAACTATTTTTTGGAGTCTATAAGCCCTGAAATACTTAATAAGTATCGTTATACTAATTTACATAGTGTTCTAAAACATTTTATATATTAAGAACAATATCATTATAATAAATTAAGTGTCCCAGTGATTATAAAGTCTGTACCATATAGTCAGATTCCCTCAATGATTAATTTCGGTTATTCTCTTTCTTATGTATGGGATTATGGACCATAAATAAAAAAATGAATATTTCACATTTTGGATTACAATAGATTTTAGTATTTAATGACTCATATAAGTTTCAAAAACCATGCTATCAATTTTATTTTAGATGAAACATGTTCTTTAGAAATGAAAAACCCCATAATCCTTTTCCATTTCATAACATATTTGATGTCTAGGCTATGGATTTATTGTAAACATTTCCGAATTTCTTTATTTACCTCTACATTATATTCCCTATAGACTATATTTCTATCTAGATTGAAGTTATTTATATAATTATGGATTATGATTAAATGGTCATTATGTTTTTAGGATAATATATTTTTTATAGAAATAGATTACCGATGATTATAATAAGTGATAATGAAACTCATTTCCTTAAAAAAAATATTTCAATGAATTTTTCATGAAATATGTATAATTTATATGGTTTATATAAATAATAATCCATAAATTAATGGCCATGTTGATGCTTCTAATAGTAATATTAGGAAAAATTAAGAAAGCATTACTCAACCAAGTGTAAAATTTTAGAACTAGAAGTTAGATAAAGCTTCATAAGAATACAGAATAGCATTCAACACACTTATTAAAATTTATCCCTACAAGATTGTTAATGGGAATTATATTAATTTCCTACATTAAGATCAATATAGAGAATACTAGTTTCTTAGGAAGTGTAATTTTTGTTTAATGTATATAGGTGGGTAATGAAATAATATATTATTAATTCCTAATGATATGGATAACAATCCAAATGAGAATTATATTTTGTATAAATAAAATGAAAAAAATTATTCATGGATAATTTATTTTGTAAAAATAATTTAATTTTTTAATGTATGATTTTATTTTCAATTCATGTATTTTGTTTCATCCAAATAAATTGTTTCTCACTGGTGTGGTCAATTTTTTTAATATAAATAATTTTTCTTATATACTGGTCCAATATGAAGCCAAATATTCAAATTTTATTGTGAATTATCACATATTGAAACAAGTTAGATAGTATTTGTCAGGTTATTTAATATAGGATGTGTCTATTCGAGATAAAAATTAAAACTAAGCCACAAAGTATTATTACAATATTATTTTTCTAGGTCCTATTATTTCTATTTGAATAGAATATATAAATTAATATCAATGAGGAAATTTTAATAATAAGTGTTGGGTAAAATTGATATTTTGTATATGTTTTCATTGATATTAATTAAATATATTAGTTTAATATAATTATCATGTTTCTTGTGCAAATTGATTTATTTTAATGTATAAGACTAACTAGATTTATAGTATGATCCTAGTCAAAGAGTTTAATTTAATTATTCATCATAATTTAAATTTAATATTAAACCCTTGTGAATAAGTACCAATAAATATTATATTTTCTCCCCTCATAGGTACATTATACACTTATTCATTCTAAAATACATTTACTTTTAGAGTAATGGAAAAATGATGAATACAGTTGATTTTGGAATATATTTATGAATCCTATTGAGTTCCCATGGAATCCTACTATCTTTTAAATCCTCATATATAATGAACAATGTGGTTCCTTATACCCACACTCCAAGATATGGTGCTAAAAAAAATACTTTTCATGATATCATTATTACCAACTATATATTCTAATATATAACATTCCCTATATTAATTGGCAAAAAAAGTATTATATTATATATTTTCAAAATATCATTTTAGTTTATCACTTTAGGTAATTAAAAAAACATAAACTAATTAATCTGATGTCTTTCTCAACCAATATTGTTTTCCACTATATAAAAAACTACTTAATATATTACAATTCTTCAATATCTCTCATAAATTCTATACACAATAAATCATTTTATACATATAATGTTTAATACTTTTCACTATAACCTTGGGGAAAAATAATCATTAGAAGAGGTGATAAAAAACACTCAATAAGGTAAAACACAAGAGATTAAAATAAAAAATTATAAGTATTCTTAAGATAAGAGTAAATAATATGGGTAGAATATCTAACAAAAAATAATTTTTTAATAAAATGAAATTAAATGCATAATATATCAATAGATAATAGTGTGAATTAAAAAATAACATGAATAATAATAAATTTCTCCTTAGAAAAATAAATTCATAATTCCAAATAGCTAATTCCATGCCCAAATCCAACAAATCATGATCTTATACATCATGATTATGGCATCCCGCCTTTTTATTACATAAATTTTTGTTACATGGTACTAAAAATTAGATCCTTTCATGTTTATTTTCTTGTAAATAAGTACATAATACATGAAAACATACAACATTCTCCTATAAAATTTTTAAATAAGCCATTATGGGTTCACACTAGGTTTCTTTTAATACATCAAAAATACTAGGGACATACATAAAAGGAAAGGGGAGAGCTTAAATCAAGGTAAGGGAATAAATAAGAGAGACATAAAACATGTGATTTTGAGAAATATCAACAAGAACATAAGGCATCATGATAAGTCATGAGTAAGAGAAATATCATAACAAAAATAATTGAATCATAACATGGAAATTTGGCTACAACATTTAAATGAGACATACATTATCATATCAATAAGATTAATCAACATGGTGTTGTAAAGGAAAATTACCAATGTTATTTACGAATGTATCATAATACATGTCATATATAGAGATTAATGTCATTACCCAGTGAATTTTAGTTTTATCAGGGACACCCTTCATATGTATTAATTTCTTTTGATCCACATAGATGATAATAAATCATTTTATTAATAACATATAGAGAATAAATGACATGTTTTTAATAGAAAATAATTAAAAAAATTATATAAAGGATCATTACATCATTTTAATCCCATAAAAGGATACGTTAGTTTCATATATGTAACTACCCAAATTAAAAATAAATTTTTAAATCTATTTGAACAACCCATAAAAATAAAATATGTTTGGTAGAGAAAAAAGACAATTACTCATGTAAAAGAAGAAAATTTGATATGAACATTCCGCAACATGATTGGTATAGAAAATAGTATTAGAAAATGGTAAAATAAGAGATGAAAAGTGTTTACCATTCATAAAATAATATTCATACAATATTTATATAATATAAAGTGTATAAAATAAAATTTTCCTTTCAATTGGAATACATTACAACGAAAGGACTCTTAAATGGAAAAAAGAAGTGAATATTTCCCTTAACTTGGTGAGTTGTTTATAATATTTCAAGATGGAACCTTGGGGGGATTCATGGACCATTGTTAGACTCCTTAGGAGGAAAAATCACAATAACTTCATGAGAAATGGATTTGGAGTGAATAAAAATTGAAAAAAAGGTGGCTATTTATAGAAAAAGTGAAGGATTTGTTTAATAATTTTCAATTGTTGGTTTTGGAAAACTAGATTGTGTAAATTGGAATAACATTTGACTTCTATGTTTTTTTCCATGGTACTGAAAAATTGGGTCACATATTAAAAATATTTTAACCCCCCAAGGCTGAATATAATTTTTAAATACTTCTTTTTGCATGGATAGTTGATGATTCCAAAAAGTAATGTTTTAGAAATAAAAGTTTCTTTTTTAGACATTCAAAGGTAACTTATAATTATATAAAATATAGTAAAATCTATTCAAATACATAATATTAATAAAAGAACATATTATAGCTCTTGGATCACATTTAATTAATTATTTCATCATTATGAGATAAATATGATTTCATAAAATATAAAAAAAATGCTAAAAGTTTAATATTTACTATTCATAAGAAAATTATGTATTTCAAAAAATAATCATACATTCACTATAACCTAATGTATCATTATGATCTCATATATATTTTTTAAATTATCATAAAAAATCTCTAAATAAGTGAGTTTTAATATTCAATTATAAATGTTTATTTATTTTAAGAATAAATGTTTTTTGGACACATTCACATTTTTTGACACATAAAAAATATTTCTAGGCCCATTATAAAATTATTTTAACATTTTTCTTTTAATAAAAGTGTTTCAAAATAAAATTTCATTATAAAAAATAATATTCATAACACACTAATTTATTGTAAAAATTTATATCCTTTCCAAAAAAATGATTTATTTGCATCTAAAATCAAATTATCAATTTCATATCAATTAAATAAATATTTTTATGGGAAAACTATTAATAATAGGAATTGATGGAATATGAATTTTATTCATACAAATGATATTAAACTTTATGTAATGAAGAATATAACATGTAACCCCTTATTAAACCTAAATATTCCCTAAGAATAAGGTGTGTGATGGTAGAATTTTTGTGAGGTGTCTTGGCTAACATTGACTGAGTGGTAATATCCACTAACTTGAACTTCTACCTTAAGATATTTAGTTCAAGATTCACGTGTTGAAACTTAGATTGGTCTTGGTGTCGTGGGAATGGTTCCGGGCGTAGTGTATGTGTGTTGGTGGGTGTACCCAATGATAAATTTTTCCATTAAAAATGATCATTCTATATTCTGTCATGATAATAAAACATCAGATCATTGGAATAGAACAATGAACGAAAGAAATGATGGTAGTCCTAGAACCGTAGAGTTTATCAACATATGTAAGTTATAATTAATTTAATTAAAAGACAATAATTACCTTTATTAAATTCAATCTTCACTGATGATTCCGTTTATGATATGATGTGATTCATCATTGTATCATAGAATCCAAGGGTAGGATTCGTCTAGTGGTTATCCACACATGCTCCATGTATCTTTGGACATCACTGAAGGGATCTCTGGGGGATAGTGTGGAAGAGCCTTCTCTTGCAATGTATACCTCGATCGCCATGAGAGCCACTTGAAAAGCACTCCCCTTGAGATTTTATAGCATGATCTCTCTCGTACCTTGAAGGCGTTCTTGGAAGAAATGAATTATCTTTTGGATTGAGTGATTTCTCAAGATCTTGTGTGCACAACCCCAACAAAATGGCTAAGAAATTTATAATTATATAATTAGGATTCTAATTACATAGAATAATAAAATGAATTAATTACCTTAAATTAATAATTCATTTAATTTAATTCTTAGTAAAACACCATGTCTAATAATAACATTTGACTATTATTATTACTTGACATGCGCCTAGTGAATTACATATAGTATTATTTAATTAAATAAATATTATTATTTATCACAAATGCCTAGAAAAATTACATGGTGTGTATATCAATATACACAGTGTGTATATCAATATACACAGTGTGTACTTTTTTTTTAATTTTCTTTATTTCCTCCACCACATTTATTAGACCATAAATAATGGCTATTTATTTCACAAAAAATAGCATAGCATTACTCAGTAATGAATACATTATTCCACACATAACATAATTTCTCAAATAACATGCATCGAAATAAATGTGATCATGTATCCTTGAATAATTATTAAACCATTATTGGGAATAATCTTTTTTCAACTTGTTAAATTAATATTAAACTGAGATACTTGGACACACATAGTGTGTGACCCTATAGGCCTCTTTCTCAGTGGCATTAGGCAGACCCTACCTAAAGTCTAAGGTTAGCATCTAGAAACACACCAAGTCACCCATAGAGAAATAAGTTAAAGCCGCAATTATGTTTCACCTCATATGAATTCTTACCATGTAATGTAATCCCTTTGTATTGATATCTCGAATCAAGTGGGTTGCTTGTTAGTTTCATCAACCCATGTGCTCGATTATTCATTCTTTGACATTCATGAATTGAACACACCCATTACTTATTATGGCCATGGATTTATTCAGCCTATATCAATTCCATAAAATGGGCTAAGATATCAAATTCTGTTATAGAATAGAAGGGGAAAATATTTTCTCGCATTAGCTACTAATGCAGTATTACTCATGACACAACCACTATATCCAACCTCGATGTGAATAGTGTGTTGTAACGGTTTTTCTCAATCCATCTAAGTCCAGGAGTTACAATACCTATTAATAATAATATCAAATTATAAGTACCAATACACACTTCCACATATAAGAACATCCAATGACACTATGAAATGTGGATTTCCTATTGGCGGGTCTCATTCTCATAACATCCTTTTAGATATTACCAAGGGCACAAACCATGATAAGATTCCTAAAATTTTTATTAGTCCTCACCCCTAATGTCATATATTATTTTTCCCCCAAATAACATCATTCGGAAATAAAACCTATATTCAAGAACAATGTTATGGCACGTTCGTGTTATCATCATAGCAGGGATCTACTATGACCTTTTAATGAAACGGTTATCCTTAGGAAATTATCAGAAGAATTGTCACGAAATAGATCAATCAAGATATGAAAATGTATTCATTAATGAATAATGTACTACATAGTAGGTTTTATGCCACAAAATCCAATAGACTCCGACTTGGACTAGAGACAACTGCTACCAACCTTTAACCCCCTAACACTCAAATAATATTCATGCTTTTGATGAGATAGACCATTACTCTTGTGTTCTACCACATTATCTTCTTTGGACATTGAGCTCACTGCAACATCACCCATTTGATAGAAATCCCTCAAGAGGTGATACTTTCGAAGAATGTGCTTTTCCCATTGATGTAACCATAGTTCTTTTTCATGATCCACAACTACAATGTTATGTCTATCAAATGTGATAGGATCCTAACAGATAGACACCACCTCAAGCTCCTGGATGTAGTTTCAAATCCATACAACTTCTTTGGTTGCATCATAATATACTATGTATTTAGACTCCACTATAGCATCAGTGACAACATGCTACATTAAACTCTTCCTGCTCACACCTATCCCATTGAGATAGAAAAAAATTATAATTATGAATTTAGATCGTTTTGATCTGTATGAGAACTAGCATCATCATACCCTCAGATTAAAACTTCCTCTTCTCCTCCATACACCAGAAACATATCATTAGTTCTTCTCAGATATTTAACGTTATTCTTACCAGTATTCTTATGTTGTTCACCTGGATCTTCTTAATAACTTCTTAACCTGCTCAGTATATAGGTAACGTCGAGCCTGGATCATGAAATGGAATACATGATAGATCTTATATCCAAATCATATGGGCTCTTAACCATCCTATCTTTCTCCTGTTGTGTCTAAGGACAGATTCTCTTAGAAAAATTTAGGCCATGTGACACTGGAACCAATCCCCTCTTGGATTGTTCCATACGTAATCTCTTTAGTATATAGTGAATGTATGTAACCATAATTAGTCTAAGAAACCTATTGGATCTATTATGGATGATCTTGATCCCTAAAATGTAGGCTTATTCAATTAATTCCTTCATTGAGAAACACTTTCTTAACTAGTCCTTAATTCACTATAAGACATGTTCATCGTTTCCAATATGTAATATATTGTGGAAATATACTACTAGGATAAAGAACAAATTCCCATTAAACCACTTATAAACACATGGTTTACATTCATTTTTAATGAAACAAAATTCTATTATGTCTTCTTCAAATCAAATGTTCCGTGACCTCGATTCTTTCAATAATAAATAAAAGGATTTCTACAACTAGAAGACCCATTTGGATTTAGGTGGTGTCATAAACCCTTCAGGTTGTGTCATATAGATATCTTCTTGAATGATCCCATTAATGAATTCTTGTTTGACATCCATCTTCCAAATATCTTAGTCATGATATGATACTATGGAATATATAATTCTTATGTATTTAAATAGGGAAACTGGAGAGATGGTTTTATAATAGTCAATTCCTTGACAATATGTGAATCCTTTTGCCACAAACCTTTCTTTATAGGTGCTAACATGACCATACATTTCTTAATTTCTCTTGAATACCCATTTCCATACAACTGGATTTACATCAATTGATTCATTGACCAAAACCATAATTTGGTTATGATACATGGAATTCATCTCGGAATTAATAGCTTCTCTCTATCGTACAACTTTTGATCATTATAATTCTTCCTTGTAGGAGAGAGGTTCATCATTGTCGAACAATAATTCTTCACCATCCTCAGTGATTAGGACACCAAATATCCTTGGTTCCCATACCTCTCTTGACCTCCTATACAGTACTTATGTTTCTGGATCCTCTTCCATGAGGACCTATGGAACTTCTTCATGTACCAACTCCTATGTAACTTGAGAATCAACTTCTTTTGAGTAAATATTTCCCACACTATACATTTTGAGGATGTTCTCCCTCTCATGAATGGTGGCTTGTTTAGTGACAATCACTTTCTTGTCTGATGGGTTATATAGGTAATATCATTTCCTTTACTTCAAATATCCCATAAAGATACACCTTGTGATCTGAGGTTCTAGTTTATTGCCTGAGATGGACATAAAAACGTCTTTCATCCCCATACATTTGTTTGAGAAAAATGGGTTTCATTTCATTCCATAACTCAGAGGGAATTGCATTTTCCGCCTTAGTTGGTACTCAGTTTAATTTGTATGTTGCAGTTTTTAATTCATATCCCCATAAGGATAATGAAATATCTTCATGACACATCACCGACCTCACCATGTCCAATAAGGTACATTTCACCCCTTCCCTAACACCATTCCACTGTGGTGTATAAGGTGGAGTGAGCTGAGATACAATCTTAGACTATTGTAGAAGGTCAATGAACTCTTGGTTCTTATATTCTCCATATCGATCTGATCAATGTTTACTTGTCTTCATACCATGATAATTCTATAATTAATTCTTGAATTCCTTAAATTTATCTTAGGACTCTGACTTATACCTCATTAAGTGGACATATCCATATCTACTCAAATCATCTTTAAAAGTAACAAAGTAAAAAATATCCACCTCTAGCTTCTACTGGGAATGGTTCACACACATCCTTGGGCACAAATCCTAGAATCTCTCTGGCCCTTTCACCATATCCACCAAAAAGTGGCATGGCCATTTTACCTTGTAAACAAGTGTTATATCTATAAAGTGGTATTATCTCAGTAGAGTATAAGTAACCATATTGGAAGAGCATTGTCAAGTGCTTCTCATTTACATGTCCAAGACGGGATGCCACAGATGGGTGATGTATGAGTCATGTGAGTTTGTTTGGTTATCGATTTACAACACTTTGTTTTCCTAATTCAATACATACAAAACATTATTTAATTGTTCCATACCATAACATATATTGTTCTCATAAAAGTAACACCCCTTATTTCCAAACATGAAAATAAATCCATCCATATCCAAATAGGACACATAAATTATGTTCTTGGTAACAATAGGCACATAATAATAGTTATGTAAGACCAAAAGCATCCCAATTGGCAATGAGAGATGTTAATTTCCAATGGCCAATGCAGCCAACCTCATTCCATTGGCATCTCAAAGATCCATCTCTCCCCTAGAAATCATTATATATCAACTTGGTTCTTGAATTTGAATATAGATGTGATCCCTAAAAGCTATATATAGTACAGAATGTGTAGAAATGGATAGAATACACATAATAACGAACGCACCATTAGCATCCCAATGCTTTTGAGTTCAGTTCCTCTTCCAGTGGTCTGGTTTGCCACATGTAAAACATACCACATTCCATTCATTTCCCTACCTCTAGATTCTCTCCTTCTTGGAGGGGTGGTTCTCAAGGGCTTCCATCATTTTATGAATCATTGGCCCCTTTTCCTTGTCTTTATTTTGTTATTCACCATATGGATAGCGGAATTGTCACGCCCCATTTCATTATCTACATAGAAAATTACGATCAAATATTCTGAAAGAATATTCACATTGTTGGTAATGTTATAGTAGAATATAAAGCTAGATATGGTCTTGGGTAGTGATGATAGGATGAGATCTATATGAAACACATTTGGGAACTTATTTCCTATGATGTCTTGGTTTTCAATGTAGTGAATAATCTTGAATACATGAGGCCCAACTGACTCAGACCCTCCATGCTTATTTTTTTAAAAAAAGAAATGGAGGTCTCATATATATCATCTCTCTCCTTCTCTTGAAATAGATATTTAAGGTGAGATATCATGTTATACACATCCTTGTTTTCATGTTGCTTCAAGATCTCATTAGACATGGATGATAGCATGAAACACTAGACATCTGTGGCATCATCCATATATTTCATATAGAGAGATAGTTTCTTATCATTATCCTCTTTTCCAGGTGAAACTATAATAGGCTCCTCCAATATGTATAACGTCTTCTCTTTGTGAAGGATGATGCGTAAATGAATCTTCCATTCCTAGAAATTGGTGTCAGTGATAAGGTTTTTCTTATCAAGTATGGTTCTTAAAGATATGTTTGAAGTCATGTTTCATTCCATTTCTAATTTCTTTTTTGATTAATGTTTTATTAAATTATCATGATGAAACTTAGGAAAATAAATAATTTAATACTTATAAGTCTTCCATAATTTAATCAAAATCCAATATCCCTCACCATTGACATCAGAATATTCAGTTTCTTGAATATTATAGTGAAATGGATCCATATTTACCTTAGAACTATGAATGTATGGTTGGTCAAGAAAATTGAAGGGTTTTATGTAGGAATTCCAAATTCTAACTTCATTAACTCGCAACTACTTGATCTGCTGAGTGGACTCCCCAATCCTGAAATCCATTTCTTTTGGATTGCATCAACCTTTACCTCTTGGTCACATCATGTCCTGATGTGGAAGTAAACCCTCCATGGGAACCAAGTAAAGTCAACAAAAAACATGAATTATAATATCCCGGTTATTAAAATCGCCCATACTGGGGTTGGTCATGCACTTTGAACTATTGTAAGATTCTAACCAAGATTGTGTGAGGCTATACCAACTTAATATTTATTTGAGGGACTTTATACTTATACATAAATTTTCATTTTATAATATTTTATCACATTATTATTAATATTAATTGGGATATACTTAAGTTATAAACCATGAAAATTATAATATTTACAGACAATCCATTCTTATTTTCGTCCTGTCTTCCAGCTTGTTTAATTAATAAATTTTATTATCATGACAACACACCCATAATAAATAAACCATGAAACTGACAGAAATAAAATAAATGGTTTGATCATTAGCTTGTTATATTGGTTATTATATCTTAAGGTAGATAAAATTACCCAACTCCTAAGGGGAAACACCATGACTCTTATGGGTTCGTGTTTATAGCGTTCCACCTATTCACCTTTGTATCTCATTGGAATAGTTTCACCTCATCTCCTAACTTAAGTCACCTCTACTGGTTTGGGAGCTCCGTAAATTACATATTCTTTTATCTTACCGACATCTGAGGGGTAAAAAGGGTTTTTACATAAAATAAACCTTGGGAACCTAGGTCCTACAATTTTATGAATTGAAAGAAGGCATGGCAAAAAATTTAATTTAAATAAACAAATTAAAAGATTTCATTCCCATAAAAAGGTCTTCACCTAGCTTAATATCATTTATATATACAGCGATATTAACGCATAAATAAAACATGAATTAATTTCTTTAATCATTATTGTTTAAGATAAATGATGCCTGAATCAATTAATTATCTTTAATTAATCAATCATTTTATCTGAAACCCTTTTTCTAAATTTCCTTGATATTCTCATCCATCATAATTTAAAAAAAAATAAATTCATTTAAAATTATCTCTTTATGTAACTTTTACCTTGGAAGAAACACAGTGAAATCTCATTCATTACTACCCAATGAGTATAATTGAACATTACATAGAAGTTAAATTTAACATATATATATAAAACACCTATCATGTGTTTTGTATCAGCTTTATGCCCGCCCTATGTTACACATATCAATGGTTTTTGTAATATAATGATAAATTTTAATAAATATGCATAATTTGGATGAGTACATTGCATGTAGTTTTGTTCCCCATCCATTCGAAGAACACTCCAAGTGATATGTCCTGTATATGTGCTTTGAAAATAATTAGAGTATACAGAGTGTTCAATGGGACACACGCCATGTAGTATCCACGTTACATAGTTTCCATCTGGAAAAGTCGTGTATGAGGTATATAGTCCAACGCTAACCTGATGGAACTACATTCCAGGTGTAGTGGGACACATGGCGTGTAATCCGAAAACTGTGTGCCACCTATTCATGTTCAACACAAAGAGTCTTAAAGAATTAGATAGAATCCAATGACACGACCTGGTTTGGAGGACCATCCAGGTGCGTAGAACATATTCTACATGGAGTGTACTTCTGATTACAAGTTGTGTGTTCTAGTTTTGTTTAGCCAGGAAGCATTGGATCCTTTGGATGAGATCCTCTGTTTAATTTTAATCAAAATTAAATGAAAAAATTGTTTCTATAAGGTGAACGAGAAACGAAAGGGGCGGAATAGATCATGAAATTCAGATTTATTGAACAATTAGAGTGAATTGAAATAACTAAATTATTAAATGAATAAATCACCAACGAAATACTAAATAATTATAATCAATGATATAACCTATATCTGATACCACTTGTATGTTCTTGGTATAGTGGAAGTGAATTGTTAAGTGGACCAAACAATAGTTTTTCCATTAACAATGATCAATCATAGATCCGTTATGATAAAAATATGTCGGATCATCAGAATATAAAGAAGAGTGAAAGAAAGGAATGGATTCATGGAACCATAGATAGGATCATCATATGTTGGTTATAATTAATTTAATTAAAAGATTAGAATTCCTTGATGGAATTCCCTCTCTATTGACGTCTCTTGTAATGATTTGATACGATCCATAATTGCATCGTATAATCCATGTGTAGGATTCATCTAGCAGTGATCCAAATGTTCTATACATATATTTCTACTTCACTGAAGTGATCTATGAGTTCTAGTATATATGATACTTTTCTTGCAATGTCCACCTTCAATCACCTTGAGAGTCACTTGAAAAGTTCTCTCCTTGATCTGGTGGAGTGGGATCTCTATTATACCATGAGAGTGTTCATGGAAGAAAATAATTCCCTCTCATCTTGAGATATTCCCCTAGACCTATTGTGCACAACCCCCAAAAAAGGCTAGGAAATTGAGAATTAAATAATTGTGATTTTAATTACACAGAATAATAAACTAATTAATTACATGAAATAATTTATTCATTTAATTTAATTCTTAATAATACCCCATGATTAATAATAAAAGTTGACTATTATTATTACTTGACATGCGCCCAACAAATGACACATAATATAATTTGTTTTGATAAATAATATTAATTCTGACAAATCCCTAAAATAATTACAAGGTGTGTATATCAATATACACGACATGTACTTTTGTTTTTTCATTTTCATTATTTCCTCCACCACATTTATTAGACTATGAGTAGTGGGTATTTATTTCTCAAATAAATAACACTAAATTACTTGCTATGAAATATATTATTTTTCCCAAAATATATATTCTCAAATTTCTAGAGTCGAATTAAATGTGATCTAGATCCTTGAATAAATATTTAAACCACAATTTCTAGTAATCATTATTCAACTAATTAGATTACTATTTAACTATGATACTTGGACACACATAGTGTGTTACCCTCTAGGCCTCTTTCTCAGTGGTATTAGGAGGATCCTACCTAAAGTCCAAGGTTAGAGTCTAGCAACACGACAAGGCACCCATAGACAAATAAGTTGAATCCGTAATGAGGTGTCACCTTCTACTAATTCTTACCATGAAATGTAATCCTTTTGTCTCGATATCTCTAATCAAGAGGGTTTAATTCCAGTTCCATCAACCCATGTGCTCACTTATTCTTTCATTGAATTTCCATAATTGAACTCTCGCATTCCTTACCATGTCCATGTCTTTATTTAGGAAAAATCAATTCCATCAAATGTGATGAGATATCTACTTCCATTAAGGAATATAAGGTATAAATCCTTTCTCTCATTATCTATTAATGTAGCATTACTCATGACACACCAAACATATCCAAACTCTCCATGAATAGTGTGTCTTAATAGTTTTTTTTTCTACATCTATGTGCATGAGTGGTAATACCCATTAATAAAAATCCTAATGTCTAAGGACCAATACACACATCTGTAGATTGGTACATCCAATGACACTATGAAATGTGGATTTCCGATAGGAGGGTCTTGTTCTCATAATATCCTTCGGGATATTACCTAGAGATCACAACATGAGAAGATTCCACATTGATTTTTTAGTCCTCACCCCTAATTGCATGTATTATTTGTGCCCCTAATATAAATTCATCCGGTTATAGAACATATATTCAAGAATAGTGTTATGGAACTTCTGGGGTCTCATCATATAAGGGATTTTCTATGACCCTTTAAATCAATAGTTGTACTTAAGACTTTATCACATGAATTGTCACGCAGAAGAACAACCAAGATGTGATAAGGTATTTATTGATGAATAAAGTACAATGTCGATGGTTCTAGGCCCCCAAATCCAACATGAACCCCAGTGATGATACCTCCCTCCTATGCTCAGACAAAAATGCTTCATATGGGATGACACTACTGGTTGAGATCATCGATTATCATTTATATAATAATTATCTTTTTTCATTACTAATTATGAAAGTAACGCCCAGATATTTTACAATATATACTTTTTTATACTTTTTTGTGTCGTGTAGCTAACAATACACCAAGATTAGATTTCTCTAAGTGCAACACCATATTAACTTTCATTATATGAAACATTATTATTTTCTTATGTAACAAATAATTTTATGTTCTTTTGATAGAATCCATTTCATCCAAAACTGAGTATAGATTTTCTTCAATTTAAAAATAACTGTGATTGGATTATGTTACTGAAAGGCGTTGTTGTGGGCACATTCCAATGATGTTTGCTATCAGGTTACTTAGGTGTAGCTTAGTGGCTGACCATGGTCATCTCTCAATGGAGGAAGTAAATTAAAAGAAATTCTTTAAGGTATTCTAAAAATAAAATAAAATATTATAAAAAAACTACTTGAAAGGATGAGGGTGTTTTTTTATCATTTATAAAACTATAATTTTTTTTTCTAGAATATGATTTCATTTTTTTAGTATTTAAATGATGTTCTATTAAAATGAAAAAACAAGAAGATGTTCTTTTTAGAAAGTATTTTAAAAGACATAATCGATCTAAATATACCAGTGAATTTACTTATTAATAATTATCATTTAAATTATTATCCACCTAATTATGATCCCTTAATATTTTAACCCTAGATCACTATGAGAGTTAAATTAACTACAAAGATGAATTACTTAAACCTTAGGCTAGCTTCGGAACACACAATCACAGCACCCTACTTTGATTGTTCTTCTATGGTTAGCTTATGGTTAGTGGTTTATTAGAGAACATATCCATTCTATAAATGAGGACGAATTGTGTTCACAAAGTATATTTTACTCCCCAAAAATGACCGACCAAGCTCACATGTTCTGAATAGAAATTATATCCCATTCATTCAATAACATAGTTACAAAATTTTAATTCAAAATAATTTATAGAAAAATATTTATTCTTGAAATACTACAGTGTATTTTAAAAGGGTAAAACATGAATTTTCATCAAATTTGAAAATGAATGACCTAATCCCAAATATTCTATTATTGAACATATTTAGCATAATTTGAGAAACTTATATCATTTATTATAAATAAAATATTCAATTAAATTTTTTTTTATCAACTCCCCCACACTTACCATTTTACATGCCTGGTCAAATCCTCATATCACATACATCAAAAAATTGTTACAAGTAAACATCAATATCAAATCCAAAAGAATTTTAAAACACAAATCCTTAAGATCCAACAATTCCTCACCAAGAAAAAAATATCATTCCTCATAAAAACCCCTTACTTCAAATTATCTATTTATTTCATTCAATATATTTCCACTTCATTTGTCTTCCCATGCACACAAAACAATTACCTCGCTTTCATTTTCCCTAATCGCACAAATGCCAATTTTTTAGCAGTGTATTTTTCATCCAAACTCATATAAGGGTCACCATAGGATAGATAAATTCCAACATATCCACTTGATGTGAGTCAAGAATATATGTTTATCATGAGGACTTTTAGGGTTATTCTATGGATTTCATTTGGTAGGATATAGGTATGAAAAATTATGAGGCTGAATGAGGAGGGATTGGATTTTTTTGAATCAAAATTGCATTAATCTAATTTTCACTTAAATATGGTCTCCTCATTAATCCCCTTATCAATGGTTTATCTCCATCATCATGAAAAGTCTTGGAATTTTTACACCATTAATGATTTCAGCTATAAAAATGTCTATATTCTCCAAAATAGTTTTCTGTGAAAGCCCCAGATAGGCACACCTTTATTTCTTTTTTAGATGATTCAAAAAGGCACAACATCACTTTTCATGAATACTCTATAAAAGGAACAACTTTCAATAGAATGATTTTTTTAGAAACAATAACATCCTTTATGAATTTAATTTTCCACCCAATGTATAATATAATGTCGTATCACAACACAAGACAACTTCCCCCCACAGTTAAGTTCAACTACATTATGCAATTTCACTTCAAGAGTTGGTTGGATATGGAAAATTAGCTTTCAATGTGGATAACATAATATGTTTTTCATGGATTATAAGGGATATAAGGAATAAATGTTCAAGGTAGGCCATTATAAAAAAGGATTCTTCGAAATGGCGACTTTAATACCAAACAAATTCCTGAATCATTTAAACATATGTACCTCAATCCCTCATGTTATTATAGGAATAAATCAAATTCTGATTAAATCAAGCATAGTTTGGTTCTCTCAAGAAGTGTGGAAAATGTTAATAATATGAAAATAATGGTTCCCAATCCTCGTAGGAAAGTGATTTCAAATATAAAGACAGTGAGATGTGGCATGGGATTCAAAATTTAGAGTAATTTTTATGAAATTTATATAGATTTGAACTTGATACTAAGTCATTTTTATCATTCATTTAAGCTCAGTTTCAAGGGATAAATTATTTCACTTTATAATATGTATTTAAAAATTGAGATGAGAATCATTTCATCTCAAAAGGTTCAGAAACACACTAATAAATTGAAAAATAAACACACAGAAATTGAAAAACATACATTTTTTTTTGAAAATCATTGAAAAAGAGGAAAACTATTGAAATTACTAAAATTAGCAGTTCCCTCCACCACACATAAAATATTGACTTTTCCTTAATGTGAACCCATGAGATGATATATTCACATGATATTCATAATTTTAAATTGGAAAAATAATATAAAACTGAAAGGGTTCAGAACAGCCTATTATGCTCAAGTGATGATGGGGTCAAGCAATGTGATGAAATGCACTACATCAGTAGGAATTACCTTAATGTATTTATTCAAACATTTCCCTTTGACTATAAATATCTTTCCAGTGTCCTCTTGTTTGATCTCTACTACACCATAAGGAAATACCTAAGTCACAACATAAGGACCCAATCATCTGGAATGCACCTTACTAGGTATCATCTTTAGTCATGAACTATAGAGAAAGACTTTTCCTCCAACATGAAATACCCTTTGTTGGATCATTTATTCATGAGCGTATTTTGATAATTCTTTATAAAGACTTGAGATCTCATATGAAGACAATAAAATCTTCTCAAGCTCATGAATTTTCAGCTTCCTTTGTATTATAGCTTGGGACAAATCCATGATACATTTCTTTATTTCCCAATAATCCTGATGCTCAACCTCCATGGGGGGATGACATGATTTCCCAAAAACAATCCAAAAAGGGGACATACTGATGGGTGTCCTGTATGGAGTACTATAAGCCCAAAGTGCATCCTACAATAGCTTTCTCTAATCCTTCATATTTGGTTGCACGGGTTTCTCCAAAATTTGTTTCAACTAATGATTTGAAACCTCGGCCTTGTCATTTTTTAGTGTGGTAAGGTGTATATGTTTTTTGTGTCAGTCCATACTTCTGAAGAAGGAATGAAAAATTATTATTGTAGAAGTGTATCCCTTGGTGCATAAAGATGACGTTCAGTACTCCAAACCTGCAAACAATCTGTGTTCATTAAATCCCACCACAACATGAGAGTCATCAATCTTTGTTGCCTTAGCCTCCACCCATTTGCTCACATAATCAACAGAAAACAAAATATACAAAAATCTAAATGAACTAGGAAAAGGACCCATAAAATCGAAGCCCCATACATCAAAAATATCACAGAATAGTATGGTTTGTTGGAGAAATCTCATGTCTCTAAGAAGTTTTCCTAGTGTGTTGGAAACAAGGGAATTACTTACAAAACACATGGGCATCAAAGAATAAGCGAGTCCAGTCTAATAC
This sequence comes from Viscum album, assembly GCA_963277665.1. Taxonomy (NCBI): domain Eukaryota; kingdom Viridiplantae; phylum Streptophyta; class Magnoliopsida; order Santalales; family Viscaceae; genus Viscum; species Viscum album. The sequence continues at coordinate 599,530,131 of OY728159.1, read as the reverse complement.
AGGGTCCAAAAAAATTATAGCTATCTATTGGGGTCCAAAGTGTCCCCTATAAGAATGTGTATGACAAAAACATAAAATAGACTCAAACTCATGATCATAAACACACCTCCAAATAACATGGCCACTACATATACGCCATAGGTATGGATCATCCCATACATAATATCGAGACTCACTTTTTAATTTTTGGACATGAGGTTTCTTTAAATTTTTAGGGATTTCAGAGGCAACAAGGTAGTTAACTAATTCTTCATACCAAGGTTGTGTACCTATGATGGAATAAAGATACTCATCGAGGAAAGTGTCCAAGAGTGGTAACTGGTCCAAGGTGTCATCCTCTAGTGTTTGAGTAAGCCTACTCATGTAGTCCACCACTAAGTTTTCTGACCCCTTTTGTCCCTTTACCTCAATGTCAAATTCCCGAAGAAGGTGCATCCATAAGATTAGCATGGGTTTTGCATCTGGATTCTTCAAAAGGTACCTCAGAGCTGTATGGTCAGAAAAAAACTACTTTAGAGCCCAATAAATATGAATAAAATTTATCAAAAGTAAATATGACAACAAGAAAATCCTTTTTAATGGTTGTGTAGTTTTATTGGGAATAATATAGTGTTCATAATGCATAGGCAATCACATGTGAACATCCCTCCACCCTCTGAGATAAGACAGCTCCAACTGAGAAGTTGGAGGCGTCAGACATTAGCTTAAAAGAAATCTCCCACTATGGGGGTCGTATTTTTGGTGGAGTGTTTATACACTTCTTTATCTCATGAAATGAAGTCATGCAAGAATCATCAAACATAAAATCAGAATCCTGTTGATGTAATCGTGACATAGGAAGTGAAATCTTACCGAACGATTTGATGAAGTGCCAATAAAATTCTGCATTCCCTAGGAAATATCTAAAATCACTCATAAATGAACGATATTGTAAGGGTGAAATAATTCTTATGATCAATCTATTAACCTCTATCCCACGTTTTGACACTACATGACCAAGACAATCCCATGCTCTATTGTGAAATGACATTTTTCAAAGTTCAAGACAAGATTCATCTTAATAAAACGATTCAACACCATTCCCAATGTACATAGACATTCATAAAATGAGGTTCTATATACTATAAAGTCATCCATAAATACCTCCACCAAGGTCTCAAGAAAATCCAAAAAATACACACCATGCATCTCTAGAAGGTACATGGGGCGTTGCATAGTACAAATGGCATCTTCGAGTATGAAAATGTATTTAATGGACAAGATAATGTTGTCTTTCCCTGATGCTATGGTGCAATGGGAACCGAAAAATATCCAGAAAATCAATCAAAGAAAGAATAGTGTGTCTTCCAAGCTAGACTCACGAGCATTTAATCAACAAATGGTAGGTCGAAATGGTCTTTGTTAATAGACTGATTTAGTTTCCTATAATTAATACAAACACGCCAACTATTTTTCACCTTTATTTCAACTAACTCGTCTTTCTAATTTTTGACAACTATAACACAACTTTTCTTAGGCACAACCTGAATATGACTCATCCACTAGAAATCTGATATGGGATAGATTATACCTGCCTCGAGCAATTTTTCAACCACTTTTTTAACAACCGCAAAAAGTGTTGGATTGGGTCTCCTTTGTGGATGCCTAACCAGTTTAGACCTGTCCTCCAAGAGAATACTTTGCATGAAAATGGAGGTGACAATTTCTAATATGTCATCCAAGGTGCACCCAATTTCCCTAATGCTCTCCCTCAAATGATTCAAATGTTTTTCTACATGTTCAAAAGGGAGATGGTTAGCAATGATATCAAGTAAATTTTCACCACATAACATGTATGAGTATATGAGATTAGTTTTTAATAGATTGAGTTCCAATATATGGGTGATTTATGGATTGATAAATTGAAGGAACTGAAATATTTGCACAATGAGCATCAGTATCAGAATATAAATCATCAAAATCAGAGAATAAAGCATCAAATACATCAGAACTCAATAGCCATGACATAATTAGAGTTCACACGATCAAAATCAGAATATGATTCCATTTCAAAATCATATCTAAGAGAGTCTTGTGCATTATAAATAGGTTTGGAAGTTCTCTTAGACATTAAAATAGAACTAATAATCATAATATCCCTAAGCCTTTGACAATCAAATTCCATGGAGTTTTTACGTGGCTGTTCAAAATGGGAGATCAAAATTGTATAATGGTTCTTAAAGGGGTACTTCATGGATTCCATGACATTAAATACCACAACTCCATCTCCAAATTCCATGGAAAGTGTACCCTCATTGTCATTTATGAATGTTATTGTAGTTTTGAGGAAGGGTCTACTTAAGATAATGGGAGCATGAGAACTTACCAGATCATCCATCATGTTAAGAATATAGAAATATGATAGAAAGATATTGTATGTTACCCGAAACAAGTACATCATCAAGGACTGCCATTGGATATGCGATTGTTCTATTCGCCAACTGCATCACTACTCTCGTCGGTTTCATCTCACCAACCTGAAAAGAAGAGAATAAAGAGTGAGGCATCATATTTTTGGAAGCTCCCAAATCACAAAGAGCATTAGAAAAGTGAAACTCCCCTATGGTGCATGGTATGTTGAATGTCCCTGGACCCATACACTTTATTGGTATTGCCAGATTTGTTCTAATGAGGGCTGAAACATTCCTTCCAAGATTGAGCCTCTCATTTCCCTTGATCCCTCTTCGATTGGTAAAATTTTCATTGAAGAATTTCACATACCTTGGGATTTACTTAATGCCTTCAAGTAAAGGTATGCTAATCTCCACCTGATTGAATGTATCCACAACATTTATTTGCATCACCTCTTTAGCCATATTCTTGGTTTGTACAATACTATTTTGAAATGGAAGTGGTTTAGGAGGAACATCATCAATATTTTTCTTTACCTTTATCTTTCTCCTTTTATTTCTTATCAGTTGGTATGGAGTACAAATTCTCCATATTTGAGTTGAATCCCAGTGGAATGATAGGTGAAGATGTATCAGTTGTTTATTTCCAAATTCTCAATTTGATTTCATTGACATTCCCCTTGGGATTTGGAGTAGGTCGGGATTGTAGATTTCCAGAATTCTTACTTAACAGTTCATGGAGGGCAGTGGAAATCTGGCTCATTTGAGTCTTCAACTATTGTAGCTCTGATCCATGACTTTTCCTCTCATTCTGTTGATTAAGAACAATTTGTTTCAAAATATCATCAGTGTTAGAATCTAACTTATATAGGGGATTCCCTTGTTATTTTCCTGTTGATGTTTGGGTTTTAAATAATTCTTGGGGTTGTTAGAAACCGTAGTGGTAAGGCGGAGGCTGCTAGAAGTTTTATTGAAAATGGGGCCTTTGTTGTTGTCCAGATCCATTCCTCGTGTCCAATTTATCTTTATACCATTGGTTATATGTTGGAGAAAATAAATCAAACATATTTTGGGGATATGGGTGTTGTTGTTATGGATATGGACTCCCAAAAAACACCTATGATGAATATTCTATTTCTTGTAATTAGGGGAAATAGTCAGTTAGGTGGCTTATTTAAGTATAAATGCCACATAGACTTGAAGGGGTCGGTTGGGATGTCTTTTAAACTAAAGAAATCTGCCTCACCATAGTGGTCAAATATTCTATGTTATTATCAATAAAATGACTTTCAAGAGAAGGAAGGATTACCTTATGTACTCCTCGAACATGTGGTGTACCTCGATCATCAAATTGTTGGGAGTTTTGGGCTATTTTGTCATTCAACGCACGTGAAGCTACTTGTTTCTTGTCCACAAATGCTCCTCTAGTTGCGACATCCACCATGATCCTCTCTATAGGTGTGAGAGCTTCATAAAAGTATTGGATGAGGAGTTTCTCAGTGATTTGGTGATGTGGGTAGCATTTACACAACTTTTTGAATCTCTCCCAATACTCATACATCGACTCCCCATGTGCATGCTTAATCCCAAAGATCTCATTTTGAATGCAATTGGTCCTTTATGATGGAACAAATCTTTGAAATAAAGGACATTCCAAATCATTCCAACTTGTTACATCTTCAGGTTGTAAATAATACATCCAATCCTTTGCAGCTTCATCATGTGAGAATGGGAATGATCTTAGTTCGATTTGATCTTCAAAAATTTTAATTGGTTTCAATGTCGAGAAAACCAAATTAAACTCTTTTAAATTTTTTTTAGATCCTCAGCAGATAATTCATTATACTTTTGAAGAAGATTAATTAACCCAGATGTCAGTTCAAAGTACGATTTGAGATTTTGGTACTCAATGCAATTTGGTAGATAATTAATATATGGTTCATAAAATTCATGAATGGTTCTATGATGTTAATTTCAATTATATTAATCCATTTTTTATTTTTTTATGTTGTATTTATAAGTGTTTAGAATTTCAATATTCTTGTAGTGGAGGAATTCTCCAACTGGTTGATTGTTGAAGCTTTCTGTAGACTGAGAATGTCTCATTCGATCCTGAAGTCTATGTTCAATCTCAGGAACAAGGGCTATGAGATATTTGGGATTAGTTTGTGTCATAAGTCAAATAAAAAAAATAATTAATGTGTTCCATGGTTTAAAAAATATAAGTTTTAGTTGATTGTCCATAAAGAAGAAGAAGAAAATAAAAGAAGAAGAAAAAAAATCGGATTAGGTAAAGTTCGAAGAAAGAGGAGAGGAAGAGAGTACAATTTAAAATAAAATAAATACCTCTGAATGGTTGAAATAATTACCTTCCACCCTATAAATGGAAAAAATTTGAAAGGAATTGTCATTGGTGCTTTCAAATGACGTTAGGTTTCTGGTTACTTAGGTTCTTTAGGGTGGCTGACCAAGGTCGTCTCTGGAAGGATGATGTAAATTAAAACAACTTCTTTAAGGTATTATAAAAATAAAAAATAGAATAAAAACACTACTTCAATGGATAGGTGGGTGGGTTATTATCATTTTTAAATCTATAAGAAGTTTTGTCGGAAGAATATTGGATTTGATTTTTTTTTAGTTATTAAATGAAGTTCGATTAAAATGAAAAAAATAAGAAAGATGTTTTTTAGAAAATATATTAAAAGTCATAATCGATCTACCTCTACCTATTAATTTACTTATTAATCATTATAAATTAAATTAATATCCTCTTTTTCATGATCCCCTAATTTGTTAACACTCAAACCCTATGAGAGTTAACATAACAACAAAGATGAATTACATAAGCCCTTCGCTAGCTTCAGAACACGCAATCGCAACACCCTACTTTGGGGTTGTTCTAATGTTAGCTTATGGAAAATGGTTAATTAGATAACATATCCATTATATAAATGAGATTCAATTTTGTTTTGGGATTATATTTTTACTTTACCAACTTATCTCTTTTGGTCTTGTACTACCAATTATGTTCTCTCTCTAATAATTTACACAAAATCTCGACCTCGCGTGTTCAGTGTCAATTGTTCTATTTCATTCATAGTTTCTTCAAAATTAAAAAATCTATTCCTGTATCATATTAAGTGAAATAAAGTAGCTCAATGGTTCAAAATAATTAAATGAAGAGGGTAAAATTTAGATCGATCACTAAAAAACTACTCTTCATGGAACGATGCGGTTATCCCGGAGACGTTTTGCATGAGCAAAAGATTGAAAGGGTAGAAGCCTATCTCATATCTAGTCTTGATTCCAAAACAATTTGGGGGATTATGAGAATATTAAAAGGGGAGAACAAAGAAGATTAATTGAAGAAAAAATTCAAGATAAAAACTTGAATGAAAATAAATACCAAGAGGATGTGGGAGAGGAGAGCCTTTTTGGAAAAGACGCTTGCACGAAGCCTTACTTGTTCCAATAGTTGTGAGGGTCTCCCAAGAAACAAAATTTAAGGAACACCTTAAAAAATCATCGACCAGCCCTCCCAAAGAGTGAAAACATTCTTTAAATACATTTGGGTAGGGCCAGGGTTACAAAACGTTATTAAATCTGAAAGGGAAATTCGGAAAAAAAATATTAATCTCCCTTACACCGTATAGTTGACCTCATAAACATGCGAATTAGCTGGCCTTATAGAATAATTATTTGTTCAAAATCATATCTGCGAGCTTCCCTCAAAATTTGGGCCCAATCAAATCCTGGATGAAAACGTTATGGCCCAAATGGTGTAGTGATGTCCAATCTGGATTGTTCAGTCCATCTTTGTCTTCATGGCCCATTTAATCCTCTCAAATGCATGATCCATCTCACATGTCTTGAATATAATTTGTATTCCATTAAGTCAGAAAAACAATTAAAAAAATTTAATTCACAATAATTTACATAAAAATATTTATTCCTGAAATACTACAGTGAATTTTCAATGAATAAAACTGATATTTTCATCAAATTTGCAAATGAATGATCTAATCCCAAATATTCCATAATTGAACATATTTACCATAATGAGAAGCAATTATATCAATTATTATAAATAAAATATTCAATAAAATTGTGTCTTATCAATTATACGCAACACAAAAGGAATATTTCACTAAACGTGACACTAACTGGGCTTGGATTACATGCCAAAGAGACATTCCTCAATAGCTTGTGTTGTATGCAATACCAAGTTTCACTAAATAACGATATATTATTGAAATAGTATTAATTAATGGGAAATAAACTAGTTGTTATGAATATTATTAACAGAATTTTGAGTTTTATATAACATTAAAATTAATAATCAATTTTTTCTAGATGTGATATAAGGACAAATTCAATTTCTCGAATAAAATAATTATTTTTCAAAAAGTGATAGTTTTCTGCCTCTTGAGGGAGCTCGCATTTAGAGTCTGTTTTTTAAAACATTTATATATACTATATGAAGAAAAAAACTTCTTATTTTTATGTGGGATGTAAAAATTTAACTTGGAAGAATTGTTGATATTTTTCTGATAAAATCCATGTTTTAATGAATAGTGAAAAATAGTCCATTTTAATTCAAAACTACCTTTTTATCTAATTCATTTATATAGTTACACTGTATTTTAAATTTTAATAAAATATTAGTTGGATTATATTTTTATCAATTAATATAATTTGGGTCATTTCATGTAATTTCACACTTAAATTGGACATCTACACATGTCAATCATTTGATAGTTTTTACTTTATAAAAACTTGCATTCTGGTTTTGGCAAAGAGAATTAATTTTAAATTAAATTATACCAATTATGAGTTTTGATTTTATAAAAATGGATTAAATATTTGGAATATTAAGGTAAATTTTTTGTAAATAGGATCCTTTCATTTTTTGACATTATTAATAGTATCTTCAGTTATTATTTTTATTTACCATGATTAAAGGGTAACTCAGGTAAATAAGGGTTAAAAAATTATATTATAATACTATAAAACTACCATGAAATGCATACTAATCCTATTGGATGAGTCCTGGGCAACAAAAAAATCCTTTTGTCTAACTTTTGACATTTGGAAATCACTTGGGTGTGAAAATGACCCGTTATAAAAACTAACTTAATGTAAAGGGAAATATAACATAAACATGTATCATTTTACTAATACAATTTAAATTTGAATTATATAAATTATATATTATCTCATAAATAATAATTTTACAGAAAAAAATATTTACTACACCATGGTATTTTATTTGTAATATTTAAAAATTAAATATATAAATTTATTTATGACACAATGATGATGCAATGATTACCATATTAATGAAATATTAAAATAAATGATATTATAAATATTAAATTAAATGTAATTTGAACATTTTTATTCCATACACAATTTATTTTGATGAAATTGACATGTGAGTGATGAGTTAATACATTTTTTCCTAAGGAATAAAGTTGTTAAGACTTTAACTAAAATCAATTACTAAATATTGTCATAATTGTCACAAACGAGTCGTAAAAAAATTCCACTTTATTAATTGATATAATAGTCATAAAAAATTATTATTCTTAAAAAAACTTATATATAATGATACAAATGTCATTGATTATCCACAAGAGGTTATCTTGGAATTTTATAGTAAATATATTGACCCTATAGTATACAAATACAATAATACATGGTAAGAGTTAAATTATTTATCTAAGGGTTAAAGATAAATTATAAGGTTAATATTGTGACAAAAACTTGTCCAAATCCTATTGGTTGATATTATTTATAACCATACTCATCTTATCGTCTATATAAATGAGTTTTGGACCATTAGAAAATGAAAATAAAATTATAATAAACTAATATTTTAAGACTTACCAAAAGTGCCCCTCACAACTCCTATAAAAGGGGACTTATCCTTTTATTTTAATCACACCTCTAAATCCCTTTTTCTCAAAGTAAAACCTACCCATTTCCTCTCCCAACATCCCTTAATTAATCCTAGAGGCAAATTTTTTTTCTAAAATTTATCTTAGGAAGACATTTATTTCTAATCAGAAGGAGATACTCAAAAAATAGCTAATTGTGTTATCACCTATTTCGAAAATTCTTTTCATATTCCACTGACTATTATTACATTATTCCCATAATAAATTAATAAATAAATTGTCTTATACATTGTAATATATTACTATAATAATGTTACAATCATATACCTTCTTTTAATCCATCTTACAAATAGCAATTTCACCATGCATGCGTACGTATAGCTTATCATCTCCACAGCGCAATTAGATTCATTCTCCACATTAACCGTTAAAGAATGATGATAAGGTTTATATAATAAATAAGTATTAAATATATGACATAATAACCCTACTGTATTTATGTATATATATATATATTATTTACATGATTCAATTCAATTCAATAAGAAAACGTGGAAAACATTCATACGTACTTACTACCTACAGTCCCCATGAACGGTGTATTCCATTTCTTTTATCAATATATATTATATATTTATATACTGAATATTTATGATATATAAATCATTTTTTACAATATTTAAGTAATTATGTCATGATATAATTAATAATATTGAGAAAAAAAATCCGAATACGTATGATAAATAAAATAACTATTATCCAAAATGTTGCTTTAACATGGAATTGACAAATAAACAAGTAATATAAAGTTATAATTGAATCATATATGATATAAAATACGTTATTATGGTTCTATTACAAGTAAATAATATGTATCAACCAACTATATAAGAGTTTTTATCACATACTGATGAAATCGGACCGAAGGTGAACGTTAATTTTGCAATCTCATTTTAATATGAGATTGTTTATATGGGGTATATTTATTATCCATGTCCATTATTTCTAAAAATATTTCCATTAAATTTTAACTATTAATATATTTATTTTTAAAGTCATTATTAACCATTTTTTGACTTCTAATACATTTAATAGAAGAAATATTAATTTTATTTTCCATGAGAGTATCTTTTTGACATTTTTGATAGGAGTACGACATGAATGTTTTTTAACTTGTACACCATGAATGGGTTTTTAAGGTCTCATGACATCTTTTTTCAATGAATATTCTTATAAAATATTCCAAGATTATTTTCAACTAAATTATTTTCTTTTAAAATTTCAGGGAATTTTTAGAAAAGAAAACATTTTTGTAAAAGAAATTATATTTTCCTCAACAATTATGTTCCAGTGATTTATCAAAATTATTTTCCATCTAAGATGACATAGGGTTATTTCTATATCCCTATTATTACTATTATTAGATTGTATTTATGGTGGAATTTTTTTTATGGAATCCATTTATTTTATATGGATTATTATGGATTGATGTTTAAAAATCCCATTTTATTTCATGGGTTATGTTATGAGGAGTGATTTAGGTTTTGTGGAACATGTAAGAAGTATTTCATTATAATATGGGTTAGAACAATACATCCCTATAATTAATTGGGTTAATATTTATATCTCTTGATATAGATATAACTATCATGGAAAGTAAATCTGGTTCAGTAATACATGGTTAGAATTACAAGTAAATCCGGTTCCGTAATACATGGCTGGAATGACATGTAAACCTAGTTTAGTAATTAAATTTTTCCACTATTATGGTCCTTAAAACCATTACATGTCTACAACTAATATAATAATATGTTATTATTTTTTTCCACAAATCCATGTTTTATGAGAATGATATTTCATCATGGTTAATGTTCTTTTATTATCTATACCTTATGTAGTTCCATGATTTATATCATGACTTGTGTGATTTTTATATTTAAATAGTATGTTGATGTTTTTACATTCTTATGTTTATGTTTGGTTTTATGTTCTCAATGATTACCTTTTCTTAGAATTTGAGGTCAACCTTTTCATGTTTTCTATTCCATAGAATATAATGAAAAGTTTAGTTAGGAAAACAAAAGGGGGTGATCATTATGTGATAGGATGATGACCTTTCAGAAAATTAAAATATTGTGTTCCATGTTTCCAAAGACACTAAACTAATATGGTATTTAATTGTATATTTGGGAAAAGTATTAATTATTCCTTAAAAGAAATGTAATTTCCTTGTATGTCATTCATGCGATGTTATAGTTGGTATCAATTTGAAGTAATAGTTAAACTTTGGAAACATGGATATAGAATGTTTAGAGAGATCCCTAGAGATATTTATAATGTATGAATACGAATGTCTCTAATAGTAAGTATAACTATAGTTTATAGTTCAAGACTTATAGAAATGATCATTAATAACCTAGGATTAAACCTAATATGTTAGATATTAAATATAATCCCCCTTGATAATGTTGTTTTCCTAGTATGATTTTTTCCTCACACTATTCTTTTTGGGTTTTAGACAATGGCTGGAACCTAAAGAAACAATTTTAATGATTAATGAATTGGGGAATGCAATGACTGTCTTTCTGAGCAACCAAATGTTAAGGGAGATGGAATTCAAAATCTTATTTCTATACTTACACTAGCTGTGAATCATTCTAGACTTTAATATGAGAAGAGAATGGAACACCGTTCTGTTGAATCCTTAATGAGGAAATATCCACCTTCTTTTAGTTGGTCTTTTAATCCACTTGTTTCTGAACAATGGATCAATACCATTGAAAATATATTTTCCATCCCTCTCTTTTCGGATTATGAAAATGTAATTTTCATTGTTTATAATTTTGAAGGAGAAGTAGACCAATGGTGGACACTAAACAAGAATACAATGTAGCAAGGTGAAATTTAATCCATTGAATGGGATGAGTTCAAGAACATATTTTTCAGTAATTAAATTCCATGTATTCATTGAATAAATTTGTAACGGAATTTCCGTGATATTAAGCATAAGGTTGATGAATTAGTTATTATATACGTGGAAAATTTTAGAAGACTTGCAAGGTACACTTCTGGCTTAATCATCCGACCTGAAAGTAATGTTGATTTAATCTTTAGTGGGTTAAAACCAAGTATTAGAAGTGAATTTATTATAAGATAAATTACTATCTATGAAGATATTGGATATTTTTCTATCAAGGTAGAAATGGATATTGGTGTAATATATCAATCTCATGTTTTTGACAAGAAACAAAAGATGGAGTTCAAGGGAAAATCTCAAAACAAACATGAAAAGAAGATGAATGTTTCAATGTGATCCATGTGTGGAAATAAGCATGGTGTATATTGTCTTATAGGGTATAGAAAATGTATTAATTGTGGAAAAGAAGGTCATTGAGCAGTTTATTTCTGATGTAATGGGAAAAATTTTGCTAACTATTTGAAGAGAGAAAAGACTACAAAGAATGTACCACCCACACTTCAATTCTACAAGTTATTGTAAATGAGGAATTATGCTAACTAATTTTCTAATACAAGGGTAATTGATGATTATCAACATCAAAAACCTCTTCAATAATAGGGATAGGGAAAATCACATGAAATCATTATTAGTGATGTTGAGCATGAAAATGAAATGGTGGAATAACTAAGAGTTAATGTAATGGGATTCCTAAATAATTTTATAGAATCCCTTTTATGGTATTATGGAATTTTGGAATATCTATTTATTGGTTCATAGTTGTTTACCATAAGTATATGGTAACGGTAACCATGTAAAGTGATCAAAAGTTTTTTAAAAAGAACCTAATATGGGCATAATGAAGGGATAAAAATATAATGAGGTGTTTTATAGTATTAATGGCATCATGACTGATATAAGGAAAAAGTGATATCATGGTTTGAGTATATAGAATGTTTGGTATTATTTGTGTGTGAAAAGAGTTAATTTTGATAGAATGCATGTTTTCACTAAGTTTCTATGGTAATTCATGTTATTTTCTTGTTTTAAGAGAATAATTGATTAAGGTATTCACATTTTGGGAATGTGAAAACCAAGAACAACCATATGATATATTGAAGATAAATGTTTAGTTGATTTATTTCACCACTTTATAAAGATTTTTATAATTTTTTGTACGAATTTTAATGTTATCCATTTATAGATAGTATATGTGATTAATCCGGTGTAATTTTGTTAGATTAATGTATTATCTCAATATAGCTAGACTTATTCATATTTGATAACTTATGATAATATATTTTTTTAGATTTAGGGAATGGCCTATCATTCTATACCATGATCTTCTAAAACATCAATATTGAAATATTTAATATCATTTATTTAAATAAGATATGAATTGAAAACATTTTGCGGAATGAACAATGTTGAAATTGTACTAAAAAGGAAGTAATTATTAATTCTCATGTAAAATTATTCAACTTTAGGGAATGAATCATGAAAACCAAACATTATATCTTAGTACCTTCTTATTTGATGTATCTGATGGTCCCATAAATCATCGTAGATTTATGACTTTCTGGTTTTTATATTTCTCCAAACATTGTCCTCAATCACTATCCTTTAGAACTTTATTGTTATACTTTTCTTCAATATCCATGTTTTCACTTCCCACCTTTGTTCTCCTTTTTGGAATCCCAGTGAAAAGTTTCTTTGGGAAAAAATTATGTTAATAACATTCCTTTTTAAAATGATGTTTTAGTATTCCTTTTTACGATGTGGGTTCATATGAAAGAAATTTTCAAGTAGTAAACCTTTTGTAATAATGATGAATTTCTAGGGAGAATTTCATTTTAAGGGGGTAAAATGTAACATCTTGAAAATTTATAGTATTGATTCTTTTTAAATTATTTGATGTCTTGTTTTGAACGTTTCATCATGATTTTCTTATGCTATACACAACACCATATTAGCTTGATGTCTATACAACACAATTCTTGTCTTTTGTTACACACTGTTTCATGTTCTATCGATAGAATTCATTTCTCACGTGACTTAGTGTTGAATTTTTTCAATTTAGAAAGAACTAAGTTTTGAATATGTTATACGCAACACCAACAGAATATTTCACTAAAAACAACACGAACTTGGATTTCATTACATGCAATAGAGACCTTCATCGATAGCTTCTATTTTACACAGTATCGAGTTTCACTAATAAAAGGCATATTAATAAAATATTTTTATTTAATGGGAAATAAATTGGTCTTTATGAATATTATTAACAAAAATTTGAATTTAATATAAAATTAAAATTCAACTTAATTATTTTCTAGACATGATATAAGAACAAATTCAATTTTTTGGGTAAAAGGTGTATTTTTCATAAAATGTAGTTTTTCCACCTTATGGGGGCACAACCATTTCTAATCTCATTTTTAAGACATTTATATATTATGAATGATAATATAAACTTCTTATTTTTAGTATATACATTATATATTTACATTAGTTTATTTTTTTGTATTTTTCTGATAAAATTCATATTTTAATGAATAGTGAAAAATACTACATTTTAATTCAAAACCGCATTTTCGTCTAATTTAATTATATTTTTTGGTTATTTTTTAAAAGGTTTTAAATTTTAATTGGATAATTTTTTTTATCATAATTTTTCTTGGTGGTTGTTGTATGTAATTCCACATTTAAATTGGACATAAAAAGATGATAACATTTTGATAGTTTTCACTTCTTAAAAAAACATTTCCTGGTTTTGACAATAAGAATTAATTTTAACTTAAATTCTGATAATCTGGATTTTTGAATTAAGAAAAATAGATTCCATATTTTTAATAATAAGGACCAAATTGTATAAATATTTACCTTTTATTTTAGGACATTAGGAATAGTATCTTCAAAAAAAATTATTTACCATGGTTAAAGGCTAAATATGGAAAATAAGGGTCAAAAATAATATTATAATAATACAAAACTACCCTAACACATGCCTTAGTACTATTTGGAGAGTCATGGGAATCCAAAAAAATCCTTAGGTCTAAATTTGGGCATTTGATAACTAGTTGGAATTGAAAATGACATATTTTAAAAATAAATTTAATGTAAAGGGAAGTAAAACATAAACATGTATCTTTTAACTAGAAAAACATTATTTTTCTTTAGATAAATGATATATTAGAATATAAATATTCATTAGAAATATAAAAATATTTCCTAGACCATTTTATTTTCTTTATTATTTTTAGACATAAATATATAAATTTATTTATGACAAAATGATGATGCAGTGATTACCTTTTTAAAGAAATATTCTAATAAATGATATCATAAATACTAAAATACATGTAATTTGAAATATTTTATGTTATCCACGAATATTTTTGATGAAATTGTCATTTTTGGGATTATATAATGCCTTTTTTTGAAGGAATCATGTTGTTATGGCTTTAAAAAAATCAGTTAGTAAATAGTGTAAAAAATGACATAAATGAGTTTTTAAAACAAATTATATTTTATAAAATGATATAACAGTCCTAAAAATATAATATTATTCTAACTGCCTTATTTAAATATTCAAATTTTATTAATGATCCACTTTAGGTTGTATTTTCATTTTATATTAAATATATTAACCATATTTTGAAAAAATATAAGAAGACATGGTAAGAGTCATATTATTTATGTAATTGTTAATGCTATATTTTAAGGTTAGTTTTGTAACATAAAAGTTTCAAAAACCTATTGGATGAGATTATTTTGACCCATCCTCATCTTATAATAAAAATAAATGAGTTTGGACCCCTTATAAAATGAAAATCAATTTATAATAAATTAATATTTAAAGATATTTCTAAAGTTCCCCTCACCTCTCTTATAAAATGGAACTTATAATTCTATTTTAATTACACCTATAGATTCATTTTAATGAGAAAATGCTAAATATTTCCTCTCCTAAAATTATTCACATAATACTATAGGCCACACAATGGGAAAATGTTCTTCTTTTTGAGACCAAGTATTAAAATCATTTTGAGATACTTGAAAAAAAAGGTAATTGTTTTATCACCTCTTTCAAAAATAATCTTCTACTTCCACTTAATATTTTGTTCGCATAATAAAGTAATAAATAAGGTATCTTATACATTATTAAATTTTATTATAATTATTTTACAACCTTATCCCTTCTTATATCCATCCAATGAATAACAATATCACCATACATGTGTACATACGACTTAATGTCTCCACAAGGCGATGAGATTCTTTATCCATGTTAACTATAAAAGAATGATTATAAGGTATATGTAATAAATAATAATTAAATATATGACATAATAATTCTATGGTACTTATGTATATATATATATATCATTTAATTTCTTCCATTCAATTCAATATGGAAATTAAAACATCTTTCATGTGTGTGTAGGACATATCGTATCCATGAACGTTGTATTAAATTTCATTTATCTATCAATTTTATATATTTATATAATGAATATTTATGATATATAAATAATTTTTTACATTATATAAGTAAATAAATCATGATCTATGTAATATTATTGATAATAACAAGTCTAAACATATACGGTAAATAAAATGATTATTACTCAAAACATTGCTTTGACATGGAAGTGATAAATAAATGGTAATATAAAGTAATAAGTGAATTTTATATGATATAATAGATATTATTATGGTTTTTTACAAGTTATAAATATGTTTAAACCCACTATATAAGAGTTTTTCACAGATAAGTAAGAAATCAGAACTAAGGTAAGGGATAATTCTTCAATCTCATTTTTTGACTTTTACTACATGGTATGGGAGTAATCGTTCATTCATTTTCCATATGAGTTACTTTTTTTACTTTTTCAACAATAGTATGAGAATAATGGTTTTTAAATTATACAACATGAATGGATTTTTATGGTTTCATGACACATTATTTCCCTAAAACATACTCTACAATATTTGTATATTATTTTCAACTAATTTTTTTAATATTGTGTAGAATTTTTAGAAAATAAATTATGAAAAAGAAAAGATATTTTCCTCATGAATTATTTCAACTGTTTTATCAAAATTATTTTCTATCTAAGATGACATAATGTAATGTTTTTGTCGATATTATTAATTTTATTTGATTATGTTTATAATAGAATTTTTTTTATCAAATCCATTTATTTTATATGGATTATGATGGAATGATGTTTAAGAAACCAATTTTATTTCGTGGGTTATGTTATGATGAATTATTTGTGTTTTTTGGTACATGTAAGAATGATTTTAGTATGATAGGGATGGTAACCCTATATCCCTTCAATTCATTGGGTAAGGATTTATTTCTCGTGACATAGAGTTGAATGGGATGAAAAATATACATGGTTCAGTAATACATGTCTAGAATGGAATGTAAATCTAGTTCAGTAATACATGGTTGGAATGGAATGTAAACCCAATTCAGTAATGGACTTTGTCCACTATAATTGTCTTGTATGAAATTCATTTCCATCAATGAAAATCATATTATGTAATTATTTTTTTCCATAATTCCATGTTTTATGAAAGTTATATGTTATAATGTTTAATGTTCCTTCATGAACTATTCCTTACATACTACCAAGATTTATTTCATGACTCAAGATATGGATATTTAAAATTATTGTTCATGTTTTAAATTCTTAGGTTAATGGTTTGTTTTATGTTCATAATGTTTAACCTTACTGAACATTTTAGCTCACCCTTTTATGTTTTATTTTCCCTATGATATCAAGAAATAATTTAGGTAGGAAAAAAGGGGAAGATCATTATGGGAGATGTCGAAGATCTTTTACCAATTTTGAAGATTATGTCACAAGATTCCAAAGACACTAAACTAATGCTGAATTTGGGAATATATTTGTGTAATGTAATACGTATTCTAACTAAAAATGTAATTTCCATGTACGTCAAGCTTGGGTATATATAGTTGGTATCATTGGGAAGGTTTAGATAACCATTGTTAACAGGGATGTCAAAACATTAGTGACATCTCGGGAGTTATTTATAAGGTATGTCTAGTCATATCCCTAGGGGTAACTCTAACAATACGTTTTAGTCCAAAAATTATGGTAACGATCATGAATAACATAGAATTAAACCTAAGATTTTATAGATTGAAAGTACTCACCATTGAATATGTTGTTTTCCTAGTATGAGTTTTTCCTCTCATACTAACATTTTTGGTTTTTTGATAATGGCTGGAATGCGAAGGAACCGTGTTAATGATCACTGCACTGGTCAATGAAATTATTTTCCTCCTAAGAAACCAAATGTTATGGTAGATGGAATTCAAAATATTATTACTATACATACACAAGATTTGAATAATTTTAGGCATCCAAATGAGAAGAAAAGGGAACACCATTCTATTGATTCCTTCACAAGGAAACACCCACCTTATTTTATAAGGTCTTCTGATCTACTTATTACTGAACAATGGATCAATACCATTGAAAATATATTTTAAATCATTCACAGTTCAAAACAGGAAAAAGTAATTTTTTCTATTTATTGTATATAAGGATAAGAAGACCAGTGGTGGACTCTAATCGGGAATTCAAGGCAGTAAGATGAAATTGAATCCACGGAATGGGATGACTTCAAGAACAAATTTTTCAAAAAGTACTTACCTAATATACTTCAAAAAAATAGAAAAAGAGTTCAAATAGCGTAATAAAAAGGAAGTTCAATCCATTGGTATATACGAGGAATATTTTAAAATAAATTCAAGGAATGCTTCTGTATTTATCATCCAAACTGATAGTAAATTTGATTCATTCTTCAGTGGATTAAAACCAATTTTTTGAAGGGAATTAGATATAATAGATTTTATTAGCTATGAAAGGATTGTGCATTGTTCTATAAAGGTATAAATAGAAGTTGGTGTTATATATAAATCTCATGGTTTGGAAAATAAAATAAAGATGGAGTTCAAGAAAAAATCTCAAAAAAATGGTCAAAATAATATGAATGATTCCTTATGCACAATGTGTGAAAAGAACCATGGTGGGGAATTAATTAAAGGGACTATAAAATTTTATAAGTGTGGAAATGAAGGTCATTGAGACGATGAGTTATGAAGTAATGGGAAAAGGTTTCTAATGATGTGAATATAGAAAATTCTATAGGGGCATTATTATAAGTGTAAAAAAATGGGGCATTATTATATTCAGTGCCCAAATCCAAATATTGGGAATTATTATCAATGTCAAGAACATCTTAAGGAAAATGACAAAGTCAAATCTCATGAGATCACTATTGTAGATATTGAGTATGATAATGAAGAGGTGGAATTACTATGTGTTTATGTAATGGGATTCCGAAATATTGTTGTAGAATCTATTTTATGGTATTATAGAATATTGGAATATCTATATATTGGTCCATTGTGGTTTTCCATAAGTATCTTATTACTGGTAACCATGTAATGTGATTTAAATATTTTTGGAATGATCATTATATGTGCATAGTGATGGGATAAAGAGATAATGATAAGTTTGATAGTATTAATGACCTCACGATTGATATAACGCAAAAGTGATATCAGGGTTTGAGTATATAGAATTTTTGGTATATTTAGTTCAATGGTAGTTCATGTTATTATCATGTGTCAAGTGAATATATTATTATGGTTTTCACATGTTTGGAGTGTGACAACGAAGAACAACCTTTTGAGATATGGGAGAAAAATGTTAAGTCAATTAACTTTACCTCTATCTAACATTATATATTTTATGTTTTTGGAATAATAGGAATGTTATGCATATATTGATAGTATAAGTTATTTTATGTTAATGATATTTAGATTAATTTATTATCTCACTATAGGTAGACTTATGCATATTTGATTACTTATGCTAACCATTTTTATGAGACAGATGAAATGACCAATCATTCTATCAAATGAACTAAAAACACTTTAATGATGAAAAATTCAAAATAATTTCTTTAAATAATAGATGAAATAGAAATTATTCGAGGGATGAAAAAAATGGAGGTTATACCAAAAATAAAGTATCTATTTCTTCTCATGAAAATTTCCTCCACTTTAGGGAATCGATATTCAAAACCAAAAATGTTATCTGTGTACCTATTTAAATGATGAATTATATGGTCCCATAAAATATTTCATATTTATGGATTTCTGGTTATTATCTTTCTCCAAACAGTTTTTGCAATCATTTTACATCATAACATGAATGTCATATTTTTATTCCATATCCATGTTTTCACTTCCTACATATTTTCTCTTATGTGGATACCCGGTGATGAGTTACATTGGGTAAAAATGTTGTTTCTAACATTAATTTTTAAAATGATGTTTTAGAATTCCTTTTTATGATATGGGTTTCTATGAATGAAAATTACAAGTAGTAAACTATATATAACCCCAAAAATATTTGAGGGAGAAATTTATTTTTATGGTGGTATAATTTAACACCCCCAGATTTTATGAGATAAATTGTTTTTATTTTCATTTATGTATTGTGTTGTAAACAACACCAAGATTAGATTACACTTTATTAAACACCATATCATCTTTCAGTATATGCAATGTTATTCATGTCTTCTGTTACATACAATTTCATGTTATTTTGATAGAATTCTTTTCACGCAACATTGTGTATAGATTTTTTTCAATGTAAAAAAAAACAATGTTTGTTTTATGTTATATGAAACACCAAATGAGTCTTTCACTAAACTCATCACAAAATTGTTCTTGCATTACTTTTAAGAGTGACCCTTATCGATATCTTTCTTTGTGTATAGTACCATGTTTCACTAAACAATGATATATTATTAAAAATTTATAATTTAATGGGATATAAACAAGACGTTATGAATATAATTAACCACATTTTTTATTTTATATCAGATTAAAATTCTTCTTATGAATTTTATATACATGATATAAGAAAAAATTCAATTTTTTTGGACAAAAGAAGTATTTTTTAAATACAGTTTTACCACCTTTTGAGGGAGCTCCCATTTAAAACATTATTTTTAACAAATTTATATATTCTATTGTAATAAAACCTTTTTTATGAAATTAGACATAAAAATTTACTTTGGATAAATATCTTCTATTTTTCTGATACAACTCACACTTTAATGAATAGAGAAAAATACATCATTTTAATTCAAAACTGAATTTTCATCTAATTTATTTCAATAGATAGATTATATTTTTAATTGGTATTATAGTTTAATTTGATTATATTTTTTTTATTTAATACCATTCATGTCATTGTATGTAATTCCACATTTAAATTG
Source organism: Viscum album (assembly GCA_963277665.1). Taxonomy (NCBI): domain Eukaryota; kingdom Viridiplantae; phylum Streptophyta; class Magnoliopsida; order Santalales; family Viscaceae; genus Viscum; species Viscum album. The sequence continues at coordinate 599,509,546 of OY728159.1, read as the reverse complement.
GACATAGACACGTGCCAATCTTTTGATAGTTTTAACTTTATAAAAACATGCTCTCTGGTTTTGAAAAAGTAATTGATTTTAAATTAAAATCTTAAAATTATGTGCTTTGAATTTAGAAAAATTGATTCCATATTTGGAATCATAAGGTCCAAATTGTGTACATATTTTCCTTTTTTGGACATTATGAATAGTTATTTAAGTAATTATTTTTATTTTCTTGGGTTAAAGGGTAAATATTGTTAATAGGGTAAAAAAATAATATTATAATAATATAAAACTACTCTAATACATGTCTTAATCCTATTTTATGAGTAACAGGTGACCATAAAAATACGTAGTTTACCATTTTGGCATTTGATAACCCCATGGGTGTGAAAATGACATGTTATACTAATTAATTTTAAGTAAAGAAAAATATAACATAAACATGTACCTTTTTACTAAAACAATTATATTTTGGTTTATATAAATTATTTATTTGACTATAAATATTAATTTTAAATATAAAAATATTTCCAAAACCATGGAAGTTTATTTATAATTTTTATTAATTAAATATATAAATTTATGTATGACTCATTATTGATGTAGTGTTTACCTTATTAATGATATTTTCAAATAAATGATTCTGTAAATATAAAAATAAATGTAATTTGATCCTTTGGATTCCATCCATGAATTTCATTGATGAAATTGACATTTCAAGGACACGTTTATATCTTTTTCTAAGGAATAAAGTTGTTATGACATTAAAGAAATACTAAATAACGTCTAAATTGACATAAATGTGTTTTTAAAACAAATATTATTTAATTAAATGATATAATAGTACTAAAAATATATGACTTGTCCAAAAAACATAGATAATGTAAACATTTTAACTAAATATCCACTTGATTATATGATGTAATTTTATAGAAAAAATATTAAACATACAGTATAAAAATACAAGAAGACTTCGTAAGAATTAAAATATTTAACTAAAGAATAAAGAAAAATGATATGGTTAATTTCCTGATCTAAACATTTATAAAACCGATTGGTTGACAGTATTTAGACTTGTACTCATCTTATCTTCCAAATAAATTAGTTTGGGACCATTAGAAATGGAAAATAAATTTATTATAAATAAATATTTAAAAAATATCATAAAGTTCCTCTCCCCTCTCCAATAAATAGGATCTTCTCCTTATCTTTACTTCACACCAATGAAGTCCTTTTTCATTTAATAACCCTACCCATTTCATATTAAAACATCCATAACTTCATCCTAGCAGCCACACATTAGGAATAAATATTTTTTAGGGAGACCGTTTGTGCAAATCAAAAGGAGATACATGAAAAATATGTAATTTTTTGATCCCCTCTTTCAAAATCATTTCCTTATTATACATCATCTTATTTTTTTGATCACATAATAAAGTAATAAATATAAAATATTCTATATTATGAGATGTTATTATAGTTATGGTACAACCATATAACTCCTTTTATTCATCATAAGAATAACAATATCATCTTGTCTCTGTAGGTATGGATTACCGTCTCAACAACGCGATGAGATTCATTCCCCATGTTAACCCTTCAAGAATGATTATAATGTATATATAATAAATAAATATGAAATATATGAAATAAAAATTCTATTAGATTTATTAATGTATATATATATATCATTTACATTCTTCCATTAAATTCAATAAGGAAACTGAAACAAAGTTCCTACGTACGTACGACCTACCGTCTCCATGAATGGTGCATTCCATTTCATATGTATATTTATTTTATATGTTTATATACTGAATATTTATGATATATAATTACTTTTTTACATTATATAAGTAGTAAAATAATTATATAATTAATAATATTGAGAAAAACAATTCAAAACACATACGATAAATTAAACAATTATATCCCAAAATGTTTCTTTAACATGGAATTGTTAAAAACTGTTAATATAAAGTCATAAGTGAATCATATATGATATAATATATATTATTACAGTTCTACTAAAAAAAATATTATTGAACCCAATATAAGGGATTTTTGGACACATATGTAAGAAATCATACCTAAGATAAGGGTTAATTTTGCAATGTCATTTTTTATCCAAGATTGTTTTTATGGGGTATATTTATCATACATGTCCATGTTTTCTAAAAATATTTTCTTATAATCTGCACTATTCTACTATGTAATTTTAAAGTCATTTTTATCAATTTTTTACTTTTACTACAAGGTATGGAAAGAAATTTTCTTTAATTTTCTATACGATGTACTTTTTGACATTTCTGACAACTGTACGATAAAGAATATTTTTTTAACATATATGGTTTGAATGGGTTTATAAAATTTCATGAAACCTTATTACCATTAAGATTTATCTACACGATTTCAAGATTATTTTAAAATAAACTATTTATAATTAAAAGTGCATTTCTTTTTGAAAAATGAAACTAAAATTTTGAAAAAGAAAGGATATTTTCCTTAGGAATTAAGTTCAAGTGTTTTATCAAAATTATTTTCCATCTACGAAAAAAAGGGTTATGTTTTTATCCCTATTATTACATTGATTTGATTGTGTTTATGATGGAATTATTTTAATGAAATCAATTTATTTTATATATATTATGATGTAATTATGTTTAAGAAACCCATTTAATTTCATGGGTTATGTTATGATGAATGATTTATGTTTTATAAAAAATGTAAGAATGATTTCATTACGAGATGGTAGGACCTATATCTACCTCCAATGAGTTGGGTAAAGATTTATATCTCATGACATAGAAATGACTGGAATTACAACTAAATCTGGTTCAATAATACATGGATCGAATGAAAATTTAATGTGGTTCAGTAATACATGGATATAATAGGAAGTAAATATGGTTCAACAAGGGAATTTTTCTGTTATGATGGTATAGGCTGCAATTCCCAGCTACTATGAAAATCTTATTTGTGCTCATTTGTTTTCCCCAATTCCAGGTTTTATGTCAATGCTATTTTATCATGGTTAATGTTCATGTATGATATATTCCATTGGTACTACCAAGATTTATTTCTATGCTCAATATTTTGATATATAAAATCTATGATCATGTTTTTACATTCTTATGTTTATGGTTGTTTTATGTTATCAAGGATTACCCTTACTAAGAATCTGATCTCACCCTTTTTATGTTTTCTTTTCCCCAGGATATAAATAATTATTTTAGGTTGGAAAAAATGGGGGAGATCATTATGGGAGATGTTTAAGATCATTCACAATCTTATAAGATTATGTTGCATGTTTCAAAAGACATTATACTAATATGATCTTTGGGTATATATTTGTGTAATGTATTTAGTGTTACAAAAAATTAATGAAATGTCCGTGTACTTAAATGTTAGGTCATTATAATGAAAACAAATCATGATGATAAAATTATCAACTAAGGGTATAGTATCCAACATTTATATTGAACAACGGTAATGTAATTGTCGAATCTCAATGATAAAATTTCCATTAACACCATATAAATAACACTTAATTATTTCACAAAAAAAATTTTAGGGATATTTTTCCACTTCCATAATATTTTTACTACTTTAATATTATTATGTTTTACTTCAATATCATTTTTAGTGGTGCTTGTTATTCTCATATATTTGGATGATCGTTATTTTCTCACTATAGATATGATATTTTAAATTTATTGTCTTGCGGTAGCATTTTTAATTTTATTTAGTTTCATAAATGAATAATGTAATGATATCTATTAATATTATAATTTTTAAAATTTTCTGTTTATTTGTTATTAGTATGATGTTATAATATATGTAAATAAAATTATTCTACAAATAAATATTATTTAAGAATCCAGGTTGTCACATTGTTCCCCTATAGTAAATTTCATCTTAGAAATTACAAATCAATGTCTCATTTGGGAAAAGGAGACCATAATTTTGTCTCATTGTCTCCTCTATTTAAATTTTTTATTCATTATAATTATGTTTCCCTAATAGATATATAAGGAATACATAATGAATTTATGATAGATTCAATGGAATCAATAGTTGATAAGACATCTCTTCTATGTGATCATGGATTTTATAGGGGATAAATGTCATTTGTCTAAGGTTCCCTTTCTTTCAAAATCTCATGACTCTCTTATATTGTGGTATTAAAAGGAAAAAAATTTCTACAAAAAACAAACTCCATGTCACTTCGATGATAATCAGTATAGATATTTTTCTAAATCAAAGTAACATTTATATGTTGTTGGATAGAATGAAGATTTTCTATTATATTTTGTAAAAGATCAAGCCAGAACAGTTTTATCTCTCCATATTCATCCCCAAAAGTATGACTCTACGTCATTTTCTATGTTAAGATTCTTAGGTTTCTATTTTAAAAACCTGAGTTGACACTATTTTTGAATAGTGACTAAACTAATGGGAGGTGTTTATCACATCAATCTTAAAATTCCATTGAAAATGTTCTTAATATTCCCCCATGTTTCATAATATTCCTATAATATTGGCGATTAGTTTGGGGGTGATTTTCCGTACGTAAATGCAATTGATTATTCAAGGAATATTGAATACTTCTCAAGGATATATTTGTGAAATTTGGATCACAATCATAAATGATAGAAATTGGAACCCCATAAAACCTCACCACTTCCTTTTCGTAATTCATCAAAAGTTTCTCCAGAGGGGAATATTTCCAAATTACGATAAAATGGGGAGTCTTCATGATATAATACACTATGACCCATATCAAATTGTTTACTTTTGATTTTATTGGATGTCCAGTGATGTTGTCCATAGTGATATTGTACCAATTATATTTTAGTTTGGGGGGTGGTTTCAATACACATTTAAGAAGATGTTAGTATGCATTAACATGAAAACATATGAAGAACCTTGTAGTTAAGTAAAAAATCTCCATTTTCATAATATTCCACCAATCTTGATCACGTAGTTCCCAATATATTTGAGTTTTTCGAAGATTTGTAGAGAATGTAGAGATATGAGATTCATCAATCAGATATTTCTTTATCATTGATAAAGATTGAACACTTGTCCTCATATAAAATTTCAATACACCTTCTCAATCAATATTTAACTCAAGAAACATCTCATTATTCACAGCCTCTATCTTATTTTATAATAAAGGATCTTCTCTTTGATATTTAATTATCACATATTTTAACAATAGATGAGAAATCCTTTGGAATTGGGTTGATGATGTACCATTCCTTATGAATCCCATGTCTTCTTTCACTAGGTCCTTGATCTAAGGGTCTTCATGTATCCTCATCATTTCTAACACAACATGAACTTTATTACATAATGCATCATTTAATGTTTTTGATCTTCCAAGGAGATAATGAATTGAAAATTCATACTCTTTTAGAAGTTACGACCATATCCTTTGACTCATGATCAATTCATTTACGGTGAATATATCCTTATAACATTGGTGGTCTGTGTATATATATCATTTCTCACTATAAAAATATTGCCTCTATATTTTCAATGAAAAAAAACCGCATCTAGCTCCCGACCATGCATAGGTTAATTCATTCCATGAGGCTTTAACTATTGATATGCATAAGCCATAACCTTGTTATTTTTATTCAGTATGCACCCAAGACCTTTTAGAGATGCATTGCTATAAATAATGATTCCTTCTCTAATAGGGGTAGATTTAACACATTTTTAGTAAACAATATCTTCTTCATCTTTTAGAACCTTTATTCACACTTGGTTGCCTGTATGAACATATCCCCTAGTTGAGTAAACCATGTTAGTGGATTGTATATTCAAGATATGTATCTCACAAACCTTTTACAATATCCTAATAAATTAAAGAAACTATGCTTCACAATTACTATTGTAAGATGATGACACTCATCTATAACATTTTTAATCATAGGTTTAATTGAGACTCCTTCATTGGTTACTATGTTCGCTAAGAATGAATCATTTTGTAACCAAAATTCACATTTTATGAATATAATAAAAAATATTATCCTTTATTAGAGTTCCCAAGATAAAACTTAGATAATAATTATACTCCTAATGAATTTTGGATTATATTAGAATGTCATTAATAAAAACATCCAAGCTTTTATCCAGGTAGTCCTTAATGATATTAATCATATCTATAAATATATAATATTCATTAGACAAGATGATGGGCATAACAAAAAACTCATAATTCTCATATCTAGTTTGGAATGTGGTCTTTGGAATACCTTCTTTCTTCACCATCAATTGATCATACCTAGATCAGAGGTAATCCTTATAGAAAAATTGATCCCTAAGAAGCATGTAAACTAAATAATCAATCCTTGGTAATGGGTACTTGTTCTTTACTATTTTCCAATTCTTTTCTCTATAATCAATGCATATCTGCAGTGATCCATTATACTTCACTAAGACAATAGGTTCATCCCAATGGTAAACACTGAACAGGATAAAACCCTTCTCCACATGATCTATATGTTGTTTCTCTAATTCCTCTAACTCCATATTTTATATTATATATGAGGTCTTTGATACAGTCTTGGATTTAGTAATGAGTTAAATGGATATCTCTACCTCTCTATCTAGGGGATGTCTCGGTAACTCTTCAATAAATACATCAATGTTTTCTTGAATGATAGGAATATTCTATATATTTATACATTAATTTCCTTCTCCCTATTTTCTGATTGTATCCATTAAGAAGGATATGGAAGGTGCTTCTAAAAAACTATTAGGAAAGGATGTCTATCCTTTGAAAATGGCTGTGGGTTATGGATTAAGAAAAAAATGATATTTTATTACATTTAGATTTGATCTTAGCAGTATACATTGAAATCCAGTCTATCCATAGTAATGTGTAGTATTTTACACTAGGAATTACTATTGGATTTCTAATGAGGTTGTACTTCACAAAGATAATACTACACTTTCTATGCATTGTTAGTTCAAGGATAATTCTTCCTGGAGTCTTAACAAATTAATCAAGTTCTAGAAGCTCTGGGATTGATTATAGATTCATTTAAATGATGGATGAAATAAAATAGTGAAGAGAACTATAATCCAACAATGTACTTGCTTACTTTGATGACATTAAAAGTGTACCTACCATAACATCATTATAATCATCCACTTTATCCATCCTAAAAAAATATCCAACAATTCTCTTATGTCTAATGCTCTGATTAAAGTTGGTTCCCTTCTATTATCTTATCATATGGGTATTGATTCAAAAAAATTCGTAGTTGTACACATTAAAATTATAGAACATACAGTTGGGAATTCACAATATTCCCATTATTATTATTGTTTAGATATTTAGGATTCACCTCCCTAATAATTATTTGATTTATATGGACATATCTTCTGCACATGTAACACTTTCCACTATAAATTACACAGTTCTTCGAATGCATCTTCTTACATTTGTTAAGTGTTGTAAGTTTCAATTTCTTTCATCCTCTTCCATTATCAAAGTTCATCCTTGATTTTGGATACATTTATATCTTCTTTTAATTTGATCTATTTAACCAATTATTCTTTACAAACTCAAGTTCATCCTTTTTAGCACTCCATAATATATCTTCATAGGGTTTATAGCCATCTTTTTGTTGATTCCTCGACATATGTGTTCTCATTCCATCGAAGTAACTATCAATATTCCCCTTATGTTTCCTAACAATGTTATAGGTGTATCAATAAAGTATTTTAAAGTTTATTTTATTTTCTCCCACTGATTAGTTTTTATTATGATTCATATCTAACAATTCCTTCTCAATTTTCATTCACATTGAATGAGGGAAAATTTTATTGAAAAATATTTCCCAAAATCTTCCCACTACATAACATCGATCAACATTCAGGATTTATTTTTTTGATCAATTTCCACCAATAATGAGTTTCTACATATTTGTATTATAATGGTAGGTTTACATCATTTACTTCGAACAATGGAGTATAAAAAAGATCATTTTATTTATAATATACATTTTTCAGAAATCAATGGGTTTATAGATCCACTAAAGTATGGTGGCCATTAATGCATGAAGGACTCAGCAGAAAGTTGTACCCTTTGAGTTTATTCCGGTCCCTTGACATGATTAAAGTTGGTTTTCATAACTCAATTTAGTTTATTCATCATCATCATTAAAGTTTCCATTCAATCTTACATCTAAACCTTGACAGTACATCATCCACTGCACTCATTATTTATGTGGTTCCTACTATTCCCATAATTTTTCTAAAATAAGAAAACCATAGTAAGAAACATGTTTCATTTATGAATATTATAATTATATGGAGATTTTATTTCTTAAAACATCCTGATTAAATAATTTATTAATATCTTTTAATAATAATTACTTATTCAATATATCCTTCATAATTGTTTATAAAATACTTGTGATTATCCGAACATATCCTCTAAGAGTGTCAAACAGAGAGGGCATTAATGCTTATCATAGTGAAATATTTCCCATTATAGTCTAGATCAATGTGGTACTTTTTGGTGTTACGCCTATATTTATCTTTACCATAGCCACATATACATGTTTTTATCTTGATAGAGATTTCAGTTCATAGACACCACTTACATAATACGAAACAAAAACACCTGGAAATTTTTCTCTATTTAGACTTTTTCATAGAGTTATTCTTAATTTTTCAAGTCCTAATTTTCAAAAATATCTAAAACATACTTTTATGACAACTTTGGAATCACACCTTTTGATTAAATAACATATCATTATATGGTACAAAATAGAGGATATTTTTAAGTTTAGTTTCATTAAAATTAGGTACATGATACATGAAAACATAAAAATTTATTCGGGAATCATTTTAAATAATTCATCATTGGTTCAATCAAGTTTAATTTCACTAAATCTCATATACTTGATATATACATCAAAGGAAATGGGTGAGAATAATGCTCGGTATGTGAATATACAAGAGATATATAAAACATGTGATCATGTGACATGTAAATTTGAAAATAGGGCATAATGATAGGTAATTTGTAACAAGAATATCCTAAAAAACAAGAATAATAACATGTAAATGTATCTAAAATTGTTTAATGATACATTCATAATCATATCACCAATGATTATCACAAAGGTTATTTACCAAGTTATCATAAAACATATAATCTCTAGAGATTCAATTATTTACACAATACATTATAGTGCTATTAGGGTTCACCATTCATATGTATAAATTTCATGTGTTCCAAAAAGGTCATAATAAATAATTTCATTAATAACTTCTGGAGAATAAATAATGGGGTTCTTATCAAAAATCATTACAAAAAAAGAACTTAAAGGCATGATCATTACGTCATTTTAAACCCTTTAAAGGAAATGTTAATTTCATATATGTAAATTGTCGAATAAAAATAATATTTTTAATAATAGTTATATACCCATTAAAAAGTATAGAGGTTTGGGTATTCAAACAAAAAGAAAAATAGAATTACTCATTTAAAAGAGGAAACTTTGAGAATAAATTTTGACAGAATGACGGGTATAAAACCTGGTCTTAGAAAATGGTAAAATGAAAAGGGAAAATGGTATCCCATTAATAAATTAATATTCATATATTATTGAGTTAATATAAAGTGTGAAAAAATGAATATTCATTGAAATTGGAAGACGTACCACTAAAAGGAGTATTGAATGGAAGATAAGTGAAGATTTCCCTTATCTTGAAGAGTTGTTCCTAAAACATATAAACATAACCATGGAGGCATGAGGATAGCTTGGGAGGACTCCATTGGAGAAAAAATGGACAAAACCTCATTTATTATGGATTATGAGTGAATGAAAATTGAGATATGGGATGTTATTTATGGAAAATGATGAGGAATTGTTTAATAATTTGTAAACATAGGACATGGAAAAATAGATCGTAGAGTGGGAAAAGAATTTGCGTAATAATACTTTTTTTATAATGGTATTGGACATTTAGGTCAATATGTAACTTAATTCAGTTAACCAGAACCGAAATTAATTTTTAAATACGTATTTGGGAAAGGAAAGTTGAAGATTCCATAATGTAATGTTTTCAAAATTAAATTTTACTTTTTTGACATTGGAAAGTAACTTATAGATTTGAAAAATCGAATAAAATATATTTAAAGAAATAGTATTAATAAAAAACATATTTTTGGTCATGTATTCTATTTAATTAATAATTAAATAATTATGACATAAATATGATGTCATAAAATATGTAGAATCCAAAAAACTGTATTTATTACTATTCATAAAAAAATAAATTAATTTGGAATATTCTTATAAATTCACCCTTAAGTAATTTAGAAATTATTTTTTAAAAAATGGTGTTTTTTATTACAAATGTTATCTAAATATGATAATTTTAAATTTTAAATATTATAATCATTATTTATTTTCAAAATTGTTATTTTAATATGCATTAAAATTCTCGAGGCTTATAAAAAAAATAATATCAAATTATAAAATTATATTCTCATTTATATTAAAATAAAAGTGATTAAATATTATATTTCATTAAAAAATAATATTTAGAAAACCATAGTATATTATAAAAATTTATATCATTTCTAAAAAAATTCAAGTATGTTTTATTTGCATCCAAAAATAAAATGATCAAATTCATCCCAATTAAATATATACTTTATTAAGAAACAGTTATTTAGAAAAATTTATTGAATAACAATTTAATTAAATAAAAAATATTACATTTTATATAACTTTGTCTTGGAAATATAACCCCTCATTACACCCACATATTCCTTAAGTGTAAGGTGTGCAATAGTGGTAGTATTGTGGGGTGCCTTGGTTAACATTGACTGAATGGTAATCTCTAATAACTTGAAATTATCTCATAAGAAATTTCATTAAAGCTTCAATTGTGGAATTTCGTATTTGTATTTGTTAAGTGAGAACCCTAGTTATGATACCCCCCCCCCCCACCAAGTTCAAATAAATAGGCATTAAAAAAATGGATATGTTGGTTGAGGCCATTAATTATCCTTGTTATATCAATTATCCTTTGTCATTAATACTTATAAAGAGTAATTATAATAGTAAAAATTATCAATATGGGCTGTAGTTTCCAATGGTCATATTGACCAATGGACATGTTGATCTAAATTCATATAATAGTCGAATCCTAATGGTCACATTTCCCTTTATACTATATGAATACCACTTCAACTCTAAACTACAATTTCTCCTAAGGATGAGTTTTCATTTCTATAATATTTTGACCAGCTTACTAATATTATGCTCTATTTAAATATTATTTATATTGGGGTGAGTATTCTAATATATTGTAGAGATACATATTTGTCCCATTTTTCATTTTTTGTTTTATGTTTTTTGTCAAGTTATAACATTAAGATTTTTAATTAGTTTAAATACTAACTAATATTGTGATCTCAACAAATGATGTAAAATATTTTGGTTTCTATTTCTTTTTTATGTGTAAGATATTATATTATAATTAACCAATATATATTCATAAGAAAATATAATTTAAGAAGCGTCGGTCATTATAATGATCATTACATTAAGTCCATTTCCCTAGGTAATATTTTTTTTCTATGGAGCATACAAACAATTCCCCATAAAATTTATCTCATTAAACCTATCATAGAATCAGGGGGATATATATATATATATATTCGGCCCACCCAATTCTAATTAATTATAATGTTTTTATTACATAAATGAATGAATAAACTATAAAATACAAACAAAATATTTTTTAGTAGTAATTAAACATTCGTAATGAAATAATAATTATAAAGATTCTCAATATCTACCTAATCAATTAATGGAATAGATTTATATATTAGCATCCTCCGAGATAAAACCATATGGAGTAATGTTATATAGTTAATTAAATATTTTCCCCACCAAATGAAAAAAATGTGGCTAACTAGGTGAATATCCTATAATATTAAAATTAATAATACAATAGAAAGAACCCTTATCAAAGTAATGATAACAAGGTAGTAATGTGGAGTACATTCATGTTATAGAAATATCAATAGGGAATTATACCATAAAAATGATTCCATAAAAATTGAAATTTAAATACCTTGAAATTGTATTGGAAATTAAATTTTATACAATACAATTTTAAAATAATTGTAATTATATGAATATGGCTTATGAATAACCATTATTACTAAAAAAAGACAACTGAGTTTTAAAAACATATATAATAATTGAAACAGACTAATTTAAGGAATATGGGTGGGACACCATGAACATAAAATATATTGAAATGGAAGATATAAATTATAGTTTAAAGAAATATAATAGTGCATACAGAATATAAAATAAAATATGTTAAATAATTTCAAACATCTCACAAGGAATGGTGAATTGAGAAAAATAATAATTACGACGTTGGAAACATAAGAATCAAAACCCATAGAAGTATACAATGTAAAATGAAATAGTAAATACCATTAATAATGAGATTATCATGATATAAAATATTAAAGGGTCTTTATATTAACCATAAAAATATAAACATGTTGTATAATAAGAAATATGTATCAAGGAGGTGAAAATAGGTACAAAATACCCCCTTTCAAGTAACATAATATTTGAGGTATGAAACATTTGATAATGATTTTTTAAAGAATTATTTTAGAACTGTATAAAGGAATTATGAAATTACATATATATTATTCATTAGGTAAAATAAATAAAATAAGAAGAAATAGGGTTTTATAAGTAGTTTTTTTACTTAATGGATGAAAATTGAGTTAACAATAATCAATGTAACATTAGAAACTTTTGAATCAAAAAACAACATTAGTTTAAATGAATAATTAAATATATATAATGATTATTGGTACATGATAAATGATATTAATTGGATATTAGATGCACCATTTTATTCTAAACATGGTGTAATATATGAAATATACATTAGAAGATTCAATTTGGGAATCAAAACCCTTACCTTAATTCTCAACTTCTAATAGGGAACATGAATATCCTTTAAAAAATAAATATCTAATAAAACTATTTTATAAAATTATCCATATCAATATAATTTTTTGATATTCATTTATAATTATTCTTAACATTTATATTTTTTAGATATTATCTATTTTCAATCTCGAGTGTGAGTGACCATGATCATTTTGAACCAGCTTCATAATAGTAGTGTTTTTCTTCATTGATATCCCACTATTAAAAATTATTAGATCATAAAAGGTACTATAATTTATTTTTGATAATTACTTATAATTATATTATTTCATCTTATGGTAATTTTTGTTATTATCCTTAATGATGAATTCGATGATTTGTATGTTTTAATGGTTTGGCCCAAATGAATGTTGGTATCTGAATTAATGGTTTTTAGATTTATATTGCCATTACAGAACCAAAATAAAATATATTTTTTATTTATATCATATATTTTTCTTAATTTATTTCTCATAGTCATCTATGATAATATTTTACATAATTATTCATATATGTGGTAGGACTGATCCAAACATGAATATATCATAATTAATTAAGGATTATGATTATGAAAGTGGTTTATTCTGGAAATAATATCACTATTACATAAAAATAATGGTATTTTATAATAATATTATTGTATTGAATCATATTTTAAGATATTTTAATTACTAATAATGAATCATAATAAAAAATGAGGTATATTACATTATGAAGGTGGTAGCCCGGCCAACACATGGTTATTTTATTTCATTTCCCAAGGAATGTGAGAGAAATAGGATGGATTATAATTTTATTGTTAATAATCATAATTATATTATATATTTCACATTTATTATTAAATTTAACCCTTATAACTAGAAAAATGAGGGAATGTTGAAAAATAGAAGTCATCTCATTATGGAGGAGGTAGTCCACACAACACATCAAATGTGATTTGTATTTTCATAGTAGAAAATGGAAATGGTTATTAGGTAGGTATTCTCTTACATGAATAAAATTAATTATAAAAAATATTTATTTTTTATATAGGAAATACAAAAAATTATTTTTGATGTTAAGAATGAAAATTAAGGAAGTTAGGAAAATAATACCAGTAATGGGAACTGGTATTTTCCATAGAAGACTCCTTGTAAATTAATGTCATAGGCCAATAACGTATTCCCATAGCCTCAAGGAAGAGAATATTACCCTAGTAAAATGAAAATATGGGTATTTTTATGTGTAATATTATTTTTTAGGGTGCCCATGATGGGGTGGTGTGAGGCCCCTTTAAAAAGTAGTTATAATGGAATTTTTTGAGAATATTTTAAATTAATATAAAGGGATAACATGTTTCACATTTCAAGAAGACTCCAATATTGAAAACAATAGAGTGGTTATAAGAAATGTTTGACTATACCTCAACCATTCATTTGGAAATATGTTTTATTGCCTTTTACTCTAATAATTTTATCTTTTACTATTTTTTGGTTTTACTATTGTAACTTGTATGAACCTATGTAATTCATGTTTTAGGCCTAAAAATAAAATTATACTTTTTATAAAATGTTTACCTACTGATTAAAAATATTAAATACATTTAATAAAATGATATTTATTTGTATACGAAGAAATAATTTTAATATTATCTCAGGTAATATATAAAACCCCATTTTTTAAAAAAGTGTATTTTTTAGCTAAAAATTAGTGTTTTGATTAAAATTATAAATTTAGTTAATTTTGATGAAATAAATTGGTTTATTATAAAAAATTAAATTTTATGTTGTTTTAAAATAAAGGCAAAATAATTATTCCAAAAATAATATTTAGTTAACGAAAATTACCAAAAATATTTTTTACTGGATAATATTAGTTATGTACTTCAAATGATTTTCATAGGTTTTCTATATAAAACATATGTTTTTTAAAATGTATAGTTTTACATATTAAATACATATATTTGTAATAAAAAAGTTTTATACACTTTTAATGTAACACTAAGACATCAGTATCCTATAATAGATGCTTAGTTTATTGTTTTCTTCTAATATCATTTAAAATAAAACATCAAAAAAATTATTTTCTATAAAAATAAAATGAACATATTCATCAATTATTCCCTTAAACATAGAATATTCTGAATATATTGGAAATTAATTCATGTCATGTATATTAAAATAAATATTTCATTTATACCTTTAGTTAAAAGTAACTCCATCAAAAAATTAAATAAAAATTAATTTTAAACCTTTAAATAGAAATTAAAATATTTGTAAAATTAAATTATAATTAATTAGAAAATATAAAAACATTCTTGAAAACATTTTAAAAAGATATGTACATGGAATAAAAGGAATTTAAAAGAAAATATAATGACATTTTTTTAAAAGAAAGTCCCTTACATGCAACTTAATTGTTGGTTATTAATCCAAAAATTTATAAAATGGAATAGAAACATATAAACCCCAAAATAAATTGAATAAAATAAAATAAATGGGGTATAAAATATTATTATTATATAATTTTCCCACATAAAATCTGAACATATACATTATCAAAATCAAATATGATTTTAACATAATTGCCTCACCAAATGTTCAACTTTCCATGTAAGTTATATTAATGACCTTTATAGTATATTATAATTTATTATTCATCTATAAAATACATATACATACTTATAATTTCTCATATGACCCGCTTATATCATTTCAATACTAATTTATTAATAATACATTTAAAAAATCAGTCTTTATATGTTTTAATTATTTCACATTTCTTATATGTTTCATTTCGGTAGTTTTAATCCTTGCATCTTAATCATGATCCAATATTATAAATAAATTTAATCATGTTATAAATTTAATATATATTCATTATATATATATTTAAAATAAATACATAAATATGTAAAAAAAAATGAATCACATTGCGTCGTGGAGGTGGTAGTCCATAGGTACACACAAGCAACATTATCAATTTTTAACGGGTGGAAGGGTATGAAAGTAAATGATATATTATATTTATATAAACCTTATTATTTCATATATATAATTCATTATTCAAATATTAATAAACACCCAATTGAAGTGATGATGAAAAAAATGACACCACTACGTGGAAACTATATATCGTCCGTACGCACGAGAAATGTATTTATTTTTTATTAGATAGTAAAGAAATATTTTAAATATTAATTTTCCATTAAAAATTTAAATTTACATCATATATATTATTTTATTTTATTTTTATCTATCATTATTCAGAACCATAATTGGGTATTATGAAAATTGTAATACATCATCTTTCTAAAGAGGAAGTCATCATTTACAAACAAAATATGTTTTTATTTTCTATTAAAAGGTTAAGTAAATAAAAGAAAGTTATAACATAAATATAAATAAATATAATAATATTTTATATATTTATTTTATTTTATCATAATGTATAGGAGTGGTTTGAAGGAGGTAATATAAAAAATTAAAAATTAAAACACTCAGTTAATATATAAACTTTGTTTTCGGAGAGCCTCATAAGGATTATTCCCAAATCCTTTATAGGATGGTATTATTTTCAAACTAGTAACTCGAAAAAATGTATAGGTATTCTAATAAATTTTATAGTTTCTATTGGTTGATCTAAGATTATCTTGATGTTTTGATAAGTGAGGAGAGTTGGTATGCTTTTTTAAAGCAAGGGAGAGGACACACTGTGTTTTTCAAAAGATTAAAATTTATTAGTGTCTTACTCTAGATGAATGGATAAAAATGACTGATATTTGAATATGAGATGATATAATATTGAAACATTACCCTAAAAAAGATTTAAATACAAATTAGTTTGTTTTAAGAAAAATATTATTAGATTTATCCTTTTTACCATTGTTAATGATTATACCATAGTAACTGAATTTTTTACCAATGTTTCTATTTATAATGAACAAAAATAAAAGTGGAATAATTAAAAAATTTAGAAATGATGATTAAAAATATGGATTCCATTTTATTATATTTAAATTCAATAAATATAAAAAATAGATTTAAAAAAATTGGAAAACATGATGAATAATGGTTTTCCCTAAAAATTTATTTTATGTATAAAAAGGATTTTAATGAAAATTATAGGATAATGATTTTTCCAAATAAAGTATAAATAATATGTTAAATAAAATATTAATTATTTTTTCCAAAAAAACTAAAAGTATCCTTTGAAATATAAGATTAAAATAGTAAAACTAAAAATAATATTTATTTGAACAAAATCATTACATATATTTACAAATTGTTAAGAATATAGTTCTATGTTTTACAATATTTTTTATATTAATTATACTAATTATTAAATATAAATTTTCTAAATAAATGAATATAACATTTTAATTTTTTTCTTATATAATTATAATCACTTAAAAGTGAAAACTATAATAAAATCGTTATTTTTAATTATTTATCAAAATATCGTTATAATTGAACAATCATATTTAGTTAATTTTGATATGCTAAATTTAAAAAATCAACTTATTTCACTGAATTAAATTTATAAAAATTTAGAAATTTGGTTTTAATAACACAATGAAATAACACTATACAATAAATTTTTATGCATTGTCTTTTTTATTATCTAGAAAGAAAAGCTTAATATAGTTTAATCTCTAGTGTGGAATTCTTCCCTCATTTAAACATTTCATCCTCAAAATTTATTGAATGTTACCTCATAAATATATGTGTGTATTTATTTATCATAACTTATTCATGATTGATTTTTCCCATTTTATATTATGATTTATCCAAAGTTAATTTACGAGATGATTCATATGATTCCTTGACACATAACCCCAATAATCATGAATATAGATTCGATCTTTAGAGTAAGATAAATCGGGTTCCAATTATATTTTTTTTGAAGGTGATTATATGTGTTTATTTGAGTGTGTACTATAGTAATAAACAGCTTTTGAACATATCACAAACATTTTATAGTATCAGATTAATTTATAGATGGTATGTTACCGGTCCAATTATTTCACGGATTATAAAATACCTAAGGTACCTTGGATATAGTTTTCTTTTACATCATAGCATTATGAAAACATTATATATATATACCTTCAAGAAAACATGATATTCAAATTGAAATTATATATCCTTTAATTATTTATCCATATCACTATTTTCATTTCTTTTTTACTTATTTTATATAAACTAAATAATTCTTAAATTCACTATTGTCTCCTCAACATGTTATGGGCTCAAAATATTATTTCACCAACACCATCCCAAAAAGTTGGTGTATAGAATCATTTTCATTATAATTCGTCAAAATTATCAATATTATTACTCCAGCGGAAGATATAATTATATGAATATTCAACAAAGTTATATACCGACCACATATAACTTTAATGACATGTGAGAAAGAACTCTAGATGTCATATAATGGTTGAATAGTCCTTTTTGATTGTCTATCTATCTGAGGAAGATTAGAAATTCTAAAATGAATCTTCATGTTGTGATCCTTCAAAATAATTTTCCATAATTTTAATGTAAACTATGGGTCATTGTAACACCCAAATATTCCTTGGAATGATTCCTTTTAAATAAATTCAATTGATAATATTGCATGCAACATCAAATTCGAGTGCACCATGATCTATCAAACTACTAATTTAAAAAAAATTATGAATAGTGTTATACCCAACTTCAAACTAATAAAATTTCTTTTTCAAAATTGATTTAATTTTTGAATTTTGAATATAAAAATTATATAAGGGTTAATTTTTCGTATTTTTCTAAAAATATACAATTTTTGACGAGTAGTGAAAATACTATATTATTGTTAGAAACCATATTTTTCATATAAATAATTATTTAAATATAAATTGATTTTAAAGTTAGATTTTTTATGTAATACATATATTAATCCGATTTAGTTAATTTGAATCATTTTTATAATATAATTTTATATAAATATTTATAGAACATTTTAATGTCTCTTTTACCCGAATCCCAGTGACATCTGTGAGATTAACATTAACCCAAGTTTTACGTCTTTTTTAATTGAATTTAGAAAAATATACTTTTACGGTTGTATTTAGTCTAAAATAGTTGATCTAATAGTGTCAATAAATTTTTTTGGTGAATATTAAGTTTACTAAAAAAATATTTACCATGTTAAATAATAAATTATGTAAATAAATGTAAAAAATAACATAATATTATTATAACATTACACCAAAACTTTCCAAATTTAGTTGGATAAATATTTTTCTACATAATTAACCATTAATCCAAAAATATGATCCTTTTCATGCCACTAGTGCTAGATTATTCCATTTATTATATTTTATTTAAAGAAGAGTTAAAAATGTCATATTCAATCTTTAATAACAATATTTTCTTTAATATGAGGTTATGTTAGTGATATGGATTACTATTAATAGTACATAAAAACATAATATTTTTATATACATCATGGTAATTTATTTATAATTTTTGAAATCAAATAATTAAATTAAATGGTGTCCAAATGATGATGCAGAAATTTTTTGTTAAACAAAATATCAAATAAATGATAAAAATTATTAAAATAAATATTATTTTAATTAATTAAGGTGACCCATAAATTTTATAGATGACTAACACTTTTTAGTAGTGTATGAAATGGTTTGGTTCAAATTTTTCTTTCTTTTTTAATTTTATTTAATGTTAAATTAGTGAATAGTGTCAAAATTGACACTATTGATATTTTTAAAATATGATAATTTTTTAAATTACATAAAAATCAAAACAATTACTAAAAAAATAAAAACTGATTTTTATATGATCTAAAATTTCCTAAAATATCCATTTATGGAAAATTTTCATCATATAAATACAATTTATAATCTTTTCATATTTAAAATTTTATAACGACAATTAGAATTAAACAAATTAATTATGTTTATACCAAAATTATAAGTTTTAAAATAAAAAAAATTGTAAAAATTGTTAAATGAATTATTTTTGACCCTCATTACATTATGAACGATTTTGAGTTTTTTAATGCATACTTTTCCATAAAATAAATAATAATTTATTTAAATTTAAGATAGTTACAAAATATCAATATCTTGATTTTAATGCATTTTATGTCTCCACATAGGAAAAAATCAAGAAATGAAAGAATATAAATTTCTATTTTCATATGAATTAAATTAGTTTCAATATGTAAATTTTTTTTAATATTTAAATGTTATATAATTACTTTTAAATTCTTTTAAATTCTAAAATTATATTTATTTAATCAGCATAAAAATAGGACAAATGATTTTAATAATATTGATTTTGATATATTTTAGATTATCTAATGTGTGTAATGAATTTCAAAAATATATATGATATATTATAGATGTGGGATATCATTAGTTTATAATTCCAACTTTCTATTGATGTATGTTAAGTCAAATTAAATGAATAGTTTTAAATTTGACAATAATGATATCTAATTGAATTAATTTATATATATATTATTTAAAATTCAAAATATTAATAAATTATAACTAGTAGATAGGATATGGTAAAAAATGTATTTTAATTTTCAAATATGGTCCATTTTTAAGTATTGTATCTATAATAATTTTAACATATTTTAATATTTTTAAAAGATTCATAAAGAGCCCCTCCCCTCTCTTATAGTAGGGAACTTTTCATTATATTTTTTTAACACCTATACAGTCATTTTGGTTTAGCCAACCCATGCCCATTTCTCTTTAAAAATTCTCTATATTAATACTAGACGCCAAATTCTAGGCATAACACCAAACTAAAAAGCCCTTTTGTGAAAATCAAAAGAATATACTCAATGAATATGTAATTATTTTACCAATTCAATAAAATTTCATTTCCTCTTATACTTACCCTTACTATTTTATTCCATATAAAAGTAATAAATCTATTATAATCCATATAATGATATGTTATAATTATTAGGGGACAACCATATTTTTATTTTTATCCACCTTATAAAAACAGTATCACCATGTGTGCATATATACGGCTTACGATCTCCACACAGACTAGTGATTTTTTTCAACACTAATTTATTTGTACGGATATAATGATGTGTAAATATAATATTTTTGAAATTAATATCATTCTGTATATGAATAAAATATATTATGTACATAAGATACAGAGATTACATTATAATACATGCATAGGAAAAAGAATAAGTTAACACATGAAGCACTGGTAATAATGAAATATTAATAACGAAATGATATAAGAGGATCATATATGATATTATAAATATGTATACGATCTATTAAAAATAAATAGAATTCTTTAACCATTATATAAAAGTTTTATTCACTCTTGACTAAAGGAACGTAAAAAAATAAGGGGTTAATTTCACAATAAAAATTTTATCCGAGATTGTTTGTATGTTAGTATCTACTAGGATATCTTTATCATCCATGTCCATTTATACTAAAAATTATTTTCAAAATAATCTTCATATTACATTAAAATAGTTTAAATTCATTTTTACCCATGTTTTTATCATTATAAAATGTTTTTAAAGGAATCTTTATGTCATTTTACAAATGATGTACTTTTGACCATTTCAACAAATTAAAGATGGATTTTTTTACTTATGTGGAGTTACTGAATTTTTCTTCCATCATGATCCCTTAACATTTTTAATCTTATCTTACATAATTAAAAGTATATTTTTAAAATAATAGATTTTTTTTTAATTTTGTAGTTTTTAAATGATTTCAAAGTAGAAAATAGATTTTTATCTCAACGATTTTAAATGTTTATTTTCATATATATCAAAAAACAATGTTGGATTTTATATTTAATTAAGATTGTTTTCATAGCGTACAATCTAAAATATTCGGTTGATTGGTTTATGATTTGTTTGACTATGGATGTGCTATTTTGACACCATTCATGGTTTATAGTTTATTTATTAAAATTTTGTATGCTAGTTTTAATATGAATCTTAATGTAAATTATATTCATCATTTTACATATGATAAATGAATTTGAGTTAGTATGTGATGGGTGGGGTCCTCTATATCCTGTCGATGCATCGATAAGTGTCATGGGACAGACTCCTTTGGGTTATTACTCCTCTTGGTATGGTATTAGCATGATGACTTGATGGTATGGTTTTCATTTCTCTCCAAATGTATTCCAATATTATGAGATTAGTTATTGATATTACATGTGATTATTCATCTATAAGAATATCCATGAGTATGTTTAAATTGAATTAGTTTAATTATTATTTCCATATTTTGATCAGGACTATGTTTTAAAGGCTTTTGATTAAGTGTTATAAATTGACATAAATGTTTATGAATATTTATTATATCTTCTACTATATTGTTTACCCTTTCTAAGAATCTAAACTAACCCCTTTATTATGTTTTAATTTCCTAGGATTCCATGATGTGTATTCTGGTGGTTATTTAAGGTTAATCTCGTATAATAATGGTGTTGTAAAATGATTTTCTATGTTTTATTTTTTGTTTTGAATTGAAATAAATGGTTCATGTATGTAATTTTTTTTCCAAGACTGATAAACTGAAATGCCTCTGTAATTTGATTCCATGTAATCTTGCCAATGTATTAAAATAATGAAGTGGCTCTGGGATTCTCAGGTCAGGTAATTATAGTTGGTATTAGAGAAATTTTATCAATAACTTTGGAAACTATTTTTTGAAAACATATATTAGGAAACATAAGCGTATAATACATTTTGAGGATAAGTATCGAAAAACACCAGAGATTTTTTGTAATGTAATGATTTTTTAGGTATTCATAGGAAATATATACATGTCTGGATGCTACAAGTGGATTTGGTTATAGAACACATTCACCTAGGAGTAATAACTCTGACTAGGTTTTCCATGGGTGACTCAGGGTAACCTGGTAAATGACCACGATCTTTATTGTGCACCTTGTTTGAAATTCTCGAGGGATATTCTTAGGATAATTCACACTTTTTACAAAAGATTATGATGGATCTAAATGTAACTATTTCCCTAAACAAACAAATTTTTATGATTATGAGACTAGATACACATATATATTCAATTTATCATAATAATTATTCTAGTTTTTTTTATTATATTTTATGATAAGATCTAACCTAGTGGCTGTCATTATTTAGAAATTGCACCAAATAAAAGGAATATGAACCTCACTGATGAACATAATCTAAAGAGTAATAGTGATCATATATTTCAATATAATAAGATAATATTTTTATGATAAATAATAACAAAATAATTCTCATCATATGAGGAAATAATATCATGTGATATATAGATAGGTAAAGATTATTTTATGTATTATGGATTTGGAAGGAAGAATAAGAAAAAAAATATAAAAAAATTAGATAAATGAAATAATGGAAATAAGTATTTTCCCACATGTATTAATTATTGAAATAAACAACTAAGTATATTCTTTAAAGGAATGGTAGATTGTTATATGTGTGGAGAAAAAGGCTTCCAAGTTCATGATTAAAATAGAAAGTAATAAAATTTCAATTTACAATTCTTCCACAACTAGGAGATGAGACACTATGCTAATAATTGTCTCACGAGTTAAAGGAACATACAACAAAAAAGACGTCAATAGATCATGGTCGAGATTAAGCTAAAACCGCAGACAAAAAAGAACGATAAATGTGCATTTTTTGGAATTATCTTAGTTGAGATTTTTATTAATGATGTACTCATTATAAGATTTATGGAATATATAAATACCGTACTATAGTAGTATTTAATTATGTATTTTAGAACATTTGTTGAATGGTATCAATAAATGTGAATGAGTCAAAAGTTTATCATTTTATAAATAATATGGTTGATGGAAATATAACCCTTAATCTATTTTTGATTCTGAGATAATGATGTTGGAATAAAGATATGATTTTTTAGGATAATGCAAATTGAATATTATTAACTACCTGGGAATCGATTAATGGTTTGTTTAAAAAGTTGATTATTCAATAATTTTTTTAGTTTTTATTATATTTTGATTTAAGGATTATATCAAATATTATATGTTTTAACTAAAGAATAAGGAATCATGCACATATTTAACAAGGTTTTATAGTAATTCAAGTTTTGACCATGTTTTAAGAGACAAAATAATGATAGTATTCAATTGTTTGGTATGTAACAATAAGAAATACATTACATTATTTATGGATTGAAAATTTAGAGACCTTATTCTAATATTAATTTGGATAGAAGTATTTTTTATGAGTATCAATGTTGGAATAGATTTTGTTGAACATTGGATATTATTGTTTGAGGTTAAAGTATAATTTTCTGGATACATTAGTCTAGAATTTTTAGTTTTAGTAAATATTTATAGTGTGAAGGAAATATTTTGGGATTTATTATTTATCAAAGGCGCTTCAAGACTGAAAAAATCATTTTGAACTATCATTTCATGGTGTAAGGGATAAAGTTGAAATAGATCTAAGCACAACCAAAAGATGAGATTATTCTTCTAACATAGAATGAAATCATGTATGATTTCTTGAGTTCCTATCGACCTAGTAAAAAATCAATATACTCTAGAAAAACAATTCTTTGAAAAACGTTTTTATCCTAAAACCTTAATTTTTTTAACTGATGATATTTTAAATCATCACAGATTAATTGATTTAAGGCCCTCAAATATTCATTTATCCATTAATTGTTTGTGATTGATGACCTCATTCACTTCCTATAAATAATTTCATTTTTTTCTTCTTCTAAATATATTTATTTTCCATTAATTTTTTCCTATTTGAAATCATATTTTGGTATTGACATTTTCATTTCCCTTTTCCAATTATTAAGAGTTTGTTGTATTCACCATATTTTCGATGTGGGTTTTTGACTAAGGAATTTTCAAGTATAAACCCTTTATTTTTAAATTACAATTAGAAAATTATGATGATGAAATTTATTGAAGGAGGATAGTCTTACACCCCATGAATTCATGTTATATTTCTTTTTAAATAAATTCAATAGCTTATATTTCATGCAACACTATGTTCGATCACACTATGATCTATCAAACTAGTCATTTTAAAAATTGGTTATGACTAATATTTACCAAAAATTAATATTTTAAATATTATTTTTAAAAATATAATTTTTTTTAATTAAAAATATTAAAATTTGATTAGGATGTATTTTTGGAATTTGTTGGAAAATTTTCAATTTTTGATGAATAGTTAAAAATACAGCATTATTGTTAAAACCCAAATTTTTCATTTAAATAATTATTTTTTGTTAAGTTGATTTTAAAATCACAGTATATATATTATACATATGTTAATTCATTTTATTTCATTCGAATAATTTTTATTATAGAAATATATAAAAAATTATTGAACTTTTGAATGTCTCTTTTACCCTCCTTTTAGCCGCATCTACGACACTACAATTAAAGATAATTTTAAAACTTTTTTGAACTCAATTTACAAAAATGGGAATAAATGGTTGTAAATACTTTGAAATTTTTTTATCTAATATAATAAAATTAATATTTTTTGGGACATTAAATCAAGTAAATTTTTATTTATTTACCATGGTTGTGTTTAAATCGGGTAATTAAACGTTAAAAATAAATAATATTGTAATAAAGTTACCCTAACACTTGTCCTAATTTTGTTTGATATGTGTTTTTTGGACAAAATAAACCTTATTATGAAAATATTATATTTTTTAGGCCACATATTCAAAATTATAAAATTTATTATATCAACTGTCATTACTAAATTTGGGCGACTTCTTCAAACATATCACTAATATATACTTCCAAATCATGAAAAAAATTATCTCTCGCTCCATAAATGTGATAATTATCACACAACCTTGTGGAATCTCATAATCTGTCCAATCTTGTGTTCCCACTATCTGCTTCTCCTCCCATAAACCACAAACCGATACTCCTCGCATAGGGTTCTCACTATGTGATTCTCCTCCCGCAAACATGTGCCCAATCATCCTTACCTATGGTTCCGACTCTATTCTTCTCCACATCCAAAAATAATATATGATCTTCCATGCTGTTTTAATACAGTATTTCAGTGTGATATCCTCTCCATTATATTGGTACCATCATGAGTTTTTCAAGTGTTAGGGCTGACATCGTGCTTCGATTGCCTACACTGAATGATTCACTACAACATTCACCGATTGTACATGATAACGAAAAATTCCTTGAAGAAAACTTCAGTTTGAGAATTGTGTCACCTTTATTTGAGGTAACCATGAATTTACACTATAGTAAACTCAAAGCACTGTAAACCCACATCTTTCTCATGATTACATAATACTTTAACTAATAAATCTTTGAATTTTATCTACCTCTAGCCTGACCCCCTGCAACCCATAAACAATTTTATCCCCCCATGATCTACTTCAAGATCAATATTGGTTGTCTATTTCAGTTATAATTTCCTTAAAATAATGTATTGGTCACCCAATTATAATTCTAGGTAGGTATTTCTTTCATGTGGTTGCTTCAATTTGGTTCACCATTACATCTACCCATTCATTCAAGAATATTAAAATGGTAAATCAACATAAAGTTACTCTTTATTTCACACATATGTTTTTTTTAAATTTTATTAAATTCTTAAAATTTTCATAAAATTATTACTACATTTTTTTGATAAAGATTTATCAAAAACATCTACATGACTATTGGTTAATTAGACTACATATATACCATCATTTTCATCTGTATCTTTCACCACACCATAGAGTAAATCACTTGTAAAAGTAATTTCATTTAAAAAATACCTAACATTCTCTATTATTATTTTTCATTCTTTGTCCAGTGGTTATTTGAATTGAAAAACATTCTTTATTTATATGGTTATTCAATTAACATTTTTTAATTTTTAATTTATATTTTATTCGTTGTACCCACACATACACATAGTATGATTTTATTAAAAACCTTTAAAATTTAAAAAAACTAAATCTAGTATGAAGATTCAATAACCATAAACAACTGTAAATTCATGGTTTTAGAGGAGACTACTAATTAGAGAATAGAAAATGTTTGTCAGTTTTTTATTATGTTCACTTTAAATTAACCTACCATTTTTATTCTTACAATAAATTTGATTACTATATTACTAGAATAAAAGAATATATATCTAAAATAAAATATTATATGGACTATACCCACCTTTATTTTACTAAAACATTTGAACCACTACAAAAAAAATACCTCATTAAAATATAAGAATGCATACCACTGTAATCATTGTCTAAAAATAATTATTTCAATTTAAATTTACCAATATTTTCTATTATATTTGATTATTTACATCTAAATACCATTTATCAATTAAATTTATCACCTATTTAATAAGTATTTCCCCATGAATGTGCATCGTTTTCAACAATTTCAGTCTGATCAAGAAAGAGAAAAAAATGACAAAAAAATAATGTAGAACATGTTGTCCCTTTTGTAAGGATGATTTCAATGCATTCATATGAATGCCATGTTGGTTATATATCCCTTCTATTTAAAAACTATATATTTTTTAATTAATTTTTCTACCTATCACAAATGAAGATATTATTCTGACTGACTCATCACTTGCATCCTCATCAGAGTAAAAAAAACTCATACATTTACACATTTTTATACTTTTTAACTCAATATAATTTCATTCACATCCTCATTACAAAAGATACTATTTATCTACTACAATTATTGGGAACCATAATTCCTTTTCATGACCGGGTGTGTTATTAAATGAACTGATACTTTAGAATTTATTTTTATATATATTCATTTATCTATATTCCCTAATATATTTATAAGTAATATACATCTTCCTATTGTTGGTATTAAGAAATACTTTGGGTGCATGTTCTAACAAATATCCAGAGGTGTCAGATAATATGACGAATATATTGTAAGAAACAAAGGTCTAATGACATAATGTAATCCATACTTTGGTACATTTTCTGGAATTCATATTTATACATTTAATTATAAATATTTAAAATTCTTTCCCATGTATTTTCATTAAAAATTATAGTAAAACATATTTCTATATAATGAACACAACTACACCAAACAGTAGTGAATACATTTTTGTTTAGTAACATTACTTATCATTATACTATGAAAACATTAAAATTTCTTTTAGGATATTATTGTAGAGTTTTTAATATCATGAATTTTTTAATTATGTTACTCCTACAACATATTTTAAAATCAGAGATCCTTATAATGTTTTCAGTATTGTTTTCTTACTTTTCTTGTTTGGTGAGAGAAATATTAAATGAATCAATAAGGGAAGCCAAAAAATTTCACTATGCTACTTGGTGGGTAAAATTTCTATAGACTTTTTCCAGGCCTACCTTCAATATCATAGAAGATTATTATTAAATCATAACTATGCGAAGAAAAAATGCTTACAATAGTACATGCATATTAATAATTATTTGATCGCATTAACATAAATGGGTGAGAAGGTAGAAAAATCAGTCAAAAAATAGTCGAGCTCCAAATATATTCATATTATATGGACAAAACTACAATCACATAGGTAGTTTGTGTCTTCCTGATGGAGAACCACCAACGTTTTGACAACTGTACATGTATGACACTACCAATGAGTCTCACAATAGGTTTTGGGCCATTATATAATACGTACATTCAAAAGTATCCAAATCATGGAAAAAACTATATTGAAATCATGTTAACATTTATTTATCATGAAGCTATAATGATACAAATTATAACTCATCTATTTATTTTAATATTATTGAAAACCTAAAACATATGCTTCATAAAACTAATACATTATCTCATCATTTCAAAAGTGAAAGGGGTTCTCCTGATCATCATGAAATTCTGAATTTTATGTCATAACTTCTTAAAATAATAAAAAAATATGCAGTGATATACAACATACCTACTAATTGTGAACTTACTATGCTTATTGATGGTGACATTTATGATCTCAACTATGAAAGAGATATTATCATTCATAGAAAAAGTGGATATTTTCAATGAATTGATGAGATTATCCAACAATATATTCTATTAAAATAACCAATAATTTTCAAAGGTAACCAAGATGGATATATAGACAACATATTTCATTATTTTATATTTTTAGTACAAGTACAAATCTCTGAATGGAAACAATTTCAGAGTATTTCTCCTATCACTTATAGTTTCGGTTAAATGATGAATCAATATTACTACTGTAAATATGGATATTTTAATAATTTATTATTGATTCTTATACAATGATAGAGTCTCAAATACATTCTTTTATTTTCTTCAATAAAAAGTGATTGAGGTTTGAACTGTATAATGGTTTTCAAGATGCATTCCATCTAGGTGACCATGATAAGTCATCATGCGGGAAGTGTATCATTTTAACAATTACATTTACTATTTTTCCAATGTATATGATTCTTAATTAACAAGACTATATGTTAATATATAATTTTTCAATCTATCCATATAATTTTTTAACATTTACATGAAATACAATGTGTCCATAAATTAGTTGATTTGTTACACATAACAATATTTGTCCATCAAAATGCCTGTAGAGAGTGTCAATAGTTTTCAATATTAAGTTAGATCTGTTAATGAATGATTTTGGAGACATATTCTTCTTTGGGAAGTCACAATTAGTAACTAACATCATAGATATTATTATTCAAGTTTAAAAAGTTGTTATTTAATGTGTCATTTACTATTCGATTTCATTAATCTCAATATTTTCCATGTATTTGTTCATACTGTGGTGTTTCAAAAACATTTCTTGCCTCATGTAAACATTTTTTTATATCCTTATCATGAAAAAATCAATACTCTGGAATGCATTGACATAATTGTCTCTTTTGATGTTCCAAATGAAGCTAAACTCCAAAATATTCATTATGTCATTAAAACATTTTGATCGATAAACATTATGGTGATGTTAATCTTTTCTCGCATTTTATAAGGAATGGGAAATGTAAATAAATTATCCAAGGGAAATTTTTGCATATATAATATTTGATGATGATGGTTATATTATATATTGAATATGGAATTATTGAAGCATGATCCATAAAAATAGTATTCCTTTGGATAATGAGTTTTTCATACCATATAATCCCACATTTCTATTGAAGTATCAAGATCATCTCATTATTGAATTTTGTAATCAGTAAGCTTCAATAAAATTTATGTTTAATGACATTAATAAAGGTCATGATCGGGTAACTACAATATTGTATTAGACGAACAACATAGATTTGTTTGATAGTAGAGAGTTGTTACAACAAGCACATTCACTAGAGCAGAGCTAACCACAATTTGTGAGAATGATATTTTTTTTGGCATTTCCTTTGTTATCGGGCATGTTCATCATTGCACAGAATAGTTAACCGACCAGCCTTATGAAGGTGGAGTGATTATTTCATGATATGTGATGGGGAGGATCTATTCCATATTGTCTTGTATGGGTGGGTTTCCCTAAGACCTATGGGTCAGGTTTTTGACTCAAAGCCTTTTTTCATTGTAAGGGTTCCTCCTCACAAATTGAAAGGTGGATTATCAAAAATAAAAAAATGAAGGCCTTAAGGACATTCAGTTAGTCAATATGTATTGTGATTTTCTGTATATCTCTCTGTGTGATGATTCCTCGAGGATAGTGTCTTATAATATACACAATAGATATCCTGTAGAAGAAAGGTTCCATTTCCTTTTACAAAGAAATAATAGTGTTACCTATAGTGACAATGAAAATATTTAAAATATCTTGAGTACGAGAAACATTTATAAAACAATTCTTACATCTTTGTTTGTAGGTAATTTCACTTACTCATAACTTAGAATCCTGATATATACTGAATTTCCAATGAATTTTTTATTCCAAATTAGAGACTAAAAATCATATCCAAAAAGTAGGGGTTCAATATTGGTAGACTATAGTATGTTCCCCAATAAATGGAGAACTATATTACTTTTTGATATTTATTACAATGAATAGTGGTGAAACTTCAAATGAGAATATTAAAACTATGAACAACATTACTCATCGAAAACTTCTATTGTATTTTTATTCATTGGGACTTCTTGTTGATGATAGAAATTTCATTAAAGCAATAAAGGTGGTATCAAGTTTATTTTTTGGTAAGTCTATATGAAGACTCGTGGAAATCATGTTATTCTAAAAGAAAATATCTCAACCCGACATTTCATTACATGAAGCCTGGAACATCGTGACTAGTGACATTATGTATGTGTAAAGACGAATGCTAAAAATAAAAGGTAAATAAATGTTAAATTTTAATGATTTATAATATAAAATACATACCTAAAGATTTATATATCTCGAAAACATATTTCATACATTTTTTAAATCATCTACTAAAAATTTACAATATATTATTTTATTTAATATCATAGAAGATATCATATCAATATAATAACATTACTAGAAGTTACTAATAAAAACAATTATGGACAAGTTCAATCCAGTTTCGATAATCCAAAAACAACTCTTGTGGAATACAATATCTGTAGGATAAATTTCTTCATCCTTTTAAAAATAGAAAATGATAATTGTCAAATAGTAAACATATAATATTATTCCTACATTGGTATAGTTTGAATGGGTAAATCAGAACTTATCTTTGACATTATTTCTACCTTTTGTAAAATATTATAAAAGTTATATAATCATATTTAATTTTTTATGTACATAAATTCTTTAATCTGTTAACTCTTACTTTTATTAGTTATAATATAATTTCTAGATAACTACTAAATATTATTGTAACATCTCATTTTTCCTACACACATCAGTAAATAATGTAATATAAAGACCATATTATTTTGTTCATATACCGTTATATGAGGTTTGGAAACAGGTGATATGCATCTATAATATAATATATTTTCCAGTTTTATTTAAATTACCTCTATCATAGAAAAATGGGGATGCATGTAGCCTAGAGTTAAATGGGTTCCTAGAAGCATTTGTTCTAGAAATAAAATATTTTTTTCAACTATTATATACATATAATGTTGAAAATAATGACTATTAGATTCAATAGTTGTCATATAAATTATTAATAAACACTAATTATGATGGTAACTTATGCTTTTTTTGCCACACATCCGTAATTCAACTTAAATAAAATAATGTTGATTTTATTCTTATATTTGTATCGATTATTTGGGATTATGTAATATGAATATTTAGTATACATTAAATAAAATTTACATTAATAAATAAATTTTACATAATTTTATTTATTTTTTATATTTAGAAGGGATACTTGTACAAATAGATGACATACCTAGAGAACAAGATATTACAATCAGAATCTAAATATTTTAGGATATTAAATCACTTATTTTTTATTCTGAAATCATTGGTTATTTATATTCTATTTGCAAACATAATTTTTTAGGTTATTCATAGTCTTTTACCCTAATGAATTACTAAATGATTACTAACCTCTATATAATGTGTTCATTTTCTAACTCCAAACATATGAATTATATGTTCCTTATAATGTTAATTAAAATAGTAAACTGTTCTAACAGTACTCTAACACTAATTTTCAATTTCATTGATTTGAAAATCACTAATCATCAAAGACAAATTAATTCTCTGCTTAAAATAGAGAACGTTCAACAGATAAATGGTAGTTATCTACATTATTATCATCCAATTCTAGTTTTTTATTCTAGAATTGATTCTCAATGAAATCAGTTCGTAATAGATGGAATAAATTTTAATATAGATAGCATTTGGAAGGAGTATTTAAATTTACAGTCTAGGCTTTTGGTTCAACAAAAATAGGTGATGGCCATCATTATGTCTTCATTATCTTTAGGGGATGGTGATTTTTTTCAGGGATGTGGAGAAAAAGGTATGAATTTAATTTGGACAGTAATGACATATCTGGTACGACAAGAAGGTAATAGCATTCATGTAGTTGTTTCCAGTGTAACAACATCATTACTTCATCCTAGTGGAAGGACATGACATTCTAAATTTAATATTACTATATCTATTTATCATAACATAGTTTTTAATATTTAGTACTTGAGTGATATTGCAGAAATTTTATACTTGAAAAATATGATTTTTGGGATGAGAAACCTATGATTTATAATTACTATTTTTAGGTACATGATCATACATTGATATATATAATGTCAGTAAAAAGTGAAAATGCTTCAAATTTACCATTCAGTGGTCTAATAGTTGTCTTGTATGGGGATTTTTGGAAAATATTACTTGTAGTACCTAGTGGTAATAGAAATGATATAGTTTTTCAAGAATAGTAATCTCATACTTGTGGAATCATTTTCAGGTTTTATCATTGAAAAATAACATGATATTTCGATATAATTCTTTAACTGATTCATATGGAGTATATAAATTTTCTATATAGAAATCGGATATTGGTGAAGGTATCATTAGAGAGCCTAATGATGGTTAAGTAGTCATTAAAATTACTTCATTATATATTCATACCCCCAATATAGATCTAATTTCAATAATTTTTTTATTATACATATCCTAATTTTGATGGTAACTATACTGATGACTTGTATCTAAAAGACCACCAATTTTATCTCTAACTCATGCTATTGATCCTAAAGTAAATAAGTACGTGTTGTCTCTCATAGTTTGTAAATGGAAATATTACTTCAGCTAAAATTTAGTTTTTAATGACTATTTTGATACTGACAGTCCAGAGAAAGGTTAGTAATTATGTCTTCATAGTTTTTGTGACTAGAAAATAACATTTAACAATAGTTCTTATTTTCTAACAAAGGGTTAGAAGTGAAAAAATTTTAGGGGCTGAATATATAAATTAGATTTCATGTTACATTGAATATATTAATGCGTCTTCTACAATTTTAATATTATTGATTATAAGTGTGATGAAATTAAATTTTATTCTTCCTAATAAGGTTGTTCCTTTATTCCGTTTTTATTTCTCATTACATTTATAACATACTTAAAAACTAGCCTCTATGATTTTATTGTCAAACAACATTCATCCTCTGTTATTGTCACAACTACCATTAATGAAACAAAAAATATTTCCAACCTAGATATTTCAGTGGTATTAAATTTGGGAAACATGTTCCATATTTACTAAAATTACTTGTGAAATTTAAACATCTCCTTCACTATCACTATATAAGTAATGTAAATAATATATTCTGCATATAATCTAGTCTTCTACCGTAATCAAATGTCGATTGATAATGGAATTAGAGTTTCTTAGTTCATCATTGACATATACCATTAATTATTCAAAATCAATTCTTTATTAGAATAAAAAAACTATTTATGAAGTCAAAAAGTTTCAAGATGTATGTAATATATCGTTGAATTAGAAATTTCAATTATGAAATTTTATGTACTATTGAAACATGTACTACTCTCTTATAAATATTTTTATATTCTCATTATTACATATCCAACTAGGTGTTTATTTTCATCCATGATACAAAAAATTATAAGGTCCCACAATTGGTTTTATAAATCATGTAACTCTTGCCCGAATAATGTGCACAATATTGATTGAAAATTCTGCTACCTAAATTAAAAAATGTCTCCTAATTAGACTAATCCCAGAATCTCATCTGTTATTTTTCATAATCTCTTATTATTGAATATATATTTTGATAATATTCTAGTATATTATTTTATATTAATCAATTAGTAATTATATTTTTAAATATTGTAGATTTATGGTTCGACTACATGATATTGATTGCAATGACACATTTTTAGTCATTCTATTTGACCAATAAATCATCAAATTAGTAAGTAAAATAGAATAAGGGTTGATATATTGTTTGATATAGGTATAAATATATTATTGCCTATCTGACCAAAAAATATATTTAGTTTAATTAAACAGACATTTATTTTCATTTTGAAATTAGGATAATGATGATTATGGCTTTTCTACAAATTTAAATATTTTAAAACAAAACAAAGGTCAATAATAAATTGACATATCAACTTAGAATATTCTAAATCATCACCATTTAACAGAAAAAACCAAATACAAGGTAAATTACATTAGTGAAAATAAAAACCACATCATCAATTTTATTAATGGCTTTACAGACAATCAGGTACTACATATTATATGTTCATAAATTTCATTAAATGTGTAAATTTAAAAACATTAATCTTATTATAATTTTTACAAATTATCATTAGAGTATTGAGTCTTCATGAGTAAGTAGTGGAATGGAACAAAATCATGTACCACTATATTCAATTTCTCTAATTTTTTCGTTAGTAAGTTAATATCACCTTGTTGGAAAAGTACATTTATCCCTACATTGTAAGATCATCAGAGTCGTGGATCCTTGCAAATCAATTCAATCATTGATGTAGGAATTGTAACATAAACTATAGACATTTCAAAAACTCAATTATATAAGGGTTATCTTCCATATATTTTGTTTTTTATGATAATATTACAACATCAAAAAAATAATTTTTCACTTGTGGCATTGTTTAAATATCTATAATATAAAATTATTTTCATATTCACAAATAAATATTTTTAACATTTGGATTTTTTATTTTGTGATTACAATTAAATATATAGTTACTAATAAATATTTTATCTAAATTATCTATGAACAAAAACTTATTAGATTAATTTGTAAAAGATTATGAGGTCTATCATAACTATAAATTTTATCTAGATAGTATGGCTAGAAAAAGTCATATAATAAATCTGGACACCTGAACAAAGGAAAAGTAAAAAAAGAAAAACTGAAAAGAATGACTGGATTTTTCTAATAAAAATAGAAGGTAATACTACAATTTCATTATTTAGTTTATATTTATATTTTTTCGGAATAAATATTCACATCAATATGGGTATTAGACAATGAATTTTACATTATGGTTATTTTATTATAATTACCATATTTTGTGATTGAGCCTCTACCATGTCATATGTATCACATATGATCTATGTACTTGACTTTTGTTATGCATGAGATGACTTCTGGAGTCATAAGTGATGAATCATGTATCAATGGAAAATATTTTTTTCTCCTTCATATATTTTATGTTTTCCTTCTAAATATATGTGTTTTCTATTCTACGTATATTTTTTAACACTTTGATATCATTTTTCATCTCCTTTTAAATGTTTAGATAAAAAATAATTCACTAAACTTGCTATTTAAATCACAATTTCTCAATAAAACAAGACATTTTAATGCATTGTTAATGACACCACACATTTTTAACCATGCCATTAATGGAATATTTGAGTTTAATTGATGTGTAGAAAGGGAAGGGGGAACACAGGGTAGCCATTAAGAAAAAATATCACTCAAATTTAAAATTTTCTAAACCTTTATAAAGTAAAATCACATATAGATATAGATTTTATCTTTATTAGATACTATAATATTCAAGCACAAATGATCATAATCTTGAGCACACTTATTAAAACTATACATTTAATAGAAATCCAAATTCATTAAAACCAATATTATTAGTGTATCTATATTGATTACCAACATCTGGGAATTTTTCATCTACATAAATCTTTATCATACTATCATATGTTCTGTTCCTATTTAACTCCATATAAACCATAGAATGGATGTTTAGTTTTAGTATGAGTTCATGTTTTTCTCCTTTTTAGGGATTAACAGTATATGGTCGTGTAGACTAGGAGGTTTTTATAATTATAATGGATATCTGATAGTAATGAAAAAAATACTTTTTATTTTAAAACATTATATAACACCCTCCAAGGAAATTGTATCAGGAACTGCATTTGAATAGGGACTTCTAAACTAGTAATCGACGAATAGTATGAATCTTTGATTCATTTTCACTTTTTATTCTAGAAAAAATTAGCATAACTGAAGGCACTACATGAATTCTGATCAAAACATGAATTCAATCATATTTACTAATATTACTAATGAGTCGTTACAACTTTCAATTCTCATATTTCCATTTTCATTACAATTCATTCTAAATTTTTAACATTATTTTACATATATATTTGAATTTCCAAAACATGTACATAATAGTTGAGTAAATCTAATATATCTTACATAAATTATTATTATAATATTTCATTACTACTTATCTTAATTTGTAAACATTATATTTATAATTTTTTCAATTATTATGTACATATATTCTACACTGTATTGGAAGATATTCATGTAGAAGATTTAATAATAGGTATAATATACTTATCCATTATTTTTTCTACTATATTAATTGTATGTATATTTATAGTCCACTTTTATTTCAATAATATGTACCACTAATTTATTGTTTCAATATATTCAATAGAGTCGATATTAATGCAGGGTTTTGTTCCTGCATACATTGTGATAGGGTTTACTATAACTGGTATTTGGAGATATACAGAATCGTGGAACATAAAATTAGTTGAGGAATGCCTCAGAATTAGACCATTTTCTCTTATTTCATTTATTATTTTCTTCTACTTGTATTATATATCACTTGTGATACATGTTTTTGAAAATTGGATAATGTACTCTTTTGAGTAGTGGATGTGGTTTTTAATTTGACAAGCAGATGTTTTTGGGGATATTTGGAACTTATATTTTATTTGACCATTGGATGATGTTTTTTATTTGATTAATGGATCATTTTTTATAGAATTAGTTAATATTACCATGAAACATAGAGGAAAGTACTAGTTTTATTTAAAGAAGAGTTAAAAATGTCACTTTCAATTTGAATAAATATATCATTTTTAGTATGAGATTATATAGATAATATGGTTTAATATAAATATTATTTAGAAAAAGAAATCAATTATAAACATCATGTAAATTTCATTATAATTTTATTAAATAATTTATTAAATAAAATGGTGACTCAATGGTGATGCAGTAGTTGGTTTGTAAAGCGAGATATCAAATAAATTATATTAAAAATTTTAAAATAAATAAAAATTGAATTAGTTAATGTTCCCCACAAATTTTCTAGGATACCAACACCAGTTAGGAGTGTATTAAATTTTTTTTTTTGAAGTTATCCTTCATTTTGGATTTCATTTATATTCAATGTAATGAATAGTTTCAAAATTGATATTATTGATATTTTATAAAATTAATAATTTATTAATTTATTTAAAAATCATAATAAACATTAAAAAGGTAAAATTGTTTTTTTATCTTCAAAAGTTTCATATAAAGTCTATTTATGGATAATTGATGACATATAATTAAATATCTATATTATTTTAATATTTAACTAGTTATTACCACATTGAAATTAAATAGTTTAATTATTGGTTACTCAAAATTATAAGCTGTAAAATAAAACCAAAACATGTACAAATTTTTTTTACATAAATTATATTTGACTCTCATCAGATTCTAATCTATTTATAGTTTTTGTTAGGAAAAAATCCGCAACGTATCATTGAATCATTTTTCAGGTGATTGTGTTTGTTGACTATGTAGACCTCTATGTTGTGTTTGTTAACAACGAAGACCAGGATTTCCAATTTGTTGACAAGGGGGTTTACATAGTGATTTTTTTAGTTCCATAGAAATTTTTCACAGCCTATATTGACAAAGAATGAGGAAAAAGGAATGGATGACCTGGAGGCTGTATAAAAAGAACAGATCAATGGTGGTGCTGTTTTCTAGTGTTTACCTAATTTTTGGGCCTCAAAATCAAAAAATGGAAAAGGCATGATGCTCAAGAAATATTTGATGAAGTGTGTGAAACATGGAGTTGCATGAAGGAAAATTTCATGCAAGGCATGTTTCATGAGAAGAACATTCAAAAATGGCTAAGGAATGATGTGTGTGAAATATTTGTAAATGGGAATGAAAGATGAGGTTGTGTGAAAGAAAATTGTGTGCCCAAGGCAACATCAAATGGGGTTTTGAGCCCTCAAAAATAAAGTTGCATGATAAAAGTTTAATCTTCCACACATAGGTCTAGAACACCTATAAATAAGAGGCGACCCACCTCATTCAATAGAGATCAATACTTAGAGAAAACCCTATCACCAAATCACATAATAATTTTTCGAAAAGGGAAATTCACGAATGTTTTTGAGTTTTGGTCAAGACTGGAGTTGCGTGCACAGGGTTCATCATGGAAAATGTTTAATCTTGTACAGAAGGTAAAAAATATGGGTGCAAGATGTTGTAAGTGTTACGCGACTGATTTTTATTTTCCCAGTAGTACTATGGTAAAGTGGTATTCATCAGAGGATAAAAGTGTTGAATCAATAGAACCTCTATAGACAGTGAATGATGCATTAATTTGTGATAATTAAGAGACCTTCATGTTTATAAACTGTGAGTGGATATTCTCAAAAAGTAGTGAACACACTACAGTTTAGAGAGAAGTGATCTTTCAAATTGTGATTAGTTGTAAACCAGAAGGGACAATGAGTCTTTTTAGAACATTGTAAACAACAATGTGTTTTTAGTGAAGTTGGTACATTGGCAATTCAATAGTGTATACTCCTTGGACATAGCCCAGTGAGGCTAAACCAAGTAAAAAATGTTGTTTCATGTGATGGATTTGATTTCTATTATTCGTTTCTACGAGAATGAGAGAGATTTGAGTTTTTTTAATAATGAAACAAGATCAATAGGGGTAGTTGTTTTAATCTCCCATACCTAGATTTACCCCCCCCCCACTCAAGATATCTAACCTAGTGGACCTAACAGTAGTTCAATGGATACTTTAACAAGAAAATAAATTATTTATTATTTAAATCAATTATAGTTAGAAAATATCATTATCATCTATTTAATGTATTTTATGTGTCCACATAGGTCCAAAATCATGTTATGTGTGAACATAAATGCTCATTTGGATGTAAATGAAAGTTTTTCATCATATAAATATATTTTTACTTTTTATTGGTTATATAATTATGTTAAAAGTCTCTTCAAATATAAATAAATCTTTATTTAATAAACATAAAAAAGTAATGATGTTAATAATATAAATTTTGACATTTTTTAGATTATTTAATGTGTATAAAAAAATTCGTTATTCTTTACGATTTGTTATAGATGTTTTAAATCATTTTATTCGAATTAGTACATTTCCTTAATGTTTTTTATGTCAAATTAAATGAATATTTGTAAATTTGATAATAATTTTATCTTATATAATTAAGTTATTATTAAATTATTAAAAAAACAAAAGTGTTAAATAATAAATAGTCGATAGGATATGGTTGAACATGTTTTATAATTTTCATTTATGTGCTATTTTTAAGTATTTTGATCTAGAATTTTTATTTATCAATATATTTTAATGTTTCCTAAAGTGCCTCTCCACCTTTTGTATAAAAGGAACACCTCCATATTTTTTATTCACACCACAAATTTCATTTGGTTCATCCAAAAATATTCTATTTCTCCTTCCCACTTCCCTCACATCATCCAAGAGGTCTCACATTAGGAATCAAATGAACCTATATAGTTCTTTTGTTTAAATCTAAATGAGATATTTGAAGAAGATGTAATTGTTTAACCAATTCAATTCAATTTATCTTCTACTTCTATTACATATTCCAATGTTGTTTCCATTCTAATGTAATAACTATAGTATAATCTATATACTGAGACATTTTCATGTTTATGGGAAAATTTTATTCTTCATTTTATTCATCATATGAAAAATAATATCAACACGTGTGCATACGTATGACATACCGTATTCACCTCATGGGTAATTTTTCGATCAACACTACTTTATTTAAATGGGTATAATGATGATTAAATATAATATTGAAGAACATAATATCATTTTTTAAATAAAATAAAATTTATCTTATGCATAAGAAGCATGACTTACAGGACAAAACATGTTTAGGAAAATAAAGTAATTAACACCCAAAATAATGGTAATATTGAAATATTAGAAACAAAAAGATATATGAGGATTATATATGTTATTATAAAGATGTATATAGTCTTATTATAATTTAGTTACATTATTTTACTATTATATAGTAGGTAAACACACCATTAATAAAGGAACATACAAATTAAAGGTTAATTTCAAAACCTCATTGTTATCTGAGATTGTTAGTAAGAAAGTATCAATTGGGGAATCTTTATCATAGATGTCAATGTTTCATAAAATTATATTTCATAATATTATTAATATTAGATTAAATTGTTTTATAGTCATTTTTACCCTTGTTTTACTTTTTATAAGATTTTTTAAAATGAATCTTTCTACCTTTTTGCAATCGAGGTACTTTATGACCTTTTTGAAAAATTAAGGAATGTTTTTCTATCTTATGTTGTGTGAGTGGATATTTCCACCATAATGATGCCTTAAAATTTTTAATCGTATCTTATAATCGTACAATGTTATTTTCAATATATTTTTTATTTTATAATTGTAGGGTATATAAATTTTTTCAAAGTAAAAATAGATATTTCTCTCAAATAGTTTTAATGATTATTTTATTCTATGGAATCAACCTTTGTTATATTTTATTTTTAATTGAGGTTGTTTTATTATGCTAAAATATACCATTTTATGTTGATAGGTTTATGATATGTTTGACTGTGGATGTTCTGTTTTGATACCATTCCTGGTTTATGGTTACATAATTATCATTTCGTATTGTAGTTTTTATAGGAATGTTTATGTTGACTGTGTTTCAACCTTTTTATATGAGGAATTCATTTCACATTGTATGTGACAGGTGGGGCTTGCTATATCCCATAAATGCATCAGTAGGTCTCATGAGACAAATTAGTTTGGGATTTTATCTGTTTACGTGTCGTCTTGTCATGAGGTCCTGATTGTATGGTTATGACGTCTGACATTATGAATTCCCATATTATGAGATTTGTTATTGTTATTACATGTGATTATTTGACTAGTAGAATATCCAAATGTATGTTTAAATGGAATTAGTTGATTTATTCATTCCATATTTTTCTCATGACTATGTTTAAAAGTCTTGTGATTCAATTTAATACAATTCCTTAATGTTTTATGCTTATTTATGATAGCTTCATTTTTATTGTTTAACCTTAGTGAGAATGTGAGATCACCACTTTCTTATGTATTACAATCTTAGGTTTTCAAGATGTGTATTGTTGTTGATATAAAGGTTTAATCAAGGATAATAATGGAGTTATCAATGGATTATCTTTGTTTAATTTTTTTTCAATTGAAAAGAATGATTCGGTCTGTAATCTATTTTCCTTGACTACATAACTAATTAGTCCTTCGAGATTTGATTCATTGTAATCTTACCAATGCAGTATAATAATGCACTATCTCAATGGATCTAGGTTTGGAGATTTACATTTGTGATTAGTCATAATTTAAATAGGTGCAGCATGAAGTCATACAAATTCATAAATAAATAGTTTTGTGGGGTGCTCAAGAGGAAGATCTTCCCATATATAAAAAAATGTATTGACATGGTAAGGAAGTAAATAATAACAAATATGGAATCATTCCTTCTCAGATTATTTAGTAATATAGTGATAAATAAAATTGTAATGTCATCCCATTGCCACATACAAATAGTTAGATGTTTCATGAGTCATTTATGATGTTTTTTCTCATCCTTTACCTGTTGAGGAAAAATCATCGGATAAATTTTATGCAATTTACCATATCATATTACCTTAAAAAAATTAATTCATGTAACATTTTAGTGATACTGAGGTGTATATTGACCTTTGAGTTATGGGATCCCTATAATAATTATCACTTTAACATATGTATGGATGGAATAAAAAACCTAATTAGAAATTTTGACACACCATCTTCATAAAAATTATCCATTTTTTCATCATCAACATCTTTAATTTTCTTTTCTAAAAAATTATCATCAATCGGTGAAATTTGAATCATTTCTAGCAAGGATTGTTTGGAAATAATTTAAAAAAGGATTTATGTTTACCATTCCCTTGTAATTCTAATATAAAACATTATAATGTATCTTAAAAAATAATACTTATCAATCACCGTCCTAGTAAATATTACATGATCTTTCCTACTCAATACATAAGACATCATATTAGCCATCCTATGGTGTTAGTGTGTTGAATGAAATTAGATTCCATGGGTATATATAGATATCTCACATAAATTAATATATATAACATGTATTTCAAGCTCTTATGATCTATATATATCACAAATTCTCCAACATAGAGATTCATCCTATATATATTCATGGAAAAATTATAGTTTCCAAGTCAAGATCATGGGTTGAATAATAATATTCATGGATCATTAATGACTGTGATGTATATGTAATAACTCTTTCATTCTGTATACAGACACATCTATGTACCCTCGTTTATGAATCAATATATATCATAAATTCATTCCCTCATGATGGTAAATTTACAATAAAATCATTGAACAATATCCTCATTAATTATTTAAAACATTCATTACATTATTATTACCATACAACCATAAACCCTTTACATGTCAACATGGATAATGGGTTAGATAATCAAGATTTTATTGATAACATAGTCATTAGTAACTTATTAATCTAATGAAGCTACATACATTTGTTATTGTAATTGGAGTTTTATGTAATTTCCCCAACCTGGGAAAAAATAACCTAGTGCCTTGTGCCGAGACATCACAAGACCTCAAGCACACCTCCTCACATGTCAGAGGTTACTGACTAGCGGTGAGGGTTTAAGAGTAAAGTGGGGAGACTATACCCTTTTTTTATAGTAAGACACAATATAAAATATAAAAAATAGTGTAATAAATATAAAAAACACTATAAACATCCATAAATAACCGTACCTCATCTAGGTACAAATGATAACCAATATTAAATATTTCATGTCATGCAATAGTGCCAAGTGAACAACCCAAAAAGAGAGGAAGTTAGAGGAATCCCCAAAACAGTTCTGGGTCTGAATCTCAGACCTCCTCCATCAACATATCAGAACATACTCAATTCTCTAGCATAATGACCTTTCCTCTTTCATAACCTACAACCATCAAATCTGCTTGGCTACTAAACAACAAACAAATCATGGTGTGGGTACAATTCAATAGTTTATCACCAATAGTGTTTACCAAATATTTAGTGAAATAGGTATTGCATGAAAGTGGTAAATAAAGTTATGTAAACTAAAATATTTCAATAAGACATTATAGATTATTATACTTTAAATTTTGATACTGTTCAATCGAAATTCACTACTAAATCATCCCACGAATCAGTTGACTCCTTTATCATGTGTTTAATGG
Source organism: Viscum album (assembly GCA_963277665.1). Classification (NCBI taxonomy): domain Eukaryota; kingdom Viridiplantae; phylum Streptophyta; class Magnoliopsida; order Santalales; family Viscaceae; genus Viscum; species Viscum album. Next base: position 599,465,270 of record OY728159.1, on the reverse strand, counting down.
ATTAGGCATGTTCCATGTTCTCAAGGCATATGGTTATAATCGTTTCAAATCTCACTAGTCACACATCACAATAACTATATTATCCTCACCTCAAATCCTGAGTCCTAGTGGAATAAAATTGTTAGAGGAATATAAATCCATCCTTTTCCCTAACCCATGTATTTAGGGGGAGGATCATAGAACCTCGATCAAACATGGCGTATGGGCAAAGAACCTCATGTCTATACCTCACTATACCAAGCCATGTTCACATTCATATGTATCCATTTTGACAAAGACCATATTATAACTAAGTACATCCAATATCAATACAAACATCAAAAAACTATATAATAAATAAGATAATTAAATGCATGCTGAAATCCTTTAACACATTCATCATTTATTCCCCATAACCTTTATCCCCATTTCCCATTTCCCATTCCAATATTATTAAGAATATTAAATAATAAATATAGTCTCATAAAATTTCTCATTAGTCCCATTTATCACATTTATATGACAACCAAACAATACCATATCCTTTAACCACATTAGACACAACTACCAAAAACCCTTCTAACTCATTAAATTAAATAATTAACAAATTCTTTAAGGACATACAACATCATTTGAAAAATTCATATCTTACATTTCTATTATCCCACATGATAGGGTTATAACACCCCATGGGTTGCCCTGAAATAATTCACACTATCCTATATTTATCACAATGATATCATAAATAATTAATTTGGGTATTTAGGCACTCAATACATCACAATATTCCATGAAAACCTAGAACACCTCAATAAGAGGGAAATAATAAAACACTACATGAAAATAATCACAATAAAACCATGGGATATAACATTTTTATGACCTAAATATAATCCTTTAGTGAATGCACCCTTAATCGAGGCCTTAGATCCTAATCTAAACCCCCTTAGAAGCACCACCATAAATATCAATGAAAAAAAGTTTTTTAGATATTTGGATTGAGAGAATAGAAATATACAAACCCAATTCAAGAAAAGGAATAAAGGAGATGACGAGCCATACCCATATCATTAATATTAAACATATGGTACACCAAATAGCCTAGGATCAAAAGAGAATCACCTCTTGGAATATCTTGGAATCTTGGATCATCACAAGGGTTTAAAGAAGGAAGAAGGGGGAAAATATTGGGGGGAACACAAAAATCACATAATAATTTTTTTGTAAATTTCTCAAAGTTACTAGGCCGCACGATTTACCCACATGGTTTTCAAAACTGTGCATTAACCATGCTGATTCTACTATCTAAAAATAGCCCCTTTGCGAGGTTACATGGGCAGATTTTCTTGGTTAGCACTAACAGTTTGCAAAACATAAAACCACCCAAAATCTCTTTTTTCATCCCTTTTCATGTCCTGAACCCCCAGAACACACCATAATATTAACATGATCTTCAGAAAACACTTTTTTCATCAAATGAAGGGTTTTAAACTGAAATGTAAATAAACCATACCTTATTGAGAAATCTAAGATCCTACAACCTCCCCACCATATTATGGCTCATCCTCGAGCCACTACATCAATGAATCACTCAATTCCCCTGGAAAAGAGATCGTTCCACTAATCCCACATATCTAATTCACACACCCATGATTCCACCTAGACATTTCAATTCTTCTATATAACATGAACCATAGGCACAACCATTCCTAAAAAGACCTTCTCACTATGATCCAAAATAAAAATCATATCTGTGAATGTTGGATCAGCCTCAATATTGACATTATCATTGTTTATCACGTGATATGGATGAGGGTGAAACTATTGAATATGTGAAAAATGGAAAACACCATGCATCCCACTATACCGCATTGGAAGTGAAAATTTTTAATTCATCAGTCTGATCCTCTCCATAATTTCAAACAACCCCACACACCTAGGCACCAGCTTTCCCTACTTCTAAATTCAATTGTGACCCAACCATGGGAACTCCCAAGTTAACACACTATCCCTCACCCTATATTCAAGAGGTCTATGAAACTAATCAACATAAGAATTATTCCAATTCTTTTCTATTTCCATACACTTTTGAATCAATTGGGCCACTTATGAAATATCTTACTCGAGACTCAGTCCTATTAACTCAGACTCCCCAGCCTCCAACAAATGTAGTAGATATCTACATGGACTCCCATAGAGATACTCAAAAAAGCCATTTGAATTATTTTAGGACAACTAATGATGTATGAAAACTCAATGACTGATAATTACTTTTCCCATGAACTGCCAAAATATAGCACACAAGATCTCAACATGTCACCCATAACTATATCGTATGTTCAGACTACCCATCATTATTCGGGTGATAATCCATACTCAAAAACACATGGGTACTAAGAGAGTTCTATAATCCATTACATAAATGTGAGGTGAAATTTGGATCATAATCCAAAACTATTTTTCTCAGTAGACTATGAAACTATACTATCACTTGACCATATAAATCACTAAACTGGTCCACTGTATAAGTCTCCTTCATTGGAAAAAAATGAGCTACTTTCATCAAATAGTCCACAAATACCTACATTGAATTATTATTTTAAGGCATACATAGAATACTAACTATGAATTCCATCATTATGTATTTCCACTTCCACTATGGAATAAGAATTGACTATTAAAAACCACCATGATGCTGATGTTTGGACTTCACCTACAGATAGGTAAGGAATCTTGCCACCAAATCTGCAACTTCTATCTTTATTCCCGATCACTTGTACTACCTATGAAGATCACAATATATCATGGTCATACCGGGATGCACGACTAACTTCAATGCGTGGTACTCATACATCAACTCCTCACATATCGCTATAATTACTAAAACATAAACATGAACATAAAAAACTCCATCAGCACCAAAATACCAACTAGAAGGTGAATCCCCACCTTCAAGACTTTCCTTTATAGCCAAACACTCATGATCCACTTTCTGACCCTCCATGACATGAATCAAATGCATTGATTAAACTGCTATCAGTGGAAGAGATATCCGACCATGACCATCATGTACCACAAAACACATCTCAATAAACATGGCCATCATCATCCACTCTATACTAGATTCTTAAACTACCTAATCTTAATTCACAAGGATCATCGAATCACCCACACTATTTCCATTCTCCAATATATAGACCAACTTCAAATCGAAGGATTGTAAGTGCTCAACACACCTTCATTGTTGAAGATACAAATCCTACTAAGGTAATATGTATTTGAAATTTTTATGGTCAGTAAACACCATGACGGTTTCTCCCAACAAGTAATGACTTCGATACTTAAATTCATGAACTAAAATAGCTATCTCAAGGTCAAGAGTATAGTAATTTCATACATGTGGTCACAACTGTCTCATCTAATAAGCTACAACTCTATCATCCCACATCATCACTACCCCAAGTCCAACACTGGATGCCTCACAGAATAGTGTCTGCTTCTTTTCTAGATCATATAAAATCAAAATTGGTGTGGTATTCAACCACTTATTCAACACTTTAAAATGATTCTAACAAGCCTCTAAAAATTCAATAATATACCCATTCATTGTTATGCACATGAGGAGTGCTTCCAAATGAGAGAAATCTATGTTGAACCTTCGGTAATAACCGGTCAAATCTCAAAAACTTTGAACATCATAAATGTTGTTGGGATACTCCCAAGACACAACAAACCGCACATTCTCTGGATCCACCGACACACCTATCTCAGAAATGATATGTCCTAAAAATTTCACCTATTCAATCCAAAATAGACATTTTAATAGTTTGTTCCCTAGAAAATATGAAAATCATGCCAAATGGCATCACAAAAAATTTATACAACCAATACCTTCTTCGTAAATCTATTCAGTGTCCATCAGAAGGTCTCAACCTCCACTGGTGGTATCCTGATCTCAAATCAATATATGAGAACATTGAGGGACATATGAGCTGGTCAAACAAGTCATCTATTCTGGGAAGAGGTTTTAAATTCTACACTTTTATCTATTTCATCTTCCTATAATTGACACGTAGCCTTAGTGATCCATCTTAATTCTTAGAAAAGAGCATAGGAGAACCCCAAGGTGATGTTCTAGGATAAATAATAAACACTATAACCCTCTCAGGTGGTAGTCCTAATATGTCCTTGGGTAACACATCCTGAAACAGATTCAAAATAGAATAGAGGAATGTCTATTCATTTTCGCCATCTTTTAAAATAAGTCATTCTATTTATGGTGTGATTTCTCTAAACTTCTTGAATAGCGGCCCTTCATGGATAGCTTGAGTATCCCACTCACCACGAAGGAAATAAGTGTCTACATCGAGATATTTGACCATTACCCAACATTAGTAATAGTCAATATGGTCTTGATACAACACCAACAAATCCATGGCCATGATTAGGTCAAAACATGACATGTCAAGAACAAACAGATCCCACTAAAAATGTTATCCACCAAACACTATTTCACAACCATTAAATTTATTGATTATCTTGACTCATACCCCCAATGGATTATCATGTTAAATCCTCCCCCCCCCCACACACACTCCCCATGATTAATCCCAACACAACTAAAAACTATTCTTAAATAAAATATTTCATACATTTTGTATATAATAAATCACTAATGGGCATGGAAGATACCAGGAACATACCTCATACAGTATTTTTTCCTACCTCTCCACCTTCAGGTGTAGTATGAACTTCATGGAGATAAACTGCTCCCCTACCATGGGTTTTGGACTATGTACCTCGTAATGTCTTACCTTTCTGGTAAGGATAATCTTTCCCTATAGTCCCATATCTACCACCCCTACTAGTGCAACCTGTGGAGCTCTAACTACCTACCTGATACTGGGTAACTGACCCACTGCCTACACATGGAATCTACCTCTGACTTCCATAATTTCTTGACTACCACGATTTCCTAGAGAACCTCTACACATGGCCCAGTGTGTCGCATGCTTGGTACTCGACTAGTGGTAAGGGAAATTGACAATGTATGTGACTAGTCCTACCACACAGATAAAAAACTCTTGATCACCACCATGTGAGTTTAACATCCTTTTTTGTCTTCGTTGCATGCTTCCACCATACTAAAAATTTACAGAATTTTGATTCTTAATATCAGATTATGCATCTCCTGCTCACCCAACTATCACCAAAAGTTCACTGCCCAAATACCCCCTTCAGGTTCCCCTATGAGATAATGGATTAATCTACTACCTCATAGAAGCATTTCGAGTGTAATATATTCACATAAGACCTTATCTGGGGTCTCAGTCCATCTTGGAACATTTTTCCATAGCTTTCTCATATCTTATCAACATCGGAATGAAGCATCATAAATTTGTGATGTAAATAGTATACACTATTGGAGATATTATCCCTTGGGTCAAGCTCCTAAGATCATTATCCTACACCTGCCTTATGGTTTCTAGGTAAAAGTGTTAGAGAAAATTCATTTGAAAATCTTTCCACATCATTCCTTCGGTCTGCTCTATTTGAACCATGATGCCCCACCAATACTTTTCTTGAACACTTAGAATATAGGTCGCTAACATGACATGATTCTCAAGAGGAGTCTCTAAATGGTCTATAATATCCTTGATGGATTCTAATCTATAACTCTTCATCCTCTGTATTACCCTTTATAGTAAATTTCATAGGGTCCTAAAGATGAAACACTATAGTCAACTCAACCCTAATTGGTGCAACCTTCCCTGGGTCTGATTCCATCATCTCTATAAAAAGAGAAATTTTTTTCATGAAACTACTCTTCAATATCATCATGATCCATTAGGTTCCCTTACTTCACTAATGGGGGATCATTCTTCAAACCAACTTCTTGTCACCCAACTAGCACCTGACTTCACGGTGGCATGTCTCTATAATTCCAAACATGATATTTGGAACAGATGACATAAATACTTCATGAAAATATAAAGAACTTATCTCAAGCCATAAACAAATAATTTCACACACACTACCCAAATGAGCTCGATTACAACAGGAACACTATCCTTGGCCACCCCACCGAGGATAACAATAACTCGACAACCACCTCTCACGGTTACAAACATTTCATTCCACATAAATCTAATCATTTCATTAGAACAAATTTTCATCATTTTCATGAAATCAAATGAATCATATACTCTATGTATCACATATCTATCCCATGTGTGTGTGCCTACTATGATGCATGTAACTTATAAACATAGCTACCAAGAATGATGCTTCAATGCACAGACTTGTTCCATTCTAGCCATGAGTAAAATATCAATAAACATTTCCATCACACCACATGTGCATCACCCAATGGTGAAATATCATAAAATGTAACAACACATAAAAAGTACCACAATTACCACCCTATGACTTGGGATTCCCCCATACATGGGTAAGCTACAGTCATGCACAACCTCATTACCAAGGCTTGACAGAGTCCTAATCTCCTTTATACCATTCCCAAATAGCATGGAGGGGAAAATAAATCCCTTGATACCACTTTTCAACATCCCCAACCTGAGATCCACTAAAATGGTGCCCCATGCTATGTCTCCTGATGACCACAAGTGTGACTCCCCATATCCCACAAGTTGATGACCAGTAGAGAGGGTCTAAAATTCATGTGAGGATACTATACCCTCTTTTTTAGAGTATGAAATAGTGTAAAACATAAACAATAGCTGAATCCATATAAAAAATTATGAACATGCATCAATAACCCACCCCCAACTGGGTACAAACCATAACCAAGAGTAAATATTTCATATCATACTACAATTCCAAGTAAACAACCCAAGAAGAATAGAAGTCAATGGAATCCACAAAATGGTCTGGGATCCATGTCCCAGAACTCCTCCATGAACCTAACAAACCTAAATTGCTTCTCTAGAACATATATATTTCCTCTTTTCTGACCTACAACCATGTTGTATTCTTAGGTACCAAATGGCGGCCCGACCAGGTTGTGAGTACAAATTAGTATGTCACCACTAATGGTGCGTACAAAATATCTAGTCAAATATTTATTGCATGTAAGTGGTAAATAAAGGAATGTAAAGTAAAATTGTTCAAAATTCATTTATAGATTTGGATCCGTTAACTTATACTACCCTTTAAGGAAAAATCACTACATAGAATCACACAGTTTAGTTGAATCCCTTATCATGTGTTCAATGGATTATGCATCTTCAAAATTATAATAGAATATGGGAATAATTAGTTCCTATCACACTGGTCATAACCACACAATTTCCACATTATCCTCACCATAAAGCCTCAATTTGGGCAGAATACAAATGTTAGGGGAATCGAACTTCGTCCCCTTCCCTAACCTATGCATTTAGAGGGAGGATCTTATAACCTACGTCAAAATCAACACATGGGTATTGAACCACTTGTCTATAGCCCACTATACCAAGACATGTGCACATTCTTCTATATCCATTTCTAAAACAACCAGATTACAAACAAGTATATAAAATATAATTGGAACCATTACAAGAATATCAAATGAATAGGAAAATTAACATCATGCGACAATCCATTAACAAATTCATCATTTATAACCCATACTCATTTATCCCCATTTCCCATTTTCCATGAATATATCACAATGAACATTGAAGTATAGATATATTCTATTAAAATATTATCATTACTCCCATTTATTCCATTAAAATGCCTACCAAACAATATCTAATCCTTTAACCACATTAGAGACAACTATCCACAACCCTTCTAACTCATTACATTACACAATTAACACATTTGAAATGTATTTACAATATTAGAAGTCAAATTCATACCTTATGTTTCTATTATCCCATTAGGAAGTGTCGTACACCCTATGACATGCCCTAAAATAAGTCACAACATCCTCTATTAATCCCACAGAGATCAACATTAATTCATTTGGGTATTTAGACACTCAATAGATTTCATTATTTTAACAGCACCTGAAACACATCAATAAGAGGGAAACAGTAAAACCCTATATACACAAATTGAAATACAAACTATTGGATATAAATTTTAGACCACATATCTCAAACCTATTGAAAAAAACTCTTAATCAAGGTCTAAGATCCTGATATAAACACCCTTAAAAGAATCACCATAAATATAACTGAAAAAAGAAGTGTTTTAGGGCTTTAGTTAGGGAGTAGATAAAGAAATAAACCCTATTCAAGAAAATGAAACAAGGAGGGGATACGCCTTTCCCAAATCTTTAATCCACAACTAACAACACTCCAAATGGCCTAGAATTTAAGGAGAATGAACTCTTGGAAAATCATAGATCCTTGGATATTCATTAGGGTTCAAAGGAGGAGGGAGGAAAATCCAGAGTGGAACATAAAAATACTATAATATAATTTTTGTAAATTTCTCAAAGTTAATGGGCCAGATGGTTACTAATAGATTTTTCCAAACTATGTGTAATCTGTGTGGATGGTGCCGTCTAAAAATACCCCCTTTGTATGGTTACCTTAGCTGATCTACATATTTACCATTAACTATATGCAAACCATGCAATATCCCAGAAACTTATTTTCCTTCCCTTTTTCATATCCCAAAACCCCGTAACACCCCTTAATAAACACATTAACCTGGAAAAAACCTATTTTATCAAAATAAAGGGAAATTAACTAAAATGTAAACAAAACATACATTATATAGAAATCTGGGATCTTACATTTTCCATTCCATCACTATCATTTTACTTGAAGGGTGATATTATATTCCATATTTAGAGATAATATGTTCATGCAACAATTATTCTTGAATAAAAAAATCATATTTTCAAATTATTTCTTATAAAACATTTTCTAAAAGGCTATTTAGAATTATTCCTAAACGACTTGTATACTCATAATATCTTTTAGAGTAAATCATAATATCATCAATAAATACTGCAATGAAATTATCAATATATTCCTTGAATACTCTTTCCATTATATCTATTAATACATATGGTACATTAGTCAATATAAATTTAATTACTAGAAATTCATAATACCTATACCTTATTTTAAATGTAATATTTAAAATATCTTACTTCTTTATATAGAGTTGATTGTACACAAAACTAAGGGAAACCTTTGAAAAATATTGAGAATCTCTAATTTGATCAATCAAGATTTCAATATGGTACAGGTGTTACTTTTAAATTATAGGGGTATTTATTTCCAAAAAAATTATATGAATCCACATAAGCTCAAATTTCATCAAAACAAAATGAATAGGTGCTCCCCAAGGTGAACCAATTTGGGGTATAAGTCCCTTATCATATAACTGATCAATTTCTTTCTGAAATTATACTAATTCTACTATGTCCATACTATAAGTAATATTATTTATAGGTTTTTCATTAGGGATAAGATCAATTAAAACCAAAATTCAAGCTCATGTGGATATCTAGGTGGATCTTCAAGAAATGAATCAATATATTCTTTAACGATTAGTGCCTCATATATTATAAGGATACCATTCCAATTCATATAGTATGTACACTATTATTCTCTAGGAATTTGATTAAGGAAAAAAACTGGAGTTGGATCCTTACCAGATTCAGATGATTTGGTATCCCCTCTGATTATGAGGGATTCATCATTTATATCATGAATCGTAATATTTTTCTCTTAGAAATAATTTTTTTCATTATAATTTTAAATACAATAAATACCATGGATTATATCATTGTAAACCATAGGAATAATAATAATTTTCCCAAATATGGTATATCTATGTTTTATAATTGGAACATACTAAAGCATCCTTATTTAAATATTATTCCCCCTAGTATTCTAGATTGAAAATTCCCTTTTTATGGTGCTAGTGAAATATAAAATTTTAATGGAAAACATAGAAGATATAAAATAGTGCAATGATCCAAATTAAAATAATGAATTAACTAAATTTGAGGTTATGACCAAAATATTTACCACTAGGAATTTTTGTAACTTCAACCTCAGTTGTAGTAATTTCATAAACATGGCCTTCTCCCTATAGCCTCTTTTATAGATGATTCCTTTGATGCTTGATACATTGGTTTAAATAATTACCTATATATTTACAACTAAATAAATTAATCTATGTGGTTCAATTCTCCACCTTACATTATAGAGACTTATAAAACATATATATATATAATTAAAAAACATGTGTTCCAATTAAAAAACTACCCTGGTGTTTCTTTCCACAGTTATCATATGTTGGAAATTATATCCTCTCATTATTCTTCATGGTATTTTTATTTTTCATTGATGCTCAGTCGATAACTGCATTTCATTATTTGAAATTGAACATAAAAAATAGGAAAATTATTTCTCTATCTTGATGTAACATTGTATGATATAATCATGTGATGAAAGTGATATTGAATCCAATTCCACTCAAATACTCAGCTAAGGTCCTTCAAATTAATGGTAAATATTTCATTAAAAATCAATATTCTGGGATTATCAATTAATATTAGTCTCATACACTTCAAAATATTCTTATTTATTCATCATTAAATTGAGTAACATCCTCTCTATTCAATATTATGGATTTCAAGGAATTTTTCCTCAATGAATATTAATTTTAAATTTATGCATTTTCATAATTTCAATTTCATTACCCACTTTAGTGTTCTAGATCCCCAAAAACCATCCTTAATTACCTCCCTTCATACAATATACTTCCTAAATATCCTTTTCTATTTCATTTCTTCTAAAATCATGGAATATCATTTTGAGGGACTTAATCCATTATTAAAAATCCAATGGATTAGTAGTCTCACTAAAATATGAAAGGTTTTATCACATGATGTGATCCAACATAGGTCAATCATGTTGGGAAAAAACACATCACTAGATATGAAAAATGTTAATAATTATAACCTAACTCGACTACCCTAATATGAACTTGATATTCTCAGTTCCAACATTAGTTGTATTCACTTTTTCAATACGAAAATCTCTATATGTTCAATGGGTGTTGATTCCCTCTCTTTCACAATGAAAATTTTCTAAACAATAACACACATAGAGTTACTTTACAATCATCATGGATATTGATCCATAAAATAAAAATTCTTATAATAATAAAAATTCTCAAATAACCTAATTGGTTGTCATAATTCTCATGATAGATAAGTTCATTTAAACCAAGTTATCAAGGTTACTACATAACTTTATCAGTTACCAACTATAACAACCCAAACATAGTAACCTAGGGTCTGTGTTTACTTTACTACATTGGTAAAATATACAAGGTACCTCACCTTACTAGATTGATAAGTTTAGAAGTTTCAAACAACTTGATACATACATGATACCCATAATACATTGGAAACATAAAATCACAACATAAGAAACATTCTTGAATCATTAAAATAATTTAAATTATCCTTCCATATATCAAGGGGAATGCCAAGAAATATAAATTGTAAGCATAGATGCTAAATAAGGGTTATGTATAGTTGAATATATCTTGAGTTTGTAAGGGATAATTAATTGGTATAGTCGATAATAAATGAACATGTAATTAAATAAATAACATCAGTTTAATGAACATCTATTAGTAATATCGATATAGTGATCAAATGGATAATAGAAAATAAATTCTTAATAAATATAATGAATAATTTAAAAAAATCATGACCAATTCCTCTCAACTGACCTATCATGAATCATACATTCTAGGTCTCTTATAAAAGATAAAATTATTAACAAATTGGTTGGTGAACACCAGATACACATCCAATATGGAATGCATATTGTTTTGTTTCATGATACCTATTGATGCATCGAGGGGATATCAATTACTAGGCCTCACCCATAACATTCTTATCTTATTTATTTTTCATATTTTGTATGATAAATATAATTCATTATCAAAATGTGGTTTATGAAAATAATTATCCATATTGAATCAAGAGCATGGGACATTACTATTTCCCCTATAAAACAAAAAACAATCTCAAGATGATTTATTAAACTGATAAATTATATAGAAATGGTATATTGTTGGAAAAAATCAAAGTAAAAGTAATGATTATAAAGTCATCAATGATATTAAAAATATGAACATGATGGATAAAATTAATTCCCCGTTAATAATGGATAGTGATAGAAAACATGTTCAAAATAAAGTGAATGTTCTCAAAGTACTTTATAATACATTTTCAGTAAAGGATGATAGAAGACTGTACATTCTTTATAAATAATCCTTTTTCATTAAAACAGGACATTATAAAGTAAAATAGGACAAAAAAATTAAAAATAGCTTCATTATAACTTCATGTAAGAATAAAGTTATATATCACTTTTCAAAATTATAATTATTCCTGTGAGAAAATAATTCACCTTTCTTAAGATATAATTTTAAATAAAAATTCCCAAAATATCAAGAAAAATATTTTCATTGAAAATAACCACAGAAATTTTTATTGTTTTATTTTGAGAAAATTGTATTAATTATTCTGGTAAAATCTATATGAACGGTGTATGTTAAGACAAATAAATCATTATCACCATTGGAAAAAAGTGAATCATTTGTAGAATGAAAATAATATTCCTATTGAAATTTTTTATAGAATGTAAAAAAATGATGAAAATAATTTGAATAAACCATTAAATAATATTAAAAACATTTCAGAGTTTTTCTAAATAAAATATGAACATGGAAGAAAATTTTTTGGAAAGAAAACTTAAAAATAACATTTCTAAAATAATGTCCATTAAATATAACATAAATGTTGATGTGTGATCCATCAAAAGAATAAATGGAATTAAATAATGTAAAACTTATAAAAAATATAGTAAACTATTATACATGGTATCAAAAATATTAGGATCATATAACATTCCCAATGAATATTTAAACATAAAAAATCCTGAAAAAACATTGTAATAGAAATCGCATTCCTCAAGTTCGACATTACTCATAAGTATTATTAACCCACTGTATAATAAATTTTCATTTTTTATAATTATATAAAATAACAATATATAAAATTTTAATATCATATATGATCCACTTAAAAAAATTAACACCTAATTATTAATAATTTTTTCAAAATCATTTTCTATGAGTGTTAGCAACTTCATTTTTCATGTAACATTCAATACAACTATATTTTTTAGGGATACTTCATCTCCATAATGTTAATAATGATATAAATATAATATATATTGGATATATACTTATTTATAATAATTATTTAATGTCTAACCTGAAAAATTAATCACATTGTGTCATGATGGTGGTAGTCTACATATACACACCATCGATGTTGTGAATTGGTTAACATGTGAAAGTGTTGGAAGGTGAATTTTATATTATATTTATGTAATAATTATTCTTTCATAAATATCATATATTATCATTAGTTCCATATTTATAACCATCCTTGTGAAATGGTGATTATTAATGAATTACGTCCCTACATGAAGACGAGAGGCCAAATGTACACAAGATCGATGTTTTTATTTTCAATTGGATGATAAAGAATGAATTAGAATTTTTATTTACCTCTAAAAAAATAAATTTATATCATATTTATTATAATATTTTAATTTTATCCACCATTATTACCAAACATAAGAGGCAGTAATGAAAAATGAAACACATGATATTTTTGGGGGTAGTCTCTACATATGCATGAAATTGGTAAATAATGAATTAATTTTATAAAAAATTGTAAACTATATTTTTATAATATATTTAATATAATTTATTAATACCATTCCAATGGATAGGTTATATCTATTAAAATTAAATAAGAATAGTTAATCATTTTTTTAAGCTATGTGTTCTGTGTAACGTAAGATATTGAAAATTCTAAATTTAATTAATACGATACATAACATAAAATCATGGGGTGTAACATTTTCCCTTATATAAATAAATTATTTGCTAAAAATTTTAAATTGAACATTTAAAATCAACAATTTAAACTTGAAATTTACTTTGTTGGAAACCCACATCGTAAATAGGGTTAATAAAACATCCTCGTAATATGAGGGGATGGGAAATTCCAAGGTCACCATAAAATTAAGATTTATAACTGAAATAATATTATTGTGAATTGAAAATTGGGACATGAAAGAGAAATAAAACTATCATGCTCTGATGTATAGTGATAATAACATGGTCACTAGAATTTATACCATAACAAAATCATAAATCTGTGTTGGGTTAAAGAGGTCTCTGATTTCTGGGTAAGAAGTTTAAAGGAAGAGAATTTCATTCAAAAAAAATTTCATAGAATTGGGGATTTATTTTAAAATCATGATTATTGACATGACAAAAAAATACCTGATTCATTTCCATTTAACAAAAATATTCTCATCTTTTGGTAGTACATTGGAATTTTTTAACTTCTTACCCCAGGAAATAAATGTTTGTGATAAATTTTTAATGTTTGAAGCACTTTAATAAATAATATAATCCACAAGTCATTCATCAATCCATTAAACACATAATTAAACCAAAATGGTTAGCACGTGATATCCAAAATAATGAATCATACATTAACAACAAACAATAATATCAAATGTTAAACTTAATCCATTTTTTAAGTAGTCACTTTTAAGACACATCCAAAATATGTCTCTCTAAACTCAAAGACCAACAACTTATATGGATGATAAATAAATTTCAAAAATAAACTTCCCATTATATTTTCGCAAAACAACAAAATGTTTATCTTTTTGTCATATAACAAATATATGAATACTATTATAACCTTTAAAACATAATGAAAACACTGATATTTTTAATAATAAAATCTCTACTATATTACTTCAATACAAACATGTAGTATACCCAGTAAAGCTATCCATCAAGTCACAAACCACATTCATAGTCTCCAATAATATCCCATAAGAACCTATTTTTAATTATTATCTCAACATCAAGAATATATTTATGGTTATCTTCCCTCAACCATGTGTCTTCCAAAATCTCAAATTGCAACATAATCACTTTTCCTGGTTACTAGAATTATTCCTCACATGCTACCATATCCTTAAATAAGTAATGTAGTACAATACTTATATGTATCATGATTATTATAATTATATCATTATTGTTAAATTAATTCTTGAATAAATATAAAAAATTGCTTTAATCATTCTACTTCATTAGTAAACCATTAAATAGGATTAATCATATTATTCCTTAATACCTCCTTCCATTCATTTTTCATTTGTAGTCTCTCCATCATTAGTGGTATACAAATTACTTGTATAACCTTGTTGATGTGTATTCCTCATAAGTTTCCATAATGATCATATTTAAAACATTAAACCAACAATAATACCCTAGGTAAACAATTATTCCAAATGTTTAATTTTTCTAATAAATTACTTTCTTTGTATCATTATCTTCTACACACAAAAATATTATAATTCCTCTTAATACATAGTCTAAACGGACCAAATCCCTTATTTATTTATTTTTTATATTCCCCATTTCAAGGGTTGATGTGGAACCATTATGAAGCTCGTTTCCATATTAGATTACATGATTTTAAGGGTGTAGAGGAATTTATCCCAGAAATGACTACTTGGAAATTCCCCTCCCCAAATTCAAGATTATGAAGTTATCTTCCCACCATCACATTTCTTGTCTAGATAGAAATACATCTGTAAAGGTTTATAAGCTTTGTCCTGATGTAAATTATTATACCCTCTCACTCATCCAAGTCTAGAAATCTATTTTAGGGAAACTACATACCCTAAGTCCTCATCTAGAGCTAGATCCTTTGGTCTATCTCGTTTCATCTATACATCGTGATTTAAATGATGTGGGTCAAATGGGTTGAGGTTTATTGAAGGCCTTGAGGTAGCCCAAAATCCTTAACCTTAACAAAGGATTTGGGGGGATGAGGAACATAAGGACTCCATGCCTATAACAGTGGCCCGACAAGGAATAGTCATGACTGCTACAATACAAAACAATACCTTATACAATACCTTCTACTATAATACTACAATACTCAGAAATATTCCATCACCCGGATTCAGTCTTGGGTCTCATGGACTCAATTAGAATATCTCTCACCAACAATAATAAGGTTCATATACTCCTCTTAGGACAATAAATTGGGTGTTTCTTCTAATATTCTTGATATATATGAAACTCAATCATCTTTCCTCCATCTTCGTTATCACACAATATCTCAAAAAACACTATGATTTTATAAATTTTAGAGTCTAAGAGTTTTTTAAGATATATTTTGTTAATCTTATATCATGAAAAATTATTATGAATAATCACAATATCATTTACTCTAGTCAACATTCCATTTTGTTTCCCATTGACACATTGTCTATCACCTTAAATGTTAACTTGATAACTTCTTGTTCTCATCATGGACTAATCCCAAATAACTGTGTGAGAAACAATAGTCATAGGGATATAGTCTTGAAGAATCATTTATAAAATTTCTACATCATTGCATGTCATTCTCAATATATGTATCTATAGGTTTAACATAGCTTATCCATGGTCATTAACAAATATATAGGATGATATCCTATATATAGACATATCCTCAAATTCAATCATAGTGTTATATTACCTAATCTATGTATTTTAAAATCTAGTCCAAATGATAATTTTAAACTTGCTCTAATACCAACTGTAATGACACCAACCCTAGAACCCCAGAGCCAGTGCCTTACTTTATTACATTTACATATATATATAATTCACATTCCAAAGGACTGAATACATTATATATTTTTATGGAAAACTAGATTACATATATTAAAAATCTATATAAGGCTCAAATATAGTAGAATATAGAATGAGTCAATGAGCATAATCAATATGTCAAGATAAATTACTGAAAACACAATTCATTTAATCAATAAAGTGAGAATGAAATATATCCATTGAATTTTTTATAGTGAAAATAATATGGTTAAAAATAATTTTATTTTTAATGTACTCAATGCTTAATTATTGGACATCTTGTGTCAGTCACATGAACCAATATCATCAATTTCGTTCATAAATTTATTTAATCTATAGGTAATAACTCATATAACTATAGCTTAATTTATTTTTCACATGATACAATCAATGCATCTAGGGGATATCTATAACAAGAACCCACCTATTTCTGTTAGTCCAAATATTTCCTCATATATCATATAATTGAATTAATTAATAAACAATGTGTCTCATTATCAAATATCTATATTGAATAAAAGATATATATTTATCAATATTTCTAAAATTAATTAAATAACATTAAAAGTAAACACATTTTATAAAAATTGAACACAATTTAGGATATAATCATATACATCATACAATAATATAGATATTTAAGATAAATTTATTTTCCAATTAATATATTTTACAATAAATTTATTGTTTCAATATAAAGTAAAAAATTACAAATGAAATTGATATTGCGCAATAACTATTATCACTCTGTAATTTTCATGTAAAATACCCTTGGATGAAATAATTCAATGTGAAACTTAAAATAAAATTAAAAATGATTAAATAATCATTTTACAAGTCAAATGGATAATATTTACAAATCATGGAGTTTAATTTGGGTATAATATCCAATAATCCTCAAAGCAATGTAAATTGAGACATAATCCCTTAAAATATAAAAATATTCAATTATATGAACCAAAAAAGTACTACCTATAAAAAAATTCAATAAAATTAATATTAAAATATTAATTTTATTATATTTTAAAACGTATTTTACATACATCACTTGTAATATATAAGGAGAAAATACGGAATATATCTCACAAGAATAATAGTTAGACGAGAAAACTCTAACCTTACAGGTCCATTTGGTTGAATGTTCTTTAACCTCCTATATAATTTTTTTTATTCTTGTACAAAAATTATTGAAACAAATATGTTAACATTTATGATAAAATAAATAATACTTTCATATTATATTATTACACATTTGTTAATAATATTATAATATTTTAATTGTTTTAGGTAATAACTCATTTTTTCGAGTATTTTTTACTTGTTATTTACTATTCTTATTACTTATATCATGATTTAATAATATAGTAAATGTAAACCATGATATTAATATCATAATTATTTAGTATATACATATTTATTATAATAAAAAATATTTATTTATGGAAAATGGAAGACACCATTCATAGAGATATTAGACAATATGTATGTATGAACATTGGTTCCATTTTATTTTTATTGTAAAAGAATGAAAGTAAATGATATAAATATATATTATATTTTAAGTATAATTTTAATTTAATATATTAATCATATTTTTATTATACTAATACTTAATAAATTTCTTGGAATGCATGGATGATTCACAATGATCTGAGGAGGCAGTAATCCTAGCATCAAAAAACGAGGTTATCATATACCCAAAAATTAAAACTTATGAAGGTATGTGTTATATAAAAATATAAATTCATAAATTCATTATAAATATCAAATATATCATATATAAACTTTAAATAAATCATTATTTACCAACATTAATTGTGGTAATGGAAAAAAATACTGACATTGTTGTAGTCTATTGTACACACAAATGATGACTATGTGTCCCATTCGACGGAGTGACACAATCTCTGTCAATGAATGATTCGAGAAAGCATGTCTTGCGTTTTCACATGGAGAGATCTCCACTCTTTGGTCCTTTGGATTTGATGGAGTAAGTATGAGGCATGGGAATTATTTCCATTTTCCAGAGTATGGAGATATGGATGGAAGATGGCTCGGTACCGACAATGTTCTCTACTCAACGTTAATCCCTTCCAATTTTCTACGAGGTCAGAACAAGGTAGGCTCATCATCTTCTACCCGAGTCAATATGAGTTCACAGAAGGAGAGCTTATGAATGATCGAGGCTTGTAGAGTTTCTTCACCTATACTTCCCTATTCGGGAACCTTTATCCCTTTGGGGTTCTGGTTTTTTGTTCCAGGGTCTAGCGCCGTCATTATCTGATTCTACTCTTATCTTTTTTCCTTTCCCTTCACGCACATCCCCACTATGGACAGGTTTGAAGGATTCTTTAGCAAATTGGGATGTTGTTGGTCGATTTTAGGATTGCGACTCTGATCTTGGAATATGTTGGTTATGGTTCATTGGTGGCTTCGAGGAGTTATGTTTAATCATACAGGTTTATGGGTGATGCGGGCTCGTTCAGGGATGGGTGGTTCTCGACACATTCCTCTGATTTTACCATTATTTAGTGAAGATCTGATCTAGGATTTGGATCCTTGAAAATTCTAGTTTTTCTTAATTTTGGTGTTTTCAGTTGGTTTTATTACATGTTTACAATGGTGGATCCCCTTTGACACGCTGTTTTTTTGTTGTTCTTCTTGTTTAGGGTATCACTTATCCTCAAAGTGTTTTTTGTTAGGTTTTCACTCACCCATAAAGTGATTTATTTGAAAAAAATAATAATTGGCTGTAATATATCAGAATAAATTAATTGGTGGAGAAATAAATAAAACAAAAGTCCTCATTGAAGAAATTTTCTCTTTTTTCCATGGACTTCGTAAGATATATTCTTAAAGGATCTAATATTAATTTTCTAGTGAGTATAGAATATCATGGATTTAGGTATTATGAATAGGAAAATTTTCAGGAATAAATTTTAGCATATTCAAGTATTTTAAGTCAATACGATGTGGTAATAAGTTTTATTTATACCGAAAGAGGGGTGGTTTTTTATGATTAAATATATATTATTTTATGTTTAAAGCCACCCACATTGTGACAGAATTAATTTCCATTGATTTGGACTAATATTAACAGTGTAAATAATTTTTAGGGTATAAATATACCTCGATAACTTATTTAATCCTTTATTAAATAGTCATTTTAATCCATTAACTTTTAACTTTATCAACTTTTATTGTTTTACCTATACTACGGTTAATATGTTTTTTCCCATGATAAAATTTTTATGTTTACAATAGAAAACTACCTCAAAACATAATTTGGAAGTTATAATTCAAAATAGTGAATCCATTTTACCAAATTTAGTTCACATAATTGTAACATTTTTATTTAATATTTATGTCTAAGATGCAATAAAAAAAATATTTTTCAAGTGAAAATGATTAATAGTTTGAAATGTTTTTATATCCAATATCAAGGTGAAAGTGATTAAAATTATCTGAAATAGATATTTTGAGGTATAATTGAAATAAATATATTTTAAAACAAACAGAAAATATAATTTAACATTATAAATTATTTATAAGGACATTATATTTTAAATTAAGATACAATATTTTTCATTTTTCATCAAAAAAAAGTTATCATAAAAACAAAAATAATTATATCTATGATATTTTTTATATAATACTTTAAAAATTAATGTGAATTTTTTAAAATATAATTTATCAAATTTAAAAAAATTAGTTTCAAAATTGTTACGCCATTAAAAGGCCACAAAATTTCCATTTAGAAAAATATATCCTTTGATTCTTAAAATTGGATTTATTACTCTCTCAATCCTAGAGAATATATTGGATGAGTTTAAAAATATTTAATTGGATACATAAAATATAAAATTCATTATTATATTTAACTATAAGTGATTATTTTAATTTATGAGGATAAAATTCCATTGTGGGGACAAAAATAGTTTTTTGAATAAAAAACATCATTTATATTTAATTGATATTTACTCTCATTTTTGATTAATTGGTAACCAATTAATTCACATTATAGTAATTTTTAAACTATATTATCATAATTTAATTAATCCCACTCATTCCCTCTTTTCTAATGGAACGGTGTCAACTGTCATAATTAAATAATAATATTTAATCATTTTTTATGCACGGTGTTGTGTGTAAAGTATTCTTTCAAGGAAATTGAATTTATTTAAGAAGAGAAATACCATATCAATTATGGTTAATTTTAGAGTTCTTCAAATCTAGATATATCATTCTTCTGTGTAGTTTCATATAAATAAATTGGTTGACCACATTAGTTTTTGAAGAAAATTTTATAATTTAATTTATCAAATTGTTACCAAAATGAACCATAATCTTCATAAAAATAAATAATATCTTAATAGATGAATACACAATAAATAATATTATTATCGATTACAAAAATAATATAAGTAATGTATCTTTGGGTACTGAGAAACATAAATATCATTTACACATGTTTCTCCCATTAATTTTCTCATAACTGACACCCTTCTTATACATATAATACATAAAATATTTCTTCATAACCCCTAAAAATAGAACATAAGTAAAGGTGATCTTTGACACTTAGTAAGGGTAAAAAAAGGAAAATATCATTGATAACATTAATATAACATGATAACTAGCGTATGAGAACAGGAGAATCACATTTGAAAATCACACCCAACAAATCAAAGATCATAATCTTGTTTTTGGCATAAAGTTTACCAGTTCCAAAGATATGAATTTTAAAGGAATTAAAATACATGATCAAAGAGAGAATAAAATTGATATAAGAAATAGAATTATGGAATAAGTATATACATTTTTCCTATGTAGTTAAGGATTATTAACATAACAATTATAGAGGATTGGGTTTACTCCTCATTCAATCATAGTAGTCTAGGTTCACTCCCAAGACGGTAATAGTGTACAAAGTGCCTTACTAAACTAGGTTTTTCCCTATTTAAGTATTATTTATATCATTATATATCAATCATTACCCTATTAATATAAGGGTTGAATAATTTTCTCCCCACCAATCCTCGTTTATAACATAACCACTATCCTGGGAGATAACAAAACCAACATCATTAGTTATAAAATTACCATCGTACATAGTTATAACATAACCACAATATCATAATTAAAACAATACATATGTTTTCCAGAATATCATAAAACATTCACCATATCATCACTTCACAACCCATACAAAGAAATCATGTTTCTTAAAAAATTCATACATTAATCATATTAAAAAAAAATGAGAATAAATGAGTTTCATAAACACCTAAATAACATCAACATTAACTATTTAGAGAATAATTTAAAATAGAAAAAATTGATAACAACCCAATTATACATAAATAAAATAAAATTATGTCATCATATAAGAAAATCCCTTCAAAATATCATTGAAACAATTCCTTAAGAAAATAACATTTTTATTTTGAAAATCAATTTTAAAATAAAAATTTACAAAATATTATGAATTTAATTCATTTAAATAGTACAATGAAATTTTAAATTAATATTCAATACAATGAGTTGTCATGGTGGTGGAAAAATACATACATGTGGTAAATGTTAAATGAATATATTTTTCACACATTGATCTGTCACTTTGTAGTTGCAGTTATTTTATTTACATTTGTGTCGTATATTATAAAATTATTATTTTTATTAAATTCAAATCAAAATGAATGAAAAATAAATTAAAATAGAAATTAAATGTTTTAATAATAATAATTATGATGATATTATTATTCTGTATAATATTGTTATTATCATTAATTTTATTATTATTATTATTCATGCTTTTTTATTTTATTTTTCAGGGTTTTGATTAAACCCAAATTATGGGTCTTCTCTTCCTCCTCCCTCACCCCCTACGTAGTGCAACACATATCCCCCCTCTCCCTGTTGCATGACCCGACCACCCTCTAGCACCCAATCATCTGTCAAGACACCCACCGATGCCCTCTCTTTATTAGGAGCTTATCTCTGGTGACACCTCCTCTCATGGCCACTATCCATACATCACGATGCTTCCCTCCCGGGGTTCCTCCCATCTACATGCGGCCTCCTGCCCCCCATGTCCTCCTCTCCTCTATTCAATATTCCATTATTTCTCCACATTTCTCCTCAATTTTCTACGGCATGGTCCTCTCTCCCTTATACTCCCTATTTCCAACCATGATTTGTTCTCCCCATTGACCTAAGAAATTCATCCAAAAAAAGGGTTATGTTTAACCTTGATTTTCGGTGTTCTTCTGGTTCTAGGTTATGGAAAGGATTTTTTAGGGTCTCATTCGTGTGTTTTTCAACAACTGCTACTGAAGGTGAAGTGGTTATCTTTGATTTGGTCCTACTGCCAATGATTTTGGGTATGTTTTTCCTCTATTCTTCTATATCGCTAGATTTTTGTTTGGGGGGTTTTCTAATTATGAGACTCATGTATTAAATTTATGGTTAATTGGATTGTGTCATGTTAATTAAGTTCACTATCTCCATATAAGGCATGGATTTTATGCCGTGTTTCGGTTTTAAAACCATTATTTGATATCATTAAGGTGTTTAAGGGTTCTTAATAATTTTTTCGAGGTGCGTTGAACTTTTCTGTGGAGTTTTTATGGTTCATAGTATTTTATATATTGGGCTTTGGACATCTCCATGTGGTTTCGAGTATCCGGGTCTTAAGTGACTCTCGTATGTGTGCATATGTATGTATATATGTATATTTGGGTTCCCCCATTACATGTATAATCATCCTTGGAAGAATATATAAATGTATGGGGATAGGTGTGCCCATGTATATGTATGACAATGCCAACGTGTTGAGTGGAGACTAGTATTTTAATATAAGCATATATTTAAGGACCTCATTGCACAAGTTCATGTCCTTATGGATGTGTTCATAGAGGATAGGTGTCCTTAAATATATGTAAAGGTGAATATGCTTAGTGGAGGAGCGGAAGCTTTTAGTTCGAATGTGCCAAGGGCTGAATGTTCAATTCGGTTCCACCCTAAGGTAGGTCCTCTATTCCTATGCAATTTATTTGAATCCCATGATTTATTTATATTTTTAAAAACATGTTTTATATTTAAGAAATATATGTACATGATATGAAATCTAGTTTCGGTGGAAAAAATAATTCATCTCTTTGTTTAGGAAATTTAATTGTATTTTTATCATCAATTTGGCCTAAAGTTACTTTTCATAAATAGTGATTTCCTTAGTGATTTTGAATTGGTAATGAACATTTCAAAATACATTGGGACATTCATCTATTATAGATATAAATTTGTATTGACATCAATGGTTTTCGAAAAAATCACTATTATGATTTCCAAATATGGGTTTTGTTGTGAAATCATGGTCAAGAGTTGGTTTGAATTTTATGAAATAATTTCATCATTGCGATAATGGGATCAATCATTTTTTAATTTTATAGTACATTGGTTTTTTAAATGACTGTATAAATGATTTTGTAAAGATAAAATTGTTGAGTGATTATGTGTTTTAAATGAAATGTATTCCTTGTGTAAAATTAAGCCTATATGAAACATTAATAATGCTTTGTGAAAATAGAAAACCCCACTTGATGCCATCCCCCTTGTTTTAGAAAATGGTGTGTATGTTGAATGTGTAGATTGTGATATGTTCCTAGTAAAGTGTCTTTTTTATTTTTTGGTGATGAAAAAGGGGGCATGTGCTCAATGAGGGAGATCATTGGTGAGAGGGTGACTTTTTCTAAAAAAAATAGAATGATATGTCCATATATGTTTTTTTTATGAAAACACACCACCACCAAAAATAGAGCACAGGGGAAGCCTAGGGTATTTAGGTGGGTATACTAGGACCAGTAATCTAGTTGATTTGGAAGTGGTTCATCCTAGTTTTTTCTAGCGGGTTTGATGCTAAAACACTAACAAAATGGTTATTGATGATGATGGGAGACCACTAGGTTATGGGTGTATCCCCACCTAGTGGCCTGTGCACGAGAACACTATTGGTCATGGTTTCTATACCATATTTCACTGAGGTATAAGGTTCCTAGGTTCTCATTTGTGCTACTTACAAATTGGTATTGACCATGGTTCATGTTTATAATAGGGTATTTGTGAAATTATTTCCATTTTAGTTTCCTCAATATTGTTTCCCCCTTTTTAAAAATACATATTTTCCATTCTAATCTATTATTCATTCATTTTAAAATGATTATCCATTCCTGTAAACTATTTAACAAATGTGATAAAAAGGGAATGTTTTTTTCCTTGAAATGGATTTCCTAAATTTGTAAGAATGGTAAATTTAATTATTATGTGGTTATATTTTCAAACTAGCATGATTTGGGTATATTTTAAAAGGTAAGGGAATATATCATTATTTATCATTAGCATTCCTACTATGTATCTCTATACTCATTCCTACTTTTGTTTTCAGTTTTAGTTCCCTCTAGTTTGGGTCACTATTAAAACAAGTGTGGTTCTTTGTCCTGTGGTGACCAATGATGTCACTTGAGTTATATTTCACTGCTTAGGTTATTTTAATTTCATCTATATGTTTGTTTTATGTATATTCTCTAGTTTATCATTTTTTTTGGGATAAATCATTTATAACTAAATTATTTGGATTCCCAGTAATAGTTACCTGCTTGTGGGGATCAGGAATTATCTTCGGATAATGTCACAGATCAGCTCTGGTGACATTTTCATAGTTTCCGCAGGCTGGTTCGTGACAAAATTGAATCATTTTAAGGTTTTCCCATGTATTTTGGGAATGTTTTTATATTTTGGAGTTTTGTTTGTCAGAATCATGGTGGTTAATTATGGGTAGGTTCTTGATCAGCACCTATTTGAAATGACACTTGAATTTCGAGGGTAGCCTAGGATGGTCTTACATCGATGTATGTTATTGGATAGTAGGTTTTTTTCGAGGTCCTCAGTTTTGTTTAGAATATTTATGGTTGTTCTGGAAATTTTGTGGTCATTTTTTTGGGGTTCATGGTTATTGTGAATGGCCTGGAAATCCATATATAGACTTGATAATTGCCCCTAATGACTTCTTATGATCTCAACTAGTTGGCTCACGGTCTTCCAAGTTGTGATACCAAGACGTGTATAATAGGTGTTTATTTGATAATTTGTAATCTTGACTCATTGTATGAAATGGATGCTTTGGGTTATTCCTGGTGTGATTTTTATTTGGGTTTGGGGTGTTTTTATCGAATTTTAAAATTGAGGATTGGTATCCTGAAATTGGATTTCCAAAATGAAAATCATGGTTTGTTTGAAAAAAAATGAGTTGTTTTGAAAATGGATGTTATTTTGGGAACTGTTTGGGGATATTTGAAAGATTTTATATATCATAATTAAAAAATGGATTTGGAAAATGTTTTGCAGGTTTTGAACATTTTGAGAAATGTGAAATATATTTTTCCTGGATATCAGGATTTGGAAATAATTTGTTTGACCTTTTTAATTCTTATAGATATCACGTATATGGATAGTGGATGTGGAGTTGGTATGTGTTGATGAGTGCCGATAGTGAATGAGAATTTTTATATAGGTTAGATGTCATAGAATACCAATAGTGGGTTCATGGAATCTATGCCTCTGCATGATTTGATAAGTGGGTGTTTTGGAATTAGTTTTTTTCAAAATGACATGAAATGATAGTGGAGTTTGAAGTGGGTTCTAGTGTTCAAATGATATTTAATATGGAAAATACATTCTATAATATTGGTTTTATTTATGTGGTTATTGAGTTTTGAATTGGAGTTATTGGGTTGAAATGTTGTTTCAGGTTTGTGTTTCGTCAAAATTTTGGTTCAAAGCAATGGTTAGTGGTCTTTTTCGAGAATTTTTTTGGGATAACATTCGATGATTCTCCAAATTTTATCATTACAAGTTTAGGGGAAATTTTACAAGAGATCAGCTAGATTTGGTCCTTAGTTTTCAACATTGGCTTGTGTATTCCCCCACAAATAGTTAATATAATATTGAAGTGCGGCCATAGGAGATTCATAGTTGGAAAAATCTCTAGTTGATCAACAGAAGAACATCCTTCTTGGGAATTGTATATTGAGTCTACACCTCTTATTTTTTGTATTATTGAAACCCTTTCAAAGTGGGATATTGGATGTGAAATGTTGAAATAGACTTTAGTTTCTTGATTTACCTGTGTAATTGAAGGTGAATTCCCACATCAATGTGTCTAAAGTTCATGTCCTGATGCGGTTAAAGGAATTGTAGTGTGGAAAGGTAGAAGGAGTCCAAATTTTTCTGTACGTGCTTCTATTTTAAAGGTTCATTGGGATCCTTTGATTGATTTATTGAAGAAAAGGATCATTTTAGACCACCATTATGGAAAATCTGGTCTTAAGAGGATTTTATGGATACTTGTGGTAATATCATGCTATTTCGGACTCGACTCAAGGTCCCACTCCTTGTAATATATCTGTGAGTTCGAAGGGTAATGTTTTGTGGTGTATTTCTGTGTTTTTTTCCTTTTTTTGTAAAATGTGGCTGTTGCGAAACCTTTCAAGATATTCTGCTTAGATGAAAGTAAGTTTCTTTTCTGAGAATTTATGAACTCTTTGTTTTGATTGTAGGTGCATTTCATGTTTTCTTTCTTCTAAAGTTCCTTGTGTGGGGTGATATGGGAAATGTGTATGAATTTTCTAGAACCATGTCTTGGGGAAGGTGTCATGTTAGAAAGATGTGGGTTTTAGAGTGTGTTATGTCCTAGTGGTTCTATCTGAGAGGTGGTGTGGTTACCTATGGAACTATATGAGATGTTTTGATCGGGGTTTTTCAACACCTAATTATGAGTTAGGAGATAAAATAATCCCAAGATCTCCAACCATATGTCATTAAGTGAATCATGAATGTAGTCAGGAACCCAGCATGGGATGCAAAGGACCTTGGCCTATTGTCAGTATTCAATTTGGGAAATGGAGACAGTTTATTCTTATGTATAACCATTCCGTCCCGAATGGTCTTGTTGGTGGAGGAGTTTTGAGGATCATGTTTCTTTGCTATAAACCTCATGGGTGAAAGAGTTCTATTTAGTTATAAGGAGGTGGGGTTGTCTCACTCTCTTGAACATCAATGTTTTCCCCTTATTGGTATGGATATCTATATATAATGGACCATACATTACATATAGATATTACTTCAATGTTTAATAATATTTATTAAATAACATAACAAAACCACACCATGATCGTATAGGTTATGTTTTATTAGAAATTGGGAAACATAAACAACTGGTTCATAAAACATCCACGTTGTCACCCACTTATTTATTCATAACTACACTCCCTTTTTACATATCTTACTTAATACCTTTTTTTATGACTTAGGGGAAAGAAACATGGGAAAGGGTGATCACAAATGATCAGTAAGTGTAAGGAAAATAAAAATAATAAACAAAACATTTGATAATATTATTCTACATATAAAATATCATAATATCATTTCACGGGATAAATCATAAAAGTGAAATGTAATCCCATTAGTCATAACATAAGACATGAAATTTTGTGGTGTAAAAATATAAGGATATAAAATAATTTCATATTATTCAAGTCACATTGCTGAGAAAATCATAGTTGACAAAGTCCACTACTGAACTGAGTTCACTCTCTGTTCTATCCCTGCATTACTGAACTAGATTCACTTGTTATTCCATTAATGTCTATATCATGAGATTTAAATCATTTCCCAATTAATTTGAGGGAGATATAGGTCCCACCCATCTCATAATGAACCCATTATTACATGTGCCACAAAAACATAAAAACATTCACCATAGCATAACCTGTGAAATAAAATGGGTTTCGTAAACATCATTCCATCATAATTGATATAAAACCAAAGGATTTACTAAATATCATTCTATCATAAAAAAATTAAATCATAGTTATATCATGGATAAAAATATAACATTATTTAAAGAGTGTCATCTTATATGGAAAATTACTTTGAGAATACACTTAAAATTAATTCATGATGAAAATATCCTTTCTTCTTAAAAATTATTTCCTTACTAAATATTCCACAAAAATTTTTAAGGAATAATTTTATGTGAAAATATCCTTTTAATCTTTTAGGTGAATATTCAAGGAAATAAATCATTACTAAAGTATAAAAATCCTTTCTTTCCATGCAAGTTAAAAACATTCTTCTCAGACTTTTCGTATAAAAGTCTCAAAGTACTTTGTACCGAAAACTATAAAAGATTTCATTGATACCATTACTAAAAATTTAAAAATGGTTAAATTTAAATTCTAAAAATTATAGAAGGATATAAATAATATTTTGAAATTCATATTTTGGAAAAATGGATGTAGATGATACTTATACGCCAGTAAACACATATAAATAATTAATCGCGGATAAAAATGATATTTAAAAAGTTATCACACACCTTAGGACTTATATTCTTCTTATGTGTAAAAAACTCCTATATAATTATTTAAATAATGTTTCGGATTTATACCATAATCATAATGACAAATTTTATGATAATATATTCATCCATTTGTTTGTAATGTTTCCTTTTACTCGTTATTCGAGTTTTAATTATTTTATGTCCTTGTGCATGCTTTGTCAGATAAGTTCATAGAAATATTTTTCGGTTATATTTATATCATTTAAAAAATAGTATTATTATATTATATATCATATTTATTCAATAAATTCAATTATATAATAATGGTTTGATAATGAATATGTAGAATGAATCATATCGCACCATGGAGATGGTAAACCATACACACGCACAAGAGACGATATGATTCCCATTATTATTGAATGGTATTCAATTTAGATGGTGTATAGTATCACAGAATAAAAATCATTTTATATAAATCATATATATGTTTATTAATTCCATCATTATACCCATCCATGTAAAGGTGTGGTGAAAAATATATTACACGACAACATGGAGACGGAAAGGCATATGTACGCAAGTGTGGTGATTTCAGTTTTTATAGGATGGGTAAAAGGTGGACTATGGTTGTTTCATGATTATAATGAAATAACATTATAAGAGTAAAATAGATTTTATTACTTTATAATGAAACAACTAATGAATAATATGTATAAGAAGAAATAAGTATGAAATAATTGGTAAATGATATTAACTTTTCTTCAATGTGCCTCCTCTAAATATCCTCTTAGAGCACTAGTGTTGGTCTTTGAAGATGACAAGAACATATATAATAAAATAGAGAAGTTGAGTTGAAAAAAATGATAGGGGATTGTTGATCTTAAAGGTCCAAAATTTTGTTAAGAGGTGAGGGAGGAGGTGGCTTTTTATAATTTTGGTGAGTGGAACTTTTGGAAACTCCATAAAAAATAATTTACAATACAATGAAACACTCTCAAAACACCTCCTAAATTTTCCATATTAAAAGAAAAGATATATAGGGTTGTAATCTCATCAACCAATAAAATTTTTAAAAGATATTTTTTCAAATTAATATATTTTTTCAATTGACACTTAGTTATTCTTTTAATTTTAATTATGGTAATAACATTCTAAATATTTAATGGTAATTAATATTTACTTATATGGTGATAATTGACCATAAATGTATATTACATAACAATTTTGATCTTACTATTATCAATTTTTAATTTTAAATATTTTAATGACATTTAAATAATTTAAAAAATATTATATTCATAAAATATTAATATTGTCAATTTTGAAACTATTTATTTATTTGACTTTGGAAAAACTCCACACAAGAGATAAATTTGAAAATAAAATATTAAATACACTCCTAAAAGTCATATTCACCAATAAAATTCATTTAGCACATTAGTTAGTTCCTATAAAATTTATTTCAATATTTTTAAAACTATTTATTTGATATTACTATTAATAAAATAATTTTTACATCACTATTGTGTCATCGTTAATAGTAATTATTTAATCTATTAAAATTATAAACAAATTACAATGATGTCGGAAATTCTTTTATATTTCCAAATACTATCTATATTCAATATTATCTTTTAGTAATATATATATTAAAATTAATATACATATATAAAATGAGATAGAAACATTTTGTCATATTCTTTGGTTTTTATTACATTCATGTCATATCCATAGGTAAGAGGCCATAAAGTGATTCAATCACAAAAAATAAATGATAAGGGTATAATTTAGTCATCCAATAGTATTTGTACAGTTTTTAATGTAATTTTATAATATTATTTTTACCCTAAATTTTCAGATTAACCTGTAACCATGATAATTAAAATAATTTCAAAAGTTACTATTCATAATGCCAAAAATTAAGAGTTTCCTATTAACATAATTTTGACCTACTGATTCCAAATATTTAATCCATTTTTTTAAATTCTAAACCCCTATGTTGATGTAATTATTTTGAAATTAATCCAATTGTTGAAATGAGAAAACATGTTTTAAAAGAAAAAACATTGCAAAAGATTGAAATGTTTTTACCTATTAATTCAATGTAAAATTAATTACATTGGAATAAATTATATTGACAGATAAAAATATATTTTTTTTATACATTAAAACAATTAAATATTATAATTTAACCATATAAATTGAGATGATGAAAAAATTTGTTTTAAATTAAAATTTTGCACATTTTTACTATTCATCAAAACATGAAAGTTATCATAAAAATATCAAAAATTTATCCAAAGTAAATTTTGAAATCCCAAATCATAATAAAATTATTATTTAGTAATATAAATTTATTAATGTGTCTAAATATTAGTTTAAAATGGATTCACCATTCAAAGGTGTAAAAATTAACTTTTAAAAAAAATATGTTTTTATACATCAAATATTGTTTTATTCATACCATATGACTAAAATATCCAATGGATGAATATAAAAAGTATTTTATTAAATATATAACACATGTATATCTCATTAATTTCAATACCAAAAGTAATTCACTCAAAAATAAAAATATCTACATAATTGATATATAATGAATTCATAATACATTTTCATAAGCTAGATATAATTATCCCCACTAACCTAATAGCTCGGATGTAATGTAATTTTTATGATAAGGAAATGTCTTGGTTCATTTACACTCATGATTACATGTAAAATAAGCTACTAAAGAATAAAAATTATTTAAAGATAATATTTCATAAAAACATCTAGGTGTTACATTCTACCCCCCTTAAAGTGAATTTCTCCCTCATAGTTTGTCACATTGAAACAAACATATGAGGATACCTCTTCAAAATAATATCACCAAGTTTCCTTGTAGATTATTAAAATTGGGGGTTCCTCTAAAAATCATTAACCAAGATATTGGTCTACTTTCGTAGAACATTAAACTAATATCCTGAATCTCTATTAATTGTTCTTCATAGGAAAGATATAACTCCATCAATATAGCTTCTGATCTTAGTACATGTGAAGGATTTGGTAAGTACTTTATCAAGAGGGATACATGGAACATATCATAAACTTGAGAGAGATTTTATAGAAGGTCCAATAAGTAAGCTACCTTCCCTACACGATCAATAATTTCAATATGATTGATATACCTAGGGCTCGACATTCCCTTATTTCGAAATCTCGTTACACACATCTAGGGAGATACTTGTAAGAACACCTTATCACCCACTTCAAACAATAAGGCTTTTCTTTAGTTTTCAGCATAATGTTTTTCAACTCTGAGCTTCTCTTATGTGTTGTTGAATAGATCTTAAATTTTATGTCATTTAATCAATGAGATCATATTATAATAGCTTTATTTCCCCATATTCAACCCAACAAGTTGGAGTTATTCACTTCATTCTATAGATGGATTAATAAGGGGCCATCTAAATACTGGAATGAAGGATGTTATTATAAAATAATTCCACCAATTGTAGGTATTGATCCAAACCACCTTTGAAATCCATACAGAATTATCTCAACATTTCTTCCAGAGTTTAAATTCTCCTCTCAGACTGACAGTATGTTTGATGGTGATAAGTAGTGCTGAAAAATAAAAATATATCAAGAGCATACAAAATACATCACCAGAATGTTGAGGTAAACATAAAAACCTGATCAGATATAATGGAATGTTGTACTCCATTAAATCTTACCACTTCCTTTACATATATCCTAGAAATCTAATCAAGAGGTAAATCATATCTAATAGTAATGATGTGTGTCGAATTATTAAGGTGATCAACTATAACCCATATAAAATTATTTTCTATTGTATTTTTTGGGATGTCTGATGAAAAATTCCATATTAATGATTTCCCATTTCTATTCTGGTATGGGTACTGGTTATAACATCCCCTTAGACTTATATCTCTCTATCACGACTCGTCCCCTGAGGCCCGTATCATGACTACCCCAAGCCCGCCTTCCATAAGACAAGGGCTGGAGACTATCACCAAACGTGAAAATCCCTAAACTGGGAAGGCATTGCCTTTATAACAGTAAACAAACACAATAGTGTACGCAACTGGAAGTAAAATTCTAATTAAACTGTATACAAATGTGTGTGCTAAATTTAAAGGGGATGTAAATACAAGCTCAACTGTAAGGTACAATACAACTGAAATGCTACTACAACTGAATAAAGGAATTAAAGCGTCTATTGGGTCATTCTATAGCATTCCCACCCAAATGGTGGGAACAGATGGCCTTGTCAGCACCCCAATTCCATCCGTCCGCTCCGTGTACGTCTCGCCGACTAGTCCACCTCCGGGTACCACCTAGTTCTATTACTCTCTACCCTGATTAGTGATTTCCTTTGTCTGCAACTTACACAATGTGGTGCGGGCATAGCCCATACAAGGTTTAGTATAACGATACTCATTAGGGACCCCGATACCATCAAGGCCTCACAAAATCCAACAAGGATAACCACAAAGTACTGAGTCAATGGATAACCCTTACTAAGGTATATGCGCATACATATACCGAAGTTATTCAGTAACTCATCTCAATTATGGGGAAAACATGAATTTCATTGACTCAGCTCAATCCAGGACTTCAATGAAGTATATAAGTACACATGATTAGTCGTGAAGCTAGATCATCTTATTCTATCAAGAGGCACTTCTTTTGACCATATGTATTCTTACCCACATATGATCGATACGAACTAACCCCCGTAATGACCCACACTAGATCTGACCCGCATAGGATCAGTATGCGCTAAACCACACATGATCGTTGAGCACTGAACCACACTAGATCTGACCCACACAAGATTGGTATGCACTGACACACATAGGATTGTTGATCACTGAACCACATTGAATCTGTCCCACATAGTATTAGTATGTGTTGACCCACACATGATCACTGAGCGTTGACCTCCGTATGACCGGTCTCTAACCTCCGTCTCACTAAAATCCACTAAATTCCTTGCACCCGGTGCACATGAGTTCCGTAGAATCTGCCCTCGAAATATCAGGCTTACCTCGACCACTAATAAACTACACAAAATAGTAACCCAAATAACCCCCATTTCGTAAGGGTTCAAACGCAACATAGGGTGCATCAATCGGATACCAGGTCTGTGAGTTATTGGCATTTCCGTTCCAGGTGCCCTATTGGTTTTTAGGTTCAATCCAACCCTACTGTACTTAAAATGTGTCCAGACCTCATGTGGAATATTCGAAAAGAACTGTATCGCTCCTTGAATTTCATTGTCGCAAGCAGTTCGTCAATCAGACACCTGTAACACAAGATAGGGGTGAAAAGGTATAAACTAGACAAATGGGTCCGGGTCCAATCCGACTTAGTCGGACCGACCAAGCCCAACCTGGTCTGGACCAGGGTCCGATCCTATCCATGGGTCTGACCCGGTCTGAGAGGGTGGCCCGACCCAAAGGGGGCCCGACCCGAGGTGTCGGCCCGACCCAAAGGCAGCCCAACTGGTCGGCCCAAAGGCGGCCATGTTGGCCCGACGGCCCTAGTTTGCCCAGTGGCCTATTCGGCTAGGTGGCCTGGTCGGCCTAGAGCGGTCCGGCATGGGTCTGCCTAAGCTGTGACCAGGGGGTAGTGTGTGACCCCTGGCTCCCAAAGGCTAGGTCGTTTGGGTGGTTCTCTAACCGATGCTAGGTGGTACCGGTCCAGCACATGCGGGACCCAACGGGGTCCCGCTCCTCTCGACTGGCTGAGCGGCCAGCCTCTCCAGCTCTATGGTGGCCGGTCCAGTGGGCCGCCACTGCACCTCCACCGTGGTGCGACGATGTCGCGGTTCTACTGCCCTCTGCGCGGTACGACGGCTCTGCGCCACCACCGTCACAACCCGACTTGGCCGCGTCCTTCAGCTCCTCTGTGCATCTAGCTCTGCTGACCACCTCGGCTCCTCTGCCATCGCGTGACAGTGTTGCGGTCCATCTTTACCAAGCAGAGCGACGGCGCCACCCCTCCTCTGTCGTGGCCCAGCATGGCCTCTGCTCTTCTTCTGCGCAGCATGATGGTGATGCGCCCTCTTGGCGACCCGGTAGCCTTGCACTGCCAGTTTCTTCACGGTCCGCTCCACCGTCAACAAATAAGAACAACCAAAGGGGAGGTTTGGGCCATGTTCATGCGGTCTGAGCCCTCCTTGTCATGGTGATAACATTTGGCATTTCATTATACAAAAATTTAAACGACGAAAAACTGTGGTTAAACCTCATATATAAAATAACTCAAATCCCCCTACCTCGAGTTCAGTGATCGCTGAAGGAGTCACGGTAAGGCGGACATCGTTTCATTAATGTTTAGAAGCATCTAGGGTTGGATACTGAGGAATAAGTGTCGTCGGCATTGTTTGAATTCAACTCCTTCTCTTTTGACTTGGTCGAAGATCAAAGGAGAAGTTCGTCATTCTTCGGTGGTTCTTCATCGGAAGGATGAAGTCTTCCAAGGTTTCTCCAAGCCCTCTCTCAAGCTCCACCAAAAAAATTTTCCAGCACCAAAAATAATTGACTCGCTATTATTTTAATGGTTTAAAAGAATACAAATGATTACAAAAATTAATTAATTGAATACATTAATTAATTTTTGGGTGAATTTGAACCATTATGGGGAAGTTCAAGAGTTTCCCCCATTTATGGGGAGTCCAAGGGGTTAAAGACCATGTGGGCCCCACCTTGTTGATTACAAGAGGTGTTAAACATTGGGTGGGACACACCAAATAATATCCTCCCAAGGGAGGTTATGTGCAGGTGGGTCCCACCTCTAACCTCCACTTTGAGGTTTTAACTACAAACAAATAAAAATAAGCACACCTTAATTTTATTTAATTTTATCCAAAAACCCCAAAAACTAACTTCCAATCACATTAGAACACAACCGCGGTGAAGGTCTCTCTAAGAAATCATTGTTGTTGTGAGTTCAACAGTGCCCTCATATTTCAATTCTGAGCAACAGTTCAAAAGATAAAAAATCCCGCTCGTACGTTTACTGAACGAACATGAAAAAACGTTCAGAAAATTATTATCAGTCACCATCGACTCACTGTGGTCAAGGTTAGGCTCCTCCTAGGTGAAACACTCCCCAAAAAACCAAACGGTACTATCATATTTTCAATTCGAGTTACCAGTTAGAAGTTATGAATTTTACAATAAAATAGTTGACACTTAATTATTTTATTTGCGGACAAAAACTAAATTTCTCATGTGGCCCGTGTATGACGATGTTAGTATCTTCTTAATGAAATCATACACTCACGAGTTTAGCGGTGGTCTCGGATTTTAAATCCGAGTTACCGTTTGTGAGCTATAATCATTTGAAAAATAAAATAATTTATTTATTTATTTTATTTACGATTATGCCATTTTTGGGTTTCTCACAGGAGGCATGCGTCGACTAATCTTAAGTCACGCCTAGGGTAAACTCGCCATCCTGAGCGCAACGGTGCCCTCAGATTTCTATTCTGAGTTACCGTTAATGTGTTATTCAACTTTTTCAGGAAAACTGCTTACGTGCGTTAACATATGCTTATCAAAAACATCGACGGTTCAATCCGGGAACTACGTGCCTTGGAATCATGCGCCGTCAGATTTTGCAGACTCGTAAAAATCCCATGAATTTAGAAAAAAAATTGCATGGAATTTTTGTGTCTTTAAATTCTCCATACCTCAGAGATTTACGTCCCCAAAAGCTACAAATCACAACTAAGGGAACATGTGGGGGTACTGAGCATGCATCTGAGCCTCCCACTCCCCATGTTCTCTCCTAGAGGTTCCCATGATCCTAGCGAAAGTGAACCAGAGTTATAAACCATCCATGAAGGAACTGCTCCTGTCGATCCTCTATCTCTACTGGAACCTCTGAAAAAGTTTCCCAATCATCAACATCCATCTCGCCATGGACGATGATTTAGAAAGGGTCGTGCACATATCTCCTTAGCTGAGTTACGTGGAAGACGTCGTGCACCCAGTGCAACTAAGGTGGAATAGCTAAGTGGTAAGCCACCTCACCTACTCTTCTAAGGACCTCGAATGGTCCGATGAATCGTGGGGACAACTTGTCACCTCAGACAAATCTCTGTAGACCTCATCGAGGTGAGACCCATAGAATGACATGGTCACCATCCTCAAACTCTAGAGGTATTCATTTGCAGTTATCGTATGTCTTTTTTCTTCTCTGTGCAATCTTTATCCACTCTTGGATGACCCGCACCTTCTCCGTGGTAGCACGTACCATCTCTAGTCAGTAGGAAGTGGGCCGACTTGGTGAGTCAGTCGATGACCACCCAAATAGAGTCATGTACCATGGATGTAGATGGATAAAATTTTAGAAAGACCATGGATATCTCATCCCTCTTCCACTTTGGGACCTATAAAGGTTGAACCAAGCCTTCTGGTACCTGATGCTCTACCTTCACTTGCTAATAAGTGAGGCATCGAGAGACAAACTCTGCTACCACCATCTTCATACCTAGCCACCATTATTGTCGTTTAAGGTCTTGGTACATCTTCACCACACCTAGAAGTCCCTCTAGAGGGGATGTGTGGAACTCACTCAACACTTTCTCTTGATGTTCTACCGGTACCATAGTACGTCCTCTGAAGATAATGACATGCTCCCCACCTTTAGAAAATCCATTAGGTGTCTTCCCTTTGGATATCTGGGCACGTCGTGTCTCGCAGT
This sequence comes from Viscum album, assembly GCA_963277665.1. Taxonomy (NCBI): domain Eukaryota; kingdom Viridiplantae; phylum Streptophyta; class Magnoliopsida; order Santalales; family Viscaceae; genus Viscum; species Viscum album. The sequence goes on along the minus strand of OY728159.1, from coordinate 599,427,421 downwards.
CATCATCTCCACACTGCGCCTCCTCAACTCACTGAAGAAGTGGAGGAGTAACAGTAAGAGACTGTAGATATGGTGCTCCATCCCTATCCGCATAGGATATCTGCAAGGCAGCCAGCTGCTCTGTCGCCTCTCCTAGTAGTTGAATACTCGTCCTCCTGCTGAGAGAATCTGCATCAAAGGTACCCTTCCAAGGAGTATAGACTATCTCAAAGTCATAGTCCTAGAGGAACTCAAGCCATCGCCATTGTATTAGGTTCAGGTACATATGAGAGAAGATATACCTGAGACTCTTTTGATCACAGTACACAGTAAAATGTTCACCCATAAGATTGTGCTTCCACATCTTCAAGGAGAAGACCGCTGCTAATAACTCCAGGTCATGGGTATCGTAGTTCTGATCATACTATCTCAACTGTCAAGAACCATATGTGATCACTACTTTCCCGTACATCAAGACACACCCAAGTCTGGTCTCAGATGCATCATAGTAGATTACATACCCTCATACTTCCTCTGGAAGCCTCAAGATTGGGGCACTAGTCAATCTCGGCCTCAGCTCTTGAATGCTCTGCTGGAATCTCTCCCATCACACGAAGGGTTTCCCGTTCTTTGTCAAGGCTGATAATGGTGCTTCAACTTTGGTGAAGTATGGAATGAACCTCTAGTAGTATCCAACCAAATTATATGTCCCTCCCCCTTTAGGGGGTAATATTGAAAAAATCTTTAGAAAAGGTGTCCCCATGTTCTGTCACTCTGGTTTGGAACTAAAAAATCAAAAATCCTACTACCACGAGGGTAAGGTTGGTTGAAACAAGAGTGATCAGCTGCACCCTCATATGCATGAGTTTAATCTGTGCTGTCTGGGTTCCCTTTTTCGCTAACTAATGAAAACCACATCTCAACGTTGTAGATAATCCACACACTTTTTGCCAAATACAGTCTATCTGTGAATGAATTGTGGTTTGCTAGTCCATACCCAAACAAACGTTGTAAGTCCTTGACGTTGCAACCAAGAAGATCCATCCGAAGCTCTTACCTCTAGGGTCAGATCACACCATCAGCATAAGTTTGATTATAGAGTCTCCTCCCAAAGGTATCTCTAGACGTGAGGGTCAAGCCAACGGTTTAACCAGAAACTCTAGGTCTGGGACAAGATTCGTGGAAGGAAGGAATGATTGGTACCTATGTCTATTGATACAGAAGATAGTAGTAGACACAGTCTGTACCTCGAATCCTTCCTAGAGCCATTAGGTCACACTCCATGACCCCATGAAACTTCTCTCTTCCCATTCCCTCCAACTCCCTAGGCCTGGTGGGATCCAAAAAACTGGGGCGGTTGTAACATGTCGAAATGTACACCAATTCATGCTACTCTCCTAGCTCTGCTTCCACGTCTTCTTCTATGTAGAGTCTTCTGTCCTTAACACTACCTCTTTCTGAATGAGTTTAAATGACCAAGTCTCTGAGACTGGCGCTATTTTTCTGCTTCCCCACTACTAACATTCACTAAATGTATCTGCTCAGCCAAAGAACATTAAACTGCAAAGGTTCTCTCTATCATCCTAACATAGGTAGGAATGCACATAGAAAAAGTGAAGGCATGGATTTCCCTAAACACAGCTTACCCGGAGGTCCAATCTCTGAAGCACTAATTGTATCGTATTCATTGAGTACCCAGAACTATCTGTACGCCTTGATGAATACTCAGTTACCGACATGTCATCCTACCGAAGCTATAGAAGGTCTATAAAACTCTCATACCCCTCTTCAGGCCAGTCCTCAGCCACTTGTAAGTTGGGATCGCCTCAGAACATGAGGGGTATCTGATGCTGAAACACATATAAGGCACTAAGCCTACATGTGTCATCTACATGTACCACCAGTTGAAACTCCTGACCAACCGGTAGTGATATTGCTGACACGCTACCTGAAGTTACAATCTCTGAAAATGGTCCACATACCGAAGCCTCAAAACTATGTGGTCCAACCTCATGGTCACTCATTGAGAAACACTATTATCTAAGATCATCATCTACTCTACTGGTGTCTCAACTATGCAGATAACTCTAGCAATCGTCTCCAGTCAGTCCTCTGCTACCTGGAAATCTGTCTCACCTCGTATCCTCAAATGTCTATGCTGATGGGACTCATGCATTGCGCCCAGTCGGCATGCATTGTCTGCCTTTGTGGCTAGTGGAATCTGCTGCCCAATGGGTGGTGGTGCTTCTAGTACATCCCCCAAAGGTTCTAATATAGTAAGAGGGCCCTACACCGGAGAATCGTTGCTCAGTGGGCCATCATCGTGCACTCTCACGGAACTCTAACTGGATTTCTGCATCGAGGAATACTGAATAGATGCGACACTGTTAATAGAGTATACCTGGTGAGCTGACATGGTTGAGCTGACATAAAAGAAAACTTTTGAAAACACTCATGCAATTAGTGTTTTCCTGCACAGAGTCAGAAACCAGATGTCAGGGTCCTGATGTATGGATACGTTGGACTCCGCAACAACATTGGACTCCTTGAAATGAAAACCATACTTACTAACCTTAAAATTATTTCTTCATATAAAAGAATGATCATAGTGCTAAGTTTTGCGGTAGATCCAACTCCTCTGATACTAATTTGTCACGACCCGCCCCCTAGGGCCCATATCGTGACTACACCATGCTCTCCTTCCATAGATCGAGGGCTGGAAACTACCACCAAAGGTGAAAATCCCAAAAATGGGAATACATTGCCTTTATAATAGTAAACCAACACAACAGAGTATGGAACCGGAGATAAAACACTAAGTAAAACTGTATAAAAATGTTTGTGCTGAAAGTAAAGGGGATTGAAATACAAGACCAACAGTAAGGTAAAATAAAATTGAAAGGCTAGTACAAATGAAGAAAGAACGTAAAATAGATGATGGGTCATCCTCTAACATTCCCACTTGAAGGGTGGGTACTAATGGCCTCCTCAGCACCCCAAGTCCATCTGTCTGCTCCGTGTACATCTCGCTGAGTGGTCCAACTCTGGGTACCATCCAGTTCTACTACTCTCTGTCCTGATCAGCATTCTCAGTCATCTGAAACCAACACAACAAGGTGCGAGCATAACCCTTGTAGGGGTTAGTATAAGGATACTCAGTAGGGGCCCCGAGACCCTCATGGTCTCACAAAATCCAACAAGGATAACCACAGATTATGGAGTCAACAGATAAACCTTACATAGGTATATGACCAAACATATAACTATGATATTTAGTGACCCAAATCAATCATGAGGAAAACAGGAAAGTCATTAACTCAGATCAAACTAGGATTTTATTGAAGTATAGAAGTACATATGATTAGTTGCGAAGCTATATCATCTAATTCTGTCAAGAGGCACTAATTTTGACCATACAATGTCTGACCCACACAGGATCAATAGGAACTAACCCCCACAATGACCCACACAGGATCTATCCAACACAAGATTTGTATGTGCTGACACACACAAGATCACTGAGTACTGACCTACACAGGATTGGTATGCACTGACCCACATAGGATCACTGAGCGCTGACCCACATAGAATCTTACCCACACAGGATCGGTATGCACTAACCCACACAGGATCACTGAGTTTTGACCTTCGTATGATCTGTCTCCAACCTCCATCTCATTATCCGCCACTAGATTCCTCACACCAGGTGCACTTGAGATCTGTAGAATATGCCCTTGAGATATCATTAATACCTTTACCACCAATAAACTCCACAAAAGAGTAACGCAAAGGACCTCCATGTCGTAAGGGTTCCTACGGGACCGACGGTGTGTCAATCGGACGCCCGGTCTGTGAGTTATTGACATTTCCGTTTCAGGGGCCATGTTGGTTTTTAGGTTCAAAACAACCCAACAGTACACTGACTGTCTCCAAATCTCAAGTGGGGTATTCCAAAAGAACTATCTCTCTACAAGCCTTCTATCGTTGTAGGAGGTTTGTTAATTGGACACCTGTAGCCCAAGATAAGGTAGAAAAGGTGTAAACTGGAAAAACGGGTCCGGTTCCGGTCCAACCCAGTTGGACCGACCCGGCCCCACCCGGTCCGGACCGAGGTCCGATCCAATCTGCTGGTCCGACCCTGTCCGATAGGGTGGAACAAACCAAGTGGTCAGCCCAACTTGAGTGGGCTTCCCGGTGGTCCTGTTGTCCCTACGGCTTGGTTAAGCCGGTAGCCCGTTCGCCCTGGCGGCCCGGTCGGCCTGGCGACCCGGCGGCCCGACGGGGGTCTGCCTAAGCCATGGACAAGGGGCAGCGCGTGCCCCTTGGCTCCCGAACGGCTCTTCCGTTTTGGTGGTGCACCAACTGGCTCCACATGGTGCCAATATAGAACATGCGGGACCCAACAGGGTACCGTTCCTCTCGACTGGCCGAGCGGGCAGCTGATCCGGCTCCACGGCGGTCGACCCTCTCGACCTCCACTACACCTCCACCACGGTGTGACAATGCCAATGTTATTCTCCCCTCCGTGTAGTGAGACGACTCCACACCACCACCACTGCGGTCTGACCTGGCCGTGGCCTTCTGCTCCTCTACGTGGCTGGCCCGTCCAGCTGCCTCAACTAATCTGTCGCGGCGCAATGGCGCTATGGTCTAGCTTCACCGTGAGGCGGGATGATGCCACATCACATCCTCCACAGCCCGGCATGACCGCGGCTATCATTCCGACTGCCACGCCGGTACTGGGCCTTCTTGGTGACCCGGCGGCCTTGCGCCGCTGGTTTCTTCACGATCCTCTCCGCCGTCAACAAATAAGAACAACCAAAGGGGGAGGTTCGGGCCATGTTTTTCTGTTCCAATCCCTCCTTGTCATGGAAATAACATTTGGCATTTCATAATCCAGAAATTTTAAAGACGAAGAAATAAGGTTAAACATCATATATAAAATAACTAAAATCCCCCTACCTCGAGTTCGGTGAACATTGATGGAGTCACGGTAAGGCCAACGCCATTCCTTTGACATCGAGAAGCATCTGGGGTAGGAGACCGAGGAAAAAGCATCATCGTCATTCTTCGCAGTCGGCTCCTTCTCTTTTCACTCGGTCGATGATCAATGAAGAAGTTCGTCGTTCTTCGATGGTTCTTCATTGGATGGATGAAGTCTTCTAAGGTTTCTCCTAGCCCTCTATCAGGCTCCACCAAAAGATTATGTCAACACCAAAAATAATAAACTCACTATTATTTTAATGGTTGGAAAGAATTCAAAAGATTTCAGAAATTAATTATTTGAGGCCATTAATTAATTTTTGGGTGAATTGGTACCATTATGGGGAAGTTCAGGAGTTTCCCCCATTTATGGACAGTTTAAGGGCTTAAATCCCATATGGGCCCCACATCATTGATTGCAAGAGGTTTTAAACATCGTGTGGGCCCCACCAAATAATATCCTCCCAAGCTAGGTAATGTGCGGGTGGGTTCTACCTCTATCCTCCACTTGGAGGTTTTAACTACCAACAAATAAAAATAATCACACATTATTTTTATTTAATTTTATTTAAAAACCCCAAACACTAACTTCCAATGACGTTAGAATGCAACTGTAGTGAAGGTATCACTAAGCAATCAATGACGATGTCAGTTCAACGGTGCCCTCAGATTTTAATTCCGAGCACCGAGTCCGAATATATAAAATCCTGCTCGTACGTTTACTAAAAGTACCCAAAAAAAAGTTCAACAAATTATTATTAATCACCCTCGACTCACTACTGTCAAGGTTAGGCTTTTCCTAGGTGAAACACGGCCCAAAAAACCCAACGGTACTCTCGGATTTTCATTCCAAGTTACCATTTTGAAGTTGTAAATTTTATAATAAAATAATTGACACTTTATTATTTAATTTGCAGCCAAAAACTACCTTTCTCAGGTGTCCTACACTGGACAATGTTAGTATCTTCTTAAAAAAATAATACACTCAAGAGTTCAGTGGTAATCACAGATTTTGAATCCGAGTTACCGTTTTTGAGTTATAAGCATTTGAAAAATAAAATAATTTATTTAATTATTTTATTTACGATTATGCCATTTTTGGGTTTCCTCACAGGAGGCACGCGCCGACTAATCTTAAGTCACGCCATGGGTAAACTCTCCATCCTGAGCGCAATGGTGCCCTCAGATTTTTGATATGAGTTATCATTTAATTGTTATTCCACATTTTAGGAAAACTGCTTACGCCTGTTAACTTATGCTAAAAAAAAACTTTGATGGATCATTCTGGGATCTTCGGCCCTCAGAATCACACACCTTCAGATTTGGTAGACTCATAAAAATACCATAAATTTAAGAAAAGAAATTTCCATGGAATTTTCTAGTCTTTACAATCTCATCCTTAACATTATTACAAACCAACCATTGAGAGACATATTCAGCGAAAACTCTATTCATTCCATCCCACCAGTAGTACTCTAGTAGGTCTCTATATATCTCTGTACTTATAGGGTTAAAAAAGCATGATGAACTATGAGCCTCATACAATAAATACTTCTTTAATTATTGTATGTGAGGAATTAAAACATGGTTCATGAACCTTATTATTTCATCATAATCCTGGTTGAATTCAAGAGTATTTACCACCTTATTTTGTAACTCTACACTTCCTTATGTGCCTCTTTATTCTTCACTAGTATAGATGGTTAAACATTCATTTGGGAAAGATAATATTTTTCACTTTCCCTTAAAAATTCATGATTTATCCATTTGAAATCCACAAATATTGGACCTTTTATGATCCCTATCATGTATAAGCTAGCATGGCCTCTTCAACTCAAAGCATTGGGCACCTTGTTCGCTTTACCAAGGTGGTAGTGTATTGAGCAGTCAAAATATTTAATCAACTAAAACCATCTTATTTGGCTCATATTTAGCTTCATTTCTGTGAAAATATACATTAAACTTTTATTACCTATATAAATATCACACCTTTCACCATAAAGATAATGCCTCCATACCATTAATGAAAAACATACCACAGCTAACACCGAATCACGAGTTTGTTAAATTTTCTAATGAATTTTCAACTCTCATGAGGCATAAGCTATCAACATGTCATTTTTCATGAGAACACATCTCAGCCCCTTCATGGATCCATCATTGTTGATCACAAACCTTTATCTACTACAAGGCATTGTGATCACAGGTGCACTGACTAAACTTCTTTTTAACTCTTTTAAATTCTCTTCACATTCCTCCATCCAAAAAAACATATCCAACTTTTGAGTCATCTTGGAGATTGGATTAGATAAACCTAAAAAATATTTCTCAAAATGTCGATAATATGTATCCAAATACAGAAAACTCTAGATCTTAGTTACCATTTGGGGCTCGAACATCTTTTAATAACCTTTATTTTTTCTATATCTATAGATATCCCATCTCTTGAGATTTTGTGACCCAAAAATAAACAATTCTAAAGTCAAAATTCACATTTGGTAAATTTTTTATAAATCTTATCCTTTATCATGGTCTTTAGTACAATTATAAAGTGAGCATCATGTTTTCACTTGATATTTGAATAGACATGAATATCATCTATAAATACAACCACTAACTGATCAAGATAGTTTCTAAATATAATATTCAGTTGATCCATAAAGATAACTTGTGAATTATTAAGATTAAGAGGCATTAATATAAATTCATAGTGTCTATACCTTGTTCTAATTGCCCTTTTTGGTATATCCTCCTTTTTAACCCTTAGTTGATGATTTCCAGAATGAATATCAAACTTGGAAAAGTATTGAGACCTTTTTAGTTGGTCAAATAAGAAATTAATACAAGGATGATGATATTTTTTCTGGATAGTGATCTTGTTAAGTTCTCGATAATCAATAAAGATCCTCATTTATAGATCTTTATTCTAAAAAAATTGAACATGTTCTCTCCAAGGTGACACACTAGGGTGTATGAATCCCATATCAAGATTATCTTGGATTGGATTAATCAATTACTTCAACTCAATTGGGGACATTCTATAATGTGGATTTGAAATAGGCATTTCACATGGTATGAGTTCTATTAAAAACTCAGCTTCGTGATTTGGGGGAAGACATAGAAATTCCTATAGAAAGACATCATAAAACACCCAGACAATGGGAATATTCTTAATCTTGTGTTTCTCCCCAACTATTTGAGATAAATAACCTCCATTTATTACAATCAAGATGCATAATATTGAATAAATTTCAACTGGTAGGTTATATTCATCCTTGCATCAATAGATGGTCATAGATTGATCTGGAATATGAAATGTGACTTCCAATCCTTGGAAGTTGATTGAGCTCCATATGGAGAAATTCATTTCATGATAACAATCACGTCAAATTACACTATATTAAGGATCAAAAAATATGTAAGAAGCACTTTCCCACAAACATCAATCAGAAAATAATTATAAACTTTTGATGTGACTATTGGGACATTAGGAGTTGTCACAGCTAACTAAACATCTAATTGTTAAGGAAATAAGGTGATACCCTTAGAAATTTATTCATAAATAAAGGAGTGGGTGGATACAGATTCAAATAAACAATTTTCTACATTATAGTGGGTGCTAGGTGTACCTTTCACAACTTCATTATGATACCCCACATCATTGATAGTGATTTCACGTGACATTCCATTAACATTATACTTAACTTTATTTTTTGACATCGATCATCATTAAAAACACTTAGATTAGAGCATTGATTTGAATAATTCTCTATTTCCTTTTACGTATAGAATTGAAGTGTAGGAGGTGAATTCAGTGTAAACTTTTCATTCTTCACATCATTAGACATCTTGTTCCCATTACTTCGACATTAAATTGCTCGATGACCTTATTTTCCATACATAATACATTTAATATTCCTTTTAAGACAATTACATTTATATTTATATCCCCACTTTGATCATAAGGGAAATGTTATATTCTTTTTAGTTTGGTCTTTAGATTCTCCTTTGAATTCCAATTTTCTCTTCATATCAAACCCATATGACTGATGGGTTACTCTAATCTCAATATCAACCTTGAGAGAATGTTGAACAATTTCCTCATAGAAATTGATGTCCCTTATGGCTAATTCCATTAGGATAGTTGTTTTTAGTCCACAAAATAATCGATCAATTTTAATATCAAGTTGAATAATAATTCCAAACACATACCTTTGAAGTCATGTAACATTTGATTTGTATGTACCAAAATATTCATCATCATTTTTCTTAAGTTTAAGGGACTTCATCTCCATCGTTGTTAGAAGATTATGAGGAATGTACATATTGAAAACAATTAACTTTAACTCACCCCATTCATTGGTCTCAAATTCATTTGATTGACACATATTCTTGATAAGATTCCACAATTGATCTGCAATTCCACCCAAAAAAAAGACTGAAAATATGAAATTATCATGTTCATCACATTGTAGAACTAAAAATATCTTTTCATTGGAAATGATCCATTATTCAGCTACTAATGGATCATAAGACTTACAGAATGAAGGTGGATGTTGTCTCATGAAGGAATCAATACAATGTTTCTCCCTCCTTTTCTCATTGGGATATCCAGCATGATTCATATCTTGATAATTTTTTATGAGAATGGCTACAAGATTTTTTTCATTCCATCTCACATAAAATTTGGTTTCTCAGGGGGACAATCATTTCATTTTCCATCACATTTATCTTTAACACGGTTCTTTCGAGTTCCTACCATTGACTAAAACTAGGTAGAATAGTGTGAGAAACAAAAATCGTAATAAGAAAACCACATAATGAAGAATAAAATTTCAATTTAGGATACTTTATGTTTTATCCTAGGTTATTCATGAACATATCTAAAACACTAGGATATGATTTTAACCTATACCTAGACCTATCCTTAGGGTTATAACTAAGGTTCTCTCATTATATATTCCAAATGTTATCTATAACATTTCTCTACTACCAACTATAAATTTCCATAATTTTCATATAGATATTACATCAGCACTGATGAATATTTATTATATAACATAACAAAACCACTCTAAGACTGTATAGGAATAATGAATTTAGAAACTGGGAAACATAAATAACTAGTTCATAAAATATCCACATTTTCTCCCACTTATTTCTACATAACTAGACTCCCTTTTGACATATCTTACTTAATACCCTTCTTCATGACATGGGGGATATGAACATATGAAAGGGTGAACTAAAATTCATATTAATTGTATAGGAAATATCAATCATAAACCTAAAATTTAAAAATATTATCCTTAATATAAATGATCAAAATATCATGTCATGGGATAAATGATAAAAGTGAAATTTAACAACAACAGTCATATCATTAGACATGAAATTTCATGGAATACATTCATAAGCCTAGAAAATCATTTATTATTAGTCAATTCTCATTTCTAAGACCATCATAGCTGACAAAGTCCATTACTGAACCAAGTTCACTCCTAGTTCGAGCCCTGTATTACTAAACCAGATTTACATGTCATTCCAGTCATGTCTATATCATGAGATATGTATCTTTTCTCAATTTAATGGAGAGAGAAATAAGTTCCAACAATCTCATAATTAAACCATTCTTCTGTGTGCCAAAATAATATAAAAACATTAACCATAGCAAAAACCATGTTATAAAATCGGTTTATTAAACATCATTCCATCATAAAAAATTTTAAACAAATGGATTTCCTAAATAACATACCATCATAAACACTATTAAATAATATTAAAAATAAGGATAAAAATATAACCCTATTTAAAGAGTTCCATCTAATAAGGAAAACATTTTTGAGAAAACACCTGAAATTTATTCTTAAGAAGAATATCATTTCTTCTTCAAATTTCTTTCCTTCCTAAAAAAGAAACAAAATTTTCGAAGAAATAATTTTATGTGAAAATAACCTTGTATGATATTAGGGTAATATTCAAGGGAATAATTCTTTATGAAATATTAAAAATCTATCAATTTCGTACAAGTTAAAAAAACATTCTTCTTGTACTTTTTCCGGAAAGTCAAAAAGTACCTAGTACATAATAAGACCAAATATTCCCTTAAAAACATTTAGATAAAATTTACCAATTGGTAAAATTGAATTTTTACAATCATATAAAGATATAAAGAATTTTTTTAAATACAAATTTTGGAATCAAGTATTTGGTTGATAATTATACCCCAGTAAATGTTTATATGTAAACAACCTCAAATAAAAACGATATATGCAATGTTAGCAATTAAAATAGGATCTATATGCTTCATACCTATCAAAAAATCCAATATAATGATTTAAATAATGTTAATTATTTATTCCATAATCATAATGATGACATTTAGGATCATGTTTTTATCTGTTTGTTACTTGCATTTCATTGTTACTCGTTATTCAGGTATTAACTACTTTTTGTTCTTATGCTTGTTTTGATGGATAAGTTATTATTAAACCTTTTAATTTTTAGTTATATCATTAAAAAATGTTCTTATTATAATATATATCATATTTATTAAATCAATTAATTTATATAATCATGGTTTAATTATGATTATGTTGAATGAATCCCATCACATAGTGGAGACGACAAACCGTACGTATGCATGAGGGAAGATATCATTCCCATAGTTTATAGAATGGTATTGAAGATGATTGTATATAGTATCTCAGAATTAATATAATTATATATAACTCATATATATATTTATTAATTCCATTATTATACCAATCAATGTATGTTGGTTGTGAAAATGGATTACACCACGGTGTGAAGACGGTATGTCGTACGTACGAAAGGGTGGGGATTTCATTTTTCATAGGATGGGTTGAAGGTGGAATATATTTTTTTTATGTTTATAATGGCATATTTGTATATGAGTGATACTGATTTTATTAAATTATAATAAAAACTATAATGGATAGGAAGTATAAGAAGATAGAATTTTGAAATAATTGGTAAATGATATTACCTCTTCTTTGATGTGTCTCCCCTAAATATCCTATTAGAGCACTGGAGTTGGTCTTTAAAGATGACTAGAACATCTAGAATGAAAACAGGGAAGCTAATAAGGAAAAATTTCAGGTTATGGCTGAGCTTTAATGATCAAAATTATATAAATAGGTGATAAAGGAGGTGCCCTTTTATAATTTAGGTGAGTGGCACTTTTGGAAACTCCATAAATAATAATTTATAATAAAATCTAACACTCCCAAAAAACCACCAAAAAGTCCAAACATATAATGTGAGATGATACAGGGCTGTAATATCATCATCAAATAAATGTTGTAAAAGTAGGATTGTTAATTTAAACCATGTCGTTTTAATTCAAAGTTAGTTATTCTTTTTAATTTTAACAACGGTAATAACATTCTAATTATTTAATGGTTATAAATATTTACATATTTGGTTTTAATTGAAAATAAGTTGATATTTAAAAAAAATTAGATATTATAATTTTTAATTTTTAAATTTTAAATATTTTTATTATTTTTAAATAATTTAACAAAATATTATTTTATATAACATATTAGTAGTTACAATTTTGACAGTTTTCATTTATTTGACATTATTAAAAATCCAAAAATCAGACAAATTAAAAACAATATATTCAATACACTCCTCACATGTAAAATTAACTTAATAAATCATTGTAGGACATTAATTAGTTAATGTGATATTTTTTGAATATTTTTAAAACTATTTATTTGATATTTTTATTAATAGAATAATTTTTACATCACTATTGTGTCATCATTAATAGTAGTTATTTATTCTCTAAAAATCATAAATAAATTCCTTTGATGTAGGTAATTATTTTATATTTCCAAAAACTCTATATAGTATATATTCTCTTCTATTAATCCATATATTAAAATTAATATACTTATATAAAATCTGATTGTGACATTTTTTCACATTCATTAGTTTTTATTTCATTCAAGTCATATTCAAAGGTAAGTGACCATAATGTGATTAAATTACAAAGAATAGATTATAAGGGTCTCATTTAGTCATCCAATATATTTTTTATAGGTGTTAATGTAATTTTATAATACTATTTGTTCCCTTAATTACCTGATTTACCTTTAACCATTGTAATAAAAATAATTACCAATGTTACTATTCATAAATCCCAAAAATAGAAGAAGAATGTTACAATAGTTTGTACCAAAGGATTTCATATCTGGAATCAATTTTTCAAAATTAAAAACATGGAATTTCTAATAATTAATTTTAAATTATTCACGTTGTGGAAATGAGAAAACGGGTTTTAAATGATAAAACATATTAAAAGAATGAAATGTTTTTACCTATGAATTCATTGTAATATTAATGGTAAAGTCATAAATTAAATTTAATGATAATAAAATATTCTACTTACACTTTAAAACCATTAAATATTATATTTTAACCATATATATTATTTCATTGAAAAAAATGTTTTTAATTTAAATTTAGATTACTTTTACTTTTCATCAAAAAAAGAAAGTTTTTAGAAAAATATTAGAAATTTACCCAAAGTAAATTTTTATATACCTCTTTAAAATAACACTATTATTTTTAATATAGAAAATATTAATGTATCAAAATAATGATTTAAAATGGGTTTTCCATTCAAATGTGTAAAATTTGCATTTAAAAAAAGGTTTTTATTTATCAAATATGGTTTTACTCATACCCTATGACTAAAATATCCATTATAATAATATAAAAACTATTTTATTAAATATATAAAATATATATCTCATTAACTTCACGACCAAAATTCATTCAACCAAAAATAAAAATATCTAAATTATTGATAGCCAGTGAATTCATAATTCATTTTCAAATGATAGATACAGTTATTCTTGTTAACCTAACAACTAGGCTATAGTGGTATTTTTATATGAAGGTCATCTTGTGGTTCATTTCTACTCTCAATTGTGTGAAAATCTAGCTACTAAAGAATAAAAGTTATTTAAAGAAAATATTTCATCAAAACATATGGGTGTTACAATGTGTGGTTTTCCATGTATTACCAGCCTCGTGAGTTGACCCTAGTGTCGGTATGGGATTGTCTAAGGATGGTAATTCCCATGGGATTAATGAACCACTTAGTGTTTTCCATCGGGTTTTCAGTTTCGTTAATTGGTCCCATTGTAGTTGGATAATTGGTTATGTGGGATGCACCCATGTTAGCTCGTGTCGGGTTTCTTTTATAGCCCAGTGCTAGTTGGATAAAATGGTTGGTTCTTATAGTGGGGAGACTCATCATGGGTCTTGCTGAGGTTTCATTGAAGTGAATTGATGATAGTTATTTACTTATGTCTTGCATTCTGGTCATGCCTCCCAATGTTTGGCATTTGATTTTTTCTTGGGTGTTGGTTTGTTACTAATTTTGGGGAGTCCATTCAAACCACACTGTGTTCGGAATTCAGTTTTGATCCTAGTTTTTTATTGGTGACAGATAGTTTCATTTGTTGATATCTGACCCCCAAGATACTTTATTTGATTAAAATGTGGGATTTATGTGTCCCCAATAGTTTTGTTGAATTATGGTTATGGAAGTATCCTTCTATATGTGTTTTAAACACATTTTCTTATCTTAGGAGAGTGGTGTGGGGTTTTTTGGAAATGTATGAGGTGTTGTGGTTTAAGGGGTTTGATTATGTCTTTTGAGAGTTTTTTCCCTTTTTTCAATCAATTGGTAGTGATTATTCTTTTAGGGATGGTGGCACATAGTGGGGAGTCCATTTCATTCTCTTGATTTCGATTTGTGAGTCTCCTTCTCTATTTATAGTTCCCTGTACTTATCCTCACTCATTATTCATTCACTATATCCTTGAACTATGAAGCAATCTTATTTTTTTTAGTCTAGAACATTTTGTGACATTCAAGGTGAAGAAATTTTTATGGGGGGGAAAATTGTCACACCCCAACCTGACACTTTGTATTTTAGGTTATTTTATTTATATTTAGGGTTTTTGTAATTTATCAGTCTGTGGTATTTAATATAAGGTGTGTTTGAATTGATCTGTGCGGTTTCAATTCACCGCCACCATATATGGCATGGATTTTATTCCACTGATCAATTTCAAAATCTTTATTTTTAGATTAATATGGTGTTTATGGGTTCTTAAAAATTTATTTGAGGTGCTTTGAGCATTTTTTTCTGAGTTTTTATAGTTCCTAGTATTTGTTTTATACTGTGTTGGACTCTTTTGAGTGGGTTTGAGTCATTGGGTCTAATGAAAATAACATGCTTTTTCATAGGTAAGAATATGTGTTTAATTGGGTTCCCCCATTACATGAATAATCATCAATTTAAGAGAATATACATGTTTAGGGATTGGTGTTCCCATGTATATATATATGAAAATACATACATAGGTTAGTGAAGACTAGTATATTCAGATAAGCATATATGTAAGGATCCACATTCATATGTTCGTAGCCATGTGTATTTTTCATATGGGATATGTTTCCTTAAATGTATGTAAAGATGAATATTCTATGTCGGGGAGCATTAGCTTTTAGTTAGAATACGCCAAGGGCCGAATGTTCGGTTTAGTTCTACCCTTTTTAGGGCCCTTATTCGTATGCCCTAAATTTGAATCATGTTATTATTTCTTGTTTAAAAAGTGGGTTTTATATTTACTCAATATAAATAGGCTATTATATTTTGATTAAGTTTCAATAAATGATTCTTCCTTGGTTTTGGAAAATGAAATGTATTTCTAATGACAATTTGGTCATAAGTGACATTTCATAAAAATTGATTTTCAAAGTCAATTTAAATTGGCAATAAATATTTTTTAAAGGTATTTATCCTTTTTTACGGTTTAGTTATAAATTTTTAATGGCATGTTTGGTTTTACAAAAAAACCCGAATGTGTTTTCCAAAGATGGATTTTGTTGTAACTCAAGTTCAAATGGTGGTTTGACTTTCTTACATGAATTTCATCATTGAAAGAATGGGTTCTTTCTTGTTTCTAAATGTTTAGTACATTGGCTGGTCAACTGCACATTTAAATGATTTTGGGAACAAAAAATTTATGAGTCATTATGTGTAATAAAATTAAAGGCATTCTTTGTAAATAATTAAGCATTTTTGGCACTTTAAGAATGGTTTATAAAAAAGGAAAACATCTCTTGAGGCATTCCCCCATGTATTAGAAAATCATGTGTATGTAAAATGTATGTATTGTGATATGTGAACATTAAAGGGGATTATGAATTTTTATGCGTGATGGAAAAAGGGGGGATGTTCTCATGGATATAGATAGGTACTGAGAGGGTGAGTGAGTGTTTGAATAAATACATTGATATGTTTACGTATGTTATTATTATAATGTCTCACCAACACCTGAAATAGAAAACATGGGATGCCTAGGGTATTATGTGGGTATATTAAGAATAGTATTCTAGATGATTCATAATTGGTTCCTCCCAGATTCATCATGTAGTATTGATGCTACAACACTAACTAAATGATTTTGGATAATGATGGAAGACCCCTAGGTTATAGGGGTGTCCCCTACTAGTGGTTCATGCATGATAATGATATTGGTTGTGGTTTTTACCACATTTCACTGAGGTATGAGGTTCCTAGGGTCCCATTTTTTCTAGTTACCCATAGGGATTGACCATGGTTCTCTCTTATCACGTGGTGTTTTTAATGGATTTCCATTTTAGATTCATCAAGATTGTTTCCCCCTTCGTACAAATTCATGTTTTTAATTTTTAACTCCTTTTAATTCATATTAAAATTAATATGAATGATTTTATAATATTTTGGAAGTGTGATAAAAGGGAAACATTGTTGTTGAAAATAGATTTCCAAAAATTTTAATAATGGAAAATATTATTCTAATGTGGTTATATTTTAAAACTACCATGATTTGGGTATCTTTTTAAAGGTATGGAAATAGGGTGTTGTTTATCCTTTGAATTCCTTCTTAGAATCTCAGTGCTCAAGACTACCATATTATTTAGTTTTTGTTTCCTCTATATTAGGTCTTTTTTGGTACAATTTTGGTTCTATGTTCCGTGGTGACTTCACGAGGTCACATGATGTATGTTTCACTACCTCGGTTATTTTTATTTATGTTTCCAATTTGTTATTTTAGTTTCATTTCATTTATCTATTTTTTCTTAGAAAAATAATTCCAAACTACATTATTTTGTTGCTCAGTACTGGTTTCAAGATTACAGGGATTGGGAATTCCCATCGGGCCATGTCACGAATCAGCTCAGGTGACAGTTTT
The DNA here is from genome assembly GCA_963277665.1 of Viscum album. Lineage (NCBI taxonomy): Eukaryota > Viridiplantae > Streptophyta > Magnoliopsida > Santalales > Viscaceae > Viscum > Viscum album. Next base: position 599,410,169 of record OY728159.1, on the reverse strand, counting down.
GGGGTCTCCTTGAGATGGTTCATGATAATATTCCATTGAAATATTTTGTAATAGTTAAATTGTCCCACATTCATAAAATGGTAAGAATATTATTTGAAAATAGTTTCTTCAAAATGAAAATAATTAGAAAATTTGATGTTAAAAAATCAATTAGTAATAGAAAAAACATTCTTTAAAGCATTCTTTTAAATCTTGGACATGGAATTAAATGTTTTTCGACCGAGGATACAAATATAGTCAATTTTACTTAATAGATAATTTTCAGTATCTTGAAAACAAAAGGTTATGAAAATGAATATAGAAAATTTATTTTATATAAATAACCATATTCAAAAAAATCCATTGGTATATTGAGATATTGAACATAAAATTCCATCATTATAACTCAACCATAATCAATATCGACAAACAATGAGATTGTAACATAAATCCCCTACCGCTTTGGTAACTTTTGAATCGTAGTCCCCTAAAAGAATGGACCTTGGATTTGTTTTAAAATCCCCATAATATTCATGTGAATCATCATAAAATTCATTCATGACCAACATATAAACCAAATAAAATAATCAAATGGTGAATATTGCATGTGTCTCCTAGAAGTATAAGTGAGATGAAAATCATGTATCTCATTTTTGAAGTCCTTTGTACAAGTTCAAACCTCCTCTATAATAAATATATAAATATTATAAATCTGTTATATAAACATAATCATATTTATCATACCATATATTATTTATTTATAACCATCAATCCCGTTTTCATTAATAATTCTTTATTTCAATCACTACTCGATGTCATAATTAATTAATTTTTCATTTATGTTTCAGTTTGGTAGCTTTGGTATTTATATTTTTATCATGGTTCTATAATTAATAGATGTTTAATCATGAAACATCTATAATATATATTTATTATATAAATATTTATAGTCATACAATAAATTTACAAATAGAAAAATTAATTTCACCGTTTATGGATATTATAGGTCTTACAAACTCTTGAATGTTGGTTCCATTTTTTTATGGAAGAAATAAAAAAAATATAAAGCACCACTATAGAATAATTATTTTATCAAATTTATTTATGAAATAAACCCATATTACTATCCACATTAATCTTAATGTAATAAAACAAATCACAATGTTTCATTGAGTAGGTAATCCAAACATACACACAAAAAACATTTTTATTTTCCTATAGTTTAGGTGGAAATAAGATATATATGATATTATCATTTATTAATAATAGTAATGTCATAAATATAATATATAAAAATAAAACCCAGCATAATATCCATCTATAAAATATGGTGATGGAAAATGAATTGTAATTATATGTGGAAATGGTAAGCTGTACAGACACACAAATGATAATTTCACATCCAATTCGATGTAAATAGGGTTAATAAAGGTGTCTTCTTAATAATAATAAATTTTAAGTACAATTAAGGTGAAAAAACTAATATTTTAATTATAAAATAATAAATTTATAGGAGGTAAATTAATAATTACTAATAAATTGATCGGTTAAGGTGATTACCTATTCTTTGAAACAACTCCTTTAGATATCCTCTTAATGGCTCTATTATTAGACTTTTTGGAAGACCAACACCTGTATAGTGTGTATAAGAGAGTGTGTAAGATAATTTTTTAGTTTTCTGAAATTAAAATAGGATCAATGTGATTTGAAAATGATAAAGGTGGTGTTTATTTTTTAATTGTGGTGAGGGGAACTCTTAGAATTTCATAAAAGATTAAAAATAAAATATACACATTTTATGTTAAAATGGTTACGAATGGAATATTAATGGGAAAAATAAAATATTGTCGAAAATATAATATCCAATTGACCTATTTTATTATTTTTATGATATTTAGCTAATATAAGGAAAATATTATTACATAAAATATCATTATTGTTAGTATAGCTTTTCTATCGACTCAGAGAAACCTTGATGTGATTCATAATAGATATGACATTATATATCATTTCCTATGTTAGAAGATATCCTAAGAGATTTATTTCACTTTGTTTTTCATATAATTCTAGAGTTATGAAGGTCCTTAAATATATGCCTTTTTAAGGAACCATATAAATACATGAGTGAATTTTATTGTTATAAAAATACTCAACTAAAAGAAGGTGTTGATCTCAAACACCTTCAAAATATTTAGAATAAGATCACATGATGTACTCTAGGGATATAATGGTTCTCTTGGACTGAAAATATTTATAAGGATGATATAACATTCTAAAACTCAGCTTTGTATCCAAAACCCATTAAATACATCAACAAAACATAAATTTATACCTTTGCTCCTGATCAGATACAGTGGAATGTGGAACTTCATGAAACATTAAAACATCCTTTATGTATATCCTAGAAATATAATTTAGAGATAAATATTATTTAATTGAAATAAATTGTGTTGATTTTTAATGTGATAAAATTAATCCAAGTTAACATTCTCTCATTTATAATATTTTAGGAGTCCAAGGATAAAATCAATTTTGATGTTTTCAAATATTTAATTTAGTGTGGATAATGTTTATATAATCCATTTATAATTTTATATCTTGGACTTAATTTGAAAACATTCTATGCATCGTGAATCATACCTATAAATATATCTCTTCATGTATTCCTACTATACATACTCATTCATATCTCCACATGTCCTCATGCATTCATTATTAATGGATAATGATGAAATGTGGGCGTCATCCAACAGATCCATTAAATATAGAATAGAAATACCACATACACGATTCCAAAACCTTATCATTCAACCACAATCAAGGTTAATTTTAGGAACATTTCCCAACTTCTTTTTTAGTTCCTTAAAATCATTTTTTCCCTATTTAATATTCACATGGATAGAAGGATAAAAATTATTTTAGAAGGAAATGATAATTCCACTTCATGAATAAATTTTATATCCAACTTTTTAAAATATATAAATATCACATATTTCCTTATCCTCATGATTGATAAGATAGAATGATCCTTTTGACTCAATTCTTCTTCCACAATGTTTTCATTAATAGGGTGGTAATGTATTGAGTATTCATACTCTTAAATCTACTCCAACCCTCTTCTCTAAATCACATTCAGCTCTCTCTATGTGAAAAAATACATTGTTTATGATTTGAATCTATTTTACACCTTTCTCCATAAAGATAGTTCCTTAATATCATTAATGAAAAACAACCATTTATTACTCTAAATAATGAGTTGGGTAATTTTTCTCAAGAACATTTAATTGTTGTGAGCGATAAACCATCACCATATCATTCTGAATGAGAAAACATTCTAGTCTATTTGTGGATGCATCATGGTAGATTTAAAACCCTTGTCCACTACAAGGTAGCTTGACGATAGTTCCACTAACCAAATATATTTTTGGGACCTTGAAATTCTCATCACATTCATCTGTCCAAGGAAAATCGTCTCCTTTCAGAGTTAACATGGTTATTGTATTAGAGAACCATGATAACATCTATAAAATGTTTTCATAATATAAAAAACCAATAAAAGTTTATATCTTAGTCATTGTTGTTGGTATGAGCCAACATTCACCAACTTATATCTTTGAAGGATCTATTAATATTTTCTTATTTATGATTATATAACCCAAGAATGAAATTTTTTGAAGATAAAATTAAAACATCTTAAATTTTTCATAGTACTTATCTTTTGTTAGGATGTTCGGTAAAATACTCTATTAGTCTTTAATATTTCCTTACATTTGAATATATATAATAATATCATCTATAAACACTACCAACAACTAATCATTGTAATATCTAAATACAATGAATTAAATCCAATACAATAGTGGGTGAATTTGGAAGACTTAATTGAATTAATAAAAAATCATAATTTCCATACCGTTTATGTATTGACATATTGGGTATATGTTATTTCATGATCCCTAGTTGATGATATCCAGAATGAATGGAAATCTTATAAAATTATTGATATACATGCAGTTGATCAAATATTTCAACAATATGGGGTAGAGGATACTAATTCATGGTAGTGTTCTTGTTATTTTATCGATAATAAATTCATATTTTAAATGATACATCTTTCTTCTTTACATAAAGAATGTGTTCAACCAATGGTGATGCACTTGGATGAATGAATCCCTTATTATAATTATCATATAGTTTCTTCTTAAATTCCTACTACTCAATCGGGATCATTATATATGGAGTATTTTAAATAGGTATTTATATAGTTATAAGTTATATTGAGAACCCAACTTCATGATTTAGTCAATAACTGGGAATTTTTTCTAAAAACAGACCAAAAAACACGCGCACAAAATAAATATATTCGATTTTGAGTTTCTCCCCAACCATGTGGGATTATCACACTTTTTTAATAGGAGTGTAGACTCATAGAATCAATATTATTTCCATCATATGTGCATATTTATCATTGCACAAATATATGAGAATGGGTTTATTTAGAAAATGAAATTTGGATTCCCTTTATCAGAAATTGATATGATCTCTATGTAAATAAATATAACACATTCCAAGAATCACAAAAATTTCAAATAATAGGAGAATCAAAATACACGCAAGAAAAATATCCCCACAAACACCAATATGTGAGGAACTATATAGTTGTGAAGAAACTATAATACTCTAAGGATCATTCAATAATAAATAAATATATAATCATTGATCTAGAAATTCAATACCCTTTATGAATTAGTTATATAAAAAAGAGTGGGTAGATGCGTAATAAAATAATAAATTAGTATCTCAATATTTGATGATAATTGTACCTTTCACTAAGTCATTCTCATAAACCACTTCGGTAGTTGCAATCACACGATTTGTCAATTATTATTTTTATTAAGAGGTTGTTGATGACTATCATAAAAATCATTTAGACTCATGCACTTGTTTTTATAATGTTCATTTTCCTTTCATTTGAATCATTTTCGTTTAGTTTATATGTTATTTGGTACCTTCTATTCATCCCTTGTATCAACTCACCTTTTATCTAGTTTTTGGCATTAACTAGAACAATGAATAGAATTTACACATTTAAAACACATACCAATTATACTCATTAAGGTTAAATAACATTTCTTCAAACATTAATTTCATTAATGTGACTAGAATTTCAATTCACCATGTGATTTATTCAAGCTCTCATGTGAGTTGATCATCCTTTTGTTATCAAAATAATGGTAATAGTGGGGATCTAAAATTTCAATTACTACCTTGATAGAATATTGAAAGATTCATTCATAGTTATTTTGTCTTCTATAGATCATAGATTTTAGAGACCAGATTTTAATCCACCAAAAAATCTTCCACTTTTTCGTTCATGAATAATGACTAAACAAAAATCAATATTTAAAATTATTGAAAAAAAGCTTCATTGGTGATAATAAATTCATCATCCTTTTGTCTGATATTCAGAAATTCTTTCTCCATTCATGTACATATAATATGGGGGAACAGCATACTAAAAAATCTTAACATAAAATTATCTCATTCTATGTATTCAATTTTTCCTTCTTGACTCATATTCTTAATAAGTTTCCACCATTGATTTAATTCGTCATCCAAATGATAAACTACTAGGATAACTCTTCAAGGGTATACATACTAGAGAACATAAAAAATTTTTGTTATGGTGTTGATCTATCACTCATACACTGGTGGATTGAATGATCCACTAAATAAAGGAGGATGTTGCCTCGTAAAAGATTCAATAGTATGTTGTTCCTTCATTTGATCATTCAATATCTTGGTATGATTCAGGTATTAATAATGTTCTACAAGCATAAAAAATATTTTCTGCATTCTAACTTCCACAACATTTGGTTTCTCAGTTGGATAACTATTTTATTTTCTATTACATTCATTATTAGTAAATTGTCTTCTAGTTATATCCATTGAATAAAACCCAATGGAAAATTATAACACACAATAATCATTAAATATAACCAAAAAAATAGAAATATTATTTATATAATTTTTAAATCATGTTACCTACTTCTAAATAATTAAACAATATATTTAACCTAAGTAATATCTGGAAATTACCCAAATCATTAGTATTTTATCATATTAATATACTTATCCCTTGGGTTATCACTTAATATTTTGTATTATATTTTGCAATGATTCACTAAACATTACTATAATAATAACAATAATGAACCATACTTTTCATACATATATATCACATATTAATATATGAATATTCATTACATAAAATAATTAACCATTAATATATTATATAGGTCCTTTATCATTGGAATATAGGATACATAAATCACTTATTCATAAGTTTTTCCCATTATGTACACCATAACTAGAACCCATATTAAAAATATAATATTTTAAATCATTCTTCCTACCATGGGGATGAAAACATAATAAAGGGTGAATTCAGAAACTCAGAATGGTTAAAATTTGGACATATCAATGATAACTTAATAATAATATGATCAATAAGGTATGAAAATATAATATTCACATTTGATAACCATACCCTATATATCAAAGATTTTTACATTTTTTAATTGAATACAATTTTGTATTTCATTAAATATGAATGATAACAGAATAAAATAATAGAATCCATGGTATCATAACCTTGTTTTAAAAAAGGTATTGTGTTATAAGAATAGAAAATCATTTCCATAGTAGCCAAGGATCATTTACAAGACTATATTTGTCGATTGGGTTCACCCCCCATTCTATCAAAGTAGACAAGGTTCACTCACAATAATGTCATATTGGAATAATTACCTTAATAAATTGGGGTTTTCACCATTATAGTATCATTGATCTAATGAGATATCAATCCTTACCCAATAATATTGAGAGATATGTAATTATGGGCCAACGATTCCTTGGTTATAACGTAACCACCATCCTTGGTTATAATGTAATCATTTTCCTTGGTTATAATGAAACCATTGTTCTATAATTAAAAAACACTTATTTTTGAAACATGATCAAAAAATGATCACTATATCCTCATATAATAAGCCATATATATAAATTAGTTTTCATAAACATTTCATCCATTTATCATAGTATGACCCAAAAAAATTAAATTGGTATTATAAACATCTAATCAACCTAAAAATTAACCGTTTATAAAAAGGATTAATAATAGTATCCATGTATAATATCCGTAAAAATCCTATTTAACATAAAATTAAATTAACATAAATGATAATTCCATTAAAATATCACTGAAACATTTCTTGAGGAAAATAAAATTTGACAATTAAAAATAAAATTTAAAATAAAAATATTTCAAAAACTGTTATAGAAATAATTTTATTCTAAAATAACATTGGAAAATTATAAAGGATTCTCCAAAATATTTATCAGTCATAATGGTATAAAATTATTCTCATGTTGTATAAGTTAAAAGAAAATGGCCTGTTTACAATTTAAGTAAAAGTTAACAAGCACCTTGTTTGAAAAATGAAAAAATATTCCATTTAATTCATTTTTTAAATTAAATCATAGGTATAATTGGAATTAAACATTAATATCATGATACTAAAAATCCTATTAAATATTTTTTAGAATACATGGATATGGAATAAATGTGTTTCCTGATGAAAGTGGTAAATAATATTAATTTTTCATAAAAATAACTTTTTAGTCTATTTAGTACACAAGGTGATGAAAATTTATGTAAAATATATATTTCCTAGAAATAAAAATATGATAGTTAAATTTATGGGATTTTTGAGAGATAAAAAAATTAAATTCATCATCATAACTTAACCATAAACAATCCTAATAAATAATGAGATTATAATATAAACCCCTAACCACATTTGTATAATTTTAATAATAGGCACTTTAATGAAAGAACCATAAATAGATATGTAAATCTAAATAAAATTATTTATAATCACCACAAAATTCATTCATGGGTAGTATATATACCACATAAAATGAACAATAAGTGACTATGGAATGTGTCTCAAATAAGTAAAACCAATATGAAAATCTCTTACTACTAGAACAAATTCCATAAAACTTGTTAAAACCACCTTTATCAAAAAATTTGGATTCACTATGAATCTATTAAATAAAAATAATCATATATACCATAAAAAATATTATTTACTTATAGAATTTTATCAACCATTTATTAACAATTCTTTATTAAAATCTAATTTTTTTGATAATTTCTTTGTTTTTCATTTATGTTTTGGTTTTCAGTTTTGGTCCTTATAAATTGATCATGGTTCCATAATCTATGTAATTTTAATAATTATTTAAATATATTATATATTCATTTTAAAAATTGGTATATAGATCCCTAAAATTTAGATATATAAAAATGAGTTTCAGGTTTCATGGAGAGGACAATTTATAACTTCTTTTTATTTCAATATTATATAGGTCATTTTTATGGAAAATTGTCCCTTAAAATATAAATTTCTAACCTAATGTGATTATAGTAGAATTTCCTTCATAATATAATAAAAATGATGACATTTGTTTGCCTTATCACTTAGTTTTAACATTGTTTAACACAATTTACCCCTTAGTTGGGTGATAATTATTACTATGGTGAATATTCATACTGAGAAAAAATAAAAGGAAACTATTTACCAAATTTAGACCCCATTATTTTAAATATGTAATATATATTATCATATTAAATACCTTTTACGGGAATAAATTAGTATTAATATAATCATGAAACACATGATGAAAATTATTTTATAGAAAAAATAAATTTCGGACCTAAAACATTGATTATTATTATCTCATATCTAAAAAATATTAAATGAATGTGAATTTTTATAATAGTATAATAAATATATAATTAATTTAAACAATTCTACAATTTTTAATAATTTAAATTATTAAGTTAAAAATATATTGTTCAAATAAAAACAATTTTTAAAAAAAAAATCTCCGTCACTTTCAATTTATTTTTATTTCCATTTCTTATTAATCGATAACCAATGAATTTATTTTTTTCAAATGTAAACTATATGTTTTTCAAATTATTCATAATACTTTTGATAATATCAAATATAATGGTTTTTTGGTAATAAAAACATAATAATAATTTAATATTATCTCAATGTAGGTTTAAACTCATTGTTTCTTGTAATACAAGAAATCACAAAAAATGAAATTCATTTGAAAAAAAAAATATTTCAAAAAATATGGGGTTGTTATAGTTATATTATAAACTCGTAAATAAAAATCATCCTTGAAATTTTAATTCACAATAGCGAATAAAATTATTCAATTGTATCAAAAAGAGATACATAACTCAAGATACAATTACAAATAATGTGTCTACGATAATATCTTATTTATGACTATGAAACAAATATTTCTCCCCATTATGTTAACAGAAAAAAATTTCATTATTTTCATATTTTTACACTATTCCCTCATTTCCCACAAATAATGAATCTTCCTATTACTTTCAGAAATTATCTTTTATTATTCATACCATATTTCGACAGTAAGGATATAAAATCTTCTATCTTTCATCAACTTCATCACTTGTACATCCATGATGCATACTCCCTATATAGTTTGGTGTGATTTGAAACATAACTATTCAATTGTTTAATCATAATTCATAATATTTTATTGGGTATAACCACCCTATTTTTCACCCCAACAATTATCTTGTTGGGTTTCTCATTATGATAATATATGAATTATTCATGGAATCTATTGTGAATATGAATCCTCCATGATTCATCAATTAATAAAACCAAAAGAAGAAAAACGTCATTGATGAACACCATAAGAGAATTATTTTAACATAATTGCATGATAAATTACAAATCAAAATGTATTACTCTATATTATTATTACATTCTCATTTTATTCACCCTAAATTGCTCTCAGTTCAAACTATGTTTCTTTAGGTTGGGTTCTATCATATTTTATAACCTAATTATTTAATATAATAAATCATTCATAATGACTAGTAAATAGAATTTTATTAAGTAAATCCTATAACATATGAATTTACATAATTATGAACAGTCTTAATCCCACTCATCATTCACTAGAGTGAATATTGATTCAATTATCAACCATGATTTTTATAAGGACTACCCCTATTTGAATCTATTCCACAACCACATCCACTTTCTAGTATCAAATAAAATATGTAATTGAAATAACCAAAAAATATCTACTTTTCCAAGACATCAAGATTCTATATTATATTTATAATTATCCCATAGACTTAACCATATAGTTTTCAATAAATTTTCATTTCATAATCCCTAAAATACTCAATATTAACTCAACTAACTAAAAATGGTTATCTATACCATTGAGTTTATGATCAAACAAAACATATAACCCATAAAATATTCCTAAATAGCATCCTATCCTCCAATGTTTTTTAAACCCTAATCCTTTTCCAATTTTGGAACCCTAAATCCATAATCCATCTTCCGGTGCTGAAAACACATACATTACAAACTTGATTTGATACCAACTATGGATTATCAAACATGAATGTGTATTAATTACTTCAATTAACATAAATATTTAATTATAAAAATTCAAAATAAATTTTAGGTTTTGGTATTTATAGAATTATTAAAAATAAGAAAGTATAAAATATGATGCATCATTAATGAGCGGACATTTTCATTCAACATTATAAAATTCTTAGTGCATAATAAGTCATTAATATCTCATAATAATTCTCCATAGAATTTTTTATGTTAGAAATATTATGTGTAATACTTTTCTTAGTAATGTGGGGAATTGGAAACATAATATGGGGTGATATGAAATGTTAGAGTATGATCTTGTGCCCATATTAGTAGAAATTTTTAGAAGGAAATTGATATTTTAAATATTTGGATGGGTCAAATATTGATTTAAGGTTCATAATAGAATTTATATAGTTTAGAAGCCTTAATGTGATTATTTTAGACATGGAATGAGTATTAGGATGTATCTGAAGATTTAATGTGAGACTCTTGGGATTTTTGTGTAGTTAAAATAGTTTTAGAAAATCCTTTATTAGGATTATAGTTTTCTCACACAATATAGGGGTATCATTATGGTACTCTGTTTCTCGATGAACATTCAGTATATTTTGATAGGAAATTAGCTATATATATTTTTAATATTATAGTTTACATAAAATAATGTGGGATTTCATAGGAAACTATGTGAGTTTTTAAGAGGTTTCACATAAACTATACTATTAGAGTATGGTTTGGAAATCCGTGCGGTCAAACTATGAGAGGTGGTGGGTTTTGAGGTAATACCAACTTCAATATTTGTGTGTGGTTTAAAAAATATTGTATCCTAACAACCCATATAATTAAATGATTAAAATTACCATCCAAAATTATATTTAAAGGGTTAATCCCTTGATTTCTGCAATTTTCCTCCCTCATGTGAGCTCGCATTCCCCTACTCTTCCTTATCCTCTCCAACACCCTTCAAAGGAATATTTTCTATGGTGTTTTTCTATAATTAAGGAAGGTACAAGATCCTCTACCTTATCTCATATTTTCTCATACTCACTCCATTTATTTTATAATTATTATAGTTTAGCACTAAAGTATATATTTCTCTAGATATCGATGAAATATTATATTTCATGAATGGGATTCATATAGAATTGGTTGAGGAAATTGAATGTGATTTTATAGTGTGGCCATGCATATAATTTTTATAGGTGCACCATGACATCATGTTTTATATGTTTTTTTACCCTAAATTTAAATTTTTTAATGACGGTTTTGGTAATGTAGGTTGGATATTTTTCTCATCTTCAGTTTAGCAGTGTGTTGGGAGTAGTTGGAACCTTGTTTCATGATGAAATAGAGATTGTTAGACTACCACTGAGCTATCCAGCATTATAATGCATTTATATTAAATTAATTAATTAATTATAATTTTTTTAGTTAATTATTTATGAATGTTTGGTTTGATTTAGGGGCTCATGTTATAGATATGAGATCCGTTGATTGTGGATGAGGATAAGTGAGGTCAAACATACCATAAAATCTTTTTTTGGACCTTGGAAAATGTTTTTAGCCATAGTATGTGGTGATTTGTATATCATACCTTCTATTTAAGTAAATAGTCATGTGAATGTGTTTCATGATATGTTCTCGTATCACCACATATGGTAAGGGACCCATAATTAAATGTCTTAAATAAATAAAATAATTATATTGAATATATAAATAAATATGAATGTTTCAATAAATAAATTTCCTTACCATGTATATACAGAAAATAAATAATTTTATCTTAGGTCCAATGAGAACTATATTTATTACATAGTCTCCATATGTCATGACATTTCAATAAAAAAATTCATTTATTTTAAATGCACCCTAATGGGGAATAATAAATTGAGAATCATAGAGGGGGACCTACTGGAATAAGAACTTGTAGACTTCGTAACCATCCTTAATAAGGTGGATAGTTTGAATTGGTATGGTTCAAACTAGGGATTGATAATGACCAGATGGTCAACTTTCTAATTTCATTAATTTCATAAAGGTCCTCGTCTGTTAGATGGTATGACATATAATAATAATTCCTCTTAAAGATGGGATTAAACCATTAACTAGTACTTTGAGGGGACCCTGATTAAGTTTCCCCAATCATGTTAATACCCTAGTGTGGTATAATTGGGAATTTTATTTGGACGACCATGGGTATCCCCTAATTTATAAATTAATTTACATGATCACTAAGTCCAACAACATAATCAAAATGTTCTAGGCATCTATAACACACTATAACATTTATTTACGTATCAATTTATTTATATATTATATTTTAAATGAATTTAAATGAATTATTCTAAATAAATAGATGGTGTTTGTGGGATTTTCCATCCTCATCCACTTTTTTGGTTGGGTGGAAAGAAAAATTAAGACCCGTCCCTACCTATCTGTTACATCAGATGTCAGATCCACCTGAATCCTGAATGTGACCAATAAATAGGTTAACCATGATTATATTTATTTTCATATTTATATTAATATATATTGAAATATGAAATTAATCTTATAACTAGTTTTATTCACAAAATATTCTGATCCAACTCTCAATTAATGCATGTAAATCCTTGAATTCTTTGTGAAATCAGGATATGAAATTTGATGTTATAATTACATGAATTCCTAGTGTATGTATGATTCCTAATTATTCTAGTAAAAAAGGAGTTCACTGATTGAATCTAAGAAAAAACTCTTAGAAAGTGTATCATAGAGGTTTTACAACCCACTAGGATTCATAATGTGGCCTATGTTTCCAAGTGGAAACATTTCCCACTAGCACTTGATGTTTAAGGAATCCCTATGGTTGAGGATGATCACCACAATTGATTCATATGATACTCCCTAGGATCGAGTGGGTGATCTATGAATGAATTTACTAGAGTTTTTTGGAATATGATACTGATATAATGATTGATGTATATTATGTTACCATTTTAGATTGATAGAGTTATCATTTTATAATACCAAAGGGTCAACCCATTATTAATTCATTCGAATTTCCAATTTATTTATTTCCCGTGGACTAAGACCTAGGAATTCAGAATTGGATAGGAATATGGAACATTTATATATTTTTTCTCTCACTAATTACTCATGGATTGAGTGGTATAACTGTGATTCCTAAGATCCAACTAGATCCCTTATTAATATAATGTCAAAATTCATCACAAAATTTTATCTTGAATTTAGTGGTGGTGAGAATGAGTGTTCCAAAGGATTGGATTTATATCCCCATATGGTGAAATAACATTCTCAGAGATTTTCTTGTTTTGGATGAGGCAGGTATGGTTAGAAAAGGTTAACCATCAGTTCCATGGTATGAGATTATTTATCAAAATTATTTCCAAGATATTTTTTATTCGTCTGTGTAGTTAACATACAAAAAATATAATTTTGTTGGTTTTTTACATGAATTAATTAATGTTTCCCTACTCAGTTTTGTAATCACAACCTAATACAACATCAACTACAATTGGGTACCCATGAAGTAATTTACCCTGATATAAAAGTAGTTTGGGCTAAGGCTCTGGAGTAATTGAGCTAGATGGCTCGAATGTGTAAATAGGGCCTCATATGTGCTAAAAATCGATATATTGTGTATGGAGTGATTTAATTTTCTTTTATTATGGGTTTTATAAGTACCTAAACATGTGTATAGTTAGTGTAGTTATGGAATGGCTATTCATGACATTGAAATGTTTTATTCTTTATCACCTAGTTATATATAATTTGTCTGAAATTAGTTAATTAGGATGATGTTACAAATTTAGTTATTTTATATTGTTTTATAACTATAAAATATGGGTATACTGTCCTAAATTCTCAAACCTAGTCCTTCAATTCTAGTCAAAAGTATCTGACATATGGAGAGGAGAATTTGAGGCCATGTGGCCACCAAACCTAGACATTGTTCATAATAACATGTATGGGTATGAAAAGGTGGAATCATAGGGGTTATATTCCTATTGTGTTACTATTTGGGACATGGTAGATATAATTATAAGGAATGTGTTAGTGAATGTTGTGGATATCTAAGTAGTGCATTAAAAACAATTTCTCCGGTAAGAAGTCCTGGTAACTAGGGATATTTGATCAATGTTTTGGGTTTTTTATGTCACAGTGGTAAATGATTTTCACTTCAGGTGACTCACATGAGAATTAGATTTTATGATATATTATGAATTTTTAGGGATCTTTTTCCACTATCAAGAGTAGAGTGACTTCATTTGACTCATGGTCTACAAATGGAAGAGGCATTTTTTCAAGCATTGTATTGGTCATGTAGGTTCACCTAACATATTCTAGTTTATCTATGATTTACAATAATAATTATAATGATATATATTTGAAATTTCAATAATAAACTAATTTTCTTTCATAGAGGAACTTGGAGGCTTTCTACCTAGTTAAGATAAACTGTTTACGTTCTTTAGTGACCTTAATTGTAGACTACACCATGATGTGATTGGGATATGTTTATGCCAACATAATGCCTTCCCAACATGAGGTGTATTGACCCTTAAAATATTATAATATGTAATTAATTACACATTGTAACAATGGTAGGTATCTAAAGGCATTTAATTCCTTAGATAGTGACCATTAGGAGAACCTTTTTTCCACCAAGTTCTCTTTTTTTACTATAGTAGGATGAACATGGAACTGAATGCCTTAGTGTTTACCCTTAGTGATTAACATCAACAGTTAATTCCTTTCTAGTATAAAACTTGTTGATGAACCATTTTAGGAGAAGTTAAATTACAAATAATAAAAACATAAATGATTCTTTTTCCATCTACATCGTTATGAAATTTTACTTAAACATCCTCTATTTGTGGTCATTTAGTAAAATCATCTAGTGTGATGATGATCAGTTCCTAAAATATCCCTACTGAGCTAGAACCTTTAGGAGGAATTATTATACATATATCCCTAATTAGGGCTAGTTTATCATCCTTCCTACATTGGCATCGTGATACACTAGAGAGAATCCCCATATAAATATTCTTTTAGAGGATTAGTGCTCTGTAGGTTGATTCTTGGTAGGTGATGCCTTAAATTATTTAGAAATTATAATATTCCATTAAATTAATAGATTATTAATGGGTTTCACTAAAAGGGGATTCCAATTTCAACTTATAAGTTTTTTTCCTCTATAAATTGGAATAAAAACCCATATAACTAAACCCATGTAATATTTTTTTGACCTATATAGGTCAATGTTACCATTAAATTCTTTGAAATAATTCCTTAGATTGCATTTTAGCCTTGTTAGATGACATGTAATTGTGGATGTGGGAATAGAAATATTGAATATGATCTATAATGAAATGAGTATTTTTCATTATGTGGGAAACCAACTTGAGGGTGATGGTTGCTATGTGATGTCATCATATGTGAGATGTGGTGATTGGGTGTTGGGGGATGTTAATGTTGTGGGTTTCAAGATGGTTTCATGTAAGGAAATTCATGAGATGTTACTGTGCTGATAGGTTTGACCCATGGGATACGTTGATAGACATAATGACCATAACATTTTACCTAATTAGTATGGATATATTGGAGGATTTGAGGCTATTATTTTTTACTCATGCCCTAGTGAGTCAGTAAATCATTTGATTGGGAGAAACCCATGAGAGGGGTTAGTAAGTGATGGTGGATTAACCTAAGGCAAGTTAAATGTATGGGCTTGATCCTATGAGTCTAATTTATGGGAGATGATTATGTTTTGTGTCAATTGAGGAATTTTGCCTTTTGTTTCAAAGGAAAATCATAAGGTTCTTTTGTATCAAGACTGGCTTTGATGGGATGGACTTTTTAGGTACCTTTCATGGTTATCTAGTGTGTGATCTCTTAGTATCATAGTTAGATAATGAGTGAAAAATCTCGACTAGAATGAAATTGTGTCATTTTAAATAATTTGGGTTATGTTGGCACACTTTATATTGAGTAGGAACACCTATAGTTTTTGGACTATGCATGTTAGTGTGTTCAAAGTTGATGGATTAAGAAGGGGTGAGGAACCATATTCTAAAGAGGTGTTCAAAGGTATCATATAGTGTAACATGACTGGAATGTAATGATGTAATGTTTTATTAATAAAAATTCCTCTTGATCTAATTAAATGTCTTATTTTGTAAAATGGTTATATAACATATTAACATATTTGGTTTTTTGATTTTGGATTTCAAAACACCATTAATAATTGTTACCATTTCTTATATAGTCGTTGAATAGTGATCACATAATTAGTATAAATATTGGGATTTAAAAAATCCAATTTACTCTTACAAAGGAAGTTAGGGACTCATATATTATAATTGCTCTGTAAGAATCCCATTTGTCAGAGATCAAAGAGGTGGTCCCGTCATTGGGCATCGCTCTTGAGCAATCCCATGCTGAGCTACAACACATTCAGCTTGAATGGAACCACCTATGTGAGTAGTATAAGGTGATAGTGATTACCACCCAAGGGCTGTTATCCAAGCCCCCCAAGAGTTCTTCACCATTCCACACCAAACCCTTAGGTCGTATGTGGGTGTTATAAGGGTTTGTGTAACAATTCATAGCACTATTACTATGTGCATTATTATTGTATATAATAAAAAATATGCATTCATTTTATTATTGTTACTTTGTAAATAGTTATTATAGAAAATATAGTATTTTTAGTTAATATTCAATTAAGAAATCAATTTTGGTGAATTAATGGATTTTTTAATTAAATCATTTTTAAATAAAATATTATTACTAAATTAATTTTTATTAAATATAAATTATCATATAATTTTAATGAATAAAATTGTGATTTTTATTAAGGATTGAAAGTCATCTTTATCAAAACCCATAAATTTTTTATATATTTCTTTTTTATTTTAAAAGTAAAAAAATCAAATATTTAAAAAATATATATATATAATGAATATTATTTTTGGAATCGGGATGTTCAAATTATACAATGGTAAATTGTTTATAATTTTTTGAGACAGTCACATTTTTGGATAAAAATTAACTACCATTTAAATATATAATGTACTTTATGACAACATAATGACCCGATAGTGATGTGATAAAATACTATAAACATGATGTTCATTTAATATCTGTTTTACCATTAAAATAATTTTATTTTAGTTTTTTTAATTATTTTTCAAAGCCTTAGTGGACCCTCAATAACTAATAAAACATTTTTCATTTTAAAAATATTTCCCTTAGTGTATGACTCACCACTACATAAGTATGCAAAATATTTTAATAAGTTCTGTAATTTTCTTTATAAAATATTTTTTTCTACTCCCATTTTATAAAAATCAATGGTAAAAACCATTGGTTGGTTTTTAGTTTTGATTAGTTAAATGTGTGGTGGCCAAAACCTAAATAATAATGACATCTCTTTTCATATATAAATCCACCCAAGATCCAACTTCGCCTTCACTCAAATGCTTATAATCTTGACCAACCACTGACCTCCTCTTTCTAGAATCCTTCCAATGTGACCCAATCTCCCAATAATTATCTCTCAAGCCCCTCTCAAGCCTTTGGTTCCACACATTCAAGTAAAGTATTTTTTCCTCTCTCATTTTTGTCCAATTTTCTTTATGTTTCTATACTCTTGTCTTTTCAATTAATAATGTTAACATATATTTTATCACCCCATCATAACTATCTCCATATTTTTGAATGATTAGAGACCCCATTCTTTCTCATTAATTCCTTCCATGTACACATGTTACCATGCTGAAATTCTATAAGGGACTTCGCTCTCCTCATTTACATTCAAGAAATTCTATTTTATTATGAATATAAATTACATTACATATGTTGGGACATGTAACTATATGACCCCCTTAATTTCCATTTCATTTTAATATTATTAGTCATCCCTTTATCTCTCATCAACCATTTTTATGAATTCTTATGTCATGTTGTTATGCTTTCGAAATGGCACAATGATTTTCCAAGCCAAAGTCATTTTGTAGTGAATACCAAGCCCATTTCTCTATCAATGATATTAAACTTTATTAACATTTACTTATTGATTATATAGATTCATTTATGAATTCCATATTCCTTTTTTGTGTAATGAACAATAATGTTTAATGAATATGTGTTATATGACCCATTTGGCACACTTTTTCTTTGAAATGAAATGATTAAGAATGGTACACCCTAATATATCTCAAATGAATTTGGTAAATGATAGTATCATGATACATTAAGAAAAATTTGGTTTTACACTTTCTAATTAAAGTAAAATAAGGGTTTACTCATGATCCATTTTCAATGATCCTTGGATCATGATAATATCATGTTAAATGTTGTTGCCACATTTTCATTCTATGATAAGTATGCTTTATCATCCCTTTATGTTCATGTTTCTCTTATGATTCATTGATATGTATGTTGACTAACATGAATTTTATTTCTTAGGTTAGGCCTTGATTACTCTCGTACTGGGATTTATAGATCACTCGTTTCTTATGCATGTCTCCATGTTATCCCATGAAATGCTTAGTATGAAGGAATGTTGTGGTCATGTAAAACAAATTATCATGAAAGATATTTTGTTTTATGTTCTATGTTGTTATGTAATGTTACTAAGCCCCAAATACACTAGACCTATAGATATTATATGTTGTATAAATTAATTATTTTTATGTAATAAATCATGTTTAAGTGTGTATTAAAGAGAAGGGTTGTTATAGTTGGAATCAGAGGATAGGTTTAGTTATTTTCGGTATTAGGATTACAAAACCCTAGAGAAATCCTTAGGGATAAGACTAAGAGTAATAAAAATATATCTAAATTTTTTTGAATGTTGAGTAAGTGGTTTATCAAGAAAATACATCCATGACTAGATACGAGCTGGTAGAGGTGGTTGTGGCACAGATGTATCACGGGGTAAAACCATAAAACACCACATTGAGCTAGACTCGAACGTGAACTAGTGCACGAAAACTGACCTTGTTGAACTCTTGGTTATGAAACTCCTGAGGGATATGATTTAGTAAACTCATAAGATTAGTAAAAACAATTATTAATGGAATAAATAAATTTCTCCTATGAATATATTCTGGGAAGTAGATCATCGATAACATATACTGAAGCCTATACATTCATTAGTTAAGGAATGAAAATTAATTTATAAGTTATACATTTTTGACAATGGATACCCATTTATGTGTTACCCATAAATTTAATTTTATTCCATCCAATATCTTTTAATAAGGGGACTTGGGCTAACAACTGATTGGAAAATCAATGTGATGATTGTTCTGATGAGATACCCAATCTGATGGGAGCGAGAATCAAAAAACCTATCACGGTACTCTCTCAGTTAACTCAAGTTATAAATAGATACATGGTTCATGAAGAACATTACACCCCCCTAGAATAAGTCACAATCAATAGATTAATGATAAAAAGGCCACTGACATTTAATGGATCATATTATCCCATAATCACCGAACAATGGATCAAATCCATTGTGAATATCATCTCCATCCATCAATGTTATGAAAAAGAGATGCTACTTCTGGATAATTATCGTATGGAGGGTGGAGTTTATAAATTGTAGAAATTTATAAAAAAAATATTATGCTTGAGGAGGATATTGAGGCATTGGAATAACATTATTTCTTCAAAACATTTTTGACAAATATTTTCCCCGCACACTCCAAATTAAGATAGAAAGAGAATTTATAGCCATCAAGAAAAAAGATGATGAATCTGTTAGAGAATATGAGGAAAATTTCACAAGGCTTGAAGGATAAGACTATGTCTTTGTCATTACCCATGAATGCAAGGTTGACCTCTTCTTTGGTGGGATAAAAAATAGCCTATGGGAAGCCATATCAATCCGTGACTTTGGGAAATATGAGGAAATTTTCTGATATGACCTCAAAGTTGAAATGATGATCCGAAAATCTCAGGGGTATCATGGGAATATGAAGTGTAATTTGGAAAATAATTTCAGTGGTCCAATGGATAAATCCAATGGTTCTATGAAAATTCTAGCACCACACTTTCCAATGGTGCAGAAATAAGCACCCCGGAAATTTCTTGAAGTGTATGAGGAAATGCTTTTGGTGTGAAAGAGAAGGGAACATAGACATTAACTGTCGAAAACAAAACCATGTGGCTGCAACAAAGGAGGGGAATTCTCCATTATACCCTCAACACATTTTTCATTTATTCAATAGTACAGAACTGATGCACTTTGCAAACCAGTTCCCTAAGGAATGGGTTTTTAGAGGAAACCAACAACCTACAAGGCTGCAGGGGGGCTTTTTCCATCACTACCATCGAAGTGAAACCCAACAATGATGTGATGATATGTATGCTAGTTATTCATTAAATAATAGAGGACATACCATTTTATTATGGTTCTACGCATCCATTTATATGCCGAAAGTTTAGTAGAGTAATCCCAACACCACCACAAGTCATGGAAGTAAAGATGTTGGTGAGTACAAAAAATTGGGAAATCATTGAAACCCCTGAATAAATCTCCTCCCCAGTCATAATTTGTCGTTTTAACTCCTCAGATAACCATTCCATACTCCCATTTATATAATTATATACAATTATTGGCAAGGATTAGATTTCGTTATATATATCCAACATAAATTTCTGTGTGAGGGAAATATCCTACCATATGGAAAATCAACCACTGGTTTTGTAGAAATGCATGGAGGCCGATGATTATTCTTTAGCAGCAGCATATCAAGCAAGGTTATTAACGCCCTATTAGAACATGTATCTTTCATAGATGATTGAGTCTAATGAAGAAACCATCCTTGATTATTTTCCTAATGTGAGGAAATTTGTTGAAGTGTTTCCTGAGGAATTGCATGGACTTCCTCCTAGAAGAGATGTTTAATTAACAATTGATATTATACGAAGGGCATTTTAAATATCCATGAATCCATATAGAATGGATTTTGTGGATCATTAGTTGTTGAAGAAACAACTATAGGAGAATCTGGATAAAGGATTTATATGCCCAACTACTTCACCATGGGGTGCACCAGTCCTCTTCATCAATAAGAAGGATGGTTCAATGTGCTTTTTCCTTGATTATTTTGAGATCTACAAAATAACGATAAATTACAAGTATATTTTACCACTAATTGATGACTTATTGGATCAGATACATGGAGAAAAATTCTTCTCCAAGGTTTATTTGCAGTCAGGATATTACAAAGTAAGGTTGAAGGAGGAGGATATCCCTAAGAATGCTTTTAGTACAACATATTGGCACTATAAATTCATAGTAATGCATTTATAAGTCTCTAATTCATCATAAATCATCATGGACATGATAAATAGAGTATTTAGATATTACAATGAAAAAATTGTGGTAGTCTTTATAGATAATATTCAAATTTACTCCCAAACCATGGAGGAGTTTGAGGAGCATCTAAGACCTATACTAGAGACCTTAAGAAAGGAGAAGCTCTGTGAAATGTAAAACAACTGTGAGTTCTGGTTGGAGGAGGTATCATTCATGGGTCATAACATCACAAGCTATGGGATATCTTTAGATCCCTCCAATATAGGTGGAATTGATTTATGGGTAAGGCCAACATCGTTAACGGATATTCGAAGCATCCTGGGGTTTGATAGATATTGTCACCAATTTGTGAGAAATTTATCTTGATTTTACAAACCTCTTACCAAGATAAATATAAATGAAGTGATGTTTGTTTAGAGTGATGAATGTGAACATAGCATCATGGAGTTGAAAAAAAAGTCTTATCACTATGACCATGCTCACATTGCCCACAAGTGGAGGACATTTTGGGGGTATTTAAAGATTTTTAGAAGAATGGATCGGGTTGTGTGTTGATGAAAAATGAAAAATTAATTTCCTATGCTTCTAGGAAATTGAATTTTTATGTGAAAAACTATCAAAAACTTGATCTGAAGTTGGATTAAGAAATCTTTTCTTTGAAAATTTTGCAACATTACCTCTTTAGAGATAAGTGAGAAATATCCAAAGATCCCAAAATCCTAAAATATATATTCACATAGAAAGAGTTGAATATGCCCCAACAGAGATTGTCAGATCTGACTAAATACTCTGATTTCTCAATCCATTACTACCCTGGGAAAAAGAACAAGGTGGAGCATTCTCTATGTACAAAGGACCCAACAATTCTATCATTGATGAGAATTTAAAATGATCATATTTACTTAGATTTGATGAAGATGTACATGAGAATCATAAATAAGGGAACATTATCAATCCTTTCACAAATAATTGATCAACCATGTCTTTTGAAAATACTAAAGGATGCTTAAAAGGATGATTTAGGAATTCATAAGAAAGTGGGAAATATCAAAAAAGGGTAATCCTCGGAGTTCAATGTTAATGAAAAAGGAATAATGATATTTGGGACAAGACGATGTGTTCCATAAAATCTAGAGATAAGGAAAGAACTTTTGGATGACGAAAAAATTTAGATTTTCTCTATTCACTTAGGAAACAAATAGATGTATAGAGTTCTTGGTGAGAATTATTAGTGGGATAAAATGAAGAAGGATATCATTGAGAATGCATCAATGTGCCTGATATGTCAGGACTTGAAGACTGTGATATAGAACTATAAGGGGATGACACAACCATTAGCCACACCAGCATGTAAATTGGAGTAAATCACCATGGACTTTGTCATTGGACTTCTAAAGACATCCAAATGAAACAATGATATCTAGGTTATTGTGGATTGTCTTTCAAAGACTGCACACTTCATTTAAATTCAATAGGATTTCCCAATGGATCAACTGACACATATATAAATCAAAGAAGTGTTAAGGATTCATGGAGTACCAATATCAATTGTATCTAATCGAGATCCAAGATTCACCTATACATTTTGGAAGATCCTTCAACATGCTCTAAATATTGAGCTAAACTTCATTACAGCTTATCATCCTCAAACTGATGAACAATTTGAAAAAACTATCCAAACACTTGAGTATATGTTTAGAGATTACACAATGGATTTCAAAGGAGTATGGGGTCAACATATTCCTCTTATTGAGTACTCACACAATAACATTTTCCACTCAAGAATCCAAATGGACCCTTATGAAGACTTGTTTGGGAAGAGGTGCAGAACACCAGCATATTGGGATGAAGTTTGGGGGGAAACTCCAAGGTCCAGAAATCGTCAATGAAATAGTGTAGAATGTTAAGACCATCCAGAAGCACATTAATGATGCTTACTGTCGACAAAATAGCTATGCTGATAATCATTGATGAGACCAAGAGTTTGATGTGGGAGACATGGTGTTCCTCCACATATCACTGTGGATGAGTGTTATGAGATTTGGGAATAAGGGAAAGCTCAGTCCAAGGTACATTGGCCCTTTTGAGATCTTTAATCATGTCGGAGAAGTGGCCTACCGACTATCACTCCCACTGAACCTATCTCAAGTACATGATGTATTCCATTTTTCACTATTGAGTAAGTACATACCTGACCCATCTTATGTACTCAATACAGAGGTGGTACCATTGGAGAATGACCTCTCCTATGGAGAGAATCTAGTAAAGATATTATATCATAGGTAAAAAGTTCTACAAAATAAGACAATACCCCCCCCCCCTCATAAAGGTGTTGTGGTGAAATCACTAGTTTGAAGAGTAATTGTGAGAGTCACAGGAAGTGATGAAGCAGAGTTACCCTCATCTTTTCTTAGCCTGGTAAAATAAAATTTTGACGGTTAAATTTTTTAAGGAGGAAGATTGTAATGACCCAAACATTCATCAATAAAAACTCCTCTTGATATAATTAATTGTTTTATTATGTAAAATGGATAGATAACATATTAACATATTTAGTTTTATGATTTTGGATTTTGATATATAGTTTATAATTAATACCGTTTCTAATATAGCTATTGAAAATTGATCACATGATTATTATAAATATAGGGCTTTAACAAATCCAATTTAAATAGAAAAAGGAAGTGATGGCCTCATCTTGTAGAATTGATCCATATAAACCCATTTTTGGAGCTCTTAATGTAGTTGGCATCATTGGGATTTGCTCTTAACAATATCCAAGATGAGCTTTAACGTGTTATGCTCGAATGGAACCGCCTATGTGAGAAATGGAAGTTGATAGAGATTACCACTCAAGAGATGTTATCTAAGTCACCCCAAGAGTCTGTCACCATCGCACACCTTACCCTTAGGTCATATGTGGGTGTTATAAAGGGTTATTTAACAAGACCCTATCACTATTATTTTATTCATTATTTTTTTATAGATTAAAAAATATGCATTCATTTTATTTTTGTTACTATCTAAATTGTTTTTAATGAAAAAATAGTATTTTAGTTAATATTTAATAAATAAATCAATTTAGATGAATTAATGGATATTTGAATTAAATTATATTTAAATAATATATTATTACAAAAATAATTTTTATTAAATATAAATGATCATATAATTTTTTTGAATATAATTAGGATTTTAGTTTTGTTTGAAATCTGTTTTTTTCAAAAACAATGAATTTTTAATAAATGTCGGTTTTTATTTAATAATTAAAAATTCTCTTATTTTGAAAATTATTTCGATAAGATGAATATTATTTTTGGAATCAGGAAATTTAAATTATCCAATGGTGAATTTTTCATAACTTTCTGAAACAATCATATTTTTGGGTAAAAATTAAATCCCATTTAAATATATAATGTGTTTTATGACATCATGATTACCTGATATTGATGTAATTAAATACTATAAACATGGTGTTCGGATAATATGTGTTTTTAAATTAAGATAATTTGATTTTAGGACTATTTGATTTATTTTTCAAAGCCTTAGAGAACCCTCTTAGACTTATAAAACATTTTTTAATTTTAAAATTATATCCATGAGACAATCACTCACCACCACATAGGTAAGACTAATATTTCAATAATTTTGGACATTACCCTTATAAAATAATGTTTTTTACTTCTCTTTGGCATAAACCATTTTAAAAAAATAGTTTTTTGGTTTGTGTTTTTGATTAGTATAATGTGTGGTGGCCAAAACCTAAATAATAAAGAATTCCCTCTCTTTTCTTATATAAAACCACCGAATACCCAATATAATATTCATTAAAAACATTTGGATTTATACAAAACATTTACCTAATCTCTCTATAATCCTCTCAAGGCACCCCAATCTCCCATGAATCCTCTCTCAAGACCCTCCAAACCCATTGGAATAACACTTCCATTTAAGGGAGTTTTTCCTCTCTCGGTTTTTCCATGTTATTTTATATTTCTATACCATTGTATTTTCGATTAAAAATGTTGGGGTATAATTTTTCACCTCCCACATAATGCCCTAATAATATTTAAATTATTATGTACCTCTTTCACTCTCATTAATCCCTCTCATGTACACCAGTTACCTTGCTAAAATTCCATAAGAGACTTCTCTATCATCATTTACATTCAAGTAATTATTTTGTTTTATGAATATAAATTACATTAAATAAGTTGGGACATATATATATATATATCCCCATTACTTTCCATTTAATGTACGTATTTTGATACACCCCTTTCTCTATCATGAACAATTTTTAGGATTTATTTTGTCACACTATTATAATGCTGAAATTGGACTACAATTTTCCGAGATAAAGTCATTGTGCAGTGAATACCATTCCCATTTCTCTATCAACGGTATTAAAATTTATGAACATTTACATGTAGATTATATATTTTCATGTATGAATTCTGCATTCCTTTATCGTGGAATAAATTATGATGTTTAATTAATCCATGTTATATGATCCATGTAGCACACATTTACATGAAATGAAATGATTAAGAAGGGTACACCAGAATAGCGATCCAATGCATTGGGTAAAAATTAGTATCATGACAAATCAAGTGAATTGAAGGTTTAACCACTATAATTCATGTGAAATTATGTTTTAATCATGATCCCTGATCAATGATCCTTGGCTCGTGCTAATATCAGGTTAAATGTTGTTTCCACATTTCAATGATATAATAATCAAGCTTTATCATGCTTTCTGGTTCATGTTTCTCATATTCTCCATTGATATGTTTATTAGATAATATGTATTGTATTTTTCATTTTATTCAATTTTTACTCCCTCTCTAGGCTTTATAGCTCACCCTTTTTTTATGTATGTCATCAGGTTATCCCATGCAATTCTATGTATGAAAGAATGTTGTGTTCAGGTAAAAGATGTTTTCAATAAAGATATTCTGTTTTATGTTCTATGTTTTTATGTAATTTTCCTATTCATGAAAGACGCTAGACCTATCTATCTTCTATTTTGTATCAAGTGAATAGTTGTATGTAATAAATCATTTTTAGGTGTGTAATAATGAGCTGGGTTGTTATATGGAAAGTCATGGATAATTTCCTTCCTAATATAAATAGTGTAAAACTCATGGTAGAATGAGTTAGGTGATGGATTGAGTGGAATGGGATTGTATACCAACTATATATGGTGAGTTTGGTATAAATATATTACACATGGTATGATTTTAAAATGAAAGTTAATAAACAGTAAATTATGGGTTGGGGATAAATTTTTTTGAAAGTGATACTTATGGGAATTGTGATAGGGATATTTGGGAGAAATAATGAATGTTCCTTATGGTGTGGTCTATTCTACAAATATATTGGGTGTTGTTGAATGATCTTCCCTAGGTTCGACCTTGACATGCATCATTAGTGAGATATAATGTTATGGTTTGACATCTAATGATCATGGATCAAAAAGAACTAAAAGAATTAGGTGATGGAACCTATTGAGGTGAGTATGGATCAAGAGGACATTCAATCATTTACTATTATAACCATTGAAAGAACCTATTTTGGGTGGTGACCTAGTATGTCTGGTTTGTGTACATTTCAATCATTATTTTCGATGATAGATAAGGAATGGGACTTAGTGATTGGAAATGTTTTTTGATGGTTTAATGTTATAGATTACCCCAGGTTGGAGAGATGAGTGTTAGTTATAAGCATATTGTCTTCATTTGTTAATGTTTGTGAGAGTGTGGGAACAGTTATTGGATAGATGTCTTAGAGTTTTGATTCAACTCGATAATGAACAAAGGTTATATTTGATTCCCTATAAAATGTTAGGTATTGGTTCTATTATGCTATCAAGTGGAGTATGGGAATGGAAATCAGGCTCGAGATAGCTTTTGATGATCCAAAGTTATTAGATCAAGAGTTAATATGTGATTGTATGGTGTCGTGAAGATGAAAATGGTCACTTTATGGTTCAACATGAAAATTTAATCATAAATTTGATATGGTTAATAAGATCATGTATCATAATTATCATGTGATTATTCTAGGGATTAAGGCATTGTGGTCAGGTTTTGGTGACATATCAGTTCCTGGATATAATAATTTTTGAGGAAATTCATCCAATGGGGATTGAAATAATTTTATTTTTTATAGTTGGTCAGAGATGTAAAACATCGACCATGTTTCTAGGATGGCATGGGTGTAGTGTAGGTATCCGGTAAAAATTATGATGGAAAATTAGTGGTGGACAGTTTAATCTTGGTCTATTTGAATTTGAGTTACCTATATCAGAATTAAGGAGTACGTTCTACTTCTTCATGTGTGAGAAGATGCAGTGAGTTATGAACCAAGATGGAATCATTATTAGGACATAATGGGTTTTTAGTAGTTAATTCCAATGGTGGAGGTACCATGGATTGAAATTGATCGTTGGAATGATGAACCTATGGTAGGGAGTTCCATAGGATGGGTGATTAATAAAATGAAAATATTTGTCATGTAACGAAATAAATGGGATCGTGTCAAAAAAAATTTGATGTTTTGTATGTGTATGTGATTATTGGATTTTGATTTGATGGTTTATGTGCTGAATGTTGAAAATGGATCTTGCAATGTGTGTTGTGATTTAAGAAAAATAAAGAAATCATTTGAGTGGGAAACCACAATTGAGGTGGGTTGAGAATGTAATTTTAATAACCACTGAGGCATCTTAGGGATGAAAAATATTGAGGTGGGATTTTTTTATGATCTCACGCCTATATGAGTTGATATTTTTAGAAGTAATTTAAAATTTTCAATTATCAGATTGGTTGAATTTTGATTGGTGATTAGATATGAAATTATAAGAGTTGGATCACCTCAATGTGATGTTTTTAGAAATGGAATGAGGCTCCGGAAAAAATTAGGTGTTCATGTGATCTTCGAGGGATAAAATTGATGTTATGAGTGTTTTGGAAAATCATGTCTAGGGACCATGGTTTGGGTGTTTAGTTTAATATAATCTTTATAGGACTTTGATTCTCAAGGAACTTTTAGTTCATTTTTTATGATCATGTTAATCTCATAAGGGTTGTGCACGGTTAATGTAAAAATATGTGACATTAAAGAAGAGATTGTGTGAGATTTCTAGAGGCCATAGACCTACCAAAATATTGGTACATGTTTTTTAAAACCGCGTGGATAATTAAAGGAGGAAATTACCATTTCTCCCCTTTGATTTTTTTAATGGTTAATCCCCCCGTTTCTCCCATTTTCCTCCCTCATGTGAGCCAACACTGCACCAATGTTATTTTCCTATCCATCCTCATCAATGATGTCTTTTATTGGGAATTTTTAGTAATGGAAAAAGGTACATGATCCTCTCTAATCTATCATATATACTCCTCCTCTCTCCAATAATTTTTATATTATTTCGATTTATGTCAAAAGTAGATATTTCACCATATAATGTTGAAATCACCCCTTTCTTGAAGGGGGTTTATGAAGAATAGGTTGAGGACATACCAGGATAATGCCAATGTCTGTTCACTCATTTAATATTCAATGGTACATAACATAGTTTACTTTTTTTTAGTTTCCCATTAAATTTAATATTGATTAATGATGGTTTTGAGAACATAGGATGGTAATTTTTCACAACTTTAGTATAACAACCCTACTTTATATTACACACATAAACCTGATATATTACATAAAATCATCACTTGATAAAACATATAGGATCTAGAGGTCTAGTGTATTTGGGGCTTAGGAACATTACATAACATCATAGAACAAAAAAATACAACATCTTTATTGAAAAATTCTTTAACAAGACCACTACATTCCTTCATACTTTGCATTGCATGGGATAATCTGAGGACATGCATTAGAAAAGGGTGAGCTATAAAGCCCGGTAAGGGAACAAACATCGAATAACATGAGGAATACAATAAATGTTGCATAATAAGCATATCAATGGAGAAAAATATAAACATGAACATAAATTCATGATAATTCATGATAATAATAACATAGAAATGTGGCAACAACACTTAACATGGAATTAGCCTGAGCCAAGGCTCATTGCACACAGACCATGAGTAAACCCTCATTGCACATTAGGCATGAGTAAAACCTTATTGAAAATGAATTATCATGAGTCAACACCCATTTCACATAATGTATCATAATACTATAATTTACACAATGCATTGGGGCTATATTAGGGCTCACCCTTCTTAAACATTTCATTTCATGCATAAGTGTGCCACATAGATCATATAACATGGAATCAATCAACATCATAAGATATTCCATGATTAAGTAATTTGGAATTGATACATTAATGTACCATTAAATAGGTATATTTTCATAAATTTGAATACCCTTGATAGAGACATGGCTATGGTATTCACTACACAATGATCTTGGCTTGGAAAAACGCGGTGCAATTCCGGTAGCATAACAGCGTGACATAAGGATTCGTGAAAATAGTTTATGAGATAGAAAAGGGAGTCTCATAATATATACATGAAATGTATAGTAAGGGGGTAATATGGATACATGTCCCAACAAACATAATGTAATTCATATGCATAATAAAAAAAATAATTACTTGGATGTAAAATAGAAGAGAGAAATCCCTCACTAAATTTCAGTATCATAACAGCTGTACATTGGAAGATTTAATGAGAAAGAAAGGGGTCTACCATAATCAAAAAATAAAGAGGATAGTATGGGGGAGGTGCGGAATTTTACCCCAAAATTTTTGATTGAAAACAAAAGGGCATGAAAAATAAAAGAAAATTAGACAAAAATGAGAAAGGAAGAAATCCCTTACTTGGAGGTTTGATCCCAAAGTCTTGGGAGAGGCTTGAGAGAGGATTTATGGGAGATTTGGGAACCTTGGGATGATTTTAGAGAGAGGAGGTCAGGGTTTGGACGAACTCTAAATTCTTTAAGTGAAAAGGAAGTGGGATATTAGGTGGGTTTATATAGGAAATGAGAGGTAATTCTTTGTTACTTAGGTTTGGGTCACCACACATTGAACTAATCAATACCACAAACCAAATCATGGTTTTTTCCCATGGTTTATCCAAAGGGGAGTGGAAATAATATTTTTTATGGACAATGGCCGAACATCTTAAAAAATATGACTAATTATGTGGAGGTGAGTCACACTCTCAAGGAAAACAATTCAAAAAGACAAAATGTTTTATAAGTCCTGGAGGGTCCAAAAAAGAATTGTGAATTAAATAAAAAAATCTAAAATCAAATTATTTTATTTATAAAAAATATATTAGACGAACATAATGTTTTTAGTATTTTATTACCTCACTTTTGGGTCATTATGATGTCATAAAACACATTATATATTTAAACGGTATTTATTTTTTTACCCAAAAATTTGACTATCTTACAAAATTCTGAAAAATTCACCATTGGATAATTGCAACTTCTTGATTCAAAAATAATATTCATTTTATCTAAATAATTTTATAAATATGTGAATTTCTACTTTTAAAATAAAAACTGACATTTACCAAAAATTCATGGGTTCTTACAAAAATAGGTTTCAAACCATAATAAAAATTACAATTGCATTCATAAAATTATATCATAATTTATATTTAATAAAAAGTTATTTAATAATATTATTTTATTAATATATTAGTTAATTTAAAAATCCATTAATTCATCAAAATATATTTCATAGTTGAATATTAAGTAAAAATATTATTGTTTCTTTAAAAAACTACGTACTAAGTAACAATAATAAAATAAATGAACATTATTTATAAAAAAATTAATGTACATTTTTACAGTGATAGGGTATTGTTACATAACCCCTTATAACACCTGCATAATACTGAAGGGTAAAAAGTGTGATGGTGACAGACTCTTGGGGTGGCTCGGATAACATCGCTCGATTGGTAATCACTATTAACTTCTACTTCTCCCATAGTCAGTTCAGCTCAAGCTTAACATTTTCAAGATCAGCATTAGCTTAGTCAAGAGTGAAGCCCAATGACACCACCTACTTTCTGAGCTCCAAAAAATGGGCTTTGTATTGGTAAAGTCTATTGGATGAGGCCATAAGTTCCTTTTTCTAAGTAAATTGGATTTGTTAATTTCGTATAATTATACCAATCATGTGATCACTGTTCAATGACTATATTAGCAACGGTCACAATTCATAACCACATTTTAAAATATAGAAACATAAAACCAATGACGTTAACATTTTATATAACCATAATAATACATTTAATTAGATCAAGAGGAATATTCATTAATAAAATTTTAGGTCGTTACATTGAGTTTTGGTATGTGCCAAGGGTAGCCAACACGACATTTCACAGAGATCCAATAGTTGTTGGATGTCTAGTGAGTTATCTAGAATTATAACACAATTAATTTGTGTTAATTAATTAATTATAATTATTTTAATTTATTAATTATAAATTTCTATATTGAATTTGGTGGTTTGATCTGTAGAGGATAGATCAATGGATCAAGGAGGAGGTTAGATGAGGTTACATATGCCTTGAAAACTTCTATGTGGCCCTAGCAAATTTTGGAAAAAATCATATAAGTTAGGTGGTCTATAATACTTTCACTATATGTAAATTTTAATTTGTATAAGTATTTTAATGTTATCTGGATCCTCCACTCACATTGAAGGACCCATAATTAAGCTGGTTTCATAATTAAATTAATTATATTTTTTAGAAATTGAAGATAATAGTTTTTTGTAATTAAATTGAATTAAGATGTATATAGGGAAAATATCCAAGGGCCACTTAGGTCCCTTGGGAACCAACGTGGTTACCCAATCATCATATCTTTTGTCTTTACTATAGACCACATCCTTGGATAGAAATGGACCCCAATGGGGATCCATAATTTGGGAATGGGTGAGGTAGATCTACTAGACCTAGACATATGTGAGTTCATGAAGTTATTAGATAATATGGTTGTTTTGAACTAGTATGTTTGGACATAGGGTTCATTCACGACCTGAAAACTAGCCACCTAATTTCATTAAGGCCATAAAAGTCCATGTGTGTTAAAGGTAATGTCTTAGGGGTGTTCATTCACTTATATATGGGATTCAATCCTAAGCTATGACATTTAGGGGACCCTGAGTATGGTTCCCAGATCACGTTGGGTCCCTAGTTAGGGATTGTTGGGAATGGGTAGTGAAGACCAAGAGTAACCTGCTAAATTATAAATTAACTAGAGCAACCACCTTGGCCTCTCACATAATAAAATGGGTTCGGGTGTTTGACCAACCACTATATACAAGTTAATATCAATTAATCTATCAATTAAATTTTAAATGACATGACTTAGAATAATTAAAATAAACTTGCAGTTCTTGAGGGATGTTTCACCCTCTACCACTTTTATAGATATGTGCCCATTACCCAAAATACCCGACTCTACCAATTTTTCCATTAGATGTCAGTTCCACCCATGTCTTAAATTTTATCAATTAGTTCGTTGAGAATGGTTATAATTGTTTGTGAATTTAAATATTTGTATCTGGTAATATGACATCAATTTTTTATCTAGTTATATGAATGAAATATTATGATCCATATCCTAATTAATACTTATGATGTCCAAGATTTTGGGTGAGATTAAGATCCAATATTTAATGCCATCATTACCAAAATTCCTATCATCCTTGAAATTTATATTTTTACCTAGAAAATATAGAATGTTTTTGAGTGAATATGAGAGACCCATCCAAGATAGTGTGTCATCATGGATACCAATCCCACTAGGATCCAAATGATGTCAATGGTGGTTGGGTGGTTTTATTTCCTCTCAAATATTGAATTTTTGGATATCTCAAGATTGATGATGATCGGCTCTATTATTTCCTTATATAATCATTATGAATGGGTTGAAACACCATGATTTCATTGATAATTTTTTTGGGAATAGGCTATTGGGAAAATTGTTGTTGTACATCAAGTTTCTATCTCATATTGGGACATTTTTCCTTTTATATTTCCTACGGGTCATCCTCTTAGGAGCTCTGCCTATTTTATAATCTCTTGATTTTATTTGGACTAAGAACAATGAATCTGATATTAGACTAAATTAAGGAATATAGATATATTGTATAGAATCCACTAATTACTCTTTTCTTGAGTGGTATGAATAGGGTTATTAGGATCCAACATGATTCCTTATATATATAATTTCATTCCTGTACGTAGAATTATTTCTTTTATTAGTGAAGGTGAGTACATGTGATCTCAAGTATAGGAATTATATCCCACTATGATGACATATCTTTCTCAAATATATTCCAACATTGGATAAATCATGTATGGATGGACCAAGGTATTCATCAACCCTTATGTACAACATTGGTTTTTTAAATTATTTATAGTCAATAAAAATTATTCTTATTTTTTAGATGAGTAATTTTCATACACATAGACTACATTCATGTGCTATGTATGAGGCTACATTGGTGGATCCTTACCATATTTTTTATTCACAACCTACTTGGGATGCCACTACATTTGGATAATTGAGCATTAATTCACCCAATTGTAGGAACAGGTTAGGATGTGGCCCGACACTAATCAAGAATGATGAATTGAGTTTTTTACATAGATCCATATATGTGGTGTGGATCATTATGATACTGATTTAGTTTTTTTATTTTATTGTATTATAGTATCTTTATGTACCTTTCCCAGTTTTTAGTTTTCACAATTATTTCATAGTTTTTTAGGCCCTTAATGCATTCTATTCGTTGACGTCTCTCTATATATTCTACTTCCTCCTCTGATTTATTGTTATGGTGTATCATGTTTATTTATTATCACATTGTTTATTACTCTTACATGAGGGAATAGTCTCCCCATATCAACAGACTACACCCTTACTTCTAGTCAGTAACATCAAGCATATAGGGAGGAACACTTGAGTCCATGTAGTGACCCACTCCGGTTACTATTCAAATTAACCTGAGAAGGCAAGACAGCTAGTAAGGGTAAACCTAAGAGATAACAATAAGATATAAAAAGTGAGAATAATTAGAACTTAAATAATATAGAAATAACAGATAACTAAAAAAATTCCATAATAGAATGAAAATGATATAATAATATATCAATTAATAATAATGGAAATGAAAATATCACATGGATAATTATAAATAGTTCCTTCTAGGTGAAATTATTAATATCAGATAGCAAATTATTTTCCCTAATCCAAGTATCATAATCTTATAAATCAAGATCATATCATCATGTCCCCATGTTTATAGAATAATATTTTTTATTGAAGGCATACACCAAATTATCCAAGTTAGTTTGTCTCATGAGACCCATCGATGCAGTGAGAGCCTGTATATAATAGGCCCCAGCCATTACTAATTAATTCCTATGTAATATTAATTTGATAAAATTAATAAAAAATAAAATAAATAACCATAATTACATAGTAATCTATAAACATCTTTATTGAAATAAGAAATATATATATTGTCAGTATTTCATTAATCAATAAATAATCTAGATTTAAATGTCACTATCCATTAATACAACACAATTTAGAGTATTGGTATATGGTAAAGTAAATAATTTCCCCAAAAAATGTACTAATGTATAAAACTGGGTGAATATATAATAATTGTAATATAAATTATATAATGGAAAGTAACCTTATCAAATTAATGATAATAGGGTGGTACTAAGGATTACATTTATGGTATAAGGATATTAAAAAGAAATGATCCATCAAAAACAGAGTTCCTTAATATGAAATTTAAATATGTGTAAATTAAATTGGGAATAAAATTTTAAATAATAATTGGGTAAAATAATTAAAATTATATGAATGGGTTTCAAGAATAATAAATATAACTTGAAGAAAGGAAATTTAGTTTTGAAAAACCATTATGGTAGTGGAAACACGTGAATAAAAATAACATGATAGAGATTCTAGGAAATTAATGTATAATGAAATTAAAGATATTTATTATATTTGATTGATATAGTGAATTAAATACATAATATAAAATAAAATATGGGGTGAAATCTTAAATATATAACATGGAATTGAAAATAGTGATAAAGAACACTTATGACTTTAGAAAATTTTGAATTAAAACCCATTGACGAATATTATTTAATATATAACAATAAATTCCATGAATAATGAGAGTATAATGATACAAAATATTAAGGTGTAATTGATACACCATAAAAAAGGAAACATGGGTTATAATAAGAAATATTTATTAAGGGGTTAAATTAAGATAACAACCCCATTTCAAGTAAAATTATCATTGAGGCGAAAATTATTTGATTACATGGTAATAAATAAGAATTTCAGAACTTTATAACAAAAGAATGAAATACCATAGAACAAACCCTTAGGACATTAGAAACATTCAAACCCCTTAATGGATATGATTTCAAATGAAATATTAAATATACTAAATAATTAGAGTATCATGATACAAAATATTAAAGTAGACGTAGATACAAAATTCAAAATAAAACATGGTATATAATAAGAAATAATTTTGAAGAAATTAAATTTGAGACAAAAAACCCTTACCTTATTTCATGAGTTACACTAATGTACATGAATATCATGTATAATAGAAATATTTATCTCAATAACCGATTTGAAAACCTAATTAATATATATATAATTTTATTAACATCATTTATAATTATTCTCTACATATATATTAGTAACATATTATCAATTTCTATTCTATGGTGTAGTTATTCTACGTTGTTTAGAACTAATATTTTAATAGTGATGTAGTTACTCATTACAGACACAAATTTTATCATTTTAAGATCATAAAAGTTATTGGAATTGATGTTTCATATTTATTTATAATTTTATAATTTTATTCTCTAGTATTTTTTGATATGATCCTTCAATATGAAATCGATGATGCACATTTAATCGGGGTTTTTCACGTACAAACATTTGTTTCATAATTAATGTGTTTGTAATTAATAAGTACACTCAAGAAAGAAAAGAAAATTTCTATTTTAATCTTTACATCATTAATTGTCAATATTTATTTTTTCATACTCATACTTGGTATTATGTTATATTAGTGTTGATGTACATTGTTAAACCGACCTGAACATGAGTATAACATTATTAATGGATGAATACCATTATAAAAGTAGTTTTTATTAATAATAATATCATTATTATATAATAATAATGTTATTATTTAAATATATTTATGGTGTTGATTCAAATTTTTTGAGTTCTTAATAAATAAATAAAATATAATGAAAAACATATATGTTACTTTGTGGAGGTTGTAGTCCGCACAACGCACATTTAATGTTTTAATTTCCAAATTATTCGGAGGGAAATGGGTTTAATTATAATTTATATACATATAAAAATTATTATACAATATATTTCGCATTTTATTCAATTTTACCTATATAAATAGATAATATAGGAAGTTGTGAAAAATGGATTTTGTCACATCATGGAGGCGGTAATCTGTATAATGCATTATTTGTGGTATCATTTTTATTAATATAAAATGATAAAGGAGTCTAATAGTTATTCCCTTAACATAATATAAATAATTATAAAACCAATACCAATATAATTATATTGTAATTAAAAAGTTAAATGTGGGTTGGTGAAAAATAAAATAAAAGATGTTAGGAAAAAACTACTCATGTTGAAGACTTGGACATCCCCTTAGAAGGCTCCATGGACATAGAGTTATTAAGCTTATATCTTGTGACTGGAGTTTAAATTAAAAGGAATATTATAATAAGGGATGGAAAAAAGGTATTAATTTCAATATGAAATCATGTTTTTAGGGTGGACTTTATGGGGTATTGAGAAACACCTTTAAGAAGTTGTAAGAATGACATTTCTGTAAACATTTCAATATAATATAATGAGGGAACATGTTTCACATATCAAAAAGATATAAAAAAGGAATTTAATGGATTTTTGGATTGTATACGGGCTACAATCCCTCAAAAAAAATTAAATTTTTTTTATGTCCCTTGCTCTCATAATTTTAACTTTTATCATTTTTTGTCATATTGTGGAAACTAGTTTTTACATGAGTAAACCATTTTTTATTATTTGAAATTAAATTATCCATATTAGATAATTTATAAATAAAAATTGAAAATATGAAATCAATTTTAACAAATAAAAACAAGATGGTTGATAAAACTCAATTATAACATTAGTTCTTATAATGTGTAAAAAAATTTGTTATAAAAGCTATATTTGTATGCATAAATTTTTTGTGTTGGGTTAAATTATCAATGTTTTTGATTTCATGAAATTTTTTTTAATATAAATAAAATAAAATATATGTAGATTTAAAATAAATCTAATACCATATTCTAGAAAAATAATACTTAATTAATAGAAATGAAGAAAAATTGTTTTTGTTGCAAAATATTACATAACTACTTAAAATGAAAATCATAGGTTTCCCAATGTAAGTGCCCACGTCTGCATGGATAGAACCTTTGTATGTTTCTGAGGCTTGAGGTTCTCAGAGGAGGCTCAGGGGATGTCTATAGTAGATCTGTTTCTAGAAGTTGGAGCCAAGAAATTATTTTACATTGTGAAGAGTTACTTGATAAGAAAGTGGGTTTCACATCCTGTAATAGATCATGTTTTGAAAAATAAAAAAAAAGTGAGGAAAAAATGAATTTCTATAGAAACCAAACTCTACGAACTAAATTGCATGAAATTGGATTAGAAATAATTTAATTATACAATGTTGTATGTTTTAAAACATTTTTAACCACATGGTTGTTCAAACCCTACAGTTGCAGCGTCTCCCTCTTGACTCTAGGTGACCCAGTGAGCCCCACTTCAACATTTTGGGGATTTCATCATCATGGATCGATTTGAAAATTCTATCTTTGAACTACGGTGATATGTGGTGATCCATGGTGTGTTCATCCTTAATTTTGTAGAGATTCTCCATGTTTGATATCATATTATCTCATTCATCATTATATATGATAGTGGAAGATCTCCAATGTTTATAATGGGGTCTTTCATGGTTTTGGGTTAAGGTATTTGTGTTGTGGAATCCCCAGGTGGATGCAGTTCTTGCAGGAGGAGTTATCAAAGACCTATTGCTTGGTCTGTTCCCATGTGAATAACGTCAATGACCTTTTGAGTTAGTCAATGAATTTATTATCTATTTATCTATTTGAAATATTATATTTATTATTATTTATCCCCCTGGATCACAATGAAATTGACCTAATAATTCATTCAATCATATTACCTAATTGTTATAGATCATATTGTGATATTGCTAATTTGTACAATGATAATTGTTTTCCTCTTGATATTCTATAGAGTGTGATATTTATTAATTTATAATGTTATCATGTTGTTCATGATGGAAATTTTTTAACAATGTAAAGATATAATTAATTGATAACTAATTGGATAATAGATAAAATGTCATTTCTAATTAATCTGGTTGTTTTTGATATAATTTGATGATAATAAAATTAATGTAAGTATGAATGTTTAATTCAATTGTTTAGTGAACCTGAATCATGTTTATGATTATTAATAAAATAATTATAGGTGAGTTAAATTAATTTTTCAATTAATTTTTTATATTTGTGTTAGCTTGTTTCTTAGGTTTCTCATATTTGAAACTTGTGATAATGAATCGGTTAATTAATGATAGAATAAGAACCGTTTTTGTGATAAAAGATAATTCCTTTATAGGGCCTAAGTATCAAGATTTCTTGAAAGGAACATGTGGCATCTAATATAGAGATGTGAGAGATCATTGTTTGTATAGGTTGGACTCCTTACTTTAAGGCTAATAGCCAAGTTGCTTTGATTTTTTCCTACTGCTTGTGATGTGATGTGGTCCTAGGATGACTGAGTCTAGGGGGCTATTATGGTATGTGTGGGTGGGGAGGACCAAATGTGTCGTGAACATAGTATGGCTATTCCTGGAGGGATGTTGTGGTATTAGGGAAGGGGATTCCTAGTATTGATGTCATCATATCCTGGTTAATCTTGGAGGGATTTTGTAGTATGAGGGGTGGGGATGACAAGTTTTTGAGGCACTGATTGATTCTTGGAGTAGCGAGATGCATAGAGATATAAATGTGGTGTCTAGGAGGACACTAGAGATTATCTAATAGGTTAATGTTGGGACTACCGAGTGATATGAAAATTGGATGTTGTTTGAATGAGATTCTAGGTCAATGAACATGATGTTGTTTATCTTCATTCCTTTACCTGCTACTTGAGGTAGATGGTTTTGGTTACTATCTATATAAGGTAGTTGAATATGTGTGTCATATTCCATGTTAATTCCTGGGTTGTCTTATCGTTATTTAATAAGTCTACACTCTTTCTATATGTGGTAAAGACTCAACGATTAGTTCATCTACTCACCATGTTAATCCCCATGTGTTTGGATGCTTAAAGTGAATTCCAAGAATACCTAGTAACATGGAGATTAATAGTGTTAATAAATGAATAAATGTTAATACCATGGGGTTTGAACATGTTGGGATGCAATATTGAGGTTGATATTATGAGAAGTTGTGGACTATGTTTGATTATGCCTGGAAGGCAAGGATATTTGTTATGATACTGATGTAATGTAACATGTAAAATGAAAATAGTTTATTAATGTTTATTAATTAATTACTGTTAATTAAAACTAATGAAAAAGGGATAATAAAACACAATGTATCACTTCAAAGTTTTGTGTACTAATAGGAT
The DNA here is from genome assembly GCA_963277665.1 of Viscum album. Taxonomy (NCBI): domain Eukaryota; kingdom Viridiplantae; phylum Streptophyta; class Magnoliopsida; order Santalales; family Viscaceae; genus Viscum; species Viscum album. The sequence continues at coordinate 599,369,546 of OY728159.1, read as the reverse complement.
TTTTGGTCTTATCAGTGGCAGCTAGGACTCCGAGAGACATTAGCTACAGTTGTCATAGAGATTAGGATATACCGATAGTATGGGTTTGAGATTTATTATTTCATGTAATTTTTCTATTTCTATACACTAATGCACCCTTTTGGTTAGGGAAACCAACACCTTAGTGATTTGAGCCTTGGGGTGTTTTCCCAACATCTTGGTGGGAGGATGAATGGCTGACTACCACCTTTAACCCTGATCTCTTCTCATGGTAGTTATTTGTGTTTGTAATCTCAATGATCAGTTTTTCACATATATATATGTAGAGTTATATAATTATTTTAGTTTATTTCACATGAATTTATCAAGCGTATACTTTTCTATGGACAACTATTGATATATTGTGTATAGGTTACAATGCATTGAAGATTCTTACATGGTGTATGGGTTGTTATGGATTGAGGTATAATATATGATGTATGATACATGTTATGTATGATATGTGGGATCCCAAAAACAACCCTTTTAATATTGGTTACATGTAAATGGCAGTGTGTTTCCTGAGGTGCATGATTTGGTGCTTTTCAGAGGTGGCTGTGGGCTAACCTTTTTGAAAAAATTGTTCAGGATGTGCAACATTAGGGCATAGAGGCAATCTTGTGGGGAAGAGGTAGCACTGTACCGTTTATTTTATTTATTATATACACTTGTATTTGATATTTTCTTATATTATCCATGGTGAGGATATGAACATATTATACTAATTTAGGCGATGAGTTAGTTTCACTTGTTATTCATTGTGCTTTTTAATGATTTTGTTACCTTTTTCATGAGAGGTTCCAAGGAGGATCCTACTGAGCATATTATTATATTCACCCTACATATATATAATTTTTTTGGATGTTATTTGGAGATGTCTTGAGTTTATTTTGGTTACTAATTTCAAAAGGGATTTCTATGAGGTGTTTGGGATTTGTGGCCATTGTCGTCTTTACTTTATTTTGGTACATGCGGTTATTCATTTCAGTTGTAGTAGTTCTTGCATGATAATACATTTTTTAAATTAAGTTTTATTTTAAATTGGAATTTGATAAGGATTATATTGTTTTATATATTATCTCTCTCTTACGCATTTGTCCTGTTATAGGGAAATGACTCTCACATGTGTGTTAATTATACCCTCAGAGCTAGTCACCAACCTAGGGTCTACTAGAGAAGGGCCTCAGGGGGTAACTATCTATCTTCACCCATTTCAAAACTAAGTGGGGTAAAAAAATTTGGGGTCATTATAGAGTGTTATGAGAGGTATGTTTGAGGGATATGATAGATCTTAGAGTTAGGCACATGTGAGGTGGCATGGGCTGGTAGAGAAATTGTGTCGGGTATTTTTAGAAATCACTATAAAAAACAGATACCTCACATGAAATATGTATTTAGGACCCCCTATGATATAATGCATGGTCCTTTATGTTTATAAAATCTTCTAAATGTAGTGATACTGGTTGGAGGGTATAGACCCAGGAAAGGATCATGCATCACACTTTTTTGCACCAGTACTTGAATGGGTAAACCATGGGATAGGTTAACTAAACTGAATATGAAAAAAAATTATTTAGTGTTAAATTATTCCATATTATTGTTTTGGATCTATAACTATCTATTATTTTGAAGGTATATCTCTAGGTAGATGCCCTAATTAGGTTCACACAAAATATGTTCAGTAGCTTAGGCTCGTAGATCAACAGCTAGTATAGGTTAGTGATGATGACACTTGGATAAAGAAACTCTAATAGTATCAACACCATAGTTTTAATATGTATGAGTGGTCCATTTTAGGTGCATACATGGAATTATTGTTGAAATATATTGAGATATCCATCAGTTTGATCCGTTCTCAGAAGGAGCATTGGGTATCATTGGTTATGGTGATGAGTGTGGAAGTGTGGAAATGGTGTTTATTGTTCCTCAGGGAATTAAAGGAGTCAACAGTCCCATATTAAGAGTTTTGAAACAATTTATAAGAGGATATTCTCTCTTCAACTATGATGGCAGGTAGTCTCCATGAGCTTCTTACCCTCAGGCTGGGGAGCTCCACTGTGTAAGACTTTAGGATCCATTTCAAAAACCTTAAACGATATACTAATGACATGTTTCTCATTGGAGAGGAAACGTCAAGGCATTATGAGTATTATTTTCATCCATATATTCAGTTCCAGATCACATCATTTATATTATACACATATTTTGAGGTTCTGGACAGAGCAGACGTCATAGAGAGTGTGTTATCCAGAACTAGTTCTTGAAGGTGGGAGTCATTAAGATTCCCTATAAAGGATAGTTATGATATTGGGTTCCCAATTTTCTATAAAAAGAGAATATTATTAGTTGGGGGTAGTTTACATCCCTCAATATATCATTTCTCAAGTAGTGGAGGATCTCAGGTCTATTCCAAAGGATCAGACACTTGTTTTCTTATATAGATCGAGGTCATTAGTAGAAAAAGTTCCTGACCATTCTGAGCAGTCATCTTGCACTAGTTTTTCCACATCAGTTTCCTCCACTGATATAGATCTAGCTAAGATAGTAGTAGTAGGCTACTCATGTTTGGGATTAGTAGAGAGTAGTTGGGTTAGAGATATAGGATAGTCCTAGGATGCTCCCAGTCCTTATGGAGCAGATCATGAACATGGAGGTTGTCATAATCTCGGTCATATATTTCATATATTTGGTCATGTTCAGCTTCATGCATTAGCCTTTATAGTTCCAGGAGAGCCATATGTCATGAAAGGTACCATTTTCATGTTTTCTACTTGGGTTAATTCTATATGTGTTCTTGGAGATATTCTCTCATTCATATCACATACAATTTTCCAGGATTTTAGACTTGTGGTATAGAGGGTTCCATCACCCTAGGCATTGACTATGCCTGTTGGAGGTCAATATAACATGTTTGAATTTTGTAGAAATTGTTTCCTAGTGTTGGGGAAGAGCCACCCATTGGGATATTTCCTATTTTTATGGATAAAACCCAATGAAATCACCCTTATTAAAAAATTTCTTTATTTGTTGTGTGGTATCAAGGATTGCTTAAGAGTAAGGTTTTGTTCATTGTTTTTGATGAATAGCCATAAGTTTGTTGGTGAGAGAGACCCTCATATGGGTCAATGGTGTGTTTTGTCCATGTCAACATAGATGTTTGGGATGATGATGAGTTCCTCATAAGTGTAGTTGTTAATGTTTACTTGGGTTTGTAGAAGAGTACCATGATGTCTTTCCAGAGGAGGTTGTAGTGTAACGCGCCAACAAGAGATCAAGTTTGAGATTGAACTATATCTATGTATGTCACAAATCCCGATGTCTCTATATAGGATGGAACATTATGAGATGTGATAGCTGTATAAGTTTCTCTATGGTCTATTGTTTTGTTATTTTGTTCAGATTAGTCTTCCACCACGCGGTGCACCAGTCTTGTTTGTAAAGAAGGATGAAATCATTTTTCTATTTTGAATGGATTATTATTTCTTGAAACAAGTGAGAGTGAAAAAAATACTACCCTCTTACATGGTTGATGATTTATTCAATCAACTGAAGGGTACAAGTTGGTTCTCTAAAATCAATTTGCAGTCAGGATATCATCATTTGCGTTTAAAGTGTAATGATACCCGAAAGGCTAATTTCTATTGTTGTCATGGGTATTATGAATATGTTATGTTGGAATTCAGTGTAATGAATTCTCTTTTTGTGTCCATGGGGTCAATGTATGATGTGTTCCGTGAGTTTCTAGATATGTTCATGGAGGTTTTCATCGATGGCATCCTTCTGTAATCTACATTTGAGGAGGAGCATGCATAGAATCAACGTGTCATTTTGGGAGTTCTCCATGAGATTTTGTTTGGGATGTTTACAAAGTGTGAGTTTTTTATCAATAAATCTATATCCTTGGTCATATTATATCCCAATAGGGAATAGTTTTGGATTCATCGAACAAAAAAGAATTTGTGTCCTGGGAATCCCCCAAGATAGTGGCAAAGGATTGAAGTTTCCATGGTCTTGTAGGATATTATATGAGGTTCCAAGTCGATTTATCTTTAGTTAGGACAGCTTTTATATAATTCACTATAAAGGATTATGTGTTATTATTGGATGAAAAATGTTAGAGAGATTTTTATTATTTAAAATAGAATTTGGTCAATGATCCAGTTCTTCATCTTCCAGTAGAAGGAGTTCAATTTTATGTTTTATATGAAGCTTAAATTCATGGGACGGGGTGTGTTTTGATGAAGTAGATACTAGTTGTTTCTTATGGATATTTAATTTTATTTACCCAGGAGTGTAACTATTTCAACCATTGTCTTGAGTTGGAAGTGGTGATGTTTTCCCTAAACATATATAGACATTACCTCATTAGATGGCATTTTGTGGTCTTCACCAATCATAAGAGAATGAGGTATGTTTTCTCCCAATGTGACTTGAAAATTCATCATCATTGGTGGATGAAGTTATTATAGGATAACAATATTTCTACTTTTCATAAACAAGGAAAGAGAAATGTTGTGGCATATGTGTTGAGTAGGAAGACGCATAGTGATGCAATGCAGGAAACTAGTAATTCTTATCTAGTGATGGATGAAATTTCATCATTGCATCAAGATATGGGAGGTGTTGGGGGAAGAGGTTATATTTTTAAGATGTTAGTGTAGTCATATATTGTGTATTAGATTTAAGATCCCTAGTTGGCTTATCTTGATGTGGAGGTTTGGATTAACCGAGTTGTTTATGGTGAATCCCATGATGGTTGATTTGAGGATGAATAGCATCGAGTATTGTTTCATGGAAAGATTTTCATTCCTTTGGTGATAGATGAGATTGTTCTTAGAGAGCTCTATATTTCAACACTGGTAGTACATCTTGGCATCACAATTATGTACCATGATTTGATAGTTCATTTTTGGTGGCCAGTGATAAAGCATGTAGTTCTTGGGTTTATGCCTTGATGTTTGGAATTCCATAAGGTGAAGGTCAATCACTGTGTTTTCAATGGTTTTATCAAGACATTATATGTTCTTATTAGAAGTGGGAGGATATCCCGATGGACTTTTTTACTAGTTTACCTCAATATTGGGCTGGTTATGACACTATATGTGAGGTAGTTGATCATGTGAAAATAACATCCCACTTTATAGTGATGAATGGGTAGATCGCAATGGAGGTCTTGTCGAGTAATTATAAAGTGGAGGTGGTGAGTCTCCACATAGTTCCGAGGAATATCATTTTTTATTGACATCCACATTTTACCTCTAGGGTGTGAAGAGGTCTCCAACATGCTTTTGGATCCTAGTTATTCCTTACCACTTATTTCCATCTGTGTATGGATGGTTAGACAGGGCATACAATCAAGACCCTTGAATACATTTTATGATCTTGTGACATGGATTTTCATTGATAATGGATGAGGAAACTTCCCATGGATGAGTTCTCTTACAATAATAGTTTTCACTCCACCCATCAGTATGGAAATATTTTAATCCATGTATGGAAAACCCTGTTGTTCTCTACTATATTGGACTGGGGTCAGAGAGTCATGGATTCTTGAGCTATAACTGGTATAAAATATGAAAGATATGGTGTTAGTGATTCGCATGGGGATAAATGTAGGACATGGTCATCATAAATCCTATGTCATTCGTAGGAGGAGACATATGGATTTCAATATTACAGATCATGTGTTTTTGAATGTGACACCCCATTATGGGTAGTTAAGGTTTTTTCATGATAGTAAGCATTCACACCAGTTTTTTGGGAATTTATAGGTATCATCTCATGTTGGAGTTTTGGAATATAGGGTAGAAAATCCCCACAGATGAGCCATATACCTGATGTTTTTTCATGTATCACAACTCTTCCTTTATCTTCATGATGAATCTCACATCATTGATTGAGTAATTATTCATTTTTATGAGGATGTGACCTCTAGGATGTGGCCTTTAGATGTCCATGTATTCCAGGATATAGTGTTGTGTGGGCATTCCATCCCCTTGGTTCAAGTCTTATGGTGTAAAAATGGTGTAGAGGAGAGTAACATTGAAATTGATTCATAAAGTCATACTCAATACCCTAATTTAATTGATGTTTATATCTTCTCTTGTAAATCTATTCATTTGTTTGTAATAGAACATTTCAGGTTTGTGAGATTGATCTCTCTTGTTTCCTGTTGTATATTTCTATTTTTGAGAGTTATCTTCCCCATGAGAGTGTTTATGAGGTAGGAGTTGTTGTTGTGTGGTTTTGTGGTGTTCCCCTTATGTCCGAGTTGATCTCTTTTGGTGATGAAATCCTTTAGAGATATCTCAGGGGGTGGTTATTCAAACAACACCTTTATTTATTTACCCTTGGGTTGGTTTTAGATTCTTGAGGATAATAATGTTTTCAGAGGTATCTGATATAACGGACCAGATCTGCGTGGATTGTCCCATTGCGTGTTTCCAAGGATTGAGGATTCAGGACGAGGTTCAAAGGATGTCTTGGGTTTTTTGGTTTCTAAAAACGGGTTGAATTAAAGTATTTCACATCATTGAATATATTAGTGTTTGAAAAATAAAAAAACAAGGATCCAATGAATTTTCTAATAGATACTAAACCATTAAAATTGCATGAAATGAGAGAGGATCACACATCATGTAATTCAATAATGTTGAATGTTTTAGAAAATTTCATTTTACTCTGGTTAAGAAACCCTACAACTGAATAGGCTCTCTCTTGACTCCAATTGACCTGACAACCCCTTATTAAAAAAAATTCAATTTTTTATCAATGATCAGTTCCAAGCTTCCATCTTCGATCTACGGTGATCTATGTTGATCAAATTTGTGTTATTACTTTATATTCTAGTGGATTCTCCCATCTTGATTTTGATCACTCTCATTCTTCATTCCATGTGATTTTGGATGATCTATCATGTTTTAATGGGGTTTTTATTGGTTTTTGGTTGGTGAGATTGTGTCATAGCACACTCAGGTGGATAGATTTCATGAAGGAGGAGTGATCATAGATCTGTTTATTGTTATGTTCTTGAGAAAATAATTCCTATGACCATTTGATGTAGTGAATTTATTTATTCTATATTTATTTACATGAAATCACATAGTTAGTAAGATTTATCCCCATGGATCAAAATGAGACAGAACTAATAATTATTTAAACTGGATTAAAAAATTAGTATCTATCACATTGGGATGTTGCTGATTTGTAACACAATAACAGTTTTCAAAATGATTTTTAGATAGTGTGATATCTATTAATTTCTTGGATTATCATGTTGTTATTGATAAAAATATCTAATGAATGTAAATCAATGATTAACAGATAATTAATTGGATGAAGGATAAAGAGACATGTTTAATGAATCTGGTTGTTATTTGTGTAAGTTGATGAAAATACAATTGATTCAAGTTTGAATACTTTATTGAATTGGTTGCTGAACTTAAATCATGATGTCCCTTGGTTATAATATAATTAAAGTCACGTTAAATTAGTTTCATGATTAATTTATTATATTTTTGATATATTTTTTATTAGGTTTCCTATATTTAGAACCTATAATAATGAATCACTTAATTCAATATGGAATAATAAGTGGTTGTGTGATAAAGGATAATACATCAATTGGTCGTATGTTTCTGATGTCCCTATAAAGGCCTTGTTCATTGTGATTTGGATCTGTGAGAGCTTTTTGTGTGTGAAGGCTGGAATCCTTTATTCATCGACAAGATATTGGTTAATTTCATTGTTTCTTTATTATTTTTATGTGATTCTATCTTGGGATGGTTGAGCTTGGAGGGATATTATCATATGTGGTGAGGGGAGGCCCAAATGTATTGTTATAATGGGATGGCTGATCTTGGAGGTTTGTTGTGGTAAGAGAGGCGGGGAGGCCTAGTTATGTTGTGTTCCTGGGATGGCTAATCCTAGAGGGATATTATGATATGATGGGAGGAGTGGCCCAAGTTTTTATCCATAAGATGATGCATGTAGTATATAGGTAAATTGGTATATGCATGTGGTGTCGAGGAGGATGGTGGAAATGATAGAATGGTTTGAAGGTAGGCTTGCCCATTGATATGAAAGTTAAATTTTTATTTGAATCAGTTTCTTGGTTGATGGACATGTTTTTGTTAATGTAATTTCTATTCCCAACTACTAGAGGCAGATTGTTTTGGTTACTCACTTTCCAGGAAATCCAAATATTCTAGGGTTATTCCACGTTCGTTCCTTGTTTAGCTTCTTATGGTTCCATGAGCCTACATTTCTTTTATAGGTTGAAAAGACTTAGTGGGTAGTTCATATACTCACAATTTTGAGCCCCTTGTGTTTGGAACCATAGAATTATTTCCTATAATTCTTGTTAATAAGTAATTTAATGATGTAAATAAATGAATGAATTTTTGACCAATAGGGTTGGAGTGTTTCTAGGATTCAATGCTAAGGTTGAAATTAGGAGAAGTTATGGACTCGGTTTTCTTATGTCTGGAAGGCATGGATATTAGTTGAGATTCTAATGTTATGTAACACGGAAAATAATAATGGTTAATTAATGGTTACGAATTAATTAAAATAAATTTAAATTGATAAAAAGGGATAAAAAAAGTTAATGTATATCTTTAAATGGTTGTGTACTTATAAGATATCTATTATCACCAGTGGAAACACAGATTATGAGAGACGTTAGCTACAATTGAGTCTGAGACTATGATATTCCCATGGTGTGGTTGTAATCTATACCATATCAGGTAATATTTGTGGTTCTATATGATAATACAGCCTATTGTTTAGGGAAACTAACACCCTAGTAATTTTTTCCCAAGGGGATATCTTCCCCGACATCCTGGTGGCTATATGGATGGTCGACTACCCCATTTTACACTGCTCTCTTCTCTTGCTAGTAACTCGTGATGTTATGAACGGTGGTCATTTTTTCCCATATATATGTGTATATTGTTGTAATGGCTTTTGTAAATTTCATACACATGTATTCTAGAAAAAGATACATATTGACTATTATAGGTATAACGTGTATCGGTTGTGATGGCATGAGGATCCTTACTTGGAATATGGGATGTGATGTCTTAATGTATAATATCCTAAATATGATATTTATTATGCTGGTTGTGGAGGCTCCCACTAACTACCTAGTTACATTTGGTTACATAGACTTGGTGGTGTGTCGCATGAGGTTCATGTTATTGTGACTCACCTAGGTGTTTTTGGGATATCATATTTTGAGAGAGATGCTAAGAACATGTGATGATAGGGTATAGAAGAAAACCAATGGGGAAGCAATAGTGGGGTACCCTTGATATTCTTTATTATATTTCCTTGTATCTGATACTTGGTGAGAGTGGGCATGGTGAGGGTGGAAACATAGTTTACCTGTTTAGGTGGCGAGTTAGTTTCACTTTTTATTGACTATGATTTAGAATGATTTATTTACCTTTCTTATGAGAGGCTCTAAGGAGGATCCAACAAATTATACTATTATAATCACCTTGCAAATATATAAACTATTTTTCATGTACGTTGGAGAAGTTTCAAGATCTGAATGTTTACTACTAGCTTGGGGATTTTGTAGGATTTGTTTGGGCTTTGTGTTTACTATTATCTTTACTTTCTTTGGTACTTTTAGTTTTCCCATTCAATTATTGTAATTATTACATAACATTACATTTATTTAATTGGGTTTTCTTTTATATTTGAGTATGAGCAAGAGTTGGTTGTTTTCTATATTTTTTTTCTTTATCTCATGTGTTATCTTAGAGGGTAATTCATCTCATATGTGTGTTTATTATAACCTCATTTCTTGTCACCAACCTAGGGCCTATAATATGTGGGACATGGGGGACACAATATTTTTCTCTATTTACTGGTCCAGGAGGGGTACACATTATTGGGAGGGGGTCATGATGCCCAAATTCAATATATTATTTTTAAAATTTAATGATTTATATATCAAATATATATTTAAACAGTAAGATGGTTTTACACACTTCTAGGACTTTTTTATAAATAAATTAATATAATTTATAGTTATGTTGAAAACAATATTTTCTACTATTCATGTAGAATTCAGTTATTTTAGAAAAATATAAAAATTACTCCCATTATAAAATTGAAATGGTCAAATTAAATGTTTTTTTTTCAAATTAAATTTAATTTTTTTGGAAATTAATATTTAAATGAAAACATAAAAATATAATGAAAACAATTCTCATAGGAAAATAACTTTTAAAAATTGTGAACTATTTTTATTCTTATGTATACTAAATTAATAATCAATTAGTTGTTAATATATTATTCATATAAAAATATATTTTATACATTATATATTTATTTTATCAAATATAAAAAATAAAAACTATATTTTTAGAATGGTTACATTTTATATCGTAAATTAGTATTATTAAATATTTAGATATACTAATTCTATTTTCATAAAACACTTATTGTTATCCGTAAATGTTATTTTTATTTTAATATATAGTTCCTACCTCAATTACGTATAATTTTACCCTCCAATTATATGGTCACATCTTAATTGTTATATGATGTTATTTGTGTTGTTTTGGTTTGGTTTTTAATGTGAATACAGCTATTGAATAGGTAAGGTTTAATGGGAAAATATATAATTTAAATTATCAAGATTTTACGAATATATTTTTATCACCGTCATTAACGATTATATTCCGATTTTACTCTATTATTTGGTAAAATTCATTGTTAATGTAATATTAATGTTTGACAATTTTGTTTTCATTATGGTGTTATTTAGAGGTAGTTTATATTGGAATATTTTTATGGGGTCATTCATTTTTATGTATAATAAATTCACATAATCATTATAATATAATGAATCATTCATGTCTCTGAAAAATTAAAAAAAAAATTAAATAAAAATGTAAAATTAAATATAAGTAGATACTTTATTGTTTGAATGTTCTATGTGATAATTACAAAGAGGCGAAAATGAGGGGACAATGATTGGTGATACAATGAAGGGATAATAAAGTAAATATATTATTGTTGGTCTTAATTTAAAATCATGTATTATACATTATGATCTGAACTTTTAATTTGATCCTTGGTTTTTAAAGATTATCCAAAATCCAAATCATGGAAAAAAATATTGACAAACACTTTGTGGTTAGAATTTTCAATTTTCACAATCTAGGGAAGGAATAAGAGACACAATAAGCCTATAAAAACATGTATGAATTTGAAATGTGATAGCTTCACATATATTAACTTAAGTGAAGAGAGATATAATTTCTAGATGGCGTGTACAAACTATGAATGGGTATAAATGGAATATTGGATGGATTTTACTAAAACAAATTAATTAAAGAATCTAGATAAATATATAAGGAATAATATGTTTTCAAATATATAAATATTTATTTTATTCTCATTTATGACTTGAGAAGTTTACATTTGACATTGTCATATGATTTTTCTAAGGATTGTAAAAAAGAAGTGTGCGAGAATTGATCACCGTATATTATCATAAATTTTAGATTCATATTCAATTTCACTAATCTTCATAATTTTCGTAAAATTTGATCAATTTCAATATTTTGGAATATAAAATGTAATATGGTATTAAATGCAAAAAACTGTTATATATGTGAATTCTTATTAATTTGATATTATTTTGTGATTAAAATTTTTTTGGAAAAGATATGATTTTTGTATTTTTATTATTTTTAAAATATTAAATTTAAAGTTTTTTAAGGTTAATTAGTTATCAAATACAAATTTTGACGTATAAATAATGTTAGAATTGATGAAAAATATATTTTAACCTCTTGTGACTCAATTGTATATGAATAAATTGGAAATATAATGGGTTTTGTATATGCAAACAACATATATTTTATGATAGAAAAGGGTATATTGTCATGCTCATTGGGATACCTATATATGGAAGTTGTATATGATTGCATGTGACCTGATGTTTTTCCCATCGTTGAAATGTATCATCATATGAAACTTTTTCTTTTCAATAGGCTCAATAATAAAATTCAAGAGAGTTTCCATATATGTTCTTTACAATTTTAGGATATCCTAGTGTATGAAAGTAATGTCCAATGATTATTGAGTTATATAGTGGTAAATAAAAACAATAAGGAAACATCATATAGTATTTTCCATTAGCTCCAATTGTAGGGGTTGATAATATCATTCATTTTGATGAGGGCATATTACTAAAAGTCCACTGTACAATTTTTTGATCTATTTTAATATATCATGAATATTTTTCAATTTCATGTAGATATAAATGATTACAATGAAGGAATAATATAATATTTAAGACTATTATTTGTGTATTGTTTGATTCGATTAATATAATTTTTAATTTTTTGTAATCAGTGTTGTAGATGATAGTTTTTTAGGTTCTAAAGAAGTAATAGTAGTATTTCATCTTCTATAATCACAAATATCAAAATAATTAATAGATACCATAGATTATTATTGAATTTTATCAACAATTATAAGAAGAAAATTTGAACAACTGTCAAAAAATTGATGTTTCTATTACTATTATATATCATACATGTTTAAAATGTTATATATCATCATTTACGATAGGTTATAACATTAATGAAAATATTTTCTATCAATTGGAGACAATCATATCACAACTAATATATATATATATATACATCATAGAATTCAAAAATTTGATCACAAACAAAATCAGACTGTTATATAACAAACTATAGAATAATATGTATTAATTTCATCCTACTTATACAATAATAATTTAGAATATAGATGAATAATGATCCTCTGTTGATTTAAATACATCGATATGAACTTATGTGTATGTGGATCACATGCATATATCCTACAGTAATATGAATATTCTCAACTGAAGACATACAAACAAATCACGAAATATTATTATAACCATGGAACATTCCATTTAGACAAGTAATTCTGTTATATACCTAACTAAAACCAATAATAACAGAAGAATATCAGTTTTTAAATGAAATTGAATTTAGTTAGAGTAGAAACATTAAAAAATTTCGATGTTTCATTTAGTATTATTGAGTCATGATGTAGAATATATCTAAATATTACATTTAATTACAATAAAAGGAAGAGGATACTAATTATATTGGTTTTAAAGGGATTTTATATTAGTTTCTATATAGAAGTTGAAAGAATATCTAGATGATCAATAAAGATGTAAATCTGAACTCCATTATAGTTAAATCTAGAGAATGAATTTATTTTATTCTTCCATGATATTTATCTAGTAGTGTTCGATCCATAGATTAATATACTCTATGAATACATTATCCTTTTAAAATAAATTAGTGTTTTTTCTTTTTCCCTAATTTGAAAATATTTGTTCTTGTATTAAAAAACAATTTTAATCCAACTCTTAAATCAATTTCATATCTAATGGAATGTATTTTTTATATAGTAAATTGAAATTCAATAATAATAATAATATGAGAAAAAATGATATTGAATTTCTTTTTTGAATGTATTTTTATCTGGATTGACAGTTGATAAATAATAATGATATTTGATATTTCATTGATACATGTGGTGATTTCTACTGAATAAATCAACTCATATAAGAAATGGATCATACACCGAGAACCTGGTTTCATATATCTCTTATTTTAAAAAACACATGATGAAAAGATATTATTGGGTATATCTATCTCTATGAAGATTAAAAATAAGATCATTAAATTGATGGCAGTGAAGAATGAAAAAATAGATGATTATCTTATGGTTTATTTTTGTCTATGTCATTACCTATTATTTAATTATGTATATGTTGTAATTTATTCATTATTTAGTTTTATTTTAGTTGTTGATGCATTAATTTACACCATTCATTGTTATCTATCATTAAAATTTGAAAACATTAATAATGTGATTATGTGGTAGCATTAGGTAATCTCCTCAGGAGCCAGCTTTTGTATCTATTTTGATATATATCTAGATTAAAAAATCAATTGATGTGAAGAACATGAAAATATTTATGCATCATCTGATGAATGAAATTTGAGGTTATAAAAGTTATAATGAGTCAATCAAACCTATAGGATATGTGAATAATAATGTAAAATGTTTCTATTATTCCACTAATGGACATTGGATTAAAAATTATACATAATTTTTATGGGGTTTAATAAACTCTATGGAAATTCTACATTAGATATTAATATTATCATAATAAATTATTCTATATTGATGTGTGTGTGATACCAACTGCATATTTTATAATTTTTTTGAATAAGAGTGATTTATAAATTAAGGATAAACTAATAGATGGAGTTTAATGTTTGAATTCTTGAAATTAAAAAAATAGTTACTATGTTGTGGAGTGACATGGACTACTTTAATGATTAAATTATGTCAAAAGTTAAATTATTTTAAATAAATTATTTTAATTGAATCTCATTTTATATATATTAATTGATAAGATATAGATTTTCGAAGGATTTAATATGAATAAAATGAGATTAAATTTCTAGTAAACATGATTTATGATTCATAAAATTTAATAACATGGATTGAAGAAAAAATTATATGTATATAATATGTAGAAAATGCCATGTTGGGTTAGTAATACCTTTATGGATTTTTTCCACCCCTAGGATATAGAGGAGGGTTTAGCGAAGTTGTGGATCGAACCCAGTCTTGGGTCAGGTCATGATTAATAGGTATCAAATAAAGTTCATTCCTTGGGATGTTAATCAAGTGATTCCCTTAAAAAATATTTGATTAGGTTCAGTGTAATATTGTCAAACTGACTCAAGTGTGGATCTTAGACCAAGGAGTCCAGTGGTGGTGCGGTAGCCAGCATATCCATCCACTAGGACCTCGACGACTTTCTTGTGGACTTGGGATGCTGAAACAATTATTATAGGGACAAATACTACATGAATCATATATATTTTTTGTCTTGAATATACTTATTGTGTTAGAACCCCGCTGTTTTTGATATATATATATATGTGTGTTTGTGTGTCTGTGTGTGTGTGTGTGTGTTCATCTGATTTCTATACTCTTGGATAACATTCAGGATACCTTTGTGATGACCACAAGCCATGAAACCAGCTCTAGATCATGATGATGTACTTATGAGAAAATATGCCTTGTTTTAGGGTCCATCATAAGAACCCCTATCTCTAGGTGGGTAGGTAGTATCACCTACCCCTATTGATTAGGATATAATTATAGTAGGGAAAGATGAGGGCGTGTGCATGCTTGTTATGAACTTTGAGTTCTAGGTTCAGAGACCGTGGAGGTTCCATGGTGAGACAGATCCATAGGTAGTATAGGATGGGCTAGAGTTAGTGCTTTGTACCTTCAACCTTCTTCAAACCCTGAAGGATCGTATAGTTTTTTCGTATCTAGCCTTTTCCATGTAGGATATGTGTGCTGGAGGTGCCTTTCTATGTAGATTATTAATGAGTTAGAATTCAAATGGATTGACTTTTCTCAACTTTTTCATGAAGAGTATACCCCCTCCAACTTACGCTCAGTTTGGATAGAAGAGCTTTTGCAGCTTCAACATAGAGGACTGATAGTGGTTGAGTACACAGTGAGGTTTAACGAACTTATGCACTACACTCATGACATAATCCACGACTACAACTCTTGGGCACAGAAGTTTGACAAGGGACTCCGCAAATAGATCTAGTCCAACATTTTACCTTTGTGCATCCCACTTATTTCTGTGTGATAGAGAGAGAACAAGAGACACAAATATTTTTTTAGAGGGACACCAAACATATAGATATAGTAGTGGATGAAATAGAGTTAATTCATCTAAAGCACCTAGTAAATTCCAGGCTCTAGGGTCTCGACATAGGTTATCCTACCTTGATCAGAAGTAGGCACATTTTTAATGGTAGGACAAAGTACCATAGCATCCAAGATAGGGTTTGTGCTTCAATTGTGATGGGTGAGGTTACGTGGGGCATTAATACATTACCAAATGAGCTAAGGAACCTAGATAGAAGGTTGATGTACGACCATGGTAGAGGTAGTGCAGTGATTAGGAATCACCCAGGCATAGAGACGATGGTCCCCATCTAGGTGGAGCTAGAACAGGGGTAGGAGGAGCTTCAGGTGGAGGATGACATAATGGTATCCTTCCACAGCCACTGACAGGCGTCCCATCTAAGGATTAGGGATCTGAGGGTTTGGGTTGTGGATAACATCATGCAATGGATTTCTATGATCCAATAGGGTATTATATGTTAAGAGGAATGATCTGTGTTTATTATACACTTAAATCAGTACAAGTAGACATAGGTTACATTCAGTACTTTAACTCCATACTTCGGGTATGAGAGCTAGAGCTCCCAATTGAGGTGTTACTGCCACATCTTCAAATTGATGTTCCTAGAGGGAAATATTCTTACGTATCTTTCATCTATCAGCAGTGTGAGCAATCTCATGGAGGATAGAGGTTCATGTGGGACATTTTGGTCATCACAATGGAAACCAATGAATTCATCTTGGGTATGGATTAGTTTTCATGGTGTAAGAATAGATTGACTATCACCAAAGAAAAGTTAGGTTCATATATGATTATGTGATGAGACTTTCCAATTTTCAAAAGAGGGATCTCATGGAAGGGAAAGTGGGTTCAGTGAGAAGAAGGATGCATCCCATCACCCATTAGTTGTGTACTATATCCTTTGGTGTAGTAGGCTCTTTAGGAATTTGGGTCCCTTTAATTGTCTAGGATTATATGGCAATATTCCCTATGGAAATTTTCGGACTACCTATGAAGTGGGAAATGGATTTTTACATCGAATTGAAACCTTAGATAGACCCAATTTCTTATGGTGAATATCAAATCACACAAACCTTCCTCTAGAATCTATGGATGTAGTTGGAGGACCTTCATGAGAATGATTTCATCAGATCCCATGTGCCCCCCTTGGTAGCTCTATTGTTGTTCATGAAAAATGGGTACAAGACCATACGTATTTTCGTGGATTATAGTTGTGTTAACCAAACATATATTAAGAAAAAATACCCCTTTGATAATTGACGACATCTTGGACCAATTGTGAGGCATGAGATGGTTCTCGATGATCAATCATAGGACCGACTACCACCTGTTGATGGTTCACGAGAATTATATTCTATCTTTGGATTTCCAATGTTTCTATAGATCCTATGAGTTCCTATTGATTCCCTTTTGTGTGAATAATTATCCTAATATGTTTATAGATTTGATAAACCAAGACTTCTATAACAACTTTGACCAGTTTTTTATTGTCTTCAATGATGAGATACTCATATACTCTTCAATAGATGAGGAAAATGAAGACCACTTGAGAAAGGTCATAGACATTATTTTAGAGAACCAAATTTATAGGATACTCACAATGTTCCATTTCACGTTACATGAGGATCACCTTCTTGGGAATTTCATTACTGAGCATAGTTTAGCCACAAATCCAGTGATGATTGAAATAATTCTTTCTTGGGATGCATCCAAGAATGTGTTAGTGGTATGGATATTTCTTGGCATGATTGAGTACTATATGAGGTTTGTGGAATGCTTCTCTAAAATAATCTTCCCTATAACTTCCTTGATGTTTAATGTTCATTTGTTTACATGGAATGAATATTTATAGAGGACCTTTGAGGTGTTTAGGTAGAGTCTAACCAGTGCTCCAATTTTTAGACTACCAGAGTATGGCATGGAGTTCTTTGTGAATTGTGATTACTTCAGAGTGTGTTTCAATTTCGTGTTGATTCAGTAACAGGAATTAATTACTTACAAGAAATAAAGATCACATGCCCCAAGAAAAGTAGACAACTTAGGATCTCAAATTAGAAGTGGTGTTCGTCACCCATAGTATGTGGAGACACTATCCTCTAGGAGAGCACTATTTTGTTTACTTAGACCACTGGAGACTCAGGTACATCTTCAAGAAGAGAGATCTGAACATGAGACAATGACGCATGTTGGAGTTAATAAAAGACTATAAAATTTAGATATTATATAATTCTTCAATGAGAAACAGCGTAATAGATTCCCTTAGTGGGAATTCATTTGCTTTATTAGTGTAGGAAGCTCTTAGAAGTTAGCTTCCCCACAACTAACCATGGTGAAGCAAGAGGGTATAACATTTTCTTTCTTAGATGTTATTGGCTCCTATACATCTCAAGTGTTTGAGAGAGTCTTAGCTGGGATACATCAACTACAAGAAATTATTTGAGCATAAATCAACAAGTGTCACACAAAATGGATGTTCTGATGGAGGTAATCTTGTCATCTTGTTCCAGGGGTGAGCACTGGTTCCATTTATATTACGGGAGGATGTGATGCAAGAGTTCCACACTTCCCCCATATTTTTACATACATGTGTTGAGAAGATATAATGATAACATTAGTTAATGTCTTGGTGGACCAACATGAGATGAAGAATATCTGATTTTTTCTCTCAGTACCTCATATGTCAACATGTGAAAGATGAGAACCATGTTTTGGATGGTATGTTGTAGCCCCTTGATATCCTGGGGAGGAAATTAGATTAAATACCCATGGAATTATTAAACGGACTTCTATAAACAGTGAAGATTAATGATTCCATACGGCTGATAGTTGAAAAGCTTAGAAAGTGGGAACACTTCATTGACATCATGGAGTAATGTTTAGTGGATATTATGGGGTTGTTTTACATATTATAGACTGTTCTACTACATGGGGTACCCTAGAAAATTATTTAGATAATGATGCATGGTTCACATCCTGATTATGGATAGTCTTTAATGATGCATTTGGGACCTAATTAAGGATTATTACATGCTTTCTCCGTTGGAATAATGGGTAGATCATTAGCAATGTCCAGGTGCTGGAGGATATGATGAGGGCTTGCGTGTTGCACCTTAGGAGAAGTTGGGAGGATCCCCTTCCATTGGTAGAGTTTCTATATAATAATAACAACCACTCTACCATCAACATGGATCTTTTTTAGGACTTGTATGGGAGACCCTATAGTTCCCCCATGTCCTAGATAATGATTTTTGAGTTAGCTCTTTTTGTCCTAAATATGGCGCAGGTGACAACAGAGAAAGTCCTGGTCATCCGTGAGTGGATTAGGATGGACATAAATCTTATGAAGATTTTTTTCTTATTCACTTTGAGATCATGAAGGGATACCACATCTTCTTGATAATCTCCCCATGATGAGTATTGTAGAGGTTTGGATAAAGAGGAAAGCTTTACTTTAGGTTTATCGAGTTTGGTTAAGATCAATCACAGGGTTGGTAATATTTATTACCACTTTTCCTACCACCCACAACTGGAGCGGGTGCACAATGTCTTCCATGTGTCGGAGTAGATGAGATATGCCATGACCCATCCTTGTGGGAATCGTGTCAAGACTCCCTAATCCCACCTCTAATGGGGTTGGGGTTTCTAGATATAACTAAGAGGGAATATTTCTAATGTGGGAGGTCTTATCGTATGTACATTTACACACAAACACACATCTCCAAACATATAAAAGCCTGAAATATAGAAACTGAGAAAAAATTAATGCACATGTCTAAAACCCTCTAACCAGATTATGATTAGATGAAGAAGAAAGTAAAAAAGTCCAAATACAAGACCACCACAAATATTTTAAAACACAAGTCCAACCAAAAACAAAAGGGGATGTTTTCTGAAAGCCATAAGGGAACACTTAGATTGTCTGGTCTTAATAAGAATCATTTGGTCCATGTCCATCTAGGGATTTGTTAGAAGGTTTATTGTCTACAAAAGACACTAACCATGTGGGAAAATCCTTTGAAGGGGTTAGTATCACAATACCCAGAAGGACACCCCAAAACCAAAACGTATAAAACAAATTAACTACAGTCATATATGAATATTTAAATGTATAAAATATATATAACAAGAATATCCAAATATACTCAATAAAGTCACAAAGTCTAGAGGTCAGTCCCAACTATAGTTTACCAACCATAGGATTCCAGCTTAATGGACCCATGTAGAAATTATCCAGGAGAACACAGTACATATTTTGATAACACATATGATATTAGTCTAAGAGGTACTACTCATTGGGTCTCATCAGAAGAATGAACACAATGATAGTATGAAAATATATGATATAAAGATGAGTATCACTACAAAGGCCATGGTGTTATACTGATAAACACAATCTGGATTAACCTGCTATGTATAGGATCAATTCCTTTATAGTGTTGGCCACAATGATACCAATAACTCCAACTAGGTTACAAAGATGAATAACGGATCTCACTCTAGGCCTCTTGGAGGGATTCCAAAAACTCTATGCTTGAAGTCCTACGGAGGTGATCATAGTCCTAGGAGTAGGAAATGATTACAGACTAACCTTCAAGGAAATAAAAAGGGGAACTAAACCTAAAAATACTTTTTCATGTTACTATAAATAAGTGTTTGAACCACATATCAATATTTTAGTTGATTGGTCTATGTTGATTGTATAAATCAAGAATGGGGAATAAGAAATAAAATCACACACCCAACCTCAATTTGGTTCAATCACTGAAAAAGAACAATGTGTCATCATAGTTGTTGGAAATATGCACCAAATTCGACGAGCGTCGATTATCCATACACAATTCGATTGTGGACCCCTTGAAATAATTCTTTCAAGCTCTCTCTAAGGGTCCTCTGACAACTCCATCGTTATGAAGATGACTCTGGGATTCCATCGTAATATAATTTTTAAATACTAAATGTTCATTGAGTCAAAAAAATGAAATAAAATAATTTTATTTAAATATATTATTCATTCCTATCCCCATGATGTCTTTCCCATAAAAGACCAGCACCAACTAGTGTTAATTATTTCCTAGGTTAATCCATAAATTATGAACACAACAGTGCCCTCATATTTCTGATATAGGCACCCTTTTATAGGTTATACACCTTTTTCAGGAAAACATCACATACATTCTAGTTAATATATTTTATATACTTGAAAATAAATTCAGGGAATAGTAAACCTCAAAATTTCACATCATCTCATCACCTAGTCTAAAAAATATGACATATAATATCCAAAAATAATAGATGAAAATTCTGATACACTGCATTCTCCCCCAACTTTTGGCTTTATATCAATGAAATTTCAAAATAACTGCTACTCCAAATGATGTGGGTACTAACCATGAATCTGAGCCTTCCGCTCCCATGTTCTATCCTAGATATTCTCGTGCATCCAGAAAACATGCACTAAAGTAATCGATCACCCATGAAGGATCCTATATTATGGATCCCCATTCTACCATATGTACTCATCAAATGTCACTCCATCCTCGATGTCCAACATTCCTTAGATGACAATGTTCCACAGGTCATGAACATACCTCCTCAATTGAGACATGTGGAAGACATCGTGCTCCATGTCTAATTAGAAGGATATATCTAAAAAATACTCCACCTCTTCAACTATACATAGTATCTAGAATTGGTTAATGAAACTCAGAGATATCTTTTTTCCCTCACCAAATCTATGTAATCCACGTCCTGGTGAAATGTGGAGCTAAAGGTTAATAGGGTCAAAAATTCTTCTTGCAATCTCTTCCACAACTGGGATGTAAAGAGAGAATCAGGATAAAAAATAATGATCAATGGATCAGCATTGAATCCCACTATCTCCAAATTGCAGAGGTGTCCCAGGATCTCTACTGAACTATGCTCTCGTATATCTAGGAAGTCAGATGACTTGGTAATTGGGTCTATATTCACCGAGATGGTATCTTGTCCCATGGACATTTATAGTATTATCAACGTCATGTCCATATATATCAAATCCCACATCCATTTAGGACCCTCAAGGGGTTAATCTAAACCCACTGGAACTTGGTTCCCTGCCTTCACTTTCATATAAGTAAGGTCTTGAGAGTCAAAATCTATAGATCTATTCATTATCCCTAGACACAAAAAATAATTTCATAGGTCCTAGTAAATCTTTTTTAACAATAGGATGTACTACCAAAAGAGATGTAGGAACTCTCATAGAACCTCCACTGCAACATCACCAGTACCATCGTGTGTCCTATGAAAATAATTAAATTCACCCCACCTTTAGAAAATCCATCAGGAACATGTCTTATTTGTATCTTAGTATGTAGGGCCTCTTTGTTAGTATCCCCAAGCCGTGCCTCCCTAAATAATTGTAACATTGGAGGGGTGGAAATTGTCAATTGGAGGATATATGCTCTATATCCATCCATAATGGGTAACTACTATGATTTAAACTTCTATGATGCCTCGTTGAGAAATGGTGACCAAGATCTCTTACTAAAATCATCTTCTACAATGTTCCCCATCCATAGTGTATGGAAAATTTTCAAGTCATAATCTTGGAGTAACTCTCTCCAACACCTCTATCACAAATACTAAAAAGTCACCTGACACTTATCTTCTGACACGAATGGTTATCCCTTTTTATTCGAAGCTATCATGGGTACTAATATCCAATAGAAATCCGCTATAAGTCTTTGGTAATAGCCTTCTAACCCATGGAATCTCTTCACCTCAATCATGATCTTAGGTGGATCCTAAACTAACAATTCTTGGACCTTGGATGGTTCTATGTCCACTCCATCTTCTGAGATAACATGCCACCAAAATTGGACCAACTATATCTAGAATTGATTCATTGAGAGATATCCAAAAACTTGTGCTCTTGTAGTATGTCAAGAACCATCCTCAAGTCTATCATGTGTTCTTCATCAGGCACTGAGTACACAAAGATAGCATCGATGAAGTCTACCATGAATTAATCTAAGTAATGCCTAAATATTTGCTTCAATGGTCACATGAATACTTTCGGGGTGTTTTTCATGTCCAAGGGAATCACCAAATACTCATATTTATCAAAGAAATATCTGAATGGAAACATCGATATATAATTTTCATGTACTCACAACTATTGATAGCCTGATCAAAGTTCAACCTTTGAGAACCATCCTTCCTCTCTCAACTTTTTGAAGATATCATTGATCCTCATTTTTTGTTAATAATTCTTCATCGTAACCTGTTTAAAGCACTGGTAATCCACAAAAAACCTCAAGATCCCATCTACCTTCTTGGAAAATAAAACTAGGGCTGCCCAGGGTGAAATGTTGGGTCAACCAAAGCCCATCATTTTCATGTACTTCAACCGCACCCTTCTCTCGTGAATCCCAATGGGAGCCATCCGATATGCTAGCACAAATATCAATGTCATCCCAGGGTGTATATCAATGAAGAAGTATTTTTATCATAGGAGAGTTAATGATGGAACATATTAGAGGAATACGTCTTTATACTCTACCCCCACCATAAGAAAGAGGAAACTCATAACATGACTGCACCAAGGGTCGGGCGAGCCAATTGATGAGTAATCGTCTACACCATCTTATGCACGAGTCCATCCTACAATTCTGGGGTTTCCTTTTCACCAATTGAAGAAAAATTTATTCTGTCACTGCAGACACACCAAACCCTTTGCCTAAAATATTCAATTTGGGATTGTACTACAGATAAAAAATCAATTTCATGAATGAATTCATATGGCCTCGATGCTAATACTGAGATATCCCAACAAAAAGCCTCTCCTCCAAGAGTCAGATCACTCTGTCAACATAAGTGCATGATCGGAGAGTCTTCTCCAGTAAGAGTATCCAATTTTGTTGTTAGAGTCAACAGTTCAATCAGAATCGTTATGTCTTAACCAAGATAGGTGGAAATGAAACAATGAAAAGAACCTATGACTAACAATACTAGAAATAATGTATAAAATCCATAGAACATACTAAAAAACATTCATTGAGCCTCCAGTTCTAAAGATTCCACTACCTACAGATATCCCCTCCCTTGTCCTCCAGCTCTCTGAACCCGGCATGGACCAGCTGGGGGTGGTAGTTGTAACACCCCGAGATTTTTGTTAATTATTTTTTAGAATTAATTTATCATTTTGATATTTTTCATTCCACATGACACTGGAAATAATTCTTTTTGTATATATATATATATATTTATTTAAACACTAAGTCAAACATTCTATTCACATGTCACTAACTTGGATTAGACTACACACAACACTAATTTGTCTTTTTATACAGGTAATATCGACTTCGTTTACGCTACTCACAACACTGACATGGAATAAATTACACACAACACTATTGTTTCTACAAAACATCATTTTATTTTTATAATTATATAAATGCGATGGATATAACATTTTCATTAATCATTTTTATATTTCTAGTAATAAATAATTTTCAAATTTTATTTATAATGTTTTTATATAAATAAAACGTTTTGATAATGAAAGATTTAATTTTTAGAAAATACCCTATCAATTTAAAAATACTATTATCTCAAGTGAAGTACATTTCATGTACTTCATTGAAAAATAATAAAAATATTTTTAGGCATATATAGAAATTGAATTTGGTAAAATAAAATACATTTTTGAATTTATTATTCCAAAATTATCTAATGGTGAATTTTTTGATTTTTTCTAAGAAACTTCATTTTTTTTACAAATATTAAAAAGTATTTCATTTTAGTTACTAACTACTTTTTCTTTTAAATAATTATTAATATTCAATTATACATTAAAATTTCATAATGTCACATTATATCAATTTTATATCTATTAATACCATATTTGTCATTATAATCTATTTCACATAGAAATTGAATTTTTAATATTAACAAACATTTGATCATTTTTCCACTATAAAAACTCATTATTTCATCTCATATGCAGGATTAGTAATAAGCATAATTTTTCTGATTTTATGAATTGAATATAGAAACATATAAATACACCGTATTAATTAGTATAATATTTATATTAAATTTATATATTGTTTATTTTTGACCAAAATGGTTAGTAAAAGTGATTAAATTTATTCACAACGATTAAGGTGAAATTAAGCTTAATTAGAGACTAAAGCATAATCTTAGGGGACCAAATGACATCACCACTTGTTAAAATCCCATTTTATGGACATATTTAAGGAATAAATATTTATTTCTTGGTTTAGGTTTTTTTTATGACATTATTTATATAATAACATTTGAACACATTACATGTATTAAAAAATTCCAAGTGATTCTTTTTTCTTCCCCATAAAAGGCCACCACCACTCCCACTTCTTCACACCTCTAAAACCTCAAATGTTTGGCCATGATCTACCAATCCAATTTCAATAAATTATAGCTTCCAAATAGTATACTTCCCTTATATAGATGGAAATATAAGGAATCTATTGGGCACAAACCAAAAGGAGTTACCTGATTAAGAGGTAAAATCATCTCTCTAACTCATTTCTTTTATTTTCTTTTTCAACCCCCTTCTCACTATTTATTCCGTTATTTTATAAAAAACTAGTAACCTCAATATAATGTTATTTTTTATGCTATTTTTTCGACCTACACTTACACAAACCGCCATCTAATTGGTAACGAACGTACTGTTTACGTGTACAGTGAACTTCAGCCTCACTAAACGATGATTGTTAAATTTTCCTTACCCCATATCATGGTGGTAATTATGAAAGAGACTCTATTTATTTATGTAATATATTGTATATTTTATTCCTTTAAATTTATTTTTTTACTTATAATACACATATCATTTTTACATTCCATTGGGTGTAAATACTATAATTTCATTTGAGGAAGTGTGGACGACTGCCCCCTCAAAGCGATGTGATTTGTTCACACACTAAATATAATGTATTATGGATGGGTTTAGTGAATATATATGATAAAATAAATCTATTTTAATAATGATAAATATACATATATATACATATGTGTTTTTTTATTTCTTTCAACGCGATAATTAAATGGAAATAGAGTTCATGGATACGTATGGCCCACCGTTTCTATGAATAGTGTATTTCATTTCAAACATATATATTTTATAGATTATTATAATTCACATAAAATGTATATACGTGATATTTACATCCGGGTTTAAATTATTTAAATCAAGATATATAGTATACAGACCAAATATATAAGAAATTATGACACATGTGAAGAATAAAGTGAATATTACTCGAAGTGAAACCATAACATATGATTCTTAACAAACAGGTAATATAAATCCATAATAAAAAAATATATGGTTTTATTTGTAATTATATGGTTTTATAAAAGAGTTATCGTAAATTTATATTTATTTTATAGGTGGTTTTAATGAGTACGATGAGATTATA
Source organism: Viscum album (assembly GCA_963277665.1). Taxonomy (NCBI): domain Eukaryota; kingdom Viridiplantae; phylum Streptophyta; class Magnoliopsida; order Santalales; family Viscaceae; genus Viscum; species Viscum album. The sequence continues at coordinate 599,343,284 of OY728159.1, read as the reverse complement.
GACACAAGGTAAGGGGATTTTATCTCACTTTTTATTTCGGTGACTTACATGTTATGTTCACTTCACTTTCATTTTGTGTGGTGTGTGTATTTCCCATGATTGTATTAAATTTATCTTAAATTTAATGTGTATATAATTCTATTTGACATGTTATATCATGAATTTCCCTATTTCAATGAAGATTTATTCATTATTAAATTTAATTTTCATACAAGGAGATTATAATCGTAGGTTACCATTTTATAAGAGTTTATTGATACAATCTTATCGCTTTTCAGGATTTTTTATGTTTATGCTTCCATTGATGAGATATTATGATCCATATCTCAATAAAATTCATTAGTTTTATTATAATTTTTTCATTAAGGATTTATTTATATATTGGTACCATTTATACCACTCCTTGGTACAAAATATAGTTAACAAAGAGTTTTTAAGAATGCTTGATTTTACCCTCTTTTTTGTCATAAATCAATATTCCTTTAAACTTATGTTTTCCAAAAATGGTTTTCAGAAATATTATACTATTATACTATGTTTATTATAATAAATAATTACCGTTTTTTCTATGAAAATTTTTTCCAAAGGAATCTTCATTTCACCTTACAAATGAGTTAATTTTATATCATTTTTATCATGAAAATGGAATGTCCTTTTTACCTCATATGACATGTAAAAATGTATTGATTCCCAATAATTTGAAGCCTTCTATTTATGTTTAATGGTTAATTATTAATAATTTTATTTGAAATATATTTTCAATGAAAGGGTTATCCAAAATTTTTGATCTTATTTTATTTTTTTTAAGTAAAATTTTCAAAATGATTTCATGCTTCATTTATATGTTTCTAAATTATTTTCAATGAAATGGTTTTCAAAATAAAATAAAGGTACCTTAATAGGTTTTCAATGTGTTTTTAATGAAAATTTTATTTAAAAGTTTTTGAAGCTGATTATATATCTTTTCAAGGGAAAATATTTTTGAACTGATTTCAAGTCTTATTTGTACGTTTTCATGGTATTTTCTAAGAAAATGGTTTTAAATGGTTTTTGAAATAAAAAATCCCTTCTCAAATAATAAGGGATATTTTCCTATAATTTTTTTAATGATATTTCATAAAAAAATTACATCTAAGATGACATCTATTGATGTTACTCATGTACTTCTATGAAATAATCTAAATGTTCCATTTAAATTATTTATATGAATAGGTTTTGTTTAATATAATAGAATTTATGAAATCCTTTTCTATTGACTGGGTTATATGTTTATGAAATATTTTTCTCTTTCAAAGGTTATATGTTTATTAATTCACTTTCCCTTTCATGGGTTATGCTTTTGATTATATGGTTTTGAAACCTGTATCGTATTTCACACGTTATGATATGTTTTCCTATTTATGACACCCACTTCATTACATGGGTTATGATATGAATTTATATGATATTATGGAACATATATGTGGGATTTAATTATGACATGGTTGGGACCTAAATATCCCTCTAAATAATTCATTAAATATCTATATCTCATGAGATAGACATGGCTAGAATGAGAAATGAACTCGATTTAGTATTATACGGATTGAATGAGAAATGGACCTAGTTTAGTATTACAAGGATAGAACAAGAAATGAACTAGATTCAGTAATACGGATCTAGAATGGGAAATGAGTGTATATCAGTATTATAGGGCTATAATGAGGAATGAACATGGTTCCCTAACACAATGTAGGAATGAGGGTGGACCCGGTTCATTAAAGGACTTTTTCACTTTGATGGTATTAGTATAAATTCATTTACAACTATGGAAATCATTATATTGTCTTATTATCTACCACAATTCCATGTTTTATTCCTATGATATGATTTCATGGATTATGTTATTTATTTACTTTTGATTCATGTATTTTTAACATCTAATCCTTTTTATAATATTCACAATGCAGGGTGTGAGCTTAAAATTTTATTCTCAAGTTCTATACCCTTGTGTTCATGATATTGTGATGAATTTCAATTTTTTACCCTTACTGAGCATATGATAACACCCCATTCTTAAGTTTTCTATTCCAAAAGTTATTAAGAATGGTTTTAGGTAAAAGTATTAAAGGTGGATATCTTTATGGTAGATGTCGGAGATCATTCACCAGGATAAAAAACTATGTTTCCATGTTTTTGAAGACAATAAACTATTACTATCCTTAAGCATGTATTTTTGTAATGTGTTGAATTTTATTTTAAAAAGTGGTAATATACATGTATGTTAATCATGGGTCATGATTTTTGGTATCAAATGAAATTATTAGTCAACCATTGAAAACTATAATGAGAAAACATTATTGAGATACCAAGGTATATTTCTAAGAATTTTTCTAGGGATGTCTATAATGATAAGTATAGGGTGATTTAAGATATAGGAAAATGTCATGGAATTTCGGTAAAGGATATCATGACTGGTTTCCTATAAATACGTCCCTTTTTAGATTCTAAAGGTTAATTTATCTCAAGAACAAATGTTCATAGGGGTAAAAACTACAACAATATGTTTTGTACCTGACTTGGGGTAATTTAGTACACAACAATGGTCCATGCTACACTCCTGGTTTGACACTCCTAGGGGATATGATTTGATACTTTACAAAACTCTTAACAAACCATAATAAAGGATTTAAATAGAGGATGATTGTGATTAACATAGGATAAACCTAACATTTAATAGATTAAAGATGTTGGAGCCATGATTTGTGTACCATATAAGTAATTTTTTAGGAGTATATTGTATCCTAATATGTTAAATGTTTCTCACACCAGGATTTATGGTTTTATTCAATTGAGAGATAAATAAGGAACATGGTTAACATTTAATTTATTAAATGTAAAAGGAATGGGAATTATGTGAATTAGTATCCCAAGTGGAAATTTCATAAGGAGAGTAAGGAAGTTGGTATGAGTATTTTTTATATATATAAAGATAAATAGAATGTAAACAACATGTGAAAGGTGTGTGATGTTCATTCGGTTTTGTTTACTTAGATCCTAAAAAGCATTATAAGATCGAGTTTGAGGAACCTAGGGACATTATTTATATTTTATATTCTAGGAAATATGTGTTAAGAAATAATATGATGAATCTTATGTAATGGTTTAAGAATAATGTTGGATTAATGAAGTATTTATGATTTGGAATTAAATTTTTGTGTTATATAAATCATAAAATGTACAAGCATTTTCATTATAAGTTTTCATTAAGGATTTAAAAGGACATGTCTAATTGTGATGAAGACATATAAAAGTGATTATATAGAAAGGTGATATTCTGATTAAGGGAAGGTAACCCTTAATTAATGCATGAAATTGAGATAATGATTTTGGGATGATGATGTTTTTGATATAAATAAGTACATTGAATGGCTGGATTTAACTTGGAACTGATTATTGAAAAAATGGTATACGTCATCATGTATGAATTTTATGACTCTTATATTTAAATAATATATATAGTAATACTTGGAATAAGTAAGCATTCATTTTTTTGATAAAATAATTATTTTAATTAATGATATTACCATGTTTTAAGGGAATATACAATTAGGTTACTCACATGTTTGGAATGTGACAATCAAGTTGTTCTTTGTTCTATAAAGTGAAAACAATTTTAATTTGATTTCATGGGTTTCATTATAAGGTTTGTATTTTTATCTTTTAGAAGGGTTATAAGGTGATCCATTCATGAGAGGTATAAGATAAATTTCATAGGAATTATTTATGTATAAATATTGTATTGAAAACCTTGGTATAAAGGATATTTAGTTATTAACTTATTTCATTATTTTCCATCGTATTTTTGAAATTATATTAGAATGTTTTTATAATGGATGATCATATATGTCAGGTGAAATAAAATCAATTTTGGAAAGTCCAGCTCGTCTTGATCCCATGAGTAATGGACGATATGGGTTTCATTCTTACAATTGTCATACATGATGTCTTTGTAATGTACAATTATTTTTAATGAATAATTATTTATGAAGAAATAGTAGTGATACTTTTAATGTTTATAGATTCATTATTAAAATTATTGATTTTTAATAATACTTATAGATCAGTAGTTATATATTTTATTCTATTATGAGCCTTAAGAACTGAAAAAAGTGTATTTTATCTCTTCATCCATAATATTTATTTTCTTGAAATCCATTACATTAAGTATTTGTTGAATTAGAAATTGATAAATTCACATATAAAAAATGATTTTTTATATAAATATTTCAAGTAAGAATACCTCATTATATTCTTAGTCAATAAAATAATTACTCAACATTAGGATAATGATCATAATAAAAAAAATTGTCCTAATACCTATATTTTGTTAACTAATGGCCTTTTAAATCATCAAAGATTTATGACATTGATGTCCTTATTTTATTTATCATTCACTTTTTTGGCATTTATGACCACAATCCCTCCCTAAAAATATTTACTTTTTCCCCCATGTACAATATTCAATCCAAACCTATGTTCTCAAATGTGTAATCCTATTTATATGTTACTTTGGGTAGATATTATGGTTCAAACATTCCCTTTATAAGGGATGTTTTAGTATTCATTTATACGATATGGATTTATATAAATGAAACTTTCAAGTATTAAACCTTTGATAACCTAGATGAATTTCAATTGAAAAATTCATTTTATGTAGATAGAATTTCACACCATGTGATTTTGTGAATTTTTTTAATTAATTTATCTTTTTATATTTTTCATTTCATGTCACACTTGAAATAGATATATATATTTATATATATATATATATTTAAGCAAGAAGTCAAAACATATTTTCAAATGACATCGACATTTCCTCTAATACACATAATACCAAATTGGATTGTGCTACACACAATAATGTCTTATCTTCCACTACCTGGAACACCATCATGGCTTTTGTTACACAAAACACTGATGTTTCTAAGAAACATAATTTTATTGTTATAATTACTTAAATGAGTTAATTATAAACTAGCTATTACAAATATATATATACATATATATATATATATATATATTAATACTAAAAACTACTTTAAAATATTATTTGTACTGTTTTTTTAGAAATAAACATTATTAATGATGAATTATATAATTTTTGGTAAAGACCTGATATGTTTAAAAATACTATTTTATTAAATGAATTTCTTATCATATACTTCTATGAAAAATAATAAAATTAATTCTTGACACATATAGTAATTTAATTTGATAAAATATAAATCATTTTTGAATTTATAATTCTCAAATTTTCTTAGGTTGAATTTTTTGTATTTTACTAATAAACTTCATTTATTGACGAACTGTGAAAAATAGTTCCATTTAGTTAATAGCTATCTTTTAATTTAAATAATTATTATTGATAAACTATAGTTTAATTCTTTTAATTTCACATTAGGTCAATTACTCATCTATTAATAACATTTACGTCATTATAATCAATTTCACATTGATTTTCAATCTAAAAACATAACAAACATCTTAACTTGTTTTTGCTTTAAAATTCTGTTATTTTATCTAGTATGTGGGATTAACATTAATCTTAATTTAACTGATTTCATGAATTGAATTTAAAAAAATGGACATAAACCATTCTAATAAGTAAAATATTTAGTTTCTAATTGTATCATCTTGATTTCTGACCCAAATTATTAGTAAATGTTATTAAAATTACACATAGTGATTAAGGTCAAATTATGATTAATTAGGGACCCAAATGACATATACCCCTATAAAAAACACATTTTATGGAAGTATTTATTTCATAAACATTAAATTATTTATTTGTGTTGAATGTTTTTGACTTTTTTTAATAACTTTTTTACACACACCTTGTTTTCAAACAACTTAAGTGAGTATTTTTTCTTTCCTATAAAAAATCCCCACATTCCTCACTTCTTCAAAACTCTCAATATTATTAAATTTGAAAAATATATAACATTTAAACATCCTAAAAATAATACCTTGCTATTATAATCCTTCTATTAGAAATATAGATATCCAAGTAAGCCATTTGGCACAAACCAAAAGGAGTTACCCGATTAAGTGGTAATGTCTTCTCTCAAGCTTCTTTCTTTTATTTTCCTTTTCCACCCCATCCGCACTCTTTATTAGATTGTATCATAAAAACCAAAATATATTAGTATGTTTGTATTATATTTTTTGGAAAAAAACTTACACACACTTCCATCTAATGAGTAAAGAACAAAATGTTTATGTGAATAATGAATTACTACCTCACTAAATGATTATTGTTCAATTTTCCATACCACCACTCGTGGTGGAAATAATGATAGAAAATATGTTGATATATGTCATATATTTTATTTAGTATGTATTTAATCATATGAATTAATTTTAAAACACATATCTTTTTTACCTTCCATTTAGTGTAAATATGGTAATTTCGTTTGAGGATGTGTGGATTATTTCCCCCTCAAAGCAATGTGATTCATTTACACACTGCATGTAATTTATTCAGGATTGGATTAGTGAAGATATATTATATTTATTATATAAGAAATATAATTTAATAATTATATATATATAATACTTTTAATTTCTTTTATTCAACATGACAATTAAACAGAAATAATGTTCATGTATACGTACGACCTACTGTCTCCAAGAATGATGTATTCTGTTTTATAGCTAAATATTCTATATATTATTATAATATACATATAGTATATATAAATTATATTTATATCCTATTTTACATTCATTAAATCATTATATATGTTATAAAGACTATATATATAACAAATTAAGACACACTTGAAAAATAAAAAAAATATTACCTAAAGTGAAACCTTAATATAGGATTGTTAAGAAGAGGGAAATGTACAGTCATAATAAAACCCTATATGGTATTTTATATAAAAATATGGTTATTTTATATATTTATAATAAATTTATATTTATTATTCATGTGTTTTTAATGAGTATGATGACCATCAAGACACAAGGTAGGGGGTTTCTTCTCATTTTTTATGTCTGTGAAGATATATGTTATGTTCCCCACTCTTTCCTTCTGTGTGGTGTATGTATTGATCTTGATTTTATTCTATGTTTATTATAAATTATTTTTGTTTAATAAAATTTCTATTTTAGGATCTTTAATTAATGGTATATAAGTTTAAAAATTCACCAAATCGGTGAAATTGATTTGTCTCAATTTGCCTTATTTGAGACTCATTATTTGTTATGCACCAAAATTCTCTTCTCAGGTGTATATACTTCCATTTTACATGTTATATCATGAATTTAATTATTTTTGTGATATTTGTTTCTTAATTAAATTTCTTTTTCTTACAAGGATAGTATGTTCTCATGTTACTAAGTTATAAGATTTTATTGAGACAATCTTACCGCTTTTCAAGAATGTTTATGATTATACATCCTTTAATGAAATTGTATGATCTATATAACAAGATAATTAATGAATTTTATTTTAAAATGGTTTTTAAAGATTTACTAATATATTGTTAAAATTCCTAACAATCAATGGTACATAATATAGTGAAGAAATATTTTTTATGAATGTCCAAATTTACCCTCTATTCAGTCAGATATATGTGTTCCTTTAAAAAAATATTTTCCAAAAAGGGTTTCTAGAAATATTGTACTATTCTCTTATGATCATTAAAAGAAATTTTTACCATATTTTTATTTTTCCAATTTTTTAAAAGTAATATTCTTATCTCATTGTTAACGAGGAATTTTTATAAACTTTTTAAAGTAAAAAAAGAATGTTCTTTTACCTTGTAAGACATATACATATTTATTCATCCTCAATCTATTGAAGCATTATTTTCCTATTGAATGGTTAATTTTTAAGAAAGTGTTATAAAAATTAATTTTCAATGAAATGGTTTTCAAAAAATATTACATCATATTTTATAATCATTCAGGAAAAATGGATTTGAAAATGATTTCAAACCACATTTATATGTTTTAAAATTCATTACAAAGAATTTGATTTAAAAAAATTCATTATTCGTTCCTATGTTTTCAAGTAAAAAAGTTTTCAGCACATTTTCAAGATTTATTTATTAGTTTTAAATGTGTTTTCTAAAGAATATTTTTTAAAAACGTTTGTTTTTATTATTTTTTAATTTTCAGATAAAAAGGGATTTCAGAATTATTTCTAGTCTTACTTATAAGTTTTCAATTTTTTTCTAAGAAATTTATTTTTAAATGTTTTTATGGATTCAAATTAATTTTTCAAAAAAGAAAGGATATTTTCCCACAATTTTTTGTTGAAATATATTTCAAAGTTATTTTCTATATAAGATTACATCTTTTGATGTTACTCATGACCCTCTATAAAGTTACACAACTGTTCTATTCATATTCTTTACATGAATGGGTTTCAATTAATATCATGGTCATTATCAATCCTATTTCTATTTCATGGTTTTATTTTTATGAAATACATTTCCTTATTTTGGGTTATATTTTTATGAAATCAGATTCTGTTTCACAGGTTATGATTTAGATGAAATGGTTTTGAAACATATATCCTTTCCACAAGTTATGATATGTCTTCATATTTATGATACCGATTTCATTTCATGGTCAATGGTATGATTTTTTATCATATTCTGAAAAAATATATGTATGATTTCACTATGAGATTGGTGGGACCTATATCTCCCTATAATCCATTTGGTTAAGATTTATGTTTCATGAGATTGGCATGGATGGAATGAGAGATGAACAAGGTGCAATATTAAAGTGTTTGAATGAGAAATGAACTCGGTTCAGTATTATAGGGAAGGAAGGATAAGTGAAATTAGTTTAGTATAACTAATTAAAATTGGAAATGTACTTAGTTTAGTATTACAGTGCTAGAAGTATTAGATAACATGGTTCAGTAACATAGTTCCAGGATGGGGGTGAAACTAGTTTAGTAAAGGACTTTTTCCACTAAGATGGTCTCAATAAAAATCCTATGGATTCTATGAAAATCATTATATATTCTTATATGTCTACCATAATTCCATGTATTATTCATATGTGTTTCAGGTATTATGTTCTTTATTTATATTTCCTTCATGTCTTATGAACATCCAATATTTATTATTATCTCTTCAACAAAGGGTATGATCTTCAAATGTTATGCTCATGTTCCATACCCTTTTGGTTATGTTAGGATTACACATTTCCTTTATTTATCCTTATTGATAATCAGAGATCACCCTTCTTATTTTTCCATTCCTTAGGGTATTAATAATGGTTTTAGGTAGAACTACTAATTTTGGAGTTCTTTATGGGAGATATTGAAGATATTTCACTAGGATAAATTATTTAGTTACCATGTTTCAAAAGATACAAATCAATTATGTCCCTCAATAATTGATTTTTGTAATGTGTAGATTATTCATCTAAAATGATGTAATATCCAGTTATTTTAAGACTGGGTCACAATAGTTGTGGTATCATGTCAAAGCATCGACCAGCTTCTATTGTTCTCCTAGATCCTCTACCATTTCCCCCACATTGTTAACCTACCTTCTCCTGATGCAGCCTCTACCTCAGCTGCCCAACTATGGTTTCTCTTTTAGAAGTACAGTGCGTCAAACAATATCGATCAATATATCCCCTAATTTCAAATGATTAGCACCCACTCTCTCTAGGGTGACTGGACCCACCATGTTTTCATTGATATAACACCCCATTATTTTTATGAGACTAATTGTTTTCATTTTTTTGATGTCTTGTGTTGTACTCTATACCAAGATAAGAATTCACTATACGTAACATCGTCTTAGCTTTCCATATATGAAACACTATACTTGGATTATTTTTTAAAAAATTTCATGTTCTTTTAATATAATTAATTTCATGCTAGACCGAGGTTAAGTAAACTACTAAATATTATTATGTTTTCTTATAATCTTTTCATTGTGATGGCATGATTGAATAATATTAACAATCTTCTAGAAAACTATTCAAATAAAATATTTGAGTTTATAAAATAAAAAATTCTATCTTTATATTTTTTATTAATTTAATATAAATGTAGTATATTCAATCTTATTTTTAAAATTAATCTTATATTCAATATAGACATGATATAGGAACAAATTCAATTTTTTTATAAAAGAATTATTTTTCACAAAATACAGTTTTCCGTTCTTTTGATAGATCACTCATTTAAAATATAGTTTTTTAAACTTTTATATATTTCATTTAACAAAATAAAATTATTATTTAGAGGAGGCATATAAAAATTAACTTTGTATGATGTCTTGATATTTTTCTAATAAGTTTTATGTTTTGATGAATAGTAATAATATACTAAATATTAATTGAAAAATACTTTTCAAATTGAAATATTTTATTTGGATGAATTAAATTATTTAATGGTTTAAAAGTAAAAAAGTATATATTTTTATCATTTAATATAATGTTGGTCATTATCTTTAATTTTACAATGAATTTTTACTGAAATGTAGTTCAATCTTTTTCAATATTTTAACTTTTATACAATAATCTCTCTTTCCAACAACAAGATTAATTTTAAATTAATTACTAAAATTTATATGAATTGACATTGTAAAAATTTATCCCATATATTTATTTATTAAATCCAAATTATTTAATGATATTCCTTTTATTTTTGGGCATTAGGAATAGAAACTTCGATAATTGTTATTAGTATGGTAAAAGGGTAAATTAGGTAATTAAGGGTAACTTTTTTTATTGAATTACCCTAAAAAATTTATAATATTTATGGATTTGTTGATTTTGAAAAAAATCATACTTGGGTCGACATGGTGTCCTTTAGAAGCCACTTTGATGATATTAGGACATTTAATTTATTTTATTTAATGAAAAGTTAAATATATCTTACTCAAATGTCAATATCTATATCATTTTTAAGATTAGTTTAAATAGAAGATAAATTAGATTATAAATAATGATTTTAAATATAAATTTATTATTTATAATGATAATTTATTTGTAATTTTTTGAAAATAAATAAATACCTTAAATACATACACATTAATGATGTAGAAATTTTTTAATTGATGAAAAATCAATAAAATAATTTTTATTAAAGTGATAATAACCATTTAAAGACCCAAAACATGACTTATTATTATTGGTCTATTATATATCGACCAAATTCATCCATGGATTGAGTTGTTGTCTCTTTGTATCCTTATTTACGAGATTATGAAACATATATTATTTTATTTAATGTGATGGTAAATTTGTCACGTTCATGTTTTTATAAGTATAACATTTTTAATGATGGATTCTATAGAAGATATATTCTATTATACATATTATTCATAAATTTATAATATTTATCTTTTCTATAGTATTTAATTATTAATTTTTACTCTACAAATAAACATATTAAATAATTACATAAAACGGTTGTAGTAATTATCTTATTAAGGGGAATATAAAATAAATATTAATAAAAATATTAAAATAAAGATATATTTTGGGATAATTAATAGGTAGAATTATTTTTATAGATTAAATTATAATCTTAGTAATATAATAAAATAATTTATTTGATGTTAACTTGATATCTTAATATTTTTATAAATTAATGAATTGAATAGTTTTATAATTGACACTATTGATTGATTGTCAAAATATTGTGTTATTAAATTATTTAAAAATCATAAAACATTTTATAGAAATATATAGTAATTATTATATGGTCTAACATGTCTCAAAGTATTTATTTATGGTCTAGTTGACATCAAATAAGTAAATATTTCCCATTTTATATATTGAAATATTTGTTACCCTGGTAAAAAATTAAATCGAATAACTATGTGTTAATTAAAATGATAAAGATTAGATTTATATAAAAAAAATTATAAAATTTATTGGAAGATTATATTTGAACCCTATCACATAAAGAGTATATATTTAGAAAATTCGGGATTTTTTATGGGGTTTTATTTTTTTATAAATTCAAATTTTTGGAGATCCCAAAAGATCCCATCACCACAATTATTAAAGGGAACCTCCTACTTAAAAACATAACTTTTCTAGGATAATTAAATCTCATACATACCCTAACCATTTACTTTATAGACATCCATAGTTATATTCTATAGGTTTTGGTCTGCTTAAAATACCAACTCTAGTGCTATAAGATGATATTTAGAGGAGGCATGTTAAAGAAGAGGTAATCTCCCCAACTGATACATTCAAATTTATTTCTTGTTCTACATCCTCTTCAGGATTTGATTCATTATAAAGTAAAAAATATATTATCACTTATTTAATGATATTTTATTATTATTATTAAAAAACCAAATTCATTCTTATGTCAATCCTATGAAAAATGAAATCAGCATGCCGGCATACGTATGACATATTGAATCCACACCACGATGTCATTTGTTTTTCATCACCATTTTGCATGGATGTGTATAATTATGTAAATAATAACTATATATGATTATTATAACATTATATTGATTCTTAAATATTATACACCATCCTCTTCAATACCATTCAACAATTATGGTAATGATATCATCACTCGTGGGCACGTACGACCTACCATCCCCAAGATACGATGGGATTTATTCTACATGATCTTCATTAATTAAAGATTATATAAATGAATTTAATGAATAAATATGATATATACTATACTAATATCATTCTGTAAATTATATAACTATTACCGAAGAATAGGAAAGACAACTTATCCAGCAAAACATTCGTTATAAAATAGAGGTTAATACCCGATGGTTCATTAATAATGTTACTAAAAACGGATGATAATATGATCATATAAGATATCATAAGAATAGATATTATTTTTGGAATATGTCAATGAAATTATTACAATCATTATATGACATGTTTTTAATACATTCAAATTATATCAGACCTAAGATAATGGATAATTTTACGATATCATTATTATCCGAGATTCTTTATTTGAAAGTATTTACTAGGGTATAATTATCATCCATGTCCATGTTCCAAAATTATTTATTAAAAAATAAAATTTTTAATTTCTTATAAAATATTATAGATTCAATTTTACCCATTAGGGAATTTTTATTAAATGGTATTGAAAGAATATTTTGTCATTTTTTATTCAAGGTGATTTTTGACATTTGTGGAAAAATGTACGAGGAAATTGTTTTTTAACTTATAAGTAATGGATGGACTTTTAAATTTTCGTAAAAATGTACTTCCATCAAGCTGAAAATAAAAAAATTCAAGTTTATTTTCAAATAAATTATTTTCTATTAAAATTGAGCATCATTTTTAGAAAATAAGACATTTTTTAAGAACAAATGATATTTTAATTAAGAAATAATTTCAACTGTTATATCAAAATTATTTTCCATATAAGATGTAATTCATTTATAGTGTTATGTTTCATGTAAAATATCCTTATTTTTCCCATGGATTGATTTTTTTATTATGGAATTCTATTATTGAGATTCATTTTTTTAAATGGATTATGTAATAGTGGGGTGACTTTTAAAGAAACCCATTTTTTCCTCAGGTTATTATGAATGTTTTTTGTTATTATGGAACTCTTAATAATGGTTCCCTTATGATATGGTTGGGACCGATATATTTCTGAAATTAATTGGTAAATATTTATATCTCATGATATAGACATGGATGTAATGGGAAATGATATTGGTTCAGTAGTACAGGGCTATAACAAGGTTTGAACTCGGTTCAATAATGGATTTGTTCGGAAATGATGGTATTTGAAGTGAACCTTGACTAATATGAAATGGTTTTCTACGATTATATGTATGTCACAAAATTTCAAGTCATATGTTATGACTTTATATATTACATTCAATGAATCTTATGAACATTATGATTTATCCCATGGCATGATATCATGATCATTCATATACAAGATAAATTTTCAAATGTTTTATTCTTATGTCTTATGATTATGAAATCATTGATAACTCCCTTGTTTAAATTTACTAAGAATCTGAGCTCACACTTTCATATGTTTCTTTTCCATAGTTTATGAAGAATGGTATTATGTATGATATATCAAAAAGAGGTATATTTAGGATGAAATAATTGGGAGATATTGATGATTTATTATAAACCAGCTTATTTTTCTTGTTTCTATACACACTATTCCTTTACAGTCCTATAATTTTTTTTAATATATTTTATTGATTGTTATTTGATTTTGAATTTGTACTATGTACTAAAATATTTGTTCATTATAGTTTGTATCTGAGTAATGGTATAGTTAACCTTTGGAAACTAGGATGAGAAAACCATAGTAAGAACCAAAAGGATATGTAGAAGTTTTGTATTCAATCCTATTGTTTTAGAAATGATCATTAATAACCTAGGATAAAAACTAAAGTTTCCTAAATTGAATCTTTTTTATTGATTATGTGGTTTCCCCATTATTAATAGTGTTTCCCACACTATGATTCTCATTTTTAGTTAATGAATGAAACCCAATGGATTCACATTAATGCTAAATGAAAAAGGGAATGCAATGATTGTCACCCTATGAAACCAACTGTTATTCGAGCTGGAATGAAAAATCTTATAGTTATGCTCACACAACATTCTCAAGTAATGAATCATGAAGATCTTCCAAACGAGTAATTGAGGGAACAAAATTTTGTTGATTCCTTCACGAGGTAGTGTCCATCTTATTTTAATGGGTCTAATAATACATTATTTAATGAATAATGGATCAATAACACTAAAAGGATATTTTCAGTTCTATAATGTTCATAACATGATAATGTCATATTATATGTATATCGGTTGGAAAGTGAAGTTGATCAATGGGGTAACCTTATCAAGAATACGATGGAATGATATGAAATTTAATCCATGGAATGGTATGAGTTCAAAAAAATATTTTCAATAGGTACATTTTATATATTCTTCAAAAAATATGGCAAAGTATTTTCCTGAGATTAAGAAAATATTGATGAATCTGTTGGTACTAACAAATAAATTTTTACAAAACATGCAAGGTATGCTTCTGGAATTATTATCCATCCTCAGAGTAAAATTGATCATTTCTTAAGTGGCATAAAATAAAGTCCCTAAAGTTAATTATACATAAGGTACATGAATAACTATGAGGAAATAATTCTATGTTCTCTCATGTTTGAGATGGATATTTGAGTAACTCATCAGTCATATGGGTTTGATAATAAGTGAAAAAGGAATTCAAGGGAAAATCTAAAGACCACAATGTAAATAAGATGAGTTTTACCTTATTCTCATTTTGTGGAATGAAACATGAACTAAATTTTCTAAAAGGGACTAGAAAGTATTTTAAATGTTGGAGGGAAGTCCATCAGGGAGTTGAATACTAAAGTGATCGGAAAAAGATGTCTATTGATCCTAATAAATAAAAGGCTACATAGAATTCACCTCCTAGACTTAAATGTTACATGCAATATGATATGGGGTATTATGCCAATAAATATAATAATCTAAAGGATATTGATGATGATTGATGTCAGCAAACTCTTAAGGCCAAAGATAAAGGAATGTCACATGCGTTCACTATCAGTGGTGTGGAGTACGATAATGAGGTACTGAAAAGAACACTTACCACCTATTATAAAGTATGAAATGTTTTATTTGATTCTAGATCTAACCGCTCTTTTATTTATGAATAATTTTCTTTGGGTATATCTATATTTCCTCAAAAATTAGATGATGAGTTAGTTGTGACGTCTTCTAATGGCACAACAGTCGCATCAAATTTTATTAATTCTTCTCTAGATGATTTTGATGGAAATGTGATCCCTAAAAATCCTGTGATCCTTCCTATAGTGTAATTTTATGTGACTCTTGGAATGGATTGGGTTTATCTATATGGAGATTATATCAATTTACTAAGAACAGAATTGACCATTCATATTTTAGAACAATCCATGATCTTCTATCAATGAATAGATGAATATGGCCTTCCAGTAGAAATTTATTCTATCTTATTGATCTTGATTCCTATAAATTAAGGTTTTTTATCTCAAATTTTTTGGTAGAAACTGCCAATATAGAATTCACCCATTGTATAAGAAAATGATATTGAATTTCTAGAATAATTTCTAGGTGTTCCACTAAATCATGATCATCTGCTTTCAATAGAAATCATGCCAGGTGGTATCTCTACTTTATATAAACCTTATCGAATGACACTAATGAAGATGTGGTAATGGAAGAAGAAACTCCAAGAAAATATTAAAATGGTATTCATACTCTGCAGTGTATCGCCTTGGGGTTCACTTGTTCTATTTATTAAAAAGAAAGATGGATCAATGAGACTCTACATTAATTCTATAGAACTTAACAAGATCCCTATCAATAAAAAATATCATATTCCCTATATTAATTACTTATTTGACCGACTACATGAAGCTTAATACTTTTCCATGATTTATAATCATTTAGGATATCATCAACTAAGGGTAAAGAAAGAGGATATACTAGAGATGACATTCTATATAAGGTATGGACACTATGCAATTATTATGGTGCATTTTGGTCTTAATAATTCCCTTATTATCTTCATGGATATAATTAATAGAGTATTTAGAGACTATTTTTATTATTTTTTGGTAGTCTTTATATATTACATTCATATATATTAGAAAATCATATAAGAGAATGATGAACACATGACAATGGTACTGAAGACCCCGATAAAAGAAAAAAACTATGATAAATTTACCAAGAGTGAATTTTGGCTTTATAAAGTTTCATTTTTTGGTTATATAATCTCATGATAGTGAATATGTATGGATCCAGAAAAAATACAAGTTATTGAATGTTATCCAAGACCAACAATGGTAATTGATATCTGAATTTTTCTTGGATTAGCTAGATATTATCAACCTTTTCTGAAATATTTTCAATGATTATATATTTTACTCACCATGTTGACTCTAAAAGTAATTAATTTCATGTGGATGGAGTAATGTGAAGAAAATTACAAAGAGCTAAAAGTATATTACCCATTACACCTATGCTCACATTTCGTTATAGTGGAGAAAGGTTAGTAATATATAGTTATGTATCTAAGAATGGGATTGGTTGTTTTCTCATAAAATGGATATGGTGATAGCTTATGCCACATGAAAATTGAAAATTGTTGAGAAACATTATGCATCTCAGTATTTGGAGTTATCTATGGTAGTCATTTCACTAATGATATGGGGGAATTATATAAATGGTGAAAGGTGTGATATTTATATTGATCATAAAAGTTTAAATTATATTTTCCCATAAAAGGATCTAAATATGAGTCCAATAAATTGTTGAATTTTATTAAATATTATAACGGCTCAATACATTATCAACCTATGAGAGTAAACAAGGTGGCAGATTGTTTTACTCAAAAGAACCATGCTAGCCTATCCATGATAATAATCACAAAAGATCTAATATTTATTGATTTTTAACGGATGGATATTTAATTTTTAAAGGAAGGGGAGAAATAATATCTTTCTCAAATGAATATAAAACCATATATATAAGTGAAGATTAAGGGAGGCATAAAAGGAAGATGTATATCGAACAAAGGAAGTGAAAAATGGTCCTAAATTAATCCTTGAATGTGATGGAATAATAAGGTTGAGAAACCAGATTTTTATTCCGCTCTTACCATAATTAAAGAAGCATCTATTAGATGAGGCTCATATTTATTCATTTTCTATTCATCTTGGTATCACAAATATGTATAGGAACCTAAAAAGTGTATTTTTTATAGCATGGTATGAAAAGAGATGTTTCCAAATATGTCAGTCGGTGCTTGGTTTGTTAGTAAGTTCTGGATATGAATCAAAAATATTAGGGTATGTTACAACAATTACACTTGCCATAATGGAAATGGGAAAACATCCCTATGGACGTTGTCGTCGGACTTCCCAAAACATTTAAATACCATAATTATATAAGTTTTATAGTTGATCATATTAAAAATTCGATACAATTATTTTATTTTAGATAATATTTCTCCCTTGACTATCTTACCATGATATATGTAAAATAAGTGCAAAGACTACATAGAGTACCACATTACATTATATTAAATTAGAATCTGAGGATTACCTCAAAGTTGCGGTGAATAATTCCATAGGCTCTGGATACAGGGTCATGTTTCAGCACTGCTTATAATCCTCTGAAATATGGTCATTCTAGGTGGACAATTCAAACTATGGAATACATGTTGATTTCATTGTCTATTTATTTAAAAGGTGGTAGGGAGCAGTTCCTACCTTTGGTTAAATTTTCATTAGACCATTTATTTCACTTTAGTATTCAGTTGACTCTTTATGAAGACCTTTATGGAATGAAGTGGAAAAATCTAATTTTTTAGATGAATATGGTGAGATAAATATATAAGGACCATATCTTGTTTATGAAATGGTATAAAAGGTCATATCTATTCAACTAAACATAATAGAATATCATATTTAACAAAAAATTTGTGCAGCCAACTACAGAAAAAACCGGGAGTTTGAAGTGGGTGACAAGGTGTTTCTACAAATATTTCCCTCGAATAGAGTAATGAGATTTGGAAATATGGGATAGTAGATCCCTATGTATATAAGTCCTCTTGATATTCTAGATCTTTTTGGGAAGGTAGATTATCGGTTTTTGCTTTCACTTAATCTCTCTCAAGTTTCTGATTGGTATATGTATCTCTCCCGAGAATGTGTATACATGAACCTTCATGTGTTCTAAATATAGAAGTTGTACCACTAAGAAAAAAGATATGTTATGAAGAATAATAAAAAATGATTCTATATTGTATAAAAAAATTTCTACAAAACATGACCACATACTTGGATAATGTTTTTTATAGGAACCACCAATTTGAGTAAGCTATGTGGGAACTTGAGGATGTGAAGAGGTAGAAATATCCTCATCTGCTTATTTGTAAATGACTAATTTTGAGGGTGATATTCCATTTAAGGTGGTAAAATGTAACACCCCTAAATTTTTATGAGATATGTTTTCTTAATTTCATTGATCTCTTGTGTTGTACGTTGCACCAAGATAAGCTTACGGTATACACAACACTGACTTCGTTTGTGGTATACAAAACAATATGTTTGGCTTGTGTTGCACATAATTTAAAGTTATTTTGAATGAATACCTTTTATGTAATACTGAGTTTAACTGAAAAAATAAATATTATTATCTTTCTTAATAACCCATTCATTATAATGGCAGGTATGAATAGTATTAACATTCTTCTGAAAAAAATTATTTTAATGAAAATAAGTGAGATTATCAAATTAAAATATCACTCTTGATAGATTTTATTGATGTAATATATATGTAATAAATTCAATATAATTTTTAAAATTAATATTATATTTTTTCCATGCATTATATAAGAATAAATCCAATTTTATAGAAAAAAGAAGAATTTTTTAAAAAATGATGTTTTCTTGCCTTTTGATGGTGCACCCATTTTAAATATAATTCTCCACACAATTATATATTATATAAAAAAAAGACATATTTTTTGTAATCAGGATTTAAAAATTTAATCTGATTGATTTTATGATATTTTTTTAAAACATTTATGTTTTGATGAATAATAAAAATATAGTAAATTTTAATTAAAAACAACTTTTTTAATAGATATTATTTAAGTGAAAAAATTATATTATTGAATAGTTTTAAATTAAAAAATAGAATATTTTTTTTACATTTAATATAATTTTGATCAATGAAACTAATTTAACCATTAATTTTGATTGAAAAACATTTCTATCATTTGAAATGTTTTACCTTTTAGAACTCGTTCTCTATTTCCGACAATGGGATTAATATTAAATTAATTACTCCATATTTTTTTCTTTGAATTTTGAAAAATGGAATCCATATTTGAAATTGGTATGTCCAAATTATGTAAATAACATAATTTTATTTTTTGGTATTATGAATAGAAATGTTAGTAATTTTAATTAATATGGTAAAAGGGTAAATTGGGTAATTATGGGTAAAAATAATATTATTAAATTAACATAACACTTGTCATAATATCATTAGTTGAATTTTTTTTTACCTAAATCATCCTTGGATAGAAATTTAATCCTTT
Organism: Viscum album; assembly: GCA_963277665.1. Taxonomy (NCBI): domain Eukaryota; kingdom Viridiplantae; phylum Streptophyta; class Magnoliopsida; order Santalales; family Viscaceae; genus Viscum; species Viscum album. The sequence goes on along the minus strand of OY728159.1, from coordinate 599,323,153 downwards.
ACAAGCCACTTATATGATATTAGAACATTTAATTTATATTATTTAAAAGAAAAGTTAAATATGTCTTACTCAAAACATAATAATTATATCATTATTAATATAAGATTATAAAAAATATTAATTTTATAATAAATAATAATTTGAGATATAATTTCATTTTCTTTTCTTATATAATAAATATTTATTTTTTAGGAAAATAATAATTACCTTAAATTATTATACATTAATGATGATGAAATTGTTTAATTAAAGATAAATCAACAAAATAATTATTATTAATGTGCTAATGACAATTAAATTATCCAAAAACTTGACCAAATGTTATCGGTCGAGTATATATCGACCAAAACCATCTTAGGGGACTAGTTATTGACCATTTGGAGCCCTATAAATGAGATTTTGACTCTTATACTATTTTATTTAAAGTTATGATAATCTTATCACATTCATGTTTTAATAAGTATAAATTTTTTAATGATGGATTGTACAGAATATATATTATATCATAAGTATTTCTATAAAATATAGAGGATCTCTCTAACTCATAGTATTTTATTTTTAATTTTTATTAAAAAAATTGAATATTAAATAATTAAACAATACATGTTATAGTATTTATTTTATTAATGGAAATATCAAATAAATATAAGTAAAAATATAAAATATATATATTATAGGCTAATGAATATGTAACATTAATTTTTCATATGACCATTACCTATTAGTAATATAAGGATACAATTTTTTGAAGTTATCTTGATATCTTAATTTTTTTACAAATCATTGAATTGAATTGCCTTAGAATTGAAACTATTGATTATTTATCAAAATAATGTTTTTTAAATTATGTAAAATAATAATACATTTGAAAAAATATATAATAATTATTTTATGGTCTAAAATTATCTGTGGTATTTTTTATTGTATAATTGACATCAAATAAGTAAATATTGCATGCTTTAAATATTTAAATATTTGTTACCCTAGTTAAAATTTAAATAGAATAACTGCATGTTAATTAATATAATAAATTTTATATTGACGGAGCAACTATTTTTAAATTTATTGGTTGATAATATTAGAACCCTATCTCAACGCATCTTCAAAATTGGAACATTTTGGGGGTTTGTTTATGGGGTTGATTTTGTTATAAATTATTATTTTTGTATATCTCAAAAGTTTCCTTCACCTCTATTATAAAAGAGCACCTCCTCCCTTGCCTATTAACTTCACATTGAGCCTTCAAGACTGGCCATCCCCGGCCCATTTCAATTATAATAATGTTGAGGGGCACTTTTGTGATCTCTAAAAACAATAATTTATAATAAAATAAACCCCATCGAAAAACCTCTAAAATGCTCCAATTTTGAAGTTGAGATGAGATAGGGTTGTAATAACATCATCCATTTAATTAGAAAAAAGTTTTTTGGTGAATTTTAACCTTATTATTTTAATTAACATGTCATGATTCTATTTATTTTTTTAATAGTGTAACAAATATTTAAATATTTATAGCATGAAATATTTACTTATTTTATGTCAATTAGAAAATAAATAAATACCATATATAATTTTAGACCATATAATAATAATTATATATTTCTGAAAAATGTTCTATGATATTTAAATAAATTAATAAAATATTATTTTGATAAATAATCAATGGTGTCACATTTGAGACAATTCAATTCATTGATTTATAAAAATATTACGATAACAAGTAAACTTCTAAAAAAAGATTTACTATATTACTGTAAGTTCATGAAGATTTGAAAAAATCATTGGACATATTAATTAGCCCAAAATATATTTATTTTATTTTTTTAATAATATTTATTTGATATTCACATTAATAAGATAATTATTATAACTGTTTTGTGTAATTATTTCATATGCATGTTTTTTTAATAACAATTAAAAATAAAATGATATGAAAAAGATAATTCTTCTATATTTCATAAGAATACTTATAATCTAGTATAAATTTTGTACAATAAATCATTAAGAACATTAAAATTATTAAAACATGAATGTGAAAAGTTTATCATCTATTTAAATTAAATAATGTAAGTGTCATAATCTCTTTTATAAGGTTCCAAATGATGTGATCTATTTTTTACCAAAATCTTACTTAGATGGGTATAATGATGGAAATAATAACTATATATTACTAGTATAAAATGATATTGTTTATCCAATATTATACACCAAACACTTCAATACCATTCAACAATAATGGGACTGATATCGTTACTCGTGCGAACGTATGACCTACCATCTCCATGATGCGATGTTATTCATTCTACAAGATCTTCATTGATGTATGGTTATATAATTGAATTGAATGAATAAATTTGATATATATTCTACTAATATAATTATTTAATTGATATAACTATAACCTATGATGATGAACAAGAACATATCTGACAAAACAAGAAAAAGAAAATAATGAATTTAATACAAGATGGACAAGTAATACTTTTACTGTCAAACAGATGATCATATGATCAAATAAGATATCATTAAAATGACTATGATTCTAGAATAAGTCAATGACATTATTCAAATCATTATATATGAGTTTTGGATACATAAAAATGATATCATACTTATGTTAAGGGATAATTTCACAATCTCGTTATTATAATATATTGTTTTTATATAATTATTTTTTGTTGTATATTTTACATCCATGACCATGTTTCCAAGTTATGTATTCCAAAATATTCTTTCTATTAATCAATAATTATTTATAGTAAATTTCATCCGTTGGTTAATTTTTATTAAATGGTATTAGTGTAGTCTTTTGTCACTTTCTATATGAGGTACTTTTTGTTTCTTCTAGAAAAAGAATGAGGATTTTTTTAACATATACAGTATGAATAGTTTTTTATATTTTCAAAACTCCTTATTTCCATGAAGTATTATTTACACGATTTCAAGATTATTTTCAAGTAAATTATTCTTTTAAATAGCATGGCATTTCCAAAAAAAGAAAATGTTTTTGAAGAGGAAAGGATATTTTAATCAAAAATTAATTTAATGTGTTATATCAAAATTGAATTCCATATAAGATGAAATTATTTAAAATTTTTATGATTCAAATAAAATATTCATTTTATTACACTTTTTTATAGTGATTATGATGGAATTTGATTTTTGAAATCCCTTTGTTTTACATGGATTATGTTATGGTGGATTGATTTTTAAAGAAACCCATTTTTATTCCTTGGGTTCTGATAAATGATTTATGTTATTATGGAACATGTAATAATTATTTCATTATGAGATGGGTGGGACCTACATCTCCATTCAATTAATTGGGTAAATATTTAAATCTCATGAAAAATATATAACTGGAATGGGAAATGACCTCCCATCATTTGTACATGGCTGAAATGGGGAGTGAACTTTGTTCAGTAATGGAATTTGTATGTTATGATGGTATAGTAATAAGCCTTGACAAATATGAAATCATTCACCATTATTTTTTTCATGCCACAAAAAATAATGTCTCATGTTATGAATTTTCATATTTCATTCATTAATCCTTATGAACTTTTACGTTTTACCTCATGGAATGATATCATGATCTCTCAAATATACGATAACATTTAAAACTATTATGTTCTTCTATATTATGATAATGATAATATTGATATCTGCCTTGTTTTCCCTTACAGAATATATGAGATCACCCATTCATATGTTTCATTTCCCCATGTCATGAAGAATTTTATTAAGTATGTTATGTAAAAAATCAGTATACTTATGATGGAATAAGTTGTAGATAATAAAGATGTCTAACGAATGAGTTGTTTATGTTTTTATGTTTATAAATAGGATATAACTATAAGATATTTTTCATGGGTTTTTTATATTTTGTAATTAATATTATTCAATTTTGATTAAATATCTATGTACATCAATATTAAGAGGTTATAACTGAACTATATATCCTTTATCCCGAGACTACCCCCTGAAACATATCCCACATACTGGACCCTTAGAATGACGTTGGCTCCCTACTGTTGAAGTCTCTTCTCCCAATTACACACTACTCACAACCACCACATATATCTCTAAAAACACCAATGTTACCTCTATCATCCCCTCATATGTAGGAATTCATTGAGGGATAACACTGAATTAGATATCTCTACTCATACATCACTCGAATGTCTGAGTGATAAAGAACTGATCTCGAAAAATATCCATCGAGTACCTGAATAGGTTGGTAAACCTCGATGAATACTAAACTAATATCATGTTATCCTACTATAGCCAGAGAATCTCTTGGACATATACATCCCTCAACATAGATTTTGATAAATACTCTCTGAAAAGGCTCTCAAACTCAATCCATTGAATATTCACCTCGTCAGAAGATTGAGTAACCAAACCCGACCATTGTCATGCTAAGCCATGAAGAAGGCTCACATCTAGCACCATCATATGATCAACCAGTGTCGTAATTAAATAGAAATATTTAGTCAACACCAAAATCTAGTCCTCCGCCGCATGAGAGTCAGGCTCACCTCGGAACCTAGGGGTGTCTACCTCTGAGGCTCGTGAAGTGCGATCCTCTTTCACACCACATCCATTGGTACAGCGGGTACCGCGTGCTGCTCTACGGGTGGGGGTATGGCTGGTGCACCACCTGGACATATAACCTTAAGAAATTGTCCTGGAATCTATGCCATATCACTAAGGGGATCATCTCCAAGATCATCATGTCGAATAATATCCACAACACAATGTAGAGGCATCCTGAAACAAACAAGATGGACCACAGTCAATGACTATATCTGTAAAGCGGACACATGAATTTCATCAATGGAAAAATCCATTCAATATGATGCATGAACCTTGTTTTAACTTGAAACCATTGTTCTCATGTACCAATTTTAAAATAAATTGACTAAAGTCTTAGTGTTATTATACGCCATATCCCACAATAACACTCTAGTCCCTGGACTGGAATCCGAACTCGAAACACATAACACTGTTTCCCAAAACCAATCTCACATACGCTTGGTCCAAAAGTAGAACTTCCCTACTTGATACCACTCTATCATGACTCGTACTAGTGGTTCCCATTTTTTGACTCCACAATCCAACCTCCAATAGTCTAGGGGCTTTCGACTAGCACCGAGAAGGTATATCACTAACATGGGAGGCCTTGGTCTATGAAAATATACACATGCACACATCTATAAGACTATAAAGGACAGAAATGTAAAAATTGAACAACCATGCATGCATATATATAAATCATGTAAGAAGAGTATGATATGAAGTAAAATAAAGTAAAAAGGCCTAATAATATCCGACCACAAATAGTCTAAAACAAAAAAAAACCTAAATTAAAAAGGGATTGTTGTCATGAATCTACAGGAACACACATCAGTCTATCTAGTATTTCTATGCACCGTTTGTCCAATACCCATCCAAGACTCTGTAAAAAGGTTGATCATCAGTACAAGACATGATATAAGAGGGAAAATACATTGTAGGAGTGATATAAAAATACTCATTAGGAAACCCCAAAACAACATATCATAAAACAAAATAAATACATTCAGATCTCCATAGTTATATGTCTACAATACGTATAATAAGAATATCTAACTATAATCAACAAAGACACATTGTCGAGATGTAAGTCACCATAATAGTATAAAATCCCTAAGATTCCATATCAAAGGATCAACTAAGCACTCGTCTGGGAGAATACACTCCTGAATTTGATAGCACTAATGATGTAAATCTGATAGGTACTTCTCATTGGGTCTCATAATGATAGAAAACACACTCATAGTTTGAGGAAGTACGATACATAGATGAGGATAATTTCTTATCCCATGGGGTTCTACAAAAAAACTCATGCTAGATTATCCTACTAAGTAGAGGATCGAATCCAACTTAGTGTCGGTCATGATGATACCAAGAACTCCACGTAGGGAATGAACATGAATAGACAATATCACTCTAGGCCTCTTTGAGCGATTCCAACAACCCTATACTGTATGTACTATTGAAGGTGTCACACTCCTAGTAGTAGAAAATTATCCTTCATGAAAAGAATAAGGGGGACAAACACTAATGAATCTTTTCCAACTCACTAAGGACAAGAGTATTATTCCATCTATAAATGATTACACATTTTGTAGTAGGGGTCACATGCTATGTCCATTAACACAGGTCATCCCTATTTAAATTTCCTATGTCTCAAGCCTTGTCTATAAGTACAACACAACATTTAGTCAGGCCATGTATTCTACCCATGTGTTAGTATATGACTCCATACGATGTATGCCTGCTCATGTACCATTACACCTATTAGCCCAAGTACCTAGCCAACGATGTGTCATGTGGGTGAGAAAACTTCATATAGGAAACCTGTATACCCCACCCCATGTTTGGGTATTCATATATGTATACACCGAGTATCTATGGAGGGACCAAACAGTATGTTGGATGGACCACCCATCGTGTGATTTTGAACTCTCTCTTGAAACCCTTGCCTCCTCTTAGAGGTCCCTGTACACTTTGTAATCCCAAATTGCATGTCATGTTGAATGTGTTTTTTTTGAAATTCTGGTACTTCCACCAAGGAAGGTCCCTAATGATGCCACCATAAAACACATTGGTAATCATGGATTTACCTCTGTCGATTTATTTTGTTTCTCAAACAACAGATTCTGGCATCAAATCAATTCGTGAAATAAATGAAAGCTCGGTTCTTCACTCTGCCCAAAAGAACGCTGAAGAAAGAGAAATAGGGCTTCCTCTATAATTCACTTTGTCTCCATCATCACACATCCTTCATATTTTCAATCCCAAGTCTATGACAGTAGGTCATTGTGTGACAAATTGGGTGTCCAATGACTGATTGATCCGAATTTGTTGAGTTTTTTGCCAAATGATTAATGCTTGTGATGATTGATGTGTGTCGGAGAATGTAAAAAGAACATATTTTTGTAAAAAACCTTTATCAATGTTTATATCGATTTAAATCTATCAAAATTATAAAATTAAGAAATTTAAATCATTAAAATTATGCAATTATCTAAATAAAACACTTCAATCATACTCATTCCAGAAGATAAACATACTGTGAATCAATCTATTCACGGATTATTCCATTATCATAATAGAAATAAAGAACAGGGAATAAAAAAATAAAAACAGAATCCCTGCCTCAATTTGGTTCATTCACTGGTGAATAATGAAGAGTCTTTATCATCATTGGAAAAATTTGTATACTCTGAGTTGCTTCAATCATCGATCTGAAATTCCATCACCGATCACTTTAAATAATTCTCTAAAACTCTATCCATGGTTCATCTAGTATCTCTAGGGTTATGAATTTGAAAATTTTAATCCTTCATAATATTATTTTTAAATACTAAATGGTCTTTTCATCAAAATATTTAAGTAAAATAATTTTATTTAATTATTTTATTCATTTCAAAGCCCATGAATACTTTCCCACAAAAAACCCAAACATACTAATGTTAAGTAACACCTAGGGTAAACCTCATGTTCTAAACTCAATATTGACCATAGATTTCTAATTTTGGAACGTGTTTAGAGGATATTCCTCTTTTTTGTAAAACATTTTCCGTATGCTATTTAATATTTTTAATATTTTTAAACACTTTATTCCAAGAACATAGGCAGTATGAATTGCACATCATCTCAGGGAATGGTCTAAAAAATAATACATATAATATAAACAAATAATGCACGGAAAATCATAGAAATAAAAATAAATGTTCATGAAATAATCACGTCATTTTCTAGGGTGAGTTGGAAATTGAGAATGGAATCACCTTTGCAGACCACCTAGTGGCAATGGAGGATTAGAAGGAGTATACTATACATTGGTGAACCATCTCTTTGGTTCACATGCTGTGAAAGCATGGAAACATGAATGAAACTTCTTGGGAGTGTGATATCCAAGTTCAAGCTTAGTAAACTATGTTATTTTCCTAGTTTTTATTTTCGTGGATGAAAATCCTTAAGGAGGGAATAATGTATAGACCAATTTTTTTCTTGTAGGACTTTGAAATATTTCTACATGTATATTCGATGCTAGGAAATGAGAAAATGTGTGATTCAGAGGCCACATGTTTCCAGAATTAATTTTAAATAAATATTAAATAGATTATATATTGCACATGTCTAGATTCTTAAAAACTTATATAACTCTTAAATGGTTGATCATATTAGAAATCTGAGACAAGATATTACTCTGCAATGTATATTTTACTCTATAGTCAAGATAAAATGAGTTAGTGTGGGACATTCAGACCACATTCATGTTAAAAGTATTTCTAAGTGGATTAATTAATTATTAAATTTATTTATTTATTCTTTTTATCTAAATAAAATATTATAAATATGTCATCATGGAAAAATAAATAGGTTCAGGTCATAATATTTAAAATATCTGATGAGAGCTATCTTTATCCTTCGATTGGATGATCTTAATAAAAAGATAAAATAATGTTAGATCACACTGCATCAAGACACATTAAATTCAACAAGTCCTCCCAAATTTTTGGTCAACACATTATTCATCAATGAATTATCTGTAACCAAATTTTGACTCATCATTTTATGTTTTTATAATAATTTATTAAATAAATGATCATATCCACTATTGTTATTGGATATTTGGAACCTGTGTTAATTGCTTGATCCCATGTACTAGATTTTTTTTACTTAATCATTCTTATCTAATGTTGGTATACTCATTCTTGATCACTGGCCACTAAATCATTGAAAACAATGATTAAAATATTTTTCTTGTGATTTTACCCCATGATTCTTTGTGTTCTTTACCGGTAGGATCCCTATGGTCACACTTTGACACATTTCAAGAGGTACCAAGCTCAATCGGGGACCCAAATTCATAGTAGATTGATGAAAAAATAATCAATAAATGATAATAGAATATATATATATATATATGAGATCTTTGTGAGTCGAGGATATACCATATGATGACCAGTGGATAAATCAAGGGTTAATGGAGGTGTGGTCGCATGCGCAAAAAATGCTGAGACCCCATGGCTGATCGAAGGTCATTTTCCAGCAATCAATTTACGAGATCTACAATATATGGATAGATAAAATGTTTTTGGATAGATTCATGGTAAAATACGAAGAGGTTTGGATAGATTCAAGTGTGGAAGATGGATCTGATTTTTCTAGTAAAACCTAACTATACACTGTGTTCACTGAAGAAGACATGGAATGTATCCCCTTAAATTGTGGTATCTAGGGTTTTGGGTAATATTAAGGATGAAATAGTGTGTATTTTATCCTACATGTTTTATACATGCTACCTAGTTGGATAACCCATGTGATGGGTCACACAAACAGGAACCCATGTTGAAGTACATTGTGTTATGTAAACACTCGTGTACTATGGTACAAGGACATGGAAAACAACACATGAACCTAGTATGGGTTATCCATGACACGTTGGGTATCCACCTAAATGGCATGTACCACTACACAGACAATAAGTCATCTTTTGACCATGGACATGGCCATGCTGTGAAGCAGTACCACACACCATGTATCCCTTCATCACATTTTTAGAAACATTAATTATTCGTATATCCTTCATTTGAAATAATATTTTGTCCCAAAAGTATCCAATATTGAGTTTTTTATATTTAAAATGTGATGGTTATCTCATTTGTGGCATTTGAGATATGATGTGGAACGTTCTGGGCATGACACCTTTTGAGGCAATGTTAGATGATGGTCATTGGTAGATAGGATCACGGTAGGAAGACTCTAGAGTATAACCCTCCAACAATGTTTGGAATGGTTCATCGAAAATTTCTAGTGTGGAACCCTCCAACTAGGTTTGGAATTGGTCCTTTATAAATTTCTAAGTGGTACCCTCTGACAGGGCAGTTCATGGGTCCTCAATGGCTTAGAGTGGAACCCTCCAGTTGGGTATACCATGGATCCTCAACCAAAAGATTGGAACCCTCCCATTGAACAAGATCATTGGTCATTATCCTAGAAATATTTTCCACTAAACTAGGAAACATATGGATGAGATGAATTTTGATGTATCTTTGGACTCACAAGGAAGAGGGATGCATTGCCCACTGAAAGTCATTTTTGAGATGTGACTAAAATCATGAAGTCGATTCAGTTATATCTAAATAGAGTAATATAATAGTTTCGTTAATGAGTTTCTTAGACTTTGGTGTTCAGGGTATACGTGAAATATATTTGGAATCCTTGATTGACTTCTCTAATTTTTGACTACTAATATTCTTGGGTCATGTTGTTATATGTAGATCACCTTACACTGTCATTTTGGATTCATTGAATGTGTATCTATATATAACCTTTATCTTTATCCAATCCGTGGATATGATTACTCTCCTTCCTAGGGAGATGAATATGTATGGGCTCTGACACATGATTTCCATGTTTAGATTCTTCTTGTTGGATGAGTCTACTCACCAGCTATATGTCGTGAAGACTGGATGGGTAGTTCATCTGCTCACTGGGTGTAGTCCCTTTTGTTTGGATGATCTTACATTCACTCTTGGTTTAGGTTAATCTATACTCATTCACATTACCTCATTCTATCTAAAATTTTCATTTTCTATTGTATCTCTTACTGCCCCCCCCCCTTAACTTTTGTGGTATCCTATTGGGTATACTTATAATCACCCCTGTATGGGATTTTCCCGCACACATTGTGCCTTATGAAGACGATGGATAGTTTGAACATGACATCATATTAGATTAGTGATACTGTGTACATAGACATCATATAGTGGTCATATATTGGTATTCTTGAGCTGGGATCTCTCAAATGTTTACTTTTTCTATTTTATATTAGGTTGGGACACATTTATGGTTGGGAGTGTATATTTCCCATGTATGTATTCACATATACTGTCATTCTTTTTTACTATCTAGAGGTTAATGCTGTTTGGATTACTTACATCACTAATGCATATTTTATTCAATCATTATGCATGTTTTCATTAAGTTGGTTGTTTTCATGTGTATAGGTTCTATGGGAATGTCCTCCTTGAGTGAGTTATGTGCCGGTGATTTTTGCCACCCATTGGCTTACGGATGTGAGCTTGGGGTAGTTGCGGCTCGATCCCCATCTTAGTTCAGATCATGAAAATTTATATTTATTAAGTAATGTTTCACTTAGGAGTATATTTTTTTCAATTATATTTAATTACATGAATTTATTTGAGTAGTAAAATAACTTTCATAATAGGAAAAACACCCATATTGAGGTTATGGTATGTTTTTTAAGTATAATTAGATGAATATTTTGAGGTCCTATTGTGCGCATTAAGAAATTTAAATAAGATAATTCAATTATAATAAAGAAGGGAACTACACTTAAATAATTTTTCTAGAAATATTCAATCCATTATTTTTTTCAAACACCCACTCCCTTTAGTTTTAATTAAATTTACTTAGTTTTTATAACATCACATGATCTTATCAAATCCCTTGTTTTATTCTTCTTTTTGAAAATAGAAAATCAAAAGTGATATTTATAAACATAGTCTATAATAAACTTGATAGAAATCCTTCGGGAAGATATATTACATATCTAATTTTCAAATTTGTCTGCATGTGGTTCTTTAATAAATTGTTTTGCATATAATGGTTGTGCGAGGACAGGTTGGTATTTTTATAAAACATGATATTTTTAAAACTATTATTAGATGGTTCAATTTCCTTGATTTTTTTCGTATGTTGCAGGAGGTATGCAACGTAGGACTCCTTTTTGATCAAATAGTTGAAAGGTGAGGTACTTATTCCTTGATGTGACTCAGGGGTGACTTTGTTTTGTCTGTGGGTTGGGTCTGTCGATTGTTTGTGATGAGTGTGCATGCGACTGATTGTTTGACATTGTTCGATCACCCCTTTTTAGTCTGAATATGATAACATATCATAGTAAGGGAATTCTATGAGAATGATAGTTGGAATTTTTTAGATTATGCACTGGGTAGTGGATTATAGTAGGGGGATATTTTTTATTATTACTATGGAATTGGGCACCTCAATCAGGCTAGGTAGGGTGACAATTGGGCATTTGGGTATTATGACTTCAATGGGTAGGTAAGGCCATTTGGATGAGTCACATGCATTGTATGTTCTATATTATTCACAAGATCCTAGGTTCTCTAATGTTATTTGTCACATAGTATTCAATGGTAGATGATTGAGATGAATGTGTTTGTTGGTCACTTTTATACGGTGTTTTTACCTTACCTATGTTGTATGTCTATTTATCTTGTTTCCTTTCCTAGTGTAGCTTCATTTTATTGGTGATACAATGGTTTCATGGATTTATGGAAAATGGTTTTCAAATTGTTTTAAACTTCCTATTTTTAATTGTAAACATCACCTACTTTAAAGTTCTAATGTCTGATTCTTATAAAGGGAAACATTTTTTATTTAAGAAGGGAAATGGACCCTTATTTGTTTTAAGAAAAAAATGTGTGAAATCCTAGTTTTATACAATGTATTTCAAACATGGAATTGATAAATCTTTCATTTAATTGAAATGCATATGAGAATAGATTTTCTAGTCATTCGTACTGAGTTTTAACACTCATGCCTACAGTTTTATCTTTTCTTTTAGCTTTTGGTGTTGCACCTTTCTTGGATTCGGTTTCCATAGTGTGATGTTGGTTATAGGATGGTGGTGACCCATAGGGTAACATGGAAGAATGTACAACTTTTTTCCCTTGTTGCGTCTAGTTTTTGTTTTATTTTTTCAATTTTGAATATTTATTTTCATTTAATTTATGGGAATATAGTTCCCACCTATGTAATCTTGATACCTAGGACTAGTTTCCAACCAGTGGGGATCGAGAATTCCCTTCGGGCCATGTCACAGGTCGGCTTGGGTGATCAGTTCATGGTAGACCAGGTTCGATCCATGCCAATATGTTATCAAAGGAGGACCTTATTATTTTAGTTATCTGGTAGATGGAGATTAGGATTTTTTAGTCTAAATAGGTTGGTTACGGGTCGGTTCATGATCACCAGCACTCGTAACGAGACTTCTGTTACCAAGGGTAGTTGGGGTTTTCAGTCTTTTGTCTTTGTTTTGGACTAAAGGATGACAATAGAGTTGATTCTTTGTCATGCTGTGACCAGACATGGATTAGTGACCCATGTGGATCTAAGGTGCCCAGTTCAAGGTCCTATTAGTGTTATGTTGTAGAGACCCGTAGCTTGACGTACATGAACATTACATTACTTTCGCGGAATACTTAGTACATAACAAAAACACACACACAAGGATCGTAATAGTTTAGTGTCTTTGGAAACTCGGAATAAAATCTTCTAATCGTGGTGAAAGATCTTCAACATCTCCCATAAAGATCTTCCTTTTTTTTACCTAAAACCTTTCTTTATATCCTGGGGAAAAGAAAACATAAAAGGGTGAGCTGAAATGCTCAGTAAGGGTAAACAAAAGAAATATCAATCACATCGTATTCATAATAACATAACATTTTGGAAATCATAACCTGAAAAGAGAGCATAATTTCATAACATGGGATAAATCATGGCAGTGAAATGTAATCACAATAATCATAACATAAACATGAAACTTTGTGGCATTCACACATAATCATAGAGAATCATTTCTTGTTAGTCAAGACTCATTGCCAAGACTATCTTAGTGGACAAAGTCCCTTTCTGAATCGAGTAACCCTCGTTTCAGTCCTGTTTCACTGAACCGGTATAACCTACCGTTCCAGCCCTGTCAATCTCATGAGATATAAAATTTTTACCCAATGCATTGGAGGGAGATATAGGTCCCACCCATCTTATAATGAATCCTTTCTTATGTGTGCCACATAATCATAAACCATACATCATAGCGTAACCCACGTAATAAAAATGGGATTCTTAAACAACATGACATCATAAAACAATTCATATAAGATAAAGGAATTCATAAAAATATTTCCATCACAACAAAATAAAATCCATGTAATAATAGGGATAAAAACAAAACCCTTTTTATTATCTTAGATGGAAAATAATTTTGATAAAATACTTGAACTCCATTCTTGAGGAAAATATCCTTTCTACTTCAAAAACATTTTTCCTTTCATAACATGTCATACGACTTTAAAATAGAAGAAGTTGATTAAAAATAAACTTGAAAACTTGTAAAGGAAGGTTCTTGGAAATAATGTTTTAAAAATCCATTCATGCTGTATAAGTTAAAAAAACATTCTTCGTACTTTTTTTCGGAAAAGTCAAAAAGTACCTCGTACGAAAAACGACAAAAGATTCCTTTCATATCTTTTACTGAAAACTCACAGAAGGGTAAAATTGGATTTAAACTATTGTATGTGGATGGAAACAATATTACATATTGAGGGAACATGGATGTGGATGATAAAATATACCCCAGTAAATACCAAATTATAAACAATCTCAGATAAAAATGAGATTGTGATATTTCCCTTACCTTAGGTCCGATTTTCTTTGTACGTGTCCGAAGCTCCTCTTCTTTGAAGCGCCTCTTTGAGACCTCCTCTTAGGGCACTAAAATTGGTCTTTGAGGAAGACCAGAACCTCTAGGATGTTTCTAGGGAAGTGGAGAAGAGATTTTGGTAGGGTTTGGCAGAGCTTGAGTGCTCAAATTGGTGTTAGGAGGAGGGGGAGGATGTGTCCTTTTATAAGGGAGGAGAGGGGCACCTTAGGAATATCTCAAAATATTATTTTATATTAAATTCAAAATCGGTTTATAATGGTTCCAAAGGGTCTTATTTCGAAGCTGAAGTGGGTAAGGGTCGAAATCCTATCAACCAATAGGATTTAGACAAGTTTAGGATATTATTTTAACCTTATCAATTAGATTTAACTCTAAGTTAAATAATTTAACTTTTACCGTGTCTTTTTGTTTTCTTTCACTATATGGTTAATACACTTACTATAACATGCCAAAAGAACCCCAAATTTTTTATTATTAATATATATATCCTTATCTAAGTCATTTTGCCGAACATTAGATTTTTAGGAATAAAATAACAATTAATAATATAATATTTTATTTAAAAACTATTTTGTGTCAATTTTGACACTATTTGATATATGATTTTTGTGAAAGTCATAACAGAATTATATTTTCGAACCAAGTTGATTAAATCAACACTAATATATCATAGTAACCTATAAAATTATTTTAATTCATAAAAAGTCTCAAATTACATTCATTTGAGCATTTATAACATCAATTATGTTAATATTTCCTTAAAAAGGGTAATTACTGCATCATCGTTGTGTCATAAATAAATTAATTTATTTAAAGTCTAAAAATTATAAATAAAATATAATTATGTATGAAATCCTTTTAGCTTTCTAATGAATATTTACAATCTAATTTATCATATGTATATCCCTATATTAAAAATGTTTTAGTAAATAAACTTTGATTTTAACTCTTTTAACTCTTCTTTGAATTAAATAATAATAAATGTCCTAATCTAATCCAAGTGGGCCTAAATGATAATATTTTACACTTAAGGTTGTTTTTGGTCGAGATACACTTGTCCAATAGAATTAGGACATGTGTTAGGGTAATATTAATATCATTCTTACCCTTAATTACCCTATTTACTTTTAACCATGGTAAATAAAAGTAAAAAGTTACTATTCACCAAAAATTATTTTCATCTCATTGAACCACATTTTACTTACTGACATCAACCGTGTCTCTCGGATTTTTGAAATTCCATTCACAGAAGCGGTAAAATTAAGTTTTATGAAAAATTCAGTTTTTTTAACTACAACTTAGTAGTTTCACTATTCATCAAAAATTGATGTTTTTCAGAACAATGACAAAATTTCATCCTAAGTTATATTTCATATTCCAAATTCAAAAATGATGTCTATTTTACCAAATTCATAACATAGAAGTTGCATTAATTAATTTTATAATTAAATCCCGCTGTTAAAACAAATAGCGTGTTTTTAAGAAACAATATCTATCAAAAGATTGACAGTTGATTATGTCTGGTTTAAATGTGAAATTACATCTAATGAACAACATTGTATTAAATTGTAAAAATATATTCTAAATATACTTTAAAACCACTAAAATTAATAATTTATCACTATTAATTATTTCGATTAAAAAAGTTGTTTTTAATTATAATTTAGTAATTTTCACTATTCATCAGAATATGAAAGTTATCCGAAAAGTACCAAAATTTCACCTTAGGCTAAATTCGATACTCCGAATCCAAAAATGAAGTCCATTTTGAGAGCTAAATTTTTTAAAATTTTAAAAGGTGGTTATTACTATTCATAACGGCTAGTTATAATAATATTTTAATAACATATCGTTGTTTAGTGAAACTCGGTATTGCGTACTACACACGCTATCGAGGAAGGTCGTGATTGCATGTAATGCAAGGCAAGTCAAGGATGCGTTTTGTGCAAGCTCCTTTTGGTGTAGCGTACAACACAAGACATTAGTGAAATAAAAAATAATATTTTTCATAAAATCTCAGGGTGTTACATTCTACCCCCCTTAAAATGAATTTATCCCTCGAAATTCGTCGGGGTTATAAATGGTTTACTATTTGAAAGTTTCTTTAATAGAAACCCACATCGTATAAAGGAATACCAAAACTTATCTTTAAAAACAAAAGTCTGAAATGTAACGATTACCCAAATAAACTAATCACTGGGTTTCCACATAGGTGAAAATATGGATATGGAAGAGAAATCTAACCATCATGTTTTGATGGAGAGTGGTAGAGAACATGGCTATGAAAAATCCAACAATCACAAATCCATAAATTTGTGACGATCTAAGGTACCATCCGATTAATCAGGTATAAGATCACTAGGACAACATTTTTGGTTTTCAAGATCATTTCCCTAAAGTTGAATATTTGAATTAGAATAAATACTTTCTTTATTTTGGTACAATCTCACTGTTGTTCATGCCTTGAACAATTTCCACTTCATCTCTTAAATAAATGAAGTTGAATTTGTTATTCGTGAAGTGTTAGCAGATCATGTGATAGAATGACGGGTCATTCCATCTGTCTCAAACAAAAGGTTAGCAAAAATTATATACATAAGTCGATCTATAGTGAGATTAATCACATATGGTTCCTAAAATGGACTTATACTTTATATATCATACTGCTTAATATAATAAAACTACTTTCTACTAAACAGGGACTTCCTGTAGGCCAGTGGTAGGCGATAAAGGCCAGTCGCACTTCGGTTGTGGGTTCGATTCCTACAGCCTTGTCCGACGCGATGGGTTGTCGCCCGTCCTGCAGGTTGTCCTTTTTCTAAAACTACATTACTATAACATCCCATCAATAATATCGAAAAAAACTTCTATCCTTAAACAATACTCACTTATGTCCAACATAATCCATTACAATTTTTAGGCTTATCCATAATACTGCAGTCCACTCTCATAACATAGTGAAAACGATTACCAGGGATTTAATACCATCGTTGATCCCCATATATCATAAGATATGTTTTGTTGGTCACATTCCAAACATTCAAAGTCCTTAATCATGTATTCTCTTGAATACCTTAGTGAAAACATGAATGCAGTTTAAAGTTAAAACTTTCCACATACCAAAATCCTCAAAATTCTATATACTCAAACCATGATATCACTTAGTCCTTATATCAATCATGAGCTCATGAATACTATTAAACATTTAATTTTCTCCTTATCCCTTCATTATGCGCATATCATCTACATTCCAAAAATATCTGAATAACCTTTCATGGATACTGGTAACATTAATCATACACTTTCAAAACTCAAGGAAAGACAACAGTGTAACAATCCATAGATGTCTCTTTATTCCATAGTAGCATGAGATTACTTATACCAAATTACACATGATAAACATGTAATCATTCCACTACATTCTTAAACCATTGACCGAGCTTCAAAAATTCTTTCATCTCACATATCATTTGTAGTCTCTTCATCGTCATCCACATAAATATTACCCATATGACCATACTGATTCTCTTCATGAGTCTTTCCCTTAGGGAATTTGTTTTCATAATGCCCATACATTCCACATTTAAAACATTTTACCATTGTTGATGTCGTAGCAATACCATTATCCTCATCCATGGTGTTAACCGACCCTTTTCCTTTGCACTTACTTGCTTTGTGTCCCTCTTTTCCACACCCAAATCATCTTCCAGTTCCCTTGAAACATTCTCCTTGATGCCTCTTCCCACATGATTTACATAGGGGAAATTGAACTTTCTTTCCTCTATGGTCATCATGAAACTCCATCTTTCTCTTATTAGCCGAGTCAGGAAACTTACCAAATTTTACTTTATTGATCATATTATGAGATTGTTGATTCGGCATAATAATGATGTTTGGACTTCCAAATCCCATTTCATTTGGTTGCTCATGAAGAATATCATTCCATTGTCCCTCATATCCTCCATTATTGTGAATCATCTTGTTTCCAGCCATTTTCTAAAACCCAAAAAGAATAGTGTGACAGGCAAAAATCATGCTAGGGAAAATAACATTATAAAGGGGGAGTATCCTCAATATATAACTTCTTAGGTTAAATTCTAAGATCGTTACCGTAGTTATAGGACTGTATCCTATACGTATACTTATTCTTAGGGACATCCCTAGACATACCTTATAAATATCTCTAGGGATCTCACAAAAGTTCTCGCATCCTAGTTTCCAAAGGTTGACTAAACCTTTCCTCTGATACCAACTGTAGAGACCCGTAGCTTGACGTACATGAACATTACATTACTTTCGTGGAATACTTAGTACATAACAAAAACACACACACAAGGATCGTAATATTTTAGTGTCTTTGGAAACTCGGAATAAAATCTTCTAATCGTGGTGAAAGATCTTCAACATCTCCCATAAAGATCTTCCTTTTTTTTATACCTAAAACCTTTCTTTATATCCTAGGGAAAAGAAAACATAAAAGGGTGAGCTAAAATGCTCAGTACGGGTAAACAAAAGAAATATCAATCACATCGTATTCATAAGAACATAACATTTTGGAAATCATAACCTGAAAAGAGAGCATAATTTCATAACATGGGATAAATCATGGCAGTGAAATGTAATCACAATAATCATAACTTAAAACATGAAACTTTGTGGCATTCACACATAATCATAGAGAATCATTTCTTGTTAGTCAAGACTCATTTCCAAGACTATCTTAGTGGACAAAGTCCCTTTCTGAATCGAGTAACCCTCGTTTCAGTCCTGTTTCACTGAACCGGTATAACCTACCGTTCCAGCCCTGTCTATCTCATGAGATATAAAATCTTTACCCAATGCATTGGAGGGAGATATAGGTCCCACCCATCTTATAATGAATCCTTTCTTATGTGTGCCACATAATCATAAACCATACATCATAGCGTAACCCACGTAATAAAAATGGGATTCTTAAACAACATGACATCATAAAACAATTCATATAAGATAAAGGAATTCATAAAAATATTTCCATCACAACATAATCAAATCCATGTAATAATAGGGATAAAAACAGAACCCTTTTTATTATCTTAGATGGAAAATAATTTTGATAAAATACTTGAACTCCATTCTTGAGGAAAATTTCCTTTCTACTTCAAAAATATTTTTCCTTTCATAACATGTCATACGACTTTAAAATAGAAGAAGTTGATTAAAAATAAACTTGAAAACTTGTAAAGGAAGCTTCTTGGAAATAATGTTTTAAAAATCCATTCATGCCGTATAAGTTAAAAAAACATTCTTCGTA
The DNA here is from genome assembly GCA_963277665.1 of Viscum album. Classification (NCBI taxonomy): domain Eukaryota; kingdom Viridiplantae; phylum Streptophyta; class Magnoliopsida; order Santalales; family Viscaceae; genus Viscum; species Viscum album. The sequence continues at coordinate 599,303,309 of OY728159.1, read as the reverse complement.
CTTTTGTCGGAAAAGTCAAAAAGTACCTCGTACGAAAAACGACAAAAGATTCCTTTCATATCTTTTACTAAAAACTCACCGAAGGGTAAAATTGGATTTAAACTATTGTAAGTGGATGGAAACAATATTACATATTGAGGGAACAGGGATGTGGATGATAAAATACACCCCAGTAAATACCAAAGTATAAACAATCTTGGATAAAAATGAGATTGTGATATTTCCCTTACCTTAGGTCTGATTTGCTTTGTACGTGTCCGAAGCTCCTCTTCTTTGAAGGGCCTCTTTGAGACCTCCTCTTAGGGCACTAAAATTGGTCTTTGAGGAATACCAGAACCTCTAGGATGTTGCTAGGGAAGTGGAGAAGAGATTCTGGCAGGGGTTGGCCGAGCTTGAGTGCTCAAATTGGTGTGAGGAGGAGGGGGAGGATGTGTCCTTTTATAAGGGAGGAGAGGGGCACCTTAGGAATATCTCAAAATATTATTTTATATTAAATTAAAATCGGTTTATAATGGTTCCAAAGGGTCTTATTTCGAAGCTAAAGTGGGGAAGGGTCGAAATACTATCAACCAATAGGATTTAGACAAGTTTAGGATATTATTTTAACCTTATCAATTAGATTTAACTCTAAGTTAAATAATTTAACTTTTACCGTGTCTTTTTGTTTTCTTTCACTATATGGTTAATACACTCACTATAACATGCCAAACGAACCCCAAATTGTTTATTATTAATATATATATTCTTATCTAAGTCATTTGGCCGAACCTTAGATTTTTAGGAATAAAATAACAATTAATAATATAATATTTGATTTAAAAACTATTTTGTGTCAATTTTGACACTATTTGATATATGATTTTTGTGAAAGTCATAACAGAATTATATGTTCGAACCAAGTTGATTAAATCAACACTAATATATCATAGTAACCTAGAAAATTAGTTTAATTCATAAAAAGTCTCAAATTACATTCATTTGAGCATTTATAACATCAATTATGTTAATATTTCCTTAAAAAGGGTAATTACTACATCATCGTTGTGTCATAAATAAATTAATTTATTTAAAGTCTAAAAATTATAAATAAAATATCATTATGTAGGAAATATTTTTATCTTTCTAATTAATATTTAAAATCTAATTTATCTTATGTATAACCCTATATTAAAAATGTTTTAGTAAATAAACATTGATTTTAACTCTTTTAACTCTTCTTTGAATTAAATAATAATAAATGTCCTAATCTAATCCAAGTGGGCCTAAATGATAATATTTTACACTTAAGGTTGTTTTTGGCCGAGATACACTTGTCCAATAGAATTAGGACATGTGTTAGGGTAATATTAATATCATTCTTACCCTTAATTACCCTATTTACTTTTAACCATGGTAAATAAAAGTAAAAAGTTACTATTCACCAAAAATTATTTTCCTCTCATTAAACCACATTTTACTTACTGACATCAACCGTGTCTCTCGGATTTTTGAAATTCCATTCACAGAAGCGGTAAAATTAAGTTTTATGAAAAATTCAGTTTTTTAACTACCACTTAGTAGTTTCACTATTCATCAAAAATTGATGTTTTTCAGAACAATGACAAAATTTCATCCGAAGCTATATTTCATATTCCGAATTCAAAAATGAAGTCTATTTTACCAAATTCATAACATAGAAGTTTCATTAATTAATTTTATAATTAAATCCCACTGTTAAAACAAATAGCGTGTTTTTAAGAAACAATATCTATCAAAAGATTGACACTTGATTATGTCTGGTTTAAATGTGAAATTACATCTAATGAACAACATTGTATTAAATTGTAAAAATATATTCTAAATATACTTTAAATCCACTAAAATTAATAATTTATCACTATTAATTATTTCGATTAAAAAAGTTGTTTTTAATTATAATTTAGTAATTTTCACTATTCATCAGAATATGAAAGTTATCCGAAAAGTACCAAAATTTCACCTTAGGATAAATTCGATACTCCGAATCCAAAAATGAAGTCCATTTTGAGAGCTAAAATTTTTTAAATTTTAAAAGGTGGTTATTACTATTCATAACGGCTAGTTATAATAATATTTTAATAACATATCGTTGTTTAGTGAAACTCGGTATTGCGTACTACACACGCTATCGAGGAAGGTCGCTATTGCGTGTAATGCAAGGCAAGTCAAGGATGCATGTTGTGAACGCTCCTTTTGGTGTAGAGTACAACACAAGACATTAGTGAAATAAAAAAGAATATTTTTCATAAAATCTCGGGGTGTTACATATGTGACATTCGAGATATGGCCTACTATCATGGAGCTAGGTTCAGCATAAACACTAAATCCTCATTTCAAGTAGTTTTGGTGTATGTTGTTTTTCATTTTGTTTTTGGGTGGTGTACATTTTTTGAAAATACAAGTTGATTTTGAAATAGAAAATTTTCTTTAAAATGGAGGTGTTTTCCTTCAGATGGTTTTATATTTCTAAAATTGAGGTTTTGGGAAAAGATATTTTTTCTTGTGTTTGTATATGTTTGGGTTAGGAGCCTATTACCCTTGGATAGGGTTATTTATCTTGGTTTTGTTTTAGCTATTTCAGGATTCTGGCCCAGTTTTCTCGGCCGAAGGTGTTTCATTTGAACGATTTTTGTCTTGATTCTAGTTTCTATGGTTTTTTCATGTTGTTATGAATATGAGACCCATGAATTTCCTCAGAAGTCTTTAATGAGTCATGTGAAATTTTGGTTTCTATCTAGTATTATTGTTCCTTCGAGGCCATCAGGGTTCATTATGGGATGTGATGCAGTTTGAGGGGAGTATATCATGTCTTCGATTGGTTGGGGACTCTTGATTTTATTAGAGTTCATATTGTCTTGGGTTTACTGGAGGGTCCATACTTGTACCAGTGTAGGTGGATGTCTCATCATAGTTGTATTTTTTATGATTTGGGAGGTGTTGAAGTATATATTTATCCAATGGATCATTCCTAAGGAAGTTAACGAGAAAATCGGTAAGAGATCATCTGTATTTAAAAATGTCGGTTGTTGGGGAAGGCCTATGTCGACCACTTTAAGGAGTAGGCATCTGAAGTGCACGTGCATGGAAAATATGGTACATCTCGTCATTCGTGAGGGTTCTTCATTCGGTGAGTGGGGTGTAATAGAAGAACCCATTTCTGAATAACACCTTTCATAGGTTTTTTCATCTATTTTGTTACACCACTTTATGATGTGCCATCAGTATAGACGATTATGGAATTCCATGGCGCCTGATTGCATCCTTCTGAAGAGATACCATCATTGTGTCCATTCAGGTCATCATGGAATGTTCTATAAGAAGCCCTATTAGAGTAAGGTGTTTTGGTCGGGGGATGATAGTGTCTATCTATAATGCATAAGATGCCTCAGCCATGAGAGCCCCACCCTCAGGTCTTAGCATGATGACTTCCCACAGTTAGTGTTTTAAAGGTATGTGAGTCAATTTCTTGGTTCTTTATCTTTCTTCTGGGAATAGAGACATTTTGGTTTTCCATATTCTTGTTTTCCTATTGTTGTAAGTTCATCTTCTACAGTGATAGTGTGATGAACTTATTATTTCGTGATCATTGTAGTTATGCTCTACTAAATGTGGACTCTAGAATTTTTGGGTTTTCATAAAATTGTATTTGGACCTTGTGTGGGTTGGTCCAGGTTTTATTAGTGTTTGTTTGGAGATGTGGGTATTGGGGTGTTTGGTCTTAGGTCGAGAGTTACATGTTTCAGTGGAAGCGTTGTCTCACTTGTACTAAGGGAGTTAGATGTGGTGGGAATTTTATATTGGTGTGGGGAATTAATATTTGTGGTAGTGATTTTATAGGGAGTTCCTTGTTCTAGTGCCCTAATTGTTGGGTTTCCTTGTCGTGCTTTCTTGTTTAAGTCTCAGTTAACTTATTCAACACATGGGGAGAAATCGATATGTTCAGTTTTGGAGTTCCCATGTTATCCCCTCCTCAGGGTGGTGTGTGTGGCTTTAAACTTTTATGTGTTAGTTGAGCTCTTGTGGTGGGGAGAACCCTTCCATTTTCCCCCTAATTTTATGTCATGGATTCTTCATGATTGGTCGGGTGTGACTTGGGGTGTGAATTTTCAACATGTGGTTTTGTATTTTTTGTGGTTCTATTAAAACAAAGACTCAATCATTGGTTATCTTTTGACTTAGTGACTTTTTTGGGGAAGAAAGTGTCTATGGTGGTGCGAATTGTCACACCCCGACCGAGGCTACACCTTTCAGGTGAGTTTTTGGCCTGCTCATGGTTGACACACATCCTAGAAGACCGTGCATCCAAACCATGTGGGCTACTCTAAATTTATTAGTAATAAAAATTAAAATTAAATGTAAAATAAAATAAAATGAATATAAGATAACATTAGAACAAAATAAAGTTAAAATATTGATAATATTATTATTAAAAATAATCATTTCATTATTTTGGATATTATTTTTATTAATATAATTATTATTATGGCTTTTATTATTATTGTTATTATTATCACTGTTTTATTAATATTATTTTTAACATTATTATTATTATTAGTGTTTTTATTATTAGAACATTATTATAAATGTAATTTTCTTACCCTAATGTATCACTTCCCCAACATCATCCACGATGTGACCCAATTCCCCCTTGCACCCTGTGGATCATTCCCCTACATCCCCCATTTCCTAAGTGACCCACCTCCCACATCGGTGGCCTTCCATCTAGCTGGACCTCCTCCCCATTGGCCTCTCCTCCTCACCCCCCCCCATTGAACCACCCCTCCTCCTAATTCAGTCCTCCCTCATGCGAATCTCTACATGTGTTGTGCCCCTACGGTCGACTTCCTCTCTAGGAGTGACACCTCTGGTGGCCATCCTTCATGACGCGGTCGACCTCCACTCTTCCCCCTTTAGTAAGATTCATCTCCCTTACCTCTTGATTTCAAGGGTTTTCATGTAGTGTTTCTTATTTTCCAAACCCTATATGTTAGGGTTATTGTGTATCTTGAATTTCCATTGGATTTAGGGGTCGTGGTTGGTCCATGGGGCCTCATTCTTTCATCCAAAAAATATACATTTTGTTCACATACTAGCGAGTTATGCGATTCCATGATTTTTCCTTCTTACAAAAAAACCATTGATACCTGAATGCTTTTATAAATTTCTAAAAATGATATGTATCTCTATAATACACATAATTAGTTGTGGTATTTTTATTGTTCGTTGAATTTAATAAAAATTGGTTTTGATATGAGTTTCAACATATACATTTGTGTTTGTACACCAACTATTATTGAACATTTATTTAATTATTCAACATGTTTCTTAACCCTATGGTGCTTTTGTTTTACCATTTTTAATGTCTTGGTGTTGGAGAAAATTGTCAACACTTGATTTTACGGTAATTCTATAATTTTTACAATGTGTAGGAATTTTTAAAGTTTCCATTTAATGCCAATTTTGACTCAATAAATTTTTATATATGGTTCGCACCTTGAGAGTGAATATGGAAATGTTTTTATATTGTTTTATTGCTGTTACTTTTGAATGTATTTTATGATTTCTTTTGGGAAATTTGTAGTGTGTTTAGAAGGTCACATGTGGTACAAATGTATCAAAAATGTGATTTTCAAATGAATGGAATTATATTTTTCATGTTAGCCTTATTTTTAACTTTAAAATATGATATGAGAATTGATTAAATAATGAGGAACATTATTTGAATGATTGTGGCTTATGGGTGGATTTGAAACGTGATTGGGTTATGAAAAACAATTTGGTTTAATTGTGTTTTTATTGTGATATAACTAAACAGGTTCTTTATGAAATGTTCAAGTGATGTTGAAGTGTGTTTTAGAATGGTTTTTGTGTGTGTAAAATTCAAGGAGCCTTGTTTGTGAAAAAAAGTAGATTCTTTTGTTTTCATAGTGAAAATGAGATTCTACATTGTATGGAAAATGGTTTTGGAATTTCTTTTGGTAAATGAATCCGGGGTGTAAAAAGCATACCGGGTCATTTGGAACTTTATAAATTAAAAATATTGTCTTCCTTTAAATTGTATTTATTGAATGTTTAATTTTTATTCAATCATATCTAGGTTAATTTTTTTTATTTTTTTTTATTTTAGGGTATTTAAAAGTTGGATGATTACAATTTCTTTTTAATTAAGGTGTGTTGGTAACTGGTTGGTGTTTTTGTCCCACCGGGTCTAAGACGACTCGCCTGCGTATGCATAGGTAAGTGTATATATATAGGTTTCCCTGTTATGTGTATATTCATCCATGGTAGTGAATATGCATTTATTGTTCTAGGTGTTCCTATGTATATATAAGTAAATTCATATGTAGGTGAGATGAGACAGGTATACACTTATAACCATAAATGTAATCACACTATTTCACACATTCATGGCCATGAGGGTTTCTATAGATGGGCTAGGATTCCTTATATATATGTGATGATGCATATGCTCAGTGGGGGACGGAAGAAACTCTTAGTTAAAATAATCCAAGGGAAAAATATTCAGTTTGGTTCCACTTTGAAGTAGGACCTCTCGGCATTAACCTTTAAATATAATAATGATTAATTCTTTCTTTTCACATCTGGTTTTTATATTAATTATTGTTATAGAATTTTTAGAAAAATTGTAGGTTTTAAATTTTATTGTTTTTTCTCTATTAATGTATTGTAATAAATGACTTGACTGTTTTTTATATCAAGTGCTTAATTAAATGACCCTTTGGCATTTTTAAATGTGTTTTAGATTTAAAATGGCAGTTTGGGTTTATCAAATGGGTTTCCAAATGCGTTTATAGTTTTCAAAGTGGCATGAGTGTGGTTATTTAATAAATTTTTTAATATCTAATTGTTGTATTAGGAATGATTGAAATTTAATAAAACTATTTATCTTGAAAACACTCCTTCAAAGGTCCACTTTCTTGGATTTTTTTATATGTTGTGGGAGATCCTACACGTGGGACTCCTTTGAGATCAAATAGCTGAAAGGTGAGGGACCTGTTCCTTAGCGTGACTCGGGGGTGACACTATTATGTGTGTTGGTTGTGTGTGATGAATATGCATGTGACTAGTAGTTTAACATTGTTGGATCGCCCCCTTTTTAGTCTAAACATGAGAACCTATAATATTGATTGAATTCTCCAAGAATGATTATTACACTAGTTTAGATTACACACTGGAATGTGGACCGTTGCAGGGGGATATTTTTTTATTATTGTTATGGTATTGGGCTCCTCGATTAGGCCAGGTGGGGTGATGATCGGGTGATTGAGCACTATGACATCATCATGTAGGTAATTCCTTTAGGATGAGTCACATGTAAATTTTTTTATATATAATTCATGATCTCTTAGCTTCTCCCAGGTGGTTTTCTTCTTGGTATTATGCGATAGATGATTGAAATGCATGTGGTAGATAGTTTCTATTGTGTGGTGTTTTCATTTCTTGTGTTGTATGTTTCCTGATCTTGTTTCCTTACATGGTTTAGCTTTGGGATAAAGGTGATACAATGGTTTCAACTGTTTATGAAAAAAAATTGAAATTTTTTAACACTTCCTCTTTTTTATTATAAAATTCACCTCCTTTAAAATACTAATGACTACTTCTTAAAAAGGAAATCAGTTTTTTTAATTGAAAATGGAAATAGACCATGAATTTTTTTAATAAGAGGATGTGTGAAAACATAGATTTATATATTGTATTTTAGATTTTAAATTGAGGGATGTTTATTTAAAAAATGAATATGATAATAGATACTTTGGGCCTGCCAATTGAGTTTTAATACTCATGCCTATAGTTTTAGTTTACTTTTTAGCATCATGTGATATACCCTGCCTAGATGTGGTCACCATAGTGAGATACGGGTTTGAGGTCGGTGGTGACTCATAGGGTCAAGTGGAGGTATGTACAACTTTTTTTTCTTTCCACTTATAGTTTTCATATTCATTGTTCAGTTTTTGTTTAATTATTTCTCTTTCATTTATAGGACAAATCATTCCACTTATTTAATAATGATGCCCAACACTATTTTCCATCCCATGGGGATCGGGAATGCCCTTTGGTCAATATTTTGGGCCGGATCGGGTGACCAGTTCAGGGTTGACCCAAGTTGGTTCATGAGAAGAACATTGTGTGATATATTGAAGATATTTTATGAAATAAGATGATTGTGTATCTAGTGATCAAATAAACTAATACTATACATTTCTTGGGAATGAATTCTTATGAGTTATATTTATTATTCATAAAAAATGATTTAATATATAGGTATATAACATTTGAGTCACCTCAATTAGTATTGGAGTAGTGTTTTCTTATTTTTAGAGATTATGATTAGATAAATTTATTAAAAGACGTGGGGATAATTATAAGTATTAGATGAAAAATTAAAGCCTTCGTATAATAAAGAGTGTGTGGTTTCACTATAAAATTAATCCATGTATATATATTGGTATTTTGATATATATTTAGAAAAAATAAACATAGGGGTAGCAACTCTGAAAGGGGTGGATTCTGTATTTACTCTATCATCACTGATAAATAATGAGTGGACCTATAACTAAACACCTACTTAAACACTCTTATGGGATATAAATTCTTTTATTCATATTTTATTTATGAAACATTATGAAAAATGAGGGGATAGAATCTATCATGACCAATAATGAGCCATGGTGATATGAAATGAACTAAAAGTGTCATAATTTGAAAAGTATTTTTCATGATTTAGATAAAATATGAATGATATTTCATGATTATATAATTAGACATTATGATTATTATTTCTCACACTAGTATTTTTATTTTAGTAAATGGATGGAATTATAATGACTCATTTTATCACATAATCTGATAGAAAACACAGTGAAATACCTCCCAAGAAAGTGAATATTTTTGGATTTGGAATGTCAAAGAATATTTTTTTTCTTATAAATCATTCTCAATCCAATAATCAAGATAATATTCCTAATTATAAATTTTGGGAACAATGTATATTTGGGTCCATCATGAGGCAATATCCATATCTTTTTATTGGGTTTGTTGATCTTCTAATTATAGATAAACTGATTTGTATCAATACAAATATATTTTTAGTATTTAGCATTTATATGATGAAAAAATTATTTTATTTCTGATAATTTGGATATTGAAATAGATCAATGGTGTAACATTATCAAGAACATGTGGTAACAAGAATAAATAGACTCTATGTCGTGGGATGATGTTTACATGTTATTTTTTAATATTTTATTTCATCATATTATTTTTATGAAAATAGAGAAGAAATTCTTTGAGCTATAGTTGAAGGATGATAAATCCAGTAGTACCAAAGAGGTAATATTATCGGGACTTGAAAGGTATGCTTCTGATATAATCATTGAACCTAAATTTAAGATTCATTGATTCTACAGTGGCTTAAAACCGGGTTTCCAAAATGTGTTATCCATGAGAGACTTTAGTAGCTTGGAAGAAATAATTTGATATTCTATCAAGGTATATATGTATATCAAGTTAGACCTCCAATATCAAGTAATTTATAAGAAAATAAATAGGTATTTAAAATGAAATTATAATGAAAAAACCTTATATGGAATAAGATGAGTCTTCCTTTTTTCTATAAATGTATAAAAACATGGAGGAAATTTTCATAAGGGTACTAATAAATTCATTATGTATAGAAATTAAGACCATCGAGAAAAGGAATGAAAAATCAATAATAATAGTTTATCTTATAAAAAAATGGAAATCAGTCGCCATATAATAAAACACCCACACTACAAGGTTTCAAATGTAAATATTATGGGAATTATGATAACTAGTACTCAAATATGTGGGTTAATGATAATGATCGACATCATCAAAATATTAATCCCAGAGACAAAGAGAAATATCATGTGATCCCTATTTTCAACCTGGGTTTTCTGAATTTAGTGGTTAAAGGTATACATAGAATCCACTCTATAACTATTAATGTCTTTTTAATTTTAGTTATTCCAAATCAATAATATCTGATGAATTTTTTACAGGCATCATGTTTCCACCTAATAGATTAAATGTTGAATTAGAAATTAGAATATTAATGGTATGATGATCACATCATAAGTCTATGACTCTTCTTTGATTTTATTTTTTGGGAATTTTCTACCTGAAAATATTTATATGCTCTATATAGTTGAATTTAATGAGATTTTGAGTATGTATTAGCTCTTTATATATAGATCCCATATAAATTTCCCAAGAAAAGATGTCACCTTTTGTATTTCAAAAAAACCTAGGACAAATTATCAATTTAAGGATGAATATGAGCATCCCATTAAAACTACTTACATTTTATGGGTCCTGATTGCTATTCATAAATGTTATTTATCTATGAATTATGGGGAAAACTCTACATTGAAGATATTCCTATTTTTTCAGTTTTTGGATGTCTTTCCTGAAAATATTATCTATCTTCCTATGAATCATGAACATGAGTTTTAAATAGAACACATACATAGGGATACTCAAATTTAAAACACTCCTCCTAGAATAGAATATATTGATTTGTAGGAATTAAATAAGAAAATCTATGAGAATCTATATAAGGGATTCATTTTTCCCAGTTCCTCTGTATAGGGGATAAAATTTATTCTCATTAAAAATAATGATTCATCAATGCAACTTTAATTGACTATCTTGAACATGATAGGGAAATGAACAATATTTACTATATTTCACCCCATATTTTTGATTTGTGTGATCAATTACAAGGAGATCAATATTTCTCAATGATTGAAATTCATTAAGGATATTATAAATTGAGGTTTAAATTTTAATCCATAACTAATATTGTAATCCCTATAAAATATGGATACTATGAATTTATAGTAATCCCATTTATAGATACTAATTTTCAACTATCATCGTGTATTTAATGAGTAATGTCCATATATATTACCTTAATCAATTTGTTTTATCCTTTATCAATGATATTATTATATATTAGGATAATGAATATCACTTGAGAAATGGATTGAAGACCCTGAGGAAGTAAGAAACATATGATAAATATAGAAATTTTGTGTTCTGATCCTAAATACTATCATTATTAGGATATTTGACCCCATGTGAGGGAATATTAACAGATCCTGTTAAGATGGGTGTCATTAAACATGGTCCCATAACAACTATCATGGTTAATATCAACAATTTTCATTGATTTTCAGGATATTATGGATTCATTATTAGCAATTTCTCATGATTACTTAATATAATCCATAAATATACACTGAAAAGAGTCATGTTCCTTTAGAATCGAGAGTGTGAAGAAAATTTCATGGAGCTGAACTGAAGGCTATCCAATCTATCTATACTCATATCACCCTAATATGGATAAGGTTTTGTGATTTTTAATGATTCATCGATGAAGGGACTGAGATTTTTTTTAATGTGGAATGAAATGGTGATAGAGTATGCCTCTTGTAAACTAAAGGCTCTTGAGAAAAATTATACAAAGTGTGAATAAGAGTTATGAGTGGTATGTTTTGCCTTAAAAATATAGAGGCATTGTCTTTATTGGGAAATTTATGGAATATATACTGATAATAAAATATTAAATTATATATCCACTGAAAAATATTTAATATAATTCTTATAAGATTGTTGGATTTGATTAAATATTACAACTTCTTAATATATTAGGACCCTAGGAATGTAAAAAGTGGCTGATGCTTTGAGTTGAAAAGACCATGCTAGCTTATCATGGGTATGGATCACAAAAAAACTAATATTTTTTATTTTAAAAGAATATTCCTTGAAATATTAAAGTAGGGGTAGAAATATTATCTTACTCAATTGATTTTTCCACCATATGTCCTTATAAATATTAAATATCCACAAAAGGAGACGTAGATCTACAAAATATATTGAGAATATTATTTAGTTAAACTTTGGTATATATCCTAGTGATTGGTATACCAAAATTTTAAGGTCGGATGATAAAATTCAAAGGGGATGTTACAAATATTATTTATAGTTATAAGGAAATGGGAACTTTTCACCATGGATTTCATCAAAGGAGTCCCCAATACTTATAAATAGAATAATGCAATTTGGGTTGTAATAAAAAACCTTATAAATTTATCACCTATCATTGCTATCATAAATGATTTCTCTCTTGATCATAATATTTAGAAATACATTAATGAAGTTTTAGTTTTTCATGGAGTACTAAATTCTATTTTAAAATATTTTGATTCATGTTTTAACTTGATTTTTAGAGAAGTTTTTAGTAATTTTTAGATAAGGGGATGTTTTTTGCACTACCTATTTCCCTAAAAAATGTTTAAATTGAGAGAACCATTAAAAACCTACCTATTATGAAAAGATCTTGTTTTCTTTATTCTAAAGTTTTTTTGTATTAAAACCATCCTCTTTATGAATTATCTTTTAAAAATAACTTTCACTAGAGTATACTAATGGATACTTATGAATCCCTTTACGGAAAGAAGTGCAAGACTTTAATATGCTAGGATGAAGTTATAGAATGAAAGATATTGGGACATATGCTAGTAGGGGAAGTGATAGAGAAGGTTAGAGTCATTCATAAGTACATTAAGGTAGTTCAGAGTCCACATAATATTTATGATGACAATTGTTAGCTAGATCTATAATTTGAAGTTGGTGAGAATGTATTCCAATGAATTACTCCATGGAAGAAGTTTGTGAGATTTAATGGGAAGAAAATATTGTTCCCTAGGAAGATTTGTCCCTTATAAATTCTTGATTAATTAGGGGGGGTAGCTTATCTCTTAGTACTTACACTGAACATATTCCATGTACATGATATTTTATATATATCTATTTTGAAGAAATACATAATTGTTACTTCACATGTATTTAACTTATTGGTTGTACCTATAGATAATTTTATTTACTATGAATAAAAAACTATATAAATAATGGATAATAGTGAAAATTTTATGTGGAACAAGACAAATCATCTGGTTGAAGTTATTTGGAGGAATAATAAATTAAATAAATCTTCATGGGAACGTAAGGATTTGATGAGGCAAAAGTATAGTCATTTTTTTACCTCAGTGTGATGGAATTTCAATGATGAAATTAATTTTAAGGGAGTTATAATATAACACCCAGAGATTTTATATGTGTTTCTTTGAAATAAATTTGATGTATTCAATTGATTTCTTAACATGAAATCACATCCAATTGAGCCATGATATATTATGGCCATTATACCCACATTATTTGATTGGCGGGTATGAGTAGGATTAACCACATTTTGAATCTATATAGAAATTTTCTTACATCATCAAATTTTATTTTTTAATTACAATGAAATTTATTCATACATTTTTTATATAATGATTATTAATTAATAAAAATCATTGTAATATAAAAAAGGACTTATTTTTATAAAAAATTTTCATATGAACAATCTGTTTTTATTTTATTAAATGAAATGAATCATTATTGAGTAGAGATATGAATGAAATTTTTTATTCTATATTCTATCCAACATTTGAAATATAATCTTCTAGTTTTTATAATGAAATTAGTGTATGTAAATCCCATCTTCTGTTTAAAATTCAATTTTTTGAAAAAAAATCTATTTTTCAATTATTTGGAAGTTAATTTCTTCCACTTATCGAAATAAAATTTTATAAAATTTATTTCATATTTGGAATAATAATGAAATTTTTTTTAATAAGGACACATTAATATTTTTTATAATGAATAATAAAAAATAGTAAATTTTTTCCACATTTATGGATAAAATGGTTTACGGAAGGGGGTTATACAAAGTGATATGTGTAAAAATGCTAATTAAAATTGTCTAAATGTTATTTTATTATGATATTTAATCCTTATCATAACATAACATCTAATTTTTATCCATTTGGAGATACATTAGTGAGAAAATTACTCTATTATTTTTTTCTTTTAGGTAATTCCACATTTGTCCCTCCCTAAACTTTTAAAAGGGAACTTTTTATCCTCTATGATTCACAATATTTTTGAAATCTTGAATATGAAATTACTACCCATAAACATTGCCTCACAATTATGGATATAATGATGGATTGAATAAATATATATGATATTTATTATATAATTATGATATTTGAATAATGAAATATTTTTTATCTTCATTTCCTACTTCTCATTAGAAAATGAAAATAGAATTTATGGGTACATATAGGCTACCATATCCATGAATGGTGTTATTAATTTTTATATATATTCATTTTGTAGGCAGTTATAAATAATTATATAATGAATATGTATTGAATTTATATAATTATTAGCATTATTTAGATAATGGAACCTTGATCAAGATTCAAGGACCATACACATCGAATCGAAACATATAAGAAAAATGGAGCAGTTAATGCCCAAAATAATTACAATAATGAATGATTGTTAATAGATAGGTGATATGATTTTATAAGTAAATAATGTATGGTATTATAAGTATGAATATTTTTTTATAGACCGATAATAAATTCAAATTTATTATACAAGAGATGAAAATATTTTACAAGGAATGTTCAGTTTCGTGTAATGGTTTCATATTAAAATCTCTCTTTTTATCATGATTTTTATGCTTAAATTTACAGTGATTAAAATATAAGATATATCTCTCATAAATAATATTAAATTTATTATTATTTAGTTTTTTCTAGAAATTTAATGTTTTCCATTAAATTTCCTCTCTTTAAAGACTCAAATGTTCAAAAAAAATAACATGCCCTTATATCATAAATTTGAGACACCATGCCTGAGTAACATAAAGTAAGGGATGTGATTCCCTAGTATCATAAAGTGAGGGAAGCCATGCCTGAGTATCATAAAGTGAGGGACATCATTCCCATGTATCTTAAGTTAACAAACTCGAAGACCCATTTCAAAAAAGTAAGGGATGAATTTCCAAAGTATCATAATGTAAGGGATGAAATTCTCGAGAATCAGAAAGTAAGGTAGGTCATCCCTGAGTATCATAAAGTGTGGAAATATATGCTTGAGTATCATAAACTAGGGGACACAATTCCCAAGTATCATAAAGTAAGGGACACTATGCCGGAGTATCCTAAATTAAGGGACATCATGCTCGAGTATCATAAAGTAAAAACTTTATATCATTTTTATTATGAATTCCCTGAATAGGTTGATGATATGGTCATACCATTCACACTTCATTTAATATAATTACACAATTAAAATAATTTCAATGTAGTGAAAAATTACATTTACACGAACATACCATATCATAATTCATTTATAAATTATAAACAAGGCCATGTATATAAACATGAATTTTATCAATTCTAGTGTTTCATTTGGGCCATTCCAATTAATTAGTTACAGTGGACATTGTATATCCATGCCATTAACATTCCATTCCAATTCACATAGACATTTTAAAATACATGAGATTACCCATTTCATTTATTGAATTTAAAATAAATAATTATGAGTTACAGGTATGTAAACATTCACATTTGTAATCATAAACAATTCATTATCAGTAATTAATCAATTCACAATCGAGGTCTAATCATAAAAATGACCAAATGGTAAATTGATTGGGAATATTAATAGGGTGATTCAATTTGAGGTTGCCAACTTTAAATCATGTGAATTGATCTAAAAAAGTACGATGATAATTATTTAGATGATAAATTTAATCTATTTCACAATTTATATGAAACAAATGGAGAATTTGGCATGTGTAACAATTGAAAAACTTTTAATAAAATGATACATTAAGGGAAGAATATGTATATTGCCTACCTTATACCAAGAAAGATTCACTCATCTAATATCAAGATTTTATTCGATCCAAAATTAAATAAATTCAAATAATCATCATGTTACCAAAAAATATGGGGAATTTTAACAGATGGATGTTTTATTATATATGGAAATATAACTAAATAAACGAAGATAGAGGAATTATTGACATACTAATGGTTATCCAATGCAACTGATTGTAGCTGTTTTTTATTCAAGGCGGAGGATATCATTCCATTCCTATAAGAGAGTCCAAAGAGAACCTCCCAATGAGGGGAATGATTCACACATATGGTAGAATATGAGAGGGTTGGAGGAAATCAAAGAGGAAGGAAAAATAATGAATTTTCTCTATTTTAAAAGTCACATAGTTTGGATAATTGGTTTGAAAACCATGCAAAAACCATGTTTAACTAGTGTCCAAGGGATAGACCCCTCACATGACAAGCCACACGATTTATAAAACAATGTTTATACCTTTTAGTGGCCACTATCTGCCTAATAACACCCTATAAAGTTAGTCGTACAATTTTAGAAATTGTGTGTTGTACCCATGATTCAATTGTTGCCCCTACGAAAATAGGTTTTCAAATCTCAATTCTCACAAAACTCATTAGTGATTTTGAGACACCATTTGGTCCTTAATACACATCTAAAAACAACGCATTTAACTTTTCTATGTCATGGAATTATGACTAGAAAAATAGTTTTATATTTGGATCATCCACCAATTGAGAAGCTCAAATTCTTTTAAAAATTCAATCAGTGTAGAAATATTGAAACATAAAGTCTACCACATTAAAAATTATCATCCCTTAGAATAATTAGGGAATAATGATAACATCACCCAGCCAACTTGGGTCATGAATTTTTTTTAGATGGTTTTGATTTATTTATAAATACCCAACATACCACTAGACACCACTTAAACCACATGGTACTAAAGAATTTTTAACATGATCCAATGTTCAAAACTACCACATAAAAATTTGTATGGGTCATACTCAAGCCAATCAAGATGAATAAATGATCACATCATGTTATCCATCATCAACTGGCTTGTGGTTGTTTTATAATATATTGTGAAATTAAACACCTAATCTCAAGCCATGACACTCTTACCTTCATAATTTCTTATACAAGTACGTATGTAGAATTATTACAACACTCCTAGAACATTTATCAAATTAAAAGAAAATACATCACCCTTTATCCTAAATCTAATCAAACCTATTCTACTCCAATTGACCAAGCTTCGACAGGTCACATCGTCTTTTCCTAGAAAATACTCGATCGTCCTCTTATGATGTACAAGTCTCATCCTGATGGCACATCTATTGAAATGCTATCAGTAACTACATACATATAATAGGGAGAAGAAAATGATAAACTACCTCGGTTCATCTAGTTCTTGAAAAATACGAGAACCTATTATTGATGAATCTTTAAACATATTCTGAGGCCCTTTTCCCAAGGCATACCAATATCATTCTTATTGCACTCACTGAAGTTTGTACTCAAAATTTGGTGATATCTCATGGTCAAACCTACTCTCAAGAAAAAATATTCATTCTTTAACCCTAGGAACTAAACTTTACTACTCTAACATCCACGGATCGCCATGAGCTACTCCATGCATAATTCCCACCTATAAAATTTCACCCTAATGATTAATGAAAAAAAACTATAATCATATTAGGACACCATACATATACTTCATCATCTATTAAATGGAATATCAATTCAAAAACATCTATCACATTACTGTTCTTATGGTCTCATGAACATTTTATCCTGAGGGTCTCCCACAACAATAGATATCCTATTACCCGCATTATGAGCATACTTGCCATCGAATTAATTGGTGGAAAAATGTTCTCCAAAACACTTTACTTATATTAATTAATGTAACAATAGGCATGGATTGGATCCCACTCATCCTAACTATCCAAATAATTTTCAACCATCACCCATTAAAAATTCTATAGAAGGATCATCATGGTGAAAGATGAAAATGAATCATAACAATTTTCATCAACATTCGAAGTCCAATGGTGTACTATACACCATTTGGATTACCTAAAATTTGATCATTTATCACAAATCTCATAGAATTATTTCAAAAACCCAAATGGATATTTTAATATGTAGCTCATTATATAGTTGAATCCCTTTTAGCATACTCAGGGTGATTTCAAGTTAATTGGACTGATCACCTCTTAAATAGGACCACAGTAATATTTGTATCAATGGGAATGTACAACCCCCTTCGAACCATGCTCGCATAATGAGAAAACACCTACCATTATCACCACCTGATAACATTTATTCTAACCATGTGTGTCCAGGTCCATTTTATTTTATCCCTTATCACTAAGAACTATCTTATAAATTTTATGCAAGATCTGGGTCACCATTCTCATAAGTGTCAGCTTTGAAACCATCGATCCATAGAGCTTACTCAGTAATTCATCATAGTTCAATTCTAAACCATTTATATGCATGACAAATGAATAGTTCCTTATAATACATTGTGGGTGCACATCCCATACCAACCAGTTCAAGAACCCAACTCACACTTCTGAGAGTCATTAGTCAACAGGGTCAAACTATTCCTGCAACATCGAATACTAGTATTTGAATAAACCTGGTGTTCCCTATGAACCCCTCTTCAATATCCGGTATCTTGAATGTGCCATGATTTTTCAAATGACCACCCGTCTCATGGTGTCATTCCCAACAATAATGTTTCGATGGAATATGCACTGTTCAAATGGGTTAGGGACCAAAACATTCTTACACCATGTGGATGGTTTTGATAAAAAACACTCCAGATAATTTTCAAAATTAAGGGTATCCCCATGATAGAATATAAAGAATCAAGCACCAATCATGCTTCAGTATATAAAAATTTTAAAATAAATCTTAACACCAAAAGGTAAACATTTTCTTTAACCATCCCCTTCCACATTTTGTCATTAATAGATAAAAATTACTAACCTTCTAGGGTCTATGTCAAAGGAAAGGCTTCATAGGCCTTCCACCTAGACCTAAGGTCTCTCATATGATAACAACATCCCATTCATTCAAATATTTTACATAGCAAAAAATGGTTATGGAAACCCTTTTTAAGAAGAGGTTAAGCTAAATAGGTATGAAATCATTGACATAAAAGTGTCAGAAGCTTTCTTCATATATGTAATGGTGTCACCTACCTACATTGGGCTACCATGCCTTGATCATCACCAAGTATCCAAATAGTTGATTGATCAAGGAAATATTAAAATGAAAATGTATGAATAAAGAGATTGTAATCAACGGTATATGTATACAATAATACCCCCCCTTCAAAGATCAACTTTCCCTAAAACCACTAATCTACCAATGGTTGTTCATTCCTTAACTTGAGTCACACTCAGGACAACCGTAAATTGAAAAAAACCACACAATAGAAAAATGAAAGGAATCATTTATCAAAGCTTTGATATTTTAAATTTCTACCATAACATTTGTTGATAGTTATAGAAACAAGGAATCAACCAAAAAAATATCACTCCTGAGAAGATCTATAGGACATGATTCCTTAACATTGGTACAATGTGGCCTTGTATAAAGTCATTAGAGTTCCATAACAATAGTCACATTCCTATCCAAGGAAACTCCCAAATAAATATTTAAAACTAACCCCTACACGGGGGTTCAATACAACAATAACCATAAAAATATTTAATTTTATGGTATTTAAATTGTAAATTTTCATTAAAACATTTAAAATAGTTTATATGTCAAAGGTATCAAGTGCTGGTTATTAGATAAAATACAAAATTAACTTCATTTAGTTGACTTCATTCATTAATAGGAAAAGACACTCATTATTTTCCTTTTTTTAACTTTTATATGATTCAATATTACTCACAATTGGCTCAATTAAAGAAAATTTTAATTTCAAATATACATGGGAAAACACGTATTAGTTTGTAATTGGAAGTCTATTTAACTGATGCATCATAATAATTAAGATAAAAATCATATAAGAAGGATCTTATTAATTAAGGTAATTGTTGAAGTAAAATTTCATCAAGAAGATATATGTCACACTATACAAGTGTCTTCAAAAACATTAAATAACTCTTATAATTGCATAGAAAACCCCCCTTGGTGTTAAAGTAAAAAAAACATAAGAAAGTAAAGCTAACCTACAGGGATCCCATCATGTTAATCTGGGTTCAAATAAATGAAACCCATAATAGTGTATATTATTGAAAAAAATTAAAAATACACTTAATGCGTTTATTTTATAACAACATTCCAAGACCAAAATAATTTTTTAAAGTCTAATTTACCTCAGAAAAAACATACACCAACTAGCCTACTATGGTCTTATTGTGCATTTAAGGATTTATTAATATCGGTCAACATACCCTTGTCAAAGATGTACAATAACCATAAGATGTAATTTACCCTTTATTTAAAAAGAATAATTTTTTTCAATACAAATATTACTTTCATCATATTATATGTTTAAATTGTAATTTTTTAACTACAACCAAATCCTCAAAATTGTTTCTAAAATACATATCAATTCCATATATAATGGTCTAATTATATGGTTTTCCCTTACAAAATTATAAAACACCCATAAAATCTCAAGATTTTTAGTGGTACCCGTCTAATCAAAACTGAAAATATTCCAAAACATGAAACCGAAGGTCCAGGTCTTAAACATATCCAAATTTTGTGGATAAATAAAATTCCACTATCAAACTATATGGAAATACATCATTTAGGTTGACACAGACACCTTATTCAACAAACCATGTTTCATAATTATAACCAATCATGCCATTAGGGGGGAAATAATTATAAGAAATCAAAAAAACATGGCATAAAAATAATCATGTTGATTAGTCAAACATCACAGTATACAAATCATCATGCATCAGACAACCTGCAATGAAGTCTATATGTCATTTCATATGAACATAATGTGAATATCTACATACCTAAGATGATGAATACAATAATACTTCCTTGGCATATCAGGAAAAGGGTAAATATTCATAAACCAATTAATCAATAACTAGTTTAAGTACAAAAAAATCATCATGGTGACATAATAATCTACTGTAATATAGAATTACAATCCTTTCCTAGGAAACAAGATCTCTCCCTCGTGCATGGGTTGCCCAGACCTAGACACAGTCTATTTACCAAGGGTTGGAACATTATTATTCTCTTATATACAATCACAAAATAATAATATAATGGAATAAGTAAACATATGATACCAATGGGTAACATTCAGACCTAAGAGCAACTAAAATGGTTCCCCAAGATAGTTCACCAAAAGTCATCAAGCATGCATCCCCATAGCTCAGAAGACTCTGAGTAACAGAATTGTTATAATGTATAATGGGGAGACTATACCATTTGTAGCAAAAATAAATATAGTATAATAAATAATAAACAAAGGCTTCAAAATATGAAGACTACGAAAAATCATTAATGAATGAATAAATGACCACGAATGAATATGATACAATATACAGATAGACATACAATGTGTATACACGAAACATTGAAAGAATTATGATATAAGTAATCAAATAAAAGAAACAATAGTAATGTCGAATAGCATAATGAGAACAATACCGGTCCGTTTCATTCGCAGTCAATCCTAGCCTAGATGGATTATGATAATAATTCTCAACCCATTCACCCAATCCTATAATCATGTGGCCTGTTCGGATACCCCTGTCCAATGGAGTCCAAAATGGTGTGAGATAGACACAGTTGGCCACCAGAAATCGTGTTTATAATATTCTAACATGTGAATATAAAATAAATAGTGGTCAAGCATATCAAATGAAGTGGAAAAAATTACCTTACAACATTGGGGGATCGGGTTCCTCGATGACACCTGGTTGGTGATCCCTACGTCAGTCTAAGCCAAAATGTCTATGTACACCTACCAACATTTCTATATATGCATATGTAAGACAATATTTTGCAATGATATGAATTCACCAGAGTGGGACTATAGTATAGTACCCAGATCATCCACATAGGGATAATATCAAGGGACTTCCTTCCTAGTGTATCTTTAATTAAGGGAAGACATGCATGGGTATCATATATTAAGGGATTCCACGATCAAGTATCATAAAGTAAGAGAATCCACGCATGAGTATCAAAAAGAAAGGGACACCATGCTTGAGTATCGTAAATTAATGGATTCCAAGGATGAGTATCATAATGCAAGGGACACCATGTTTGAGTATCATGATTTAAGTGATATCGTGCATAAATATCATAATGTAATGAACAACATGCCCTATTATCACATATTAAGGGATGTCATGTTGGGGTATCATAAAGTAAGGGATTCCATGACCAAGTATCACAAAGTAAGGGAATTAATTCCCAATTATAATCACTTAAGGGAATCCATGCTTGAATATTATAATGTAATGTATTACGTGCCTGAGTATCATAAAGTAAATATTTTTTATCATTTTGAATATAAATTCCATGATGAGGTGGTGATATGATCTTAACATTTACACTTCATTTATTCTAATTACATGATTCGTTTAGTTTTATAGTAATAAAAAAGGCCATTTACAGGAACATTCTATATCATAATTATTTTATAAATGATAAATAAGGACATGTATATAAAAATTTCTTATATAATTTTAAGTGTATGATTATGGAAATTTAATTTAGGTGGTTGAAATGACTATTGGAATTCCATACCATTAATATTTTATTCCACTTCACTTTTTCACTTCATAATCCATGAAATTACCCATGGTAGTAATTCACATAAATATAAGTTGTTAGGAGGTCTAATCAAGTACATATGAACATTAGTAATCCTAACAAATTCATTATTAATGATTTTTTAATTCTCATTCTACAGCCAATCATAATAATGTAAAAAATATGAAATTCATAAGTCATGCCAAAGAAGCGAATAAATTTTAGTATACCAACCTATCATCATGTGAACGGATCTAATGAAGGGTCTAGGTTATAGTTTTGATGATAAATTTAGTCTATTTCACCTATTATGATAAATTCACAGAGAATCTGGATTGAAGAACAAGGATGTAATTTATAAAAAATGTGTCTTTATTGTAAAAACCATATATCGCATACCATATACCTAGGATGTTTCACTCATCCTATATTGGGCTATGATTTGATCAAGAATGATAAAAATTAGAAGAATCGTCATTAGCCCAGAAAATAAGGTGATTTATATCGTATCGATTTAGCATTCTATATGGATAGATAATTGAAAAAAATAATCAGCTAGATTTATAGACATACCGAGGGTATCCAATGCAACTAATGTCAGCCACACTGATTAAAAAACTATGAATTTCACTCATGAGGTATCTATTGTCCACCCAAGAACACCTCACATGGTCAGCCACATGGTTTAACAAACCATACACTACACCTATGTGCCTATTGTTTCCTCTCATAAAATGGTTTACCAATGCTCGATGATTAAAAAACTCATACAAGGTTTTGAGTGACCTTTTGGGCCTTAATAAAAATCTAAATAAACAGTTTCATGTGCTCTAATGATTGGGATTATAATCTGAAACTCGATTTAAGATTTTTTTCGTCTACCAAACAAGTAGTTTAAATTATTTCGACTATTCTACTGGTCCAAAAACACGGGACCATACATCTACCCCTAGAGAACGCCAATAGTGATCCCCCCAAACGTGGTCACATTTGTCCCTGTAATAGCTGGTTTTTTTCCTTGTCCCTTATTTTTTCCATTATCTTTTCCATGTAGGACTAATATCAAACTTGTAGAGCTCCGACCATCATAACACAAAGTCTCCGAAGTTCTAAACCACTAGCAATTACAAAGGGTAGGGGTGAATATATTTCACTAGAGGGTATGATGAGGGATAGAAATCAAAAGATAAAATATTACCGTCCATTGATTGATCATTCCTCATCACTCATCACATATCTAATGTGATATTATGAAATAACAATAATATTATTATTACACCAAATAATAATAATTCATGAATGGTTTACTATAAAAAAACCAAATATTCCTTAGCATACATAAAAAATGAATCTTAATTCATAAAAAGTTACCATATTTAATCTCAAAATAATAAACTTATTCCAACCAAAACCTACTTGAACAATGTATCATAAAATTTTATATTTGATTACATAATAATAAAACCTATATGTTTATTATCATCCCAAAAATTATATAATATTTTTCCCCTAAAACAATGAAATGATAAACAAGACATGAAATTTAACTAGAAGAGTTTCAAATTTTAATAAATTGATTTTGGTTTTCACATCATGAATAATGCCTAATTAAAACAAAATCAATTATCTAAGGAAATTTTGAAACATAAAAATTAAAAATTTTATTTCATGATAATAATAAATAGTAGTGTGATTTGAATGTGAGGAAGTTGAATCAATTCACATATAAAATGATGCATCAAGAATTAAAATTATTCATTTATTTTATAAAAAATGTTTACACTATAATTTGTTCTTTTTTGACTCATGGATCCTTCTCCACTCTATAATCTGATTCCAACTCTAAAAAAATATGATTCTTCCAATATCATCTAATCCTATGATGGTTTATATTAAAAGTGGATAACAGCAATGTAGGTCTATAAATATAATTTTATAGACCTGAATTAGATCAAAATATGTGTTTAAATTAAACCCCAAAAGGTCTTGGTCTAGGACCTCAGACTCAAAAACAAAAAAAATACCCATCATGGATAACACACCCCAATCAATACAC
Source organism: Viscum album (assembly GCA_963277665.1). NCBI lineage: Eukaryota > Viridiplantae > Streptophyta > Magnoliopsida > Santalales > Viscaceae > Viscum > Viscum album. The sequence continues at coordinate 599,278,660 of OY728159.1, read as the reverse complement.
AATCATAGTTTATTAATTTTCATTTGATTTAATGGTTTTTATTTTCCTCATATTGATCATTCTCCCAATAACCATTGTAAATTTAATATCTCTTAAAAACTAAACATCAAAAAACATCAATAAAATTAAAACCAATGGTAAAAATGATGATCCAAAATCAACAGGACTATCAAAAACGTTACAAGGTTATCCACTAGGATAATATTACTATTTTAACTCTTTAGTGGACCTGAGAATTTGAAACTAAAAAATGAGTTATGTTTTGATTGATCAAAAATTTAGCTTTCTACACTTGAGGAAGTCAACTAGATATGATGCTCTGATAAACCCTATAGGGTGGATATAACATTTAATATCATTTCCAAAAATAACAAAAAACAATAAGGAACTTCTATAACAGATATCACATTAGATAATAGAATACGGAATTATATCATAACCTAGACCATATAATAATATAGTCATGTTGTAATAAAATGTATATATAGTTCATTGAATCATATATCTAGATATGATTCCTAAAGGGGAGAATCATAGCCAATACATAGATAAATGTAAATAGTGACCCAAATATTTTCCTTGAAATCTACTTGGTATTACCTCTATATCCAACATTTAGCTCTTCTAGCTTGTTCTCAAGTACTAGTTCCATCACTCGAACCTATATGTATACCATAATATTTTCATAGTCACCAAATCACTCATACTTGTTTAGAGAATAAAACTCAGTAAGAGACCAAAAAAATTCTCTAATAAAAATCAATATATTTTTTGTATGCTTGTACTTAATGAAAGAGAAGATCAGAACATTAAATCTAATGCACCTATCAAATGGAGGTTTCTCGAAAATCCACCACGATAGTCGACTAGTGCCTACTTTGACTGAAGTTTGGAATAATCAATCAATTGAACCACCTCTATAGAGGTTAGTCTACTATTCGAGTAACTCATTTCTAGACGTTATAGGTAGTACATCTATCCATGGAAATGTACATATAACTAGATTGAAAAATGTCCAACCAGGGTATACATCCAATAGGGAAGTACATCCCCCATAATCATACTTAATCACAGGTGGTATAATATCCACATAAACAAGTTCACTTCATCAGAAAACATGTACATTGTAATCATACTAAAACGCAGGGGGTTGTACATGCCATTGGGTAACTCTTCACATATGATATTAAATCCCTCGTAATCTTATTAATTTATAGCGGGATATAAATCCCATATAGAAAACACATCATATATGGTAATACATCCCACCTTATAGTATAGATCAGTATTTAATAGGCATATACTCTCATTATATAATCATCATATCTCACCATATCACCAATGGAAAGCTTAATAATACTAATGAAATTATTGAAAACATCATGTTAATAATTTTCATATCAGTAGAGGAAACGTATCAACTGTGTATCACAACCCCTTATTAATTTTAACAAGTGTGAATATAATCATTATCCATGTGTATTGTCACACAATAGGTAGATGTGTCTCAAAACATGGAAAGTATTACATTAAAGTGAAAAATGACACCAAACATGCTTACTATCTCGTAATAGTGGAATGTTCCCCTAGCCATGGGAATAAACACATGACTGGTCATTATATCATAAGTCATATGAAATTACATATGTATGTTCATTTAATTCCCTTCCATGGAAATATCTAATAATGGGAATATCATCCATTTTACATGGTCAATAATGAATAATGGGTATAGCGTCCCATGAAATATCCATATTAGGAAAGTACGAAATGAATTCCATTCGTATAATCATCCCATCACAAATGGGTACATTTCCCCATTCCATCATCAACATTAACATAAATCGTCATATCATACAATTCCATGGGAATCATTAAAATAAATTTTTATATCGTCTTGTCCATAAACCACATCAAATAATGGGTATATCATCCCATACATTGGAAAATACCATAATAAATGCTAAATTCATCCCATACTCAAGGTGATCTGAATAATATGTGGAATATCATTCCACATTTTACCAAAATCAATAATAATGGTTCATCGAGTCACATAATTGTAATCATATCAAGGAATATCAAAAGGAAAACTGAATTTATATATCACATGAGAATAGTATTATAGTTGGAACAATATTCAACAGTATCTCTTGAAAAAATAGATAGGTTCTCTCACACACACAACTGGTTTTTAATATCTTAAATTAATGGTATACATTTCATAGATCTATTCAAATTAATTGTACAATACTCACACTTATTATCCATTCTCAAAAAATCCAAAATGTAATAAGGTAACTCACAACTACATTACAGGGTAATCCTCAAAATAAACACTCATATAACACTTATCCTCTTGTTGAAGGGGTAAAGGGAACCTATTAATTCACACTATGTTATGATTTTTCAATGGGAAATCACACTTGGGCTCCAAATACAATTCCCACAATGCCATACTTAGGCCCTATTGTTATCAGTTAACTTAGAATCCAACATAGGAAGTCAAGAGATCCTATCACATTCTAAAAAGTCTTTACACATTTCTCAAAAAACAAATGAAACCACATTTAGTTCCATTTTGAGTCATCCTCGAACATAATGTAGCTAGTACCATAGCTTGTCAATAGGATCATCCTAATTCAAGTCTCAATTAGAGAATCACATAATATTACATGAAATCTCTAGTATAAAAAATCCTTAGACCATAAAAGGAAATCTTATTCATGTTCCAACACCTCTTTAATAAATCCTTTAATATTGTAAATATATCCATCATCATCTAGTAAAGAAACACATAAAACATGATCATTAATTAAGAATATAATTTACTCATTATGCCTTCCTCAATTAAGAGAACATGACCATGGTTCCATCATGGGTAGAATTAACCCACTTTACCATGATTATAATTCATATAATATATGAACAATCCTATAATGTGCTAAGATTATGGACCACATACATTAAATATGAATTTTACCCTTAAGAAATATTATTCTATCTATTACCAAGAAATCATCAAACATCATCATCTTACCCAAGAAAAAAACTCATATAAGAGGATCCATAATTAATTATAATCAACTTTAATCAGTTTAGATAATTAATTCGCATGTTTTTTCATTGTGAGTAATCAATATTAAATTCACCTGGTAATGTATCCTCACTAAAAATTAAATAAATAGATTACAATATACTTGTGGCCCAACCTCATATCCAAAACCAACAATTATTTTGAAGACTTATACCAAAACACCAAATAATTTTATACAAAATCAATAAAAACCCAAAATAAATCAAGTTAACGAATTACTAGAATCAAAATGACATATAAAAATGTCAGATAACATATTTTGATCCTCCTTTATCCTTCATGGACAAATTATCTATCATTATTATTTAATTATAGAATGCAATGGGAAATTAGTACTAAATACATAATTCCAATACACTATAATTAGGGAAACATTGTGGTATAGATAAGAGGAAGAAAAAAATATAATAAATCGCCTCGAACCATAAAATAACACTCAATCTAAAATTAATTTAGAAGTATAATTGGGGTGAGGAATATAGGATGGACCCTCCAACATATTCGGATAAATTAGAAGGAATGATCATGAAAGTGGTTTAACATCATTCCAATCAAAATGAAAAAAAAATCCATATATGAAAAAAAAGATAGCAATGGATACCTAATACACCATCACTGGCCAGCCTATCACCCTAGTAAAGTGGCTCGCACCCCTAGAACCCTCACTAAGTACATGGTGCACCTACCGTGGGTACAATGTGGTTCTTTGTAGTCACAATTCTCCATTTCGTCTTAGTGAACACCTTCCATTCCACTCTATTGTTTTTTCGTCCAATATATCACATCAAAACATCCTATTTAATATTTATAACATATCTAAAAATAACCATTATTGGATAAAATTGTAAAATTCAAATCATTCATGTCCCACCCTCCTTGAGACTAGAATTTTTTATGAATCCACCAACACACTCTGTTGTGAGTCATTATAATTAAATAGACATATGGATGAACACATCACATTCCATTAACCCAAATTAATGATCACACCTCATTATCTTCACCCAAACAGATAATCACATCACATATACCTTATCGAGGTAGGGGAATATACCTTCTTAGTCTATCTTAATTAAGGGATGAAATGTTATTCATGCCCCTGGGGAGGAAAAATCATATACAGGATAAACCTCAATCGATGACATGATCAATTGCATACCCAAAGACTCTCTAATTATATCATCCTCATGACTAGTGTAATGATGGTATTAATGTATTAAGGTTATTAACATACTTATCTTTTCAAAAATTTATATTAGGATTCAATATGGAATATGAACATACAGTATACTAAATACATAGTGTATAAGACTCAATGGGGTATACATAACGTGTAATCTCATATAGAAAACATATTTTCTTCCTAAGAAGTGGATTTTATATCTCCATATAAACCCAACAAATAATAATATTCAAAATCAACCATAATCTAAAATAATACACGATAACCATCAATTAATGATAAATAGGATTTTTCTTTTGAGAGGTCAATTATCAATTCACTTCCTGAATATATGAAAAAAACATGAGAGAATAAAAATGTGAAAAATAATAGTAGTATAACATGATAAATTTCATATTCATAAATTCTTTTATGAGTACTAATAAAACCATACATATGCACCCATCGAACCATATCCCATATAGAAGATTACTATATAGGCCTTATGTAAACTATAGTTTTAAGGTTTTATTATACACAGTACACCACTAAAATTCTTATTGTATTTTTATTTATCCATAAAATAAATCCATACTCTAAAATAATTAATAGGAATAATATATGATCAATGTAAATTGAGGAAAGGGTGATATCAAATTTATATTTCTTATTTACAACTCACCAAAAACAGTATTCAAACTTCTTTACTACACAACATTAAATGTTACAATATTTGTAACTTCTATTATCTATATATAACTCTTTAAAAATATCTTATAATTATCCTAGAACATTTATATTTTAAAATTTCATTTTATTTCATTTAAGAATACTTTTTAAATAATACTTTCTATATAAATTTTTTTTTTCAAAAATTACCTAAACAGATTTAGGATATCTTGTGAATTCTACTTTTAATTGGGTTATTATAATAATGTCTTTATTAAATTTTGATCTAAATTATGTATACAAATACTCCCACTATCTTATTAGAAAATATATTCTCTCAAAAATATAATTATAAGACACAAAAACATTTATGTTAGGTAATAAAATTGATTGAATTTAGTGATAATATTTTAGAATATTAATTATTAATAGCCATATATCTTATAATATTCTATGGGATTAATTAATTATTCTGAAAAGAATGTTTAATTATTTATAATATTATTCTAATGGATGGTGGGATCATATTCATCATAGTTTAAAAAATAAATGGATGAAACACTTTTATCCTATATAAATTAATATTATCCATTATTTTCAAATGTGTTGTATATTGGATCAAATCATTAACCATGTGTATCAGAACTTGATAGTCCAATGAATGAATTGCGTTTTATTTTTTATTACTATTAAATGATATAATTTTTTTTTAGATTATAATTTTGGATACAAATTTAGAACACACTAGAGTGATATGTGATGAAGGAATACAAATAATATGTGATAATGTTGAGTTTATCATTATTATTAATTTTACAATGAAGATTTACTTTTTTCGTTATTTTTCGTTTATAATATATAAAATCATTTATAGTCATAATGGGTTGAAGAGTTTAATGAAAATATAGATTGTTGATAAGATGTCGAATATAGATATATTTCTTCTTGATATATTATTTCCATAATCTGTTTAGAAAGATAAAGAAGATATAAGGGCTTATAGGGTCACACACTAATTTTATTCAAATTTAGGGCATATTCTAATAAATAAATGATTAGGAAATGGTGAGCCCCACCACAAGGTTCGACATATGTGTGAGAATATACAATCAACATGTAATAAATATATTCATTATTGTTTTATTATAGAATAATTTTAGATTAATTTACTTATTAAATTTATTTACAAGTATGAAAGTGAATACGTTGAAAATATTATACAAATGGATATATTTATAAAAGTAAATGTTCATTTAATATTTGTGGGAACATTAAGTTGTGTTAATTAATCAATTTTATCATGTAATATATTTTAACATATTGCAGGTAAGTGATAAAAATATAAATGATATTTATGGATCGGTAAGTCATTCATAGGATGTTTTTGATATCATGTTTTTGATTGTAATACATATCAAGAGGCCATAGATCCAACTCTGGGTATTTTGATCCTCTCTATTTAATTGGTATGGGGGTCCAATTCATAGTACTATTCATCACATGATTTTGAGATCCTTTCTCTCCTAACACCCACTTCTCAGATGGAGAATATCTCAATCCAAGCTGTCAACCTATGTTCTTCATCACAAACTAGAGGATTGACATAGTGGTGATCATTAGGACATCAAAGGATTTATTAAATCTCAATTCCAGTACCCAAATTTTTAAAATTGATGCTCCCATAGACATTAAAATCATATATGAATAATCTAAGGTGATCAAGATTCAAATACCTTAATCAAAAACCATCTATGATGAGTAGTTTATGAACACAGCTTCAAATCTTATGATGTATTATTTTTTATTTAATTTTAATTCTTAAATAATTCATGAAGGATCTTAGGGCCATCATATTGGGTTGTGTATTTGTATAGTAAACATAGTTATTTTGATTGCTCATGATAATTTAAAATCTATAGCTCATTTTATTTAGCTAATACATGGTACATTCAATTGGAATCGGATCAAGTCGCAAGAAATTTAATCCAAGAAAAAATAAATTTTTAAAAAATTCCTAAAGACGGCACCGCAACAATCCCAAAAACATAGATAGAGATCGAATCTGATATTGGATGTCTCATAGATGTCCATATCAAGATAAAATGTTGTATTAAAAACATTATAGAATGATTACTTTGAATAAAAATTATATATATATATATTTGTCTATTTTACGCAAAGGTATTTTTGCAACTGATTTTCAGTGAACATAAAGTTGTGCAGGAATTCAGGGGGTTGAAATATTAATTTTTAGCTAGAGGATATTTGGGACAATTATGAAAATTTCAAGAAAAATAAATATCATAATAATTTGGATTTGAAAATTTCAAAAAGAAAATATAAAAAAATAATATGGCAAAATGTTGTTGGCACTGGCGACATACCAAAATTTTAAAAAAATGTATTCTGAGGGTGGGTCATCTACTGGAAAAAAATTATCATAAATAAACTATAACAAAGCTATCGGCCCTCATTTTTGAAATTCCCCCCTCTCCACCAGCTCGCAAAACACCTATCTGTCGACCCATGATCAAGCCATGTCGGCCAGAACTGAGCTGAGGTAGGTCGGGCCCTTTTAGACCTTCCTAACCCATTTCATGTCCATACATTCTTGAAACCCCTTTTAGGGGTTTTTCGGTCTTCCCAAGACCTAGGGAAAAAAATTTGAAATCCAAAAATAAATTATTTTTTGGAATAATATTAAATTTAATTTCGACCATATGATATTTTTTAATATAAAAAATAAAATTGAATTTATAAATTCATTTCATTCCATCAGCATAAATTTACCAAAAATTTAATTTATTATGTATATAATTATCATGTTGATTGATCTTGAGAAAAAAACCCACCAAATTATGTCTTGAATTTTATTTATTTATTTATTGAAATTTCATTCAGTTTGTAATAACTAATTACTTTTTTGATGGTTTGTGCATTGTCTTCCTTCCCATAACATTTATAAGGGTATGTGTATACATAAGAGATATATTTCATGTGTATTAAACATTTAAAAGATCCGCTAAAATTTATGAAAGTATTTATGCATTATGACGATGATGTTATAAGATGCAGAACAAGCAAAAATAAGGAAATATTCCAAACAAGATATAGATACATTGGACCAGGGTGTGAGCTAAGATCCATGTCAGACATGACACATATATTATACCTATAGGGTCATGGTTGATCAATTAAGCATAAATGGATCAACCAAAACCAAATTCTCAAGATTATTTGTATTGTTTTTTAAATTTATTAATTCTTTAATATTTTATGAATATGTATTCTTACATGATCACATAAATTAATATACAAATAATACAAAGATTAAATCATATTTAGACATGATGAATGTTTTCTACTTTATTCATTGTAAAGATGTGTGTGAGATTACTAAGTATGTGCATATCAGATAGAAGATAAATTTATTTGTTGAGAGATAATAAAACCCCTCAAGGAAATATTAAGTCATAACACATTCTATTTTTTGAAGTTGAACAAAACTTGGTGTAGGGGTGCTCATCGATCCTAATTGATGGTGCCTCATACTACTGAGGTTTTCTTATAAATGAGATGGGTAAAATTAACTTAATATTTATGAAAAGGTGTAGTCATAGCTAGAATGTTGCATCTTTAGGAGAAAAGTTTTGAGTAAATCATGTTTATGATTTCTAGAAGTTGCGAATTCACCCACCAGTTTAAAGAGCCATGAGTTAATGATGTTTGATAGTCAAACGCCTACCTTCAAACTCTCTGAGTGGTGGAATATCCATATATTAGACTATAAGGAGAGCTTCCGTGGATCCTTTCCACTAAAAATACTTAGGATAATGGTTATTCTAAATCTCTTATTGGGGTATTCTAGGTTTTGATAAAATAATGGGATCTATTTAATGATTCAATCAATAATCATGATAAAAGTATTAATCTTCTAGTGTTTAATTTTATAAAAATTTAAAAGTATTATCGTAGATATATTTTTATTAAAATTAGAAAAATCATATGTTCTCACCAATTTGGATTTCTAAGAGAACTCAAGGAGCTTGTGAAAAGTACCACAATATATTAAATTCTATATAATGGAGGCCCCACTACCAGTTTATCCACCTTAAGAAATGAGGTTGTGGAAGACGATTAGAGGACAAACATGTATATCATATTTGATGTTTAAATCATAATGATATCATCAATGTCTAATGAGTTATGGAAACAACATAAGGAAATGGATGATATCACATGTTGTCTCATCTATGAATAAAATTTCAAGAGAAATTGAAGCCACATATGGATGAGGTGATTATTACAATGAATACATGTAAATTGAAAAAAGGAATACGATCATTCAATGTATGATTTTCTTATATCATTTTCACCCACTTACTCTAGTTTCGTTTAAGATTAGAAAATGAAAAATATGGAGAGAATTCTTAATTTTCATTTGGGTAAGGTTTTCTATGTTGATAAGAACATTAAGAAGGACTAATCATTAGTTCATATAGTGAACAAGTTAAATTATCTGATTAAAAAGGAAAATGGAAAGTATTAAACCAATGGAACCATATTAATATCCTTCAATGATCTGAGGAAGATCATTATACATGAGGTTATTTACTTTTCATGTCAAGAGATAATTCTATGTAAGATAAAGTGCATTAAATTGATGTTGAAACAATTAGAGGTTTTGACATAGTGTATATTCATAATTATATGTAATGTTTCTATTTTTTTTAGTGATTATTAAATGGAATAATCCTGTCACATATGCATATTTAGTTATATTATCCAAGTAAGTAACGAAACATTAAAAACCATAAGGTAATTTCTCAAAGACGCTCAGAAATGGATATTCCTAAGTTAGCAGTGAGAAGTCCACTACTTATAATTTCTAGTTTTAATGGTTCTAGTTGAAATTTAATGAAATATTAAAAAAACAATTATCTCAAGTGTCCATTTGACATAGGTATGCATTATTCCAATTATGGAATGAATGTTTTTTTGTGGTATCTAATAATCAACTAGTGGTTTATTTTTCCTTCAATCATTGGCAATAACTGATGAATATAAATTGTAAGATCTTGTTAAACCCTATTGTGGAAATATAATTATTTATCCAGTTAAACAAAGTAGTTTTCAAGGATATACATAGTATGGTTTTAGAATCTTTGGAGTAAAATACCTTAGTTATTATCAATGTAACTAATTATTTAGTTTTTGATAATGAATATTTTATAAATAAAGGTAAGTCAAAAAAATTTCATATTTTTTTTAAAAAGAGATCACAAACTATTAAAATGTTCATCTACTGGTAGGATTATATAATTTATGAGACTCATTTATGTATTTTAAGGAATATAAAAGTGAATAACAGAATATGAATGGTTAAAATATATGAGTTCAATAGGGTCTATGTGTAACACGCTTAATTTTTTTGAATTTTTTTTCAAATAAATTAATTTTATTTGATTTAATGAATTTCATGCTACACTAAGTAAATTTTAATTTATATGAAACAACATGATAAGCTCGTTCTACTTGAAACACTATGCTTTTACGAAACAAAATTTTATTATTTTAAACAATTAAATGTTATAATTATAACAAAACTGTTAAAATTAGTAATATAAATATTAATAAAAAATTTAAATATTATTTATAATATTTTTATATAATTAAACTACATTGATAATGAAACCTATAATTTTTGATAAATTCTTTATATGTTTGAAAATAATATTTTCTAAAAGAACTTCTTTTAATGTCCATCTGTAAATAATAATAAAATTAATTTCACACACTTGTAGAAATTGGGTTTGATAAAAATAACTTCATTTTTTAAATAATAATTTTAAATATATGTTCATATGAATTTTAGGTATTTTTTTATAAACATCATTTTTTGAGGAATAGTGAAAAATAATGAATTATAATGAAAAAAAGTTTTTCGTCTAATAAATTTATATAGTTAAATTATATTTTATATGGTTTTAAATTATAAATAGATCAATTTTTGATAAAATAATACAATTTAGTCTTTTATAAAAAAAATTAACAATTAAATTTTATATTAAAACATTTCAATCTTTTGGACTTTTCACTTTAAAACCTCGTTGTCACGACACTTCTACGAGATTATTATTTATTTAATTTATGCCTATTATATTTTTAGAATTTTTCTAAAATGGATTCCATATTTTTAATAATATTAATTTATATTAAATAATATTTTAATATTAGTTTTTTTCAAAAATATTTATGAATGTAGTTAAAATTAATTATAGTGACTAAGGTAAAAATGAGCTTAATTAATGACCACTCTTTCAAAATATGGTGTAAAAATTACCCATCACTAGTCTAAAAACATTTTTATGGACATATTTACACCATTAAACCTATAATATTCTATAGTGATATATTTTTTAACCCATTATGATATGTAAGACGTGGGGAGAAATGAAGTCTTTTCATGAATACTCAATGTGTCCTTTTCCCAACTTATAAAAGGCATCCTCCCCAACCCCAATCTTTGAAACATTAAATCACTTTTAGCTCAGACAATAACTATCCCAATATCCCCCAAAATACACTCAATTCACTCTATAATACATTATTTGGGAATAAATACATCTTAGGAATTCATTTGGTGTAAACCAAAAGAAGTTACCCAAATAAGAGGTAACATCCTTCCACCAACTCTTTTGATTTATTTTCATTCACCAGCACCTAAAATTGTCTTATTATTTTCTTAAATAATATCCTATGAATAATAAATGAACATAGAAGTTTTATTCTAAGGTTTATAGATTCACTCACACAAACTTCTATCAAATGGGTAACAAACTTACTGTTCTTATAAGACGAACTACCTCCTTGTGAAACGATGTCCTTCGTTTTTTCCTTTACCACCTCTCATTGTTAGGAATTATGATCAAAAATAAATTTTTATATTATATTTATTATATTTATATTTTTTTATGCTTATAAAATTATTATATAATAGATACCATCATGCCTTATATTTTGTGTAAATACGATAACTTCGTTTGTGGATGTGTGGACTACCACCTCCTCAATGATATGTGATTCGTTCACACATAACATGGAATGTATTAACGATGGGATTAGTGAAATTATATAATATATATTGAATAATAATTATAATTTAATTATATTATATATATACATTTATTTAATTTACATTTATTTCATTAAATACACCATGAAAATTGAAACAATGTTCATGCGTACATACAACCTACCATCTCCATGAACATAGTAATTCATTTTCTATTTATATATATTATTAATGATTATAAATAAATATATTCAATAAATATATGAAATTTATATCATTAATATCACTATTTATATAATGGAATCACGATATAAGTAAGTAGTCCAAAAATATAACAAATCAAGATACATGTGAAAAACAAAGCGGTTATTACCAGAGATGTAGTTCTAACATGAAACTATTGATAAATGGGTAATATAAAGTCGTCATAAAATTATATATAGTATTATATATAAGAATATGTTTTATCAGTATATTTATAGAAAACTAATATATATTATACATGGGGTTTGAATTAGTATGAAGAGAGTCAAGTCATAAGGTAATAGGTTTTCTAGTCTCAATTTTATTTGGACGAGAATTATTCTATATTCTCCACTCATTTATTATGTGTGGTGTTTATACTAAACATGAATGTATTATATGATACTTATAATTAAATTTATTGGTATTTACATATACATTTTATGATCTCCCTTTCATGGGGTTTATATTTCCAAAGTTACAAAATCAATAAGGAAGTTTTGTCTCAATTTTCCTTCTTTAAGACACATGTTGTGTTATACACCTATATTATTTTGTGAGGTTTATATATTATCCCTTTGATTAGTTATAACATGAATATTATTATTTTTATGATATTATATTTTTTATTTAGTGTTATTATATCAGTTGGATAATGTTACCAAATGGTAAGAGTTCATTTCTACAATCTCATCATTTATCAAGATTATTTATGATTATGCTTCCATTGATGGAATTTTATGACCCATATCTCAAAAAAATAATTAATTTTTTTCTCTAGTTATTAATTATTAATTCATGTGATGGTTCTATTATTCCACTCCTTGGTACTTAAGGTAAGTGAGGATGTTTTTTAAGAAAATCGTACATTATTTCTCTCTTAGGTCGGAAATCTGTTTTATTTGAAAACCATGTTTTCAAATAAGTTTTCAAAAAAATTATTGAATGAAATTCAAGGAAAAATTATTTTAAATTTTTATGGTTTTAAAATTTATTTTCAAATATAATGGTATTAAAAAATATTTATGTTTTCAAAAGAGTTTTTCAAATCAGAAAAGATATTTTGCTTCAAAAAAGTTTCAAGAAAATATTTTCTATATAAGAAGAAATCCCTTGAAATAGTATATGAATTACTGTCGAAATGGTCCAAATAAATAATTATTATTAATTATTTTATTTTTTATGTTTAAGAGGACATGTTTTTTATGACACATGTTACTCTTCCATGGGTTATATTCTTTTGAAACCCACATATTTTCAGGGCTTATGGTTTGATGTAATGATTATGAGACATGTATATTTTACCCAGGTTATAATATGATGAAAAGTTTAGGATACCAATTTAATTTTATGGGTTAGGATATGATGTTTATGAAACCCATCTCTTTTTATTGGAAATGATATGATGAAATTATTATTAACATGTAGAATATGTATGTATAATTTTATTTGATAGGTCGGACCTATATCTCTCTCTGATGCATTGGGTAAGGATTTATAAATCATTAGATAATGATGGTAATAAAGTTGGAGGGATTGATAAACTATGAATGATAAGGAAACTTGATCCACTATGGGAAGATGATAAAACTTGATCCGCTATGGGAAGTTGGAGAAACATGGTCTACTATAAGATGATGGGGAAACCTGATCCTTATAAGGAAAGGACAATGACTTGGGATGGTGGTATATCCTTCCCAATAGGTGTAGTCCTCATGATGTTCCATGATATGTTTTGAAAATGATATTTGACTTAAAGAGAATATTGTTATTTGTTTATATGTCTACCACAATTCCAATTCTTATTCATATGTCACAGTTTCATGAATTATGCTATTTATTCCCTTATGATTCATGTTTACGATATTTTATATGCATGGTATGATCTTATAATGTTGTGACCATGTTATCTTACCCTTATTTTTATGTATATGCTTACATATCTACCTTGTTTACTCTTATAGAGCAACTGATCTCACCCCTTTTTATTTTTTCCTTCCATTAGGTTATGAATATATATACTATATATGTTCTGCCTACGAAGGGTCTAGTCAAGAAGAACCTAGTGTGAAATAATGTAGCTCAGTTATGTACCTATGTTTATGTTTCCATTATTCATATATCACTAAATTAATAATGTCTTTAGGAGTCAATTTGTGTAATTTATTATGTATTTGGACAAAATTTATGTAATGATAATGTATGAAAAGTGAGGGTCCCTATCATTTGTATCATATAAAAATTATAATTAAAATTTGGAAACTATGATATGAAAACATTATTGAGAACCCTAAGGATGAGTATAAGGATATTTGTAATGATTAAAAAAAGTATAGTAAAATGTCCTGGACTTCTGGTAAAGGATAGAGTGAGTTGTTTCCTAGAAATGCATCCTTTTCTACATACTAAAACTAGATACGGATCTGACACAAATGTACATAAGATTAACAACCCCGAAAAAATTGTATTGAGCTAGACTCGATCATGAACTAGTGCATAATAGAAGGCCTTATTGCACACCAACTTTGACCCTCCTGGGGGATGCACTTTGGTAATTAACAAAATCATCATGAACCATCATGAAGGATAGAAATATGATATTCCTATAAATAACATAGAATAAACCTAATGTGTCATAAAATAAATAATATGTTATAATTTTGACGTCCAATATGTGATTTTACATAATTATATGGTTCCTAACTATGATAATTATTTCTTACTCTATGATTCTTGGTTTTATTCAATGGATTGAACCTAAAGGAAGCACATTAATGGTGATTGTGATGGAAAATAAAATAATTTTACTCCTGAGAAACCAAATTCTATAGGAGATGGAATGAAAAATATCATTGTTATGATCACCAAAATTTCTCAAGTAATGAATCATGCTAGACTTCCAAAATGAGAAAAGAATGGAAAAAAATTCTATTGAGCCCTTCAATGGGAAATGTAAACCTTCTTTCAGAAATTCATCTGATCAATATGTGGATGAAAAATGGACTGGTACCACTTAAAAGATATTTTACATCCTCTAGTGTTTTGAATATAAGAAATTCATTATGTATTTTTATCATTTAGAATGTGACATAGACAAGTGGTGAACTCTAATCAATAATAATATGAATAAATGTGAAATTGAACACATGGATTTGGACGATCACAAGAACATATTATTCAATAATTACTTTTCTCATGTTCATTGTACAGATATGGAGAAATAATTCCTAGATTTAATGAAAAGGGGTGATGAATATTTCGGTACCTACAAGGATAATTTTACAAGACATTCAATGTACACCACTGGTATTATCATCTAACTATAAAGTAAGGTTGAACAATTATTTAGTGGCTTAAATCAAAGTCTCATAAGGGAGATGTCCATAAGATACTTTGTTATATATTAAGATATTGTAGATTGTATAATAAATGTTGAAATAGAGGTTGTATTTACATGTCAATGTCATTGTTTTAAGAAGAAAATGAAGATGGAGTTCAACTGATAAAATAAAAGCCATGGATAGATAAAGATGAGTCGTCCTTTATTCTCAATGTGTGGATGGAATAATGGAGGAAATTTTCTTTCGGGGTCTAATAATTTTTTTTAAGTGTGGAAGAGAAGGCCATTGGGAAATTTATTATCAAACTGAGGGGAAGAAGTTGGATAATGATGTTAATAGAGGGATAGTTTAATATAATGAAACTCTAACATTTTAGTGCTTCTAGTGTGAGTATAATAAGAATTGTTCTAATCCATTCCCAACCCCAAGGGTTAGTGATGAAAATTGGCGTTAGTAACCTCTTAAGTTGAGGGACAAGGGGAAAATTCATTCGATCATTATTTATGATGAGGGGTATGATAATGATGTGGTGAAAGGTACACCTACCATCCACTCTAGAACTAATAATGTATTATTTGATTCTAGATCAACCCAGTCATTCATATCTAATGAATTTTATATGGGAACTTTAATTCCATCCAAACAATTAGATGTATAATTAGTAGTGAAAATTCCTAATGGTGCGATGATTATATCTCAAGTGTATGATTCCTCTCATGTTGAAGTTTATTTTTAAATTCACATCCTCTAAATATTATCATTCTTCCTTTGGTAGAGTCTGATATCATAATAGGAATGGATTGGATTTTTCATCATAAATACCACAACAATTTTTGAGGGAGGGAAGTTATGTTTAATATTGAAACCTAACATTTTATTATCTATAAATGTGACGATGTGTATAAACTTCCTATGAATATTACATCTAGTCTATGGGTCTTAATTCCCATTCAGAATGTTTTTTTTTTCTCAAATGGATGGGGATAAAATCATCATAGATGATATTTCTATTGTTTTGGAATTTTTGGATGTCTCCCTGGAAGAGTTTACTAAACATCCACCAAAATGTGATTTTGATTTCTCAACAGATATCATAACTTGTTAACACCTCTTTTAAATACTAATTATAGGATAAACCCAATTTTTTTTCTATAATTGAAGAAATAACTACAAGAAAACCATGATAAGGGATTAAATTTTCCAAGTGTGTCACCTTAGGGCTCACCTGATATTTTTTGTGAAAAATAAAGACGGATCAATGTGGCTTAGTATTGATTATTGGGAGTTGAATAATATCACAATCAATAGAAAGTATCATCTTTCCTATATTGATGAATTTGTTGGCCTACTACATGGATCTCAGTACTTTTCCAATATTGACCTCCATTCTATATATCATCAATTGAGTGTCAATGTAACATCCTTCTTTAATAAAGAAAAATACATTTTCATATTTATTAATATTTTTGAATTAAATGTTGATTTTATTTTAAATGGGATGCTATGTTCGATGGCTTACCCGATACACAACAACAGGTTTCTTTGAAATCTTACATTGTAGACAAATAATATAATATAATTATTTTAAATGGTACTTAACACCGAGCCATTGTATTGGTAGAAATTAATAGAAATAACTAATATATGATTATATAGGTATTTTTAATTTATTTACATTTATCCAATAAAATTTATAGGATTAAAATAAGAAAGGAATTCTATTTTAAACAAAAATACTCTAATATTCATTAAAGGGCCAATTTACCGCCATTTGATGGAGAACCCTCTTTAAATATAGTTTCGGTTCTTTTTATATGTTATATTTGACAAAATAATATTTTTCTTTAGAATCAGAACATAAAAATTTACTTTGGGTAAAATTTTGGTATTTTTCTGATAAAATTCATTTTTTGATGAATAGTGAAAAATACTGTATTTTAATTCAAAACTATATTTTAATCAAATTTATTTTTATGGTTATATTATCTTTTTAATTTATTTTAAAGTGTAATTAGAATATATTTTTACCATTTAATCCAATTTTGGTCATTGTAAATAATTTTACTTTGAAATTGGACATAAACTAGTGACAATCTTTTGATAGTTATTATTTCTTGAAAACACGCTATTTGTTTTAACAACGGGAATTAATTTTAAATTAATTAATTCCACTTTTATGTTTTTAATTTTTTAAAATAGACAGAATTTTTTAATTTGGAATATCAAATAAAGCTTAGGCTGAATTTTTGGTATTTTTCTAAAAAACATCAATTTTTGATGAATAGTGAAACCACTTAGGAGTAGTTAAAAAAGTGAATTTTACATTTAAATGAAATTTTACTGCTTCTGTGAGTTGAATTTCAAAAAGTAGAGAGACACGGTTAATATCAAGAGGTAAAATTTTGTTCAATAATATGAAAATAATTTTTGATGAATAGTAACTTTTGACTTTTATTTACCGCGGTTAAAGGTAAATTTGGTAATTCAAGGTAAAAAGAATATTATAATAACAAACAATTACATCAACACATTTCATAATTCAATTGGTTAAGTATAATTCGACCAAGACAACTTTATAAAAAAAATATGAACCTCTTTGGTCCACTTGGATTATATTAGGACATTTTTTATTATTTAATTCAAAGAAGAGTTAAAAGAGTTAAAATCAAAGTTTATTAACTAAAACATTTATAATATAGGGATATACATATGATAAATTCGATTAAAAATATTCATTAGAAATATATATAGATTTCCTACATTATTTTATTTTATTTATAATTTTTAGACATTAAATAATTTAATTTATTTATGACACAATGATGATGTAGTAATTACCTTATTAGTGAAATATTAAAATAATTGATATTATAAATACCCAAATAAATATAATTAGAGACTTTTAATGAATGAAACGAATTTTATAGGTTAATATGAAATGATAGTATTGATTAAATGAATTTTTTTTGAATTAATAAAGTTTTTATGACTTTAACAAAAATCAATTGTTGAATAGTGTCAAAATTGGCATAAAAGATTTTTCAAAAACATATTATATTATTAATTGATATTAGATTCCTAAAAATCTAAGGATCTTACAAAGGACTTATATAATGATATTTGTATAATTAATGGACCCCTTGGGGGTCTTTTGGAAGTATATAGTAAATTTATTAACTATATAATATAAAAACACCAAGAGACATGGTAAATGTCAAACTATTTAACTAAGAGTTAATTCTAAAAGATAGGGTTACTATAGTGACCCAAACCAATCTAAAATATATTTGTTGAGTGGTTTGAGACCAATATCCACCTTATACTTTTAATAATCTACTTTGGATCCATTAGAAACTGAATATGAATTTATTATGAAATTATACCTTAAGATTTTCCTAAAGAGCACATCCTCCCCATTATAGAAAGGCACCACTTCAAACCAATTACTCACACCTCTCAAAAATTTTGGCTCATCCAAACTCTACCCAATTAAGTTCCCTACAACCCTCCATTCCCCCTAGAAGCCTTATTTTAGGCAGAAGTCACTTCAAGTGTCCTTTTTGGTTCAAACCAAAGGAAGTACCCATATTAAAGGTAACGATTTCTCTTAGCTTCTTTTCTTCTATTTTACTTCTCCAACCACTAAACTCTTTTTATTCTTTCCTTTTCTAAAAACACTAGTATCCTAAATATACTAGGATGTTTTTATGAGAAGGATTACAACTACACTTACACACACCTCCATCTAATGGGTGAAGAACATAATGTTTTTGTGGATGGAATCCAAATGCCTCACGAAACGATGATTGTTCAAATTGTCTCCTAACGCCTCTCATGGTGGCCATTATGATGGAAATGTAAATAAATATGATATTTATGATATTTATTTAATATATAATCTTTTTAAATACCATTTTACATCATACCATTATTCGTTTCATATTCTATATATATATGATAATTTCATTTGAGGAAGTGCGGACTATCGCCCCCTCAAAGTGATATGACCCGTTCATACCATACATGGAACGTATAAAGGATGGTGGAAATGAACATAAGAAAAATATATAACATACTATATTATACTGGAATAATAATATACTTATTTATCATTTGGTTTTGATTCTTTTTAAAATGAAAAATGAAATGGAAATAGAGTTCGTCCGTACGTACGGACTACCATCTCTATGAACGCGATGAGATTCATTCCCCATCGTATCCATTCAAGACTAATTTCATTAGATGATTAAAAATAATATTTAAGGACTTGATATAATTATGGATATGAATAATATACAACCTATGGATAAAAAAAAAGGCTTATGTAACAAAACATATAAAAGAAATCGAGTAAGTGAACACACGAAATGACGATAATACTAAAATATTATTAACAAATAAATATTAAAAGATCATATATGATATCATATGATTCTTATATAATTTAATAACAATTATTTAACTATTATACCAGAGGTTACCAACCCTCGACCAAGGAAAAGTACAAGGTAAGGTTTTATTTCACAATCTTTTCATTATCTGAGGATGTTTGTACGTAATTATCTACTGGGACCTCTTTATCATCTACATCAATGTTTCTTAAAAATGTATTTCAAAACATTCTTACTATTTTATAGACGATGGGTTAAAGTCATTTATACCCTTGTTTTACTTTTATAAGATGTTTTTAAAGTAATATTTCCATCATTTTCCAAACAAGGTCTTTTTTATCCTTTTTGACAAAATTAAGGTAAGAATGTTTCTTTAACTTATACGGTGGGTGGAGATATTTTTCACCATTATAAAATCATTTAATATTACCTTACAATATTATAAGAATATTTTCAAAGTAAATGTTTTATTTTATAATTATGTTACTTTTAAATGATTTCAAAAAAAGAGATATTTCTCTCAAATAATTTTGATTTCATCTATGTCAACATCCTTTGATGGATTTGAAGCTTATTTGAAGATGATTTATTATGATAAAAAACCTTTGTATAGTATTGAAGGTTTTTTGAAATGTTTTAATGTGGATGTGTTATTTTTATACCCTTATTGGTTTATGGAGAAGGTATTGACATTTCTTATGCTAGTTTTAATATGAATGTTTATGTTATGTTTAAACCTGTTCATATGAGGAATGCATTAGACTTAGTAAGTGAAGAGTGGAGCCCACTATAGCTCCTCGATGAATCGGTAGGTCTCATGAGACAAACTAGTTTCTTGGCACGAGGCCTTGAAAAAATCTTATTTGTAGTCTTGGCACGAGGCCTTGGCTACGTGGTTATGATAGTCTGGCATTATGCATTACATCATTATTAAAGTGGTTATTGATATTGCATGTGATTATTCGACTAGTAGAATATCAATATGAATAATTAAACAGAATT
This sequence comes from Viscum album, assembly GCA_963277665.1. Classification (NCBI taxonomy): domain Eukaryota; kingdom Viridiplantae; phylum Streptophyta; class Magnoliopsida; order Santalales; family Viscaceae; genus Viscum; species Viscum album. Next base: position 599,257,680 of record OY728159.1, on the reverse strand, counting down.
ATTTGATTTTATCTTTTCCATATATTATGAAAGTTCAATTTTAAAAGGCTTGTGTTTTAGTTATACATTGCTTTAAATGTTTATGCTTATTTATGAAAGTTTCTGCTGTATTGGTTTCCTTACTGAGCATCTGAGCTCACCCCTTTCTTATGTTTTATTTTCATAGGAATCCAAGAATTGTATTATGATTGATAATCAGGGTTAACCTTGGGAAATAATGGCGTTCTCAAATAACTATCTATGTTGTGTTTTATGTTTGAAATTTTAACGTAACGTTCATGTATGTAATATTTTTTCCAAGACTGGTAAACGGATCGGTCCTTCGGGACTTGATTCCTTGTAACCATGCCAATGTATTAAAATAATTCACCGACTCCGTGTAACTGGGGTCGTGTCGTTATAGTTGGTATCAGAGGAAGTTTAGTACAATCCTTGGAAACTATATTTAGATAAACTCTGATTAGAGCCCATATCCTTAAGATAGACATTGAGAATTAGTATAAAATAACTTCCTAAAATATTGGTATCATAGAGATTTTGTGAGTTTTCCAAGAAATACATCCCTGTCTGGATTCGACCAGGTAGAGATGGCTCTAGCATAGATGTACCTAGGGTTAAAACCCGAAAACACCACTTTGAGCTAGACTCAAATGGGAACTGGTGCACATAAATGGGCCTTGTGGAACTGTTGGTTACGACACTCCCAGGGGATATGCTTAGGATAATTTACATTTTATTTACAAACTGATTTGAAAGATGTTAATATAAGATGAGAATAAATAAACATGGTTAATACTAGGGTATTTTTTATTGAAAATAAGGTGTGATAATATTTTCTAAATAATTTTATGACTATTCTTACTCACACAATGTTTTCTGGTTTTAGTTAATGGCTGGATTCCAAGGAATTCATAGTAACTTTGAGAATGATTTATAAGATGGGAATGATGGTGGAAATGAGCAACAAAATGGAATGTTGATAGGAGTAAAAAATATCATGTTCATGCCAAATCAGTTTGCCAGAAATATGATCAACAACATATATATTAACAAACTCCTGGAATTAACAAAGAATTGAAAGGTGATGAATGATAAGAGCTCTGGCTGTGGAGACCATGGAGATAAGAATCCTCAATTTCCATAATGCAGTAAATGTGGAAGGATACACCCAAGAAAGTGTCTCAATGGAACAAAGAAATGCTTTACATGTGGGAAATAAGGACATAAAGTGAAGAACTGTGGAGGAAAAATGAAGAGTACTATGGAGGAAAATAAAAATTGTCCCAAGAATTCATTTACATTCATTTTCCGTAATGTAGGGGACCTGGCCATTAAATGAGTGAATTCCCTATTCTATAGGATATTCTCTTGGTCAAAGAAGAAGCTATGTGGAAATAAATGGTTGGAGAAATTTTTAAATATATTAGTGCTCCTTTTTGATGGGATTACTTTGGAATAATTTTCTCTTGAATTTTTTACCCTGCATTTTGTCATGTGAAAGTGATATTTGAGGAAGACTTATCTTTTATCTTGTGGATATAGTTATAAATAACCATTTGGTTTTATATGATCATTGGGTTTGTGGAAATTGTAGGTTATTATATTTTGGGATGAAAATGAAAGCTATGAGATAAAATTTATGGTTAAATTATGTTATGGTTATTTTGAGGAATTTATCTCATTTTGGAAATGTTATAAAATATATTTATAAAAAAAGGGACAACGTGTAGACCATGTGACTACCCATCGCGTCAGACAAAGCAATGGGAATCAAACCCACAACCAGAGTGTGATTGGGAGTTATCGCCTACCACTAGACTGTGTGAAGTACCTGGTTAGATTGACTAATTATTTTTAGTTAAATTATTTTATTGATCAATAATAAGTTGATTTGGGATCTTATGTCTTATCAAATGAATACCCTTAGTATAGGAAAAATATTTGGTGATTAAGTGATAAATGTTATTTGGAAGACCTTCTCTTTGTTGGGAACACTATATGCCCAAGGAAAATCGAATACTTTGAGATTTCATATGAGGAGTAATGGTGGATTTCTATCTATGTTTTTATTGTGTATTTATAGTTATTTGGGTTATTTAAAGAAATTATTAACCTATAATAGAGAATATGTGATTAGGTTAATTACTTTTAAGTATGTGACTTTAAGAGTAGTTGATGTCATTTGGAGATAAAATTTAACATGGAAGGTTGTGTAATCAAATTATTTTATGTTTTGGGTTTCAAAATTAGTATAGATTATATTGATGGATTTTTAGGAAAAAAATTTATTGAACGGTATTTATTTAACTTTGGGTATTATTGGTTTAATTTTGGAAATTAAGATTTGTATTTCTTTCTCTAAAGGATTATACTTTTTTGGGATCTCTGATCTTTTACTAAACATTTTGGTGGTGGTTAATCTCTAAAGACAAGCTAAATATATTTTTTATCTTTTGTGGATCATGTGATTCTATAAGGGTTGATTCTAGCTCTTCCGGGGTGACTAAGTCATCTTGAATACTCATCGTTTGAAAACAAAAGATGATTTGGTGGTAGAAATTTATTAAAGAATGAAACTATACTTAAAAAAGTAAGTATATCTCTTAATGTTATTAGTGAATTTCAGAAATAAATTCCTAAAATTTATTAAATGGAACTTTAAAAAAACTTTATTAGTTTACTTTTCCTACTGGGAAACTAATGACCATTTATCCCATCACAAGTTTGTGATTTTCTTGTTGTTAACTTTCTCCTAATCATGTTTTCTATCCCTCTCCATCAGAACTTGACACTTTGTTTTCTCCTCCATATCCATGTTTTCATGGAATCCTAGAATCTATTGTCTCGGTTAACCATTTTACTTCTCTTAATTTATTTTAAAGTGGTATTTTTATTGACTCTCTTTCCCAAGTGGGGCTTTTAATTAAGTTTCCAAGCCCAATTTTAAAATTGTGAGGATGTAATTACCAAAACGGGCGAAGGATGTAACATCCTAGGTAAATAAAGAAAAATAAATTCTCATATTTATTAATAGTTGTGAATTAAATGTTAATTTTAATTTAATGTGGATGCTATGTTTGATGAATTACCAGATACACAACAATAGGTTTCTTTGAAATCTTACGTTGCAAATAATAATATAATATTATTATTTAAAATGCTATTTAACGTCGAGCATTGTATTGGTGGAAATGAATATAAATAAATAAAATATGATCATATATGTTTGTTAAATGTTATTAAATTTATCCAATAAAATTTAGAAGATAAAAATAGGAAAGGCAATCGATTTTAAGCATAAATACTCTAATACTCAGTAAAGGGACAATTTACCGCATTTTAATTGAGAACCCTATTTAAATATTGTTTTGGTCGTTTTTATATGTTATATTTGACAAAATAATATTCTTCTCTATAATCAGAACATCAAAATTTACTTTGGGTAAAATTTTGGTATTTTTCTGATAAAATTCATTTTTTTGATGAATAGTTAAAAATACTGTATTTTAATTCAAAACTATATTTTAATCTAATTTATTTATATGGTTAGATGATCTTTTTAATTTGTTTTAAAGTTTAATTAGAAAATATTTTTACCATTTAATCCAATTTTGGTCTTTGAAATTGGACATAAACAAGTGTCAATCTTTTGATAGTTATTATTCCTTAAAAACAAGCTATTTGTTTTTACAACAGGAATTTATTTTAAAATAATTAATTCCACTTTTATTTTTTTAATTTTTCAAAATAGACATCATTTTTTAATATGGAATATCAAATAAAGCTTAGGCTGAATTTTTGGTATTTTTCTGAAAAACATCAATATTTGATGAATAGTGAAACCACTTAGTAGTAGTTAAAAAAAGTGACTTTTACATTTAAATGAAATTTTACTACTTCTGTGAGTTGAATGTCAAAATTACAAGAGATAAGGTTAATATCAATACGTAGAATGTGGTTCAATAAGATGAAAATATTTTTTGGTGAATAGTAACTTTTGACTTTTATTTACCACGGTTAAAGGTAAATAGGGTAATTCAAGGTAAAAGGTATATTATAATAATACAAAATTACCCTAACACATGTCCTAATTCTGTTGGATAAGTATTATTAGACAAAAAATAATGTAAGGAATAAAATATGAACCTATTTGGTCCACTTGGATTAGATTAGGACATTTATTGTTATTTAATTCAAAGAAGAGTTAAAAGAGTTAAAATCAATGTTTAATAACTAATACATTTTAAATATAGAATTATACATAAGTTAAATTCAATTATAAATATTAATTATTAAGCTAAAAATATTTCCTACATAATTGTATTTTATTTATAATTTTTAGACATTAAATAATTTAATTTATTTATGACACAATGATGATACAGTAATTACCATATTAATGAAATATTAAAATAATTGATATTATAAATACCCAAATAAATATAATTTGAGAATTTTAATGAATTCCAAGAATTTTATTGGTTAATATAACATGATAGGATTGATTAAATGAATTTGTTTTTGAAATAATAAAGTTTATATGACTTTAAAAAAAATCAATTGTTGAATAGTGTCAAAATTGACATAAAAGAGTTTTTAAAACAAATATTATATTATTAACTGATATTATATTCCAAAAATTCTAAGGTTCTTCCCAAAAGACATATATAATGATTTTTTTATCATTAATGGACCACTTGGGGGTATCTTGGATGTATATTGTATGTTTATTAACTATATAATATTAAAATACAAAGAGACATGGTAAATGTCAAACTATTTAACTAAGATTTAAATCTAAACGATAAGATTACTATAGTGATGCAAACCTATCTAAAATCTATTTTGTGAGATGTCTTCGACCCATACCCACCTTATACATTGGATAATCCACTTTTTTTCATTAGAAACCTAATATGAATTTATTATAAAATAATACTTTAAGTTTTTCCTAAAGAGCCCCTCCTCCCGCTTATAAAAAGGCACAACTTCTAACCAATTTTTCACACCCTTAAAGCCTTTTTTCTCATCCAACTTATGCCCAATTAATCTACCTACATCCTTCTCCTCCTCCTAGAATCCTTAACTTAGGAAGAAGGAACTTCTAGAGTCTTTTTTGGTTCAAACCAAATAGAGGTACCCAAATTAAAGGTAACGATTTCTCTTAGCTTATTTTCTTTTATTTTACATCCCCAATCCCTAAAATCTTTTTATTCTTTTATTTTGTAAAAACAACAGTATCCTCAATATACTAGGATGTTTTTAGTGAGAAGTATTCAAACTTCACTTACAAACACCTCCATCTAATGGGTAAAAAACATAATGTTTCTATTGATGGAAACCAAACGCCTCACGAAACGATGATTGTTCAAATTATATCCTACCGCCTATCATGGTGGACATTATGATGGAACTGTATTTAAATGTGATATTTATTATAGTTATTTTATATATAATATTATGTAATTCCATTTTATATCATACCATTATTCGTTTCATATTGTATAAATATACGATAATTTCACATGAGGAAGTGCGGACTACCAGCCCCTCAAAGTGATATGACTCGTTCATACCATACATGGAATGAATAAATGATGGTGGTAATGAACTCAAGAAACATATATAACATATTATATTATATTGGAATAATAATATACCTATGTATCATTTGGTTTTGATTCCTTTTAAAATGAAAAATGAAATGGAAATAGCGTTCATGCGTACGTACGGACTACCGTCTCCACGAACGTGATGAGATTCATTCCCCATCGTATCCACTCAAGACTAATTTCATATGACGATTAAAAATAATGTTTAAAGACTTGATATAATTATGGATATGAATAAGATACAACCTATGGATTATAAACACGGCTTATGTACCAAAACATATAAAATAAAACGAGTCAGTGAACACCCGAAATGACAATAATACTAAAATATTATAAACAAAGAAATATTAAAAGATCTTATATTATATCATATGATTATTTTATAATTTAATAACAATGATTTAACTATTATACATGATGTTAACCTACCCTAGACCAAGGAAAAGTACAAGGTAAGAGTTTATTTCGCAATCACTTCATTATCTGAGGTTGTTTATACGTAATTCTCTGTTGGGACCTCTTTATCATCCACATCCATGTTTCATAAAAAAGTATTTAAAAACATTCTTAATATTTTATAGACTATGTGTTAAAGTAATTTATACCCTTTTTGACTTTTATAAGATTTTTATAAATGAATATTTCTGTCGTTTTCCAAACAAGGTCCTTTTTAACCATTTCGAAAAAATTAAGGTAAGATTGTTTCTTTAACTTATACGGTGGGTGTAGATATTTTTAACCATTATAAAATCATTTATTCTTCCCTTAAAAGCTTATAATAATATTTTCTAAGTAAATGTTTTCTTTTATAATTATTCTACTTTTAAATTATTTCAAAAAAGGAGATATTTCTCTCAAATAGTTTTGATTTCATCAATGTCAACATCCTTTGATAGATTTTAAGCTTATTTGAAGTTGATGTATTATGATACAAAATGTTGGTATAGTATTGAAGGTTTTTTGATATGTTTGACTGTATATGTGTTATTTTTATATCATTCATGGTTTATGGATAATGTATTGACATTTCATATGCTAGTTTAAATAAGAATGTTTTTGTTATGTTTAAACCTGTTCATATGAGGAATGAATTGGAATTAGTAAGTGAAGGGTGGAGCCCGCTGTAGCTCCTCGATGAATCGGTAGGTCTCGTGAGACAAACTAGTGTCTTTGCATGAGGCCTTGACAAAATCTTATTTTTTTTTCTTGTCATGAGGCCTTGGCAATGTGGTTATGATAGTCTGGCATTATGCATTCCATCATTATGAAAGTGGTTATTATTATTGCATGTGATTATTCAACTACTAGAATATCCATGTGAATAAGTAAATGGAATTATTTGATTTTATCATTTCCATATATTACTGAAGTTCATGTTTAAAAGGTTCCTGTTTTATTTATACATTGCCTTAAATGATTATTCTTTTTTATGAAAGTTTCTGCTGTATTGTTATCCTTACTGAGCATCTGAGCTCACCCCTTTCTTAGATTTTATTTTCCCAGGAATCCTAGAAGTGTATTATGATTGACAAGTAGGGTTAATCTTGGGGAACAATGGCATTACAAAAGAAATATCTATGTTGTGTTTTATGTTTGAAATTTTAACTCAACGTTCAGGTATTTAATCTATTTTCCCAGACTGCTAAACTGATCGGTCCTTCAAGACTTGATTCCTTGTAACCATGCCAATGTATTAAAATAATGCACTGACTCTGGGTAACCGGGGTCGAGGAATTACAGTCAAGAAGGAGGATATACCTAATAACACATTCCTTACAATTTATGGGCACTGTTAATATATAGTGATTCCTTTTCTTATTAATAATTTCCCTACTATCATTATGGATTTTATGAATAGAGTCCTTAGATATTACCTTGATCAGTTTATAGTAGTCTTGATAGACTATATTATTAACTATTCAAAGATAAATAAATAGCATTAATACAACTTCATAATTGAACTGAAGAGCCTAATGAAGGAAAAATTTTATGGAAAATTTATAAAGTGTGAATTTTGGATGAAAAAGGTTTCATTTTTGGGACACATAATAACCAGATATGGTATACCGATAGATCTATTAAACATGTAGGATATTGAATGTTGGATGCGACCATCCATGGTTATTGAGACCCATAGTTTTTTTGGTTCAACTTGATATTGTCAAATGTTTTTATAGAATTTTCAACAAATATCTAATCATATGATCATGTTAACATGGAAGGGTTAAAAGTTTATTTGTATAAGTGAATGTGAAAAAAAATTCAAGGAACTAAAAAAAATGTTGGACAGTGCACCAATATTTATATTAAACTATAGTGACGAAGGGTTTTTAATATGCAGGGATGTGTCATAAAGTAATATGTATGTTTTATTATTAATAATAACAATTTTATCACTTATGTCTCACGACAGTTGAGGATCCACAAGAAAAATCACCCAACTCGTGGTTTGAAGTTTGCAGTGGTAATTTTTTCATTAAATATATGGAGGGATTATCTTTTTGAAGGAAATTGTGATATATATACGGATCATAAAATTTTTAAATATATATTATCACACAAGTATTTGAACATGTGATATAGAAGACATTTATAGATGGTAAAATATTATGACTACTCAATACATTACCACCTCGAGAAAGCGAATAAGGTGGTCAATGCTTTGAGTCAAAAAGATCATGGAAACTTCTCCACGACGAGGATCACAAAATATATGTTATTTCATAATTTTTGAAGGATGAATCTATAATTCCAGAAGTATGTGTAAAAAAATATCTTTCTTAATTGAATGTTAAACCCTCTATCCAGGTGATGATTCAAGAGGTGCAGAAGGAGGATTTATAATAGAAAAAGAAGGTTATGAATGTTCTTGAGTTTAACCTTGATTGGGGTGAAATGATAATGTTTAAGAAACTTTTATGTGTAATTTTAATAGAATATTTTAAGAAGGATATATTATATGAAGCACATATTTCATCATACTCTATTCATCCTAGAAGTAAAAAAGATGTATAATGATATGAAAGAACACTTCTGGTGGAATAACATAAAGAAGGATATCACAAAGTTTATATCTCTGCTCTTGGTTTTCCATCAAGTTAACGATAAAATATAAAATATCAAGTGAATATTTCATCCATTAACAATAATATAATGGAAATGGGACATAATCACTTTGTATTTTTTTTGGACTCCCCAAAACCACTAAAAGGCTTAATTATATACTCATGGTAACTTCTCACTTTACTAAGTCAGCACACTTCATCACTATCAGAGAAGACGTATATCTAGATTAGTTTTTAGGGATATACATTAAATAAGTGGTAAGTTTTCATTGAGTACCATATTCTATTATATATTGTTAGGATCCAAAATTTACCTTAATTTTTTGGTTAAGCCTTTAGAAATCACTTGATATGGAATTGAGTTTCATCACTGCTTGTCATCCTCAGACAGATGGTCTGCATGAAATAACAATTCAAACATTATAGGATATGTTGAGATTATTTTCGTAAGATTTAGAAGGTTTCGGGGATTAACACCTTTATCTAGTTGAATTTTGATACAGTAATAGTGTTAACTAATGAATTCGGATAGCTTCTTATGAAGCCCTCTATGGAAAGAATTTTAGAGCTCCAATGTATTGGAATGAAGTTAGAGAAAAAATATGTAGATTCTTGAGATCACTATAGAATTAGCTGAGGAGTTTAGAACCATTCAAAATCATATCAAAGAAGATAAAAGAGGTATAAAAGTAATGTAGATAAATGATGGTGTGGTATATAATTTTATGTCAGTGATAAGGTAATCCTATGAATCTATCCCTTGAGGAAGGTTATGAGATTCTGGAAAAAAGGTAAACTAATCCCATGGTTTATCATTTCTTTTAAAAAAAATTATTATATCGGTATGGTAGTCTATTGATTTCCACTTCCTCCAAATCTCTCTCAAGTACACGATGTGTTCCATGTATCTCTCCTGAGTAATTAAATACCTTATCCCTCACATGTACAAAAAAAGGTTATATAACTAGAGCATGATATTTCTTATGAGAAACAACAAGTTGAACTTCCGGATCATATAATAAACGTTCTGTAAAACTAAACCACCCATCTGGTCAATGTTTTGTGGAGACATTTTCAGTTAGAGGATGCAATGTGTGAACGTGAGGATATTATGAGGTAGAAGTATCCTCATTTTTGTATCATAATGATAAAGTTTGTGGGTGAAATTCATTTCAAGAGGGGTAAAGTGCAACACCTAGAGTTTTTTTTTATAATTTTTTTGAATAAATTTAATTTAATTTATGTCTTGAATTGAATGTTGCACCATGTTTATATTTCATTATATTCTATATTCAGATAATATGGGGATACATGCAACATCTACATGGATTCTATTACTTACAACATTGAGTTTCTGTGAAATAATATTTTATTATAATAATTATTAAAATGAGATTATTATTAAATAGTCATTCAAACATGTAATATGAATAATAATAAATATTATTTATAATCTTGGAATATAAATAAAACATATTTAAAATAAAACATATGATTTTATGTAAATGTGTAATGTCTTTATATGATTGAAAAAACTATTTTCATAAAGAACTACTTTTACTGTCATTCTGTGAACAAAACAAAATTAATTTTAGAAACTTTTAGAAATTTAATTTGATAAAATTATCTTAATTTTTTAATTTATTATCTCAAGTTTATTTTTGGGTAAATTTTAGATGTTTTTCTAAACAACATCATTTTTGATTAATAGTGAAAAAAACTAAATTTTAATTCAAAACTGCTTATTATTAAAATTAAATTATATAGTAAAATTATATTTAAATTTTATTTTAAAGTATAATTAGATCAATTTTATAGAAATTAATAAAATTTATATCATTAGAGAAAATTCCGTAACAAATTTTTATATGAATACATTTCAAAATTTTGACCTTTTCACTTTTAAAACCCCACAGTTATGACACGTTTGCAGGATTAATTTTAATTTTATTTCCTCTACTTATGTGTTTATAAATTTTAAAAATAAATTATATATTTTTAATCATAATAATTTATAATGTAAAATATGTTCAAATTAGCTTTTTGAATGAAAATATTAGTTAAAATAATTAAAATTAATTACAGTGATTAATTTAAAAATGAGTTTAATTAATGTCTAAAATTTGATATTAAGGTGTAAAATTGACCCTAAACTTGTCTAAAAAATATTTTATGGATCTATTTCTACCATACCCCATCTAAGGATCCATAATGTTCTATTTTTAATCATTAGGGTACAAGTAAAACGTGGGTAGTAGTCAAATCTTTTCAAGAATACCCAATGTGTCCTTTTCCCCACTAATAAAAGGCATCCTCTCCTACCACTATATATACACCTCTCAAACCCTTTTGTAACCACAAGATACTTAAAAAATGTCCCCCAAAAATCCCCCCTATATCCTATAATACTCTCTTTAGGAATAAATCCTACCAAGTAATCTCCTTTGGTGGAAACCAAAATGAGTTACTCAAAGAAGAGGAAACATCTGTCAAAAGCTCTTTTGTTTTATTTTAATTATCCACCCCCTAAAATAATATTATTCCATGATTAAATAATATCATATGTATCATAAATATACTAAGGAGTTTTTATTCTATGGTTTGGACTTACACTCATACACACTTCTATCCAATGGGTAACAGGTTTATTGTTTGTGTATGGTGAACTACTACATCACAAAACAATGTCCTTCATTTTTCCATTACCACCTCTCATTGTAGGCCTTTATGATGGAAAAAATATTTATATATGACATAAATTTTATTTATATTTTAGTTATTCTTATTTAATTATCATATAACATATACCTTTATTCATTCCTGTTTTTGTAAATATGGTAACATCATTTGTGGATGTGTGGACTACCTCCTCCGCAAAGTGATTTGATTAGTTCACACATAACATAGAATATATTAAGGATTGGTTTAGTGAAAGTATATGATGCATATGGAATAATAATTATACTTTAATTATATTATATGTATATGAAATTTACTTTCATTTCATTCAATATTCCATGGAAATGGAAACAACGTTCATGCGCATATGACAACAATCTCCATGAACGGTGTATTTAATTTTATATTTATATATTTTATGGATTTTTCATAATTACATATATAATTATTATATATGATATTTATATCAGTTCTATCATTCTGGATATTATCTGATCATGATATTATAAGTGGACCAACAAAACAGCAAATCCAGACACATGTGAAAAACGACGTAGTAATTACCCGAAGATTAATTTTAACATGAAATTAGTGATAAACAAGTAATATAAAGTCAGAATAAAATAATAAATGGAATGACAAATAATAATATAGTTTTTTTAGATTTATAATGAATATAAATTTATTATACATGTGTTTTTAATGAGTATGAAGAGAGTCAATACATAAGGTATGGGTATTTCTAGTCTCACATTAATTTCTCTAAGACTTATGCCATATTCAACAATCATTTATTTTATGGGGTTTATATACTATCCAGGAATTTATTATATAATAAATATACTTAAATTTATTTTTATTTACTTGTCAATTTTATGACCTCTCTTTCATTTGGTTTATGGTTCCAAATTTATAAAATTGGTAAGGAAATTTTGTCTCAATTGGCCTTCTTTAAGAGACAGGTTTTGTTATGCACCTATATTATTTTACAAGACATATATATTACCCCTTCGACATTATGTATCTTTAAGATTAACATTTTTAGTATATTATAATATTCATTTAATGTTAATATCTCAATGGAATTATGTTCCCAAAATGGTACGATTTTATTGTTATAATCTCATCATTTATCGAGATTGTTTATGATTATGCTTCCATTGATAGAATATTACGATCCATATGTGAAGGAAAATAATATATTTTGTTATAATATATTTATGCATGATATCTTAATGTATTGGTACCCTTATTCCATTCTTTTTTACTTAAGATAACTAAGTAAATGCTTTTAATAAAATATGGCATTATTTTATTCTTAGGTTAGAAATTTGTTTTATTTGAAAACCATGTTTCCAAATATTTTTTTAAAAATGTTTTTCAAAAATTATTTATTTTATGATATTAAAGGAACATTTATTTTAAAATCTTGTGTTGTTTTCAAATTTATTTTTCAATAAAAATGTTTTTTTAAATGTTTTCAAATGTGTTTTTCAAAGTACAAAATATATTTTCCAGACGAAATGTATTTAAAACATATTTTCCATATAAATTGAATCCATTGAAATAGTTTCTTCCATACTATATATATGATCCATGGAAACCATTCTAATTTTTTATTTGAATGGTTTATGTTTCAGATGACAAGTTTTTTATGACCCTCTTTCATCTTCCATGGGTTTTATGCTTTTGAAACCCACTTACATTCATGGTTATGATTTGATGAAATGATTATGAGACATATATCTTTTCCCACAAGTTATAATATGATGAAATTTTTATGAAACCCATTTCCTTTCATGGGTTATGATATGATATTTATGAAACCAATTTATTTTTATGGGTTATGATATGATAAATGTTTTATTATCCTGTGGAATATGTATTTTTCATTTTATTTGATAGGTGGGACCTATATCTCTCTTCTAATGAATTGGTTAAATATTTATATCTCATGAGATAATGATGGGAATCATGTATATAGGATTTATCCACTACTAAATATGGGGAAACATGATCCACTATTGGAGTATAAGAAACTCAATCCCCTATGGGAAGTTGGGGAAACTCAATCCACTATGGGAAGATGGGGAAACCTGATACCTTATTAGGAAGGGGCTGAAACTTGGGATGGTGGTGTGTTATGCCCAGTAGGTGTAGTCCCCATGATGTTCCTTGATATGTTTTCAAAATATTCCTAAACATAAAGGTAATTATTTTGCATATTCACATGTCTTCCACAGCTCAATGTATTATTCACATGTTACACTTCCATGGCATGTGCTCTTGATTCACTTATGATTCATGTTGTGTGAAATGTAAATCCATATGCCTAGATTCATGTTAATTATCATTTATTTGAATGGTGTGATCTTATAATGTTATTATCTTGTGCTAATACCCTTATATTCATGTTTAGGCTAATAAATCACTTTATTTACCCTTACTAAGAATTTGAGCTCACCCATTTTATATTTTCTTCCACTGTATAATAAAGATATGTATATGTATGATTTTTCTAATAAGGGTTTTAGTCAAGAATAATCTAATGAGAGATAATGTATCTCACTTGTGTGCCAGTGTTTATGTTTCCATGTTTCCATAGGCACAAATCAAATATGGTAATTAGGTGTCTATTTGAGAAATGTATTATGTATTACACAAAAAATGATGTAATTATAATGTTTTAAAAGAGAGGGTTGTTATACCATGGTCCAAATAATATATTGAATAAAAATTTATCAATCATTATAGTGTAGTAAGGAGTAATTAAAAATTTCAGATTTCCTTATACACATAAAATCAATGATGTTAGTAAAAACGATCAATGAGGAGCCATACATATAAACATTGTTAAATAAAATGTTGCATTTGGTAATTCTTAAATGCACATTTACTTATACACATCAATGTCATGATGTATTTGAATGGAGAATAAATGTTAAGAGATATATTTTTTGTAGATACTTCCATTATTTTTCATGACATACTTTACAAATAGAAGAACTATACCATAACCATATTCCAAATATAATAAAAATTAATTACATATGAGTTATTTTGTGATATAAATCCATCATTCCATAATAACATGTTTTTAGATGTAAATTGTTTGTTAAAAATATAAATAAACATGAATCAATAAAAACAAAAAATGAATGTCTTTTAGTAACCTAAAGTTAATATAGAATATTATTTAAATCCCTTTGATATAAAATTTACAATCACGTACTAGACTGTATTTCTATAAAATGGTTTAGATCTCTATTTGAGATAGTGTGAGAAATATTAACTTGGATTTAGTCTATTCCAGAGATTCATAACTATTTTGAATAGGAATAATTTCTATAAGATATTATTAAAAAGTAGTATTATAGAAACACATATTGTGTAGTGCAGTTAATACCATTATAGTGATTTTCTATTCAACTTGGCGGACGATACTATTTTAATTTAGAATAATCAATCCTATAAGTATGAAATTTATGGAAATTAGAAAATATAGACATGTTCAATTATAATTCAATAATGGACTGAATGTAATGTATTTAAGTACATCTTCTTAGTATTTTGAATGTTTCAAATATTGATATTGACATGGTATCCAAGAGAAAAATTTTATGAGTGGTAAAACCGTGGTACTAATAAAGTCTCAATTGTTTAAACAAAATAATCATGCCTAAATCCATTAGAATTACACATATCATAGCAACTTTATATAATAATTTTATTTACTATTTAATTACAAGACCACATTTCATTGAAAGTGTCTATATAATACAACCATAATGACTTGATGAAACCATAGAATACTAATAAGGGGTGAATGTTACTAAAATATAATTTTGGATAGAAGCAAGAAATAAATTCATAGAATAAAAAATTGGAATAAATAATTTCCATAGGTCTATAAGAGGTTTGGAGGAGTGCTATATTGTTTCAAGGGAAAAAAATTTTGATAACATATGGAAAGAAATTATTGGTCTTATAGTTAGTTAAGATTTTAATGAGAGTGACTCCATAGATATTGACTTATTGTATCAAGAAATGTTTTAGTGAAAAATATATTCTATGGTAGATCTATTGGGTTTATTAGAACAATTAAAAAGTACATCTACTAATAATGCATTGATAAAGACGAGTTAGAACTATTTAAGAGAGAATTGTTACCAATGTCACGTGGAATAAATCTATCTATGAATACATGTATGGGACATTAGAGGAGATTAATGTGGTGAGTTTAATTCCATATTCTTGTAAGATGGATCAATCACATATGAAATGATATGTACAATATATCATATTTCCAATAGATATTATATGGTAGGAAAATATTAGTTATACACAATAAAACTACATTGGATATATTCTAAACAATCCAATTATTTTTAATAGTGTACAAGAGATATGATCCTGGTACACATGGAGGATAATACATTAGTTATAACGGGACATAAAATATTCTTCTATTAGATAAATTGATATAATTTCATATTTAGGATTTGAAAATACGAACTTGAAGCTCATTAAATCTAGTTGTGTCCAAATTTACAAATACCCAGTGCATTGTTGCTTCTAATGCAGTTGATGAAGTAGTGTAAAATTTAAATTAATAGTTATTCCTCTTGGAATTTCACATTGTATATAATGTTTTATCATGATATAAAATATGATAACCCTACTACTAGTAATATATAGGATATCCAAATTAGATATTTTAAAAAATGAATACACTCAGGGGTATCATATTTTGGGGATTCAAACTGAAGGGGGTGAAGTCATAGATTGTAGAATAACAACGTAGTAGAGACGTGTTGGGCCCAATGAATAAATCAAAAACATAGATGAATCCTGATTTTATCATGTGTTTGTTAACAAGGATAGTTAAAAGGTTTTTTCTAGTGGAATTTGTAGTTTTGTGGATGTTTTTACCCTAGAACCAAATTTAATTGTACTTTTCTATTACCATATCATGTATACAGTGAGTTATTCATGATGTAAGATTACACTAACAATGTTAATATTTCATCATACACTATTTATATGGTAATCCTTACAGATTATTTTTCATATAAAATGGTTATAGTCAATCCTAATCTATAATGAGAACCATAAGTTATTATGAAATTAATATAAAATATATATCTTATGGTCTAGATACATCATACTGACTGATCATATATGAATATGAATCTTGATGGAACTTTTTCATGTTGTAGAGAACATGCCTCATGCATCACATAATTTTCAAATATTTTAAATTGCTAACCATCCCTCAATTTCTTGGTCATTTGGTTCTACCTCCCTTGTGATGGGGGGTCTTCTGTCATTCTAACATTGTAGTGTTTTCTTGTGTTTAACCTCAATTAGGATCTTATACTCATGTAATGAAAGGGATAGGTAAGGATGAATCTTCTCTCTAGGATATTATCCAACTCCCTCCACCTCCATATTTAACTCATCATTCCCTACTTCCCAATATCATGATGAATTATACCAGATCGACTATAGTGTATAGTATTTCAAAGGTCATCCACCTAAGAAAACTATTTATCAGTAGTGGATGAGATTCATAAGTGAACCATGGGGGCCTGCTTTAGTTTTGAAAATCCTTATCTTTAACTATTTTATAACATTATGGATTCTTGGGGTTTAGAGTATCTATATTGGTTATCAGTACTGAAGAATAAATCATTATGTTTAGTTCTGGACTCTAGGGAGGACTTCATCAATGCTTGGCCTTGTCCTCCTAGATCTATTGGAAGATAGTGGTTCTACCATTTTCCCTAAACTATGGAGGTAAATTCTACTCAGGACCCATCTCTATAGGATATCTATTTCTATTTTCATGTTCTCCCCTCTTACTATGCAGAACCTAGTTTATTTATTGAAGGATAGGGAATACCTAGGGTTTGTTTCATTATAAGGATGAACACACTCTCTTACACCATGAGGTAGTAGTGGAATTAATATGTAGGGATATTGATATTTTGGTTCCTCCACTATCACATATCATCCTTCATTCAAGTGAGGTTGTAACATGGATGTAACCTCTCTTATGCACCAAATTGAATCTGTTCTATTCTTCCTGTCACCTTCTAGGGAAATCACTATCTATATGCAGGAATTCTTGAGCACCTTGTAAATCCTCTCAACTAAAGGTTGGCACTATCAGTGTTCGCACCCCAGAGAAGATAATGGGGAAACCACTTCATTAAACGCCAATGAGTCTAGTTTTTTTCTTGAGTCCAAATGGGGATTCTTCTATAGGATTGAATCTCGATTCTTCATTGGATGTTAATGGGGATTCATCATCAATAATGATTCTATATTCTCTTTCTTCTAGTTCCCCTTCATCTGCCTCACTCTAGTTGGATTCTCAGGAGGTTCTTTATCATGCTTTGGTTGGCTAATGACTAGGTATGTGTGCTAATACTGATTTTGTTTCCCATCATCGTGTATATTTTCTTTATATTAATAAGATTAATAGTGGAAAGGGGATCGGCTTACTGTCAATATCATTAGTGGATCCCTTAGCCAATGACCCATCCCCTTATTCTCCTATATCATTCTTATCTCAATTTCATTTTATGTTTTATCTAACATATAATTTATTACTTTAACTACCTAGCATCAAGATCTATCGTTATGTACTATAGCTACTCCATATAGTGGAGTTTTTACTATAGTCCATTCCAAATGGTTGATAGATCTTTCTTCTTATAAATGATAATGTACCTCTTGGAACGTAGGTCTAAATACAAGAACCACATACTCTACTATTCTCTATCACCATCCATAATGCACTTGGGCTCAGATCATGGGAGGAAACTGACTACCTCATTTTAGATTGCATCATACTAAAACCTTCATTGTGGTGGTACTAGAACACAAATAGAAGCCTAACATAATTAAGAATTTCTACGTATAAATTGGGTCTATCTGACTACATGAATAGTGATCCTTGCAAAAACCATATATATATATAAATATATATATATATATATATATTAAAAACACAATCTATGTGGAACAAATTAATATATAGAGCCAACATACATCTTCCGAGGTCTATTTTCCTAATCACTATTTAATTTTATCCTCTATATACACAAAATCTAAAATGAGGGAGAAGGAACTATTGGGGATTGACCTGGGATTATTTCAATATAAGGAATATGCAGGGATTTTGGGGGTGACATTAATATGGTTTTGGATCCATCATAGAAGAAAGGTGGCTATCCATATTCATGGAAGGATAGGGTTGACTTTTGTTCCATCCAGTATAGTAACAGATTATTGAATATAGGATTTTGAAATTATAAATTCACATGTTACAAAAATCAAAAGGTATAACATCATACATGGTGTAGGATGGATTGTTTCTTGGATATTCTTCAGGAATTAACCTCATTACAAAATACAACGGTTACTCACCCAGTATGGTCCTTATATAACCACTCCCCAATCTATATCAATCGATATCCCAGAATAGTCGGTATTAATCGGTTATTATTCTCCAGTCACTGGCCTTTAAATCCCATCTTTCATAATGTGGTTCACATGTCATAGAACAAGGCCATTTAAGAGAAATTATGGGGTTGTTTCCACAATAATCTGAGGAAATTAAAATTGAATTAAATTTTTGGAGAAGAAACCATCCATCACAATTATAGAGATGGATTATATAGAAGTGGATATTGATCAAGAATATGCAAGGATCAAAGAATGTTGGTATGAGGGTCCATTCAATGACCTGGTTTAAAAAGAATATCAAATTTCCAAACTGGTCTAGGAAGATTAAAGATATCCCCCTGAGCAGTCTCGAGCCTTGTGTATTAAGGAAGGATATTGGAACTCAACATTGTTTCATGCCTACATCAAAAATAAGAATACACCTTTTAATCCTAACATATACTTCGAATATGGTTATTTAACTAATTATATCGACATTTTGTGGGGTATCATCAAGTCAAATTTCAAATATCTTCTTGCTGAGGCTAACCCTTCCATGTTGGGTGGTTACCCAAAAGGTAATTTAAACATTTCCTCTATTCCAAGTTTGATGTCAGACCATATAATTTTTTTCTAGGAAGTATTCCAAAAGAGGAATGGATATAGGATGTTGTTTGTTCTGTAAACTATGAAATAACTACAGGTTTTAAAGGACTTCCAAGATCCTTCTATGTGGAATTTTGGGACATCATTTAGGTGGATATAGTTGTTATGATTCATGTATTTTTTTCAGGAAGGTGATCTTCAAAGGGTGGAAAGTGCAATAACCTTTTTCATCATTCTAAATGTTAAAAGTACATCATCCCTCATGTAGTTTAGACCCATAATAATGTGTAATTTTTCATAAAAGTTTATTGAAATCATCATCAATAGATTATGTTCAAATCATTTACACAATTGGGTCTCATAAGAAGAACACGACTTGGTTAAAGGGATATCTAACCAAGATGCTATTGTTTTGGTTGAGGAAGTTATTAAAAATAACAATTTAGAAACTCTAGGATCCAAAATTTCTATAAAACCTGATATGGATAAATTGAATAATATAATGGAGTGTATATTTATTATCATGGAAATTTCTAGCATGGGTTTATCTAATGGTGTGACTGCTTTGTCATTTTGATGCTTCATATCTCCTTCATTGTCAGTCAAAATTTTGGGAAAATTTAGTTTTTTCAATTTTGTATGGGGTATTTGGAAGGGGGACATTAACTCCCTGTATTTTTATCCTTATTTAGGACACTCTTATCATGTATATGGTCAGAAGAATCAACAATGGAAACATTTACCTTTTCCGATGGAGGTCACATTTTAATTGTATTTCTCAACTTTTTTTCGAAAATGATATTATGTTATTTGTAAATGTGAATAAGAAAATCTGTTAGAAACCTAAATATGATCTTGGAGGAGTAAATAAAGTGGAGTAAATATATTATCAATTCAAGGCCATTAATTTCTATATGTCTAACTGGTTCTCAAAGAGAAGGGTAAAAAACATTAAATAGTTCACTTGGTATTCTTAGAAGGAAATTTCCAATGGATTATTTAGGGGCACTGATTACTCTTATTAGAGTATTTATTCATCACATTGAGGGTATGATTGATAAAATATATAATTGTGTCATCAATTTTAAAAATTATTTTTTGTCTTTTCGGGGTCGCATTACCCTTGTTAATTGTGATATAATATCTATTCACATCCATGTTTTTCCTATCCTTAATGTTCCAAAGGATATAGTTAGAATCATTTAGTGATTCATGGTGTCTTTTATATGTGGTGTTCATAATGAGGATATCTACCATTGGGATTCATGGAAGAGGTTGATTAAAGAGACAGAGGTGGGGTTAATTAATTTGAGAAACATGAAAGAGTCCTTACACAGCATGCAAGCCAAACTCGTATGGGATGTGATGTAAGGGAATTCCTTGTGGGATTAATTCATAGCATGTATATATGATATTCAACATGAAAATAAAAAAAATTCCTTCATTGTTCTATGGAAAAGGTATTAATGGAAATGTATGTATTATTTAACTTCACTCATGTTAGATTGTCGGTTGTGGTAATATTAACTTTCAGAGTCAAAACAGAGCAGGATAATCACTAGTGTTTCTAGCGTGCCCGACTCTAAAAATATTCTTATATCACTCCAGAAACAATCAAACATTCATCCAATATATTATTAATACTTAGAAACTCAACCTTTTCCAGAACAAGGTGATCGATAATGAATAGGATATTGTATTTTTCACAATCTTTTTATCTTGTTCCTTCTAGGACAAGGGATATCACACCATAAGAAATGCGAGTATCACTCAAGATTAATGTGGTGGTATTCTTTGGGGTCATGAGATAATATATAATTATTAAATTACATTTTGGATCATTATATATCATTCCATATCTACTAACAAATAGATTAATAGTAATGGGAATTATTATTCATATAAGTGTTACTATTGTAGGATCTCTAAGGAAGAATCATCATTTCATCAGTTCTTCTAAGGAAAATGGAAAGCTATTGTGTGGGAGAATCTCAAAATGTTTTTCAGATTCATGTTTAACAATATCTCTGCTGAGTATTTTCTTCATATCTTGTTTCATGGTACGATGAATAATTAGAAGGATAATATAGTGATAGGGTTCATTTTAGAGGTGGGTAATTGGTCCATTTGGAATTCCACGAACAAGGTGATGCATGAGGGTAATTTTAGTCATGTTTGGTACTAATTACAAGGTCTTAGATGTTGCAGGTTGATTTGGGAGTCCTCTTGATGTAGTACTATAAGGATCCTTTTTTGTGAATGATCGTGGAGGATAAATCCTATTTTCCACTTGTCGAATGTCCCCCTAAAATTTAGATGAGATAAATAGATTCCCCTTAGAAATAGAATAAAATTGAATAATAACATATCATGCATGCATGGAATCATGAAAGGATGGGATGTGGTCTATGACTCAAGGGTCTCTCTCATTTTTTTTCTCAACGTCATATGGGAGTGGTGACTTCGTTATGGTGGAGGCCAATTATTTTTTTAATTGAAATTATCCTGATCTTACAAAGAAATCTGATTTTATAGTTATGGAAAGTGATTCTCATATCATCTGAAAATATTGTCATATGTATGATTTAGTCCCATTAACCATTATATATCACATAGAAAATAGTAAACTCATTTTGGGAAATTAGGTGAAAGTGAATCACACATGGAGTGAAGGTAAAAGTGTCACAATTTTTCTTACCTCTTATGTCTCTATAAAGGATTAATTAATTTTCATTGATGTCTTGGCTTCCAATCCTATTGAATTTTCGAGTCTTGTTAGGGTATATTCACTTGGTTCACATTATTTTTTTTCTCCTTGACAATTTTTTTTGGCTTTTTGTTTATTATTTTATAATAAAAATGATGCACTTGATGATGACTATTCATAGATGATGACTGACTATCCGGTGATGGGGGCTCATAAGAATTAATACTTCTTCTCATGATGTACAAACATGGTGATCTCAAGTACATGATATCATGGGGAATAACATTCCAATAAAAACACCTAATGTTTAGGTATCATTAGTAGTTCTTATCTAAGAACCCATGTAGTGGTCTTCTAAATTGAGATTATTATTAGCATATACATTAGATTATGATATTTAATATAGGTATATAACTATGGAATTAATTCTGTAAAGTGGAGGATTGCATTGGAAGTATTATTACTGGTGTGACATTGATATAGTTATCAATATATAATCTCTCACTTCTCGAATGAAGTGATATCTCATGCCTAGTTGATTAGGATGGTAGTACCTTCACTAAATCCTTGTCAATATTATATGAAGGTATGTTTATCCAATAAGGTTAATGATCAATAAGCTAGAAATGATGATGACACAAAGGGTTCATTCTATATTATGTGTCATCATAATAAAAATAAATTATATTTAACAACATTGGTTCACAAGAATTTTTTTTATTGTTATGAAATTTCCTTATCCTCTTAGGGGCCTTGATGTGTTGTAAAATCCAGTATTGGTCTATAAATAGTGTTTATTTACCACGAGATATTGGCTTAGAGGGTCACACACATAGCATATCCAAATTTTTATCCTATTCTAATGAATAGAAGTTTAAGATATGGGGGACCCAACATGGGGCCTGGGATATTTCTCAGAATATACGATCTCCAAATAATAAATGAAACCATTATCATTCCATTATTGAATAATTGATTTCAAATATATTTATTAAATGTACTTATAAGTATTAAAGTGAATCCATCAAAAAATATTGTACTAATGATTATTATTAAAATGTTCAAGGTTCATTTAATATTTCATGGAGTATCAAGTCAAGTTAATGACTTGATTCTTTCACGTAATATATTTTATAATATTATAAGTAAGTGATAAAAAATTAAATGATTTTAATAATTATATAAGTAATTCATAAGAATTTTTTATATCTTATTTATTGGGTAATATATACCCAGGGTTTGGGAGCCATTTTTTGGTAATTTTGAACCATGTTATATAAGTGAGTGGAGTATATCATTCATAGTATTATTACAACATGATTTTGATAGTATCTCTCTTCTCTCTCTCTGTCTCACTATTGAGGGAAGATATCGATCCATGTGGCCAATATAATTTCTTCTTCATGGATTGAAGGATTAATACATTAGTGACAATTGGGACATCGAAGGCCTCATCTCTTCTACCCTATACCAACTAGATTTTGATAATTGATAATCACATAGACCTTATAAGTGAGAGTGGATGATCTAGAGGAATATCGATTTAGATTCATTGAGAAACAATCATTGATGATAAACAGCTAATGAACACACCTTCAAATCGGATGAGGTATCATTTTTATTTACTTTTCATGATTAAGTATTTCATAAGGGATCCTTGAGACATGGTACTAGGATATAGATCACTTTATTTGATTTAATTATGTTAAAATGTGATGAAATGTTTAAATAATTGGCCCACCTGCTTCCATTTTACACACTAGATCCATCAATTCCCTAAGGCCAACACATGTCTCAAATAAAGTACCATATCTAGTAAAGCCTCAAGTTGGTTCACAACGACGTTGTACTTGGGGATAAACCTCAAGTTAGGATAAAATGTTTTCATTACCCTACCTATACTGGGTTAGTCCACTAGGTTTTCACACACTTGGATCTATCTTAGGTCATCTATTAAGTCCATTTTACCCCTTCCTCTATCTCGGATCATGGTATAAGGTCATTTTACCCCTTGAATTTCTCTAGGTTACATCATCATCATCAACACTATGTGAACTAGAACATACTCTCCTATAGAGTCTGATCAAGACATTAAAATACACCTTTCACCTAGATATTAGATATAAACCTCCATTGTCCAAGAATTCACCTGAAATTTGGTTTATTATAGAAGGCTCATACATAACACAAAATTCATAGGTCTCACAAGCCACATATTCACACCATATAAAAAATAAAAAGCATACCATATCACATAATTTTTCACATGACTACACACACACAAACACAAGAATATCATTACAATCATCTTTAGACGAAGTCCATATGTGGTAAGAACTTCTAACCTCAATTATATTGATGGTAATTTCCATGTGCTTCCATTGAAAAATGAAAATGAACCAACAATCCATAGAACCAATCACGAATAATAAAAATTTTCATTTTATAATCATGAATAAATAATTATAACATAGCATGGTGTTAAAGGAAGATTAATCTACTAAATGATATCTATATACAATGGTAGTTCTATATTTTATCAAAGAGAATATGAAAATTCTCTAGATTTGGTCACCTATCAATCACTGATTCTAGAAAACCTCCCTAAATTAAATAATAACCCATATATGTAGATATGGTACCATAGATATAAGATTCATTCCAAGAAATATATAGGATATATTGAAGACATGTGAATAATAGAGGACGAATGACCTCTTAACTGGAATTCACATGGGCTAATGCCTCTATATATACCTGAATTAGAGTTTAGATGAAGATAAATATCCAAAAAACTACCACTTGAGTCACTGATATTGAGTTAAATAGACATAATATAAATAATATAATGTCTTATAGTGGTTTCATATTAAAAATTGAATTTTTGGATTAATTAAAATTTTACTCATGGTCGATTCATATAGCATATACAATCATTAACCAATCATATGATGCTCACTACCTATTTAAGAAACTCACACTGTTTGGCCACATAAATTGGTAAGTAATAATAAAACCATGCTTTTTTCTTAGTTCTGAGTCACACTACTTATTGTTATATTTCATATAGTTATACCTAACCGTATAATTATTCTACACTATCTACTATTTATCTTCAACAATCAATATGGTTTTTTTGGGAGAACCACATGGTTTTTTCAAACCATTATCAAACCCTGACACCCCTTAGAATGTTCTAAAACTATCCTAACCCATTTAAATTTTTCCTCAGACTTCTCCCATGAAAATAATAACTAAAAAAACACTTAGGTAAGGGAAAAATCAAGTAGTATCATATACAAAATGTCTAAGATGTTAAAATATCCCACTCTAAGGACTTATAATCCTCAAGATGCATCTCAAGAGTTTTCACTCAAAAAACATGGGCCATTGAGCATGTAAATCAGTTTATCACTACCAAGCCTCCTCATGAATGAGATTTTCTACCATAAAACTCAAAAAATTATATCTTTCTTCCCCACACCATTTTCTCCCCCTATTTATGATTCAAATGAGATATTCCATGAAGTATGTATCATGTTACAAGTAAACTTTCTTGCTTTAAAAAACATATATAGGATCAGGATTTTACCTAGGAATCTGAGTCACATGGAACACATTATCCATACCTCGATACCATGGAGTTAGGTCCAATTTGTAGGAAACTATTTGAATATACTCAATAACCTAAAATGGAAATATGATTAGTGGTTCTAACTTCCCCAATTTCTGAAAATGTCTATACCATAACTGATGTGACACCTACAAGAAGACATTATCACTATCTTCAAAAAAAAAGACTCAAACTCTAGTCATCATATGAGTGTTTCTTTATTTTAGTAGACACTAATTACTTCCTAATAAACTTTACAGGTGTCCCGCTCTATCCTTGGAACAGTAATATATTTCCCATATTTCTCATGCCAAGACAATGGAGAATGACATGACCAACTCTAAAGTTCCTCGAATGATTACATCTAAATTGAATAATGGTAAATGTTATTTTATACAAACTCTACCAATGACAGATGATAATCTCATTCTCTATAGAAATATGGGACACATTCCTGAATAATATCCTCAGAAATCAAGATCATCCTCTTTGAATACCCATCGGTCTGTGGATGATATTACATAATAAACTTCAACTGAGTCCCCAATGATTTCTAAAATACATTAGAAAAATATTATGTGAAACAAGTGTCCTAAAACGGAAATATTCTTATAGGCACTCCATGTGTCTGTCAAATTTCTCGCCCATAGAGTTTTCCTAACTCATTTATTGAATGAGTCTCTTAGATTACAAATAAATGTTTCACCTTCTTCAGTAGATCATCCACAACTTTTAAAGAATCTAGACCACTAAGGGTCCTGAAAAACCCTATATCAAATCCTGTTTTCACCCCATACCACTTCAATAAAGGCATAGAAAGTGGTTGAAGTAAACCACCTTGTTGTTATGCTTTCCTTTAATCATATTCTAGGTAAGACAATTAGAGACAAAATTGATGATGTCCTTATTCATAACTAGACACTTGAACCATCATCAAATATCACGATACATATTTTTAGATTCTTAGTGCACTATTCACTTCAAATCATGGGAATACCTCATCATTTTCTCCCTTATAGAAGTATGAACCACAACCCTTCCATGAATATAGATCATGTACTCTCCATCTAATAACCATTATAGAAATGGTATGTTCCCCAATAATAATTATTTCATTCCTTAACACTCAAAATTTGTCTCCTATATGTATTTCACTCATTCCATAAGGAACATGTGTTATGTAATGGGGTTCATATCATCACCCCATGATCCACAGATGAACCCACAAACCATTCATCCAAAAACTCATCAATCTTCATTTAACCTAAAAATAAAACACAATAAGATTTTGTATCATCATACTATAAGTGTAAACAATAAAATTAACTAACCCATTTGTACAATGCATCTCATATACAATATAATTTAGTTACTCTACCTAATTCCCCTATCATAGATTCAAGACCTGTTGAGAGAATATATACCACAAACTCCTATGGTCTATATAAATGTTAACTTTCTCTCAAAAATGATAGTTTCACTAACATTTTAAATCATGAACCATCATAACATACTCAAAATAATATGTAGTGTAGTTATTCTCATGATGTTGTAGTTGATGAGATTGATAAGAAACTGTATGATATTTCTATATCAAAAGTTATCCTAAACCAACCTTAGAAGAATCATATTATATTGTACATCCAATCCCATTGATAGGTAAGATCAAAAATGGATCTAATTTCAATAATATCTTTTAACTCTAGTAATCCTTATTCAAACTGATATTTCCATTCAAACATCACCTCAATCTTAGTAATCACATTAATAGGTGGTTTTAAATGGGAGAAATCCAGAATGAACTGTCTGTAGTGCGCTACCAAACCTAAGAAACTCCTAATCTCAAACACATTCCTAGGGTGTTCCTATGACATAACACATCTAAATTATTTAAATAAAGTAATATTACTACATCAAAAACCACATGCCCAAGGAAAAATACCTCTTGGATCAAATATTGACACTTCAAAATACTCACATAAATATGATGTATTCAAAAGTGTACTCAAAATTATCTCAAGGTGTGTAGAATGCATCTCTAGGGTATGTGACTATATCATTATGACATCAATGAATAAGATAATAAAAGAAAAATATAAGGATAAAAATCATATTCTTGAGATACATGAACATTGTTGGAGCATTCATCAAACTAAAAGGTATGACTAGATACTCATATAGTTCATTCCATATCTTAAATTACATCTTAGGTATATCCTCTAGATGAGAGGTATTTTTAAAAAATCTATATCATTAATTTGGAACCATTGTCTGGGAGGTCAAGGTCATTCACAAAATTATTTCCACCCCCCCCCCCCAATCTGATATTTCAAGAACCAAAAAAAAACTTCATGTCATGTCCTTACTTACTATGGAATTTCAATGTAATTTTTCATTTAATTTTATTTATAAAAATATTATTGATTCTTACAGTGAATAGTTCTATAAGAATCAATTTCAAGGGAATTTCATAATGATCTAAGAGTTGTTAAATCAAATAGTAATTATTCCAACTTCATTGATGGGATTTCCAGCTCAAAAGGAAGCTTAACAAAAATAAGAATCAAATATTTGTTTCCAACATTTTCAATTGATGAACCATGTGAGGAAAAAATTATGAAAGAACTAAACTTGAAAATATACATAAAATTGGTAAAACCCCAATATTTCATAGTAATTTATCTCTTTAAAGTAATTTAATACCTTATATTGCACACAACACTGACTTGACTTGTGTTATATGCAAGATTTAATTTGTACAAAAAAACATGTTATTATTATAATTATTTAAACAATACATTTATTTATCAATTAAATATTGTAATATGAATAGTAGAAAATAAATTTTAAATTTTATTTCTAATGTTTTCCCATAAATAAAACATATTTACAATTAAATGTATAAGTTTTGTTAAAATAGTTATATATTTAGAAAAACTGTTTTCAAAAAAGAGCAACTTTTTTATCTTATTGTGAACAATAATAAAATTAATTTGAGACATTCCTTAAAATTGAATTTGGTAAAATAGACTTCATTTTTAAATTTGGAATACCAAAATTTTCTTTGGGTAATTTTTTGGTATTTTTCTGAAAAATTTCAATTTTTTGATGAATAGTAAAAAAATACTACATAGTACATAAAAACCGACTTTTTCATTTAAATAATTATTTTTATTTAAAATTTGTCTTAAAGTAAAAATTGATACATAATGGATATATTATTCAAATTTATTTCATTTGAGTCATTTTATAATACGATTAGATATATAAAATTTTATTGAACTTTTTAACGCCTTTTGCCCACATTTTAAGCACATTTGCAAATTTACATAAAACATAATTTTACCGCTTCTGTGAATTGAATTTCAAAAATTTGACAGAAATAGATGTCATCAGTAAGTAAAATTTGGTTTTATAAAATGAAAATATTTTTTGGTGAAAAGTAACTTTATAATTTTATTTATCACGGTTAAAAGTAAATAAGTTAATTAAAGGTAAAGACAATATTAAAATAATATAAAATTACCCCGAAATAAGTCCTGATTATATTAAATAAGTGTATTTAGTACAAAATCAACCATATGATAAAAATGATCATTTTTTTCCA
Source organism: Viscum album (assembly GCA_963277665.1). NCBI lineage: Eukaryota > Viridiplantae > Streptophyta > Magnoliopsida > Santalales > Viscaceae > Viscum > Viscum album. Next base: position 599,228,333 of record OY728159.1, on the reverse strand, counting down.
ATTTTATTGGATTAGGACTTTTATTATATTTTATTTAAAGAAGAGTTAAAAGTGTTAAATTCAAATATTAATAACTAAACTATTTTTAATATTTGGTAATACATATGATAAATTAGATTATAAATATTAATTAGAAATATATAGATATTTCCAACCTATTGGTATTTTATTTATAATTTTTAGACATTACGTAATTAAATTTATTCATGACACAATGATGATGCAGTAATTACATTATTAATGAAATATTAAAATAAATAATAATATAAATATTAAAATAAATTTAAATTGAAACTTTTGATTCCAAACACAAATTTTCTAGGTGACACTGAAATTTTATGAGTGACTCAATGTATTTTTTTGTAGTAATCAAGTTATTATGACTTTTACAAATAACATGTATTAAATAGTAACAAAATTGACATAAATGATATTTTAAAATAAGTACTATTTTATTATATAATATATAATTTATAAAAATCTAAGGCCTATAAAAATTACTTGTATGGTGTTTAAATTTCATAAATAATCCACTTTAGGTTCATTTGGAAACTTATAGTAATTATATTAACCACAGAGAACAAAAATACAAGAAGACATGGTAAGAGTTAAACTATTTAACTAAGAGTTAAATATAAAAGTTATGGTTAATATGATGACCTAAACATTTCTAAAAGATATTGGTTTAGTGTATTTAGACCCATCCTTATATTATCCTATAAATAAATCAAAATGGATCTATTTTAAACAGAAAAGTATTTTATAAAAAATTAATATTTCAGCATTTTCCTAAAGTGCATCTCACCTCTCTTATAAATGTGTATCTCCCTTTGTTTTTAATTCACACCTCCAAAGCCATTTGGCTCAGCCAACCCCTACCCAAATATCCCCCAAACATCCCTAACATCAACCTATGGGCCTTACCATGAGCAAAAAGGTAATATAAGGAACCCTTTTGTTCAAATCAAAAGGAAACACCTGAAGAAGAGAAAAATATTTTATCACATCATTCAAAGTTCTTTTCTTATTCTAATTCTTCGTTCTTTATTGTTACCACACTAAAATAATAACTCCAGAAACATATACATGAGGATATTATATTATAAATATGGTAAAATCATATGAATAAGAAAGTCACCAAGCATCTATACATATGGCTTACTATCTCAACATCGTGGTGTAGTTTGTTATTCAAAACTACATTATTTGGATGGGTATAATAATGTGTATATTTAATATAAATAATTAATATAACATGGTTGTGATTATGTATATATAATATTCCTTCCAATTAAACACCATTTCACAATTAATAGAATGACATTGTTTCTCGTCTGTACATATGACTTACCATCTCCACGACGCGATGAGAGTCATCTTCAACGATCACCATTCAAGAATTTTTATAAATATATATATATATATAGTGATTAAGTGTGATATATATGAAATAATATTGACACTACATTAATATATATTTATGTTGATAAATATATGTTATTTACTTACTTCCATACTATATGATTAGAAAACGAAAACAATGTTCATGCGTACGTACAGACTACTGTCTTCGGGAACAATGTTTCCATTTCATATATATATCTATTATACATATTTAGATTCAGAATATATATGATATATAAATATTGTTTTATATTATGTAATTATTTAAATCATGATCTAATTGATACAATCAAGAATAATAAGTTAAAACACGTGCGATAAGGAAAGCGATTATTACCCAAAATGTTAATTTTACATGAAAATTATTATTAAATTGGTATTATAAAGTCATAAATGAATCATATATGATATCATAAATATTAATATTATTCTGGTATAATTCAATAATATACTATGTTCATTATAGAGAAGGTTAAACATACCCTAGACTAAATGATAGTAGAAGATAAGTGTTAATTCCTCAATCTCATTATTATTCATGTTTCCTTATGTGTAAGTATTTACTAGGACATATTTATAATCCATGTCCATGTTTCATAAAAATGTTTTCAAAGGGAATATTTTATGTTTTATGGAAGGGATTCTTTAACACTATCATTATTTTAAATGTTTTGTATTTTTGTTATTCTAAATCTAATTAATTAATGTTCATGTTTTTAAAATGATTTTAAGGATTTATTTATATGGACATGATTGTTTTAAGATGTTAATTCCTTTCAAAATATTAAAAGTGGTATGGGGAACTTTGATTCAAAAATACCTTCTAAATGACTTCCTTTATAAAATGTGAGACATATAAATTTTTTCATTAAAAATGATATTTATCTCAAAGAGTTTTACTGATTATTTTCAACAATGTTAACATATTTTTTTGGATATTATTCTTGATTGAGGTTGATTTATAAAAAATAAAATCTAATAAATTATATTGAATGATTTATGATATGTTTGACTGTGGATGTGCTATGTTTATACCATTCATGTTTTATGGTTAATGTATTGGAATTTTTTATGCTATTTTTAATTAGAATATTTATGTTATGTTTCATTATTATCATATAAGGAATGTATTGGACTTAGTAAGTGATGGGTGGGGCCTGCTATATCCCCTTGATTCATCAGTAGGTCTCATGAGACAAACTAGTGTCTTGGCACAAGTCCTTGATAGAATATTTGTGAATGGTCTTCGCACAAGGCCTTGATGTAGTAGTTATTATGTCCGGAATTATGCATTCCCTTATTATGAAATTATTTATTACATGTGATTATTAAACTAGTAGAATAAACATGTGCATGTTTATATAGTAATGTATGATTTATTTTTGTTATATTATGTTCATGTTTATGTTTAAAAGATTGTTGTTTTTATAATTAATCTTTCCTTAAAAGTTTATAGCTTCTGCTAAATTATTTACCCTTAATGAGCATTTGAGATCACCCCATTCTTATGTTTTATTTTCCCAGGATTCTAGGAAGAGTATATTACTAACCTATAGGGTTAGTCTATTGGAATAATGTAATTCTCAGAGGGTTTTTTATGCTATGTTTTATGTGAGAATGTTTAATTTAACGTTCATGTATATAATCAATTTTCCAAGACTAATAAATCAGTCAATCCTTCAGGACATGATTTATTGTAATCACAACAATGTATTAAAATAATGCATTGAATCTGGGTAACTGGGGTTGGGGCATTATATTTGGTATCAGATGAAGTTTAGAAATAACCTTGGAAACTATATTTAGATAAACACTAATCAAGAAACATTTCCCTAAGATATACATTTAGTATTATTATAGAAGAACATACTAGAATTATGGTAATGTATATATTGTTTGGGTCTTCCAAAAAATACGTTCCAATCTGGATACTACTAGTGGATGTTGTTCTGGCACATATATACCTAGGGGTCAATACTATGACAAGGTGTTTCGGGCCTGACTCGGGTAACCTGGTACACAATAACAGGCATTACTAAGAACTTGGTTTGACACTCCTAGGTGATATTCATAGGATAATTCAAATTTTAATTACAAACCCTTATAATGTATTTATGATGGAATATGTCCACAAAAAATAAATTTTTACGATTATGAGATTATATATGCATAATTTTTTTTAATTTATGTTAAGTGTTTCAGTAGTTTAGAATCATGAATTATGATTCATAACATAATCTAGTGTATGAAAGTTTTTAGAAATGGATCATAGTATAAGGAATTACTACCCCCACCAATACACATGTTCTATAGAGTATGAAGAAGCCTATCTATCAGGGTATTAAGCCCACATTTCTAAAGGAAATAGCCTCTCATGTATTCTCACCATGTGAGAAAATAGTTTCATGTGTTATTAATATTAGTAAAGAATCTCTTGAGTCTTATGGATTTGAATAGAATGCAGAGAAGAAGAAGATGACAGAGGAAAATATGGATAATGGGAAGAAGGGAAAGAAGGATTTTCCCACATGTGATAAATGTGGAATGAATCACCCTAGGAAGTGGTTGATAGGATTGGGTGTTTGTTATAAGTGTGGAGAAAATGGTCTTCGATTAAAAGGGAACAAGGAAAAGACGTGGATTCAGTGTTTCAACTATAGTGAAATGGGGAATTATGCAAATAAATGTCTAATTCATTATGGAAATACAACACTGAAGAATCAAAGGGTTCAAGGTCAAGCATAAGATGTTACTACGGTTAACATTAAATAATTAATGTATTTTTGTTTCTAGATTGAATAATTATGTCATTTGACTGTTTTATAAATGATGTACTAGTAATAAGAATTATGAAAATAAATAATAATTGTACTGCAGTACTATTTCATCAAGGATTTCAGATTGTATGTTACTATGAAATGTGACTCAATAGAATGTTAAATTTTTTATATATTACACGGTTGATGGAAAGATAAACCATAATATGGTCCTAATACTGAGGTAGTGATTTTGGAATAAGAGATTATTGGTTTGGATAAATTATATTGGATATTCTTGGATACTTTAGAACTAATTAATTTTTTGTTTAATCCATAATTGTTGGATTATACATCATTTTTTTATTTAAGAAGTATATCCAGTATTCTATAAGGAATAAGGAAGCATGAATGTATTAAATATGGATTTATGGATATTCAGGGTGTTATCATGATTTAAGAGAATACATGATGAAAGTATTTACTTGTTATTATGTAGAAAAATAGATCTTAATTATGTTTACCTCCCATATATATTTTTGGAATCTGAGTTTGGACACAATTATTTTGGATAAGTCTAAATGTTGAAATAAAGTAAGTTGAGCACTTGATATTTTTTTGAGGTTATAGTATAATGTATTCGAGACTTTGAAATAACCTTTTGGATTTCAGTAAACATATACGAGGATTATGGAAATATGTGTGGACACATGGATTTATCAAATAATCTTTAGGAATAAAAAATCATTTTTTAACATTCATTTCCTAGTGTAAGGGATGAAGTTAAAATATTTTTAAGCACAACCAAATGATGAGATTATGATTATGACAGGTAATTAAATCAAGTATAATTTCTCGAGTTCTATTCTTGATAGTAAATTAATCCATACTCTTAAAAAGGTATCTATAAAAAAGTGTTATCCTAATAACATTTGTTAATTTGAACCGATGATACTTTAAGTTATCATAGATGTGGGTTTGAGGCCCTCAATTTTACATTTATTTTCACTTATTTGTAGATGATTATCTCAATCACTCCCTATAAATATTTACATTTACCCTCTAATTTTGTGTCTCTAATTTCCACCAATATTCTCTTATTTGAAATCCAAATTTGGTGGTGGATTTTTAATTTCCCCTTCCATCTTATTAATACTAAATTTTATTAACCCTATTTCTGATGTGGGTTTTCCACAAAGGTATTTTCTATTTTCAACCATTTAATTTTTAAGAAAAAAATTAAATTGTGCGAAAACAATTTATTGAAGGAGGGTAGAATGTAACACCCCAAGATTTCATAGTAAGTTATATATTTAAGGTAATTTAATATCTTATATTGCGTGCAAGACTAATTTTTCTTACGTTATCTCCAAGATTGTGTTTCTGCGGAACAACACCTTTGTATTTTAATTATTTAAACGGTATATTTATTTATCAATAAAATATTGTAATATGAATAGTAAAATATATATTTTAAATTTTATTTATAATATTTTTACATAAATAAAATATATTTATTATGAAATGTATATGTTTTGTTAAAATAATTATATATTTAGAAAAAATATTTTTTTAAAAGAACTACATTTTACGTCCTTTTGTGAAGAATAATAAAATTAATTTTAGACATTACTTAAAATAGAATATTTTAAAATATAATTCATTTTTGAATTTGAAATATCAAAATTATCTTATGGTGAATTTTTGGTATTTTTCTGAAAACATTCAATTTTTGATGAATAGTGAAAAATACTGTATAGTAAATAAAAACCGACTTTCTCATTAAAATAATTATTTTTAATTATATTTTATCTTAATATAAAAATAGATAAATAATAAATATATTATTACAATGTAAGTCATTTGATTCATTTTATAATAATATTAGATATATACTATTTTATTGAACTTTTTAACGTCTTGTACCCACCTTCTAGGAACGTTTGCAAATTTGCATAAAACATAATTTTACAACTTCTGTGAATTGAATTTCAAAAACCTGAAAAACACATTTGTCATCAGTAAATAATATCTGGATCAATCGGATGAAAATAATTTTTTTTGAATAGTAACTTTTGAATTTTATAGACAATGGTTAAAAGTAAAGAATGTATTTAAAGTAAAAATAATATTATAATAATATAAAATTACCCCAAAACATATCCTAATTATATTTGATAAGTGTATTTAAATGAAAATCAACCTTAGTAAAAAAAATATGATCCTTTTCATCCACCAATATTATATTAGGACAATTATTATATTTTCTTTAAAGAGGAGTTAAAAGTGTTAAATTCAAATTTTAATAACTAAACCATTTTTAATGTAGGGTTCTGCATAAGATAAATTAGACTATAAATATTAATTATTAATTTAAATTATTTCCTACATCATGGCATTTAATTTATACTTTATAGGAATTAAGTAATTTAATTTATTTATGACACAATGATGATGTAGTAATTACCTTATTAATGAAGGATTAAAATAAATTATATTATAAATATTAAAATAGATGTAAATGTAAATTTTTTATTCCATACACTAATTCTATAGGATAATATGAAATTTTATGATTTATTTAAATTATTTTTTTAAAGTAATTAAGTGGTTGTGACTTTTACAAAAATCAAGTATTAAATAGTAACAAAATTAACAAAAATGATATTTAAAAATAAATACTATTTTATCAAATAATATAAAAGTAATAAAAATCTAATGTTATTAAAACTAAAATGAATAGTGTTAAATTTTCATAAATGATCCAATTTAGGTTCTTTTGGAAACTTAGAGTAACTATATTAACCCTGTAGTATAAAAATACAAGAAGACATGGTAAGAGTTAAACTATTTAACTACGGGTTAAATATAAAATATAAGGTTAATATGGTGACCTAAAAATGTCCAAAACCTATTGGTTAATGAGATTATATATACCCATACACGTCTTATACTCTAAATAAATCAATTTAGAGGCATTTTAAGGCCAAAATTATTTTACAATAAATTAATATTTCAACATTTTTCCTAAAGTGCCCCTCACCTCTCTTATAAAAGATAACCTACTTTTCTTTTTAAATTCACACCTCCGAACCATTTGGTTGATCCAAACCCGACCCACATATCCTACCAACTTCCCTAAAATCAATTTAGAGGCCATAACTTGAGCATAAATCCATCCTAGGGAGCCCTTTTTTCAAATCAAAAGGAAACACCCAAAGAAGAGGTAATTATTTTATCAACTCCTTCAAAGTTATTTTCTTCTTCTACATCCTATTTCATTGATGTTATTATACTAAAATAATAACTTTAGTACCTTATACATGAATATATGTTATTATTAATATTTTGAAACCATATTCATTATTCTATCCATCCTATGAATGACAATTTCACCATGTGTGTGTACGTACGCCTTACGGTCTCCACGTCGTTGTGTAGTTTGTTATTAAAAACTATAATATTTTGATGGTTATAATAATCAGTCTAATTAATTTAAATAGTAAATATAACATGGTAATTATTCGGTATAAATAACATACCATTCAAATATACACTATTTCACCATCAGTAGAATGATATTTTTTCTCGTGCGTACGTACGGCTTACTGTCTCCATGATGCGATGAGATTCATATTCAATGATCACCATTAAAGATTTTTATAAAAATATATATATTTATTAAGTATGAGATATATGAAATAATATTTATACTAGAATTATATATATTTATGTATATAAATATATGTCATTTACTTACTTTCATACTATACGATAAGAAAATGAAAATAACATTTATGTGTATGTACAGACTACTGTCTCCATGAACAATGTTTCAATTTCATATATATATCTACTATACATATTTATATTCTGAATATATATTAAATATAAATCCGGTTTTATAATCTGGAAGTGTGTAAATCCAGATATAAGTGATACCATCAAGAATAACAAGTTAAATCATGTACGATAAAGAAAGTGATTATTACCTAAAATTTTTCTTTTACATCAAAATTATTATTAAATGGGTATTATAAAGCCATAAATGAATCATATATGATATCATAAATATTAATATGGTTCAATAATATTTTAATAACATACTATGGTCATTATTTAGGAGGTTAAACGTACCCTAAACTAAAGGAATGTAAAATGTAAGGGCTAATTCCTCAATCTCATTATTATTCGAGATTGTTTATTTGTAAGTATTTACTAGGAAATATTTATCATCCATGTAAAAGATTCATAAAAAAAATCAAAACGAAGATTATAAGGTTTTATATAAGAAAATATTTAACTCAATAATAATTTTAAAATTTTAAAATATTTATTATTCTAAATCTATTTAATTAATGTCCATTTTTTCTAAATGATTTTAAAGATTTATTTATATGGATGTGATTATATTAAAATGTTAATTCCTTAATGAAATAGAGTGGTAAGGGAAACCTTTATTCAAAAAAACTATTTTAAATAACATACTTTATAAATTTTTATACTTTTAATTTATTTCTTAAAAAGGGATATTTATCTCAAAGATTTTTACAAATTATTTTCAACTATGTCAACATCCTTTTTTGGATATAATTCTTGATTGAGGTTTTCTTATTATAAATACAATATTCTATATTGTGTTGAATGAGGTATGATATGTTTGACCATGTACGTTCTATTTTTGTAGCATTCATGGTTTATGGTTAAAGTATTGGAATCCCATGTGCTAGTTTTTATACGAATGTTTGTGTTATGTTTCACACTTTTCATATGAGGAAAGTGTTAGACTTAGTAAGTGATGGGAGGGACCTTCTATATCCCCTCAATGCATCAGTACTTATCATGAGACAAATTAGTGTCTTGGCACAAGGCCTTTACAGAATATTTGAGAATGGTCTGGGCAAAAGGCCTTGAAGTAGTAGTTATTATGTCCACCATTTTGAATTCCCTTGTTATGAAATTAGTTATAGAATATTATTATTTTACTATTATAAAATATATGTGCATGTTTATATTGTAATTATTGATTTATTTTCTCCATATAATGTTCAATATTATGTTTAAAAGGATGTTGTTTTTATTGTACATCAAGCCTTAAGTGTTTATAGCTACTGCTAAATTATTTACCCTTACTAAGCATCTGAGCTCACCCATTTCTTATCTTTTATTTTACAATGATTCCAAGAAGTGTATTATGACTGACTGGTAGGGTTAAGCTTGTGGAATAATTGAGTTCTCAAAGGATTATTTATAATGTGTTTTATGTTAGAAACTGTAATGTAACATTCATATGTGTAATATATTTTCCATGAATGATGAACTGATCGGTCTTTTGAGACCCTATTCTTTGAAATCATGCCAATGTAATAAAATAATTCACCAGCTATAGGTCACTGGGGTTGGAGAGTTACACCATTTCCAGAAGAGGTTATAGAATAATCATTTCTATTTGATGCACTTTTGGAAGAAGTAATTAAATTTGATGAATATTGGGATTATTTTTTAGAAGTTGAAAAGGTATATGATATTTTTCAATAAAAAATACATACCGCTCTTACTCTCTCTATATTTTCAATATGATAACATCCAAGTATTTTAACTTAATGAATATTTGGATGATCCTGACTACCTAGATCTGTTATCTCTAACCCTACTACAAGAGGAATTGAGTAACAAATAATAAAAATCAATCTTAGTTAGGGATATTATTTTTTGTTATTCTTATATTATTCTGATTTTATAGAAAAATAATTGATTATTGAATCCCACTTATTTTATTTTTTGGAATATACTAATACATGTATTTTCATTGAATATTGAGAGGAATATGATAAACATTTTGTGACTAAGTTTCCATTGGACCTTCCAGAATAAATCAAGTTACAAGATGGTATACTTGAAAGGGAAAACGTATTTGTTGATTTTTCATGTTATAATAAAATTCAGATTGAAATGTTTTTTGATATCATATTTTCTAATATTTATGAAATAGTATTAGAATTTCCAGTCCTAGATATTGAATTTGAACAAGATAAAGGGTTTTGGGCCAAATAAGTTGAGGAATAATTCTTTCTCCTTCCCCAAACTTGAAAGTATTAATATATTTCTAAGGGGATAGACTGGTTTTTCTCTATACATGTGTTATTCTATGTGCAGGAGTATACTTTAGAAGAGAAAATGTGGTGTTTCAAATCACATAATTTACATCTACCATTACACTTTTGATGACCAATAGAACTACTAACTCGAGATAGTCAAAACCTTGTACCCACATGGGCGTCCAAACCAAGTTATATCCTATTTTCCCTATCTCTTTATTTTTAATTGTTTTTATTCTATATTGTTTTGTGTCTTCTTTCTAATTATTAGTGGTAGTATCATGGAGTTTATATCAAGACTACCACTAGAAATATACATAGGTTGTATCTTTTCTTCTCCCTAGCTTTAATATACATATCATCTTATTTTATTAAGCTTAATTTTTTTGAAATATAATTTTATATATGGGCAGGAAGTTTACTCATATTTAAGTGTTTTGTGTTATGTTTATTCATATTTTTCTTTTTTTTAGAAACTATGACGTTCAATGAATATTAGTTTTCAATCTTCTCACTTGAATTGATTTGGAGATAGTTTTCTTGATTTTTTATAAAATTGATTTTAAATTATTGTTGATGTATACCATGTATTGATATTGCATTGTTCATCCTGAATATGCCTCAATCTTCAAAATCTACCAATTTTCTCCCCAATGTGGGGCCCTTGACCTTAGATGGATCATTGACCATAAGATATTTTTCTTTATAAATATTCCTATACAGGTTGTGAATAAAAAAACTTGTCTTACACCACTAATGCATCAATAACATAAAGAGAATGTGTTTAAATGGTTAATTTCATGATTTTAAGTAAATACACTATCAATCAACCAATCATATGATGGGAGAACATGTACAAACCATGATGGAAATATCCCTGTATATAATTGATTAAGATTTTAATTGGAATAAATTCATCATACATTATCACCTATCAAGTTAGGCCACAATACCAATACATTTATTAGATAAAGACCTATATCCAATCAATCCATAAGTCAATCCACATAGTCATTTCATCCTTGGCTCAACATCATGTTGATCCACTAGGTCATTGTTCCCATAACCCTACAAAGTCAGGCCATATGGAAATCACACCCCAGGTTCAGAGTTTTGTTAGGCCTCATGTATGTCATACCCCATCCTCTATATTTGTTAAAGACACAAGGTTGGTGTACCCATTCCATGTCTCTAGGTCCCATCATCATGATCATCATCACCACGTCGCACCAGCATATACTCCCCCTCTATGGGATAACCATTCCATGTGGATCCACCTATAACCTTGATACTAGATATAAACCTCCACAGACTAGGAAGTCATAGGAAATGAGGCATAGTAAAAAAATGCATGAACATATCACAAAATTTATAGGTCTCATGGGCTATACACGCACACCATATAAAAAATCACAAGAATATTACATCACACAATGGTTCTTAGGGATATGCATGGACACACACACACAAACCATATAATCATGATAATCAACTTTATATAATGGATTTCTGTGTTAAGAACTTCATACCTTAGGTGGGCCAATATTAATTTGTAAGTGAAATCACTGAACTAGACCTATACACCAAGGATCCCTAGAACAAATCCCAATTCATAAAAACTGGTATTTTAGAATCAAGATTCAAGAATAAGAACATAATATAGGATTAAAGGAAGATCAACCTATCCAATAATATCTTCCACCAAGTGCAAAATTATATCAGTATAAAGTGAAGATAACAATTCTCTAGATCTGACAGCCTATACCTTACCAATTAGAAAAACCCTCATTAGGTTGCATTAAAATTTGTAGATCTAGATATGATCACCTAGATCTATGATACCTTCTTAGAAAAGTAGAGGATATCTAGGAGACATGTAAAGAATAGAGGAATAATAACCTATTACCTTGAATTTTCATGGGCTAGGTACTGTAGATCCACCAGTATTAGTGTTTAGAGGGATCTGAATGAAAAAATATAGCCATTGAAGTCCCTATGTTCAAGTCCCCAAGACATTGTATAAATAATATAATGTTTTGGAGTTGTTTTTGTTCAAAAATATAATTTTTGGATTAATTAATACTTTTATCATAGTTTGGTAGAATGTTTTACCAAACCTTGTACCAACCATGTGAGGATCACTACCTCTTCAATTCACCATCATAGTTTGGTAAATCATTCACTAAATCTTATTTTTTTCTCTGTTATGAGTCAGATGGTATCCTATGAAATTTAACATGGTTATCTCTAACTATGTGCCTACCATTCTCCATATACTACCCCTCTCCAACAAGATGCACTATATCCTGGGGAGAATCTCTTGATTATCCCAAACCATTCTCATACTCTTAACCCATGTATAATCTTATAAAACCATCTATCATATATTTGATACTTCACCCAAGCAAATCATATCTCAGAAAACATAGATATGTTCTGAAATTTTGGTGTAACATACCTAAAAAGTCCAAACAATTACATAAAACATAATTAATAAATATTTGGATAAACATTAAAAATAGTAGAATAAAGTGATTAATTAGAATATCATTTAAGTTCTAAAAATAGGTTACATGTTTTATAAGATATTTTGGGTCATTTTTATATGGAAAATGATAATTTAAAAATTTTCAGAAGTGATTTATTATGAATTTAAGTGTACGTAAATATTATTGATTAGTCCAAGGTAATATGAGAAGGCTAGAGTTCATTACAATACATAATTGTTTTTATCTTGGTACGTAATTTCTCAATGTTTTGAAAAAAAATTATACGTTATATCTCACATAAAATAAATTGGCTAAGTACTGAGATAATTTTCATTATGATGTATAAGAGTAAATTTATCAAAATTGTAAAGTTACACTATGATAAACAATTTTATTTGATGATCGATTATATCTTCTAGAACCTTTATAAAATTAACTCTTTATTCCCACTAAGGTGAAAATTATTTACTCATTGTTTATAGAAGATTAATATTTGAGGATACATAAGAGTATTTATGAGATTATGTGGAATTCATAAGAAATGATATGGATCATGTAATATTAACTATGATGTAGAGTAATATTGACCTTATTATTTCAGGAGATATATAATATTCTTATATTATATACATAACATTAAATATAATGTCGTTATATTGTTCTTTAGTGTTTAAATTTCATATTGACTTAGTGATTAAGTTGTGATTCCATCCAAGATTGGTATTTAGATTTGAAAAAGATGCTTTCACTATGTGATAAAGATTTTAACAATAATATTTCTTTTTTGTGAGTGTGAAGACATAAAAAAGACTAAGTGGGATTTATTGAGGATTTATGGAAATAAATAAATTAGGGTTTATGGGGAATTAAATGATAAATATCATGGAAGATATGATAATATACTTGAATGGTAATAGAGAATGTTTATATAATAATACATTTTTATATATCATAGAGGAATGTTGTTTCATTATTCTTGAATGATATTTTACTAGTAAAAATGAATGGAAGTTTGAATATGAAGTTCATGATATTAAATATAAAGTTTGTTTCCATAATATAATTTTGTAATGTTATCTATATGGTGTTTATGATCTTATAAATAAAGAGATGAGTCAAACCAAGAGGTAAGAGAGGAAGTGTATACCAATTATGTAATGATTCTAAATATCATAAAGTGCCAAATAAATGGAATAAAGATTTTGGAAGGGAATGATGTTAAAATTTATGAATATATTAAGGTCATCAATCCATTTTAGGGGAGAGGGAAATATTAATAAGTCAATACTCTTAATATTGGATTTCTTGAGTTTCAATGTTCTTAATGTTGAGAAATATAGGTTGTTATGAGGATATTTCTACAATATTTTTGAATAATATCGTACATAATTAGACCTATGAATACATGTACTTATCCTATTGATCGAACATTAAAAGTACTCAGTTAAATCTGGTTTTTATAAAGGTCCAGGTTGGTTCTATTGTTTATGAATAAATGAAAGATGGTGATTATTGAGTTAGTTAGTGTCATGAATTATAATATGGATGGTTCCCAGTATAAGTGTTTGTGGACATTCACTTTCCATTATTTATTCATGATAATAATATATCATACATGTTTGGGGGATAACAAAGACTATAAATTGATGACTAGCACACACATTGTGATTGATCCTAATAAATATGTTTGTACAATGTTTTTTTATTATTTTTGTATTTATTATATGCTTTCAGATCAAATGTGATATGAGATACTAATAAATATTCACTAAAATAGTTTCATAATCAAATGAAAAATATTATTTAATTGGTAGACATATAAATTAACTGATTCACCCCCTCCCTATCATAGAATTATTACACTTATCCTACGGAAGAAAATTAGAATATGAGCATAATTTTTTAACTGTAATTAAAATCCCAATAATTTAATTTCATATTTTTAAATTTATATTGCAAATTTTATCATGAAGTGTATATTTAAGGAATACATTGATCAACATATCAATGTAAATATGTATAAAATAAATATTAAGGCTTTGAATAATATGAATAAAGGGTAAGTAGATAAATTGATGAAGGATTCATTAATAAGAAAAGAAAAGGTGGATTCACCGCTTATTGAAGTTAATCAAAGAAGATAAATTTCTACAATAATTACTAATAACTACCATCTTTAAGACTATAGTTATAAATATTATGAGAAAATATAATTCTTATTTAAATAGGAATAAACCTTCACTTTCACATGCTATAATCATAGAGAAATTGGATCAGGCATAGTTAGATAATATCTGGTTGAAAAATAAACTGGTGAGAAGATAGTAAGCACTAATACTTCAAGAATATCATGTTTTTTCATGAATAAGTCATAACAAATTTTTTATTACTTTTCAAGGGATAAACCAAGTACAAGTGAGGATGGTCAGGTTCGTAAGGAATAAAAAGTTTTTTCCTTTATTATATTAATGAAAGAAATTATTTTTCTTCTAATGTATTTATTTAATTTAATTTTTGACTCTTTTAGATACATTTAAGAGGAGGTAACCCATTATTAAGAATAATTTGAATGGATATACGAATTATTAGTATAAAAAGTGTCGATATGTAAAAATATAACACAAAACATTAAGGGAAATGTGTAAGGAATATGGTTCCTGAAGAATGATACTCCAAAGTTAATATGTTATTTCGTAGTATATTTTGATTAAAATATAAGGATAAGAAAATGATAGAATAAAAGATACATTAATTAGAAGGAAAAATAATGTGTTATCATTGTTGTTAAGAATGATCAATTGGATATCCAGATGAAAATATATGTTGATAATGGAAATTATTCATAAGAAAAAAACAAGACATATAGAGATTATGAATTTCATGTTGATAATATTGAAAAATATTATAAATAAATGGTGAAGTTAATTGAATATAATAAGAATGGTCTAAATTTTAATTGTTTTGATCTTGAGAAGAAAATGAAAAATTTGAAAGTTTTTTATGTTGTGTCTTTACAAATTTATATGAAAAGGGTTATTTTCATCAAAAAAAAATTTGAGTATGTTTTTACTAAAATACCTTATTATTTTAATAATATGGTCTTGGAATTAAACAATGATAAAAATATTACAAGATCAATGAAAAAGGTTTCATTTTTTCTGGAGAATATTATTAATTCCAATGTTGTATTCTTATATAGTTATGATCATAAGGAAATTTATTTAAAAATATGGTATTTATAGAAATATGATATACCTTCCTTTAAATAAAATATTCAAGTAATGAAAAAGATCAAATAAAAATTCACAAAAATAATCTCAACTGGTGTAATTTTTTAATAAAAACGAAAAACTACTAAAGCTAGATAGAAGGTTTCCCAAATGATAAATCCATGATTAATTGGTTGTTGTTGGTTATATAAAAGGATTGGACATATGTTTTTTATTATAATAAAATTATGTCAATTTATGGAAGAAAAATAATCTCTACATCACTAGGGATCAAAACTAAGACAAATAAAATTACATTTATAAAAGGTAAAAATATGTTTACCACTAATAAATTTGGAATAATTGAAAATATAAAAGGAAATCAAAAACAAGATTTATTTTTAATAAAGTATTCTTGTTCAAATCAACAAATTTTGCTTTAAATTCATATGAATAAAGAATACCACAAAATAAAAGTAGAAAAGGAAACAAGATGTTAAGGTGAGTTTACAATAATATCTAAGCAAATAAAGTAGGTTGAACAAAATTATAGTAATCTAGGTTTTTCCTAAGAAAAACGATATTTTGAGTTTTAGGGTATCATAAAATATACATGGGTAAAAGGTAAATTTAAACTAGAATTCAGTCATATAAACCTTTTTAAAAGGAACCATTGATCTAAAGCTATCGTATTTATCCTCGAATTGAGTTTTGATGAATTTTTCCTGATGAAAATTTTAAGGGATATTTAATATATATTATTTAAATAAATGTTTATCTCATGAGTGAAAAATTAAGGACCTCTTAAGAAAATTATTTTATGTTAATTCCAACACCACCCTTGATTTTTGAATGGTGTATTTACAATGGGGTGACATAAAATTCATTTATATTATGGGGCCATGATTCGTTCTATTGTGGGTGTGTTGGTAACATAATTTATTAAATTAGTATTAATTTTAAGAAACAAATTCCATTACAAATTTTTCTGTATGATTTATTGTGAGGGTTAGCTAATTTTTTTTATCAATATAAACCTTATATATATTATGATTATATAGACTAGTCCCACATCAAAATTGATAACCAGATTTTCAGGTGATGAAAAATGGAACCATGTAATTGAAAACTGATTATAGGGATTGAAATTTATCATGAATGTAGAAATTGGATTTTAATTTATTATTTATTCTTCATGTTTTCCCATGGGGTTCAATATTTTTTTATTATTCATGAGATGAATCATTTATCCTGTAACTAAGTGCATTCATTTGATGATTCTTTTGTGGTCTTGATATCATCAATGATTATTAAGATAGTGATTCTCCCCTTATATGTAAATTTTTGGAATAATTAAATTAATTTCATTGAATATTCATGGGGTCATAATTTATTCCCATATAATATGTCCAAAAATTCTCCCTTGACATGAACCTTGAGTGATTAGGTTATCAAAAACTATAATTTCCCCTCCTCTCAAATTCCTTTTAGTACCTTATTATGATGTGTATTACCGAAATTTTTATTCACCAATGGATTATGTTTTAAGTGAGTATTGAGAATGAAAAATGATAGGCAAATTTGATTGTAGGTTAGTTAAACATCAGTCCCAACATAAAGGAGAACTTTTAGTTAGATTTAATGAATGGATTTCACTAATGGTTGATGGATAAACTATGAGGTGGTGACAAGGGGGTTATAAGATCACCATAAGGGAACCCTGATGGTCTTATATAGTGATTTATGGAACGATGTTGTACTTAGGGGTGATTTTAGCTGATGTCTATGTGAAAATTAGATAAATCTAGAAATTTGAATAAAGAAATCCAATGACTGATGTGTAGTTTAATGGAACAAAAAATGTGTACTTCTATAGTTATGATTCAAGGGTTATAAAATATTATAAATATCACATATATTTGGTATGGAATAACATGTTGTGTAATATATCTGACATTAACTTTCATTTGAGTGGGATTAATTTGGTATACTAAGTACACACCTAGCCACACGACTTGTAGTTTCAGTACTCACCATGTATGGACTGCACAACATGACTTGAGTAGTATTACACACCCATGGTCAAATCTATAGACCATACACTATATTTCTATAGAATACATTTGTGTGCTTAATGAATACATTTCTCAGTTGACTAGACATACATTTAGCGTACTCATGGAGAAATCACATGACATGTACCACCTCATACACATCGTGTACCCCAAGGTAATAGGGACCCATGTATTAAGGATACATGTCAAGTGCACCATTAACCCCACACATCTTGTATATTATAGAAAATATCATATAAGTTGATTGAACATAACATTTTAAGGTAATTACTAGGAAAATATTCCTTATAATAGTTACACATCATGTTCTCTTATAGTATATGACATGTACCATTTATATCCTTAGTTCATTTTCTCATCTCTTTATTTAGGACTCATATTTGGGAATGGGAGTTTCCCATCCTTTGTTTTTTCCCATGTAGAAGATTATAGTGTGATTATATTTGTCATAAGTTTTGAGACATGAGGTGATATGCACAACTTAGTCTCCTTAGATTTTCAGGTTCATTGATTGGGATCTAGCATGGAGATTAGAGCATTCATCAGGTAGGAACTCCCTGGAAACATATTTATGATAGGGAATAGGTCCCCAAAATTATTGATAGAGTTAGTAACTCTCCTTTATATTAAGGTAATGGTCCCTTTATCTACAGATTTGGGTACTCCCATAAATATGATTTTAGATAAGGCAAAATTCCTCCACCAAGGTCTCCTACTCATACTACAAATTTCTATCAATTGTCAAGGCATGGGTTTCCCCACTATAGTTTCTAAGTGGTGACATGGGTATTTTATTTTTGGGTAGTTATGATAGTGTAGGATTGTAACTCCCTCCACCCAGTAGATATTTATTCTTGGATAAGGTATGGGTTCCCCTATAGATGTTCAAGATGGTTCCATATAAATGGTTAAAAGTACGATGTGGCACTCCCTCAACTAACATAGATACTTCACTGAGTACTAGGTTCCAACTTAAAGGTTCTAGTGGTGAGGTGGAACTTATAAAGGCTATATTTTTCAGATACATTAAGCCTTGTAACTTCTAGGGAACCCCTTGGTTTCCTCTAATATGTGACATACAGTGAGGGTATCATTTTTAGACTATATATACATATCAATACTCTGAGAATATCTAATTTCACATAATATATGATCTTCATATAATGGAGATTATATTATTTGGACTTCTTTGAATCCCTTCGAATTATAGTGGAAAATCATTTTACAATTTTGTTTCTTACACCTAGAAGCTTATTATTTTGTATTTCAATATAGCTTGTTATATTTTATTTTTGGTTTTCTGGTGACTGACTAATTAATTTTATATTCATGATTGAAAGGGATTTTTTTCCCATATGTATTTTGTCTATTCAGAAAACACACTATTCGGAGGTGTTCTAGGTGGATATAGAGCCATTGTGGCTTATTTGGGGATGACACTAAATGGTTCTTAGTGGAGCTTGGTGATTTATATTAGCAGTGAATACCGTTGTAATTAGTGTTTAATAATGTATACCTTAAAATGTATATGATCTATCCATTTTTCATTGTTTGTAATATTTAGAGAACATTTCATACTTATAATGATTATGGTGTTTTTCTTATGAGGAAATTTACTCACTATATGATTCCCCACGCATTTGTTGTATATAGTTCAGTTGTTTTAATATATATACATTTTCTGTTATTAGTTTTTTTTACATTAGGGATATGTGTGGTTGTGTGATAAGGAATTCCATCTTGTGTTATGTGCCTACTTTTCACTGATAAATATCCTCCATCCTATTATAGGAAGGGTTAGGGTGGCACACTTGGCTTACATTCATCCGAAGTGGGGCCCTGATTTGTTAGGTCATGTTAGAGTTTTATAAAAGTGATTCAGTCTTATGTATAGAGTTCAGATCTAGGATATGTGTGATGATTAGTTTGGTAATTTTGGGTAACAATGTTAATGGTTATTGAGTTTTGTTATTACAATAGGGAGAAAATGTATGTTCAATGGATTATGTATCCTTTTCCCCGGACTTTTACAACATGTGATTCAACCCAAATATCTATAAAATCAATTATAGGGTACTAGAAAATTGATTCTTATTATAATCATTCATGTCTCACTCTTGTCAAGTCAATAAGATATTATCTAATATTTATAAGTTCTTCCAATCAAATAAAGGGTTTTACCAACTAATAGTTATCCAATGTATAGAGGAATGGTTGTGATGAACCTTTGTTTGTGTTTGGGAATGCCACTACTGATTGTTCAGCATTGATGTGTTGTTTTCTAAGACTCGGTTGAGAGAGAATATTACCCCGTGATTTAAGGTAGTTACTCTACTCCCCATTCTTAGTGAATAATTTACTATAGAGTTTATGGTAATTATTATTGAGATGAAAAAATACCCATTTTTTGGACATGTTTTGGGTTTTTTTATGTTATAGGCCTAATTGGTTTGTAGGGAATTCGAGATCCTTAGAAAATAGAGGTTCAGATGGAGTCTGAGGCTTGCACATTCATCTGGTTCAAACACTCTATAATTATATGATGATTCGTGCATTATTATCCCTACTCAAAATAGTGATCAATTAGTGGATGATGTTTTTCTCAAACTCATTATGGGACTACTCTACCAAGGTTAGAGTTTGATCCCTTGTCCAGTATGGAGTTTTATTCATGGAGATGGGTCCCTTAATAGGGTAGTATAACCATGTATGGGTACACATAGAGTCACGTGGACCTCAAAAGGTATTCCATAAACATGTTTAATAAAATAATTTTATAAGATCAGTTATTCGAGTGGATATTACAGAGGAAGATTCAAATAAATGGGGTTGTGTTTCAATAAAACACCACCTAAGATAGATCCCTTTAAAGAAATAATTTTCAATTGATTATTATTGGAATCGATGGACCCTAAATATGGGGGAAATTTATTTTCATTATCAGAGTCAACCAGATCAATGATATCTGTGCACTTCCACGTTGAAAGTAGTTTTGAGAAATGGGGGTGTAGGAGTAGATGGAGTCGGGAAAAAACATTACTTATCATCACCTTAGGTTAATTATATTCTATAATAATGTGTGGATAGTCAAAGATATTTTAATATATGACTGATTTATTTCTTTGTACATAAATCAATGAATGAAATTCAAAATGTGATTCATTCCCCCACTTCATATACCATCTTAAAAAATGGTATAAGTATGAGTTTTTCTTCTTCCACCATGTATTATGGATTTATGGATTTTAATCAAGATCCTAGGAAAAACCATGTCAACTAGATAATTTCCACTGATGGTGTGCATATTTCACTCATCACCTCTAGTAAGGTTTGTTTATATATAGTAAATAAAAATGCCTTTTATGATATTCCTCTGCTACAAAGATTATATATATTTGTACCTACCTTATTATGAATTGGTTACCAATACTAGTAATATGTTGTGATATTTAATAGAATTAGTTATGTGAGTTATGACACTGGTAGTGAGTTGGATTCACTATGGTGTGATGGGTGGATCCCACCCTCAATATTTTGTAGTTCCATACCAATTATATGAAAATAATGGCTTTATTCAGAAATTGTAAAGATGATAAATCAATCCCTATGAATGTGGAGGAAGGTGTAAACTCTATAAAAGGGTCACCGATGGTTTTTTCATTAGTTATTGATTGATATATACATCAGTTTGTGTTATGGAGGAAATATTTAAATGTTTCTCGATAGAACAATGAAAACCCTTTCTTATTTATAAAGTAATTGAACTGAACCATTCCCTTGTGTTTTCTTGTGGTGGATCCTCATTGGAATTCAAGAAATTTTCCTAGAATTTATTAGGGAGTATAAATTTTATTATGAATGATCTTAGTGTGATATCTGAATTCATGGAGTAGAAATAGTCATTTATAACTATTAATCTATAGTGTATGGTGAGATCAGAGTTGTGCAGTAGTGTCGTGGTGGTTGATTACCTTAGTATAGAAAACTATGGTAGGTTAATGGATGAGGTTCCTGAATAACTATCCATATAGTAGCTTATACTTATCTAGAGAGGGGTAAGTTTCTCAACTTTGATTTATATTGGAGGACCTATATTATTTCTTTATAAGGAAGAGTCCCATTATAGTGATATAGATTTGGTGGCCTCATGGGACCAGTTATTCTTAACCAATAAATTGTAATGGTTGTTCTGAATGGGGGATAATTTCACCACCATCCTTTGGGGAATAATGGTTATCTCATTATTTTCATATTAAATATCATGGTGGAAGTCTTAAGAGGATACTACCCAAGTGGATTGTATCCCTCAATATGGTATATCTAAAATATAATTAGCTATATAACCATTAAATAGAAAATAATAAACTATGAAAGTGGATGAGGTTTTCTATAAGGGATATATTTATTAGTCTCTTTATTTTCCCCAATTGATTGTATAGGGTCTAGTTTTGATAGGTTAGGGTTATCTGAATGCTCAAGACCATCTACTTTGGATTATGGTGAATTGTTCTAATTGACGTATAATGATGTTTTATTAAGTAGTTTCATGAGGTTAGTGTTGTTATTGATATTATTATCATTATATTTCCTAAAAGAGAGATGAAAACACAACCAAGGTATCCATGATAGTGTGTGAAAACCTATTAAATATTGATATGTGAAGGAATAATTACCTTGAATTTTTTAAATAGTTTGGAAAATAAGGACCATGTTTCTTTTTTAACACATGTTAGCAACAATGGAAACATTATTTCATGTTCCTTTATAGGAGTATATGATAGGGTAGATGATGTGGGTCTAGAGGATTATGTTTCCTAGAAACTCATAAAGTGTAATTTTTAATTTTTTGTGAAGAACTCGGTGGTAGAGTTTGATGTAGATTGTCTGTATGCACATTATAGTCATTGATAATTATTTTTAAAGGTGGGAAAAAAGAACTGCCACTAACTGTAACCATGTTTTTTAATCATTTTAGGGAGAAAACTATGTTTCCTGGTTATATTTCATCACATTTAGCTCAATAATATTTTAGTACAATGTCTTATAAATACTTACATTGACGGAGTGTATGTTTCTATTAAGGTATTACTTTAAGATGATCTATAGTTTCTAACTTATGTTATTAGAGAATATGTTCTCTTATTAGACGATTGTATACAAAGTTTTTATAGAAATCAGACCTCCATAGTCAATGGAAGTTATTGAAAAGGTGGGTTGTTTTTTACATGGGATTGTTTTTTGAGACTATTAGTTTAGTAGCTCCAGTTACTTTAATTTTTCAGATGAAATGTTTTAATGTTTTGGAGGAAGTATTGGCTCATTTTTCTCTCGATCAATACATAACTCATTTTTTTGTTTTAGAGATCTAGGAACTACTTAAGGGTGAAAAGTAATTTTACCCTAACATGAAATATTGTAAAAACTTCCCAAAGGCATCATTGATCTTATGTCATAGTGTTTACCACTAGGAAATGTTTTGGTGAATTTCTAAGTGAAACTAATTTTAAGTGATTTTTAAAATTTATTATTAAAATAAATATTATTTCCATGACTCAAGATGGCTATATATCTTAAATACATTTCCATATAGAAATTTCAACCACCCTATTGAATTAAAAATGCCAGATTTACCAAAGAGGTAACAAAAACACTATTCAAAATATATGCCCTCAAGGTAGCTCATTGTGGGTTTGTAAGTAAAATAATTAATTAAATTATTGTTAATTTAAGAATAAAAAATCTCATTATAAAAAAACCTTGTGAATTATCCCTAAATTTATTTATATTCTTCATCAATATATAAACTAGATCAGAAATTAGTGATTGACCATATCATTGAGGAAATAATATCAGATCAAACGAATGGGACCATTTCTATGATGAAATTAATAATTGGATAATTTGGAGATGTTGAATGGAACCATGGAATTTATAATATATTGAAGTGAAGGTGATTCTATATTTAGGTAGAGTTTTGATTTGGATTTGTTCCATGCTCTTAATATTTTTTCATGGGGTTCGTGAATTTGTATTATTTGTGGGATGAATCATTTATCTCACAAACATTATCATTTTAAAAATTATTTTTGACTTTATTGATCCCATAAATGGTGATTATTATGTTGATTATACTCTTCCAAGATAATTTGTAGAGTCTCCAACCTCATTTCATTGAATATTCTATGTTTGTTGATTTCTTTAGTCAACATCTATCAATGAATTATCCATTAATGAGAACTTTAAGTGGATAGGTTTGAATCACCCTTGATTCTCCATCCAACATAATTTTTCTTACTCCACATGGATAATGGGTATCACTAAAATTTATCATAGTCAATGGATCAAAGTGTGGGTGCAGATTGTGAATTAACAAGGATAGAAATATGTGATAGTAGGCGAGTGGTATGGTGATCAGTGCATGAAGAGAGACTTTTGAGTATCCTTCCAATGTGAATTTGTCCAAGGAATGATGGATCATTTATGGGGGGGCTATAATGGGGAAAAAAGTCACCACGAAAAAAGATTGATTTTCATTTTTGGTGATGGGTGATAGAAAAGCATAACTGGGGGTGATTTCTGGTGGTAGTGGCATGGAAATCCGAGGAAATTAAAATTTGAGTAATTAACAATGAGAAATAGCATGTAATTAAAAGGAAAGTACATCATATTCCTCTCTGTATATAACTCTTAGTTCATAAGAAGATTATAAATATGACATAGAATATTGTATGGATTAACAAACCATGTAGTTTATGTGACATTAACATCCATGTCTATGAAATTATGTTAGTCAGCTGAGTACACACCTCTTCATAGGTCAAGTAGTTTGACTACCTTATATACATGGCCTATATGACTTGATTCAATTTTTAGTACACACCCAAGGTGGAATTCATGGACCAAGTTCTATGATCCCACTAATATGAATTTTATAGTTTGGGACTACAGGAATTGAGTAGCTAGTCGTACACATTGAATACTCAAGTGGAAAACACACATTGTGTACCAACTCATGTGCATCATATACCCCAAGATAATAGAGGCATGTGTATTAGGGATACACATCAAGTCCCCCATTGGTCCCACACATCATTTTTATCATAGTTCACACTGAGTAAGTTGACATCACATTCCATGTGAACAGAAGTACACGAAAAGGCTTACCTTGTGGGGATAATTGTCAGGTATCCCTATATTATCTGTCATGTACATTTATATACTTAGTGAATTTTCATACCACATTGTTCAAGACATGGATTTGGGCATGAAAGTGTCCCATCCTGAGTGTTTTCTTGTTTTGTACATGATGGTGAACTTCTCTTCGGCATCAGAGGAGAGTTGTGAAGTGATATGAGTATCCTAATCTCCTTGTCTCCATAATTATATTTACAAGGATTTTTCATAGATATCTGAGAATTCATGGAATATAAAATATTCTAAAATGTGTTTTTGATATGGTTTAGGTCCCACACATTATTGATAGAGTCACATACTTAATGTGTGTGTCCTTTATCTATAGAGTTGGGTACTCCCTTATTTAAAATATCATATGGGTCAAAGGTCCTCCACCATGGTTGGTTACACCATTGAATGATACTTATCCATTAGTGAGGCATGGTCCTTTAACTATAATTTCTAATTGGTGATGTGGGTATGCTCACAGCTATGTATTTATGATAGTAGGGGTTATTAATCCCTTGATTGGTGTCTATTTTTGGACAAGGTGTGAGTCTTCCTATAGATTCTTTAATGGTGATGTTGTAACAGTAAATAGTACGGTGTGATACTCTATTTAATGAAGTGACTTTGTCATCTAAGAGTGAGTTCCCCTTTATAAATTCTATTTTTGAGATGGAAGTTATAAAGGTTTAGAAGTTTGGATACTTTGAACCTTATGACTCCTCATGCACTCCTTTGTTGTTGTCGTGATGTGAAAGCAACTGGGTGATCGTCATCAAACTTTATAAAAATATCAATACTTCTAGAATCACTATCCTCTAATGATATAGGACCATCATGGATTAGAGCTTATATGACACAGAATCTTTTACATCCATAAGCCATATAGTTGCTTGAAATATCTAGATTTTCCTTATCTTACTCATAGATAAGCTCTTGTTTTGGATTTTAAGATGGATTTTTTGTTGTATTTTCTTTGTGTTTTTAGGTATTCCAACTAAGTATGTTCATACGCTCCCATGCATGGTCTTTCGTACCACATGTGTTAGGCTTCTGCAGATGACACATGGTTTAGATGTGGTCTAAGAGGATGCAGATATGATGTGTCTTGGTTGAAACAATTTATTGATGCTGATTAGTGATATCTTATAGTTCATGATGGTGGAAGTGACCATTGTATTAAATGATCAATAAATGATAGAAAGTAGTGTGGAGATGTTATACATTGTTTTATATTCATCGAGTTTAAATAAACTTCCAAATTTATAGTTCTTATGGTTTTTTTCTTATATGGAGATGTTATCACTATGTGATGTATCGTGTATGCATTGTGTACTGTATATATACACACACACACACATATATATATATATTTGGTTTTTTGGTTATTTTATACATCATAGATATGTGTTGTTGCATTCTGATGCAGGTTAAGGCATGACATCTTCTGTAATAAGCCAACTAGATGCTAGCCACAAACCCATAGACTATTGGAGGTGGTTGTGAAATGTCACACTTATATTGTTGCTAGACCATGTAGATATATAGTGGATCAGTTCATGTTAAAAATATATCCAAGAATTCATAGAATTATTCTACACCAAAAAATAAAAAATTTCTTCTATTATGGGATAAAATTACATGTCGTGGACTATTGAAACCAAGATGCGAGTTTTGGTATTGATGGTGGTAAGATAGATATAGAATGAATAGAATCTATCAATAATGGAAACTAAATAATTTATTTAGTGGAAAAAATATTAAAATCATGAATAATTTGAATTTCATGAGTGGTTTCTAAAATATGTAAGACCCCAAATTTTCTAATAATTAATATAGGTAATTTGCATCAAATATGGATGAATTTAAAAATTATTTATGAACATTAAACAAAATCAGTTAGAAAACATAAAAAGGATGAAGTATGAATAATAATAAAAATTGTTCTAGCTAATGATATGGAATAAATCCTATACAAAATGATTCTATAAAGGAGAAAGTGGACCATGTTTCCCATGCATACTACTATTTTCAAAATAGAGGGTGAAATAATGAAGATTTTTCTCAATGTTAGAGATGAAAATAATTGAATTTTTTGTTTGATAAGAAACTCTCAACCATTTTATACTCACCAGGGAGTTATGAGAAACCCAACTTATTCTCATATCTAACAGTTTGTTTTAATATATAGGGAATTAAAGGCAATTAATTCAAGGGAAGATCAACACTGATGGGTAATATAAATATTTTATATAAACATAAATTATCTATCATGGCATGGCCTATCTTGATTTTTATTTATTCTTTAAGAAATATTATGATAAGGATTCTAGGATTTTTTTGGAAAAAAACTTTGGCCTTGATAAAGAGATGATAGTGTTTTCCTGTTAATATGGATGTTAGTTGATAAATCTATTAGAAATTGTTATATCATATAAAGATATATATTTTTTAAAGTGATCAAGATCATTATTCTTAAGGTATGTTTGTTACATTTTTTCCATTCCTGTCTTGAAAGAATAAATTTTAAATTTAAGGAAGATAAATTGGATGACTGAATTTCAAAAATTATGGGAAGCTATTTGGATATACATGGTTCCAAAAAAACATTAGTAAGTTTATTAGTCACAATTATTTTTTTTCATAGAGTATTGAGAATAAATCATGTTGATGTATATTTTCATTATGGTTATTGACAAAAAATACAAAGGTGGATATTATTAGCCCCTTGGATGATGATTTGTGGTATTTTTTTAAATAAAAAATTATTTCAATATGTGTTGATATATGAATTATGGAGTGATATTAGTACCCACTAGATTGATAAATTTTAAAGGAACAAATTTAGTAAAAGTAAAAATTGAGTACTTTATCGTTATTCATATGGAAAATAAAATTAAGTTTTTGTTGCTACTATTTTTGGATTGAAATTTATACAATCATTCAGTATCTTGATGAGTTGATTAGTTTAAGGAAATTTAAGAATATTATGAAAAACATGAATGTGATGAATCTACTACTTGATGTCTTATGTTAGTTATCTTTTAGCATGTTCAATAACTGATGAGGAGATATTCATAATAATAACGGTATACACACTATTGGGATATATTTTTTTGAATCATAAAGGGTGAAGATATTATGATATCTTCAAGAACCATTTTGATTACTGTGAATATTTTCATAGTTCATAGAGATTTTTTACTATCATATCTCTATAAATAAGTTGAGGATATTGTTGCGCATGTAGAAAAAGGAATCTAGCAATGTATTTAGGTGAATATCCACTGTTTTTTAAAGATTAAAGATAACTATATTATATATAAATATCACATGGTTAATGATGATGATTTAGATAAAAACAGTAGAGACATGTTTTGTCTTAATTAACAAATAGCTAAAGCATACTGGATTAATCATTTTACAAATATTTAAGAAGATTTGAAGAAATTTAGGAATTAAAATATCAATGAAGTAGTACAAATAATATCATAGGTAGAGAAATAGACTTGGGTTCTTTATAATATGGATGAAGTGAATTTAATAATGTATTTAAGTGATTTAAGATTAATTGAGGTGGATAAAGATATTTTAAATAAGTTTTGAGTTATTCTAAGATGAATGGACCTTATATATATAAATAGAAATAATATTTACCCTAGTATATAATATCATAGTGTTAGTAGAAAAATGTAAAAGTAAATATTTAATATATCACAGAATATAAATTGTTCAAGTATTGAGATAGTTAAAACTATGTTACATAAGAGTAAATATGTCTCAAAGTTAATGCAACACTATGATATGAAATATCACTTTAATGATAGTAATATCTCCTAGAACATATATAAGACTAATTTTTAGTTCACACTAATGTATAAAATAATAAAATATTGTATATAGAAGATTATTTTTGGAGGATATATATGATTAATTCTAATATTTCATAGAATACATAAAAATAATTTGTATCACATAATATTTTCTCTGATTATTTGTATGAGTATCCACAAGATTTCAAATAATACGTATGATCCTTAGTTTGGATGTGTAAGATCAAATATTATGATTCTATTTTCTTCTCTGTTGATTAAATTCAATAATTCATTAGTGATTAAGTCATGATTCAATATGCTAATTGTGTTGAGATTTAGAGAAGAAGTTTTCATCCAGAGATAATTTTTTTTGTATCTTGATTTCATTATTGTATGTGATTAGGGAGACATGGAAAATACGAAGTGGGATTTGTGGAATCATGAAGGAAAGATATAATATAGTAGTTATATAGAAATAAATAAGAAATATCAACAAATATATGAGAAGATACTAGAATGATATTATAGATGGTTTGAATTAGAGGATATGTTACAATATCTTAGAGGAACACTAATACATTATTCATGAAAGTTATTTGACTATAAAAATGAAATTTATGTTTGAATATACAGATAATGATACTGAACATAAAGGATATTTCTATAATTTAATTAGGTAATATTATCTATGTATTCTTGAAGAGTCTATAATGAAAATTATGATTTGAACTAGAAGGGAAGATAATAATGATATATGAATAATGTAATTATTATTTATATCATAAAGTGTAAAAAAAGATTTTTTATGTAAGTGAACACTATGTAAACTATTATATATATTTAGGTTACTGTTATTTTAAAGGAGAGATAAATATTGATATGTTTCCATTGGTGATATTAAATATCTAGTGTGTCAATTTTCATGATGTTAAAAAAGAGAGGCATTCATTTGAATAATTTTGAAAGTAAGAGGATTAATATCAAAATTAATTAGTCATATTGATAATTTTTATTATCCTTTTGATATTATTTCAAGAGGAAACATCCAAATTTGGTTGTGGAAAAAAGTATTTGGATAGTGATAATGCCTATGAAGAGCTAAATGTGTTTTTTATTAATTTTGTTGGTTTAATGAATTATAATATTGTTGGTATAATCTATAAGGGTTCAAGTCCATTATTATTCCATTGTTTTTTCATGATAATAAAATATTTTTTACTTTTATATACGATAATAGCAACCATACACGGATTAATTTCACCTACATTGTTAGTAAAGATCCTCAATATTTTTTTGTTGAATTTGTAATAATTTATATCTATATTACATGTATGAATAAAAAAATTTAGATGAGAGATTGTGACCAATTCACTCTAAGAAGAGTTGAGGTAAAAGAAAAATATTCTTTAATTGTTATATATTTATCCACTTATATTCACCCCATATTAATATGGTTGCATCGATCTTATGGGAACCACAAAAATATCATTTTAGATTATTTATAAAAATTATTTGGTCATAAATTACTATACTTATCATATAATAGAAATGAAAATAAAATATACATCCTTTAATTGATTTTCTTCTAAGAATTCAATTAATCCTTTGAATCAACATCCTTGATGTAGAAATAAATTTCCTTATCACTTAAATGAAAACTATAAACTCCAAAAATCCATACCTTTATTTTAAACACTTACATATTTATAAGAATTCTAAAACATAAATTTGTTATAATTTACCGTAAAAACCCAATGAAATTTTTTATATAACATTAGTTCTATATATGACAACTCTATGGGGTTTTATAGACTAATTTTGGTATTATAGGTGATTTCATTTCCAAAAAAACATCACCCATCCTTACCAAAACCCTCTTTAGGTTTTAATGAATTAGGGTGACTAATAGGCCATCTAGTCTAATATTAATAACATAAAATTTCATTTACATGAATTTTAAACAAGGAAATAGTGCCCAAAAATATCAAAAACCAGTTATAAATTCTTTGAATAGAAAGATTAAACTTTTATTAAATTCATTCATAGTTTCAAAACATTCTTGAAAATAATTAAAGAATGGAGTTCATAGCCATACCAAGCCTTAAAATACTACCTCGGCCTCTCTAAATCATTGATGTACCCAATAATATTTATTATATGAGCATATACTAATGTCTATTCGGTTATCTTTAATCTAAATAAATAATTTAAAATTTCATACTTCTCAGGCCTCACTTGAATAAAATGGATTCTTTTTAGGCTATCTATTATCTCGAATGAATCCATGTTATCATGTTTTTTTAGATATAGGTACCATTAACATTACAATGAGAGTATAAACATGAATTAAATCCTTTAAATTATTATAATGTACATGTAGAAGAATTTATTTAATATATTTAATAGTTTACTACTCAAGAAGGGGTTTCTTTAACACATATAATTTTCCCTCTTTATTAAAAATGATTCTTAAATTCACTTCCATTAATATTTTATTTCTCCAATATTGATCTCTAAGTAACATTTTATGATTATTATGTTATTTTATCTATAGTAGAAATTTTTAATAATTTTTTATAATGTTTTATATTCATTTAATAAGAAATATTATTAAATAAACTCAAATTAAAATGATGTATCCTTTTAATAACATTATATTCATCAGTGGTTCAAGATCCATATTTCATTGGGTATGGAGTTTGGATTGTATTTTATCTCATTTCTTAGCAATTTAAGAAAAACCTTATGTTAATCATATCATATATGACTCTTGGATAGTTTAGTGGACAAACCTTTTCAAAAATCATCATGTTGATAAAATCAATGGTATTCCTCTACTATCGTATCCTTTAATATTTCCCATCTTGGTATAATGCATGGATATTGTGAAATATGGGAAGATAATTTTGTTTGGTTCACTATAAAATTTCATTTCTTAATAAATATAACCGATGGGTACCCTTTATTTTAATAACCTACCTGATTGAATGATTGAGGTATTGAAAAGTATTTATATTGGAAAGAATACAACACATGGTATTTTTTATGGGATTTAAAATCACATTATATTCTCTCATGTATTATATTTATTAGGAATTATAATTAAATAGATTAATCCTTAAATTTTTTGGCCCATATGATCCATGATCTATTTTAGTAGTTATTATTTTTTTCTTGTTCATTTTCGCTCAATTTTTATTTGATCCAAATTTTACAAGTATCACTTTATTCATGTTAGTTGGATTGGACCATGAGTGGGCTCATTTTAATTTATTTTCCAATAATTACATATATTTAATATATATAGACACATATATATTTTCTTAAATAAAAAATATGTAAAAATATAAATGTTAAGTGGTAAGACAGAACTATTTGATTAAAGGGGATTTAGGTTTAATTTTAAATTCTTACAATTTTTTTATTTTTAAAAATTATAAAAAAATTAAATAATATTTAAAAATTATATATATATATTTATAATAAAATTAAAACACTCCATGTATCATATATAAAAATATATTTAGAACGAATTTTTTTAAAATACCATGCACAACATAGACACACAGATTAAACTAAACAAATTATTTAAATAAAAAAATATAGGCGTATGCTATATCTCATATCTATGAGGATATTCCTATATAAATATAAGACTATAAAATAATATATTTTTGACTTTTAAAATAATTGAAAAAACAGTATCCTTGGTACCGAAAATCTCATGGTCTTACTCCTAATGCTCGTAGGATTATTCCCATTTTTTTATGTTTATAATTTTGGTTTTCAAGTTTTAAACAATTTACTTTTATGTTATATATCTTCAACTAAGTTAATATATTTATTATATATGAATATATACAACTTAATATAACCCAATATATGTATTCTTACCCAAAAAATAAAATCCAATAACATTCACACATATCTAACTACTTCGCATGCATAATGTAAATAACAAACATTCATGTTAAATTTTTGAATTGTAAAAAGTTAACATCACCATATCCTAAATCATCGTGAAATAGGTAGAACCCCTCCCCCCCAGTTCATAAACATGGCTTATGATCTCATGAAAATAAAAAATCTGACCCAATGTACCATTATCTATGGATCACTACTCAATAGAAACCTAATTCTAATAGAGTCCTAATACCTTATATATATAGATCATTACCAATATTTACTTTAAATTCAATAACCTATTAGACAAATCATAATAATTGTTGAATGTAACTAAATCATATATAATACCTATCATATAAATTCTTATAGTCAAGCAATGAAATTTATATGAATCAAATTAACACTTTAAAATGATTATTACATTAATTCATAGAATAAAATTTTATTCCTGAATAATAAATCATGGGATATACTAAATAAATGAATTTCTCAAATATTTTGACATAAGATAAACATGTATGAATTTTTCATAAATAAAAAATTAACACATTATAAATTGAACATTCATTATGGGTATTATATAATAAAAATAAATATGAACCTTTTAATTTTATCTCAATATAAACTCATTAATATTAGTTTTTTACATAGAATTTAATATATTCTCTTATATATTTCAAACTATTTCATATTTATAAAACCTTTTATAATTATATAAACATTTCATATGTTATGAGAAAACTATATATAAACTAAATATCCAAAATTTTACTTTATTTAAAACATTGATCAAAACAATCAAAAATTATTTTGGAATGGTTTGAAATTTTCAAAACAAAAACATTTAAATATGAACATTTCATTAACTAATATAATATATTTTATATAATACCTTATTTTATAATTTACAAACACTTTATAAATTGATAAACAATTTAAATCCACTATAAACCTAGATCACATCTACTAAATTATTTTTGGTATGGCGGGAAAATGTTTTCGAAAATTTTTGTAAAAACATTTTCTCTTTAAATTTACAAAACCGTGACAAACTTTCTTGTAAATCACAACATGTTTTTTCACTGATGACTGAAATTTAAAAGGTAAAACCATTACAATTTTCTATTGGTGATTGTTTTTTTACAAACCCATCGAATGTCTCCCACCAAGATGTATTTTCACTCATCTATGTCACATTTTTCTTATAGAAATCACATTTCTAGGATAAATTGGTTGTTGGGGATATGACCCCATTCTCTATATAATTATCTCTCCCTTGGAAGATAGGTTCTTCACTTATTCAAAAACTTTCTCTTGTTTTTAATCTCACAATCACCCCTTCCCACCACATTATTGTGGATGTGTCATCCTTGCCTCCATGTAAATCTGTGGTGTGGCACTTAAAATCACCATTTTCAATTGTTCCACTTTTCCTTAACAATAATTAACTTATCTTTGGTTTTCTTTTTTAGAATATCCTCTATAAATATTCTTAGTGTAATTAAAATTTTACATTGATACTTCAACATAACACATCATGTTTGACTCCATCCTTGGTTAGGAATGATGGTTTTCATAATGGCTTGTGTCGATTGTAGTGTATGTTGTTAGTGGGGACTCCCATCTCTCTTGTAGACTATGTTATCTCGATTTGGTTTCATGTTTTTTAGGATTTATTTCTCAATTTCATTTTTATTAACCTATTACTCTACTATTAATGTCTAAACAATTGTATTAGATCCCTTATAGGTCTAGGTTAATGTTTTTTGGCGACTTGTCTTTATATTTGAATGGTTAGATGTAGATTCATTTGTTCTTCCTATTTATCTTCATTTATGTTCACTTTGGAGTATAATTCATCCTAATTGTATAGTTTTAGTGTTTTGTTATCATTTTTTTACATTATTAGGTTTATTACTAACCCCTTTGTAGTCTCATTCCCCTATAGTGGTCATTAAAACACTCATGAATCCTTCTAATAGTTTGTTTGTTCTCATTATCCTCATATACTCTTAGGTTATCCATTTGGTGGGATCACTAGAGTGGTCTTCTATATCAAAGGTAGTGTTAATATTTATATAATGTAATTATAAAGATTTTACTTAAAGTGAATGTTTTTATTTGTTTTGGAAATAATCCAATGGATGAAGGTGAACTATGGAGGTCATGTTCTCATCCTAATTATGGTTTGCTTCTCTCATGAATTGATGGTGGTCAATGTCACTTCATGATGGTGTTTAAAGTCTGTGGTTAAATATTTCCCATTATATTATTTTTAATAACGTATTTTATATGGTAATTGTTTAATTATGTATATAGTGGAGACTTTTTATGTTCATCTGATTACTATTTCATAGGATCCTTTTGGTGGTTCACTCTAACTAACAAATACAACGACAAACTAGTTATGGGTAATAGGTTTTCAAACCTATAGGTCGAGTGGTTTATGTTTTTTTGAAGGATTATTACATTATTTATGATGTATGGGGTTACATTGGGGTGTATTCTTAGCCTTTGCATAAGGTTCAAGGATTGGGTCATGATACAACCTATCATCTACAATATGTTTTCTTAGAAAATGATATGTTGTCAAATCATCAGTTCAAAATTTTGAGATTTAAATTTATTTTTGGTATCTAAAATATGTATTTATTATTTTTTTATTTAATTTTCATTGTATTGTACATTGAATAAAGTTCCTTCATCCCATATTAGAGATTTTATAAAAACAAAAAATAGGATGGGGAGAATATTAATATGACCATTTTACAAGAAAACCATGTCATAGTGTTATGCTATTTATGATTCTCCATTCTATATGAAATATTTCGAAACCAATTTTTCATGAACTATGAAATTTTTTTAAAATTTTTTTAAAATCGTGGTTATTTTCCTATAAATCGTGTTTTTTAGAAATATTTAATAACATTTATCATTTTATACAAAACATGTAAAAAGTTATGGGAGAATAAAAAACTCATTTTCTAATTTCTTCATTGATCCAAAACATCAATCCAAAAAAAAGATATTTTTATTTGATTCCATTCAATGTTTTTATAGGGTACAAAATTTCACTAAACATAGAAAACAAAATTATCCAGAATCTATTTATGGGGTAAGATATTTCAATTCAGGTATGAAAAATAAATTAAATGAAGAACACATTCCTTTTTTTCAGATGGTTTAGACTCTCTTATCCCCTTATTATTGTATTTATCTATATTATATATAATACCCACACAACCTCATTACTCCTATGGTATATATTGGATATGTGAATCCTTTGATGCTTGGGAAGGGTCCTCTCTACCTCATTGTCTGCTAAAATGTTGTTTAAATAGAAATATTTAGAGAAACCAAGAGAATTGGTTTACAGAAATTATAGTGATAGAATCATAGTATTCACATATATTCCCTACAATTAATAAAATATAATCTTTTTTATAGTACAATTATATATATCAAACAATTTTAATTTTCAAAAAAAATCAATGAGGTTCAAAAAATTTAGCACTCAACTCGTCATTTTGATTAACTGTTTAACATTTAAAAATTTTATTTCAACATTCAAACACCCCTAATCACCCTAAAATGATGATATAACAATATATGATATCTTATAGTAGGATTGGGATACTAAGTCACACATTATATCATAACGGATGAACTTATATGGAATACACCATTATGTAGTGACCCTCACTACATCATGGTTTATACTAGTGAAAAACCATGACCTCATTTGTACCACTAACCTATACTTTTTTTCTGTATTTATATCTAACACTATGTCTATTTCAAATTTAAACTTCTGATATACAATCCACCTCATTATGTTTTGATGTCAATAAACATTTTGCTCTTGCATTATAAAGGTAGGCTATCATTGGTGTTTCTATCTAGAAATTATTTGTAATGAATGTTGTTTGTGAGGGTGGGAGGTCAGGCTCATAACACCACTATGAGGGAATTAAGCCGAATCTCAAACTATTATATATTTAATTCATATTTATTATTTCTTACCAAATCCCAAAGTTGTATTTGTTATAACTGTACCAAAGATCTAATCAAAACCATGTGGGGATGTGAAAAAATGTGTATACTATAGATTATGTGTCTTTATATTATTAATTCATGATGCTTTGGTTTACATATTGATGGTTTGGAACCCTAGAATTTATCACTATCCATAGAGGTGGTTAGTGTTTTTGATGTTAGTGTCGGGTCTTGTATATGGATTCCAAATTATCCATATGAAGGGAATCACACCCCACATAGTTTAGGGTTTACTTTAGAGAACATGACATTCCTTTTAAAATCATGTAAAAAGGACCATTACGGTTCCTATTAAGGACATTCAAACATAACCAAGTGGCTACTGGGAAAAATATTTCTTGAAATGGTTCGTGTGGAACTTACTCATGAGCGGCCCTTTCTGGTTCATCCTATTTTTTAGTAACTAAGTAGGAGAATTTATGGATCATATCTATCTCATTACGAGAGGCATGCCTAGTCCATCTATCACTACCCTTCCTCAAGACCCATTTTGTGACTACCCCATTCCCGTCTTCCATAGAGCAGTGGCTATAGACTAGCACCAAAGGCGTAAATCCCGATAAAAAGGGAAGGCATTGCTTTTATGAAACATAAACACACACAATGAGAGTTCAAGAGGAAGCAATCACTATGTAAATAAGTATAACATGTGTGCTGAAAGTACAAAGGGGCCAGAATACAAGCCCAATAGAAAGGTAAAACTACAACTAAAAGAAAGTACAACTAAAAGACAAACAGCTGGAAGATGGAAGTAGCTCCTAGATCGTCCTCCGGATTCCTACCTGAAGAGTAGGTACAAATGACCTCCTCAGCACTCCGTGTCAATCGGTCTGCTCCGTGTGCCGTCAGGACAAGTATCAACCTCCAGGTACAGTCCAGTCCTCGTACACTCTGCCTCGGTCAGCGCTGTTCATCATCTGCATCCAACACAACGAGGTGCTGGCATAGCCCGTCCAAATGTGATTATAACGATACATAGTAGGGACCCCGAGACCATCAAGGTCTCACTAAATCCAACAGGAATAAACCACAAAAAAAGATCTCAACAGATAACCTTTACCTAGGTATGTGCCCATACATATACCTAAGTTATCAAGTAACCCATCTCAATCATGAGGTAAACACAAAGGTCATTGACTGAGGTCAAACCAGGATTTTTATTCACAATGACGAAGACATGGCTGTTGGAGAAATATTCCTCTATTGAGAATAGTGGTACTGTCACGACTCTGAGGTGTTACTCACTAACCTTAGACTGCTGAGTCACTCCTCCTCTCGAGTACCGCGGGTTGACCACCTCACAAAGTAGTGCTCCCCCGCCACGGGTCTACCACCTCACACAGTAGTGCTCCCCCGTCATTGCCTACAGAGGTACTCCTCCTGTCGAGTACCGTGGGTCAACCACCTCACAAAGTAGTGCTCCTCCACCATGGGTCTGCCACCTCACAAAGTAGTGCTCCCCACTGGGCTATTCAAGTCACTCCGAATCGAATCAGAAAAAAAGTCATCAGGTCTCAGCCAGCTACAAGGTCACCGTACTCTGTATGATCGTCTCCAGGAGGATCCTCTCCAAGAGAAACTTTTTGACACTCCAAGTGTCACAAAGTTCCACATAAAAGTTTCTCATAAGACCGCCTCATCATAGGGGTCTCAACGCAACAGATGGCGTGTCAATCGGATGCCCGGTCTGTGAGTTATTAGCATTTCGGTTCTAAAGGCCTGGTTTGTTTTTAAGCTAAAACCAACCCCACCATACTCCAATATCATCCTAACACAACACAGAGTATTCCAAAAGAACCATCTCATCAAGAGGAATCCAATTTAGTTGACGGCACTTCAATCGTACATTAGGTCCTCAAGCTATAAGTGTTTCCACTATGAGGGCCCGGTTGGTTTCGGGTTCGAACCAACCGGGCCATTTTTCCAAAATCGTCCAAATCTCATAGAGAGTATCGCAAGAGGACTGCCTCGTCGCAAGGGTCCCATTGATGCTGACGACACGTCGATCGGACGCGCGGTCTCCATGTATTTCGCGTTTAAGTGAAAACGGGCCCGGCCCGTTATGCCTGGTGGACTGATCGGTCAGGTCAACCCAGAGTTGGCGGGTCTGACCCGGTAGGGGTGTCAGACCGGCCAAATGATTCATGTGGCCTGGCCTGAGGGGCACGTCCCGGCTAGGCAAGGCTCGGCTGGGCGCAAACCGGCTGGGTGCTGCACAGCTGGCTCGGCCAGCTGGCATAGTGGCTCGGCCTGAAGTCCGAGCGATTCGTGGCAGGGGTGCAGCCCCCGGCTCTTCGAATCGGCAGTGCCAAGCGGCACCACCCTACAAAACCGGCCGGCTAGGCCGACCGGCCTTCTGGAGCATGTTGCCCGCACGACAGGCCACTTGTTTCTTCAGCGTGGGGCCCTTATGGCACCGCGGTTTGGCTCCACCTGGCCGGCTGACAGGCCAGCCGATTCTCCGATGCGAT
This sequence comes from Viscum album, assembly GCA_963277665.1. Taxonomy (NCBI): domain Eukaryota; kingdom Viridiplantae; phylum Streptophyta; class Magnoliopsida; order Santalales; family Viscaceae; genus Viscum; species Viscum album. Next base: position 599,188,875 of record OY728159.1, on the reverse strand, counting down.
GCCCTCCTGGCACCGCAGCTCCCCTTCGTCCCTCTGGATGATGGGTCGGCCGATCCTTCCGCTGAAGCAAAACAAAAAGCGGGTCACGGTTCCCGCTGCACAGCCGGCGTGACGGCGTCGTCTCCCTCCACTGCGACCTACGCTGGCCGCAGTTCCGCTTCCCCGACCCGGCGTGACGGCGCCATGCTTCCTCCGCCACGGCTCTCTTGGTCGCAACTTTTCATAGCATGTGCGATGGAGGCCCTTTTGCAGCCGACCTCTTCCTTGTTCTTCCTTTGATCGCCAATTCCATAAAAAACAGGATTAAATGGAGGGTCGTCGGGCCGTTTTTGATCAGCCTGTGCCCTCCACGTTAAGGGATATCTATAGGTCGGACAAACAAGATTATATAACAACAAACCAAGACACAATTCTTAATCCATTAAAATTGAACTTAACCCCTGCCTCATTTATGACGTCGCACGTCAGGCATCGTGGTAGACGGAATCACGGGGAAAGGATTCGTAGGCGACGTCGGAGTGCATCCAAGGAGGAAGCGGTGTCTCCTCACTTGTCTCGGAGAAAAGAAAGGATGACACGTCTTCGTTCATCATGGAACCGGCATTCTTCATCGAATAAGTCACCGTTCTTCAACAGAGGGTCGGTGTTCTTCCCCAAAAACTCAAGATCTCCCCCACAAAAAAGCCTCCCCCAAAATAAAATAATAATCTACTTATTATTTTATTTAATACAAGCCATTTGAAATTAAAATATTCAAACCAACTCATTAATTAAATGTGTTGGCAATTAATTAAATAGAGATAGAGGTGGTGGAAGATCTCATAAATGTTGGGAGAGTGGTCAACATTAAACAAGGGTTTTTAATGGGGGGTTTAAGGGAGTTATTTGGGGAGTTTAAATAGGGTTAAGGAAGATGAAAGGTTGGGGCTCGTGTGGGCCGCACCTCTCATTTATCCACATGTGGGATGTTGGGTGGTTGTGGGACCCACCAAAAACTTCCCATCAGAGGGTTTAACTTCAAAAGTTATAAAATAAAATTGGTTTGAGAATTTTATTTATTTTGATCTAATTCCCCAAATAATAATTCTCAACCCGCTTAAAATGAAACCGAGGTAATGGTTCACTTAAGAAATTACCGGTGCTACGAGTTCATTGGTGCCCTCGGATTTCAATTCCGAGCACCGGTTCAAAATATAGAAGAATCCGCTCATTCGTTTACTTAACATACCTGAGCTAAACTTTGGAAATTGATTCTGGGCACACCATGCCTTAGAATCAAGTTTCGTTAGAAGCCGCAGTCTCGTAAAATTACATGTTATTTAAGAAAAAAATTTCCTTGAAATTTCTGGGTCTTTACATTACTCCCACTTCAGGGATTTTCATCCCCGTAATGCTTTAATACACACTAGGAAAAACAAAATGTTACTGAACCCGCATCTGAGCCTCTTTATCCCAAGTGCTTCCCTGGAGGTTCTCGTGCTTCCAGTGAAAGAAAACATGAAGAATTGACTATCATCGTAGGACCAGCTCTTGTCGATCCTCAACCTATACTACAACCCGTGAAATTCTCCCTGTCATTGATGTCCAGCTCTCTGGGGTCGATGATGACGGATCGTGCATGAATCTCCTCGGCTGAGATACGTGGAAGACGTCGTGCACCTAGTGAAACTGAGGTGGAAGGGCAAATCAGAATGCCACCTCACCTACTCTACTAAGAACCTGGTAAAGTCTGAAGAATCAGGGAGATAACTTGCTTCCCCGACCAAATCGTTGTGGACCTCATCGAGGAGAGACCCGTAGGAGTGGTCACAACCCTCAAACTCTAGTGGTATCTGTCTCCTATCAGTATGGGACTTTTGTATGCCCTGTGCAGTCTTCATCTGCTCCTGGATGATCTTCACCTTCTCCAGTAGCCTCAAGATGAGTGCACTGGTCAACCTCTTCCTCAGCTTTTGAAAAGCTCTGTTGGCATCTCTCTGGCCATAGGAAGGGTTTCCCTTTCCTCGTTAAAGCTAAAAGCGGTGCAACAACTCAGGTGAAGTCTGGCACAAATCTATGTTTGGACGACCCCTAACTAATCAACTGCACCTACCTATGCTTGATTCCATCCTGTGCTTCCTGGGGTTTCCTTTTCTCTGACCAAGAAAAACCCATCCCAATGTTGTAGGTAAACCAAAACCTTTTTTCCTAATACAATAAATCTATGTATGAATTGTAGTTACCCAGTCCACACCCAAACTAACGTCGTAAGGCCTCAACGCTGCCACCAAGAGGTTCCAACCAAAACTCTCACCTCAAGGGTCAGATCACACCATCGGCGTAAGCGTGATTATCGAGTCTCCTCCCAATGGAATCTCCGGACATGAGGGTCAACTTAACGGCTTAACCGAAAAATTTAGGTCTGGGACAAGATTCCTTGAAGGAAGGGATGATTCATATCAATTTCTGTTGTTACAACAGCTAGTAGTATACACAGACCATACCTTGAATCATTCCTAGAGCCCTTCAGTCACACTCCTTGACTGCGTGCAGCTACTCCCTTCCCCTGCCCTCCGGCTCTCTGAGCCTGGCAGGAACTACAAAGGCGGGTGGTTGTAACATGTTGAAATGTACACCACCTAATGCTGCTCTCCCAGCTCTACTTCCACATATGCTGCTCTATATATTCATCTATCCTTAACACTTCATCTTCATGAAACATTTTATATTCCCAAGTCTCTGAGACTGGAGCCAGTTTCCTATTTTCCCACTACTAACATTCACTGGTTGTATCCATTCATCTAAAGAACATTCAACCAAAAAGGTTCTCTCTATCACCCTAGCATAAGTAGGAATTCATAGAGGAAAAGTTCTGGCTCAGATGTCCTTTAAACACACCTCACTCTGAGGTCCGAGCTCTAAAGAACTAATCGTATCGTAGTCATCAAGTACTATGAACAATCCGTTCGCCTCGATAAATACTTAGCTATCGACATATCGTCCTACCGAAGCTGTATAAGCTCTAGAAAACTCTCAGCACCACCTCAAGCCAGTCCTCAGCCACCTTTGAGTCGGGCTCACCTCAGAATCTGAGGGGTATCTGGTGCTGAAACACGTATAAGGCATTAATCTTATATGTGTCACCTACCGGTACCACCGGTTGGAACTGCTGACCAACAGGTAATGATATAGCTGGCACACTACTCGGAGGTACTATCTCAGGCATTATTCCACATACCGAAGCCTTATCGCTATGTGAAACAACCTCATGGTAACTCACTGAGAAATACCAGTAGTTAAGATCACCATATGCTCTACTAGTGTCTAAAATAGGTGTAGAACTCTAGCAATCGCCTCCATCCAGTCCACTACTGCATGGGAATCTGTCTCGCCTCGTAACCTCAGAGGCCTCTACTGCCGGAACTCGTGTGATGCACTCTGTCGGTGTGAATTGTCCGCTAGTATAGCTGGTGCATCTACTACTCAACAGGTGGTGGTGCTGCTGGTACACCACACAAAGGTTCCAACATAAATAGTGGGCCCTACACTAGAGCCTCATCGCTCGGTGGGCCGTCATCATGCACTCTATCGAAACTTCAACTGACTGTCTGCGTTGAGAAATCCTGAATAGATGTGACACGGTAAAACGATTTAAACCTGGTGAGCTGACCTGGTTGATCTAACTTAAAGAATCTTTTGAAAACACACACGCAATCATTTTTTTGGTGCACTGAGTCAGAAATCAGTAGTCAGGGTCCTGGTGTATGGATACGTCGGCCTCCGCACCAACACTAGACTCCCTGAACTAAAAACCAAACTCGGTACTCTTAACCCTATTGCTTCACAAAGAGATATATATCAGAGTCCTAAGTTTTACGGTAGAACTGAGTCCTCTGATACCAATTTTTCAAGACCTGTTTTCTGGGCTCATGTCGTGACTACCCCAAGCTCGCCTTCCATAGGCCAGGGGTTGGAGACTAGCACCAAAGACGTAAATCCCGATAAAAAGGGAAGGCATTCACTTTATGAAACGTTAACACACACAACCAGAGTTCAAGCAGAAGAAAACACTATGTAAAGCAGTATAACAAGTGTGCTAAAAGTAAAAAGGGGCCGGAATAAAAGCCCAACAGAAAGGCAAAACTACAACTGAAAGAATGTACAACTGAAAGACCAACAACTGGAAGATGGAATCATCTCCTGGGTCGTCCTTCGGGTTCCTACCTGAAGGGTAGGTACAGATGTCCTCCACAGCACTCTGCATCAATCAGTCCGCTTCGTGTGCCATCACGCTGAGTATCCACTGCCAGGTATCGTCCAGTCCTAATACACTCTACCTCAATTAGCGCTCTTCTTCGTCTGCATCCAACACAACGAGGTGCGGTTATAACCCATGCAGGGGTGAGTATAACGATACTCAGTAGGGACCCCGAGACCCTCAAGGTCTCACTAAATCCTAAAATGATAAACCACAAAGAAAGATCTCAACAGATAACCTTTAATTAGGTATATGACCATAAATATACCTAATTTATCATGTAACACATCTCAATCGTGAGGTAAACACAAAGGTCATTGACTCAGTTCAAACCAGTATTTTCATTCACGATGACGAAAACACGGCTGCTGGAGAACTCCTCCTCTGTTGATAATAGTGTTCCGGTCACGACTCTGAGGTGCTACTGGCTAACCATAGACTGTTGAGGTACGCCTCTTGTCAAGTATCGTTGGTCAACCACCTCACAAAGTAGTGCCCCCCACCACGGGTCTTCCACCTCACACAGCAGTGCTCCCCCCTCATAGCCTACTGAGGTACTTCTTCTGTCAAGTACCGCGGGTCTGCCACCTCACAAAGTAGTGCTCCTCCACCATGGTTCTGCCACCTCACAAATTTGTGCTCCCCACTAGGCAATTCAAGTCACTCTGAATCGAATCAGACAAGCAGCCAACATGTCTCAGACAGCTACAAGGTTACCGTACTCCGTATTCTCGTCTCCGGGAGGATCCACTCCATGAGCCACTGGTGGACACTCCAATTTTCACGAAGTTCAATGAAGGAGTATCTCAAAATAACACCTCATCATAGGGGTATCAATGCAATAGATGGCGCGTCAATCGGACGCCCGGTCTGTGAGTTATTAGCATTTTCATTCCAGGGGCCCGGTTGGTTTTTAAGATAAAACCAACCCGACCATACTCCAATATCATCCAAAAACCATGCAGAGTATGCCAAAAGAACCGTCTCATTAAGAGGATTCCAACGTAGTTGAAGGTACGTCAATCGGATGTCCGGTCGTCATGCTATAAGTGTTTCCGCTGCGAGGGCCCGGTTGGTTTCGGGTTCGAACCAACTCGGTCGTTTTTTCGAAGTCGTCCAAATCTCACATAGAGTATCTCAAAAGGACTTCCTCGTCACTAGGGTCCTGGTACTACTGACAGTACTTTGATCGGATGTGTGGTCTCCATGTTTTTCATGTTTAAATTAAAACGAGTCTGACCCGTTAAGCCCGATGGACTGACTGGTCGGGTCAACGCAGAGTTCGTGGATCCGACCCGGTAGGGGTGTCGGACCGGTCCAATGATCCGTGTGGCCTAGCCTAAGGGGTGCGGCACAACACGAAGAGGGTGTGGCCCGGTCTGAAGTGGCACGGACCGACCCGGTGGGCAGCGGCCCGACCCGGTGGGGAGCGGCCCGGCCTAACAGGGCGCAGCTCGGCCCGGCCCGGCGTGGCCCAGCTCTGTCCATCCCAGTGGGGCCTGGCGGGGCGCGGCCTGGCTCGGCCCGGTCCAGCTTTCTCGGCCAACGGTCTTAGAGGTTCATCCCGAATGTCGAGCGGTCCGTGGTGGGGGCGCGGCCCCCGGCTTCCCGAACCGGCGGTGCCACCCTGCCAAACCGGCCGTCCTTCTGGTGCACGCAGACCGCACGGCGAGCCACCTGTTTCTTCACCAGCGCCCTCTTGCCACCGCAGCTTGGCTCCGCCCGGCCGGCCGGTTCCCTAGTGCAACGCCCTCCTGGCGTCGTAGATCCCCTATGCCCGGCCGGTCGGTCCTTCCGCCGAAGCTGCCCGCAAATAAAGTCGCGGGTCCCCCTGCACAGCCGGCGTGACGGCATCGGCTCCCTCTAATGCAGCCTATACTGGCTGCGGTTCCGCATCCCCAGCAGGGCGTGACGGTTCCATGCTTCCTCTGTTGTAGCTCGCTTGGCCGTGACTTTTCTTATAGTGTGAAACTTCGGCCCTTGTGCCACTGGCCTCTTCCATGTTCCGCCTCCGATCGCCAATTCCATAAATAAACAAGATCAAATAGAGGGTCATCGGGCCGTGTCTGTTCGGCCCACGCCCTCCGCGTTAAGCGATAGAAATAGGTCGGAAAAACAAGATTATACAACAACGAACTGAGGCATAATTTTCAATCCATTAAAATTGAACTTAACCCCTACCTCGTTTATGATGTCGCACGTCGGGCATCGCGGAAGACGGTGTCGCGGGGAAAGGATTTGTAGGCGACGTCAGAGTGCATCTGCGGAGGAAGCAGCATCTCCTCACTTGTCGCAAAGAATATAAAGGATGGTATGTATTCTTTCACCGTGTAACCAGCGTTCTTCGTCGAAGAAGTCAACGTTCTTCGTTGGAGGGTCGGTGTTCTTTCCCAAAAACTCAAGAGCTCCCACACAACAAAAGCCTCTCCAAAATAAAATAATAAGCTACCATATTATTTTATTTAACAAAATCCATTTCAAATGCAAACATTCAATCCACCTCATTAATTAAATGTGTTGGAAATTAATTAAATAGAGGGAGAGGGAGAGGAGGTGGAAGATCTCATAAATGTTGGGTGAGTGGTCAACATTAAACAAGGGTGTTTAATGGGGGGGTTTAAGGGAGTTATTTGGGGAGTTTAAAGAGGGATAAGGAAGATGAAAGGTTGGGCCTTGTGTGGGAACCACCTCTCATTTATCCACACATGGGATGTTGGGTGGTTGTGGGACCCACCAACTACTTCCCATGGGAGGGTTTAACTTCCAAAGTTATAAAATAAAATTATTCGGACAATTTTATTTATTTTGAACTAATTCCCCAAATAATAATTCTCAACCCGCTTAAAATGAAACTGTGGTAAAGGTTCCCTTAGGAAAATACTGACGCTGCGATTTCATTGGTGCCCTCATATTTCAATTCCAACCACCGGTTCAAAAGATAGAAAATCATGCTCGTTCGTTTACTGAACTAACCCGAGCTAAACTTCAGAAATTGATTCCAGGCACACCGGGCCTCTGAATCAAGTGCCTTCAGAAGCCACAGTCTCGTAAAATTCCATGCTATTTATGAAAAAAAATTCCCTGAAATTTCAGGTTCTTTAGACCATCACTTGAGAAGGATAATTCTTCTCATACCTATTTACATAAGGATGTTTTATTCTTTTCATATAGGAGGTATCTATATTAGTTTGGGGATTTCATCTAGGAGGAGGTCCATATATGGGAACTAAGAGGCGAATTTTGACCTAAGGTGTATTATGAATGTAATAAGAGAATCCTATCTCTTGGTGTATAAGTGAATCTATGATGAAATTATAAACATTAGGCATATGGGGAATAAATACTATGCTCACCACATAGAGTAATAGTATAATTGAGAATGTTAGAATTGATTCTCGAGGTGGAATTATATATATCTGGGTAAATAAGAATAAAATATCACATTGTTCAATTAATACAATTTAAGGTCATTTGATAGGACCAGTATAAATAGTTTGATCTCATATAGTAATGATGATCACTATGTAATTTAGATTTATACAACTAGTACATAAAGGTTATTCATGTAGAACGTCTTAGTTATTCTAATGAAATGATCAAAAAACATATAATACCTCATGAGACATTCTTAATATGAAAAATTAGAGATAATAAATGATCAACCATATTGAATGAGAGTGAAAAAAAGGGGATCGAGTAGGTATTATGCATGAGCTACCCTGGTATAATTCATGTTCCATGAAAAGGGAGATAAAATGAGACTGATTGGGGCTTATGCATTAGTGTTTCCCTTTCAGTAATATTTAGGTCTTACACCTAATAGAAGGCCCATGTGGGAATATTTTTCCATAAAAAGAGAGAAAATATGATACATAGAGATGCTTAAGAAATACTTATATTGAGATACTAGACCCAATAGGTGAGTAAAGTGAAGGTATGGTCCGGAGTTACACCTTAGATGATTCCCATATATGATAACCAAGATAAATATCTCAATGAAAGTTGATTGTGTGAGTAGTACACATATATGATTCCCTTTAAGGTAGGGTTGGGTTTAATCATAATAAGAATCCCATATATGATAAATTGTGAAGTATCTCAACTCATGGTGATTTTATGGGTCATATGCACTAATATTTCCCATGTGGGGCACCTAAAAAAGGTAGGTGATTCATGGGAAGATGTGTTTTTAGGATTATACTTAATAGAGGGCCCATGTATTATAACAAAGAGGAGTATATTAACTCATAGGAAATTAGGAAACCATCAAGAGTATCTCAACTTAGGTATTTATATGTAATAAATGATAGGGTAAAAAATATTTACACCGCACATATTTTTTCCCTAAAAAAATTACTGTGTGACTCTTGATTTTTAATGGGATTTAGTGATGGGAGTGAAAGGATCAGGCAAAAGGTCTGAAACAGAAGCCTAGAACTAATTCTAAATAGGGTAGTAGGTGGAGGATCTCATGTGGTATTAAGTAGTGGATTCTACATGGGTAAACCATAAGATAGAGCTCCACATGATATCTTCTACATGATAGGCCTCATCGTGATGAACTACGTGTAATGGATTATATATGATGGTCTCTTTATGATAGCATTTTGTGTGATGGAATTTGTGTGATTGGATCAATTTTATGAGACTCTAGGTGATGGGTCTACATGATGGCCTCCAAGTGATGGACTCATGAAGGGGTAACACATAAGGCCTTCATAAACTCAACACGGGGAGTTCCTTAATGGACTGACCCTTGTAGATATTTTTTGATAAAGCATTTTCTTTTAGAATTTGAAATTACATGAGGATTTCACCAATAGTGAAAAGGTTTCCCCCTAATCAAATTAATTTTCCCCTTAATCTATGTTAGGTATAGGGTATTTATAGGTAGTGGTGGGTACACACCGCCCCAAATAAGATGAAAGTGTCTCACAACCACATGATCAAACTTCTTTAGATATTAGAATATAAAAGGATTATCATAGAAAAATGATTAGTTCATCTTCTATATATTAATGATATCAAAATATTCAAACCACATGAAAATTGCATGGAGTGTATGACCAAATTTCATTCATACCTAAATTATTCCTGACATAAAGTAGCTATAAATTTTGATTACTATGTCCTTTTTGGCTCCAAAACATGAAAAATCAAATACTAAAAATTGGAATACACCCCTAGCTATGTGGTTACCATATAGATGGTATTTTATAAGGAAAAAATGTAGTAGAATAACATCAATAATGGTTTTTATAATCATGATTCTTTTGTTGTCAGTAATTTTTGAAATTTGCAGCCTACTCATAGAAAGAGGTTCTCACAACCATGTCATTATAGTGAGAAATGTTTTTTAGGAATATTTTTCCCTTCCTGTGTGAGTAGTATTACAATTCTTAGAAATATAAATTGATTCTTCTTTGGGCATAGAGATACTTCAAACATGTATTTTGTTGTCTGAGTGAGGATTATGTCATGTATTTTATAAAAAATTACATTCCGTGTATTTTTTCATGGTAATAATATCCCCACCCCTTCAAATTAGATTTATCCATAATGAAAATAGTCTAATTATAATGTAAATATTGGAATATTTTCCAAAATAAAAACCATCTAGTGGGATATTTTAGTTGACTCACAAGTGGGGGAGATTCTAGACTCATGTATTTTGAATTTCATCATGAGGAGTATCACAAGTCAAGGAATTAATAACATGAATTGAAAAAGGATTGAATTCTAAAATAAAAGTGGGAATTAAATGAAAGTGAAATTCATGGATAAATCCAATATAAGTAATATCTATGTCCCTACATATCCTAGGAGAATAGGAATCCAGATATAAGAAGTTCTTAAAATAGTCTTGACATAGATCTTGCTCATGTTTAAGGGAAACTAAAATCTATTTGTTATAGGTTCATTATATAAAATCTAGTATAGAAGGGATGTTTACAGCTAAAAAGTGGTATATTTACATAATAGTAGTGGACCATAGATATAACACTATATATTTCTGATATCTTCGATTTGGATCCCATGTAAAAAATATTAAGTCATATAACATGAAACACTCTATGCAGCTTAAGGATTATATATGATAGAAAATATGTTGTCTAGATTTAATTCATGTAATGAGGATACTATACCATTGGGAATAATAATTCTCTAACCCTTTACTAGGTTTATGGACCTAGAGATCATATCATGATTTTTTTCTAGGGAAAATTGGTGGTCACTATGAGAATTGTATCTTTTTCTTTTATTTCAATAAAATTTCCTAACACATGGAAATGGGGGATTGGTGGGTAAGAAGTTGGATTTCACTTGGGATTCCCTTTTATGGTATTCAACCTAACATGTTTTGTGGATTTTTTATATATTAAATTAAAAAAAATCTAGGTTATACAAGGTAAAATCCAAAAGAGTGGAGTCTTGAATTTTTTCCTAGACTCCCTTTACTAGTTTTCACGATGTTGAGTTTAAAGAATCATTCCATTGGTAGTTAAATGTCATGAAAGTAAAAAATATATTATATAATGGTTAAGATAGGGTAGCTTTGACCACAATGTGTGGTATTTTTTATATTGATATGGGTAAATTAATAATTACATGAATAGGGAGCTTAATATAATAAATACATAAAACCTCATGGAATGGTGTCTGTATTTTATGTTTATAGAGCTTTGAACCAATGCCTCTGATGTTTAAATTGAAATGGTTTTGATCTACCATTAGTAATGTTTAAGGCCATATAGATTTAACCAAATGTGTAAGTCAGTAAATCCAATAAGGCCAATGAAAAACCAAATATTAATGAGGGTTCATTGCTAACATATAATATACTAAAAAATTAGGGTATTTAATTTATGTTCATGAATCATGGGCCATTATGTAATGTTTTTTACAATTATGGGATGAGGACCACGCATCAAATAATCATTTTTCATGAATTGTGTATCAACTCAATGTAGATGGGACTTCATAGAAAAAGCACACATATATGTGAAGGGGTGTAGTAATTGTTTGTTGGAATATTTCATTGAAAGTTGGTTTGATGCACAGTTGGGTAACATCAAGGTTATTTTAATCCACTTGAATAATTAAGTTATATAAATAGTAAATGGAAATATATTAATATATAAATAAATATTATTGGATAGGGGTAAATTAAGCTGACCATTAGTAATGGTGGAAACCAGTGTCATGTTATTATGGAATAGCTCATGGGGTTATAGGTGACCATTTCTTAGGGACCAAAACATTCCCTAGGGTTTACTTCATAGGATAAAATGCAAATGTGTTGTTCAATTTCAATTCCTAAAAAGTTTATTTTAGATCAATAAACCCACATTACTAATATTTTTATGAATGGGATGTCCAATGGGATTAATCAACATAGGGTTGTGTGATTCTAAGAAGAGTATATATACTTAAGGAATTGGGATGGTGATTTAAATATATAAGGTATGAAGTAGGTTCATAGATAAATAATATATTAAAAAGGGTTTGATAACTACAAGGGATAAATAAATATTAATTGAACACATTCTCATGGTAATTTAATATAACATGAAATTACTATGTATGCATTCAATAGAAGGGGCAGACCATATATCATGCAATTAAATATCATATGAAAAGTACTTGGATTTGTATTGTTTAAGGTCATGAGATGAAAAACATTTAAGAATATTTGTATTTGGGTATAAGATAGGATATTTAGGTGTCACTACATATACTATAATGATAGGAATCAATCCCCATGTAGTTCATGAAAATGTAGTCCCCGTATAGATCACCCATATGCAAGGAGGGGAATTTTTATATTTTTTCCAGTAAGGGATCAAAGCAAAGGTAAATTCTTTATCATGTACCAATGATAAATGATATGGGATATTTTATATATGGGAATTTTCTCCTAATTGTATATCATATATGAACCACAATCTAGTTACCTATATATATATCTCTCTCTCATGTACAGAATGGTTCATATCAGGTAGACCAGACTATACAATTTAAGGTCAACCAAGGTTTACCATATGTCAGTCATTTTAAAATCTTGCGGAAATGAATCAGTTTCCCTTTAGATTAAGTTCATATGATAAAGATATTTATATAGAGACCATTCATATATATGGAAGATTAAAAAAATGATATGGCTTTCTCTCAATGTTGAAACCATGGAGGGAAACCCAATAGGAATGAGGGGTCTAAAACCAAGGATGAAGTGGGGGTTTTATTAGAATTTTTTGTTGGGTCAAGAATAGAATATATAGGAATTTATATGTGTCCCAAAATGATATAAATAAATACACACATAGTTCTTCAATGAAGGGAGAATTTTTAATTATATAAGTACACTCAATATAGATCAATATCTTATATGGGGAGGGGTATTTTTTCCATATTCTGATTTGGGTCACTAAGAACAGATCCATCCAAGCATTTCACTATGAATATTTTATATTCATGTTGGTTGTAATTTATGTTATTAAATGTAATAACTTGTAACAATGACTAAATGGGGATAATGAATAATATTGTACAACTTTGATAATAATGTTTCATTCAATTAATTATCATTAAACTTGGTGTCTCCCCAAAATATTCTATAGTGAATGATTGAATGAAACATATATATATTCATAATCTATTTGAACACAAATAAAATAGGTGATGTAAATCATATCATCAATTTTTTAATTAAAGGCGATGAAATGATTACTCTTAAGAGTAGGTTATCCATTGAGAGTTGTAGTAACTGATGTCATACCATTAAAAAATAAATCATGGGGTTAAGGATACTTTTCCATAAAGACCCAAAAAATACATTATGGGTAACTTCATAGTCTCAAAGGTATTTTTTAGACATAAATTACTAAAAGGGTCATTTAATATCAACCAATCCATGTTATCAATATTACTATGAATTTGGAAACTAAGAGGAGCATCCCAACTCATGATTTTGAGATTAAAATGATTCAAAAATAAAAACTATGAAGTAGGATTGGTGATAGAGGGGTGTCCAAAAGGTTTTATAATATTTTGCGACAATAATATTTTTTACTATAAAATTTATTTATTCAGGAGAAATTGACCCTGATTTAAAATGGAGGTAAACTAAACCTCACAAGTAAATCCTCTTATATTAGAAATGTAAAAGGGGGATCTTTGTCATTTTATAAGATCATATTTTATTGACCTATACTATTAGTTTATGGTACTATGGGATGAACCATTCATCATATAATTTAAGTTCATCTGGTGAGGACCTCATGTCATACATTTTAACATAATGTAATAAGGACTTCATGTCATGAAGTTTAACTCCATGTGATAAGGAAGTAGGTGTCATGCAGTTTAAGGTCGTGTGACTAGGACTAGGATGAGTCATTTTCATACATATCCCACAATGTAGATTCTATTGTGGGAGGACCCATGATAAATGGGAACTCCCAAATGCAAGAATTGTAACCTTGAAAATTTAGGTATTGTTATGGTGAAAGGGTAGATATCTTGCTACACTGGTGTGGGTAATACATTGGAAAATTACTTCCAAAAATTGGTTTGTATAAAATGAACTCCATTATAGAGGCTTCCAATGTAGATTTATCTCATACATATAAGGACTAAAATGGTTTAATCTTATCACTTCTCCATGAAAGGAATATCTTAACCTAGCTATATAAGTTTAATAGATTAGGAATTTTCATAGTATTTGATGGGATTATAGGTAAAACCCATGTGTTGGTAGTATTGTTACATAGATCATGCCCCAATTTAAAAAAAAAATCCATGTAGAGTAGGCCACTAAAAGTATTTATTGTCTTATAGAATGTATTATACGCGCTCTATAGTTTAATGTCATACTAATAGGATTAAGTGCCAGGAATTTTAACATCATACAACAAGTATATAATTTCATACAGTTTAATTTAATTTAATAATGGTTTTATATTGACCTATTTCAAGTCATACAATAAGGTATTTGGTCTCCCTTTTTATTTGCCTCGATCAATCCAATCAAATTGATAATAAAAAACCTCTAATATCACATCAGATATTATTGATGTGGGGAAAATGGGAAATTGGGAAGACTACTTGTACATTACAAGAGTGTATAATTGGTATTTTTATTAACTGGGTAGTTTAGAATCATACAATGAGGATTAAATATCATGTTGTTTATAGTCATACCACAAGGACTTGTGATTGATTTTCTGGCGATCAATCTTTTACATAAAGTATAATAGTCTCCTATTAGTTCTAAGTGAGGAAATGTAGCAATTTGAACAAGAAAAGATTCATGTACTAAGAAATGGTGGGGGTATTTTCAATTTGTATATAGATAAATTTTATTAATTTTGGGCGTCACTACATATCCCATGGTAGTATGAATCAAACCACACATTGTTTTAATAAAAATATCCCTACCCGAATCCTTCCCATATGCAAGGAGAGGGTGTTTTCTTATTTTTATATATGGTAAAAACAAATAGAAGGATTTTTATTCCATAATGGAAATGAGATTTAAGATGAAACTAAAATGTATGGTTGATATTGGAATTAATACTCCAAATGCCACTATGTATCCTTTATGTATAGAAATAAATTCATATATTGTTCTTGAAAAATGCGGGTGAATTTCATTTTATGTATAGGTATGAATAATGTATAGTGAATTTCTAATTAAATGGGTTATTATCCATGCATGAGAAAGAAAATAACATAATGTAAATGAGGTCTCAATGCAAGGATGAGGTGATATGGTTTCATCTTAATGGAAAGTTGTTTAAGGAAACATAACATAAGCTAGTAAACCCACAAATTGGAAACCTTATATATAAATATAGATCATATTAAAAAGGATGCAAACCATAGATATAACCAGTTTATATTCTTACGTAATGGACCAATGTATCTTTCAATTTAAAATCTAACTATTTGGATAAAATTGTTTTTCATTTTAACATCATATAATGATGACCTAAATAATATAGTTTAATTTAATGTATTAGGGATGTTTTTCACGTATTTTAATTTATGATATGTATTCCTCATATAGAAATATCATGCAATTTAGGTTTTTATTAAGAATACCATGACTATATAGTTTGACTTATTGCAGTGAGGATGTTTTTTTAGTGGTTTAAAAGCATGAAAAATAGACTTTTTTGAACCTCATACAAATCAGTTAAGATCATATGTACTATGAGTATAATAAAAATGGTTTTTTGGTTGGACCTATGATAGGAAATTGGGGCATCAATACATATCCCATGGTTTGGGAATCAATCCATACATAGTTCTAGAAAGTTCCCACTATAAGAGGCCATTTTAAAATACCTTATGTGAATGAAGATGACTCAAACACTAGGATGAGTAATTTTTTGGTTGTAGGTTCATATGTGAAAATAATATGGAGACTTCTACATTGGTCTAGCTCATATATTAGAGGGAATAATTTTTTCATATTATTATTTGGAATAATAGAGAGGACTACATATACTTGTGGGTATTTAATAAAAATATCATTATTATATGGGGAAATCCTTCCACAAAGGGTAGTCCACTACAAGTTTTTCAAGGTCTTACAAGATGCATCATATGTCATAAAATTTATCATTATTATTCTTCGATAAGATACTATAAAATTTAGATTCATGAAACTAGTATTTATATCATGTAATTTAATGTCATGTGATAAGGATATTCACATACAGTTTAACTTTATACTTTGAGGATGTGGTAATTTCATGATTTGTTATGCCAAATGTTTCACTGGTTGAGTGATAATGAATTTCATACATATTTCATCTATCTCCGGATCATCTAAATCTATCAAACCTTCATCGATATACTTCTTGAGCCTGTATATGAAGATAAATCATCCTTAAATCATATAACTACAAAATATGTGATAAAAACAATAATTTGGATGGTCTCATATAACTACCTTCTTGGGTATTTTGATCATCAAGAGGTAAAGGAGGTTACTATCAAATTAACATGTGAAATATAAAACCACATGCTCAAACCTAAAGTAATAGAACATTGTGTTTATGTTTTTGAGATATGTATAGTGCTGATGCTACAGTACATTTTTTCTGTTCTACTCAAGATTTTCCCATTGATGGATCTGATACCTTAGTATTAGAGACTCCATCATCCCTTTCTTTAGCTACTTCTAAATCCAATCCATGAAGACAAATAAACAATAGATTATAATCTTTAACAATTAATAGTATGAGAAGAAATTGGAATTGTCTCTCAAATATACCTCCATAGTTCACCTAATCCTTGGGTCTCAACCAAATAATTCTCCATGGATTAGGAAAAATATAAAGAGACACATTCCATTTGTATGGAATGAACTTTAATTTGATTATTATTGAGATACATGAGACTAAGATTTTAACACCCTGACAATTTATGACATAGATTATTTTTAATTTATTTAATGTCTTGTGTTTCACACTACAACAAGATTTTCTTACTCTATACATAACACCATTTTAGTCTGTGGTAGATGGAAAACTATTCATGGCTTGTGTTACCCACAATTTCATGTTCTTTTGATAGAACTCATTTCTTGAAAGACGTAGTTTAAGTGAAAAAATAAATATTATTATGTTACCTTATAACCTAGCAATTAAAATGGTGAGAATGAATAGTATTAATTGATTTATGAAAATCTTATTTAAATTAGTATTTAATTAATTCTTTTTGTGAACAATTACTTTTAAATGGAAATAAAACCATTTTTAATTAAAAGGAAACATTTTTCAAAAAAAAAACTATTTAAAAGAAAATAAGTTATTTTATAAACAAATAAAATCACTGTTTATGGGTTTTATTAATGAAAAATATATTTAATATATTCAATGTAATGTTTAAAATTCATCATATATGTTTTATACACATGATTTAAGAACAAACACAATTTTACAGATAAAAGAATTATTTTTTTGAAAAAAATACAGTTTTACCACCATTTGATGGAGAAACCATTTTAAATATACCTTTTCACACATTTATTAGTTATTTTTGAAAAAATTATATTCCTATTTGGAATTGGTAGATCAAAACTTATTTTTCATAAATTTTGTTATTTTTATCATAAAAATCATATTTTAATGTATAGCGGAAAATACTACATTTTAATTCAAAACTACCTTTTTCTCTAATTTATTTATATAGTTAGATTATATTTTGAATTTTTTTAAAGTATATTTTGATTATTATTTTATTATTTAATCTAATTTTCTTCATTAGATGTAATATCACAATGAAATTATATATAAACGCATGTCAATATTTTAATGATTTTTACTTTTAAAAAACATGTTTCCTAATTTGGACAAATGGGATTATTTTTTAATAAATTTCTTCCAATTATGTGTTATGAATTTGGAAAATGGTTTCCAAATTGGGAATCACTTTTTACACATTATTTAAATAGGCCCCTTTTTCCCGGACATTATGAATAGTAACGACGGTAATTTTTATTTACCATAGTTAATTGTAAATTGGGTAAATTAATGTAACAAACTATATGATAAGGAAACAAATAATCCTACCACCTAACCAAATACTATTGGATGAATAAATTATACACTTAACACCTAAATACCAAAATTTATTCTTTTAATGTACTTTTATTTCATGAAAATGATATAATAATTGTTAAAACAAAAGAAAGTGACAACATGTCACCCTCTTATCTCTTATAAGTATAAAAATTATAATTTAGTGATAAACATGATGAAAATAAAAAACTAAGTAGTATATAGAACGAAAATGAAACTATATACATCAAGTTAATTTATTTTTAATTTTTAGAGATTAAATAATTACCATAAATATTAACACAATAGTGATATAATAATTATTCTATTAAGAAAAATATCAAATAAATGATTTTATAAATATTAAATTAAATATTATATGAAATAAGTTATGTCATAAAATATTTTTATAGGTGAATATAAAATTTTATAATACTATTAAATTATTTGTTTAGAAGTTATCTCACTGTTTGAATTTTATTTAAATTTAATGAAATAAATAGTGTCAAGATTAACATAATTGAAGTTTTATAAAAATTGTAATTTATTAAATAATTCAAAAACTCTAAAAATATTTTAAAATTGAAAAGTAACTATTATAACATCTAAAATTTTATTAATTTTCCAATTCTAGGAAATTAAACCCATAAAAGTAAAATTAATAGCCTCTTAATAATTAAAATGTTGTTACCAAAATTAAAATTAAAAAAGAATAACTACGGGTAAACAAAAAATATATGGTTTAAAATAAATTAAATACATATCTAAATATTATTTAATTATATTATTTTGAAATATTCATATCTTATCCTCTATATATCTCAATTTTTCCATTTAGATTAAAAAATTAATTTTTTAAAATTTAATTTTGTAAGAATTTCCAAGGGTTCCTCTCACGTCAATTATATAAGGGCACCTCTTCCCTCACATATTTACATCAATTTGAGTATTAAATATTGTTCATACCCTGACCTTTTACCTTATAAACTTCCCTAGTTATATTATAGAGGTTATGGTCTTCTTCAACTTCCAACTATAGTACTCTAAGTGGAGATTTAAAAGAAGCATGTTGAAGAAGAGGTAACCTCTTCTACTGATTCATGGAAACTTATTTCTTCTTCTACATAATATTCATAAGTTTTTAATTATAAAGTAATTAATAATATATCAATTATATACTAATATGTTTTCATAATTATTAAACAACCATATTCCACCTTCTATCCATCCTATGAAAAATGAAATCCCTACGCGAGTGTACGTACGGCTCACCGTGTGCACACCGTAGTGTAATCTGTTTTTCACTACCACCATACAAGGATGGATATAATGATATAAATAATTACTATATATTATTGTAATATGATATTAATTATTGAATAAAAAATATACCATCCACTCTCATACCATCTCAAAATTATTTGTATGATATCGTCGCTTGTGCATACATAAGGCATACCGTCTCCATGATGTGATACAATTAATTTACATTATATCCATTAAAATGACTATATAAATATGAAAAATGAATAATTTCATATTTATTATGTTAATATTATTTTATAATGAAATAAATATGACCTAAAAAAGGAGAACTGGAGCTTATTCGGCAAATCATGCATAAGAAAATCAAGCAGTTTTTACCCGAATAACAAGTAATAATGAAATATTATTACCAAATGGATGATAATATTATCATATATGATATTATAAAAATTACTATTATTCTAGAATAAGTCAATAAAATCATTTAAATGATTATATATGAGGTTAAAATACATAGTAAGGATATCAAATTTAAGGTAAGGGATTATTTTTTCTTAATTTTATTTCTGTAAGACTTATGCCTTATACACCACCTATTTATTTTGTGTGGTGTTTATGCTTCTCATAAATGTTTTTATGATTTTTTTTATGATGTTATGATATTTTCATAAGAATATAATTATATTTATTATATGAGGCATATTATTTTACTGATTATAAATTGTTAAGGGACAATTTTGCAATCTCATTTTTATTCAAGTTTGTTTATGCATAAGTATTTACTGGGGTATATTTATCATCCATGTCTATGTTTTATAAATATATATTATAAAATATTCCTTATTTCCTTGCAATATTTTTTAAATTCAATTTTACTAATTGGTTAATATTTATTAATTGGTATGAAAGGAATTTTTGGACATTTTGATACAAGGTACTTTTTACTTTTCCGGCAAAAGTATGAGAAGAATTTTTTTAACTTATATTGTATTAGAGGATTTTTACGCTTTAATAAAGTCATATCTACATAAATATTCCTTTAAGATATTCCGTTTTTATTTTAAATTAAAATATATTTTTCTAATATTACATGAAATTTTGAGAAAAGAAAATGTATTTAAAAAATAAAGGATATTTTACTCAAGAATTAATTTGAAGTGTTTTATCAAAATTACTTTCCATCGAAGATTAATGATATTTTTAATGTATTAAACCCATATTATTCTTATAGTTCAATTAAGTTTATGATATAATGTTATTTATAAAATCTATTTATTTTAAATGGATTATGTTATGATAGAATGATGTTTAAGAAACCCATTTTAATTCTTCGGGTTATGCAATGATGAATAATTTTTGTTTTTGTGGCACAAGTAAGAATGATTTCATTATAAGATTGGTGGGAACTATATATCACTCCATTGCATTGGGTAAATATGGATAACTCTTGAGGTATGTTTTCTATGTGTGAATGTGATTTCACGTTAATAGTTCTATGTGTGGACATGGTTTTCATGTCCATAATTTTATGACTAGACCTGGTTTCCATGTCCATGTGTTTATAAAAGGTCCTGATTTCATGTCTTTAATTTAATGAGTAAACCTGTTACTATTTATACATGTCATAAAGTTATAAATTTATGTGTATATTACAATTTCATGCCTTCTTTTATAGTTAAGATCTTAGGTACAATGATATTTGATTTTCCTTATGATTCATGTCTTTCCATTATTATGCAAGGAAATATATTCTATTATTATGATCATATTCTCATACCATTTATTCCTTTTTTTATGTTTGCATATCACCCATGTTTACCCTAACGATGAAATATAGATCCCTATCATTATGTTTTCTTTCCCCCAGGATAAAAATAAAGGTCCTAGGTAGGAAAACTAATTTGGAAGATCTTTAGGGGAGATGATGATGATATTTCATCAAGCTAGAATAATGTTTTTTGAGTTTCCAAATACAAAAAACTAATAACTTATTTAAGGAATATATTTGTGTAATTTAATATGTATTCTAAAAAAGACATTTAGTGTCCATGTATGTCAAGCATGGTCTATTATAGTTGGTATCAAAGTGAAGGTCTAGTCAACCTTTGGAAACTAGGATGTGAAAACATTAGTGAGATCCTTATAAGTTTTTATAAATATTTTTCTAGGGATTTCCTAAGGATAATTCAAGTATAGGTTACAATCCTAGGGGTTTTTTGATAATCATTACTAAACTAGCATCTAACCTAACCTATCATAGATTGAAATATTATATGTAATTTACCTTACTTATGTGTTTCTATTAAATGATATGTATTTCTCATACTATTATTACTAGACTTAGTAAATAGCCACAACTACATAGAACATAGTTAACCATTGAATGTTTTAGATGTGGAAAGTATGGGAATTATGAATATAAATTTCCTTAGTGTAAAAATCATGAAGAAATCATGATGATGGTATGATTATTTATCATACTACTGAGGACAGAGAGATAATAAATTACATGTGAATGGTATGTGATGTTCTTTTAGTATTTTCTAGATTAAATATAAGAATATTGAGGTTTATAAACCATAGTATATGATTAATATTCTAGTATATATGAATATGATGGATCCTGAGTAATGGTTTAAGAATAAAGTTAGATGATTGAGGTGTATATTTTTCAGAATTCAAAGATCATTTTATTTGAGTCCAAAAATGTATAAGTGTTTTTAGTATAAGTTTTTTATTAAGGATTAAAAAGGATATGTTGGTTGGTTATAAGGAGACAAAAACATGATTTAAGGGTAAAGTGATATACTTGTAGAAGACATGATTAAGGGAAATATAACCCTTAATTTGTCCATTAGTTAAGATAATGATGTTTGGATACAGATATGTTAGATTTGAATAAGTAAATTAGATACTGCTTGTTTTTTGAAAACTAATTATGGATTGGTTGAAAAGAGGGATATTATATCATGGATGAAGTATAAAACTTTTTGGGACTTTAGTAATATATCCAATATGTTTTTTAATAATGAAGCATGCATGTTTTCAATAAGGTTATCTGATAATTCAGGTTGTTACAGTGAATCAAGAGAATAAATGATTAAGGTATTCACATGTTTGGAATCTGAAAACCAAGAACTACCTTATGATATACGTTAGATAAATGTTAATATTATTTTGTAAAAAAATTTCTAAATATTTATATTTTTAATTTTTTATGGATTGTACGGTGATCCATTTATGGATATTATAATTTATAATTAATGTATTATCTAACTGTATGTGGGCTTATACATATTTGATAATTTGTGATAACCTTATTGCAGTAAAGACATATGCAATGACCTATTATTATATTTATGCACTGAATGATCTATTGACACGTAAGGAATGACAAATTCGACTTCATTTCTTTGAATAAGACATGAAGTGGAAATTTTTCAAGGCATGACCAACAACGATATTATAAAAAA
Organism: Viscum album; assembly: GCA_963277665.1. Lineage (NCBI taxonomy): Eukaryota > Viridiplantae > Streptophyta > Magnoliopsida > Santalales > Viscaceae > Viscum > Viscum album. Next base: position 599,166,328 of record OY728159.1, on the reverse strand, counting down.
ATCAAATAAGTATATCCTCCCATTCAAATTCTTCAATATTAGGATAAAGGGATCAAGAAGTAATAGGGTGTAATATTATAATGTTTTTTTAATGATATTAATGACCACTTTCCTGCTTCATTAATTTATTGTTTTGTTAACTTTTACTAGATTGTTAACTTTCTTCTAATCAGGGGTTTTTATCAATCTCTTTGATTATTTTTTCTTTTTATCCATGCCCAATTCCAACATATGTTCTCCTACGTAGAGTCCTAGTTATTATTTAAATTGGTTAACTATTAATTTAAAACCATTATTTTTTAAGGATGTTTTAATTTTTATGATTTGGGTTTCTATCCTTTCATAACCCCCGACAAATTTTGAGGGAGAAATTCATTTTATAGGGGGTAGAATATAACACCCTCAGATTTTATGAGATATATTATTTTTAATTTTATTGATGTGTTTTGTTTCATGCTTTAACAATAATTTCTTTCACTATACGCAACACTATTTTAGCTTACAGTTGATGGAACACTGTTCTTGGATTGTGTTACACACAATTATGAGTTCTTTTGATAGAATCCATTTCATGTAAGACATAGTATAAGTGAAAAACTAAATATAATTTTGTCACCTTATAAACTAGCTATTAAAATGGTGAGAATTAACAATATAAATTGATTTCTGAAAATATTGTTTACACATATATTTAATTAATTCTTTTGCGAAAAATTATTTATAAATTAAAATAAAATAACTTTTTAATTAAAATGAATAATTTTTTTAAAAAACTATTTAAATAAAAATAATTGAGTTTATAAAAAAATAAAATCACTCTCTATGGATATTAATTAATCAAATATATAATTAATATAATAAATGTAATCTTTAAAATTCATCATATATTTTTTAACATATGATACAAGAAAAAATTCGCTTTTTCAGATAAAAGAGTTATTTTTTCATAAAAATACAGTTTTACCGCCTTTTGATGGAAACACATTTTGAATGTATTTTTAAAAATTTTATAAGTTATTTTTGAAAAATAACCTATTATTTGGAATCATGACGTCAAAATTTATTTTGGTTGAAATTTTGTTATTATTTTGATAAAATTCATATTTTAATTAATAGTGAAAAATACAACATTTTAATTCATAATTGCTTTTTTGCCTAATTTATTTTTATAGATGATTATTTTTTGAATTTGTTTTAACGAATATTTTAATTATATTTTTATCATTTAATCCAATTCTTTCATTGGATGTAATTTCAGATTGAAATTAGATATAAATGCACGTAAATCTTTTGATGGATTTTACTTTTAAAAAATCCATTTTTTCATTTTTAAAACAAAGATTAAATTTTAATTTTTTATATGAGTTATGTGTTTTGAATTTTTTAAAATGGATTCATTATTCATAATCAGTATGTAAAAATTATTTAAATAGGTCCCATTTCTTTTTATACATGATGAATTATAACTACGGAAATTTTTATTTACCACTGTTAATGGTAAAAAGGGAAAATTATGGTAACAAACAATATGATAAGGACAAAAAAATTATTCTAAAACCTACTGAAATACTATTAAATGAATAAAATTATAACATTAACACCTAAGGATCAAAATTTATTCATTTAATTGAATTTTTTCCGAAAACAGATATAATTATTAATAAAACAAAAGAAAGTGACAATGAGTCACTCTTATTTCTTATATGTATAAAATTTTTAATTTAATGATAAACTCTATGAAACAATTTATATAATTACTATAAATAAATATAATTAAATTATACACAACGTATTATGTTAATTATAATTTTTAGATGTTAAATAATTACCATAAATATTGACACAATATTTATAAAATGACAATTTTATTAAGAGAAATATCAAATAAATGATATTATAAATATTAAAATAAATATTATATGATATAATTTCTTCCATAAACTATTTTTATAGGTTCATATGACATGTTATAATAATTTTAAATTTATTTTTTCGAAGTTATCCCTCTTTTTTTATTTTATATAAATTTAATGAAATGAATAGTGTAAAAATTGACGAAATTAATGTTTTATTAAAATAGTAATTTATTAAATTGTTAATAAATTCTAAAAATAGTTTAAAATCAAAAAGTGACTATTATAATGTCTAAATTTTAATTAAGTTTCCCATTATTGGAAATTTACCCAATATAAGTAAAATTAATATAAACTTAATAAATAAAATGTTGTTACCTCAAATAAAATTAAAAGAGAATAATTAAGGGTAAACTGAAAAGATAAGGTTTAAAATAAAGTCAATAAATGTATAAAAATTATTGTATGATAAGATATATAAATATCCCCATCTTATATTCTATTTATCTCAATTTTTATGCATTTGGATTATAAAATTAATTTTTTAATAATTTATTATTTTAATAATTTCCAAGGGTTCCCATCACCTCAATTATAAAATGGAACCTCCTCCCTCACGTCATCACATCAATTTTAGACTTAAATATCATACATCCCCTTTAGTTTTTCATTATCATCTTCCCTATTTACTTTCTTGAGGTTCTGGTCTTATTCAAAGACCATCTCTAGTGCTCTACGAGGAGATTTAGAAAAGAATTTCGAAGAAAAGGTAACCTCCTTTATTGATTCCTTCAAACTTCTTTCTTCTTCAACTTCTTCATAATAATTTGTTTCATTATAAAGTAATAAATATAGTATAAATTATATACTATTATTTTTTTATAATTATGAAACAATCATATTCCACCTTCTATCCATCCTTTGAAAAACAAAATCACTACGTGTGAGTACGTATGGGTTACCGTCACCATGTCGTGGTGAAATCTATTTTTCACCACCACCTTACTTATATATATAATTATGATAATATTTATTATATATGATTACTTTAAAATGAAATTTATATTGTAATAACATATATACCATCCACTCCCATACCATCTCACAATTATCATAATGACATCATCGCTCGTGCTTACGTACTGTCTACCATCTCCACGATGCGATGTGATTAATTTTAAAAGATATACATTAAAAATTTACTATATAAATGTATGGAATGAATAAATATGATATTTATTATTTTAATATAATTTTTTAATGACATAAATATTACCTAATAAGGAGAAATAGAGCTTATTCGTAAAAACATCCATAAGAAAATGAAGCATTTTTACCCAAATAATGAGTAATCACGAAATATTAATTTGAAACAGATTATAATATGATCATATATGATATCATAAAAATGAATATGATTCTACAATTACTAAATAACATTATTTAAATCATTATACATGGGTTTAGATACATATCAAGGATATCAGACCTATATTAAGGGATTATTTTGTCTCAGTTTTATTTATGCGGGACATATGCCTTCTAGACAACGTATTTATTTTTGTGGTGTATATGATTCTCATGAATGTTTTTATGATTTTTATTATGAATTTTATGAAATTTTCATATAAATATAATTTTATTTATTTTATAAGTCATATAATTCAACTGATTATAAATTGGTAAGTGATAAATATAAAATCTCATTTTTATCAATGGTTGTTAATACATAAGTATTTACTGTGGTATATTTATCATCCATTTCCATGTTTTATACATATATATTATAATATATTTTTTATTTACTTCTACTATTTTTTAATTTCTATTTTACACATTGGTGAATTTTTATTAAGTGATATGAAAGGAGTTGTTTGTCGTTTTGATACGATGTACAATTTACTTTTCCAGAAAATGTTTGAGAAGAATGTTTTTTAACTTTAATGGTATGAACATAATTTTATGCTTTTATAACGCCTTATTTTCATGAATATTACTTTATAATATTTCAAGTCTATTTTCAATTAAATTTTTTTTGATTGTGTGTAATTTTAAAAAAAATGTTTTTGAAGAAGAAATGATACTTTCTTAAAGAATTAATTTGAAGAGTTTTATCCAAATTACATTCCAAATAAGATTAAGGATACTTTTCTAGTATACTTCCCCAATTATTATTTTGTTTGATTATGTTTATCATACCATGTTGTTTATTAAATATATTTTTTTATATGGATTAAGTTATGATAGAATGATGTTTAAGAAACCCATTTAAATTACCTGGGTTATGCTCTGATGAATAATTTATGTTTATGTAGAGCACATAATAATGATTTCATTATAAGAAGGGTGGGACCTATTTCTCCCTCCAGTGAATTGGGTAATTTTGGATAACTCATGAGGTATGTATGTTATGTATAAACCTGATTTCATGTTCACAATTCTATGTGTAGAACCGGTTTTCTTATCCATGATTTTATGAGTGGACCCGGTTTCCATGTCCATATTTTATGAAACTTCCTGATTTCATGTCCTTAATTTAATGAGTAAACCTGTTATTATTTATACATGTTCAAAAAGATATAAGTTTATTGGTATGCCATAATTTCTTGTCTTATGTTGCAATAATGATCTTATTTATTATGATCCTTAATTTTATTTGTGACTCATGTTTTTCCCATTAATATGTTGGGAATGATATTCTATTTTTATGATCATATTCTTATACCCTTTATCCTCTATTTTAATTTTACATATCACCATTTTTTACCCATATTAAGTATTTGAAATCACCCTTTTTATGTTTTCCTTTCTCCCAGGATATAAAAAAAGGTCTTAGGTAGAAAAACTAAAAGGGAAGATCATTATTGGAGATGTTGAAGATATTTAACCAAGAAAGAAGAATATGTTTGGATTTTTCAAATACAGTAAACTAATACGGTATTTGGGCATCTATTTTTTTAATATAATATGTATTCCACAAAAAAATGTAATTTGCATGTACGTCAAGCATGGGTAATTAGAATGATATCTCCCATGTGTTCCATGTATGTGTCTATTGACATACGGACAAGGTTAAGTTTGATAATTGGGAGGTGGTTCTACAATCATGATCAATTCCAGGGTAGATATTGAAGATACAAAACACTATGAACTAACCAAATAATAGGGGTAAATTAAAAAAATTCCCCATATTTGTGGGTTGGTTTGAGGTGTATAAATATTTATAATTCACCGAGTGTGGGTAAAAAATATGAAAATTCCCTTAGGAATGTGGGCCATGATAATTCACTAAAATGAAGACTTTTATAGAAGGATTCTAGTATTTCACAATTGGAGAAATATCCTTGAAGCATATCCAAAATTATTTCCAAGAGATTTTAATTTTCTCACAGAAACAAAGTGATTTGTTCCCCGATAGAGATGGAATATCTATCCTCTAGGGTTGAATGGAGGAATAATTATTGATACCATTTACTTTAACAGTGGTAATATGGATAGGTCATGATGGTATTCTTGGTGTAGACCCTGATGAATGGATCTTTTATTGACACTAGGGGAATTTTATTTCAATATGGTGTCATAATGTATCAATAGTTTCATAGAAACCTTATTTATTAGAAGGTGTTGAATCACCAATGTCTTATTTAACATGTTAGGAGATGAGGAAGGGATAACTGATAAAGGATTAGATGATTTTTGATGTTTGTAATTATCTTTATCAAGATTAAACTCATTAGAACACGGTGAAAATTTATCATACCTGGATGACATTATATTTAAGGGAACATTAAATAATCGGTACTCTTTAATAGTGTATCTTCTCATTTGGTGGGTTATTACTTAATGTAAAATTTTGTGGAATAGTTCCCCATTGATCATATTTTGGGATAATGAATCTATTCTCAGTGATGGGGGTTTGTTTCTATGAATTTTTGGATGGGTTGAATAATATTCAGGGATTCCTCCATCACTTTTCCTTGCTAATTCTAATTACATCGGATCTTAGGAGGCTAAGAATTAGAAAATACTAGAGTCAGATATGTGTAATTAATTGTCTTTATAAACACCTGGTTTAGTCATTCCCAAATGATGACATGTGCATGATCTACTCATTTATTGATAATCCATTCATCATTCATGAGTGTCCCCATATGGTAATTTTTCACATTATTCCTCTTCTTCTTCAATGTAAATGGAAGAAATATATGACACATGTGCCTTGGGTTTTCCTAGTGGCACTTTTCCATCGTCACCCATATTTTTTAGTATATCTTTAATGGATATGAATTCATGTGTCCTATGACCCAACATATGATGGTAAGGTTAGTAGTTTGGATGAGTCCTTTCTATATCATTAGCTTCCTTGATTGCCAGTCGTGTGATAAATTTGGTCTCTAAGATAGAGATAAATTACTATGGAAACTAATCATTATCAAAAGAATATATTTTATTCTTTCCAATTTAAGGCTTATGATGCACCAAAAATTGTGGTTTGAGGGTGACTTTAGCAATATATTCTTTCCATGAGTTCCATATCTATAATAGTGGTTATTGATGATAAATTCACTTATTTATATGAATAGAATCTTATATGAGTTTTGTTATAGTCATTATCTAATGGAACCCATATGAATAGTTCATGGGTATGATTTTATAATACAATTGATACTTTAGATTATCCACAGAGATCTATAGTAAATCTTCTTGGGGAATCTTCATTTCCATGTAGTATTTCAAACCCTTCTATCTAATAATTAAATCCATTAATCTCTGTTTATATTTTTTTAATTGGATATTTCAAGTATAGTCATTTTCCTTATCATAGACCTAAATTGGAAAATGAATATTTAATTAAGATGTTACATTATTTCAATAGATTCAATTTTAAGGTTATTTTACCAAAACAATGTTTGAAATTCGAGTGTTTTTGGAAAGGATGTGAGATTTCAAGACTCTTATTGTTATATGGTTCACAACATTGGGATATACTTGGAATAAAAATATGGGAGATGTTACTCTAGATCTCTCATCTCATATAATGTCAAGAAGGTGGGGTATCTAACGTTTTTGTGGAGGAGTAAAATCCACCACCCAGGATAAGGATTCATCTTTAATCATTCTATAACACATTTAACTTCATGAGATTCCATCCAAGGAGTGAGGGAATCCATACTAGGATACTAATTTCTAATATAGCCTTGGTTGAATTTATTTAATTGGATGTTGATATATACCTAATGGTGGGGAATCAATAGAATCAATTCATTATATATTCGAGTTAGAGGTTTGGAGTGATCTAAAGTAAATAGGGTGGATTGTTTATGACTTTTTGGGTCAAAAAATCAATTCTTATTAATGTATTTTACTTGATGGAGGCATGTTAGTTCCATCCTATAGACCAAAACCATTAGTTTTGTTTCCTCTGAGAAACTCAACAATGATATACTCTGTTTGTACTCTTTTGGAGTTGAACTGGGTGATATTATCTTCATTGGATATGAATTCACCATTTTTTGGGTGGTGGGTGTATTGTTAATTTTTCCCCTCCTATTTAGTCTTTGATGGTATCATGGTTTGAAGCTTCATTTAGGCCAACAGTGATGAAATTTATGAATGAGTAACATGCTACAAGAACCACTAATTATTTTAGATGACATCTATCTATAATATTGTAATTTTATCTACTAAATGTTGATAAATGAGATGATAGTCAGGGTAAGAATGATAAAAATGATCCCACCCATATGGGTTGGGTTTCTCCCTAGGATTACACGATCATCGATGGTAGTTGTGATAAAGTCTGAAGCTTATGACTAGTAGAGATCTATTATTTACCATGGGCCATAGATAGGATGGACCGATGGCCCTCATGGGTGTTGGAACCGGTATGGATTTTCATCTTATCTTTATTTTTAGTTGTTGGTTATCTGTGGAAAGCTCTCCTTATTTATATCCTATTCGGAATTATTGGGTCTAGAATATATTGTTCTGAAAATTCTTATATAATTGGGGTCACATGTCAATGATGATGATAATGGTGAATAGGATCCCCCTTAGAAAGCTTCTGGGTGGTTTCCACAACATAGTGGACATATTTTCAATATACTTAAGGTAAGGGAGGTACATGTTTCTGTTATCTATGGATATGATCCTAAATTGGTTAGACATGTAAACAAGGTCTACCTACTTCCCCATGGCCGATCATTTATAGGATGGTTGATGGGGATTCATATCCTTGAGACTCTCATAGGATACCTCAAATTTTGGTATGGATCCCTTGAGATCAGATTCCCACACCAAAGTGTTCAAAACCTAATTCTTGAGTTTTTGAGTTAGTGATGATATACATCAGGAGAATTTTTCCATGATCTCTATGGTATTTGAGGTGCATGATTGGAACTTCAGCTAGTTTTACACAATGGTATGAAGTATCCTGGGGGTATAACTAACTCTTTCTTTGAGATAAGTATTCATTAATGTGTTTGAAGATTCCATTTTTATTTTAGGGGGTCATAAAGGATCTAAGAGGGAAACATAAATAAGAAAATCCATTAGTAAAAAAACACAAGTATGAATGGATGGTCGATCGATCATCTTCATAATAAAAGGAATCACATTGAGTAAACCATTATTATTTTAGATGGAAAATTGAAGAAAAATTAATTTTACATCTAATAGATAATTGGTCCTATTTTTATGTGAAATTATTTACATAGTTGAAGGGTTCACATTCGTCCCTCAATTCTATTTCTGAAATAAACTACTATTGAAGGTGAAGCCAATTTCGAATTAATAATCAGCAATTTTTCATATATGAATGTTTTGGAATGGTTTAACAATTCACATCAAGTTTAATTTTTTTAAAAAAATAACCATTAACATGTGATCCATTCTAAAATGATTCAATACAAATCATCATTATGGTCTTACTTCTCAAAGGAAAGTGGTTTTTAGGAATTCTAGCTAGCAAATATTTGGAATGTGCATTGGTCAATAGGGTTGTTGGTCATTCTCATCACAGATTTTTAGGGAATAATTTCCTACTCATGAAATCTCATATAAATTTAATTAAAATTCATTAATTCTTCCTAAATACCAATGAATGAATAGTTACCTATTTAACAATGATCTTATTGAAACCATGTGGATATGTGATCATTTTTGTGTCCTATAGGTTCTTTATATTTCAATTATTAATTAGTGATTATTTTCATTAAATTTTCATTATTGGAAACTATAAAAACTATTTCTATCAAGGTAATTCGTTAGTGTTTATGATGTTAGGATCCGGCCCTTATAAGAAAATTCCAATATATCCCTATGAATGGAATCATAATAAATGTACCTCAATGAATCTTAATTGGATATTTCATACCTTTTATGTTCATCTGACTAGTACCATTGTCATTCATTTTTAGGTCATTCATCCTTTACCAATTGACTATTAAGAAAAATATTCCTGGTAATGGTTGGTGTAAGACTTATGAATTAGAGTCTCATTCTACTTCACTATTTTTAGTATTTAATAATAAATAGAATGTATGGATCATATTTGGGTCATCACCATAGGCATCCCTAGATTCTCACTAGAGAGGGAAGATTATCCTCATACTTGTTGGCATAAGAATTTCTTAATATTGTCACATAAGAGGTAGTTTGCAATGGTTATGGATTACACTTGGGAGGAGTCCCATATATGAGAACTAAGAGGTGAATCTTAACATCAGTTTCATTAATAACATAAGATAAGAATCATGACTCAAGGTGCATGGGTTATTCCAAAAGAAGAATCTCAATTTTAGGCAAGTGGGGAAAAAAATTTCTCATCATATAGGGTAATAGTAAATTTGAAAATGGTGGGATTAAGACGTAATGATGTATCCTACATATCAATGTCAATAAGATTGAAACACCATATTATTTTACATTTACAGTTTAATTTCATATTAAAATACTGGTCCATTCAGTTAAACCTTATATGGTAAGGACATGTGTTGTATAGTTGAGATTTATGAAGTTAATACAAAAAGGTGATTGAAACATCACAATTATGATAAGGAAATGATCAATAAAAAATCTAAACCCATGTGATTCATGATAAATGTTAGAAAAAATATATAATGGGACACTACTAGATATCTCGGCTATAGACACATACCTATAGCCACATTTTTCTAAAACCATGGATATAGGTATTTATGTTGAGGCTATAGACATAGTTTTAATTAAACTATGGCTATAGGGTTGGTATATAGACATTATTTTCTTAATCTATGGCTATATATAGTTTTTTTAAAGTATATATCTATGTTTCTTTGAAAATGTATTTATAGACTATATATATTTCCATGGTTTGTGTAAACAGTGTGTATAGGTTTCCCGCCTAAGTGCGGGGGAAAATTTTTGGGCTGGAATCTGGAAGGAAGACCTACTTCCATGGTTTTTTTCAATTGAAATACTTTTTATAGGTATATATAAAAAAATATATGTTTTTATACCACAAATTGAATACATTGTATTGGTAACATGGTATTATACCCATGGTGGAGGTATGGAGATTGAATCCTACTGGAGAAAACTTATTTCCCACCTATAGAAATGGTTTACATGTGTTATATACATGGTTTTCCATCATCATAATAGATCCTATAGCCATGGTTTAAACCATGGATATATCTCTATAGCCACAATGGACAATTAAGGGGACTATTTCCATTGTTTAAAAAATTTTGGCTATAGATTTTGTTTCAACAGTGGAAACTATGGATATAACCCACAAGAACTAAGGTTATACCTTTTGATATAGCCACTCCAGTAAAAACCACGGACCATTGGAACTATAGATATAATAAATATCTATGGTTTTTGACCGCAGATATATAAAAATTTTCAACTTCTGTGTGATCAACCATATTTTATGAGAGTACATGACAGTATATCTAGTGGGGATTACACATGATATTCCCTAGAATAATTACTATATTGTGAAAAAAGTTATTTAAGGATACTAACATGGGATTGTGAATTAGTGTTTACCTTTGAGGTATTTCTGGGTATTACACCAAGTAGGATTACCATATGGGGTTCATGTTCCATAAAAGATAAGATATTAGGAAACTAAACAGGTTTTATATTTAAGCTTCTCCAAGATACTTGACCAAGTATGTTAATTAGGTGAAATTATAATTTGGTATTAAACCTAACAGGATAACCAAATACGATATATTTGTGTATTATCTCAACATATGGAGATTGTGTGGGGATTATTCATTTATGTTTCCATTTAATGTGGGGTTGGGGCTTAATCTTACAAGGAATAAAATATATGATAACCTAGAGGAGTACCTCAAATCTTGGTGACTATGTAGTGATTACACATTGATGATTACCATGTTGGATACCAAACATAGTAGGTGATTCAAGTGATGTTTTATTTTTTGTATTACACCTAAGAGGTGTCTCATGTATGAAAACCAGGAAGAGTATCTCAACTCAATGTAATTTGTGATACTAAGAGGATTATCTCAACTCAAAGTAATTGAGGGAACCAAGAGAAGTATCTTGAATCAAGGAGTTATATAGGATCCACGTTTAGGTTATAGATATTAAAACCCAAAATATCTTAGACCCATCTCAAAAATTCCATGATGCGACTCTAGGTTTTTCATGGGGGTCAGTGATGGATGTGAATGGATTGAGCCAGTGGCTTAAGACTACAACTCAACATTGATCCTAGCCAAGGATATAAGGGGTAAAACCCATGTGGTATATACCAATGTGTTCAATGAATCGATTCCATATTATAGGTATCTATGTTATGGTCTCAACATGATATATTTTTTTGTGATGTCCTCCACATGATAAGCTTTTATGTGATGGCCTCTCTTTGATAGACTCTTTATAATGGAATTTGAAAGAAAATATAGTGACCCAGGCTTTTCATATATAGATATTATATCTATATAAATAAATATTCAACACTTAAAAAAAATTACATGACCAAGGAACATAATAGTTTAGTTCCTTTGGAAATTTGGAACATAATATTCTAACTAAGTGAAAGATCCTTAACATCTCCCAAAAAGATCTTTCCCTCATGTATTATTCACAAAAAAAACCCTATCTAAAATTTTTCACTACAACCTTGGGAGAGGAAACATAATATAGGGTGAGATTAGATGCTCAGTAAGGGTTAAAAAAAGAGATGTGTAAGAATAACATGATCATATGTTTTTTAGAACATGAGAATAACATTTGAAAAGAATACCCTACACATTAATGATCACAATCTTGAATCATGGCATAAATATTGGTAGTTCATAAAGCATGAATCATAAGGAAATCAAGGAACATGAGCCATGGGAGAATAACATTGGCATAATGCATGATATTATTTTTATACATGTCATCTTATAACATTGTGAACACGTATAAAAAGAAACTGGCTCAGTCATGAAGTTTTGGACATGGAATCAAACCCTAAAATAAACTTATAGACATGGAACTAGGTCTAAATATAACATTATAGACAAGAAATATAGGACCATGCCTAAAATTTTGAACATGTAATCATTTTTATAGATAACATTGTGAACATCTAATCAAGTTCACACATAACATTATGAACATGTAATTAGGTAAATGTGTAACATTGTGATCATGTAATCAGGTTCACACATAACATTATAGTAGTTATGGTGCACTCCCAAAACCATCTTAGTATAAAATCTCATTACTAAACTGGGTTCTCTCCATGTTCCATCCAATTATATCTCATTAGATATATAAATCATTACAAAATGCATTAAAGGATGGCATACTTCCCAACCATCACATAATGAAATCATAGACATAGTTTCCATAAGATCATAAAAATTCATCATATCACAACAAATGAAATAAAATGGGTATCATAAATATTTCATTATATCATACCTTGTGAAAAAGATACAGGCTTCATAGTCATTTCACTATTGAATAACCCATGAAAGAAATTGGGTTTCATAAGAATTTCCTTGTGCTATAATCCATAGAGGATAAACTGGATTCATAGACAAAATTTCATCATAAAATACATTTACAGAAAGAATAATAATGGTTTAATGGGATCATATCAACATTAAAACATAAGTTATATCAAATTATATAGTCTTATATGGAAAATAATTTTGATAAATCAATTAAAACATAGCTTGACGAAAATAACATTTTTTGTAAAATCATTTTAAAAACATAAATACTTTTTAACGACCCATTTATTTTAAAATAAACCTTGAATATAAATGAATATATTTAAAAAATTAAAGAAATTTCATAATGAAAATATCATTTTCTCTTTGAAAAACAATATTTATGAAATAAAATTTTTTGAAAACCATTTTCTTTTAAATTAACCTTGAAATCTTATAAAGGAAGGTTTGAAAATAATTTCAAACGTTTTTTTAAACATAATACATTTTAAAAATAGTTTTCATGGAAATTGATTATAATATCATTTAGAAAAATTGTAATTTTTTAGAAACATTGTTTTGGACGAAAACAAATTTTTTATTGAGGGGATAAATAAAGTCATGTTTTCTAAAAAAACATTTTATTAATTATATTACGTAATAAAGTATAGAAAATGGTACCATTAATTGAATATATAATAAATAACTATAGGATAATAAAATTTATGATAATTATTGAGATATAGGACATAATATTTAATTGTTGGAAGCGTTATCATGAAAAATCCTAAAAAACTATGAGATTGCAACATATAGTTATTAACACTTTGGAAATATCTATTCATAAGACCAATGAAGGAATAAAATAAAGAAAAAATTAAATAACATGATGATAAATACATTAAATATATTACATTATAAATTCCTATATATATACCTCATGAAATAATATAGGGCCAAAACATAGCATATGTCTCAAAGAAGGAAAATTGACGCCAAATTACCATACTAATTTGGTAACTCTTGAACCATAAACCCCATGAAAGAGATATCCTAAAACGGATATCTAAATAAAAATAAATGATAGAATAATAATCATAAAATACATTCATTTAATGTATATTCCCAACATATAAGAAAGAGGTGGTGAATATAAAATGATTCCCACAAAATTAAAAAGTGACCCAGAACTCCCTTACCTTATGTTTTGAATTTCTTAATACTCATTCAAAACTCTTGTATCATTATTATTAGTTTTTTATAAATATATAAAATAACCATATTCTCATATATAATACCACATATTATTTCATTAAGAATTTATATTAACTATTTATTAACAATTCCATGTTAATGTTATGTTTGGGGTAATAACAGCTTTGTTTTTCATAAATGTTTTGACTTGTTATTCTTGGTCCTATTACATTGATCATGAATTAATAATATTAATAATTATAACCATTATATATGTATTTATATAAATCCATTAAATTTAGTGATAGTAAATTAAATACAATATTTATGCATATGGTGGGTCGTACGTACGCAAGAATGTTGTTTCCATTTTCTAGTCATATTGAAGGAATGAAAAGTAATTGATATATATATATATATATATTATAATTCCAGTATAATTTTTATGTCATATATATCACATATTTTGATTAAAACCATATTTAATACATTCCATGTAAAGTGTGATGAAATCACATCACTTCATGAGGTGGTAGTTCATCGTACACGCAAACAACATTATCACATTCCCACAAATTGGAATACATGAAAAAATGTGACATATAATAATTGAAGAATAATATTTACATAATAAATATCATATATATAATATAAAAATATTATTTTCTTTGTTATTACCATCCTTTAAATATGGTAATGGAAAAATGAATGACATCAGTTCATTAGGCGGTACTCTGTCGTACACACAAACAATGATTTTGTAACCCATTTGATGAAAATGTGTTTGGTTATATGTCACAACCAAAAAATAACAATGTATAAATATATTTAATATTAATAGGTTATTATATAATCTTTATATAAAAATAAATGAACTGGGATTGAGGAATAAACAAAACAGAAATGTTTGTTTATGAACATTACCCCTTCTTTGGGTATCTTCATTTGTTTTCCACCAAAGGATTTCCTTGGTTGGATTTATTCCAAAAATAATACTCTTATGACTGTGGGAGTGAATTTTGAATGATAATATCATGGTTTTTATCCAATATAAATGGCTTTAGTGGTGTTTAGTGGAGAGGAGAGCGGTGGCCTTTTATAAGTGGGGGAGAGGACACACTTGGTACTTTTCAAAATAAAGTTAGGTGAGCCCGTATTTTTACCTACAAATGGATCCAATAATGCTCTAAATTAGATACATGAATTTTTAAGGTTAAAATTTGGCCATACTATGGGTTATGGAAACGTTTCTAGGTCATTTTTTCAAAAGATTAAATTTTTGTCCCTTCGTAAACTCTCTTTTCTCTTAATCATTATGATTAATTTTAACTATTTTCAATAATAATTTTGGAATAAAATTAAGTTGGAAATATTCTAAATGAAAGAATATTATGATTCCAAATATATAATCCTTTTTTACAAATTAAATTCACATATGTGGTAAATTTTTGTTTATGATTAATCCTATAGATGTGATGGGAAATAAGTTTTTTAAAAAGTAATGTTTGAAAGCTTGAAATGATTTTATATCCAATTTCAATGTGAAATTGATTCCAATATCATAAATTGGATTAATTTATGTATAATATATCTAATTATAATTTAAATTCATATTAAAATATAATTTTAATTTCTAAATAAATTAACTGAAATTGTGGTTTTTAATTAAAATTCAATAATATTCATTATTCATCAAAAAATGAGACATTTTTGGAAATTTCACAAAATTAATCCTAAGATAATTTCTATATAACAATTTTAAATTTTAATATCCTTTTATCAAAGTTATTTTTTATGTTTTTAAATTTTTATTAAAATGATTGTGCCAACAAAAGGTGGAAACCCAATTTTTTAGAAAAAAAATAATGTTTTAAGCATAAAATTTATTTATTCTTATCTATTATCTAGAAAGAATATAATATTAATTTTAAATAGTTAACTTAATATATAATTTATAAATTTATTTAAAATAATTCAAAAAATATTTGGTTTATTTATATAAATCACACATGTGCACATAAAAATAGTTTATTAGGAAAATATTCCCCTTTATTTTCTAAAGGGATTTATTTTCATTTGAAATTAATTGGTCACTAAATTATTCATTATATAGAAATTTGTAAAACATATTTTTTTGGATTAGTATATTATAACTATACTGATTAGTGTCATAATAGTATACTTATATATCTCACTTACAATAGGGGTGAATTTTTTTTTTAAAACATAGTTTAAAATAATCAAACTATATAATAGACTAAGCCTATCAAATTTTATAATCATACTTGGACCCAAGTATAATGAGAAAAGTCAATGAATTTGTAATTATAAAAAATATGATTAAATTAGAGTAACATAATCTATATCACAATAGATATGATTAATTAAATTATGAATAATAATCATTTATTATTATGATAATATTAATAAAATATAGTATGTTGAATATGATGGTCAACTTTACTACTAATATACACACTAGAAAATAAACTTGTAAGCAATAATAAACATATCTAATAAAGTAAGACTATCTAAAAAATATTAAAAAAATAATCTCTTTTAACCTTACTAGTAGGGTATTCATTAACATTGACAAAAGGCATCTCTTGTTTTATATTAAAAATAATGTCTATCTTTCCATAGCAAGAAAATACATTTATACAATGATCAGAAACTCTATATTCTTATACAAAAAATTACCTCGATATGAATATCAAATTATATAACTACCTAGACTCAGTACCCCTTATTCCAATGGATCAGATTCTCTATCTTCCTGTCTATATAATCACTTGATATGAAGATCATATTCTCTACCTACCTAGCCTCTATAGACCTTGATATGATGGATCTGATTCTCTATCTTCATATCCCTAGAATCCCTCGATCATAACATTGATCTAATGAAGTCTCAATTACAACACAATTATTAAGGAGACAAGTTGAAAATGTTTCTTGAGAAGACACACTATAAAGAATTACAAAAGTCAAGGAACAAGTTGCTCACACTATGTAATATTCAAATTAATTTGAGAGAGAATGTGACTAGTATCTTTACAAGCATCAACATCAAACTCTTCAAATTACCTAATATTTATCAGAATTATTCGAAAATTAACATTTCTCTCCAATCAATCATATTTATGATAGTTTTTCACAATGAATTGGACACCAAGAACATGACATCTCAAAGAATAACTAAATGTATAATGTCATATTGGTTTACACAATATTATAGTGTAAAATATTTTCTATTAAAATAAAAATAATTTTACCGTATTCTGATTATAAACATTGTTATCTTGGTGTACTTATTATTTTATTATGATAATTTTATTGGGTATGAATCTGATGTTTATCAATAATTGTACTAATATGATGATTATGATATTTTCAGTACTATAAACAAGACAAAATTCTAATATCTAATTTTGATAAAGGTGAGTATGATACTTGTCTTGCTCATACTAATTATGATAACCACAATAATGTAATATATATTTATAGTCATAATACTTTTGTAATATATTATAAGTACAATAAAATTTAATATTTTCTACAAAAACATTCTAAAAACTTTGGACATTAAATGTCAGTAATTTTTTTTAAGAAGTTGTTTATGATTACATAACCTAAAGGAATGGAACAGTGAGAAATAGATTTACTAATCCAATAATCTCCCAATGTTTTGATAGCACAAACCAAAAAAAAAAAATGAAAAATAACATTTAAAAAATATAATACATTTTCTTTTAAGTAGTTAATATTTAGAGTTAAACAATTAAAACCTTAACTCTTTTTAAGTTTATAACTCTTTTGAATATGATGAATGGTATGATGTTGAATACGATTAATTCACCCGTAGGATACAAACTTACCCTAAGGATCATATTCTTCACCTTAAAGTGATAAATCTCCTTTAAAAAGACTTTAAATTTATAAAAGTTTTCTCTCTCATTATTATAAGGATCTATTTTTAGATAACTTCCCCTTTGTATATATTTTCTCTACGAATAGGAAAAATTATCCCATAAAAGAAAATTTCTCCCCTAAGAAAATATTTCCCCCCATTTGTGATTTTCCAAAAGAATGGGGAAAAGTATTTACTTTCTTAAAATTTTAGTGAGAGAAACAAAATAAAAAACAATATTATGAACTAACTATTAATC
Organism: Viscum album; assembly: GCA_963277665.1. Classification (NCBI taxonomy): domain Eukaryota; kingdom Viridiplantae; phylum Streptophyta; class Magnoliopsida; order Santalales; family Viscaceae; genus Viscum; species Viscum album. Next base: position 599,148,163 of record OY728159.1, on the reverse strand, counting down.
CATAATAAATATGAAATAAAATTCAACCAATAGTAATTGTAAAGCATTTAGAAAAAAAATCATATTTGATTGAAAATAATAATTCCTTCACAACAAAATGATTCGTTTTTTCTAAAAACAAAGTTCAATATGAGTTTAGAAGGATAAATTTAATCTTTATGAATTAAATACATCATAATGGTTTACATTTTCTTGAACTCTTTTTTATCCTCCTCTACCTATGCTATTATTTCTTCTTGAGTCCATCATTTCTTATATAACTCTTTACTCACTTTTATCATAACAATGAACTTATCTTCATTGGATTTGAGTTTAGTTATCTCTAAATAAAAATATCAAATCTTCTTATTCATAATTTTTATTTACTCATTAAGATAGGCAGTTAAGACCCTGAATTATTCAATAAATTTACTCATTCGATGATATTTTTTGTAAATTCATTGTAGGATTTAGTGGACTCATTGAAAAAATTCTTCACATATTCAAAATTTTCATCATGATAATTGATATCAGCATTGTTCTAATGATTCTAAATTAAAAAATTTATTTCACAAATTCTTATGTTCTTGAAAAATTTCTTGTAAACCCTTCAGATACACCTCATTCAGAATAAAAATGTTTGTTAACATCTTTAATGATTCAGATTTCAGATCAATACTTTCATGAATCATTTTCCCCTAACTTCAAGTCATGAAAAATATATAATTATGCATTTTTTTTCTCTTCAAATCTTTAATAATGTAATAAAATCTCTGAACTATTCTTTTATCCACCAAATTTGATTGTTATTTCTCAATATCATGGAGTTTCTCTTCACTAGTTCCAATTTCAGCTTCTTTTTCTTTTCCCTTTACCAACTTTCTTAGAAACCTTTTCACCAACTTCCATGATGTCATATAAATATATTATCTCACTGTCATTATTATAATATTTATCATTATATGCCTTGGAATTCTATTTTTTAGTATCTTTTTTGGATAATGATTAGGTTTCTTCCTCTGATGATTATCCTTTTTCATAACTTTAATATTTATCTTTTTATCATCTTTGGAAGTTAATTATGATGATGATGCCTCAAAATACTTGAATAAAATCTTATCAGATTGAAATTTTTCATTTTGATCTCCCTATTAATCTTCATCTTCTCTAGAATCCTCTTCATTTTGATCAGATTACTCATTCTCACACTACAAAATATTTCACTTTTTCCAACAAGGGCATATCTGTTGGTAAAAGTGCATTTTCTGTTGGTAAAACGTATTACCAACATATATGTCTTTGTCACTAAATTTTGGGTAAATACTCTATCGCTAAATGGTTTTTCAACAGATAAATTAGTTATGTTGCAATTTTAATATTACCAACATATAATATATATGTTGGTTAAAGTGATTATCAATAGGTTCTAATGACAAATTCATCTGTAGGTAATAATATTACCAACATATAATATTTTTTTATAAATCACATTTAAATAAAAATTATAAATTTATATTGTATGTAAAATTTTATATTATATTTATTAATTTATCATATATAATTAATATGTTTTAATTATTAAACTGAAGACAATGTTAACATGTGTTCAAAATTAAAAATGAATTAATTTTATTAATAATAAAATTCATTACAAAACCAATTCATACAAAGGTACTGGACAACCCCACCCCCCACCACACTGGATCCCTCCAAACAAGATCCACCAGCCCAACAACTCCAACCCATCATTTCCAGCGACTCCAGAACCACCAGCTCTAGCCCATCCATGCCAACTCTAGCCCCAGCACCTCTGCTCATCCATGCCAGCTCCAACTCCAGCCCCCATGCCATCTTTATCCCCCATGCCACCTCCAACCTATCCATGTCAGCTCCAACTCCAACCTATCCATGTCAACTCCAGGTCTAGTTTATGTCACACCTTTCAGCACCAATATCTACATCACAATCAACCAAAAAAACATACTCACTAATTAGTGAAAAATATCTACATGAATTTAAACCAAAATAGAAATAAATGGACGTATAAAAAAAATAATTTCCATATTGAGAATTTTTCATTAACATCACACAAGGCTATTTTTTATACTACTATTTAATGTCCTTATTATCCTGAGTGAGGTTTTTTGTAATTATTTTTAATACCCTCGATCCAGTGTGAGGTTTTCTTATACTATTTAATCTTGGATAAAATATTTCTTTTTGGAATTATATTAAATCAACATGCCATATGTTGTTGATGATAATTTCTCTTGCTTCTAAATTCCATTTTTTGGTGAAGTAAACTATCTCATAAAAGGGATTTTATTCATGAGAATAAAAAGATACAAGATTTTAGTTTGTGAGGGTATGTCAATAGTTTTAAAGAGGGTGAGAGAGAATTTGTTACCCATTTATCCAGGTGGTAGTAAGAGAATGATCATCGTTCAACTGGGCTTCAATTTCATGTTGTTGGGCTATATTAATCATGGTGAAGTGGGCCTGGTTTGGCTTAGTATTTACAGAGGATGGGGATTCAAGCAGTAAGGTTTAAGGCTGGTTTCAATGGACGAATTATATACAAAATTTGGAAGTACAAGGAAATGAACACAGATAAGTATGGGAGATTTTTTAAGTGCATTTGCAGCATTTCAATTTAAAAAATGAATACAAAGTATAAAAAAGAATACAGAATAGAAAATTTGAAATTTTATTTTCTACAAATTTGATAGAATAAGAGTGTAATTGAGCATGAAAAGATCAGTGTATTATGGTCATAGATATTTGACCAGCTACTCACAAAACCAAATAGATGGTGAATAAATGTCAACAATTAAATCACCAGATTATTCATTCAAAAATGTATTCATTTTCTTCACCCTCATATTTTATCAAATGCATAAATAAGTGAAATTACAATTACCAACACAATATACAAAATCATTGAATGTAATGATGAGTGAAATGTAAATGTGTTAACTCAATCTGTAGTAGGTCTAAATATCTTTAATATAGATCATCCTTTCACAGAAGACCAAAAAACTAAAAATTGGTTAGGTAGGGGGAGGAAACAACTTATATCTCACTTACAGGATGCTCAAATGCTGCATCATGAACCATGTATTCAACACAAAAAGCAGTTTTTATTTCTACACATCCTGCTTGGGAGAATTCACCCCAAATGTTAGATCCAAATATAATATTTTAAATCCATGAGGTGCATCTATACCTATGGAAAGATGCATATTAGGATGGAAACATTACATAGTACACATAAACACATTAAATCCATGAAATAAACACTTAATGGTCTCATATACTATCTCTATATTCACTCACTCTAAATCAAATTCATTTTTTGAAGAAAGAATAAGTCTTGCACCCAGACTTGTAAGTTTTTTGGAATGTATTAAATAAACCTGATACATAAAAGAGAATAAATGGGTTTATCGAAAGTTCTATGAATTCATATGATAAGTTCTATATGTGGTTATCAGTTAGTACTACAAATTAGATCCTTAGTGATTCATGATGGCATCAATAGTTTTTCAATGGATCAATCTTAAATAAATTGCGTACATCAGTGAGAATAAGGATTAAATATACATAAATGTAAAATACATATATATATGAAATATAGTAATATTTAAGAAAAATATATATGCCAGAATGTAAATATAAACTATAGAATTGTATATTCTATGATGCATATATAAACTACATAATGTATACGTATCATAAAAATGTGTAAATGTACATGTGTGTGTTTGCGAGTATGTATAATTGTAGAATATATCAATATTAATATATAATTACATAATGTAATTATATATATGAGAATATAATTATAAATATATAATTGTAGAATATATATATATAAATTATAGACTGCATATATGTAAATTGTAGAATGTTTTTACACATACGTTGATACTCACCCTAAAGGATAGCGAAGAATGACCCAAGCCTGAAAATGTAATATACCTACACAAGTCGAGGTGTTAGAGATTGAAAATATAATCGAAGTACCTACCCCTTAAGTGGGTTTCTAAATCATAGTTTCTACTATAGCAACACCTACAGATAATTTATAGGTTGATTCAAGGGTATCTGTTGTAATAGAAATAAAAATGATAACTGATGAAAAATACTAATTATTATCCATTCCAAGTCATCAAACGACATTAAAAACTCCCATTGAAAGCATTCGTATTGTCATGAAAGTTTCATGAAGTCATAGTCTAGGTAATCAACTAATGGGATAAATTCATCAAAAAATTTACCTTCAAATTTCTACACATTGCAATCACCCAGCCAAAATCTGAATTATTTGCATTTAAAAAGGGTGAGAATAAATTTTCATTATTGGACAATGAATCTCATCATTTGAGAAGAAATTAAGGGGGGAATTAGTTTGAAAAAATGTAGATTGTGAGATAAATAAACAAAAGAATGATATAAACCGAGCCTATTTATTATGCAATAAATTTTCCAAATTCCATGCTTAGATGATAGAAATATATGTAACTAACTGATCCTTTATTATCAACCACAATGAAAAAGATTTTTCAAATTCCATTTTCAAATGTTGTAAATATTGGTAACCAAGTTATAGTTTGTTATAAACCATAATGAAAATAAATAATCATTTAATGTTTTTTATTTTACAAAATATGGAAAAACTGCATTCATATAGTTTTAGCACCATCAAACATTCTAATGTTTCATAGAAGAAAAATGGTATTTACATACAGATGAAAAATATTATCAAATACATCAAATAATTCAATATTGCTCTATAAAATGGTAATTACAAAAGTGAAACCTTCTATGAAATGTAGTTAGGTTTATTATTATTAGTACTATCAATTCTCATCCAAACTAGGACTTCACCTTTGATATGATTTAAAATCTCAAATGCAAGAATCAAATATAATTTAGAAATGAAAATAAATCAAGGGTTACTTTATAATCAAATGGGAAAAACGCCACTTGAAAATAAAACACAAAAAAGTGGGCGGGGATCATGTAAAAATCAATGTTTTGAAGGACATTAACAAAATACATGTCATTTCCCTTTAACATTTTTCTCCAGTCCTACAGTTCCAGGCTAGGATTTCAATATGGGATTGAATCGGTACTCAGTACACATAAAATTGGAATAGAAAGCATATGGATTTCCTAGAGAAAACAAAATATGAAATCGAGTTTAATTTAATAATATAATAGAAGCAAGAAAGCATATCATTGACCAGTGATGTCAAAGGCGCTCGCCTCACCATGCCTTGGCATGAGGTGAGGCGAGGCACACTTAGTGCACCTCAACATTGGTGTGGCGGTGCGGCCTCACTAAGGCATGCCAATGGAGTGTGCCTCTCGTGCCAAACCATGAGGTGCTTAAAGTGAAAGGGGTTTTAAGGCGAATGAGTGGCCCCTGGGATCGAGGGCGATGAGATTATAGCAGAAAAGCGGCGGCGAAGACCGGGGGAGAGCGATAATATCGAGGGTGGCAGTGGATATCATGGTAGGTAGGATGAAAACAAATATGGGGTCATTGGTGGTGAGGGAGATCAGCCGAGATCGAGGGTACAAACTGGTTGGGTGGGTGAGTGAAATCGACAGACATCGTGGAAATAGAGTTTTGTGGGGAAGAACACTGAAATCGAGGCTGGCTGGGTAGGACATTAGAAATCGTGGGTGGGGGTGGTTGGGAAGGACGTTGGAAATAAGGGATGAATAAATGATGCTGGAAATCGATAAGTGACTTAATTATATTAAATATAACATTTAATATATTAATAAAAAAATAACATACACTATACTAATTTACAATATGTATTTCAAGTATGTATTTTTACTATAAAAATGTTATTTGTTGAACCATGATTTTGATGATTAGGTTCTAAGGATTGATTATTTGATTATGATTTTGGTTAAAAAAAAATTAGTATGTATTTCTTTATTGAATTTATGTTTTTTTTTAATTTAAAATATTGTTAAAAACTATATATATTTAATTATGTGTGTGTTCTCTTTAATTGTGCCTCATGTTGCGCCTCGCGCCGCCTCCCCAAGAGGCCTCTACGCCTTATTGCACTGCGCACCATTGACAACACTTCCATTGACAAAATTATATAAAGGATCAGTGAAAATTCATGAATCATGTATATAATAAATACAATGGTAGTAAAGAAAAAAACACAGAAAAATAGAATAGAAATACTGATAGAGAATAAATATTATTGCAGGACCATAGACGTCTGATAAAATTTATAACATGTTAACACAACGTTTCCAGAACACCCAAATATTATGTATGTATGGGATAGAATGCATGAAGTTATAAAAAACCAAGTTCATTGCATGAACTTGAATATTATTAGCATTTTGTTTAGGTCACAATATGATCATAATAGACACCTGAAGACGACAGACTTCATTGCAGATGTAAACAGTTTTAGCCCACACACCCAATCCTCTTGCATTCCAGGTCATGACAGAAATCATTATAAATGAGAAGTAGACACTTTGTATCCTGAGAGAGAACCTAGATTCACCCACAAACTAGAGAATATGGCTTCTTTAGAATGAGCACATGTTACTGGGCCACATCGCATTGGAGTTGAACTTGATTTCCTTACCTCTTCCTCTTTGATCCCTGTAACATACATGCCCATCAAAACAAAATATACTTCCTCTAAAACTAAAAAAATTATTAGGATAGAAAGCATACCCACTCTTGTGTCCACCAAAAACCATATACTACCCTTTCTATGCAAAGAAGAATTTACAAGTGAGGACACTTGAGAGTCTCCCTGGACTGCATCCTCATCCACTTGTAACAGATCACTCATGCCCTTGCTTCTTGTTACACAGAACCCCCTTGTTTATCAAAAGATACGAGAATAAAAACCAAGATTCCCGCTTCAGAAAACTAGAAACCACATTTGAAGGATTTAAATTTTCCACCAGATCGATTGGGGGAACCTCTAAAGATGAAACAACCATCTCTCGGTGCTTCTATGATTTAAAATCCTCCAGAAACTAGCGAATGGTTTTCAGGTTATCTCCTTCAATATCCATTTGAGACAAAAAAAACTGGACCTCGAACAAACACTAGCTCCATCACATCCCCCCGCCAAATGCATTGCGTGAAATAGGGAAATCGACACCAGTTGAAGTGTAAACCAACATACCTGAAATCCAAAGAGAGAAAGGTAAGATCAAATCTATTAGGTAGATTCTGAAATGATGGGGAAGAAACCTTAAAGAGAAAAGATCAAAAGAAAACTAAACAACACATAAATCAATATACGAGGCCGATGCTGCACATCATACCCAGAAGAAGAAGAACTCCACCTAAAACGAGGGAAGAGATAACCATGGAGGTATTGGGATGCATGGGGAGATATGGGTGATAAGATGTGAGGTGCGACGATGGGAGGTGAGGTGGCGGGATGTGAGGCGGGGCGGTGGAAGGTGACGCCGTACACATGACATGTGGGTTGTTTGTTTTATAAAAAAGTTAAAATATTTATTAAATATATAATATTGAAAAATATAAATATAGTTACTACTTAGAGAAAATTGAAAAATAAAAAAATATAAAATATTTTGAGAAAATAGAGAGCTAAAATCAATTATTAAATGTTTTTAATAAAACCCCAAGAAATAAAAATTTACTTTGATTCTAAAAATAATATATATATATATATAATGTTTTTCTAAAATTGTTTTTGATAACAAAAATTGTTATTGTACGGTTTATTGAAACATTTTTTATTGACGGTAAATGATTTGTTGGTAATATTTGTTATTAATAACAGATTCATGTGTCAATAAATAACGATGTTATTGATATGATAAAGTAATAGATTCAATTCTTGCTAAATGATATTTTGGTATTGAATGATCAATACCAATAGATATAACTGTTGGTAAAAAGAAGTATTAGTATTAAAAACTAATACCAATAAAACATAATATCTTTTTTAAATGCTCATTTTTACAAATAGATATATTATGTGTCAATAAATTTCTGTTGTTATAATCTATTTTTTGTTGTTTCATCCTCTTACTTGTCATTGTTTTTATTTTCATTCTATTTTTCTTCTTTTTTTTCTTCAAAAAACTCTTCAATTTCTTTATATTCACTTTTTCACTCCCTTATTCTTTAAAATCTTTGCATCCTGTGTTTCTTCCTTAAAACTCTTTATAAATTTATCTATCAAACTATTTTTTATTTGAAATTATGTTCATAAGTCTTCTTTACAATATATATCTGGTTCCTATTGATTTTATTGAAGGGATGGTGTTAATGTTTCATCAACTATTTTTCCTTTTCCTTTATCTACCATAGATAAAGTATCAGTATGAACCACTATCATTTTTTTGAAAGATAATATAGCATCTAGAATTTCTTGAAGTGTATGGGAATATTATATAACAACATTCCTAGAATATTTCCCAAAATTAGTCAAAATATTTATATAGAGTGATCACTAATCAACCTCTTCATTTACATTCTTTAATTATCTTCATCATATAAAGTATTGGTGATATGAATTGTTAAATCATTGGTTTTTTATGGGTCAATTTTGATTATTGGATATTCAAGATTCCTCCCATACTTATTCTTCATCCACTCATCTTGGACTTAATTTGGGACTTTATTCTATTTATTTTCTTTCTTAACTGGAGATTTATCAATATTACATTTCTTCTTTTTGTAAAATTTCTCATCATTCTTTGAAGGTTCTTCTTCTGAATCATCACCAATGTATTTATCAATAATAAATTTTAATTCAACATTGAAATTAAACACCATTCCATTAATTTTATCATCATTGATGTAAAAAATATTCATTCTCATTGGATTTTATTTAATCCCAATCTTTTAAAACATCATAAATTCAATAATAAATTTTATTATCATAGATAGAAACATTATGATCTTTTACATGATGGAACTGGTCTTCATTTTTTTATGGTAAGAATGATAAATCTGATATGATTTATCTTCCTCATGTTCACTAAATATTCCAAAATGAAAACAATAGACACTTTAATCATATATTGATCTCCCATCCATGTTATGAGATACTTGTACATCCATAGGGAGATTAAACTATTATTTGGATTCGTATGGAGAACTTTCTAAACTTTTTTGTAATGATCAAATAACTAATCTTCTATTTTATTCTTATTGAAGGTACTAAAATCATTAGGATGATTTTAATAAGGAATAAAATCATCCAATTAAGATGAAATTATAACAAGACTCATAACCTTCCTATAAGATATCGTATATCTCTTTTCATTCATAATAAAAGATACCTTTTCATTTCCTTATTCCACGAAAAAATTAAAATAACCACTAAATCATCTAACAAGATCAGTATAGAAGAGATCAGAACCTTTTTTCCAAATTATCAACATAAATAGATTCCCATCCTTGAAACATAATAATTTTTCTTAGAGAAGAATCATATTTTTCATACAATGATCTTTCTACTAACATTTATATAAAAATAACCCAATCATTGTAATCTTCTTCATACACCATCGTATTGAGACTGAGACTAGAGAAATAGAAGTTATAGATTTTTTCACGTTTCATCTTCCAATGAAAATGTTCTATAGTTGAGATTGAAATTCCTCTAATATGATAGTTGAAATTCATCAGAATATTGATTTGAAATAAATTGAACACTTGAGGTTTTTTTTAAAAAAATTACTGTATTGATAATGAATAAATGTTTTTAAAAAAAATAACATAATCTTTATAAAACTACGAATATAACAACAAAAAATATAAACTAATCATAATGAAATAGTGTAAAATGTAAAAGAATTGATATGTACCTTTCAGAGTTATGAAATACCTTGGTACAAATGACCAGTTCTTATTTTTTAAAACTAACTAGATTATAATAGTTTTGATTGTGAAAATTTGAAATGAAATTTTTTTAATAGAAATATTGATAAATTTTTTAAGAATACGATGTTTTTTTAAGAAAAAACATTTAATATTTATATAAGAAATAATTAATATGTTTTTTTAAATAAAAAAACTTATTAATAAATAATATTATCCTAATAATATTATAATCTTTTAAGGGTGTGAAAATACTATTGAGGATTGTAAATAAATTTTTTTTATAAATATATATGAGTCTAGAAACTCATTATGATTTTGTTTATGAAAACTAATTTTTTTAAAACAAAAAACATATGTACTACCCTTATCAAAAAGATTAAAATAAGGGAAAAATATGAGTAAACAATAAAAATATGTGAATGATTACTTTATAATGATTAATAATAGCTTATATTTTATGTATTCAAATCTATCAGAAGGTAAAGGTTTTGTAAAAATATCATCATGTTGATCTTGCATTCAAATAAATTATAAAATAATATTAATTTTTTGTATGTCATCCCAGAAGAAATGGTGTCTGATATTTATGTTTTTATCCTGAGAGTGATGTCATGGGATTTTGATTTAATCAATGGTACTTTTTTTATCAAACGTATTTGAGTTTTTATTAAACTATTTCTATATTCAGTGAGTGTGTACTGAATCAACAACCCTAGAGAATAATAAATTTAAACAACTAAAAATTCATCTTTAGTAGAGGAAATTAATACTAATTTCCATTTATTAGAATACTAAGAAACTATAAACTATTGTAATAAATGAAAAGTTACAGGAGTGGTTTTTATATACATTCTACAACCAGCAATTTCAGCATCCAAAAAAATTAATTCAAAAATATTTCTAGAAGAATAGTAATGTCCTAGATCTATAGTTCCTTTTTGAATAATTTTTTTTTACATCTTTTAGATGGGATTCTATTGTATTATATCGGTATCTTGAACATAGTCATATAGAAAACATTAATTCTAGACAACTAGTAGTTAAGTATAGTAAACATCCTATCATACCTCTAAAAGTATGATGATCAACTGCTTTCCTGTATTCCTCAAGATCTTGAGTGTTTGGGGTTCTGATATGAGTAATAATACTTTTTATATTTTGGTATCAATACTTTATAATAAGATCATTAATATAATGAGGTTGATATATTTATGTTCCTTATGTTTTTTAATATTTTAAATCCTAGGGAAAATGTTACCTCACCCATTACACTCATCTAAAACTCAGATTTCGTGAGATCCAAAATAGAATTTGTTAATTATTTTTCAGTTGATCTGAAAATAATGCACTTAAAATATATTTAAAAAATTATAATATTTTTGGTAAATTATTTTGTAAAATGTTTTTGATCCATATCTCCCATAAAAAATGTAACAAAAACATGTCAATCTATCATAGCATGCTAAATGCACTTGTTTAAGATAATTTAAATATTTTGTAAGTTTATAATTTTTTTCAAGATGTTTTTTATTTTCAAAACAAAGGGATTGTTCAACATAATATTCTTCCTGAACATATCCATTTAGAAAACCACAATTTTCAACCATTTAAAAACATTTTAAATTCATGAATGCTGCAAAATTGTATAGAATACGAATAGCTTCATGTATAATTATCAGTGTATACAATTATTCATAGTCTATTATTTCTTGTTGATTATATCCCTTAATAAAAATCGATTATTTCTAATTAGTAATAAATTTTCATGACATTGGTTTCTAAAAACACATTTTACTCCAATTAATGAATTATTTTTATGTCGGTCAACTAAAGTCAAAAATTTATTCCTTTAAAAGTCATTGAGATCATATTACATTACCTTGATCCAATATTCCTCGCCTAAAGCCTCTTCTTGATTCTTAGGTTTAAATTGGGATAATAATCAAGATATTATATTTTAGTTATTAAAACACTTCTTGTACTAACTATTTGATCAAAATCTTCAATGATAATACCATGTTTATCTAGTGTAATCATCAACTAAGACACATATATATTATTTTCCCCCAATAATCTTATTTTTTATGGATTGAATAAATCCATATGCACTAATTATAAATCCTCATAAGTTGAGACTTCACTAATATATTTAAAACCTAACTTATGTATATTACCATATTAAAAAGGGCTAAAAATTTTTGATGAATCAAACCTATGTTATAATACATCCTTAAAACTTCCTTTGTTAGTCAACTTAAATAATTTTCAACGGTTAAATTGTCCTTAAAATCTGTTCGATAACAAATATTGATCTTCCACTGCACTTATTCATGGTAATTCATAGATCCTAAGGTCTTCTAAGTTAGGTGTGTAAACACTATCATGTATATGGTTATAAAGAATGAGTTAATACTTAGAACTACGTACTTAAAATATATCATTACTAAATTTCACAAGGTAAAATTTATCACATAATTGACTTATGCTTATAAGGTTGTGCTTAAGACCTTTTATAAAAAAATTGGAAATTAAAACATTTCCAAGAATAACAATTTTACCTATACTGATAATCTCTCCTTCATAATTATCTCTAAAAGTGAATTTAACACCTTTAATCTTTATATTATTTTCAATGAAATATTTTTTATTAGTCATATTTCTATGAAAACCACTATCCATGTACGATTTATTCTTTTATCTTATGCTATATTTGTTTTCATGAAAACAAAAACATTAAAATTTGAGAAATAAAACCTTCTTGGGTCTAGTAGTGTTAGAAAACTAAACCTTCGGAATCCACATTTGTTTGAAAAATATTCCTTTTGAAAACCAAGTGATTGAACAATTATTTTTACAATGACCTCCACTCTGAAACTTGGTGCAAAAGGGGGAAGATTTTTTAACAATGTAATGGTTACTAAAATCATGTTTGTATAGGTATTAAAAATTACAAAACTAATACCATGTGGATGGATTTTTTTATACATTTTTTCAATGTTTTCTTTATTAGTAGTAATGTATTAAAGGGTTTACTTAAAGAATAAATTTCATACTTCATTTTCAAAACTAAATTCCTATCCTCTATAGTTTAGTTTCGTAATTGAGTTTTTCCAAACTAGTTTGTAAACTACCATATTTAGAAATTACTTTTTCTAAATATTTAGAAATAATATTTATTTAAAATTATTCATATCTAGATATTTAGAAATAAATAATACATAATTTTTCTAAACATTAATTATAGAATTTTCCTTTTAAAGTTTCTTAAAAAATTGACAATTTCCATTTTCTAACAATTTTTCAAAATGTAAAACTTCATCAGATGATGATAATGAATTGTAATCACAAAATAAAGAAGATTATTAATCTGAATATGAAGAATTTTTCTCATCAGGGTAATTGGAACATAAATAAATATTAGTTACGATTTTAGCATTTCTTACATTTCCCATGAAATAATGATTTTCAATAGGTTTATTTGGAAAGATACTTATGTTCTTATAACCAGAACATTCATTGTCATAAGAATATCTTAATGAATCGCCACCACTAGCACTCCATGTGTCAATGACCTTCATGAATTTATTTCGATTGGATTTGTAATAGATTTTATCATTCATTTCAGAATTATTATATTTACTGTCTTTTCTTTTTAGATTTGGAAAATCCAGTCAGATATATCCATCTTTTTTTACATTCATAACAAGCGACTTCATCCTTTTCTTCACTTATACCCCTATGAACATTATTATATTGTGATTAGAAATATTTATTTCCCTCTATGTTTTTAATACTCCCAGTGAGGTTTGATATCTCATTATTAGAATTTTTAAAAGTACTTCAATTGGATGGAACAATAACATTCTTCTTTATTGAATATTTAAAACCTTCTAAACCTATTTAACTTTAGAAGGTAATAAGGATGTTATATAAAAGGAAAAACCACAATTTTTTCTTTTTCTTTTTCTTAGTATATCATCCATGTCTTGCCTAATATTTCATAAGATTTCCTATAAGATAATTATGATTAATATTTCATAACTTTTTTATCTTATAAACAATAGTTCTCTTGGACTTCCATTCATTGGGTATGATATAAATTATATTCTCAATAATGATTTCATCATCCTAACCATTTTCAAAAATAGCTTGTAAACTATTAAAACAATTCATAAATATTTAGTGAATCTTGGAGAAATATTCTCTAGGTAAATAATAAAATTATTGATACTCATCTATTAACATATTTCTTCAGGTTTTTACAACCGTTAAAGTTCTAAAATGTGTTACTTCAAGATTATAACAAATATGGTTCATTGCTTCAGAAGAGGATATTTTTCTATATATGATTGTTTTCATAGAACATAAAAAATTGTTCATAACTCTATATTTCAACATAGATTATTGTTTCTAAGAATTAATAAAGGTACTAACTTCCTAATCATGAATTGTATAGATTCGAGTCAATGTAAAAAAATTTTGAAATCTTATGTTGATAAAAAAGGTTTTCATACCATCCCTCCAATATTTATAGTTTGAACCATCCAAAATAGGTGGCATGTTGGGATTCATATTTTTTATGGATATTACATTTAAACATGTCATATATAATAAAAAATACTCATTCCACAAGTTCACATTTGTGTAAAAAAAATTTAAAAAAACAAATAGTTTATATAAAAACATTAACATACCTAAAATAATAAAGATAGTACGAACATGAAAAGTATATGAACAGCGGAATCCTACACTATTTTCAATTCTTGGATTAGTATATCGTAAGTAAATCGATTAGGATCATAAGATCATACTTAGATATATCACTTATAATATGGATGAATTGGAGGTTTAAAAACTTTTTTAAAAATAATTAAACTAAAAAATACACTAAGCCTACTAAAGTATATAATCAGACTTGGCCCTCAGTCTGAAGAACATTTTCAATGAATCATAATTAGAATCTATATTATTAAATAATAGTAAAAAAATTCATATCATAATAGATTAAATTGATCATAGTATCAATCGTAATCAAATATTATTATGATAATAAAAATAGTGTATAATAAGTTGAATATACTGGTTAACATTACCATTAATATGAGTAGTGTAAAATAAACTTGTAAGAAAAAATAAATAGCTATAATAAAGTAAAATTTCCTACAACTATTAAAATATTAATCTCTTCTAACATTAAGAGTAGTCACTAACCCCGACTATAGGAATCCCTTATTTTATACATTGAAGAATGTATGTTTTTCCTTAGCAAGAGAAGCCATCAATATGATTATCAGAATAGCTTTATTCATATCCACTGAGGCCTTTGATATGAATATCGGATTCTCTATCTACCTAGACTCATTATCCCTTGATATGATGGATGGTATTATCTATCGTCCTATCCATGGAATACCTCGATACGAAGATCGGATTCTCTGTCTACCTAGCCTTGGTAGCCCTCAATCTAATTGATCATAATCACTTTCTTTTTATACCCAGAATCCCTAGATCATAAAAATAATCCAACGTAGTAATAATTATAACACAATTCTTATGGAGACAACCTGAAAAGGTTTCATTAAGAAGACTCACTATAAAAAATTAAAGAATACTATGAAAATTTTGTTCATGCTATGAAATCTTTAAAAGAACTCAAGAGTGAATGTAACTCATATCTTAAAAACCATTAATTTAAAATTCTCAAAATGATTGGTTACTTATAGGTATCTTCACAATGGCCACATTTCATTCCCAATGGTCATATTTCTCTGAGTTTGTTGCAATGACTTGGTCACCTAGAATTGAACAGCTCAAACCATAACATAATGTCTGGTGTTGTATTAGTTTACACTATTACAGTGTAAAAGATGTTACTTTACGATAGAAATATCTTTACCATATAAAAATTATAAAAAATTTAGTCTGATGGGATTATTTATGATTGTTATTATGATAATATTGATGGGTATGAATATGATGTTTATTAGTACAGGTATTAATATGATGTTTGATACTTTCATAGTACTATAGACAAGAATGAAAGTCTAATATATGATTTTGATAAAATTGAGTCTAATGATTATTGAAATCGTACTCATTACATTAATCGCAATTATGTAATATATGTTTATAGTCATAATACTTTTAGTAATTATTCTAAGTAGGGTAAAATTAATGTTTTCTACAAAAACATTATAGAAACCCTTGGCCCTGAAAAGTTTGTAAAACATGTTTTTAAGAAGATATTTTTTATTTACAAAACTAAAGTAATGGAAAAGATAGAAATATAATTTATGGCTCAATAATTTTCAAAATTTATTTAATACTATTTATACCCACCACTCTAATAACTAGTTAATAATAGTATTTCATGTTTCGTTTAAACCTGGTGTTGTTTGTAGCACAATAAAAACTCATTATTGTGTGTAATAAATATAAATTCCATAAATTGGGATACATCATAGTATTTTAAAACATTTATACCAAATATAAATCTCTGATTCCGTATATATAAGAAACGAGGAGCCTCTTTCAAAGCATCAATACTTATCAAGCTATAAAGGAATATAGTGTGATATCAATCAAACACATGTATATCTATACATCTGTACTCCAACTATGTCACATGATATCATGCATTCTCATACACACCATTATTCTAAGAAATAGAATGATCATGGGACATGGAGTATTTCTATCTTCTATATAAAACTCACACATTCTTAATTCTACAAGTATAAATGGACCACGTTAATGAATACATTACATTCCATTCATCTTTATGGATTAGAATATCTCGTCTCCCTCATATGAATAGATAATCACATCAAATGTAAAATTTGGGTGTGGTTTCACACTCCCCAATCTGTCTAAATTTAGGTCCTATATGTCATATTATCATATGAGAGGAATAATAACATCCTAGTCAAGATCTAGTTGATGGAATAACCATTAAAATTCTAAACCACCAATTAATTAGATAATCCAATAGTATTTTTTAAGAAACGTATCAAATTATGAAGGTTCTCATTCAAGGTATCTCACCAACATCAGGTAAAGGGGACTCCAATATGATCCATTCACCCATGGTATACCAAATACATAGTGATTGATACTCCATGTGCTATACCTAGTGGCTCATTTTGTGAACAAAAACATTTTTTATGTCTCATGAGCATGTTCTATATCTCATACAGGGATCTTACTCAAGAAAAACTTAATAATGTCTTCATAACCTATAATACTCCATGATGAACATCAGTTACGGTTAATATAAAGTCATACTTTGAGTGTTTAATCATCATTACATTTTAAAAATTGTATATATATATATATAAATATATATATCCAATTTTGATGAATTAAAAAGTTAATGTTTCCTTTGATATAATATATTTTACATTCTTAATGAAATTTTAATAATAATTATAAAAACCCAATAAAAGAACTTATTTATCAAATCATATAGGATAGGATTCCAGAATTGTCTTATGTTTGTAGTGATTTCGAAGGTTTTATCAACTCATCGAATCTATATTTTTTGTATCTATAAGTTATAATATGATCAAATCATCCCACTAAGCACTTTAATGATTAACATTTATAAAGAATTCATGTTTTAATAATGGTGAGATTTTGGAATCATATTCTTAATGTTTAACTCCTTGAACATATTATATAAAAACTATACTATTTATTTCACATTAATACAAGATTTAATACATAAGATTATACTTAATAAAATCTATAAGATCATGAATTATGGTATCTTTTGGAATTATGTAAATTTCTTAACAGCTTAAAATAGGAAATACATCATCTTTATTGAAAACTTCCTTAACATGATCATAATATTCCATGGATTTTTAAACTGTGTTGGAAAACCTGGGGAAATACATAAGAAAGGTGTTATTTATAAAGAACAGTGTGGGAATAAGCATGGACTAAGGTCAAATATGTTAGGAAACAATAATATCAATGGTGAATAAAATTAACATGAATAATAAGGAATTATATAGAATTATATTCATAGCATGGGAAATGCGGGACAACTTAAAACACTAAATCATAAACATAGGTCAAGGATAACTACCAAAAAATCATGGTGAAAAAAGTCCCATAAAGGTATCGTGTTCACTCCCAATGCCAAAATGACATCTTATGAGACTAAAAATTACCCAATACAATGGAGCGCAATATAAAATTTGGTGTACCAGTCACTTTCTTTTCATTCTCATTCTTAAGTGTGCCGCATAGATTATACAACATTGAATCATTCATCATCATACTATATTCCACGATTAAGGAGTTGGAATACATACATTTAAGTCCCAATTCATATAATTATAAGTTTATAATGATGAACACTCTTGATTGAAAATGGTTATGGTATTGACTACATAATGTTTATGACATGGAAAATCACGGTGGAATTTCGACAGCATAATTGCATCAATTAAAAATTCATAAAAATGAGTTGATGAAATATAAATGGGTATCTAATTATTTTGACCTAAAATGGTAATTCATCAGGAAATGTAAATACATATCCCAATATTATTGATTGTCAATATAAGGCTTAATATAATAAATAAACTCGAATAAATAAGAGAAAGTAAGGATCCCTTACTTAAGTGTGTGACTCCAAATGCATGGAAGGATCTTATTAAGTGCATGGGGAACATTGGGAGGACTCTAGAGAGGGTAGGTCAGATAAATGACATGACACATGTTGTTTTAGTGAAGATAAATGTTATATTTGGTGGTATTATATAAAAAATGAGTGGGGATTTAATTATTGTTTCTCAAACTTAGGTTTTGGACTCTATATAAAAAACTAACAAAAACCGCAAACATTTCCATGATTTTTACCTACTGTTTATAAAAAATAAGATTATTTTTTAGTATTTTATAATTATAATATCCTTTATTAATAAAATAATACCTTTGATTGTGTGGAATTGATTCATACTTCTAAGGAAATGATTTTAAAACATTAAAATATATTAATGGTTTATGGAGGATTGATAATGGATTTATAAAATTATACAAATACTCATAAAATATCATTATTTTAAATAGAAGACATATATTGGGTTTGGGTTAAATTTTATAGTATTTATAGCACCACTTTTGGGTTATTATGATGTCATAATACAATAAGTATATTTATACGTTTTTTAATTTTTAAATGAAAATATGATTGTCATGGAAAATTATTAAAAATTAACCATTGGATAATTTAAACATTATTATTCCAAAAATAAAATTCATTTTATCCAAATAATTTTTAAAATATTTCAACTTTCACTTTTAAAATAAAAATGTCATTTACTAAGAAATGATGGGGTTTTTGATAATAACAGTTTTCGAACCCTTATAAAAATCACATTTACCTTCATAAACAATTAATGGTCATTTATATTTAACAAAAAATAGTTTTTCAGAATTTTTTATTAAAATATTATTTATTTCAGAAAATCTATTAATTCATAAAAATAAATTTATTATTTGAATTTGAATATTACCCAAAATATTATTTGTATACAAATCATTTATAAAGTAAAAATAATAGGATTAATATATATTTATTATTATATAAGTAATAATGTAAAATATTATTGCAAGGGTCTTGATAGATATCCCTTTAATACACCAAAAAATCCCTAAGAGTATGGTGTGTGACAGTGAGATTTTCATGGGGTGGTTTGGAATATATGGTTTGGGTCGTTATCTCGATAAGCTTGAACATCTCTATTAAATGGTATAAATCCTTACTAAGTTGTTTGATATCAGCATGTTCTTGGTCAATGTAAAATACCTAAGATTATATCACCCTTTGGATCTCTGATATATGGGATTCAAAGGGTATGATCCTACTGGGTGAGGTCATCATGTCATTTGGCTGTGTCAATTGGATTTGATAATACCCTATATTTATAATAATCATGTGATCATTGTGAAAAGGCTATATTATCAATGGTAAATATTCCTAATGGTCATTAATATTTGGTAGGATATATTAAAACTAAATAAGTGCATTTATTTTTCTGTATCTATATTATATAATATGGAATTTAATTAATTTGTAAGGGAAATTTTATTTATAACAATTTGTTTCATTTCAATTTTACCCCCATGAAATATTTCTCCCTTGGAATTTGATTTTTCCATACTAAAACATAGCAGGGTAGCTTTGTTTCATCACCTCCCCTGGCTCCCATATTTCTTTTTCAAAATTTTGGTTTCTCCACAGCATTTTAGCAGTGTGCATTATCTTATTTTGGAGAATGTTGTCTTTGCGGTCTAAGATATTCACTAGCTACTCCTCATAGGAAAGGACATTCTCTAATGATAATACCTCTATATTGAGTACTTGTGAGGGGTTTGGTTT
This sequence comes from Viscum album, assembly GCA_963277665.1. NCBI lineage: Eukaryota > Viridiplantae > Streptophyta > Magnoliopsida > Santalales > Viscaceae > Viscum > Viscum album. The sequence goes on along the minus strand of OY728159.1, from coordinate 599,127,914 downwards.
GTACTTTATCAAGGGGGTACATGGAATACATCATGTACTTGATATAGGTTAGGTGAGAATTCAAGTCGGTATGACATCACTCCAGTGCGATCAAGGATCCCAAAGGGGGATGATGTGTCTTGAACTAAGATTTCCCTTCTTCCCAAATATGATCACTTTCTTTCATGTAGATATGTAGAGGAATACCCTGTCTCTAAAATCAAATTCGAGGTATCATTGATGATTGTTAGCATAGATATTATATCGACTATGGGAATCCTTGATGTGGTACTGAATGATATCAAACTTTTCCACCATTTCGTCGACCATTTTAAAACCTAGTAGTTTTAATTCCCCAACATCATCCCAGCAAGTAGTTGTTCTGCACCTCATCCAATAAATGGTTTTATGGTTAACTATTTTTGTGCCAAAGTGGAAATTTTTATTTTATGATAACTTAAACAAAGGAATATATTGGTATCATCTTCATTTAAATTCTATTGAACAGGCTCTCAACATGTCTTCTCATGTCTGAATAGTCGGCTCATGTTGGCCATTAATTTGACGATGATAAGTCATACTAAATTCCAAAATATTGTTTAGAGCATGTTTGATACTTTTCTATAACATAGAGGTAAATCTCAGATCTCAATCAGATATAATAGATATTGGTAGTTCATACATCCTCACCACTACATTGATGCATATTTATGCATGTTGGTTGAGTGAGAAGTCATATCAAATTTCAATAAAGAGATATGTATTTGTAGGAAAATCCCAAAAAACCAAATATAATTATTCCCCATGTATTTATTCAGAATTGTGGTGAAATATTCACTGGTTATTTTTCCCACTTCATATTAGTATGGGTAATGGTTGCATCATCCCCTTAGAATTTTGAATTTTAGCATGTACTTGCTAACATAATAGGAACTTTGATGTATATTCAACGTTCTCCTTCTTTATATTGTCCCACCAATAGTTCTCTCAGTGATCTCGATACATTTTTATTCTTCCTAGGTGAATAGAGAAATACAATTTATGTGAATCATCCAACAATTACTTATTTAACTCAGGATTTGATGGTACACATAGTCTTGACCCAAATATCACAACTAATTCATTAGAATTGATCTCTTAGTATTTCCCTTTCCCTATAGTTTCCACTTTCTTCTAAATTCTGTCACCATCTCATTAAGTTTCCATTAAACCTTTTATAAGGGAGGGATGAGAAATAATTTGTGAAAGTATTTATTTTTTTATTTAAATTATGATTCCCATTTCCAGACTTTTTTAATCTAAGAAGAATGGATCCTTCTCAATTCTCATAAATTATAAAATTGTTGGATCATTTTTACTTAAATAATCTACCACTTTATTTTCGATACCAGGATGGTAGTGGATTAAGAAGTAATAGTACTTCATATGATCTAACTATCTTCATTAAAGTATATTAAGCTCTATCTATATGAATATATACATAAGGATTTTGTGATATGTATATATTTTACAACTCTCCCTAAAGATATAATGCGACTATATTTTCAAAGTAAAGATCACGACATCCAATTCCATATCATGTGATAGGTAGTTTATTTGTGAAGTTTTAACTACCTAGAAGTATAGGCTATGAATTTTTCATTCTTCATTAACACACAACCCAAGCCCTTCTTTGAAGAATCATTGAATACTATGAATAGTTCTCAACTTGTGGTTAATGTGATCACATGATAAGTGATAAGCCTCTTTTCAACTCCATAAACTCAATTCACATTCACCATTGAAGGAAAAATAAGAATCCATTAAGAGTACTATTGGTATGAGGGTTTGAAAATCATGAGAAGTTTCTCACAAAACAATGATAATAACCAGTTAATCCATGGAAACTATGGATATTTTTCATTGATGTTAGCCTCATCCGCACTTTAATTACTTATATATTTGAAGGGTCCATATATATCCCATTTCATGTGATGATATTCTCTAATAATGATACTTCCTTTAACCAGAAATCACATTTTTTGTACTTAGAATAGAGAATCTCCTTTCATAAGGACCTTTTCATAGTGTTCAGATGCTTCTCATGAAACTCCTTTATTTTGAGGTATATTAGAATATCATTTATAAATACATTCCAAATTTTTTTGAGTTAAACACCTAAGAATATATTCATCAATTCATAACAATTTTTAGAGCATTAATGATTCAGAATGGAATTACTATAAACTCCTAGTGCATGTACCTTGTATGAAAATCATCCTTTATGATATCCTCCTTCATCACCCTTACATGGTAATATCCCTACTGCTGATCCACCTTAGAGAATTTTTGTGTTCCATGTAGTTGATCAAACAAGTCATCAGTCATTGGTATAAGATTCTTTTTACCTATCATTATCATGAAGAGCTCATGATAATCAATTCCAAGGAGCATTGACCCATCCTTCTTCTTGATGTAGAGGATAAGTTCACCCCATGGTGAAGTAATTTAGCATTTGAACCCTTTATCAAGATTATTTTGTAGTTGTTTATTCAAATACTTATGTAACACAATATCCATTCAATAAACAATCTTTGATAATGGTAACACCCTAGGTATACGATCAATTAAAAATTTGACCTCTCTTTTTGGAGGAAGACCACGAAATTACTCGAGGAAGACATCAACATATTACCACACAATAGGCATGTCTTCGAGGATGGTTATTTCTCTAGACTCAATAATTTGATCTATATACTCTTGATCATATTGGAATAATATACATGATTTTTATATTGGTGATAAATAAGATTCATCCTCCTCCTTGAACTTGTATAGAATCGGGGGTCGATTCACAATATAGAGATTGATTTCCTTCTTGTGGAAATTTATGTTGGCTCTATATAAGAAAATTCAATCCATACCAAAAATTGAATCAAATAACACCAAAGGAAGTCTGAAAAGGTTCACTGGGGAGTTCATCTTACAAATTTTGATAGGGGTATTTATATACATGGGATTCAATAAATTCCTAATTTGACATTTTCACTAAAAACTCTACTAATAAGATTTGTGGTGGTGTTTAAATAGTTATACTATACTATTGTGATATGAATGAATGTGTAGAAATAGACTTCAAAAGTACATTCAATATTCTTGAATGAATAACTAGCATGTATGTCACCACTTACTTGTTGGGATCCACCTCAGTGGTTGTGATGGAAAAAAATTTCCCTTGATGCATTGGAGGTTATTGCATTTCTCCAAAAACCTTTGTCTTAGTACATTGATTTTCAAAGTGCCATAGTTCCATGTAGTTGAAACAATGAACAATGTGTTGATGGTTGACTGAATAATTGTTTTTCTGAATCACATTGGTGGATTTATCATGTCAGTAATCATAAGATAGGTTCCCTTACTTCCCAGACCTAAAGCATTTCTTCTTCCCCCTTAGTAAATTTCTTAGGGTGCTTATTTCCGCACCATTTACTAGTGTGATGTGAAATTTATTAGTGTTGTCAAATTTCTACATCAAACCATAATAATTAAAATACACATTATGCTTCTTATCCTTGATATACTCATGATAATCTCTTATCTCCATTTAGACTCTGAGGGTACATCAGATACATTTCTCATAGATATTGATGTCTCGGATCTCTAGTGCTTTTCATACCCTATGTTTTGTCCCATAAAAGATGTTTCCATCCTTGAATTCAGGGGTAAAGAAAAATATAGAGGCATATCATTCAAGTATTTTGAATTTTTCCTCATACTCCCCAAAGGATTTGTTGTATTTTTTCTTTTGGGAATGAAGTCCCTTTCAATTTTAATCTAGAGAGTGCTTAGTAAGTATTTATCAAAATAAATTTTTCATAATTCATTCCACCCATCATTTTCATCTCTTCCTCATGATTGATATTCTTGAACAATATAATCACTAATCACCTTCACCCTCCATATGATAAATAGCCAATATAACCTTCTATTTTATGAAACATTTAAGGATGGATAAGATATTCTCAATTCATTTTATCCAGTATTCCATGATTAAGGGATCATATCACCCATTAAATGACAGAGGAATTTGTTACATAAAGTACTTAAATCACAACATATTCTATTTTAGGGGTATTTTGATTCTCCTCTTTATCCAAGTTCCTTTGTAGAACCTGATTCATATATGATAGTATCATCATGATGTTTTCAATTCCTCCTCCCATCGGTTTGGGTATCTCGTTGGGACAATCATCACATTTCCATTCACATTGATTTTTTACCCAGTTCCTCCTATTTATGTCCATTTTCTAGAATACGAGGAAAATTAGGGATGAGTATTTTTTAAAACTATTAAATATATAATTGGGGAATATAATGGAACTAAATGTATAACATATAAATTACATGTATTTTCTTAACTTAGGAATTTCTAGGCATCAATCTATGTTGTCCATGATCGATTTCCTAACATATACTATTAAATGAATTTTTTTGTTCAATTAATAATGTTTAGTAACAAGCTTATGAATTTAACCAAGAATATCTCATGGGAGTTTCAATCCAAGAATGCAATAATTCCCCTTGTTGTGTACAAGTTACACAAAGTGAGGCCTGACACACCTCATCGGAGTTGTTACAACTAGGTACATCTATGCGAGAATAATGTCGAGTTGTAGTATCAAGATAAGGATTTATTTTCTTCAAAAACCAATTACTCTATAGATACCAATATTTGGGGATTTTTTATTCTACCTATTCATATACCTAAGTATTTATCTAATGCTTTATAATCCAAATCCCAAAAATAAATAAACATTTCCTCTGATACCAACTATAACAACCCTGCTCTTTATTTCAAAATTATATATAATTTACTAAATATCATTACACTTAATAAAACCTTGAAGATCAACAAGTCTTGTGTATTTGGGAATTAGGTACATTACATAACATCTTAAAATAGGAAATACATCATCTTTATTGAAAACTTCCTTAACATTTTCATAATATTCCCTGGATTTTAAAACTGTAAGTGATATCTTGGGGACATACACAATAAAGTGGTGAGCTATAAATCCTAGTAAGGGAATAATAATTGTATAAGGTAAAACATTTTAGACAATAATAATGTCAATTTACAATAAATGGAACATGAATAATATGGTATGATATAGCATGATAATCATAACATGTGAAATGTGGAAATAACTTAAAACACTAAATCATAAATAAATGTCATGGATACCTACCAAGAAATCATAATGGAAAGAGTCCAATAAAGGAATTAGGTTCACTCCATATACCAACAAGAAATATCATGAGACTAAACATTAACTAAGTCATTTGAGCCACTATATAATTTTTAGTGTACCCGTCACATTCATTTCATTCTTATTCTTAAGTGTGTCATGTAGATCATAGAACATGGATTCATTCATAATCATATTTTATTCCAAGATAAATGAGTGTGGAATAAATTCATGTGTGTACCAAGTAAAAAATTATAATTTTATAAATGTGAATACCATTAATATGAACAGGGTATGGTATTCACTATACAATTTTTTGGCATGGAAAGTCACGGTGGAATTTCGACAGCATTACAACATCACTTAAAAATTCATAAAAATGGGTTTATGATAGATAAAGGGATATATAATCATTTTTATATAAAATGGGATGTAATATGTACATGGAAAACATACCCCAAAATTAATAATTGGAAATATAAGTCATAATATAATAAAGAAACTTGAATAAATAAGAGAAAGTGATGCTCCCTTACTAGAGTGTGTGACTCCAAAATTATTTTTAAGAGATTCTAGAGAACCTAAGGGAAACATAGTAGGACTCTGGAGAGGTTATATCAGAGTAATGTTGTGCTCCAAGTAGATTTAGTCAAGAGAAATGGGATATTTGGTGGGTTTATATAGGTAAGGATTTGATATTTCTTTATTATTTCTCAAACATAGGTTTTAGACCCTATATAACAAAATAACCAAAACCAAAAATATTACAATGGTTTTTTCCCATGATTTATACCAAATGGGAGTGTTTTCATTATTTTATATGTCCAAGGTCCAAACATTAAAAAATAATAACCTTGATTATGTGGAAGTTAGTCATACTTCTAAATAAATGATTTTAAAACCATAAAATATATTAATTGTTTTCGAACAATTCATAATACCTATATAAAATTAACAAATTAAACATAAAATCTCATTATTTTAAATATAAAACATAAATTTGGTCATGTATACCTTTTAATAGTGTTTATTAAATTACTTTTGGGTCATTATTATGTTAAAAACACAAAGTATACTTATATGTTATTTAATTTTTACCTAAAAAATTGACTCTCAAAAAATTATGAACTATTCACCTTTGGATAATTTTTGCATTATGATTTTTAAAATAATATTAATTTTATCTAGATATTTTTCTAAATATGATATTTTTAAATTTTAAAATAAAATCCACATTTATTAAAAATGAAGGGCTTTTTACATTAATAGTTTGCAAACCCTAATAAAAATGAAATTGGACTTCATAAAAAATACAGACTAATTTATATTTAATAAAATCTATTTAATAATAATATTTTATGAAAATATTATTTACTTCAAAAATTCATTAATTTATCAAAAAAAATTCTTAATTGAATACAAATATTAACCAAAATACTATTTGTAAAATATAATTTATAAAAAATTATAGGATGAAAATATATTAATTATTATATAAAAAATAATGTACATTATCATATTAATAGGTTTGTGATACATATAAATTTAATTCACTATAAAATTACCTAAGAGTAAGCTGGATGATGGTGATATTTTCATGGGGTGGTTTAGCGTAGATGGTTTGGGTCGTGATCACGATGAGCTTGAACTTCTCCTGTAAATGGTTTCATTCATTCTTATGTTGTTGGATCCCAGCTTGGGCATGGTCAAGGAAAAATCCCAAGGATTCTATCTCCCTCATAATTTATAATTAATGGGATTCATAGGGTATGATCATATTGGTTGAGTCGATCACTTCCTTTGTCTGTGTCAATTTAATTAGTTAAAACCATATATTTATACTAATCATGTGAACACTGTTACAAGATTGTATTATCAACATAAAAATTATTAATGGTTATTTAAATCCAATTGGGTATATAAAAAAATAAGTGCATGTGTTTTTTATATCCATATTACATAATAATACATTTAATTAAATTGAAAGGTGAATTTTATTTATAATAGTTGTTGTCATTACATATTCCAACTCTTTAATTCTACAACATCAAATTTTATGATGTCAACTTCTATTTTCAACATTGAATTTTTTCTAAGTTTGAAATTTTCGTCCTTGGAACACTTTCCATCAAATATTCTATTTAAAAATTTTGTTAAATAATATGACTATTTTCATTATTACATACACTCACATCTTGAACCACTTTTGGAAAAATTTAAATTCACTTTGTTAAAGTTAATTAATGTAACTCTTTCCATTCACTTTACTACCGTACCCTAAAATTATTTTAGGATATTAAGTGAAATTAACTTCTAATTTTTACTTTCATAATCTTATATGAAATAGTGATATTAACTTTATTATGGTAATTAAATATAAATATTTACACTTTCCCTTGTCATCACATATCCTAAACCCTTTAGGTTATAATGTGAAAATGAACTCGTCTTTTTTATTTTTTATAATCTTTTATTTATTCTCTTAGAACTTATTTATGTTAAATTGTACTCCTAAAATCCTCACAGAAAATAATTTATATATTGAATGTCATTATCAGATACATAAACATCATTATTTTTTGAAAATAAATTTTCTTTACTTTTATAATTAATGTTTAAAAAAATAAAATTTTTCTCCATATTATATATATGATTATATTTTTTGGAGAATTTTTATTTGAAAGAATAATTTTTTAATATATACCTCTAATGGGTGGTGGTAATACCATTCCTAATATTTTAACAAAAATTTGGAAAACTAATTTATCCTAGATAAAACATTTTTATCCTTTTCTTCTTTTTGAAAATATTGAATGATAAACGGTGTGTATACAACTAATCATAAAAAATTTTCAACAACATTTTTTGTCAATAAACAAATTCGATCACCAGATGAAATAAATTAAATGAAGATACACATATATTTCTTAGATTCATATGAACATAACAATTTACTCTATATTAAAATCATTTTTGTAACAATTCTTTGCTAATCACATGAATGAAAATTATATTCTCAATTAATTCTATGAGTTTTTTTTGAACTCTAGCTTATTTAAAACACCTATAATGTAAATATTTGGTAATTCATATCCTTAAAAATTATATAATTAATATTTATAACACTTATACTTAGCATGGATATAATATGGAGTTTCATAAAACCTTTTAAGTGTACTGAATCTTTTAAACATATGGAACCATTTCTCTTTCTTGATAACACCTTCATGTGTCAATTACCTTTACTAACTACTCAAAAAAATATTATTGGACACTCAGATTAAATTTTTCTTCTTTTGGTTTGAAGTTTTACTCACTTATATTATCTATATAGTTATAAAATCTAGACATTATATGTACAATTTATCTATTCTCGACTCTTGATAATATTAGGTAAATTATTCTTGATCACATTCAAATTGTAGTAACATTCCCATCAATGATAATAAAATCAATTACTTAACCATTATAAGCACTAAAAAAATATAGTCTCATCATGTCATTAGAATAATTAATCTTGTTGAGTATATGATTTCAGACTATAATTACTTATGTCATTTTTCAGCTAATTATTTTAAAACCCAAAGTGAATATTTTTGTTCTTCATATAATCATCTAGATTAAAATATTGAATAACATTAACACCTGGTTACTCAAGAATTTTTTTTTACTAACACATAGAATTGATACTTACTTAATAACTCTTCTAAAGTTTCCAATCATAAAAATTTATTATATAAAGCTTCTAATTCTAATAGGATTGATTTAAATATTAAGTATAATGATGATGATGTTATAAAAAAATATTTTATCCAATGAGTACCATGTATTACTACTTTTCTATAAGTAATTTAATTAAATTGGATCCTATTAAAATGATGACCCCTTTAAAAACATAATATATCCATTAGTAGGCCATGAACCATATTTAACTATGAAATGATCCCACTATAGAATAAATCCAAAAACTTAGTTATTTAGGTAAGTAATGATCACAATCATATTGTAAATAATTCTAGGATAATCGAGCAGAAAAAACATTATCAAATTCCCCAAGTGGATAAACCCAAATCCATTCCTCTGGTATCCTAACAATTAGGGCTTCTCCTCTAAGTGTAACCTAAAGAAAAGACCAAGAACAAAAATACATAGGATAATCTGGGGTACCTAGATATATTATAACCTACCTATTAAGTTAACATAGGTTTATAAACTACTTTCATCACTTATATAAGATAATCTAAGGGCCCCCATATATGGCACAAAACAGCCTGATTGGATGATCTAAGCCTTGAAAAGTGTCACATTTTAATAATCTATTAATTAGTATTTAGAAGAGGTTTAAATTTAAATTTCCTATATCATGTTATTCCGATTATTTATACATTCTTATAATGATTTAGTTATTGGAATCTTATTCATTACACTAAATTAATATGTTCAAACCATAGTAATCTGTAACTCTTTACACAACCTACAATTTATATTACTCACCCAAAAAAGGAATCTAAATACATCAACACATATCCTATTTCATCTCAATCATAAGTTAAATGAACAATTCATGTGAATATTTTGAATTATAAGAAATTAAAAATATCCATATGACTAAACCTAAAACCACGGATTGACAGCCCTTACCTTTTTTGAACAATGAACAATCATCCACACTAGTGGGAAGTCTAACCCAAAGTCCCTCTTCCTAGGGATAATTTACTCAAGATATAATCCAATTCATCATAAATCTTAAATGAAATATTTATAAAAAAATTGAATAAATAAATTCAATCTAATAAATTAAATTACAAATGAAGGTCAAGGTAAATGAAAAATAAATCTTTTATAATTATACATAGAATTTAATTAAATCTTGACAATTTTATAAGAAGTGGTTTACTAACGTAAAATAAATCAGACACTTTTTTATGATATATAACCAATATATATCCATGAATTAAAAATAGAATAATTTTTTAATAAATAAACACTTCATAACTTTAAACATGAGATAATCATTTATGAGCAATTCATAAAATAATGAAAATTATAAAAACATTGAAATTTTAGATTATTCATTAGGGATATTCTATAATATCAATTTCATAATATAAAACTATTTATATTATTCATTATGTGTAAATTCAGTTTAAATATATGGTATTTTATGAATTATAATCATTTTTTAATCCAATATATTTTATGTAAAATATTTAAAAAATTTAAATAACATATATTTAACATTATTTAAACCTTTACTAAAATCATCATCAAATTTTTTTTTTTTTGGTTTAAATAATTTTCCAAACTAAGGCTTCAATTTGAAGAATATAAATTAATTAATTACGAATAATTTATAATTTAAATATAATAAATTTATATTTTTACAAATTTCTTAATTTATAAATACTCTATAAATCACACTATATGATTACTAAATTGACACATTATTTAATTAATAAGGAATTCCATTTAATTTTGTAAATTTTTTATATTAATTTTTTAAATTAAAAAATATTTTCTAATAAATGTTTCATAAATATTTATCAATTAATTATAAACTCTATAAAAATAATTAATTGTTAAAATACTTATAAATTAATAAATATTTTGAAAATAGTTTTTATCACTATTTATAATCAACTTATAAATAATAAATTCAATTCATAATTTAATATCATGTAAAATAAAAAAAATTATATATTATATTTTATGATTTAGGGTGATTCATAGACAATGACTAATAAGCCAGGGATTAATTTTCTATCAGTAATATTTTATGATTGAAAATCGATTCACCAAATATGATATGCAAAAATGTCTAACCAGTCATATTTTATGATCCAAATAACTATTGTTACGTATAGTATCGCAAATCCTAATGACATGTAAGGATATCATATTTGCTATATGATACTATATTTTTATATAATTTATTAAATCAATAATTTTTTATGATAGGTGGTAGTAATAGATTATGACTAGTATAAATTCACATGATTAATCCATTTCATTTCTTAAGATATCTTATTTCATATTTTGTGATATAATATTTTCATAATAATACAATATATCATATTTAAAAATTGGATTTCAACAAATGTTAAAATTTAATGATCATTCATTTAACATATGATTTCCAAAATATAAAGACATGAGAATCTATGATTCCACTATTTGGATTCACAGCTGTCTAATAGAATTCATTAGAATAAGAATAAGTTGTCAAAATACCATAACTAATATCACATGCCTGGGAGAATGGAAACATGAAAACTGAAAATGAAGAATCATTAAAATAGTTTGAACCTTACACAATTGATTCCACTACAACATGATTAAATTTGATTTAAATAGATCAAAAGAGTGTATATCATAGGATTCCCACCTTTGTAGGTGACCAAAAACTGAATGCAACCCTCATCATTTAAGGGAGATCTTTCATCCACCATGTCTTGTAAGTGCTTCTTTGTGAAAAGGTGGTGGGAGAAGAGACCTTTAGGGATTGTAGGTTTTTTCTGAGAATTAGGGAAACAACAAACCCAATAGCATTATATGGAAGTTATCTTCAAAAACCCTTAAGGAAATTGATAAATGGTTTTGACACTTTCTCATGCATTATCACATGTGAGTAAATTCTTCGCACAAATCATGCATGTCATGCATGAAAAATCTCCTCTTTTATGATTCATGTAAATAAATGGTATATTAAATGATGTTTTTTATATAAGGGTCCAATTTTTAGCTTGTTAATTTTTTGTTTCCATTATCTATCAAAACATTTTTCCAAATGGATCATATTATATGATTCATAGAAATGTTTGTAGCATACTATAATTATCATATAACCTTCAACATCAATTAATCGTACATGATTAATGAGACATGAAGTAGCTTGAAATCACACTTCAGGACCTTATAACACACCCACAATTATATTCTATAATTTTTCCTTGAAACACATGAAATTTTCTTTTATGATTATCTCTAATCATCAAATATAAGTGAGTCTTTTACATCACATACAAAATAATATATAGGGAATATATCTTCCCCATACTCATAGAGTGTCTCTCTAACACAACCCCAATCATAAATGTTGCATCACCACCTTATATTTTAATCTATTAACATAATTAAAAAGCATCACCAAAATCATCATAGGTAATCCTCCAACTACAGAATAAAGAATTATGGTAAATTTTTCTTGCATGGGTATCGTACACTTTTTTAATAATCAAATATAGTTTATTGAGTTTATAATAACTTCAATTGAGTGTTTTTGAAATATAAATATATATTATTCATAAAATGGGAAATTATTGGACAAATTGAAGGCAATAAAGGCTTCCTATAAGTAAAGGAAATGTTATTTTCTATCTTCCCACAGAAAGGCCATTGAAAAAAATGGTTAGTGAAAGAGTTAAAAACTATTATCTCCTCCATTGAAACTATAGTGTGATGCACCAAAACCTTGGTGGATTCTAGGTGGAGTAACACTATTAATTTTATAACATCAAAGTTCTGGTGACAGCCAAACTTGGATTCAATAACTTTTTTTGAAAATTCAACCCTCTTAATTTTTTTGACTCCAACAACTTTATATGATCCCCAACAGATCTTTTCAACTTCCAATGACTCCAATGTTTTTATAAATTATGAAAAAATATAAATACACATATATAAATCCATTACATGTTTTGGGGAAGGTTGAAAGTTTTGTTGATGTTGTTGCTAGTTTTTAGAGAAATTCTATTCAATTTATTACATTCCCTTCCCTCTCCATTTAATTACTTCTCTACTATTTTATTTCATGTATTTCCATGAGACTAGATACTATGAATCATTGAGGTTTTTTTAAAATAATCTATCCACTTTACTTTTTATATTATTGGATGATCACTACAATTAATGTAAGATATTTTGGTTTTTTGTCACATCCACTAAAAAAGAAAATGTACTCATTTTTATTTTAGGTCATTTAGATACCACTACAAAAATCTTAAAATAACCCATAATAAATTAATGGTGGATATATAGGAACTCATGGAATCTAGTTTTTTGGATAAATTATATAACATCTCTTATCTCAATTTTAATTAATTCACCCTAGGTTTATTTTGTTTTTTATATAAATTTATTATGTTAGTTTTTATAAAATAAATTCATCCCCCTCGTACAATCCTCTTTTAATAAAAATTTATATCAGATCCTGTATTGATATTTAATCCCTAATAAATTTAAATTAATGATCATGAAGGATGGAATCTCCCCCTAAACACATGATTATCTAGATATATACACAATTAGTCATCCTAATTTCTTTTATTTAACATATTATATTTGTTAGAAAAATTACATGACTATATATCTTATGAGTGTTGAATATACTGTTTAGATGATTTTTTAGAATGATTACACACCTTCTACAAAAGAAGATTGTAAAAAGACTCTAAATGATTTAAACATTATGATCTTGATGAAAAATAATTTATGCTCTTTATTGAAAATTGTGAAGGAAAAATTTTAATCAGGTTTACACATGTAAAATTACTCATGAAATATGGAATCTTCTAGACATTATAGATAAAAAACAAACAAATAAAAGTTCACAAAACTTGATGTGTATATGAAATATTTTGAAAGTTTTATCATGCATTATAATGAATCTCTCTTTGAAATATTTACACAATTTATTGGATGTTTTAATAATATAAAATCAATTGATCATGATATTTCTATAGAATGATTTGAGAATGAATATCTTTTATGTATTTTATAGTTCTTATTCACCCAAAGTGATGGTGATCTAACAAGAGAAGGACTTTAAGAACAATCTCTTGAAAAAATTCATTGGGTCTCTCATAACAAATGAGATTATAATGAAACAAAAAGAAAAAAAATATAAGGTGGTTAAGGAAAATAATATTTTTTTTTTCAAATTAATTGAAGAGAGTTTTCCTAAATGTGACACTGAAATTTCTAACTCAGTAAGGATAAGAATAAGTTCTTGAGAAGGAAAAATTCATTCTAAAATCCAAAAAAGGAGGATTAACATGGAAAATTTGATGTTACTTAATATGAATGAAATAATAAAGAACAAATTAAACTAAATTATCCAATTTTTAATAAAAACTTTATAGAGGAAAAATTTGTAATAATGAATAAAAAGCTAAATCTTAATGTTAAAATGATCAATCTCCCTCTTCAAGCAAATTAAGTGACGAAAAATAAGAATGTCTCATATATAAAATTAAGGTAAATGGTTATGTAAATTCTATGACCAATTATTTGTATTCATGTTATTTAAATTTTAATTATATTAAAACTATTGTAGATCAATTAGAGTGAGGATTTTATAAACATAACAAAAAATTAAAAGAACTTAAAAATTAAATATATTCAACTTAATTATTAAAGTATCATCTCTCTAATGAAAATGGTGGAATTAATATTGAAACTAAAATATTGACCTAATTTGGAAAAATTAAATTACACAATTAAATATCATAGATAGTCTCTCTCAAAATTCACCCCATATAATTATTACGTAGATAAAATATTTGGTTCAAAACATCATGGGAAGAACCACTTTGGAACTAGTTGTACTAATTAAAATAGACCCTAAAAAAACTAAATTTGTAAGATAAACATCTCAATATAAAATTTGTAATAATTTTTATAATATAAATCATCAAATATAATAATTGGATTCTAAAAATTCTCATTATGGTGGATGAAAAAGAGTTAATTTATCATCATAAGTTTCTAGAAAATACCCTCACATACAAAAAAATATGGGTCTAAAATTTATTTTATTTAACATTAGTGGAATCAAATTTATTTTTGTAGTAAAAAAAAATATTATCTTGATTTTTTATAGTAAAAATATATTAAGATAAAATATCATGGAGTTAAATAGTATATAGACCTTGAAAAGATTTTTTGTGGACATGTCAATTTTTTTATAACTATTGGTGTTGAGAATTAGTATAGGTACCATTAGTTTTATTTATTATAATTTCATTGAGGATGTTTAATATATTGATGTCTATAAGAATAATTATTTATTTGATGTCATTCGTTATAATTTCTTGTGTATTAGTAATTTATTAGATGGTGTTTTAGAGTTTCCTTGCAGAATTACACCTATAAAGTGTTTGATTTTAAGGTTAAACTTTTTTATGTTTATTAATTTTAAATGGTTTCTATATTTGTTCTAGAATACATTCTTATCGAATATTTCAAGTGATTGAGTGTACAAGGCACTGATTCATGGATATGGTATTGATTCCTTAGACATTATATCATACCCACACTTGTAAACTTAAAATAGAATAAACTTTTGTATAATTTTCCTAAATTGTGTTTCCAAAAGAGCATTATGTGTGAGCCTTGGAAACATGATAAGAAAAAAAATATTCTTTTAATTCAAAATGTAAGTGAGCACTTCAAAGGACTGTGATATTGTACACCTTTATCTTGTTTGACATAACCAAGTTTCAAGTATAGCAGGTAAATCATATACATTTATAATTTTTAATGATTGTATAATAATTAATGGGATGGTTTATTATAATATAAAAATAAGTATTATATATATTTAATTAAATTTACTAAGAATGATGAAAATGAAAATTTTTATAATATCACATCCATTCGAAGTGATCATGCAATGACACTAACTGGGTTACTTGAATGACACTAGGTCAGGCCATTACATAAACTCAGGTTCACCTCTCGATCTAAAGAGGCTAGTGACTAGCACTACAGTTTTAAGGAATTATTGTGGGATATAGTTTATAACTTTTTATATCTCAAATATGAGAGGATAAAACCAATAATTAATTAATGAAATAAATTTCATGCAATGATAATGCCACATCTAGTTAAAATTGAATAATACAAAATAGATCTCAATTATACATGATTAATTTCCTAACACAATCTTCCATATACAGTTCCCACACCATGTCGAACATGACTCATGACAACACCAACTTTATATAGAAATAAAAAATAACCTAGACATATACCTTTAGTTTTAGGTACCAATACCATTTACCATGAATCTATATGTCCACCTAAGTGCACATATAGGGTGTGATTGTACAATACTTTAATCTACCACAATGTATGGTAAATGTTTATTGAGGGGGAATGAATCATTAGACCATATTTTCCTTCTATTTTTATGATTACATTCAAAATTGACCGCCATCTCCTGTTAAAGTAAATGATATCACTACTAAAATTCTCACACATCGAGAAAAGAAAAAAACATTTGATGTACAAGGTTCACTACTCAAAAAATATAATGAATACATAGTATAACACAAAATAACGTGAGACCAAATTTTACACTAGAATATTCATTCTAGATACGATGAGAAGGATTTATAATTGAACCCATATTATAACAATATGACATATAATTATCCTAACATAACAAGAAAGGATTTCTCATTGATTAAACATGTCACTGATGTTGTCTTTTCTTCCCTGAGGTAGGGACTATCTTCTTCCAATGAATGATTGTCACTCAATTAAATATACTGTTATTAAACTTATTTAATATGTATAAAATTTGTAACTTATTCAATACAACTTCAACATAAATTTAATAAATATCTTTATAAACACACTTCTAATACAAGATTTTCATATGTACTATTCCTTTTTTCCCAATTCTTATTCTGGTTTTTCCTCTATTTATCTTATTCTTCCCTCTATCTTACACTCTTATTCATATAAGAACCATATTTTTTTATTAATTGATAATGATATACTCCTCATAGAGTTTAAATTTTAATATTAAATTCAAATTCAAAATCAAAACTTCCTCCAACATCTCTCATTATTTTGATCCTTTCAGTTATACAACATATTTTAGTTAGCATTGATATATTAAAAAACTCTACAGATTTATTAATAATATCCCATGATTAATAAAATGAGACACATCAGTAAATATAATCAATGTCTAGAATTATTTTCTAACCAGAACATGTTCAAATTTACCATGATGTGGTGTATTCCATTTCAGTTCAACTACTCTAAAAATATTTGAAACAACTTTAATAATTCCTTATTCCAAGGATTGATGTCTCTTATATAGTTTTGATAAGTATATTCTTCTCAGGCCTTAGAATCTTCCATGGAATAAGACTCTCTAGTTTAAACCTTATAAAATAGCTTTTTAGTTTCACTCCCTTATATACAAGCCTCTTTGATATTTTATAGACTTTTCAAAATGGGGAACAGTGTTTTACCATGGTGGGGAAAAAAATTTGATCCCCTGTAAACCGTTTATCATTTATAGTAACATCTTAACCATCGATTCCATTTTTACCATTGTAGGGATTAGTCTCACATGGTTCAATCATACATGAGCCACCATATTTTTCTTTTCCTTAAAATTAATCATATGTGATCCGTTATGACCTTAACCACAATGTGTATGAGTATAACCATTTCTCAATGGGAAGTTTTTTAGTTATAGTTCCTTCTTAAATGACTATTTCATAGATGATATTCCTATTTACTAATTATGGAATGTACTTTATTACACTATAATGTATTTTTTGTATTCTTCCATAGAATATAGGTTACCAAAATGCTCATTTTCTAACTTGCAATGTATTTTCACTTTATATACTAGTACCATCCCATTTCTGGGTTTGATAAAAATATCGCGAGGTCATATAAATATAAAATAGATTCAAACACTAATATTCTTTATAAAAACGGATTTTATATTCTTTTAATCACTAAAAACCATAGAATGAACATTACCTTAAATGAAACACCATGTGACACTTGGTTTTGAAGAAAGATTATGTGTTGAAAAAAAAATATAACACAAGAATCATATCCACTTGATCACATATCTAATTTATATTCATCATATTTTAAACTCGGTGAACTCCCCTAAGTAACAATACCCTACCCAAGGTCACAACCACTATTAATATTGATATATTCTCCATTATTAAGAAAAAAATTATACCAATTTGGATTTTTTGGAAACCATGGAACATAAATAACTTTTTAAACTCACGAAAATTATCAATGAATCATTATTAAAATATTATTAGCCTATATGAAAAAAATTAGTTTAGGAAACATAAACATTGAATAATAATTTCACATTTTCCATTATATTTATTTATATCTTATTATTGACATAGATTTATATTGTTCATCAATTCACAAAATTGAATTTGATCCTATGAATAATAATTTTCTATATAATTTCTTTCCATACATGTTAATACAATTCAAAACTCACCCATACTAACTTCACACCTTATACCTTCTAAAAACTCTGCTTATATATGTACTCTATCATAAAAATTATTATTGTTTGAATTTATTTGGTTATTCTACGCTTTTTAAAAAACACCCAAACACAAGAAGAGGTGGGACTAAGACACCATTCCTTATCCTTGATTGGAAACTGTTTCAAATCCCATCAGAAACCTAAAATTTTTAAAATAATTCACTAATAACAGTTTAGTGAACACATATATTATTTGATACATCATTGGAAAAAACTCCACCATAAACATTTATTACTCCACAAGCTCTATAATGAAGTGATATTTGGTGTAAATTTACTTTGATCTAGAATGTTAAACCAAATTACTTGAAGTATTTATAAAACATGTATTATCACAACCATAAATTAGTATCACCTTCACATTAACCTTGAGATTATTTAATTAATTTTTCACCCACACCAATTTGGTTAATACATTAGTTGTAGAAACTTATTCTACATCATTATTACTCAATTTTATTGAACATTTCTTCTATTTGTATCATGTGACATGCATTTTTCTTTGAAAGAACACTCCATTTTATGTAGACCTTCTATCATAAATATTTCCATCACAATTTATATCAGTATTTATAAATAGATCAATCCCTCCAAGGTTTTCATAATTAAAACCATAATTCATTATAAATTTTATATATCTGATTATCCTCTTTACATTGTTAAGATTCTATAACTTTGGTTCACTCTGAAATCTTATATAAAGTATAATAACATACACAAGATATAGACATGAAGTTGTCTGGTGGATTAAACTTATAATCAGTTTTATTAACTCCATTGAATCATATTCTTTTCCTTAATACTTTTTGAAATATTGTTCCCACTAAATTTTACTCAGAATCATACATTTAACCTTCCTTTAAGAACATTTAAATAATTTCTCAGGTATACTTTCCTTGAGATAAGTAAAAATGGTCCTTTTCTTGAGAAATTTTAAACCAATGAAATACAACATCTCTATAACTATGGAAATCTTAAACAACTTCATCATCTATAATTAACCATCCTCAAATTCACCCTATTCATTTATAGTAAATATGACATCATTTATATAGATGATAATAATAAAATAGTAGTATTTATATTTTTTTAACTAGAAGTTTTTTTCCCCACTTTCTTTCTCAAAATTAAATGACTTCCAGTATGAATCAATATTCATATACTATTCTCTTGAATATTTATTTAATCCATAAAACACCTTTTCAACATGAAAACCTATCATTTATCTTATATAAGTAATAATCCATGGGGTTACTCGATATTCACTTCCAGATTCAATTCTCCACTGATGAAGGTTGACTAGAAATCTATTTGAATGATCTTTAATTTTCATTGTTATTTAATGGATTGAAAAATTATAATGGTTTCAATCCTAGAAGACAATGTGAAAGTCTCATTTAAATCAATTTATTCAACATTTTATATCCTTTGTACATGAATCTTGTTTTGTTTATTGTCACTTCTCCCTTTTTATTAAATTTGTTAGAAAACACCCACTTTGTTCTGATGACATTATTCTATTTTTGGAATGCACACCAAATCCTAGGTGTCTTTATTCTTGATCTAATAAAACTTATCATTTATAAAATTGGTCAACTCTTGATGTTCTAAATAATATTTCACATCCTTTACATTAACCTAAAAAAATAATGAGGTATGAATTATTATCTTCAAGGTTCTCCTAGTTTGGATTAGATTCCCTTGATCTCCAAATAATATAATAGGATTTAAACTACTTTATTATCCCTATATGAGTTGGTAAAGATTTATCTTCATTAATATGAATACCATAATAATCATCATTAACCTGGAATTCTTCTAAATTAATATAATTTTCGGACACCTTGTCCTATTTATCATATAGTTATTATTAATTACCTTCACATATGGAAGATTATTTAATATATATTACTTTAATATTTTAGTGTTATAGTACCTTTACATCACCACTGTGAAAAATATTATATTTTTTCTTTATTAGATCAATGATATCCTATTATATTTAGAGGATAACCATTGAAGATACATTTAACTACACTTTTTCACACTCCCCTAGATGTTTTCCTCTTACATTGATAATATAAGGGATTGAAAAGAGATTAAACTATTTCAATAATGGTAAATTACTATAATGCATATGATATGGTTCCATGTTTGAATTTGATTGGCATAGATAATGTTTTTGAGTATGAACTAATGTACCAATTTCATTCCTCTAGATAAATCAAGAAGTATCATGATTCACCAAAATTGTGTAATTTATTTCCACAAAATTTCTAAAAAACATTTAAACTAGAAAATATTTTATAGGGTATATATTATATAAAATTCATTGATAATAAATTATTTTACATTGTATGATCTAAAATTTACACTAGTGTGTTGAAAAATATTATCCATCTATAACTTCTTCAAGGAGAAACCACTCTCTATTTTTCACTTCTTTTGAAACTTTTTAGCATCTTAAAATCCACTAAATTATGTTTCATAAACACAATTAAGGTAATGTGGGTGAAGTTATCAAAGAAGGAAATAAAATATTTATCTCCATTTTTCTATTTCTTCCTTATAGACCCATAAATATTTGAAGGAATGAGCCATAATGGATAAGATTTTTCAAGTTTCTACTCTCTTGTGTAAAGAGTAAATTGTTTTACCATTTCTTTATATACAGTATATCCAACCCCTTTCTATCCTTTGAATTGAAATTTCATGATTATTGTTTCCATGGGTTAACTAAGTCAAATTATAATAATTAAGTTATCCAAATATTAAATTTCATAGATTATTTTCATCAATCATGAGGAACTAGAAAGAATTTTCAATATTACTAACTAGAAAAAAGTTTCATTATATTCATTTTTCTCTCATAAAAATAACATATATCCTACAAAACATTAAAAAAAATTCATTCATCTATAAAATGTTGTTATTTCCTACATTATAGTGTTGCGACACACTTAATAAATTTTATTTTAACCCATTAAGAAATATTGTGTTCTTAGATTCTATCATGTCATCTATAATGATTATCAAACCAAATCATATAATTATGAGTGAACTATCATTCAAAAAGGTCACCAATACTTCCATTACCTTCTCAAAATCCTTTAATATCTTCAAACCTCTGATTAAATGAGGGGATAATCCACAATCCATGTCCTATGAATGTACATTAATGGTTATTTGAGTTCTATTTCAATATTAGATGCAGTCAATTTTCATTTCTCTTTATTATTTAGAGGAATTTATTAATTATGATTCATACTCATCTATGAAGTTTAAATAGTAAGAAAATCATTAACATTATAACCATCCCAGTCATATCTTCGTCAAAATGTGTCTAATGGCCGAAACTTGTTCTCAACATTTATTCAAGAATTTTCATATTTCTTCTCAATATTTATTCTTTGAGTGGGTAAACTCCCCATAAATCTTTTTAAACCCTTAATTATACCATCATAATGATACTTCTAATTAAACTAATGTATTTCTAACATGTTCCCAAATCCTCCATAATACCAATAATAAGAATACCAAATTATTTATTCCTTGGTATAATTATTACTACCTATAAATAGATTCTTTATTTTCTTCATTCTTTATCCAATAACCTTGACTCATTTCACCATAAAAAAAATTTTAATGACTCCCAAAAATTATTTATTCATTATCGAATTATTTTTTGACTCTTTCAAATAACAATTTAATAAAATTTATGATTCAAATCAGTGTTTATAGAATTTTAATATATATGAGGATTGGTTTTCTTCAAAACAAATTTGATATTATCTATTTTTATATTCCCATAAACCATTTCAACCAATTATTTATTAATTATTTATATATATTATTTAGTTGAATTAAAAATATTTAATTTTAATTTTTCAAAATCTTAATACACCTACATAAATTTATGTTGAAACTTTTCAAGATCTTTTCCCATTTATTTAATCATTATTTCCATGTTAATAGTAATCTTCTTCACTTTAGTTAGAAACAGCTTTAATTTTTTATTCTCATTTTTCAACATTTACTAATTTTTGTATTAGAACTATCATTATATATAGATAATTCACAATGCTTCTTCAAACCGATATTCTCCTTTTTTGAACTATATTAGTGTTTCTTATCACTTCAATAATTTTATATTTCATAATTAGTGAATTCATCATCATTAACTATAGTAGTCATTAATTTTCCACCAAATTTACTAAAATTATGATCTTAATCTGAATTTTTAAAAATATCATCATCATTATACGTAGATAATGAATTTATCTTATTTATTTTTGAAAAATTATTACCTTTATAATTTGAACCATTTTTTTTATTTATTCTTTTAGGAACTTATTGGATTATAATCAATATCCTCACAAACTTTTTCATGTTTTGATTTAGGAATTTTTTTATAAAATGTCTAATATCTCCACACTTGAAATATTTATGTGGAAGCATCCCCATAAATATTATTTTTTTTATTCTTCTCATGCTTCATAAAATGAATGAAACTAGTTTATATTATTTGATATCAAAATTTTATTAATTAATATATTCTTCCTCATATTCATCAATTTATTTCATATTATTCTCTTACTTCATGGATTTAAATTAAATTTTTCTATCATATTTACTCTCTTTTTAAAAGGTACTTACCTTCCACATTTCATAATAAATTAGAATATTGTGAAAATAATCCAATAGTTGTTTACCCTGATTACGGTCTTCATGTTTTGAAACCTTTATATCTGATAAATTAAGACGGATATATATTATTTTCTCAATAACGGTTGAATCTTCCATTTTTTCACCATATAAACATATAGTAATAAAAACATCATTGTCCATATTAAAGAATCCATCTATTTTTTATAATTATTCATCATGAGGTTTTTATAATTCAATATCCAAATCAATACATTTTCTTGTTTTAAAATTTTATTTCCTTTAAAAATATTTTCTCACTTATCACAAATACCCTTCACTGTTTTAATCCTTATAACATTAAGAAACTAATATTCTGAAAGAGATGATTGGATAGAATTACTAGAATGAACATTATTATCTATATTGTTTTTATCTACTAACATATTTTCAACACATTCATTAAAAATAAGTAGAACTATTGATGGTGTTTTTTAATACATCCATATTGATTGATAGAAGTAATGAGAGAATACAATCCTTTCAAATATAATGAATTGAACCATCAAAATTAAGAGTCCTATTTATATTTACATAATTAATTATTTCCATTATCAATATATAAATTTTGATCCGGAAACATGATATATATATATATGATGAGTACATCCCAAAAAATGTATCATCTTTGATGAAAACCTTGGGAAAATATGATATCACTTGATGTTCCCCAGTTTTTGTTGAAGTCCCACTGAGTGAGTGGTTGAATCATTGAACCACTTTAACTTCCCTTTTATGGTTTATTAAAAAATCAAACTTCATCACTTGTTAAAATTTAATATATCACTTCTAATATTATGACACATAAGAGACAAGACCAACAAAAAAACCTAATGTACAAAGTTCACAACTAACAAATAAGAAACAAATACTTTACATGATTTGGAATCATATGAGACCACACAATCCACTAGAATCACTATTCTGGGTGTAAATAGTATGTTTTATCCTTAAACTTATATTATAATAATATAATATATTTGTTTCAAGATATGAAAAGAAAGGTATCCCCTTTAATAAAACTTATTATCGAAGTATTATTATCTTCACAAAAGAAGGGATTATAAATTTCATTTAAAATATTGTATTTATAATTTTTATAGTTATCACATAGTTATTCATGATTTTTAATAGGATTTAATTATTTATCAATATTTCAGTACACACAAAAAATGGTCATATGAACACTCTTCCAATACACAAGCTTCATGTGTACTCATCTTCTTATGTTTCCTCCTTCATCCCTTCCTCTTAATCTTATTATATTCCTCTTACACTCTCATTCATGTAATACCCCTATTATGTTTTTATTATACAATAATAAACTCTAATTATAGTTTAAATTTGAATTTTAAATTAAAAATCACAACTTCCTCAAACTTCTCCCTAATTTATCACACTTATTTTTTATCATTCAGATCATTCAGGGCCTCTTAGTCACCATTTATATATTTAGAGACATTATAGACATATTATGAGTATTCCATTAGTTAAAAAAATAGAAATTCATTAAATCTACTGAAATATATAATTATTCATTGACCATATCATGTTCACCTTCATTGAGATGTTTTGTATTCCATTTTTTCAACTACTCTAAATTTTTTTGAATTCTCTTTCAAAAAATTTATCTTCTGTGGTTTCTTCTCCCTCTTCTATTTTATATAAGATTATTATTCTCATACCATGTAACTCCCTGACCCCAGTTACCCAGAGTCGGTGCATTATTTTAATACATTGGCATGATTACAAGGAATCAAGTCCCGAAGGACCGATCAGTTTAGCAGTCTTGGAAAAATAGATCACATATGTGAATGTTGCATTTTCACTTTAAGACGTACAAAACAACATAAATAATCTTTATGAACGCCATTATTCTCTTGGATTAACCCTGAATATCAATCACATTACACTTCTTGGAATCCTGGGAAAAATAAAACATTGAAAGGGGCGAGCTCAAATGCTCAGTAAGGGTAAGAAATACAGCAGAAACTTTCAAAAATAAACATAAACATTTAAGGCAATGTATAAAACTAAAAAAACCCTTTTAAACTTGAACTTTAGCATAATATGGCAGAAATAAAATGAAATAATGCCATTTACTTATTCACATGGATATTCTACTAATCGAATAATCACATGCAATATCACTAACCACTTTCATAATGAAGGAATTCATGATGCCAAACTTTAATTTCTGGGTCAAGGCCCCGTTCCAAGACCTAAGGGATAACTGAAACCGGAACCCAACCCGGAGAGCCTCTATAACCGGACTCCATCCTGGAGTGTCTCTAATAAACGGACACCATCCCGGGTGCCTCTAATAACCGGACACCAACCCGGAGTGCCTCTAATAACCGGGCACCAACCCGAAGTGCCTCTAATAACCGGACACCAACCCGGAGGGCATACTTTTATCTGTCCCCAACCTGGAACATACTATTCCAACACATTCATCTTAAGAGGAGGATGAAATATAACATAAAAATTTATATTAAAACTAACATAAAAAATGTCAAAACATTAATCATAAACCATTAATGGCATAAAAATAAATCATCCATAGTCAAAAATATCACAAAACCTTAAATACAATATGGATGATTTGTATCATAGTAAATCAACTTGAAACAAGTGTAAAATTTATCAAAGGATGTTGACATATATGAAATAAATACTATTTGAGAGAAATATCTCTTTTTCTTGAAATCATTTAAAAGTCGCATAATTATAGAGAAAACCTCTATTTTGAAAATATCTTTATAAGCTTGTTAAGGAAGCTTCAAAGGTGTAATAGTGATGGAGAATAACCGAATCCTCTGTATATGTTAAAAAATACATTCTTACCTTAATTTTGTCAAAAAGGTTAAAAAGTAACTTGTTTCGAAAACGTTGGAAAGATTCCATTAAAAACATATAAAGTCAAATAAGGGTATAAATGACTTTAACCCATTTTCTTTTAAATATTAAAAATGATTTGAAATACATTTTTAAGAAACATGGATGTGGATGATAAAGAGGTCCCAGAAGATAATTATGTATAAACAACCTCGGATAATGAAGAGATTGTGAAATAAACCCTTACCAATTTGGTAACTTACGAAACATACAACTCATGAAAGAGGTATCATACAATGAATATGTAAATACATATAAATTAAAGTGTATTATACAAAGAATATAATTATGGGCAGTACATACAACACACAAAAGGTAATGGTGGCAATATGACATGAATCTCATGGGAATAAGGAGTGAGATGAAAACCCCTTACCTTGCACTTTCCTTTAGTCGAGGGTACGTTTAACCTCCTGTACGAAGATCTTAGTATGTTATTAAATTATAACAGAACCATATTAATATTTATTATTTCATACATGATTCATTTATGACTTTATATTACCCATTTAATAATAATTTCCATGTTATGTTAACATTTCGGGTAATAATCACTTTCTTTATCGTACGTGTTTTAACTTGTCACTCTTGGTTGTATCACATAGATCATGATTTAAATAATTCCAGAATATAAAACATGATAAATATATCATATATATTTATAATATAAATATGTATAATATATATATATATATATGAAATGGAAAACACCGTTTATGGAGACGGTAGTCCGTACGTACGCATAAACGTTGTTTTTTTTTCATATAGTATTGAACGGATGTAAGTGAATAAGATATATTTAAGTACATAAATCCTTATATATATATATATATCTCTCTCCAATAGCATTATTATGTCATATATTACATACTTATTAGTAATATATATTTTTATAATCGTCGATGAATGGTGAACTTGGAAATGAATCTCATCGCGTCGTGGAGACGGTAATCCGTACGTAGGCACGAGCGAAAATATCATTCTTTTGATATTAAAATAATATATAATTGGATGGTATATCATATATACAGAATCATTATCATGTTATATTTATTATTTACATGAATTAAAAATCATTATTATACCCATCCAAATAATAATATATTGAATAACAATTACACCACGACGTGGAGACGGTAAGTCGTACATACGCACGTATGGTGAAATGTCATTCAAAGGATGGATAGAATACTGAATATGGTTGTACCATATTTATAATAATATTATAGTATATATTAGATACTAGATTCATTATTTTAGAATGGTAATAACAAATAAAGAAGAAGTGTAACAAGAAAGGAACATGAAAAAGGGTGGTGAAATCATTACCTCTTTTTCGGGTTATTGCTTTTGATTTGATCAAAAGGGCTCCTTATGAAAGATTTATGACTAAATTAATGCCTCAAGGATGAATTTAGGGATGTTTAGAGAGTATTTGGGAAGGGGTTGGCCGAACAAAAAGGCTTTGAAGGTGTTAATTAATGAGAAGGGGGAGTGTCCTTTTATAAGAGGGGTGAGGGGAACCTCTGGAAAAGCTAGAAATATTATTTTATAATAAATTAATATTCTGTTTATAATTGCTCAAAAGTGGATTATTTAGAGTTTAAGGTGGGTATAGGTCTAAAACCACTCAACCAATAGGATTCATATAGGTTTGGGTTACTATATTAACCTTATCATTAAGTATTAACTCTTAGTTAATTAGTTTCACTTTTACAATGTCTCTTTGTATTTTTATATTATATGGTTAATAAACTTAATATATATATACAAGAGACCCCCAAGTGGTCCATTAATGATACACCTATCATGATATAAGTCTCTTGGCCGAACCTTAGAGTTTTTGGAATTTAAAATCAATTAATAATATAATATTTGTTTTAAAAACTCATTTATATCAATTTTGGCACTATTCAATAGTTGATTTTTGTAAAAATCATAACAGAATGATTACTTAGAAAAATGTTAATTAAATCATTAATAACATGTAATATTAACCTATAATATTAGTGTAATTCACAAAAAGTCTCAAATTATATTTATTTGGGTATTTAAAATATCAATTATTTTAATTTTTCACTATTATTGTAATTACTGCATCATCATTGTGTCATAAATAAATTAATTTATTTAATGTCTAAAAATTATAAATAAAATATAATTATGTAGGAAATAGTTTTATCTTTATAATGAATATTTATAATATAAAATCAAACATATATAACCCTATGTAAAAAATGTTTTTCCTAAAGATACATGCTTATGTCATTTTTGTATTTATTTTAACTTAATTAATATAAAGTGTCATTATCACATACAAGTGGCTCCATGGGGTCCCCAAATCGAACCAAAGATGCACATGGTCGGACATGTATCCAACAATAATGTTATGACACGTTTTAGGGTAATTTATTATTATTATAATATTATTTGTTTAACCCTTATTTATCGGATTTACCCATTAACCATGGTAAATAAAATATTTGTCGAAGTAATTATTCAAAATGCCTAAAAATAATAGTTACCTATTTACACAGTTTTAACATCCTGATTCAAAATATGAAATTTATTTTTCCAAATTCAAAAAACATAAGTAGAAGAAATTAATTTAAAAATAACTCCCGTTGTTAAAAAAACGTGTTTTTAAGAGATAAAAACTATCAAAAGATTGACACTTGTTTATGTCCGGTTTAATTGTAAAATTATATAAAATGACCAAAATTGTATTAAATGGTAAAAATATATTCTAAACACATTTTAAAACAACTCAAATTCATAATTTATCAATATAATTTATTTCGATTACAAAAAGTTGTTTTTAATTAAAATTTGGTAATTTTCACTATTCATCAAAATATATATGTAATCCGAAAAGTTCCAAAATTTCACCCTAGGCTAAATTAGATATTCCAAATCCAAAAATAAAGTCCATTTTGAGAGGTAAAATTTATAATATTTCAAAATGTATATATTACTATTCATAACAGCTAGTTTGATTGGTTGTGGTGTGTTAGAACTCGAAGTTGTGTACAACGCACGCTACTGTATTTTTAAAAGAGAAGTGTATCATGGAAGCTCGGGGTGTTACATTCTGCCCTCCTTCAATAAATTGTGTCCTCGCAATTTGATATTGTTCTTTGAAAATAACGGTTGAAAATAGAAAATATCTTTGTGGAAAAACCCACATCGTAAATTTGGTTAATAAAATTTAGTCTTAACAAGATGAAAAGAGAAATGAAAGGGTCACCACAAAATTATGATCTCGATTAGGAGGACATTGGTGGAAATTATAGACATATAATTGGAGGAAAAACATAAATATTTATAGGTAGTGATTGAGGTCATCAATCACAAACAAGTTTAAAATTGAGGTCCTTAAATTCATCAATCTATGATGATTTACATTACCATTGGTTCAACAAATCATAAGGTAATAGGAAAACACATTTTTGACATTTCAAAATATCTTAGTTGAAATCCCACATCAAAAAATGAATTAATGTGGCCTATATTTAAAATAAAGAGTGGAAAGTATGAAGATTAACAAAAATAACACATACTAGGGTTCCATGTAGGAAAGTATGGATATGGAAGAGAAATCTAACCATCAATTATTTGATGGAGAGTGGTATAGAACATGGCTATGAAAAGGCCAACAATCCTAAAGCCATAAATTAGTGATGATCTAATGTACCATCTAGGACAGAATTTTTGTTCTAAGATCCTTTTCTTAATGTTGAGGAATTTATTTATGAGATTGGCTAAGATCATAAGGAGATATACTTACTTTATAATTAGAGTTTTATCCATTAATAAATTTCTATCACAAACTCATATTTTACCCCAAAACATAATACAACTCAAAAATAATCAATTTATCCTAATCGTATAGGGTTTCAAATATAATGAATTTATAATTCACATTTCAGAGCATTTCTGTAAAGAAACTACAATATACCATCCAGGATCTTCATGTAGCACAATGGTAGGCGATAAATCCCAATTGCACTATGGTTGTGGGTTTGATTCCCACATCTTTTTCTGACACGACGGGTCATCACATGGTCTATGTGTTGTCCTTTTATAAAAATCCAAAAAAAATCACCTTTCAAACTTAATCCATTCCAACCATTAGACTTATCCAAAATACTATTATCCAAACTCACAATCCAAAATTTACAAGGAAGTTAAACATAATGAGGATCCTTTTTTTCAGGTAATAACATGTGAACGCCTTCCTCATATATTCTTTTACAATACCGCAACATCCTAAATTACAAAAATCAACCATCTCTTATTCCAAAATCACTACCTCAATATTAGAACCATATTAAGGTTTATCTTTCCTTCAACCATGTAATTTAAAAAAAATTAACTCGTTGTAGAGTCACTTTTCTTAGTACCATAAAATCTCAAATCCTTAATTAAATAGTATTGCAGTACAATCCATATTTATTTCCTGAACATCATTTATACAACACTTATATAAAATAATTATAAAATAACAACATAAGAACACTAGTCATTCCTCTACATCTATGGTAGTATCATAACCTAATTTTTATCTAATAGCATCATTTGTGGCATAGTCTGATGACTGGGACATTGGTTCGGGTAGTGTCCAAGCTCCTTGCAAATGAAGCATTGTACATTTGAAACCATTTTCTTACCCTTGCAGTCACGTACTTTGTGCCCTTTTCCTCCACACTTATAACAAACTCCCATTCCTTTCAGGAAAGTTCCAGGGTGTTTCTTCCCACAGTTATCACATATGGGAAAATTATTCTTTTCCATCTTCCCTTTATCCATCTTTCTATCTTCCATCTTTTTCTTCTCTTGCTTCCCTTTAAAGCCATAGGACTCCGAGAATTATTTACTCATCTTATCAACACATGATACTATTTCTTCATATGATGATAATATGTGGGAAACTATTCCCCTTATAAATTCTTGCTTAGGACCACAAAAGATATGATCCTTCTTACTCTTTGGATCATACATATTACAGGATTTCACATTCCTTCTACTGGGCGCCATTTCTATACAATAGCATAAACTAGTTCAGTTTATGAATTGCAATGAATAATTACCAAACTTGTAAAATACCTAACACAAATTGAACAGTTTATGGATATAATCCATAATCCTAAAAAACTTCTTTGAGTAGGTATATACTCATAATCTCTTCATAATGGTTTGTAAATAAAATGAAAATTATCCTAAGCATATCCTACGGGAGTGTCATAACCAAGAGTGCAGCAAGGCCCGTTGTCGTTCACCAATTCTCGTTCGAGTCTAGCTCAAAGTGGTGTTTTCGGGTTTTACCCCTAGGTACATCTATTCCAGAGCCGCCTCTACCTGCTCGTATCCAGACAGGGATGTATTTCTCGGAAAACTCACAAAATCTCTACAATACCAAAATTCTAGGATGTTCTTCTATACTAATCCTAAAAGTCTATCTTAGGGATATGTGCTCTAATAAGAGTTTATCTAAATCTAGGTTCCAAGGTTATTTATAAACTTCCTCTGATACCAACTGTAACTCCCCGACCCCAATTACCTAGAGTCGATGCATTATTTTAATACATTTTCATGATTACAAGGAATCAAGTCCCGAAGGACTGATCAGTTTAGCAGTCTTGGAAAAAAAGATCACATACATGAATGTTACATTTGCACTTTAAGATGTACAAAACAACATAAATAATCTTTATAAACTCCATTATTCTCTTGTCTTAACCCTGTATATCAATCACATTACACTTCTTGGAATCCTGGGAAAAATAAAACATAGAAAGGGTGAGCTCAAATGCTCAGTAAGGGTAAGAAATACAGCGAAAACTTTCAAAAATAAGAAAAAACATTTAAGTCAATGTATAAAACTAAAACAAAAGCCTTTTAAACTTGAACATCAGCATAATATGGAAGAAATAAAATGAAATAATGCCATTTACTTATTCACATGGATATTCTACTAATCGAATAATCACATGCAATATCACTAACCACTTTCATAATGAAGGAATTCAAGATTCCGAACTTTAATTTCTATGTCAAGGCCCTGTGCCAAGACCTAAGGGATAACTATAACCGGAACCCAACCCAGAGAGCCTTTGTAACCAGACTCCATCCCGGAGTGCCTCTAATAACCGGACACCAACCCGGAGTGCCTCTAATAACCGGACACCAACCTGGAGTGCCTCTAATAACTGGACACAAACCCGTAGTGCCTCGAATAACCGGACACCAACCCGGAGGGCTTACTTTTACCGGTCCCCAACCCAGAACATACTAGTCCAACACATTCATCTTAAGAGGATGATGAAATATAACATAAAAATTCATATTAAAACTAACATACAAAATGTCAATACTTTAATCATAAACAATTAAGGGCATAAAAATAACTCATCCATAGTCAAAAATATCACAAAACGTTAAATAAAATATGGATGATTTGTATCATAGTAAATAAACTAGAAACAAGTGTAAAATTTATCAAAGTATGTTAATATATATGAAATCAATACTATTTGAGAGAAATATCTATTTTTTTTAAATCATTTAAAAGTCAGATAATTATAGAGAAAACATTTATTTTGAGAATATCTTTATAAGCTTGTGAATGAAGCTTCAATGGTGTAATAATGGTGGAGAATAACCGCACCCTCCGTATAAGTTAAAAAATACATTCTTACCTTAATTTTGTCAAAAAGGTTAAAAAGTAACTTGTTTCAAAAATGTTGGAAAGATTCCTTTAAAAACATATAAAGTCAAATAAGGGTATAAATGACTTTAACCCATTGTCAATTAAATAGTAAAAATGTTTTGACAGAAATTTTTAAGAAATATGGATGTGGATAATAAAGAGGTCCCAGAAGATAATTACGTATAAACAACCTCGGATAATGAAGAGATTGTGAAATAAACCCTTACCAATTTGGTAATTTACGAAACATACAACCCATGAAAGAGGTATCATACAATGAATATATTAATACACATAAATTAAAGTTTATTACACAAATAATATAATTATGGGAAATACATACACCACACAAAAGGTAATGGTGGCAATATGACATGAATCTCACGGGAATAAGGAGTGAGATGAAAACCACTTACCTTGCACTTTACTTTAGTCGAGGGTACATTTAACCTCCTGTACGAAGATCGTAGTATGTTATTAAATTATACCAGAACCATATTAATATTTATGATTTCATACATGATTCATTTATGACTTTATATTACCCATTTAATAATAATTTCCATGTTAAGTTAACATTTAGGATAATAATCACTTTCTTTATCGTACATGTTTTAACTTGTCACTCTTGGTTGTATAACTTAGATCATGATTTAAATACTTACATAATAAAAAAACATGATAAATATATCATATATATTTAGAATATAAATATGTATAATATACATATATATTAAATGGAAAACACCATTTATGGATACTGTAGTCTGTACGTACGCATAAACGTTGTTTCTGTTTTCATATAGTATTGAACGGAAGTAAGTGAATACGATATATGTAAGTACATAAATCCTTTTATATATATATATATATATATATCCAGTAGCATTATTATGTCATATATTACATACTTATTAGTAATATATATTTTTATAATCATCGATGAATGGTTAACTTGGAAATGAATCTCATCGCGTCGTGGAGACGGTAATCCGTACGTACGAACGAGCGAAATTATCATTCTTTTAATATTAAAAAAATATATAATTGGATGGTATATGATATATAAAGAATCATTATCATGTTATATTTATTATTTACATGAATTAAAAATAATTATTATACACATCCAAATAATAATATATTGAATAACAATTACACCACGATGTGGAGACGGTAAGTCGTACGTACGCACATATGGTGACATGTCATTCAAAGGATGGATAGAATACTGAATATGGTTGTAATATATTTATAATAATATTATAGTATATAGTAGATATTTCATTCATTATTTTATAATGGTAATAACAAAGAAAGAAGAAGTGGAAAAAGAAAGGAACTTGAAAAAGGGTGGTGAAATCATTGCCTCTTCTTCGGATTCTTCCTTTTAATTTGATAAAAAGGGCTCCTTAGGATGGCTTTCTGACTAAATGAAGGCCTCAAGGATGAAGTGAGGGAAGTTGAGAGAGTATTTGGGATGGGTTTGGCCGAACCAACAGGCTTTGAAGGTGTTAATTAATGAGAAGGGGGAGTGTCCTTTTATAAGAGGGGTGAGGGGCACCTTTGGAAAAGCTAGAAATATTATTTTATAATAAATTCATATTCGGTTTCTAATGGATAAAAAGTGGATTATTTAGAGGTTAAGGTGGGTATAGTTCGAAAACCACTCACCCAATAGGATTTAGACAGGTTTGGGTTACTATATTAACCTTATCTTTAAGTATTAACTCTTAGTTAATTAGTTTCACTTTTACAATGTCTCTTTGTATTTTAATATTATATGGTTAATAAACAAACTATATATATCCAAGAGACCCCAAAGTGGTCCATTAATTATACACCTATCATGATATGAGTCTCTTTGCCGAACCTTGTATTTTTAGGAATTTAATATTAATTAATAATATAATATTTGTTTTAAAAACTCTTTTATGTCAATTTTGACACTATTCAATAGTTGATTTTTGTAAAAATCATAACAGAATGATTACTTCAAAAAACATTAAATAAATAATCTATAACATAAAATATTAATCTATAATATTAGTTTAATTCATAAAAAGTCTCAAATTATATTTATTTGGGTATTTAAAATATCAATTATTTTAATGTTTCACTATTATGATAATTACAACGTCATTATTGTGTCATAAATAAATTAAATTATTTAATATCTAAAAATTATAAATAAATTATAATTATGTAGGAAATCTTTTTATCTTACTAATTAATATTTATAATAGAAAATCCAACATATATAACCCTATGTAAAAAATGTTTTTCATAAAGATATATGCTTATGTCATTTTTTTATTTATTTTAACTTAATTAATATAAAACGTCATTATCACTTACAAGTGGCTCCATGGGGTCCTAAAATCAACCCAAAGATGCCCATGGTCGGAAATGTATCCACCAATAAGGTTATGAAACGTTTTAGGGTAAATTACTATTATTATAATAATATGTTTTTAACCCTTATTTACTGGATTTACCCTTTAACCATGGTAAATAAAATATTTACCAAAGTAATTATTCAAAATGTCTAAAAATAAAAGTTACCGATTTACAAAATTTGAAAATCCTGATTCAAAATATGGAATCCATTTTTCCAAATTCAAAACACAGAAGTGGCAGAAATTAATTTAAAAGTAACTCTCGTTGTTAAAACAAAAAGCGTGTTTTTAAGAGATAATAACTATCAAAAGATTGACACTTGTTTATGTCCGGTTTAATTGTAAAATTATGTAAAATGACCAAAATTGTATTAATTGGTAAAAATATATTCTAAATATACTTTAAAACCACTCAAATTCATAATTTATCAATATAAATTATTTCGATTAAAAAAAGTTGTTTTTAATTAAAATTTAGTAATTTTCACTATTCATCAAAATATAAATGTTATCTGAAATGTTCCAAAATTTCACCATAGTAAAAATTCGATATTCGGAATCCAAAAATGAAGTCCGTTTTGAGAGATAAAATTTATAAAATTTTAAAATGTATGTATTACTATTCATAACGGCTAGTTTGATTGGTTGTAGTGTGTTAGAACTCGAAGTTGCGTACAACACACGCTACTATATTTTTCAAAGAGAAGCGTAACATGTAATCTCAGGGTGTTACATACCATAACATGTTTCATTTAATAAGAATCCTTGATTTTAACTATAGGTTGTATCTAAGTAGTTTCACTTCCCTAAGTATAAGCCCCATCGATGTTTCCAAGACTTCTAAAAATATCCACCATAGCTTTACCATGGTGTGGTTGATGTCGTTTTGACTATTATTTATCCATTTAACATTTTAACTAATTGTTCCACTATATAGGACATTTTTACCTTCCTATATATTTATTATACATTGGTAAATAAAACTTTATCCCCCAAATGTGATCCACCACATTCTTCTCTTCCTTTAAATTAATCATACATGAGAAACCACAGCTTTGTCCATCACATGTTTAAGACTCATCATTTCCTCGAGGGAAATTTTGAAATTAAAAAACCTTGAAAAATAATAAATTCAAAGAAGATATAAATTATTCCTAGCTATGTAATATACTTCACTACACCATGTTATAGTCAGTTCTTCTTCCTTAAACTACAACTGACCCAAAAAAATTTTGACATGTTGTTTTACTTCCCAATATAGTGCCACACCGATGTTTTTGTTTGATCATGGAATAGTGAGTTAACATAAACTTAAAATATATTAAAATAATAATATTTTACATAATAACTACTTTAATATCTTTAAATCATTATAAAACTTCATAATAAACATCTCCCCAAATTAACCAACATGGATTACTTGTGTTTGAACCTAATTTATGCATTGAAAAAAGTACAACACAAGAATTGTATCCACTAGATCACTTCTCCAAATTCATATTATTCAGATTATTAACTTAGAAAATCCCCATTTAGTAAAAAAAACATAACAATGGTCATAAGCATTCTCAATCTCACCATGTTCTCCATGCTTGGTCTCAACAAACTCCATAGGTAACCGACAAAATTCCAAAATACATGGAATATACTCTTGTATTTTAATCAGATCAATCTTCTAATTTTTATAATTATTTATCATAATTATTTTTATAGCATAAACTATAATTGAAACATAATAAGTTACTATAATATTCTTCATGTATAAATTAATATACAGAGATGTTCCATACCTATCATATATATATTAGGATTTACTCAAAATTTGAAAAAACTAATAAAAAGTGTTAGTGTGTAAAACCCATTCCATTTAGGGTGAAATGCAATCTTATATAAAATATTTAGGAAAGATAAAAAAATCCATTATATTTCTTAATATGGAAAGGGTTATACGTAAATCATGTTTTTCTATCTCATCTCATACCATCAGTCTATCCATAAACTGTAGTACTACCAAAGAACCTTTTATTCAATAATAATATACCCCTTTTCAAGTATGATTTATCAACCACATATATCAATTCCATAACTAAATTATAAGGCATAAACATATTTATCATAGTTGGACATTGAAATTTAAACATGTAGACACTGAAAAAAATGAATGTTAAATAATAATGACAACAAAATTAAATTTTACAACTAACCTGATGTTTCTAAACTATAGTTTTTAATGTGGAATTAAGGGAATAAAATATTATAGTTTATTTTTAATGAAAACAAGTCATAATACATAACATGTACACAATCAAGGATAGAAAACATATACATATCCAAAGATTCATTTTGGATATTAATAATGAAGGAAAATTAAGATAAAATGGTTCTGAAAACAATAAACCAACCTTTATTTATTAACATGATTAAAGTGTAAATCATTTTCTTCTATTGTAATTCACCCATCAATTGGTAAAAAACTTAATAAAACTATTAACTAAAGGTTCTTAATGGGTTTCTAACATAAAATTATTTAAAGTAAGAGTGTGGTAAATGGTTTTCGAATTATGAAACTAATAAATGAGGTGGATAATATTCCCACGTAGTTTCAAGTAATGTTTAATAATTATCTAAGGATGAGAAAATAACATTCTGGTAATTTTAAGTATTCAAATAAAATCAAGTCTCATTGATCATATTTTTAGTGTAAACCATTCAGAAATAAACACCACTAAATTATAGAAATTACATACCTAAATTAAAAAAAATAGGATTTTTTTTGTTCAATATCCCATTATGTTATGTTAAACATTTCCTTCTTTGTACTAGTTAATACTCAATTCCATGTAACCACTAAACTAGGGAAATATAGTGAAATAATATTTTATTAGTGATTAGAAACCCTTAATTCTCATCCTAAACCATTTTGACAACATCAATAGTTGTTATAGTTATTATATGCTACAAGAGGGAAGATTTAGAGTAATATAACAAGACTAATTCCCCTTATAAGGTTTAATAATTAACTAATGTGAAATTAATACTTCACACTTATACATACATAAATTATACTTACTTATCTTGAACATAGTTTATTAATGTTCTATCTACACTAAAAAAATTAGAACATGGGAATATGTTAAATACATAACTCATTTGGTTTAAGAAATATAAAATTATTTATTATTAATTCTTAATTTATGAAACCATTAAATATAATTGAATCCTTACACATTATGAATTAAATTATGTGTGTAAGAACAAGAATTTCCATAATGTTTTTTGCAAATAATTAATAGTTTGAATAAAAATAAAACCTGAGTAAAAAGTACCAATATGTTACTAACTTATATTTAAATATAATTAATCATTAATAAATAGATAAATCCAAAATCCAAAATTTAATGTAAATATATAGGAATATTAATCTAATAATGTATGTGTTTCTCATAGGAATGTAAGAATTTCAGATATTAAAATATTTTTTGGAATATCTAGATTCATATTTTTGTAAATAAATGATGTTATATTTATTAAAATTTAAGAATTAGATGTGGATAAATCCAAATGTAATTCCTAAAAAATTACATATTGTTTAGAACCACCCGCCATTACCAAAACGTTCATGATCCCTCTCTCATACTCTAGGAACAACATATAATCTCTTAAAACCATTTCCACAACAATCAACAATAAATTGGATATGAAATTAAAACTTCCATATTGAAACTCAAGTATTACCTAACATAATACTATGGATAATATCACCATAATTATTCTAAACATTAATCAGTAGAAATACCCCCAAAAAATCCAAATCAAAGAGAACTAAATCAAGGGATATAATCAATAAAACTCTAATAAAAAAATCTCCAAAGTTGTGTCACATCAACTAGTGAAAAAATCATATATTTCACCCCCACTAGGCCTCTATTAACCCAAAAACTAATAAGATATTAAATTTAGTTATATTTCACCATAACTTCGATGAAATAAAAAATTAAAATATATATATATATATAACAAAGGTATTGGAGGAAGGGTTGTGAGAATAATATTATAAACGGTTAGAGGAAACATACATGGATTAAACATGAAACTTTTCTAGGAAATAACCATCATGGATAAGTTGAATAAGGATAACAATATGAGCTATAATCAGGGTTCTCAAATTTCCGAGAGGAGTGAGGTTCAAAGAAGTAGGTAATAAGAGATAAATATATTTAATAAGAAATTAAAAAAACCACTTATTTAGTAAAACAAAGACATTTCCCTACTGGGTACCCATTATAGGGCCACCAATAACCCAACGATACCTTCAAAAATACCCCTCTCTACTGAATTCACTAGGAACCTAGTTTCACTTATAATTTTTAAACTATAAGTACCACCACTATGAACCTACCTGATCCTATAAATCGCCTATGAGAATAAAAAACATACACAAAACCACATAATAATTCATCTTCAAACATAAAATTCTATATCTAAATCCAAAAATGGAATACGACCTCTACCATATATCCAAAAACTCAAATCACACTAGAATTTTCATCATTTTAAATCTCATAAGTTTAATAAAAATTCAAATAACTAGATCACAATTTATTACAACCTCCACAACATAATATTTTTCATCCCAAAAAATACAAAATCCATTAATTTATTGATAATTCATAATTCTATAAATCATCTAAACTAATAAGAATGTCTTAATTCATACCTTAAAGAACCTAATATATTTCCATTATAAAAATCCAACAACACGAATTTTTTTAATAACTATTTAATTTAGTATACCTAAAAATTCACATAACTACACCTTAGTTTCCCTTAGATTGAAATACAAATCCTGAAATCAGAATACCCCATAAAATTTATAATTCATGATGCTCCCTACCATATTACCTACCTTGGATTTTATTATTTTTATTGGGCACTTTTTTTAATTTCCAAAACTATTTAATTAACAATAACATTACTCATATTTCAAATCCATTTACCAATGAGACTTTTTTTATTTATTTTACAAAACACATAATATAAAAATAATTCCTACTATAATACATTAATAAAAATAGTTTTTTATTCCATTAAAATGCACTTCCTTTTTTCTGTAAACAATCTATTAAGAAGACAATTTTCCTTATCAATTTTCAAAATAACATCAACATTTTAATAGAATTATCCTTGTAAATACCACCCATTAAATATGAAAAAAAAAGTTTATATAAATGGAAATATAACTCTATGTTGTATGATAAACAAATCAATAATATAATTCATTATATAAATAGTCACAAAGTATTGAACAAATTCATTCTTAGGTTAATATTAATCACCATAAGGATGGTAGTATGTCATGGATGATGTAAAATAATTATCCAACTAATAATAACTACTAACATTCCAGTAATATGTATACAAAATAATAGAGTCATTTTATAAATCCATTATTTCTAACATATCATGGAAGTTATGGGGAACTGCATGAAATATAACAATTTTTGCATTGTAAAGGTATTTTAAATGCATGTTAATCAGTGTGACACTAATAAATATCTACATGATTTAGGTATGTATTCAATAAGATTATTAACCATATAATATAACAAAAAATAATGAACATGTTCAATAAGAGAAATAAATAAAGAATAGGTAATATGTTGTAGTGTCCAAACCTGGGAGCCACCAAAACCAGTGCTTCCAACTGGTGAAACACATGACCATAATTATGACTCCCCATATTTCAAAGGTTATAAAATCCTCTAAATAATTTTTTAAATTTTTTATAAAACAATTATCATGCTTAATGTAGAGCATCATCTATAAATTCCAAAAATATTCAAATAATACATATGATGCCACGATAATAATTGAGTATAATGAGAGGAAGACACATATAAATGGTAGGTAAAATGTATATAAACTAAAAGAAAAAACTAGAATAATTCTTAAAAAATTCCCCAAGATCCCATGCTCTTTCCTAGTGTCTAGTCAGAACATCAGGTGTTGGGTCTCTTTCCCAACAAAATTTATAAAACAAGTATCATTTAGAATAAATACCCAAGTTTTATAGTGGTCTAAGAAGTTGGGAATCTTGCCTAATCAAATTTAGGAAACAGGTATCACTTAGCACAAATACCCAAGTTTTATAGTTGTCTAAGAAGTGTGTCGGTATAATTTAGTAGGCCATAGTGAATATAATCGATAAATATCTAGTATAATAATCAACTTTTTGTGAGGCATAGTAAATGAAGTAGGTGATGTAAAATTAATAAATAAACAAATCCCCCGATGTCTGAGGTTATATAGTGATACCTGAGGTTAGTCGTACATACATCAGCCAATGTCAGGGTGTCTCTTAGAATATCATAATGAATTCACCTCCATTATTAACTATATTAAATCTGTGTTATTATCCTATAATTACACATCATTATAAATAATCACATGGAATCTTATTTCTCATCCTAGTATTCCCAAGAAATCAAAATTCTTGTGTCAGCAATCCCAAATATTATATACCAATTCAAATACAATTAATCATCATGTAATTTTTAAGGATCTGGTATCTTGTGGAATCCTTTTATATAATCTTTTAATTCCAAATTATGTAACGTATTTAATACTAGGTTCTCATCCCAACATTCCCAATCATCAAGCGTCACATAAAATCTAAGTACTCATCCTGACATTCAAAATCATCACAGATCACATTGAATCTATGTACACATAGAAAAATTCACTATAAAAAGTTCTATAACCTCCCAAGTCATTTACAATTCATAAAAATGTCATTTCATAATGTCCATCTCAATTCACTATTTCAATAGGCATTTAAAATTTCACTATATACAATTTAGATATTTGATCTCGTTTCACACTTAAACATTAGTCAATTCATTTTAAAATTTCAAATTATTTTAAATTCTATAAATTCATAATATAATATTTATTTCCCAATCCATAAAGCTTGTATAAACCATTTATCATATTAATATAACCCCACAATCCCCCCTTTTCATTCCAGAAAATTTTATCTCAATTATCCACATTAAAATTAATTTTGACATTCTATTTTTAAACTATGGTGTAACATTAGAATTAACCTTTATATATTTTCATTAACATATAAGGAATATCAATATTTTTTCACATTCATTATTTATTAATCACAAAAATAATCAATTTCTAAATCTACAACCACTTTTTTTAATGACAAACCATTTTCGTTTATATACGACCATTTTTATTTTAATCTTTTTTAATTAAACATTTCATATTTTAGTTTCAGTTGAGTTATCCCATTAGGATCAACTTAAAAGTATTTAATTATCATAATATATGAGGTCATACAAGTAGATAAAATTCTTATTTTAGGATATAATTCTAATTAAAGAGTTAATGTATGATACGCTGGTGCGACCGACAACCCATGCACATAGAAAATTAAAAAAGAATATGGGAAAGGCTCCTGGAGAATCTACCATAGTCTTATCAGATATTATAAATATCATATATTACTTACCAATTCTTTCTAAATTTGGAGTAAACAAATAAGAAGAAAAAAAATCCCTAAAATAGGGTTTATAAGACTTAAACATTGAGGATTTTGTTGATATAAAATGAAAGGACAAAAGAGTGGAAAATTAATCATAGCCTTACCTCAATATATATAACTCCATAGATATAATTACAATAATTATTTTGATTAATTAGATCCACTAAGTAGAGAGAGGGGTAAGGGATGTAATTTGGGAGGCTACTAGGTCGAAATGATGAAGAAAATGAGGGCTTGAGTATAAAATACAAAAGGGAAAAGGGTAAAAATAAAAACATTGAAGTGGTGTATCAGTAGGAATAAGTTTTTTAAACTGTGAACCAATTGTGTGGTCAATAATTTCCTAAAAACTATACCCTACATGGTTGTACTACATGGTTTACAAATAGTTCACAAACCATGCAATTTGGCTTTAGGCCCCTCTGCATCAAGGTCTGTGGTTTGTATGAACCATGTGCAAACCATGTTCCAACTCCTTGATCCTTACTGAATCAAATGATTTAATATTAATCTCATTTGTTTTATAATATATTTGTTTGAAAACAATGAAAATCATCAATTTGATATTTAACATGAACTGAAAACTTCCCCATGTTTAAGGTGTCGCATGGTTTCTCATCAATATTGCACACTAAATTGGGCACTTTGGAGAAAAAACTCAAACAACCTCCACTACTACTAAACTAGGTTTTTCCGGAGCTTTATATTTAACAACACTAGATAAAAATCTTGTTAAATACCCCTTTGTTGGTGCAAAAAATAGTGTTGTTAAAGGGGGTCTTTAACAATGCTTTTTTATCACTGTTAAAGGGGGTCTTTAACAGCACTAAGCGTTGTTAAAGACCCACATTTACCATCACTTTTTTGCAAGCATTGATCAAAGTATACTTAAAAAAATATTTTTCATTAAGAATAATATATTAATATATAATCATTTTTATATATATAAATATATAATATATATTTTTTGAAATGTGTTTTGGATAATGTAAATAAGAATTTACACTTAATATGTGATATATTTAGTAAAAATAACTTATAAAATAACTAAATAAATATTTTTAATTAATAATTTTCTTATTATTACTGCTAA
The DNA here is from genome assembly GCA_963277665.1 of Viscum album. Classification (NCBI taxonomy): domain Eukaryota; kingdom Viridiplantae; phylum Streptophyta; class Magnoliopsida; order Santalales; family Viscaceae; genus Viscum; species Viscum album. The sequence continues at coordinate 599,084,007 of OY728159.1, read as the reverse complement.
ATAGTTATTTAATATCAATTTAAATATAAAAAAATCCAAAAAAATCAAAAAATGATATAAAATAAGTTGAAAATGTAACTCAAACTTGAAATGGCCATAACTTTTGATCTAGGTGTCTGTTTGGGCTATACCACATATAAAATTAAAACCTTCAATGAGACCTACACCCTTTGTAATACTATTACACATTTGTCACATTGTTTGAGGCCAAAAGAGTCCCATAAGTCCTCTAAGCTGAGTTTTTAGTCGAGGTACCCCAATTTTATTAACATTCGATGGATTTTCATCCTTGTTTAAAGTGGTCTTTTTTCCCTATTTCAATACAGACTGGATTTATTATCAGGTCTTACATTCTTATTGATATTATATTTTTTAAATTTTCACATTTTTTACTACATATTTTTATTTATAATTATATATATGCATGTTTTCTTGTATTTACAAACAATAAATCACCCATATAAATACATATATCAAAATATGTATGTAAAAATGTATATTCTAATATATATAAATAAATACATATTTTAAAAATGTACTTAATACAATATCTTACCATTTCATAAATTATAAAAATATAATTGTAATGTTTATATATAAATATGTGTGTATTAATAAACAGATATATATTATAATCTAATATGTGAAAATGAAAATAATATATAATATATTCAAATAAATATAATTTATATCACACACACACACACATATTGTATAAATTTATTTAAGAAAATTATATAAATATATGTAAGTATATATAAAAATAAACTTAAATATCATTAAATAGGCCGCAAAACAACATGGTGTAGTGGTAAAGGTGTTTCATCTTTTAAGGAGAGGTGTAGGGTTCGAATTCTTGTGAACACACATGTGGCTGGGAATTATCAAATCGTGGATAAAAGGGGTGGTGAGTTGGAAGATAATTATAAAGGGTGTTTGGAGTGTTGTCAAAGGGTTGTGGAAGTGCTGATAAAGGGGTCAGGCACATACGTGTCAGAAAAAAATTACAGAATTTAATAGTGTTTCCTTTATTAGTGCAAAAAATGTTATATCGAAAGTTCCCTTTAACAGCACTAAAAATTTAATTGTTAAAAGGCCCTTTTAACATCACTTTTTTAGAACTATTAATGGGTTACTTTAATAACACTTTTTTAGTTCTGATAAATGTTTTTGGATTTTAACCATGCTTTGATTATCAGTGCTATTTAGCGCCAATAAAGTCCTTTTCTAGTGCTATTAAAGGCCTTTTTTAGTAGTGATCCAAAAATCATCATGAATCTCCTAAGACTTATTGGAGAACATGACACACCTCTTGTGCCTACAACCATAACAAAAAAACATCTCTTTAAGATGTGAATACATCTAGAAATCCATTTTGAACCTCAATTCAAAATTTGGTGAACCTATTAAACCAAAAACTCAATTACTCTTTAGTTTTAATGCATGTTTGGAACATGGTGTAATACATGTGCCCTATACAACAGATCACAAAGTAGTTTTTTATATTACATCACTAAATAAAAAATACAAAAATCATGAACATATATGTGGGACCTATACTCTACGGATCCTTAATTACCTTCAGACAAAGAACTAATACTAATACACCAATCGCATTAATGGTTCATATATATCAACTCTAATAACCATGGTAATATTATCTTCAACCATAAATAGGTTTTTGATGCCTTTTATAGGTAAATTCTCCATTATTTACTATATTAGATTTTGGATACTCTCAATTTTGGGAATCCCATTATATTTATGTGAGAACTGATATCACTTTCCCTCTATCATACCATTTTTTAATAACCTTGAACCAATTATATTAATGGAAATCACCATAGGGTGGATACTAGTGTCAGGGTTTTTAGAATACTAGTGGGATATTGTTTAATCATTTTTATATTTCAACTAAAAAATAAGAAAACAAATACAATATCAATGAGATAAATTTGACTCGATGGCAATTAATCATCAAGGTTAAAGTCCACAATTAAAAATAGGTCTTAGATATACTTGTATACATTCCAAACATAGTCTCCAGTCTCTAATTCCAACACTATGTAACATGAATATTACCAACACTGGTCATTCATAGTAAAAACAAATCATCTATAAATAGTCTATTACATTAAGGTACCTACAAATAGACTATGAATATACATGTCTATAGAAGTGTACACACTATGCATATAGGGTGGAGCATAAAACACACATTAGGAAACCACCAGGATTCCAACATACATGTAATATACTCCAGTTTATGGATAAAATCAATATAATCATTTAGATAAATATACCAAATCATCATAACACAATGATATGTAGAACAACAACTATAAATAAAACATTTTATGCTTTAAGAATAGTCTTGATGTGTAACTCCATATACTAATAGGGTCAAAAAAATTCAAACATTCTTTTGGATATACCCATAATTAAATATGATTGATAAAAATTGTTGGGGTGAACAGCCTATCCTATTCAGTGGGATGAGAATAATTTGTACATGAGTTAAGATAATCAAGATATCTAACCCATTATAGAATAAGGAAAGGGAAATACAAGAGTTAGGTCATTGTGATCCCATCCCATACCAAAAATATGACTATCGACACTAATAATACATAGTAACCATTTATTCAATAATAATAAAACTATTTTCAAGTATAGTTTATCAACCTCAAATATCATTTCCATAAAAAAAATCATAAAATTTTTCTATCATAACAGGGTTTAAAAAGGTAAACAATGAAATATAAGAATGCCAATGGAATCCAAATTATATGGTATAAAATAATGGGATCTAACTCAATATTTACCACTAATATGATACATATAAACTGTAGTTTCATACAACGAATTAATTTTAAACATTAATATTGTCTACATTGAAAGAAAACAAGTAAAATGATATAACATGATTACATTCAAGTATTACCAACATATACCCAACCAATGATTCACTATGGATAATAATAATCAAATAACATTAAGATAACATGGTTGTAACAACTCTCTACCAACCATTATTAACTAACATCTTAAAGTGTAAATAATTTTTCTCCATCCTTATTTACATAGATATAACATATCCACTTAAACACTATCCTATCCAAACTTTATGTGTGGTTATCTGAATTACCATTACATTAGGTAATGGTTTGAAAAATTATTTTTGATCATGTTTCTAATAAAATGGGGTGATAATATACTCAATTTCAATGGATTTTTAATAATTATCTATAGAGGAGAAAATAGCATTTTGGTAACATAAAGGTTACCATATGAATTAGGTATCATGGATCATAATTTTATTATAACTCATCTATAAATTTATGACCCTAACTTATATAACTAATTCACAGAAATTCATTCCAATTTATAAGTTTCTTATTCCATATACCATTGTATTATGTTAAAAAAATTCCTTCGAGGTTCTAGTTAACACCTAGTTACAAAGAGACACTAAAAAAGTCATGATGTGAGACATAATTATATAATATTTTAATAGATATAAATAACCCTTACTACTATTCCTATAGAATTTTGAAAAAAACTAGAGTCATTATAGGTATGATATTGTAGAACCGGTTAACAATAAATTTATTCCACAAGTATAATTCATATTATAAGGTTTAACAAGTAACTCAACATAATGGAATTGTTTATAATTTTATATATATAAATGACACATAATAATATATAATCAAGGTTATCAATGGTTGATCTACCCTAAAAATACATTTAGATCTTGGGTATAAGTTAAATACATAATCCATGTCATTTAAGAAAAAAAATTATTTAATATTCATTCCCAATTCATGAAATCATCAAATATAATTTATTTCGTACACTTAATAAATTAAATCATGTAATATAAATTAGTCCCATAAAGGGGTTTTTAAATCATCACTATGTCTAATAGAAATCAAATCATGAAAAAAAGTACCTATATATTACTAAATTGTAAGAAAAAATAATTAATCATAAAAAAATAATAAGTTAATATTTTAAAATAAATAGATTGGAAAATTAATCATGTCATTTATTTTATATTGATATAAAAAATATAATTTGATATGTAAAAACCTTTTTGGAAAGATCATGATTCATAACTTTGAAAATATGAAAGTTTATATTTATTAACTCAGAAAAACTTATAATAGATAAATCTAAATGTAAATCCCATGAAATTACAAATGGGGAAAAATAATCATCCATTATAATAGCCTTAAATATCTATGTCTCATAATCTAATAGAGACATAACAACCCCTAAAATTATATCCACAACTATTCATAATCAATTATCAATGAAATCAAGACTTTTATATTGATAACTCAATGAAAACCTAGCTCAAGCCCAAGAAAAATATTGACCAAACTATTCTAACAATTAATATATTTAAATGACCAAATAAATCAAACCTAAAAAGGCCTAAATAAAGGTTATGAATCAATAAAATCCAAATTAAATCATTTCATAATGGGATCCTATAAAAATAGTTAATAAAATATTATAAATCTATCACCAAGGACTCACTAAACCTAAAATAGAATAATAGATGGTATTTTAATGGATTTCATCATAACATTGGTGAATTCACAAATTTAAAAACTCATTTATAATAATAGGATTGGGGAAATTGGCATGAGAAGAAGAAGAGAGAGGGTTAGGTAAACATACCTTGGATTAGACATGAATAATTACAATTAATCCATTATGTATAATGAGGACTGAAGAAGGTGAAGAATTAGAAAATGAGGAAATAAAATAAAAGATCTCAAGTATCTAGGATGAGATAGGCTCGAAGTAGAGGAGAATAGGGAATAAATGGATTTGATATTAAATGAAAACAAAATACATTATTAAAGAAAACAAGAAATGGGACTACTATGTACCCCTTACATAGCCATCAATAACCCACTAACACCACTAGAATACCCTATCCTTGAGTAGTTCACTGGGTACTCGATGACCATCTACCAAGTACTCGGTTCCACCTATTGTTTTAAAACTAAAAATTCCACTACCTTAAACCAACTTGATCCTATTTACTACCTATGTGACTCTAAAAAATGAAAAATCAGCTAAGAATTCATACTCAAATATCTAATTCCATATCTTAATCCCAAAACAAAATATAAACCCTACTTTTCATCTAAAAATTCAAATACACCTGGATTTTCATCTATTTAAATTCCCTGATTTAAATAAAAATTAAAATGAATCAATCATGTGTTATTACAAATAATGGGGGAGAATTTTAAAATAAAAAATGGGTAATTTTGTATTACAGAAAGTTATAATCAGTCATGTTAATGCTAAGACTAAAAATAAGTATGGTTATTGAAATATAGAATCAATAAATATATGTTATTATGTAAACTCTCTAGAATAAATATAAATTCCATTAATATTTTTTGGTTGAGGTAGTAAATTTCACTTGTTATAATCTTAATTGGGTTCTCATAGGAATTTTTGTTAAGAAGAATCTACATGAACATTGTAAAGGGTAGAAACCCAAATTTGGTTATTTAATAGTGTTAGATATATATTTTTTATTATTAGCACCAAATAAATCCTAAAAATATTTAATCATTAGTTGGATAAAGATTTATTTATTGGGAAATATGAATCATGTAAAGCCTATCAATTCTTTAATAAGAGGAGATAGAATATATATGAAATCAATTTATTTTTAATTTTATGAGATTTTTTATAATACTTATCCCTAAATTGATAATACTAATGAATACGTAGAAAATTTTACCATTATTGTTTCACCTACATATAATGAATTAGAAACTGAGTAAGAATCACTCTCAAGTCCATTTCCTAAAGAATGGGTTATCACTTAGATAATGTTACAATGTATTTATAATATAGTACTCAAACTAAAATTTGATCATAAATGGGGTTGATTATTAATATTTCTCATCATGACTAGATCATAAAAATGATGAAGATGCCATTAATGATGAGAATTGGGTAATTTCCACCCAATAAGATCTAAACCAATTCATTAGAAATAATGTCTGGACTCTTTCAGAATCACTCGATATTCATCCCCATATATTTACTAAATGTCCATTTATTAATAACCATGATGAATAAGGAAAAATAGTTAAAAATAAAGGTAATCTTGTTGATTAATTTTATAATTGAGGAAAAGTTATTTATTATGGTGAAACCTTTACACTTACTTCATATGTTGAATCCATTGGAATCTTGCCAACATTTTTCTCGCACTTGTAAGGAGCCATAAATTCAATAATTAAAATTCCTATTAGTCAATTTAACTATATTTTTATGGTTATGTAAAACTTATGAATTTATTTTGTTTTATGATTTTTATTTTAAAACACCGTCAAAGATTGTGACCATTGCTAATATTGTCGTTGAACCTTGATCACATGATTAGTATAAATATAGGGCTTTAACAAATCCAATTTACTCGGACAAAGGATGTGATGGCCTCATCCAGTAGACTTTCCCCATATGAATCCCATTTTTTGGAGCTTGGAAAGGAGGTGGAGTAATTTGGATTCTCTCTGGACCAAGCCCCAGATGATCTTGAATACATTAATCTAGAGAAGAACCGCCTACGGGAGAAGTGGCAGTTGATAAATATTACCACTCAAGCGATGTTATCCAAGCCACCCCAAGAGTCTGTCACCATCGTGCACCTTACCCTAAGGTCTTATGCGAGTGTTTTATTGGGTTATGTAACAATACCCTAGCATTATGATTATGTACATTGTTTTTATATATAATAAAGAATATACTTTCATTTTATTATTGTTACTTTGTAAATAGTTTTAAAATCACAAATAGTATTTTTTTAGTTAATGTTCAAATAAAGAATCTATTTTGATAAATTAATTAATTTTTGAATTAAATAATATTTTAATAAAAAAAATATTATTAATAAATTAATTTTTATTAAGTATAAATGATCATATAATTTTTATGAATAAAATTGTAATTTTTATTATGGTTTGAAATCTATTTTTGTCAAAACCCTTGAATTTTCATTAAATGTTGGTTTTTACTTTAAAAGTGAAAATTCCCAAATTTTTTAAAAAAATTATTTGGATAAAATGAATATTATTTCTGGAAACAGGATGTCAGAATTATTTAACAGTGAATTTTTCCTAATTTTCTGATACAGTCGAATGTTTGGATAAAAATTAAATACCGTTTAAAAAGATAATGTGTTTTATGATATCATAATGACCCAATAGAGATGTAATAAAATACAATAAACATTATTTTCCACAAGTATATATTTTACCATTAAAAATGTGATTTTAGGTTTGTTTTATTTATTTTAAAAAGCTTTAGTGGACCCTACAAGACTTATAAAACATTTTAGTTTTTTAAATTGATTTCTTTGAGAGTGTGACTCATCTCCACATAATAAACCCTATTATTTTAAGAATTTATGCCATTGTACTCATAAAATATTTTTTTCCACTCCCCTTTGGCCAAAACCACGGGCTAGTTTGTGGTTTTGATTAGTTTAATGTCTGGTGTCCCAAACCTAAAAAATAAAGAATTCCCTATCCTTTCTTATATAATCCCACCCAAGTTCCAATATCCTCTTCACTCAAAGCCTTTTGAGTTTTTCCCACTTCTACCCTCCTATCTATATAATCCTCTCATGGTGCCCCATGCTCCTAAGAATCCTCTCTCAAGTGCCTCCCTAGCCTTTGGGATCACACTTCCAAGTAAAGGATTCCTTCCTTTCTCATTTTATCCAAGTTTATTAATATTTTTATATCCCATTATTTTCTATTATAATTGTTTGGCTATGATTTCTCACTGCCCCCATGCTTCCCTATTAATGTTTTAATGAATAGAGACCCATTTTCTCTATCATGAATGCCTCCCATGTACACCTGTTACCATGCCGAAATTCCGTAAAGAATTTCTCTCTACTCATTTACATTAAAGATATTATTTTATATTTTGAATATAAATTCCAATCCATAATTTGGTATATTATGTCCCATGGTCTAGTAACTTTCCATTTAATGTATAAATGATGGAATACCCCTTTCACTCTCATCAACCAATTTTATGAATTTTTATTTGATGTCGTTATGCTACCGAAATTACACCAAAATTTCCATCCCAAAATCATTGTGTAGTGAATGTTGTACCCACTCCTCTATCAAGGGTATTCACCTTTATGCACTTGTAATGGTTGATTGAGGACATAAATTTATGTATTCTATATGTCTTATTCATGTAATGAATTATGATGTTAATAAATCCATGTTGTTTGACCTCTGTGAGACACTTATGCATGAAATGAAATAATTATGAAGGATGCGCCCTAATAGCGCTCCAATGCATTGGGTAAAGTATAGTATCATGATACCTCATGTGACATGAGTGTTGACTCATGATAATTAATGTGCAATGAGGGTCTACTCGTGATTCAAGTTCAATGAGTTTTTACTCATGCTCCATGTGCAATGAGCCTTTGCTCATGCTAATATCATGTTAAATGTTGTTGCCACATCTCCATGTTATGATTATAATGCTTTATCAATAATTTATGTCCATGTTTCTCTTGTGATCTATTGATATTACTATTGATTAACATGTATTAAATTCCTCTTTTTATTTCATGTTTATTCCCTCACTGGGCTTTGTAGCTCTCCCCTTTCTTATGTATGTCCTCAGGTTATCCCATGCAATGTTAAGTATAAATGAATGTTGTGGTCATGTAAAGGAAGGTTTCAATAAAGATGTTGTTTTTCATGTTTTAAGTTGTCATGTAATGATCTTAAGCCCCAAATACACTGGACCTCTCAATCTTATTTGTTATATTAATTGAAGGTTTTATGTAATAAATTTTGTTAAGTGTGTAATAAATATCTAGGTTGTTATAGTTGGTATCAGAGGATAGGTTTAGTTATTTTAGGGATTATGATTATAAAACCGTAGTAAATCCTTAAAGACAAGACTAAGTATAATAAAAACAACCCTAAATTTTGTTGAGTATTGAGTAAATGGTTTATCAAGAAAATATATTCCTATATGGATATGAGAAGGTAGAGGATGATCTTACACAGATGTACCTAGAAGTGAAAACTCCGACAAGGAGTTTCGGGCTTGACCTAGTGTATCCTGGTACACAAAAATAGACCTTACTACACTCTTTGTTATGAAACTCCCATGGGATATGCTTCGGTAAATTCATAATATTTTCATGAACCATTATTAAAGGAATTTAAAAAAAATTCCTCCAAGAAATCATGTTAGAAAGGAGATCATGGATAACATTGATTGAAGCTTATAGATTTATAATTTAAGGAAATAAAAGTAATTTATAAGTAATCTGTTTTTTGTCTTTGGATTACCCTTTATGTGTTACCCTTAACTTTCATTTTATTCCAACTAATGGCCAATAATAGGAGGACTTGGGCTATCAGCCGATGTAAATATCATTTGGATGACTATTCTAATGAGATCCCCAATCCGATGGGAGTAGGAATCATGAACTTTGTCACATTACTCTCTCAGTTAACTCAATCATTGAATAGAAACATGGGTCAAGAGGAACGTTCACCCCCCCCCCTAATAAGGAATAAGTCACTATTGAGAGATTCAATAGAAAAATTCATCTGAATTTTAATAGATCATCTAATTTCTCAATCACTGCACAATGGATCAAATCCATTGAAAATATATTCTCCATCCTTCAATGTTCTGAATAAGATAAGGTTCTATTGGATACTTATTGTATTAAGGGTGAAGTAGATCAATGATGGACACTGATCAAAAATAAAAATCCTGAGTAGTGGATCTAGGTGTCGGAATGGAAGAATTTCCAGAAGATGTTTTTTGACAAATATATTTCATGCACCCTCCTGCTTAAGATGGAAAGGGACTTCCTTTCCCTCAAGAAAAAAGTTGATGAATTCGTTATAGTAGATGAGGAAAACTTCACAATGCTTTAATGATATGCCTCAAACGTTGTCATTACCCCCAAGTTCACAGTTGGATGCATCTTTAGTGGGCTGAAACCTAGCCTGCAGAAAACCCTGTAAATCCGTGACTTCGACATCTATGAGCAAATTTTCTGATGTGACCTCAAGTTCGAAATAGAGATCGGAAAATATCAGGGTTATCATGGGGATGAGAAGTGTAATGTGGACATCAATTCTAGTAGTCAGACAGATATATCCAACGGTGATAAGAATATCCATCACCCCACTTTCAATAGGTGCGAAAAGAAGAACCTCATAAATTTCTTGAAGGGAATGAGGAAATTCTTTAGTTGTGGAAGAGAAGGACACCTAGCTGTTACCTATAGAGAAGAAAAAACCGTGGCTATGATAGAGTAGGGGAACTCTCCTTTTGACTCTCAACACATTTTTCATTGCTTCAACTACAAAAAACCATGGCATATTGAAAATGAGTTCCCAATGCCAAGTGTTTTTGGAAGCAACCAACAACCTCAAAGGTTGCAAGGGTGAGATTTTTCCATCATTGCTGCCAAAATGAACCCAACAATGAAGTGGTGAGAGGTACACTAGTTATTAATTCACGAATAGCTAATGTAATTTTTTTATTCTAGCTATATACATTCTTTTTTATCTTGAATTATTTGTATAACAATCCCAACACCACCAAATAATCTTGGAAGTAAAGATGTCAGTGAGTACGGAAAATGGGTAAATCATTGCATTCCATGAAATTAACTCCTCCCCAGTCATAATAGGTGGATTGAACTTCCCAGTAAACCTCATCATACTACCTCTAGTGGAATTTTATGCAATTCTAATCATGGATTATATTTCCCTATATGGACCCATCATAAATTTCCATTAGAGGTAAATCACTCTCCATGTGGAGAATTGACCCCTGATTCTTTACAAGTGCAAAGAGGATGATGAATATTATTTAGTTCCATCATCTCAAGCATGGATATTAATGACCTATGAGCACACGTATCTGGGTCAGATGATTGGGTCCATAGAAGCAGTCATACTTGAAGACATGCTTATTGTGAGAGAATTCACTTAAGTGTTTCCTATAGAATTGCCTCGTCTCCCTCCTAGAAGAGATGTTTAATTCTCAATTGGCCTTATACCTGGGGAATTTCCAATATCCAAGACTTTATATATAATGGATGTTGTGGAGCTTTAGGAGCTAAAGAAACATCTACAGGAGAATCTTGATAAATGGTTTACATGCCCAAGTGCTTCACCATGGGGCGCACCTGTCCTCTTCATCAAGAAGAAGGATGTGTCAATGCACTTTTACATTAATTATCATGAACTCAATAAAATCACGATAAAGAACTAGTATCCTCTTCAATAACTTGATGAAATTTTTGACCAGATGCATGGAGCACAATACTTCTCCAAGGTAGATTTGTGGTTGAGATATTATCAAGTAAGGCTGAAGAAGGAAGATTACCCCAAGACTGATTTTCATACAAGATATGGGAACAATGAATTTAGAGTAATTCCATATAGACTCACTAATTCTCCAACAATATCCATGGACTTGACTAATAGATCCTTTAGAGATTACCACAACAAATTTTTTGTATTATTTATAGATGATATTCTAATATACTCCAAAACAAAGGAGGATCATGAGGAGCATCTAATAACTGTACTAGAGACCTTGCAGAAGGATAAGCTCTATGAAAAGTACGACAAGTGTTAGTTATGGTTTAAGGAGGTCTCATTCATGGGTTATATCATCACAAGTAATAATATATTAGTGGATCCCTCTAAAACAGCTACAATTGAGGGATGGGAAAAGACAACATCTGTAACAGATATCTATAGCTTCTTGAGGTTAGATGGATATTTTCGCTGATTTGTGAGAAATTTATCACGATTTTCCAACCCTATTACCAAGATAACTCAAAAGGAAGTTGAGTTTTCTTGGAGTGTTGAATGTGAAGAGATATTCAAAGAGTTGAAAAGGAGGCATATCACTGTTCCTATGCTCACATTACCCATGAGTGGATAAATTTTTTTGGTATTTAGTAATGCATTAAATAATGGAATGGGTTGTGTGTTGATGCCAAAAGATAAATTGATATCCTATGACTCAAGGAAGCTAAAAATCCATGAGAATAAATATCCCATGCATGATCTGGAGTTGGCGGCTATGATCTTTGCATTGAAAATCTAGCAGAATTATCTCTATGGGGAGAAGTGTGAGATATATATTGATCCCCAATGCCTCAAATATATATTCAAATACAAATATCTGAATATGTTCCATTTAATATGGATATAAATAATCAAGGATTATGACTGCTCAATCAATTACCACCCTAGGAATGTGAACAAGGTGACAGATGCTCTATGTAGAAAAGATCTAGTGATTATGTCATTGATTAGAATTGAGAAGGATCTAATATTCTTAGATTTTCATAGGATGGACACGGGAATCATTGTGGGAGAAAAATAATAAATCCTTTCTCAAATGATTGCTTAACCATCCCCTGTGGAGAAAATAAATGATTCTCAAAGATAGGATGTGGAAATTCTAAAAATGGTGGAAGCTATCATAAATGGAAAATCCTCAGAGTTCATGGTTGAGAAAGATGGAATTTTTAGATTGGGGTCACGATTATGTGTTCCATATAATATAGTGATAAAGAAAAAGCTTTTTAATGATGCACATATGTCAACCTTCTCAATTCACCTGGGGATCACAAAGATGTATCAATATCTCTGAGAAAACTTTTGGTGGGAAAATATGAAAAGGGAGATTTCTGAATATACCTAAAAGTTCCTATTATGTCAGTAAGTGAAGGGTGAGAGGAAAAAGTCTAAGGGGATGATGAAACTACTACACATACCAACATGGACATGGGAAAAATTACCATGGAATTTTTAATTGGACTTCCAAGGACATCTATAGGAAACAATGCTATATGGGTAGTTGTGGATCGTCTTATGAAGACTGCTCACTTTATTGGGATTCGAGAGGACATCTCATTGGATCAACTTGAATGGATTTACATCAAAAAAGTGGCAAGTCTTCATGTATTACCAATATCTATTGTATTAGATCATGATTTGAGATTCACCATGAAGTTATAGAAAAGTCTCCAACATGATCTAAGCACTGAACTGAAATTCAGTGCGGCCTATCATCCTCAAACTGATGGCCAGTCTGAGCGCACTTTTTAGACATAGGAAGATATGTTATGATAATGTTCTATAGAATTAAAATGAGGATGGGACCAACATCTTCCATTGGTTGATTTCTCCTATAATAACAGTTTCCACTCAAGCATCTGAATGACACCATATGAAGCCCTTTATGGGAACAGGTTTAGAACATCAGCGTGTTGGGATGAAGTTGGTGAGAATATGTTTCTAGGACTTGAAATTGTCGAAGAAATAGTGGAGAAGGTTAAAACCATTCAACAGCATATCAAGGTAGACTAAATTGAACATAAGAGTTATGAAAACCATCAACTAGACCTTTAGTTTAAATTTGGAGACATAGTGTTTCAACACATATCACTATGTAATAAGTTCAGTATGTTTGGAAAGAAATGAAAGTTAAGTTCTAAGTAGATTGGTCCCTTAGATATTCTTTATCGTGTCAGGGTTGTGTCCTATCGACTAGAACTTCCACCTACCATGGCCAAAGTACATGATGTCTTTCATGTATCCCTCTTAAGGAAGTACATATTGGACCCTTCACATGTAATCTCTTTATAGGTAGTATAGCTAGAGGATGATCTTTCGTACGAGTAGCAATGAGTGAAGATCTTACATCGTAGAGAATAAGTTCTATGAAATAAGACAATTCCCCTCCTCAAGGTGTTTTGGAAAAACCACAAGTTTAAAGATGTGACATGGGAATCGGAAGATGTGATGAAGTAGAGTTACCCACGTCTATTTTAATGTGGTAAAAGGTAATTTCAAGGTTGAAATTTCTTAAAGGGGGAAAGATTGTAACAACCCAAAAATTCCTTAATAAAAATTCCTCTTGATCTATTGAAATGTATTGTTATAGTTATGTAAAATCTATGCACTTATTTGGTTTTATGTTTTGGATTTTAAAATACCATTAAAAATAGTGACCATTGTTAATATATTCATTTAATAGTGATCAGATGATTAGAATAAATATAGGGCTTTAACAAATCCAATTTACATAGACAAAGGAAGTGATAACCTCATCCAGTAGACTTTCCCCATACAAAGACCATATTTTGAAGCTCGGAAATGATGTGAAATCATTGGGAATCTCTTTTGACCAATCCAAATCCAAGCATGAATTTGTTAATCTTGAGAGGAACCACCTAATGAAGAAGTGGAAGTTGATAGAGATTACCACTCGAGCGATGTTATCTAAGCCACACCAACAGTCTGTCACCATCACGCACCTTACCCTAAGGTCTTATATTGATGATTTAGGGGGTTATGTAACATGACCCTGGAATTATGATTATGTACATTATTTTTTTAAATAATAAATAATATACTTTCATTTTATTATTGTTACTTTGTAAATAGTTATTAAAGCACAAATAGTATTTCTTTAGTTAGTGTTCAACCGAGGAATAAATTTTGATAAATTAATGGATTTTTGAATTATTTAATATATTAATAAATTATTATTATTATAAAATTACTTTTTATTAATTATAAATGATCATATAATTTTTATGAATACAATTGTAATTTTTATTAAGGTTTGAAATCTATTTTGGTAATAACCCTTGAATTTTCAATAAAATGAGGTTTATATTTTAAAAGTAAAAATTCACATATTTACAAAATTATTTGGATAAAATGAATATTATTTTTGGAATCAGGATGCCAAAATAATCCAACGGTGAATTTTTCAGAAATTTCGTGAGACAGTCGGATTTTTGGGTAAAAATTAAATACTCTTTAAATATATAATGTGTTTTATGACATCATAATGACCCAATAGTGATGTAATAAAATACTATAAACATTTTTTTAGTTCGATATATGTTTTACCATTAAAATATTGTTATTTTAGGTTTTCTTGATTTATTTTAAAAAGCTTTAGGGGACCTTTCAAGACTTATTAAACATTTTAGTTTTTTAAATTGATTTCCTTGAGAGTGTGACTCTCTCCACATAAGAAGCCCTATTATATTAAGAATTTCGGCCATTGTCCATATAAAATATTTTTCTCCACTCCCCTTTGGAAAAAACATGGTCAAAAACCACGGGTTCGTTTGTGGTTTTGATTAGTTAAATGTGTGGTGTCCCAAACCTAAATAACAAATAATTCTCTCTCCTTTCTTATATAAACCCACCCAAGATCTAACATTATCTTCACTAAAATCCTTGTGAGTTCATCCAACCTCTTCCCTTAACTCTATATAATCCTCCCATGGTTCCCAAAGATCCCTAAAAGCCTCTCTCAATCCCCTACCAAGCCTTTGGGATCACACTTCCAAGTAATGGATTCCTCCAATTCTCATTTTATCCTAGTTTCTTAATATTGTTTTGTCCTTTTATATTAAATTATAAATGTCAGAGTATTATTTCACCCCTCCTAATACATCCCTCTTATTCTGTAATGACTAGAGACCACTTTTTCTCTCTCATTAAGGCCTCCCATGTGTGCCTATTACCATGCCAAAATTCTGTAAGGAATTTCTCCCTCATCATTTAAATTCAATAAATTCTTTTATATATTGCATAGAAATTCCTTTCCATATGTTTGTATATTATTTCCCATGATCCCTTTACTTTCCATTTAATGTATAAATTATGATACACCACTTTCACCCTCATTAACCCATTTTACGAATTTCTATTTGACGTCGTTATGCTGCTGAAATTACACCAAAATTTTCATGCAAAAATCATTGTGTAGTGAATACCATAAAAACTCATCTATCAAGGGTATTCATCTTTATGAACATATACTAGTTGATTGAGTAGATAAATTTATGTATTACACATTTCTTATTCGTGGAATGAATTATGATGTTAGTGAATCCATGTTGTATGATCTATGTGGCACACTTATACGTGAAATGAAATGCTTATGAAGGGTGCACCCTAATAGCTTTCTAATGCATTGGGTAAAGTATAGTATCTTGATATGACATTTGAAATGAGTTTTGACTCATTATAATTAAATTTAAATAATTTTTTACTTGTGCTTCATGTGCGATGAGGGTTTACTCATGCTCCATGTGCAATGATCCTTGGCTCATGCTAATATCATGTTAAATGTTGTTGACACATCTCCATGTTATGATTATCATGCTTTATCAATAATTTATGTTCATGTTTTGGTTGTTCACCATTTATTTGACTATGGACTATAATGTATTTTATTCTTCATGTTATTCAATGTTTATTACCATACTGGGCTTTATAGATCACCACTTTCTTATGTATGTCATCAGGTTATCCCCTGCAATGTTAAGTACGAATAAAAGTTGTGGTCATGTAAAGTATGTTTTTAATAAATATGTTGTATTTCATGTTTTAAGTTGTCATTTAATTATCCTAAGCCCGGAATACACTATACCTAAGGGTTCTTATATGTTGTTGTTATGACCAATAGGGGCCTATATACCCTGAGAGGGGGGTGAATTAGGGTATGGATATTATTTTTCAAAATTATTCCTGCCCCACTGGATCTTGAACTCTTTATTACAAGTGTCACTTTTTTTGAACTTTTGTGTTTATTATGGCAACTTATTTCCTTCTTTATCTAATGATGATGCTTTAAATGCACTGCAGGGAAGTAAGCAGGAAGACACAGATATTTTTACTTGGTTCACCCTCACTAGGCTATGTCCATGGAGCATACAAAGGAGATGTTTCGTGGTACCAAATCCACTAAATCACACTATTGTTTACAAGGTTTGGGATAGATCTATTCTATGCCTAGGATCATTGCTTTTACAAGGTTTAGTGCCAGCTCACTACTTTCCCAAGGATCACTCCCTTAGTCTATCTCTCTCTGGATCACTGCCGTTGGAGAGGATCATCTTCTTCCTATTCCTTTGCTCACTGCTCTAGAAGGGAACCACTAACAGTTTATATACCTATAGTTCTCTTCATTTTCCTGAAATAATGCATCCTCAACTGTCGGTAGATGCTCTATTGAAGTTTAGAGTTCATCCACTGATGAATACCTCTTTACCACAGATGTTCTGGGCAATTTATATCTTTCAAGAAACCCTAGGGTGACTTGTGTTCCCCTTTAACTAGTCCATAGCCTCTTCCTTCATTGCAGAAAAACCAACTTGCACACCACACTTGTGCGCCACACATGCACACCACACTTGCGTGCCACACTAGTGTGCCAAACGTGCACACCACATAGCTTGTGCGGCACACATGCACAGTTGTGTGGGTGCACTTGTGTGGCACACTTGTGAGGTACACTTGCACGATACACTTGCGCATCACACTTGCGCAGTACACTCGCGCTTCACACTTTCCCTGCACACTTGTGCGCCCCACTTTCATGCACACTAAACTTTCTCGTCACTTCCACTTGCGCGATCAGAGCTCGAATTTTCTCTAAGAGTTGAGCTCATTATTAAATGAGGTGAGTAGTCGTCTATTTATAGGTAGTTTGATGACTTTTTTACAACACTTGCATGCCATTTTAGAGCTTACGTTCCCCTTTATTACCTTTTTCATATTTTGATATGATGATCTTGAAATATTACTTACGTTCCACACTTGTGCGCCATACTTGCACGGCATACTTGTGCGCCACTTTAGGACATGTGCACCACTTTCTTTTCTTTGTCATATTTTGATATGATGATCTTGAAATATGACTTGCGCACCACACTTACATGCCATACTTGTGTGGCATACCTGCATGACACTTTAGGACTTTCACGCCACACTTGCACGCCACTTTGGACTTGCGCGCCAATACTTGCGCCCCACTTTTGGTCTTGTGCACCACTTTTCCTTTGCCAAATTTTAGAAGTTATAAATTCGAAAAATTCCTAGAGTACAACACTAGAAACCTCTTTAACACAAGATCACTACTCCCTTTTCCAAAAACACTTTTCCCCATTCTCTAGGGAAACCCCCTTTGTCAACAGTTTGAGTCATTGAGACTCTCTTTGTCAAAAAACACAACATGGATTCATGTATTGTCAACAAACACAATAATCTAAAAAATGATTCAATGATACCCTGAGGGATTTTTTCCCAATAATCTCCCCCTTTGGGTTTTTTCACACCTCTTCTCCAAACAATTGTCCATTCTTTGATACCTCAATAAGGCTTCACTCATCTTCAGCCACCATTTTCCTCTTGCGATACAAATAGCGATCAAAGATTTACTCAACACATGATCTAAGACCACATGAGTAATGCTAGGTTTGAGAAACAAGAGTATCATGAAAAGTTCATCTATGAGTCACTGCGTTTCTGACACCACTATTGATACCAACCTGACACCAATTGAAATTTCTGCTTTTATCACGATCCTCTGCTGTGGTGATATCTATTCTTTGATCGATCACGTCTAGCATCGTCTGATTTAATTTTCTACCCCTATATCATTGCTCCCCCTATCTCACTGATCTGCCTGTCAGATTCTCCCCGTGTCATGACTAATTCATTTTCTCCCCCTTGAACAACTATGTTTTATCACATATTTTCAAGTATTCTCCCCCTTTATCAATGAACCCAATGGTCACACCGTTGCAGTCTACAGTAGGGTAAAAACACATATCAGTACAAGAGTGAAGAACACACCATACCTTATAAATAGGGGAGTGGTCCCACATCCACACATTTCAAGTTTGGGGAGTCGAATGGACTCCCAGATCCAGTCAATGCCTCTCAAAAGCTTTTTTGGGTAGGGACTTTGTTGGAATATCTACAACCTGTTGCTCTATAGGCACATACTCCAACTTCAAAAACCCTTGTTCCACCTTCTCCTTGATGAAATGATATTTGATCTCAATGTAGCTCTATGAGGGTTATGGTTTTGTGTTGAAATAGGTAGCGATTTTGGGTTCCTCCTTAGATCCAGCGATGGACTACACTGTGGACAGAGGGTTGGATGGCTAGCCTCAACTTCAATGGGTGGCAACGATTCTGTGGATTTAGTGATGGTTTACGGATATGGTTGAGGCAGTAGTCTTTGTTATGGGTTTGCTTCTTTTTTGGATAAATGTTGGACTGTGTTAGTTTGGTTCAAGGGTGAAGATTTGTTCTCCTTTGGTTTCTTCCATGTGGCCTTTGAGGGTGTTCATGCATTTGATTGGCATTCAGGCCATCTTATCACCAACATTTCCTTCTGGTTGTTTGGTTCTCTTCTATGGTTTCAGAATTCCTCCTTTCTCTTTGAGGTGGATTAGCACAGTGGTATTCTTAGAGATTTGGGACATGAGTTCGAGTGGCTAGTTCAGGGGGGTGATCGACGGTGATTATTGGTTTGATGGATTTTTGGTGTACTTTTTAAATTGAAATCTGGTTTCTTCTCAGTAGAGGTTTTTGAAATTTGAAATGGGTAGGATTTGAAACAACTTTTGGTCTTTGGTTTTTTTCTAAATTTTGATACACTCTGCAAATATCAGCTCCAAATGAGGTATAGCATAGGGAGCATTCATCTGTGCATGACCATTCAGATTTAGATGAATGAGAGGGTATGCCTTTGCCATCAGTACCAGGTCCGTGCAATCCTGCGCGAGACAAATTGATATGCGGTCATGTGAGGTGGAGTCTTGATATAACAATGTAGTTACCAGGGAGGAGTAGTTCCATGTATGTCTTGAGTTGGGTTTCTTTTTTAACGTTTATTATGGGTTTCCCACTTTTTCATAAAAAGTGATTTTAAAATAAAAAATTTAATTTTCAGTCAGTACTTTGTCCTTGAGTGATGAACTATATTATTTCTAAGATTTATAGAACTTGAGTTATCACATTGGATTCCGATCGGATACATCACTTCAACTCCCATATCTTCAAGATGCTACTTCATCCACAATAACTGTGTTCATGCATGAGTGGCCGCAATATACTCAGCCTTTGTGGTGCTTAGAGAAATTCAATCTTACTTATTGCTTAGCTAGGAAACGCACAAGCCGCCAAGATAGAATGCACCTCCTAACGTTAATTTACTATCATCCACTGAACCGGCCCAATCTACATCAGTATATCTCAGTAATTCTAATTGATATTTGTCACTATATATCAAGTTGAAATCCATTGTTCCCTTGATATACCGAAGTAGTCATTTTACTTAAAGTATGTGGCTTTCCTTAGTACTATGATATATTGATGCTTGGCATGTGGAAAAAACAATTTCAGGCCTTGTCGCAGTTAGGTAAAATAGACTTCCAATGATTTTCCTGTATTCTGTGATATTAATTGCCTTGCCATTATCACATTTTGATAATTTCATCTGGGCTGCAACAAGAGTCTTTATCTCCTTGGAATTTCCATTCCAAATTTTCTCAGAATCTCCTTGGCATATTTAGATTGAGAAATGAATGTTCCATGCTCTGGGTACTTGTTTCAGTCCATGTAATTCCTTCTTCATCCAACAAATCTTGTTCTCATCATTATGAATTAGAAAACCATCTGGTTGCTCGATATAAACTTCTTCCTCCAGAATCCCATTCAAGAATGCTGATTTGACATCCATCTAGAACCCATTGAACTTTGGTTGCACTGTAATGACTAGGAAAAATTTGATTTCCTCCAGCCTTGAAATCATTTCAAATGTCTCATAAATATTTATTCCCTATATCTTGAAGTATACTTTGCACACCAATCATGATTTGTCCTGAATCATTGTGTCATCTTCATTCATCTTGTTGTGAAATACCCATTTAGTCTCGATGACATTCTTATATGCTGGCCTCAAAACATTCTCCCACGTCTAATTCTTTTCTGAATTAGCATTATTCACTTCTGCCTCCCTGTGTTTCTTTCTTCCTCAACACTTTCATCAGGAAATTTATCACTATTTCATTGTTCAGTGGCTTCACTTCATTCAGCTATTTTTCTGAGATTCTTGTTGAGACATGGTTGATAGTCTATTGCATCTTCTTGGTATTTTAAAAACTTCCAGCTAATACTACATATTAGAATGAAATAGATATCTATGTGATACATGATTATTTCTGCTTCTCCATGTGTTTCTTTCTTCCCTCGATAGGAAACACCTATACTGAGTCATACAATTATTACTTTGATGAATCTTGCATCCGATTTTGTTATTTAATTCACCCATATGTTATAAAACAATTCCTGGGGTTAGGCCCACTATTTATACCTATAAACATTCTTCTTCTCCTGCATAATTTATTATCATCTTCCACTCATCATTGATCCAATAACAAGATCTATAAGACTACTGAGTTAGAACTCATTGTAGGAAACAAGAGAAAAAGCTAATAACACAATCACTTCTTGTTCTACTCTGTTACTCCTTTTCTTATTAAACTTTGGAACCCGATTTGAGGAAATTGAAACCCTGGATCACATCACTTCTACACTTCGCATCTTTAGATGCCACTTCCCCTTGGATCGTATCTCCTTAAAACCTGAAACACTTGAATCATTAGTTAACAACATTTAAATACAAAGGGAGAGGGGCGTCTTCCAGACTCCTCAAGATGAGGATTGTGGTTGATCCTATTGGTTCAACACTTTAATTCTTTATTTTAGAGCATCACACTCCTTCCTCACTTCTTCTAGTTGTCTAGACAACTTCAAATAATCTAGCCATATGACTAAGCATTCATTACCCACATGTTAAGTCTTTCTCTGATATATAGATTTTGTAGGCCTGGCCTTTTTCACAATTTGGGACTTAGGGCCACTGGTACACACTTTTGTCTTTGATTTACCACCAATATGCCACTTCCCTTGATTCCATCTATGGGTAGGAATCTCTCTTTTTGGAATCTCCCCTTTATTCTTCCACCATTGTAGGTATCTTCCTCTTTCCTCCACTTCTCGTTGTGGCACCCGACCTGAAAAAGTTTCAGTACATTCATTTTTCATCTTTCTTTTATCAGATACTTGAGTCACCAAACTATTTTTCACTAGTGGAGAGTCCTCCATTGAATGTGCATTATTCTTATTCAAAGCTAGAGTCTATCTCCCCTTTATCTTCCAAGTTTCTTCACATTCTCTCCATAAAAGTTGTTCAATTTTTCTTCCTGTGCATAATTTCTTATCATGCACCACTGGAGTTGAGAATATCAATTCACGTTCCTTTTCCTTCATTGATTTCTTCTTGTAGTAATGTCTTGAAAAATTCTCATAATTAGAACATATAAAACATTTTCTATTAAAGGCATACCTCATTTCATCATTTATCAATTAAGATATTGATGTATCTTGAGATCCTTTTCTGACATTGAGCTTCTGAGCTTCCAGACACATACTCATTGTGTGTCCCTTTCTTCCGTAGTAATAGCATCTGATGAATGTTTTCCTCCAAGTGAAACTTCTCTCTGATTTCTCTTGACGCTTCTTCTTATTCTCAGATTTAGTAAATTTTATATTTTCATAGCCAGAGATGTATTCTTGAGCCTCTGAAAAAAAGTTTCGTATATGACCATGAATCCCAAAAAAATAGAACATGCTATCATTACTTCCTGTAAAAGTATTTTTAGGTATTTCCCAAGAACCTACATGGTTTTTTCCATTTATGGAACTATTCACAACACTCTTTCTATCATTTTTGGGAGGGGATTCACCAATTATAATACCAGTTTTTCCTAAACTATATGGTCTTTGAGTTTAGAAAATATTTTTTTGGTTTCTCCTAAGAAATCTCATAACTTATTTTGATTTTATCATCACCAATAGAATGATAATCGAATAATAAGGGAAGTTCATACTTCAACTTAGGTTCTCCTTTATCTTTTGATATCTCCATTTCTTTCTTGTATTTTTCTATCTCTTCCTACAATTGTTGAATATTTTTATCCCTTGATAAAAGTTGAGCATTGGGTTCTTTTCTAAGATTATCCATGCTACTCAACTCATCTTCCAGTTCTCGTTTAAGATTTTCTACCATGTCACTTTTCTCATTCACATTCAATTTTTCTTCTTCAATATAATCAAAAAATGAATTATCATGTTGTAGCCTTTGATTATTCAATACTTGTTCAGATATCTGTGTAGAAAGAACATCATTTCTGGATTTCAAATTTTGAATCTCATCTGAGTTCATATTCTTTCCCTTGACATCAGCTTTTGATTTTTCTACCTATGTAGATCTATTTCACAGTTCTTCATCTTGAGAATCATTATTATCCCTTATATCAGTAGCTACATCAATAAGACATTGATTCAAACCTCTTAGCTTGTTGATCTTAGTTTCCAGTGCTTGGATTTGAATATCTTTAGATTTAATCTCTTCATCCAACTTATGATCCACTTCCTTTTTTTTATGGACAACCTCCACTTTTCACCTTCTATGAGCTTCTTCATCATCAGTAGTTCCAACATCACTTGGAATATTAGGTTCTTCACTCATTCCTTCATCATCAATGAATGAGTATGATTTTTTACTGTACACTTTATCCAAATCAACATTTTGTTCAGTACTAGATTCCTTTAATTGAATCACACTATCTCCATAGACACTTCTTCGCTAAGGGATACCACCTGACCTCTACTTCTTCTTTGATGTTATACCCTTTTCCATGACACACCAAGATAAGAGTAGACTAATTCTTTAACCACACAGATCGACTGAACCAAGTCAAGGCAAACAAATCGGATAAAAGGAACCTTCCCTATAATACAATTTGTTAGGACCAATAGAGGCTTATATACCCTGAAAGGGGGGTGAATCAAGGTATGGATATTCTTTTTCAAAATTCATCCGTCCCCACTAGATCTTTACCTCTTTATTACAAGGGTCACATTGTTTGCACTTGTGTGTTTATTATGGACACTTATTTTCTTCTTTATCTGATGATGATGCTTTAAATGAAAAGTAGGGATGTAAGCAGGTAGACATAGAGATTTTTACTTGGTTCACCCTCATTGGGCTACATCCAAGGAGCATACAACGGTGATGTGACACTGTACCAAATCAACTATAGAACACTATTGTTTACATGGTTCGGTCTAGATCACTTATATGACCAGGCTCACTGCCTTTATAAGGTTTAGGGTCAGCTCACTGATTTCCCAAGGATCACTCCCTTAGTCTCTCTCTCTGGCTCACTGCTGGTGGAGAGGATCACCTTCTTCATCTTCCTTTGTTCACTACTATAGAAGGGAAACACTAACAGTTTATAGAACTGCAGGTCTCCTCATTTGCATGAAATAATGCATCCTCAACTGTTGATAGATGCTCTATTGAAGTTCATAGTTAATCCACTAATGAATACCGCTTTACCACAGATATTCTGGGAAATATTTATCTTTCACGCAACCCTAGGTTCACTTGTGTTCCCCTTTAACTAGTGCACAACCTCTTCCTTTGTTGTAGAAAAAGCAACTTGCGTGCCACACATGCGTGCCACACTTGTGTGCCAAACTTTCATGCCACACGGCTTGCAAGACACACTTGTGCGGTTGTGCGGGTACACTTGTGTGACACACTTACATGGTACACTTGTGTGATACACTTGCGTGATACACTGGCACGTCACACTTCCCCCGGACACTTGTGCACCCCACTTGCGTGCACATTGAACATGCCTGTCACTTCCACTTGCATGATCAGAGCTTGGAGTTTCTCTAAGTGTTGAGCATGTCGATAAATGAGGAGAGTAGCTGTCTATTTATAGGCAGTTTGAGGACTTGTGCACCACACTTGTTCACAACACATGTGCGCCACACGTGCGTGCCATTTTAGGACTTGTGTGCCTCTTTCTTCCCATTGTCATATTTTGGTACGATGATCATAAAATATGACTTATGCACCACACTTGTGCACCATACTTGCACACCCCATTCTTTCCTTTGTCAAATTTGGATATGATGATCTTGAATATGACTTGCGTGCCACAATTTCATGTCATACATTCAGGGAATACTTGTGTTCCACTTTAGGACTTGCGCGCCACACTTGAGTGCCACTTTCGACTTGCGCTCCAATACTTGTGTGCCACTTTTGGACTTGTGCGCCACTTTTCCTTTGTGAAATTTTTTATGTTCTAAATTCGAACAATTTTTGGTGTACAACACTAAAACCTCCTTAACACAAGAGAACAACTCCCTTTTCAAAAAACGTTTTTCCCCATTCACAAGGAAAACCCCCTTTGTCAACAGTTTGAGTTATTGAGACTCTCTTTGTCAACAAACACAACATGGAGTCCTTCTTTTTCAACAAACACAATCATCCCAAAAATGATTCAATGATCCCATGAGGGATTTTTTCCCAACCGTTGTATTAATTTAAGGTTATATGAAATAAATTATTTTAATTGTGTAATAAAAAGGTGGGTTCTTATAACACTTAAATTTTAATATTTTTCAAATAGATGTTAAAATTGATTTCATAAATGGTTTTATTTTTAAAATTTCATATATTGAGAAACCTCCTCATTTATTTGGATTCAAAACTTCTGAATCATGTGTTTAATTTAATTAAGATTATATATTTATTGATACAAGACTCTTATTCTTGGTATGCATGTATAGATAAATACGTATTGGATAATAAGTTAAAAATGGGAGAACTATATTATTATTTATTTTTAAAGTGTCTTTTAAATGATTTTTTAGTTATCCAAATTTATGTTGATGATGGTATACTTGGTTTAACTAAGGATTCATTTTGTTTTTGATTTTCAAAATTAATGAGAAAAAAATTTGATATAAGATTTATCGGCTTGTTAATTTTTCCCCTTTATTTTTATGTTAAGAAAAAACAAGGATGCATTTTTCTAGGATAAATAGAATACACTAATAAAATTCTTAAACATTTTGGTATCGATATCTTTAATGAAATAATTACACATATGAGTACTTTATTTAAGATAAATTTGAATAAATATAACATAATGGTTTATAATAATCATTATCATAATTTTATTAGGATCATTTTGTACATTAATATGACCCTACTAGAATATGTGTTCAATGTTTATGTTTGTGATAATTTTTTGGACACTCCTTAATAATATCACCCAAAGGTTCTTATAAAGATCTCAAAATAAAATAAATCCATGAAAAATCTTGGATTGTTCTATCTAAAAGTTAAATCATTTGAATAAATATGTTTTTTGGATGAAGACATTGAGGGATGCCAACTAGATAATACTGGTGGAAGTTAGACATATCACCTTCTTGTAAAATGTAACACCTTGGATAAGACCACTCAAATGTGACCATATATGAGGTATTTGCATGAACATGGGTGCACCTCATGATATGTCAAAGAATTATGACTATCATAAGGGCATAAAATATTCATGGGAAGAGTATGATCTCATAATAAGCATAATTTTTAGGCTCGAATCCATAAAATATTCATCATTACCCATTTATATAATGGATAAAACCCAAAACCAATGGGAATCAACAAAGAAACCAAGAGGACCACCATAGTTCAAAATAAAATGTTGTAAATGTTATACAATTTGAATCAATATAAATATAGTAATAATAGTAGAATATATATATATATATATATCAAACATCGTCATAATAAACAAATAGATGGCATACTAGTAGATAAGAATATTTAGAAGTAACTAAAAATTAGATAAATAAGGGCATCTATCCTAACTCAAATGATCATCCCTACTAAATAATCACCCCCATGAACTACTAGACCCAAATAATGTGTTCATCTCTAGTAAATACTTATGCTTGAAAGAAAACATAAAGTCATACCCATATACATCAAATCCTATGTCATGTACATGGAGGGTTGAGTCCAAGAACCTTGTACTTATCGCTTTTTATTATTTTGGAAACCCCCAAAAAGTGGGAAAACATCAAAGACATAAAAAATGCAGGAAAATTTGGAAAACATGGGGGATCCCCAAAAAAGACTACGGAGGCCAAAAGTAGTGCAGACCTAGGGCGTCACAACTGATTAGGTTCTTAGCTTCAATAGAAAAGGAGATCACTTCCTCAGGGAGATAGACCTGAATTCCTTGTTGAGCCATGGAAGCAAGATGATCAGCGACCTTTTTACCTTCCCTCCAAGTGTGGGAGAGGATAGTTCCATTGCAGATGAGCCTCTTGGACCTTCTCAGGGCATAGTGGATGGACCAGGGAAAACATCGCTTGCCATGGATGGAGTCATGTAGGATGAGGGAGTCGGTCTCAATTGCGGCAAGATCAATATTTCGGCATTTGCAGAGGTGGAGCCCCATCAACATAGTCATGGCCTCAGCGAGAATGGAGTGGCCTCTTCCAAGGTGAACGGAGAAAGTGAGAACCACCCAGCCCAAAGGATCCCTGACAACACCACCACCCTTCATATCATTCATCAAATAGGATCCATCAAAGTTGAGTTTTAAACCAGATGGATGGGGTAACCACCGCACCTTGTGCACAGTATGAGAGGAGAGTTCCACCGGAGAGGCCACATGTGGAGTTCTAAGGGAGGGGCCTCATTTCATTTTTTGAAAGCACAGACCATGTCTATAAGCATGAATTTAGTCCTGGCCACAAAGGCCCTTCCAGAGGTCGGATATCTCTCATATCTGGATCTGTTTCGGGCCATCCAGATGCACTAGCAACCTGAAGCAAGAATAATACCACGAGATTTCCTCTCTGGCACAGCATCCCCAGTTCCATGGAACCATCGATCCAGAAATGGGAGGTCCCTTAATGATGCAACCGAAACACATGTAAAGTCACTAAAATCCATCCATACAAGTTGTTCCCACTGGCTGTTGAGGAATAGGTGGGACGAGCTTTCCTCCCTCGGGACGCGACAGCACATGCAGCGAGAAGCCATGAAGATACCATAGCACCTCACGTTCTCATCCGTTGATAAAGCTCTGTTCCTGATACTCCATAGAAGGAAGTTGATTTTTTCAATAACCTCCTTAACCCATAAGGCCGAACCCCATGGGTCCTGATGGACAGCACCCGGATGCACCCTCCTGTAATGCTTGGACGAAAAAACACCTGAGGGCGACGCAGAAAAAACACATTGGTCCAGATCCTCCGTTATATTGATCATGTCAAAGACTAGACATTGGTCGCTATCCAGGACTGCATTGATAAATGATGTGAAGCGACTTTCCTCGTTAAAGGTGATGTGTGTATCCATACATCATGAAAACTCAAGGACCGAACCCACCCAATTGTGATTCCAGAAGGAGATGTTCCCCACCCCCACAATCCACCTAGAGAGTGAGCGAATGGATGAGATATGGGAGCCAAAAGAACAATAGAGTGATGATTTCCACACATTGGGTCCAACCCCCCGATACTTCAGCTGTGCAGACATGAACCTGCCTCAGAGAGAGCAACCCTCAACCACCTCCCATGCTAACTTCACCTGCATGTCATCCAGTGCCTCTGAGATACTCTTAACAGCAATACCACCCTCTTGGACCGGCCTTGCAAGCCTCTGCCACGAAACCCAGTGCTTCCTCCCCTCCTCGTATGCATCCCAAATGAAAGAATAAAGAATGGAATCAAGTTTAGAAATCACCCCCTTCGGGACTTTGGAGGCCAAGAGAGCATGACAAAGAATGGAGGAAAGAACATTGTTAGCCAGGGTAATCCTTCCCCAAAAGGATAAAAATCAGTTCTTCCAATTATGGATGCGCCCTAAGATATTCCCAATAGTGGTATCAAAATTCTAAATGCGCGCTCTACCAGGGGACACTGGAGCACCCAGATACTCCATGGGAAAGGATCCATGCCGCATGCCAAGCGTCCTGCGCAAGGATCCCACCCTACTTGCATTACAGCACCCTGGGACATGAAAGATACTCTTGTTAAGGTTCACCACATGGACACTCCATCAGCTTTACTCCTCTAGAACTTTTTTAATCCCATGAAAAGATCTTAAGAGAGCGTTCATAAACAAAATGGAGTCATCCGCAAACATCAAATGAGTGATATTGCATGACATTGGATTGCACCGGTACCAGCCAAAGGAGCCATGAAAGAAGTCCATGTTGAGGATGTGACTGAAGGCATCTTGGGAGAGTATAAAAAGGCTTGGGGAGAGGGGATCCCCATGCCGTAGTTCATTCACAGCCTTGAAAAAACCATAGTTCCTACCCATGAACTGGATTTCCAGCCACGGAGAGAAGAAGTAGCGGAAAAGAAAATCAACCGCCCAAGAAGAGAAACCCATACCTATTAAAACCTTGAGAATAAATTCCCATTCTAGTCAGTAGTATGCTTTTTCCATATCAATTTTGACCACCATGTTGCCTCCATGAACACTAGAATTCAAGCCATCAATGAGCTCTTGGGACAATGCAATGGCCCTTGGAATGGATCTATTCTTCAAAAAACCATGCATCTCGGGAGAAATCCAACGGGGCAGGAGGAGACTCAACCTGTTGTTGAGGATGGAAGAAAGTATCTTGTACGTGAAGTTTTACATGCTCACCAGATGGTAGTGTTGAAGAAGGGAGGGGTCCTTGATTTTCGGGATAAGAACCACAGTCATGGCACTGGCACTACGGGGGAGACACCCTCCCCCGAAGAAGTCATGAATGGCCCAAACCACATCATCCTTAACCGTACTCCATGAATCTCGGAAGAAAGATCTCGGGAACCTATCCAGCCCTGGAGCGCTGTCTAGATTCATAGAGTTCATAGCCCGAAGGATCTCCTCCTCACGTGGCATAGCCTCAAACGCATTATTATTTAGTCCTGACACCACTCTAGGAATGGCCTCTATGAAATCATCATGCCCTCTAGGATTTCCAGTTGCCATACAGGGATTGGGGCCAATAAGCAGGTCCTTGAAGAAGGCCTCTACTAATCCACCCACAACATTTGGGTCATTACTTAATGAGCCGTCCTCCAACCGGATTTTGGGCTGATAATACCTACGGTTTTCCTTAATTCATGCATGGAAATAAGAGGTGTTGTGGTCCCCCTCACGCAACCATCTGACCCGCGACTCATCGTGGGCCTTACGTTCCTCCCTAAGCAGGATATTATCCATATGATCCTTCTTAACAGAAAACATGCTAAACATTTCTTCATTCCACTATATTTCTAAACTGGACTCAAGATTCTCAATCTCTACTTTGATCCCATCCAAATCGCATGCCATAGGGGAAAGTTTGTCGGCCCATGCCCAGAGGTTAACCTTGAGGCGACTAAGAATATTATGCAGGAAATCCCATGCATTCCCATTCATAGGTTTGTTCCAAAAGGCTGAGACAGTGTTTTGGAATTCTGGATGCTCAGTCCACAAGGAGGAGAATTTCCTACCAAACCATCTGCTCTATCCCGGAGAGATCTCTAGGAGAAGAGGGGAATGTTTAGAAATATTACGTCGCAGGTGAGACACATTGTCCTCTGGGAAGGTGGAGGTGGAATGAAAGTTAGCAAGGCAACGATCCAGCCTACACCAGGTGTGAAGGGATCCCCTCGGATTGTTGCACCAGTTGAAGTGTCTCCCCAAGAAGCCCAAATCCATTAACCCCTTACGAGATAGGAATTGGGTAAAATACAGGCTAGCATAGTGGGGGAAAGAGCCTATTCCCTTCTTCTCACTAGGATCCACAATCACATTAAAGTCACCCCCTACAAACCAGGGAGATCTCCCACAGTCGAAGGTCTCGAGCTCCTCCAAAAGAAGGCCATGTACATGGATGTCATAGGTGCCATACATGAAGGAGAAAAATTAGGAAAACAACCCAAACTTAATCTCTGTAGTGATACAATACTCTGAGGACTAGACAAGATCCATTCTTACACCCATGTTCTAGAAAACCTAGATAGAGGGTTGTTGGAATTACTCTTGAAAGAAACCAGACATCTTGATCCTTCGAGAAAACTCAAATATTTTGCACCTATCTTTCTTGGGTTCCAAAACAGAAACAATGGATATATTCTTGGATAGAACTTCATTGAAAATGCAATCAGTTTTAACCTAGGACCCCAAGCCATGGGCATTCTAGATAAGGAGGTTTAATATTTGGAAGCGGATCGCCTGTAATTGGACTCAGAAATGATCAACCATTTGCATGGAAGGGGAGAGTAGCTACTTTGTCTCATGTGTGATCTGGTTCTCACCCCAATGGGGGCCATGGGGGAAGAAGAAGAGAGAAGAGGAGAGGACCAGGCTTTGGAGCCAAGAGGATAGGAGGAGGGGTGACCATAGGGAGAGTGCAAGTAGGGGGAAAGTTCACAGGAGAATAAAAAGGGACCGTCTCAGGGAGATTGCCATGTTGGCCCACATCCAGGGCAAGCGAAGGAAGAAGCATGACCGAGGAGCTTCTCTTCCCAGTAGAGGGGGCCCCAGAGGGGCGATGTAGAGGGGACTCATCAACCCTGGGCTTGAGCACATTCACTGAAACAAGGGAGAAGGGGGGTACTGAAGAGGACCCAAGAGAAACCATACCTAGAGAAAGCCGTGAGAAGTCGATGCGGGACTGGATGGAACTAAACATTGCAGTAGGCCCCACAGTCTTGAAAAGAATCAAATCCATGTAGGGGAAACCAATGTCGACTGAAGCAGGATCCAATGCCAAGGGTGGCTACACAAAAACCGCTCCCACATCCTCGTCGAGGGGCACTGATAGCACCCCCGGAGGAGGAACATAACCCTCCGACCAAAGTTACCCAGACGAGGAAGCTCCTGAGCCTGCAGGCGGCCCCATGGGGGAAACCAAGACGCGCTTCCTAGACACCTCCTGGTGTTTCCTCTTGAAAGAAGGGAGTAAGTGGCCCTGGAGATGGAAAAGGGAGAAGAAACTTGGTGTCACTGGGTATACAAGATTTTGGCACCAGTCGAAGCATCCATGGACCCGCAGCTAAAGCTTGTTTGGAAGATGAAGGGATAGATCCAATTCCACACAAATTAGGGCCATGGAGGACTCCTCCATGAGAAGAGTCTGGTCAGCCGCATAGAGGAAGCACCCGAGGTTTTCACCAATATCCCGGAGGAGAGCACCATTCTGGAAGGGGAGAGGGAGGCCATGTAGGGAGATCCACAATAGAGCTCGTGACGATTCCCTACCTCTGTGAACCTCCATGTCCCACCTCAACAAGGAGAACCTCCATCGACCCAGAACCCTGGGGGATTTGCACCATGCCGAAATGAAGTCCTCCTCAGATCCCAGAACAATACAGAAGGACTTACAGTTCAGGGACGAGATCTGAGCAGGAACAACTAGATTCCACGAGGCGAAGAAGCTACAGAACAAGGAGAGTGGAGGCCGATAATCACCAAACCTGGCCACCAGGGTCCAGCGGAGGCACTCTAAGGCCGCAATGAAGGCTTCCAACGGGATGGCCATTGAGGGGCTAGGACCCTCCATCCAAGAGGCCGCCACGGAAGGGGAAATCTCTGAGATGTAGGGAGCACGACATGACTGGAACCCGCAAATGGAATCCCTCAAGGAGAATCCCTTCTAGGCAGGGAGCGAACCCACAACCTTCTCCGGGTGAGAAGGAGCAGGAGCCATAGAGGAGGAACCAGGATCAAAGCATACTGAGGGCGGCAGCAATGGCACAAAAGGAGCATCCATAGTGGGGCTAAAGGTCGAAAAATTTAGAATAGAGGGAGGTGTGTGTGGCACATTTATTTCGACTCCTCATGATCCTTTAAATTTAAATGTGTGTTGCTAACACCAACTCCCAGCAGGGGTCCCCGACTAAGCCCAAGGTGCACTCCACACTACCCAGCTAAAAAATGGCTTTGAATCGCCCTGTGTGTAATACGCATAGTGTCCGGGTCTGGCAGGACTCGAGCTTGCGCCAGTTCCCACGGAGAGAGAGGGGTACAACCATTGGGTACCACTTGACTAACACCCCATGGGCCCAAGAACCGTGTAGGATTACCTCACTCTCCTCAATATATTGATTACTATTGTGATCGAATGGTTGTGCATGAAAATTACAGGGAAGTAAAAGTTTTCCTAGTGAAACTCACCCACCTATAAACATAACATAATACACATGTAAAATAAACATAATAATGCATGGATAGAAGACACACGCACCCTAAAAACTCACATTATTACTACACAACTAAAGACAAGTCTCGCTTATCCAATATCTATAAGCCACATACCCTAAAGACACAAGGATTTATGCACCACAAACTCTCTAATATCAACAAAAGGGGTCTATATATATCCATAAAATTTATATATCAAATTCTCTCTTGAAACATAAGCCATTATATTTCCCATTAATAATCAAGACCCTAAAATTTCAAGGGAAATAACAATAAAACAAGAATTAAAATTGGAAATCAAAGAGAGGTCAAAAATAAATCACATCCCAAATAATAAATAAGAAAAAGGTAGTAAAATGGGGTATAAGGAATCTTATAACACTAAATATAAATCTTATAATAAACCAAATGGTTATTCTAAAGAACTAGACTCAATAATATAAAAAATCATTTTAGCACTCACTCCCTGCCCCATCTCATCTCACCAGTCTTCACTAGTGCTATGTTCTATACTACCCATAGAGTAGTTATGGATCAATAAAATATATCTTATATTTTTGTAGTTATAATATCCAATAACATTATTTAAAATCTTTAGTTTAATACTTATCGCTTGGATCATGCATAAAATCATCATCAATAACTGAAAAGTTTGTGTTCTATGTTTGTGGTCTTACCTTAGGTTGGTCCTTACAAATATTTGGTTTACCTCTATCTCATACAGCCTTCTATATCCTCCCAAGGGTAATCCACCATCCTTCCTAGAGTCTCTTTAAACATTTCCCATTATCATGGTGCTAATGGGGAATAAAAACACCTAGAGTGATCCATGTCTTGACTAATAAAATCTTACAACATGAGACCTATAAGAAAAAAAATCTTCTCCTTAAGCTAATCATCAAACCTTGAGGTTGTCCAATATTTACCCTCCCATATGTATCAACATGTAAACTATAGGAAAACCACAAAATCACAAAACCTCTTAGTCTATGTGCATATTAATACTATCTTACAAATGGTATAATCTAAATAAACTAGGATGGAAACTCACTTTTATACTCTTAATAACTTAAGGATTAATCATCCATATCTTAGGCCATATTTTTATCCTTCATACGGATCATCATTCCACAATAGACCCATCTAAAAAACCCGTTCTAAACTGATAATTAAGAGCACTAAAACTAACTCTCACCTCAACAATTAAGGATAACCTAAAGGATCTCCTCTCGAGATCTAAGGAGGATATAAAACTCATTGAGAACATCAATAAATGGAAAATGGAAAATTATTAACATCCCATAAATCACTATACCAATCATAATATCCCCCAGCCATCACAATGGTGTCTTAAGGTTTCTATTGACCTATACCAATATCAAACCTAATAGGTATCTTTAACGAGGATAACCTACCTATCACCCAAGGAAAGGTAACCCACAAAGGATAAAAGTTATTATAAATCATCATGAAATCAGAACTATATGTTTTTCCACCATAATCATGAATCATATATGAAAGAATATTAATTTTGTAAAACAAGTTGTCTCCCATATGAGGTCAAAAGAACAAAAACAAGTCATAAATAATCTCATCCAACAATCCATTTAAATATAATTCAAACCCAATTTTGAACTATTTAAAAAAATTATCATTTTATAACTTTACTTATCTTAGGACCTTAACTAAAATCCTAATGATGAAATTAGTCATAAATCCCTCATTTTTCTTAAATTTCATTTCAAACCCAATTCTTTAAACATCAATTTTTCATTTAAAATTTTACTTCAATAAAATCCAATTTAAAAATACCACTTATAAAATTAAAACTCATTTAATTTTTGAAATGAAACTCAATCCACTAGAAAAAACATTAAATTTGGGAATCAGTACTCAATTGAAAAAGGACTACTAATGAATTATTTTTTATGGGTAAACTCCTTGATAACCATTAAGATGATGTGATCCCATCTTATTTTATAGGTTGATATCACATATGTCATGAAATAATTATATCAATAAGAATAATGATATCACATGAACATAAAATCACTAAATGAGTAAACTAATTGGTTATATAAAGGCCAACTACATCAATAAATGATATATAATCTATCCTAAGATCATTCCAGAAGCCAACAGGTCCAAGAGAACCTGTCTCATTTATAAATAAATAGACATAAATCATAAAATCATTTAAGACCAAATTTAAAACATGAGATATTTGAAATTATTCTCCATGAGTGATATAATAGTTCCAAAATATAGATATAAAGGTACTTTTATAGTCCTAAGATGAACCTAAGCTTAATCCATGCAAAATGCCTAATTTATAAAGTCCATTCAGTGACCAAATCTATCCAAATTCACAAAAACCCCATGATTACTTTTTTAAATCAAAATTCCATAAAAATAATTATGAACAATTGCATGAAAAGCTTCTTCTTATACCACTTTTATAATATTATTAAAAAATATAGATTAATTAGGGTGATTCCACCATGCTCTAGAGGAATCATGTCTCCAAAGCACTAGTTGGGAAAAATAATTGGAGGAGGACAATGTGGAAGAACAAGGATGAGAAAACAGAGGTCATGCCTCAAATACACATGAATTAACCCACCTAAACAACCCAGGTTGAGTTAAGTTAGTGGGGAATATTAGGTGATATAGTAATGGGCTAACCCCTTCCTTTTAGAAGTTGTAAAAATGGAGGATTGAGGGGGAATCTAAATTAAAACCCCCAAATTTTACCAAAAATATCCTCTAAAAGTATATTACGGTGCTCTATTGCATCATGACCATTGTCAGTCACAAAACAATGTTATAATCCTAGGGACATGTTTAAGTATGATCAATAGTTCACAATGAAATATACCTCCTTTGGGAAGAACATATAAAATTGACAGGGTTCTTCATGGGGCATCCCCTATATATTATAGCATGACCAAGGGTTTTATAATGAAATTCCATAGATGAATTTTGATCCTTCTTTTAAATTAGATCCATGTTTTAAACCAATGTTATAGGTTACTTTCAACTCCATATATCAAAATAACTAATGTTAAAATCCATAATACATGGTCAAAATAAATATTTTCATTCCATCTTCTTTAACTAATGTTAAAACAAAAACATACAATGTCAATTGTATTTACAACTTCTAAAAATGACATTAAAATTCATAAAAAACCCATAATTTAAATGTATTATTCCACTATTGAGGGAACTATGTGAACCCTCATGATCTATAACATAAATTAGTAGATAGTACTCATGATGCATCGAAATAAATTAATATAAGTGGTCGAATATACATATCAAACATCATCATAATAAAAAAATAACCAGAACACTAGCCAAATAAATCAAAATTAAATGAACAATGGCCTTTGTCTCAACTCACATGATCATCCATATCGAATTCCAAACCAATAAAATATTCTAGACGTGAACCATGTATCCATCACCAGGCGATATCAGTCCCTAAAATAAAAAGTGATGTTTTATCCAGATGCATCAAAACCCATTTAATGTACATGGGTAGAGAGTGAGTCTAATGACCCAATAGGATTCACTTTCTCACTTTGATATAATGAGTGTCACTTTGATCAAATGGATGTACATGAAAATCATGATATAGGGAAAGTTGTACTTAGTGAAACTCACCCACCTAAAATCATAATAAAATGAACATGTAAAACAACCCTAATACCACATGAATAGAAGATACATGCATACAAAAAACTCATAACAGTACTAACCAACTCAATACATGACCCACCTACCTATGATTGATAACCCACATACCCTCATGACCCAATAAGGTTTGTACAATAACTAATATCATCTCAAAAAATGGGATCATCAAGGGGTCTTTAGATATCCACAAAACTCACTCAAATGAATCCCTCTTAACCCATCATTCACCCCACTAACCATATGTAATCAAGACCCAAAAATATCATGTAAAATAATAATCAAATAAGAATTAAAAAAAGTGAGCAATCAAAGAGGTTCCAATCATAAATCACATGTCTTCTAATAAAAAATTTAAATGGGTATCCATAGGGGTCACAAAGAATAAAATAACACTAAATATAAATCAATGAAAGAACAAATGAGGAAACAAAACAATGGGGCTAAATTGTATGAAATGAAAATCCTAACACTCATGTAATGCCCCACCTCATCTTATTAGTCTACACTAGAGGCATCTTCCAAACATCCTATAGAAAATTTATTCTTTTATCACATATGTCACATGGAACTGTAAGGGTTGGATCTCATTATATGACTATATAACCTCCAATTCACACTAATCACTTAGATCACACATCAAACTATCATTAACAACTAATAAATGTGTATTTAATATCCACGGTCTTACGACATGCGGTTCATTAAGTAAGATCAAGGTATAATCTATATCATTCATCATTCCATTACATACCATATTCAAGTCAACATACCATATAAATCCTCATTGTTTATTTTCCTTTGTTCAAGCACCAACAAGTAAAAAAACACCTAGAAAAAGCCATATCCGAATTAGTAAAATCCAATAACACATGACCTCATAAGCTAAAAAAGAATATACTACTTGATATAATCATTGAACATTGAGGTTATTAAATATATTACCTCACTTATTTATCAATACACTAACCAAATGTTGATAAAAAATCACAAAAACTCTCAAGCTACATACCCAGTCACATAATATCGCAAATTTAATAAGCCACATAAATATGGAGGGAAACTCAAAGTTCTTATCTCAAAAACATAAGGATACATGACTTTTATGATATCCCATATCTGGATCCATTCCAAGGATCATAATTCCATATGATCTCCATTATAAAAACATGGACAAAGTCACTAATAATGAGTATTGAGACTAACTCTCACCTCAACCATTGTGGCTAACCTTGAGGCACACCTCAAAGGAATTAGGGAGGCCATGTAACTCATCAATAACATTAATAACTTCCCAAAAAATGTTGGATAATGTCTCTTCCAACACATATTCAATAATAGCATCTCTCTCCCATCCCAAGGGTGTCCCAATGTTCTTATTCACCTACTGAAAGGTTTCAAAGGGATGTTTAATAACTAAAATGAATTTTAAGAACATATCTAAAACACCATTAAGCCCAAAATATATCTATACATTTAGAATGAATAATAAAATAAAGAAAATTTGTATCTTTCACATTGATGATTAGGAATATCCAAGTTTGTAATAAGAATTTAATTAAGATCACTATAGAGTAACCAAAGGATTTCTCCCTCAATGGGTTCCATGGGTCATGGGAATCACCTAACATAAGAGTAGTATCTTTCTCTATATA
This sequence comes from Viscum album, assembly GCA_963277665.1. NCBI lineage: Eukaryota > Viridiplantae > Streptophyta > Magnoliopsida > Santalales > Viscaceae > Viscum > Viscum album. The sequence continues at coordinate 599,045,605 of OY728159.1, read as the reverse complement.
TTTAATTTTTATGAATAGAGAGAAATAAAAGATTAATATTTTTCTTGTTTTGATGAGTTCTTAAAATTTATCAACACTATTGGAATGGAGAACACCATATGAGGATCAAACCACCTTTTTATAGGAAACTATGAACCAAAGGTCCATCTATATATTTATTAGACATTTTAAAAAATTCATGATTGTTTAAACTTTTATACTGTCTGGTTTAAATCCTCATGATGAATGATTAATGTTTAAAAATTCATTTTTAAGTGTTTAAATCTCCTTAAATTATTCATAATATTATGATTAACCAATATTGATAGAATTTAATTTAGTAGAAAAATAAATCTAGTATGTTATTACTTAACATGATAATTCCCATCAAAAGCATGACAACATGGTGACACTCACCACATCATTGTGGTGCCTTTACAGAAAAATTATAACAAACTCCCACTTTCACTAAAGATTCATAGACATAGAATTCATTCACCCAATTTCACATAATATATAATAACCCATGAAAAAATATCTAAAACTCCATTTGGAAAAAGTTTATCATACATATTCCACACATGTTACATCATCTGTATCAAATTGTAAAAATACATCAAGAACAAATTTCAGATATCCAAAAAACCTTTAGGGTATCTCTAAATGTTTCGTAAACATGGTACTTATTTACCCAGCCACAAAGTGTAACCCCATGTTCTTTTATAGAATTGATAAAATTTTTGAACTATTAAATATATAAATAAAATCAAAGAGTGTATTCTATAAATGTCGTAATGATTCTCTAGATAAAAATAGATATAGTATTATCTATATAGATTAAATTAATATCCATATTTTTATCCTATATTAGTATAAAATAAATGTATTCATAATCGTATAGTCTCTTTTTCCACGTCATTAAATAAGCACAAAACATATATTATGTCAATCTCATATATCCACCCATACATTCTTGATTCTCTAAGTATAGATTGACTAGGTTAATAAATATGTCACATGTTATTCATCTATGATAATATTGGCATCACATTCCACTCATTTAGGTAGACAAGTAAATCACATTTACCACATCTAATTGTGGACATGAATTTCATCTATCTGACTCAATCAAGGCCCAAATTTTATACTCTCTATATAAGAGTAAAATCCCTTCTTGGAAAATCCTTAATTGATGACATGATCAAAAACATACTCAACCTCCCTTGATTATATAATACTAAATGATTGTATAATAAAGTTATCAACATATTAAGGTTCTCATGCTAAGTATCTTAAAATAATCGAGTACATTTATTCAATATGAATCATGAATCCCTATTACACTAAAAACATAGTGTATGCCACTCCTAGTGGTATACATTATATGTCATCAAGTGCACAAAACTCCTTATGTACTTTATGATAATATTTTTTTTATTTATATAAAATCATACCCATGTTAAACATAATATTTCCTCACAAACTATAATAATCCATGATGAAAAATGGTTAGGGATAACTCAATATCATATATTGAGAGGTCAATTCTTATTTCACATCATTTAATGTTTCAAACCAATATCAAAGATTAATAAAATGGATATTTTATTTTTTATAACATGATACATTTTATATTATTAAAATATTTTTTAACAAGGACATATATAAGATTTCATATAATCCCATTCCATGTGACAGACCACCAGAGAGGCCTTATGATTATTTCACTTTTAAAGTTTTTCTAAACCTATTAAATATATATATAATTCATTACACATCTCTATGTGAATATCTAAGAAAACCATCCCTCTAAAATCCTTCAGTGAGTAACATCTGTGAATATTTGTTTTTGAATAATGGTAAGGCTTAGGTATTATATTCCCAATGTTAAACTCTTTGAGAAGAATTTTCACACTCATTTACATTATAACATCACATGTTATGATGTGGGTAACTTTTATTGCATAATTAATATTCTTTATATGTTTTTATAATCATCTTATAATTATTCTATAAAAAGTTTCATTTGATATCATTTGGTGATAATTTTTCTATTCCCATTATGCATTACCAACACACCATAATCTCTTTTTAGATATAAAGTGTCATACAAATTATTATGATAACTAAATGTAACTCTTTATATTTTTATTTACCAATATACACCCAAACACATTTAAGATATTAAGTGAAATTTTCTTTGAATTTTAACTAGAATTAATTTATTTTTTATACTTTTTATTCTATAAGTCAAAATATGGTCTTGATGGCCTCATAGTATCTATATTCTCTCTAAAATAACATTCTAAGATACATAAACTTTTTTGTATCTAGGAAATATCACTTATTTCCTCCCATGGGGATATTTGAAAAATAAACAATTGGTATCTATATAATATATGGGTGTATATATGTTTATATAAATATTATGAAAATAATACATTATTATTTAAAATATGAAATTGTTAAGTGATGGGAAATCTATCCCTTATATTTTACTAAATTTCTTGGATAAAGTCCTATTTCATAGATAAAACTTCTTTTATCTTTGTCTTTATTTCAATTATGTTAGATATTTGGATAAAAAATAACCATGTGTATCAAAACCATCATCTCTGTTATTGATAACGTCCATTATTTACAATAACACCTCTTACCACGTAAGAGCAAAAGAAAATGATAATTACATAGAATTTGTTTTGATTCACTTGATATTTAAAGTAGTCCATTACTTCCACATCCTTGATGTAGCATCCCAATACTCAATTGATCGAATTCATACTTTAAGCTCCATCCATCAATCAATATTCCATTTTGAACCCTTTTACATATCAATATCTCTTTTATAATGTACTATCAGCATCATATACCATTCAAAAAAGAAGAATCAAATTATATAAAATTAATACCTTTTCTAGACTCTGCATGAATTTTATTTATTCCCTATAGGTATTTTGGGTAATACCTTATCTAGTATCTATGTTTTATAAAATATAAGTAATTCCCCTATTAGAAACTCCTCCCTTTGATTTAGACAGTATTGTGGACTCTCTACATCCTCTCTTCTTCTTATTATTATAAAAAATTTTACCCTTTCCTTTTATATCATTATCAAGGAAATCTATATTGGACCTCCTGGTCTTTTGAAATAATCCTAAATATATTGATGAGATTAGGTAAACTTTTATTGAAAACACTCATATTGTAATTAACAATGAACTATCAAAACAATTACAGTGGTGAGTGTAGAATGAAATCCATGGTTAGATCAATCCTGGATGGAGATACCAATCTCCCCATGTCATTTATATAACCAATCATATTGAGTACATTATTAAATACTGAGGTACCCTATACTATCTTACAATAAAAGGGATATTTAGAAACCTTTTATCTTTCATGACATTATTTATCCTGATATACCCATTTAATATAATCTATGATTTCATAAACATTCATGTTTTTGGGTTTCTTTTAGAGTTTAGGCTCTGTAGAGACAATAATTAAAGTAAATACATCAAGTTAATCCTTTTATGTTTATAATAACAATTTTCTCAATTGTACTAGCTTCATAAAAACATATTCATTGAGAAGTGATTTCTCCAACTTATTAAATCTTCATTCTTAATTGAAAAAAAATTTCAGGTTCCTATAGCAGTCTATAATATTTCTTGTATTATGATTTTATTTCTCTAAAATTGATCTCAATGATAAGTTCAATGATGGGAATTTTATTAATCTATATAAAAAGTTTTTATTATATGATTGTAATTTCTTAAATTCATTTCTTAATTAATAATATTGAATATGTATCCCTTAAAATGATAACCACTTCAAAATTACATCATTTCTATTAGTGGTCCAAGAACCAAATTTTATTACGTAATGAATCCGATTTGGAATTCCCCTCACCACTTTTCCATTTAGGTATTACATTATGATAATCATATTATATATGAATCTTGGATGGTTGAGAGGATAGCCCTTTTCCCAATTCATTATATAAATAATTCAAAATTATTCCTTGGGTATCCTTCCTAATGGTTTATTATCTATGTGCAACCCAAATAAATTGATAAAAACATGAAACTTACTCATGGTAAACACCTTAAATGATTACCATACACAAGATAATTTATGGGAACCCTACTTGGGAATAACCTACCATGTTTAATGATTGAGGTCTTAACAGGTTTCTTTATAAGGAATCTAGTACATAATATTTTAATGGCGATTTAATCTAACCTTCGTATCTCATGTTATTCTAATTAAATGTATACATTCTTTAAAGGATTTAGTTTTATATCAAATTCCTTAAATAAAATCAATATGTTCAAACCATTTTGATGTGTAATACTTTACACAACTTATGAATAATCTAATGTCGTAGAAAAATTAAACAAATAGATCAACTATCATACATAATATTTAACTCCTTAAATGTATGTATGATAACATTGAATTAGTTTAAACCTTGAAATTAAAACCTAAATCACAATTAATAATATAAAAAACATTAGATAAACATTTGTGAATGATTTAAAAATAAATTATAAAAATTTCATAATTTTAGCATTGAAAAGAAAGGGAAATTTAATTTTATCCAATATGAACTTTTCATATTATCATTTACATGGGATTAATATGAACTCCTTAATATTTTAGAAATTTGTGACATTTATGAATAATTTTATTATATAATAATAAAAATTTTATAAATTATATATCCATTTATGTAAATAAAAGTAATTTACAAATAAAGTTGTTAATATAAAAAAATTATACTTACAATTTTCCATATAATCATAAGTAAATAAAAAAAATTATTTTTAACCTTATTTTAACCTTGTAATTTTAATTTAGATCATGATCACGTCTAATAAAGAATTTTTCTTAATTAAACCCCATTTTGGGCCTCTTTCGGTGATGTTTTTTGATAATGTTAATAAAATATATTTTTTTTGTAAAATTATGTACAAAATGGTTTTCATGGTATTATATTACATTTTAATTTGGTACTATGAAAATTCCATGATTTTGTAACCATTTTGGGGTCCATTGTGATTATATCTTGGTCATTTTGTAGTGTCACTTCAACCAACTTTTATGAGGAGAACATTGTTTATGTTATGACATCAAAATTCCAAAATGTCTTGGCTTATTACATGTTTTATACTCATTTTAAAGGACATCATGCAAAAACTATTGATTCACCACCTGTAGAGTATCATCCCCAATTCTTTATTTTTCATGCTTTTTTATTGATGACAAAAGGGTAATTTTTCTTCCTTTGTGGTGTTGTATTATATAAATTTTAAGAATCCTACTTTTTTGTATAATTTTCATGTCACGATTCTTCAATTTGATGAACTGAAATAACCATTTTGAAGAGACTTATTCATAGTTTCTGGAGAAACATATTTTATAATTTCATCATTATTTTATATATTAAAAAAAATTATTTATTATCTATAATATTTCCAAATGGTTTTGAGGGATTTGTTGCATCCAAAACATATAATAATAACAACTCAAAATAAGATTAAGTATAAATTCAATCTATATATTTGGAATGGGTAATAAAATGGAAAAACATATACTTTTCACCATAATGATTCATCCTATATATGATTCAAAAAATATTTTTGATTTATATTACAAAGTATAAAACCAAGCTTTAATACCTATAAGTGTATCCATGAGTCATTGGAATCATAGAATGATCAGGTTGTATCTCTCTCTATCTATGGTATATTAGAAGCTTATGTTTAAGAATATATAGAAATGTGATATTGATATTTTTCTCATATTAAGGATTTATACCAATGTTTAAATACCATAAAATGAATCAAAACATATAAGGATCGAACCAACTTTATATAGGAATCCAAGAACCCGTGGTACAACTATTAATTTACTAAGGATTTCACCGAATTCTTGAATGTTTCATCTTTTGTACCTTTTGGTTTAAATACTCATTCTAAATGTTTATATTCAAAAATAAATTCCATGTATTAAAAATCCTAAAATTGATTTTAATATTACGAATAAAAAATAATTATATCAATATTTTGGTATAAGAATAAATCCAAAATATTATCATATAACATAAAAATTCCCTTGTAAAGCACTGTGATGTGGTGACACGCGCCATGACATAGTATGTAAAAAGTTGGAACATTATTTAGTATAAACCACCAAATCATGGTGGTTTCTTTACTATAAACTTCCATCATATATTCCAAAATGACTCCTTCAAAGTATCTATAACTAATTTAGTCTACCAATCACCCTTTGGATGGTCTCTTGGAAGGTTATATCACTATAAAACCATATATTTTTGTGAAACTTTTTTCAAATAAATTAATTTGTATTTTATATTTTTCATTACATGCTAAAATAATTCGAAATATATTTATATGGTATACCAAGTTAATCTTACATTACAAGAAACACTGACTTGGATTGCTTTATATGCAACTCTGCATTTCATCGAAACAAAATTTTGTTATTATAATTATTTTAATGGGATAGTTATAACATAGATGTAAACATTGTAATATTAATAGTAATAACTACTTTTAAAATATAATTTATAAGGGTTTTATAAATAAATTCTATTTATAATATTAAATAATGTCTTTTTAGTAAAGTATTTATATGTTTGAACATACTATTTTCTTAAAAGAACTATTTTTATGTCCTTCAATTTATAATAACAGAATTAATTATAGGAATTTTTAGAAATTGAAATTTGTAAAATAATATTAATTTTTTAATTAATAATTCTAAGATTAAATTAAGGTGAATGTTTGGATTTTTTGAAAAACATTATTTTTTGGATGAATAGAAAAAAATACGAAATTTCAATTCAAAATTTATTTTTTCATCTAATTTATTAATATTGTTAAATTATATTTTAAGTTGGTTTTAAAGTTGAAATACATCAATTATAAATATATTATTCCAATTTAGGTCAATATAATTATTTTTATATTGAATTTAGATATAAAATCTTAATGAACTTTTGATCATTCCCACCATTAAAAAATTTCTTTTCTCGCAATGTTTGTGGGATTAGCATTAAACTTAATTTTTTTCTTTACTATGAAATGAGTTTCAGAAAATAGAGATAAATAGTTTTAATTAGTATAATATTTATATTCCAATAAGTTAAACTTAATTTTTGACCAAAAAATTAGTGAATGTGATTAAAATTCATTATAGTTATTAAGGTAAAATTAATCATAACATGGGACTAAACCTTAATCTTAATTTCCAAAATGACTTATAAACTTTTCAAAAAAATCATTTTAGCCATTTTTCATCCATAAACCTTCCATTATGGATTTTGGTTTGTTTTTTACGAATTTATTTGTTTATAAATTTAGGTACGCCAAACTATTTTTCAAAAATGTCAAGTCAGTCCCCTCTCTCCCTAATAAAAGGCCTTCAATTGTCCCCCTTCTTCACACCTCTAAAATCACTTATGTTCGGCCAAGATCTGATGGATTCAATTTTCAACATTCCTCCCATATTCCTTAAATCCTCCCTTTGGGAATAAACCCATCCAAAGAATCTCTTTGGTGGAAACACAAAGGATTCACCCAAAGAAGAGATAACATCCTTCGTCAAGATCCTTTATTTTATTTTATTTTTCTACACCATATTAATTTATCTTATTCCATGATCATATAATAACACTAATACCCAGAATTTACTAATAGGATTTTATTATATTCCTTTTACCCACACTTACACACACTTCCATCTAATGGTTAATGAACTTACCATTCTTATGCATGACAAACTGCCGTCTCACAAAATGATGGTGTTCGTTATACATTTACCACCTCTCATGGTTGTGAATTATAAAGTACAATATATTTTTATGTGATATATATGATATTTATAATTTATTTATACTTATTTATTTATTATATAAATCATACCTTCATGCTTTCCATTTTTTGTAAATATTATAACACTATTTGTGAAATTGTGGACTACCACCTCCTCAATGTGATATGATTCATTCAAACATTACATGGAATATATTAAAGATGGGATTAGTTAAATTATATTATATATATTAAATAATAATTTTAACATAATTATATTATATATTTATATAAATATATGTCATTTAATATCTTTCTTTTAATAATACAATAAAACAGAAGTCGGGTTTATGTGTACATACATCCTACCATCTCCATTAATGGTGTATTTATTTTAATATTTTTATCATTAATAGATTATAATAAATAGTTATATGTTGAATATATATAATATATAAATCATATTTTATATTCTGGAAATTAATTAATCATGATCTAAGTAAGAGGATCAAGAATAAAAAGTCACAACACGCACAATATACAAGGTTGTTCTTATATGAAACATTAGTTTAACATGGAATTGTTAATAAATGGTAAATAAAAAATGATAAGTGAATAATATATGGTATTATATATAAGAATATGGTTCTTAGGATTATTTATAATTAACTTATATTTATTATACATGAGATTTAAATGTGTACAATGAAATTCAAGAATTGAGGTAAGGGAATTTCATCTTACTTTTTATTTCCCTGAGATACATGTCATCTTCAACACTTAATTATTTTTTACAGTTTATATAATTCCCATTAATTGATTATAAAATTATTATACATAAATTTATGGTTTATTTCACATCAAATTTATTATCTCTCTTTAATTGTGTTTTACTATTCATAAGTTACCATATCAATAAGATAGTTTTGTCTCAGTTTTCATTCTTTGATACACTTGTTTTGTTATACACCATATTATTTTATGAGGTGTATAATTCCATTTGAAATTTTAACTCATGAATCAAATTATATTAATTATGTATTATCAGTTATGTATTTTTATTTTCCTTGATGGATATTATGATTCCATTTTACCAAGTGGTAAGAGTTTATTGAAACAATCTTATTGTTTATTGAGATTGTTTAGGATTATGCTTCCATTTATGAAATATTTTGATCCATATCTCAAGAACTCTCATGAAATTTATTCTCTTATGGTTATTCATAATATCATCTTGTATTTGTACCATTTTTCACTCTTTGGTACATTAGTTGATCATGAATGTGTTTTTAATAAAGTCCATCTTTACCTCTCTCTTTGGTCGGAAATCCATGTTCCTTCAAAACCATGTATTCAAAGAAAGTTCCAAAAAATATTCTACTATTCTCATATAATATTTAAAAGAAAAATTTACACATATTTTACCTTTTAAAAAAATGGTTTTAAAAAATTAATCTTCTTATCATTTTTTGGTCGGGGAACTTATGTACACTTTTTATGGTTCTGAATGAATGTTCAGCCTGTACGGATTTACCCACCGTCATGATTTTCATTCTCTTGAACCTTCCTTCACAACATTGAAAATTTATTATTTTTAATAAAATTAATTCTTAATATTATGGATATTATTTTTTATAATGTGTTTTTTAATGTTAAATTTTTGAAGAAATGTTTTATGTTTAAAAAGTTTTATTGTAACACCCCAAGATTTTGTAGTATGTTATCTCAATAATGTAATTCAATAACTAGTGCTACACGCAACACCGAGTTCAAGTGCACAACAACTTACCAAACTAGCCATTAAAATAGCGGTTATGAATTGTATTAACTACATTCTGAATCTTATATACACTATATAATTTTAACATCCATATTATGTGTTTCTTAGAAATAATATAAGAACAAATTCATTTTTTTAAGATAAAAGAAGTATTTTCAAAAAAATGCAATTTTACCACCTATTAAGGTTGAACCCTTTTTAAAACCAAAATTTGACACTTTTACATATTCCATTTAATTAAATTAAATTCTTATTTAGAAGCGGCACATTAAAATTTAGTTTGGATTAATTTTTGGGACTTTTCTGATAACTTTCATATTTTGATTAATAGTGAAAATTACTTATCTTTAATTGAAAAAAAGTTTTAATCAAAATAATTTATAGTTTTATGTAATGAATTTTAAAGTTTTTGAAGTATAATTAGATTATATTTTCCATTTAGTACAATTTAGGTCATTATAAGTAATTTCACATTTAAATTTGAGATAAACACATGTCAACCTTTTGATATTTTTTACTTTTTAAAAACTCATCTTTTTTTACAATAGTAATTAATTTTAAATTAATAAATTAAACTTATATGTTTTTAATTTGGTAAAATAGGATGTATTTTTGAATTCGGAATATCAAAATTGTCTTAGAATAAATTTTTGGTATTTTTCTGAAAACTTTCAATTTTTGATGAATAGTTAAAAACAGTGTGTCATTATTTAAAACTGGCTATTTATTTAAATAATTATTTATTTTATTTAGATTTATTTTAAGTAAAATAGACATATAAAACCTATATAATTTAAATTTAATTCATTTGAGTTATTTCATAATAAAATTAGATGTATAAAATTTTATTGAACTTTTAACCTCTTTTACCCACCTTCTAGGCATGTTAGTAAATTTGAATAAAACATAATTTTACTTCTTCTATGAGTTAAATTTCACAACTCTAAGAGACACAGTTGACATCATTAAGTAAAATTTTATTTAATAAGATGGAAATAATTTTGGGTGGATAGTGACTTTAGACTTTTATTTACCACGATTACTAGTAAATAGCATAATTAAAGGTAATAATTATATTATAATTACCCTAACACAAGTCCTATTTCTATTTGATAATTCTAATTAGACCAAAATACATTAGGAATAAAATATGATCCTTCAGATCCACTTGTATTATATTAGGACATTTATTATTATTTTATATAAAGAAGAGTTAAAAGTGTTAAATTCCAAGTTTAGTAACTAAACCATTTTTAATATAGAGTTATATATTAGATATATTCGACTATAATTATTCATTATAAAGATACAGAGATTTAATTCATAATGGTATCTTATTTATAATATTTATATATTAAATAATTAAATTTATTTATTACATAATGATGATGTGGTAATTACTTTCTTAATGAAATGTTAAAATAGTTTATATTATAAATATTAAAATAAATAGAATTTAAAAGTTATGATTCCATACACAAATTCTATATGTTAATATGAAATTTTAGGGTTTATTATATAATTTTTTTTTGAAGTGATAAGTTTTTTATGACATTCACACAACCAAAATACCAAATAGTGTAAAAATAGACATAAATTAATTATTAAAACAAATACTATATTATAGGTGGATATAATATTCCCAAAAATATAAGGTTCAACCAAACAGATTAAATAATATTATATATGTCATTAATGAACCACATGAGGTTCTCTTGGAAGTTTAGAGTAAGTTTATTAACCATATAGTGTAATAATACAAGAAGACACGGTAAAAGATAAACTATTTAACAAACAGTTAAATCTAAAAGATAAGGTTAAAATGGTAACCTAAACATGTCTAAAACCTATCGGTTGAGAGGATTACAACCCATAACAAGCTAATTCTCGAAACAAATTCTTTTTGAGCCATTATAAACCTCATATTATTGTATAATAAATAAATTTTTAATCTTTTCCTAAAGTGACAATCACCCTTCTTACAAAAGGGCACTTCCCCTTCTCTCAAAATCACACCTCCAAAGCCATTTAGCTCAGCCAAACCTTGCCCAAATATCCTCCCAACTTCCCTAAAATCTATATAGATTCCTTAATCTGATCGAAAAGGAAACTTAAGGAGCCCTTTTGATCAACTCAAATGCAAAAACCCAAAGAAGAGGTAATAATTTCACCACCCTCTTCCAAGTTCTTTTCATCTTCCACTTCCTCATTATTTGTTGTTTCCATACCAAAATAATAAATTCAATACCTCCTACAAACTATGATGTTATTATAAATATGGTCCAACCATATTCATTATTCTACCCACCCTCTAAATTAAAAAGTCACTATACGTGTGTACGTACAGCTTACCGTCTCCACGTCATTGTGTAGTTTGTTATTGAAACACTTAATTATTTGTATGGGCCTAATAATGATTATAACTTATGTAAATAATAAATATAACATGTTAATGATAATGTATATATTCTATACAACCTGGAGTTCGGGCGACAACCCGTCGCGTCCAGCAAGTCTGCGAGACTTGAACACACAACCGAAGGGCGACAAGGGTGGATCATCTACCACTGGCATACATGATGTCCTAGTTTTTATAATGTATTTTTTTCAAATATTCTGACAAATGAATTATAAATTCATTATTTTTGGAACCCTATACGATTAGGATAAATAGAATATTTTTGAATTCTATTATCTTTTTGAGTGAAAGATGAGTTTATGTAAGGAATTAGTTGAAGGATGAAACTCTACTTGTCAAGTATATTTTATCCCCATGATCTATGAATAAATTAATTCTTAAACATTAGGGGAGGGATATTAAAACCAAAAATGTGCTATCCTAGTACTGTATGTTTTTTTGAACTAACTATTTTTAAATCATCATAGATTGATGGCTCTGAGGCCCTCAATTTTACACTTGTTTGTGATTGATGACCTCAATCACTCCCAATAAATATTTATGTTTTCCCTCCAATTATGTGTCTCTAATATCCAATAATGTTCTCTTAATAATTAACATAATTTGGGAGTGACTATTTCATTCACTTTCCTTCTTATTTAGAATAAATTTTATTGACCCAATTTCCGATGTGGGTTTTCCACAAAGGTATTTTTATATTTTTATCCTTTTATTTTTGAAGAAAAATTTCAAATTTAAAGGATGAAATTTATTTATGGATGAGAGAATGTAACACCCCAATATTTCATTATATGTTATCTCATTAATATAATTCAATAGCTTGTGTCGCACGCAACACTGAGATCGAGCGCACGGCAACATACCAAACTAGTCGTTCAAAAAGTAGTTATGAATAGTATTAACTACATTTTGAATCATATATACTCTATATAATTTTAACATCCATATTATGTGTTTCTTAGACAAATTATAAGAAAAATTCATTTTTCAAATAAAAGAATTATTTTTTAAAAAAATGAAATTTTACTACCTATTAAGGGAGAACCTTTTTTAAAACCAATATTTTACACTTTTATATAGTCAATTTAATGAAATTAAATTCTTCTTTACAATTAGAACATAAAAAATTAGTTTGGATAAATTTTTGTAACTTTTCTAATAACTTTCATATTTTGACGAATAGTGAAAAATACAATGTTTTAATTAAAAACAATTTTTTTAATTCAAATAATTTATAATGTTAAATTATGAATATGATATATTTTTAATTATAATTTGATTATATTTTTATATTTTAATACAATTTAGGTCATTATAAGTACTTTCACATTTAAATTTGATATAAGCACATGTCAATCTTTTGATAGTTTTTACTTTTTAAAAACCTGATTTTTGGTTTTAAAAACGGAAATTAATTTTAAATTAACAAATGAAACTTCTATGTTTTTAATTTTGAAAATTAAACTTCAATTTTGAATTCAGAATATCAAAATTATCTTAGGGTGAATTTTTGATATTTTTCTGAAAACTTTCAATTTATAATGAATAGTTAAAAACGCTGCGTTATTATTTAAAACTGACTTTTTATTTAAATAATTATTTATTTTAATTTAATTTATTTCAAGTAAAAATAGATATATAATAAATATATATGTAAAATTTAATTCATTGGAGTCATTTTATAATAAAATTAGATGTATAAAATTTTATTGAACTTTTTATCCTCTTTTACCAACCTTATAGGCCCGTTAACAAATTTGCATAAAAATTAATTTTACTACTTCTCTGATTTGAATTTAAAAAATCATAGAGACACAGTTGAAATGATTAAGAGAAATGTGATTCAATTAGATGAAAATAATTTTGGGTGAATAGAAACTTTTTACTTTAATTTACCAAGGTTAAAAGAAAATAGGTTAATTAAAGGTAAAAATGATATTAAAATTACCCTAACACGTGTCTTAATTTTATTGTATAATTGTAATTAGACCAAAAAACTATTTTAGGAATAATATATGATCCTTTAGTCCCACTTATATTATATTAGGAGATTTATTATTATTTTATTTAAAGAAGAGTTAAAAGTGTTAAATTAAAAGTTTATTAACTAAACCATTTTTAATATAGTGTTATACAAAAGAAAATTTCAACTATAAATATTTATTAGAAATATAAAAATATTTCCTACATAATTATATTTTCTTTATAATTTTTATTGATTAAATAATAAAATTTATTTATGACACATTGATGATGCAGTAATTACCTTCAGAATCAAATATTAAAATAGTTTTTATTATAAATATTAAAATAAATATAATATAAAGGTTTTGATTCCTTACATGAATTTTTTAGGTTAATATGACATTCTAGGGTTGATTATATAAATTGTTTTTGAATTTATAAGGTTGTTATGACTTTCAAAAAAACAAAATACCAAATAGTGTCAAAATTGGCATAAATAAATTTTTAAAACAAATACTATATTATTGGTTGAGATAATATTCCCAAAAATCTAATTTCTGACCAAACTGAATAAATGATATTATATATATCATTAATGAACCACTTAAGGTAATCTTGGAAGTTTATATTACTTTTATTAACCATATTGTGTAAGAATACAAAAAGACAGGGTAAAAGTTAAACTATTTAACTTAGAGTTAAATCTAAAAGATATGGTTATAATTGTAACCTAAACATCTCTAAAACCTATTGGTTGAGATAATTTTGACCCATAACCACATAAAGATCGAAATAAATTTATTTTAAGCCATTATAAATCGAATATTATTGTATAATAAATTAATATTTTAATATTTTCCTAAAGTGACCATCACCCCTCTTATAAAAGGGTACTTCGCCTTCTCTCAAAATCACACCTCAAAAGCCATTTGGATCGGCCAAACCCTGCCCAAAAATCCTCCCAACTTCCCTCACATCAACCTAGAGTCCTTACATGGAACATAAATCCAACTTAAGGATCACTTTTGATCAACTCAATGGGAACATCTGAAGAAGAGGTAATAATTTCACCACCCTCTTTCAAGTTCTTTTCATCTTCCACTTCATATTTATTTGTTTTTTCCATACCAAAATAATAACTACAGTACCTCCTATATACTGTGATGTTATTATAAACATGGTACAATCATATTCATTATTCTATTCATCCTCTAAATGAAAATGTCACCATACGTGCGTACGTATGGCTTACCATCACCATGTTGTGGTGTTGTGTGTTATTCAAACACTTCATTATTTGGATGGGTATAATAATGGGTATAACTGATGTAAATAATAAATATAACATGTTAATGATTATTTATATATGACATACCATAAAATTACATACGATTTCACCAACAATATAATGATATTGTCACTCGTGTGTACATAAGGATTACCGTCTCCACAACGCGATGAGATTCATTCCCACGTTCACCATTCAATGATGATTATAAAAATATGTATTATTAATAAGTATGTAATATATGAAATAATAATTCTACTCTGTATATATATATTTACTTATATATATCTTATTCACTTAATTTCGTTCAATACGATGTCAAAATGGAAACAATATTTATGCATACGTACGGCCTACTGTCTCCATAAACGGCGGTATCCATTTCTTATAAATATCTATTATAAATATTTATATTATAAATATATATGATATATAAATTATGGTTTATATTCAGGAACTATTTATATCCTGATATAAATGATATGATCAAGAATAACAAGTTAAAACATGTGCGGTAAAGAAAGTGATTATTACCCAAATGTTAATTTATCATGATAATTATTATTAAATGGGTATTTTAAATTCATAAATGAATCATGTATGATATAATAAATATGAATATCGTTCTAGTATCATTTATTAACATAATAGGTTCATTATACAGGATGTTAAATGTACCCTCAACCTAAGTAATGTGCAAGGTAAGGGTTAATTTCACAATCTCTTTATTATCTGAGGTTGTTTTTAAGTAAGTATATAATGGGAAATATTTATTATCCATGTCCATGTTTCATAAAAGTATTTTAAAATGGATTATTTCTAAGGTAATTTTTAAAAAAACATCATTTTAAATGTTTCAAATATTTATTCTTCTAAACCATTCTCATTAATGTCCATGTTTTCAAAATAGTTTTAAGGATTTTTTTTATATGGACATGAATTCCTTAAAATGTTAATTCCTTTCATAAGTTTCAAAGTGGTATGGTAATATTTCATTAAAAACTATATTTTAAATTAATTAATTTAAATTAATTCTAAATGATTTCAAGATAATAGGATATTTCTCTAAAATATTTTTTATGATCATTTTCAACTATTTCAACATCTTTTACGGGATATTATTCTTAATCGAGGTTGATTTATTATAATACAATTATTCCATATTTTATTGATATTTTTGTGATATTTTTGACTGTGGATGAGTTATTTTTATACCATTCATGGTTTATGGATAATGTATTGACATTTTGTATGCTAGTTTTAATACGAATGTTTATATTATGTTTAAACCTTTTCATATGAGGAATGCATTGGACTTAGTATGTGATAGGTGGATCCCGCTATAGTTCCTTGATGCAACGATTGATCTAATGAGACAAACTAGTGTCTTGGAACAATGCCTTGATAAAATCTTATTTGTAGTCTTGGCACAAGGCCTTTAATATGTGCTTATGATGTTAGGAATTATACATTCCATCATTATGAAATTATCCTTTTACATTACATGTGATTATTCGACTTGTATAATATCCATGTGAATAAGGAAATGGAATTATTTACTAATCTTTTCCATATTATATAGAAGTTTAAGTTTAAAACTGTGTGGTTTTATTTTTATACATTACTAGGAGTATTTATTCTTATTTAGGAAAGTTTTTGCTATATTGTTATCCTTACTAAGCATCTGAGCTCACCACTTTCTATGTTTTATTTTTCCCATGATGAGAAGAAGTATATTTTAACTAACTTATAGGGATAATCTAAGGGATATGGATTTGGTCAATAGGGACATTTTTGTTGTTGTTTTTCATTTTATTATGTAATGCAACATTCATGTATGTAATCTATTTTCCAATACTGCTAAAATGATCGGTCCTTCGGGACTTTATTCTTTGTAATCATGTCAATGTATTAAAATAATTCAATGACTATGGGTAACTGGGTTCAGGGAATTACAGTTGGAATTAGAGAAATTTTAGCAACAACCTTGGAAATAGACTTAGATAAACTCTAATTAGAGAACATTACCCTGAGATAGACTTTGAGGATTAGTATACAAGAACTTCCTAGAATTTGGGTAATGTAGAGATTTTGTCTATTTTCCAAACAATATATCCCTATCTAGATACGAGCAGGTAGAGGTGGCTCTGGCACATAGGTACCTAGGAGTGAAATCTCAGACAAGGAGTTTCAGGCTTGACCCGAGGTATCCTAGTATATGACAACGGGCTTGGCTGCACTCTTGGTTATGACACTCCCGAGGGATATGTTTAGGATAATTCACATTTTTATTACTATCCATTATAATATATTTAAGAGTAAAATACTTCCTCAAAGAAAGCTTTTTATGATTATTGATTATATACATAATCTTTTCAATTTATGTTAGGTATTTTAAAAGTTAGGAATTATGCATTTCGATTCATAAACTAACGTAGTGTATGTTATTTTTAGAAATGGAACCTAGTAAAAGGAATGAGAATTCCCGCAATTTGCGTGATCTATTGATTAAGAAGGATCATATCTTTAATGTAATTAAGCCAATATATAAAAGTAAAATAGTCTCCCATGTAATCTCCTCATACGGAGAAATAGTATCATGTGTGAATAAGATAAGTAAATAATTTTCTGAGTCATATGGCTTTGAAGGGAAGCAAGAGAAGAAAAGGATGGAAGAGAGAAACATGGATAAAGGGAAGAGGGGAAAGAAGGATTTTCACATATGTAATAACTATGGAAAGAATCACCTTGGTAAATGCATGTAGGAAATATGAGTATGTTATAAGTGTGGAGAAAACAAACACCAAGTACATGATTTCAAGGGTAAGAAAAAGGCTTCAAATGTGCAGTGCTCCATTTGTAAGGAGTTGAGACACTATGTGAGGTAATGTCCAAAACATCATAGTATACCCCAAATGATGTTGTAGGATAATAATCAAGTTATGATACTACCGAAGATGAAGATTAATGATTAGATTTATTATGTTGTTATTAAATTATTGTGTCATTTGAGTATTGTATTAATAATTTACATGTTATAATAATTATAGAGTCTAAAAGGATTGTATTGCAGTTATATTTCATTAAGGACTTGAGATTGTGTGGAACCAATAAAAGTGACTCAATAGCAGGTTAAATTTTTTTGGAAAATATATAGTTTATATAAAGATTAACCATAATATGGATCTGATTCTGAGGTAGTGATTTTGAAATAATAAATGACAGATTTTGATAAATTATATTGGATATTCTTGACTACCTTGAAACTGGTTAATGATTTGTATATTCCATCATTCTTGGAGTTTAAAACATTTTTGGATAAAAGGAGTGTATCCAGTATACTATAATGAATAAGGGAGAATGAATGTAATGAATAAAATTTTATGTAAATTCATGGTGTTATAGTGTTTTAGAAGAATACATGATGAAGGTATTTATATGTAATTACATGGAAAAAAGGATCTTCATTGTGTTTACCTTCCCTATAAATTTTGGACTATGAGTTTGGAAAGAAGTATTTTGGATAAGTCTAAATGTTGGAATCGATTAAGTTTGAAATTGGATACTATTGTTAAGGTTAAATGATTTCTAGAGATTATTTTTGGATTTTCATAAAAAGGACAACCCAAAGGTCGAGCGACAACCCATCACATCCTGTAAGGCCACGATACTTGAACCCACAACCGAAGAGCGAAAAGGGTGGATCACCTACCACTGGCATACGTGATGTCTTTTTTTATAATGTAGTTTTTTTATATAGTCTGCAAAATAAATTATAAATTCATTATTTTTGGAACCCTATAAGATTAGGATAAATAGAATATTTTTGAATCCTATTATCTTTTGGAGTGAAAGATGAGTTTGTGGTAGGAATTAGTTGAAAGATGAAACTCTACTAGCCAAGCATATTTTTATATTATTATTCTATGAATAAATTAATTATTAATCTTTTGGGAAGGGATATTAAAACAAAATATGTTCTATCCTAATACCTTATGTTTTGTTGGAATAACGATATTTTAAATCATCATATATTGATGGCTTTGAGGCCCTCAATTTTACACTTGTTAGTGATTGATGACCTCAATCACTCCCTATAAAAATATATGTTTTTCCTCAAATTATGTGTCTCTAATTACCACATATGTTCTTCTAATAAAGAAAATAATTTGGTGGTGACTTTTTCATTCAAGTTCCCTCTTATTAAGACTAAATTTTATTAACCCAATTTCTGATGTGGTTTTTCCACAAAGGTATTTTTCTATTTTTATCCTTTTATTTTTGAATAAAATTTTAAAATTTTGAGGACGTTATTCATTGAAGGAGGGTAGAATGTAACACCCCAATATTTCATATTATGTTATCTCATTAAATTAATTCAATAGTTTGTGATACACGCAACACCGAGTTCGAGCACACCACAACTTACCAAACTAGTCATTCAAAAAGCGGTTATGAATAGTATTAACTACATTTTGAATATTATATACTCTATATAACTTTAATATCCATGTAATGTGATTATGAGGCATAATATATGAATAAAATAATTTTTTCAGATAAAAGAAATATTTTTCAAAAAATGAAATTTTACCACCTTTTATGGATGAACCATTTTTTAAACCAATATTTGAAACTTTTATATATTCAATTTAATAAAAATAAATTCCTATTTAGAGGAGGTACATAAAAATTTAGTTTGGATAAATTTTTGTTACTTTTCTGATAACTTTCACATTTTGAGGAATAGTGAAAAATTCTATGTTTTAATTAAAAACAACTTTTTTAATTGAAATAATTTATAGTGTTAAAATATAAATTTGAAAGGTTTTGAATTATAATTATATTATATTTTTATCATTTAATACAATGTAGGTCATTATAAGTAATTTCACATTTAAATTTGACATAAACACATGTCGATCTTTTGATAGTTTTTACTTTTTAAAAACCCTCTTTTTGGTTTGGAGAGTAGGGATTAATTTTAAATTCAAAAATGCAAATTATGTATTTTGAATTTTGTAATATAGACTTCATTTTTTAATTTTTAATATCAGAATTATCTTATGGTGAATTTTTTGTATTTTTCTGAAAACTTTCAATTTTTTGATGAATAGTGAAAAATGATGCGTTATTATTTAAACCTGACTATTTATTTAAATAATTATTTATATTATTTAAATTTATTTTAAGTCAAAATAGATATATAATACCTATATATTTTAAATTTAATTCATTACATTCATTTTATAATAAAATTAGATGTATAAAATTTTAACGAACTTTTTAACCTCTTTTACCCACCTTCAAGGCATGTTAGCAAATTTACATAAAACTTAATTTTACCGCTTCTGTGAGTTGAATTTCAAAAATGTGAGAGAAACCATTTACATCAGTAAGTAAAATTTGATTCAATAGGATGAAAATATATTTTTTGAATAGTACCTTTTGACTTATTTACCACAGGTAAAAGTAAATAGGGTAATTAAATGTAAAAATCATATTATAATTACCCTAACACATTCCCTAATTCTATTGGATAAGTATAATTCAACCAAAAAAACATTAGGAATAAGATATTATCCTTTATGTCTACATGGATTATATTAGTACATTTATTATTATTTTATTTAAAAAAGATTTAAAAGTGTCAAATTCAATGTTTATTAACTAAACCATTTTTAATATAGGGTTATACATTATATAAATTCGACTATAAATATTAATTAGAAATATAAAACTATTTCATATATAATGGTATTTTATTTATAATTTTTAAAGATTAAATAGTTAAATTTATTTTTGACACAATGATGATGTCGTAATTACCTTCTTCATGAAATATTAAAATAGTTTATATTATAAATATTAAAATAAATATAATTTAAAAGTTGTGATGTCATAAAAGAATTTCATAGGTTTATATGACATGTTAGGGTTGATTATATTTTTTTTGAAGTGATAAGGTTGTTATTACTTTTGGAAAAACAAAATACCAATTGGTATCTAAATTGACATAAATTAATTTTTAAAACAAATACAATATTGTTGGTTTATATAATATTCCCAAATATCTAATATTCACATAAAGGGATTAAATAATATTATATATATCATTAATTAACCACTTTAGGTTCTTTTGGAAGTTTATAGTAAGTTTATTAACCATATAGTGTAACAATACAAGAAGACACGGTAAAAGTTAAACTATTTAACTAAGAGTTAAATCTGAAATATTTGGTTAAAATGGTAACCTAAACTTGTCTAAAACCTTTTGGTTGAGAGAATTTGGACCCATAACCACCTAAGTCTCAGAATAAATCCATTTGGAGCCATTATAAACCGAATATTATTGTATAATAAATTAATATTTTAATCTTTTCCTAAAGTGACCATCACCCCTATTATAAAAGGGCACTTCCCCTTCTCTAAAAATTATACCTCCAAATCAATTTGTCTCAACCAAACCCTGCCCAAAAATCCTCCCAACTTCCCTAAAATAAACCTACAGTCCTTACTTGGATCATAAATCCAACTTAAGGATCCCTTTTGATCAACTCAAAAGGAAACACCTAAAAAAGATGTGATAATTTCACCACCCTCTTTCAAGGACTTTTCATCTTCAACATCCTTTTTCTTTGTATTTTCCATACCAAAATAATAACTCAAGTACCTCCTAAAAACGTTTATGTTATTATAAATATGGTACAATCATATTAGTTATTCTATACATCCTCTAAATGAAAAAGTCACCATACGTGCATACGTACGGCTTACCGTCTCCACGTCTTGGTGTAGTTTGTTATTCAAACACTTAATTATTTGGATGCGTATAATAATGATTATATCTAATGTAAATAATAAATATAACATGTTAATTATTATTTATATATGATATAACATCCAATTACATATTATTTCACCATCAATATAATTTTATTGTCGCTCGTGCGTACGTACGGATTACCGTCACCACGACACGATGAGATTCATTCCCACGTTCACCATTCAACGATGTTTATAAAAATATATATTATTAATAATTATGAAATACATGAAATAATAAATCTATGGGAGATATATATATATTTTTGTGTGTGTGTGTACTTACATATATCTTATTCACTTACTTTATCTCAATATGATATGAAAACGGAAACAGTTTTTATGCATACATTTGGCCTATTGTATCCATAAACGGTGGCTTCCATTTCATACATCTATCAATTATAAATATTTATATTCTAAATATATATGATATATAAACCAAGGTTTTTATTTTGGATGTATTTAAATCATTATCTAAATGATACAATCAAGAATAACAATTTAAAACACATACAAAAAACAAAGCGATTATTACCCCAAATATTAATTTAACATGAAAATAATTATTAAATGGGTAGTATAAAGTCATAAATGAATCATGTATTATATAATAAATATGAATATGGTTCTGGTATAATTTAATAACTTTTTATGTTCATTCAATATAAGGTTAATCTTACCCTTGTCCAAAGGAAAGTGTAAGGTAAGAGTTAATTTCACAATCTCTTTATTATCTAAGGATGTTTTCATGTAAGTATCTACGAAGAAATATTTATTATCTATGTACATGTTTCATAAAAGTTTTTTAAAAGGAATTATTTTTAAGGTACTTTTTACTAAAACGTTATTTTAAATGTTTAAAATATTTATTCGTCTAAACCTTTCTCATTAATGTCCATGTTTTAAAAATGGTTTTAATCCTTTTTTACATGGAAATGAATGTTTTAAAATTTTAATTCATTTCAAAATATTCAAAGTGGTATGGAAGAATTTGATTCAAAAATATGTTTTAAATGTATTCCTTTATATGAATTCTTAATTATTTCATGAAAAATGGATATTTCTCTCAAATATTTTTTATGATCATTTTCCACTATGTCAACATCCATTATGGGATATTATTCTTGATCGAGGTTGCTTTATTATGATACAAATCTTCCATATTGTATTGATGTTTTTGTGATATTTTTGACTGTGGATGTTTTATTTTTATACAATTCATGGTTTATGGACAAATTATTTACATTTCATATGCTAGTTTTAATACGAATGTTTATGTTATGTTTGAACCTTTTTATGTATGGAATGCATTGGACTTAGTAAGTGGCATGTGGATCCCTCTATAGCACCTTGATGCATTGGTAGGTCTCATAAGACAAACTAGTGTCTTTTCCCAAGGCCTTCACAAAATCTCATCTGTATTCTTGGCACAAGTCCTTGACTATGTGGTTATGAAGACTGGAATTATGCATTCCATCATTATGAAATTAGCTATTGATATTACATGTGATTATTCAAATAGTAGAATATCAATGTGGATAAGTAAATGGAATTATTTGATTTATCATTTCCATATTATGCTGAAATTTATGTTTATGACCCTTTTGTTTTAGTTTTATACATTGCCTTGAATATTTATACTTATTTATGAATGTTTTCTCTATATTGTTATCCAATCTGAGCATCTGATCTCACCCCTTTCTATGTTTTATTTTTCCCAGGATGAGAAGAAGTATATTCTGACTGACCTCTAGGGATAGTCTAAGGGATATGAATGTGGTCAATGGAGAAACTTTTGTTGTTGTTTTTAATTTTATAATGTAATGTAACATTCATGTATGTAATCTATTTTCCAAAACTGCTAAACTGATCATTCCTTTGGGACTTGATTCCTTGTAATTATGCCAATTTATTAAAATAATGTGCTGACGCTGGGTAACATGTGTCAAGGAATTACAGTTGGTATCAGAGGAAGTTTAAAAACAACCTTGGAAATAGATTTAGATAAATTTGGATTTGAGAACATTACCCAATGATAGACTTTGAGGATTCATATAGAAGAACTTCCTAGAATTTTGGTAATTTAGAGATTTTGTGTATTTTCCAAGCAATATATACCTGTCTGGATATGAGTAGGTAGAGGTGGCTCTGGCATAGATTTACCTAGGAGTGAAAACTCCGACAAGGAGTTTCAGGCATGACATAGGGTATCCTGGTACATGACAACTAGCTTTGTTGCACTCTTGGTTACGACACTCCTAGGGGATATTCTTAAGATAATTCACATTTTTATTACAAGACATTATAAGGATTTAAGAGTAAATACTTACATAAAGAAACCACTTTATGATTTTAGATTTTATACATAATATTTTCAATTTAGGTTAGGTATTATAAAAGTTTGTAATTATTCATTGTGATTCATAAAATAACCTAGTGTATGTCATTATTTAGAAATGGTTCCTAGTAGAAGGAATGTGAATTCTAGCAATACACATGATCGAAAGATTAAGAAGGATCATATCTTTCATGGTATTATGCCAACATTTCAAAGGGAAATAATTTCTCACATATTCTCATCATATGAAGAAATGGTATCATGTGTTAATAAGATAAGTAAAGAATTCTCAAAGTCTTATGGATTTGAAGGGAAGAAAGATAATAAAATGATAGAAGAGAGAAAGATGGATAAACGGAAGATGGGAAAGAAGTATTTTCCCATATATGATAACTGTGTAAAGAATCATCTCGGTAACTGCATTAAGGAAATAGAAGTTTCTTATAATTGTGGAGAAAAATGACACCAAGTATGTGATTTCAACGGTAAGAAAAAGGTTTCAAATGTAGAATGATTCATCTACAAGGAGTTGGGAAACTACGCGAAGCAATGTCCAAATCATCAGAGTATACCCCAAATGTTGTTATTGGATACTAATCAAGTTATGATACTACAGAAGATGAAGAGGAATGATTATATTTGTTATTTTGTTATTAAATAATTGTTTCATTTGAGTATTTTATTAATAATTTACATGTTATAAAAATTATAGTGTATAAAAGGATTGTACTATCATACTATTTCATTAAGGACATGAGATTGTGTGGAACCAAGAAAGTGACTCAATAGTAGGTTAATTTTTTTTCGAAAATATATGGTTGATATAAATATAAACCATGATATGGTTCTGATACTGAGGTAGTAATTTTTGAATAATATATGATTGATTTGGATAAATTACATTGGATATTCTTGACTACCTTGAAACTGATTAATGATTTTTATATTCCATTATTGTTGGAGTTTACAACATTTTTTGATAGAAGGCGTATATCTAGTATTCTATAAGAAATAAGGGATAATTAATGTAATCAATAATGTTCTATGGTAATTCTGGGTGTTATAGTGTTTTACAAGAATACATGATAAAGGTATTCACATTTTATTACATGGAAAAAAAGGATCTTCATTGTGTTTACCTTCCTTATAAATTTTGGACTGTGAGTTTGGATAGACATATTTTGGAAAAGTCTAAAGGTTGGAATCAATTAAGTTTGACATTGGATACTATTTTTATGGTTAAATGAATTCTTGATATTATTTTTGGATTATCATAAAAAGCACAGCCAGGAGGTCGGGCGACAACTTGCCGTGTCCGACAAGGACGTGAGACTTGAACCAGTAACTGAAGGGTGACAATGGTGGATCACCTACCACTCGAATATGTGATGTTTTGGTTTGTATAATTTAATTTTATAATTATTTTGGAAATGAATTATAAATTCATTATTTTTAGAACCCTATACGATTATGATAAATAGAATATTTTTTATTTTTATTATATTTTAGAGTGAAACATGAGTTTGTGGTAGGAATTAGTTGAAGGATTAAACCCTACTTGTCAAGTATATTTTTTACCTCTTATTCTATGAATTAATTAATTATTAAACTTTAGTTAAGGGATCTCAAAAACGAAAATGTGTTATCCAAATACCTTATGTTTTATTGAATTAATGATATTTTAAATCATCATAGATTGATGGCTTTGAAGCCCTCAATTTTACACTTTTGTATGATTGATGACCTCAATCACTCCCTAAAAATATTTATGTTTTCCCTCCAATTATGTGTCTCTAATTTCCACCATTTTTCTTCTAATTAATAACATAATTTGGTGGTGAATTGTTCTTTCCCTTTCCCTCTTATTGAGACTAAATTTTATTAACCCAATTTCTGATGTTGGTTTTCCACAAAGTAATTTTTCTATTTTTATCATTCTATTTTTGAATAAAACTTTTAAATTGCGAGGACGCAATTTTTTGAAGTAGGCTAGAATGTAACACCCCACTATTTTTTAGTACTTTATCTCATTAATGTAATTCAATAGGTTGTGATACACGCAACACCGAGTTTGAGTGCACCACAACTTACCAAACTAGCCGTTAAAAAAGTAATTATAAATATTATTTACTGAATTTTGAATCTTATATAATATATATAATTTTGACATTCATGTTATGTGTTTCTTAGACATAATATAAGAACAAATTCATTTTTTTAGATAAAAGAAGTATTTCTCAAAAAATAAATTTTACCGCCTTTTAAGGGAGAACCCTTTTTAAAATCAATATTTGACACTTTTATATATTCAAATTAAATTAATTAAATTATTCTTTAGGATAAAAACATAAAAATTTAGTTTGGATTAATTTTTTTTACTTTTCTAAAAAAATTCATATTTTAACGAATAGTGAAAAATAATATGTTTTAATTGAAAATAAATTTTTAATTGAAATAATTTATAGTGTTAAATTATGAATTTGAATGTTTTTTAAGTATAATTACATTATATTTTTATTATTTAATACAATTTAGGTCATTATAATTAATTTCACATTTAAATTTGGCATAAACACATGTCAGTCTTTTGATAGTTTTTACTTTTTAAAACCCCTCTTTTTGGTTTTGACAACGGAAATTGATTTAAAATTAATAAATGAAACCTATATGTTCTGAATTTGGTAAAATAGATTTCATTTTTCAATTATGAATATCAAAACTATCTTAGGGTGAATTGTTTGTGTTTTTCTGAAAACTTTCAAGTTTTGATGAATAGTGAAAAACATTGTGTTATTATTTAAAACTGAATTTTTATTTAAATAATTATTTATTTTATTTAAATTTATTTTAAGAAATATATATATATATATATATAATACCTATAGAAGTTAAATGTAATTCATTGGAGTCATTTTAAAATAAAATTAGATGTATAATAATTTATTGAACTTTTGAACCTCTTTTACCCAACTTCTAGGAACGCTAAAACATTTGAATAAAACATAATTTTACTGCTTCTCTGAGTTGAATTTCAAATGTACAAGATACACATTTGACATTAGTAAGTAATATTTGATTCAATAAGATTAAAATAATATTTCGTGCATAGAAACTTTTGACTTTTATTTACCAGAGTTAAAAGTAAATAGGGTAATTAAAGGTAAAAATGATATTATAATTACCCTGACACATGTATTATTTCTTATGGATAAGTTTAATTCGACCAAAAACAACCTTAGGAATAAAATATGATATTTTAGATCCACTTGGATTATATTAAGACATTTATTATTATTTTATTTAAAGAAGAGTTAAAAGTTTTACATTCCATGTTTATTAAATAAACCATTTTTAATATAAGATTATACATAAGATAAATTCAACTATAAATATCAATTAGAATGATACAAATATTTCCATCATAATGGTATTTTATTTATAGTTTTCAGTGATTAAATAATATAATTTATTTATGACACAATGAGGATGCAGTAATTACATTCTTAATGAAATATTAAAATATTTTATATTATAAATATTAAAATAATTAGAATATAAAATTTCATATTCCATACTCTAATTTTCTAGGTTAATATGATATTTTAGGGTTGATTAGATAAAATTTTTCAAAGTGATAAGGTTTTTAGGAATTTCACAAAAACCAAATACCAAATAGTGTCAAAATTGACATAAATTAATTTTAAAAACAAATATTATATTGTGGGTTGATATAATATTTCCAAAAATATAAGGTTTGGCCAAATTGCTTAAATAATATTATATATATCAATGATGAACCACTTTAGGTTCTATGGGTAGTTTAGAGTATGTTTATTAACCATATAGTGTAAGAATACAAGAAGACACTGTAAAAGTTAAACTATTTTACAAAGAGTTAAATCTAAAAGATAAGGTTAAAATGGTAACCTAAAATTGTCTAAAAAATATTGGTTGAGATTATTTCGACCCATGAACACAAAATTCTCTAAATAAATCCATTTTTAGCCATTATAAATGAATAAGATTGTATAATAATTTAGTATTTTAATCTTTTCCAAAAGTGTCCATCACCCCTCTTATAAAATGGCACTTCCCCTTCTCTCAAAATCACACCTGAAAAGCCATTTGGATTGGCCAAACCCTACCCAAATATCCTAAGTACTTACCTAAAATCAACCTCGAGTCATTACTTTTATAATAAATCCAACATAAGGAGACCTTTGGATCAACTCCAAAGGAAACACCCGAAGAAGAGGTAATAATTACACCACCCTCTTTCAAGTTCTTTTCATATTCTACTTCTGTTTTCCTTATTGTTTCCATACCAAAATAATAACTCCAGTACCTTATACATACTGTGATGTTATTATAAATATGTTAAAACCATATTCGTTATTCTATTCATCCTCTAAATGACAAAGTCACCATATGTGCATACGTACGGCTAACTGTCTCCAAGTCGTGGAGTAGTTTGTAATTAAAACACTTCATTATTTGGATGGTTATAATAAGGAGTATAACTGATTTAAATAATAAATATATCATGTTAATGATTCTGTAAATATTACATAAAATCAAATTAAAAACTATTTCACAATCAATATAATGATATTGTCACTCGTGCGAACGTACGGATTACCGTCTCCACGACGTGATGAGATTCATTCCCACGTTCACCATTCAATGATGACTATAAAAATATATATTATTAATAATTATTTAATATATGGAACAACAATTCGACTTAATATATATATATATTTACTCACATATATCTTATTCACTTACTTTCATTCAATACGATATGAAAACGGAAACAGTGTTTATGCGTACGTACGGCCTACCGTCTCCATAAATAGTGCCTTCCATTTCATCTATCTATCTATTATAAATATTTATTCTCTAAATATATATGATATATAAATCGCTTTTTATATTATTTAAGTATTTAAATCATGATCTAAATTATATGATCAAGAATAGCAAGTTAAAACATGTACGATAAAGAAAGGGATTAATACCCAAAACGTTAATTTACCATGAAAATAATTATTAAATTGGTAGTATAAAGGAATAAATGAATCATTTATGATATAATAAATATGAATATGGTTCTGGTATAATTTAATAATATACTATGGTAATTATGTTGGAGGTTAAACGTACCCCCGACCAAAGGAAAGTGAAAGGTAAGTGTTAATTTCACAATTTCTTTATTATCATAGGATGTCTTTATGTAAGTATCTACAGGGAAATATTTATTATCCATGTCCATGATTCATAAAATTGTTTTCAAATAGATTCTTTTTAAGGGACTTTTTTCTAAAACATCATTTTAAATGTTTTAATGATTTATTCTTCTAATCATTTCCCATTAATGTCATTGTTTTCAAAATGGTTTTAAGGATTTATTTATATGGACATGAATGTTTTAAAATGTTAATCCATTAAAAAGTTTCAATGTGTTATGGGACACTTTTATTCAAAACACTATTTTAAATGACTTCCTTTATATGACTTTTAGATGATTTCGTGAAAAAGTGATATTTCTCTCATTAATTTTTGATGATCATTTTCAACTATGTCAACATATTTTACAAGATATTATTCTTGATCAAGGTTGATTTATTATGATACAAATATTCCATATTTTATTGGAGGTTTTCTGATATTTTTGACTGTGGATGTGTTATTTTTATACCATTCATGGTTTATGGATAAATTATTGACATTTTTATGCTAGTTTTATATACGAATGTTTATGTTATGTTTAAACCTTTTCATATGAGGAATGCATTGGACTTAGTAAGTGACGAGTGGATCCCGTTATAACTCCTCGATTATTCGGTAGGTATCATAAGACAAACTAGTGTCTTGAATCAAGACCTTGAAAAAATATTATTTGTAGTCTTCTCACAAGGCCTTGACTATGTGGTTATGAATTTTTGCATTATGTATTCCATCATTATGAAATTAGCTTGATATTAAATGTGATTATTCAACTAGTAGAATATCCATGTGAATAAATAAATTTAATTATTTGATTTATCTTTTCCATATTATGATGAAGTTTAAATTTAAAATGCTTTTGTTTTAGTTTTATACATTTCCTTAAATATTAATGTTTATTTGTGAATGTTTTCATTATATTTTCATCCTTACTGAGTATCTGAGCACACCCATTTCTATGTTTTATTTGTCCCAGGATGCAAAAAATTATATTTTGGCTAACCTACAGGGATAGTCTAAGGGGTATGAATATGGTAAATGGAGACAATTTTGTTTTTTTGTTTCATTTTATATTGTAATGTAACGTTCATGTATGTAATCTATTTTCCAAAACTACTAAATTAATCGGTCCTTCAGGACTTGATTCCCTATAATCATGCCAATGTATTAAAATAATGAACCGACTATGGGTAACTGGGGTCGAGGAATTTGAGTTGGTATCAAAGGAAGTTTAGAAACAACCTTGGAAATAGATTTAGATAAACTATGATTAGAGAACATTACCCTAAGATAGACTATGAGGATTACTATAGAAGAACATCCTAGATTTTTGGTAAAGTATAGATTTTGTGTATTTTCAAAGTAATACATCCCTATCTGGATATGAGCAGGTAGAGGCGGCTTTGGCACATATATACCTAGGAGTGAAAACTCTGACAAGGAGTTTCGGGCTTGACCCGGTGTATCCTGGTACACAACAATTAGCCTTGTTGCACTCTTGGTTATGACACTCTCGGAGGATATCTTAGGATAATTCACATTTTCATTACAATCCATTATGAAGGATTTAGGAGTAAATACTTCCTCAAAGAAAAAATTTTATGATTATAGATTATATGCATAATATTTTTAATTTACGTCAGTTATTATACATGTTTGGAATTATGCATTGCGGTTCAAAAACTAACCTAGTGTATTTCATTGTTTATAAATGGTTCCTAGTAGAATGAATGAGAATTCCAGCAATACACATGATCGAAAGATTAAGAAGGATCATATATTTCATGGTTTTAAGCCAACATTTAAAAGTGAAATATTCTCCCATGTATTCTCATCATATGAAGAAGTAGTATCATGTGTTAATAAGTTAAGTAAAGAAATCCTTGAGTCTTATGTCTTTGAAGGGAAGAAAAGGAATAAAAGTATGTAATAGAGAAAGATGTATAAAGGGAAGAGGGTAAAGATGGATTTTCCCATATGTGATAACTATAGAAAGAATAACCTTGGTAAATGCATGAAGAGAATGGGAGTTTTTTATAAGTGTGGAGAAAAAGGACACCAAGTACATTATTTCAAGGGAAAGAAAAAGGTTTCAAATGTACAATTCTTAATAAACAAGGAGTTGGTACATGACATGAAGAAATTTCCAAATCATCAAAGTATACCCCAAATGATACTATTGGATAATAATCATGTTATTATACTACCGAAGATGAAGAGTAATGATTATATTTCTTATGTTGTTATTAAAGTATTGTGTAATTTGAGTATTGTATTAATAATGTACATGTTATAAGAGTTATAGTGTATAAAAGGATTTTATTGTGGTATTATTTCATTAAGGACTTGAGAATGTGTGGAACCGAGAAAAGTGACTCAATAGTAGGTTAAATGTTTTGGATAATATATGGTTGAGAGAAAGATAAACCATAATATGGTTCTGATACTGAGGTAGTGATTTTGGAATAATATATTATTGATTTTGATAAATAATAAATATGACATGTTAATTATTCTTTATATATGATATACCATCCAATTATATATTATTTCACAATCAATATTATGATATTGCCGCTCGTACGAATGTACAGATTACCGTATCCACGACGCGATGAGATTCATTCCCATGTTCACCATTCAACGATGATTATAAAAATAAATATTATTAATAAGTATGTAATATATGACATAATAATAATACTATAGATATATATATATGTACTAACATATATCTTATTCACTTACTTTCGTTCAATACGATATGAAAATGGAAACAGCGTTTATGCGTACGTATGACCTACCATCTCTGTAAACAGTGCTTTCCATTTTATATAACTATCTATTATAAATATTTATATCCTAAATATATATGATATATAAATCAAATTTTATATTCTGGAAGTATTTAAATCATGATCTAAATGATACCATCAAGAATAAAAAGTTAAAACATGTACCATAAAGATAGTAATTATTACTCAAAATGTTAATTTAACATGAAAATAATTATTAAATGGGTAGTATAAAGTCATAAATGAATCATGTATGATATAATAAATATGAATATGTTTCTGGTATAATTTAATAACATACTATGTTCATTATACATGAGATTAAACTTACCCTTGACCAAAGGAAAGTGTAAGGTAAAGGATAATATTACAATCTCTTTATTATCCGAGTTTGTTTTTACATAATTATCTACTGGGATATATTTATTATCCATGTAAATGTTTCATAAAATAATATTAAAAGGGATTATTTTTTAGGTAATTTTTACTAAAACATTATTTTAAATGTAATAAATATTTATTCTTCTAAACCTTTCTCATTATTATCCATGTTTTCAAATTGGTTTTAAGGATTTATTTATATAGACAAAAATGTTTTAAAATGTTAATTCCTTTCAAAATATTCAAAGTGGTATGGGACACTTTGATTCAAAACTATATTTTAAATGACTTCCTTTATATAAATTTTAAATCATTTCATGAAAAAGGGATATTTCTCTCAAATATTTTTACTAAACATTTTCAACAATGTCAACATCCTTTATGGGAAATTATTCTTGATCGAGGTCGATTTATTATGATACAAATCATCCATATTTTATTGAAGGTTTTGTGATATGTTTTACTGTGTATGTGTTATTTTTATACCATTTATGGTTTATGGATGTAGGATTGACATTTTTAATTCTAGTTTTAATACAAATGTTAATGTTATGTTTAAACCTTTTCAAATGAGAAATACATTGGACTTAATAAGTGACGGGTAGAGCCCATTTATCTCCTTGATGCATTGGTAGGTCTCATGAGACAAACTAGTGTCTTGTAACAAGGCCTTCACAAAATCTTATTTATAGTCATGTCATAAGGCCTTGACTATATGGTTATAAAGTTTGGCATTATACATTCAATCATTATGAAAATAATTATTGATATTACATGTGATTATTTGACTAGTATAATATCCATGTGAATAATTAAATGACATTATTTGATTTAACATTTCCATATTGTGCTGAATTTTATGTTTAAAATTCATTTGTTTTAGTTTTATACATTTCGTTAAGTATTTATGCTTATTTATGAATGTTTTCACTATATTGTTATCTTTAATGAGCATATGAGCTCACATATTTCTATGTTTTATTTTTTTCCAATATGTGAAGAAGTATATTCTTACTGACATGTAGGGATAGTCTAAGGGATATTAATGTGGTTAATGGAGACAATTCTGTTTTTGTTTTAAATTTTATAATTTAATGTAACATTCAAGTATGTAATCTATTTTCCAAGACTACTAAACTGATCATTCCTTCAGGACATGATTCCTTGTAATCATACCAATGTATTAAAATAATGAACCGACTCTAGATAACTAGTGTCGAGGAATTATAGTTTTAAAAAAATTCAAAACTTCCTTTATAAGTTCTCATGTGGTTGTTTATAAATAAAATTATTTCAGTAATTTCAAATATTCTTTTTTATGTTTTCAAATTATTCTTAAATAAAAAATATTCAAAGTGTTTTCAATATTATTATTAAAGTTTTTAAGGGAAATTATTTTTGAAATGATTTCAATCCTTATTTCTATGTTTTCAATGTATTTTCAATGAAAATGGTTTTCATAAGGATTTTTGTTTGAAAAGAATTTTTTTAAAGAATGAAATAAATTTTCCTCAAGAAAACTTTTTAAAAATGTCTTTCAAAATTGCATTCCATCTAAGATGACATCCATTGAAGTTACTCATGACTTTATATGAAATGATCCAAAGTATCCATTCATATTATTTCTCTACATGGTTTATTTTTTTATGGAATGATTTTAATGAAATCCAATTCTCTTTCATAGTTTATATATTGATGAAAACCATTCTTATTCGATGGATTTTATGCCTATAAAACCTACTTCTTTTAACGGGTTATTCTTTCATGAAATTATTATGGAACCTTTCTTTTTTCCACAATTTATGATATGATTACATCTTTATGACATCCATTTCATTTCATGATTTATGATAGGATGTTTAAGAAACTCATCTATTTTTATTGTTCATGATATGATTAATGTTTTTATTATCTTTCGACACATGTATTAATTATTTTATTATGAGATGGGAAGACATATATCTTCCTCTAACACATTGGGTAAATAATTATAACTCATGAGATAATTATAGTATTAAAGTCGACCTGCTTGATCCACTATGGAAGATGGGAAAACCTTATCCAATATAGGAATATGGGGAAACATGAACCATTATAAGGAAAGTAGTACTACTAGTGACGGTAGTGCGTCCCTGCCAGTAGGTGTAGTCTCCATGAAGATGGGAAGATGGGGAAACATGATCCACTATGAGAAGATACCGAACATTGATCCCTTGTAGGTAAAGGACTATGACTAAGGATGGGGGGTTTTTCTTCTTAGTAAGTGTGTCCCCATAAAGTACATTTATAAGTTCTAGAAATGTGTCTTGACTTATTGGGAATGATATCTCATGATTATGTGTATGTCAAAATTCTATGTCTTATTACTATGTTATGATTTCATAGATTATGATCTTGTTTCCCTTATGATTCATGTCTTAGAAACTAATAATATTTATGCCATGATTCATGTTTAGGATATTTTATATGCTGGGTATGATATTCTAAGTTTATGAACATATTCTCATGCCCTTATGTTCATGTTTATGCTTACATATCTCCCTTATTTACCCTTACTAAGCATCTGACCACACCCATTTTAATGATTCCTTCCCCAAGTTATGAAAATATATTCAATTTATGATATTTCTAGGGGTGATAATATATCTTACTTAGGTATCATCATTTTTGTTTCCATGTTTCCAAATTCACTAAACTAATGCATTCTTTGGGAACCTATTTTTGTAATGTTTTATGTATTCCTAAAAAATAATGTAATTTATATGTACATTAGGACAATGTTATTATATATGGTATCATGTCAAAGGTTTATTTGTCCTTTGGAAACTAGCATGAGAAATATTTAGTGATATCCCTAGGAAAATTTCTAAGGATATGTATAGATATTTCTCTAAGGATAATATTAAGGAAGAGTAAAATTATAGGAAATTTCCTTGAATTTTGGTAAAGGATAGAGGAATTGGTTTCCTAGAAATTCATACATGTTAATATACTACAATTGGATATTGTTTTGGCATAATTTTACCTTATACTGACAACTCTACCAAGGTGCGTCGATCCCAACTCGAGCACAACCAAGTACATGAAATGATCCTTACTTGCTCCTGGATTGACATTCCTAAGGGATACACTTTGGGTATTCACAAAATCTTCACCAACCATCATGAAGGATTTAAAAATAATTTTTCTATGAATAACATAGGATAAACCTAAGGTATCATATTTTATGAAACATTTCATAAAATAGACATCTTATGAGTGGTTTTCATGATTCTATAGTTTCTTTCTATGATAATCGTTTCTTACATAATGATTTCCAGTTTTAGTAAATGGTGAAGACCAACAGGAATTGGGTTAATGTCAAATGTGAAAAAAAATTATGAGTAGTCAAATGGGATGGTCACTAGAGTAAAGGATGTTGTGATCATTACTAGTTAGTTTTTATGGAACATGATCTACCATGTGTACCTTAACAAACTCTCAGACTTAGCAAAGAAGTGGATGATGGTTTTTTTGAGATTTATGGTAATGGAGACCATAGAGGATATAATTTTTAGTTCCATTTATGTCAAGAATGAGAAAAAAACTCACCCAAATTAATGTCTTAAGGGAACAAGAATATGTTTTGACTGTGGAAAAGTATTTTACAAAGCAAGTAACTACAATGGAAAAAATGAAGGGTTTATTTAATTAAATGGATGGGAATATTGTACATCCTAATACATCAAAAAATGATAAATTATTTATGTGTGGAATGAATGGTCATTATGAAAATCAATGTCTTAAGTGGAAATCTTCTAAAGAGAATCTGTAAGGTGGTATGAGTAATGGTTATATTACTGATGATGATGAAACTACAGAATAAATGTGAATGAAAATAGGTAATAAGTAGTAGGATGAGGTATCCTATATATCTATTATAGATGAAGTGTAATAATCAATGTTTTTATGTTTTTGGATTCAATAATTATGTTATATGAATAGTGAAATATGCAACGATTGTCCAGCTTATGTTTTTTCATAAGGATTTACAATATAATGTTGAATATTTTTGATGGACTGGAAAAATTAATTAACGACATGGTGTTATTTTTACTAAGGGAAGATAACCCTTAATATATTCCTTATTTTAATATAATGTTGTTTGTAAAAGGATATTTTGGATATCAATAAGTAAATTGGTTGGTACGAATTACCATGGAGCTAATAATGTATTTTTTTTAAAAAGTAGTTTATGGTGTCATGTATGAAGTTAAAAACTTCTTGGATTCATGAAATATATCTATTAATCCTTTTAATAATGAAAAATTCATTTTTCTCAATAAGGATTTATGGTAATTCATGTCATTATCTTATTTTAATATAAAACTTAGTGAAGGTATTCACATGTTTGGTATGTAATATATAAGAGACACTATATGATTTATGGGGGATCAATGTTGAGATGATTTTGAGAATTTTTTGAAATTATTTCTAGATATTTGAATTTTCATCTTTTAGAAGGGTTATAAGGTTAAACATTTGTGGAATGTTTAAGTTAAAATTTAGATGATTTTTTTATTAATGTGTTCTCTCACCACATAATGATTTATTAATATTGGATAACATGTTCTAAAAAAATATTTTTTATAGTAAATGATGACAATTCATATTGATTATCATAGATCTCATGATCTGTTAGTGCTTCAAGAACGAAAAAAAATTCACCTTCCTTTTTTGGAGAAAAATGTGAAGTAGAAATTGTTCAATGACCAATAAAGGGTGAGGTTGTCATGAAATTATATAAGTATATCATTACATATAAAATCATCAAAATTAGGAAAAGGATATAGAAATAATATTTTATCCTAATACCTTATTTTTTGATGAATTGATGGCCGTTTAAATCATCACAAAATTATGGCTTTGTGTCCCTCAATATTTCATCGATCATTCAATTGTTTTTTGATTAATGACCTCAATAGCTCCCTGTAAATATTTATTCCTTTCCTCTACTTCTATATTTTCAGTTTCCAATAATGTTCTCCCATATGAAAACCTAGTAATGAGTCACTTTGGGTAACCATCATGTTTCCAAAAATCTATTTTTTTCAAAAAATAACATTTTTTTACTTTGCGGGTTTCTATGAAAGGAACTTTCACGTATTAAACTTTTAATAGACCAACTAAATTTTGAGGGAAAATTTCATTTTAATAGGCTAGAGTATAACACCCTGAGTTTTTGTGATCCTTGTTTTCAAATAAATTAATTTATATTTGATTTAATTTGTTGCATGTTGCACCAATTTAAACATTATTTACACCATATTCTAAGTTATTCTTTCACTACACACAACACTGACTTGGAGTGTGTTACATGCAACACAGATTTTCTACGAAAGTACATTTTATTATTATTATAATTTTAATTTGAGATTTATAGAATAGAAATTTAAATTAGTAATATTAATAGTAATAACTAATTTTTAAATATTATTTATATGGTTTTTATATAGATAAATCATATTGATAACGAGAAATATAATTTTTTTAAAGTAATTATATGTTTGAAAATACTATTTTCTTATTTAAAATTTTTTTGTTCTTCAATAAAGAATTGTAAAATTATTTTTACATACTTTTTGAAATTTAATTTGATAAAATAAACTTCATTTTTTAATTTGAAATTCCAAAATTATCCTTGGGTGAATTTTCAAGATTTTTTTGAGAAACATCATTTTTTAGGAATAGTGAAAATATTGAAGTTTAATTCAAAACTAAATTTTTTCTAATTTATTTTTGTAGTTAAATTATATTTTAAGTTATTTTTAACTTCACAATAAATATATTATACACCTACTGGTCCAATTTAGGTCATTTAAATGATTTTTATATTTAATTTAGATATAAACCCTAAATTAACAATTGAATATTCTCTATATTAAAACCCCTCTTTCTTGCCACATCTACATGATTATAATTAAACATAACTTTTCCATTAATGGTAATTGAATTTCTAAAAATGTAAATAGTCATTTTTAATCAGTATAATATTTATAGTCTAATAAGATCAGTTTAATGTTTGGGCAAAAAGATTAGTGAAAGTGATAAAAATGATTGTAGCGATTAAGGAAAAATTAAGCTTAACAGTGGACTAAACCTTAAACTTAAGGGCCAAATTACCCAGAAACATGTCCAAAAAACCATTTTATAGACATATTTCATCCATAAAACTAAAATTATTGTGTTTGGTTGGTTTTTGATGACTTGTTTTCTTGTAAAAACGTTGGTACACCTAACTTGTTTTCAAAATTGCCAAGTGAGTCCCCTCCCTTCCTTATAAAAGGTCCCCATCTCTCCCCCTTATTCATGCCACTTAAACCACTTATTTTCAGCCAAGATCTATCAAATTAACTTCCCAAAATCCCCTATTCTTCCTTTAATCCTCCCTTTGGGAATAAATCCAACCAAATAATCCCTTTGGTGAAAACTAAAAGGAATCACCTAAAGAAGAGGTACCATTCTTCCTCAAGATCATTTCCTTAATTTTATTCCGATAATACCTCAATTATTCTTATTAATTGCTTATATAATAACACTATTATACTAATAATAAAGATTTTTTTTATTCAAAGGGATATAACTATACTTATACACACTTCCACTTAATGGGCAACAAACTTATCATTCTTGTGTATGACGAACTACTACCTCACGAAACAATGTTCTATGTTTTACCTTTACCACCAATCATGGTTGGGAATTATTATAAAATAATTGTATTTATATGATATATAATTTATTTCTGATGTATTTATAAGTTTTTAGTTATTATATAAATCCTACCTTCATTCTTTTAATTTTGTGTGAATACGATAACTTCGTTTTTAGAAGTGTGGACAACTGCCTTGTCAAAGCGATGTGATTCGTTCACACTTTACAAAGAATGTATTGTGAATGGGTTTTGTAAAATTATATTATATACATGAATTAATAATTCTAATGTAATTATATTATATATATATATATATAATTTTCTTTCTTTCAATACGATAATAAAATGAAAGATGTGTTCATGCGTACATACGACCTACCATCTCCACAAATGGTGTATTTTGTTTGAGATTTATATATTTTATATATTAAAAAAATATTTATATATTTAATATATATGGTATATGAATCTTTTTTTTCATTATTTAAATATGTAAATCATGATCTAAGTATTAGGACTAATAATCACATGTCAAAACACACACGATAAACAAAGTGGCTATTACGCGAAATATTACATTAATATAGAATTATTAAAAAAATGGGTAATATAAAGTCCTGAATGAATCATATATGGTACTAGATATAATAAAATAGTAATTTTTTTGATTTATAACAAAATTATATTTATTATACAGAAGGTTTTATTATGTACAATGAAATTCAAGACTTAAGGTAAGGTAAGTTTTCCTCACTTTTTATTTCTATGTGTTACATACCTTATTCACCACTAAATTATTTTTTGTGTTATATAACATATAATTATTGTATTATATGATAATTATATTTAAATTTATGTATATTTAAATATTAAATTTATTATATATCATTCATGTGGTTTTACTGTTCAAATGTTAAATATCAGTAAGACAGTTTTGTATCAATTTTCCTTTTTGAGGCACATGTTGTTCTATACACTGTATTATTTTACGAGGAGTGTATAATTACATTTTTCATTTTATATAATTAATATAATTATATAAATGATATATTAATCATCACATAATGTCATTTTATTAAATGGGGATTATGATTCAAAGTTACCAAGTGGTGAGAGTTTATTGAAATAATCATATCGTTTTTCGATATTATTTTTTATTATTCCTCCATTAATGAAATAATAAGATAAATATATAAATAAAACTCATGAAATTTATTATAAAATGGTTATTATTTATTTATTCATGTATTGGTACCATTTTTACACACTTTGGTACATAATATGATCAAGATATTGTTTTCAAGAAAGTCTAGCTTTAAATCCTTCTTCGGTCAGAAATTTATGTTCCTTCAATACCTTGTTTTCTATGAAAGTTCCCAGAAAGTTATAATATTAACCAATGATATTTAAAATAAATTTTTAACATTCTTTTTCCTTTGAAAAAAAATGATTTTTTAAAAATTACTCTTCTTGTCGATTTCCGTTTGAGGAAATTTTCTAAACTTTTTACAAGGAAAAAGTCATGTTCAGAATGTACATATTTACCCACCATCATGACCATAATTACCTTAGATCTTCCTTCATAAGATTAAAAAGTAATTTTTTAAAGATTTTTTCCCAAATATTCTATTAATTAGTATTTTTAATTATATTTTTAATGAAAAAAGATCTCAAAAACAATTATTTATAAAATGTGTTTAAAATGATTTTCAAAACATCATTTATAAGTTTTCAATGTGTTGTTTTCAAGGAAAATTATTTCAATGATTTTGACGATTATTTTATAATTTTTCAAATAATTTTTAAAGAAAAAGTTTGTAAATTTTTTTCAAGATTATTTTACAAGTTATCAAAGAAAAAGTTTTTCATAATTATTTCATGCATTATTTCAATGTTTTTAAATTATTTTTAAAGAAAACATTTTTCAAAAGGTTTTATGATTGAAAATGTTTTTTTAGAATAATGGATATTTTCCTCAAGAAAATCTTTTAAAGGTATCATTACAAATTATTTTCCATCTAATATGACATCCATTAGGGTCACTCATGCCTTTATGGGAAGTTATCTAAAGGTTCCATTTATATTTATTCTTTTAATGGTTTATATTTTGATGGCATGATGTTTATGAAACATGTTTCTATTTCACAGGTTACATGTTTATGAAACTCATTCCACTTCCACAGGTTTTATTCTTATTAAACCTGATTCATTTTATGTGTTATGAATTTATGAAATTATTATGGAGCCTAACTTTTTTTGACATGTTAAGATATTATTACATGTCAATGGAACACATTTAATTTCATGGGTTATGATCAGATGTTCATGAAACCCATATCATTTTATGGGTTATGATATGATGAAAGTTTTGTTATCTTTTGGGAAATGTATTCATTATTTTATTATGAGACGGGTGAAACTTATATCTCCCACCAATGTATTGGGTCAAAATTTATATCTCATGAGATAATGATGGGATTCAAGTCAATGAGCTTGATCCACTAGAAAATATGGAGAAATTTAATCCACTCTGGGGAGATGGGAAACCACAATCCCTTTTAAGGAAAGGACTGCTAAAAGGGATGGTGTTGTTTCCCTCCCCATTCGTGTAGTCCCCTGTAGATGGAAAGATGTGGAAACATGATCCCCTATTTGAAGATGGGGAAACTCATTCCCTTATAAGTAAAGACCTAAAAATGGGAATGGTGGTGTGTCCCAACCATTAGTTGTAGTCCCCATGAAGTGCCTTGATAAGTTCTAGGAATGTGTATTAACTTATAGGGAATGATATTACATGATTATGTGTATGCCATAATTCAATGTCTAATTACTATGTTAATATTTCATGGATTATTATCTTGTTTCCCTTATGATTCATGTCTTATGAACATATAATATTTATGCTATGATTCATGTTTATGATCATTAATATGAATTGTATGATCATATAATGTTATTAACACATTATAATACCCTTATTCCCATGTTTATCCTTACATGTCTCCTTTTTTACCCCTACTAATAATTTGATATCACCCTTTTTAATGGTTGATTCCCCATGTTATAAAGATTAATTCCATGTATGATATATCTAAGAGGGATGATAATATTTGAGAACCTATTGTGTGATAATTCATCTCCCTCATGTATCATCATTTACATTTCAATGTTTCCTAATGCGTTAAATTAATATGGACTTTGGCTATTTATTTTTTAATGTTTTAAGTATTCTATAAAAATGATGTAATCTCTCTATACTTTAAGACTGGTTTGCTATATCACTATCATGAATAATCATGAAATCAAAAAAATATGATAGTAACACCATCAATAATCAATAAAAATCCTATAATCTTTATAAAAAAAATGTCACCCGTAAACGGTCAAATAGACCAAAAATATATTAAACAATCCCTTCTTGGTTTCCTTTTAAGTCTAAGTAAAATACACTTTTAAACCATTATAAATGGAATCACTTATCATATTTATTCATTTTTTTTATTTTAACTAAAACCAAAATGAAAAAAATTATATTGGCACCTATATTTTGTTTTATAATACCCTTTAAAAACAAATATTTTTCATTTCCCTTTGCATTTAAAATTTCACTTGAATCAAACATCTTTTTAAATCACATTTAAAAAGGAAAAATCATTTAATTTTCAAAATATATCTCATAACATTATAACAAAACATAAAATCTACCACCAAAACTCATTCATCCATGGCGCGATGATAACTACCCTTACTTTTTATAAATAGATATTAAATTATAATAGATAAATATTAATTACATTTAAAAATATACACCCATGGTCCATAAAGTTTTAGTGTCTTTGGAGACTAGATACACAATCTTATTATTTCATAAAATATCTTAAACATCATAAAAAAATATCTTCCCACATAGTACTCTTCCTAAACTTACCCTACATAAAACATTTCATCATAACCTGGGGAAATGAAACATAATAAATAGTGAGCTCAAATGCTTAGTAAGGGTAAATAAGGGACATATCAACGATCTATTAAACATATCATGAGAATAAGGGTATGGGAACATAAGTTTAACATTTGAAAACTGTTTGTATCATATCATATATCATAATCATGAGTCAAAGAATAAATATTGATGTTTTATAAGACATTAATAACAAAGGAATCAAATAACATGATCCATGAGAGCATTTTATTAGAATAATACATAACTTTTAGTATACACATAATCATAGAAAATCATTTACATAGTGAAGTGTCACATCCCAAAATATCATAGTGGATTGGGTTCACTCCATATTCCATCATATTCATAGTCAAGGTTCACTCCCATGACTATCATAGTCGATTGAATCCCCTAATAAACTATATTCACTTCCTATTTCAGTCCTTATTATCTCATGATGTATTCATATTTACCCAAATGCATTGGAGGGCTTTATAATTATAGTACCACCTGTCACATAATTAAAATCATACATATTTACCATAATATCATAAAATATTCATAATATCATAAAC
This sequence comes from Viscum album, assembly GCA_963277665.1. Taxonomy (NCBI): domain Eukaryota; kingdom Viridiplantae; phylum Streptophyta; class Magnoliopsida; order Santalales; family Viscaceae; genus Viscum; species Viscum album. The sequence continues at coordinate 599,001,550 of OY728159.1, read as the reverse complement.
CATTTAAATTAAATGGTTTTTCTAAAAACTTTATCATTTCATCATAGCATAAAATTTATAAAATAAAAATGTTTCATAAAGTCTTCGTCATAACTTAATAAACCTGTGTGAAAGAAACGGGTTTCATTGAATCATCCTAAAATCATAATCATCATAATACATCCAGAGAATAAAATTTTATGGTATCATTAGATAATAACCATAGTAAATCATAAGTATCAATAAAGGGTATTGTTATGGGTGGATAATACCTTTAAAATACCAATGGAACATTTCATTATAAAAATACCCTTTTCAATTTGAAATCACTTATTTAAAATATAAAAATTTCACAAAAATTAAAGAAAAAAAATTATTTGAAAATAAAATTAGAAACTTTTAATTTTATCTTCAAATCCATTATTGTTCATGATAGTGAAAATTTTAATTCATGTCGTGTATGCTAAAATAAATATTCCTTAAACATTTTTGGTAAAAGGGTAAAAGGTACATTATTCTGAAAATGATATGAATATTCATTTTAACTATGTTTTCAAATTAAATGTCGAGTATAAATAAATTTAAAAAATTATAGGGTAATATTAAAAATATTATGGAATATTTTTAGAAAACATGGACATGGAAGAAAAAGGATTTTCGGTCAAAGAAAAAAATAAAGTTAGTTCTTACTAAAAATATTGTATCGGTATCATGATTTCTTAAAGAGGGAAAACTAAAAGGAAAATATCTAGTCTAAATAAATAAATAAGGGATAATAAAGTTCATGTAATTCTTAAGATATGGGACATAAACTTTTTTTATCTTAATCTTAATCATAAATAATACCACTAAACAAAGATATTGTAATATAAATCTCTTACATCAAGTTAGAATTTCTTCGAAATATATTTTAATCTCATGTATAATAAATTTAAATTTATTTTAATTATATAAAAGAGTCATTTACATACTTATAATATCATATATGATATAATTATTTAATTTCAACACCCATTTATCAATAATTACTTATTAAAATCATCGTTTTCAGGTATTAAATGTTTTTTTTTTCATGACAATTTTGGTTTGGTAGTTATGATCATTGTACTTTTATAAGGTTTACATCATATCTATAATGTTAATGATGATATAAATATAATATATATTCATTATAAATATGTATTTATCACCATATATAAAAGTTACAGATAGAAAAATGAGTTATATGGTTCATAGAGATGGTAGACCGTACGTACGCTTGAACGTTGGTTTCACTTTTTTACGAAGGGAAATAAATAAAGGTAAATGATAATTAAACTTTAAAGAATCCTTATTATATAATATTTATCATATATTAATTAAATATATCCTTTACACTGTCCATGTAAATTGAAAATGAAAAATGAATCACATCACTTTGTGGAGGTGATAGTCCACAGGTACGTATGAGTGACGTGGTCATTTTTCCAACAGATAAAAGTAAGAAGGTTGATATAATATTATAAATCAAGTAAAATAATTATAATATATAAAATATTAAACCCATAATAATATTTATCCTTGAAATATGGTGATGTAAAATGAATTACATCACTATGTTGAGGTGGTTGTCCACACATACGAATGAGGGATACTTTCACATCTCATTTGATAGAATACTAGGTGGATAATGAGGGTTAATAATAATAATAACTTTTCAGAATATTAAGGATAATTAATTTGTTATATTATAATAAATAACATATATTGTGAGAAGTTATAAGAAGAAATAAATTTAAAGAGGCCAGATAGGATGATTACTACGTCTTCGATAGACCTACTTTAGATCCTTTCTTAAGGACCCATGGAATTTTCTTTTAAGAATACCTAAAATGCAAAATCATGTATATATAATATTAGAAAATATTTTTGTAGGGTTTTTTCGAGATATAATTCGCAAATTATTATAGAGAAGAGAAATGAGAGGTGTCCTTTTATTAGTGGGAGATAGGACACACATGGAATTTCTTAAAATATTAAAATTTAATATTGTCATTATCAAGAAATATTACCAGATATTTGAATTTGGTATATTATGAAATCAAAATATGTCCAACCAATATTATTTATAAATTTTTAATTATCAAAATTACTTTTATCTCTTGGTTTACCACCTGATAAACTTATTTTAATGTTAATTGTAGTGACAATTTTTGGAACTTTTAACTATTAATTATGTCCAAAAAATGAAATTAGCCTCATTAAAAATTTAGAAATTATAAATCCATATATGGTATCCTATTTTTCAAATTCAATTCATAGAATTGGAAGAATTTTATTGAAACTAAACTCATAAAATGTAATGGAAAGAAGTTTTCCAAAATATTGTTTTCTTAAGTATAATTTTTTTCCAAATATAACATAAAATTGATTCTAATGACCTTAATTAGATTATTCAAAATATATATTAAATTATTTTAGATAAATAATTTTAATAAAATGAAACTTTTTAAATGAATGAAACAAAATAAATTCAACAAAAATCAGTATAATTCACTATTCATTGAAAAATAAATCTTTTTAGAAAATTCTCTAAATTTCATAGTAAAATAATTTTTCATGATGATTCCAAAAATAAATTAAAGTTTACAAATATATTTTTTAAAATTATGTAAATTTAATTATAATGTTTTTTCAAAAAAAATCAATAAAAACTATTTTTGATGAAAAATGTATTTTTGGAGCATATAATGAATTTACAAAAAAATGATTACTTATTTATAAATATATATTTTTATCTAAAATTATTATAAAAGTTTTTCAAAATGTTTTTATTTGTATTCAATATTCTTTCTTAATGTCACGTTTATAATGGTATACTATATTGATGTTTATTTTAATGGAATGTTTCTTATATCACGAGCTCTCAAGGATATAAAATTTACATGACGAAAAATATGTCATAAAATCTTAGAGAGTTTTATTTTACTGCCATTTGAATGAATTTATCCCATAAAATTACATCACTATAATAAAAAATATATATCTATATTTCAACACATCATCTAGTTCACAAATAGCTTATTTGAATTTCTAATTCCTCTAGAATACATTAAGAATGTGATTTGTCTTATTTAAATAAAAATTATATCTATGATCAGAGATTTTTATCAGTTGTTATTCTTATTAAAGAACATTCTCCAGTTGTAAAACATTTCAGTTCTGTACATGTGAAGGGTCATGTATGTGATTCCTCAAGATATATACTTGGAATATATCATGAGATTGAGAGAGGTTCAGTGGGATCTCCAAATGATAAGCTATCATCCCTATTAGATCAGAAATATTTAAGAGTACAATATACATAGGGTTTATATTTCCCTTATTTAAAAATCTCATAACATTATTCTAAAGAGAAATTCTCAAGAATACCTTCTCACTAACTTTTAATTCCAAATTTTATTAATGATTATCAGTATAACATTTATGTATACTATGAGATATCATGATGTGATTTTAATGAAACTGAATTCATCTACCATTTCCTCAGCTAGCTCAGGTCCTAATAGATTTCTTTCTTCAACTTTGTCCTAATGAATTGGATTTATAAACTTCTTTCCATTAAGGTATTCATAAGGAGTAATATTAATGCTTGATTGAAATCTATTTTTATTAGAAAACTCAACTAGAGGTAGGTGTTGATCTCAATCACCTTTTAAATACAAAGAAAAATACATTAGTATATCCTATATAATTTTAATGATTGTATTGAGCTAACCATATATTAGAGGATGAAAATATGTACTAAAAGAAAACTCTAAATCGAGATCTCATTGATGACTTCACCAAAACTTTTAGATAAACCTCAGATCTCAATTAGATAAATTAGAATGTGGTATTCCATGAAGCCTTAACACTTCCTTAATATATATTGTTCCGAGAAGATAAATATATAAATCCTCTATGATATTAATTAAGTGTACTAGCATCAAAAATATATTAATTAAAACCCAAATATGATTGTGGACCTTATATGTTTTGTGGAGTCTGATGAAAAAATCAATTGAGATGTTTTACAATTTCCATTATGGTTGTGGTAGTGGTTATAAATTACCCTTATACTTCTATCTCTAAGACTTATCTTTCTGAAATACCAAGAATCAAGATATATACTCTACAATATCTCTCTTCATGTTGTCCTACTAGAAATACTATTTCATATCATTATACATCTTAATAAAACTAGGGTGAATTGAGACTGAAGAACTATGAGCTCTATCCAACTGATCATTCTTTAAATATACTAAGGAAGGAACACATAAATGATTCATAATATTAACATTCCATCACAGTGAAGTTTGAACTCAGGTATATCTGCCACCTTTATTTACAGCTCTACTTCTTCCTTATGCTGAATGAAAATTAATTTTTTATTATCAAAACACATTTAAGGGAATGTGAGAAACAACATGTTCCAACATTGAAACCAAAAAACCAACCATAATAGAGAAAACCCTGGAAAATGAAGCTTCCCCTCTCTAACAATTTATTTATGATGGTAAGCCTTCACAAAAACATGACATCTATCTAGTTTTCTCGTTCATATCAGTATCGGCACAGAACTGATGGCATAGACATACCCTCTAAATCATTCCAATCCGAATGACTTTCACCAATGAAGTCTTCTTGCTCGGATACACATCTGAAGCAACTCTAAAACCACCATAAAAACTAACAGATTCATGGACCAATGGCAGATATCCCTAACAATAAAACCTTAAAAACCCCACCAAAACATCAACTTAAATAGTGTCATTAAAAAACAACATGAAATTACAAGAGTTGGTTTCCCTAAACTATTTCTAGGAAGAATAAGAAACCTGGTGTTTCGCACGGATTTCGGGGATGACCTCCTGGACGGGAGATTCAAACGTTCCGATCGGTTTCTAGCGGGTTTGTTCGTAGAACCGGAAACATCCAATGATTCCACATCGGTTTGGACCCACTTTCCAAAGGTAGGCGCTCATTAGCTTGTGGACTGATGAGGCTTAGGAATTTGCATTGGTCGAGAGGATGGGAGGTCGGACTCATCACACCTTTTTGAGGGGAATTATTGTCTACTCCGGGACTCTCTTTATATATTTAAGTTATGTTCGTGAATCATTATTACATTACCAAGTATAAAATGTACTTTCCTTTAGTTTTAACAATCAATGATTAAATATGCATGAAATTTAGAGAATCTTTTATATGTATTCGAGGTTCTTCATCAATAGAGAATCATTTATATCTGTTTAGAGATTCTTGGTCAATGGTATCCTTCAAAACATTTATATAAAAGTCTCTTGGTCATTATGATGACCAGGCTGGTTTTAAAGCCACTCATTGGGGCACTTGAAGTTTATCGTCATTCAGAAAGACAGGGATTATTTCAAAGTTGGGATCGAACCCATAAATGGGCTACCTACGTATCCTTTGTTTTGGAAAAGGAATTAGAACCCACGTAGTTCGAGTGATGGAGTATGATGTTTATGATTGATGGCTCAAAGAATAATTTCATAATTACTTTTACACTCTAAGCTCACGTGAGTCATGCTCAGTGTGACAAACAAGAGGTATTGGTAAAAATTAGACAATTGTGCCATGAAAGATGCAATCATAAGAAATTGTTTGGGGCTTTGGTATGTATGACTGCCCATATAGATGAAGGTTTAGGATTCACTTTTAGGGAGAAAATCCAGGAACAGGGTCCATAAAGGTATATGTGCTTTATGGAGATTTGAATACTCTAACCTTGGGGATTACTCCTAAGGAGGATACCCAAGTTAGGAGGGGACTTATGATTGGGTTTTACTCCTGAAAAGGAAACCCAAATCAAGGGTAAATTAGGACTGGTTAAGAGAAATTTAAGGGGGCTTGGGGTTTACTCCTGAAAAGGAAACCCAAGATTATGACTGGGACTTACTCCTAAAAAAAGGAGGCCCAGGTTATGACTGAGTCTTATTCCTAAAAGGGAGACCCAGGTTAGGGGACTTGGGGATTACTCCTAAGAAGGATGCCCAAGATTATGACTGAGTCTTATTCCTGAAAAGGAGACCCAGGTTGGGGATTAAGGTTTGGGGATTACTCCTGAGGAGGTTGCCCAAGTTTGGGAACATTAAGAATTTGGGGCTTACTCCTAAAGAAGGATGCCCAGATTTGAAATTGGGGCTTACTCCTGAGGAGGATGCCCAAGCTAAAGGATTATGATTGGGGCTTACTCCTGAGGAGGATGCCCAAGTTTGGGAACTTTAAGAATTTGGGGCTTACTCTTAAAGAAGGATGCCCAGATTTGAAATTGGGGCTTACTCCTGAGGAGGATGCCCAAGTTAAAGGATTATGATTGGGGATTACTCCTGAGGAGGATGCCCAAGTTTGGGAACTTTAAGAATTTGGGGCTTACTCCTAAATAAGGATGCCCAGATTTGAAATTGGGGCTTACTCCTGAGGAGGATGCCCAAGTTAAAGGATTATGATTGGGGCTTACTCCTGAGGAGGATGCCCAAGTTAAGGATTCTATCATCTTAAAGGATGAGGTTGAATGGATTAACTCTATATATTTAGTGACATAAGGATATTTAAATCACTAGGTTTTGAGAGATATTCCACAGAATTCCTTTCAGATAAGGAAGTCAAATCAAGAAATCATGCCATAAATGGCTTTGAAGAGTGTCTTGAAGACTGAATCTTGAAAAGGAAAGGTGTAATGGCTTAAGAGGGGTAAAATGGGCAATATGGGCACCCAAAAAGGTAGGTGCGCGCAAGTCTTGAAAGGCGCGCATGTCTTCCGTGGGCGAGCAAGTTTTGGTCGCGCAGGTATACCTGCGCGACACATGGTGTACTTGCGCGATTTTCAACCAGCATTGAAATATTTGAGCGACTCTTTTTTAAACCCTTTAGAATCCTCTTGAGGATCTTCCAGAAAAGGGACGCGCAAGTTATATTGAAGGAAATAAGTCGGCGCGCAAGTGTTGATAAGTTTCAACACTTAGGCCTTCCTTCATTTCTTTAGATCTTCCGTTCTAGGTAAGAAATTACCTTAGAAGTGTTTCGGAAGCTTTGAGAAGAGACTTGGGCGTTGGGAGCTTCAATCCGACTTTTTGGAAAAAGATCCTCCCGAATGGGGGGCCCACAGGGTCTATTTATAGACCAAAGAAGGCCCTGGGCGGTTACCGGGCGGTTACCACTTAGGTCGCGCAATTCACTTGCGCGACCAAGGTAGCCGCGCAAGTACACTTGCGCGGTGAGGTTTCTGTTGATCCTTTATTCCTTCCTTTGTTGATTTTTTATGTTTTTCTTCAAAGGATGAATCACTTTGATCTCGGATATTCCCTTTTCTGATCTTTAGATTTTGTGACGAAAGGAGCTTCAACAAAAGTCCCCCCTCAGAGTTGGATCCGGGGAGAAATGAGGATTTGACTCTGAGGAAATCAAATCCATTCAAAGGAAAAGGAGGGTGCGCAAGTCTTCCGTGCGTAGAGGGCGGCGTGCAAGTTTGCGTCGCACAGGCCTTAAGCGTTCTGGGTACGGCGCGCAGATAGGCTTCCTGGCCTATAAATACACGCCCCTCACCTCCATACAAGTATCCGGATTTCCGGACTTCATACATTCTCGAGCTCTCGCCGCGCAGGTCACCTAAGCCGCGCAAGTCTCTTTTCCACTGTTCCCTCGCTGTCGCGCTCCTGTAAATGTATTCGTACTTGCGCGGTTTAGACTTGGGCGTCAAAAACTAGCGCGGAACAAGAAATACTTGCGCGCCATTGTTTAGATTTGCGTGACTTAATGCCTTGGCCATTTTTTCCGAATTCTTTTCACAAATTTTATGAAAAATAAACCCATTTAAGAGTTTTATTTATTCAACTTCTGTGCAGATTCAATGGCTCCTAAGGGAATTGGAACGGCTGATGAACTGGCTAGAAAATGGATTGATGACATGATGAACATTATTGGCCATGATTACTATGATATCTGTGACAGCACTTTCCCAGATTTGGATAAGTACTTGAAGAAATATCATCTTAATTTCCCACAGAGCATCTACCTGTCTCTGTGTGGTCATGGTCATCTGCAAGGAGTCAATGTTCCAAATGCAAACAATTATACACCTGAGATGCATCTGCACTGCTACTTCTCTATTTCGGTTATGCTATGCATTAAGAGTAACAACAATGGTGTGAACTTTCAAATTCTTCCTCCATGTCATTTCCTTGCAGATATGAAAATGGCAAACCCATGGGCTGAAATGTTTTCCACTAATGGTTGGTGGAGAGAAGACAAACATGGTATTAGAGCAATATCTGAAAAGAGTACACTCTCCAAATGGCTCTTTACTTCTAATGCTCCATTCTCAAATCCATGTATCAATCTTCCAAGTCTCTTGGACAGAAATAGTGTCACTGTTTGATCAGCAGAAAATTTTCTCAAACCGCACTCAAGAACATCCTTTTACAATTGTTCCAAGAAGAGATGGCATCACTACATCTCTTATTGTATCCAATTGAATGAATGAATTCCAGGTGGTTGCTGATGAAGCTCGGGATGCCATAAATCAAATGAAGTGTTATGTTGAAAGCCTCTTGTAATTCTCGAAAAAGAGAAGAGACTCCAGTCTGTGGATGTCCTTCTAACTCTTGTGTATCAATGAAAAAACACTTTTGTCTTCAATCATTTGTACCTGCATTTTTTCACTACCTGCTTCAAATTTACTTAAGCCAATGGGCCTAGTAAGCATAGTTTTATTTTTACTAGGATTATTACAAATAATCCTACAAACTTTGAACCTTTTAATTGCTCAATCTTACCTAAATCATACAAAAAATGTATATTTAGTAAGCTGGAACTTGACTTTTATTCAGAGTTCCTTTGTCTTTTATGGGCAGTTTAAAGTCATGCATGCCGGACATAAAGGGGCTAATTTTTAAGGTTGAAATAGCTTTGACCAAAAAATGGATTAAAATTGATTCAATTCCTTGACAGTTTATCTGAAAACATATTACCATACTCAAGTATGAGAGAAAAAATGTAAACTATGGCTTAAGAATATTTGAATCTGAGGAATGATATGAAAAAGAGCTAAAAGGCATTAGAAGAAGTAGTTTCCAAGAATGAAGTTACTATTATTTAACAAAACCCGTTAGGGGGTTGAAATATGCAGGGCCACCTATGAGAATTGGCTGCATGGTCAAATAAATAGCATCTTTTGGCTGACAAGTCTGTTATGTGGACTGTTTATGCAAGGCCACCTATGGGCACGTGCTGCATAGTTAGGCAAAAGAATTCCCAGAAATTTACTTTCCTAGTGCTAAAAGCCAGTGAAAGTTTATGGAGATTCAAATTTTCTAGAGTATAGAGTTTGTTGTATGGAAAGAGGTACTAGAATATGGAGAAGATATTTCCGAACAAGAATATCAATGAACTGGATGAATATCACTCCTACGAAGGTCTGACCCAATCCTAGGGAAGAAGAATAAACCATAGACTTGAATATTTTCAGATCATGAAAAAGGATATGGGACAAATATGTTAAGGATGGCTATTTTTTGCGGATCCCTACATACTGTCATTTAAGAAAAATAAGGACAAAAGAGGCATTCTTCCCAAGAATGAAGTTACCATTATTTAACAAACCCGTTAGGGGGTTGAAATATGCAGGGCCACCTAAGGGCATTGGCTGCATGGTCAAATAAATAGCATCTTTTGGCTGACAAGTCTGTTATGCGGACTGTTTATGCAAGGCCACCTATGGGCACGTGCTGCATAGTCAGGCAAAAGAATTCTCAGAAGTTTGACATTTTTGTGATTAGAAGTCATTAAAAGGGTTATGAAGATCTGAAAATATTTAAGGTTAGGATTATAACACATAAATATGGGTATTGTACAATGTATATAGAGATACATAGGTCAATGATAACCATAATCATGTTGTGGCTGGGTCCTGAATTGAAATTTTGGACTTCACTACGTATCTCATAAGAATGAGAATCAAGCCATACGTAGTTCTTGAAATGCAGTTTAACGTCGTGCAGGACGAAAGTATGAGTGATCTTATTTTAGGGTCATAGAATTCGGACCATAATAATGAATACACAGTGTGTGTTTTCATGAGGACTTTTCAGCCAAGGGACTGAAAGTGAAATTTGGGGTTAGGCCCAAAAGACTTGGGACTGGATTCGAGGGATACTCGAATGTTCCTACGTATCCCATAAGGATGGGAATCAAGTCCACGTAGTTCTAGGACTACCCTTTGTACAAATTTGGTTCGTACATGTGAAGGGTGAAAGGGGACTTTAGTGCAATGATGGTTTAACCTAAGATAAAAAGTTTAGGCATTACCATGTATGCATGTAGTCTTTTGAAATGAAACATGATTGAAAAAATCAATGTCAATAATGGTTCCTTCTCAAATGAGGAAATCAAAGAATATTGTAGTTTATTGTCGTACCAGACAAAAGTGTTGTATAGTTTAACGCCATATAACAAGGACGAAAGTGAATCAATGTAAAGATATTGATTCCAGGGGCAGTTTCACAAATCAACATCATATGAGATGGTGGTGAACCGATGTGAAGAGATTGTTTTTGGGCTTGAACCCTGGGAGGTTGCCTACATACCCAGCCTGGAGGGCAAGGATCAAAGTCCGTGTAGTTCAATTAAAGAATGAATTAATGATCAAGTTGTTCTTGGGGATAGTGATCTAATAAAAAATGTTGTTGGGACTTACACATGGTTAGTGGCCCAAAGGGAGTATTATGGTTGATATTTGCTCTAAGCTCACGTGTGTCATACTCGGTGTGAGAAACAAGAGGTAATAACAACCTTAACGATGCACAGTTTAATGTCATGTAGGACATAAAAAAGGGACTATGCAGTTTAAAGTCTTGCAGTTAGGACTATTGGTGCTACACAGTTTAGTGTAATGTAGCAGGGAAAAAATATAGTTTAATTTCATTTAGGACATATCAAGGATTTTCTGTACATTTTAGCATCATGTAGTTAGGATGATGGGGACAAAATAGTTTAACGTCATATTGGACGAAAGGGGGACTGTGCAGTTTAATGTCATGCAGTAAGGACAAAAGAGTGTACCATTTTAACGTCATGTCGGACGAAAGTGTGAATAGTTTAAGTTCATATGCATGGACCGTGAATGGTGCAGTTTAATGTCATACTGGACTTTTGAGATTATATAGTTTAACGTCTTTCCGGACGTCAGGGACTTTTATACAGTTTAGCGTCATGTAGTTAGGACGTCACAGTTTAACGTCTTGCTGGACATAAAGGATTTGCAAATAGTTTATGGTCATATACATGGACCAGGGATGATGCAGTTTAAGGTCATGCTGGATTGGTTAGGGAACTTTTTCACAGTTTAATGTCGTGTGGGACGAAGTTGCAGTTTAAAGTCATACTGGACCATTGCTGTATAGTTTAACGTCATATAGCAAGGACGAACTGGTGCTGTACAGTTTAAAGTCATGTAGCTAGGACTAAGGTGAACCAATACGAGGATATCAGTTCTGGGTACTTTTTACAGTTTATCGTCATGCTGGACGTTGGAAGTGCCACACATTTTAATGTCATGTTTCTAGGACACAATATAGTTTAATTTCATCTCGGACAAAATATGGAACTTCTGTACAGTTTAATGTCATGTAGATAGGACATAATACAGTTTAGTGTCATGTAGGACAAAATATGGAACTTCTGTACAGTTTAATGTCATGTAGATAGGACACAATATAGTTTAATGTCATCTCAGACAATATATGAACCAATGTGATTGTTTTTTGGATCTGGGAACAATATTTTGTGTTTATACAAAATACTTCTTCAAAAATCTGGCATTAGTTGGAGTCGTGATGTGTTCTCCATCCATTGAGATTAGAGAATATGCTCCATTGGAGTAGACCTTATGTATTGAATAAGGTCCTTCCCATTTTGGTTCAAGCTTGGGAGGCTTCTTTCCTGTTATCATTGGTGCTCTGGGAACCAATACCAATTCTCCCTGAATGAATGAACGAAGACGAACTTTTTTGTTAAAAGCTCGTGCTATTCGATTCTGATAGATTTCCAAGTGGTGCAAAGTGCACAATCTTTTCTCATCTAACTGTTCCAATTCATTCAACCGCTTTTGGGATTGCTCATCTGTAGATAACTGATCATGAATGGCTATTCTGAGTGAGGGCAATTGAACTTCAATTGGCAAGACTGCTTCTGTTCCATATACTAATGAATATGGAGTTGACCGCGTTGCATTGCGAGTGGTAGTCCGATAATCCCATAAAGCATGAAAGAGTTTATCAGGACATGACCTCTTATCTTTATCCACCATCTTTTGCAGTATATTTGAAAGAGTCTTGTTGAAGGCCTCTATCTGGCCATTAGCCACTGCATGATATCGAGATGAATGGTTGGACTTAATGTTGTATTCTTGATACAATTTCTTTACCTCAGAAGAACAGAAGTTGGTGCCGTTGTCCGTCAATATGGTATGAGGGACACCAAATCTAGTAATGATGTTAGACTTGATGAAGCTAACAATGCATTTAGAATTGACTTCTTTGAGAGGTACTTCCTCTGCCCATTTGGAAAAGAAATCAGTAGCAGTAAGAATGTACTTAAACTGCTTGGCCGTAGCTGAAGGGTAAGGTCCCACCACATCCATTCCCCATGTGGAAAATGGCCATGAGTATTTAGCAGTATGAAGCAACTCTCGAGGTTTATGAATGAAGTTGGCATATACTTGGCATTAATGACACTTCTTTGTGAAATTAACACAATCTTGTATCATTGAAGGCCAAAAGTATCCAAGCCTTCGAATTTGATCAGACAGTCTATGTCCAGACTGGTGGGCACCACAGACTCCTGCATGCACTTCTTTTATGACATCCATTGTCTCTTCACCATCAATACATCTGAAGAGAACTCCATCAAAACCACTTTTGTAAAGAATTTTCTCGAGGTGGTTTGGGCTATCATAAAGAGTAAAATTGACCACACGTCGCCGAATTTGTTCTTTCTCGGCTCTATCAGGTGGAAGTGTTCCATTTTGAAGGTATTCCCTGATAGGTGGCATCCATCCTGTAGTATGACTATACGGTTCAGGAATGGGACTAATTTCATTAATTTCCTCTGTTCTGACTTGAACATAAGGTGAAATTTCACAACGGTGGGCAATACAAATGGTTGTCTCGTCCCAATTTGGATCTGCTAAAGCTGTGGCTATATTAGCCAGTGCATCAGCTTGAGCATTTTGTGATCTTGGGACATAAGAAAATTTCGGTTCTAAAGGGAATTCTGACATTAACTCTCTGACGTAATCATACAAAGGGATTAATTCTTCTTTTCTGATGGCATAATCCCCATTGACTTTTTTGATTACCAGGTCTGAATCACCTTTCACCTTTAAGTGATTCACATGTGCTTGAAGCGCTAACTCCAAGCCTGTAATGAGAGCTTGGTATTCAGCTTCATTATTGGTACTACCTTCCCACAACAAAAAGGAATAAGGTAACACTGCCTTATCTGGAGAAATGAGCACAATTCCTAAACCAACTTTGTTGAATTTAGGATTTTCCATTTTCTTCCCTGTTGGACTTCTAGAAGCACCATCAAAATACATTTCACATGTTTGAGGACTCTTTTGAATAGAGAAAACATCCTCATCAGGGAGTTCGACATCTGAATACGTGTCTTCCACTGAAGGATGTTCATCCAGGAAGTCAGCCAGAGCTTGGCCCTTAATTGCCTTTTGAGACACATACTGAATGTCGAACTGCTGTAGAATAACCGCCCACCTTTCCAGACGTCCTGTAAGCATTGGACGACTAAGGATGAATTTGAGCGGATTATTACGAGATACCAATTGGACCTCATGATGTTGCAGGTAGTGTCTCAGTTTCTGAACTGCAAAGATTAATGCTAGGCAGCACTTTTCAATACTTGAATACCGGGTTTCTGCTTTAAGCATAGTTCTACTAAGATAGTAGAGACTATTTTCATTCCCAGCATCATTCTTTTGAGTGACAAAGGCACCCAATGATCACTCTAAAGCTGTCATATAGAGGATAAGAGGTCTACCCTCAACAGGTGGCATGAGTACTGGTGGACTCAAGAGGTATTTCTTGAGGACATCAAATCCTTCTTGACATTCTTCATTCCACTGGTAAGTGACTCCTTTCTTCAATAATTTTGTAAAGGGTAAACTTTTTCCTACAAAATTGGCGATGAAACGCCGAATATAGGCTAAGTGTCCTTGAAGTCCTCTTAATTCTTTCAAATTCTGAGGAGGTGACATACCAAGGATTGATTTGGTCTTCTCAGGATCGACTTTAATACCACGATGGCGTACAAAAAAGTCAAGGAATTTTCCTGAGGTTACCCCAAAAGCACATTTTAAGGGGTTCATCTTCAAATTATGTTGTCGAAGCTTGTGGAATATGACTTCCAAATCAGCCAAGTGATTAGAACGTTGTTTGGATTTAACCACCAAATCATCTACATAGAATTCAACAAACTTCCCTAAAAGAGATTTGAAGATACGATGCATGGCGCGTTGATATGTTGCACCTGCATTCTTTAAACCAAAGGGCATCACCCGGTAACAAAACACACCTTGAGGAGCTCTGAAGGCTGTATATTCCTCATCTTCTGGGGCCATTCGGATCTGATTATATCCAGAATATCCATCCATGAAAGAAAGTACTTCATAGCCAGCCGTCGCATCAATTAAGAGTTCTGTAATCGGAACTGGGAAATCATCTTTAGGACAATACCGATTAAGATCTCTGAAATCGATGCAAACCCTAATTTGTCCGTTCTTCTTCTTTACAGGGACAATATTAGCCAACCACTTGGGATATTGAACTTCTCTGATGAAGTTAGCTTTTATAAGCTTATCCACTTCAGCCTCAATTTTGGAAGCATAGGTTGGGTGTGTTCTTCTCGCGGCTTGCTTGAATCCTCGATGTTCTTTTGGAAAACCCAAATGATGGGTGGCAACATCAGGATCAAGGACAGGAATCTCTGTATAATTCCAAGCAAAAATATCTTTATTTTGCTTTAGAAAAGAAATATACATCTCTTTCTCTTCAAGGGTCATGGCCGCACTAATTAAAGTGGGGCGTGGATCTTTCTCTGTACCCAAATTTACTTCTCTGAGTTCATCCACAGTGGTAGAGATACCCTCTTCAAATGCTGGAGGAGCATCTCTAAGATCTTCCTCTTCCTCTTCATCATGTGTTATTTCATCCGTTTCTACTTGCAAAGTAGATGAAAAAACGAAATTCTCATGATCATAAGAGATGTCAAAATTTTCACATTTTGAAGAAGAAGCTTCCATTTCCAACCCTATTGATGATAAAGGGTCTTCTTTGGGAAATAAAGAAGGGATGATGGATTGAGAATCAACATCATTATTCACCTCTGGTGTTGCTATAACTTCTTCTGGCCTGATTAGCGAAGTATAGACTTGTTGGATTTCAGCAGACAAAATGAAAACGTCACCACTTATGCTTTCATCACTGCTTGGTAAGTTACCAATGTCTCCTATGTTGTCTGGCTCGATTGCCGTAATTGACATTATGGATCTTTCCATAAGAGTATTTTGATTTGGGCCTATTTTGTGAATTTGACTGATAGGTAATACATAATCTGTACTCACATGTGAAAATGGATTTATTGGAATTTTCTCCAAACCATATGGAGCATTAACTTTGGTAATTTCCTTCATTGTAGATTTTTCTCTTCCCTTCATGTGATAAAATTCCGCCTCAATGTATTGAGACTCACATGTCTTGAACGGGGCCTTATCACCATACAATGTTCCAACTTGACCATCAAAACAGTATTTGAGACATTGATGGTATGATGACGGAATAGATACATGCTGATGTAGCCAGGGTCTCCAAGAAAGATATTGAAAGCTGAGTCCTGATCAACAATCATGAAATCCGAATTGGAAACAAGATCTCCAAACTGAGTTCTGAGTGTAACTTCTCCCAGTGGTTCTTGTTCATTTTTATCATATCCTTGCAACATCATGGTAGAAGGAGATAAATCAGATTCTGTGAGGCCCAATCGACGAAGTGTACGAATGGTCATGAGGTTGACTCCTAAACCATTGTCAATGAAATCTCTTCGAACATCTATACCATTGACTTTTCCAGATAAGTACAAAGGTTTTATGTGCACATGCACAACATCATCTTCATCTTTATCAGTAAAAGATATCACTGCATGGAATTCTGCAGGATTATTCTCTATGTGATAGATTTCAGCTACAGCAATTTCAGCTTCAAACTCCTGAGGACTCGACAAAGCTTCGATGAGTGCTTCCCGAAGATCTCTTAACAGATTCAAAGCATCCAAAATTGATAACTTGGCTGGTACTTGGGCCAATTGTTTCAATATATCACACTTTTTATCTAGAGGTCTGCGTTTCCCAATAGGAATATGCGGTTTAGCAGGTACCTTGGAAGCAGATGCTTTGGAAGATGATGCATCTTGTATTGAAGTTGGCAACATCCTTGGTTTTGGAAGATTAGACTGATTAGATCCATTTACTTGCTGAGATAAAGAAGATGGAACCTTTAATCGGTCTTCCAAAATAACTGTTCCAAAACTGAGTTGGCCATTGGCAGAAGAACTTTCTTGTTCTTTTTGAGCTCGTTGAAGGGCTCTACCATGACTTTCTGCTGCATATACAGTGCTAGAAGGGGTAAAATTAGTGTAGTGGCTTTGGAAAGATCCATGTCTTCCCCTATATCCTGAACCTCTAGAACCTCTTCGGATTCCCTTATTTGATACAGGGAATTCAGGCTCATCAAGACTGGAATATGAATCTGTTAATTGAATCATATTAACAGAACCAAAGATTAACTCTTCGTCTAATAAAGACTCTGCCTGGTTAGCCTATTTAGGTTGTGCCGTTTGATGGGGCGGTGCCCGTGGCTTTGAAGTAGATGGCATGAAATCTACTAGAGTCAAAGACAATTTAGGCTTTGATACATACTCATCTTCTCCTGATTCCTCTTTCTTCTTTGAATTGCACTGCCCTTTTGAGGATTTGTCTTTTTATGGAGGCTTTACTGCAGCTTTTGTAGGAGACACAATTGGCTTCTTCAATTGTGTTCTCAAAATGGAATGGGTCTGATTGATTGTCTTTCTGACCGTCCAATCATCATATTTTTTCGCAGTTTTTCTTTTGACTTCCTGCCACTCGCCTCCTTCCTCTGGATCTGTAGCGGTAATACACGCTACATGAGCTGAAGAACCCTTCAATTTGACTTGTCCCAAGTCGACCATCTTTTGCAGGAGGTCTTTAAAGACAAAACACTCCTGGATGGGATGCCCCAACATTTGATGAAAGGGACAATAATTGGGACGGTCTTCATCTCCTTCCTTGTTTGGCCTCTTCGGCACTGGTAATTGAACCAAATTATTTTCCAGAGCTGAAATGAAGTAACCAGGAACTTGCTCACTTTGGAAAGAGTATGTTTTACTCTTCATATCCTCAAATTGTTTTCGTCGTTGATCTCTTTGATCATTTGGACGAAACGGCCTTTGTTGTTGGCGTTCAGGAGGTGGAGTCCTTCGAGAAGATGAAGGTTTTGAAGTAGATATAGGTACAGGTGCTTGTTTAAGCATAACTGTAGCAGTTTCTGCTTTACCCATTCTTCTTCCTGGAGCTGATGGAATTATACGAGATTTAACCTTAGCCTGTATAAGGGAATCTTCAATCTGCTGAGCGATTGAAGTAAGGTCTCGAAACCATCCTGTGTATTTCACAGGGATCAATGGCGTGCGTAATTCGTCACGCAAATTTTCCACACAGATTGGCAAAAATTCCTCCTGAGGGAGTTCTAACCTCAAGGAATACGTTAATCCCTTCCAACGAGCAATGAAATCAGAGACTCTTTCATTCTCCCTTTTCTTGTAGTTTGTAAGATCGAAAACTGTCGTTTTTGGAAAAGTTGAGCTAAACTGAAGAAGGAATTTTTGACGAAGATCCTCTCATCCGATGACTGACCGGGATTGCAAGCTTGTATACCAGACAAAAGCTGGTCCTTGCAAGGTTCGCACGAAGCATCTGAGTTTCACTGCTTTTTGCTGCTCTGGAGTTCCCATCATAGGATCACAACAAGACACGTAATGCATCAAATGTTGTTCAGGGTCGCCTGATCCATTTAAAGTAGGGAAAACCGGGTTTCCAAAACTGGATGGAGGAGAAATTGAATCTACCCATTCAGGGTAAACTTTTTTTTCAGGTTGAACTTGCGCCCGTTTTCCTTCCATAGTTTCTAACCGAGCTGTTAATGACTCAATAGTAGTTATTAACTTTTGAGAAACATCAGGTTGAACTTGGTTTTGAGTAGGTGCAACAAATGGAGCTTGGACATACGTGGTGGTTGGTGCCGCAACTGATGGTAGTGCTGCCAACAGTTGTTGCGTTTGACCCGTAGGATTAGACCTTTGAGGGTTTACTGATAAAAGAGGATATTCCTGATCCATCTCAGTAGTTACAACAAATTCCTTCAGCTGTCGGACTTCAGCATTCTTAAGAAGAAGACTACTTTGAAGTAGTTCTGCATTCAACCTTCTTAATTCTTTCATTTCTTCCTCCTGTTGTGCAAACCTTTGCTCTAATGAGCGCGATTGACCTCCTTCAGAGGAAGGGTGAGAAGTAACCTGATTCTTTCCTTTCCCCTTATTGGATCCTTTTCGGAGAGGGGGAAGTGGGTTACTTGAAGGAATACCCAGATTTTGGGTAAGCCTTTGATTACGTGTGCACACACCTTCTTCATTTAAGTCTGTGTGTGCAACTTCTTGAGCAGGAACCTCTTCGTCTGATCCCTCTGATTGAGCCTCATCTGGTGAATCAGCAGTAACGGCATTGATGACATTAATGGATGCGTATTGCATGGAATCCTTTCTATCAGCATTTCTGTGATATTGTCTTCTTCTATGTCCATGATGAGACATGGCATTCCGTTGACTTGATCCCTCAGGAACTTATTGGAGAACCGTCACTTGGAGAGAATCTCCTGATAGCTTGGCTCTTCGTTCCTCTTGAGGCTTATTCCTTAATCGAGAGAATACTGACTTTCTCTGAGGGAGGGATTGAGGATTTGAAAAAGTCCCCAGTCCGGTGGACTGGGGATGTTCCTGCTGTTTCCGCTCAACTCCTCGAATCCCATTTGTTGACTCTGAGGGTTGGGTTAGAGAAGTCCCCAGTCTGGAAAGCTGGGGTGTCTCTAGACATGCTATGTCTGAGATCTTTTTAAAATCTCTATTGATCTTGCGAATCTTAGTTCGGAAATTAGCTGGATGCATTAACCTGTATCCACTTTTATCACCCGGTTCAATAGATCATTGGATGATTTCCGAAACTTCTGTCATTTGATGACGTGTTTGCTCCAGACGAGAGGCTTGTGCAATATTATCGCCTGCTTGATGTAGGATCAATTCAACAACTTGTTCTCTATATACTTCATTTTGAGAGGAACTAGTTGAAGCCTGTTCTTGAGCAAGCTTTTGATTATGAAAAAAGCCCATTGACTATGGCCGGCCATGGGCAATAACATTGCATGAGACCATTTTCGGCGGGCTTTGCTGACTAGAAAGCACTGTGAAATGTAGTGCTCCGTGAACACCCCATCCTCTGATATGAACATCAGATGGAGCATTGGCAATTAACTGACGCAATTTTCTTAGTGCGTCAAGGCATGAACGTTGAGGGGTTCTTTGTTGCTTTTCAGCCTTCGGATACCGAGAGACTGATAGAGATGCCAAATCAATCTGGAATTGTAACCCTTCTATTATCTTAATATGATTTTCATAATCAGCGTAAGATAATACTTTCTTCTTCAATTGACAAAGAGTCTTCTATATGTTGAGACGAATATCATGGATTCCATCATCCGTCAACATCTTTGGAATGTCGTACTGGGAGTCAGCCAAAGGCCAAAACATGACTGGTACATCACCTTTTACCAGTTTTTTCCTCATGTTCAGCATTTCCTCTTTATCATTAAATGAAGATTCTTCTACCTGTTTGAACCAGAGTTGGTGTTTCCTTGTTGCTTTATCGGATTCAACAAGATTGGTAGAGATATCACTATTCATGCTGGAAGATGAATGACCCAGGGATGGTTCGGAGAATAACCTGAACCCCAGGCTATCTTCTGATGGAGAAAGAGTTTCACCTACCGATAGTAAAGCATCAGACATGACTGGTTTTACGTTTGCAAGTGCCTCGAGATAGGAGGGCTTTCTCGTCACTACATTGCCTTCTGAAGAATTTTCGAGACAACGTGAATCACTACTGCGGAGAGGACTTTCGCAGCGAAGTTCATCACCATGAGGAGGACCGTCATGATGGGTTACAGCAAAAGTTGAAATCTCTTGCTCCTTGGTCTTCTGACCACACAGAGGGTTCCTGTGGCTCTCATCTGAAGAAGAAACTTCAAGATTGACCGAACTTTCATGAAGCAAGCCTTCATGAGGAAGTGTCTGTTGAAGACCTTCAAAATTAATGTTCTCGTTATTGAGAACTGAGGGAGTAAAATCTTGAATTCCGACAGATAAATGTCTGAGGGCTTCAAGAACTCCAGCATCGAGCAAGGCCTTGTTGCAGATTGGCCTTTGATCTCCTGACTGTGCTGGGTGGATCTTTTTCTTAGATGCCTTCTTACTCACTTTAGAAACCACTTGTTGACGAAAGTGGTTACTCTGAGCAGGTGTATGTGCATGATCAGGAAAGATGGTCAGGTTAAGCTGACGATCTCCACTCAAATCAGGTGTATGTGCCTGACTTGGTTGTCTTTTTGATATGGGGGAGTATGCCCCATAACCCTCTTGGACTGGAACAGATGTGTGTGTCTGTTCTGGAGTGAATCGTTGATGTGTCACTCCACTGCTAGGGATAGATTTATGTGTCTGTCCCTGTGATGATGCTGAAGCTGTTATGATATCCTGGCAAGCATCCAGAATACGAGCAGGAATTTGCTTCAGCTCTTTCACCATTGACAAAATATGTTTGGTGACTTCAGCCGCCGGAACGGGGATATACGTCCATTCCAGGATTGGAGTAGGTGTATGTGCCTGCTCCTGCCCTCCTTTTCCGGTCAGTGAATCCTGACAGTACTCAAGTGTGGAGGCAGAGAGTTGAGTCTGCCTCCTGTTTGTCGTCGGGACTTTCCGACTGACTTCTCCGTGCGCTACCAAGCGAGACTGTTGGTAGGATTGATTAGTATTAGCAGGTGTATGTGCCTGCTGATTACACTTCGCCAAACGCGGTTGACGAGATCCATCATATGTAGTCAGACGATCCTGCTGACTAACTGGTGATGTATAAACAGGTGTATGTTCCTGCCTACAGTACTCCGCCGGAATTGCCTGGCGGGATTGGCTTGATGCTGCCAGACGAGTCTGCTGGACAGCGGAATTAAAATGGGCAGGTGTGTGTGTCTGCTCGTTGTTTGCCAACAAGTTAGGTTGGTGGACTTCTCCGGAGATGGCAGGGATGACAACCTGCCCATTGTTCACTGGATTCCGTCTCTGGCGGTTCATCTTGCCTTCTCGGGTTCGAGGAACCTGAGTTGAATGCCTGGAGTCGGTACCCTCATCATGTTGAGGGCGCACTACCGCACGAGTCTGGTGGCGATTATTGATGGGAGCCCTTGAGAAGGACTCATGTATTTTTGAATTAAGGTCCGGCGGGACCTGCTCATTCACTTCCTTAGAGTAAGAGAGTGAATGGAAATTGTGTTCCGGGGATAACGACCCGAAACGGTTGGAGACGGTAGTCAGCACCGCCTGCTTCATGATCGCTGGCCACCGTTGTCCGGACGACCAGGTAGATTTGTTAACTTGGAGGGATTGACGAGCAGCCTCCAGAGTTGAGATAGTACCGTTGCGATGGTACTCCTTAACCAGTGCATTATAAACCCAGCGTTGAAGACACTGAGTTGGTGATGTCATCCTCAGAGCGGACGACGTTCCAGCAGGAGTAGCAGCATTGGTTTTCACAGCAGCAGACCTCACAGTAGAGGTGTTCACAGCAGCAGTATTCATAGGGGTGAATTTAAGGAAAGCCATTTTGCAGAAGATCTTGAGAAAAGAGTGCCTGTTCCATATAACAGACATAATAAAGATGAATCCGGCCACTGCATCTTTTGGATGAGCACATGTCAATGATTACTTTGTTGGCCCAAGGGGCCTAACAAAAAAGAAGAACATCACTTTAACTTGGTTAAGGATTCACGTCGGGTTCACCATTTTTGTTTCGCACGGATTTCGGGGATGACCTCCTGGACGGGAGATTCAAATGTTCCGATCGGTTTCTAGTGGGTTTGTTCGTAGAACAGGAAACATCCAATGATTCCACATCCATTTGGACCCACTTTCCAAAGGTAGGCGCTCATTAGCTTGTGGACTGATGAGGCTTAGGAATTTTCATTGGTCGAGAGGATGGTAGGTCGGACTCATCACACCTTTTTGAGGGGAATTATTGTCTACTTCGGGACTCTCTTTATAGATTTAAGTTATGTTCGTGAATCCTTATTACATTACCAAGTATAAAATGTACTTTCCTTTAGTTTTAACAATCAATGATTAAATATGCAAGAAATTTAGAGAATCTTTTATATGTATTCGAGGTTCTTCATCAATAGAGAATCATCTATATCTGTTTAGAGATTCTTGGTCAATGGTATCCTTCAAAACATTTATATAAAAGTCTCTTGGTCATTATGATGACCAGGCTGGTTTTAAAGACACTCAGTGGGGCACTTGAAGTTTATCGTCATTTAGAAGGACAGGGATTATTTCAAAGTTGGGATCGAACCCATAAATGGGCTACCTACATATCCTTTGTTTTGGAAAAGGAATCAGAACCCACGTAGTTCGAGTGATGGAGTATGATGTTTATGATTTATGGCTCAAAGAAGAATTTCATAATTACTTTTACACTCTAAGCTCACGTGAGTCATGCTCGGTGTGAGAAACAAGAGGTATTGGTAAAAATTAGACAGTTGTGCCATGAAAGATGCAATCATAAGAAATTGTTTGGGGCTTAGGTATGTATGACAGCCGATATAGATGAAGGTTTAGGATTCAATTTTAGGGAGAAAATCTAGGAACAGGGTCCATAAAGGTATATGTGCTTTATGGAGATTTGAATACTCTAACCTTGGGGCGTACTCCTAAGGAGGATTCCCAAGCTAGGAGGGGACTTATGATTGGGTTTTACTCCTGAAAAGGAAACCCAAATCAAGGGTAAATTAGGACTGGTTAAGAGAAATTTAAGGGGGCTTGGGGTTTACTCCTGAAAAGGAAACCCAAGATTATGACTGGGACTTACTCATAAAAAAAGGAGGCCCAGGTTATGACTGAGTCTTATTCCTAAAAGGGAGACCCAGGTTAGGGGACTTGGGGCTTACTCATAAGAAGGATGTCCAAGATTATGACTGAGTCTTATTCCTGAAAAGGAGACCCAGGTTGGGGATTAAGGTTTGGGGCTTACTCCTGAGGAGGATGCCCAAGTTTGGGAACTTTAAGAATTTGGGGCTTACTCCTAAAGAAGGATGCCCAGATTTAAAATTGGGGCTTACTCCGGAGGAGGATGCCCAAGTTAAAGGATTATGATTGGGGCTTACTCCTGAGGAGGATGCCCAAGTTTGGGAACTTTAAGAATTTGGGGCTTACTCCTAAAGAAGGATGCCCATATTTGAAATTAGGGCTTACTCCTGAGGAGGATGCCCAAGTTAAAGGATTATGATTGGGGCTTACTCCTGAGGAGGATTCCCAAGTTTGGGAACTTTAAGAATTTGGGGCTTACTCCTAAAGAAGGATGCCCAGATTTGAAATTGGGGCTTACTCCTGAGAAGGATGCCCAAGTTAAAGGATTATGATTGGGGCTTACTCCTAAGGAGGATGCCCAAGTTAAGGATTCTCTCATCTTAAAGGATGAGGTTGAATGAATGAACTCTCTATATTTAGTGACATAAGGATATTTAAATCACTAGGTTTTGAGAGATATTCCACAGAATTCCTTTCAGATAAGGAAGTCAAATCAAGAAATCATGCCATAAATGGCTTTGAAGAGTGTCTTGAAGACTGAATCTTGAAAAGGAAAGGTGTAATGGCTTAAGAGGGGTAAAATGGGCAAGATGGGCACCCAAAAAGGTAGGGGCACGCAAGTCGTGAAAGGCGCGCAAGTCTTCCGTGGGCGCGCAAGTTTTGGTCGCGCAGGTATACCTGCGCGACACATGGTGTACATGCGCGATTTTCAACCAGAATTGAAATATTTGAGCGACTCTTTTTTAAACCCTTTAAAATCCTCTTGAGGTTCTTCCAGAAAAGGGACGCGCAAGTTATATTGAAGGAAATAAGTCGGCGCGCAAGTGTTGATAAGTTTCAACACTTAGGCCTTCCTTCTTCTCTTTAGATCTTCCGTTCTAGGTAAGAAATTACCTTAGAAGTGTTTCGGAAGCTTTGAGAAGACACTTGGGCGTTGGGAGCTTCAATCCGAGTTTCTGGAAAAAGATCCTCCCGAATGGGGGGCCCACAGGGTCTATTTATAGGCAAAAGAAGGCCCTGGGCGGTTACCGGGCGGTTACCACTTAGGTCGCGCAAGTCACTTGCGCGACCAAGGTAGCCGCCCAAGTACACTTGCGCGCCAGTTAGATAACTTGCGCGGTGAGGTTTCTGTTGATCTTTTCTTCTTCCTTTGTTGATTTTTTATGTTTTTCTTCAAAGGATGAATCACTTTGAGCTCGGATATTCCCTTTTCCGATCTTTAGATTTTGTGACGAAATGAGCGTCAACACCTGGGTACCTGTAACCTCCATCATTCTCTTCTCAAAATTAGAAGCCAGCTGATCTTAGGACTGGATGTATTCCTCAATGTTTACATCTTCCTTATGCACCTCTTTAATCATCAAGTGGAAAGATAATTAAACACTCATTTGAAAAAGAATAAATTTATCCCCTTCATCCATGCTTTTTAGGCCCATATTTTTCAAATCTATAAATATTGGATCTTTTTTTATCCCCTTCATAAATAAGCTTGCATGACCCTTTTGACTCGAAGCATTTTCCACTCTGTTCTCTTTCCAGAATAGTAATTTATTGAGCAGTCAGAAATATTTTATCATCTCCAAACATCTCCATTAGAATATATCCAACTATTTTTGAGAGAATATATAATTTAAACGTTTAGGATCAATATATATTTTACACTTTTTTCAGTAAAAATAATTCCCTAATATCTTTAATGAAAATTTTACCATAGCTAACTCCAAATAAAGAGTTTGGTCATTTTTCACATGAACCTTCAATTTTCATGAGGAATAATATATAACCATATCATTTTGAATAAGTACTAATCATAGTCTATTATTTAATGAATCATAGTAGTTTAGAAACCCTTCTTCACTATATGGTAGTATAATAATTAGTGCGCTGAATGGACTTATCTTTAGTTCCTTGAAATTTTCATCACATTCATCTATCCAAAGGAACTTGTCTCCCTTCTAAGTTAGAATGATGAGTGGATTATATATTTATGATAAAGTATACTCAAGTAGTATGTAATATTCCTCCAAATAAAGAAAATTATGATTATTAATCACAGTGTTTGGTTTGGGCCAATGTTCAATAATGTCCATCTCTAATTGATCAAGAGAAATACCCCCACATAAAATTAAATGAAGCAAAAATGAAACATTTTTCATCCAAAATTTACACATGATAAATTTTTCTTACATATTCTCTATCATTATGGTTTTGAATACAATCCTCCAGTGAGATTCATGCTCAACCGTACTATTGGAATATATAATAACACCATATATAAAGTCTACCACAAACCGGTCAAGTTAATCTATAAAGACTTTGTTAATTAAATCCATGAAGTGATTGGGGGAATTATTAATAAATTGTATCACTATAAATTCATAGTTATCATACCTCATATAGAAGTATATCTTGGGGTTGTCTTTAATTTTGTCCCACAATTGATAATATCCAAATCAAAGATCAATCATTGAAAAATAATGATCTCCAAGAAATTGGTTGAAAAATCATTAATATGGGGTAGCAGAAACTTATTCTTAATTGTGATACTTTTTAGTTACAAATAGTCAATATAGATTCTCATTTATCCTTATTTATTCATAAAAGAAGAATAATTTCACTCTAATGATGATGCACCTAGATGAATGAAACCATTTTCATGATTCTTTAAGAGTTTCTTATTCAATTTCTATAACTTAATTGGGTAATTCTATATATTCTCTAAAATTGGTGTAGTATCATGTATGAGTACTATTTAAAACAAAACATCACAATCTAGATGAAGACTAGAAAATTATTATCGAATTAAATCAACAAACTCATGTAAAATAGTAATATCATTGATGTTGAGTTTATTCACAACCATCTGAGATAAATACTCCTTTTGATTAAAAATCATGACTTATTCAATGGTTGAAATTTCCATCAGATGTTCATATTTATTTTCATAATGATAGACTATCATAGGATGGTCATAATATCACATGTGAATTCTCTTACATTAAAATTGATGTGGTATTTCTGTATGTAAATTCAATTCATGCCAAAGATAACATCAAATTCAACAAGGGGAGAATAAATATATTTTCAAGAAACGAATCCCCATAAACTTCAATTAGACAAGAATTATAAACTAAAGATATGATCATCATACCATTAAGGATTTTCACTATTAATTAAACATACAATCATTGAGGTGGTATTGTTATACCCTTAGAAAATTCTTTATGTATAAATGAATAGGTAGATATATAATCAAATAAACAGTTAGTAATTCTAGAGTGGATGAATAGTTTCCCTTTCACCACTTTGTTATCATACTATACATTAGTAATTCTAATCTCACAATATTTCCCTTCTCCACTTCTATTAAGAGCTTTCTAACATTGATCATCATCATTAATATTTATATTTTAGCATTGGCTAGCATAATCTCTATAATCCGTGCATTTGAAACATTGGAGTGTGGGTGGTGCATTTTAAGGTGCTTTCTCCCCCTCATTAGTTAACTTCTTTTAATAAATTTGGCATTTGATTACCCGATGACCTTACTTTACACTCTTAAAATATTTACCTGTTGCCTTAAGATTGTTTTATCCATGTTTCCTTCCATATTTTGAGAATAAAGGAAACATCATCTTCTTATCTTCAATATTTTTATTATTAAAATTTCCTTTGAATCCATATTTTCTTTCTTATCAAAATCATCTGATTTATGGGTACCAAAAATCTCCATATACTTCTTTTATAGAACATATAATGGTTTATTCATAGATATTGAAGTCTCTAATGGATAACCCTTGTTGGTAACTTCGTTTTAAAAAACTAAAAAAATCACTCAATATTACTTTTAGTTGGGATGATAATATTATAAATGAATCCCAAAAGTTTAGTAAACTTTTCCACACAAGTAATAATGGATTCATCATAATTCTCCATTATCTCAAGAAATTAATTCTCCATTTTTTTGAATAATATAGGGAAATTACTTATTGAAAAATAATCTCTTAAACTTATCCCATTGCATGGAGTCAATTTCTACTTTTCTACTTGTGATCTTGATAAGAATCCACCATTGATCTGACTCACCATCTAAATAATAAATATACAAAATAAAAATTTTATGTGACAAATACTGGATAATGTAAAATATTTTTTCATTGGTACTGGTCCATTACATAGAAATTGTATCACCCCTATCCCCAACATCCTAGAGTCAGTGTCTACTTTATTACATTGGTATAACATACAATAAATTACATCCTGAAGGACCAAATTGTTTTGTATTCCTGTATAACTAGACACATAATTGAAATTCAAATTATATTTTAAAACATAAAATAAATAATAATATTCTTTTATAATTACATTATTCCCATTAGTGTATCCATATACATCAATCAGACTACACTTCCTTGTATCCCATAGAAAATAAAAAATGAGAAAGGGATGAGCTGAGACACTCATTAAGGGTTATATTATAGTAAAAGCTATAAATAAATAAGGAATAATCATTATGACAAGGTAAATAACTAAAATATGGTCAATTTAATCATTAACTTTAGAATTATATTATAACAATAAAAATGATCAAGTAATTCCATATAAATAATCACATGAGTATGAAACTTAACCATGGATATTATAACTAATAGAATAATCACATGTAATATCAATAAATAACTCCATAATGACGTAATACATAAATTTGGACATCTATAACATACCTTCAGGGAATTTTTCCAAGATATCTAATAATATCGAATTCTTTTCCCCAGAAATCTATATAGATGGGTAATGCATTAGACAAAACCCAGTCTAGTTTGTCTAATGAAACCTAACAATGCACCGATAGGATTTACAAGCCCAATCCCATCACATAATAAGTATAATTAATTCCTCATATGAATAGGGAGAAGCATAATAAAAATGTTAATTCTAATTGAAAAAAAAGTATATGAAAGTTTAACAGTTACCCCAATCAATAAAAGAAATCATAAACCCTCTAGAGTAATATGAATGGTATCAAACCAGGATATCCAAAGTGAAAATAATCATAAACAATCTAAAGAAATAATAAATATGGTATCATTGTAACATATCCCAAGTGAATCATATGTACTACAAATGGATGATTTAATTGATGAATATAAATAAAATAAAATTGTAATTAAAACCATTTTTTATTAAAATAACCTTTTCACTTAGAAAATAAAATTATTTAAAAAAAGTTCAGAAAACATTTTGAAAATATTTTTCTTTAAAAAATATATTTTTAAATATTAAAATAATTGTTTTTCATCGTAGTGTAAAAATTGTGTTCATTTCATACATATTAAAACAATGATTCCTTTCATATTTTCGATTAAAGAAAATGGGATTTATTTTTAAAACAATATAAAGATTCATTTGAAAATATTTTATAAAAATTAAAAATGCATAAAAAGAAATTTAATAAATCATTTGTAAAAGTTTAACAAATATTTTGAAATTATTTTTTGAAATCTTTGTTTTTTATGAAAAATATATTTTCAACCGTATAGATAAATAATGTCATATTTTAATAAAAAAAATACATAATCATTTTGAGCACCGATGAGATTAAAAATGGAAATATTACTTAAAAAATTTCATGAATAAGAAGAATAAATGTAAATAGATTTATTTTAAAATAGAAATATCAAATAATTACTGCTATGGAGACATAAATGTAAACAATCCTGAATGATGATGAGTTTGTGAAATAAACCCACACCACATTGGTAACATCTTAATCATAAGTCCTCTAAAAGAAATAAAATAAAATGAAACATTAAATTACATGAATATAAATTGATTTAGGATATAAAATATCAAAGTTTTAGTATAAACTTCACACAAATGAAATAATTATTGAATATGTCATATCTATCATAGATGTAAAAGTTGGATGATAAACCCTTACCTTGAGTAGAACTCATCACATACATTCTTTATATCACTGAATAATAAATTTATGTTAATTTTTTAAGAACATTTTTCATGTTTATTATTCATTTTATTTCACTTATTAGATTTTTATATAAGATTACATTATTAATTATGTTTACATCATATGTTTTTAAGATATTTGGATTATGTATTAAGAATGAATTTGGTAGGTTGACTATGGTCAAAGGGATCATTATTTAAACATATATAAAATAATAATCATGAAAAAAAATTCATATTTAAGCATAAAATATACTTTTGAAACCAAACATTAAGTACTATTATGACAAATTAACTATATTCCAAACATGGACATGGTAGGTCGTATGTACATTTGAGAATGTTTCAATTTTTCAATGATAATTATAGAAAGAAGTTAAGTAATATTTTATCTCTCTAAAATTATTATAATATCATTTATAAAACATTATTTATTTAAATATACTTATATATATTATCAATGTGGTTTGGTGATATAAATATATTCATATTGCTTCGTGAAGGTGGAATTCCACACATAAACAAATGATTTAAGAATTTTTTAATATAAGGAATAAAATGATATATGTTGAACTTACTTTGTGTTGTTTTTTTTATGTTTTTTTAAATAAGTTAAGTAATGTTTTTTAAATTTTTTGAATGACGTGTTGTTGAATGTTTTTAACTTATTTACTGAGAAGTTGTTATGAATCTAAATGAATCAGATGTTGTTCAAATAAAGAATGTCATAAGATACTGGTAATCAAATCTAGAATATTTTTTATGATTTTCCTAGAAGTTATGAAATTTGTTGATGGAGAGTTTTATAACATTTCAAATTAATTCATATATTTCTTTTATGTTCGTTTACATTCTAAACATCATGAAAAATATCATGATATAAAATGTTGGTGAAAGGTAGATATTTAAGTTCTCCTAAAATATTTCAATAGGTTGAGGGTTTTTTCTAATGTAGATCATTTGACTAAGAAGAACCAGACTTATAAGTTCTCCAAAGATAAGAATTTTTAAGTTATTGATATTTGAGGAAACTCAAGGTTGTTGATCAGATGTTGTTCATCAGAAGAAGGTTGTCAGAAAATCCTGATCAAATACAAATTAAATTTATAATTTCTATGTTTTTATGAGGATTAAAATGTCAACAAATTTAAAGAATAATTTAGTGTATATATTTTGGGGAATAAGTTTTTAGAAAGATCTAATTTTTGTGGTCTTTGAGTATTTATGGTTCTCAAAAATATGAAAAATTTGTTCAAGATTTATATCAGAATGGTCGAATCAGACATGAGACAGTTACTGTGTTTTTTACACAGAAGATTTTTTGAAACCATAGAGTTATTGACACTAATCCAATAGAATATTTGTTAACACTGATCCAACATAATATTTATTGATATAGATCCAATATAAAAGTTATTTGAACTGATCCAATAGAAGATTTTTTGATATTGATCCATTGTAACTAAGAAAATATAAAGGGGGGGATCAAGTTCCATCATACTCTATTCTTTAGAAAGACAAGATTTGATGTTGATTGATCGGATGTAGATGAGTTGATAGAACTTTCAGACAAATATGTTTTCAAAAATGTTTGATTTTATACGAAAGTGGTTGTATGAAAAAAAACTATTGGGATATTTCATCATTGTAGTCAACTGCTTTTAGTTATATAGAACATCAAAGTGAGAAATTATATTTTCTTTTTTGTCAATGGGAGAAGAGAAAAAAACTTGTTTTGTGTTTCAATTGGTTTAATATTATCAGAATGAATAAATTGTTTCAAACTTAATTTTTCATATCAATTTTTCTATATTTATGTTTAGGAAATTAAATAAGAGTTTTGAGGATTCAATATGTTTTCAGAAGACACTATAAGATATGATAATGTTTTATTTATTAAATAATTAAGTTTAAATGTAAGTTAAATTGAAATATTTGGAATTTGGGTGACGGGAAAAATATTCAGTTTCCCACCATTACTATTTTTGGAGCACCAATAATTATATGTAGAAAGTACATCATACTTTAACACTATTCACCTATGAAAAAAATTATTATGCTACAGAATTAGTGTGAGATGTGATTTTTCCAACCAAAATATATTATTATGATCAATAGATCAGACTAAGAAAATTTCAGATGATCAAACTAAGGGAATCAATTTAACATTATCAAACTATTATTATGATGTTTTTTTAGAAGCATAGATTTGTTTTATAGGAATATCTAGAAGGTTTAGATTTTCCCAGATTGAGTATTCAGTTATTGTAATGAGGTTATCGAACTGAATCCCTTAGATGCTGGAAAATCATATAGAGGAAGATCAGAGTAAGATTTTCTATAGATCTTTGGTGGATCAATTTGAACAAGTTAAATATTTTATTATGGATCATTTTTTTAGTAATAAGAATTTTTAAGCTTATAGGATTTACTATAATCATTCCTATCAGGAGATAGAAGGTGTCTAATCAGAGTTAACACAAGTTTTATTCACTTGTTCATAATAGTTAATTTTCATAGGCCCATGGAATTAGCTATATAAAAGATGTAGGTTATCAAAATATGGAAAAAAACGTGTAAAATTTGTCTTCCTTTTAGTATTTTCTTTTTTAACATGCACTTTTGTTTACTAAAAGTTGATAAGTATATAACTTAACAAGTTCTTCATGTTAAATTTACTGAATTTGAAAATTTTAAAATGTAAAAACTAATTACACCAACCCTCCCACCCCCCCCCCTCTTAGTTGTTTTAATATGATTTGGTACTTCATTTAGTATTATAGAGTGTTCCCTTATTGAATCCATATCATGGATAATATTAATTCTATCAATAGTAGAGTAATTCCTGCATTTGACAGAAAAAAATATTTTCGGTAGAAAAATAGGGTGAATTGATATTTTCAATCTCTTAAACTAGAATTTATTGATTCTTCTATAATTTTTTTTACAACCATTTC
This sequence comes from Viscum album, assembly GCA_963277665.1. NCBI lineage: Eukaryota > Viridiplantae > Streptophyta > Magnoliopsida > Santalales > Viscaceae > Viscum > Viscum album. The sequence continues at coordinate 598,969,049 of OY728159.1, read as the reverse complement.
TAAATATTATTTTATAACTGTTGATGATACTCGAAATATTGATATTGATTTAAAATCTTGAAATTTTATACTTATGTATCTACCGTAAAATGTTTATATAAAGGTAATGAGTCTCAAAACATCAAAGAGTGTGTGGGAAAAGGTATAAAATATTTATGAATGGAATACTAAATTGAAGGAAGAAAAAGCATCAAATTGAGAATAAAATGGTTTAAGACATAATAATGAGAGATGATGAAACAATTTATGGATACTTCACTATATTAAATGAATTTTATTATCACATCATAGGTTTTTGAGATGGACTGGTAGATTCTACTATTATAAAGAAGCCCATGATAAAATCTTTGGATATGTTTGATTCTAAAATTTAGGATTTAGAAGATAAATATGATTTATCTATTTTTTAATTGTATAAAATTCTTATTTTTATGAAATGATAAAATTTATAGTTTTTCAGAAGAAGATTAAATTTGAAATTTATTTTGAAGCTATGAGCAAAATTAAAATTAAAGATGCTGAAGATGTTAATCCAATTTATTGCATAGATAAATATACTTATGAGTTGAATAAAAAAATCATGCATCTTATCTCCAAAAACAATTGAAAATTATGAATAATGTATAGAGTAAAACATCCTTTTAAATGTTTTAAGTGTACGGGAATCAGGTTCTTTGCTATAAATTTCCCAAAGAATAAATTTATAGAATATCTAAATTATTCTAATGAAAAAACTTTATAGAATAAGTGGAAAAAACGTTTTAAAGAATAAAATTCATCCAATAAACATAAAAATAAGTTTACTGGAAACAAAATAATTTTAATGTTTAGTAAATCTGGATCAAACTCAACTGATCTCAATTATTCAAAAGAAGAAAGTTCAAAAAAATTCATAAAATTCATTGAAAAATATAAAAAAATATTCCACAGATAGTGAATAAGAAGTAGGTAAATAATCATACATAAATTACCAAATTATATCAAAATATGTTTCATGTCTTGAAAAAAATAACACTTTTGAAAGATATTAGATTAGTGAATAAAGATAATGGAAAAGTTATTGAGGGTGGAAAACATGACATGAATGAAAAATAATACATTCAAGAGATCTTAAGTTACAAACTAAAAATATATGAATAGTGAAAAAATTATAATCTCAAAGTGAAGTTTGAAGATAAAGATGTTCAATTTAAGAAGTATCAATTAAAATTATTTAGATTGAAAGTTCTTTAACAAAGTTGAATGAAAATTTCAGAAAGGCTTCAAAAATAAAATTTGAATCATCTAAATATGAAAAAACTCTCTAAAAATTAGGAGAAATATAAACCCACTAAACTAAAAAGATCATATTATCTTTTTAGGATTGAAGGTGTCAAATATTTTGGGAAATCTTGGGTTGAGAAATGATGTGAAAAAACTATCACGTCAAAAATTGTTGAAAATAATCTTCAAAATATATCTCACGCACACCTAGATGTAACTGAAGTGGAAATATGTTTTAATCCTTGATAATGTTATTATAAGAAAATATCATTATTCTACAGAAACCCAATATTTGATGGGTCCCATTGGTGTTGTAGAATTTTTGGTCGTAGAGCTTACAATTATTGGCATAACATGTCTCTTCCTTGAAATATGTTCTAAAAAATGGAAAAGAATGGTGGAAGTATAATGATTAATCTTATTAAGTTACAATAAGTAAGAAAAGTAAAATCTCAAGATTTTATAAACTTTACAACAATAAATCAGTTTGATTTTGTAGAGGAATTGTTTAGAATATGTGATCAATCTGGTAACATTGTTGGAAAATATATGACAAAACTTTTAGAACAAGGTTCTTATAATAAAAAAGAAAAAGAAACTAGAAATAATTTAGTTAAAGAAATATATATTTTTATTGATATTTCATTGAAATCTATCAAAAATAATAAACCATGATACTTAATAGTTGTTTTTATAAGACTTAAAAGGTTGTTTGAAGATCATAAAAGATGTTGAAAATCATGATAGAGGAGTTGTTACCATTAGGAATAATGGTTTCTTTAAAATTAAATGAATTAGAACATATGATATTGAAATAGAAAATTCCAAATACAAAGAAGTTTTATTTATTAACGGAATAAAACATAACATACTTTTTGTAGCCAAATTTTGTAGAATGTAAAACTATTTTTTTTCAAAAAAAATTATTGTATTATTAAAAATATGGAATATGGAAAATATTATATGAGAGGAAAAATAACTAGTGTAAATATATTCCAAATTATAGCACTTGAAAACTCAAGTTATCTAAGTGTTAAAGATGATAATAAGTTGTGGCATCACAGACATAGCCACCATGGGAAGAAAATTTTGAAAAAATTTTCTAATGTTGTTTCAATTCAAAATTTTCCATAATTTAAGGGAATATAAGAGTATATTTTTATAAATTTTTATAAAGGTAAAATTACTAATAAATGTCTTAATAAAGTTGAGATTCAGTAGAGCAGACCTATTGAAATTATTCACTCTAATTTTTTTGGGTTGATGAGACATTAATCAACAAAATTATAATTGTACATTATCACTTTTATTGATCATTTCACTCTAATTACAAACATCATGTTTATCCAACTCAAGATACAAGCTATAGATATTATCATATTATTCATAAAATATATTGATAGAGATATGGGTTTTTACATAAATATGTTGAGAATGGATAATTGAACAGAATATTCATGTAATGAATTAAAATCATATCTGATAATGAATAGAATTAAACATCAGTATATTTATCCCTATACTCCAAAAAAATGGAGTATAATAAAGGAAAAAATTTAATTTTATTTGGAATGGGAAGAAGTTTGTTGAAAAAATATAAAAACTCAAAGTTCTTCTAGAGACATGTTTTTGGTACTATTTTACATGTTCAAAATATATTTTTTCTAAGGAAAAAATCCAACATGACTTCTTTTGAAATGTGGTGAAACAAAAAATCATCATTGATATACTTAAATTTTTAGAAGTCCATGTTTAATAAAAATAAAAAATCCAGGTCTTGGAAAATTTGATGAGAAAGTTGAAGAAGGAATTTTTATGGGATATTCACCCAATGGAAGAAGTTATAAATGTTGGAACAAACATTTACAAAAATTTATTGATTCATATAATTTTAATGTAATTGAAAATCCAAATCCCATAAAAAAATTTGGTGAGAATGTTAAGGAATAAAAATTTAATACTTATAATTGGAATGAAATAAAGTCAAATAAGTTACATCAAGAATCAGATGAATTGTGTGATGAAGAAAATTTTTCTCGAAGAGAAAATTTGAAATTTACTACCTTATAAAAACATTTTGAAACAAAAAATATTATTAGTAATAATAAACCTCTAGATTATAGGATAATAATATTTAGATTAGAAAATATAACATCCCTCATTTATAAAATTAATCCAATATCAGATTCATAAGTAGATGAATTCAAATAATGGGTTGATGTGATGAATAGAGAATTAGATTATACTGAGCAAAACAACACTGGGAAAGTTATTCCACTAAAAGAAAATAAAACTGTTCTTAGAAAAAAATGGGTCTATAGAAACAAGTTGAATGAACATGGATAAGTTTCAGGTAAAAAAGAAACACTATTTTCAATGGTTATTCATGGGTGGAAGGTGTGTATTTTTAAGAAAAGTTTCCCCAATATAAATATTAGAAACTATTAGAATTATTTTTATAGTGGTTGAATATCAAAATTACAATTTTTATCAAATGGATTTAAATTCATATTTTCTAAATGGTGAAATTTAAGAAAAATTTTACATTGAGAATCCTTGCGGTTTTATACTTGATAATGATGGAATAAAGGTCTTATAAATTGAAGAAATATTTGTACGGTTAAAACAAGATCCACAATTCTGGTTTTCCAAACAAAAAATCTTTTTTAAATTTTTTTTCTAATAGAATATTTGACGAAAACTTGTATATAAAATAATTTTACTCCAGCACTCTAATTGTAATGTTATATATTCATGATATAATTATTTGGAGATGAAGAAAAAAAATTAATAAATTTGTTGAGTAAATTAAGAATAAATTTTTAATTTCAATTTTAGGAGAATTAACATTCTTCATTGGATTAAAATTTCAAAAAAAAAGAATAATACATTTTATTATCTCTTGAAAAGTATGACAGGGAATTATTAACGAAGATTGGTATGGAACAATACAATTAATTATATACTTCTATTTTAGGGAGCATAAATATGAGTAATGAGAAAACCAAAAAAATCCTTAATGAGAAAGAATTTCCAAAGCTGATAGAAAGATCTCACCTCCTCATAGCCTCAATATATGATATTGTTTGTCTTGTTAATTCATGTTATAGATATAAAAGTTATCAAAACAAATCTCATATGTTGGAAGAAAAAATAATTTTAAGATATATTAAATGAAACAATTCACATGGATTATTTTACAAAAGAATTTATGAACTGAACATTCCTGGCTATACTGATGGTGATTTAGTTTAAGATTACAATGATATAAAAAATTATAGAGGAAACATTTAATTAGTAGATTATTTTATGAGTTCAAATTATAAGAAATAATTTATTGATTTAGAGTATAGTGGAATGAGAATATATTGCTACTACATATTATTTTACTCAAATGTTGTGGATAAATGTATGGTTGGATGATTTGAATGTTTATGTTTGGAAACCACTAAAGATAAATTGAGATAATCAGAGTGCAATTGATATGTCTAAAATTCTTTTCCAACACTCAAGACAAAAACATATTTATATTAAATATCACTTCATAAAATATAATTTTACTGTTGGATATGTTTTGTGGGAATATATATTAATAAAGTATTAAATTTTTGATATTATTACAAAAGAAAATTTGAAAGATATATTTATATAATTGAGGCTAAAACTTCATGTTCATCCTCCCCCAATGAATTCCAAAACATCTTAAGGAATTACCCCATTATTCATTGGATTATAATGAAAATGGGGGGGAATTTTAACAAATTTATCTTATAAGGGAAAGGGAATTAATTTTATTACTCAAATGAATTTGAAGATATAGTTATCATAAAATGGGAGAGAGAATGGTAAAAGGGAGGGTGGGTTTATCATAAAATTGCTGAAAATTTTTGTGAGTCACACCCCAACTTGACATTATTAGTTTTTTTATTTAATTATATATTTTTTTAATTTAGAGTTTTAATTTTTAATTTTTGAAAAATTCCCACACTTTTTCTTGTCACACGATTTAGCCACAAGATTAATTAAATTTTACAAAATTTGTGTGGGTCAATATGTTATTATTATGGAATGGTTTCAAATTGTTTGTGCACAATTTATTAAACTATGCGACCAACCCATGTGGACACCCAGTGTTCCTTGTAGAGGGTGTATAGTTGGCGCATAGTTTAGTAAACCATGTTCCAAAACAATGATAGGCCGCCATGTGTTTTTTTAAATAAATAAATAAATAATAAAAACCCTTACCACCCCCTTCTCATTTCCTACTTGCGAGACATGAACCCCTCTCCCCTCTCACCCAGGAGGGTTTCACCCCCCACACTGAACCTCCATTCTCCATTAATTTCACCCTCTTTCTTCTTGATTTCAGTTCGCCTCCTTATGGTATGATATCTCTCTCCCTCTATTTCATGTTTTCTTTCTTTCTTCTCCCATCCCTCACTATGCATCACTCATGGTTAAACCCTTGAGGGGTTTTTTATTTTGATTTCATATGGCCTTTATTTTAAATTGAATTTGATTTCATATTTGGGTCTTGTTCAACCAATTGTTGAATCTTTAGAACCTTTGTGATTTGATTTTAGATTTTTGAGGTAGGTTTTCCCATAATTGGTCTTATAATTTCAGGTTATTGGAATGCTTGACTTTCAAATTTACATTTTTATTTTCTAATGATTTTATAATGGGAAATTGTGAAATTTTTAGGATGCAATTATGTTTCATCTTGGTTTTCCATATATTACTCTTTGGGTTTCTTCTACTTTTTGAAAAAGATGTTATACCTTTGTCCAAAAAATAATTTGAGTGATTTTTAAAGTGGTGTTGTGATTTTTTTTATTATCATATGAGTTATTTATAATTTCTATATGTATAAGGGAATTTTTTTAAACTCCTATGTGTTATTGGTCCTTAATTATTTATCCAATTTTTAATTAGTTAATTTATAATTGTTAGATTTTCTTTTTAATTATTTTGGGTACCATGCATCTATTTGAAGGATTATTTCATGTGTATACATAGTTAAGAACATATATATGTATATCCTCATTGTACATATCCCCTCATAGATGAGGGAATATGTAAATTTTCTCAAATTATATATATATATATATGTTTGTGTGTGTGTGTGAAAGTTCATATGCGTGTAAGTATGGAGTGATTTTGGGTTTTCATTGTAAAAAGAAGAGTGTCTTGAGGTAGGTTATCTATAACCCAGACCAATAATGTGAATTTCAGGATTTAAAAACTACTTTAAACATGTTTTTTCATTATCATATGTAATTTATATTCCATAAAATGACTTTTTATTCATAGAAAGGATTATTCTCTCCCTTTCAATACATTACCACTACTATCAGAGGTTTTCTTTGTTCAAGCATGTTTTCTAACATTTTTTGAAAAGTACATTTTTTTAAATGTCACATTGATTTTCTAAATGAATTTTAATGTGTAGTGGGAAATTTAAAGGATGTTTTGGTGTGTGAATAATGATTTTGAAATTGATTTTCCCAATGGATTTATTGAAATTTAGTGCTTTGACATGTAAAATTTGTCTTTAAATGATACTGAATATGTGTGTGGTCTGAAAAAGGGTGAATGTCAATGATTCGGTAAATTAGAGAACATGGGAACCCTTGGTTCCTAGGAATGTTGCAAAGGACTAGTACTCTAGTTGATTCGGTAGGGAAATGACCTAGGATCCCAAATATTTTTATGATACGACACTAACTAAATGAAGGTTTTTTATTTCTAGACCTTTAGAACTTTAGTTGCGACCTCTCTAACAACTCATGAATGAGAATAGATTATATGGTTTGATAATTCAGGCATGAGGATCCTAGGACCATGTTGACCTAGTTTTGTAGGGATTTACCATGTTCTTTCTTAATTTTAATCATGCTTTCCGTGGTTGTGGTTTTGAAATTCACATTCTTTTTTTTTCAGACCATGTCATTGGTTTTAGCATTTATAATATTTTATAAAGAAATTATCTAAAAAAATTGGATTTGAAAACAGTTTTGAAAATATGATGAAAATTAGTGTTCTTAAAAAAATAATTTTGTTACTTGTTTTTATTATAGTGTATAAAATAATATTTTTGTTTTTCTTATTTTCAAACTGACATGGTTGGTTTTAATTTTAAATGTAAGGAAGAGGATGTTGTTATCCTTTGGCATTCCTATAAGGATTTTATTTATCATTCATATATTTTTATCAACTTTCAGTTCAGTTTCAACCCATCTCCGGTTCTCTCATAGAGTGAGTGTCATCCTATGGTTTATGTTGATTCACAAGGTCACATGTAGGTATATCTAGTTTATTTATTTTTCTTTTACATTTAAATTTTTTATATATATATTAATATATATTTTAGTGGATAAATCATTCCAAATTGAGTTTTTCTTGATTTTTAGAAATTGTAGTCAGCACAGGATGATCGAGAATTCCAATCATGTCGTGTTGTGGGATACCTCGGGTGACCAGTTCAGGGTCACCTAGGGTTGTTTTTTGAAAAAATGGTATCATAAGGTTAGCACTTGTTATTTCGGTATGTTCAATATTTCAAATAAAGGATTTTAGGAATTAAATTGGTTAGTTACAAGTAAGTTCTTGATCAACACCAATTCTAAATGACACTTGAATTGCCAGGGTAGTTTAGGATGAAGGCCCCTTAAAAACCGAGCTTGGAAATTGGATGTTTTTGAGATTTTTAGTCTTTATTAGAATGTACGTGATTTAATTTTAGATTTGGAATGTTTTTTTTAGAAAATCCAATGGTTTGAGTAGATTTTTTGAGGTATTAAAAAGGTGCATAGCTGATGTGCATGGTTTTGAAGACTATGTACAGACCATACAACTACCTTTTCTAACTTCTACTATGCTCACTCGATTAGAACACAGACTACAAAAAATTGTGTCTAAAACGTATGTAGTGGTTTTTATTTTTATTTTTTTGGGATTTTTGATTTATTGGGAGTTGAGTTACTTTTTTATTCTTTGTATTCATTTGAATTGTGTTTAGAATGTTTATATTGGATTTTTAAAAGATTATTAGTTTTATAAACATGATTTTCATTATGTGAACCTTGGTTTTTGTTTAGAATGAAATGTATTTTATTAATGGAAATTATTTTGGAAACAATTTTTTGATTTATAAAGTTTTTGTAAAAAGAAATCTGAAAGGGTTTGGAAAATGTTTTGGAGACTTTTAGAAATTTTGTAAAATGTTAATTTGATGTTTCTTGTAAACTGGTAATTTGAGAAATAAATTTTTTTAGGGTGATAAGGGGTGACATAAAATTAGTTGAGAATTTTAAATTTGGGTTGAATGTTTCTCTGGGAATGGAAATGTATTATTTTTACCTTTGATATTATTATGAATTACCAAATATATGGATGTGTGTGTTGAAGTGGAGGGTTGTTGGTATGTATGGATGGGTTATTTAGCTAGAATAAGGATATATATATATGGGGGGGATTCATGGAATACCAATGGTGAGTGTTTTTTTGTAAATATTATTGTGTTTTATAAATGTTTTTTCATAAATGGCTATTTCAATGTTTTGATAAGGTGGTTTTATTTAATTCAATTTTTTATTTGGTGACTTCTTTTTTTGACCTTTTTGGTTTTTGGTATATTATAAATACTGTTTTAGGTGTGTTTGAGTTTTTTTTCTTGATTTTTTATTGGTTTGTGGAATTTTGGTTTATGATGTGTTTTTATTTGGTTTCATGATTTCTATTTTTAGAGTATTCCCCACCTATGTTCTAGAGGATTTTGGAAATCATCTATGGGTGGTTATTCCATCTCATGTCTTTTAGTTTTTCAAGTAATACGTTGAAAATTTGGTTTATCCATTTAGAATCTATCGCATGGTGGTCCTCAGTATTAGCAGTTCATTCAGAGGTTCTAATAGTTGAACCCTCGTCATTTCTTTAAGAAGTTAGAATCAGGGAAAGATGTAGATTGGTTAGAAAATTTTAAGAAGTTATTTGTATGGATTGAGTCTCCTAAACCTCTCAATCTTGATCCGGCCACCTTCATGTGGGAAGGCCCAAGATAGGAGTGGTGGAATTCCATTATTTAGACCAAACCATAGGATAATTACAAATGGTACTACTTCAAATAATTTTTAATCTAACAGTATATCTATGATGATGTGAGGCTACCAAAGGATTCATTATTATACCACCTCAACTATGGAGATTCAATAGTATTTGAGTATAATAATTACTTCACTAAGATGGTATCATAACTCTTAAATATCACCAGAGATGAATTCTTTATGGATAAATTCTTTGAAAGGGGCCCCCTATTAGAATATCATGTAGTTTCTCCATTCCCTAATAATTATGAAGTAGTATTGGAATTTCTTCATGATAAAGTTGGTTTAGTTGCGTATGTCAAGTTGAGAAGTGGTATAAAATTTCCATTTTGTTAAATCTCGCAATATTTATCTAAGAATAAGATTTGTCTATGTTATCTGTGTGGGAAGCTCAAACACATAAAGTTTTCATGTCCCAAAGAACCATGATCATTTCTTATCTTTTCTATTTAGGTTATTTGAAAAGTTTTTTGTGGGGTGGTTCTAGGAAGTGACATGTATCTAGATCCCCACCCTTATAGATCCTTCTAACCCAGTTGGATGAACATAGCACTGGTGAAATCTCAATCAGAATTTTATTTTATTTTAAACTCCTTTTTTTAAAATTATGAATCATGTGGTTTTGTTTTTTTCAGATATGGATAATTATGTTTTAGATATTTTATAACTCTATTTATTTGATGATTTCTTTGTGAAGTTATAAATATTTTTGATTTTAAATAGTGATTTTTTTTGTCCTGTGATTTATTTCTTTGGGTTTTTTGGTTTTTATTATGAATATGTGAGCTTGTTCTGGGTTGAGGAACAAGTTTCTAACTATGGTTCTAAAATGGTGGGGATACCACCCTCAGTGATCTCATGGTAATCCTAGATCATTAGTAATTATTATTTTCTTCTTAAGAAGTTAAAATTTTATCACCAGTGTGTTTATTTGATTCAAACCTGCTCGACCCTGACAACAGTAGTTCAACTATCTTATATAATGTGTCTTGTAAAGGATGCATGTAGGGATCTTCAATAAGCCATGATGGGTTATTTGGTGAATTATATGTTAGGGTTAAGAGTGTTCCTTGTTTTGAGGTTATTTTTGGAATATGAGTTCCTTGTTGTAGGTTTTTTTTGAGGTCCAAGTATTGGGAACTTGTTAATTGTTCTTTTGATGTTGAGATAGTTCCTTGAGGATTATCTTAATATTTTCTTGGGGTTTGGGAGTAACAGGTTTTTGGGTGGAAAGTAATTTTTCCATTCTCATTCTTCTAGGGGTTGTGGTTTCTCTTTGGGTATTGGATTGTTTGTGTCATGGTTTTTCAAAAAATTGGTGACTTTATTTTAAAAGAAAGTGTTAATGGTGGGGAGAATTTTCACACCCCAACCTGGAATTATTTATTTCTTTTCTTTTCTTTTCTTTTCTTTTGGGAGTTCTGGTTTTAATTTGGAAATTTTGAAATTTATGGAAATTTTTTTATCACATGATTTGTCCACATGGTTGGATAGACCGTGAAGAATATATATAGAAGAATCTATCATTATAATAGAATGGTTTCACATAGTTGGTGAATGGTTTGTCAAACCATGCAACCAACTCGTGCAGGTGCCTAGTGTGCCCAGTAAAGGGTGCACATTTGTCCCATGGTTTGGTAAACCATTTATCTAAACCATTTGATCCAACCAAGTATTTTTTAAAATAAGTAATAATAATAATAATAATTTTGATAATGATAATGATAATGATAATAATAATAAAAATAATAACTCTTAACTCCCCCCCTCCCCTATAATTCTTGCCAACCCAAACCCCCCCCCCTCCACCCCCATCCTCATGCACAGACTCTCCCCCTCATCATACCACCATTATCCATCAATTACTCCCTTTTTCTTCATGATGTTAGATTGAATCTTTATGTAATGATCCCCTTCTCCCTCTTTTAACTCTTTTATTTCCTTTTTCTCCCCCATCTATATGCATCTCTCATGGATGAACCTTATAGGTGTATTTTATTATGATTTTTTTGCCTTGACTTTTGAAGGTATTTTATGTCCTCTTCAAGTATCATTTGACCTATGATTTAATCTTTAGAATCATTGCAATTTGATTTCTTCTTTTTAATATAGTTTTTCCCATGCTCAACCTTTAAATTTTTGAGTATTTTATTTATTGACTTTTAAATTGAATCTTTTGAGTTCTAATGATATTATTTTGGGTTATTATGAAATATTTGTTCATGGAATTATATTTCAACTTGGGTATTCAATAGATTGTCCTTTGGGTTTCCATTTTTTAATGTATTCTACCTTTTTCTGAAAAATACATATGGTGATTTTTAAAGTTGGATTGGGTATTTTTAATGTCATATGAGTTATTTATAATTTTTATACAAATAAATTAGTTTTATTAATCTAAAATTTGTTCTTCTGTCCTAATATGTTACCCTATTTTTAGGGAATTTATCATTTTTAGCATTCTTTTTTATTATTTTGGGTATCTTGCTGCTCTTTGAAGGAACCTTAGATGTATATAAATTACTAAGGAAATATATAACTACATAATCATTGTATATGTTAACTCAAGGAAAGGGAATATGTGCATTAGATCAAAGGGTGTGTGTGTGTGTGTGGAGGTGTATATGCATGTATGTGTGGACTAGTTTCGGGTTTTCATTGTCAAAATCATCTTGTTTTAAGATAGGTTCCCTATTACCCAGGCCTTCACGTTGAATTCCATGATTACTTGACTACATTAAAAATGACTTTTAATTATTATATGAAATTAAATGACATGGAATATGTAGTGGTTAATTTAAAAGAGGTTTTGGTGTTTGTATAATGACTGTGAAATGGATTTTACCTACAAATTTATGGAAATTTGGTGTTTTAACTTGTGAAAGTTGTGTTTGGATGATAGTTAACTTTCATGTGGTTTAAAAATGGGGGAATAACCATAATTCAGTAAATTACAGCACTTTGGAACCTTGGGTACAAAGGTAGGTTTCAAAGTAATAGTACCCTGGTTGAGTCGATCACGTATTGAATTGGGATCCCTGTAATGTTTACACAACCATAATAACTAAATGAATTATGATGATGCGGGGACTACTATAAATTTTGTTGTGACCTCTCTAGAATATCATGCATGAGAATGGATTATATGGTTTGGTCACCAAGGTATGAGTATCATAGGACCCAATTGACTTATGAGTGTAGGAATTTACCTTGTTCTGTCTTACTTTTACTCTTATTTTCCATGCTATTGGTTTTAAAATGCATGTTGTTGTTATGTTTTTAGACTGGGACATTTATTTAAGAGTTAATCATATTTTATAAATAATTTTTCTCAAATTTATTTCAATATTTGAAGACTATTTTATAAATATGATGAAAAATATATTTCATAAAAAAGGGAATCTTGTTTATTATTTTTATTAAATATTAGAAAAAACTATTTTTGTATTTCTTATTTTCAAACTAAGATTATTGTTTTTCATTTTAAAGATGACGTATAGGGTGTTTTTCACTTTTGGTATTCCTAATAGGAATTTTAATTCTTGATACTATATTCTCTATCATGTTTCAGTTTAGGTTCTACCCAACTCTAGTTATCTAATGGAGTTACTGTTATCTTATGGTTAATGGTGACCCATGAGTTCACATGGAGGTATGTCTAGTTTATTTATTTTCCACTACCAGATACAATTTTATTTTTTATCTTTATTTATTTATCATTTTTTATGGGATAAATCATTTCCAATTTTGTTTTTTTATTCCTAACACAATTTTCCAGCCCGGGAGGAGTAGTAACACTCTCAAGCTATATTTTGGGATGGATCAAGTGATAGGTTTGTGGTCAACCTGGGTTGGTTCATGATATTTTGTCACTAAGGGATGTAATTCCTTCAAAAACATTACTTTATCCAGTAGTGTGGTGTCATGAAACTCTATTTTTAGAAAGTATGTGTTATATTAAAATTCAGAAACATGATTTTTTAACAAATATGAATTGTGAGAAATGAATACTATGAAAAAATGATGAGTTGGAAATATTAATATTGAGAGTAAAAAGTGATTTTAAGAAATAAAAATTTGGATATTGAATATCCTTTTTTATGTATTTGTTTTAACAATTTTAATTCGATAACAAATTATTTTGTAGAATAATGTTTCTATAAATAAGGTGAAAGATGCATTGATTAATGTTTTTTACTTATTTACTGATAGGTTATTCTGATTATGAATTAATCCAATGTTTTTAAAATGAAGAAATTTTAAACTTTTTGTAATTGAATTCAGAATGTTCTCTATAATGTTGAGTTTGGAAGTTATGAAAGTTTTTTATTGAAAAATGTAGAAATTTTCAAATCAATTTAGAAAATGCTTTTATATTATTTTAAGTTCTCAACATCATAGAAAATCTTATGATATAAGATATTGAATAATGGGAGATATTTAAGTTCTTCAAACATATTTTTATAGACCTAGGTTTTGTCCTAATAAATATCATCAGATTGAGAGGAACTAGACGTAGAAGATAGAATACAGGAAGTTTTAATATGTTGGAGTTTGAAGAAATGAAACATTGTTGATAAAATGTGGTTCCTAAGATTAATTTCATCATACACACTCGATTCATTTTCAATTATATTTTTGTGTTCTGAGTTTTTATGGTGTTTCAAATGTTATTAAATATGAAGATGCACCAGTCACAAATAATCATATGAATATTATTCTAGAACACTTAAATTTTTGTGGTTGTTAAGTCTGTACAGTTCTAAAAATATGAAGAAGTTATTTGAGTTTTCTATTGGACTGATCAAATTGGAAGGGAAGAAGAATCTGAGTTGTTGACATCAAAGACTTTTTGACACCAAAGAGTTATTAACACAGATATAACATAACATTTTTAGAAACCAATCCAATAAAAGTGTTGTTGATACTAATCCAATTGAATATTTTTTGAAACTAATCTAATAGAAGAGTTTTTAACTCATATCCATTGTACCATAGTATAGATAAAGGGGGGGATCAAGTTCTATCAGTCTCTATTCTCTAAATAGATAAGATCAAAAGCTAAGTGATCATATGAAAATGAGTAAACAGAGCCTCTGGAAAACGAATTTGTCCAAATATTTTGAGTCTATACTAAATAGGTTACAGGAAACTAAAGTATTTGGAAGTTTCAATAGTGTATTGAATCAATTTTACCTGGAATGGAAGATTGGATCAATTAATCATATCTTTTTTCAATGGGTCAAGATCAAAAAACTTTTTCTTTATTCCAATTGGGTCATGATTATCAAAAAGGTCAAAAAAAATTGAAATGAATTTTTCATATATGTGTTTCCATGTTGATGTTTTTGAAAGTCAAGAAGAGTAATGAAGATTCAATAAGTTTATAGTAGTCACCATAGGTGATGATAAGTTTTGGAAAATTTGAAAATGAAGCTTAAATTTGTGAGAAATTCAGAGATTTGGAATTTGGTTGAGTGGGAAAATATTTCAGTTTCCCACCTTTACTATTTTTGAGGCACCTATAAATAGAGGAAGAAAGTACATTATATTTTAACATTGTTCACCCTTTATAAAAGGTTTGTATAGTTAATAATTAGTCTTATAAGTTAGTTTACCAACTGATGTAGTTTTGAGTTAAATATTACTCTCTAGAATAGAGTATTCTGATCAGAATATCAGACTAAACCAAGTACAGATTACCAGATTGATAGAACTAGACTGAGAAATTGATTTGAGCATTGAGAAGTTATTTAAGAAGAATAAATTTTTTTTATAGGATGATTAGAAAGGTTTAAATTTATGTAGATATATTATTGGGTCATTGGACTGATCCTATTAGACTAAAACCATCAGATGCTGTAAAATCATACATTGGTATATTAGAATGACATTCTGGATAGATCTCTGGTTGAGTAGTTTGAACAAGTTATATATTTTTTGTGGCTAAATTTTATTAGTAATAAATTTTTTTAAACTGATTTGAGTCAATCTAATCATTATTATAAAGATATAAAAGGTGTATAATGGTATTTGACACAAGATATATTCACTTCTTCATAATAGTAAATTTCTAAAGACCCATGGGAGTGGCTATAGAAAGGATATAGGTTCTCACACTAAGGAAAAATCTTATAAATTATGTATTATTTGTTTTATTTTCTTTTTCTGAGTATACTTTTTTTAAAATTTGATAAGGATATGTCTCTAACATGTTACAGGGGTTAAATTTTCTAAAGTTTCAATTCGTAAAAGGAAACAATGGTTTCAACCCCCCTTCTCAGTTGATTATTGATCCTTTAGTACTTAATATATTATATTTAATAATGATAAACATGTCATAAATATCATAATTACTTCATTTATATGACATATATTCATTGACATTATCCTTATTACCTTCCACGTAAAGTGTTAGTGAAAAATGAATCACATCGCTTCACGAGGTGGTAGTTATCCATACACAGTAGCAATGTAATTGTATCCCCTACAGAATGGAAATTAAAATTTTATATATGATATGATAACTAAAAATATATAAATATTTTATAAATAACATATATATATATATATATTAGATCCATCATTATACCTAATCATGAGATGTGCTAATGAAAAAATGAGTGACATCAGTTCGCAAGGAAGTAGTCTTCCATACACACGAATGTAGATTTCATAACCCATTTTATGGAAGTGGGGATGGTTGTAGATAATTCGATTAACAGAAAATAATCTCCATATATGTAAGATACTCAAGTTATTATATCATAATTTTTAAATATTAATTTAAGGTGGTGTAGGAATAAATAAAATAAAAATTCTCATTGAATAATGTCACCTCTTCTTTGGGTAACCTCCTTAGGATTGCACCAAAATCCTTCCTAGGTGGGTTATTGGACTAAAATAAGGATTATAGGATGATATAAGGGTGGATTAAAAGGTATTGGAAAGATATTGTTTTAACCAAAAGGGTTTTATTGTATTACTAATATAGGATAGGGTGGCTTTTTTTACATGAGGTGAGTGGAACACTTGTAGTATTTGAAAAGAAAAAGGTGTAACCATGTTTTTTAAATCCCAAAAGGTTCCAAAATGGAATATTATTGATACTAAGACATAATATAGTCTAAATATTAGCGTAAAATATATGTTATGCTAGTTTTTAGGTAACTTTAACATGTATATTCTTACTTTAACCCCCGGTAAACCGATTTTTACCTTAACTGTAGTGATTAATTTTTTCAGGTTTCACTATTAGTTTTGGTCAAAAATTAAGTTAAAATTATTAGGTAATATAAATTATTCTGATTCAAAATATTAAATATAGTTATTGAAATTTCATTCACATAATTGGAAAATTTTAATTTACAATTAATCCCACAGACATGATGGGATAGTCGGTTTTTAAAGAGAAAATGATCCAAAGTTTACGAAATTTTTATATCAAAATTTAATATAAAAATGATTCAAATGACCTAAATTGTACTAATAAAAATAATTCAACAAATTTTACCATAAATATAATTTAAAATATAATTTATCTTTATAAATAATTTAAATGAAAATGTGGTTTTCAATTAAAATTCATTATGTTTCACTATCCATAAAATAATGAATTTTTTTTTTGAAAATTAACCACAACCTAATTCTTACATATAGATTTAGAAAAGGAATTTTGTTTCTTCAAATAAATTTTCTAAAATTAGTAAAAATCAATTATAAATTATTTGATCAAAGTATGAATAAATCATCTTTTAGAAAAATAACGTTTTCAAAAAAAATTCATTCAAATGGTTCTAATTTTATATCTAATAAATAGATATACTTTTTATTTATTTTTTACATGCTTAAAGAATATAATTTTTATAATATCATTATTATTATTCATACCAACCAATTTAATGACTAGGTTATAAAGGAATATTATATTACAGTTCATTTAGACTCGAGGTTGTGTGTTATAGAATCTTTTGAGGAGATTATATATAAATAAATATATTTCATGGGTTTATTAAGATCAATATTACATGTCATATATTTTGTCAAATAAAATTATATTCTTTTATAATTTCATGTTTTTTCATTCTATCCATATAAATAAATTGTGTCCCCAAAATTTGATATTGTGCTCAGAAATCAAGGGTTTGATATTTGAAAATTATTTTATTAAAAATCCACATTATAAAAAAGTTAGTAAAATATCCACGTAATAAGGGAAAAAGGGAAGTACAAATTTCATATGTAATAACATATATCTTGGTTCCTAAGAAGGAAAACATTGAGTACAATTGATGATTTTTACTGGAAGAAAATGCTAAATAATTATAGAGAATGATAGAGGTCATTGATTATAAAAATTTTTATGATCAATGGAAATTTAATGGGATTAAACCATAAATATGTGATGATTTGAAAGGCCATATAATTCATTAGATATGAAGATAATAGGATAACATTTTTGTTTCAAGATCATTTTCTTAAAGTTGATGAATTATTTTACTATCTAATTATATAAGGAAATATACTTACTTGATATGTTTCTATTTTATAAGCACAATTCCATCCTTTAGTTGTGATTTGATAAATTTACAATTCAAATCTTACTCTAGGAAATGAATATCCAAAAATGATTTTTTTTATAACTAAATAAATAAAATTCACTTTTAATGGATCATAAGATTCATAATAGAATAATAACTCGTTCCTTTTATCTATATTTATTATTATAACAAAATTGTTAGTGTGTGTTATCCAATATGCATAAATCATTATATGGGGAAGTAATACATTAGTCTCTATAACCTCATCAAAATTATAACTTAAAATATTTTACAAAATCTTAAACTTATGACCCTTTCAAAATATTAAAATACAAATCTTTATAAATAAGGTTACTAAATTTAAAAATAAACCTATCATTAATCCCCCAAACAACATGATGAATATCTTAATCATTACATACCAAACATGTTAATACATTCATCATATATTCTATTGAATCATGGTAACAACCTGAATTTCTTTTAAAATTTATTGAAAAAATGATTGCTTCCTTATTAACTAAATAAAACATAGATTATTATATATATTCATTAAATCAATAAATTTTGTAATCTCCATCAATGATAGCATAAAAAATTTATTAGGAAATTATTAATATGTTCCACGGTAGTCAGTACTATCTAGTTTAATTTATCTCTATCAATCATTTATTTATCCTATCATTATTATCTAAACATCAAAAACATATTAAGTGTTATCTTTCTATAAATAATGTGTTTTCCAATAATTTAAACCTTCCACTAGATCATTTTTCATATTCATCAGTACCGTTAAACATACGCTTTCATGTCCTTGAGGAAACAATATTACAGTAAAATCCTTATAAATTTCATAATTCTTATATTCAGGATATAATTGGTAAAATAATCAACTGAAATAATTATTCAATAAAAAAAGGTACATTAATCATTCCACATCAGTTATGGTGATATAATAAGCTTGGCCATGATCCATTATCTACATTTGAGGTATATTCCTTTGATGTTTGGGTAATTCATTTTCATATTTTCCTGTTTAATTATAGTTGAAGCATTTAACATTAACAACATTTTTTCTTTCCCTAGAAAATACAAGCATGTTGTAATTTCTCCCCACACTTATAGTAAAATCCCATTCCCATTAAAAAACAAAGTTGTTTCTTTCCACAATTATCACATGTGGGAAAATACTTCTTTACCTTCTTCCATTTATCCATTTTTTCTCTAATTTTAATTTCTTCTATAGCTTCCACTCATATCCATAATACTTAAATAAATATTTTTATGTCTTTTTAAAACATGATACTATGTACGAATACAATGATAATGTATTAGATACTAGTTACCTTAGAAAAATTTTCCTAAACCCATCGAAGATATGATCATTCTTACTCTTTGGATTATGTGAATTGATGTGTTTCTCATTCCTTTTACTAGTTTCAACTTATAAATGCTGGAATAAACTAGATTAAATATTTTAATTATGAAACATAAGGTATAATTCCAAAACTAATGAAATACTTAACATAAATTAAAAATTTTATGCATGGTTAATCTCATAACCATAAAAAAAATATTTCTTTGGAGATATCTTTATTTTCAAAAAAATTATAATGGTTTGTGAAGAAAGTGTGAATTATCCTAAGAATATACCTCAAGAGTTTCAAACTAGGTGCCTAGTAAGGCTCGTTTTCATGCTCTAGGTGATGAATAGGTCAAGACCAATACACCCTTTTTAGAGTTATTACCCCTAGGTACATCTGTGCCTGAACCACGTCCACTTTTAGTATCTAAAAACATATATATTTTCTAGAAAACTGCATAATCTCCTCCTTACCAAAACATCAGTATGTCCTTATATTATTATCCTAAAATTATGTCATAGGGTTATGTTCCATAATATATGTTATCCTAAATATAGTTCCCAATATTTCTTCTAAAACCCCTCTGATACCAACTATATCACCCCCAATACCGGTATCCTGGAGTCAGTGTCTACTTTATTGCATTGGAATAAGATGAAAATAATTGCATCACAAAGTACCAAATAATTTATAGGTCTTGGTAAAATAGATACATACTTAAAATTCACATTAAATTTTAAAATATAAAATAAAAAATAATAATTTTTGTTGAAACTCTCATTATCCCCCATAGTGTATCTTTTCATATCAATCACAAAACACTTCCTCCAATCCTGGGGAAAATAAAACATAAGAAATGGGTGATCTCAGACGCTCAATAAGGGTACACTTATACTGAAACGTATGAATAAATAAGGATTCATCAATATGGATTGGTAAATAACTAAATCACATTCCATTTAACCAATGGCTTGATCATAATATGTATGGAATAAATGATAATCAAATAATTACATATAAATAATCATATAAACATGAAACATAACCATGGATATTTTAACTAATAAAATAATCACATGTAATATCTATAACCGAATTCATTTGAATAATTTTGAAAATCTAATACATACCATCAAGGCCCTTTTAGAACACATCTTATATCATTTAAGACTACTGCTAATATTTCTATATAAACGGGTAAGGCCTCAGCCAAAATAATATCTAGTTTTTCTCGTAAGACTTGTCAATGCATCTAGAGGATATAGCGGGCCCCTCCCATCACTTACTAATTCCAATTAATTACACATATTTATGGGGTAATACAAAATAAACATAAATATTCATATTGAAAAATATCATACAAAATATTAACAATTACCCTAATCAATAAACATTTTTATAAACCATCTAGAGTAATAAGAATGGTATAAAACAGGAACATCCCCAAACAAAATGATCATGAAACATCTAGATAATTAATAAGTATGGTTTCATGAAATCATATCCCTAGTGGATCATAATAAAAATAAAGATAGATTTCATTGTGAGTATAAATTCATTAAAAATCATTAAAAACATTTTTCCGGAAAATAAACTTTTCCCATTGAAAATCGCCTTTTAAATTAAAAACATTACAAAAAATTTTTTGAATAATTTTCCATGAAAATAACCTTGTTAAAATTTTAAAATAATATTTAGAACATTAAGTGGTCATGTTGGTGGTATTTTATTCATGTCATACAAGTTAAAACAAATATTTATTTCACATTTTTTATAAAATTCAAAAACTAATTATTTTGAAAAATACATGAAGACTACATAAAAATGATTTTGTAAAAATTTAAAATGAGTATAAATTTAATTAATAGAACATTTTTAAAATGAAAAAAAAATTATAACATTTTTCATAAACACGAGTTTTGATGAAAAGGGATTTCTGACCGATGAGAGAAATAAAGTCAGATTTAATTAAAAACATATACTTAATCATTTTAACATCCAAATAAATGAAATGAAAATATAACTTGAAAAAATCATGCATAATCACAGGATAATAAAATATATTTTTTATAAGAGATAAATATTAAAAAATTCCCCCAAGGGATATGTAAACATAAACAATCCTGAATAATGATTAGATTATGACACAAACCCTTACCACTTTGTAACTTCTAAATTGCAATCCCAATAAAAAATTAATTTAATTAAATTTTTAAATAAAATAAATATAAATACATTCATGATATACCATATCAAAAGTGATTTATATACATCACATGGTGAAAATAATTAGTGAATATTTAATATGTCTCACGGAAGTAAAAGTGAGATGAGAAAACCTTACACTGAGTCTGAATCGTCACGTGTGTTATTTATATTCCTAAATAATAAATTTATGTTAATTATTTTCTTTATTAATAAAAAATTAATTTTTATTATTCATTATAATTCAGATATTACAATTTATACATGATTAATTAATCAATTATGATTACAACATACATTTTGATGATATTTGGATTATGTGTCAAAAATGAATTTGATAAATTGACATTGGTAAAAGATTTAATTATTTAATCATATACATAAATATAATCAATAAATAACTATCATATTTATACATAAATTATACTTTTAAACCCAATCATTAAATATGCTTGTGAAAATGAACTATGTTACAATCATGGAGATGGTAGGTCACATATATGCATGAGTAATGTTTCTATTTTTCAATGATCATTATGGAAATAAGGTAAGTAATATTTTATCATTAAATAATGATTATTATATTATGTATAAAATAATATTTCTTTAAGTATACTTATATATCATCCATGTGATGTGGTGATGAAAAGACGGTCATATCACTTCGTAAAGGTGGTAGTCCACATATAAAGAAACGATGTTATTATTTTTCAGTGTAAGGAATAAAATGATATATATTTTCTTTTATAATGATAAATATTTCATTAAAATAATAAATATGCCATTTATATTATACATTTTCATCAAATTTATCCTTAATACCTTCCATGAAAATCATTATTTAAAAATATGTCATTAATATTTACTATTTTCGCTTTTCATTTTCATAAAAAATTAATTTGACTTTATCAGTTTATATAAATTATAATGATTAAAAATATTTCATCCATATTTTTTAAATTCCATTCAAATAATTAAAAAATTTTAATTTAAAATTAATCTCGCATATACAACGAGAAAGCGGGTTTTCAAAGAGAAAACATTCAGAAGCTTACGAAGTTTTTATATAAACAATTATATGAAAATGAATATAATGACTTAAATTTTTTTTTAGATATATAAACGAACTAATTTTACCTATAAAGTAGTTTAAAATTTAACTTAACTTTATAAATAATTTAATATAAAAGACAATTTTTAATTAAAATTCAGTATTTTTCACTATTCGTCAAAAAATGAAACTTTTCAGAAAAAATAAAAACAAATCACCCTAAGATAGTTTTAAATGTAGATTTAAAAAATTAAATTCATTTTCTAAAATAATTTTTATAAAATTGGTAAATAAATAAGTATAATTTATGTTTACAAATTGATATTACACTGCCTTGTATAATAATACAATTTTTTATTAAACATTTATTTTTCCTTTAAATGGATCCAATATTTTATATAATGAATAGATATTAATTTTAATTATTTATAAATGTTTAATGAATATAATTTTCATAATTTAGAAAGTATTATTCAAACCCTTTAATTTATCGACTAGGTTATAATGGTATACTATATTACAGTTCATTTAGACTCGGGGTTTCATGTTCCACAAGCTACCAAAGAGATCAAATTTAAAAAAAATTATATTTTGGATTTTTAGTGTTTATGTTTTGAGTTAAATATTCTATAAAAATGTGTTATTATTTTAGTATTTTAGGTTGTTATGGAAATTAATGGATTAGAAGTACCATTAAAATTATATGGATGATACCTCATAAAGGACTCAAGAGACTGTTATTCCCACATTTGGTCATTTGGAGTCTCAACAGGATTAATAGCTTGAGAAAGTTGTTCAACCATTGAAAAAATAATTTTTATTTCACCTTAAATAACATTTGGTTGCTCAATAAGATTATCATTGTATCGTATATCAAATTCAGTATCAATATGGTTCTTTCTGGTTAGATCCATTAACTGAAAACAAAAATCATAGTGTGAGAAATTGTAATCTTAGTGGAAACAAAATAATAAAGAAAAATAATTTATAAGATGTATAAATAATGAAACATTATTTTAAATCTATAACACCAATGGTTTAACCTATGTTATCCATGGTCATTAAGAAAAATTTAGTATTTTTTCCTATACTTATATTTATCCCTAAGGTTTTCACCAATGTTTTCTAACCCAAATAACCAAAGATTGACTAAAAATATCCTATTATACAAAATATAGTAACCCATATTTTTCATATATAAATATTACATCTTAATAGATAAATATTCAATAAATTTTACAAATACATGCCTGAGGAATGTAAAGGTTTAGTATCTTAGGAGACTACATACACAATATTATTATTTCATGAATGATCTTCAATATATCCCAAAAATATCTTCCCACATAGTAATCTTATTAGACATACCATATAGAAAACATTTATTCATAACCTTGGGAATTGAAACATGAGAAAGGATAAGATCATATGCTAAATATAGAAAAACAAGGGATATATCAATGATCACATAAACATAATATTAGTATACAGGTATGATAACATGAGATAAACATTTTAAATCCATACCATGGATATCATATATCATAATATTGATTCATGGAATAAATATTGGTAGTTCATAAGACATGAATCATTAGAGAATCAATAAAAATGATCCATGAGTGAATAATATTTGAATAAGATATAAGTTCTTAGCATACACATAATCGTAGAAAATCATTTCCTTATTCAAGCATCCCTTTAAAGACTATCATAGTGGATTGAGTTCACTCCTCATTCCATTGTATCATTACTCAAGGTTCACTCCCAAGACTATCATAGTATATAGAGTCCCTTACTGAACTGGGTTCACTCCACATTCCATTCCTTATTATCTTAGGAGATACAGATATTTATAAAATTATTTAGAGGGATATATAATTCCATTACCACCCATAATATAATGAAAATCATATATATGTGTAACATAAGATCAAAAAACATTAATCATATCATAATACTTGGAAATTAAATAGGTTTCATAAACACTTAATCATTTTATTATATCATAACTCTTGGAAAAGAAATGAGTTTCATAAAGGATTCATCATAACTTAATTAAATCATTGGAAATAAATTTATTTTGTATAATCCTCCTTAAATATTCATCATTATAATTCATCAAAATATTGAATGATGATTGTATTAATTGATTATATCCACATTAAATCATGTGTAAAATCAAAGGTTGTAGTCGTAGATTAAAAATTACCTTAAAATATCAATAGAACATTTCTTGAGGAAAATAACTTTTTCACTTTGAAATCTAATATTTGAAATCTAAAAATTTGAAAAACATTAAGGAAAAAATTATTTTAAAAAGACCAGGGAAACTTGTAAAGTAAGCTTAAAATCATTGACCACTCATGACAGTAATAAATTATTTTTATGTCATTTATAATAAAACAAATATTCCTTTCACATTTTTCATAAAAAGGTAAAAATTGCATTATTCAAAAAATAACAAGAATAATACTTCTTAAACATTTTTCAAAAATTTAATCATGGGTAAAAATGAATTCAAAAAAAATAAGATAATATTAGAAACATTTTTGAAAACATTTTTAGAAATAATTTACATTGAAGAAAAAGGATTTTCAATCAAAGAGAGTAATAAAGTTGTTTTTCCTTAAAAATATTATTTTGGTCTCTTGAGTTCTTAAGGAGAGGAAAATGAAATGAAAACATATAATTACTATAAATAACCATAGAAGAGTAAATTTCATGGGATTATTGAGAGATAGTTTAAAAAATTTCATAATAAAAAAGATATTCATTAACAATACTAATAAAAAGTGATATTCTAACATAAATCTCTTACCTTTACTCTAATAAAGAAGGGTTATACCATCATTTTTAAACCATCGGTATATGTTGGACAACCATTCGTATAGCCTATACCATTTTTCTCCAAACCATCAACATTTTGTTCCTTGGTATAGACTAACACAAATAGTTTTAAATAAAATTTTGGCATAGTCTGCATGAAAGTATATTATACTGACAGTTAGTTTGAAACATTAGTATAAATACTTATCTTTAAACAATAAAAATTGTTATAAAGAAATTGTTATAGAGTCTTCATTCCTTCCTATATATCCCCCCCCCCACCTTGGCCTAAACTACCATCACCTAAAAACACTAAAAGTATATACAAGAAGTTTATAAAACTAAAATATCACCTACAGAAACACTAATAGGAGATATACAAAATTTGAGAAAAAAACTCATAGCCACCCACCATGACCCAAAACCTGAAAACATCATCAGACACATGCACTGAAAACACCAAAACCAAAACTACTTCCAGTCAATATAAAAAATATAAGAAACTAATTAATGCATTAAAATAGTGATAACACACATTTAAAACATCATATATATTCATTTACATCCAATCATTAGACATCATGTGTCATAAATATTAGTAAAAAATATAACTGATCAATATCTCCCTCATCACATCCCATAGCATCACCATCAACTTCATTATAAGTCCATCTCCTTAAACATTAAATAACCTTGAATTAAGTTAATAATTTACATTGAGGAACTTTTTAGGTTTAGAGTTTTAGAGAATTATGTCATAACATATAAATAAAAATTTGAATATTACATGTAGACACTTCTACTCAGTATCTATTTTTTCATAAAATAATAATTCATAAAAGAAAAGAAACATGTTTAGTTCCAAGTTTTAATCATCATGAATATTCCTTGATCCCATCCTTGACCCTATTTTACTTTAAGTTCTGTGAAAAATGTTTCAAAAACATTGTATGGGCATAAAAAGATTAGTAAGGGATATACAAAGGAGGAAAAATGTTAGTTTTTCAAAACTACAAGTAAACTAGGAATACATTACCATAAGTAATACTTTTAACCTTTATGAAGTAGTAAATACTCTTCACAGAATAAAATCTCATTACTTACCCTCTTGTAACCAAAATATTATCATAAAACCCATAGAAATCACACACAACATAAAAATGTAACTTGGGACATAAACATACTTAAATTGAATACCCATACGGTCTACTTCCACACATATCACAATATGGAATATCCATACGACCGACTTCCATACCCAATGCAGTAGAGGTTATAATGTAACAACATGTCCATGGTTTATCACAGAAACGGCCATTATTTGGTTTATCACGTAACCACCCATGTAATGTCCAAGTACCATTATATAATCATATCACATAAAATATTGAAAATATCAACATGTCACTAAAAATATTTTATTCGCAATCACAAGAAATCATTTCAAGATAATGAAATAAAAAATCCATTTCAAAAATAATATTCAATATTAAAACACCAAAAAAATTAATAAGGGATTTCTTTTCTTTTTATGAAAATTAAGGATTATATAGGAAGCCAAATAACGATTATGGTGGTGGAGAGGTCATTGCCGCTACATACGTTAAAAACAACCTTTTTGTCATTTAGTAAAATGATTCATGTAAAGAAAATTTCTCTGACTGAAATTAAAAGTCAAAGGGGTTTATTATACACCATGTAAAAGAAGGAGGTGTATATAATGAAAATATAACTCAATAAAAGTAGATTGATATGAAGTCCCTTACCTCATGTCTGAATTAACTCGTTCGCTATTTAGTTTCTTGAATAATAAACTTAATTTAATTGATTTATTACTCCGATCATTTTTCATGTTTATTATTCCTTTTATATCACTTATAACCTTGGTATGACAATTAGTTAATTATTTGACTACATATCGAACATTTTTTCAATATTAGGAACATGATTCAAAAGTGAACTTATTATAATTACAAACTGTACATTTGGTCAAAATTATATTATCTCTAGAATGATATTCCTAATTTACATATCATATATATAATATATATCTAGTATATATTTATTTAGAATATTCTATATCATTTGGATATATGAAAATGAAATGCACCGTTCATGGAGACGGGAAGTCGTACATACAAATAAACACCTCTTTCATTTCATATTTTTCATTTTTAAAGGAATTAAAATCAAATGACTCATATGTATATTATTATTATAGTATAATATAATATTTTATATATGTTACATAAGTTCATTAACACCATCATTTATACATTCCATGTATAGTATGAATGGGTCATATCACTTTGAGGGGTCGGTAGTCTGCACTTCCTCAAATGAAATTATCATATTTATAAAACATGAAAAGCATAAAGGTATGTTATAAATAAGAATTACATAATCATGGAGATAAAATAAATATCACATATATCATATATAATTATATTTCCAGTATAATGTCCACTATGAGAGGTGGTAGGGGAAAATTGAACAATCATCATTTCGTGAGGCATTAGTTCGTCATCCAAAGAAACAATATGTTCTCAATCCATTATATGGAGGAGTGTGTAAGTTTAGTTCAAATAATTCTGATAAAAACATCCTAGTATATTAAGCCTAATGATTTTCTTATATAAACAAATAATAAGAAGATTATAGGGAGTAGAGAATGAAAAATAATGGAATGAAACTTGAGAGAAGACGTTACCTCAAATCATGTAACTTCATTGGATTTTAGCCAAAGGGATATCTTGAATTACCTTCTGTCTAGAGGAAGGATTTTAGAAGGAATATAGGTACTTTGGAATCTTATTTGGGGAGTGTTTGGATGAGTCAAGGGGCTTGATAGGTGTGAGTAATGGGTTAGAGGTTATGGCCTTTTAGAAGGGGTAGGGGCTCTTTAGAAAAGATTGAAATTATTATTTTACTATAAAATTATTTTCAGTTTCAAAAGGTCCAAAACTCATTAAATTAAAATATAAGATAAATATAAGTCTAAATAAAATAAATCAATAATAATTGGACAGGTTTTGGATATTTTTTAATCCTTATCTTTTTTATTTATCCCTTGGTTAATTTATTTAACTTTTACCATGTCTTCTTGTATATTCATACAATATGGTTAACATATTTACTATAAAATTCCAAGAGACACAAAACGGATAATTAATTACATTTGGAACATAATATATGTCATTTGGCTAAATATTATATTTTTAAGACTATTTTATCATTTAATAAAATTTTAATTGATTTAAAAACTCATTTATATCAATTTTCATACTATTCATATCATAACTTTTAAAAAAATCCATAACAACTTGATACATTCAAAATAACTTATTTAATTCAAAGATAGAAAATTTATAATCATCCATATAATTTTTTTAAGGCATAAAATGTTTAAAAAAATATATCTATTTTAATATTTAAAACCTCATTTATTTAAAACATTCATTACTGAGGTAATCATTACGTCATCATTGTGTCATAAATAAATTTATTTATTTGATTTCTAAAAACTATAAATAAAATACCATTATGTAGGAAATATTTTTAAATCTCTAATGACTATTTATAGTCAAAGATATCAATTATATAACCCCACATTATTATTGTTTTATCAAAATAATACATGTTTTTGATATTTTTATTTTTACTTTAAATAAAAAGTTATTAATGTAATTATCATACCCAAGTGGCTTCCAATGGAAAAAACCCCAAGGATTTTATTAGTTATCCATGTCTCATACAATAGGGTTATTACATTTGTTAAGGTAATTTTATTTTATTTTAATATTATTTTTACCTTGAATTACCCAATTTACCTTTAACCGTAGTAAATAAAAATCAAAAGTTATTATTCGCCAAAAATTATTTTCATCCAATTGAACCACATTTTACTTACTGATTCTAACCATGTATTTTTTATTTTTTTCAATTCAATTCACAAAAGCAGGAATATTTCATTTAAATGAAAAAGTCGATTTTTTAACTACTATGTAGTGCTTTTCACTATTCATCAAAAATTGAACGTTTTCAAAAAAATACCAAAAAATCACCTAAAGCTAATTTTGATATTCAAAATTCAAAGTGGTTAGTTATAGGTTAGTTCTTGATCACCACCACTTCAGATTTAATTAAAAACATATACTTAATCATTTTAACTTCCAAATAAAGGAAATCGAACTATAACTTGAAAAATTCATGAATAATCACCAGAGAATAAAATATATTTTTTATAAGAGATAGATATAAAAAAATTCCCCCAAGGGATATGTAAAAATAAACAATCCCAAATAATGATTAGATTGTGACATAAACCCTTACCACTTTGTAACTTCTAAATTGCAATCCCAATAAAAGAAATTACTTCAATTAAATTTTTAAATAAAATAAATATAAATACATTCATGGTATACCATATCAAAATTGATGTATATACATCACATAAAGAGAATAATTAGTGAATATTTCATATGTCTCATGGAAGTAAAAGTGAGATGAGAAACCCTTACCCTGAGTCTGAATCGCCATGTGTGTTATTTATATTCCTGAATAATAAACTTATGTTAATTATTTTCTTTATTAATAAAAAAATTAATTTTTACTATTCCATATAATTCACATATTACAATTTATACATGATTATATAATCAATTATGATTACATAATACATTTTGATGATATTGTGATTATGTGTCAAAAATGAATTTGATATATTGACTTTGGTAAAAGATTTAATTATTTAATCATATACATAAATATAATCAATAAATAACTATCATATTTATACATAAATTAGACTTTTAAACCAAATCATTAAATATTCCTGGGAAAATGAACTATGTTACAATCATGAAGATGGTAGGTCACACATATGCATGAGTAATGTTTTCATTCTTCAATGATCATTATTGAAATAAGGTAAGTAATGTTTTATCTTTAAATAATTATTATAATATTATGTATAAAATAATATTTCTTTAAATATACTTATATATCATCCATGTGATGTGGTGATGAAAAGAGGGCCATATCACTTCGTAAAGGCGATAGTCCACATGTAAACAAACGATGTTATTATTTTTCAGTGTAAGGAATAAAATGATATATATTTTCTTTTATAATGATAAATATGTTGTTAAAATAATAAATATGTCATTTATATTACATATATTCATCAAATGTATCCTTAATACCTTCCATGGAAATCATTATTGAAAAATATGTCATTAATTTTTACTGTTTTCGCTTTTCATTTTCATAAAAAATTAATTTGACTCTATTAGTTTATATAAATTATAATGATTAAAAATATTTCATCCATTTTTTTAAAATTCCATTCAAATAATTGGAAAATTTTAATTTAAAATTAATCTCGCATATATGATGAGAAAGCGGGTTTTTAAAGAGAAAACATTCAGAAGTTTACGAATTTTTTATATAAAAAAGTATATGAAAATGATTATAATGAAGTAAATTTTATTTTTAGATATATAAAATAACTAATTGTACCTTTAAACTAGTTTAAAATGTAACTTAAATTTAAAAACAATTTAATCAAAAATATAGTTTTCAATTAAAATTCAGTATTTTTCACTATTCATCAAAAAATGAAACCTTTCAGAAAAATAAAAACAGATAACCCTCAGATAGTTTTTAATGTATATTTAAAAATTAAATTTATTTTATAACATACATTTTATAAAATTGGTAAAGAAATAAGTATAATTTATGTTTACAAAGTGATATTACACTGCCTTTTATAATAATATAATTTTTTATTAAACATTTATTTTTCCTTCAAATGGATCGAATTTTTTATATTATAAAAAGATATTCATTTTATTTATTTTATAAATTTTTAATTAATATAATTTTCATAATTTAGAAAGTATTATTCATACCTCAAAATTTATCAGCTAGGTTATAATGGTATACTATATTACAGTTCATTTAGACTCGGGGTTGCATGTTCCGCAACCTTTCAAAGAGATCAAATTAAATACAATTTATTTTTTGGATTTTTAAGATTTATGTTTTGTGTTAAATATTCTATAAAAATGTTTTATTATTTTAGTATTTTAGGGTGTCATAGAAACTAATGGATTAGCAGACCCATTCAAATATTATGGATGATACCTCATAAAGGACTCAAGAGACTGTTATTCCGACTTTTGGTCATTTGGAATCTCAACAGGATTAATAGCTTGAGAAAGTTGTTCAACCATTTAAAAAATAATTTTTATTTCACCTTCAATAACATTTGGTAGCTCAATAAGATTATCATTGTATCTTATATCAAATCCAGTATCAATATGGTTCTTTCTGGTTAGATCCATTAACTAAAAACAAAAATCATAGTGTGAGAAATAGTAATCTTAGTGGAAACAAAATAATAAAGAAAAATAATTTATAAGATGTATAAATCATGAAACATTATTTTAGATCTGTAAAACCTATGGTATAACTTATGTTATCCATGGTCATTACCAAAAATTTAGTATTTTTCCCTATACTTGTATTTATCCCTAAGGTTTTCACCAATGTTTTCTAACCCTAATATCCAAAGATTGACTAAAAATATCCTATTATAAAAAAAAATAGTGACCCATATTTTTCATATATAAATATTACATCTTAATAGATGAATATTATATACATTTTACAAATACATTCCTGAGGACTGTAATGGTTTAGTATCTTTGGAGACTACATACACAATATTATTATTTCATGAATGATCTTCAATATCTCCCAAAAATATCTTCCGACATAGTAATCTTATTAGACATACCATATAGAAAACCTTTCTTCATAACCTAGGGAATTGAAGCATGAGAAAGGATAAGATCATATGCTCAATATAGAGAAACAAGGGAGATATCAATGATCACTTAAACATAATATTAGCATAAGGGTATGATAACATGATATATACATTTTAAAACCATACCATGCATGTCATATATCATAATATTGATTCATGGAATAAATATTGGTAGTTCATAAGACATCAATAATTAGGGAATCAATGAAAATGATCCATGAGTGAATAAAATTGGCATAAGATATAAGTTCTTAGCATACACATAATCGTAGAAAATCATTTCCTTATTCAAGCATCCCTTGAAAGACTATCATAGTGGATTGGGTTCACTCCTCATTCCATTGTATCCTTACTAAAGGTTCACTCCCATGACTATAATAGTAGATATATTCCCTTACTGAGCTGGTTTCACTCTTCATTCTATTCCTTATTATCTTAGGAGATACACATGTTTATAAAATTAATTACAAAGATATATAATTCCATTACCACCCATAACATAATGAAAATCATATATATGTGTAACATAAGATCAAAAAACATTAATCATATCATAATAAATGGAAATGAAATAGGTTTCATAAACACTTCATCGTTTCATTATATCATAACTCTTTGAAAAGAAATGAGTTCCCTAAAGGATTCATCATAACTTATTTAAATCATGGGAAATAAATTGATTTCGTATAATCATCCATAAATATTTATCATCATAATTCATCCATATATTGAAAGCGGATTGTATTAGTTGATTATATCCACATTAAATCATGTGTAACGTCAATGGTTGTGGTCATAGATTAAAAATTGCTTTAAAATATAAATGGAACATTTCTTGAGGAAAATACCATTTACACTTTGAAATCTAATAATTGAAATCTAAAAAATTGAAAAACATTAAGGAAAAAAATTATTTTAAAAAGAACAAGGAAACTTCTAAAGTAATCTTAAAATCATTTACGGCTCATGACAGTAATAAATTATGTTTCTGTCATGTATAATAAAACAATGATTCCTTTCACATTTTTCATAAAAAGGTAAAAATTTCCTTATTCAAAAAAACAACAAGAAGACTACTTCTTAAACATTTTTCAAAAATTTAATCAGGGGTAAAAATGGATTAAAAAAATAAGATAATATTAGAAACATTTTTGAAAATATTTTTAGAAATAATTTACATGGAAGAAAAAGGATTTTTGATCGAAGAGGGTAATAAAGTTGGTTTTCCTTAAAAATATTATTTTGGTCTCTTGAGTTCTTAAGGAGTGGAGATTTATAGTAAAATGTATAATTACTATAAATAACTATAGAAGAGTAAATTTCATGGGATTATTGAGAGATAGTTTATAAAATTTCATCATAAAAAAGATAATCATTAACAACACTAAGAAAAAGTGATATTCAAACATAAACCTCTTACCTATACTCCAATAAAGAAGGACTATACCAACATTTTTAAACCATCGGTATATGTTGGAGAACCATTGGTATTGCATATACCATTTTTTCTCCAAACCATCAACATTTTGGTTATTAGTGCAGACCTACACAAATGGTTTTCAATAAACTTTTGGCATAGTCTGCATGAAAGTATATTATACAGATAGTTAGTTTGAACCACTAGTATAAATACTTATCTTTAAACTGTAAAAATGGTAATCAAACCATTATTATAGAGTCTTATTGCCTTCCTATGCATCCCCCCCCCACCTTGTCCTAAAATACCATCACCTAAAAAAATACAAGTATATACAAAAAGTTTATAAAACTAAAACATCACCTATAGAAACACTACAAGACGATATAAAAAATTTGAGAAAACACTCACAGCCACCCACCATGACCCAAAACCTAAAAACATCATCAGACACATGCACTTGCAAACACCAAAACCAAAACTACTTCCAGACAATATAAAAAATATAAAAAACTAATTAATTCATTATACTTGTGATAACACACATTTAAAACATCATATATATTCATTTAAATCCAATCATTAGACATCATGTGTCGTAAATATTAGTAAAAAATATAACTGATCAATATCTCCTTCATCACAGCCAATATCATCACCATCATCTTCATTATAATTCCATCTCCTTAAACATTACATAACATTGAATTAAGTTAATAATTTACATTGATGAACTTTTTAGGTTTAGAGTTTTAGAGAATTATGTCATAACATATACATAACAATTTGAATATTACATGTAGACACTTCTACTCAGTATCTATTTTTTCATAAAATAAAAACTCTTAAAAGAAAAGAAACATTTTTAGTTCCATTTTTTAATCATCATGAATATTCCTTCATCCCATCATTGACCCTATTTGACTTTATGTCCTGTGAAAAATATTTCAAAAACTTTGTATGGGCATAAAAAGATTAGTAAGGAATATACAAAGGAGGAAAACTGTTAGTTTTTCAAAACAACAAGTAAACCAGGAATACATTACCATAAGTAATACTTTTCACCTTTATGAAGTAGTAAATACTCTTCATAGAATAAAATTTCATTTATTACCATTTTGTAACCAAAATATTACCATAAAACCCATAGAAATCACACACAACATAAAAATGTAACTTGGGACATAGACATACTTAAATTGAATAACCATACAGTCTACCTCCACACATATCACAATATGGAATATCCATACGGATAACTTCCATACCCAATGAAATAGAGGTTATAATGTAACCACATGTCCATGGTTTACCACAGAAACACCCATTATTTGGTTTATCATGTAACCACCCATCTAATGTTCAAGTACCATTATATAATTATACCACATAAAATATTTAAAATATCAACATTTCACTAAAAATATTTCATTCGCAATCACAAGATATCATTTCAAGATAATGAAATACAAAATCCATTTCAAAAATCATTTTCAATATTAAAACACCAAAAAAATTAATAAGGGATTTATTTTCATTTTAAAAAAAATTACAGATCATAGAGGAATCTAAATAACGATTATGGTGGCGGAGAGGTCATTGTCGTTGCATACATTAAAAAAATCCTTTTTGTTGTTTTGTAAAATGATTCAAATAAAAAAATCCCTCTGACTGAAATTAAATTTCAAAGGGGTTTATTATACACCATGTAAAATAAAAAGGTTTATATAATGAAAACATGACTCAATAAAAGGATATTGAGATGAAGTCACTTACCTCGTGTCCGAATTGACTCGTTTGTTATTTAATTTCTTGAATAATAAACTTAATTTAATTTTTTTATTATTACGATCATTTTTCAAGTTTATTATTCATTTTATATCACTTATTACCTTGGTATAACAATTAGTTAATTATTTGACTCTATATCGGACATTTTTTCAATATTTGGAACTTGAGTCAAAAGTGAACTTGTTATAATTACAAATTGTACATTTGGTCAAAAGTACATTATATCTAGAATTATATTCCTGATTTACATATCATATATATTTAATATATATCCAGTATATATTTATTTAAAAAATTCCATATCATTTGGATATATGAAAATGAAATGCACTATTCATGGAGACGGTAAGCCGTACATACACATGTTCACCTCTTTCATTTAATTTTTTTAATTTTTAAAGGAATGAAAATAAAATTATTACTATGTATATTATTATTATAGTATAATATAATATTTTATATATGTTACATATGTTCATTAACACCATCCTTTATACATTCCATGTATAGTATGAGCGGGTCATATCACATTGAGGGGGCAGTAGTCCGTACTTCCTCAAATGAAATTATCATATTTATACAACAAGAAAAGCATAAAGGTATGTTCTAAATAATAATTACATAATAATTAAGATAAAATAAATATCATAAATATCAAATATTATTATATTTCCACTATAGTGGCCACCATGAGAGGTGGTAGGGGAAAATCTAACAATCATCATTTCGTGAGGTAGTAGTTCGCCATCCACAGAAACAATATGTTCTCAATCCATTAGATGGAGGTGTGTGTAAGTGTAGTTCAAATAATTCTCATAAAAACATCCTAGTATATTAATGATAATGCTTTTGTTATATAAATAATGAATAATAAGAGCATAGGGAGTAGAGGAGGAAAAATAATGGAAAGAAACTTGAGAAAAGACGTTACCTCAAATCATGTAACTTCTTTTTATTTGAGCCAAAGGGATCTCTTGAATTGCCTTCAGGCTAAAAGAAGGCTTATAGTAGGAATATAGGTATTTTTGAAGCTTATTTTGGGAGATTTTGGATGATTCAAGGGGCATGATAGCTGTGAGTAATGGGTTAGAGGTTATGGCCTTTTATATGGGGGAGGGGCTCTTTGGAAAAGTTTGAAATTATTATTTTATTATAAAATTATTTTTGGTTTCAAAAGGTCCAAAACTCATTAAATTAAAATATAATATGAATATAAGTCTAAATAAAATAAAACAATAATAATTAGATAGGTTTCGGATATTTTTTAATCTTTATATTTTTTATTTATCCCTTGGTTAATTTATTTAACTTTTACCATGTCGTCTTGTATATTCATACTATATGGTTAATATATTTACTATAAAATTCCAAGAGATACAAAATGGATAATTAATGAATTTTGGAACATAATATATTTCATTTGGATAAATATTAGATTTTTAAGACTATTTTATCATTTAATAAACTTTTAATTGATTTAAAAACTCATTTATATCAATTTTCATACTATTCATATCATAACTTTTTAAAAAATCCATAACAACTTGATACATTCAAACAAACTTCATTAATTCAAAGATAAAAATTTTATAATCATCTATAAAACTCTTTTAACGCATAAAAAGTTTAGAAAATATATCTATTTTAATATTTATAACCTCATTTATTTAAAACATTAATTAATGAGGTAATCATTACGTCATCATCGTGTCATAAAAAAATTTATTTATTTGATGTCTAAAAACTATAAATAAAATACCATTATGTAGGAAATATTTTTACATTTCTAATGACTATTTATAGTCAAAGATATCGATTATATAACCCCATATTATTATTGTTTTATCAAAATAATACATGTTTATTATATTTTTATTTTTACTTTAAATAAAAAGTTATTAATGTAATTATCTTACCCAAGTGGCTTCCACTGGACAAAAACACAAGGATTTTATTATTCAGCCATGACTCATCCAATAGGGTTAGTATAATTGTTAAGGTAATTTTATTTTATTATAATATTATTTATACCTTGAATTACCCAATTTACCTTTAACCGTAGTAAATAAAAATCAAAAGTTATTATTCGTCAAAATTTATTTTCATCCAATTGAACCACATTTTACATACTGATGACAACCATGTATTTTTTATTTTTTCAAATAAATTCACAAAAGCAGGAAAATTTCATTTAAATGAAAAAGTCGGTTTTTATTTACTTTGTAGTGTTTTTCACTATTCATCAAAAATTGAATGTTTTCAGAAAAATACCAAAAATTCACCCAAAGCTAATTTTCATATTCTAAATTCAAATAT
Organism: Viscum album; assembly: GCA_963277665.1. Lineage (NCBI taxonomy): Eukaryota > Viridiplantae > Streptophyta > Magnoliopsida > Santalales > Viscaceae > Viscum > Viscum album. The sequence continues at coordinate 598,931,333 of OY728159.1, read as the reverse complement.
GATGTAAATTTTACCAAATTAAAAACCTAGAAGTTTTGTTAATTAATTTTAAATTAATTTCCTTCATCAAAACTATAAAGTGTGTTCTTAAGAAGTAAAAACTACAAAAATATTGACATGTGTTTATATCCAATTTCCAATCAAAATTACATCCAATGGACAAAATTGGATTAAATAGTAAAAATATAATCCAATTAAACATTAAAACAATTTGACAATATAATCTATCCATATAAATAAATTTGATGAAAAGACAATTTTGACTTAAAATGCAGTATTTTTTCACTATTCATTAAAAATGAACTTTATCATAAAAATAACAAAAAATTACACAAAGTAAATTTTGATATCTTGATTATAAATAAGAATTTTATTCTTTAAAATTCAACATATAAAAGTAAAAAACTATATTTAAAAGGTGTTCACCATCAAACGGTGGTAAAACTACCTTTTAAAAATATTAGAGTATTTATGCTTAAAATTGGATTCATTATCATTTTAAGCATCTAAATGTTATTGGATAAATGTAAAAAAAATTAAAAACACATGTTTAATAATAATATGGTTAGTTTTGTTCATTCCCACTAATTCAAAGGCTATTTGTTAAGTACCATTTAAAATAATAATATTATTATATTATTTTCTGGTATGACTCAACATTGTGTACAACATAATATTTCAGAGAAATCAATTTTTGCGTGTTGAGTATGCTATCAAACATAGAATAAACTTTAAGGTAAATTTAATATTTTATTCCAAAATATTAATAATTATGAAAATTTCATATTCTTTATTTACCTGATATGTTGCATCCTTCCCCCTTTTTATAATTGTGTCCTCGGAATTTTAAAATTGAGATCAAAAACATCATTAAAAGTCCCACATTTAAAAAATAGTCAATAAAACTATCACTTTAAAAGAATGATATAGGAGTACGGATTTCACCCAAGATAACACATAATAGGATTCCATGAAAACATGGATATGAAGGAGAAACTAAGTGTTAAGTTCTGTCATAGAATGATATAAAACATAATCAGGAGAAAGATAACCACTAGAAAACCACAAAATTGTGATAGGTTAAACAGTATTTGGTTTCATAGTAGGAAAAGTAAATAGAAAAAAAAAATTGTTTTATGTTTCATTTAATAAAGATGGATACTTTTATTTATATGATTGACTAAGGACATAAGGAAACATACTTACTTGTCATGTAGACTTTCATCCTTTGCTAAATTTCTACCACAAACTCATTATTTCTCAAAAAGATTAGTATTCAAGATTACTTGTTCACATAAAAAGTGACAGAATCAAATTATAGATAATAACATAATCCACAAAAGATGAACTATATATTTCCTTGGTCTTTAAGCATTAACGAAAACCAAAATTTTTAGTATAAAATCTAATAATCCCTAAAAGGATAATCATTTATAAAAAGAAATACTACTCCTAATCTCCAAAATTCAAAAAAAACCAGTGTTCAACAAAGACAATTCAATACACAATTTCCCATAAATAATCCAAAATAATATAAACTAAGTATGAAACCCAAAATTCAGTAGGATTTGATCACATAGTCTTCTGAAAAAATGTTAACATTTATCTCCAAATAACATCGGCTACTCTTAAAGTCTCATACTGAAAAGTAATTAAACTAATCACATATTCTCTATGATAGGTTAATAATTTCCATAAATAACCCAAATCATTATATGTCCACAATAAAAACATAGATTCTTAAAAAATAAAATTTCAACCATTACTCCATAAATGAGATCCCATAGTGTTCTATTTTCCTTAAGCATATAGTGTTCCCAAATGAGGGAATGTCATCCAAAATAACCTTTATCACTTAATCCCCAAATCATTTTCCTACAATAAGAATATACATTTTATAAGACATAAGTTCCCAAAATAAACTTATTCTTTATCTATAAAATCATCTAACTAAAAAAATTAGTCATATTAACTAGGGACTTCACATAGGCCAGTGGTAGGTGATGCACCCATGTCGCCCTTCGGTTGTGGGTTCCATTCCTGTAGAATTTATGGATGTGATGGGTTGTCACCCATATTATGAGTTGTACTTTTTATAAAACCAAATAATTTTTATAACATTCTCATAAATAAGATTATTTTCTCAAAAATAACCATAACATATTTTAACCACAAATGTTATCTCATACTTCATATTTTCATCCCAAAAATTGAAAACCTGTAATTGCCTAAAATTCAAGGATCATATAAACCCAAAGGGTTCTCTATAACTCTATCCACAAAATATAAGATAATTATTCTATGAATAAAATTTTCACATATCAATATTTAGGGTTACACATAAAAGAAAAATTTTTCTAAAGTAACCTCATCATCAAAAGAGCCTTAATACTTTTAAGCATTCCATCCTCCTTGAATCCATTATATGTATACTTCTTACTCATTCAATTTTCTTCATGATACATTAACCATTATTTTCTAACTTATTCCATAATACTTCTTTCCTATAAAAAAAATAATGAATCATACACTAAGACTCAATAATGTCAAAACATCATCTAAGAAATAATCCATACCTTTCATTTGTCATTTTCAGTTTCCTCAGCTTCATTTGGATTGACTTTAGTAATTTTTAAACATATATTTGTATAATACTACTAATACCATTCCCAAAAATTCTTTTTAAGACATATATTTTTATAATGACCTTTCACACCATATATAAAACATTCAATTGATCCCTCAAAAATAACTTATTTTCCTTTCTTGAAGTTAACTAGACGCTTCCTTTTTCCATGGAATATTCTGTTTTTACGACCTTCATTACAACATATACAGAATCTTCACCTCCCTTTAAATAATTTTCCTACTTTTTTCCTTCCACATCCTTAACACATAGGTTTTTTAAAATACTTACCTTTATGATTATTACCAGAACTTCTTTAGGGATTTGTTTCTAGCATATACGATGCCTTATAAAAATCACCATAGTTCAGGTGGTAAATCATGACTCCAGATAGTTAGTTGAGAATAAAAACAAGAGTTATCATTATAGCTCCCATTTAGTTCATTTTATCATTTATAAAACCACCATAGTTTCCTTCACATCTACAGTTAATTTGGATCCTATTAGATCCATCCATTTACTAAAACCAAAGTGGCCAGTGAGAGTATATCAAAAAAATCATCATATACAATCTTATAAGGAGGATAAACACTAAGAAATTCTTGTTAATTTTATATTAAAATCATTCAATTTATCTAAAATAACTATTACTCTTTCTAATATGCTAACCATTATGGTTATGTCACTTATGCTTAAATAACACCCTAACCTCTAAAGTTATCTAAACTGACCTCAGATGCCAACTATAAGGCCCTATACATAAAAATTAAATAATATTTAATTAACTAAATAATTCACATTAAGGATATTTTTAGGTTTAGAGTTTTAGATGATTATGTTATAACATACATATAACAATTTGAATACTACATGTTGACACTTCTACTCAGTATCCGTTTTTTCATAAAATAAATAACTCTTAAAAGAAAAGAAACATGTTTAGTTACATTTTTTAATTATCTTGAATTTTCCATGATTCTATCCTTGAACCTATTCCACTTTATTTCATGTGAAAAACATTTCAAAAACTTGGGATGAGAATAAAAATCTCAATAAGGGATAAACAAAGAAAGGGAACTATTAGTTTTTTAAAACAACTTGTAAACCATGAATACTTTATCATAAGTAATACTTTTCACCTTTATGAAGTAGTAAATACTATTCGTATAATAAAAGCTCATTTATTACCATTTTATAACCAAAATATTATAATAAAACCTATAGAAATCACACATAACATATAAAGCTAACTTGGGACATAAACATACTTAAATGAAATAAACATACAGTCTAGTTCCATGCATATCACTAAATGGAATAGCCACACGGACAACTTCCATACACAATGCATTGGATGTTATAACATAACCATCTATCCTTGGTTTAGCAAAGAACTACCCATAATTTGGTTTATCACGTAACCACCCGTCTAATTTCCAAGTACCATTATATAATCATATCATATAAAATATTGAAAATATAAACATTTCACTAACAACATTTCATTCGCAATCACAAGAAATAATTTCAAGATATTGAAATAAGAAATCCATTTCAAAAACCATTTTCAATATCAAAACACCAAAAAAGGTAATAAGGGATTTCTTTTCCTTTTAAAAAAATAATTCTTATAGAGGATTCCAAATAACGATTATGGTGGTGGAGAGGTCATTATCACCACATATATTAAAAAAATATTTTCATTGTTTAGTAAAATGATTCATATAAAAAATATTCCCTTTGAATGAAATTAAAATAAAAAGGGTTTTATTATCCACCATGTAAAATAATGAGGTGTATATTATCAAAACATTCCTCAATGAAAGGATATTGAGACGAAGTCCCTTACCTCGTGTCTGACTTGAATCGTTCATTATTAAATTTATTAAATAATAAACTTAAGTTAGTTTATACTTGATTCAGAACCATTTTCATGTTTATTATTCCTTTTATATCACTTATTACTATACTACGACAATTAGTTAATTATTTGAGTTCATATCAGACATTTTGTCGATGTTCTTAACTTCAGTCCAAAAATGAATGTGTTAAAATTACAAATTGTCCATGAGTTAAATATTTTATTTTATGTATAATTATATTCATGAATTATATATCATATATATCTATTATATATGTATTTATAATATTCCATATCATTTGAATATATTTAAATTAAATGAATCATTCATGGAGAGGGTAAGCCGTACATACGCATGAAATCTACTTTCATTTCATTTTTTTCTTTTTTAAAGGAATGAAAACAAAATGATACATATATATATTATTCATAAAGTATAATATAATAATTTATATACATTACATAATTTCATTAACACCATCATTTATACGTTCCATTTATGGTATGAATGAATCATATCACTTGGAGGGGGTGGTAGTCCACACTGCCTCAAATGAAATTATCGTATTTATACAATATGAACAGCATAAAGGTATGTTATAAATGATAGTTACAGAATCATAGAGATAAAATAAATATCATATATATAATTACAGTTCTTTCATAATGTCCACCATGAGAGGTTGTAGGGTAAAAGCAAATAATCATCGTTTTGTGAGGCAGTAGATCACCCTCCACAGAAATAGTATGTTCTAAATCAATTAGATAGAGGTGTGTGTAAGTGTAGTTAGAATGCTTCTCATAAAAACAACCTAGTATATTCAGGATACTTTTTTTGTTATATAAACAAATAATAAGAAGATCATAGGTAGTGGATAATGAAAAATAATGGGAAGAAACTTGAGAGAAGATGTTACGTCAAATTGGATAACTTCTTTTGATTTGAGCCAAAGGGATCCCTTGAATTACCTTTTGCCTATAGGAAGTCTTTTAGAAGGAATATATGGATTTTTAAAGATTATGTGGATAGAGTTTGGATGATCCAAGGGGCTTTAGAGGTGTGATTAATGGGTTAGAAGTGATGGCCTTTTATAAAGGGGGAGTATTTAGGAAAGTTTGAGAGTATTATTTTATTATAAAATTATTTTTTGTTTCAAAAGGAAAATACTTGATTTAATTATAATATAAGATGAATATAAGTTTAAATAAAATCGTCTTATATGAATTTGATAGTTTTTGGAGATTTTTTAATCCTTATCCTGTTTATTTAACCCTTTGTTAACTTATTTAACTTTTACCATGTCTTCTTGTATATTCATACTATATGGATAATATATTTACTATAAAATGTCAAGAGACCCATAATGGATCATTAATGTCATTTTTAACATAATATATTTCATTTGGCCGAATTTAATATTTTTTGGACGATTTTATCATTTAATAATATATTAATTTATTTAGAAACTCGTTTATGTCAATTTTTATACAATTCATATTATGACTTTTTAAAAAATCCATAACAACTTGAAAAATTCCAAAAAATAGCATTAATTAAAATATAAAAACGTCATAATAATCCATAAAATTATAGGATGGAATTAAAAGTTTCAAAATAAATTTATTTTATTATTTATAATCACATTTATTTAAAACATTCATTAATGATGTAATCATTACATCGACATTGTGTCATAAATAAATTTATTTATTTTATGTCTAAAATTTATAAATAAAATACCAAGATATAGGAAATATTATTATATTAATAATTAATATTTATATTCAAAGATACCAATTATATAACCCCACATTAAAATTGTTTTAGAAAAATAATAAATGTTTTCGATATTTTTATTTTTAATTTAAATAAAAAGTTATTAATGTAATTATCTTACCCAAGTGGATTCCAAATTCCAATGGTTCCTCACATGTATTTTATTGGTCGGTCATCACTCATTCAATAGGGTTTTTCCAAATTTTTAAGGTTATTTTTTATTTTTATAATATTATTTTTACCTTGAATTACCCTATTTACCTTTAGCTACGGTAAATAAAAATCAAAACTTTCTATTCGCCAAAAATTATTTTCATCCTATTGAACCAAATTTTACATACTAATAACACCCATGTTGTCAGATTTTTAAAATTCAATTCACATAATTGTTAAAATTTCATTTAAATGAAAAACTTAGTTTTTTAACTGTTTTGTAGTGTTTTTAACTATTAATCAAAAATTGAATGTTTTCAGAAAAATACCAAAAATTCAATGAAAGTTAATTTTGATATTAAAAATTGAAAAATGATGTTTATTTTACCAAATTCAAAACATATAATTTTAATTAATTAATTTAAAATTAATTACCTTTGTCAAAACTAGAAATCGTGTTTTTAAAAGTAAAAACTACAAAAACAATGACATGTGTTTATGTCCAATTTCAAAGAAAAATAACTTCCACTGACCAAAATAGGATTAAATGGTAAAAAAATAATCCAATTACACTTTAAATCCATTTAAAATTATTATATAACCATATAAATAAATTATATGAAAAGACGGTTTTGACATAAAATGCAGTATTTTCTCACTATTCATTAAAAAATGAACTTTATAAAAAAAATACCAAAAAACTACAAAAATTAAATTTTGATATCTTGATTCTAAATAAGAAGTTTATTTTTACAAATTAAACATATAAATGTGTAAAAAAATAGATTTAAAAGGGGTTCTTTGTCAAAAGGAAATAAAACTACCATTTGAAAATATTAGAGTAGTTATGCTTAAAATTAGATTCATTCTCATTTTAAGAATCTAAATATTATTTGATAAATGTAAAAATATTTAACAAACATGTTCAATCATAATATGTCTAGTTTTGTTCATTCCCACTAATACAATGGCTAGGCATTAACTACCTTTAAAATAATAATATTATTATTTTATTTTTCATTATAACTCAACAATGTGTGCAATGTAAGATTTCAGAGAAATAAGTTATTGCATGTTGAGTAAGATATTGAACATAGCATCACCTTTAAGGTAAAATCAATATTTAATTCATCAATATTAACAAATATTAAAATTTCATATTCTTTATTTACTTGGGATGTTATAGTCATCTTTACTATCATCTTCATCATCATCATCCTCATCATTATCCTCACCATCATCCCCAACATCACCATAACTATCACTATCTCCAAGAATGTCATTATTCTAACCAGCAGTAGTACCATTGTTCTGTGCACCATATAATGAATGCATCATCGATATATAAACCTCACAAGATATGGTGGTATTTGGTTGAAGTGATTAACATAACTCTATAATAAATTTTATAAATTTATCATTGGTATTTTGATTCCATTCAAACTCCCACATGATCATTTTTTGGCCTCTTCTTCCTCAGTAAAAAATTATAAATCCTATGTATGAGTTGTTTCTAACTCAATGATAATAAAACCATCACTTAATGTGGGACAATATTTTGTGGGTAAAATACACTTCTCTGATTGACATCATACCCTCTCATGGTTCTCATACCTTAATACCCAATGAAAATGATTTTTTGGCCCAATATTTTTGGATTCCAAATAATCAAGGACCTCCATGTCACGTTTTTACAGATATAAATAAACTATTTAGTTGAAAATAGATATTAAAAATTTAAATCAATACGTAAAAATTAAAATATTTTTTTACATTTTTGTTTACAAAGCTTCCATCTTTAATCTTTCTTCTCAAGTAAAAAATTTTTTCTTTAGAAACATTTCCTTCAATATTCAATACCACTCTCTATAAAGAATTTGAATATAGAAAAACACTGTTCAAAAATTATATAGGCATGAGTCTCATAGTGAAAATGAACTTAACCAATGTAAATTCAAATTTATTATCAGAAAACATCTAATAAATAATGTTTTAATAGTAACCCAAAATTGAAATGAACTCAATATTCAAGAAGAATTTCATATTAACATTAATATTTTAAATCTATAGAATGTACAAACATAAATAAGTGTTTATCAATATATGAATTATATCACAATCTATGAAAAAACCCTGACCAATGAATGAATTATAAAATAAAGTATTGACCCATCAAGTAATAGACTAAAATAGATTAAAAATTTTATCCCAACACCAGACTCAATTTTAATCATCAATTAAGTGATTTAAATATAGATTAAAACCAATTTCAAATGTATAATGTGACATTTTTTAGAACTATAAAATCCAAAATAGAATTATAGAGAAAATAACTCTCACTTTAGTTTAATATTATGTCCTTTGGTTTTCCTTTTGTTAATATGTGTCATTAGTACTTACATGACTATGATTTTCTTATAACACAGTCTATGGTTTTACTCAGGGATTCCCTTAATATAGAATTACATTAATATTTAATATATTTCAATTTTAAAATATATTTTGGAGTTGTTTATTTTATATTTTTATTGATATTACTATGGTTATCATCTCCCCATATGGGATTTTAGTACTAAGGAAATTAATGATAGAATGCCTAAAGTGATAGTCATTTAATATATTTTAATGGGTATTTTTTAAAATAAGAAATGGTCTATGTATGATAATATTTTTAATAGTATAATGACTCCATTAAACTTATCATCATCATTATTTTTCATGAGGAAGAATCATGTATAAAATCGAGGTAGTAGGTCAGGGCCTAATAGGCCTTTCTGTCAATCATATTAAAATTATAATCATAATTTTATCCTTTCTATAATTATCAATTATTTTGTAATGAATTATTGTGTAAAAGGGTTTATGCTAGATCTACCCTTTGGGATGATTCTTAGGATCTACCTATTGAACTAAATATTGATATAGTGGATCTATGTAGTACCTCCAGCTATATATTGTCTTTCTTAATCTGGTTAATCTTATATTTCTTGTAATTGATTTAAGAGATGTTTGGAAGTAATTGGATTCTTAATGATATATTTGGAATTAGTTGGATTCATAATGAGATTATTGAGAATAAGAGTTGATTGGAAGTAGTTATATTCTTAATGAGATTTTTGTGACATGAATTAGCTTATAGAATAATGAAATTATCTAGAGAATATGTTTTGGAGAAGTTTGACATCGATGTGATTCTTTTTGTTCTTTTTTCTATTGAAATTTCATTTTCCAAATGAAGTAATGTTTGATAAACCATTTGAGATAGTTTTTATTCTAATATTTATGGAGTTTTTTAAGATGATTAGATTTAGTTTTGAATATTTTCTAGAAAATATAGAAGTATTTTTATATATTGTAGAATTTTGATCCAAGTTAAAAAAAATTATAGGTCTAGAGGTGTGTATGATTTACTTTGAATGAAGTGGGAGTAATTACAATGAAACCACTCATCCGCACTATAGAAAATTTGGCTACATTGTAGTGTTTGTTGAATAGAGTTTAAAATTAATAATAATAAGTATAAATAATTGTAATAAGTTTAAAAATAGATAAAAAAAGTTATTATAGTGGAATCGTTACCATAGAAGAATGTAAGGAGGGTGGATTGAAGAATTATAACAAATATTAGGGATTTTTTGGGTTTCAGTTGAGGTTTCTTCATTTTATAATGAATTTTTTGAGTAAATACACAAAATTTAATTAGGAATTAGTGAATAGTCATGCTTAGGATGAGATCATGTATGATTTGATCATACATATCAAGCTACTATTCCAAGATATAACCATTAAGTCTCAAGTGTGGGGATGAAATTTTTTATCAAAATAAACTATTTAATCACAAAGAACTATAACAACAATTAACACTATATTAAGGAATATGTGATTAAAAATGATAGGTCAATTGGAAGGATTATTCTAGATAGTAGTTCAATGATCAAATAATTGATTTATTCTATAAAGGACATTTGTCATTCATGGAAATTCAAATGGTTATTTGAATCCGAGGTTAAATGTTTACCTAATGTAATTAATCATCTTATATTAGGACACAATAGTAAAACATTATAATATATTAAGAAAATACATTAATAATTTCACAAATATGTACAAATTATGAATACTTTTTTGTGTTCTATTAGATGTAAAAATATTTTCATGTTTATTATTTAAAATTTCTCATGATATTTGGATAGTTTTACCAGATACGCATTATTGTATAGATATATTAAAAATAACTAATATCATCATGTTATATTCTATATTCTAGGATAAAAAAATTGGGAAAAATATTATGTAAATAAAATTCTCTATTTGTTCACAAGAATTTTAAATTGAATGAATTCTCATTATAAGAAATTAAATAATATATATGTGGTTTATAGAGTTCCAACATCACTACCAATAAATTTCTACACCAATAATTAATCCATTTATAAGGATAATAACATCCATGAGTAAAAAATAGATGATCTTATTAGTTTACTTATTCAATAAAATTTGATTTTAAGAACATGGTTGAAGAAGAGAAGACAATAATGATAATTATACCATTTATTTATATAAATTAGTTCATATTAAACATCTCAATATGAGACAGAAGAGTGTTAAAAATATAAAGCAGATCAAAATTTTAATATAGTATAGAAATACCTAAATTAAATGAAATATTTCTAAAAAATTAGAAATGACCATAAAACTGATAATCTTAAAGTAATTAAAAAATATAATTATAATTATAACTATAAAAGATTTGATTTAACCAATTATAAGTGAATAAATAAAGTTAATATCTAAACAATGTTTCAATTATTCATAATGGAAGAGAAGTTAATAAAACTAATAAATGAAAAATTATTTTTGGATGAAATATGTGGTTGCATTAATGATATTGATTCAAGTAAAGAATCTAAAATTGATAAGGAATTTATTATCTTATGATTCATGGAATCAACATTTGATGTTAGTGATTTTAGTTACAATTCATAATTTTATTCAAATAATTAATTAGATTGTGATAAATTTAATATTTATTTACTTAATGAATATATTGATATATTAAAATGATATATTATTATAATAATTATTTTCTATAAGGAACTAAATTGATGTAATAAGAAATTTGTTGAGAAAAATAATTCTCTTTGTCCAGATAATGAGATTCTAAACATAACTAAATCATGAATTAATGCATGGGTTTGTGATGATTTAGTGGTTATTGGAAAGGAGAATGAGAAATTGAATAATAAAATAAATATAATAAGGAATTCCTAGGAACATAATAAAATGTTCTGTTAATATGGTTTCAATGAAAAAGATAACCAGAAGTTTTTATGGGTCATGATAAGAAAATAACACATAAGTACAAGAACATATTTATAAAAATAATGAAATGGAATATCGTGGATGCAATTTTTCTTATTTGTGGGATTCATGGATTTTGTTTTAGTAAATACCCTCTTTTATTTCCAATTCCAATGGTAAATATTATAGAATAAATCTAAAAATCATTATATTTTTAGGGTTCCTGTAAATAGTTGTTAGAAATTTTTGTGAGTTATAAAGATTAATCGGAATAATAATTTTGGTCCTTATATTATATGGGTACTAAAAATATTTTATTTTTTATTTTTTGGAATGATTCCTTTATATATCATTGATTATGTATGGTATATATATTATGGAAACTTTATCTATTGGATAAAATACATATAAAACAACTGTTTATAAAACGTATGTGGTGGTGGAACAATCACATTTGGAGTTAATTCAGATGAAAAGGTAAATAGTTCTAGTTAGTTTGAGATATGTAATTATATTATTATTAATGTTTTGAATATTGATGGTTTATTTCATAATATGTTTAGAATTTCTCAATTATCTTATAATTTCCAATATGTTAAATTTATGAATTATAATTGTATTATTAGTAATGATAATTATTAATTATATTATTATAACTATTATAATAATTTTAATTCTATTATCCTTATAGAGTTAATAGTGAATCAAAAAATGTATTTAAATTTCATGTAAACTAATAATATTCATCAGAATGTGAGTCTAGAGATTGTAAACTACAATATGCTCTATAGGAATTCAGTGAATAAAATATTATATAAATTTCTGACACATTATGTGATATTTTTTTGAATGTTGATAAATATATTTTTATATATCAAATATAATTCCTATTAGAATCATTATCTATAGGAATGTTAATGTGTTTTAGAAAGGTAAGAAACTAGATGTTGGTTATATTAGAGTTTTTATATGTATTTTCTTATTTCCAAAACTTCAACTAAATTGGGTAAATTTAATTTTAAATATGTTAAAGGTATTTTATAGGATATTAATTATTTATCAATACATATAGTGTTGATAATAAAATGTATTTAATTTTTTAATATTGAGTTAATATAAAATTTAATGGAAATGATTCTATGGAGAAAAATACAGATGAAGAATGTATTGAAAAGGCTTTAGAGAATTCAATTTTTGAGTTCATATATTTGAAATTAATCAAACTAAAGTGGTTGATACACCTATATTTAGTGCATTATTATCTTATTTAATATGATACATCTGTTTTAGTAAAAGGCAACATTAGTCAAGTTATTTCAATGAAATGTATTTCATTAAAAAATAAACATAGGTTGAATGAAATGGGTGAAAGTGATTTAAATAATTAAAGGGTGATTACAAGAAGAACTATGATAAAGTCATTAAAAATAAAGATTATAATAAACCCAAATAGGTAAATAATTTCTATGAAATAGATCTTTATTATAATAATTGAACTCATTATTAATCCAAATTCCTATCTTAGGCCATAAAAACTCTTTAATATACTTTTTTCTCATCAATATATTGTAATGTTCATAAATTTACAAGTACATAAAAATATTATTTATGAAAAATTCTATAATGAATCTATATATTATATATTTGAAGAAATTTTCTTTCCATAATTTATTTAAATATAAAAAATATAAATGAGTTTCGAAGAAAAAAACATGCTTCCTATCATGTTTTGGAATCATAGTCCACCCCAAATTGCAGAGACATTTCATGGAATTCTTGTTTTTTTATTTCTTTCTATTTATTCATAAATATGAATTTTTAATTACACAAATCAATGTATTAATATAAATTATCCTAATTTTCATTCAAAACATCAAAAAAATTTAATACCATAAACTCGATAGTCTTATAATAGGATATCATCTGTTGATAATGTGATGTTGAACACTCAATCATGATAGTTAGGCCTCTAAATTTGTTCCAACTCTAGAAAACTGGCCACAATACAACTCATACTTATATTCACTCCACATATCACCTAATTCCATGAGTTTTGTAGTACTCACAACCTTACCATCGGGAAAATTATAATGAAAATGGTACCAAAATATTAATTCATGAAAATAAAATAATAATATGACATTAAATCTAATGATTTTTTTACCCATATTTTTTACCAAGAATTATCATTTAGTTCATTTTGAAGGTCTCTCTAGGAGTGAATCCTCATGGGAATTATATCAGAGTATTTGGAAAGTGTCACCATAAAACTATGACATTCTCACTATGTGTTTTTAATCATTTGATTATCCTCATGGCACTCAACCATCAACTGTCTGTAGTGGTTCCACACTTTATTCATGCATATATTCCCATGCATCCTAGTTCCAAATATAAATTTGAAAGGAAAATATATATATATTATACAAAAAAATATTAAAATTAAAATAAATTATGGTCAAAAAAATTCAAGGGTTCTATAAATATACTTGATCTAGGATGATATGTAGGTACTTCTAGATCCCTGTGCTTTGAAGGAATGTTAACTTGTATAAGAGAATTGGGTTCAAATGTATGCATATGGGGCTCAAAATGTTTTGGAATATAAGTTAAAGGGTCATAAAGGTATAAGATCTATGAGAGATAAATATAATGAAAAGAAGATGGTATAGTGGTATGTGGAAAATTATAATATGGATGGGGATTAATATCCATCATTAGAATAGGGAAAGAAAGACTAGGATGATCATATGTAAATGGTAGTAAAAGTATAGGCATCCTAAATATCTAGGGTGCCTCTAATGATATTGTGGGATAAGAAAGTGTGATAGATGGTAAATCTAATGAATGGGTAGGCTATGATCGGGTACCTCAAGTGGTTCAAGTAGCTCTAGTACACCCTCTCCCACTTCATCGGGCTAAGCACCACTACCACTGATTTCATCAGAGAATAATCGTCCCCTAGGTGGTGGATCCTGATTAAAATTTTAAAAAAATTACATTGAATTATATGTTTATGATATATATATATATATAATAATATACTCACAACTGGAACCAAGGTAGTAATTCCCAGCTCTCTCACATGGAAATTATTGTCTGACATCCTCTTCTATCATGCCTCTTCAAACTTTTTTATTTCTGAAATTTGAGAAAAAAATATGGATTTAATTATAAATTCATAACTAATCTGTAATAGAAAAAATAAAGAAGATGTGACATGGATTAATTCAGGAATACCAATTATTTAACCAAATAAAGGATAAGTAGTGAGATAACAAAACAATGTTATATTTAGTGGGGAGAATATCAAAACATAAAATATGTGTTATAAAAAACAACATATTCAAATTATCTTTTTTAGAATGGGTATGATATTGTTTTCTTATTATATTTTCAATTCAATCCAATTCAGTTTTGGTTAGGTTATTTGGTTCATTTTGGTCAATTAATTAGGTCATTTTTTCATTTTTTTTGTTTAATCCATTGTTCTATTTATTGGTTAGGTAATTGTTTTCATTGTTTTTTATTTTCATTATAATTAGTTTAATATATTTCTATTTAATTCATCTTTTTTTGCTCAAATTTAATTGTTTCAGTTTTTTGTTTTTTAGGTTCTAATACAATTCAATTAAATATTAGAAAATGAAACTCAAAGAAAACTTCAACCAATATATATTTAAAATGCACATGAAATTTGATTGGGATACAAAATATTCTTAATAAATAGTATAGAAATTTTAATAGTACCAACCTGAACTACCCAAATATAGACAAAAAAGATAACTAAAAACATAGATATATGATTCTATATATTTCCCAACATAAATTTAGGTTTACAATCAACTCTGATAATTAACAGAAAATATCATTCAGAGGCAGAGCCTCAGACCATTTATTAATAATGGAAAAGTACAGTGAATATGGAAACAAACAAGAGGTACCAATTACATGTCATAAAATTTATACCCATCTCTGCACCCATGAACATCCTCCGCAATGGCTGATTCCCATTCTGAGCTATCATAGTGCTTCAGGATCTTCTCGTACTTCCTTCTGAGATTCAGTTTCTCCAAATATATCTATTCCCGAGAGGATTACTTGATAGAGGACCAAATTGACACCGGCTTTGGAAGATCATAATAATCCTTCCTCGGCCTTCTTTTAACTGGAAGAGGTTCCTCTTTTCCAGATTTCTTCTTCCCATCCTTGACAGTGTCACTATAAGAGGGCTTGAACAAACAACTATGATTTTCTTTTTCACTCTCCGACACGTCCCCCCATTTTCCAGTGATATGTATAGCTTGGCAAGCAGATTGGACCTTCTCATAACATTTATTATGGTCAATCATGACCAAACACTGTGGGGGCTCCATAGAAGCATGACCAACATCCACCTCCTTCCTCAATCCATCCTCCATGGAAACCTGTATGTTGTTTTTCTTCATTGGAGAGATCCCCTCCACTTCATCATGATACAATTCCTAGAAATGGTAACATGTGTCAATTGTGATCTGTAAACCACCATCAGATTTCAGCTGCACATTCTGCTGAATAGCCGGACAAAGAATAAGTCCATCATGCACTAGACCATCATTGGCTGAGCTCAATGGAAACTCTCCCTCCTTCTGCTCAGCATCACCAGAATTTAACAGCCCACTGTCTTCGCCTGCAACACCCTGACTAAGTCAATTTCCATGATGCATTGCAACCCCTGAGGAATCAATCACTCTCAAAATGCCTCCAGATCCATTTCCAGGACCAGGACCAGTCACACCATTATTCAGGAGAATATCTTTCTTCAACCTATCAAATACCACAGTCACAGACATGCCATTCGGTTCCCTCACCCGTTTTCCCAAAGATGAACCACCCATCTCATCAGCATTTCCATGATTTCCACCATCTGTGCATATCGGCCCCTGACCAGATAACTTAGAAGGCTTCTTCATCACAGTAGCCAACCTTCTACTCCTTTCTCCACAAAGAAAATGACATCCATATGACCCAGGCAGAAACATATTGAGTTGTAGTCAACCCAATCTTTAAAAATAATATCTTACCTCCATCCGAACTCCTCATGAACAATAATCCAGATCCAATCAATCGGTGGCTTTGAAGCATCCACCTCAACACAAAGACATAGATTAACTGGGTGGCTCACAGAGGATTTGTGAGCATCAAAACATAAAAATTGACCAATAAGGTTACCTATAATACGGATTATTGGTGTATTTTTAAATGGAAAAGGAAGATGCAGCAGACTTACCCATGTCACTACCGCAGGAGGATCTCGGTTCATGCAAAGTACAAATGACCATCGAAGAAGAAAAAATGTTCATCCATTGCATCTGAAAGGATCTCTGGACCAAGCACAAATTAAGTTCTCCTCTGAAACAAATTGTATCATCAGGTGACAATTATCAATCAACCCTATTATCACGTGGTCCTGTAGATCTCTTTTTCTGAACACAAAGCGGTCAAAATCATCAACCAAAGGCCGTCAATGAAGAAAGCGGGCCACCAGGGTCAGATCCAGGAAGCTCAAGGCCTCAGATAATTCTAATATTGTGATAGAGATCTAAGGTTCCCCAAGATGACGATCTGGAACTTTCAGTCTTAAATAAATTGACGGGAATTTAGGGAGGTAACTAGGGTTTGAGAAAGGTACAAAGGACCCCCGTGACATTGGATGATGTGGAGCCAAAACGTCCTCCCCCCTCCCATCACCACGAAGGGGGGGAATCCATCATCATTCATCAGCTACGGCATCACCTCACCATCGCTCGTGAGGTTCATCCTTAATTTTTATAATTAAAATATTAGAGTTATCATAAATAATAAATTGATCATAGATAATGGGGGTAGTGCTGGTTTTAATTTCACCCTACCACCATCAATAATATGACTTGAGATTACTTAAATAAGGACACAAAATTTAGTCCAATGTTCGTATTTTCTAAATGAATTCATAATAAGATAAATTTTCAAATTGAGGTATAATATTTGATGCACAAACATAACATTCTATTGTGGTAGTTACTATAACACCATCATGTTTTGTTCTCATATTCACTCCTATTTCAGAAGTAATAATTTTTTACCCACTGATCACAAATGTTTTTCATTCACATACCATAGAATTAGGACAAAAAAAGATCTTATTTCCTTAGATATGGATTCAGAAATAAAACTCAATAATTTAAATATAAATAAATATTAAAATTATCTACATATTAATTTTATTAAATTATTATAGTAATACTTCTACATTCAATTTCAACCAAGAAGAAAAAACTTCTCTATATAAATTATCACTCCTTAAAAAAAGATAAATAATTATAATTTATATTTGTAATTTATTTATGTTCCCTATATGAAAAAATAGAAAGATTTTAGCAGCTATTTACAATTACTTGAGATGAGATAACATATACATGTTCAATTTACATACTTGGTGTAGTCATCGAACAAATCATAGTTAAATAAAACTATGTGATGTTCCATCTTCTTCTCTTCATGGATTAATGTATTCAATATATATGATCCCTCAATTCCCTATGTTTGGGGGAGTGGTGGAAAACTGGGTTCAATTTTTTCATACTTATCTTCATTATTTATCATTTGTATTTTCCATCTTGTAGTCAGATAAAACAATTACATTAAATATAAATCAAAAAAATTTCGATCCAAGTAAACATTAATGATAGAACCTTCAATATGATACTTATTCCAGAGATAATACATCAATGTGTACATATTTATTTCAATTGGATACATCCAATGAAAATAAATAGGTCATCAAAATAGTATTTTGGTTGTAGGATGGATATTTGGATACAACATGCATGTGAAAAATGGAGGAAACATTTTTTTTAACTAACAAAATGGTTCCACTTCTAACATTTTTTTTCCAAGAAAGGCTTAGAGAAATTCTTAGCACAATTATCTCTATAAAAATGGAACAACTGAATAAATATCTCCCATAAATTATTGGATGGTATACGACATATTTATATTGAAACAAACTCATATAGAAGGATGTGATAATAATGATTCTTTAAATATTTCATCTTAAACTCTCTTCTGTTGATCTATTTTTATATGTTTCTTTAATAGACATAAATAAAATTGATAGTCTCTTGTACTTCTAAAAATTGATTTCTTTCTCTATGTTTCATCACTGTAGAAGGGCAAAGAACTTTCCATTTGTTTTCACTAATACACATAGAATTTAATTTTCTTTTGATACCACAATACACCAAGTAATTCCATGATAGTAAATCATATTTTTTATTTCTTTTACATTTTGGAAGAATTGAAATAAACATTTTACATTTTTTTCAATATACAATATTTCTAAGTAGTGGTGTAACAAATTTGTTAGCCAATGAGGCAACTCAAAGAAGATAATTTTCTACTTCTAATTATAATTGGATTTGGTGGAAACATTTTTCATCTTCCTAGATTTCATATGAACCATACTATTTAAAAACTAGCATATTTTAATTTTTTAGTCACATTAGTTCCATACATAAACTAAGGTGGATTTCTGATCTCCTTTTATTTTTAAAGCTTTGAATATTATTCCTATATGGATGGTCCATTGGAAATAATTTACGATGTTCCATAAGACTAAAAATATGATAATTTTTAAATCTTATAGATCATGTATCCTTCATACCAATAGGACATGAAAGTTTTCCCTTTATACTCCTACCATACATCATTACATAAGTAGGAAAATCATTTTTCATCCACACAAGTGGAAAATGTATCTGAAATATGTCATTAAAATAAGCATTGTAAGTACTCTCACCCACATTCAAAATATGTGTCAACTATTTTATTAATGTTTTCATGTATAAATCAATATCATTGTTTGGATCATAATGTACAGATATGAGTATACTCAATAAATTTAAAGGTTTTTTCATACACATCAATGAAGGAATGTTTTAAATGTGTATGAAAACCAGCTATGTGTTTTGCAAAGTAATAATCTATCAAATCATATTAAAACTATCACATGATGGTCCTAAACTTACACTATGAACATCAGCTACAAAATCAGGATATCGAGCATCAAATGTATGGAATTTTAATCAATCTATATGATGAATGAAATCATCATATTTTTTTATCTTGGTATCATGTAGTTGCATATTTATTAATATATCTTCAGATGTAAAATTATTTTTGGATCCTAGTAATCAATGGAATGTTCCAAATTACTTTCTATGGAACACTAGATGGTGTTTCATCAGTATTTGGATACCATTGAGATATGTCACATTTTATAAAATCATTTTTTTACCAGTTTCCTCCCAAATAAGATGAAATATTTTTGGTCAAGCATGATCTTTTTTTAGAACATCCAAGTTCACCAACTAAATTCCATGCAATATAATGGTTTGAGTGAATATCAACATCATATGGAAGAAATGCTTTCAAAATGGTAGTAATATAATCAATGGTAGTATTAAAATCTCATAAATGGATTTCCCATGAAACAATAGTAATAAAAATTCCTTCCTTTTCATTTTACCACATTATCAGTGTACTAGAGTTGTGGAAACATCATTCAATTTATTCACCCAATCAATATCAAAATTTTCATTACATGCGTAATGTGTGATCATATTTAATACTTCATGGGTTTCCATCCTTTCTTTATCATGATGAATAATAAATAGAAGATGATCATCTAATAAATTCTCTAACTCAGTCCTCTCTTTCATATCATGAAAATCTTGAGATTTCATTTTCTTCTCTTTATGATACGAGACATAGTAATTTTTTTGAAACCATATTTCCTTATATTATATCTAACTTCTTCATGAAATAAACAGGGTATTACAACACAATTATAATATGGGTATTGTATAAGACCACTATACGAAGCATTATTAAATGAAGAATATAAAAAGATCTCATACTTGTTCTGGAAACCTCTTGAGATCCTATTAGTTTCATACATCCAAATTCTATCCATTTTGTACAAACAATTTATATGTCATTTGATAAGAGAAATTAAATAATATTGAAGTCAAATCCAAAATATATTTAAGGAAAAAATTATTTTTCACTTAATATAAAACAATAGTTGAGACACTAGTCTATATGATAATTGTAATATAAAATTCAATTAAGTTATAGGTATATTACAAAATACTACATATAAAAAAACATAATATTAAATTCCATTATATCATAATTAATATATATATATAATAATACACAAAACTATGTTTTGAAAAACAATTTATTTCCCCTTTTACGCGGTTGGGTTGGTAGGGTGGGGAGGGGTTTGGTGTGCCAGTCATGGGGTCAAGTCCCGGGGTTATTTATTTGTAGGATTTTCATTGCAGCATGTTTGATCCTCCATTTGGTGATTTTAAGAAGCCTTTATAAATGTTGTTTTTATATTTTATCTTATTATATTCTCTTTTTAAATTATATTATTCTTATTCTAAAATTTTTTTTATAAAATATTACAATTTCTTGGAAATAATCTTCTACAGAACACATAAATTATGAATTTATATTGGATAAATCCATAATTAGTGGTATCTCATATCGCGAGATGTTAAATTTTTTACTTCTAAGATTTAATATTCATCTCCCATGACTATAATTTTTTCAATCTTGAATTTTTTATATGCCCCTTTTTGTTTAATTCAATAGACTTTTTCATTCTTTCATGTGGTTCAATGGTATTTATAAAAACCAATTTCTGTAAAAAAAATAATTTTAAAACATATTATTATATTATAGTTAAATAAAACTCATATTCTGTTTGAATATATAGTATCAATAGTCATGATTTTTTATAGTCTGTAATAATTATTCGTTGTAATATTTAGTTTGAATATGCTTACATTTAACTATTAAGTATTAGCATGCAGTATAGTATTATTATTTATAATAATCATTGAAAATTTGAAAGTAGAAGTGGGATTAGGTATAAGTATGGTAACACAAAATATTTTAGGAATCATGTGAAATGATGAGTGAAAGTGTGGTAGAGGTGATAAAATAGAAAAAAAATTACAAAATAGTTCAATAACTAAATAAAAATTGTGTGTGATGAAAAGTGTGGGAAACAATGGGAAATTTTGAACAATGTGTGTATGAGATAAAATAGTGATGAAGTGAAATAAGTAATGAAAACATGATTGAAATCAATGTAATTATTCTATGGGGGTTACATTTGATTTGGGTTTCTTGAAATGTTTTTTAGGAAATATGTTTTTATTACTGGATAATCAATCCACTTATAAAGTGATTGGGATCTTTTAGTCTTCAAATAATCACTAACTATCCGAGAACTTTTCCTAAAAAACAATACCAAATAGTAAAAATAGTTTAATTCATTTTAAATGGACAACATAATTATATATTTTCACATGAAAATAGATTAGTTGGACTCACTAGTACATTATTGGTAAACTTGTCAATTTATTACTAAAGAACAAAACATTTTTATTGTTTTAAAGATTGATTTTCTCCTACTTCACATGTCATTATAAAAATGAAAATAAAAATGTTGACTGAAAACTGACCATGGGAGTCAAATTAGGCTCCACATATTAATAAAGTAAAGACAATATTTAGAGTGAGAAATACATCAATAAATAAGTCCTCTAAAGGAACTGATCTAATTAAATTATCCACTAAAAAACTCAAATTAAATAGACTATGGAATTCCATGTAGAAACCTATAGAAATAAAGAGAGTGAACAACCCTAAAATTAAGAAATTCCCCTTCAAAATAAGTATGTAAAAACCCTATTTTAATAGCATACAAGATTATTTATACATGTCAAAAAATGTAAATGAAGAAAAAATAATCTATGATTTTATTTTATACCTATAAAAAAAAATCGATGGTTGATATAAGAGATGAATTATTTTGAAGTCACCAATTTAATATTCAAAAAATGGTATGAAAACATGAGTTGAGAAACGAGTAGTGAAGAAAATGGAATTACGAATGCTGATAAGGTAGATTCTAAATGTTAGTGATATGGTAGGATGGGATCCCATGTGTTGGATTGATGAAGTAAGGTTATGCAAATAGTTTTTAAAAACTGTTGGTGTAGCTATTTCTATAATGATGGTTTTTTAAAACCATTTTTATCCATATATATTCCAATAGTTTTTAAAAACTCTTGGAATATACATTATATTAAATCTTATGCTAGTAGTTATGCTAAACCATTGGAATAATGACACTTATACCAATGATTTTTCAAAACAATTGGTATAGGTCTGTGGGTATATAAACATTTTCCAATAGTTACTGAGTTTTAATTGCTTCAAAATATCATTTAACATCCCATATAATAAGTTTAAATTTATTATAATTCTATAATATAGCTATCTAAAGACTTATAATATCACATATGTTCCATTTACAAAATTTCAACATCCATTTATTAATAATTCCAAATAAAATCATCATTTCTAGGTGTTAACTGTTTCATTTTTCCTGAGAATTTTGGCTTGGTAGTTCTGGTACTTATACATTGACCAATGGTTACATCATTTATAAAATTTTAATAATTATATAAATTTCATATATATTAATTATATATAGAGAGAGGGATTCATCCATAAAAGGTCGATAAAGAAAAATTAATGACACTATTTATGGAGATGGTAGGTCATATATATGTATGAATACTACATTCACTTTTCAATTGATGGTATAAAAGAAAGGTAAATAATAATTGACATTTCCAGAATAATTATTATATCATATATATATCTTATAAATTTGTTAAATCTATCCTTATTATCATCTATGTAAATAATAAATGAAAAATGAATCACATCGGTTCATAGAGGTGGTAGTCCACACGTACGCATGAGAAACGTTATCATTTTCCAACAGATAGGAAGGTACGAAGTTAGATATGGTATTATAATTATAGAATAATAATTATATCATAAATATCATCTATAAATATTAATACCATCATAATAATAATCTATTAAATATGGTGATGTAAAATGAATTGTATTTCCACGTGGAGGTGATAGTCCACACATATGTACGAGTGATCCTTCCAATTCTCATTTGGCATAATAATGGGTGGATAATGGTAGTTTTATAATAACAACAAAATTTAATTATATTCAGTATAATAAAGTTATTGTTTTAGAATAAGTACCATCAATTTTTAGGATGTATAAGAATAAATAAATTTAGAGGTCGGGTAAGAAGATTACCCCTTCTTTAGTAGACCTCCTTTAGATCCTATCCTAAAGAAACATGGAAGGATCTTTTAAGAATAAAAACACATATACCTAGTGTTTATGTAAGTTTATAAGATAACTATTCTATTTTTTTCAAATCTATATGTCTCAATGTGGTTAATAGAAGAGAAATGAGAGGTTTCCTTTTATAAGTGTGGGAGAGGATGCACTAGGAATTTATTAAATGATTAAAATATAATAAATTCATTCTCAAGAAAAATGAATCAAAATGGATAGATAGTTTAAGTTTGGATAGTATGAGGTATAAATATGGAAATAAAAAATTATTTATACATTTTTAGTTACTAAAATTTTGCTTATATCTTCGTTTAACCCCCCCCCCCCCCCATAAACCCCATTTAACATTTACCGCAGTGATAATTTTTTACAATTTTTACTATTAATTATGACCAAAAATAATAGTGGAATAATTTAAATTTTATGAATTATTATTATATTTATTTTACCCTTTTTATAAAATTAAATTTATATAATTTTCAAAATTTAATTTATAATTAAACTCATAAAACGTGAAAAAATAATAAGTTTTCTAAAAAATAATTTCTTATGTATAAAAAGTTTTTATACCAAAATAGAACATAAAATATATTATAATGAAATTAATTTAATTATTAATAATATATATATATATTTATTTAAACTTATTTTTAATTTGAAATCATTTTAAAACAAAATTAATCTTTTTAAATTCTTTAAATGAAAATATAGTTTTAAAAACTATATCTTCCACTATTCATTAAAAAAATATTTGTAGAAGATTTTCATAATTTCACTCTAAGAAAATTTTTGAAGTGATTATTTCAAATTTAAGTATATATTTTCAAATAAATTTTCTTAGAATGGAAAAAAATATTAATATTATTTTCTCACAATAGAAAATTAAACCAATTTTTTAGGAAAAATGTATTTTTGAAGCATATAATGACTTTACTGAGAAATGAGAACTTATTTATCAATATATTTTTTTTATTTTAAAAAGTAATTTTTTTTAAAAAAAATTATTCATATTCACTCTTCTAACTTAACGACTATTTTATAATATTATATTATACTGTGGTTTATTTTTGACTTGATGTTACATATATCACCAGATATCAAAGAAAATAAATATATTTGAAGAGAAATATATCATAAAATGTAAAGGTGTTACGTCCAAAAATTAATTAGTTATAATTCTATATAGTAATTTTTGACTATTTGGACAATGTAATATCATCCCATTGTGTGGGTGAGATTACATAATTCATGAAATCGTGCCTACAATAACAATAATAACAACACATGAATATAAAATCACTAAATTAGTTATATAAACTATGATATAAATAAATTATACCCTAATCAATGGTCCATAATTGATCCCATGATTCTTCCATCCATCAGTGGGTCAACATTCACTTCTCTCATCCATAAACAATCATAATTAAATTATGAAGTCATTTAAAATGAAATTCTCAACATGTAATAATCGATTCAAAACTCACCAAATGGAATAATGACACTAAAACATCAATATAAAGGGTTTGGTCTACTCCTTACACATTCCCATAGCTAATACGCACAAAAAAACACAATTTAAAATGTGGATTTAGTGAATAATTCTACCCAAATTCGCAAAATTATAATTAAATTTGTCGAGCAACATAACTCAAACTAAATGATAAATGAATGCATGAAAACATCCTTTAAAAACCTCATTTACAATACAGGAAACAAATCCTCATGGTGTGGGATGATTTCCCCATGATCCAATATAATTTTATCTCCAAAACCCTAGCTAGGAAAATAACAATTATGGGATAAAAATATTAATAACTAGGAGGAGAAGGGAGATATATCACCTTAAATCAGCATAATGAAACCCACTCAAACAACTCAGATCAAGGGAAAGAAATTTGGGAGATTGGGAGATCTGTGTAGGGTCTCCCGACTTTTCTTTGGGAGGTTATACATAAGGGATATTCAGGGGGTTCTAAATTAGAACTCCAAAAAATGACCAAAAGTACCACTAAAAGAGTATGAGGGTTCTTACAACATGAAAAAAGTGGGTGATGAAATAATTCCCCACTCTTAGGGACATGTTTCAGTGTAACCAATAGTTTATGATGCAATATCTCTCTCCAGGATTGATCACATAGAATTGAATCGGTTCTTTATAGTACATCCCTCCCCTCACCACCACTCTAAATTACATACTGACCAAGGGAATCAAAGTGAAATCCATTCCATTGTGGTGTGATCCCTCTCTATAATTTAGGACCAATTTTTACATATATTTTATGGATTTATGATGTCACCACCTTATTATATGATGATACAATCTCAATGCCAAAACATATTCTCAAGAAGGGTACTCATGGGTTAACCCCTATATCTGTGGTTTCACTTCACTCAACTCCAAATACTTAATCTTATGTGGAAAATTTCTAATCCATAATGCCCCATATTACTGAGTTATTCTACACATATTGTATAATTTCACTCCCCAACATCTAGGAACAATATTTAGGTGTTTTCACATCAAAAATCTATATCCAAAACATCCCAAAATATAACCTAAACAAGATCCAAATACCCTATGATATTAATTCAAAAATTCAAATTCACCCATCCCCTCAGATGAAATTTTTTTGACCAACCACTGAGTTCGTTGACATTAAAATGTGTGGTTCATTAAAAATATTTATCTCATAGAGTAGTTAAAAAAATTAGTTTTTCTTTCTACCATAAAAATGGAAATATATGGATGAAAACTCATTATGCTCAAGTAATTTAGAAAGGGAACACACTTCTATAAGATAAACTATCTTATGATCATATATTCATTAATTGTGATAACACCATTGTAATTAGTATATATATGAACCCCTTCAACACTGATGTGCTAGGATCATTGAACTTAGGCACCACTACAAGATAGATCACTTTCAAAATAGTGATACGTTTCTTGAGTTTATAATAATTGATCACCAACTAGAAGATATATTCACAAACCCCCTTGCTTAATATTATTAAGGGTATTCTATGAGTGGATAGAATGTAACTCTCATATTTAAAATATATTAATTTTTTATAGGTAAAAATTTATAAGTTTTAATAAATTTTATCTATTTATAAGAATATTGTATGAAAATTATGTGTTAGACACCAATGTATTTTCAGATAAATTTTATACTTAATATTTGTATCAAAAAT
Organism: Viscum album; assembly: GCA_963277665.1. Lineage (NCBI taxonomy): Eukaryota > Viridiplantae > Streptophyta > Magnoliopsida > Santalales > Viscaceae > Viscum > Viscum album. The sequence continues at coordinate 598,904,135 of OY728159.1, read as the reverse complement.
TCAATTCATTATTCAATATGCATATATAATTTTGATTTAATAATTTATCCGTGAAAAAAATATTTTTATTTATTTATTTATCTTATTCAAGGACCCTTCAAAAGTATGATTCATTTTTAAAATATATCAATTGATATGTTTTCAGGTTGTCTATTATTTTCCTATATTTCCTCTCTTTTTTTGGTTATTTTGAGATATCCTGATGGAGGTTTAAACGTCTTTTTATTTTTATTTAATTTATATGTTATTTTTGTTTTCTATTGTAAGGAACAAAAAACATTATAATTTTAGTATAGTGGAAATGAAGTTTCAATAAAGGATGAAAAATCTATTTTCTCTACCAAAAATAATTAAACTTTTCCACATTGTAAGTCTAATGTATGTTATGACAACACATTAAATGATTTTTCATCTCATTTTTCTTATAATTCCTTCACTTTCCATCACTCACCTGATATCTCTATAGACTATTATTTAATTTCCTACAGTTATATTCTTATTTTCTTTAACATTTCATTGATTTTGATAGAGTTATTAACCACTTTTATACCTTTTTTCATAATTTCCATCATCTTTATCGTGGTTTCTACTAGGTTTCTTTATCCTCCTTCTCACCAAAAAACCTGATTTCCTTTTTTTTATACTCCAAACCTTCGTTTTCCCTTAATACAATAAAATGAGACCTCAAAAGTAAATAAATTTAAAATATATGTTCATATAACCCTCACATAAACCATTATTTATTAAAATTAACTTATATTGTGTTGAAAAAGTAATTTTACTAACAACTATCATATATTTTAATTGGCTGGAGCACACATTTCTTTTTTTCATCAGGTTTCCACCTTCCTAGGATAAAATGTTATATTTAAACCTATATACAAATATGTTATTTCTTCCTTTGATGTTATAAAATTCTATAATAATATTATCTTTAAATATATAGACTATTTTCAACATAATTTATTCCATTATCAATAATGTTCCCATTGAAAAATCCTATTATGAAATTATTGAGTATATGGATAATCAATAAAAAATACCTTATCACAATTTGAATCTATATTTACCCTTTAAATATGTTCCAAGTAATAAATTTCCTCTAAAATCAATCTCAACCACATATCAACTAATTATTATGTTATTCAAAGGGTTATACCAACCTATATATCCCTATATTTTTGTGATTTAGATTTGTTATGACATATTAATATAAATATTCAATATTTTATAAATAAATACTTTTAGTTAAATTTAATTCAATTTTTTTTATATAATAAATTATATTTCTCTTCATCTATTTGAATTTAAAGTTATTCCCTTTAGTCATTTTCATACCCTTATATTTGAATATCTTCATCTTAATATGTCTAGCTCAAGTTATGAGATTCCTCATAAGCGATCATTGATTATCAAATCCATCGATCAAATATTATCTCATTATCACTTATGGATACAAAATGGGTTTATGAATAGAAAAAATTATTGATGGACTACTCACCTCATCATTAAAATGAATTTATAGATTGGGGAATGCTTCATACAATTACTGATTCCTTTTTCATTAGAATTGACCTTGAAAATTTTTATTCTTAATTCAATGAAGCCAATGATGATAAAGATAACGATCATGAAGATGAAGTGAGAATCTATGTGTAATCTGTTTATGATGAGTAAATTTTTTAAGGAAAACTTTAATATTTTGATCATACACTAATGTGGTTAAGATTTATTCAAAACTAACTAAATTTCATTGAATCCTTTGTGATTTGATGGATTTCTCACTTGGAGTTCCTTTATGAAGACACCTGGTTGATTGTTCTTCTGATTTAATGAGATATCTCACATGGATGCTCCAAACCTACCTAAAGCACATGGATCACTTTAGATATTTTAATTGTGAATTCTGACTATTTTTTTTAGTTTTTTTGTATTACTTAACATTACCTTATTTCTTACTATTTTTTATAAATTCTTATCCTTTTTATTATTTATATACGGCTTTAAATTAGTTATTTTTTCTAATACATTTGAATTATTTTTTTCCCTTGGATAATCACAAAGGGGATTAACTCTACATTATGGTATATATTTAATCCTCCCTCAAGTATTGAAAACATAATTAATCAATATTGTTTGTATTATTGAACAATAATTTAAAATAATTTATCCTTTATTTTGTTTAATCATTTCATGAATAATATTTAACAATTTAAATTTTACAATTAAAGTAATGATTTTTATTAATTGATCTAAGATCTGATATATTAAATTCTTATGAATTTCATGAAATCTGTACATAATTATTAAACCATATGTGATCATAAAAAAGGGGGTTCTTGTGCATAGATATTCTACCCTCAATTTTTGTTTTAATGATTTCAAATGGTTTCTTTAGAATCTAGAATCATTTATTAAGTGTTTTAGTTTGAAATATATATTTTAAAGGTAAATCCCTATTTATTAAATGAAAAAAAAGGTAACCCCTTTTGAAAATGGGAAAAGATGAATCCCATTACAAACAAGGAAAAAATACAAAAGAAACCACACACAATGGTGTGAAGATGATATTGAGATTCCACTAAAAAACATCAAAATAAGCAAGAGAAGAAGTTACATCACCACCCCCACCACCCATTACAGTATGAAATATATATCAAAATATGTGTCTTTTGAAAAAAACACTAGTATAAATAGTGGCATCAACGTCAGATATATAAAGTTGGTTTCTTACAAACCGATACAAAAAAGTTCTACAGAAAAGTTTTGGCATTGGTTTTATTCAAAAAGGATTACAAAATATATTGATTTCAAGTTTTGGCATCAATTTTAGAAAAATACAATAATAAAACAAAAATGAATTAGTTTTTGCCATCGGTTTTTATAGAAACAGACACAAAATATTTAAAATAATAGTTTTTGTCATCAATTTTTACAGAAATTGACAATAGAAAATAATTTTTTTTGTTTTTTGCATTGATTTGTATAAAAACTGACACAAAAAACCTTTTAAGAAAATCCCCCAAACCCAAAACCCTCATTTTGGATATTCAAAACTTCTTTCCTCTCAAGAAATGATGCTAGTAATGGCTACCTGAGGAACCTTGATAAGGATTTTACTTGGTTTCCTTTGATTCTAAGAATCATTTCATGATAATTGGTCATTATTATTTCATTATATGTGTTTTTTTCACCATCCATGAAGGTTTTTAATATCCAGAAACCCTATTTCATCATACGATCAACCGTGGTTTGATTTTTTTGTTTTTTTGTTTATTGTTCATTTCTATAGACCTTTTTTAGATCCTTCAATATTTATCCTTCCAATGAATTTGAGGGAGAAAATATAAATTGAGAATCATTTTTCCATTATTAAATTATGAATATTGTAAGTTATTTTTTAAATTTTGAATATAAATTCTTTATCATTTAGTTATAATTTTGATTCATTTCATTATTTTGGTTTTATGCATTTTATTTTTAATTATAAATTTTGTTGTTAATTTTTTTAAATTTGAAAACAATTGATGAAATTATCAGTTTAAATTAGTACATATGATTTTGGTTTTATGCATTTTATTTCTTTATTTTGGGTTTATTCATTTTTTCACTGTTTATGGTTAGTTTCTATAGACTTTTTTTTTATTTATTTATGTATGATTGTATGTATGTATGTATGTATGTATACCAGATTAAATTAGTAGATATGATTTTTTCATTTTTTATTATAACCAAAATATATACCTTTAGATCAGTGTGACATAAATCTAGAAAATATAGAGTCATATATTTCATAATATAATTAAAAGTTTTTGTATTAATACATAACATTTTTTTCATTCATTTCACCCCTAAATAAATATTTGATGATAATGATAAGCACCCTAATTTTTAATCTTCTTCTTAAATATGGCAATTTAGGAGATTATTTTAACCAAATGTATACATTATTTTCAACTCATTTTATTTGTGTTTTGGGAATTAAATTAATGAGTTTCTTTTTCAATTTTCTTCTTGATATAGTTAATGCTTAATTTTACCTATATATTTTTCCTTATGAAATTTACATTTTTTTATAATGAATATTATATTTTTTGTCTAACAATATTTATTCTAGGTTAACTAAAGAGTATTATTGATGTTTATCTTAAATTATCTAGCTATAATGGAAGCGGTTTTGTGTGATAGTCATTTAAAAAACTCTCTAAACTTGATAAAAGTATCTTTATTCCTTTACTAAGATCACAAAACATAGTTTATATTTATTTATTTAAATAAAATAAATAACTAGAGTACTTTTTTTATTTAATTCCCAATAATCATTGATATTTACCACCTAAACACCAATGATTTTGATTATATGTTTTTATATTTAAAATTTATTTATATATATATTTTAAAATGATTTTATATTTTAATATATTCACCTTTTATATTGATATCCTAGTTATTTAATGTATCATAATTGGGTAAATTTACGAATAACCACTAGTGAATATAATAAAAGAGTTAATGATTTCTTGTAATTTTCTAAAAATATCTTCATAACATAGATTTTATTTTCTACCAATGAGTGAAGTGTTTGAATATGAGAAAGTTAAATTCCATTAAAATCAATGATCATCTCATTTTATAGGTTTTTAGCCTTAATTATACGTGTTCAATATTTCATGGTGAAATAACTAAAAAATAAACATCTAATGTTGATAAAAATATTCATAATGGGATAGAGGATTGTATTGATGAATTAATTAATGATTTAGGTGTTGAAATCATCAAAAAAACAACTATTGAAATTTTTTTATATAGATTTTGAGAAACCATTATTCCTCGATTACACTAAATATATAGTTTTATCATATATTTTGAGATTAGTTAGCCTAAAATAAAAAAAATGTGTGGATTGATAAAATATTTTCTAACTTGATTGATCTTTTAAAAAATATACTTCCATAAGGAAAAGGACTTACATATTCCAATTATGATGTGAAAAAAATATTATGCCTAATGGGATTGGGGTATAAAAAGATACATTCTTTCTCCAATGATTATGTGTTTTATAGGAAGGAATGTGAATATTTTTCAAAATTTCATATATGTGTCACATCATGATATATGATGGTTGAAAAACACAAAAAAAAAACATTCTCAGGTACTAGAATCTAATTTCATGCTAAATCAATTTCATACTTTCTAATAATCTCATCCAATAATTTCTTCATATAATTCCAATAATTCAACTTTGATTCATTCTCAGGTACTATAATCAATGATCCTACTAAAGAAATTTAGTAACTTCTAATAATTTCTAATTTAAAGAATCTATTTTCAAATTCAATAATTGGAAAAATGGTTAAGATGGAATTTAGTTGAGTTCATCTTTGATGGTAAATTACATCACCCTACTAATTTAACACAGTGGAAAAGACTTGATAAACAATTTCTGAATTGTTGAAGTTAAGCTAGAAATATCAAAATGGGATATGTACTAATGGAACTAATCCATATCAAAGCCTATGTAGCTAATATTGTTCATGGAATATTTTATTGGTAGTTTAAAACTTCTCCCCACATATATGTATGAAGAAGTAATATGTAATGATGAGCTTGAATATTTTTGGAACAAAATATTTGGGAAATGATATTGATGTGTATATTTCACCATTTATTGATGATTTTATACTTTGATGGGAGATGGGTGTTAAATTTTTCAATGTATATAATAAAAAGTATTTTCTCCAGCGTGATATGATAATGTTCACTATAAATAACATTTATGTATATAGAAACTTATCAGGATACAGTGTTAAGGGACATAAACCATTTTCAATTTGTGATGAATAGACTTCATATTATCAATTACAGATGGAAGAAATACAGTGTAAATAGTATGTCAAATATTTTTATGAATTTATTATCCTTATCATAGATTGAAAAAATAATAACTATTTATAGTAATACATTCTTCCCCCATAACCATTTTTAGTTGAATAATATTATAATAGGGTTAAAAATATTGATTCAAAATTTGGAAGGAAAATAATTTCTGATATACAAAAAAATATGGAAAAATAGTCTATATTATTAAAACTACCTTATTAGATATTTTTATAGATAAAACATAAGCACATAAGCCTCAGCCCGGTTTGTGAGGACACGGTAGGTGCATCCAGGAGACCCGAGATCAAATCTGGGTGGAGGATTATTTTTAGGGGTACTGTAGTTGTACTTTAGTAGTCACTGTAGCAGATAATGTTCGGTACTGTAGCAGGCATTGTTCGGTACTGTAGCAGCTGGAACTATTCATCCATCTAGGCCTTTGGGCCACCAGTTTGGTCCTTGGGTCCTGTAAGGCCTTCAGGCCACCCAAGACCTTTGGGCCAGTTTATTCTCAAGGCCTTTGGGCCACCTAAAATCCTTTGGGCCACCCAAAGGCCTTCGGGCCACATGAATGCAAGTGTACCAGTCAGACTACAAGGGACAAGGCTTTAGAGGAGGTTTTAGGGCAGGTGCATTAATTGGAGAAGAGATAACTAAAATTGGAAGAATTAGAGGGTTTGGAATTTCCATCTGTATCGGGCATGTGCAACATTTCAAAGGATAGCTTGCCGACCAGCCCTGCGAAGGTGGAGTGCTGATATCATGACACATGCTAGGGAGGAGCAGTTCTAAGTTGTCTTATCTGGGTGATTCCCTCTAAAACCTACGGTTCATGTAATTGTCTCTGAACCTTCGGTCCTTTTAAGGGTTCCACCTTATCCCTTGAAAGGTGGATTATCAAAAATAATAAAAAAAATGAAGGCCTTCGGGCCATTCCTACCAGAGATAAAACATAAAATTGATGTGATTAATGATGAGAAAAACATATATGACAGTTTGATTGTAGCTTTTTTAGATATAAATGAAAATAAAAAAATATTGATTACATGCTATATTGTACTTAATATCAATGGGAACACATTTAGAGTTAGCTCCCACAATAAAATGAAACAGAACATATTTACCTCTGGCTTGTCACAAATTAAGCAAGATTGAGAAGTTGGATTTCTATCAGTGTATTAATGGTATTAAAGTACCCAGTGGATATTCTTCAAATGTGAATAATTTGGTTTCATTGAAGGATTTTAAACTAATAGGTATGAAATATCATGAATTTCATGTATTTATTCAATAACATTTACATATTTCATTTCATGGAATATTTTCAATAACTGTCAGAAATATTATCATCAGGTTATATGATTTTTTCAAATCCATTTGTAGAAAAACATTTATCCAAATTTTTTATATGTGTTGGATAATAAATTTTATCTTATAAATTTTCAACAATAAATGTATTTACCATCTACATTTTTTGATATAATAGTTAATCTGGTGATTTATTTGGTGCATGAGATAAGAATATGTGGGCATATTTATTTATGATGTATGTATCCTTTTAAAAGATAGATGAAAATTTTGAAGGGATATGTTAAAAATAATTGTCTATTAGAGGCCTCTATTATTAAAAAATATGCTTCAAAAGTGGTTATTGAGTTCTATACTAATTATTTTTATGAATTAGACCATATTTTTATCCCTATATCTCAATATATGGCAGTTGATAATGAAGGTTGAGTGATTCGAGGCTTAAAGGTAAAATTGATTCCATGTGATGAAGTAATGAAGATACATTTATAAATTTTGAACAAAACAAATGAGGTACAATCATTTATATCTTCATATATTTGTGCATTAAAGTTACTATATCTGAAAAGAAATTAAAAGTAGCAAATGATTGAGCATAAAAAAGAAATTCTTTCCATGGTATAAAGAGAAAGTCATCAAAGATATATTTTCATTAAAAATGTTGAAATGGTTGGCAATGGGGCCATCTCTTAATGTAATCACATGGTCTGCTTTTGATATTAATGGATACACATTTTGCACAAAAAATGTGGATGAAAAAGTAACATTCAAAATAGTGGTGTAATGGTCATCACAAAAGCACTACATTTTTCAAGTGAAAAATATAAAAAAAACATTTTCTATATCAATGAAATATTTTAGAGTTATTGAACACATATAGGAAATTTATTATACTAAATTTTGATTCATTGTGTTTATGTTTAATTGGGTTTCTAGTAATATTGGTGTGAAACATAACAAATATTCATTTAAACTAGTTTATTTGAAATGATTTTATTGTAATAAGAAACCATTTATCACGGTGTCACATGAAAAGAAAATATATTATGTCACTGATCTAGTGAATGATCAATTATATTTCATTTGATAAGGGAAAATAATCCATTTGGGTGATGAGGATGGTGATAATGTTGTTGATTTATATGAGGATTATTCATTTATTATACGATTTTCATATAGCAATGACTATAATGCAGACATAGTGCATATAGTACATAATGATATTGTTGGATGGATATTGGAAAACACTAAATTACTCACTTAATTAATATGGTAAATATTTACATTATATTATTTTTTGAAATTTACATGTGTGAAAACTATATTTTTTAATAACTATTGTATGTTTAATTATAAATATTTTATTATTTATATGAATTTTTTTTAAACACTATATTCCATGATTATGTTTAAAAAAAAATTCCTTAAAATACCTAACGTATATTATTATATTATAGTTATATCTACACATATAAAAACAATTTTACAAATTTTGATTTTTAAATTTATAAATGTTTCTGTCATTTTGGAAGTAATGTTTATATTTAACAGTTTACCTTGCATATTATTTGGTTAAGAATCATAATGTAATTATTATTATTTTAAAGATACACATTTGTGAAACTTTTTTTACTTACTTATTTTTTTATCATGGTTTATAATTATTCACTTGTTTAATAATATGTACTTAGATAAGAATTTCATTACATTTTCTTATTTCAATGATAGATACAGGTACAGAAATAAGGGAATATGCACAATGGTATATGTCTTTTTTCATATTCTTAAATATTCAATAATATAATTATTTAATTAAAGAAAACATTTAATATATAATAATTGATATTAGGACTACTAATGATAGTTTAGTAATGGAGTCTTCTCCATTTAGTATTCAAAAATCGATTTCTCAAGATGGTAAACCTGGCACTAATTGTTTACCAAAATTGTCACTTTCTCATGAGATGATCGATTTCATATTAGTTTTGATAATAGTAATAAAGAATCTTTCCCAAATTAAATATAGTTTATTAGCCATATCTCCATTAAAATTCATTTCAGGATTAGAATTTTACATCTGGATTGGAAGTCCATCAACAAGATGGTGATTAATCAACTTTGGGAGGCCATAATAGTAAAATATTTCAATTGATTTATTTAATATCATTTTTTGAAAAATATATATTTTAAATGACTAATATTTAATTTATTAAATTATAGATAACATTCAATTTTAAAAAACAAACGAAACTAAGAAAGAATTTATTTTTTTAACATTGGTTCAATTGATAGATTTCAAAACAAAACTGATAAAAAATTATGTTTTTTTGAAAGAAATAAAATAAAATCACATGCATCAAGTATGGGTTTTTATATGCAGATACCAAGAAAAAAATGTTTCCAATTGACATGATAAATAATTTCAACTAAGATAATTGTTTTATATTGTAAAATATATTATATATTTACCTAATTATTTATTAGTTTATTTTTATATAATTTACCTCTAGGAAATATCATCAAGAGATCCATTTGAAGAATGTATACCCTCATAAATTATCATGTGGAGGGTGTAATTTATTGGAGAAAAAGATAATTAAAGAAAAGTTAAAATCATTAAGAACTAAGAATACTAGTGGTTGAGATGAGGTCCAGTTTGCTTCTATGTATCCCACCACATTCCATGAAATTGGAAAAGAGTGAGAAAAGGAAAAAATGAAAAGTATCTTATATAGAAAGTTGAGGAAGTAGCTGAAAGAATTTTCAGTAAATAATTTTTATTTTTTATAAATTTTTGTTTTTTAAAAATTATCAACACTAATATACCATTTACATTTTTCATTTTAGGACGTAATATAGGAGTAAGAAACACATGACACTTTTATCCCCGGTTTTAGGATAGAAATTCTATCTTCTCCTTTAGTAAATCTAGAACATACCAACCGCATAAAAGGATATGAGTCGGGTGTTAGTATTCAGAAAGATTTATTCATAAAAATAAGAAATAAAGAGACCCAAAAATCAAATCCTTAAAAGTAAAGATGAAATATATGAAACAGTCTATAGGAGATCAAATTGAATCTGTTATGTAGTCTATGTTAGATCAATTAAAAATACAATCTCATTATATGAATCCTTTACAGTCGGTTGCATAATCTGTACATCCATCCCTGCCTGACCAGCGTGCTTACTTAGATCCTCCACCTCCTCGCTCGCACCCTACCTTATGCTTTAAGTTGTATGATAAATATCCTCATGTTCCTATAGTACCGTATGTAGTTATACATATTTTTTGGGAATATGGTCATCATTATCCTATTTATATGGGTTAGGTAAGTGTATCGGTATATGATATTATTGATATTAATGGCCTTGTATCGTATCCTATCGAGGAGGTTACTAGAGTTGGGGATTATGTGGGTAATTTTTTAATCTTTCCAAGTAGCTTTATTCATTATATTTCATATGAGGTATGTGTTTTTTATTATTAATTACATTTTATGGAAAATTAATTATAATGTTTATGACATTTAATTTGTATAAGAGTATCTAAAATCAAAATAATTAGCACAAATGAAATAAAAATTTCAGGAACAAAAAACTTTAGATACTTCTAATATTTATGATGTGATACAATTATTATTTCAGGTTTCTTATTCATTAAATAATTTATATGAGTTTCATATGACATCTGATATATGTGGAAGAGACAATCCATTGAGAATATTTAGAAAAGATATTATGGATTTGATTAGTGTTCAAGAACTCAGTAAGCCCGTGTTCTAGTTGTTTTCCTTGTAAGTAAATTTACTTTTATGTTTTTATTTCATTAATTAAAGATTGTTTTAATTGACTTACGATATTATTTATTTAATTATGTATCTACAAGCACTTATTATTAAAAATTAGACCACTGAAGTTTCTGGTTTTATATATCAAGGAATTCATCTCAACAACTGTGAAATATTTGAAGACTACTGATAGAGTTACATATATATGTGAGATATTATCAAAGATAAAGATTGGGTGTGGGTTTTTTATATTCCTTGATGAGTAAGAACACTAAGATAATTATTAACTAGTATTCATTATAATTTCATTAATTGTGAAAAAAAATTATTATAAAGGGAATTATATGTTATACATATTCTTCCCAAGTGAATGCACATTATAATGGTTTTTGTCATTATTAGGTGGTGTTCATAAAAAATTTAACACCTTGATAGAAAGGTAAGTTTTATTATTTTTCATGAGTTTATTATATTTAATCCTTATTTTTTATACGTTTTTTTTAGTTGATATATATGAAAATGCAGGTCATGGAAAATTTTTAACAAAGATCACTTATTGATAAAGAAAAAAAACATATCCAATACGTGGAAGTAATGGTAAATATTTTTTAAATTAGATAAGGCTTTGAATTTTTATATTTATATATATATATATATATATTGGTTTTTATTATCAAGTTAATGTTTTATAACTATAGTTTCATTGTCAACATGGAAATGTTAAATGTGGTTATTATGTTATACTATAGATATATGAGATAATAACAACTAGGGTAATGTCTAAATTTGATAAGGTTAGTAATATTAATTATTTTATATTTTTTATCATGGTATTCTATTTTTTAATCTTATATCATTCAATGTTATTATAGGTGTTCATTGAGGTCGATTCACATATGAAATGTGAACTTACCCATATTTGATCTTTGTTTCTAAACTATTTATTAATTATGATTATGACTTAAGGTATATATATTTTAATTTTTATGATTAATATTACATTTTTTAATAACAACTATTCAAAAACGAATTCTTTCTTTATAATATTTGTATAAACCTAATGATCTCAAAATAACACTTCAACAACAATCACCAATCATTTTGTGATTAATTATCATGTATGTGTTTTTAATTCTAGTTTAAAATATAATAACTTGTATAATGTTATTTTTGATTAATTTGTTAAATTATATTTGTTTTTATAGATTTTTAGTCTCTGACACATGTTGTTTTATTTATTTATACATTGTTTTCTATCATAATAATTATGATATTTTTTGGGGTGTGATATTTACAATTTCTTAAAAAAATATCTTTCAATGTCTATTATGAAAAAAAACAACGCTGAAAACATTAAATAAATAAACAATGTCTTCACCATTTTTATATAAATCGATGTCGAAGACCTTTTTAGGCGTCTGTTTTTTTTTAAACCAAAACCAAAAACAAACATGAAAAAAAATTTATGTCAGTTTTAAACAAAATTGGCACCCATATTTTTTAAAAAAAGTGTTCCTTCAGCATCAAATTCTACTATAAATTGATGCCAAAAACAAGACCTCAATTCCAACAATTTGTGTTTCAAAGAAATTATTTTAAAAATAGATGTTGAAACCCTTATTTATAATGTTTCATTTATAAACATCAATTAAAATCGACATTAAAATTGAAAAACAACTGACATGAAAACTCATTTTTTTCACCCATGAATTGAATACAAAAAAGTATTACTAGAAGTAATGGTCAGTTAGTGATTTTATATATTCTTAATGGAAGGCTGGTGGAAGATAAATAAGAAACTACATCTTCCACCATAACATTAGTGGCATACACTGGTACTTTTGTGGATTCTATATAGATATTAATTTGTCTATTATGTTACTATAATTTCAGAATAAACCTAACATAGTTTTGATAGATTTTTCCATAAAATCAATCCTCGCTTTTTTAACTACAATGACTATATCTAAGACCTATGTTAAAAAAGTGAGTATTTTTTTCTTTAAAGTTCTCTATTTATGAATAAGGGAACTCTAGATAATAGGTTTTTGATATTGTGGGAATCTAAATATAGGAGAAATCAGACAGGTGATAGTGTAGTCTAGAAGTTGATGTTTTAGAACAAAATGGGAAAATGTTCATGTTTTGGATGATGTAAGTGTCGAGATTCAATGTAATTTCATAAGGTTTATTCTATAATGATATGTATAGGTTTCTTAGCCTTAAAAGGGGTTACTAACATAGTTTATAAATTCGTGATATTTCTTATTATTTAATTCATTTCATTCCATCAGATTTATAAATTCTTTTAGTTTAAATGATATTTGTAATTAAAGATTAAAATTATATAATTGTGTGTATATTTTTTAAAATATCCATATTGGGAATTTAATTTAATTATTTTATTTTTAGAGAAATATTTATAGATTGCTACTGATGATTATTTATCTTCCTATTGTGATGTTTGGAGCATGTAATGTGACATTGGATGTAATTCTTGATAAGACAAAAATTAAAAAATATGGGTATACTTAAAGGATTTTTATAGACTCACCCCCCCCCCAAGAGAATATTGTAGAATTGGAAATTACATTGTAAGAATAAGGATAAATCTAGTATTTCATAAGCATGAATTAAAAAAATATAAGAATCATCCCGATATCTAAAAGAATCACTTATCCATTATAAACATTATTCCATTACCACAATCATCCTCAATAAGGATTATTTATATATTTTAAAAAACTTGTAATCTATGTAAAAAACATCATGAACACTATAAATATTAAATAATCCAGAAGAGGTTTGTTATGTGACTTCATAAGGATTGAATAATCCTCATATAAATCATTGCAAACATCATATAATCCATGGAAATATCATCATTTGGATGGGAAGTCCCTTGAAATATTATGCAATAACCTTCATAAAGATCATACCTTTGTGAAAATCAATGAAATGATAATGTGTCGAGGGAAATTTTTAAGGATAACCTTCACTCTAAGATAAAGACATCAGATCTGACATTAGTATTCATAAAACCAATTATAGATTTGTATTTTCATGGGATATAGGATTGTGAATGTGAAAAAATATAAATAATCTGTAAACTTTATAAAACTAAAAAATGAAAGGGTATAAAGGGGATTTAACTAGCCAAAATATTATGACATTTTATCTCTTAAAAAAGTTGATGAGACTAAAGGTGGGGGAGTTGAGATTTCACTGGAGACTTTTGCACTACTGTTACTTTATACTTTAGTTTTTTATTTTATTCATTTATTTAATTTTGTATTGAATAATTATTTCCCCTCCAACTCTGTTACACTTTGAATGGAGGGGTAAACCTTTGAGTGATCTAGGAAGGAAAGGATTTAATTTTATAATACATGAACCATCAAACATTAATGAATAAAATCTATCCCTTTTTTTAATTAGTTTATGTATCTGATAGTTCTTAATATTAAATGAGATTATATAAGATTTAATCCCATTAATTTTTTATTTCCTTGTTTAATGATCCAAAATCTCCATCCACTATATTGTATTTTATATATGACGGAATATTAATGAGCTAAATGGTAAAGATCTTGGGGATTTCCAACTCATGAAGAAGGTTAAATAGACACACTTCGTTTTCTTGGGAATAAAAATAGCCAATTGGGTGTTTCCTAAGCTATCTAGAAGTTCTTTAATATTTTACTTTCATTCATGTAAAGTATTATAGACCTAATAAATGATATATGTTAAGTTCAACCTCTCCAAAATTATTCAACTCATGGATGATAGGGGAAGAAATTGTAAAACCTAATACTTACAAGTTAATAATAATAACATCCAATGGTTTACAATTAGATAAAAAAACCCTAATTCAGTCATTATTTCATCATTATGTTTTCAATCTCTTATTCCACTCCTCTAATTGGATTTCAAAAAAAAAATTGAAACAATCCCTTCTCTGACCAAATTTATAGCTAATTTTTTTCACTCCTCTCTATAGAAATCCTAGGTTTACTACTAATACTATATTTAAACTAAAATATAATATTGTATTCAAAACCTATGAAAAGGTGTTTGTTAAAACTTGTCATTATTTTTAAGGATGTAGTTCCAAATATCTAACACTTCTTTTTCATGACTATGACTTCTCACAATAAGTATTACCCTTTTGATCCGGAAATTAAAATAACTTTTCTAAATGGACATATAAATTTAAACTAACAATTTGAATTTCAGGAAGTCTCCTTGAAAAACTCAAGTGAAACTTTTTTGTGAATCTTTAGTATTCTGTCATGGATTCCTACCTAAATTATACTTTAAGGGATCTATATTTATCATAATTTATCATTTAAAACAATCTAATTGGAATTCTTGGGTAACAAAATAATTTTGAATAGACAACTGTATTGATCAAGCTATTACAAAAATTTCTTGTCAAGGAATAATAAGATCTAAATAAACACTTAAAATAATCCACACATGTCTACTCCATACTAAATCCTAAAGGAGTAGATGAGGATCAGGTTATATGAAGGTAATTCCCCTTTTCACTAGAAGAAACAAATAAGGAGTGTATTTACAACCTACAACTAGGATAATTACATGATTGGGAGGACCTAAAATGAGGTTTAATTATGATATTATTCTCTATATTCAGAATAAAATCCATTATAAATGATATTTATTACATTAGGAAAGCATTCGGAGTGACCCGATATGAGTATTGGGAGTAATTGAAGAAGAATTTTTCCAACATCCCACATTAATCCACATAAGAGAATCAGTTTGTTATATTATTTTATTAAGAGTTACATGAAAATGATATAAATTATTTTTACACATCATCTAGGGGTGTTCTAATTGAAGAATTTCTAGCATTAATAAGAGAACTAATTAAAAATATTTCATAGAACTCATAAAGGTTTGGCATAAGAGGTAAATTCACAATAGGACTTCTTGAGGTAAGATCATTTAATTTATCACCTTTTTTAGAATCTAAACATGAATAGATAAATATTAATTTCAAAAAAATGTCCCAAAAGAAAACCAATGAACAACAAACACTTGTTATGTTATGTATTTTTTTCATCATCTAACCATTTTATTGATCATTCTATAGAAGTACAGGGAACTAATAATAGTTTAGAAGCATATTAGAAAAGGTAATATCTATAAAAAATATATTATAAGGGATAATTCCCAAGTATAATTCAGATTTTTTGAAGCAAACAAAATATTTCTAGACTACCATACCAAAACCAATACCAACAACACTCGCCATTATAGTAGTAAAACTCACCATTCCAAAACAAAAAATCATTATAATAACCATAAAAGAAAACTTAAAACTAGTCATATAACAAATATCCCCCTCTTCTTTTGTAGAGAAGACCATTTGAATAGTTTTCCAGTAGTTCACATCCACTTGTATAGAAACAACAAGTGCCTAAAGTTGAGGAATTGAGTAATGAAGTGAAGGAGATAAAAAATAAACTCAATAGTCTTATAGATATCTTGTCCAAAAATCTAGTAAAATGTTATCCCATCAAATATAGAATTCAAAATTAATGTGATTATTTTTTTTATAAGTGATAAATAAATTCCACCTGTTTTCGTGTCTATAAACAAAATAAATCATAGATCAATAGTGAATAGAAAGAAGCTAAAAATTACAGGTTGATTTCTGATAACCAGGATCAAGAAGAAGAAAAGAAAGGGTAATATGGGAAGGTTGGGACAAGAAAAAAAGAAACAAGAGACCTTGTTTCAAAGGTAGTAAAGGGATAATAAATACCTTTCACTTCAATTTTCATCAAGAATTGTCTAATATAATAAAATCTTAGTGGAATAACTTTAAATAGTAATTTTGGAAACACTCGTGAAAATTGAGTTTAATATTCCCCTTTTGGAAGCTATTAAAAAACCCAATGTATGTTAATCTCCTCAAATATATTTGCATAAAAAAGTTGAGGCTTTAAGGGAGTGATGGGGTTGGCATGTGAAGAATTTTTTCATCCCGGATTACAACATAACTTCCCAAAAAATCAAGATCCAATGAAATTTTATATACCTTAAAACATTGGTTCAATGTATTTATTTGATGCTTTATGTTATTTAGGTTCTTCCATTACAGTTATGCCTCACTTGGTATTTTCTTCTGTTTAGATGGCAGAATTGAAGCCCACTATAGTGGTGGTACAACTTTCCAATAAATCCACTTATTTTCTAATGGTATTCTTGGAGTATAAACTAGTTATATTTTATAATTTAATTTTTCCAATGTAATTTTATGTACTCAAAATGGAGGAATATAAAACACCATCCCACACACCCATTATTTTGGATACACCCTTATTAAATACGTCTAATATAATCATCAATGTCAATCAAGGTACCCTCATTATGGACTTTGGATATAGAACTATATACTTCAAAATATTTGAATAAATAAGGAACCCTTCAAAGGATATTTCCCTTATTCAAATTTCCCACATTTAATAGGCTGAACTCAGTGAAGTTCAAGTTTTTTTGTATAAAATTTTAGTCTTAGGGAAACAATTCATGATTAAAAGTTTAAAGGAAAAAGTAATATGTCTATAAATCTTGAAAATATATTTCCATATTAGAGGAAGATGAAAATTCTCAATTTTTTAATGGATTTTATTTTTATTTTGTGAAGCATAAGTTTACTTCTCGCCTTGGGTGTATGAAATACAATCCTTATAAGTGATGAACACTAATATGATTTCATCCATAGAACAACCCCCAAAACTGAAATTAAATCCACTTCTTACTAATTTAAATTTGTTATTTCTAACAGAAGGATACAAAATACCAATAATAATTAATAAATATTTATCATTTTATAAATAATATAAATATACTGAACTTTTAAGAGAAAATTTGTAAGCAATGTGAGGGGAGCTTAGGAATATATCGGGAATCAATTCAAAAAATGGCATGTACAATATTTCTCTTGAGGAGAATTCAAAACCTATTAGGAAGCCCCAAATAAATATGAATCTTATCATGATGTATTTTTTTAATAAGTATATAAAGAATATTTTATATTTAGGCATAATATATCCCATTTTTAACTCACAATAGGTTAACCCAATTCATGTAGTTTTTAAAAACCAGACTTCCCTCGGTGAGAAATGAATATAATGAGTTAATACCTATGATAATTATAAATAGTTAAAGAGTTTTTATATATTATTGAAATATTAATTGATTTAAAATATTTAAAATATTATATTTTATGATATATTTATCTTTAAATAAATTTAATTTCTTTGAAAACTTTCTTTTCACTCAACACCAATTTTAAATGAACTGTGGTTTACTATTAATATATTATTATTTAATATCGTAGTCATATCCTAAACATTGTATTAGAGGGTATGATTAAGACTAACTAAATCAAAAAACATATTTACATATGTATAAAATTAATTGATCGGTTATCAATTGGTTAGAAATGAAAATAAAATCATTTAAAGGTAAATAAAGATGTTTATTTGAAAAACATTTTTTATGTGAAAAATGTGTTTAAATATTATTAAATTATATTAATATATATTTATAAATTATTTTAACTAAATTTAGAGATTATATATTATATATATAAAGTTAACATTCATATTATAGTTTTTACTAGGCATGGAATAAGAAAAAAACTAATTTTATGCTTAAAAATGAATTTTTCTAAAATCCATTTTTAATATGTTTCATGCACTTATTTTAAGATGAATTTATGAAACATATATAAATTTAATATTATAAAATGGAATCCATATATTTAATCTTCACAGTTAATGAAATTTAATAAGTTAAACTTAATTTTAGGTCATAATGAATAGTAAAAACAGTAAAATTTTGTTTCCCCAATTTGGGTTAAAAAATATTTATCGAGGGGTTAACCTAAGAGATATGGTTTAAAATATCAAAATATACTTAATTTAATTTTATTGGTTGGTAGTTTTTTTACCTTATCCTTCCTATATTATAATCATTTTCATTTTGGAGCCACTTTACTTGTGTAATACATTAATATATTTTTATCTTTTGGAAAATTCTAGGTGTATCCTCTCCCTCCCTTAAAAAAGATACCACTTCTCCTACTTTCCTCACACATTATGTATAAATTCATGATATTTCCATGCATAAATGATTCATATTTTAGATTAATATTTATTATATAACATTAATATATATTCCAAAATCATAAAGGATTAGTTTTATTGAATAATTGATACACAAACTCTTATTTGGCTACATTATTTTTCATATATCATAAATTTCTTTTCGCTTTATACACTTCTAGACATACGCTAATTAAAAAAATTCTTGATAACATGGGGAAAGGACACATAGTAAAGGGTGAGCTCTAATTCTCAGTAATGATAAACATAGAATATATCAATTGATGACCATATGAGAGCATGATATAATCATAAGGGTATGAGATCATGAACATAACCTACAATGTTCACATCCTATATTTAAAATATCATAAACATGAGTTATGGCATAAAATATTATCATTTCAAAATACGTGATTCATAAGAGTGATAAATCATTATATATCAATCATGAACCATAAATTAATGTCATAAAATTGTGGCACCATCTAGATATAGAAACCATATAATATTCCAAGGTTAACTACTGAGACCATCAAATCATAGTGGATCAAGCATTAAGAGATGTTTCTCATATCGTAACATAATAGTAATCAACACATGTTTCCCATAGTGTTTAAATCACATTGAGTTATTTTACATAGAGGATAAATTACATCAACTTATTTCCCATATTGGATCAAGCCTAACCAATACATGATGAAAACCATTCATATGTCTGCCACATGATTATAGAACTTTTATCATATCATGATATCATAACCTGTGAAAAGGAAATGAGTTTCATAATCATTTTAACATTTCATCATAGCATAGTCTATATAAAATAATCAAGCTTCATAACTATCTCATTCTCATAATCATAAAACACCTAGATAAAGAATGAGGTTGGTATAATTGGATCTTATCCCTAGTAAATAAGAAGTAATATCAAAGGATGTTATAATTAATGAAATATTACTTTAAAAGGTCGGTAGAATGTTTCATGAGAAAAATATTGTTTTCATTTTGAAATCACTTATTTAAAATAAATATATTTCTAAAATATTAAGGAAAAAATTCCCAATAAATTAACCATAGAAACTTATAAAGTAAACTTTAAATCATTGAGTGGTCATGATGGCATAAAATTCTATTCATTCTGAGTATATAAAAAAAATATTTCTATCACATTTTTGGGAAAAATTCAAATGTATCTCATTCAAAAGAAAAAAACAATGTTAATTTGAAGCATATTTATAAAAATTAAAACATGGGTAAAAATAAATTTAAATAATCATAAAAAATATTTCACGACATTTTATAGAAACCATGGACATGGAAGAAAAATATTTTCAACCAAATAGTAAAACATAGTTTGTTTTTCTTAAAAAATATTATTGAGGCCTATTGAGTGATTAAAGTGAGAAAAATTAAAGGAAAACATGTATTATAATGAAATAAATATATGATTTTAAAATTAAATGTATTTATCACATAAGTATCAATACATTATTCATTATATATCATACATTTATTCTCACTTTTTACACTTCTTGGCATACCATACTTGATGCCTTTCTTTATAAATTTTGGGAAGGAAACATAAGAAATGGTTATCTCATAGGCTTAGTAAGGGTAAACATGGAAGATATCAATTGATGATCATATGAAAGAATAAGATAATCAAAAGTCAGTGAGATGATGAACATATCTTTCGATGTTTATACCCCATATTTCATAGATCATAATTTCGAGTCAGGGGATAAAATTTTATCAATTCAAAATACATGAATCATAATAGTGATAAATAATTATAAATCAATCATGAACCATAACTTCTTTTCAGAAAAGTGTGACACCATCATAGTTATAGAAACCATTTCATATGCCAAGGTTTAACACTAATACCATAAAATAATAGTGGATAAGATATCAAAACATTTTTTCCATATCATAATAAATATGGAATCAACCCCTATTTCCTATAGTGTATCAATCATCTCAACTTTTTTCCCATAGTTCATTGATCACATCGACTTGTTTCCCAGTAGATAATGTGTATTGACTTGTTTCCCATAGTTATCTCATTAGATATAAGATGGTACCCAATGTATTAAAGGGATATATATTTATGGGTACACCCATCACATAATGAAAAATATACAAATATGTCACACAACATCACATATTATTCATCATATCAACATATCATAAACCATAAAAATAGATATGTTTCATCAAAATTTTATCATTTCATCAAAGCATAACTTATGGAAAATAAACCGGTTTCATAAATATCTCATCTTAATAATTATAATAAATCTCCCTAAAAAATAATGATTTTATCATTATACTATATCCTTAGTAAAGAAATTGTAATATTAAAGAATTTTATCATGGATAGAAGATTCCTTTAAAAAATCACTAGAATATTTCCTGACAAAAATACCTTTTTTAGTTTTGAATCACTTATCTAAAATATTAGTGAAATAATTTTTTTGAAAATAACCATTTAAACATGTTAAGTTGGCTTTAAATAATTTATTAGTCATAACATATAAAAATTTTGATCATGCTGAGTATGTTAAAAAAGGATTTCTTTCAAAAAAAATTTAAAACATCAAAAGTAGCTCATTCATAAAACTAAAAGAATATAACTTTTAAAAAATTATAGAAATTAAAACATGATTAAAAATGACTTTAAATAATATTATCACAATATGAAATCATTTTTTAAAAATTTTTTAAAGAGAACATAGACATGGATGAAAAATATTGCTAACTGAATAGTAAAACATAGTTGGTCTTCATTAAAAACATTATTTCAGTCTCTTGAATACTTAAAGTGATCAAAATTAAAGGAAAACTTTTATTATATAAAAATTACCATAGTAAAATAAAATTAAATGGATTTATCATATGTGTATCAGATAATTTCATCAATGTAAATTCTATCCTAAACAATCCTTATTAAAATAGGATTGAAATATAATTATATTACCAATTTTATAAATTTGAAATCATAGGCCAAATGAAAAAAATAAATTCAAATGGAACTTTAAATATCATGAAAATAATTATAATAATGATATAACTTATCAAATGGGAAGTATTTTCACCTCATAAACATAAATAGGTGCATAACATCAATCATGTCTCAACAAAACAATATTGAGATGAAGAACCCTGGCCACTTTCATAATATCATAATCAAAACCTCATGAAAGATAGAACCTTATATGGATTTTTAAATCCAATTTTTTAAATAAAGTCATCATAAAATACATTCATGGGATGTATATACACCACATAAATGAAACAACTAGTGAATGTGGCTTATTTATTATAGAAATAAAAGTGAGATGAAAAATCCTCATACCTAAAGTCTGACGTTCTTTATACATATTAAAACATCCAATATAATAAATAAATATTTATTATAAATATATTAAATAACCCTAATAATTTATATAATACCATATATAATTTAATTATATCATTTTATCACCCATTTATTAACAATTCTTTATTAAAATCATTATTCTGAGTAATAACTACTTATTTTTTCATTTATGTTTTGTTCTATAGTTTTGGTCCTTGTGTGTTAACCATGGGTCCATCATCTAAAGAATGTTAACCATGATAGAAATATAAAATATATTCATTATATATTTATATATATTTATACATCAATAAAAGTTAGAGATAGAAAATGAATTACATCATTCATGGAGATGGTAGGTCGTACGTACCCAAGAACATTGTTTCCATTATTCAACAGATTGAATGAAAGAAAGGTAAAAAATAAGTAATATTTATAGAATCATTATTATATCATATATATCGTATATATTAATTATTTCCATATTTATAAACGCACAATTAAAAAGGTTATGGAAAAGGAATTATACAACTACTTGGAGATGGTAAGTCATACATTTTCATGAGTGTTGTTTTAATTTTTTGTAAGATGAAAAAGGGGTGAAAAATGATTGTTCCAATATCATAAACAAATTAAGTATATTTTATATACTTATTTTATTATTTTATTATGTATACAATGGATTTATAGGAGTTATAAGAAGAAATAAAATTGAAAATTCTCAGTTAAGAGTTGTACCTCTTCATTGAGAAACATCTTTTGGCTTACAACTTAATCCTTGAAGGGGTCATATTTTAGAAAGACAAAAAGATCTTGGATGATAATAAATAATCTAGTACGGTATTATGGTATGTATTTTCAAGTATATATGGATCAAATTTATGAAAAAACTAGAAATTATGGGTGTCCTTTTATAAGTGAGGTGAGGGGTACTATTGAATTACTTAAAGTATTAAATTAATATAAATTAATTTTCATGGGAAAAAGGATAAAAATTGATATAATTAGAATATAATATTATTAGTATTATAAATGATACCATTAAACAAAATTTGGTCCGTTTTTAGTTATATTTCCATCCTTATATCTTTGTTTTAACCACCTATTAACCATTATGAAAATTACCATGATATCAAAGTTCCCTGGTATTTAAGGGTCAATAATGTTACCATAAAAGGAGAATTTACCCATAAATAGATCATGGATGATAATTTAAATCATATCTAATTATCTTGGTTAAATATAAGATATTTATGAATTTTAAATCATTTAATAAAATATTATTGATTATAAAATATCATTAATGTAATTTTCGAAAATATTATAAATATTATAATATAATATGCATCTTACTCATGTAAAATGGTTCCAAAATGGAATTTATTCAAATATAAGGAATAAATAGACTTAATATAATCATTCAATAAAATTTTTATATGTTTAAATATCATTTTAAACCTTATCTTTTGGTTTAACCCCTTAGTTAAAAAATTGTAACATTAACCATGGTAATGAATTTTTCAATACTAAAGGTCTATAATATTAATTATAATGTGATAATTTACTCATAAATTCCCAAGGTATGATATATTGTATAAATATAATAGTAATTTTTCTCTTTCGTGATTTTTATTATTTTAAAATAATTTAATAAAATATATTTAACATAAAATACTATTGATGTCATTTTAAAAACTGCTCACCTAATTTGTCTTTCAAAAAAACATTAAAATAATTGGATTTGAACATAAAAATATTACAATTTTATAATATTGTATTTTTATCTTTAAAATTTTTGTTACATGTTTAGTCTACAAAAAAATATTACTTTTATAGTTTTAAATAACATTTACTTGATTTTTTACTACTTGTACAAGCGTTGTGTCGACATTACATTAGCATTTGAGGTAATTATTTAATCTCTAAAAATTAAAAATAAATTACCATGATAAAAATTCATTTATATTTAAAATAAAATATTATAATTGATCTTAATTTTTTAATATCTATAAAAAATATCATATTTATTAAAATAAAGGAACTGACATTTTTGACTCTAACTTTTACTTAAATATTATAAAGGTAAAAATAATAAAAAATAGAAATAAGTTACCATATTTTTGAAAAAATGGGTGTCAATTATATAATATAATTCATTCAATAGGATGGAATAATGTTTTATAGAAATTTTAAAGCCTTATCCCAATGTTTTAATACTATTTTACCCATTTTACCATTACTGATGTGACAAATATTTATCTAGATTATAAATCATAATGTCCAAAAATAAAAAAGGAAATAATTAACAAATATAATATTCTTGATTCAAAATATTGAATCCATTTCTCAACATCAAATTCACATAATTTTCGTAATTTAGTTTAAAATCAAACCCACAAAACACGATGAAAAGTTATTTTTCTAGAAAAGGCATTTTTCAAGAAATTGATGATCTTACATTAACTCTTTGAATTGTAAAATTATAATAAGAAATTAAATTAATATATATAGATATATAAAACTTAAATTGAATTTAAAATTTTCCACATATTGGGTTTTTTTAATTAATAAAAAATAAAAAAAATCATGCACTTGAAAAACTTTTCAAAAAAATGTTTTTTCAGCATAAACTTATACCAAAATCATGGAAATTGATAATTAAAATAAAATTAATTATGTTGTTACAAATAAAATTGTTAATATGTTACTGTAATACCAAATCCAAAATATAATGACACTTTTAAATTACATTATTTTATAAAAGTAAATGATTGTAAATGAAAATTGATATTTTCACTATTCATTGAAAAAATAAATCTTTACATAAATATCTCAAAATTTCACCCATGATCAATTTTGATATTATGATTTAAAAAATTGTGTTAAATTTATAAAATTCCATTTCTAAAATTAGAAAAAAAAATTAATTTTTAATTTCCCACACAAAATAAAATAAAATCATTTTTGAAGAAAATTCATTTTGATGTCATAAAATGACTATACTAAAATATGAGTGCTTATTTCCTAATAAAAAAATCATTAAATTTTTATAGAGTGAGAACAGTGTACATATATTTCATAATATTATCACTCTTATTCATATCAACCAATTCAATAACTCAGTCACTTTTAAATAACAATATTTTTATAGTATATCATTATTTTTTTAAACTCAATGTTTCATATAATGCAAGATATCAAAGAAATAAAATTTATTTAAAGAAAAATATATTATAAAATCTAAAGGTTTTAATAATGAGCCTTATATATATTCCAATACCTACCTTAATCCCATCCTAACATTCATAAACATGTCTCAGAGGTCTGGGTTTGGTCAGAATACCATCTTTCAAGGATTAAGGTGTATGTTAAAGGAGGTTTATCAATGCCTGAAATCCCAAAGGCCCAATTTTTTTATTAATTTTTGGATAATACCCTTGTAAAATGGGTTGATGGGTAACCTTACATGTCTCTTAATTCCATAGGCACTAAAATTTTTTGGTGACCTTTATTGGACCAAGTACCAAAAACCCATCCCTATATGTTACGTTAAAGTTTCCTCTAAGCTCCCAACTTTCAAGGATAATCAACTAAAAATACCCTATGTAGAAATGAATGGGGCCTGGTACTGATGGAGGGGTCATACCCTCTCAATATTAGAATCTAATTTTTCTTGTTGATGATTTATTCCTACTCTAGACCTCATATCAGACTACACCTGGGATTTGATTCCTTTTATATCTTCTTTCATTGAAGCATTGTTCTCAACCATATGCATCTCTGTTGAGGACCGCCAATCTCTCCTTGCACTGACACCACCTGAGGGAATATGAAACCATCATCACTGACAGCCTGCTACCAAAGCCTTTATCCACAGTCTCCAACTTACTATTAAGGAAACTACTTCAAGCCAAAGCCCATCTCAATGATATGTCATCAAATAACACCATTGTCTAAGGCAGATCATCACTTCCTCGATCATTGCCATTGAGTACTCGTAACTGATTGAGGATTCCATTAACCATACCAATCCTAACTATTATCCATTATTAAATAATTTATTCATTATATTTGATATACTAAATTGTTATTATAATGGTATATTAACCATTTTCCACCTCTTTTCCATCAAATGTGAAATGAAAGTTCCTTTCTTGTATACATTTGGGTGAAAATGTTTTCATGACACATCAAATTGATTATGATTTAAAGATTATTTTATAGTTTAGGGAATAACCTAGGTTATATCTCAAGGAGTTTTTTTAGGTTTAGAGAGTGTATTTTTTTTAAAAAGTACTAAAAGAGGTGGTGGTTTTGAAAATAGTTTTAAAAAAATGACTTAATTAAAGAGTGTAATAGTTGATAAATAAAGGTGTTATTTTATGAATTGTGAGATAAAGATTTCATTTAGATTTTACTACACATCTTGGATAGTTAATAGCTCTAAAATTTTCACTTACTTTAATTGAATTATTTGGTTGAGAGTTGTCAAGATCTCAACTTCCATCTTGCCTCTTAAAACAGTGCACAAAGAACTACCCCTTGACACAACATTCATGTCGTCAAGGTTTGGATATAAAACATAAAAAAAGGACTACCAATGAATACTAAAATACTATGTATGTGTGAGAGAAAAAGGATGATTGTGTTGTCCAATCGAAACAACCTAATATTCCCACTTGAAATATCAACCCAATAGGTGTTGAAATGAAATGTGTTTCACATAGTTAAACCCAAAAAAGCATTCAGAGGAGAATAGTGTTAAGATAAAACAAAATTTAAATATTTAACACACAAATTACAAAATACCATTAGATGAAAAAGTGTCATAATTACCTCCCAAGTATTTCTATCTCCCTCAAAATGATTGTCCACTGTCTAGCTCTCCATAGAGAGGATGAGGAGGCTCGGGTGGATCTTTACCTTCATCATTGATCACCCAATGAGGATAGGGGCCTATAGAACTTATCGTATGAGGAGAGTAATCCTTTGGGTCTCCAAATGTGAAGATATTTTCTCCCTGGTAAAAATTACAAATGTATTTCCCAAGGTATCTTTTTATAGGAAAATTAGAAGGTGGCTTTGAGCCCCCATATTTTGAAAAAATACATGGACCATGGTTTTCAACCATTAGATAGTATTATATCACTTTTTAGAAAATTAAAAATTTATATCCCTACCTCTTGAATATCTTCACTAAAAATTTTCACCATTTGTACAATAACATCTCGAGATATCAATAGAATACAGAACTCCAATTTTGACATTGTACAGATTTGATTCCCTAAAAAGATCGGTCGGGATGGTCCTTTTAATGAATTAATGAGGATTTGGTGCATTGATATTAAATTTATACCATTTAATTTTGGACCAGACCACAAAAATATCATCCCATTTGAATGAGTGGTTTAGTATAAGTGTGTGTTTGATTCCACTAGTGTGATTTGATCCTATCCGGTTTGGCCCATTTTTATTTAACTTTATTATGGGCCCTCCAAATAACTTCCACCTACAATATAATTATCAAAACAAGTAACATTTTCCTTTTTAAAAGTTATAAAAATATAATTGAATCAAACATGAAGTGAAAATTTCTATTATTTTTATAATTTTCAATCCAAAACTAGTTTAGCACAGTTGTGTAAGGATGAAAATGAAATAGTGAATTGTGATGGGATCACACCCCCACACCAAAACATTTGATTTCCAAGTAAAATATCATTTCTAAAAAATTATGCATTTATATATTTCCAACTTCTTAAATATTTAACATTCAATGAAAATTTTAAATGTGATAGCAATGTGATCAATGAAAAAATCACACTAAGGAGTTATTCTCACTGATCGTACAAAAACACCACTCATAAATTGTATCCGAATGAAATTAAAGAATATTAATGACACCAATTTTAGAAAATAATTCATAAGATAACCATTTCACTAATTCTCCCCGTGTTTTGGTTAAAACTATTCTGTGTAATTCTTTCAACTTCCTATCCAGTAAATATAGGTTATTTAAAAAAATCTTCTTAAATGATTTTTTCCACTGAACCTGCCCTACATCCTTTGTAATAAAATTTCAAGACCCTATCAATTAATAATTATAGGAATTAAAACCTTAATCTCCTAACTAATATATCCTTATATGTTGTGTATTTCATCACCCCCTCCCATTTATTATGAATTTTTGAATATTTTCACTTGTAATAAATTTCACACTCATCTCTCGACCTTTGTTTGATCTCCTCAAGACACTAATTGTAATAGTTATAATAAGATCAAAAGTTGAATAATAGTTTTTTTTAACCTGAACAAGACACAACCTGTATTTTGTGTTTTTTTAGGGTGTACAATAGTCAGATAATAGGTATACACGCATTGGTCAATCTGGTATAGTAATAAAAAAGATCAAATAAGAAACGAACATAAGGAAAATCACTTTGGAAAGCAGATAAATACTAACCTAACTTATATTTACCTTCTATTGAGTAAAATAAAATCAAACTTCATGGTTGGGTGAAAACATTTATGGAGATATTTAGTGGTAAAATTTCCCATAAACAACTCATAAAAAATACTTTTTTTGTAAAATGTTTCAAAATGATAAAACCATTTATATCATCAAAAAACAACTAATTATTAAGAAAAATTCACAATTAAAAGTTAAATTCAGTCTAAAACATGCATTCCATCATTGAAATGTCTTTTTTAAAAATGTAAAAATGACATGAAATAAGTAAATTCCCCATGCCTTTTCAATAACTTCCAAGATTAAATGGGAATTATTTTATATGATAAAGTGGTTATAAAAAAATAAAATTTCAATACAAAAGTGTAGGGTAAATGGGGGTAGGGTAAAGTTACAATACTATTCATAAATAGAACAAAAATGAAAATAAAAAAAGATGAAATAAAATTCCTAACTAACCTAAGAATATACTCATACCCCATCACCTAAAGTGTGCAATGTCATCACTATAATAAAATAGAATATGGTGAGGAAGGATAAAACCTGGTGAGTTTCATTGGTAGGATACTTCATAAACATGGAGTTCCTCCATCAGGGACTCCATAATGGCTTCATGAAAGTGTTTAAGCCGCTACCCATTAATAGTGAATGTTTGATTAATTTTTTTATTTTATACCTGAATGACATCAAATGGATAATCATTAGTAACATTGTATGGGCTAAACCAGTGGGAATAAAGCTTACCTAGATTTAACTTTATCTTTGTATTATAAATTAGGATATTCTACCCAATGTGGAATCGATGATGAAGGATGATACAGTTGTGGGTATCCTTTGTTCACTCTTTATAAATTCGAGAGTTCTCATATGAATCTCTACACATTTTCCCTAACTCTTGAATATGAATATTTACTTGATCACCTACACCATAAATTTTATTATTTCATTTTTTAATGTCCTAGAAGGCCTAGTGCCCTATCTCAACAGGGAGGTGAAGACTCTTTCCAAAAACTATCCGATATGGTGACATGCTAATGGGGGTTTTGAATGCAGTATGGTAAGCCCATAATGAATCATCGAGTCTAACACTACAATATTTTCTATTTGGTTGAACTATTTATTATAGAATTTTTTTTACCTATCAATTAGAAACCACATATTAACCATTGGTTTGTAGGTGATATTCAATAGACACTTGATGTCCAGCTCCATACTGATTAAAAATTTATTTCATTGTTTAATTTCAGAAATGAGAATCCTCATCACAAATGATGCACCTAGCTAATCCATACCTACAGAAGATTTGGGTTCTCAAAAATTTTACAACTATCTTGGAATCATATTTCCTTGTGTCATGTTCCTATATCCATTTTGACACATAATAAATGTCTAGAATAGTGTAGAAGTTGGTAAAGGAATTGGGAAATAGACCCATAAAGTCAATGGACAAAAATCAAAAAATGTCATGGAAGAGAAAGGGGTGTTGTGTAACTTAATTTTTTAGAGACATTCCCCATTCTTTTATAGTATGGAAAATATTTACAGAAATCATGGGAATCCCAAAATAATGTTGTCCAAAAGATACCATAATCGAGGACTTGGCGAGAAATCCGTTGGGGACCAAAGTGGCCCCCACTTTCAAGAATGTGAAAGAACCTAAGGAAATGATAAAACTTGCTATCGAGAACACATAATCTGGGGAATTGATCACTATATGTTCAATAAAGGTAGGGTTCATCCTAAATATACAAACGAGACTCATGTTTAATAAGGTCATCCTTTTTTTTAATTAGAGGGACTATAAGATGATACCAAATAATTTAAAATTTTAGTATACCATGGAATTTTATATTTTACTCAATACAATTTCTCACCAGGAAAAATTTCATTTATTATAATACAGGGGAATGATTCAATGTCCAAGGATGGAAGGATCCAAATAATATGTTCATTCACCACATTATCTTCTCCTTTTGTATCCATGATTTTGAGAATAAATGCCTGAAGTAGGAGCATCCAGTGAATGAGATGTGGTTTGGATTCCAATTTCTTAAGGAGATACCAAGAGGGATGCATGGTATGAGAACACAATGACGTTTGACCCTAATAGGTATTAACTAAATTTATCCAAGGAAAACACAATTTAAAGGAATTATATTTTAGTTTTGGTGTAGTTTTCTTGGGTAGGGTCAAATATTCATGAGGCATAGGCAATGACATGTGGAGCTTAATCAACCCGTTGTGATAAGATATCCCCAACTATATAGTTATATGTGTATCGCATGAGCTCAAATAAAAAATCCCACCAAGGTGGTTGAATTACCAAGGGTGATGTGAGACTCTATTTTATTTTATTAATATATTTATCACATTCTTTATCAAAAATAAATTATCTTTATTTTGGGAGTAATCAGGAGAATGGGAGTGAAAGTTTAATAAAGTCATAAATGAAACGATGGTAAAATAGAGCATGGCCTAAGAAATACCACACATCATACTAATTTTTGGGGATTGGTAGGGAATAAATGAAATCCACTTTGGATTTATCTACTTGGATACCATTCCCTTAAATGAAAAGTCCCAATACTATACCTTACCACACCATGAAATGGAATTTCTCATAATCTAAAAGGATATTATTTTCAATATAGCGACGTAAGACAAAACCTAAACTACTCAAACATTTTTCAAAGTAGGATCCATAAACATTGAAACCATCCATGAATAATATCATGAAATTCTATAGGTAATCCAAAAAAATACTAACCATGCATCATTGGAATGTACCAAGAGCATTGTATAGACCAAATGGCATATTTTTATATCAAAATTTACCAAAGGGGGGAGTGAACATTTTATTTTCTTAATCCATGGGGCCAATAAGGATATTAACTTATCCAAAATAACCATCAAGGAAACAGTAGTTGGACTTCACTGCTAGCCTCTCTAGAATTTGGTCAATGAACCATAATGGGAAATGGTTTGCCCTTATGTGTTGTTTTAGTCAGTGATACTCAATATAGAAACGCAAAATATTTTACACACTAATTAGAACCAATTCGTTGTTTTCATTTTTAATTACTGTTAGACCAGTTTTTTTAGGAACCACTTGTACTGGATTGACCCATTGGTTATCAGATATTGGGTAAATGATTCTAAAAACCAATAATTTTATTACCTCCTTTTTAACAATATCTAAGATGTTTGTGTTCAGTTGTCATTTTTCCTATCTCACTAGTTTATCCTCATCATTTAACAATATATTATGTGTACAAATTGATGGTTTAATTCCATTAATGTCAGAAAGTGTCCATCCCAAAGCTTGTTTATACTCCCTCAAAAGTTCAAGAAGTTGTAATTCATGCTCTGGATGGAGTGAGATAACAATGATGATAGATATCTTGTTTCCATTCTCAATATAGAAATATTTTAAATATTGATTTAGTTGTTTTAGTTACAATTCAGGTGGATTTTGGATTGATGGGAGTTAATGTTATAGTGAGAGGTTAATGACCACATCTAACTAATCAATGGTAACATCCTTATATGAGGAATGATCTTTTACATGATTATCAATATCATCGATGGTCATGGAATCTTCGGTGTTCAACAAATTATCAATTAACAAACATGCATGACATTTTTCTAGACCACTACAACATTCTATGAATGATTCATTTCTTATCATTTCGTTAAAAGAAGGAAACTAGTAAATGGGATCAGGGTGATAAAAATAAGTTTTTCAAGGTTAGGGATTACATATATAGAGTTAATAAAGAGATAGAAATGTTCTTCTGAGGAGTACTTCATGGAATCAAGGATGTTGAAGTGGAAAATTTCCCCACCAAAATCTATATATAATGTGATTTTGGGGAAATTAATTATGGTTTTTTACATTTTAAAGAAAGTTCTACCCAATATAATTGGTTAATGTCCATTTATCCTATCATCTTCCATTTTAAGCAGATAAAAATCCATAATTAAAATTAAAATTATCGCCCTAACAAGTACATCCTCTAACACCCCAAAAGGGTGTGATGTACTCTGATTTTCTAATTGGACAACAATTATAGTGGTATTTAGTTCCTTGACCTACAATAAAGTTAAAATAGAGTGAGGCATCACATTTATAGAAGCACCCAAATCAAGCATAGCATTGGAAAAGAAATACTCTTCTATGGTGAATGGAATTGGGAGTATTCCCAAATCATTTCATTTGGTGGTAAGTGATAGCTCTATCAATGCTGAGACATTCCTCCACAATCTCACCTTTTCATCCCCACAAAGTTGCCTTCGGTGTGTACACATCTCTTTCAGAAATATGGCATATCGTGGAATCTGATATATGACATCAATAAACGAATTATTGACCTACACTTTTTTGAATGTTTCTAATATTTCTTTATCATGTTCATTTTATTTTATTTTTTCTGGGTTGGGTGGACCTTTCGGGAAAAGAAAGAGGAATTTCTGGTCCATGTGACTCATCAACAGACACACTCTTTCCTCTGTAAGGTCTTCTCCTAGGACAAGTTTTTTCAACATTTTGATTAATTTCAATGGTTTGGATAGTGTTTTCCTCAGGATGGGATGACTCTAAAGGAGGGTTCATTTGGATTTTAATTTTTGTTTCATTCTTAAGGGTGATGGCACTAACATTTTCTTTATCCCTAGGGTTGACTATTTGTTAAGAGGGTAGTTTACCCGACTCATGACTTTGGATTTCCCCGACTAAGTTTCCTAGTTTGCCTAATTGTGTTTTTAGGTCTTATATGGAATCTTGGGTGGTTTTTGGGAATTGGAGATTGTTGGAATCCATTTTTTCATCATTTATTATAGGATACACTTGGGTTTTAGAGGGGTTGTTGGAAAGGCCTTTGTTGTGGTTAAGAATTTCTAAGTGGTGGTCAATGACTACTCTGCACCGGTTAGTTCCATGGATGATGAGGTTTTTTTG
The DNA here is from genome assembly GCA_963277665.1 of Viscum album. Lineage (NCBI taxonomy): Eukaryota > Viridiplantae > Streptophyta > Magnoliopsida > Santalales > Viscaceae > Viscum > Viscum album. The sequence continues at coordinate 598,870,222 of OY728159.1, read as the reverse complement.
AATACCCCACTTTTCTATAGTATTGGTTTTATTTCCACCAAGGGTTGTATTGATAGTAAGGTTCTTTCCTAAAGGGTTGGTTATGGGGGAATCCTAGAAATATTGCCTCACAACTCTCAAAAGTTTCTCTCAGTTGGTGGCACTGGTTAGAATAATGGGTGTCATAAGAACATATACCATAATGTATGGGAGGAGGAGATTGTAATTTCTCCTAAGAAAGAGAAAGTTTTTGAAGAAGGGTACTTACCTCTTCAAACTTCATGTCCACCTTCTTCCCGAACTCATTACTTTTCACCTCATGGATTCCTAAAATGGGTACACTGGACCTTGAACCAAATAGTTTTGTATTTTTTCCATGTTCTCAATTAGGGTTCTTATAGGAATTGGGGTCTTATCAATTATTACACCACCTACAGGAACATCAATCATGTTTAAATCAATAAAAATTGAACCTTCATAAAAATATTTTATTAAAATTTGATCACTTTTTTGGTGGTGTGGGAAACTTAAACAAAGCCTTTTAAATCTTTCCCAGTATTTATGAAGTGTTTTCCCTTGATATTTTCTTATCCCGCATATTTATTTCCTTATATTTTTGGTTTTAGAGGCTATGAATTATTTTTCAAGAAAAAGGTGTTTCATATCTGCCCAACCTCTAATTGGTGAATTAACATAATTCAACTAATCTTTCACAATGTCTTCTAATGAAAATGGGAATTACTATAATATTTACTTGTTCGTCATCAACATTATCATTTTTTAATCTTGAACATATATTGTGAAATTATTTTAAGTTCTTATGTGGATCTTCTCCATCAAGTCCGTCAAATCTTTCCAAAAAGTGAATCAGACCGGATTTTAGTTCAATGTTTGGTGCATCGCCTTTCATTTTAATATATGTTTGTTCTATATAAACATAATGTGACATTAATTATTTTAGTGTTTGATTATTTTTATCCATATTATGCAAGTTTATTTTAGTTTTGATTCCAGTTCTATAATAATAAGAAGGATTAAGAAGAGTTTCAAGATGTAATGTGTCCTCCTTCAAAGGGTTCCCCTGTGTGTCTTTGTATCGCTGATATAGGATCCTCCCTAGTTTAGCTTCAAAAGGCTATAAATATCCTATAGTAGAAAATATCATGCACATAACCTAAAAATGAAAAAAATTTAGAAATCAACCAAAAAATTAAGGAAGGAATCAAATAAATAATTATAAAATTAACAATATTTTGTAAAAAACAAACACTAAAATAATTACTCCCTGAAAAGGGCACCAAAATTTGAATGGGTTTTCATGACACATCAAATTTATTATGATTTAAATATGATTTTATAATATATGTAAAAACCTAGGTCATATCTCAATGAGGTTAATATTTTTAAAGTGTGTATTTTCAGTAAAAAGTACTAATAGAGGGGGTGGTTTTGAAAACAATTTTAAAAACAAAATGACTTAATTAAAGTGTTTAATAGTTGATAAATTAAGGTTGTGTTTTAATAATTATGAGATAAGGAGTTTATTTAACTTTCAATATGAATCATAGAGAGTTAATTTTTCTAAAATTTTCACTTGGTTTAATAGAATCATTTGTTTGAGAGTTGTCAATATCTCAACTTCCCTCTTGTCTCTTAAGATGATGCACAAAGAACCACCCCTTCACACAACAATCATGTTGTCAAGGTTTGGATCCAAAACATAGAAAAATTTATACCAAATCATGCTGAAATATTATGTATATGTTAGATAAAAAAGGATTCTTATGTTGTCCAATTAGAACAACCCATGATTCCCATATGAAATCTCAACCCAATCGGTGTTGAAATGAAAAGTGTCTCACTTAGTTAATCCCAAACAAAGCATTCAGAGTTGAAGGTTGTTGAGATAAAACCTAAGTGAAATATTTAACACACAAATTACAGATAAATAGTAGAATAAAAAGTGTTGGAACTCCCTCCCAAGTATGTGTAGCTCGCTTTAAATTATTGTCCACCATTTAGCTTGTCATCAAGAGGGGGAGGAGGCTCAGGTGGAATTTTGCCTTCATCCTTGATCCCACATGAGGATAGGGGCCTCCAGAACTTATTTTAAGAGGATATGAATAGTTTGGGTCTTCAAATTGGAAGATATTTTCTCCCTGGTCGAAATTACAAATGGGTGTCCCAATGTATCATTTTATAGGAAAATTGGAAGGTGGTTTCGATCCCCTATATTTCAAAAAACCAATTGGCCCATTGATTTCGACCGCCATATAGTCTTATATCTATTTGTATAAAATTAAAAATATTTACCCTAACTATTTAATATCTTCAACAAAATTTTTACACCATTTGGAAAACTATAGATCTAGATATCAACATAATATTAAACACCAATTTTGACATCGTGCAGATTTGATTCTCTTGACAGATCGGTTCATATGGACCTCTAAATGGAAGAATGGGGCTTGGCTATATTCATATGAAATTTATCTAATTTAATTTTTGACAATCCCAAAAAATATAATCCAATTTGGATTCACGGTTTAGTATAATATTGTGGTTGATTTCATTGGTTTTATTGGATCCTGCGCATTTTGGCCCATTTTTCTTGAACTTCGTCGTGGGCCCTCCAAATCACTTCCACCTACAATGTAATTATCAAACCAAGTAACATTTACCTTTTTAATAGTTATAAACACAAAATAGTTGAATCAAATATTAAGTGAAAGTTTTAATTATTTTTATTATTTTAAATACAAAACAAGTTTACCATAGGGCTATAAGTGTCAAAATGAAATAGTAAATTGTGGTGTGATGAGTGGGTTATCACCTCCATGTAGTGATATGATTCATTTTTCTATCACCATAGTTAATTTTTTATTATTATGATGTATTTAATTTTTATATATCATATTTAAGATATAATTTTTCTTCTATAATTATAATATCTTATCTACCTTCTTACCTTTCTATACATTGGAAAACGATAATGTCAGTCGTGCCTATGTGTTGATTATCACCTCCATGAAGCAATGTGATTTGTTTTTCATTTTTGATTTAAATGGATAGAAATAATATTATATATAATGAATATATATGATGATAAATATATTATAATGATTCTTTAAAGGTGGTTAATAATTTACTATTCTTTCTTTTTGTGCATCAAAAAGTGAAAACATCACTCGTACATATGTACGGACTACTATCTCCACAAAGTTATGTAATTGATTTTTCATCACTATTTTATATAAATGATTATAAAAATTTTATATAATGAATAAATATTATACATATTTTATGATTAATATTATGGATATGATGAAACCATGACCAATATTCTAGTACTAAAACAATCAAACAAAAACATACATAGAAAACAAATCAGTTTTTCCCTGAGTGATCATTAAAATAATGAAATTATTAAAAAAATAGATAAAAGGAAATTGTAAATGAATGATACATAGTGAGTTATGTATGAATATGGTTCTATAATATATTTATAAAAAATATATATTTATTATACAATATATTTAAATTTGTATGAAGTAAGATGGGATTTGAGAGAATGGATTTATGTTACAATGTCATTTCTATTAAAGATTGTTTATGCTAAATTTCCCCAGAGAGATATTATTTAGATATTATCCTTTATACTTTATATATTTTATTATACTCTAGTTATTTCTATATTTTTTATGTATTATTTCTATTTTATTCTATTTGGTACTTAAAAAGATCAAAAAAAATTAAAAATAAAAGCCGAATTTATTTTTTCATTGGTCGATTAATATTTTCTTCTATGTCCATACTCTTCAAAATTGTATTATAAAAGTTATTACCTATAATTTAAATGTTTTAAAAAGTTTCTTTTCACTTACTTTTATTCTATTTACATAGTTTTAAAAATCAATCATTCTAAAAAAATTCAAATAATTCGTTGTTCATTTTTTATTAATCTTTGAAAGGAATGGTTTATACAAAAGAGTATATTTTCACACACTCATGGCCATTCTATTCTTTAAATATTTATTTAAAATTTTCCTTATTCATTTTAAAAAAAAATTATTTTATCAATATTTTTTAGTTAAGATTTTATCAATATAGGAGGATATTTTATCATGTTTTCACAGAATTGTTCAAATGGTATTTTAAAGGTATTTTTCATCTAAGTAAATATCTTCTATGGATTTCTATACTTCACTGGGGATATTATCTTATGATACCATCCAATATCTATCCCTATAAGGATTATTATGATGCTGATTTAAGTATGATAATATAAAACTCATTTCATTCCAACATGTTAATTATGTTATAATGAAACCTTTATAAAAATGATTAATTTTCAATGAGTTATGCTATGATGAAATGAAAAATTAGTTATAAAACTCATTTACATTATATAGGATATGATATGATGATATGATGATATCATGAATAGTTTATGATATTTTGTCACATATATGTATGGTTTTCATTTTGTAATGGGTGGGACTAGAATTATATATCCCTCCAATGCATTGGGTAATGATAGATATCTCATGATATAGTAAGAACTATAATGGTTGTGAATCTAGTTCTCTAAGGGACTCTATCCACTATGATAGTCTTGGGAGTGAACCTTAAATAAGGAAATGATGTAATGGGGAGTGAACATAACCCATATGGTCATCTTATAAGTGATCCTTGACTAAGGAAATTTATTTATATTCTTATCTGAATCTCTTAAACATATTTTTTATGTGTATGATATGTTTTCGTGCCTCATTATTGATTATTAATGATTCCACACACTTACAACTTCTATATTTCATTATTAAAAATCCTTATTCCATCATTTATGTTTAATTTTCTTTTACTATTTGGGAATTATTTTCATAGTTTATGATCATGTTCTCACACCCTTATGCTTATCTTAGTCTCACTTATGACTATTGATTGATATCTTTTATGTATATCCTTTCTAAGCATATGAGATCTCCATTTCATATGTATTCATTCCACATGTTATAAAGAATGGTTTTATGTAGGGTTTGTCTAATAATTGTAATATATGAGAAGATATTTTTCAAATATGTTGAAGATATTTCATGAAATAAGATGATTATTTATCTAGTCTCCAAAGACACTAAACCTTTACAATTTTGGGGAATGTATTATTATGAGATTTATTGAATATTCATCTAAAATTATATAATATCAATGTATGTTATGATTGGATTGAATAATATTAAAATATATGGTGACATAAGACTTTTACACATATTATTAGACAAAATATTAAACATAAATATCCAATAATACACCACTAGAATCATAAAGGCCTGGTATCTTTAGAGGACTAGGTTCTTAATACATAAAACATGGAATAATTATTTTATTTTCCATAGTGAGCTCCTAGAGTCCATTCAATCACCTAAATATTCATGAGATAACTTTGGGAATACATTAATAAAGATGTGAGCTAAAAATCCCAACAAGGGAATAAACATGATAAGGAAGCATATCATGTGAATAAAAGGTATAACATTATATCATATAATTTAAGGCACATGATTTTTCACATGAAATAATAACATAAAGAACATTGTATCATTTGATCATGGTAGCATAGGAAATGAGGTAGAAACAAGAATAAATGACATGAACATGAGTCAATGTTAACTTCCTAAATAATATAAAATGGTGTAAAAATCCTATAATGGATTAGGTTTACTCCCAAATCCAATACTTGATGTCTTATGAGACTGAAGATTTACCAAATTCATTGGAGTGATATTTTAGGCACCCCTCATAACATGTTCATAATATATGTGTACCACATAAAACAAATCAATCGTAAGGAATAACATAATAATTACCCATGGAAATAAAATGGGTTACATAATATGGCTTTATATCATAATTAAAGGAAATTTTTTAATGAAGGTATTTGATAAATGATCATAAGGCATATATTACCCGTAAAATAAAGGGATAATAAAATAGGTATATATGTGTGATATATATATATATAATTTATAAGTAATCCATAACATAAAATTGTATTTTCATTGATGAAAATACTTTTAAAATATTAAAAACATTCTTGAGGAAAATAACCTTTTAACTTTGAGTGACATCAAAGGATTTCATCTTATATGGAAAATTATTTTGAGATATCGCTTTGTAAATTTATTCAGTAAAATAAAATTTCATTGAAATCAATTTTTAAAACTAAAAAAACTATAAAACATTTTTTAAATCCTTTTCTTTGAAAATAACCTTCAAAACATATAAAAGAATGTCTAAAATCAATTAAAACATTTCTTGAGGAAAATATATTTTATGATTTAAAAAAAACTATTCAAAAAATAAAAAAAATCAATATTCCTTCATTTGAAAATAAATTTGGAAACTTATAAAGGAATATTTAAAATCATATATTGGTCATGGTTGATGGAAATGTCCTACATGTTAAAATAAAAATTCCTTTCATACTTTTGGTAAAAGCTACACTGGTCTTGTTTGGAAAATAAAATGAACATTCTATTCAAAAAAATAAAAAGTGAAACATGGGTAAAAATTTCATTAATAGATAATTTTAACAATTTTAAAAAAAAATTAATGAAAATTTATAAAACAAGGTTTTTTTAAAAAAAATAGTTTTCAACTGAAGGGAGAAATAAAGAAAATTTTTATTTAAAATATTCTTTTGATATCTTGAGTACATAAAGAGGGAAAATTGAAAGAAAAAAATTTATTCACATTAAATAACCAATTTATAAGAAAACATATTTAGTTTAATATATAAATATCAAATCATTCCCCCAAAGGATACTTAAACAAAAAAATATCGAATAATGGTGAGATTGTGAAATTAACCCTTACCACGTTGGTCACATCTGAATTATAATATCACTAAAAGAAATAATCATCAAATGAAACTTTAAATAACTTGAAGATAAATATATTAATGATATAACATATAACAATGTTAGTATATAAACCATGAAATGGAATAAGTGTTGAATATGGTGCATGTCTCATGGAAGTAAAATTGAGATAAAAAACCCTTACAAAGTTTATATCATTAAGGTGAGAGTTAATCAATGGGGTGATTATGTGTAACAAATGTATATCCAAAAAACGAATCTTAAATACAAAATAGAGAAATAAAAACTCATTTCACACATAATCATGGAACAATATAATCAATGAAGTAGACATATAACCCAATGAATTAAAATTGAATTAAGAAATAACTTACCCAATGCATAAATTTAGTTGAGAACTATTTAACCTCATATTTTGTGGTTTTAAACATGTTAATAACATATAAAATAATTATATTATTATTTATAATATCATATGTTACCCTTTAATAACATATTATTACTCATTTGTTAATAATATTTAATTACCAGTATTGTTTTGAGTGTTAATTTCCTTATTTTCTCCTGCATATTTCATTATGAAAGTTACAGATCTTCAATATAGATTATAATTACATAAAATACAGAATTATATTAATCTTATAAATATCATTTTTCATTAGATACATATTTATAACCATTATTTAATTTTGAACAAGGATAATGGATCACAACGCTTCGTGGAGACGGTAGGCCTTATGTACGCATGAGAAAAATTAGCATTTACTTAATGAGTGAAAGAGTAAGTTATGGGGTTGTATATTAATGTTATAGAATAATTATTATGTCATTAATATTATATATAAACATAAAATTAATCCTAATTACATTCCATGTAAATTATAAGTGAAAACAATTGCATCGCATAGCGAGACGGTTGTCCGTTGTACACACAAATGACATTTTTTAATTCTATATAGAAAGAAGGTATATATGATATTATAATTATAAAATTATAATTATATCATATATTTCATATATAAATTTTATATTATTAATTATATCCATCCTTGATTAGAGGTTATGGTAAAAAAATTATGTCGGTTCATGAGGTGGTAGTCCTCTATGTGTACAAACATTTTTTCCCATTTGGGGGAGGAGGATATGGTTATAGGTCATGAAATTAACATAAAAACATATCAGTATATATAATATATAGAGGATATTATATTATCATGGGTTAATAATATTTTTAGTAGTATGAGGTAGAAATAAAATGAAAACTCATAGTTAAGTACTATACCAATTCATTGGGGAACTCCTTTAGGTTTACACCTAATGCCTTATAAATAGTGCTTAATAATCAAACTAAGATCTCAAGGAAGTGATGAGGGAACTGGGGGAAGAATTTTGGGTAGGGCTTGGCTGAACCAAAAGTATCTTGTGAAAATCCCACATTATTTTTGAGTCGTATTTGTGGTCAACTTTTTTTATTAGTTGTCAATGTTGATTAATGGAATAGGAAGATTTCATTGATTTTAATATGTTAAAGATGTTATAAAGAAAAAAATCTAGAAAATAAGTATCCAACATATCAAAGAGCTATATCAAAGTCAAAACAACTTGAATTAATAGATGGGGTGATGATACTCAAGTCTTATCATCTTATTAAAGTTTTTTAGGAATTTGAGTTTATAACTCTTAGAATTGTTGAAATGGTATTATGTTTAGAAGGCATGTGTCACTTAGTATTTTGTCATGAAAAATTATTTAAAAATGAATAAGATTTGAATAATTATGATTTTATGTTTAAAAGTTCAATAAGAATGGAACCCCAATCTCTTGCCTCCCCTTCTAGGGTTTCTGAATCCCTCCTCGGTAGTGATGGATCTCTACATCGGACTTCCTCCTTTATGTTTCTTACCTTATATTCATTCTCCTTCTTCGTGGTGGTTCATTCTTCTTCATTATTTCTCTTTATTTGCTTTGATTATCAATGGTGTGGATCTTCTTCTTTGACTCTTTAGATCTTCCCATCGACGGTTTCTTCCTATAGAGCCCTCATCCACTCAATCCTTACTTTGGCCTAAAGTTCCTCTAGGACTCTCCTAGTTAGATTAGGGTCAGAGGTAAAAAAAATAGGCTTTGTGTTATGTGGATTGGCGGTCAGCGTGTCTCCTGGTGCTACCTGATTCGGCCTATTTTTTGTTCTGCTACTACTAGTTTTCGGCTTCTTCAAAGATGCTGGTGTTTATATTCCACTACTGCTCAAATTTCTGTTGTGGCCTCACATTCATCTTCCTCTCTCTGAGTCAGATCTAGAGTTGTGGTTACCTTGAGGATTTGGGATGTGTGGACCAGTGGTTGTTCGTCCTCCAAGCATGGATTTAATCAGTTTTCTCTTTTGAATTTTTGTATTTGGTCTTAGTTTTTTTTATGGTGTAGGGATGATGAAGGGATAAGTAAAATGGTGTGGATGTTTTTAGTGATTGTTGGATGATTATGGAAACGTGATGATGCTTTCTGGCGGGTTGAAGGTCTTTGATGGTGCTCCAGTTGAAGGTCAACAGTGAGAATGGTTGAAGTGTGCATTTTTTGCACCGGTGATAGACTAAAATGTTGATGGTGGTTTCCTATATTGATGATGGAAATGACAGGTAACATACTACTGAATACAGTGACGTGATGATGATGATGGTGTTGAAAAATTGGTGTACTGGATTCTCAAGAAGAACATATGATTTGTAAGATTTTGTGTTTATTTGTGTGATTTGTGGTATTTTTAATTTTGAATGTCTCATTGAACGGTGTAATTTAGATGGTTCCCACTACCCAAAAGTGGATTCTATGAAAAAATTAAAAAATGATTTGGAGGAGGAGACATTGAAAAAGGTCATCCAATGTTCCACTATTATATGAAAACCATGTTGGAGCTAACTTGAAGAACATGCAGATATTGATATAAAAAAGATGTATATAAAGAATATAATGAAAAAAAATCATAAATAATAACCATACAATAAATTATTATTTCATGATGGGTTATTTGAGGATGAAATTCTAAAATGTCTTTGAATTTTATATACTACATTTTGTATACTCATGATTACTCTAAGTAATATTTTTAGTGGGATCTAACTAAATATTTGGGTAATTTATAGCCACCCAATGAGGCTAGATAAACTAAATAATATTGGTAAAATTACCAACCCATGTTTTAATATCCCACAAATGGGTAAACATGGAGGCATGTCGAGTGCCTTCATAGGCAGGCTAAAGTGTAGGTGGGCCCATGTGTAAGGCAAGCAAAGTGCTTGCCCGAAGGCACGCATAGGTTGGGATAGAAGTTTGTATGGTCAAAGCCTGTTGATGTGTCTAATGTTTGTGATTGTTGATCCACCTTCTCTATATTGGATTTATGATAAAAAAACGTAGCTTATATACTATAATGAAGTGAATTGAAGAGTTTTATGTGGGAATAAAAACTCACAGCATTGTTTCTCCATTTTAAAAAAATACAGATAGAGTGCGTCCATCTAATTGATTAAATCGGAGTTGTAAGATCATTTAATTCAATAATATTAAACCTACATAGCCTTTGATGTAATTCGTCAATGACCATTATCTCCAATATCCAAACCAAGCTTAATTTTATTGGTCTCTCATCATTTTCATACATCGAGCACCATACGAATCCACATTCATAAACATTTTGATATGTTTTCAACATGTTGTTCAAGAAGACGATACTTCCTAGATATAAATTAATTTGTCCCATATAGTCAATATTTCACATGCATGTAATATTTATTAACTGTATACTAATGATATGTTTCTAAAAACAAAGAAAATGTGATCATGTAAGAAAAAATGCCTTAAAATTTGACGTACAATATTTGAGATTCCCACATTTGAAGAATTCAAATGATGAGTCCTTTGGTTATTCAAAGAGTTGATTCTCATGAAATTATTTTTGGAATTATGATTTGGTTATTGAACATGGTATAGTTGGTGACCCATGAATATAAAAAGAGAGACCCCTTTACTGAGAGGATTTTCTTCCACGTTCATTTTTCATCGATAACTATTCTTTTGTCTGAAAACCAAGCATATCCAATTTTGAATTTCGCTAAGAAGAAGCATGGTCCATGAGCCTATGATTCTATTAAAATAATGTGTTTTATAGTACTTGATTATATAAAGAATAATATCTGCATCCCTTTGAATTGTGTCAAATACGTGTGAATATATATTGTGAAGAAACAGTTCTGTGAGTATCTCTTCTTGAGTGAAGTAGAACTATATTATGAACCTTTTTGGTTGTGTGATGTATAACTACACACATACTATGTGAATAATATCCATGGACATGAAACTTATGATTATACACTCTATTCATACATTGCGAAGATGAATGGTTCCATAAACTAGGGTTTAAGTTGTTCACTCACACTGTGTTATATGATGATAACACTATGTGTGTATCCTGATGATACATGATGGGTAGTACGAAGAATAGTGCACTATTTTTCCACATGAAGGATGTTTCATCCACATTATATACTAAAATTAAGTTCTTATGATTGATAACTAAACATTACATGACTTAGGTTCATGCAAATGTGTTATATTATGGTACATTGTGTGAATACACCTAGTTCTTGTGAAGGTAATAGAAGGTGAAGTTCAAACAAGAAATTTAACACAAAAATATAGTGTGTACATATAATAGTTTGTGGGAAGATAAATTGAATAGTGTGTGTATGTATGCATTTCTATGTGAATGCCTACTCACATGAAGAATTAATAAATACATTGTGTGAAATTTCATGAATAAGGAAGAATAAGAAGTGGAAATAAATAAAAGAAAGAGTACATGCATGTATTCATAAACACATATTGACATGATAACATAAATTCATAATCTCATGATCATGAATTATTTTGTGATAACGTTTACAAGTTTTAGAAGGCCCGTGAAAATTTTTAAACATGAATAATATTTTGTGATATGTTCAATATATTGTAATCATTGTATACAAACAATCAAGTGTACTAAGAGAAAAATGATACTACACTCAATTTTTTATTTTGAGTATCAAGGAAGTCTGATATTTTCGTCTACAATAACATTTAGATCATTGATACTACAGAATAGAAAGAGGTTTTCTGTTTATAAATAGATTATTATTTAGGTAAGTTAATTTTAACAATTCTAAGCTAAGATGATATTTTATTGTTTAAATAATAAAAAAGTAATTTAATGACTCTAGAAAGAATAATAAAGTGTTTTAGGGAATTTATTTTTTCATAAAAGTTGAAAGATTGATTGGAAAATATATATTAAATTGATTATCATTTGGGTAATGAATAATTCAAAGGTCATTAGTCCACAACACATTCATATAATTGTGACTAAAAAAAGAAGAATATTGGGTAGTTATTAGTTTTTTATTGTGATGGAGGAGAGTTAATTTTTTGGTGTTGTGTAAGTAACAATGTGAAGAAGAAGAATAAGAACAATAACAAAGGACATCTATAACATCCAATAGTATTCTCAATAGGTGGATTAATTTATTGGTGTTACAAATAACATTTAAAAGGTCATATAAATATCCATCCAAGAGTTGTAAAATATGAAATGTTAATTGACTAGAGTGCATTATAATAAAAATTATATTTCCTACTTGTTCTAACCACATTCAAAGGATTATTTTATAGTGGTTATGTACTTGGATAATTTCCATACCATTCCACAGAATACCTACTCTCATTGAGTAGTTATCCTTATAAAAATATCATGTGTTATCTTTTACTACTTTCGTATACTTTCATTAAACATGAAAAATATAATATGAGAATCAAGATCCAAAATGGTATAAGAGGTAAAAGTAGTAAAAGTTGTAAAATTTTAAAAATTATCAAACACTAATTTAACGCCACCCCCATCATAGTGTTAGTAATATACTGAACCAGTCCATTCAAGTTGTATCATTGGGTTGGTTCACCTTTTTTGGATTCTATACATTGAATATATTCTCTTTTTGAACATTTGAGTTTCTTTCCTATGTTTACAATGAAATGTGGTTGTGGTGTAGATTCAATTATCTATGAGTAGAATTATATTTTTACCAATACTATGATGAACAGGATAATGAAAGATAAAATAAATCTAAAGAAGGGATCACTCTTATCTATTGAAGAGGAAGTATCAGTGTCTCTATTCCTTGGAATCAATTAAGATATTTCAGGCTTAGAAGCTAAAGAGTATTTATCCCAATATTCCACCAAGGATATAGAAAACCTTAATTCCTCAAGTAAATCAATATATTCAAGTGATCAGGTGGTATGTGTTAGTTCAATTGAAATTTTTTCATATGATAACGATTCTACAACAAGTGGTGGTGATGATCTATTTAAAACCACTAAAGAGATATCAGTTGTTAGATTAAGTGATATCTTACATTATGTTCCCATAAAAATACTCTCTCTTGTTTGTGGATTATTTCAATGTGTGTAGGGAGAAATCACCCAACTGGAAGAAGAAAATGATATTATGGATAAGGGATTATAAGAAATAATTCTAGAATGTTTAAATATCTCCATACATGATGGAGCCTTCGAAGTAATAAATATGTAACTTGAAATAATTTTCTCAAAATGGATCAAATAAGTTTAATATAAATTGGGATTCAAGAATATTCTTAAAGATAAAACCCATGAACTTTAATAAAAATTCAAAAACAACATTGATTTCATGGATTCACAATTTGAAGTAACATCCATGAAGATCAAGGAACGTGAATATTTGATTTAGAACAAAGTTAAGCTTCATGAATATGAGGTTCGAATAATAAAGTACTATAAATATAATATTATTATGATTGAATATCATAAAATCATACAAAATATAAAATGTCTAGAATTGGAAGGTTGGTTTGAAAGTATTGAAAAGATGCATATTAAGAATTTACAAAAGAATGAAATAGTTTCTTCTGCTACTCAACACTCACTGAAGTATTATAGAGTTAGAATACCTCTAACATGTGATAAGAATATCATGACATCTTTTTATGATCTATCTCAAGTCGATGTGATGAAAACGGTACCATCTATATCAAATTGTATAAATACTTCAAAACATGTTTTCATGAATAGTGACAGTTTTAAAACAAATTATTTATAATTATGGATGAATAAATGTGATGAAGTTCCTTCCATTGTGATTAGAGAGTATGGGAAAAATATTATGTAATTTTTTCCCCATAAAAAGAAGTACAAGTTATGAAGAAGACCTGAAAACATCATACATAAGATATAAGAAGATCAAGGTTTGTGGGTCAATGTTGGGGCTATGAAAAATCTAGGCATTATCAATCATATTCATGGTATAATCCTTTAAATAAAAAAGCATGGAGAAATCCTATATCAAGGGTTGAGTAAGCTATAGATAAAGAAGGAACATCCATAAGTCCAAAAAAAATTGTATTCCTCAAATATATTTGGACAGCCTGAAAACATTTATGATGTATCCAATGGTCATGGTCACATATCTAGTATATGATCATCTCAAATGTATATAAATCTGATGATAACATAAGACCATGGAATCTATAATAGAAATAAGAATCAAACATTAGAATAAAGCAAAATAATTTTGTAAACAAAAATTATCCTGATAAGATTTCAATTAGGAAAGCTAAGAATTCATTAGCTTACTAATAAAAGAAGTTAAAGAGAAGTGAATCCAAAATAACATATAATAAGGATCTAACTTGGAAGAATTAATGTGGACGATAAAAACTTTCTACCACAGTTTCTAATGAAATGTTAGTTATTTAGCTAGAATATTCTAAAAGAACGAGTAAAATAGAAGATGCACAATATAACGATAGTAAAAAGGATAATAAAATATCCCACATGATTAAGAGAATTTGAATGATATTTTTCTAAAAAAAGAAAAATCTTGTGTTAATGTTCTATGTGATAGAGGTAATAAATCTAGCCATATTTCAAGAGGTTTTTTAACCATTATACTATAACAAGAAGCATCCCTTAAGAGGATTATGAATTTATCATCCATGAAGATAGTTAAGAATAAAAATTCTCCACATAAATAAAAATATAATATGATGAGATCTATACCTCCCCAACATAAATCATAATAGAACTTCAGATGTGCAAGCATGAATACTATAGAAAATGTAGCAACTTGATTGAGAAATTTATATAAACCATGTTGTTCAAATTGAGAAACAAGGATCCACCTTATTTCGTTGAATATTTATGTATTTTATTTGTGATTATAACATAGGTAATTTAAGGTGAAAAAAGTTATCAGCGGGATATCCTAGGACGTAGTGAGTGTAATAAAAACCTTATAGAAAATTCGAAGAAGTCACCATCTTTGAATAATTCCTTAATTGGTATTAAAATAAAAATATGATGGAGGATCATAATTTATGAAATTGAAGAATTTTATTTCCTATTTTTGAAAAATATGATAAAAAAGATACCATTTTTACCTAATCTTATATTTGGTATCCTAAAGAACAAGTGTTGAATAAGATAAAACCTTGTTAAATTTGTAAAAGTTGTAAATATGGACAATCATAAGTTGGATATCCATTCTAGTGTGTCTTCCATATTAGAATATCTTGAAATTAATTCATTAATTGATCCATAATTATGAAGATGTTGATTATTTTTCCCTTGAGGGGGAGAAAATTGAATAAAGATGAAGAAGCTTCCTAAATCATTATTTCAATTAGTATCAGACATGATTACTATGAAAATTACTTGAAGACCATGTCATTGGAAAAGGCGTGTTTTTCTTAACATACCATCCTTGATTAATCAAGATGGAAATCATTTTACAAAGGGGATAATTTAATTAATCAATATCATATGAAATGTGGAAGTAATTGAATTTCTCTAAGGCCATATATCCTTCTTGTTGAACATGAATGTTTTTAATCTATTTGTTAAAGTGAGTGTAGGATTTATAGGTTTATATTTCTTAGAAAATATTCACATCTCATATTTTGTGTTGTTATACTGAAATGGAAGTGGAAAACCATTGATGAAAAGTATATGAGTTATCATTTCAAGAGGTTTAATGATTAGTTATTAATGGATAACATTATTGTCTAAATCAAATCTTATTTTTTTATACACCGAGTATAGTTCAAGTATACATAGAAATAAATTATAGATGGAAAATTTCTTTAGTATGAATTGATATCCTTTTCCCATGAACTTTTTATTTTTTGTTAATAAGTATGAGAGAAAGTGAAATAAAATTTTGGAAAATTGAAGAAGAGAGAAATAAGAGACTCATATATTGACACATTTATTTGGAAAGTACATTGAAGTTATTTTTAACAAATAAAATGTGGTGGATTAAAGAGACCAGTTTATTTTGAGTTGTGATTTTTTAAAATGGTTTTTATTGGATGCCAATGTTGATCAATGAAATAGGAATATTTCACTTATGTTAATATGTTGAAGAAGTTAGAAAGAAAAAATATTCTAGAAAATAAGTATCCAATATATCCCAGCTTGATATCAAAGTTAATATAACTTGGAATAATGGATTATGGTGATGATACTCAAGTCTTATTATCTTAATAAAGTTATTTTGAAGAACTTGTGTTTATAACTCTCAAAATTGTGTAACTAGTGTAAATTTCACAAGACATTTGTCACTCACTGGTTTGACATGAAGAATTGTTTACAATAATGAATAAGATGTGAAGAAGGATGATTTGATGTTAAAATGTTTTTTATAATTTATATTCCAAAAGTAAAATAAGAGACATTGAATAAGGTCATGAAATGTTCCATTATTGTATGACAACCATACTGAAGCTAAATTGAATAACATGGATATATTTATTTTCATGAATAAGTATTTAAAGAATATACCGCAAAATATTATTTTTCATAGAGGATAACCATATAATATAAATGTTATTTTATGATTGTTTATTTGAATATAATGATGGTAAATGGATTTGAATTTGATATACTTCATTTTTTATACTTAGAACTATTCTACATAATATTTTTAGTGGGTTCTAACTAAAAATTTGGGCCAATCACAGCTACCCAAGGATTCCATCTCAAGAACATAATATGGGGAGCATTATCAACCCATGTGGTATCCAAACTAAACATGGGAATCCATGGAGGCATGTTGAGATCCTAGATAGGTTGGCTATAGTGTGTTTGGTCCCATATATAAGGCTCGCAAAGCGCACACCCAAAGGAATAAATAGGTTGGTCCAAAATCCCACATGTCTGAAGCCTAGTTATTTGTATGATGTGTATAGTTGATCATCCCCCATCACTGCTTTTAAGTGGTGATAACGTAGCTTAGATAATATACCATAGAAAATCATGTTGGAGAGTTTGATGTGGGATGAAAAACTCATGGTACTTTTCATCTATTTTAAAAACATACGGATAGAAAATTTCTATCTGATGGATTAAATAAAAGTTGTCAGCTTATTTTATTTGATCATCTTCAACCTCTATCAACTTTGACATTATTATGTAGTGGAGATAATATATTTAATTTAATCCAAGCTCAATATAATTGATCTCTCATCATGTTGAGACATATATCACCATACATATTTACATTAATATATATTTTTATATATTTGAAATAGGATGTACGAAGAATATTACATTCTCTATACATAAATGAATATGTCACATAAAATCAATCATATGCATGCATGAATATTCTATTGACTTTTTTCTAATGATATGTTTATGGAAATTAAAATTCCATTTTATCTTAATAAATTGTTCCTTAAAATCCATCATACAATATTTGAGATAACCATGTTTGAAGAATTAAAATTTTGAGTTCTTTAAGTATTCAAAGAGTGGATTATCATGACATTATTTGTGGAATTCTGATTCAGTTATTGAATCAGGTAGAGGTGGTGTCCCTTTCCTATAAAATAATATCACCCTAGGCCTAGAAGAGTTTCCTCCACTTTATTTTTTTATCATGAGCTCTCATTTTTCAAAAAAACAAAGCATCGTTAGTTTTCACTTACATGAGGAAACAATGTGATCCATGAGCCTATGAAGCTCTGAAAATATATGGTGTTACACCTACCCTATTACATAAAGAAGAATATATTTAGTCTTTTTAATTTTTTGAAACACACTCTAATATGTTTTGTGAAGAAAAAAAATTTTGAATCTCTTTTCTTGTGTGAAGTAAAACTTTATCATGAACCTTCTTTGTTGTATGATATAGAACCACACACATCCTGTGTGAAGAAGTTTTGTGAAAACGTGACTTGTGTTTATTCACTCATGTCATGATTTGAGAATATGAATGGTTATCTGAACCATTGCTTGATTTTTTCACTCACACTATGTTATTCGAAGATAACACTATGTGTGTATCCTGCTAATATATGATGGGAAGTGAGAAGAATAGTGAACTGATGTTCTATTCGAAGGAAGAGGAATCTATTTTTTATTCCATTATCAAGGTCTTGTGAATGAAATTTAAAATTTACATGACTTGGTTTCTTGTAAAGGTATTATATTTAATTATAGTGTGTGCATACACCAAGTTTGTTCAAAGGTAATAGAAGGTGGATTTCACACAAGAAAGTGATCAAAAAAATATAGTGTCTATATATACTATTGTCTGGAAAGAGAAAGTGAGTTGTGTGTGTATGCATTCATTTATATTTTAATGTGTATGAGTAGGAATAATTAATAGAAAAATTTTGTGCACTTTCATGAAGAAGTAAGAATAATAAGTTAATAGAAATAAAAGAAAGAGTAAATCCATTTATATGAGAATATAAATTCATAATATCTTGATCAAGAATAATTGTGTGCTATGGTTTATAAGTTTTAAAAGTCCCTTGAAAATTTTTTAACATGCATAATATGATGTGATATATTCAGTGAAATGTAAGCATTGTTTACAAAAAAAATCACTAAGAGAAAAATGATAGTATAATAAATTTTTTATATTGCATGTTGGGGAATTCTGAGATTTTTATCCATAATAACATTCAGATCATTGATATTGAAGAAGAGAAATATGTTACCCACCTATCAATTTATTATTATTCAGGGTAGTTAATTTTGATGATTCTATAATGATATGATCTTTCATTATTTCCATAATCAAAAAGGAAGTTTGTAACTCTATTAAGAATAAGAAGAAGTTTCAGTATAGTATGTTTTGCATTAAAGAAGAAATAGTGAATAGCTAGTCTATATTAAATGGATTATCATTTGGTTTAGGATGAATTTGTCACGACCCATCCACGGGGCCCATGTCGTGACAAATTGGTATCAGAGGAGTCGGTTATACCGCAGAACTTGGACTCTGATTCTTTTAACAGCAATAGTGTTAAGTGTTTTGGGTGTGGTTATCAGTTTAGGGAAACTGGTGTTGGTGTGGCGGTCGATGTATCCATACACTAGGACTCTGACTTCTGATCTCCAACTTAGTGCAAAAAAACGCTGATTGCGTGTGTGTTTCCTTTGAAAAAGTTTTCTTCATGATTACTTTGTGTCATCTCACCAGGTATACTTTTTTAACCATGTCATGCCTGTTTCTTTTTAGGATGGCCCCACGAAGGCATCCATCTAGGGTTCCGAGTTACATACGAGATGGTAGCCCACTGAGCGATGAGGCCTTAGTGCAGGGCCCTATCACAATAGAGGTATCAGCTGTACCACTACCCGCTGGGCCACCAAAACCACCAACTCTATTTGCAGAGAGTGCATGCCATCTGAGTGCGTTGCACATGTTCCAGTGCTAGAGGCCTCCTAGGATACGGGGAGAGATATACCCACAGGCATATGAGGATTGGATGGAGGCTGTCGTGAGAGTTTTCAGATTGGTAGGGACACCATCCGACCTCATGGTGATCCTTGCCGCGAGTCTTCTGCATGCAGCAGCAAGCAGATGGTGGAGCCTAATGCTCTAGGTTCATGACGAGGCATTATTAATCTGGATAGACTCCTAGAGTCTCTTTCACTCACCGTTTGTTCTAGCCACCCTTTGTGCGGTGCGGATTCAGAAGTTACTTCATCTGCAACAGGGTAGCATGACAGTAGCTTAGTACTCAGCGAGGTTCACCGACCTCTCGTGCTACTCCAAGGATATGGTACGAGACCCGTTCATCAGGGCCTGGACCTTTGAGTAGGGACTCAGGCATGAGATCATGGATAAGATGATCCCCCTCAGCATCCTGGAGTAGGCGGGGGTACTGGAGCGATCCCTTCTAGTGGAGATTTTTCCCGCCGAGCAGTCACCAGCAGCAAGACCCACCACAGGGTGATACGTAGCGGAGTCTTTTGTAGCTGGCAGTATACAGATGTCACAGAGGTCTAAGAAGACCATGCCATCAGGTGGGCGACCCCAGGATACAAGTTCGGTTGTGCAAGTCATACGAGACAGAGGTAGTTATACGAGGAATAGGTAGTGCTATGCATGCGATGAGCAGGGTCACATGGCTCGAGACTGCCCAACCCACCATGTAGATGAGCAGTAGATAGTAGAGGGACCTACCAGGAAAAGGTAGAGGTTCGACTATGGTGGTCCACCGGGAGCAGGTGGGCGTGGCAGAAGAGTTAGTCGAGCACCGGGTGGTGGATGACGTTTCGAGGCTCTACCACCGCCACCACCAGGAGGTCCACCCTGACCACAGGGAGCTGGCGGACAGAGGCAAGCTCTGCTCTAGGTAGTCGAGGCCTACGACCACAGCACACCTGAGATGATTCGAGGTAGTATTTGTGTCTACTCCACCCATGCTGCATTACTTATAGACATAGGTGCGAGTCATTATTTTATTTCCACTACCCTCGTTCGGAGCTTGGAGATTCCGACAGAGTAGTTGGATCGATCCTTATGGCTAGAGACTCCTACGAAATCATACTTGATGATTACGCACTGATATCGGCTGTGTGATATTACTCTATGAGGAGAGATCTTCGATGGGGATCTTCTGGTAGCGGCGCCAAGGCCTTACGACATCATCTTGGGTATGGACTGGTTATCCACAGTTCATGCCTAGATTGACTGTACTAGGCACAAAGTGCGGTGTATTCGCATGGATGGGACCAGGTTCACCTTCACTGGTGAAAAGGGAGCCTTTGCAGGGTAGGATGGACTTACACAAAGGAGGGGGCAACCGATCACTCATCAGTTGGCTAGTATCATCCTCAGAGCGGTTGATGTGCGGAGTCCGAGTTTTCCTGTAGTGGTGGATCAGTACACTGATGTATTCTATAAAGATGTTCTGGGACTACCTCCTCACAGATAGGTGGAATTATACATTGACATGTACCTCGGGATAGCACCGATATCTACTCCAGCATATTGGATGTCTCCCGCCGAGCTTCGTGAGCTATGGGTATAGCTGGAGGTCTTGTAGGGGAAGGGATTTATCTGACCCAGTGTTTCACCATGTGCGTCTCCAATTTTGTTCGCCAAGAAGGAAAATGGGAGCTTGCGACTGTGTGTTGACTATCGTCGCCTAAATCAGGTGACCGTGAAGAACAAGTAACCACTCCTGAGGATTGACGACCTCTTTGACCAGCTCAAGGGAGCACGATGGTTCTCAAAGATAGACCTTAGGTCAGGCTATCACCATCTCAGAGTTCGAGACGAGGATGTGCAGAAGACGGCCTTCAGGTGTCGGTATGGAAACTATGAGTTCATGGCTATGCCCTTCGGCGTAACCAACACTCTAGAAGTGTTCATGAGTCTCATGAACAGGATCTTCCAGCCTTACCTCGATTGTTTTGTCGTATTCTTCATCGATGACATACTAATTTACTCGACTACTGAGGAGGGGCACGCCTACCATTTGCAGGTAGTACTGGACACACTACGAGAGTGCCATATTTATGGTAATCTCTTGAAGTTCCATTTCTAGATTTGAGAGGTTCACTTCTTAGGAAATGTCATCTCGGAGGCTAGATTTGCAGTGGATCCAATGAATATTGAGGCAGTACTTGCTTGGGAGCCACCCAAGAGTGTGACAGAGGTACGGAGTTTTCTGGGACTGGCTGGGTACTATCAGAGATTTTTTCCAGAATTCTCTAAAGTTGCAGAACCGCTTTCAGCATTGACAAAGAAGGGGAAACCCTTCGTCTAGTCAGAGAGATGTCAGCAGAGCTTTCATGAGCTAAGGCGGAGGTTGACAAGTGTGCCCATCTTGAGTCTTCCAAAGGAGGGCACGGGGTATGTAGAATACTTTGATGCATCAGGTACTGGACTTGGGTGTGTCCTGATGCAGGACCGAGTAGTGATCGTGTATGGTTCTTGGCAGTTGAGACAGCACGAGCAGAACTATGCTACCCATGACCTGGAGTTATCAGCGGTGGTATTTTCCTTAAAGATGTGGCAGTACAATCTAATGGGCAAGCATTTTATAGTCTACTCTGACCACCAGAGTCTCAGGTACATCTTCTCATAGAAGGACATGAACCTGAGACAGCGGTTATGGCTCGAGTTCCTCCAGGACAATGACTTTGAGATATTTTATACTCATGGGAAGGGGAATATTGTAGCATATTCTCTCAGTAAGAGATCAGGAATTCAGCTACTAGGAGAGGAGATGGAGCAGTTGGCCGCATTGAAGATATCCTTTATAGATGGAGATGGAGTAGCCTTTATGCAGTCTCTCACAGTCACTCCCCTACTTCTTTAGCGAGTCAGGTAGGCACAGTGTGAGGATGTTGACTGTGAGACGCAACGTGCTCAGATATCCTCAGGTCAGGCACCTGATGGATTTTCTTAAGGTGGATAGCACGTGATTCTCTTCAGAGGATAGACCATGGAACCAGTTTCACTTCAGGAGGAAGTGTTGAGGTATTCCACACTTCCCCTCTAGGGGTAAATCCAAGAGAAGAGAAGATGTATCAGGACCTCCGATTACAGCATTGGTGGCCAGGTATGATGAAGGCAGTATTAAATTTTGTCTCACGATGCCTCCCTTGTAAGAAAGTGATGGTGGAGAACTAGGTTCTAGAAGACTTGGTTCAGCCCTTAGAGGTCCCAGAGTGGAATTGGTACGGGATATCCATGTATTTCGTGACGGGACTTTCACATACATCCAAAGGACACAACTCTATTTGGGTGATTGTCAACTGACTCACCATGTCGGCCCACTTCCTACTGATCAGAGATCAGGGCTCAGTAGAGATCTTGGGACGCCTCTACGTACAGGAGATCGTATGGCTTCATGGTGTGCCATCAACGATCGTCTCTGATTGAGATGCTTGTTTCACTTCTCGGCTATGGATGGGGTTGTAGGAGGCTTTTAGGATGAAACTTCACTTGAGCACCGCCTTCCATCCTTAGACAGATGGTCAGAATGAGAGGATCATTTAGACTCTCGAGGACATGATTCTTGCATGCATCCTTGGCTTCAGTCATAGATGGGAGGATCGCTTTCCCTAGGTAGGGTTTGCATATAACAACAGTTACAACTCAACAATTGGGATGGAACCTTACAAGGCACTTTACAGCCGACCTTGCAGATCGCATCTATGCTGGACTGACCCAAGGGAGTCAGCACTTATTGGACCAGATGTGGTGTAGGCTACGATGGATAAGTTGCAGATCATCCAGGAGCAGATGAAGACTGCACAGAGAAGGCATAAGTCCTATGTTGATAGGAGACGGAGACCACTGGAGTTCACGGATGACAACCACCTCTTTCTATGGTTCCCACCTCGATGAGGTCTAAGGATATTTGGCCTAGGTGGCAATTTATCTCTGTGATTCATCATTCCTTTTTAGGTCTTCGGCAGGGTAGGAAAGGTGTCTTACCTCTTGGCTCTTCTACCTCAGTTGCATCAGGTGCACGATGTCTTCCAAGTATCTCAGCTGAGAAGATACGTGCACGACCTGTCCCACATCATCGACCACTGAGAGATGGACATCGATGATGGGGTGACATTCACGGAGGTTCCAATGAAGATTGAGGATCGACCGGAGCGGGTCTTGCATGGATGGTCGATTCCTCCGGTGCGCATTCTCTGGCAACACAGGAACCTCTTGGAGAGCACATAAGAGTGGGAGGCTCAGATGCATGCTCAGTACCCCCATTTGTTTCTTTAGTGTGAGTTGTATCTTATGGGGAAGTAAATTCCCAAGGTGGGGAGAATGTAAAGATCCATAAATTCCATGGATTTTTTTTATAAATACATGGGATTTTTATGAGTCTTCTGTTACTGAAGGTGATTGATTCTGAGGTCCGGTGTGCCCGGAATCAATTTCTGATGTTTTGTTTGATACGTTCAATAAATGTATGTGCGGGATTTTATATATTTTTAAGTGGTGCTCGGAATTGAAATCTGAGGGCACTGTTGAACTCGTAGTGCTGGTATTCACTTAAGGAGGCCTTTACCGCAGTTTCATTTTATCGACATTGGGAGTTAATTATTGGGGTTTCTAAACAAAATAAAAATATGTGTTACATATTTTTATTTGAAATGTAGTTAAAACCTCCAAAGGGAGGTTGGAGGTGGGACCCACCACACCCTAACCACCCTTGGGATGATTTTTTAGGGTGGGGCCCACCCGAACCCTTTAACTCCTCTAAACCCCCTTTAAACCCCTTAAGATCCCCATTAATAGGAGAAACTCTTGGTCTTCCCCTTAATGGTGCCAACAAAAATTAATTAATGACTTTATTAATTAATTTGATTGATTTGGATTCTTTTGAATTCATTATGTCAACATTAAAATAAGAGATGACAATCTTTTATTTTGGGTTGGCATAATCTTTTGAGAGCTTTGTAGAACTCTTGGAAGAACATTATCCTTGCGACGAAGAACGATCCTCATCTCTGAAGGACGATGGTACCGTCTTCGATTTTCATCCAAGGAACAAGAGAAGTATCCGCCACGAGGAATGTCGACAATGCTTCATCCTCGGATGTTTCCTAATGTCAACGAATCGACGTCCACCCTCTTTTCGCGACTTCGAAGACATACTTCGAATCGAGGTAGGGGGAAATTGGATTATTTTCATGTATCAGTTATACTCTGCTTTCCTCATCATGTGTTGTGCCCTTGATGCCGAATGTTTACAACGTAATGAGGAGGGATCGGACCATACGAACACGGTCTGACCCTCCCCCCTTGTTGTTGTTCTCATTGTCTTGACGATGGAGGCGGATCACGGAATAGGTCAGTGGCGCAAGGGATGTTGGCGCGCCACGCAAAGAAAAGTCACGGACAAGTGGGTCGCGGTTGAACCAGAAGGGTACGGTGCCATCGTGATGTGCCAGAGAAGGTCTGTGGCAAGGTCGGACCATAGAGGAGGAAGCACGGAGCCATCGCATCATGCCGACAATGTAGAACTGCGGTCGAGCCGGGCTGCGGCGGTGGGCGCAGAGCCATCACTCCGCGCCGGTGATGGGGACCGGCTGGCCCGAGCGGCCAGCCGGGAGATCCGGCACCCCGTCGGGTCCTACATGGTCTAAACCAGCACCAAATTAATTCATTCAGGTGCCAGGGAGAACATGCCTCCCCCATGGCATGGCTGGGCCGGGCCGCCTTTGGCCAGGCCGCCCTCAGCTGGGACGCCACACACAGGGCCTGCCACGGCTGGGTTGTCTTCAGCCGGGCTGCCCATAGGCTGGGCCGCCCTCGGGCTGGGTCGTCTCTTCAGTCCGGGCCATTTACTCGGCTCAGTATGCTTCTTCAGACCGGGTCAGGCCCGCGGTCCGCGTCAGACCCCAATTCAGACCGGGTCAGATAGGACCCGGACCCACTTTGGTCGTTTTACACCTTTTAGCCTGCATCTAGGTCTACGGGTGTCTAATTGATGTACCACCTATGGAGATGGAATTCTTGGAGCAAGAAGATACTTTTGGCATGCCCCTCTTGAGGTTTGAATTTAGTTGGGGTACGGTCGGGTTGGTTTGAGCCTAAAAACCAATGAGGCCCCTGGAACGGAAATGCCAATAACTCTCAGACCGGGTGTCTGATTGACGTGCTGTTTGTCGCGTTGGGTTTCTTATGATGAGAAATTACTATGGGAAACATCAAATCAAGACTTTGTGATAGTTTATGTATCGACACTTGGCTCGAGTAGTGGACCCTCTTGGAATTGAGCGTATAGTGTGTGGGAACCTATGGCTGGCTGCGACTGAGATGTACTGGAATCCTCCGTGGGTTCGATAGCGATTACTACTGTACTGGGATCCTCCATGGGTCTGACAGTTCTATATTCTATTCCTATATCCTGTGTGGGTCCAACAGAATAGCTGGTCTTGTATTCTATGTGGGTCCGACAGCTTAACTGGTCCTATATCCTGTGTGGGTCTAATAGCCTAGATGAATCAGTGACTACATATGATCATCTTCAACACTCTAGAATAGTTGGTAATGTATCATGTGTGGGTCCGAATGCTTAGCTGGTCCTATATCCTATGTGGTTTTTACAGCTTAGATAAATCATCCATGGATTTTGGGACGAGACTTCCACATACATCCAGTGGATACGACTCTATTTGGTTGATTGTCGACCGATTCACCAAGTCGGCCCACTTCCTATCAATCAGTGAGTAGTGATTAGTAGAGAGCTTGGGATTCCTCTACATACAATATATCATACATCTTCATGGTGTGTCATTGATGATCGTCTCCGATTGAGATGCTCGTTTCACTTCCCAGCTATGGAAGGGGTTGTAGGAGGCTTTCGGGGCGCAGCTTCACTTGAGCACTGACTTCCAACCTTATACAGATGATCAGACTGAGAGGACCATTCAAAATCTCGAGGAAATGATTTTTGCATTCATCCTCGACTTAGGTCATATATGGTAGGATCACTTACCCTTGATAGAGTTTGCTTATAACAAAATCTACCACTCCACAATCGGGATGGCACCTTATGAGGCACTTTACGGCCGACCGTGCAGATCGTCTCTGTGCTACACTGACCCAGGGGAGTCAGCACTTGTAGGACCAGAGATACTACAGGATATGATGGAGAAGGTTTAGATCATCAAGGAGTGGATGAAGACTACACAAAGCAGTCAGAATTCCTATGCTGATAGGAGACGGAGACCACTGGAGTTTGAGGATGATGACCATGTCTTTCTAAATGTCTCATCTCGGTGAGGTCTATGGAGATTTGGTCTAGGAACCAAGTTATCTCTGCGATTCATCAAACCTTTTCAGTTCCTCAGTAGGGTAGGCAAGGTGGCTTACCACTTGGCTCTTCCACCTCAGTTTCACCGGGTGCATGACGTCTTCCACGTATCTCAGCTGAAAAGATGCGTGCATAACCTATCCCACATCATCGACCAGGGAGATATGGACATTGATGACGGGGTGAAATTCACTGAGGTTCCAGTGGAGATTGAGGATCGACAGGAGTGGGTCCTGTGTGGATGTTCAATTCCTTTGGTGTGCGTTTGCTGGCAGCACGGGAACCTCCAGAAGAGCACATGGGAGCGGGAGGCTCAGATGCGTTCTCAGTACCCCCATTTTTTTATTTAGTATGAGTTGTATCTTATGGGGACGTAAATCCTTGAGGTGGGGAGAATTTAAATACCTTAAAATTCCATGTAATTTTTTTTTTAAATACATGGGATTTTTACGAGTCTACAGTTTCTAACAGCGCTTGATTCTGAGGCCCGGTGTGCCCGGAATCAATTTCTGAAGTTTTGTTCGGTATGTTCAGTAAATGTATGTATGGGGTTTTATATCTTTTGAAATAGTGCTCGTAATTGAAATCTGAGGGCACCGTTGAACTCACAGTGCCGGTATTCAGTTAAGGAGACCTTTACCGTAGTTGCGTTTTATCGATATTGGGAGTTAATTATTGGGGTTTCTAAGAAAATTAAATAAAAATATGTGTGACATATTTTTATTTAAATGGTAGTTAAAACCTAAAAAGGGAAGTTGGAGGTGGGACCCACCACACCCTAACCACCCTTGGGAGGATGTTTTTGGGTGGGGCCCACTCGAACCCTTTAACTCCTCTAAACCCCCTTTAAACCCCTTGAGCTTCCCATTAATAGGGGAAACTCTTGGTCTTCCCCTTAATGGTGCCAACACAAATTAATTAATGACTTTATTAATTAATTTGATTGATTTGAATTCTTTGGAATTCATTATGTCGATATTAAAATAAGAGATGATAATCTTTTATTTTTGGTTGGCATAATCCTTTGGGAGCTTTGTAGAACTTTTGGAAGAACATCATCCTCACGATGAAGAATGCTCCTCATCTCTGAAGGAAGATGGTACCGTATTCGATTTTCGTCCAACCCAGAAAAGAAGGAGCCACCACGAGGAATGTCGACGATGCTTCATCCTCGGACGTTTCTTGACGTCAACTAATCGATGTCTGCCCTCTTTATATGACTTTGAAGGTGTAATTAGAATCAAGGTAGGGGAAATTTGATTATTTTCATGTATGAGTTATAATCTTATTTCCTCATCGTGTGTTGTTCTCTTGATGCCGAATGTTAACAACGTAACGAGGGCTCGGACCACACGAACACGGTCAGACCCCCCCCCCCCTTATTGTTGTTCTCATTGTGTTGATGACGGAGGTGGATCACGGAAGAGGTCGGTGGCGCAAGGGCCTCCGTCGCACCATGCAAAGAAAAGTCGCAGCCATGCGGGCTGTGGTGGAGCCGAAAGGGCGTGGTGCCATCACACTGCACCAGAGAAGGGCCGCAGGAAGGGAGGATCATGGCGGAGGAAGCATGGCGTCGTTGCGCGGTGCTGGCAAAGCGGAACCGCGGCCGAGCCGGGTCGCGGTGGTGGGTGGGGCGCAGTCGTGCCGCGCTGGTGACAGGGACCGGCTGGCCCGAGCGGCCAGCCGGGAGGTCCGGGACCCCATCAGGTCCCACGTGGGTTGGACCGGTACCACCGGGCACCGATTCGGTTCTACTCGAACGGCTAAAATTTTCAGGTTCCATGGGGGGTGTGCGCCTCCCCCCTGGTGCGGCCAGGCCGGGCCGATGTTAGACGGGCCGCCCACTGCGCCGGGCCGCCCACTGCTGGGCCCCCTTCGGCCGAGCTGCCCTCGTATGGGCCGCCACACGCCGAGCCGCCCACGGCCCGACCGACCTTAGCCAGGCTGCCCCCGAGCCGAGCCACCCCCAAGACGGGCCCCCCTCAGCCAGGCCCCTCGCGGTCGGGCCGCCCTCGAGCCAGGTCGTCCCTGAGCCAGGTCGCCCCCGAGCCGGGCCGCCCTTGGTCGGGCCCCGCTCGGTCGGGCTGAGTTGTCTCTTCGGGCTGGGTCGGTCCCTCAGCCTGGGATGCTTCCTCGGATCGGGTCGGACCCACGGTCCAGGTCAGACCCCGGTTCAGATCGGGTCAGGTCGGGTCAGTCTGACTGGGTCGGACCGGACCCGGACCCGCTTTGTCTGTTTTACACCTTTTATCCCGCATCTTGGTCTACAGGTTTTCTATTGACGTACCGCCTACAAAGATGGAATTATTGGAGAGAGAAGATACTTTTTTCATACCCCGCTTGAGGTTTGAATGTTTTTTGGGTACAGTCGGGTTGGTTTGAAGCTAAAAACCAACCAGGTTCCTGGAACGGAAATGCCAATAACTCTCAGACCGAGCATCCAATTGACGCGTCGTCTGTCGCATTGGGTTCCTTTTGATGAGACAGAACTATGGGATACATCAACTCTGGAATTCATGATAGCTTATGTATCAACACTTGGCTCGAGAAGCGGACCCTCCCGGAATAGAGCATGTTGTGTGCAGGAACCCTAGGGCTGGCTGCGACTGAGATTTTCTTGAATCCTCTGTGGGTTCAATAGCAATGACTGCTATACCGGGATCCTCTATGGGTCTGACAGTTCTGAATTCTGTACTTGTAACCTGTGTGGGTCTGATATAATAGCTGATCTTAAATCTTGTGTGGGTATGATAGCTTAGCTGGTCATTTATCCTGTGTGGGTCCGATAACTTAGATAAATTAGTGACTACATCTGATCATCTTCAACACTCTAGAATAGCTAGTCATTTATCCTCTGTGGGTCCGACAGCTTAGTTGGTCCTATATCATGTGTGGGTCTGACAACTTAGATGAATCAGTGACTACATTTGATCATCTATATCACTCTACTAAAGATTTATACCTATTTTACCTGAGTCATGTCTTTCAACCATTATCATCGTGGTGATTGACTTTACTTACTTTGTGGAATGGTTTGTGCTTGGGCTCGAGAGTTGGAGCCACAATGTGATTGAAAACATAGGTATATGTATGGGAATAAACCTAAGTAAGGTTGGTTAGTACTTCGTGATTGTATCTTTCTACTGTGGTTTATCATTTTGGGATTATGGGAGACCTTTGGGGGTCTCGGGGTCCCCTGCTGAGTATTGTTATACTCACCCCTACACGGGCTTCACCCGCACCTTGTTGTGTTCTATGAAGATGAAGAATAGCAGTGATCGTGGCTGAGGGTGATGGACGGGAGGCTTCTTAGAGATGTTCTATACGGGACATACCACAGGGATGAGTTGTTCGAGTTTTGTACCTACCCTTCAGGTAAGATTCCCCTATGTATGATCTTGGAGTTGTTTTCCATTTTTACTTGTACTTGTTGTTCAGTTGAGATTGTATACATGACCACTTACTTTTAGCACACTTTTCATTTCTATTTTAGTACTTGTTGCTTCTACATCTTGTGTTTAGACTATGTGTGTTACAGGTTTAAAGGAAATGCCTACCCTTTCTTATCAGGGGTTCGCCTTTGGTGCTAGCCGTCAGCCCCTGACCTATGGAAGGCGGGCTTGGGGTAGTCACGAAACGGGCCCCATGGACGGGTCATAACAGAATTTATAATTCATCAATCTATAACACATTCATATTATTTTTAATGATACCGGAATAAGATAGTGTAGTTATCATTTTGATTCTATGAACAAGAAGAAGAAGAAGAAGAGTTGCTTTCCTACTACTGTGAAACTAACAAAGTGAATAAGAAGAACAAAGAATCTCTATAAAATGTAATAGTATTCTTAAGAGGTGGAAGAATTTATTAGTGTTGTAAACAACCTTTAATAATGAGAAGTATTTCATTAGAGTCAACATAAATATCCATCCATGAGCTGTAAAACATTCACAATCATTTTACTATAGTGTATTTTAAGTAAAAGGATATTCCTGGTTAGGGGTAACCACATTCAACCAATTATTTTATATTGGTTGTGTGGTTGAGTTATTTCCATACCATTAGAAGGACTAGATACTGTCATTGAGTAGTGACCCTTTTAAAAATATCATGTTCTGTATTTTACTTTTTTCATAAACTTTCATGCGATAGGAAAATGAGAATAGAAGAATCCAGATCCTAATAGGTCTAAGAGGTAAAGTAGATAAAAGCCATAAAAGGTTAAAAATTACCCAAAACTGATCCCCCCATATTAGTGTTAGTAACATCCCAAATTTATCCTTACATATTGAAGTGTGGATAGGAGAGAATGGGATAGGTCCTTTTATAACTAGGGAAAGGAACCCAATCAGAATCTACATGGAAATTTCTCAAAATACCTCAAAATGAAAAAGTATTTCCCATTAAAAATATTTTAAATTTCCATATAATAAATATTAGGATGTCTAATATTGAAATATTTCCATCCAATAGTGATTATAAAAGTTTTAGGTCATTTTAAATCCTTATCTTTTTTTAACTGTCTGGTAAACCCATTTTTACCTTAATCTCGGAAAATAATTTTTACTTTTTCCATAATTCATTGTGGTAAAAAAATTAATTTTACACAATTAAATAATATAAATTATTTCAATTCCAAATACATAATTCATTTTACAAAATTCAATTAATATAAGTGGAAATTTTTAATTAAAAAATTAATCCTTCAAACACTATAAAAAATCGGGTTTTTAAGAAGTGTGTTTTTCAAGTGAAAGATGATTTCATATTAACTCTAGAACTAATAATATTCATTTTATAAACCATAATTAATATTTAATGATATATAATCTATAAATTTTATTTAAATAATTATCCATTTGCAGTTTTTTATAATTAATTACAATGAAGAAACATTATGCGCTTTAAACTTTTTTTGAGAAAAACCCATACATAAATCCAAAAATAAACTTATAATAAAATATAACATAAAATTGATTAAAAATAATTTAAGTGGATTAAATATTAAAAAATAATAATTATTTTAATTTAAATCATATTCAAAATGTAATGGTACTTTTAAATTACTTAATTTATTGAAAATAAATGATAGTTTAATAAAAAAAAGGTATTTTCCATTTTTCACTCAAAAATAAATATTTTTTTATAACAATTTACCCTAATTAAATTTTTATATGAGGATTTCAAAAATAAAATTTTTCATTCAAATAAATTTTCTAAAATTGGTAAAAAAAAAGTATTTTAAATTATTTGCGCAAAGAATGACTAAACTGCCTTTTAGAAAAATAGATTTTTTCAAAAAAACATTTAATTTTTTTGATATGGTTTTTATTTTTATTATAATAAATATATAAACATTTATTTATTTTATAAATTTTTAATCTATATAGTTTTATTAATTTATTTATTCTTATTTGTACCCTCCAAATTAATGACTATGTTATAATAGAAATGTTTAAATGATAATATTTTAATAGTGTATCTCCTTCTATTTAAAACTAGTGTTGTGTGCATCCCAAGAAATCAAAGAGATAAAAATTTTTTAAAAAGAAATATATATTAAAGTTTCAGGGTATTTTATTCTCTTATAATATTGTTTTTTAATGCCATATATGATATTAAACATAATGTTCTTCTTTTAAAATCTTGGGTTGTTACATTTTATCCCATTAAATAAATCGCATCCTCACAATTTAATATTGATCTCAGTAATAAAGGTTTTTACATTTGAAAATATATTTATTAGAAACCCACATTATAAATAGGTTTAATAAAATGTCTTCTTAAAAATAGATAAAGGGGTGTGTGAATGTTTTCAAGAATAACACAAAAAACATTTCTAAATAAGATAATATAGGTGGGAAGTGAATATTTGGACATGGAAGAAAAGTGTAATGTCCAAATAATGATGTAAAGTTATAGTGATCATTGATCACAAGAAATTGAATGATCATTAGAAAAACAATAACAAAAAAACCATAATTCAAAGAGGTGTGAAAATGGTCATTGATATCATCATGAATGATGGTAATAGGATAACATTTTATTTCAGGATCCTTTTTCCTAAAGTTGGTTAGTTATTTTACTATCTAATAATATATGTAAATATACTTATATCTCATACCTTGTTTGTGCTTTGATCAATTTCCACTTCATCTCTTACTCCAAAAAATAAATATCCAAAATTTACCTTTTTATGCCTGAAGAAATAAATTAAATTTTAACATATCATAAGATCCATAAAAGAGTAACAAGTTATTCATACTACATTTATTAAACCCAAAAACGGTACAAAAAGGTTAGATAATATACAAAATGAATATGCATATATTAATCTCTAAAATTAAATAGTGAAACCAAAGGATTAACATAGATCAGTCCTTAAATAAATGAACCTATTACCCAAATAACATCAATAAACTATACACGAAATATGGTTTTAACCTAAAATTTTATATCATACCATTTAAACAAACATATAAAAAGCATACAAATATTCTTCCAAAATAATCCATTATATTAAAATAAAATATTATATATACTTAAACTTAATAAAACATCTCATAAAATATCACAGGTCACCTTGAAATCTAATTATATAAAAGATAAAAATGTTTTTCTAAGATGATAAACTTATGATCAACCTTATACTCATAAACCCATTATGGTATTAACAACTCTTAAGTTAACTAACATGAAGAAAAATATTCTTCCAAAATAAAAAAAATACTTTGATATCTCATGATTCTTATATTAAAAATTACATTAGTAAAAATACTCATGCAACATAATTCTTTAATTCCAATGCATAATACTTCAACCCTTTTACTTCAATTGTTTATTGTAATGTTGGTCATTCTTTAGACTAGGGGATAACCCTTAGTTTATGTAATTAACTCAGATAATTCCTAATTTACCTAAATATAAGACATCAAATATCTTAGTAATTAATTTCTCTATGCTCTCCATTTTCGCATAAAAAACATCTTCCCCTCTATTTGAGATATCACTCTAGGTTATTCATCTGACCTTCTTGAAATTTATGAAGCTGAATATTCTTTCATCTATGTTCATCACTATTTGAACTTTCAAAAAATTCCATCCTCCTCTTATTTTAATATTTTGGAATCTTATAAATTTTCATATTTTTTATCATATATCACGATAGATAATTAGGAATAATCAAAATGTCTTTCTCTCTAGTCATCATCCAATTTGGTTGATCATAATCACCAAAGTGTCTAACATATTCATTGTTAACAAGATTCCTTCTGGTTCCAAACATTGACTAAAACCAAAAATCATATCATGATCAATAATAATCATAGTGGGTAAAAAACCAAATAATTAAGAATTTTTAATAGGGAATCTTAAATAATGACATACTGTTTTCAATATATGAAACCTTTGGTTTAAACTAGGTATTTCATGGTCATAATCAATTCAAATACTTCATAATGGTTTTTAATGTTTTTTTGAATTTTCAAAACATATCCCCTGGGAGTTTCAAACCAGGTGAATAGTAAAGCTCATTATCATGTGTCAGGTAATGATAAAGTCAAGTATGATGTGTATTTTTCAAATTTATTTCCCCAAGTTACATCTGTTTTAGAACCAAATCCACTTGTAGTATCTATACATGGATGTGGTTACTCAAAAACTACTCACTCTATACTTCACTATGATTCTAGGATATTTTTCTATACTCAGTCTTATCCTTATAATTATCCTTAGGGTTATTAAAAAAATTCACATCCTAGTTCCGAAGGTAAAATAGGCCTTTCCATTGATACTAACTATGGTGACCCAATCCTTTTACACATATTATTACATTATTTATATATATATATATATATTGATTAATGAATCATAAGGATTGTAAAGTCGTAGTGTATTTATAAGATTAGGTCCTTAAAACCTAAAACATGGAATCCATATATTATTTTCCATAGTGATCTCCTATAATCCATTTGAGCGCATAAATCTTCATGGGATATCCAGGGAATACATTAAGAAATGTTTTATCTAAAAACTATAGTAAGGGAATAAACATGATAAGTAAGTATATCATGTGAGTCAAAGGTATAACATGATATCATATAAGATAAGGAACATAACCAATCACATTAAAGAATTACATAAAGAACATGGTGTTATAAGATCATGTTATAATAGTAAACATGGTAGAAACACAAAAAAAATGACATAAACATGAGTCAAGGATAACTACCTAGACAAAATACCATGGTGAAAAAAGTCCCATAATGGATTAGGTTTACACCTGAATCCCATACCTGAAGTCTCGTGAGACTAAAGATTTACCTAAAGTATTAGATAACTATTTTGGAACACCCATCATAACATTTTCAAGATCTATGTGTTCCACATAAATGAAATCAATCATAATGAATAACATAATTATTCCCCATGGAAATAAAATGG
Organism: Viscum album; assembly: GCA_963277665.1. Lineage (NCBI taxonomy): Eukaryota > Viridiplantae > Streptophyta > Magnoliopsida > Santalales > Viscaceae > Viscum > Viscum album. The sequence goes on along the minus strand of OY728159.1, from coordinate 598,834,766 downwards.
GTTTCATAATAATGACACATATCATAATCAAAGGAAATTTCATAATGAATGAATTTTATAATGATCATAAGGAATGTATTAACCCATAAAAGTAAAGGATAATATATTAGGTATATATGTGAGATACATATATATATAATTTAGAAGTAATCAAAAACCCCAAAGGTTATCATTGTTGAAAAAAAATACCTTCAAAATATTAATAACATTCTTGAGGTAAATATGTTTTTCACTTTGAGTGACATCAAAGGATGTCATATTATATGGGAAAAGATTTTGAAATATCTCATTGAATATTTATTGAGTAAAATAGATTTTCTTTGAAAATAAATTTTTAAAACTAAAAAATCATGAAACATTTTTTAAATATTTTCTTTTGAAAATAACCTTGAAAACTTATAAATGAATCTTTAAAAAACATTTTAAAAATTTCTTCAGGAAAATATTATTTCCACTTTTAAAAAACACATTTTAAAACCAATTTTTTTTTTAAAATCATTTTATTTGAAATTAAATTTAGAAACATATAAATTAATATTTAAAAATATTGAGTGTTCATGACTATGAGAAATATTAGACCCATTAAAGAAAAGTTTCATTTCATATATTCGTTAAAATCCAAATGGGCCTTGTTTTGAAAATGACATGAAGATTCATTTCAAAACATTTTTAAAAAATTAAAACATGGGGAAAAAATTATTTAATAAATAATTTTTATAATGTTAAAAAAATTAAAATTATTTTTAAAAAACTTGGTTTTGGAAGAAAAAGGGTTTTTGACTGAAGAGAGAAATAAAAATGATTTTTCTTAAAAAAATTGAAATATTGAGAAACAAATAGAGAAAAATGAATGGAAGCATTTATTATCATTAAATAACCATAATATAATAAAATATATAGAGTTTAACATAGAAATATCAAAAAATTCCCCTAAGGGGGACTTGAACAAAAACAATCCTAAATAATGATGAGATTGTGAAATTAACTCTTACCAAATTAATAACTTATGAATCATAAGCCCCATAAAATATATAATCATAAAATGAAACATCAAATAACAAGGAGATAAATATATTCATGATATAAAATATTAAAGGGTAACTATATACACTATATAAAGGAGAAAGTGTTGAATATGTTGTATGTCTAACAGAAGTAAAAGTGACATGAGAAACACTTACAAAGTTCATATCATTTTGGTGAGAGTTAAAAAATGGGTTGATTATGTGTAAAAAAATTATATAAACAAAAATATCATGGATATAAATCATAAATCAATAAAAAATTAATTTCACACATAATCATGGCACAATATAATAAATGAAGTAGACATATAACCCAATGAATTGAAAATTGAGTTCAGAAATCCCTTACCTCGTGCTTTCCTTTAGTCGAGAACACTTAAACCTTCTTTATAGTTGTTTTAAAAATGTTATTAGCTTATACAATAATCATATTATTATTTATAATATCATATATGATCCTTTTATAACATCTTATTACTATTTTGTTAGTAATATTTCAATATCACTATTGTTTTGGGTGATAATTACCTTATTTTCTTCAGCATGTTTCATGATGAAAGTTTAGGATACATAACATAGATTATAGTTCCATAATCTATATAATTATAATAATGTTATAAATATAATTTTTATTCATTATACACATATTTACAATCATTATTTCATTTTTAACATGGGTAATGAATCACATTGCTTCGTAGAGACGGTAGGTTGTACGTATGCATGAGCAACGTTATCATTTCCTTATCGGGTGAATGGTTAAGAAATTGGGTTGTACATTAATTTTTTAGAATTATTAATATTTAATTAATATAATATATAAACATAAAATTAATAATTATTACCTTCCATCTAATGAGTAATTGTAAAAATATCACATCGCTTCACAAGGTGGTTGTCCACCGTACACATGAACGATATTATCTCATTCTATATGGAATGGAAAGTAAGAAGTTATATATGATTTTATAATTTAATAAGTATAATTATATCATAAATTTTATATATAAACATTATATAATTCATTATATACATTCCTGAGAAGCGGTGATGGAAAATAAATTATGTTGTTTCACAAGGTGGTAGTCTATTGTACACGCAAACGACGGTTTTGTTTCCCATTTGAGGGTGGGGGAGATAATTTTAGGTTATTAAAATATCATAAAAAATATATAATTGTGTATAATATAATGATATTATAATATAATAATGGTTTACTAATATCTTTCAAAGGTGAAGGAATAAATAAAATTAAAATTCATAGTTAATCACTACACCTCTTTTTCAGGGAACACGTTTAGGTTTACGACTAAAGCCTTCTAAGGAGAGCATCATAATAAAAAAAAGTCCTCTAGTAAGTGAGTATGGAAGTAATTAATATTTTTTTTCAGTTATTTTACAAACCAATGTTATCTTAACGGTTTTATAGGAAGGTAGGGGAAGTTCCTTTTATAAGTAGGGAAAGAAACCCACATCAGAACTATATGTAAATTTCTCAAAAGACTCAAAAATGATAATGTATTTCCATGAAAAAAGATTAAAACATACCATATATTCGACATTGGGATTTATAAGATATAAATATTTTGGGAAATTTGAATTTTACAAATTTTGGTTCATTTTTAACCTTTATCATTTTTAACCCCTCAGTAAACCCATTTTTACCTTAACTATGGTAAATAAATTTAACTATTTTTAATATTCATTAGGGTAAAAAATTAAGTTTATATTATTAGATAAAATAAATTATTATTATTAAAAATATATTATTTATTTTACCAAATTCAATTTATATAATAGGAAATTTTTAATTTAAAAATTTAACCCACAAACGAGAGGAAAACGAGTTTTAGAGAAGTGTATTTTTTACGAGAAAGATGATTTTATATTAACCCTATGACTAATAATATTCATTATATGAATGACAATAAATATTTAATGATATATAATATAAAAAATTTAAATAAGTCACTCCCCGTTTTTGGTTTTTTAATTAATTTAAATGTAGAGACATTATGCACTTTAAAATAGTTTTCAGAAAAAACTTGTCTTTAAACCAAAAAATAAACTTATATGAAAATAAAATATAAATTTGATTAAAAAATATTTAATAGGATTATATATATCCAAATAGTACTTATGTTAATTTAAATATTATTCAAAACATAATAAGGATTTTAAATTACTTAATTTGTTGAAATGAAATGACAGTTTTGTTACACTCTAGCTTGTTGAGAACACTTTAGACCTAAAATAACAACAAGGAAAGTATTATAATTAAGAATATATTGGCCTACTATAATGACATGAACATTTATAAATTAAATTCCATTTTTAAATGAGTAAATTCCTTATTAGGAAATAAAATTATAGAAAACACAAGCACTACTTTAGTTTTTGGAACATTATAGGTTATATCCTATCAGATTAAAAATACCATTGAAAATCATAATCATTGATATTATAGTCACTATAAATTGATCATATCATTAGTATATATATAGGGTTATGATAAAACCAATTGGAATAGACAAAGGAAGTTATGGCCTTGACCAGTAGGTGCATACCCTATAAAGTCTATTTATGGAGCTTCTGAGGGAGATAACATCACTAGGCTTTTCCCTTAACCATGAATAATCTGAAATTAAAAAATAAAGCACAAAAAAACATTTTATGAGAGAAATTCAATTTTATCAAGATCATGACCCAAACCATGTTAACCAAACCACCCCAAGAAATCCCCACCATCGCACACCTAACCCTTATAGAATTCACTGGTTTAATAAAGGGTTATGTATCTAGACCCTAACCAGTATGAATTTGTATATTATTTTTATTTTTAATAAAATAATTATTATATTTATCGTTTATTACTTCATAATAGTTAAATAATAAATTTTGTTAAAAATTATATTTTGATACGATGAAACCCAAATTTTATTTTTGGGAATTATATAGTTTCAAAAAAGTCACTATTTTTTTTATTAATTCATGAATTTTTCAACTCAATGATATTTTAATAAAATATTATTATAAAATAATATTAATAAAAAATATTTATTAAATTTAAATGATAATATAATTTTTCAATGTAAAATGTAATTTTTATAAGGGTCTAAAAAATATTATTGTAAAACAATAGAATTTATTAATAAATGGATATTTTCATTTAAAATTTTAAATTCTAATATTTAGAGAATTATTTTGATAAAATAAGAATTATTTTTTAAATCATAATGTTGTAATTATCCATTGTTGAAATTTTTATAATTTTTTGAGATAATCAAAAATTTTGGGTAAAAATTAAATGTGGTATGTATTGTGAAATCATAAAAAATCAAAAATGATGTAATAAATACTATAAAGAGTATACATGACCAAAATTATGTTTCCCATTTATAATAATTTTATTTTTAAATTTTTTTATTAATTTTAAAAACCCTTAATGAATCCTACAAAAGCTATATTATATTTTAAGGTTTTGAAATAAATTTCTTATAAATATAACTCACTTCCCCATCACTAAGGGTTTTATTTTAAGAATTTAGGTTCTTATCCTAATAAAATAAATAAATCCACTCCTACTTAGGAAAAACCATGGGCAAAAACCATGGGATGTTTTGTGTTTTGGATTAATTTATCATATAGAATCCAAAACCTAAGTTTATAAATTAATAAAGAATTATCCTCTCTTTTTCTATAAAAACTCACATAACCTTCCATTCATATTAAATAAAACCCATTTTAGAAACATTTACTCGAACCATACCTCTATATATCCTTCCCAAGGCGTTCCCAACCTCTTAATAAGCTCTTCCAAATCATTTATAAGTACCCTCTCAAGGTAAGGGATCATTTCCTCTTTATTCAACCACATTCTTTATATTATTCCATTTTATTTCCAATTTTTCATGTTGGTATATGATCGTACACATTCATATTACTATCCTTATAATTTAAAAGTGATGTAAGACCCCTTTCACTCTCATTGAATCCCTCCATGAATCTTTATATACCCCCGTTATTCTGCCCAAATTATCATGTGTTTTTTCATGTTAAACATTTGTTTAGTGAATACCCATCACCATTTTTACTCAATTATATTCACCTAGTTGTAAATATCCTTAATTTATTTTGGAAAAATATGTATATACCCCAAAATCCTTAATAATTGGAGTAAAACTCATAAATATATCATTATGTGGTATGATCTATGTGGGACAATTATGTGTGTACATGATATGAATATGAAGGGTGGGACTAGAATTATATATCCCTCCAATACATTTGGTAATATTTTTATATCATGAGACTTCATATATGTTGCATGGGAGTTTATCCTAAGTAGAGTTTGTTATGATTTCTTGGTGATTATCCCCGACTTATGCTTATAATGTCATGTTTTTTGTTGTTTCCACATTCCCATGTTGCCTTTATGTTAAAATCATTTATCATGCTTCAATGTTCAAGTTTATGATTTCCACCCCATTTATATTACCTTGATATGACTATTGACTCACATGTATTACTTTAATCATGTTTTTATTTTATTATTTCCTTTCTAGGATTTATAGATCACCCCTTTCTTATATATATTCCCAGGTTATCATGTGTAGTGTTAGAAGATTGAGTAAATTTAAGGGAATGTTATAGAGTTTTAATCCATGTATTTGTATTTATATTTCATTTTCTTGTGATATGTACTTAATTACCAAAATACACTAGGCATAATGATCTTATATGGTTTTATTAATTGTATATTTACGTAATAAATCATGAAATGATGTGTATGAAAAATATGGGTTTTCATAGTTGGTATGAGAGAAAAGTATAGTCATTTTGGGGGATTTGTATTAGAAATATATAGTTAAAGACTTGAGGATAAGACTAAACATATCAAACTATCCCTAAATTTTATTAAAGTATATATTATGTTGTTTCTAAGAAAATACATCTTGTTATGGATACTATAAGTGGGTGTGACTATGGAAGAATTTTACCTAGTGGTAATGAACCAAAAAAAGGATCATTGAGATGTACTCAATAATCACATAGTTCATAAAAAAGGTCTTTTTTCATGATTGGTTTGATATGCTTTGGGGATATGATTTTGTAAATTTACAAACTCCTTACAAAACATTACTAAGGGAACAAAAATTCCCATAAGATTTTATTTTAGGAAATAGACCATGGATAACATAAATTGAATCCTATAAATTAATTGGTTAAGGAATATTTTTAATTTATCAGTTATCAATTCAATGTTCAAATTTTTTCTTTTATGTGTTCAATATTTTAAAAATTCTCATTCCTAAGTATATTTTAGATTAATTAACTTATTATAACTGGAATCAAATGGTGAAAGGTGGGCTTGTTGTCTAGTTGTGAATTTTAAATTTCTTATGTGACACAACCATTTCTCATACTAGTATGGAAGTGGGAAAATATAACAATGTATTTTTTTATAGGACTCATGAAGAACCCTAAAAAATAACAATATTTGGGTGGCATTAAATCACCTTACCAAGTCATCACATTTCATTTTTATCAAGGAAGTTTTCTCTCTTGACTAAATCTCCAAGATATACATAAGGAAAGTGGTAATGTTGTATGGAGCTCCAATATATGTTGTATCTTACCGTGATCTGAGTTTTACCTTGTGGTTTTGGAGAAACCTTAAGTATGTTTCGGGATATAGAACTAAGATTCATTACTTCTTATCACCCTCATATGGATATTCAGTCTGGAAGAACCATTATAATTTTATAAGATATGATGAGATCACATTAAATTGATTTACAAGGATTTTGGGATCAACACATTCCACTAGTTGAGTTCTCATATAATAGTAGTTTCTATTATAGCATTAAAATGGAACCTTATGAGGCTCCATGTGTGAAGAGATGTTAGACTCCAACATGTTATTATAGATTTAGATATTATAAGATAATCATACTTGATATTTTCTAAGATATTATAAATAAGGTTCAAACTATTTAGCATCGTATGAAATCTACACTAATTTTAAAAAAAATTACAGACAATCATCGACGAGACCTAGAATTTCATATTGGATATAAATTATGCCTTTATATATCACTATGGAATAATTCATGTGGTTTTTGAAGAATTAAAAGCTTAGTCCAAGATACATCATCCCCTTTGAGATCCTTGATCTTGTCGGAGTAGTGGCATATGGACGAGAACTCCCATCAAACCTATCTTAAGTACATGTTACATGTATCACTCTTTAGTAAGTACATATCAAACCCCTCACATGTATTTAATATATAGGTGGTACCATTAGAAAATGATATTTTAATATGAGAAGTATCCAGTGAAGATCTTAGATCATAGAGAAAAGCTTTTACAAAATAAGACAACTTACCTGGTCAAAGTGATGTGCCGGAACCACAAGTATGATAAAGAAACTTAGGAACCAGAAGAGGTGATGAAACATAAGTAACCTCATGTTTTTTAGTGTATAAATATAATTTTGAGGGTGAAATTTTTAAAGGGATGAATAATGTAACGAACCAAACATTTATTAATGAAATTGCCCTTTTAAGTGGGTAAATTTCTTATTAAGAAATGAAATTATATAAATGCATGAACTACTTTGGTTTTTGGACTATTATATGTTATATACTATTGTATTTAAATTATATTTAAACACTATAATCATTGATATTATATATTTTATACAGTTATAAAATGATTAGTATATATAGTGTTATGATAAATATAATTAACATGGATAAAGGAAGTGATGGCCTCAACTAGTAGGATCATACCCTATGAAGTCCAATTATTAGAGCTTATGAGGGAGATAACAACCCTGGTATTTTCTATTAACTAATAACAAGTTAAAAGTAAAAATCTAAAGTATGAAAAAAACCATTTATTTTAAATTTTAATCTTATCGAGATCACAACCTAAACCATGTTCACTGGACCACCCCAAGAAAGACCCACTATTGCACGCCATACCATTAGGGAGTTCACTAGTGTAATAAAAGGATATCTATCAAGACCCTAACAACATGAATTTTTATATTTTCTTTATATTTTAAAAAATAATGATAGTATTTATCTTTCAATTCTTTATCATTTTTAATTAATAATGTTTTATAAAAATTATATTTTTATATGATGAAACATAAATTAAATTTCAGGGAAATATATACTTTCAATTAGGACATCTTTTAGATTAATTCAAGATTTTTGGAAATAAATTATATTTTAATAAAATATTATTATTAAATAATATTTATTAAACATAAATGATAATAAAATTATATGAAATCAAGTGTAATTTTTATAAGGGTCGGAAAACAATTATTGTTAAAAAAAGGATTTTTCAATAAATAGGGATATTTTTATTTAAAAGTGTAAATTCTAATATAGTGAGAATTACTTTGATAAAAAGCATATTATTTTTTAAATCATCCCATTGAAATTATCCAAAGGTGAATTTTTTATAATTTTCAGAGATAGTCATATTTTTGGGTTAAAATTAAATATGGTATAATTATATTTTATGTATTATGATATCATAAAAGCCCAAAATTATGCAATAAATACTATAAGGAGTATAAATTTCCAATATTATTTTCCCCCTTTAACATAATATTATTTTTAAGTTACTTTGTTAATTTTATAAACCCTTAATGAATCCTCCAAAATGTATATAAAATTTTATAGTTTTAAAATCAATTATTTTTAAACATGACTCAATTCCACATCACTAAGGGTGTTATTTTAATTATTTATCTTATTATCCTTATAAAATAATGAGATTAAATCCTCTTTGGAAGAAATTATGGTCAAAATCATGGTATGTTTTTTGTTTTGGATTAATTTATCATATAGCATCCAAAACCTATGGTTAGAAATTAGTAAAGAATTATCCTCCCTTTTCTATAAAAACCCACCCAACCTCCAATTATTCTTTAATAGAAACCCTTTGATAATGAATTTACTCTTACCATCCCACTCTAGATCCCAAAAAGGTGTTATTAATCCCTTAATAATCTCTCCCTAATATGTTATAAGTACCCTATCATGGTAATTGATCCTATCCTCCTCTTTATTCAAGCATCTTATTTATATTATGCCTCTTGATTTTCCAATTGTTCATGTTGAGATATGTTCTTAAACATACCTTTTATTTTCCAAGTGATATTATACCTCTTTAACTCTCACTAAACCCTTCCATGAATATTTATATACCCCCTTTATGCTCTTGAAATTGTCCTATGTTTTTGTATGCCAAACATTTGTGTGGTGAATACCCATCCCCATTTACACTCAATAGTATTCACCTAGTTTTGCCTCCACTAAATTGATTGGGGAATTCTATGTATGTAACCCAAACTCCTTAATTGTAGGATTAAAATTGATGAAATTTATCCTTATGTTGCATAATATATGTTACACACTTATGCATGTACATGATATGAATGTGATGAGTGAACCAGAAATTATATAGCCCTCCAATGCATTGGTAAATGTTTTTAGCTCATGAGATGTCATCTATAGTGCATAAGTGGTTATCTTTGTCACACTATGTTATAATATCTTCATATTTATCCTTGACTTATACTTATGATTTCATGTTTTATGTTGTTTCCACATTCCCATGTTGCCTTTATGTTATTATCTTATATCATAATTTGGTGTTCAATTTTATGATTCTCATCCGTTTTATGTTACCTTGATATAAATATTGACACACATGTATTACTTTCATCATGTTTTTCTTTGATTATTCCCTTATTGGGCTCTATATCTCAGCCCTTTCTTATAATTGTCCCATTGTTATCCAATATAGTTTTAGAATATCACGGATATTTAAGGGCATGTTATGGAGTTTTAGAATATGTATTTGTGTTTATATACCATGTTTCTATGATATATATATCTAATTATACAATGACACTACACCTTACGATCTTCTAGGGTTTTATTAAGTGTACATTGGTATAATAAATCATGAAATAAAGTATATCAAAGATATGGGTTATCATAGCTAACTTGTTTAATGATTATCATTAATTTTGTAAAAAGTGTAAAAAATGGAAGACAAAAAGAAACATATAAAATAGATAATAAATTACCCAAAATAAAATTAGTTTTAGTGAAATATTTTGATCCTGGTGAATAGATTTTATGGGACCTTTTCCCATGTCTTTTGGAAACTCTTACAATCTTTTAGTATTTGATTATGTTTTAAAATGGGTGGGATATAGGGTTACCAAAATTGTTTTTGCTAATGTTGTGGGTGGTTTTGTTAGATCTAACATCTTTTGTAGGTTTATAGTGCTAATATCCATTGTCTACGATCACAAGACCAACTTTTACATTAGGATAATGTAAGCATTGATGAGAGATTGAGGAGTGCATCATAAGACATTAACACCCTAACACCCATAAAAATAGCCACGATAAAGTTTCTAATACAAAAATAAATTGAATTATGGAAAAAAAATATAAAACCAAATTGAAAAGAGTAAATAAAAAGGTTATAAGAAAGTATATCAGCCAATATGATATCCCATAAATCAATCATTAGAATGATTATATGTATGCTGATTTAGGGAATGGTTTCTCATATACACGTGGAGTGTGAAAACAAATCCTATAGGGAAGTGATATAGATAAATATGTACATGTACAGAACTAAAAAATAAATAAAATTATAGTTATAAGAGTTATAGGAAATTATAAGAGAATAATTTACAAATAAATGATAGGAGTGGATCATGAAAAATTAATTCAATAAAAATACTTCCATTTTGGGGACCAAGTGTTGTTATATAACTCAAGACTCAATATAATTATAGGTAAACATCGTTTTATATGGAAATTCTTTTTATATTCACTAATTTATATCCTTTTGGTGTTTTGTAGACTATAAAAGTTGGATAAAAAACACAATACCAATAAATGGGTATAGAATAAATAAATTCCATAAAAAATATTCCTATGAACTAGCAGAGAAGATCACACTCCACCAACCTTTTTATTAAAGAGTACCATCAAGTTAAACCTCTACTTAACACTTTTATGGTATTTTTGAGTCCATTTAAAATCCACTTATATGATAAATTATTTATCATGAATTGAGGAAATAGAATCATTTAAGTGTGTGTGTGGGAAACTTTGTAGTTTGGGATTTTTATTTTAGGTTTTTTCAAAAAAAATCAATTTTTTGTTTGTTTTTTAATTTTTTTGTGTTTATTTGTCAATTTTTAATGTTTTATGAAACCTTTTGAACTCAATTTTAATTCCATTTTAAATTTTGAATCCATTCCTATGGTGTGAAACTAATTTGACTAATTTACTCACCTTATATGAATGTTGAAATAGTCTTGTTTTTAAATTCTATGTTAGGGGAATTCATGAAAGGACCATTGATTTCTGAATCTCATGTCATAACATATTGTCCTAAATTCTAATCACTTGACTTAGAGGTTTATAAACCTTATTTAAAATATTATTTATAGTTCACCATTTCTTGAGAAAACAAATGCATTATTGAATAAAAAAAATTCTGAATAATATAGTTAAAACATTAAATTGTTAAAGACTTTTGATATACATGATTGTGGAAATATTTTCACTTCAAATTCCTTTTCACAATGAAATCCTAGTTTTTCCTACATTTAAATTTAACCCTTATATACCTTAGTATCTATGAATGGCCTTGTTATGAAGCCACATTATAGGACATGATTTTGTATCTACCTTTCTATAGAATTTGATTCATGATTTAGGTTTAATTCAAGTGTGAGGAGGGGAGATGCTGAGTTGGAACAAACTACTTTGAAAAAATATACTTGAACTAAATTAAGGATATGCAGCATAGTTTTTTATTGGTTTATGAATAAAATTATATTAGTAAGGATGAGAAGATGTCCTTGATATTGTCAAAAACTAGGCATGATAGACTAAAACTATTTTTAAGTTAAAATATACCTCTCTTTCCCACAAAAATTCAATTCTATATAAAAATTAAATATCTAAATTCAATCTAAAACAATTTCACAAAGGGAAAAATAGGGAATAAATATATTAATGATATTTAAGTTCTCCAAGTTGTACTACCCAAGAATATGTATTTGTATTTGTAGAATAATTGAAGTTTAAAGGGATATAAAATATGATATAAAAATACTGAAGTTTATTATGTTTTCCAGTTGGCATTATTGAAAAGCACTAAGGAATATGGGACTGAAGGAAACTATCTCCCTAAACTGGGGAAAGGTAGATCACACAACTACTCAGGGAGAAAAATAAGCTCTCTACCGTTAGGAATATATTAATAAAACTTAAGCTTGCTAAAATAAATAGATACAAGAACTGATTCTATAACTAACATATTAAAGGTGTGATCAATCATATCACATCACAAGGAGGTGAAATTGAATAAATTGAGGATTGAGAGAAGGAAGATTAAATTATTGAAGGAAACCAAAAATCATTCATTTTACTTCAACATAGATCCAAACATCCTAATATAACTTAGAATTTTATCAATAGATACCAATAGTACTTAAGTTATATAAAAATCCTTAAAATACCTCATGATATGAAAAAATAATTGACTCATTTGGTGGAGATGAAGAAATTAAACAAACTTATGGTGAACCTTGAATAGAATTATAATGAGAAAACCATTGATCCAAATTCATACTTGAGTGTTGAGTTAAATATTTCTGTAAAGGTGGGTATGAATTATCAGGACCCAACCCACCATCCTCCACTTGGACAATACTATACTGAGTGAGACACCACAATCATACCACTAATAGGTCGGGGGCTCATGATAAGGCTCTTGTAGGAAATGATAAAATGGAAGGCCTTATAATAAGTACATGTACACACATGAGGATCCATATCCATGAAATAATGTAGATATATAAAATAAAAACTAAATATTTAGAGTGTTAACATGCATGAAAAAACCTCTAGGAAATCATTAGAGTAAAGTAGTATAAGGTGGAAAAATACATGCCAACCAAGAAATATAGAGGGAAACTAAAACTGACAACTAGAAAAAGAGGAAAATTTAGAGAGATCCCAACTCGCAATCTCTAAGGTTAACCACTAAAGATGGTTAGTGCTGAGATATTCTATGCTCACCTGAAACTAGGTTCACCAATATGATCATTGATCTGCCTGTCATCTACATAAATCATGACATGTGAAGGAAAATATCATGTAAGGCTGTGTCTATACGTTTCTAGTGGGTTCCCAAAACTCACCAACACAATTCATCAAGGAGAGAGTGTCCATCTCAACACCACAAATGCATTTCAATAAAATATTAAGACAAAACCATAATAATAACCCAGATATTTTCTAAAGAGACTCAAGTGATATAGAAAATGGATATATATCTTCGTAGTCCATCTAGGAATAATGAGCCTTCATATAGTTCCAAAGTCATCATCACTAATTCCAAAACACCCCATGTTAACTCAAAAGGTATAGAGTGGCAAGATTACTCCTCGTTACTGTATATCATATCTAAGGGATCATTATCTCCTAAAAATGAATCTTGTATAACTATAAAGAAATTTTTCAAAGTGGCTCATGACTTAACTATATCATCCATAGTTGAGGGGACTAACTACATCCAAATATTATATGAAAACTCAACAGAATTTTTGTGGATATCCCACACATTTCTACTATGCACCACATCCAAGGGAGAACTAACTCCAATGGAGGAACCACTCCCCATCAAAGCTCAAAGATTTGGGAGTACCACTTTATGGACAGAGGACCCACACCCAATGTATTATGGGGGTTTCCAATACTATATATATTAATAGTATGGAAGACCAGTGCCATAATGTGACATGGGAGTACTGACCCCAATATCACTCTGGTGATTACACCTGATTGCTAATACATGGGTGAAGAGTTTGAGGGACCTGTGTCATGGTTCAATAAGGGGGTTTCTAAAATATAGGACTCTCTAAGGATCAAACCAGATCACTACCATCATCTTATAATTTCTGAAAGAATGATCATTCATGTAAAACCTCATGTCATACCTCAGATTCCAAAATTAAGGCCACCATCGTATTTTACAGGTAAAACTACTATGTAAATTCTACCCATGGGTCCAAATCTAAGTCCTAAAGAAAGACATGTGTGAGGTAAGTGTCTCTATGGGGAGTTCATGGCATGTCCTCCTAGGGTGCATGGAATGTCTTGTGAAGTAGAACCTTGGTTGTGTCCTCATGCAGAACTTGGAATGTAAAAGAAAAGAACATTATGTGTACTAAGGGTAACACGGTTTGTGACCTGACTTGGATGCCTAGTTGTGTCCTTTCTATCACATGGTATGGTTGTTCATGTGTTTATACATGGTGTGTACATAGATTACATGTTGTACACCGTCTATCCTAGCCTGATCACATGTCCCTTGTCATGTTCTTATGAACATCATCCCATACCTATGTATGTCACCTCGTTCTCATGTTTTTAGTTGTGAATGGGTACAGTTGGAGTTTATTTATGTACTACTATAGGACCATGTCCTCCTACTATGGGGTATTTTACTATATACATGGACACATGGAAACTTTCCAATATAAATCATGTACTTTGAGTATATGGAATACAGTCCTCAAAATTAATTCTTCCCCTAACAGGAAGAACACATGATGAGTGCACCTATACAACACACTATGTTATTGGGATTTCCAAATGGGAAATCATTATGAACCTCCAAAAACCCACCATTTTTCCCTAAATACACAAAGATATACCCCTAAGGGGTCCTTATCACTCATAAAAGGGATCCAAAACCTTCAAACAACACATATACATGGATGAATACATAAAACTCATAAAATCACATACCTTATGGTGAAACACTGAAGATACATATCTAGATCCATACTTGGAAGCCACTAGACCACAATCCGGTTTCGATTGTAGTCAATGATAAAGTTCATTAGTGCCTCCTCTTATTCTACAAGGTTTGATCAATGCCCATGGGAGAAACCCCCCTCCTTCTATATGAATAAATCCAAATAGGGGGTAGGATTATTTTACCCCATTTTTAATTAATTATTTAACTATAATTAATTAATTAATTATTATATCATCCAATGGTCAAATCCGACCGAACTCCAAATGCCAACCAACTTTTAGTTGTGCCTAAGTTAAACCCTACAAACAAAAAACAACTTTAGTCTTGGATTTCTCATCTGATGTACATAAAAAAGGTAAACCCGTTTCTATTAAAAATATGTATGTGTTTTATTTAATGTGTATTAATATTTTTAATATATTAATTAAAGGGTATTATGACACCCAATAATAGTGTCGTATCTGAGGAAAAATAAAAAATTATGTATAGAAATATTCAAAGGAATAATCTGGTGAAACCAGAGGCATTACATTCTCCCCTCCTTCAATGATTTTCACCCATAAAAACACAAGCTACACAAAAAAAAAGAGGGGGTAATGAATCTATATCTGAATCTAAAATTCCCATGAGATCTCCTAAACACTCATGTACTACCAAAGAACTCAAACCAAATGGGTGGTCTATCGATATAGCATCTTCTCCTTCTAATCCTCAATCGTCCCTGAGTACTCTACAAAAGGTAGATCCATCCATAATTTCCAACTCATCACAATCAATAATGTGTTATGGTTCATGCACATATCTTCCCAGGTACAGTATATGGAATATATCATTCACTAAATCCAACTGTAGGGGAAAGGAAAATTGGTAAGAAACCTCTCCAACCCTCTGTGGGATATGGAATGGTCTAAAGAACCTTAGTGATAACCTCCTCAGTAAAAACATTGCAATAATTATAGTGGGGAGACTCAAGAAAACATGGTTTCACTACTTAAACTCAAAATTTATATGAAATTGTTCTGAATAAGATTTTTTTTCATCCCTGGTTCATCCTTATACACTTGCAGATTACCTAGACCTTATCTTTCATCACTTTCACTATCTCTGACTCAATAAGAGATATCTTTCCAATATCTTCTCAACATAACTGTGATCCATAGGTTCTCCTATATAGGGCCTTGAAATTTTATATTCTTATAGTAGAGTGATATATTTCAAAATTTTCCAATGGAAATTGATCCTCCCATCTCCGACCGAAATACAACACATGTGCTCTCGGCATAACCTATAAAACATGGATAGATCACTTAGTCTATCCGTCTACCTATGGTTGAAATGCCATGCTCATCTACAAATGGGTCCCAAAATCCTATAGTAGTCCCCTCCACAACCATGACATAAACTAAGCATCGTGGTCAAAAACAAACATCATGAGTACCCCATGAATCTACATGATCAACCGCATGTACTATAATGTCATGGATTTTTAAAGTGGATCAAAATTATCAACCTGTTTGATTTTTTGGAGTTTAGTAGTTGGACTAACTCTTTTCTTGAACGTAAAAACTTAATTAGGAGAGTTCTTTTGATCCAAGGAATTTTTTTAGATGATTTTAAATTCTTTTCAAGTGTTGAGGGGTTTTGAGTGGATTCTTAGTGCTTTAGAGGCCAGAAACCCAACTTTTCAAGGTGTGAATACCATGGTACATGGTTTGGACAAACCATGTGGATCCCAATGGAAAACGCACATCCCTCCTTCACTATGCATGGTTTTAAAAACCATGTAGGAAGGGGTGCACGACCATGTAAGGACCTATGTATTTTTTAATAGAGGCTTCATGCACTATTTTCACATGGTTTTGAAAATCATGTGCTTGTTCCATGTGAGTCTAGTTCTTAGTCCGCGGGCACCACACAATTTTCAAATAGTTTGGAAAACCATTTGGTAACCATGTGGCCTCTTTAAAAGGAATAAATGATGATTTTTTCCCCAAATTTCCTTAAGAAGGTTTCCTATATTATTTCCTTCATGTTTGGATTTCATTCTAGCCATCCATTTACCTCTCCTCTCAATATATTAGGCTTTATAATCTTCTATCCATATGAGATCTGAATCGATCATTATCAATCTCATTGTAACTGCCTCAGTAATACCTTAAATCATCTTAAATCCTTTCTTCTTTTCTATCTCCATATGGTTCACTAAATCTGTGTAGGCCGGTTTTCCTTATTTTTAGGGCATTCATATTAAATGATGATTTCATCAAAATAATCTCGAGTTACATGCTAATATCATATGAGTGAATGTCTACTAACATGAGGTTAGCGGTTCCTAGATTTCTCTTTTACTTTTTTTATGATTTAGGGGGTGTTTTGGATTGATCCATTGAGTAGTCCAAATGATACCCTAATTAATTAACTCCTTCTCTTTAAATTGATTGTGAGATATTATGGGATGTTGTTGGGAATTTACTAGCCATGATCATATGTGTTAGTCCAGTTTAGAGATCGTGGACCACTTGGGAAGATTAGGTCGGGTGTGTTTTATTTATTTAAATTTAATATATATATATATATATATATTACTTGGGATGAGTTCTATGGGAACATTAAAGGTATGGTCTGAGGATTGAGATAGTTGTGAACATATAGATGAGTTAATGTGGTTTTTTGGGTTAGGCATGGACCAAATATTTTGGGTGATATTTATCACTAGTTGGGTGACATGGTCGTCAAATTGAGTTGATGAGGACATCATGTTATAGGCATGGCCCAAGTGATTTGATATTGTGATGACCATCAGGTAGAGAAACATTTTCATAGGGGCAAGAGGTTCTGGGATGATATGGATTAGGTACTATTTTTAGTGATTTCTACTCATCTTGAATGGATGACACATTTTTGAATTCATGTTCACACAAATACGACGCATATGATGAGGTGGTGTAGACCATTAGTGATGTTGGAGGTTCTTTCCATATAAATCCATGGGGATGGTGAGGAGGCATCATATGATGGTGTTGAGACCATCAGTTGGGGGAGGATCCTCACCATACATTAAGGCTATTGGACATAGATTATTTGGGAGTATAGAAATCCTCGTTCCTCAGGATAAAAACTTTTGATCATATGGGGATTATTATTTAGAGGATAGCCATTTTTTTTTCCTCAAACATTGGGCTTTGAGCCGATAGGGATTTCTAAGCTGAGGTTTGGGGGACCAATAACTTTTTGGGGTGTTCCTTTAGGGGTGTTGGTTATTATTTTTATGAAATGGGAGGTATCAATTAGAACGAGGTGTCTATGATAGATTTATAGGAGGTTCTTGAGGGATCTTCATCTTCTTACTCATCAGGGGATTCCTTGGGATTTAATATAAGGATCCTTGCCACTAAAGTTATATATATATATAGACATGTCATTGTATTACATATATATAAATGTGGGGAACATGTTATACCAACTATGGACGAAGCAGGATATTGTTTCCTTATAGTTGTTGAGCATAATGGATGAAACTTATTTAATATGATATTCCTGTAATTATTTAATTTTTTTTTTTTACATGCTTAATTTTTCATAGATGTAATTTAGTCACGTTTAGTGGTATCAGACTAAGATTTATTCTCACACCCTACACAAGACCTTTGAGATACATATAGATTTTATGCTCTTGCGATCGGGTAAGGGTTTTGGATAAGGAGCTGGACTATAGTGATCATATTAGACCTTTAGAATGAGATGGAATTAAAGGGACATTTGAGGTTTCTAAATCCATTGGAGTTAACGTTTTCCTCTTTCTTTTATAGCATCATTCTTATATGTATATACTGATTTTATCCATGGGAGACCCTTCGGTTTATTTTCATGTATGAGCTGACTCATATGCGTGTTTCTATAAATGGTATCATGTGGAATTTTATTTTCTAGATGGTATGTTAGTCTTATTTATTCATTATTTTTTCTTTTTGTTGTGCTTCTTCTATATATGGGTTTCTGGTCTAGTTTTTTATTGTCTTTACTTCCTCTTTGTTATATTTATATAAACCATTATTATTATCACCTCCATAGGGTATGGTCTCCCCACTATCACCTCTTTACACCCTCATTGTCAATTGACATCCTTTGGAATATGAGGAGGTATTATTAAGGCCCAGTGGAACTCCAACCCATAGCACTATTCATGTAGAGAATTGAGTCGAGGTTCTACAAATTGTATCAGAGGATTTTCTTTTTCCACTTTTTGGGTATTACTATTTGGGATATGGTATTCTGAATACTATTATGTACTCAGAATTTGGTTGAGAGCTCGTTTTTTGGTGTCTACAACCCCATGCATGGGGGACATACTAAGTTTATAGGGGTGGTAAATTGTTTTTCTACTTTTCTATTTTATGATTCATATAATTTATACCTATATTAGAATAATTTGGTATAATTTTTATCTATTATGATATGTGACCATAAGATAGGTATGGAAAGGGATGATTTTTGGACCCTTGGCTTGATATGGAAAGGAAGGTTTTATTATGAATTCTTGAGAGGAACATTGGATGTGGTATATATGTTTTTGTGTGTGTGTGTATGTTATAAATTTCATGTGATCATCTTTGAAAACCAGGATTTTTCTAAGAGTGGTTGGGTTATTAAACGTGGTAACAAAGGAATCTAAACAGTTTTTTCCTACTTAGCATCTCTTTGGTGGCATTCTACTCATCCAACCTAGGAATTTGGTTCCAATGAGGTCGGTAATTGATGCGATATGTGATATGTGTGTGGGGGTCATGGATATTATAGGATTAGGTAGGGAAGACGATATGGGTGAGCTCTTTAAAGTTTCAATTTAAAGAAGATAAATTGTGGTTTCCTACATAGCTTCTCTTTGGTGGCATTTTACTTAGCTGCATCAGATTACATGTGATGTACCACCCTGTTATGAGAAGATGAGGGTCTATGATGTGAGATTTATATGTTATACCTACCTCTGATATGGGCAGGTAAGGGGTCTTGAGGTTGGATGTTGTGTGATAAGGTTATGACGGGGGAGTGTAAGGGTGGTGAGATTGTGATTCTTGTTACATATTTCTTTATTTGTATTATATATGTGATATTATGGATGTCTGACCATGGTATTGGTATTTAGATATATTCCACTTAGATGGCTTCCAGTAGAGAAATAGGAAGGAGGTGATTTGATTCCACTTGAGCGTACATAGGTTGAGTCCCCTAAGGGTCCGGATGAGGCCCCATAGGGTCAGACTTAGTGTGAGCCGCAGGTAAAGGAATAGGTATAGGCTTAGGTATAAGTGGGATAGCCATAGGATATGGAATCTTCTAGGTTATGGCTTGACGAGAAGATCACGGAGATCTTCGTACGTGATATCCATGGGATTAATAGGGGAGATCAGAGAGTTGATCCATTGATGGAATATATGACTTGAGAGTTCTAGTCACAACACCCATCCCTATTTTAGGGTGAGGGTGGACCAATGGTAATATAGAACTAGATAGAGTTAGTGAAAACCATCTTGGAGAAGATTGAGACACCCCTAGGTCAGAGGGTGAAGATAGATACAGACATTCTCATAGGACCTGTAATCCACTGGTGGGATGTACTGGTGTAGGAAGGAAAACACAAGGGAATGGATTGGAAATAATTAGAGGCTAGGTTCTTCAAGAACTTATTTACAAAGACATTAAGGTTGAATATATCTTAGTATTTCTTGAACCTTTAGCAGTGAGACATGTTTAACATGGACTATGTGGAGAATTTCACCGACTTGTCTCATTTTGTACCCAGTATGGTGGGAGATGACACATTGAGAACGATGAATTTTGAGGATGTTTTATGACACACCATTGGTGTATATATAAGCATCTTTAGGTTAGCCTCATTCTCAGAGGCTATGAATCATATGTTGATAGTTGATGGAAATTTGACATACTGATATTATACGAGGTGGGTGATGGAAATAGGTGATTTCAATGGTGATGCTTCAAATAGTAGGAAGGGAGGTCATGATCAGTCTCATTGGGGAGTTCGGGCTAGAGAATTAGACATTCCCTCATGAAGTGGGTCTTCGAAGGTTTGCTTACAGTGTAGGTAGTCAGGACATATGGGGATGCAGAGTGAACATGCACTAAAGGAGTGTCGATCATGCGGTCAGATCGGGCATCTAGAGAGGCTTTGTTGGAAGCCTTCTTAGATTGTTAGGATCCAAGGATTTTTTTAGACTTAGGCATCTGAGGTCTGACCAAGAGCAGTATCAGGAGTTGGTAGACGGGATTCAGTAGTACACAGAAGTCTTGGCAGAGACAGTTTGACCCAACAGTGGGGTTAGTAGCTAGTAGTAGGTGTAGCCCCATAGTGAGGTTGGGCCTCAGGTAGTCGAGGTTCAAACCAGGTTCACATAGTGGAGTTCCTAAGTGTATAATAGTCTAAGGAGATGACTAAATTAATAGTTATGTCATGGATTTGACCAGGGTAATTTTTGTTTTGGCATGTCCCTTTTTATATTCATGTATGGTATTGGGTGTATGGGGTGAACAATATGTATTTTGGACTAACCAATAACTATTTAGTAGGTTTTCATCAGATTTGATGCATGATTTATATATATATATATATATAAGGTGTTTGGCACTAGGATTATCTATGGGAATTGATGTGATGTGGGATTACTATAGATGTGTTGGCATGTGGGCATCGATACAATGTAGGATCTATTTGAGGTGCATTTTCATCTATGAATCAGTATGTTGTAGGTTTTTATATGAGGTGTGAGGCACCAGTACTGATTTTAGAAATCAAATGAGATTCATAACCTCATAGGTTCCATGTGCAACATGGGCATGAGGCAGGCATCTGATGAGATGTGGTACTTGCTAGGTGTCATATATGACGTAGAAATTATTTTAGAACCTAATTTGGTGCAGAAGTGATGATGTGTCATGGGAGTACTTTTGAGTCCAGGGATGGTTGATGGACCATCAGCTTACTTGAGTTTTATGTTGGGAAGTGACCAGGGTAGGTAACTCCAAAGGTGGGGAGTGCCTTGAGAGAGTTGACCAGTGAATTTATGACCAGGGTAGACATAGTTTATTTTAATGATATGGGTACATTTGTTGCCATATTTAGGTTATGATTTCTATATTTGGTATGAGATATGTTAAGGTGGGAAGACTGTAATGCCCTTGGTTTTTAGAGTGGGTTGAAATCCTCAACCTATTTGAGTTTTTGGAGTTTTTTGGTAGGACCAAATCTTTTCTTAAAATTAAGAACTTAATTTCGATATTTACTTTAACCCAAGGAATTGTTTTAGATTATTTTAAATTCTTGGAAAGTTATTATGGATTTTGAGTGGGTTTTGGGTGCATTGAAAGCTAGAAACCCCTTTTTTATGGTGTGCAGATTGGGGCATACTGTTTAGAAAAACCGTGAGGCCCTCAAGGGAAACTGTGCAGCCCTCCTTCAATATGCATAGTTTTAAAAACCATGTGGGAGGGATCACATGGATATGTGAGGCCCCTATGATTTTTAACATAGGTGTCATTGATGGTTTGGAAAACCATGTGCATGAACCATGCGAGCCTGGTGATGGGTAAGTGGGCACCGCACTATTTGCACATGGTTTTTCAAACAGCATAACCAATTTAAAGGGGAAAAATAATGATTTTTCATATTTTCCATAAGAGGTTTTACCCTCTTCTTTCCTTCATGTTTATCTCTCCTTCTAGCCAGATATAGAGCTCTCCTCTCCCTCCATTAGGATTTGGAAAAATTTCCTCATCTAAGCTTCAAATCGATCACCATCAGTCTTTTTGGAACCACACCAATAAGACCTTGAATCCTCTTACTTCCTTTATTCTTTGTTCTTTCCATATAGTGTGCTAAATACATGTAATCCATTTTACCCTTTTTTAAGATAGTTCACCAAAAACATTGATTTCTTCTAAATCAAATTGATTTATAGGCTGATACGAGATGATAGAATGTCTACCAACACAAGTTAGTTGGTTACTAGATTTCTATTGGATTATTCCCTTGTATTTGGGGAGTTTTATTGAGCTCACTATTGGGTAGTTTGATAAATACCATAATTAATTAACAAAATTTCTTTAAATTAATTGTGAGACATTTGGGGATACTGATGGGAATTCCCTAGTAATGATCATATGTGAGAGTTCATGTTATAGGTTTTAGACCACTTGGGATGATTAGGTTGGGTGTGTTCTACTTATTTAAATTGATTTTTATTTATATTTATTACTTGTGATGAGTTCCATGGGAATGTAATGGGTGAGGCTTGAGGATTGATATTGTGTTAACCATCTGGATGAGGCGATATAGTTCATCAGGTTGGTCTTAGATCAGATACTTTGGGTGATGTTGATCATAGGTTGGGTGGCATGGTCATGGGATTAAGTTGATGAGATTGTTAGGTTGTGGGCATGGCTAGAGTGATTTCAGATGGTGGTTACCATAAGGTTGAGAGACACTATCTTATCAGAACTAGGTGTCAGTATGATGTGTCTTAGGTACTATGTTTGGTGATTTCCAATCACCATGATTAGATGACATGTTTTTGGAGTCATGTGCACACAGATAGGAATCATATGATCATGTGGTGTTGACCACTCATGTGAGAAGAGGCCTCCATTAGATATGGAATAGGATGGTGTTAACCATTACTGAGGTTAGAGGTGCTTTCCATAAAAATCCATAGAGATAGTGATGATCCATCGGATGATGGTGTTGAGACCATTGATTGGGGCTAAGGTTCTCTATACATTGAGGTTGTTGGGATGGGATTATTTAGGAGGATCGACGTCATCGTTCCTAAGGATGTCAGTTGTTAGACTGATGATTATTATTATTTAGAGGATAGACATCACTATGACTCAGACTTCAGGCTTCAATCCAATGGGTATTTTTTAGATGAGGTATGATATACCATTTACTTGTTTGGGCGTGCCTTTGGGATGTCGATTATTTTTTTATAACACAAGAGGTATCGATTGGCATGAGGTGTCAGGGATACATTTATAAGAGGTTCTTAAGGGATCTTCGACTTATTACTCATCAAGGGGTTCATTTGGATTTATACTAAAGATCCTCATCACTATAGTTATATAAATGCATACATGTTGTTTTATGTCATATATATATATATATATGGGGAAAGTGGTATACCGATGATGGTCTAAGTAGTTGATTACTTCCCTGTGGTTATTATACATAAGGGATGCAGGTTATTTATTATGATATGCTTGTTTTATTTTTATTTATTTATAGTACACACCTAATTTATCATATATTTAAGTTATAAACACATTGGTGGTGGCCTACTGATATTTATTCTCACACCCTACATGATCCCTTCGAGACACATGTAGATTTTATACTCTTGTGATCAGGTTAGGGTTTGGGATCCGGAGTTAAACCTAAGTGATCATGTTAGACCTTTATCATGGTGTGGATGTAAAGAGACCTTGGATGTTCCTAAATTAGTTGGAGTTTACTTTTTCATCTTTATTTTGTATCATCATGCTTATATATATATTCTGAGGTTCCCCATGGGAGACCCATCATTTTATTTTATGTATGACTAGACTTGTATGCATATTTCTATAAATGGTATCATGTGGTGTTGTATTCTGAAAAGGTTATTTTTGTATTATTTATTCATTGTCTCTAATGTTTTTTATGATTCTGATATATGTAGGTCACTAGTCTAGTTGTCTATGGACTTTCCTTCTATTATGATATATTTATAGAGAACATTATTATTATCACCTCTAGAGGGTATAGTCTCCCTGATATCACCTCTTTACACCCTCACTGGTAGGTTGTGGCCTTTGGAATATGGGGAGGCATGCTTAGGTCCTAGTGGAACTCCATCACATAACATTATTATGGTGGTGAATCATGTTAGGGATCTATGCGTACAACTACCCCCAAAACATAACTAAACTCCACTATCATATGGAATGATAACGTGTCAACTTGGTGATTTGAATAATAATCACCCAGGTAGTGTCATGTCCTCTCACTACCCACAGAATCTATACCTAAAAACCATTGATATGTCATCACACTTCTGTTCCGAGATCTCAAGAAGCTGAGTCAAACTTGCTGAAACCTAACATACAACATTTTTCAACTAACAAGTGAGGCACCAAGAAACACAATTAGAAATTTTATACCACATTACATCCTACCAAATTTGATGTTAATGGTCCTTATACACCCTTTCTACACTGGGATGTATAACCAAGGTGAAAGTATGGAAATCCCTCAACACATCCTTATGAAACATGAACAAAACTATCATTTATCCCTATAAAGGATGGCATGCTCCCCTACTTCAAGAAATTCATTAGGTGCATCTCCTGAGGATATTTGGAAATGTAGAACCTCATAGTACATGTCCCCCAAGTGAGTATCTCTCATAAGATGAATATTTATTCGAGTCACCACCACTGACTAAAGATAATATGCACACTGCTCCCCTCTAGGGTCGGTTGTAAAGAAGCAAACTGCTCGAATGACTCCTCCCCCAAGCTATAATGGAACCTCCTACTAATGGAACCTACTACCGTGTTTCCCTTCACAAGAGTATACACTATCTCAAAGTCATGTTCCTATAGGATTTCCAACTAAATTATCTGTATCAATTAAAAATATATTAAAAGGAATATATATTTGAGACCTTGTTGGTTTAAGAAAACAATAAAATGATCACCCAATAGGTAACACCTCCACATCTTGAATTTGAATATTGTCACATACAAAACTGATTTTATCACATAAACCTACTTAAGAGGCTCAACTTACTCAACCAATAAGAAAAAAATTCTTGTCACTTTGTCAAAACACATCTGAACCCAACTCTAAAGGTACTGAAAAACACTATGAAATCCACTCACTCCCCTAGAAAACTCAACACCCAAGCACTGGCCTAGCTTTGCCTCAGATCCTCAAAGACTCTGACATTACTTATATCAAGAAAAGGACTTAAATTTCCACATAAAGGTAGTGAAATAGGATAATTCCAGAGAAAATCCTATCACAAATCTTCTATATAGCCCTTTCAAACTGAGGAATACATGAAACTTTTACACACGCCTAAGTGGATCACAAGAAAACATGGCACCAACCATTGTTGGGTCTGCTATCACACCCATGCCCAAAAATGAATATTCTAAGAAGTGGACCTCCAATAACTAGAACTGAGGCTTCGATAGCTTCCCATAAAATTGTCACTCTATGATCATGTCTATAACCATAAATAGGTTTCTCATGTACTCCTCTTATAATTTTAAATTCACAAGGATTACATCATTGAAGAATACCATAAATTGATCTAATATGGGTTAAAGGAACCGTTTCATAATTTTAACCATCACCATTGGGGAATCAATGAACTTAAGTTAGTCATAAAAAATTTATAAATCCATCCTTGATATTACCTCCTCTCGAAATTAGAGTTATTGATAACTCATCCTAAGGTTAACACTGAGAACAACCTTTCCCCAAACTACTGGTTAAAGAAGTCGATCCTCACGGGTGGGTACTCCTTCCTAACTAACACCTAGTTTAATTGAAGTCAATACATGAGTAACCTTAAGATATCATCCACATTTTAGGTGAAAACATTGGGATGCCCATGGAAACACTCTAGGTATGACAATGTCTATAATCTAAAGATTCCACCAACTGTACCTCCATCTCTCGCAATGACATAGAGTTATATGATATTCTAATGAACATATTAGGATATAATTGGGTGTAGGTTTAAGCATAAAACAAACTTTTGAGGGGATATAATCATAGGAAATACTCAGGGAAGATATACTCACACTCCCCAAACATCACAAGAGACTAAAATATCATAGAATCCACCACTCTAAGGGTCATAATAATCATATAAAAAATAGTTGTATCATCAAATATATATGGGATCATCATGCTCATCCTGTGGTTAATTCTCACCCAAGAAGGAAAATTCCATCCCATTATCTTGGGCACATTGCCACCCTTACTGGTAATAGTAAATATGGACATAGAAAATAGATAATGGATCAATACTGAGGAAAACATTATAGGGCCTTACTGCTCACTTGGAAATATTCTATGAAAGGATCTATCACCTCCCAAAGTTAGTTCGCACTATTAGTATAAGTTTGTGATCACAAATCCTCCTCTGTAGGGGCCTCAAAATACAAGGCTAAAGAAAAAAGGTATCCACTAAAACCACTAGGTCTCAGACAAGGGATGCACTCAAGTTCAAGGCTTGCATCTATGTACTAAGATTGAAACTTGGGAAGAGAAGACATAGGTAATACCTCAAAACACACTTGGATCATCTAGATCATAAACCCCTACTTTCTAAATCTATCATTTTCATTTCCCTCCTATTCACTACAACTAGGGATTTCTCTAACAATATAGAACATCAAAATAACCCCAAACATAAAATTCAAAGGAACTCATCCACCAATCTATGAAAATATCTTATTTAATAGGAACTGACTCATCCAAATGGTTTTAAATTGCATCATAAGAATGTTTCTTAGTGGAATAAAGTTTCCCACTTCCTCATATGTTTGAATCCAAATCAAACATATCGACTATAGTGATCCACTGACACCTATGTTTCCCTGGGGAAGTCTCACTTCCAGGACCACCATCAAGAGGATTCCAAACCAAGTAGCAATCTCACACCATAGGATCAAGCCAATCCTATACTACCTAAGAAGGGTGGGTCTATCCCTCCATGCAACCTAGGTGACTTATAACCTTGAAACTGACAATAAAAATTCCAAAGGGTGAATCAGCTTCCAATACCACAAGAAACAACTATTGATCCATGAAGATGACTAGTTGTGAGTGAAATCATCTGATTGGCCTGGGTTCACATAGACCAAAAAACCCACACCACTGCCTTGATATAATCCATTAACTAAGGTTTTAGTCCATCATATAACCTTGTTGGTCTTCATCGATAAAAATTTTGAAATTTTTTGAACCTATATATATATATATATATATATCATCATTTTTACCTAGTGAATTTTTTGACTTCCCAACATGTCATCAATTATCCCTCTAGTACATAAAAAATGTATCCATCCACTAAACAATGGATTATAACACTTATTTGTTCCTTTATTAAGGAAACTCATCATGAATGGGTCCCTGTACTGAGGCCTCATCACTCAACTGATCATCTTCATGAAAATTTCTTAGAATCCTAGTGGGATATCATCATAGAGGAATCTAGAAATTTATCAAGGAATACTATTATTAAAGATAATATCTAGGGAGTTGGCTCAACAGGGACATAGAAACCACAATACATTCTTATATGATGCATGTACCAATGTTGTCCCTAAAACCAGTGCCTACATATTCGAAGTCAAGAGCAGGATATCATGTACCTATTTAATTGATATATTGTCCAATACACCAAAACTGGGTTCCATGGCCTAAAAGATGAACTTGAGACACTATAACACTTTTTCCCTAGTTCCCAAACCAAAACCTCATAGATAGAGAAACTCCAAACTCCAGTACTAAGATGAGCTACTCTAATGCCACACTTTTATGACATGACCCACCAGGGCCCACCTGTCCAGTGGTAATATGAGGAGAAACCCAAAGATCACCTCTAATAGGATAGAGGATAGTGAAAAGCATCGAGTATGCAATGATGAAATGGGAGGCCTTAGAATATGTACTTATATGCATTCACATATCCAAATCCATGTAATAGTTTAGAGATATAAAATAAAAATAGAACATATAGATTCTGAACATACATGAAAAAAATTGTATAAAAACATTAGAGTACAACAGTATAAAGGGAATAAATGCAAGCCTAAATAGAATTTAAGGGGAACCCCAAACTGACAACTAGAAAAAGGGGAAGGAAAAGAGAGCTCATAGCTCAGAATCTCTATGATTGACCACCAAACACAGTCATCTATAAGATCCACTATGATCATCTAAAATTATGTCCATAAATATCATCAAAAGTCTACATGTTACCTGCATATGACACAACATGTGTGGGAAAATCCCATGTAGGGGTGAGTATATATATATCTAGTTGGTGGACCAAAAACTCCAAACACAAATAATAAAGAATAGAGTGGTCATTTCAACACCATGAAGGTGTGTCAATGAGATCCTAAGACAAAACTATAATAATAACATAGATATACTCAAAATAAACCCATGTGAGAGAGAAAGGGGATCTTTATCTCTATATCCTGGCTGTGAATGGTGAGTTATCATGTAACTCCAAAGGCATGGCCATTGATGCCAAAACACCCCACATAACATATAAAGGTATTTATTTGAGATCTTGTACCTTTCTAATATGTTCCATAGCTGAGGGAGCACTATCTCCTTACTGTGAATCTTGAATAACTCTCAAGAACTAGTGGGGAGGGTTGTGTGCCTCACTTATAAGCTTCATAGTTTATGGGGCACTATCTCCAACCAAGAATCATATGAAAACTCCCCAGAATCAATTTGGATGGACCACACCTCACCAATATTCTCCAAAACTAAGGGATCACTAATCCTAGTGGAGGACCTACAGTTCACTTGGAGCTCTATGATAGAGGAGAGCCATTATAAATAAAGGACCCATGCCAAATATAGTATGGGGGTTTTAAACCTGTATGTGTAAAGAGTGTGGGGGACTCATTTCCTAATGCAATAGGGGAGTACCAACCCTGATAATGCTCCAATTATTTCACGTGATCACTACTAGTTGGGGGAAGAGTATAGGAGACTTGTACCATGGTGAAATAGGGGGTTTCTAACTCTAGCACCACTCTATGGATCAAACCCGGTCATTTCTATTATCTAAGCTTCACTAATGAAATAATTACATGCATAAAACCTCATTAAATGACTCATATTACAAGAAAATGAACTCCATCATGTTCTATATAGATAAATGATTATGATAAGCTGCACTTGAGCCTAAATCTAAGTCCTAGAGAAGGAGATATGTGAGGAAAAAGTCTTTTATGGGGCACAAAGTGTGCCCTCCTAGGGTACACAGTGTGTCTCACAAGGATGAACCCTATCCATGTCCCCTAATAATATATTTTATGTAAAATAAAAGTACAAAATGTGTAATAAGGGTCACATAGTGTGTGACCTCACTTGGACACCTGGGTGTGTCCTTACTCGTACATGACCTAGCTGGCCGTGTGATCCTATACAGGGTGTATGTGGAGTATACAGTGTACAACATCTAGTCCTACCTGAGCTTGTGTCCATCAGACCATGCCTATGTGCATTATATTTTTCCTATGTATGTCTCCATATTCCTATGTTCTTGGTCATTCAAAGGTACACCTATGGTATTTCCATGTACTACTACACGGCCATGTCATATTATCATGGGGTGTTTTCCCATGCACTTGGCCACATGGCCATGTCCCACTTTACTGCATGTACTCTGAATACATGGTGTGTATTCCTCAAAAGTCCCTATCCCCTAATGGGAAGAATACATGACTTGTTCTCTTTTAATTCATTTCATTGGATATGATTTCTTGAATTGTAAATCCCTATGGATCTCCCAAAACCCCCTTTTTCTGAAATACACATAGATCGACCCCCAAAGGGTACTTAGTAGTCATAAAAGGGATATAAAACCATTAAAAAACACATATACATGGATAAATACATAAAAATAATAAAAATACTTTCCCCATGGTGAAAAATCAAAGATATGGGTCCAAATGTGTTCCCAGAAATCAATGTACAATGATCATGTCTTGATTTTCATTAAGGATGAAGTTGGGTGGTGCCTCCTCCTCTTCCTATCGGTTCGACCGATACCCATGGAAGAAACCCTCCCTAATTCTATACCTAGTAGTACAAATGGTAGGGGAGGATTATTACACTCCCTTTTAAATTAATTAATTATCTATAATTAATTGTTTAATTATTGCGTCTACCAACAGTCACCTCCGACCTAAAACCCAATGCTAATAAACTTTAGTTCACTCCTAGGGTAAACCCCATATCCCAGAAACAACCATAGTCTAATATTTTTCATCTTAGGTATTAAATAATTGGAAAAACATTTATACTATAAATATATTTGTGTGTTTGTGTAATTTGAATTATATTAATATTTTTAATATATTAATTATTGGGTCCTTTGACACCCGATCACAACAGCAACTTCGAGAAAAATGAAAGGATTTTTATAAAAACATTTAAAAGACATGTATAGTGATACCAGATTCATTACATGAATGGTCGTGGGAGGATATAAGAAGTGGAAAATAATTTAATGAACTGAATAAAGAAAGATGAATTAAGAACATTAAGGGGGCATGATAAGACTAAGAACCATCATGTAGGAAAATGATAACACATATTTTCTAAGTGTTTGAACTTTTTGGGGTAATATTTTTAAATACCACTTGTCCACGAATCCAAGGATTGGGTTGGGGGAACATAGTCCATAAATTCATGATATTTTGTTAATATTAAATTATTATTATTCTCTTATGTTTATTTATTCATTTATTTATAATGAGTTTGTGAATTAAAATTTCAAATCATGTGATTGTGTGTATATGGTTTAAATGTCAAATTAGGAATTTAATTTACTAATTTGATTTTTGTAGAAATATGAATGGATTGCTACTTATGATTCAATATCTTTCTATTGTGAAATCTTTGATAATAATATGTGACCTTATATTTCATACATGAAAATATGGATAGGAATTAGTGATGCTTAAAGGATTGTTATGGGTTCACCCCTTAATGAATCTTGAAAATTTAGCAAAGGAATTACAACTCTAAGGATGGATATGGTGTTGTGTAAAAGTAAATTCAACCATTATAAGCACTATTCATAACTCTATAAGAATCCTCCTGTAACATATATACAATTCATCCAGTTGGTATAAACATCATCCTTTTCCACATTTATCCTATGTAAGGATTATTTAAATATCGATAAATATCATCTCATTTATATAAACAAAATCATGGAAAATGTAAAGATAAGAAAATTTGGAAGGGGCTTCTGACATATATTCAAAAGGATGGGATAATCCATAGAAACCTCATCATAAGAACCATAAAATTCACAAAGATGTATTTGTAAGGATATGACAACCCTCGAATGGATTCATAGAAACCATTGCAAACACCGTGATTTTTTTATAATCAATGGAAGGATAATGTGCCATGGGAGATTTGTAAGGATCATATACACTTTAAGCCAAGTCTTTAAGCTTCCATATAAAAATTATAACAACAAACTAGAGGTGGACACATATAATATAATATGAATGATATTTCAATCAACAAAAAACAGAGGAAGATTAATATTTTTAGGGAAAATAGGATCACATCTGGGAAGGAAATTTGAGGAGGAATGAAAATTTCTAAAAATTAAAAAGGAAAGGATATTGTGGAGATTTGACCAATCTAATGATTGAAAATCAAATTTTTATTATTTTAAATTCTACAAAAACATCCCCACACTAATGGGGGTATAAATAATGAAGTCTAAGGGAATATACCTTCAAAGAAACCTGAAACCATCTAGTAAGGTCCCTACCATGTCATAAATTTTAATATTCTCGACTGGGATACCTTTTATATCTAACACATCTGCCTAAAAATTACCTTCACTCCATGTTTGACTAACCCGAGTTCCCTGGTTGATAAGCATTCTATAATTCCTCACAATATAATACAACTTCCAATGATACCTATTCTTCCATTGAAGAAAGCCCACTAGAAATGTGGAATCCTCCACTTAATTAATTTAGATATTATACCTCCTACATAGCATAATATCAATTTAAAAGGCCCTATACTTGACTTCAATAGAGTTACCTACCTCATAAAAGGCACTAAAACCCAACAGTACTAAACCCCTTTTGTCTCGCACAAGTCCACCACCTCTCATATTCCATATAATACATGATCCATCCATATTTAGTTTCAACCCTATTTTAGGATCCCTCCACTATTTTCAAATTCCTATCGTGCATCTCCTACTATCCAAAGAATAACTTACTCGTAGAATTAAACTTCTAAAAGAAATAGCTGATAACCCACACTTAATAAGGGAACCAATTTCTATCACTAGAAACATAACTCAAACCTAGAAGAAGATATGTCATATTCTTATACCTTATCTTGACTTATTCCAAGACTCCAATAGAGTTCATCATGATACTCAAAAAATAATTTCATGTGCCTTCACCTCCTCCCTCATCATTCTATAACTTTTGAAACCAATCGTTGATGGCCTCCTACATTGTGTCTCCATCAGTATTTATATTCCGGTTGAGACCTAAGAACCTCTAACTCTCCTTCACCTAATCACTCTTAAAAAATAAATTGTGTGATGTTTCTTAATAAGGAAAATTGCATAAATAGAATTTGGAAACTAAAAGGAAACCCTTCTTATATAGATTCTTAACTGTAGGGAGAGCCTTATCTCCAAACCAAAAAATTCATCTTTCTCAGAATCTCTTTTCACCATAAATTTTTCACCTAGATATCTATCCCACTTATATGATGAACTATTTTACTGAAGTATTTGACATTAATATTTCCGATAGTTCAGTCCATAAAGACATAGAATTCTTGTTCTTCATTGAGAAAAATATTATCGTAGATATTTTTGTATTCATGATTTAAAATGACATCAATAAAATCTAGATAACTAGTGGCCTCTCTAAAAGAAAGGTTTGGGGTTGGGTAGCCTAGAAAAAATAACACTTCACCAATCTAGATTAATTACTATAATTTTACATCTCTATAGTAAATA
Organism: Viscum album; assembly: GCA_963277665.1. Classification (NCBI taxonomy): domain Eukaryota; kingdom Viridiplantae; phylum Streptophyta; class Magnoliopsida; order Santalales; family Viscaceae; genus Viscum; species Viscum album. The sequence continues at coordinate 598,801,006 of OY728159.1, read as the reverse complement.
ATTTACAATCCTTTCTATCCAAGACCTCCATATGATAAACCATAAAACATGTGAGGTAGGTATGATTTCTAGATCGATCTGGAAAAAATTTAAACTTTATCCATACTTGTTCCTCATGAATTTTTTCCATGATGTTTTCCCTATGATAATATCCCATGAAATGTTGGACTACATGGAATGCATGGATTCCTCAATGTTATGTAAATCAATCCTACTTCCGTCATTTTTCCTTGAATAATTTTTCCAGGATAACTAGTGTGATTTTATAGCTTGATTAGCATCCCATAAAAAAATTCATGATCTTGCCCATAATTTCTATTGTTCCCTTTTATGGTTTTATTATAGAGAGGATATGAATTGGAACTAAGGTAAGGACGTTGTCAATGAGGTTAATTCTTCCTCAAAATGATAGAAAATTATTTTTCTAGTCGCATATTTTCTCTGAGATCTAAATGATAATACCATCAAAAAGAGATTTTTTTTATTCTTCTATTGTATATCGGAGCTCTGAGATAATCCATTGGGAGATTCTAATTTTTCATGCTAATTTGGTTTGGATAATGTTGTCTCTCCTCCTTGAGCATTTTTTATAAATAAACTCACTACTCTTCCTTTGATTGATTCACATCCAACATAAAATACCATAAATTTCCATGTTTTTAGTAAAACAATTAATGTAATTTTTCCTATAATTAATAAAAAAACTAACATGTCATCAACATACATTATGTGGGAAATCATAAAACTTACAAACCTATTTTTAAAAGTCCATATCATCCTCAAGACCCCACTTTATGTTTCTTATGAGTTCATCTTGAGACAAAATAAAAATACTAGGGGATAATGGATCTTATTATCTTACACTCTGAACCAAATTTTAAAATTAAAATCCCCTTTCCATCAAAAATATTATGATCCACATAGAATTATAACATATGAAGAATAAATAAAAAAACCACTCATTAAATTCGAACATCCTCATGGCCCTTAAAATAAAATTCCATTCCAAACTATCATAATATTTTTCCCATTTCCACCTTAGTCGTGACATTTGAACCAATTTCCATTTTATTCAGATCCTCCACTATTTCTTTTTCAATTTCTATGGCCCCTGAATGTTCCTCCCTTTCACAAATCCATTTTGTACCTCTAATATATGGATCGGAATAAAACTAATGATTCTCATATTTATAAGGTTATAAAGAACATTATAGCTAAATTTACATAAGCAGGTTGACCTATATTATTTCAATGAATTCGGATCTTTCACTTTAGATCTCAACACTACCTTAGAATCACATAAAAATATTATAAGAACTTAACCTCTAAAAAAGTCCCAATCTGCCTCTTTTACCAATATCTTAACAAAATACCATGTAACCACATAAAAATCATTATTTAATCCAATAGGACCTGTTGAGCTTTACTATTTCATGCTAAACTCAATGTCTTTAATCTCTTATTCCTATGGAGAAGCAACAAACACGTCATTATTTTGATATGTCATCATCCTGGGAATGCAACTCATGAATTTATCTTATTCATATGGCCTAATTATTCTAGAAATAATATCCATATTCTTTCCATCTAGGAGGTTCTTAAAGTGATCCAAGGCTATTTTCCCTATCTCTTCCACATAAAAAGTAAAGGAACCCTCCTCTATATGAATATTGATTTTTAAGCACTTTCCTATCCTTTAGACATAATTGAAAATAAGTAGTGTTACGGTATACCTATTCAAGACAAATAGCTCTTGATTTCTCCTTGTATTCTCTATTAATCTCTAGAAGTTTTACAAAAAAATATTTGTTCTGATAAAATGATGAACAAATACTCATTCCACCTATTATTTAACTAGTTCAAAGAGAATGGAATTGGACATCTTAAAACATAGCATGGGATCAAAGGTGGGGGGTTTGAGAGTTCATTGGAGAGTTCACTATTTCAATTGTTTTTTACTTTAGTATTTATTTTATACTTTTATTTAATTTCATAATTAATTATTTTTCCCCTTTACCAATTTTACCATTTGAATATAGGGGTAAAATTTTGAGTGATTAGGGAAGGGAAGGATCTCCTATTGTAATTCTTGAGTCTTTGAACTCTAATGAATAAAAGTTCTCACTTTTTTAAAACTTGATCTAATATCTAGTAGCATTTTTTAATATTATATTTGATTATGTTTTATTTAAACATGTTTATTATTTATTTCCCTCGTTAATGATCCATAATATCCCTCAACTCAATTTTATTCAACATATGATAGAATGGGTAAGATCTGGGTGGTGAAGATCTTAGTGATTATTGGCTCATGTAAATGGGGTAAAGGACACTCATGGATTGTTTAGGAAGAAAACAACTCGATTAGGTATTTTTTGAGCTAGCTATGAGTGCTTTATTATTTTAATCTCATGCATAGGAAGGATGGTATTCCTAGGAAGTAATATATGTTAAGTTAAACCTCATTAAAATTATTAATACAATGGTGATAGGTGAAGTGATTGTGAAACCACCCACTTAACTATTATTAAGAAAAATATCCAATAATTTAAATATAGGAATACAATTGAAATTGGATCACTAACTCAGACTCAGTCACCCTTTAATTATTATTTTCTCAATCTCTTGTCACACTTATTAACTTATATTTCAAAACAAATAATTTCACAACACCCCACCCCCCTTCATAACCAAAGTGAAAACTAAATTTTTATCACTCCTCTACAGAGAAAACCTAGGGTAATCACTAATATTATATTTAACATAGGAAAATAGTTTCATTTCACACCCTGTGATAAGAAGGTTTTCAGTTACATGAGGGTTCTTTGGAAGGATACTTAAGGCTTGTTTTCACTATTTAACAAAAAATAGGGTTTTTGGATGGACATGATATGGAAAATTAGAGGTTAATATAACTAACATTAGGTCCTACACAAATATTGGAAGTTTCTGGAATTTAATGACAGTTAGACTCATTTATAAAGATGAGGAGAGACAATTTTTTGTGATACTTTTAGATAACATTTAATCCTTGAGTGAGTCAAAATAATTTGATCTAACATAAATTATTTTTTTAACTATGATTGTAATTATAATATTTTTCCTTTTTTGGAATTAAATTAAAGAAATAGTGTTATCTCATGGATGTAGGACAAAGAGTATGAACCATGAAATTTTGTTATTTTCATTATTTGTTTTTTATTTTCATTTATATGTTTTATTTCCAGGAGTTTGTGTTTATTTGAGTGTGTGAAAGTCGTTTCATCCTAATTCAGTGATTTTGGGTGAAACTTAACTTCCAAAGTTTTTGTACATTTGTGCATAGGGATCTTATGGTCTGGGAGGTTCTAGATATTTGTTTTATGTTTTACATTTCTAGTGGTTTTTATTACACTGATCGATTGTTTTAGATACCTAATAAATGGTATTAAATATTGTGTTTTTAGAGATTTTGGTTCATAAAGTCTTCACAACACACTAAATAGGTTAAACATTAGGTAACAATCTTGTCTATATGTTTTTAAATTTTAATGGGAATTATATGTTTTAGAATGTATGGTGGAAAACCTCATGCCATTTTGACTTGTGAATTTTAGAGGGAATATGAAAATTTAGTTTTGGTGAGGGTTTTCTTTTAAGAACCAAGATTCAAATTAGAATTTGAAGAGTTAGAACATCTCAAGGAGGTATTTTTGGACATGTAATGAGACCGGATTGATGTTTTGTGAGCTTGGGTGGGTGTCAAAGTGAGGCCTAATGGACCAAGTACTAGAATTTAGTAACTTACAATAGGTCACATTGTGACCTAGGAGGGTTCAAATTGTAAAATTTTATAGGAAAATTGGGGCCCTCTACTTGGAATGAATCATGTCATGATACAAGAGTGCTATATCATAGTGTGTGATGGCCAAGGGTTTGGTCTGTTTTCCTGGTGGGTTTTCACCACCAAAGGTGTTAGGTTCGAGGAATCACAGCATGAAAAGTGGTGTTTAAGGACTAGGACCTCTATCTAGTGGGTTTTCAATAAAAAGGGCTTAGTATTATGATATAGCGCCAAGAAGGTTAAGAGGCCTCAATCTGTGCCTTTACCTGAGGTTTGGTCACATTTTTACCCCTATAGTCACACTATAGCTGAGGCCTAGGTGTTTTTTTAAGAGGGAAAGAAAAGTAATTTACTAGTCATTGCCTTCTCCCTTTTATTTTAATAGAGATGTGTGGGGAGATACATTTTTCTAACTCCTACCCATCATCCTCCTCTATTGATCCCAAAAAGTTAGGGGTGATCTTAGTAGTGTTTTCTGGTAATCTAGGGCAAGATACTCCTCCCCCTTTATTTCATTTTTTCCCATTGATAATATCTAATTTGAAGTCAACCATCTTGACTTTTGGTGGTGATTCTACAGAATCATGGTGGAATTGGGTGATAATTATGGGGATTTTTCATGTGGTGGTTAGAGGACATCCTATGATGTTGATCACACAATGTTTCTTGTCATTTTAGTTTAGGTACATCATCGTATGAATTTATTTTGGGTTTTTTCTAAAATTGTATAATTTTTTTATTGAATTGGTATCAATTGTCTGGTATTTTTCTTGGAATGGTGTTGGGAGTTTGTACAAACTTTATGTGGGTGTGTGGCCATGGTTTTGATGTAATAAGGTCACATGGTGAGTAATTCGGTGATTATTCCTAGTAATTTTAACTTTAAAAAAATAATTAATAATTAATAATTAATTATAAATTGATTTTTTGTAATTAATATGGTTGTTTTGGATTAAGTTAGGGCCTCACGATGATAATAAATAGCTTATTTAACTTAGGGATTCTCAGGAGAGGGATACTAGTTAGGAAAATGAAAGGTAAAACTAAATATTTAGGCAAGTGGTCCTTAGATTAAACCTTTTTGGTGTTTTAGTTCATTTATATATATTTTTACTATGATATGTGGTCTCACCACAGAGGTTGATTAACCATTTTAATTTAATTAAACAGTTTGATTAAAATTAAATTCCTAGAAAAATTATACAAAGTGCCAAAGGCCACAAGGGACCCTTTTTCACTAGATTGATGCCTCGGACACTTATATTTGATTCCATGATAATAAATATATTTATCAACATAGATGATACCCTAAGAGTTATAAATTATAATAAGTGGACATAATGTGGTAGCCATAGTGTATAAGCCTTAGATACCTCCTTATATAGGAGGGTGTTAGTTTGTAAATGGTTACCCCAAGTAGGACTTAGTGGACCTTGAGATTCCATATATCTATTGGCCTAGTATGGTGAGCACGAGGTGGGTGTTTATTCTCCATTGAGATGTGATAACCCAGTTAGGTGTTCTTGGGGAGAGGTTTGGATGGGTTGGGTGTGAGGAACGACCTAATATGACCTGGTAACTAATATGGTATTTGTCCTATCTCCTGATACTGATGTTGGTGTTTTTTTCCTATGAGGCCAGTAATGTTATGTTTGATTATGATAGTATTGAGAAACACTATAAATTCTGAGTGATGGGATATACTTGAGTGATGAGAACATGTTAAAAGATCCCATGTGGGGTGTCCTTATTGACCCTAGATAGGGTTTGTATAGGAAGTGGGTAGTGATGATTTTGGGTGTAACCTTATAATCCAAAATTATGATGATCTTGTTATGACTATGATAGTGATTGGTCATCCACCTAAGATCCATAATCGGTTATGTGATGTAGGTTTCAGATGCTGGTTGACCTATTGAAATTTATTTTGTCATGATGCGGGTGGGATGCACTATCTATTGAGATATATATATATATAGATACATTGGATGCCTTGTATAATCTCCATGGATCCCACCTTCATTCTTGATATTAGTTTTAAATACCGTGGATATACTCCTTGGATTCAAATTTTATATGATTCTAATTTCCTTGTACATTCTCCTTGGAATCATGGGGTACGGTATTTGACCCTCCAAGGTAGCCTTTAAGCTTGATTTTTATTTACTTAGACTTGATCCTTATAATTATGTTAGGGATGTGACCCTTCTAGATGGAATTTGATCTGTATTATGATTTTCTAAGACATGATCACAGTAAATGGATGTTGGGAATGAAATTACTATATTTCCAAGGACTAGATTCTATAAATCATTAATGCAATGATATTGGTTATAATATTTACTAGACATGCTCACAGACACCTTAGAACTGGATAAAGTGGTTTGGGTTCATCCTAGGTTTCATGGTAGAAACCAAGGACTGATAATGTTTGTTTATTTATACTTACATAGTTATCAATTTCCTCATATGATCATATCACATGTGTACATTTCATTTACTAATTATTTATAGGGCTGCATTTGTGGTTCCCTGCTGAGTTGTACTCACACCTTAATCAAGCATCCATGTCACTTAGGAACCTGATAAGACTTCATTGATCATAAGTTTTGGTGGGTAAGAGGATTATAGTATCTTTATCGACTGGGGTAGCTCAAATAGGATTAAAGATAGGGATAAAGAGGCTCATGGATGGCAATAAAGCCTATGTGTCTTTATTATTTTTTTTATATTTTATATGTGATCATCCGAGAGGGAGATCAGTGTTGTGTATATTGTCATGGAAAATATTTTGTATGACTTATTTATTCCAAATGACATTTGATATAGCATGTTGTTATGATTTATTGATTCTACATACTCTTCTTATTTATTATGGATGATTTTTTGTTATTTTATTTATTATTGTTAATAGGATCTTATTGTGTTTTTATTCTGATGGTCTATCAAAGTATGGAGTTTATTATTACCCAACCTATACTAACTAAAAAAACATATAATAGTATTAAGTATGAGGTCAATCCCATGAGGAAAAGGCTTATAAGATTCCATAGTTTCTATTTTTTGATGATTACTAATACTAAAATTTACTAAACTAACAAGATGTAAGAAGTATAATTACTCAAAAATAGACCAAGTATGAAGAGAGAATATTTTTTATAAAAATTATGGTTTTTCATTATTAAAGTTAAATCAATTTTCACTTGTGATATTACATCAAATCAATATTAGTGAGACTTCTTAAGGTATTTAGTTCTACCCCTCAGCATAAACTATAACAACCTAATCCAGTTGATACCTTTGGTTAAGATAATCTTTAACCAACATAAATTCATTGTGTTTAATATATAAGGGAAATTTTAAGGTATGTAATCTCTCACACTCTGCTTACATTAATCACATTGGGTTTTCTCGCATAATTATCATCACTCTCTCAAGTTAATTAGAGATATGATTAAAATTATTATCAATGTATACGAATTAATAAGAATATTTCATAAGGTTGAAAGAAATAAAAAAAAGTTAAATACTCACCACTGTCCATTAACTCTACTCTCCCTACAACACCTAGACACTCATAGTTGATCTCTTAATCAATATTGAATAGATTATAATTTATAGGAAAGAGAATATAAAAGAAAAAAATATTATGCAAAAGTGGAGACCTTATTTGAATTGATGAAACAAACAACATAAGAGATCCATTATTACATAATGAATAAAAAATGAAAGAAAAAAATAATAACTATGTCAACTTTATAGTTAATGATGACCCTCTACCTTCTACTCTCACTTTAGGTGTCAGATGTCAATATCCTACTAAGTCAGGGACCCCCCCCCCCCAAATGAGAAATTTTCCCTTTCCTAGTAGCTTCTTCATCTATTTATATAGTTAATTATATTAATGTAACTTCATTCGAATATCCCCTATCTTTCTTATATTTCTCCCTCCTTGAATCTCTCAACTTTCCTCTTATAAAATATGCATTTATTCCCTTGTGTGACAATATTCCCTTATCTTTATTTAGAAATATATCATTATCTATTAATGGGAGAGGGTGTTCAGATAAGTATTCATATCTTTCATATTTATATTTTTGTTTAAGACATCTTTATTTCATATCTTGGTAATATATCTACTCAATTGTAGTTCATTTTAACTCAAAAGTTATAGGTGAATTCTCATGAATAGGTTTCTTCCTTAAACTCCCCTAAACTTAGTTATAGTTTATGTAAATGAGAAAACTTCAATCTTTTGAAAATATTCCAGATATATACAAACTGTGGAACCATATAAGCCCCTATATACATGAATTCATAGATACAGTGTATAGATACAACCATAATCATAGACACCTCTATAGTTCATTCCTAGGATCTTCCAATTTTAACACTTCCACAACATATCCAAAACCCAATTCTACATCCTTCAACATTATATGATCCCTAATATTTCCCTATGGCACAACTTCTTTCTCTAATACTATAGACTCCCTAAAGTCACTTTATTTATGGTGTAGTGATGATCATGATTCCACAGTCTTCCCTCCTTTATCATCTAAGATATGGGTACCCATGGTGAAATTTCATAGACTATACTACAATATAAATCATCATTTCATCCTTTTGAGTCAACTATGTTGAAATGGATAGCCTATGGCATGATTTTGTTTTGGGATTTACAGTTCTTCTCAAGATTTTGTTGATCATACATGGTTTTTATACTATGTATAAGTACCTTCTATGGTATAGTGGCTATATCAAATAGAGACAACAGGAAAATGAAATCAGAATGAAACTATTTCCATTTAAGTGCACAGTACCTGGAAAACTCCACAACCCACATAAAAAAATTTGTATTACTTTCTATGATTAATAAAAAATCATTCTCCATTAGTCAATTATTGAATTCGAATGAGGATTGAAGGACCCCTACCACCTCTTTGTGCCACCCTTTGTTGGTTAATCACTCCTCCCAGTACTACATGGACTATCCACCCATGCACCAGTGTAGCTTTCCCCCTCATGCATTCTATGTTTGACATATGCTCCCTCATGCATTAATTTTGTGTGTTCTACTCTCCTTCCACCCCATTAGGATCTCCCTATGGGTGATCTAGGTTAGCTAACCCTAATGGGTCATCAATGTGGCTTGATCCCCTAGGGTTGAGGCCTAGCTAGGGTTCTCCCTTTTTTTATCACCTACACACACAAACACTTAGTCAAAAAAGTAAAAAAAATGTTTCATTTATTTTTGATTATTTTTATAAAAACATCATAAATATAAATTACCCAAAAAATATTAATAGAAATTAAAATATGGGTAAATAACATTGAAAATAATTTGACATTTGTTAACAAAAAATAAAAAGTTATTCCTAAAAAATGGCATTCCAAATCTCCCACCCATAAAAAATGATTTCCCTCAAGCATAAATATCAACTAATAATGAAAAATTATCCCCTCATATTACCAATTTTAAAATTCAAAATCAATTAATTCTAAAAAAATTTAATACTGAAGAAATAATTTTAAAGTGTTGCATATCAATATTTCATCAAATCTTCTCTTTTCAAAGAAACATATCAAGTATTAATTTTAAATTTTCTCCTTTAAATGTATGGATATTATCCTCTTTACATTAAAGTGTTATGATTCATTATTACTTAACATTCCAATCATGATTTACCTCACCATTTTTTCCCTCTCATCACTCAAGGTAACAATATAAAGAGAGTTTTCCCCATACCATGAGTACATATACCATACTATAAACATGAAAATAATATAATATAACATCCTATTACTATTTTAATGTACTTTTTGAACCTACTTTTATTCTTTTTTGGGGGGTTTATCTTGGGTTTCTTCAGGTGAAGTTTTAAAGTTTTTAGAGAATTCTAGGATGTGCACTATTAGGGAACGGTTTTCCCAAACTGTGCGCCCACCTAAGGGAAAATGTTAAAACCCGAATAGATAGGGTTTTCATGATTGGAATATATTTTGAAATACTATTCTCCCACCTAGTATACACTATGTACCCCATTATATGGGTGCATGGTTTGATAACTTATGTGGACCTACCCAACTAACCGTGTGAGTGATGTTTTTTAGTTTCAGAAATAAATTAAAAATTTTCTAAACCCCTATTTCTTCACCCGATCAACCCTAACTCAGGATTAATCAAGATATTAGGTCTTTTGGGATCTCAAGAACCCTATTTTGTCTCCTCCAAAACCCTTATAATGTGTATCGAGGCTTGGTGAACGTCATTTTATTCCTCTTTGTTAAGTGATATTCCCCCATTCTTTCACTCCCTCTCTCTTATCATTTCCTCCATAGGGTTTGTTGGATAATATTATTATTGATGGATAAAAAATCTTTGTTTCAGATATTGAATATATTATTGATTCATTGATCTCCATTTCCTTCATTATTTATTGATGTTTCCTATTATGGGCATTGTGTTTCATGATCTTTGTGATTAAAGGTAGGTAGTTCCACTGATATTTTTCATTTAATATATCCTTGATCTAAATTATTTATTTGGATTTATTTAAATTAAATTTTGAAAACCCAATTCAATGAAATTTTGAATTTTTAATTGGATTGGAATAGATTTTGTGGAAAAACTCCCAATTCCAAAGGAATTGGGAATTGGGGTGTGATTTGAATTTGATAAGAATTGTGAAATTAAATTTGGGAAAATAGTTTAATTTGATTTTATAAGAACCTATGATTGGTTTTATATAGATAAAATCAAGAATTAATTAAAAACTCATGATTTTTTTAAATAAAAATTGGCATATTGAAACTAGAAATGGGGAAATTGTATTTTAAATTATTTTGAAATGATTTTCCCACTATCGATTATTTGATTAAGAAGATGTGAGCCTGGGTAGTTATTAAGTTATTTGGGAAAAACACACTAGCATGGTAATTCCCTATAAATGTATTGGTTTTTCAAAACTATAATGAAAAACTTGTTTGGAAGATCTTGTCCCCAATGGGATTTCAAGGAGTTATATTCATCCTAATCTTGAGGGATGTGTGTACACATTACCATGATCACACATTGAGTGTGTGAGCATCTCATAACTAGAATCTATCGTACTATAGTGTAAATGACTAGGTTTATTATCTTTATTGTTTTTATATATATTTAAATGATTGTGGAACTGTTTTAATCATTCTTAATGATTTATATAAACTATTTTATATAAAGTGTTTATTAAGACATTGTTTGAAATTTTTCCATCATTTGAAATGAAAATAATGTTTTGTTTTAAATATTTGATTTTACTGGAATTACTATTTAATATAAAATTTAAATCATTATTTGATCTATTTTTATGAAATATTATTATGGAAAACAAGGTGAGGCCCTATTCAGATTTTAGCTCACACCCTACCTTTTCCTTCGAGTGTTTGTGGACTTTCTCCAACCATGTCTGAGTAAATGGAAGGTGTCTCTTGGAGGACGTGTATGTTCTTAATCCCTTGGGGATTATATTGATATTTCCTTTGGAACATAGAGTTTATCTTATTAGACATATGGTACTTTGATGATGTACCAATTGGATTTTCTTATACCTATTTGTTTTTTGGTACTGTATCCTTTGGGAGTTTTCTTTGAGCATACTGATATGTGTCTATTTCTTCCACTATTTTCATAGAAAAATTATTCCCTATTTTATCTTGTTTGATGTGAGGTTATAGTCACCAACCCATAGGAAATGGGAATTCTCTTCAGATCATGTTGGGATCGGCTCGGGTGACAGGGTACTAGGGTAACTGGGATGGTTCGTGATAAAGTGTTATCAAAGGTGTAGTTTAATCAACTTTCCTTGATGTGAATATGCAATTTGAGATATTTTTGGGACTTATAAGGTAGTTTTGAGTGAATTTGTGTCTATATCTCATTATGATGATCATTAATTCATCATTTTTGGTTTTGTAAAGGCTTATTTAGTGTCACGACCCATCCTCGGGGCCTGTGTCATGACTACCCCAAGCCCGCCTCCCATAGGCCAGGGGCTGGTGACTAGCACCAAAGGCGTAAATAACGACAAAAAGGGGGAGGAATTGCCTTTATAAAGTAAACAAACACCACAGAGTAAGCCAATAGAATTAAACAATAAATAAACTGAGTACAAAAGTAGGTGTGGAAAGTAAATGGGCCAGAATACAAACCCAAACTGAAAGTAAAGTACAACTGGAAAGAAAGTACAGAAACTGAAAAGTAAAGAAGCAACGTCGAGTCGTCCACTGGAAGTCCCACCTGAAGGGTGGGTACAGATAGTCTCCTCAACTCCTCGGGTCCAGCCGTCCGCTCTGTGTATGTCTCGCCCAGTGGTCAACCTCCAGGTACCGACTTACTCCAAAAGCCTCAATCACGATCAGCGTTGTCCGTCGTCTGCATCCAACACAACGTAGTGAGGGAATAGCCCATGCAGGGGTGAGTATACGCTACACAGTAGGGACCCCAAGACCCCTGAACGTCTCCCAGAATCCACAAAGGATAATCCACAAAGGAAAGATACAACCACGAAGTAACATCCAACACTACTTAGGTATATGACCATACATATACCTAAGTCATCAATTCCAGTTCGGCTCCAACATCCGAGCCCAAGTTCGATCACGTCCACACAGGATAATACAACCCAAATCACACAAGAAAGAACAACCCAATCCACATAGGAAAGCAAAACCCAATCCACATAGGAAAGCAAGTCAATCATATCGAAGATAATGATTGAAAGTCAAGACTCAACTCAAAACAGAATTTAAATCATGATGTTGAAACCATAGCTGTTGGGGAACTCCCCCTCTATCGAGTATAGGGGTCCTGCAGCTACAATCAAGCACTTCCCACTAACCTTGGACTGTTGTAGTACTCCACCTGTTGAGTACTGTGGGCCTGCTGCTTCAACCAAGCGCTTCCCACCATGGGTCTGCCGCTACAACCAAGCTCTCCCCATCATAGCCTACAGAGGTACACCTTCTGTTGAGTACCGCAGGTCTGCCGCTACAACCAAGGGCTCCTCTGCCATGGGTATGCCACTACAACCAAGCGCTCCCCACTGGGCTATCTGAAACACTCCGGGTCGATCGATCAGCAGTCGTCATGTCTCAGCCATCTCTAGGGTTCCTGGACACTACATGCTCGATTCTGGGAGGGTCTGCTCCACGAGCTAAGGGGGGTTCATTACATCAACTGACACGTAGTCCGGAGTGGACGTATCCCAATGTTTTTTCTCGACAAAAAGAACTCAACGTGACAGACGGCGCGTCAATCGGACGCTCGGTCTAAGAGTTATTGGCTTTTTCGTTCCAGGGGCCCGGTTGGTTTTTAAGTCGAAACCAACCCGGCCGTACTCCAACTGCATCCAAACCTCGAGAGGAGTAATCCAAAAGGGTTGTCTCACTAAAAGGAATCCAAAAAATTCAACGACACGTCAATTGGATGTCTAGAGCTCAAGTTATAAGCGTTTCCGCTCCGAGTGCCTGGTTGGTTTCGTGTTCGAACCAACCCGGTTGTACCCAAAGTTCTCTGAAACCTAGAGTGTAATATACTGAAACGACTGTCTCAATCCAAGTATCACATCGCAAATGACGGTGCGTCGATCGGAGGTCTGTACCCCATGTTACGGGAATTTAAACGAACCTGTCCGGTTTTAGGGGGGTTTGGGCCCGGACCGACCCGGCCCAAGACCCCCTGGGTCGGCCCGAACTGGGTCAAACTGACCCGGGTCCGGGTCCGGCCATCAGGGCGCGGCCCGGCCTGGCCGGCCCGGCGCGGGTGGCCCGGCCCGGTGCGGCTGGTCCGGCCTGACGCGGGCACGACCCGCGTGGCCAGCGGCTCGGCCGTTTGGCCGAGAGGGATGCGGAGGGGGGCGCTGCCCCCCTTGAATGAAGAAACGACCCCTATAAAGGGGTCCTGCCTCTTGGCCAGCCAGGGGTTACGACCCCCGGTCCTTCCGAAATGGTCGGCCCGGCTGGCCGGCCGATGCTGCCGTCGCTGGACCCTGCGGTCCCGCCCCTCCGAAGAGCCTATGGTCGGCGGTTCTAGCCGCCCCTCCTTGCACCGCCGCGTCTTCAAGCCGGGGAATGACTCCGGCCCCGGCTTCTTTCGGCCTCAACGGCACGGCGCAACGACGTCGTGCTTCTTCGCCGCGTTCCTCTTTGTTTATGTGCGGTGTCATTGCACCACGCTGCCTTTGTTCATGCTGCAACAAGTACAACATCAAAGGGGGAAGAGGATCGTCTGTGTTCGTGCGGTTCGACCTCCTCCCATTATAACGATAATAGGCGGACCAAAAATTAAAATAACTTTGACAAAGCAAGCACAAATTTAATCCACTAAATTTGAACTCAAACCCCTACCTTGATGAAGTTGTCGAACGAGGTTCGTTGCGGGAAAAGGACGTCGTGGAAGACGGTGTCGCGGAAGACGGCGTCGCGGAAGATGGCACCGTATATGTCGTTAGTGTTCGCCCGAAGAAGGATGCGGCCCATCGTCATTCTCCTAAGAAGACGTCTCTTACTGGCTGTGGAGAGGGGAGGAGACGGCACGGCAATTCCCTTACGGTGATGGAGTTCTTAGTCGTATACTCGGTGTTCTTCACGTTCTTCAATGAGGAAGAAGATGTTCTTCAGAGCTCAAGAGTCCTCTCCTTCTTTCCGCACAATGAATCAACCCCCAATAAAATAAGACATTGTCTTATTTTATTAACACACATGCATGCCAACATTAAATTTGAAATTTAAAAAGATCCCATTCAATTAATTAAATTAATTGAAGAGCCTTTAACAGTCCATTAAAATGGGAGAGTTTACCTGTCATTAAAAGGGGGTGCTGGTGTGTTACACAAATAAATTGCAAGAGGGAGGTCAAATTGAAACGAAGTGGTGGGGCTCATGTGGGCCCCACTTCACTAATATCTTACTTAGAGAAGTTAGGATGTAGTGGGTCCACTCCAACCTCTAAGCATAGGTTAAAACTACATAGAATAGAAAATAAAAATTGTGGCACAAATTTTTATTTCATTCTTTAGTTAACCCATTTATTTAATAACCTCACCCAAGAAAACGCAAGTCCAGAAAAGGTGTTCCTAAGAAATTACTGGCGCTACGATTCCATCGGTGCCCTCGGATTTCGATTCCGAGAACCTGTTCAAAAGTTAGAAAAACCCTCTCGTTCGTTCACTGAACGTACTCGAGCTAAAATTCGTAAATTGATTCCAGGCACACTGGGCCTCGGAATCAGGTGCTGTCAGAAACTGCATACTTGTAAAATCCCAAAGAAAATTAAGAAAAAATTTCCATTGAAATTTACGGGTATTTACATTACTCCCACCTCAGAGCTTTACATCCCCGTACAGCTATAACACAAACTAGGGAAACAAAAGAGGGTATTGAGCACACATCTGAGTCTCCCGCTCCCAAGTGCTCTCCTGGCGGTTTCCATGCTTCCATATGATGTGCACTAGAGGAATCGACCGCCCACGTAGGACCCGCTCCTGTCGATCCTCGATCTCCACCGGGAACTCTGCAAAAGTCGCCCCATCTTCAATGTCCAACTCCCCATGGTCGATGATATGCATCGGGTCGTTCACGTATCTCCTCAGCTAAGATACGTGGAATACGTCGTGCACCCAGTGCAACTGAGGTGGTAGAGCCAGGCAATAAGCCACCTTGCCTATCCTGCTGAGAACCTAGAATGGTCCGATGAAGCATGGATATATCTTACCGCCCCGGCCAAAACTCCGTAATCCACATCAAGGTGAGACCCATAAGAAAACATGGTTTCCATCCTCGAACTCTGGTGGTCCCCACCTCCAGTTAGCAAAAGAATTTTGTCGGCTCTGAGCTGTCCTCATCCGCTCTTGGATGACCTCGACCTTCTCTGGTCCTACAAGAGCTACTAAGATTTCTTCTTTTCCGATAAGAGAAATCTGGTCTCATCCCCAGGATAAACCATGTTCTTTGCCTAATACAGTCAATCCCGACATGGATGATACTAATCCATACCAAGGATGACTTCGTAAGGCCTCGACGCTACTACTAAGAGATCCAAATGTTACTCTCGCCTCCATGGGTTGAGAGTCACACTGTCGGCATTAGTGTGTGGCCACTAGGTCTCCTCCAGTAGGTATCTCAAAAGTGAGGGTCAAGTCAACGGTCTTTAAACCAACCCCTACCTTGATGAAGTTGTCGAATGAGGTTTGTCATGGGAAAAGGACATCACAGAAGATGGCGACACGGAAGATGGCGTCGCGGAAGATGGCGTCGTATACGTCGTTGGTGTTCTCCCGAAGAAGGATGTGGCCCATTGTCGTTCTTCGGGACCCGTGCCGTGACTACCCCAAGCCCCCCACCCATAGACCAGGGGCTGGCGACTAGCACCAAAGGTTTAAATACCGAAGAAAGGGGAAGGCATTGCCTTATAAAGTAAAAAAACATAACAGAGTAAGCCATAAGAAACACTAAGTAAAACTGGGTATAAAAGTAAGTGCGGAAAGTAAATGGGCTAGAATACAAACCCAAACTGAAAGTAAACTACAACTGGAAAGAAAGTACATCAACTGAAAGTAAAGAAGCAACGTTGAGCCATCCACTGAAAGTACCACCCGAAGGGTGGGTACAGATAGCCTCCTCAGCTCCTTGGGTCCAGCCGTCCGTTCCGTGTACGTCTCGCCCAGTGGTCCACCTACAGGTACCGACCTGCTCCACAAGCCTCAACCACGATCAGCACTGTCTGTCGTCTACATCCAACACAACGTAGTGCGGGCATAGCCCATGCAGGGGTGAGTATACGCTACTCATTAGGGACCCCGAGACCCCCGAAGGTCTCCCAGAATCCACAAAGGAAAGATACAATCACAAAGTAACATCCAACACTACTTAGGTATATGCCCATACATATACCTAAGTCATAAATTCAAGTTTGGCTCCAACATCCGTGCCCAAGTTCGATCACGTCCACACAGGATAGTACAACCCAATCCACACAGGAAAGAACAACACAATCCACATAGGAAAGCAAGTCGATCATATCGAAGATAATGATTGAAAGTCAAGACTCAGCTCACACAGGTATACTTCTTCGTAAGGTAATAGAGATGATCAGATGTAGCCACTGATTCATTTAAGCTGCGACCCACGTAGGATACTAGACCAGCTAAGCTGTCGGACCCACATAGGATACAGACCAGCTACTCTGCCAGACCCACGTAGGATACAAGAACAGAGTCAAACACTGCCAGACCCACGTAGGATACAAGAACAGTAGTACAGTCGGACCCACGTAGGATACAAGAACAGTAGTCATCGCCATCAAACCCACGGAGGATTTCAGTATGGTCTTCATCACTGCCAAACCCACGGAGGATTTCAGTGCAGTCGTCGTCGCTGCCGAACCCATGGAATATTTTAGTGCAGTCATCATTGTCGTCGCAGTCGCAGCCAGCTCTAGGGTTCCCGCACATAGTATGCTCGTTTTCGGGAGGGCCTCCTCCACGATCCAAGGGGGTCGATACATCAACTGACATGTATTCCAGAGTTGATTTATCCCAAAGTTCCATCTCGACATAGGGAACTCAACATGACAGACGGTGCGTCAATCGGATGCTCGGTCTGAGAGTTATTGGCTTTTTCGTTCTAGGGGCCCGGTTTGTTTTTAAGTCAAAACCAACCCGAACGTACTCCAACTGCATACAATCCTCAAGCAGAGTAATCCAAAAGGTATGTCTCACTAAGAGGAATCCAAAAAAGTTAACGACATGTCAATCGAATGTCCGGAGCTCAAGTTATAAGTGTTTCCACTACGAGGGCCCGGTTGGTTTCGTGTTCGAACCAACCCAGACATACACAAAGTTCCACGAAACCTTGAGTGTAATATACCAAAACGATCGTATCGATCCATGTATCACATTTCAACTGACGTTGCATCGATCGGAGGTTTGTAGCCCAAGATACGGGCGTTTGAACGGAATTGTACGGATATAGGGGGTTTTGGGCCCGGACCAACCCGGCCCAAGAACCCATGGGTCGGCCCGAAGCAGTTCGACCCGAATCGGGTCCGGGTCCGTCCAAAAGGGCATGGCCCGACCCGGTGGGCGCGGCCCGGCCCTGCCGGCGCAGCGCGGCCCGACCTGGGCGGCTGGTTGGCCTGGCGCGGGTGCGGCTCGTGTGGCCAGACAGCTCAGCTCGGCCGAGCTGTCGCGGAAAGGGGTGGGCGTGCTGCCCCCTGATTGAGAAATATCCCTCGCATGGGAGGCCCGCCCTTTTCCAGCTAGGGTTTACGACCCACGGGTTTCTTGGAAACCGGCCGGCCAAGCCGGCCGGTGTGTCACCGCGGGACCCCCCGCGGGTCCCGCCCTCCTTGTACCTGCAGCGAGCGGTTCCGGCCGCTTCTCCCCGCACCACCGCGGTCTTGTCCGACCAGCGTGGCGCGATGGCGTCGTGCCTCTCCGCCGCATCCCCGCTCCGGCCGCGGCTTCTTCTTGGTTCTCCGGCACGGCGCGCTGGCGCCGCGGCCTCAACGGCGCCGCGCGACGGTGCCGCGCATCTTCGCCCGTTCCTCTTTCTTCTGCGTGGTGTCATTGCACCGCGCTGCCTTTCTCGTGCCGTAATAAGTACAACATCAAAGGGGGAGGTGGTTCGGTCTTGTTCATGTGGTCCGGCCTCCTCCCGTTATTACGATAACAGGCGGACCAATATAAGAGTCGAAAAATGGAAAAGAAAACACGAACAAAAATTAACCCCTACCTCGATGAAGTTGTCGAATGAGGTTCGTCGCGGAAAATAAGACATTGCGGAAGACGGAGTCGCGAAAGGAGGCTCCATAAGCATCATCGACGTCGCGGTACACGGCGTCGCGGTGAAGAGGATCCTCGGCGTCGTGGTACACGGCGTCGCGTCGTCGATCTCCGAGGAATTAGCGTTCTTCGTCGGTGTCGGTGCGTTCTTCGTGTTCTTCATGGAGGAAGATAATGTTCTTTGTGGAAGAACGCAAAGAACATCTTCTCCCTCATCGAAGAATGTGAAGAACGCCGAGTCTACGACGAAGAACTCAATCACCGCAAGGGAATCGTTGTGTCGTATCTTCTCCTCTCTGAATCCAGTAAGAGACACCTTCTTCGGAGAATGACGACGGGCCGCATCCTTCTTCGGGCAAACACCAACGACGTATACGGCACCGTCTTCCGCGACGCCGTCTTCCGCGACGTCCTTCTCCCACGACGAACCTCGTTCGACAACTTTATCAAGGTAGGGGTTTGAATTCAAATTTAATGGATTAAATTTGTGCTTCCTTTGTCGAAGTAATTTTAATTTTTGGCCTGCCTGTTATCGTTATAACGGGAGGAGGTCGGACCGCATGAACATGGCCGAACCTCTTCCCCCTTTGATGTTGTACTTGTTGCGGCAAGAACAAAGTCAGCGCGGTGCAATGACACCACGCGGAAACAAAGAGGAACGCGGTGAAGAAGCGCAGCGTCGTCGCGTCGCGCCATTGAGGCTGAAAGAAGTCGGGGCCAGAGTCAGGCCGCGGCGGAGGGGTGCGGCGCCGTCACACTGCGTCGGCCGGACAAGGTCGCGGCTTGAAGACGTGACGGTGCAAGGAGGGGCGGCCGGAACCGCCGGCCGTCGGCACTTCGGAGGGACGGGACTGCGGGGTCCCGCGGTGGCAGCACCGGTCGGCCAGCCGGGCCGGTCGTTTTGGAAGGACCAGGGGGCGTAACCCCCGGCTGGCCAAGAGGCAGGCCCCCCTCATGGGGGTTGTTTCTTCATTCAAGGGGGGGGCAACACCCCCCTCCGCATCCCGCTCGGCCAAACGGCCGAGCCGCTAGCCACGTGGGTCGTGCCCGCGTCAGCCCAGACCGGCCGCACCGGGCCGAGACACGCCCTAATGGCCGGACCCGGACCCGGGTCGGGTCACCCTGGTTCGGGCCGACCCATGGGATCTTGGTCCAGGTCGGTCCGGGCCCAAAACCCCCTAAAACCAGACAGGTTCGTTTAAATGCATGTAACTTGGGCTACAGACCTCCGATCAAAGCACCGTCCGTTGTGATGCGATCCTTGGATCGAGATGATAGTTTCGATATATTACACTCAAGGTTTTGGAGAACTTTGGGTATGGCCGGGTTGGTTCAAACACGAAACCAACCGGGCCCTCGGAGCAGAAACGCTTTTAACTTGAGCTCTGGTTGTTCGATTGACGTGCCGTCAAATTTGTTGGATTCCTCTTAGTGAGACGGACCTTTTTTCTTACTCTGCTCGAGGTTTGGATGCAGTTGGAATACGGTCGGGTTGGTTTTGACATAAAAACCAACCGGGCCCCTGAAACGAAAAGGCCAATAACTCTTAGACCGGGTGTCCGCTTGACGCGTCGTTTGTCACATTGAGTTCTTTTTGTCGAGACGAAACTTTGAGATACATCAACTCCGGACTACGTGTCAGATGATGTAACGACCCCCCTTTTCTCGTGGAGCGGACCCTCCTGGAATCGATCATGTTGTGTGCAGGAACCCTAGAGATGGCTGAGACTTGACGACTGCTGATCGATCATGTAGAGACCCGAAGCCTGACGTACATGGACATTACATTACTTTTGCGGAATACTTAGTACATAACAAACACACACACAAGGATCATAACAGTTTAGTGTCTTTGGAAACTCGGAATATAATCTTCTAATCGTGGTGAAATATTTTCAACATCTCCCATAAAGATCTTCCCTTTTTTTACGTAAAACCTTTCTTTATATCCTGGGGAAAAGAAAACATAAAAGGGTGAGATCAAATGCTCAGTAAGGGTAAACAAAAGAAATATCAATCACGTCATATTCATAAGAACATAACTTTTGGAAATCTTAACCTGCAAAAGAGATCATAATATCATAACATGGGATAAATCATAGAAGTGAAATGTAATCCCAATAATCATAACATAAAACATGAAACTTTGTGACATACACACATAATCATAGAGAATCATATCTTATTAGTCAAGACTCATTTCCAAGACTATCTTAGTGGACAAAGTCCCTTTCTGAACCGAGTCACCCTCGTTTCAGTCCTGTTTCACTGAACCGGTATAACCTACCATTCCAGCCATGTCTATCTCATGAGATATAAAATCTTTACCCAATGCATTGGAGGGAGATATAGGTCCCACCCATCTCATAATGATACCATTCTTATGTGTGCCACAAAATCATAAATCATACATCATTGCATAACCCATGTAATCAAAATGGGAATCTTAAACATCATGACATCATAAAACAATTCATATAAGATAAAGGAATTCATAAAAATAATTCCATCACAACATAATCAAATCAATGTAATAATAGGGATATAAATAGAACCCTATATTATCTTAGATGGAAAATAATTTTGATAAAACACTTGAACTTTATTCTTGAGGAAAATATCCTTTCTACTTCAAAAACACTTTTCCTTTCTTAACATGTCATGCAATTTTAAACTAAAAGAAGTTGATTAAAAATAAACTTGAAAACTTGTGAAGGAATCTTTTTGGAAATAATGTATTAAAAATCCATTCATGCCGTAAAAGTTGAAAAAAACATTCTTCTCATACTTTTGTCGGAAAAGTCAAAAAAGTACCTCGTACGAAAAACGACAAAAGATTCGTTTCATATCTTTTACTAAAAACTCACCGAAGGGTAAAATGGGATTCAAACAATTGTAGGTGAATGGAAATAATATTACATATTAAGGAAACATGTATGTGGATGATAAAATACACCCCAGTAAATACCAAAGTATAAACAATCTCTGATAAAAATGAGATTCTGATATTTCCCTTACCTTATGTCTGATATGCTTTGTACGTATCCGAACCTCCTGTATAATGATTTAAATAATGTCATTAACTTATTACAGAATCATATTCATTGTTATGATATCATATATGGTTCACTTATGACTTTATATTACCCGTTCTTTTGTAAATTCCATGTCAAAGAAGCGTTTTGGGTAAAATCGTTTCATTTATCGTAGGTGTTTGGACATGTTGGTCTTGACATTATTATTACTTATATCATGATTTACTTACTTCCATAATATAAAACATGATTTATATATCATATATATTCAGTATATATATATATATAATAGATAGATAAATGAAATGAAACACATCGTTCATGGAGACGGTAGTCCGTACGTACGCATGAACGTTGTTTTCCTTTCCTTATTGTCTTGAATGGAAGTAATTAGATGACATACATATATATATACATAAATCCAGTAGATTTAACATGTCATATATTTCATTATTATTCATTATATATACTTTATAATCATTCATGAATGGTTAATGTGGAGAATGAATCTCATCGCGTCGTGGAGAGGGTATTCCGTACGTACGCACGAGCGATGATATCGTTCCCATGGTCGTGGAATTGTGTTGAAGTGTATGTATACTATTTCAGTATCAATATCACTTTATAATAATCATATATAGTTACTCATTACACCATTATACCCATCCAATTAAGGTGGTGGCGGAAAATAGATTACACCACGGCGCGGAGACGGTATTCCGTACGTACGCACGCGCGGTGATTTCCTTTCTCTGTAGGATGGATAGAAGGTTAATTAGAGTTGTTTCATATTTATAATAACATATCAGTATATAATAAATACTGATGTTATTACTTTATCATGAAACAACTAAATAAGAAGAAGTTGAAGAAGAAAGAAATTGAAAAAGATCGGTAATGGATATTACCTCTTTTTGACATGCCTTCACTTAACCTCCACTTAAAGAACTAAGGATGGTCTTTGAAGAATTCCAGGACCTCTAGGATGATACTAGGGAAGTGGAGAAGATATTTTGGCAGGGGTTTTCCGAGCATGAATGCTCAAATTGGTGTGAGGAGGAGAGGGAGGAGGTGCCCTTTTATAAGGGAGGAGAGGGGCACCTTTGGAATAACTAAAAATATTATTTTATTATAAAGTCAATTTCGGTTTTAAATAGCCCCAAATTGATTTATTTCTAAGCTAAGGTGGGGATGGATCTAAATCCCCTCATCCAATAGAATTTAGACAAGTTTAGGTTCCTATTGTAACCTTATCATTTATATTTAACTTTAAGTTAGATAATTTTACATTTACCATGTCTTCTTGTTTTCTTACACTATAAGGTTAATAAACTTACTATATCAAGACAAACGAACCCCAAGTTGTTTATTATTAATATATATAACCTTATCTAATTCATTTGGCCGAACCTTAGATTTTTAGGAATAAAATAACAATTAATAATATAATATTTGTTTTAAGAACTATTTTATGTCAATTTTGACACTATTTAGTAATTGATTTTTGTGAAAATCATAACAGAATTATTAGTTCGAAAAAATTTAATTAAATAAATAATAACATGTCATATTAACCTATAAAATTAGTTTAATTCATAAAAAGTCTCAAATTATATTTATTTGGGTATTTATAATATCAATTATTATAATTGTTCACTATTATGGTAATTACTGCATCATCATTGTGTCATAAATAAATTAATTTATTTAATCTCTAAAATTATAAATAAAATATAATTATGTAGGAAATCTTTTTAGTTTTCTAATGAGTATTTATAGTCTAATTTATCTTATGTATAACCCTATATTAAAAATGTTTTAGTAAATAATCTTTGATTTTAACTCTTTTAACTCTTCTTTGAATTAAATAATAATAAATGTCCTAATCTAATCCAAGTGGGCCTAAATGGTCATATTTTATTCCTAAGGTTGTTTTTGGTCGAATTAAACTTATCCAATAGAATTAGGACATGTGTTAGGGTAATAATAATATCATCTTTACCCTTAATTACCCAATTTACTTTTAACTGTGGTAAAAAAAAGTAAAAAGTTACTATTCACCAAAAATTATTTTCATCTCATTGAACCACATTTTACTTACTGACATCAACCGTGTCTCTCGGATTTTTGAAATTCCATTCACAGAAGCGGTAAAATTAATTTTTATGAAAAATTCATTTTTTTTAACTACCACTTAGTGGTTTCACTATTTATCAAAAAATGAAAGTTTCCAGAAAATTACCAAAAATTAGGCCTAAGCTATATTTGATATTATGAACTCAAAAATGATGTCTATTTTTCCAAATTAAAAACATATCAGTTGCATTAATTAATTTAAAAATTAATTCCCGTCGTCAAAACAAATGGCGTGTTTTTAAGAGATAATAACTATCAAAAGATTGACACTTGTTTATAACTGGTTTAAATGTGAAATTACATCCAATGACCAACATTGTATTAAATTGTAAAAATATATTCTAGATATACTTTAAAACCACTCAAATTAACAATTTATCACTATTAATTATTTCGATTGAAAAAGTTGTTTTTAATTAAAATTTCGTAATTTTCACTATTCATCAAAATATGAAAGTTATCCGAAAATTACAAAAATTTCACCCAAAGCTAATTTCGATATTCCGAATCCAAAAATGAAGTCCATTTTGAAAAATAAAATTTTCAAAATTTCAAAAAGTGTTTATTACTATTCATAATGGCTAGTTTTAATAATATTTTAATAGCATGTCATTGTTTAGTGAAACTCGTTATTGCGTACTACACACGCTATTGAGGAAGGTCATGATTGCGTGTAACACAAGGAAAGTCAAGGATGCATGTTGTTCAAGCTCCTTTTGGTGTAGCGTACAACACAAGACATTAATGAAATTAAAAGGAATATTTTTCATAAAATCTCGGGGTGTTACATTCTACCCCCCTTAAAATGAATTTTGCCCTCGAAATTCATCGGGGTTATAAATTGTTTACTATTCGAAAGTTTCTTTAATAGAAATCCACATCGTAAAAAGGAATACCAAAACCAATATTTAAAAAACAAAAGTATGAAACATAACGGTTACCCAAATAAACTAATCACTAGGTTTCCACATAGGTGAAAATATGGATATGGAAGAGAAATCTAACCATCATGTTCTGATGGAGAGTGGTAGAGAACATGGCTATGGAAAAGCCAGCAATCACAAAGCCATAAATTTGTGACGATCTAAGGTACCATCTGATTCATCAGATATAAGAGCACTAGGACAACATTTTTGGTTTTCAAGATCATTTATCTAAAGTTGATGAAATTGGAATTAGAAGAAATACTTTCGTGATTTTGGTATAGTCTCACGGTTGGTCGTTTTTTGGACAATTTCTACTTCATCACTTAAAGAAATGAAGTTGAATTTGTCATTCGTGATGTGTTAGCAGATCATGTGATAGAATGATGGATCATTCCATCTGTCTCAAACAAAAGGTTAGAAAAGTTATCAAAAAAATACATAAGTCCATCTATAGTGAGATTAATCGTATATGGTTTCTAAAATGGACTTATACTTCTTATATCATACTGCTTAATATAATAAAACTAGTTTCTACTAAACAGGGACTTCCTGTAGGCCAGTGGTAGGCGATAAAGGCCAGTCGCACTTCGGTTGTGGGTTCGATTCCCACAGCCTTGTCCGACGCGATGGGTTGTCGCCCGTCCTGCAGGTTGTCCTTTTTCTAAAACTACATTACTATAACATCACATAAATAATATCAAAAAAAGTTCTATCCGTAAACAATACTAACTTATGTTTAACATAATCCATTCCAATCTTTAGGCTTATCTAAAATACTTCGGTCCAAGCTCATAGTATAAAAAAATGATAACTTGAAATGTCGTCAACCAAGCATGTGAATACCATCATTTATCCCCCATATATCTTGTTGGTCACATTCCAATCATGTGAATACCTTAATGATGTATTCTCTTGAAAAATGAATACCCATTAAACCTTAGTGAAAACATGAATGCTGTCAAAAGTTAACTCTTTCTACATACCAAAATCCAAAAATTCTATATACTCAAACCATGATATAAACTTCTCCTTATATCAGTCATGAGCTCATGAATACTATCAAACATTTAATTTTCTCCTTATCCCTTCATTATGCGCATATCATCTACATTCCAAAAATATCTGAATAACCTTTCATGGATACTGGTAACATTAATCATACACTTTCAAAACTCAAGGAAAGACAACAGTGTAACAATCCTTAGATGTCTCTTTATTCCATAGTACCATGAGATTACTTATACAACATTACACATGATAAACATGTAATCATTCCACTACATTCATAAACCATTGACTGAGCTTCAACAATTATTTCATCTCACATATCATTTTTAGTCTCTTCATCATCATCCACATAAATACTACCCATACGACCATACTGATTATCTTCATGAGACTTTACCTTATGGCATTGGTTTTCATAATGCTCGTACATTCCACATTTAAAACATTTAACCATTGTTGATGTCGTAGCAATACCATTATCCTCATCCCTGGTGTTAACTGAACCTTTTCCTTTTCACTTACTGGCTTTGTGTCCTTCTTTTTCACACCCAAAGAATCTTCCAGTTCCTTTGAAACATTCTCCTTGATGCCTCTTCCCACATGATTTACATAGGGGAAATTGAACTTTCTTTCCTCTATGATCATCATGAAACTCCATCTTTCTCTTATTAGCCGAGTCAGGAAACTTACCAAATTTTACTTTATTGATCATATTATGAGATTGATGATTCGGCATAATAATGATGTTTGGACTTCCAAATCCCATTTCATGTGGTTTCTCATGAAGAATATCATTCCATTGCCCATCATATCCTCCATTATCGTGAATCATCTTGTTTCCAGCCATTTTCTAAAACCCAAAAAGAATAGTGTGAGAGGAAAAAATCATAATAAAGGGGGAGTAACTTCAATATCTAGCATCTTTGGTTTAATCTAATATTGTTACCAAAGTTCTAGGACTATATCCTATACGTATACTTATCCTTAGGGACATCCCTAGAAAAACCTTAGAAATATCTCTAGGGATCTCACTAAGGTTTTCACATCCTAGTTTCCAGAGGTTGACTAAACTTTTCCTCTGATACCAACTGTAGAGACCGGAAGCCTGATGTACAAGTACATTACATTACTTTTGCGGAATACTTAGTACATAACAAACACACACACAAGGATCGTAATAGTTTAGTGTCTTTGGAAACTCGGAATATAATCTTCTAATCATGGTGAAAGATCTTCAACATCTCCCATAAATATCTTCCTTTTTTACCTAAAACCTTTCTTTATATCCTGGGGAAAAGAAAACATAAAAGGGTGATCTCAAATGCTCAGTAAGGGTAAACAAAAGAAATATCAATCACATCATACTCATAAGAACATAACTTTTGGAAATCTTAACCTGCAAAAGAGATCATAATATCATAACATGGGATAAATCATAGAAGTGAAATGTAATCCCAATAATCATAACCTAAAACATGAAACTTTGTGGCATACACACATAATCATAGAGAATCATATCTTATTAGTCAAGACTCATTGCCAAGACTATCTTAGTGGACAAAGTCCCTTTCTAAACCGAGTCACCCTCGTTTCAGTCCTGTTTCACTGAACCGGTATAACCTACCATTCCAGCCATGTCTATCTCATGAGATATAAAATCTTTACCCAATGCATTGGAGGGAGATATAGGTCCCACCCATCTCATAACGATACCATTCTTATGTGTGCCACAAAATCATAAATCATACATCATTGCATAACCCATGTAATCAAAATGGGAATCTTAAACATCATGACATCATAAAACAATTCATATAAGATAAAGGAATTCATAAAAATAATTCTATCAAAACATAATCAAATCAATTTAATAATAGGGATATAAACATAACCCTATATTATCTTAGATGGAAAATAATTTTGATAAAACACTTGAACTTCATTCTTGAGGAAAATATCCTTTCTATTTCAAAAACACTTTTCCTTTCTTAACATGTCATACAATTTTAAACTAAAAGAAGTTGATTAAAAATAAACTTTAAAACTTGTAAAGGAATCTTTTTGGAAATAATGTTTTAAAAATCCATTCATGCCATAAAAGTTGAAAAAAACATTCTTCTCGTACTTTTGTCGGAAAAGTCAAAAAAGTACCTCGTACGAAAAACTACAAAAGATTAGTTTCATATATTTTACTAAAAACTCGCCGAAGGGTAAAATAAGATTTAAACAATTTTAGGTGAATGGAAATAATATTAGATATTGAGGAAACATGGATGTGGATGATAAAATACACCCCAGTAAATACCAAAGTATAAACAATCTCGGATAAAAATGAGATTGTGATATTTCACTTACCTTATGTCCGATATGCTTTGTACGTATCCGAACCTCCTGTATAATGATTTAAATAATGTCATTAACTTATTACATAATCATATTCATTGTTATGATATCATATATGGTTCACTTATGAGTTTATATTACCTTTTCTTTTGTAAATTCCATGTTAAAGAAGCGTTTTGGGTAAAATCGTTTCATTTATCGTAGGTGTTTGGACATGTTGTTCTTGACATTATTATTACTTATATCATGATTTACTTACTTCCAGAATATAAAACATGATTTATATATCATATATATTCAGTATATATATATATATATAATAGATAGATAAATGAAATGAAACACACCGTTCATGGAGACGGTAGTCCGTACGTACGCATGAACGCTGTTTTCCTTTACTTATTGTCTTGAATGGATGTAAGTAGTTGACATACATATATATATATATATACATAAATCCAGTAGATTTAACATGTCATATATTTCATTATTATTCATTATATATAATTTATAATCATTCATGAATGGTTAATGTGGAGAATGAATCTCATCGCGTCGTGGAGACGGTATTCCGTACGTACGCACGAGCGATGATATCGTTCCCATGGTCGTGGAATTGTGTTGAAGTGTATGTATACTATTTCAGTTTCAATATCACTTTATTATAATCATATATAGTTACTCATTACACCATTATACCCATCCAATTAAGGTGGTGGCGGAAAATATATTACACCACGGCGTGGAGACGGTATTCCGTACGTACGCACGCGCGGTGATTTAATTTTTCCGTAGGATGGATAGAAGGTTAATTAGATTTGTTTCATATTTATAACAACATATCAGTATATAATAAATACTGATGTTATTACTTTATCATGAAACAACTAAATAAGAAGAAGTTGAAGAAGAAAGAAATTGAAAAAGATCGGTAATGGATACTACCTCTTTTTGACGTGTCTTCACTTAACCTCCACTTAAAGAACTAAGGATGGTCTTTGAAGAAGACCAGGACCTCTAGGATGGTAATAGGGAAGTGGAGAAGATATTTTGGTAGGGTTTTTCCGAGCTTGAATGCTCAAATTGGTGTGAGGAGGAGAGGGAGGAGGTGCCCTTTTATAAGGGAGGAGAGGGGCACCTTTGGAATAACTAAAAATATTATTTTATTATAAAGTCAAGTTCGGTTTTAAATAGCTCCAAATTGATTTATTTTGAATATAAGGTGGTGAGGGATAAAAATCCCATAATACAATAGAATTTATACAAGTTTATGTTCCTATTGTAACCTTATCATTTATATTTAACTTTAAGTTAGATAATTTTACATTTACCATGTCTTCTTGTTTTCTTACACTATAAGGTTAATAAACATACTATATCAAGCCAAACGAACCCCAAGTTGTTTATAATTAATATATATAACCTTATCTAAGTCATTTGGCCGAACCTTAGATTTTTAGGAATAAAATAACAATTAATAATATAATATTTGTTTTAAAAACTATTTTATGTCAATTTTGACACTATTTAGTAATTGATTTTTGTGAAAATCATAACAGAATTATTAGTTCGAAAAAGTTAGTTAAATCAATACTAACATGTCATATTAACCTATAAAATTTGTGGAATTCATAAAAAGTCTCAAATTATATTTATTTGTGTATTTATAATATCAATTATTATAATTTTTCACTATTATGTTAATTAATGCATCATCATTGTGTCATAAATAAATTAATTTATTTAATGTCTAAAAATTATAAATAAACTATAATTATGTAGGAAATATTTTTATATTTATAATGAGTATTTATAGTCGAATTTATCTTATGTATAACCCAATATTAAAAATGTTTTAGTAAATAATATTTAATTTTAACTCTTTTAACTCTTCTTTGAATTAAATAATAATAAATGTCCTAATCTAATCTAAGTGGGACTAAATGGTCATATTTTATTCCTAAGGTTGTTTTTGGTCGAATTACACTTATCCAATAGAATTAGGACATGTGTTAGGGTAATAATAATATCATCTTTACCCTTAATTACCTTATTTACTTTTAACTGTGGTAAAAAAAAGTAAAAAGTTACTATTCACCAAAAAATACTTTCATCTCATTGAACCACATTTTACTTACTGACATCAACAGTGTCTCTCGGATTTTTTAAATTCTATTCATAGAAGCAGTAAAATTAAGTTTTATGAAAAATTCATTTTTTTAACTACCACTTAGTGGTTTCACTATTCATCAAAAAATGAAAGTTTCGAGAAAAATACCAAAAATTTGGCCTAAGATATATTTGATATTATGAACTCAAAAATGATGTCTATTTTAACAAATTCAAAACATGTCAGTTGCATTAATTAATTTAAAAATTAATTCTCGTCATCAAAACAAATGACGTGTTTTTAAGAGATAATAACTATCAAAAGATTCACACTTGTTTATAACTGGTTTAAATGTGAAATTACATCCAATGACCAACATTGTATTAAATTATAAAAATATATTCTATATATAAATTAAAACCACTCAAATTAACAATTTATCACTATTAATTATTTTGATTGAAAAAGTTGTTTTTAATTAAAATTTAGTAATTTTCACTATTCATCAAAATATGAAAGTTATCCGAAAATTACCAAAATTTCACCCAAAGCTAATTTCGATATTCCGAATCCAAAAATGAAGTCCATTTTGAAAAATAAAATTTTCAAAATTTCAAAAAGTGTTTATGACTATTCATAACGGCTAGTTTTAATAATATTTTAATAGCATATCGTTGTTTAGTGAAACTCGTTATTGCGTACTACACACGCTATCGAGGAAGGTCATGATTGCGTGTAATACAAGGCAAGTCAAGGATGCGTGTTGTGCAAACTCCTTTTGGTGTAGCGTACAACACAAGACATTAATGAAATTAAAAAGAATATTTTTCATAAAATCTCGGGGTGTTACAGATCGACCCGGAGTGTTTCGAATAGACCAATGGGGAGTGCTTGGTTGTAGCGGAAGACCCAAGGTGGAGGAGTGCTTGGTTATAGCGGCAGACCCGTGGTACTCAACAGAAGGAGTACCTCTATAGGCTATGAGGGGGACCGCTTGGTTGTAGCGGCAGACCCATGGTGGGAAGCGCTTGGTTGAAGTAGCAGGCCCACAGTACTCGACAGGTGGAGTACTACAACAGTCCAAGGTTAGTGGGAAGCGCTTGGTTGCAGCGGCAGGCCCCCTGTACTCGATAGATGGGGAGTTCCCCAGTAGCTCTGGTTTCGACATCATGATTTAAATCATGTTTTGAGATGAGTCTTGACATTAAATCATTATATTCGATATGATTGACTTGCTTTCCTATGTGGATTGGGTTGTGCTTTCCTTTGTGGATTGGGTTGTGCTTTCCTGTGTGGATTGGGTTGTATTATCCTGTGTGGACGTGATCGAACTTGGGCTAGGATGTTGGATCTGAACTGGAATTGATGACTTAGGTATATGTATGGTCATATACCTAAGTACTGTTGGATGTTACTTCGTGGTAGTATCTTTCCTTTGTGGATTATCCTTTGTGGATTCTGGGAGACCTTTGGGGGTCTCGGGGTCCTTACTATGTAGCGTATACTCACCCCTGCACAGGCTATGCCTGCACTATGTTGTGTTTGATGCAGAAGACAGACAACGTTGATTGTGATTGAGGCTTGTGGAGCAAGTCGGTACCTGGAGGTGGACCACTGGGAGGGACATACACAGAGCGGACGGCTGGACCCGAGGAGCTGAGGAGACTATATATACCCACCCTTTAGGTGGGACTTCCAGTCGATGGATCGATGTTGCTGCTTTACTTTTCAGTTGATGTACTTTCATTCCAGTTGTACTTTACTTTCAGTTTGGGTTTGTATTCTGGCCCATTTACTTTCCGCACTTACTTTTGTACTCAGTTTACTTAGTGTTTACTTCTACTGGCATACTCTGTGGTGTTTTTTACTTTATAAAGGAAATGCCTTCCCCTTTTTGTTGGGATTTACGCCTTTGGTGCTAGTCTCCAGCCCCTGGCCTTTGGGAGGCGGGCTTGGGGTAGTCACGGCACGGGCCCCGAAAACGGGTCGTGACAAATTACGAAGAAGCGCGGCGTCATCGTGCCGCGCCGTTGAGGCCGAAGGAAGCCAGGGCCGGAGTCAGGCCGCGGCGGAGGGGTGCGGCGCCGACGCACCGCGCAATTCGGACAAGGTCGCAGCTTGATGACGTGGCAGTGCAATGAGGGGCGGCCGGAACCACCAGCCGTCGGCGCTTCGGAGGGGCGGGACCGTGGGGTCCCACGGCGGTAGCACCGGCCGGCCAGCCGAGACGACCGTTTCAGAAGGACCGGGGGTCGTAACCCCCGGAAGGCCCCCCTCATTGGGGCCGTTTCTTCATTCAAGGGGGGCAGCGCCCCCCTCCGCATCCCGCTCGGCCAGACGGTCGAGCCGCTAGCCACGCGGGTCGCGCCCGCGTCAGGCCGGACCGGCCGCACCGGGTCGGGCCGGGCCGCGCCGGCGGGACCGGGCCACGCCAGCCGGGCCGGGCCGTGCCCTGATGGCCGGACCCGAACCCGGGTCGGGTCGACCCGGTTCAGGCCGACCCAGGGGGTCTTGGGGCGGGTCGGTCTGGGCCCAAAACCCCCTAAAACCGGACAGGTTTGTTTAAATACCCATAACATGGGCTATGGACCTCCGATCGACACACTGTCAGTTGCGATGCGATCCTTGGATCGAGACGGTCGTTTCGGTATATTACACTCAAGGTTTAGGAGAACTTTGGGTACGATCGGGTTGGTTCGAACATGAAAAGAAAGAGAGGACTCTTGCGCTCTGAAGAACATCTTCTTCCTTGTCGAAGAACATGAAGAATACCAAGTCTACGATGAAGAACTCCATCACCGAAAGGGAATCGTCGTGCCGTCTCCTCTCCTCTCCACAGCCATATTGAGATGCATTCTTCAGATAACGACGACGAGCTGCATCCTTCTTGAGGCGAACACCAATGACGTATATGGAACCGTCTTCCGCGACGCTGTCTTCCGCGACATCCTTTTCCCGCGACGAACCTCGTTCGACAACTTCATCAAGGTAGGGGTTTGAGTTCAAATTTAATGGATTAAATTTGTGCTTTCTTTCTCAAAGTTATTTTAATTTTTGGGCCGCCTGTTATCGTTATAACGGGAGGAGGTCAGACCGCATAAACATGGCCAACCCTCTTCCCCCTTTGATGTTGTACTTGTTGCGGCACGAACAAAGGAAGCGCGGTGCAACGACACCGTGTGGAAACAAAGAGGAACACGGCGAAGAAGCGCGGCGTCCTTGCGCCGCGCCGTTGAGGCTGAAAGAAGCCGGGGCCAGAGTCAGGCCGCGACGGAGGGGCGCGGCGCCGTCGCGTCGCGCCGGTCAGACAAGCTCGCGGCTTGAAGACGCGGTAGTGCAAGGAGGGGCGTCCGGAACCTCTGGCCGTCAGCGTTTCGGTGGGGCGGGGCCGTAGGGTCCCACGGCGGCAGCACTGGCCGGCCAGCCGGGCCGGCCATTTCGGAAGGACCGGGGGTCGTAACCCCTGACTGGCCAAGAGGCGGGCCCCCCTCATGGGGGCCGTTTCTTCATTCAAGGGGGGAAACTCCCCCCTCCGCATCATGCTCGGCCAAATGGCCGAGCCGCTGGCTACGCGGGCCGTGCCTGCGTCTTGAAATTTACGGGTCTTTACATTACTCTCACCTCAGAGCTTTACGTCCCTGTAAAGCTATAACAAAAACTAGGGAAACAAAAGAGGGTACTGACCACGCTTCTGAGTCTCCCACTACAACTAAGCTCTTCTCCGACATGGGTCTACCGCTACAACCAAGTTCTCCCCACTGTGATATCTGAAACACTCCGAGTCGATCGATCAGTAGTCGTAAAGTCTCAGCCAGCTCTAGGGTTCCCGCACACAACATGCTCGATTCTAGGAGGGTCCGCTCCATGATCCAAGGGGGTTCGTTACATCAAATGACACGTAGTCTGGAGTGGATGTATACCAAAGTTCTGTCACGACAAAAAGAACTCAACGTGACAGACGGTGCGTCAATCGGACGCCCGGTCTAAGAGTTATTGGCTTTTTCGTTCTAGGGGCCCGGTTGGTTTTTAAGTCGAAACCAACCCAACCGTACTCCAACTGCGTCCAAACCTTGAGCGGAGTAAGCCAAAATGTCTGTCTCACTAAGAGGAATCCAACAAAGTCGACGTCACGTCAATCGGACGTCCAGAGCTCAAGTTATAAGTGTTTCCGCTCCGAGGGCCAGGTTGGTTTCGTGTTCGAACCAACCTGGTGGTACCCAAAGTTCTTCGAAACTTTGAGTGTAATATACCGAAACGACCGTCTCAATCCAAGGATCTCATTTCAAGTGACGTTGCGTCGATCGGAGATCCATATCCCAAGTTATGAGCATTTAAACGAACCTGACCCGTTTTAGGGGGTTTTGGGCCCAAACCGACCCGGCCCAAGACCCCCTGGGTCGGCCTGAACCGGGTCGACCCGACCCGGGTCCGGGTCGGCTCGACCCGTGTTCGGGTCCAACCATCAGGGCATGGCCTGGCCCGGCTGGCGCAGTGCGGGCCGCTCGGCCCGGTGCGGCCAGTCCGACCTGATGCGGGCGCAGCCCGCGTGGCCAGCGGCTCGGCCATTTGGCCGAGCGAGATGTGGAGGGGGGCGCTGCCCCCCTTGAATGAAGAATTGGCCCCTATGAGGGGGGCCCGCCTCTTGGCCAGCAGGGGGTTACGACCCCCAGTCCATCCGAAACGGCCGGCCCGGCTGGTCGGCTGGTGTTGCCGTCGCGGGACCCCGCTATCCCGCCCCTCCGAAGCGCCGATGACCGGTGGTTCCGGCCGCCCCTCCTTGCACCGCCGCATCATCAAGTCGCGGCCTTGTCCGACCAGCGCGGGGCGACGGCGCCGCGCCCCTCCGCCATGGCCTTACTCCGTCCCTGGCTTCTTTCGGGCTCAACGGTGCAGTGCGATGACTCGTCGCTTCTTCGCCGCGTTCCTCTTTGTTTCCATGTGGTGTCGTTGAACCGCGCAGCCTTTTTTCGTGCCGCAACAAGTACAACATCAAAGGGGGAAGAGGGTCGGCCGTGTTTATGCGGTCCGACCTCCTCCTATTATGACGATAACAGGTGGCCCAAAAATTAAAATAACTTCGAAAAAGCAAGAAAAAATTTAATCCATTAAATTTGAACTCAAACCCCTACCTTGATGAAGTTGTCGAATGAGGTTCGTCGTGGGAAAAGGACGTCGCGGAAGACGGCGTCGCGGAAGACGGCGTCGCGGAAGACGGCGTCGCGGAAGACGGCGTCGCGGAAGACGATGACGTATACGTCGTTGGTGTTCGCCCGAAGAAGGATGCGGCCCATCGTTGTTCTCCAAAGAAGGCATCTCTTACCGGCTGCAGAGAGGAGAGGAGATGGCACGACGATTCCCTTGCAGTGATGGAGTTCTTCATCGTAGAGTCGGCGTTCTTCGCGTTCTTCGATGAGGAAGAAGATGTTCTTCAGAGTGCAAGAGTCCTCTCCTTCTTTCTGCACAACGAATAAACCCCCAATAAAATAAGACATTGTCTTATTTTGTTAACACACACGCATGCTAACATTAAATTTGAAATTTAAAAAAATCCCATTCAATTAATTAAATTAATTGAAGAGCCTTTAACAGTCCATTAAAATGGGAGAGTTGACCTGTCATTAAAAGGGGCGCGGGTGTGTTACACAAATAAATTGCGAGAGGGAGGTTAAATGGAAAATAAGGGGTGGGGTTCATGTGGGACCCACTTCACTAATATCTTACTTAGAGAAGTTTGGATGTAGTGGGTCCACTCCATCCTCCAAGCATAGGTTAAAACTACTTAGAATAGAAAATAAAAATTGTGGCACAAATTTTTATTTCATTCTTTAGTTAACCCATTTATTTAATAACCTCACCCGAGCAAACGCAACTTCAGAAAAGGTGTTCCTAAGAAATTACCAGTGCTGCGATTCCATCGGTGCCCTCAGATTTTGATTCCGAGCACTGGTTCTAAAGTTAGCAAACCCCGCTCGTTCGTTCACTGAACGTACCTGAGCTAAACTTCGGAAATTGATTCTAGGCACACTGGGCCTCAGAATCAGGTGCCGTCAGAAACTGCGTACTCGTAAAATCCCAAAGAAAATTAAGAAAAAAATTTCCTTGAAATTTACGGGTCTTTACATTGAGTATTAGTTTTAGTCTTTTCCTTTTTATTTGGATAGGTTGAAATCCAAATCTTTTTTATCTATCTAATGAGATTAATTTCCCTATATCTCTTATTTGAGTGTTGATATGAGTAATCATATTATATCTTAAATGTTTTTTTCTAATGTTGTGTAGCATCATGTCTCTAAGAAGACATGTGAATATGATCCATGATGAAGATGTTGGTGAACCACAGTGAGCAAATCCTCATGTGGACTATAAACTCATTTAGATTATTGTGTGTGTTGTCTAAGCTTTGGGATAAGCACATACACCTATTCTCATTTAGGGTCCAGTAGTAGAACCTCAAAGGGATGAATCTCAGAATAAATCTCAATATTTACTTCATCAGAAACCACATTATTTCCAAGGATCTAATGAACCTTAAGAGGTTGAGGACTAGATGAGAAATATTGATATTTTATTTGAGTTATTGGAGACACCTAATACAATCAAGGTTAATTGTTTCACCTTCAAGATGGAAGGACCTATAAGAAGATTGTGGGATTTGATGGTGATAGTGAAGAATCATGAGGTTTTATAGTGGAAAGACTTGAAAATTATTTTCATTGGCCTGTTCTTTCCAGAATCTATGGTGATACCTATGGCTATAGAGTTTTTCAAACTCAAGATGGCTGACAGAACCATGACAAAATATGTGAACCATTTACTGATCTAGTATAGTTTTCACCTAACATTATATCAAGTAAAAAATGAATACATGACTGTTTGAGATTGGACTTTATTCTAATATTTTTTTCTAAGGTTTTATAATTGAATCTCACTTCTTATGTTGATGTTTTGGATAAAGTTTTGATGGTTGATCTAGACCTGGCTGGCAAGTCAGGGTGGACGGGAGCTCTTTTTATCCCAGTGGTAGTTATGTGAGTTCACTCAAATGATAGATAAAGTGCAATGAGTCTCACATTGGTTCTCAATAATAGTGTTACTCTAGAACTCCTACAGTGTAGGGCATAGGCCCTTTGATTTTCTACCAATGTGGTAATCCTGGGCACTCAAAATGAGTTTTCATAGAGGCACCCAAGATATGTTGTTCCTACAAATGCTCACATCACTTTCAAAAGTTCTATCATATCTATTATTTTCCATATAGTGGCATGATATCATCAACACCAAGTATTTTATTTCAATCAGATGCTTTAATATATAATGGGTTTCATCTATATGAATCTGGAATGAACCTTATTTTCATAGTGGAAGAGCCTCTATAAGAAGAATATATGGGTCCAGTGATTGTGATAGGTTCCATCACTATTTATTCATCTTTAGTGACTACTTTATTTTTTTTGTGCATCTCATTCATTCATTTTGACACGTATTGTGAACCTTCTAAATCTTCCAATGTAGATTTTATCTTATGTGATTGATATTAATACAACCTTAGGAACTAAGAGAGATTAGTATATTAATTTTCCTTATTATGTAATATATTTATCTGATATTAATCTTTATTAGGATTGTCTGGTTCTTGACATGAAACCTCTTGATGCCATTTTCAAGAGGGATTGGATCACTACTAATAAATTTTGAATTGATTGTTATCTTTGATGGGTTTCCTTTACTACACCTGATGGGGTGTTCAATATATTTAATGGAGAGTGGGGCTTGAGGTCAATTAGAGTTTAACATTATTATCTAGAGTTGGTGAAAGTAATATTAGGGTTTGATTTTTATCTGAAGTGGGAATCTTTGAGTGATGATCTCCCACCAATTTTTATCTAGTTTCCTGGCATTTTTCCTTTTGACTTCTCTAGTTTTCCACCAATAATAAAGGTAGATTTTTCTATTAATTTAGAACCTAGTACTCAATTGGTATCTATTACTTCATAATTTATGGAACCAATAAAAGTGAAATAGTTGAAGAATAATTTGGATTATCTTTTGTAGAAATCCTTTACATGCCTGAGTGTCTCACCTTGGGGTGCCTATTCTATTTGCTAAGAAATATGATGAAACACTTCACCTATGTTTTCATTACTAAAAACTCAATCGATTTTTGGAAATGAACAATTATATGTTTCCATGGATTTATGATCTAGTTCACTAGTTTAAAGGGTTGAAGTGGGTTTTGATGATTGATCTTTGATCTGGTTATCACTGATTGATAATTAAAGAATATGGCATTAAAAAAATATATTTTCAGAGTAGGTATGATCATTATGAGTACCTTTTCCTGCTATTTGGTCTAAAAAAATCTCCTTTAGTATTTATGGATTTGATGAATAGGATCATTCATGCGTATCTTGATACCTTTATGATGGTCTTTGTGGATGGCATCCCGGTTTAATCTATTTCTGAGGAGGATCATGTGCATCATCAGAGAGAAGTTCTAAAATTTTTAATAAATCACTGACTTTAGGGAAAGCTATTGAAATGTGATTTCTGGATTTGGGAGGTGAAGTTCTCAGGACATGTGGAGTCAGAAAATGGCATCTTAGTTGGTCCTAATAATGTGGTATCTATTATGACATGGGAAAAACTATATAATGTTTTTAGGATTAATAGAATCTTGGATTTCGGTGGATATTATCACTGATTTGTAATGGATTTCTCGAATTTGGCTTCTCTGATGATTTATCTCAATCAGAAGGGAGTGATGTTCTCTTGGGATGAAAAATTTTAGAGTTCATTTGTTGAGATGAAATTTCTTTCAACTTTTACACTAGTGTTGAATATTATAGAGGCTAGTTAGGTCTATGTGGTGTTCTATGGTCCATCGGGTTTGGTTTTGGTATGTGTTCTTATGTAGGGTGATCACGTCATTACTTATAGATCTCAAAATATTATTTTAAATGAAAAGAAAAATCCAACCCATGACCTTGAATTTGTATTAATTATTCATTTTATTAAGAGTTTGAGGAATTACCATTTTGAATAATGATTTACCATGTATTCCGAACACAAGATCTTGAGTTATATCTTCTCTCAAAAATATTTGAATCCCTTCTAGAGGAGTTGGTAGGAATGCCTTCAATAATTTTATATTGATATTTATAATACCCCAGGGAAATGGAAAGTCATTGTAGGTACTTTGAGTTGGAAAATTCAAACCTTATCCATGAAAGAATCATTGGAAGAGTAGAACATGATTGATCTATTTGTAAATTTTCATATTGGGGTTTGGGAAATAGGGTTTGATGATGTTTTGGCCAATTTTTAGTTTAACTCCACTCTTCCTGAGATAGTTCTTCAAAAAATCATCTTTATGATGAATTATATGGAATTAGAGACTCCATTTATGGTATAGAGACCGTTTCTGAGAGATATTTCTCCATTGAGGGTGTTATATGTTTCCAGAATTTGTATTTTGTACCTTTTCTTATAAGGAAAGTTGTAATGGGTGATTTATATAATTCCAAATGGTATGTGTACCCAAGAACCATGATGATATTCTATGATATGTTTCTATTATTCTAGTGGTTAGGTATGAGATGTGGAATTTTTGATTTTTTTTCTCTCATTATTATACTTTCCAATGGGTCAAGGCCAAGCACTAGATACCTTTATGTTTTCTTCATCCACTTACATTACCAAATTGTAATTGGGATGATATTTTTATAGACTTTTTGTTGGGGGTTTTTTCATACATAAATAAATAATAATATGATATTGGTTGTGATCAATAAGATGAAAAAATTGTCTCACATTACAACCATTTTTTATACAACCATATTTTAGGATTTTGGAAATCTCTATATGAGAGAGATTGTTCATTTTCATGGATTTAAATCTTCTATAGTCTCTGATAGATACCCTGGTTTTACTTCTTGCTTTTGTAATGGCCTTTAAAAGGCACTAGGATCTCAGGTTCATTTGAGTATGGCACACCATCCATTGATGGATGGATAGATAGAGAGAGCTATATAGATTGTTGATGATATTATTCATGCTTGTGTTCTTGACATTGGTGGAGCTTGGGATGACCATTTGGGAATGGATGAGTTTTCTTATAATATAGTTACCATTCTAGTATTAGAATGGGTCTTTTGAGGCATGGTATGGAAATCCTTGTAAATATATTTTGTTTTGGTTGGAGATTGGTGAAAGTTACTTGGTTGTACTGATCTTGGTTCAAGAGAAGACAATAAATATTTAATTTATTTGTAAGAGGATTTGGAATAAACAGATTCTATTTAAATCTTATACTGATCATTGTATTAGACTATGGGAATTTTTAGTTGGTGATCATATGTTCTTGAAAGTTTCACCATATTTGGGTCATCGATGTCTTGGGAGGAAAGAGAAGTTTTCTCGTCATTTTGTGGGGACTTTTAAGGTTCTTGAGTGGGTGGGAAAAGTGTCTTAACATTTAGAACTTCCTCCATATTTTACATCAATACATAATGTGTTCCATGTTACGCTTACATGAAAGTATCTTTTTGATCCATCTAAAGTTCTAAGATGGAGTGATCTTGATGATGAGCCTGATTTATCCATGAATGAGCATCCAGTTATGATTGTTTATTTTGAAACCAATATACTTAATTGGAGTATGATATCATTGGTTCAAGTGTTATTTAATCATGGTTATGATACTTATAATACTTTTGAGATAGAGGCACTGATGATAGAGTGTTTGCATCATCTTTTGGATATGGAATCTTCTTAACTAGATTTCTAGGGATAGAAAATTTTTATGGATAGAAGGTTGTAACATCATGTTACTATTATCAAGTACTCCTTGACCCTTTTTTGTTCATTCTTTGAGTGGGTTTCATCTCAGTTAGCTTCTGGTAATGTTTTGAAAATTTTGTAAAATTATGGATTGTGCATGATTGGCGCATGTTTTCCCAAACAATGCTCCTACCCAATGGAAACTATGAAAACCTAGACAGTGCGTTTTTTCATGGTTGGAACATGGTTTAAAAAACTATGCACCCATCTAGTAGAAATGGTGCACCCCATCAGAGGGGCACACAGTTAGGGTCCATGGTTTGAAAAACCGTACATCCCTTCCTAGTTAACCATGTGAACAGTGATTTATATTTCTAAAAATTAATTAAAAATTTACCAAACCCTTATATATTTACCTATTCAATCATAACTTATGATTACTAAAAATCCTAAGTCTCAGGGGATATATAGAGCCTTATTTTGTCTCTTCCAAACCCCTTCCAAGGTGGATCATATCTTGGCGAACTTCGTTCAAATCCTATATGTAAAGTGATCATACTTCTTTCCTTCTCTCCCAATATCTTCTCTTTTCCACCATAGGTTTTGTTAGATCATATTATTGTTTATGGATATAAAATCATTTTTTTCGATATTTAATCTAGGTTTGATTCCTTAATCTATGTTCCCTTTATTCTTTGTTGTAATTTCCCATTATGGGTGTTGTGTTTTGTTATCTTTGTGATTAAAGGTATGTGGTTCCGTGTAGATTTTTAATTTAATAAAACCTTGATTTTATTGATTTATTTTGATTTCTATCAATTAAATTATAAAAAATCCATTCAGTGTGAATTGGAATTTGAAATTGGATTGGAATAAATTTTGAGGAAAACCTCCCAATTCCAATGGAATTGGAAATTGGGGTGTGATTTGAATTTGATTGAAATTATGAAATTGATTTGTGAAATTGAATTTGGGAAAATGTCTTAAATTGATTTTATAATAACCAATGATTTTTTTTATCTTGAAAAAGGCACGAATTTATTAAAACCCATGATTTAGTTTTTAAAGGGAAATTGTCATATTGAAATTGGAAATGGAGCAATTGTATTTTAAACTATTTTGGAATGATTTTCCCATTATTTATTGTTTGATTGAGAACATGTTAACATGGGTAGTTAGTAAGTTATTTGGTAAAAACATGCTAGGACGATAATTCCCTATCAATGGATTGATGCTTTACAACTCTAACAAAATCCAAGTTTGGTAGATCTTATTCTCAATGGTATGTTGATGAGTTATATTCAGCTCGAGTCTAAGGGATGTGTGTGCACATTGTTGTGATCATAGATTAATTGTGTGAGGATATCATAACCAGAAACAATCATACTACATTGCAGATGTCTATGTTTCTTATTGGAATTGTTTTCATATATATGCCAATGATTGTGGAATTTTTTTACTCATGCCTAATGATTTATATAAACATTTTTATATAAAGTTTTTATTAATCCATTGTTTGAAATGTTTTCATCTTTTGAAATGAAAAGCATGTTTTTTTTAATTTAAAGTTATAAAACCATGCCGGTTTTATTTTAAACTTAAAGAATTATTTGGTTTATTTTTATGGAATCTTATTATG
Source organism: Viscum album (assembly GCA_963277665.1). NCBI lineage: Eukaryota > Viridiplantae > Streptophyta > Magnoliopsida > Santalales > Viscaceae > Viscum > Viscum album. The sequence continues at coordinate 598,758,382 of OY728159.1, read as the reverse complement.
GAACACTTGGTGAGAACCTATTGGGCTTTTAGCTCACACCCTACCATTTCCTTCAAGTATTTGTAGTCTTTCTCCAACCATTTATAGGTAAAGGGAATCTGCCTCTTAGAGGAGGTGGATGTTCTTGATACCTAGGTCCTTGAAGTTTCATTCCCTTTGGACATAGAGTTTGTCTTGTTAGACTTATGGTACTTTGATGATGTACCATTTGGGTTTTTCTATACCTGTTTGGTTTTCAGGTACTCTCCTTTGGGAGTTTTCTTTGATCATACTGATATGTATCTATTTCTTCCACTACTTTTGAGAAAAAATCATTCCTTCTTTTATCTTGTACGATGCTAGGTTATAGTCAAAAACCCATGGTGATTGATAAAGCCCTTCAGGATGTGTCATTTTTGGCTCAAGTGTCAAGGTACCAGGTTTTCTGGGCTAGTTCATAACATCTACATTATCCACTTTATAGATACCAATATCGTAGTAAATCATAAGGGATTTTAAATTAGGATCAAATGACTCTAAGTCTAATGGGTAGGTATTTATTGAAATATAAAACAAATTAAGATCAACAAAGAGGTTTTCTCTTATGTATAATGCATTATAATCAAAGGTAACATACAATGAAAATCTCATCACAAAAATTTCATGACTCCCCTTCTCGAAACTCAAAGTAAGATCCTAAATACATGAATGTATAATGAATGACTTACACCCACTTTTATTTTTTCTACATTTGATACTTTTTATTTTTTTAAACTAATTTTTCAATTTTTTTCTTTTTTTCAAAAGTTGAGGTAGGAAAAGTCTGACATCCCCCACCCAACACTAAATCCAAAAATTCATTGGACGAGAAATAGTGATTTTTGAACCTCAAAAACACAACCCATTTCTTATTTTTTATAGAGGGTTATAAATGGGAAATGATGGATAAAGTATCATGAAACTTTACTGAATATCCAATGAAGAAACCAAAACATTTTTCCTCAATAAAGTACATCCCCTTTTTACTATGGAAAACTCTCTCCCTCACACTTAAACATTGATAATCATGAAAAACACTAAGATTCGGGTAGGAATGAATAAAATTTTCTTGTAATATGGATCATTACTAACAAAATTCATTCATGGTATATAAGTTATTAAGTAAGATCAATGTAAAATGTGGGTCTTAATAATAATGTAGAGACTTTGGGATGTGTGGTGCGGCAGTCATCAGCATGCCTCATGTGACCCTTCATTGAGGGAGTTTTTTCATGTTTTTATGGTTTTTGTTTCTATATATTTTATTTTTGGTCATTTCAGTCCAGTTTACTTTATGTCAGTGTTTCTCATGATGTTGTGTTGACATCAACAGAGATGCGGTGATGTTGAGATGATGTTTCATTGGCATTTCATCTTGTCTTGGTTCATTATTCTCTCTGCTCAGGTTTTGGGAATCCCCCAATCTCTCTGAGGTGTAATAATGAGGCGGTATTCATGGTTCTTTGGTTCATGAGATTGAGCTTCTGTTTTAGGGAAATTGACAAAAGTGGCATGTTTCAGCATTGAAGGTCTAGGCGTCGTCAGTTGTGAAGGTGGTCATCATTGTTGTAGAGGTCAATGGTGACGAGGCATGGAAGATGAAGACTTTGGCGACGTGTTGACACAAAGACAGTGACATGGTTTGGTTGGGGATGTAATTATGGAGTTGAACTCGCAGATCAATTCAGCTTGTGTTCATGACAACTCGATAAACTATAACATTCTCTACTGGACTGGTGTGGCATTTGGACTATAATAACAATAGTGAAACTAGATCAGATCAATGTCAATGATACTGATGATGATAACATGGAAATTTGTGAGACATTTGTGAAGTGTAATATGATGGTGATGAGTATTCTGGTGGGTATCTCCAATATGGTGATTATGGGGAGGTGAATGGAAAGGATGTTCGATGTGATAGGTGTACGACTCGAGATAGGTGCTTGACTCAAGATTCACAGGAACTAAGATGGTTATGATGATTTTTGAAAGTTATAATTTGAATTGAATGGATTATACTTTTTGAAATGTTTGGTTTATCGCTTATCTTTTAAGAGAATTTTTTAAAATGGGAAAATCAATTTGGATTTAAGGAATGAATAATAATTACAAACTAATCAATATGAATTTCATAAATTAAACACATGATAAAATTTAGGTAAATTTCATTTACATAATCAACTAAAATCTTAAAAACATGATTCATTGAATCCATATTCATGTGATTACTCTAATCATTTAACCCCCCCCCCCATATTAATCATTTAATCTTACCAACATTATTTTTAAAACATTTTTTCATTAGGTTCCTAAGATATCTAGTATCATAGATCAAAAGTAAAGAAAAAATTTAAATGTTAGACCAAAATAGATTTGAAAAATATGTGAGAATGAGTGATATTGAATTTTAAAAACATAATTCATTTTCACTTTTAATACCTTCTTCATATTTTACTTTTTTCATTTTTACTTTATAGACCTACAGAGGAAATAAAAATAGTGAAAATATGGGGTCTATGTAATTAAAGTTCAAAAAAATGGATAGGGTAGTTTGAAACTACATCCTAAAACTAAATATCTAAACACAAATACCTAAGAAATAAAATAAAAAAAACTCAAGTTTCCTCTCAAAAAGATATTTTATTAATGTTTTAAGATTTTCCTTACCTCATTCGATCACATAATTGGAGTAGGGTAGAGATCCAATCATCTCTTATTGAACCAATTATATCTTTGATGTGTATCTAGTGTAGGTCTTTTACTATTACTCCTATTTGAAAGAACATGTTATTTTTGTTGAGTGAGTTCCTAAGTAGTGGAAAGACCCATGGTTTAGAATATAATCTCATGGGTTGTTCCCACCTTTCACCACTCTTCTTCTTCCTCCTTTAGTGGTTGGGAACCTTAAATTCTGCAATCAGTTTCTCTAGTTCAGCAGCCACCATATCTTATTCTTATTCTTCAAAAGCATGTATGAGAAAACCAAAATATATATATATAGTAATAAATATATGATAAATAATTATTAGTAGTTATAGAATTTTTACCCCTATTCTTCTTTCTCTTATTCTTTTTTAAGTTACACTAGGACTAGTGTTGAAGGTTCTTCTTGATCATATGGTTTAGTTGGATCTAGATTCACCTCCTTCACCATGTATAGAATGTGATCTAAAATTTTGGAAGTCTTAATACCTTTCTCCTATTTCTATTATTTAGTAATAAATTATTATTCTTCTTTGTCTTCCTCCTCAATAATTTTAATGAAGGATTTTTCCCTGGAAATTTTTGAATCAATATCATCCTTAGAATTAAAAAGAAATTTTCATCAGATTTATCCTCGGGGTTGGTAGTTCTCTAGAATGGTTCTTCAATATATTTCTTAATGTTATATTACTCCTTGGTTTTCTCCATTAATTCCTTATATTCGTGGGACATCCATTCTAGGTTCTCCAATTCTTCTTTGAACATTTGTTTTATGACTTGGAGTTTATCTTCCAAGATCAAATGAGGTTGTGGTACCCAGTTTTGAATTCGATACTCTCATCCTCATATTTTAATTTTATTATTGTATTATTAAATTATTTTAAATAAATTTTAGAGTTCAATTTCCAAATGTATGTGTGCCTTCATCTTTCTTATACCTAATATCACAAACCAAAAACACTTAGTGAATAAAATTGAAGAAAAGAAAATTAAAAAGGGACCTAAACTAAATTCAAAAAATAGAAAAGTGGGTGGGAAAATTATTATTTTTTTATTTATTGATTTATAATAACCATATCATAGTAGTGGCACTAAAAATTTGATGGTATTTTTTATGAACCAACTCAGGTTGACCCTGAACTAGTTACCTGAGTCGGGCTACAACATCCCTGAATCGTGTTCCCAATCACCCTAGGGTGGTGATAAGCACCAAGGGAATTAACGAGATATAGTGGGAATGATTTTTCCCAAAGTAAACAAAAAAACCAGAAGATTTTAAATGAGTAGACCAGATTAAATAAAAATGAACATACCAAACATATAAACATAAAATGAAAATAAAACCAAATCGAACCTAATGAATACGAAATCTCTTTTTGACCATGTGGTTTACTTTTCGATCCCAAATCCCAATATCACTCTTCAATGATCAAAACCAAGATGGTACCTATACATAAGGCTAAAAAATAATTACATACGTATGTGTATTAAAACTCTCGGTAGGAATTCCCAAGTAATATATTCCCATTTCATTTTCTTTGAATAAAAGATCCATTTATTTCCAGTTTGAAATACAATATATAAACATAGTCCTTTATACTTTTATTTTTTTTAAAACATGGTATATTTACCTCTTTATTTAAAATAGTTTTTTCATTTCTAAGAAGTAAATAATTGATCATTTAATATAAAAGAGGTAAAGGGAGTTGTAAGAAATGGAAGAGAGTATAAAACATTTTTTTTCCAAAATCTTCTTTATGAAAACCACAAGAAACACCATACAATTATTTTTACCAAAAATAATCACCACCAAATAGAGTATAAGAAATATCCACACAACAAGAGAAATTTAATACATCCCACATGTAACCACAATAGTTGAGGCACTAAAATTATTTGTTGTAAAAAAATAAGTGTCGGAAAACATAGGAAAACCTAGAAGCTTAGGGGATAATCTAGAACATATTTTCCATGGCCCATCCTGTTGGAATGACTGATGAAATAAACATCCCTCATGCTTGGTTGTACCCCACATGGCCTAATTGAGGGTTAAAATCCCAAATTAGAGAAAATCCATACTAAGGGCCACTGCTAGAGCATAATCCTAAACTTATATAGTAAATGTTCTTAGATAATATTCTAGTTATGTTAGGTTCTCATGTCATCTAAAGCATGGGTGAGATAAGTAAATCCAAAAACTTAACTATAATAAAATAAAATGCATAAACCACCACATAATCCACACACCCAAAAGTCACCCCTGAACTACCCCAAGGGATATCCCCTTTCCTTTTAATCATCAACATGTATGGGAAGTCCCGTGCTAAGGAACTTACATTCCATTAGCATCTAACAAGGTAAGAGATACCTCTCAAGGGGAGTTTTATAAGAAACCTAATTTTTAAAGGTTACAACCAGGCCTCAACCATTATTTGAACAAAAACCCATTTTTAAAATAATCTAAAAACCAACTTATAAAAACAATAACCCTTTATAAATCCATTTTAGAATCCAAAAACTCCATTTAGAAACCACAAACCATTTATAAAATCCAAATGGAAATTTTAACAAATTCTTGGTGTGTGAAGTTTAGTAAAACAATTTCATAAAATCCAATAAAAGTATAAAATCACATCATTTCACATAAAATAATTATTCTAATTATCATACATCACAATTTAGTACAAAAACATGCTTTGAAAGACAAGAAAGAAATGATTCTTTAAATTCAAATTCCAACACATAAGAAAACATACCTCAAACCAATGACAACTCAAAAAAACATTAAAATGATCCCAAGAGGCATGAACACCCAAGAGGAACCTTAATAAGACAAAACCCTTAATTTACACTCAAAGAAACATGAAACCTATACTAGAGAGACCAAGGGGGAGAGGAACCAAGATGAAAATAGAATAAGGTGAATGAGGGAGATTATGAAAGGAAATTACTTTAAGAAATCACCCCAAAACATGAAGAAATACCCTTGTAATTTCTATATAAGAAGGTGGGAGGAGTTATGAAGAAGGAATGATCATCCCTAGGGTTGAAAGGTATAAATGGGGGGAGAAATGGGTGTTTTGGGGTTAAAAACTGAGAGGATGGAAATATAATTTAACATTTTTAAAGAATTTGGGAACTGTGCATGGTTATGTTACATGGTTTGGGAAACCATGTTCCAACCATGTTCCCCATACTATACTCATATAACACTCCCATTATTTGACCGCGCAGTTTAAAAAATTGTTCACTAATAATGTGGTTTGGTTTTGTCAAGTATTATAGAACCATGTGCATGCTTCTTGCACAGTTTGGACTAACCATGATCAAGTCATTTGCCATCATCTAGGGACACCCAAAGACCCACACAATTACTCTTCGGATCCTCACAGTCTAGATCAAATCATGTGATTCATATGAAACCTTAACTGTGTAATAATAAAATGAACTAGAAAGAGACTCAGCATTAGGAGGTCACACAATTACTCCATAACTATGCACAAAAAACATGAAACTGAGGAAACATATCCCAAAACATACAATTTCAATACAAAAGAACCAAAAACTCAGGAAAAAATACAAATATAAAAATATAAAACAAATAAAAGAGGGAAATAAAAACTAGGGTGTGACAATCCTCCCCACTATAGCACTTTCTATCCCCATAAAGCCTCAATGTTTCCTATTGATCAGGTAAAATACAAGAATTCACACACTCACATGATATAATTCTCTAAATAAAAAAGACACCTTAACCACCACAAGGATGAATACATGCACTTATACCGAAAACAAACAATAGGACATTAATTACTCCTTGAAGGGAAATGAAAATCACAAGCCACAAACCAGGTATATTTCCACAATTGAAACCACTAGGCCTACTCTAAGGGTCTAGCCCTTACAAAAAAAAGAAAAAATCATTACTATATGACCCAAGAGGATAGGGGATAACTATAGCTTACTTATTAAGTGGAAAACAAGAAAAAGAACAAGGTATAAATGGGGTCTTACTACATTCAACATGGTAGGCGGGAGTATACTTCCCATCATTTTCATATTTTATTCAGATGAAAACCCAACACCACCCATCAAATACTGCAACCCCAAATCAGAACAACTATACCCAATCATAGAAGGAATCAAGTAACATGATGACAACACACAACAGAACACACTTTCACACAAAGATGATGAAATTAAATGTTTTCCCTAAACGACACTTCTATTAAAATGGAATTTTTATAAAGATACAAAGTATCCCTATATACAAAAGGAAACACTTCTAGACACAGACAACATAAAAAATTGGGAATTTACATAAAAACCCTTAAACATAACTCACACAAGGGTCACATTCATCTGATTGATCCACATGCTTCTTTAAGGGAGTGGATCTGGATCCACTCTTCCTTCGAGTGACACCCCTGTAGAAAGTTGAAAGATAACCTAAATGACCACAAACATTATAGGTATTTAGAGAACATAGATAAAAAGGCTTATTATGATCCATATTTCTATATTGATCACACATTAGGATCCTATTCCCAGATGAAGCTGACAAAATATAAAAATGAATCTTAATTACAATACCAACATTATCAACTTCATGCTGCTTTCTGACATCTTTACTAGAATTCTATTCCCCACTTATATAGACTAAGGGAGTATTGGATACCACGAGCACTCCTAATAGCACGGCCTCAACTCAAACAGCTTGCATTACTACATCAACAAAGGAGGATAGACCGAATCTTGTAACCTTTGAATAAAGATTAGGATAAAACCCATTCTAAAAATATTGAGATTTTAAAGAATTATCCTCAAAAAACTCTAAGAAATAATGGAATAGATCTGAAAAATTATTTATTAATCCTAATACTAACCCATCACCTTTCTGAAGAAAGCACATCTCCATAAATTTTACCACCTTCACAACATCAAATAAATACCCTCATATGAATGAATCCATGAAGAATTCAAAGGAGAGTTCTTATCAAGTCTTGGTCCTCATGATCGAATTCCACCAATTCCAACTCGAACCCTCAAACATAAAGGTAGTGAAATTCACTTTTAGAGACTCTAGAAACTCAATAAAACTAAATATCATTTTTATTTTCTAAATCCACTCTTTAGTCTTTAGGTTGAATAACTAGAGGGTCTGCTAATAGTGGAAAACACGTAGCTGCACCTCAAATATCCATTGAATCTTTGGTTGGGGCATACTCTAAATAATATGGGGAAAAATTAATAAAAAATAACCACAATAAAGAAATTTTCAAATTTAAATTCAAAACAAAAAAATGACACCCAAGTTCAATAAAACCTTTCCAAAAATCTCACTAACAACCATTTTGAAAACCATTTTCAAACTCTACACTCTAATCCATTTCATTACACACAAAAAATCCATTAATTATCTCCAAAAAACCCAATTATTCCCATTAAAAACATTATTATAAATTTTAAAAAAACATAATTTTGTCAAAAATAATTTAATTTTAAACCCATTTTTTCAAAAATAACATTATTAAAAAAACAATTTCAAAGAATTAATTTGAAGAAAATTTGAAAACTCATTTATCCTCTCTAAAAATAAGAACATAACCATGTGAAATTTGGTTTTTTAATTAAAAATTATGTTTTAAAATGATTTAAAATAACAAGGAACCCAAAATAGACTCACAAGGGGAAACTATTGTCAATTGGTGACTTGGACATATAGCTGGAGGCCATATTCCAATCACACCACTATCCCAGAGAGTCATTAATGAAAATGTTCCTTGGATACACATGTATTTTTAGGACCTAGGATTCCACCAAAACTACTGATATAACTCCCATTTTATTTCCTTAAACACCCAAGAACCCACAAGATCCAAATAAACTAAACAAAACCCTACTTCCCATTGTAACATGAGGTTTGTAACATCAATTTTTGGTTAGAAACATTCTCATACCTACACCCCATGTTCTGAAAATCCTATTCCATCTATCTTGAAAACCCAAATAAAGAATGGTGCTATAAAAACTAAGTCCTCTAACGAACCTCGGATTTGATGCCATTTTTTCATCAACCAACCTAGGTCTACCCCAAACCGGTCACCTGATCTGGCCCGCAACATCCCTAAGGCATGTTCTAGATCACCTTGGGGTAGTGATAATCACCAAGGGAATCGATGAGAGAAGGTGGGAATGATTTATCCCAAGAAAAAAATTATCAAAATATAAATTAGAAGCCCAAATTAAATAAAAAAACCAAGAAAACATATAAACATAAACTAAAAATAAAACCCGACTGAACCTAACAACTACTAAATCTCCAAGTGACCCTGTGGGTCACTATCTAATCCTAAAACTCATCATCACAACTCAGTGATTAAAACAAATATGGGAACTACACCTAAGGATAAAAAAAGAATCAAAGTATATGTATGAGTATTAAAACTCAGTAGGTGTTCCCAATAAATCTATTCCCAATGCATTTTATTAAAAGAAAAGATCCATTTATTTCCTATTTGAAATTCAAAATATAATCATAGTATTTTTTTTCTTTTAAAAAAATCATTGTCTATTTCCCTCTTTATTTAAAACAATTTTTTCATCTTTAAGAAGGACTGGAGAATTTAATAGAAAATAGGGAAAGGGAGATAAAGGAAATAAAAGAGAGTATAAATCACTATTTTTAAAAATCTTCTTTGTGAAAAAATAAGAAAAACCAAACATTCAATTTTATTAAAAAGACACACCACCAAAGGGAGAAGATGAAATATCCACATAATGGAGGAAATGGAAGGTATCCCACATATAACCAAATAGCTAAGGCACTTAAAATATACACCAAATATAACTAAACTCCAATGAACATGGAAAAAACTTGGAACTTAGGGGATAATGTAGAAAATACTATATCTAAACCAACGTGTCTGTGTGCCTGATGCAATAAATATCCCTCACACTCAGTCATACCCTACATGGACTAACTAAGGGTCATAATCCCAATGTAGATAAAAACCTTACTAAGGACCATTAGCTAGATAATAATCATAAACTAGTGTAGCAAACATTCTCAGATAATCCACTAGTTATACTAGGTTCCCATATTTTCTAAAGTGTGGGTGATCCAAGAAAATCCAAACAATCAAATATAAGAATATAATAGTCATAAACCACCACATAAGTCACACAACCAAGCACCACCCTCAAACCACCCCAAGGGATATCCCCTTGCCTTTGAACTATCAACATCTGAGGGAATTATCATTCCAAAGACCTTCAATTCCATTAGAATCCAATAAGGAAAGAGATACCTCCCAAGGGAAGTTTTTTAAGAAACCCCATTTTAAAAGTTCCAACTAGACCTCAACCATTCTTTTATCGATAAACCATTTCCAAAGTAATCTGACACACAACATAGAAAATCAATACCTCTTTATAAATCCATTTGAGAATCCTAAAACTCTATTTAGAAACAAAAAACAATTTATAAAATACAACTAGGCATTTTAACAAATGCTTGGTGTAAAAATTTTCATAAAACAATTTCATACAATCTAATAGAAGGAGAAAATCACCCCATTTAAAATAAAATAATTATTCTACGAATTATACATCACTATTTAGTAAAAAAACATGGTGTGAAAGACGAAAAATAAATTATTCTTTATATTCAAAGGCCAACATGTAATGGAACGTACCTCAAACCCATGAAACATTGATAATGGATACTCAAAATGGATTCAAGATGATACAAAGAGACACATACACCAAAGAAGAAACTTAACAGGGAAAAAAACCTAATTAAACTAATAGAAAATTATCCCTAGACTATATAGGCCAAGGGTGAAGAGTAACCAAAAATAAATTGGAAGAATATGAAAGTGGGAGAAGATAGTAACAAATAACTTAAAGAAATAACCCTAAAACATTAATAAATACACTTGGAATCACTATAGAAGGTGGTGGGAGGCGTGAGGAAGAAGGGAGGATCCTACCTAGGGCCATATGATTCAAATGGGGGGAGAAAGGGGTGTTTTTTGGTTCAAAATCAAGAGGGTTAGAAAGTAAATTTTAAATTTTTAAACAACCTGGGTGATATGAATGTTTAGGCTACACGGTTTGCGAAATCGTGCACCTGTTGTGTGCCCCTTACTAGACTCACAACACACCCACACAGTTTGGTTGCACAGTTTGGAAAATCATACACCAAATATGTGGTTTGGTTTTGTAAAAAATTATAGAACCATGCACATACTTCTAGAATTTTTTGGACTAACCATGCTCAAGTTGTGCACCCTCATCCAGGGACACAAAAATACCATCACTATTACTCCTGTGATCTACACAATTTGGATCAAATTGTGCACTTACCATGCAATCTTAATTGTGAAGGAAGAAAATGGACTGTAAAGAGATTAATCATTAAGAGGATGCATGGTTACTCCTTAATTATGCACACAAACCATGAAACTAATTAAAAATAGCCCAAAACTTCCAATTTTGATCCAAAATACCCAAAAATCAAGGGAAAATCTAAATTAAAAAAAGATAAAACAAAATAAAAGAGGAAAATAAAAATTGGGGTGTGACATGATCTAATGGTGTCGTTATTCCTATATAATATTAATGTTTAGAATTTATTACTATCTGATCTAAACTAACTAAAAAGTGTAGAATAAGGGAAATTGTGGGGTAAATACCATGATTTTAAGTCTTATAAGATTCAATAGTTTTTAATTTTCCATGATTATTAAAACCAAAATTTACTAAAATAACAATAGGTTTGTAGTGGACTGACATAAAAACAAAACAAGGACCAAGAAAGGAGTGTTGATATAAAAGGATTGTTTTTCATTTTTAATGTCAAATAAATTATCACTTGTGAGATTACATGAAATAAATAATCACAAAATGTTTTAAAGTATATAGTTATACATTTCAAAATAAACTACAAAACCCTAATACAATCGGTCTCTATGGTTGTCGTAATCAATGACCAGCCTAAATGCATTATATTTGATCTATAATTGAAAGGTTAATTTAAGTCAACTCTCACTCTCAGCTCCCTTAATCGCATTGGGTTTCCTCCCATAATTATAATCACTCTCTCTAGGTAATTTGGGATATGATTATAGTTATTATCAATGTAATAAAAATTAATAATAATAATTCCCAATCTAGAAATAATTAAAAATGATTATCACTCATCCTCATCCATTAACTCTTCCATCCCCACGACACCTATCCACCCATAGTAGATATCTCAATCAATAATGAATAAATTATAAGTTATAGTAGATGGAATAGTGAAGGAAAATATATCATGAAAATTTGAAACCCTTTCTTGAATTAATTAAAAAATCTACATAGAAGATTCACTATTGCATAATGAAAAAGAAAAGGGAAAGAAACAACCCTAACTATGATGAATTTATAGTTGATGATTACCCTCATCTTTCCACTATCACATTAGGTGTCATATGTCTATCTCCTAAAAATTCTGAGAACCACCCCCACCCTAAATAAGAAAGTATCCCTTACATAGTAGCTTCTCCATCTATTTATAGACAGAATTATCTTTATGTATTTGCTTTCAATTCTCCTTTATCTTCTTTATAATTCTACCTCCTTGAATCTCTTTCCATTCCCATTATCAGATATTCATGAATTCCATCATGTGATAATACTCCCTTATCTCTATTTAGAAATATCTCATTTTCTATTATTCAGAGAGGTTTTTCATCCAAGTCTTCATATCTTTCATGTTTTTATATTTGTTTAATAATTTTATATTCCATATATTGTCCATATCTCCCCTCAATTATAGTAAATTTGAACTCCAAAGTTATAGGAGAGGCCATAACTTCTATCTGTTAATATTTAAAACATAAAATATTGCAAATAGAAAAATAACTCTTAGTTTTCCAAATGGATTTATTGAAAAAATAATATTCATATTACAAAATTAGAAAAATATAAAAGTATAATTTATAGAAATAAAATTTATTGAAGTATAAAAGTGTTAAACTGTTAGCAAATTTAAAAAATATATACAAGTATAAAATCATAAATTACAAATTCATATATATTTATATCAGTATATAAAATTATAGACTCATATAGAAGTATAAAATTATATATAATTTATAAAATAATATTTTTTTAAAATATAAATAATTTATAAATTTATATAAATTTATAAAACTATATAAAATATATATATATATATATATATGTTATAAAAGTATACATAATTTATAGAATTTTATAGTTTTTAAAATTTATTGAGGTATAAAACTATAATATATAAAAGTAAAATTTATGAAAGTATAAAAGTATAATAATTTATAATGAATAAAACTACAATTTTATATTAATTTATAATTCTAGAAAACTATAAAATTATAAATAATTAATAAAATTTTGTATTTAAACTATTTATAAAAATATTATATATTATAAAATTTATAAAACTATTAAATTTATAAATTAATAAAATTAGCAAAGTAGGTAACCACACTAGGATATATAAGTGTGAATCTGGAATTCATATAAAGGTCATTAGGTGGTATGTAAAAGACATTTCCATTAAAAGGGATGATAAGTAAGATTCATTTTCATGACTCAATAGAGATGCATAAGGTTTATAATCTTTACTATTTGAGATGAAGATTCAACCATCCCTTGGATTGATGGCCATGCCGTGAAGGAAAAACATAAAGGTTTATCAATCTTAAAATATGATTGATATTTCATACAAAAGATCATGTAGGACCAAATTGAATTTGAGTTTACTAATTATTTTCACATATTAATGAATTTAGGAATCAATAAAAAAGATTTTTTCAAAAAATTTGTAATATATTCCTCTATCAATTAACTTTTAAAGTAAAATAAATTAATATTTAATTTAATTTTATATTACTAAAAAACATCAATCCTTTTACATATAATTTAATAATAATATTCATTATATAAATTTTAGAAATAAAAAGTATATTTAATGATAATTCAAAATATACATTTGAATAAAACATAAAATGTTATAGATGATTTCAAATTTTATTTAAGATTTATATTAAAAAACAATTATATAACACTTATTGGTATTTTATTTTAGTTAAAATTTATTTTATTTTATTCATATATTTAATATGATGAAAATTTATTCAATTCATTAATATAAGGATCCAAAAAACATTTGTTTTAAAAATTTTGAAATATTTTAAAAAATGTGTGTCAATAATATATAATTTAAAATTTAAAAACAATGTATAAAATTGTTGGTTAAAAAATATACATGTAGAAAAAAAGACATATATTTTGAAACATTGATCATTTTTATTATTTCAATGTTTTATATCAAAAAAAAATTTAGGTTAAACTAAATTTCACTTCACTGCAATTATTTTGTATCTTTAAAAAATATGAAATAGTAAAATCAATTTACTTATTCAATACTAAAATTAAACTATAATAATTAATTTTATACAATTAGACAATATAAAAGAAGTAATATATATTTGGAAAACTTATATGGGTTGTGAGATGATGGGAATCAGGAACTGTTAACTACGTATCTCAGTTGCACGATCATGTGATCTCATTCCAACCATGCAATCATACGAAAAACCTCTAATTTTGAGATAACCCAACTACATCTTAATCTTGTGATCTGAAAACATAGTTACATGATTTCCTAGACCTAATCCTTCACATAGACACTCCAGAAATGTTTTCGATGATGGGTCCCTCCAATGGTTTCTCGAACTCACATGGAACACACACCTTCCCTCGCAGTATGGTTTTCATGTGGGATGTAGGAAAGCAAGGGTGGTAAGATGTGAATCAGTGGTGATGCGATGTGGTATAGGGGGTGTGATGAGGTGCCGAGATTTGTTTGGTGTAGGGGTCATACGATGTGGTGTAGTGGTGTGATATGGTGTAGTGATTCTTCACATACCTTAGATTTGGAATGAGAACGGTGGAATCGGTGGCGGCGGGAGTAGTGTTCGTTGAGAGTGGCGGTGAGACACCAGTGGGGTTTGGTAAGAGCAGCAACGATGGTGGGAGTAGGGTTTGGTGAGAACAGGGGTGTGATGATAGTGGGGTTCGACAAGAGCGACAGTGATGATTGGAGTGGGGTTCAGCAAGATCGGCAGCACGACGACAATGGGTTTCCGTGAGAGCTGTAAGGTGTGTAAAAGAGAATACATTCAGTTATGGTTCTTTTATAAGACCGGGTAAGGCTTTTATCAGCGCTTTCCAAAAAGTGGTGATAACGAATAGTTTTATCAGTGCCAAAATAGAAATCACTAATAAAACTACTCTTTATCAGCGCTAAAAAAGTGTTGATAAGGATATAATCTTAATAATTTATTTATATTATTATATATACTTATAAAATTATATATATAATAATTATTTATTTATTTATTTATTAATATTTATAATTATAAAAAAATAGTTATTAATATTTATATATATATTTAGAAATATATTTATATAATTATATATATTTATAAAATTATAAATATAATAAATATATTTATTATAATTTTATAATGATTTAACTATATATATATTTATAATTATAAATAAATATATTTACAAACAATTTATATATTTATAAATATATTTATATATTTATAAATATATTTATATATTTATATGTATTTATTAATATATATATATATATATATATATATATATATTTATAAAATTATAATTAATATATTGATTCTAATTTCATAATTATTTCAATATATATTTTTATTAATAATTATAATTATAAATATGTAGATTTAAAATGTATTTATATATAATTATAAATATATAATTATAAATATATTAAATATAATTATTATTTAAATATATTTATTGTAATTTTATAATTATTTAAATATGTATTTATTTATTTATAATTATAACTATTAATTAATATATTTAAAAATTATTTATATATAATTATAAATATACAATTATATATATCATAAATATATTTATTATTCAAATATATATATTGTAATTTTATAATTATTTAAATATGTATTTATAAATATGTCTATATAAATATAAATATGTTAATATATAATTAATAATATAATAAATATATTTATTAGAATTTTATAATAATTTAAATATATATTTATTTTTTTATAATTTCAAAAAAACAATTTTTTAAAATTATATATATTTATAATTGTATAATTAAATATTTAAATTAATAAATTATTTAAAAATCATTTAAATGGGTTAATTATATAAATTTCAAATATATTTTAAATGTAAAAACTTAATAAATAGATACAAATAAATATTATTCATATAAATTATATTGAAAATATTACACGTATATATGAAAAATAAATATATGTATAAATAAATATTAAAAAATGATTAAATATATTCTTAAAATTATTAATGAATATATAATAATAAATGGATAAATTAAATTAAATAAATTATAAAAAATATTAAAAATGAATTTGTATCATTTACGTGAATTACAAAGATCTGTATGTACACATACACATCTACACACATACATTTATATAGACATATTTATATGAATACATACATGTAGTTATACATGTTCATATATTTTAAATTATTTAAAATCAATATAAATATTTATCAGAATAAATATATTCATTTAGATATTATATAATTATTTCAGTAAAATATTAATATATTATATTTATTTTAATTATATACACATTTGGTAATCAATATATATAAATAAACTATTAAACATTTGACTAATATAAATTTGATAATTTTTTAAATATAAAATTCTTCACAAATATAAAAATATATTTCTTTATTTATAATTATAATTATAAATAAATATATTCATAAATATTATTATGTAATTATATATATAATTATATATATTTATTAATATATAAGTCTATATATTTACAAATATAAAAAATATATATTTTAAAAAAGAATATTTATTACAATTTTATAATTATTTAAAAATATATTTATTTATAATTTAAATTATAAATAAATACATTTATATAATTATATATATTTATGTATGTCATTATATATATTTATATAATTATATATATATATATATTAATATATAAATATATATTTATAAATTTAATGAAAATATTTATTATTTAAAAAAATATTATAATTTAATAATTATTTAAATATATATTTATTTATTATATTATAAATACTTTTTTTAAAACATTATATATATATATATATTTTTTAATTATTAAAAAATATATATTTATATATCATATTTATATTAATTATAAACATGCATTTTATAATTATTATATATAAATAGACATTGTTTTTTAATATAAATATATTAAATGGTACCTTTATGAGTGCTTTTAACTAGCGCTGATAAAGGTGGTCCTTTTGTCAGTGTTTTCAGTTTAGCACTAATAAAAGATGGTGTCGTATAAGCACCGATTTGTGGCATTTCTTGGATCTTTGGTAAGAAGTTGGGGTTTATGCGTCATATTTGGCACATAGGATTCACATGACATATGTGTGACAATGTGTGATTGATATCACTACTAATAAAGGTTTCTATTGTTTAAAGTATTAAAAACAACTTATATTTTGTTTTCCCATATTACTTGGCGGTGGAATTCTACTCATTTGAAGCATTGTATATTTTCATTGATGATAAGTCATGTGGATTCTGTAGAGTGGTGCTTATTGATGATGATTATGTGGTCCCTCTATGAAAGGGATGTCTAATGACCCTAGTAAGTCGGTATAGGTATTAGATTCCTTAAAGGTAGACCCCCAGTGGGTGTTTGTGATACAGGTTCTATAAGAGAAAATGGGTCTGGTTATTTAAAGTGACAACAAAAACACATATGGTGTTTTTTGATATAGCTTCTTGGTGGAATTATACTTAACTGGACCATATGGTTATGGTATACTCAACAAGTATCGTGATGGTGTGATTTCATTATATATATATATATGTACCTTGATAGGAATTTGATCATTAAGGGGGTGGATCTTATATATATAGGCCTGGTGAGGATTATCCTGATATCGTGATTCTTGAGGGGTTAGTCTCTTATGTAAATTCCTGGGGAGAACATGTGCCCTAGTAGGCAATGATTTGGAAGGTGATGCATGTTATGTGTATGACCCTAAAGTAGGTGTTAGCATGTGAGTTTCTTTATGTTGTTTAATATGGGTATAGGGATTTTCCCCATGAGTAATAACTTTAATGAGTTATGATCTATGGACTAGGTGGTAGAGCCTAATAGTGGTTGAGATACAGATTAGGACATTAGTGAGCTAAGTGCCATGGTTGAGATGAGTTTTACTATATGTGAGGGTAACTCGAGTGAGCGATTATCCTGATCTTGTGAGTGCCTTAGAGATGGGAATCATAATTATATACTTTAGGTTATGATATATGTGCATGTGATTTTCTACCAGGTATGTGGTGTAGGCATGGAGATTCTTTGGGATTTCATTACATAAAGCACTTGAGGTGCTTTTGGTATGAAGACTATTTTCAAGGGTTGGATACCTGAACCTGTTGATTTCAGGTTTGGTTCCTTATGAGAATTTAGATTATGATCTTGTATGGTCATATAAAATATGGATATATCATGGGAATATTCTATTTATATTGGAAACAATGCTAATTTGGGAGTGACTATTTAGTAGACCATGGAATGGGTGAAATGTATGATTTTGAAGAAGATTGTTGAGGGTATTTCTAGCTATATGAGATTTATATGTAGTGATCATGGTCAGATGGATTATGCACATGATCCTAGGTTCAAGGATGTATGACTCATTGGATTATTAGTCGGGTAAAGTGATTAGGTGGTAATGAAGCCTACACCCATTGGATTTTGATTAGGTCGAGGTGGTATACACTAGTTATGTGAAATGTCATTGAATTATGGATTTGTGAGTAGTTTCATATTAGATGATGACTGGTGGAATTGGTGATATTTTTTAAATCTTGGTTTTTTGACATTTGATGAAATGATAAATATCCCTTTGAGGTGTGGGTGACATCAGTAATGGATCAAGGTGTGAAGCCATAGTCAATCTGAAAATTGATCCTAGATAGGTGTTGAATAGGACGAGATGAGTATGGATTGGTATGAGTAAACATGTGTAGTTGAAACATATTGTGGTTTTTCTCAAGGAGCAATATAAGGGAATCTATATGTTGGGGAGTGAACCATAGGTTGTAATAATGAGCAATTGTCATTGCATATCAATTTCAACATCCTTTTAGGTTTATATTCCTAGTGACCTAGGGATGGGTGGTAGTTGATTTATCATGTTGTTGCTCAGGTATGAGTGTGATGACCACATACAGTCATTAAATGTTGAAATGGATGAAGTTTAATCCACATAGAAATAAACTTGTGTTAGGAGTTTCATGAGTGTGACGAGACTATTCATTAGACGGTTAAGGTGGCATTTAGATGTTGGCGATAAGATGAATCTGATTTATCTAGTCCTGTGTAAATAATAAATTTGATATTTTGGTGAGTTATTGGATGGAGTCCATCAGTTGGAGTTGGGATTGGTATGAACTTGATATGACCCAAGCATTATTTGAATCTGAGATGTGTTAGTGCTCAGGATGAGAGCTTAGCAGTGGGTACGGTTGGTTAATGATCCAATAAGGGAATTATGCTTATATTTGGGCTTTAACTTCAATATGGGTGTTTAGATGATCTTGAGGTTCCTTTAGAAGCTAACGCACTAATATCAAGTGATTTTATAGTGATTAGGTGGGTATAGAAAATAATTTTTGGTAAATGTTTGTAAAATGAGGTCTGACTGGCATTGGTGGGGGTTTTGATGCGGTAGGTTGGAAACTGAATTGAGTGCATTATGCTGGATCCAATGGGTGTGTTTCGAGGATTCAGTGGGGAATTTCGAGAAAATATAGTCTATATAATCTTGTGGATAGATGGTTGAGACTTCTATGATTTGGTTTATAATTAATACGAGGAGTGGTACTAGGTTCAGACATGTGGTTTTATGAATGGTTTGGAGTGGTGCATTGGAAACCTCACTGAGATGGTCATAGGAAATTTCATGAACCAACTTGAGTTAACCTAACATGTCAACCAATCTAGCTTGAAAAAAGGCCTCATGAAAAACTCCTTGTATAATAATAGTTTCTGACTAGATGAGAGGGCCTAATCTATACAATAGGGAGACTATTCCCTTGAATCGGAGTTCAATAATTTCAAAAATAAACCAAAAACATAATTCTATAAAAATTAAAGTATGAAATAAAAAAATGAAACATAATCAGGATAAAATAAATTAAATGTCTCATATAGACTCATGGTCATTCTAGAACACATAAAATAGTCACCCAATGGAATGACCACATATACAAGATAAGTAAATGAAATAAAAATACCAAGGTGTTATTTTCATCTCTAATTCATACCTCAAACCTGGTCTCCATAAATCTATCGAGATGCTTTATTCCAAATCTCAGGATCCGCATGAGAAATCTTGCTCAATCATCCAACAATAGGCCTCTTCCTTATCTTGAAATATTAGGCCTCTACCCAATCAATTATGAATCCAATGATCAACTTGAAAGTGGACATAAGGGTATGGACATGCACCAAGGTGTACATATAGGGGGTGAGAAATAAATCACAACAGGCCACCCCCAATATTTAACTTATATTCTACTATCATAAACAAGTGCATGAACATGTGATATGTTCAGCCTAACGGAGTAAATAAAACTATAATAAAAGTAAACAACTAAAAAGAAAGTAAATAAATAAAACACTATCAAACCTTGAGTTTTAAGACAACACTTAAGATCAACCTAACCCACTCTTTCCAAAGACAGAGACCTCAAAACACACTTATCACTAAGTGACATGGCATCTATCCCATTCATTATACCACAAAGGAACTCTAGAAATCTGACACATAAAAATACAAAAAATCTAGACCCTTGGATCTCACTATAGGCATAAAAACAACAACATTAACCACTATTGAGTCCCTGGGAATCTAATATCATGATTTGAACTTGTGGTAGGAACTTTGATTGATATAAATAGAACCTTCCCACAACTCGATATTCCTGTAGAAATAATCAATCCACAACCTGACCTATTAGTAAAAACCAGTATGATTATTTCAATAAGGGAGCCTCAAATTCCAAGGCTGAAAAATCTTCCATGGCCTTATTTAAATCCTAACTAGTATGGGTGAACTCATATAGATCGATAATTTTATCCCTGTGAACCATCTAGAACAAGAAAAACAATAGAGGAGAGCACAAAATCAATCTCAAGGATAAAACCCCATCCAATAACATCCAAAATATCTCCTCTCACATACTATACCTAGGAAAGAACAACCTTAAACATCCCTAGTATAAGCCTTAACAACAAGGGTTCGATAATTCCCACACCCATCATCAGGAACACAAACACAATAGTATCACACCACAAAACCTTGGGTTATAAAGTGGCACCTGAATTCACTAACACTGAAACCAATATAGACCCTCCTAGGGTCCACAAAATATGGGGAACCCATGGTCCCTTGTATTATGCCCATCTCAAACCATGGGAAAATCCCGACATAGAAAACCTCATCCAGAAACTCTGGTACCCAACCCATCCATGACAATATCCTCTCCCACATGGGCATCCACAAGGACTGAAATTCCCACAATAGCATCCTCAAAGGTCCCTTAGACCTATCTCAACCTCTACTCAATAACACACAGCTAATCCTGAAACCCAATGGCGTCATTCCAACCCAAAGGCTCTAACTGATCCACCTCAACAAAAGGATTTAAACCTTAAGAAACCAGATCCATATATCTTATCAACTCTAACCATGAGAAACTAGTCTCAAGATATAGGTACCATCTAAATAACCTCATATACACATCTAATCTATCCCTTTATCCCGCATTCTAGATACCATCAAAAATATCCAAAAAACCCTTAGCATCCTTGAGACATGTCGACCAACAAGATCATGACCCTCACCTAGGAATCGTATCACATCTCAACCCTCGGGAAGTTTCTAGATCAAAACCCCAAAGGAATATTCCCTACAAACCCCACCTAATCCAAAGTGTATCACAAACAGCCTCCAAACACCATAAAGATTTCATCGCCACATCCTACATGGAAAAACACTCAGAATATACCACACATGATTCTAATTCCATATCTAGAGTGATAAAATAATCAAAACGCCTAAAATAGAGGAACCACATGGTTTGTACCTAATATACACATGGTGTGTACCCACAACATGCCCCCAGTACATGTACCTCCATCCAACCTACTGTGTACTTCCCAGGTACATGGTGTTTACTAGCCTTACATGGTGTGTAACATAAAAAGGGTATGTGGCCATGTACTTCACACAAATTTTGACCAAGTACCCTACATGGACTTTATACATGTATCAAACACAGAGTCTGTCCTTGTACATTATGTTGGCATATACCTCCACACATTGTGTCTTACAACTATCTAGCTACACCCCAATCCACTCTCCATGGTGTTCTTAAACACACATGCCGCATAGCCCTCATCTTCAACCATTCAACCAAAATAACACATGATGTGTTTTATTTAACTATAAGTCATTTGATTGGGATTTTCTGAACATAAAACCCTTGTGATTGGCCTAAAACCCTTGTTTCTCCTCAAAACACCAAAAAATGGCCCTCAAGGGTCCCCTATCAACATGAAAACATAATTAAAACGTAAAAAAAACTATTAAATGGGTAGATTGATGAAAAAATAAAAAAAACATTGTAACTTAGGGAATAAAAAGATGATTATTTGATCCTAGATCCTCACCATGTAGCCACCATATCCTGGTCTAGATCCTTGGATAAAGATAGCAGTGATCCCCTCTCTTTCTACCTCTTTATCTTCCTTTCCTCTCCCGGTAGCTTGACACACAGGGAGGTCATGAACATGGGAATCCAAAGGGGAATGAGGAAAATAAAAAGTGAAAATAAAATAAAAAAAGGGCATAGCCATGATAGTCAAGACAAGTTTACACATTGCCCAGGAAAAACCTCACATTTCAGACACAACCATGAAGTCAAAATTTAAATTTGAGGATCACTTCAAAAAAAGTCACTGAATTTACCTGTGGAATTAATTAATTTTTATTAATTAAATATTAAATATTTTTTTAAAATATGAACTACTCAGAATTCTAAAAAACATCATCTTAATGGTAAAAATCATATTTCGAGACCAATAGAGTAGTCAATAAAATTATCTAAGATCATATGCAAGGGAAAATTACCATTTCCACCTCAAAAACCACTATGAAAAAAAAATTAAAATTTACACTAATTTTCTCAACTAATAATGACATCGTTCCTTACAATATTCCCACCATAACTCTTATCATCCTTGAGAAGACTCCATTGTCAACCAGTCACCATTGTCTCACCCTAAGAACCAATATAAAACTGATCTAACTCACCCTTGGAACACATCCTATTCTACCAAATTGTTCTAAAAAACTCATACTCCACCATTCTGTTGAATCCAAATACAACTGAATTCCAACTATGCACTGGCATCCAATTTCATCTCGATCACCCAACGACCGGTCATTCACACCCATGAATCTTCTAACATGAGATCCATTCATCCATGAGTGACATGAGTGCGTCCACTATAGGAGTTCCCTCATTATCTCCCCGTGATCAAAAAACCAAACTCCATTATCCATGATCCATCCATTGTAAAATGAAATGACTCAACATGGATGACTCTCGTACACATGATTTTTATCACAAAACAACAACCACAGGATGTTACTGTATCCCTATGAATTACATCACCCGTACCTGACAACCCAATTACAATAAGGATCACAATATCTAATGGAAAATGATGTGTTGCCCACCATAAGACTTCCCTCACACCACTACTCGAGAAATGACTTCAATAGTTTCACCATGGCTATACTACTCGAGTTCCCATAATTCCCAAAAGAACCCAATAGAACCACACATGGTCTAAATAACCAATTAATGAACCAACTATCTCTACACATGTCATGACTAGTCCTTGGGGCCCGTTCCATGACTACCCCAAGCCCGCCTTCCATATGCCAGGGGCTGGCGACTAGCACCAAGGCTTAATTCCTGGTAAAAAGGGAAGGAATTGCCTTTGTAATGTAAAAAAATTCACCGAGAAAGCAAGCAGAAGTAAACACTAAGTAAAAACTAGGTACAACAGTAAGTGCAGAAAAGTAAGTGGGCCAGTATACAAACCCAAATTGAAAGTAAAGTACAAATAGAAAGGGAAAACAGCAACTGAAAAGTAAAGCCTCTACGGCGAGCCATCCACTAGAAGTCCCACCTGAAGGGTGGGTATAGATAGCCTCCACAGCTCCTCGGGTCCAGCCATATGCTCTGAGAATGCCCCGTCTAGTGGTCCACCTCCGGGTACCGACCTGCTCCTCGTGCCTCTACCACGATCAGAAATGTCCGTCGTCTGCAACCAACACAACGTAGTGCGGGCATAGCCCGTGCAGGGGTGAGTGTAAGCTACTCAGTAGGGACCCCGAGACCCCCGAAGGTCTCCCAGAATCCACAAAGGATAATCCACAAAGGAAAGATACAATCAAGAAGTAACATCCGACACTGCTTAGGTATATGCCCATAAATATACCTAAGTCCTCAATTCTAGTTCAGCTCCAACATCCGAGCCCAAGTACAACCAGTCCACACAGGAAAACGTAACTCGTTCCACATAGGAAATCACAACCCAAATCCACACAGGAAAGCATAATGTAATCCACACTGGATATCAAGTCAATATTATCGAAGATAAGGATTGAAAGTCAAGATTCAGGTCACACAGGTATACTTCTTCGAAAGACGATAGAGATGATCATATGTAGTTACTGATTCATCTAAGCCATCGGACCCACACAGGATCAATAGGTATTAACCCCCGCAATGACCCACAAAGGATCGATAGGTAACTAACCCCTGCAATGACCCACAAAGGATCGATAGGTAACTAACCCCTGCAATGACCCACAAAGGATCGATAGGTAACTAACCCCCGCAATGACCCACACAGGATTAGACCCACATAGGATCTGTAGGTGCTGGCCCACACAGCACCGCTGAGCGCTGACCCACACAAGATCTGACCCACACAGGATCGGTAGCAATGATCCACGTAGTAACACTTAGTGTTGTAGTCATCGTCATCGAATCCATGGAGGATTTCTGTACAGTCGTCGTCATCGTCACAGTCACAGCTAGCTCTAGGGTTCCCGCACACAGCAAGCTCGTTCGGGAGGGTCTGCTCCATGATCCGAAGGGCTGATACATCAACTGACACGTAGTCTGGAGTTGATGTATCCAAAAGTTCTGTATCATCAACAGGAACTCAACATCACAGACGGCGCGTCAATCGGACGCCCGGTCTGAGAGTTATTGGCTTTTTCGTCCTAGGGGCCCGGTTGGTTTTTAAGTCAAAACCAACCCGAACGTACTCCAACTGCGTCCAAACCTCGAGCAGAGTAAACCAAAAGTCTTTTCTCACTTAGAGGAATCCAACAAAGTTGACGGTACGTCAATCGGACGTCTGGAGCTCAAGTTATAAGTGTTTCCGCTCTGAGGGCCCGGTTGGTTTCGTGAACGAACCAACCTGGATGAACCCAATATACTCCGAAACCTTGAGTGCGATATATCAAAATTACTGTATCGTTCCAAGGATCGCATCGCCGCTGACGGTGCATCGATCGGATGTCCGCAGCCTAAGTTTTGGGAAAAAGACTGTGAGAGGTCCGGAAGTGGGGGTTTTGGGCCCGGCCCGAGACCCCCTGGGCGGCCCGAACCGGGTAGACCTGGGTCCGGCCCGCTTGGGTGCATCCTGGCCCGGCCCGGCCTGGGCAGCCGGTTCGGAGCGCTGACGTGCTAGCCAGAGCCAGGTGGCTCGGCCGTTTCGGCCGAGCGAACATGGGTGCGGGGGGGGGGGGGGGGGGGGGGTGGGGGGGGGGGGGGGCTGCCCCCTGCTAGTTTGTAACCACAGCCCCCATGTGGGGGGCCGCTCATGTCCGGCCATCCTAGGGTTTCGAACCCCCGGCTCCTCCTTTGACCAGTTGGCCTGCTCTGGCCGGCCGGCTGTTGTCGCCACGGAACCGGCATGGCTGGTCCCCCTGCTTCGAAGTCGGCGGCCCAGAACCGGCCGTCAGTCTTCCTGCTCTGCCGCGGCCTTTGTTTTCCCGGCGTGGCATGATGGTGTCGCCCCCCCCCCCCCTCCGCGGCCCCGCTCCAGCCTTGGTGCCTTCGGGATTCTCCGGTGCGGTGCGACGTCGCCGTGACCTAGTTTGATTCAACAGCGCGGCACGACGGCACCGCGCATTTCTTGCCGCAAGACCTCGTGTGGTGCGACGACACCACGCCATCCCCGTTCCAATCCACCACAAGGTAGACTAGATAAAATGGGGAGGAGGGTTGGCCATGTTTGTGCGGTCCGGCCCCCTCCCGTTAACTGATAACAAACGGTCTAATTTTACGAGGAATGATGTCAGAAGAAAATCATGAATAGAAACACATAAAACCCCTACCTCATCAAATTCGTTGAGCGAGGGTTCGTCATGGAAATAATTGTCGTGGAAGAAGGAGTTGCGGAAGGAGAATCGTCACGTCGTCGATCTCCTGAGGATCCGGCGTTCTTGTCGACCTTCGTCGGAGATCGGTGTTCTTCGCGTTCTTCGTCGAAGAAGAAGAAGAACTTTAAGCTCCTTAGCTTTTCTCCCAAATCCTCCCAAAGAAACAAGTTCCAACCCAAATAAAATAAGTACTACACTTATTTTATTAACATAACTTAAGTATTTGAATTTCAAACATTCAAATTAAACTCACCTATTTAATTAACTTAAGTTATCAAAATTAATGGTGAGTTGAAGGAGTTAGGGAATATGAATGGGTGGGATTTTTGTGGGCCCCACCACCCTCATAACCTCCCATTGGAAGTTGGGTGGTTTCCCCAAACTTCCACTCAAAGGTTTTAACCACTTAGAAATAAAAATTGTAGCTAAATTTTTATTTTAACTTCCACAATTTTTAACAACTTCTCTCGTGAAAATGCAACTCCGGAAAAGGTGTGCCTAAGTAATTTCTGGCGCTGTGAATCCATTTGTGCCCTCGGAATTCAATTCCGAGCATCGGTTCAAAAGTTATAAAAAACCCGCTCGTTCGTTCACTGAACGTACCCGAGCTAAACTTCGGATAGAAATTCCGGGCACACCGGGCCTTGGAATCAAGTGCCGTCAGAAACCGCGTTCTAGTAAAATCCCAAAGAAAATTAAGAAAAAATTTCCCTTGAATTTTACGGGTCTTTACATTACTCCCACCTTAGGGATTTACGTCCCCATAAAGATACAACATAAACTAGGAAACAAATGTGGGTACTGAGCACGCATCTGAGCCTCCCGCTCCCAAGTGCTCTCTTGGAGGTTCCTGTGCTGCCATCTGATGCGCACTAGTGGAATCTTCCGTCCACGTAGGACTCGCTCCTGTCGATCCTCGATCTCCACTGGGACCTCCGCAAAAGTAGCCCCATCATCAACATCCATATCACCATGGTCAATGATATGCGTCGAGTCATGCACGTATCTCCTCAGCTGAGATACGTGGAAGACGTCATGCACTCGGTGAAACTGAGGTGGTAGAGCCAGAAGATAAGCCACCTCGCCAATCCTGCTGAGGACCCGGAATGGTCTGATGAAGCGTGGAGACAACTTGCGGCCTCGGCCAAATCTCTGTAATCCACATCGAGGTGAGACCCGCAAGAAGACGTGGTTTCCATCCTCGAACTCTAGAGGCCTCCACCTTCTGTCAGCATAAGACTTCTGTCGGCTCTGAGCTGTCTTCATCTGCTCCTGGATGACCTGGACCTTCTCAGTCGTGGCCTGGACCATCTCTGGTCCTACAAGTGCTGACTCCCCAGGGTCTTTCCTGCATAGAGGAGATCTGAAAGGTCGGCCGTACAACTCCTCGTATGGTGCCATCCCGATGGTGGAATGGTAGCTGTTGCTGTCTGCGAACTCCACCAAGGGTAGTTGGTCCTCCCAGCTACGACCAAAGTTGAGGACACATGCGCAGAGGATGTCCTCGAGAGTATGAATGGTCCTATCCTTCTGACCAATTGTCTGAGGGTTAAAGGCGGTGCTCCGATGTAGCTGTGTCCCGAATGCCTCCTGCAACCCCTTCCAAAGCTGGGATGTAAAGTGATCATCTCGATCGGAGACGATGGATGATGGCACACCATGAAGCCGTACAATCTCATGAACATAGAGATGTCCCAAGCTCTCCACTGAGCCCTACTCTCTAATGGGTAAGAAGTAAGCCGACTTGGTGAGTCGGTCGACAATCACCCAAATAGAGTCGTGACCTCTGGAAGTGCGTGGAAGTCTAGTCACGAAGTCTATAGATATGATGTCCCACTTCCACTCTGGAACCTCCTAGGGTTTCACCAAGCCTGCTAGTACCTGGTGCTCTGCCTTCACCTACTGGCAGGTGAGGCATCAAGAAACGAACTCTACCACAACCTTCTTCATGTCGGGCCACCAGTGCTGTCGTCTGAGATCCTGTTACATCTTCTCCATTCCAGGATGTACCGCCAAAGGGGAAGTGTGAAACTCTCTTAGCACCTCCTCCCAAAAAGCAACTGGTACCAAGGTACGTCCTCTGAAAAGGACGTTGTGCTCTTCTCCCACGAAGAATCCATCATGTGCCTGTCCTGAGGATATCTGTGTACACCACATCTCACAGTCGGCGTCCCCACGCGGTGCCTCTCTGACCCGCTGTAGTAGTGGAGGAGTGACTGAAGGAAGGCTACTCCATCTCTATCCACGAAGGATATCTGCAAAGCATCTAGATTCTCTGTCGCCTCCCCAAGTAGTTGAATGCCCGTCCTCCTGCTGAGAGCATCGACTACCACATTCCCCTTTCCAGGAGTATAGACTATCTCAAAGTCATAGTCCTAGAGTAACTCGAGTCATCGCCGCTATCTCAGGTTCAGGTCCTTCTGCGAGAAGATGTACCTGAGACTCTGGTGGTCATAATAGACTGTAAAGCGCTCTCCCATCAGATAGTGTCGCCATATATTCAGAGCAAAGACCACTGCTGCTAACTCCAGGTCATGGGTAGCGTAGTTCTGCTCATGCTGCCTCAACTGACATGATCCATAGGCGATCACAGCCCGCTCCTGCATCAGGACACATCCGAGTCTGGTCCCTGATGCATCGCAGTAAACTAAGTATCCAACTCCCTCCTCCAGTAGCCTCAAGATCGGCATGCTGGTCAATCTCTGTCTCATCTCCTGGAACCTCTGCTGACATCTATCTGACCACACGAAGGGTTGCCCCTTCTTCCTTAACGTTCTGCAAAACTGCATAGATTTCTCCTTTGCCGAAAAGAGAAATTTGGTCTCATCCCTTGGATGAACCACGTTCCTTGCCTAATACAGTCAATCCCGTCATGATCTGTTAATTCATGCCATGGATGATGTCGTAAGGCCTCGATGCTGCTACCAAGAGATCCAACCGTTACTCTTGCCTCCAAAGGTTGAGTCACACTATCCGCATCAGTGTGTGGTCACTGGGTCTCCTCTAGTAAGAATCTCGCAAGTGAGGGTCAAGTCAACAGTTTTTAACCGGCACCTCTTAGTATTAACATACAAAAGACAAGAAAGAAAACATCACTATTGCAAGCGTATTTTATTACTTGAAATCAAAGTACAAGGACGCAAGGAAACACAAACAACGAAGCTAGAGGCATTATGGGTAAAGGCCTCTATGCCTGGAGCTAGTCCCGCACTTGTCCACCTGCTTCCGGAGCTCCATTATCATAAGCTTCAGCTACATGAAGCTGTGCTCTCCCCTGAGGTTGGGGTGGACCTCCTGGTGCTGGTGGTGGTAGAGCCTCAAAGCGTCTCCCACCACCCGTTGCTCGGCCAGCTTCTCTGCCTCGTCTGTCTGCTCCCTGCTGACCGCCACGATCGAACCTCTGCCTCTTCCTGGGTGGTTCCTCAACCGTCTGCTGCTCCTCTGCATGGTGGGTCGGGCAGTCACGAGCCATGTGGTCATGCCCGCCGCATGCATAGCACTATCTTCCACTCGTAAGACTGGTTCTACTGCATGTGTCCCAAACCTCCGAGCAAGTATCCTGAGGCCGTCCACCTGATGGACTGGTCTGCTTGGACCTCTGCAACATCTGTCTACTACCGGCTGTAGAAGACTCCGCCACGTGCCGCCCTGCGGTAGGTCTCGCCGCTGCTGTAGACTCAGCACGAAATCTCTCGATCAGAAGGGCTCTCTTCAGTACCCCTGCCTGTGTCGGAATGCTGAGGGAGATCAGTGATGCCCTGATCTCATGCTTCAATCCCTGGTCAAAGGTCCCGACCTGAAAGAATGGGTCTCATACCATGTCTGTCGAGTAGCGTGAGAGATCGGTAAATCTCGCCGAGTACTGGGAGACCGTCAAGCTGTCATGCCGCAGCTGTAGAAGCTCCTGGATGTGCATCGTATGGAGGGTGGCTGGGACGAACTCCGAGCGGAAGAGGCTCTCAAAGTCCATCCAGAGAAGAGATGCCTCATCATGCACTTGGAGCATTAAGCTCCACCATCTGCCTGTTGCCACATGCAGTAGGCTCGCTGCGAGGATCACCATGAGGTCTGCTAGTGTCCTCACTAACCTTAAAACCCGTACAACTGCCTCCAGCCAATCCTCGGCTACCTGAGGGTCCGTCTCCCCACGGAACCTGGGCGGTCGCTGACGCTGAAAGTTGTGCAGTTCACTAAGGCGATGTGCATCGTCAGCAGCTAGGGCTGGTAGCATCGGTGGCTCGGTGGGTAGAGGTACCGCTGGTGCCTCTGCTGTCAAAGGGCCCTGTACCAAGGCCTCGTCACTCGGTGGGCTGTCGTCATCCAAAACTCTCAGAACCCTAGCTGGCTGCCGTCGTGGGGCCATCCTAAAAAGAAACAGGTGTTCCACGGTCAAATAGTATACCCGGTGAGCTGACATAAAGTAATCACAACGAAAACTAGAAACACACATGCAATCAATGTTTTTGTGTATTAAGTCGGAAATCAGAAGTCAGGGTCCTGGTGTACGAATACGTCGGCCACCGCACCAACACTGGACTCCATGGACTGATAAACACACTCAATACTCTTAACACTATTTCTTCACATAGAAAAAGATCAGAGTCCTGAGTTCTGCAGTAAAACCGAACTCATCTAATACCAATTTGTCATGACCCGTCCTTGGGGCCCGTGTCGTGACTACCCCACGCCCGCCTTCCATAGGCCAGGGGCTGGCGACTAGCACCAAGGCGTAATTCCTGGTAAAAAGGGAATGCATTGCCTTTGTAAAGTAAACAAACGCACAGAGCAAGCAAGTAGAAGTAAACACTAAGTAAAAACTGGGTACAAAAGTAAGTGCGGAAAAGTAAGTGGGCCAATATACAAACCCAAACTGAAAGTAAAGTACAACTAGAAAGGGAAAACAACAACTGAAAAGTAAAGCCGCTACGGCAAGCTGTCCACTGGAAGTCCCACCTTAAGGGTGGGTACAGATAGCCTCCATAGCTCTTCAGGTCCAGCCGTCCGCTCCTAGTACGCCCCGCCCAGTGGTCCACCTCTGGGTACCGACCTTCTCCTCGGGCCTCTACCACGATCAGCGCTGTCCGTCGTCTGCAACCAACACAACGTAGTGCGGGCATAGCCCGTGTAGGGGTGAGTATAAGCTACTCAGTAGGGACCCCGAGACCCCCGAAGGTCTCCCAGAATCCACAAAGGATAATCCACAAAGGAAAGATACAATCATGAAGTAACATCCGACACTGCTTAGGTATATGCCCATACATATACCTAAATCCTCAATTCCAGTTCAGCTCCAACATCCGAGCCCAAGTACAACCAGTCCACACAGGAAAACGTAACATGTTCCACATAGGAAATTACAACCCAAATCCACACAGGAAAGCATAACGTAATCCACACAAGACATCACGTCAATCTTATCAAAGATAAGGATTGAAAGTCAAGATTCAACTCACACAGGTATACTTATTCGTAAGATGGTAGAGATGATCAGATATAGTTACTGATTCATCTAAGCTGTCGGACCCACACATGATCGATAGGTACTAACCCCCGCAATGACCCAAAAAGGATCGATAGGTAACTAACCCCTGCAATGACCCACAAAGGATCGATAGGTAACTAACCCCAGCAATGACCCACAAAGGATCGATAGGTAACTAACCCCCACAATGACCCACAAAGGATCGATAGTTAACTAACCCCCACAATGACCCACACAGGATCGGACCCACACAGGATTTGTAGTCGCTGGCCCACACAGGACCGCTGAGCGCTGACCCACACAGGATCTGACCCACACAGGATCGGTAGCACTGATCCACATAGGATCGCTGAGTGCTGTAGTCGTCACCGTCGAATCCACGGAGGATTTCTGTACATTCGTCGTCATCGTCGCAGTCGCAGCCAGCTCTAGGGTTCCCGCACACAGAAAGCTCGTTCGGGAGGGTCCCCTCCATGAGCCGAAGGGCTGATACATCAACTGACACATAGTCTGAAGTTGATGTATCCAAAAGTTCCGTATCGTCAACAGGAACTCAACGTCACAGACGGCGCGTCAATCGGACGCCCGGTCTGAGAGTTATTGGCTTTTTCGTCCCAGGGGCCCGGTTGGTTTTTAGTCAAAACCAACCCGACCATACTACAACTACATCCAAACCTCAAGCGTAGTAATCCAAAAGGTCCATCTCACATAGAGGAATCCAACAAAGTCGACGGCACGTCAATCGGACGTCTGGAGCTCAAGTTATAACTGTTTCCACTCTGAGGGCCCGGTTGGTTTCGTGAACGAACCAACACAGCCGAACACAAAGTACTCCAAAACCTTGAGTGTGATATATCGAAACGACCGTCTCTTTCCAAGGATCGTATCTCCACAGACGGTGCATCGATTGGAGGTCCGCAACCCAATTTATGGGCAAAACACCGTGAGAGGTCCGGAAGTGGGGGTTTTGGGCCCGGACCGAACCGGCCTGAGACCCCCTGGGTCGGCCCAAATCGGGTCCGGGTCCGGCCGGATTGGGCGCGGCCCGGCCTGGCTGGCACAGCCCGACCCGGCCTGGGCGCAGCCCGGCCCGGCGCGCGGACGCACTGGCCGGAGCCAGGTGGCTCGGTCGTTTCGGCCGAGCGGACATGGGTGCGGGGGGGGGGGGGGGGGGGGGGGGCGCTGCCCCCCGCTAGTTTGTAACCGCGGCCCCCATGTGGGGGGCCGCTCATGTCCAGCCAGCCGAGGGTTTCGAACCCCCAGCTCCTCCTCTGACCGGTCGGCCCGCTCCGGCCGGCTGGCTGTTGCCGCCACGGGACCGGCATGGCCGGTCCCCCTGCTTCGACGCCGGCGGCCCGGAACCGGCCGCTGGTCTTCCTGCTCCGCCATGGCCTATGGTTGCAGCCTTTGTTCGCCCGGCACGGCGCAATGGCGACGTGCCCCCCCCCCCCCTCCGCGGCACCGCTCCAGCCGCGGTGCCTTCGGGATTCTCCGGCGCGGGGCGACGGCGCCATGACCTTGTTCGATTCTCCGGCGCGGGGCGACAGCGCCACAACCTTGTTCGATTCAACGGCGCGGCGCAACGGCGCCGTGCATTTCTTGCCACAAGACCCCGCGTGGTGAGACGGCACCATGCCATCCTCGTTCCAATCCACCACAAGGTAGACAAGAGAAAAAGGGGAGGAGGTTCGGCCGTGTTTGTGCGGTCCGGCCCCCTCCCGTTAACTGATAACAAACGGTCGAATTGTATGAGGAATGATGTCGGAAGAAAATCACGAATAAAAACACATAAAACCCCTACCTCGTCAAATTCGTTGAGCGATGGTTCATCACGGAAATAACTGTCACGGAAGAAGGCGTTTCAGAAGGAAAATCGTCGCGTCGTCCATCTCCTGAGGATCCAGCGTTCTTGTCGACCTTCGTCGGAGATCGGCGTTCTTCGCGTTCTTCGCGTTCTTCATCGAAGAAGAAGAATAACTTCAAGCTCCTTAGCTTTTCTCCCAAATCCTCCCAAAGCAACAAGTTCCAACACAAATAAAATAATTAAAACACTTATTTTATTAACATAACTTAAGTATTTGAATTTCAAACATTCAAATTAAACTCACCTATTTAATTAACTTAAGTTATCAAAATTAATGGTGAGTTGAAGGAGTTAGGGAATATGAAGGGGTGGGGTTTGTGTGGGCCCCACCACCCTCATAACCTCCCATGGGAAGTTGGGTGGTTTCCCCCAACTTCCACTCAAAGGTTTTAACCACTTAGAAATAAAAATTGTAGCTAAATTTTTATTTTAACTTCCACAATTTTTAACAACTTCTCTCATGAAAATGCAACTCCGGAAAAGGTTTGCCAAAGCAATTACTGGCGCTGCGAATCCATCGGTGCCCTCGGAATTCAATTCCAAGCACCGGTTCAAAAGTTAGGAAAACCCGCTCATTCGTTCACTGAACGTACCCGAGCTAAACTTCGGATAGAAATTCTGGGCACACCGGGCCTCAGAATCAAGTGCCGTCAGAAACCGCGTTCTAGTAAAATCCCAAAGAAAATTAAGAAAAAATTTCCCATGAATTTTATGGGTCTTTACAACACATAACCAATATTCACATTACCATAAACACAAAAAAAAAATTGTAAAATAGGTTTCTTCCATCACTCTCCTCTTTAAGGTACATTAATTCTTCCAACAATCTCTAACAAACTCTTATACACCAACCTACTCGAACACACACAAACACAATGGTTACATGACCTTGTGTTAACTAATCACACAAACAGACTCAAACCCACCTGATTCATGTCCTTAAAAACCTAGGATAACATGCCTAAACCACTATTCATGCTCCGCTCACATGTCATTTCCGACAATTTGGAACACCCTTGACACTCCTCATCAAAAACGAGGCACCTCACACCCAAGTAAAAGCTAACACCACAACCACAAGCGACAAATGAATCATTTGAAAACCACCACCTATACTATAATTGTACCACCAAAAGCATAATCAGAACCAATTGAACCAACATGGTCATACATCCAACCAAACATGACCTCTCAGCCAAACCATGAAACCAAGAGAACTCTTAGCACTCTACCTTAGAAAACTAAAGAAACCTTTGGAAAAACCATAAAAAGACTTCAAGTAAACCACATCCTCATGTTAAATCGATCATGATCTAAACACCTCTTAGGAATCCTTTTCATTATTAAGCTTCTACTAGGGAATCCAAAGCCCACACTAACCCACTAGGGTCTCCATGCATCCCTCGAGGAAGGTACTGTGTTTCCATAACCAAATAACATATCACTAAAATATATGTATTCACATCATTAAAAGAAAAGTGTTTTGGTTCATTTGAGTGAAATTCCACCTTGAATCTATATATGAAAACTTTATACCTCCACTATCAGTGAAATCACTCAAAAATATGGATAATTTGTTACATTCATCAATGATTCACCAAATAAAATATGGGTTTTATTTCATAATAAATAATTTGAGGTGTTCAGAGTATATGTTTGATAGAGTTCTATGGAAGAAAAATATACCATAAGTAATCTTAAGTGCTTAAGGTTTGATAAAGGTGGATATACAGTAATAGAAAAAAACCGAGGGTTTTCTAGAGAAAATGATACAGGATTGAGAATATTATTCCCAAAACATAATAAAGGAATTCAATAGGAGAGAACATAAACTAGAAATTTGTTAATAATGCTTGGATTGTATGGATATATTCTTGAATTTACAAGAAAATTTGGGTGAAATTGGCTAATTGGACATACTATTTTGTGAATAGATTTCTTTATACATCATTGAACCATGAGATTTGGGAACATCATTAGTCTAGAAAACAAGTAGAGGTTAACCACTTCAAATTTTATGTAATTCCCACCTACATCCATGTTGATGTTGAGTATCAAGAAAAACTTGAATTAAGTCATAATCATATTTCTTTATTGGTTATTGAGATGAAAACGTTGGATTTTACCTTTGGGGTAATGACTATTAGAAGATCATTAAAAGATATAATGTTCTATTCAATAAGATTGTCTTTCTGAATGACCATAACATATTGAAATATGGTGTTGAGAAAAAATAATGAATAGTCAATATCCAAGTTTATTTGAATAGAAAATTTGGATGGATAGAAGTTAAAAATAGTTATGAAAGAATAGAAATTATAGAGGAATTAGTAAGGACAATGGAAAATATTTCAAATAGATTAAGGAATTTAGAATCTTAGGTCAAATTTTTAGAAAGTAAAGTTTTAAGAGACACGGTTCTATAAATACCAGAACCATATATTTATTTATGGGGGTCTATAATAATTATATGACTGGTTCAAAGGTTCATAATTGATTTTCACTAATTTATTACTAAAGGTGGAGGATATACTAAGAGCCGATAATAAGTCATGAGTCCCATCAATTTTGGAAATTAATATTTTGAAATGAAAGATAAAATGAGGTTTTTATAAGTTAATTGAACCTGATAACTAATAAAATTACCATAGGGGGAGAAATAACTATATAAAATGTGGGTCTTCTAGCCAAAATATGAAGTTGATAATAGACATAGGTACAAGAATAAACTAGTTTTGAAAGGGTTTGAGTAGAAGTAATGATTGTATTTATCTAAAATATTCTCACATGTTGTCAAGAACACAGCCATCTAGAAGGTTTTGTTCATGGTTGATTCAAAATTTTACAACTGAAATAGATATATATAAAGATGGAATTCCATCATGGTGATTTTTAAGAGGAAATATACATGAAGTAAATAAAATGTTTCAAGGATAAACTAAATTAGGGACTAGTTTATATGTTCAAATAAGGACTTTGTAGCTTAAAGAAAGTACCAATGAAATAGATATGGGATTTCAATAACTTTATGAATAAGAAGGGGTTTGTCTAGAGAAACTTGTATCATTTTAAAAACTGGAAGTTGTATAAGGATTTTATTTGTATCATCCTTCCCTTGTACTTGGATAACATTCTCTTAGATAGTCTAGTATTTAAATTAATTTAGGAGCTGAAAGTTAGGTTGTTACAAAGATTTGAGATGAAG
This sequence comes from Viscum album, assembly GCA_963277665.1. Taxonomy (NCBI): domain Eukaryota; kingdom Viridiplantae; phylum Streptophyta; class Magnoliopsida; order Santalales; family Viscaceae; genus Viscum; species Viscum album. The sequence goes on along the minus strand of OY728159.1, from coordinate 598,721,455 downwards.
GATCTCACTGAATGTGAAAAAATATTTGGAATGTGGATTAAGAAAGATAATAATATTGGAACATTGGTTCTATCTTAAAAATAATTCATATATATGGTCATAAATAGATTTATAATAACTAATATAATCTAGTATCAGCCCAACACTTGAAATTTTTCAAATAGAAAGCATATAAAATAGAATATGAGGCTAGTTATATGGTGAATGTTTCATTTTCATAAATTTTGGTTAGCTTGATGTACACCATGGTTTATATAAGGATAAAAATTACATTTTTATTGTTATTTTTTAGTTGATTTGTAGAAAATCCAGGAAAGGACCACTCGGAATCTGTGAAGTAAATTCTCTGATATCTCAAAGTACCAGAAGATAAAGCCTTATATTTTAGAATGTATGGTATTTTGTTGGGTTATGTGGATTAATACTTTAGAGGAGATATGGATTCATGGTATAGTACCTCAGGATTTTTTACCTTTAAAGTTACAAACATAATTTAGATATTAATATTGAAATTGATTATTACACTATACACAATGGAAGAAGAATATGTGGTCATCACCAAAGTATGGAAATAACTCATATAGATGTAGTTTTTTTTGGAGAAACTCATAGTAAGATAATAAAAATGTATTAATATTTTTTGATAGTCACAGTGCAATTAATTTAGATAATAATCCATTATTTCCTTCATGGTTAAAACACGTTGAGTTAAAATACCATTTAATCTAGAAGATGTTGAAATATGGGGTGATGGAGTTATAGAATATCATTGAAATTAAAATTTTGGTTGATATTTTATCCAAGGTTATATTATAAGAAATTTTTTATATCATTATACCTTAGTGGGACTAAGGTTACTGTATGGTGGAGGGAGACATTGATTATTGCTGTATAAGTTTGGGATGAAGAATATTTTTCCTAAGTGTTGTTGGTTTCCTTATTTACATGAAAAAAATATTCAAGTGGGAAATTTTTAGGAAATATAAATAATATTTAAAGTTCTAATTCTATGTATTCGGAAGGATGAACTTCAAAACATAGTTTTCTGATATTGTTGGAATCTAGAAGTAGTAGAAATATGATAGGTGGAAATCTGGTTTGAAAGTTGATATTCTAGAACTAGGTGGTTAAGTCGTCATGTTTTAAATAATGTAAGTATGAGTTCCCAAATGACTAATGTAATTTTTTCTATTGATGTTACATAAGGGTATCTCATCTTTCACATGGGTTGTGTAATGATTTTTCATAATGATATGTCATTGTTTCTTATAGTTTTCATCAAAAGACAACATTTTTTCCAAGAATGTTATAGGAAATCAGAGGTCACCATGGATAATGGTGAGTCCTATATAAATTTAAAAAGTTTATGGAATCTATTGAGTTTTTGGGATCATCTATAAAGATGAAATGGGACCACTTTTCAGTGATACTTTTGGCTGCTTTTTCACCAGTGAGTGAGTAAAAATTTTATGATCTAATTTTATTTATTTTTATAATTGTGATTGTGATTGTATTATTTTATCTTTTGTGGAATGAAATGAAATAATTATATTTCTCCCATTTATTTAATACTTAAATTTGTAACCTTGTAAATTTTTTGTTATCATTCTATGTTTTTTTTATTTCAATTTGGCTATTTTTTTCAAGGGTTTTTGTTTCTTTGAGTGTGAGATAAGGGTTTCATCCTAGTGTGGTGATTTATGGTGCTACTTAAATTCCTAATTTAAATTACATATATGTGTGGGGATCTTCTAGTTTGTGATTTTTTGGATCTTTTTTCTTCATTTTAATATTTAGGTGGTTTTAATTTTAATGATTAGTAATTTCATATCCCCAACACATCAACAGATCTATTCTATATCCAATGGATCCAATGGTCTAAAAAATGTTTATAATATATAAATACACATATATAAATCCATTATAGTGTTTTAAGAATTCTAAATGTGTTGGTTGATGTTTATTACTCATTTTTTATAAAAACTATACTCAATATCACATTCCTTTCCTCCACCATTTCTCTCTTTCTCAATTGTTTGAATTCATATCTTTGAGAGATACTAGAGACTAGGATACCACTAAATAAAAGTGAGTAAATAAACCCTCAAGACATTGATGAGTGGAGATATAGGAACTCATGAAACTGATCTTTTAGATAAATTTATGTAAAAATATCATTTTCTCTTTATTTATTTCATATTTTCTATTTATTTCTATTTTTGTTTAAATTTATCAGGCTAATTTTTATAAAGTAAATTCACCCCCACTTTTAATCCCCTCAATCCAAAAATATTCACATAGATTAATAATATATGAAAATATCAATTCATATAACGTAATTTCATGATTATCATTTATCCTTTACTATCGTTATTCATGAAGGTTATGAGCGCAGTGGAAGTGTCCTTTGATGGTATGACCAACTCAGATTTTAGTCTTAATATACTTTTAATCATTGCCACACATGATAAACATTTTATGTCCAACAAAAATATTATATTACTTGACTAGATTAAAATTCCAAAACAAGAATAGTATGATCTTCACATATAATTTATAGTTAATTTATGAACAGATATATAATTAAATAAACATGGATCTCATCTTTTGTTTATGATTTGGTTAACTAGATATCATCGTACTATCATTTCACAATAGTATTAAAGTTCACAATACATATATTAGTGATCCACACATGCACAAAAATCTTTTAATGTCACCTTAGATTCACCGGGTGCTAGCACGGTCGATCTTAGTCGCTTGAGTTATTCATGGTTGATCAAAATAGTATTCTTATCTAAGGAGGAAGAAATATTTTTGTAATATCAAAGTATTGAGAGAGGAGGAATATATAGATCATTTTATATATCTATATTTCTCTCTATCCATTATTCACACCAAAAAAAGTGATTTATGGAAATTAATATAATTAGATATTTATTATGATGACTTTTAATGTTGGAAAATCACACAAAATCCCTTAACTATCTAAAATATTCTTAGTTGAACCCATGTCAATTAATAATAATTTTTTTATGAGTCACTTGTAATTTTCAACACATTAAGAATATAAATAAATATTATTTATACTATTTCCAATAAGACCATAAATCTCAGCCCTCTTTCCTTCATTGACATTTACCAATCCTTGAATAATGACTAATTAATAAATAAATTTCCTTATATTATTAGATGATAAATATAATAAATATTATATTCACCAAACATGTAAATAAATATTTATTATAATTATTTAACTCGTTTATTCTTTCGAATAATTTGTGATTAGATTAGAGTGATCAACCAAACCCTAATAAATATTACTTATTTTAACTTATTAAATTCATTACTTGAATTTAACTAATATTGAGGATACACTTAGTGTGTGACCATATTGGCCTCTTTCATAATGGTAATAGGAATAAACACCTAAAGTCCAAGGTTAGTGTCTAGAATCATTCCAAGGATCCCATAGAGAAAGAAGTCGCAAAAACATGAAACCTCCTATGAACGCTTACCATATAATATAATCCATTTATTGTGATATGTCTAATTAAGAAGGTTGTATATCGATTCCATCAACCATTATACTCAATTTCTCTTTCTTTGACTTTTCATAAATTAAATCACCCACCAAAAACTATGAACATGGATTTATGAATTCAGCACCATTCCCATCAATGGAAATGAAAAATGAACTTCTTTTATGAGACAAAGGGGATAAATAATTTCTCACATTTATCCATCAATGCAATATCACTCATGATGCAGCCAACATAACATAATTCACCATGAGAATATGTCATCATAGATTTCATCAATACATAAAATTTTTTGAGTTATGATATCCATTCATGATAATCTTAAAGTCTAAGGATCAATACACATATCCTCATATAAGAATATCCAATGACACGTGGAAACATAGATTTCCAATTCAACGGGCCTATTCTCATAACCTTCTATCTTACTTATTACCAAATACTTGTTTAAATGTATTATGATCCTCCTACCTATGATATCCTATATTTTATATGTTTCATTAGTCGATACTATCTATCTATAAATATATATTCAAGAATGATGTTTTGTAACCTCTAGGTTGTCATTATAGTAGAGAAATCCTATAACCTTTCAGTGCAACATATATTCTTAGGAAATTATCACATACAATATTCATGCAATAGAACAATCATGATATGATAAGAAGCTTCAATGAATATGTAATTAAGTACTAATAAAGTCGGTCCTTGAACACCAACTCCAATAGAGTCCCACTTGTAAAAGAACCACCTGAAAACAGCTTTCAGTCCACTAGCTCTAACATGATACTCATGCCTCTACTGAGATAAAGTATAGGTCAAGGGGTATTACATGTTTTCCTCAATGGATAGTATACTCACTACAACTTCACCTCAATGAGAAAAATACATCAAAAGATGAAACTTTCAAAGTGTGTTCTTTTTCCTTTTGTGTGACCTCATCTCTTTGGAGAGATCCATCGCTGCAATTTTATCACAGTAAAATATGATAGGGTATTTAATGATAGGAACCACATAAAGATCTTGGAAAAATAAGTGAATCGGAACTGATTACTTAGCTATATTTAAAGTAATAATATACTTGGACCCCACTGTAGAATCGATGATAACCAGATGTTTTGAACTCTTCCAGCTTAGAGATCCTCTGTTAAGACAAATGATATATTGAAAATATGACTTTATATCATTCTGATCTATTGAAAATCTAAAATATTTATACCCCATGATGAATAACTCTTCCTCTCCTCTATACACTAATAATATATCCTTTGTTATCCTTAGATACTTAAGTATATACTTAATAAAAGTATGATTTTGTTCACCTAGGTCTTATTAATATATTTCTACCATAATCAAATCATAGGCAACATCAATCATCATACATAAGAAAGAATACATTATGAATCCTATCATATAATTGTATGGGATATTAATCATTCTTACACTTTTCTCATGTGTCTGAGGACATGTTTTCTTGGAAAGATGTATACCATGTGACACTAGAACCAATATCATCTTGTATTGTTCTATACTAAACCTCCTTAGTATTTGGTCAATTTATATACCTTTACTGAGTCTAATAATCCTATTGGATATATCATGCATAATCTTGATCCCTAGAATGTGGGTTTCTTCACCTGAGTCCTTCAGGGAGAATCACTTTATCAACCAAACCTTAACCTCTTGTAAGGCTAGTATATCATTTCCAATTAATAATATGTAATCAAAATATAATACTATGAATACTATGTACTTCTAATAAAACTCTTATAAACACATAGCTCATATTTATTCTTAACGAAACCAAATTACTTTATGGATTCATCGAATCGAATGTTACATAACTTGGATTCTTGCATTAATCCATAAATGGATCTCTTTAACTTTAATAACTTTTTATAATTTCTTCGAGTCACAAACCCTTTTGGTTGTTTCATATACCCATCCTTTTTAAGGTTATAATTAAGGAAAGTAGTTTTTATATCCATTTTCCAAATCTCATAGTCATGGTAAGCTACTTTGGTAAACCAGATTATAATGGATTTAAACATGGAAACTGGAGAAAAGTGTCCATATTAGTCAATGCCTTGACATTGTATAAACACTTTATCCACTAGTCATGATTTATAAGTATTTACATTACCTTCCATGTACAGTTTTCTCTAGAATACTATTTTACACCCAACATGATTTACATCAACTGCTAGATCGATCAGAACTCAAACTTGGTTTTGATAAATGTAATCTATATCATAATTCATGGATTATTTCCATCTTTTGTCTTCTAATCTCCATAATTCCTCCTTATAGAAGATATAGGATCATAATTATCAACCAATAATGTGTTATCATCATTAGGGACTTAAAACCTATCTCTCTAGTTCTCTTACCTCTCTAGCGATCTTATACAACACTTGTATTTTAGGAACAAATTCTTCCATGGGGACTTGTGGAATGTAACACCCTAGAATTTTTATGAGATATTTTTTTAACTTCTATAATGTCTTCTTTTATACTCTACACCAAGATAAGCTTACTCTATACACAACACTGAATTAAATTGCGGTATATGCAACACAATGCTTGGTTTATTTTGAACACAATTTCAAATTATTTTTATGGAATTCATTTGATGCAAGACCAAGTCTAAGTTAACAACTAAATAACATTATGTTAGCTTATAACCTATTCATTATAATGATAGGTATGAATAGTATTAGCTTTCTTCTAAAAAACAATTTAAATGAACATAAGTGAGTTTATAAAATAATAAAATCACTCTTGATGGGTTTTATTAATGTAATATATTCAATATAACGTTTAAAATTAATCTTATATGGTTTCTAGACATTATATAAGAACAAATTCAATTTTTTTGGATAAAAGAAGTATTTTTCAAAAAAATGTAATTTTGTCACCTTTTAATGGAGCGCCAATTTTAAATCTAGTTTTTCAAAATAATATATATTCTATTTAACAAAATAATCTTCTTATTTTAAAGTGTTATAAAAAATTACTTTAGAGGATTTTTTTTATATTTTTCTAGTAAGTTTTATATTTTGATGGATAGTAAAAATATACTAAATTTTAATTGAAAACAACTTTTTTCATATAAATAATTTATGTGGATAAATTATATTATTTAATGGTTTAAAATTAGAAATAGAAAATTTATTTTTATCATTTAATATAATTCGAGTCATTTTTACTAATTTTACCAAGAATTTTGATTGAAAAACATTTCAATCTTTTGCAATACTTTAACTTTTAAAAATGTGTTTTTCATTCCGACAACAGGATTAATTTTAAATTAATTTCTCAAACTTATATATTCTGAATTTTTACAAATGTATTCCATATTTGGAATTAGTAGCTCCAAATTATTTAAACATAATTCTTTTATTTTTTGGCATTATGAATAGTAACTTTAGTAATTTTTATTGATATAGTAAAATGGTAAATTGGGAAATTATGGGTAAATATAATATTATAAAATGAAATCAACACTTTTCCTCATATTATTGGATGAGTGATTTTTAACCTAAACCATTATTGGGTCAAAATTATACCCTTTGGAATCTACTTGTATGAGATTAGTACATTTAATATATTTTATTTAAATAAAAGTTAAATATGTCATACTCAAATTTTAATAACTTTATCATTTTTAAAATAATGTTATATGGAAGATAAATTAGACTCAAAAACTAATTTGAATTATAAAATATTTTTATTTATCATGATAATTTATTTTCAATTTTTAAGGAATAAATAATTACCTTAAGAGATTATACTTTGATGATGTGGAAATTATTTAATTGATGGAAAATCAATAAAATAATTTTTATTAAAATTATAATAACCATTAAAAGATAAAAAAACTTGACCAAATCTTATTGGTCGAGTATATCTCGACCATAATCATCCAAGGGTATAGTTATTGACCATTTGGAGCCCTAAATAAAAGATTATGACACTTATAATATTTTATTTAATGTGATGTTAAAGTTATCACATTCAAATTTTAATAAATATAACATTTTTAATGTAGGGTTTTATAGTAGGTATATTTGACTATTAGTATTCCTGTGAAAAATATAATATTTATATTTATCATTGTTTTTTATTTTTATTTTTATTCAACATATAAGTATATTAAATAATCACACAAAACTAATGTAGTAATTATTTTATTAATGGAAATATAAAATTAATATTATTAAAAATATTGATATAAATATAATTTTGGATAATTATTTTATATAATTAATTTTATATTTTACCTTGACCTCACAGGAATATAATAAGATATTTTTTTCTGGGATAACATATTATCATGATATTTTTAAAAATCCAATAATTGAATAGTTTCAAAATTGACATTATTGATGTTTTGTCAAAATATTATTTTATTAAATTATTTGAAATGCATAAAATATTTTTAAAAATATATAATATTTATTATATAATCTAAAATGTTATAAATTATTTATTTATGATCTAATTTACATCAAATAAGTAAATATTTTACCCTTTTAATATTGAAATATTTGTTACCCTAGTTAAAATGAAATAGAATAACTAAGTGTTAAATTAAAATGATAGGGTTTAAATGGACATAAAAAATTTTATAAAATTTATTTTTATATTATATTTAAACATTATATCATATAATATTCAAAATTATTACATTTTTCAGGTTTTTTTATATGTTTTTATTTTATTATAATTTAATAATTTTGTAGATTCCAAATATGCCCCTCACCACAATTATAAAAGGGAACACAATCCCTCACAAATTCACTTCACATTGAGCCTTAAATACATATATCCCCTACCTATTTACATTATCAACTTCCTTAGTCACATTATATAGGCTCTGGTATTCTCAAAATAACAATTATAATGCCTTTAAGAGGATATTTAAAGGGAGCTCGTTGAAGAAGAGGTAATCTCCTCTACCGATTCTTTCAAACATATTTTTTTTTCTACTAATTCTTCCTGAGTTGTTTCAATATAAAGTAATAAATATAGTTTCAATTATATATTTATATTTTATTATGATTATGTAACAACCATACTCCACCTTCTATCCAACCAATTAGAAACGAAATCCACATGCATGTGTACGTACAACTTACCATCTTCACGTCGTAATGTAATCTGTTTTTCACCGCCACCTTAAATGGGTGGGTTTAATGATGTAAGTAATTAATATATATGATTATTATTACATAATATTGATTATTAAATATTATACACTATCCACTTCAATACCATTCAATAATTATGGGAATGATAGCGTTTCTCGTGCATAAGTATGGACCATTGTCTCCATGATACGATGTGATTCGTTATACATGATCTTCATTAAATCGTGATTATATAAATGAATTAAATTAATAAATATGATATATATTATACTAATATAATTATGTAAATGATATAACTATAACCTAATAATATGAATAAGAGTTTATCTGACAAAACATGCGTAAGAAAATAAAAAAGTTAATACCCAATGGACGAGTAATAATGTTACTAACAAAAAAATGATAATATGATCATATATGATTTCATAAAAATTAATATTATTATGTAATGAGTATATGACATTATTTATATATTTAAATAGAAGTTTTGGATACATAAAATGGGTATCAGACTTAAGTTTATGGATAATTTTACAATCTCATTTTTATCCGATATTGTTTATACATAAGTATTTACTGGGGTATATTTATCATCAATGTACATGTTTTATAAAAATGTATTATAAAATATTATTTATATTATTCTACTATTTTTTCAATTCAATTTTACCCAATGGTTAATTTTTAAAAAATGTTATTAAAGGAATGTTTTTTTGTTTTCGATACGGGGTACTTTTGAATTTCCAACTAAAGTAAGAGAAGAATTTTATTTTTTAACTTATATGACATGAACAGATTTTTACTCTTTAATAACACCTTGTTTCCATGAAGCTTACTTTAAAATATTTAAAGTTTATTTTCAAATTAATTATTTTCTTTTATAATTTTGTGTCTTTTTGAAAAAATAAAACATTTTTGAAGAGAACGGGATATTTTCCTCAAGAATTAATTTCAAGTGTTTTATCAAAATTATTTTACATATAATATGACATTGTTCAAATAGGATTATGTTTATATACCTATTATCACTATGATTTAATTTTGTTTTTTATGGAAATATTTTTATGAAATCTATTTATTTTATATGGATTATGATGGAATGATGTTTAAGAATCCCATTTTATTCCTTGGGTTGTGCTAGGATGAATGATTTATGTTTTTGTGGAACATGTAATAATGATTTCATTATTATATTTATGGGACCTATATCTCACTCCAATTAATTGGGTAAATATTTAAATCTCATGATATATAAAGTTCTAGAATGAGAAATGATAGTGGTTCAGTAATATACGGATGGAATGGGAAGTAAACTCGGTTCAGTAATGGAATTTTTACACTATAATGGTCTGGGCAATGAGCCTTGACTAATATGAAATGATTTTCTATTATTATGTGTATGCAAAAAATTCCATGTCCTATGTTATGAATTTTGGTAATATTTTCATTAATTATGTTTTAATTTTTATGATTTATCCTATGATATGATATCAGGATCTTTCATATGTAGGATAAGAGTTTCAAATTTTATGTTCTAATTTCTTATGATTATGATAGGATTCATATCTCCCTTTTTTACCCTTACTAAGCTTCTGAGCTCAACCTATCTTATGTTTATTTTCCCTAGGTTATGAAGAAGTGTATTAAGTAAGATATGTGGATCTAGTTATGATGTAATAAGTGGGATACAATGTATATTTATTATGAACGAGCCGTTTATGTTTCCTAGTTTCTAAATATGTTAAACCTATACAATTATGTCATGGTTTTGTTATATTTTTTAATGAATATTATTAAATTATATAGTAAAATCTATGTATGTCAATCTTGTTTCATTATATGGAATTTGTTCATGTACTAACTATTATGTATCTTAAGCATCGGATCTATAGAATTAAATATTTCTCCCACTATCCTCTTTGAGGATGTGCCCACTCTCAAGAATAATATACTGCCTTATGATAGTAAATTTCTTGTCTAAATAGTTTTTTATGTAGTATACCCTTATTTCCTTATGATACCTTCTAAAGATACACTTTGGGCCTTAAGGCTTCTAGTCTATTTCTTAAGATAGAATTAACAAACACCTTACAACCCCATGCACCAACATGTGACAAAACGAGATTCCTTCTAATCCATAACTCAAAGGGGATATTGTTTTCCACATTATTTTATACTCAGTTTAGTAAGTATTATTTTTTTATAATTAATATCCCTAAAAGGATAATGTAAGGCTTATGTGACTAATCATATACCTTACCATGTCTAACAAGGTAAAATTCCCCCTTTTATTAACACAATTTCACTATGGTTTATGAGGTAGAGTGAGTTGATATAAAATACAATAATCCCATAGAAAGAAGATAAATTCTTCGTTAAGATATTCACCATCTTGATTTGATTTAAGTTTCATTATCTTATTACCAATATTATTATCAACCTCATTCTTAAACTACTTGAACTTTTCAATGGATTGAAAATTATACATAATCAAGTAAATATAACTATACATACTCTGGTCATTGGTAAAAGTAATATAGTATGATAATCTACCTCTAAATTCTACTTGAAAATGTTTACACGCATCAGTGTGTTCCAAATATAGAAGATCTATGGCCCTTTCACCTTGACCACTGAATAGTGGTTTGGTTATATTACCTTATAAACAAGTGTGACATCTTTCAAGTGGTTTAAAATCAAAAGAGTCTAACTGACCATCTTGATAGAGATTTATCAAATGCTTCTCGTTTATGTGACCAAGATAGTGAATTCCATAACTAGGTGTTATATGAGTCGCATGTGTTTATTTCATTATCAATTTCAAATATTTGGTTTTCATAATTTAATACATAAATACCATTATTTAACTATTTCATAAAATAACATATGTTATGTTTATAAAATTAGCAACCCATATTTCCAAATCTTAAAATAAATACATCCATTTATAAACAAGGAACATAAATAATGTTCTTGGTAACACTAGTAAGTTAAAAAAAATTATTTAAAACCAAAAAAAATCTTTTCAGTAATGTTATATGGTAGTCTCCAGTAGATATAGTATATATCCTCACTCTATTTTCAGCCTATATATCCACCTCATCTCTAGTAATATTCCAAAATCTACTTTATTCTTTTATTTGGATACAAATGTGAGAATCATAGTTATCTAATAACTAACTTAGAGATATAGAAATTTTACGCTTAATAACAAACATGCTTGAAGATTCCCCTTTCTTCTTTAGCTGGGTGTAATTCCTCTTCTAGTGGCCCTACTTTCCCTATGGAAAACATACAAAATCATGTTCCTTTATTTGACTCTAGATCTTCTTCTTCTTGGAAGGACTGTGATCCATATCCTTGTAATTGGAATAAGAATTTAACACATTTTCCTTATTATTCTTATATTTATTTACCATAAGTACAATGGGTTTTTCACACCTAATGTCATCATAAACTTGTAAAATAAGTGTAAGAATCTTCAAAAGTGTATTCTCGCTATTTCTCATAGTATACTTCATAATAAAACTAGATAATTTTTAGGTAGTCATGATATAATGATATTTTTGCACCACTCATCAGGGATCTTAAAACCCAATATGTCTAGGTACTCAATGAATCTAATCATTTTGACTACATATTCCCCATATGGAACTGAATCTACAATCTTTCATGTGAACAATGCATTGGAGATCTCATATTTCTCTCATCTATCCTTCTTTTGATAGATATATTTAATGTGAAAAAATGATGTTATGAACATCCAAATCCTCATATTGCTTTATAATATCACTTTATATATAGGATAACATGAAACATTGTACATCCATAGCATCATCCACATGATTTAATTAGATCGATACTTCTTCTACATTATCCTCTTTGGAAATGAACTCAGGAAGTGGAGTTTCTAGCACGTATAATTTCCATTCCCGGTGTAGTATAATGCGAAAGCACCTATACCATTATTAGAAATTCATGTTGGAGAGAAGGTAATCATTATCTAGTATATATCATAGTTATATAGTTATTTTTTTAATTTTCTATTTATACCAATTTAGAATGGATGATTATTACCAGTTTTGATTATAAAAATAGATTAATAAATTTAAAGTTAATTAAATTACATTAACCTACTGCTATTGTTTGAGAACTAATATCCCTCGTTATCAATTTTGGAATATCTTATCACATAGATATTCTAGTGGAAAGGATCTATATTCCCCTTCTCATAACCCAAACTTGGGTCTGACAAGTTATTTGAAGGGTTTTAGGTAGGTGTAACTGTCCAAATATATTAACTTGTAGTTCCTTGATCCATTAAGTGGATTCCCCAATCCTGAAATCTTTTTTAAAAAATTTCCTCAAAATTTTCATCCCAGTTACGCCAAGTCCTTCTAGGTAGTCAGCTATTGATATAAAATTAATTAAGTCAACCCACAACTTCAAGATAAAATTTCCATAATAATTTAAAGCACCACAACTTGGGTTGGTTAAGAACTTTAAACTATGAGGCTGATTCTAACTTAAGTAGTGGAAGGTAATACTAACTTAATATTTTAATTGAGGTATTTTTATCCTTTATGTGTAAATCTCAATTTATCTTTCCACATAAAGTTTTAATATTAAGTTGATTTTACTTAAGTGATTAACTATGTATGATAAAAAATTTAGGCATAATATAGTTATATTTTATTTCATCTTACATGTTTGTTAATCCATTTATTAAGTGATCACCCAACATCAAATTACATAAATAATTAACCATGAAACTAAAAAAAATATATAATTGGCATGATCATGAGATTCTCTAATTATTATTTTATCGAGCATATGATAAAATAACCCTCTACCCTAAGGGAAAATGCCTTAAAACATATATGGGTTCATGTTGTTGCATTCCACCTTTGATCCTATGTATCATCTTGATTGGTTTCACATTAGCTTCTGAACCTATACCACATCCTCTCAACTTGTATTTTTATCCTTACATTATATTTTACTCACATGAATCTGATGGGATCCAGTGGATTGGATAAAGAGGGTTTATATAAATAAACCAAGGACATAAAGCCCCTTACATAATAAGGGGGAGGGTATTAATTTCATGTCATCAATAATAATTTAACCAAAATACATTAAATGAAACCAATCACATACAGAGGGTTGTTATAATCTCATGATCACCCACACATCAAGAAACGAGCATGAATTTTCAATCTTGTTATTAATTACTTTCATATGTTCTTTAAATTAGATAATGTTCCATGAATTATTCTAATTAATTAAATTTATCCAAATTCATTCCAATCATCCTTGACTCACCATATTATATAATTTTAAACAAAATTAACATCATTTAAAATTAATTAAGTACACAAATGTACTTGGATGAAACTTTTTTTCCTATCCAAAATATTAACATATAATAGATTTAATATGTAATTATCAATCCTATAAAATGGTGTGAACTTTTTCATTAAATTGAATAAAAAATTCATTTGAAAATATTTGATTATATTTTTAATTTGTCTCTATGAAAAACTATGCACACTATCTATAGTAGACTACACAGCATGTACAATAGTACATAGAGTGTATTGTCCTTTTCTCATGTCCATAGTACACATCTTAGGACTGAGTATGTTTCCTACCATGGATTAATTTGAGGTACATGGTGTTTACTCAGGATACATTGAATGTGTCTTCTGAATTTCAATGCTTTTAAGTCCCCATTTCATGTATCTGATACATGTAACATTGGTATGCCCCATGTTATCAGACAAAAGAAACCTGAAACTAGATTTCATTTAAAATTGTCACAGGATGTGTAGTTATTTAATCCCTATTCCAATCTATCTAGATCTACATGCCAATATATTTTTGTTAGATCTTAGATCTGATTACATCTTATTTTTCTGAATTTATCATAATATCTATATTTGAAAACAAAATTACATAGCATGTATGTAGGAAGTACACATTGTGTATTCTGTTTTTTTCTAGGCAGAGCCTTTAGCACCTCTAGATGGTGTTCTTAAAATGATTATTCATTTTTAAACTTTAACCAATTACTGGTTATGATAGTGAGAATGAAGAAACAAAGTGATGAATATGTTCAGATATTAAAATAAATCATTTTAAGTAAATTAAAATGCAAAAACATGAAACTATTCAATCAATAATAAATAATTATAAATCAAACATGTGACTTTTATGATACCACTTGAAGGTTCTGGGTGAAGAAGAAGCATCTTATGATGGTATGAACTACTCATATTTTAGTCTTAATTTATATATAATCATTTCTATATATGATTAAAATGTTATGTCTAATGAAAACTATATATTACTTGAATATATTAAAATTTAGGAACCAAAAGAGTAAGATATTCACATGTATTTTAAATCTGATTTATGATAAGATATAAAATTACCTTAACATATAATTCAACTTTCATTGATGATCTAGTTAAATAGATCTCATTGTACCATCATTTTTCTATAGTATCCAAGTATATAACCCCTCTATTGGTTATCCACATGTTCACCAAAACCTCTAAATGTCAACGTAGAATCATTGGGTGCTAGAACGGAAGATCTAGATTGCTTGTATTGTTTTTGGATGATCGCAAAAGTATTATTCTTAAAGAAGTTAGAAATATTGGTTCTCTCTCAAAGTCTTGAGATATGATGAAGATAGAGATCATTCTAGATCTCTATATCTCTCTTTATCCTTTGTTCGTGCCAAAAAAGGTTAGTTATGGAAAGTGGAATAATTAGATATTTATTATGGAGGGTTTAGGGATGGAAAATTGCACACAATCTCATAGCCATCTATAATATTATTAGTTGACCCCATGTCCATTAAAAATAATAATATTATTAATCACCTTACATGTGAAATTAATTAATAAAATAAATAAATATCATTCATACCATTTCTTATTAGACCATTAATCTCATCTTGCTTTCCTTCATTGATATTTACCTATCCTTGAATAATTACTATTTAATAAATAAATATAACTGCACTATTATAAAATAAATATAATAAATATTATATTCACCAAACCTAAAAATAAATATATATTTTTTACTATTTAACTCAATTATTATTTTAGATAAATTTTGATTAAATTATGGTGATCAACCTAACTCGAATAAATATTATTTATTCTAACTTTTTAAATTCATTAGATGAATTTAACTGAGATTTTGGATACACTTAGTGTGTGACCCTCTAGGTCTATCTCTCAGGGTCATTAGGCATAGCTACCTAAATTCCAAGGTTAAAATCTACCAACACATCTAAGATCCCATAGAGATATTATTTAATGTCATAATGAAATCCAACCTCCCATAAATTCTTATCATGTAATATAATCCATTCATCATGATATCTCAAATAAAGTGGGTTGCATGCCAGTGACATTAACCATTATAATAAATTTCTCTTTCATTGAATTTATGAAAATGAACTCACCCAAATAAAACCATGTACATGGATTTATGTAGGAAAAGGTCTTGAAAAATCAACTTCTATCATAGGAAAAATTGGATAAATCCTTTCACACACTTATCCATTAATGTAATATCACTCATAACGCACCCAACATATCCTACCTCACCATGAGAATATGTATTCATGGTTTTTATAATATATCAAAGTACATGAGTCATAATATCCATTAATTATAATCTAAAAGTTTAATGATCAATACGCACATACACATATAGGAACATCCAATGACAAATGGAAACATAGACTTCCTATTCAATGGTTATTTTCTCATAACCTCCTATCTTGGAGAATACCAAAGGCAGAGACCATGAGAAGTTGTCTCAATGTCTTATGAGACTCCTATATCTGATATCCTATATTTTTTGGGACTTTTTATAAAATATCATCCTACCGTATAATATATATTCAAGAATTATGTCATGATACCTCGTAGTTCTGATTATAGTAGGGAACTACTATGATATTTCAATGTAGTGTATATTATTAGAAAATTATCATATATAAGAGTCATATAAAGGAATAATAATTATGTGATAAGAAACTTCATTAAATATGTAATCATGTACTAATAAATTCATTTCTAGGGTACAAACTCCAACAATTCATTTATCTATTATCATTCCCCATATACCTTCCATTTATTTTCCATAACACAAAAAATTCAAAGAGTTCTTCCTCTAGAGAAGTGTAAAAAAGAATAATAAATTGTACATTTTGGAAAAATAGATCAAATAACACAATTATGGTCCAATACCATTAAAATATTAAGAAAAATTTTCATTTAATTCATCATAACTCTCTCTCTAACTTTTCCTTTCAAATTTTCTCATAAAATGTTGATTGGGGCATTGATCATGTCATTGATTAATATATATATCCATCCATAATTTTTCTATGATGATCCCATTTCAAATACCATCACATATTATAATTTTATTTACTTATAGAGATAATCTAATAAAAATTAATTATCTAAATAAATAAATCAATTCTGTTAAAATTAAACATAGTCTAGAAATTTCAACCACTATTGAAAATTATTATAATTTAATCCAAGGGTAAACATATAATATCAAATCCAATAATGCACTCAAAATTTTATTTTGAGATATATAAATTTATAATTTTTCCCTTTTATGTTAAAAATATAAAAATAACCTTAATAATTTCACAAAATCTCATACGTCAAATCTTTTGGGCTTTATATTGTACTTGTGTATGAATTGTGTGTGTGTGTGTGTGTGTCTGTATATTAAGAATTATTTAAATATAAATCATGGTTATTCTATTACAAAAATATCAAGACATATTCCATGGATAAAAATAAAAAACTTGTGTTCAATGACCTCCATAAAAAGGTATTATTGTTAATAAATAAAAAACCAGTATAACAATGTCTTATTATTGATAAATGAAAAACTTCAGAAATCATTATAAATAATAATTAATCAATGTATTTACTTAGGAATTTCCCAAAAATAACTAAAATAGTTTTATATAAAATTCTAACTTAAATGAAATTTATTTCGACTAATTGACTGGATCAATGTAATGAAAATCAGTGGTCTATACTAAATCACAATCAATTGATAAGTTTTCTAGTCTAGCCCAACTTTCCAGGAAGGATGGGTTGGGCTATTTTTGAAATTATATTTTTACCTTTTGATAATATTATGCATGTGTTACTTTAAAAATATAATTTATATATATATATATTATATTTTTTAATATATAGAAATTTTAAAAATATATATCAAAAATTTAAAAGGAAAAAATGATGACAGGAGACCGAAAATGGAGTTTTATTATAGTGAAGGATCCATGTAGTTTCTGGAATTAAAATAAATATAACAACACTTTATAAAAGAAATATAAGGTTATTTAATGAATCTAAAACCTATATATTCATATAAGAAATACAAAATTATGATAAACTAGAAATGAAAAACAAAAAAACCTATTTGTGTACCTTACACCAAAGAGCCAAAACAGTATCCATATTTTATGCTTGATGATTATCAATATGGAATAATCAAAAGATCATCCCCCCATGGTGTATCTACAGTTTGAATATAAATCATTCATCATATGAAAATCCAATTTTTATCATAGATTTATAGCACCTCATACATAGAGAAAATAATAGGAGAGAGATTTGGGTTTTAGAGAGTATCAGCCTAGAATCTAGTAAGTGCACCACGACTACCATCATATAGCGGTGGGTTTTATAAAATTATTAAGGATTATCCTTCTAAGTTAACACATTAACTCATGTGTTATAATGTATGAGTTAATAACATAGAAAAATTATACATCTTGTGCATGAATAATATTACTATTAAGAATTATATCTTATGAAATTTAAATTTTGATGAGAGTAAATGTAGGAGTATATCTCAAATGATAAATATTATATTTTTTACCTCATTTATCAAATATAAAAGCATGAATATGTCATATGATATGGAAATAATATACTACAAGTAATCCAAGTAGCCACCCTATGATATAACTCAATCATACTATATAATTAATATGGGAAGTGGAATTTTTCATGCCATATGATATACCTTATCATTATATTTTTTATATCCTATTGTATCATGTATAATATCTCCTAGGGAATACCATTGATGGGTTTAAAGGGATCATAACATAACCTTTAATAATGTAATAACCCAAAGAACAAGCCTAATCTATCTTCATGAAAAAAACATGTAAGAAATATTGAAGAAATTATGCATACCTATAACATGAAAATTGTAGCCTCCATCCTCTACTTTGATAGATTGAATTGATAGTGATTGGGAAAAATGTGAACAAAGGCATCCTGTTTCTAAGGGAAATACACCATCTAAAGGTTCCCGAAATTCTTTTTGAAGATTCCTTAATGTCTAAGGGGTGATAGATCCATCACAGTGGAGTAATGAATGGAATTTAAAGAGAATATATATTTAGCTATAGTGTAACATTCAAGTCGTGCCTGACTTGAAGGATCATATCCATATATATAAACATATTTCTAATATTCATTAAACAAGGATTGTTAGCTATATCGATTGTATCAAGTTCCAACCATTGTTTTACATGTCATTGGAGTGTTCATAATTGAACACTTTAATAAAGATATTTTCATGAATTAACTAATCCATATCATTATTAGAAACCAATGAAACTATGTGGCAGTTAACATAGAATATGCATGCATCTAATATAGTGAGTATCACAAGGCTAGTCATATGTTATGATATCAAAATTCCACATCTCATGTTTCTCTTATGATATATATCCATTATAGCCTATAATATGCATTGTATGCATGTCATAAGGTGTGATCTATGTAGTTATATAATATAAATTGACCACATTTTAAGTGAATATCCAAAAATCTCCCACAGTAACTTAAAATCTATAAGGACTTACACTAGGAAAATTTGGTTCTTTAACAGCACTAGTTAATGGGTTTTTATCAGCGCTTAAAAAACATTGATATTTCAAGCAATCTTAAATGGGGGTTTTGAAACAGTGATAAAAACATTGTTAAATGCATCCATTAAAATCTCTCAAAAAAATAATGATAAAGGAAACCTTTATAAACACTTTTTTTAGTGTTGTTAAAGGGTGCCTTTAACGGAACTTTTTTCACCACTGTTAAAGGGTGCCTTTAACAGTGATTTTTTTAGTGCTGTTAAAAGGTTCCTTTAACAGTGATTTTATAGTTCTGTTAAAGGTTGTATTTTAATAGCACTAAAAACATTCTATTAAAAAATAGGTTAAAATTTTAATTGTTCGTGCACCCCAACACCCACCTTTCTCTGTGCTTACAACCCACTTTCCCAGCAATTTCTACTACCCATCCACTATCACACACCCCACCTCCCTTCATCATTACTAGAAGGTTGTCCCAAATTCCTACACAAACCTATATTTGATACATGGACCTCCCTTCTGTGAGTGATACTCTTTACCACTATGTCATCCATTTTTTGTTTTATATTTAATGAATTTTCTATTTATTTGAATATATTTTGAAATTTGTGATATATATATATACACAATTATATTTATTTAAATATATTATATATTAATATTAATTTATATATATTTGAATATAAATATATATATATATATTTTTATATATATGTTTATTAATATACACTCATATGTGTATAAAAAAATTATATATACATATTATTGAATTTTTATAAGGTAATGAAAATGGATAATTTTTTAATTTAAATAAAACGAGTAATAAATTTTTATTTTATATATTTAAAAATATAATTTTATGTAAATATGTTGATATATGTATTTATAAATTCGGTTTATTATAATTAAATATAACAAAATATGTATACATTTAATTATAAATAAAACTGCATTGTGAAAAATGATAAAATTTAAAAACCATAATATTAATATGAATTTAATCCTTGGGAATAAATTTAGTCTCCATCAAAAATAGGAAAAACTTCCCCCATAAATGAGGCTGAAATTCCATTGAATGTTAAAATTTGGGGTACCTCAACAAAAACATTGTTCTAAAGGTCTTAAGTGCCTCTTTTAACCTTTAAAAAATAGTGACTAGGGTCCCCCCAAGTAGAAATGGTGTAGATATCATCAAAATATTTGATTTGATATGTGGTAGATCCCAAATGGACACTCAAATCAAAAGTTATAGTCATTTAAAGTTTGAGTAACCTTTTCAACTTATCTTAGATCTTTTATTAAGTTATTGATTTTTTTTATTTTCAAATAGTTATTAAATGGCTATTAATATAAATAATTAGAAAATTATTAATTAATTTTTTTAAAAAATATTTTATAATCTATTTTCAATAAATAACTTGTATATTAAGTGTAAATGTTTAATTAGCCTTATCTAAAACATATTTAAAATATATATATTATATTTATATCAATATATTTATATTAATATATTAATATATTAATATTTTTTAATGAAATGTAATTTTTTTAATATACCCTTTATCAATGCTAATAAAAAACCACAGATAAAGGGGGGTCTTAATCATCACTTCTAAAAAAGTGCGGATAAAGACCTCATGCCTTTATCAATGCTTTTTTACTGGTGTTGATAAAATCCCCCCTTTATCAACACTTTTTTACCAGATCTGATAAAGGGAGGGTCTTTATTAGGGATTTTTTACTAGTACTGATAAATAGAGTGTCTTTATTAGTGCTTTTTTACAAGCACTGATAAAGGGGGGTGTTTATCAATGCTTGTAAAAAGACACTGGTAAAGGGGGAAATTATCAGCACTTTTTTACCACTATTAAAGAAACCCTTTAACAGTGATAAAAAAAGCGTTATTAAGGAATCCCATTTATTGGTACTTTATCTAACACTGATAAAGTAGGTATTTAAAATATCTTTTAGCTAGCATTGTTAAATCCCTAGCACTGGATAAATCCAATTATATAGTAGTGTTAATTTAAAACTTTGTGACCATTGTGTATCCATCCAAGACTATTTTGGATACTATTTTTCATACTCTCTTAATCCCTATCCAAGTACCTAGCTATGTGACACTAAAGGATTTAGTATCATTGATAAAAAAATATGAAATCCCAATTTCGTATATATAAAAAAAGAGTGGCCTCTAGAAAATAATCAATTCCACTAAAGCTACTAAGGGTACTAGTGTGATCTTCATCAAGTATACTCATATATCATATGAACATAACCATTATAATATATATCATATGTATACCTATATAATCTTGTTTCCTATTATATTTAGTTACCATTAGACATGGAAAAATGTCAATTTGGTATAGGCCACCTCATCTTTTATTGATTCTCTGAACAAGACTAACTTGGTCGATGAATACATCAAATGGCATTCATATAAAGGATGAGTAAATTACATGCCCCTCATCCAAATAGATGAACATGTATCATGTGACTCGACTAATAATGTCCATGAATTTCCTCATTCTAATTTAATCAAGAGATAAATGTCCTTATTTTCCATACAAGAGGACAATTCCCAACTTGGTGGTGCTCCAACCAATGAAATGATCAACAAAATACCCAACCACCCCTTGATTAACTAAGTCATAATGTCTAACATAATAAAGGTATTAAAGTATAAAGGTTAAAATTATAGGTATCTCACCAATCTCATATTAGAAGGATTTATTACAAGCATACACTCCTAATTATATCAATAATTGTATGAAATTTCATGGGATATACTTGGCGTATATGAATAAATAATAAGTCTCTATTTATTATCTCATAAGTCCACTACTCATGATGATCTTGACATATCCTAAAAATATCTACTACTCTATGATGATCATTGATTAGGGACAACTTAAAGTTATACTTTAAGGGGATATTATCATTCCATCATTCGTGAAAAGTAAATTATATCACACATGAATGAATGATATATGAATATTGAATTTATCATAAATACAATATACATTATTCTACCATTACATCAATAACTTAAGTATCATATCCCAAGAGACTCCAAATTACCCTCACCGTTTTTCTATGATAAAAAATTTGTTAATATATCTACTTCATTGTCATTTATACCCTCCCAATATGTCCTAACATCACCCCTCCCAATGATCACTTGTATAATATGGTATTTCTGATGGATGTGTTTTCTCATTTAGTGAGAATATGGTTCCTTTAACTAATATATGGCTCCGTTGTTGTCACTATCAAGATTGATCACTCCCTTAATTCTAGGAACCACCTCTAGTTCAAAAATTAACTTCTTAATCTAATCATCTTCCTTCATATCATTTGATGAAACAATGTATTCTTCCACTATTGTTTATTCCGCTATAGAGACTTATTGGGAACTCTTCAAACAAATTACTCAACCATTTAGTCAAAACACAAAACTATATTGAGATTTCATAATATTTCTATCAAATTAGAAACTTGAATATGTGTAACTCTTTACAAGAAGTTCATTGTAATTACCTTCATCATTATGGGATTTGAATTCCTACGGGAATTTGAATTTTTAGTTTGGTGAGGGGTTCTTTTTGAGAACTGGGACTCCGATTGGGGATCTGGGAGTTTAGATTCCCTTAAAATGTGTTTTAGTATAGGGTTTAAGGCTATAGTGGTGTTTAGGGTGTTCCAAATGGATTAAAAGGAAGTCCTGGTGTTTGGGATGCTATAAAGTTGTAACAAAAGGTTATTCATGATGTGAAAATGGTGTTCAATGCATGTTATTTCCATACAGGTTCACCACCTTATTAATGTATCTTGGTTTTTACCCTATATTTGGTATAAGTATTCATTGTAACATGTGTATTAATTGGTCTTTTTGTTTATATTAGTTCCAAGAATGTTTTAGGAGTAGATTGCACCCCATTTCGTGAAGTTTCAATGAGTAGAAAATACCTGGTGTGTTTTTAGGAATTTATGCCAATTTAAATTAAATTTAATGACTAATTATAAATTTTTATAATTAATTATTATTATTTCTTGGCATGACATAGGTGTTTAGGGGCATAGAAAAGGCCTTATTGGCATTGAAGAGGCTTAGTGGAGCTTGGAGGGGGGTTAACTCTATGTTCTAAGTACGTGGCCCCTTCAATGAAAACCCATATATTTTTTATGTATGTGTGTATAAGATTACATACTATATGGGGTTTGGGAACTGTATTTAGGGACCTAGGTTCCCTGGGTAGCTGAGATAGGATGTAATGTGGCCACCAATGCTTAGATTATGTCCTCATTATCACTTTGGTAAGTTGAGATCACCCAAAAACTATGTCTCAAAGGGGTGAGGGCATTAGTTGAGATGAATAGAGACCTCTATGAGGTCCTAGAATGTGATATGGTATATAGGATAGCCTTGGTTGGGTTCCTATATCTAGTGTGAAGGAATGGGGGTATTGGGATAGAGTGACGTTGGGAAATATGGTCATACATATCATGAGTGACTAAGAAAACCCTCCTGGGCTTGGAGGAGAGTATCAATGCATATAGAGAGTGGGTTGAGTCCTATGGGACTTGGATTGTGTAATATAGAGGGGTTTCCACTAGATATTAGGCTAAGATATCTCCATTAGGTGACGTGTGATGAAAACCAAGTGAGGTTCGTGGGAGTTGTTTAGGATTTAGTATCGGGATGGAAATAGGGTTTTAGATCGGTTTTGGACCCACCTATTGAGTCTAGGGTAGGGTAGGCATGCTAGCTTGGGATGGTCCCTGAGTAGAAAAACCATGTGTGTTGAGATCTTTTGATAAAATTGGAACTAACCATGAGGCTTAGTTCAGTATTGGACTTTCGGCTACGATGTCACTGGTGGATGATGGGCTTGACGTGGTATCAATGATCAAAAACTATAATGGGTTTGGAGGACCAAGTTAGAACCCTAATGGGTGAGTTGAGATGTTTCTTTATGAGGGTATAGGTCTCGATTAAATAGCACCTTGGGATCATCTAGAGATTTGTGTGATGGGATGTGCTCCCTTTTTGTTATTTCATGTGTGTGTTTTTGTTTTCTTGTGGGACCTTTACTTCAAAATATTGTGTTGGTGTGCTTTATGTAACCTCCCTAGAGTCCACTGGGATGGGTCTATTCACTTCATGTGAGATATATTGAGTGTATTGGGATAGTTCAGTGTGTATAAATAAGAAATTTCATTGAATAGGCTTGGGTTGAGGAACTTTCCATAAATAGGCTTAGATTTTGTGAGTGAGCTTACCTCAATGGGATTGAGTTAAGGACTGCCATGGGGGTTGGGTCATGGTATGATTTAATATGTGACTGATGTAACCTACCTTGAGTGATATGGTAGTGGTTAAAGATGTGGACATATGATCATGTCCTGTTCATTTGGGTAGTTGGTCAAGGTTTATATTTTTCCTTACCCTAAGTCTTCTGGTATGGGTTGGGAATTGGTTATAGTGTCACAACACTATGAGTGTATTTTGGAAAGTTAATAAAGTGAGTATTGTTAGGAATTATGGTGGCCCAGATAGCACATGGTTTCTTGACAAGAATGTGTATCTCATCAAGTGTTGTGGCAGCCCGATTAGCGCATAAAGACTCAATGAACCAGTTTATTTTATGTTATTTATTTTCCCCATGCATACACATGCACATGACAGTGTATATTAATGGTTCCTGGTGAGATCCAACTAATATTTATTCTCACACTCTATATAGTAATCTTGGTGTGA
Organism: Viscum album; assembly: GCA_963277665.1. Lineage (NCBI taxonomy): Eukaryota > Viridiplantae > Streptophyta > Magnoliopsida > Santalales > Viscaceae > Viscum > Viscum album. The sequence goes on along the minus strand of OY728159.1, from coordinate 598,696,042 downwards.
ATTAAAACCTAATATCTATTTTTAATTCACATTATGGGACGTGTAGTGAATATGGCTGGTGAAGATAGAGTGTTTTGAAGAAAGGGTGTGTGAGGATTGGGGATAGTAGTAGGGACAACATTTTTATGTTTTATTTTATTTCATTTTGTATTTTGGATCTTCCCATTGGGTGATATGTTATATGTTATTTATGAAAGCATCATGTGTTATTATATATGATTGAATGTATTTATTTATTCTACATACTCTTATGTTTATGGATGTGTATGATGTTTAGTTATTTTTTCATTGTTTGTACACTCTAATTACAGTCCATAGTCTATCCACCATATGGATTAGGCCCACACTACTAATCAGAAGCCTCTGGAATGCGAGGAGGTTCACTTGAGGCCATGTAATGACCTCGTCCTGGGCACTGTTGATTATACCTAATATAAGGAATCACAAAGCGGTATCAAATATTTTTTTATGATTTTTGAAGATGTTATATGGGTGGTCTTGGAATGTTTTAGATATTGTGATTGATTTTAGATTGGTGAATCAATAACACCTTTTCTAATAAGATGTCTTGGTTACCAAGGGAATGGGATTGTTGTTCTTGGATTTTGATGTTATGGTTGTATGATTTCCCCTCATGTGACACACATGGTGTTTTAGTGATTATGATTTATGTATTTTTTCTCATGGACCATTTGAAAGAGGTTATGTCCATGCATCATGGTAGTCATGTATGATTCACATGACATATGTGTACTTACCTATGGTTGTTTCCTAATGAGAGATATTATTGTTTGAAGTTCAAAAAAAACTTATATATAGTTTTCCCATATAACTTTTTGGTGTCATTATACTATTCTAGACCATGGTGTATTTCCTTATGTTGGTAGGTCATGTGGATCCCATAATATGGTAGTTTTCAGTGGTGGTAATATATCCCCTACATCAAGGGATTTATAGAGACCCATAGTGGGTCAGTTCGGGCCTTTGATTCCTTGCTAATGACTCGATGAGGGCATGGAATGCCTAAAATGTGATCTGATAATGGGCATTGGTTTCCTTGATAATGAAGGAAATCAGTGGTCCATTCCTATATCGATTTGGTTGTTTAAATTTTTAACAACAACTTATATGGTGGTTTTCCATATATATTATTAGGGTCATTCTACTTAATCGAACTATGTGGAAGTGGAAACCATGAGTGGGTTGAGGAATGGCATGAGTGATATTAATTGGGTTGTGAAGTAGATCATGAAAAGTGCTCTTTGTATTGAGGAAGGATGGGTGGATAGAATCAGTTGGATGTTTGGACATGTGTTTCTTACGATACACTTTTAGTGGTATGATGGGAGTGTTGGTATATGGTCATGGTTTAAGAATGATGCTCGTGTAGTGGGTGATCATGTGATTAGTCTTGTAATGGGTGATATGACTTGGGTTGTGGTTTTGACTATCATGTGTGTGGGGCATGGTTAACAGGTTAGGCATGTGAGCCTAGGTTATATGGAATGTGACTCATAGAAGTATGAGTCTAATTTTTTGATCATGTTGCATGGGATCATGCAGCCATTAGGTTCGGGTGAGGTTGAGTAGGATCACAAGAGTGAACATACGAGAAGGTTCTCAATGGATCACACAAACTTTAGAGAATGAAAGTGAGTGTTAGAATGGATTTTTCAAAGAAAGTATTGGAATGTGAGGTTAGGTGTGCATTGGGTATGAATAGTGCTTGGTTGGGTTATGGTTTAGTGAACATGTCATGTTCAGGTCAGTTAATAATGTTTTGGGTTATTGATGAACATGAGAAATGTTGTGGTAGTTTTGTGGTAGTGAGATGCATATGGTCATGGAATCTTAGTGTCATTTTGATAGATATAATCAATGTATTGATGTTGTAAAGGGAAATCAGTGTCGGATTGAGTGAATTGGCACATTCAATTCAATTTTAATCATGATGGGAGTGTTAGAGGTTGATAGGAGGTGAGAATGGATCAAGACGAGTGATACGTGTGTGGTGATAGGACCTATTTGAGTCATTGCTTGAGGAGTGGTGTAGGTAAATCCATATGATTGTGAGGTCACCATTGACCATTGGGGGACATGATCCATATAGATATTGGATCATTGAATGTTATGGATTATGCTCCAATGATCTAGGAGTTAGTTTCAATGGTAGTGTTTGGTACTAGTGCTCAGGTATGAGCAGGATGGTCACATCCATATATTGAGTTCATTGATGGATCGGTCATGGGATATAGATATTGGGAGTTTGGTTCAATAGATAAATGATAATGATATTATAATGGTGTGGAGAATAGTATCATTCTATAATGAATGACCCTCGTGAAATAAGGGTCATGGTTATAGTGAGATTGATCAGTGAACAGTTGGTGTGGCACTGCATTACAAACAAGTGGTAAGATCTATTGATATTTTTTTATTTGGGTAATACTAGTTTCAACAGCTAGGTCTATTATTAGTTATATTTGGTGCATTGGCATCTAGATTAGTGTAGTATTGTTGTGGTCTGAAGGATAGTCGGATCAGTATTGCATCTGTTCATGGGGTGAAATCATAGTGGAAAAAGTATTTGGTTGGTGATTGAAACATGTAATTACACTTGGAGTTCAGTTAAAAATTTAGTGTAGATATTGGATGATCACTAGATTCCCTAGGGTGTTATGGAATTGTGATTAGTCGGTGTAATGATGTATCAATGGGTGCAATAGAGTGATTTTGGGAAGTGTCATGTAGAGGTGGTCTAGATAGCATTTTTTTCCTGAATTTGGATGTGGTGAGGTTACAATCATGTCATTAGAATCATGTGGTATGTTTTTTAGACAGTCTATGGATCAGACTAGAGTTTTTGAAGTAAAATCCAATGTATCTAGGATTTTTTTGTATTTTCACAATGGAAGTATGTTTGGAATTATAGAGTAGAACATGGTGGGTTCTCTATGAATTGAAAATTGAGGTTAGTGAGGAGTGGTTTGAGGATTACCATGACTTTTTTAGGATGATAAGTGTTATGGTGGATAGTTTTCGATGTCCCAAAACTTTATGCATTGGGAATTTCTGAGGGGATTTGACTTTTTGGTTTGGTGAGGGGTTGGTTTTTGATAAATAGGAATAAAATTAAGGATCTAATCATTTAAACACCCTTGAAATGTGTTTTTATGGGATTTAAGGCTCATATGGTGCCTTATGTGTTCAAAAGAGATTTATAGGAGTTTTAGGTGGTCATTTTACTACAAAGTTAAATAATTAAACCATTCATAGTCAGAACATAGCGTTCACACTATGAAAGTATTAATCACAGAGGGGAAACCTCTATACCTTGGTATTTCATGGTTTAAACATTATGTTCATAGCATTAAAAGGACTGGATGGTTTTAAAAAAATAAAAATTTGGTTAGACATCCACCCCCTTTGTTCTTGTCCAAGAAGAATTAATTTGTAGGGACTCATAACCATCTCCTTCCCTTTTATTTATCCCCTTTGAATCACCCTGCTAGGGGAGGGTTCTTATAGGTGATTTTGGGTAATTATCTCCCCCTGCTACTCCCTGTACTAGTTTTTGGTGGCTATCCATAATTATAATTCAATTTTGGATAGGGTTTAGTGATGACTTCATTAGAGAATGGTTAAATCATCTAATAGATATGGGTATTTTGTGTGTGGTTTCTAGAGGAGTTCTTGAGATATTTTTTTCATGCCATTTCATGTCATTTTTGAAAAGGTATGTCACCCAATGAATTTATTTATGGTTTTTACCTAAATTGAGTGAAATATTCCATTGTAATGGGCTTATTAATTATTGATTTTGTGTGTCTTAGTTCTTGGTGTTTGTAGGAAGTAAGCCTCACCCCCATTGCTTGAATTTTTTATGAATGGAAGACGTCTAGTGATTTTTTAGGAATTCATATCTATTCAAATTAAATAATTGAATATAAATTTTTATGCTTAATTATTATTGTTAATTGGTGTGATATGGGTGCCTAGGAGCATATAAAGGGCTTGGTTGGATTGGATGAGACTCTAAAGATCTCGATGATGGGTTAAATCCAAGTTTCAAGTAGATGTCCCCTTCAATACAAAACCATATGTTTTTTTGTGCATGATAATGCTTGCCTACTACTACATGGGGTTCAAGAAAGTGGTTTAGATACCAATATTCTCTTATTATATGAGATAGGATGGTTCTTGGACTTCAATCCTTGGATTAAGTTCTCTTTAGTACTTTGGTATGTTGGGGTTTCTCAATAACTATGTTGCCAAGGGGTAAGGGTGTCGTTTAGGATGATGAGAGACCTATAGGAGGTCTTGGGATATGAGATGAGATGTGGGATAGCCTAATAAGGGACCCTAGGGATAGTGGGAAAGCACGAGGGTCTTGGGTACAAGTTACAATGGGTGATACGGTCATACTTCTCACAAGAAACTAAGAACTCTCTCCAAATATTTGAGGAGAATATTGGCATATGTGGATGGAAGATTTATTTTTCTGGGAGTTGTTATGTTTTATGGAGAGGGGTTTACACTAGATGTTGGGTTTAGAGATCTTTTTTGGGAGATGTGTGATGAGACCTAGAGTGTGGAGAGGTTCTGATGAGGTTGGACCATACCTTAAGGTCTTGTTTGAGATGAGCCTTTAGGTTATGATATCACCATTAGGTGATAGACTTGAAGAGGTATCAATGAGTAGAGACCATGAAAAGTATGGAGGACCCATTGGGTACCCTGAAATTCATGATGAGATATTTTGTGATGAGGGGATAGGTCTCGAGTGACTATCACCCTAGGATTATCTGGAGAACTATGTGATGGGTTATGGTCCATGTTTGTTTCAACATATGTGTTATTGTGTGGGACCTTACCTTCAAATTCTTAGGTCTGTGTGCTTTATGTAACCTCCAATGAGTGTATGGGGATATGTTAGTGTGCATTAATAAAACCTTTCCTTGAGTAGGATTGGGTAGAGGACCATCCCTTATATAGCCATGAGTCATGTAAGTACCTATGCTTCAGTAGGCTTGGGTCGAGGACCACCCTGGGGGATGGGTCAGGGTATGAGGTGATGTATAGTCAATGGAAACAACATTGGGTGATAAGGCAATGGGTTGATATGTGTATGTATGATTATGCCATATTCCTTTAGGTATTGGATCAAATATTGGACCCCACCATATCATGAGTCTTCGGGTGTGGGTTGTGTAGAACCCAATCCTTAAAATCATTTTATCTCATTATATTACATTATTTTACATATAAAATTCATTAATTAATACAACCCAAGGATTTAGAGGTCTAGTATTTTTCATAGAATTTGAAAAACAAAGAACCTTTAACTAAAAAAACTAATGTTATTATTATACCCTTAGAATTTTTCACTATACTAATAACTAGTTAAACCATATGCAGTCTTCAACATCTCCCAAAAATTTTCTACACAATATAATCCTATAAACATACCACATGTATTACTTTCCTTCATTTCCCATATAAATGGAAGTATAAGAAAGGGTGAACTCAAACACCCAGTAAGAGTAATCATAATTAATAAAAATCAATGATCTTAAGTGAACATAAGATGAACATATGGGTATGAGAATGTAAACATGTACATAATATATATAATTCATACCCAATAAAAATTTTATCATAATACAAGAATCATATAATAATGATTTAGAATAAGCAAACCAATATCAAAGGATCTAGGCATCAACTGATCGAATCACAATAGAATGAAAAGTTTTATAAGCATAGTTTAAGGTTCACTCTCAAGACCATCATCACATGGTGGATAAGTCCCACAGTGGATTGGGTCACTCCCCATTATCATAAACATAGTGTAAAGATTCCTATAGTGTATTAGGTTTACTCCTTATTCCTATACATAACATATCATGAGATATAAAGCTTTACCCAATGCATTGGAGGGCTATATAATTCCAGGCCTACCTATTACATAACCTAGTGTGCTTAGGCAAACCGTTCAGGCACTATATATAGTATCTCAATAGATAAAAACATTACCTATTGAATTAGAGGGTAATATAATTTGATTTCCACCTATCACATCATATTATATACATACATAAGTGTGTCATGTAGAAAAATATACATAATTTCATTAAATAAATATTAAACTAAGGAATAAATTGATTTAATGATTATTTCCACATAACATAACCATAAAACATCTATATAAATAAGGTGTATGGTTGTAAAATAACATATCCCCAGTTAATAAAGAAAACTTAGAAATATGTTTACATAGATGGAAAAACACAATTGAAAAAATAATAATTTAAAAGGTACCGTATAAGAGATTAAGAATTTGAGTAATTTTATATCATGAGTTTAATTCCTCAAAAAAATAAAGTAGTATCACATGAGTAAAAGGAAAATAATGAAAAGTAAATCATATTAGGGTAGTTCCTTTGGAAAATTAAAATGGAAAATGGATGAAAAAATATAAAATAAATTTTAGAAAACACTTTTAACATTATCATTTAAGATGATGTCATGGGTTATTTTCAAAAGTAATTTTTAAACAGGTGAAGTTGAATCTTTTTAAAACATTTCTTATTAAAAGAAACATTAATTTTGGTAATTTTTAAGTTACATAAATGTCTATATTGAGTGATTATGGAGTAGAAGAAAATGATTTGATTATGAAATGGAATAAAACCTCTTTTTAATACCTTTATTGAAAATACACATTGTAAAAACAATAAAAACATTATTTTTAAAATGGGGTAAGGATAACTATAGCTGAAATAGGAAATAAAACATGATTAGTATTTTAAATATAAAGAGAAAATAATAGTTGGAAGAGGAAAACATGGACATAAATGATAAAACTTCATTTAAGAGGATGAAAATTATTCTTAACATAGTTACATATTCAAAAACGAATTAAATTCATCTATAAGGATAATTTGAATCAAAATTTATTTTCAAATATATAAATAGGGTATATCATATGAAATGAAATATGAAGTTCAAGGAGAAACATTGTAACTCAGATTGAGTTATGAAAAACCTTTACATTTTAAAGAAGGAAACAACTATATTCTAAATAAATGAAGAGAATGAGTATAGGTGAATATTATAAATTCAATAATAATTCATGATTTTATAATTCAAGTGGGAATTAGTTACACCATACAAACATATATTGGTGAATAATATCAAAGTGTTCCTCAATGAAGTGTGATTGAGATAGAAACTCTTAGCTTTTATCTTTATTTTCCTAGAAGAAACTATTAACTCTTGTATAATAAACATAACTATCTTAATTAATTGTTTTATAACATTATTCATAACTATTATAATTTATAATTTTCATTTATATTTATTCTCTGCATGTATATTAGTTATTTTTTACCATTCTTCAATATTGGGTCTAAGTAATCTTGATCGTATTCAACTAGTTTCATAATAGCACTATCATTATTTGTTATTATCCTAAATTTCATAATTATTATATCATTAAAGGTACTGGAATTGATGATTTATAATTATTTAATATTTTATAATTTCATTCCATGGGAGCTTTAATTTTGATTCTTGGAGGTGAAATTGTTGATGAGCATGTTTCAGTGATTTTTAATAAATAAACGATGGTATATTAATTAATGAGTTTAATATCAATGTCACCATTAAAGAAAAAAATAAAATCATTATTTAATTATTTTTATCATATCATTATTAATGTTTTCATATTATCCATGATATTATTTTATAGTATTATTTATGTTGGGGGTCAAACTGATCCAAACAAAAACATGCTATAGTTTAATGGATGGTTGTGAAGTGGTTATGTTGTAATATCACTATAATAGAATCATAATGGTCTTAATTAGTTTTTATTAGAGTGATATATCATAAATTTAAATAATTATTTGAAAATTTAGTAAATATGAATCCATTACATATTATGAATAAATTTTTTTCTCTTGGAATGATCGTTTTAAATGGTTGGATTTACAATTGTTATTTATTGCTAAAATTATTAATAGGTTGTATAATTTGAATTACCATAACCTTAATAATTTCATAAAAATAATATTTAGCCATTAAAATCATTATTATACACATCCATTAAATATAGTATTGAAAATAAAATGTGTTTCTTCATGGAGGTGGTAGTCCATGCATATGAAAGGTTGGAATTTTCATTTTTCTTTAAGGGAAAAGGATAAATTTGGTTAATTAATATTCCATTATAATAATAGAATTAATTATAAATCTAATAATTATGTAATTATATAGTAATGAGAAAATTATAATTGAAAAAATTATGATAGTAATGAAGAAAGTTTAGGAAAAATAAGTACTCATGTTGAGAACTTTAAGTTTTCCATGGATGATTCAATAGAAATGGAAGGATTAGGATAATTCCTTGTGACCATAAGCTTATAGATGTGAGGGATGATCTAAGTTAAGAGAAAATTCCATGGTTTTAAGAGTAAACTGAAATATTTGAGATACTTGAATGGGTTGTGGAAGTCCTCTTTTATAAGTAGTGAGAATAACATTTTTTGTAAATACCCTTTACTTTAAAATAATGTCATTACATTATTTAAAGATAAAGGATAAAAAAATGAGAAATAATGGATTAGGGTAGGGTAAAATATTGATAATACCTTAAACACTAAATTAGAAACATGTGTTTAACATGTTTCAATCCCTTTACCCCAATATTTATTACTTTTACCATTTTATATTTTACCGCAGCCACTAGTTTTTACCCAAGTAAATTATACATTATGAAAAAAATTAAAATATAACTTATTAAATAATTTGGACCTACTTTTTAAAAATATTAAATAAATTTTATCAAATAAAATTTATATGTGTAAAAAAAATAATTTTAACATTACGTCATGTACCTCATAAAAACTTCTTTTTAGAGAAAGTGTATTTTTATGATTAGAATTTATGTATAGAATAAAATTATCAATCAATTTTATTTTCATAATAAAAATTGGTTTATGATAAAACAAATAAATTTTTTTTGGCTTTATAAGAAATCTAGAACCAAATTTTATCAAAATAATATATAATTAAAAGAAAATACCAAAAACGGTTTTTACTGGATTTCTCTCAAATATGATTGTATTCATCTCATAATTATTCATGTTTGGATTAATATTAGTCAATATAAAACTATAATTAAGTTACCTCATTCCCAATATTAGATAAATAAGATTCATAGGGGAGACTTCTATAGCTTAATGTCATTTCTTTTCTTCATAGATTTCATAATATAGTTACTTCCTTTAACACTACAAAATAAATAGATATATTATAATGGTAAAATTTTATTTAAACATATCAAGGTTTCATTTTTTTGATGTTGTATGTGAAATAGTATATTGATACAATGTTTATTTAAGTGAAAATATATTTTGAAATCTCAGGGTGTTACAAGGTAGGCATCAGTTACGGTGGCATGCAGCTATGAGTGGATTCTAGTATGGCACTGAAGCAAGTATGGTCAGGAATAATGGTGGCTTAGATAGAACACTTTTATGAACCAAGATGGAGTGCTATATAACCCGAAACATGACCTGTTCTGTGGAATGTTCCAAAGGGTGTTCATGATCTCCACAGGATGGAAACTAGTGCCTGGGTATCCAAAATATAATTTGGGAATGATTTCACTCATTTATATAATCATAGACAACCAATATAAACAAACATCAGAATAACTAATAAGAATAATAAAACAAGGTACAACAATTTTCAGATTCAATGTTTACACATTATCCAACAACCAAAATAGCTACAAAAAAGTGGAATAACAAGAAAACCCCAAAAAGAACCTCCATGCAACAAGAGAGTCATCACCTTCAATCTTCCACCACCGACACCTCCAAGAAGTGGAACTCCAAAAACTATATCCATCATTTTCATGATACATATTGACTTTACCTGGGTTATACATAACATATTCTACATACACCCAAAGGTGTATGTAGGGTGTGATCCAGAGCCCAGTATGGTTCCACCTAAAAGAAAATATTTTATTCTATAACAATATATGACAAATTAATATGCACATTTTCATACGAACCTTTGAAACAATTTAAATAATACTTTCTGAAGAAACACTTTTTAAAGAAATCCCTTTTTCAAAAATAATCTTGCTTGAAATAAAAAGATACACAAGGCCTACCATATATCGACGGTTAGCACTACATCTCATAAGCATCATGTCACAAGTGATCACCGTGGGAAAATACCTATAGGTAACTAGAACTAGTGGGACTCTAGAAACCTCATGCCTCGATTATCAAAATCCTCTACTAAAGTACTAACAACATTGTAGACGCCGAAAAAGTCCGTAACTCCTAGAGGAAGTTTCGAAATGACAAAGAGAAGTCATATTCGGAATCAGAGGCCTGGTCCGGAGGCCCAGTAAGTGGTGTGAGAAATTAAGGAGGACTTACGCGAAATAATGAGGTGCACCCGAAGCATTCCCGGGATTCGTGTAATCGAGCCGATGGCGCGCGCAATTTTGCACGCCCCGGTTCCGTGCGGTGAAGCTTTGCGCACCGACGGTTCCCGGCGCGGAAGATTTCGCGCGCCGCCTAGATTTTGTGCCGGCTGATGCCTATAAATAGAAGGTGACCCATGACGGTTTGTGGGTTACGGAATTCATAACGGCTCTCGTGCATGCAATTCATACTCCCCCTCACGCAAGATGACTTCCAGTTAATTCCTCTTTTCGCGTAACCTTTTCCCAGGGTTTGCCTTTGCGTGCAACTCCACTGGCTTAAGTGATTTCACTCACTCCTCCGGGTTCCTCGCTTGCGCGCAATCTTTACCTCGTGCGCGCAATCCCCTCATGTGCGCGCAATCCCCATCCTTTGCACGCAATCATGTCCCTGCGCAATCCTCTAATCCTATTGCGCGCCATCGCGGTGTTTTGCGCGCAAACCTTCTTTTTGCGCGCATCACCCAGGACCCCTTCACCTTGACGCCCCTTGGCTTCCTTTCCGCTTCGGCACCTGATGTCTCCCCTGCCTGGCATGCACGCCATGCGTTGTTTTCTCGTATGACCTTCCAGGCTCGTACGAGGTAACCTCAAGGTCCCTTGGGCGGTGTTTCCCGTTGCGTTGCTTTTCCTTATGCTTCTCCGCATATGCACGCTAACCACTATTACTTCTTCGCATAGCCATGTTAACGTGGACCCCTCAATGGTTCTCCCTACGGACCCACTTCACTACTGCTTTTCCAATGCCTTCCCTCCCACAAGGGGTAGAGGGAATTGGGCATGTAAGCCCTAGTGGTGTGGAGCGAACACACCTTGTCCAAGCTGCAAGACGTTAAACTGTTAAGCACCTCGTCCTTAACACATGACATTAAACTGTGGTCCGACCCTGTGCTTCACACACAGGGTCCCCCCAGCTCGTACATTTTTTACACCTCTCATCTCCACGGGAATGGAATCTTCCTCGCATGGAATGAGATCCTCCTTGTCGGAGTGGTGTTTGTCCACGGGGGAAGGGCTGCCTCAGAGCGTAAGCCCCTATACCCTCTTACAGAAGGTTGTACCCATGCACCTCCGTACTTCCCCCTGCCAAGGCCAGTGGAGTCCCTTTCCCACTGTGCTTTGTCACACCACGGGCCTCCATCCTGGAGTAAGCTTCGGCACCCAGGGCCGCTAACCACGCGTAAGCCCCTGTTTCCTCTTTGGGCCGATCAACGCATAAGCCCCTTTCCGCTTCTCATGGACGCACCCTTTGCGACATGATCGTCTGGTCCCTACTGCCTCTTGTTTCTCACACCAAGCATGACTCACGTGGGCTTAGAGCGCGCAGCGACCATGACATCCTCTTATGGGCCGCCTCAGAGCGTAATCCCCATACCAGCGAACTACGTGGACTTTGATCCATGCTAACGCATGGTACGTAGGAAGCCTCCATGAGGTTCAATACCACCACTCGGTCGTTCTGAATTCTTTACGTCGGTTTGCCAACACCATGGGCCGCCTCAGATCGTAATCCCCAAATGCCCTCATCTCGCATGACGTTAAACTATATCTCATCCCACATGACGTTAAACAGTATCCCTCGTCTTGCATGACATTAAACTGTATCTCGTCCCGCATGACGTTAAACTGTATCCCTCGTCCCGCATGATGTTAAACTGTATCTCATCTCGCATGATGTTAAACTGTATGTCATCCCGCACGACGTCAAACTGTATTCCCTGAACTACATGTACTTTGATCCATGCTAACGCATGGTACGTAGGAAGCCTCCACGAGGTTCAAGCCCGTAACTCCATCACCCATCCTGATCCTTACCTGGGCTGCCACATCCCGGTGAGATCATGCCACCCCATCCCACTCCATAGTATCCGGGAAGTCGCCCACGTGTCGGCCCCAAAATCGGTGTTCCCCCTAGGGGGTTCTTCAATCTGATCCACTCTCAGTGTTCCGATCAGTCTGATCCGTCTCCGCAAGACTTTAAACTCATGGCATACCCCGTGTTAAACATGGGAAGATGAGGAAAACCTCAGATGGTACACAATTCCCCGCGTTCAATGTTGGATGCCTCGGGCTTCCGCGCCCTCGAGAAGCCCTGTGATAAGGGACAGAAGACAGAAATGTCGATCCGCAGCATCAAGACATGCCAACAACACCCCAACGTGACCATTCTCTTCATCGAAGATTGATGCCCTGACAAGACCCCTTGGAGCATCTCGATGGAAGCATCGTAATTAACTGGCGTCCATGCAGATATGGCACCGGGAACGAGCTTCATGAACCCGTCTTAAATCTATGAGGGAGACCCGGACTAGGTGACGAGCTCCGAGGAGGAATCCACGGAAGGAAGAACCGACATCCCATCATCCCAGTTTCGATCAAGGAGCAGATGTCCCTGAACAAGGAACGGATGCCACCCGCCTTTGGAAAGCGGGAATGTGGGGCAACAAGCCGCGCGTCCTCCCATGCGTGACGGACATGCGCGCGCGCCCCGGTGTAAAAGCGTCGGAAACAGAAAATGGTGAACCTGACGTGAATCTCTTCTTCTCAATATGGGGACAGGTAGCGTTCGGGGTGTCGGAAGATTAGCATGTCACCAAGTCCAGGTACCTATTACCGGGACGTGAAACCCGCCATGGGTTGAGGCAGTCAGGATGGTGAGCACTCCGTTCTGCGATGTCGTCAGTGTGGATCCCTCTCGTCGGCCATGGAAGACGGAATGATGTTGGGCTATTGGTTGTTGATTTTTTTTTAGTACTAATGGGTTCATCTCCCTGCTTCCAGGAATCAGATCACTGCATCCGGAGCTCGATCTCCACCTTTCCACCGGCGCAGGGGCAGGGACAGTACCGACGCGACTACCCTACACGGTCCCGCCTTTTCCACAGCCACTCCGGCTCCGATTTCTACGACTGTCGGGTGCTCACGCCCCCTCCCCCCATCAGAAATCATCTAGCAAAGGGTGATCAATGACCTGGTTCATAGGTACGATGAGGAATGGGTCATCTCCACCAGGGGCATGGCCCATTTGGATCTAGAGGCAGTTGTGCCTCACCATCGTCGCCGCCCCCAAGGGCCGCGCAGGAAGCCACCACTCCCCACTACGACGTTCAACCGCTTCGGGAGCATATCCCCGAAGCGCTTTGACACATCCCTCCCCTACGCCAATGAGGTGGGGGATGTCCGGTTTCGCCCGATCGGAGACCCGTACTAGGGGTTAACGGCAAGAGCCCCCGCCAGGCTGCGTCAGCACTACAGCCTGGCTCCCCAGGCCGAGGAGCAGGCAATCGTCATTCCCGCACCATTGGCTCCAACCCATCTGACCCGACGCCAGCATCGGGCACGAGCGGAAGAGGATGCCCGTCCTGGGGAACCAACGTTCGTAACCACTATGGCTCGAGCTGCTGCTGACTCCTGTTACCAGACCCCCGCACGCGTTGATCAGGGGCAGTCACATGCCCGACTGGGATCAAGGCCCCGACCTCCCTGCAGGTAGGTTGGGTCGACTCTCCCAGTCGCGGGCATAGGCAATGGCCACCGCGGACCAATCTGCGATAGTGCCACCCACTATAAAGGCTCATTCTGTGCCACTGATCTGTAAAGCCGAAGGCTTCACTGCGACAGCTACGCTCCGGGTATGACTCTTCCCAGACCCCACTGCACTGGGTATGAGGTCACTCCCCCTACCATTGGCTGCTAGTATGGAGTCGTTGCGTATCCGGTCTCTCACCCACATGGAGGGCCTCCCCATGTCTCTTTCGACATCGGTCCTGGTGCTCCTCGCACCTTGGCCTTCAGTCCCCTCTTCCCCAGCACTATTGCGGCAAGGGGACTCCTTGATGGAAATCATCCTTACCCTGAGGAGCCACCCAGGGGCTGGAAGGCGGGACGTCTTCGCCGTAAGAGAAATGTCAGGGGAGTCCGGACGGAAATTAGACTAGTCCGTTTCTCGGACTCTGAGGCAGAGTACGACTCGACGGTGGAACTTTCCCCCCAACCCTTTGAGTCGAGGGCAGGGATGGGGACGTGGCGCATCAGTCTCATACTCTCCAAATGCGAGATCCGTATGATTCCCTCCTCCCTCTGAAGGTATATCCAGGAGGGCGAGTAATTGGTGTACCCCCAGGGGTCGAACCCGCAGTTATCACTGGCCTCCCCAGAAGCACCTTCCACCTCAGTCAGGGTGGGTGGGGAACTTTTCTAGGGACCGACGGAAGAGTCATGACGCGACACACCCTCGACGAGCATCGATACTATGACAGGAGGCCTATTTTCCAGCCCATCCTATCGTGATGTGGTAGCCAGGGCACTGAAACCCTTGGAGGACGACTCAGGGATCGGCGGCCAATCGGCATGTTCGCCGTATTCACCGCCGGCCAGCTCACCGGTCCGATGGCCTGCCTTGGCGTCGTTGCTAGCACCCTGACCACTCTCAGTTGATGAGAAGGGGTAGCAAGGGCCGGATCCCGAACCAGAGTCGTGGAGCTTCTGGACCGTCCTCGCAGTGGGACACTTCCCCGAGAAGTTTTGGCCAGTCGCAGGATCGGATTTTGATATGCCAGAGTCACTCACCCTGGGAGAGTTTGAATGTTTTCACCAGAATCTTAGGGTGAATCACTCCCATCATCACCATCAGCGAGTGCCTTATCCCGGGAGTCAAGCACATCTCGAGGATATCGGTGAGAAGTGTTGTCGAGTCAACCTGGCTGCGCTCTCCACGGTTCGGCACCTCGAGTCACTTGACCACCACGGGGCCCTCCAGCAATAATGCGTCCAGAGTTTTCAAGTACTCCGCAAGGTTATCGAGGAAGCTACCCCCTACGCACATGTCCACGGATGGGGGCAGTACGCTTCCCTTCTTTTCTGTGCGATCCGCCGACATCCCGACTCACTGGATGGCCCTGAGGGAATGTCACCAAGGGCAGTGGCGGTCAACATGGATGACCTTTCAGATGAGGGAAACAGTGTAGAGATCCTCGATGGGGACTCACCCCCTGAGTAAAATCCTCTACTGGACCCATCTAAGAGGATGAATCGCTAACAGAGCAGCCTCCTAGGTCTCTCTACACCCACTGAAGCCTTAACACTGAGCCGAAACATTGTCAAGGGTAAAGAGCATGTCAGGTCTGTCGAGCTTACCAACCCATCTGCCTCGGTACAGAAGGCAGAAGAAGACCCCGAGAAGGCCACGCTACGCAAATAGCTTGCTGAGAAAAAGAGGTTGGTTGATGATCTCTTGGTCGAATGCATTGCAGAGCGGCGGCCTAACAACAGTAACCCTAGGCCAGGACAGCAGGGGCAGGAGCACCTACCCCTTGACAAGATTCCCCCAGGAAACCGTGACCATGTTTCGTTCGCCAACAGGGGGGCCCGGAGCCCATGGAAAGAGGGCGCGGTATGTTTCGCTGAACCCTCCCGAGCGGCGGGATCACCTGGGGGACCCTGCTCGGTTTCCTCCCGCTGCCCCGAGAGTCGCTCTACCAGCCGCCCTGCGAGCTTCTGAGCTTGACTAACGGATTGAAGAGCCCGGAAATGTGCTTGTGGTAAGAGATCCCTGTCAGGATAGGAATCCGCGTCCGGATGATCTAATGGAGGTGCTCATCGCCCGCTTAGAGGCCCTGGAAACTCGGAAGGTGGCAATCCCACCGGACGACAAGCCATACCCAGCATGGGTGGATGACATGTCGGCCCTGCCGGGATTTGGGAACCCCACTTTCGCCCCCTTTAACGGGACCAGGGACCCGCCACAACACCTGGCCCACTTCAACTCGAGGTGTGGGACTATGTTAGGGACTCCGACGCAGTAGGAGGCTGCCAAGCTCCGTTGCTTCGTTCAGACACTAGAAGGACCAGCATTCGTCTGGTACAACTAGCTCCCCGTCGGATCTTTGACTAGCTGGGAGGACCTTCGCCGGAAATTCCCCTACTAGTTCAGTTCTACAACCCAGAAGACAAACATCGCAGACCTCTTCAGGTGCAATCAAAGGCCCGATGAGCGAGTTGCGGACTTCGTCGCCCGGTGGAAGGGGATCACGTACTCCCTTGACATGCCACTGACTCAGGATCCATTACTGACAATGTGTGTAAGGAACTTCAAGGTAGAGATGGTTCCTTCTCTGATCACTCAGAATTACCCCGGAGGGTTTCGGGACTTCTCGGAAAAGGCTCAACGCCTCGAAGAAGCCCTGCAACAGGCTAGTCAGGCACGCCCGCTGCCTCCTGTAATCCCTGCAAGGAGAGTTACCAGAGCCGAGACCACTATTTTGGCATAGATAGAGGCCCCCAGATAGCTAGAGTTGCTACCAGTAAGACCAGATCAGCAGCCTCATAGGGGTCCACCCCCACGGGCACAGCCTTCGGCCCAGCAGCGACTGCCCCAAAATCGGTGGGCGCCTCCGCAAAACGCACCTCCACCCCCAAGGCGAGAGAATCAGGCTCCAAATCCTCGGCATGCTCCTCCGGCCCCTAGTCATGGTCAGCCTCCAAGATCCCCCTTTCCAAACAGAAGGAATCATACTTACTCATTTGACGAGGCTCAGGTCCCCGGTTATTTCTGTAGCACCTTGGAGTAGAGGATCGTGCGGTTGCCTGAGTGCCGGAAGCTAGAAGAGGCACGTCTCACTAATCACCCTAACAACTACCCTTATCTCCGGACCCTGGGGCACACCATCCAGCGATGCTATGTGTTCGAGGACTGGCTCCAAGACCAGATTGACAACAACATAGTTAGGTTGGGCCCAGCCCCGGCGCAAGTGGTAGGTGTCTTCGTGAGATCAGATGGTAGCAGCGGCAACGAGGATGAGTGGCAGTAGGTTTCCGACCGTGGGTCTTGGAAGTATAATGACTGGATGGCCCGCAAGATGGTCGCTCGTGCCCATGGCATCATCTGTGCCCACCTGAGTCAGCCAGAGCCCTTAGAATCTGCGAGCTCCGCTTTGGCATCGTCGTCCCAGCCTACCTCTTCCCAGAAGAGCAAGCGGCGACGCAAGAAGTAAGAACACACCCTGCCAATGTAATCATCATCCCACATGCTTGGAGATTTTATGCCCCCAGAGATGGGGATCCCTCCGAGACTCCATCCGGTAGTGGATGACTCCTCGAGTGAAAGCCCGGGGTACGCTTCGGTTAACACCGTAGAGTTGGTAAATCCCTTTTTGACTCCCGATGATGAGGAACGTCAGGTGGACCTTCCCAATGTACTCAGCTGTCACCAACGTCGGTGGAGCCGTGGATACATGAATCACCGAGGCACGATAGTCATCACCCCCAGTCAGGTCATGCACGCTACTGAGACCAGGCAGCAGGCCCAATACAGAGCTCAGCACACGCGGTCCCCTCACCCGGTGTCGACAGGTTCGCCTCCACCACCATTTGTGTTGATGGATCAGGCGGGACCACCTCGGTCGTGCCGTGACCAGACCTTCCCTGCCACCGGCCAACTACAACCTTCCGGTCCTAGCACGGCAGCCACCTCTCGGGCTTCGACTAGTGAACAGCGAGACGTGCCTAGTACCAGTTAGTCACCGGTTCCGCCGGCAAGGCCCGTCATGCCTCCAATCGCAGAGCGGCCTCCTGTAAGCATAATATCATGTTTGGCTCGAAAGTATGATGTTCTGAAGCACCTGGCTGACATTCCGGCAAGGCATTATATCCTTGAGACCCTTCTTCTATCGTCTGAAATGCGTGAGGTGCTCGCCGAAGCTCTAAGGATCCCCCTTTAGTTTGAGACAGAGGTGGCGGCCGTAGAATCCTTCCACACCGAGGCAATTGAGGATGTTGAATGTTAGGCGGTTATCTCATTTTCTAGTGAAGATGAAGACCTTCCCATATAGGGGAACATTTTCCCACTATACATCACCGGCCCGTTCAATGGCGTGGAAGTCCTTCACTGTCTTGTTTACACCGGTTCCGGGATTAACCTAATCCCAACTCGGACACTGCAAAAACTGGGGTTGTCTGAGGATGATTTAACTCCCTCTAACCTCAGGATCCAAGGGTATGACAGGACTGAGAAAACTATACTCGTCAAGATTCACTTGAAGACCTAGTTCATCGGCTTAATTTCCAACATTGTATTCATGGTTGTCTCTCAGGACACCGCCTACAATGCGTTAATTGGCAGGACATGGCTCCACCTTCACGCAGCGTTCCCCTCATTGTATCACCAGTGCCTCAAATACTCCATTAAGGGTCGAGTGGGCGTGCTCCAAGGAGATGCATCTCCTTTTTCCTCTTATGAAGCCCGTTATCTGGACGCTGACTATTACAAGAGAAAGGACAAGCAGATCATGGCAGGTGAGGTTGAGCCCACCACTGTCACGAGTGATCCCTGGGAAGGTTTGGATGACGCATATGTCTTCCCAATCCATCGGTTGGAGGCCACGACCCCCGACATGGGGCAGTTCTTCATTGTTTCGAGTACCAGAGGAGGGCATATTTCTGGGTCCAAGCGACAGCGGGAAATCACCTCGTACTCTTACACCAACCTGGATAAAGTGATCCCCAAGCCTCTTACCCATGTATGATATCGGGATGTTAGGATCATGGAAACGGCAGTACGTCATACGTGTCTATTTCACCGGGTCAGAATCGACCGACTCCAGCCAACGTGCCACCACTACTTTGATGTCATAAATCTTGGCCCCTTGGGCTGAAGGACAGATAGGATTGGATCAACTGCCATTGTTGCCATGGTCTCCACAGTGCATGAGTCTCTGGACGTGATGACCTCTTCCACCCAAGCCGGCACCAGCTTCCCATCAGGGTCTGGCATCCCCAAAACGGCTCCCCCCATGGATGATCCCTCCACAAGTAGAGAGGAGGACATGGAAGATGTTCCTCCTGCCTTTGAGGAGGGCATCCCCACCATGGTCGACGAGTTAGTGCAGGTGAACCTCGGTAGCGAGGCAGACCCGAGACCCACATTGGTCAGCACCGTTATGCCCCTCGAGGAATAGAAACAGTACGTAGACTTCCTCAGACAGCACCATGATGTGTTCGCCTGGAGTTATGATGAGATGTCAGGGCTAGATCCCCTGGTAGCCGTCCACCACCTTGGCCTTCTAGCAAACCATCGCGGGTTCAAGCAGCCTCCCCGGAAGATGCACCCCTCTCTGGGTGCCATGATTGAGGCCGAAGTTGATAAGCTCATCAAAGCCAACTTCGTCAAGGAAGTCCAGTACCCCAGGTGGCTAGCCAACATTGTGCCAGTCAGGAAGAAGAATGGGCAGATCAGGGTCTGTATCGACTTCTGCGATCTCAATCGCCACTGTCTGAAGGATGATTTTCCCCTTCCCTTGACAGAGTTGTTGATCGATGCCACAACCGGGTTCCAAGCCCTCTCCTTCATGGATGGTTACTCTGGGTACAACCAGATCCGGATGGCCCCTGAGGATGAAGAGTTCACTGCCTTCAGGGCCCCCAGGGTACTTTCTGCTACCAGGTTATGCCCTTCGGCCTGAAGAATGCGGGTGCCACCTATCAACGGGCTATGCATCGCATATTCAAGCCGATTCTCAGGACACTGGTGGAATTCTACGTGGATGATCTGGTGGTTAAATATCATCAGCGCCATGACCATCTCAAAGACCTTGAGAAAGTGTTCGGCTTCCTCCGTTCTCGCCACTTGAAGATGAACCCGTTGAAGTGTGCCTTCGGGGTCACCTCCGGAAAGTTTCTTGGCTTCGTTGTTAGGTACTGAGGCATCGAGATCGACCCGGAGAAAACCAAGGCCATCAGTCAGATGCCTCCCCCAAATAATATTCGGGAGTTGAGAGGTCTTCAAGGCCACTTAGCCTATATGCGCTGATTCATTGCGAATCTGGCCAGCAAGTGTAAGACCTTTTCTCGACTCATGAATAAAGGTTCCGCCTATGAATGGGACGAAGAGTGTCAAATCTCTTTTGAGGAAATCAAGCAGTATCTGTTCCAACCTCCGGTCTTGATGCCACTCGGTTCTAGAAAGATGTTGGTCCTTTACGTGACTGCCCTATAGTGATCCCTCGGTGCACTTCTCACCCAGAAGAACAACGAGGGAACAGAGAATAGCCTCTACTACCTCAGCTGCATACTCCTCGATACGAAAATTATGTATTCTCCCATCGAGAAGAGCTGCCTGGCGCTCGTATTTTCCATGCAGAAATTGCGGCACTACTTGCAGCACCACGAGGTACAGCTGGTCTCTCGGGTAGACCCGTTGAAATACATCCTAAGCCGACCTATGTTGATCGGCCGATTGGCGCGCTGGATGGTGATCCTCCAGCAGTTCGACATCAGGTTCGTACCTCAGAAGGCCGTCAAAGGATAGGCGTTGGTATACTTCTTAGCTACCCACCCAACCTCCGTGGACCAACCACTGGATCTAGGCTTTCCTGATGAGGCAATCCTCTCAGTCGATCACGCCATCCCATGCTGGCAGATGCACTTTGACGGTGCCTCTCGGAGCCCCACCGGTAGGAGGCTCAATGATCCTAGGCTAAACAGAGTGGGCCTGGGTGTCGTCTTCATCACCCTGGAGAAAGCCGTTCTGCCGTATTCATTCCTGTTGTCAGAAGGCTGCACCAACAATGAGGCAGAGTATCATGCCCTCATCACTGGCCTCGAGTTGGCTCTTGAGATTGACGTACCCCATCTGTATGTAAAAGGGGACTCTGAGCTAGTCATCAAGCAGGTCAATGGTGACTATGCTGTCAGGAATCCAGAACTTGTGCCATTGCTGGAGTGCACCCTTCGTCTAATGGCTAAGTTCCCCTCACGGCCAGAGGTTGTTCACATTCCCCGGTCGCAGAACAGTCGAGCAGATTCTTTGGCCAGCCTGGCCGCATCACTTGCATAGCCTGAGCAGGATGACCTAATTATCCACGTGGCACACCGGAGAGTCATTGCTCATGTTATTCCAGAGGGCGATCGTGGCCTTCGAATGAACCATCTCACCACTGGTTCCCCTACTTCAGGATCCCCGGGGGATTTGGGTGCAGTAATCGAGACAGTTCCTGATTTGAGGATGCCCTTGGTTGAATATCTCCAGCACGACAATATTCTGTCGGACCGAGCCGAGCGTGAGCGAATCCGATGTCGCGCACTGCAGTTCACCCTTCATAGTGGTCCCAGTCTTGAGAAGCTCCTTTATAGGTGCGGATTTAATGGTGTTCTCCTCTGTTTCCTTCAAGGAGTCGAGATCCCACAAGTCATACAAGAAGTGCATGCTGGTTCCTGTGGCGCCCATCGGGCCGGGTCGAAGTTGTCCCACCAGATTCGGAGGCTGGGATACTTCCGGCCCTCCATGATCTACGACTACATCGAGTATTCCAAGAGGTGTCACGCGTGCCAAGTTCATGCTAACTTTGTGCATCAGCCACCGGAGACTCTCCTTACTACCAAGTATTATTGGCCCTTTGCAGTCTGGGGGTTGGATGTTGTAGGACCTTACCCGCCAGCGACGGCCCACCAGTGCCAGTTCATCTTGACCGCTACGGATTTCTTCTCTAAGTGGGCAGAGGCAATCCTGATCAAGGAAGTCAAATCCTGTTCTATCACTGACTTTGTGATCTCCAATATCATCTATCGATTTAGAGTACCTCAAGCTATCCTCATGGATAACAGAACCAACTTCTGAGCAGCCGAGCTAAAGAAATTGTACGCCAAGTACAAAATTCGCTCTAACCACACCTCCCGCTATCATGCACAGGCGAATGGACAGATCGAGGTGTTTAAAAAACCCTCTCTAACATTCTGCAAAATATGGTTGGTCAGAACAAGAAAAGTTGGCCTGACAAGCTCCCCAACGCCCTCTGGGATTATAGGACGACGACTCGTAACTCCACCCAGGTGACTCCATATTGCCTAGTTTATGGAGCTGAGGTCGTCCTTCCCATCGAGATCCAGTTTCCCTCATTGTAAACGGCGGTCTACAACCATCAAGCGCTGGATAGAGTTTCCGAAATCCATCTAGCCGAATTGGAAGCGCTGGATGAAAGTAGGCTTCGCACATTACATAACTTGGAAAGGCATCAGAGCATGATGGCTCAAGCTTTCAATAAGAAGGTTTGCCTCCGCTCATTCCTGCAAGGTGACCTGGTGCTGGCTCTCAGAGCACCAATGATTCCCAGAAGGAAACCACCCAAGTTGGAGCCCAAATGGGAGGGGCCTTTAATCTTCCATAAGGTCTATCCCAACGGCATGTATTCCCTGGTGACTATGGATGGTGAGCGCATAAATCCTCCCACAAATTCCAGGTTCCTCAAGAAGTACTTTTCCTAGGTATGTATGGTCCCGCATGACCTTAAATTGTATGGTCTCACACGACCCTAAACTGCACCTTGGTTTGAGTTCTAAGACCTTAAACTAAGATCCTTACATGGTCCTGCATGACCTTAAACTGTACAGCCCCGCACGACCCTAAACTGCACCTTGGTCCGAGTTCTAAGACCTTAAACTAAGATCCTTACATGGTCCTGCATGACCTTAAACTGTACGGTCCCACACGACCCTAAATTGGACCTTGGTCCGGGCTCAAATACCTTAAACAAAGATCCTTACATGGTCCGGCATGACCTCAAACTGTACGGTCCTGCACGACCCTAAACTGTACCTTGGTTCAAGTTATAAGACCTTAAACTAAGATCCTTACATGGTCCTGCATGACCTTAAACTGTACGGTCCCGCACGACCCTAAATTGTACCTTGGTCTGAGTTCTATGACCTTAAACTAAGATCCTTACATGGTCCAGCATGACCTTAAACTACATTTTTTCCTACATCTGGGCCCCCAATGGTCCGAGTTCTAAGACCTAAAACTAAGATCCTTTCCCCGTCCCACACGATGTTAAACTATATTCCATCCCACACGACGTTAAATTGTATTTCATCCCACATGACGTTAAACTTAATTTCAAGAACTATGTGTGTCTTGATTCCCATATTTATGGAATACGTAGGACCGCCTGAACACTTAGATTTTAGGTCCATCCCCATCTCTTAGGAGATCCCACGATCTTCCAGTTGCCTCGGTCTTTTGACCTTCCCTTCCATCGGGAATCCTCCATCTTTTGGCCTCTCTCAGACTGAGCCCCTCGACCCTTTCCAGTGGTATGCTAATGTGTTCGGTGTAATCTGGTCTAGGACCTGGAGTGTCAGATTCAACTTAGGCAAGTCTTATTCCGCTTTTCAAGCTTCATGTTCCCCTTCATTCGGGCCCCACCCTCTTTCACACCCGGAGGGACCCCCAAGAACAGTCTGGATACAACGCCTAACGGCTCTCCTACCATCACGGGCCAACGCCCCCGAGGTTTTCGGGCAACAAATTGATACAAATCCCGTTTTGCAAATGTGGTCAGCGGTTGATGCTCATTTGTTTTCCCCTACCTCTAGGCTAACACAACAGAATGCTGTGTTGCGAACATGGTCAGCAGTAATCATCAGTCGTCACGCCAGCTTCTTCGGGCCCTGAATGTTGGTTACAATATTCAAACTATGTTCCACCCCACCGTTTCAAGGTGGAATCTCGACACTCCTTGTACTAACCCTTAGTACACCCCCACACGTCAGACAGACCAAGCTGCGTAATGGTGTCTCTTGGGGCTCCCGTTATCTAAGCGCTAGAGTATGTGCTTGGGTTTCTTCTTGACAGTTTGCGTGTAGCTTGACCCTCATCCCCATGGGGAACGAGGAGTCGCCCAGACATTGCGTTTTGGGCCCAGCGTAGCTAGGAGCTAGCATCTCCTCCCCCCCTGATTGTTGAAGCCTCGTAGGCCCCTTTGTCCTGAGGCTCCTCTCTCAGAATCGCATGCGGTGATGGTATGGGATTATGTCCTCATTCGCATCAAGTATGCTTTATCGCATCGTGCATGTTTCCCCAGGTCCAAGACATACGACCTTAAACTGTGCTGCCAAGTCCAAGCCATGTGACCTTAAACTGTGCTGCCAGGTCCAAGACATACGACCTTAAACTGTGCCGCCTGGTCTAAGACATGCGACCTTAAACTGTGCCGCCTGGTCCAATCCATACGACCTTAAACTGTGCTGCCTGGTCTAAGCCATACGACCTTAAACTGTGCTGCCAGGTCCAACCACATGACCATAAACGGTGATGATATCATCCCGGCTGTGCATCATTAAGGTGCTAACTCTCAAGAACTATGTATGGCTTGATTCTCATCCTTATGAGATACGTAGGAGCGCCTGGGAACTTCCCCATAGGCCCAGCCTCACTTTTTGTGTTCGGTCTCTCGGCCTAAATGCGTCCCTAGGAGCACATAGTAAGCAGGGATTTTCCCCATTCATGTTGGGTTTTGCAACCACTTTATCATGTGTCTCCCGTTCCCCTTATTCTTTGGTCTGAGTTCTAAGACCGTAAACTAAGACCCTTGTCCTTTCACGACTCGGACTCTCTTGTGGGATTTTACGGTGTGGTGCGGGATTATGTTCTCCTTCATGTCAGGTTACTTGTCGTACCGTGCCTATCCTTATATGAGATGTGTCCCCCGCCCCACACGACGTTAAACTTTATTTCGTCCTACATGATGTTAAACTGAAATTCAAGAACTACATGTGGCTTGATTCTCATCCAAATGAGATACGTAGGAATGCCCGGACATTTTGTCTTGGGTCCATCCCCAGGGATTACCAAATCTCGTCCCTCCTTATTGTCGGCCCCTCGGCCTGACTTCTTGGGAAGTGGTGTAATCGTGACATCTACCCCGAATTAGTTCGAGATACCCCATAGTAATAATGGGAAGCGGCAGTTATCTTGCTAGAGAGGTCCTATCTAAAAATTGGGATGATCCGTGATCAGGTTGGTATGTCCGCCTAATGCGCCTCCGCCACGGTGGTGTAATTTCAGGAGTGTTGCACTCTGTTCAAACTAACCACCACTCCACTTTCCACGCTTTGTGTGCCCCTTTATTCGGATCCTCATTCTCTTTCATGTTCGATGGGACCCCCTAACAGTATGGATGATAGACCTACGGTCCGCCTACTTTCATGGGCCAACGTTCCGGAGGACTGGTCATGTTTGACGGGACCCCCTAATAGTATGGATGATAGACTTTGGTCTGCCTACTACCATAATATGGATGATAGACCTTTGTTCCGCCTATTGTAGCAGTATGGATGATAGACCTATAGTCTGCCTGATGTCCTGGGCCAACGTTCCGGAAGACTGGCCGGTGATATTTGAGTTAGGATCTGTGTTGCGAACATGGTCAGTGGTCAGCCCTCATTTATTGCCCCCATTCCAGGCCAACACGATATGTATGTTTCGTTTCTGCCACAGTTAACAGTTATCCTCCATCTTCACGCCCTAGAGTGTTCCAAATTTGGGTAGCGTGATTCACCTTTCCTTTCCATCTCCCTATGTTTGGATGGATTTCAATGCCCCCGGCATTGCCCCGCTCGTGTGTCAGAGCACATTGAGAAGGTGATATATCAATCAGTCTTAGGTCTTCTTCTCAGAAATCCAGGCCCAATTTTGGATGCCTGAAGCTTGGTTAATGCCCCACAGTTGGAAGAAATGATAACACGAGTATCCTTTGCTTCTCGCATTGGGTGTGACCCACAGGAGATTAGGGATGAGTTGTTATTCATTTCAGAATTATGGTTGAGCATATTAAACCAAGGGTACAAATGAATGGATTTGTCCATTTATTGGGTTGAGATGATGAGCAGTACAAGCAGGAAGTTCATGAGATGGCCAAAACAAAGCCCCTAAGGGTCAGTATGCTGGATCGATCCTTCCAACGCTACTACCCTTTGGATGGTAGCCTCCAGGACCGCTTCTCGCTCCATACATACTCTCTCCTCATCAACCGCCACAGAGCGCAGCTCGCCAACCCTAGCTTGTTCCTGCGCCTGCTTGGTTTGAAGTAAATCCATCTGCTGACTCACCTCCATCAGTTGTTCCTGCACATCAGCCAGCTGGGCCTCCAGTTGTTCCACAAGCTCAGAGCACGTCGCAAGGAAGGCCTCCTTCTCTGCTGCCTGCCCTTCAAGGTGCCAGACCTCTCGCTCTGCCCTCAGCAACGCTCGGGCGTCCGCTGATCTTTCCCAACACTAGGCAACGTTAGTGCGTCGTCTTCTCTCGCGTATCTTCTCGGACATGTAATCATGGACCGTCAGATGAAGGCGCTGAGCGTCAGCCCCTCCGGTGCACAGGAAGCGCAACTAGGTCTGGAGTGATCCCATCCGCCTCAGCCAATTCGACTGGGGATTTCTGAGAAAGCGCTGGATACACTTCCACCCTTTGTGTCGTGTTATCCGGCTCTCCTCGGCCGCTTCTGAGTCTGAGTCATCTATCTACTCAGGGTCAGCAGGCCGGTACATAGGAAAGGCAGCCAGCAGGTCGGCGGCAGGATCTGCCTCAGGGATGTCTTCATGAGGAATAGGATCCTCGACGTCCGGGCGATCTTCCTCTCTCGCCCCGACAACGACGGTGCCTCCGTCAGCCTCCGGCCTTGCCTCAAGAACAGTGCCACTGATGCCCGCTGCCCTCTGCTCACCGATTTCCAGGGCCTACTTAGTGCGGGAAGTGTGTTCTGAATGAGGTGGTATGTCCACCACTGGTTCGCTCACGGACGGCTCGGGCTCCGCAGCCTGATGAGCCTCCAATGTTGAGATCACTGCACAAGGCGTATGCTGATTAGTTGGGATCTTTTGATAACAAGAACCAGTAGTGAAGCGTGAGACTCATAGGAATCCAGAGCATCAGCCTTCAGTATTTCAGCTATTGCAGGAGCCGCCGTGATGGGAGACCCCTCTGTGCTTGTCAATTCAATGATGGGTGTTGGATCCCCATCTTGTCCCATCAGTTCCCTTCCTCCATCCTCTAGTGGGGACGCCTGACCAATTCTTAGGCGCTCCTGAGTGAGGTAGAGAGAGGGTTTGGAAATTGAAAAGGAGAATGGATGAAAAAGGGAAATGAATGAGGATAGAGACAAACCTCGAGTATCTCAGTTATGTCGAGATCAGAGCCGACAATCTCGTCGCTCTCTCGGAGACTCCCTTGGTAGGTCGACCCCTGTGACCCCTCACCTTCGGGTTCTCCTTATTCTTCATCTTCCCTTTCGCCTTCGTCTTCTCCGGTCTCCTCCCCCTCCGACTCCTTGTCACTGTCGCCTTCTCCCGGCGACATCACTTCCAGATCATGCCCCTGGCTGAGCATCACTTTCACTAGGAAAGGTGGATCTGCACGCCGACCCCTTTGGCACGCGTATGCGTCCATGGCTGTCAGATAAGCATACCGCCGATGTAAGTTTACCTGGTCGGTAACTCGAACGAGCCCGACCTCTGGCAGCTGGATCCTGTTTTGCATGATCTTCTACTAGACGGCTCCAACGCTCAGCGATTGCCGTAGGGTCATCCAGGCCGACCACAGTGCCGGGAAAATTGCATCTTGGGAAGGTTCGAGCAGGTACCTTATCTACTTCCCGAGAAGTTCCCTGGCTGCCTCATGTGACTCCCCCATGGGAAATGAGGTCACGGAGGTACCATGTGATGTGCCCACTGCTGAGGTCCCAGCCTGCACAGGCCTCACTGCCGGACGAGCCCCTAGTTCCCCCCTTCTGGCGGCACCTTTCCTCATCACCTGTCGCCCGGTTTCCGCGCGAGTAGCCTTGAGTTGTCGGACTCGCTTACGTAAAAGACCGTCAGGGTACGCAATGGTCCAGTGCTCAGCATACTCAATTTCTAGGCCAGCGTCGACCCCCGATGGGAGGAATAGTGATGACGTCGCCGAAGCCGAAAGTGGTAAACATCAACCACATCTGGCATAGAACACAGGGATTATTCTCCTTCCAGACGGCCGTGAATACCTTCTTTGGCATTCGTTGGAGGCACCTGAATTGCCTGGAGAATCGGGATGTCACGTAAGGCTCGCAGATCACCTTCTCGTCGATCTGAGCCACAAGAACCCCGCCCCGAATGCTCTGGAAATACTCCCGCTGCTCCAATGGGCCTCACCAGTTGTCCACCATCTGGTCGTCCGGGGTGGGGAACAGGCTGAAGTTGAAGTTGGTGTGGTTACCGATGAAAATTATCACGCCCTCCTCATTGAGCGTCATCGGCGCCACCCCGGCGATGTTCAGCAAGGACGGTCACAGGCCATTTCCCGGAGGACAGATGGCGTTTGGGAAAGTGTACCCGCCGAGGTGAGCCGCCACCCAGCCGTGGAAGATCTGGAAGGGGCCAGATACTCTCTGAGGTGACCCCCCTCGTGAGATGCGTCCTAGGATGGCATACAGCTTGACCAGTACGGGGACGCCCAAGTTGAACCGTTTTTTAGCGGCCATGGTGCCCACCATCACCAGTGTTGCTCGATGGACGCCCATCTTCGGGTCCCGCACCGACAGGAGCCACCCGCTCAGGAAGGCGGCAAGGAACCTGGAATACCGGACATTCGGGTCCTGGGCCTTGATGACGCGATAGCCCCATGATTGGTATTGCCCCACTTCCAGGGTTGTCATGACCCGTCCTCGGGGCTCGTGTCGTGACTCCCCCAAGCCCGCCTCCCATAGGCCAGGGGATGGCGAATAGCACCAAGGCGTAAAATCCTGACAAAAAAAGGGGAAGGAATTTCCTTTGTAAATTAAACAAACACCACAGAGTAAGCAAGCAGAAGTAAACACTAAGTAAAACTGGATACAATAGTGAGTGCAGAAAAGTAAGTGGGCCAGAATACAAACCCAAATTGAAAGTAAAGTACAATTGGAAAGAAAGTACAGCAACTAAAAGTAAAGCTTCAACGTCGAGCCGTCCACTGGAAGTCCCACATGAAGGGTGGGTACAGATAGCCTCCTCAGCTCCACGGGTCTAGCCGTCCGCTCCGAGTACGTCCCGCCCTGTGGTCCACCTCCAGGTACCGACTTTCTCCACAAGCCTCCACCACGATCAGTGATGTCTGTTGTCTATATCCAACACAATGTAGTGCGGGCATAGCCCATGTATGGGTGAGTATAAGATACTCAGTAGGGACCCCGAGACCCCCGAAGGTCTCCCAGAATCCACAAAGGATAATCAACAAGGAAAGATACAATCACGAAGTAACATCCTACACTACTTAGGTATATGCCCATACGTATACCTAATTCATCAATTCCGGTTTGGCTCCAACATCCGAGCCCAAGTACAACCCAGTCCACACAGGAAAACACAACCCAATACACACATTAAAGCATAACGTAATCCACACAGTATATCAAGTCAATCTTATCGAAGATAAATATTTAAAGTCAAGACTCAGCTCACACATGAATAGTTCTTCGTAAGACGATAGAGATGATCAGATGTAGCCACTGATTTATCTAAGTCATTGGACCCACACAGGATCGATAGGTACTAACCCCCGCAATGACCCACAAAGGATCGATAGGTACTAACCCCCGAAATGACCCACAAAAGATCGATAGGTACTAACCCTCGTAATGACCCACAAAGGATCTGACCCACACAGGATCGGTATGCGCTGGCCCACACAGGACCGCTGAGCGCTGACCCACACAGGATCTGACCCACACAATATCGGTAGCACTTATCCACACAGAATCGCTGAGTGATGTAGTCATCGCCGTTGAATCCATGGAGGATTTCTGTACAGTCGTCATCGTCATCGTAGTCGCAACCAGCTCTAGGGTTCCCGCACACAGCAAGCTCGTTCGAGGAGGGTCTGTTCCACGAGCCAAGAGGATGATTCATCAACTGACACGAAGTCCGGTGTTGATGTATCCAAAAGTTCTGTATCGTCAACAGGAACTCAACGTCACAGACGGCGCGTCAATCGGACGCCCGGTCTGAGAGTTATTGGTTTTTTCGTCCCAGGGGCCCGGTTGGTTTTTAAGTCAAAACCATCCCGACTGTACTCCAACTGCATACAAACCTCGAGCGGAGTAATCAAAAAGGTCCATCTCAAAAAGAGTAATCCAACAAAGTCGACGGCACGTCAATCGGACGTCCAGAGCTCAAGTTATAAGTGTTTCCACTCCAAGGGCCCGGTTGGTTTCGTGTTCGAACCAACCCGGTCGAACCCAAAGTTCTCCTAAACCTTGAGTGTAATATCCTGAAACGACCATCTCGATCCATGGATCGCATCCCAACTGATGGTGCATCGTTCAGAGGTCTGTAGCCCAAGTTATGGGCAAAAGACCGAAAGAAGTCCGTGAATAGGGGGTTCGGGCCCGGTCCGACCTGGGCCGATACCCCCTGGGTCGGCCCGATCCGGGTCGACCCGACCCGAGTCCGAGTCCGGCCCGATTGGGCGCCGCCCAGCCAGGTGGGCGCGGCCCGGCCTGGCGTGCTCGCGTGGCCAGGTGGCTTGACCAAAACGGTCGAGCGGAAGGGGGGGGGGCTCGCTGCCCCCCTGTTTGTGTAATTGCGGCCCCCATGTGGGGGGCCGCTCCTTCAACCAGCCGGGGGTTACGACCCATGGCTTCTTGGAAGCCGTCCGGTCCAGTCCGGCCGGCCGGTTGCTGCTGCCGCGGGACCGCCGGGGTCCCGCCCTCCTGCTCCGGCGCCGACGGCCGGAAGCCGGACGCCGCTTCCTGCTCCGCCATGGCCTTGTTCCGACCGTCATGGCGCAACGACGCCGCACTTCTCTACCCATTCTTTATTATTTCTATGCGGTGCAAAGGCACCGCGCTGCCTTGCTCATGCCGCAACAAATTCAAGCATCAATGGGGGAGGAGAGTCAGTCGTGTTCGTGCGGTCCGACTTCCTCTCGTTATTGCGATAACAGGCGGTCCAATTTTAAAATGAAGAACGGCGACAGAAGTATTCATGAACAAAAACAATTAATCCCCTACCTCAACTTTTGTTGAACGAAGGTTCGTCGCGGGGAAGGGACGTCGCGGAAGGAGACTCCGTAAGCGTCGCAGAAGGAGGATCGCCGGCGTCACGGAGAAGAGAATTGATGGCGTCGCATCATCGATCTCCGAGGATGGCGTCTCTCACCAGCTGCGGAGAGGGAAGAGGATGGTGCGAATAACTCCCCATTTCGGTGACGGAGTTCTTCGTCGAAGGCTCGGTGTTCTTCACGTTCTTCGACAAGGAAGAAGATGTTCTTCAAGTGTTAGAGCAAATCCACTCCCAAAATCCTCTCACACAACCAAACAACAACGTAATGAAATAAGACCTTGTCTTATTTAATTAAAACACAATCCAACTTAAAATTTGAAATTCTAATTGAATTCAAGAATTAATTACTTTGAATAAGTTAATCAATTAATGAGTTGACTTTTCAATTAATGGGGGGTGCGAGTGTGTTACCTAATTAAAAGAGGTGGTTTGAGGAAGTTGAATAGGTGGGGATCATGTGGGCCCCACCCCACAAATATCCTACCTAGTGGAGTAGGATATAGTGGGTCCCACTCCAACCACTTAGCTTAGGTTAAACTACTTAAAATTAAAAAAAAATGGTTGCACCATTTTATTTTATTCTTTACTTAACCCAAAATTTTAATAACCACACCCGAGCAAACGCAACTCCGGAAAAGGTGTTCCTAAGCAATTACCGGCGTTTCAATTCCATCAGTGCCCTCGGAATTCAATTCTGAGCACTGGTTCAAATGTTAGGAAATCCCGCTCGTTCGTTCACTGAACGTACCCGAGCTAAACTTTGGTAATTGATTCTGGGCACACCTGGCCTCAGAATTAGGTACCGTCAGAAACTGCGTTCATGTAAAATCCCAAAGAAAATTAAGAAAAAAATTTCCTTTGAATTTTATGGGTCTTTACATTACTCCCACCTCAGGGCTTTACGTCCCCGTAAAGATACATCATAAACTAGGGAAACAAATGCGGGTACTATGCACGCATCTAAGCCTCCCGCTCCCAAGTGCTCTCCTGGAGGTTCCCGTGCTGCCACCTGATGTGCACTAGAGGAATCGACCATCCATGTAGGACCCGCTCCTTTCGATCCTCGATCTCCACTGGGACCTCTGTAAAATTCGCCCCATCATCAATGTCCAACTCCCCATGGTCAATGATATGCGTCGGGTCGTGCACGTATCTCCTCAGCTGAGATACGTGAAAGACGTCATACACCCGATGCAACTGAGGTGGTAGATCCAGGAAATAATCCACCTCTCCAATCCTGTTGAGGAGCTAGAATGGTCCGATGAAGCGCAGAGACAACTTGCCGCCTCATCCAAATCTCCATAATCCACGTCGAGGTGAGACCCGCAAGAAGATGTGGTCGCCATCCTCGAACTCTAGTGGTCTCCGCCTCCTGTCAGCATAAGACTTCTTATGGCTCTGAGCTATCCTCATCCGCTCTTGGATGACCTGGACCTTCTCTGCCATGGCCTGGAACATCTCTGGTCCCACAAGTGCTGACTCCCCAGGGTCTGTCCAGCACAGCGGTGATCTACAAGGTCGGTCGTACAATGCCTCGTATATTGCCATCCTGATGGTGGAGTGGTATTTGTTGTTGTACGCGAACTCCACCAAGGGTAGTTGGTCCTCCCAGCTGTGACCAAATTCGAGGACACATGCGCGGAGCATGTCCTCGAGAGTCTGAATGGTCCTCTCCATCTGACCATCCGTCTGAGGGTGAAAGGCGGTGCTCAGACGTAGCTGCGTCCCAAATGCCTTCTAAAATTCCTTCCAAAGCCGAGAAGTAAATAGAGCATCTGGATCTTAGATGATAGATTATGGCACACCATGAAGCCGTACAATCTCTTGAACGTAGAGGCATCCCAAGATCTCCACTAAGCCCTGCTCTCTGATGGGTAAGAAGTGGGCCGACTTGGTGAGTTGGTCGACAATCACCCAAATGGAGTCGTGACATCTGGAAGTGCATGGAAGTCCAGTCATGAAGTCCATAGATATCTCATCCCACTTCCACTCCGGGACCTCCAAGGGTTGTACCAAGCCTGCTGGTACCTGGTGCTCTGCCTTCACCTACTGGCAGGTGAGGCATCGAGAAACAAACTCTGCTACAGCCTTCTTCATACCCAGCCATCAGTGCTATTGTCTGAGGTCCTGGTACATCTTTTCCACTCCTGGATGTACCTCTAAAGGGGAAGTGTGGAACTCCCTTAGCACCTCTTTCCGTAAAGAAACTAGTACCATGGTACATCCTCTGAAAAGGATGACGTGCTCTCCTCCCACAGAGAATCCATCAGGTGCCTGTCCTGAGGATATCTGTGCACGTCGCGTCTCACTGTCAACTTCCCCACGTTGTTCCTCTCTGACCCACTGAAGAAGTCGAGGAGTGACTGTGAGTGACTATAGAAATGCTGCTCCATCACTATCCATGAAGGATATCTGCAAAGCATCTAGCTGCTCTGTCGCCTCCCCAAGTAGCTGAATGCCCGTCCTCCTGCTGAGAGCATCGGCTACTACATTCCCCTTTCCAGGAGTATAGACTATCTCAAAGTCATAGTCCTGGAGGAACTCGAGCCATCTTCGTTGTCTCAGGTTTAGGTCCTTCTGCGAGAAGATCTACCTGAGACTCTGGTGGTCGGAATAGACTGTAAAGCGCTCACCCATCAGATAGTGTCGCCACATCTTTAGAGCGAAGACCACTGTTGCTAACTCCAGGTCATGGCTAGCGTAGTTCTTCTCATGCTGCCTCAACTGATGTGATCCATAGGCGATCACTACCCACTCTTGCATCAGGACACATCCGAGTCTGGTCCTTGATGCATCGCAGTAGACTACGTACCATATTCCCTCCTCCGGTAGCCTCAAGATAGGTGTGCTGATCAGTCTCTGTCTCAGCTCCGGGAAGCTCTGCTGACATCTGTCTGACCACACGAAGGGTTTCCCCTTCTTCTTAAAAGTGTATAGTGGTGCCGCAACTCTGGAGAAGTCTGGCACAAATCTCCGGTAGTACCCAGCTAGACCCAAGAAACTCCGCACCTCTATCACACTCCTGGGTGGCTCCCAAGCTAGCATTGTCTCGATCTTTGCAGGATCCACCGCAACTCCTGCCTCAGAGATGAAGTGTCCCAAGAATTGGACCTCACGTATCCCGAACTGACACTTCGAGATCTTTCCATAAATCTGGTGCTCTTGGAGTGTGTCCAGTACAACCCGCAAGTGGAAGGCGTGCTCCTCCTCAGTCGTCGAGTATATCAATATGTCGTCGATGAAGACCACAACAAATCGATCGAGGTAAAGCTAAAAGATCCTATTCATGAGGCTCATGAAAACTGCTAGGGTATTAGTTATGCCTAAAGGAATAACCAAGAACTCATAGTGGCCATACCGACATCTGAAGGCCATCTTCTGCACGTCCTCGTCTCGAACTCTGAGTTGATGATAGCCTGACCTGAGGTCTATCTTTGAGAACCACCATGCTTCCTTGATCCGATAGAAGAGGTCTTAAATCCTCGGTAGCGGATACTTGTTCCTCACGGTCACCTGGTTCAGGAGACGGTAATCGACACATAGTCGCAAGCTCCCATCCACCTTCTTGGCGAACAATATCAGGGAAGCCCAGGGTGAAACATTGGGTCGGATGAATCTCTTGCCCTGCAAGTCCTCCAAATATATCCATAGCTCTCGAAGCTCAGCGGGGGCCATCTGATATGCTGGAGTGGATATTGGGGTTGTCCTGGGGTACAGGTCAATATAAAAGTCTACCTCTCTGTGAGGAGGTAGTCCTGGAACGTCGTCAGGGAAAACGTCTGCATACTGATCCACCACTGCAGGTAAGCTTGGACTCCGCACGTCAACTGCTCCTAGGATGAGGCTATCCAACCGATGAGTTATGGGTTGTCCTATCCTCTGCGTGAGTCTATCCTGCACTGAAAAGGATCCCTTATCTCCAGTGAAGGTGAACCTGCTCCCATCAGTGTGAACACATCGCACCTTGCGCCTAATTCAGTTGATCTGAGCATGGACTGTAGATAACTAATCTATGCCCAAGATGATGTCGTAAGGCCCCGACACCGCTACAAGAAGATCACAGCCGAAGCTCTCGCCTCTTATAGTAAGCTCACACTGCTGACACCAGTGTGTAATCATTGAGTTTGCTCCCGTAGGAGTCTCTAGCCGTAAGGATCGAGCCAACGGATCCGTCGGAATCTCCGATCTCTGAACAAGGGAAGCGTCAATGAAAGAATGACTCACTCCTGTGTCTATAAGAACTGCAGCAAGGGTGGAGTAGACATGGATAGTACCTCGAATCATCTCGGGTGCGCCGTGGTCGTAGGCCTCCGCTGCCTAAAGTTGTGCCTGTCTCTGCCCGCCAGCTCCCTCTGGTCGGGGTGGACCTCCTGGTGGTGGTGGTTGTGGTAAAGCCTCAAAGCGCCTTCCAGCACCTGCTACTCGGCCAGCTCCTCTGCCTCGTCCTCCTGCTCCCTGCGGACCACCATGGTCGACCCACTGCCTCTTCCTGGGTGGCCCCTCAACCGTCTTCTGCTCCTTGACATGGTGGGTCGGGTAGTCACGAGCCATGTGGCCTTTCCCGTCGCATGAGTAGCACTGTTTGCCTCTCGTAAGACTAGCTTTGCGTTGTGCGCCCCGCATCTCTGAGCCAGTGTCCTGAGGTCGTCCGCCTGTGGGTCTGGTCCGCCTGGACCCATGTGTCATCCGTCGACTGCTAGCTGCAGAAGACTCTGCTACGTGCCACCCTGTGGTAGGTCTCGCTGCTGGTGTAGGCTCAGCAAGAAAACTCTCAATGATAAGGGCTCACTCCAGTTCCCCTGCCTTTGTCAGAATGCTGAGGGAGATCAGCGATGCCCTGATCTCTTGCCTCAATCCCTGCTCGAAGGTCCTTGCCTGGAAGAATGGGTCTCGTACCATGTCTGTCGAATAGCGCGAGAGATCGATAAATCTCACCGAGTACTGGGCAACCGTCATGTTACCCTTTTGCAGCTGTAGTATCTCCTGGATGCGCACCACATGGAGGGTGGTTGGGAAGAACTCCGAGCGGAAGAGGCTCTCAAAGTCCATCCAGAGAAGAGATGCCTTGTCGTGCACCTGGAGGATCAAGCTCCACCATCTGCCTGCTGCCGCGTGTAGGAGGCTCGCTGCGAGGATCACCATGAGGTCAGCTGGTGTCCTCACTAACCTAAAAACCCGCACAACTGCCTCCAGCCAATCCTCAGCTGCCTGAGGGTCCATCTCTCCACAGAACCTGGGCGGTCACTGACATTGAAACTCATGCAGTGCACTAAGGCAACGTGCACTATCAGCGGCTGGGGATGGTAGCATCATTGGCTCGGCGGGTAGTGGTACTGTTGGTGCCTCCGCAGTAATAGGGCCCTACATCGAGGCCTCGTCGCTCGGCGGGTTGTCGTCACGTACAAAACTCGGGACCCTAGATGGCTGCCGTCATGGGGCCATACCAAAAAGAGACAGGTGTGCCACAGTCAATACAGTATACCTGGTGAGCTGACACAAAGTAATCACAAAGAAAACATGAAACACTCATGCAATCAATGTTTTCGTGCACTAAGTCGGAAATCAGAAGTCAAGGTCCTGGTGTACGGATACGTCGGCCACTACACCAACACTGGACACCCTGGACTGATAACCACACTCAATACACTTAACACTATTGCTTCACATAGAAAAAGATCAGAGTCTTGAGTTCTGTGGTAGAACCGAACTCCTTTGATACCAATTTGTCACGACCCATCCTCGGGGCTCGTGTCGTGACTACCCCAAGCCCGCCTCCCACAGGCCAGGGGCTGGCGACTAGCACCAAGGCGTAAAATCCCGACAAAAAAAAGGGAAGGAATAGCCTTTGTAAAGTAAACAAACACCACAGAGTAAGCAAGTAGAAATAAACACTAAGTAAAACTGGATACAATAGTGTGTGTGGAAAAGTAAGTGGGCCAGAATACAAACCCAAACTGAAAGTAAAGTACAACTGGAAAGAAAGTACAACAACTGAAAGTAAAGCCACAACGTCGATCCGTCCACTGGAAGTCCCACCTGAAGGGTGGGTACAGATAGCCTCCTCAGCTCCACGGGTCCAGTCGTCTGCTCCGTGTACGTCTCGCCTAGTGGTCCACCTCCAGGTACCGACTTTCTCCACAAGCCTCTACCACGATAAGTGTTGTCCTTCGTCTGCATCCAACACAATGTAGTGCGGGTATAGCCCATGTAGGGGTGAGTATAAGCTACTTAGTAGGGACCCCGAGACCCCCGAAGGTCTCCCAGAATCCACAAAGGATAATCCACAAGGAAAGATACAATAACGAAGTAACATCCAACACTACTTAGGTATATTCCCATACATATACCTAAGTCATCAATTCCGGTTCGGCTCCAACATCCGAGCCCAAGTACAACACAGTCCACACAGGAAAACACAACCCAATCCACACAGGAAAGCATAACGTAATCCACACAGGATATCAAGTCAATCTTATCGAAGATAAAGATTGAAAGTCAAGACTCAGCTCACACAGTAATACTTCTTCGTAAGATGATAGAGATGATAAGATGTAGCCACTAATTCATCTAAGACGTCGGACCCACACAGAATCGATAGGTACTAACCCTCGCAATGACCCACAAATGATTGATAGGTACTAACCCCCGCAGTGACCCAAAAAGGATCGATAGGTACTAACCCCCACAATGACCCACATAGGATCTGGCCCACATAGGATCGGTATGTGCTGGCCCACACAGTACCGCTGAGCGCTGACCCACACAGGATCTGACCCACACAGGATCGGTAGAACTTCTCCGCCCATTCTTTATTATTTCCGCGCGGTGCAACGGCACCGCGCTGCCTTGCTCGTGCCACAACAAATTCAAGCATCAAGGGGGGAGGAGAGTCAGTCATGTTCATACGGTCCGAACTCCTCCCGTTATTGCGATAACAGGCGGTCCAATTTGAAAATGAAGAATGACGATGGAAGTATTCACGAAAAAAAAATTAATCCCCTACCTCAAATGTTGTTGAACGAAGGTTCATCGCGGGGAACGGACGTCGCAGAAGGAGACTCCGTAAGCTTCGTAGAAGGAGGATCATCGACGTCGCGGAGAATAGAATCGTCAGCATCGCATCATTGATCTCCGAGGATGGCGTCTCTCACTGGATGCGGAGAGGGAAGAATACGGTATGATGAACTCCCCTTTGTGGTGACAGATTTCTTCATCGAAGGCTCGGTGTTCTTCACATTCTTCGATGAGGAAGAAGATGTTCTTCAAGAGTTAGAGAAAATCCTCTCCCAAAATCCTCTCGCACAACCAAACAACAACTTAATGAAATAAGACCTTGTCTTATTTAATTAACACACAAGCCAACTTAAAATTTGAAATTCGAATTGAATTCAAGAATTAATTACTTTGAATAAGTTAATCAATTAATGAGTTGACTTTTCAATTAATGGGGGGTGCGGGTGCGTTACCTAATTAAAAGAGGGGGTTTGAGGAACTTGAATAGGTGGGTATCGTGTGGGCCCCACCCCCACAAATATCCTACCTAGTGGAGTAGGATATAGTGGGTCCCACTCCAACCACTTATCTTAGGTTAAACTACTTAAAATTAAAATAAAAATTGGTTGCACCATTTTATTTTATTCTTTACTTAACCCAAAATTTTAATAACCACACCCGAGCAAACGCAACTCTGGAAAAGGTGTTCCTAAGAAATTATCGGCGCTACGATTCCATCGGTGCCTTCGGAATTCGATTCCGAGAACCTGTTCAAAAGTTAGGAAATCTTGCTCGTTCGTTCACTGAATGTACCCGAGCTAAAATTCGGTAAATGATTCCGGGTACACTGGGCCTCGGAATCAGGTGCCATCCGAAACTGCTTTCTTTTAAAGTCCCAAAGAAAATTAAGAAAAAAATTTCCATTGAATTTTACAGGTCTTTACAAGGGTCCTCCAGTATGACCCATCCCTACTCCTCTAAGCCGCGGTTGGGCATCGTTTCCCCCATCCCGACATCTTGATTGCTGGATCCTTCTCGAATAACTGGCTAAACCAGCCCTTGTAGGAAATGTACTTCAGGAAGTCCTTGACCCCCGGCCTCTCTTTGGCCATCTCCAGCAGGTGCCATGTCAGCATGGGCGTCTGTGACCTTTCATCCCAGGCGTTCTTTGGAGGAACGAACTCATCGTATTGGTAGCCCTCTAGTGGGATACCTCTGATGCAGTGAAAGTCCCAGAGACTGATGCCAACTTCCCCATGGTGAAGGTGGAATGTGTTGGTATCAGGAGACCACCTAGTGAATAGCTCCGGGCCGAGCTCAGGCTGACGGTGGAAGTGGAACTGCGATGTCCATACCACCTCGAACAGGCCAATATGCCACAGTTCATCCCCAAACTGGTCGAAAGTATGGAAAACCCAGAATGCCCAAGCCCACTCGCTGGTGAAGTTTCCCCCGGACCGCAGGTCCCAATCCTTCAGCCAGCCCTTTGTGTCATTCATGACGCTTTGACGAAATGTGCTCGCGTTGAAGGACGAAGAATTCTCTACGACAGGCTCGTCCCCAGTAATGGTGCTAGTCCTCATGTTTAGGATATATACGTCTATATGTTTGGTTTCCCTAGCAGGATGGTCGTTGTTGGTAATGTTGTAGCGAGGAAGTCCGTCCTCCCGGGTCACCCATGACTGCGGTGTGTCCACCTCGAAGCCCGGTAGAGGCACCTCCTCCAGGAAGCCAAAGTTCCAGAG
This sequence comes from Viscum album, assembly GCA_963277665.1. Taxonomy (NCBI): domain Eukaryota; kingdom Viridiplantae; phylum Streptophyta; class Magnoliopsida; order Santalales; family Viscaceae; genus Viscum; species Viscum album. The sequence goes on along the minus strand of OY728159.1, from coordinate 598,655,959 downwards.
TGGGAGGTTTTCAGACAGGGGATACGTCTTCTGGGCTGGAGTCAGGAGATTGAACAAGGTCAGATTGTTGGAAATGATCACCTTAGTGCCATAAACCTCCTCGTTTGCCGCCATTTCGGCCCTATGATCGGCGGCTTCCCCCTCATCAACTCAGTTTGTGGCCATCTCGAATATTTTAGGAGTTGCACGAAATCAGTATGTAGTGCATGGGATCGGAGAGTGTTGCACGAAATATGAAGTGGCGGCATGAAATCCCAGAGTTGGGCGTGCAATTGGCACGCTAGGTGTAGAATAGCCCGAGTAGGCGCGCAAGTACAGCCGAAATTCGGAAGGAATTACGTGCTGCCAGAGCGTTTTTATGCGCATCCGCGGGAGCAATTTCGCACATGAGAGCATTAATCCTATCGCGCGAAAAAGCTTCTATATGGATTCGGGACCCAGCGCCCCTTTTTATAGGCGAGGCCAGGGTTCCGCGCCATGCGGAAGGAGAATTCCGCGCGGATCCGTCATTTTGCGTGCCACACCGGTTTTTTGCACGCTAAGTGCCTAGGATAGGCCCTTCTTCGGCATTTTGGCGTTTCCCTCGGAATCTGACCGTTGCGACCTCTCGCCGATCCAATTATGAGGGGGGAATTTTTAGACACCGAAAAAGTCCGTAACTCCCAGAGGAAGTTTCGAAATGACAAAGCGAAGTCATATTCAAAATCAGAGGCCTGGTCCGGAGGCCTGGGAAGTGGTGCGCGAAATTAAGGAGGACTTGTGCGAAATAATGAGGTGCGTGCAAAGAATTCCTAGGATTCGCGTAATCGAGCCGATGGTGCAGGCAATTTTGCGCGCCCCGGTTCCGCGCGGTGAAGCTTTGCGCGCCGACGGTTCCCAGCACGGAAGATTTCACGCGCCGCCTGGATTCCGCGCCGGTTGATGCCTATAAATAGAATGTGATCCCTGACGGTTTGGGGGTTGCGGAATTCATAACGGCTCCCATGCACGTAATTTAGACTCCCCTGCGCGCAAGATGACTTCTAGGTAATTCCTCTTTTCGCACAACCTTTCCCCGAGGTTCGCCTTTGCGCGCAACTCCACTAGCTTAAGTGATTTCACTCACTCCTCCAGGTTCCTCCCTTACCCGCAATCTTTACCCTGTGCGCGCAATCCCCTCCTGTGCGTGAAATCCCCATCCTTTGCGTGCAATCACGTCCCCGCGCAATCCTCTGGTCCTATTGCGCGTCATCCCGGTGTTTTTCACGCAAACCTTCTTTTTGCGCGCATCACCCAGGACCCCTTAACCTTGACGCCCCTTGGCTGCCTTTCCGCGCCGGCACCTGATCTCTCCCCTGCCGGGCATGTGCGCCATGCATTGTTTTCCCATATGGCCTTCCAGGCTCGTACGAGGTAACCTCAATGTCCCTTGGGCGGTGTTTCCCGTTGCGTTGCTTTGCCTTATGCTTCTCTACATGGGCATGCTAATGGCTATTGCTTCTTCGTATAGCCACACTAACGTGGACCCCTCAATGGTTCGCTCTGCGTCCCCCCTTCACTACAGCCTTGCCGATGCCTTCCCTCCCACAAGGGGTAGAGGGCATTGGGCATGTAATCCCTAGGGGTGTGGAGCGAACCCACCTTGTCCAAGCTGCAGGACGTTAAACTGCTAAGCACCTCGTCCTTAACACATGACGTTAAACTGTGGTCTGACCCCGTGCTTCTCACGCAGGGTCCCCCCAGATCGGACATTTTTTACGCCTCTTGTCTCCACAGGAATGGAATCTTCCTTGCATTGAATGAGATCCTCCTTTTCAGAGTGGCGTTTGTCCACGTGGGAAGGGATGCCTCAGAGCGTAATCCCCTAGCCTCTCTTACGGAAGGTTGCACCCACGCACCTCCGTACTTCCCCCCTGCCAAGGCCAGTGGAGTCCCTTTCCCACTGAACTTCGTCGCACCATGGGCCTCCATCCTGGACTAAGCCCCGGCACCCAGGGCCGCTAACCACGCGTAAGCCCCTGTTTCATCTTTGGGCCGCTCAATGCGTAAGCCCCTTTCTGCTTCTCATAGACGCACCCTTTGCGACGTGATCGTCTGGTCCCTGCTGCCTCTTGTTTCTCACACCGAGAATGACTCACGTGGGATTAGAGAGTGCATCGACCCTGACATCCTCTTATGGGACACCTCAGAGTGTAAGCCCCATACCAACGAACTACGTGGACTTTGATCTGTGCTAACGCATGGTATGTAGGAAGCCTCCATGAGGTTCAATCCCACCACCTGGCCGTTCTGACTTCTTCACGTCGGTTCACCAACATCATGGGCCGCCTCAGAGCGTAAGCCCCAAATTCCCTCGTCCCACATGACGTTAAACTATATCTCGTCCTGCATGACGTTAAACTGTATCCCTCGTCCCGCATGACATTAAACTATATCTCGTCCTGCATGATGTTAAACTGTACCCCTCGTCCTATATGATGTTAAACTATATCTCTTTTCGCATGACGATAAACTGTATGTCATCCCGCACGACGTTAAACTGTATTCCCCGAACTACGTGGACTTTGATTCGTGCTAATGCATGGTACGTAGGAAGCCTCCACGAGGTTCAATCCCGTAACTCCATCACCCATCCTGATCCTTACCCGGGCTGCCACATCCCGGTGAGATCAGGCCACCCATCCCACTCCATAGTATCCGGGAATCCGCCCACGTGTTGGCCCCAACATCGGTGTTCCCCCTAGGGGGTTATTCAATCTGATCCACTCTCAGTGTTCCAATCAGTCCAATCCGTCTCCGCAAGACGTTAAACTCACGGCATACCCCGTGTTAAACATGGCAAGTTGAGGAAAACCTCATATGGTACACAATTCCCCGCATTCAATGTGGGATGCCTCGGGCTTTCGTGCCCTCGAGAAGTCCTGTGATAAGGGACAAAAGATAGACATGTTGATCCCCAGCGTCAAGAAATGCCAAAGACACCCCAACGTGACCATTCTCCTCACCGAAGGTTGCTGCCCCGACAAGACCCCTTGGAGCGTCTCGATGGAAGAAGCGTAATTAACTGGCGTCCATGTAGATATGGCATCGGGAACGAGCTTCACGAACCCGTCTTAAATTTATGAGGGAGACCCGGACTAGGTGACGAGCTTCGAGGAGGAATCCACGGAAGGAAGAACCGACATCCCATCATCCTGGTTTCAATCAAGGAGCAGATGTCCCTGAACAAGGAACGGATGTCACCCACCTTTGGAAAGCGGGAATGCGGGGCAACAAGACGCGCGTCCTCCCATGCGTGAAAGACATGCGTGCGCGTCCTGGCATAGAAGTGTCGGAAAAAAGCATCCTAATGTATGATCCATTGGAGGGTAATGTATCCCAAGGTCTAATGGTCTCCAAAATAGTGGTCCTATGCACGATCTACTAGAGGGGAATGCATCCCAAGGTCCAATGGTCTCTAATCATATCACATGTTTAGTTAGTGTTGAAATCATCAATCATTCTAGATGAATCCAAGCCTTGTCCACTTCTGAATCATCTAGCATACTCGTTCTTGTTCTCCCAGCTAGATACCCGAGATTCCATTTATGCTCAAATTCCATTCCACATATCACATAAATATGTAATTTCACATTTACATACCAAGAATCACAAGTGCACAATAAAATCACCACTTTCATATTTTATAAATTTAATTTTAGAATATTACAAGAAAAAACATACAAGTAATCCAACCATTTCCATGGTCTAATCCCCTTTCAAATCCACACATAAACCAAATTCATTTTTAAAACATGATTCTTATCATTTTCAAAATTCACAAATTTCATTAAATGTTCTCAATAAGGTGTCCAACATGATACAAAATCCATTCCTCGAGAAAACTTCACTTTCAACACATTCTCATCTAAATTTCCTTTGAAAATACATTTAGCACCATTCACACAATTCATATAACATTTTAAAGAAACACAACAATGGAGAACACATAAAAATACAACCATTTTCCTTTAGTAAATTAATTTCATCACATATCCATGTTAAACCATTCCCAAATCACATTTCTTACCACATAAACAATCAATATAACACATATAAATAATCAAGCAAGCAAGATAAACTCATCCAATAATGTAAACTCATAGAACTACCTACCATACACTTGGAAACTCTTGGAAATTGGTTTGAAACCAAAAATTCACCACCATATGACCCTAAAATGGAAATATTGAACATTAATAATCCATATTTCCCATAAAAACATAAGATCAACCCCTCATTAGGTCCTACACCCTGCTATAAAATAGAAACTCAAGAAAGAGTGAAGAGAACCCCCAATAAGAGGGGGAAATCAAGAGGAAATGGACTTACATGATGTTTCCATGAAGAATCAGGGTCAAAACCACCCAAGGATTGAGGTTACAAGTCTTAAAGAAATATTAAAGGAGGATACCATGGATTCAAATCCTGAATGGGGTGGATGGGACGTGAATTAGGGTTAAATTCAAAGAAGTAAATAAGGTAATTTCTCAATTTTTAATAACCTATATAGGCTGTATGGTTAGCCTTCACAGTTTTCCAAACCCTACGGTAATTGTGCACCCCTCACTGTCCAAACGGGGCATGCTGCATGGTTAGCCTACATCACCCCAACTACACAGTCACCACTATCCAAAATTACAGTTGACCACATGGTTTCCCCTAGTTGGGTACCAACCTTGCGCCACACACTATCAAGACCAAATTCTACATTTTCACCAAAAACACATTGGTAAATCAAGGGACAATATCCAAACTAAAAATAAATTTAATATTACATCAAAACAAAAACACATATGTGATAACTCTCCCCACCATGAAAATTTTTCATCCCCAAAAAGTCAACCCAAATCTTGATCAGTGAAAAAAAATAGATACACCTCTTTAACCCAAGACATCCTCTCTCAAGTCTCACATACATCATTACCATGTTTCCAAATAACTAAAACCAATGAAATAGAATTCCCACAAATCAATTTCTCTTGGGAATGCACAATTTTTATCAGTCATTAAAACACAGAAAAATAAGGCTTAAAATCCAACTCTTCCCAATTGAGAACATAGGAAGGATCTGGGTTATACTTTTTCAGCTGAGAGACATGAAACACATCATGGATTGAAATCAATTGAGAGGGAGAATATAACATGTATTCCACCTTAACAATCCTATTGGTAATCTCAAAAGTTCCAACATACCTTAGTGATAGCATCCCTTTCTTACCCAGATGATGATGACCTAGGTGATGTTCCACTTTTAAAAACACCCGATCACCCATAGAAAACTGAAAAGATCATCACTTCGGATTGGAATAACACTTATAGTGCCTCTGAGTTTTCAATAACTACTTTATAATAAGATTAACTTTATCAAAATTCTATTACACAAGGCTGGGTTCCAACAATGAGGTTTCACCTACTTTAGCCCAACATAGAGGCGACTGACACAGCCGACCATAAAGCGCTTCAAAAGGATCCATTTGAATCGAGTACTGGTAACTATTATTATATGAAAACTCAACAAATCCTAAATTGATATCCCACAAACCTCCAAAATCCAAAATACATGCTCATATAATATCCTCCAAAATCTGATTCACCCACTCTGTCTGACCATCTGTTTGAGGATTGTATGCCATGATCAATTTTACATGCAACCCTATAACCTTCTGAAGTCCTTACTAAAACCATGAGGTAAAATGAGGGTCCTTGTTAGAGACAATTTCTGATGGAACCCCATGAATATTTATAACCTCTTGAATTTACAACTAACCCAACTCATCCACCTTGGTTGAATCTCTAATTTGAATGAAATGGGATAATTTGTTCAGATGATCAATCACTACCCAAATAGAATTCCTCCCCCCGGGTGTATGAGGCAAGCCAATAATAAATCCCATGGCGATCTCATACCACTTCTAGTTAGGGATTGGTAGTGGATAAAGAAAACTATAGGGCCTTTGTTTATCTTCTTTAACCTTCTAGAATGTGTAACACCATGACATGAAGTCAACTACATCCCACCTCAAACCTAGCCACCAGAACTGTCGATGCATGTCATGGTACATCTTGGTATCACTAGGATGAACAACCCACTGAGACTGGTGTATATCCTACATCACTACATTCCCTTATAGGAAATGGTACCACAAATTTACCCTTAAAGCAAAAAACCCTTAGGAAACAACATCTATTTATAAGTTCTCTCCCCACCATGAAGTAAATTTATAGATTACTGGAACAACTCATCCCTCAGCAGCTCTTACTAAATTAATTCCAAAAGAGAAGGTGATATCTACACACTGGCCAAGAATGCACCTCCATTATGCTTATTTTCCTCTAGGTGCATCTGAGTGAAAAGACCCAACAATGTCCACTCATCATTGTACTTCTTCAACACTTGAACCAGCACTTTTCTTCTCAAATAATCCTCCAAAATAGTAAATTTTCTAGTAGTATAGACTATATAAAAATCAAACCCCTAAAGTTACTCAATCCATGGATGATGCCTCAAGTTCAGATCTTTCATGGAGAAAAGTTATTCCAAGTTCTTATGATCACATTAAACTAAAAACTTCTCCCCATAAAGATAATGGTTATACATCTTCAAGGCATGCATCATCTATTCTAGTTCTAGATCATGGTTTGGGTAATTATTTTTATGTGGTTAGAGCTAGAGAGAACCATAATCCACCACATAGTCATCCTGTATCAGTAAACAACCAAGACCCATACAAGAAGCATCATAATAGACCACATAACCCTTTCTAGGATCTAGAAAGATCAAAACAGGATCTATGTTCAATCACCGCTTAAACTCATTAAATGATTCCTGACACTCTGGGATCTATTCAATCTTTAACCCCTTCTAAGTGAGAGCTCTCATAGACAAATCAAGTCAAGAGAAATCTAAAAAAAACTACCTATAGTACCCTGAGAGACCCAAAAAGATCAAAATTTTGAACACATTCCTTAGATAATCCCATGAAAACCCCTTGTTACGAGATAACATGGCCCAGAAACTCCAAATCTCTAATCTAGAAGTTTCAATTAGAAAATTTCTCATTGAGTCAATGATAACAAAGAGTTCCCAAAAAAATTCTCAAATGTTTCTCATACTCCTCCTCGATTCTATAATAGACCAGTATTTCATCCATGAATGCCATGATGAAAGAATAAAGATACTGATGGAACACCTTGTACATAAGTTCCATGAAGACCACTAGAGAATTTTTAAGTCCTAAAGGCATGAACAAGTACTCAAAATGGTTATACCTACTTCGGGAGGTTGTTTTCGAAACATCCGCCTCTCAAACTCTAACTTGGTGATACCCGAAATGCAAATAAATCTTGGAGAACCAACATTCCCTCCTTAAGAAGATTAAAAAGGTTATCAATATGGGTTAAATGGTATTTTTTCTTGATTTTCACTTTATTCAACTTTCGATAATCAATTCATAACCATAGATATCCATTGGCCTTTTTTGAAAATAGAAATGGGTTGTCCATGGTGAGATTCTTGGGTGAATGAATCCTTTCGGTTCCAAATCATTTATATGTACCATTAATTTCCTCAACTTAGTGGGGGTCATATGGTATGAGGGAATAAATATCATCTATGTTCCTGGTGCCAAATAAATGGTGAACTCCACATCCCACTCTAGAGGTAAACCCTAGAAATCATCTAGAAAAACCTTTGAGAACTCATCCACAATAGTAGGTAATCCACTCTTAGGAGCACCATCATCATACTCTAATGTGAGAGACAAGATATAAAAATGGTCTCCCAACTTCATAAGTGGAGTTCTAACACGACCCAATCGAGGACCCGATTCACAATGAAAAACTTGGGTACTTCCATCAGGTGCCTCAAAACTCACTCACTTCCTATAATAGTCGATGTGTTCCTAAAAATGCACCATCCAATCCATACTAAGGATCATTTCAAATAGGTATATCTATATAACCAAAAAATACCATTTTAACTCAACCCCTAATATAGTGAGTGCACAATACAGACACCTAAAACCCATCTCTCACATATTACCAAGTGACATTACCAACTCCATTGCATGCGGCATAAGATCGGTTGTCAACATTAACACATCAACAAGGAGGGAATAAATAAAAGAAACTGAAGAATCAGTATCAAAGACAAAAACTTCTAAAGATGGTGTAATATGAACGGTACCTCAAACTATCACAAGCCCTTCATCTGATTCCAAGGGTGCTCGATCCACCACATGAAGCTGCCTTGTCTTATCCTGGCCCTGAGAATTACCACTAGCCTATGGATATACCCTGAACTGACTCTACCTAGATGATGATCAAGCCCTTCCACCACAGCCTCCAAATAAAGAACACATTTTAATGGATAGTTCGGACTAGGTTTCCATCCCTTTGGAAGCCATATATCCTACACCACTCTTGTATGGGTGCACCACTTTGAAAATTATTGCAAGTTCCAGATAAATCTGCACTAGTGACAAGGTTTGGGTGGAGATGAGAATGCAGGTCGTGTGTGTACTGCCTTCCCACACTAATGGAACATGACTGACCCAATGTTGGGATCCATAGATGAAGATATCTAGGAAGGATGGCCTGAACTACTACCTCCCTTATTCCCCTTACCATGATGCTTCCTCTTCTTCTCAAAAGAACTTACACTACCCATTGGTGACACTTCTCCGAAAAACCAGACTTGCCTCCACGATAAATTTATACCATCATAACATATTTGTCACGACCCGTCCTCGGGGCCCGTGCCGTGACTACCCCAAGCCCGCCTTCCATAGGCCAGGGGCTGGCGACTAGAACCAAGTAGTAAATCCCGGTAAAAAGGGAAGGCATTGCCTTTGTAAAGTAAAAAAGCACCACATAGTAAACAAGCAGAAGAAGTAAACACTAAGTGAAAACTGGTACAACAGTAAGTGCGGAAAAGTAAGTGGGCCAGTATACAAACCCGAACTAAAAGTAAAGTACAACTCAAAAGGGAAAACATCAACTGAAAAGTAAAGCCTCAATGTCGAGCCGTCCACTGGAATTCCCACCTGACGGGTGGGTACAAATAGCCTCCACTGCTCCTCGGGTCCAGCCGACCGCTCCGAGTACGTCCCACCCAGTGGTCCACCTCCAGGTACCGTCCTGCTCCGCAAGCCTCCACCACGATTAGCGTTGTCCATCGTCTACAACCAACACAACGTAGTGCAGGCATAGCCCGTGTAGGGGTGAGTATATGCTACTCAGTAGGGACCCCGAGACCCCCGAAGGTCTCCCAGAATCCACAAAGTAAAGATACAATCACGAAGTAACATCCGACACTGCTTAGGTATATGCCCATACATATACCTAAGTCATCAATTCTCGTTCGGTTCCAACATCTGAGCCCAAGTACAACCCAGTCCACACAGGAAAGCAAAACGTAAATCCACACAGGATAGCACAACACAATCCACAAAGGAAAGCAAAAACAGGATTCAACTCACACATGATACTTCTTGAATGACGATAGAGATGATCAGATTTATCCACTGATTCATCTAAGTCGTCGGACCCACAAAGGATCGATAGGTAATAACCCCCGCAATGACCCACAAAGGATCTGGCCCTCATAGGATCGATAGGTAACTAACCCCCGCAATGACCCACAAAGGATCCGACCCACACAAGATCGATAGGTAACTAACCCCCGCAAAGACCCACACAGGATCAGACCCACACAGGATTTGTAGGCGCTGGCCCACACAGGACCACTGAGCGCTGACCCACACAGGATCGGACCCACACAGGATCGGTAGCACTAACCCACAAAGGATCTCTGAGTGATGTATTCGTCGCCGTCGAATCCACTGAGGATCTCTGTACAGTCGTCGTCGTCATAGTAGCAGTTGCAGCCAGCTCTAGGGTTCCCGCACACAGCAAGCTCGTTCAGGAGGGTCCGCTCCACGAGCTGAGAGGCTGATACATCAAATGACACATAGTTTAGAGTTGATGTATCCAAAAGTTTCGTATCAACAACAGAAACTCAATGTCGCAGACGGCGCGTCAATCGGACGCCCGGTCTGAGAGTTATTGGCTTTTTCGTCCCAGGGGCCCAGTTGGTTTTTAAGGCAAAACCAACCCGATCATACTCCACATGCGTCCAAACCTCGGGCAGAGTATTCCAAAATATACGTCTCACCTAGAGGAATCCAACAAAGTCGACGGCACGTCAGTCGGACGTCCGTAGCTCAAGATATGAGTGTTTCCGCTCCGAGGGCCCGGTTAGTTTCGTGTACGAACCAACCCGGACGAACCCAAAGTATTCCAAAACCTAGAGTGTGATATACCAAAACGACCGTCTCGATCCAAGTATCGCATCTCCACTGACGGTGCGTCGTTTGGAGGCCCGTAGCTCAAGTTATGAGAAAAAAACCAAAAAGGTACGGAAACGGGGGGTCTGGGCCCGGACCGACCCGGCCAAACCCCCCCTGGGTCGGCCTGAACCGGGTCGACCCGACCCGGTCCGGGTCTGACCCGGTTGGGCGCGAACCGCCCTGGCCGGGGCGGCCCGGCCCGGCCTGGGCGAGACCCGGCCGGCGGGTCGTCTTGGCTCGGCTCGGTCAAGCGGTCGAGCAAAGGAAACCGCAGGGGGCGTGCTGCCCCCGCGTGAGAACACCGCGGCCCCGCGTGGGGCCGCCTTTGGTCATCGTACGCGGTAGGGCCACGTCCTATGTCTCGCCGGACCCGCGCGGTCGCGGGTGTATCGGCCGCCACCACCGCGGCGGCTCCGTCCGGCGGCGCGCCAGGGCGCCGCCGCCTCCGGCCGCCGGTGGAGTCCACGGGCCACCGGAGTTGCTCCGGTGGTCCGATTTCATTTCCGTCTGCGCCATAGCTCATCCCGGGTCCCGTCCTTCACTGCGGAATCAAAAAATCGTCTATGTGGCCCGTTTTGTCGTCGTCCACCATTCCGCACACCAAGAAAAAAGGGTGGTGGGTTCAGACTTGTTCGATGGTCCGCACCCACCGCGTTAGCGGTTTGAAACAACACCATAATTCCCAGAAAAAGATAAACCTCGACCCGCAATAATAATTCGCGGACCAAATTGTTAATTGGTTGGTCCACGTTCTTTCCTTGGAGGAAAACAAACATGGGTATAATCATTTTCAAAACGACCCCTACCTCAACGTCGTCGTCGGACGCGAGTTCGTCGCGAAATTGACTGTCGTAGAAGAAAAGGATCGTCGCGTCGTGGAAGGGCATCGCGTCGTCGCGGAAGGGTGTCGCGTCGTCGATCTCCGAGGTTTAAAGAAAACACACGGATTTAATTATAACAATTAAATCCATGTTGATGTTATAATCCACAAAGAATTAAAAAAGGACCGCAATCCCCTTCCTCAAGATGTCGATCGAAGATTTTCGCGGGGATGGTTCGTCGTGGAAGAAGCGTCGCGGAGGGAGAATCGTCTACGTCACGTCGTCGATCTCCAGGGGCCTGGCGTTCTTCGTCGCCCTTCGCATTCTTCACGTTCTTCATGTTCTTCACATTCTTCACAAAGGAGGATGAAGGACTTAAGGTTTCTTTCAAATCCTCTCAACGAACAATCCTCAAGAAGACAAACGTTGGTCTTATTTTAATAACATGCCAACAAAATGAAAAACAAACTAAGTAACGACCCATTAATTCATAGAATTAATTTCAATGAATAAACCTCCTAATTAATAGGGCATTAAGAATTTAGAAAACGCGTCAGTTGACTTTCATTTAAAAGGGGTTTTCGCGGGTGCGTTACTTAGCGGAAAAGAAACGATGGGGCTCGTACAGGACCCACCTCACAAATATCCTACCAAGAGGGTAGGATATTTTGGGTTCCACCCTATCCGCTTAAACTCAGCTTAAGCAGCTTTAAGTGGCTTTAAGCGGCTTTAAGTGAAATATAATAAAGTTTGTCGCACCACATTATTTTATTTCTTAACTTAAAGCCCAAAAATTAAAAACCACACCCGAGAAAACGCAACTCCGAAAGAAGCGTTTCTAAGAAAAAACCAGCGCTGCGATTCCATTGGTTCCCTCGAAATTTGATTCCGAGCGCCGGTTCAAAAGTTAGAAAAACCCGCTCGTTCATTCACTGAACGTACCCGAGCCAAAATTTGAAAAATAATTCCGGGCACACCGGGCCTCGGAATCAGGTGCCGTCAGAAACAGTGTTCTTGTAAAATTCCAAAGAAAATTAAGAAAAAAATTCCTTGAAATTTACGGGTCTTTACATCACTCCCACCTCAGGGCTTTACGTCCCTGTAAAGATACATCATAAACTAGGGAAACAAAAGTGGGTACTGAGCATGCATCTGAGCCTCCCGCTCCCAAGTGCTCTCCTGGAGGTTCCCGTGCTGCCATCTGATGCGCACTAGAGGAATCGACCATCTACGTAGGACGCACTCCTGTCGATCCTCAATCTCCACCAGGACCTCCGCAAAAGTCGCCCCATCATCAACGTCTAGCTCCCCATGGTCAATGATGTGTGTCGGGTCGTGCACGTATCTCCTCAGCTGAGATACGTGGAAGACGTCGTGCACCCGGTGAAACTGAGGTGGTAGATCCAGGCGATAAGCCACCTCTCTAATCTTGCTGAGGACCTGGAATGGTCCGATGAAGCGTGGAGACAACTTGTCGCCCCGGCCAAATCTCCGTAATCCACGTCGAGGTGAGACACGCAAGAAGACATGGTCACCATCCTCGAACTCTAGTGGCCTCCGCCTCCTGTCAGCATAAGACTTCTGCCGGCTCTGAGCTATCCTCATCCGCTCCTGGATGACCTGCACCTTCTCTGTCGTGGCTCGGACCATCTCTGGTCCCACAAGTACTGACTTCCCAGGGTCTGTCTAGCAGAAATGGGATCTGCAAGGTCTGTCGTACAACGGCTCGTACGGTGCCATCCTGATGGTGGAGTGGTAGCTGTTGTTGTACGCAAACTCCACCAAGGTTAGGTGGTACTCCCAGTTGCGACCAAAGTCAAGGAAACATGTGCGGAGCATGTCTTCGAGAGTCTGAATGGTCCTCTCCGTCTGACCATCTGTCTGAGGGTGAAAGGCGGAGCTCAGACGTAGCTGCGTCCGAACGCCTCCTTCAGCCCCTTCCTAAGCCGGGAAGTAAAGAGAGCATCTCGATCGGAGATGATAGATGATGGCACACCGTGAAGCCGTACAATCTCATGAACGTAGAGTCATCCCAACCTCTCCACTAAGCCCTGCTCTCTGATTGGTAAGAAGTGAGCCGACTTGGTGAGTCGGTCGACAATCACCCAGATGGAGTCATGACCTCTAGAAGTGTGTGGAAGTCCAGTCACGAAGTCCATAGATATGCCGTCCCACTTCCACTCCGGGACCTCCAAGGGCTGTACTAAGCCTGCTGGTACTTGATGCTCTGCCTTCACCTACTGGCAGGTGAGGCATCGAGAAACGAACTCTACTATAACCTTCTTCATGCCCGGACACCAGTGCTGTCGTCTGAGATCCTAGTACATCTTCTCCACTCCAGGATGTACCACCAAAGGAGAAGTGTGAAACTCTCTCAACACCTCCTCTCGTAAAGAAACTGGTACTAAGGTACATCCTCTGAAAAGGATTTCGTGCTCTGCTCCAAAAGAGAAACCATCAGGTGCCTGTCCTGAGGATATCTTTGCATGCCGCGTCTCACAGTCAGCATCCCCACGCTGCGCCTCTCTGACCCATTGTAGTAGTGGAGTGGTGACAGTGAGAGACTGAAGGAAGGCTTCTCCATCCCTATCCACAAAGGATATCCGCAAAGCGGCTAGCTGCTCTATCGCCTCCTCAAGTAGCTGAATGCCCGTCCTCCTGCTGAGAGCATCGGCTACCACGTTCCCCTTCCCAGGAGTATAGACTATCTCAAAGTCATAGTCCTGGAGGAACTCGAGCCCTCGCCACTGTCTCAGGTTTAGGTCATTCTGAGAGAAGATGTACCTGAGACTCTGATGGTCAGAAAAGACTATAAAGTGCTCGCCCATCAGATAGTGTCGCCATGTTTTCAGAGCGAAGACCACTGCTGCTAACTCCAGGTCATGGGTAGCGTAGTTCTGCTCATGCGGCCTCAACTGACATGATCCATAGGCGATCACTGCCCGCTCCTGCATCAGGACACATCCGAGTTCGGTCCCTGATGCATCGCAGTAGACTACGTACCCTACTCCCTCCTCAGGCAACCTCAAGATAGGTGCGCTGGTCAATCTCTATCTTAGCTCCTGGAAGCTCTGCTGACATCTGTATGACCACACAAAGGGTTTACCCTTCTTCGTTAAAGATGAGAGTGGTGTCGCAACTCTGGAGAAGTCTGGCACAAATCTCCGATAGTATCCAGCTAGTCCCAAGAAACTCCGCACCTCCATCACGCTCCTGGGTGGCTCCCAAGCTAGCACTGCCTCGATCTTCGCAGGATCCACTGCAACTCCCGCCTCAGAGATGACGTTCCCCAAGAAGTGGACCTCGCGTAACCAGAACTGGCACTTCGAGAGCTTTCCATAAAGCTGGTGCTCTCGGAGTGTGTCTAGTACCACCCGCAAGTGGTAGGCGTGCTCCTCCTCAGTCGTCGAGTAAATAAAAATGTCGTCGATGAAGACCACGACAAATCGATTGAGGTATGGCTGAAAGATCCTGTTCATGAGTCCCATGAACACCGCTGGAGCATTGGTTACGCCGAATGGCATAACCAAGAACTCATAGTGGCCATACCGACATTTGAAGGTCGTCTTCTGCACGTCCTCGTCCCGAACTCTGAGCTGATGATAGCCTGACCTGAGGTCTATCTTCGAGAACCACTGTGCTCCCTTGAGCTGATCGAAGAGGTCATCAATCCTCGGTAGCAGATACTTGTTCCTCACTGTCATCTGGTTCAGGCAACGATAGTCTACACACAGTCGCAAGCTCCCATCCGCCTTCTTGGCGAACAATATCGGAGAATCCTAGGGTGAAACACTGGGTTGGATGAAACCCTTTCCCTGCAAGTCCTCCAACTATACCCGTAGCTCTCGAAGCTCAGCGGGGGCCATCCGATAATCTGGAGTCGATATTGGGGTTGTCCTGGGGTACAGGTCAATATAAAAGTCTACCACTCTGCGAGGAGGTAGTCCTGGAACGTCGTCGGGAAAGACGTCTGCATACTGATCCACCATAATAGGAAAACTAGGACTCCACACATCAACTGCTCCTAGGATGAGGCTAGCCAACTGATGAGTGATGGGTTGTCCTCTCCTCTGCGTAAGTCCATCCTATGCTGCAAAGGCTCCCTTCTCGCCGGTGAAGGTGAACCTGCTCCCGTCGGTGCGTACACATCGCACCTTGCGCCTCATACAGTCGATCTGAGAATGAACTATAGATAACCAATCTATGCCCAAGATGACGTCATAAGGCCTCGACGATTCTACAAGAAGATCCCAGCTGAAGCTCTCACCTCCTAGAGTAAGCTCACACTGCCGGTACTAGTGCGTAATCATCAAGTCTGCTCCCGTAGGAGTCTCTAGCCGTAAGGATCGAGACAACAGCTCTGTCAGAATCTCCAAGCTCCGAACAAGGGCAGCGGCTATGAAAGAGTGACTCACTCCTGTGTCTATAAGAACTGAAGCAAGGGTGGAATAGACACAGATCGTACCTCGAATCATCTCAGGCGCGCCGTGGTCGTAGGCCTCTGCTGCCTAGAGTTGTTCCTGTCTCTGCCCGCCAACTCCCTGTGGCCGGGGTGGACCTCCTGGTGGTGGTGGCGGTAGAGCCTCAAAGCGTCGCCCACCACCTGCTGCTCAGCCAGCTCCTCTGCCTCGTCCGCCTCCTCCCTGCAGACCGCCACAGTCGACCCTCTGCCTCTGCCTGGGCGGCCCCTCAACTGTCTACTACTCCTCAGCACGGTGGGTCGGGCAGTCACGAGCCATGTGACCCTATCCGCCGCATGTGTAGCACTGTCTGCCTCTCAAAAGACTGGCTCCACGTTGTGTGCCCCGCACTACTGAGCTAGTGTCCTGAGGTCGTCTGCGTGAGGGTCTGGTCTTCCTGGACCCCTGAGTCATTCATCGGCTGCCTGCCGTAGAAGACTATGCTACGTGCCGCCCCATGGTAGGTCTCGCTGCTGATGAAGGCTCAGCAAGGAAGATCTCTATCAAAAGGGCTCGCTTCAGTACTCATGTCTGAGTCGGAATGCTGGGGGAGATCAGCGATGCCCTGATCTCGTGTCTCAATCCCTGCTCAAAGGTCCGGGCCCGGAAGAATGGGTCACGTACCATGTCGGGCAAGTAGCGAGAAAGATCGGTAAATCTCGCCGAGTACTGGGCGACCGTCAATCTGCCCTACCGCAGCTGAAGATGCTCCTGGATGCGCACCGCATGGAGGGTGGCCGGGACGAACTCTGATCGGAAGAGGCCCTCAAAGTCTGTCCAGAGGAGAGATGCCTCATCGTTCACCTGGAGCATCAAGCTCCATCATCGGCCCGCTGTTGCGTGCAGTAGGCTTGCTCCGAGAATCACCATGAGGTCTGCTGGTGTCCTCACTAACCGGAAAACTCGGACAACTGCCTCCAGCCAGTCCTCGGCTACCTGGGGGTCCGTCTCCCCGCGGAACCTGGGTGGTCGCTGGCGCTGGAACTCATGCAGTGCAGTAAGGCGACGTGCATCGGCAGCGGCTGGGGCTGGAAGCATCGGTGGCTCAGCGGGTAGAGGTATCGTCGGTGCCTCAGCTGTCAAAGGGCCATGTACCGAGGCCTCGTCGCTCGGCGGGCTGTCGTCACGCTCAAATCTCAGAACCCTAGCTGGATTCCGTCGTGGGGTCATTCTGAAAAGAAACAGGTGTGCCACAGTAAAAACAGTATACCTGGTGAGCTGACACAAAGTAATCACAAAGAAAACTTGAAACACACACGCAATCAATGTTTTCGTGCATTAAGTCGGAATCAGAAGTCAAGTTCCTGGTGTACGGATACGTCGACCGCTGCACCAACACTAGACTCCCTAGACTGATAACCACACGCAATATGCTAAACACTATTGATTCACATAGAAAAAGATTAGAGTCCCAAGTTCTATGGTAGAACCAAACTCCTCTGATACCAATTTGTCACGACTCGTCCTCGGGGCCCGTGTCGTGACTACCCCAATCCCGCCTTCCATAGGCCAGGGGCTAGCGACTAGCACCAAGGCGTAAGTCCCGGTAAAAAGGGAAGGCATTGCCTTTGTAAAGTAAACAAGCACCACAGAGTAAACAAGCAGAAGAAGTAAACACTAAGTGAAAACTGGTACAACAGTAAGTGCGGAAAAGTAAGTGGGCCAGTATACAAACCCCGAACTGAAAGTAAAGTACAACTCGAAAGGGAAAATAGCAACTGAAAAGTAAAGTCGCAATGTCGAGCTGTCCACTGGAAGTCTCACCTGAAGGGTGGGTACAGATAGCCTCCACTGCTCCTCGGGTCCAGCCGACCGCTCCGAGTACGTCCCACCTAGTGGTCCACCTCCAGGTACCGTCCTGCTCCGCAAGCCTCCACCACGATCAACAATGTCCGTCGTCTGCAACCAACACAACGTAGTGTGGGCATAGCCCATGCAGGGGTGACTATAAGCTACTCAGTAGGGACCCCGAGACCCCCGAAGGTCTCCCAGAATCCACAAAGGATAATCCACAAAGTAAAGATACAATCACGAAGTAACATCCGACACTGCTTAGGTATATTCCCATACATATACCTAAGTCATCAATTCTCGTTCAGTTCCAACATCCGAGCCCAAGTACAACCCAGTCCACACAGGAAAGCAAAACGTAAATCCACACAGGATAACACAACACAATCCACAAAGGAAAGCAAAAACAGGATTCAACTCACACAGGATACTTCTTGAATGACGATAGAGATGATCAGATTTATCCACTGATTCATCTAAGCCGTCGGACCCACAAAGGATCGATAGGTACTAACCGCCGCAATGGCCCACAAAGGATCTGACCCACACAGGATCGATAGGTAACTAACCCCTTAATGACCCACAAAGGATCCGACCCACAAAGGATCGATAGGTAACTAACCCCCGCAAAGACCCACACAGGATTTGTAGGTGCTGGCCCACATAGGACCGCTGAGCGCTGACCCACACAGGATCGGACCCACACAGGATCGGTAGCACTGACCCACAAAGGATCGCTGAGTGTTGTAGTCGTCGCCGTCGAATCCACTGAGGATCTCTATACAGTTGTCGTCGTCATAGTAGCAGTTGCAGCCAGCTCTAGGGTTCCCGCACACAGCAAGCTCGTTCAGGAGGGTCCGCTCCACGAGCCGAGAGGCTGATACATCAACTGAAACATAGTCCAGAGTTGATGTATCCAAAAGTTCCGCATCAACAACAGGAACTCAACGTCGCAGACGGCGCGTCAATCGGACGCCTGGTCTGAGAGTTATTGGCTTTTTCGTCCTAGGGACCCGGTTGGTTTTTAAGGCAAAACCAACCCGACTGTACTCCACCTGCGTCCAAACCTCAGGTGAAGTATGCCAAAAGATCCGTCTCACCTAGAGGAATCAAACAAAGTTGACGGCACGTCAATCGGACGTCCGTAGCTCAAGATATGAGCGTTTTTGCTCTGAGGGCCCGGTTGGTTTCGTGTACGAACCAACCTGGCCAAACCCAAAGTATTCCAAAACCTTGAGTGTGATATACCTAAATGACTGTCTCGATCCAAGGATCGCATCGCCGCTGATGGCGTGTCGTTCGGAGGCCCGTAGCTCAAGTTATGAGCAAAAGACCAAAAAGGTCCGGAAACGGGGGGTCTGGGCCCGGACCGACCCGGCCCAACCCCCCCTGGGTCGGCCTGAACCGGGTAGACCTGACCCGGGTCCGGGTCCGACCCGTTTGGGCGTTACCCTCCCCGGCCAGGGCGGCCCGACCCGACCTGGGCGAGACCCGGCCGGCGGGTCGGCTTGGCTCGTCTCGGCCGAGCGGCCGAGCAAAGGAAACCGCGGGGGGCGTGCTGCCCCCGCGTGAGAACACCGCGGCCCCGTGTGGGGCCGCCCTTGGTCAGCGGACGTGGCAGGGCCGCGTCCTATGTCTCGCCAGACCCGCGTGGTCGCGGGTCTGTCGGCCGCCGCCGCCGCGCCGGTGGCCCGCGCCGCTGGTGGAGTCCGCGGGCCACCGGAGTTGCTCCGGTGGTCCGATTTCATTTCCGTCTGCGCCGTAGCTCATCCCGGGTCCCGTCCTTCACTGCAGAATCAACAAATCATATCTGCGGCCCGTTTTGTCATCATCCGCCATTCCGCACACCAAGAACAAAAGGGCAGTGGGTTCGGACTTGTTCGATGGTCCGCACCCACCGCGTTAGCGGTTTGAAACAACACCATAATTGCCAGCAAAAGATAAACCTCGACCCACAATAATAATCCGCGGACCAACTTCTTAATTGGTTGGTCCACGTTCTTGCCTTGGAGGAAAACAAATATGGGTATAATCATTTTCAAAACGACCCCTACCTCAACGTCGTCGTCGGACGCGAGTTCGTTGCGGAATTGACCGTCGCGGAAGAAAAGGATCTCCGCGTCACGGAAGGGCGTCGTGTCGTCGATCTCCGAGGTTTAAAGAAAACACACGGATTTAATTATAACAATTAAATCCATGTTGATGTTATAATCCACAAAGAATTAAAAAAGTGCCACAATCCCCTACCTCAAGATTCCGATCGAAGATTGTTGCGGGGATGGTTCGTTGTGGAAGAAGCGTCGCGGAGGGAGAATCGTCAGCGTCACGTCATCGATCTCCGGGGGCCTGGCGTTCTTCGTCGCCCTTCGCGTTCTTCGCGTTCTTCACGTTCTTCGCATTCTTCGCGAAGGAGGATGAAGGACTTAAGGTTTCTGTCAAATCCTCTCAACAAACAATCCTCAAGAATACAAGCGATGGTCTTATTTTAATAACATGCCAACAAAATGAAAAACAAACTAAGTAACGACCCATTAATTCATAGAATTAATTTCAATGAATAAACTGCCCAATTAATAGGGCGTTAAGAATTTAGAAAACGTGTTAGTTGACTTTCATTTAAAAGGGGTTTTCACGGGTGCGTTACTTAGCGGAAAAGAAACGGTGGGGCTCGTGCGGGCCCCACCTCACAAATATCCTACCAAGAGGGTAGGATATTTTGGGTTCTACCCTATCCGCTTCAACTCATCTTAAGCAGCTTTAAGTGGCTTTAAGCGGCTTTAAGTGAAATAAAATAATGTTTGTCGCACCACATTATTTTATTTCTTAACTTAAAGCCCAAAAATTAAAAACCACACCCGAGAAAATGCAACTCCGGAAGAAGCGTTTCTAAGAAAAAACTGGCGCTGTGATTCCATCGGTGCCCTCAGAATTTGATTCCGAGCGCCGGTTCAAAAGATAGAAAAACCCGCTCGTTCGTTCACTGAACGTACCCGAGCCAAACTTCAGAAAATGATTCCGGGCACACCGGGCCTCGGAATTAGGTGCCGTCAGAAACTGCGTTCTTGTAAAATTCCAAAGAAAATTAAGAAAAAAATTTCCTTGAAATTTACGGGTCTTTACAATGATCAACCACCTCATCATAAGGTTTCATATTTAATAAGAAAATATGAGATTAGATCTCTAGAAACAACCCAATATTGAACTTCTAAGCCTTTATTTAGCTCATTAGAAAATCCCTCAAGAACATACTAAACTAGATATGAAAAAGCGATTAGTGTATTCTATAATAGACTAGTCTCCATAAGAGAGATCTAAAAACTCCCAGGACCTGGAGAAGGCCAAAATATTAGGAAAATACTGCTAATTGAAGATTGCATTGAAATCTTTCTAGTTTATATGCTCATGCTTTATAGCTTGAACCACTGATTCCCACAACTTTCGATTGGGACCTTCCAACATAAATAAAGCGAGTATCAAGAAAAAATAACATCCTATCTATCATATCAATTCATTCCTCTAATTCTAGAGTTTTTTTCTAACCTGAAAATACGGAGGCTTGTTCTTCAAGAACTCCCGAGATTTATCCTTATCATGACCTAGTTCAACTTCTCTATCCTAGAAGGATCAGGGCCTGATCCTCAATCCAAATCTTGGTCATCTCTAATCATAGCTTTCACTAACCTATGATCAATTGGTGAGGGATAAATCTATCCATCCTCTTCCCATGGCTACATAAGAGCTCTTTGAGGAGGCATTTTACTACAACAATCAATGTGAGGAAAAACCATCAACACGCATTCTGAAAATTTTTAGTAATAATAAAAAATCTCAAACAATTACATGAATGAGAACAAACAAAATCCATCATAATAAAAAGTTATCCAAACCAATCTACCCCCACACACAGTGTTCAAATATAGTCTGCAACATGTACATCTCACTTGGGGGATAATTAAAATCAAATCCCAACATCCCATGGTGACTCGAGTCCTATCATGAGGTGTACTGGCCATGCAACCCACTTGCAACCTAAACCTTAAGTTGTGAAAATCCTAGCTCTAGTATATCAAAACTCATCCCAAATAACTTGAACCCAAAAAGAAAGACCTACTTTGATATCATTTTATCACAAACTAAGCTAGAGTGTCATCCAACCTGACACCCTACCCGGTATGTGGCATGTACTAAAGGGCCTTATCGATCCCCATGGGCTAGAAACTAGTGATTAGGTATCAATAATATACTTTGGGAATGATTTCACCCATTTATATAATCATAAACAACCAAAATAAATAAACATCACAATAAATTATAAGCATAATCAAACAAGTTACAACAATTTTCATATTCTAGGTTTACACTTTAACCAAAAACCAAAAGAGGTAAGAAAAGGGTAAAATTAAGATTATCCCAAAAAGGAACTCCACTTAACAAAAGAGTCATCACCCATAAGCCACCACCACCAGCACTTGAAAGAAGTGTAACTCAATCAATCGGATCTTCCATCACCATGATACATCTTGCCTTTACCTAGGTCACACATAAAATAGTCTACATAAACCCAAAAGTGTATTTAGGGTATGATCCAGATCTCAATAGGATTCCACCTAAAATAAAATATTACATGCTATAACATTATAAGAAAAATTAACATACTCATTTTCATAAGAAACTTTGAAACATTTAAAAACACAGTTTAAATAAAACTTTCTCAAGAAACACTTTTTAGATAAATCCATCTTTCATAAATAAGATTGCTTGAAATAAAGAGATACACAAGGCCTACCATATACAGATGGCTATTTCCACATATCATAAGCATCATGTCACAAGTGATAACCATGGGAAAATCCCTATAGGTAACTAGCACGATCGGGACTCTAGAAACTTCATAGCTCAGAAATCAAAATCCTCCACTAAACTACCAACAATATCCTTGTGCACAAACCATTATAGGGGAACATATCCCAAGGTCTAAAGGTCTCCAAAATAGTGTTCTTATTCATGATCCACCAGAGGAGAATGTGTCCCAAGGTCCAGTGGTAACTTATTATATCACATGTTTAGTTAGTGTTGCAATCATAAATCCTACTAGATTAATTTGGGCCTTGGCCACTTCTAAATCATCTATCATACTAGTTATAGTTCTCCTATATTGATACCTATTATTCTCTTTGTGCTCAAATTCCATTCCACATATCACATAAATAAACACTCACATTTTCATTCCAAGCATCACAAGCACATAAGGAAATCACCCCTTTCATATTTTATAAATTCAATTTGGAAATATTACAAGAAAAAAATTCAAGTAATCCAACTATTTCCATGGTTCAATCCACTTTCAAATCCATACATAAACCAAATTCATTTTTAAAATGTTCTTTCCATCATTTTCACAATATACAAATCATGTTAAAGGTGCACAAAAAGGTATCCAACATTCTAGAAAATCCATTCCTATTGAAAAATCCATTTTCAACACATTCTCACCTCAAGTACCTTTTAAAATACATTTCTCACCTCACACAATTCATATAACAGTTTAAAGAAACAAAACAATATGAAACACATAAAAACACAACTATTTTCCTTTAGAAAATCCATTTTATCACATATGCATGTTGATCCAATACCAAAACACATTTTTAACCACATATACAATCCATAGAACACATATAAATAATCAAGACTGTAAGATAAACTCATATAATAATGTAAAATCATGGGACCACTAACCTTATACTTGGAAAAATTCAAATATTGGTGTGAAACCAAAACCACACCACCAAAAGACCCTAATAAGGAAAGATTGAACGTTAATCATCCATATTTTTTTCCAAAAACACAAGATCAACCCCTCTTTAGGTCATACACCCATTGGAAAATAGAAACTCAAGAAAGAGGTAAGAGGAACCCTAGGAAGAGGGAGAAATCAAGAGTAAATAGACTTAGTTGATGTTTACTTGAAGAATCAGGGTCAAAACCACCCAAGTATTGAGGTTCCAAGTCTTCAAGAAAGATTTGAGAAGGCTCCCATGGCTGAAAATACCAAATGGGGTGGATGGGAGGTGAATTATGGTTAAATTTGAAGAGGAAAATATGGTAAATTCTTAATTTTTAATGACCTGGACATGCTGCGTGGTTAGTCCACATGGTTTTACAAACTTTATGATAGTTTTGCACCCCTCACTATTTAAAAGGATCGTGACTCATGGTTATCCTGAATAGTTTGAAAACCTGTGCACTAACTGTGCGGTCACCACTATCCAAACTAACATTTGGCAGCAGAGCTTCCTGGGGAATGGCACACGGTTTTCCCTAACTATGCTCCAACCCTGGACCACATAATTTCAAGCCCAAATTACCCATTTTTTCACCAAAACACATGGTGAACCCATGAGACAAAATCCAAACTAAAAATAAATAGAATATTAACTCAAAACAAAAACACATTTGTGACACACACAGTGGAATTAAAATCGTGCGTATATCTTTGAGTGTCATGGTTGTTTGGTTAGCACACAATAACTCAACAAGAATGTTTATTTTATGTTATTTCTTTTCCTCAAACATAAACACACATATGACATCATATATTAGGGGTTCTTGGAGAGAACCTAATAATATATATGCTCACACCTAGCATGGGAATCTTGGTGCATGTGTGGACTATATTCCTACCTTCAAGTCAGAGTGTGAGATATATAGTAGATCAGTCTAGTGTAGCTCGATCATTTTACAAATATGGTGTGTGATGCCTAGTGATAGTAGTAGGGGAAACATGCATGTGTTGTATTTTGGTTTATTTTATATTTCGGATAGGCCTAGTGGGAGATTAGTTATATGTTATGTATGATAGAAT
Source organism: Viscum album (assembly GCA_963277665.1). NCBI lineage: Eukaryota > Viridiplantae > Streptophyta > Magnoliopsida > Santalales > Viscaceae > Viscum > Viscum album. The sequence continues at coordinate 598,631,652 of OY728159.1, read as the reverse complement.
CATTTTTTATTATATGTGATTAGATATGTTTATTTATTCTATATACTCTTATGTTTATGGATGTGTATGATGATTGGTTGTGTTTCTTCAATTTGTACGCTCTGATTTGAGGGAATACTCTCCCCACTATATGGATTAGACCCTCAACACTAGTTGGCAGCCTCTAGTGTATAGGGAGATGTTCTTGAGTCCACTAGGTGACCTTAGTTTAGGCACTGTTGAGTGGCATTAGGTAGGGGCATCACATTCATCTCCTCCTCCAAAGATCAAGAATACATCCTTATTTATTCTCAAATACTTAATAATTTTTTTTACCATAATCTAGTTATACTCACTAGGATTTTATTTTCATATAGATGTAATGATAAGATAATAGGTCACAATAGGTCAAGTAAAAAACATGTCATACATGATAAAACCTATGGTGGATTCATAATATATTTTATCCATCCTTTTAAACTTTTTATAAGGATCCTAAATATTCTTAATATTAATACCAAAAAACACCGGTAAAGTCCCATTATTAGAATTATCCATGATAAAACTATTTTTAATTTGAAAAATGTAAGTATCTTGATTGACTCTAATTAAACTTTTAGATCTATCTATGTATATATTTATACCCAATTTGTAGGCTTCTTTACCTATGTCTTTTTTCAAGAAACATTTACCCAACCACCTCTTTATAGAGTGAAATGTCAATATATCATTTCTGATAAGGATTACTTTATCCACATACAATATCAAAAACACCATTGCAATCCCACTATTAGTTTTTTTACATTGGAATCATCCACATTTTTTATTAAACTAAACTCTTAAATTGCATTAATGAACTAGATATTCCAACTTCGAGAACCCCATTTCAATACATAAATAGTCCATTATAGCTTTCATACCTTATTAGTCTTTTTTGGTACATCAAAACCATTTATATGTATCATATACAAATCCTTAAGTAAATTTTCATTAAATAAAGTGGTTTTTACATCCATTTGATATATCAAATAATCAAAATGAGCTACTATAAAAAGTAATTTCTGAATATAATTTATTATCACAACATATGAAAAGGTTTCTTCATAATCAATACCATGAATTTACTTATACCCTTCTTCCACTAAGTATGCTTTATGGGTAGACAATATACCATCCATGTTGGTTTTATTATAGAAAAACCAATTACACCATATAGTCCTCACCCCTTTAGGTGTATCTACCAAGTTCTAAACTTTGTTAGTGTACATGGAGTGCATTTTAGATTCTATAGATTTTAACCATTTTTCAAAATCAAAAGTCACTCTGAATTCCTAGTAAGTAGTAGGTTTATTAATTATGAACATTATGTCATCATAATTTTCCATAAAAAACATATCTCTTATGATCTTGATTAATCCTAGAATACCTTTGAGGTTCTTATGTAACTTGATTCAATTATTCTTCCATAACCATTTGCAAAATTGGATCAACCTCCATACTAGGAATGTTTCCTATTTGTTGGTCTTGAAATTATCTAATTTAAACTATCATCCCAATAACTTCTTTAATTATGTGTTACTTCTAAATAAAACACCACATCATCAAACAAAAACTTTATGATTAGTAGGATTATCAAAATAATATACTCTAGTTTCCTTAGGATAACTGGTAAATAAGAATTTTTCTAGATTTAGAGTCAATCCTTTCATAAGATAAGAATAATAAAAATACTTCACATCCCCAAATATTTACTAAACATATAATGGTATGGCTCTTGTTCCATATCTCATATGGTGTATTTATAAATACTTTATATGGAACACTGTTTAGTAGAAATCTATCATCCTCTAGATCATAGCCCCAAAATAAAATAGGAAGATCACATGGACTTGTCATTGATTAAACCATATCTAACAAGGTATAATTAATCCTCTCATAATCACATTTCCATTATGGTTTTCTAAGAGGAGTGAGTTATGAAACAATTCCACAATCACATAGATGGTCAATGAATTCATGACTCAAGTATTCACTACCCTGATTTAATCATAGAATCTTAATAAAACCCAATTTATTTTTTTACTTCATTCTAAAATAATTTTAATTTAAAAAAATAAAACTTGTGACTCATCATAAACACATATCCATACCAACTAAAGTCATTTGTAAAATTGAAAAAGTATCTGAAATCACCACTTTCTTTTATTGAGTACTCATTGGTCTACATGCATCACTATTTATGAGATCTAATAGCCTATTATCCAATTTACCTTTTTCACTAAAATTTTATTTATTCATATTGGATAATAAACAAGATTTAAAATTTTCAAATGATTAATAATTTAATGGTTCCAATAATCCATCTCTATAGAGTCTTTGGATTTGTTTCTCGTTTATATGTCTGAGGTGAAAATAACAAAGATATGCGGGATTAAAATCAATACTAACCTTCTAATTTTGAATGTTAAAAATTGGATTATCCATATCTAGAATTTATAAACTATTTATCATATTCCCAATGTGATAAAACATATCATTCATATATATCTAGAAATTTTTGTTCTTAATAATGAATGAGCATCCCTTATTATCCAAGCAAGGTATGAAAATTAAAAAAAATTATGGTGGAAACATAATTGTAGTTCTCTAGTTATATGAATAATAAACTTTTTAGTCATTTAATAAGTGTTGACTTCCAATGAAATAACTTATATTCCATTACTAACATGAATATTAGCTTCGCCCCTTTTAATTCCCCCATATCTCTGGGTTTGTGTTTCTTAGCACAAATGTGTGATGCGCGCCCAATATCTAATACCCATGATTTAGAGTTTGTGAAATTAACATTTCTAATATTCACATTCAAATTCTCATAATTCTTCAATTTCAAAACACTTATCAACCTTATATACCAATCTTGAATTTTTCTGTATGTCATACCTATGAGGGGTATTAATATGATTATCATGAAGTAATAAATAACCAATAATATTTACATATCTATGTGTGAGTATCATGTATTATATCTTTTCATCAAGGACTTTTAATGAAATTACTCCCACTAAAAATGATAACCCTGTATATCATATATATTTAGTGAGAAAAGATCCATATTTCATCATGACTTATACTAGTTTGATCGTGTAAATAAACCATGAATATATCTAGTAGATAAATACTTAGTCAATAAAAACATGTCTAATTATTGGTTAACTAAGAGGATAAACTATTTATATAAATAAGTTATATGGATCCACTAAACTCTATTTATCTAGTATCCTTATCATTAAGGTTCCCCAACTAGTTTTATCCCAAAGAAAATTCCAAGAACAAGTCACCCAACCATTAGGGTCACCTTACTACTTGTTTTATAAACATAAGATAGTTCATGGTAACTTAACAGATAGGGTTACCCATACATAATGATTAGGTTATGGATATATTTCACTTTAAAAGGAACCTCTCACTTAGTATTTTAAAGGTTTTTCTTAAAATTATTTCTAGTTTAATATATATCTCATGCATATTAAAAACTTTTAATCTCATAAGAACTCAATTTTCTTGTGTTTTATTCCTTTTATTGTGTATTCTTGTAATGATATATTTTTGGAATCATATTCCATCAACTAAATTATTTTTTTCACCATATTAATTTTAAACTCTTTACAAAACCCCCATGTTCCTGTTACTTACTCAAAAAAATATGTACAAAAATATATTTTAATTCATATACAAATGCATTTCATGAATAAGTTACATGAACATTCATATAAAGGAATATAATTATATGAGATTGGAAATGTCCATGTGAGTAATTTTGGAGCGACAGATAGCCAACCCATCACTATTCTAGAATAAGGAATAAGCATTCAAGTCGGGGGTAGTATGACCCCAAGTCCCTCTCGTATAGAAGTCTTTATTCAATAGAGAATTCAATTAATGATATATCTAATACTTAATATACACAAACTATATTAAATAATTATTCTCAATATTATAACTATAAAAACAAACTAAGCTTAGGGTAGATGAAAACTAAATCATATAGATTTTCACCTCACATGTAATGCAAGGATCTATCTCCTAGAAGAAATTTATCATTTAAATTTAGTGTATAAAAATTATTCAGATTCTATAAAAAATTTATAAACATGAATAATATAAAGTAATAAATAAATAAACACTTCATTTATTCTACCAAACATGATAAAAACAATACGAACTTTTCATATATCAATTTAGGCATAAAAAATAACATTTTATAATACCTAAAAATTATAATTTTTAAATAATTTATAAACCATAATTAAAAATATAAAAAATAAAATTTTAAACATTTTTATACATGTCATATTTTATGATTGGAAGTAAGACATAAAATATGACTAATATTAGAGAGTGGTTGTTTTTCATACTAATCATTTTTAATGATTAAAAACTCAATCATAAAATATGATGCATATCATTGCTTACAATATTAAGTTTTATAATATAAAACCAGTCTATTTAATGATATATTGGATATCATAAATAATACATAATGATTATATTTTCATAAATCCATGACTATAACATATTTTATGGTATCTCAGATCATAATCTATTCTATAATTCAAAATTATAAACTATAATTGTATATTAATTCAGAATACAATGAAATCATATATTACATATTATATAAAAATAATAATTTTGACATACCGTATTATATGATATAACAAAAAAATATTAATATGTGAATTTGCTTTGAAATTAGTGGTTTTTACCTGATAAATCCTTGAAGAAAATTATTATTATATCACAGATTGGTTCTAGTGGATTGTCACGTGATATTTGGTAGTGGAATATCCCAATAAACATGCATCCTTTATCTTTATGAATAAAAAATGTAAGGAATATTAAATAAAGAGTACATATCTATAACATGGAATCAATGGCCTCCATATTCTGCTTCAATAATACAGGCTTAATGATGATCACTAAAGTGGTGAGTGATGGTTTCCTTCCTCTGAGGGGATTACACCAGAAAAATGATCCTAGAATTCTTCTTGAGGACTCTCTAACATTGAAGGGGTGTCATCACCTTCACAATAGAGATATGAATGACATATCAAGTGAATACATCTCCTGCTAGAATGAAACAGTTAAAGTTGTCCCTATTAATATAGATAATATCCATATATATAGCCATCTTGACACACTTTATTGAATGAAGAGTGTTGGTTATATCACTTGTATCAGGTTTCAACCCATACGTTACATTTCATTTTGGGTGTTATCCATTTAAAACATCAATTAATATGTTTCCATGAATTATCTAATCTATTACATATATTAGAAACTAATAAAAATATATAAAAGATGAAATGGAATATGCATGCATCTCATGTAGTGCATATCATAAGGCAAATAATACATTATGATATAGCTAAATATCTCATATCATGTCTTCCTTATGAAATGATTCCATCATAACATATGATATGCATCTCATGCATGTCGTAGGGTGTGATACGGGCAGTTGTATAATACAAATAGTTCCCTTTTTAAGTTCACATCCATCAATAATATCTTTTAATATCCCACGTGCATGTATTTGTTCCATTTTACCTTATATTATATAGTATATAATAACTTATGAAACCATATCCAAAATTATTTTGTATACTTTCCAAAACACTTTTGAAAAGTGATCATCAACTTTACCTTGTATCACATCGCTTTTAATTCCTTATGAATACCTATCCAAAGATATTTTGGATTAACCCTAAAACACTTTTAGAGAAGTTATTTGAGTTAAAAATCAATCCTCATTCATTTAACCACAAAGTACGACCTAATAGTCCTTTTTAGCATTAAAAATAAATAATAATATTTGGATCCATAAATATAAGTAAAAAAGAAGCCTGTAGAAAATCACCAATGTTACTCAATCTATAAAGATATATAGAATGATCTTCATCAAACACATGTATCTCTATACATATGTCTTCTAAATGTGTATCATACTACCATTCATTCCCATGGGTTCCCTTAGTCTAATACATTGAGTGTCCATGGGACACAGAGTATGGTGATCCCATATAAACCACACATAAATTCTCATATATTTGATTATAAACTAACCAAACAAATGAATACATATCAAGTAACCTTGGATTTAATTTTTATTTGTTTTTAATTATATTTTTTTTCATTTTCAATGCAATCGTGAAAAGGTGACGTATTGGGTGATGGATTGAGTATCCACCCAATGAATGAAGTTGGTTTCTTGGTGAGAAACCCATTATATCATACCATTTGAGAGCTATTATTTGTGTCAAAGATATGTACTTAAGTGGTGAATGTTGTATATAATAGTTTAAAGAAGTCAAGGGAGGATATGACACATGAGGATATTGGAAATATATTATTAGAAAAGGAAAATTTGTCCTAAATATATAGAGAAACCATCCAAAGCATATTGAGTTTAAATTATTGAAATCAGTGTGAAAATAACATGGATAAAGTTTTCAGAAGTGTATAGAATACTTGAAACCCTTTGAATATGTTCTGAATTTATTTGATAAATTATGTATTTTGGAGTTTAAGTAAAAATATAGAAGATTCTAGAAATCATATGATTTTGGGGGTTCATAACTAAAATTTGGATAAGTTTTGGAGATTTTATATGACTTCTAAAGGTTTTTATATGGATTTTTAGATTTTGTAAGACTTCATATGAATCTTGTATAAATTCAATTATTTAATAAGACTAATAATAAATCCCATATGACTTCTAAAATCTCAGCATAAGAATATTTCATTGAAGTGTCTAATACTTATGGAGTTTTTTGAAAATGAAGAAATGGGCATTTTGTATGACTTTAGAGGTAGTTTGTAAAACATTATTCCATTCTATAAGGCTTCATAGATATTTCTCATGTCTTTAAAAGTCTTATAAAATACTGGTTTACCCAAAAATTTGAGAATTCATGGAATTGTAAGACCTATAATAAAATAAGAATCATGGTTTTTCAAGAATAATGTAGATGAATTTGATTCAAAACTTTGGAGGTACTCAAGTGTATTAATGATTATGTTTCAAGATCAAGAATATGAGTTAGATGCTAAGATTAAAGTTTTTGATCATAGATTAAATCTAAAAGTATCAACCCTTATGGATGCAATCTAGTCAAATTGATGAGATTACCCGCACCATAACTTTTTATGTTATTTTATATTTCATACATATATAGAATGAGTAATTAGATGAAGATTTTTCGGAGGCATTTTGAAGGAAAAAAAAAGAATTCAATCCTATTAAGGAATAAAATAAATATTTATTCAACTATGTGAGTTTTAATAATTAAGGGTATTTTAGCATATCCTTTTATTTGGGAAAAGGATATCATATATAACATAAGGTAAATGATTTATAATAGTGTTTTTCAAGTGGCATTAAAAAAATATCTCTGTATTTCATTTATGTATATTAAAAATGAAGGGATAAATTTATTGTATTCACACATGAACATGTGATATTAATAAAATAGAGAAAGAAGAAGATAGAGAATAGAGGAGGATCCACTATTGTATGATTTGGGTGAGTTTTTTGGAAGAACAGAAGCTCTATGGGAATATGAAGAAGTCGGATCTGTTGTATATTGTAGTGTGGAATAAGAAGAAGAGTGTGTTGAGGATATGTTGTAAAGTTACAAGATGTTGTGTTTTGAAGAAAAATATAAAAGGGGAAAGAAAGAGATATGGGAGTTTACATTAGTATTTCTGGCCAGATTTAGTGTTAAATTAGTGAGTGTGAAAAGTCAGTGAGCATGTTTAGAAGAACTAGGAACTGAGAAGAATAATAGATACTAAGTTTCATGTTTTCATTCTTAAAGATATATAGGGATTTTGAGATTCTGAGATGATTAAGTAGGGTTATTATTTAGATTCAGTGAAATCTTATGCATTAGTGATGGCCAACTTTAAAATAAAGGATATTGTGGAAGAACTAGTGAGATGTCAATATAAAAAAGTTGTGGGATGAAGCTTTAGGTTTTCATGTGTAATATTATGAACACTCCTATATAATATGTAAAACCCAGTTTCTGGATAATCCATTAACACCCATTGAAATTGATAAAAATATTATTATGTATAATCTATGTCTCGGTGAGAGTTTAACATGATAAAGAGTAGGTTTCCCACATTGGGGTTTAACCTTGTAAAAATACCACATGTTGGTTTATTTTTTTAATCCTACATTACATGTCATTATGGATTGTTAAATAAAAGATATAATGATCTATTTTTGTTATAACTAGTCACATAGGTTCAAAAGAAAAAAAGTGTGAAAATAAATTAAAATTAAGAATTGGTTTTTAAGTAAAAGTTTGATCACACTTGTTTCACCCCCCCCCCTCTCGGGTGTGACCACACAATACCACTAGGACACTTGAAATCACATGTTATTGAACTTTATGGATGATAACTTTAAATATTACTCATCCTATGATGTATGAACGTCATATATACTATCTATGTGAGTCCATATGCTCTCCATTATATCTCAATCAAGGCCCTAGATTCTATACTTATCATATGAAAAGAAAAATCACATCTTTGTTGATATCTAACTAATGACATGATCAGAAACATACCCAACAATCCCTTGGTTGGCTAAGACTTATGGATTGTGTAATAAAGGTATTGAACTGTCAAGTTTGTCAGGATAAGTATCTCAAAAAACCTCATGTGGTGGGGAATCCCATATGATGTATACACCCCTAGTATACCAAAGACATAGTGTATGAAACTCTATGTGGTATACTTAGTGGACCATCCAATATATAAAAACATTGTGCCTCATGAGCATATTTCATATTTCATACAAGAATACTACACACGATAACCAAAACATTTTATCATAACCTATAATACTCCATGAAAAAAATAAATTAAGGATAACTAAAAGGCATACCTTGAGAGGTCAATCATCATTACATTTCATAAAATGTATATAAATATATAAATATATACAACCAACACGAAATTTTGATAATATGGAGATTTCCTTTTATATGGTACTTTGATATTCTTAAAAATATTTTAAGAATACTTAGTAAAAACATTACATAAGAACCTATCTATCATATCATATATAGTAGACTAGAAGATCATCCTTATGTTTATTGTACTTTATAGGGGTTTCTAACTCATCACATCTATATATAATTCTTATCATATCTCTATGTTACTGCATGATAAAACCCTCTCATTAAACTCTTTTGTGAGTAACATCTATGAAGAAATAAAGTTTGAATAATAGTTGGATTTAGGAATCATATTATTATTTTTTAACTCCTTGAACAAATTCAGACTCCTTAACTCCACAACATCAAATGTTACAATTTCAACTTCTACAATCTACATTTAACCCTTTGTAAATTTAACATCATTATCCTTGGAACCTATTCCATAAAACTTTTCCCTTGAGATATTATAGTAATTAATGTAACTATTTTCATTATTACTAAATAGACCATCCCAAACACCTTTAAGATAAAGTGATATCCACTTTATTATGTTAACTAAATATTACTCATTATATTTCTCTTTACCACCATACCCCAAATCTCATTTAGGGTATCAAGTAAAATTCACTTTTTGTATTTGAATGTCATAATTATTTAGGAAATAGTTTTGTTCAATTTCTAATGGTAATTAAATGTAACTCTACTTTTTTTATTTTACATATCCTATACTCTTTAGGATCTTAAGTATAATTGATGATAGAATTTTTTTTCACAATTTTAATCAATTTTTCATTGATAATTAACCCAAATATTAGTATTATACTTAGGTAATTAATTTATTTTAGTTACTTTTGAAAATCTAAAATTTTATTGTTTAATGGATTAAATATTGGTTTTAAATGTTTTATTCATTTCTTGGAATTGATTGAATGTCATTCATTATTTTTAGATTTTGTTCTTGAATAGTTAATAGGATACTTTTCATTAATTCTGATTATTTATATTATTATATAATTGAATTGGATAAATACACTATATAAATTCATCCTTTTCATGATTTTGTTTCCCTTGCGAAAGGAGTATGTTGCGTTAGGGTAACTAGTCAAGATGTTCATCCAGGTAATCACCAAGGAGTATGAGGTTACTGTCATATTTTTTGTGGCTAAAAAAGGGTAGAGGGTAGTTAAACATGATACTTTATGGTATTCCATATATTACACTAGCTATAGAAAGATAACTCCAACTCTCTCTATTACATAATGGTATCAAATTTATTGAATCAAGGTATTTAGGTTGATCTGTAAAGGTACCCAAGAATTTTTAGATCTATATAAAGGTAATGATTCCACTAAGTCAAGGAAATGTTGAACCCTAAAAATCATGTAAGGTTAATTCCTTTAGGGCTATGTAAAGGTAGAAGGTCCTCCCAAAAAGTTGTGTAAGGGTAAATGGAACTCACAGCAGGCAATATTAGAGTCATCCAAAGGCTATAAAAGGGTAGATTTAGGGACCCTTGACTATGTAAAGGTAAAAAGTAAAACCCAGCCACTAAATTAAGGTACTCAAAAGATGCTTGTGTAAGGGTTATCTCCATGATCATGTAACCTGCATAAGATTCATCTTAACCATGGGAATAAAATCTGAAATACCCCAAAATAGAAAATAAATATCAAAACGTACATTTACAATATTCAACCAAATCAGGGAGATCCCAAACAAAAAATACATGTGGAGACTATACAAATAAATAAGAATATGGAGATCTTGGGGTGAATGTCAAGAATTTGTAAAATTTGAGTTACACCCACCTTCATAAATTGCAACGCTTGGTTTAGACATGTGAAACTCATTTGAGAAAGAAGAATAAGTTCATTACACAATGATGAAATATGAGATTAGGAGGAATAAGGTTATTTTATTTTTATAAATACTTTTCCCCACTCACATTTAAGAGGATTCAAGTATATATCCTTCAGCCTCGACTTTATTATCATAATATTTTTCTAATGTTTTCTGTATTTTCAATGATAATTCATTTTCTACTTATAGTGTTTTCTATCTCTCTATCTTCTAGAATGATCTCTAACTGTAACACCCCAGGTAAATAAAGAATATGAAATTTTCATATTTATACATATTTGTGAATAAAATATTAATATGACTTTAAAGGGGACGCTATGCTCGATATTATACCCAACACGCAACAACGAGTTACTTGGGAATCTTACGTTGCACTCTAATAATAAAATAATATTATTTTAAATGGTAGTTAACATGTAGTCATTGTATTGGCGAGAATGGATAGAAATAACTAAAATATGATTATATATGTTTTTAAATGTTTTTACATTTATCCAATAAAATATAAAGGCTTAAAATACGGAAAGAATTCAATTTTAGGCGTATATGCCCTAGTTTTCACTAAAGGTTCACTTATCGCCTTTTTATGGCGAACCGTCATTAAATATAGTTTTGTTCACTCTTATACATTCTATTTGACTAAATAAAACTCTTCTTAAGAATTGGGACATCAAAATTTACTTTGTGCAAATTTTTGGGATCTTTCCGATAAAGTTCATTTTTTAATGAATAGTGTAAAATGTTGTATTTTAATTCAAAACCTCTTTTTAATCTAATTTATTTATATTATTAGATTATCTTTTGAATTGTTTTTAAAGTGAAATTAGAATATATTTTTACCATTTAATCCAATATTGGTCGATGGAATTAATTTCAATTTGAAATCGGACTTAAACTAGTGTCAATCTTTTGATACTTTTTATTTCATAAAAACACGCTATTTATTTTGACAGCGGGAATTAATTTTTAAATTAATTAATGAAACTTATATGTTTTGAATTTTTTAAAATAGAAATCATTTTTTAATTCAGAATATCAAATATATCTTAGGGTGAATTTTTGGTAATTTTCTGAAAAACTTCAATTTTTGATGAATAGTGAAACCACTAAGTGGTACTTATAAAAACTGATTTTCCGTTTAAATGAAAATTTACCACCTTTGTGTTTGGAATTTCAAAAATCCGACATACATGGTTGTCATTAAGAAGTAAAATGTGGTTCAATGGGATTAAAATAATTTTTTTGTGAATAGTAACTTATTAAGTTTTTAATCGCGATTAGAGGTAATTAGTGTAGTTTAAGGTAAGAATAATGTTTTAATAAAATGAAATGACTTAGACACATGTCCTACCCTCATTGGATGTGTCATGGCCGACCAAGACAATCCATGGGTAAACTTGGGGACCCCATGGAGCTACTTGTTTTGGAAAAGGACATAAATACCTTTTTATTTAATGATAAAGTAAAAATGACACAAACATGAGATGTTTTACTAAAACAATTTTTACATGGGGTTATACAAGTCATATTTTAGACTATAAATAGTAAGTGGAAATCTAAAGAGATTTCCTACATCATAGTATTTTTTTTATAATTTTTAGACATTAAATAAATTATATTATTTATGGCATCATGATGATGGAGCGATGACCTCATTATTTAACGATTTAAATAAAATGAAAAGATAATGTAATATCTAAGACCTACACATGTCCAAAACCTATTGGATGAGTGTATTTCGAACCCTAATCACCTTATCCTCGAAATACATCAATGCGGGACCTTTAAAATCTGAAACGCTTTTGAAAATAATGTAACATTTTGTAACTTTACAAGAGTGCCCCTCCTCTCCTCTTATAAAAGGCCCCCACATCTACCTCCTTACTCACACTCCCAAAGCCTTTGGCTCGGCCAACCCCTGCCCATTTTGTCTCTCCACTTCCCTCTCTTACTCCTTGAAGCCTCACATTGGGCAGAATCCTTTCCAAGGAAGCTTTTCAGCTCAAATCAAATGAAGTTACCCGATTTTAAGGTAATGTCTTCACTTGAGTCCTTTTGTTTTATTTTACTTCTCCAACCCCCTAAACTCTTTTTATTATTTTATTTTGTAATAAATACAGTATATTAAATATACTAGGATGTTGTTATAATAAGGATTCGATCTACACTTACACACACCTACATCTAATGGTTAAAGAACATACGGTTTCCATGGATGGCGAATTTCTGCCTCCCGAAACGATGATTGTTCAACATTCCTCTAACACCTTGAAAGGTGGACATTAAGATGACACTATATTTATATATGATATATAATATGTTTATGTTTTACTTAAGCTTCTGTATTTTTCATTTATTTCATACCTTTATGGTTTCCATTATGGGTAAACGCGATATCTTCATTTAAGGAAGTGCGGACTACCGCCCCCTCAAAGTTATTTGATTCGTTATTACCATATGTGGTACGTATAAAGGGTATATTTAATGATATTATATATGATACCATACTAGAATTAAAATACTATTATGTATCATTATGTTTTAATTCCATTAAATATGAAATAGAAATGGAAGTAGCGTTCATGCGTACGTACGGCTTACCGTCTCCATGAACGGTACATTTCATTTCTTATCTCAAAATTTTATGTAATATTATAAGTACATATATATAATGGATATATATGTAATATATTACCTCTAAATTATGGATATAATTTTGGAATTATAACATATATATATATATATATCTCTAATTTTGTTTTAATTCCATTAATATGACAAAAAAACGAAAGTAGCGTTCATGCGTACGTACGACCTACTGTCTCCATGAACGGTGCTTTTCATTTTTTTATCTCCAAATGATATGGAATAGTATAAAATGAATATTTACTGGATATATATGATATTTTAATCATTAATACTATTCTGGAAATTATTTACTTATAACTACATGGGAAATCTTTTTTCCAACAAGTTCAATTTTTGACTCATGTACCAAACATCGACAAAAACGTCTGATATGAACTCATATTATTAACCAATTATTATAACATTAAAATATGTGATATTAACTGAATAATAATCTTTATAGGAGGTCTTTAATCAATTATAAATTGACCAAAGTTTATTATTCAGGAATATAAAGAAACGAACAAGACAAGTCGGACTTGAGGTAAGGGATCCTACTTCTCTCTTTCTTTTTAAGTACGCTCTTTTATGTCATTCCTTCTAAGATCATCTTTATTGTGATTGGGATGTTCTTTTATATTACTCTTACTGTAATTTTTATGTTCATATAATTAGAGACCCTATTATTTCTCATTAATCCATTTTGGAAGTTTTGAGTGGTGCCGTTAGGCTACCGAATTTTCGTAAGAGATCCAACCTCTCTCTTTCTTTTTAAAGTACTCTCCTTTATGTCACTTCTTTTAAGCTCCTATTTGTTATGTTGGGGGATGTTCTTTTGTATTCCTCTTTCTGTAAACTTTATGTTGATATGATGAGAGACCCTATTTCCTCTCATCAATCCATTTTGAAAGTTTTAAGTGGCGCTGTTAGGCTGCCGAGTTTTCTTAAGGGATTTTTCATCTCACTTTTATTCCCGTGAGATTTATGCTACATTTGCCACAATTTCCTTTGAGTGGTGTATGTACTTCCCATTATTATACACTTTGTGTAGTATAATTTAATTTATGGGTATTCACATCTTCATTGTATGACCCTTCTTCCATGGGGTGTACGTTTCGAAAGTTACCCAACTCGGTAAGGGGACCTTTCACCCTCCTCTTTTTAAAAGACTTATTTTGTTATGTCTTTTAATTTACATAATATTATTTTGGGATATGTTCTTATACATCCTTGTTGTTGTAAATTTTATTTCCAAGTGATTAGATAACCTTTTTATCTCTCATCAACTCTTTTTCTAAATTTTGAAGTGACGCTGTTAGGCTGTCTAATTTTTTCAAGGGAACTTATTAACCCAATTTCGATTCTTTGGGATAAAATTGTACACCTTGAATATGTAGTTATATGATTATGTGTGAATGTCCTCTGATTTTTTTACACTTAATACCCACTTATATTTCATGTATTCATTTGTCACACATAGTTATGTAACTAATTTATCCTTAATCTAAGGATATTGTCTTTTATGGGACTTCGTCTCAATCTCCTTTCATTGAGGAATATTTTTTTTATACTCAACCTTCTTTTATACGTTGTATAAACCCCTTTGACTTTTACATTTATCCAAAAGGAATCTTTTTTATACGAAGAGTTTTACTAAATGACAAAAGGGAATGTTTTGTCGTACGTATGCGGCGACAACGACTTCTCCGCCGCCGTGACCATTATTTGAGTTTCAGCTTCCTATACAAGCCATACCTTCTTTTTAAAATAAAAATAAATACCATGTTTTGCTTTTCTTTTATTTTGGTATTGAAAATGGTTTTCATAATGTTTTTATATCAATGTGTTGTACTGATATCTTGTGATTGAAAGGTGTAAATGTTATGTTTCCTTTATGCATGTCTTATGTGATACGATTATGTTGAGGTTCTTGGGAATTATTATGAAGACGGGTGGTTCTGTGATAAACTAAGGGCGGGTGAGCCCGATATAGCTCTCCAATGCATTGGGTAACGCGAAGGAGTGAAATGTTAAGGTTTCTCTGAAGAGATTTAGGGAATATACTTTGATGGGTATTCCAAAACGTAACTAAGAGGGTTACTCCCTACGTAAGGATGTTATGAATGCCTAAAGTTACCTTTTATGTCTTATGATTTCTATGATTTATTCATGATTTGATGAGCTATGTTAAAGTGCCTATGTTTTATGGGTAAAGTATGATTTCATTCTTATGTATATATGAACTCATGTTTCCTTTCCATATTTTTATAACCCTTACTGAGCTTTTTATGCTCATCCCAAGTTTTTGAAATGTTTTTCACAGGTCAAGGTAAAGGTACATGATGTGATGATAGTGTCAAGGATGTGTCAATAAAGAATCCATGTTTTATTTTAAATATGTTTCCGTTGATGGGAAGAATGAATACTGTCTTTTATGTAACCACTTTGTTTAAATGTGGAATGTAATGAAAGTTTCGTGATCTAATTCTCTAAAACTATAAACCTGAAAAGATCCTCAATGTGTAATCTTGTAATAACTCAAGATTAAGTAAGGTTTAAGGCCGGGTCCTTATAGTTGGTATCAAAGGTTGGTTTAGATAACTTTATAGGTTAGGGTATTCTCTAAGCACAAGTGACATTACCATAATGGTTAGGATTTTAGAAAGAGTCCTAGTTTTAGATATAGTGAATGAGTAAGTATATCTTAGTGTTTATCTTCCTCATTACTACATGATGGTTATGTTGATATACTCACACTGGCCTTTTTGGTTTTAGTAAATGGCTGGATCTAGAAGGCACCAAAGTGACAATGGGTTTGAAGGAAACTGTGGTGGTTCTCTGATTAAGAGACTGGATGAGATGGGGGATTCAATGAGGAATCTCATGGTTGTTCTAAACCAACTATCAAGGAGTCATGATCAACCACTTCAACCTTGGTGAGTTCTCTAATGCATCATGTACGAGATGGCCAACTCGATGTGGAAATTCAGGTAATAATTATTAAGGTAACCATTAGGGTTTATATGATCCTTACTTTTTAGGTAATTATGGGTTACTCTATGATATGATGGAAAATGAAAAGGAATGAGATAAACTTGAGATTAAAATATGTTATGATCATTTTTTAATATTTTATCTCGTTTTGGGGGATGTTTTAAGAATTATATAGTTTTGGAAAAAGGACAACACGCAGACCGTGTGAAAACCCGTCGCGTCGGACAAAGCTGCGGGAATCGAACCCACAACCAAAGTGCGACTGGTATTTATCTCATACCACTGGACTACGTGAAGTCCCTGGTTAGTTTGACTGATTCTTTTTAGTTATATGATTTTATGAATTAAGAGTAAGTTGATTTTGGGTTATTTATGAAAATGATTAACCTATCATGGAGGATATGTGATTAGGTTAATTACTTTTCAATACGAGATTTTAGGAGCAACTGATGTTGTTTGGAGATAAATGTTACGATTTAACTTGGAAGACTATGTGACTAAATCCTTCAAATATTTGGGTTTCAATCTTAGTTTGGTTTACTTTGAAGAATTTTATGGACAAATTGATTATAGAATGGTCCTCGTTGAACTTTGGGTTTTGTTGGACAAATTTTGGAGATTAAGAATAGATTTTCTTTTTATAAAGGGTTATCCTTTTCTGGATTATCTGATCTTGTACTAACCTTTTTTGTTTTGGTTTTCGTTAAAGTATAAAGACATGGGAAGTATATATTTCTCTTTTGTGGATTAAGTGACTCTCTAGAAGTTGATTATAGTACTTTTAATGCGAACAAGTCTCCCTAAATACTCGTCTTTTGGAAAAAAAATATGAGTTTGATTAAGGAATCTAGTAAAAGTTGAAAGTCAACATGATAAGTGATTATGTTTGATTATGAATAAATTCCTCAATAAAAAGTAACTTAAAACAAAAATGTTGTCTATTAACTTTTCCTACTGGGGAATCGAATACCGTTTAACCCATCACAGGTTTGTGATTTTCTTATGGTTAACTTTCTCCTAGACATGTTTACTATCACTCTCTCTCAAGAACATGACCCTTTGATTTTTCTTCCATGTCCATGTTTTTCTACATGGAATCCTAGTATGGGTTAACTCGGGTGACCTCTGTACTTATCTTCCTTTATTTTAAAGTGATTGTTTTACTGACTCTTGTTCCGATGTGGGACTTTCAAGGATGTTTCCAAGCTCAATTTTAAAAATTGCAAGGACGCAATTCCCAAAAGGGGGGAAGGATGTAACACCCCAGGTAAATAAAGAATATGAAATTTTCATATTTATCCATATTTGTGAATAAAATATTAATATGACTTTAAAGGTGACGTTATGCTCGATGGCGTACCCAACACGTAACAATGAGTTTCTTGGGAATCTTACGTTGCACTCTAATAATAAAATAATATTATTTTAAATGGTAGTTAACATGTAGTCGTTGTATTGGCGGGAATGGATAGAAATAACTAAAATATGATTATATATGTTTTTAAATGTTTTTACATTTATCCAATAAAAGATAAAGGCTTAAAATATGGAAATAATTCAATTTTAGGCGTATATGCCCTAGTTTTCACTAAAGGTTCACTTATCGCCGTTTGATGGAGAACCGTCATTAAATATAGTTTTGTTCACTATTATATATTCTATTGGACAAAATAAAACTCTTCTTAATAATTGGGACATCAAAATTTACTTTGTGTAAATTTTTGGTATCTTTCCGATAAAGTTCATTTTTTAATGAATAGTGTAAAATGTTGTATTTTAATTCAAAACCTCTTTTTAATCTAATTTATTTATATTATTAGATTATCTTTTTAATTGGTTTTAAAGTTAAATTAGAATATATTTTTACCATTTAATCCAATAGTGGTCAATGGAATTAATTTCAATTTGAAATCGGACTTAAACTAGTGTCAATCTTTTGATACTTTTTGTTTCATAAAAACACGCTATTTGTTTTGACAACGGGAATTAATTATTAAATTAATTAATGAAACTTATATGTTTTGAATTTTGTAAAATAGACATCATTTTTGAATTCGGAATATCAAATATAGCTTAGGGTGAATTTTTGGCAATTTTCTGAAAAATTTTAATTTTTGATGAATAGTGAAACCACTAAGTGGTACATATAAAAACTGATTTTCCATTTAAATGAAATTTTGCCACCTTTGTGTTTTGAATTTCAAAAATCCTACATACATGGTTTTCATTAAGAAGTAAAATTTGGTTCAATGGGATTAAAATAATTTTTTGGTGAATAGTAACTTATTAAGTTTTTTAATCGCGATTAGAGGTAATTAGTATAGTTTAAGGTAAGAATAATGTTTTAATAAAATTAAATGACCTATACACATGTACTACCCTCATTGTATGTGTCATGGCCGACCAAGAAAATCCATGGGTCAACTTGGGGACCCCATGGAGCCACTTTGGTTGGAAAATGACATAAATACCTTTTTATTTAATGATAAAGAAAAAATGACACAAACATGATATGTTTTACTAAAACAATTTTTACATGGGGTTATACAAGTCATATTTTTGACTATAAATAGTCATTGGAACTCTAAAGATATTTCCTAAATCATAGTATTTTTTTGATAATTTTTAGACATTAAATAAATTATATTATTTATGGCATCATGATGATGCAGCGATGACCTCATTATTTAATGATTTAAATAAAATGGAAAGATAATGTAATATCTAAGACCTAAACATGTCCAAAACCTATTGGATGAGTGTATTTCGAACCCTTATCACCTTATACTTGAAATAAATCAATTTGGGACCTTTAAAATCCGAAACTCTTTTGAAAATAATGTAACATTTTGTAACTTTACAAGAGTGCCCCTCCTCTCCTCTTATAAAAGGCCCCCACCTCTACCTCCTTACCCATACTCCCAAAGCCTTTGGCTCGGCCAAACCCTGCCCATTTTGTCTCTCCACTTCCCTCTCTTACTCCTTGAAGCCTCACCTTGGTCAGAATCCTTTCCAAGGAAGCCTTTGAGCTCAAATCAAAGGAAGTTACCCGATTTTAAGGTAATGTCTTCACTTGAGTCCTTTTGTTTTATTTTACTTCTCCAACCCCCTAAACTCTTTTTATTATTTTATTTTGTAACAAATACAGTATATTAAATATAATAGTATGTTTTTATAATAATTATTCTAGCTACACTTACACAAACCTACATCTAATGGTTAAAGAACATATGGTTTCCGTGGATGGCGAATTTCTGCCTCCCAAAACGATGATTGTTCAACATTCCTCTAACACCTTCAAAGGTGGCCATTAATATGACAATATATTTATATATGATATATAATATGTTTATGTTTTACTTATGCTTCTGTATTTTTCATTTATTTCATACCTTTATGGTTTCCATTATGGGTAAACGCGATATCTTCATTTAAGGAACTACGGACTACCGCCCCCTCAAAGTGATTTGATTTGTTATTACCATATGTGGTATGTATAAATGGTATATTTAATGATATTATATATGATACCATACTGGAATTAAAATACTATTATGTATCATTATGTTTTAATTCCATTAAATATGAAATAGAAATGGAAGTAGCGTTCATGCGTACGTACGACTTACCGTCTCCATGAACGGTACATTTCATTTCTTATATCAAAATGTTATGTAATATTATAAGTACATATATATAATGGATATATATGTAATATATTACATCTAAATTATGGATATAATTTTGTAATTATAACATATATATATCTCTCTCTAATTTTGTTTTAATTCCATTAATATGACAAAAAAATGAAAGTAGTGTCCATGCGTACGTACAGCCTACCATCTCCATGAACAGTGCTTTTCATTTTTTTATCTCCAAATGATATGGAATAGTATAAAATTAATATTTACTGGATATATATGATATTTTAATCATTAATACTATTCTGGAAATTATTTACTTATAACTACATGGGAAATCTTTTTTCCAACAAGTTCAATTTTTGACTCATGTACCAAACATCGACAAAAACGTCTGATATGAACTCATATTATTAACCAATTATTATAACATTAAAATATGTGATATGAACTGAATAATAATCTTTATAGGAGGTCTTTAATCAATTATAAATTGACCAAAGTTTATTATTCAGGAATATAAAGAAACGAACAAGACAAGTTGGACTTGAGGTAAGGGATCCTACTTCTCTCTTTCTTTTTAAGTATGCTCTTTAATGTCATTCCTTCTAAGATCATCTTTATTGTTATTGGGATGTTCTTTTATATTAATCTTACTGTAATTTTTATGTTCATATAATGAGAGACCCTATTATCTCTCATGAATCCATTTTGGAAGTTTTGAGTGGCGTCGTTAGGCTGCCGAATTTTCGTAAGAGATCCAACCTATCTCTTTCTTTTTAAAGTACTCTCTTTTATGTCACTTCTTTTAAGCTCCTCTTTGTTATGTTGGGGGATGTTATTTTGTATTCCTCTTTCTGTAAACATTATTTTGATATGATGAGAGACCATATTTCCTCTCATCAATCCATTTTGGAAGTTTTAAGTGGCGCCGTTAGGCTGCAGAGTTTTCGTAAGGGATTTTTCATCTCACTTTTATTCCCATGAGATTTATGCTACATTTGCCACAATTTACTTTGATTGGTGTATGTACTGGCCATTATTATACACTTTGTGTATTATAATTTCATTTATGGGTATTCATATCTTCATTGTATGACCCTTCTTCCATGGGGTGTACGTTTCGAAAGTTACCCAACTCAGTAAGGGGACCTTTCACCCTCCTCTTTTTAAAAGACTTATTTTGTTATGTCTTTTAATTTACATAATATTATTTTGGGATATGTTCTTCTATATCCTTGTTGATGTAAATTTTATGTCCATGTGATGAGATACCCTTTTTATCTCTCATCAACTCTTTTTCTGAATTTTGAAGTGACGTCGTTAGGCTGTCTAATTTTTGCAAGGGAACTTCTTAACCCAATTTCGATTATTTGGGATAAACTTGTACACCTTGAATATGTAGTTATATGATTATGTGTGAATGTCCTATGATTGTTTTACACTTAATACCCACTTATATTTCGTGTATTCATTTGTCACACATAGTTATGTAACTGATTTATCCTTAATCCAAGGATACCGTCTTTGTATGGGACTTCATCTCAATATCCTTTCATTGAGGAATATTTTGTTTTATACTCAACCTTCTTTTATACGGCGTATAAACCCCTTTTACTTTTACGTTTATCCAAATGGAATATTTTTTATACGAAGCGTTTTACTAAACGACAAAAGGGAATGTTTTGTCGTACGTATGCGGCGACAACGACTTCTCCGCCGCCGTGACCATTATTTGAGTTTCGGCTTCCTCTACAAGCCATACCTTCTTTTTAAAAGAAAAATAAATACCATGTTTTACTTTTCTTTTATTTTGGTATTGAAAATGGTTTTCATAATTTTTTTATATCAATGTGTTGTATTGATATCTTGTGATTGAAAGGTGGAAATGTTATGTTTCCTTTATGCATGTCTTATGTGATACGATTATGTTGAGGTTCTTGGGAATTATTATGAAGACAGGTGGTTTCGTGATAAACTAAGGGCGGGTGAGCCCGATATATCTCTCCAGTGCATTGGGTAACGCGAAGGAGTGAAATGTTAAGTTTTCTCCGAAGAGATTTAGGGAATATACTGTGATGGGTATTCCAAAACATAACCAAGATGGTTACTCCCTACATAAGGATGTTATGAATGTCTGAAGTTACCTTTTATGTCTTATGATTTCTATGATTTATTCATGATTTGATGAGGTATGTTAAAGTGCCTATGTTTTATGGGTAAAGTATGATTTCATTCTTATGTATATACGAACTCATGTTTCCTTTCCATATTTTTATAACCCTTACTGAGCTTTTTATGCTCATCCCAAGTTTTTGAAATGTTTTTCACAGGTCAAGGGAAAGGTACATGATGTGATGATAGTGTCAAGTATGTGTCAAAAAAGAATCCATGTTTTATTTTAAATATTTTCCTGTTGATGGCAAGAATGAATACTGTCTTTTATGTAACCACATTGTTTAAATGTGGAATGTAATGCAAGTTTCATGATCTAATTCTCTAAAACTCTAAACCTGAAAAGATCCTCAATGTGTAATCTTGTAATAACTCAAGATTAAGTAAGGTTTAAGGCTGGGCCTTATACTAACTCCCTGGTTATGGAGAATTATGTTGAGACTTAGTCACTCTGGGGAGATTTTATGGGCTTCTAAATACTTGTTCTCTAATTATTTACAATTTCTAATTCTCATCTCTCCCTCCCTTCTCTTGGTCTACGTTGAAAACAATTGGAGTTTTCTGGATCAAGGGATGACCAGTATATGATTAGAGATGGGTGTAAAGATAATATATTCTTCATTAGAGTGTGTTCATTGCCTATTTACTATAGAGGAGGTGATATGGATATGCATACAGAGGATTCTCATGTGTGTTCATCCCCATAACTTAGATAGAGGGAATCAATCAATCAGTGGTTATAACTTGATTTTTTTGTGAACAATCTATGGATAATGAAGAATCCTTATGATTAAACATAATTTTTTACCCTTTCACCATAAACCATGTTTTTATAAATTCATAAAATAAAAATACATTCACACTATATTATTACTTTTAAAATTAAGAAAAAAACAAAAAATAATAATAAGTTCTAGGATAGTGTGTCTCTAAGCCTAGATCCATGATAGATGACCATGGCCAACCACTATGCTACATTCTAGATATTTCAAAAAAATTAAAATCAAGGCCTATGAAATCCTTCACATCATTGGTGTTTTTTCTAGGGATTTATGATGAGTTATTTACCATTGTATCATGTTTTTAATTAATGTTTTCCATTTTATTTATCTTTCTTTATTTTCATTGTTCTCTATTTTTCCTTTTTTTCTTTCTTCATTTTCTCCAATATAAGATAAGTATCAAACCGTGTAAATTTGACAGTAATGAACCAAAAACTTCATTTTTATTTTAAAGATATTTAAAAACTCACTATTGAGGTCATGCAACCACACTTGAGCCACTTATTTCAAATTAATCAATATCTCTTCCCACTAAAGCCTGAGGAGAAGGAGATTCAAGGAAAGTGGTCTAATTGGCCTTTATTAAAATTTAATGGGTGGTAGGATGAATTAAACTAGACCAAAAAAAAATATCAATAACAACAACACATTCCTCCACACCATTAAATATAATAAGAACCAACATCGAAGGATATTCAAGCATATAATCATATTTCTTAATTGCTAAACCCAAATTTAAAAGAGAAACAAAAAGAACTGGGAGAGTTGAAGGAAATGATGACCATGATGAACACCACCCTCCAAACACTTATATATCAAATATAACAACCATGTGAAGAAGAGGATCAGGAGGTGGTAATACCATGAAAATTCTAACTATAAAGGTGGAATAAATACTTAAAGAACCTCTTCTCCCTCAAATTTTAGTGATATTGATTGAGGATCTCAAGGAAGAACCATTGTTACAAAATGAGAAACATAAGAAGTTAACTAAACTTTGAATGGACTTGTTTTTATTTTTTCTAAAATTTATTTGAAAACTAGACCCATGTTATTTAATGATGTAGAATTATCATTTCTCAATTATGCCTTCGAAGAAGAAAAATAAGAGAAGATGGTGTGATTTGAGGAAAATATGATGGATCCACTTCCTTATTCTATTGAAACTAGTCCAGAGACCCTCATTAAATAACAAGAGTTCATGTTTGAGGAACCCAAGAAAGTATACCTTTCTATAGACTCACTTTTATTTGATCATTAACTACTTAAATTGAATTTAACTCCCTCTACAATGAATTTATAGGTCAGACATAATACAATTTTACCCTAGATGGTGTTGAAGAACCTTATTTATCCACTATTAAAGAAAAATTTTAGTTGGAAATAGAAGAATAGGTTACCTAATTTTAAGAAGAAGAGCTGTAAAAATAATTCATTAATAATATTCTCAAATTTTTTCTGGAAGAATTTAAAGACGAAGTTACCCCAATTGATGGGAATTCTAGAAAATAACTATATCCTCATAATTTTAAATTGAAATTTTTATAAATATCCCTATATAATGAACAAAATTCCACCTGATAAGTGGAGAAACAATAAGAATAATCTTCAGAACATATAGAGAATTCAATACTCCCTCAACACCAAATTGACTACCATATGGAGGGAGAGAAAACATCAAATAGGGAGGCCTATTACATCTTACTCCCACCCACTTTACATTACTATTTTTATATTTTTGGATGGGGATATATCATTATATTTATGGGTTTCTCCAAAACCAATTTCCACTAATAGACATTGGAAAAAATAAAATTTAACAGTTCTTTTTAAAGAAACCAAACCCACTATTAGACTGTGGTTAATAATTTAAAATATCCAATTGACGTAGTCAAAATCCAATACCTACTTAGGGATCAAACAAATTTTTTCTAATTTTATTTATTTTAAGTAAATATTTATTATGTTTATTAAATTTTTCTTATAGGTTTACAAGTTCATATAACCTGGTAAGATAGCTCTAATTAGTATATAAAACACTTGGGTAAATCTTAACTCCAACCTATAACAAAATAACTAAGTTATTTCCATATTTTTATACTTGTTTATTTACTATAATTTCTATGTAATATATTGGAACATAAATAGGAAAGTGTTTAATATGTGCAAGGGAGGGAATTCAAACCTATTTAGAATCTTTTTAAAATCATTTTAGGATCTATTCTTAGAAATACGTAAATAAAATTTAGCATGATGGTTTTCTTTTCTATTTTATTTTTAGTGAGTTTTTAGGCTAAAAGTATAATTATAAAAAAATACTAGAGGAATAATGAATTTTAGTTTTTAAGATTTCATTAATTCTAAAATTTCTAGATTTACATGATTACTAAGTTAATATGTCAACTTTTTTCATGAAAATTATTTTTTAAAACTATAAAAAGTCTTGTGGTTGAAAAGGTTGAAGTGAAATTTAAATTATAACATGACGAAACTAGATTTTTTAACATTAACTTAGGTAACTTATACTTTCTAAAAAATAACACCTCAGGAAGACAACTCAAAATATAGTAATATAAATCCTTTGAAACTAGAGTAAAATGGTAAATTAGGATCCCACAATGGAGTTTTGAGATAATTAGGCTTTGGGTGTGTGAATAATTAATTCCCTCTACAAATTCAGTAAGTGTTTTCCACATACATATATAGGGAAATTTAAAATAAGTTCTTCATTATAAAAAAATGAATGGATTTAGGTGAAAGGAATATTGAAACCAAATGAAAAAGGGGAAATTGACATTTAATAATATCATTTTATTTATATCAAGGAAGTGGAAAATAGATATTTGGTACAAGGAACCTAGGGGAGAATGAAAATTGAAAATGATTAATATTAAAATTTTAATTCCACTAAAATATAATTTGTTTCACTCCTAAAACTGGAACATTATCTTGGATTGAAGTCAGGTGGTAGGATTATGGATGAATTTTCATCCTCCATCATTTCTAGTCTGTGAATTTGAACCAAGGAAGTTAAAATATTTTTGTTATGATGAATTCATTGTATTCCCCATGATTGTAATAGTGTAAGTGTGGGGGAGTGATGAGAGCTAATATTTTCAAAAATATAATCTATTTTTCAGTGATAACTAACTTAACAATTAGTAAAATGTGTGGGTAATTAATTATTTTTAGTTACTTTTGTAAATCCATAATTTAATTATTTAATGGATTAAATATTTGTTTTAAATGATTTATTCGTTTATTGGAATTAATTAAAATACATACATTGTTTTTAGATTTTTTTTTCTTGAACTATTAATAGGATAATTTTTAGGATTCTTAATTATTTACATTATTCTATAATTGGACTAGAAAAAACCTTTATTGAAATATTGGTTTTTCATGTTTTTTTTAACCTTATGCAAGGAATATGTTGCAAAAGGGTAACCAGATAAGAGCTGCATCGGGGTAATTACTAAGCTATGTGAGGGTACTGCCATATTTTGTAAAGCTATATAAAGGTAGAGGTCATTATAGACATGTTTCGTAAAGTTATTCCATAGATTACACTAGTTATGGAAGGGTAAATTCTACTCACTCCATTTTATAAAATTATCAAACCCCCTATATCAAAGTAGTCATATTGTTGTGTAAAGGTACACAAGAATTTTAGGTTCAATATAAAGGTAATGAGACCATTGTGTTAAAGTAATGTTGGGAACTCAAACTTACATAAAGGTAATTTATTCAATACCGCATAAAGGTAGAAGTTTCTCCCAAAAAGTAGTGTAAGGGTAAATAGAACTCACAATGAGATATGTGAGGGTTATCTAAAGTCTATAGAAGGGAAAATTCATAGTCCCTTGGTTGTGTAAAGGTTACAAGAACAACCCAGATGATATTTCAAGTTACTCATAAAATTCTTATGTAAGGTTCATCTCCATGATCAAGAAACTTTCATAAGATTTATTTTACCATTAAATAATATTTAAAATACCTTAAAATGGAAAATGAAAATTAGAAACTCCATTTTAATTATTCAGCTAAATGAGGGAGAGATTGAATAAAAAATCCATATGATGATCATCTAAATGAAGAAAAAAATTTGATATCATGGGGAGAATTTCAAGAAGTTGTAATATTTGAGTGACACCAACCTTCAAAAATTAGGACCCTCATCCTGTACATGTGGAACTCATCCAATGGAGAATAAAAATACTAATGTACAGTGCTGAATTCTAGAATAAGGAAGAAAAAAATCTTAGATGCTTATAAATACTTTTCTTCTCTCCCATTGAATAGTATTATAGTCTATAGACTTCAAAATCAACTTTATTAACATGGTATTTTGAAAATTATTTATGGATTTTTAATTTTAATTCATTTTACTTTTATCATGTTTTTTATATCCCTCTATTTCATAGTGAGATCTAATACTATAGTTATAGATAATTAACTATAGGTATGGTCCTTGGGGAAGATTTCATGGGCTTCTGAATCTCTGTTCTTCAATTTGTTATCATTTCTAATTCACATCCTTCATTTAGTATTGAGTGGTAGGGAAGTGGATATATGATCATCATTTGTTCTTCCCATTTTGGTTATATTCTTCTATTTATAAAATAGTAATCAAAAGTATAAATTATTAATTAAGGAGAAAAAAGAGTCACAAGAACTAAAAAATACTATGGAGGATGAATGTAATGATGTCTAATAGCATCATCACTCAATAAATCAACACATTCGGGGGTAAATAATCCCATATTAGAAAAAAATTGATAAATTTTAAATCTATAGTATACTAAGAAGTGAAGAAGTCAGTGACTCTGTTCCCTTCACACCAAGTGTGCATTACCTCCACCTGGTTGTTAAGAAATATATTTCTTCTTCTCATATGATAAATTATGGACCAAGGAATAGAATAATTTCCATGTAAGTAGTTGTGTATGATTAGAGAATCAGTTTCAATTGACTCTAGATTGAGGTTCCTGACAAGGATAAATTTTATTTCATTAAGAAAAGTGCATGCCTTCACAAAGGGTGAGTCTCCATGACCATAATAACCATAGATATCCATTATTATTGGGTCCCTCAAGTCACTTACAGCACCTCCTCCCATAATAAGACCGTTGTTACATGAACCACCAATTTTAGGTTTGAGACCATGACTTGGAGGCAACCATTTAACCCATTTCCCTTGTATAGATGAACCCTGAATTGAGGAAGGAGAATATATACCCACCATAAAAAGATGCAGTAAAGGATTCTTATCCCACTGCTTGATAAGAACTCCCAAACCCACCTCTAGGTTTCTGGATAGTGGATGCCTCAGTTGAGTGTGTTCGCTAACTCTTCACTATAGAGGAGGTGAGTTGGATATGCATAGGTAGGTTTCCCATATTTGTTTAGTCCCACAAATTAGATAGAGAAGATAAATAAATGAGTAGTTATGACTTTATTGTTGGATTAGGAAAATATTTAGATAATGAAGAATCCTTGTGATCAAAACTAGGTCTAGACCTTTTCACCAAGACCCTTATTTTCATTTGTTAATAATGCCAAATAAGTAAACACCTTTTCATTACATTATTTCTTTAATAATTAAGAAAAAAATAAAAACATGAATAAGTGGTAGGGTGGTTTCTCACTAGACTTAATTCCTTGATGGATGACTCTATTCAAACTCTAGTCTGCATTCTAGGTCTTTCAAAATTTATGTTGAATGTAAGGCCTATGATAGCCTTTATATCAAAACTTACCTTTGAATTTTGAGCAGTATAATCCTTTATTTGTCAACTTTTAACTTCTATAAATTAAAACTGACTCCCACTAGCCTCTTAAAGCACATGAGCCTCAGCCCAGTTGGTGAGGTATCCTTAAGTTCATCCACAAGACCTAGGTTCAAAACCAGGTAGAGGCATATTTCCAGGGTGCTGTAATAGTACTATAACAGGTACTGTAGCAGTACTATAGCAAAACTGAACATTGTGCGGGCACTGTAGGTACTGTGCAGAACTGTAAACTGTATGGGTACTGTAGCAGGTATTGTTAGGTACTGTAGCAGCTAGAACTATTCACCTTGGGCCACTGGTTTGGGCTTAGAGTCCTTAAGTCTTTCAGTCCACCCAAGACTTTGGGTTAGTAGGGCTATCAGGCCACCTCAAGGCCTTCGGGCCACATGCATTTTCCCCAGACACTATAAAAAAGGAGCATCCCCAGAAGAGGATTCATAGTAGGTTCACTCCCCAGAGTAGAGCCAAATGGATTTTTCAGAATGGGAGGTTATGGTTATGCCATCAGGACTAGCCTGTGCTTGCACGGGAAGCCTAGCCAGAGAGCCATGTGAAGGTGGAGAGCTACTATCATGATGTAGATGCTGGGGAGGGGAAGTTCCTTGTATATAGTCTTCTTGAATTCCCTAAGACCTTTAGGTCGTGTAATCTATTAAGCTTACGGGACATGTAATCTCTGAGCCATGGGCCTTCTAAGGGTTACCCCACATCCCTTGAAAGGGGGGTTATCAAAAATCAATAAAAATGAAGGCCTTTGGTCCATTCAGGCACTGGCCTCTTAAAAACTATATTCTATTAAGAATTATATTCTAAGATACACAAAATTGTTTAGGTTTATGAAATAACTATTATTTATTTTTTTAGTAGGAATGTTTAATAAATAAACTATTGGTTTTAGAGAATATATAGTATTCTACGTGTTTGAATAATTTTCCTCTGAAAATAAGAGTTTATTTTAAAAATATACCATTAATGGATAGTGGGAACACCTACCCTCATGTTTTCAAAAAAATTATATAAACACTTTATCCTAGATAAAATATGTTTATACTTGTCTCCTTTTCAAATCATTTATAGAATTAGATGAACTATAAACTATGTTTATATAATTAATCATCACATATTGTTTACAATAACTCTTTATTAATAAAAAATTTCTCTTATAATATAAGAAAAATGAAATAAAGATATGCTTCCTTTTCTTTGATTCATTTAAACTTGATAAATTTATTTACATTCCAATATTTGATTTATAAACTCTTTTCTTTACCACTTTTTATATAAATTAAAATCTCTATCAATTATTCCCTTGATTTTTAACTCTTGTATATTTACAACACTTGTAAATTATTTAGTTGGTATCACATAGCCTTCAAAAATACATAATTTATTTTTATAACACTGATATTTGTCCTAGAAATTATAAGGAGTTTCTAAAACCTATTCATGTATCTTAAAAAATTGTATCCTTTGAAATAATTACTCCTCCTTCATGATAACACCTTAAGGTGTTGATGACCTTGGTTGGCTACTTGAAGAAACATTTTTATACTCTCAAACTAATTTTTCTTCTCCTGGTTTAAAACTTTACCCACTTGTACTATCTACACATCACCAGAACCTAGAAATCACATGCTTAGTTCATTTATTCTAAACTCTTGAGAATATAAGGTAAACTTATTTTAAATTCATTAATTTTATTGGAACATTTACATAGATGACAATACAGTGAATTACTTTACTAGAATAATCCTTAATGAAACATCTAGTCATGTCAATTCATTGGCATACTCAATCATATTGAGAATCATTGACATGAACAATCATAAGGAGTATATGAAACTAAAATTCCTTAGATGATTTTTTATTTAATTACCTTGAAACCTAAAGAGAACTATTTTGTACATCTCAAAAATCATCCAAACTCACTTGTTGAATAACTTCAATACCTGGTTACTTGAAAAGATGTTACTCTAATAGATAAAATTTCTATTTACTTAATAACTCTTCCAAAGTTACCAGTAACATGAGTTTCTTACATTAAGCTACCCCTTCCAATAGGATTGATCTCAAAGATTTTTTTTATGATGATGATGATGTTATCTATAAGATAATCTTCTATTAAATAATTATCATTTATTTATTAACATTTAATAATTAACTTTATTAAATGGTCGCCCACTAAAATTATAACCCCTTTTAAAATCATCAATAAATTAGTTGTCCAATATCCATATTTCACTAAGTAATGAGTATAATAGGGAATTCATCTCACTACTTAGTTATTTAGGTAGTACATCATCCCAATCATATCATATATGACTCTTGGATAATTGAATGAAAAAATCTTTATCTAATAAATCAAGTGGATAAACCAAATGTATTCCTCTAGTATCCTAAATATTAAGGTTTCTTGGATAAATGAAACTTAAAGAAAATTACAAGAATAAACCTCCTAACTATTGGGAACACTATAACTTGATTATACTGCACAAGATAATTTAGAGTAACCTGAATATGGCATTAAACTACTTAGTTGGATGGTCAAGTTATTAGAAAGCGTTGTTATAGAAGGAATATCACACCTAGTATTTTAAAGGGGATTTAACTCACCTTCTTATCCCATGTTATTCCCTTGTATGAATGCTTCTAATAATTTAGTTTTTTTGGATTCATACTCCACCCACCAAATTAATATCTTCAACCCATATTAATGTTTAACTCTTTACATAACCCATAGTCTGTGTTATTCACCCAAAATATAATCCAAGCATATTTACATCCAAATGCATATAATGTAAGAGGTATATAAACTCTTATTGCAAAGTTCTATAATTATATATGGTTTAAAATCTCCACATAAGTAAGATCATATAAAAATATAGTCTACCCAAAACTTTTTAGAATAAGGCATAAGCCTTCAAGCCAATGGTAATTATGACCCAAAGTCCCTCTACCCAGAGATAATTTACTCAATAGAGAATCTAATTCATGATGACTTTAAAACCTAATGTGTATAAACTATATTCAAAAACTAAATTTAAGGCATTAACATTAATTATAAACAAGGGACAAGGTATATGAAAGCTAATTTTATGTAATTATACATATCATGTTATGAAAGGCTTTAAAAATTATAAGAAGTTATTTAATAACTTAAACTAAAAAATAAAATTATTCATAATATATAAAAAAAATTATATAAATGGATAATAAAAAAGTGAATAATATTTAAATAAATGAAATATTCATAAATTTAAACATGATATAATCATTTATGAAAAATTGATAAAAATATCTATTATAAAAACTTTATAATTTTAGCTTATTCATTATATACATTACATAATATTGAAAAAAAACACTTTATATTCATTTCATAACATGAAATCCTTCATATTATTCAATATATATAATTTCACTTAAATATATGATATTTTAATGAATTATAAATATTTTATAATCCAATTTTTACTATATAAACATTTTATACAATTCAAATATCACATACTTAATATTATTTAAACCCTTGATCAACTCAATCATCAAAACTCCTTTTTACTGTGTCTATATAATTTCTAAAAATAAGGCTTTAATTTGAATGATTCATAATTTAAATATAAATAATTTTACATTTTTCTTTATTTTTCAATTTATAAACTCTTTATAAAATTGCCTTATTATTAGAAAATAAACACTTAATTTCCAATCCATATGGCATGCCATCTAATTTTTTCTAAAATGTATTTTTATTATTAAAATTTAATATTTTGGAATATTTAATAAAAAATGTTTCCTGAACATTTAGTTAATTAATTATAAACTATTTATAATTAATTAACTTATAAACTCTATAAATTAATAAATATTAATAAAATAAATTTTATCATTATTTATAAATAATTTATAAAAAATAAATTTAATTCAAAATAAAATATAAAGAAAAATAAAAAATTAATCCTTGAACTATATTTTACAATTCCATCATAATCGTATAATACGATATAATAAATGTATTATAATCCACTTTAAGTCATAGGCTATGATGGATAGATCATGAGTTCATCTGCTATTAGTCGTACTTAATGATTGATATCCTAATCATCGAATATGATAGGTAATAATTTTTTACGATTGATATCTATGATCACCACATCTGATATTAATAGTTCTATTTTATGCATATAATTTATAAATTAAAATTCATTAATTTCATTAATTTTAAAAAAATCTCATGTATTTAATGTTACAATGGGTAATAAGTAGTTAAAATATAAATTTGAATGAAAAAAGAAATTAAATTTTTATATTTGAAATGATTTTTACTTAAGAAAATATTTTGAGTTTTGTAGGTAGAAAGAGGGCCAACCAAGATAACATGCATGCATGGGTGCAGGTGTGTATAGTGGAGGCAAAGTCCCAGTGTGGGTTATGTGTTCATGTCAAAGAAGAGTGCCCAACACTTTCACATGAGAACCATATTTTACGATTCAATCATAATCATATGATATGATATAATTCATGTATTATGATCCACATTAATTTATAAGCTATGATAGATAACTCATGACTTCATCACCTACAGTATTGATAATTTAATTTTATGCATTAAATTTTTCAATTAAAATTCATTAATTTATTTAATTTTTAATTTTTTATGATGAATTATTTAATGTTGCAATGGGTAAAAAAATTTAAAATATAAATTTTTAAAAAATAGATTTTAAATTATTTTTACTTAATAAAATATTTTGAGTTTTGTATGGGGAAAAATAGGAAAGATCGCATGGGTCAGGTGTGTGTGCCATAAAAGAATGGGCATATAGGTGTAGGCATTTACTAGTGGATATCATCTGGTGAGTGATAGCCACATCCCAATTTATTAAGTAGGAACTAGAAAATGATGAAATCGATGTGGGATGTGGTAAATAGAGGCACCTCTCAATAATAAAAAATGGTATGGTTCAGCCCCATTGTACATCATCTCCCTCATAATGAATAATATGTTGATATATTTCAATGTGTCACATCTAAATGAACCCATAACCTCCATTATCACCATAATAGAATCTCGGAGATGTCCCTGTGTTACTAATACAAAGCAAGGAATTCCATGGAAGTTAATGGGATCTCACATGTGATCCCTTTGAAGCATAGAATAATTAGAAAATTCCATGAACTAGGAGGAGGAAGGAAATGGAAGAGAGTTTGAAGTTTCATGGGAGGTTGGAGAATAAGGGACACTTATACCTATAAAGGGTCTCATTTTAGACTAGAATCAAATTTAGCTTCTCATGAAGTATCAATACTATAGATGGAAATTTTAAAATTTATATAAATGGGATTTATCACTTCTAAAAAGTGTTGTTTATCTAAGAATCATTAAAAGTCGGCCATTATCAATGCTAAAAAAACCTAATAAAGAGTGTCTTTATCAGTGCTAAAATAAAATAACGGATAGAGGGTGACTTTATCAGTGCTAAAAATAAATGATAAAGGGTGTCTTTATCAACGTTGATGAATGACATCTTTATCATCCCTAAAAAACATTGATAAAAGATTCCTTTATCAATGAATTTTTAGCACTTATAAAATTTCAAAACAAACAGATTTTTCAATGCTTTCACTCTCAAACACCCCCCCCCCCATCCACCTTGAAGCACTCTAAATCTCACAAACCCCCCTTTGTCAATGCTTGCAATTCCCCTTTGATAGCGCTTTTCCACTATCAAGCTCCATGTTCACCTGCGCATCTGGACTCGATCATGTGACCTCCCTTATGAATTCGAACCCCTTTACCACTTCCCTAAGATTTCTTTGTAGCATATTTTATGATATTTCTATTTATTTATATATATTTACATAAATAATTTTTATTCATATATTTATGTATATTTATATAATTATTTTTAGATATATTTATAAGTTATATGTTAATTTTTTTGTGTGTATGATATATATATACATTTATTTACTTAAATATATTATATATTAATATTCATTTATATATATTAGAATATAATAATAAATATAAATATATATATATATATACTAATACACACACATATGTATACATAAACATTATATATACATTTTTATAAGTATGTGTGTGCATATATATATTCATAAATTTTTATAATGTAAAAAAATGGTTAGAATTTGTTTTAAATAAAATAGATAATAATTAATTTCATATGATTTATATAATTATTTTTAAATAAATTTTTAAAATATGTATATATGTTTTATATTTAGATATAAATTTAATACATTACATATATATTTATATGTCTATATATTTACATATATATATTTATACATATTCAAGTATAATTTTATAGTTAGATATAAATTGTTTATAATGAATTTATAAATACTTACTGTAAATATTTTTATATACTATATTTAATGATAATGGTAATGATATATTTATAAAAGTACCTTTATATACACATATTTACACAATACTGATACAAATACACATATGCATGTATTTATAAACAAATGTTCAGATTTATATTTCATACATACACGCGCAAATAAATATATATATTTATTTACATAAATTAGAATATATAAATAAATATATTTTTATAGACACAAATATTTATATATAAACATTACTTGTATAGGTATATATATTAATGAATTTTTATAAGTTAAATAAAATGGATAATTTTTTATTTTAAATAAAATGAATGATAAATATTATTTCCATATGGATTATATATTTAAAAAATCATTTTTATATAAATATGTTTAAGTATTTATTTGTACAATTGATTTATTATATGTAAATATAAGAAAACATGCATATATTTAATTATAAATAAAACTAAAATATGAAAAATGATAAAATTTCATAACCATAATATCTATATAATTTCAATTCCTAAGAATAAATTTAGTCTCTATTGAAAAATTACAAGAATTCCCTCTTAAATGAAGCTTAAATTCCATCGAATATTAAAAAATTAGGGTATCCCAACTAAAAAATCAATTTTAAAGGCCTTATAAAACCTTTTGACCTATAAAAAACAATAATAGGTGTCCCCCAAGTTAAAACGGTGTAGATATTTTAATATGATTCAATTTTATATGTGGTAGTGCCCAAGTGAACACCCAGATCAAAATATATGGTTATTTGAACTCCAAGTCATGTTTTCAACTTATCTTAGATCATGCATTAATTTATTGAATTTTTATGCCATCCAATTTTTATTAAATGAATATTACTCAATAAGAATTAGTAAATTATTAATTAATATTATTTTATAATTATTTTATAATCCATTTTTCACTAAATATCTTATATATTAAGTGTAAAAGAATATTTAGTCTTCTATAAATCATATTTAATAAAATATATTATATTTATATCAATATAAATATATTTATATATTAATATTTTATTTTTAATGATATATACTCTTTTATGAAATATACCTTTTATCATCGCTAAAAACACTGATAAATGATATATTTTATCACCACTAAAATAAAAGTGCTGATAAAGGTAGTTTTTATCAATGCAATTTTTTAGCACTGATAAAAGGTACATATTATCAGCTCCTTTTTCTAATACTGATAAAATTAATTTTTATCAGCAATTTAAAAGGCCGCCTTTTTCCGTGCCTGAAAAAAAAACTCTAATAAATGTGTCTTTTATCATCAATTTTTTAGAACTGATAAATTTTCCATTTATCATTACTTTTTCTAGCACTGATAAAGGTGTCATTTATCAGCGCTTTAGCTAGTACTGATAAAGGCTAGTGCTAGATAAAATAAAATATGTAGTAGTGTATTTTGTTTTAGGAGGTTTCTTGCACCATAAAATCAGAGTGGATTTAGAAGGATGGGGATTTTTACAGCCTGAGGTTTTGATTTGTGATCACTAATACATATTTGGATTTATCCAATATTTACCTTTACCAGTGCAAGCTAAAAGCACTGATAAAGGGGGGCCCTTTTTTAGTGATAGAAAAAAAACAATGATAAAAGGTTCTTTTATCAGTGCTTTTAGCTAGCATTGATAAATTTTATTACTGGATAAACCCAAATCTATAATAGTGTATTGTGTTATAGGAGGTTTCTTACACCATAAAATTAGAGTGGGTTTGGAATGATGGAGATTGTTGTAGAATGAGGTTTTGGTTTGTGACCATCACTACATATTTGAGTTTATCCAATACTACACTTTATCAGTGCTGGCTAAAAGTACTGATAAATGGGGTCCCTTTATCAGTGCTTAAAAAAAAGTGCTGATAAATGGTGCTTTTTTCAGCACTGAAAATCGGTGATAAAAGACCTCATTTATCAGTTCTTTTTTTAGCACTGATAAAGGCACCCTTTATCAATGATTTTTTTAGCACTGATAAAGGGTTCTTTTTATTAGCGCTAAAACAAATGTAGATAAAGGTCACCTTTATCAGTGTTTTTGTATTAACACAAATAAAAAAACTACCTTTATCAGCACTTTTTTTAGAGGTGATAAAAGGTAATTTAATAAAAATTATATATGTAGTTAAAACAATATATGAATATATAAATATATTTATATTGATATAAATATTATATATTTTATTAAATATGATTTATATAAGACTAAATATGCATTTACACTTAATATATAATATATTTAGTGAAATGGATTATAAAATAATTAAAAAATAATATTAATTAATAATTTGTGAATTATTAATGAGTAATAATAATTTAATAACAATTAGATGACACAAAAATCCAATAAATGAATGAACAGTCTAAGATAATTTGAAAACATGACTTAAACTTCAAATAGTCATAAATTTTGATCTAGGAGTCCATTTGGGATCTACCACATATCAAATTGAAGCATGTGAAGATATATACACCATTTTTAACCATGGGGACCTTGGTCATTGTTTTTCTTGGTCGAAAAAGGCCTAAAATGCCTCTAAAACTAAGTTTTTAGTTCAGATACCCAAATTTTTAATACTAAATGGAAATTTAGCTTCATTTAAGAGAGTCTTATTGTTCTTTTTTAGTGGAGACTGAATTTATTCCCATGGATTACATTCATATAGATATTATGGCTTTAAAATTTCTATCATTTTTCATATTACAATTTTACTTATAATTAAACATATGCATACTGATTTATATTTACATATAATAAATCAATAGTACAAATAAATATTTAAACATATTTACATAAAAATGTATTTAAAAATATATAAATCATGTGGAATTAAATATTTATTATTTGTTTTATTTAAAATAAAAAAAATTCTATTTTATTTAATTTATAAAAATTCATTAATATATATACCTATACATGTAATGTTTGTATATAAATATGTGTGTGTCGATAAAAAAATATATTTATGTGTATATTATAATATATGTAAATAAATACATATATGTAAATATTTATACATGTATGTGTAAAATATAAATGTTTACATGTGTTTGTGAATATGTGTGTATGCGTGTGTGTAAATATGTTTGTGTGTGTGTGTGTCAATATTATGTAAATACATCATATAGAAATGTATTTTCATAAATATATCATTATCATTAAATATAGTATATAAAAATATTTAAAATAAATATTTATAAATACATTATAAAAAATTTGTATCTAAATATACAATTATATGTAAATATGTATAAATATATATGTAAATATATCAACATATAACTATATATGTAATGTATAAAATCTATATCTAAATAAACAATATATAGACATATTTTAAATATAATTTTATAAACCATATGGAAATTATTATTATCCATTTTATTTTAAACAATATCTGGCCATTTTTTACATCAAAAAAATATATGAATATAAATATAATTATACAAATTTTTATATATAATGTTTATATATAAATATGTGTGTGTATTAGTAAATGGATATATATTTTTATTTTTATTTTTATTTTAATATATATAAATGATTATTAATACATAATATATTTAAATAAATATAAGTGTGTATATATATATATATCATACACACATACACACAAACATATATTTTATAAATTTATTTAAAAATAATTACATAATTACATATAAATATATAGGTAAAATAATTTATGTAAATATATAAAAATAAATTGAAATATCATAAAATATAGAACAAAACAAGCTTGGTGTAGTGGTAAAGGGGTTCAAAATTCATGAGGGAGGTCACAGGATCAATACCAGGTGCGCAAGAAATTAAACATGTAGCTAGGAAATATAAAAGTGTCGAAAATTTGGGGTTACAAGTGTTAACAAAGTGGTGGTATGTGATTGTGGGAGTAGGTCGAGGTTGGGGTTGGTTTGATCACTCGAAAAAAATTTAAATTTTATCAGTTCTAGAAAAAAATGTTGAGAAAGGCCCCCTTTATCAGCACTAGCAAAAAACAATAATAAAGGCTACCTTTTTCAGAAATTTTTTATCACTGATAAATACACCATTTATCAATATTTTTTAGCACTGATAAAGTCCAAGTGTTTTAATGGTGCTTAGGTTAAAATTTCCTTTTTAGAATTGATAAAACCAATTTCTAGTGATTTTAAAAGTTTGATCTGTAGTAGTGTCCATAGATTGAAGAAGATGGAGAATGATAATTTTCATTAAGAGGGAGATAAAATTTAGTATACCGATAATGATTTTTAGAGTCTCATTATGATATGGGCTTGGATTTTCTGCCTTGAGGAGCTTGTGCCACAAGAAATGGAATTTCAC
Source organism: Viscum album (assembly GCA_963277665.1). Lineage (NCBI taxonomy): Eukaryota > Viridiplantae > Streptophyta > Magnoliopsida > Santalales > Viscaceae > Viscum > Viscum album. The sequence continues at coordinate 598,592,058 of OY728159.1, read as the reverse complement.
CATAAAAATAGTGAAGGTTAAATGATTTTCATGGAGTTTTAACGGCTATGACATAAGTTTTTTGCTACATTTTGGAGGTGTTGGTTAAGGAAGTGACTCAAGTTGGAGGGAGGATGAATCCCTACACCACAGATGATTGATCCATGAAGCAGTTTTGATGGATTTGGAGTGATTGATAAGGTTATTGTCATAGACTTCATACTATATTGCAGCCTGAGGTTGAGAGATTTGGATTATGATGCAGTATACTGTCCACATCATATCCTATAGATATAAAATAGATAATAAGATTCATTTTTATTCCTTTTAACCTCTCTCTCACAGATAATTGGAGTTATATTTAAGGGAGATGTGGGAGGTATTTTTACACATGGATTGCATAATAATTTGAGTACATTAAAGCTTAGAGATATATGAGATATAAGAGATAAGGAGATATAGAGATAATTTATACTTGTAGATATCTATTTGAATCCATTGTCTATTTAAAGGGAGGTGTTTTTCACTTGTAGGAGGATTGAAAACATGATGGTATGGGAAACAAGAGTGAATTGGCCACTTGGGTAGTTGTGTAACTTAGTGGTTGTTTTTAATTTTCTTTTTTAGTTGTGTAATAGTGTAATTCATTCATTGGTTGTCCAAAGAAATTCAAGTAAGTTTTTTATACATTTATCAACATATTTATTTTATATTAGTGTTTTTTATTCCCCCTTCCATGATTCAAAGTTTATTCATGTTAAATGAACAATCAACTATAAATGGATAGTGTTGTATGATAGGTTTGAGTTAATGAAGGTCATGCATATATGTTTTAATTTTTTTTCTTTTATTTTTATATTTTCATATTGTTTAGTATTATATTTAAATTAATTCATATCAAATTCAATAATCACCTAGAAAGAGTGATGGTGATGGGGGATGAGACCCAATGTGACTGAGAGGTGTGGGGAGTGAAAGGTGACTTAATTCTAACTTTCTCTTAGAGGTTGATTATAATTCAACTAGGTTAGTTATAGATTACCTCAGTAAAGGGATCAGTAGGCCTTGGTAGTTTTAGTCTGTGTCGATAGGTTGGACCAGATACCCTTAATTACTCTCATGACTATTAATTCTATCTATTTCACAAGTGGAGTTGATTTGTATTATATTATGAAAAAACATTCATGGATTTCAATTTCCCTCTCTTCATCATTCAATATTTTTTAGTTCATTTATTTAATTCACTTTTTTAGTCTAGTTTCGTTTAAGATTTAGTGACAAAGTCTTATATATTGGGTTTATAGTTTCCCAATTCCTCATGGGTTGAACCTCAGTACTTGCATATCCAATACTACTTTTTAATAGTTTTAGTGATTTATAGTTTCATGTTTTTAATTGATAAACCAATTTAAGACCATTGGAAGTAATGATTCCCATAATTTCAATCAAGTTTTTGTATCATTATTGGGGAATAAGGAAAAAATTTAAACTTGATACTTAAGACATGACTTTTCTCTCCTTTTTTTGTGATTTTAGAGTAGCCTTTCTTTTTGTTTTTTATACACTTTGGGTTTCTATGGTTGTTATTGTGGGTCAATGTAAAGATGACACCCCACATTGGTATAGTGATCTAAATGTCCAATCAATCCCAATATATTGATGTCCTTAAACAAAATATTCAATTCTAAGGATGTAAGAAACAAATTCAAACATGGGTTCCACAACAAGACCCAAGTATGGACAAGTGGATCCTCCAAAGCATGGAATAATTATTCATGGAGGGATTAAAACTCTTAGAGATAGTGAAAAAATATGTCAAGGAATCAAGAGAGGTGACCAATGATTAATCCAACTTCAAAGACAAATATGAGGATAAATTTTAAAGCGAATCTAAAATCAAGGATAAATCTGAGGTAAACTAGAATAGTGAATCCAAAACTAAATAATTCATAGAGGGAACCTTCACAACTATTTAAGAGTGAGATGGAAGAATAAAACTTCATTAAATAAGAATAAAAATATTAGGATAAAGGGGTGGTGGATGCTAAAATCTTTTCATGACATGATAAATATTATTAGGGAGAAATTCATCATCTAAGATAGCATAAGACTTGAAAAGGTGCTAGAACAAATACATTGAAAATGTAATGTCTGCTAAAATTGAAAATCTTGTTAAAGATCTGTAAGAGCAGCCTAAATAAGAGTAAAATGAGGACTGCTATAAAATTTTTATATCCATTTAAATAATTTACCAATCCTTATTAATATCAAAATTATTGTTTGATCCTACAAAAATCAAAACTTATTTCAAAGTGTAAAAGAAGAGTTACATCAGTTGCACTAAAATTTCATTCGTGGTTAAATACAAATTGGGTAACTCGATATGATGCTCTTATCATGTGAGTACAGGAGGTATGGTTTATTCAATAACCTTAAACAAAATCATTTTCTGTGAGGCAACCTAAGTTTTCTATTACTTTCTAAGAATTTAGTATTTATTTTAAGAATATTATAATGTGGTTTCAATCCTCTATTTTTTTAGCTTATGTAGGAATGTATTTTTTTCTTTTATAAGTTTTTTTCTCTTCTATAGGGCCATGTTGAAAAAGTCCCAAAAGGAAAAAATTGAAGGGGAAATAGTGATTCATGAGGAAAGGGGAATATTTATTTTAATTATTTATCTTTTACTCCATTGAATTATTAATTTTGTTATTTTGATTTAACTAAAAAATGAAAGAATCAATTTATATTTTTCTATATTTTTAATATATAAAAAAAGTTACTTAGGATTACCATGATTGCATGTTTTATATTTCATTGTTAATAAGGTTGAATGTGTAAGATAGGGGATTGATGATTATTGGTAATCATAGGGGTAATAATTTTATAAATTATGAGTTGGGGAGTCTAGTTTATTGGTGTAGATGAAATTAACCTTATATTTTTCATTCATTGAAATTATGAAATTCAAGTGGATTTTTTTATTATTGTGCATGCCATGAGTGATTTCCCAATATCATATGTTCTCATTCCTAAGAAAAATCTATTCTAAATACTTCCTATCATTTCTTAAGTAAATTTCTTGAGATATAATTGGGTAATGTAAACATATTATAATATACATTGATACCTTTTCAAATATATAATTTTATAAAGTTATTTTTAATATTATTGAGGAATTTTTTCCAAGCCTTTATCCTCAAGACCCATATTTTCATTGTATCTTTTTTTAAGCTTATATAATCCATGAATGAACTTATTATGGAATCACCACATTAAAATCCTATTATATCCTTCCTACACTTACTCTTTGTATTTTTTTTATGATATTCAATGGTTCAAGTGAAGGGGGTGTATATGGTATAAGGGTCGTAGTTAATAATGGATAATATGTGAGGTGTTATTTTCATTAGGTGTGGGAAAAGTCCATGATTATCCATAATTTTATTCAATTGTTACCCCTCTTAGAAAAATAAAAAATATATAAAAGGTAAAATTGGAAAGAAAAAAACGAAATAAATTCCGGGGAAATGGTTTGTGTCTTGGGTAGGCCAAAAATAACCCTTATTTCAACCTATGATTTTGTTATAACTGTTACAATTAGTACCGTGAGTTGATCAAAACTAGGTTGGGTGTGGAGTGTGAGATTTTTCCAATGTACATCATTTGAAAATGAATAGAGAAAGTAGGTAAAATGAAAAATAGGAAATCCTTTAATTATTATTCATTTGGTTTATGGCCTTTACTTTGAGTTTGGGAAGTGGGGGTGATATCATTATAGAGTAACGTTCATTGAGAATTTATTTTGATTATCATGCATAATTCTAATGATTTTAACCTCTTTTTGAGCCATAAATTTTTTAAATAATTTACATACCTACCTTAATCCTATAATTAATATAATCCTTATTGTTAATTAATCATGATTGATTGTTATATTTTTCTTTATAAATTGGATATTTGAACTCCTTTGTAATATTATGGTTAGGATCATGTACTTAAAGTATGAGATTAACTCCATTTAAAATGTACCTTGAGTGATGAGTGATAAAATTCAATGTTGGGTATATCAAAAAGTGTCATGCATACTAATAATAAATTAATATACTTAAATGTAATGGAGGATAAGACTCATAATTCAAAATGGATAAAGAAAAATACATTTTTAGTCGGTTTTCCTTAAAAAGTGATGAGTTTAAAAGATATATCTCATGTGAATATTAAAAAAAATTCCCCATTGATGATTGTATCATTTTTTTGGCTTTTTAATTTAAATATTGGCATCATGGACACCATTTTTAATTGAGTGGAGATTTATTCTTGAGAATAAGAATAGCTTAAGTGTGCGGGATTTGATAAATCTATTTTATATATACAATTTTTAAAGTAAAATTCATTAATTTCATTAATTTTTAATTATTTTTTCTCAAGTATTTAATTTTATATTATACCCATGGGTAATGAGTAGTTAAAATATAAATTTGGAAAAAATAAAATTAATTTATAAAATTTAAATTATTTTTACTCAAGAAAATATTTTAAGTTTTGTGGGTGAAAAAAGACAACCCTTATATCCAAAAAATGGGAGCTTGGCTCAACCACATAAGCCACTTAGGTGGCCCACATGCATGGGTGAAGGTAAGGAGGCAGATCCCCAGTGCGGGTGGGTGTGATTGTGAGAGTGTATATCAAAGAGGAGGTCCTGACATGTGTAAGCGACGAGCATGATGACTGATATTGGTGGAGACCAATGGTGCCCATCTTGTGAGTTCTAATTGAATCTTGGGTTATTAAAGACTATTCATAGAATAATGAAATTGATGTGGAATATGGGGGGAAATCATTATTTATTACTAATAAAAACAATATTTTTCAGCCCCATCATTTTTCATCTCTCTTTCAAAGAAGAATATGATGTCAGTTCTTCTTATGACATGCCTACATGAACCAATAACCTCCATTTTCACCATAGTAAAATCTTTGGGATGTCTCTATGTGACACCTATAAAGTAAGGAATGCTACAGAAGCCACTAAGTGCTCGTATTCAAGCCCCATGAATCCAAGAGGAATGATAGAATGTCATGAAGTGGGAGGAAGAAGGAAATAGAAGATAGTTTGAAGCTACATGGAAGAATATGGTATAAAGAAACCTTACACAATAAAAGGCCTCATTTTAGTAGTGGGTCATATTTGGTTCCTCATGAAGTATTTCATCGTACGAGGTCACTTTCACCATATAATTAGATTACGTTTCAAAGTATTTAGATTTTTGTGGCATGGAGTTTTGGTTTGTCTTATTGGTTAAAGAAGATGGAGAGTGATTATTTTCATGGAGAGGGGGTTGTGTCATATCATACCAACTATGACATGGAGAGTATCATTATGTAAGGGGATAATTTTTTATTTCTTGAGGAGCATGTACCATAGAAAATAGTGTTTGTCCATAGAAATGGTGAAGGTAAAATGATTTTCATAGAGTTTTCAAGGCTACAACATAGGGTTTTTACTACATTGTAAAGGTGGTAGTGGCTTGAGTTGGAGGGAGGATGAAGCCCTTTACCATAGATGATCAATCCACATTACTGTTTTTATGGAGTTTCAGTGAGTGAGAAGGTATGTGTTGTATCCCCCACATTATGTTATATCCCAACACTGATATATTTGGATTAGGATATTGTATATTATCCATCATGCAGCCTACAGATAAAAAGAAAACATGAAAATATTTTTTTATTAAATCAAATATTTCTCTCATGCATAATCGGAGTTATATTTAAGATAGATGGGGGAGGTATTTTTACACATGTATTACATTATTATTTGAGTAGTTGAAGGTCGAGAGATATATGACATATAAGAGATAAGGAGACACATATATAATATATACTTGGAGATATTTGAGAGAATTATTTTCCTATTTAATGGGAGGTATTGTGCACTGTAAAAAAGGATTGACAATCTAGAGGTTTGGTAAGTAATATTGGATTGAACAATGAAGTATCTATGTATGTCAGGTCTTTTTTTCTTTTTTTCTTTTAGTTTTTTAGAGTGTAATTTATGAATAATTCAAGTAATTTTTTTATCAATTGTTCAACACTATTATTTTAGTGTAGTGATTTTTATTCCCTCTTCAATGATTACTAGTTTATTCATGGTTGATGAATAATAGACTATGAGTGGATAGTGTTATAGGATGGGGTGGAATTGATGAAGTGGATGCATATATGTTTTTAATTTTTCCTTTCTAGTGATATGTACATATTTCCTAGTATTTCATTGAAATTAATTCATATCATATTCCCTAATCACCTAGTGATTGTAATGGTGTTAGGGGATGAAATTCAATGTGATAGAGGAGAGTGGGGAGAGAGATCCTACTCACCTACACCTTTCACTTAGAATTTTACTTTAATGCTACTAGTATGGTTATATATTAGCTTTAATAAAAGGATCATAAGTCCTAAATAGTTTTAGTTTGTGTCAGTAGGTAAGAATAGATACCCCCAAGAAGTCTCATGACTATTAATTTTATATATATCACAAGTGGAGTGAATTTTTCTTAGATTATAAAAAAATATCCTTGGATTTCAATTTCCCTATCTTCATCCTTTATTAGTTTTTAGTTCATTGATTTAATTCAATTTTCTAGTCTAGTTTAGTTTAAGAAGTAGGGATAAATTCCTATCTGAATACTGGTTAATGGGCTAATTGTGGTAGGTTTTTTGTGTAAAAACAGTAACTAAATGTGGTGTTTGGAAATATTTTTTTGGAATTTTTTCAAATTCCACAGAGGTTTTATTAAAAATTCATGTCAAATTCTCCTGTGACAATTTTTTAAATTTTTAGTGATGGTTTTTCATTTTCATTTTTGTATCTTGGATAAAAGCGGTTTAAACAGTTGCTAAATAGCTAATGCTATTTAATGGTAGTCTAAACTGACTTTATATAAAAACTTCATTTAGTAGTGGTTTAAATCGATGATAAATTTTCAATATTATTTTATGGTATTCTAAACCACCACTAGTTGTTATAGTAAAAAAATAAAATTCATATTAAAACCACCAACACAAAAAAAAACATAAAATATATCATAGATTCATATATACACCAACAAACATAATAACAACAACATTTACATCCATTAAAAAGACAAAAAAAGGATAATAACATACATATATTTTTAATTAAACATAATAAATTACATATAATTGATTAAGTTATACAAAAACATCACCAAGATGGTGTTCAAAATCAATCATCCTAACTACCTCTCAGAGTGTGATAATCATCTTCATCTACATCATCACTCCCTTCTTCTCGAAATTTTATTATAATTTATTTAAAAATTAAACTATGTTTTATATTTATATTTAATCTTAAAAGAAATATTTTTTTTGTTCTAAATGATTATAAAATTGTGAAATTTTCCTACTAAATATGTCTAACCATCGATAAAATCTCACTGGGGACATATCTAGTTATCTTCTAATATAATTCAACCAATGGATTTTAAAGAGTAGCAACCCTCACGTCCTTAATTTTATATGAATCGACTATTTCTATATTGTGTTCCATTAGTCTTTAATTGTGTTTTTCATCATGATATATTCCATATGAGCTTCTATATAGAGAGAATAATTACAAACTGAAATAGATGCGTCCTTAGAAAATGAATTTGGTGGCCTTACAAAGTCTTAATATAGTAATGATCTAGAACCCATCTTTTGAAAACCACCATGATGAACCTTTCCAAGAACCTGACCATTAGGATCATATTTGGGGACCAAAAAAGAGTGAATGAGGTTATTATCCCACATTTTTTTATTTTTACATGTAGCTCAGATATCATTCAAATTTAAAGTAATAAAAATTAACAAAAAAATAGAAGTAAACTCATTTATACATCTCATAAATAATTTCACATTAAACCACACCAATCACTGGTTAAATAAGACTACAAATATTTTTATTCTATGAATAATATCTATATAACACCTCTAGTTCCAATTTCTAAATCTTGAACTAGTCATGAATGAAGTTTAGGTAGATCCTAAAGGTTTTATGTTAAAATTAATAATTCATCAAAAATTAAAACATCAAAAAATCCCATACATAAACATAGAAATTAAAACAAGATAATGTGAAAAGAATTAAAGAAAACATTTTTAAAACACTTTTCATGATAAAATAAAAAATTATCTCACTTTAAAATGACCGAAAAAAATATTCAAAAATAGTTTCAAATGGTTTAAACCAAAACACAAAAAATTGAATTTAAAAATACAAGGTAATGAAACACCCATAATACCCATATGATTTTCAAAACTCAAAATATTCAACCTTATAGTCAAAACATATAACTCTAATGAACCCATTCCAAGAAATAATTTGAACAATGACCCTCATTTCTAAAATTCAATAGGAAACTAAAAACCACCACCCAATCATGATCAAATATTAAATATGGAAATAAAATTTAACTAAAACAAAAAAATGTGTGAACAAGAGGATATCAATTTAAAATACCACATGGGTTTTCCACATTTTTTTAAATAGAAAAAAATGAGGATAGACTCAAAGGAATATAAAAAGAACTTACATGACACGAGGCCTTTGTAAAATCAATGGAAGATGAGAAAATATGAATAGAAGGAAGACACATGTTTCCTAATGAAGAATGATTACCCCACATGGTTTGGTAAATAGTGTTTATAAGGGTGAAACCTATGTATGAAACATAATTGAAATGTAATTTTAGCCTATATAATTGGAGAACCATTTACATTATTTTACTAAAAAATCAACTTGGTGGACAATTTTCACAATTATAAATTGAAATTATTTATGAAACCTTATAACATGCCATGATACCCAAAATATATGGGGAATTAAACTTGATTCAATGAAAATCAATCTTAAGATTTTTTTTGGGTGCACCAAGTTATTTTTAATACTAAAAAGAAGTATTATAAATAATATTCACAATTAAATACTATATAATTAATTCCCAAAAGTCTCAAAATAATTAGTGGTGTGTTATTATAGTCAAATTACATAAATAAAAATGGTTAGTTTACCGTAAACTAGTTACATTATGTCCTTCCATACCACAGGGTATTACTATATTAAAAATATATTATCTTTATGAAATTTTTTCATTATAACTACATTTCAAATATTATTGTTATTATTTATTAACAAAATAAGTATAGATTTATACCTCCATTAAAAGTATATTCTCTCATTATTATACTTTCCCACTAAAAGTAGTTTTGATTGTCCCTATATTCAAAATGAATTGTCTTAGTGGTTGTTCATGAATACATTAAAGTGAAAGATATCTCTTAGGTTGTTCCTCCATGTTAAATATTTTACTCAATGATAATAAATATTAGTGTATGAATCGGGTTTATTGGTTATACATAATAATAATTCTTAATGGAGTGATTTCATAGACACAATCAAGAAGAGAAACATGTTTAGGTTCCAAGGAATATAAATAAGAATCTAAAATATATTAATCTACAAAAAAATTATAGAGTGAAAAAATAATGAGGAATAAAAATTTGTACCCCAAAATCTTTGGAAAGCTTATTCACATAACATCCATCAGATTTGTTATGGACATCTACCCAAATTTTTGTTCGAGAAACTTTTCTTCCAAACTTATTCATCTACATGAAAAAGAGATAAATATATGTTTTAATATATTAAACATATAATATTATCATATAAATATTGGAATTAATGAAAATATTACCATAGTATATCTATTTCTTGAAAAAACCCTTTGAACTAAATGTATGAGGGATGATATGTTTCAATCTTCTTGATGCATTTTTCATGTACACTTCCTGAAATAAATATTTGATAATTTATTAATGGTTGTATATATGTATATAAAATTATATTAATATAATAATATATTATTCAATACCATATGCTTGTCATGGTGATGACTATTGATAAAAACTTTTGACTACTCTCGAGGTCAAGATTCGGGTACCTCATCATACATCTATTGAATATTAAATGAAATATTATTGAACACATGCCACAATCTCCATTTAAAATCATACCATTTCTTACCCAAATTTTTTAACATCAATTGATGCACAATAATATCTACCATAGTAAAGTGGAAGAACATATACAAAGAAAATTAATTCAAATTATTAGAATTTAATTAAATAATGAAATTCAATTTAATTTGTGATGGATAATATATTAAAATTACATTTATATATGAATAAAATACCCCATTCTTCTAAGATAGAGTCATATGTCTCCAATCTGAATAAGCATTTGGAAGGGTCACTAGATCATAATCCAAAAGGCCCAATATCTGAGCAAATAATCCCACAACATCTTCTATCAAGACCTAAAAACTATCAAATGGTACAACTATATATGTATATAAAATTATATTAACATAATAATATATTATTCAATACCATATTGTTTTCATGGTTATGAATATAAACAAAAACTTCCTACTAATATCAAGTTACATATTTAGGTACCTCATCATAAATCTATTGAATATTCAATGACATATTCTTGATCTCATGCCACAATCTCCATTTAAAGTCCTACAATTTCTTACTCAAATTTTTTAACAACCATTGATGCATAATAATATCTATTATAGTAAAGTGGAAGAACATCTGAAAAAAAATTCATTAAATCTATTATAATTTAATAAAATAATTAAATTTAATTTAATTTTTGATGGAAAATATATTAAAATTATTTTCATTTGTTAATAAAATACCACATTATTCTAAGATAGAGGCATGTGTCTCCAATATGAATAAGTAGTTGGAAGGTTCACTGGATCACAAGCCAAAAGGCCCAATATCAAACTAAATAAACCACAACATGCTCTATAAGGACCCCAAAACTATTAAATGGTACAACTATCTTCATTCTATTCAGATTCCACACTTATAAACTATCAATATTTATCTATCTAAATTTATTGTTTATATGTGCTATGAAAAAATCTATTAGTATACAAAAATGAAATAAGTTTTTTCACACTAAATTTTTTACATATAATCATGACCATAAAATATCCTCATGTGGTAACTGGAATAACCACATTCTCCCTCGATGCATAAACATCACCTGCACAACCTAATAAATTTATAGGAAGTGTGACAGATATTGTCAAGGGGAGATAAATGGCATGACAGATGTCTTCGGGAGGGATCCATAAGGTATACCAAATTCCATTGGGAGGAATCCAAAGGGTATACCATATCTTTTCGAGAGGTATCTATAGAGAATTTGTGATCTAATATATGAGGGATGATCCAAAAAATTTGATGATGTGTGGATGGTGTTCAGATCATCTAGTGTCAATAGAATCCTATCACCGAATCATTTTTTCCTCGGCATTCTTGTCATTTAAAAAAGTAAAAAAATCATAACATATATTTTAAAATAACTATAGCATCAATTTTTTAAAAATTAAACACTTCAGACATAAAAATAAATTTAAATATGCTAACAGAAGCATATTATTAAAAATAAATAATATAATACATTGATATTACAAAAGTTAATGGATGAATGAACATGAAATAATTTTTTCTTTAAATCATATCATTATCATACTCCATCGTTACTTCTTATACTTCATATACCGTTAAAAGATCAATATTCTCAATATTATCATGGATAAATAATTCAATTTTTTATCATTGATAATATTCATTTTCATAAGTTAATTCCTCCGCATCATCTCCCATATCATACAAGTCACTTTATTTCATGTGCAGAACTACACTCCACCCTTCATCCATTTCATCTTCCACATAATATACCATTTTTTATTGTGATGTGAATATATATGGGTCATGTTCATCATAATCACCAGCATCCATAAATTAAGAGAAATTCGCATATTTAAATAGTAAGGTATATCTTTTAATACCCTCGATAATATTGACCCACTTTAATTTTGAATAAAACAACTAAAAATGACCATGGTAGTTTAATTTGATAATGTCAGTCAACTTTATATAGTATCATTGTTTAGAAACTATAAATATACTACTATTATATGTTTTTAAATATTCTTCCAAATCATCTATATGAAGTTTGAATCCATTAAAATTTGATCATTGAATTACCTAACCTTTTTTAGAGGACCTCAAGCCAAAAAATTCAAATCTTCTAACAATTAAATTAAAATATTTATATTCATGGTAAAAAAATTAATAAAAATTATTACATTTATAGAATATATATTTCATTCTAATATATATATATATATATATATATATATAAATTGCAGTATTTTTGAATTTACACGACATGCAACCCATTCTTCTGTCTCTTTATTATCAAATTTTGTTATATCTATCTCATTCTATGTTCAGATTCTCATGTATCTCTTTGTTTTTATCCTTATACCTTAAATGAATGGATATGTAATTTGACTATTCACTTTCACATATTTATTTACTTGTAATAATTCAAACTATGTTGATGTAATATCTAAGTTCCTCCTAACTGGTAAGCCCATAGTATGAAAGATTATTGATCTCCTATATGGTTGAGATTGATTCAATATTTTGTTAACACATTCAAATTGATTGAACCTTGTCTCAATATCATCCAAGTATCTAGAAAAAAAGGTAAGAAACTCCTCTATTAGGTAACCTTCAGAAATAGAGCCTTTTGTTTGGGATTTATTGTTTACACATGATTTCTAATGACAAAGGTATCTATAAAACAAAATGAATGAAATAAAATTAACTATGTATATAAGAAATTGGAAACAATGGTTTAATCCAGAAGAAAAATAAATAAATAAAGTACCTATCAATATGATACATCCATAGATATTGTATGGGACCTCCTAATTTATTTTCCTTAACCAAATTTATATTTAAATACATCAAGATTATAAAAATGATGGGGAAAATGTCATCTTCATTACATAAAGTGTCAATAAAATTATTTCCTAAAACTTTTCAAGCTCAATTGGATATAGAGTTTTCTCGTATAGTTTTTAAAAGAATGTGAATAACTCTAGTAAAACTGTATTTACATTTCAAGTAATAATATATGAATTTATAAATGTATTAACTATTCTAGAAAAATATATGAATCGTGACTTTTCAATTTATGTAACCTATGATACTTTAAGTTAACACTTCATAAAATATTACTTGAAAACTCATCAGGTGATTTCAAATGTTTTAATATTCAAAGGAATATATCTTTATACTTATTTTTATTTGTAATAAATATTGTATCATATTTTCCATTCCCATATTTACATAGATCATGTGAGATTTTGAGTTTCTGAAAACCTCCATTTATATTTTTCTATGTATTGGTGGTGTTGAGAGTGGGTTTAGAGGTGATTCATAGGATAGGGGGATTTATCACCATTTATAGGGTCACCACACTATGTTGGTTAGTGTGGTAATGGTTTTTTGTCCTTAGGTTCTTGGAGGTTAGCTGTGGAGATATTCGTGTGGTGTTGGAATACACCACAGTGAACAAAACAACCTAGTTTTCTATGTTGTTGGGCATGGAGCCTGGGTGGTTTCCCTATCTGACACATCCAAATTTGGAAACTCCTAGTGAAAGGTGTGGTTTTGGGCATGGTGTTTTTGAGGAACACATGTGTAACACGGGGAGCTAGATCTCACCACATCGTGGTCTTGTGCATTGTGTAGAGAAAATGGTCAATAACATAGTTTTATGCTTTAGTGTTTAGTTGTGCTAGGAATCAAAGAAGATAACACTATTTTTGGAATCCATAATTGTATACCAACTAATTTTTCATAAGATTTTTGAGAATTTTTAAGCCTGTGTAAATACAATTCATATTTTTCATGGAGGACTTATACAGAGGTGTGGGAGTGGAATTATTGAAGATAAAAGACTTGGTCTTGGGATTTCATTTTCTAAGGTCACATATTATGGACCTTATTTCACTCGTTTTCTTATATTTTATTCTAGGTATTTTAAGTATTCCCTTAGCCACAAAATTGGCTATCTAATCTAGTTAGTTGATTGGCTCAACCTGGACACATGTGGAAGTATCCTCAACCATGCCTGAGATCCAGCCAATCAGCTAGCCTAGCAGCAAAGTGTTGTCAGGAATATATCCCATTGTGGTTATGCATGTCACATACAGGTGGTTCCTAAGTGGTTCATGCAATGGTGTGGAAGAGCTAGTGAGTCCATGGGTGTAGTGTTATGGGTGCCTAACTCTACTACTGACTTGACAAACAGATGACATGATGAATAATATTAAGAAACCACCGATCGAGCGCAAAGTCTTTATAGGGTAAATCCAGAACACAAGCACTTTTTTCCCATTAAAACATAAATATATAATGTATTATACCTAATACAATAAATCCTAGCTGTATGATCGTTCCCTCATGTCTTCTTTCACCTCTACTGATTTTTCGCACTCACTAACACCCCTAGTTTGATATCACGAGCCATGTCTGATATCCATTGGACTCTATTAAAAAATAAAACTAGCACCATTATCATCAACTCCCTATCCATCAAATACATCTTCATGATTCCAAGAAAATTTCCATCAGCACTCCAATGATCGGCATCTTCCATTCATCTTGCATGTAAGTCTCCATATGAAATTCATTAATCGCATGAATGATCAAGTATCACACAATCATGTATCCACTAATCCATCATTCATGAAATTTATATATTACATTCATGGGTTTGTTTTTAAGAACAAAATCCATCACAATATGTGTTAATGGATCATTCAAATAAATGATAGAAACCCACAGAGGCTTCACATGATCAAGAGAGGATAATCATGCGAACCATGTGAGTCCATCACAAGATATTCTTACGTTCATGCAAAATAATTATTATGTAAATTCAAATGCATGCTAACATCATGTTGTTATAATTAAAAATAGCCTATGTTTCCTTTATTAGAGGCTTCCACCTTTCACATATTTTCTTCACATGAAGCCTGTAGTGTTTTTCCAATGTTTGTCAGTGGACATGTTGAGCGATCATGTTAAGTCCATAAAAATATCATGAAAATCCCTTAATGTTTTTCAAAAATATATCTAATGAAATATCATGGATCAATCATGTGAATACCTCATGATATTGCATATACATCATGTGATTATGATCAGTCGATGCTCTCCACTACCTTAATTTAGTGCACACGACACCTTCACTATGAAAATCGGTGAAATATCTATCCATTTTTTCCTATATAAACCACTAAACTCTTTGAAAAATGGATGTATGAGATGAAAAATAGAGTAATGAGTGGAATATAGGAGGCGAGGGGCTTCTTTATTTAGTGAATTATACTGGTAATCATGAGAACCCATTTAGAGACACCATCACACGATCCCCTTAAGATCATAAAATCACATGACAATATTAACATCATGTGATGCCCTCATGAGAGTCTATATTGATCAGTGCATGCATAAATATTTGATGTGAAACCATTGTATAGGTTCTCATATCCCCATTGTGTGACTCCCTTAGGATCATGTGATCACATACACCCTTGTCATGTGAACACTCTCTAACATGTGACCTTGATATGCATATTAATCCATGGACACATATTCCTATTTGCATGAAAACCATAATATGTGTGGCCTTGGCATGGACCCTTTTCTATGAACTCCTCCTACCATTCACACCATTTTCCTTTCATCCATGACATGATACCCTTGTACAAGTCGGCTTCGATCATGTGAAGCACCTTGGACATGTTAGATTTTATCACATGAAATTCCCTATACTTGTTAGATTCAATCATGAAAATCACCTTGGACATGTTGACCATAATCAAGTGAAGGTACTTGGACATGTCATCTTTGATCATGTGAAGCACCCTATACATGTCATCTTTTATCATGCGAAGCATCCTCGACTTGTTTGTGTTAATCACGTGAAGACCCCTGTACATATCACCATGTTAGGAAGACACCCTATGATGTTTAAACCATGGACATATATTCTTATTTACATGAAAAATCTAAGATGTGTGTCCTAAACATGGAACCTTGTCCATCCAATCCTCCTACCATGTTCACCATTTTCCTTTAATACATGAAATGAGACCATTGGAAATGTCAGATTTCATCACGCTAAGCACCCTATACATGTTGGATTCAATCATGAGAAATACCCTAGACATGTCAACATCAATCAAGAAAATAACTTGGACACATCAGCCTTAATCACACAAAGGTCCTTATACATGTCATCTTTGATCATGAAATTCACATTGTAAATGTCATATTTGATCATGAAAAGCATTATGTACATGTTTGTTTCAATCACATGAAGACCCTTGGACATGTCAACCATGTCAGGAAGACACCCACCGACGTGTCAACCATGTTAGGAAGACACCCTTCGACTTTTCAAACATGTCAATATGACACTCTGGAAATGTCAGGAAGACACTTTGAACATGTCAGGAAGACACTCTAGAAATTTTAGGAAGACAACCCGGACATGTTATTTTGCTAAACACCCCCAGACATGTTATCCATGTCTAACAAGAATACTTGGACATGTACCCTCAGACCTTGTGAATCCCCAACCATGAGTCTATTTGAGAATTACCCCTTCATATGTAAAGTGTACATAATGAAGAATATATGGGAACTCTTACAACATTAGTTGTATTATGATATTCTCATTTCATCCAAGCATGCTCAATCTACCATTCATGGTCCTAGAAATTTTTTTCAGAGGATAAGTGCTAGATATCTCTCATGGGAATCCACCTTGGGGTAAGTATCTATATGTACCAAAAACTCTAACTCATGGGACCCAAATTCTACTATGAGTCTACCATCCTTATTTGTCCTTCAGTGAATGAGAAATGGGAATATACATGGTCATCCTCTTAGGTGTAATCCCTAACCATGCCCTCAAGCACCTTAAACCCATCAGTAGGTTAGGGGAATTATATAATGATAAGTAATCATATTACTCTCCAAGCAGGATATGTAGGAAACCGTCCTGAGGCTCGAGATCCATATCAAATACTCCATCAGGTTTGCTTTAATGTGTAAGTCCTATATCCATACGTAGTTCATTTGATCATTTTTTGTCTCTTTTTTATCACATAGAGCATGACTCACGTGAGATTAGAAAATTTTAATGATCATATCACTAGCATCATAAAATTTCCCTAATCAGAGAAACCTCAGTGTGTAAGCCTCATTCAATAATATGATACAAATTCCTCCTTAAATGGGAATACACCTTGGTGTAAGGCCTTGAGGAATTCCCATATTGATAAATTTTGTGGAAATAAACCTCGCGATTATTAATTATCCATCCCCACTCATCAGCAGGTTAAGGAAAAACTGAACTACAAAGACTTTTATTCCTGTTATAAGAAGGATACATAGGATGCCTAATTAAGGCCCAAGATTCATACCCAATGTACAAATTCCATTATAAACATCATTTTTTCATGATTTTAGACCACATGAATTGGACCTAAACAATATATGTGGCCTTTGATTCATATTTTCATAGGATACATAAGATGCCTCTTAGAGGTTCGTCCTCATTCTCAAAATACCAATCACCTTCCTAGATGAAAGTAATCTCCAGAGTCCCTAGTCATATGGATTAAAAACATAATAATTCTCTCATTGTTAAAAAATAATGGGAACTAGATGGATAACTTTTGATATATACAAAGGGGATCATTGATAGAACACCTTATTACATGTATAGGGATTCGAAACCTAATTTTTTTATTAGGGTAACCAGTATCGTATCGAGATTTGGGAAATATTAAAAAACATATCTTATATATATGAGAGTCCTAGAGTAGAAAATAATTCACCTTAAAAGGGTTTGATGAGCCCAACATCCCATCCTCTTGACCAATGTCAGTTACTAAGTTTCATTGGGTTTGAACCCCCAAATGACCACCTGCCTTTATAAATTTGGCATGTAACTTATTAAGAATGTGGGAGTAATTGAGAGTATTCATGAGAAACAAAAAATTTGAACCTAATTTGAACCTTGCAATAATAAAAATGTGTTGTATGATCATTAGTTCATTTTGTTCCACATTTAATAGAAACAAAAATGGTGAACCCGACATGAAATATTTCACTAATAAAATGTGATCAGGTTTCCCATGAGACATCCCATTTTTCCATGCACATTCCATGAAAAAAAATGGTCGAACTAGAAACAATAATGAATAATTATTTTACCCATGCATAGATAATTGTGAATGTTTCATACTTGTGATGATGTGCAAATTAGAAACCTTGTTCCATGCTATCTTTGTGACTGTCTATACAGTTCTCACAAACATCACCTTGACCAAAGATCATGTCATCATCAAGTGAATGTTCTAGAATCTCATCTATGAAAAAACATCTATAGTTCTAAAAAAACATCACCCACCTGACTCCATGGTTGGGGAATACCAATGGTGTGGTACGATCCTAATCCTTGAGGCTAAATATAGAGGTCTCCAAACATGGAAGCCTACAATCCCACCTTGTTCAAGGAAAGTTGCAATGAAACTAATGACACCTATAAGACCTATCAAATGCTTTGGAATCTTATCACCATAGAATGGAAATAAATACCTTACTTACCTTATGAAGGTGGATCAAGGAGTTGACCATGGATTCATCCTGGTTTAGGTTTATTCTAGGAGGGATCATGTCAATCGCCATTATCAGCACCATCCCACCAATGCTCTTCAATCACCTATTGAGGGAACTACCCAATAGGTCACTACCCTGAACACTTATGTATAGGTGCCAAGGAGATATCTTCAGGCATGAAAAGCTATAGATAAAAGAGAGTGTTCCCATATTCCCACTTCCATTAACGAGTCTCGTCGGCATATTCTAGTGATGGCTAGTGAGTAGGCTCATATCCCAGCTCACCCAGATCAATGCTGACCATATATTTTGATAGCAATCATGGGGCAGAAACATATCCCTTCCCCCGAGCATGAATCTCATTGGAATATCCCTATAGAACAAGGAAGAAAGAGTGGGATTTTATCCTAGATTCAATTGAAGATATATTCCAATACATCTTGTAGACTGATAAAATACAGGCCTATATTCTTACAAATACTGTATAGAAGTACCACTATATCCTAGAAATAAAATAAGAACTCTACCAACATATTTCAGAACTGATTCATATACAGGGACAAGAACATATTCCTATCCCAATAGCCAAAGTAGAATATCACCATAATAAACACAAATAGGTTGCTAATCTAGTGAAACTGCACATTATTGTTAATATCTAGGAGGATTATAGAAATATTATAATAAAGGGAGAGACATAGGAATAGGCTCATATTCCCATTCTAACTGGGGCTCACAAACCTAGGTTGGCAATCACCTTTGTATAGGAACACGTTCTTGTTGAAGAAATCCATCGTCATATTACAAAGACATGGGACCAGGCTCATACCCTCACTCCAACCAAAGTTTGTCAGTAAAATTTGTAAAATACCTCAAGGTTGGATCATATCTCTATCAATGAATCTATTCATCATATTCTAGCATCTTAATAGAGCTAGGGTCATATCCCTAATCCTTCTAATGAAAATATTTCACCAGTATTCTTCAGTGACTCTATAGGAGGATGACTATACCCATTTTCCCATTACAGAGGTTTGTCGGTATATTTTTATGGGTAATGAATATACAAATTGGGACCATACCCCCACTTCAACTAGGGTTTAATGACATATACAGGTACCCACCCAAAGGCAGGCTCATGTCTCTGCTGATGATACAAAATTTCATCAGAATACTCTAATAGCTTCTCAACAGCAGGCTCGTGTTCCCACAATAAAAAATAATCATCATTATATTCCAGAGACCGTTATATATTAGGCTTGTATACCTACTCAACCCCAAAATGTTGGTTGGAATATTCCATCCATAATGTATAATGAGGATCATATTCCGAATCTACTTAATGCCAACATCCTTGAGGATGTACAGTTCATATCTAAAACACCTAAAGGGTTATTCAAATCTTAAACAGAATAAAAAGGTGATAACTACCTAGATATTCCTCCTTATTGTAGTATAGAGATTTATTTCAGGTAATCTACTCCTAAAATCCTCCATAGACAACCTCCCCATGGTAATATCTTACACGGATAAGGAGATCCTATCCTTATACATACACCTTTGTATATATAGGTGATCGAAAAACTAGGGCTAATCATATATAGTATCCCATCAGCTACCAAAACCTCACCCCAGTCAGTAGGTGACCCAGATAAATAACCTCTATGGACTGAATAGGAGGAGGAATATGACTCTAATAAATTAGAAGTTGACATAGATATATGAAAGAATCTGGAAAAAAACAACATTCTAACCATGTTTTATCCCATTTACACTTCCAACTGTGAGGTACCAGGTAAACCATAGGAGGATTGCACACCTTACTTATGCTAGAATATGTGGGTGACCCATCAATGATTGAATTCTAGACACCTTCCTTATCAAGGATATGAGGATCACAACTATATCATAAATACACTCTATTTCTAGATTAATGTGGCTAAATTCTCCATGGTCTAGGACCTATGATCGGAATATCATAACAAATGTCTATGTCATTTTTATCTCTATAGTATGAAAACCCTCCAACAACTGATTTCCAAAAACTTATCAAAAATTAATATCTAAATATGGGGTAAGTATAGAGCATTGCACTTTACCCTATCCCTAGGAAAATAAATCTCCCTAGATAAGACATCCTACGAAGTCGTAGTTATAGGATAGATAATTGGATCAAGAAATGTGTGGTCCAGTTGGTCATTATAATAAACTATCTCTACTTTGAGGATACAGAGACCCCACGAATAGATATATAGGGTCCCTAAAAGGCTTCTAAACTAGGCCCCTCAAAAAATGGGAACACACCTCAAACACAGAAGATGAAGTCATAGATTACCTAATATATCCCCATAGGAAGTGACTCCCATCATAAAAATCCATTGAACTTATCCCATGCATGAAAGAGATTGCACCAAATTAGGCATATCATAGTAGAGGCCACCATGAAAGCCATCTAGGAGCAATCCCAACCCATGGGGTTGGGGGAATTTTTATCTCAATAACCACTACCAAGTTTATCACACCCTAAGAGGGTCTTGAATAAATCAATACCACTTATAGATTAAACCCATTCCATAGGGATGGGGTATTTTAATTTTAATTTTCATCCCATGAGTCATCAAATCCTCAATTATAGAATCAGAAATTTATAATAATGGCCTTAAATCAACCCCATCCCATCGGTTTAGAGGAGT
This sequence comes from Viscum album, assembly GCA_963277665.1. Classification (NCBI taxonomy): domain Eukaryota; kingdom Viridiplantae; phylum Streptophyta; class Magnoliopsida; order Santalales; family Viscaceae; genus Viscum; species Viscum album. The sequence goes on along the minus strand of OY728159.1, from coordinate 598,570,735 downwards.
TTTTATCATATCGTCACCCCTAACGGAATCAATACTTTCTAGTCTAGGATGGAAATATTAATGGTTGGCATCTCATTCATTCCTCCTAACATAAGAAACTCCTCTTTTATTTGGAGCCTTCTCAATAAGTATGACCAGAAATGCTTTTAAGAACACTATTCACAAACCAATATAGAGGAACTTGTGACAAATGAAATCAAACCCCATAAGGTTCAAAATATAAGATAGCCCAATATGACTAGGGGTTAGAGAAATGACCCTAATGCAACCCTATAAGGAGGTTAAATGGTAAAAAACCTCCCTACTATGTGGAAAGTGATAGGGTAACTACTATCTCATGATATGCCTCACTGAATGTTGTCACCATCAATATGGAAAAAAATGTGGACCAAGATGCAAAAATGGAGGGATGAAACATGGAAATCATACCTTAAGAGGTAGGTGTTCTAGATGCATAAACTGAGGTTGCACATATGTAGAATCAAAGAAGGATCTAGAACCTGGAAATTCTGAATAATGAGTTTCCACCTCCTCAGTAGAACTCCTCTATGGATGAAGGAAAGGTATGGAAACTTCCTACTCACCACCTATAAGAGCTGAAATACCCTCCATATAGGAATGATTAGAATAATATGAGAATGGGATATATAATCTCATACAACTAAATGAGTAACTACTCATGATAAATATTCTCTTTGGGTATCACCCTCAAATGGAAATGGGTATCCCTCCTCATATATATTAGGAAAGATATGATTAAATTACAAGATTGGAATTTGAGCATCAAGCTAGCTCTGGATCTAGGAATTTGGTCTGTATAAATTTAGAAGTTGAGGATTATTGTGACTTTCCTCCATTACTATGATAGCCTCTCCCCCACAATGGTGATCATCTATTCCTAGAATGGATTGAGAATCAGCAGGATATGAAAGTGGGGCCACCACATCAAGCCTCACCCACTCCCTGTAGATAAGAGGTAGTCCAGACAGTGATACCTCCAGAACTCCTTAACACCATCAAATCCCTAGCTTCTCTAATAGAATCCATGTGGGGAGGTGCACCCCTATACAAATTAAAACAAATATGTATCCTGAATAGGTGGATGAAACTTTTTTCCCACACAATTTTGTAAATCCTATTTCTCAACCTTTGATGACATGGGAGATCTAGAACAATATCTCATGCACTTCATGTCCTAATGTGGATTGATGATGAGCCCCCAAGAATAGTAATAGGTGACAAAAAATATGATGTTTTATACAGAATTGGGTAGGTTCAGACTTCATTTGGTATAATAACCTTCCAACATGATCTGTTTTAGGTTGGTAATACCTTCGTCATTAATTCCTTTATAAATTATACTCCATGTTAAGTAAAACCATTATTGTTTACCTCATAAATTGAAAACAATGTGAAAATGATAGGGTTTATAAATTTACCACCAGATGTAAAATTTTAATGTATTCTCTCTGTATACCGCTCACGCAAGAGAAATTTATAAAACTATTTACTAATAATCTCTGAGATGAGCTGCAAATAACTTTAATCCTGATGAAATATCCATGTTGGTTCTATGAGTTCATATAAATGCCACACCACCAAGAATATGTTATTCAATAAACTCAGGACAAATCTAGGCCCACTCTTATGATTCATGTAAGTCCTTGTAAGATAGAGACTACTTTTTTTACCCTCAAACTAGTATCACTTCTAGTTCAAGTACTCAGGTAGGCCCTGAATTTCCTGTCACCTCCTGTCGAGTGGAAGCTGTAGTAAAACTACCATTAACCAAAGGTAAAGAGAGATCAGAGTCACCCATAATTTGAGGAATGGATAAAAAAAGTGTATTCCTTATGAAATAAATAGGTTCCTAGTTATTTCCTCATAGATATGTAAAATAACCTTCTCAAGCTATAGGGTCCCAAGAAACTCAATGATGTCAACCTCAATAACCACCCTGGCTATTTCCCTTTTCATAGGAGACTGGTTCACACCATCTAGGACTAATTTTATTAAAATAGAACCTCTATATCATGGTTGATTTGGGAAAGGTTATGTTGGTAAATTCCCCAACACAAGTGACTTGTGTGACCATCACCCAACTAGAAAAACAGAGTGACTATCAATAAGTTCTAGCTAGGCATGAATAGAAGTTTGATAACTAGATGACTCAGAAAATAGTCAACTGAGCTCATGACACTCTAATATCACAACTTCAAAAACTATTAATGATCCCATTTCATAGGGATATATCACTGAATACACATCCTAGAGTCATAAATAATCATCAAACATAGGAAAACACACAATATAAAGAGTCATATCTAACTCCCACACAAACTCTGACTCTTGCATATTTATTTCCTTCAGCATCTGTAGAATGGGCATTGTCCCACCAAACAGATCCCTCATTGGATGAAGATCTCATTTTTTGTTATATTAATGTAGTTAATTTAACATATCCCATCTCTTATGATGAATAATCCCCTAAATATGAGTTCCCCATACCTAATCGGGGATCCAAAGGCCAAGGATATAGAAGTCGAGGGTATAGGAGATAATGAGGCCATGGTCAAACCCAATATTTTGATCACATTCCCTTGGAACCCATATACACGGCTAAGACCTATGGTTGAGTACTTCATCAATACCAAAATAATAATGGAGATGCCTTAAATCCCTTCAATGATCATTCAAACCTAATCATTTTAAATGACTGACTAGTGGGGTGTGATTGTCTGATCAGCCCAAACAAAGGGGTAGGACAATGCAGCTTATTCCATTTACTATAGATTCTCCCTCGACCACTTCCCAAGAACTAGGTTCATCTACTTCAAATAAATTAGATCCTAATATGCATGATAAAGAGAAACCCCACCTTGGGAAGCATAGACCTTTGGAACACAAATAAGATATTCTAAAATATTTAGTTATTTTCATAGAAAAACTATCAATCCTAGATGCTCTCAAACTTTCAAAAGAACTAAGAGAGGCACTCGTTGAGGCCCTATGGTCCCCATTGGAGTTTGAGATAGAAGTCTTTTCAGGGTACTATGATGGTAAAATTTCATACCACCATCTCGTTCATGGAATAGGACCAGGAAGAAGTTATCTAGGAACATATCAAACCCCTATATGTTTCATGAAAAATTGATAATGTCTACATCTAAAGGGAACTGGTTGGAAATGGTTTTGAGATCAACCTCACCCCAATCCAGACCCTCTGGAATTTTGGATATAGCAATGGGGACTTGTCTCCAAAAAATCTAATCATTCAGGAGTATGAAAAGAGTGAGAAAAGTCCTATAAAAAGGATCAATATTAAGGATCTATTTGGGGATCTCATATATAATACCATGTTTATGGTTATCCATCAAGACATATCCTATAATTTCTTACTTTGGAGACCTTGGATTCATATCCATGTGGCAGTACCTTCAATATTTCATCAATTCTTGAAATACCCCATCAATACAAATGTCAACATATTACATAGTGATAATTCCTTCTTTGAGTCTTGTAAAACCATATATATTGTGGAAAATTTATATAAGAGGGAAGGAAAGAAAACAATGTTGTATGGTGATGTGCAGGTTACCACTCCCAATGGCTTGGGGACTACCCCTGGGAATCCCTGGAGCATTCTCGATAATGATTATGTGATGCCCATAAACCTGATTGAGGCGGTAGACTCAATCCCAACAAGTTCTTGTGAACCAAAAACTTCATTGGACCATTTCCATGTGATATAAATCACATAATCTAAAGATTATTCATCAAAGGACAATCATACTAGTGATATATCAGGATCTAATAATTCCCTTGATTCATTAATATAAATTAAAAATTCCCCCAAGACATTCTTTGGAAATTGGGATGTATATACCTCTCCTTTCCTCAATATTAGTGTAAAGAAAGGTAAGAATCATTGGAATATCTCTATGATGAATCTGGAATTTTAGGATGTCATTGTCTCTTATCATGATCTCTTCTATATAAAAATGGATAAATACACCCAAAAATTTCCCTCCATGTTTGAAAATTATCCCATGGAAACAAAAATGGAAGTATAAGAGGATAACCTAAGGAACACTCCTCCCACATTTGAGGAAGGCATATCCAAGACCATTAATGAGATTAGGTAGATGAATTTGGGAATAAAATAAGACTCGTGGCCTATTTTGATTAGTGCCTCCATACCTATTGAGTAGCATAATATGTACATTTCATTTATAAATCAGCATTGATATGTGTTCACTTATAATTATATAGAAATGCTCAGGATGAACCCCTATGTGGCTACTTGTCACCTAGGATGACCTTCAAGGTTTTAATAAGGAAACCAAGATAAAACACCTTTATCATACTACTAAAATAGATTCAAAAGTTGACAAATTGATCAAATTCATCTTTTTCTGAGAGGTGAAGTACTCGAAATGGATTTCCAACATCATCCCTGTCCCAAAAAAAGAATGGGAAGATAATAGTTTTCATTCATTACAGATACCTTAATTGACATTTCCTGAAAGATGATTTCCTATTACTGAACACAAAACATTTGATCAATCCCACTTCTGGATTCCAATCCCTTTACATTATGGATTATTATTCATGGTATAATCAGACAAATATGGCCCCTAAATATTTGAAATCTACTTCCTTCAGAGTGTCTCATGTTATCTTTTTCTACCAGGTCATACCCTTTGTATTAAAGAATTTTTCCAAAAATTACCAACATGACACAAATCATATATTTAAACCATTATTTGGTAAAATCATGGAATGTTACATCGATGAACAGGTAGTTAAATCTTTACAACATGATGATCACCTCATTGATCATCAAGTAATCTTCATAAAATTATAGCAACATAGTTTGAACATGAATCCTTTGAAGTGTTCCATCAAATTAATATTAGGAAAATTCCTTGGCTTTATAGTATGACATTATGGCATTGAGGTTGATCCAACAAATACTAGTGAAATCCAAGAAATTCCACCCCCTCAAAATCTTAAAAAGGTGATGGGGATCCAAGGGAACCTTCCTTATATTCAACAATTCATAGAAAAATTGGATGAAAAATCCCTCCTTGTCACTAAATTAAAGAAGAATGGAGTCACATAATAATGGGATGAGGACTACCAATAAGATTTTAATAATATCAATAAGTACCTGATTCATCCACCAGTCTTAATACCACAGGTAGAATAAGAGCCACTTATACTATATGTGTACTCCATGGAACAATCACTTAGTGCTCTCCTCACACAAAAAAATGACACATGGAATGAAAAAAGTCTCTAATATCTTAGTATAAATATGTTAGATACTAAGAATCAATATTTTGATATAGAAAATAATTTCCTCACACACATATTTATAGTTAAAATGTTGAGGTATTTCTTGAAGCATCATAAAGTCCACCTGGTCTCTCATGTCAACCTGATCAAGTACATTATTTGTCTCTCTATGTTAACTAGGTTTATGGCCCGATGGGAAGTTATCCTATAATATTATTACATCCAGTTCATGTCATAAAATATAGTTATAGGGTAGAACCTATCTGATTTTCTTACGGCACATCCCATCCCGAAAAAAATGCCACTGGACACCGAACTTCCAAAAAAAGAAGTTTTTTATGACCATGAAACTTCCCAAATATGGGAGATGTATTTTTATGGTGCCTCCTAAAGTATTATTGGAAATAAAATGGAAAACTAAAAGCTCAACCAGGTTGGTCTAGGTATTTTATTTATTTCCCCATAAAAAGAAAGTTTCCCTATTCTTTCGTGTGGGAAATGGATTTTATGGGGCCATACACCCCGGAAATAGTTAAGTAGTTTAAATATATCCTTATAAATACTGAATTATTTTACAAATGGGTTGAGGCCATACCACTCAAGGAATTATTGATGAATAATATCATCAAATTAATAGAGTCTAATATTATCACTAGATTTAGCATCCATCATGCTATATTGATAGAAAATGGAACTAACTTCTATTTTTACAATTTGAAGAGACTATATCAGGAATTTTACATCAAGCCTAACCATTCATCCCGCTATCATGAAATAGAAAATGTAAAGATATAGGCCTTTAATAAGTCTCTTTTAAATATACTCTACAAGTGGTGGAAAATGATAGGAGGTCATGGATGGATAAGCTCCTTCATGCTTTTTGGGCCTACTATAACACCATGTGCACTGCCATACAAGTGACACCACACTCATTGGTTTATGGGATAGATGTAATTTTTTCATAGAATTCTATTTTCCCTTTATTAGAATAGATATCTATGGAAAACTCTCAGATGATGAATAATCAAAGAAGTATATGGATGAATTAGAATGACTCAATGAGAAAAGTTTGTGTATATTGCACAAACTAAGAGTTAATTAGAATCAAATTGGGCAAGACTTCAATAAGAAGGTTTTCCCCTACTAATTTCTCTAAGGATAATTGTTATGGGTTCTTATAACCCTAATAATACTAGGGAAGAATCCTATAAAGTTGAAACCCAAGTTGTAAGGACTTTAAAACACACATAAGGTTTATTCTAATAGATCTTACTCATTGGTTATGATGAATAGGGAACGTGTTACACCCCCCACCAATGTGAGGTCTCTTAAGAAGTACTTCACATAGCTTCCATAATGAAATAAAAGTTTAGGTGGAAAGAATTTAAACTGCATAGAATTTTATGTCTTTATTGTATGATGTTAACCTACATGAAAGATATCATACCTCATGATGTTAAACTGCATGGAGGACGTTACTTCATAAACGATTCACACCACATAAGCTAGGTCTGTGCAAAGGAAAAAATGAAGTATCCTCATCCCTATATATAATTTAGATCCATATAAGGGGTTTTCCTAAGAACAATGTATGGATTGATTCTTTTTTACACGGGATACATAGTGATACTTGAATCTCAAATCTTGGGTCCATCTACAATATAAATACAAAAATGTCCCATCCTTGCGTATAACCCAGACATGGGTAGGGAAGTTTCCATATAATAACTATGTGTAGTTTAATTCCTATTGACATGGGATGAATAGTGATTCCCATATCCCAAATAATTGACCCAACCACAACATATATAAAATTCACCCCTCCCTATATATGGGTCAGACCTACACGACACTACTGAAAAACAGGTCTCTACCCACAGTTTTAGTAAAAAACTGTGGGTATAGGTTACCCTATACTCATATTTTTCCAAAAATCATTGGTATAGGGATTGGTTTAGAACCTTTTACCATAGTTTTGGTAAAACATGTCTATATATGGGAATTTCTAACCTATACCCATGGTTCTCCATGAATTGTGGGTATAGAGTTTGGTTCAAGACCTATACTAATGGTTCTCTAAAAAACTGTGGGTATAAGTCAAACCTATACCCACAGTTTTCCCAAAACCATGGGTATAGGGTTTGGATCAATACTTATACCCATGGTTCTCCAAAAACAATGGGTATAGGTCATACCTATAGCCATGGTTTTGGTAAACCATGGGTATAGATTTCCTGTGTAAGTGTGGGGAAAAGAAATTTCGGTGGAAAAAAAATTCCATAGGAAAACCTATTTCCACGGTTTTCCACCTATAGCCATGATTTAGAAATATATATATATATATATATATAATTAAATATATATTTATATACCGAAAACCATATGTGGTGTAGTGGTTAGGAACTTAAATAGAATAGAGTTTGTTTAGGGTTCGAATCTAGCTATATGTATTTTTTAAAATTCTATAGCCATAGTTTCAAAACTGTGGGTATAGGGTTATTGACATGGTGGACTATTTATTGTACACATATTCCCACAGTTCATAACCATGGTTATATCATTTTGAAATCATGTCTATAGATTAGAGGTATACAGACAGATTAAGCTTCTATTGTTCTCTGAACTATGGGTATAGCCTATACCCATGGTTTTTGGGATATGCCCACAGTTCTAAACCATGGGTATAGGGTAATTTTTCAGTAGTGTGTGTAACTTTATCAAGAACTATGTCTATATTTATTCCTACTTCTATAGGATACATAGTGACACCCAGATCTCAAATCATGGGTCTGGTCGTAATTTAAATAGAAAAAATGCCCCCTCTCTGCATATGGGTAATACCTAGATAAGGAATTTTCCTTCAAAGAACTATGTGTGGCTTGATTCTTATTATCACAATATGTATAGTGATTTCTAAATCCCAAATCTTATTCCTAGACAGAATATGATAAAAATTACCTCTCCCCACAGCAAAAATCAATAAGTGTAGAGAATTTCCAATATAAGAACTACTTGTGGCTTGATTCATGCCGCCACATGATATGTAGTGGCACAAAGATCTAAAATCCTAGGTCCATACACAATATAAAATAAATAGAGATAGAAATTAACCCCCACACCACCCTCTAAATATGAACCAAACCTGTACAGGGAGCTTTCTTCATAACTGTATGTGGCTTGATTCATGTTTCCACATGATATGTAGTGATGCTTGGAACTTCCATTTTAGTCTCAACCGTGAATTTTCATCAATATCAACCATGTCCCTCCATGATATTTGTATCTATATAGAGGATCCAGTATTCATTAAATTTTGAACACCCCCTCATATTCACTGTTATGCATCCTCATGTATCTCAATTGACTACTTAGTCATCCCTTGTTTGTCATGTTGAACATGAATTGTGTGAGCTTAGGGAACTTGGAAATCCCCTCTGATTGGTGTGATCAATATACATTCTGGATAAGAAATTAATTCCTAGTTTCATTACATTAAAATATATGAAAAGAACCTAGCCACATGATGTTAAAATGAATGAAAAACTCCCAATATCATGATGTTAAAATGCAAAACAACATCCTAGTCACATAACATTAAACTGAACAATAAGAGGTCTTCATACCAAACAGATCATCCCCCTAAGGACTGTGTATCCAAGAATTTCATTTTTTATCTATATTCCCTAAAAAAATTCAATACACATTGGTGTAGATTTTTGGTTGCTCAAACCCTTCTTGAATCTTACATTCCCCATGAACCAACTTGATATCTTTGATATCTAAGTTAGTAACAACCAATTCCACTAGTTGATATCCTTCTGTTGGAACCCCATGGACCATGAGCTCTTGTGCTCTTAGTTCCCCCAATAGAAAACTAGAAATATGGACTATCCAATCTGAAGGTACCCCTCTAGGATTCATTGGTGGGTGATTAAACACCTTGGAGATTATGTATATCAGATGTTTTGGTCCTAAAAGAAAATCCCCCATTAAATCAAGGAGTTATTGTTCTAACTGTATAGAATATGGTCTTATATCTTTATTAATGGTTGGATTGCACCCATGAGCCTTCATCTCCCATTGACTCAGATATTCTTGGTTTATGATTTACAATTCCCATAACCTAACTATTCAAGTAGATTCTAATACCCTTAATGTTACCCATTTTTTCATTTTACCCATTATCAAAGTGAGGTTATGACATTTCATTTTTGAGACCTTGAATTTCAGGGTATGCATCCCCTATTAAGACCTAACTTTATTAAGTTTTATAATCCATTTGGACACTCCACTTTTTCCAACATACAAACTTCATACCCCTCTTTCCAGGTCTAAATCTCTAGATAACTTGAGTGCATATTCCCTTGTAATTTCACAATATATTAATAATAGGTACTAACCAATCCTAAAGGAACCCACTAGTATTTTGAAATGAATAACACAATTTATAAGAGATTATTATTAGGATATTTTTTGGTTCCTAAAGGTACCCCACTTGGATTTTCTAGTGAATAACACAACACCTAAGAGCTTATGCATGGGGGATATTTTAGTCCCCATGGAAAGTTCCCCCTTAATCCCATGATCTATTTCTCTAATAGTGTGATTTTGGTCCAACCAATCATCAAATTATCATACATTATATAGGAATTTAAATATATGATTTCATCCATTTTTCCCACTTCCAATAGGGATCAAGAATGACTCAGTGGTTTACACCTTTATATCTAAGTCCTGGCATCACGACTCTAAATTGTATAGAATTTGTATCAAAACTACATATGGCTAGATTCCTATTACCACAAGATACATAGTGATACCTGAGTCTCAAATCCTGGGTCTAGCCATGACATAATGATAAAATTTCCCTTCCCCATATACGAGTTTGATCTATGTGGGGAGATGATATCAAAACTACATGTTGTTTGATTATTGATACCACAAGATACACAGAGATGCTCATGTCTCTAATCTTGGGTCTAGCCACAAAATAGTGATACAATTCCCCTTCCCCATGTACAAGTGTGATCAATGTGGGAATCTTATATCATAACTATATATGGCTTGATTCCTGTCTCCATAGGATATGTAGTGATGCCCGGATCTCAAATATTGGTTCCATATATAATATGAATATAAAATACCCCTCCTTGTGTATAGGTTAGACCTTCATAAGGAATTTTATAATAAGATCCATGTGTGGATTGATTCCCATACTATGGGATATGTAGTGATGCTTGGATTCTCCATTTCAGACCCAACCATGAATTCTCATCACTCCCAACTATGTCCCTTGATAATAACCAAATTTTTATGGGGATTCCCACTCATACTAAAGTTTGAATTCCCCCATTTATTCCCTATCATGTACTCTCACACATATAAATTGACTATCCAATTTTCTCATGTTTCTCACACTAATCACGACTTATTTGGGCTTAGGGAACCTGGTAAGTCACTTTAACCAATGCGATCAAGGTGCATTCTATGAAAATTCAAGGAACCGTGCTCTTATCACATGATGTTAAACTCCATGATAAGAGGTATTTATGTTGAATGGATCATCCCATATGATTATTATGTACTCAATAATCCCATGTTTTATCCCTTAACCTATAAATGTGTTCAATACATGTTAGAATATCCTTTTGGATGCTCAAAACCTTCTTAAATATTACATTCTCCATGAATCAAATTTATATCTTTGATATATGGGTTGATACCAGCCAATTATTTGAGTTTATATCCTTCTCTAAGAACCCCATGGACCTTGGTCTCCCTTTATATTGGTACCCTCTATATCAAATCGATAATAGGGAATAGTTAATTCAAAGGGACTCCACTAGGATTCACTGGTGAAAAACATAACGCTAAAAATCTTGAACCTTGTATTTTTTATGGTCCTAGATGAGATGCCCCCCTTAAATCTAGGAGTTATTATCTCGAATATGTGGGATATGAGCACTCCACAATTATTAATGTTTATCATATACCTACCAATATACACTTCTAATTAACTCAAATATTCTAGTATTATGATTTCCACTTCCCATAACCCAACTATTCAAGTGGATTTAGATACCCCAATGTTATACATTTTCGTATTAAACTCATTGTCAAAGTAATACTATAATATAATATTCTTATACCCCTCCATCCCAAGGTATTAATATCCTGTGAAGACCCAATTTCCTTGAGTTATTCATTCCTCTTAGTGATACATTCTAGTCACATGACGTTAAACTAAATGAAAATGACCTAGTCACATGACATTAAACTACATGATTATGTCCTAGTCGCATGACTTTAAACTGCATGGAAACATCCTAGCCTCATGATATTGAACTTCATGACAATGTCCTAGTTGCATTATGTTAAACTACATGACAATGTACTAGTCAAGTGATGTTAAACCACACAACAACATCCTACCACATGATGTTAAACTATACGACAATGTTCTAGTCTCATGACATCAAAATATTTGAAAACACCCTAGAAAAATGATATTAAACTGTATGATAATATCCTAGACACATGAAATTAAACTTCGCAACAACATCCTAGTAACATGATGTTAAACTAGATGACATAGGGTCCACCCTACAGGACCTAAAATTTCTTAGAGCATACCATCATATCCATAAATCTGTTCTAGAGATGAATGTTTCATCTCTATACCATAATGGAATATAGATATTCCCTATTCCTACATATAATCCTGATCTACACAGAGGACCCCTTAGCTAACTATGATTTTTAGGTTCACTAAGGGAAGATAAATAATATTCCCCCACCCTACATATAATCTAGATCTATGTGGGGAGTTTCTTTTTATAAGAACTATGTGTGGATTTCTTCCTAACCTATCAGGATACGTAGTGATGCCCAAGTATATTGTCTTGGGACCAACCATTGGTTTACCACTATCACAACCTTTATAGGTGCTTGATACATATCGAAAGCTTTCAACCTCAGTGGGATATGAGACTATAGAAATGCCCCTAACCAATGAAAAGTGTCCTTAAATATATCATTTCACATCATTTACTAAAACATTATCATATGATGATAAATTTCAAGGAATACATCCTTTTATCATGATGTTTAACTACATGATAGATGCATCCCCGTTGCATGACACTAAAATATACAGACCATCCTCCGTCATCACTCTTTATAAAAAGACTGCAGAATCCTAACCTTGGTCGACCAAAGTTTAGGGTTCTTATATCATCCTTTTATACACCTCATCCCTTAAATCACACATTATGTCTTGAGTGACTCATATTACTATAAATATTCCCTATACCTTGGGAAAACACCCTAATTCAAGGAAACCTTTGTTTAACTATGCATTTCATCCCCTATCTCCTATATATGATCTCATGCCCTATCAACCAAATGTGTCTTTTCCTTGAAAAAAGGTCTTATGATCCTTATGATATTTAACATCATTGTAGTGCAAATCATCACTATATATTGATCCCTAATCATCCTTAACATGATTGTCCTATATCATCACTTATTATTCAAGAACCTTGATCCATAATTTACCTTACTTTCATTCTATATTCGGAAGGAAACTATGGTACACTTGACCTTAGGAATCCTAATTAGGATGTTATGTAACACTCCCCGGATACTAGGTCCAATTCACAAGACCTTAAACTTTTTATTGAAGAGATGGAAAACTTATCATGTGGAAAACCTGAAAAGGGAATTTTGAGAAGAACTCAAGTCTCTACTCACTAAACTCTTCATATATAGATTTTAGGGAAAATTTAGAGCATAAATAAAAAAGTAATAAATCTAGTAGATTCCATATTATGGACCTAGTAAAAGTCAAGGCTTTCTTGCTAGACCCTCAAGGCCCAAGAAAAATTTAGAGTAATGATTCATCATATTTACTCACTATGATAATGTGTTCACTATTCAACGACCCAACTTTTAGGATGACTAAAACCTTATTGAATTTTATGTTTCCCATAAATCACCTTCATGTATTTTAAGTTTAAGCTAACACTCTCCAATTATTCGAGTTAATAAACTTCTCCTAGAACCCCATGGCCTCGAGTTATATCTCTTGGGTTTTCCCTATAGTGTATTGGTAATAAGGATTGACTACTTAGAAGGGACCCCACTAGTATTTTATAATGAATAACATAATTACTCACAGATTTCCCTTAGTTCATGTTTTAATCTCAGTGTAAAGGTCGCCCTTAAATCCATGAGTTATTTTCTTAACTACATGTGATACTAGTTTCCACCATTACTAATGGTTGACTTATACCCATTGACCTCTATTTCGGTTGACTTGGATATTCCTAGACCATGATTTATAATCCCTATAACCAAACTATTCAAGTGGATTAGACATCCTCAACATTACATCACCGTGTATTATACCCATTCTCAAAGAAATAATGTGGTACTCCATTCTTGAACCTTTTTATGGCCCACACCAAGTGACCGAAAACCATATGATGTAGGGACCAAGCTTTACAATAATAAACAAAACAACCCCCAGTGTTCCAAAACCCTCCTTGGATAGTCTTTATTTCATACTCCAATTCACTTTACAAGTATTTGAATCATTATAAATCTCACATGACCCTTAGAAAAGTGTGGGGACCCCTCTGTTTGACTATATACAAGTTGGATCTATATAAGGTCCTTAGACCCATCAACTAGAGGAATATCCTACCTGTGGGAAAGGACATCCAATATTTATAATTCCTAGAAATATCATAGTGGAACTCAAAACCTCAGAGTGTTTTTCGATCACCCCCAATGTGTTTTTTCCATTCCATAATCCTTAATTCAAACTTCTAGGGACATGATTTACACAACCCATATTTCAATTATCCAAAAGGATTTAGCATCCATAACATTACGCCACTATAAACCAAACTAGATTTCAGAAAGAATGCGGGGTGTCCAAACCATTCATGAATACCCATCATTAATCATCTTAGTAAGGATTCAAGGTGTCCAAACCCTTCTTGAATACCCATTTTCACCATCTTAATAAGGATTTGGGGTATCTGAACCCTTCATGAATACCCATCCTTCATTATATGAGTAAGTGTACAGGGTATCTAAACCCTTCATGAATATCCATCATTAATCATCCCAATAAGGATGATAGGTCTCTAAACCCTTCATGAATACTCATCCTTCATAACCAAAGCAAGGATGGATGGTACTCAAACCCTTTGTAAATACTCATCATTCACCCATTCCATGTCATAAGCATAAAAATAAAAACATAGTTCAAGCTATAGGACTATAAAATATAGCAACAAGATGTCCAATATATTTGACCTAAAGTTCTAGAAACCCATCAATCTCACAAGACCTAAAATAACATCCCAATTGAAAGTGACACAATGCTCTCCATGTTGAAAACCCAAAAATGGAACCCTAGGAAAAAATTCAATTCTCTGCTCATTGTACATGCACATTGTGTGATTCAAGAAATATTAAGCACCTATGAAATGGAATATATGAAAAACTTATCAAGAAAAAAACTCAAAAAGGGTGGTCTAAGAAAAAAATTGAGTCCATGCCCACTGATTTTTCACCATATTAAACTTAAGAAAAATTTCAGTCAATATAAAAAATACAAATCTTTTAGGGACCATTATCTGTCCCTAATTGAAATCATGTTATGGTTTCTCGTTCCACTGACCTAATAAAAAATTAGAGCACATATCTTTTTTGTGAGACCCATCTGAGGGAACCTAGTCCTATCATATCTTAAAACTACATGAGACTGGGTCCATCCTGTAGGACCTTAAAATACATAGAGTGGTATAATCTGTGTGGATTTAAATGTGGCATGGGATCTAGATTTTTGAAATATATCCATTAAAAAATGGTCCCCTACCCATGATTTCACCACAAAGTGATGACAACCCCTTTCCTATGTATAAAATAGATCTACATAGGATCTTTGACTATAGAGTTCTCCATCCATGAACCTACCTATTCTATGAATGAGATTGATTTGAATGTGAGTATTCCATATTAGAACTATGTGTGGCTTGATTCCTATTACCATAGGATATGTAGTGACACTTGTATATCAAATCTTGGATCCAACTACAAATTCATTTCCATCCCAATCCATTTTCATCCTGGTATTTATTCTATTCTCCAATTTTATAATATTTTTTCCTCAATCCCAGATTAATATTATAGGAAACCCAAAGTTTTTTTTTCTGAAAACCCAAAAATCTTGATTTTATTTTATTCTCTTGGTGGTGATAAAAATCCCTCAGTAAACCCACTCCTAAGAAATCCTCTCATAGGGTTCCACATCAAATCCCATAAAATTTTCATGTAGATAGAAAAATACGTTATAATCTAATTTATTTTCTTCCTAATGAATAAAAATATAGGGAATTTTTTGGTATCCATAATTGTGTATGAATCACTTTTCCTTCAAATATTTGATAAGTGTGATTCTTGTGAAACTACAATTCATATTTTTTATAAAGGACTTATAAGGAGGTATGAAAGTGGAATTATTAAAGAGTAAAGTTTTTGGCTTGGGATTTCATTTTATAAGGGCACATATGACCCTTATTTCACTCATTTTACTTATATTTTATTCTAAGTATTTTTAGTATGCCCTTATCCAAAAAATTACTCACCCAAGCTAGTTATCCAGCTATCTCAGCTAGGGAACATGTGGGAATCTCCTTAACCACACCCAAGATCCAGCCAACCAACCATCCTAGAGGCAGAGTGTGGGAAGGCATAATGCTCGTTGTGACTACACATGGTGCATGTAGGTGGTGCCTAAGTGTTAGTACAATGGTTTGGTGTGGTTGGTGAGGGCATGGGTGTAGTGTTTTGGGTGTTTAATTCCACTATCATCTTAATAAATGAATGAAATAGTGAATAATATTAAGCACTCACCAACCAAGTGCAAAGTTTATGTTGGGAAAATCCATGACACAGGTATTGTTCACCCATTAAAACATACATATATAATGTATTTTTCTTGATCCAATCAATCTAGGTCATCTGATCCTACCTCTGTGTTGTCTTCAACCTCCACTCATCCACCATTCTCATTAAAACCCCTAGTTTGATACCAAAAGCTGTTCCAAATTCTTGTTGGACTACACTAACTAATCAAAACATCGCCATATTATTTAAATACCCATCATTCTCCAACGTCTTTATAATCCCAAGACAACCGACATTGACACTCCAGTGATTGGAATCCTTTTTTTGTCTTTCATACAAGCCTCTGTGTGAAATTCATTGATCGCATGAATGATCAATTATCACACGATCATGTATCCACTAAGACACCATATATGAAATTTATGCCTTGCATGCACAGATTTGTTTTGAAGAAAATAATCCATCACAAGATGTGAAAATTGATCACGTGAATGAATTATGGATAACCACAGAGGCTTCATATGATCAAGTGATTCCAATCACATGAACTGGGAAATTCCATCATGAGAGATTTTAAAGATCAAGTGGGAAAATGATTATGTTCAGGAAAATACATGATGACATTGCATAGTTTTTATGAATAATAATGTATGTTTCCTTCATGAGAGGATTCTACCTTTTATATATTTTATTCACATGAATCTGTTGGCATTTTTCCAATTTTTTTCCATGGGCATGTTATGAGATCATGTGAAGTCCTTGAAGTTATCACATGAATCCCCAAACATCTATCAAGAATCTATTTGATGACATATCATGGATCAATCATGTGAATACCTCATGTGATATTGTATAATTCATTTGATGATAATCAATCAAAAATCTCTTCTGCCTCAATTTGGTGCATGTGGAACCTTCACCATATAAAGTAGAGACATATATGGCCACATTTTCTTATATAAACCCCTTCCCTATTTGAAAAAAAGACACACTATAGGGGAAAGGGAGGAAGGATTGGAAAAGAGGAGGTGAGGGGATACTACCTTTGGGGAATTATCCAGGTAATCATGATAACCCATCATGAGACCCCATCACAAGACTCCATCGTGTGATCCTCTTAAGATCACATGATAAAATTACTATATTAAAATCATGTGATTCCCTCATGTGAGCCTCCTTTGACAGGTTCATGCATGCGGGTTTGATATGAAACCCTTTGATAGGTTTACATAACTCCATATCATGGCTCCCTTATGATCACATGATCACATGCACCCTTATCATGAGAGCATTCCCTAATATGTAGCCTTGATATGAATGTGAACTTGTGGACATATATTCCTATTTCCAGACAAATCCTAGTGTCACGAGCTAAGTATCTCAGCATAGTGGGTTGCCCATGTGGCACCCTATCCCCCTCCTCAGTGGGTAGGTATCATCCATCCAACTCTTCAGATGATGTGAGGTTCGCTGGTTTCATCCTTCCATGGAATCATCATGATAGTGGCCCTAACTCCAAATCAAAGTATTGTTTGGACTAACACACACCATCTTTTATATTATCGAGGCAAATTTAATCTCTTATATAAGGAAAAAACACATGAACCGTATCCTTTACATTATTGCTAATGTTGGATAGGACCTCCATTATTAGGTTGTGACATTCTCCCACCACCATTCGATGCACACCCTTGTGTGTGTAGGATCGTGGCCTTGAGTGTTCCTATAAAATGATCAACTTACAACCAATCAGTTGCTATGCATGAATAAGGGGATACTCACTATTCATCATTAGTTCCATCATCCAACCTTCATCAGGGTCTCAAACCATATTTATCATCAAAACCCACCTTTTACAATGGCATTATGGCCTCTGACATTCACACATGAGTGCGACCATCTTAATCTTTTCACCTCCAAAATGACACCTATGGACACAGATCCAACCACCAATTTCCAACTATTAACATTCTAAAAATATCATGAGGAACATATCCTCTAACATCACTTGTTATGGGCTGAGAATCTCATCATAGTTGGTCTCCCTTATGGCACCTCAGCCCCCTCTTTGGTAGGTGGGGTTCAGTCATCCAACTCTTCAAATGATGTGAGGTTCAGTGGTTTTGTCCTTCTATGTAATCATCGGGATTGTGGCCCCAAATCCCACCTAATTTGTTGTTGGGACTGACATGCACTATGCTACACATTGTCAGGGAAACTTCCGTATCTTATATAAGTAAAAAACACATGAACCACATCCTTTACGTTCTTTCTAGTAAGGGATAATACCCCCATGATTGGGTTGTAACATTAGGATGTGTGGCCTTGATATAGACCCTCATCCATGAAATCCTCCTTCCATGTGCACCATTTTCCTTGCAGCCATGACATAATAACCATGGACATGTCAGCTTCGATCACAAAAAACACCCTATACATGTCAGCTTCGATCATTAAAAGGGATCTAGACATGTCATCTTCAATCATGTGAAGCATAATAGACATGTCAAACTTGATCACATTAAAGGACCTAGACATGTCAGCTTTGATCATTAAAATCAACCTATACATGACATATTTGATCATGAAAATCACCCTAGACATGTTTTTTTCAATCATGTGAAGACCCCTGGGTGTGTCAACCATATCAAGAAGATACCCTATGATATGTAAACCATGTTAGGAAAACACCCTCTGATGTGTCAAACATGTTAGGAAGAAACTTTTTACATGCCAGAAAGAAAATCTAGAAATAGAAGGAAGACACTCTAGACATTTCAGGAAGACACTTTGTACATGTAAGGCAGACACCCCCAGACATCCCATCCTTGTCCGATAAGAATACTTGGACATGTACCCTCAAACCCTATGAATCCCCAACCATGAGTCTTTGGTCAATTATTCCCACTTCATATGGGAAGTGTTCATAATGGAATAGATATGGTAACTTGTGAAACATTACTTGTATTATGAGATCCTCATGCCTTCCAAGCATGATCAATTGACTATTCATGGTATATTCTATTTATCCAGCATATGATAAGGGTTGGATATTGTTGATGGTTATCCACCTTTGTTTAAGTCCCTATATGCCCCAAAAACTCTAAATCATAGGACCCAAATTCTCCTATGATTCTATCATCCTTCCTTGTCCATCAGCGGATGAGAAATGGGCTTATACATGGGCATCCTCTTAAGTATAATCCCTAAAAATTACCTTAACCGCCTCAAACCCATCAACAAGTTAAGGGTATTATAAAACTAAAAGTACTCTGATTTCTATCCAAATAAGGATATGTAGGATGCCATCCTAAGGCTCGAAATCCATATAAAACACTTAATCAGGTTTTATTTGATGAATAAGTCATGTATTTGAACATAGTGTGTCTGATCATTTTTTATCTATTGTTTCCCACATCAAGCATCGCTCACATGAGCTTAGGTATTTACAATGATTGTTACACTATCAACATAAAATTCCTACAATTAAGGAAACCTCAGTTTATAATGCCCATTCAATAATATGATACAAATTCATCCTTTTATGGGCATGAACCTTGGTGTAATCCCATATTTCGTTCCTATATTGATAAATTATGCAGAAATAACCCTAATAATGATTAATTATTCATCCCCACCCATAAGTAGGTTGAGGAACAACTAAACTATGAAGAATTTGATTCCTATTATAAGCAAGATATGTAGGACGCATTCCTAAGGCCATAGATCCATACCTAGTGCTTAAATTCCCTCATAAACATCCTTTTCACATGAAATGTGACTACACATATTAGACCTAAAAAACTATGTGGGAATTGATTCTTGTTTTCATAGGATGCATAGGATGCCACTTGGAGGTTCAACCCCATTCCTAAAATACTAATTGCCTTCCTGGATTCCAATAAACTCTAGAGTTCCTGGTCATATGGATTTAAAACATGATAATTCATGCATGTTTAGGAAATAATGGGAACCATATGGATAAAATTTGATAAATATAGAGGGGGTCACTGATAGAATTCCCTTTTTCATGTATAGGGATTCAATTCTAGATAGTTTTATTAGGGTAACGAATCCCATGTTGATATTTGAGAAAGATTCAAATAACATATCATAAATATATAAGAGAGTCCTAGAGTAGGAAATAATTTCCCCTAAAAGGTTGTGATGAGTTTAACCTTCCATCCTCTTGACCAATGAAAGTTCATAACTTTCATTGGATTTAAAACCCCAAATAACCACCTGACATTGGAAAGCAGGACCGTAAATTCATACGGATGTGGGATCCATTGAGAGTTTTCATGATAGATGCAAATGGTTAACCCAACATGAATATTTCAATAATAAAAAGTGGTTTTATGCATTTTTCCATTTTTATTCCACCTTTAATGGAAAAAACATTATTATCCTGGGTAAATGGATGGGTTGGGAAATCATGAGGTTTTTAGATTTTCAATTAGTGGATGGATAATTTTAAGAATAAAGGTTAAGAAGTGTATTCTGAAGGTTTAGACACATAGAAGGGGTCTTTTTGGATGATTATCAATGTTCAGAAGGTAGCTTGGAGGTATTGAGATGTTTCAGAGGTAGACTAGGGTGTTCAAGGCTACAGTCTATATCTATTGACCAGTCAGTTTCCTGGGTACTAAAACCTATAGCCCTACAGGTTCCATTTGATAAATGTTGGGGATTGTAATGGGAAATTACACATTTTCACCCTCAATTTTTTTTAAGGGAAATATTCCTTTCTCCCTCTTTAGTTGCATGCACAGCTAAAGGCCCCACTCCCCTTCCTTCCTCTCTTCCCCCTTGATCAGAGGGTGTTTTGTTTGGAATTTGCATGATAGATCCAATGTAAAAAATTATGTTTTTTCTCTTTATCCTCTTATTTATCCTATTACTATAATTTTTCCACTCTTTAATCAAGGTATTTAATGTTAATTCTACAAGAACATGGTGTAATTGGATGAGCATGAAGGGTCTTCTTCTCTTCCTAGGAAGAGGACGTCCTAAGAAGGCGTATGCACACTATTGTCACCATTATGATGAGATACATCACTAAGGTGAATTTATTAAGTTTTTTTTTCTTAAATTATATTAAATTTTGTATTGTATAGGTGTCTTATGTTGGGTATTTTTCCCATGGTAGGTTTGAGATGGTGAGATGGGCCTTCTGGATGCCATTGGGTGTAGTTTTAGTGCAACGAGGTTACCTAGTGAGTTTTCAATGGTTATAAAAAATTCAATAAAATTGAATGGGAATTAAATATATTATTTAATTAACTATAATTCAATTATAATTAATTAATATGGTTTGTTGGTTGTGATTTAGGGGCTCATAATGGATGGATGATCTTTGATGATCCTAGGCAGAACTGCCGACCTTGGAATTAAAATAGGAAAAGCTTCAGGATGAGATAGGTGGTCTTGGTACTAGCCCTATATCTTTATGTATGATTTTTATATGCATGTGGGTGTTAAAACTCACTAATAGGGGGTGTACCCTATTAATATGTAATTTTTTTATTTGATTTAAATATTTTAATTTAAATTAAATTGATAAAATTGTATGGGTATTCAGGATTAAAGGGAAAAGGTTCCTAGGACACTATCGACCTAGCGTACTGTATTTCTACCTCAGTCCTTGATGTATAAGGCCTAGAATAAGAGGATACCTAGGAAATTTGACACCTCTAAGAGGAGGTTTCAATGTGACTTGAGAAGGATGTCCCTGGTTGGATGAGTGATGCCCCTTGAGTAGTGTTAGGCCTAAGTGGATAGACCTTAGGCAGATTAAAGATGGTTTGGGTGAGTTGGCCCGTATAGAGTGACCCTATTCATAGAAAAGGGCCTTGATTCATCTATAAATACTATCTATAGTGAGGTGTAACCTTGAGGCCTATGAGTCAAGATAATGACTTTGTTGATACTGAGGGATGAGATGTCTTCCAAGCATTGGGCATTGGCCTGAGAGACCAGTGTGATCAAGAATCCTAAATGGTATGCCTCTATTGTAGTGATGATCTAGGGAACCCCTATGGGTGACCCTTTGAGAGATGAATTGAGTGGTTTTATGTATTTATGGGTAGATATGGTTGTAGGTATCACCTATAACCCAAACTAACATGTTAGTCTAAAGGGGATATGATAATGATAATGGAATTAGCCACTCATCCAACCCCTATTATGTTTTTATTTTATTTTTGATATGTTATATGATCACCCATGATGAATGGGTATCATCCATTGGTCCTGGATTTATTGTGATTTCATAGGATACTTGAGAATCACCTATTGATATGGATGATACCCTAGGATTCCTGAGATGTCTAGGATCTGGTCTCATGATATTTGAGGGGAAGATTCCTAATTTGACTATAATACACTATGGTTAATGCAACAGTGTATTCTAAGTGGTGGTTCATAGGATCCAGAATTATAGTATATGATATAATGCATGTAGGAATGATTGTGATACTAGGGATTCCTTTGATATAGTGATACCACTTTGAATACTTGGAGTACCTAGGATTCGAATTAGATACCATCAGACCAATGAAAATGCCTAGAACCTATAGGATTTAAAGGGATATATGAGGTGTCGGGTAAGAATATATCCCCAAGAATGGATGTTGTAAATCTTGAGGTTGATTATTAGATCCCCTCGATCGATGCCTAGGATACTCCATAGGATCGAGTGGATGCATCAGTGATGGATCGGATGAGGAGCCCCAATTTTTTGTATGACCGAGTTATTGATTGGGGGATACATGAGGGAATTCCATTAAATTTTCTAGTTCACCCTAGAATTAGTCACTCCTGGACATATAGGATTTCCTAGGGCCTCCCCCTCATTAGAATCAGACATCATCCTGACATCGTGAATACCCAGATATTGTAGTGGGGTTTAGCCTGAGGGTCCAAGGATGAGGGATTCTTGGTGATGCCCTGGGGTTGACTAATCATTGATGGAGGCATGAGTGTAGAATACCCAAGGTTTTGATATAGGTTCCCTTTATGTTATGATCATTCTTATAGACACCCTGATAGTGGTTGAAGCTGGTATGGTCGATTGGGGTCGTAGGCCTGAGGATCGGTGATGATTATTGGGCTTGACCTGAGTTGTATGAATATTCCCTTGGGATGGTTGTGATATGTTATTTAGCACGTTCATCATGAAATTATCATAGAAATTCCAAAATTAGGTTGAAGAATATATTTTTGGTGGTTTTATTTATTGATTATTTACAACATTTTATTTTTTTCAAGGCATGTCACATGAACATATCACTAAATTGATGGTATAGTATGGGACTATGTTGGTGGTTCCCTATTGAGTTATGTAATCACACCTTTCTCAGGCATCCATAGCACTAGGGTACCTAAGTCTCTCTCACATATTGTAGTTTTATTTTGGGTTGAGGCCTCAATATTATGTGATCGATATGTAGTAGCTCTGATGGTTTGGAGGTTGGGATGAGATGAAGCTTAGGGTAGTAAGAAAATCCTCTGGTGTAGTTTTATTTCTTTATTATATTCATCTATTTGTATATGTGATCAACCTAGTGGGAAATCTATCTTATATGCTCATATTTCAACATTTTATTTATTATATCATGTTTATTTTATTTATTCTTATAAATAATTTTATAGATGTTTGTATTGATGAATGAGTTTTAGTTATTTATTTTATGATTGTGCACTATTATAGAGGGGGTATAATCTCCTCATAGTACCCATATAAACCCACATTGCTAGTTGGAAGCATCTGCCATATGGAGAGGTGCATTTGAGTATATGTGGCGGTCTGGTCCAATTTCTATTCATAGTGAACTAGGGTGGGATATTACAAAGTGGTATCAAAGATAATTTTTATTTGTATTACTATTTGGGATATATTATCTCAAAGATAGTAATACATCATAGCTAGTGATAGATTCTATTTTGGTGTGTTCTGAACACCTAATCTAGTAGGAATTCCATGTTTCTAGGGATGGGATTTATGTTTTGGATTTTTGATGTTATAATTTATTTATTTCACCTCATATGAAACATAATATTTTTAAGGTTTATGATTTACTAGATCTTGACTCTTAGACCATGGAGTAAAAAAGGCATCTACATGAATCATTCTCATCATGTAGGTATTTATATGAAACATAGGATTGTTATTTTTTAATTTATGTTATTGAAGAAATAGTTTCAGTTGTTTAAAGTGTCAGTAACTTCTTATACAATGTTTTTTCATATAATAACTTAGTGGAATTCTAATCATCTAGACTGAATTGTATGTACATTTCCTTTCAATGATGTGTCATGTGGATCATATGGTGAGATAATCAATGGTGATGGTAATGATTTAGTCCCTAATTGCTGGATACATGTGGTGACCCTAGTAGGTCAGTGCGTTAATTTGATTCCTTGATGATGAATCCATCATGGGTGATTTTTTTTAAAGTTTTGGTTATTTAAAGTCCAATTGACAACATATATGGTGTCTTCTTATATATCTTGGAATGATACTCTACTTAACTAAATCATGTGATGATGGTTCTTCTAGATATAA
This sequence comes from Viscum album, assembly GCA_963277665.1. Lineage (NCBI taxonomy): Eukaryota > Viridiplantae > Streptophyta > Magnoliopsida > Santalales > Viscaceae > Viscum > Viscum album. The sequence continues at coordinate 598,545,945 of OY728159.1, read as the reverse complement.
ATCATCATAAGGTGATGTTGATTGAATGTATATTCCTGTGTGATATGACCAAATCCTCTAGGGATCATTATGATGTAAAGATGCTCGATGAGGGTGGGTGACCTAGAAGTTGGTTAGTACAAGCACTATATGCCTTAAATTTAGACCCCATGGGAGTTTTTACCTTATAGGTTCGGTAATTTAAAGTGTGAGTAACAACCTATATGGTGTTTTCCATATAGCTTGGAATGTAATTTTATCCAACTGAACCTCATTTTTATGGTTCTTTGACATAGATAGTTAGATCTATATCATTATTATACAAATGATGACCAATGATATTATGATTCTTGAGGGGGTGGATTCTTTGTGGGAATCAGTGCCTAGCTAGGCTGTTGATTTGTAATGATATTTCATTATGGATATGGGACCCTTTAAAGGATGTTTGGAATGATGTATGTCTTATATTGATTGATACAATAATAATATCATTGACCAAGAGACTTTCCCTATTGAGATTAAGTTTGGGGGATGGGTAAGAGACCCTAAAGACCATTGAGATACGACTCATCATTTTGGAGAGTCAAAACCTGGTGATATTTGAGGGTGGTTGTGTGAGGTTTTAACCCATAATTATGAGTTCCCTTAGTGATGAGAAGCATGTATGAGTGCTTTAGGTTATGAGAATGGTACTTTTGATGTGTTGTTAATATTTTTATGCCCTTAGAGATGTGTTGAAAAAGGAATTTGAGATTTCTTATTCTATAGAGACATAAATCACTTTGAGTGTTAGTACCTTGGTATCGAGATCATTTTTGAGGGTAGGATTGTTCACATACCTAGCCCTGTTGTTTTGAGATGCACTTTTCAGGAGATAAGATAGCATGGGTAGACACTTTGTTTTGAACAAAACCATGTAGCTGATATTGTGTGATAAATCATGGCACTAGTAAGTGCCTAATTTTGAAAAGGAGTTCCAAGGGAGCTCTTGATTACATGAGACTGATATTTCATAGAGCATGGTTGGTCTAGTCTTAATGACATATGACTCTCATAAGAAAGATTTGGATTTCATGATTGGATAGTACAAAATTGTATTCCCACTTTATTATATGTTTTTAAAGAAATATGTGTGATTTATACATGGTGAATTTTACATTATGAATCAGTGATAATTTGAGGACTGATGTGGCTTCACTAGTTAGTTGTGGGCCTAACACCTAGGGAATTTGATAAGCATGTATTGGGATTAGATACATGAGTATGAGTATGATTTAACTTATTTAGGTTGTGATCTAGGAGTGGGGTATGTGAGGCCATATGTTGTAAAGTGTATCGATGGCCATTTGAGGGTAGTGACCCTTGTTGGTAGTTGAATTTCAATGGGAATTAGGGATAATGTTTCTAGGGGCATGGAATGGGTGAAAATGAAATTTTGGGTTAACTCTCAGATATGAGCGGGTTGGGCCACATACAGCCATTTCATTCAGGGAAGGATGGGGTGTGGCCTATAAGATCATGGTTTTATCTAGTAACATGATGATAAGGATGATCCAATAGTGGTAAGTATGATATTAATCATGGGTAATATGACCCTCATGTTGAAGGGTTGTGGGTGAATGAGACTGGTGGATATATGTCTATTATATCATTCTAATGCTAGTGAATAAATGGAACCAAATATATATGGATTCCTTAGATAATTCTAGTCATGAATCAAAGGTAATATCAAATGAATTCCAAGTTTTGGTTTTAGGACAAATATGTTTTGAGTTGGTCCAAACGTGATTGGGTGGAAAATGAGTTGTGCTCGAATCAGGGAATAATTGTGGTTTTTGTTGAATGAAAATCAAACTAGGAAATCAATCCTGGAGTAGTATATTAATATTAGTGTGGATATTTTTACAATCATAGGATGTAACTGGGAGTATATGCATTAGGATTGGGTAAATTGGGAATGCATTAGCAGGTGTAGTCGAGCATTTTTTAGGCAGGTCAGACAAAGGGGGATTAACTGGTATATTTACATGTAATTTAATATAGTGAGATGGAAAATGAATTTTTTATGTTGTTTCAAATGCGATGGGTATGTTTCAAGGTTTGATTAGGGATTTTTGAGTAAAATTTGGTGTTCTTTTGTTGTGTATGGATGATGGAGGCACATCCATTTTAATTTGTAAATTGGAAATGAGAATAGGTATCAATGTTTTAATGGTGTTCTTATGTATGTTCAGTTGTGGTGTGTTGGTAACCATGTTTATTTTGTCGATGGACCATCGATCGAGTGTTTTGATAATCTATTCTTCAAGTGGGAGGCATTGAGGCTTGAAATTGGATTTTCTATACTAAGACCTATGGTTGGGAGCACCATAGGCTGGATAATTAAATGGATGGTGGAAAATTACTATCTTGGGATGGATATATGTCTTAGATAATTGGCTCAATGTTTTAGGAATGAATTCAAGTGATGGATTGTGTTTTGGTGGGTTGGGAACCTCATGTTGGAAATGAACTCAGAAAGTGAATTAGGTGTTTGGGAATGGAACATGGTAGTTTGAATAAGAATTGATGGTAGAGGTATATCAGGAGGTATGATTAGATAACCACTAAGACTTATTAGGTATGATAAGTGTTATAATAGGTAGTTTTTAATATCTCAGTTGTATGGATGGGTTATAAATTTAGGAGGTTTCTGATCTTTTGATTAGTGGATGGGTTGTTTTAAGAATGGGGATTTATATTTGTACTCTGGAGGTTTGGAAAACCAAAAGGGGTGTTTTTAGATGAGTAAAAATTTTCATGATGTGTCCTGGAGGGATTTAGATTCATTTTAGGTAGTCTGGGGTGGTGGAAGCAACAATTTACAACCATCGGACAGCCAGTGGCCTGGGTAGTAGCACTGAAAACCATACAAGTGCCACCAACTAGCCAGTGGGAATTTTAAGGGATAAAATTTCTCATTTACCCCCTAAATTTTTTAAGTTTCATACCCCTTTCTCCCTATTTGGTTTTTCACATGATCATAGGGCCTTCTCTTCTTCCTATTTCTCTTCCCCCTTGATTAAGGGGTGTTTTGTTTGGAATTTTTGTGAAAAATACAAGGTATGGATTCTGTCTCTTCTCTGGATCCTCATATTTATTCTCTTCCTCTAATTTTCCTACTCTTCTGGATAGTTATTTAGTGATTATTCCATCGGATCATGTTGTAATTATCCAATCATGAAGTGGATTCCACTATTCCTAAGAAGAGGATGTCCCAAGAAGGATTCTACACACCATTTTTTTTGGTTTTGAAGATGTACGTTTCCATGGTGAATTTATTAAGGTATTTTCCTTAAATTAAATTAAATTGCATATTTTAGTGGCATTGTGTGTTGCGGTTTTTTTCATGGGTAGGGTTAGGTGGATGAGATAGACCTTCTGGGTGTTGTTGGGTGCAGTTTTGGTATGGTGAGGTTACCTAGTGAGTTTTGAATGGTTATTCCAATATGAATGAAATTTAAAGTAAATTAAATATATTGTTTTATTAATTATTATGTTATTATAATTAATTAATATGGGTTATTGTTTATGAGTTAGGTTTTAGGAATATATGGATGATATTGGACGAACCTTTTCGGGCCTAGGCAGAACTATCATCCTTGGAACTAAAATTAGAAAATCATAAAGATGATGTAGGTGGTCCCGATACTAAACCTATGACTTTATTCATGATGTTTATATGCATGTGGGTTTAAAAACTCACCAATAGGTAGATGGACCCAATTATTATGGATTTTTTTATTTGATTTAAATATTTTAATTTAAATTAAATTGTTAAAACTGTATGGGAACCCAGGATTAAAGGGATAAGGTGTTTGGGAAACTATTGATCTAGCACACTAGCTTGACACCTCGACCATTGATGGTTGAGGCTTGGACTAAGAGGATACTCAATCACTTGGATAGCTCCAAGAGGAGGGTGTGACATGAGTGGAGATGGACGTTCATAGTAGTTTGAGTGAGGAACCTTGAGTTTTATTTGGCCTAAGTGGATAGATCTTAGGAATATTAAAGACAAGTTGGGTGAGTTGACTAGTCTAGAGTGACCCTAGACATAGAGATGCACCCTAATACATCTTTAAAGACTATCACTATTGAGGTATACCATTGAGTCTTATGAGTCCATATGATGACTTTGATGATGCTGATGGATGAGATGTACTCCAACCATCAGGTGTTGGCCTAAGAGATGAGTTGTCATTGAGGATCCCAAGCAGGATGCCTCCACTGTAGTAATGTTTTAGGGGACTCCTGTGGGCATACCTTTAAAAGATTTCCCTAAGAAAGTGTATGTGAATATGGGTAGATATGGTTATAGGTGTCACCTAGAACTCAAACCAACTTGTAATCCTGAAAAGTGTTGATGATGATATGGGATTGGGAGTTCATCCAACCCCTATTATATTTTTATTTTATTTTTGATATATTGTGTGATCGACTAGGACACCTGGGAATTGAACGATAATCTTGGATTTATTATGATTTATTAGGATTATCTTGAATCAGTTATTGAGATAGATGAGACCCTGGGATGTTTGAGATGTCTAGGATTCAATCTCATAGTATTTTTGGGTATATTCTTACTTTTAATATCTTTCATTATGGTTGATATAATAGTGGATTCCTAGTGATTATTCCTAGTGTGTATGGAGGAATCCCTATGATTCTAGGGATTCCTTTGATATAGTGATACTATTATGAGTTCCTAGGGTATGTGAGATTCAAATGGAGATACCATTAGACTATTTTGAATTCTTAAAACCTCCTGGATACAAATGGTGGTATGAGGTTTTTGGTGGTATATATCCCTTAGCATGGATGTTGTACATCCCAAGAAAGACTACTGGATCCCATTGATCGATGTCTAGGATACCCCTAGAATCATTTTTACACACCAATGATGGATCATATAGTGACACATACTTTCATATATAAATACTACATATTATTATTAGAATAATCATTACATATCAATATGATCCATGCCATAACCATGAAGGTTTAGTGCCTTTGGAAAATTTAATACATAAACACCTCGTACATAAAATATTCACATCAATTCCCATTATATTGTTCAAAACTAGAACACTTACACATATAATACTTAAAACCTTTCTACATAACTTTGGGAAGGAAAACATCAAAAAGTAAGATCTTAGATGCTTAGTAAGGGTAAGCATAAGAGATGTTAATCAATTATAATAAGTAAATATAAGATAATCATAGGGTTGTGAAATCATGGTAAAAACATAAAATGATCATACCAAATTAGTCAAATATATTTAATCATGAGTCATGGTGCAAGGTTTTTTCAATCAAAAGTCATAATACATAAGAGTGTGGAATCATCAAAAATAAATCATGAGCAATGACAATATATCAAAATCATAATACATAAGTTTTTTGAATATTAATAAGCATATAAAATCATTTACTTATCCAAGTATCACTTCCAAGACTATCTTAGTGGGTTAGGTTCATTCCTCATTCCATCATTTCTTTATTCAAGGATCAATCACAAGACTATCTTATTGGAAAAAAATCCATTATTAAACTAGGTTCATTCCCCATTCTAGTCCTTATTATATCATGAGATATATTTCTTTATCCAATGCATTCTGTGGATATATAATTCTAGGTCCACCCATCATATAATGAAAACCATACATATGTGTTCCAAAATATCATAAAACATTCTTCATATCATAAAATCACAATCCATTAAAGGGATACAGGTTTTATAAACATTTCATAACAATAATCATAAACCATCTAGATAAAGAATAAATGTGGTAACATTAGATAATATTCTTATTAAATCAAAATAAATAGAATAGGGTATTGTTATATGTAACAATCGGGTCTCGGTGATAGCATAACCACCCCTCCTTAACATGGATGTCGGGTCTTAGCCCGCCAGTTACCACCAGTTTCCCCACAAAAACATGGTCCCCACCCTGGGGAACATGTGTCTTATTGGAAAAATTCCCTTATTAAACTAGGCTCATTATTAAACTAGGTTCATTCCCCATTCTAGTCCTTATTATCTCATGAGATATATTTATTTATCCAATGCATTGTATGAATATAAAATTCTAGGTCTAACCATTATTCAATGAAAACCATAAATATGTGTTCCAAAATATCATAAAACATTCTTCATATCATAAAATCACAACACATGGAAAGGATACAGGTTTTATAAACATTTCATAACAATAATCGAAAACCATCTAGATAAAGAATAAATGTAGTAACATTAGATCATATCCTTATTAAATCAAAATAAATAGAAGAGGGTGGTGTTATATGTAACAATTGGGTCCTAGTGATAGAACAACCACCCCACCTTAACATGGATATCGGGTCCTAGACCTCTAGGTACCACCAGTTGCCCCGCAGACATGTGGTACCCACCCTGGGGCCCACCCACGTACCTAAATGAGTCATCTGACAAATGGTAGTCACCAAAGGCTAACACATGTCCTTTCTAGTGTACTTTTTCCTCACTCACACACACCCTGGGTAACTTCCCAAAAGGTTACCCATCTTGACCACTACTCCAAGACAAGCATTATTGACTATGGAGTTCTAATCAGGTAGGATTCTGAAAAATAAGGTGCACCTTGTTAACGTGAGTCGTATCATTTAGTCATTTAACCCTTTATAATTTTTTTGGGGTATTACAATCACCCCCCCCCCCTTTACAGCACAACGTTCTCATTGTGGGACCTACATCTCAACCCAGGCAGTGCACCGCACTTAAGGCTGGGTACCACCTCAGATACTAAATGTAACAACTGGGTCCTGGTGACAGCACAGTCACCCCGCCTTAACATGGTTGTCGGGTCCTGACCCACCAGGTACCACCAGTTGCCCCACAAACACGTGGTCCCCACCATGGGGCTCACCCACGTTCCTAAATGAGTCATCTAACTAATTATAGTCCCCATAGGCCAACATATATCCTTTACAGTATGCTTTTTCCTCACTCACACACACCCTGGGTAACTTCCTAGAAGGTCACCCATCCTGACCACTACTCCAGGCCAAGCATGCTTAACCATGGAGTTCTAATCAGGTAGGCTCCCAAAAAAAGGTTCACCTTGTTAACATGAGTCATTTCATTTATTCATTTAACCCTTTATCATTTTTTTTTGTGTTACATTATAGATAAAAATACCTTTAAAATATCACTATAACATTTCTTAAGGAAAATACCTTTTTTATTTGAAAACACTTATTTAGAATATAAATATTTCCAAAATATTAAGTAAAAAATTTTGTTTTAAAATAATAAATAAAACTTATAAAGTAAGATTTAAAGAAAATATTATTCATGATGGTGGGTAATGTTATTCATGCATGGTATGTTAAAACAAAAATTCCTTTCACATTTTTTGAAAAATGTAAAAAATACCATGTTTGGAAAATGATTAGAAGGTTACTTTAAAATTTTTGTAAGGAAAGTAAAATATAGTCAAAATTTAATTTAAATAATAATTTTATAATATTTAAAGCATTCTTGAAAATATTTTAATGAAAATATATACATGGAATAAAATATTCTCTGTCGAAGGGGAAAATAAGGTTGATTTTCCTTAAAAAAATTCTTTTGGTATCTTGAGTACTCTAAAAGAGAAAAATGAAAGGAAAAAATAAATAAATGATAATAAATACATAATACTTATGAGATATAGATCATATAATTTTATTATCGAAATATTTAAGCATAAAAAATCCCAACAAAAATGAGATTGTAATATAAAACTCATATTATTTTGGTAAATTTTGATTTACAACCCCCATGAAAGAAATAATATAAAATGAAACTTTTAAAACCAATGAAAAAAATTATATTAATGATACAACATATCAAAGGGTAAATGGATACACCTCATAAAATAATATAGGTGTATAACATAACATATGTCCCAAAGAATACAATTTGAGATGATAAACCCTTACCACTTTGGTAACTTTCAAATCAAAAATCCTAAGATGAAATAATTTGAATTTGAACATTATACATAAATTAAAAAGGATAAATGGTATAAAATTTCAGATAATCATTATATACACCTAATAAATATAAATAGGATCATAATATCAAAAATGTCTCAACGAAACAAAATTGAGATGAAGAACCCTTACGACTTTAGTAATTTTTGAATTAAAAGTATTTAAAAGCTTTGAAAAATAATATCGTTCGATAAATTTTTTTAATTAAATCATTTATTAATATAAAATAAATTATTTTTCAGTATATACACCATATAAATAATAAATTTATGCATAACATTAAAACATATCTCAATTAAGATAAATTGAGATGAAACCCTTACCTTATATGTGACTTGATTCATAAGAACTCTAAACTCCTATATAATTAATTTATATTTATTATAATTAAATAAAATAATAATATTAATACATATAATATCATATATTTTCCACTTATATCATTTCAACACCCATTTACTAACAAATTTCTATTAAATTCGTCATTACGGGTGTTAATTGCTTCATTTTTTGTTTAAGTTTTACTGCAGTGGTTATGGTCCTTGCAATTTGATCATAGTTAATCTATATATTTGATGTTAATAATGATATAAATATCATACATAATCATTATATACATATTTATAACCATTCATATTAAGAGGTGATGAAAAATGAATTACATCACTTTGTAGAGACGATAATCCGTATATACACACAAGTGATGTTTCTATATTTTGATGGATAGAAAAAAAAAATAAAGGTAAATGATAATTAATATTTATAGAATCATTATTATTTAATAAAAATAAAATATTTTCATTAAATATATCCTTTTTATCTATGTAAATTGTAAATGATAAACAGATCACATTGCTTCGTGGAGGTGGTAACTCACATGTACACACGAGCAACATTATCATTTACCAATGGATCAGAAGGTAAAAAGTTAGATAAGATATTATAATTATAGAAGAATAATTATGTTTTAAATATAATATATAAACATTAAATATGTAATTATAACCACCCTTGAAATATGGTGATGGAAAATGAATTGTATAGTTATGTGGAGGTGATAGTCCACACATACGCACGAGCGATACTTTTATTTCTCATTTGATGGAGAAGGGGTGAAAATTGGTTGTGAAATCATACAAATAACATTAAATTATATTAATTCATGTTTTTATAGATGATTAAAGTTTATATAATTTGTAATAAGAAACAAAATTAAAAGAACTTGGTTAAGATTTATACCTCTTCTTTGAGAGACCCCCTTTGTCTTACACCTTATACCTTGAAGAATTGATCTTAAGAGAAGGAAAGAAAATATAGGATTAAGGTAAGTATTCTAAAAATAAATTTTATTATGTATTTTAAAATATATAATTCTCAAACAGTGTGAATCAGGTAGGAGTATAGGTGCCCTTTTATAAGTGAGGAGAGGGATAAACATGGAATTTCTTAAAAAACAGTCAATTATATAAGGCCGCTTTCATAAGAATGTCATTCCAAATGGAAGTGGATTCAAATTTATGATAAGATAAGGTTTAAATATCTTCAAAAAATATATAATTAAATAATTTTTTGTTGTATTACTACTCGTATCTCTTATTTTAATTCTTTGGTAAACTTATTTTAACTTTAACTGTGGTAACAAAATTTTACTATTTTTACTATTCATTGTAAAAATAATAATTTAATCCTATTAAAATATATTAATAATTATTATTATAATTATTTAATACATTTTACAAGATTAAATTTTTATAATTTTCATCATTTAATTTTAAATAAGTGCACAACCTGTAATGAAATCTAGTTTTTGAAAAATGAATCTTTAAGCATAAAACATAATTTACTTGCATTAATTTCCTTGAAAACCCATAAAATTAATGTTAAAATATTTTATTGAATATATAATATATAAATTTATTTAAAATCAATAATACATATATATTAATCTAATTTGTTAAGGTGAAAACATATTGCGCACATAAAAATTGTTTTTAGAAAAATGTGTTTTTAAGACCAAAAATAATCTTATACCAAAATCAAGTATAATGATGATTAATATGTAATTAATTATATTATTTATAATTAAATGATAATTATATTACTTAAATATAAAATTCAAAACATTATGATAATTTTAATTTAAAATAAATGACAGTTTTTACAAAAATCTGTATTTTTCACTATTCACTGAAAAATGAATATTTTTAGAAAAATACTAATAATTCACCCTAATATAATATTGACATGATTATTAAAAAATGATATTAATTTTCTAAAAAAAATATAAAAGTGTTAGAAATTAATTATAATGTTCGTAAATATAAAATGAAATAAAAACTATTTTTTGAAGAAAACTTATTTTGGAAGCACAAAATGATTTTACTGAAAATTGAATAATTTTTTATTAAGAATTAATAAATTAATTTTAGTTATTTAAAAACTTTATACATATTATTAATAATTTATTTTTTACTATTCATACCTTCCAATTCAACTGTTATCTTATAATGGTTCACTATATTGCAGTTCATATAGACTCGAGGTTGTGTGTAAAGAAAGTTATCAAACACTTACATTTTATTTAAATAAAAATATATTATAAAATATAATGTTGTAATATTCTAACCATTAAATAAATTTTTCCCTCACAATTTTTATCTCATTAATCAAAGGATTAGTATTTTAAAATACCTTTATTGAAAACTCACATTATACAGAGGGACAATAAAACTTCCTTTGAAAAGAAGTGAGAAACATAAAGGTTTCATGAAATAAAACATAATTGGGTTCCTAGATAAGGAAAAAATTGGAAGAAAGTAAAAATATGGACATGGAGTAGAAATATTATATATAAATAATTATATATAGTGATAGATAACATGGTCATGAGTATGTTAATGACCGCAAAATCATAATTCAGTGAGGGGTGAAAATGACCATCAAATCCTCAAAAACAATTGTAAAAAGAAAAACATTTTAATTTTCAAGATAATTTTTCCTATATTTGTGGAATTATTTTACCATGGAATATAATAAAATATACTAACCTAATTTCTTAAAATCCATAAACATATTTTTATCTTTTTTTGTGTTTTAATTATCTTCCACCTATTTTCATCCATATTTGAACAATATGAATTTTTCATGTTTAAAGAATTAAAATTACCTTTTAATGAATCATGATATCTATAAAATAATGATAATTCATTACCAAAACCAAAACGGTTATCACAAGGTATAAAATATGGATAAATCTTCAGATGATAAAATGAAACATTAATCTCTAAAACCTCAACAATAACACCCAAAGTTCAACTTAAACTATTCCATACATAGTTAATCTTAAGAATCCTTAAAAATATGTATGACCAAATTCAAAAAAAATTATAAAAAGGTCACAAAAGTTCTAAAATAAAGTTAACTTTAATCCCTAAAAACATAAAGTATCTCTTAATTTCACATACCAACATGTGAATACCTTGATCATATATTATCCTGAAACATGTTAATAACATGAATCACCATAAAACCTCAATAGAAACATATATTCTTCCAAAAAAATTAAATCTATCCGTATTCCTAAAATAAAATCACATACTATCAAATATATTCTATAAATCCAAAAATGGTATAAACTTCATCAAGGATAAAATAAATCAATTTTTCCTCAAATCACTAATTAATTTCAAGGTCACTAATACTATCCAATTTACTTTATCAATATCAATCATCTATTTGTCCCAAATAAACAATATTATCTCAACATTAGGCATATATTAAGGGTTATTTATCCTTTAATCATGAGTTTTCCAAAACAAATATCACTTTACCACTATATCACTTTTCTAGGTTATTGGTACCATTAAATATATTCTTAAAATCTATAAATAATAACTATTTTGGAACAATCCTAAGATGTTTTATTATTATTTTAATGATAATATCATGGATAAAACACTTATATGGTATAATTATTGAATCCCAATACATAAATACTTCAATTATTTCACTTCCTTCATAAACCATTAACCTGGATTCATCATCTTACTCTTTAATACTTCATTCTTTTTATATATAATTCATAATCTTTTAATCATAAATACTAAAACTTTTAATCATATAACCTAGCTTATCATATTTTAAATATTTCTCCCTAAGAAATTGATTTACATAATGCACATACTTTACAGATTTAAAAAATTTAACAATATCGGATACCTTATGGAAACCATTATTCCCATCTATTACATTAACCAAAATTTTCATTTTTCCTTGGTAATTAATTGCTCTATATCCTTCTTTTCCACACCTAAAACATATTCTCATTCCTTTTATACATTTCCCCAAGTGTTTATTCCCAAATTCTCGATATATAGAAAGCTTAATCTTCTTTCCTTTATGACCTTCATGAAACTCAATTTCTCCCTTATTTGGTTCATTCAAAAACTCACATATGTTTAGGTTATTAATCATATAATGGTATGGATGGTTATTCATAATCACAAGATTTCACATTCTATATCCCATATCATTTGGTTACTCATGAGTATACTCATTACATCATCCATCATATTCATTGTTAACATGATTCCTCCTAGTTTAAGCTATTAACTAAAACTAAATTCATGGTGTGAGAAATAATAATGAGTAATCATTTAATCATGAAAAACAGTTCATAATATTTCTAAACTATGACACCTTTTTTTGAACCTAAGACACCTTAGGTTTAACTTAGGTTTTCCATCCTCATTATCTATCCAAATCCTTTATAATGGTTCATAAGGAAAAGGTTAGTCAACCCAAGCATATTCCCTAAGAATGTAAAACTAGGTGTGAAGTAAGGTAACATTTACCATAAACCATAATAATGGTTGAGAAGTAATTAACCAACTCTTTTTAGGGTTATTACACCTAAAATCATCTATTCCAAAACCACATCCATTTGTAGTATCCTGACATGGATGTATTGCTATGAAAACCACATAATCTCTACATTACTAAAACTATATTATGTTAATCTATACCTAAGTTATAACAACTCTACTCTTTAATACACATTAATACTTGATTTATTACATAAAATTATAATTCATACAACCCAAAAGATCAATAATTCTAGTGTCTTTGGGAATTAGGTATATAACATAACTTATTCAACATGGGATTCAACAACATTATTAAAAACTTCCTTAACATGATTTATTGAAAACTTATTTAACATGCTCAAAATAATCCTTTGAACATAAAACTATATGGGATAACCAGGGTACATACATAAGAAATGGTTGATCTATAAATCCTAGTAAGGGAATAAAACATGGAATTATTGATACAAGTTATAAAATCATCATATCAGTGAGTAATAAAAGGAACATGAATAATAAGTCATGATATAACATGATAATAATAATATGGGAAATGTGGCAAAAACATAAAACATTGAATCATATACATCATTCAAAGATAAAATGTCAAGACTTGATGGTGGAAAAAATCTCATAAATTAATAAGGAACACCAATTTTCCCAACATTATGTATCATGACATAAAACATTACCCAATGCATTGTAGCGCTATCTCGGTGCACCCATAATATTCATTGCATTCTCATGATTAAGTGCGCCACATGGATCATATGACATGGATTCATTCATCATCATAATTTATTCCAAGATTAAGGAGTGTGTAATACATATGTTTAAGTCCCAAATAAAAAATTATATGTTCATAAATTTGAACACCCTTGATAGTAAATGGGTATGGTATTCACCACACAATTTTTTTGGCGTGGAAGATCGTAGTGAAATTTTGGAACCATAAAGGCATCACTTAAAGACTCTTAAAATGGGTTGATGAAAGATAAATGGATATTTAATCACATATAAATAAAATTTTAATTAATAGTTACATGTAAAATCATATCCCAACATTATAAATTTTGAAATAGAAGGCATAAGGTAATGAAGAAACTTTAATAGAGAAAAAATCCTTATGGAATTTCGGCATGGTAACGGGTGTACATAAAGGATCATGGGAGGCTTAATGAGATGGAAAGGGGATATAATAATTTATAAATTAAATTTATATTAAATTAAATATGTTAGGACATATTCAAACATAATAAAATTGAATTTAAGAGACATAACATAGAATAAGTTCTTGAATGGAAATGAGAAGAGAGAAATACTCTATGAAATTTCGGTATGGTAAGGGGTGTACATAAAGGTTCATGGAAGGAAAAATGAGAGTGAAAGGAATATATAATTATTTATAAATCAAATCTAAAGTAAGTAAAATATGTAATAAAATTTCCCAACATAAGAAAAAGTAAATTTATATAAATAACAAAAAGAAGTTCTTGATAAATAGAGGAGAGGAAGGTGAGGATGCCTTACTTGAATGTGTGACTCTGAAGGCTTGGGAGGGAACTCTAAAAATATTGGGGGTACCTTGGGAGGACTCTAGGGAGCATAGGGAAGAGTTTTTACATGATACAAGGATTTTGAGTGAAGATAAATAGGATATTGGGTGGGTTTATATAGAAAAAGAGGGGGATTTCTTAATTATTTTGGTTTTGGACACTACATAATAAAATATACAAAACCACGAACCATATCCTAGTTTTTTACCAAGGTGTTTTCCAAATGGGGGTGGTTTTCAATTATTTTATAATTTCAGGGGCTTAAACTATTAAAATATTACTATTGGTGATGTGAAGGTGAGTCACACACTTAAAGAAATGGTTTTAAAATATTAAAATATATTATAAGTCTTGGAGGATTCATAATGGATTTGAAAAATAAATAAAATAAACTAAAAATTACATTATTTTAAAGGGAAAACGTATATTTTGACTTGTTCCCATTTATATTACTTATTATATCACTTTTGGGTCATTGTGATGTCATAAAACACAAAGTATATTTATATGGTATTTAATTTTTACCCAAAAATTCGATTGTCTAAGAAAATTATGAAAAATTTCACCACTGGATAATTTTAACATCCTAATTCCAAAAATAATATTAATTTTATCTAAATAATTTTCTAAATATGTGAATTTTGACTTTTAAAATAAAAAAACTGACATTTATTGAAAATGAAAGGGGTTTTTTGACAATAACATTTTTTTGAACCCTTATAAAAATTACATTTGACTTCATAAAAATTATATGATCATTTATATTTAATAAAAATTATTTAATAATAATATTTTATTTAAATATTATTTATTTCAAAAATCCCTTAAAACCTCAAAATAGATATCTTAATTGAATTTTAATATTAACCAAAAATAATATTTGTGTTTTATTGAATCAAAATAAAAAACATTTATAAAGTAACAATAATAGGATGAAAATATATTCATTATTAAATAAAAAATAATATACATATTCCTATTACTAGTTTATTGATACATGGCCCTTTAATACACTAGAATACACCCTAAGAGTAGGGTATGCAATGGTGGGGCTTTCATGGGACCGTTTGACGAACATGGTTTGGGTCGTGATCTCGATGAGCTTGAAATTCTCCTGTAAATGGTTTTTATCATGATTAGGTTATTGGATATAGGCTTAGGATTTGTCTAAGAAAAATATTATAAATGTTATCTCCCTTGTAAGATCCAATAAATGGGATTTATAGGGTATTATTCTACTAGTTGAGGCCATCACTTCCTTTGTTTGTGACAATTGGATTTGTTAAAACTTTATATTTATACTAATCAAGTGATCACTATTCAACAGTTATATTAACAATGGTAAAGATACTTAACATTCATTAAAATCTAATTGGATATAATAAAATAAAACAAGTGCATGTGTTTTCTATAACCATAAGACATTTAATTAAATAAAAAGGGGGAATTTTATTCATAATAATTTGATTCGTTACAATATTACCCCCTTTATAAATTTCTCCCTCAAAATTTTATTTTACCACGCTAAAACAGATGAGGGTAAGTCAGCTTCATCACTTCCTCCAGTTCCAAAATTTATTCTTCAAACTTTTGGTTTCTCCACAACACTTTGACTAGGGGAATTGTATAATTTCAAAGTACCTTTTCTCTACGATTTAAGATCTTCATCAGCTTCTCCTTATAGAAAAGGTAATTCTCCAATGGTACCTCCTCTGTATTGAGTACATGTTATGGGTATAGTATGTACTTTCTCAGATGCATGGAATACATCATGTACTTGAGACAGGTGTGATGGGAGTTCTAGTCAATAGTCCATTGTTCTAATGTGATCAAGGATTTAAAAAGGGATGATGTACCTTGGAATAATATTCCCCTTATTCCCAAATCTCATCACTTTATTCCATGGATATATGTAGAATAATAAAATTTATTTAACATAAAACTCTAGTTCTCATCATTGATTGTTAGCATATCTCTTCTATAAACTCTGAGTAGTTTTTATGTGCTATTGAATGGTTTTAACCTTATCCACCATTTTTCAATCATTTCAGGACATATCAGTTTTCATTCCCCAACTTCATCCCAACATGTCGGTGGTTTTCACCTCTTCTCATAAAAGGATTCATAGGGAGCTATTTGGATGCTCGAGTTGAAACTGTTGTTGTAATAGAACTCGGCCAGAGGAAGATGTTGGCCAGATCCTACTTTTAAGTCAATATAGAATGTTATCAACGTTTCCTCAAGTTTTTGGGTAGTATTCTCAGATTGGCCATCAGTTTGAGGGTGATAATCCATACAAAAGTTCAATTCAGTGTTTAGAGCATACTGGATAATTTTCCAAAACTTAGAACTGAATCTTGGGTCTAGATCAGAAATAATTGATACTGGTATTTCATGAAACCTTTCTACTTCTCTGATGTATATCCATGCCAGTTGATATATTGAGAAATCCTCTCAAACCGTAATAAAGTGTATGGTCTTTGTAAAATTATCCACAACAACCCAGATAACATTATTTCCTTTTTATGTCTTTGTAAGTATAGTGACAAAGTCCATGGTGATGTTTTTCTATTTCCATGTTGGTATGGGTAATGGTTGCATCATCCCCTTAGACTTCTACCTTTCAGTATTCACTTTCTATTGTACCAAGCACTTTGATGTATATTTAGTGATCTTTTTATTTATGTTGTCCCTTAAATAGTGCTCTCAAAGATCTTGATACATATTTGTATTTCCTGGGTGAATGGAGAAATTTAAACTGTGTGAATCATCCAATAGTTCTTTCTTTAACATGGGATTTGATGGAACATATAGACTTGACCTGAATCTCATAATTCCTTCTTCATTAACATTTTACTATGAGGATTTTCCTTCTTTATAGTTTCCACTTTCTTCTGAATTCCCATATTATCTTTTTGATCATCCTTTAACCTTTCCAAAAGAGATGGTTGGGAAATAATTTGTGAAAGGATTCATGGTATTCCTTTCTTTATGATTCCCATGTTCATATTCTTCAAATCCATGAAGATAAGATCCTTCTCAATTCTCATTAATGATAGAATTGAAATGTTTTTTATACTTAGATCATCTACCACCTTATTTTCTTTACTAGTATGGTAGTGAATTGAGGATTCATAATCCTTGACAATCTCTAAAGATCTTCATTGTCACATATTAATAACTTTATATTGGAATATATATTTGAGTCTCTAGTGATCAATATATATCTCACACTTCTACCCATATAGATAATGATGCCAAATTTTCAATGAAAAGATCCCAAATTTCAACACCATATCATGTGTGGGAAAGTCTGACTCATGAATTTTCAACTTCCTTGAGGCATAGGTAATGGATTTTTCATTTTTCATCAACACACATCCCAATCCCTTCTTCTAAGTATCACTAAAAATTATGAAAAGTTCCCCAATTGTGGGTAGTGTGAGCATAGGGGAAATTATAATCCTCCTTTTTAACTCCATGAATATTTCTTCACATTCATCATTCCAAGAAAAATTTACTCCCTTCTAAGTTATATTATTAAGAGTGTTTTAAAATTTTGATAAATTCTTCACAAATCGATGATAATATCCAGCTAACCCAACGAAGTTATGGATATATATCATGGATGTTGGCCTCAGTAATACTTTAATTGATTTTGTCTTTGAAGGATCCATATATATCCCATTTCTTATGATGATATGCCCTAATAATGAGACTTAATTCAACCATAACCCATGCTTGTTATACATTGCATAGATATTATCCTGTAGCAAGTTATTTAGCACAGTACTCATATTCTCTTTATACTCCTTGGTGTTTATTATAATATCATCTATAAATACTACCACAAATTTGTTAAGGTAATCTCCAAAGGCTCTATTCATTAAGTCCATGAATATTTTTGGATAACTAGTGAGTCTTAATGGAATCAATATGAACTCATAGTGCTCGTTCCTAGTATAAAAAGTGGTCTTGGCGATATCTTCCTTCTTCACCTTTACTTGATAATATCCTGACCAAATATCCACTTTAGAGAAGTATTGTTCTCCACATAGCTAATCAAAAAATTCATCAATCTGTGGCATGGGATAATTGTTATTTATCATGATATTGTTGAGCATGATAATCAATTCATAGGTGAATTGACCCATCCTTATTCTTAACGAAGAGGACCGGTGCACCCCATAGTGAAGCACTTTGGTGTTTAAACTCTTTATCCAGATTCTCCTATAGTTGTTTCTTTAGCTCCTCAAGTTCCATAACAACCATCCTATATAGATTCTTGGATATTAGAAATTCCCCAAGAATAAGTTCAATTTAAAATTCGACCTCCTCGATAGGAGGAATACTAGGAAATTCATTAGGAAATACATCAATGTATTCGGTCACAATAGGAATTTCTTCAAGGATGATCATTTCATTAAACACAATCATTTGATTTGGATATGCTTGCTTATAGAGAAATAATATCCATTATTGAGATGATAATGTTAAATAAGATTCATCCTCCTCCTTGTACTTCTACAGAATCAAGGGTTGATTCACCATATGGATAGTGATTTCCTTCTCGCATCAATTTATGTTGGCTCTATATAGGGAAATTCAATCTATGGTTATAATTGCATCAAATTATACCAAGGGAAGTATGAAAAATATTCACCAGGAATTTAAGCCCAAAAATTATGATAAAGGAGGAGTTATATAATTTGGATACAATAATTTCCCTAATTTCCATTTTTACTAACATCTTCACCTCCATGATTTTTGGTAGTGTTTGAATAATTATACTAAAATTTTTTGATATGAAGGAATGCATAGAACTAAAATCAAAAAAGTGAATTCACTATTCTTGAATGAATAACTAGTATACCTCTCACCACTTCATTTTCAGGATTCACTTCAGTAGTAGTGATGGAAAAATCTCACCCTTGCTTCTTTAGAGGTTGTTGGTTTCCTCCAAAAACCCTTGTCTTAGGGAATTATTTTGAAAAGTTCCATGGTTACTTGTAGTTTTAGTAGTGAACAATGTGCTGAGGGTTTACAGTAGCATTCCTTTCCTCCATCACATTAGCAGAGTTATCTTATCGGTAATTATTATCTAGGTGTCCTTCCTTCCCACACCTAAAGCATTTCTTTTTCCCCCTTAGGAAATTTTTTGGGTGCTTCTTCCCTCACCTTTGATAACTCGGTTGTTGAAATTTATTGGCACTGTTAGATCTCTCTATTAGACCTCCAGAATTAAACTCCACTTTCTGATTTTTATCTCCATGATACCCCTGAGATTAGTCAATCTCTTTTTTGACTTTTGAGGGTGCATCGGACAATTTCCACATAGCTATCCAAGACACTGATCACCAAGGCTTTTTGTAGACTATTTTTTATCACACCAAATAAGTTTTCAACCTTGAATTAAGGGGTGAAGACAAAACTAAAGGCATAAAGTGAAAGTTTTTTAAACTTTTACTTATTCCCCAATAGATTCATCTTATTTTTTCTTGAATTTGACGAAATTACTTTCCATTTTAAGATAATGATTGTGAGGAAAATATTTATCAAAAAACTTTTTCTGGAATTACTTCCCCTCTATCACTTCAATATCTTCCTTAGGATTAGTATTTTTGTTCAATGTACATCACTAATTATCGTATCCCTCTATATAATAAACATCCATAAGAACCTTCTCTTGTTAGGAACATTGAAGGATGGAGAAGATATTTTCAATGTATTTGATCCATTTTCCCATAATTAATAGATCAGATGATCTATTGAAAGTAGGAGGTATTTGTCTCATGAAGATCTTGATTGTGGCTTGTTATCTCTTAAGGGGGTTTGGAAACTCCTCTTAATCCAGGTTTCTCTTCAAAACCTGAGTCAACTAAAAGAGTATCATGAAAAGTTTATAACTATTGATCCCATTGGATTGGGCATCTCGTTAGAGAAGTCATCACATTGCCCATCGCATTTACCCAATTTATCCTATTTTTGGCCATTGTCTAGAATAAAAGGAAAATTAGGGATTAGTATTTTAAACAATTAAACACATAAAGGGGAGTCCAAATATAATAAAGGGATAAATTATAAATTACATTTATTTCCTTGACTTATGAATTTCTATACTTTAATCTATGTTATCCATGATCTATTTCCTAACATGTATTCTTATGGGAAATTTTTTTGTTCCCTTAATAATGGTTCATAAGGAGAGTATTATTTACCAAATAATATCCCCTAGGAGTGTCAAAATAGGTGTGCAATAAGGCATTTTTTTCATGTACCAGGTTACCTGGAATTAGGCCCGAAACACCTTTTCGGAGTTGTTAATCCTAGGTACATTTGTTCCAGAACCACCTCCACTTGTAGTATCCAAATAGGGATGTATTTTATTGATAAACCAATTACTCTATACTTACCAAAATTTAGGGATTTTTTCTTATACTTAGTCTTATCCCTAATTATTTTTCTAGATTTTTCTAATCTTAATCCCAAAAATAACTAAACTCTTTCTCTAATACCAATTATAACAACCCTGATCGTTATTACACATTAATACATAATTTATTACATAAAATTACACTTAATAAAAACCAAAAGATATATAATTATAGTGTATTTGGAAATTAGGTATATAAAATAACTTCTTGAATATGGGATACAACAACATTATTAAAAACATCCTTAACATTATTTATTTAAAACTTCTTTAACATGCTCAAAATACTCCTTAAAAATTAAAACTGCATGGGATAACCTGGGGAAATACATAAGAAATGGGTGAGATATAAAACCCAGTAAGGTAATAAACATGTAATAAGTGATATAATTTAGAAAATCAGCATATCAATGAGGAATAAAAGGAACATGAATAATAAGTCATGATATAGCATGATAATCATAACATGGGAAATGTGGAAACAACTTAAAACATTGAATCATAGAAATAAGTCAAGGGTAAACTGCCAAGACTTCATGGTGGAAAAATTACCATAAAGGAATTAGGTAAACCCTTGTAACAACATGAAATATCATGATAATAAACATTACCCAATTCATTAGAGAAGTGCCTTGGAACAGTCATCATATTCATTTCATTCTCATGCTTAAGTGTGCCACATATATCATATGCCATTGATTAATTCATAATCATAATTTATTCCATGATTAAGGAGTATGTAATACGTATGTTTAAGTCCCCAATAAAAAATTATATGTTCATAAATCTGAACACCCTTGATAGGAAATGGGTATGGTATTCACTACACAGTTGTTTTGGCATGGAAGATCGTAGTGAAATTTCAGAAGCATAAATGTGTCACTTAAAGACTCATAAAAATAGGTTGATGAGAGATAAAGGAGTATCTAATCACATATAAATAAAATGGGATGTAATAGAGACATAGAAATTCATATCCCAACATTATAAATTTTTTAATATAAGGTATAAGGTAATGAAGAAACTTGAATAGAGAAAAGAATCTGTATGAAATTTCGGAATGGTAACAGGTGTACATAAAGGATCATGGGTGGCTTAATGAGAGGTAAAGGAGATATCATAATTTATAAAATAAATGGAAATTAAGTTTAATATGTTAGTACATATTCCAACATAATAAAATGTAATTTAAGAGACAAAACATAAAATAAGTTCTTGAATGGAAATGAGAAGAGAGAAATCCCTTATGAAATTTCAGCATGGTACGGGGTGTACATAAAGGTTTATGGAAGGCCAAATGAGAGTTAAAGATCTTATTATTTATACATAAAATGGAATGTAATGGAAAAATATAATAACATATCCCAATATAATAAAAAGTAAATTTATAGAAATAACAAAAAAATTATTAATAAATAAAGGATAGGAAGGTGAGGATCCCTTACATGAATGTGTGACTTAAAAGGTTTGGGAGGGGATTCATGAAAGATTAGTGGCACCTTGGGAGTACTATATGGAGTGTTTTTCAAAGTGTGGATGTACTATAAGTATTTTTAGTGAATATAAATGGGATCTTGGGTGGTTTTATATAGGAAAAGAGTGGGATTTCTTTATTATTTTGGATTTTGGACACTACATAATAAAATATGAAAAACCACAAACCATCCCATGGTTTTTGCCCATGGTTTCTTCCAAATAGTAGTGGTTTAAATTATTTTATAATTTTAATGGATCAAATTATTAAAATATTACCATTGGTGATGTGGAGGGGAGTCACACTCTTAAAGAAATGATTTTAAGATCTTAAAATATATTATAAGTCTTCGATGATTCATAATGGCTTTACAAAATAAATAAAATAAACTTAAAATTACATTATTTTAAATTAAAAACATATATTTGGTCATGGATCCCATTTATATTATTTACTAAATCACTTTTGGGTCATTTTGATGTCATAAAACACAATGTTTATTTATAAGGTATTTATTTTTTACTCGAAAATTCGATTGTATTAGAAAGTTATGAAAATTTCACCATTATAAATTTTTGAAATCTTGGTTCCAACAATAATATTAATTTTATCTAAATAATTTTCTAAATATTTGAATTTTTACATTTAAAATAAAAATCCAATATTTATTGAAAATGACGGGGGGTTTACAATAAAAAAAATTAAACCCTTATAAAAATTACATTTGACTTCATAAAAATTATATTATCATTTATATTTAATAAAAAATATTTAATAATAATATTTTATTAAAATATTATTTATTTAAAAAATCCATTAATTCAAAAAAATAGATATCTTAATTGAATTTGAATATTAACCAAAAATACTCTTTGTGTTTTATTGAATCAAAATAAAAAACATTTATAAGTTAATAATAATGGGATGAAAATATATTCATTATTTTATAAAAAAATAATGTATATATTCTTATTTTAAGGTACTTGATACATATCCCTTTAATACACCAATATACTCCCTAAGAGTAAGGTGTGAAATGGTGGGTATTTCATGGGGTCATTCGGTGAACATAGTAGGGTTATGATCTCCATTAGCTTGAACTTCTCCTGTAAATTGTTTTTCTTATGCTTGAGTTGTTGGATATCGGCTTGAATTTGGTATAAGTAATAGTATATAAATTATATCTCCCTCAGAAGATCTAATAAATGGGATTCATAGGGTACGATCCTACTGATTGAGGCCATCACTTCCTTTGTTTTTGATAATTGGATTTGTTAAAACCCTATATTTATACTAATCATGTGATCACTGTTCAACATACATATTATAAATGGTAAAGATACTTAATGGTCGTTAAAATCCAATTGGATATAACAAAACAAAATAAGTTCATGTGTTTTCTATAACCATAATACATTTAATTAAATCAAAATGGGGAATTTTATTCATAATAGTTCGGGTCATTACATAAACTTATCCAAAGGGTTACCACTAAAGTTTTCTTATCCTAGTTTCTAAAAGTTACTAAACCTTACTCTGATACCAACTATATATACCTATACCTTTTATACATAAATACTATATCTCATTGGTAGAATAATAATCACATATCAATACGATCCATTCCAGAATAATAAAGGTTTAGTATATTGAGAAAATTGTATATATAAACAAATGGTATATAAAATTTCTACATCAATTATCATTAAATTATTCACAACTATCACCTTTATTAGAAATGTCAAACTTAAAACTTTTCTTCATAATATGGGGAAGGGAAACATAAGAAAAGGTGAGCTCAAATGATCAGTAAGGGTAGACATAATAGATATCAATCAATGATCATAAGTAATCATAATATAAGAATAAGGGTATGATAACATGATCAAAACTTACAATAATCATAACCAACAAATCAAATAGTTTAATCATGATTCGTGGACTAAGGTTTTTTCAATCAAAATCATAATACATAAGAGTGTAGAATCATTAATAATCAATCATATACTATGAGAACATATCAAAATCATAATAAATTAGTTTATGTCATACATATAAGAATATAAATTCATTTACTTGTACAATTATCACTACCAATACTATTATATTAGATTGGGTTCACTCCTCATTCCATCATTTCCTTAGTCAAGGTTCACTCCCAAGACTATCTTTTAGACAAAGTCCCTTACTAAACTAGGTTTAATCCCCATTCCGATCCTTATTATCTCATGTGATATCTTTAATTACCCAATTAATTATCGGGATATATGACTTTAGGCCTAACTATCACATAATAAAAATCAAACATATGTGTGCCACAAGATTATAAAACATTCATCATATCACCAAATAATAAGTCATGGAAAGGATATGTGTTTGATAAAAATTTCATCATCATAATAATAAACCACCCATATATAGAATGAATATGGTAAAATTGGATAATATAACAAGTAAATCATAAGATACATCATATTATGTTGTTATAGATAAAAATACCTTTAAAAGATCACTAGAACATTTCTTGAGGAAAATACACATTTTATTTTAAAACAATTATTTAGAATCTAAAAGATTCCAAAATATTAAGGAAAAAATTATTGGAAAATAAAAAAGGAATATTATAAATTATTCTTTTAATAAAATAGTATTCATGATTATGGGAGAAGTTTTTCATGCGGTGTATATTAAAACAAAAAAAATATTTCACATTTTTAGTAAAAATTCAAAAGTACTATGTTTGGAAAATGATAAGAATGTTTATTTTAAACCTCATTAAGGAAAGTAAAATATAGTAAAAATAAATTTTATTAATCTTTGTATAATAGTAAAAACATTTTTGAAAACATTTTAAACAATATATGGTCATGGAATAAAATATTCCCAGACAAAGATAAAAATAAGGCTGGTTTCCCTAAAAAACATTCTTTCAATATCTTGAGTACTTAAAGAGAATAAAATGATAGGAAAACATTAAATATATAGAAATAAATATATTATAATAAAATAAATAATATTTATTATATATATCATACAATTATATCATCAATATATTTAATCATAAACAATCTTGGTAAAAATTACATTGTAACATAAAACCCTCAGTGTTTTGATAATTTTTTATTCATAACCCCCATGAAAGAAATAAAATCAAAAGAAAATTTTAATTCCATTAAAATAAATATATTAATTATAAAACATGTAAAAGGTTAATTATATACACCTAATAAAAAATATAGTTTTGTAACATAACATAAGTTCCAAGGAAGATAATTTGAGATGATAAACTCTTACCACTTTGGTAACCTTCAAATCAAAACTGCTCAGATAAAATATTTTGAATTATAACTTTATATACCATGAAATAATAATTATAAATAGTATAACATGTAAAATTATTAGTATATACACTTCATAAACATAAATAGATGAATAACATCAATCATGTCCCAATGAAACAAAATTGAGGTGAAGAACCCTTATAGCTTTAGTAATTTTGAATTGAAAGTCATTAGAAGATTTAAAAAAGACATTTGGTTCCATAAATACCTTGAATTAAATCATGTATTATTCACAAATAAATAATTTTTAAGTATATACACCATATAAATAATAAACTGGTGCATAACATTAAAAAATGTCTCAATGAATAGAAATTTAGATGAAACCCTTAACTTATGTACGACTTCATTTGTAAGAGTTATAAACTAGAGTATAATAAATTTATATTTATTATAATTATATAAAATAATCATATAAATTCATAAAATATCATATATATGGTCCACTCATATCACTTTAACACCCATTTATTAACAATTCTCTATTAAAACTATCATTTTTTTGTGATAATTGCTTCATTTTACATGTATGTTATAGTTCGACAGTTATGGTACCTGCACTTTTATCATAGTTCCTATATATACAGAAATTTAATAATTATATAAATATCATATATAGTCAATATATACATATTTATAAACATTAATATTAATTGGTGATGAAAAATGAATTACATCACTTCGTGGAGATGGTAATCTGTACGTACACACGAGTGATGTTTCCGATTTCTGATGGATTGAATGAAAGAATGGTAAATGATAATTAAACTATATATAATAATTAATATATCATAAATATCATATATTTTCATTAAATTTATGATTTTAACCATCCAAGTAAATCATAAATGATAAATAGATCACATCACTTCGTGGAGGTGGTACTCCACACCTACGCATGAGCGACGTTATCGTTTACCAATAGATTAAAAGGCAAGAAGATAAAAGAACATATTGTAATTGTATAATACTAATTATGTTATAAATATAATATATAAACATTAAATCCATAATTATAACCACCCATGAAATATGGTGATGGAAAATGGATTGTATCACTACATGGAGGCGGTAGTCCACACATATGCACGAGTGATACTTTTATTTCCCATTTGATGGAGAAGGGGTGAAAATGGTTGTTTTATAATAATAATAACATATAATTATATTTTTTATACTATATTAATAATTTTTTACTGATACAACAATTTTATAGAAGGTATAATAAAAAATAAAATTGAAAGAGCTTGGTTAAGATTTATACCTCTTCTTTGAGAGACCCCATTTAGATTACACCTTAAGCCTTATAGTATTATCCTTAAGAGAAGACTAAAACCTCTAGGATGAAGTTAAAAATTATAGGAAGGATTTTTATTAGGTTTTTTCCTAGATATAAGGCTAAAATTGTGTGAATAAGTGAGGAGGATAAGTTTTGTTTTATAAGTGAGGGGAGGTACACACGTATAATTTCTTAAAAGATTTAAATTATATATAGTTGATTTCATGTTAAAGTGGATCCAAATAAATAGGTATTCAAATGTATGATAATATAAGGTTCAAATATATTTTAAAAATAATAATTATATCGTTTTTGTTGCAATCCTACTATTATATCTTGGTTTAACCCCCACCCCCACCCCCTCGGTAAACCCGTTTTAACTTTAACTATAGTAACAAAGTTTTAATATTTTTACTATTAGCTATGAAAAAAATTAATTTTAACATATTAAATTATATTAATTATAATGATTCAAAATATTTAATTCATTTTACTAGATTAGATTCTATAATTGGTAGGATTTAATTTTAAATAAGAGTGCAGCTCGTAATGAAAACCCATTTTAGAAAAATGAATCTTTAAGCCTAAAACACAATTTAGTTACATTATTTTCATTGTAAAAAACATAAAATTATGTTAAAATATATTATTTATTATATAATCTATTAAAAATAATTATAAATATATATTAATTTAATTAATCAGGATAAAAACACTTTGTGTGCATAAAAACAGTTGTTAGAAAAATGTGTTTTTAAGCCCAAAAATTAACTTATACCAAAACCAATTATAATGATGATTACTATGTAATTAATTAGATTAATTATAATTAAAGTATACTTATATTAATTAAATATAAAATTCAAAACATAATGTTACTTTTACTAGAAAAAATAAATGGAAGTGTTTACAAAAATCGGTATTTTTCACTATTCACTGAAAAATATTTTTTTTAGAAAAATACTAAAAAATAACCCTAATATAATATTGAAATTATGATTCAAAAAATTATACTAATTTACTCAAATAAAATTTCTAAAATTGGTATAAATTAATTATAATGTTCATGGACATAAAATGAAATAAAAATCAATTTTGAAGAAAGCTTATTTTTTAAGCAGAAAAATGATTTTATTGAAAATAGTGTACTTATTTATTATGAATTAATCAATAAATTTTCATTATTTTAAAAATTTATACATATTATTAATGATGTAATTATTACTATTCATACATGATAATTTAATAGCTATCTTATAATGGTTTACTATATTTTGGTTCGTAACGACTCAAGGTTGTGTGCAAAGAAAGCTACCAAACACCTGCATTTTATTTAAATAAAATATATTTTAGAATATTGGGGTTATAAAGATAATATTATTGGATAGAATTTATAAATTCCTTGTTTATTCACCATATGATCTAGGTGGGTATTCCATTCAATTACCTAGGTCGCCTAAGAATCAGTCGCACCAAGAAGTATAGGATTTCCAAGAGCCTCCCCCTCATAGGAACTAGGTGTCATCCTAAAATCGATAATGCCCTAGTATTTTCATGGGATTGAGCCTTAGTTCCTAAGTATGATGGATTTCTGGTGACACCCTAGGTTCTACTACTCATTAATAGAGGCATGAGTGTGGGATCCCTAGGGTGTGGGAAGAGGTTCCCATGGGGTTTGTGCTCATGCTCAGAGACACTCTATCGCTATCTGAAGTAGGTTTGGTCGATTGGGGTCATGAACCAAAGGATTGAAGATGTTTATTGGGATTTTACCAAGTTTTATGGATACGAACTTGGGGGTGGTTGTGATACATTGGTTTTCATGGTTGTCACAACATGCTCAAGCACATTTTGACGTCAGGGTGAAGCGGGTATTGTTGGTTGTTTTATTTATTTCTTATTAATAGAAATTTATTTTATTAGGGCATGTCACGTGTATATATAATAGAATTTCTGGTATAATATGGGATCATTTTAGTGGTTCCCAACTTATTTATGTACTCACACACTTCTCTTTCATCTATAGAACTTGGGTACTTGAGAAACTCTCACTTGTTGTAGGTTCAGTTTGGGCTGAGGCCTCGATATTATATGATTGAGCTGGAGTATCTAGAATGGTTTGGAGGTCAGGATGAGACAAGTCTTAGGGTAGGGAGTAGATCCACCTCTATAGAAATATTTATATATTATTTTCATTTATTTTTATATGTGATTGACCCATGGGGAAAACCATATTGTATACCCATATGTTAATATTTCATTTATTAAGTATATTTGGTTTATTTATTATTTTGTATACTTTGATGGATGTTTATATTGTTATATAAGTTTTAGTTATTTCTTTTATGATTGATAAATATGATATACAGATTACAGTCTCCCCATATTACCTATAAATACCCTTGTTTCTATTCAGAAGCCTCTAACATATGGGGAAGCGCACCTAAGTTTGCATTGTGATCTAGTCTAGTTATTTTTCATTGATAACTAGGGTAGGGTGTTACAAACATGCCTTAGACCACACCATGGATGAGGTAATAGTGATGGTAAAAGTAGTTTGTAAATCACATGGGAATCATGGGTTCAAATATTTAATTTCATATATCAGATTTCATCGAACTCCTCATAGACATTTTTAGGACCCCAAAGTCATGGTGAAGACTTAAAATACCCCCTCTATAAAAAGGTAATCCTAGCTTCCTTGGTTTGGTTTTATTTATTCTCTTAATCCCTATTAAACCCATTTATCTCTCCTTATATTTTATTCTCACCTCTTGAGAGGTCAAACACCTTGGTTCATCCAAATCAAAGCCTCACAAAATGAGGTACTATTTCCCCCATATCTTCTTCATTCTTCTTAATCTTCTTCCTCTTAGGAGTTCATTTGGGAAGAGATCCTCTATTTTGGGTTGAAAATCAAGAAAATCCTAATAGTACCTTATCTTTATTAGGTTCTAGTCATGTTTTATTTGGTGGTTGATGATTCATGATCATTCATTATTTCCTAAATAATGTTGAACTTCTATTTAAGGTAGGGGATCCTCATTCTATCCTTTATTTATGCAAATTTGTGGAAATTGCATGCATGTTTCTTCATTTGGGTAGATGGTATGAATAAACTTAAGAAGATAATTAAATTGATTTAACTTAAATAAAATGGTATAGGTGAATTTATATTTTTTTACTTGTTTTATGATGTTTCTTATGAGTTTATACGTATTTTCTTCCTTGGTTGAAAATATCAGGTTTTTTGGAACCTTATTTGTGTTGTGATTACTGTGAATTATGATACCCTTATTGTGATTGTTTGGTTGAGATCACCATATATGAAAAGGGTTGATCACTTATATATAGTTAATGAACTATATGCCCATGGAAATTTGAAATTATGTTATAATAACCTTATTAAAGAAGATATGATGTTATGAAATCCCTTGAACTAAATTTGTGTTAGAAGTAAAATCAGAAATGTGTTGTTATGTGATGATGTGTCTACTGTGAATCCATGGTGGTTATGTGAACCTTGTGTGGGGATTATATGATAATGGAGGTGACCAGGTTTGAGTATGGAATGTGTTGGGTATCAAATTCATGGTTGGTTAGAATGGGATATGATGTGGGATAATGTTCAGTGGTTATGATGTGTGGTTGTTGTGGTGAGACATTTTGGTTGTCTTGATGTCTTGTTTTAAGAAATTATGGTTTTCGGTGTGAGGTGGGTGGGATGTTATGTGTTGTGTTGATTTATTTTCCCAATAGTGATAAAATGAGATGTTAATGATGAAATTTAAATGGCATAGGTTATAAATTAAATGTTTATGGGATGGAATTAATATGTGATAATTGAATTAATGAGTGAAATGATTAATAATTTGTGGAATTGAATGGTAAGTGATTGTAAGAATAGTTTTTACCAGTTGTGTAATGAAATGTCTTAATTAATTAAAGTTTACTATTAAATTAATAAATCTATAATTGGTTACCCTATAAAGGGAAGATGAATTGTGGCTTGTGTGTTGATATTTTGTGTGGTGTGTTACATTATTGGTGGCAATGGATAGTGGCATAGGTTGTGAGATATTGCATTGATATTGTGAGTCACCTTGGTAATTTTGTTATGAACTTATAGGTTGGGATTATATGTTATCTATTTATCATTTATTTGATGGTATTTACAAACACCCCCCACCCAAGTTGGATAACCTTACCAACACCTAAATATTTTGGGTTCTATGTATTTTCCCAAACATCTAGGATGGTGGTTTATTATATGGAAATATAATACCTCTTCCAAACTCTTTATTCAATAGTAGTGATGATGAAGGATGGTGTTAAAGATTCCTTATACTGATGAGTACATGTTATGTGGTGGGGTTCATGTGTGGTAGGAGGAGAGCATGAGGTTGATGTCCTTCACATTCATGATACTCAATCTCCTTGGTTCATGATGATGTTTTGATATGGATATTGATTGATGTTAGCATGAGATGTTAGGCCCTATGAGAGGTTGGGGTCATTAAGGATGCGTTCTAACCCACATTAGTGATGGATGTGGTAGTTTCATGAGAGGTTTACATGATTAAATTGAAACCAACATGAGATTTTGGGACTTGTGGGAGGTTTTGGTAGGTAAGGATGTGTCCCAGTCCACATTAAAGATTGATGGATATGTGATGTGATGAAATGTAAGGGAAGGGAGCATGGGACATTTGGAATTGGGTCATGAGAGCTTAAAATCAGTGGGTAAGTGGATGTGGGGAACCTTTTTTATATTATTTTCATGTTATATTATTATATTTGGATGTGTTATTTGGTGAGAGTGTTATGGTGAGGCTGGGAATGGATGGTTGACTTGTTTAGGTTCTTATTGGTTCTATTTTATATTCACTAGTACATTAGTATATTCTTTTCACACATTCATAAGAGATATTGGGTATGATATACTAAGTATATATGCTATGCTCACCCTATATATATATAAAATAATTTTTAGGTTTCTAGGTTGACTTTGGGGACCACTCTGGATACTACTAGCTTAGTTTTTGGAGATTTTATTGAGTTTCTACCATAAGATTGTCTTTATATACTTTACTTGGAGACCATTATTTGTTTTTTTTTTGATATTTTTCATTCATTATAGGATGATTTTGTTTCTTTTTTATTATTTTATGGAGTTGTTTGGTGGTTGGTATCATATATCCTAGTCTTAATTTTATATTGAGGGTAATGTATCCCATATGAGTGACTTTATTTATACCCTCGGTGTTAGTTTCTAAGTCGGGGTCTACTAGATGCGGGACTCAGGGGGTCATTATCTCTCTTCTTATCATTTTCATCCAAGGAGGGGTACCTTTGGAGAGAGGGGTCATGAAAAAGTGGTGTCATAGGGTTTAGGTTGAGAGATATGGTAGATCTTGGGGTTAATTTCTTGTGAGGATTGCATGGGTTGGTAGGGAGATGATATCAGTGGATCTTGGTGTGTGATATAGATCAAGGAGACTAGCTAATACATGTGATTTTTAGGGTCCCCCATGATCCGATGTGAGGACTCTGAGATTATTGAACAGCCAAGTGATGTAGTGTCACTTTCAGGGTATAGACTTTGGCAAGGTACATACATCATGCTTATATGCTCTTGTAATTGATTTGGGGTTATTTTTGAATTAAAAAATCCCAATTAAATAAGTTTGAATGAAGTCTATACTACCAGGATTATGGGGGGTTTTCTGGTAATGTATGTTATGGAATCAAGCATATAGAGGGGTGAACACTTATCCTATCATGATACATTATTTTATGATGTTTTTTAAAGTCATGTGGGAAAGATAGATATTCCCAAAGTGGACAATATCATAGTACAATGGATATGTTCCCTTTATTTGTATTCTTGTGATAAATTGGTTTTCATGACATTTTTTCTTGTATTTTTAGAAAATACAATACAATGGTGATTTAAAAATATAAAAAATAATGATACTAACTTGTAGTAAATGATAAATAAAAGAATTCATGTAAGGTCCCTGATCTACATGGATCACCCATTTTCATGTTTTCGAAGATCAAAGTATTCAGAGGTGTCTCGAAAGAATTTTGGAGAAGTTTGGTTAAGTAAAAGATGGAAAGGGGGATTACACGTCGTGTAACTGTATTACATGATGTGAAATCTTGTTTCATGGGTTGTCCTAGAAATCTTCATGATTTGAATACTTTTTCATGGCGTGAAAGAGGGATTCACAACATGAAATACTTTGGGGTTTGAAAAATAAAATAAAATCGAGAGGTGAAACATTTTTTAGCGAAACTCATCCTTGAGGCATTACACGACTTGAAAGGGGATTACACGTCATATAATTCCATGACACTATATATTTTAATTGTTTTCTAGATGCTCATTTTTTTTCAAAACCTATGGTTGTAGCAGCTCTCCCTCAACCCCAAGAGACCCAACGAACCTCTCTTCATTTTTTTGGGGGTTCCTTCATCAAGGAACAATCCCTAGCTCCCTTATTTTATCTATAGTAATCCATCTTCGATATAAGGTATGATCTACCTCAGTTATTATGGTTTATTCTATCTGTTTCCTCCTATTTCTCCATTTCATGTGATGAAATGTGATATCTATGTTTCTAATGGAGCATTCTTGGGTATTAGTTGATGTGGTTGTGTCACGGATTCCTCAGGTGGATGCAGTCACTACGGGAGATGTGATCATGATCCGTTGTGTTGTAATGTTCTTATACAAAGAACATTGAAGAAATTTCAAGGTAAGGGATTCAATGCTTCTCTATTTATTTATGTGCAGCCATAGAGATAACATTATTTTTCCCATGGATCACAATGAAATTTACATAATAATTATTTGAACTAGATTAAAGAATTGGTATTGTTTTCTTAGTGATGTTATTGCCTCTTGATTTTTTAGATAGTGTTATATCTATGATTTTCTTGTTTAGAATGTCATTCTTGATGAAAATTGGTAAAGAACATAAATCCATAATTAATTTATAATTAATTAGATTAATATTAAAGTGGTATATTAATGAATCCGATTATTATTATAATTTGATTATAATCAAATTGATGTAGTATTCATGTTTAATGGAATTGGTTAATGAACCTAAATCATGTTTATTATTGTTGATAAAAGTATTAAAGTCATGTTAAATTAATTATTTAATTAATTTTTGATAGATTGAGAATCTTGTTTCATAGGTTTCCTATAGTTTTAACCTGAATAATAAATTGGTTAATTCAAGAAGTAATAAGAACTTGTTGTGTAATAAAATATAATTCCTTTGTAGGTCCTGAGTTGCTCGCTTTCTTGTAAAGGCCAAGTTTCTTATGATTTGGAGTCATGAGATATCATTATGTGTCAAGGTTAAATGCATTTATTTGGGGATGATATCCCATTTCTATGTTTTTCCTACTTCTTGTGAGGTTCTCTAAATATGAGACTTGTGGTATATGGAGTGGGGAGGCCTAGATGTGATGTGAGCCTGGGATAGATAATCCTTGAGGGATGTTGTGGTATGTGGGGTAGGGATTCCTAGTTTTTGTGGTAGCAGTTGATTCCTGGAGAGGATAGATGCATCATTTTATGCATGTGGTGTTGAGGAGGACAACAGAGATGATGTAATAGGTTGAATATGGGATTACTCATTGATTTGGAAGTTGGATGCTTGTTGAATTTTTTGTTTGTTTATATACTTTACTTTATACACTGGTTTAGGCAGATGATTTTTATTACTCTCCTTCCAAAAGAGGTGAATATGCATAGGTTATGCCACGTGCTTTCCGTGTTTAGCTTCTCGAGGAAGGATGGGTCAATGCTCCTGCTAGAGGTGGAAAAGACTTGATGGGTAGTTCATCTACTCACCGTGTTGAGCCCCTTGTGTTTGGTAGATTAGGATGTATTCCTAGAATATATAGAAATATATAAATATGGAAATTGTTAATGTTTTTAATAAATGCATAATTGTTTCACTTATGGGGTTGGATCTTACTGGGATGAAATGCTGAGGTTTTGATTCTGAGAAGTCATGTTCTCAATTTGGTTATGGTTGGAGGGCATGGATCTTTATTGGAATACTGATGAAATCAGATTTAGAAATTATAATGGTTAATTAATGGTTAAATAATTAATTAATGTAAAGTGAACTGATAAAAAGGGATAAAGTAACTTAATGTAGCTCTTTAAATGGTTGTGTGCTTATGGGATATCTAGTCTTAGTAGTGGAAGCTGGAAGTCCGAGATACATTAGCTGCAGTGGATTCTAAGACTAGGTTATGTCTTTAGTATGGTTGTGAGCTATATTATATCCTGTAATTTTTGTGTTTCTATATGATAATCCATCCTATCATTTAGGGAAACCGACACTCCGAGGATTATGAGCCCTTTCCACAACATCCTGGAGGGAGGATGGATGACTGACTACCCCCTTTGGCTCCACTCTCTTCTCTTGGTAGTTACTTGTGCTAATATGAATAGTGGTTAGTTTTCCCCATATATGTGTGTAGAGAGATTTAATGTCTTGTGGTGATTCACACATAGATATCTTGGATATTGATTCCTAAGGGCTACTATAGTTACAACATGTATGGGTTTTGATGGCTTGAGGATCCTTACTCGGTGTATGGTTTGTGTTGGCTTGAGGAATAATAGATGATGTTTGATATAATTTGTACGAGATGTCATGTCTCTCGTAAAATAATTGGTTACTTTGGTTATGTGTACATGGCGGTGTGATGCACGAGGTGCATGTTGACGCATGAGGTGCATGTTGTGGTGTTTCTCCCAAGTGTTTGTGGGTTAGCCTTTTTGAAGAGAGATTCACAGGATGTGCGATGTTGGGGCAAAGTAGAAAACTGGTGGGGAAGTGTTAGCGGGGTACCCTTGATATTATTTATTATATAATATACTCTTGTATGCGATACTTTGTGAGAGTGTCTATGGTGAGTCTGGTAACTTAGTATACCTATTTAGTTGACGAGTTAGTTCCACTTATTGTTCATTATGTTTTAGCATGATTTATTTACTTTTTAATGAGATGATATAGGGAGGATTCTAATGAGTATACATTTATACTCACCCTAAACTATATAAACTATTTTTCATACCACTTGGAATAGGTTGGAGATTAGGCTAGTTTCTACTAGCTTGGGGTTTTGAGGAGTTGTTTGGGCTTCGTGGTCACTGTTGTTTTACTTTCTTTTGGTACTTTCAGTTTCCCTTTTAGTTGTATAAGTTCTTTCATGACATTACATACATGTACTTGGGTTTCTTTTACTTTGTATTATGATAAAGAGTTGGTTGGTGTATGTCTTATCTCTCTCTTTTTCATGTGTTCTCTTAGAGGGTAATGCCTCCCATCTGTGTGTTTACTATACCCTCAGTGTTAGTCGCCAACCCGGGGCCTACTGGAGTTGGGAATCAGGTGTCATTATCTATCTTCACCCATTTCTGGACTAGAAGGGGTCCACTTTGTGGGGAGTTGGTCATGACATAGTGGTATTAGAGGTCTGATTGAGGGATAGGATGGAGTTTGGAGTTAGGCACACATGAGGTTTCATGGGTTGGTAGGGAAGTGGTGTTGGATAAGTTTAGAAAGCAATGTAAACATGGGATACCGGCTAAGAAATGGGTATTTATATCCCCCTATGATATGTTGCACGGACCTTTAATCTTACAGTGGCTTCTAAATTAGGTGATACTGGTTATAGGGTAGAGACTTAGGAAAGGATCATGCATCATTCTTCTTTGCGTTTGTGTTTGAATGGGTATACCTTGGGATATTTTAACCTAAAATGAATAAAATAAAACAATTAATTAATGTTAAAGTCTTCCATATTCTAGTTTTATGAGCTCTAACTATTTTTCCTTTTATAGGTATGGCTCCAGGTCGACATACTCTTTAGGTTCGCGTAGAATATGTCTAGAAGGTTGTGCCAGTAGATCGTCACAGAGTAGAGGTTAAC
The DNA here is from genome assembly GCA_963277665.1 of Viscum album. NCBI lineage: Eukaryota > Viridiplantae > Streptophyta > Magnoliopsida > Santalales > Viscaceae > Viscum > Viscum album. The sequence continues at coordinate 598,508,979 of OY728159.1, read as the reverse complement.
GATGATGAAACTTGGAGGATGACACTCTGAGAGTTTCAGCACTAGAGTATATAGAATTATGAGGGCTACATTTCAGATGCAGTCATAGAAAACCAGTTGGAGGAGGTTGAGATATATTTCATTTCAATCTGTGCTAGGAAGGATCATTGGGTATCGTTGGTTGTGACGATGTTGCATGGGGAATTGAGGTAGTGGTGGTTCTTATTCCTCAGGGATCTCAAGGAGTCAACAATCTCATGGGAGAATTTTTTATATTAGTCTAGAGCTGAGTTTATTTCTTTGACCACAAATGTGGCTAGTTGTTAAGAGGTGATTACCCTTCAGAAGGGAAGTTACAGTGTGTGAGAGTTTAGGATCCATTTCAGGAACCTCCTATGATATTATTTGGACCTATTTTCAGATTAGGAGGCCAGGTTAAGGAATTTCAAGGAGGCTTTGCATCCAGATATCTAGTGCCAAGTCGCCATGTTTATGCTAACGACGTATCTCGAGGTGCTATTGTGGGAGGAGTCCAATGAGATGATGTTATGAAAAACTAGATCATCATGAGAGGGGAGTCTTTAGGATTCCTCATGAAGCATATTTGTGGTCCAGGGATCCCATTTTTTAGGGTATAAGAGTTTATGTTAGGTCGGGGTAGGTCCCAATCCTCATTGTCTCATTTCTCTAGAAGAAGTGGCTCTTAGGACTATACTAAGGTATCATTCACTTGTTTTTTTATGGAGCCTGAGGTCATTTGTGGCATGAGTTCCTGAACTTCCTAAGCAGTCAGCATGTGTCAGGTGTTCTTCTCTAGATTCCTCCATTGAGGCAGTAGTAGTAGGTTGAAACAACTTTGGATTAGTAGGGAGCAGATGGGGTAGTCAGAGGATATCCCTAGCATGCTCCCCATCCTCAAAGAGTAGAGTTTGGCAATGGAAGTGGTCTATATTATGGTCAGAGAGGTCATGGAGAAAGTTTTGGTTATATTCATGTCTTAGAATTTCCAGTTCCAGGTGAGCCAGATGTTATTCGAGGTACCCTTTTCTTATTTTATACATGGGTTCAGGGCTTGTTTGATTCCGGAGAGACACACTTCTTCACATCACCTGCTCGTTTCCATGCCTTGGTACTTGAGGTAGAGAGTCTTCTAGTGAACTTGGCATTGACTACGCCCATTGGAGGTCGAGCTGACTTGTTTAAAGTATGTAGAGACTGTGATCTAGTGCTGGGGAAGCACCTCTCTTGGGAATATTTCCTATATTTATGAATACAACCATATGATTTTATCCTCGGCATGGATTGATTTAATTTGATGCAGGCTATCATGGATTGATTTTGGTGGTAGGTGGTGTTCTTAAATGCTAATGGAGAGCCAACAATGTTTTTTAGTGAGTGATACCCTCGGATGGGTCAGAGGCATGTTCCTTCCTTTTTATCCTTGATGGCTGATATGATATTGATCTCATCAGAGGTTTAGTATTCAGTATTTCCCAAGGTCATGTAAGAGTACCATGATGTCTTTCCAGAAGAGGTTGTAGCATTACCCCCTCGATGGAAGATCAAGTTCTGTATCAATCTACATCTAGGAGTGTCTCTTATCTCTATTTATCCATATATAATGGAACCTTTTGAGTTTTGGGAGGTACATATACATCTTAATGGTCTATTGTATTTTGGTTTTGTTCAGTCAAGTGTGTCACCATGGGGTACACCAGTTTTTATTGGGAAGAAGGTTTATGGAATTTTTTATTTGTGCATCGATTATCATCACTTGAACCAAGTGACAGAGAAGAAACTCTATACATTTCCATGGATTGATGATTTATTTGATTATCTGAAGGGTGAAAGTTGGTTCTCAAATATTGATTTGCAGTGAGGATATCATTAGATGTGTGTGAAGGATGAGGATTTCCCGAAGAGTGCTTTTCATTGTTTTTATGGGAATTATGAATTTTTTGTGATGTTTTTTGGCATGAATAGTTATCTAGTTGTGTTCATGGGGTTGATGAACACTATATTTTGTGAGTTTCTAGATAAGTTCATGGGGTTTTCATCGATGACATTCTTGTGTACTCCGCATCTGAGAAGGAGTATGTAGGGAATATGTGTGTTGTTTTAGGAGTTATTTGTCATGATAATCTATTTGGGATGTTTTCTAAGTGAGAGTTTTGGTCTCGAGAAGTCCATTTCTTGGGGAATGTTTTATACCAGTAGGGAGTAGCTATGGATCAATCAAAAATATAAGTAGTTGTGTCTTGGGAAGCCCCCAAGATAGTGGCAGAGGTGATAAGTTTCCTTGGTCTTGTAATCTATTACAGGAGGTTCATAGCCAATTTATCTTGGGTTTTAACTCCTCTAACAATGTTAACCAGAAAGGATCAGGAATTCATGTGGATTGATTAGTGTCAGGTAGCTTTCGAGTATCTGAAGGATAAGTTGGTCAGTGCTCTGATTCTTTGTTTTCTAGCAGATGGTGTTCATTTTGAGTTTTTCTATGATTCTTCATGTCTTGGGTTGGGCTATGTTTTGATGTAGTATAGATCAGTTATTTCTTATGGGTCTTGGCAGTTACGTCCCCATGAGTGTAACTATTCCACCCATGATCTCGATTTGGTGGAAGTGGTGTTTTCCCTAAAGTTGTGGATACATTACCTCATCAGTGAGTGCTTTTTGGTCTTCATTGATCATAAGCGCCTAAGGTATGTTTTATCCCATCATGACTTGAACTTGAGTCAATGTCGATGGATAGAGTTCTTATATGATTATTACTTATAGATTTCGTATACACCTGGGAAAGGGAATATTTTGGCCGATGTGTTGAGTAGGAAGTCGCGCAGTGATGCAATGCGTGAATCTGGTGATTCCTAGAGAGTAATAGAAGAACTTTCAATATTACATATGGATATGGGAGAATTTGGGAGCATAGGTTGTCTTTTTCAAATGATGGTGAAGTAATATTTGGTGCGGAAGGTGGAGTAATCCAGTTGGGGAATCTTGAGGTGGATGTCTGGAGAGAGTGAGTTGTTTGTGGCAAGGCCCCTGATGGTTGGTCTAAGGATGAAAAACACTGAGTTTTGTTTCAGGGAAGGATTTTTGTTCCTTTGGTATTGTGTGATATAGTTCTCCAAGAGTTCCATAGTTCAACTTTAGCATTACATCCTAGCATGAAAAATATTTACTTATCATTGAGAGGTTAGTTTTGGTGGTCTGGGTTGAAGCATACAGTTGCAGAGTTTGTGTCTCGATGTTTGGTTTCCAGAAGGTGAAGGTCGAGCACCATATTCCTGGTGGTTTTCTATAGCTGTTAGATGTTATTAAATGGAAGTGGGAGGACATCTCGATGGAATTTGTTACTGGTTTACCTCTAGATCAAGGATTCTATGATTCTATATGGGGAGTAGTGTATTTTTTGATGAAGTCTTCCCACTTTATAGTGGTCAAGAAGTCGAGCTCAGTGGAGGTTTTTTTGAGGCAGTATCTGGAGGAGGTGGTGAGACTCCACGGAATCCCAAGGACGATCATTTTTTATCGAGATCCTCATTTTACCTCTAGGGTGTATAGAGGTCTCTAGAATGATTTTGGTTCTCATATATGCCTTAGAACTACTTTTCATCCATATATGGATGGTCATACAGAGCAAACCATACAGACTCTTGAATACATGTTGTGCTCCTGTGTCCTAAATTTTTTAGGTTTGTGGATGAGGAACTTACCCTTGGTAAATTTCACTTACAATAATATTTTTTACTCCACCATCATAATAATGTTGTTTGAAGACTTTTATGTATAACTTTTCCATTCTGCGTTGTGCTGAACTGGGGTTGGAGAGTCAGTAATTCTCAGGCCAGAACTGGTATAGAATACAACAGATATGGTTCAGGTGATTCGTGAGAGGATGAATGCAGTGAAGGATAATCAAAAAATCCTATTCCAATCATAGGAGGAAACCTTTGGAGTTCTAAATTTGGGATCATGTGTTCCTAAAGGTGAATCTTCGTTGAGGGAAGTGAAGTTTTGGTTGTGGGAGTAAGCTTTCACCCTAGTTTTTTGGGCATTTTGAGGTGTTGTCTCATGTTGGAGACATAACATATCGGGTATCACTTCCCACAGAGATAATCCAAATACATGATGGTTTCCATATTTCATAGCTTTACCATTATCTTCATGATGAATCTCACATCATCAATAAGGGAGAGATCAATGTTGATGATAATGTGACCTTTAAGGAGAAGGCTATGGAGATCCAGGAATGCAAGGAGAAGGTGTTTTGAAGGTGTGTTATCCCTTGTGTCTTGTGGTGGCATGGTGTAATGGAGGAGAGTACTTGGGAACATGAGTCGCAGATACATGCTCAGTACCCCGAGTTGTTTGATGCTTATCCCTTCTCTTGTAACATTATTCCTTTAGTGGTTGTAGACCCTTTCTGCTATGAGATGACTTTCTCTTTTTTCTTGTTGTGGATTTCTCTCTTTTGAGAGGTATCTTCCCTGGGAGAGTGTTTAGGAGTTGTTTGTGGTTATTGCAAGGTTTCTCATCATTACTTTAATGAATCAGTTGAGCTCCTATGGTGGTGAGAGTCTGGAGTGGTATCTCATAGGGTGGCTATTTAGACAACCTCTTTTCTGTTTCCTCTCTAGGTTAGTTTTGGATTCACGAGGACAATAATTTTTTGATAGTTATATGATTTAAGGGGATAAATCCACATATATCACCCCTTTACATGTTTTTGAAGATCTAAGTGCTCGGAGGTGGCTCATAAGAAGTTTGGATAATTTTTGTTAAGTAAAATCTAGAAAGGGGGGATTACATGTCGTGTAACTATATTACACAACATGAAATCATGTGTCACGGGTTTTCCTAGAAAGCCGCATGACGTATATACTTTTACAAGGTGTGAAATAGGGATCCACTACTCGAAACACTTTGGGGTCTAAAAAATAAAATAAAATCGAGTGGCAACACATTTTTTAGCAGAACTCGACCTCAATTATTTACACGATGTGAAAGGGGATTACACATCATGTAATACCCTAACACTGTATGTTTTAAGTGTTTTCTAGCCACTCAATTTTTTGTCAAAACCTATGGCTTAAGCAGCTCTCCCACGACCCTAGGTGACCCAATGAACCTCTATTTATCATTTTGGGGATTCCTTCATCGAGAAACAATCCCTATCTCCATCCTTCAATATGTAGTGATCCATCTTCGATATAAGGTATGATCTAACTCAATTCTTGAGGTTTATTCGATCTATTTACTTATGTTTCTCCTTTATATGTGATGTCATGTGATCTCCATGTTTCTAATAGATCTTTCTTGGGTGTTGTTTGATGCGGTTGTGTCATGGAATCCTCGAATGGATGCAGTCATTGTGGGAGAGGTCATCGTGATCTGTTGTGTTCACCCATTCTCGTGAAAAGAATGTTGAAGAACTTTTGAGGTAGGGGATTAACTTATTCTCTATTTATTTATGTGTAATAATAGAGATATCATGATTTAGCCTATATATCACAATGAAATTGACATAATAATTATTTTAACTTGGTTAAAGAATTGGTGTCAATTGTTTAGTGATGTTATTGCCTCTTGATTTACTAGATAGTGTGATATCTATGCTTTTATTTTTTTATAATTTTGTTCTTGATGGAAATTGGTAAAGAAATTAAAGTCAGAATTAATTTATAATTAATTTTATTAGTATTAAAGAGGCATGTTGATGAATCTAGTTGTTATTGTAATTTGATGATAATCAAATTGATGCAGTATGCATGTTTAATGGAATTGGTTAATGAACATGAATCATGTTGATACTTGTTGATAAAAGTATTAAAGTCATGTTAAATTAATTGTTTAATTAATTTTTGATATCTTGAGAATCTTTTTTCTTAGGTTACCCATGGTTGGAACCTGAATAATGAATCGGTTAATTCAAGATAGAATAAGAGTTGGTTGTGTGATAAAAGATAATTCCTTTGTAGGGAATGAGTTTATCGCTTTCTTGTAAAGTCCAAGTGCCTTATTATTTGGAGTCATGAGATATCATTGTGTGTGAAGGATGAATTACTTACTTTGGGTCCAAGATCTTTCTTCTATGTTTGTTCTTACTGCTTGTGATTTTCTCTGGATATGAGACTTGTGGTATATGGGGCAGGGAGGCCCGGATGTGATGTGAGCCTAGGATGGTTGATCCTGGAGGGTTTTTTTGGTATGTGGATAGGGAGGCCTGGTCATTATGGAAGTAGTTGATGTATAGAGTGGTGATATGCATCATTTTATTCATGTGGTGGCAGGGATGACACCAAAGATGATGGAACGGGTTGAAGTTAGGCTTACTCATTGATGTGGAAGTTGGATGATTATAGAATATATTGTTTTTTATCTACTTTAATTTCCCCACTACTTGAGGCAGATGCTTTTTCTTAATATACTTCTAAAAGAGTAAAAGTACCACAGGTTATGCCACATGATTTTTATTTTTAGATTCTTGATGATGGATGGGTTTATGCTCCTGCTAGAGGTGGAAAAGACTCGACGGGTAGTTCATCTACTCACTGTGTTGAGCACCTTGTGTTTGGTATATTAGGATGTTTTCCTAGAATATATGGAAATATGGAAAGTGTTAATGCTATTAATAAATGAATTATTGTATCACACATGGGGTTGGAGCTTACTAGGATGCAATACTGAGGTTTTGATTCTAAGAAGTCATAGACTCGGTTTGGTTATGCCTAGAGGGCATGGATCTTTTTTGGAATGCTAATGAAATGTAATTTGGAAATGATAATGGTTAATTAATAGTTAAATAATTAATTAACATAAAGTGAACTAATAAAAAGGGATAAATTAACTTAATTTATCTCTTTAAATGGTTGTGTGCTTAAAGGATATCTAGTCTTAGCAGTGGCAGTCAGGAGTTCGAGTGACATTAGCTGCAGTTGAGTCTAAGACTAGGTTATTCCCTTAGTGTGGTTGTGAGCCATATTATATCCTTTAATTTTTTTTCTATACGTTACTCCACCCTATCATTTTGGGAAACTAACACATCAGGGATTCTAAGCCCTGTGGTTTTTTCCCAATATCCTGATGGGAGGATGGATGACTAACTATCCCCTTTGTCCCTGCTCTCTTCTCTTGGTAGTTACTTTTCCTGGTATGAATAGTTGTTAGTTTTCCCCATATATGTTTTTGAGTTCTATATTGTCTTTTGGTTATTCACACATAAATATTCTAGATATAGTTTCCTAAGGGATACTATACTTACAACATGTATGGGTTGTAATGGCTTGAGAATCCTTACTTGGTGTATGGGATGTGATGGCTTGAGGTATAATACCCAACATTTGATATATATTGTATAATCTATGGTGGATCCCAAAAACTACCTGGTTACTTTGGTTATGTGGACGTGGTGGTGCGATGCATGAGGTGCATATTGATGTACGAGGTTCATGTTGTGGCGTTTTTCCCATGTGTTTGTGGGGTAGCCTTTTTGAAGAGAGATGCTTAGGATGTACGACATTGGGGAAAAGTGGAAAACTAGTGGAGAAGTGGAAGTGGGTTACCCTTGATATTATTTATTATATAATATTCTCTTGTATACGATACTTGGTGAGAGTATCTATGGTGAGGTAGTGAACTTAGTATACCTGTTTTTGTTACGAGTTAGTTTCACTTGTTGTTCATTGTGATTTATAATTATTTCTTTACTTTTGTATGAGAGGATCTAGGGAGGATCCTTCTGAGTATACTATTATACTCCCTATATGTTATATAAACTTTTTTTAGGCCACTTGGAGCAGGTTGGAGATCAGACAGGTTATTACTATCTCAGGGTTTTTCAGGAGATGTTTGAGCTTCTTGGTCACTATCGTTTTACTTTATTTTGGTACTAGTAGTTTTACCTTTCAATTTTAGTAGTTATTGCATGAAATTACATAAATATACTTGGGTTTATTTTACTTTTTGGTCTAAGTATGAGTTGGTTGGTGTCTATATTATCTCTCTTTCACATGTGTTTTCTTAGAGGGAAATGCCTCCCATCTGTGTGTTTATTATACCATAGGTGCTAGTCACCAACCTAGGGCCTACTAGAGGTGGGACTCGGGTGTCATTATCTCTCTTCTCCCATTATCATCCTAGGAGGGGTACACTTTTGGGGAGGGGGTCATAAAAATTCAGTTTTATTTATTTTATTTTTGATGTGTTTCTCATAATTGTTGTCTTGTTAATAACCCAAAATACCTTTAAACCTGATAATGTTAATTGTTTGAACCTCATTTTTGGAGAATCCTATTATGTGTTGGCTTGTAATCTCTATTTATGAAGTTATTCTCATTGATATTAACTTGAAAAAATGAATGGTTTAATGTTTTTATGGATGTGAAGTTAATATCATTCATTATATGATAAGTTGATATGTTTAAAACATTTAGTAATGATTACTTGACTTTATTTAAATCATTATTTGTTTTCTAAGTGAATTTTTTTCTTTTAATAATGGTTAAACTTATTTTTATAGTAATCTAGTAACTATTTTATAGTGTTTTATAAAAAAAATTAAACCTCATGTTTTAAATGAAAATGTAAAAGTTTATATTAAAATATGTTTTAAAGGATTATTTAAGGAGAAAATCATAAAAATGTTAATGTTTTCTTATAAATATTTTGATTCATGGGTTCCAAGGAATAATTTTCATGTTTTTAAAATTGATGTTTTGTTTTGAGGTCTTTTAATGCATGCTCCAAGAGATTAGATTTCTATAGGGTTTCTGATCCATTATTGTAGTTAAATATAGAATTTGATTTGTGGGTATTTTTAGAGTTTTTACTTGGGCTATAGTGTATTTTTATGATGAATTCATTATGATTAAATTTTATCTCTTTTTAAATGGATACATACCAGTTAAAACATTATTTGTTATGAGAAATGATGAGATGTTTAGTTTTCTTTAATATTATTCCATGATAGTTTTAAAATTTGAAAATATTGATTGAAAAATTATGAGAGAATGTTGGGAACTGAAATTAATATTTTAAACTGACATAAGTAGTATATTAATATTTTCATTAATGAATAAAGATATCCAACAAATTTCAATTTCCATGAAGAACTTTCTGAAATATTTTCTTAACTAAATATGACCTTAATAAAGAATCTTTAATTATTAAAGGGAATGTTTAAATATCATGATTTAGATTTTAAAATTCCTTAACATGAAATGTTATTCTATGTGCCAAGATGGATTTATTATAATTAAAACTAGTTTTAGTGTGATTCAATAATTAAATAGAATTCCAATGGTTGTGGATTATTGTTGATTATATTGTGTGACTCAAAGAAGAGTTTTGGTGAATGTCTATTGTATATTTTATTTAAAGAAAGAAAAATTAATGTTGCATGATTTAAATTGAGAAATGGTGTACTCAAGAATGCTATAAGCATATTTTTCATGTCATGTTAAGCTTTATGAGTCCCAAATGTTGTTAATTGAGTTTACTACATAATTTTTTATGCTATAATTGATTATGTATTAAGAATGAAATGGGAATATGTAGAAATTAAGTGGTAAATTAAAATCATGATGATTCATTAATGAATGAGTAATATGGTAAAAATTTTAGGATGTGATCATTATAAATATGATATAATTATTCAATAAATAGATAGGAAACATTCTAGGAGCACCTCCTATGAGATGTGGTTGGAATGCCTCATATCATTTATTGATATCATGCTTTTTATAACATGTTTTCTATTAAATTAAATTCTTCAATTGCTATTGAAATTCATGAAATATTGATCTACTCCAATCATAGTTGCAACTATTATTGAATCAACCTTTATGTATTTTGTTGAACATCATTAAAAATTTGAAAGTTTTCATAAAACAAGTTACACTTAGTAGATTCCATGCTTATATATTGAAACAAAATTCCTTTTATCCATGCTACTTAAATTTTGTATGAGTTTTCGTGCCCTAATATGTTATACGCATGTGTTATAAATTTACTATAAGATTATAACTTTTCCTTTTCTTATGAAATTCCAAAAATATGATTAGTGATAACCAATTCATATTGAGAAATTTTTCATGGATGGGTTTGTTTCCTCTTTCCAAACATGGATAATGTTTCATGATGCTGAAATATTTTTTTTATGTATGATTTTTCATAAATACCATTCCATGCATGGTTTTTTAAAAGATATAACTTCATGCTTAAAAGTAGGTTGTTTGTTTTAAAAATTATCATGAATGTGAAGAGTAAATATAAACTTTATTATAAATTGGGAATGTCTAAATCTAAGTAATGTTTACATGAGTTAATAGGAATCATGTTATAATTTGTTTTACTTATCATGATCATGTTGTGATAAAATATTAAATTAAAATCATTCCATACATTATGTACCCATAAATCATGTTTTCCTTGATGGTAAAGTGATTAAAGAGCCTTCAGTTGGGTATGGATCTCATAATTCATGAAATTAATGCATGTACATTTTTATGTTGATAATCTAAAAGCATGTCTCATATATGGTAGAATTTTTATATGGATGCTTGTTTGAGATATCCAAATATAATTCCAAGGAACTAAACATGGATAGATTTTAAAATCCTATCTAACAGTCTATATAAGTAATATTACCAAAGTGAAAATAAATATTGAATTTTCTAAAATTTAACTCAAAGAACTATAATATCATTTATGAAATATTTCTTGATGAATACTTTTTTTAAAATTGGTTTTTTTCTATGATGTTACTTGCTGTAATGATTTTTTGTTACTATAGATTTAAAATCACCTCCTATAAAAAGGTTAATCACTTAAATTCAGAATGAAAAAGGTTGTTTGTAAATCTATAAAATGTTAATGATGACTTGTTGTATACATATAATTCTTAATAAAATAATGATAAAAAAGGGGGTGATCAAATGTTGTGTTTTGTTACTAGTTTATTATGGTAGGTTGGGTTTCCTTTTCTATAATATATATGAAACTAAACAAAAAATGTTGTGGTAGGTTTTCATGGTGGTGTGTGATGAGAAGTGGTTATTTCAGTTGGTTATCAAGGTATTAATAGGAAGTTGTGATATTAGTGTGGTGATGATGATTTAGCAGGTTGTGTGGGATGAGAGCATTTTTTATCATTTATATGAGTGAGATGGTTTTAAAGAGTAGTATATGGGTGAAATGTTGTTATTTTATATGATTTTGAGGTAAGAGAGAGTATTTGGTGTGTTTATTATTTGTTATTTTTTTAGTTAATCCCTCCTTAACGAATGCTCTGTTTGAGAGGTACCTTATTTTGTATCAACACGAATTGTTATAAATAAAATTCTCCTTATGATTTAATTTAATGTATTATTAAGTAATATGGTTATAGAAAACCCATGCACTTATTTTGATTTATTATATCCAATTGGATTTAAAATAATATTATGTATCATTACCATTGATAATATAGCCATTTAATAGTTATCTCATGATTAGTATAAATATAGGGTTTTAACAAATCCAATTGACACAATCAAAGGCATGATGGCTTCAACCAGTAGGGTTGTACCCTATAAATCCCATTTATCATAGATTATGAGAGATATAGCATCTATGGTATTTTCCATGGACCAATCCCAAACTAAGATACAACAACTTAAGCATGATAGAAACCATTTGTTGGAGAATTTCAAACTCATTGAGATCACGACCCAAACCATATACGTCAAACCACCCCATGAAAGTCTCACAGTCACACACCTTACCCTTATGGCGTTTTCTGGTGTATTAAAGGGATATGTATCGAGACCCTGGCAATATGTGTATGTAAATTATTTTTATATAATAATGGATATATATTCATCCTATTATTATTAATTTATAAATGATTTTTATTTTGATAAAATAAAACACAAATAGTATTTTTGGGTAATATTCAAATTCAATTAAGGAATTTATTTTGATGAATTAATGGATTTTTGAACTAAATAATATTTTAATAAAATATTATTATTAAATCATGTTTATTAAATATAAATGATCGTATAATTTTTATAAATTCAAATGTAATTTTTATAAGGGTTCGAAAACTGTTATTGTCAAAAAAATCAAATAGTTCTCAATAAACATAGATTATTATTTTAAAATTAAAAATTAACATACATAGAAAATTATTTTTATAAAAGTAATATTTTTTTTTAATCATAATATCTAAATTATCCAATGGTTAATTTTTCATAATTTTCTGATATGGTTGAATTTTTGAGTAAAAAATTAAATACCCTATAAATATAATCTATGTATTATAACATCATAATGACCCAAAAGTGATGTAATAAATAAAATAAAGGGTATAGAAGACCAAAATTATTTTTTCCATTTAAAATAATTTTATTTTATGTTTATTTTATTTATTTTATAAATCCATTATGAGTCCTCCGAAACTTATAATATATTTTAAGGTTTTAAAATCATTTCTTTAAGAGTGTGACTCACCTCCACATCACTAAGGGTAATATTTTAATAATTTCGTCCATTGGTCTTGTAAAAAAATGTAATACACTCCCATTTTGAAGAAACCATGAGCAAAAACCTTGGGAAGGTTTTTGTTTTTGTTTATTTTATTATATTGAGTCCAAAACCTAAGTTTGAGAAATAATAAAGAATTCCTCACTCATTTCCTATATAAACCCACTGAAGCTCACATTTATATTCACTAAAACTCTTTTGAGAATATAATTACTCTTCCCTACCCTCTCTATATTCCTCCCAATTTTTCTTCAAGCACTCAAGAAGCTCCTCCCAAGCATTTGGAATCACACACTCGAGTAAGGGATCCTCATTTTCTCTTCTTTATTCGAGTTTTTTTATTATCTTATGCCTTATATTTCCAATTCCTAATGTTTGGATATGTTATTACATGTCCCTATTACTTAACATTTTATTTCCAAATGATTATATACCCATTTCTCTCTCATAAACCCATTTTATGAATTTTTAAGTGATGTCATTATGCTACTGAAATTCCACCGCAATTTTCCATGCCAAAACAATTGTGTAGTGAGTACCAGACTCATTTCCCATCAAGGGTGTTAGCCTTTATACAATTATAATTCTTTAAATTGGGTATTACATGTTTTTATCCCACAATCCTTAATAATGGAATAAAATATTATGATGAATGAATCCATGTTGTATGATCTATGTGGCCCACTTAAGCATGAGAATGAAATGAAAGTGATGGGTGCACTGGGAATTATATAGTGATTCAATGCATTTTTGTAATGTTTAGTCTCATGAGACATCATGTTGGGATAGGGAGTGAACCTGATTCATTTATGGGACTTTTTCTATCATGATTTATTTCCATTTATACTTGTCTTATGTGTATTATGTAGTGTTTTAAATTGTTGCCACATTTCCCATGTTATGATTATCATACTATATCATGTATTATTATTCATGTTCCATTATTCACCATTGATATTACTATTTTATAACATTTTTTACCTTATTCCATGCTTATTATCTTACTATTATTTATATCTCACCCATTTTTTATATATTTCCCCAGGTTATCTCGGGCAGTTTTAAAATCCATGGAATTTTAGAAGCATGTTAAGGAAGTTTTCAATAATGTTGTTGTACCCCATGTTTAATATGTTATGTTATGTAAAAAATTCCCAAATACACTAGACTTATTGATCTTATAGTTTTTATTAATTTTAATCTTATATAATAAATTAATTATTAATGTGTAATAAAGAGAGGGGTTTTCATACGTTTGGTTTTTGGTTTTATGAGTTTCCTTTGTTAGAGTGGGTGGGAAATGTGATAGGATACCTAAATCAAAAGTGGTGAGGGTAGAATGAATTTTCCCATTAATTGGTAAATAATTTAAATGAGTTGTGTAGTGGTTTCTTATATTGGGGATAATCTAGTTCAGGAGGACACTATTTTAGCAGTTATGTTGCTGGTGTCTTGGTGGAGAGTACTTGGAAATGTGAGACACATATACAAGCTCGGTATCCCAAGTTTTTTTGAATTTTTTTCTTGTTATATTTTTCCTTTAGTTATTTAACACTTGGTTTGTTACTGGTTTATAAAATTTTCCTTTTCCTCTCACTAGTCATGCATGGTTGGTGGTTTTTTTAGGTTGTAATAAGAACCCTGAGGGGTATCTCATAGTGTAGTTGTTATGACCATTCCCTACCTCCTATTTCTTATTAGGTTTTGTTTTAATTCTTAGGGATGATAGTTTTTTGAGAGATATCTAATATGAGTACCCATATTCCTAACCCCCCCCCCATGTTTTTCTAGGTCTTAATGGTGTTAAGAGTGGGTTTGGGGTTTTTTTGGAGGCTAGGGAGAGTTATATACAATCATAGGGTCCCCACACCATAGTAGTGGGTGTGATCCTGGACATTTTTGCCTTGGGTGCTTGAAGGTTGGTTGTGAAGATAGTTGTGTGGTGATGGGATGAAACTCAATGAACAAAATTGTTGGGTTTGCTGTATTTTTGGGTATGGTGCTGGCTATGTTGTCCTTAGGTGGTTAATGATTGGTCATGGAGGAAGTTGTGTGGTGCTGGGATGCACCACAGTGAACAAAATGGTCAGGTTGGATGTATTTTTGGGTGTGGTGCTTAGGTATTTACCCTATGTAACACAGTTATATTGGAAATACCCAATAAAAGGAGTGGTTTTAGGCATAGTTTTTTGGAATACCACCTCTGTAACATGAGGATTCTGAGCTCACTATTTCATGGTCCTGGGTGTGGTGAGGAGAAAATGGCCAAGCGATTGGCACTACACCATAGTGGTTAATCATGGAGGACATTTGAGTATCCAACATTCCATAGAAAACATTGTCTTTGAGGTCATGATAGTAGTTAAAATTGTTTTTAAAGTCCTTTGAAATCAGGGGGTTTAAAACTTTAATTATATATTTTAGCTTTGACCACACTCACCATGAGCATTTTGAGGACCCCATGTTGTGGTGTAGTCTTACGAAGTCTCCTATATAAAAAGGGGTGTCTCAAATTCCTTTTTAAAGTTTTGTTTCTTATTTCAAAATCTATTCAACCCATTTTCATCACCTTATCTTCCATTCACACCTATTAAGAGTTTTAATGACATGGTTCATGCAGATTAATGCCTCTCAAGTCGAGGTATGCTTCTCTCCCCCATCCATATTTCCCATTATTCTTACTCTTATTCCTTTTAAGAGTTTTTTTTTGGTGTATATGCTCTGTTTTGGGTTAAAAAAATGAGAAAGTATTTATTTTACCTTATCATGATTAGTTTTTTGGTGGTGTTACCTTTGGTGGTGGTTTATTCTTGGTCCTCTATTCTTTCTTGAATAACATTGAACTTATGTTTGAGGTATGGGATCATCATTCTCTCATTTCATTATATGAATTCATTGAAATTGAATGTTTTCTCTTCCTTTGTGAATATGGTATTGTTCAACATAAGAATAAAATTAAATGGATTTAACTATAATCAAAGGAGATGGGATTATTCATATGTGTTTACTTTTTTTATGCTGGTTATGAGTTTATACTTGCTTAATCTCTTTGATGAAAATAATAGTTGTTGGGAACATTGTTTTTGTTGTGATTACTATGAATTATGATACCCTTATTGTGGCTGTTTTATTGATCTCACCATTCATGAAAAAGTCCAATCACTTATATATGGTTAATGAACCAGTTTCCCATGGAAATCTAAAATTGAGTTATAATACCCTTGCTAAAAAAGATTTGATGTTATAAAATCCTGAAGTGCACTATGTTGCATTTGTTGTCAATTATGTATGTTGTTGTCAAAAGATGACATAGAATGGATGGATGTCAAGGAGCGTCAAGATGTGAATGTCAAAGGATGTGATGGTGATGGTGATGAATGGAGAATGGCCATGGAACATAGAGGAATGTCACTTAGGAGATTCACTAAGTGACATAGGAGATGATGGTTGAAACATTCTCTAGTAATATCAGACGATTATAGAACTGATCTTAATGTTTCAATACTTGTATCAAGATGATACTAAGTTACACCACTTGAAGAATGGATGATGATGGAGCATCATCATTACATCAGACGATTGTTGAGCTGATCTTTAAGTTCCAAGAACTTGTATCAAGAGGATACAATGTCACACCATTGTTTGAAGACCATGCATTGTCATAACAATGCATGAGGAGATGAAGATGATCCATCCACAACTTCTAAGTGGATGATGTGGATTAATGAAGTCCATGCACTATCAGTTAGTTCATGTGAATCTGAAGAAGATCCAACTTGATCTCTGATTAGATCAATGAAGTTTGTTGAAGATTTATTTGATTAAGGAGCTCGGTTGAAGAAGAATTCCATTCCTAAGAATTGAATTCATGTTGAAGAAGAATTGGAGGAATTTTAATGGATAAGAAATAGAGAAGAGAAGAGAAGAAATAAAGAATGGAGGAGTTCTTAAGGAAATGAAGAAGAGGGGCTTGAAGTGGCATTTGACATGTTGAGCTTGTTACTTTGTTTTGAAACAATGTGTTTGTTCTATACTTTGTTTTTAAACAAAGTGTTTGTTCTATACTTTGTTTTTAAACAAAGTGTTTGTTCTATACTTAAGCAAAAAGAGATCCACCAAGGAGGCCAGCCGAGGGCCATCACCCAAGGCTCTTGTGGGACTCAAGGTCACCACGCCCATGGGGAACCCTCAGGCCAGGGCACACCTTGAGGCAGGAGCGCACACGCCCGAAGGAAGCATGGTGGGCGCCAGTGGCGCGCCTGCAAGAAGAACTCAGTGCGGGGCGGCACCGAGAGGGGAGGAGTTCAATTGAGTTGTGGCAGGGACGCGGAGTTTGATAAACCGCGAGAATTCTGTGGCCCATTTCGATGTGGGACGAAAAATTTCGCCGCGGAACAGATCTGAGTCGTCCAAGTGATCCCGCGTCTAATCCAAGCCTCTCATCTAATCTCGCGCGCCGCGATCTAATCCAGACCGTTTGGGGTCATTTATTCACCGGATCCAACGGCGGACGAGTCGTCGTCTGCCTCTAGCCGGCTGAAGGCACGCCGTGTTCTCCCGCAGCCTCGTCGTGTACCAGCGCCTCCCATGCACAGAAGTCGAGCCTTCGGCCACCTCCGATCAAAGTAAAGGCTCCATCCTGTTCGTCTGGACACACTGAACATGACCATGCATAAAAATGACCATGCATATAACGTAGTGAAGAATTCGATCAAGGCTGAGGCAAACGGCGTTTCCAAGGCCGTGCCACATCGCTCGTATGCTTAAACGAAGCCATGCATGCGTTTGCATGCTCTTGCACGTGAAGGAAACCGAAGAAGAAGGAAACCCGCGGAGAACAGAAAAGAAAAACGTGATTTGTGGCTTGCATTCAAAGATTTTTAAAGAGCCAAAAATCTCGGTGGTTCAAGATTTATATCCCGCGGATGTTTTGAGGATTCCTCTGTCTATAAAAGGATCACCCAAGACATATAATTTCTTGCTGAATATTTGAAGTCCCGCGAGGCTTGTGCCTCGTGAAGAAAGATCCCTGCGCAACTACTTGCGCAGATGAAGGTTCCAGAGCCACCCGAGGCTCTGAAGGAGGTCCCTGCGCGCTTCCCTTGCGTGACAGGAAGATCCCTCACTGCCCGCATACTTGCGCGGCAGGAGGAGCTTGCGCGGCCGAGGTGATTTTCACCCTACACGCCCGAGGTGCTCTTGCACCCAAGCCCTTGTGCGGCCCTTGGGTTCCTTGTGACTTGCGCGGACCTTGCACCAAGACCCTACGCGACAGTGTTGAAGAAGAAGCGGCCCTTTCACCCATTGCACTTGCGCGCTTTGAAGAAGAAGGGAAGGTCGAGGTCTTAGTGCCTTGTGTGCAAAGTGAACAAGAGGAGGTCGTAGCCCTTATGTGGGAAAAGTGAAGAACATATTTTGAGTGGGTGTGTTCTAGGAAAGTTAAGGATGTCGAGACCACACCAAGTGTGTGTGAAAAGTGTAAGAGAACATTTTGGGTGTGTTGAAAGTGAAGGAGGAAGGCCAAAGACTTACCTTAGTGGTGTGTGTGAAAAATAACAAAGAGGTTGAACATAGTGTGTGCACTAAAAGTGTATACACTTAGAAGAAGAAGGATAAGGCGCTCACACAAAGTAAAACACACATTCAAGTGTGTAAGAAAAAGAAATAAAATGTGTGAAGGACAAGAAGAAGGTGTGTGCTAAAAGTGTTACACCCTTTGAGGGTTTATCACACCAAGAAGAAGAAAGAAGGGGAATGTATGCTTGCATGCATGCACGTGCACACGTGAACAAGCTCAAATCTGGTTGTGTGCATCTGAGTTGACCAAGACCGGAAGTTCTTGAAGATTATTGATAATCCATGCAGTCAGTGCATGAGGAAGAAGAGTTTCCATGCACTCAGTGCATGAAGTTGATGTGAAGTGAGACTGAAGCCAGACTGAAGTTAAAGACATCAGCTGCCTGAGTTTTCAGTAATTGAGAAGACCCTGATCAACAGAAGTGATCAGAAGCTGTGAGCAAGACCAATAGACCTTATCAGAGGCTGTTGAAGATTCTTGAAGAGAGAAGCCAGGTTATCCTAAGAGAAAGGAGATAAATCCTGAGCAATACGAGAAGTCCTGATCAACTCAAGTGATCAGAGGAAGAGAGCAAGGCCAGCAGCCTTTATCTCAGGCTGCTGAAGATACTTGAAGAACTTGAATTGAAGAAGTGTTGCTCATGTGACTCGAGAAGCCAGGAGAAGTCCCCTGTGAGACTCAGGGTGGAAGAAGTCTTCTGTGGGATTCTGGAGCAGGCCAGTGGGACTCTGGTAACACTGTGGGAGGCAGTATAAAGACCCTCCTGTAGGACTCAAGAGAGATACAGTGGGACTCTGTATCGACCATTGTAATTTTAACAGGTTATAATGTAGAAACCATGTTGGGGTGTATAACCAACATGGAAAGGACGTAGGCCTTTGGTGCCGAACCTTGTAAATCCTTGTGTCCAATTCCTTTACATTTACTGCATCATTCGAGGAAAGGTGAGAGATACAAGAAGACTGGATCGAGGCTTTAACCAGTCATAGAGGTTTAATTGATAAGAATCAATTAGTAAAAAGTTTTTAAGGGATCACTGATTTACCCCTACCCCTCTCAGTGATTCACACTGATCTGGGCACTTCAATTGGTATCAGAGCGAGGTTACCTCTAAAAGATCCAAGGGAGTCTTTATGAAGTGCAGATTTGAGGAAGTGAGTGAATACCCTCAAATGGAGATATCTGCCAAGACTCTGAAAAACAGGAAGAAGAAACAGGCCAAGAAGATGAAGAAAGCATGTCCTAGCTGTGATGAAGTTGGAACAATGAATGATCTTCCAAATGCACTCAAATATCTTCATAAGATAGTCCCCAAGGAAGTGGAAATGTGTATTACTATATGAATCCTTGATCTTCAAGATGAAAAATTACAGCTAGAAGAAGAATCCAATGCAATGGAAGATCAGTTGGCTAAAAGGGTTGGCATATCCAACACTCTCAGAAAGCTGGTGAAGGCCAAAGATGAAACTGTTTCTCTTTGCAATGAAAGATATGAAGAATTTCAAAGATGCCTTTCTGAGAAATAATTATTTAAGACAATGGTCAAAGAAGTTTTCCATGAACTGGAAAAATTGCACAGAGTTTCAATGGTTGTCAAAGATGCTCAACTAGAAGAAAAAGTCAAAAGGGTGAAGGAGCTGGACAATTCATTGCAAGAAATGAAGAAAGTGCATGAAGACCAGATGAAACAGCTGGTAGAAAATTGGGAAGGAAGGCTAAGAACTATTGAGTATGAGAAGAACTCCCTCAACATGAGATTCTTAGAACTAGAGGTGATATTGAAAAATCTGCAACCACCCAAAGTTGAAACTTCCCAATAATCTGAAAGGAGAAATTTTGCTACTCAAGTATGCATTGAGCAGGATGATTCTAAAAGAAATACATCCTCTAATAAAAGGGAAACAACTTCTAAAAAGAAAGTACCATCCATCCCATCTTGTACTCATGTTTCTAAATGTGTTTCCACAAAAAGTGTAGGATGGAAGAATAACTCCAAACAAGTATGGATGAAGACAATGAAGAAAGAGAGCTCTCCTGAAACAACACAACAAGTCAAGAAAAGTACCCAACAACCAGAAGGACTCAAAAAGTCAAGATTTGTGGGTCAATGTTTGTGTTGTAACAAGTATGGGCATTGTGAAAATGACTGTTGGTATAATCCTCTCAATGTGAAAGCACAAAGGGAGTCCATGCCAAGGAGGAGAAAGCTAGAAGGAAAGAAGCAACATCCACAGGTCCAGAGACATCTGTTTACTGCTAACAGATTTGGATTGCTTGACAACATCTGGGATGTTTGCAAAAGTGGTCAAAAAGATACATGTCAATATTCAACTGTATCCAGAGCTAAAAAGAAGAGAAGATCACTGAACCTAGCTAAAATGGAATCCTTGGGAAGCAAGAAGAAATTTAAAGATGCTCCCAAGAAGGTTTTGAAAAAGGAAAATAAGTCCTTGGAGTCTAAATCCAAGAAGGGTGATGCATCCAGAAGAACCACCAAGAAAACATGCTTCTACTGTGGAAAGAAAGGACACACCATGGATCTTTGTGAACAAGCCATGGAACTGAATAGAAGCAAACTGGACTCAAAAAGACAATCAATCCAGAAGAATCAGAAGGGATTGATTGAAAATAAGTTGCCTAATAAAGGTAGCTTAACAGCATCAAAAGAACCATGTGGAATTTCCAAAACTAAGGCCTCACTTCCAAATGACTTGTTTGTCATATGACCTAATCAGTTGCAACTTTCCAGAGAGCTGCAGAGAGCTGAAGATAAAGCACTGGAAATAGCTAAGGCAAAAGGAAAGAAAAATATTTCACTTGAAGATCAAGTTCTGTGTGTGAGGTGAAATCAAGCTGGACATACTAGTGATAAATGCATGATATTCATTCCAGCTCAAAAGGGATTCTTCAAAAGAATGAAGATTTCATCAGGAGACTCTAGTGTTTAGAAGGCACCTAGAAATAGAGTAGTCACACACAAAGAAGTAAAAGAGGTGTTGAGATCCACACCATCACAAACACCATTGAAGATCAAATGTGCA
The DNA here is from genome assembly GCA_963277665.1 of Viscum album. NCBI lineage: Eukaryota > Viridiplantae > Streptophyta > Magnoliopsida > Santalales > Viscaceae > Viscum > Viscum album. Next base: position 598,487,853 of record OY728159.1, on the reverse strand, counting down.
AGTGTGAAGAATGGTGAAAATGGGACATCTCGGTTGAGAGAATATTCTCAACCTTGTTGTTCACATTGATGAACCAAGGAGGTTCCATCTTATTCCCTAACCACTTGTATTTACATGTGCTAACATTTCAGGGAATTGAAGATGATGATCATTCTCATCTGGAGAGTGGTTTGGACAGAATGGAGTGCACCCCTTGAGGGGGAGCCAATCTGTAGAAGATGGGATTCTGAGATTTAATACCATCTTGAGAAAAGTGAAGGTATTCCAATCATACTTCCATCCCTTGTTTCTTAATTGTATTCATCATGACAATTAAGGGGGAGTATTTCTTAAATACAAATGGTTGAAAGGGGGAGATTTATCTTTGCACCTGAACTTTCTAATGAGTTTGGTGAAGTAAGTGCAGGATTTAGCAATTCATTGATATATCTGAAAAAATTTCAACCCCTTGATGCCTAAGCATGATCTCACATGTACAGTGAATTTTGGACAGCATTGAGTTCCTTGGTTACATCACTCTTGTTTTCTACACCGGGTTAGCCCACATAGACTTAGAGTTGATCTACTAAAGGTTCTTTGCTAAAGAGAACATGTGACATCATCCCTATCTTAGTGATTTTGAAGAAAATGATTTTCTAAGGGAGGAAGAGATTTTTGAAAGTGAACCACACCACATCTTTGCATTTGATTTCCAATAAGGGGGAGAAAAGATTGGCACACATATTGACCCATTCATATGTGCTGAAGAAATGTATTGACAACAAATACAAAGGGGGAGATTGAAGTGCACTGTGTTGCATTTGTTGTCAATTATTTATGTTGTTGTCAAAAGATGACATGGAATGGATGGATGTCAAGGAGCGTCAAGATGTTAATGTCAAAGGATGTGATGGTGATGGTGATGAATGGAGAATGGCCATGGAACAAAGAGGAATGTCACTTAGGAGATTCACTAAGTGACATAGGAGATGATGGTTGAAACATTCTCTAGTAATATCAGACGATTGTAGAACTGATCTTAATGTTTCAATACTTGTATCAAGATGATACTAGGTTACACCACTTAAAGAATGGATGATTATGGAGCATAATCATTACATCAGATGATTGTTGAGCTTATCTTTAAGTTCCAAGAACTTGTATCAAGAGGATACAATGTCACACCATTGTTTGAAGACCATGCATTTTCATAACAATGCATGAGGATATGAAGATGATCCATCCACAACTTCTAAGTGGATGATGTGGATTAATGAAGTCCATGCACTATCAGTTAGTGCATGTAAATCTGAAGAAGATCCAACTTGATCTCTGATTAGATCAATGAAGTTTGTTGAAGATTTATTTGATTAAGGAGCTCGGTTGAAGAAGAATTCTATTCATAAGAATTGAATTCATGTTGAAGAAGAATTGGAGGAATTTTAATGGATAAGAAATAGAGAAGAGAAGAGAAGAAATGAATAATGGAGGAGTTCTTAAGGAAATGAAGAGGAGGGGCTTGAAGTGGCATTTGACATGTTGAGTTTGTTACTTTGTTTTTAAACAAAGTGTTTGTTCTATACTTTATTTTTAAACAAAGTGTTTGTTCTATACTTTGTTTTTAAACAAAGTGTTTGTTATATACTTAAGAAAAAAGAGAGCCACCAAGGAGGCCAACCGAGGGCCATCACCCAAGGATCTTGTGGGACTCAAGGTCACCACACCCATGGGGAACCCTCAGGCCAGGGCACACCTTGAGGCAGGAGCGCAAGTGCCTGAAGGAAGCATGGTGGGCGCTAGTGGCGCGCCCGCAAGAAGAACTCGGTGCGGGGCGGCACCGAGAGGGGAGGAGTTCAATTGAACTGTGGCAGGGATGCGGAGTTTGATAAACCGCAAGAATTCTGCGGCCCATTTTGATGTGGAATGAAAAATTTCGCCGCGGAACAGATCTGAGTCATCCAAGAGATCCCGCATCTAATCCGAGCCGCTCATCTAATCTCGTGCGTCGTGATCTAATCCAGACCGTTGGGGGTCATTTATTATCTGGATTCAACGGCAGACGAGTCATCGTCTCCCTCTAGCCGGATGAAGGAACGTCGTGTTCTCCCGCAGCCTCGCTGTGTACCAGCGCCTTCCGTGCACAGAAGTCGAGCCTCCGGCCACCTCCGATCGAAGTAAAGGCTCCATCCTGTTCGTCTGGACACACTGAACACGACCATGAATAAAAATGACCATGCATGTAACGTAGTGAAGAATTCGGCCGAGGCCGAGGCAAACAGAGTTGTCAAGGCCATGCCACATCTCTCATATGCTTAAACGAAGCCATGCATGCGTTTTCATGCTCTTGCACGTCAAGGAAACCGAAGAAGAAGGAAACCCGCGGAGAAAAGAAAAGAAAAACGTGATTTGCGGCTTGCGTTCAAAGATTTTTAAAGAGCCGAAAATCTCGGTGGTTTAAGATTTATATCCCGTGGATGTTTTGAGGATTCCTCTGCCTATAAAAGGAGCACCCAAGACATAGAATTTCTTGCTGAATATTTGAAGTCTCGCGAGGCTTGTGCCTCGTGAAGAAAGATCCCTGCGCAACTACTTGCGCAGCTGAAGGTTCCAGAGCCACCCGAGGCTCTGAAGGAGGTCCATGCGCGCTTCCCTTATGTGACAGGAAGATCCCTCACTGCCCACATACTTGCGCGGCAGGAGGAGCTTGCGCGGCCGAGGTGCTTTGCACCCTTCGCGCCCGAGGTGCTCTTGCAACCAAGGCCTTGCGCGGCCCTTGGGTTCCTTGTGACTTGCGCGGACCTTTCACCAAGACCCTACGCTACAGTGTTGAAGAAGAAGCGGCCCTTTCACCCATTGCACTTGCGCGCTTTGAAGAAGAAGGGAAGGCCGAGGCCTTAGTGCCTTGTGTGCAAAGTGAACAAGAGGAGGCTGTAGCCCTTATGTGGGAAAAGTGAAGAACATATTTTGAGTGGGTGTGTGCTAGGCATGTGAAGGATGTCGAGACCACACCAAGTGTGTGTGCAAAGTGGAAGAGCACATTTTGGGTGTGTTGAAAGTGAAGGAGGAAGTCCAAAGACTTACCTTAGTGGTGTGTGTGCAAAATAACAAAGAGGCCGAACATAGTGTGTGCACTAAAAGTGTATACACTTAGAAGAAGAAGGAGAAGACGCTCACACAAAGTAAAACACACATTCAAGTGTGTAAGCAAAAGGAATAAAATTTGTGAAGGACAAGAAGAAGGTGTGTGATAAAATTGTTACACCCTTTGAGGGTTTATCACACCAAGAAGAAGAAAGAAGGGGACTGCATGCTTGCATGCATGCACGTGCACACGTGAACAAGCTCAAATCTGGTTGTGTGCATCTGATTTGACCAAGACTGGAAGTTCTTGAAGATTATTGAGAATCCATGCAGTCAGTGCATGAGGAAGAAGAGTTGCCATTCACTCAGTGCATGAAGTTGATGTGAAGTGAGACTGAAGCCAGACTGAAGTTAAAGACATCAGCTGCCTGAGTTTTCAGTAATTGAGAAGACCCTGATCAACAGAAGTGATCAGAAGCTGTGAGCAAGACGAATAGACCTTATCAGAGGCTGTTGAAGATTCTTGAAGAGAGAAGCCAGGTTATCCTAAGATAAAGGAGATAAATCCTGAGCAAGACGAGAAGTCCTGATCAACTCAAGTGATCAGAGGAAGAGAGCAAGGCCAGTAGCCTTTATCCCAGGCTGCTAAAGATACTTGAAGAACTTGAAGTGAAGAAGTGTTGCTCGTGTGACTCGAGAAGCCAGGAGAAGCCCCCTGTGAGACTCAGGGCGGAAGAAGTATTCAGTGGGATTCTGGAGCAGGCCAGTGGGACTCTGGTAACACTGTGGGACGCAGTATAAAGATCCTCCTGTGGGACTCAGAAGAGATACAGTGGGACTCTGTATCGACCATTGTAATTTTAACAGGTTATAATGTAGAAACCATGTTGGGGTGTATAACCAACAAGGCAAGGACGTAGGCCTTTGGTGCCAAACCTTGTAAATCCTTGTGTCCAGTGCCTTTACATTTACTGCATCATTCGAGGAAAGGTGAGAGATACAAGAAGAGTGGATCAAGGATTTAACCAATCATAGAGGTTTAATTGATAAGAATCAATTAGTAAAAAAAATTAAGGGATCACTGATTCACCCCCTCCCCCTCTCAGTGATTCACACTGATCTGGGCACTTCAAATCCCTTAAATTGAATTTGTGGTATAATTGGAAGCTAAAATGTGTTGTTATGTGATTGTATGCTTATTGTGAATCTGTGGTGGTTATGTGAACCTTGTATGTAGATTGTACGATGATGTTGGTGACCAATTTTTAATTTTAAATTTATTGGGAAATGAATCTATAGTTGTTTGGCATGGGATCTGATGTGGGTTTATGTGTGATGGTTGTGATGTGTGGTTGTTGTGGTGAGATGGTTTAGTTGTGGTGATTGTTGGTGTGAGGTGGATGGGATGTTATGTGTTATGTGGATGTAGTTTCCTGGTAGTGATAGAATGAATGACATGCTAATGATGAAATTGAAATGGGATATGTTGAAAATTAAATGTATAAAAGCTATAATTATTAATTGATAATTTATTTAATGAATGAAATGATTAATAATTTGTGGAATCAAGTGGGAAGTAATGGTTAGAGTGGTTTTTCTCAGTTTTATAATGAAATGGATTAGTGAATTGAAGTTGGCTAGTAAATTAGTAAATAAGTAATTGGTTAACTTGAAAAAAGGAAGATTAATTATGGATTATGTGTGTCTTGTTTGTGTGGTGTGTTTCATTAGTGGTGGAAACAGATTATAGCGGAGGTTGTGAGACATTGTGGTAATGCTGTGAGACATTTTGGTGTTTTTTTATGAACCTATTGTATGATCTTGTGTGTTATATATTTATCATGTATTTTATGTTATTTATATATGCTCCCCACCATAACTGGATAACCTTACTAATGCCCAAATGTTTTGGGTTTTGGTTTTTTTCCCTAGCATCCAGGATGGTGGTGAATTGGATAGATGTCTACCCCCTCTTCCTGTATCCTCCATCAATAAAATTGATGATGATGGTTGGTTTTGGAGATGCATTGTGATGATGAGGAAATGTTATGTGGTGGCATCATGCATGGTAGAAAAAGGTCATGAGGTTAATGTCCTTCATGTTCATGATACCCTACTACCCTAGTTCATGATGAGGTTGTGATACGGATATTGACTGATTCTAGCACAAGATGTTGGGCCCTGTAGGAGGATGGGGTAGGTAGGGATACATCCTATCCCACATCATAGATGGATACAGTAGTGTCACGATATGTGTACATGATAAAATTGATGTCGACATGAGATTCCACACCCTGTGGGAGGCTATGGTGGATTGGGGTGTGTCTCATCCCACATTAGATATGGATAGATATGAAATGTTATTACATGTAAGTGATATAAGCATAGTATGTTTGATGTTGGGGTATGATAGTGGTATATAAATGGGTAAGTGGTTGTGGGGAACCATATATATATTATTTTGATACTAATTATTATACTTGGATGCATTATTTGGTGAGAGTACTACAGTGAGGTTGGGAATAGATAGTTGACCTATTTAGGTGCTTTTTGGTTCTATTTTTTATTAATTGGTGCATTAGTATACTCTTTTCACATATACATGAGATATATTGGGTATTATCCTAATGAATATACATGTTATACTCACCCTATGTATATGTAAACTATCTTTTAGGTATCCAGGAGGACTTCAGGGACATATTTGAACACTACTAGATTGGGTGTTGGAGATTTTGTTGAGTTTTTATCATAGGATTTTCATTTGGTACTTTAATTAGAGACCGTTATTTGGTTTTATTTTATATTGTTCATGTATTTTGGGATGGTTTGGTTTCTTTTTTTATTATTTGATTTATTTATTCAGTGATTGGTATCCTATATTGTGAACCTACTTTTCTATTGATGGTAATACCTCTCATATGAATGACTTTCTTTATACCATTGGTGTTAGTTTCCAACTTTAGGCCTAATGGAGGTAGAACATGGGGGGTAATTATCTATATTTATTCATTATCATCCTCGTAGGGGTACCTTTGGAGGCAGGGGTCATGATAGATCATGCTTTATATTCATTGATTTTAAGACCTATAAAAACTCATTACCTTATTTTTGGTATTCATTGACCCTTTTTTTGATCTATTTTAAGTTAGTTATTATTTTGGGTTCTTTTTTTAGAGAATTTGGAAAATTTTGGAATGGTTGGCACATAGTTAGGGGAAATCACGTGGTTTGGACCAGCAACCCATGAAATCTGTTGTGATCCACTGAAAGTGGGTACATGGTTTATCTAAAAAATGTGGCCATCCCCTCAAAGTTGTGAAACCTCATAAAGTGGTGGTTTTCATGGTTATCACATTATTTAAAAAATATTTCACCCTCCTAGGATAAACCATGCAGCCCTACCCAGTAAACCATGCACACGGGTTTTAATTCCCTTGAATTTTTTTATTAAAATCTCAAAACCATATGTTTTAACCCTTAATCACCCTATTTCAACCCTAACATGAATCCTTTTTATTTTAAGTCTCCCAATAGGAAATTTTTTCTCCTCAACCCCCTTTTCTTGGTGGATCTAAGAATAATTTATCTCATTTGATCTCCTCCAAGTAATTGGATATCCTACTAAGTTATTTCTTATGATATCTCTTTATCTCTTCCTTATAGAGTGATGGGTCATCATGTTGTTGGTGGATCTAAACTCTATTTTAGTGGATATTCATTCTAGGTTGTGTTTCTCAATCTCTTTTTCATCAATCTTTATTAGTGATTCTGTTGTGAGTGTTTTCTTTAATTGTGTGATAAAATATAGGTGCCTCTATATTGTTTTTCCCTACTATTGAAACCTAATTTTTTTTTTATTCAATTGAAATGAATTTTTCATTGATTTAAAACCCCTGATTTCAAATGATTTTATGCATGATTTGAAATGGTATGGAATCTTTAAAAACCCCTAATTTTAATGTAATTGAAATTTGGGGTGGAATTTTGTAAAATGATGGCTTGATTTTGAAATTGATTTGTTATTGAACCTTGATAAAAATGGATTAAAGTGAAAGATGATTTGAAATTTCATGAATTGATGAAAACCTATGTTTTGGTTTTGAAATGAGAAAGTCATGTTGAAAACTAAAAATTAGGCATTTGTAATTTTAATTAATTTGAAATATTTTATTATCCCATGTTTGATTGATTGATTTTTTGAATCACATGTTAGCATGGGTAGTTAGTGGTAACTGGGACAATCATGATAGGACCTTTATTCCATAGAAATTGATTTATGATAAAAACTATTACTAAACTATTATGGTATTAATGTATGATAGGGTTCCCCTTTGGGGGTGTAGATGGCCCATGAGGGTTCCCCAATTGGGGTGTAAACAGATTTGTGTGTGCACACCTATCTTGAGCTGAGATAATTATTGAGATGTGTGAGGATCCTATTACCCAAATTAAAATGTCACAGTGCTTTTTTACATGGTTCTATTATTTATTGAATTGATTAAACATGCAAATTATTATTGAATTTTTTACTCATGTTGGTTGTTTTATATAAGTTGTTTAAATAAAATATTTATTTAATCTAGTTTTGATATATTTTCCATCTCTTTGAATGTGAAAAAATGTTTTGGACTTAAAATATGTGAATGAAATTTAATGTCTTGTTTAATTTTATATAAAATCATATTTAGTTTAATTATTATGGTATCATTTATGGAACACTTGGTGATACCCTACAAGGATTTATAACTCACACCCTACCTATTCCTTTTATAATTTGTAGACTTTCTTATTCCATGTTCAAGTAAAGGGAAAGCACCACTTGGAGGTGGTAGATGTTATTGATCCATGGGACCCTGGAGTTATGATGGTGATTAGTAGAGTTGTTTTCCACTTATTACACATGATATTTTGAGACTTTTTCTAGTTGATGTTATTTTTTCCTTTGGTATGTTTATCTATATATCTGGGTATTTTTTTACCTATTTTTTTGTACTTAACTTTTTCAAGTGTTTCACATGATAACCTATATCATTTATCTTTTTATATTTTTGTGGAAAATTATTTACCTCTTTGATCTTATATAATGTTAATTTCTAGTTACCAACCCATGGGTATTGTAAATTCCCTTCAGGATATGTTAGGGATAGCTCGGGTATCAGGGTACCAAGGTATTTGGTCCATTTCATGACAAATAGGTACCAAAGGTGTAGGTTAAGAATATTTACTTGATATCATTATGTGGTTTGGGATTTCTTGATGGGACTTAGGATGTAGTTTTGAGTGAGTTCTTAAACAACTATCATTGTAATAAGCATTAATCCACCATGGTTGTTTGGGAAAAGTGTCCTTGAGGAATATTTTGATCTGATTATAGTCTTTTCCCTGCCTTTGATCTGAGTTTTTTGAAATCACAATCTTAAATTTATTCTTGATGCAATTTATATTCATGTATCTCTTGTATATGTTGTTGATATTTGTATACTTTCTGATGTATTTAGTGTTTTCTACTGATGTTGTGTAAAATCATGCCTCTGAGAAGCTGTTTGAATAGGCCCTATGAGGAAGATGTTGGTGAACCCTAGCATGAAAATACTCTAGTGAAACAGAATCATGTCGAGATGGTGATGCGGGCTGTCCAAGATCTAGGATAATTACCTACACTTATTCTAGTTTAGGATCTAGTTGTGTACCCTCATATAGATGAATCTCGTATTTATTATCAAGATTTCCTTCACTAGAAGTTACCTACTTTCCAAGGCTCTAATGATCCTCAAGAGGCTGAGTATTGGTTTAGAAAGATAGACCATATTTTTGAGTTCTTGGAAATTTTGGATTTGATATAGGTGAAATGTGATACCTTTAAAATGGAAGGGAATAGCATGATATGGTAGGATTCAATGGTTATGGTGAAAAAAACATGAAAGTTTTTAATGGAAGTACTTTTGAGTTCTTTTCATTGATCATTTCTATCCAGAATCTATGGTCTTAGTGAAATCCATGGATTTTCTCAAACTTCGACAGGGTGATATGACTGTGAATCAATACACAAACATTTTTACTAATCTTGTTTAGTTTCCTTTTGAGGTGGTGACTAATGAGAAGTTTAAGGCACAAAAATTTGATATGGGTATTCAATCTAACATATGATATTAGGTTTTCCTATTGAATTTGGTTTCTTATATTGATGTGATGGATAGGGTATTGATGGTTGATCTTGACCTATATGGTAATTCGGGGTTTATGGGAGTTACTTTTTCTCCTAATGGTAGTTTTGTGAGTTCCTTTAAAGGAAAGAGGAAGTGTGATGAGTCTCATGGTGGTTCTAGACAGCAGGCATCTTCTAAACCTCATATAGTTCCTAGAAGAGGCCCATTTACCTGATTTTAGTGTGGAAAGGTTGGGTATTTGAGACATGTTTGTACTAAGTCTCCAAATATCTATAGTTCTTGTGGTCACTCAAGACACCTACATAAGCTCTGTCACTAATTTTCTACTCATTGTAGTGGTACTAGCTCATCAACTTCAAAAAAAATACTACAGTGAAATCATATGCTTCAAGATCTAAGGTCTTCCATCCACAGGCATCAAGAACAAATATTCTTCATACAGTGGACGATTCTCTAGAGGAATCCGATACAGGTCCAGAAACTATGAGAGGTACCATCAATATAGATTCATCTTTAGTGACTACTTTATTTGATACTGGTGCATCTCACTCATTTATAATGACTTGTATTATGAACCTACTAAATATTCCTATGGATCATTTGTCTTATGTGATGGATATTACCATTCCCCTCATAATGAAGAGAGAGTAGGGTATTCATTTTACTTCTTGTGTTTTCTCTTTTTCAGATATTTATCTTACCTAGAATTTCATGGTTCTCAACATGAAACCTCTTGACGTCATCCTCGAGATGGATTGGATGATTTATAATAAGGCATGAATTGATTGTTACCTTCAGTGGGTATCCTTTACTACACCCTATGGGGTGTTCCATGTCTTTCAGGGAGAATGGGACCCAAGGTTTAGTAGAGTCCAATTATCATTTCTATAATTAGATAGGATGATATTGGTGTTTGATTTTGACTTCGAGAAATAATATTTGAATGATGATATCCCTCTAGTTTTTATTGAGTTTTCTGGCATGTTTCCTTCTGATTTCTCTAATCTTCCACTGATAAGAGAGGTAATTTATATATTTATTTAGTACCTATTACTCTGCCATTATATATTCCTCCTTACCATATGGAACCAGTAGAGATGAAAAAGTTAAAGACTTGGTTGGATGATCTATTAGAGAAAGGCTTCATATGCCTGAGTGTGTCACCTTATGTGTCAATTTTTCTATTTGTGAAGAAAGCCAATGAAACACTTAACCTCTGTGTTGATTATCAAAAACTAAATCAAGTTACGATAAAGAACAAGTATTTATTACCATGTATTGATGATTTATTTTATCAAGTAAAATGGTAAAGGTGATTCTCAAAGATTGATCTACAGTTTGGTTAACACTGGTTGAGAATAAAATAATCTAACATTATAAAGACCATATTTAGAAGAATCTATAGTAACTTTGAGTATCTTATTATGATATTTGGACTAACCAATGATCATGCGGTATTTATGAATTTTATGAAAAAAAATATTCTATGAGTACCTTGATTTGTTTGTGGTGGTATTTGTGGATGATATTTTGTTTTACTATAAAATTGATGGGATCATGTGCGTTATTTTAGGGCAGTCCTAGAAACCTTGAGAGATCATAGACTTTATGTGAATCTTTCAAAATGTATTTTCTGTATTTGGGAAGTGAAATTATTAGAACATGTGGATTTAGAACATGGTATCTTAGTTAATTATGATAAGGTGAAAGATGTTAGGACATGGGAGAAACCATGTGATGTTTTTGAGATATAGATCTTCTTGGTCTTGTTAGGGTATTACCACAGGTTTTTCAAATATTTCTCAAATTTGGCTTATACAATGACCACACTCACTCATAAGGGAGTAAATTTTGTTTGTAATGAGAAATGTGAGATTTATTTTGTTGATATGAAACATATTTTGACTTTTGTGCCAATTTTGAATCTTTCAAAGGCTGGGCAGGGCTATGTGGTCTTCTTTGATGCATTAGGTTTGAGTTTGGGTTGTGTTCTTATGCAGGGTGATCATGTGGTTTCTTATGGATCCAGAAAACATAGGTAACATGATAATAATTATCTGAACCATGATCTCAAACTCATAGTTGTGAATCATGCTCTTAAAATTTTACAGAATTATCTTTTCATAGAAAGGTTCATCGTTTATTCTGACCACAAAATCTTGAGTTATATCTTCTCTAAAAAAAATTGAACCATTATCATAGGCATTGGGTGGAGTACCTAGAATATTTTTATCTCAACATTATCTACACCCCAAGGAAGGGGAATTTCATTTTTTATGTTTTGAGTAGGAAACTTCCAACCCATATCATGAAATAATCATCATAAAAGTGGAACTTAATAGATCTTTTTTCATGGTTTCATATAAGATTTTGGGAAGAAGGGGATGAGGTTCTCTTGGAAAGTTTTTAGTTAACCTCGACTCTTCTAAAGATGATTCTTTAAAAATAGTATCTTTATGATGAATTTAATAGCATTAGGGACTCTCTTTATAGTGGGGAGACTATTGGTAAATGGATGTTATCTTCTAAGGGAATCCAATGTTTTCAAAATTGGTTTGTTTTACCTTTTCCTATAAGAAAGTCCATAATAGAGGATTTCCATAATTCCTAGTGGGTAGTTAACCCTAGAACCATGAAGATGTTTTATGATGTACAGTGAAAATTATAGTGTCCAAGTATGAGATGAGTTATCATTGACTTTGTTTCTCATTTTTATACCTCTCAGTAGGTCAAATCTTAGCACTAAAGACCTTTGAGTTTTCTTCAGCCACTTCCAGTGCTAACATGGAAGTGGGATGAGATCTATATGAACTTCTTGGTTGGGTTATTGGGTACCCCTTGGAAGAATAATGCAATATGGTTTATGATTGATCAGATAAAAAATCAGATCACTTTATACCCATTTGTGATACAACCAAAGTTGAGGAATCATGATGTATTTATGTGTATGAAATTTTCATATTACATGATGTCCCTTATGCTATAGTCTCTGATAGGGATCCCCTTTTTACTTATTACTTTTGGATAGGCCTCTAGGAGGCATTGGGATCTTAGGTACATTTGAACATGTCATATCATCCATAGATGGATATCCAAATATAATGAGCTATACATATTCTTGATTATATGCTTTGTACTTGCGTTCATGACTTTTTTGGAGCTTGGGATGTCCATTTGGGATAGGTTGAGTTCAAATACAACAAAAATTTCTGGTTTTTTGTCATAATGTCACCTTTTGAGGTCTTGTATGTCCATCCTTGTAAACCTTCTTTGTGTTAGTCGTAAATTAGTGAAAGTTATTTGGTTGGAACCAAGAAACGATGGTGAAGATTCAGTTAATTTTTCAAAGAATGTTAACATAATAGAGTCAGTGAAAATATTATGTTGTCCATCACATGTAGCCTTTAGAGTTTTCTATTAGTGACCGAGTTTTTTTAAGCTTCACCTTGTTTGGATATTTTCCATCTTGGTAAATAGGGGAATCTTTCACCTCTATTTGTAGGACCTTTTGAGGTTTTTGAGAATGTAAGGAAAGTGGATTACTATTTAGAACTTCCTTTGTATTTTAAATTGATACCTAGTTTGTTCCATGTATCACAGCTTTGGAAGTATCTTTCTAACCTATCTCGTGTCTTAATCTAGTAGGATCTTGATGTTGATCCTGATTTATCAATGACAGAGCATCCAGTTGGGATTTTTGACTCTAATACAAAGGTACTTCATGGGAGGATGATACCTTTATTCCATGTGATATGGAATCATGGTTCTGATTTTTATAATATGTGGGAGAGTTAGGAATTGTTTAGAGAGCAGTGGACTCACCTCTTTGATATTGATCTTTCTTAATAGGATTTTTGGGGATATTAAGTTTTTATGGTGTGCAGTTTGTAACATCCTATTGCCTTCTTTCAAGTATTCCTTGACCCTTTTTTATGTTATTTAAGTAGGGTCTTATTTTGGGATCATTTTGAGAGAATTTAGAAAAATTTAGAAGCCCAATGGGCTATACACAATTGGTGTAAGGTTAAGGTAAATTGTGTAATTTTTTATAGCAAATTGTGTGCCCTATTGTGAGCCACTAGAAGGAGGCGCATGGTTTGTCTAAACTTTGTGACCAGCCGATCCAAACTGTGAAACCATAGATAGTGAGTGTTTTCATGGTTGGTGAATAGTTTGACAAACCGTGTGCCCTCCTGGGAGAAAATGTGTGCCCTACCGGTAGGGGCGCATGGTTAGGGTGCATGGTTTTTCTAACCATGTGGCCCTACCCAGCACACTATGCACACGGGTTTTAATTCCCCCAATTTTTTATTAAACTCCCAAAACCCTCTGTTTTAACCCCTAATCACCCTATTTTAACCCTAACATGAATCCTTGGTCTTTGAAGGCTCCCAAAAGGTGATTTTGGCTCCACAAACCCCTTTTCTTGTAAAATTGAAGAATCGTTGATCTTGTTTGATCTCATCGGAATAAGCAGATCTCCTATCATGTGGTTTATTATAATCTTTATTTCTCTCATCCTTATAGAGTGATGGATCATGATGTTATTTATGGATCTAAACTCCTTTCTTGGGATCTTGATTCTAGGTTTTTTTTTCTTAATCTACTTTGCCTCATTATTATTTGGTGATCCCATTGTGGGTGTTTCCTTTGACCATGTGATAAAATATAGGTGGTTATATATTAATTTTCCACACAATTAAAACCTAAATTTTATTGATTTAATTGAAATGTTTTTTTAATTGATTTAAAAACCCTGATTTGAAAGGATTTTATGTGTGATTTTGAAATGGAATGGAATTTTTGAAGACCCCTAATTTTAATGTAATTGAAATGTGGGGTGGATTTTGGGAAAATGATGGCTTGATTTTGAAATTGATTTGACCAATTGATTTGTTATTGAACCTTGAAAAAAAATCTTAAAGTGAAAGATGATTTAAAATGGAATGAATTTTTGAAAACCAATGTTTTGGTGTTGAAATGAGAAAGGAATGTTTAAAACTGAAAATTGGAAAATTTTAATTTGAATTATTTGAAATGATTGATTCTCCCATGTTAGATTGATTTATTTTTTGAATCTTATGTTTTCTGAGGTATTTAATGGTAACTGGGACAAGCATGTTAGGACCTTGATTCCCTAGAAATGGATTGATGATAACAATTGTTACTAAACTATTATAGCATGAAAACCTAATAGGGTTCCTCTTTGGGGTGTATATGGCCCATAAGGTTCCCTAATTTGGGTTTAGACTGATTTGTGTCGCTACTACAAATAGGCATTTTAAAAGTGATAGAAACCACCTTTAACAGTGCTAGAAAAGCATTGTTAATATCGGTGAAGATAAAGGGGGTCCCCTTTAACAGTTCTAAAAAAGAGCTAATAAAGGGTGAACTTTATCAGTGCTATTTTGAGCACTGATAAAGGCCCAATTTATCTACACTATTTTGAGTGCTGATAAAGGCCCAATTTATCAGTGCTTAATTAGCGATGATAAAGGCCAAGTTGCATGTGATATGCTGTTTATTTAATAGCACACCCAGAACCTGCACATCACCTACACATCACTTGCACACCTGAACACCTTCACACAAACAGTAGTGCACAAAATAGCACAAAACATAACCTGCACACAAAATAGCTACACAAAACAACACCTACACAAACAAAGCATATAAGAACAAAACAGCATTGCACAAGAGTTTCACAAATGATATATAAATTTACTTAACATCTTGAATACAAAAAAAATTGTTATATGCATTTCAAAAAATGTTTTATATAGTTACAATTACAATTATCCATCAAATAGTTAAAAACATTAATGTTTCATCCTTTTTGCATATGTGGTCCCCTCTCAAAAATTGTCATCCATGGTATTAGTTGTTGAACAAAGAATCCAAACGCAAGAAAAAATTCCACCTATATAAGAAAACAAATATTATTTTAGTAATACAATAATGATATAATTTAAACATTAATATGAAAGAATACATTAATAAAATGACAATTTTTAATAAAAAGACACATTTGAAGATATACTAGTCACATCGTGTGTCATATTGAGGTGGTGTTGATTCCTACACGTCACAAATGAGTCATAGATCATTGTTTTAAAATATTAAAACAATTCAAATGGGTTTTCTTGGTTTTGAGTATGTCACTTTTTCTTTTGAGTATGTCAGGACTAGGTACAAATCTTATGTTTGGGTGATTTCATCCCTATGAACAGGGGATAGACTAAGTTTCCAATAGTAGTAAATTGATGTTTTACTTTGATATTTTACATTTTATTTGATTTCTACCTCATGCGGCACACTTGGGTGTGATATTTATTTATTATGTGGATTTTTACTCTTGGCCCATTATGGCAAGGGAGGTTTGATTACGCATCATGATAGGAACTTATGATCATATGATGTATGCTTTTTTATGATTTTCATTGGGAACCTAGATTGATCTAAGAGGGTTTGGACTATTTAAAGTTTCAGCAAAGAAGCTAAATAGTGTTTTCTTAATTATCCTGTTTTGGTGGTATTCTACTCAACCAACCCAAACATGTGGTTCTAATGTGGTTCCAATGAGATTGATCGGGATACTTGTCTTCTAAATACAGTTGTAGCATACTCATTCCCTCATCCCAACACAATCAATGGAATAATCTTCTCTGGCTCAAGCGCATCCCTTTGAAATTTAACTTTCTTACATGGAGGCTAAGGAATGGTTCCCTTGCCACAGACAAAAATATCAAAAAATGTGGTATCCCAACTGTTTCCCACTGCTCATGTTGCAACAATCACAAAGAGGAAAGTATGGAGCATCTTCTCTATGAGGGGGTCTGGGCCCAAGAGGTCTGGAATACCTTCGGTGAATTCACTATTGTTCACAACCGCGATCCAAATGATGCACCTTTAATCACCTGCTGGCTTTGGGGTTTGGGTGATAAGGGGGTGGAACGGATGGCTAGGTCTATCATTTTTCATGCAGGTGGGTGGTGTATTTGGAAAGTTAGGAATAAAGAACACTATGAAGGGATCATATCCTCGGGGTGGACCATCATTGCCCGCATCTGCCACCTTCTTCTCGATCTGATCAGATACATTAAGGGGTGGAACGATGCTCTATCACTTTAGTTTTTGCAACCACTTTTCCATGATCTCCTAACTGTTGTCCCTCATGGCAATTGGGTTTGGTGTCATCCCCCTTACTATGGTTTGAAGCTCAACATGGATGGCTCCTGTTCTGAGGGGATCACAAAGGGAGGAGGGGTGGTCTGTGATGATAGGGGATCCTTTGTGTTTTCCTTCTCAGTTTTCCTAGGAAAGGGTACCTCCATCCAGGTGGAAGCCCTCGCCCTCATTTCAGGCATTTCCCTCTTCTAGCAGGGGGGGCCTTGTCATCATCAAAGTTGAAACAGACTCCCTCGTTCTCCTCAACTTGCTGCAAGGCACTTTCCCTACCCCTTGGTCTATCTCATAATGCATCAGAAAAAACATAAGTATTCTCTCAAATACCTGGGTGAAGCATACGTGGAACGAAGGGAATAAGGTGGCAGATCATATGAAATAAATTTCAGCCCAATGTGATCAAGTTTTAAAGGAGTTTCATGCATGCGACCAGATGATCCATTTAGAATTAATCTATAGGAAGCCTTATCAGACAGGTGGGAGCCATGGTATAAAGCAGACTCAGGGATCTAAGGTTGGATTGAGAGCAGTACCTGGAGTGGGTAGTTGGGATTTATCTACACATGGAGGTATTATAAAAGATAGCAGGACCCAATAGTGGGATCAGTGGCTTGTGGCTGGTGGATCTCCACAGGGAGGCCATAACTCAGGTAGTCAGGCATCAAGCCAAAAGAACACTATCAAGTTGTTAGGGTCAGAGTAGGATGGTGATCTAATGATAGTTAGTGGTATGTCGTGTGTGTGACTACGCTTTTATTTCATTTTGGATTTGGCTGGTTTTGGTGCATGATGTTCACAAGTATTGTTTTTGGACTAACTAGGCCCTGGTTACTAGGTTTCCATCAATTATGTTGTGAGATTTTTATATATATATGAGGTGCATTGGCATTAAGATTTATGTGGGAATTGAAATTATGCAGATTTGTATGTGAGGTGTGTATGCATCTGGGCATTAATGTTATGCAGGTTCTATATGACATGCGTAGGCACCCAGATTTTGATGGGCATGCATATGTATATATGATGTGGGTTTATTTGAGAAATTGATAAGATACGGGGTTTTATGATGTGGGTTTATTCTAACTTCTCTTTTCTATTTATCTCACCATATGGATTATTAAATCCATGCAATGCCTTTTTTCCTATTTTCAGTGCATTCATCTAAAATTCCATTTTCTTCTGATTTGGATTGATTTTGAGGACGATATCAAATGAGTGAGCACATACTAGTACAAGGTAGGTGGTTCCTATATTTCTCCTTGATTTTGTGAGTGTTTTGGGGGTGAGTTCATATAAACTATGTGGGTTTTTCAATTGAGAACCTAATTAATTAAATACATGCTTATTAAATTGTTCTAATGATTATAGGAGATGCATATGGGAATGCTCTTTCTCCACTAAGATTGGTTAAGCTGAGTAAGAGGTTTAGACTAACTTGGAAAGTTTAGTCCAAGTGTAAATTTGAATTAAATCAAATTGTTATATTGGTTACTTGATTCCATGGGAATTCAATGGTCCTGGCCTTAGGATTGAGGTGGGTGGTGATCATCTGGATTGAGGTGATGTGGTTCATCAGGTGGGGTTTGGCTCAGATACTTGGAGTGATGATGATCACCAGGTTAAGGTGACTTGGTCATCGGGATTTGAGGTGATGAAGTCATCAAGACAAGGTCATGGATCTTGATACTTGAGATGGTGTTGACCATCATGATTTTAGGGACATGGTCATAGGTCCAATTAATCTGATACCAATTATAATGACCTAAACATTTCATGCATTGATATCACATAATAGTATATTAATATTCCTTACATAAAAGAAATAAATTAAACATAAATATGAAAAAATGCATTAATTATATGGAAAATGATTTTATTGTGAAAACATCAATATTAACTCTGTGATTGAGCAGACACTTTTTCATTTCTTTTCCTGTAAAGTCATGTCACAAGGATAGAAATCTTTTAAAATAAATGAACACTACAAGGAATAATGAAAATCAAGTCAACTTTTCATTATATAATTTTTCATTAAAATAGACATATTATATCATAACATTACCTTTACATATTTCCAAAGGGTTTTTTGGTCCAAATATAATCTAATAACAAAACTAATGATTCTTTGTGCACTTTACTACTGTTGGTTAACTACCACTTAGCATAGTATCTGATCTGAACTTCCGATCTAGCGTCCACGTGATGCTCTCATCTGACCCCATCTCTATGATATCATAGAGATGGTGGTGGATTAGAGCATCATGAGATGCCTAATCGGAATTTTGGATTATATGTTATGGTAAGCGGTAGTTAACCAACAGTAGTAAAGAATCCTTAGTTTTGTTATTAAATTTGTGAGTGTTGCACAACCAATATTCTTCCAACACACTACATCAGTATAAACACCTGCATAAATGACAAAAATATAGAATATAAATGATCCATTCCATAATAGTTTAGGTATAGTGCTTTTGGAAACATGGAAACATAAAGAACTAGTTCATAAGAGTATCTCATTAAGTTATTCTTTACTAGAAAGACAAATCATTTCTAAAACCATTCTTCATAACCTAAGGATATAAAACATAATAAAGGGTTATCATATATGCTCAATAAGTGTAAACAAGGGAGATATAAATTGATCATATAAGGATAACATAAGTAGTAGTAATTCACCTTCATCCTATTTATGTACAATCTTCCATCAGGTATGATGCCCATTCGTTTCTAAAAACATTTATATCATCATGTGAATATGATTTTTTGCGACAGTGATGGTAGTACTAAAAAATTATAAATACACAAAGGATTAATAAATATTTTAATTGAACTAGTAATTATTTTCAAAAATACCACTTCAGGGATGCTATTTTTTTGATGAAATACGATATCTTTCATAAATTTAAAAATATAATAATCATAGTCCATTCTGTTTGTTTGTTTTGGACACTACAGAAACATCGAGAAAAATAAGTAAATTGTTTTGATATGTGTTTGGATAGTGTAATATTATTATATATACCAGGATACTTGTCTAGTTGTAGATCTTATGGGAATTCTTTTCCTTAGGCCATGGATTCATTCCATGAAGTAGATAATATTGATTCACCGCCCTATCATAATATAATTATCATTAAAATATAATATAAATTATATAACTAGATGTTTAGTTCTAAAATGTTGGATCTAGTGTATTAAAAATTAACAAACACTATCATGTGTGGTTAGTTTGTAGTATATCCATGCATTGAATCCAAAAAATAAATCTTTGGAGTAACCAAATTGACCTCAATCAGCATCCAATTCTACCTAAAAACACAAAAAGGAATAATTAATGAAAGAAATGAAAATATTGTTGATATGATTAAATTGTATAGTTTTACCCCTGCATAGTTGGTATTAAAAAGATTCTATCATCTGTAATTTTGTTTTCAAATGATTTGAGGAGGGATGACATGATTTCACCCTCTTTATTAGAATTTTTTTCTTCTTTTGAAGAGGTTATGTGATGACTAATGAGTCTAGATTTTTGTTCATGGGGAAATCCCTTCAATTGTATTTCATATATACGCCTGTGAAAAAAAATGAAATGTATTTAGTCATAATTGTCATAGTATATTAGCTTTTATAAAATAAAATCATGAAAACATACCTCATGTATACATTTACAACTGAGGTTCCTATCCATTAATACTTGAGGATTTCATTTACATTTTCAACACTAATAAAATCTGATTTTCCCTCTCTTTACATATTTTTTTCAAAATCAATGATGTTAGTATTTTCATCTATCAACTTTGTATCCACATGATCCTATAATGAGAATAAATGTAGATATAGAATGGGTGGGGTGAAGGTGATCTCAGTAGATTGTTTCAATTGGTTGGTTGATCCTTAAGATAGTTTTGAGCCAATATTTTATTTCACCCCCTTCTCTTTTTCATTCTATAATAACATTCATCGGTTCAGACCTTTTTCTATTAAATGTTAAAGGTTCATCTTGGAAAATAAATTGGAAATGAATACCTCCTTGTCGACATGTTTTTTTACAAGAATTTACAGCCATGTGATGAATGTTCCAACTACTTGTTCGATCGTACGAATGTCGTCATCATCATTTGGAATAGGTATCTCAGCACTCAACTCATTAGCTACATTGATCTACACTCTGACATGATCTTTTGGAAGTTTTCTGTCATGTAGCATGTTATTCTACATATTGAATACCGTAGTCCTCACTACAAGGTTATTTGTGGGAGTTGATAGATATAAATCACAGTCATTTTCACCCTATAGAATATTAGTACAGGAAAGGAATCAGTGTCTATGTGATTCACATTTCACAGAAAAAAATTATTAGAACATTGATTACCTCAAGTCAAGTTTTTGAGGGGAATGGCTCGCCTCAAAGCTGGTGGGGGTGGGGCAGGATCTTCATGCATGGGTTTTTTTAGCTTTTTCTTCTCTTTCCCTCCCCCCCCATCAAACTTACTTTCATCTATCTTTGTTATTGTAATTCTTATTGAAACATAGATATTTTTTCTCTTATATTTTTCATTACCTCAGTTTGATCATCCGCTTGTTTTTCTTTCTGAAAATATGATTGGGGTGTCACCCTAAAACCCACACCTCTGAAGTGGCCATACTGTTATGGCTGCTTCAAGGCCAATGAAAGTATTTCTGCATCTAGTGTGGGTGTTTTTGATTCCTGTGACTATGTCAGATAGAAAATATAGGAAAATAAGTATTCATTGTTATGTAATAGGTATTTAAAGCAAATCAAATTTATATTGTGTCATACTTACACATGTTTACCACAATTTTTGTGTGTTTTCATCTATCATTATCCTCTATTTATTTACACGATCCTCCTTCCATAGAACATGGGACCAACAGAAATAGGCTGAGAAACTTGTTGTTTCTCTACACTAGGACCAGAAGAAGTAGGTTAAGAGACCTGTTGTGCCCCAGGATTGGGCGCATCAATAGGTGTAAAAGTAATTATCTACAGAAGTGGTTTAACATTTAATTTATATTACATAAAAGTTGTAGAGAAGAGATAATAACATAATATAACACGATGTATATTACAATAAACAAATAACCTGATTATAGAACTATCTTTTTTTAAAGGCTGAAGAGATTTGACCCCTTTATCGACTATATAAATCCCTTCATTATGATCTCCTCTAACATACAAAATTTCATCTAAATTGGGACCACTGAAAGATGATTGTGAAGTCCCAATGAAAGGTTCATCCTTCGTTGAACTTTCATCTATCCCTTCATTTTTTTTGGTCGATAAAAGAACAATTGGCCATTTTCAGTTTGCAGGATCTAGAATATAAAATAATTTTACTACCTATGATGTCATTATAAATGGTTCATATTTATCCCCTAACTTACTGAAATCAACTTTCATGAATCCCAATTCATCAATTTTAACAGCACTCCTATTATCAAATCACTTGCATTGAAAAATAGTCACTTGGAATTTTTTTTAATATAACTCTCATATTTTTTTGATGATGCCAAAGTATGACATATTTTCATAAACTGGATTTCTTTCCTTAGCATCAGAAACATGCATCTCTTTAGCCACAAGTGTAACCCTACTATTCTACATGGTATTGTATTCATCATGTTCATTAGTATAGAATGTATAACCATTAACTACATAAGAATTGTAAGATAATACATACACACTTGGTCCTTAGACTATCCATAAAAGTTGTTCTGAAATTGAGTTTGGATTTTCATTTAACTTCTAAAAAATGTGGTCCCTAAACCATCCTATAAACTATTGATTATGTGTATCTGATATCTAGTTTTCAGCCATATATGGATTCAAATGCCTAAGAATATCTTTATGGGTTTGAACATATGGGTCAACGTCGACACTACTATGAAAACCGTAAAGGTGGGCATGCTTCCAATATGTAATATTTATTATGAAAACCTCTCTTACAGAAACTCCTTCACCCTCAATCTGCGTAGAGTTATGAGATTTCAGTAGGCCAATTTTTTCCACACCAAACAGATATTTGGTACAGAATTCAACATCTTTCTCAAAAATATATCGCTCTGCAATAAAACCCTCTGGACAACTTCGATTTTTGATATACCCTTTAAAAATATTTATATACCACTCAATGGGTTACATCTATCTATAATGTACAGGACCACATAGTGAAATCTCTCTCACCAATTGAACCATCATATCAAAGAATGTCAGTTGGAAGAAAATTTCCAATTCATATAATATGACGGAAATTTATGTTTCCATAGTTGGAAATTTTTGTGGGTCTATAACTTTGCTGCATATAGCTTTGAATAAGAAACAGATCTCTGTTAATGTATGGTGGACATTCTTGGGAAAAATGAAAAGTAAAGCTATAGGAATTAGATCTTACATCAAAACATAGAATTCATGTGATTTCAAACCCTTTAACATTAAATTTCTCATTGACATTATGTTCTTGATATTTGATTAATACCCCTCTGGAAACTTTATGTCATTCAATAAGTTTCAAAACTAGTATCTCTCCTGCCTGGAAAGAGTGTAAGTAGCAGGAAGAAGAAATGTTCGTTTTTCACCCTTTACTGGTACCAACTCTTCTTGTATTGCAATCTCAACCATGTCCAATCAAGAGTTAATTACATCCTTTATTTTTTGAGTGAATTTAGCAATGTGTTGATGACATTATCACATAACATTTTTTCAAAATGCATAATATCAAGAAAATTTCTGACAAACAAAAAATTCCAATATGGTAATTCAAAAAAACTGATCTCTATTTCCCATTGGTTTTCATAAGGTTTTTTAAAAACGGTTTACCAAAATTAGTGTCCATATATTTTACTTTCTCAAACAATTAATCACCTATTAGTGGATACGGTGTTGTATATTCTTCTAAACTTCCATAGAATGATGTCATCCAAGATCGGTACTTATGTCATCAGGGTAGAAATCTATGATGTCCTAGAAACATAGTTTTTTATGAATGTTTCAACCTAATTGATCGTATACCTTATTCTAAAATGGGACACCCTTGAGTTCCTTTAATTCTATATCTTGACAAATTTCCATAAACAAGAAAGTCATTTATTGTCTCGTACAACATTGTTGTCAAAGTAAAATCTTCTTTTTTGTAAACATCATACAACATAACACCTGAATCCCACAATAATTTTAAATCCTCTATCAGTGGAGCCAAATAAACATCAATATCATTACCTGGTTGTTTTGGTCCTGATATAAGCATAGATAATATGATGTGTTTTCATTTCATGCATAACCACAGTGGTAAGTTATAATTTACCAACATAACCGGCCATGTACTATGACTACTGCTTTGAAAACCAAAAGGATTCGCTCTATCTGTAGATAATGAAAGATGAAGGTTTCTCAGCTTGTTTCTAAATTCAGGATACTCATGATCAATTCTCTTTCACTAAGGAGAGACTTCTGGGTGACGTAGTTTCCCATTGTTAATTCTTGTATCTTCATTCCATGTCAATTTCCCTACAGTCTCCTCACTTCCATATAGAATCCTAAACCTTGGAATTATTGGAAAGTACCATACAACTTTCTTAGGACTGGATTTATCTTTCTTTTATCGAGAATCACTGCACTTGGGGCATTATTTAAGTGATTTATGGTCCTTTTGAAACAATATATAGTCATTTGGGTAGGCATGTATTGTTTCAAAGATCATACCCATCAAGCGTAGCATTCATTTGGCATCATATATTCAGCTCAGGAGCTCATTATCTTCTAGTAGCATGTCATTCAGGAGAGCAGGTAGTTCCATAAAACTGGCGTCACTCCACCCGTTTCCTGCTTTCAAATTATACAGCTTCAGTACAACTGAAAATTCTGTGTATTTAGTGCAACCAGTATATAATGGAATCTTTTCACAACTCTTTAACTTCTCAAACAATTTTGGGTAATCACAAAGTTCATCTTCAACTATCCTTGTCATTTCCTCAATACGATCTTTATCACCATTCACATCTGTAATCACATCCTCCGTAAATCTTCATTGTTCACGCTTGTAATCATATTTGATTATCAATAAAACACAGTGTTATTCTAGACACTACCTACATCCATTTTCTCATCATGTTTATTCCAACATGTATAACATCGATCTATTCCATGATAGATCAGGTGTTCTTCCAACTCCTCTAGACTAATGTTTCTTGAATAACAATTGCATAAACACAAACAAAGGATTTGAGAAGGGTCATACGCATGATCTTTTGCAAACTTGATAAACTCTTTCACTCCATCTTCATAATATTTTATCAACCAATTGGCATTCATCCATTATTTATTCATATTCATCCTATTTGATACAGTAATATTAATATTTAAAGAAAAAAATTAAACATAAGATGTTCAACTAGGGTCATCATCCAACTATAATCAATGGAACTATCTATGGTAAACAATACCCTTACCTCTCTATGCATTACTCAGGACCAAATTAGATCACACCCATCTTCTCAACCACCTGATCAATGGAACTATCTATGAGAATCTCTTTCACTATAATGTTTTGTTATCCCACATGTGATCTATATGCATTGTTGTAAATCGATTGTTTAGTGATTCTATAGAAACATAATGTCTTGAGTCAAGAACTATGGTACTAAAATAATAGATGGTATGATTTTCAATAGAGTTATTGCGGGTGGAAGGTTTAATTACATGTGTTTTTATGGTTATTTGACTAGGGTTTCCATAAATTGTCTCATAAAATCCTCTAGTGATGTGGTTTTCTAAGATTCAGTGGAATTGCAATAGTAAAAAAAAGTGGTGATTCCATTGAAATGGGTAAAGTTTGGATTGATATTCAATGGTGGAGGAACTACAACATGGAAAAAATGGCATAAAAATCTTTCCAACAACCGTAACACCATACCAACACACAATCGTGCTCACAATCGCAACACCATAAAAACCAAACAAATATAATTTCAGATATTACAAAGCATCCCTTATTCAATTCCATTTGTTAATTCAGGGGTTATCATATAAGTTTTATCATCTTTGGGAATTAATTAATTATTCAAGTATACTTAAATTACCAATTTTTATATTCAAATGTTCAATAGGAACTAACCAACATGCAATTCATTTAGTGCGCAAACAAGGACCACCAACGGCCATGATTTTCAGCAGGGTGTTTAGCCCATACAGTTCACAATATAACCATCAATATCAAATAGTAATAACATGCGAACAAGAGGAAACCAATGAGTAAGAGAAGAAAACTCACCACGAAGGTGTCATTTACCATGTGGTAGAGGTGTGTTCGTGGCAGAGGAGAGGCGTGTGGCATAGGATATTTCTAACTTAAAAGAAAACATAAAATGATAACTCATATGTTATACCTATCCAAAAAACCCACATAATGGTTAAACAACTCAATGGAATAATTGACATGTTATTTCACAACCAACCATTTAAAACAATGTTCCAAATAGGTATTTAATGCTAAAACGTGGTTTAGAATCCCAAGTGATTTACTTTTTATAAAATATGACTTAAAAATTATTTACAAACTGATATAAATCTCACATAATATTTAAAAAAATCAAAGCCTCCACAAAAAAACATGAATCTTCATCTTTCAAATCATTAAGCTTTCCCAATGCATTCATTTTCCATCAAAACAATTTTCAAATGTCAATTAATTCATTATCTCAAGGGGTAAACCACACACTCATTTCAATCAGACGATTCAAATTAATTAGAAAAAACTTTTTAAAACATGTCAAGTTCAAAACCTCACATTAAATCAATTTCCTATTTAAAAAATAGTTTTCAATCCATGAATAATGAAATCTGATCAAAATCTATCACATACCATTAAATCCATTTCGAAAGGTATCAATGGTGTTTAATAAATTCTTACAAACAAAAATATTCATTTTCAAACATGAAATTCAAAAGTGAAGAATTTATATTCTTTAAAATCATTACATATATCCATACATTCAATAAAAATCAATTTACAAAGAAATAAAAAACATTTAATTCAAAATGAAATAATTTCATTGAAACACGCGCCTTAAAGAGGTGCAAATTGACTTAAAACCTTTCAAAAAAATTCACCTTCAAGGATGAGAACCCAAATGAGAGACTAGAATCAATATTGCAGTGAAACAAAATGAAAAAAAAACCAAAATAAATGAAGGAAAAAGATATAACTTAGTTACCAATTACTGATTTTTAATGGTTTCACCATTATAGAGAATCCCAAAGGAACATTTGGGTTGTCCGGGGGGCTGAAGGAGGGGTTGGTGGGGCTTCAGGGGTGGGGGGAGGGGTGGGTTATCCAAGGTGGGGTGGGCTGTCTGAGGGGTAGGGGGCTGCAGGGGTGTGGGGGAGGGGTGTGGGATGTCTAGGGAGGGGGTGGACTGCCCAGGGGGTGGGGTGGGTGCTATCTAGGTGGGGGCCTATAGGGGTGTGGGGGAGGGGGGTGTGGGTTGTCCAAGGTGGGGGGTTTTCCACTATGAAATGACCATTAGGGATCCTAAAGACTGAATTATGAGAGGGTAAAATTATGGGGAAGAGGGTTTTGGTTGATGGGGTTGAGTGCCTAAAAAGTAATAGGGGAACCTCATTAAAAAGACTAAAAAATATCGTTTCATTTCAACAATAGGGTACATTATGGTGTAGCCTAAGGGTCTATTTCATAGTGAACCCTATGATATCACATTGTTGAATTACCATAAGGTATACACTATAACACTCATCCCCTGGGCAGAACCATTAAATCTTGATCATGAATTGTGATGTGACTATATGCCTCATAGAATAACATCCACCCCCAAAAAAATAGTATGGAGGGCATAACATATCCAACCTCCCATATGATCCAAACCATTAACATAAGGTGGTTCCCATGGATAAACTCACATACATAAAGTATTACCTAGATAGGAATAACCAATATAACTTCTAACACAATCTAAATCACTAATACAAGGTATTCCACATGGCTAATAAGATATAATAGAAGTGGATCATGAGAAGGTCATAAAAGATCCAACTTTCTACCTGATAAGGACTACCAATGTAAGACAAATCCCTTGGCTAAATGAACATACATAAAGCAGATCCTAGGGAGGGTATAACATAGATAACCTCCAACACAATCTGAACCACTAAAATAATTTATGTCTTATGGAAAATCACATATACCCCATGATGTATAGCCAAAAATATACTTTAAAAATTTTGAAAGAATGTTCACCTTGGTGGAGTATCTATACATTGAAATCCCAAGGTCTCTAGGCCTCATCCTTGTCATAGATATTTAATAACAATTAAGATATAATGAACAAGCATGGAAGATAATCCTCAACCTAGATCTTAGCTAGCCAATGATTGATACTTAGCATCGAGCAAGAGGTTATTACATAAGAAGTTCATACATGACCCATCCTAAGTAGCCTCACTAAAAGTATCCATCATTATCATATCATATAGTTAAAAAATATATCATGATGATCCCAATACCTATAGGTAACAATATATCAACAATAAATCTCTTTATTCATATTTAGTTACTAACCTACACCACCCCATGTGTGGATTTCCCTACCCTTAAGGTCATAAGGAATTCACATTATCATTTCCACTAACATCGTAATCACCCCCTTTCCATGTACTGTACCTATAAGGGTTCTAAGGTAGATGTCACAATTTCATATAGCCATGATAAATATTTTCTATGGGATAATCAATACAAACCATTTACTCAACATGATATAAGATTTAAAATAATCCTTGATATATCTCACACAACAACCTACCCACTGGTTATTCCATCACTAGTACCCACCAAGGCATCCCCCCAATCACTCTATGCAGTACTACCACAAAGGACCACAACTCAGGATATCCAAATATCTAGTAAATTCATGGTCTTTAACAATAAAGTTCACATCACTATCACTCCACCCCAATTAAAAATCCATATAAATACCATTTCCATGTGATTACCATAATTCTTCCCTCATAGACACCTCCACCCATGACCCTTACAACATGATTGATCATAATACCATTCATAAAGTTTCAACCTAGGATATTAGTAATTAATAAAATGAACCAATACCACTATAGGGTCCATTAGACCTAACTCTACACACCAACGGTCTTTCTAATGTAGAAGAGTAAAAAATCATTACATAAGAGACTCACTGGGGGGAATCTGTGCGTTGTAGAGGAGGCTGTCGGGATGGTCGTCGTATGAGGAGGGTGTGTCGGAGAAGGTCACATGGACAAGGGGATCGTGCAAGGAAGAGGAGGAGAAGGAGGTGGAGGAGAAGGAGGAGGAGGAGGAGGAGGAGGAGGATGTGATCACGGTGGAGGAGGATGAGTCGGTGGCCAGAGGAGGAGGAGGAGTATGAGGAGGCAGCAGTGGCAGAGGAGGAGGAGGAGCAGGGTCACGGCGGTGGAGGGGTTGCACCGGAGGAGGAGGAGAAGGCAGTGGCGATGGAGGAGGAGGAGGGTCGCAGCGGAGGAGGAGGAAAAGGTAGCGGTGGTGGAGGAGGAGGAGGAGGAGGGGTTGCGGTATAGAAGAGGTCGACAGCGCAGGGTTCAACTTCTGCAAAGTCTTAAATGGGTGCGAGGTAGGAGGGGCCTTTAGGGTTCATTTATAAAAACTATTAGAACCTTTATCAGTGCTAGTTAAAATCACTGATAAAGGTATGTTTTATCAGCACTAAAATAAAAGCACTGATAAAACATACCTTTATCAGTGCTGATAAATAGGTATTTTATCAGCTCTTTCTTAGTGCTGATAAAGGCCTATCTTTATCAGTGCTCAAAAAGCATTGATTAAATAACTATTTATCAGTGCTAAAATTATAGCGCTAATAAATACTTATTTTATCAGCATTTTTTTCGTTGACCAAATTCATTTAAAACATATATATATTCAATAATTTTAATTATAAATATATATATTAAAAAGTATTATATATTTATAAAAAAATAAATATATTAAATATAACAAATATAACAAATACAATGAATTAATCCAATAAATCAAATAAATCTAATAAATCTAATAAATATATTTATCATTTAGTGTAATTTATTATAATATTATAATTATTTAATTATATATACTTATATATATTTAATTATAATCTTAGAAATACTTTTTTAAATTAAAACATTATATTTTTTTGAATTATTAAAAAAATATTAATTATAAACATTTGTTTTTTATTTATTTTATAAAAATAAACATTATTTTTTAATATAAATATATTAATTTTATATAAATAAATAATAAAAACTTTTATCAGTGCTTTTAGATAGCACTGATAAAGGCCCACCCCTTTATCAACACTTTTTTCTTAGCGCTAATAAATGGTAGTGCTTCCCTTGCCCTGTTTTGTGGTAGTGTGTGTTCACACCTATCTTGAGTCGAGATCATTATTGAGATGTGTGAGGATCCTATTACCCAAATTAATATAATGTGGGTATTTTTTTCATGGTTCTATGATTTATTGACTTGATTGCACATGCCAATGATTATTGAACTGTTTTAATCATGCCAACTATTTTATATAAGTGTTTTATATAAAAGTTTTATTTAATTTAGTTTTTATATATCTTCTATCTATTTAAATGTAAAAGCATGTTTTGGGATTAAAATATGTGAATTAAATTCCATGCTTTGTTTAATTTTAAATGAGATAATATTTGGTTTAATTATAATAGTATTGTTTGTGGAACACTTGGTGAGACCCTACTAGGATTTATATCTTACACCCTACCTTTTCCTTTGGGTGTTTGTAGACTTTTTTAAGTCAGGTATGAGCAAAGGTAAATTTTCACTTGGAGGTGGTTTTTATTCTTTATCCTTGGGACTATAGAGTGGTGATAGTGATCGGAGGAGTTTTTTTCCACTTGTTACACATGATATTTTGATACTTTTATCTGGTTATTGATGTTGTCTCCTTTGGTATGATTATCTATCTATATGGGTATTGTTTTGCCTATTTTTTCTAGTACTTATCCTTTTGGAGTGTTGAGAATGTTGACTTGTATCTTTTACCTTCCACTATTTTGTGCAAAATTCATTAAATATTTGATCTTGTATGATTTTAGGTGCTAGTCTCTAATCTATAGGGGTCAAGAATGTCCTTCGGGCTATCTTAGGGTCGTCTCATTTATCAGGGTACCATGGTATCTGGTCTAGTTCATAAAAAGACCTTTTGAGCGTTAATATGGACCTTCAATTTTTCATACTCATTAATTAATGAAAAGATCAAATTGTTACAAACATTCTTCTCTATATGTATAAAATCAATATTATGATTCAATAGATTAAATTCCCAAAAAAAAGTTTGAAAATATACTTTTTTTATTTCATTGTTGTTTTCCAATTTCAACAGATGATGTACTTCAAACTCATTTCCCACTTTCATTTATATGATGTACCTTCCCAAATTCTTATTCAATATTTATTAGTTGTTCCCATATTTATTTACCTGTAAGTAACTTTGGAGGTGTCTTGTGATCAATGATTCCATTGAATTTTAAATTGTTCAAGTGAAATATATGAGATGCATCGAAAAATCTATGATGACACAAGAAGAACCATTTTTTACTATAAGGTAGTCATTCATGCCCAAAATCAAAGTTACAAAGCATATGAGCCAAACCATTATGAGTGTTCCAACCAGATAAGTTCCCAAGTATATAAAAGTCACTATTAGTCTACATTATATCAACATTCATTTTGAACATTGTCATAGTAGATACATCATATGTGTCAATGGTATTATTTCATAACTCTAAAAATTATTCAATTAGAGGCTAAAAGTATACATCAATGCCATTTCCATGTATTGTTTTCAAGAATAATCATTAAAATTGTGAATTAAGTTTAATTCATACACATCAATGAAGGTATATTGTAAGGTATCAGAACAACCGACCAAATTATCTAACTAGTACTCAAAGTCCCAAATGGGTTGAATCCATCAATAACTAATCCTAATCGAACATTATTATGATTTAATGGGAAATATGAATGTAATGAGTCAAATTTTTTTAGGATTTTGAATATCTTAGATGTCACATTAACTTATTATTTTTATTTTCAATAGCATTCCACTTCATATACTTGGTAATTTTAGATGACATGTATAATATTTACAATCGAGGTTTTAAAGGTAATTAATGAAAAACCTTTATATGGGTATTATTTTTTACATATTCATAGTAGTATATTGATTCAAACATTCAGCATTACTCATTTAATTTCATCTGGAAGTCGAACATTTTTTTCACTCCTATTAATTTGAATCCTCTCCCTAATATAGCATACAATCATTAGGACATGTATGTATTTTTGTATAATTTATCCCAATATTGTTAATGACTTTATTTATACCATAAAAATACTTGAGGATCTTGGATTTAGGAAATGTATCACATAAAAATTATAATATCATTAACACTACTTTATTTTAAATTCCACATAGGAACTTGATATGGTACAACTTTAGTAATAAAAGAAATATTTGAATACTTGAGACATCCTCCATACAGCTCTTGATTTCCATCTTCAACTAAATAATGAAATTAATTTATATTCTTAATAAAGGTTTCTCTTACATAATTATCTACAACATTATAAATATGATCCACTAATATGTAACAATCTTAATTTGGTTTTCCTAAGGTTCCAAAAAACATCACTTTTCAAGTTAATACTCACATCCACCTTGACTGGTTGTACTGATATGTTTTGATATTTATGATATCTCTATATAATTCCAAAAGCATCATTTATGATGTTCTAAATTTAATTATTCATTTTATATGAAGTAGAGTGCTCATTCAATTGATTTGAATCAGTGTTCAAACTTTTTGTAATGTTTTATTCTCCATGCCAAATCCAACGCACATATTTAATTATAATTTGCTTCAATATCAATTATTTATAAACTTCATTATGTCTCGTCAACCATATTCTGAATTCACATTTAGGATATAGACATGTTATTCTTTCATCAATGTATTGATTGAAAATTTAAAAATCTAAAAACTCTTCTAAACCTTTAGCATACTAAGATGTGTTATAAGGTAATGTGATCCAACTTTTATACATATATCACTAACTACCTACACTTTCTAGAAACAAATATTTAAATAATAATGTATGATAATAAAATAAAGCAACACATTGTCACTAAATAGACAACTCATGATATATAACAACCATATATTAAAATCATCGTTTTTATCTATTCTAGTAGGCATACATCTCATAAAAACCAATCATGCATAAGAGATAAACACTAAAAACCATTAGATACTTGATATGTAAACCACTCTCAAAACCCAAGTATAAAAAAAACTAAAAACAGACCAAACTCGATATTGATGGGTCTCTCCAACACATTCTATAATATTAAGTGTTACTATTGACACTACCATTAACCCATATCAAGACTTATGGGAAATACAAAATAATCATTTTCAAAATTTAAAACACATTTTTGGTCCAAATTGAAACCTCACATGGTTATAAAATCAAAAAAAAATGGGGTTCAATCAATTTTTGAAATAAATTTTTAAGTATAATTTTAAATTTAAAAATTCTAATTTATATTAAAAATCATAAAAGTATGAGAATGATACAAGTTTAAAAACTCAAAAACCTTTTGAAAATCTTCATTAAAAACTATTTTTTAAAATACCTTTGTTTGAACCACATTCTTACACTAAAAAACTCAAAATCCATAAAACAAATCTACCAATCCTTATTTTTTCTTAATAAAAATCATAATTTTCCAAGACCAAAGATAAAAAAATACAAATAAATGAACCAAAATTTCATTTCCAGTCAAAAAAACCACCAGATTTTAAAATATCTCATGTGAACACATGAGTTTTCAATTAAAGGAAAAAATAAAACAATTTACTCAAATGATAGTTAAGATCATTGGATCAAAATACCATTTAAAAAAATATGCTAGCACCAGTCTATTGAAAAAATATTGAAACCAAGATTATTGAAAACTAAATTTTTCAAAAAAATAACCTATAACCTAAGGAAACAATAATGACATTTAATCACACCAAAACCAAATTCACTTATATTTCAATATAATAAGATAAATCACTCTCAATGAAACCATGCCTACTTAGAAATCACTACAACTTATTCCAATATTTTATTATCCCACTACCAAGATTTATAGACTAAATACCCACTCATTCATGAAGTGTTTGGACCCAATACCAAAAAACCCTAGGTAAATTTTTATACTATGGTGACTCACACTGGACTCCACACTATATATAAAAAAATAAAAAACATTCAAAAATTTCACTCAAACTGCAACACAAAACCTAGAAATGAGGACCACCCCACATTTTAACCTATAAAACTCCATAATTTATCCTAAACAACCATAATTATCCATTCAACCCAAAATCAAAATCAAATTCACCTTATGATCCAATAGGATAATGGTAAATCAAATAAATAGGAAAAAACCTTCATCGATTCAATAAAATACAATGAATATATTGAAAATGAGGGATATAAAATAATAGAGTAAATATATAATATCACCATAAATTAAACTCAATGATCACAAAAATGAAAATAATGGATAATGGGTTATATAAACTCTGATATGGAGTCAACTATGGTGTAATGTGGCTCATGGAAGGGGGGAAGGGGGAAGGTAGTCACACTTAGGTTACACTGCTACAGGAGAGGAGCACTCACATTTTTTTACATATTTCATGAAATTTATTTAAAAACCACCATGAAATAATAGAAAATAATAATTCAATATTTTTATACATTTTATATTGAGTTTCAGTGACTTTAAACAAACCATTTTGAGCATAACTTGTTTTTTCTTCACAATTTGTAGATTAAGGAATGATCTTGAGTATAAATGATAAATGGATTAATTATTGAGTTTTAGTTGTTTTATTTATCTTTGTTAATTACTATAATAAATACTACGCTTAATATATGATTTTTTCATGATTATTTCAAGTGGATGGAGGATATTTTAATGAAATCAAATGAGTTTTATGTTCAACTAGGAATTCTAGAGTTGCTGGTGGTGAGTGATTATGCCTAAAAATTTCACAAAGTACCAAGGGACTGCACATTGAAAACTATCACATGCTTGATCCATGCGTCATTTTCAAGAACAAATATAACTAACCATAAGAAATCAAGCTACCACATAAACAAATTCAAATATTCTTCATGAAGAACTTCTAAACTATTACACATTGATCTATCCTACCGTATGAAGATCGACCATGTGAATACCTATTATTCGATGAAGGCTGAATCAACTGCATGACCATCCAATATATCGTATGTTGAAGAACCTAAGAAACCATTCCTACTCAAAATTGACAACACAACCAAACAAGTGACTACACATTCAATAGGCCATATGGTCACTCATCTTTCATACGGTAACTTTTTTGTCACATGGTCACTCCATGCCTTTTCAAAATTCAACCCAAGGAGTAT
Source organism: Viscum album (assembly GCA_963277665.1). Taxonomy (NCBI): domain Eukaryota; kingdom Viridiplantae; phylum Streptophyta; class Magnoliopsida; order Santalales; family Viscaceae; genus Viscum; species Viscum album. The sequence goes on along the minus strand of OY728159.1, from coordinate 598,452,875 downwards.
CGAGAGAAAAAAATTTTAAATTCATCCATACTTTATAATAAAACTCTATGATTACACCTTAATTCTCATACCACCAATTAAAGTTTTCCACATAAATAAAATCATGCATTCTAATCCAACCAAATAAAGAAGGTTCCAAGTCATAGATATTATAGGATTTAAAACTAAAAAGAATAATAAAACCATAAAGAATAAATATTTGAGGAAAAATTAATGGTATGAATATTTAAAAAAGCAAAATATCATTGAGGTTTGAGAAAATGATGAAGAATGGTATTTCTCACCATAGAAGAAGGAACCACTTCCTATTGAAAAAGAGGATCTGCCTAAGAAATTATTTTTTTACTCTTTCCCTAGGACTTATCAAATGATTAATTATTGTTTTATTATTGTTTTTTCTTTTGTTTTGATATCCTATTTTAATTTTTTAATTACTCTATCTTTATATTTCTTACTAGTTACCCTATAAATGTATGGGTAAACTCTAGGTTTTCAGGGAAGGTAAGTCTAAAGCAATTTTTAATGCTTGAGTTCATGTAATTCATGGAATAAAACCCTTTATTTCTACTATTAAACTAGTTTCAATATTCAAATAGAAATTTTTTTATAAAGTATGATTGAATTTGGTTTTGGATTATATTATTACTTATTACCTTGGTCAATGATCATCAACTCCCTCTACCCAGTTGTGGTCTGTATATGATGGAACAATCTAGACTTGGGTGGTGAAGTGCTCAATGATCGTCAACTCATGTGAAAGTGGTAGTGGGAACTCTTGAATTTTTAGAAAAAACAATACCCAATTGGTAATTGTATAAGAAAACCTAGAGGGTACACTAAAACACTTATACATAGAGGAAATTGGGTAGACCAACTTGAGATATCAGTTAGGTATATCCTCACTATCACTATATGGTCAAGGAAGATAGTGGAATTGATTATAGACTCCCACTCTTACCATATTATAAGAATAAATTTTGATATTTTTTTAACTAGTATAGCAGTGCAATAGGTTTACCAAACTATAAAACAATCATCAATCCATCAATTTTTTTTAAACCCATTCTCTTAATTGCTTTCTTTATTTTCAAAATCACAAACCAAAGTAAAAAAACCTTTTCCTAACCAATTAAAAAGTAATAACCATTTTTTGTGTGCAGTCCTCTCTAGAAGACTACCTAGGTTTCTACTATAAATATATTTAACTTAGGTAATAATTTTTTTCATGCCCCATGATAATACATGCACTCAAAACTAGGTGTCATTTTTGAGGAGACAGTTCCACAAAACCACTAATTTTAAGATTACATGACTCAAACATCTAATCAACCATTAATTGATTTTGATACCGAAATCAAAATAACTTTTAATAGGTCAAGAAACCTAAATTTAAAATCATCATTTGAGGAATTATTTCTTACATACTCAATTAAAACCCCCAATATTCACTTTGATCCTAAAAAATGGCTTGTAATACCAACCAAACTCTCAAGGATTTGTGTTCACTATAGTTTGCTAAAAAATGTAATAAAATTTATGTACCTGAAATGAAAAATGAATTTTAATTAAAAACTAACCTAATACTAATTTTTCCTAAGTTCCATGGCCTTATAGTAGAAGACCCTAATAGTAACCTTCGATCATTTACTCATGTTTAATCAACTCTAAAACCTCTAGGAGTGACTTAAGAACAAGTAAAGTGGAAATACTTTGCCTTCTCACTTGAAGGAGCTTCCAAAGAATGGTTTTATATCCTATAAAAAAATTAATTCCATGATTGGGATGACCTTAAAAAATTCTTCATGTAAATATTATTCCCCACCACTAGGATTACAATAATTATGAATGAAATTTTAGAAATCAGATAATCATATAGAGAGACTCTCTATAAGTATTGGGAGAGGTTTGAGAAGTTTTGTAACAGTTTCCCACACCAACTAGTAAAAGAGAACCATTTCCTTATGTTTTTATACCAAGTCCTTATTTAAAATGGAAGAAATATACTAGATGCATCATTCATAGGATCCTTGATAGAAAAATTTCTATCATAAGCCAAAGGGTTGATTGAGAATATTGCTTAGAACTCAAAACAATTTAGAATGAGAGATACTAGCACAAGAGTAATTCACAATGTATAAAATTTTTATTCTTCATCCTTTCTTGAAACTAAAATTGAAGATATAACTGGTTTGGTGAGACAAATGGATCTGAAATAAGTTAGTGAATAATAAACACCAACTAAGTTATGTGGTTTGTGATCATCACCAAGTCATTTTACTAAACAGGGTGCTAAAGTACATGGCATGGAAAGTTATGTCGTTGTCGTTCAACTAAGGAAATTATAATAAAACTAGGCATAGTGAGAGTATAATCAATTACATTATTGATTTGGTAATAATTGAAACTAGGCTAGATCCCATATCAAAATAAATACTCAAACTATCCCCATTACCAATAGTTCTATCACCCCCACCCTTCTAACAAACCTTTAAACCCCATTTTAACCAACCCTATTATCCAACCACTTTGTAATAAAATATTCCCTTTTAATATCCCTTGACTAATGCACAACACCCAATGCATCAATAGTAAGGATATGAGGTTTAGGGTCTAAATAATAGAGTAGATAAGTTGACAATCATAGTGGAAAACCTTACGGACATCCTCACCAAAAACCTAGGAAAAATACATGAATAAATAGTTCATAATCCCAAGGAAACTGTGAATATGATCACAATAAGAAGTGGTAAAGAGATCCCATTTCCACCAGCACTAGAACCTAAACTAAGACAGCCCAAATTGAAGAATAATAAATCTATAATTTCTGAAAATTTTGGGCAAATATCAGAAAAGTATCACCAAGAATAATACAAGAAAGAGGGGAAAGAGAAGGTGCACCAAGGAAGAGGATACCAAAAACACCACTCTAAAGAAAAAATTACAAAAGTAAGACTTACCACCACCATTAACATCAATAATGATAGATTCAAAGAAGACTTAGGAGGAATCACTTCAAAAAGAAATTTTGGACACTTTTGAGGAAGTAGAATTAATATACCACTTCTTTAATCATGTAAGTATATTCCAAGGTATGCTAAGTTCATCAATGGTATATACACCAAGAAGAGGAATATTAATGGGAATGATATGATTAGATTATGAATAAGTGTCTTATACATTATTATACCATAGTTTTCAACCAAATTTCAAGATCCAAAGGTGTGGAGTTTCCTCAATTTTATAGGATATTATAAGCGGTTCATACTCTACTTCTCTTGTATTTTGACTCATCTGATATCCTTGACTATAAAGGATTATTCATTTTTGTAGACTGACTTGTGTTAAGTAATTTTCAAGTATCTAAAGGATAAGTTGTTCGGTGCTTGAGTCCTTCAGTTTCTAAAAGAAGGAGTTCAGTTTGAGGTTTTCTATGATACTCCACATCTTGGATTGGGAAGTGTATTGGTGTAGCATATATAGAAACCCTAGTCTATTAAACATATTATTACATGATTTTAAGCATAATTATCCATCAAATAAAAAGTAATTATTATAAAGTCTAGTGTTTTTGTAATATTGGGCACATAATTATAAAAATTGAAACCAAAATATAACATATTTTACATAATGATATCCTAACTGAATTCAATCTTCTATAACTGCATGGGATAACTTGGGGAATACATAGACAAAAGGGGTGAGATAAAAAACTCAGTAAGGGAGTAAACATGGGAATATAGAATAAAACATGAGTTAGAAGACATTTCATGATAACATAAAAGGAATGGAACTTGAATAATCATATGGAAGAAAATCATATAGAACATGGAATCATATGATCATAGAAACATATGAATGTGGTAGAAACATACAACATGACATAATCATGAGTCAAGAAAAACTTCCAAGACTATATTACATGGTGTATAATGTCCCATAATGTATTAGGTTTACTCATGATGTCTCATGAGACTAAACATTACCAATTGTATTTGAGCACTATTTGAGTGAACCCATCATAACATGTTCATTAATATGTGCACCACATTAATAATCAAACATAAGGAATGAACATAAGGGTTACCCATGGAATGAAATGGGTATCATAATCATGTCATAAGGCATAACCAATGGGTGTATCATAATGGTGTCCATGAAAGAATGGATTTAAAAAATAATTTTACATTAATAATAGAAAATAGGCATATATCATGATAAATAATATCCAAATTAATAGAAAATATTTAAAAAGAGTGTTTGAGAAACTTTTAAAATGAGACTCTTTAGTGTGGTTTAAGGGAAAATATTAAAGAATATTTAAAGCGAAAAAAGGTATAATTGTTTTTATAAAACCAAAAATGAACTAAGATATTTTTTCATGATAAAATGAGTGATTTTATAAAATTAATAGTGGCTTAAAATATATTATGTATTGTACTTGAAAATTGGTAAGAAATAAAGAAGTTCCCTTTAAATGGGCTTGCTTATCGAGAAGAATTGAGAAGGGAACCTTTTTAAAACATGTATTTCCCCATAAAATAAGGATGAATTGATATAGATAAATATTTTTAGAACATATAAATAGAATATATAATAATTATATTAGAATAATTAATAAATAAATTAGTGTAAAGAGAGATCCCTTACCTTATGTATGAATGTATTTTTTACTTTCACTTAATGTCATAGATAAAAAAATTAAATCGATTAATTAATTAATTAAAAACCTATTAAACATTTATTTTATTTATTTTAATTTTATTAAGTTCTCTTATGGTTGTTTTTATGAGTTATAAAGTTCAATTTCATCATTCCAGAAGCATTCGTTTTCATGGTTTTATGTCGGTTAACTTTTGTATATTTTTGGTTGTTTTAAAATGGAAGAAAAATCCCAGAAGATGAATGAGATGATATTAATATAATTTTATAGTTTTAAATGGTATCATATATCATTTTTATTTCATATATGTGAATTATTTATTAGATAAAACATTAATGAAAATTGTTTAGTTTATTTTGGCAGTTTTTTTATCATCAAAAACTAGTTTTATTTTATTATTTAATATTATGTATATATATTAGTTATAGAAAATGAAACAAGATATAATATAAATATTTAAATATTATTTAACCATAATAATGGTTTTATGACCAGCCTTTAAGGGGGTAATGGAAAATAAAAACTCGTCATCCATGAAGGCGGTGAGTCGATACCCCAAGGATGATGTTTTTATTTTTTAGAATAAAAGGAGAATAGAATAGATTTAATGATGGATATTCCATTAAAATAATAAAATTATAGTATATATATGATACTGGAGTTATAATGTCACTTTTTTTAGTGGGAGAAAGAATGAGGTAGAAGAAAGAACGAATTTAAAAGATAAAGGTGGAGGATTTTACCACTTGAATATCGTCTCCATGAGAGCCTCCTTAAGGCACTTGGGTTTGGTATTTTGTTGAGACCAAAAGATTTTGAACATATAGAAGAGGCTTGTTAAGGGGATTGTGTATAATTTATACAATATACAAGGCTTATAAGGTTTGAGGATAAGAGGTAGTGAGTGGTGCTATTTATAGGGGGAGAGGGGTGTTTTTGATTATTTTACTCATTAGATTATTATTTTTGATCAACACTATCAATAGTGTTGATAACTATAACAAAATATAGTAAATGGTTCAGTATATTTTGAACCAATGGGTGCTTAACTCATCTATCTATCATCCATGACTCAATAATTCATGTATTTATTAAATACCCTAAATTACTGTATTTCACTATTCACTAAAAATTTCAAATATTTTAGAAAAATACCAAAAAGTCACCCTAACCATTTTTCAACATGTAGAATTAAAAAATGAACTCCATTTTAGGAAAATAATTATCTAAATATGATAAATTTAATTTTTAATTAAAATTTCCATTTATTTGAAAAATAATGATTTTAATATTATAACCAATTTTATGACACTTTGAAAAATTAATTAAGGAATAATAAAATTATATTATAATTATAATAAAAAATATATTAATTTATGAATCTATTTTATGAAAATAAATTTTCTTTTAAATCATTATATTAATTATAAAATTATAAAAAATATTTACGTTTTATAAAAATATCAATACTTAATTTATCATTTTTAAAACATTTATTTACTAATACCATGATATAAATATATCATATTTTCATTTATAATATGCCTTTTTTTTATTTATACTTTCCTAGGTGATGTTACAATTCTAGTGGTATAGATTCCTTAATTTCTATAAATACCTATTATTTCATTCATTCTTCATTCACTTCTATTTTCTCTTAAGGTTGTATATATATTTTCATATTAAAAATGAATATTTTATTTTTAACATTATGTTTTATTTCTACATCTTTGTTTAGGAGTGTGGTAATTCTAGTGGATCAAGAAGGTCAAGATTATCCTATTCTTATTATCTTATTTTTTATTTATTATACCGTTGTAATATTTGGAATTATTATTGGTTTATTCACCGACTAATTTATCATTATTAATTTATGAGAATAATGTTTTTATTGTGTTCTCTATGTGATGTATTTTCTTTATACTACATGACATAATTATAAGAAGGGGAATTTCATTGATAAAATTCTAGGTCGTTGCATTCTCTCCCCTTATGAAATTTCACCTTTGAAATTTCATTTTACATTCTAAGGTGAAAATAGGTGAGGGTATTTCTCCTTTATCACTTCCTCTGGTTCCCATATTGACCATTTATATTTATGGTTCCTCCATAGTAATTTAACCAAGTGAGTATTCTTGTTGCATATAACTTTATCTCTATAGTCCAAGATCATCATTGATTGATCCTCGTAAGAGAGATCATTTTTGAGTTATATCACCTATGAATTTAGCATATGTGATTGATCTGGTGTGTACTTACATTGGAGGGATAAGTGGAATACACCATGTACTTGAGACATGGTTGGTGGAAGTGCTAGTCGATAGGTCACAGCTCCGACATGATCAAAAATCACGAAGGGGATGATGTACCTAGGACTTAGATTTCTTTTCTTCCCAAATATCATGAATCTCTTCCATGGAGATATGTGGAGGAATAATTTGTCACCAACCTCAAAATCTAAGTCTCGTCAATAATTATTTTCATAGCTCTTCTGTCGAATTTGGGCTGCCTTGATGTGTTGTTGAATGGTTTTCACCTTTTCTACCATTTCTTCGAGCATTTTAGGTCCTGGCAACTTACGTTCACCAACTTCATCCCAACATGTCGGCACTCTGCATCTTTTCCCATAAAGAGATTCATATGGGCCCATTTGGATTCTTGAGTGGAAACTATTATTGTAAGAGAAATCGACCAGAGATAGATGTTGGTACCATCCTCCTTTTAATTCCATGGAATATGCTCTCAACATGTCTTCCAGTTTTTGAATAGTCCACTCAGATTGACCATTAATTTGAGGATAATAAGTCATAATTAAGCTCAACTTAGTATTTAGAGCATATTAAATACTTTTCCAGAACTTTGAGGTAAATCTTGGATAATTATTAGATATAATCAATAATGGTACTCCATGAAACCTCACTACTTCTCTAATGTATATAAATGCAATTTGGTCGAGTGAGAAGTCTTATCAAATTGCTATAAAGTAAGATATATTTTTAAGATGGTATTCGATAAACCATATAGCATTGTTTCTTATGGATGTCTTTAGAGGTATGATGATAATTTCCATAGTGATGTTTTCTTATTTCCATGTAGGTATAGGTAATGGTTGCATTATCCCCTTATAATTTTTTCTTTTGGTCTTCACTTGATGACATACCAGGCACATTGATATATATTCAACAATATTCTTCTTCATATTGTCCCACCAAAAGTGCTCTCAAAGATATCAATACATCCTCGTTCTCCCTGGGTGAATAGAGAAGTTTGATCTATGTGCGTCATTCAGAAACTCTTTTTTATCTCCAGATTGGATGGTACACATAATCATGACCCAGATATTATGACTCCTTCCTCGTCAATTTTGAACTCTAAGGGTTTATCTATTCTAATAACTTCCAAATTTTGAATTTCCACATAATCTCTTTGATCATCCTTTATATTATCTAAAAGGGATGTTTAAGAAATCATTTGAGAAAGGATTTAGGTTTTCCTTCCTTAATGATTCTCATGTCCATCCTTTTCAATTATAAGAATATTAGATCCTTATCAATTATCATCATTGATAAAGTTGCAGGATCTTTTTTACTTAGAGCATATGTCACTTTATTTGATTTACCAGGATGGTAGTGAATTGAGTTGTCATAATCCTTGATGAGATTTAACCATACTCATTGGAAAATATTAATCTTCTTCTATGTTAATATATATTTGAGGATAATTTGATCATTATACATCTCAAAACTTTACCCATAGAGATAATGTATCCATATTTTCAACATAAATATCACAGCTACCAACTCCATATCAAGGTGGGATAGTTTTTCTCATGAACTTTCAGCTACCTTGAGGCATAGGCTATCACTTTATAATTTTTCATTAGTACACAACCTAATCCCTTATTTTAAGTATCATTTTTTACCACAAAGAGTTCACTACTTGTTGGTAGTGTGAGTATTAGTGCGGTGATAAACATCTTTTTCAACTCTTTGAAGCAGTCTTCACATTCACTGGTTCATAAAAACTTTACTCCCTTATGAATGATCTTGGTTAGTGGGTTTGATAATTATGATAAGTTCTTCAAAAATCTTTATTAATGCCCATATAGACCAAGGAAACAAAAAATCTTTGTTACAGGTGTTGTCTTAGGCCACTCATAGATTGAATTTTTCTTGGAAGGGTCTATAGATATTACTTTGTTAGTGATAACATACCCCAATAATGATACTTCCTCTATCTATAACTCATATTTATTGTAAATTTCATATAATTTCTCCCTCTTTAAAGTCTTTAGCATAGTTTTCAAATTATCCTTTTTTCCTCTTTTCTCTTAGAGTATATCAGAATATCATCTATAAATACTACCAAAAAAATTCAATGTAATTTCTAAAGACTCTATTAATTAATTCCACGAGAATTTATGTAGAATTAGTGATTCTTAATGGAATAAGTATGAACTCATAGTGTCCATGCCTCATTTGAAAGGCAGTCTTGGGAATATCTTCTTTTCTCACCTTTAATTGATGATATCCCAAATGAAGGTCCACCTTAAAGAAATATTTGGCCCCAAATAGTTAATAAAAAATAATATATCCATGGTAGGTAATACTTGTTCTTTAACATTATTTTTTGAGCTCATGATAATTAATGCATAGGTGCATTGATAAATCCTTCTTTTTTGATGAAGAGGACTAGCTCACCCCATGGTGATACACTCCAGTGTATAAAGCCCTTGTCTAGATTCCCTTGTAACTAATTATTTAGTTATTTTGAATCAATGGTGGCCATCCTATAAGGAGTCTTTGATATAGGTAGAAATCTTGGTATAATATCAATTGATAACTCAACCTCTCAGTTAGGAGGAAGATCGGGAAATTTTTGGAGAACGCATGAGGTAGTCCCTTATAATGGGTGTGTATTCAAGCATGATCCTCTCCTTTGTCTCAGTAATTTGATATAGATATGATTGATTATAAGGAAATAATATCCATAGTTGAGATAATTATTTTGAATGGGATTCATCATCCACCTTACACTTGTACATAATTATAGGATGCCTTAGGATGGGAAGAGTGATCTCCCTTTCTTGATAGTTGATGTTTTCTTTATATAAATATAGTTAATTCATACCAAATATAGCATCAAAATACACTAAAGTAAGTAATAAAATATTTTATGGGAGATTCAGTCCACAAAAATTAACCTGGGAGGAGTGATACACTTTGGATTCAATAATTTCCCCATTAATTGTTCTCACAGATAACTCAAACTTTATATTTTGAGGTGGTATTTTAATAGTTCTAATAAACTTAAAAGATATGAAATAATGTGTAGAACCAGAATAAAATAATATGTTTTATATTCTTGAATGAATAACTATCATACCTATCACCACGTCATTTTTGGGCTCCACCTTAGTAATAGTGATAGCATATTCCCTTCCTTGCTACCTTGGAGGTTGTTGTTGTTGATTTCCTCTAACAACCCTTGGTTTAGGGTATTGGATTGCATAATTACCATGTTTCTTATAGTTGAAACTCTAAACTATAGTCTTATTTTTGGTTTTAACCTTCATTTATTCTTCCACATTAGTGGGATTATTTAAATCCCTTCGGAAAAAGTTATCTTGATGACCCTATCTTCCAAATTTGAAGCATCTCCTAGTTCCCCTTAGGCAATTTCTAGGATGCTTCTTCCAAAAATTTTGAAATGTGGGATGTTTGTATTTCTTTCCTTTATGGGATTTATTTTTTGATCCTTCCATATTAAACTTTATTTTCCTCTTTTTATCTATGAGCCTATGATACCACTGAGAGTCATTGATATCTATCTTAACCTTTAGGTCACATTGAACAATCTCCTCATAACTATCAAAGTATAGAGTTTTCAAGGATTTTTGTAAACTCGAATTTAATCCAATAAAGAATCTATCCACCTTTATTTCAGTGTTCATAACAAATCCAAAGGCATATCATGCAAGCCTTGTAAATTTTTCCTCATACGCTCTGATGGACTCATCTTCTTTTTTCTTTAGTTTAAAGAACTCCCACACCATATTAAAATGAAGAGTTTGAGGAAAATATTTATTAAAAAATATTTTATTGAATCCTTACCAAACCATGAAATCAATTTACTCCTTAGATTTTGTTTTTTTGATCAGTTTCTACCACTGATCAGATTCCCTGTCAAAATAATAAACCACCGGTATGAATTTCTCTTCTTCTAAGCATTGAAGGATAGATAATATCTTCTCAATGGAGTTAATCCATTGTTCTATGACAAGGGGATCAGAATATATACTAAATATAGGATTACTTTATTTCATAAAGTATTCAACCTCAACTTGATCTTTATTAGAAGAACTAGGTCATTCCATATGATTCAAGTTATTATTTATAACTTGATCCAGTTGTGCTAGTACTACCATGAAGTTTTGAGATCCTGTTCCCATCAGATTTGGAATCTCATTAGGGAAATCATCACATTGACAATCTCATTGATTATTTTCATGGGTTCTCTTATTTACCACCATTAACTAAGAAAAATAAATAAAATAAAATCAAGGGGTATTTAATACTTAGATAATAATCATATAAAAAAGGAAACTTTGAATATATAAGGATAAACTTATAATTTAAAATTATATCCTAACTTATGGTTCCCTAAGTTTCAATCTAGGTTATCCATGGTGATATAATTATCCCTAGGGTTATTACTAAATTTTTCAAGTCCTAATCTCCAAAAATAACAAGAGCATGCTATGATACCAACTATAGAAACCCTATCCTTTTACACATATTATTACATGATTTTAATCATAATTATCTATAAAATTAAAACCCATGATCATAAAACATAGTATATTTGGAAAATTAGGAACATAATTAGAAAACTTGAAACCAAAATATAACATATTTTCCATAATGACCTCCTAAATCGATTCAAGCTCCAATAACCATATGGGATAACCTGGGGAATACATAGAAAAAATGAGTGAGCTAAAAATCTTGGTAAGGGAATAAACATGGGAATATAGCATAAAACATGAGTTAGAATACATTTCATGATAACATAAAAGGCATGTAACATGAATAATCATATAAAATCAAAGAATATAGAACATAGAATCATATAATCATGGAAACATAAGAATGTGGCATCAACATACAAGATTAAAGGCTAAATTCCAATACTATATCACATGGTGGAAAAAGTCACATGATGGATTAGGTTTACTCCCTAATCCCATACATGACGTCTCATTAGACTAACCATTACCCAATGAATTGGAGTGTTATCTAGGAGCACCCATCATAACATGTTCATGAATATTTGTGTAACGACTCAGGTATTTATAGAATAATACTTTTTGATTTCTATTAATACTTATGAATAAGATATTAATTTTAATTTAAAGGGGACCCTTTTTCTAATAGAATATTCGACATGCAACAATGAGCTTCTCTGAAATCTTACATTGCACACAACATTGAGTTATACTAAAAAATATTACAATAATATTATTATTTTAAATGGTAGTTAACACCTAGCCATTGGAATAGAGGAAATGAATACTATCAAATGAACTTCTAAATATGTTTTATACAAGTTTAAATTATGATTCATTGATTAACAAATTTAATAGAAATGGAAATAAAAACCAATTGAATATAATGGATGGGTTTTTATGAAAACCTATTTGAAAGAGAATAATTGTGTTTTCATATCACTCTTAATGGATTTTTATTTAATGAAAAATATGCGATATATATTCAATGTAATTTTTTAAATTCATCTTATATGTTTTATAGATATTATATAAGAATAAATTTATCTTTTTTCGGATAAAAGATGTATTTTTCTAAAAATGTTGTTTTACCAACTTTTGATGGAAAACCCTTTTTAAATCTATTTTTATCACTTTTATATGTTTCATTTGAAAAAAAATAAACTTATTATTTATAATAAGAACATAAAAATTTACTTTAGGTAAATTTTTTATATTTTTCTGATAAAGTTAATTTTTTAATGAATAGTGAAAAATACTGCATAAGTGACATAACCATAATGGTTAGAATGTTAGAAAGATTCATAATTATTTTAGATAAATATAATGAGTTTAAGATAACATGAATAATTATATCTTAGTTTTTACCCTCATCATAAGATATTATATGATTATTTTACTAATATACTCACACTGACCTTTTTAGTTTTAGTAAATGGATGGATCTAGTAGGCACCAAACTAACAATGGATGTGAAGAAAACTGTGACAGTTTTCTAAATAAGAAACTAAATGAAATGGGATATTCAATGAGAACTCTTATGGTTATTATCAACCAACTATCTGGATTCATGACTGACCACTTGAACCTTGGTGATTTTTATAATGCATCGTATATGCGAGAAACAAATCCATATGGAAGTTCAGGTAATAATCAAAAAGGTAAGTATATTCAAAAAACTATGTGTCAAGGATGTGGAAAGAAACACCTAGGAAAATGCTTCAAAGTGATTGTAAAATGCTATAGATGTGGTAATGAAGGTTATAAATCAAGAACCCACCATAGAAAAAGGAAGCGTCTAGTTGACTCCAGGAAAGGGAAAGAAGTTCTTTCCATGGGATCAATTGAATGTTTTAAATGTAGTGTACATGGTAATTATACAAATAGATGTCCTATGAATAAGGTTTTGGAATGGGATCAACAAGAATGTAAAAAATATATGTTTACTAATACCTAGTTTCATTCCAATTAAGGATGAGTAAACTGACAATGACCAATGAAAGGTATGGATTATTTCTTAGCTGATGTTTTGATGTTATTGAATCTTAGGATATGATTCATTATTTTGTTTGTAGGAAATAAGTATTACATAATAAGTTGGAAAATAATGGTTAATGGATAATGAATAATTTTGAATGGGTAAGAAGACTACATATAAGGGATTCAAGAGTTATGGTAGATTTTAGGATGATGAAATGCTTAAAAGTATTAAGGATCTTCTGATGATGGGATTACTATGGAATATTTTTTCTATTATATGTAACCCTAAAGTTTGATATACGAAAATTTTATTCAAGAAGGAAATATCTTTTCTTGTGTGGATATAATGGATAATTTTAGGGGTTTGTATGATCTTTTGTTTTTGAGGTGATAAATAGTTATAACATTTTGGTATGTAAAATGAAAGGTAATAGATAACCTTTGAGGATAAAATAGGTTGTGGTTTTTTTGTGGAAATTGTCATTTTTTATAATATTATAAGAAATATATGGTTTTAAAAAAAGAAAACCCATAGGATTGGTGACAACTCATCATGTTTGGAAAGGCCATGGGAATCGAACCCACAACCAAAGGGAGACAAGGGCGCAACGCCTACCACTGGACTACAAGAAGTCCCTGGTTAGTATGACCAATTATTTTTAGTTAAATGATTTTATGGATCACAAATAAGTTTATTTTGGGAACTTATGTTTTATAAAATGTATATCCTTATTATAGGAAAATGATTTTGTGATTAAGTGATAAAGGTTATTTTATAAAATGTTCTCTCTTTTGGGGAACACTATATGCCTAAGGAAAATAGAATACTTTGGGATTTTAATTGAAAAGTAATTGTGAAATTTTATTTTGGAAGAATATATGTTTTTATTGTGGACATATAGAGATTTGGGTTATTTATGAAAATGATTAACCTATCATAGAGAATATTTTATTAGGTTAATTACTTTTCAGTATGAGACTTTAAGAGTAGCTGATGTTATTTGGAGATAAATGTTAAGATTTTTGTGGAAGCCTATGTGATCAAATCCTTCTAAATTTTGGGTTTCAAACTTAGTTTGGATTATTATGAATAATTTTAAGGATAATTTTTTATTGAATAATCTTTTTTATCTTTGGGTATTGTTTGTTCAATTTTGGAGATTAAGATTAGTATTTCTTTTTATAAAAGATTGTCCTTTTTGGGGATTATCTGATTTTGTACTAACCATTTTGGTTTTGGTTAATGTCTAAAAATAGGGGAAATATATGGTTCATATTTCTTGGATCATGTTATTCTCTAGAAGTTGATTCTAGTACTTCTTGTGTGACTAAGTCATCTTGAATACTCATCGTTTGGAGAAAAGATGAGTTTTTGGTAGAAATTATTAAAGGATGAAACTCTACTTGAAAAGTAAGTATATTTCCTTATGTTCTTAGTCAATCACATAAATAAACTCTCCAAATTTATAAAACAGAACTTAAAACAAACAAAAAAGTTTTCTGTTTACTTTTCCTAATGGGGAATCAAAGACCTTTTAACCTATCATAAGTTTGTGGTTTTCTAGTGGTTAACTTTCTCTTGATCATATTTTCTATCACTCTCCATCAAAAATTGATGGTTAGTTTTCTCTTCCATATCCATGTTTTCATGGAATAATAGTATTTTTTTTATAAGGTGACCTTTATACTTCTCTTTATTTATTTTAAAGTGATAGTTTTATTGACTCTTTTTCGATGTGGTACTTTCAATAACGTTTCCGAGCCCAATTTTAAAATTGAAAAAACGCAATTTCCAAAAGGGGGGAAGGATGTAACAACCCAGGTATTTATAGAATAATACTTTTTGATTTTTATTAATACTTATGAATAATATATTAATTTTAAGTTAAAGGGAACTCTTTTTCTGATAGCATATTCGACACAAAATAACAAGCTTCTCTGAAATCTTACATTCCACACAACATTGATTCATAATGAAAAAATATTACAATAATATTATTATTTTAAATGGTAGTTAATCCCTAGCCATTAGAATGGTGGAAATGAATATTATCAACTAATTTTTGAAATATGGTTTACACAAGTTTAAATGATGATTCATTGATTACCAAATTTATTAGAAATGGAAATAAAAACAAATTAAATATAATAGATGTGTTTTTATGAAAACCTATTTAAGAGAGAATAATTGTGTTTTCATATCACTCTTGATGGATTTTTATTTAATGAAAAATATATGATCTAAATTCAATGTAATTTTTTAAATTCATATTATATGTTTTCTATATATTATATAAGAATAAATCATACGGGGGATGGGTGAGTTGGTTCAAGGCGGTGGCGTCCTGTCGTCGAGGTTCCGGGTTCGAGTCCTTACAAAGGCAACGTGCATTTTATGCCAGTGATCCTCTCATCCCCTTTATCCCATGTGGAACTAGCCCAAGACCATGTTTGGACAGCTTGGGCCTAGCTGGGGATGTGCGATAGGGGGTGGGGTAAGGCCACCTCAATACCCCCTAAACCGACCAACGCGTTTTCCCCACTGTTGGTGGTGGGGTGGTAAGGGCTTGGGGGGTGAGGGGTAGGTCACGGGGTCAAGTCCTCGGGCTTGCAATTTACTTGTAATTTTCTTAATTGTGTGTGTGCTGCTTTCTCGGTTGTACCCAGTTTTTTTTTATAATAATAAATTCATTTTTTTCAAATAAAAGAAGTATTTTTTCTAAAAATGAAGTTTTACCACCTTTTGATGGAAACCCCTTTTTAAATCTCGTTTTTTTCACTTTTATATGTTTCATTTGAAAAAATAAACTTCTTATTTAGAATAGAAACATAAAAATTTACTTTGGGTAAATTTTTAGTATTTTTTTGATAAAGTTTATTTTTTAATGAATAGTGAAAAATAATGTGTTTTAAGTCAAAAATTTATTTTCATCTAATTTATTTATAAGGTTATATTATCATTTTAATTGGTTATAAAGTGTAATTAGATTATTTTTTTACCATTTAATCCAATTTTTTTTGTTGGAATTAATTTCACTTTTTAATTGGACATAAACACATGTCAATCTTTTGGTAGTTTTTACTTCTTAAAAACACACTTTTTTGTTTTGACAATGGGAATTAATTTTAAATTAATTTATTCAAATTTTATATCATGAATTTGGAAAAATGGATTCCATATTTGGAATCATGTGGTCCAAATTGTGTAAATATGTAACTTTTATTTTTATACATTATGAATAGTAACTTCAGTAAATATTTTATTTATCATGGTTAAAGGGTAAATTTGGTAAATAAGGGTAAAAAAATAATATTATAATAATATTAATTACCCTAAAACATATCCTAACCCTATTGGATGAGATATTTACAACCATGTGAATCCTTGGGTATATTTTAGGACCCTATCGTGCCACTTGGATGTGAAAATGACATTTAATTACTTTTAATTTAAAGTTAAGTAAAATATAATCTAAACATGTATCTTTTAGTAAAATAATTTTTATATGGGGTTATAAAAGTTATCTTTTAGACTATAAATATTATTTATAAATATAAAAAGATTTTTTATATCATGGTATTTTATTTATAATTTTTATACATTAAATAAATAGATTTAATTATGACACAATGATGATGCACTGATTGCTTCATTAATAAAGGATTCAAATAAATGATATTATAAATGTTAAAATAAATATAATTTGGTTATTTTGATGTCATAAACAAATTTTATGTATTATATTTACATTTTATTTTTGTATTAATGAAGTTTTTTTGAATAAATAAAGTTGTTATAGGTTTTTAAAAAGTCATGATATGAATAGTGTCTAAATTGATATAATTCATATTTTAAAATATAAAATATTTTATTAAATATTATAAAATTAAAAAAATCTAATATTCGGTCAAATAGTTATAATAAGTCTAAAATTTTATTAATGACTCTTTAATTGGATATTTTTCATGTTTTGTTAACTATTTTTTTCTTAAAGTGTTAAATGCTTGATAAAACGGTGAGAGTAAAAACTGGTTAAATAAACAATATAAGGATTAAAAAATATCCAAAACCTGTCCAATTATTATTTAATGATTTTATTTAGACTTATATTCATCTTATATTAAAATGTAATGAGTTTTTTACCTTTTTAAACCGAAAATATTTTTATAATAAAATAATACTTTCAAACATTCCTAAAGAGCCCCTCCCCCCTCTTATAAAAGGGCATCACCTCTAAACCTTACTCACACCTCTCAAGACTATTGGATTGTCCAAAATATACTCTAATAAGATCCCAAAATTACTACATTAATACTATAATCCATTCCCTAGGCATAAGAAAATTCAAGAAAACCCTTTGCCTCAAATCAAAAGAAGTTACCCGATTTGAGGTAACGTCTTCTCTCAAGTTCATTTCCATTATTTTCCTTCTCCACTCCCTATGATATTATTATTATTTGTTTACATAACAAATAAATTATACTCAATATACTATTTTGTTTTTATGAGAATTATTCTAACTACACTTACACACACCTCCGTCTAATGGGTATAGAACATACTGTTTCTGTGGACGGTGAACTACTGCCTCACAAAATGATGATTGTTCAATATTCTCCTACCACCTATTACGGTGGACATTATGATAGAAATTAAATTATATATGATATATATGATATTTATTTTATCTCTATGATTCTTTAATTATCATTTATAACATACCATTATTCTTTTCATGTTGTATAAATACGATAATTTCATTTGAGGAAGTGTGGACTATCGCCCCCTCAAAGTGATATGACTCGTTAATGAAATACATGGAATGTATAAATGATGGATTTAATGAAATTATATAACATATATATAATATGATATTATAATTTAATTATAATATACCTATGTATCATTTAAGTTTTCATTCCTTTAAATATGAAAAAAAATAAAAGTATCATTCATGCGTACGTACGGCTTACCGTCTCCATGAACGGTGCATTTCATTTCTTATATTCAAATGCTATCTACTATTCTAAATGAATATATACTGGATATATATGATATATATGATATCTAAATCATTAATATCATTCTAGAGGTAATGTAATTTTGACCACGTGGACAATTTGTAATTATAACAAGTTCATTTTTGACTCAAGTACCGAACATCAACAAAACGGCCGATATGAAATTGAATAATTATATAATTGTTATAGAAAGATAATAAGTGATATAAAAGGTATAATAAACTTAAAAAAGGTTCTGAATCAATTAGAAATTAACTTTAGTTTATTATTCAGGAAGAACAAGGAACATACGTGATGATTCGGACTCAAGGTAAGGGACTTCGTCTCAATCTCCTTTTATTGAGACATATTTCGATAACATATACCTCTTTTTATATGATGTATTATAAAAACATTTGACTTTTAATTTAATTAAAATGGAATATTTTTTATACGAATCGTTTTACTAAACAAAAAAAAGAATGTTTTTAACGTATGCAGCGATAATGACCTCTCTGCCACCGTAATCGTTATTTAGCTTCCTCTATAAGCCTTAAGGTTTTTAAAAGGAAAATAAATCCCTTACTCAATTATTGGTTTTTTTTTTTTTTGAAAAAGGTTTTTTGAAATTTATTGAGTATTTCAATATCTTTAAATGGTATCTTGTGATTGAAAATTAAATGTTATTACAAAAATGTTGATATTTGCAATATTTTATGTGTTATGAGAATGTAATGGTACTTGGATATTTGATGGGTGGTTACGTGATAAACCAAATGATGGGTGGTTACGTTATAACCTCCAATTCATTGGGTATGTAAGTCGTCTGTATGGATATTCTATTTAGTGATATGTGTAGAATTTGACCGTATGGTTATTCCATTTAAGTATGTTTATGTCCCAAGTTACCATTATATGATATAAGTTGTTTTTTATGGGTTTTATGGTAATATTTTGGTTACAAAAGGGTAATAAATGTTATTTTATTCAATGAAGAGTATTTACTACTTAATAAAGGTGAAAATTATTACTTATGATAAGTTATTCATGGTTTACATGTTGTTTTGATAAACTAACAGTTTTCCTTCTTTATGTATCTCTTACTGAGTTTTTTATGCTCATCACAAGTTTTGAAATGTTTTTCATAGTACTTAAAGATGAATAGGGTCAAGTATGGGATCAAGGAAAAGTCATTCTATCTAAAAAATTGAACTATACATGTTTCTTTTTTTAATAGTTTTTATTTTATTAAAAAATGGATAGTGGGTAGAAGTGTCTACTTGTAATATTCAAGTTGTTATGCATAAGTTGTGACCTAATTATCTAAAGCTATAAACCTAAAAATATCATTAATGTGAATTATTATCTTAATTAAATATCATGTAATGTTTAAGTCTAGGTCCTTATAATTTGTTCCACATGAAGAATCAAATATAAGGAATAAACATAAGGGTTACTCATGGAAAGAAATGGGTATCATAATCATGTCATAAGGAATAACTAATGGGTGTATCATAATGGTATCCATGAAAGAATGTATTTAAATAATAATTGAACATTAATTAGAGAAAATATTCATATATAATGTTAAATTATGTCTTAATGAAGTGAAAACGTGTAAAAATAGTGTTTGAGAAACTTTATAAATGAGACTCTTAAGTGCGGTTTAAGGGAAAATATTAAAGAGTTTTTACAGTGGACAAAGGAATAATTTTTTTGTATAAAATAAGAAATTAACTAATATATTTTTTCATGATAAAATGTGTTGTTTTATAAAAATAATTGTGGATTAAAATATATTGTGGAGTGTACTTGAGAAAGGGTAAGAAATAGAGAAGTTTCATATAATCGGGCTTGCTTATTGAGAAGAATTGAGAAGGGAGCCTTTTTAAAACATGTATTTCCCCATCAGATAAGGATGAATTGATCTAGATACATATATTTGTAACATATAAATATAATTTATAAGAAATATATAATAATGATAAATAAATACATTGGTGTAAATAGAGAGAAAGTGTAACCCAAAGGAAAAATGGAGGTTCAGAGAGATCCCTTACCTTATGTTTGAATGTATTCTGAACTTGAAATTAATATCCTAGATAATAAAATTAGAACTATTAATTAATTAATTAATAACCTGTTAAACATTTATTTGATTTATTATAATTTTATTAATTTCATTTATGTTCATTTTGATGAGTTATAAGGTTCAATTTCATCATTCCGGAAGTGTTCGTTTTCATGGTTTCATGGTCTATTAACTTTTGTATATTTTTGGATGTCCTTTTAAAATGAAATAAAAACTATATAAGTGGAATGATATGGTATTAATATACTTATATAGTTTTAAATGTTCCCATATGTCATTTTTTTTTATATTATAATAATTCAATAGATAAAAAATTATTGAAAATTGTTTAGTTTATTTTGGATGTTTTTTTATCAAAACAAACTAGTTTTGTTTTATTATTTAATATTACGTATATATATTGGTTTCATAACATGAAACAAGATTTAATATAAATATTTAAATATTATTTAACCATAATAATAGTTTTATGACCATCCTTAAATGCGGTAATGGAAAACGAAAACTTGTCATCCATGAAGGTGGTGAGTTGACACCTTGTGGATGATGTTTTCATTTTTCAGAATAAAATGATAATAGAAGAAATTTTATGATGGATATTAAATTAAAATAATAAAATTATATTATATGTATGATAATTTATTTATCATATTACTTTTTATAGTTGGTTAAAGGATGAGGTAGAAGAAAGAAAGAATTCAAAAGAAAAAAGTTGAGGATTTTTCCACTTTAATATCGTCTCCTTGAGAACCTCCTTAAGGCACTTAGGTTTGGTCTTTTATTAAGAACAAAATATTATATACATGGGTAAGAGTCTTGGTAATGTAATTGTGTATAATTTAGACAATATAAAAGGCTTAGAAGTTGTGAGGAGAAGAGGTGGTGAGGGGTGCTATTTATAGAGGGCGGAGATGGGTTTTTTTTATTATTTTATTCATTAGTTTGTTATTTTAGCTCAATATTATCAATAGTGTTGATTAATGTGAATAAATAAAATAAATTTTTCATGATATTTTTAAAAAATGGGTGCTTAACTCATCCATACATCATCCATGACTCAATAATTCATGTATTTATTAAATACCGTAAATTATTATATTTCACTATTCACCAAAAATTCAACTATTTTAGAAAAATCTCAAAAATTCACCCTAACCATTTTTTGATGTTTATATTTCAAAAATTAACTCCATTTTATGAAAATAATTTTCTAAATATGAGAAATTTTATTTTTAATTAAAATCACCATTTATTCAAAAAAAATATCGATTTTAATATTATAACTGATTTTATGACACTTTGAAAAATTAATTAAGGTCTCATAAAATTATCTTATAATTATAATAAAACAAAAAATTAATTTATGAATCTATTTTATGAAAATAATTTTCTTTTAAATCCTTATATTAATTATAAAATTGTAAATAAAAAATTGTGTTTTATAAAAATACTAATACTTAATTTATCATTTTAATAACATTTATTTACTTATACCATGATATAAATATATCATATTTTCATTTATAATATGCCTACATTTTATTTATATTTTCCAAGGTGAGGTTACTATTCCAGTGGTATAGATTCCTTAATTTATATAAATACCTCTTATTTCATTCATTCTTCATTCACTTATATTTTTCTATTAAGGTTATATATATTATCATCTTCAAAATTAATATTTTATTGTTAACATTATTTTTTATTTCTATATATTTGTTCGTGAGTGTGGTCATTCTAGTGGATTGAGTAGATCCAAATTATCCTGTTTTTATTATCTTATTTTTCTATTTATTGTACCGCTATAATATTTGGAATTCTTATTGGTTTATTTGATGACTAATGTATCATTCTAAATTTATGAGAATAATGTTTTTATTGAGTTATCTATATGATGTATGTGCTTTATACTACATAACATAATTATAAGAAGGTAAATTTCATTGGTAAAATCCTAGGTCATTATAATAGAGGGTGGTTGTTTCTTATGGGTCTCATAAATTATCATCCCATGAATGTAAATATGTCACCCATGATCTCATTTTGGAATTAGTTATGTTTTCTATGAAGTTGTGGTGATACTACCTCATCAACAAACACTTTGTGGTTTTCACCGATCACTATAGCTTGAGGTATATCTTTCCCTAGCATGACCCAAAATTGTTATAGTGATGGTGGATGGAATATTTATAGGACTATGACATTGAGATTTATTATACCTTAGAAAAGGGTAATGTTTTCTATGATGTGCTAATTTGAAATCCATGCAGTGATGTCGTGCATAAATCTAGAGATTCATATAGATTGATGGAAGAACACTCTATGATTCATCTTGATATGGGATAGGTTGGTGGAAGGGGATTCATTTTTCAGATGACGGTGTAGTTTTTTTAGTGTATCAGGTAGAGGATTATTGGTTGTGGGATTTCAAGGTAGAGGTTTGGTGTGATCTAGTTGTCTATGGCGATGCCCCTAATGGTTAGTCTAAGGATGATCATTATCAGGTGTTGTTCAAAGGGAGGATTTTTATTCCTTTAGTGATACATGATGTGGTTCACCCTTGGTAGTACATACTAGCATTAAAAAGTTTTTTTTTCTCTAATAGGTCGGTTTTGGTAGCCTAGGTTAAAGCATTTAGTGGCATAGTTTGTTTCTATATGTTCAGTCTGTCATAAGGTGAAGGTTGAACACTGTGTTCCCAGTGGTTTTCTCTAGCCATTGGATATTCCTCATTGGAATTATGAGGGCACTTTGATGGGATTTATCACTATTTTACCTCAAGATAAGGGAGTCTGTGATGCTATATGGGTGGTAGTAGACCGTTTGAAAAAGTTGGTTCACTCTTTAGTGTTCAAGAAGTCGAGCACAGTGGATGTTTTTTCAAGGAGGCATCTAGGGGAGGTGGGGAGACTCCATAGAATCATGAGGATGGAAATATGTGATTGTGATACTTATTTCACCTCCATGGTATGGAGAGGTATTCAGTATTCTTTTGGCTCTCAATTGTGACTTGGCACTGCTTTTCATTTGTAGATATATGGTCAAATAGATCAGAACATCTAGACTCTTAAATGTATGTTGCATGCTTATGTCCTAAATTTTAGAGGTTCATGAGTGAGACACCTACCCTTTTTGAGTTTACTTACAGCAATAGTTTCTACTCTATAATTAGTATGAAACCATTTTACATTTTGTATATCCAACCTTATTGATCTCTATTGTGTTGGATTGGGATTATAGAGTTATAAATTCTAGGACCTAAACTAGTGCATAGCATGAAAAAGATGATTTGGGTGATTCATGAGAGGGTGAAGGCAATGTAGGATCACCATAATTCTTATATCAACCATAGGAGGATACCTATAGAGTTTGATGTTGGAGTTCATGTTTTCTTGAAGGTGACTCCTCATCATGGTCAGTGAAGTTTTTGTCGTGAGAGTAAGATTTCTCCCCAGTTTTTAGGACTTTTGAGGTTTTGGATCATATTGGAGTTATTTCATATTGAATAAAACTTCCCCTGTAGATTAATTGGATACATAATGTCTTACACATGTCATAGATTCATCATTATCTTCATAATTACTCTAACATCGTCGATTGGGGAGATATCATTGTTGATGATGATGATGATGATAAGACCTTCAAGGAGCAATCTGTGGAGATCCAAGACTAATAGGGGAATTTATTGTGTAGGCATGTTATTCCCTTGGTTTGTGTCACATGGAGACATAGTGGCATATAGGATAGAACTTTGGAACATGATTCACTGATATTCACTTAGTATTCTGATTAATTTAATGTTTAGTTCCTATTTTGTAAAGATACTTATTAAAGTTGACCTTTATCTATTTTATGATATGGTTTTCTATTCTTGATACCTTATTTTTTGTATTTGTTATTTTTGAGAGGTATCTCACGCAGGAGAGTGTTTGGGATATGTTTTTTAGTGTTGTGTGGTTTTTCACCTTATTCCTCTAAATGAGGTGATTGTGCTCCTGTGATAGTGATATTCTTGAGAGGTATCTCACTGGGTGGTTGTTCAGATGACCCCTTTCCTTTTCCTTCTCTCAAGGTTTGGTTTTAATTCTTGATGATGATAATTTCATGTGTGGTAACTGATCCAAACATTCCCTTTGTGTTTTCTTGAGTCTTGGTGGTGTCGAGAGGGAGTTTTGAGGTGTTTTATAGGCTAAGGGAGTTGTCTTGTCCATTATAAGGATCATCATGCTCTGGTGGTGGGAATATTGAAGTATTTGTTGGATATAAGGGTTTGGACACGTTTTTTGGGGTTGGGCATGTGGTTCTTGGTGTACCATATCCAATAACATTACTTATCAATTCAATTTGGGGTCTGTGTTGTCCATGGTGTCCTCCTGTCCAAAATGGCCAATGTTGAAAATGCCCAATGAGGGTGTAGCAGTGGATATGGCACCTTAGGTGATATTTTATCCAAAATGGGGATGGGGTTAATGGATTTTCAAGATATTTCTAAGGTCTTGGTAAGGGGAAATGTCCTAGGTGTGGGAAAAATGCCTTGGTGGAATCCATTTCGGTCTAGCATGCTCAAGAACACCACGGCTTGGACCAAACCATGGTGGAGGTTGTGGTGATGTCTGGGATCATTTTGAAATGTCTAAAATCATCCTCGTTCTTTTTGGATCACATTAATTTCAAAGGGGAAACACATACATTATAAATTAGGGGTCTTAAATGTGTTTTAAGTTGATTATTCCCCTCTATTAACTGATCTTCCCTTCTCCCATTAAATTCCTTTGATTTATAGATGCTCTAACAAACCTAGGGTTGGTTGGGTTGTTCTCTCACATTGAGGCTATGTTATTATAAATCATCAATGGGTAATAGTTAATTATACCCCCCCCCCCACTGCCATGACACCCTGTGATCAACTCCTTATGGATTGTAACTCTAATCGTGGAAAATTGAGTGCTCTTAATCAAGGTACCATTCCCTCCTCTTTCTCCTTTAGTTATTTCTTTATCCTGAGTGATCATTGTAAAATCCTATATGTTTTGGGGATGATTTTTTAGTATGGTTTTTTTGGTGTCTTGTGAATTCTAGGTTCCAACTAGTCTTCCTTCATCTTGGTGGTATTTCTTCTGATGGTGGTTGATCTTCAATTGTTCATTCTTGTGTAAAGAACATTGAACTTATAAATCAAGGTATGGGATTCATTGATTCTCTTATTTTATATTAAATTATAAAGTTATCATGATTTATCTCTTTGGGTGACAGTGGAATTAACCTAAATGAATATAAAACTAGAAATAAATAATAATTTGGTTGTTGGTTTTAGCAATCCATGTGTTCCCA
This sequence comes from Viscum album, assembly GCA_963277665.1. Classification (NCBI taxonomy): domain Eukaryota; kingdom Viridiplantae; phylum Streptophyta; class Magnoliopsida; order Santalales; family Viscaceae; genus Viscum; species Viscum album. The sequence goes on along the minus strand of OY728159.1, from coordinate 598,427,024 downwards.
CAAAATTAATAGTTTGCTTCTTGTTTTACAAGATAGTGTATTATCTATGTTTATATTATGATTTAGCATGTTTTTTATTCTTGTAAATTGGTTAAATAATGTAAAACTAGTAATTCTTGCTGACTGATTAATAAATAGTCATGTTTAATTTTTATTTTTATTCTTGTAGTTGATGGAAAATCAAAGTGATGCTTAATTTATGTTTAATTAACCAATAGTTATTGATAGTTTATGTCTTAGGTTGCATGTGGTTTAAACCTATGATAAATGGACTGGTTTATTCAATATCGTAAATATAATTGGTTGTTTGATAAAGATAATTTTGTAGGTCCAAGTAAGCCCATTTTCTTATAAAATTTAGATTCCTTGGTTCTAAGGTATAGTTGATCTATTGAATCTTTATTTTTTCTTATTTCCTTGTGGGTTTTCTTTAGATGAGGATCCTTATTATGTGATGTGATGTGAGCCTAGGATGATAGATGGTTTGGTGAGAATGGGCAGGGAGGCCCAGATTTTTTGTAGTAGTTGGCACCTGTGATGGTACCTATGGTGTCAAGGATGGCACTAAGTTGATATAGCGGGTTGAAGGTGAGTTTTCCCATTGTTTCTTGTGCTAAAAGTTAGATTCTTGTGTGATAATATTTATTATTTAAAAGGCTAAATGGTTGGGTTTCTTGTTTCTATATTCCTTTCCCCACTACATGGTACAGATAGTTATGCATGGTTTATGAACTTTTATGGTAGATTAGGATGATTCCTAGAGTACCTGGAATTATGGAATAATAATGAATGATTAATACCTTGAACCAAGGTGTTAGAGGCTTAATGGAACACTGAATAATGATAAATCTTGAGTAACCTTGGAAAAGATTGGTTTATACCTGCATGTAATTGGTTTCAAATGATAATTAAATTAATTATGAAGTGTTTAGTATAAATTATTAAATAAAAGTCTCTTTGAAATGTTTGTGTGCTCATAGGATATCTAGTTCTTACTATTGGAATCTAGGTGTCTGAAAGATGATAACTTTAGTTGATGTTAAGTCTAGGTAGTTTCATATAGTGTGGTTGTGATATATGTATATTCCTATGTTATGTGATTTCATATGTTACCCCACTCATGGTCTTTGGGAGGTTGACACGAGTGAACTCTGTGGGGTGTTTTCCCTAACATTCAGGTTGATGAGGAACGGCTGGTTGACCACCCCCTCTTTCTCTGCTCTCTTCTCCTAGTAGTATTATATGCCAGTATTTATGGTGGTTATCTTTACCATGTGTATTTTTGTAGAGGGATGTAATGTATTATGGTTATTTTACTCACATTTATATCTAGATATAGTGTATTAAGTATTATTGTAGGTATGATGTGTATGGGTTGTTATGGATTTAGGTATAATACATGACATATAAGTTGTGGTGGCTCTCGAAAACTACTCAGTTACTATCCGTAGATGTGGATGTTGATGGTGATATGATGTGATGCACATAATTCATGGTATATTATATTTTATAATGTGTCTTCAGGAAGGATTATATTTGGGGAGAGATGGCTTGGGATGTGCGATATTGGGGTAGAGTGGAAAACCAGTGGGGAAGTGGTAGCGGGGTGCCTTATTTTGATATTATGTTAGACATTATATTATTATTTATATGAGATATTTGGTGATATATCCATGGTGAGGATAGTATTTAACATACCTAATTAGGTGACGAGTTATCTTCACTTGTTTATTCAATAGTATTTAGTATGATTTCTTTATATTTTTCATGAGAGTATTTGAGGAGGATCCTACTTAGTATGCCTTTTATTCTCACCCTGCATATATATAAAATATTTTTTAGGATCACAAGATATGGTTTGTGATCAGGGTCACACTAATAGCTCATGGAGTTATTTAGGAGTTATTTGGGATTTGAGGTCACTACTGAGGATATTCTTTTGTTACTTGTAGTTTCTTTTGTATTTGTTCAGTTTATATGATATTACATTCATGTGTTTAGTTATTTTACCTTTTTTTATGGGAAAGAGTTATTTAGTAGCTTATATTATCTCTTATTCCTCATGTTTTTATAGGTTAATGCCTCTAATTTGTGTGTGTAATATACCCTTGGTGCTTGGATCTTACTCATGGACTATTGGATGTAGGATTCAAGTTTCATTATCTCTTTTATCTCAATGTTGGCCTAATAGGGGTACATTTGGGGGGAGGGGTCATGACAATTAGCTCCTTAACTTTATCTGATTCTTTATAAGATCTTAGTTCTTTAATAAATGTTATGAATCACTTTGTATTTACATCTTTTTGTGTAGGATATTTGAATCCCAAGAGAGTGGTGGTGTAATTTGAAAACCAATCCACTCTATTCCTAGCAGAAGTATTGCAATACACCCTTGTGAAAGTCCAAGATTTATTTTTTCTAACATATTTTTATGTACTCAAAATGGAAGAGTAAAAACCACTAAGCCTCTCACCCATTATATTGTGGATACATTTCTTGGAGACAAAGAATATTATAATCAATGCCCATGAAGGAACACTCACCATGTAGTTTGTATACAACATTGTACACTTCAATATTCTTGACTCCATAAGGCACCCATCAGATCACTATTCACTGTTTACACTCTCCCACCTTGAAGTGGCTAAACCCTTTGAAGATTCAGGTATGATACATTTTTTTCCTTGGGAGAACATTTTTTTATTAAAACCCCATAAATAATGAGGTGGTCCATAATTCTATAAATATTTTTTTATTATGGAAGAAGAGATAACTTCTGATATTTTTTATGAATCTGATGATTTAGTTCATGAAAAAAATATGAAATGATTTATTATGTGTAGGAAGTCAAAACTTTAGTAATGGATAATCTAAATTTAATTTCATATCTTAAACAACCCCTAAATTAGTAATTAAAACGACTTCCAACTAAATTAAAATATGTATTCCTCATGTAATGAGAAAAATTACTTATGATAATTTCAAATAATCTATCTTCAAACTAGGAACAAACTCTAATTTAACTTTTGAGAAGAAATGTCCAAGGTTATATTCGAGGAATAAACCCAAAATATTCTCACATAAAATTATACTAGAGGGAGATGTTAAACCTATTAGGTAGCCCCAAAGGAGGCTAAATCCCACCTTTATAGAGGTAGTAAAGAAGGAAATAGAGTAGATATTAAAAGTAGGGATCATCTATCCCATTTCATAATCTAAATGGGTCTACCCTACTCATGTACTTCCTAATAAACTGACTTAACCATCTTAAGGTATAAAAAGAATTAATTGATACCTGTGAGAATTCAGAATAGTCGGTGAGTTATTATAGAATATAGGAAGTTAAATCAAGTCACACAAAAATATCATCTCCCCATACCTTTAATTAACTATATATTAGAGGGATTTTCATGGAGGAATCATTATTACTTCTTAGATATATTTTTAGGATATTTACAAGAGCTCATTACTCAAGAGGACCAATAAAAGACCACCTTTACATGCCACTTTGGCACATTTGCTTATAGGAAGATGCCATTGAGACTATGTAATTCTCTAGGTATATTTTAAATGTGTATTATAGTTATATATTTTTATCATATTAAGAATATATTGGAGATATTTTGAGATGATTTTATAATTTTTGGAAAGTATTTTTCCCATTGTTTAAATAATCACAAAAAAATTATTGAAAACATACATTGAAAAGAATCTTGTTTTGAATTTTTAAAAGTGTCATTTCATGGTTGATAAATGAATTTTAATTGGGCATATCATTTAAAAAATGTATTATAGTGGATAAATCAAAAATTAAAGAGATAAATTCCTTATCTTACCCCACTTGTGTAAACATGTTATATATTTTTAGGACATGTAGGATTCTATAGGTGGTTCATCAAGGATTTTAATAAGATTGCTCTCCCTGTCTTTAGATAATGTTAAAAGGATGTTAATTTTAATTTTAATAAGGAGTGAAGGTCAAACTTTGATTAATTGAAATGGATATTGATAACCCCACTTATTATACAACCACACAATTGGGAATAACCATTCTTGATTCTTTTTTATGCTTCCAACTAAGTAGTTGGACCATTCCTTTCTTAGAAAATTGAGGGAAGGCCACAAATAATATCCCATTTCTCAAAAACCCTAGATGCTTCCCAATTAAACTACACAACCACTAGAAGATGAGTTTTTAATAGTTTTCTTTACTTTGGATATATTCATATCATGTTTTATTGATTCTAAAATTTATGTTTTTTTACCATGAAACCCTTAGATATTTAATGAAGAAGGCAGATACCAAACCCATGCTTGTGAGATGGATGTTACTGATTAAGGAGTTAAACTTTGAAATCAAAGATAATAAGGGAGATCATAATCAGGTGGTTGATCACTTAATTAGACTCTCTAATACATCCAAAGTGGATATTATAATTCACACACCTGTATCGGGCCACATTCTAGGGGAGAAACTATATTTGGTTGAAGGTGATGTACCATGGTATGCATACATGGTAAACTATTTGGTCTGTAGCTCCTAGAGACATCATCATTTATCAAGGGATTCAATTTTTCAATAGGATAATGTAAGACTTACTAATAAAATATGGGGTGCAACATAAAACATCAATACCCTATCATCCACAAACCAATGTACAAGCTGAAGTGTTCAATGGGGAAATCAAAGGAATTATCGAGAATATTGTCAAACTAAACCATAATGGTTTTATTCAAATGTTGTGAGATGCATTATGGGAATATATTATATCCTACAAAACACCTATATAAATGTTCCTGTATCGATTGATTTATGGTAAAATATTTCACCCACCTGTAGAATTAGAGCACAAATCCTATCAGGCAATGAGGGAGATGAATCTTAGCCTCGAAAGAACTTGAAAAGAGAGGAGGTTGTATCTAAAAGAGTTAAAAGAAATTAAAATATAGGCTTTTAAAAATTATAAAATTTAAAAAAAGATAATAAGGATGGATCATGAAAATGTGATTCAACCAAAAGGCTTCAATCCTGGATATCAGGTGTTGTTATGAAACTCAAGACTCAAACTGATGTCAAGTAAAATTTGTTCCAGTTGTGAAGGTCCTTTTACTCTTACTCATGTACATAATTTTGGTGTTTTGTAGATATTGAATGAGGTAGAATAATCCTTATTCACTATTAATGGGAACAAGCTGAAGAAGTACCATGGGAACTTATCCCATGAACTGGTGGAGGATATCACACTTCTCCAACCTGATTATCAATAAAAACCCACCAGTTTGTATCTCTCTTTAACATTTGATTATATGTTTTGAATATAATTAAAATCTACTTACATGATAAATCCATCTGAATTCATTGAGGACACTACATCAATTAATTTTGGGGAGGAAACCTTATATTTTATGACTTTTCAAATTTTCTGTTTTTGTGACTTTTTCAAATTTTTGTCTTTTATTTCTTTTTTTCAGTTTATTTTTGAAACCTATGAACTTAAATTGAGTACCCATACAAACTTTAAATCCATGAAAATGTTTTGAAACTAATTTAAACCCTAAAATCACCTTATATGAATTATTAAATACAATTATTTTTTAATTCTAAGTTTAAAGACCCCAACTCCAGTAGCCCAAAGCCAGTGGTTACTTTATTACATTGATATAGTATATAAGTGATCACATACCAAATGAATAAATATTCTAGTGGTGTTGAATAATTATATACATATATGATTCTCATATTTTACATTAGAATATATATATATATATATATATATAAATAACATATCAATAGTAAACATTCAGCATCCTTGAACTCATTCAGAGATTTCATCTTCATATCTTGGGGAAAAGAAAACAAAATAAGGGTGAGCATAACTACTCATTAAAGGTTATGTACAGTAGAATCTATCATGAATGAATAAGTAATAATCAATGTGGAAAGGTAAATAATTGAAAACACATTCCATTTAAGCACTAACTTGATCACAAAATTCATCCATGGATAATATCAATGCAGTAATTTCATGGATAATAATAACTGAATTCTCAATGAAGGAAATGATTAATATTGTAAATCATGATCTCGGGCATCATGATATCTTTAACATCAATTCCTCATGCCAAGATAGTTTAATCAATTGGTAGGTATACACCAAAAACTCATTTAATAAGTTTGGCCAACTGGTTTGTCTCATGAGACCTGTCGATGCACCGAGAGGATATATAATTCTAGAACTCATCCATCACTTTGTTTCCAATTAATTCCTCATATATTTAATGATAAATTTAATTCAAAAATAATATTTCTTATCAAAAAATATCTATATTGAGTAAAGGATATGGAATATCAAAATTTCCCCAATCAATCAAATAACTTTTATAGTAAAACACTATTTTTAGAAATAGTATATGTTTTAGATAATAAGCATATCCATTTTACAAAGAATATAGATATTTAAGAGAAATTAAATATCCAAGGAAATATGATAATAATAAATTGAATATTTCAAGATACATTTATTGACCACAAAATTAATAAGAGATAAAATATTACCATCAATTAATTAGAAATATTGTTTTTATAATAAATTCATTTATTTTAGAGAATAAAATAAATTGGAAGTGAAACATTAAAATAAATTTTCATTAAAGGGTTTTATTTTTAAAACCATATAAAACTTATAGAAGAATTAAAATATCTTAAATCTATTATGGTGGTGGGAAAGTCTGTTAATATCATATAAATTAAAAAGAAAACAATACTTTTGGATTTTTATAAAGAAATTTAAAATGTATATTTCAAAAATCATTAGAAATATTACTTTCAAACCTTATAAAAGTTCAAGGATAACTTAAAATTTTCTTAATAAATCATTTGAGAAAATAAAATACTTTTTTAAATCAATTTTTAAGAATATGGATAGAGAAGAAAAATATACTCGATCAAAAGATAAATAAGATTGGTTCTTCTTTTAAACATTTATTTCGTTGATTCAAGTAAAAAATAGTGTAAAAGTTAGGATAAAATGGGGAAACTACTTAAATATAAATAGTATAATAAAATATATGAAGTTTATGAAGGATAGATTATAGGATTCCTTCAACAAAAAATATAATCAATCCCAAAAAAATGTGATTGTAAAATAAATATTTAAATATTTGGTAACTTTTAAATTGTAACCCCTTAGAAGTGTAAACTTGAATTAAAACATTAATAATAATAAATATATATATTCATGTTAAATACATCAAATTGGTAGTATATACATATATAAAAGTAAATAGGTGCATGATACCAAATATTTCTCAATGGAGTGGAAATTGCGACGAAATCTCTTACAATGATCATTTTTTTAAGTTAGATTTAATAAATGAAGTGATTATGTGTGAAAAATTTAAATCCATAAAAAATGGAAATGAAACATAATATAATAAAATGTCATTTCACACATAATCATGGCATAACATATTCAATAAAGTAAAAGTATAACCCAATGAATGAAAATTGAGTTAAGAAACCCATTACCTCATGCTTCCACTTTGTTGAACATGATTTAACTTCATTTATAATGGTTTTAAACTTGTTATTATTTTATAAAATTTCCATATTAATATTTATAATATCATATATGATCCTCTTATAACATATTACCACCTGATCATTAATAATATTTTATTGTTATTATTGTTTTGGGTGTTAATCTACTTAGTTTTCTCATTTCTATTTCATCATGGATGTTTAGGTTCTTGCACATAGATTATATATTCATCATATCCAATATGATGATAATTTTATAAATATAATATTTATTTATTAGATACATTTTTATAATCATTCTTTAAAGAAGTACATAAAAAATGAACTGTGTCACTTTGTGGAAATGGTAAGTCATACGTATGCACGAGTGACGTTATAATTTTTCAATGGGTGAAAGGGTAAGGAATTATATGATATATTAAATTTACAAAATCAATAATATGTTGTAATTATCGTATATATTCATTATTTTAATCATTATGACTAGTTATGTGAGGCAGTGATGGAAAATGAATTATATCGATTTGCGAGGTGGTAGTTCGTCACACATACGAGTGATGGTTTTGTTTCTCATTTGATGGAGAAGTAGATGGATAAATATTATTCCATAAACATAAAAAAATCTCCGTATATTGAAGATACAAATGTTATTATATTTTAAGTTTTAGGATATTTTTAAAGGTGGTAAAAGAATAAGTGAAAATAAAGAGCTTCATTAATATGATTACCTTCTTTTAAAGAAACCTCCTTTGGATCTCTTCTTAAAGACCCTAGGGTTGGTATTTTGGGAATAAAAATACCTATATAATGAGGATGAGTATTCTGGGTAGAAATGTTGGTAGGGTTTGGTTGATATAAATGGATAAAAGGTGTGTACATAAAAGAAAGGAGGGGGTTTCCTTTTATAATTGATATGAGTAACGCACTTGTAAACATGTGTTTAGGTCATTTTAACATTTATCTTTTTATATTAACCCCCTGGTAAACCTATTTTAACCTTAATTGCAGTAACAACTGTTTCAATATTAAATGGGTATAATTTTACTTTTAAGGTAAAAAATGGCTCATAAATGGCCAAGGAATGACATTATAGACCATTTAGAATACTATTTTTCCTCTATCAATATTTTTATGATTTTTAAATAATTTAATAAAATATTATTTTTCATAAATATTATTAATGTCATTTTTGACATTGTTCATTTAATTTGACTTTAATTACATTAAGATAACAAAGTAATTAGAATATAAACTCTTTAAAAATAAATAAAACATTATTATTAACCATAAAATTCATGTGACACCATTATTAATCCAAAATATATTACTTTTTTAGTTTTTAAAATCATTTATTTTATTTTTCTACTGATTGAACAAGCACCATGCCAGTGTTGTATAAGTGTTTAAGGTAATTTTATATTAAATAAAAATTATAAATAAATTATCATAATAAATATAATTTCACTATTCTCATAATAAACTTTAATATCTTCTCACAACTTATTTGTATCCCAATGTGAACATATAATAGAAATTTAAAAGAAAGAGAGTGACATTTTTGTCTTTTTTTACTTAAAATAATATAAATGTCATTATCAAAGGAAAATGGAAATAAAATGGAAAATATTTTAATTTGGGATTAATATTTTCAAATTTATCCCATGAAATTAAATAAGGACAAGTTTTTGGTTGATTTTGAGACCTTATTTCATAGTTTTAACCATGTTTTACCCATTTTACTCTTACTGAGGTGACAAATATTTACCACAATTACAATTTATAATGACCAAAAATAAAAGGGAAATTTTTACCAAATTTGAACATCATAATTACAAATATCACGACATTTTCCAATGGGGCATGTGTCGCAACTACCACAATCCCACCTCTAATAGGCCAAGGGCTGGCAACTAGCACCGAGTAGGCATATCACTCACATGGAAGGCCTTAACCTAAGGTACTTGTACACACACACACATTTGAAAGACCATAAAATGCTGAAATGTAAAAAAAATTGATAAATCATGCATGCATAAATCTAAAACCCACTATCAGGTACAACAACAAGTACTAAAATTAAAAAAGGTCCAAATAAAAGCCCACCATAAAGAGTCTGAAAAAAATATCAACCAAAAAGTATAGAATAGAACTATTATCAAGGTAACCACTGGAACACACCTCAGTCAGTCGACCTCACTATGATTCATTTGTTCCTAATCCCTCTAGGACTCCATAAAAGTTTTGATCATTAGAATAAAACATGACACATGCGGGGAAATCCCATGTAGGGGTGAGTATAAAAATACCCAATAGGACACCCCGAAATCACTAAAAATATAAAAAGAATAATAGTCATCTCAACACAGGTATATGACTATATCACATATAATAATAATATCTAGATATACTCAATAAGGACACACAGTCTCAAGGTAAGTCACAACTGTAATGCAATCTTAGGAATCTTACTCCAAGGTTCCACCTAGCACTCGTCCAAAAGAATATTCTCCATGATTTAGATAGCACTAATGGACCCCATTCGAGATATACTGCTCATCGGGTCTTTTCATTAGAATTATGTGCTATAAGTATAAAGATAATGATACACAGATAAGGATCACACTCAAGTCCATATGGTATACCAACAACTCAATTTGGAATAACCCACTAAGTAGAGGATTGACGCTCGTGTAGTGTTGGCCATAGCGATGCCAAGAACTCCAACTAGGGAAAAGATTATGATAGAGGATCTTAATTCAGGCCTCACTGAAGGATTCCAACAAATCTAATAATTTCCACTAAATGGATCACTATCCTATTTAAAGGATGTGATTCCATACTAACCCCTAGGTAATAGATCAAGGGTTTGTGCCCTAATAAAACTTGTTCATACTAAAGAGGACAAGGGATCTAAGCCTTCTTTAAGGGGGTGCACGACATGTAATGGTGGTACACATCATATCCATCTATTACTGGGTCTTACCCATGTATTTTGGATTATACATGTGCCCATGTTTATGTCAGAGTACAGGGCATGCTCGAGCCAATGTAATCCTAATTGTATCTGTGTACGGCTAGTCGTGTCCATGTATAGCTAGTCATGATCATGCCCATGTACCACCCCAGGTATATTCCGATCTTCTGAGAAAGGGTAATGCTTCCTGTGATAGGGGTCACACGTCATGTGATACTTAACTTTCTCGTGGAAACCCTATCACCGCACCAAGGTTTCCACATGCTGTGTAATTCCAGATTACACATTGTGTGTTTGGGGATTTTCCAAAATCTCAAATCAAGTTACTATGACTTCGTCTTCTCCCCTATCCATTGATCTGACCATACTTATTGCTGAAAAATATGGAACACATATGGTCTTCTTTATCATCATCAATCACTAGGTTTTATTTGTTCGATTCCATTCAGGAATCATCCACATGCATCATCCATCGTCGCATGCCTAAGTTATGAAGAAAAGTATCCCTAAATCTATCCCTGGTCAATCGTCCATCATCATAGCTCAATCCCATCACCAATCTAAGCCCGAATCTATGATATCAATCTTTTATTCCAAGAAATAGGTTCACAACGATTGATTTACTGGTATTGTTGAACCTCGATCCAAGAAATTTCATGTGATGAAAAAATAATAGGTAAAGAAATGAAAAAACAACAAACATGAGGAGTAAACCTCATCCAATGCTCATTTTAACCTCGATTTTTTTGTTAGAATAATGAATGAATAGATAAAAATAATAATCACCAAGAAAATCCCAATTCCTGGTTAAATCTAACTTGTACTTGCAATACGCACGATCCACAAATAAATTTGTTGATTTAGTGATTCACATTTGACATAGGAATAATAAAACAAGGATAAATTCAAAAAAATTAACATCCTACCTCTATTAAACTAGTTTTTGGTGAAGAATGATCACACATCACTATCGTTGGTGAAATCCACACGTTTAGATGGGCACCGATCAATGATCCACGGTATGGTGGTTATTCGTTTGAGAATGATCCTTCAACGCTCTCTCCAATGGCTCAAGGTTTATGTGGCTAACCCTAATAATCTTACATAACCGTATTCATATATATTTTTATTATTTAATCTAATTTCCTAAATAAATTTATTTATTTTAAACATTCTCCCATGACCACGCCTCAAGCCAAATGTTCGATGTGTTCCAAGGTTATATCATGCCTAGAGTAAAACCCATGCTCTGAACTCAACAGTGACCTTATATTTCTAGTCTAATCCTCTATTAAAAAATTCTTTCACTTTTTAAGGAAAACTGTGTGCATGTGAATTTAATATATTTCAAAAATTAATTTTGATCACATTGGGCCTCAGAATATTATGTCCTATCTATGCCTATCTCTAAAAATAATCCTTATAATATTCCAAAACAATACATGGAAAAATAAGATTCATTATATTCTCCCCACCTTGGGGATTTACACCCTAGAAATCCAAAACAAAAGGCTACATAAAGAGATGTGCATACTAATCACACATTTAAGTCTCTCACTCCCAAGTGCTCTCCTAAAAATTCTTATGTTGCCACAAAAAACGCACTAGAGGAATCGATCACCCATAAAGGATCATATCTTGCTGATCCTTGATATCTACTGAGTACTCAGTAAAGGTAGATCTATCCTCAATATCCATCTCACCCCAGTCGATAACATACGACATATCATGCATGTACCTCATCAGCTATGACACATGGAAGACGTCATGTACCCAGTCTAACTATGGTGGTATAGTTAAGCGATACGCCACATCTCCAACTCTATGTAGTATCTATAAAGGTCCTATTAACCTTAGAGATAGCTTTCCACCCTATCCAAGTCATTTTAATCCATGTCAAGGTGAAACCCATAGGAACACATGGTCTCTCTCCTTGAACTCCAAATTCCTCCATCGTCGGTCATCATAGGACTTCTGATAGATTTGTGTAGTCCTCATTTACTCCTGGATTATTTGCACCTTCTTAGTAGTAGCTCACACAAACTCTAGGTCCATAAGTGTCAACTATCCTAGGTCAGTCCAGTAAAGTGGTGACATATAGGGACACTCGTACAAGGCCTTGAATGGTGCCATACTGGTGGTGTAATGGTAGTTGTTGTTGTATATAAACTCCACCAATGGTATGCGATCCTCCCAACTATGGCCAAAGTCCAACATGCAAACTCGCAGCATGTACTCCAGAACCTAAATGGTCTAATCGGTCTAACCTTCAGTCTGGGGGTGAAAAGTCATGCTCAAATGCAGTTGAGTCCCAAAATCCTCCTACAATCCCTTCCATAACCAAGATGTGGAGCGAGCATCATGGTCAGAAATGATCATTGAGGGAAATCCATAGAGTTAGATTATCTCCCTCACATAAAGGCACCACCAGATCTTTACTGAGCTCTACTCTCGGATAGCTAGGAAGTTGGTCGACTTGGTGATTTGGTCTATGATCACCCATATGGAATCGAGTCCCTTGGATGTATGTGGTAAGACCATCATTAATTCCATGGATATCCCATCTCACTTCCACTCTGGAACCTCTATGGGTTGAGATAAACCTGTTGGAACCTAGTTCTTAACCTTCATTTTTTGGCAAGTAAGGCATCGAGAGAAAAACTCTGAAACTCCCTTCTTCATCCCTAGCCACCAAAATTGATAGTAGATGTCTCAGTACATATTTTCCACACCTGAATGTACCGCTAAAGGAAATGTATGATACTCTCTCAAAAAATCCTACCACAACATCACTGGTACCATCATGCATCCTCTAAAAATAATGAAATGCTCCCCACATTCATAAAATCCATTAGGAGAATGTTCGGTGGATATCTGAGTATATATGGTCTCATAGTCAGTATCCCCAAGTTGTGCCTCCCAGACTCGTTATATAAGCGGAGAGGTCAAAACCATAGAATGCCGGTAAGCTGATCCATCCCCATCCATAAAAGATATCTACAATGTGGCTAACTACTCTGATGCATTTATCAGTAACTGCAAAAAAAGATCTCATGTTAAGAGCATATACTACCGCATTCCCCTTCCCAAGAGTATAGATAGTGTCAAAGTCATAATACCAGAGGAACTTTATCCATTACCTCTATCTCAAGTTAACATCTTTCTAAGAGAAGATATACTTGAGACTCTTGTAGTCATAATAGATAATAAACTTCTCGCCCATAAGGTAGTGTTTTTATATATTTAGTGTGAAGATTATCACTGCTAACTCAAGATCATGGGTTGTGTAGTTTTACTCATGTGGTCTCAAATGATGTGAATCATAGGCAATCATTTCATACCTATGCATCAAAACATAACTAAGCCTGGTTCCTGATGCATCACAAAACATTACATACTCGACACCCTCCTCTGATAATCTCAAGATGGTAGTGCTCATCAATCTTTTTCACAACTCCCGGAAAGCCTGTTGGCACCTCTCTATCCACACGAAAGGATTCCTTTTCCAAGTAAAATATATCAAGGGTGAAGATATACTAGAGAATCTAGGTATGAATCTCCGATAGTAGCCTATCAACCCAAGGAATCTATGCAACTCTATCACGCTCATGGGTGGCTCCAAATCTAACATTGCTTTGACCTTTTTCGGGTCCACTACTACACCATATGTTGAGATAACATGTCTCGTAATGTGGATCTCATGAATATAGAACTAAAAATTTGAGAAATTCCCTTAAATATGTTGCCCTTGTAGTATATTCATAATCATACTTAAGTGTCTCATGTGCTGCTCCTCAGACACCAAGTATACTAGGATATCGTCAATGAAGACTACCAAAAATTGATCTAAGAAAGGATAAAATATTTGGTTAATGAGTCCCATGAACATTGATGGGGATTCCATCGCACCAAAGGGAATAACCAAGTATTCATAGTAATCATAGAGAAATATGAATTTCATCTTCGGTATATCCTTATCCCATACTCTCAACTGGTGATAGCCTAATCTGATACCAATATTTAATAAAAATCATGACCATCTCAACTAATCAAAGAGGTCATCAATATTCAGTAGTGGATACTTGTTCTTTATAGTCACCTAGTTTAGGCTATGGTAATCCACACATAACCTCAAGCTCTAATCCACCTTCTTGGCGAACAATACTAGGGTTTCCTAGGGTGAAACACTGGGTTTAAAAAACCTTCCTCTATAACTCCTCTAACTTCACCCTCGGCTCAAAAATCTCTACAAGATCCATCTAATATACTGGAATAGATATCAGGGTCATCCCAAGGTGTAGATCAATGAATAAGTTTTTCTCCTGGTGGGGAGGTAATCCTGAAACGTCCTCAGGAAAGACATCCTCATACTCTTCCACCATTATAGGGAACTTGAAACTCATAGCATCCACTGCATCAAGTTTCATGTTATCCAAATTATGAGTAATAGATTTTAGCCTCCTATTCATGAGTCTATCTTGCACTACCTAGGTTTATTTTTCACCCACAAAGGAAAACCTAGTCCCATCGCTATAGATACATTGTGTCCTACACATAAAATAGTTTATCTGGTCATGAACTATATATAACCAATCTATACCTAAGATGAAGTCATAAGGCCTCATCACTACTACAAAGAGATCCCAATAGAAACTATAGCCTCTAAGAGTCAGGTTACATTTTTGGTAGAAGTGCGTGATTGCTAAGTCACCTCCCGTAGGAGTCTCCAAGTGTAAGGGTTGAGCCAATGGCTCAACTAGAATTTCTATGTCTCAAACCAGATATGTGGTAATAAAGGAATGACTAGAACTTGTGTCTATAAGTAATTCATATAAGGTAGAAAAGATATATATCACAGCTCGTATCATTTCTATATCCTCTGTGTCATAATCCTAGACCTCCTGAAGCAACCCCTTCCCCTATCCCCCGGCTCCCAAAGGCTAGTGTAGACCACCTGGGAGTGGTGGTGGTAACAAGTCGAAACATATACCACCTAAAGATACTCTATCATCACCTCTACCACATCCTCCACCCTGCAGACCTATCTTCTCCTACTACCACCTCTTCTTAGAAGGCTCATCCACTATATCTATGTCATTCACACAGTGGGTCATATAATCTCTTGAAAGATGTCCCATGTCATCACAAGAGTAGAATCTCCACTCCCTAGGTTAACTAGAACCATACTATGAGCCTTGAATTGCAGAACCTCTATCCTAGAATCAAATCCTGAAATTCCTTGCACTTCCAGGTCCCTAAGACTAACGTCTACCTACTACTAAATTCTCTACTCTTTTGTGCCCACTTCCGGAAACCACTTTTTTCATCTGCTCATTCAGGAAACTCTTGGCCACCAAGGCACACTCTATCACCCCATCATAGATAGGAATTCATAGAGTTATAATACTATCTTGTATGTCCCTACATAGTTATCTATTGAAGGTTTGAGCCTGGAAGAACTGATCACGAACCATATCCATCAAGTACCTAAAGTGGTTGGTGAACCTCAATGAATACTCATCGAATTTCTTACTGTCCTACTAAAGCTATATAAGATTCTAGATGCGCACATCCCTCAACATAGCTGAAGATAAGTTCTCTTTGAAAATTCACTCGAACTTTGACCATGTTAGAGTCTCCTTATCATGTGAATGGGTCACTAAACCCCACCTTCATCCTACATATCCAAGGAGAAGTCTTGTTTCCAGGACCGCCATATGATCTGTTAGTGTTAGTATAAGATGTAAAAATCATGTCACCGCATCAAGTCAGTCCTTAGAAACCTATGGGTTGGGATCTCCTTGGAACCTGATGGGTAATTGTCGCTGAAACTCATGAAGCACACTCAACATGTGCACCTCATCTTCTAGTAATGCGAGTACCATCTGCTTCTCAACAGGTGGTGGTATAACCAATTCAACACCTGGTGGTAACACCTCTAGAATGAGCCCATGTATAGATGTATCATCATTGAGGGTATTATCCTCATGATCCTAATGTTGTATCCTAGCTGGGATACATTGTAGAGGCATCCTGAAATAGACAAGGTGTACCATGGTCAATGAGTATATCTAGAGACCTGACTCAAGGATATGGAAACCACAACCCATTCCTATATGATGCATGTGACAATGTTTTCCTTGCAACCAGTGTCTATATGTATTGAGTCAAAAGGTAGGTGATCAGATTCTTGGTGTATGGATACATCAGCTGTCGCACCAACATTGGAGTCTTTGGATAGAAAGACGAACTTGAAACACTTAACATTGTTTCCCCAAACTAATGTCACAAACTCTATTCCTAAGGTAGAACCAACACCTATGATACCACTCTATCATGACCCATCTCAATGGGGCCTGTGTTGGTACTACCACAAGACCACCTCCAATAGGCTAGGAGATGGTGACTAGTGGCGAGTAGGCATATCACTCACATGGGAGGCCATAACCTAAGGTACCTATATACACACACATCTCCAATCCCATACATTACTAAAATGTAAAACAACTTATAAACTATGCATGAATACATCTAAAACCCACTATTAGAGTACAAAAACAAGTACTGAAATAAAAAAGGATCAAATACAATCCCATCACAAAGAGTCTGAAAATAAGGCTAACCTAAAAGTATAGAAGGGGAATACTATCAAGGTAACCACTGAAACACATCTCGGTCAGTCTGGATCACTGAGTTCCATCCGGTCCTGGTCCCTCTAGGACTCCATCAAAAGGTTGATCGTCTACATAAGAAATGATACATGCGGGAAAATCCCATTCAGGGGTGAGTATAACAATACTTAGTAGGATATCCCAAAATCACTAAGCATATAAAAAGAATAAAAGTCATATCAACACAGGTATATGTCTACAACACATATAAAAAGAATATCAAGATATACCCAATAAATACACATAGTATCAAGGTATGTCACAACCATAATTTCAGCCTAAGAATCCTACTTGAAGGTTCCACATAGCACTCATTCAGTTGAACACACCCTATAAGTCAGATAGCACTAATGGTGTCCATTCAAGATGTACTACTCATTGAGTCTCACAGTTATAATTGTATGCTAGAAGTTTGGATAGAACGATACATAGATGAGGATCACACCTAGGGCCATGGGGTGTACCAAAAACTCAATCTGTAATAACCCACTAAGTAGACACTAGTGGAATTCGGGCCTATACCAACAATTATTTCTCAACGATTTGAAAAAACTATTGTGATAAAGAACCTATACCAATGGTTCTAGTAAACCGTCAGTATAGGGTATTATATGTTGGGTTTTCCCAACGGTTTAACAAAACCATTAGGAAAGAAAAATTTTACTTACGATTTTTATTAACCATAGGGAAAAAATACACCCAATTTAGGGATCCATCCAAACTTTTCATCTCTCTTGAACCATCCCTGACCTCTGCCTCCCAACCCCCTCCCCCCTCCCTGATCTCGATCTCCTCCTGGCCTCCTCCTCCGCCTCTCGGCCCCCCTCCCTCTCCTCTGGTGACGTTCCCCTTCCCCTCTTGGCTCCCTCTCTGATGAAGACATCCCCCTCCCCTCTCAGCTCCCGGTGACATCCCCCCCTCCATTATCGTCTCCCTCTCCTGGTGACATCCCACTCCCCTCTTGGCTTAATCTCCTTCGATGACGTCCCATGGCCCCCTCTCCAGTCGTGCGCAAGACCCCCCATGGCTGAACACCCCGCGGGACGTCCCCCTCTCTCGGCTCCCTCTCCTCCCACTAGGGTTCTTGATCGGTACTTCTAGGTAAGAATTAGTCTTCTTTTTAAAAAAAATGAGGAAACAAGGAATGAATTGTTAGGTTCATAGTTAGGATAACCATTCATATTAATCGTTCATTTTCTAGAGTTTTGGGTAGTAACCAACTCATGGTGTAGTGAATTATTAGGTAAATTGTGAATTTTTTCAAAATAGAGTCTTCCAGAAATGTAGGGTTAGATTCGCAGGTTGTATTCCATTAATTCGAACAGTTCATTCAATAAAAAGTTCGTGATTTTTTAAAAACCTCATATTTTCCTCTATAGACTCCTATTAGACATTATATTGTGTTGTATTTTTTTTTTTAATCAAGATATATATTTGATGAGGTTGTATATTCATTAAGATGTGCAATGATGTGGGTTAATTGGAGGTGAGTGATGCTATATGAGATTTTATGGGTTATTGTGAGGATTTTCTTTACCATTAATTGATTGGTTCATAAAACATAAGTTGGTGTTGCATATATTATGTAATTGGAATTGGTAAAGTAAAATGTTGGTCTCGGATTTCCGATTTTGTTATTTGGATGGTATTCTCTATCAAAAGTGGGTATATATCTATTGATTATGGGTGTATTTTCCAATTGACCAATGTATTTATTAAACTAAACATGAAATACACATTTCCCACAATACTAAAGTACCAAAGAAATCATAGATAGACACTACACACCATAAGACACCCATGGGAGACACCCCTTGAAATCTACGGATAGTTAAGGGGCCATTAACTTAGGAACTGAAGTCGATTGGCACTCAATCCTTGAGAAATTCCCATTTTTGGTAGAAAAGATACCAAAACCTTTATTCTTAGTATAGTATAATGAAATGGTTTACACCCTCATGACCAAGTAGACCATCTGGTTCATGGACTGGTGCCCAACCAGGTTCAAGAGTAGGATCAAATACTAAACATTGATTGTGGTCCCTATGAGGTTCTTTCCATAGTGAAGAGGGTTATGTGCACAATATTCAACTCAAATAATGTAGAATAGGTGCATATTCAATGGCTAAGTGTACTAGTATGGTGTTTCCAACAACGTTCTATATAAAGAATATAATGAAAAATGAAGAGATTATTAAATGGAACTATTTCCCCCTTTCTTGCAAGAACATGATTTGACCCATGGGGCGATGTGGTTCTTATATATTGGGCGGTGACATGTATAGTCACAGGATACAAGTATGTTTTTGTTTAGTTTTTATTTTATTTTCTTTGTCTCATTGGCCACTTAGGTATTTTACTTTTTTCTATGAACGGAGGGTAGTGATGCTATGCTGACTAGTTGACGTAGATCACTTGTATACTGTAATACCATGAGGTGTGAGTGTGAGGAAACATTGGAAGCTAGAGGATCCTTGGGGTGTTCCATGAGATGGAAATTTTTTTCTAAAACATTGTGTGGGAACATTTCTGGAGTATGTTGGAGTCATGAAATAACCCCAAGTGTCTCTATGAGATAGCATAAATAACCCCAAGTGTCTCCAAGTGTCTCCATACATCGTATCATCCTTGAATGGGTTGGACACTCACCCAATCCTATCAAACCTATCCTAGTCTATCCTCTCAGTCACATAGTCTAGTCTCATCTCTTGAGGATTATACCATGCCTCGATGCACATCTCATCATCCAACTAGACAAAGAGGATTATTCACCTTATGATTGTCCTAGTCAAAAAAGAACACCATGTCGAACCCATCTACATTATATTCTCAATAATTCGATTAAGAAACTCATCAAAATCATGTATTATAACCCATACCCACTAACTAGGTTCCATCCTAAGCTAAATCACACCAAGAATCTTGGCATTATAATGCCAATCTGTTTGAAAATACCCAATACCCACACTAGAATCTCATCCTTCATCTTTTTAGTTGAACTCTTGAATCATTAAATGGAGTAAAACCTTTCATAATACATTTTATATGCTCAGAGGGACCATCCCACTCTAATAACCTACCAAGATTCCAATCCATCCTCATAAGTATTTCCTCATCAAACTCTAGATGTACAATTTCCACACCTATCACTACAAGGCCCAATCCTCTTAGGAATATTTTACTTGATCTAAATATTCATTTTTAGTGACATCAATCACATTAAAGTGCATAAATGTCAAATAAACCCTACATTCCAAGAATTATTCATGTGTACAGGCCCCATGGCAACAGGCTAAGAACTAAAACCATAAATAATAATGCCAAATACATGCATCATTTTTAAATAAATGTCTCAAGTGTAAACATAAAAACCAAGAATAATAAGACCTCATCCCTTGTATCGAAAAAAACTAAACTAAGTTGAAAATTGGGCCAAACTGATTATATACTATTAATAGGAAGAGTAATTGTTAATTAATAGGAATGTACTATTTGATAGTATCATTTTGAAACATTGATCTCTTTCCCCTTTTCTTGTAAGAACATGATTTGACCCATGGGGTGTTGTGGTTCTTATATGTTGGGTGGTGACATGTATAGTCATAGGAGATAGGTATGTTTTAGTTTAGTTTTTATTTTATTTTCTTTCTCACATTGGTCACTTAGATCTTTGACTGGTTTCTATGGACAGAGGGTAGTTATATTCTGTGAAGGGGGCTAGAAGGAGTTCAGATTGATTCAATCCACCGACTTTGATCCGAGGTAAGATTATATGGTTACTACTTGTCTCTCACCTCATGTATTTGGGGATTTAGTGTTTTTGAATCCATATTATGTTTTCGGTAGGGCGTTGGATCATTTCGTGTTGGTTCGGGTGGATTTGGTTCTTCGATGCCAATCTAGGTAAGGCTTTAATGCCATTGGTTGGATTCTCACTGGTTATGTAGCATCCTTAATGTGTTTTAAGGTTCTTAATATCCTTTGTGTAGTGCATTGATACTTTCTCGTTAGTTTCGAGTCGCCAAGTCAAGGGCGACTCACCTGCGTGTGCATAGGTAAGTAAGTATATGTATGTAGGTTCCCCTGTTACGTGTATAGTCACCCATGGCAGTGATTATGAACGTATGGGGATAGGTGTTCCCATTTATGTATGTATGTGTGTGTGTGTGTGTGTGTATATATATATATATATAAATGCATACGCGGGTGAGTGAAGACTAGTATATGCATATAAGCATATGTGCAAGGATCCCCTTGCACATGCTCATGGCCATGCAGGTGTCTGCATAGGGGCTAGGTGTCCTTGCATGTATTTGAAGGTGTGTATAATCAGTGGAAGAGCAGTAGCTTTTAGTTAGAAATCTCCAAGAGCCGAAGTGGATGGATTGGTTCCACCTTGAGGTAGAGTCCCTCTCGTAGCCTCTTTAATTTAAGAATGCTTTAAATTGAATTTAGCTTCTTTATTAATTCTGCTTAATTATATTGAATTGAATATCTTGAATAAGTGTTATTTAATATAATTGTTTCATTTGATAAATAAAGTCATGTATTTGTAATAAAACCCCTCCAACGGGGGTGCGCTGTCTGCGAAAACTCACAGTGATAGTTTAGGGTGTATGATTCTTTTCTGTCGTTTTGTTTTCCTTTAGATGTTGTGTTATTGTGCCGCTCACTAAAACCTTCTAAATATCCCTTGTTATAACATATTAAATAGTTTATTTTTTCTATCATGTCTGTTGTGACCTTATCTTATGGCGAAACATGTTTCGGGTGTTTCCATGGCCTCTTGGCCACCCCTTTGGGTGTTTACCCGAGCCTGTATATCTAAAAACACTGATGGTGTCATTGTTTAACACATGTTAGACTTATGGTTCTCCCCACCATAAGATTCATCTTAACACCATTTAGGGTGTTTTCTTGGCCTCGGTGCACATCTAATTTTTTTACATATATAAATTCTCCCATAAGATTTGTGTTGCATCCTGAGATGTTAAAACATATTCAAATTCTATTTTTCTCAAGGTAACTGAATTTTTATTATTAGAGTTCCAAGAAATTCATATACCATTGATAAGTAATACACCTGCATAATTTTTCTCTCAATAAGTAGTTTCAACTACCTAGTACCACTTTTAAAAAAAACAAATATAAAATATATATCTTTATCATACCACAATCCTAAATCAAGATTCTGTTTTTTATAACATAAGATCTGTTTCTATAATGTGAAGGACAACTACATAGGATTTATTTGGAGTCCTGGACAGAAGATGTTTCCCCGAGGATGTCATTGGACTGGGCCAACATGCCGCGGTCACTCCGTGGTCACGTCGCGGTTACGCTGCGGTCACGACGCGGTCGCACTGCGGTAATGTCGTGATTTGGCCCTGCTCCAGGATGACACCCTGCGGCGGTTTGCAGTCCTGTCGGAATTCAATGTATGATATCTAGATAGAGTTTTAGATACATTACCCACCCATAGTCAATGGGGAGGGAGGCGACGGCTGGAATGTTTCCCCAGCTCCTCCCGCTCCCTTCGCTCCTACCGGAAGATGTTGCCATGTGGATGTCGCTGGAACAGGACAACACGACACGGTCACGCTGAGGTCATGTCACGCTCACGTCGCAGTCACACCGTTGTCACGCCGTGATTTGGCCCTGCTCCAGGACGACACCCCGTGGTGGTTCACAGTCCTATCAGAATTCGATGTATGATACCTAGATAGAGTTTTAGATAAATTAACCACCCATAGTTAATGGGGAGGGAGGCGATGTCCGGAATGTTTCCCTGCCTCCTCTCACTCGCTTTTCTCCTGATCGGAAGATTATTCCCCACGGATGTCGCTGGACCGGGCCAACACGCCGCGGTCACATCGTGGTCACACCGCAGTCACGCCGCGGTAATGCCGTGATTTGGCCCTGCTCCAGGAAAACACTCTGCAGCGGTTCGCAATCCTGTCGGAATTCGATGTATGATACCTAGATAGAGTTTTAGATACATTAACCACCCATAGTTAATGGGGAGTGGGGCGATGGCCGGAATGTTTCCCTACCTCCTCCAGCTCCCTTCGCTCCTAGCCAGAAGATGTTGCCCCGTGGATGTCATTGGACCGAGACAACATGTTGTGGTCACGCCGCGTTCACGCTGCGGTCATGCCGCGGTCATGCTCTGGTCACGCCGCGGTCACACTGCAGTAATGCTATGATTTGTCCCTTCTCCAGGACGACACCCCACGGCAGTTCGCAGTCCTATCGTAATTCGATGTATAATACCTAGATAGAGTTTTAGATACATTACCCACCCATAGTTAATGGGGAGGGAGGCGACGGCTGGAATGTTTCCACACCTCCTCCTACTCCCTTCACTCCTGGACGGAAGATGTTGTCCTGCGGATGTCACTCGACCGAGCCAACACGTCATAGTCACGCTGCAGTCACGTCACAGTCACGTCGCGGTCACACCGTGGTCACGCCGCGGTAATGCCGTGATTTGGCCCTACTTCAGGATGAGATCGCAACAACCACCATCAGCCCGCAACCAGCACCAAAGAAGCAGCCTCCACGCGATGAGACGCAGAAGAAACATGTGAACATCAAACGAACATCCAACTGGAGACCCAAGAATCACACGAAACCGCCCTGCCATTATGAAAGCACCCAGGTTCACTCGAAGTAAGTGACAACCAAGAGGAAAAAGCACGCACCCACCCACACGAACCCATACACCCACCCCACGGAGAGCACACACTCCCACACTCGAAAACACACGTACGCACCCAACCACACGAACGTACGCTCCCAACCACCAACATAAGAAGGCTGCCACAGTCCACCTACAAACCATCATCCACCACAACCACCACAATCCAACCTGCACCAGCCACATCCAGCCCACACCATCCCCCTACCACCTTTATTTCATCCCGTTTCCACCAGCATTCCAGCCCGCAGCAGCCCCCCTGCCACCTTCAAATCAGCCCACACCATCCCCCCACCACCTGCAACCTTCCCCCTTCCACCAGTATTCCAGCCCCCTTTCACATGTATTCAAGCCTGCACCAGCCCCCAACCACCTGCAATCCATCCCGCACCAGCCACCACACCAGCCACCGCACCAGCCCCCACCCCCCAGCCTCCTGCAAAACGCTCATGCTAGCCCTCTGTCACCTACAAAACAGCCCCATCCACTAGTTCCAGCCCTCACCAGTCCCCAGCCTCCTACATCCCAGCCTTCACCAGCACCTTCTACATGCCCAATAGCCCCCAATCACCTGAAATCCATCCAACACTAGCCCCCTTCCACCTATTCCATCCCGCACTAGCCCCTGCCATCCCCTTACCACCTGCCTTCCCGCCCGCACCAGCCACTCCATCCCGCACCAGCCCCCAGCCTCCAGCATTCCAGCCCACACTAACCCCTGCCACCTACAAAACAACCCCATACCACCTGTTCCAAACTGCACCATCCCCCTTCCAGCCCCCTTCCACCTGCATTCCAACCCACAAATCTCTAATGAAACTTGTAAGCATCTGAATATGAAATAAGGGGGTCTAGGATGTGCGATAAAAACTCCATAAAATCACAAAAAAAAAGGTGAAAGAAAATCACCTTTCCTGAGCCCTCTTTTCCCCAAAAAGTAGCCATGTAAAGTGCCATTAATGTTCACCAAGAACATTAGGGTAGAGATGCATTTTTAACCCAAGACGAGAACCTAGCCGGAAATCTGAGAAGATCGAAAGCATCTCATAAGAAGTCCCACCAGAACTAATCAAAATCGTTGAATAAATTGATCTTGAAGGCACACCTAGGAACCCCATAATCAAGATGGTATCCCAACAATAATTCCTAGGTAACAAGATTCTTAGGAGGGGTTGTCCAGGGGGTGTCTAAGGGCTGTCTGGGGGGGCTGGAGGGAAGGGTGTAGGTGGGGTGTCTAGGAGGGGCTGTCCAGGTGGGGTTTCCAAGGGCTATCCGGGGGGTGCCGAGGGAGTCTGTAGGGAAGGGGGAGGGTGCAAGTGGGGTGTCTAGGGGGTTGTCCAGGGGGGTGTCCAAGGGATTCTCGGGGGGGGGGGGTCTACAGGGTAGGGTGTAGGTGGGGTGATCAGTAGGGCGCTTTCCCTTTCCAGAAGTAGGAGGCACTAAGGTAGAGGCTGATGGTATAGATGTAGAGGTAGGAAGTCTTCGGATCACAATAGGTTGGAGATTCTAGACAGCTTCAACTGAATACATACCAAAAGGATAGAATTAAGGAGTTAGAGGATCAAAAGAAGAATCAGAGGTGAAGGATGTCATGGGAATCACATTTGGAGAAGCCACTAGAGTATTGGATACATATAGGAAAGGCTTCATAAGATTGAAAAGGTCTTTAATAATGTTTCCTCATATCTTCATACTACTAAATAAATCTTTCTTCTCCTCCATGAATAGCTTGAGTAGAGTTGTCATCACTTTCAACTGGTCAACCTATTCTTTGAAAACCCATTATATAGAATATTCCTCAATTAATCCTGATGAGATGAATGTACATCACCTATAACAACATGTAGATACTCTTTGACTATAGACTAGATCGAATCAGCATCGACTAAAGCTGAGGGAGGTGAAGCACTAGATGTAGATGCAGCAATATGAGCATTCTCCAATCTCTTCCATAAGGAATACTGACTGGAAACAAAGGAGGTCCTCATTTACTCTATAGCAGATCAAATGGTTTCTATCCCACTGTCCAACCTTTAATTTTAAATCATAACTTCCTAAATATGAAAACTCATCTTGGGATGAATATGACATACAACCATCTCAAAAAGGTGTTTAGCATCAGCTTCACTAAGCTGAGTGACAGGAGGTTCCTGATAACTCAAAATTCCACTAAAATCTAAAAGAAGTATTTATCTAAAATATTATAAATATATTATGGATACAAAATCTGAAGGAAATGGGGAAACAACTATCTTAAAACTAGGTAAATCAGCCTCTACAGGTTATGATTTGGTAGGTACATCTAAGGGAAAATCCTGAGGCTCACCTTCTTGGTCAATCTTCTTAACTAAGGATCCCTTAGGATATGTCCCAACTCCAAATGAGACGGTCGGTCCACCATTCTCTGGTGAAATATTGTGGTCATCACCATCACTATCTCCATATGAGTCTGGATATGATAGTCCAGGCAATTTGGAACCAGAGGAGGGATCCCCCTTATATGATACCTCATCCTCTACCAAGGTAAAACCACCATGAGCATCTCTATGCTCTCCAGCATCTTCTTCAACATTTTTAGACTCTAAATAGTCTAAACCAAGATGGAAAAAACCTAGTGACTTTTCCCACTCATCATTTGAAGCTACTTCCATATGAGGTGCATGATGGTGCAGGTTTATAGGTGCTTTGGAAGACTATTATAGGTAAAGTTTACAGTTACAGGTGTAGGTTTATAGGTCTAAAGTGTGCTTTGGAAGTCTGTTAGAGGTACAGGTTTACAGGTGCAGGTTTTATAGGTTTAGAGGTGCAGGTTTACTGCTCGAAGTGGGTTTATAGGTCTGCCCAGTTTAGGTTTTACAGGTTTAGAGGTGCAGTTTTACTGCTCAAAGTGGGTTTACAGGTCTGCCCAGCTTAGGTTTTACAGGTTTAGTGGTACAGGTTTATTACCTGAAGTGGGTTTACAGGTCTACCCAGCTTTGATGTTTGCTGGGGAGTACAGTTACAGGTCTTCCCAGCTTTGTTGTGTGTTGCTTTGATGTGTGTTGTGCTGCTTTGATGTGTGCTTGGGAGTATAGGATATACCAACGGTTCACAGAACTTTTGGTATTTAATATCTTGGGCAACATATGCCAATGGTTCAAATAACCATTGGTATTCAAATGCTAGAAAACATATATCCCAATGGTTTCAATGAAACCTTTGGGATAGAATATATACCAATGGTTTTTTAACTGTTGGTATATATGTTGGATGGTATGTATACCAACGGTTTTTGAACCTTTGGTACACATATATACCAATGGTTTTACTTAAACTGTTGGGGAAGATTAATTTCAGACCACATATACCAAAAGTTCTCTAGTAACCATTGGTATAGGGCTATTGAAACACCTCGCATACCAACAGTTCTAAAACTGTTGGGATAGCCTATCCCAACAGTTTCAGAGGCTATTCCAATGGTTTAAAAGCATTGGAATAGGTGAAATTTACAGTAGTGAGAGTATTGGCGCCTACATAGTGTTTGTCATGACTATATTAAGAACTCCACCTAGGGAAAATATGATGATAGAGGATCTCACTTTGGGCCTCACAGAAGGATTCCAAAAACTCTATCTAAGAAGAACCACTGAAGGGATCACTATCCTATGTGTAGGAATTGATTTCATACTAAACCCTAGGGAATGGATGTTGGACTTTATTCCATATTAACCCCTAGGGAATGGATCAAGGGTATGCACCCTAACAAAACTTGTTCAAGTTGAAGAAGAAAATAGATCTAATCCTTCTTTAAGGGGGTACATGGCATGTATTGTCGGTACACGACATGTCCCTCTGGCACCAGGTCCTTCCCCTGTATTATGTCTCGTTCCCATGTCTATATCTGTGTTAGAGTACATGACGTTCCCGAGCCCATGTGCTCCTGACCGTGTCCATGTCTAGTTGGTTGTGTTTGTGTATGGTTAGTCATGATGATGCATGTGTACCACCCCAGGTATATGTTGAGCCATTGATCAAGGGTCACACACCATGTGAAAGGGGTCACATGATGTGTGATTCTTAACTTCCTCGCAAAAACCCTAGTGTCTTACCAGGGGTCCCACACACCATATAATCCTAGATTATACGCTATGTGCTTCAAGATTTTTTAGAATATCATATCTTATTATTGTTTCTTCATTTGATCCTTGGGTATTTGATTTGACCACACTTATTTCTGGAAAACAAGGAACATAGTTGGTCAGCCATGTCATCATCGACCACTGGGTTTCAGTTGTTCGATTCCATTTAGGAATCATCCACACATGTTGTTTGCCATTATACGCTAAATATACAAATAACAGTATCCCTAAATTTATCCTTGATTGATCATCCATTATTATAGCATGATATCGTCATCAATACAAGACTGAATCTAGGATATCAATCTATTACGCCAAAAAACGAGTGCACAGTGATTGATTTACTAGTATTTTCAAACCACGGGCCAAAACATTTCCCACGATGAACGAATAACAAGGAAATAAATTCACAAACCACAAACATGAAGAATGAACCTTAGACAATGTTCATGTCAGACTTAATTCATTTTCATTATAATGATGAATTAATATATAACAAAATAATCAAAAATATATCCCCAATTCCCAGTTAAATCTAACCTATACCCACAATATGCACAATTCATGAATCAATTTGTTAGTTTATTAATATGTGTTCATCGTATGAATAATAAAATGGGGATAAATCCAAAAAAATCAACATCTTACCTCAATTAGATCTTTCATTGGTGAATAAAAATCACATGTTTCTATTTTTGGTGAAATCTACACATTCTGCTACACACCGATCGACGATCCACGATCTGGTGGTTGTTCGTCTAAGAAAAATCCTCCAACGCTCTCTCCAATGGCTCCAGAGTTATGCGGCCAACCCTGAGAATCTTCCATAACTATATACTTATATATTTTTATTAGGTTGGGTAATTTATTAAATTAATTAATTTATGTAATTAATTCATTTTAAACATCTTCCCACGATCGTGCCTCAACCCAAATGTCTGACGCGTTTTAAGGTTATATCACACATAGGGTAAAAATCATGCTCTAAACTCGATGGTGGACATATATTTTTGATTTAATAATCTGTTCATAATTTATTCCACTTTTCTAGTAAAAATGCATGAGTGAGGATTTTATATAATTAATATATTTTAAAAATTAATTTCGGGTACATCGGGCTTTGGAATCTCATGTCATATCTACATGCTTAGCTCCAAAAATAATCTATATAATACTCCAAAAAAATACATGGAAAAATTAGAGTCATTACAATATCTATTTTTAAAAATTAAATCTTTAGAAGTGGTGGGAGTCAATTTTAATATAAATGTGTAAAACACAAAGAAAAAAAATAGAAAAATGTCTTTTTAAGCATAAAAATTAATTTATATCAATGTCATGAATATTTCTGGTTAAAATGGAATTAATTATATTATTATAAATAAATTTGATCATATGTAACATTAAGATCAAATCCAAAATAGAATGGGACTTTATATTAATTTATTTAATGAAAATAAATGAGAGTATTTGAAAAATCGGTATGTTTTACTATTCACTAAAAAAACCAATCATTTAAGAAAAATACCAAAATTTTACCCTAAGTTAATTTTGATATGTTCATTTAAGAAATTATTTTCATTTTATAAAATATATTTTCTAAAAGTTTCAGAAATTAATAATATTCTTTATTCACAAAAAGAAATAAAAACATTTTTGAGAAAAAAAATGTATTTTTTAAAGCGTATAATGACTTTACTAAAAAATGAGTACTTATTTATAAATCTATTTTATTTAACTAAAACCTTTATACATAATTTTTAAAATTTCATTATTCTTATTCATTGTAACAATTTAACGACTAGGTTATAATGATATATTTTATTACGGTTCATTTAAACTAGGGGTTGTGTGTATCGCAAACTATTGAGGAAATTAAATTTATTTGAAGATAAATATATCATAAAATCTCAGATTGTTATACAAAGTGAAGGAATTTCAGGCAAACCCACTAATTTTTTAAACTCATGCCATGACATACTTTCCTTTATTTTTAATCACTTACTTGAGAGGATTATTAACTAATTTTGACGTTTTCTTTACAAAGCTCTATTTCTTGAGAGAACCAATACATACTTGAATAATTTTAATTGTATGAGTAATCTAATCAACACCTTTAATCATTCAAGGAACTTGTTCTTAAATGATTAAGGTGTTATTTTTTTAAAATATTTTTTTTATATTGATAATTATTTTAATCCTACACATACATTAATCATTATAGCCCTTAACATACATGAATGATGTTATTAGGCAGCTAAATTACAATAACAATATCATTATATACCTTTATCTAGAATCTTTTTCATTATATTGGTTGAATTAAAGTGTGGAGGAAGGGATAAAGTGAGCTAGTAATGATTATTTTTTCGAATCTATGGAATTCAAAGAAGAATTTGTTGCAAATTATGTGTTTTTGTTTTGATAATAAAATCATATAAGTATGGATGGAAAAATATCCTGGATACTAACCAAGGCTAGGCATCAAGGTCTACCATTACCTTGAAGATAAAAGTCCCTCTCTTTCCATCAGAAAATTGATTCTAAAGAGAAATATAGATCTGAAAATACTGAAACATTATTGAAAAAGGAAGAAAAAGGAATAATACTCTAAAGTTCTCTAAGGTGGAAAAACCAAGAAGCTGGAGATAAGTATAGATGGTAGATGAAGCTAAAATTTTCTTGCATGTACTGATTTGGAGGAGCTATTAAAGAATAAGTATTGGAATATTTAAGAAGGCCTCAAATATAGCACAATAAAAAAAACTTCTTCCAAAATATGGGGCAAGACAAGTCTAATTCCTGCTATACAATTTTTGAAGTCCCCTTCTACTTTAAGAGAATATCCAAAAAATGTTTTAAAAAATATTTTGGAGTAAAAAAAAGGTAATGTTGTTGATTTAAAATAGATAAAAGGTGTGTGAAGTCCATGGATAATTTAAATAAGAAAAGTTGAGCGGTGAAAGAGGATGTTGAGGGAGAATCCATACATAGGGGAAACTGAAAATTGTGCATTGAGATTCATCTTAGAGCCAATCCCCCTCATTCATCCACAATGGTTTAATATTTAAATTCTAATGACCCTTCATCTATATAAAAACTCTTATTTATCCCCCATGATATAAAAGAATACTTGACTAGTTAGGTGGAGATGAAGAAATTCATTAAATATATGGTGACACTTATGTGATTTTAAAATGAGAAAAACCTTTTTTTAAAACCATACATGTGTTTTGAGTGAAATATTATGGAAGGTATTCATAAGTTTGTATGAGGGTATGAAAGAAGTGGTAATTAATTGAAAGTAATAAATGGAGAAAAGTGAAATAAGGACATTAAAGACGCATGATGACTTGAGGAACATGTTATTAAAAGAGTAAATTGCATTGGCTAGGTATTCGAATATCACTTGGGTAATCTTTTTGAAACTCACTTGTCCGTAGTCCAAGGATTAAGTGTAGTGGAATTGATAATTCAATATTTTCATATATTTTATCTTGAGTTTAGTAATTTTAAACCCACCATTTTGAGAAAAACTTTTTTTTCATCACAATTTGTATTTTAATGAATAATATAGAGTATAAATGATAAATGGATTAATTCTTGAGTTTTAGTTATTTTATTTATCTCTGGTAATAACTAGAATAAATCATGCACTTGATATATGATGTTTTGATGATTACTTCTGGTGGATAGAGAATATTTCAATAAAAATCAAAGGAGTTCTAAATTCAACTAGGTATTTTGGAGTTGTTATTGATGAGAAATTGTGCCTAAAAAATTCACAAAGTTCCAAGTGACCACATATTAAAAACCATTGCATGGTCAATCCATGCATCGACCACAATAAGAAATCTGATTGACCACAAAGACTCAAGTTACCACATGATGAAATTTCAAGATACCGTATAAAGAAATTATAAGCCACCTCACGTTGATTTGACCTATTGCATAAATATTGATCGTGTGAAGACTTGTTGTGTGATAAAGGATAAAGTAACCCCATGACCATCCAAGTTGTTGCACATTGAAGAACCCAAGTTTTCATGCCTACTCTGAAGTGACCGCATGGCCAAATAAGCAACTTCATGTTCAACCTGTCATGTGTCTTACATATAGTCACTCGTCTGCCACATGGTCACTCTATGATTTTTTACCTCATGGTGGATCCACGGATTGTGCACTACACAGTTGATCCATGATTTTGCAAAATTTGACCCATGGAGTATCAGGATTAAACTTGAGGAAATTCATCTAGACTTCAAAATAAAACTCTAAGATTCCACCTCAGTACTCATACCACCAATTAAAAGATACCATGTGGATCAAATCATGCATAATATTTTGATCCATGCAAAATAAGGAAATTTTGAAGTTGTAGATATCATGGGATTTAGAACTATGAAGAATAAGGAAACCATATAGAAGAAAGATCCAAGGAAGAAAGGAAATAAATGAAGATTTCAAAAAGGTAAAGATCACAGAGGTTTGACCAGTTGATAAAGAAGGGTATTTTTCACTATAGAAGAAGGAACCTATACCTATTAATAAAGAGTATTTTTTCACTGAAAGATTATTTTTTTACTTCTACCCTTGGACTGCTCGCATGATTAACAAGAGTTTTTCCAGTGCTTTTTTTATCAGTTTTAATTTCATATTTTAAGTTTTCAATGACCTTCTCTTCCTCTTTCTTCTCAGTTTCCCATCGCATGGAGAGGTAAAATTGGAGTGATCAAGGAATAAAAAGCTAAAAATGTTTTTAATTCTTGATTTTATGCACTTTATGGAATAAAAATCCTTCTTTCTTATATTAAATTAGTTTTAATATTCAAATAACAGTTTTTATTATCAAGTATGATTGTATTTGGTTTTGGATTCCATTATTTATTATTACCTTGGTATATGATCATCATATCCCTCCACCCATTTATAGTCTACAAGTTATGGAACAGGCTAGACTTAGGTGGTGAAGTGTTTCATCACAACAAAAAATTTTAATTTAGCAACATTTTTTTAGTGATGTTTTTCAAGAAACATTGCTAATTTACCGATGTTTCCTAAAAATGTCAGTAATTTAGAGATGTTTCCTCAGAAGTGTCACTAATTTAGAAACTTTTTCTGAAAAATGTTGCTAATTTAGTTACGTTTCCTCAGAATTTTCACTAAATTAGTGACGTTTTCTCAGAAGCATCACTAATTTAGCGACATTTTCTCAGAAGCGTTGCTAAATTAGCAACGTTTTCTCAAAATAATTTCTAAATTAGTGATGTTTCCTCATAATCATCGCTAATTTTACAATGTTTGCTAAGAATTGTTTCTAAATTAGCGACGTTTCCTCAGAAGCATCGCTAAATTAGTGACGTTTCCTCAAAAACATCGATAAATTAGAGAAGTTTTCAGAAAATGTGGCCAAAAATATATATATTTATATAGCTCATTACTCCGCATCGATGTAAATATATATATATAAATATATATATATATATATATATTAATATGTATAAACATAGACACATATATATAAACATATCTATAAAAATATATATTTATATATAGCGCATCTCCTCACATCGATGTAAATATATATATATATATATATATATATATATATATATATTAATATGTATAAACACATACACATATATTTAAACATATATATAAAAATATATATTTATATATATATATATAAATACACACATTGATATATAAATGTATATATATATATATACTTATATATATATATATATGCATATATTTATATATAAAAACACATATGTATTTTAAATTTAATCAAGTTTTTAAGAAAACATGTCTATTTTAGTGATATTTTTACCAGCATTTTATAACGTGGCAAATTATATGTGTGTGTGTGAGTGAATTTATAATTATAATTATATATATGTATGCATGTATATTTACACACACATGTATAATATAAACATATAAATAAACATAAAATATAAACATGTATATATATAATATAAAACATAAACATATATATACATATATAATATAAACACACACACACACACACATATAAACATAAAATATAAACATATGAAATATATATATATATATATATATAAACATGTATATATATATGTGAGTGTGTTTATTTAGACATAAAATATAAATATAAAATATAATCATATATATATTTATATATATATATACACATATATATTTACGCACACACAAACATATATATAATATAAACATATAAATAAACATAAAATATAAATGTATATATATACATAAAATATAAACATATAAACATATATATATATAATAAAATATAAACATATGAAATATAATATAAACACACACACACACATATATATATGTTTTTAAAAATAAAATATAAAAATAAAATATAAACATATATATATATATATATATATTAATATATGTATATATGTATATTAATTTATATATATAATATATTAATTTTTTAAATACTGGTTTGTATATATATATACTATAATACAGTTAAAAATAGAAAAATACCATTGGCCTTGTTGGTTGGAGTTTTTTGTGTAGAAGGGGTAGGTTGGTTGTTTGATTCTCATTAGGCGCTTCATTTTTAAGCCTTTGAGTGCTGGAGAGGGGAGGGGTCGGAATGGGGAGGGAGGGGCGGGAGCAGGAAAGGGGTACGGGAGTGGTAAAGGGTGAGGGGGTAGGAAATAGAGAGTGGGGGCGGGGTACTGAAACAGAGCGGGAGTGGGGAAGGGAGAGTGGGGCGGGAAAGGGGGAGCGGGGTTGGAATGGGGTGGGAATGGGAAAGGGAGGGGTGGGGCAGGGGTAGGGAGAGCGGGACTGGAATGGGGTGAGAGGGGGAGTGGGAGTGGGAAAGAGAGGGGGCAGGGCAGGGGCAGGGATAGTGGGGTTAGAATGGGGCAGGAAGGGGAGCGGGAGTGGGAAAGGGATGGGTGGGAGAAAGAGTGGGGTACGAGAGTGGTAAAGGGAGGGTGGGTGGGAAATGGAGATTGGGGGTGGGGTACTGGAGTGGAGCAGAGCGAGGGTGGGAAAGGGAGAGTGGGGAGGGAAAGGGAGAGCGGGGCCGAAATGGGGCAGGAGTGAGAGAGAGGTATGAGAGTAGTAAAGGGAGAGTGGGTGGGGAATGGAGAGTGGGGGTGGGGTACTAGAGTGGAGTGGAGCAAGAGTAGAGCAGAAGCAAGAAAGGGAGAGTGGGGCAGGAAAGGGAGAGCAGGGTCGGAATGGGGAATGAGCGAGAGCAGGGTATGGGAGTGGTAAAGAGAGAGTGGGTAAGAAATACAGGGTGGGGGGTAATGGAGCGGATCAGATCAGGAGTATGAAAGGGAGGGAGTGGGGCAGGTGGTGGTGGGTACTGGAGTGGGTGGGGAAATGGGAGAGGTAAAAGGGAGGGGGAAGAGCGAGAAAGGGGTACGAGAGTGGTAAAGGGTTAGTGGGGTGGGAAATTGAGAGTGGGGGTGGGGTACTGGAGCAGAATAGGAGTAGGAAAGGGAGAGTGGGGCGAGAAAGGGAGAGCGGGGTTGGAATGGGGTGGGAGTGGGAAAGGGAGGGGGCAGGGCACAGGTAGGGAGATTGGGGTCGGAATGGGGCGGGAGGGGGATTAGGAGTGGGAAAGGGATGGGCAGGAGCAAGAGCGGGTATGGGAGTGGTAAAGGGGGAGTGGGTGGGAAATAGAGAGTGGGGGCGGGGTAATGAAGCAGAGTGAAGCGAGGGTGGGAAAGGGAGAGCAGGGCGAGAAAGGGAGAGTTGGGTCGGAATGGGGAGAGAGCAAGAACAGGTTATGGGAGTGGTAAAGGGAGAGTTGGTGGAAAATGGATAGTGGGGGTGGGGTACTGGAGCGGAGCGGAGAAGGAGTGGGAAAGGGAGAGTGGGGCGGGAAAGGGAGAGTGTGGCTGGAATGGGGCAGGAGCGAGAGAGGGGTACAAGAGTGGTAAAGGGAGAGTGGGTGAGAAATGGTGAGTGTGGGAGGGGTACTAGAGCGGAGTGGAGCGGGAGCGAGAAAGGGAGACACAACCACAAAAACAGTTTTTCCCAGCCCCCCTATCAGCGCTAACGAAAAAGCACTGATAAAGGGGGGGCCTTTATCAGAGCTTTTTTTAGCACTGATAAAGCCCCCCCCCCCCTTATCAGCGCTTTTTTTAGCACTGATAAAGGGACCCCCTTTATCAGCGCTTGTTTAGCAGCGCTGATAAAGGGGGGGCCTTTATCAGCGCTTTTTTAAAAAAGCTGATAAAGGGTCGAATTCATAAAAAAATTAAAAAATATATATTGATATATTGATATATAAATATAGTTATATTGATATAGATATAATATATAATTTTTAAATATATTTTAGATAAGTATAAATGTACATTAACACTTAATATACTTAATATATAAGATATTTAGTGAAAATGGCTTCTTAAAAAATTAAAAAAATATTTTTGATTAATAATTTGCTAATTATTATGGAGTATTAGTCATTTAATAACAATTTTAAGACTAAAAAAATTAAAAAAATTAAATAAAGATCCAAAATAAGTTGAAAACGCAACTCAAACTTCAAATGGCCATAACTTTTGATCCGGGTGTCCGTTTGAGCTCTACCACATATCAAATCGAAGCCTGTGATGAGCTCTACATCGTTATAATTGTGAATACCCCGGTCAATCATTTTTCGAGGCCAAAAGAGTCCCATAAGGCCTCCAAAACTGAGTTTTTAGTCGGGGTACCCATATTTTTTAACATTTTGTGGGTTTTCAGCCTCGTTTGAGGGGGTATTATTGGCTTTTTTGGTGGGGACTGAATTTATTCCAAGGTATTACATTCATATTGATATTATGTCTTTGAAATTTTATCGTTTTTTATAATTCACTGCTATTTATAATCAAATATATAACTATATGTACATATTTTTTATATATTCACACCTAAAAATTAAATTTTTAAAATAAATAATTAAACATATTTACATATAAAATATATTAGCTCTATCTAAATAATAACTAATATCCATTTTATTTAAAATACCAATATATGAATATTTATATAACTACTATATATTAATATAACTATATATATATATATATATATATTAATCTAGCTATATATATATATATAACTACATATATATTAATATTACTATATATATATATATATATTAATATCACTATAAATATATATATTAATATCACTATAAATATATATATTCATATAACTATATATATATGTATATTAATATAAATATATATTACTATACGAATAAATATAACTAAATATATATATATATAAATAGAGATATATATTAATATAACTATATATAGATATATTAATATAACTATATATATATTAATATAAATATATATTACTATACGAATAAATATAACTATATATATATATAAATAGATATATATATTAATATAACTATATATATATTAATATCACTATATATATATATTAATATAACTATATATATATTAATATCACTATATATATATTAATATAACTATATATATATATATTAATATAACTATATATATATTAATATAACTGTATATATATATATATATTAATATAAATATATATTACTATACGAATAAATATAACTATATATATATATATAGATATCAAGAAATAGTAAACAAATCAAAATAGAGTAGTGGTAAGGGCTTAGACGTACAGGGGGGAGGTCTCGAGTTCAAAACCAGCTGGAGGTAGAGGCGCGCGCATGGGGGTGGATGTTGGGGGATAGTGCTGATAAAGGGTGGAGGGGGTGCGTGCGGGCACTGGAGGGAATAAAAAGCGCTGTTAAAAGGGGGGATCAAGTACTATAAAATCCCCCCACGATTGGCATGATTTTTTTATTTTTTTGTAATTTTTTTAGTTTTTTTAAATTTTTTTAATTTTTTTTTATTTTTTTTAACTTTTATCAGCGCTTTTTTAAAAGAGCTGATAAACGGGTCCTTTATCAGTGCTAAAACGAAAGCGCTGATAAAAGAAGCGCTGATATAGGACCCCTTTATCAGTGCTTTTTTTAGCGCTGATAAAAGGGGTCTTTATCAGCGCTTTTTTTGAGCGCTGATAAAGGGGACCCCCCCCTTATCTTCGCCAACTTTAACAGTGCTTTTCCTAGCGCTGTTAAAGTCCCTTTTTAGTGTTGATAAAGGGCGTATTTGTAGTAGTGAGAGTGGGGCTGGAATGGGGAGGGAGCGAGGTACGAGAGTGGTAAAGGGGGAGTGGGGTGGGAAATGGAGAGTGGGGGTGGGGTACTGGAGTGAAGCGGAGTAGGATTGGGAAATGGGGAGTGGTGAGGGAAAGGGATAGTGGGTCCAGAATAGGGTGGGAGAGGGAAGGGGGCCAAGGAGTGGTGGGTACTGGAGAAGGCAGGGGGAGTGAGAGCGGGAAAGGGAGGGTGTGGGAGTGAGAGCAGGGTCGTGGGGCCGTGGGGAGAATGGGAGGCGTTGGGTAGTGTGGGGTGAACAAGAGGGGTTGGAGTGGGGTGGGAAAGGGAGAGTGGGGAGGGAAAGGGGGAGTGGGGATGTAATGGGATATCGGGGCCGGAATGGGGTGGGAGCGGGAGCAGGATGGGGAGAGAGCAAAAGCAGGGTACGGGAATGGTAAAGGGATAGTGGGGTGGGAAATGGAGAGTGGGGGCATGGTACTAGAGAGAATCAGGGGAAGGAAAGGGAGAGTGGGGTGGGGTACTGAAGTAGAGAAAGAGTGGTAAATGGAGAGTGGGGTGGGAAAGGGATAGTAGGGCCAGAATGGGGCGGAAGCAGGAAAGGAGGCAGGGAGTGAAAGTGGGGTACAAGAGTGGTAAAGGGAGAGTGGGCAGGAAATGTAGAGTGGAGTGGGGTACTGGAGCGGAGCAAGAGTGGGAAAGGGAGAGTGGGGTGGGAAAGGGAGAGTGGGGCGGTAAAGGGAGAGCATGGCGGGAGCGGGGTACGATAGTGGTAAAGGGAGAGTGGGGTGTAAAATAGAGAGCGGGGGTGAGGTACTAGAGCAGAGCATAGAAGAGCAGGGCGGGAAAGGGAGAGTGGGGGTGGGGTACTGGATCAGAGCTGGAGTGGGAAAGGGAGAGTGGGTCAAGAGAGGGAGAGCGGAACCAAAATGGGGTGGGAGCAGAAAAGGGGGGCAGGGGGTGGTAGGTACTAGAGTAGGTGGGGGGAGTGGGAGTGGGAAAGGGAGGGGCAGAAAAGGGAGTGTGGTACAAGAGTGGTAAAGGGAGAGTGGGGAAATAAATGGATATTGGGGTGGGATAATGGAGCGGAGAGGGAGTGGGAAATGGAGAACGGGGCCATGGGGGCGTGGGGAGAATGGGAGGCACTGGGTAGTGTGGGGTGAATGGGAGGGGGCTGGAGTGGGGTGGGAAAGGGAGGGTTGGGGGGGAAAGGGAGAGTGGGATGGAATGGGAGAGCGGGGCTGGAATGGGGTGGGAGTGGAAATGGGAGGGGCGGGAACGGGAGCTAGGTACGAGAATGGTAAAGGGAGAGTGAGGCAAGAAATGGAGAGTGGGGTTGGGGTATTGGAGTAGAGCAGAGTGAAGGCGAGAAAGGGAGAGTGGGGGCGGGGTACTGGAGTGGAGAAGAAGTGGGAAAGGGAGAGTGGGGCCGGAATGGTGTGGGTGCGGTAAAGGGGGGGTAGGGAGTGGTGGGTACTAGAGCGGGAGCGTGGTACGAGAATGGTAATGGGAGAGTGTGGTGGGAAATGGAGAGTGTGGGAATGGTACTGGAGTAGAGATAAATGGGTGCGGGAAAGGGAGAGTGGGGGAGAGGTGCTAAATAGGATTAGGAGTAGGAAAGGGAGAGTGGGGCAGGAAAGGGAGAGTGGGGTCAGAATGGGGTGGGAGTGGGAAAGGGGGTAGGGAGTGGTGGGTACTAGATCAGGGGGGAGTGGAAGAAAGAAAGAAATGGTGGAGGGTGCGAGAGTGGGGTACGAGAGTGGTAAAGGGAGAGTGGGGTGGGAAATGGAGAGAGGGAGTGGGGTGCTAGAGCGGAGCAGGAGTGGGAAAGGGAGAGCGGGGTTGTGGGGTCGTGGGGAGAACAGGAGGCGCTAGGCGGTGCGAGGTGAATGGGATAGGGTGGGAGTGGGAAAGGGAGGGGTGTGAGATGGAGTGGGGTACGAGAATGGTAAAGGGAGAGTGGGGTAGGAAATAGAGAGTTTGGGTGGGGTACTGGAGTGGAGCAGGAGTGGGAAAGGGAAAGTGGGTGGGAAAGGGAGAGCGGGGCCAAAATGGGGTGGGAGCGAGAAAGTTGGCTAGGAGTGGTGGGTACTGGAGTGGGAGTAGGGTACGGAAATGGTAAAGGGAGAGTGGGGTGGGAAATGGAGAGTGGGGGAAAGGTACTGGTGCGGAGCGGAGTGGGGTGGTAAAGGGAGAGTGGGGGTGGAGTACTGGAGCGAAGTGAGAGTGGGAAAGGGAGAGTGGGTCCAGAATGGGGTGGGATAAATAAAGGGGGCAAGGAGTGGAGGGTACTGGAGCAGGGGGAGTAGGAGCGACAGAGGGAGGGGTGATAGTGAGAGCAGGGTATAGGAGTGGTAAAGGGAGAGTGGGATGGGAAATTTAGAGTGGGGGTGGGGTACTAGAGCATAGCGAGAGTGGGAAAGGGAGAGTGGAGCCATGGGGAGAATCAGAGGCACTGGGTAGTGCAGGGTGAATGGGAGGGGGATGTAATTTTTTAAATTTGTAAAAAAAATTCTTCCTAAAAAATTAAAAAATTGAAAAGAAGGTTGAACAATTTGAGAATTATGATAACATTGAGTGGGTGGGGGAGATGGTGGGAAAGGGAGGGGTGGGCAGGGAGTGGTGGGTACTGAAGCAGGCGGGGGGGGAGCAAGAGTGGGAAAGGGAGGGGGTGGGGAATGGAGTGGTGGGTACTGGAGCGAGCGGGGGTAGTGGGAAGGGAGGGGTGAGGATAGTAGTGGTGGGTATTGGAGAGTGGGGGCGGGTTACTAGAGTGGAGAAGGAGTGGGAAAGGGAGAGTCAGTCCGGAATGGTGCAGGATTAAGAAAGGGAGGGGTTGAGGTAGGGGTAGGGGTAGGGAGAGTGGGGCTGGAATGGGGTGGGAGCAGGAAATGGAGGGGGCGAGGTAGGGGTGGGGAGATTGAGGCCAAAATGGGGTGGGAGGGGGAGTGAGAGTGGGAAAGGGAGGGGCAGGAGTGAGAGCGGGGTACGGGAGTGGTAAAGGGATATTGGGTGGGAAATGGAGAGTGGGGGTGGGGTACTGAAGCAGAGTGGGAGTGGGAAAGGGAGAGTGGTGCGGGAAAGGGAGGGTGGGGTGGGAAAGGGAGAGTAGGGAGGGAAAGGGATAGCAGGGCCAGAATGGTGTGGGAGCAGGGTATGGGGTGGTAAAGGGAGAGTGGGGCGGGAAATGGAGAGTGGGGGTGGGTACTAGAGTGGAGTGGGGGTGGGAAAGGGAGAGTGGGGTAAGGTTACTAGAGCGGAGTGGGAGTTGGAAAGGGAGAGTGGGGTGGAAAAGAGAGAGCAGGTCCAGAATGGGGTGGGATCAGGAAAGGGGGCAGGGAGTGGTGGGTACTAGACCAGGAGGGGGAGTGGTAAATAGAGGGGGTGGGATAAAGAGTGGGGTAAGGGATTGGAAAAGGGAGAGTGGAGGTGGGGTACTAGAGCAGATCAGGAGTGGGAAAGGTAGAGTGGGGTCATGGGGCTATGGGGATAACAAGAGGCATTGGGCAGTGTAGGGTGAACAGGAGGGGGATGAAGTGGGGCAGGAAAGGTATATTGGGGATAGAAAGGGATAGAGGGGTTGGAATGTGGTGGGAACGAGAAAGGGAGGGGGTAGGAGTGATATTAGGATATAAGAATGGTGAAGGAAGAGTGGGGCAAGAAATAGAGAGTGGGGGTGATATATTGGAGCGGAGCGGAGTGGGGGCGGGAGAGGGAGAGTGGGGGCAGGGTACTGGAGTGAAGCGGGGGTGGGAAAGAGAGAGTGGGGCGAGAAAGGGAGAGTAGGGATGGAATGGGGTGGGAGCAGGAAAGGGGGGTCAAGGAGTGTTTGCTACTAGAGTATGTGGGGGTGTGGGAGTAGGAAAGGGAGGGTGTGGGAGCTAGAGCAAGGTACGGGAGTAGTAAATAGATAATGGGGTGGGAAATGAAGAGTGGGGTTGGGAAACTAGAGTGGGAGTGGGAAAAGGAGAGTGGGTTCGTGGGGCTGTGAGGAGAATGGGAGGCACTGGGTAGTGTAGGGTGAACGGGAGGGGGATGGAATTTTTTAAAATTGTAAACAAAAATTGTTCCTAAAAAAATTAAAAAAAATGAAAATAAGGTTGAACAATTTGAGAATTGTGATAACATTGAGCGGGTAGGCAGGGTGGGAGAAGGAAAGGGAGGGGGTAGGTCAAGGAGTGGTGGGTACTGGAGTAGGCGGGGGTGAGCGGGAAAGGGAGGGGGCGAGGCAGGGAGTGGTGGGTACTGGAGAGTGGGGGTGGGGTACTGGATTAGAGTGGAGTGGGGGTTGGAAAGGGAGAGTGGGAGTGGTAAAGGGATGGATCAGGAGTGGGAAAGGGGTATGGGAGTGGTAAAGGGTGGGTGGGTGGGGAATGGAGAGTGGGTTTGGGGTACTGTAGTAGAGTGGGTGTGGGAAAGGTTGAGTGAGGTGGGAAAGGGAGAGTGGGGCCGAAATGGGGAGGAAGGGGGAGCGGGAGTGGTAAATAGAGGGGGAGAGAGCTAGAGTAGGGTATGGTAGTGGTAAAGGGTGAGTGGGGCGGGAAATGGAGAGTGGGGTGGGGTACTAGAGTGGAGCAATAGTGGGGAAGGGGGAGTGGTGTTTGAAAGAAGGGTGGGTCCGAAATGGGGTGGGAGCAGGAAAGGGAGGGGGAGAGGGAGTGGGAAAGGGAGGGGTGGGAGTGTGAAAGGAAGGGGTAGGGGGAGGGTGAGAGAAGGGTATAGGAGTGGTAAATGTAGAGTGGGGTGGGAAATGTAGAGTGGGGGTGGGGTACTGGAGTAGAGCGGAGTGGGGGTGTAAAAGGGTGAATGGGGGCAGGGTACTGGAGTGGAGCAGGAGTGGGAAAGGGAGAGTGGGGTAGGAAAGGGAGAGCAATGGAGGAATAGGGCAAGTGTGGGAAAGGGGGGTTAGGGAGTGGTAGGTACAGGAGTAGGTGGAGGAGCGAGAGAGGAAAAGGGAGGGGTGGGAGTGAGAGTGGGGTATAGGAGTGGTAAAGGGAGAGTGGGGTGGGAAATGGAGAGTGTGGGTGGGGTACTGGAGCGGAGTGGGGTGGGAAAGGGAGAGCAGGGCCATGGGGCCGTGGGGAGAATAGTAGGCACTGGGAAATGTGGGGTGAATGGGAGGGGCTGTAATTTTTTATAATTGTAAACAAAAATTGTTCCTAAAAAATCAAAAGAAGGTTGAACAATTTGAGAATTATGATAACATTGAGCAGGCGGGGGGAGAGGGAGTGATAAAGGGAGGGCGGAGTAGGGAGTGGTGGGTACTGGAGCGGGAGGGGGAGAAGGAGTTGGAAAGTGAGGGGGAGATGTAGGGAGTGGTGGGTTCTGGAGAGTGGGGGTAGGGTACTGGAGTAGAGAGGAGTAGGGGCGAGAAAGGGAGAGTGGGGGTGGGGTATTGGAGTAGAGCGAGAGTGGGAAAGGGTGAGTGGGGTGGGAAAGGGAGTGTGGGGCTGAAATGGGGTGGGAGTGGGAAAGGGGGGCGGGGATTGTTGGGTACTAGAGCAGGCAGGGGGGAGCGGGAGTGGGAAAGGTAGGAAGGAGGGGTAGGGAGTGTTGGATACTATAGCGAGAAAGGGAGGGGTGGAAGTGATAGTAGGGTACAGGAGTGGTATGGGGAGAGTGGGGTGGGAAACGGAGAGTGGGGGAAGGCTACTAGAGCGGAGCAGGAGTGGGAAATAGGGAGAAGGGTCATGGGGCTGTGGGGAGGATAGAAGGTTCTGGGAAGTGCAGGGTAAATGGGAGGGGATGGAATTTTTTAAAATTGTAAACAAAAACCATTCCTAA
Organism: Viscum album; assembly: GCA_963277665.1. NCBI lineage: Eukaryota > Viridiplantae > Streptophyta > Magnoliopsida > Santalales > Viscaceae > Viscum > Viscum album. The sequence continues at coordinate 598,383,081 of OY728159.1, read as the reverse complement.
AAAAATTAAAAAACTCAAAAGAAATTGAACAATTTGAGAAATATGATAACATTGAGTAGGTAGAGGAGAAGGAGTGGGAAAGAGGGGAGGGGCAAGGAGTGGTGGGTAATGGAGTGGGTGAGGGGGAGCGAGATCGGGAAAGGTAGGGGTGAGGCAGGTAGTGGTGGGTACTGGAGAGGGGGGGGGACCGAGAGTGGGAAAGGGAGAGTGGGGAGAGAAAGGGAGAGCAGGGATATGTGGAGAACGGGATGTGCTAGATAGTGTAAGGTGAATGGGAAATTTTTTAAAATTGTAAACAAGAACCATTTCTAAAAAAATAAAAAATTCAAAAGAAGGTTGAACAATTTGAGAATTATGATAACACTGCAATAGGTTTATCCAAGCTTAACATGATCACTATTTCATTAATTGTTTTCAACCCCACTCTCTCAATTTTTTCGTTCTTTTAAAAATCACAAACCAAAGTAAAAAATCCCCCCTTTTCTAACCAATTTAAAAGTTAAAATCAGTATTTGTGTGCACTCCTCTTTAAGAGACTACCTATGTTTCTACTATAACTATATTCAACTTAGGTAATATATTTATTTGTCATTCCCTATAAAAATTCATGCATTCAATAAAAAATTTAAGCAGTATTTTTATAAACCACTGCTAAAAACTGCTTTTAATTAACAAAAATTTTATAGTGTCTATTGGGTTTAAAATTTTCCTATTTCTCATGAGTTCAGCCTCAAGATTTGTATATCCTATACTCTTGTTAGTAGTTTTAGTGATTTGTGGTTTTTTTGTAATTAAAATCTAAACTGATTTGATATATTAGGAAGTAATGACACTTACGGGCATGGAGTGGGAGTGGGAAAGGTAGATCGGAGTGGGAGTAGGAAAGGGAGAGTCGAGCGAGAAAGGGAGATCAGTGGTGGAATGGGGTAGGAGTGGGAAAGGGAGGGGGTGAGGGAGTGGTAAGGGGAGGGCGTGGGAGTGAGAGCGAGGTACGGGAGTGGTAAAGGGAGAGTAGGGTGGGGAATGGAGTGTGGGGATGGGGTACTGGAGTGAAGCGGGGCAGAAAAGGGAGAGTGGGGAAGGGTACTAGAGAAAAGCGAGAGTGGGAAAGGGAGAGTGAAATGGAAAAGGGAGAGTGGGGCTGAATGGTGCGGGAGTGGGAAAGCAGTGGGGGCAAGGTAGGGAGTGGTGGGTACTGGAGCGGGTGAGGGGGGAGCGGGAGTGGGAAAGGGGGACAGGGAGTGATGGGTATTGGAGCGGATGAGGGGGAGTGGGAGTAGGAATAGGAGGGAGCAGGAGTGAGAGCAGGGTACGAGAGTGGTAAAGGGAGAGTGGGGTGGGAAATGGAGAGTGGGGACAGGGTACTGGAGCAGAGTGGGAGTGGGAAAGGGTGAGTGGGGGCATGGGGGCATGGGGAGAATGGGAGCCACTGGGTAGTGTGGGTGAATGTGAGGGTCTATAATTTTTTAAAATTTTAAACAAAAACCATTCCTAAAAAATAAAAAAAATCAAAATATGGTTGAACAGTTTGATAATTATGATAACATTGATCGGGCGGGGGAATCAGGAGTGGGAAAGGGAGGGGCAGGTCAGGGATTGGTAGGTACTAGAGTAAGAGGGTAGTGGGAGCAAGAAAGGGAGGGAGAAAGGTAGGGAGTGGTGGGTACTGGTGTGGGCGGTGGGAGAGGGAGAGGGAAAGGGAGATTTGTAACACCCCGACCCCAGTTACCCAGAGTCGATGCATTATTACATAACATTGGCATGATAAAAAAAGATCAAGTCTCAAAAGTCCGATTAGTTTAGTAGCCTTGGAAACACTAGATACATTCATAAGTCTTACATTACATGATAAAGTGAAAAACTACAACAACATAGGCTCCATAGTCCACACTCATATCCCCTCAGACTATCCCTGCAGGTCAGTCATAAAATACTTCTTCGCATCCTGGGAAAAATAAAACATAGAAAGGGGTGAGCTCAGATGCTCAGTAAGGATAACAATATAGCAGAATCTTTCATAAATAAGCATATAAATTTAAGTAAATGTATAAAACTAAAACAGTAGCCTTTTAAACTTGAACTTCAGCATAATATGGATAAAATAAAATGAAATAATTCTATTTACTTATTCACATGGATATTCTACTAGTCGAATAATCACATGCAATATCAATAACCACTTTCATAACGATGGAATGCATAATTCTAGACTTTCATAACCACATAGTCAAGGCCTCATGCCAAGACTACAAATAAGATTTTGTCAAGGCCTTGTGCCAAGACACTATTTTGTTTCATGAGACCTACCGATTCATCGAGGAGCTTTAGTGGAATCCACCCTTCACTTACTAATTCCAATGCATTCATTATATGAAAAGTTTGAAACATAACATAAACATTCTTATTAAAACTAGCATATGAAATGTCAATAATTTATCCACAAACCATGAATGGTATAAAAATAGAACATCCACAATCAAACATAACTCATTCAATACAATATAGAAGATTGTATTGTAACATATTAACCTCAATCGAGAATAATGAAGTATATTGACATAGATGAAAATAATCATCAAAACTATTTGAGAGAAATATCCACTTTTTTCTTGAAAACATTTAAAAGTCACACTATTTGTCAAGAAGACGTTTAAAATAGATTTTTAAATCAAAGTGTCTCATACTAATTTGAAACTTTTAAAAGGAATTTTAATTTTAAAACTTTAATGTCCATATAAATAAAACCATAAAACCATTTTTAAAACATGGATATTAATGAGAAATATTTTGAATAATAAATCTTTAAAACATTTAAAACGATATTTTAGTTAGAGTTACTAACCAAAAGAGATACACTTGAATACAAATAATTGAGGTAATAAAAACTTTATAATATCATGAGAATAAAGAGATTCATGATATACTATGTCAAAGTACATTATATACACTATATAAAAGATAATTGGTGTATGACAACAATGAAGTCTCAATAGAATGTAAATTGAGGTGAAATATCTTATAAAGACCGTATCCTTAGGTTAAGGATAAACCAACGAAATAATTATGTGTGACAAATATAAATACACTCAATTTGATTGTATATTCAATGTAAATCAATCATAGGACATTCACACATATTCTTGTAAAAACAACACCAATGAATTGGATGTTTAACTCAATAAATGGAGATTGAGTTAAAATTACTCTTATCAAGTTCATATCAATGACTTGAGAATTTATCAATGGATTGATTATGTTTATAAAAAGTATATACATAGAAAGGGGGGTGTAAATTATGATATAAGAAAATGAATAGTGATTCCACACATAATCTTGAAGTAAAATAATCAATGAAGTATGCGTAAAGTCGAATGAGTGGAAATTGAAATTTCAAATTCCCTTATCAATTTGGTAACTTACAAAAAATACAACCATGAAAGAAGGATCATACAATGATGATGTAAATATCCATAAATTAAAGTATATTACACAATTAATACAATCATGGGCAGTACACACACCACATGCAATAAATAAGTGGTGAACAATGGAAATCTCACGAAATTAAAAGTGAGATAAGAAACCCCTTACCTTGTACTTTTCCTTGGTCGAGGGTAGGTTAACATACTTTATATTGGTGAAATAATTTTTATTAAATTATACAAGAATCATATACATTAATATGATATCATATATGATCTTTTAACATTTCTTTGTTAATAATATCTTAGTATTATCGTTGTTTCGGGTGTTAACGGATTCTTTTTCCTTTATATTATTTGTTATGTGAGTCATATTTTTTATGGATGGGATGTATCTTATTAATATCCAAAATAATATCAAGTATTTAAACATTATTTTTAAATAATCTAAGGAAAATTAGTCTTAAATGGATATGATGGGGAATGAATCTCATCGCGTTCGTGGAGACGGTAATCCGTACGTACGCACGAGCGACAATATCATTCTTTTGATATTAAAATAATATATAATTGGATGGTATATAATATATAAAGAATAATTATCATGTTATATTTATTATTTACATAAATTACACATCATTATTATACCCATCCAAATAATAATGTATTGAATAACAATTACACCATGATGTGGAGACGGTAAGTCGTACGTACGCACGTATGGTGACATGTCATTCAAAGGATGGATAGAATAATGAATTTGGTTGTATCAGGTTTATAATAACATCACAGTATATATAATATACTGGATTTATTATTTTATAATGGAAACAACAAAGAAAAAGGAAGTGGAAGAAGAAAGGAACTTGAAAGAGGTGGTGAGATATTTACCTCTTCTTCGGGTTCTTCCTTTTGATTTGATCAAAAGGGATCCTTAGGTTGGATTTATATCTAAAGTAAGGCCTATAGTATTAATGGAGGATAGTTGAGAGGGTATTTGGGCAGATTTTGGCCAAGCAAAATCTCTTTCAAGGTGTGAATTATAGAGAAGGGGAGTTCCCTTTTATATGAGGTGTGAGGGGCACCTTAGGAAAAGCTAGAAATATTATTTTATAATAAAATAATTTTCAGTTTATAATGGCTCCAAAATATATTATTTAAATGATAATGTGGGGATGGTTCTAAAACCACCCAAAAAATATGTTTTAGATAGGTTTGGGTCACTATTTTACCCTTATCATTTAGATTTAACTCTTTGTTAAATAGTTTGACATTTACCATGTCTCTTTGTATTTTTATATTATATGGTTAATAAATTTACTATATACTTCCAAGATAACCCAAAGTGGTTAATCAATGATACACCTATAATTATATAAGTATTTTGGCCGAACCTTATATTTTTAGGAATAGAATATCAATTAATAATATAATATTTGTTTTAAAAACTCTTTTATGTCAATTTTGACACTATTTGGTATTTTGTTTTTTATAAATTCATAACAGCATTATTACTTCGAACCAAATTCATTTATACAACCCTAATATTTCATATTAACCTAGAAAATTAGTTTAATTCCTAAAAAATCTCAAATTACATTTATTTGGATATTTATAATATCAATTATTTTAATATTTCATTAATTAGGTAATTACTACATCATCATTGTGTCATAAATAAATTAAATTATTTAATGTATAAAAAATATAAATAAAATACAATTATGTAGGAAATATTTTTATCTTTACAAATAATATTTATAGTCTAATTTATCTTATGTATAACCCTATATTAAAAATGTTTTAGTTATTAAACTTTGATTTTAACTCTTTTAACTCTTCTTTAAATAAAATAATAATAAGTGTCCTAATCTAAACCATGTGGACCAAAGAGGTTCATATTTTATTCCTAAGGTTATTTTTGGTCTAATTATACTTATCCAATAGAATTAGTACATGTGTTAGGGTAATAATAATATCATTTTTATCCTTAATTACCCTATTTACTTTTAACCGTGGTAAATAAAAGTAAAAAGTTACTATTCACCAAAAATTATTTTCATCTCATTGAACCATATTTTACTTACTGATATCAACCATGTCTCTCAGATTTTTGAAATTCCACTCACAGAAGCGGTAAAATTAAGTTTTATGTGAATTTTCAAATTCTCCTAAGAGGTGGGTAAAAGACGGTGAAAATTTCAATAAAATTTTTATATATCTAAAATTATTATAAACTGACTCCAATGAATTACATTGAACTTATATAGGTATTATGTATCTATTTTTACCTAAAATAAATTTAAATAAAATAAATAATTATTTAAATAAAAATTAAATTTTAAACTATAACTTAGTGTTTTTCACTATTCATCAAAAATTTAAAGTTTTTAGAAAAATACCAAAAATTCACCCTAAGCTAATTTCGATATTCCGAATCCAAAAATGAAGTCCATTTTGAAAGATAAAATTTATAAAATTTCAAAAAGTGTGTGTTACTATTCATAACGGCTAGTTTGATTAGTTGTGGTGTGTTAGAACTCGAAGTTGCGTACAACACACGCTACCGCATTATTCAAAGAGAAGCATATCATGGAAGCTTGGGGTGTTACATTCTACCCTCCATCAATAAATTGGATCCTCGTAATTTTAAATTTTTATTCAAAAATAAAAGGTTGAAAATATAAAATAGCTTTGTGGAAAACCCACATCAGAAATAGGGTTAATAAAATTTAGTTTTAATAAGAGGATAAGGGAAATGAGAAAGTCACCACCAAATTAGGATTTTTAATAGGAGAACATTGGTGGAAATTATAGACATGTAATTAGAGGGAAAATGTAAATATTTATAGGGAGTGATTGAGGTCATCAATCACAAACAAGTGTAGAATTGAGGGCCTCAAAGCCATCAATCTATGATGATTTAAAATATCATCAGTTCAACAAAATATAAGGTATTAGGATAACACATTTTTAGTTTTAATATCCCTTCCCTAAAGTTTAAGAATTAATTTATTCATAGAATAAGATATATATATATATATATATATATATATATATACTTGGCAAGCAGAGTTTCATCCTTAAACTAATTTCTACCACAACTCATCTTTCATTCCAAAAGATAATAGAACCCAAAAAATATTATATTTATCCTAATCGTATAAGGTTCCAAATATTAAAACATACCATTTAATTGAAGAAAAATATATTGTAATAACCAGGGACTTCTTGTAGGCTAGTGGTAGGTAATAAAGGCATGTCGCACTATTGTTGTGGGTTCGATTCCTGCAGATTTGTTCATCGTGACGGGTTATCTCCCGACCTGCAGGTTGTCCTTTTTCAAAAATAATCATAATAAATGTTTTAACCTTAAAAAATATTATCCAAAGTTCAACTTAATCCATTCCAACCTTTATATTTATCCAAAATACCTCTGTACAGACTCTCTGTAAAAGGTATCTAAATTCCAAAATCAATTGTAACATCAGATTCCCTAAACAAATTAAAGTTTCTCTTATTGTCACATAATTAAAATATTATTACCTTAGTCATATTAAAACATTAATGAAAACAACAAGTACTATAGTACAATACTTATATTTATCACAATATTCTTATAACCAAAATATAATCCTTGAGTCCAAAAACAAAAATACATTAATTATTCCACTTAAAATATAGTAACAACATAAGATTGGCCTTGATCCCTTGGCCTTTTCTGAGGTAAGTTTCCTTGGAACTTAGGGCATTCATTTGCATTATGCCCCATTTATCTACAATTGTAGCATTCAACCTTGACAGCCTCTTTCTTCCCCTTGCAATCACGAGCTTGGTGGCCTTTTTCACCACACTTGTAACAAACTTCCATTCATTTTAGGCAAGTACTGGGGTGTTTCTTCCCATAATTATCACATAATGGAAAATACTTATTTCCCTTTTTCCCTTTATCTATCTCTTGCTCCACCGTTCTCTTCTTCTCTTGCTTTAATTTATTATCATAAGATTTAGATAATTCCTTTTCTGTCTTGATAGCACACGAGACTATATCTTCGTATGATGAGAAGGATTTTGATACTAATTCTTGACGAAGAAATGGTTTTAACCCATCAAAGAAATATTCAATCTTACTTCTTGGGTTACGTATATAATCTGCAGCATGCCTTTCTAACCTTGTAAAGTTATCTTCATACTTTGTGACATTCTCATCCTCCTTTTTCCTCAGACTCAGAAATTGTCTTTCCATATCCGCTCGATGGTCATGAGGAAATTATTTTTCTAAGAAAATTTATTTAAACTCTCTCCATTCCATATTTGATACTTCCTCATCTTCCTTTGTGTTTTGAATCAATGACCACCATTGATCAGTATCTCCAGTGAGGCGGTAAACTTCCATGACAAATTTTTCCCTTTCTCTACTCCCTAAGGCGTAGAATATTTTCTCTAAAGAATTTATCCATTTCTCATATACTAGTGTATTTTTACCCCCATTGAATGTTTGTGTTTGTTTCCTCATGAATAGATCTAACATTGATCCTCCACGCTGTGGATCAGGGTGCTCCATATGGGTAAGGTTATTATTCATAACCTGAGTGAGTTGTCCCAGTATGGTGATTAGAAGATCAACACCGGTTGCATCACCAGCTCCACAATAATTATCTTGATTAGGAGGGAAATCCCAATATGGAGTGTGTTCATTGATATGGTTTTAATTCCTTCCACTAGGTGCCATTTCTAAACAATGGTATAAACTATATTAGTTTATAAATTGAAATACATAATTCCAAACTTGTAAAAAACTTAACATAAACTGAATAGTTTATGGATATAATCCATAATCATAAAAATGTTTTCTTTGAGGAAGTATATACTCATAAACCCTTCAAAATGGTTTGTAAATAAAATGAGAATTATCCTAAGCATATCCCTCGAGAGTTTCGTAACCAAGAGTGTAGCAAGGCCTATTTTTGTGCACCAGTTCCCGTTCGAGTCTAGATCAAAGTGGTGTTTTCAGGTTTTACCCCTAGGTACATCTATGCCAGAGCCGCCTCTACCTACTCGTATCTAGACAGGGATTTATTTCTTGAAAAACTCACAAAATTTCTACAATAACAAAATTCTAGGAAGTTATTCTATATTAATCCTCAAAGTCTATCTTAGGGTTATGTGCTCTAATCAGAGTTTATCTAAATATAGATTCCAAGGTTTGTACTAAACTTCCTCTGATACCAACTGTAATGCCCCGACCCTAATTACCCAGAGTCAGTGCATTATTACATAACATTGGCATTATCACAAAAGATCAAGTCTCGAAAGACCGATTAGTTTAGTAGCCTTGGAAACACTAGATACATTCATAAGTCTTACATAACATGATAAAGTGAAAAACTACAACAACATAGTCTCCATAGTCCACACTCATATCCCCTCAGACTATCCCTACAGGTCAGTCATAAAATACTTCTTCACATCCTGGGAAAAATAAAACATAGAAAGGGTTGAGCTCAGATGCTCAGTAAGGATAACAATATAGCGGAATCTTTCATAAATAAGCATAAACATTTAAGGCAATGTATAAAACTAAAACAATAGCATTTTAAACTTGAAATTCAGCATAATATGGAAAAAATAAAATGAAATAATTTCATTTACTTATTCATATGGATATTCTATTAGTCGAATAATCACATGCAATATCAATAAACACTTTCATAATGATGGAATGCATAATGCCAGACTTTCATAACCACATAGTCAAGGCCTCGTTCCAAGACTACAAATAAGATTTTTTCAAGGCCTTGTTCCAAGAAACTAGTTTGTCTCGTGAGACCTACCGATGCATCGAGGAGCTATAGCGGGCTCCACCTATCACTTACTAAGTCCAATTCATTCATCATATGAAAAGTTTGAAACATAACATAAAAATTCGTATTAAAACTAGCATACAAAATGTCAATAATTTATACACAAACCATTAATGGTATAAAAATAGCACATCCATAGTAAAATATAACTCATTCAATAAAATATAGAAGATTTTATTGGAACAGATTAACCTCAATTGAGAATAATGAAGGATATTTACATAGATGAAAATAATCATCAAAAATATTTGATAGAAATATCCCCCTTTTTCTTGAAAACATTTAAAAGTCACACTATTTGTCAAGAATCCATTTAAAATAGATTTTTGAATCAAGGTTTCCCATATCACTTTGAAACTTTTAAAAGTAATTTTAATTTTTAAACTTTAATGTCCATATAAATAAAACCTTAAAACCATTTTTAAAACATGGACATTAATGAGAAAGATTTTGAATAATAAATCTTTAAAACATTTAAAATTATATTTTAGTTAGATTTACTAACCAAAAGAGAGACACTTGAATAAAAATAATTGAGGTAATAAAAACTTTATAATATCATGAGAATAAAGGGGTTCATGATATACTATTTCAAAGTACATTATATACACCATATAAAATAGAATTGGTGTATGACAATAATTAAGTCTCAATGGAATGTAAATTGAGATGAAATCTCTTATAAAGACCGTATCCTTAGGTTAAGGATAAACCAACGGCATAATTATGTGTGAAAAATATAAATACACTCAATATTATTGGATATTCAGTGTAAATAGATTAGAGGACATTCACACATATTCTTGTAAAGACGAACACCAATGAATTGGATGTTTAACTCAATAAATGGAGATTGAGTTAAAATTACTCTTATCAAGTTCATATCAATGACTTGAGAATTTATGAATGGAGTTATTATGTGTATAAAAAGTATATCCACAGAAAGGGGAGTGGAAATTATGACATAAGAAAATGAATAGTGATTCCGCACATAATCTTGAAGTAAAATAATCAATGAAGTATGCGTAAAGCCGAATGAGTGGAAATTGAAATTTCAAATTCTCTTATCAATTTGGTAACTCTTTGAAACATACACCCATAAAAGAAGGATCATATAATGATAATGTAAATATCCATAAATTAAAGTATATTACACAATTAATACAATCATGGGTAGTACACACACCACATGCAATAAATAAGTGGTGAACAATAGAAATCTCATGGAATTAAAAGTGAGATAAGAAACCCCTTACCTTGTAATTTTCCTTGATCGAGGGTAGGTTAATATCCTGTATAATGGTGAAATAAATTTTATTAAATTATACAAGAATAATATACATTAATATGATATCATATATCATCTTTTAATATTGCTTTGTTAATAATATCTTAGTATTATCGTTGTTTCGGGTGTTAACAGATTCATTTTCCTTTATATTATTTGTTATGTGAGTCATATTTTTTATGGATGGGATGTATATTATTCATATCCAGAATGATATCAATTCTTTAAACAATATTTTTAAATCATCTAATGAATATTAGTCTTAAATGGATACGATGGGAAATGAATCTCATCACGTTCGTGGAGATGGTAATCCGTACGTACGCACGAGCGAAAATATCATTCTTTTGATATTAAAATAATATATAATTGGATATTATATCATATATAAAGAATCATTATCATGTTATATTTATTATTTACAGAAATTACACATCATTATTATACTGATCCAAATAATAATGTATTGAATAACAATTACACCACGATGTGGAGACGGTAAGCCGTACATACGCACGTATGGTGACATGTCATTAAAAGGATGGATAGAATAATGAATTTAGTTTTACCATGTTTATAATAACATCACAGTATATATAAGATACTGGATTTATTATTTTATAATGGAAACAACAAAGAAAAAGTAAGTGGAAGAAGAAATGAACTTGAAAGAGGTGGTGAGATATTTACCTCTTCTTCGGGTTCTTCCTTTTGATTTGATCAAAAGGAATCCTTAGATTGGCTTTCTGATGAAAGGAAGGCCTCTAGGATTAAGGTAGTATAGTTGAGAGGGTATTTGGGCAGATTTTGGCCGATCCAAATGGCTTTTAAGGTGTGAATTAGAGATAATAGGGAGTGACCTTTTATAAGAGGGGTGAGGGGCACCTTAGGAAAAGCTAGAAATATAATTTTATAATAAAATAATTTTCAGTTTATAATGGCTCAAAAATGTATTATTTAAAGGATAAGGTGTGTATGGGTCTAAAACCACTCAACTAATAGGTTTTAGATAGGTTTTGGTCACTATTTTACCCTTATCTTTTAGATTTAACTCTTAGTTAAATAGTTTGACGTTTACCATGTCTCTTTGTATTTTTATATTATATGGTTAATAAACTTACTATATACTTCCAAGTGAACCCCAAGTGGTTCATTAATGATACACCTATCATTATATAAGTCTTTAGGACAAACATTAGATTTTTTAAAATAGAATATCGATTAATAATATAATATTTGTTTTAAAAACTCTTTTATGTCGATTTTGACACTATTTGGTATTTTGTTTTTTCTAAATTCATAAAATCATTATTACTTCAAAACAAATTCATTTAACCAACCCTAATATGTCATATTAACCTATAAAATTAGTGTAATTCATAAAAAATCTCAAATTACATTTATTTGGATATTTATAATATCAATTATTTTAATATTTAATTAATTAGGTAATTACTGCATCATCATTGTGCCATAAATAAATTAAATTATTTAATGTATAAAAAATATAAATAAAATACCATTAAGTAGTAAAATATTTTTATCTTTCTAATGAATATTTATAGTTGAATTTATATTATACATAACCCTATATTAAAAATGTTTTATTTATTAAACTTTGATTTTAACTCTTTTAACTCTTCTTTAAATAAAATAATAATAAGTGTCTTAATATAAAAAAAGTGGACCAAAGAGGATCATATTTTATTCCTAAGGTTGTTTTTGGTCGAATTATACTTATCCAATAGAATTAGGACATGTGTTAGAGTACTAATAATATCATTTTTACCCTTAATTACCCTATTTACTTTTAACCGCGGTAAATAAAAGTAAAAAGTTATTATTCACCAAAAATTATTTTCATCTCATTGAACCACATTTTACTCCTTGATATTAACTGTGTCTCTCAGATTTTCGAAATTCCACTCACAGAAGCGGTAAAATTAAGTTTTATGTGAATTTCCAAATTCTCCTAGGAGGTGGGTAAAAGACGGTGAAAAGTTCAATAAAATTTTTATATATCTAAAATTATTATAAACTGACTCCAATGAATTATATTTAACTTATATAGGTATTATGTATCTATTTTGACCTAAAATAAATTTAAATAAAATAAATAATTATTTAAATAAAAATTCAATTTTAAACTATAACTTAGTATTTTTCACTATTCATCAAAAATTGATAGTTTTCAGAAAAATACCAAAAATTCACCCTAAGATAATTTCGATATTCCAAATCCAAAAATTAAGTCCATTTTGAAAGATAAAATTTATAAAATTTCAAAAAGTGGGTATTACTATTCATAATGGCTAGTTTGATTGGTTGTGGTGTGTTAAAACTCGAAGTTGCATGCAACACACGCTACTGCATTATTCAAAGAGAAACGTATCATGGAAGATTGGGGTGTTACAAGAGTGGGGCGGGAAAGGGAGAGTGGGGATATGTGGAGAACGGAAGATGTTGGTTAGTGCGGGGTGAACAGAAGGGGGTTAGAATTTTTTAAAATTCTAAACAAAAACCGTTCCTAAAAAAATTAAAAAATTAAAAATAAGGTTGAACAATTTATTAATTATGATAACATTGCAATAGGTTTATCCAAACTTAACCAGATCGCCATTTAATTAATTGTTTTCAAACCCACTCTCTCAATTGTATTTGTTCTTTTCTAAATCACAAACCAAAGTCAAAAATCCCCCCTTTTCTAACCAATTTAAAAGTGAAAATAATTTTCTATGTGAACTCCTCTTTAAGAGGCTATCTAGGTTTGTAACGCCCCAACCCCAGTTTCCCAGAGTATGTGCATTATTACATAACATTAGCATGATCCCAAGAGATCATGTCCCGAAAGACCGATCATTTTAGTAGTCTTGGAAGTACTAGATACATACATAAGTTTTACATTACATTATGAAATGAAAAAAAACATTGTATCTCCATTGAACACACTCATATTCCTTAGCTTATCCCTTCAGGTCAGTCATAATATACTTCTTTGCATCCTGGGAAAAATTAAAACATAAGAAAGGGGTGAGCTCAGATTCTTAGTAAGGATAAAAGTATAGCGAAAACTATCATAAATAAGAATATACATTTAAGGCAATATATAAGACTAAAACACAAGCCTTTTAAACATAAACTTCAGCATAATATGGAAATGATAAATAAAATAATTCCATTTATTTATTCACATGGATATTCTACTTGTCTAATAATCACGTGTAATATCAATAGCTAATCTCATAATGATGGAATGCATAATACTGAACATCATAACCACATAGTCAAGGCCTCGTGCCAAGATTATAAATAAAAACATTTTCATGGACTTGTGCTAAGACACTATTTTGTATCAAGATACCTACCAATGCATTGAGGGGCTATAGAGGGCCCCACCCGTCACTTACTATGTCCAATGCATTCCTCATATGAAAAGGGTGAAACATAACATAAACATTCATATTAAACTAGCATACAAAATGTTAATACATTAACCATAAACCATGAATGACATAAAAATATCATATATATATTCAAAAAAATCATAAAACTATCAATACAATATGTAGTATTGTATCATAATAAATCAACTTCAATTAAACATAAAATCCAACAATATATGTAAACATAGATGAAATCAATCCAAAAACTATTTGAGAGAAAAATATCTCTCTAATTTGAAATAATTTAAAAGTTCAATAATTATAAAAGAAAACATTTATTTTTAAAATATTAATATAATCTTATAAGGGAATCTTTGAAGGTGTTATAATGGTGGAAAATAGATGCATCTACCGTATAAGTTAAAAAAACATTTTTTTCTTAATTTTTCGAAAAGGTCATAAAGTACATTGTTTGGAAAACGACGGAAAGATTCCTTTCAAAAAAATTTATAAAAATTAAAACAAGGGTATAAATTAATTTAACCCATAGTTTAGTAAATATTAAAAATGTTTTGAAATACATTTTTAAGAAACATGGATGGGAATGATAAAGAAGTCCCAGTAGATACTTACGTATAAAAAACCTCGAATAATATAGAGATTGTAAAATTAACCCTTACCTTGTAATTTTCCTTAGTTGAGGGTATGTAAACCTCCTGTATAATAGTTAAATCATTGTTATTAAATTATATAAGAACCATATACATAAATATTATATCATATATGATCCTCTAATATTTCTTTGTTAATAATATTTCAATGGTATCATTGTTTCGGGTGTCAGTGATTCATTTTCGTTTATATGTTTTGTTATGTAAGTCATGTTTTGTTATGGATAGGAAGTATTTGATTCATATACAAAATGATATTAAGTTCTTAAACATTATTTTTTTAATCATAAAATGAAAATTATTCTTGAATTTTTATGATGGAGAATGAAATCTCATCGTGTCGTGGAGACGGTAATCCGTAAGTATGCACGAGAGACAATATCATTCTATTTATTGTGAAATAGTATGTAATTGAATGTTATATTATATATACATAATCATTAACATGTTATATTTATTATTTATATCAATTATACTTATTATTATACCCATCCAAATAATGATGTGTTGAATAACAAACTATACCACGGCGTGGAGACGGTAAGTCGTACGTACGCACATATGGTGACTTTGTCATTCATAGGATGGATAAAATAATTAATATAGTCATAACATATTTATAATAACATCATAGTATGTATAAGGTATTGAAGTTATTATTTTTTTATGGAAACAACAAAGAAAGAGGAAGTGGAAGAAGAAAAGAACTTTGAAAGATGTGATGAAATAATTACCTCTTCTTCGGGTGTTTCCTTTTGATTTGAACAAAAGGGATCCTTTGGTTGGATTTATGATCAAAATAAGGCCTATAGGATGAATTTATGTTAGTTGGGAGGTTATTTTATCAGGGTTTTTTTGATCCAAATGGCTTTGTAGGTGTGAATTTAATAGTAGGGGAGTATCCATTTATAAGAGAGGTGAGGGGCACTTTAGAAAAAGATTAAAATATTATTTATTATAAAATTATTTTTCGGTTTCTAATATATCCAAATGAATTTATTTCTAGGATAATGTGGGGATGGTATACATCCTCTCAAAAAATAGGTTTTAGACAAGTTTAGGTCACCATATTAACCTTATCTTTTAGATTTAACTCTTAGTTAAATAGTTTAACGTTTACCATGTCTTCTTGTATTTTTATACTACATGGTTAATATGGTTACTATAAAATTACAAGATAAACTCAAGTGGTTCATTAATGAAATATATAACATTATCTGAGTCCTTTGGCTGAATCTTATATTTTTAAGAATATTATATCATTTAATAATATAGTATTTGTTTTAAAAACACAATGATGTCAATTTTGACACTATTTAGTATTTGGTTTTTTTGAAAGTCATAAAAACTTGATTACTTCAAAAAAATACATTAAATAAACCCTAAAATGTCATATTCACATATAAAATTCTTTTATGGAATCAAAACTTTCAATTTAAATTTATTTTAATATTTATAATATTAAATATTTTAATATATCATTAATAAGGTAATTATTGCATCATTATTATGTCATAAATAAATTTAATTATTTAATTTTAAAAAATTCTAAATAAAATACCATGATGTAGAAAATATTTTTATATTTCTAATGAACATTTATAGTCTAATTTATCTTTTTTTTATCCTCATATTAAAAATGGTTTAGTTATTAAAATTTGAATTTAACACTTTTAACTCTTCTTTAAATAAAATATAGTAAATGTCCTAATCTAACCGAAATGGATCAAAAAGGATCATATTTTTGTCCCAAGGTTTATTTTGGTCTAAAAACATTTATCCAATATAATTAGGACATGTTTTGGCGTATTTTTATATTATTATAATATTATTTTTACTTTTAATTACCCTATTTACTTTTAACCATTGTAAATAAAATTCAAAATTACTATTCATCAAAAATTATTTTGATCCTATTGAACCACATTTTACTTACTAATGACAACCGTGTCTGTCGGAGTTTTAAAATTCAATTCACATAAAGAGGTAAAATTATGTTTTATGCAAATTTGCAAATGTGCCTAGAAGGTGGGTAAAAGACATTAAAAAGTTCAATAAAATTTTATATATCTAATATTATTATAAAAAGACTCCAATAAATTACATTGGACTAATATAGTTATTATGTATCTATTTTTAATTTAAAATAAATTTATATTAAAAATAATTATTTAAATAAAAATTCATTTTTAAACAATAACGTGATGTTTTTCACTATTCATCAAAAATTGAAAGTTTTCAAAAAAATACCAAAAATTCACCCTAAGATAATTTTGATATTTGGAATCCAAAAATGAAGTCCATTTTGAAAAATAAAATTTATAAAATTTCAAAAATTGGGTATTACTATTCATAACTACTTTTTAAACGGCTAGTTTGATTGGTCATGGTGTTCTAGAACTCGAAGTTGCCTACAAGGCAAGCTGTTGTATTATTCAAAGATAGGTTTACCATGGAAGATTGGGGTGTTACATTCTTCCCTCCTTCAAATAATTTCATCCTTGAAATTTCTATAATATTAATGCATAAAAATATTCGGGTGGTTCTCCATCATAAGTTCCTCAGGTTCCCATGTTGCCTCCTCCATTTTATGGTTCCTCCAAAGAACTTTTACCATATGAGTCATCTGGTTTCTCAACTCTTTTTCTCTAGTATCAATAATTCTAATAGGCTCTTCACAATAAGACAGATCGGGTTCTAGTTCTATTTCTTCATAGGTGAGTACATGCATTGGGTCACGCATGTATTTTCTCAACAGTGATACGTGGAACACATCATGAACTTTGGAGAGACTTGGAAGAATTGCCAAACGATAAGACACAACTCCAATTCATTCTATAATTTTGAAAGGCCTGATTTACCTGGGACTTAATTTACCCTTCTTACTAAATCGTATAACACCCTTCCATGGAGATACCTTCAAGAAAACATGATCACCCACTTGAAATTCCAAATCCTTCCTTCGGTTATCAGCATAGCTCTGTGGCCTACTTTGAGCTTCTTTGATGTGTGTTTAGATAATATTAACCTTTTACATTATTTCCTCAACAAGTTCTGGGCCTATAAGTTTTCTTTCACCAACATCATCCCAACAAGTTGGTGCACGCCATCTCTTTCCATATAACGCTTCATATGGTGCCATCTGAAAACTTGAATGGAAGCTATTGTTATTGGAAAATTCTACCAGAGGTAAATACTGATCCCACATACCTTGAAAGTCAAGTGAGCCAGATCTCAACATGTCTTCTGAAGTTTGAATATTCCATTTTGATTGTCCATCAGTTTGATGGTGGTAGGCAGTTCTCAAACAAAGTTCAGTATCTAGGGATTTATGAAGACTTTTCCAGAATCTTGATGTAAAACAGGGATCACGATCAGAAACAATTGATAAGGGTATACCATAATGTCTTACAACCTTATTAATATATATTCTGGCTAAACTTTCAAGTGGTAAATTTTCTCTTGTAGTAAGAAAATATGTTGACTTGGTAAGACGATCAACAATGACCCATATTGCATCATTCCTTCTAGGAGTCTTTGGTATCCCCATGACAAAGTCCATCGTAATATCATCCAATTTCCACTCAGGTATGGGAAGAGGTTGCATGACTCCTCTAGGATGTTTTCCTATAGCCTTCACCTATTGACAAACCATACATCTTGACACATTATCTACAATATCCCTCTTCATGTTGTCTCACTAAAAATGTTCCTTAAAATATCTATACATCTTAGTGATACTAAGGTGTATAGAGAAATTGTATCTATGAGCATCATCCAACAATTCCATTTTTAGGTCAAGTATATTAGGAACACAAAGCCTCTTCCCAAATTTCAAAATTCCATCTTCATATACGAAGTCAACCAATCTCCCATCATTCACAACTTTAATTTTATTTTAAAACTCCTCATCATTAGTATGAGAAATTTTTGTCCTTTCTAGTAAATATGGTTTGGAAACCATTTGAAAAAGTATTGATGTTTCACCATCCATGATTATTCTCATATCCATCTTCACTAGATCCATGAACATATGATCCCTTTCAACTCTCATCTTGTTTAGAACACCATGATCCTTTTTCCTAAAAGCATATGCCACCTTATTTTCCTCCCTCAGTTGGTAGTGTATTGTGAAATCATAATCCTTGAGTAGTTCAAGCCATCTTTTTTGCCTCATTTTGAGTTATTTTTGTGAGAAAATATACTTCAAACTCTTATGATTAGTATATATCTCACATTTTTTACCATAGAGATAGTGTCTCCATATCTTCAATGCAAATATTATAGTTGTTAACTCAAGATCATTAGTAGGATATTTTTGTTCATGAATTTTTAGCTGCCATGATGCATAGGCAATAACTCTATCATTCTACATAAGGACACAACCAAGTAATTTTTTTTGAAGCATCACTATAAATAACAAACCCATCATTCCCCGATGGTAGAGTCAATATAGGAGCATTGAATAATCTTCTCTTAAATTATTAAAAACATTCTTCACACTGTTTTGTCCAAAAACATTTAACCCCTTTACGTGTGAGCTTGGTAAATGGATCAACCAATCAGGCAAAATTCTAGACAAAACATCAATAGTAACCTGTTAAACCAATAAAATTGCATACCTCAGTCCAAAAGGCATTACTGTAAACTCATAATGCCCATACCTGGTTCGAAATGTTGTCTTTGGAATGTTTTCCTTCTTCACGCACAACTGATGATATCCAGATCGAAGGTCAATCTTTGAAAAATATTGATCTCCATGAAGTTGATCAAATAAATCATCAATTTGAGGTAGGGGATACTTGTTCTTTATTGTTATAGCATTGATCTCCCTATAGTCAATGTACAACCTCATAGATCCATCTTTCTTCTTAACAAAAAGGACAGGGGCTCCCCCTGGAGAAACATTAGGGTGAATAAATCCTTTATTACTCAATTCCTCTGGTTACTTCTTTAGTTCCACTAATTCCATAGTGTTCATTCTATAAGGGGTCTTCGATATGGGCCTTTAACTAGAAATTAATTCAATGGAAAACTCAATTTCCCATTCTGGAGGATGTCTAGGTAAATCCTCTCGAAACACATCAACATATTATTTCATAATAGGTACATAATCTATTTGAACATTTCTTTCCTCACCCATAGTTATTTCACTCCCTTCCTCCCCAATGATTGAATTTAGTAGAGCTATTGGGGGTGGATCTTGATGAGAATCAAATGATGATGTTTCTTCTCTAAAGATAAGGGATTCCTTATCATCATCAAAAATTGTAACGTCCTTATTCTTACAATAAATTTTCACATCATGGTCCGAAATCCAATCCATACTGAGGATTATATCAAATTCAATCATGGGAATAACAATAAGATCATAAGATAATGCATGTTTATATGACATAATAGTAACTGATTGACAAAACTTTGTTGCAATGATACTTCCCTTAGGAGTTTTGACTCACAACTCCCTTACTAAGTCAAATTGTAAATATCTAATTTTCTTGGAAAACTGGGAAGATATGAAAGAATGAGTTGATCCAGAATCAAATAAATCATTGGCTAATTTTGAGGAAATTATTAAAGTACCTGCCACCACATCATTCGAAACTTCAACCTCAGCAGTTGTGATCGCATAAGCTTGGCCTTTCTACCTTGGCCTTTTCTGAGGTAAGTTTTCTTGATGCTTATGAAATTCATTTTCATAATTCCCCATTTCTTTACAATTGTAGCATTGAACATTGAAAACCTATTTCTTCCCCTTGCAATCACGAGATTAATGGCCTTTTTCTATATACTTGTAACAAACTATCAACCCCTTTAGGCATGTACCAGGGAGTTTCTTACCAAAATTACTACAGGATGAAAATTCAACTTTTCCCTTCTTCCCCTTATTTATTTTTCTAGAGTTTTCAATATATCTCTTCTTCTCTTCCTTCACTTTAAAGTCATAAGACTTAGAGAATTTCTTTTCTGTCTTGATAGCACATGAGACTATATCTTCATACAATGAGAAGGATTGTGAGACTAATGCTCAATAGAGAAATGGTTTTAACCCATAAAATAATCGATCAATATTAATTCTTGGGTTATGTATATAATCTACAACATTCCTTGATAACCTTGTAAAGTTTGCCTCATACTTTGCAACATTCTCATCCTCTTTTGGCCTCAGACTCAGAAATTGCATTTCCATATCATCTCAATGTTCACAAGGAAAGTATTTTTCTAAGAAAATCTCTTTAAAATCCCTCCATTCCATATTTTATACTTCTTCATCCTCCTATTTGTTTTGAAATAATGAACACCATTGATCTGCTTCTCCTGAGAGGCGATAAACCGGCATGACAGCCTTTTCCCTTTCGCTACTCCCCAAAGCATGAAATATTTTCTCTAAAGAACTTTTCCATTGCTCAACTACAAATGGATTTGTAGTCCCATTGAATTTTGGTGGTTGTTGCCTCATGAAGTAGTCTAACATTGATCCTCCACATTATGGATCAGGGTGCTCCATACGTGTAAGGTTATTATTCATAACCTCAGTGAGTTGTCCCAGTATGGTTATATGTTGATCAGCACTAGTTGCATCACCATCTCCACTATAATTATCTTGAATAGGAGGGTAATCCCTACATGTATTATGTGCAGTGATACGGTTTCCATTCCTTCCACTAGGCTCCATTTCTAAACAATGGAATACAATAGATTAGTTTATGAATCACAATTCATAATTCCAAACTTGTAAAATACTTAACATAAATTGAATAGTTTATTCATATAATCCATAATCATAAAAAAATTATTTGGGGATGTATTTACTCATAATGGTTTGTAAATAAAATGTGAATTATCCTAAGCATATCCCCTAGGAGTGTCAAACCAGGTGCGCAGTAAGGCCCGTTGTCATGTACTAGGATACCCTAGGTCAAGCTCGAAACTCCTTGTTGGAGTTTTCAATCCTAGGTACATCTATGTCAGAACCACGTCCACTTATAGTATCCAGACATGGATGTATTGCTTGGAAAACCCACATAATATCTACATTACCAAAAAAATTTGATGTTCTTCTATACTAATCCTCAAAGTCTATCTTAGGTTGATGTTTTCTAATCAGAGTTTTTCTAAATCTAGTTTCCAAAGTTCGTACTAAACTTCCTATGATACCAACTGTAATGCCCTGACCCCAGTTACCCAGAGTCGGTGCATTATTACATAACATTGGCATGATCATAAGAGATCAAGTCTAGAAATACCGGTCAGTTTAGTATCCTTAGATGTACTAGATACATACATAAGTTTTACATTACATTATTAAATGAAAAAAAACAACATTGTGTCTCCATTGAACACACTCATATTCCTTAGCATATCCCTGCAGGTCAGTCATAATATACTTCTTCACATCCTGGGAAAAAATTAAAACATAATAAAGGGGTGAGCTCAGATACTCAGTAAGGATAAAAATATAGTGGAAACTATCATAAATAAGTATAAACATTTAAAGAAATGTATAAGACTAAAACACAATCCTTTTAAACATAAACTTCAGTATAATATAGCAATGATAAATAAAATAATTTCATTTACTTATTCACATGGATATTCTACTAGTAAACTAATCACATGTAATATCAATAACTAATCTCATAATGATGGAATGTATAATGTTGGACATCATAAATATATAGTCAAGGCCTCATGCCAAGACTATAAATAAAAATATTGCCAAGGTCTTGTTCCAAGATACCAGTTGGTCTCATGAGACCTACCGATGCATCGAGGGGCTATAGTATGACCCGCCCATCACTTACTACATCCAACGCATTCCTCATATGAAAAGGGTGAAACACAACATAAACATTCGTATTAAACTAGTATATGAAATGTTAATACATTAACCATAAACCCTGAATGACATAAAAATAGCATATATATAGTCAAACATATCATAAAACTATCAATATAATATGGATTATTGTATCATAACAAATAAAATTCAATTAAACATAAAATCCAACAATAGATGTTGACATAGATGAAATCAATCCAAAAACTATTTGAGAGAAATATCTCTCTCTACTTTGAAATCATTTGAAAGTCACATGATTATAAAATAAAACATTTATTTTGAAAATATTAATATAATCTTTTAAGGTAATCTTTGAAGGTGTTATAATGGTGGAAAATAGCTGCATCTGCCATATAAGTTAAAAAACATTCTTTCCTTAATTTGTTGAAAAGTTTATAAAGTACATTGTTTGGAAAACGAAGGAAAGATTCCTTTAAAAAAAATTAAAATATAAAACAAGGGTATAAATGACTTTAACCCATAGTCTAGGAAATATAAAAAATGTTTTGAAATGCATTTTTAAGAAAATATGGATGTGTATGATAAAGAAGTCCCAATAGATATTTACGTATAAACAGCCTCAGATAATAAAGAGATTGTAAAATTAACCCTTACCTTGTAATTTTCCTTGGTTGAGGGTATGTTAACCTCCTATATAATAGTTAAATAATTGTTATTAAAATATAAAAGAACCACATACATAAATTTGATATCATATATGATCCTCTAATATTGATTTGTTAATAATATTTCAGTAGTATCATTGTTTCGGGTGTTACTGATTCATTTCCATTTATATGTTTTGTTACGTAAGTCATGTTTTTTTATGGATAGAAAGTATTTTATTCATATATAGAATTATATTAAGTTCTTAAACATTATTTTTTTTAATCATAAAATGAAATTTATTCTTGAATAGTTACGATGGGGAATGAAATCTCATCGCGTCGTGGAGACGATAAGTTGTACGTATGCACGAGCGACAATATCATTCTATTGATGGTGAAATCGTATGTAATTGGATGGTATATTATATATACAGAGTTATTAACATATTATATTTA
Organism: Viscum album; assembly: GCA_963277665.1. Taxonomy (NCBI): domain Eukaryota; kingdom Viridiplantae; phylum Streptophyta; class Magnoliopsida; order Santalales; family Viscaceae; genus Viscum; species Viscum album. The sequence continues at coordinate 598,359,546 of OY728159.1, read as the reverse complement.
ATATTTATATCAATTATAATAATTATTATACTCATCCAAATAATTAAGTGTTGAATAACAAACTACGCCACAATGTGGAGATGGTAAGACGTACGTACGTACGTATGGTGACTTTGTCATTCATAGGATGGATAGAATAATGAATATGGTTGTACCATATTTATAATAACATCACAGTATTTATAAGGTACTAGGTTTATTATTTTTTTATGGAAACAACAGATAAAGTGGAAGTAGAAGAAGAAAATAACTTTGAAAGAGGTGATGAAATAATCACCTCTTCTTTAGGTTCTTCGTTTTGATTTGAACAAAAGGTCTCCTTAGATTGTCTTTATAATCAAAGTAAGGCCTCTAGGATGAAGTGAGGGTAGTTGGGAGGATATATGAGCAGATTTTGGCCGATACATATGGCTTTGGAAGTGTTAATTTAAGATAATGGGAAGTACCCATTTATAAGAGAGGTGAGGGGCACTTTAGGAAAAGCTTGAAATATTATTTTATTATAAAATTATTTTTCAGTTTCTAATAGATCCAAATGGATTTTTTTAGAGACTAAGGTGGTTATGGTCGAAATCCTCTCAACCAATAGGTTTTAGACAAGTTTAGGTCACCATATTAACCTTATCTTTTAGATTTAACTCTTAGTTAAATAGTTTAATTTTTACCATGTCTTCTTGTATTTTTATACTATATGGTTAATATAGTTACTATAAAATTCCAAAAAAAACTAACGTGGTTAATTAATAAAATATATAACATTATCTAAGTCCTTTGTCCTTATTTTATATTTTTAGGAATATTATATCATTTAATAATATTGTATTTGTTTTAAAAACTCATTTATGTCAATTTCGACACTATTTAGTATTTGGTTTTTTTGAAAGTTGTAACAACCTGATTACTTAAAAAAATATTGAATCAGCCCTAAAATTTCATATTCACCTAGAAAATTTGTATATGGCATCAAAAGTTTCAATTTATATTTATTTTAATATTTATAATATCAACTATTTTAATCTTTCATTAATAAGGTAATTACTGCATCATCATTGTGTCGTAAATAAATTTAATTATTTAATGTCTAAAAATTATAAATAAAATACCATGATGTGGGAAATATTTTAAGATTTATAATGAATATTTATAGTTGAATTTATCTAATGTATAACCCTATATTGAAAATGGTTTATTTATTAAAATTTGAATTTAACAATTTTAACTCTTCTTTAAATAAAATATAATAAATATCGTAATCTAACCCAAATGGATCAAAAAGGATCTTATTTTTGTCCTAAGGTTGATTTTGGTAGAAAAACACTTATAAAATATAATTATTACATGTGTTTGGATAATTTTGTATTATTATAATATTATTTTTACCATTAATTACCCTATTTACTTTTAACCGTGGTAAATAAAATTCAAAAGTTACTATTCACCAAAAATTATTTTCATCCTATTAAACCACATTTTACTTACTAATAACAATCGAGTTTGTCAGATTTTTGAAATTCAATTCACAGAAGCGGTAAAATTACGTTTTATACAAATTTGCAAATGTGCCTAGAAGGTGGGTAAAAGACGTTATAAAGTTCAATAAAATTTTATATATCAAATATTATTATAAAAAAAATCCAATGAATTACATTGGACTAATATATGTATTATGTGTATATTTTTACTTTAAAATAAATTTAAATTAAAAATAATTATTTAAATAAAAAGTCAGTTTTAAACAATAACGCAGTGTGTTTCCACTATTCATTAAAAATTGAAAGTTTTCAGAAAAATACCAAAAAATAACCCTAAGATAATTTTGATATTCTGAATCCAAAAATGAAGTCCATTTTGAAAAATAAAATTTATAATATTTCAAAAAGTGGGTATTACTATTCATAACTTCTTTTTAAATGGCTAGTTTGATTGGTCATGGTGTGCTAGAACTCAAAGTTGCGTACATGACAAGCTATTATATTATTCAAAGAGGTTTAATGTAGAAGCTTGGGGTGTTAAATTTTACCTTACTTAAAATAATTTCATCCTCATAATTTCTAGAATATTATTTCATAAAAATATTTGGGTGGTTCTTCATCATAAGTTCCTCAGGTTCCTACATTGCCTCTTCCATTTTATGGTTTCTCTAAATAACTTTTACCAGACGAGTCATACGGTTTCTCAACACTTGTTCTCTGGTATTAAGAATTATGATAGGATCTTCACAATAAAACAGATTGGGCTCCAGTTCTATTTCTTCATAGGTGAGTACATGCGTTGGGTCGGGCATGTATTTTCTCAATAGGGATATGTAGAAGACATCATGAACTTTTGAGAGACTTGAAGGTATTGTTAAACAGTAATCTAAAACTCCAATTTGTTCTAGAATTTCAAAAGTTTTGATGTACATGGGACTTAATTTACCCTTCTTATCAAATTGTATAACACTCTTCTATGGAGATATCTTCAAGAAAACATGATCAACCACTTGAAATTCCAAATCCTTCCTTCGGTTATCGGCATAGCTCTTTTTCCTACTTTGAGCTTCTTTGATGTGGGTTTGTAAAATCTTCACCTTTTCCATTTATTCCTCAATAAGTTCTGGGCCTACAATTTTTCTTTCACAAATGTCATCCCAACAAGTTGGTGTGTGACATCTCTTTCTATATAACGATTTATATGGTGCCATATGAATACTTGAATGGAAGCTATTGTTATAGGAAAATTCTACCATAGGTAAATAATGACCCCACATACCTTGAAAGTCAAGGAAGAAAGATCTCAACATGTCTTCTAAATTTTTAATAGTCCATTTTGATTGTCCATTAGTTTGAGGGTGGTAGGTAGTACTCAAATGAAGTTCAGTATCTAGGGATTTCTGAAGACTTTTCCAGAATCTTGTTGTAAAATGGGGATCATGATCAGAAAAAATCGATAGGGGTACACCATCAAGTCTTACAACCTAATTAATATATAGTATGGCTAAACATTCAAGTGGTAAATCTTCTCTTATACCAAGAAAATGTGCTGACTTGGTAAGACGGTCAACAATGACCCATATTGCATCATTCTTTCTAGGAGTCTTTGGTATCTCTATAAAAAATTCCATCATAATATCATCCCATTTCCACTTAGGTATGGGAATATGTTGCATGACTCCTCTAGGATGATGTCTTCCAGCCTTCACCTGTTTAAAAACCATAAATATTGATACATAATCAGCAATATCCTTCTTCATGTTGTCCTACCAAAATTATTCCTTCAAATCTCTATACATCTTAGTGCTAATAGGGTGTATAGAGAAATTGGAGTAATAAGAATCATCTAATAATTCCATTTTTAGGTCAGTTATATCAGGAACACAAAGATGATTCCAAAATTTCAAATTTTCATCTTCATATATGAATTCAACCAATCTCCCATCATTCACAGCTTTAATTTTCTTTTGAAACTCCTCATCATCAATTTGAGAACTTTTTATCCTTTCTAGTAAAGATGGTTTGGAAACCATTTGAAAAAGTATTGATGTTTCACCTTCCATGATTATTCTCATATCCATATTTACTAGATCTATGAACATAGGATCCCCTTCAACTCTCATCTTGTTCAGAACTCCATGATCCTTTCTGCTCAAAGAATCTACCACCTTATTTTCCTTCCTTGGGTGGTAGTGTATTATTCAATCATAATCCTTGAGTAGTTCAAGACATATCTTTTTCCTTATATTGAGTTCCTTCTGTGAGAAAATATACTTCAAACTCTTGTGATCAGTATATATCTCACATTTTTCATTATATATATAGTGTCTCCATATCTTTAGAGAAAATATTACATCTCCTAACTCAAGATCATGAGTGGTATAGTTTTGTTCATGAATTTTTAGCTGTTGTGATGCATAGGAAATAACTATATCATTCTGTATAAGGACAAAACTAATTCCTTTATTTAAAGCATCACTATAAATAACAAACCCATCATTCTATGATGGTATATTCAAGATAGGAGCATTGAATAATCTTCTCTTCAATTCTTAAAAATATTCTTCACACTCTTTTTTCCAAACAAATTTAATCCCTTTATGTGTGAGCTTGTTTAATGGGTTAGCCAGTCAGGAAAATTTTTAGATGAAACTCCAATAATAATCGGCTAAACTAATAAAACTACGTACATCGGTTATACTCATCAGTGTTGGCCATTCTTGGATTTTCCTTGTCTTTTAAGGATCAACAGAGATTCCATCATTATAGACAATATGGACAAAAAAAGAAATCTCCTGAAGCCAGAATTCACACTTGCTAAACTTACCATATAATTCATTTCTTCTAAGAGTCTTTAGAGTAGTGCACAAGTGATTTTCATGATCTTTATAGACTTTGGAGTATACCAAGATATCATCAATAAATACTAATACAAAGTCATCAAGATATTCCTTGAAAACTCTATTCATTATATCCAAGAAAACAGAGGGTGAATTATTCAGTCCAAAAGACGTTACTGTAAAGTCATAATGCCCATACCTGGTTCAAAATGGTGTCTTTGGAATGTCTTCCTTCTTCATGCACAACTAATGATATCCATATCAAAGTTTAATCTTTGAAAAATATAGATCTCCATGAATTTGATCAAATAAAGCATCAATTTGAGGTAGGGATACTTTTTATTTATTGTTACAGCATTTATCTCCCTATAGTCAATGCATAACCTCATAGATCCATCTTTCTTCTTAACAAAAAGAATAGGGGTTACCCATGGAGAAACACTAGGGAGAATAAATCCTTTATTAATCAATTACTATAGTTGTTTCTTTAGTTCCACTAATTCCACAATGTCCATTCTATAAGGGGTTTTTGATATGGGTCTTGAAGTAGAAATTAAGTCAATGGAAAATCAATTTCCCATTTTGGAGGATGTCTAGATAAATCCTCTAGAAACACATCAACATATTCTTTCATAATAGTTACATACTCTATTTGAACATTCAGTTCCTCACCCATAGTTATTTCACTCCCTTCTTCCCCAATAATTATATTTAGTAGAGCTACTAGGGTTGGATCTAGATGAGAATCAGATGGTGATGTTTCTGCTCTAAACATAAGGGATTCATTGTCATTGTCAAAAATTGTAACCTCCTTCTTCTTACAATAAATTTTCGCATCATGGTCCAAAATCCAATACATACCAAGAATTATATCAAATGCAATCATGGGTATGTCAATAATATCAATAGATAAAGAATGTTTATATTCCATAATGGTAACTGATTGACAAAACTTTTTTGAAATGATACTTCCCTTAGGAGTTTTGACTGACAACTCCCTTGTTAATTCAAAATGAAAATATCTAATTTTCTTGGAAAACTAGGAAGATATGAAAGAATGTGTTGATCCATAATCAAATAAACCATTGGCTAATTTTTAGGAAATGATTAAAGTACCTATAACCACGTTATTCAAAACTTCAACCTCAACATTTGTGATCGCATAAGCTTGGCCTTGCTCCCTTGGCCTTTTTTGAGGTAATTTTCCTTGATGATTAGGAAATTCATTTTCATAATGCCCCATTTGTTTAGAGAATTACTTTTCTATCGTGATAGCATATGAGACTACATCTTCGTACGATAAGAAGGATTTTGAGACTAATGCTCGATGGATAAAGGTTTTAACCCATCAAAGAATCGGTCAATCTTACTTCTTGGGTTACGTATATAATCTGCAGGATGCCTTGATAACCTTGTAAAGTTCACCTCATACTTTACAAAATTTGCATCCTCTTTTTACCTCAGACTCAGAAATTGTCTTTCCATATCAGCTTGATGTTCATGAGGAAAGTATTTTTCTAATAAAACCCTTTAAACTCCATCTATTCCATATTTGATACTGATTCATCCTCTTTTGTGTTTTGAATTAATGACCACCATTGATCTGCATCTCCTGAGAGGTGATAAACTGCCATGACAACCTTTTCCCTTTTGCTACTCCCCAAATCATGAAATATTTTCTCTTAGGAACTTATCCATTGCTCAACTACAAATGGATTTTTAGTCCCATTTAATGTTGGTGGTTGTTTCCTCATGAAGCGGTCTAACATTGATTCTCCGATTTGTGGATCACAATGCTCCATACGGGTAAGGTTATTATTCATAACCTAAGTAAGTTGTCCCAGTATGGTTATAAGATGATCAGCACTAGTTGCATCACCAATTCCAATATAATTATATTGAATATAAGGTAAATCCATACATGTATTACATGTGTTGATACAGTTTCCATTCCTTCCACTAGGTTCCATTTCTAAACAATGGCATACACTAGATTAGTTTATGAATCGCAATGCATAATTCCAAACTTGTAAAATACTTAACATAAATTGAACAGTTTATGCATATAATACATAATCATAAAAAAATTCTTTGGGGGCATATTTACTCATAATGTTTTTTAAAGAAAATGTGAATTATCGTCATCATATCCCCTAGGAGTGTCAAACCAGGTGCGCAGTAAGGCTCGTTGTCATGCATCGGGATACCTTGGGTCAAGACCGAAATTCCTTGTTGGATTTTTTCACTCCTAGGTACATCTGTGTCAGAACCGCGCCCACTTATAGTATCTAGATAGGAATGTATTTCTTGGAAAAACCCACATAATATCTACATTACAAAAAAATTTGGATGTTCTTCTATACTAATACTCAAAATCTATCTTAGTGTAATGTTCTCTAATCAGAGTTTTTCTAAATCTAGTTTCCAAAGTTTATACTAAACTTCCTCTAATACCAACTGTAACACCATGACCCTAGTTACCTAGAGTCGGTACATTATTACATAACATTGGCATGATCACAAGAGATCAAGTCCTGAAATACCGATCAGTTTAGTAGCCTTGGAAGTACTAGATATATACATAAGTTTTACATTACATTATGAAATGAAAAAAAACAACATTGTGTCTCCATTTAACACACTCATATTCCTTATCCTATCTCTGAAGGTCAGTTATAATATACTTCTTTGCATCCTGGGAAAAATTAAAACATAAGAAATGGATGATCTTAGATTCTCAGTAAGGATAATAATATAACGAAAACTATCATAAATAAGCATAAACATTTAAGGCAATGTATAAGACTAAAACACAAGCCTTTTAAAAATAAAATTCAACATAATATGGCAATGATAAATAAAATAATTCCATTTACTTATTCACATGTATATTATACTAGTCAACTAATCACATGTAATATCAATAGATAATCTCATAATGATGGAATGCATAATTCTGGACATCATGACCACATAGTCAAGGCCTCGTGCCATGACTATAAATAAAAATATTTTCAAGGCCTTGTGCCAAGAGAGTAGTTTGTCTCATGAGACCTAGAGATGAATAGAGGGGCTATAGAAGGCTCTTCCTGTCACTTACTATGTCCAATGGATTCCTCATATGAAAAGGGTAAAATATAACATAAACATTCTTATTAAAATAGCATACAAAATGTTAATACATTAACCATAAATGGTGAATGACATAAAAATAGCATATCCATAGTCAAACATATCATAAAATTATCAATACAATATAGAGTATTGTATCATAATAAATCAACTCCAATTAAACATAAAATCCAACAATAGATGTTGATATAGATGAAATCAATCCAAAAACTATTTGAGATAAATATCTCTCTCTACTTTGAAATTATTTAAAAGTTGAATAATTATAAAAGAAAACATTTATCTTTAAAATATTAATATAATCTTGTAAGGGAATCTTTGAAGGTGTTATAATGGCAGAAAATATCTGCATTATCTGTATAAGTTATAAAACTATTCTTTCCTTAATTTGTAGAAAAGGTCATAAAGTACATTGGTTGGAAAATAATGGAAAGATTCCTTTGAAAACATTTTATAAAAAGTAAAAAAATGGTATAAATTACATTAACCCATAGTTTAGGAAATATTAAAAATGTTTTGAAATACATTTTTAAGAAACCTATATGTGGATGATAAAGAAGTCTCAGTAGATACTTACGTATAAACAGTCTCGGATAATAAAGAGATTGTAAAATTAACCCTTACCTTTTACTTTTCCTTAGTCGAGGGTATGCTAACCTCCTGTATAATAGTTAAATCATTGTTATTAAATTATAAAATAACCACATGCATAAATATGATATCATATATGATCCTATAATATTTCTTTGTTAATAATATTTCAGTAGTATCATTTTTTTGGGTGTTACTGATTTGTTTTTGTTTATATGTTTTGTTATGTAAGTCATGTTTGTTATGGATAGGAAGTATTTGATTCATATCCAGAATGATATTAATTTCTTTAAAATTATTTTTTTTAATCATCAAATTAAAATTATTCTATAATATTTACGATGGGGAATGAAATCTCATCGCGTTGTGGAGACGGTAATTCATACGTATGCACGAGCGACAATATCATTCTATTAATGGTGAAATAGTATGTAATTGGATGGTATATTATATATAAAGAATAATTAAAATTTTATATTTATTATTTATATCAATTATACTCATTATTATACTCATCCAAATAATGAAGTGTTGAATAATAAACTACACCGCGACTTGGAGACGGTAAGCCATATGCACGCACGTATAGTGACTTTTTCATTCATAGGATGGATAGAATAATGAATATGGTTATAAAATATTTATAATAACTTCACATTATATAGAAGTTACTATATTTATTATTTTGGTATGGAAACAACAAAGAAAGTAGAAGTGGAAGAAGAAAATAACTTTGAAAGATATGATGAAATAATTACCTCTTCTTTGGGTGATTCCTTTTGATTTGAATAAAAGGGCTCCTTAGATTGGATTTATGATCAAATTAATGCCTCTATAATGAAGTTAGGGTAGTTGGTAGGATATTTGAGTAGGTTTTGTCCAAGCCAAATGGCTTTTGAGGTGTAAATTTAAGAGAAGGGGAAGTACCCATTTATAAGAGAGGTGAGGGGCACTTTAAGAAAAGCTTGAAATATTATTTTATTATAAAATTATTTTTTGGTTTATAATAGCTCAAAATGAATTTATTTCTAGTATAAGATTTTTATGGTCTAAATCCTCTCAACCAATAGGTTTTATAAAAGTTTAGGTCCCCATATTAACCTTATATTTTAGATTTAACTCTTAGTTAAATAGTTTAACTTTTACCATGTCTTCTTGTATTTTTATACTACATGGTTAATATATTTACTATAAAATTCCAAGAGAACCTAAAGTGGTTCATTAATGACATATCTAACATTATCTAAGTCCTTTGGACGAATATTATAATTTTAGGAATATTATATCATTTAATAATATAGAATTTGTTTTAAAAAATCATTTATGTCAATTTGGACACTATTTAGTATTTGGTTTTTGTGAAACTCATAACAACTTTATTACTTAGAAAAAATAAATTGAATCAATCCTAACATGTCATATTCACCTATAAAATTCGTGTATGACATCTAAAGTTTCAATTTACATTTATTTTAATATTTATAATATCAATTATTTTAATCTTTCATTAATAAGGTAATTATTGCATCATCATTGTGTCATAAATAAATTTAATTATTTAATTTTTAAAAATTATAAATAAACTACCATGATGTGGGAAATATTTTTTTATTTCTAATAAATATTTATAGTCTAATTTATCTTTTGTATATCCCTATATTGAAAATGGTTTATTTATTAAAATTTGAATTTAACACTTTTAACTCTTCTTTAAATAAATTATAATAAATATCCTAATCTAACCCAAATGGATCAAAAGGGACCTTTTTTTGTAATAAGGTTTATTATGGTTGAAAAAAACTTATCCAATAGAATTATGATATGTGTTGGAGTAATTTTATATTATTATAATATTATTTTTACTATTAATTTCCCTATTTACTTTTAACCGTGGTAAATAAAATTCAAAAGTTACTATTCACAAAAAAAATATTTTCATCCTATTGAACCACATTTTACTTAATGATGACAATCATTTCTATCAGATTTTTGAAATTCAATTCACAGAAGTAGTAAAATTAAGTTTTATGCAAATTTGCAAATGTGCCTAGAAAGTGGGTAAAAGACGTTAAAAAGTTCAATAAAATTTTATATGTCTAATCTTATTATAAAAAGACTCCAATGAATTGAATTGGACTAATATGGGTATTATGTATATATTTTTATTTTAAAATAAATTTAAATTAAAAATAGTTATTTAAATAAAATGTCGGTTTTAAACAATAACGCAGTGTTTTTCACGATTCATCAAAAATTGAAAGTTTTTAGAAAAATACAAAAAAATCACCCTAAGATAATTTTGATATTATGAATCCAAAAATTAAGTCCATTTTAAAAAATAAAATTTATAAAATTTTAAAAAGTGGGTATTACTATTCATAACTGCTTTTTTAACGGCTAGTTTGATTGGTCGTGGTGTGATAGAACTTGAAGTTGTGTACAACACAAGCTATTGAATTATTCAAAGAGAAGAATATAGTGGAAGATTGTGGTGTTACAAGTTTTCCACTATAACTATATTCAACTTGGTTAATATGTTTCTTTGCCACACCCTATTACAAGGCATGCATTCAATGAACTTTTTTAACAATAGTTTTATAAACTGCTACTAAAAACTAATTTTAATTAACAAAAATGTTATAGTGTCTATTAGGTTTACAATTGTCCTATTTCTCATTAGTTTTACCTAGAGACTTGCATATCCTATACTCTTGTTAGTAGTTTTAGTGATTTTTAGTTTTGTGTAATTAAAATATAAACTGATTTGAAACCGTATGAATTAATGACACTTACAAGCATGCTTTGATATCATATATTTTTTTATGATAGAAACTAACATTGCCTTAGCGATTCAATTGATTTTTTGAAAACACTATATGCCAATCATATTTTTTGATAACTGTCTATCACATGATATAAATTGAATGAATCTAAGGGTTTAAACTTTATTGTGGACTATGATATCCCATAACATATGTCACAATACAAAATCCTTAGATCAATAAATTAATCATATTTTATGACTACCGGTATGATATATAATGTGATCCAAAAATTCTTCATTTCTTGTATAGTTTCATGAATATAAAAACATGGGAAACATTGGTACCACTATTGAGATTCAAATGATCCCAACAACACTTGTTAAAAGAAATAAAAACAATTAATGAATCCAAAACTAAGATCCCCATGAAAGATATATGGAATCACACTAAACTAAAAATGAATAACCAAGAAAAACTAGCATGTGTGTACCTTAAATAGAAGATTCACTACAATATACATCTTTTATACTTTATGACAATCACCAAGTAATAATAAAATGATCCTTCCTTATGCGGTGTATCCATAGGTTGAATATGAATCATTTATCATATGAATAACCCCCCCCCCCTTCTTATCACAGTGTGCTAACAACTCGTACATAAAGAAAGGAAGAGAATAGATATTAAAGTTTTAGGGAGTACCTGATGGGTTTTTTATGATTATTATATGACCATATTCAATCAAAGACAACCCAAACACTGGAATATCTATCTTTTAGAATCAATGCGTAAATAAACTATATAAATAGTGTACCTGTAAATCACCAGCGGCAGCAGTCTTATTCTTTCCTAGTGAAGGAGAATGCTTAATGAAGATCACGAAGCAGTGAACAAAATCATTCTGCCTATAAGGGGGGTACACTAACTAATGGATCCACGATCATATCATGAGGATACCTGAATGTTGAAGGGGTTCTAGCACCTTCAACTTAGATAATTAATAGTAGTATAGGAGGAAGAGAAAATTGAGAAGGCTTGCTCATAATTTCTTGTTTACAACAGGAGGGATCACATCCCTTTATATTTCTATCCATGATGTGTTTCATTAAATGAAAATGTGTCAACCATATTAATTTATCTATATACATTTATTTCCATAATTTATTGAATCTTATTCAATGAGAATTCAAGCCAATTAATCCATTCATAACGGATTATAACTGATAATAAAAACATTTGGGAGAAATAAATATATATCAAATATATATATTTATTATCATGTGTATTTAATACATTCATTGTAATACATGCATAAAATTTATGTAATTAAATATACAATTTAAATATATAATATTATATATATATATATATATATATATATATATTAGTGTATATTTAACAATCTCCCACGTACACTAAAATCCCATAAGGATTTTATACATAACTTCACAGCTCTTTATTAATCCATCCAAACACTTTTGGATATGGTTTTTCATCAAACTCTATTCATTTTAATCAAACTCTTTGGACAAAATTTTATCCTTATCCAAGGGCCTAATTTTGTGAACTTGCGGTTCTTAGCCGTTGAAGAACCTTTGTGGTGTTTTGTTTAACAAAGTTTTGTATTTGTTGACAACTAATCTTTTTGTTGAAGAATGTTTTTGAGTTACAAAAAGTTGAAGTTGTTGGTTGCTGAATATTTCCTTAAAGAAGATTATATTGAAGAATAAGAAGTCAGAAGTTAAGAAATTATCTAAAACTTTCTTAACAAAATCAGATGATGCTTTACTGATCTTAAAGTTCTCACAAATCATGAAAAGCTTCATGATAAAAGTTGTTGAAGAAATGGTGAAGAGGATTGATGTTTTTCACTAAGAAAAATTCTTCTAAAATTCGGAGTCTACTTGCTGAACCTGAAGTTCAGAGTCTACTTACTAAACCTGAAGTTTGGAGTCTACTTAATGAGCTGGAAGATTCGGAGTCTACTTGTTGAGCCTGAAGTTCGGAGTCTACTTGTTAAACCTGAAGTTTGGAGTCTACTTGTTGAGCCTGAAGATTTGGAGTGTACTTCCTGAACCAGAAATTCGGAGTGTACTTCCTAAGCCAGAAATTCATAGTGTACTTCCTGAACCAGAAATTCGGAGTGTACTTCCTGAACCAAAAATTCAGAGTGTACTTCCTGAACCAGAAATTCGAAGTGTACTTCTTGAACCAGAAATTCAGAGTGTACTTACTGAGCCAGAAATTTGGAGTGCACTTCCTGAAGCAGAAATTCGGAGTGTACTTCCTGAACCAGAAATTCGGAGTGTACTCCCTGAACCAAAAATTCGGAATGAAAATCCTGAGCAACATACTGAGAAATTTGGAATGACAATCCTGAGCAACATGCTGAGAAATTCGAAATGAAAATCCTGAGCAACATGCTGAGAAATTCGGAATGAAAATTCTGAGTTCAAGAAAACCAGAATTTCAACTTTGCTTAAATCTCGGAGAAATTTAAGGAGATTTGAAGAAGTCAAAGATTGAAGATTAAATGCGAGAGATTTGTGGATTTTTTTTGAAATTTGAAGAAGAAAGAAAGTTTTCAAGATTCCCACCTTTGTTTTCTGAGTTGCCTATAAATATGTGCTCAGATCATTCGCTCATTTGCAACTTTTTACACACGCGGACAAGGCGGAGTGCTGGAGAATTCAAAGTGATAAGCATCTACCATCTTGAAGAAGTTTTCTTGAGTGTTGGAGAAGAATAGAATTAGATCCATTATTTACTTTCTAATATGTTCAGATTCAGAAGTTTGGATTCAAGAAATATGGATTGAATATTCGGAGTGGGTATTTCTTTGAAATCATTATTATCTTGTTGCTGAAAAGATCGGTTTCAGAAAATCAGATCCAAGAAATCCAGATTGAATATTCGGAGTGGGCATTTCTTTGGAATCATTATTATATTGCTGAGAAGACCGGGTTCAGAAAATCGGATTCAAGAAATCCGGATTGATTATTCGGAGTGGTCATTTCTGTGGAATCATTATCTTCCTTACTGAGAAGTTTGGTTCCAGAAAATCGGATTGAAGATTCGGAGTGATCATTTGGAGTGATCATTTGTGGAGTAGCTTATCAAAGTTCTTTTTCTTATGAGTGGATCATTTGTTCTTTAAGTAAACATTGTAAACTGATAGGAGTCATTATAATCTTTCCTATCGGGAGATAGAAGGTGTCTAATGGGAGTTGGCACAAATTTTATTCACTTCTTCATCATAGTGGATTTCCATAGACCCACAGGAGTGACTATGGCAAGGACGTAGGTTCTCTTATTGAGGTCAAACCTTGTAAATCTTGTGTGCCTTTCTCGATTTACCTTTCTTGCATGCTTGAGGTTCTTTCTAAAGATTGATAAGGAAATAAATCTTAATAGGTTGTAAGGGTTGAGTTTCTTAAAGTTTTTAAACTTATAAAAGTTAAACAACTGATTCAACCCCCCCCCCCCCTCTCATTTGTTATTCAATCCTTGGAACTTCAAGTGCTATCAGAGGCAGGTTCCCTTGTTTAATCCTTATCATGGATAATATCAATTATTTCAATAGTAGAGGGATTCCTACGTTCGATGGCAAGAATTATTATGGATGGAAAAATAGGATGATTCATTATCTTCTATCTCTTGGCCTTGAAGTTGTTGATGTTGCTACTATTGGCTTTCCACCTATTGAGAAAAATTATCCAATGAAATTTGCTAACAAGAGAAACATAGAAGTTGATGGAAAGGATAGAAATGCTATTCTCATGTCCTTATCAAAAAATGTTTATCATAAGGTGATGGGTCTCACAACATCAAAAAGCATATGGGACAAGCTGGAAAGTGTTTTCGAAGGAAACACAAAAGTCAAGGAGGCCAAGATGCAAATATGGCATAGTAAGTTTGAAGACATCGGGATGAGAGATGATGAAACAATTGATGAATAATTCACCAGAGTTAATGAAATTGTATGGAACATTAGGGGATTTGGAGAAAACTTGAAAGATTCTACAATTGTGAAGAAACTTATGAGAAACTTTCCAGACAGGTTTGATTCTAAAATTTCAGCTTTAGAATATAAGGATGATTTATCTCTTGATGAACTGCATAACTTTATTTTTTCCTATGAAATGACGAAAGCTCCAATCTTTAAGAAGAAGATAAAGGATAAAATGGATTTTAAAGCTATGAGAAAGATGAAAATCCAAGATAATGAAGAATTTGACCCTTGTGAGTCTATTGATAAGGAAGATGAAGAGTTGAATGAAAAAATCATGTCTCATATCCAAGAACTATCGAAAAGGAAGAGGAAAGTATGGAGGGGAACTTCCTCTCAAATGTTTTGAGTGTGGTGGAATTGGACACTTTTCTATGAATTTCCCTAAGAAGAAAGTTGGAGAATATCAAGATGTTTGTAATGAGAATTATCGATGGAAGAATTATAACAAGAATGAAAAGGAAGAGAAGAATTCAAAAGAATTAAAGAAGAAGTTTTCAGAAAAGAAAAGAAGTATGTTGAGCAAGAAGGTTGAATCAGAATCATCTGGAAATGATTCCTTAGAAGATGAAAGTAAAGAAAGATTCAGAACATTCATTGCAAAAGTTGAGAAAAAAAATGTTTCCTCAGAGAGTGAAGAAGGTGGTGAAGAATCTTACAGAGAATATCAACTAAGACCCGAACTCCTTGCATGTCTTGAGCAAAACAAATCTCTCAAGAAATAAATTCATGTGATAAAGAAAAATCGTGAAGAAGTTCATGATTGAAGTAAAGATGTCACCAAGAATGAAGATGAATACATTCAAGAAATTTTAAGTTACAAACTTAGAATTGTTGAACAAGGAAAGATGATTGAAGATCTTATCAAGAAGCTGGAAGATAAGAAAGAAGAAGCAAACAATGTGAAATCAAAACTCCTTGATTCCAAAAATATCCTGAGGAAGATGAATGAAAACTTAAACAAAGCTACAGAAGTAAAATCTGAGACCTCTAAAAATGTTGTGAAGGATCATTATGAGAATCAGGTGAAATCTTCTCTTACCAAAAATAATGTTTCATCTGATTCTTCTAACATTTTATGTTTCAGAAGAAATGTTAGTAAATCTTGGGTGTAGAAAGGATGTAAGAAATCTATCAATCCTATAAAAGTAGAAGACTCTCTCAAATGGAGAGATGGCCTACATCCTGAGTTTTCTAGAGATGAAAGAAGTTATCAACCTCAACAAATTTTCTATAATGAAAGATCATTCATGAATAGAAAATCAAGATTTTAGGGATATTACTGGTGTTGTGGAATATATGGTCATAGAGCTTATAATTGTTGGCACAATTTATCTCTACCCGGAAGAAGGTTTGAGCAAAGTGTAAGAAATAGTGAAATAAGGATGAGTAACTCTTCATACTCACAAAAAGTTGAAAAGGTGAATTCTCAATATGTTAGAAACATTCCAACAAAGAATCAATTTGAATGTTTGGAAGAAGTTTGTGGAATATGTGATCAGTTTATTCATCATGTTGAACGATGTATGACACTCCTTCCAGAACAAGTTTCGTATGATAAGAAAGAAAAGAATGCTGAAAATAAGAAGGTTGATGAGAGAGATTTTGTTGTTGAGACAGCTTTGAAAGCAAGTAAGAGTAACAAACCATGGATTCTTGATAGTGGTTGTTCTTCACACGTGACAGGTGATATAAAAATCTTGGAACATGTTGAAATTCATGATGGAGGAGCGGTTATGTTTGGCAATGATAGTTCCCTAAAAATTAAGGGAATCGAAATGGAAGAGATTGAAGTAGAGAAACTAAAATCTAAGGAAGTCTTTCTTGTTGATGGGATAAACCATAACTTGCTTAGTGTAAGTCAATTTTTTGATGATGGAAAAGAAGTTATCTTCAGAAAAGATTCTTGTATCATCAAAAGTGTAAAAAAAGGAAAAGTGATTGCAAAAGGAGAAAGAACCAGTGGGAATCTCTTTCAAATTGAAGAATCCAATAACTCTTGTTATTTGAGTGTTGAAGATGAAAATAAGTTGTGGCATTGAAGACTTAGACACCTTGGGAAGAAGAACATGAGTAAGCTTTCTAAAGTTTATGTTGTTTGGAATTTTCCAGAACTGAAAAGAAGAGATGAAGATGTTTGTATTACTTGCCAGAAAGGAAAGATGACTAACAAAAGCCATAAAAGAGTTGAGATTCAATCTAACAAACCACTTGAGCTTATTCATTCCAATATGTGTGGGTCGATGAGACATCAATCAAAAAAAGGAGATTTATAATTTATCACTTTTATTGATGACTTCACTCGGATGACAAACATCATGTTCATGAAGCATAAGTCAGAGGCTATTGAAATGTTTAAATTCTTCAGAAGAGATGTTGAGAAAGAATTGGGGGCTTCTATAAAGAAATTAAGAACAGACAACAGTACCGAATTCACAATCAATGCTTTTGAAACTTAACTAAGGAATCATGGTATCAAACATCAGTATAGTGCTCTCTATGCACCACAACAAAATGGAGTTACAGAAAGGAAAAATAGAAGCTTGGTGGAAATGGGAAGAAGTATGTTATCAGAATACAAACTTTCAAAATTCTTTTGGAGAGAAGCTATTAGAACTGCTGTACATGTTCAAAATAGATGCTTGTTGAGACTAGAAACCTACATGACTCCTTACGAGCTGTGGTATAACAAAAAACCTTCTTTTAATTACTTCAATGTTTTTGGAATTCCATGCTTGCTCAAAATCAAAAATCTGGACTTAGGAAAGTTTGATGAGAAAGATGGAGAATGAATATTAATGGGTTATTCACCGAATGGAAGAAGTTACAAATGCTGGAACAAACGTTTATAGAATTTGTTGGATTCATATGATGTAAAGGTAATTGAAAATCCAAGTTCCTTCACAAAATTTGTTAGGAATACTAAGGAAGATAAATCAGAGAATCCCCACCAGAGTGAGAGTGACTCAGATAAGTCACATGGGGAAGAAAGTGATGCTGGGAAAGGAAATGTGAGTTTTCCTACATTACAAAAACATATTTAACCTAAAAATATTATTGGAGATCAGAAGGCTCCAGTTTAGATAAGAAGGAAGTTGAGATTAGAAAATCAGACTTCCCTTATCTCAAAAGTTGAACTAGAATCAGTTTCAGAAGCTATTCAACATAAAGAATGGGTGGATTCTATGAATGAAGAACTGGATCAGATTGAGAAGAATGAAACATGGGAACTTGTTCCAAGGCCAGCAAATAAGAATGTTATCAGAACCAAGTGGGTTTACAAAAATAAATTGAATGAGCATGGAGAAGTTACAAGAAACAAAGCAAGGCTTGTGTGTAAAGGGTATGTACAAGTGGAAGGTTTGGATTTTGATGAAACCTTTTCCCCTATTACAAGGTTGGAAACTATTTGAATGTTTCTTGCAGTGGATTCTCATAGAAATTACAAGGTTTATCAGATGGATGTAAAGTCATCTTTCTTAAATGCTGAGATTGAGGAAGAAGTTTACATTGAACAGCCTTGTGGGTTTTTTCTTGATGAGGATGAAAACAAAGTTTGTAAATTGAAGAAGGCCTTTTATGGGTTGAAACAAGCTCCACGAGCATGGTATTCGAAGCTTGACAATTCTCTGAGAAAGATGAACTTTTCTAAAGGAAAGGTTGATAGCAACTTGTATGTTAAAGATGTTGACTCTAGAACTTTAATTGTAATAATTTATGTGGATTATATAATTTTTTCTGGAGATGAAGAAAAGGTTTGTGAAGAGTTCGCTGAAGAGATGAAGGAAAATTTTGAAATGTCAATGTTGGGAGAATTAACTTTCTTCCTTGGCTTACAAGTTCAACAATAAGAAAACTACATTTTCCTATCCCAAGAAAAGTATGCCAAAGAATTGTTAAAGAAGTTTGGGATGGAAGAATCAAAGGAAGTTTCAACCCCTATTTCAGTGAGCACAAAGTTGAGAAAATAAAAGTCAGTAAATAGTGTGAATCAGAAAGACTTTCAAAAGTTGATAGGAAGTCTTCTTTATCTTACAGCTTCAAGGCCTGATATTACTTATGCAGTGACTCTCTGTTCCCAATATCAAAGTAATTTAAAAGAATCACATATGTTGGTAGTTAAGAGAATTATGAGATATGTTAAAGGAACAACTTCACATGGGTTGTTATACAAGAGAAACAATGAGATGAATTTTCATGGTTATACTGATGCTGATTGGGCTGGTGATTTTAATGATAGAAAATCAACATCAGGAGGAACATTTTTCTTAGGGGAATGTTGTGTGAGTTGGAACAGTAAGAAACAAAGCTCAGTAACTTTAATCACAGCTGAAT
This sequence comes from Viscum album, assembly GCA_963277665.1. Lineage (NCBI taxonomy): Eukaryota > Viridiplantae > Streptophyta > Magnoliopsida > Santalales > Viscaceae > Viscum > Viscum album. The sequence continues at coordinate 598,340,402 of OY728159.1, read as the reverse complement.
CTGAATATGTTGCAGCTACTCAGGCTTGTACTCAAATGATATGGATGAAGGTTCAGCTGGAAGATTTTAAAGTGAAAGCTTCTAAACCTTTGAAGATACTCTGTGATAATCAAAGTGTCATTGATATTTCCAAGAATCCTATTCAACATTCAAGATCAAAGAATATTGATATAAAGTATAATTTTTTAAAATAGAAAGCTGCTGCTGGAGAAGTCTTGCAGGAATATATTTCAACAAAGTATCATATTGCTGATATTTTCACAAAAGCAATGTCAAAGGATAAGTTTGTTGAAATGAGGCTACAACTCCATGTTCAGCCTCCTCCCATGACTTCCTAAAACTCTTAAGGAAGTGTCCCCCACCATGATTTGTATTATGTTGAAAAAGGGGGAGAGTAAGTTTTCTTTTATGTCTTTTATGAATCTAAAGTTGTGGTTATCATATAATGGGGGAGAGATAAAGAAAAATGAGAGAGAAAGAAAAATGAGAAAAGAAAAGAAAAGTGAGAAATAAAAAGATAAAAGTTGAGGGGGAGATTGAATAACCTTTGTGGTGTTTTTTTTAAAAAGGTTTTGTATTTGTTAACAACTAAACTTTTTTTTGAATAATGTTTTTGAGTTACAGAAACTTGAACTTGTTGGTTGTTGAATATTTCCTTAAAGAAGATTATATTGAAGAATAAGAAGTCAGAAGTTAAGAAAGTATCTCAAAATTTCTTAACAAAATCAGATGATGATTTACTGATCTTAAAGTTCTCACAAATCATGAAAAGATTCACTACTGGAAAAAGAGGCATTTCCAATGGTTCACAACTGTTGGGAAAGGCCGCAGAACCGTTGGGAATATCTATCCCAACGGTTCTACAAACCGTGGGGAAGTAAGCCGTTGGGAAAAGTTTTCCCAACGGTTTACAAAGAACCGTTGGGGTAGGTTAGAAAAATCAACCTATCCCAACGGTTTATATTAACCGTTGGCATATGTTTTCCCAACGGTTTTAAGTAAACCGTTGGGAAAACCCAATAAAATCTCTAGCTTTTCCCAACGGTTCACTCAAAACCGTTGGGAAAAGGCCAATTATACATCTTTTCCCAACGGTTTGAAACCGTGGGGAAAGAGTTTATACCAACGGTTCCATCTGAACCGTTGGCATAGCCTATGCTGTGAAAATTGCACAGCAGCCTGCAATTTGCACAGCAGCCTGCAATTTGCACAGGGGAGGAGCAGGGTCTCCATTCACCTGTGATTATTCAATCCCTCTCCTTTACCTGAAATAACCAACTAACATATACATATACAGAACAAATTCATATACATTTAACATATAATACATCCTGAAACTATACACATTCAGAATTAAATCAGAATTCATAACGTAATTATAAAGATACATAATTTAGAATTCATTTAGAATTCATTTTAAAATTCATTTAGAATTCATTTAGAATTAATTTTAAAATTCATTTAGAATTCACTTTCAAATTTAGATGACAATTATATGTGAAATTTTGAATTCAATTCATAATTTGATCGGTTTTTCGTATACAAGTGTTTTTACTATATATGATATCCATTTTAAAAAAAATACATGCACTTGGAGTAGTACCGGTCACACCATGCCTCGTATTGAGGCATGATTGACTAGTGCACGTCACACATGACCCATTGATCATTTTCCTAAAGTATCAACATATTCCGAAAGGGTTTCGTTGGTTTTCCGTATGCCAGTTATTATCACTTAAAATGTGGTTCATTTAAAAAAATGACATTTTTGAGTGATCCCTGCCACACCACGACTCAGATCGAGGAAAGGTTAACTCGTAAACGTCACAAATAACCCATGGATTGTTTTCCTAAAGTTTCAATAGAATCTGAATGCATTTGATCAGTTTTTCGTATGTCAGTTTTTGTTTTCACTTAAAATGCTTTCCATTTCAAATAAAAGTGATCCACTTTGAGTTGTGGCGGCCACACCGAGGCTCATATTGAGGTTCGGTTGACTCGTACACATCAAAAATGACTCATGGATCCTTTTTCTAAAGTATCAACACAATCTGAATGTGTTTGGTCAGTTTTCCGTATGTCAATTGTTCTTTTCACTTAAAATGAAGTCCATTTTAAACTATAGAGAGACACTTAGAGTGATCCCGGCCACACCGCGACTCGGATTGAGGTGGGGTTGACTCTTACACGTCACAAATGACCCATGGATCATTTTCCTAAAGTTTCAATGGAATCCTAATGAGTTTGGTCAGTTTTCAGTATGTCAGTTGTTGTTTTCACTTAAAATGTTTTCCAATTCAAAGAAAAGTGAGTCACTTTGAGTTTTACCGGCCACACCAAGGCTCGGATTGAGGTGTGGTTGACTCGTGAACATCAAAAATGAACCATGGATTGTTTTCCTAAAGTTTCAACGGAATCCAAATGCGTTTTGTGGGGTTTCGGTATGTCAGTTGTTGTTTTCACTTAAAATGTTTTCCATTTCAAAGAAAAGTGAGTCACTTTGAGTCGTGGAGGCCACACCGAGGATTGGATTGAGGCGCGGTTGACTCATACATGTCACAAATGACCCATAGATCCTTTTCCTTAAGTATCAACAGAATCCGAATTTTTTTGGTTAGTTTTCCATATGTCAGTTGTTCTTTTCACTTAAAATGAAGTCCATTTTAAACTATAGAGAGACACTTCAAGTGGTTCTGGCCACACTGCTCTTCGGATTGAGGTGGGGTTGACTTGTACACATCACATATGACTCATGGATTGTTTTCCTAACATTTAAATGGAATACGAATGCATTTGGTCAGTTTTCCATATGTCAGTTGTTGTTTTCACTAAAAATGATGTCCTTTTGAAACAAAAGAGAGACACTTCGAGTGGTTTCGGCCTCACCGCACCTTGGATTGAGGTGGGGTTGACTCATACATGTCACATATGACCCATGGATCGTTTTCCTAAAGTTTCAACCGATTCCAAATGTGTTTGGTTGTTTTTTCGTATGCCAATTGTTCTTTTCAGTTAAAATGATGTATATTTTAAACAAAAGAGATACACTATGAGTGGTGTCAGCCACACCGCACCTTGGATTGAGGAGGGGTTGACTTGTACACATCACATATGACTCATGGATCGTTGTGCTAAAGCATCAACACAATCAGAATCCGTTTGGTCGGTTTTCCGTATGTACTTAAAATGTTTTCCATTTTTAACAAAAGAGGGACACTTAGAGTGATCCCGGCCACACCACGACTTGTATTGAGGCAGGGTTGACTCGTACACATCACAAATTACCCATGGATCATTTTCCTAAAGTTTCAATGGAAACCGAATGTGTTTTTTTGGGTTTCAGTATGTAAGTTGTTGTTTTCACTTAAAATGTTTTCCATTTCAAAGAAAAGTGAGTCACTTTGAGACGTGGCGGCAACACCGAGGCCTCAGATTGAGGAAGGGTTGACTCGAACATGTCACATATGATACATGGATTGTTGTGCAAAAGTATCAACACAATCAGAAGCCGTTTGATCGGTTTGGCGTATGTACGTAAAATACTATCCATTTTAAACAAAATACATACACATGGAGTGATATCGGCCACACTGTGCTTTGTATTGAGACAGGGTTGACTCATACACATCACATATAACCCATGGATCATTTTCCTAAAGTGTCAACACAATCCGAAGGCATTTGGTCGGTTTCTCGTCTGTTAGTTTTTGATTTCACTTAAAAATAAGTCCATTTTGAAAAAAAGAGAGGAAGTTTGAGTGGTCCCGGCCACACCACGCCTCTTATAGAGGAGAAGTTGACTCGTACACATCACATTTGACCCATGTATCGTTTTCCTTAATTTTCAACAGAATCTGAATGCGTTTAGTCAGTTTGTCGTATGTCAGTTGTTGATTTCACTTAAAATTAAGTCCATTTTTAACAAAACAGAGGCACTTTGAGTGGTGTCAGCCACACCGAGCCTTGTATTGAGGCGGGGTTGACTTGTACACATCACATATGAGTCATGGATCATTGTTCAAAAGTATAAACACAATCAAAAGTCATTTGATTGGTTTGGCGTATGTATGTAAAATATTATCCATTTTAAACAAAATACATACACTTGGAGTGATACCGGCCACACCGCGCTTCAGATTGAGCCGGGGTTGAATCTTACACATCACATATAACTCATGGATCATTTTTTTAAAGTTTCAATACAATCCGACGGCGTTTGGTCGGTTTCCCGTATGTCAGTTGTTGATTTCACTTAAAAATAAGTCCATTTTGAACAAAAGAGAGGGATTTTGAGTGGTCCCGGCCACACCACGCCTCAGATTGAGGCGAAGTTGACTCATACACATCACATTTGACCCATGGATTGTTTTACTTAAGTTTCAACAGAATATGAATGTGTTTGGTCAGTTTGTCGTATGTCAGTTGTTGATTTCACTTAAAATTAAGTCCATTTTTAACAAAACAGAGGCACTTTGAGTGGTGCCGGCCACACCGGGCCTCGGATTGAGCCGAGGTTGACTCGTACGCATCACATATGATTCATGGATCGTTTTTCAGAAGTATCAACACAATCAGAATCTGTTTGATCAGTTTGACGTATGTACGTAAAATATTGTCCATTTTAAACAAAAGAGGGACAGTTTGGGTGGTTCCGGCCACACCGCGCCTCGGATTAAGGTGGGGTTGACTCTTACACATTACATATAACCCATGGATCGTTTTCCTAAAGTTTCAATACAATCCGAAGGCATTTGGTCGGTTTCCCGTATGTCAGTTGTTGATTTCACTTAAAAATAAGTCCATTTTGAACAAAAGAGAGGGAGTTTGAGTGGTCCAGGCCACACCACACCTCAGATTGAGGCGAAGTTGACTCGTAAACATCAAATTTGACCCATGGATCGTTTTCCTTAAGTTTCAACAGAATCCAAATGCATTTGGTCAGTTTTTCGTATGTCAGTTGTTGATTTCACTTAAAATTAAGTCCATTTTTAACAAAACAGAGGCACTTTGAGTGGTGTCGGCCACAACGAGCCTCAGATTGAGCTGGGGTTGACTCGTACATATCACATATGAGTCATGGATCATTTTGAAAAAGTATCAACATAATCAGAATCCGTTTAATCAGTTTGACGTATTTACGTAAAATATTGTCCATTTTAAACAAAAGAGGGACAGTTTGGGTGGTTCTGGCCACACCGCGCCTCATATTGAGGTGGGGTTGACTCTTACACATCACATATAACCCATGGATCGTTTTCCTAAAGTTTCAATACAATCCGAAGGTGTTTGGTCGGTTTCCCGTATGTCTGTTGTTGATTTCACTTAAAAATAAGTTCATTTTGAACAAAAGAGAGGGAGTTTGAGTGGTCCCGGCCACACCACGCCTCATATTGAGGCGAAGTTGACTCTTACACGTCACATTTGACCCATGGATTGTTTTCCTTACGTTTCAATAGAATCCTAATGCATTTGGTCAGTTTTTCTTATGTCAGTTGTTGATTTCACTTAAAATTAAGTCCATTTTTAACAAAACAGAGGCACTTTGAGTGGTGTCAGCCACACCGGGCCTCGGATTGAGCCGGGGTTGACTCTTACACATCACATATGATTCATGGATCGTTTTTCAAAAGTATCAACACAATCAGAAGCCGTTTGATCAGTTTGACGTATGTACGTAAAATATTGTCCATTTTAAACAAAAGAGGGATAGTTTGGGTGGTTCCGGCCACACCGTGCCTCGTATTGAGGTGGGGTTGACTCGTACACATCACATATGACCCATGAATCGTTTTCATAAAGTTTCAACAGATTCGGAACTCATTTGGTCGGTTTTTCGTATGCCAGTTGTTGTTTTTACTTAAAATTAAAGTCATTTTGAACAAAAGAGAGATATTTTGAATGGTACCGTCCACACCGCGCCTCAGATTAAGGTGGGGTTGACTCTTACACATCAAATATGACCCATGGATCGTTTTCCTATAGTATCAATAGAATCTGAATGCGTTTGGTTGGTTTACTATATGTCAGTTGTTGATTTCACTTAAAATTAAGTCCATTTTTAACAAAACAGAGGCATTTTGAGTGGTGTCGGCCACACTGAGCCTCGTATTGAGGCGAGGTTTACTCGTACACGTCACATTTTACTCATGGATCATTTTTCTTAAGTTTAAATATAATCTTAATGCGTTTGGTCGGTTTACCGTATGTCAGTTATTGATTTCACTTAAAATTAATTCCATTTTTAACAAAACAGAGGCACTTTGAGTGGTGTCGGCCACACCGGGCCTCGAATTGAGGAGGGTTTGACTCATACACATCACATATAAGTCATGGATCGTTGTTCAAAAGTATCAACACAATCAAAATCCGTTTGATCAGTTTGACGTATGTACGTAAAATATTGTCCATTTTAAACAAAAGAGGGACAGTTTGGGTGGTTCCGGCCACACTGTGCCTCGGATTGAGGCGGGGTTGACTCTTACACGTCACATATGACCCATGGATCATTTTACTAAAGTTTCAACAGATTTGTAATGCATTTGGTCAGTTTTCCGTATGCCAGTTGTTGTTTTCACTTAGAATTAAAGTCATTTTGAACAAAAAAGAGACATTTTGAATGGTATCGTCCACACCGCACCTTGGATTGAGGCGGGGTTGACTCGTACACGTCACATATGACCCATGTATTGTTTTAATATAGTATCAATATAATCTGAATGTGTTTGGTCGGTTTACCGTATGTCAGTTGTTGATTTCACTTAAAATTAAGTCCATTTTTAACAAAACAGAGGCATTTTGAGTGGTGTCAACCACACCGAGCCTCGTATTGAGGTGGAGTTGACTCATACACGTCAAATTCGACTCATGGATCGTTTTCCTTAAGTTTCAACAGAATCCTAATGTGTCTGGTCGGTTTTCCGTATGTCAGTTGTTGATTTCACTTAAAATTAAGTCCATTTTTAACAAAACAGAGGCACTTTGAGTGGTATCGGCCACACCGAGCCTCGAATTGAGGCGGGGTTGACTCTTACATGACACATATGAGTCATGGATCATTGTGAAAAAGTATCAACACAATAAAAATCTGTTTGATTGGATTGGAGTATGTACATAAAATAGTGTCCATTTTAAACAAAATACATACACTTGGAGTGATACCGGCCACACCGCGCATCGGATTGAGGTGGAGTCAACTTTTACATGTCACATATAACCCATGGATCATTTTCCTAAAGTTTCAACACAATCCTAAGGCTTTTGGTCGGTTTCCCATATGTTAGTTGTTGATTTCACTTAAAAATAAGTCAATTTTGAACAAAAGAGAGGCAGATTGAGTTATCCTGGCCATACCATGCCTTTTATTGAGGCGGGGTTGACTTATACACGTCACATTTGACCCATGGATCATTTCCCTTAAGTTTCAATAGAATCCGAATGCATTTGGTCAGAGTGGAAGGGTCTAGTCGGGTACGCGGAGATGCTCGTCTACCTCTGGTACGAACCTCCCTCGTACCATCGGCCTAAGCACTAAAAGAATGGAATAATGAAAAGTGAACATACTTATGTACCTATAAAATCTACACATAGACAGCACATAGCCGCATAATTTCATAAAAAATAACACCAAGGATCAAACAAAATAGAAGCAGTCATGCAGAGTAATGACAAGTGCACATACAGATCAGAAGCAGCTAAAAAATTATTGCATACATGCCATGTTTATTTCCTAAAACAATGTAAAAAAAGAAAAATGATGAAACTATAGAACATGGGTTTCCTCCCAGGAAGCGCTAATTTTTACGTCTTCAGCCAGATGGATGGCCATTGGTCAATCGTCTTGGTCCATCAGCTCAGAACTCCTCTGCCTCTTACAAGAACTGGTGGTCGTGTCATCAAGCTCACAGGGACGCTTAGTGGGATTGATCACTCCAGGAGCATAGCGGGCATGAATCTGGTGTGGAAGTAAGAGAATCTGGTGCTCTTCATTATCCATATGCTGAGTCACCCGTCGTGCGAGGTTAGATGGAGACGGTACGTGCACATCGATGATCATGGAAGAGGCAGGCAAGCTAGACATTGTTGGTTAAGCTGTATCCACAAATAGATTCATTTTTATATATTAGAACCTTTATAAATGTTTGTCCCATTTTTACAAATAATTAATGTGTGAAAATTGTGAAAAATAACTTATCGGATATATATAAAAATGGATTTACTCATGGACATGATGCATAATATCTCAAATATTCCTCATTGGATCCCAATTTGAAATTTTAATCCATTATCAAATGTCTTATATCAATTTATTTTTATTTGGATCCTTAAGGTTGAACGCTTTTTGTAAAATCTAGCCAAGGGAGGATAGACTAGTGACTTGGAATACAATTGGATGTTATCTGGTGAAAACCACATTATAAGCATTATTTAGGATATTATTGATGTGGTTTGAGGATCAAATCTATCTTTTTAGAGAAAATCCAGCATGTCCAAGTTTGGTGGTCAAAGTTTTGAAGTGTGGGGGTATTTGGTGGTTGAGGAGGGGGATGAGGGGGATGTCCAAGGTCTAGGATGAGGGGTGGGGGGCTGTCCAGGGTCCAGGAAGGGGGGTGGGGGCTATCCAGGGTCAAGGAGAAGGGGAGAAGGGGCTGTCCATGGTTCAGGAAGGAGGGGGGTGTCCAGGGTCCATCGAGGAGGGGGGATATCCAGGGTCCAGGGTGGAGGGTGGGGGGATTCCTAGGGTCCAGGAAGTAGGGAGACTATACAAGGTCCTGGGAGGAGGGTGGAGGGGGGTTGTCCAGGGTCCAGGAGGGGGGTTGTCCAAGTTTTAGGAAAGAGGGGGGCCAGGATGTCCAAGTTCCAGGAGGGGGGGACTGTCCAGGGTCCAAGAGGGGGGGTGTCCAGGGTCCATGAAGAGTGGGGGATCTGTTAAAGGGAGGAAATACCCAAATAATTCATTTAAAATTAACTAAACTTAATTCAAAAAACATCACAATTCCAATCCATCACCCAACCAACGTCCAATTCATCCTCAATATCACTAACCTTCGCATGCCATAAACAACACAACATAGTTTATACCAAATTAAAACAGAAAACAAAAATAATAGATACAAAACATTGAAACTAAGGTAGTACATACAGATTTAGAGTTTAGAACTACAAAATTGTTTGATTTAAGATTGATCTATGAGTGGAACGAGTTTCTGAGTCTTTGTATAGAGAGATCCCATACGTTTAGGTCAAATCAAAATAGAAAATAAAAAAATAGATAAAGAACATTATAACTGAGGTAGAACTTACATATTTGAAGTGTAGAACAAAAAAATTGTTTGATTGAAGAGGATAGATGGATTTTTGGAGACTGGGTAATGAGAGAGCGTCGAAAGAGCTTCAATTTAGGGTTGTAGTCAAGCGGAGGGGACTACAATCAAGCGGAGGGGATACTGAACACCCGAACTGGATTTAGGGGAAAACTTTCCCAACGGTTTTTAAAAATCGTTGGGAATGTAGTCCTATACAAATGGTTTATTTAAACCATTGGTAAAAGGAGGGATAGATTGAGGCCTATACCAACGGTTAGTGTATAACCGTTGGTAAAAGAGGCCTATACCAACGATTTTACAAACTGTTGGTAAATTTCTTCATAAAAGCCTCTATACCAACGGTTTTAAGAAAACCATTGGTATACATAACCATTCCCAATGGTTTATCAAACCGTTGGGATATAAGCGTTGGTAAAAATGGGATTTCTAGTAGTGATTCATGATAAAATCTGTTGAAGAAATGGTGAAGAGGAATGATGTTTTTCATGAAGAAAAATTCTGAGAAAATTCAGAGTCTACTTGCTGAGCCTGAAGTTCGGAGTCTACTTGCTAAACCTAAAGTTTGGAGTCTACTTGTTGAGCCTGAAGATTCAGAGTCTACTTGATGAGCCTGAAGTTCAGAGTATACTTGCTAAACCTGAAGTTCAGAGTCTACTTGCTGAGCCTAAAGATTTGGAGTGTACTTCCTAAACCAAAAATTCGGAGTGTACTTCCTAAGCCAGAAATTCGGAGTGTACTTCTTGAACCAGAAATTCAGAGTGTAATTCCTGAACCAGAAATTCGGAGTGTACTTCCTGAACCAGAAATTTAGAGTGTACTTCCTGAACCAGAAATTCTGAGTGTACTTCCTGAGCCAGAAATTCAGAGTGTACTTCCTGAACCAGAAATTCAAAGTGTACTTCCTGAACCAGAAATTCAGAGTGTACTCTCTGAACCAAAAATTCGGAATGACAATCCTGAGCAACATACAGAGAAATTCGGAATGACAATCCTGAGCAACATGCTGATAAATTCGGAATGAAAATCCTGAGAAACATGTTGAGAAATTCGGAATGACAATTCTGAGTTCAAGAAAACCATAATTTCAACTTTTCTTAAATCTCAGATAAATTTAAGGATATTTTAAGAAGTCAAATATTAAAGATTAAATGTGATATATTTGCGGAGTTTTCTGAAATTTGAAGAAGCGGGAAAGTTTTCAAGATTCCCTCCTTTTTTCTGAGTTGCCTATAAATATGTGCTTAGATCATTTGCTCATTTGCAACTTTTTACACATGCAGAAAAGGTAGAGCGCTGGAGAATTCAAAGTGAGAAGCATCTACCATCTTGAAGAATTTTTCTTGAGTGTTGGAGAAGAAGAGAATCAGAGCCATTATTTACTTGCTGAGAAGTTCGGATTCAGAAGTTCGGATTCAAGAAATCCAGATTGAATATTCGGAGTGGGCATTTCTTCAAAATCATTATTATCTTGTTGCTGAGAAGACTGGTTTCAGAAAATCAGATCCAAGAAATCCGGATTGAATATTCAGAGTGGGCATTTCTTCGGAATCATTATTATCTTGCTAAGAAGACTGGTTTCATAAAATTGGATTCAAGAAATCTAGATTGATTATTCAGAGTGGGAATTTCTACAGAATCATTATCTTCCTTGGTGAGAAGTGTAGTTCCAGAAAATTGGATTAAAGATTCAGAGTGATCATTCGGAGTGAGCATTTGTGAAGAAGCTTATCAAAGTTCTTTTTCTTATGAGTGGCTCATTTGTTCTTTAATGAAATATTGTAAACTGAGGGGAGTCAGTATAATCTTTCATATCAGGAGATAGAAGGTGTCTAACGAGAGTTGGCACAAGTTGTATTCACTTCTTCATCATAGTGGATTTCCATAGACCCACGGGAGTGGCTATGGAAAGGATGTAGGTTCTCTTATTGAGGCCGAACCTTGTAAATCTTGTGTACCTTTCTTGATTTACCTTTCTTGCATGCTTGAGGTTCTTGATAAAGATTGATAAGGAAATAAATCTTAACAGGTTTCAAGGGTTGAGTTTCTTAAAGTTTTGAAACTTATAAAAGTTAAACAACTGATTCAACCCCCCCCCCCCCCTTCTTAGTTGTTATTCGATCCTTGGAACTTCAGAAGTGTTAACAAAAACTATGAAATTTCTATTTCATAGATGTAAGAAAAGAGCAGCCTCTAGAAAAGCATCAGTGCTACTCAAGATACTAAGGGGTTTGGTGTGATCTCCATCAAACATACTTATATATCCATATGAATATGTCCACAACAAGATGTATCATATACACCATATGTACCTTATATAATCCCTTTTTCCATGACATTGAGTGACCACTAGACATAGAACATGTCGATCTAGTATAGACCTCTCATCATTTTCTTGATTCTATGAAAAACACTGACCAAGTGGATGAATACATCACATGTTATTCAACTATCTAGTAAGCACATCACATGTCACTTATCCAAGTAGTTGGACACATCATATGTGAAACATCTTAGCATGGCCATTCATTTACTTAGTCTAATTCAATCAAGGTCTAGATGTCTTTTCTTGTTATACAAGTGGATAAATTCTATCTTGGTTTCACTTCAACCGACGACATGATCAACAACATACTCAACCAACCCCATATTATCTATGTTCGTATATTGACTTGCGTAAGCAGGGTATCAAGGTATGAAGGTTCTCATGCTAGGTATCTCACTAACCTCACGTAAGAAGGATTGATAATAATTATACACCCCTAAGTATATCTATGACCGTATGAAATTCCATGAGATATACTTTAGTGGATCAATCCAAGTAATAAGTCTCTACTTATTACCTCAATAATCTATTCTTCAATATCTCACATACATCCCTTTGTAACAGATATAAGAATCTATTCAATTTAACCATTATATATCATCACAACCTATTATACACCATGATGATCATCGGTTAGGGACAACTAAAAGTTTTTACTTTGAGGGGATATTTTTCATTCGGTCATTCATGTAAAATATATTGCAGGACACATGAATGAATAATGAATGGATATTGCCTTTATTATAATGATATTTTACATTTACAACCATTACAACAAATCTCTTATAGATATATAACATAACCCTCATGAATTTGTTGCATTAATGGATTCATTTTCTAAACATTACATCCAAAGGTAATTCATGTCACATTTCTATCTGACCATCTAATAAAATACTCCCACTAACCACTTGGTGAGTGGCATTTATAAAGCAAACTAGTTTGAATAATGGTGAGATATAGGAATCATATTCCTTCAGTTCAACTTTTTGAACTTATATTCAATCTCTTTAACTTCACAACATTAAATGTTATAACGTTTTTTATTGTCTACTTAGAAATATTTACAAGCTAATATGTGTTTTATGAAATAACATTTATTTCATTTTATTAGGAATATTAAACAAATAAAGTATTATTTCCATATAATATATGGTCTTCTATGTGTTTGAAAACTTTCATTTTGTAAATAATGTTTTATTAAAATATATCATTGATTGTTTATGAGAAAACATTCCCTCATATTTTAACAAATATCTGGATAAACACTTTTACCAAATATTCTTTTCAAAACATGTTATATAAATCCAATGAATCATAAAACATTTGTATACATTTAATCATCTCATAAAAAATCTTTGTTATTTAACACATTTTATTATCACATAAGATAAATGAAATGAAGATACACATATTATACTTATATTCATTCAAGCTTGATAAACTTCATTACATTCCAATTCTCGATGTAGTAACTATTTATTTCATCTCATGAATATAAACTTAAAGCTCAATCAATTATTCCTATGATTTTGAACTCTTGTATATTTAAAACACTTGTAAAAAATATACTCATTATCACATACCATTCAAAATCAAAGAATTAATTATTATAACATTAATATCTAACATGGGCATTTCCATGGAGTTCCCAAACTCCTTCTGGTATTTCTTAGATAATCTAATCATATTGAATTATTATTATTACTTATTGAAAAACCTAGGTTTCAATGACCTTGATCATATTTTTAAAGAAAAATTGTTGAAATTTTTTAACAAACTTTCCTTCTTTCTGTTTGAATTTTTTTTACCCACTTGTATTATATTAATTGTACCTGAATCTAGAAATCATGTGCCTAGTTGATCTATTATCAACACTTTGATAGTATCGAGTAAACTTATCTTGAATTCATTAATATTACTAGAATATTTATATAGATGAAAGTGGGGTAAATTCCTTAAATAGAACAATCCATATAGTAATTTTTCAGTCTTTCTAAACATATTCAATATTATTGAATATCATGTACTTACCCAATCATATTAAGTATATTATATTATAATTCCTTAGGTCAATTATTCATTAAATTCCTTTGAAACCTTAAATGAATCATTTCATGCTTCCATAAGAAACTAGATTCACTTATTGAACAACTTCAACACTTGGTTACTAAGGAAGTAACTGTTCTAACACATAGAATATTTCTCTTGCCCAAGAACTTTTCTTAAGCTACCAGTCCTAGGAGTTTCTTACCTTAAGATCCTTATTTCAAGGATTAATATAAATATTAGTTTGACGATGATGATGTATTTATCTACAATATAACTTTTAATGAGATGCAAATCATGCCTTATATCTTTTCATTAAGGACTTTTAATGAAAGTGATCCCACTAAAATTGATGAGCCCATACATTGTATTCATTTAGTGAGACAAGATCCATATTTCACCATAACTTACACCAGTTATCATGTAAGTAAGTCATGATTATTTAGGTAGGTAATTATCCCAATCATAAGAGTTATGATACATAGATATTTGAGAAGATAACTCTTTATCCAAATATATCATATGGATTCACTCAACTTTATTCCTCTGGTATCCTAACTACTAGGGATTCTCAGCTAGTGTGACCCAAAGAAAATTCCAAGAATAAGACAACTAAGGATAATCAAGGGATGCCCATGCTAATCTTGACAATACCCAAAATTAAAATACTGAGTTACTCATAGCTTTATTTCCTCACATAAGATAATCCAAGGGTATTCATGCTGAGATCAATAATACCTTATTGAATGTTCGAGGTCATGATAAGTGTCTCTTTGTAATGAATATCACAGTAAGTATTTTAGGGTTTTTCTTTTTAAGGCCTCGTCAATTTAATATACATCATATGAATATTAAATTCATAACTAGTGCATCCTATGTAATAATTATCTTCTCATGTTTTAATCCCATTTTGTGTATGCATGCTTCTAATGATTTAGTTTTGGAATCTTTATTTCAACTGCTAAATTAATGTGTTCACACCACATTAATGTGTAACTCCTTACACAACCCACAATTCTATGTTAATTGCACAAAAATAAAAGTAAAGTATATTCATACATATCTAAATATATCATATTCATAAAGTGCATGAACTCTTCATATAAAGGTATAGATTTATATGAGATTGACAAACTCCACATGAGTAAACCCGGAGTGACAAATTGTCAACCTCATTCACTTTCCTAGTCAAGGCATGCCTCCAGGAAAGTATTTGGTCTGACCCAAAGCCCCTCTACCCAGGGATACTTTACTCAAGAGTGAATTCAATTCATGAAAACTCTAACACCTAATATGCACAAACTATATCCAATAACTACTCTCAATATCATATCTAAAATTACAAACTGAGATCAAGGTATATGAAAACTAAATTTTATGATATCAAACCTAGCATGATATGTAAGCCTCAATCCTAGAATAAATTCATCATATAAATTTTGGCATGCAGTTATTCATAATATAAAAAATTTGTAACTATGAATATAAATGAGAATAACGTTTAAATAAATAAAAAATTCAAATATTTAAACATGAGATTAACATTTATGAACAATTTCATAAATAAATTATAATTATATACATTTTTATAATTTTAGATTTAACATTATGAACATTCCATAAATAATGAATATAAACTCTTTATATTCATTCCAATACGAATACTTTCATATTTATCATAATATAGAATTTTCTTTTAAAAATATGATATTATATGAATTATGAACTACTTCGAATTTAATTTCTATTATGTAAACCTTTTACAGAATCTAAATATCATATATTTAATTATTATTTAAACCTTGACCATATCAATTATCAAAACACCTTTTTATGTGGCTTAAATAATATCCAAATAAATCCCATTTAATTTGAACAATTTAAAATTAATTAATTATGTACTAAACATGAATATTAAGAAAATTTAATAAATAAAAAATTTATTTATTTTTCAAAATATGAGACATTTATGAACTATTCATAAATAAATGATAATTATACAAAATTTATAAATTATCAAGAATATAAAAATTTTATATTCTTATCAATATGAACCATTTCACATTTTATATTAAATGACATTTATATGATATTTCATGAATTATAAACATTTTATAATTTAATATATATTATATAAACATTTTTATATAATCTAAATATCATATATGTTGGAATTTATAAACTCTTTATAAATCACATTTTATGATTTCTAAATAGACCATTTATTTCTATATTATAAATCATGTCATTTAATTTGTCAAAAGGTATTTAAAAAAATATTTATCAATTAACTATAAACATTTTATAGTTAATTAATTTATAAAACACTTTTATAAATTTATATAAATATTTAAAAATAACTTTCCCATTATTTATAAATAATTTTTAAATAATATAATTCAATTAAAAATTGAATTCTATTGATTAAAATAAATATTTAATTATTTTCATAAATAAGACTAATGTATATGAAAATTTCATATTTATTTTCAAGTTTGAAAAATCATGTTTTACTATTAAAATGGATTTTTCAAAAAATAATAAACATGTTGATTCATCAAAGAATACTATTATCTGATACCATTGAAGGGTTTAATATGATCAACATATAACCATATATAGAAAAATACAACCCAAACACATGCATATCTATCTTCGAGAATCAATGCATAAATAAACCTTATAAACAATGTACCTAAAAATCACCAATGGCGGTAGTCTTCTTCTTTCTCAGCAAAGGAGAATGCATGATGAATATCATGAAGCATTGAAAAAAAAATCACTATTCCTCTGACACTACTACATATATTCCCTTTAACAGTGTGCAAAAAGACCTTTAAAAGCACTAAAAAGCATTGTTGTCCTCAACACTGTTAAAGGGGGGTCCCCTTTATCAGTGCTTTCATTAGCACTGATAAAGGCCCAACATGATGTCGAGTGCTATTTTTATAATAGAACACTCATAAAAAACCTGTAATAGCACACCCAACAAAATATATAATTTAATTGAAATAAATTTGACATCATGAATATAAAAAACACTACTATATACATTTTAAACAATGTTTTGTATAATTACATTTATAATTATCCAAAAAAATTTAAAAATATTAATGTTTCATCTTTTGGAATCCATGATCCTCTCTCAAAAAAGTCTGCCCATGGTATCAGTTTCTGAATAAACCACCTTAACCCAAGAAAAATAATCCACCTATATAAGAAAACAAATCATATTTTAGTAATAATATAAAGAAATAAATTAAACATTAATATGAAAGAATTCATTAAGAAAATATTTATAATAAATAAAAATACACACTTGGAGTTATACCAGTCACATTGTGTATCATATTGAGGTGGGGTTTATTCTTACATGTCAAAAATGAGTTATGGATTGTTTTCTTAAAGTATCAAAACAATTTGAATGTGTTTTCTCGATTTTTAGTATGTCACTTGTTCTTTTTATTAAAATTAATGTCAATTTTAAATAAAGACACGTTATGCATCGGATTGAGGTAAAACTGATTCATACATGTCACAGATTACTTATTGATAATTTTCCTAAAGTGTGAAAACAATATGAATGTGTTTGATTGGTTTTTAGTATGTCACTTTTGTTTTTTACTATAATGTTATTTCAAACTAGAAACACACATTTTGAGTCATATCGATCACATCATTTATTGGTTTGATGTGAGACTGATTCCTATACATCACAAATGACTTATGAATTACATTACTAGATTATTAAGGAAATTGGAGTGTGTTTTCTTTGTTTTCAGTAAGTGACGTGTGTTTTGAACTAAAATGTCGATATTAAACTGATAATGAATACTTTGAGTCATACCGGTCATACTGTGTGTTGAATTAAGGTGTGAGTGATTCCTACATGTAGAAAATGACTTATGAATCATTTTCCTAAAGTATCAAAACAGTCTGAATGTGTTTTATTGATTTTTAGCATGTCACTTGTTCTTTTTATTAAAATTAATGTCAATTTAAAATAAATATACACACTTGGAATCATACCGGTCACACTATGAATCATATTCAGGTGCAGGTAATTCGTACACATCAAAAATGACTTATGGATTTTTGTCCCAAAGTATCAAAATAATTTGAATGTGTTTTCTCGGTTTTCAGTATGTCACTTGTTCTTTTTTCTAAAATTAATGTCAATTTTAAATAAAAGGACAAACTTAGAGTTATACCAGTCATATTGTGCATTGTATTGAGGTGTGGTTGATTCCTAAAAATCAAAAACGACTCATAGGTCATTTTACTAAAGTATCAAAATAACCCAAATGTGTTTTCTCAGTTTTAAGTATGTCACTTATTTAGTTTATTAAAATTAAGGTCAATCTTAAATAAATAGAAACACTTGGAATTATACCGGTCACACTATGCATCATATTGAGGTGAGATTGATTCTTACACATCAAAAATGACTTATGGATCATTATCCTAAATTATCAAAACAATCCTGATTTGTTTTCTCGGTTTTCAGTATGTCACTTGTTCTTTTTACTAAAATTAATATCAATTTTAAATAAAAAGACAATGTTCGAGTTATATCGGTCACACCATGCATAAAATTGAGGTAAAGTTGATTCTTACAGATCAAAAATGACTCATGGGTTGTTTTTATAAAGTATCAAAACAATCCGAATTCATTTACTCAGTTTTCAATATGTCACTTGTTCTTTTTACTAAAATTAATGTCAATTTTAAATAAATAGGCACACTTGGAATTATACTGGTCACACCGTGTGTCAGATTGAGGTGCGGCTGATTCTTACACAACAAAAATGACTTATGTATTATTTTCATAAAGTATTAAAACAAATTGAATGTGTTTTCTCAATTTTTAGTATGTCACTTGTTCTTTTTATTAAAATTAATGTCAATTTTAAAAAAAAAATACACACTTCAAGTTATAATGGTCACACCATACATATGATTGAGGTGAGGTTGATTCATACATGTAAAAAATGACTCATGGGTCGTTTTTATAAAGTATCAAAGCAATATGAATGTGTTTTCTCAATTTTCAGTATGTCACTTATTCTTTTTCCTAAAATTAATTTCAATTTAAAATAAATAGACACACTTCAAATTATACCAGTCATAATGTGCATCGGATTGAGGTGAGGCTGATTCCTACACATAAAAATGACTTATGGATCATTTTTATAAAGTATCAAAATAATCCAAATGTTTTTGCTCAATTTTTAGTATGTCACTTTTCTTTTTTATTAAAATGTCATTTGAAACTAGAAATGTGCACTTTGAGTTATACTGGTCACATCGTTTATCGATTTGACATGAGACTACTTCCCACACATCACAACTGAATTATGAAACATTTTCCTAAATTATAAATTCAACTAGAGTGTGTTTTCTTGGTTTTCAGTGAGTCATACATTTTGAACTAAAATTTCAATTTTAAACTGATAATAGACACTTTGAGTCATATTGGTCACATTGTGCATCAGATTGAGGTGAAGCTAATTCCTACACATTAAAAATGACTTATGGATTTTTTTTCCCTAAAGTATCAAAATAATCCAAATGTTTTTACTCAATTTTTAGTATGTCACTAGTTATTTTTACTAAAATAAATATCGATGTTAAATAAGAAGACTCACTTAGAATCATACTGATTACACCATGCATTGTATTGAGGTTCAGTTGATTCCTAAATTTTATAAATGACCTATGAATCATTGTCCTAAAGTATCAAAATAATATGAATCTGTTTGATCAGTTTTCAGTATGTCACTTGTTCTTTTTATTAAAATTAATGTCAATTTTAAATAAAAAAAACACATTTGGAGTTATACATGTGACATTATGAATCATATTGAGGTGTTGTTGATTTTTAAATGTCATAAATGACTTATAGATAATTTTCCTAAAGTATAAAAAAATATTAATGTGTTTACATGGTTTTCAGTATGCCAATTATTCTTTTTACTAAAATTAATATCGATTTTAAATAAATAGACACACTTGGAATTATACCGGCCACATTGTGCACCGGATTGAGGTGTGGATAATTCCTACATGTCAAAAATTACTTATGGATATTTATCTTAAATCATCAAAATAATATGAATATTTTTTCTTGGTTTTGAGTATGTAAGTTGTCTTTTATACTAAAATTAATGTCAATTTTAAATAAAAAGAATCACTTAGAGTCATATCGGTCACATCATGTGTCAGATTGAGGTGAGGCTGATTCTTACATGTCCCAAAGTCTCAAAAAAATCCTAAATACTAATGTTACCATGCTTTACATTGGATTTATTTGTCAAAATTTCAATACTACATATTGACTTGATGTTCTTGGCCGAAAAAATCTTTTTTGGTTAAGAATATCCAATCAATATGTAGTGTTGAAATTTAAAAAAGAAAGACAATTGAAAGCATGGTAACATTGGAAGAAAGGAACTTTTTATCTCTTTTGTGTATTATTGTAGATATTTGAAATAAAAATATGAATTCCCAAAAGATCTGTGAAAAAAACTGAATAAGTATTAGATAAAAATGATAAGAAAATTAACTTACAAATATTAGATAAAATGATGACAAAATTAATTAAATAAGTAGTAATAATTGATGGTTGTATACATTCTTGACTCATTTTCTTGTTTTAATTATCTTAGTTATAGCCTCGAAGTTTAATCTCTCACGAGTGTGAATAGATTTGAACAAACCACACCAACTTGAACAAAATAATCCACCTGTATAAGAAAACAATTCTTATATGATTAATACTAAAAATAAATACATAAACATAAATATGAAACAATAAATTAATTATATGGAAAATTATTTTACTATGAAAACATCAAGGTTACCTTTTTTATTGAGTAGTGGAGGGAACTTGAAGGAAAGTAGTAAATGTTGACACTACAGGGGTGAAAATGTTTTGAGGTAGAAGAAGTCTTTGGAAGTTTTAGTGTAGAAAGGAATGAAATATGGACAAAAATATTCTAAAATAAATGAAATCTTCAAGGAATGATGAAAAATAAATCAATATTTAGTTATATACTTTTTTGATAAAATATAGAAAGTATATCATAACATACCTTTACATATTCCCAAAGGGTTTCCTTTGTTATAGTATGTTCTTCCACGGGATTGGTAACATCATCATGTGTAGAAGACATTTTCTACATGAGTATTCAAACATTTAATTTAGATTATCTTAATGTAGTATAGAATAAATAATATTATGAGGAAAAACATAGTATATTAAAAACACTTTAACATTCTTCATGCTATTTGGGTATATTCTACAATTAGGTATGTTGCCCATTTGTTTCTAAACAAATCTATATCGTCTTGTGAATACAATTTTTTTCAACAGTCATAGTAGTGTTGAAAAAATATAAATAGATAAAGTATTAATAAATATTTTAAATTAAATATTAATTATCTTTAAAAATATCTCTTCAGGGATGCTAGTTTGATGGAGGAATGTGATCTCTCTCATAAATTTACAAACATAATAACCATAATATTTTCCATTTTTTTTGTTTTGAACACTATAGAAACATTGATAAAAATAATTAATTTTCTTTGATATGTGTTTGGATAGTGAAATATTATTATATATACTCTGATACATGTCCAGTTATAGAACTTGTCAGGCTCCTTGTTCATGTTGGCTATCCTCATACCATGATTTTCACAATATTTATACACCAACCTATCATAACAAAATTCTCATTAAAACATGATATAAAATATATAAATTGAAGTTTAGTTATAAAATATTTGATGTGGTGTATTAAAAATTGACAAACACCATCACGTGTAGTTGGTTTATTGGATATCCATGCAGTGAATCTAGGAAATAAATCTTTGGAGTATCCAAATTGACTGTAATGATCATTCAATGTTTCCTAAAAAAAAGAATAAGTAATAAAATAAATGAAAATATATTTTATATGATTAAATTATAGAGTTTTACCCCCATAATTATGGTATTAATAAGAGTATTACATCCTCAATTTTTCTTTCAAATAATTTAGTCAGTTTTTTCACTATTTCATTCATTTTTTTAATCTATTTTTGTTTGTTTTGTAGAAGTGACATGAGGATTAATTAGTCTAAATTTATGTTCATGGGGTAATCCATTTAATTGATATTTATATATACACCTACAAAAAATATGAAATTTATTTAGTCGTAATTAACATAGTATATCAGCTTTTGGAAAAACAAATCATGAAAACATAACTCATGTATACATTTACAATTGAGCCTTCTAGCCATTCATATATAAGGAATTCATTTACATTATTAAGATAAATGTAGTCTGTAACTTCCTCTCAGTATATTTTTTCTTCAAAATCAACTATGTGACTACTATAATTTTATAAATTTGTATCCTCGTGAACCTTCAATGTTAGTAAATGAGGATATTAAATGGGCGGGGTAAAGGTGATTTTAGAATATTTTTTTGATTAGTTGGTTGATCCTTTAGATGTTTTTGAGTCTAACTTTCATTTCACCTCCTTCCCTTTGTCTGTATGTAATAACATCCATCAGTTCAGACCTTTTCCCATTAATTGTTAAAGTTTTACCATGAAAAATAAATTGTAAATGGATACCTCCTTGTCGACATGTGTTTTTACAAGATCTGATAGCCATGTGATGAATGTTCCATTAGCTTTCTCAGTCATATTAATATCTTCATCATCAAGTGGAATAGTTAGTTTAATGCTCATCTCATGAGAAATGATAATCGCCACTCTCACATGACTTGTTAGAAGTGGTGTGTTGTGTAGAGTGTCTTCTTTGATATTAAAAACCATAGCCCTCACTACAAGGTGATTGGTGGGTGTTGATGGATATAAATCATAATCATTTTCACCCTATAGAATATCATTATGGGAAAGTTATCAGTGTCTTACTGATTCATATTTCACAAAAACAATTATTATAATATTGATTACCTCAACTAAGGAAACACTTTGAGGGGAATGAATCACCTTAAAGCTGGTGGGGTGGGGGGATCTTTATGCACTAGTTGTTCTTGAGTTGTTTCTTTTCTTTTCTTCAACCGTGAAATTTTCTAGCAAATCATTATACCAATGAAATAAGTAATCATTGTTATGTAATAGAGATTTAAATAAAAACAAATTTTTATTATGTCATACTTACACACATTTCCCACACTTTTTGTGTGTTTTAATCTATTATTATATCATCTTTATTTATATGTCCCTCCTTCCATAGAACATGACATGGGATGAAAGTGTCTTTGGATTTGGATTCATCAATCTGCATATAAATAGAGGAACATAATCATGTTGTTGTTTTATGTCACATAAAAGTATTACAGTAGATTTAAAATACATTCCAATTTTTTTTCAAGTGAAGCATACCCCATCCTTGCTTTACGGTAGGGGTATATTGGTTTTTTTACCCATTCCTTATTTTCATTACTCAGTTGTTGTTTCATAAATAAAAAATTCTCAATCAAACTGATGAATACACATATTTTTAAACAATTTATTACCAGCCATAATGTACCTAAAAATAAATCTCCTCAAAATGGCCAGCAAACCCATCCCATGATTTTTGGGTTATCAAGTGTGAATACATAAGTGGTGGGTGTGGGTTTATTTTCTCTTTAGGATCTTTAAGATGAAATATCATTATAATTATACGAAAGCCTTTATGAATCCTTCCATTAAGCAATAATACAAATTTCTTATGGGATTCATCTACTATAAATTCACTCTGTAAAGGATGGTGAAGAGTATTTCAATGTTTAATTATTTTATTTTTTATTAAAATAAATAAAGGATATCATAATGTTACCATAATCTCTTCCCAAATGAGTGTCTTAAGCATGGTCATAACATGGTGTCACAAAGGTATATCAATCGGCACGCACTACCGAGTGATGATCCCAATATAATTACTAAACGTGGGCTTTTGGCATTAACAGTCAAGCCATGCACATTCCATCTTACCTCGAATTTGATGCCTTTTCTTTTCGCCTTAATAATTCATGATAACACCATCACACTATGGTGCTCCTTTTTTTGCATCATCGGTTATTCGTTGCCTACCATTTCCTTGGATTCAACATCATCAATATGTGGTTCCTCTAGATTGGTATCATCAAAATGTGTAGAAGGTTGTTTTACCTGTATACTGGGAGTAATAGTAGGTTGAGAAACTCATTATTACTCAGGATTGGGAGCACCAACATATGAAAAAGGTCATTTTTACTCTGTATTGGGAGCATCAACAGGTTGAGAAATCTGTTGTTCCTTAGGATTAGAAGCACCAGCATGTGCATTAGTCATTATCTACAGAAGTGGTTTAATATTTAATTTAGATTACATAAATGCAGTAACGAACATATAATAACATGATGTAACATAATATATATTACAAAAAATATATAACTTGATTATTGAACTCTATTTTTTTAAGGATGGAGAGATTTGACCCCTCTATCGAGTATCCAAATACCTTCATTGTGATATCCTCTGACATACAGAACCCCACCTACATTGGGACCTCTATGAAATGATTATGAAATCCCAATGAAAGGGTTATCCTCAATTGAATTTTCATTTGTCCCTTCAGTAGTTTTGGTCGATAACTAAATAATTGACCACTTTCAATTTTCAAGATCTATAAAATAAAATACTTGTACTACCTATGATGAAATTATAAATGGTTCATCTTTGTACTATTCCTTAATAAAATCCACTTTCATGAATCCCAATTCATCTATTTTAATAGCACTCATGTTATTAATCCACTTTTATTGAAAAATTGGCAATTGGAATGTTGTATAATTCAACTCCCATATTTGTTTGATGATGCCAAAGTATGAAATATTTTCATAAATTGGATTTTTATCCTTAGTACTAGAAACATGCATCACTTCAACCACAAGTGTAACTCCACTATTTTTCATGGTATTTACTTCATCATTTTCATTTTTATATAATGTATAACCATTGTAAGATAATACATACATGCTTGGTCCTCTAGATATCCATTGAAGTCATTCTAAAATTGAATCTGGATTTTCATCTGACTCTTTAAAAATATGTTCTTGAAACCATCCTATAAACTATTGATTATGTGTATTTTATATCCATATTTCATACCTTGATGGATTAAAATTCCTAATAATTTATTTGTGGGTTTCAACATATGGTGAAACCTCCAAACTGTTATGAAAAACACAAAGGTGGGCCTACTTATGATCAGTAACATGGATTGTGACAAAATCTATTCCAGGAATTCCTTCACCCGCAAGCTACCTAGTTTGATGAGATTTTAGTGGACCAATTCTTTCCACACTGGATAGGTAGTTGGTACATAATTCAATTTCTTCCTCAACAATATATCACTCTTTAATACAACCCTCTAATCAACTTTTATTTTTGATATACCCTTTAAAAATATTAATATTTCATTAAACTATCATTATCATTTCCTCAATATGATATTCATCATCATTCACATATGTAATAACATCCTCGATATGATCTTATTCATTTTCTAGACTTGTAATCATATCAGATGATCCATAAAATGCAGTGTTATCTCATTCACTATCTATATTCACTTTTTCCCCGTGTTTGTTCCAACATTTATAACTTCGATCAATTTCATGATAGATCAAGTGTTTTTTCAACTCCTCTGGACTAATTAGTCTTGAATAACAACAATGTAAATGCAAAAAAAGGATTTGAGAAGGGTCGTATGCATGATATTTTGCAAACATGATGAACTCTTTCACCCCATCTTCATACTCTTTTGTCATGAGATTGGCATCCACCCATTCTCTATTCATATCCATCCTATTTGATTTGGAAATATTAATATTTAACAAAATAAATACACAAAATATGTTCAATTTAAGATAGATCTCATTAATTTCTTGAAATAAAATGGTAATATTGAAAAATGGTTTATCATCCCACATGATCAAAAATAAAAACTTATTAAAGGAAATTTATAAATATAATGAAGGATATTTCACTTTTAAAAACTATTTTTCACTTCATAATTGTAATGATCAAAACCCTTTTTGTATGAGTATAAATGAAGTATAAAATCACATTTACATTATAAAAAATGTTGAAATATGACTATTGAATGTAATAATGGAAATAAAAAAATAAAATCTATATTATATGAAAACCTTTTTCATAATAAAAAATAAAACTATTGAATATAATAATAGTTTCACAAATAAAAAAAGAAATTATTATATTTTTTAAAATATTTTCAACACTGACATTGAATTTATGAAAGTATAAAAGTATTAAACTATTGATAAATTAAAAAAATTATAGGTATAAAATTATAAATTAAATATATATATATATATATATATATATATATTAGTGTATAAAATTATAGATGCATATAGAAGTATAAAATTATATATAATTTATAAAATACTATATATTTTAAAGAAATGTGCATAATTTATAAATGTATATAAATTTATAAAACTATATAAAAGTATATATATGTTATAAAAGTATACATAATTTATAGAAGTATATAATTTTATAAGTAACTTTTAAAGATCATTTTTGACATCATGATGAGAAGAATTTTTGAAACATTATTATTTAATAATCATAAATAAGGGATATTTTAAAGGTTATAAATTTAATGTTTTTAAATGTTTATTAGAAGATATAGAATTGATGAAAGTGAAATGAAATTCATTTTTTATGATTTTTAGGTTTTTTTAGAAGAACCCGCATCGATGAAATTGTTATAAAACTATCATTTGAAAGGAAATGAAGTGAAATATTAATATTATAAAATATGATACATCTTTATCATTTCAAAATATAAGATGCACACATTTTTTGTTAGAATACCCTCGACATATTTGATGTTGGACATAGAGATGTGGGAACTGTTCACCACTTTTAAAAACATCATCGTTCTACTACCTCACCCATCACCCTATGCTCAGATACATTTTTCCACACTTTCTTACACCCCAAACATTCAACCCCTACTACACACCACTTGATCTGACCATAATCACCACTAAATAGATCATTCCATTGCACCAGGCCAACCAGACATTCAAAAGAAGGCCTTAACATCCATCAAGAATTATGGAAACCATTATAAATCAACCCAATAACGGTCAAGAAACATCTTTTATAGTAGTACAAATAATTTATCCCATTTGAAGCTTCACAAAAATCTTATGTGATCTTCAAACAACCAAGGAAAATATATTATGTATCATCCTCTCCCTTTAAAAATATCTTTTGTATTTTTATAGGTGAAGGAAATTATTTCATGTATTGGTAAAACTAGGGGAAAATAACATATGTATCAATCAAACTTCATACGTATCAAATAAATATATCACATATTACCCTTATCTTTTCTACCAGCTAAGTACGGGATCCTATGTATCAACTCTAAGGATATTACATATGCTTTGAACATGTTACTTATCACTTTACTTTTCCAAATGTCTTCTTTAGAAAAAAGAAAATTTTTACGTATTCTTTGAGATATATTATATATTCCCCACCTTTGTCAAATTCAATCCACGCCATAAGGGATATCTTATATATGATCAATATAAGATCATACATATACATGGATGTTCACTTCCTTTATAAAATATATACATCTGAGTATAACATACATATTCACATAACATATCAAGACATATATAGATTTCTCTCCCATAGCTACAACAAACATATTTTACCTTCAACATAAAAAACGAATAATAGTAAATAGTTACCCATTAATTTTGTTCAAAAAATCAACTCAATCATCTAACTTCACAATTTCATGTATTTGGAACATCATTTACAAAATTCATTGAAATGACACTTCCGCTAAAAAATATCCTATAAATTAATTGGTAAGTAAAGATGGAGGGATAAAATGATTAGAATATTAAAAAAAATATAATGAATTTATTTCCTATGATAGATGCTCCACTAGAGGTGAGTAATTAAACTCATACAAAACCACCTATCATATATCTCATTGAATAAACAGATTCCCATAAATAGTACCCAATGCTCTCCATTCTTTTTCCACACCTCATGAGCATCACCATTAATAAAACAATCTATCCAAAACACTATATCAAGATCCTCCAGCTAAAATTATCGTATTCCTGACTATCATTAGTTAAAATCCATTACACAATAACTCAAGTGACCTTTAGAAATACATACCTTAGATTTGGAAAGGGTTTGGCGGAAGTGGTAGGGTTCGGTGGTGGGAGCGGCGGTGGTGGTTGGGAGTGGTCGGCGGCGGTAGGGTTCAGTGGCAGCATAGACAACAGTGGCGGTGGTAGGGTTCGGTGACAGCGGTGGTAGGGTTCGGTGGCGACAGGCGTAGAGTTTGACAATGGAAAAGGTTGGGTTTCTTGAAAGCTTTAAAGGTGTGAGAGAAGGATACCATATTAGGGTTGTTTTTATAACATCGGGGAAAATTTTATCAGTTCTTTCAAAAAAAAGTTGATAAAGATGTGTTTTATCAGTGCTAAAATAGAAAGCACCGATAAAACACATCTTTATCATCTCTTTTTTAGCGCTGATAAAGATCCATCTTTATCAGTGCTAAAAACGCTGAAAAAATGTGTCTTTATCAGCACTAAAATTATAGAGTTGATAAAGACGGGTTTTATCAGCGCTTTTTTAGCACTGATAAAGGTGAATTTTTATCATCACTAAAAAAACACTGATAAAGATCTAAATAAATATATATATTTATTAATTAGATATATTTATTATAGTTATATAAATATATTTATAAGTATATTAGTGTAATTATATATTTTTATATTATTATATATATTTATATAATTATAACTATATTTATTATTTAAATATATTTATTATTATTTTATAAATTTTTGTATATAATTGTAAATATATTTATATATTTATATGATTATATATATATTTATTAATATATAAATAAATATATTTAAAATTATTTATATATAAGTATAAATATATAATTATAAATATAATAAATATATTTATTATTTAAATATATTTATTATAACTTTATAATTATTTAAATAGGTATTTATTTATTTGTATTTATAATTATAAATGTATATGGGGGTAAAACTAAGTGGTGTGGCATGCCCCGTTGCATCAAGGGTGGCTGGGCTTGACTCCCAGTCGTTGCATCCATTCCCCACATTTAAAAATGTGGGGGTTGATTGGGGCTAGCTTCATATGATGTAAGATGGTAGTAGGTCGGTGATGGATAACAGGCAGGAAGGGCACGGTGTCGGCGGTCCTATGGGTGGCTTTCTTTAGTGAGGCAAAGGTGGGGTGCATCGCAATGGGGTCAGGGCAGGTGATGCATGGAGGCAGGGCTGGTTGGGGCTTCGATGAGGCGGTGGAGGGCGGACTGCTTCAGCGAGGAAGAAAGGAGGTGGATCGGTGGTGGTATGCATGGAGGTGGGGCTCATCGGAGCTTCGGTGAGGCGGTGAATCCTCAGTGCAGGTGGTTCCTTAGGTTGGCAATCAATGTCACAAAGACGAGGTGAAGGAACAGGGTTGGTGATGTTGTGTGATAGTGATCTTCCGATGGCTTCTGGCGAGGTTGTCCTGTGGTAGAGTGATCGTATGGGATGAAGCACGGGAGGCAATGTGTGGACCGCATTCTGTGGCTAAAAAGGCTTCAACCCATGGCTATATATATATGAATGAAGAAGGGTGTTATTTGGTCTATCCCTAGGGGGCTATGGACTGGGTTACTCCCTGAGTGTGTTGTGTGTGTGTTTGTTTGAATGTAATTGTACCCCTAACACCTAATTTATATAATTATAAATAAATATATTTAAAAAGTATTTATATATAATTATATACATATTTATATAAATAAATATATTTATTAATATATAATTATAAATATACTAGATATATTTATATAATTATATATATTAGGTGTTTGGGGGTACAATTACATTAAATACACACACACACCACACATAGGCCGAAAAAGGTAGTTCATAACCCTCCAAGTGATAGTCCACCCATCAAGCCTTATTTATTCAGTACATGGTCTTAAGGTCTAGTGGGAATAAAGCCTATCACATAGCCCAAAGGACCACAAATTGGCCTGAAGGCCTGGTGTAGGGTCATTCCTGCATGATACTACCCACAACATTAAGCCTGCACCATGCCTACATCACCACCTGCCTTTGTTATGAATGTGTCATTGTCTTCCCTCGTCATGCCTATGTCATTGTCTACCTGCAGAAATTCCCTCTCACCCGAATTTGAACCTAGGTCTGATGTAGGATTACGGGGAGCCTTTACCACTCAAGCAAACACCTAATTTCTTAAATTTCAAGGCTTTGGGCCAAAATTTCATGTTTATGAACCATGTAATGGGCTTCATACCCACTGGGCCTTAGGGCCAAAAATATATATAATGTAATAAAGTGACTGGTTTGGTGGGTTATCCCTTGGGGGGGCTATAACCTGCCTTTCAGACCTGGGTGTGTGCGATGTTTGCATGTTTAATGTATTTGTATCCTTATACACCTAATAATATATATATATATATATATATTTATAAAATTATAATAATTGTATTTATTATAATTTTATAATTATTTAAATATATGTTTATTTATTTATAATTATAATTATAAATAAATATATTTAAAAATTATTTATATATAATTAAAATTTTGAAATTATAAATATAATAAATATATTTATTATTTAAATAAATTTATTGCAATTTTATAATTATTTATGAGCACATAAACCAATTCATGGAACTTATAGAAATATGAGCTTTGGAGGAGGGTAGATTCAAGAGACTTCCTAATAGCGGTCACTATTTACCCAATTAGCACTGTCGGATGATGGTCGTTGGGGTTTTTACACCCCCACCTCATTTTCCCCCATCCTTGTCAACTCATCCCCCCTACCCACTCCCCCATCAAGCCTCCCTCCCCTACCATTTTTTCGCCCCGCCTCCTACTGTCAAGCCCTGTTGTTGTCCTATCGTCAAGCCTCACCCCCAATGTCGATCACCCCTCTCCCCACCCCTATTGACTCCCCCTCCCTCATCAAGCATCCCTCCCCTACCACCACGTTTCCTCGCCTCCTATCGTCAAGACCCACCATCATCCTTCTGTCAAACCCCACCCCCAATTTTGATCCCCCCTCCCCCAGCTGTTGAGCTCACATCTCGGTGCCCCACCTCTCCCCGCCATCGAGCCCCAATCCTGTCTCCCCCCTCTTCGCTCACCCCGACATCAATCCCCCATCCCCTCCACCCCATCAAAGCTCCCCTATGTGTCGACCCTCCTCTGTCGTGGATCCCCCCTACAGGTCACCAACTCTCTCCCACTCGCTAAGCCCCCTAGTCACATACCCTCCTATGTCCACAGACCCTACCCCATAACTCCCTGCCCCCAATTCCATTTATTTTGTACTTCATTTACTTTTTATGACTGGTTTATTTTCTTCCATTTCTTATTCAGATCCATGGAATGTATTATTCGCATCTATTTTACTTTTGACATCAATTATTTTCCATGGTAATATTGTTCTATCCCAAGAATGATCACGTCGGTCTATTTATGTTATTCTCTTTATCAAATCAAATTTCCTAAGATCTCTCTTTTATATTTGTGTGTTGTATTTTTATAGCAAAATTCAAATTACAATAAATAATTATCTTGAGAATCCATCCTGGAGCCCCTACATTAGGTAATATTTTTATTCAACTACCAATTCCAATTTATTATTTCTCATCCTTATCCTTTAATTGATGGTGGTGAGTTATTTATGTTATTAATTTTCTCAGTATTCTAATGTGACCACATATATAGATCTTTATGTGCTTCAAGTTTCTGGGGGATCTTATTAAGAATCATGACTTTTTTGGGGTCTTAGCATTATTTATTTAGTGGTTCTAGGTATTTTTTATAATTTATGCTTGTCTATTTGTAATGCATGGTTTATGTTGAGTACAAATTGATGATGGATTTACTTTTACTTTGAAGTTGTAATGGTATAGTACTAACAGTTTTTGGGAAATTTTAATTCAATGTTAATTTAAAAATAATAGTATCTAAAGTTTTTATATGTATACTTATATTTTAATATTATGCTTCAATAAAAAATATGATCCTTTTTTTCTCTTGTCCTGAATTTTATCTTAATTGACAATTATTTTAGTGACTGAAATGATTATTTGTCTTCTCGAGTCATAAATCCAATTACCATACTAATTAAATTTTTCATTTTAATAAGTTTGTATGAAATTTTATGTGCTTTCTTGATGTTTTCCACTATTCTAATTATTTTCCTCATTTGTTTTATCATTCTTCATTATGGAATTATATGCCTAATTAAGCCTGGAGTATTCCATTAACTGGAAAAATCTTATAGTCTATGGATGTCATCTCTTATTGTGATTTGTCTCTGTTTTAAGGGTATCAAGTTGTCATTGAATGGTACATCTTGAGTGCTTTTGAATTGCATTCCTGGTCATTGAAAGGTGTTCACTCACTAAGTCTGGAGGGAGGTCCTAGTCTTTTCTATATGTAATGAATGACCAACTCACTCCTAGTTACTTACATAGGTGTCTTTCTCATTTTCTAATGATTTGTTTCCACTTTTTTTTAAAAAAAACACTGTATAAACTCTTTTAAAATTTAATCAGTCATGGTAAATTGTACAGATAGTGGAACTAATTTTCTGCATGATTCCCACTTAGACAATGTTTAGAATTTTACTTGATTTGTATTTATTTTTTAAAAAAAATTGAAGTTATTTTCTTCATCCTCAGGCTTACCCATTGATGTATGTAAATTTCTCCCTTAGTGAAAAGTATAATTTTTCTCTTACAACCCACATTTAACATACCTACATTCATGACAACTCCTGAGCCCTGGTATGATGTTTGGAGCTCAAATATTTTAAGTTTCTAGTTTGGGTGCATATGTGTATTACTAACCATCAAGAAAACAAATGTTCGCTGAGTTTAGTTTTATCTAATTTGTGTTCCTTATCAAAAATATTTTGTAGTATTATAATCTTGTATAAAATTTTCAGGTACCAATAAACTTTATTGGGTTCTTTCCAGATGGTGGAGCTAATTGAGACTTTTATGAATTATCAAGTTTTTTTAGGACATTGTTTTGGTTTTTATTCATCATCTTTGTGTGAATATTGTATGTGTAACAATATAAAATATAAAAGATGGTGTATCTGATATATTTAATAGAAATTTTTGGTTTTCATGTTAGTATGGAATTGTAAAATAATTAAAGTGCAGTATCATTCACTTTATAATCAGGGATATTCAATATTATTGGGCATAATAGAGGGTATACTAGACCACCTTTACACAAATCTAACTATTATTTGAACATTGAATCTCTTATGGGTATAGAGCTTGCAAAGTAAATGTTAGTGTTGGAGATAGAAGAATTCATCATGAATCCACACACGTCAGAACTTTGTAGAAAGTGAAAGTTTCTATTTTTTTCATTCTTTGCTTTCTAATTTGAAAATATTATTTTCCTTAGAATTCAAGCTTTCATTTATGTTTTCATTTTTCATTAGTTGTTATATCTACTTCTATATGGATGTAGGAGAATATAAGGTGGTGTGTATGCATTATTTATGATCCTTATAGGTCCAACCAAGGTGTCTAGGCCCTAAAGGCTATGAGGATTTTTGACTCCTTCATGAATTTTTATCATAATCACAATTTTAGTAGATAAAAGTACATATTTTATCCTTTTTAAAAAAAATTGTGACCGGAATTCTATGACCATTTATTATTTCGAACCCATTAGGTTAAAGGATAATTTTTTTTATGGGTGGACATATGATTAGCCACTGAAATAGTCTAATATTCATTTTAATATTTATAATATTCATGAGATTAATTATTCATAAACACCATTTTATTGCATTTTACACTTTGAACATTATTTCAAATTATGATTGTAATTATTTATTAAAGTGCAATATTACTTGGTACATATTTGAACACATCATAAAATAAAAAATGGTCTTTATTTTATTTTCATATTTTATTTTCATGTCTCCCATGCTATAAGGAACAATTCATGTTTTTGGAGCACTAGAATATTCACATTATAAGACCACCAAAGTTGTCCTTGAACCAACAACATTTTGGGAAAAGTTATCTAGATAGAATCCCAATAAAGAGACTGTATCGGTTAAGATACAAGCCCAATGATTCTAAAAATTTAAATTAAGATAGAGAAAACCATGGAAAACATTTCATAAAACAGTGAAAAGAGCTAATTTGTATGTTTTAATGGAGTTCCAGGAAGCCCAATTTGGAGATAAAATTCTAGGCCAGATTCTGTGGCCCAGAAAAATAGACCACCATTTCGATAATATGTCGCAAAAAAAAATTCCATTTGGTCTGAAATTTTACAGGAGGTTAGGAGACATCCAGAGATACATTTTACTATTATATGGATCACTCTAATTCTTCCATCTAGAAGGTCGTGTCGACATGTCTGTTTGGTGGATGCAAGTTTCCTTCCACTACGGGTCAACGGCAGAAAATTCTAAGTTCCACAAGCTTTCCACCACCCTAATCCTACCATACTCAAGTGGGATGACTTAAAATAGTAGAGGCTCAACCCAAATCTCCTAAAATACCTATTTAAGGTAGTGGTGTTGGGGTATTTATTTATCTTGGATGCTTTCTTTCATTATAATGTTATGTTGCCACTTTTCCTTTGTAATGTTCTTCCTCAATTGTAAGTTGTTTTAATTCATCCTATTTTATTAATAAAAGTTATTATTCTTCTATTATTCTGTTCTTTTCCATCTCAATTTGATACCATTTCCTCAAGGTGTGAATTTATTCACACCAAACCTTATGAAATTATTCACACAATAGTGGAGTGATCTTTTTCTTTTTATTGTTTTCTTTACTTCTTCAATTCCTCCATCATGAGTCTACTCTCCGCTTCCATTGAAACC
This sequence comes from Viscum album, assembly GCA_963277665.1. Classification (NCBI taxonomy): domain Eukaryota; kingdom Viridiplantae; phylum Streptophyta; class Magnoliopsida; order Santalales; family Viscaceae; genus Viscum; species Viscum album. Next base: position 598,305,684 of record OY728159.1, on the reverse strand, counting down.
ATAGAATCAATAGAGGGATAACTCACTTATAGTTTTATTAAATGGAGTATAAATGGGCTATATTTGATTTTATTTATCACCCCATTAATATCTAATCACTTATTTTAATTGAGATTTTTATTTGATGATTTTAAAGCTTCTTCATCCTTGTTGAATTTTAAGGCCACATACTTCAAGTGCTAATACGAACCTTTACCTTGGAGTGCTCATAAATTTGATCCTCTAAGTGTATAGGTGATTAGTATTATGGTGTGATGGTATTAAACCAGTAAGTGATGAATTTTTTTGATCTTCTTGAATAAACCCATCTTGAATATAAGAAATTGAAATGGTTAAAAAGAAATTTCATCAAATACACCCCTTATAATAACCTAGGATCAACCCTTCTCATAATCTGAATTCACTTAAGTCATGTAGTGTTCTCTTAAACTTATCTAAAATCAACCCAAAGTTGGCCACTTAATATCCAAAATAATCCCATAGAATGTGTGTGTATATAGGTTTATTATTAGGTCTCTGAGGAATCAACAACCTAAACTACTCTACAATTGACCGCTTAACCCTAAAAACATGGGTAAATTTGGGTGAGACCAAATTTTGGTGTTTTTGTTGAGGACCCAAGTAAGTCATATAAACACCCATTATATTCTCCCCCATTTATTCTATTCTCATCCAAATTATCTTATCTTTTCCCTTTCTCATTTTTTTTCTTTTGGTACATGTCCACCTACACTCGTAACCAATCAAATCGTCTAGTTGGGGTGGATAGTCCTGGGGTTGGGGATTCAAGTACACAAAGGGAACTCTTTCCATTAGATCCTAACCTTCCTAATACTCCAGAGTCAAAAATTGGTCCCATTTAAATGGAATGTATTCAAAGAAACCAACTCATAAACCTAGGTGGGAACCAAAATGGAAATCCAAATGAGGCAGCCTCAAACTTGGGGAATGCAGTCGATCAAACCATGAATGACTACCTCACACCTACCTGGACCAATGTACCCTCTTGTATTAGGCATGATACCCTGGGATAATCCCACTATGTTTTCAAACCTCATGTCCTAAACCACCTTCCAACCTTCCGTGGGATGGATTTAGAAATTTCATACCTTCATGTCAAAGATTTTAATGACATTATTGAAACCATATGCCCACCACATCAACTTGATTTAGAAAAGATTAGGCTCTTTCCTTTCTCACTAAAGGATCGAGAAAATAATTGGCTAAAAAATCCGATACCTGCATCAATCCACTCCTGGGACCAATTACAAATAGAATTCTATAAAAAATACTCCCCCCATCACAAAACAATTTCACTTCAAAAGAGCATCCAAAACTTTTTTAAATAAGAAGGGGGTCATTATATGAAACATGAGAGAGGTTCAAAGACACCCTAAACATGGTTCCACATCATGGTTTTTCTATTCTTGAACAAGTGAGAATTTTCTATGAAGGGTTGGGTCTAGGGAACAAACAATTCATTGACATGATGTGTAATGGAACTTTCAAAAACAAAGCCCCAAATGATGCTTACGAGTATCTAGAAAGCCTTGTTGAACAAAACCAAACATGGGGGACATCACCTTACTATGATAATCCACCCAAATTTGGTGGAATTCACACACTTAGGGAGGAGGAAATCCTTAGGGTGAAACTTTATGCACTCACTAGGAAGGTTGAGGAGATCGATCTTATGAAGGTCCATGAAATTCAAATTGTTGACCTTGTTTGCACAATTTGTGACAAACATGACCACAAGACTGACAACTGCCCAACCAACCCTTCCATTAAATATGTTCTTCTAGGAGGAACACCTACTAAATTAAATTCCCTAAACATCCAAAAGCCCTAATACCAAAACACATTCAACCTAAGGTATAATGACTACCCAGGCTTCTGTTGGAAAGATAACCAACAATCTAGCCAACCACAAGGACCAAACCTCTACCCTATACAAAATTTCTAGAACCATAACAAATTCCAACCACAACCAGCCTAATACCAACATCCTTCTATCCAATTCTATAAACTCATGCAACAAACAATCCAATAACCAAAGTATCCTTCTGGGATAAACCAACCAGCACAAGCCCCTACTCAATCTATCCCTCTACCAATACTTGAACAGTTGTATAAAAAAATGGAGAAAATGAATTTAGAAGTCTCATACCTTAAACATGAAATATAAACCATTAAAACTGGGAAGTCACCCATGCCTAATCAGGTGGTATTATCCTCAACTTTAAGGGGGGGATCCAGTTACACACAAAACTCTCATGAACAACTCAAAGCAGTAACTGTTTTAAGAAGTGGGAAATCCATTGAGAAACCCAAACAATCCATTCCAGAACCATTAAAATATTCAACAACGCATGAAAATTATGAGGAACCACCCATAGATTCTGAAAACCCAATGAGAATGATAAGGAACTACAACCACACTAAACAATCAAATAACCTTCTCCCTTACCTCAACGCATGAGAGGAAAATCTAAACCAGAACTGAATGAAACTTTGAGGGAAATCTTCTCTCAGGTTAAGTTGAACATACCCCTTCTAGATTCAATCCAAACCATTCATGCCTACTCAAAGTACCTTAAGGACTTATGCACTTTTAAAAGGAAATTTTCACATAAAAACCAAGTCCTTTTGGCTGCTAATCTGAGTACCACCATTCAAAGGACCATTCCTCCAAAGTTGAAAGATCCAGGATATCTATACATCAATGTTGAGATAGGAGAGAACAAAGTTGTCAAAGCACTTTGTGATCTAGGAGACATTGTAAACCTCATTCCTTATGCCATGTATTTTCAGTTAGGGCTCAAAGAACTCCAACCCACATCTGTCACTCTTAAAGGATGTTTTAGTGAAAGTTAAAAATTTCATTTACCCAGCTGACTTCATTGTTCTTGAAAATCACCCAAGCTTAGGTTCTAGGGAGAAAACCCCAATAATCCTTGGTCATCCCTTCCTTACAACCATCAAATATGTTATCCGAGTCTGAAATGGGAACATGACTATCACCTTTGGAAACATGAGTCTATAATTGAACATATAAAATGAAAACTATAAAATTGGGGATGATGAAGAGATACATGAGATTAATTGGATTGGTATTGTTGATAGTGAACTTGGGGAACATCAAGGGGTTACTGAAGGATGTTTAAGTCAAGAAGAGATTGATTTTCTTTGTTCACATGAGGGAAATTTTTCTCCTTTGATTGAATATCTTTCAAATATCTCTATTGATGATTTTATAGAATCAAAAATCAATGATAAAATTGGTGAAATCAATAACATTGAGTCCATACACATTCATGACACTCATCTGTCCAATTTAGTGGATGAAAATTCTATTCACAAGGAACTAATTCTATCAAGAAATATGAACAAAGAAACTGAGTTCAATAAAAAGTCCCATCCTTTCTTGGAAAGTGATAACCAATCTGATCTTGAATTTAAGGTCATAGCTTAATCACTCAAGTATGCATTATTAGGGGATAATTTATCCTTTCTTGTTGTCATTTCTTACTCTCTTGAAGCCAATCAAGAGATGATGCTACTGGATGTCCTAAGAAAGAAATTGGATGGACCCTTTCTGATATCCCTGGGATTAGACCACTCATTGGAACCCATAGGATTGTTCTTGAATCTGAATCAAAATCATGTCATCAACCTCAGTGGAGAATCAATCCAAATCTTATGTATGTGGTGAGGAAAGAACTTCTTAAGTTATTGAAAGCGGGTATCATCTACCCTATTGCTGAGAGTGAGTGGGTAAGCCCAATTCAAGTTGTCCCAAAGAAAGATGGAATCACTGTGATCACCAATGAGGATAGTGACATTCTCCCCACAAGGGTTAGTAGTGGATGGAGAGTCTATATTGACTATAGGAATATCAACTCTTGTACCAAGAAAGACCATTTACCCTTTCCCTTTATTGATCAAGTCCTCGAGCGAGTGGCGGGTCATCAATTATATTGCTTCCTATATGGATTCTCAGGGTATAATCAAATTGAGTTCTCCTTAGAGGATCAAGGAAAAACAACATTCACTTGTCTATTTGGCACCTTTTCCTTCAAATTCATGCCCTTTGGGTTATGTAATTCCCCTAGTACCTTCCAGAGGTTCATGATGGGAATCTTCTTGGACATGGTGGGGGATTGTTTATAGCTATTCATGGATGACTTCTCTATCTTTGGAGACACTTTTGAGGGATTCCTTCTGAATGTTAAAAGGGTTTTTTAAATATGTGAGGATAATAATCTCATCCTAAATTGGGAAAAATGTCATTTCATGGTAAAGGATGGACTTGTTCTAGGACATATGGTATCTGGTAGAGGGATTGAAGTTGATAAATCTAAGTTTGACATCATTAAACACCTTCCCTCTCCTAAAACTGTTAAGGAAGTGAGTTTATTCTTAGGACATGATGGTTTCTATAGAAGGTTAATTAGGAATTTCAGATCTATTTCTCAACCACTTTGTGCTCTATTGGTGAAAGATGATCCATTTTTATGGACAGAGAGCTGTGAGGAATCATTATCTACACTCAATTCATCTCTTGTCTTTCCACCTATCATGCAATATCCAAATTGGAAACTTCCTTTTCAACTCATGTGTGATTCTAGTGACTTCTTTGTAGGAGCAGTCTTAGGAAAACGGTGTGAGAAAACTCCATGTGTAATTGCTTATGCAAGAAAATATTTAAATGATACACAAATCAACTACACCACCACTGAGAAAGATTTTATTGTTTTTGTATTTGCCTTAGAGTAATTTAGGTCTTATCTCTTAGGATCACCCATCATTGTCTTCACCGACCATTCATCCCTAAAATACCTTTTCCAAAAACAAGATGCCAAGGCTAGATTGATTAGGTGGGTCCTCCTTCTGCAAGAGTTTGATTTAACCATTAAGGATAAAAAGGGTGTTGAAAATGTTGTAGTTTATCACCTATCTATGATGGAATTCAAAGACATCTCACATCACCTTTCTGTGTCTGATTCATTTCCCGATGAGCACCTCTATTCAGTGAGTGATTTCCCATGGTATGCTGACATATCAAACCATTTGGTGACGAGTGACATTCCAAAATTCCTATGAACCCAAGATAAGATGAAATTTCTTTCTGATGTCAAACACTATGTGTTTTATGATCCTTACCTCTTTAAGTTTTGTCCTGATCAAATCATTAGGAGATGTGTTCTTGAGTATGATAAAGATTCCATTCTAAAATTTTGTCATGTAGAATCATGTGGAGTACACTTTTCCACAAATAAAACCACTACAAAGGTCCTCCAAAGTGGTTTCTACTGGCCTAACCTCATAAAGGATTCGTTCCAAAGCTTCAAAAGTTTCCCTCAATGTTAACAATTAGGATCCATTCCCAAAAGGAATCAAATTCACCTCACTCCCATTCTGATCATTGAAATATTTGATTGTTGGGGAATTGATTTCATGGGACCCTTCCCAAACTCTAGGGGATACCTCTATATCCTATTAATAGTTGATTATGTCTCAAAATGGGTTGAATCCATTCTCACCAAGTCTAATTACCATCATGTTGTGATCCGATTTCTGAAAGAGCACATATTTTCTCAATTTGGAATTCCTAGGGCTATAATTAGTGATCTAAGAACCCATTTCTGAAACCACCCATTCTCTTAACTCATGTCTAAGTATGGGATTTCTCATAAAGTTTCCACTGCATACCATCCTCAAACAAATGGTCAAGCTGAGTTAGCGAATAGGGAGATTAATCAAATTCTTGAAAAAAAAACTATCAACCCCTCTAGGAAAGATTGGTCTGAGAAAATCTTGGATGATCTTTGGGAATATCGTACAACATTCAAAACCATCCTAGGAATGTCACCATATAGGTTGGTTTCTGGAAAAGCATGCCATTTACCTATTGAAATTGATCATAAGGAATTTTGGGCAATCAAAAAAATGAATTTTGACATTTCTTTGGATGAAGAAAAGAGGAAATTAGATCTTAATGAACTTGGGGAACTTAGGATGAAGGCTTATGAAAAATCAAGGATAAATAAATCTAGAGTTCAATCCTACCAATCTAGGAATATCAAAGTCAAACATTTTGAACTGAGAAAATTTGTGCTCTTGTATAGTTCAAAACATCATTTATACCCGAGAAAGTTGAGGTCTAGATGGTAAGGTCCATTCATAGCAAATCATGTTTACCCCCATGGGGTAGTAGAGATTCAAGATCCCACAAGTGGTCACATTTTCAAGGTCAATAGTTATAGGTTAAAACCATTCATTGAATCATTAAATAAACAAGAAACAAAGGTTGAGTTAACTGAGCCAACCTACAAACCATGAAAAAATTGATAGATTTAGGATCCATGTTGGGCTAACGACGTTAAACAAAAGTGTTTCACGGGAGGCAACACATGGTTCTCATGTTTCCAATATTTTTTAATCATATTTATTTTTCAAATAGGATTAATTAATAATTTTGATATTCAAAAAAAAGATTTTTGAATTGTTCTTCTTTTATGAGTATAAATGGGTATGAAAGGGGAGATCCATATTCATCTATGTCACATGGTGTGATCCTTGAGTAATATCTCACCCGGAAATTTAAAAAGAAGACAATGTATCATCAGTTCATTTTATTTTTATGTGTTTGTAGGATAAAATAAAAATAAAATAATAATAATAATAATAAAATTAAAATGACATGTCGTAGGTCATGGGGAAAACCCCGTCACAACCAGCGAAGCTGCGGGGACTCGAACTCGGGACCAAAGGGAGACATGATCATGCACTTACCATTGACCTACGACTTATAGTGCTTCCTTATTCTATAATTTTTTTATATATAATTATATTTTACTTTTTTTATTATATGAATAAATATATATATATATATATATTCCTTTTTCCACTAGGGAACAAGTGACATGGATATCAAAGGACTAAATTGGAGCAGCAAGAACTTTAACTTTAACCGCCAGGTGACTTCATTCCATGATCATCATATTTCAAATTCTTTTTAGAACTCCTCTCATATACCTCTACCCCCTTCTCAATTTTATTTTCTTTAAACACTAGGTATAGTGTTATTCTAAATTGGGGGGGTGAAAAGAATGAGAAAAAATAATAATTTTGTGTGTATAAAAAAATGTGTGGAAGGAAAAATTTATTTAACCTTGAACATGATAATACACATTGCACACTTTCAAATTGAATATCAAATAATTTATCATGACCTAATTCTAATTTTAATTCACTAATGATTTCATGAGCATAGATTTTGGAAAGTGTGGCTATCTAATGTAAAATTTCATCGTTTATATTTTCATCCAAATGAAAAAAGATCACAATGCGTGTCCTTTGGATAGTGGGGTATTAGTTTGAGTTAATGGGGTCCTCCAAATAAATAACATAGGTTTGGTGATCATTTTAGTTTTAATATGAGTATTCAATAAAAAAATAAAAAAAACAATAAATTTGCGCGTAAAGCAATGAAATGACCTAATGTGTGGCTTTTGGTACTTGGGGATCATGAATCCATAGTTTTCTAGCCCGGAGTTAGTAATTTCATCTCTATTTATGGTAATTAGACTTTATTTTTTACTAATTTAACTCGAGATGATGCCCGAATATGTGGGCTTCACTTGGTTCCCTAAGGTATTTGAGCCTCGGAGTCATCGGAAAAGTCTCAGTACATGGGTTGAATCTATTGAGTGAAATTTCAATTACCATGTAAAAATTGAAAAAAAAAAATGAATAATCATCTTGATATTGAAATGTGATTCCACCTAGCGCTTCCGTTATTTCCCCCTTAATTAAGATGAACCCTCATGTCTATTGTGATACACAACACATCCTCATGCTTAATTGATATCGGATGAAATATGGCGATGAATTTGAACAAAGGAATGGGATTGGGATTGAGATCTTCTTATGAAACTATCTTGTATTAAAATATTTTGATGGGTTTCATAGTTGTTTGGTATAATAGTTTTTTGTGATCATTGTGTATTAAAATGTTTTTGGAAAAGGAAATTCGAATTTCATATTTTTGAGATACATTTTGCTCGGGACTAGAAAAACTCAAGTTGGGGGTGTGATTATCCATTAAATAGGCTAATATTAATTGTTAATATTTATAATATTCATGAGATTAATTATTCATAAACACCATTTTAGTGCATTTTACACTTTGAACATTATTTCACATTATGATTGTAATTATTTGTTAAAGTATACTATTACTTGGTACATATTTGAACACATTCTAAAAAACAAAATGTTATTGATTTTATTTTCATATTTTATTTTTAGGTCTCCCATTATATAAGGAACAATTCATGTTTTTAGATCACTATAAGATTCACATTAGAATACCACCAAAGTTGGCCTTGAACCAACAATATTTTGGGCAAATTAAACTGGATAACAGCCTAACAAAGAGACTATAGAGGCCAAGATAAAAGCCTAATGATTCTAAAAATTTAATTGAATATAGAATAAATCATGGATAACATTTCATCAAACAGTGAAAAGATCTAATTCTGATGTTTTAATGGAGTTCCAGGTGGCCCAATTTGAAGATAAAATTCTGGGCCAGATTCGGCGGCCCAGAAAAATAGACCACCATTTCGATAATATCTCGAAAAAAAATTTATTTGGGATGAAATTTTACAGGATTTTAGGAGACATCTAAAGATCCATTTTATTTTTCTATGGACCACTCTAATTCTTCCATCTAGAAGGTCATATTGACACGGTTTTTTGGTGGATGAAAGCTGCCTTCCACTTCGGGTCAAGGGTGGAAAAGTCTAAGTTTCACAAGCTTTCCACCACCCTAATCCTACCATACTCAAGTGGGATTAATTTCACTATTTTAGGATCGACCCAAGTCTCATAAAATTCCTATTTAAGGAAGTGGTGTTGGATGATTTATTTATATTGGATGATTTCTTTCATTGTAATATTATGCTGTCACTTTTCCTTTGTAATGTTCTTCCTCAATTGTAAGTTGTTTTAATTCATCCTAGTTTTCTTAATAAAAGTTATTATTCTTTTATTATTATGTTCTTCTCCATATCACTTTGATATTTTTTCCTCAATGTGTGAATTTATTCACACCAAACCTTGTGAAATTATTCACACAACAGTGGAGTGATCATTTTCTTTTTATTGTTTTCTTTACTTCTTCAATTCCTCCCCCATGAGTCTACTTCCTGCTTCCATTGAAACCATAGCATCAATAGAGGGATAAAACACTTATGGTTTGATCCAGGGGAGTAGAAAGGGGCTGGATTGGATTTTATTTATCACACCATTAATGTCTAATCACTTCTTTTAATTGAGATTTTTATTTGATGATTTTAAAGCTTCTTCATCCTTGTTGAATTTTAAGGACACATACTTCAAGTGATAATACAAACCTTTACCTTGGAGTGTACATAAATTTGATCCTCTAAGTGTATAGGTGATTAGTATTATGGTGTGTTGGTATTAAACCAGTAAGTGGTGAAGTTTTTTGATCTTCTTTAATAAACCAATCTTGAATATAAGAAATTGAAATCGTTAAAAAATAATTTCATCAAATCCAACCCTTGTAATAACCTAGGATCAACCCTTCTCATAATTTTAATTCACTTAAGTCACGTAATGTTTGCTTAAACTTATCTAAAATCAACCCAAATTTGGCCACTTAATAGCCAAAATCAGCCCATAGAATGTGCGTGTATATAGGTTTCTTCTTAGGTCTATGAGGAATCAACAACCTAAGCTACTCTACAATTGACTGCGTAACCCTAAAAACTTGGGTAAATTTGGGTGAGAACAAAATATTTGAGGAGATACATGTAAGTTTTTATATTTTTTTATAATCTAGGCTATTTTCTCCCCCCATTTTTCTTACTCTTTTTTTATTTATCCTTCATTGTATATTTCTTTATATATATTTCCTTATTGTAACAAATTATCCATATTAACTTATGTTTGTATCTTTATTGTAACTGTTCAGCATGTTTTTATTGTAACAGATTAAAGTTTCAAATTCTTCTCTTATTAGTGCTTTCATTATTGAGTTGGAAGTTTATTCTGTTGTCGCTCAAGTAATATTTTTCTCTTATTATGTAGTTTTACCCCTTTATTTTCATTTTAGTTTGATTATGACCACCTATAGTTATCAACCGATCCATATATGGATAGTAATGCGGAGTTTCTTTATGAATTCATGGATGATTTGTCAATGGAAAAATAGAAGGTTTATAATCATGATCACCTTTCATTGAATTTTTCTATTAATGGTGGATTTTTTATGTTATTTTTATGATAAGAACCATGTTTCATACCCTCCATTTTCAATTATAATATCAAAACTTGTCTCATCAGCAAGTTCAGCAACAAGAATGGCTTCAAAAGAGATGGTAACTTAGGATCTATTTGATTTCTGTTTTCTAAAACTGTTGTTTTATTCACTTTTAAAAGCATAAAAACTTGATCGGATTATTTTCAACATCATCATATTCTAATATCATGGTCCCATAATTTCATATCACATTGGGTATCCTCCCTTAATTTTTTTTATCTAATAAAACAACAATGTAGTAAAAAAAAATATTAATCCTAATATAATAATGAATCAATACATTAAATCATCATGAAAAATCAATCTATTAATAATCAATCACTATCCTATTGCTCTTTATTCTTCATCACTTAATTGATTACTCACTCATAAAAGTATGATCATCCATCATGAATGAATATGTTGTATTAAGATATAAAAAATAAATAAACTTATAAGATAAAATTAGGGAAATCATTGAAGGTAGATAGAAAAACTCAACAGGCATTCAAGGCTACAGTTACACACTCTTCAGCAAGAATATCCTTGTTAATGTTATCTATAGAAGATTACAAGTCATTAAATGTGTATGTTCTGTCAATGAAATTCTTAAGAATAATGTATTTTAACCTTGTACTATATCACAATTTGATATAAGGGGTTGTTTTTCAATGATATATATGTAAATTAAAAGATTTTATGTATTCTAGTTGAGTGGAATTATTCATAGTGCAATATCATGGTATGTGTTCCATAGGGCTTGTCTCTAGCATTCCAAATTCTGATTCTCCAAGGATTATGGTGTATAATTTTGATAAATATATCATGAAATCCTTCTTAAAATCATTATTTTGGGTAGTTTGAGACGTAATAGTGTCTGTATTTGTAGTGAAAGACTTGTTTTCTTCACCAATGAAGCAATCTCATTCTAGTTTGCAGTCTAAAGGTTATAACCATAGCACAATGTTCCTGGGATCCTACACATTTACTCTTATATAGAAATGTTGAAGCATAGTGATTCTTAGTCAAGAAGTAAGATCTCATTTGAATTTTCTTTGTTAGTTTTTTCATAGATTCCATATGGCATTGGATATCTAGTTATATAGTGATTACCACCTTTCAATTCATACACATATCCACTCGAACTCAATAGTTCTACAATATCAATGGATGAAACATCATTTATTTTATAATTCCATTAATTTAATAATCACTTATCTAAAAAATCCAAACATCTCCTTCCTATTACAAATCCTTGAGAACAAAATCAATTGGCTATTGATAGATTATTTAAGTATTAAAATCATTGGAAATTAGTATGTATTTTTTGGGTTTTTAGTCAACACACTGGATACTCCCACCCTACTAATTCCATCCTCATGCCACATTAAGAGTTATTGAAGGACATGATTTTATTTTATGGCTCATATTAAAGTGAATAATTATCCAACACGGGTTAATTATTGGATTTTGAATTTGAAATTGATAATTCAGTGACAGTGGAAAGTGTGTTTCTATAGTATAAGACACAAAGGTGTTGAATGACTGGATGAAAAAGTGTAGTGTAGAAAGAGGTGTAAAGAGGATATAAAAACTAGGAATATATCAAGATATTAGTTTTAATAGGTTCATATAGGTGTAATCCTTGAATATTGATAATCAAAGACATACTATGAATAACATGAAATACAATGATTCTATAGTTTATTTCTATGTTTGTTATTAGCAATTGATGATAAAGAATTATATATACACCAACATATCATAATTATAGAATAATTAAGATGTTATATGGTGAGGAAGTATTTTATGGTTGAATTTTAGAATTTCAATTATCATAGTCAATAATTAGTGGTGATATTGTGTTAATTGTATATTTAGATGTTTTTTGGTAATAAATTATTCAATGTTACCATTCAAACACTCATATCAAATGATTGAACACATGTGTAAATGATTGACCATAAACCACATGGAACAACTACAAGACAGTGAGGACCGACCACATGACTAGTGGACTGATCGTGCCTTTCGATTGTGTGGTTGTTGGTTGACCACACATACAATTTACTTACCATGGAGATTGACCATGCTGCAGTGAATGAATAGAATGAGTTAACATATCAAATGCATGAATTAATGAATGACCCCATGCCTTAGTAAATCGAATGTATGAATGAACATGCGATGGATCAATCGTAAGCTTCAAGTCTTAGCCAAATTTCAAAATTTCTTCAGTCAAGCTCTCATTTTCTTCAAATGACCTCCAGTCATGCTCAATCACTTATAAACACTTTAAATCCCTGTTATGATTTTATGAAACATCCTCAGCTCAATTCCCAAGAACTTGTAGCATGTATACTCAACGTTGAGCATCAATGAGATTTCATTGCACTTTACTATTCATCCAACCTGAAGCTTTATCCAAGTGCTATTCCACACATATTACAGGAGTCACATGTAGTAGCACACTAGGATATTGGCCTTTTACCAATTCATAGGTCTTAAATCTCTAATCATAAAACTCCGATATGCTATCCATATATCACAGATTATGAAATCCCTTCAAGTTGTACACTACAACCATCACTACACCTTTTGTGGGATTATTGTAGATATTGAAGGTTTATGTGTTTTAATTTGCAAGGTCTAAATATGTGAAATTTGTTTTAACTGTTTATTGTATATGAAATATTGTTTATGTGTTTAATTTACGAGGTGTAAAATTTTTACTATTGAATTCACCATGTTATTAATTAATTATATTCTAATATGCATGTGTTTTAGCTTGTTTAATTTTACATTTAATTTTTTAAATATTTAATACTAATTTTTTTTATTCTACTCGACTACTATGATTTACAAGGCCTACTTTCTTGGTCCGTGTTCTTGCATTCTAATTTGTGCATTCCTTTAGGGATAAATGTGGGTTTTTTTATCATTCTGATCTTGTAGCTTAGGAGAATCCCTTTTGTGTTTCTTGGTGTGTTTCGTTTTTGAGTATATTAATATGGATATCCATCATTCATTTTTGGACTACTACCATGTGTCATGCACCCCAGAATGACTTGAAATCATAGGATAATCGTCTTATTATTATTTGTGATGTGTACGCATAGACGATATGCTAATCGGACGTACGGTCTTCCCAGAATGACCAAATATGAGGTTTTTAAAGGTTTGACGCCCTTTAAAAAGGTATGTCTAAGGGTGAAACCCAACTTAACGACATCTGAATGTCATGGAATCATAAAAAAATAACTATAGAGTGAATTTTGAAATGGTTGAGTAGATAGAACATCAACTGTATAGTGAATTGTGAAATGTTCGAGCAAATTATACGTCGATAGGATGTTCTGTTTGTTTGGGATGATGGAAAACACATTTTTAGTGTCATAAAACACCAAAACATGAATTTAACAGTCAAATATATATAAAATGACTTCATAATGACTTGAAATCATAGGGAAATAGTCTTATTATTATTCTTGATGTGTACAGTAATATGACATGTCAATCGGATGAGCGATCTACCTAAAATGACTGAATATGCAGTTTTTAAAGGTTTGATGCCCTTTAAAAACAATTGGGAGTTCAAAACCAAATGAATGGCCTTTTAAGGCCATGAAATTAGAACACACCAACTGTAGAGTGAATTGTGAAATGTTCGAGTAGACGATACGCTAATCAGAAGTGTCATTTTCCCGGGATGATGGGAAACACAATTTTAGTGTTATAAAACACCAAAACGTGTGTTTAACAGTCACATCCATAGCTAACAACCTCATAATGACTTGAAATAATGAAAAAATTGTATTATTATTATTCATGAAGCGTAAGACAAGATGAAACATTAATCGGACGTGTATTTTTTCCAGAACGACCAAATATTCAATTTTTAAAGGTTTGACGCCCTTTAAAATTACGCGGGGGGTAAAAACCAACCAAACGACCTCCAAATGTGATGAAATCAGACAAAAAAACTAGAGAAAATTGTGAAATGGTTTAGTAGACGATACATCAATTGGAGGTACCATTTTTCCAAGATGATGGAAAATACTCTTTTAGTGTCATAAAACACCAAAACACACGTTTAACGGTCAGATATATAGAAAACGATCTAAAAATGACTTGAAATTGCATAAAAAGTCATATTATTATTATCCATGATTCGTATGAGCATACAGAACATAAATCGTAAATGTGGTCTTCCTGAAATTGTTGAGTATGATGTTTTTAAAGGTTTGACGCTCTTTAAAAATGTGTGTCTGAGAGTCAAAACCAATCAAATGATATCCAAATGTCATGAAATCAAAATAAAATAATCCAAGAGTGAGTTTTTAAATGGTTTAATAGACATAACGTCAATCAGAGATGTCGTTTTCCCGAAATGACCAAAAATATATTTTTAGAGTCATAAAACACAAAAACGCGCGTTTAATGACAAGATTCATAACTAACGACCTTGGAATGACTTGAAATAATAATATATATGTCTTATTATTATTAATGATGTGTAATAGAAGACAACACTTCAATTGGATGTGCAGTCTAGCTAGAATAACTGAATATGTGATTTTTAAAGGTTTGACGACTTTTAAAATTACGCGGGGGTCAAAACCAGCCAAACAACCACTGAATGAGGTGAAATCAGACGATAATAACTGTAGAGTGAATTGTGAAATGGTTGAGTATATGTTACGTCTATCAAAGGTGTCATTTTTTCAGGATAATGGAAAATGCACTTTTAGTGTCATAAAACACCAAAACATGCGTTTAATGGTTAGATATATAGAAAAAGACCTCAGAATGACTTGAAATCACAAGACATTCATCTTATAATTATTCATGATGTTTACGAGTATACAGAATGTTAATCAGACATGTGGTCTACCTGAAACTACCAAATATGTAGTTTTTAAAGGTTTAACACCCATTAAAAAGGTGCATCTGAGGGTCAAAATTGACCGAACGATATCTGAATGCTATGAAATCAGAAAAAAAAACAATCATGGATTGAATTTTGAAATGATCGAGTAGAATAAACTTCAATCAGAGGTGTCATTTTCCTGGGATGATCGAAAATGTACTTTTAGTGTTATAAAACACCAAAATGTGCATTTAACGATCAGATACATAGCTAAAAACCTTGGAATTACTTGAAATCACAATACAAAAGTCTTATTATTATTCATGAAATGTAAAAGTATATGACATGTCAATTAGACATGCAGTCTACCCGTAATGATGGAATATATGGGTTTTAAAGGTTTATCACCCTTTAAAATTACACGGGGGGGGGGGTCAAAACCAACTGAATGACCTATAAATGTGGTGAAATTAGATGAAAACAACCGTAAAGTGAATTGTAAAATGGTTGAGTAGACAATACAATAATTAGAGGTGTTGTTTGTTTAGGATGAAGGAAAACACACTTTTAGTGTTATAAAACACCCAAACATGTGTTTAATGATTAGATATATAGAAAACGATCTCATAATGACTTGAAATCATAGAAAAAACATCTTATTATTTTTCATGATGTGTATGAGTAGATAGAACATCAATTCGTCACGCGATCTATGCAGAACTACCAAATATGCAATTTTTAAAGGTTTGACATCCTTTAAAAGGTGCATTTGGGGGTCAAAACCAACCAAACAACATCTGAATGTCATGAAATCAGATGACAAAAAACATAGAATTAATTGTGAAATGGTTGAGTATATGGAATGTAAATTAGAGTTGCAATTTGTCTGGGATGACTATGTAAGGACCCGAGCCTGACCAACTGGTCTCTGCCCTTACAAATGCTGTGTAATTTTTTTATAAAATAATTCTGAATAAATACACAACATTAAATACAATAGAGAACCTTTTAATGGCCTGGGTTTTGGAAAATTAGATACATGACTTTAATTTAAACAAAATACAAAAATTGAGAACAATTATTCTTCAGCGTATTTCCTTTATAACATAATTTCAATGCGGCAAGTTTTCTAAACCAGCAAAAGTGATTATAATTCGTAGGGTGAGTATTTAAAATGCCCAGTAAGGGGTTTTTAAAACAATTAATAAACTGTATTCAAAACATTTCTTTGAAATAAATATACATACTTAAATCATTTCCTTAAAAATAAAATAACATTTATCATATCATGTCATCGTCATTTTTTTAGAGTTACTCAAACTCATTTTTACGAGAGCTTGTGCTCAAGAAATTCTATTCTTATTTAAAAGTTACAAATAAAATGCATTATAAAATATGCATTCACTTGAACAAAAATGTATGAAATGACACCTATAAGTTATATAATTACCATACTTAATTATGTATGACATGTTAGGGGTGTGGATAAAAATTTACACATGAAATGTTATTTGTTTAGAATTTTCATAGACAACGATGTCATTTATTATTCAACACATAAATGAAAATCATGAAATTATAGATAAGTTTATAACATTATTATTATTCCTTTCAAATAGATGATTTTATATATAATTATATACTTAAATATAAAACATTTTACCATGTTCATTTGATAATGTAAAACTGATTGATACAGGTTCAAAAGAGAATGATCATTAACCATTAATATTCTTCTAGTCTAATAATCACATGAACTTTCACTTACTAGGTTCATAATGAGGGAATGTATAATGTGGAACATCATAACCATACCATCAAGGCCTCATGCCATGATCATAAATAACCACACTGTCAAGGCCTCGTTCCAAGACCATAAATAACCATTTTTCCAAGGCCTCGTGCCAAGACCATAGTTTGTCTCATGAGACCTATCGATGCATCGAGAGGCTATAACAGGCCTCACCCATCACATAAGAATTCCAATGCATTCCTTATATGTCTAATAAAAATATGTGTTTAAATAAAAGTGTCTCATACCACTTTGATTTATTTGAATCTTAATCATAGATGAAAATAAATTCATTGATAAATTCTTGAGGTACATAATCTTTAAATAATCCAAAAGTGTCCCATACCAATTTGAAAAGTTTAATTATTAATCCATATAATATTATAAAAATATTAATCCCACACTTCTAATAAATTTCTCTATTTTCAATGCACGAATAAGCAATGTAATGAAATAAATACATAAATTCTCTCTAAAATGCATGGAATGTCATTTATAAATTAGACGTTGACCATAACTAACTAGGCATGGCATACCATGAGGTGAGAAAGCAGTTTCTAATATGAAATGATAACTTGTTTCATAATTTCACATAAAATGATAAGTTTTATCTCATGCAATTGAGAAAACAAAGTGTTTATAAGAGTTTAAAATCACGAAACATTAGTTTAGAGGTTTATAATTACCATTTCTAAATAAAAGAGAAAGAACATCTATACTTAAGTTGATTATTATTAAATGCCTATATATGTATATATATATATATATA
This sequence comes from Viscum album, assembly GCA_963277665.1. Lineage (NCBI taxonomy): Eukaryota > Viridiplantae > Streptophyta > Magnoliopsida > Santalales > Viscaceae > Viscum > Viscum album. The sequence continues at coordinate 598,287,917 of OY728159.1, read as the reverse complement.
TAACTATATATATATATATACGTATATAAGTGTATGTGATTTGTATACATAAAACTCTTTCGAAATTTTAAAACATGAACCCTCCCATATGAACACATGGTAAAGAAATCCTTAACATATATATATATATACTCTGAAAATATTAAGCTATAAATTTGTACATACACATGAATATACACATATATATGAAATTTTTGGTAAAAAAAACCTGATACGGTAATAATATTTCATTCTTAAAAATTGTATTACTTTAGATATAGATATTCTAAATAGAGAAAAAAATTCATATATACTATTTTGGTTATAAGGATATGGTATACACATAGATATATATGTATATATATATATGTACATATTTTAGTTTTCATAACTAAAAGGAAATAATAAAATCCCCTTGATCATCAAACCATACCATTGAGTTTATAAGATTTTTAGGGAAAGATCCTTTTAAACAAGAATATTTATCTTATATGTAATTCAAATTAGAGAGATATGGTTTTATGTAAATATATATATATATATATATAAGTTTACAAAATAAATGACAATAATAAAATTCCCTTACTTGATTCATATCAGGAGAGGGTTGAAGGTTTCTGAACCAGGAGAGAGAGACTTGGCAGAGAGAATTTTAAAGTAATAAATTGGGTGCAAAGTGAGGTTTTTAAAAAGAAAAATAAACAAAGTTTTTAATTATTGTTTCGAATTGATAATAGTTAACCCAAAAAAACATTAATTTGCTCAAATCAATGAGCAACATGTTGATTGACACCCTAAAATATAAAATTGCAGTAGTGAAGAGGATTCGAGTTAAGGATGGAGCTGTTTGGTTTAAAATAACACCACATTTTCAAATAAAACAAGGGGCCCAGACTAGAGGAAATGCAATGAGAGTGGAAATATGGAATCATAAGAAAGAGAGGATGGAGTGGGGCTGGCAGCTACAAGGTCGGATGGGGACTTGTGTGGCTCCACGAGGAAGAAGAAGGGAGAAAGAACGGACGGCTCGAATCTATTTTGATCCAATCCAAGGGTTTTTATTAACCCTAAAAAAATTGACAAAGGGAAACTTGTGGCTAGAAATAGACGGCTAGGATGCAGCCACGGATCTAATCGGGTGGCCTAGAATTGATCAGCGCATTTTAAAACAATAGACAGATGAGATTAGATTAGAAGGATCGGATGACTACGATTGTCCGCCAATTTTTAATTAGGTTGAACGGTCCGGATCAAACACGGATAGATTGAATAGTTGAGAAAAACCTGCAGTGAAGGAATGTGGTGGGGGGGATTCGAACGCAGGATCGGCACTGACGGACAAGATCTCGCGTGACGAGATCCTATGGCTGAGATAGTGTGCCGCAAGAAACCGAATCCCACATTGAAAGTGATGGGGTTTTCGGGGTTGCCTTATAAGCCTCAGTGTGCGGCACTTCCATTCGATGACATAAACACACACTCATGGGGTCCTTATACATGGGACCCCACCCCGCGGGCACTTAACCCACCCTCTACTTGCGCCTGACCAAGACCTCTACACGGGTTCTTGCGCGTGTTTCCTAAGTTATGCATGCCCAGTTCACCTACTTCTAGAGCCTCCTTGGGCGCGGGTAGATGCCTCCTTGTTGGGGTTGATTGGGTCCCCCAACATGGTTGAGGTGTCCCCTTATCTTAGGGATAGTTCCAATTTTTTAATGCTTGATTAAAAGTATTTAAAATAATAATTTTAGACACATAACAAATTTTATCCAAAATTAATTTATTTAATTTTCTTATTAACACCCTTTAATACCATCAACTATTTTCATGCACTTCTTTACTTAAAAACTTCCTTTAAATAAAAAGTTTTTACATCTTAATATTAAACACTAAAAACACATAAATTATGGTTAATATAAACACCCAAGTTCCATAATATTATTTCAAAATATTTTAACTCACTAATACACATAAAATAATAATGTTTATTATACATGTTATTAATTGAAAGCCATAATTTCATTTAACCAAAAATATTATTTAAACACACCCAATGTCTATAAAACCCAATGGTCACTTTTAAATCCCCAACGACCACTTATAAAGTTCATATTGGCTATATAAGTACCCATCCAAGGCATCAAATATCGTTACTTATTTTTGAGAGGATGGTGCTCTATATCTCTTTGATGCTTAGCATTCTCAATTTACTGCTTGTTATAACATTTTTTATCATGAAATATCCAAGGTATTTCAACTACACCATCGACCTTCTTGTTATTCTTGGTGGTTTACCATTTATTTTTCTGGGTCTTGCAATGAGTTTTCCTAAGTAGTTGTGATCTTTTGTATCCATGTAATATTTCAATGTTTGAATAAAATGTTTCTCCTTGTATTTTGTATATTAGTACTAAATAACACCATTAAACATAAAATAATACAATAATAACAATAACCTAAAAAAAATATTATTATTATAGTTATAATTAAGTTCGGGGTGTTACAGATTGAAAGTGCACTTTTAGTGTCATAAAACATCAAAACATGCGTTTAATGGTCAGATCTATAGCTAACGGCATAGGAATGAATTTAAATCATAGGACAACCATCTTATTATTATTCATGACATGTAAGATAAGATGACATGTTAATCGGACGTGCAATGTGTGTGGAACGAAAAAAATATGTGGTTTTTAAAGATTTGACACCCTTTAAAAAGGTGTGTCCGGGGGTCAAAACCAGATGAACAACTTCTGAATGCCGTGAAATCAAATGACAACAACTATGGAGTGAATTTTGAAATGATCAAGTAGATGGTACGTCCATCAGATGTATCATTTGACTGATATGACGGAAAACACACTTTTAGTGTCATGAAACACCAAAATGGGCATTTAACAGTCAGATCTATAGAAAACAACCTCGTAATGACATGAAATCACAAGAAAACTAACTTATTATTATTCATGACATGTAATAGTAGATGAAACGTCAATCGGGCATGTGATCTGCTCGGAATGACTGAATATGTGGTTTTTAAAGATTTGATGTCCTTTAAAAAAGTGTGTATGGGGGTCAAAACCAGCCAAATGACCTGTGAATGCCATGAAATCAGATGAAAACAACTGTGAAGTGAATTGTAAAATGGTCGAGTATATGGAATATCAATCTGAGTTTGTGTTCGTTCGAGAGGATTGAAAATGCACTTTTAATGTCATAAAACACCAAAATGTGTGTTTAATTATCAAATCAATAGAAAATGTTCTCATAATGACTTGAAATCATATAATAATTGTCTTATTATTATTCATGACATGTAAGAGTATACCACATGTCAATCAGACATGCGATCTGCATGATATGAGTGAATATGTGTTTTTTAAAGATTTGATGCCCATTAAAAAGATATATTTGATGGTAAAAATTGGATGAACGACCTCTAAATTCCATGAAATTAAGCAACGACAACTGTGAAGTGAATTTTGAAATGGTCGAGTAGAAAATACGTCCATTAGAGGTGTTGTTTGACCACGATGACAGAAAACGCACTTTTAGTGTCATAAAACTTCAAAACAGGTGTTTAATTTTCAGATTCATAGAAAAAATCTCATAATGACATGAAATCATAGGGAAACCATCTTAGTATTATTTGTGACATGTATGAGTAGATGACGCATCAATCAAACATGTGGTCTGCTTGGAATGACTAAATGTACGATTTTTAAAGATTTGATGCCTTTTAAAAAGGTGTGTTCGGGGGTCAAAACTAACCAGACGACATCCAAATTCCATGAAATCATATGACAACAAACATAATATAAATTGTGAAATGGTCGAGTAGATGAAACATCAATCCAAGGTGAAGTTTGTCCAAGAAGACCGAAATCACACTTTTAGTGTCATAAAACACCAAAACGCGTGTTTAATGGTTAGATCCATAACAAACGATCTCATAATGACCTGAAATCAAAATACAACCATCTTATTATTATTTATAATGTGTAATATTAGACTGAACATCAATTGGATGTGTGATCAGCGCATAACGGTTGAATATGTGGTTTTTAAATATTTGACGCCATTTTAAAAAGGTGCATCTGAGGGTTAAAATTAGTTAAACAAACTCCGAATACCTTGAAATCAAATGATAGAAATTTTTTGAGTGAATTATGAAATGGTCAAGTAGATAGAACATCAATTTGATTTTTTGTTTTCTTGAGAGGACCGAAAACGCACTTTTAGTGTCATAAAACACTAAAACGGACATTTAACTGTCAAATTCATAGCAAACAACCTGATAATGATTTGAAATCATATGAAAACCATATTATTATTATTCGTGACATGTAATATTAGACGACATATCAATCGGACATGTAGTCTATGCAGAACGAATGAATATGTAGTTTTTAAGGATTTGATGTCCTTTAAAAAAGTGTGTTTGGCTGTCAAAACCATCCGAATGAACTTCGGATGTCGTGAAATAAGAATAAAACAACTATGCAGTGAATTTTTAAATGGTCGAGCATACGTGTAACACCCCAAGCTTCCACAGTATGCTTATCTTTGAATAATATAGTATTGTGTGTTGTACACAACTTCGAGTTCTAACACACCACAACCAATCAAACTAGCCGTTATGAATAGTAATACCCACTTTTTGAAATTTTATAAATTTTATCATTAAAAATGGAATTCATTTTTGGATTCAGAATATCAAAATTAGCTTAGGGTGAATTTTTGGTATTTTTCTGAAAACTTTCAATTTTTGATGAATAGTGAAAAACACTTAGTTATAGTTTAAAACAGAATTTTTATTTAAACAGTTATTTATTTTATTTAAAATTATTTTAGGTAAAAATAGATACTTAATACCTATATAAGTTCAATGTAATTCATTGGTTTCAGTTTATAATAATTTTAGATATATAAAAATTTTATTGAACTTTTCACCGTCTTTTGCCCATCTCCTAGGAGAATTTGCAAACTCACATAAAACTTAATTTTACAACTTCTGTGAGTGGAATTTCAAAAATTCAAGACACATGGTTAATATCAAGGAATAAAATGTGGTTCAATAAGATAAAAATAATTTTTGGTGAATGGTAAATTTTTGCTTTTATTTACCACGGTTAAAAGTAAATAGGGTAATTAAGGGTAAAAATGATATTATTATTACCCTTACACATGTCCTAATTCTATTGGATAATTATAATTAGGCCAGAAACAACCTTAGGAATAAAATATTAACCTATTTGGTTCACTTGGATTAGATTAGGACATTTATTATTATTTAATTCAAAGAAGAGTTAAAAGAGTTAAAATCAAAGTTTAATAACTAAAACATTTTTAATATAGGGTTATACTTAAGATAAATTAAATTATAAACATTAATTAGAAATATAAAAATATTTCATACATAATGGTATTTTATTTATAATTTTTAGACATTGAATAATTTAATTTATTTATGACACAATGGTGATGTAGTAATTACCTAATTAATGAAATATTAAAATAATCGATATTATAAATATCCAAATAAATGTAATTTGAGACTTTTTATGAATTAAAATAATTTTATAGGTTAATATAACATATTAGGGTTGGTTATATGAATTTTTTTTCTAGGTAATAATGTTGTTATGAATTTAGAAAAAACAAAATACCAAAGTGTCAAAATTGACATAAAAAAGTTTTTAAAACAAATATTATATTATTAATTGATATTATATACCTAAAAATATAAGGTTAGGACAAAAAACTTATATAATGATAGTTGTATCATTAATTAACTACTTTGGGTTATCTTGGAAGTATATAGTAAGTTTATTAACCATATAATATAAAAATACAAAGAGACATGGAAAATGTCAAACTATTTAACTAAGAGTTAAATCTAAAAGATAAGGGTAAAATAGTGACCCAAACCTGTCTAAAACATATTGGTTGAGTAGTTTTAGACCCATCCCCACCTTATACTTTAAATAATCCACTTTATATCTATTAGAAACTGAAAATTAATTTATTATAAAATAATATTTCTAGCTTTTCCTAAGGTGCCCCTCACCCCTCTTATAAAAGGGAACTCCCCCTTCTCTATAATTAACACCTTAAAAGCCTTTTTTTCTCGGCCAAAAACTACCCAAATATCCTCTAAACTTCCCTCAATTAATCCTAGAGGCCTTCCTTTAGTCAGAAAGCCAACTTAATGATCCCTTTTGATCAAATCAAAAGGAAGAAGCCGAAGAAGAGGTAATAATTTCACCACCCTCTTTCAAGTTCCTTTCTTCTTCCACTTCCTTTATCTTTGTTGTTTCTATTCTAAAATAATAACTACATTTTATTCTATATACTGTGATGTTATTATAATTATGGTACAACCATATTAATTATTCTATCCATCCTTTGAATGACATGTCACCATACGTGCGTACGTACGGCTTACCGTCTCCACGTCGTGGTGTAATTGTTATTCAATACATTATTATTTGGATGGGTATAATAATGATGTGTAATTGATGTAAATGATAAATATAATATGATTATGACTCTTTATATATGATATAATAACCAATTATATATTATTTTAATATCAAAATAATGATATTATCGCTCGTGCGTACGTACAGATTATCATCTCCACGAACGTGATGAGATTCATTCCCCATCGTATCCATTCAAGACTAATTTTCATTTGATGATTAAAAATAATGTTTAAAGACTTTATTTAATTCTGGATATGAATAATATACAACATATCCATAACAAACATGCCTTATGTAACAAAACATATAAAAGAAAACGAGTAAGTGAACACCCGAAACGACGATAATGCTAAAATATTATTAACAAAGCAATATTAGAAGATCATATATGATATCATATTAATGTATATGATTCTTGTATAATTTAATAACAATTATTTCACCATTATATAGGAGTTTAATCTACCCTCAACCAATTAAAATTACAAGGTAAGGGTTTATTTCACAATCTCTTCATTATCCGGGGTTGTTTATACGTAATTATCTACTAGGACCTCTTTATCATCCACATCCATGTTTCTTAAAAATGTATTCCAAAACATTTTTACTATTTACTATACTATGGGTTAAAATCATTTATACCCTTGTTTTACTTTTTATAAAATATTTTGAAATGAATCTTTCCATCATTTTCGAAATAAGGTCCTTTTTAACCTTTTCGACAAAATTAAGGTAAGAATGTTTTTATTAACTTATACGGTGGGTGCGGCTATTTTCCACAATTATAAAATCATTGAAGCTTCACTTACAAGCTTATAATAATATTTTCAAAGTAAATGTTTTATTTTATAATTATTTGACTTTTAAATGATTTCAAAAAAGATATATTTCTCTCAAACAGTTTTAATTTCATCTATGAAAACATCATTTGATGGATTTTAAGCTTATTTGAAGTTGATTTATTATGATAAAAAACTTCCATATTGTATTTAAGGTTTTGTTATATGTTTAACTATGGATGTTTTATTTTTATACCATTCATGGTTCATGGAGAAAGTATTGACATTTCATATACTAGTTTTAATACGAATGTTTATGTTATGTTTTAACTTGTTCATATGAGGAATGCATTGGACTTAGTAAGTGATTGGTGGAGCCCACTATAGCTCCTCGATACATCTTTAGGTCTCATGATACAAACTAGTGTCTTGTCATTAGGCCTTGACAGAATCTTATTTGTAGTCTTGGCATAAGGCCTTAACTATGTGGTTATGATAGTCTGGAATTATGCATTCCATCATTATGAAAGTGGTTATTGATATTTCATGTGATTATTCGACTAGTAGAATATCCATGTGAATAAGTAAATGGAATTATTTCATTTTATTTTTGCCATATTATGCTGAAGTTCAAGTTTAAAAGGCTTTTGTTTTAGCTATACATTGCCTTAAATGTCTATGCTTATTTATGAAAGTTTCCGCTATATTGTTATCCTTACTGAGCATCTGAGATCACCCCTTTCTATGTTTTATTTTTTCCAGGATGTGAAGAAGTATTTTATGAATGAACTACAAAGATAGTCTGAGTGGATATGAGTGTGGACTATGGAGACTATGTTGTTGTAGTTTTTCACTTTATAATGTAATGTAAAACTTATGAATGTATCTAGTGTTTTAAAGGCTACTAAACTAATCGTCCTTTTGAGACTTTATCTTTTGTGATCATGCCAATGTTATGTAATAATGCATAAACTCTAGGTAACTGGGTTCGGGGCGTTATAGTTGGTATTAGAAGAATTTTAGTACAAACCTTTGAAGTTAGATTTAGATAAACTCTGATTAGAGCACATAGCCCTAAGATAGACTTTGAGGATTAGTATAGAAGAACTTCCTAGAATTTTGGTATTGTAAAGATTTTGTGAGTTTTCCAAGCAATACATTCCTGTCTGGATATGAGCAGGTAGAGGCGGCTCTAGTACAGATGTACCTAGGGGTAAAACCCAAAAACACCGCTTTGAGCTAGACTCGAATGGTAACTGATGCACAACAACGGTCCTTGTTGCACTCTTGGTTACGACACTTCCAGGGGATATTCTTAGGATAATTCTCATTTTATTTACAAACCATTATGAAGGGTTTATGAGTATATACTTTCTCAAAGAAAACATTTTTATGATTATGGATTATATCTATAAATTGTTCAATTTATGTTAAGTGTTTTACAAGTTTGGAATTATTTCGATTCATAAACTAATCTAGTTTATGACATTGTTTAGAAATGGCACCTAGTGTAAGGAATGGAAACCGTATCAATACATGCACTCCATATAGGGATTTCCCTCCTGCTCAAGATAATTATAGTGAAGATGGTGATACAACTAGTGTTGATCAGCTTATCACTATACTGGGACAACTCACACGGGTTATGAATAATAACCTTACCCGTATGGAGCACCCTGATCCACAACATGGAGGATTAATGTTAGACTGCTTCATGATGAAACAACCACCAACATTAAATGGGAGTACAAATCCATTAGTGGATGAGCAATGGATAAATTCCTTAGAGAAAATATTTTATGCCTTGGAGAGTAGTGAAAGGGAAAAAGTTATCATGGCAGTTTACCACCTCACTGGAGATGCTGATCAATGGTGGTCATTGATTCAAAAAAAAGGAAAACGATGAAGTATCAAATATAGAATTGAGGGAGTTTAAAGAGATTTTCTTATAAAAATACTTTCCTCATAACCATCGAGCGGATATGGAAAGACAATTTCTCAGTCTGAGGAAAAATGAGGATGAGAAAGTTGCAAAGTATGAGGCTAACTTTACAAGCCTAGCAAGGCATGTTGCAGATTATATACTAACCCAAGAAGTAAGATTGGTCGTTTCTTTTATGGGTTACAACCATTTCTCCTTCGAGCTTTAGTATCACAATCCTTCTCGTCGTACTAAGATATTGTATCATGTGCTATCAAGACAGAAAATAAATTCTCTAAGTCTTATGACTTTAAAGAAAAGCAAGATAAGAAGAGATATGTTGAACACTCTGGGAAAGGAAATAAGGAAACAGGGAAAACGGGAAGTGTTGAATTTCCACCATGTGATAATTGTGGAAGGAAGCACCCTGGTTCCTGTCTAAAAGGAAAAGTAGTATGCTACAAGTGTGGTGAAAAAGGCCACCAAACTCGTGATTGCAAGGGGAAGAAAGAAGATATCGATGTTCAATGATACAATTGTAGGGAGATGGGACATTATGTAAATGAATTTCCTAAGCGTCAGGGGAACTTACCTTAGAAAAGGACAAGGGATCAAGGCCAAGCTTATGCTATCACTACTACTGAGGTTGAAGCTCCAAAAGACATGGTGGCGGATAATTTAATGGTTTCCTCAAGTTTAGTCAATGCTTTATTTGATTCTGGATCATTACATTATTTCATATCTTTCCAGTTTTCTAAGAAAATTAGATATTTACAATTTGATTTAACAAGGTAGTTGTCAATAAAAACCCCTAAAGGAAGTATCATTGCAACAAATTTTTGTGAATCAGTCCCCATTAGAGCATATAAATATTTTTATCTGCTGATCTCATCGTCATAACCATGATTGAATTTGATATAATCCTCGGTATGGATTGGATTTCAGACCACAATGTGAAGATTTATTGTAAGAAGAAGGAGGTTACAATTTTTGATGATGATGATAAAAAACACCTTATCTTTAGATCAGAATCGTCACCACCTAATTCTTATCTAGATCCACCCCCAGTAGCTCAACTAGATTCAATTATTGGGGAGGAAGAGAATGAAATAACTATGGGTGAGTAAAGGAATGTTCAAATAGAGGATGCACTTATTGTGAAAGAATATGTTGATGTGTTTCCATAAGATTTACCTGAACATCCTCCAGAATGAGAAATTGAGTTTTCCATTGATTTAATTCCTGGATCAAGGCCCATATCGAAGACCCCTTATAGAATGGAAACTATGGAATTAGTTGAACTAAAGAAACAACTAGAGAAATTAAGTAATAAAAGATTTATTCACCCTAGTGTTTCTCTATGGGGAGCCCCTGTTCTTTTTGTTAAGAAGAAAGATGGATCTATGAGGTTATGTATCAACTACCAGGAGATAAATGCTATAAAAATAAAGAACAAGTATCCCCTACCTCACATTGATGATTTATTTGACCAACTACATGGAGCTCAATTCTTTTCAAAGATTTACCTTCGATCTGGATACCATCAGTTGTGTGTGAATAATGAAGACATTCTAAAGGCTGCATTTCAAACCAGGTACGGGCATTATGAATTTATAGTAATGCCTTTTGGATTGACTAATGCACCATTTGTCTTCATAGATCTAATGAACATAGTTTTCAAGTAATATCTTGATGATTTTGTAGTAGTATTTATTGATGATATCTTGTTATATTCCAAAAGCTATGAATATCGTGAAAATCACATGCGCATTATCCTGAAGACTCTTAGAAGACATGAATTATATGGGAAGTTTAGCAAGTGTGAATTCTGGCTTCAGGAGATTTCTTTTCTTGGACATATTGTCTCTAAGGATGGAATCTCTGTTGATCCTTCTAATACAAGATCAATCCAAGAGTGGTCAGCACCGACGAGTATAACTGAGGTACACAGTTTTATTGGTTTAGCAGGTTATTATCGACGTTTCGTCCAGAATTTTTCCCGGTTGGCTAACCCATTAACAAAGCTCACACGTAAAGGGGTTAAATTTGTTTGGACAAAAGAATGTGAAGAATTTTTTGAAGAACTGAAGAGAATATTAGTCAATGCTCCTATATCGACTCTACCATCGGGAAATGATGGGTTTGTTATTTATAGTGATGCTTCAAAGAAAGTACTTGGTTGTGTCCTTATGAAGAATGATAGGTTTATTGCCTATGCATCACGACAGCTAAAAATTCATTAGAAAAACTATCCTACTCATGATCTTGAGTTATAAGCTGTAATATTTGCTTTGAAGATATGGAGACACTATCTATATGGTGAAAAATGCGAGATTTATACTGATCACAAGAGTTTGAAGTATATTTTCTCATAGAAAGAACTCAACATGAGGCAAAGGAGATGGCTTGAACTACTCAAGGATTATGATTTCACGATACACTACCACCTGGGGAAGGAAAATAATGTGGTAGATGCTTTGAGCAGAAAATATCATGGAGTTTTGAATAAGATGAGAGTTGAAAAGGATCCTATATACATGGATCTAGTAAAGATGGATATGGGAATAACCATGGAAGGTGAAACATCAAAACTTTTTCAAATGGTTTCCAAACAATATTTACTAGAAAGGATAAAGAGTTCTCAGACTAGTGATGAAGAGTTTCAAAAGAAGATTAAAGCTGTGAATGATGGGAGATTCAGTGAGTTTGTGTATGAAGATGGAATTTTGAAATTTGGGAAGAGACTTTATGTTCCCGATATACCTGATCTAAAAAGGGAATTGTTGGATGATTCTCATAGTTCCAATTTCTCTATACACGCTAGGAGCACCAAAATATATAGAGATTTGAAGGAAAATTTTTGGTGGGACAACATGAAGAGGGAGATTATTGATTTTGTGTCAAGATGTATGGTTTTTAAATAAGTGAAAGCTGGAAGGCAACAGCCTAGAGGAGTCATGAAACCGCTTCCCATACCTGAGTGGAAATGTGATAATATTACGATGGACTTTTTAGTGGGACTACCAAAGACTCCTAGAAGGAACGATGCAATATGGGTCATTATTGATCGTCTTATCAAGTCCGCACATTTTCTTGCTATAAGGGAGGATTTACCACTTGAATGTCTAGAAAGAATATATAATAATGAAGTTGTGAGACTTCATGGAGTTCCCCTATCGATTGTTTCTGATCATGATCCATGTTTTACATCAAGATTCTGGAAAAGTCTTCAGAAATCCCTGGATACTGAACTTCGTTTGAGCACTGCCTACCACCCCCAAACTGACGGACAATCAGAATGAACTATTCAAACCTTAGAAGACATGTTGAGATCCTACTCACTTGACTTTCAGGGTATGTGGGATCAATATTTACCTTTGGTAAAATTTTCCTATAATAATAGCTTTCATTTAAGTATTAGAATGGCACCATATGAAGCGTTATATGGAAAGATATCTCGCACACCAACCTGTTGGGATGATGTTGGTGAAAGAAAACTCATAGGCCCAGAACTGGTGGAGGAAACGATAGAAAAGGTGAAGGTAATCCAAAACCACATCAAAGCAGCTCAAAGTAGGTAGAAGAGCTATGCCGATAACCGAAGGAAGAATTTGGAATTTATGGTAGGAGATCATGTTTTCTTGAAGGTATCTTTATGGAATGTAGTTATACGTTTCGGTAAGAAAGGTAAATTGAGTCCCAGTTATATTGGACCTTTCGAAATTCTAGAACAAATTGGGGTTGTAGCTTACTGTTTTGCAATGCCTCCAAGTCTCTCCAAAGTTCACGATGTGTTCCACGTATCACTATTGAGAAAATACATGCCTGGCCCAACACATGTACTCACCTATGAGGAATTAGAACTAGAAATTGATATGTCTTATTGTGAAGAGCCTGTCAAGATTCTTGATACAAGAGAACAAGTGCTGAGAAACCGGATGACTCGTCTGGTAAAAGTTCTATAGAGAAACCATAAGATGGAAGATGCAATGTGGAAACCCTAGGAACTTATGATGAAGAACCACCCAAGTATTTTCTGAAGAAATATTATAGAAATTTTGAGGACAAAATTATTTGAAGGATGGTAGAATGTAACACCCCAAGCTTCCACGGTACGCTTCTCTTTGAATAATACAGTAGCGTGTGTTGTACGTAACTTCGAGTTCTAACACACCACAACCAATCAAACTAGCTGTTATGAATAGTAATACCCACTTTTTGAAATTTTATAAATTTTATCATTCAAAATGGACGTCATTTTTGGATTCGTAATATCGAAATTAGCTTAAGGTGAATTTTTGGTATTTTTCTGAAAACTTTCAATTTTTTATGAATAGTGAAAAATACTAAGTTATAGTTTAAAACTGAATTTTTATTTAAATAATTATTTATTTTATTTAAAATTATTTTAGGTAAAAATATATACATAATTCCTATATAATTTTAATTTAATTCATTGGAGTCAATTTATAATAATTTTAGATATATAAAAATTTTATTGAACTTTTCACCGTCTTTTACCCATCTCCTAGGAGAATTTACAAATTCACATAAAACTTAATTTTACCACTTCTGTGAGTGGATTTTCGAAAATATGAGAGACATGGTTAATATCAAGAAGTAAAATGTGGTTCAATAAGATAAAAATAATTTTTTTGAATAGTAACTTTTTACTTTTATTTACCGCAGTTAAAAGTAAATAGGGTAATTGAGGGTAAAATGATATTATTATTACCCAAACACATGTCCTAATTCTATTGGATAAGTATAATTCTACTAAAAAAAACCTTAGGAATAAAATATTAACCTCTTTGGTCCACTTGGATTAGATTAGGACATTTATTATTATTTAATTCAAAGAAGAGTTAAAAGAGTTAAAATCGAAGTTTAATAACTAAAACATTTTTAATATAGGGTTATACATAAGATAAATTCAATTATAAATATTCATTAAAAATATAAAAATATTTCCTACATAATTGTATTTTATTTATAATTTTTATACATTAAATAATTTAATTTATTTATGACACAATGGTGATGCAGTAATTACCTAATTAATGAAATATTAAAATAATTGATATTATAAATATCCAAATAAATGTAATTTGAGACTTTTTATGAATTAAACTAATTTTATAGGTTAATATGACATATTATGTTTGTTTAGATGAATTATTTTCAAAGTAATAATGCTGTTATGAATTTAGCAAAAACAAAATACCAAATAGTGTCAAAATTGACATAAAAGAGTTTTTAAAATAAATATTATATTATTAATTGATATTATATTCCTAAAAATATAAGACTCAGCCAAAGGACTTATATAATGATAGGTGTATCATTAATTAACCACTTGGGGTTATCTTGGAAGTATATAGTAAGTTTATTAACCATATAATATAAAAATACAAAGAGACATGGTAAATGTCAAACTATTTAACTAAGAGTTAAATCTAAAAGATAAGGGTACAATAGTGACCCAAACCTCTCTAAAACCTATTGGTTGAGTGGTTTTAGACCCATACCCACCTTATACTTTAAATAATACACTTTGGAGCCATTATAAACCGAAAATGATTTTATTATAAAATAATATTTCTAGCTTTTCCTAAGGTGCCACTCACCCCTCTTATAAAAGGGCACTCCCCCTTCTCTCTAATTCACACCTTCAAATCCTTTTGGATTGGCCAACCCCTACCCAAATATCCTCTAAAATTCCCTCACTTAATCCTATAGGCCTTCCTTTATTTATAAATCCAACTTAAGGATTATTTTTGATCAAATCAAAAGGAAGAACCCGAAGAAGAGGTAATAATTTCACCACCCTCTTTCAAGTTTCTTTCTTCTTCCACTTCCTTTCTCTTTGTTGTTTCCATTCTAAAGTAATAAATCCAGTGTATTCTATATAATGTGATGTTATTATAAATATGGTACAATTATATTCATTATTATATCCATCCTTTTAATGACATGTCACCATATGTGTGTACGTACGGCTTACCATCTCCACGTCGTGGTGTAATTGTTATTTAATACATTATTATTTGGATGGGTATAATAATAATGTGTAATTGATTTAAATGATAAATATAACATAATAATGATTCTGTATATATGATATACCATCCAATTATATATTATTTTAATATCAAAAGAATGATATTGTCGCTCGTACGTACGTACGGATTACCGTCTCCACGAACGCGATGAGATTCATTCCCCATCATATCCATTCAAGACTAATTTTCATTTGATGATTAAAAATAATGTTTAAATACTTGATTTCATTATAGATATGAATAATATACAACCTATCCATAACAAACACAGCTTATGTAACAAAACATATAAAATAAAATGAGTAAGTGAACACCTGAAACAACGACAATACTAAAATATTATTAACAAAGCAATATTATAAGATCGTATATGATATCATATTATTGTATATAATTCTTGTATAATTTAATAACAAATATTTCACCATTATAAAGGAGGTTAAACTATCCTCAACCAAGTAAAAGTACAAGGTAAGGTTTTATTTCAGAATCTCTTCATTGTCTGAGGTTGTTTATACGTAATTATCTACTGGGACCTCTTTATCATCCACATCCATGTTTCTTAAAAATGTATTCCAAAAAAAATTTACTATTTAATAGACTATGGGTTAAATTAATTTATACCCTTTTTTTACGTTTTATAAATTTTTTTGAAAGGAATCTTTCCGTTGTTTTCCAAATAAGTTCCTTTTTAACCTTTTCGACAAAATTAAGGTAAGAATGTTTTTTTACTTATACAGAGGGTGCAGCTATTTTCCACCGTTATAAAATCATCAAAGCTTCCCTTATAAGCTTATAATAATTATTTCAAAGTAAATTTTTTATTTTATAATTATGTTACTTTTAAATGATTTCAAAAAAGAGATATTTCTCTCAAACAGTTTTGATTTCATCTATGTCAACATCCTTTGATGGATTTTAAGCTTATTTGAAGTTGATTTATTATGATAAAAAACTTTCATATTGTATTGAAGGTTTTTTGATATGTTTAACTATGGATGTGTTATTTTTATACCATTCATGGTTTATGGAGAAAGTGTTGACATTTCATATGCTAGTTTTAATACGAATGTTTATATTATGTTTAAACCTATTCATATGAGGAATACATTGGACTTAGTAAGTGACGGGTGGAGCCCGCTATAGCTCCTCAATGCATCGGTAGGTCTCATGAGACAAACTAGTGTCTTGGCACAAGGCCGTGAAAAAATCTTATTTTTAGTCTTGGCACAACGCCTTGACTATGTGGTTATGATAGTCCGGCATTATGCATTCCATCATTATGAAAGTGGTTATTGATATTGCATGTAATTATTCGACTAGTATAATATTCATGTGAATAAGTAAATGGAATTATTTCATTTTATTTTTACCATATTATTCTGAAGTTCAAGTTTAAAAGGCTTTTGTTTTAGTTATACATTGCCTTAAATGTCTATGCTTATTTATGAAAGTTCCTGCTATATTGTTATCCTTACTGAGCATTTGAGCTCACCCCTTTCTATGTTTTATTTTTCCCAGGATGTGAAGAAGTATTTTATGACTGACCTAAAAGGATATTCTAAGGGGATATGAGTGTGTACTATGGATACTATGTTGTTGTAGTTTTTTGCTTTATGATGTAATGTAAAACTTATGAATGTATCTAGTGTTTCCAAGGCTACTAAACTAATCGGTATTTCAAGACTTGATCTTTTGTGATCATGCCAATGTTATGTAATAATGCATCAACTCTGGGTAACTGGGGTCGGGGCGTTACAATACGGTACATCCATCGGAGGTGCTGTTTGGTCGAGATGATGGAAATCACGCTTTTAGTGTCATAAAACACAAAAAACATGCATTTAACGGTCAGATACATAGCAAACAACCTCAAAATGACATGAAATCACAGGACAATCGACTTATTATTTTGGATGTGTTCAAGTAGTTGATACATCAATTGGACCTATGGTCTTCTTGGAATGATAGAATAAGCGGTTTTAAATTTTTTAAAAATGATTAAAAATTATTAATATATTTTCAAAACCAAATAACTTTGATCTGTTGTACTAAGATTTAATTGAAATATTTTATTTCATTTTAATTATTAGGTGGGATATTTTTTTGAACTAATTAATTTATTAAATTTTGTCATGCATATCTATTAGAAGATAGATGTGGAGTTTGAAAGTTTATGATACAAAGATATTTATGTGCATGTGGTTTTAGATATTTTGGAAATATTTTTTGTATTTTTTAAATAGAGTAGTTTTTTTAATACTGCTATTATTTTTTAAAATAAAAAAAAAACTTATAGCGGCTGTTATATGGCGGTCACTATAGGTCATCTCGAGTTGGTCTATAGCGACCTCCGTTTGGTGATCGCTATAGAAAATATCAAAGGGGCCTACAATGATCTCCAAACGATAACTGTTATATCCAAACTCAAGATCCTCTATAGCGACCGCCTTTTGGCGGTCAATATAGGTGATTTAGGCCTCATCTATAGCATTTATCAAATGACGAACGATATAGAAAACAACAACGGACCTATAGTGACCGCTATCTGACAGACACTAGGCAACCGCTACAGGCCATTAGTGACAAATTTTAGCAGTCACTAAAAGCCTTTTTTCTACTAGTGTGGGCATAACATGAATAAAAAATATAGATCATAAAAAAGAGTCATCACATACATGAAACCATGAATAATAAGGGTATGTCAATGTATAATTGAATATTTCATGATACATGAATACATAACATATGCATGTGTCGTCATAAGAATATATAATATAACATTTATAACATATAAAACAACACATTCACGTCCAAAAATAAATTTATGATCATAGCTAGTGTCAATTATACTGACATATCAATATATGAACATAAACAGTCCATGAATATGTTAATTATAAATATATAATTATAAATACAATCAATATATTTATTATTTTTAAAATTTTATTATAATTTTATAATTATATATATATATATATATAATCTTATAAATACTTTTAAAACATTGTATATATATATAATTATAAATACAATAAAAATATTTATCATTTTTAAAATTTTATTATAATTTTATAATTATATATATGTATATTTATAATATTATAAAAAAAATTAAAACATTATATATATATATATATATATTTGAATTATTGAAAAATATATATACAATGAACTACTAAGTACTATGTAAACTTTAAACATAATACTTTCACTTCTGTGTTTTGAATTTTGAAAATCTAACATATGTAGTTTCATTCAGTAAGATATTTCGAGTATGATAGAATCCACTTAGTTTTAATGAATAGTAACATACCCTTGTGAATAGTAACATACCGTTATGAGTAGTAATGAATAGTAAAGGATAGTAAGTCAGTAAAAAAATAGAAACTTCACCCATGAATGTATAAATACAATTTAGACATCTTATAAGTGTAAAAACGATCATAGTATAAGTATTGGTATTTTTGTATGTCATAAATATTTTAATTACAATTTTATGACTAATATAATAATTTAAAATGAAAATATAATTTCATAAAATTTAATAATAAATTTTTATTTTATTTTATTATGTTTATAAGATAATTTTATGGGATCTTGATAAATTTTTCATGGCGTTATAAAATGAGTTATAGTTTTAATGTTGTTTTTTTCGAATAAATAAGGATTTTATTTAAAAATTAAAATTAATCATATTTAAAAAATTATTTTTGAAAAATGGATTTCATTTTTTGATTCTACATGTCTAAAAATGGTTAAGGATAATTTTTGGATATTTCTAAAATACATGAATTTTTATGAATAATAAATTACGATAATTCACAATAAATGATAAAACCTAAATTTATGCATCATTATTGAGTTATAGATGATGTAAATGGACATTGGTACAAAATCACATGCACTTATTACTATTTTTTTTCACAAGCATCAAAAACTTTTTCTTTTCTTGAATAAAATAATTAAATAATGAATTAAATATTCAAAAATCACTCCTCTCCTCTGCTATAAAACCCACCCACACTCCCCTCTTCTCTTCACTCCTCTCAAGCCTTGTAACTTTCCTATGTTCTACCCGAATCAATCCCCAAGATCCTCCCCCAAGTCAAACAGACCTTGGTATCCTCAAAAGACCAAATTTACTACCCTTAAGAGGCTCTCAAAGGAGATAAACTCAAGAGGAAAACTCCTCTTTTTGATTCATTTATTTTCTTTGAAGTTATTTTCTTTTCTTGTTTCTTTCCTCACATGTCATCACCTAAATGGTATGATAACTCTAGTAACATACATGTACTTGAATTATACTATGATAATGGGATAGTTTATCATAATATCTCCCACCCTTCCTTTTATTCTATAAATGAAAATATTTTTCGAGATGTGTTGATTTATCACATTCAAGGACGATGGGTTTTCAATTTGCATTACCATCTTCTATAATGGTCATGAAACCATTTTAATAGTTGAAACAGATAATAATATATTTATTTTATATTATTTAATGTTCTATAATACTTATAAATTCATGATACAAAATAATAATACCAAAAAAGTTAATTGTGAGCAAAATCGCCACATTAATCCAAGAGTTTATCATTATTGTTTTGTATAATTATTCACCTTCACTTCAAATAATAAAATTAAATTTACAAACATTTAATCTTATAGATGTTCACTAATTTAATATAACTTCAATTCTGGTCAACCACTCTCACCATACATGTTTATCCATTCATGTATATAAGTAAACCGAACATGAAACAAACAGACTCGAACAATGAAATTGAACCTCATAACTAATCGAAAAGGTTATGAATGAACTCAAAAAGGTTATACAAAATCATTTACATGTAAATAGTTTCTTTAATTATTAATTAATGAACCTAATTTTATTATTCAGATCATTAATATCAAGGGGATAACGCCATCCGACTTAAGGTAAGGGATCCTCTCTTTCTCGCATTTATTCAAGAATCTCCTCTATGTTATGCTCTTTTACGTATAATTTCTAATTATGGGGTATAATTTACCACATTACCCATACTTCCATAATTATGTATAAAATATTAGAAATCCATTTATCCCTCATTAAGACCTTCTAAGTACACTCGATACCATGCCGATATTCTGTAAGTGATTCTACCCAAACCGCATTTATTCCTTCAGATTTCTCTATCTTTCTTTTTAACCAAATGATGTTGTCTTTTATTTTTATTTAAAATATCTAAATACTATTTCTATGCTCCAAAATCATGTTTCAAGATCCATACCTCAGTCTCTTTCAGGGATATACATACTTTCAAGTGACTCCCTCCTCGATACTTCCCAATAAGAAAACTCATTTTAAGGGAACTTCTCAATTTTTTCCCCAATTTCAAGTTCACTCTACCATTTGTTTAAAGAATTTTTTTTTTATAAATTCAGTATTTTTATTATGAAAACATTATTTTTTTCAATTCTTGTTTTATATAAAATATTATTCCCTTTTCTATTTTTAATGCTCTTTGGTATTTTTCTTAAAACCGCACTAAAATGTTTTAATGCTAAGAATTTCCTAAATACTCTTATTACATGTTGTCACTTCGGTTTCACATCACTTACCATGATATTTTCCCATTTTAACTTATTAATTTCAATGTATGTTTTAATTCATTTCTCTCATGGACACTTTTATCATACTCCCATTCATTCTGCTTTATGACATTAATGTGATACCCATTTCTCTCCATGGGTTACTTTATGTTTATGTATGATTGATTATGTATGATTATTTATGTGGAAAGAATATTCATGAACATGTTAACATGGGTGTTCCCAGATAGGGCTCCAATGCATTGGGTAAATTTTAGTCTCCTGGGATGTTATGTGCAATGGTCATGGCGGTTAGCCTTGACTCGTGCTACCATGTGCAACAGTATTGGTGGTTAACCTTGAATTGTGCTCCTCTATGAGCAACAAACCTTGAATCGTGCTAAATTCATGATTTATATTACTACCACAATACTATGAATTCATGTTTATAAGATCCCATGTTTATATGTTATGATTCTATATGCCATTCTATATCATTATGTCATGATCTCTAACCCTTGTGCTAAATCCTTATTCTTATGTTTAATCCCTTACTGGGATTTTAGCTCATCCCTTTTTTTCATGTGATCCCTATATAACCCTATACATATGTAAGTGATCAAAGTAATTTAGGAGGTCTTTATGAAGATTAAATAAAGATTTTTTTTAGTCCCATGTTTTAAGTTTTAGGTACCTAGTCTTCCAAGACACTAGAATTCATGATCCATGGCTTATACTCAATGATTAATTATGCTTAAAATCATGTAATGATGTGTGTAAAAGGCTGTGGTCACTATAGTTGGTATTAGAGGATAATCAAGTTATTTTTTGAGATTATCAATAGATCACTTTAGTAAAAACCTTAAGGATAAGTCTAAGTATAAGAAAACACCACTAAATTTTGGTAAGTATAGAGTAAGTTGTTTATCAAGAAAATACATCCCTATCTAGATAAAAATAGGTAGAGGTGGTTCTAGAACATATGTATCTAGAGTTAAAACCTAAAAACATCACTTTGAGCTAGACTCGAATGGGAATTGGTGCACGACAATGGGACTTGCTACACTCTTGGTTTCACACTCCCAGAAGATATGCTTTAGTAAATTCGTGAGATTAATACACACCATTATTAAGGGAATAAAAAAAGAGACCATAAGAATATAAGCTAAAAAATAGATAAAGGATGACCTATATTGAAATATAGGGAATCAAAAGTTAGGATATACTTCTCCTTTACATGTTCATCCTATTATGTTCAAAGTTTATTTTTTATGCTCAATAGGTAATCATTTAATCCCTCTAATTGTACGTTATTTTTTTTAGTTAATGGTGGGAAATAGAAGAACACATGTCAGTAATCAATGTGATAGGTAATGTGAATATTTCCCTAATGATATTCCTGATATAATGGGATTGGGTGCTCAAAACTTCATGACAGTAATTACTCAGCTGGCTCAAGGTATGAATAATTACTTGAATCATGTGTAACACCCTCCTCCTCCATAGAAAGATCAAGTTGTCATTGAATCATTCATGAGAAAAAGGCCTCCCATGTTTAGTGGATCATCTAATCCCCTCTTCGCAAAATATTGGATTAACTGCATTGAAAAGATATTCTTTGTCCTCCAGTGCTCAGAAGAAGAAAAATTCATACTGGAGGTCTATCATTTTGATTAGGAAGTTGATCAGTGGTGGACACTGAACAAGAATACAAAGCCCCGTGAGGAAATTTATTCCATGGAATGGGTAGAGTTAAAGAGAATGTTTTTAAATAAATATTTTCCTTGAACCCTCCATCTCAAGAGGGAAATACAATTCCTCAAACTCAAGTATAAGGAAGATGAGTCAATTGGGGCGTATGAAGCAAACTTTACAAAGATTTCAGGGTAAACCTCTGGAATTGTCTTGAACACCGAAAGCAAGGTGGATCATTTCATTAGAGGACTAAAGTTGAGTCTATGAAAAGTGTTGGAGATTCAAGACTTAGGCAGCTATGAGGAGATTTTTTGTTGTTCCCTCAAGGTAGAAATAGATATCAGAGACTCTCAGTGGTATTATGGGCCAAACAATAAGAAGAGGAAAACGGAATCTCATGTGGTAGTTCCTCTAAATAAATTTCATGGTGGGAAGAAGATTTATCATCCCACGTGTAAGAATTGTGGAAAGAAGTATCCTGGGAACTGTCTAAAGTGAACCAAAAATTGCTTCAAATGTAGAATGTTGGGACATCTTGTTAAAAAATGTTGATTGGATATGAAGAATCTTGCTAATGTGTAAGAATAAATGAAGGTTCAGATCAACACTTAGCTTGTAGTTCTATGTTACAACTACAAGGATCAAGGGACATATGCGAACAATTTCCCTAAGATAAGAGTTGTTAGAGGCAATCAACAAAAACCTCCAAGGAAACAAGGAAGGGCTTATGTCATCACTACTCCTGAGGTGGATTTGGATAATGATGCGGTGAAAGGTGCGCTAGTTATTCAATCAAGAATAGTGAACATACTATTTGATTATGGTTCTACACATACTTTCATATCTTGCAATTTTAGTAGAACTATTCAAACACCACCTCAAAATTTGGAGGAAAAGTTATCTGTGAGAACAGTGAATGGGAAAATTCTTGCATCCATGGTTTATAACTTCTCCCCAGTTAATGTTTGTGGACTGAACCTCCCATAAAATCTCATCATACTTCCTTTAGTGGAGTTCGATGATATATTGGGCATGGATTGACTATCTTTATACAAAGCCAACATCAACTATTGGGAAAGAGAGATCACTCTTCACATCCCAAATAATCCTCTAATTCATTACATATATAAGGAGTAAGATGAATCTCATTTAGAATTAGTGTCTCGTGTGTGGATATTAATTCCTTATAAGAAATCATGTCTAGATTAAATGATTGGGACAAAGGAGAGAATCATGCTTGATGACATTCCCATCATGAGGTATTACATTGATGTATTCCCTAAAGAGTTTCTTGTTCTTCCTCCTAGTCAATAGGTTTAGTTCTCAATTGAAATTATTCCTAGATCTATACCTATATCAAAGACACCTTATATAATGTCCATCATAGAGATGGAGGATTTGAAGAAGCGATTATATGAGAACTTAGAGAATGGTTTTATATGCCTGAGTTCTTCACCATAGGGTGCACCATTCCTCTTCATCAAGATGAAGGATGGATCAATGTGCCTCTGCAGTGATTATCATGAGATAAATAAAATCATGATAAAGAACTAGTATCCTCTGCTACTGATATATGACGTGTCCAATCAACTTCTTGGGGACGGTTATTTCTCTAAGGTGGACCTCCGGTCTTGATATCACTAATTACAGGTGAGGAAAGAATATATTCCCAAGAAATCATTTCAAACAAGGTATGGAAACTATGAATTCATAGTAATTCCCTTCATAATCACTAATTCTCCATCATTTTTCATGGATATAATGAATATATTCTTTAGATATTACCTCAACAAATTTTCAGTAGTCTTTATCGATGATATTCTGATATACTCCAAGAGAAAGGAGGAACATGAGGATCATTTGAATATTGTGTTAAAGATATTGCGAAGGGAGAAGTTGTATGAAATGTATAGTAAATGTTAGTTCTGGATGGAGTAAGTATCAATCTTAGGGCATGTTATCACCAGTAAATGGATATTTGTAAACCCTTCCAAGACAAAGGTGGTTGAAGAGTGGCTCGTACCAACATCTTTAATGGATATTCAAAAACTTTCTGGGTCTATCTGGGTATTATCGATGATTTGTGAATAACTTTTCACAATTTTCAAACCCAATAACCAAGCTGAAATGAAAGGGAGTAAAGTTGGTCTAGACTAAGGAATGTGATGACTATTTTAAGGAGTTGAAAAATATGCTAATCACTATGCCAGCACTCACACTCCCAACAAGTGGAGAACTCTTTGTGGTATACAATGATTCTGCAAAGAAGGTCTTAGTTTGTGTACTGATGAAAAATGACAAAGTGATATCCTACACCTTAAGACATATGATAATCCATGATCCAAACTATCTTATCCAAAATCTAGAGTTGGCGGTTGTGATCTTTGCATTATAAATCTGGTGGAATTATCTCTATGGAGAGAAGTGTGAGATATATACTAATCACAAGAGTCTCAAATATATATTTACACAAAAAGAGATTAATATGAACCAGCAAAGATGGATAGAGATCATCAAGGATTACGACTGATCAATCCACTACCATCCCAATAAGGAAAATAAGGTGGTAGATTCTATAATTAGAAAGGATCTTGAATCTTTATCAATGATGAAAATTTAAAAGGGTCCAATATTCTTGTATCTTTAGAGAATAGATATGGGAATCATTAAGGTAGTAAAATCATTTATCCTTTCTCAAGTGATTTCTCAACCATCCCTCATGGAGAAAATAAAGGATGATCAAAGAAAATATGTGGAAATTATGAAAAGGGTTGAATCTATCAGAAATAGGAAATACTTAGAGTTTGTGGTTGATGAGGAAGGAGTTGTATGATTTGGATCATGATTATGTGTGCCATCCTATCTAGAGATAAAGATGGAGCTTCTGAATGACACACATAGCTCAACCTTCTCTATCTACCCAGGGAACATAAAGATGTACCGAGATCTCTGAGAGAACTTTCGGTGGGATAATATGAAGAAGGAGATTGATAAGTATACATCAAAGTGCCTAGTCTATCAACCAGTGAAGGCTGAAAGACAAAATTCTAAGGGGATGATGCAACCACTACCCATACCCACATGGAAGTGGGAGAAAATACCCATGGACTTTGTCACTAGACTTCCAAGGACATCCAGAGGAAACAATTCTATATGGGTCATTATGGATCCTCTTACAAAGAAAACTCATTTTATCATGATTTGAGAGTACTTCTCATTTTGCACAGATATATATCAAAGAGTTTTTAAGGGTGCATGGAGTACCACCATCTATTGTATCCAATCGAGATATGAGATTCACCTTGATGTTATCAAAATTTATCTAACATGCTCTAAGCACTGAACTAAACATCAGTACGGCCTATCATCCTCAAATTTATGGCCAATCTGAGCAAACTATTCGGACACTAGAAGATATGTTGAGTGCATGTTCTATGGACTTCTAAGGAGGATGAGACCAATTTATTCCACTGGTTGAATTCTCCTAGAACAACATATTCCACTTGAGCATCCAAATGGCACCATACAAAGCCATTTAGGGGAAAATGTGTAGAACACTGGTGTATTGGGATGAGGTCTGTGATCATAAGTTGTTATGACCTAAAATGGTCAAAGAAATGGTGGAGAAGGAGAAAACCATTCAACGACACATCAAGGCATCCCATAGTCGACAAATGATTTATGCAGACAATCTTCAATGAGACCTTGAGTTCAAAGTTGGAGACATGGTATTTATATGCATATCTCCACTGAAGAAGGTAATGAGGTTTGGGAAGAAGAAAGAAAAGTTAAGTCTTAGGTACATCAGCCCCTTCGAAATTCTTGATCATTTTGGGGATGTGGCTTATCGACTGGAACTTCTACCTACCATTTCCAAAGTACAAGATGTATTTCATGTATCCCTCTTAAGGAAGTACATACCAGACCCTTCACATGTACTCTCTTCATAGGTGGTATAGTTGGAGAATGATCTTTCTTACGTGGAGCAGCCAGTGAAGATCTTAGATTGTAGGGATAAACTTCTATGTAACAAGACTACTCACCTGGTAAAAGTACTATGTTGGAACCATAAGTACTAAGAGGAAACATGGGAACTGGAGGAGGCAATGAATAAAAGGTATTTGCACGTGTTTATGGCTTATAATGTGAAAAAATAAATTTTGAGTGTGAAATTTCATAAGGGGGGATAATGAAATGACCCAATTTTTATCAATGAAAAATCCATTCTTATAATTATGTCATATAATCACATGAAATCAAAAAAATTAACTACTAAGTACTATGTGGTCTTTAAATATAATATTGTCACTTCTGTGTATTGAATTTTGAAAATCTGACATACAAGGTTGCGTTTAGTAAGATATTTCGAGTCTGATAGAATCAACTTAGTTTTTGATGAATAGTAATATACCATTGGGAATAGTAGCATTCCCTTATTGATATTAATGAATAGTATTAAATAGTAAGTTTTCTAAAAAAATATAAACTTCACCCATGAATGTGCAAATACAATTTAGACATTTTATAAGTGAAAAAATGATCATAGTATAAGTATTGGTATTTTTGTATGTCATAAATATTTTAATTACAATTTTATGATTAATTTACTAATTAAAAATGGAAATATATTTTCATAAAATTTAATTATAAATTATTATTTTATTTTCTTATGGTTATATGATAATTTTATGGGATCGTGATTAATTTTTCAAGGTGTGATAAAATGATTTATATTTTTAATGTTGTTTTATTTGAATAAATTTTGATTTTATTTAAAAATTCAAATTAATCATATTTAGAAAATTATTTTTAAAAATGGAGTTTATTTTTGGATTCTAAATGTTGAAAAATTGTTTGGATAATTTTTTGTAATTTTTCTAAAATACATTAATTTTTTATGAATAGTAAAATACGAAAATTCACAATAAGTTCTAAAACCTGAATTTATGCGTCATGATTGAGTCATGGATGATGTAAATTACCATTGGTTAGAAATAACATGCAATTATTACTATTTTTTGTCACAATCATCAAACACTATTTCTTGTCTTGAGCAAAATAATTAAATAATGAATTAAATATTCAAAATTTACTCCTCTCCTCTACTATAAAAACCACCCACACTCCCCTCTTATCTTCACTCCTATTAAGCCTTGTGCCTTGACTAAGTTCTACCCAAATCACTCCTCAAGATCCTACCCCATTTCTAAAATCTCTTGTTCTCCTCAAACGACCAAATCCTTTTCCCTTAGGAGGCTCTCAAAGGAGATAAACTCAAGAGGTAAATTCTTCTTTCTGGTTCTTTTATTTTCTTTCAAGTTCTTTTATTTTCATATTTCTTTGCTCACCTAACTTCACTAAAATAGTATGATAACTCTAGTAACATACATGTAATGTAGTTCTATTATTATAATGGTATATTTTACCATAATCTCTCCCTCCCCCTCCTTTTATTCTATAAATGAAAATATTGTCTTGGATGTGTTGTTTTATCACATTCAAGGGCGACAAGTATTCAATTTTATTTACTATATTCTAGAATGGTCATGAAACCATTTTAATGGTTGAAATAGATCATAATATATGTATTTTATCTTATTTAATGTTCTGTAATCCATATAAATTTATGATGTAAAATAATAATACAAAACAAGTTAATTGTGAGAAAAATTGCCGCATTAATCCAAGAGATTTTCATTAATGTTTTATATAATGATTCACCTTCACTCCAAGTAAGAAAATTAAATTTACAAACATGTAATATTCTTTATGTTCACTAATTTCATATAACTTCAATTCTAGACAACCACTCTCCCCATACATGTTTACTCGTTTGTGTATATAAGTAAACCGAACATGAAACAAATGGACCTGAATAATGAAATTGAACCTCATAACCAATCTAAAAGGTTATGAATGAACTCAAAAAGGTTATACTAAACCATTTAAATGTAAAATAGGTTCTATAATTATTAATTAATGAACCTAATTTTATTATTAAGGTCATTAATATCAAGGGGAGAACACCATCGAACTTAAGGTAAGGGATCCTCTATTTCTCACATTTATTCAAGAATATCCTCAATGTTATTCCCTTTTTAGTATAATTACTAATGTTGGGGTATGATTTAAAACCTTACCCATACCACCCTCATGATTTATAAAAGATTATAAATCCATTTATCTCTCATTAATACCACCTAAGTACACCTGATATGATGCCTATATTTCGTAAGGGATTCTACCTGAACCACCTTTATTCCTTCAGGTTTCTCTATCATTATTTTTACCCAAATGAAGTTGTATTTTATTTTTATGTACAACTTATACATACTATTTATATGCTAAAAATCATGTTTCAAGATCCATCTCTCAATATCTTTTGGGGATATACACTATTTTAAGTGATTCTCTCCTCGATACTTCCCAATAAGAAAACTCATTTTAAGGGAACTTCCCAAAAAAATTACCCAATTTAAAGTGAACTCTACCATTTGTTTAAAGCCAAATTTGTTGTTATAAATTCAGTATTTTTATTATGAAAACATTCTTGTTTCACTTCTGTTATTATATAAAAGATTATTCCCTTTTCAATTTTAAATTCTCTTTAGTATTTTCCTTAAAACCGCACTAATTTTTTTAATGCTAAGAATTTATTAATTACTCTTATTACATGTTGTCTATTCTTTTTTACATCACTTACCATTATATATACCTAATTTACCTTATTAATGTACATGTATGTTTTAATTATTTTCTATCAGGGGCACTTTTATGATACACCCATTCATTATGCTTTATGACAAGAATGTGATACTCATTTCTCTCCATGGGATCCATTTTGTTTATTTAAGATTGATTATGTATGATTATTTATGTGGAAGTCATATTCATGAAAATATTAATATTTTTGTGCCCAGACAGCACTCTAATGCATTGGGTAAAGTTTAGTCTCATGAGACGTTATGTGAAACGGTCTTGGCGGTTAGCCTTGACTCGTGCTACCATGTGCAACGGTCATGGTGGTTAACCTTGAGTTGTGCTCCTATATGTGAAATGAGCCTTGAATCGTTCTAAAGTCATGATTTATGTTGCTTACACAATACTATTAATTCATGTTTATAAGATCCCATGTTTATATGTTATGATTCTATATTCCATTTTATATCATTATGTCTTGATCTCTAACCCTTGTGCTAAAGCCTTATTCTTATGTTTAATCCCTTAATAGAATTTTAGCTCATCCCTTTGTTCATGTCATCCCCAGGGCACCCTATGTAGATGTAAGGCCTCAAAGGAAGTTATGAACTCTTTATTAAGATTAAATAAAGATGTTTTTTAGTCCCTTGTTTTATGTTTTGTGCACCTAGTATTACAAGACACAAGACTTCATGATCCCTGGCTTGTACTCTGATGTTTAATTATTCTTAAAATCATGTAATGATATATGTAAAAGGCTAGGGTAGTTATAGTTGGTATTAGAGGATGGTCTAGTTATTTTTTGAGATTAGTAATATATCACTTTATTAAGAACCATATAGATTAAACTTAGTATAAGAAAACACCCCTAAATTTTGATAAGTATAGAGTATGTGGTTTATCAATAAAATACATCCATGTCTGGATAAAAATAGGTAAAGGTGGCTCTGGCACAGATGTATCTAGAGGTAAAACCGAAAAAAATCACATTGATCTAGACTCGAATGGGAATTGGTGCATGACAATAGGCCTTTCTGTACTCTTTGTTTGACACTCGCGAGGGATATGCTTTGGTAAATTCATGAGCTTAGTACACACTATTATTAAGGTAATAAAAAAAGATCCCATAAGAATATAAGCTAAGAAATAGATCAAGGATAACCTAGATTGAAACACAGGGAATCACAAGTTATGATATACTTCTCTTTTACAAGTTTATTCCATTATGTTCAAATTTTCCTTTTTTTAATGTTAAATAGATAAGTATTAAAGTCCTCTAATTGTATGTTATTTTTCTTAGTTAATAGAGGGAAATAGAGAAACATGTTCTAACAATCAATGTGATAGGGAATGTGAAGATTGACCTAATGATATGCCTGATATAATGGGAACAGGTGATCAAAACATCATGACAACACTTTCTCAACGGGTTCAAGTTATGAATAATTTATTAAATCATGTGGAACACCCTCCTCCTCCAAGGAAAGGGCGTTTTTTCATTGAATCCTTCATGCAGCAAAGGCCTCCCATGTTTAGTGGATCATCTGATCCCCTCCTCACAGAATAGTGGATTAAATCCATTGATAAGATATTATTTTTCCTCCAGTGCTTAGAAGAATAGAATGTTGTACTGGAAATCTATCATTTTGATGGGGAAGCTGATTAGTAGTGGGCGCTGATCAAGAATATGAATCCCCATGAGGAAATAAATTCCATGGAATGGGAGGAATTTAAGAGAATGTTTTTCAATAAATATTTTCCCCAAAACCTCCATCTCAGGATGGATATAGAGTTACTCATACTCATGTAGAAAGAATATTAGTTAATCAGGGTGTATGAAGAAAAATTTACAAGGATTTCAAGGTACGCCTCTAGCTTTGTCATGAACATTGAAAGCAAGGTGGATCAGTTCTTTAGCGGACTAAAAATGAGTCTATGAAAAGTGCTAGAAATTCGAGACTTCAACTACTATGAGAAGATTTTCCATTATTCCCTCAAGTTTGAAATGGAGATCAGAGACTCTTAGTGGTATCGTGGGCCCAATGAAAATAAGAGGAAAATGGAATCTCATTTGGGTGGTCCTGCAAATAAATCCCATGATGGGAAGAATCTCGATCATCCCATGTGTAAGAATTATGGGAAGAAGAATCCTAGGAACTATCTAAAGGTAACTGGGAATATCTTAAAATGTAGAATGTTGGGACATATTGCTAAATACTACTAACATGAATGAAGAATCCTGCTAATATGGAAGAATAAAGGAAGGATCAGATCAATACTCAGCATGTAGTGTAGTGTTACAACTACACAGAGTAAGGGAATTATGCGAACAATTACCCAAAGGTGAGTGTTGTCAGAGGCAATCAACAACAACCTCTAAGGAAACAAGGAAGGCATTATGATATCACTACTATTGAGGTGGATCTAGACAACAATGTGGTGACAGGTACACTAGGTATTCATTCAAGAACACTGAACGTACTATTTGATTTTGGTTCTACACATTCTTTCATATCTTGTAAGTTTAGTAGAACTATTCAAACAAAACCTCAAAATTTAGAGGACAAGTTATCTATGAGAATAGATAATGGGATAATTCTTTCATTCGTGGTTTATAACTTCTCCCTGGTTAACATTTATGGACTAAACCTCCCATAAAATCTCATCATACTTCCTTTAGTGGAGTTCGATGCTATCTTGTTCATGTATTGGTTATCGTTATACAAAGCCAACATCAACTTTTGGGAAAGGGAGATCACTCTTCACATCCCAAACCACCCTCCAATTCATTACAAGTGTAAGGAGGAAGATGAATATCCTTTATAATTACTGTCTCAAGTGTGGATATTAATTCCTTATGAGTAAGCATGTCTAGATCAAATGATTGGGACAAATGAGAGAATCATGCTTGAAGACATGCCCATCGTGAGGGATTACACTGATGTATTCCTTGAAGAGTTTCTTGGTATTCCTCATAATAGAGAGTTTGAGTTCTCAATTGAACTTATTCTTAGATCTCTGTCTATATCAAGGACACCTTATAGACTGGCCACCATAGAGCTAGGGGAGCTGTAGAATCAGTTACAGGAGACTCTGGAGAAGGGTTTTATATTCCCTAGTGCTTCACCATGTGGTGTTCCATTCCTCTTTGTCAAGAAGAAGTATGTATCAATGCACCTCTGCATTGATTATTGTGAGATCAATAAAATCATTATAAAGAATAGGTATCCCCTACCATGGATAGATGACTTGTTAGATCAGCTTCGAGGGTCTAGTTATTTCTCTAAGGTGGACCTTCGATCGGTATATCACCAATTAAAGTTGAGGAAGGAAGATATTCCCAAGATTTCCTTTTGAATGAGGTATGTACACTATGAGTTCATAGTGATGATATTCAGACTCATTAATGCTACATCAATTAAAATAGATTTAATGAATAGAGACTTTACATATTACCTCGACAAATATTTGGTAATCTTTATCAATAATATTTTGATATAATACAATAACAAGGAGGAACATGAGGAGCATTTTAATACTATGTTAAATAATTTGTGAAGGTAGAAGCAGTATGCAAAGTATAGTAAATGTACGTTCTGGATGGAGGAAGTATCATTCTTGGTGAATGTTATCACTAGAAAGTGGATATCTGTAGACCCTTCCAAGACAAAGGTGATTGAAGAGTGGCCCAGGCTAACATCTGTAATGGAGGTCCATAACTTTCTGGGTCTATCTGGGTATTATCGATGATTTGTGATGAACTTTTGATGATTGTAAAACCCAATGACCAAGATTAAACTAAAGGGAGTAATGTTTTCTTGGACTTAGGAATGTGAAGATTGTTTTAAGGAGTTAAAAAAGAAGATAATCACTTTTCCAGTACTCACACTCCCAAAAAGTGGAGAACTCTTTGTGGTGTACAATGATTCATCAAAGAAGGGATTAGGATGTGTGTTGATAAAAAATGATAAACTGATATACTAAGCCTCAAGAGAGATGAAATCCATGAGAAAAACTATCCTATATATGATTTGGAGTTGGTGGTTGTGATATTTACATTAAAAATCTGGCAGCATTATCTCTATGGAGAGAAGTGTGAGATATGTAATAATAATAAGATTATAAAATATATATTCACACAAAAAGAGATTAATATGTGTCAGTGAAGATGGATAGAGATCATCAAGGATTATGAATGATCAATCCACTACCATCTTAGTAAGGAAAATAAGGTGGCAGATGCTCTAAGTAGAAAGGATTCGGTATCTGTATCAATGATGAGAATTTAAAAGGATATGATCTTCTTATATTTTCATAGTATGGACATGGGAATCATTAAGGGATGAATACCATCTAACCTTTCTTAAATGATTGTTCAACCATCCCTTATGGAGAAAATAAAGGATGCTCAATGAAAAGATGTGGAAATTCTGAAAAGGGTGGAAGCTATTAGAAATAGGAAATCCCCAGAGTTCATGATTGATGAGGAAGAAGTTGTAAGATTTAGATCATGATTATGTGTACCATATGATCCAAAGATAAAGAAGGAGCTTCTGAATGATAGACATAACTCAACCTTCTCTATCCACCCAGGGATCACAAAGATGTATTGAGATCTTTGAGAGAACTTTTAGTGGGATAATATGAAGAAAGATATTGTTGAGTATACATCAGAGTGCCTGTTATGTCAAAAATTGAAGGATTAAAGATAAAATTATAAGGATATGATGAAACTACTACCCATACCAACATGTAAGTGGGAGAACATCACTATGGACTATGTCACTGGACTTCCAAGGACATCCAGAAAAAACAATGCTATATGGGTCGTTGTGGATAGTTTTATAAAGACAAGTCACTTTATCGTGACTTGAGATGACTTCTCATTAGATCAACTTGTCGGATATATATCAAAGATGTGGTAAGGCTGCATGGAGTACCACTATCTATTATATCCGATTGAGATCTGAGATTTACCTCAAAGTTCTGGAAAAGTCTCCAACATGATCTAAGAACTGAACTGAACTTTAGTACAGTCTATCATCCTCAAATTTATGGTCAATATAATAGAACTATTCAAATGCATGAAGATATGTTGAGAGCATGTTCTGTGGACTTAAAATGAGGATGGGACCAACATATTTCACTTGTTGAATTATCCTACAACAATAGTTTCCACTCGAGCATCCAAATGGCACCATACGAAGCCCTTTATGGGAAAATGTGCAGAACACCGGTGTGTTGGGATGATGTCGGTGAGCGTAAGCTACTTGGACCTAAAATGGTTGATAAAATTGTGGAGAAGGTGAAAACCATTCAACAACACATCAAGGCAGCCCAAATTCGACAAAAGAGTTATGAAGAAAATCGTCGATGATACCTTGAGTTCAAAGTTAGAGACCAGTTATCTCTATGCATATCTCTATAGAAGAAGGTCATAATGTTTGGGAATAAAAAAAAGTTAAGTCCCATGTATATCAGCCCCTCCAAAATTCTTGATCGTGTCGGGGATGTGGCCTATCAACTGGAACTTCCACCTACCATGTCCAAAGTACACAATTTATTTCTTGTATCCCTCTTAATAAAGTGCATACCAGACCCTTCACATGTACTCTCTTCATAGGCGGTACATTTGGAGAATTATCTTTCTTACAAGGAGCAGCTAGTGAATATCTTGGATCGTAGGGATAAATTTCTACATAACAAGACAACTCACCTAGTCAATGTATTGTGGCAGAACCATATGTATGAAGAGGAAACATGGGAACTGGAGGAGGCAATGAAGAAAATGTACCCCCACCTGTTTATGGCTTATAATGTAAAAAAGAAATTTCAAGTGTGAAATTTCATAAGGGGGGAATAATGTAACGACCCAATGTTTTATTAATAGAAATTCCTTGCTTATAATTATGTCATATAATCACATGAAATCACAAAAAAATGAACTAGTGTGTACTATGTGA
Organism: Viscum album; assembly: GCA_963277665.1. Classification (NCBI taxonomy): domain Eukaryota; kingdom Viridiplantae; phylum Streptophyta; class Magnoliopsida; order Santalales; family Viscaceae; genus Viscum; species Viscum album. Next base: position 598,252,754 of record OY728159.1, on the reverse strand, counting down.
CCTTTAAACATAATATTGTCACTTCTGTGTTTTGAATTTTAAAAATTTGACATACGCAATTGCGTTCAGTAAGATATTTCGAGTCTGATAGAATAAACTTCGTGTTTGATGAATAGTAACATACCCTTGTGAATAGTAACATACCCTTATGAACAGTAATTAATTTTAATGAATATTAATTTGGCCAAAAAAATAGAAACTTCACTCATGAATGTACAAATACAATTTAGACATCTTATAAGTGAAAAAATGAGCATAGTATAAGTATTGGTATTTTTGTATGTAATAAATATTTTAATTACAATTTTATGATTAATTTTATAATTTTAAATGGAAATTTATTTTCATAAAATGTAATCATAAATTTTTATTTTATTTTCCTATTCTTATAAGATAATTTTATGAGACCTTTATTAATTTTTCAAGGTGTTATAAAACAAGTTATAGTTTTAATGTTGTTTTTTAGAATAAGTTATACTTTTATTTAAAAATTTAATTATTAATATTTAGAAAATTATTTTTAAAAAATTGAGTTCATTTTTGGATTTTACACATAAAAAGGTGGTTAGGGTGAATTTTTTGGAATTTTCTAAAATACATTAATTTTTTATGAATAGTAAAATACAATAATTCACAATAAATGTTAAAACCTGAATTTACGCATCATTCCTGAGTCATGGATTATGTAAATGGCCATTTTTTTGAACTAAAATGCTCTTTTATTGTTTTTGGTCACAATAATCAAACACTATTTCTTGTCTTGAGCAAAATAATTAAATAATGAATTAAATATTCAAAATTCACTCCTCTCCTCCACTATAAAAACAACCCACACTCCCCTCTTTTATTCACTCCTCTTAGGGCCCATGCCCTGCCTAAGTTCTAGAAAAATCACTCCCCAATCTTCTTTCCCACTTCCAACATCCCTTGGTCTCCTCAAAAGACCAAATCCTCTCCCCTTAAGAGGCTCTCAAAGGAGATAAACTCAAGAGGTAAATTCCTCTTTCCAATTCATTTATTTTCTTTCAAGTTCTTTTCTTTTCTTATTTATTTCCTCACCTCCCTTAACCAAAATGGTATGATAACTCCAGTAACATAAATTTATTGGAACTATATTATTCTAATGTTATATTTTATCATAATCTCTCCCTCCCCCTCCTTTTATTATATAAATGAAAATACCGTACGAGATGTGTTGATTTATCACATTCAAGGACGACGAGTTTTCAATTTGCTTTACCATATTCTAGACTAGTCATGAAACAATTTTAATGGTTTAACCAGATCATAATATATGTATTTTATCTTATTTAGTGTTTTGTAATCCTTATAAATTCATGATGTAAAATAATAATACAAAACAAGTTAATTGTGAGCAAAATAGCCACATTAATCCAAGAGTTTATCATTAATGTTTTATATAATGATTCACCTTCACTCCTAGTAAGAAAATTAAATTTATAACCATGTAATCTTATGGATTTTCACTAATTTCATATAACTTCAATTCTAGACAACCACTCTCACCATACATGTTTATCCGTTCATGTATATAAGTAAACAAAACATGAAACAAATGGACCCAGACAATGAAATTGAACCTCATAACCAATCGAAAAGGTTATGAATGAACTAAAAAAGGTTATAATAAACCATTTAAATGTAAAATATTTTATGTAATTATTAATTAATATACCAAATTTTATTATTCAGGTCATTAATATCAAGGGGATAACACCATCAGACTTAAGGTAAGGGATCCTCTCTTTCTCACATTTATTCAAGAATATCCTCTATGTTATGACCTTTTACATATAATTACTAATAATGGGGTATGATTTTGAACCTTAACCATAATGAACTCATGATGTATAAAATTTGATAAATCCCTTTTTCTATCATTAATATATCTTAAGTACATCTGATACCATGCTGATATTCTATAAGGGATTCTATACAAACCACCTTTATTCCCTCATATTGATCTATCTTTATTTTTACCCAAATGATGTTGTCTTTTCTTTTTATGTAAATCTTATGCATACTATTTATATACTCCAGAAACATGTTTCAAGATCCATCCCTCATTATCTTTTAGGGATATACATTCTTTTAAGTGATTCCCTCCTCGATACATCCCAATAAACCAACACGTTTTAAGGGAACTTCCCAAATTTTTTACCTAATTTTAAGTGCACTACACCATTTGTTTAAAGCCACATTTGTTGTTATAAATTCATTATTTTTATTATGAAAACCTTCTTGCTTCACTTCTGTTTTTATATAGAAGATTATTCCCTTTTCTATTTTAAATTCTCTTTAGTATTTTCTTTAAAACCACACTAAAATGTTTTAATGCTAAGAATTTCCTAAATACTCTTCTGACATGTTTTCATTTCTGTTTTACATCACTTAACATGCTATATCCCTATTTTACCTTATTACTATCCATGTATGTTTTAATTCATTTCTCTCATGGACACTTTTATGAATCGCCCATTCATTATTCTTTATGATATAAATGTGATACCCATTTCTATCAATGGGTTCCCTTATGTTTATATATGATTGATTATGTATGATTATTTAAGTGGAAAGAATTATTCACGTGGAAAGCATTATTTAAATTTCAAGAATATTTATTGAATTTTTATCAAAAAATATACAATATCTATGTATGAAAATCCTAGGTCTCTATAATGAACATTCATTTGATGAGAAACCACCACTATAAATGAAAATGTGAATTATATCACAAATATTAATAATTATTGATCCTAATAATATCTATATAATGGTAGGTATTACCAATATTTTGACAAAACAACTGAGTCTATTTGATAAAGTAATCCTCAAACACTAGATATGATTTCATACGCATGGTTTGGGAATGTTTTCCCCAATTTTATGAATGTCATTCATTTTGGTTGAATACCACTAATCAAAATGTAGGTGTAATCCCAGAAATCATGACATTGTTCCTGAAAAATTTTATCTTTTTTCCTTTAATACCAAATGAGATCCTTACATTATCATTAGTATCAAATAGAGGTATCACATCACAAGAAAAAATAAAAAAGTACCTCACTTTTGTCTCCTTAATCTAAGGAGGTTGGAACCTTCTATTCCGCTAATAATAGTGTAGTAAAAAGATATTATATATATAATAGGATGAATAATAATCCTTTTGTTTTAGATACATCTCCTTATAAATTTTATTTCAGTTCTAGGAATATACCTTTATCACCCACTTCCACTAACAGTATGTTTGAATAAGAGAGTAAATTTATCTCAGAGATACACCTCCTATATTTGAGAAAGATGTCCCTACCACCATTGATTAACTCTAAAAAGTCAATATAGGTATAGAGGAAAACCCATGGCTTAAATTAATATGTTACCCGTATCTCTTAAAGAGTAAGAGGTATGCATTTTCTTCTTGAATAACACTGAGATGTGTTCTCCTAGAATTACATAGAAATTAGAAGACATGATCATGATGTGGCTAACTATAATTATTTACTACCTAAGGATCATCATGTATTTAATAAGGGATTCATGAGAATGAATCTAACTCATTCTTTTAAGTTTGACACCAAAGTTGAAAACCACATTAAATTAAACTTCATTTTGTAATTTCAATACCTAAATTGGGACACCAAAAACAAATCTATAAATAAAAAGAATAATAAAATCCTAAGCTATATAGAATTCAAGGATCTCAACTAGCATTGGCCAAAGGATGATTTACTTTTCCCAATTATAAATATCTTTACAGATTCAATGATTGGTTTCTAAGAAATATCCTTTAGGGATGTGTACTCTGAAAACAACCAAATATAGATATCCCATGAATATGATGAATCATATAAAATTAGGGAAACCTAATATATTTATTATAATAAAATAATTCCATTTTTTCTATGATTACTGGTTCTATGTATCAAGGTTCCATGCACTATATCATCAAACCCATTCTGGGGAAATTTTTTGAAAGATAAATTGATGATTTAGTGGTCATATATCAATGATTCTCTGAACTTTATATCAATCATGAAATAATTTTTAACATTATATGGGAAACATCCTTAATATTAAAAATTAAAAATAGATTTTCCATGTTACATCAAAAAAAATCCTAATATTTATGGTATGACACTCTGACATTGAGTTAAACCATGAGAAGTCCAAAGATATTCTTATTATTCTACTTCTACAAAATCTCAAATAGCTGAGAGGACATTAGGAATTCCTTAAGTACATCATGTGATTTGTAGTAAACCATGAAAAAAAGTATTTATCCTTCAAAAATATAATTAATAATTGGTATCACCTATCAATGGGATAAATATTATCATAAAGATTTTAACAATATCACCCAATGCCTCTTCATCCCACTAGAATTAATTCCATATATAAAAGGAAAGACACTCATTTTATGTTGAAACCAAGGAGAAATATCTTGTTTCCATACTTGAAAAAATAATTGTGTTGGTAAATAGACTAGTCTATATTAACATAGATAGGAAATTCTAGATACTTAATCTCATTACATTGATTTTGATAAGAACTGTCTTGCATTAATATTCATTGTATAGATTCAGAGACTTTTCCTGTAGCATTACGAGATCCATTTTGACTCTCATGTTGACCCTATAAAGTATATCATCAATTGAATAATGATTGATATATATCTGGTATGGTGGTAAGTCATCCTATAACAATATGAAATTCAATATGTATCTCATAAGGTAGTTAAAGGATAAGATCTATTTGATTTCCTCATATAATTGATTATTCCAGAGAAGATGTTTCTGGATATATTTCTCCTTGATGAAAGTGTTTTCTCTATACATGATACTCCCTTGACATGGGAGATATATTTTAATAGTGATTTTAGAATCCAAAAAGGAAGGAGAATGGAAATAACAAAACTTAATAGAGATTTCTTTGAAAATGTCCTCATATCTCTAGTAAAGTAAGCCCTACCATATTTCTTGCTCTTGTAAGAGGGTTTCACTAATAATGAAGTATAATATTATGCCCTTAGTGCTAGAATAAAACTTTCCTTATAGATATCAATAACTTATTTAACATCAAATGAGATTCAGAGCAGGTGATTAGGAAAATTAATACTGATTATTTCATTAAGAAAGAGGAATTAATTACCCTTATTGGGTATGTGTGCAGGATAATGGAAAATTTCTACTCTATGTGTAACACCATGATATTTTATGAAATATTTTTTTCAAATAGGTTTAATTTCACCAATAAAAAATACACATGAAAACTAATGTCTAAATGAAAAGTAGTATAGTATACCATTATAACCAAGATATTAAATTTTAGATATGATAAAAAATAACCACTACTTAAAAAATATTTTAGATAAATAAAATATTTTAACAAATAAGTACTCATCTTTTTAGTAATTTCATAACATGTTTCGAAAATATATTTTTCCCAAAAATAGTACTTATTTATTTTTATGAGAAAATGTTATAATTAAAATTTTCTATTTTTAAAATTATATTCTAAAAATGGGAAAAAAATTAAATCCTCGTGAAAAATATTTCTCAGAGTGTTTTTTTTAATTTTATGAAATGATTAATTTTTCAATGAATAGTGGAAAATACTAGTTTTTTTAAATATCATTTGGTTTCAATAATTTACACAGACCTATTTTTTTTTAAACAGTTTTAAAAGTAACATTTTTTCATTTATATTATTAATAGTTCAATTAATTTCATTGAAATCAATTTTATTTTTTCTTTTTCCATGATAACATTTTATACTGGAGAAAAAAAATTCTAGAAAATCGCTTTTCATCCCTCCTTAAAGGTTTGATTTTAAATTAAATTCAACCAATTATATGAATTTAATTTTATAAAATGGATTCAATATTTGGAATAAGAATAATTAATATTATATTATAGTTTAATTTATTTTTTTAGTAATAATAAATATTAAAAATAGTAATAATACATTTCTACGGTTAAGGTTAGAATGGATTTTTCAGGGGTTACTCCAAGAGATACGGGTAGTTTTTCTTGATAAAAATTTATAAATCATATTGGATAGAGATATTTTGACCTTATCCTATCCTAAAGATAAATATATATCCATTTTGAATAATTTTTATTGATAATTAATTTATAATATTTTAATATTTTAATAAATCCCAAGTTTTTCCTCTCTCCTACTTATAAAAGGACACCCCACCTTTCTCTTCCTTACACCAATTTCAGCCATGTAGATCAAAAAACCTACCAAAATATCTTATTAAATTCCTTTTCTATGAATAGTATGTGATGTTTTTCTTAAAATACAAATGAAAATTTCCTTAAGAAATTATATTAAAGGGGATAACCAGTAGAGAGGTAGTCATCCTACCTGACCTCGTCTAAATTATTTGTTATTCTAACTCATATAAATCTGTCCTATTTATCATAAAATAATAAATCTTGTATACTAAATATATATAAATGATATTATGATTATGTAACCACCTTCATTTTCCCTATTTTCCTTCAAACGGTATGTGAAAGTATTACTCATGGGTATGTGTGGACTACCATCTCCACGTAGTGATATGGTTTATTTTCCATCACCATATTTCATGGATGGTTAGTTTTGTGGGTTTAAATTTTATAAATTATATTTATTACTTAATTATTATTATGTTATTATAATATCATATCTATTTTCTTTCATTTCAATCCATTTTAAAATGATAGCATCAATAATTCATATGTCTGGACTACCACCTCTAGAAGTGATGTGATTTGATTTTCATTTTAATTTTACATAGATGGTAATATAGATGGATTTAATATATATATATATATATATATTATTTGTGATATAATTATGGTTCTATAATGATAAAATAATATCTATTATTCATTCCTTATTTTTATTAGAAAATGAAGATAATGTTAATATGTACGTACCCCATATCATCTCCAGGAATAGTGTAAATCATTTTTCTATATCTACATTTTATGAATGATTATAAATATATAAATAATGAATATATATAATATTTATATCATTGTAAACTTATTTTATATGATTTTTTCATTATAAATGTTAATGTACTAAATTTTTTGAGAAGAAACGTATATGAAAAATGAAATAGTTCACACTTAGAAATGACAATTTTAATAATTAATTATTAATAAATGGGAAATGAAATGTTATAAGTGGATTATATATGATGTTAATAATATTTAAATGGTATTGTAATATAATTGTTAAAAATTTCAATTATTATACAGGTGGTTAGATAAATTTAGAAGTAAATCAAGCTTGAGGTAAGGTATTTAAGTTTCAGTGTCATTTTAATTGTAATTTTTTATATTTGAATTTTATTTTCATGAAATTATATGATATTTATTTGATAAATCCATTTAATTTTTCTATCCTCTATTTATTCATGTAATTTTCATGTAATAGTATAATTTTCATCACTTTTTAAATTAAAATGATTGATACAATACTTTTAAAAAAAAATAGACTTTATTTCTTCTTTGGCCAACACTACTGGAATTGGATGTTTTCCCAACAGATATATACCAATGGTTTCTTCAAACTATTGGTATACTGTAAAAAAAGGCAACATTTTCCAACGGTTTGTTCAAACCATTGGAAATGTATTAATATAGTTAAGATTTCCCAATGGTTTAACAAAACCATTAGGAAATCTTTAGTTCCTCTAAGATATACCAACGGTTTTAATAAAACGTTGGTAAAGAGAGGCTTTCCTAACAGTTTTTAAAAACTGTTGGGAAAGTTTTCCCCCAAATACCTAGCACCCCATATCCCACTCGTCCCAATTGCAGACCCTAATCCAAAGATCCTCCTGAAGTTTTCTCAGCCGCAAAACTCCTTCCAGCCATAGATCCATCTTTAATAAATCAATTTTTTATTTCTACACTTCAAATAAGTAAGTGTTACCTTAGTTTTAATATTCTCCCTCTATTTTTTCTGTTTTTTTATTTTGATTTGGGTTAAATTAGAGTTCATGTGGTCTGTGGCGTAGTGAACCCTTTCATTTGTTTTCTGTTTTTTGTTCTACACTTCAAACATGGTAAAGGGTTTGTTTAGTGGAGTGATACGGTAGTTTATGTGGACTTCATTTTAGTTTAAATTGTATTTGGATTTTGTATTTATATTTTTTGTTTAAGGAATAATGGGAAGGGTATTGATATTGAGGATCAATTTCCTATTGGTTGGGTGATGGATTGGAATTGTGAACACCCCATCCCCACCCCCCCTAGACACCTCCCACCCCCCAAGATAGCCCCCCACCCCCATTTACACCCCCCCATTGGACAGCCCCCACCCCCCCTACACCCCCTGGACACCCCCACCCCTAGGACAGCTCCCTCCCCCCACCCCCCTGGACACCCCCACCCCCACCCTCCCTAGACACCCCTCACCCCCCATGGACAGCCATCCCACCCCCTGGACACCCCCACCCCCTTAGACACCCCCACCCTTTGGACACCCCCACCCCCCCTGGACACCCCCACCCCCACCCCCCCCTGGACACCCCCACCCTCCCTGGACACCCCTCACCCTCCCTGGACACCCATCACCCCTCCCATGGACACCCCCACCCCCTTGGACACCCCCCCCACCCCCACCACCCCTATACAGCCCCACCCCCTGGACACCCTCCACCCTCTTGGATAGCCCCCCCCCCCCCCCACCCCCTTAGACAGCCCCCCTGGACACCACCACACCTCCTAGACACCACCGCACCTCCTAAGTGTTTGGCCCAATTTTTAAATTAGAATTAACAATGTAGTTGATTTCCCCTTTCCCTAATGACATTTCCTAAGTGACCCATAGATCCTTACAAATTGAATTTTTCATGTTTTTATAAATTGAATTTGTCATGTTTTTATAAATTGAATTTTTCATGTTTTTATAAATTGAATTTTTCATGTTTTGATAAATTTAATTTGTCATGTTTTGATAAATTGAATGGATTGTTTGGAATGAAATGGATAATGCATTATGGTTTTCCTTTCTTAATGAATAAAATGATTTTAAATAAAATTACCCTAAGGGGGGCTGCAGGAGGGGTACAGGGGATGTCTAGGTGTGGGGGGTTGTCCAGGTGGGGGGTGGGTTGTCCAGGGGTAGGGGGCTGCACCGGGGTAGGGGCTATAGGGGTGTGGGGGAGGGGGTATGGGTTTCCCAAGGAGGGGTGTGGGTTGTCCAAGGGGGTCAGGGTGAGGTGTCCAGGTGGGGGAGGGGGTGTGGGTTTTCCTGGGGGGTGGGCATTGTTGTCAAAGGCGCGCACCTCAGCGCACCTTATCATGAGGCGCGGCGAGGCACACCTCGTACGCCTCACCATCAGTGAGGTGAGGCAACCTCACTGAGGCATGTCTTTGGTGTGCGCCTTGTGCACCTACCTGAGAGGAATTATAGTGTGAGGCTTGGAAAATGTGCACTAATAGCTCCCAAAATCGGAAAGAATAAGTCAGCAAAGATTGTGCTTAGGGGGGCGGCGGAAATCGAGGGCCCAATGGAAATCGGGAGTGCCGGAGGAAATCAGGGGTGCGATGGAAATCGTGGGTAGAATGAAATCGGGGAAATCGAGGGAAATCATGGGGGAGCTATTGGAAATCGTGGGTGCAAGCAATAGAGATTGTGCTTAGAGGGGCTGATGGAAAATGGGGATATTTTCTCAAAAGTGAGTTGTACATCCCTAAATATAACATAAAAATTAATATATTATTAAAAGAATAACTAAATAAAACTCTATAAAAATAGAACCATCTCTCGACCAAAAGCAAGAAAATAATAACATTAAACACATTTAACATAACACGGTGATTTTGATGTTTAGGTTCTCAAACTCATTTAACATAGCAGATAATAGTAGAAACACATTTAACATTACAAAATACATATAACATAACATGATGATTTTAATGTTTAGTTTCTTAATTATTGATTATTTGATTATGATTTGGTTAAAAATTATCAGTGTGTATTTTAATTTGTATTAATTTGATTGAATTTAAGTTTTTTTAATTTAAAATATTTTTGAAAATTGTATATATTTAATTATGTGCACTTGCGCCTTAATTGCGTCTCGTGTCGTGCCTCGCGCCACATCTCCAAGTGGAATTTGAACCTTATTGCATTGCACACCTTTGACAACACTAGGGGTGGTCTGTCCAGGGGGATGGTGTAACGACCCAAACTTTTGTTAATGTAAATCCCTCTTGATATAATTAAATGTCTTAATATGTAAAATGGTTATACAACATATGCACTTCTTCTTTTTTATGTTTTTGGATTTTAAAATACCATAAATAATTGTGACCATTGTTAATATAGTCTTTGAACAGTGATCACATTATTAGTATAAATATAGGGCTTTAACAAATTCTTTTTACTCAGACAAAGGAAGCGATGGCCTCATCCAGTAGACTTGCCCTGTATGAAGCCCATTTATCAAAGCTCATAAAGGAGGTTGCATTTTTTTTATTCACTCTTTACCAAGACCAAGATGAGCTTGAATACGTTAAGCTCGAGCAGAACCACTTATGGAAGAAGTGGAAGTTGATAGAGATTACCACTCGAGCAATGTTATCCAAGCCACCCCAAGAGTCTGTCACCATCGTGCACCTTACCCTAAGGTCTTATGTGGGTGTTTTAAGGGTTATGTAACAAGATCTTAGTACTATGATTATGTAAATTATTTTTTTATATAAAAATGAATGTACTTTCATTTTATTATTGTTACTTTGTAAATAGTTTTTAAAGTACGAATAGTATTTTTAGTTAAATATTCAACTAAGAAATCTATTTTAATGAATTAATGGATTTTTGAATTAAATAATATTTTAATAAATTATTATTATTATTATTAAATTAATTTTTATTAAAAATAAATGATCGTATAATTTTATGAATGCAATTGAATTTTTTATTAAGGTTTGAAAAACATTTTTGTCAAAACCCATGAATTTTTAATAAAAGTCATTTTTTATTTTAAAAGTGAAAATTAACATATTTAGAAAATTATTTAGATAAAATGAATATTATTTCTGGAATCGGGACATTGAAATTATCCAACGGTGAATTTTTCATAATTTTATGAGACAGTCAAATTTTTGGGTAAAAATTAAATACCGTATAAATATATAATGTGTTTTATGACATCATAATGACCCAATAGTAATGTAATAAAATATTATAAACTATATTTTCGGAAAATATATGTTTTACCATTAAAATAATGTGATTTTGGGTTTGTTTTATTTATTTTACAAAGCTTTAGTGGACCCTCCAAGACTTGTATAACATTTTGTCTTTTTAAATTGTTTTCCTTAAGAGTGTGACTCACCTCCACATAAGAAAACCTATTATTTTAAGAATTTTTTCCATTTACCTTATAAAATAATTTTTTCCACTCCCCTTTGGCAGAAACCATGGGCAAAAACCATGGGCTGGTTTGTGGTTTTGTTTAGTTTAATGTGAGGTGTCTCAAATCTAAATAATAAACAATTCCCTCTCCTTTCCTATATAAACCCACCAAAGATCTCACTTACTCTTCACTTAAATCCTTTTAAGTTTGTCCAAACTCTGTCCCTCTCTCTCTATAATCCTCCCAAGGTTCCCTCAATCCTCCCAAGGTCCCGACCTTTAAGCTTTCAAAGTTACTCTTCAAGGTAAGGGAATCTTTCACCCTCCTCTTTTAAGCCATGACTTCCTTTATGTCATGTCTTCTAGTTTCCATCTCTTTATGTTTAGGGTATGTTATTATATGTTATCATTACTATACATTTCATGTCTGATTTTTGAGATACCCTTTCCTCTCTCATCAATTTTTTTTTCTGAATTTTTAAGTGACGTCGTTAGGCTGCCGAATTTCTCGTAAAAGAAATCGCATATTCTCTTTTCCTTCATGTTTACTTTTCATGTGGTATGTCATTAAAATATTAATACCATGATCTTATTATTATTAATTATTTATGAGTGTGTGACCCTTTTCCCCTCTCTTTTCAATTTTTTCTAAAATCTTGTTATATAGTCGTTATGCTGTAGAAATTTCGCCTCAAAATTTCTATCTCTTTCTCTCCAGAAATTCTTTTGTTTTATTTATGTGAATACCCAGACCTATTTCGTTTCTATGGGTGTTAATAAATATATAAATATGATATATTTGATTCTGGAATTGACATACATATAACCCTCACTCCCTTTCCATGCGTTATAAATGACACAATGGTCTTATTTTTTTAAGAACTTTTAAAACATCACGATCATGAAATGAAACCCATTTCTTTTATTCTCCATGGGTTATTTATGAAATGTTTGATTATGATCTATGTGGATCACATGAAAATAAATACATATTAAGGTTTTTACCTGATATCACTCCAATTCATTGGGTAAATAATTTAATCTCTAGAGATGACAAGTTTCACGATACCTTGGTGAATAACCTTGGTAATTTTTATGACACCTTGGGGTTGTACCTTGGTGATATGTTCATCAATGTCTAAATGAAATATTGTAGCCACATATTCAAGTTATGTTTCAAGTTATTTTTTTTATGACATTCCTATACTTTTGTTGCTCATGTCTTTATGTTTTTATCAAGTTCTTATTGATATCACAAGTAAACTGATTCCCTCGCTTTCCTTACTGGGTATTCTGCTCACCCTTTCCTTTGATATATTTCTTCAGGTTATAAGATGCAGTAATTGTACTTAAGATGAATCTATGATGAAGCCTTACAAGTGTATTAGAATAATTTTGTATGTTATTTTCATGTATTATGTTCCTGATTTCCAAGACACTAGACTTTAAAGATCATCTGTTTGTAAAATGTAATGAAAAGTTATGTAATAAAAAGGCGGGATGCCATAGTTGGTATCAGAGGATGGTTTAGTTATTTATGGAAATTAGGCTATGAAAACTTTAGGAAGAACCCTATATAAAATTTTAAATATGATAAAACCTCCTGGTATTTTGGTGAGTAATGATTAAGTAGTTTATCAAATAAATGCATCCTTGTCTGGATACGAGCAGGTGGAGGTGGTTCTGGAATAGATGTACATAGGGGTAAAACCTGAAAACACCACTTTGATCTAGACTTGAACGGGAACTAGTGCACAACAATAGTCCTTTCTTCACTCTTGGTTATGACACTCTCTGGGGATATGTTTGGTTAATTGCAAGATTTTTATGAATCATTATGAAGGAATTATAGAGAAATGTAATTGTTTAAGCATGATGTTTTAAGAAATAAAATACTTGATAGATAAAAGATTTTTAAATGAAATAAGTTTCTCACTAAGGTTTTATTATTTTAGAAAATGGAGAGAAATAGGATAAACCGTGCAAATGGTGACCACAATGGACCATGCGCTGACGGCCCTCCGATGGAAGCCGGAATGGAAACATTCATGCGAATGATGAACCAACTGACTCAAGTTATGGAAAATAACTTGAATCAAGACGAGAGACCAATATCACCGTGAAGGGAACAACTTTTTGTTGAATCCTTTATGTATCAATGACCACCAACCTTCAGTGGATCGACTGACCCATTGATTTTCGAACAATGGATCAGCTCTATCGAGAAGCTCTTTTCTGTGCTATGTTGTTCTGAACAAGAGAAGGTTACCCTGGATGTCTATCGCTTAGAAGGAGAAGCTGATCAGTGGTGGTAACTGATTAAAAACACAAGGCTAAGATAAAAAGTTGTATCTATGGAGTGGGAAGTGTTCAGAAGGATATTCTTCAACAAGTATTTCCCTCGATCGATGAGAACAAGAATATAGAAGGAGTTTCTCAAGCTGAAGCAGAAGGAGAATGAATCTATGAGAAGATACGATATGAACTTCATAAGGCTTTCACATTACACCAATGGAAAGGTTGATAAATTCTTCGGCAGACTGATACCTCATCTACGGAAGAATCTAGCCAACTGAGACTATGATAGCTATGAGGAGATCGTACAAAGTGCGATGAAAGTCGAGATTGAGTTTGGTGAGACACAGTGGTCTCATAAAAAATGACAAGAAGATATCAATAGAGCTCATATTAGGTAGGAACTTTGATCAAGGAAGATGATTCAAGCAAGTGCAACTTCTCATGTGTAATAAATGTGGGAAGAAGCATTCGGGGAACTACCTGCTCAGGAGCGGTAAATGCTACAAGTGTGGAAGAGATGACCATATTGCAAGGAATTATCATAGTGAGGTGAAACCTCAACTTCTAAACACTAACGATAAGGGGAATATGGTGCAGGCCCTACCTGATGTCCAGTGCTTTAAGTGTGGATAACATGGTCACTTTTCTAATCACTGTCCAAATCCGAGGGTAGTGGAGGGGAACCACCATCAACCTCAACAAAGGCCAAGGGAGCAAGGTTGTGCTTTTGCTATCACAACAGATAGATTTGAATCTTTGAATGATGTGGTAGCTGGTACTCTTGTTGTTCTCTCAAAGTTATCAAGTACTTTGTTTGATTCTGGTTCTAAGCATTCCTTTATTTCCTCCAAGTTTGAAAATAATTTAGAATCAACCCCCGATTTTTTAAAAGTAGAGTTATCAGTCAAGACTCCTGGTGGGATTATCCAAGCATCGACAATGTTTAGAAACTCTAGTATTTACTTTGGTGAGCACAATCTTATTGCAAATCTAGTAGTCATTCCCATGCTAGAATTTGACATTATACTAGGGATGGACTATCTATCAAAGTATAATACAAAGATAAAATACAAAATTAAGAAAATCTTAGTAGTCTTGAATAGAAAACCTATAGTTATATTCCAAGGATAGATATATCAACCTGATCTTTGTCTATAAGAACCCCCTATATCCTTCTTTATGGAGTTGATCGGTGAAGAAGAAGAAGGAGATTAGAGTTTAAGGGTAGAAAATGTCCCCATCGTCCAGGAATATGTTGATGTATTTCCTAAGGAGTTACCTGAACCTCCCCCAGAAAGAGAGGTAGATCTCTCCATTGATCTCATACCTGGATCTCAGCTGATATCAAATACCCTGTATAGGATGGAAAATTTGGAGTTGGAGGAATTAAAGAAACAACTCCAAGATCTTTTGGAGAAGAGGTTTATCTGACCGAGTGTGTCTCCTTGGGGAGCACCAGTTCTCTTTTTGAAGAATAAGTATGGATCGATGCGTATATGCATTTATTATAGAGAACTGAATGGGATTATAGTTAAGAAAAAATACCATCTTCCAAGAATTGATGACTTATTTGACCAACTTCGTGGGGCTTAATTCTTCTATAAGATTGATCTTCATTCTGTTTATCATCGATTGAGGGTGACGAAAGAAGATATTCCAAAAATTTCCTTTCAATCAAGATATGAGCATTATGAGTTTATTGTTATTCCCTTCGGACTGACTAATGCACCCTGCAATTTTTATGAATTTGATTAATAGAGTCTTTAAGGACTATCTTGATAACTTTGTGGTAGTTTTTATTGATGATATTCTGATATATTCCAAAATTCGTGAGGAGCATGAAGATCATCTAAGGGTTATTTTGAAAACTCTACGGAATGAGAGGATTTTTGGAAAGTTCAGAAAATGTGATTTCTAGTTACAACAATTTGCTTTCTTGGGGCACATTGTTACCAATGAAGGGATCACAGTTGACCCTGTAAAGACAAAAGTTGTAGAGGAGTGGCCTCAGCCTACAATAATAACCTAGATCCGTAGTTTACTTGGTTTAGTGGGATATTATAGGAGGTTTGTGAAAAATTTTCATGACTTTCTAATCCATTAACCAAGTTAACTTCAAAAGGGGTCAAGGTCATCTGGACAAAGGAGTGTGAGAAAATTTTCCAAGAGCTGAAGAAGATATTGGTTACTGCACCCATGTTAACTCTGCCCTCAAGTGGAGAACGATTCGTTATTTTTAGTGATGCATCTCTGAAAGGGATTGGGTGTGTCCTCGTGCAAAATGACAAAGTTATTGCTTATTCATCTCGACAGTTGAAGACTCATGAGCAGAACTAT
The DNA here is from genome assembly GCA_963277665.1 of Viscum album. Classification (NCBI taxonomy): domain Eukaryota; kingdom Viridiplantae; phylum Streptophyta; class Magnoliopsida; order Santalales; family Viscaceae; genus Viscum; species Viscum album. The sequence continues at coordinate 598,236,725 of OY728159.1, read as the reverse complement.
CCTACGCATGATCTGGAGCTAGCTGCAGTTGTTTTTACTCTGAAGATGTGGAGGCACTATCTTTATGGGGAGAAATGTGATATATACACAGACCATCAATGTTTGAAGTATATTTTCACACAAAAGGAATTGAACATGATACAAAGGATATGGTTGGAACTTCTTAAAGACTATGATTGTTCAATTCATTATCATCCCCAAAAAACAAACAAAGTTGATGATGCATTAAGAAAGAAAGACCCAGTTGTTCTTTCCATGATGAGGATTCAAAAAGATCCTTTGATCAATGAACTAGTAAATTCGGGCATGGGAATTATAAGGGAAGGGACACCATCAACCCTAACCCAAATTATTTCTCAACTGTTATTACCAGATAAGATCAAGAAAGCTCAAAAAGAAGATCCTTTGTTACAAAATAAGTTTGAGGCTGTGAAGGATGGGAAGTTTCCTGAGTTCAATATTGATCAAGAAGGTGTACTGAAATTTCATACAAGACTATGTGTTCCCTCTATTCTAGAAATAAATAAGGAGTTGATGGATGAAGCTCATAGATCTACTTTCTCTATACATCCAGGGAGCACAAAAATGTATAGGGACCTTCGTGATCATTATTGGTGGGATAATATAAAAAGGGAGATTGCTGACTACACTTCAAGGTTCCGGGTATGTCAACAAGTGAAGGCAGAGTGACAACTTCCTAAAGGGGTATTGCAACCACTACCCATACCAGCATTGAAGTGGGATAATATCACTATGGACTTCATCACTGGTCTCCCAAGAACTTCCAAAGGAAACAACGTGATATGGGTTGTTGTGGACCGTCTAACCAAGAATACCCATTTTATCTCCATTCGGGAAGACTTATCTCTTGATCAACTTGCCAAGATTTACATGAAGAAAGTGGTAGGTCTGTATGGAGTTCCACTTTCTGTCGTATCTAATCGTGATCCAAGGTTCACATCAAAATTCTGGAGAATTCTTCAATATGCTCTAAGAACTGAATTGAATTTTATTATGACCTATCACCCCCAAACTGATGGCCAATCTAAAATAACTATTTAAACACTTGAGGACATGCTGAGAACATGCTCAATGGAATTTAAAGGTGGATGGGATCAACATCTCCCTTTAGTTGAGTTCTCTTACAACAACAGCTTCCACTCGAGTATTCAAATGAAACCCTATGAAGCTCTATATGGGAAGCGATGTAGAACTCCTACTTGTTGGGATGAAGTTGGTGAGAGAAAGCTTTTTGGGCCTAATATTGTACAAGAGATGACAAAAAAAGTTCATGTCGTCCAACAACACATTAAGGCTGCTCAGAGTCAACAAAAGAGTTATGCCGACAACCATCAAAGGGACTTGGAGTTTAATGTTGGTGACAAAGTCTTTCTTCGGATTTCACCTTGGAAGAGAGTCATGAGGTTTGGGAAGAAAGGAAAGCTCATCCCTAGGTACATTGACCCCTATGAAATGCTTGATCATGTGGGATCAGTGGCCTATCGGCTTGCACTTCCTCCAATTCTTTCACAAGTTCATGATGTTTTCCACGTATCCCTCTTTAGGAAGTACATACCTGACTCTTCACATGTACTAAACCCAGAGGTGGTACAACTAAAACATGACCTCTCTTATGAGGAGTAGCCGGTGGAGATATTGGATCGTAGAGATAAGGTTCTACGCAACAAGACTACCAACTTTGTTAGAGTGTTGTGGAGGAACCACAAATACGAAGAAGCCACGTGGGAACCGAAGGAGTCTATGAGGCAGAAGTACCCACACCTTTTCTCTTTTTAGGGTATGAGTTAAAATTTCGGGGATGAAATTTCTTAAGGGGGAAGATTGTAACGACCCAAACTTTCGTTAATATAAATCCCTCTTGATCTAATTAAATGTCTTAATATGTGAAATGTTTATACAACATATGCAATTATTTTTTTTATGTTTTTGGATTTTAAAATACCATTAAGAATTGTGACCATTGTTAATATAGTCATTGAATAGTGATCACGTGATTAGTATAAATATAGGGCTTTAACAAATTCTTTTCACTCAGAAAAAGGAAGCGATGGCCTCATCCAGTAGACTTGCCTAGTATGAAGACCATTTATCAGAACTCAGAAAGGAGGTTGTGTCTTTGGGATTTTTTCTTTACCAAGACCAAGCTGAGCTTGAATACGTTAGCTCGAGCGAAACCGCCTACGGGAGAAGTGGAAGTTGATAGAGATTACCACTCGAGCAATGTTATCTGAGCCACCCCAAGAGTTTTTCACCATCGCGCACCTTACCTTAAGGTCTTATGCGGGTGTATTAAGGGGTTATGTAACAAGACCCTAGTACTATGATTATGTACATTATTTTTGTATATAATAATTAATGTACTTTCATTTTATTATTGTTACTTTGTAAATATTTTTTAAAGTACAAATAGTATTTTTAGTTAAATATTCAACTAAGAAATCTATTTTGATGAATTAATGTATTTTTGAAATAAATATTATTTTAATAAAATATTATTATTATTAAATTAATTTTTATTAAAAATAAATGATCGTATAATTTTATGAATGCAATTATAATTTTTATTAAGGTTTGAAAGCCATTTTTGTCAAAACCCATGAATTTTCGATAAAAGCTGGTTTTTATTTTAAAAGTAAAAATTAAAATATTTAGAAAATTATTTAAATAAAATGAATATTATTTCTGGAATCGGTACATCGAAATTATCCAATGGTGAATTTTTCATAATTTTCTGAGACAGTCAAATTTTTGGGTAAAAATTAAATACCATATAAATATATAATGTGTTTTATGACATAATAATGACCCAATAGTGATGTAATAAAATACTATAAATTTTATTTTAGGCCAATATATGTTTTACCATTAAAATAATTTGATTTTTGGTTTGTTTGATTTATTTTACAAAGCTTTAGTGGACCCTCCAAGACTTATATAACATTTTGTCTTTTCAAATTGTTTTCCTTGAGAGTGTGACTCACCTCCACATAAGTAACCCTATTATTTTAAGAATTTCATCCATTGACCTTATAAAATATTTTTTTACACTCCCCTTTTTCAAAAAACATAGGCAAAAACCATGGGCTGGTTTGTGGTTTTGTTTAGTTTAATGTGAGGTGTCCCAAACCTAAATAATAAACAATTCCCTCTCCTTTCCTATATAAACGCACCCAAACTCCCACTTCCTCTTAACTCAAAGCCTTTTCAGTTCATCCAAACTCTTCCCCTATATCTATAGAATCCTCCCAAGGTTCCCTCAAGCCTCCCAAGGTCCCAACCTTCAAGCTTTCAAAGTTACTCTTCAAGGTAAGAGAATCTTTCACCCTCCTCTTTTAAGCCATGAATTTCTTTATGTCGTGTCTTCTAGTTTCCATCTATTTATGTTGAGGGTATGTTATTATATGTTATAATTACTTTCCATTTCATGTATAATTGTTGAGAGACCCTTTCCACTCTCATCAATTTGTTTTCTGAATTTTTAAGTGACGTCGTTAGGCTGCAGAATTTCTCATAAAAGAAATTGCATCTTCTCTTTTCCTTCATGTTTCCTTTTCATGTGGTATGTCATTCAAATATCCATACCATGATCTTATTATTATTAATTATTTATGAGTGTGTGACCCTTTTCCCCTCTCTTTTCAATGTTTTCTAAAATCATGTTATATAGTCGTTATGTTGCAGAAATTCCGCCTCAAAATTTCTATCTCTTTCTCTCCAGAAATTCTCTTGTTTTATTTATGTGAATACCCAGAACTATTTCGTTTCTATGGGTGTTCATAAATATATAAATATGATATATTTTATTCTGGAATTTACATACATATAACCCTCACTACCTTTCCATGGGTTATAAATGACATAATGATCTTATTTTTTTAAGAACTTTTAAAACGTCACGATCTTGAAATGAAACTCATTTCTTTTATTCTCCATGGGTTATTTATGAAATTTTTGATTATGATCTATGTGGATCACATGAAAATATATACATATTAAGGGTGCGCCATGATATCACTCCAATGAATTGGGTAAAGAATTTAATCTCTAGATATGACAAGTTTCATGATACCTTGGTGAATAACCTTGGTAATTTTTATGACACCTCGGGGTTGTACCTTGGTGATATGTTCATTAATGTCTAAATAAAATATTGTAGCCACATATGAAATTTATGTTTCAATTTCTTTTCTTTATGACATTCCTATACTTCTGTTTCTCATGTCTTTATGTTTTTATGAAGTTCTTATTGATATCACAAGTAAACTGATTCCCTTGCTTTCCTTACCGGGCCTTCTGCTCACCATTTTCTTTGATGTATGTCTCCAGGTTATAAGATGAAGTAATTGTACTTAAGATGAATATATTATGAATCCTTACAAGTGGATTAGAAAAAAAAAATTATTTTATTTTCATGTATTATGTTTCTGATTTCCAAGACACTAGACTTTAAAGATCCTCTGTTTGTAAAATGTAATGAAAAGTTATGTAATAAAAAGGCAGGATGTCATAGGTGGGATGTCCAGGGATGGTGGGGTGGATTTTCTAGGTGGGGGAGGGGGTTTGGGGTGTCTAGGGAGGGGGTTGGGCTATCCAGGTTGGGGGGATGTCCAGGTGGGGGTGGTGGGGGGTGGGTTGTCCAGGTCGGGGGTGTCCAGGGGGTGGGGGCTGCAGGGGAGGGGGTATGGGCTGTCCAGGGAGGGGGTAGGATGTCCGAGGTGGGTGGGTGGGGTATCTAGCTGGGAGATAGGGTATGGGGTGTCTAAGGAGGGGGGGTGTCAAGTGGGGGTGGGGTCATGGGTTGTCTAGGTGGGGTGGGGTGGGTTATCCAGGGGGGTTGTCGGGGGGTAGGGGCTGCAGGGGAGGGGGTGTGGGCTATCCAGGGAGGGGGGTGGGCTGTCCAGGGGTGGTGGTGGGTGGGTTATCCAGGTGTGGGAGGGGGGATGTTAAGGGGGGTGGGGGTGGGTTGTCCAAGTGGGGGAGGGGTGTGGTTTGTCTAAGGAGGAGGGGGTGGGCTGTCCAGATATGGTGGGGGGGTGTCCAGGTGGGGTGGGGGGCTATCCGGGTGGGGGGCTGCATGGGGGGTGGGGGTAGGGGGGCTATAGGGGTGTGGGGGCTGTGGGATGTCCAGGGAGGGGGTGGGTTGTCCAATCCAATCCTCTATAAAAAAATAGAAATCACATATGACCAATGTATAGTTGCTTTCACACGTTAAGACTTTTCTTGAAGTTCCATACCAACAATCACTCTTACCCTTCCAAGAATAAGTGATCACTCTAAAGAAATATCACTCAGGTTTGTATCCACTATCCATATTGATCTCATAAAAATTTAACATTCTTACAACTCCATATCACCTAATGATATAACAAGGATCATACTATTATGAGTAGTGTCCCATCAAAACATGGCTCATAAAATCCGATCCAAGTATGATATTTGGTGGTGTGTTTACAATTGGGTGTGTTGTGATTTATATGTATGAAATTCATCGTTTATACCAACAGTCTTCTTGGTCATCTATAATAGGCTTGAAATCATGCTACAATTGGATAGAGATTGAATTTTACAACCCTAGTTTGGGGGTTGACACCACCACCACCCTGGAAAGACCTTCCACCCCCGTAGACAGCCTGCCCACCCCCCCGTGGATAGCCCCACCCACCCGTTGGACACCCCGTACCCCCTGGACAGCCCCGCCACGACAGCTCGCCCACACACCACGTACCCCCTGGATAGCCCTGCCACCCCCTAGAAACCTCATACACCCTGGATAGCCCCCCACCCCTAGAAAGCCCCTCCCCCACCCCCCAGACACCCCGACCCCCCTGGACAGCCTCGCCACCCCCGTGGACAGCCCGCCCACCCCCTGGACAGCCCCCACCTCCACCCCCCTGGACACTCACCCACTACCCCCTAGACCCCCCATCCCCCCAGACACCCCACCCCCTAGAAACCCCCCCCCCCCCCCCAGACACCCCTGACCCCACTAGACAGCCCTTCCACCCCCGTGGACAGCCCACCTACCCCCTTAGACACCCCGTACCCCCTAGATAGCCCCTCCATCCCTATGGACAGCCTGCCCACCCCCCAGGGCACCCTATACCTCCCTGGACAGCCCTGCCGCCCCCTAGACACCTCACCCACCCCCTAGACACCTTGTACCCCCTAGACAACCCCCACCCCCTAGAAAGCCCCCCACCCCACCCCCTGGACACCCTGACACCCCTAGACAGCCCCACCACCCCTGTGGACAGCCCTCCCACCCCCTGGATACCTCGTACCCCCTGGACAGCCCCCCTCCCACTCCTGTGGACAGCCCCCCCTCCCCCCCCCCACCCCTGTGGATAGCCCGCTCACCCCCTTAAACACCCTGTACCCCCTAGATAGCCCCGCCCACCCCATGGACAGCCCGCCCAATCCCCTGGACACCCCCCCCCCTCCCTCCATGGATAGCCCCCACCCATGTGGAAAACCTTCCCACCCCCCCCTGGACACCTCCTACCCCCTTGGATAGCCCCACCACTCCCGTGGACAGCTCGCCCACCCCCTGGACACCCCATACCCCCTGGACAGCCCCACCCACCCCCTAGATAGCTCACCCACCCCTTGGATAGCCCCTCCCCTCGTGGACAACCCCCCACCTCTGTGTACATCCTACACACCCCACTTGGACACTCCCTACCCCCTGGATAGCCCCGCCACCCCCATGGACAGCTCGCCCACCCCCCTGGACACCCTGTACCCCCCTCAACAGCCCCGCCCACCCCCCTGGACAGCCCGCCCACCCCCGTGGACAGCCCCTCTCCCCATGGACATCCCCCTGATTATACACTAAATGAGGCTAATATTCATTGTTAATTTATATAATATTCATGTGCTTTATTATTAATAAACACCATTTTAGTGCATTTTACACTTTGAACATTATTTCACATTATGATTGTAATTCCTTCTTAAAATGCACTATTATGTGGTACATTTTTTAACATAATTTAAAGTACCCAATGATCTTGATTTTATTTTAATATTTAATTTTCAGGTTTCTAATTATATTGGGAACATTTCATATTTGTGGAGTGTTAGAAGATCCATATTGGAAGACCACCAAAATGGGATTTCATTCAAACAATTCTGAAGAAGTCATATTGGACACCAACCCACTGATGAGAATGTGGGGCCCAATATACAGGCCCAATAAAGACCAAATTTCGTGGGGTGCTATAATACTTTTAGAGGAACAAATCATTATTCAGAAGCCAGTGCTAATTCTGCATCCATAGTGGTTATTAAGGTGGACCAATTTGGAGATAAAATTCTGGGCCAGATTCTGCGACCCAGAAAACATCCTACCAATCTAATCATATCTCGGAATACATAACTCCAAATGGGCCCAAATTTTACAGGAGGTTATAATACATATGGGGATCCATTTTCTTCTTCTATGTCTTACTCTAATTCGGAAATATAGAAGGTATTACAAGCACATATGTTCGATGGTTGCAAGTTGGATGCCACTCGGGTCAAGAGTGGAAAAGTCCAAGTTCCACAAGCTTTCCACCACCCTAGGCCTACCATAATCAAGTGGATGCTTTTTACTATTGTAGGATTGACCCAAGGCTCCCAAAATTCCTATTTAAGGTAGTGTTGATGGATAATTTTATCATATTTGGTGCTTGGTTTCATTGTAGTGTTATGTTGCCGCTTTGTGTTTGTAATCGCATTTCTTTCTCATGTAAGTTGTTTTAATTCACCTTAGTTTCTTAATAAAAGTTCTTCCTTTAATTTTATTATATTCTTCTACATATCACGTTGATACATTTGGTTCAAGGTGTGAATTATTCAGACCATACTTGTGATATTTATCACACAACGTGGAGTGATCGATTTTTGTTGTTGTTTTTACTTCTTCAATCCTACCTTTGTAAGTCTACTTCCCGCTTTCGTTGAAGACATGTCATCAATGGAGGGATAACTCTTTTATGGGTTGATCCAAGTGAGTATCAAGGGGCTTTATTGGAGTTATTTCTTACTCCATTAATGGATAATCACTTCTTTTAAATGAGATTTTTATTTGATGATTTTAAAACCTCTTCATCCTTATTGAATTTAAGGTCACGCATTTCAAGTGTATAGGTGATTAGTATTAGGGTGTGTAGGCATTAAACCAATAAGTGATGATTTTGTTTGATATTCTTAATTAACCCATCTCAAATATAAGAAATTGAACTCATTAAAAAAGGAATTCATCTATCCACCCCGAGCGATACCCTAGGAATCAACTCATTACCTTAATTTGAATTAACTTAAATATTTCAGTGATCCTTTAAAACCATCTTAAACCAACCCAAGTTGGCCACTTCATATCCAAAAACAATCCATAGAATGTACGTGTCTGGAGGTACTTCTTAGGTCTCTGAGGATTCGACAACCCAAGCTAGACTACAAGGACTGTTCTACCTTCTTCTTTTGGGTAAATTTGAGCATGAATCACTCCCCACCACCGTGAAAACCCTCCCACCCCCCTTAGACCCCCCTACCCACCTGGACAGCCCCACCACCCCCGTGGACAGCCTGTCCACCCCCTGGACACCCCGTACCCGACTGGACTTCCCCGCCCACCCCCCCTGGACTGCCTGCCCACTCCCCTGGACACCTCGTACCCCCTTGTACATCCCCCACACCCCCTGGACACCCCTGCCCCTTGGACAGCCCCGCTAACCCTATGGACAGCCCACCCACCCCCTGGACAGCCCCTCCCCCTGTGGACAGCCCCCACCTCTGTGGACAGCCCGAGCACCCACCTGAACACCCCCCTACCCCCTGGACAGCCTCGCCACCCCGTGGACAGCTGGCCCACCTCCTCGACACCCCCATACCCCCTGGACCAGCCCCGCCCACCCCCTCAACACCCCATTCCCCCATGGACATCCCCCCACCCTCACCCCCATGGACAGCTCATCCACCCCCGTGGATAGCCTGTACCCCCTGGACAACCCCACCACCCTCGTGGACGGCCCACCCACCCCCCTAGACACCCGTACCCTCATGGACAGCACCCCCCCCCCACCCCCCGTGGACAGCCCACGCACCCCTATGGATAGCCCGCCCACCCCCTGGACACCCCTACCCCTGGACAGTCATTCCACCCCCATGGACACCCCCCCCCCTCACCCCCTAGACACCCCTCCCCCTGTGGACACCCCCCTCCCACCCCCATGGACAGCCCGCCCACCCCCCTGGACAACCCCTACCCCCTGGACAGCCCCGCCACCCCCGTGGACAGCCCGCCCACCCCCTGGATACCCCTTACCCCCTGGACATCCCCCATCCCCGTGAATAGCCCGTTCACCCCCCTAGACACCCCCCTACCCCCTGGATAGCCCTTCCACTCTTGTGGATAACCCCACTACCCCCGTGGACAGCCCGCCCACCCCCCTAGACAGCCCTGCCAACCCCCTGGACAGCCCCGCCCACCCTCTGGATAGCCTGCCCACCCCCCTGGACAGCCCCTCCCCTCGTGGACAACCCCCCACCCCCGTGGACACCCCCCCCCCCCCCCGAACACCCCTACCCCCCTGGAAAGCCCTACCACCCCTATGGACAGCCGACCCACCCCCTGGACACCCCATACCCCCTGGATAGCCCCACCCACCCCCCTGGACACCTTGTTCCCCCCTAGACTGCCCCACCACCTCGGTGGATAGCTCGCCCACTCCCGTGGACAACCCGTACCCCCTGGACAACCCTGCCACCCTCGTGGACAACCCACCCACCCCCTTGGACACCCCGTACCCCCCTTGACTGCACCACCCCCCACCCCCGTGGACAGCTGGCCCACCCCCTGGACACCCCTACCCCTACCCCCTTCGATAACCCCGCCACCCCCATGGACAGCCCCCCCCCCCCCCCCATGGACAACCACCCAACACCCGTGGACAACCCTCCCACCCCTCCGGACACCCCTTGTCCCCCTGGACAGCCCCGCCACCCCTGTGGATAGCTTGCCCACCCCCTGGACACCACGTACCCCCTGGACATCCCCCACCCCCGTGGATAGCTTGTCCACCCCATGTACACCCCCTACCCCCCTAGAGATCCCTGCCACCCCTGTGGATAGCCCCTCCACCCCCGTGGACAGCCCACCCACCCCCTAGAGAGCTCACCCACCCTTAGATAGCCCTCTCCGCCCCCCTAGACACCCCTACCCCCTATAGAGCCCCGCCACCCCTGTGGAAATCCCTCCACCCCCATGGACAGCCCTCCCACCCCCCTTGGACACCCCTTACCCCCTAGATAGCCCTTACACCCCCGTGGACAGCCCTCCCACCCCCCTGGACACCCTGTACCCCCCTGGACAGCCCCGCCCACCCCCTTGGACAGTCTACCCACCCCCATGGACATGCCCTCCCCCTGTGGACAACCCACCCCCGTGGAAAACCCGCCCACCCCCTGGATACCCCGTACCCCCTGGATAGCCTCACCCACCCCCTGGACATCCCGCCCACCCCCTGGACACCTCATACCCCCTTGGACACCCCCTGGAAAGCCCCCCCCCCCAGACACCCATGACCCCCTTGGACAGCTCCGCCACCCTCGTGGATAGCCCACCCACCCCCTGGACAGCCCCTTCCCTAGTGGACAACCCCATCACCCCCTGGACAACCCCTTCCCTTTGTGGACAACCCCCCCCCCCCCCACCCACCCTCGTGGACAACCCGCCCACCCCCCTGGACACCCCATACTTCCCTGGATAGCCCTACCACCCTCGTGGATGGCCGACCCACCCCTTGGACACCCTGCACCCCCTGGACAGCCCTGCCCACCCCCCTGGACACCCCCCACCCCCGTGGATAGCCCCCCCACCCCCATGGATAGCTCGCTCACCCCCTTGGACACCTCGTACCCCTTGAATAGCCCTGCCACCCTTGTGGATAGCCCACCCACCCCCTGAACACCCCATACCCCCTGAACACCCCCCCCCCCATGGAAAGCCCACCCACCCCCTGTGGATAGCCCGCCCACCCCTGGACACCCCTACCCCCCTCGACAACCCCCCACCCCTATGGATAGCCCACCCACCCCCATGGACACCCCCTTCCCCCATGGACAGCCCCCATCCCCCGTGGATAGCCCGCCCACCCCCTGGTCACCCCATACCCCCCTGGACAACCCTGCCACCCCCGTGGACAGCCCGCCCACCCCCTGGACACCCCGTACCCCCCTGGACAGCCCCCCCCCCCCCACTCCCGTGGACAGCCCACCTACTCCTGTGGACAACCCACCCACCCCCTAGACACCCCTACCCCACTGGATAGCCCCACCACCCCTATGGATAGCCCCACCACCCCCATGGACAGCCTACCCACCCTCCTGGACACCTCGTACCCCCTAAACAACCTTGTCACCGCCGTGGACAACCCACCCACCCCCCTAGACACCCCCTACCCCTAGACAGCCCCCCACCCCACCCTCGTGGACAACCCACCCAACCCCTAGATACCCTCCCCCCTGGATAGCCCCCCACCCCCATGGACAGCCCACCCACCCCCCTGGACACCCTGTACCCCCTAGATAGTCCCCCACCCCTGTGGACAGCCCACGCACCCCCTGGACAACCCTCACCCCCTAGACCCCCCCCCCCCACCCCTGTGGACACCCCCCCCCCCAACCTGGACACCCCCACCCCCTTGGACAGCCCCCATACCCCCTGGACACCACCCCACCACCTGGACACCCCCACCCTCATAGTCAGATGCTCAAAATGTAACTTTGACTATAATGGGTTCTCTAAAATGTGAGTGTCCTCTCACCATTATGATATGTCTACACCAAATAAATTGAAATGGGTTAGTTGGAAGAGTGGTTTTCATGTGAAGATTGAAATGGGGAAAACTATGTTGTGGTACATGTCATGGTTGGAATAGTCTATTATTTTTATGTGCTATTGCGGGTGTTTTTTTGTTCTATTTTAAGTTTTTTTTGCAGGTGTGTTTGCAGGTGTATGCAATGGTGGGGATGGCCGGCTGCTGTGTTTTTTTCTGGAAATACACTATACCAATGATTTAAAACTATTGGTAAAGTGTATTTTGAGAATAGTTTTACCAACATTTTGAATAAACTATTGGTAATACACTATACCAAAGGTTCAAAACCATTGGTAAAGTGTATTTTTGGAATATTTTTACCAATGGTTTTAAAGAACCGTTAGTAATATTATATACCAACGGTTTCTAAACTGTTGGTAAACTATATGTAAACTATATATCCCAACAGTTTATTAACCATTGGTATAAATATATACCAACGATTTCTATAAAACTGTTGGCATACTGAAGGTTACACTGCCATATACCAACATTTTGAGAATAACCATTGGTATAGGCATTTCGCAACAGCTTACTAACCAACGGTATGCAAAACCGTTGGTATATAGTATACCAATGGTTATGATGCCTATACCAACAGTTTGAAACCGTTGGTATATATTGTATTTCCAGTAGTTCATAAATCCTTTTTATTCCATATCTCTTTTTTTAAAAAAAATAAAGAATATTTTTAATATTATCCAGTTATTTTTTACTTCATCTTTTCAAATTTTTACTTTTTATATTTTTTTAAATGGAATCCTATTTTTTACCAAAGTAGATAGAATTTAGTTTTTACATAAAATGTGAAAGGAGTCTTTGTTTTTACGTATATGAAAAAAAAAAGAATTTCCTGCCTTCATGACCACTCAATTATTTAAATATTACTTTAAAATTTTCCATGGTTATTTCCAAAAAAATCCCATAATATTTTAGAAATGTTTATATTCTAAATAAGAGTTTTGAATATGAAAGGTTTATTTTCCAGAAGAAATATCACAGTGGACTTTTAAAAGTATATTTATATTTTTAGAAATCCATTAATGAATTGTATTTTTTTAATGAGAATATAATATAATAATAACATTCAAAAAATTTCTATGCATAGTTTATGTATTATTTCATATGGGAAAGTATTGACATTTTGTATTTTAGTTTTTCCAATATGGATAGTTATTGATTATAAGGCTTGTTGATTAAGTTGAATTATTTTTTCATATAATGAATGGGTTTTACATATTAAGTGATTGGTTGGGACCAAAATTATATATTCTCTTAATGCATTGATAGGTTTCACGAGACAACGCAAGTTTTATATTATGCTAAGGATTTACCCATTTATGTAATATGTCTTTCTGTGAGGCCTCAATGGTATGTTTAAGATGTTTGAAATTATGAATTCTATTATTATGAAATTATTTACTGATGTCCATGTGATTATTCAAACTATCATATCATCCATGTATAAGTTTCATGATTTTGTGAATATTTATATATAATTATTTGTCAATAATTTCTTCTTTCGATATTATTCATTCCTTATTTATTTTATGATAGATTTCATTGTACGAATTACCTTACTGATCATCTAAGCTCACCCCTTTATTATGTTTCTTTTCCCCAAGATTTCAATATGTGTATTACGATAGATATTCAAGGATATTCTATATGGAATAATTGTTTTCTCAAATAAAATACATTGTTTTATATTATGTTTTCAAATGTAATGTGAGATTCATGAATGTATCTAGTTTAGAAAGTCCAAAAAATTATTCGGTCTATTGAGATTTGATCATTTGTATCTAGTAAAAATCTAATAATGTAACCACTAACTCTAAGATACTATGGTTGGGGTCATTACAGTTAGTAATAGAGAAATTTTAGTAGGTACCTTGTGAACTAGATTTAGTAAAATATACATTAGGGAACATAACTATATGAAAAAATTTGAAGACATGTCTAATTGTAAAATAATATCATAAAGTTCTTCGTATGGTAGAGATTATGTGGTTTTCCTAAAAATATATCCATGTTTAGATAGTGCGATTTCACATAAATTTAGGACTAAATCATCTAGGGTTAATAACCCTAAAAAGGTTTAGTCAAGGATATATCGACTCTCAGAATGGTGAACAATGACTATGCCCTTACAGTGCACCTGGTTTAACACACTTGGGGGATATGCTTTGGTTAAATCATATTTTATTTATAAGCAATTATTAAGGATTTAAATATATGATTACTGTGGATGACATTGGTTAGAACTAATGTGTCCTAGATTGAAAAGAAGGTGATAAGATTTAGACATCCTATGAATGATATTTCATGATTGGCCATTGTGATCAAAGACACTTGATGGTCATGATAAACATTTTTGTTTTAATAAGTGATTAAATGTAAAATAATAACGTTTAGGTGGAAAAAATTATAAAAAATATTGAATTACATTGCAGGAATAAAGTTATATGTATTCTTCTATATCAGGAATTTTTTAAGGAATATCAATTCATTTTCTAAATGATTAAATGTTGAATTATTAGTGAAAACACCTAATGGAATTATGATCACATCTTGAGTCTATGATTCCAAGTTATATTAATTATGATATACTAGGAAAATCCTCAAGGAATGGTAATTGATAACCATAATGATTAGATTTTGAGTTTTTAGTTAAAACTAAAAATGTTATATTGATCACATAAAATGTCTACAACACCTATTCGATACAGGTTTGTGTAAATATGCATCCTATAAATATTTTTATTCTGAATTTAGTGGAATTTGTTTTTATTATGGGCATGGATTTGATTTATTTATATAAAGACAACCTCAATTTCCAAGGAAGGTAATTTATGTTTGATATCCCAAACAACCCTTTGATAATCTGTCGATGTAACAATAAATATGAATATCACATGAAGATTAAATTTATTGTACGGGTCTTGATTATTATTCAAAAAGTGGTCTTTATATCAGATGGTTGGGGAGTAAGTAATAATTGATGATATTCCTATTAAATTAGAATTTTTTGGTGTCTTTTCAAAAGAGTTTCTTATCCTTACTCTGAATCGTGATTGAGCTTTCAATTGAACTCATACAGGGTTCTATAAATATTTCTGAGACTCCATATAGAATTTACCCAACTATGTTTAAATAATTAAAGAAGAAACTCAAGGAGGATCATGATAATGGATTTATTTGGACAAGTGCATCACCGTGGGGTGCAACTGTTCTTTGCATTAAGAAGAAAGATGTAGTAATGTGATGTTACATTGATTATTAGGAACTAAACGTGATAAGAATCATGAGTAACTATCATTTACCTCATCTTTTTTAAGGTTCAGGGTCAATCCCACATTATTAAACGTAATAAATAGAAACCCTCTTTTTAAAACTGGGAAAAGTGGAAACCCATTACATAGAAGATGTGATAACCCTTTAAGAATCATGAACCAAAGATCCTAAGATGGTCCTGAGTATCCAATTGGAAGCTTATTTCAAGATAAGAAAAGAAAAAAGTATCATCACCCCCACCTCCTCATGAGAAAATGAAAAAGTAAACTCAGTAAAAGATAACATGTCACACACCAACCTTCCAATAAGTTGAGTCGTGATGGTCCAACACAATGAGGAAGATCAATCACACACACACACACACATGTGTGTGTGTGTGTGATGGAAGGATCAGATGATAGTTTCTTACACACCTATCCCTATTTCGAGCTACCTACCCAACAACATCAGGGAGTAACTCACTACATTGTCAACCAGATGAAACACAAAATCTGACCAAAAACATAGTGAAAAATTAAATCAGGGTGAACATACTTCTGTCAACATTTGTAGATTGATGGATGAATGATGGGCGTCAACACAACCATCTCTCTTCGACACGGCCCACCCAACTTTACATACAAAAAACAACAGCGCCATCGAACCCTCTTCCTCAAATTTATTGTTTTTTTAATCAATTATGAGGAACTCGGTATTTTTCCAATATTGATCTTTGAACATGACACTATCTATTGAGGGTCAAATGTGAAAGTATACCCAAGACAATATTCTATTAAATTTACTAACCCTATTAATTTATAGTAATGTTGTTTGGTCTTTCTAATTCCCTATTATCTTCGTCAATTTATTGAAATGATTGTTTAGAGATTATATTGATTATTTTGTGGTAGTTTATATGAAGTATATTATTATATATTCTCAGAGAAAATCAAATCATGTAAATCGCTTGAAGAGTATACTAAATTCAACAATGAAGGATAATTCACATGAAAAATTTACCATTTTTAAATGTTTTTTAAAAAATGTTTTAGTTTTGGGCCATATAATCTCAAGAGGTGTTATATTTTTAGATACATAAAAGAAAGATGTTATTGAAAAATGGCCCAGACCAACCACTATGACATGGATTCATATTTTTATTATTTTATATAGATATTATTGACACATTTTATAGAATTTATCATTCCTATATAATCTATTGAAAAAGTTATCTTGGAAGGGAGACTTGTTTGTTTGGTCATATGGATATGTGGAAATTTTCAAGGAACTGAAGAGAGGGTCAGTCAGAACACCTATACTCACTCAACCCTATATTGGAGAATGTTTTTTGATCTATAGTGATGAATCAATGGAGGTACCGGGAAGTGTCCTCATGCATAATGATGTGGTGATATGATATCCCACTCACGAATTAAAAATTCATGAGAAAAATGAAACAACACATATCATATTTATATTAATTATAAACATGCATTTTTTAATTAATGTATATAAGTAAACATTTTTTTTGAATGTAAATATAATAATTTTACATACATTAATAATATTTTTTATTAAAAAGTTATATTAGCGTTTTTAGTTAACGCTGATAAAGGTGACCGTTTATCAATGCTTTCTGTTTAGCGTTGATAAAAGTAGGTGCATCCCTTGCCCCAATATGTGGTAGTGTGAGTGGGGTACACCGACCAATTGATCTATGATCGTATCACGATGATACTCGAATGCTGAAGGAGTGCTAGTGACTCCGTCTCATATGATAAACAATAATATAAGAGCAAGAGAGAATTGAGAAGTCTTGCTCACAATTGTTTGCCTACAACTGGAGGGATCACATCCCTTTATATTGCCATCTATGACGCATTTCATTAAATAAAAATGCATCGATCATATTAATCTATCCATATACATTTATTCCCATAATTCATTAAATTATATTTGATGAGCGGTCAAACCAATTAAACCGTTCACAACAGATTAAAAACGATAATAAAACCATTTGAGAAAATAAAATATACACACACACACACATATATATCAGTGCATATCTAATAGTACCAACTTAGTATCGAGTGAGCACACCACTGCTTCCATCGTATGCCATTGGGCTTTATAAACCACTGAGGACGCTTCACGACAATGCACACATTAACTCACGCGTTACGGTGCATGAGTTAATGCCACTCAATCAACTCACGCATCACATGCATGGACAATTTTTTTTTTGACAAAACATACATGGATAATATTACTCTTAAGTGTCGCATCTTATGTGATGTCCTCTTTGATAATAACCAATGTGGAAGTATAGCTCAAACGACAATAGTTATCATTTCTCCGCCTCATTTACCGAAGAAAGCAACATGAATATGTTATACGATATAACAATCACATACTAGAACTAATCTAAGGGACCAACCTATGATATAACTCAATCGTTCCATGCCATTGATATGGGAAGTGACATTCTACATGACGTATGATACATCTTGTCGTTGAAAACGACATAGCCCATTCAATCACACACACAACAGGCTTTAGGCACACCTCCTTCGCTTATTTATTGGTCATGTAAACCTATCAATGATTGTCGCACGGCTGTTTGCATTTTGCAAATTCCCCGTACGGGCCCGGATCTTGTTTTCGACGGTGTTGCAAGATGGCGGCCCAGGCGTATCTCCCTCGAGAAGGAAACGAAGCCCACATAGCAAAAGCTTCCACTCCGATGAATGTCGCGAGCGTGGCCCTCGCGCCGATGTGCTGCAAGTCCGGTCGTAACCTTCGTCGGGTTACGATCGACGGGCCGCTCAGCAGTCGGGTACGCCCCTGATTAACAGTGTTCCTGCCGCCGCGATCATCACTCGATCTTCCTGTTTTGAGTTTTTGCTTCTCTAGCTGCGTGTCCTATTGTGCGGCTTTTGAATCTCTCCGTCTCTGTCCCTGCCATTAACGTGAATACACTCGCCATGTAATCCATATTTCCATCCCTTCCTCACAGACCCGGCGTTCTTGCTTCATTGTTTCTTTTTTCCGCATTGCATCAATGCCGATTCTTGTAGGCTCATTACTGTCTGTGGATCGAGACGGTTTTTTTATTCATTTGAGAATTCGCATGTTTATTTTTCGTGCTTCTCCCCACGTTTCATCCCGTTAGATTTCCTATAATCTGTTATTATTCACCCTGGAATAAGGCGACACGCGCTACAGATTCTGCCCCTCTGGAATGGTATTTTTAAATCTACTGATTCGTCTGTGCAGATGACCCAATGAGTGGATCCGATGGCGCCCTGCACCTCTCATTCATTGATGAAAGAGATGATTTCCTGCGGTTGCAGCTAAGCCTTCCTGCAGCAAACCGTTGACACCTAACAGTCTAAAGACTCAGCCTTGACAGCACCTTGTTAAACACGAACACATACCAAACCTTTGCGCCGAATATGCCCATGCAATGCATTGCTTTATGACACTAGATCCATAGCATGATCTCTGATTCTTCTCTTTTGCATGATTCCTTTGGGAATGGGGAAAGTTTTAGAGGCTGAGAGGGAAATGGATCTCGAATCCATTGCATTCCCCATGACTTTCTTTGTTTATCCAAAAAAACACAAAAAACCGCTGATTTAAGAGCCCTTTTATATATATTTTTAAATGTTATTTAATTGTATGGAAATAAATATAACTAAACTTCACATTTTTTGCGAGCAAATGATTACGGTTCTGTTCAACATTGTGATATGAACAGATATTATTTCTAACGAGTGTTTTAACATTTTAATGGATGGTGGTGGCAAGGCTTGCTTTATGATGTTTCCTTGAGTCAGTACACCGAAGCTGAAGGCCCTATCACAATAAGATGCTGTCATCGGCATGATGGCAATTATCCCTAGATGAAGCTGCATTTGCACGCTTCTCTGTTCACAGGAGAAGATGATTTGGGCTCCTCTGTATGCTATTTATTTGCAATTTTAGTTTCTGTGCCTTCGATGTGCTGTCTGCTCAGATGCCTCTAATCATTTCTCAATATATGTTTTAACAGCCCAGCTTTGCTGGTTAAAATTAATGAATTTCATTTGCCTTATTTTAGCTACGTAGAAAATGGTCTGATAATCATTCCGATGGTTGATCTCTGTTATCCTTTACCTTCCTCCGGCCCTTGCCCTGCATTGTCGTGGTTTATGCATTTATATTCAGTTTGGTATGATGAAATCTTGACGCGGGAAGTGAAAGCAATAGCAGTAGCATGAATAACAGTTATTCATAGAATCCAATTCCATTCAAATGATGGAATTGACTTCCACCCTCTCAACCATGAAAGCCTCCTATCAGTTATTATTCATTATAGTAATAATCAATCAATTAATAATTAAAATGGTTAGTTATTTATTATATTTTCAATAATTTTTAAATACTTGTATTTTTAAATTTTTATAATATTTTTAATAATTACAATTACAATTATATTTAGTTATTATAATTACATTAAATACATTTTAAATTATAATTATAGTCAATCAATCAATTTATTAGATATTAATATTTTTAAATGATTATATTGTACAATTATAATAATATTTTTTATATTAATATTTAATCATATTATAATTATAAATGGGTTTATTTATTACAATTATGTTAATTATACATTTAAATATATTTTTACATTAGTATAGTTCATTAATTAATTGATTATTGTATTTAAATATTTTTTCAATCAGTATTTTTTTTATTACAACAAATTTTAATCATATTTTTATGATTATATTCAATTATATTATAATTAGAACAATTAAAATTATAATTACAAGATGATAGAAGATGTATTGCAATGTACTAAGCATGGTTTTAAATTTATTTTTCTTTTCACTTCTTTTGCCATCTGCTTCTTCTTCCTCATTCTCTTCTTTCAAATACACTTTGAACGTATCAAATGGGGCAATAATGGAAAATGTGACCAACCGGAAAGCGTGTACCCGAGTGGCAGGCTCCTTGGCTGGCATCCTCGGGATCTTGAGTTTGAGTCTCGTGGGCGGCAGTTTGAAGCGGCACATCGAGGTATACTGTAGTATATTGGCGCGAGATAGCCTCGTTTCGGAGTAGCAGGGTGATAAATGACGGACTTGCGACCCTTCGGTCATCCTTCCTTTTTTTAGATGGAAAATGTGACCAGCTTTAATGGAGTATTTTCCTGGCTCCCAAGCATCATTCTGCTCAGGACATACTCTTTCATTTAGTAGCAGCTTGATTGCACCTTGATGTTTGCTTTGCTTGCGAGTTCTATTACCCGCTAGATACTTCAACTCTCTACTGTTGTCTGATGTGACAAAATCACTTACAGAGTTCACAAGAAGGATCGTGTTATGCACTTTGTAGTATCATCTAGGATACTTATCTTTTGCTCTTCCTGAGGGATTCTGGATTTTGAAGACGGCGAATGCAATTATTTCTAGTATCCATGAGATGGTTTTATGAGATAAACTAATTTTACTCATGTATTCCAGTCTCCTATGACGCAGAGTGGGATGGAAAAGTATTCAGCTGGAAAAAGTTCATCAGATCAGGAAGTTGAGGCTGGAATTTTGCCGAAGGATGAAGCATGGGATATTGATGTTCCCTCTGAGAGTGTGTACATTAAGCATATTGGGGTAACCCTACCTTTTTTGCATTATTAATCACATTGTGTTCAACCACTTAATATGGTTGAAACTCAACATTATGTCATTAATCAATTACTGTTTTATCATTTTCACCTCTAATTACAGGAAAGCATTGGATGCTCGTCTGGAACCAGTATAAGATCTTCTCTTGTTGGAATGGGATTTTCACCATCTCTTGTTGACAAAGTGATTGATGAAAATGGTATGTTGTGAAAAGAAAGGGGATCTGTTTTATTTAGTTTTGGTGGTGAGGGTAGACAGGAAAGAAAAACGATGAGAATAATGGTGGCAATTTTCTTCTTCATAAATATCTTTTTTTTAGAATTTTTGATGGTTATATTTTCTTTCTTTTCAACATTTAGGCAAAGACAATGTTGACTTGTTGTTGGAGACCCTTTTTACATATTCTGTAAGTTGATTTTCTTCAGAGACCCTGTTTGCATATTCTGTAGTTTTTTTTTGTGCATTTTCCAGTGCTTGCTTTTATTCAACTCATAAACATATTTTTATGAAATATTAGTGATGATGGTCCAAAACTGAGAGAACCAACTGATCCCATATGCTTCACTCCACTCATTATCTGTGCTGAGGTCCCCCAAAACCTTTTTTTCCCTTTTTTTTTCTGATCACTGCTAGAAAGTGATGTAGCCCAGCTTATTTGCAGATGTTTTCTTATTTAATGAGAACTATTATATTCATTACAGAATCACCATTAGGTGCATGTAATATAAAAAATGCATTGACTGTTAGCATATGTGTGGGTTTTTTATTTTTAGTTATTTAATGTAGCTTGGTAAAGGAACTTTTTATGGCTGGTGGTTGGATTAGCAGTAGGTGTTTTTTGTGGTGCAGGCTCTTCAAAAATCAAATTCCCTATCATCAGACTCTATTGATGAGCTATTCAGTGATATAAAAAATGTGAGCAGTCCTCCTGAGTTTGAAGCAGAAAGTCATACTAAACAGGTAGTCAGCTACAACTGACGTCAGATATGCAGTTTTATTATTATTTATTTTCATTTTGTTAAGGAGCAAGGACCACATTCCATCATTTTTTTAATCCACCGTTGTTTGAGAACATTTATCACTTATAACACGTGCTTGAGAGAAAGTTTTTTGAAATTAATCAATGAAAATGTTTTTTTCCTGTTACTTATATAAATTGCTTCCTTTAGGAATTTAAATGTAAGTGTTTTTAAAAAAATGACAAATATCACTTACTTTTTAAATGTATTTTTCTTAAGTATCATAAGTAATTTTTTACACGTGTCATAAGAAACAATCTTAGGCCACGTTTGACAGTTATTTGTAGTGCTTATCACTTATGACAAGTATTTTGAAAAGATAAATGATGTTTATTTCATTTAAAAAAAAGCAAGCACAGTTAAATTCCTAAAAAAATCACTTACATAAGTGACAGAAAATTACTTTTTCAATAAGTGATTTGAAAATATCTGTACAGGAGTGCTTATTATACGCGATAAGTGTCAAGAATTGGTTGGAAGCAGTTTTATTTTCCTGTCCTACATTTGCTCCTTCCATTTGTTGTTTTTCTTTTGTCTCATTGTTTTTGGTGCAACTCACTCCAATATTTCGCAGATTCACTCATAACGTGAGTAGCATGCCAATTATTTCATTTTATTCTACTCTTTTTTAAGAAAAACATTGAAGAACTCTTTGGGGTATATCCATGCACACCTTTGCTTGGCATCAATTTTACAATATTTGATACATTAATTTGATGTTTTACAATATTTGATACATTAGTTTAGGCCACATTCTTCAAATTAAAAAATATTTTGTACTCTGGATGATTGAGCTGTGAAATCTTCACTAGTTTCCCAAAAGGTTCTGTAGGTCCACCTTTAGCTCACCATCCCAACGCTGGGCCTGCTTTGCATGAGAAATACTGTTGGTGCATTCTCATAAAATGGCTTAAGAAGTGCTAGGAACAAACAAGTGCACAAACAAAACAATTTAAGTGTTTTTAGTGGATATTCATGATGTAATACAGTTTTGTAAAAGTTTGAATTGGCAGGAACCTGGCATGTATGAAGAATGTACTGGTGACAAAAGAACATCTTTATTAATGATGAAATTTTCTGTTGCTGAGATTGATTTTGCAATGGATAAGCTTGGTAAGAGGATGTTCTGCTTTTTTTTATGTTGTCCAATGGATTTTGATGTGTTTAAAACTATTCTTTTACAGATTTTGAATATTTTCAGTTTTATTGAGCACATTAGTATATTTTTCTAACATTTCTAGTTTCCCAAGGGCAAGTGGGGATTCCAAATTAACATGATGTCCCATGGTGCTTATTCTAGATGACTTAGGATGGGTTTGGTACATAAAGATTTCTATTTCTATTTTCAAAAAATGGACTGGATTATGTAAATAGAAGACAATTTTTAGAAAATGAAAACAAAGACAATAGATTTTTGGGGAAAAAACTCGTTTTCATTTTTCTCTAAAAAATGAAAATACGAAACTCACATATTTTCTTATTTTCTCCTCGACTCTCGAAAGCATTTCCTAACACATGAGCACATACTTGGACTTTACATATGGAATTCACATATTTTCTAATACATTTTTGAAAAATGAAAACAGAACATACCTTTTTTTCCGAAGGAGAACCTCCGGGGAAACCTGTACCACCTAGCCAAGTACAACCCAGCCCACTACTCGTGGGCACACACTTGGGCTTTATCTTTACAATAAACCTGCCCAGCTCAACCGTCCTTAGCCAACTGGGTTTGAGTGTAGTTATGACTGCACGGAAGAATCGAACTCCCGACCTCCAATGAATCAGCAAGACGGCCTTCCATTGGGGCATCCCATCGTGGGCATAGAGAAAATATTTCAAATTAAGCGTGTGAAGAGAAGTTGAACAGTGTAGTGAAATTTTCCACTGGGACACCCCGTCAAGGGCATGCAAAAAATACTTCAAATTAAGCATGGGAAGAGAAGTTGAACAGTGTAGCGCAATTTGATGGCCTAGCTAGTGATGCTGAAAATGTTTATCTTGGTTGGTCATTCATTGGGGATAGAAGTCCTGTATTGTTACATAGGTATTCAACTATTGAGGGAACCTTTGCATGAGTGTATTGAGGATGTAAATAATATGATCAATGTTTGGTAATGATCGTAGATGTACCCAATACCCAGGTATCTCACTAAAGGAGACCTTGAGGTTATTTTATAATGAATAATAAAAGGGATTACATGATATATCAAGTCCGATGTGGGACTTGACACAACTTATCCTCTAAGACTCCCCCTCAAGCTAGATGTACCTAGCTTGAATACAAAATTAAAGAAAACAAAGTAGCGAAAAACAAAGTAATCAACAAACACTGCAAACACTCCCCCTCAAGCTGGACATATCCAGTTTGATGACAAAACAAGACAAAACATAACAAAAGATAAACCACCATGGATGCTCCCCCTCGAGAAGTTGATGGATGATGCCACTGAAAAAGATGTGCCAACGAAGGAACAATGCCCGTACGCACTGCCCACTGATTTTGCTCCACTTGTTGTGCTCCCGCCCATGGTGCGAAAGAAAATATCACCATAGAAACCTCATGCTCCCTTGTTAAGGACGACGTGTTGGGCAAAAATCCCTTAAGCTAACATTGCAGTATTTTTGGGTTGATTGTGTTTATTGACAAAACGGGTTTCCAAGGTAAATTGTGGAGTACAGAGAGATTTTTGACACAATATGTTGACAAAGACCCAAGACGAAAGAATGAATGCCTTGGAAGCGGTATTGAAAATTGCATACACAAGGTGACGCCGTTTCCCAGTGCAAATTTTTGGGGTCTAAAATTTGGAGTTTGGATTTTATCTCGAAAAATGGATTTTCTTGAAGGCCATATTAAAATATGATAAATGCATGAATTTCGCGAAAATGAGCTTCATGAAGAGTGTTTTGTGAAGGATCAAAAAATTTCGACGGTGATCTCCGCGAACAACGGTGAACATTGCGAACGGCGAAGATAAGGAGCATCGCGAGTGGAGCATTGCGGCGCCGCGAAGGTTTGACGGAAGGCTCCGCGATTACGACAAACATTGCGAACGGGAAATATATGTGGAGCTTTTCCAAAAAGGGAGCATCACGGCAGAAATGTGGGAGCTCCACGAAATGGTGCTAACGTGGCCTGAAAGGTTCTGGAATCGGCGGAACGCCTATCAATAGGCCTCTACCCCCTTCAGAAGAGTAGCGAGACTTAAAGAAAATCTGAAGGCTTCAGAATCGTGAAGGTGGTTTGCGAAGGGTGGTTCGCGAAGGTGATATGCGAAGAAGTTCGCGAAGGCTGTAAAAGCCAATCGGATGTTCTGAGCATCGTGAAAGTAAGGAAATTCGCAAAGGCTAAGTAAGCTTCGCGAAAGGAAGGAGCTTCGCGAAAGCTAGTTGAGCTTCTCGAAAGAGGTGTGCTTCGCGAATGCTAAGTGAGCTTCGCGAATGGAAGGTGTGCTTCGCGAAGGCAGTGAGCATCGCAAAAGTTGTTCAGAAGGCATTGCCCAGTAAATTTGTGGTAAAGTGGTGTTCATATGTTGGATGAAAGTGGAACTTCAACAAAACATTCATATACAATTGATGATGTATTCATTAGAGATAATGAAAGGACCTACAGGTCCGTAAACTGTGTGTGGATCCCTTCCAAGAGCAGTGAACAAAGGAAGAGGAAGATGACGATCCTTTCCACTGACAATGAGCCAGATAAAGTGACATAGGGAGACTCTTGAGAATGCAGCGAGCAAACCCTAAACCTTGTAAAGGTAGTGAGTCTGGGTATAGACGAGATCTAGCTCGAATCACCATTCTTGGCAGTGAGCCTTAGTGAATTTGGTATAATCGACACATTGTCTTAGTATGCTTCTTGGATGCAGCCCAGTGAGGGTGAACCAAGTAAAAATTGCTGCGTCTCGTGCATGATTTAATTTCTGCTCATATATTGCTACGAGAAAGAGAGAGAGAAAAGCATTTTGTTTAACGACAAAATAAGATCCGAAGGGGCAGTAGTTTTAATTTGTCATACCTTGATTCACCCCCCTCTCAGGGTATTTAACCTTTTTGGGCTAACACGACGCTTGCTTCAAGATGCCGGATGAAAGTGACACAGGGAGAGACTCTTGGGAATGTGTGAACAAATCCTAAACCTTGTAAAGGAAGTGAGCCTGAGTATAGACGAGATCTAGCCCGAATCACCATTCTCGGCAGTAAGCTTTAGTGGATTTGGTATAATCGGCACATTGCCTTTGTATGCTTCTTGGATGTAGCCTAGTGAGGGTGAACCAAGTAAAAATTGCTGTGTCTCGTGCATGATTTAATTTCTTCTCATATATTGCTACGGGAAAGAGAGAGAAGAGCGTTTTGTTTAACGACAAAACAAGATCCGAAGGGACGGTGGTTTTAATATGTCATACCCTGATTCACCCCCTTCTCATGGTATTTAACCTTGTTGGGCTAACACGACGCTTGCTTCAAGATGCCGGATGAAACGGTGACCGATAAACGACCGGGTGAAACGGTGCCCGACAAACGAACCCAAATTGTCGAGGTGAAATGGCGTTCGACCAGCAGACCCAAAAGGCCGGGTGACACGACGCTTGTCTAGCGAACCCAAATTGATGAGGTGAAACGGCGTCAGACTAGCGGACCCTAGATCCCGAGTGACAACAAAGGTCTGACAAACAATAGGGAGCAACGGAGAATTTGATAGAGGTAAAGAATTTATTTTACAGTAGCGGGATATATGTGATCAAGGGGTAGATTTGAAGAACCCCATCAGGAAGGGGTGACGCCAGGTTCGTCACGCAGGAGGGCTATCGCGGCCGGAGAGGAGGGCGTCGCACAGGGACACAGAAGCGCCGACGCAAGGGGGGAAAATGTGGGAAAGGGAGGGGGTGAATGCGGGTCGTCGGGGGCTGTGCGCCTGCTCGGAAAACCGCACCGGACAACGGCGGTCGGTCGCGGGGGGGGGGGGGGGTCGGATCTATCCGACTGAGGCCTGTTGAAAGACGGCGGCGCGACTATATGTTGAATCTGTCCAGATTTGGTTCGCGGGGGAGAGGGCGGGCTGCC
Source organism: Viscum album (assembly GCA_963277665.1). Taxonomy (NCBI): domain Eukaryota; kingdom Viridiplantae; phylum Streptophyta; class Magnoliopsida; order Santalales; family Viscaceae; genus Viscum; species Viscum album. Next base: position 598,209,806 of record OY728159.1, on the reverse strand, counting down.
ATGAGGAGGTAACGCTGAAATTGGAGGGCTCTGCCGCAGGGAAGTTGCCGGCGACCGGGTTCATGCCGCGACAGGGAAGGCGCTGACAGGGTTTCGCTCAGGGGATCGCTGCATGGAAGAGTGTTGCGCGGAAGGGGTAGGCGGACGAGATTTGACCGAATCTTTCCGGATCCGGGAGAGGGGCGTACTTGGAGGGGCCGTCGCGAGAAGAGGTCTGGGCTTCGCTGGAGATCGACTGTTGAGGGTCGTCGCGAACAGGGCCGTAGAAACGCCGGCGACGGAAGAAAGGGGGTTCCACAGGAGGAGAGTCCGACGACTGGGAGGCGGTGTTTTCGGGCTGGCGTCGGAGCGCAGCAGAGGAACCACGCAGGAGACCGGCGGGGGGGCGGCTGACTATGACAATGGCCTAGGGCCGAGGGCCGCCGCCCCCAGCGGGGGGAAATTCTTATGTGTCTGTTGCGAAAGGAAAAGAAAAAGATGAGGGAGGGTTAGGGTTTAGAGAACCTCCTCTGATACCATGTTCAAGTATCCAATACCCAAGGTATCTCACTAAAGGAGGCCTTGGGGTTATTTTATAATGAATAAAAGAGATCACATGATATGTCAAGTTCGATCTGAAACTTGACACAACTTATGTCACGTCCGATGTTGGACATGCCAACTGGGTTTTTAAATCAATCTGGAGTGTAGTTATGACCACACGTAAGAATCAAACTCCTGACCTCCAAGGAATCAGCAAGACGGCCTTCCACTAGGGCATTCCATCGTGGGGATAGAGAAAATACTTCAAATTAAGCATGTGAAGAGAAGTTGAAGAGTGTAGTGAAATTTTCCACTAGGACACCCCGTCAAGGGCATACAAAAAATACTTCAAATTAAGCATGTGAAGAGAAGTTAAACAGTGTAGTGAAATTTGATGGCCTAGCTAGTGATGCTGAAAATGTTTATCTAGGTTGTTCATTCATTGGGGATAGAAGGCCTGTATTGTTACATGGTATTCAGCTATTGAGGGAACTTTTGCATGAGTGTATTGAGGATGTAAATAATATGATCAATGTTTGGTAATGACCAAGGCAAAATTAGACCATTTCAAAACATGATAGGGGTGATTGCTGGCTTTAAATAGGAAATGGCTGGTGGAGCGAAAAGGTTCATCATAAAGACTTTGTATAAATTCTTAAACTTCATTTTTTTGCTTTTCCCCACTCAAGAGATAATCTACATTATAATTAAATGACAGTGATATAACATGCACTTGTTAATAGGGTAGGCTTAGTGACAAATGCACAAATTAAATGAAGTAGAATGACCAAAAAAAAATACCAAAACAAGTCATCCAAAATGATCTTGTTGTTACTGGGTTCAATGAAGATATGATCTTTTGGTAGATGTAACAGCCCATATTTTTTCTAATTTAATTAAATAGAGATTAGTTTGCGAAAATGAGGGGAAAATTTTCACGTTTGATTTTGGAAGAAGTGGATGGTCATTTAATGAGTTTTGGAGTTTGGAAATGCTCAAAATCACCTTTAAGATCAGTATTTTGAAAGTGAGGAAGTTTCAGGTGAAGTTAGGAGACAAAAGAAAGTAAAATGAGGCTTTTTGGATGGTGCATGATTAGGTGCATGGGTTGTAAACCGTGCACGCAACTGTGTGCTTTACAAACCGTGCGGTCAGATTGAGTGTTTTAAAATCTGTTTTCACCCCCTCCTTTTCATTTTCCCTCCCCTTCAACCCGCATGACTCCCCCTCCCTTTGTTTTTTCTTCATTTGGGAGCTATGATGTCTTGCTTCTTTGCCTTTCATTGTCCGAATCGAAGGCAGGATCCTCTCTTCTTCCCCTTTCCCTGTGCTTGATTTGCCCGTTTTTAGGGACTTGGTTTAGGGGTTTCGTCGAGGCATGTTGAAACTCTTTTGATTCACGGGTCTTTTGCTCCGGGAGGGTATAGGAGGGCTCTATGAGGATTTTACATGTGGTTGTTGGTTGATTCAGTGTCATTACACATCTTGGTGAGTTTTTCTCCATTTTTGTTGAATTAGGGATTTCCTGGACTGTTTTTTTAATGTGATTTTGGCGCTTTTGGTTTCATAGGTGTTGTGGTGATTTCATTGGCTTGGGCTCGAGAAATTAAAATTATGGAATCGAGTCGGGGTAGGTGGCCTTTACTCATCTTGAGGTATTTGATAAATGTTGATGTATGAGTGTTGTCTGTTGGATAAATTATATTCCTTTTTATTAATTATTATTATTATTGTTGTAGAACCGTACCCTGTACCTCAATGAGAAGTGGAACCCTTTTTTTATAGATAGAGAAAAAGGGATTATAGTACCGAGCAAACCAATGTGAGACTCTAAGATACACATCGAGCTAGAACAAATTAGCTTCGAAGAAGAGTCCCACAAAAAACAAGAGAAAAAACACAAAGACCAAACACACCCCCTCTCAAGCTGGGCCGTGGATGCTGTGGATGCCCAGCTTGGTGCACATAAAATCCAGACAAGCTCCCGACAAGCCTTTGGTGAAGATGTCGACAAACTGATGAACTGTTGGAATGTAACTCCAACTGATATGTTTCTGCTCCAGGTGATGATGGAGAAAATGACATTCAATCTCAATATGATTCCTGCGTTCATGAAACACTGGATTTGAAGCAGTCTTCGTGGCCGCTTGATTATCACACCAAATATGAGCAAAATTCTGTGGCGGGAAACCAATTTCATAAAGAATTTGACGAAGCCATAGAATTCCAGTAGTGACTGTAGCCATCACACGATATTCAGATTCAACACTAGATCAGAAGATGATAGATTGTTTCTTGCTTCGCCAAGAGATTAAGTTACGAGCTAGAAAAACCGCAAACCCAGAAGTAAACTTTCGGGTGGATAAGCAGCCAACGTAGTCGGCATCACAGAAGGCCTCAATGTTCAGATGATCGTGATGGGAATACCGAAGACCACAAGAAGAGTCTTTCTTAATGTCTAACAATGTAAAGGACAACGTCCCATTGAGATTTTGTCGGATGTTCCATGAATTGATTGACCTTGCTGACAACGCATACAATATCCGGACAAGTTATGGTAAAATAATTGAGTTTGCCCACAAGACGACGATACCTATCCAGATGAGAGTATGGTCAGTTGCTTCATGGAGAGATCATTCCCCTGGTACAAGAGGAGTGTCAACGATAGTTGCAGATATATTTATTCTTCAAGAAAACCATGGAGAAACACATTCTTGACATCCAGTTGATGAAGAAACCTATTATGAACAGCTGCAAGAGATATGGATAAACAAACAAAGGCCATTTTAGCAACCAGACAGAAGGTATCGAAATAATCAACACCATACGTCTGGGCGAAGCCTTTTGCCACGAGACAGACTTTAAGGCGATGAAGAGTGCCATCTGCATTTAAACGAACTGAATAAATCCATTTGCTGCTAACGATCTGTTTGCCTGTTAGAAGGGAGACCACATCCCATGTGTGATTGTCGTCCCAGACCTGTAATTCATCTTGCAGTGCTTGAAGCCACCCAGAGTGAGATTTAGCCTCAACAACCGTATGAGGAACAAATATCGTCTCCAGAGTGGAGAAACCTTTGTATGAAGTTGTGTATAGGGGATTATTCTGATAAGAATGAGTACTTTTCCGCAATGCAATTGACAAGTCATCGATGCCCGTAGCAGGAGTGACAAACGAAGTTGGGGAAATGGTTTTTCTCTGTCGGGATAGGGGGCATGTTCGATGAATGGCGAGAGTAGACAGAGCCAAAGCGGAGACCATCTGATATGGTCAACAGAGGCAGGGGTGAGTGGATGGTGAGAGGGAGAAAGTCATCGATGGTTGTATCAGGATGAGGAGAGGGTGAAGAAGATAACAATGAAGAGTTCTCAATGAATGAGACATCAACAGAGATGATATAACGACCCAAGTCAGGAGAGAAACAACGATAGCCACGCTGGGTACGAGGGTATTCTAGAAAGATGCAACAAAGGGCATTTGGGGAAAATTTAGAGAGATGAGAACGAGTGCCACGAGAATAACAAAGACACCCAAACACGCGAAGTGGAAGAGGGTGAAGATGAATAGAGGGGAACAGAGCTGAAAACGGACTCTCCCCCTAAAGGATAGAAGAAGGAAGACAATTGATAAGATAGGTGGTAGTAAGAATACCATCCCTCAAAAAGAAAGAGGCACCTGCATGTGAAATAATAAGGCCCTAGCAGTTTTCAGAATATGACGATGTTTACGCTTGACCACACCATTCTACTGAGGGGTATCAGGGCGGAATGTTTGATGGAGGACATCATGATCTTTGAGAAATTGCTGAAGAGAAGAAGATAAACATTCTCAACCATTGTTCGAGCGGAGACATTTAATAAGCTTTTAGAGAATTGAGTGTGAATTGCACGGTAAAAGGTTTTGAAAATATCACACTTCTGAATGATCACGAATGAGATATATCCATGTCATCTGTGAGAAACTATCAATAAAGGATACATAGTAATGGTACCCTAACTGACTGGGAACCCTGTATGGACCCCATACATTAGAATGAACTAAGTCCAAAGGGTTAGCCACACGTGTCACCAAACGAGGAATATACGCTGCCCGATGATGTTTAGCAAGCTTATAGGATTCGCAATAGAAGGAAAGATGGAGACTGAAATGGGGGCAAAACTTATGTAAGACTGAAGCTGGTGGATGACCATGGCGAAAACGTAGGTCGAGGGCACGAGTAGAGGTAGAAGAGCAAGCAAGGGATGGTAGGTATCAAACATGCACACCCCATCACTAAGATAACCTTTACCAAACTCCTGATTTGTCGACCTCTCCTGAAAAACAACACCAGAAGATGTAAAAATAAAAACACAATTGAAGTCCTTTGTGAGTTTACTGATGGAGAAAAGATTAAAAAGACCGTGAGGAACATGTGCCACTGAAGCCAAACGAATAGGAGTCAAGGAGCATGTACTAAATCCCGCAATAGGGATTGTAAATCCATCCGCAACAGTAATGTCAGTGGCACCGGTATACTGATTATAGATAGTAAGCATACCTGCATCACCTGTGAGATGATCAGAAGCACTAGAATCAAGCATCCAAACTGTCAGTCGATGAGATATACAAGTGGTAGGGTCATAAGTCTAAGCAATAGAGGCTTAAGAAGAGGCAGGCGACAAAACAACCCGATGAGAGTGTATAAGCGCAATCTCATCCGTAGAGAGGTTCATGTGGTGCTGGATATCGGATGGTGGCGAGGATGCTGCCATTTCTGGAAGGAGATGGGGAAGAGGCTGCAAGAACCCACTCGACAGGAACAGTCGATGATAGGAAATCTGGCCTCAACAAGAAAAGCAGGGCTGTGCCAATGATAGGCGGAAACCGTGATCGCGGACTGATGACGACATGATGCTGGAGAGAGACGCCATAGGTGAGCAGGGGCGCTGGGAGGTCGAGACTTTGAGCGCTATATGCGATTAGCAGGAGGGCGGGGTTGAGGTGCGCCTAGAGGATCACGAGTCTGACGTGGCGCCATGGGACAAGAGAGGGCGACAACCGACAAGAGACATGCACATGAAGAGGCGTCATCAGCAGGGGCGTTTGTGCGCACTTTAGTAGCCTGAGGCCATCAGGGGTGGCGAGCAAAGGTGCAGTTGCCAGGGGAGCCACATGGGTGGTCGGGCGCACTTGGATGGATGCGTGGACAGGGAGGACGCGTCGGGAATGGGTGATGGGTCTTGTTGCTGAGGCGCATGGTGGGGGGGCCGTTTAACCGGGTGGACGTGTGGGAGGGGAGGTGCGACGGGCCTGGAGGGGGTCGTTGGGGCCGTCGCGCAAGGGCGTAGACGGAAGAGGACCGACGCGCAGGGATGCCGACGGGGGGTGGTCGCGACTGACAGAGGAGGGGCGTCGGGGGACCGTCGCGACCGACAGAGGGATCGTGCAGGCGAGCAAAGGTTGGGCGCAGCAGGAGGCGCGGGGGGTGGGGGGTGGGGAGGGAAAACACTGGAGGGAGGGGGCTAGGGTTAGGTAACCTCCTTTGATACCATGTAGAATCGTACCCCGTACCTCAATGAGAGACGAGACCCTTTCTTTATAGATAGAGAAAAAGGATTACAAGACCGAGCAATCCAATGTGGGACTGTAATATACACATAATTAGGTCTAACAATTGTTATCGCCATTGTTGTTGAATCTCAAAGATTGGTGAGTCCTTGATCGATCTATAGGATCCTATAAAATGGGATGAACCTCGATCCAACTTAATAGTCAAAGAACTGCATAATTAAGGTGAAACAATTTGTTTGGTGGAGGCATAGTTGGTTGAGTGTCATCGGTTCACTTTACGAAGTTACTGTGAAGTTTATCCTGAGCCATGGATTGGTGTGATTTATATTCTAGTTAGGATGTTTTATGCAATGACTTCGGTTTTGATGTCTGAACCCTTTGGACATTTCAATATATATTTCAGGGTTTTCCTTCGAAGTTGGTGCAGTGTTACGGGTGTCGCAGGACCTCGAGATTGATATATTAATAACATTAAATATATTAAACCGCACGTGCTTTATTTCAGAATTAATGGAATTTCTGTTGATCGGAGCATCGAATGGGAGATGTGAGACTGATGCGGAAGCGTCGGGAGTAACAAAACAAAACACGGATCACAGAAGAGTAAAAGGGGGAAAAAAACAAGAACACAAAGATTTACGTGGTTCGGGAATAATTCCTACGTCCACAGAGGCGGAATTTCACTATATGTCGGGTGCATAATTTTATAGGGAGATTTCTCAGAGTTTCTAACACACACACAACCCTAGCCCGAAATGGGCTAATGTAGAGGACGAATCACTATTCCATCAACCGTCGGAAAGTCTGTTGTGCTACAGTGAAAGACGGACCTAAGTCAAAAGTGGTGCAGTGGCTGCCAGTTGGAAGTCCAAGAAGCTACAGTGAATGGCGGCTGGAAGTCCGCGTTGCTACAGTGCCCTGTCGGTGTCGGTCGGTCAGCTCTGCTGCAATGGTCAGAGTTGCTACAGTTACCCAAAATTTGGACCGAGAGCCTTCAGTCCTTGGACCCCCGGAGCAGGGGCGCGTTGCTCCTGCAACCCCCAACGAGCTCACCGCGGAGCTCGACCCACGAAAGTTGCGGGATGGTGCGCAGTACGGGCCACAGACATTTGACCCAACCGGATCGGGCTACACCAATCCGACAGAGAACGTTTGAATCCATAACGTGAGGTTTACCCTAGACACGACATAAGTTTTGTACGCATTGGGTTTCGGGACAATGTGCACAATTGTTTAGATGGATAAATTAAATAAATTTTTGGAGTCTGTATCCCAAATCGGACTTATGGTTCGATATGGTCTTTATTATTCATTATAAAAGAACCTCAAGGCCTCCTTTAGAGAGAACTTTGGGGATTCAGGTCTCTCCTTTTATCATTCTACATGGTATTAGAGAGAAACTAATCTAGAGTCCTCCCATTTTATTTTCATCCGTCTAGGGTTTCCCATTGCTTCTTCCCCGTGGGGGCGGCGACCTCTATGGCCAGCGAGCCATAGGTATCTCCCGTCGCCCCCCCTGCCGGCCTCTATAGCAGTCGGCCTCCTCCCCTGTGCGACGGACCTCCCCACCCCTCTAGGCTCGTTTCCCAGGCGGCACTCCTTCGGGCACGTTTACCAGGCGGCCTCTCGGTTCTGTCTGGCGGATCTCGCCAGCGGATCCCTCCCTGGCGTCCCGACGGCCCGCTTCTCCCGCGGCGGTTCTCTCCGACGGTGCTGTCCGGCCCCGCTCTCCTGTCAGCTCCCTGCGGTTCCCAGTCCGCCTCCCATCGCAGTTCTCGGCCCCGCCTCCCGTCGCGGTTCCCGGCCCGCCTCCCGCCTTCCGCTGCGACTCCCGACCCTCTTCTCGTCGCGTCGCACCACCTCTCGATCTCGACGCTGTTGCCCGACCTCCTCCATCTGCGCGCATTGGACCCCGACGACCCCTTCTTTGCGACGCGACGACTCCCTGCTCCGCCTCCGACGCGACGACTCCCGGCTCTGCCTCCGACGCGGTGTCTCCCTGCTGTCCCGAGCAGCCACGACGCTCCCTTAGTCGGACTACCGTCTGGTGGCCTCCCCTCTCCCAGATTTGGCCACATCCGGCCAGATCCAGTCGCTGACGCATCCTGCGGTGTCTCCGCTTCCACGTCGGCGCTCCACCTGTGGCTCCCTCAATGCGCGCGGCGACCCCTCCTCTTGCGCTGCTCTCTTGGCAGCCGCCTCCCTTTCCCGGTGGAACCATTTCTGCGCGCTCCTTCCATATCTAGAACGTTGTCTCCCCTGTCCGCCGACACGCCCTCATGCTTCCTCCACCGTGGCGCAGCACATCGCCGCCTTGAATCTGAGCCCTTTGGCGCCGCCAGATTCCGCAACGACTCTGCGAAATCACCGCCTCCCGTTGCCGGCCCTGTAAGTGCGGCTTTCCCGGTGCTAGTGTGGCTTTCCTGACGTATCATCGACCGGCCCCGTTAGTGCGGATTTCTTGGCGCTTCGTCAACCGGTCCGGTTTGTGTGCATGCTCAAAATGATTGCATCTTATATTATGTTTAAAATGAGTTGTTGGATATTTGTCCTACATGTGGACAATCGAGGTATAAAGAGACTCAATTGGGGGAGTCTGGATTGATTTTTGTTAAACAGTTGAGGTATTTTCCGCTTACACTCATATTGCAGCGGTTATTTATGTCTCAGAACACGTCATTGATATCATGACACAAAACCAATATTTCAACCAGTAAAAGCTTTAATCATCCTTTTGATGGCGATTCATTGAAACATTTTGACCAAGTACATCTGTCGTTTGCTTCAGAAGCCCGAAACGTGCGATTGAGTCTTTCTACTAACGATTTCTGTGCATTTGGTTCTTACGGTAGTCAATATTCTTCTTTGGCTGCCTTTATAACTCCGTACAATTTATCTCCTTGGATGTTGATGAATGAGCCATATATGTTTTTGAACTTATTAATTATAGGACATCCGAAAAAGAATATTGATGTTTATTTGAAACCATTGATTGATGAATTAAATTTATTGTGGAGTAATGGTGTCAGTACATATGATGTTGTTGTGAAACAAAATTTAATACTGAAAGCTGCATTGATGTGGACAATTAGTGACTTCCTGGAATATGACATGTTATCTGGCTGGAGTATACATGGTCCAAAATCATGTCCGTACTGTGTGAGACTGCAAAACATTTATGCTCGTCAATAGAAGAAAACTTGTTTTTTCGACAGTTATCGCAGATTCCTTCCAACCGATCATCCTTTTCGGAGGAACATATATCATTTCAGAAAAGACACGATTGAAATAGATGAAACTCCAACAATGATCTCAGGTGCAGAGTTAAACTCATTTGTCTTTTCATTACCTCATTACATTTGGACCAACTATAAATCAACAGAAAATTGATGACTTTGGGAAGGTACACAATTGGATAAAACAGAGCATTTTTTGGGATCTGCCACATTGGTCCGATTTGTTGGTCCATCACATGTTGGATGTCATGCATATTGAGAAGAATTGTTTTGATAATATATTTTATACAGTTTTGGATATACTAGGTAAAACCAAAAATAATATAAAGACATGATTAGATTTTGCTCAAATTTGTAGGCGATCAGAACTTGAACTATTTGAAAATGTCATATTATAGAAGTTTATGAAGCCAAAATCAGTTTATACACAACCGCATGGGCCGCAACGAGGGAAATATTGATGATAAAATGAACAATCAATTATCAGTTTTCAATCGGTCAGAACTTGACTTTGGTAGAGTTCACGAACGATGACTTTCAGATGATGAACATCACAGAGCCCATACATATGTTCTGCTCTACTGTGAAGAAATGACACAATTTGTACTGTGAGTGCTCCTATCACTTATTTTATAATCTTTGTTACAATAAATTAATATTATTTTATTTGTAGGTTATATGATAATCATATCAAATAACAGTTTTCACAAATTACAACAACTGCTCTTGGAGAACGTCGGCAAAATAATTTTTCCTACTGGTTTCAAAAACTAATAACATAAATTATTTATGGTTTAACATATAAAATCAATTTATTACTTGTTATATTGATAATGGTTTTACAAATTTTCAGGTATCTCAAAATGCTGATAAAATTGATAATCGATTGTGTGTATTGAGTAACCCACCATTCAAAATGGTTAAATCCTATAATGCGTATGTGGTGAATTGTTTTCGATTTCATACGCGTGCATATGAGGAATAAAAAAAAAACAATGAATAATGGTGTTTGCTTAAGAGGATCTCATCATAAAGAAATTGAAGTTGACTTTTATGACATGCTGGAAGAAATTATTGAACTATGTTATCTGTGACAGAATTACATAACGATTTTTAAATGTCAGTGGTTGGATACTGAGAGAGGCTTGCGTGTTCATCCGAGTCATGAAATCGTCGATATTAAATATAAAAGATTTCTTGCAGTAAATGAACTATTTTTATTGGCATATCAGACACATCAAATTTATTATGCAAATTAACGTGCTACTACAAGAGAGTTGGGTGATTGATGAACCATAATAAAAATGAAATCTCAGAAAAATCAGTTTATTCAAAGTGAATGTGGTTCCGTTAAAGTGCAAAGAATTGAAAATTTTCAAGATACTACTTCAAATCCATCTTTTCCACGAAGAGATATGAATATCGATATGACACCTCACAATTGAGGGTCGATGGTGACGATGATGTTATTGATGTAACAAATGAATTTAAAATGACAAGAGATCATGAAATTGAAACTTCTATGAAAATTGATGATACTAGGAGGAATATGAAGACACCACAATATACGAAGATAAGGATGAAGATGAAGATTGACACAGTTAAATGCTGGTTATAATCATATATAATATATATCTATATATAATAGTTGTTTTCAACTATTTGCTCACAATAGTCATTTTGTGTTTCAGATGAACTCAGATCTGTTTCGTGAGTTTGAGGAGGGCGGTCCACCTGATGACGAGCAGGATATTGGATCATCTGACCCTCAGACCGCTGGCAGTGCAGCGATGACTCAAAGGGGTCGCGGTCTTTCGAGATTGATGATTCCTGACCCTATCTTCGAGCGACGTCCACGTCTTAACTTCGGTCCACGCATGCAGATGTATGTTTACTTGTGTATTTTAGTTAGTTTTCATTAATTATCATTAATTTATTTATATATTAATTGTTTGATTATTTGTTCTTTTTTTTCACAGCTTTATGTATATAACTATTGAACATGGTAGTGCTATATTGCGTAATTATTTTTCTGGAGCACGAGTTACATGAGATCATATTTCCATTGATGTTCAGCACCGCATGTTCGATCATTGATTGATATGTAAATAAATAATATTCATTTTGAAATTTATTTAATTAATAACTTGATATTATTAATTGTTTGTAGGGTTTATGATATCCCATCGATGAGAGCATGCGTGACTCTATCTGACAGACATGGAATGGTTGTATGTGCGATCATTACCTTCAGTTTTTGCACAATTTGAGCAAGATAACAACGAGGAAAGCATGAGTCACAGAGTTTGATGAGTCTTGCTGCGCCCACTGTCCTAATTACATTTCATCTCAGATTTGAGATGGATTATGTTCACATTGGATGAGTGATCGCTTTCAGAGGAGATCATCAGCAGGTCGACAAAACCTGGGGAGACAGGAGGTGATACATCGAACTGGTAGTCGTATATTCAGTATGCATGGAGAACATATGGTAAGTATCTTTTTTAATTTATTTATATAACTTTAAATGCAAACTGTTTATTTTATATTCATATAGCCAGTCAAATAGCCCGATATTATGGAGTTCGATGTTTATAGGAGGATGTACAACGATCCTGTCACTGGAAAGATTAGAGGTGATCGCCAGCGCCAGATTGTGGTCAGTATAATTTCTTGTTGAGTTTTAAAATTAGCTCCAAATAATATTTTAACTATTTTAATTTTAAATTGCAATTGAAGCAAACATATAAGGCTGCGACGTCTAAGACACAGACTGAGAGTCAGGCCGAGATCGATGATCAGACCAGTGCATCGGGATTTGATGAGGCATCATGGATGCAGGCGACCCAATATGACTTCGAGAAAGGCTGAGTTGTTGGTATCGACTCTCGATTGACACTTGAGAGTTACTATGGTACCGTTGTGATGTCGGCGTACAGCTCGAGAGGAGCTTGTGGAGAGTCATCATCATCTGTAGGGAGCTGGAAGAGCTCCGTTGACAACAACAACAAGAGGAGATGTGTCGATGACAGCAGCACCACTACGAGTAGACGATGAAGTACATGCGACATCTAGCTCATGGTTTAGGGATGAAGTCTAGCTCATGGTTTGCGATGTCTAGTTTTTTCATTTTTTAAGCTTTTTGCGACGGGCTCGTCGTAACTGTCTTTAAAAACTCGGGAAAACTATTTGCAACGGGAGAATACCCCGTCGCAAATACCTCGTCACAAATACCCCTTCGCAAATAACTTCTTTTCCAGTAGTGGAGGCTCGATGCTTCTAAAGTTGGCATGGTTTGGGATGTCGGACTGAGGCTCTATGCTCCCAAAGTATGGACATGATATGGTTACTTGGACTAATGCTCCAAGGTACATGGTTAAATTGAATTGATTAGTGAACGCCCCTTTTTACTAAAAGTATGTAACCCCTTTATGTTATGATTTAGGCTCCTGGCATGGCTGGAGCGGGATAGGTTGGTTGGATTGCACGATGGAAAGGATAAAATGGTTAATTAATAATTGTTTAAATGTGTAACATGCTTTTTTTGTTGCCTTGTTTATTTTATTGCACATTGATTATCTGCATACACCGTTGTATAAACTGATTATTGCTTTAGACAGCGTTGGTGGTGACCTACTGGGTTCTATTCACACTCCGCTCGGGCCACCATGACACTTGGGTACCTGAGTGGATGCTTCTTGTTTTCTAGTACAGGTTCAGGACAAAGGCTTGGTATTTGGTTTATTCATGGCATGATGGGTTGGAGCATGGGATATCAGGACTGGGTTGGACTCGGGATCGTGTTCGGGGTTTTTCATAGTTTCGTTATTTTGGGTCTTTACTGTATGACTCCCGTGGTGTATTCATTATATTGTTATAGCATGTGTTACTAGGTTACTTATTGGCTCTTGCCGTATGTTGTCCATTTGTTCCTGTAGTTTATTACATCTGTTGATATTATTTTTGTTGTGGCTTTACTCTAATAAGCGGGTATAATCTTCCCATGTTCGTCATTAGATCTGTGCTGCTAGTCGACAACCTCTGGTGTATGGGGAGGCGCGCCGGTCATGTGGCGACCCGACTCGGGGCACTGATTATTGTGGCACTCGGGCCGGAGACATTACAAAAATTTACATGAAAAACAAAATAGTTAACTCTCAGAAATGCCGATCTTAATAAAGAATTATTAACAAACGGGTGTTGAAATGTTATAAACGGACCATATATAATATTATAAGTACGTTAATGATTCTGGTATAGAAGTATAATAAATCTAAATTTATTATATAAGAGTTTAAAAGTGCTTACAAAGTAGGATCCGAGTTTAGGGGTTTCTTATTTCAATTTCTTTTCATTGAGTTATATTACTTATTCATTGTCCGATTATGCGTGTAATGACCTCTGATTATTTTATGTTGTATTTCCACTTATTTTATGTGGATTTACATTTGTTACACATAATCACTTCAATGTTACGGTTTTTGTAAAGGTTTCTCATCTCAATTTCATTTCTGTGAAACATATACTATATCCACCACTTATTTTTTGTGTGTAGTGTTTATACTGTCTCATTGATATTTTATATCATGAATCTCTTTATATTCATGGTATTTAAAGTTTCATTTAAAGTTATTTCTTTTAAGGTGATTATGATTCAAAGTTACTAAAGTGATAATGTTTTATTCTACAATCTCATTTTTATTCGGGATTGTTTATGTTTAAATTTTCATTAAAGGAAATTAGAAGCTCTTTCTATTTTAAACACCATATATTTTCTTCTTTGATTATTTATGGTCTTTATATGTTTTCCTTTCCTTTTTCTATCTTTGGTACTCAATACGACCAATAAAACATTTTTTAAGAAAAAACGTCTTTATTTCCTCTTTGGTCGACGGTCTTTTTATTTCGTGTTCATGTTTCCTAAAAATGTTTTAAGAATGTTTTTATCTAAATATAAATTTTTTAATGTTGCTCGTATGACACATTTTGACTTTCTTTACAAAGTGCAAAAATAATGTTTTTTTAACATATACGGTTTGAACGCCTCTTCCCGCCGTTTATGAATACTTGTTGCTTTTAAGCCTTTTTTACAAGTTTTCATGTTTTTTTCAAATAAAATGTTTTTCTTTATGTTTTGGAAAATTTTAGATTTTAAATAAGTGATTTCAAAATGAAAAGAATATTTTTTTAAGAAATATTCTAGTGAATTTTAAAAGTATTTTCATCTATATCAATATCTTTTGATGAATCTTATGCTTTACTGGGGATATACTTTAATGATACCATCCACCATTTTACTCCGGATGACTGATTTTTTTTTTAAGAAAAACCGACCTTATTTCCTCTTTGTTGACGAAACTTTTCTTCAGTGTCCATGTTTTCTAAAAATGTTTCAAGAATATTCTTATTTAAAAATGAATCTTTTTAATGTTGCTCATATGGCACATTCTGTCTTTCTTTACAAAGTTCAAAAAAATGTTCTTTTAATGTACACGGTTTGATCGCCTCTTCCCGCCGTCATGAATACTCTTTTCTTTGAAGCTTTCTTTACAACCTTCCGTGTTTATTTTCAAAGAAAATGTTTTTCTTAATATTCTGGAAATTTTTAGATTTTAATTAAGTGATTTCAAAATGAAGGGTATTTTCCTCAAAAAAAAAATATTCCATTGATATTTTAAAAGTATTTTCATCTATGTCAACATCTTTTATGAATCTTATGTTCTATCGGGGATATACTCTAATAATACCATCCTCCATTTTACTCTAGATGGTTTATGATAACGATGTTCTATTGTTGATTGGGGAAAATATTGACATTCAGTATGCTAGTTTTCAAATACGGATATTTATGTTGGTTATTTATTTTATTGATCATTCACCTCTTTTCTTATGATGAATGCATTGAACTTAGTAAGCGACGGGTGAAACTCGTTATAACTCTTCGATGCATCGGTAGGTCTCATGAGATAAAATAGCCTTAGTATTTCGTGTATGCTTTCACAATTATTTATGATGTCTTGACACATGGTCTTGACGGTATGTTTATATGCCTTGACACAGGGCCTACGGTATGTTTATGATGTCTTGGCATAAGGTCTTGACGGTATGATTAAGATGTCCGACATTATACATTCCATCATTATTAAATCAGTTATTGTCATCCATGTGATTATTTATGTTATGTCATCAATGAATATATTCTCCTTTTATAATATTAGTTATATGATATATTTAATTACTGTTTATCTATGTCAGTGCATCTGAATTTACTCTTTATTATGTTTTTCCTTCCCCCAGAATTCCAAGAAGGGATCTATGAATGATTTTAGAGATTTACTAAAAGAAATAATAAAATTCTCACCAGAATTTTTAAGTTATATTTCATATTTTCAGATTTAATGTGAGAATCATGTGTGTATCTAATCTATTAAGACTACTAAACTATTCAATTTTTCGAGATGCGATCTTTTATATCTTATGCCAATGTAGTAAAATGACCATTGATTTCGGGTTACTGGAGTCAGGGTGTTACACACAAGCACTATAAAGAAATGATCATGCTATTGTAAATGCAATGAAATTAGTTACAATGTTCAAGTAGATGTTGTAAGTTATGAGGGATGATGATTGACGTTTTTTGCTTAATGAGGTTTTATTATTTTGTGAAAAAAATTATATTTTCATTCAAAATATGAACGATACCTTTTATTTACAAGGATAATCAACATGTAAACTGGAAAATATTTCTTATTTACATCATTTCCAGGTTGAATTATTCTATAAGTAATTAATCAACAATTTTAAGAGTTGAATGATTGTTTTACTAGTGAATGTCGAGGTACTTCTTTTTGTAACATGGTTAAATCTAATAAATTCGACTTCTGATAGTTGATTTGTATTGTATGATTCGATTTTATCCTTCAAAATTCTTCTATGTGGAATTGTTGGCAAGAGATTGTTAACTTAGAAGTTATTTTATAGATGTTTTCAAAAATTAAAGGCATCAATACCTCTATGAATATTGTGGAATTCAAGAAACATATAGTATATTCATTGATGTAATATTTTTTTCTAGTTTGCTTTGGTGCTATCGGTGATAACTGCACAGTTAAAAGAACTTTTGTTTTATTTGAAAAAGAGAGTATATATTATGAATCACTTGAAGAAGCGGTACAAATCCACTCAGGGAAATGATCACACCACATGGTCTCCTCACTTCATCCCATAACCAGCCAAACGGTGAGTTGAAAAGTTACCTCTTTTTGTGAAAAGGAAGTTGCAAAAAGAAAAGGCATCCAGCAATGACCAAATCTTCCTCAGAATGAGACCATAAGGTTGTGAGTCCCCACCACGCTTGGATATCACCAAAAGGGAGTCGGCTTCAACCAAAATATTTCCCCTTTTGGAATGGGCCAATAAAACATCATGAAGAATAGCAATCCTCTTTGCCACAACTGGTTGCCAGTTAGCCTGGAGAGCCAAACATTGGGCCACTACAATCTGGCCATTGTTCTGACGAGCAATAATCCCGATCGCCACCGTTGATCCAGAAGAGATAGCAGTGTTAGTGTTGATTTTAAAGAAACCTTCTGGGGGGTCCACACAGGTAAAACCTGAAGGGGGCGCCCCACTGAGGGAGCGACATCCTTTGCAGCCCAAATATTCATCCAAACTGATGCCCTTTCAAACCAAAAACGATCCTATGTCTCCTTTGAAAAATCCACTCATTTCTTAACCATCCACACCCATTGAAATTGTATTAGTGATGAATGGTTAAATATTTTTTTGTTTACTTGATATTTTTTTTTAGTATTAAGAAATTAAGAAAATCATTGTATGTTTTCAATATATGAAAAATCATATAGAGCAATTATGATGTAAGACTTTATTTTTAATAACAATATGTTGTGTTTTTAATGCAATGGATTTATTTATCTGTTTTGTGTGCTCTCCTTGTGCAATTAGGGCGGGTGCATGTAGGAAATAATGTTAATGGATGATTTACATCGGCAACCTTCCAGCTCATATTTAAAGGTGCAGCGGTTGCTTAATTTTAATTCTATGTTTGATATACATTATAACAGGGGAGGATGCTTCAGTTGTTGATATAGTGGATTTTATAGTTGCTGCTCAGATAGCTGAAAACCCTAGGAAGGGTGCTGATCCATTTCCCATTGATGGAGAAAATAATAAGGTTTTCCCCCCTTTCACGTGGATTTAAATGTTTGGGTAATTGTGCCTAGTTTATCTTATTTTTAAATATAAGCATCTTTGTTGTGTTTCTATTTGAAATAAATTTTCAAATTCTGCTTTCGCTGTCTCTGACCCAGCCGAATCAATAAACTAGTTCAACTTTTTTTTTTTAAAAAAAATCACAGTGCTCGGGTAAAATAGTTTTGCGCGAGTTTATTTTTTGCCATCTGCATTGGCTATTCTTTGTTGGACATTACCCTTTAGCGTTATAGCTTAATTGTAACTGTTTTAATTCTATTTGTCGTCACATATTTTGTCCCTTTTATGTGGACTGCACTTGATGCCAGTCTCAACGCCAATTCAGGGAAACTGCACTGAAGCCATGTATGGGATTATGGACACAACACTTCACCTACTGGAAATGGGGTTTTCTGAGAATGAAGTTTCTTTGGTAATTGACAAGTATGGTGAGTGACCTAGTGCAGTAGTCACTAGCTTGAAAAAAAAAACTAATAATTTGAAAAAATTGTGAATTGGGTGGAAAATTTAATCTTTTTGAAAATAATTTTAGTCAATCTTGTTTTTATTTATTTATTATTATTTATATTTCAGGTTCCAAACTGCCTATTTCGGATCTTGCTGAATTTATTGTTGCTGGTCGAATTTTTGATGAATGCGCTGAAGATGACAAGGTGTTTGTCCCTCCTACTGTCTTAGTTTCATAGGCTAATCCACAGGAAGCTGTATTTTTATAGTTACCTGTTGGTCTTTTGCCTCCGCCCTTCAATTTGTACTTTCTCATGGCTGGGCCACAAAAAGTGGTAAAATAAATAAATAAATAGAGCTTCATGCTACATTAGTATGCTTCAATTAAAAGCAAGGAGACTTAAGATAGGGATGCAACTTGATTTTTTTTTTAGTATTTGATATGGTTGTTGTTTCTGCAGTCTTCAATACCATTGAGACCGCTTCATTCTCAGACAGAAAGGGATTGTGGATCATCTGACATGGGTATGGCCAGCACCCTAAAACAGTGTTCTAATAAACGGGTGAAACTCACTGGGCATGGCGCTGCTGCTGTCTCTCAGTTTGCCCGTCCGGAGAAGAAAACTCGTAAAGTAGGAGCTAAACAAGACAGCAAGGATGGTTCAAGAAATTTTCTTGATCCCATGTGCTTTGAGGACATGAAACCCGGCCTGGCAAGCTGTTCGACACCATGGCTAGGTGACCTTCATGATGTTGGAGTTGTGGACAATAAATTTGGAGTGGCAAAGCTACCCACCAAGATCATCCCATGCAGCAGTGACACAGCAGCTGCCAAAGCTCCATATTTCTTCTATGGAAGTGTGGCGGACCTTCCCCGCAATACATGGACCAAAATATCCAAATTCCTGTATGGGCTCGAGCCTGAGCATGTGCACACTCAGTTCTACTCGGCCTTGATGAGGAAGGAAGGGTACATACACAATCTCCCTGTGGTAAATAGGTTCCACGTTCTCCCGAAGCCCGAAATGACCATCCAAGATGCCATCCCGGACATGAAGAAATGGTGTCCGTCATGGGACACGAGGAAGAAACTGAACGGCCTGGCTTGTGGAGCTGCTTGCTTGCCTCAGCTTTGTGATAGGATCGGGAAAATTTTGTCAGATCATCAGGGCCGGGTATCTGTCGAGCAACAAAATGATATTCTCCATCACTGTTGGAAATGGAATCTAGTGTGGGTTGGTCAGTACAAGGTGGCCCCGGTGGAGCCGGAGCCGCTGGAGCATGTGCTGGGCTATCCATTGGGTCACTCTCGGGGTTTCGGGTGTGGGTTGATGGACAGGTGGAGGTTGCTGGAGCAGTGCTTCCAGACAGATACTTTGGGGTATCATCTTTCTGTTCTGAGGGCGATGTTCCCCCTGGGGTTGACAATTCTGTCTCTGTACAGCGGGATTGGTGGGGCCGAGGTGGCGTTGCACCGGCTTGGGATTCGTTTGAGAGGGGTTGTTTCGGTGGAGATGTCGGAGGGGAAGCGGAGGATTTTGCAGAAGTGGTGGGATGAGACGGGGCAGGAGGGGGAGCTGGTGCAGATTGATGACATTCAGAAGGTCGGGGGCAGCAGGCTGGAAAGGTTGATGAAGAAGTTTGGTGGGTTTGAGGTTGTCATTTGCCAAAACCCAGGCGATTTTGACTTTTCCATGTTCTTCGAGTTCGTTCGTGTGTTGCAGGGAGTTCGGAGTATCATGGAAAGGAACACTTGACACCCCCTCCCCTCCCTTTTGTTCACTTTTATAAAGGTTTTTAATCCACGTCATCCAACTCTTTTTTATGTCCGTATCTTGCTTATTTTGTCAACTGTTGTTGCTGATTACCATGTGGGGGTTGGTAGAGGTGAAAATATATTAGGTAGGGTACTCTCCCGAGGGTTGTCAACATGATCAATATGCTAACCTCATGCCTCCAAAACGAAGGGTACTCATAGGCCAACGTCCACTATTTAGTCGCATGAAATTCGAAGCTCTCATCTCATTGGAACCACACATCAGGAGGGGAGTCACTGGTACAAAGCTGTCTATCTACTGGTCCACTCAATATGAGCATCTACCAGAATATACACATCCCATCATTGATCAACATCCCAATCATCAATTAAAGAATCATCTTCAAGGCCTATCACATATGATGAGAGAACTTAGCCTAACGCATTTGTATACAGCACACCTTCACACAACACATAATAATACAGGCTAGACAAACAAAACTGACTACATAAACGATAAAGGAATAACTAGTGTGTAAACCATAAAGTAATGGAGAAAAATACACGTTCAGCAAACTCAAAGAGAAAACCAACCTAAAGTAGTCGAGGTGAAGGGATCTTCGCAACAAACTAGCTCCAGACATGAACGTTGTCCATTATTATCACTTTCAGGTACTATTGAGCTCCACAAACACCGTATTCACCAAAGTCGTCGAACCATGCGTTGTTTGCATAAAACATTACACATGTGGGCGAAATGTCCTTGCATGAGTGAGTATATACATACATAGTAGGATGCCTTTAGAAAATCACAGAGTGGAATGGGGAAGACTAGTCAACTCAAAACCACAAAGGCAAGAGGAAAGTAGAAAACCCAGATATGCTTAGGAGAGAACTCGAGACATAAAAAAGAGCCCCGCTCAACACAACTCGACTACAAAAGAATCAGCCCAACGAGCATCCCATGAACTCGAACCACCCAGTTTGCAACCCACATCTTCTCTAAAAAATTATAGTGGGGGACCCGTGCCTTGCCAATGGATAAAGGTCAATTGCGGGAGTAACCAACTTTAGTGGAGTACCCATACCTCGTCAAGTAGAGCTCGTTAGGCCAAGGAGTACCTAAGTCCATGGATAAAGGACCTATGTCCCATGGGTGGGGGAGTTCCCACTCTATTATTCATGTGGGGGGGCCACTCTCTGCCGTAAACACATTCCCAGGGGAGCTCCTAACCCCGTGAACGCTTCGATCATTACTCTCGATCTTCATCGTTGATCCTATGGAGCTAAGGAGACTCAATTGCCCAAACCACCTCATGTCTCACCTCCGATGTTGAAGAGGAGTTTACGATTGCGCTTAACAAAAAAAAAAGCTTTAGATGAACTACTTGTGTGCCCAAAACCAAGCTTTGGGCAAGGAGAAAGGAAAAGTCACTATGGCTGGAAAAGTTCACAACATGTGTCATAGGGGTGCACAACGTGAAGCCCCTTAGCGAAGGCCTGGCGGTGTACTTCTCTTAACATGCCGTGTATGGGTCTACCTATACGACATGTTGACTGGGGTACATGTGTGGGATTGGGGGGGGGGGGGGGGTACTTGGCATGTATGGTCGCAACTTGTGTCGTGTAGGGTCAGGGTACACGACATGTCCCATGGAGGGTGCACGATTTGTAGCTCTAGATGATCCACTTAGTGTGCATTGTTGGGGTGGTTAGGTCATCTACGACCAAGGGTACACAATGTGTGGGCCTGACCCACACGATGTGTAGGGTCAGACAACTATATGGGCGTTGTACTTACTATACACACTGACACATGTATCAAGGGTACGCGTCATGTGATACTTAACTTGGTTGAAACCCTAGTTGTCGCCACCAAAGCGATACACAATGCGTCGCTTTGGATTATATGTCGCGTGATCGTGTCTTTGAGCCCTGAATTTGGTGAACGCCCAAAATTGCTTTGTTATCACCGTTGCCTCCAATTGAGCCTAAAAACACTGCCAATGGCTTCGTCCATGATAGTCTCACCTCCGATGGTCATTTTCCGGTCGTCCTTTGCTGAAAAAATGACCTAGAATGGGTTTGCACCTATCCCCGATGTCTCGTATATTATTCGAGTTCCCTCATCCTCACATATCCTAGCGATCCCTCGTCACCCACCATCAATCCCACACCCTCTGATCTCTACCGCTACACCCAAATTCGTTGCTCGCATGCTCGAATTCCAATTGTTCATTGACTTGGATAAACTTTTGTCGAATCACTGACCCTGGCGACGATCGACGGTGAATGCATGAAGAATAGGGGTAGAAACCGAGGGAAAACAAGGGTTCGATGCCCAAAATGATCATCCAGACATCTTCCATTGTGCGCGAGATAGCCAACAACAAAGAACGTAGATAACCAGTGTAGATCCAATAATTTCACGCAAAAGAAAGGTACTAAATTGAGGGGACATTCAATTTAGAAGAAGAATCCAAGAATAGGGCCCCATGCTTTGACAATCACAAAGAACAAAGAAAATAAAATAAAATAACAAGCCCTACCTTGCTAATGGACCGATCACTGATAAAGAGCATGTTCGTACCAGCTTCATTGACATTCTCCGACGAAGAATCCACTTGTCGGCATCCCAAATCCTAGATCTTGAATCTCCCACTACCCCCCTCTCCCTCTCCCCCCTCTCAAGCTAGGGTTTATGCTGACTAACCCTAGCGAGAGTGTTTAGAGAGGATTAAATAGAGATGATTAGGGTTTTTAGCATATATAAGCATTTAATCAATTAATTAATTATTTTCACATGCGACAGTTTGATCACAGGGACCCCAGGTGTGAACACAAATTATAATGCTCATAAGGTAAACCCCATGTTCCAGACACAACTACTATGTTAAATTTTACATCCGAGACTTCGTTTAGGAGGAAATGGTACTTTCCTGTGAGCGTGCGTGCGAACTAGAAATAATATATTATATTTGGGCATCCACGATGCTTAAATAATGAAAACGACTCAGTGACGCATCCATATAATATTATTTAAAGTATTTTAAGGGTCTAGGCTATAAAAAATATGGGTCATTACATCCTCCTCACCTTTCAGACATTTCTCTCTGAAAAGCACAACCTACTCGAAAAGGTGAGGGTACTGAGCCCGCATTTGGCTCTTGTGCTTCCACGATCTCTCTTGAAGGTTCTCATGTTGCTACAAAACACACACCAACGGTATAACCCATCCTCGAAGAGCCCTATCATGTTGTTCCTCGATCGCCACTAGGTACTTCATGAAGGCAGCATTGTCCTCGACATCCAGCTCACCTGAGTAAATGAAATGTGACGAATTGTGCATGTATCTCCTCAGGTACGACACGTGGAAGACGTCATGCATCTGGTCCAACTACAAAGGCAATGCTAAGCAGTAAATAACAGTCTACCCCATGTAGGATCTGGAATAGACCAATGAACCTCTGGGACAACTTTCTCCCTCGTTCAAATTCCCACAAACCACATCGTGGTGAGACCTTCAATAACACATGATCTCCTTCCTCGCACTCCAAAGAGTTTTGTTGTTAATTCGCTTAGGACTTCTAATGACTTTGATATATCCTCATCCGCTCCTGGATCACCCACACATTCTCTGTCTACTAGTAGACTAATTAATTATAACGTCAACGTTTTAACATCGATTATTTAATAACTGACATAAAAAGATATTATATGAGTATTTTTAATGCATGTTATTGACATGACCCAACCCTCTGGGCCCCCACCCGAGCCGACGGGAAGTCGAGAGTGCCACCCTAAGCCCCCTCCAATAGGCCATGGACGGGTGATTAACACCGAGTATGCATATCTCACTATATGGAAGACCTTAGCCTATATCAACCTCCAACATATACATATTTTCAATGCATAAAACAAATAACACCAACATCATACAAACATTGCGGAAGCAAGAAAACAAATCTCAATCCCCATGGGTTGAAGACTAGCACCTGACATCATACAAAATGAAAGTGAAAACGATTTTGCTACAAACATCGCGGAAGCAAGAAAACAAATTAGTATACATACAAAAGAAACTCCACTGGGAGAAGTGTACCAGAAGTCAAATAGGTATGAAAACCCAAAGTACTACAATAAATTACCAGTAAAACTGGACAGATAAACAACCCAAGTCCCAATGGATGCTACTTTCTAAGTCCACTGATCAACAATTAGAACCACCTCCAAGTGGTGCTTTACCCCTACTCAAACCTAGAAGGAGATAATCCACAAACACTTGAAGGCTCAAGTAGGGTGTGAGCTAAAAATCAGTAGAGTCTCACCAATGATTCTATAATAAGATGCCAATATTTAATTAACAAAATAAAGAGCTTTCAATTTTTAAATAAATAGGTTTGACATTTCAAAAGCATATTAAAAAAACATGATTAACATTTTAAATGATGAAAATACTCTTCAAACGATGGAAATACTTTTAAACAAATGGTGCTTTTATACAAATGGCTTAACTAAACACTTTTATATAAAAAATTTATATAAACCAGAAGGCATGTAAAAAAATTTACAGCAATGACATACATTTATATCTTATATATAAACAAGCTAGCAACATGGTAATTTTCCAAAAGGTACAATAGTTCCAGGTTATGGGATTCTCACACACTCATGTGA
This sequence comes from Viscum album, assembly GCA_963277665.1. NCBI lineage: Eukaryota > Viridiplantae > Streptophyta > Magnoliopsida > Santalales > Viscaceae > Viscum > Viscum album. The sequence goes on along the minus strand of OY728159.1, from coordinate 598,185,385 downwards.
TAAACCACAATGTGTACACACATCCCTCAACACTAGCAAGAGCGGACTCATCCATGTCCCATTGGGGAAATAAGATGCGCTAACCAATATTTTGTTAGTGTTGTAAAACATCAATCTGTTGCTAGGAAAATTCCAACCTAGCGTGTTTGTCCCAATAACCCACTAACTACCCAGACTTGCATGTGCTCTAGTACAATTCAATAATGAACAATTTATTTTAAGCAACCTTAAAATACAATTGAGTCTCATTCCCCTATTTCAAAAATGTGAATTTCCATTTAAAAATAAAAGAGTTTTTAATAAAAAACATGCCCTTTTCCAAGATAAAACCGTAAGGTTTCTATCAAAACCATTTTAAGCCATTTTCACAAATAGGGATTTGAAATCAATTCACAATTCAATGTCACAATTCACTTTCAAAATTTAATTTCAATCAATTTTCATCAATTTCACAACAAACCCCCAATTCAATGGAATTGAGGTTTTTCACAATTTTTCCATCAAACCCATTCCACAATTTAAACTAAACAATTTAAATTTCACCAATTTCCATAAACACACCTTAATTCAATGGAATTGGGGGTTTTCCCAATTTCATGCCAAAATCCCATTTTAAAACCCCAATTCAATGGAATTTGTTTTTTCTAAGAAACCAATTGAAAGCATATTAAATAAATTCAAGCAATTGCATTTAAATCAAACTATTGAATTTAAACAAGAAATTTAGGGTTAACAAAAATTGGGTATCATGACAGAACCACCTTTCTCAGGATCAACAAATCTCAAAACACCAAACCCTAATTGAGATTTGCCGATGAAGAACGATGACAATGAAAACTAGCAATCAAACATAGGTTTAAGATCCCAAACCATAGGGTATTAGATCCACAAAGCAACACAGGGATCCACAGAACCCTAGGGAGAAGAGAGAGAGCGGAAGGAAGAGAACAGAAAGAGGAAACCTACTGAGTGAATATTGAAAGGTGTTCATCAAGATTCAATCCACTTTCGGGAGGGTGTAGAGGGGCCAAAATCGCCTCTTGGATGCTCCCGAGGAAGAAGAAAATGTATAGGGTCATGCTAGGTCCGTCCGACACCTAAAGCGAGGGTTTCAAGATTTTAAAATCAGATTTTCAGATTACTTAAAATCTATGCATGGTTTGTTGGGCAGATCGACACGGTTAGACCAAACCGTGCGCCCTGAACATGCACCTATTTTAAATGGGTCTCACGGTCTGAAAAACCGCGCACCAACTGTGCAAAACCCCAGTACCCAGGTTTGCACGGTTTGGCTTGAGAGGGCACACAGTTTGGGAAAACCATGCACTAGCCCAGAATTTTCAAAACTTTTAAAATTTCAACCTGAAACAACTCCAAACAAAACCCAAGCAAAGATTGGTAAAAACAGGGGTTTAGGAATACCTAAAAACAGTAACAAGATGTTACACCTTCTCACAGTGAGTACTTCTAGAATGATCTTCAGCCGCAATGATAACTGCTATAAACAAGGGCCACCAAGCTTTATTATACATCACCAAAGGTCCCCAAGATCTATCTTCAAATAAGCCATGCCAACTCTTCATCATCCAAGTCCATCTCCAAACCCGTTCTTTATCTACATAGACGCAACACGTGTGAGTGCAGAGCCCATGCAGAGGCAAGTATAAACATAACCAGTAGAACGCCCTAAAACCACAAAGGAAAAATAATCCAACAAATTAGCTGTAATACCCCTAGAAAAATGGGAGTTAAAAAGGATAAATGTTTTACCCATTTCAGCATGGTGCACATTTATTTTTGGGCACCTACATGATTAGAACTCCATAGTTAAACAAGTTTGGCCTAGAGTGGTGTCAGGATGGGTGACTTCCTGGTAATTTTTCTATGGTGTGTGTGAGTGATGACAAAGCACACTGAAAGAACATGTGTTGGCTTGTGGGGATTTTCATTAGTCTGATAAGTGACCATAGTGAGTAACAGTCTATGGTGTGTTGGGAAGGTATTGCATGAGACCTATGAGGTTAGATGATAAGGTTCATGGGTCAGGGAGGTCGGTTCATGAAAAATGGTATCAGAGCCAGTACCCAGTTGGAAGTGCAGTGACACTGCTTGGATTTGAGGTGTGGGGTCCACAATGAGGACATTGTTCTTTAAAGGGGTGGAGTTTGTAACACCCATGGAAAAGTGTGAGTTAAAAGGATAAATGTTACTACCCATTTCAGTAAGGTGCACCTTTCTTTTCAGGATCCTACCATATTAGGACTCCATAATTAAGCGAGCTTGGCCCAGAGTAGTGTCAGGATGAGTGTCCTCCTAAGAAGTTTCCTAAGGTGCATGCGAGTGAGGTCAAAACACACTAAAAGAACATGTGTTGGCATACAAGGACAGTAATTAGACTGATAAGTGGCCCTGGTGGGTAATTTATGTCTAAACCCAGTATAGCCTTTATTTAAACCCTGTTAGAACAAATCTCTAGGGTTAGTTGCAAAACCCTAGGAGATTGAGAGGGGGGGGGATTGTCACCATGGGGAAGACTTTGACGATCAAACAATGGTGGATTGAGGATCGATGATTGAAATAATGTAGTACTTGTCATCAACGATAGAGTTCTTGGATCTCACCAACACCAACAATGCGAAACCATTTTCCGTTAGCAATCAATTCGATATTGAGGTAGGGATTTTGGTTTTGATGGTTTATTTTCCCCATTCTTGGTTATTATGAGGAACATAGATTAATTCATTTATAATTAATTTGTGGATCATTCTTCATTTTTTATCCTGTTTATTTTATTATTATATTTAGGAATTGATGATTTGTTTGAAATCCCACTGATTCCTTGTTCTTCTGTTGACAATGTTGTCCAAACCTAACACGACTGACGTCAGTTTCCTCATTTTTCTGTTTTATGATTTTCTCCGTCTGTTCATTCTTCACTAACTTTCGATTGACTGGTGATTTGACTATATCTGGGAACCTGTTTATTGTATGATTATTTGTTGTTTCTATGGTTTGTTTATTCAGGTTCGATGTCGGTGTCAGAGATGTGACAGAGGCGTGACATCGACAGTGGAGATCCGATGGTGGTGCGGGTGAAAGTGGTTTCACGAGCCAGATCATGCAAGTACTTCATAGGTGCGACGGAGGGCGATTTACGAGCAAAGGGTGGTCGTAATCTGACCACCAACGATGAAACGGGCTCATCCAACACATATCCAAATATTACAGGTGAGATTTGTGGCAGAAGCGAAAGATTTGGGTGACAGAATCGGAGATGCGTGAAGATTTGAGAATTCTAGATAAATACCGATCTACACAGCCTGTAGTTTAGATAAACAATGATGTGTATCTCAGTTGTGTGGCGGCTAGAGCTTATGCAAAAAATTAAATATCACACGCCATGTGGGGGACCCACATGTTGTGTGATCCTTAGCTGACCAGCTTGGTGTGTAGAGGGAGTACACGCCTTGGAAGATATGTGACCCCCCATATCATGTGTGTGTCAGGGCGCACCCTATGTTCTTTAGAGAGTGCACAGACATGGGTAGACGACATAGGCCCGAGTACCAGGCTCGACCTCTATATGCCACATGTCATCACAAGACACCATATATAGAGAAAAAAAATACCATCTGAGACGGTAGGATACATATAGTGTTGGGCTTGGTGAGACATGTCATTTACCCCTTGAGGATGTCGTGTACTCCTTCTAGGGTAGGTTAGAGCCCCCAAAATCTTCAATACATATTCCATCTCTGTATGGGTGAGTTCCCTTATACCAGGGTGAGTTTCCCCAGTCCGTCCCCATAAGGGTTCAGTGTAGTATCTAGTCCTGAGCATCAGACGTAAGACCCCCTTGGCAGATTAGAGTAGGTATCCATCCATGAGGCTTGAGGTTGGACCCTCCTTCCCATATTTCCCTAGGTAGGGTCAGGTATCACATATCCTACATACCAAATGTTCTATCCCTTTCCTAGTGGGTTATATCCAATTAGGGTCTGGTATCCCCCATTGGCCAAGAGTGTGATCCCCTATCTGTGTAGTGACATCTGTTATCTTATGATGAGGTTTAGTTCGATCGAGTATCTCATATGATCCCTCTCAGTTCCTTTATACTTCAATATGAAAAGGCCCAATGAGCACGACCTCTCGAATGAGTTCCATCAGTTTTAGCGTGACCCGATGAGTGAGTTCTCTCGGATGAGTGTTATCATGGAACCTTGAGCAAAATCTCTAGGCTGATAGTGAGGGTAGAACTCAACTTTAGAATTGGAGTCTTCCTTTGAGCATATCTAGGTTATCTTGTTCATTCTCCTTTCTTTTGTGATTTAGATATGATTTCCTCTTAGATACTTTGTGTTTGGTAATTTTAGGGTGTTATACTAGGTATGTATATACTCACTCCTACATGGGCTCTGCCTGTACATGTCATGTATTATGTAGATGTTAGACCTTTTGACGGAGTCCTAGGTGGACCGGGAGTAGGTGAAGCTTAGTTGTGCTAGATGCATCGTGGACGGATCCAAAAGTTTCTTTGTAGTAGCAGTCCCTAATTGTTAGCAGGACAAACTCTTCTACAGTATTGGTGGGATTATATTTGTCCCCTTTTACTTTTTCGTTTTCTTCTTTCTCACTCTAATGTGGGATGTTAGTAATTCATGCATGCATTGTGTTCCCACCACTTATCTTTTTGTACTACATTACTTGGTGGATGTAGAGATGTGTGCGTGTGTACAAGTACTTTAGGCTAAAACCACCCATGTGTGTGACATGCCTACTCGACACTAGTTGTAACGTCCCGACCCGGCTCACCTCTAAGACGGTGGTCGGACCAGTGAGTTACACGACCTCAAGTGCATCTCCCCGAACGCCAGAGGCTACCGAATAGCAGTGAGGGCCTTTTTGTGTTTGAGGGGGAAACTGTGCCCTCATAGGTAATAGGTATTATCACAGCGGAAGTAAACAACAATTAATAATAAATAGCGGAAGCATATAAATGAATAACAGCAGAAGCAATATAAATAATCCAACTGAATAATACTCAAGTGCGGAAGCTCACAAAACGATGTCATGCCATGATGTATATCTAAACTGAAAGTATAGAAAACAGAACCCAAGCATGCTATCAACTAAAAAGAAAAGAAACAAAACAACAACTGCATCACGAGCAAGACTTAATCCTTTGCCCCAGTCTCCATCCTAAGCAACAAGGAACAATCAATCAAGCATCGGAAGCAGCACGCTTCCCTTTGTCAATACCTGCAAACATATAATCTACTCGGGTGTCAACGACGCCCGAGCAGGGTGTGAGATAAAATCTCAGTAGGCTGGCACCCGCGGTGTCTAAACCAATCCATTTCGTGCAATAATAAAATGCAGTGTGCCATTATATAACAATTGCAGATAATTTATTAAGTGCAATGAAATAAATAACTCGGTCTGGGTTCCCAACGACACCCGTCCCTAATCACCTGCTTCAGCCAAAGCCAGAAGTCTGAAAGGAGTACCTGTAAGCAGAATACACATATGCATATATATAAAGCCTGGAAAAGTAAGGGAAAACAAGGAAGATACATACTCCCCAAGATCGTGCTTTAACTTGGGGTATAAGTTATGTGTCAACCAGGTGTGCTTCAACACACCAGAAAATATCTCAAATCTCAAGGGACTTACAGTGACATTAATATAAACCCTCAGTGCATCATTATTAAGGTTCAAGTAGAGAGTTGGAGTCTGAGCCCGTCTCGAAGGTATCACTACAGAACATCCTTCAATTATCCAATACCATCGAGCCCGTCCAAGACGATCTTTCGAAAGACCAAGTATCGCTCGAGGCATGGCTTTACCCTGAGTCTGTCCCGATCTCGCAAAAAGGGGTCGAGTATCATCCGAGGCTGGCTTAGCCACATTGCCAACAGATCCGTCTCGAGAGGCCCTTTTGGAACCGGTGTCACTCATAAGTATTAGTAAGCTGGGGAAGTCTCGGTCCGGCAAAGCCAACGACACCGCCCCCCGGCGCGCAGTGGTAACCATCAGGAATGGAGGGTCTAAGCGTGACCCTTAATACGAGACCCGCCTTCTTTCCCCGCCCTGAATTTAATTAAAGTTTTCCCAGCAGCAGATATGACATAAACAGATGTCATTGCAGCTTGAAACTAAACAGACACACCCATGCATCACCTGGTGCAAATTTACTATTTCAGCATAGAAATCTTAACGAGGCAAAGTATCGCATCAACATAAGCAGATAAAATGCACTTTTAAATAAATATATAAATTAGCACAACCAACTACCAAAGATCCAACAATTTCAATGTTCATAATTAATCTAAATTAGTTATTTAAATTAAACATCATATAGTGGAAATTAACAATTTCATTATAACAATCATAACAAGGCAAGTACCGCATCAACATAAACAGATAAATGCACTTTTAAATAAATAAATAAATTAGCACAACCAACTACCAAAGATCCAACAATTCCAAAGTTCATAATTAATCTAAATTAATTATTTAAATAAAACATCACAGAAATAGGTTGCGCAACACATGAAGTTAATTAAATTAAATGTTCGGGCATGCACATTTAAATAAATAAATAATTCAGCACAAACAACAATCAAAGATCCAACAATTCAAGGTTCATAATTATTCTAAAATAATTATTTAAATTAAACACAACAAAAATAGGCTGTGCAACACATGCAGTTAAGTGAATTAAATATACGGGCTAACGGAATTTATACCGACCACGTCGGCACACCCAAAGGGGTGTCCGACTACGTTGCAACAATTTAAAAAATTTAATTCATGATCAATGGGGCTACAACAACTAGATGAAACAGTTGAATTAAGGAAATTGAGTGAATTTTCACAAAGCCGGTAGACACCGACTAACGGCACAACAATGCATTTTTATAAATCGCAACGAAATGGAGGGAAAGAGAGTATACACCCTACCTTATGGTCCCAGATGATCATATGATCCGTGGTAGACTTTGATTTGACCTAAAACGGATGAAAACAGAGGATTTTAGAAAAACTCCAAAATATGGTAAAATCCTTCCGTGACGAACTGCGCAAAGCATTTGGAATGAGATCGCACGATTCTTGGTGTGTGGGATAAGCCTTACCGAGAGGTTCACAGCGCATCTGACGGTGGAGAAAACAGACAACGAACGGAGGTGCGACGGTCTTTTGAAGATGGGAGAGGGTGGTGCGCACCACATAGAGAGAAGGGGTGCGCCACACACAGGAGAGGGAGGAGAGGAAGAGGAGAAAAGAAAAAAAGGAAAGGAAAGGAAAAGGAAAAGGAAAAATAAAAAAGAGATAAATAAATAAAATAATAAAAATAAAATGGTGGAAGAAATGAAAAAAATAATTAAAATGGGTTTACCTCATTTTAATTTTTTTTAATTTCTCTCCAACCGTATCTATTTTATTATTTATTTTTATCCCTCTTTAAATTCCATTAATTTCCTTTAATCTTTTTTAATTATTTTTAACCCGAACGCTGTGCTACGACGCGACGTAATATTTTACATAAAGCCTGAGCAATCATTTAATTAATTTTAATAGCTAACCGGGACCCGCAACTGGTTGTGCAGGCGCGCGCCCTGGGTCGCTTTAAAGATTTGGACTAAAAACTTAATGGTCTGCACTTTGATTTAAGTTGAGACGTAACATGCATTTATGTGGGTAATCAATAATATTTTATCTAACCCAACAATAAATATTCACCCATATATACACACGTGTTATGTATGTATATATACACACATCTGTATATTCATATCTATACACCCGCACATGTATATATATAACTATATATATATATATTTAATCCCACACACACATATATACATATATCATATACATATATCTTCATGTTTTTGTTCTAATATAATAATATTAACAACAATTAAAATAATCATTATTTAATTCAACCCATCAATGGCACCATTAATATTTTAAAAACAATAACAATACAAAAAATAACAGTTATTAAATAAATATTGATTGCGCATTTGTATTTAATTTGAATAATTAAAAATATCACATTTATTATATTGCACAGTTATTATTTACATGGCAACGTGATTTATTAATTGCAGATGTGCGTTTTCATTTATTACCTTCAAAATAAATAATAATATTAATAATAAAATTATTAATATTTCTAATTGCCAATAAAATATTTATAACGCAGATAAATTATCTTCGGGTGTGATGATCAAACATCCAATGCTCGCAAAGGTTATACCCTGCCTAGGGTAAACCCCATGTCCCAGAATTATCAGTGATATCAGATTTCCCATTTGACGCACCGTTTGTGAGAAAATAATTATTTATTATTTAAAAATCAGAATAATTAATTAATTAAAAATAAAGACGATATTATCAAGTGCGAGAGTTCCAAACACCTATTGCGAATCAAGGTTATACCCTAACTAGGGTAAACCCGGCGTTTTGGACCTAACGGTAGTCTCAAATTTCTCATACGATGCACCGTTTGAGCGAAAATAATTATTTATTATTTAAAAATCAGAATAATTAATTAATAAAAAATAAAGATGGAATTATCATGTGCGAGGGTGCCAAACACCCGATGCGAATCAAGGTTATACCCTTCCTAGGGTAAACCCGACGTTCTGGACCTAACAGTGGTCTCATATTTCTCGTACGGCGCACCGTTTGAGAGTTATTTCATTTTTTTGAAAAGAAACAAACACGTGTATCAATAAAATAAACTTAATATTTTTATTCTATCAACGCCGCAGTATCGACTATCAGAAACAAAAAGTTCCGACGCTCGGTTTTAAAACCGACCTGCCTAGTTAACGGAAAAATTTTATTTCCTGCGTTTTTCCATCTGATTCAAAACACAGAACGTTACAACTTTCCCACCTTAGAACTTCTCGTCCCCGAGAAGCCTTTAGGAACAACGTAACTCTTACACGATCTACAGGGTCATGAAGTCTCATACAAAAGGTCTTGAAACACTCAACGCACGTTCAAACTTTGGTTAGGAAAGCGGCACATAAGCCATTAAGATCTGAGCCAACACTTATTTTCCAACTGATACACCAAGACAATACTTATTCAAACTCATTTAGCTAGAGACACAAACATGTCATCGTCTCATTAAACATTTAGTCAAAGTTACATCCCACCTTAGGTTTTAACGTTAGAAGATGGAAAATTCCGGGTCACGACACCTTCCTCCGTCAGAATTTCGTACAAGACATGCCCTTAAGCGTTCTAGCAACGTTTCTCACTTGATTTCCGAAACGGATAAAATCCTCGATTCCCCATCGCCCTTAAAGCCCAAGTCGAGCCAGATTTTTATGAAATGCCCTGGTCGACACAAACTGCACTCGTCTCACCTGATGACGTGTCAGAAAAAGTTTCTTCACTGACCACTTCATTGAGCAATAGAGAGAACGAGTCAAGTCACTCCAGCCGACCATTTAAGAAGATTCTCAGCTTAGATAGCAGAGTTTTATAGACTAAACTATGATGTCTTCTTCAAAGGTATCTCGCATTTACCGCGAATACATCCACCGAAGTTCATACCTGACCTCTGGTGACGTTCCTTGATTTAGGCATCACCAAGCCCAACAACAAGTCTAGGGTAACCTCAGATTGACACAACAGGAGTGAAAGGAACTAACGCAAGGTAGTCTATACTCTATGTTTATGAGTGAGACGTTGGTACAAGGGCAAGATGCCCATATCAAAACATTGACCGAGCCTAGAGTAGCATCGGCCTGGCGATCAAGTTAGATGAAACAGATGGTGTACAAAAGTTCATCCATAGAATTCCTACACGGAAATCTAAGGGTCACTCAAGACTAACCAAAGCTTCGATAAGAATGACGTGTCAGCATGAAACACTGAGAAAACCACCCTAACAAGCCCAACAACTTTTAAAGCTTTAGCATAATGCAAGACTGATACTCTCTTAGTGCATCAAGGACGAAGGCAAGATAGGGGACATGCTCGTCACTTAAGGAAGAGTACACTAAGAGTATTAGAAGATTACCAGAAAGAAAACATTGAAAAAAGGGCATGAAAACCCAACCAAAATGACCGGTGTGTCAAAACACCCGAGTCTCTTGAAGTCATCCTGAGCATTGTGACAAACTTGATTCCTTTAACACAGAAGTCATTTTACTACGAAGATGACCTGAAACGTATTTAATAGTGCAAGACTTTATGATTACACTGAATTCAACCGGTTTATCACAACATTAAGAACTCAACGACACCGTGTACCTGAACGCATACTACCCCGTGGTGATACAGAAGCAAGATGACTTTTAACTCTGAGGACGACGTATTGAATCATCTATCACTGTGGAGAAGTGAGGGTCGAACAACTGATGTTATTAATATTTTCATGACTTATTATATTCCCCCTTTACTTATTTTATATGAAATGTGCATAATTTGTGTGAAATATTAATGTTTTAATATTAAGTATAATATTTGAGCATTTTTAGAAGTAGTCAAATTGAGTCAGTTTAATGTTTTAATAATAACTATCACTATACTGATCCAAATTGTGTGGTTCTTGTTTTGTAGGATTCTCCTTTCAATATACAACATTTCATTAGAAGGCACCATGATCCAATTCTTCCATTTGAAGGGTCATATGGTCCTCACAAACAAGACCAAAGAATCTGTGAACAAACTGGACCAGCCTTGAAGATTTATTTACTGGGATCAATACAGAAGTCCAAAAACCTTAACTCTCCACCATAATTCGGGGGACACTACATGTCATCTTGGATAAAAATTTCATGGCCCAAATCCAAGTACAAGGGGCCCAAATAAATCTTTGAAGTCCAGCCCACCATTCTGGCCGAGAATGAAAATCAGTATAGTATTCATGACATATCTCCTGATGTAATCATCCAAGCGAGCTGAGATTTTGCAGTGTGAAAGGGGAGATGTAGGCGGCCGACTTTGTTAAAGAAACCATTCGGATTTGAAGGCATCTTAATATTCAAAAACCCTTTCACATTATGGACTTCAAAAAGACTGGATTGAAATGGACAGTTTAAGTTTGTTTATTCAACCGGCCATAACTTTTTATCCTTACGTACAAATGACTCCAAATTTTGAGAGTAGTCGGAAAACATTATTGTCTACAACTTTGAAGAAGGAGATATTTGAAGATTCGGCTGTCTGAATTTCCAAATTGGCGATGCAAGTGGAGGGACAGATTGGGAATGCAAACAGTCCACTCCTTGGGCTATAAAAACCCCCCCTTCTCTCCTTGAGAGGGGTTGGCATTTCAGAAGAGAGGAGATCATATTGGCATGACCAAAGCTTTGCCAAAGGCTTGGGAGGACCTGCCATACTCAAGTTTACACTTGAGGGACCTTCCCTCCTCTCTTTCTTTTCACTTACTTTTGTGTTCTTCATTTTTGTAATCTTGTAATTCTCTTTCTTTGTAATTCTGTTTTAATGCAAGTTACTTCTTCAATATCTCTTATTCTCTTCCACCTTCTGTATTTTAATATTAATGTTCTTAAAATAGTTTAAATTCAGTTCAATCCCCTTCCCTTCTTAAGATTCCTCATTCAATCTAAATTCCATTTTTGATTCTTAAATTATTTCGTGTGTGTGTTCGGCACACTACTCTTATCTTGTCTCTTTCTTTTTCTTCTCTTTATAATTCATCACCATAAACATATATTACCAGATTATTAAACATCCAAATGGCTGAGTAAATCTCTCATTGGGGTGAGTTATAATTTGGGGATGTTAATTGATTGAGAGTTTTGCTCGATGGGTATTCTTTAAATTAATATTGTGTATGTTAAACTTAATATGTCATGGATTAATGATATGTTTTGTTTAACAAGTGGTTTCCATGGATTATTGGAACCATAAATACACTACCATAAATAAGTTTTGATTGAGATTAGAACCCTAAGTTAAGTTAAGGCTTGGATTAAAGCCTTCACACTTAGGAATTCCAATCAACATCAACTTATGACATGGGTGTTAATTTAATGCAATACAAAGTAAGGCTCAAGGATATCACATGCTTAACTCCCCAATGATGAACTCACCCCAATCTTTATCAATTTGGTAAATCAAACATCATCCATAAATCATTTCAATTAAGCTCTGCAAATAAACCCCCCTAATCAAAATACAATCAACTAAAAACAAACGACTACTACAAAGTATCATCGCCGAGGATTCGACCCGAGTGCTGCTATACACATTAGCAGAGCACCGGAACCTTGAACGGTCGATAGGCGACAATCGGCCGCACTTTCAAATGGCGCCGTTGCCGGGGATGGTGCTTTAAGTATTCATTAGTTTCTGGTTATTGTAAAAAAAAACCCAAAAAAAATACAAAAGTTTAAAAAAAAAATTGAAAAAAAACACAAAGAAAAACCCGTCTTCCTCTTAAAAATCATAAACTGAAAAAAAATATACAAAGAAAAACCCGTCTTCCTCTTTCTTCCAAAATCTCTCTGAATGCCCCGTAGCCTTCCAAACAATCCCTCGGATTTGTTTGACCCTGAAATTGAGCGAACACTTCGCCAACTTAGGAGGAACATAAGAGATACTCAAATAATTCAAGAACCAGTCCTCATTCAACCAATTGAATTAGATATGGCCAATCCTAGGGAACAAACATTGAAAGAACTTGCTGCCCCTGATATGAATTACCAACCTCTTGGTATTCAATATCCAAACATAGAGGCTGACTTCGAACTCAAGTCGGGTTTGATTCATCTTCTTCCTCATTTCCATGGTCTAGCTGGTGAGGATCCTCATCTTCACCTCAAAGAGTTCCAAGTGGTCTGCTCAACCATGAAACCTCAAGGGGTTTCTGAAGAACAAATCAAGCTTAGAGCTTTCCCCTTTTCCCTAGCGGATTCTGCCAAGTCTTGGCTCTACTACCTCCCACCTGGTTCCATAAACTCATGGGTTGACATGAAGAGACTTTTCCTTGAGAAGTTCTTTCCCGCTTCCCGAACAGCTTCTATCCGAAAGGAAATAAGCGGCATCCGTCAATTCCCTAATGAATCACTCCATGAGTATTGGGAGAGGTTCAAAAAGCTTGTGGAAACTTGTCCACACCATCAAATCCCTGACCAACTCCTAATCCAATACTTCTATGAGGGGTTATTGGCTATGGAGCGAACTCTCATTGATGCCGCAAGTGGCGGTGCTCTTGTTGACAAAACTCCTGCAGCTGCAAGAGATCTCATAAGTAACATGGCTGCAAACACGCAACAATTCCATACTCGAGCACATGCTCAAGTGAAACAAGCCCAAGAGAATCAATCCATAGAGCCCAACAAGATGACTGAGTGGATGAGTGAACTTACAGGTCTTGTGCGTCAACTAGCGGTGGCTACCAAAGCCCCAACCTCATCTTCTCCACAGTCACTATTCCCTGGACCTATCAAGAATTGTGGAATCTGCAACTCTCCATCTCATTCGACTGACACATGTCCACAACTTCAAGATGATCCATCTGATTCATCTAGTCCAATGGAGCTCAATGCGGCATATGCTCAGCGAAACTTCAACCCTCAACAATCAGGTCAGTTTGTTAGAAACTTCAACCAACCCCACTCTGAGCCCTTCTCTTCTACCTTTAACCCACCTCTGAGGTATGGTAATCCCATTTCTCATCCTCCTCAGTTCCCTCATCAAAACCCAAACCAGTTTCAATATAGTCAATGTGTTGGTAACTTCCAACAACCTTATCCTTTTGTTCCTCAACCCCAAAGGAACAATCCTCCTCCTGGATTCCACTTTCCTAACGAGCCTTCCCAATTCCCCACCCAATACAATCGCTTTCCTAAGAACCAAAATCAAGGCCAACCCAATTTGGGACAAGCCTCTTCTTCTAAACAACCATGGGAAAGTGCTGTAGAGGATCTTGCTTCCTTCACCCGTTCTAGCCTCAAGAACATTGAAACCCAAATAGGTCAACTTGCATCCCACCTGAGCCAGCAGCAACCATCCAATTCATCCCAACTCCCAGCTCAACCATTACCCAACCCTAAAAGTAATGTAAGTGCAATTGCACTTAGATCGGGAAAGCAAATTGCAATGCCCCATGCTGATTGCTCTACCTCCCCTTTCGATGTTGATCTAGAAAATGAAAAGAACAAAAAGCTGGAAAAGGAACTTGAATCCACTCTTTCACCTCCTTCCATTCCTCTAAGGAACCCAATTCCTTTTCCTCAAGCCATCTCTAAGCCTAAGAAGTCCTTTGAACCTGATCCTGAAATGCTTGACATGTTTAGACGTGTTGAAGTGAACATCCCCCTCTTAGATGCCATCAAACAAATCCCTAAGTATGCCAAGTTTCTTAAGGAATTGTGCACCCATAAGAGGCAACTTAGGAACATTGAAAATGTTTCAACCCAACAGTCCATTCCCATGAAGTGCAAAGATCCAGGGACCTTCACGGTTCCATGTCAAATAGGGAGTTACAACTTTGATGATGCACTCATAGACCTTGGAGCCTCAATAAATGTCATGCCCAAATCCATTTTCTCCAACCTTGGTCTAGGTCCCTTGCACCCAACGGGTATTGTCATTCAATTAGCCAATCGAAGCACTGCCAGTCCTGAGGGGATAATTGAGGATGTTCTTGTTCGGGTCAATGATCTTATCTTCCCAGCTGATTTCTATGTCCTTGACATGGAAGGTGAGACGACTTCTTCTCGATCTCCCCTAATTCTAGGAAGACCATTCCTCATGACTGCGAGAACCAAGATTGATGTCCATTCAGGCATCTTATCCATGGAATTCGGTGACCAACTGGTCAAGTTCAACATTTTCCAAGCCATGCGATACCCATCTGAGGATCACTCTGCATTCTCAGTCCATGCTTTTGAGGACACTTCTAAGATTCAATCGAACCCCAATCCACCATGTTCTTCATGTTCTAATGATAAAGGATCTTGTGAAATCTGCACCATGATTAACAAAGTCATAAATGGTGAAGTTGATGTGGACCTCTCATTCATAGACTCCATCAATCTAGAGGAACTTGAAAACTCTCTTGAATCCCACATCAACTCTGATCTCTACTGCTCCACCTTGGACAGTGTTGAGGAAAATGATCCAAACTCATCTGGAATCCCTTCTCCTACTCCTAACTTGTCTAGCTCTCAAATCAAGGCTGAAACTGATCTAAAACCACTTCCTTCACACCTCAAGTATGCATTCCTTTTCCATGATCCCTCCTACCCTGTCATTATCTCTGCTTCACTTTCTGAAACTGAGGAGTCCCAACTTGTTCAAGTGTTAGAGGAAAACAAAAATGCCTTAGGTTGGACCCTAGAGGATATTCCAGGAATCAACCCTACCCTTTGTATGCATCACATCCATCTAGAGGAATCATCCAAACCAATTAGGCAACCTCAAAGAAGACTCAATCCACTCATACTTGAGGTAGTTAGGGAAGAGATTACCAAGCTTCTTCAAGCTGGTATTATTTACCCAATTTCTGATAGTGAATGGGTTAGTCCAATTCAAGTCGTTCCTAAGAAGGGCGGGATAACAGTTGTCACAAATGAACATGGAGAAGTGGTCACAACTCGAGTGAAAAACAAATGGCGTGTGTGCATCGATTATCGCAAATTGAATGCTGAAACACGAAAAGATCACTACCCACTTCCTTTCCTTGACCAAATGCTTGAGAGATTGGCCGGAAAGTCACACTATTGCTTTCTTGATGGTTACACCGGCTACTTCCAAATTCCAATCACACCTCAAGACCAAGAAAAGACCACATTCACTTGCCCCTTTGGAACCTATGCCTATAGGCGAATGCCTTTTGGCCTTTGTAATGCTCCTGCAACATTCCAGCGGTGTATGATGAGTATCTTTTCTGAATTCATTGAGAATTGCATGGAGGTCTTCATGGATGACTTTACCATTTATGGCGAGTCATTTTAATCTTGCTTACATTCACTCTCTTTGGTCCTTCAAAAGTGTGTCAAGTGAAACCTTGTGCTGAATTTGGAAAAATGTCACTTTATGGTTTCAAATGGGATTGTTCTAGGGCACATAATTTCTCAAGAGGGTATCCAAGTTGATCCAGCCAAAATTGAGGTGATCCAATCACTTCCTGAACCCAAATCAGTTCGAGACGTTCGGTCCTTCCTTGGTCATGCCGGTTTCTATCGGCGATTCATTCAGAACTTCAGCAAGATTTCCCTCCCACTCACTCGTTTACTTCAAAATGATGTCACATTCAATTTTGATGAGGCTTGCAAGAGAGACTTCATTGAACTCAAATCTTCTCTCACATCTGCTCCAATAATCCAACCCCCAGATTGGTCCTTACCATTTGAATTGATGTGTGATGCTTCTGATAGGGCCATTGGGGCTGTTCTTGGTCAAAGAAGAGAAAACATTCCTCATGTCATCTTTTATGCCTCAAAAACATTGGACGAAACTCAATCACACTACACTGTGACTGAAAAAGAACTTTTAGCTGTGGTTTTTGCCTTGGATAAATTCCGGCCCTATCTCTTAGGTTCCAAAATCATCATCTTCACGGACCACTCAACATTAAAGTTCTTACTTAAGAAAAGTGATTCCAAACCAAGGCTAATAAGATGGATTTTAATGCTCCAAGAGTTTGACCTTGTGATAAAAGATAAACCTGGAAAAGAAAACCCTGTGGCTGACCACCTGAGTAGAATTTCTAATTCTTCTCATTCTGAAATAATTGATCCTGAATTTCCAACTGAACACCTCTCCTCTCTCACTCCAAAGTTACCATGGTATGCCCCAATTGTCAATTACTTGGTTTCCGGTGTTTTCCCTGAATATTTTTCAAAAGAACAAAAAGAAAAGATGAAAAGTGATTCAAAGCATTATTTTTGGGAAGATAATAAACTTTGGAAAACCGGGGCTGACATGGTAATCAGGAGATGTGTTGATGAAACTGAACAATCCTCCATCTTGGAATTCTGCCACTCAATGCCTGGAGGTGGCCACTTTGGACCACAAAGGACTTATCGAAAGGTCCTAGATTCTGGATTCTTTTGGCCTTCACTCTTCAAGGACTCACACGAGTTCTGTCAATCATGTCCCACTTGCCAAAAGTTTGGCACAATTTCCAAAAGAAACGAAATGCCTCAAAAGCCATTAATCTTCTGTGAGCTTTTCGATGTTTGGGGCATCGATTTCATGGGACCATTTCCCCCTTCCAATGGATTCTCATACATTCTTCTTGCGGTCGATTATGTTTCTAGGTGGGTCGAGGTCAAACCCACTAGGAAAGATGATGCTCAAACTGTGAGTGAGTTCCTCAAAACCCATATCTTCCATCGATTCAGAACACCACGTGCTTTGATAAGTGACTTAGGAACTCATTTCTGTAATAGAACCATGGAGTCACTTTTGAAAAAGAATGGGGTTGTACATAAAACATCCACTGCATATCACCCTCAAACAAATGGAATGGCTGAACTTTCTAACAGAGAAGTGAAAAGAGTGCTTGAAAGAATTGTTAAGCCCACAAGAAAAGACTGGCCCGATAGACTTGGTGAAGCACTCTGGGCCTATCGAACAGCCTATAAGACACCCATTGGGATGTCTCCATTTAGGCTAGTTTTTGGTAAAGCCTGTAATTTACAAGTTGAAATCCAACATAAGTCATTTTGGGCTGTCAAAACTTGTAATTTAGATTGTGAAAAATCTGGCGAAGAAAGATTGTTGCAGTTGACTGAATTGGAGGAGCTTCGACTCGATTCGTATGAGAACTCCATTCTTTACAAAGAAAAGGCAAAGTCACTCCATGACAAGCACATTATTCGAAAGGTATTTCATGAAGGTGAAAAGGTAATGCTCTTCAATTCTCGATTTCGACTTCACCCAGGTAAGCTCAATTCTCGTTGGGATGGACCTTTTATTATTACTAATGTTTACCCATTTGGTGCAGTGCAAGTCAAAGACCTTTCTTCAAAAAGAACATTCACGGTAAATGGACATCGGTTAAAGCATCACCATGAGAGGTCTCACAATCCAGGAACCACGTCGACTTCCATCGAAACCCCAACCACTTCAATAGAACCACCACTGGATGGAGACCCGCCAAATCCAAACCAGGGGGCACCTCTTTCCCTTTAACTCTCTCTCTCCTCAATCTCTCTTCCCTCTCTTCTTATCTCTATTTCTTCTTCTTCCTCTCTCCCTCTCATTTTTTTTACAACATTCTTCCACAACCTTTTTTCTATTTTCTCTTTTGTGTGGATCTGTCATTAAAAATAAAAAAATTTAAAAAAAATAATTAAAAACAAATGAAAATTGAAAAAAAAGGGGTGTCATAATTACTCATCATCCAATATTGAAATTTTGTCCAACTATTTTGGGGAGTCAAAAGGCTTGTTTTAAACTCAAATATATTGAATTTTTATCTCAAACTTGGGTAAACAATTTTGTGTCAATAACAAACATTTTGAATGAACAATTTTTGGTGGAAAATGATTCTCCCCTACCGTGAGGAATAACATTAGCCTTCATGCCAAGGTCATCTATGGCCATATTTTTCATTTTGTGTCTTCACCACTGATTGTGAGTCTTGAGTTTGTGGACCTTCGAGCTGAATTTCCATCTTTTGTGTGCATTAATATGATAGAGGCATTTTCTAAGCCACATGAGAATCAGAATAGCCAAATAGCCTCCCGTTACCCTTACATTGATCCTACTTTTGAAAGCCCCTTTGAGCCTATGAAACCCTTTCTTTTGATAGCCACATTACAAGCCTAATACCTTGTCCCACCCAACATCTTCATGGATTTTCATTGTACAATTTATTGAAATTTAAGTGTGGGGGGAATAGACTTCATTTTTGGGCGTACTTTCATTGATTTCCAATGTGTCATCATATGCTTGAGGGCAATCTTCCATTCAAGTGTGGGGGAGAGGTTGTAATTCTGTGAGCTTTGGGGTGTATATGTGTAATTTTCATTTGTACAAAAGTCATTGAAAAGTGTTCAAAAAAAAATGAAAAAAAATTATATTAAAAAAAATGAAAAAAAGGAATGGGTTGTGTCTTGGGTGGGTCAAAAATCATTCATCATCAACCTTTGATCGTGTTATAAATTAGTTCCATGTGGAGATCAAGCATGGGTTGGGAGATGATTGTGAGACTTGTTTCAAGCACAACTTTCGAAAAAAAAGAGCAAAAAAAGAAAAAAAAAGAACACTTGAATCATCTTGTATTGTGCCATTATTGGAAGTCTTTCATGTTGTACATATTCCATCATCTCACCCTATTCCATTTTCTATCTCCCTCACTTTTCATTCATCACACATTCCTGCCCTTGTAAATATGTGTTTCTATTTCCTTTCAAATCAAATTTCAAAAAAAATGTGCATTGATTTTTCCATATTGGTGTTTTTAACCCCTCTTTTCCTTTGAACATTATATACCTACCGTCCCATAGCCACTGAAAAACCCCTTAAAAGACCTCTTGATTCTTGTACACATTAGATTTGGGAATGGAAGCTGAGAGCTCTTACAAACTCTTGATTTTCACTTTTTGTTGGTGAATGAGTGAACCTCCTAAAATACATTTTTATCATCTTGAGAGGAGTAAGTTTTGAGTGCCTACATTTTCTAATTCAAACCTTGAACATGAAAAAATGAATTGTTTCTGATGCATTATTGTGAACCAAATTTGTGATGGAATTCAATATGGATGAGTGAAATAGTCTAAACCTCCCCTGATTGGAGAAAACAAAATTTTTATATTTGTTGGTGAGTGAAAATGATTTTGTCATGTTTTTATATTTGTTGCACATGAGGACACGCGCAAATCTAAGTGTGGGGGAGTTGATGTTATTAATATTTTCATGACTTATTATATTCCCCCTTTACTTATTTTATATGAAATGTGCATAATTTGTGTGAAATATTAATGTTTTAATATTAAGTATAATATTTGAGCATTTTTAGAAGTAGTCAAATTGAGTCAGTTTAATGTTTTAATAATAACTATCACTATACTGATCCAAATTGTGTGGTTCTTATTTTTTAGGATTCTCCTTTCAATATACAACATTTCATTAGAAGGCACCATGATCCAATTCTTCCATTTGAAGGGTCATATGGTCCTCACAAACAAGACCAAAGAATCTGTGAACAAACTGGACCAGCCTTGAAGATTTATTTACTGGGATCAATACAGAAGTCCAAAAACCTTAACTCTCCACCATAATTCGGGGGACACTACATGTCATCTTGGATAAAAATTTCATGGCCCAAATCCAAGTACAAGGGGCCCAAATAAATCTTTGAAGTCCAGCCCACCATTCTGGACGAGAATGAAAATCAGTATAGTATTCATGACATATCTCCTGATGTAATCATCCAAGCGAGCTGAGATTTTGCAGTGTGAAAGGGGAGATGTAGGCGGCAGACTTTGTTGAAGAAACCATTCGGATTTGAAGGCATCTTAATATTCAAAAACCCTTTCACATTATGGACTTCAAAAAGACTGGATTGAAATGGACAGTTTAAGTTTGTTTATTCAACCGGCCATAACTTTTTATCCTTACGTACAAATGAATCCAAATTTTGAGAGTAGTCGGAAAACATTATTGTCTACAACTTTTAAGAAGGAGATATTTGAATATTCGGCTGTCTGAATTTCCAAATTGGCGATGCAAGTGGAGGGACAGATTGGGAATGCAAACAGTCCACTCCTTGGGCTATAAAAACTCTCCCCTTCTCTCCTTGAGAGGGGTTGGTATTTCAGAAGAGAGGAGATCATATTGGCATGACCAAAGCTTTGACAAAGGCTTGGGAGGACCTGCCATACTCAAGTTTACACTTGAGGGACCTTCCCTCCTCTCTTTCTTTTCACTTACTTTTGTGTTCTTCATTTTTGTAATCTTGTAATTCTCTTTCTTTGTAATTCTGTTTTAATGCAAGTTACTTCTTCAATATCTCTTATTCTCTTCCACCTTCTGTATTTTAATATTAATGTTCTTAAAATAGTTTAAATTCAGTTCAATCCCCTTCCCTTCTTAAGATTCCTCATTCAATCGAAATTCCATTTTTGATTCTTAAATTATTTCGTGTGTGTGTTCGGCACACTACTCTTATCTTGTCCCTTTCTTTTTCTTCTCTTTATAATTCATCACCATAAACATATATTACCAGATTATTAAACATCCAAATGGATGAGTAAATCTCTCATTGGGGTGAGTTATAATTTGGGGATGTTAATTGATTGAGAGTTTTGCTCGATGGGTATTCTTTAAATTAATATTGTGTATGTTAAACTTAATATGTCATGGATTAATGATATGTTTTGTTTAAAAAGTGGTTTCCATGGATTATTGGAACCATAAATACACTACCATAAATAAGTTTTGATTGAGATTAGAACCCTAAGTTAAGTTAAGGCTTGGATTAAAGCCTTCACACTTAGGAATTCCAATCAACATCAACTTATGACATGGGTGTTAATTTAATGCAATACAAAGTAAGGCTCAAGGATATCACATGCTTAACTCCCCAATGATGAACTCACCCCAATCTTTATCAATTTGGTAAATCAAACATCATCCATAAATCATTTCAATTAAGCTCTTCAAACAAACCCCCCTAATCAAAATACAATCAACTAAAAACAAACGACTACTACAAAGTATCATCGCCGAGGATTCGACCCGAGTGCTGCTATACACATTAGCAGAGCACCGGAACCTTGAACGGTCGATAGGCGACAATCGGCCGCACTTTCAACAACCTATGAAGAAACTGACCATTCCTAAGGCATGCCTAACCTGATGGAAATGAGCATTACCCGATGCTCAAGCATGAAACAAAAGTCAAGGAAAACATGACCACCCATCCGAACAAGGGTGTCATTTTAAGCAAGGGGGTCCGACTAGGGACAATGATATGTGAGAGGTTCTATTCCAAAGCAACTCAAGGAGAAACTCAAACTATCCTTATACCAAGGTCTTAAACAGAGGACATCGTTACAGGTTCCATATACTAGCCCTTTATATTTAATCACATTTAATCATTAATCATCAAAAGATTTAATCAAAACATCAAGTACCATTTTTCAAAACAAAACATAAGTTACTTGATCTTAACCAACGCCTCAAGGGTAAAACATGCAAGTTTTATAAAACTCCCTTTTAAAACATTTACATTAATTGACATTCTGCCTTTAATTAGGAAATCTATCACATAAATTCCTTTTAAGAAGATAAGGCGACCTACAAGGGTCCCACTAAGGCGACCTGGGTTCATTAGAATGCAACCCAAAAACAGTTGTTTAATTATTAATAGTCGCAATAGCCATACCAGGTTATCTCATAAGAAACATACACCAACTAGCCTACTTGGGCCTAATTGTGCCTTTAAATAGTTAACCAATTTATTATAACATGCTCAAACACATATCAACCTAGATATATCGATGGATATCAACCTAAAAAGTGACTATACACTTTATTGTTTTTGGAATTTGGCTCCCATTCAAAGGAAACCAATGAATTTTAGTAAAGAAACCAATTACATAACAAACAAGCTAGCAGGTCACTACAAGAAGCTAACAGAGAAATACATGTTGTAATAAGAATAACATTTTAATCACAAAGACATGCTAATAGGAACAGAAGCATGATACAAGGCAAACATGGTATTAAACAGGCAGTATGACAATAGGCTAGCATGCTAAATATATCACCAAAACATGGTATAAAAAGGCATGCTAAATAATTACAAGACATGACATATATTCAAGGAAATCAATTTGAATTAACATGCAGCCTAAAATGCAACTACATGACATGACACTATGCATGGCATGTGAATCCCTATGTACCTATTATGATGCATGCAATGCTTCATCCTTACCTAAACAGGCAAGGGTAAAATATTATAAATTCCATAAATTCATAAGCAGTGAAAATTACACCAATCACTCGAGGTGAAATCATATCAACTGTAATATCGAAAAGTAGGAACATCAATCCCAACCCTGGACACTTGGTCATTTCTCGTACATGGGGTGATCAGTCCCATGCACGACTATTAACCAAGTACCGACACATTCCTAGTCTCCTGTCTACTAACCCAAAATAGTAAGACAAAGGAAAAAATACCACATCTGATACCACTTTGTAACGTCCCGACCCGACTCACCTCTATGACGGTGCCCGGACCGTTGGGTTACATGACCTCAATCGCATCTCCCCGAACACCAGAGGCTGTCGACTAGCAGTAAAGGCCTTTTTGTGTCCGAGGGGGAGACTATGCCCTCATAGGTAATAGGTATTATCATAGAGGAAGTAAACAATAATTGATAATAAATAGCGGAAGCATATAAATGAATAAACTGCAGTAGAAGCAATATAAATAATCCAACTGAATAATACTCAAGTGCGAAAGCTCACAAAACGATGTCATGCCATGATGTATGTCTAAACTGAAAGTATAGAAAACAGAACCCAAGCATGATATCAACTAAAAAGAAAAGAAACAAAGAAACAACTGCATCATGAGCAAGGCTCGGTCCTCTGCCCCATTCTACATCCTAAGTAGCAAGGAACAATCAATCAAGCCTCAGAAGCAGCACACTTCCCTTTGTCAATACCTGCAAACATATAATCTACTCGGGTGTCAACGACGCCCGAGCAGGGTGTGAGATAAAATCCCAGTAGCCCGACACCCGCGATGTCTAAACCATTCCATTTCGTGCAATAATAAAATGCAGTGTGCCATTATATAACAATTGCAAATAATTTATTAAGTGCAATGAAATAAATAACTCGGTCCGGGTTCCCAACGACACCCGTCCCTAATCACTTGCTTTGGCCAAAGCCAGAAGTCTGAAAGGAGTACCTGTAAGCAGAATACACATATCCATATATATAAATCCTGGAAAAGTAAGGCAAAACAAGGAAGATACATACCCCCCAAGATTGTGCTTTAACTTGGGGTATAAGTCATGTGTCAACCAGGTGTGCTTCAACACACCAGAAAATATCTCAAATATCAAGGGACTTACAACGACATTAATATAAACCCTCAGTGCATCATTATTAAGGTTCAAGTAGAGAGTTGGAGTCCGAGCCCGTCCCGAAGGTATCGCTAGAGAACATCCTTCAATTATCCAATGCCACTAAGCCCGTCCAAAGCAATCTTTCGAAAGACCAAGTATCGTTCAAGGCATGACTTTACCCTGAGTCCGTCCCGATCTCGTAAAAAGGGGTTGAGCATCATCCGAGGCTGGCTTAGCCACATTGCCAACAGATCTGTCTCGAGGGGCCCTTTTGGAACCGGTATCACTCATAAGTATTAGAAAGCCTGGGGAAGTCTCAGTCCGACAAAGCCAACGACACCCCCCCCCCCCGACGCATAGTGGTAACCATCAGGAACAGAGGGTCTAAGCGTGACCCTTAATACGGGACCCACCTTCTTTCCCCGCCCTGAATTTAATTAAAGTTTTCCCAGCAACATATATGACATAAACATATGTAATTTCATTTTGAAACTAAACAGGCACACCCGTGCATCACCTGGTGCAAATTTACTATTTCAGCATAGAAATCTTAACGAGGCAAAGTATCACATCAACATAAGCAGATAAAATGCACTTTTAAATAAATAAATAAATTAGCACAACCAACTACCAAAGATCCAACAATTTCAATGTTCATAATTAATCTAAATTAATTATTTAAATTAAACATCATATAGTGCAAATTAACTATTTTAGCATAGCAATTATAACAAGGCAAGTACCGCATCAACATAAGCAGATAAATGTACTTTTAAATAAATAAATAAATTAGCACAACCAACTACCAAAGATCCAACAATTCTAAAGTTCATAATTAATCTAAATTAATTATTTAAATAAAGCATCACAAAAATAGGTTGCGCAACACATGAAGTTAATTAAATTAAATGTTCGGGCATGCACATTTAAATAAATAAATAATTCAGCACAAACAACAATCAAAGATCCAACAATTAAAGGTTCATAATTATTTTAAAATAATTATTTAAATTAAACACAACAAAAATAGGTTGTGCAACACATGCAGTTAAGTGAATTAAATATATGGGCTAACGAAATTTATACCGACCACGTCGGCACACCCAAAGGGGTATCTGACCACGTTGCAATAATTTAAACAATTTAATTCATGATCAATGGGGCTGTAACAACTAGGTGAAACAATTGAATTAAGAAAATTGGGTGAATTTTCACAAAGCCGGTAGACACCGACTAACGGCACAACGATGCGTTTTTATAAATCGCAATGAAATGGGGGAAAAGAGAGTACACACCCTACCTTATGGTCGTAGATGATCCTATGATCCGTGGTAGACTTTGATTTGACCTAAAACGGAAGAAAACAGATGATTTTAGAAAAACCCCAAAATAGGGTAAAATCCTTTCATGGAGAACTGTGCAAAGCATTTGGAATGAGATCGCACGATTCTGGGTGCGTGGGATAAGCCTTACCGAGAGGTTCACAACGCATTTGACGGTGAAGAAAACAAATAATGAACGGAGCTGTGGCGGTTTTCCGAAGATGGGAGAGGGTGGTGCGCACCACATAGGGAGAGGGGGTGCGCCATGCACAGGAGAGGGAGGAGAGGAAGAGAGGAGAAAAGAAAAAAAGGAAAAGGAAAAGGAAAAATAAAAGAGATAAATAAATAAAATAATAAAAATAAAATGGTGGAAGAAATGAAATAAATAATTAAAATGAGTTTATTTCATTTTAATTTTTTTTAATTTTTCTCCAACCGTATCTATTTTATTATTTATTTTTATCCCTTTTTAAATTCCATTAAATTCCTTTAATCCTTTGTAATTATTTTTAACCCGAACGCTGCGCTACGACGCGACATAATATTTTACATAAAGCCTGAGCAATCATTTAATTAATTTTAATAGCTAATCGGGATCCGCAACTTGGTGCGCAAGCGCGCGCCCTGGGTCGTTTTAAAGATTTGGACTAAAAACTTAACGGTTCACACTTTGATTTAAGTTGAGACGTAACATGCATTTATGTGGGTAATTAATAATATTTTATCTAACCCAACAATAAATATTCACCCATATATATGCACGTGTTATGTATATACACACACACACACATTTATATATTCATATCTATACACCCACACATGTATATATATAACTATATATATATTTAACCCCACATATATATATATACATATATCATATACATATATCTTCATGTTTTTGTTCTAATATAATAATATTAACAACAATTAAAGTAATCGTTATTTAATTCAACCCATCAATGACACCATTAATATTTAAAAAACAAACAATAAAAAAAATAACAGTTATTAAATAAATATTGATTGTGCATTTGTATTTAATTCGAATAATTAATAATATCACATTTATTATATTGCGCAGTTATTATTTACATGGCAACGTGATTTATTAATTGCGGATGTGCATTTTCCTTTATTGCCTTCAAAATAAATAATAATATTAATAATAAAATTATTAATATTTCTAATTGCCAATAAAATATTTATAACGCGGATAAATTATCTTCGGGTGTGATATGATCAAACGTCCAACGCTCGTAAAGGTTATACCCTACCTAGGGTAAACCCCATGTCTCGAAATTATCGGTGATATCAGATTTCTCATTTGATGCACTGTTTGTGAGAAAACAATTATTTATTATTTAAAAATCGGAATAATTAATTAATTAAAAATAAAGATGGTATTATCAAGTACGGGGGTGCCAAACACCTGATGCGAATCAAGGTTATATCCTAACTAGGGTAAACCCAGCATTCCGAACCTAACGGTAGTCTCAGATTTCTCATACGACGTACCGTTTGAGAGAAAATAATTATTTATTATTTAAAAATCGGAATAATTAATTAATAAAAAATAAAAATGGAATTATCACGTGCGAGGGTGCCAAACACTCGATGTGAATCAAGGTTATACCCTACCTAGGGTAAACCCGACGTTCCGGACCTAAAGGTGGTCTCAAATTTCTCGTACGACACACCGTTTGAGAGTTATTTTATTTTTTTGAAAAGAAACAAACACGTGTATCAATAAAATAAACTTAATATTTTTATTCTATCAACACCGCAGTGTCGACTATCGGAAACAAAAAGTTCTGACGCTCGGTTTTAAAACCGACCTGCCTAGTTAATGGAAAAAATTTATTTCCTGCGTTTTTTCATCCTGTTCAAAACACGGAACGTTACACTAGTCGCTAGCCCTTGACCTATTGAAGGTGGGATTGTGGTGTCACTCTCAGCTTACTATTGGGCAGATCGGCCCTGTTGGGTCAGGTCATGAAAGAGTGGTATCAAAGCCATAAGCTGTCTTAGGACCATAGATTGGAGATAGTCTAGTTGTGAGAATTGCTTTGAGAACCAGAGAAGTAGTGCTAAAGTGTCTCGAGTACGGATCTCAAGCCAAGGAACCCGATGATGGTGCAACGACTGATGTATCCATTCACCAGAACTCTGATAACTTACTTGTTGACTTGATACATGTAGTCACTAGTTGTAGGGAATACAATAGTATATGCATCATATAGGAACGAGTTTTCATTTCTATGTCCTTCTTGAGTTAGCTCCCCAGACATGCCCTTTTGACC
The DNA here is from genome assembly GCA_963277665.1 of Viscum album. Classification (NCBI taxonomy): domain Eukaryota; kingdom Viridiplantae; phylum Streptophyta; class Magnoliopsida; order Santalales; family Viscaceae; genus Viscum; species Viscum album. The sequence goes on along the minus strand of OY728159.1, from coordinate 598,157,716 downwards.
GTGGTGCGTCTTGATTATTATAGGATGTTTCCATGATAGAATCCAGTAAGGATTCCACATTGGATTCATGGTCATGATCCAATAGGTGATGAGACCTTTGTATAGGGACCTAATCATGAGGTTTTCTCTTCGGGTGGACAAAAAACAATACTTTCACTTGTTGAGCAGCACATAAACCCACCTCCTATAGTTTTGGTGGATGCGTTCTGTTAGTCTAAGCCATGGTTGGCTCTGATGTCATTAGATGATGACACACAGAGGCTGAGCACACACTGTGAGTTTCTGTGGCATAAATCGCTCAAAGTCCACGACGAGTAGGAGTAGCTGGCAGCAGGTGAGCGATATAGGACTGGTAGGTCACGAAATATGAGATATCAACATGCACGGAGACCTTGAGGACAATCAAGTCCATCGGGGGAGAGGTTTTTGTTATACCTATGATGGACGTGGTCACATCACCTGAGTATGTCCGATTCGCTGTATAGCAGTCAGGGAGACGGTTGATGGGCCACTATGATAGAGGCATCAACTTGATCAGGGAGATCCGCATGGTGGTGGGTGTGGAAAAGGAGTTAGGAGAGATGTGGGTAGTTGCCGATGCTACAACCCGCTACCATTGTTTCCACCTCCAGAAGGTCTATGCTAGGATCATAGATTTGGCGGTTAGGGACATGGACAATTGTAGGCAGTGGAGGCTTACGTTTTTGAGGCTCTAGGCATGGTACGAGGTACTATCTATGCTCTCTCTTCTTTATCCACAGTGTTTATAGACATACATGCAAGTCTTCTTTCTATGTTTCACCCCTAGTGAGAGATTTTGAGATACCAATAGAGCCTCTAGTTCAACCCTTGAGATTAGTGACTCCAACTGAGGAAGTTTCAGAAATCACACCCTTCTAACGGCAGTGTGACTTGACTCCTGGGGGAGAGAGTTTCATGCGTAAACTCTTCACATCGATGATGAGGCCCAATGATGTTATTCTTGATATGTACTAGTTGTCTACTATCCATGCCCAGTTTGATTGTTACTGACAAGGGTTGTAGTGTGTTTGAGTTGATGGGATGATATTTTCCTTCATTGGTGAGAATGAATCTATGGAAGGGTAGGATGAGCTTGTATGTAGGGGGATACACCAAATTTTTCATCAGTTGGCTACTATGACCCTTGAATTAGTGAATACTATGAGCTTTTAGTTCCCTACAATAGTGGAGGAGCATAATATCATCTTCCTCGAGAATGTGTTTCATTTACCTCATCATTGAGAGATTGAATTTTGTATATACTTACACCCAAGGGCTATCTCGATATCTACGTCAACATATCAGATGACCCCTATAGAGCTACTAGAGCTAAGGCATAGTTTAAGGACCAGTAGAGGAAGGGCCTCACCAGACATAGTGTGCCCCCTAGGCATCCCTAGTGTTGTTTTCCAAGATAGCAGATGAGAACTTTTGGTTATGTATGGATTATCATCACCTAAACCAGGCATTTATTAAGAATAAGTATCCACTTATGAGAATCAATGATCACTCCGACCAATTGAAAGGGGCAAAGTGGTTCTCAAATATTGACCTCAGGTGGGTTGTCACCTGCTCTAGGTTCGAGAGGAGGATGTACCAACGGTGTCTTTTTTTGCTATTGTGGTCACTATGATTACCTGGTGATACCCTTTAGCATAATGAACACCCTATATTTTTATAAGACCCATGCACCAGATCTTTCAACCATTCTTAGACCAGTTCACAGTGGTCTTCATAGATGACATCCTCATGTACTCAACATTTGAGGTGGAGCATGTGATACATTTGAGGATGGTCCTGGATGTACTCCAGAAACACCTGATTCATGGGAAGCTCTCAAAGTGTCAATTTTGGATTCGAGAGATCCACTTTCTAGGACATGTCATCCCAGAGGAGGGAGTAGTAGTGGACCCAACAAAGATCGAGGAACTGTTAGATTAGGAGCCACCCAAGAGCATGACAGAGGTGTGAATCTTATTTAGGTTGACTAGAAATTATCAGAGACTCGTGACCGATTTCTCCAGCATCGTGACACCTCTAACTTTCTTGAATCGAAAGGGGGAAACATTTCATTTGGATGGAGAAGTGTCAATAGTATTTTCAAGAGATGTGACAGATATTGACGAGCGCCTCCATCTTGAGACTGCTGGAGGAGAGAGTTGAATATGTGGTGTTTTGCAATGCCTCCCGAGATGGAATTGGATGTGTTTTGATGTAGAGGCAGATGGTGATTGCTTATGAGTCCCGATAGCTTCCATGAGAATAATTACATAACCCACAACTTGGGAGCTAACAACAGCGGTGTTTTCCATGAAGGCACTAGGACACTATCATATAGGAGAGTGACCCATCATCTACTTTGACTATAATAGTCTCATGTGTATCTTCATGTAGAAATATCATAATCCAAGGTAGAGGTGATGACTGGAGTTATTGTGGGACTATGATTTTGAGATAGTCTATACTCTTGGGAAGGGAAATGTGGTGAAAGGTACTCACAACATAAAATTCTATTCACAATTACGGAGCAAGGCAACAGATCAATTGACCTCTTTGCATTCAACCTTTTTTAGATGAGGGTGGAGCGACTATTCTCCAGTCGATGGTTGCGACCCCTCCACCTATTTGGTGCGCTAGGGAAGCGTATCTTGGAAATTTGGTTTGTGAGGTCTTGCATGACAAAATATCACATGACATGCTCATGATGGATTTTCTAAAGGTGGGGAGCACATCATCCTTTTCTGAGGAAAGACGATGGTGCTAGTCACTCCATAGGTGGTGGCGTTGAGGGAGTTTCATACATCTCCCTTAACGGTACATCTTGGAGTGATGCATATGAATTAGGAGCTTCAACGTCAGTTTTGGTGGTCAGAGATAAAGTGGAATGTAATCGAGTTTGTCTCTCGATGCCCCACTTACTAGTAGGTGAAGTTCGAGCATCATGTGACAGGGGGTTTAACCCAACCCCTTGAGGTGCTAGAGTGGAAGTGGGATGATATATTTATGGATTTTGTGTCGGGACTTCCATGAACAACGAGTGGCCATGATGCTATCTGAGTGATTTTAGACCAACACACCAAGTCGTCCCATTCATTTCCATTAAAGAGCAGAGTTTAGTGGAGAGATTTGGACACTTGTGCATGTAGGAGATAGTCTGACTTCATGGAGTTCCCTCGACGATTGTTTCATACCGTGACGCTTGCTTCACATCCAGATTGTGGAGAGGATTGTGAAAGGATTTTGATACTCAGTTGTGGATGAGAATAATGTTCCACCCCCAAATGAAAGTCCAGATTGTGTGGACCATTCAGGTCCTAGAGGAAATGATGCAGGCTTACATGCTGGATTTTGGCTACAACTAGGAGGACCATCTACCCTAGGCGGAGTTTGTAAACCACAATAATTACTACTCCACCATTGGTATTTCACAATTCAAGGCCTCATATGAGATACCTTTCAGGTCACCATTGTGATGGACAAAGATAGGAGAGATAACGTTTATGGGCCCAACATTGGTTATAGCGATGACAGAGAAGGTACATATCATCCAAGAGAGGATGACTGCCAAAAGCTGTCGAAAGTCCCATGCATACCGACAATGGATTACTTTGGAGTTTGATGAGGGAGACCATGTGTTCTTGAAGGTATCACCTCGGTGAGGACTACATAGATTTGACTGAGGTGACAAGTTATCTCCAAGACTCATCGACCCTTTCCTGATATTGTGTAGAGTTAGGGAGGTGACGTATCACTTGGCCTTACCACCACAATTATACCAAGTTCATGATTTTTTCCACATGTCGTAGCTAAAGAGATGTTCATAACCCACCACACATCATTGAATGAGGTACACTGAATTTTGGGGATGAAACTACACTCTCAGAGTACTCGGTAGTAAACAAGGATCACCGAGTGAATATTCTTCATGGGTGAGTGATTCCCTTGGTGCACATTCAGTGGTAGCACGAGAACCTCCAGAATAGCTTGTGGGAGTAGGAGAAATAGATGCGAGCTCAGTACCATCACCTGTTGGGTTAGTTTTCGCTTTTCAAGATGAAAATCCTTAAAGGTGGAGAGAATGTAACAACTCTAAAATTTCAATTTGACACTTTGGAAAATGTTGAATAATATTATCAGAGTTGGTGCAGAGTTTCGGGCCTTATAGAGTCTCAAAATTTATATATTAAAAATAATAAATATAGTGTTTTCTCCATGCACAGTTTTTTAAAAAATAATTAATATCTCCCGAACGGTGGCTCAGATGAGAAAACTAAGACCCCCATTAAATCCAGAATGTGAGTTTTACCCTAGGCATGACATAAGTTTTGTTGGCGCCATACGTTTCGATAGAGTGCAGTCGCTAGCAGATATTAGATAAAAATAAATAAATAAAATTAATTATTTAATTTATTATCTAATTTATGTCTAAACCTAGCATAGCCTCTATTTAAATCCTATTAGAGCCAATCTCCAGGGTTATCCACATAACAATGGGAGATTGAGAGGAGGGGATTGTCACCATGAGGGAGACTTTGATGATCAGAAGATGGTGGACTGAGGATTGGAGATCGAAATACCATGGGGATTTTTTTCGATGATAGAGTTCTTGGATCTCGTAAATGACAACGATGAAAAATCATTCTTCATCAGCAATTGATTCGATATTGAGGTAGGGATTTTTGGTTTTCATGGTTTAGTTTCCCCTTTCTTGATTATTGTGAAAAACACAAATTAATTCATTTAGAATTAATTCATGGACTATTATTCATTGTTTATCCCCTTGTTTATTTTATTCATAGATTTATGAATTGATGATTTGATTGAAAACCCATCAATTCCTCTTTCTTCTATCTAAAATATTGGTCAAGCCTAACACGACCAACATCAGTTTACTCACTTTTGTGTTTCGTGGTTTTAGATTTCCCTACTTGGTATGTTTATACACTCCCGTGCATGGGTTCTAACTGTATATGTCATGTCTTACATAGACATCATACCTTTCAATGGAGTTCTAGGTAGACCAGGAGATAGTGGAGCTTAGTTGTGCTTGGAAGACCACATACAGATCTAGGAGTTGATTTTTGGTAGTAGTCACCTATTTTTAGTAGGTCAGACTCTTTTACAGTATTGGTGGGCTTGTATTTGGGCCCTTTTTCTTTTCTATTTTATTCTGTCATACTCTGACGTGGGATGTTAGTAGTTCATGCATGCATTGTGTTCCTACCAGTTATCTTTATGCATTTCATTACGTGGTGGATGTGGAGATGTGTGCATGTGTACATGTACCTTAGGCTAATGCATCCCATGTAACACCCCAAAATCTTAATATATGATTACCTTTAAATAAGTTAATGTGTTCGATTGCTTTCTCCATAAGTAACACCAAACTTAAATGAAACCATGATATATCTAGATAAAATATAAATATTTAAGTACGACCGTTAAAATATAGTCGTTGAATTAACATGAATGTATAAGAGTAAACACTTTATGAAATATATGTATAAATAAAATAACAATTACTTTTAAAATGAATGAAATAAAATTAGTTTACCTAAAATGGCTAATAAGATCATTTATTATTAATAAAATTATTTTTCTAAAAATTTCCTTTTTACGTGATATGCATTTCTATATCAAGACACGTGTGATTAATGATGATAAAAAATATTCGATACAAACAATCGGTTAACAGTAATTTAATTAGTAAATAATAGAAAAGATGAATGAGAATGGTTAATAAAATACAATTAGCCATTGAAAATATATTACTTAGGATAAATATTAATTACCATGGTAAAAATAAAATGACTGTTTTCAAAGTATTAATTTTTATCTAAATAAATTAGATTAATCTAATTTAAAATGAATCTAATATGATTTTTAAACACATAAAAAATATATAAACACTCATTCAATTAATAATTAATAGGAAATAATAATAAAAAAATTTAATATATGAAAAGACATTTTTCTATAAAGATTGGTTTTCCTGTATCTTAGGTTTTAATTTAAAATTCAATTATCTCATATTTAGAAATTGAATTAGGTTAAATGAATCCCAAATTTTTATTCAGCATGACAAAATTTGGTAAGAATATTCATCTTATTTTTTTAGTAATAAAACAATTACACGGTTAATTTTTAATCAAGATTAATAAGGGAAAATTGGTAAATGGGGTATCTCGGTTTTTTAATAATTGAAAGGTCACATACACCTTCTAGAAAGCCTTATTTGGTATAAAATTCATACCCGCATGTCTCACATACTATTTCTCCACCTAACTCAGCCAACTCCCATGCAATTCTATTCTAATCCCTTACCTATCATTTTTTTCCAAATATTTGTCCCTCTTTTCACCTATAAAAGGAGTTCACATCCTCCCACTTCAAGCCACACCTATAGTTTGAAAATCCCATGAAACACTACCCGATTTACTTCTTCTAGATCCCCTATACACGTTTGGAATCCCCTGGCCTCAACAAAGTGTCTCATTCCCTTAATTTTCAAAGGATACTTCAAGAGAATATTTAAATTCTCAACGTAAGTTTTACATACCCTTTTACTTTTATTCTTTATCCTTCCCATCCACCCTCCAAAACCATTCTAACTATATGTATATAATTAAATAAATATAAATAATATACTGATTTTTTTTACATTGATGATATAACCATTATCTATTCCCCTCCTATTCAATCGAAAAAATGAAAATGTTGCTTATGCGTGTGTACGGACTACCGCCTCCATGAATGACATGTTTTTTTTCATCACCAACTTTCAAGGATGGTTTTAGAAATGGGTTTAGTGAGTAGATATGTTATTTATGACATTATTTATATTATTTAAATAAAAATTAGGCATTTTATAATTAATATTAGAAATAATCGACCATTGTAACATTAACTGCCTCATACAAGTATACTTAAAGGAAAATCCTTTTATTCATACCACACAATTTTTTTCATATACATCACTTTTTCTAATTCCTTATAAATTTAATATATCACACTAATAAATACTAAATATGATCATTATTCTTCTGTTATAATTATATTACAACTAAACCACCTTATAATCACCCATTAATCTTGGTTGGTTCATGTTTGGGTCGGTTTAACCACATACTTGAACTATACTATGCATTTATATCATGGAATACTATGAGAACTTATTTACTGGTATAGTATGATATAAATATGCAAATAATGTTTTTTTTGGTTTTGGAATGGTTATATAAACATTTAACTCATTAATTAAGAAATCACACTTTGTTCATTAAGAGTCACCGAAACTTGCTTGTCATCGATTTCAACCTTGTGGATCGTAACCAAAGATACCATAAAATGAGATTATAACTTTATAACTATCATGGAACATCTATCCCAATACCTTTAATTATCTTGTAATTATGAACTTTGTAATAATAATGAATACCAACATTTTTTTACAAAACTAGTTTAAGACGATAAATATTACTTACACCCGGTTTTGAAAATAGGTAAAAACTAACTAATATTCATATGTATAAAATGATTTTAAATGAAGATTATAAATGGTTATATTTATGAAAAAGGTTCTTGTGTATGTATTTAATGAACTTAATTTAATTATTCAGGATGTTTAGTGCATGTGCAGAATGAATCAGGATCAAGGTAAGTTTTTTTGTCTCAAATTTCTCTCTTTAAGGCATGTTTTATATTATGCACCTAAGTTTATTTATATGGTGTATATAATACCTATTTGAGATATCATATCATGAATTATCTTTTAATTATGAAATTTTAAGTTCAATTTCAAGCCCTTTGCGTAACTATCTGGGCCCTCCTGGTCCGTTACTTTGTCAATTTTGGGTTTTGGAGGTGTTTCAGGGGAGGCTTGAGTAGGTTTTGTGGTGTTTGGAGGTGAAACAAAGCTTCTATAGGACATTGACATCATGAATGGTTTACATGATGTAAATTAGCGACTCATGGCTTGTGTAGCCGATTGGTTTCACAACTTATATGTGGGATAAGGGGAAACCAAGAAACAGATTCACGTCGTGAAAGTAGTACACGATGTGTAATTAAATAAAGGCTGAGGCGACGTGAAATTCGGTGGGAGTCAGAAAATATGGGAATTCACATCATGAATGGGTTATACGATGTGAAAGTGTTGGGTTCTAGGTTATTTTACAATCCGTTCAGGCTATTTCTTTTCATTTGGCTATACTGCTCTCTCTCATTTTGGGCAAACCCTAGGTTCCTTGAGGAGACTTTCTAGCCCTCTTCTCCCTTTCTTTGATGCACGGGTTCTGGTGGATCCTTTTTGGTGATCCGTAGTGAGTTCTCCTCTATTTACCATGGTTTTCCTTTTATTCTTCTTTGAAGATCCACTGTGGTGGTGCGGTTTTGGTTTAGGGTGTGTATGGGTTGCGTTTTGACAACCCTTTGGTGTAGTGTAGGTTGATCCACAAGTTCCTTATGTGGTGGTGGAATTTGGGAAGTTTCTTCTTTACCCTATGATGCACAACAATATTTGAAGTCTTCCTTGATGTAAGGGATCTTTATTCTCACCCTTTTACATGACATGTGTGAGATTTTCATGTTTTTTCTTACCTTTGGTTGGATAGTAAGAGTCAAAGTAATCAGATAATTAATTTCTATAGTAAAATTGATGGGAATAAGGAGTTTACATAATGATTTACTTCTTTAATATATGTTGTTGATATTATTATGCATTCTTGTTTCCAATTTTGAAAATAATGACTATTGGGATCCTTGTTTGCACTGTAGTTGTTATGCTGTAATAACACTTGTTGTGTTGTGTGATCACACCCTAAATAAATGACGAATGAACATATATTTGGATAATAAAATAGTTTCCCTTGGATTTTGGTATGTGTGATAATACCTATGTGAATTAAATAATTAATGTGATGAAAGCTCCTAAATAATCATGGAATCCGGTTTGTGATGATGTTGTGTATTCTTGTGCTTGCTGTGTTACTTTACATAGTTTGAGCTATTGTGTGGTGATAGAGGTGATAATTTGGGCCATGTGATGTGTGGTTCTATGATGTAGATGTTGGTTAGCATGGATGTGATGTGGGAAGTTATGCGTTGTGGGAAGTTGTTCAATGTGGTGCATAGTGGTTGTGGCGTAGTGGTTGTGGTGTAGTGGTTGTGGCACAGTGTATTTGTTGTGGTATGTGGTGATAACGTTTCATGATGGCTATGATGAGTGGTTGATATGGTGAGATGGCTTGGGTGATGTGGTGTGGTGATAGTGGTGGATGTGTGGTGCTATGACGGTGGTTGTGCGAGTTGAGCCAGTTGTAGCATGATATGGTTGAGATAGTTGCGCGGTTAGCCATGGGATGAACTTTGATGATAAATGAAACAAAATAAACTGGTTGATAAATAAGATGGACTAGAAACATATGTGTGGTAATTGACTTATTGAATTTAATAAATGAATTAATAGAGTAATGTGAAATGAATTGAATAACAAATAAATGTGACTGTAACTGGAAGTGGGAAATGTAGTGTGGTTTGTGATGTGGTTGTGTGGTGTTGCATGTAGTGGTGGGAACAGTTGTGAAAATTGATGTGGTATGCACCAGTGTAGTTGATTTGAACCCATATTCTTGGTACTGTGTGCTATCTATATATCATGCATGTTTATGTTATTTTATATGCGCCCCACCTAAGTTGGATAACCTTACCAATTCTCAGAGGTGCTGAGATTCAGGTGTATTCCCCAATATCCAGGATGGTGGTGATATGGATGGCTGGATAACCCCTCTCCCCACTCTTCCTTTAACAGTAGTGATATAGGTTGGTGTTGGAGATTACCCAAAGGTGATGTGTGGACCAAGTGTCTGTGGGCAGGATGTGATGTGATGTAACATGTGGCCCAAGTGTCTACGGGTGGGATGTGATGTGATTTTTGTCCCAGATGTCTACGAGTGAGATGTGATGTTATGTGATGTGTGGACCAGGTGTCTACAGGCAGGATGTGATGTGATGTAACCTATGGCCCAAGTTTCTGCAGGTGAGATGTGATGTGATGTATGTTGTGGAAATGTTGAGAGTCACAACGAAAAATAGGTTTGCAGATGAAGACAATACATTAACAAAAGAAAAAGAAGAACACGAACACAGTGATTTACACGGTTCATGAATAATCCCTACATCCACAGAGAGGTAAAATTTCACTATGATTCAGGAGTACAAATATTATAGGGAGATCTCTGAGTTTCACACATAGAAAACCCTATCTCGAAATAAGCTAATAAAGATGATAAAGTACTGTGCCAACAACTAGATAGTAAGTCCATTGTACTACAGTGAACAATGGTTGAAAGTCCGCACAACTACAATGCACAATATGGGCTGCAAGAATTAGACTCAACATCATCCAAAAGGATCGGGCTACACCAATCCAACAATCTTCCACTTGAAGCCTGATCCACTACGCTGACCTGCTTCGATACCACTGACTTAGAAAAATTATTTAATCTGATCTCCTCCTCTTCTTCAATCATCGGTGCATTCTTTCCATTCACAACATCAATTTCAAACTGGTGGTTCATGAAATACCACATGTTTTCCCTTTTGTGCTCCCAAAGTTTTTTCCCATGTTCTTCCTCTCATCCTCCATTCATTAGTGGAGACCACTAGAGGCACAAATAGTGCCTCAAATTCTATATAACCACCAACTTCATCAATACGTCAGTCGGATTGTTGGTTCCATGAATCTTCTACAATGTTAGAAACCCATCCTGTATCAAGACTATGATAAAATAGTACTTCAACTGAATGTGATTTTATAGGGAATTAAATAAAGGATTCTTTGTAAGATGTATAACACTCTAACTGTCAAATTACAATACATTTTCCTTCTTCTTTCTACCCAACCCATCCAAGAAGTTCTTTATCCAAACCATCTCCTTTCCAGCTTTTGTTACAGTAATGTATTCTACCTCTATGGTGGATAGATACACTACCATTTATAGTTGAGATATCTATCTCACCATAGTTCCTTCATAGGTAAATACATAAACTGTGACACCCCTTCCGTCATTGACATCACCTCCAAGGTCAGCATCCATATACCCCTACAATGACTTTCATTTTCTAAAGAACAAATATATCTCCTTGATTTCCTTCAAATACCTTAGTATCCACTTCAAATCTTCCTAATGTTTCTTTTTAGGGTTATCCATGTACCTATTCACAACTACCACTGCATGAGAAATGTCAGATTGAGTACAAACATGACATAAATTAGTCTTCCAACAAATGATGTGTATGGAACCTTTATCATTTACTCAACCTCTTCTGTCCTCTTCGGTGATTTCTACTTTGATATTTTGAAATAGTCTACCAGGGGAATAAATATTGGATTTTCTTCCATTATACCAAATCTTCTTAGAACCTTTCCAATGTAGTCAACCTGTAATAACATCAAAGTTCCAGCTGTGCGGTCTCTCTTGATCTTCATCCCCAAGATCTTGCCAGCTTCTCCAAGATCTTTCATCTCAAACTCCTCAGCTAACTTCCTTTTTATCTAATCAATCCTCTGCATACATGATCCTGCAATGATCATGTCATCCACATATAGAAGCAATATAATATATTCATCACCAAAATACTTGATGTAGCAATACTGATCCATTCCACATTGTTTGTATGCATTTTTAGTCATGAATACATAAATTTTTTTGTTCCATTTCATGGGTGCCTGCTTCAACCCATATAAGATATTATGAAGTTTTCAAACTAGGTCTTCCTTCCCAGACTCAACATACCCCTCTATATGCTTCATATATATTTCATCCTCCAGAACTACATGAAGGAAAGTAGTCTTGTCATCAAGCTACTCAAGATGCAAGTTTTATGATGCTACAATGTTGAGAACCACCCAGATGGTGGTAAGATTCACTACATGTGAGAAAATTTTAGTGAAATATACTCCTTTATTCTATTATATAGAATCCTACCTTTTTATTTCACAACTTTTCATTACATTTTACAAAAAGAGCATCTTAAAAGTTTAGTGTCTTGAAAATAAGGCACATAATACATGAAAACATAAAACATTCTTCTATTACAAGTGAAAGGATTCATCAAGGTTAATTCTATGTACATTTATGGAATCTCATAATATAGGTAAATAAATCAAAATAAATAGTGAGTATAAGTCCTATTAAGGGAAAATAAGGGAAACAATTTACATGTGAACTTTAGATATATCAATAAGAACTTGAGGAATTTTCATAAAGACATAAGAAAGAGACATATAATAATAATAAAAAATTGAATCATAACTTGAAAATGTGGATACAACATTTAATTTAGACATTCATAATCATATCACCAAGGTCCATCGCTAAGGTATTATTATAACATCCCGCCTTTTTATCACATTAACTTTCATTACATTATACAAAACCGAGGATCTTTAAGGTTTAATGTCTTGGAAACCAGGAACTTAATACATGAAAACATAAAACATTCTTCTTAAACACTTGAAAGGCTTCTTCATTGTTCATCCTAAGTTCATTAAAGCATCTCATAACCTGGGAGCATACATAAATGGAAAGGGTGAGTAGAAGGCTCAGTAAGGGAAACAAGGGAAACATTTTACATGTGAACTTGAGATACATAAAAAAGTCATGAAAAATAACTTTAAGGCATGATAAAGAGATCATGAGGCATATCATAATAAAAATAACATGTTTCATAACTTGAAGATGTGGCTACAAAATTTAACATAGAAAATCATTTCCATTTCACCAAGGTCCATCCCCAAGGTGTCATTAAAAATTACCAAGGTTATTCACCAAGGTATCGTTAAAAATGGTCATCTCTAGAGATTAAGTCTTTACCCAATGCATTGGAGGGCTATCAGGGCGCACCCTTAAATTTTCCTTTATTAACATGTGAGACACATATATCATCATCAATAATTTCATAAACAACCAATATAGCATAAAATAAATGGGTTTCATTTCATAGTCATCACATTTTAAAAAATGCTTTAAAGACGTGATCTTTACGTCACTTTAAATTCATGAAAAAGGAAAGCGGGTTTCATGTATGTAAATACCAGAATTTAAAATAGAACATTTTGATATATATGTGAATAACCATATAGAATAAATAGATTTGAGTATTTACTTAATAAAATAAAATAATTTGAGAAAAAGAGAGACATTTTGAGATGAAAATTCTGCAGCATAACGGCTATGTTACAGGGTTTTAGAAAACATTGAAAAGAGAGGGGAAAAGGGTCACCCACTCATAAATGATACATAAAACAGTATAGAGACAGAACATAAAGGATATAAGAACATGGTAATGAAAATTTAAAGACATATCATATGAAATGAAAAACATGGAAGGAAGACAAAAATAAGATTTCTCTTATGAAAATTCGGCAGCCTAACGACGTTACTTAAAACTTAAAAAAATGAATTGACGAGAAAAAATAGAGTCTATCATCATATGAACATAAAAGATCAGTATGATAGATATAGAGATCATAAACCAACATAATAAAAAGGAACATGAAAGACTTGACATGAAAATAGATCTTGAAAATGAGAAGGGTGAAAGAATCCCTTAAAAATTCAGTAGCCTAACAACACCACTTAAACATTCTCAAAATTAATTGATGAGAGAAAGAGGGGGTATCTCATAATATGAACATGAAAATGACAGTAGGATGAATATAAAAGAACATCCCCAACATAATAACATGGATCATAAAATAAATGACATAAAAGAGAGTACTTGGAAAGAAAGAGATAGGTAGGATCCCTTACCTTGAAGAGTAACTTCGAAATCTTGAAGTTTGGGACCTTGGGAGGCTTGAGGGAACCTTGGGAGGACTCATTGGGAGGTAAGGAGATCATAACTTTGTTGAGGAAGATTTTGGAATGGAAAGGATGAGAGGATGTATTGGTATTTATAGGGGAAGTGAGGGGACAAGGCATTAATGGCCAAGGGACACCTCATTGGTGGTATTGTCAAAACCATGGGCTTGCCCATGGTATTTTCCCATGGTATTGGCCACTTGGGACTCCTCATACCTTATCTTACTATTCATAAGTCGACCATATTGATTACATACTTAATACATCATTTAATGATGTCATTAAACACCCGTAACTTAAAAACTGTATTTTCACTATTCACCGAAAATTCAACTTTCTCAGAAAAATCCCAAAATTTCACCTTAACCAAATATAGATGATCTGATTTAAAAAATGAACTCCATTTTATAGAAATAATTTTCTCAATATTTTTAATTTAATTTTTAAATAAATACACCATTCACCGAAAATTCATTTTTTTCAGAAAAATCCCCAAAAATTACCTTAACATAATATCGATGCTCTGAGTTAAAAAATGAACTCCATTTTATAAAAATAAATTTTTAAATATTTTTAATTTAATTTTTAATTAAAAAACACTATTCACTCGAAAAAACTGATACTTGACTAATAATTTCTGAAATAGTTATTTACCTATTTTATTGAATCACATTGCTTAATCAAGGTGCCTAGATTATATTAATACTTTCTTTAAGTGAGATTAATAATCCATTTGGTCACATTACTAATCCTAAGCGTAAAATCACTATTCGTAATTTACTATTCATCAAAAATCAAGTTGATCTTATTAGACTCTAAATTTTTTACTGAACATAATTGTAGAAGACCATTTTTTGAAAATCATTACACATAATTAATTATTTAAGGTTTACATAAATATTTTCAAATATCCATTTTCTAGAATTCATAAAAAATATGCATACTATATTTATCCGGACATTTGAAAATTCACAAACTTCATCATAAGAAGAAATCACAATTTTTATTTAAATCAAAGGATTACACAAGGAAGTTACAGTCTTCTTAAATAGACCCTTATAACCCCATCATAGGACCTAAGTGTAAGGTGTGCTAAGGTGATAGAATCTGAGGGCGGCTCGGCCAATATCACACGAGTAGTAATTTCTATCAGTTTGAACTTCTTACGAAGGTGATTTCGTTCTAGCTTCACACGATGAAGTTTGGCTTGGGTTTGGTCCATAGCAAAGCCCAATGGTGCTACCTCTTTCCCAAGTTCTGTTAGATGGGCTTCGATTGGCCCGAGACTACTGGATGAGGCCATCAAATCTTCTTTATATATTAATTAACCAAGATCACTTGTATTTAGAGACAATAATCACAACATTTAGTTTCCAACGGTCATATTGACCAATGTTCATATAACAGTCGAAACCCAACGGTATCATTTTAATTATTCTCATGTTATCAAATGAAACAGTTTTGTTGAGTATAAAATAAAATAACACATAAAATTAGGAAACAAGATTTATTCAAAATTTCAGGTCGTTACATTCTCCCCCCCTTAAGAAATTGCGTCCTCACAATTTTTAAAACCGGGCTTGGAAATTTCATTGAAAGTCCCACATCGGGAAAGGATTTTGTAAAACTATTACTTTAAAAGAAAGAAAGGGAAGTTTAAATGTCACCCGAGTTAACCCATACTTGGATTCCATGTAGGAAAACATGGATATGGAAGAGAAAATAAACGGTCTAGTTCTGATGGAGAGTGATAGAAAACATGATTATGAGAAAGTTAACCACCAGAAAATCACAAACTTGTGATGGGTTAAACGGTATTTGATTTCCCAGTAGGAAACGTTAATAGACAACGTTTTTGTTTTATGTTCCTTTTCATAATTTTGATGAATTCATTTACTTCATAGAATAAAAACATAAGGAAATATATTTACCTTCAAGTAGAGTTTCATCCCTTAATAAGTTTCACCAAGACTAATATTTTCTCCAAAAAACATCAACCACTCCTAACATATTATAACAAAAGTAACTAACCTAAAAATATTTTCCCCAAGATAGGTTAATCATTTCCATAAGTAACCTAAATTACTATAAGTTCACCTTAAATTCATCAATTCTTCAAAATATAAGTCAACCTTTACTCCTCAAAGAAAATACCGTAGTAATCTATTTACCTTGATCATATAGGGTTCCCAAAAATGTGAACGTCTTCCAAAATAATAATAATCTTTTAATCCCCCAATTATCTTTTTTTTCAAGAATAACAGCTTCACAACATCAACATGTGGTACATAACAATATATGTTTTCCTTAATGATATAAAACCATCTTATGTAGTGACTCGATGTTCTTAGAAAACATTAGATATATGTTCATAGAGCACGAACTAAAATACAACATGACATAGACAATTATTGCGAAGAAGTTGCATGTACTTTAGTCATCATGATCCATCTCAGCATAGGAATTGAATTGTTCCCTTTTCCTTGAAGATTATTGATGCTCATAATGCTTCTAATCCCTTCCAAGAGAGAATTGCCTAGGATAATGTCCAACTTCTCCACATTTACGACATTGAAAAGTATAAGGTACATTAGATCAAACCTTATCTCTATTCATCACATTATCCATTTTTTTGAAGCAATTGGATACTTTATGCCCTATCACCCCACACTTAAAACATCTACCAGTTCCTTTGTGACATTCTCCTTGGTGCCCCTTTCCACACTTTTTGCACAAAGGAAATTGGGTCTTCTTTCCCTTATCAAATTTATCAGATGAACATCCTTGAGACTTCGTCTTCTTCTTCCTTGATGAATTTGTGCATTAAACTAGGTACCAATTATTAATTGTGATTTTTGATAGCTGGTTTGGCATAATCACAATATATTCAACTTGATCTCTCATCATCTCTGTCACATTAATAGGGCAATCATCACATTTTCTATCACATTGGTTGTTGGGACATGTTCTTCCATTTCCCACCATTAACTAAGAAAAGAAAGTATAATTAGGGGGGCTTAAATACTTAGCCAATAATCATGAAAAGGAAACTTAAAGCATAGAAGGATAAACTTGTAGAAGAAAAGTATACCCTAACTTGTGATCCCCTAGGTTCCAATATAGGTTATCCATGATCATATATTCTTATGTGAATCTTTATTTTATTTTATCTTTATCCCTTTAATAATGGTTCATACAAAGCTTATGAATTTACCAAAGCATATCCCCCGAGAGTTTCAAACCAAGAGTGCAGCAAGGCCCGTTGTTGTGCACCAGGTTACCCCGGATCAAGCCCGAAACACCTTGTCAGAGTTTTCACTCCTAGGAACATCTGTGCCAGAGCCACATCTACTTGTTCGTATCCAGACAGGGATTTATTTTTTTGGAACCCACTTACTCAATACTCACCAAAATACCCGGAAGATTTCCTATATTTAAACTTTTCTATAGGGTTATTCCTAAAGTTTTCATATCCCAATTTCCACAAATAACTAAACCATCATTTGATACCAACTATAACATACCACCTTTTTATCACATTAACTTTCATTACATTATACAAAACCGAGGATCTTTAAGGTTTAGTGTCTTGGAAACCAGGAACTTAATACATGACAACATAAACTATTCTTCTTAAACACTTTAAAAGATTCTTCATTGTTCATCCTAAGTTCATTACAACATCTCATAACCTGGGAGCATACATAAAAGGAAAGGGTGAGTAGAATTCCCAGTAAGGGAAACAAGGGAAACATTTTACATGTGAACTTGAGATACATCAAAAAGTCATGAAAAATAACTTTAAGGCATGAGAAAGAGATCATGAGACATATCATAATAAAAATAATGTGTTTAATAACTTGAATATGTGGCTACAACATTTAACATAGAAAATCATTTCCATTTCACCAAGGTCCATCCCCAAGGTGTCATTAAAAATTACCAAGGTTATTCACCAAGGTATCATTAAAAATGGCCATCTCTAGAGATTAAGTCTTTACCCAATACATTGGAGCGCTATCAGGGTGCACCCTTAAATTTTCCTTTATTAACATGTTAGCCACATATATCATCATCAATCATTTCATAAACAACCCATATAACATAAAAGAAATGGGTTTCATTTCATAGTCATCACATTTTAAAAACTGCTTTAAAGATGCGATCTTTATGTCACTTTAAACCCACGAAAAAGGAAAGTGGGTTTCGTGTATGTAAATAACATAATTTAAAATAGAAAATTTTGATATATATGTGAATACACCTGTAGAATAAATAGCTTTGAGTATTCAATTAATAAAATAAAATAATTTGATTAAAAGAGAGAGACATTTTGAGACGAAAATTCTGCAGCATAACGACTATGTTACAGGGTTTTAGAAAACATTGAAAAGAGAGGGGACACGGTTCAACCACTCATAAATGATACATAAAATAGTATACGGACAGAAAATAAAGGATATAAGAACATGGTAATGAAATTTTAAATACATACCATATGAAATGAAAAACATGGAATGAAGACAAGAATAAGATTTCTCTTATGAAAATTCGGCAGCCTAATGGCGTTACTTAAAACTTAAGAAAAATGAATTGACGAGATCAAATAGGGTCTCTCATCATATGAACATAAAATATAAGTATGATAGATATAGAGATCATACCACAAAATAATAAAAAGTAACATGAAAGACTTGACATGAAAATAGATCTTGAAAATGAGAAGGGTGAAAGAATCCCTTAAAAATTCAACAGCCTAACGGCGCGACTTAAACATTCTCAAAATGAATTGATGAGAGAAAGAGGGGGTATCTAATCATATGAACATGAAAATTACAGTAGGATGAATGTAAAATAACATCCACAAAATAAGAACATGAAGTATAAAAGAAATGACATAAAAGAGAGTACTTGGAAAGAAAGAGAGAGGTAGGATCCCTTACCTTGAAGAGTAACTTCAAAATCTTGAAGTTTGGGACCTTGGGAGGCTTGAGGGAACCTTGGGAGGACTCCTTGGGAGGTAAGGAGACCAGAAATTCGTTGAGGAGGTTTATGGAATGGAAAGGATGAGAGGATGGCTTGGTATTTATAGGGGAAGTGAGGGGACAAGGCATTAATGGCCAAGGGACACCTCATTGGTGGTATTGTCAAAACCATGTGCTTTCCCATGGTATTTGACCATGGTATTGGCCACTTGGGACACCTCATACCTTATATTACTATTCATAAGTCTACCATATTGATTACATACTTAATACATCATTTAATGATGTCGTTAAACACCCGTAACTTAAAAACTGTATTTTCACTATTCACCGAAAATTCAACTTTCTCAGAAAAATCCCAAAATTTCACCTTAACCAAATATAGATGCTCTGATTTCAAAAATGAACTCCATTTTATAAAAATAATTTTCTAAATATTTTTAATTTAATTTTTAAATAAATACACTATTCACCGAAAATTCATTTGTTTCCAGAAAAATCCCCAAAAATTACCTTAACATAATATCGATGCTCTGAGTTCAAAAATGAACTCCATTTTATAAAAATAATTTTCTAAATATTTTTAATTTAATTTTTAATTAAAAAACACTATTCACCTGAAAAAACTGATACTTGACTAATAATTTCTAAAATAGTTATTTACCTATTTTATTGAATCACATTACTTAATCAAGGTCCCTAGATTATATTAATACTTTCTTTAAGTGAGATTACTAATCCATTTGGTCACATTACTAATCCTAAGCGTAAAATCACTCTTCGTAATTTACTATTCATCAAAAAACAAGTTGATCTTATTAGACTCTAAATTTCTTACTGAACATAATTGTAGAAGACAATTTTTTGAAAATATTTACACATAATTAATTATTTAAGGTTTACATAAATATTTTCAAATATCCTTTTTCTAGAATTCATCAAAAATATGCACACTATATTTATCCGGACATTTGAAAATTCAGAAACGTCATCATAAGAAGAAATCACAATTTTTATTTAAATCAAAGGATTACACAAGGCAGTTATGGTCTCCTTACATAGCCCATTATAAACCCATCATAAGACCTAAGTGTAAGGTGTTCTAAGGTGAGAGAATCTGAGGGCGGCTCGGCCAACATCACACGATTATTAATTTCTATCTATTTGAACTTCTTGTGAAGACGATTTCATTCTAGCTTTACACGATGAAGTTTGGCTTGGGTTTGGTCCAGAGCAAAGCCCAGTGGTGCTACCTCCTTCCCAAGTTCTATTATATGGGCTTCGATTGGCCCGGGAATACTGGATGAGGCCATCGAATCTTCTTTCTATATTAATTAACCAAGATCACTTGTATTTAGAGACAATAATCACAACATTTAGTTTCCAACGGTCATATTGACCAATGTTCATATAACAGTCGAAACCCAATGATATCATTTTAAATATACTCATGTTATCAAATGAAATAGTTTTTTTGAGTATAAAATAAAATAACACACAAAATTAGGAAACAAGATTTATTCAAAATTTCGGGTCGTTACAATTATAAAAATTACCAAGGTTATTCACCAAGGTATCACAAAACTTGTCATCTCTAGAGATTAATTTCTTTACCCAATGCATTGGAGAGCTATCAGGGAAAAACCTTAATATGTATTTATTTTCATTTGATCTACATAGATCATAATAAAACATTTCATAAATAACCCATAGAGAATAAAATAAATGAGTTTCATATCAAAATCATGGCGTTTTAAAAAGTGCTTAAAAACACGATCAATATGTCATTTATAACCCAAAGAAAGGGAATGAGGGTTTTATGTTTGTCAATTATATAATAAAATAAATAATTTTTATGTGTTGATTAATACCCCTGGAAATGAAATAGGTTTTTGTATTTACACAAATAAAATAAAATAATTTCTTGAGAAAAAGAGAGATTTTGAGACGAAAATTCTGCAGCATAACGGGTATGAAGCATGGTTTTATAAAACATTAAAAAGATGGGGGAAAAGGGTAAAACATTCATAAAATACTCTTAATATAGTATAGGTACATAATAAAATGTAAATAAGAAAATTTTATGGAAATTTGAAAGACATACCATATAAAAGAGAACTTGAAAGGAAAAGAGAAGTTGATAATTCCCTTACCTTGAAGAGTAACTTCTAATACTCTAAGATAATGACCTTGGGGGCTTGAGAACACCTTTGGAGGAATTATTGGGAGGTAATTATATCAGGTATTCTAGGGGGATGATTTTTTAATGAAATTAAATGAATTAATGAATGGGTATTTATAGTAAAAGAGAGGGAGTTTTTTTTTATTAATTTCCAAGGACACCTCATTAGTGGTATTTGAAAAACCATGGGATTTCCCATGGTATTTGCCCATGTTATTGGACACTTGGGAAAAATCATATCACATTTTAATTCAAAATATTCTACCCACATGTTAAATTACATATTACATCATTATGATGTCATTAAACACACCGAAAACTCAAAAATGTATTTTTACTATTCATCGAAAACAAAATATTTTATAAAAATATCATAAATTCACCATAACCTAATATAAACCTTATGAATTCAAAAATGAAATTTATTTTATAATAATTCTCTAAATATGATAAATTTAACTTTTAACTCTAAAATACTTAATTATTAAAAATAATAGCAGACAAAAAATGCATAGTAAATTGCATATTAAAATTTCTGAAAAAATGAAATTATTTTATCCTTTTTAATTAAACATGAGTGTTTTTATAATATTATTTCATTATAATAAGTATTATTCATAGTATAATAGTTTATTATAAACATTTATATATTTTTTGGATTGTAAAAATTCTGTTTGAAAACAATCAATTTATGAAATTTAATTTTATTAAGAAAACCTATTCTTAAAATAAAAATGATGGAAAAACAATTTTATTTTCACAAAGAGATTATAAATTAAGTATATAATTCCTTGACACATAACCTATTATAACACCCATATACAACCTAAGATTAAGGTGTGTGATAGTGACAGACTCTTGGGGCGGCTTAAATAACATTGTCTTAGTGGTAATTTCCTCTAACTTGAACTTATATCGAAGGTGATTTCATTCATGCTTCAATTTTTGAAGCTCAACTTGGGATTGGTCTAGAGCGAATCCTAGTGATGCTAAATCCTTCCAAAGTTCTGAAAAATGGGATTCGTACTTCAAGAGTCTACTAGATGAGGCCATCGACTCTTCTTTCTGCATTAATTATCCATTATCATTTCTATTTATAAACAATAATTATAACGTTAAAAATTATTATTGTTTCCAATGGTCATATTAACCAACGATCATATAGAGGTAAAAAACTGATGGTCACATTTCATTTATACTTATATATTTTAATTTATTATGACATAGTAAAACATACATTTTCAGGAAACAAAATATTATTCAAAAGTTAGGGTCATTATATTCTTCCCCCCTTAAGAAATCTCATCCCCAAAATTTCAACTCGTACCCTCAAAAGAGAAAAGGTGTGGGTAATTATACCTCACAGTCTCTTCTGGTTCCCACATGGATTCTTTATATTTGTGGTTCCTTCACAATACTTTAACAAGGTGGTTAGTCTTGTTGTATAGAACCTTGTCTATACGATCTAATATCTCCACCGACTGCTCCTCATAAGAGAGGTCATGTTCCAATTATAACACCCCAAACATTTTATGGTATGATTATATTAAATACATTCTATTCATCACTATGTTCCTTTGAAACAACACTAGGTTATTTAGGAGATAGTCAAAACCTAGCCATTAAATATAAATTTTCCACTTCTATGTTTTGAATTTCAAAAAATGGTCATCTAGAGTTGTGATCAGTAATTCATTTGGAGTCTGATAGAAAAAACTTGATTTTTTGTGAATAGTAACACACCCATATGAATAGTAATATGAATAGTAATATGACCCTTATGAATAGTAAATAATAATATTATTTGATTTTCTTAAGGAAATAAGATAATGAGATCTTAATTAGTTTTTCAATAAGAAATAAAACTAATTGCACCTTTAAGATTGTTATTTTTTGAATTAACTATGACTTTATTTAAAAATTAAATTAATAATACTTAGAAAATTATTTTTAAAAAATGGAGTTCATTTTTTAATTCTACACGTTGAAAAATGGTTAGGGTAAATTTTTGGGATTTTTCTAAAATAGATGATTTTTTCATGAATAATAAAAATACAGTTTTGAGTTTTCAGTAGTTAATGACATCATAATGATGTAATAATTAAATATAAAACTATGGTAGACTTGAGTACAGTAAATTATGAAATGGGGTGTACCAAGTGGCTAAAACCATGGGCAAATACCATGGTCAAGCCCATGTTTTGGAAAAAACCACTAATGAGGTGTCCCTTTGAAATTATTAAAAAATTACCTCTCTTTTTCTATAAATACCCACTCATCCATTCATTTTATTTCATTCCAAATCCATCATCCTAGAATCTATGGTGGTTTTACCTCTCTAGGAGTCCTCCCAAGGTGTCCCTAATCCCCCAAGGTCCCATCCTTCAAGATCTAGGAGTTATTTTACAAGGTAAGAGAATCCTTCATTCTCTTCTTTAAGTCGACACTTCTTTTATGTTAGCTATTTGAAATTACTTTCTCATATGTTGGGGTTTGATTTTATTTATTATTCTTACTATACTTATGATTTCAATATGATGAGATACCCTTTTCTTCTCATCATTTGATTTTATGAAATTTTAAGCTACACCGTTAGGCTGCCGAATTTTCATAAGGGATCTCTCAACTTTTCTTTTATTTTCAAGATCACCTCTTTTCTTTTTCTCTTCTCACATCCTCTATCCAAATGACCATGATAAACTACAGTATCATCTATATAATAGAATTATATCATGTTAATGGAATAACCATCATCAATATTCTTACTCCCCCTTTTTATTTTTATAAGTGAAATCAACGTCCATGAGGTTCCAATTTATAACCTTTGTGGACGATAGAGTTTTGTTATTCACTTTCTCCTTCATTACTGGTCATGAAACCATTTTAATGGTTAAAAAAAACCATAATATATTTATTTCATCTCATTAATGTTCTGGAATATTTACACACTCATAATATGGAATAATTATACAAAACGAGTTCATTGTATACAAAACTGCCAAGCTAAATCCAAGCGTTTATCAAAAACTTTTAACTAATGATTCATACTCAAGTATATAAAATATAATCATTATAAGATCATTTATATATCTTTAATTTCACTAATAATATATATTAACAAATCTAGATATTTATCCACTTTTCAAATGAACTTCCATTCATGAGAGAAAGTAAACGAATCATGAAAACCAAGGAAGAAAATGCTTCCAAAACAATAAAATTGAATCTCTTAAACCAATTAAAAAGGGCCATGAATGAACCTAATAAGTTTATACTAAACAAATTTCATGTATATGAGGTTTTGGACTTATTAATTAATGAATCTAAATTTTATTATTCAGGTCATTAAAACAAATGAAGAACACACTCAAGCAAAAAGGTAAGGGGTTTCTCATCTCACTTTCATTTCTGCGAGTTTTTCATTGTTTGCCACTTATTCCTTGTATGTGGTATATGTGTACTGACCTTTGATATATAATAACATGATTATATTTATATTCATGTTATTCAATGTTTCATTTGATGTTCATTAAGTTCTGGTCATATGATTCGACTGATTACATTGTGGTAAGGGACTTTGTCTCAACTACCTTTTCGTTGTGACTAACATTGTATTGTGCACCTAATAATACTTATGTGGTGTACCTACTGCCCATTTGAGATCAATTTTCATTTTAAATTTTATTTATATTAAATATCCATAATCTCATTCCATGGATATGTTTGCTGTCTAAACCGTATACCATTTTACATACGGTGTTTATTTGGAAAGTTATTTTAATTATGGAAATTTTGATGAATCCGTATACTCTACTCTATACAGATATTGAAAAGGCATATTGATCTTGTATTGAATCAATATATCAATATATAAAGAATTATTTGGACATTCAATGGTGGGTGGGGACCTCTATATCCCCTCAGTGTATCAGTAGGTCTAATGAGACAAATTAGTTGGCGACAAACCCTTCGAGTTTGTTTCCAAAAGAATCAGACGAGTTTCTACCCATAGAACAAAACCGTTTTCACGGTATTATGGTTTCATGTGCTAGATACATGACATACAATTAATAATAATTCTCTTTATTCATTACTAGTTATTATTATTATCCATGAGGTTTTCACTATGACAAAATCTATGGATGCAATTTCATTCTCAGTTTAATAATGGCATTAGTTTTTTATTTATTCATTATGCCATATTGATTATGTTAGATTGATTATGATTCACATATTATTGTACTCATGCTTCCGCTAATTGTAACCCTTACTGAGCATTTGAGCTCACCCCTTTCATTGTTTACTTTCAATAGGTGACAAAGAGGAGATCATTTATTGAGTTCTTGTGGATGCAGTGTTTAGATTTGTTATGTATTGTATTTTGTAAACTTTTTCAATGTAATATGAGCAACATCTATGTATCTAGTTTCTTCAAGACTACTAAACTGACCATTCCTTTGGGATTTTCATTCCTTATAACCATGCCAATATCACAAGTAATGCACCGGCTCCAGCCTAGAGGGGTCGGGGTGTTACACCAATTGTACCACCTCTAGATTTAGTACACGTGAAGGGACAGGTATGTACTTTCTCAAGAGAGGTATATGGAAAACATCATGAAATTTTACTAGATTTGGAGGAAGTGTAAACTTATAGGCCACTGCTCCTGCATGATCAAGGATTTAATAGGGGCTAATGTACCTAGGGTTAAGCTTCCCTTTCTTCCCAAACCTCATGAATCTCTTCCAAGGTGAAATTTGAAGGAAGAATTTTTCATCAACATCAAACTATAAGTCTCTTCGATGGTTGTCAACATATCTCTTATACCGACTCTGAGTAGTCTTAATGTGTTGTTGGATGGAATAAAACTTTTATGTCTTATCTTGCACAGGATCTAGCCCAAGAAGCTTTCTCTCACCAGCTTCATCCCAAAAAGTAGGAGTTCTACATCTCATTCCATATAGAACTTCATAGTGTGCCATTTGAATGATCGAATGAAAGCTATTATTGTAAGAGAACTCAACTAATGGGAGATGTTGATCCCATCCTCCTTTAAATTCAATTTTGCATGTTATTAGTATGTTCTCAAGTGTTTGAATATTCATTTCAGATTGGCCATAAATTTGGGGGTGATTGGTCATACTGAAATTCAATTCAATACTCAATTTATATTGAATACTTCTCCATAATTTTGATGTGAACCTCAGATCATGATCAGATATGATAGAGAGTGGTACCCCATGTAGCCTTACCACTTTCATAATGTAAATCCTAGCAAGTTGATCAAGAGAGAAATCTTATTGAATAGAGATAAAATGGGAAGTCTTGGTGAGATGGTCTGATATAACCCATATCGCATTGTTTCCTTTGGAACTTATTGGGAGAATAATGACAAAGTCTATAGTGTTATTGTCCCACTTCCATGCTGGTATGGGTAGTGGTTGTAATACCCATTTAGGAAGTTGTCTCTCTGCCTTCACTTGTTGACACAATGGACACCTTATAGTGTAGTGAGAAATCTCCCTTTTCATGTTATCCCACCAATTATGATCACGAAGGTCCCCATACATTTTAGTGATTCTAGGATGTATAGAGAATGTATATCTATGAGATATATCCATCATATCCTTTATTTTTGGAATATATGGAACACATAGTCTTGTATGAAATTTCAGTACACCTTCTTGATCAACATTGAACTCTGGAAACTTCCCATCCTTCACAACCTCAAACTTCTTCTGTAACAAAGGATCTTCTTTTTGAGATTTATTGATCTTATCTAGTAATGATGGTTGAGAAATCATTTGGGATAGGGTTGACGATATCCCTTTCATTACGATTCCCATGTCTAGTTTCACTAGGTATTTTAACAAGGTATTTCTTTGAATCCTCATTATTTCTATAACAATAGTGTCTTTCTTACTTAATGCATCAACAACTTTGTTTTCTCTTCTAGGGTGATAATGAATTGAACAATCATAGTATTTAAGAAGTTCCAACCATCTCTTATGTATCATGTTCAATTTATTTTGTATAAAAATATACTTTAAACTTTGATGGTCCATGTATATATCATACTTCTCCCCATAAAGATAGTTCCTCTATATCTTCTGAAAAAACCCCCGCAACCATCTCCTGATCATGAATATGATAATTTTTCTCACAAGGCTTTAGTTGTCGAGATGCATAAACAACCACCTTTCCATTTTTCATGAGAATGCACCCATTACTTTTAGAGATTCTTCACTAAAAATAATGAATCCTTATTCGATAGAGAGTAAAGTTAACACGGGTGCAGTGACCAATATCTTCTTCAGCTCTTAGAAAATTTCTTCACACTTCTTTTTCAAGATGAACTTGACCTCTTTTTGAGTTAACTTGGTTAATGGATTAGAAATTCATGAAAAGTTTTTCAAAAACCTCCTATAATGTCTTTCTAAACCAAGGGAACTACGAATCTTAGTTATTGTTGTAGGCCTAGGCCACTCCTCCACAAACCTTGTCTTGGCAGGGTCAATTGAGATTTCTTCATTGGTTACAATGTGACCCAAGAAAGAAAATTTTTGTAACCAAAACTCATAGTTGCTAAACTTTCCAAATAACCTATCCTTCCTTAGAGTTTTCAATATAACCCTTAGATGACCATCATGCTCCTACCGAATTTTGGAATATGCCATAATATCATTAATAAAAACTACCACAAATTTATCAAGGTAGTCCTTAAATAATATATTCATAAAACCCATAAAAATAGCTGGGGAATTAGCCAAGATGAAGGGCATAAAAACAAACTCATAATGCCCATATCTTTATTGGAAGTAGGTCTTTGGAATATCTTCTTTATTCACCCTCAATTGATGATAACCAAATCAAAGATAAATCTTGGAGAAGAATTGAGCCCTATGAAGCTAGTCAAATAAGTCATCAATTATTGGAAGAGGGTATTTGTTCTTCACTGTGATCCTGTTAAATTATCTATAATCAATGCATAGCCACATTGATCCATCCTTCTTCTTCACAAATAGAACAGGTGTTACCCAAGGAGACACACTCAGCTAAATAAACCCCTTCTCCAAAAGATCTTGGATTTGTTTATTTAATTCCTCCAACTCCACATTTTCCATTCTATATGGGGACTTTGATATCATATGAGATTCAGGTATGATTTCAATAGAAAACTCTACCTCTCTTCCTTGGGGAGGTCTAGGTAACTCCTCAGGAAATAAATCAATGCATTCATAAATGATGGGGACATTCTCAATCCTTACACTCTCATTTCCTTCTTCTTATTCACTGATCAAATCCATAAAGAAGGCAATATGAGGTGCTTCTGGACAAATATTAGGTTGAGATATCTCTTCATGGAGGATAATTTTAGGTTGTCTATTCAAGAATAATTACATTTCCTTGCTTCTACATTTTCTCTTATCATTATACTTTGAGAGACCACCCATCCCTAGTATAATTTTGAATTCCAACATGGGAATGACTACTAGATTTGTGATAGTATTGTGCTAGCTAAAGTAAATACTAGAGTTTCTAAACACTATTGATGCTTGGATAATCCCTCTAGGAGTCTTGATTGATAACTCTACTTTTAATAGTTCAGGTATTGATTCTATATTCTTTGTAAACTTGGAGTAGATAAAGTAATTCATAGAACTAAAATCAAACAAAGTACTTGATAGCTTTGAGAGAACAAAAAGAGTACCTTCCACCACATCATTTGGAGCTTCAACTTCAGATTTAATGATAAAAAAAGAATAACCTTTCTTCCTTATCCAATGCTGAGGCTGATGGTGATTCCCCTCCACTACCCTCAAATTTGGACATTGATTAACAAAGTGCCCAATCTATCCACACTTCAAGCATTAGACTTCCGGTAAGGCCTTCAATATCTTAACTTTTTTTAGTGTTGAGAAGTTGAGGCTTCACCTCACTATGACAATTTCAAGCGATATGTTCGTCTCTTCCACACTTATAACACTTCCCGCTCCCAAACAGGTGGTTCCCTGAATGTTTCTTCACACATTTATTACACATGGAAAGTTTCACTTTCTTTCCTCCTCTTCCCTAATTAAAGATCCTCCCCAATCTTGGCTTCATTTATCTTTTCTTTTCATTCAATTTTTGTGACTGCTATGTCTCACTAAACTTTATTTTGACCTTCATAGCACTCTGTACAATTTTCTCATAGCTGTAAGAGTCTCGGTTGGCTATATTATTCTGTATATGAGGTCTTATTCCACTGAAGAATCAATCAACCTTCCCATTAGGATCCATAAAAAATATAGAGGTGTAATGTGAAAGGCTTGTGAATTTCATCTTGTAGCTTCCCACAGATTCATTCTCCTTCTACTTCATCTTGAGAAATTCATTCTCCATTTTCTTTCTCATCAAATGAGGGAAATGATTATTGAATAATATCCCTTTGAACTCTTACCACTCCATATATTCAATATCCCATCTTGGCCTCATGTTTTTAATCATCTCCCACCACCGATCAACTTCTCCCTCTAAGAAGTAAACAACTAGGGTGACTTTCTCTTGTTCATAACTACGAAGTACAGAATAGATCTTTTCTATAGATCTTATACACTATTCTGTAATCAATGGGTTGGTAGATCCACTAAATGTTTGTGGTCATTAACACATAAAGTAATCAATGGAATATTGTTCTCTTCTTGTTGAAATCGGTCTCTTATCTCGATTCAAGTTATTTTCCATAACTTGAGTCATTTGATTCATCATTTTCATGAAAGTTTCCATTTCATCTTCCATCAGAGGGCCATCATCACATGGTCCATTGTGGTCACCATTTGCATAGTTCCTCCTATTTTCCACCATTTTCTAAAAGAAAAAAACCTTAATGAGAAACTTATTTCATTTAAGAATCTTATAAATCTATAGGATTTTTGTGTCTTAAAACATCATGCTTAAACACATTATTCATTATCAACAATTAAATTTTCTATAAATCCTTTATAATGATTCATAAAAATCTTGTGATTTACAAAACATATCCCCCAGGAGTGTCAAACCAGGAGTGTGATCATGCACCAATTCCCATTTCATTCTAACTCAAAGAGTTGTTTTTGGGTTTTACCCCAGATACATTTGTTCCAGAGCCACATATACTTGTTCATATCAAGATAGAGATTTATTTATTCAAAAACCACTTCATATTTCACCAAAATACCAGGAAGTTTTCTTATATTCAAAATTTTATTTAGGGTAATTTATAAAGTTTTCAAATATTAATTTCTAAAAATAACTAAACTATCCTTTAATACCAACTATGGTATGCTGTCTTTTTATTACAAAAAATTTCATTACATTTTATAAACAGAGGATCTTTAAAGTTTAGTGTCTTAGAAATAAGGTACATAATACATGAAAACATAAAATATTATTTTATTCCAAGTGAAAGTCTTATTCAAGGTTCATAATATGTACATTTATTTCATCTCATAACCTGATGATATACATCAAAAGAAAGGGTGAGCATAAGGTTTAGTAAGGGAAAACAAGGGAAATAATTTACATGTAAACTTGAGAGATATCAATAAGAACATGAGGAATTTTCATAAAGGCATGAGAAAGAGGAATATAATAAGAATAATAACTTGAATCATAACTTGAAAATGTGGCTACAACATTTAATTTATACATTCATAAGAATATCATCAAGGACTATCCCTAAGGTGTCATAAAAATCACCAAGGTTATTCATCAAGGTATTGTAAAACTTGTAATCTCTAGAGATTAATTTCTTTACCCAATAAATTACAGAGCTATTAGGGAACACCCTTAATATGTATTTATTTTCATGTGATACAAATTGATCATAATCCAACATTTCATAAATAACCCATATAGAATAAAATAAATGGGTTTTATATCAAAATCATGGTGTTTTAAAAAGTGCTTAAAAACATGATCAATATGTCATTTATAACCCATGGAAAAGGAATGAGGGTTTTATGCATGTCAATTCCAGAATCAAATAAATAATTTTTATTTCTTGATTAATACCTATATAAATGAAAGAGTTTTGGGTATTCACACAAATAAAATAAAATAATTTCTTGAGAGAAAGAGAGAGATTTTGAGATGAAAATTCTACAGCATAACGGGTTTGAAACATGGTTTTATAAAACATTAAAAAGAGAGGGGAAAAGGGTAACCCATTCATAAAATACTTATAATACAATATAGGTACAAAAAAAAATTTAAATATGGTATGGAAATTTGAACGAAATACCACATAAAAGAGAACTTGAAAGGAAAAGAGAAGTTGAGAATTCCCTTACCTTGAAGTATAAATTCTAATAGTCTAAGATCAAGAACTTTGGGGATTGAGGACAAATTGGGAGGAATTATTGTGATGTAATACTATCAGATATTTAAGTGGGGTGGGATGATTTTGTAATGAAAGGAAATGAAGTAATGGGTGAGTATTTATAGTAAAAGAGAAGGAGTTTGTTATTAATTTTTGAGGACACCTAATTAGTAGTATTTGAAAACCATGGGCTTACCCATGGTATTTTCCCATATTATTTTCCAATTGGGACACCATATATCATATTTTAATGCAAAATAGTTGAAAAACATGTTATATTACATATTACATCATTATGATGTCATTAAACACACCGAAAACTTAAAACTGTATTTTTACTATTCACCAAAAAACAAAACATTTTATAAAAACTCATAAATTCACTGTAACCTAATATTGACCTTATGAATTCAAAAATTAAATTTATTTTATAAAAATTATATAAATATGATAAATTTAACTTTTAACTTTAAAATACTTAATTATTAAAATTAACAACGGACAGAAAATGCATAGTAAACTGTATAGTAAAATTTCTGAAAAAATGAAATTATTTTATCATTTTTAATTAAACATGAGTGTTTTTATAATACTATTTCATTATAATAAGTATTATTCATAATATAATAGTTTATTATAAATATTTATATCTTTTTTGGATTGTAAAAATTCTATTAAAAAACAATCAATTTATAAAATTCCATTTTATTAAGAAAACCAATTCTTAAAACAGAAATGATGGAAAAATAATTTTATTTACACAAAGGGATTATAAATTAAGTATATAAGGCCTTGACACATAACCTCTTTTAATACTCTCATATTACCTAAGGGTAATATTTGTAATGGTGAAAGACTCTTGGGGCGGGTTAGATAAAATTGCCCGAGTGGCAATTTCCACCAAATTGAACTTCTCCTGAAGGTGATTTCATTCATGATTCAATTATTGAAGTTCAGCTTGGAATTGGTCTAGAACAAATCCCAATGATTCTACCACCTACCCAACTTATGGAAAATGGGCTTCGTACAGTTAGAGTCTACTTGATGAGGCCATCGACTCTTCTTTCTACATTAATTATCCATTATCATTTCTATTTATAAAAAATAATTATAATGTTAAAAATAATTATTGTTTCCAATGGTCATATTAAACAATAGTCATATAACGGTCAAAACCTAATGGTCACATTTCATTTATACTATTTTTAATAATTATGACATAGTAAAACATACATTTTCAGGAAACAAAATATTATTCAAAAGTTTGGGGCGTTACATTGAAAGCCTTTCACTACCATCCTTGCTTTTTACCTCATATTTCTATCATGTTCTTACTTGACTTGATATACCCACTTGTTCTGTAATGATTTCTTTCCTTGTGGTAGAGGTGTCAAATCCCAAGTGTTGTTATCATTCAATGAGGAAATCTCCTCCTTTATAGATGGCTCCCACTTTCTCGACTCCTTTAAATGCATTTCCTCTTGAAATTTTTTTGGTTTTCTACTACTAGTTAATAAAAAATAATGCAGGGATGGTGAATACCTCTGTATAGAAATTATTATCCCTATTTATCTTCTCAAATCCACCTGAGGATTAGGCTCCACTGGTTTCAGTGTCACATGCTCAGATACACCTTCAAACTACACTTTCTCTTGAAAGTTTTATTCTTTGTTCCCATTATCAACTTTAGCTACATAAAGGTCCTTGTACATAACAAACTCATTAAATACCACATTCTGGCTCTTGATTACCATCTTTTTGAGATCATCCCAAAAGAAATAACTGAACTCCTCACCTCCATATCCAATAAAGAAACATGGGTTGGACTTAGAATCAAGCTTTTCCCTTGCATTAACATCAATATGTGGATATTCTAAACTACTAAAGAATTGTAAATGTGAGAGTATTACCTTCTTTCCAAACCAGATCTACTCTGGTGGACATTCTACCATTGGTATATATGGACTCCTATTGATAATATATGCCTCCATGTTCACTTCATCAGCCCAAAAAATATTGGGTAACCCCAAGTGTAGCCTCATGCCACTGGCATGTTCATTCAATGTCTTATTCATCCTTTATGTGACACCATTATGCTGTGGTGTTCCTGGAATAGTCTTCTCCCACCAAATTACATTATTTTCACAAAATTTTATGAACTAATTACTGTCGTACTCTCTATCATTGTCAGACCTCAAGCATTTCATATTTGTTCCTAACTTATTCTCCACCATGGTCTTCCACTTCTGAAACACCTTAAACACATTAGATTTCCTTTTTAGGAAGTAAACTCATACCTTCCTTGTTGAGTCGTAGATAAACGTCACATAATATTTTGACCCTCCAAGGGAATGTACAAGTGTATTATCCTAAAAACCAGTGTGATCCAGGTCCATCTTCCTAGCCTTTGGTGTTTTGAATCCTTTTAAAAAAGTCACCTTCTTCTACTTTATGAAGATAAAATCTTAAAATAAGACAACATCCATTGATTTCAGCTCTAGTAGCAATCCTTTTGTTGCTATCACCTTCATACACTTCTCACTCATATTTCTTAGCCTGTAGTTCCACAATTAAGAATCTTTGATAACATTTATTGATGTAACCATATCTATGAAAGTTTCCATCATGTTGTAAAAGGTACCATTATTAGCTCCCTAAGCTATGATTATGGATCCCTTAGTGATCTTCCTTACACCACCAATGAACATGGTGTTAAAACCTACACCATCAAGTTGTCTGAAAGAAATAATATTTCTTCTCAGTCTATGGATATACCTCACATTTTCTAGAATAAGAAAACTCCAATTGTTGGTCTGGATTTGTGCATCACCCTTCCCCACAATATGCAATGGTTCATCATTAGAAAGATATACTTTGCTAAAATTTCTAGAAACATAATTTTTTAAGAAACCCTTCTACAATGTGGAATTGAAATATACCCTTGAGTCTAAAATCCAAGACTCCATAGGGATATCCATGCTCAGTAGCAGTACATCATCAGTTTCTTCAGACACCATGTTTTTTGCATTGGTTTTAGGTGCCTTCCATTTATTTATGCACTCATTCTTGATAAGTCCTTACCAAAAATCCACAATCTAGGACCAACCCTATTCACCTTTTCTTGACTCTTTACTATTGAATTTGATCATCCTCTATGATTTTATCACTGTACATATCTTTTCCTTATTTTAATGTTTAGAGTAGAACCATAGAATATGCCTGGTTCTATCTTTCAAATATCCACACTAAGGATCAAGCCCCACACATCCTTCAGAACTAGATTTGTATTCCCTAAATAACTACTCACAAATTTTAGAGTTTCTTTCCAACTATCTAGTAATGAAGATAGTGAAACTAGTGCACATAACTCATTGTCAAGCAAAATATCCACCGATGTCAACGAACTAATGATGGTATTAAATTCATTAACATGATCCATAACAATCCTCCCTTAAATCATTTTCATATTGAATAACTATCGTATCAGGTACACTTTATTTGAAATTGAATGCTTCACGTACATATTCTTGAGAGTTTTCCTCAGCCCAATCATCGTCTTCTCCAATATGATTTTGAATTCCATGTTTTTGGCCAATGTAAAGTGTACAACTCCTAGAAACTTTTGATCCAATAGTTCTCACTTCCTATCCTCTATATCCATTATCTTAAAAACTATAAGCAAAAAATTCATTTTATTCTGGTAAAGATATCCCTCAATATTCATCCTCCAGTAACTAAATTCAGTTCCATCGAAGCGATTTATCTTTACCTTGCCCTCTTATATAGTCATCATTCAATTCAGGAATTTTGAACTCAACTTTTGATACAAGTTGTTGTGGAAACTCCAAGATTTATAGTGATAAATAGGTTGGTATATAAAGAAAATATAATAAAAAAAGAAGAAGAATAAGAGTACGAACACAATGATTTACGTGGTTCAGGAACAATCCTTATGTACATGGAGAGGAAAGATTTCACTATGATTCAGGAGCACAAATATTACAAGGAGATATTAGAGTTTCACACATAGAAAAACCTAGCTCTAAATGAGTTAATAAAGATGATGAAGTACCATTCCACCAACCATACAGTAAGTCCACTATGTTATAATGAACGATTCCTAGAAGTCCGCATTGCTACTATGCTTTGGCCATCCAAGTCCAAAATGCTATAGTGGCCGGTGTCAAAAGTCAGTGGAGTTACAGTACCATTATCTCCAAAGTACAAGTTTCTACAATAGTTATTCCAAAGTCCACATTACTACAGTTCATTTTCATTGTTTCCCGGTCAGCTGTGCTACTGGCTGTCTGAGTTACTATAGTGCCCCAAAATTTGGGCCTGAGACCTTTGGCCTCTGAACCCCTATAGAAGGGGTGCGTTTCCCCCTACAACCCCCAACCAACTCAACGCAAATCTTGATCCACGAGAGTTTTTTTCTGGTATGTAGTATGGGTTGTAAACATTCGACCCAACATCATCCAAATGGATTAGGCTACACCAATCCAACAATGTGTGTGTGTCCCATGTATCTGTAGGTGGGATGTGATATGATGTGGTATGTGTGGAAGGGATGAGAGCATAGGATGTTCAACATTGGGTGTGAGAGAAGAAAATCAGTGGGGAAGCGGTAGCGGGGTGCCTTTCTTTGTTATGATATCGATGTTATGTTATTATGTTGGATGTGTGATTTGGTGAACAAGATATGGTGATGTTGAGTTTGGTTAGATAACCTATATAGGTTCTTGTTGGTTATGTTGTTTGTTCATTGGTGCATTAGCATGATCTTTTCACATGTGCACTTAAGGCCTTGGATATTTCCCTTATGAGTATAAATTTTTTCTCACCCTAAGTATATAAACTATTTTTCAGGTTTCCGGAAGGAATTTGGGGATCGAGCTCAACATTACTAAATGGGTTGAAGCTATTGTTGAGTTACCACCGTAGACTTGTATTTTGGTAATTTACTATTGATACTTTTATATGTACCGGTTCTACTTTATTCATACATTGTGGGATGGTTTTTGGTTTACCTTTACATGGTCTGCTAGATTTTTTTGGTGATTTTTATCCTATCCCTTGATCTTATTTCATTTATAGATGGTAATACTTCCCATACCATGAGTTTTTATACCCTTGATACTAATTTCCATCCTGAGGCCTACTGGAATCAAGACTTGAGTTTATCATCTCTCTCTCCTTATTGTGGCATCTTTGGCGAGAGGGGGTCATGATAGAGTGGTATCAAAGGTTTGGATGAGACATAGGATGAATATTAAAGTTAGGAACTTTGAGGTTTTCATGGGTTGGTATGGAAATGATTCTAGTTGACCTTAGTGCATGATATAAGCTAGGGAGAATAACTATGAAATGATATTTTAGGTCCCCTATAGTCCAATGCATGGACTCTAAGCTTATTGAATAACCAAGTGAGGTTGATCTATTTGCGGGGTAGAGAACTATTAGAGGTATACACATTATGATGACTTGTGTTCATGTTTGAATTGGGTTTTTTGGGAAAATAAAATGAATTAAATAAATAAGCTTTGATAAAATTCCATGCTACCAAGTTCAAGGTGTTTTCCTTGTTTTTAGGAATAGCTCCTGTTCATTATCTATGAGTCGCTCAGACAGTTTAGGTTCTACAGCCTGATCCGGTTGATCACTGAAGGGTTTACCTAATAGAGGAGGATGAGGAATGGTAGTGAACTTTGCATGACTTTTAGAAGTATATTTTGGGAAAGTATGAGGGGAGTGTCTCAATCTAGAGATAGAGCACTGGATAGAGTATCTTGAGACCACTTTTGTTTTGATCTAAGTATGAATTGAGTTTTGGGTATCGTTGGTTATTAATCAGATATGAAGAGCTGTACATTAGTGGTTAACACTATTTATTGGTGACCACAAGTAGGTAGATGTGTTGTGGTAAAAATTTCATATGGAGTTCCGAAAAGAGTTTCTATCATTAACAATGAGGGAATCCATGAGGTTGGGGATTCTCTCCCTTCATCAGGGGAGTCTGAGTGTGAGGGAGCTTGGGATCAGGTTCAAGGACCGCCTGCACTTTTCTCCAGATGTTTTTCCAGATGAGGAGTCAAGAGTGTGGTGTATCGAGGAGGCCTTTCACCTAGTAATCAGGTATGAAGTTGGTCCATTTATGATCTCGGCATATCTAGAGGTGTTGATGATGAGGGCTTCCAAGAGGTAGGAGTTTCTCTCCCTTCAAGAGGGGAGTATGAGTGTGCTGAAGGATGGGATCAGGTTCAAGGATCTCCTTTACTTTTATCCAGATGTTTTTCTAGATGAGGAGTCTAGAGTTCTATGTAAAGAGGATATTGGATTGGTGTATCTTGATCCGTTTGGATTATATTGGGCCAAATTCTTATAGGACATACTGTGCACCGGGTTTCAACTCTCACGGGTTGAGCTTCATGATGAGCTCATTTGGGGTTGTAGGGGGAAACTTGCCCTTACTCTGAGGGTTGAAGGTCCCCAGGCCAAAATTTGGTGGAATTTAGAAACTATTACTAATTATAGAAGAGTTAACCAGATTACACCAATAGGGAATTATAGCAATGAAGACTTTGGCATGAAACCGTAACATAGATGACCGAAAACAC
Organism: Viscum album; assembly: GCA_963277665.1. NCBI lineage: Eukaryota > Viridiplantae > Streptophyta > Magnoliopsida > Santalales > Viscaceae > Viscum > Viscum album. Next base: position 598,119,704 of record OY728159.1, on the reverse strand, counting down.
TAATAGGGAACTACAGGAGTGAAGACTTTGGATATAACAATACTGTAGCTTCATTAACTTACAACCACCGACCACTATATCATCTTGGACTTGGGTGGTTATGGAAATGTAGCACAAAAGACTTTCTGTGTAGTTAGTGGAACAATGCATCATCTTCTTTATTAGCTTATTTTGAGCTAGGGTTTTGTTTTCTTGAAACTCTAAAAAGCTCCATGTAATCATGCTATTGAATTATAGTGACATTTTTTCCTCTCTATGGATATAGGGATTATTCCAAAACTACATAAATCAATGTATCTCTATTCTTATTCTTCTTCTTTTGTTACTATATTTTCATTATCTTCAAACCTATTTGTCACTGTGACTCCCGATGTTTCCTCAACATCGGAGGCTTTGTGCCCAGTGATCAGGTATGTAGTTACTCCATTTACACTCCCGACATATATAGAGGTGTAGAAAAAGGATGAGGTTATTGATAATATTATTTAAATAATATTTGAGTCTCAACAGGGTGTCCAAAATAGAATTTTGAGGATAAGAGCTTTTGGTAGCAGGTCGGGGGTGTTTAGGGAGTCAGGGTTCCATTCAGTAGGGAACCGTACATGAAAGTTTCTTTCTAAACCATTATGGATATGTGTTTTATGAGTGCCTTTTTGGGGTTTTCCATTTTTATTCCATATATGTGATAGATATGGACACTACCAGGTTCAGTTCCCAACCGCTTAGGGAGGTTAGTTTCAGATGGACGATTAGATCCCTTTTCAGTAGTAGTTGTTTCCTTTGAGGCAGTTTTAGCATTAGGGATCGAAGGTTGTTTTTCAATAGCCAAGAGTAGGTGGAGTTGACATAGGGAAGCCTCATGATGGTCCCAATACATGGGGACCTAGTATAGAGCATGGATGTGGAGGCTGACAGAAAAAAGGCAGAGGAGATGGGCGTGGTCAGATTCACATGTTAGAGGTAGCAACACTAATAGAGCCAAGAGTTGTTCAAGGTATGATTAGTTTATCATATACCCTTGTGCGTGTTTTGTTCAATTTTGGAGCCTCTAATTTCTTTGTTTCCCCTACTTTGGTCCATATGTTGGGACTAGATGTGGAGAGGCTTTAGTGACCCTAGTGTTATCTACAACGGTTGGAGGTCAGACTTCTTTGTTCGATGTGTTCTAGGGATGTAAACTAGTGATGGGGTAGCACCGGTCAGTGGGGGACTTCTTCTTGTTATAGATACAACCAATGATATTATCCTTGGTATAGATTGTCTATATTCTGTGCATGCATTCATTGACTTATTTTAGAGAAGAGTTTTGTTTTTCGATGTAGAGGGCCAATGAGTGACATTCGTTGGTGAGCAAGGTTATCAGTTGGGTAGTAGGAAAGTGGAGCCTATTTTTTAGAATTTGGTGGATATTTTAGTATAATATCAGGCTGGGTGTGTTTCCAGAGTTTCATATGAGTTCCTAGATGTTTTCCCATAGGAGGTTATGACATTACCTCTTCGATGCGACATTGAGTTTGGGATAGAGTTACAGCCGGGAATGTCTCAGATTTTGATGGCTCCCTATCAGATGGTGCCCACAGAGTTTCATGATTTGAGGCTTTAGGTAGATTATCTAATGAAGAGGGGTTTCATCCGACCTAGCGTGTCACCGTGGGGTGCTCTAGTGTTGTTCACTAGGAAGGAGAATGGTAGTATGAGGTTTTGTATAAACTATCAAAGGTTGAATCAGGTAACAGTCAAGAACTGTTACCCTATTTCAAGGATATAAAAACCATTTGACTATTTGAGAGGGGATATTTGGTTCTTTAATATTGATCTTTTGTCTAGATATCACTAGTTGAGGGTGAAAGATGAGGATGTTTAAAGGACTGACTTCAGATGTTGGTACGAGCACTTCGAGTTTGTAGTCATTCTGTTTGGTGTTACAAATATACTAGCAGTGTTCATGGGGCTTATAAAATTTGTATTTCATGAGTTCTTGGACTGATTCATCATCGTATTCATCAATTATATCTTAGTCTACTCAATGTCATAGGAGGTGTACATCGAGCATCTCAAACTTATTTTCATGTCTTTTGACACCACCAGATTTATGGGAAGTTGTCCAAGTGTGTGTTCTGAACGTGAGAGGTACATTTCATTAGACATGTGGTGTCTCATTAGGGTGTAGTAGGGTACCCGTCGATGGTCGAGGCAGTTTTTTTTAGGAAACACCCAAGAATGCGACAGAGTTTCACAGTTTCCTTGGTCTCTTAGGTGATTATTAGAGGCTCATGCTTGATCCATTTTGATTTGTAGCCCCAATACCATTGTTGACCAGGAAGGACCTGACTTTTGTGTGGATAGATTAGTTCCAGATATCATTCGGTTACCTGAAAAAGAAGTTGGAAAATTCTCCAGTGCTTTAGTTTCCATAAGAGGGTGTGTTTTTTGAGGTTTTCTATGACACATCCCATATGGGATTTGGATGCGTGTTGATGCAGTAGAGAGATGTAATCTCTTATGGGTCTAGATAGTTACATCCCCACAAATTTAACTATGCCACCCATGATCTGGAGTTGGAAGTAGTTGTGTTCTCACTAAATTTGTGGCAGTATTACCTCATCGATGAGCGTTTTGTAATTTTCATGAACCACAAGAGCCTAAGATATGTTTTCTCTCAATGGGATATGAATCTATGCCAGTGGAGGTGGATGATGTTTCTTTAGGATTATGATTTTGAGATCTATTACACCCTTAGGAAGGGTAATTTAGTTTTCTATGTGTTGAGTCGGATTTCCTGAGAGGATGTGGATTGGGAATATGTGGATGTTTAGAAAGGAATGGAGGAGTTTTTCGTGATGCATCTTGACATTGGGGAGAGTAGTGGTGAAGGTTATGTTTATCAGATGACAATAGAGTCATATTTTATGAAATGGGTGAAAAAATATTAGTGGGGAGACATAGATTCATAGGTTATGCATGATCATGTTGGCCATGGTGACGCTCCTGAGGGATGGTGAGAGGATGATCAGAACCGAGTGTTGTTCCAGGGGAGGTTGTTTTTCCCATAAGCGGTGCATGAGGGAGTTCTCATTGAGCTTCATAGGTCTCCTTTAGTAGTATATCCTGGTGTGACAAAGATGTATCATGGCTTTAGGAGATAAATTTGGTATTTGAGGATCAAATGTTCAGTGGCAGGGTTTTTGAAATGGCCAGTGGTATGATGAAATTTTTGGTTTTTCAATTGGTGAAAGAAAATCACCATGTTCTAGAAGGTTTGTTTTAGTACTTGGATGTCTTCAAGTGTAAATGGTAGTAAATATCACTGGATTTTTTCATAGGGTTACCCTAATATTATGAGGATGTGATGTAATTTGGGTGATAGTGGACTGACTGATGAAATCGGCTCACTTCTTAGCAATCCGTGAGTCGAGTGCTATGGATTTTTTGGCAAGGTAGTATGTGGATGATGTGTTCAAGCTTCATAAGTTACCAATAAAAATCATCTACGATTGGGATCCTCATTTTACTTCATGAGTATGGAGGGGATTGCAACATTATTTTGGATCCCAATTATTCCTTATCACTGCTTTCCACCCTTAGCCAGATAACCAGATGGAGAAGACCATTCAGATGCAAGAGGATATTTTGTGGGCATGCATCTTAAACTTTGGTGGATCTTGGGTACGAAACTGGCCTATGGTCAATTTTGCATACAAAAATTTCTATCACTCATCCATTGGTCTAAATCTATTTGAGGCATTGTATGGGAGTCCATGTCATTATCCATTATGATGGACAGAGGTTGGAGAGTCACATTTTCTTGGTCCTGATGTGGTGCAGAGCATGACCGATAAGATCTAATTGGTTTGAGAGAGGATGAGGGTGTATTAGGAACATCATAAGGCCTATACTAATCATAGATGGAGGCATATGAAGTTCGAGGTTGGAGACCATGTGTTTTTGAGAGTCTCCCCTCGATGTAGGCAGTAGAGGCTTAGCAGAGGGTAAGATTTATCTTAGGTTTGTTGGGACCTTTGAGGTGTTGGGTCATGTTTTTGAGGTGGTGTATCGGTTGGCGTTTCCACCATAGACGGATAGGATCCACGAAGTATTCCACATATATCATCTTTATAGGTATCTTCATGAGTAATCACATGTTATTTATTGGGGAGTGATGGATATAGAGGATGACACGATGTTTGTGGAGTAGATAGTAGAGATCCAGGATCATCGAGAGAAGGTGCTGTGTGGGAGAACCCTTCCTTGGTTCGCATGTTGTGGAGTAATTATGGCCTAAAGGAGAGTAATTAGGAGTGATATACGTAGATTCATTCCCAATACCCAAAGTTTTTTCGATCCTTTCTTTGTTTTGTTTTTAGATGATATGATGTTTGGGTTTTTCTATGTTATGAGGTGTGTTTTCTTCCTTAACAAGTGATGTGTGATAATGTTTCCTACAAAAAAAAGGAATGGATTGATTCCCAATCAAGATGAATTATACTATGACGTGATTAAAATTATGCAGGTGAGTCAGTTTTACCCAGAGCGTATAATATCTTTGCATCGAGGATCGAATTCCTTGATTTGTGTGTTTGGAATAGTGTTGTGTATTGGTTGTGGCAGATGTTGGTTTGGGCTATGTGGCGGTTATGTGATGGTTGTGTGGATATGTGGTGGTTGTGGTCGATACTATATGATGCAGTGTTGTTCCCAGTGAGAGGTGGTAATGTGGCTATGCAGTGCGTTTCATGAGTGTTTTGGTTGGCATGTTTGGATGGTGGTAGTGTTGAATAGTAACAAGATCTTTGAGAGGTATCCCGTGGGGTGGTTGTTCATACTCCTTTCCTTATATGATTCGTTTTTGATTCTTGAGGATGAGAATCATTTGAGAGGTATGTAATGTAATGGTCCATTCCTTCATGGTCCGTTTCTTTGTTGGTTTTGGGTGTTAGAGATTTTTTAGGGGAGGCATGAGGAGGTTTCATGGTGGTTGGAGGTGCAACAGAGCTATTGTAGGATATTCACATCATGAATGGTTTACACAACATGAATTGGTGACTCACAACTTGTGTAGATAGCTGGTTTCATGGCATGTATGTGGAATAAGTGGAAATCCTGAAAGGGATTCACATCATGAAATAAGTACATGATGTGTAATTAAAAAAAGGACGAGGCGATGTGAAATTCGACAGGAATTGGAAAATATGGGAATTCACATCATGAATGGGATATATGAAGTGGAAGTGTCAGGTTCCAGGTTATTTTATAACCCTTTCAGCATATTTATTTTCATTCGGACATACCTCTCTCTCTCTCTCTCTTATTCTGGGAGAACTGTAGGCGCCTTGAGGAGACATTCTAGTTCTCATTTCCCTTGCTTTGATCTTTAGGTTCCAGTGGATCCCCGTTGGTGATCTGTGGTGATTTCTCCCCTCTTTCCCATGGTTTTCCTTATGTTCTTATTGATAGATCCACAATGGTGGTGCAATTTTGTTTTGGGGTGTGTATGGGTTGTGTTTTAATAAACCTTTGGTATAGTGTAGGTTGATCCATGAGTTTCTTGTGCGAAAGTGGTTTCTAGATAGTTTCTTCTTCACTCTACATTGCTCAATGAATCATAAAGCTTCCTTAAGGTAGGGGATCCTTGTTCTCACCCTTTTACATGCTATGTGTGATATTTTCATGCTTTTTATTACCTTTTGGTGGATAGTAAGGGTTGGCGTAATTAGATAATTAATTTTCATAGTTGAATTGATGGGAATGGGGAGTTTCCACATGCTTTACTGCTTTGATATAAATATTTTTGATGTTATTATGCATACATGTTTCTAATTCTGAAAATAATGACTGTTGGGAGCCTTTTTTGTGTTGTAGTTGTTATGCTGTAATGAACATCGCTGTGTTGTTGTGTGATCACATTATAAAAAAAGTCTAAGGAACATATATTTGGATAATAAATTGGTTACCCCTAGATTTTGGTATGTGTGATAATAACCATGTTAATTAAAGAAGTAATGTGATGAAAACCCCTGAATAATCATGGAATCTAGTTTGTGATGCTATTGTGTATGCTTGTTCTTGTTGTGTTGCCTTATGTGGTTTGGGATATTATGTGGTGATGGAGGTTACTGGATGGTCTGTGTGATGTGTGAGGCTATGATGCGATAGTTGGTTAGCATGGATGTGATGTGAGAAGTTATGCGATGTGGGAAGTTGTATGATGTGGCACATAGTGGTTGTGGAACAATGGTTTTGGCGTAATAGTTGTGGCATAGTGGTTGTGACACAATGGATTTGTTGTGGTATGTGGTGATACCATTTCATGATGGCTTTGATGAGTGTTCGATATGGTGAGATGACTTGGGAAATGTGGTGTGGTGATAATGGTAGATGTGTGGATCTATAGTGATGGTTGTGTGAGTTAGGCCAGTTGCAACATGTCATGGTTGAGATAGTTTCCCAGTTATCTATGGGCTGAACTGTGATGATAAAATAAAGAAAATAGGTTGGCAGATAAATGAGATGGACTAAAAACAGATGTTTAGTAATTAACTAACTGAATTGAATAAATGAATGAATAATTTAATGTGAAATGAAATGGATAATGAACAAATGTGGATAAACCGGTAAATATTTTATGGTTTGTGTGGTGGTTGTGTAGTGTTGCATAGAGTGGTGGAAATAGTTGTGAAAGTTGATGTGTTGTGTTCTAGTGCAATTGATGTGAAGCTATAGGTTGGATATTGTTTTCTATTTATATATCATGTATGTTTATATTATTTTATATGAACCCCACCCGAGTTGGATAACCTTACCAATTCTCAGTGGTTCTAAGTTCCAGGAATATTCCCCAACAGCCAGGATGGTGGTGATATGGATGACTAGCTACCCCTTCTCCCATACTCTTCCTTCAGCAGTAGTGATACAGGTTGGTGTTGGATATTATCCAGCGGTGATGTGTGTCCCAAATGTCTATGGGTGGGATGTGATATGATGAAATGTGTAACTTAGGTGTCTAGAGAAGAGATGTGATGTAATGTGTGGCCTAGGTGTTTGTGGGTGGGATGTGATGTGATGTGACATGTGACCCAAATTCCTACAGATGGGATGTGACCTATGGCCCAGGTGTCTGTGGTCAGGATGTGATGTGATGTGTTGTGTGGCCTAGGTGTCTATAGGTGGGATGTGATGTGATGTAATGTGCTATGCATGGAAGGGATGGGAGCATAGGAACGTTCAACATTTTGGTGTGAGATAAGCAAATCAGTGGGGAAGTGGCAGCGGGGTGCCTTTCTTTTTTATGATCTCAATGCTATGTTATTATATTGGATGCATGATTTGGTGAACAAGTCACGATGAGGCTGGGTTTGGTTAGATGACCTGTATAGGTACTTGTTGGTTCTACTATTTGTTTAATGGTGAATTAACATTCTCTTTTCACATGTGCAATTGAGTCCTTGGATATGTTCCTACTGAGTATACCTATTATGCTCACCATACGCATATAAACTATTTTTTAGGTTTCTTGGAGGACTTTGGGGACCGAGTTGGACATTACTAATTGGGTTTGAGCTATTGTTGAGTTTCTACCATAGAATTTTCTTTTGGTACTTTACTTAAGATACTTTTTTATGTATTAGTTCTACTTTATTCATACATTGTGGGATGGTTTTTGGTTTACCTTTATATTGTATACTAGAGTTTTTGGTGATTTTTATCCTATCTCTCAATCCTATTTCAATTATAGAGGGTAATGACTCCTGTACTATGAGATTTTTATACCCTCGATGTTAGTCAACAACCTTAGGCCTACTGGAGGTGGGACTTAGTGTTCATCATATCTCTCTCATCATTGTGATATATTTGATGGGAGGGGGTCATGACACTCATTTTAAATAGTTTTTTATTAAAGTATTACTCAAGTCCCTGAGTTTTTATTGGTCACAATTCTGATTCTTTGAGCCATGTTACATGTTATGCACATTTTTTCCTTTTTATAATGTTCTATTGATTTACTATCCCATGAATGTGAAGGTATTGGGGCACAAAGCAGAAGATGATGGGATGGGGATTTAAAATTTTTCACTAATGATCGACGTAACAACATCATCTTCAAGGATGTACAACCCTGGTATAAGCCCAAGGATAACACATGATGAAATTTAAGCTCAAATATTAAAACCATAAATACTTAGTTCAATCCGAATCTGCACTCGACATCTTCTTGTCACTGGTGATCACTTTTTATAGAATATGAATTCAAATTCCTCTAGATCATCCACAAACTCTTCAAAAATCTATGAGAGCATAGATCATTGAATTACAATTTCTAGAGTGGAGATCCGATGATGCCTTCGACTCCCTGATGATCACTGCATTAATGTACCTTTTATGCAAGAGGGAGAGATCGATCCAATCATCTGGATCAAGATATTATCTCTCTAGAAATTGGGAGAGGATAGAAAGTCACTCATGAGCTCACCATGAATAATCATTGGTGATAACTTCTCTCCTACTATTTATAGTGTGTTAAGAAACTACTCTGAAAGGATCCCTAACCCCCAAACATTTTACACACTATATAAATGATATATTATGACTACTTTACTGAGTCATAAATATCATTTATATCTTTATAAATTTCTTGTAATATAATAAATATATTACATGATAAAACATGATCCATTAACTCGAATCTTCATTACCATAAATATTAAATGAACATTGAATATTTTTAAACTAATATCCGTTTATATAAAATTTTCCATGTATTTACTTTAAAACCTATAAATAAATTTAATAAATAAATTAAATATCGTTTATTCTTAACTTGAATAATATGAATTTATTTATTCCTTTGGTGATCGTACATCCTTGGACAAAACTTAGACCCCAGTGGTGGGACCCACCATGTTCTGTATATCTATTCACTAGAATAGGAAAAATTCTTGAATACACTATTGTGTGTGACCCTCTAGGCCATTATTTAAATAGTATTGAATATCATTCATAGACCAAGAGAAGAATATGGAAACCCATAATAACCCCTAAAGAGATTAGGAGTAGTCATAGCAACTACAACCAACCTATGGACACACTGTGTAATATAATCTCTATATATTTAAATATATCATAAAACAAAATGTAGACTTATGTCATCACCATTTCTTGTTTTATTATTTGTTGATTTAACTAGTTGAATTTACCCTTGAATACTATGACCATGTTATTATGAAGGTACTATCATCCTAATCAACCTATCCTGAGATATAACTTCCTCAACCCAGAAGAAAAAAATACTATCTTGATCATTCAACCAATGCCATACCACCAATGACACACCAAACACAAGCCACCTCACCACAATTTCATTATCATGGGGTTTTCCTTGAATCAAAGTACATGATCAAATGAAACAAATTGATAATTATTATAAGTCTAGATATCAATACACATTTCCATAGATAGAAAAAACCAATGAGACCCAAAACATGTGGTGTTCTTATTGGTAGGTCTGTCCTCATGATCTTACTACTAGAGATTTCCAAGTTCGAATTTAATGAGAAAAAGTATCAATAATTACGATCTCTCAACAATTGATAGTCAAACATTAACTGTGTCCAGTTAGTATGATGAATCAAGAGCACATGAACTTTATTTAAGATTAATGTCATAGTATCTCGAGGTTCTCATTATATCCTGGGATCTCTTATAACCTTTTAATATAAAAATTAATCTATAAATATTACTATTTAAACAGTGGATTAAAAAAAGTATACACTATAATGGTAAGAATACATCATGTATATCTATCTATATAAATGATATGGTAGTCAAAGTATTATTTAGTTGGGTCTAGGGAATCCACTATTACAACACTCCCACTTGCACTAGATCCAACTTTCTAACCATACTTTTTATCTCTCACATGATTAAGATCATGTTTCTACTGAGTCACAACTTTAGTTTTTGGGTCTACCAAATTTTTGTTGCATGATTGTTCTACTAAGTGAGATCTCACCTTCTTTAGTAAAACTTCTTAAGAGGTGGAATCCTCGAGTATATTCCTTTTACTCACTATCAAAACTTGACATATTGGCTAGTACCAGTAACAAAATTATCATTATGATAAAAATTTACTTGGTAGGTGCAATCCTAAGAACTAGAACAAATAAATTCATTTAATAACAACTTCTTAGCTACCTCAGAATCCATAATGTACTCAGTATTTGTAGGAATGGATACCACTAGTTTTTATGAGATTTTCTCACTCAACACCTTATCCTAACTACGATATTATACCACATTGATCTAAGTAAGACTAGTTTTTTCCCCTCAACACTATTATCCTTTCAAATCTACTTACCAAGTACATATCCTTTGTACTTCTCCAAGTACAATTAGATAATTATGAATGATTCACTTGCAATTATCCTGGATGTAATTGATATTTTCCTACCATAAATTTTTATGTTTGGAAATATTAGGTTTGTATATATCATGGCATAAGTGATTGATCCATTGCTAAAGCACATGAAATTTCAACTCACCACATTAATATCCTCCCATATACCATACATGTTATCTTGGAGAGATTTATACCATGTGAAATTAGTAAAAATTCTCTCTTTAATTGTTCTAGCTTGTATATTTCAATACCATGTCACTATATGTATGATTGAATTGGTCCAAGAAACCGTTAGATCTACCTTATTAGATCATGTTACCTAGAATTTATTTTCATAATTCAATTCAATCACTAGATTATATATTTTATTTTGGTCTTAACTAACTGTAATACCAATAGATTTTTTCCATATATTACCTAACATATTATACTTGAAAACATTGGTGCTCCCACTAACCTCTGGAAGATACATGGCGTTGATTCATTACAAATGAATGTTATAAGATCTTTTTGTTTACTTTAATCCTAAATTGGATTTCCATAACTTGAAACCCTATTGTCATTCTATGATGTCACCATCCCTTCCTGGTTGCGTTATATAGACACCTTCCATGATTGGTGGTTTTGACATCTTATTCTCAATAATATGATCATAGAAATTAAGCTACGATAAGTAAAATTATAACAGATTTAGGAAAAAAGACATGGTATAACTAATCAATCCTTATTGGTATTGTGCTTGTACCATCCATCCATCATCTCACTTGAATACCCACCACAATATTCAAAATAATGAACCCTTTTTCACTTTGATACATGGAATCCATTAATGAAATTTAATTGTCCTTTTCTATATTAGATGATTTCTATATATTTATTACTTATAGGAATTATTATTCTCAATGAATAATTTATCACCATCCATGGTGAATATAAAACCATCACTATGGTTTTAACCTTCCTATGCAGTATGTGTCTCTGGAACATTTCTCTTCCACTATCTCTTGTGTAACTTGTTCCTATTCCAACTATTTGTGCATCTCCATTATTGACTCAACCCAAGTCAATATTGATCCCAATATCTCAAGTATATATGTAAAACCTTATATAGAAACATATTTATTAAGTTTGAATATCTCTTTATATCATATGAATTTTTTTAATATCCTAAGAAACTTTTAGGATCATTACTTTAGATTCACACGTATTTTACTTGATGCAAGTTTGTTTATATCTTTAACAAAATCTTTGCATAAGCACATGGTTCTTATGAAATAATGGATTTCCATCATAATTTAACTCATATGATATCTATTTTTCATGATAGTTGTAATATGTTTTTGGGATAATTCCATTATTTATGAAGCAAATCTTGAGATATAATATAAGTTTTTGTAATGATATAAGTTACAACATCGATTCTCCTTTTACTTGCATCAAAGATTTGATGTGTATAAGGGAAAATGAATTTTGGAATTACTCCATGCTACATTTTTTAAATCAATTTTAACATGTAAGACTCTATCATAGATACTCCTTATTAATATCATAACCCTAGTGTGGACAAGGTAATGTGTGTTTAGGAATTACTTCACACTACATTATATTGATCGATGAATGTTTGGTTAGGATATTATTTGGTAGATCGATCTGAAGAAAATCATATATTCTAACCATGAATATACTATAATTCACTTTATCTATCCTTAATAAAACTTTAAAGGAATCATATGAATTATATTTACCACTAGATTACCCTCAAATAGTTCATGCTCTTTAGTTGAACTAATTATGAAAGTTTTGTGGCGTACCATTATTTCTAAAGGTTTATTTTTCTAAAATAAATAAGTATATAAGTTGATAATACCTAATGTTTTTATCTATATTTAGTCTAAATACCATATTGGGTATAACCTTGATTCCCCCTTTTAGTTTTACCTGACAAATAATTATCTTACCACAACTGGGTAAATGAGTCTTACATTTTATATTCATCAAGTATTGCTTATGATTCAAGTATCACTGAACTAGTGGTTGAGCATGAGATATCACAAAAAACCTTCATTATTGAACCTAGAATAATGTATCCTTGTGTATAAATGACATGTTAGATCAATTTTTTAGTTATAATCAATAAAAATTCTACTATAATCATTCACTTGGAAATAGAGAAGTTGTGTACTTCTCACCACTGACATAGGAACCACCCTTTATCTTCCACTTGGAGAATGCACCTTACTTCTAGTAATGTTTCTATACTTACTTGGCTATTTTATTTTGATAAAAATATGTTATAATCATATTTTATGCATTAAACAATAAGTAAAACCAAAACATTACTTACAATGATGAATAATCACTAAAAAAGAAGCAAATACTTGCTTATTCAATTCAGTTCATTGAGTTTATCTTCCATATAATTATTTCATGATATGTAAAGAAAATAAAATCCTTCTTAATACCTATTTTCTTTCAAGAACCTTTCATAGGTTCCTTTGTTGTGCCTCTTTCCATTGTCATTTTCTCCTTGTGTTTCAATTTTTTCATCATAAGAACTAAGGATGAATCTTTTTTTCTGTTCTTATTGCTTACCGAACCTTACCTAAAAGGTAATAAATCATTTTATCCATACTACTTGTTTTTTAATAATAAATGAAACTAGAGAAAATGGGTGAAAATTATATTAGAATAGGATGTATTGAATGATCATAATCTTCCTTTCAATTTACATAGATATAGTGTAATCATTACCTATTAATATATATGCTTCTTTTTCTCCTTGAAAACTTCTCAGAGATGAGACTACATATTATATCATCCATGTCCTGATGTAATGACCCCAATTGACATAAAACGTTGGTGATAGTGTAATCACACAACCATCATATTCTTTATACATGAGTCTCCTATAATAAATTTTCCACCCTTGATTTCTGAGGCGGTTTAATAGGTATAGGGACACTAACACCTTGAATTTCCTATATCGTAGTATTGTGCGCAAGTGCCTATACTACACTTGGAAATCCGTGCTAGTTTGGACATTTAATTTGTCCAATATTTATCTTAGTGTATTTGTGGTATTACTTTCCATTTTCTAAAAAAAATAAAAACTAGTAGATTTTTACATTTTTATCTTGATTATCGATTTAGAAATTATTAATTAATTAATTAAATCATTAAATGTCTCCCACTATTTTATCAAATTCTAGGAACCCTCTTTATAAGAATTGAAATAATATATCGCATGAGTATTCTAGTGGAAAGGATCCTTGAGCCCCCCTCATAGTCTTTAAGATTTGGTGATGCCACTACTCGAAGAGTTCAAGGTAGGCATTTGGCCAGCCAACCATATTAACTTGCGGTTCTTTGATATGTTGAGTGAAGTTATAGCTTCTAAAATCATAAAATTGATTTACTCAATGTTTTCCTCTAAAGTTGTAGAAAAATATATTTGGATACTTATTTAATGCCAACTTCAGTTAAGTCAACCCATCACTCTCATAAGAACTCCCCAACAGTAAGAGAAAACCTCAACATTGGATGATGAGCACCCCGAACACCCGATTTTGTTCAAATTCAAATGATGAAATTAGATTAAATATTAATATTTCTTTGAGATTTTTATTATTTTTAAATAAATAAATGAAATAATTTTCTATTTGGTAATAATGTACTATGTGATTTCACTCACAACTGATCATGAAATAAATAGAAAATATTCATTACTTCATATGTTCATTTTATCTGTACATGCTTGTTTATTACTCTAAGTGATCACACGTAAACTACACATATATAAAATAATAAACCATTTATAAATGACAATGTGATCACGAGTTTATACTAACAGTTGATCCATTAAGTGAATAATGGATCAAGCTCGACCCTAGGGGAAAATCCTTGAGTCGTGTCGTTTTCGACTCAAGTTGCAGTGCTCACCCATCTAATGCGTCAAAATCCTATTTGGTGCATCACCATAACTCGGTGTGAAGTACGTCACTGATCATCTTTGTTACTATACAACAACACCTGTACGAAGGTGAGGGGTTATCGAGAGTATAAAATACAACTGAGAAATTGGACACATAGCCTTTTATACATATAATGACAAAGACGACTCACAAATAGTCATTTATTAAACTAATTATTACAAACAACCATTACAATAATTTAATAAATAAATCAAATATACACTAAACATACATTGGTTGGTCTATGGATCATGATCAGTCAATACATATTAAACTCATGTATTTAAATTAAATGCATAAATAAAATTAAACTTGGATTAAATTATTTTTTGAGGGAATTTTATTGAATTAAAAATTCACTCTTATTTTTAATTCATTATTTACGTTGTTCGGTCCCATTAATTAACTTAATTTTAATTCAAAAGTTAAATTAATTAATTAATTTAATTCTACACCTAAATTAAATTAAATTAATCCATAGTATCAATTTTTTTTTAAAATTAATATTTAATTAATTTAATTTTAAACCAAAATTATATTAATTATATTAATTAATTTTTGATTATAAAATTTACCCGGACCCCAAAAACTTTGAGCAGAGCCTATGAGGGTTGGCTCGAACCCATGCAGGCACATTCAGACCCATGGATACCCTTTCTAGTGGTGTATTAGGGTATTGGGAAGATGTTTTTGGGTTTAAGGTTCAGCTTTTAGGTTTTAGAGTTTAGAGATTGGGGTTTCAGATATAGGGTTTTAGGGTTAAATTTTTTGTTTTTTTTGGTATGGTTTTCAGGTTTAGATTTATGATTTTAGGGATAGGTTTTAGGTTTTAAGGTTTAGGGTTTTTTATTTTTATATTAGGGATAGGCCTGCCCAAACCCATACAGGGTCGGGCCAACCCACCCCAGCTTGTTTCAGGGCGAATCTAATCTATGAAGAGGGTATCGGGGAGTACCTCGGGTAGCAGGGGAGGTGGGCGTCTGGTACTAGGGTTCGGCCTCATGGTGGACAATGATGAACAGATCCAGGAAGGGGATGATGCTCATGATGGTTTGTTGCGGTGAGGAGGCAACGACCACACATCGGATCTAGCCGTGGAGACCTGTGGTGGGCGAAAAATGATGGGTTGTCCTTGGTAGTGAGGTTGGATGGAGACCTTGACACATCAAGACTAGATGATGAAGGGCTTGATGATGGTGGCCTAGGAAGTCCAGGTGAGGTCGGCCATAGGGGTGGCCAACAGCAGTGCTAGGATCTAAGCGGCTAGGGCGGGCCACGGTGAAGAGCGGCTAACCTGAGGAGCGGGAGGTGCTGCGGCTCATAGATCTGGTGTGAGTTCTTTTCGAGTGTAGTGGCTAGATCTCATAGGGAGGAGGACCAGCATGTCAACCATGGCTTTTAGAATTTTTCCCAATGGTGGTTGTCCGGTGAGATGGTAGGGTGGTGCCCGGATGATGAACGGAGGGAGAAGGGGCTCACAATGGAGGAAGAGGAGGGCAAGGTTGCCTATGGCCACAAGTTCGGCTGCTGATGCCGTGCGGTCCTGCTGCTGTGGGTTGCTACCTGGGACCTATGAGAGGGAGGAGAGTAGCACCACTTGTGGGAGTAGACCAAGGGTGTCCCACCCACTCGGACAAATCTTCCAAAGGAAGATTGACTTTTTTTTGTTAATGTTTTTTGCTAACCTGGGAAAAACAAAAAGGAATCCCCCCATTTTTTTCTTTATTTTGACACAAAATTTTAACTCTTTCTTCAAAGGTATCCTCCTTTTATATTTTGAAATTAAATTTTTAAGTTTTTTTTAAATTCAAAAGCCTATATCATAGGCTTTAAAACAAAATTTATTATTATTTAAAACTCACCAGTAGAAAAACTCAATGGCTGAAAACTACTGTTTCAGTTACCGAAACTCTGACCGGTGTCTGGGTTCAAGGGTGAATACCCATGTACCTAGATTCAGGTATAAAATTAAAATTTAATATATATATATATATATATGTGTGTGTGTGTGTGTGTATGTATGTTTTCTTACAAAATTAAAACCCGCATGATTTATTTCAATCCGAATTCAAATTTAGGATGGCCGTAGACTTTCCATCTAGTGTCAGATTGAAACACCATCTACGGTGTTGGGATTGGAATGATGAACTCTTCTAAATTTAATTAAATTTTAATTTTTTCCTAGATTAATATATTCACGTGTTTATCTGATACCAATTGAATGTATTAGGGTGCACAGTAGAAGCTGGTGGGCCAGATATTTGAAAATTTCCACCAGCAATCCACATAACAATGTCATCATCGATGATACATAGCCCCTGTATAAGCCTGAGGGTCATGTGTGAAGAAATTTAAGCAAAAATATTAAACCATAAATACTTGATTCCATTCGAATCCATGCTCAACATATTCTTGTCATTGGAGACGACTACTTGAAGAATCCAAAGTTGAATTCTTCTAGATCATCCACGCACACTTAAAAAATCAAGGGGAGCTCCGATAGTCAAATTCTAGGTGCTATCATAAAGATCTGATGATGCCTTCAACACTCCAAAGATCACTGCATAGATGTACCTTCGATGCAAGAGGGAGATCTTGATCCGATCACCTAGATCGAGATATTCTCTCTCTAGAAATAAAGAGAGGAGAGTGAGGGTCTCAAGAGCTCATCATGAATAATCATTGGTGAGAGCCTCTATCCTGTTATTTATAGTGTGTTAAGAAAAAACCCAAAAAGGATATCCGGACCCTGAACATTTTTACACACTATATAAATGATATATTAGGAATACTGTACTGAGTAATAAATATCATTTATATTTTTATCACTTTCTTGTATTATAATAAATATATTATATGATAAAACCGGAGTCATTAACTCTACTCATCGTTCTTGTAAATATTAAATAAACCTTGAATATTTTTAAAATAATATTCATTCATATAATATTTTCCATGTATTTTAATTTAAAACTTGTAAATACATTTAATAAATGAATTCAATACCAATTATTATTAACTTGAATAATATGAATTTATTTATACCTTTGGTGATCATACATCCTTGGAAAAAACTCAAACCTTAGTGGTGGTACCCAACATGTCCTTTATATACCTATTCACCCGAATACGATAAATTCTTGAATACACTATTGTGTGTGACCATCTAAGCCCTTATTTTGATAGTAGTGAATACCATTCATAGAACAAGAGTGGAATCTAGAAACCCATCATGACCCCTAAAGAGATAAGTAGTATCCATAACAATGAAAACCAACCTATACACACACACACTATGTAATATAATCTATTTGCCTTTAAATGTCCCGAACCCCACACCCCAAAGACACTGTAATGAAGGGAGAGAGATAATGATCCCCGAGTCCCATCTCCAGTAGGCCCCAGGTTGGTGACTAGCACCGAGGGTATGAAAATCTCATATATGGGAGGCATTACCATCTATAATATAAATAGTATTGGGAGATAAGATGGATCATCCACAAAAAACTCCAAGACACAATATAAAAAGAAACCCAAAAACCATCCCACATTAATGTATAAATAGAACTAATATAGATACAATAAAGTCTCCAAAGTAAATACCCAAAGTAAAGCTAAAGTAGTGACACAACACCTATCCAAAGGTCTGAGCTACTAATGCCCAGAACAATCCACATAATCCTCCAGGAAACCTGAAAATAATTTTATATATGTAGGGCGATCATACAAGTATACTCAGTAGGAAAAACCCAAATCTCTCATGCACATGTGAAAGAATCATACTAATGCACTTGTGAGAAAACAATAGAACCAAGAAACACCTATAAAGGTATACTAACCATCCCAAACTCACCAAGGCATGCCCACTAAATAACGCAAACCAAGTAATATAGTATAATAAGAATCACATCGATAAGGGTACCCTGCACCACTTTCCCACTGGAATGCCGCTCTCAAACCCAAATTTGTACATCTGGGTGCTCCTATATCTTTTTTATACCACACCAACCCACAAGCACAATAACGACACACCTTGCCCACATACACCTAGGCTCGTCACCCCACAAGCACGCCCACAACACATCTCACCTGAAAACACCTGGGCAACATCACAACCTCTCCCATAATCTGAGCATTAGGGTATCATGAACATGTTGGACATAAAAATTGTACCCTCCTCCAACCATGCACTAACCCCACCATAATCTTCCCCACAATCACTATCACATCTCATCCGAAAACACCTGGGCCATCACATCTCACCCACAAACACTTGGGCTATCACATATCACCCAAAGACACCTAAACCATCAAAACCACCATCCAATTCACTAATATACCTCCAAACATCACAACCTGTGCAATACCTACCTCACCTGGAAGAGAGAGTGGGAAAGAGTGGGTACCCATCCATTCGTACTCCTCACCAGATGTTGGAAAAAACACCCCCTGCATGACTATGTAGGTGTCAGCACATAGTGCTCAATGTGGGCATGGTGCATATTGAAATCACAAGAATTTACAAGTATATATATATATAATATAAAATACTCAAACCCAAACTATGGGTTCACAAACAAACCAACCAAATCATAATGTCATCACTTTCGCTGCCACCTCTAAATGCATAACACCACACAAAAAGACACAAACCCAATTTCACATTCCCAACCAATTCCCATTTAATCATTCCATTCTTTTCATTATTTAGCATCAACCATGTTTAACCACACAACCCACCATTTAATTATCCATTAACCATTTCCATTCCATTAACCAAACCAACCCAATCCATTCCAAACATCATTAAACAATTATTTATTTATTCCATCACTACTCGGGCATCTAGCACAAAGAAACCAGCACTTCGTTTCCCCAAAAGCACGAACAAACAAAATACCCGCTCACCACCCTAAAATCATGACCACACATCACAACACATAAATATCATTCCAAAAATTTACAAAGGGGATTTTATCACATTCCACTTTATTTTAGAGGCATTATCACACAAGCCAAAATACTAGGTCAACCATTTCATTATCCAAATATAAGTGGTTAATCAACTTCCATTTTAGGTTGATATCATAAAAATCACAACCAAATAAGTAATGAAAACACACATATACAATGAAAATAAATCCCCCAACGACCACAATTTTCAACGGGGCATCAAGCCCATACAATTTAAAATATCACAAATAATATCAAAGTTGTAAAATCATGTGAATCACACCCCATTTTCCCCTTTAAATTCAATTAACCAATTCTATATCTTTGATTAAGCTGACACAACCATAACCCATAGATAAAAAAAAGTAAACCCCTCTCACATGATACAAAATAAGGAGAAATGAGGGAATCCCTACCTCAAAGAAGCTTGCCGACTCACTGCGCACCATAGGTTGAATAAGAATGTTTGTAAACCACAACCGCACCACATGAACCACAAATCAACCTACATCGCAAAAAAAACACCATCAAAACTCAACCCAACATACACCCAAACCAAAACAACATTTCCTCAATGAATCCCTAGGAGAAGAATAGAAGAAAATAGATGATAATGAGAGGAGAACTCACCATGGATCAAAGAAAGGAAGCCGAGAATCAATCTCCATCAAAAGGAATCTCAAAATGCCTCAAGGGGGATCTGATGGATGCCTAGAACAAGAGAGAGTGTAGGGTTTTAGGAAAACCTGAGCGCCCTATAGTGTTATAATAGTACTGCATTGAGGATTTACATGACGTGCAATCCCTTTTTAGGTCATGTAATCCTTGGGGTTCAGTTTCACTAAAAAAGGTCTCCTTTTTATTATTTAACCTTGAAAATATACACATCGTGAACTATAATGGGAAAATCCAAGAAACCAACTTTCACATCATGTTATACACTTACATGGTGTTTATTTCTTGTAGCAGCTCTACTACACCTCCAACTCCCACGAAAACTCCCGAAACCTCCCCTAAACACCTCCAATAGCCAAAAACAGTAAAATAACAGACCAGGAGGGCACAAACCGTTACATCAGATAACTCTCAAATAATTCTCACCCTCAAGAATCAAAAACCAATACCAAAAGAAAAGGGGTTCGAACAACCACCCTGTAAGATACCTATCAAGGATCTTGTCATATCTCAAATGCTACCACTATCTAAAAATGCCAACCCAAATGACCAAAAAACAAACTGCATACCCACAAGACCCCTCCTCTCACACAACCAAACTACTACATCACCATTGCACAACTATATCAACCTCAACATAGCCCAAACCAACAACCGCTAAAACCAATGAACCACACCATCCCGAACACATGAATCAGAGAATTTCGTCTTCCATGTCAAGATACTATTCACTCTGGTCAGCACTAACTCACTCGAATGAGTTTAATCGCATCACAATTAATGCATCTCAATTAATAATTAGGTCCTCCCATTTCATACGTAAGGAATTTATCACACATTGCACCCCACAGATCACAAATCAAGGAAAACAACTCATCTTATAAAAAAAATGTCCAAACACCACCTCATGAAGAAAAAAATAGCAAAGAAAAACTCAAAACCACTCTGGGTACTGGACACGCATCTGCGTCTCTTGTTCCCAAGTACTCTCCTCCAAGCCACCATTCCTCCACAACACATGAACCAAAGAAATGGTCTATCCATAAAGCACCTTCTCTTGGAGATCCTGAATCTCTACTATCCATTCCACAAATGTTGTGTCATCCTTGATATCCAAATATCCCCATTCAATGACATGGGATTCATCGTTATGATATTGATGAATATGAGAGATATGAAAGACATTGTGGAACCTCTACAAATATGGTGGAAACTCCAACCGATACGCCACCTCACCAACTTTCCCCAACACCTAAAAGGCCCAAAAAAATCTAGGAGAAAGCTTACTCCCTCTACCAAACCTCCACAGCCCATGTTGAGGGGAAACCTTCAAGAACACATGGTCCCCAACCTTGAACTCCAAGGGCCTCCTCATGCAATCTGCATAAGACTTATGCCAATCCTGTGCTTCTTTCATCCTCTCATGAATAAGCTAAACTTTCTCTATCGTGCTCTACATAACATCAGGATAAAGAATGACTATCTCCCCTACCTCAGTCAATCACAACATAGAATGACACAGTTTCCCATATAATGCCTCAAATAGAGCCATTCCAATGGAATATTGGTAACTATTATTATAAGAAAACTATACAAAAGGCAGGTGTTGTACCCAAGATCCACCAAAGTCCAAGACGCACACCCGTAACATATTCGACAATTATTAGATAGTCTGTTCCATTTTTCCATCTCTCTAAGGGTGGAAAGTAGTGCTAAGGTGAAACTGAGTGCCAAAAGCACATTGCAATACCCTTTATACTCGTGAGGTAAAACTTGTGTCCTGATCTAAGAAAATGGACCTCATAACTCCATGAAACCACACCACCTCATCCACATACCTCTTAGCCAAAGCATCCACTGCGCCCTACTCCTTGATCACTAAGAAGTGAGCCAATTTTTTCAACCAATCCATGACCACCCAGATAACATCACAACCTCCTTGAGTTCTAGGTAATCCTGTGATGAAATCCATCGAGATTTCATCCCATTTCTACTTGAGAACATCCAAAGGATGTAACAAACCACCACATACATGATGTTTTCCTTTTACTTTTCGGAAAACCAAGCACTTTACCACAAACTCCGCCACTACCTATTTCATATAGGGCCACTAAAAATGCATCTTCAAGACATGGTACATCTTGGAAACTCCTGTGTGTACCGCCAAAGGTGAGCAATGAAACTCATAGAGGACTCCCCCACATATCACCACCAGAACAAGCAACCTCCCTTGAAATAACATATGGTTCCGACCATCCTCTGACCATCCCTTTAGAGCATCACCATAGCCAACATGATCACACATCACCTCTGCCTATGAGTCCCCCCACTAAGACTCTTCTACCTACTATATCAGAGAAGACTGCATCATCACCTGAAATAAAAAACTTCTACCACCATCCTATCCTTTATCTAAGTGCAAGGCTTCCAACTCCTCCATTGTTCTCCAAGTATCCTCAGACTCCCAAAAAACACCCTTCCATGACTTCCCACTCAAAGCATCGGCCAAAACATTCCCCTTTACTGAGGTGTAGGAGATCTCAAAATCATAATCCTAAAGAAAATCCATCCACCTCCATTTTCACAAGTTTAGATCATGCAGGGAAAAGACATACCTCAAACTCTTGTGGTTTGTGAAGACAAAAAAGAACTCCCCAATGAGGTAATGTCTCTACAAATTCAGTGCAAACAAAACTACTACTAGATTCACATCATGGGTTACATAGTTATGTTCATGAGGATGTAAATTTCTAGAACCATAAGAGATCACTACCTTCTATTTAATCAGCACATAACCTAATCCCATATGGAAATCATAAAAAACACCTCAAACATCACCCCTTACTCAAGAAACCGGAGCACTAGAGCACTAAAAAACTTCCCCTTCAGGCAACTGAACACTATATGTAACTGATCAATCTGCACAAAATTTTGGTATTTTTTGGTCAAAGCTGTCAATGGGGATGAAACTCAAGAAAAATTGGGTACAAACCTTCGATAATAGCCTGTGAGGATAAGGAAACCGTGAAACTATACAATTTTCTTGGGTACTTACCAAGAAAAAAACGACTTCAACCTTCGATGGGTCTACTACCACACCCTACTAAGACACCACATTCCCAAGTAAATTCACTTCTCGTGTCCTGAACTTACACTTAGACAACTTCCCATGGAGTTGGTGGCGTCGAAGAACATGCAAGATAGTTCTAAGATTCTTGACATGATCCTCTTATGAATTCAAGTAGATTAAGATATTATCGATGAATATGATGATGAATTGATCTAGAAACTCATGGAACATAGAGTTCATAATCCCCATGAACACAATTGGTGTGTTTGTAACCCCAAATAGCATGACAACAAACTTGAAGTGCCCATACCTACATCTGAAGGAAGTCTTTTTAATATCGCAATCCTTCACCCTCAACTGGTGATATTAGTACTACATATCAACCTTAGAAAACCAACTCTCCCCTCTTATATGTTTGAGAAAGATCATCTATCCTCGGAAGAGGTTAAAAGTTTTTAATCATCACCTGATTCGACTTCTAGTATTCTATGCACAACCTCATACCAACATCTAACTTCTTTGCGAACAACAATGGAGCACCCCATGGCGACACACTGGGTTGAATAAAACTCTTCTCCATTAAATCATCTATCTGGAACCTCAACTCCCACAACTTAGAAGGTGTTATCCAATGTGGATCTATTTAAATCAGAGAAGAATCGGGCTATAAATCTATCCTGAACTCAACATCATGTCAAGGGGGTAGTATCACAAACTCCTCGAGAAAAACATACAGGAACTCACCAATAACCCTAGGAACCTCTACCATCCCATTTTACACTGATTACACCAATAACTTAGGAAAAAACGAAAGAAGGGGATCCACATGCCGACTTCCCACCTAACAACTTCACTCACCAACGAAAACAACACACTGGCTATCCACATCCGAAAACATGAATCTTCTATAGAAATAGTTGATAAAAGCATGTATGAAATACAATTAGTTGATGATAAGGATTATGTCTTATGGATGGATTAGTAGTAATAAAAGATCCCCATGGGACTGATGTGGTCCTATCACCAGTTTACACTCCCAGCACACATCAAACAAGATGGTATGACCTCAAACTAGTGTAGTCAACACCAAGGGTATGAGAATCCTATCTACTTATAGTCCCATAGTATGGGATAAAGTGGGTGAAATAAAGGATTTATAAGTTACTAAATCAAACAAATCTCCAACAAGAGTACTAAACAAAACAATCATACCTCTAATGACCTCTAGACCCTCTAGAACCACTGCCTCCACTGCATGAAAATGACCACAACCAGCTCCTCTACCTCTCTACTGATAACCACCTCCATGCCCATGATCGGGTCATGTACCCTTAATGCGAGGAACATCATGGGGTCAAAATCTACCTGATCCATCTCCCCTTGGTAGAGAGTAAGCCTGCTGTCCCTACTGTTGAAACTGTCTCACTAGAAACTACTGCTGAGGCTTGCACTAAACCTGTCCACCTCCACCAAAATAATCTCGGGGAACCACTGTGCACTAGTTTTGGAAATGGTCATGAACCCCATAACCAAAACACCATGGTATAAAGCTCCTAGAAAAATCATGAAAACCACTAGCACCAAAATCTTGTAAAGGAAGCTACTGAGGTTGACTCCCTGCAGGTCAAAACCTCAAAGGTCTTGGTGCCTGATACCTACCACTAAGAAATCTACCCCTCAATGAAACCTACTAGATCCCCTCTCATGGTAAACCTTCTCATGAGTGAATTATCTTGATCACCTCTTCCTTCTTATGAACCTCTAGATACGTCGACAACTTAAAAGGAGTAACTACATACTGGATAAAAGGACAAGGTGCCTCCTCAAGATGTCTCACATGAGACTCCTCATCTGGAAAAAGATCTGGGTAAAAATGAAGAAGGTCCTTAAACCTGATTCTCAAATCCCACACTAAAATTCTCCCCTGATGAAGATAAAGAATCTTTTTCCTCTTTACTGCATTCATGGTCGACGAAAGGAACTATGCCTAGAACTCCTTCTAGAATTCGAACCACAAAACACATTACTCTCTTTGATCTCCTAGATATAACATCCACCACTAACGCATATCTCCCCACATCAGACTAACTAACAAAGAGACCCAGTACTCTATCGGTGCCCAGATCAAATTGAAAGAAATCTCAATTTACTCTATACATCTCTTTATCTCCACATTTGAAACATTTACCTTATACTTCCCCAAAGTTTTCCACTGGAAAGCACACAATTTCCTCTACCACTGA
Organism: Viscum album; assembly: GCA_963277665.1. Taxonomy (NCBI): domain Eukaryota; kingdom Viridiplantae; phylum Streptophyta; class Magnoliopsida; order Santalales; family Viscaceae; genus Viscum; species Viscum album. Next base: position 598,094,399 of record OY728159.1, on the reverse strand, counting down.
TCATCCTTCTAAATCAGTTCAACCCTGTGGTGATCAACCAGATCAGCCTATTGAACCTTGACTGCTTGAGACACACGCAAATGATGAATGAGATCCATAGATGAAAGTAAAATAAGGATTTCCTAATCCAAAGTATTATGGAATTTCATTTAAGATTCATTTTAAATTATTTAATTCATTTTGTTATCCATTTCAACTTTCCCAAAATAAACCAATTCAAATAAGAAAAAAAGTCATTATGATGCATGTACCTTTACTAGGTCTCTATCCTATAAGCATGTCCATCTCACTTGGCCGTTAAATAAGCTTAGATTTCGTGCACTATATCATGGGGGGATTAAAATCCTATTTCCCAGACAATCTCTCTGGACTATGTCATGCACCAAGGTCAACTGACAATGTTTCCATACCAATACATGAAACCATCACTGTGCCTAACTCCAAACTCCATCATATCTCCCAACCATCACCTCTGATACCACTCTGTCATGACCCCTCCCTCCAAAGATACCACAATGAAGGGAGAGAGATAATGACCCCCGAGTCTTGCCTCTAGTAGGACCTGGGTTAGTGACTAGCACCGAGGGTATGAAAATATTCAATATGGGAGGCATTGCCCTCTATAATATAAATAGGACTGGGAGATAATATGGATCATCCAAAAAAACTACAATACAAAATATAAAAATAAATCCAAAAAACATCCCACATGCGTGTATAAATAGAACCGATATAGATACAATAAAGTCTCCAAAGTAAATACCCAAAGTAAAGCTAAAGCAGCGACACAACAACTATCTAAAGGTCCGAGCTAGTAATGACCAACATGATCAACATAATCCTCTTGGAAACCTGAAAATAGTTTTATATACATAGGATGGGCATAAAAGTATACTCAATAGAAAAAACTCAAGTCTCTAATGTACATGTGAAAGAATAATAATAATTAACCTATGAGAAAACAACAGAACCAAACAATACCTATCAAGGTATACTAACCATCCCAACCTCACAAAGGCATGCTCAAAAAATAACGCAAACCAAGTAATATAGTATAATAAGAATCACATTGATAAGGGTATCCTACACCACTTTCCCACTGTTATGCCACTCTCACACCCAACTTCGTACTTCCTGGCACTCCCATCTATTCTGTATACCACACCACCCCACAAGCACGGTCACAACACACCTCACCCATAGAAACCTAGTCTCACTATCCTAAAAGCATGGATACAACACATATCACCAAAAAACAACTAATCCACAACACAACCAATTCCATAAATAGAGTAGTAGGGTATCATGAACATGTAGGATATCAACCTTATACCCTCCTCCTACCATCCACGATCCCCACTAGAAGATTCCCCACACACACAGTCACGTATCGCCTAAAAACACTTGGACTGTCACATCTCTCCCACAAACATCTAGGCTATCACATCTCTCTTGAAGATACTTAGGCCATTATAACCACCATTTAATGCACTAACAGACCTATGAACATCACAACCTATGCAATGCCTACCTCACCTGGAAGAGAGAGTGGGAAAGAGTAAGTACCCAACCATCCGTATTCCTCACCATATGTTGGAAAAAAACACCGCCCGCATAACTATACGGGTGTCAGTACATAGTAATCAACGTGGGTGAGGTGCATATAGAAATCACAAGAATGTAAAAGTATGTATATATATATATATTTAATATCAAACACTCAAACCCAGCCTATGGGTTAAAAAACAAACCAACCAACTCACAACGCCACCATTTTTGCTGCCACCTCTAAACTCATAACACCACACAACAAGAGAAAACATCATTTCACATTCCCAGCCAATTCCCATTTAATCATTCTATTACTTTCATTATTTAGAATCAACCACATTTAACCACACAACCCACTATTTAATTATCCATTAACCATTTCCATTTCATTAACCAAACCAATCCAGGCCATTCCAAAAATTGTTGAAAAATTATTTATTTATTCCATCACTAGTTGTGCATCTAGAAAAAATCAACCACCACCTTTCCGCCCCAAAATCACAGCAAAAAAAACTACCTCATCACCTCCCCAAAAGTACGATAAAAAAACTAGTTCCACACTACCCCAAAACCATGTTTAAACAAAATATCAACCCTACATGCCCAACCACACATCACCGTCCCACAAGAATGACCACACATCACAACACATCACTACCATTCTACAAATTTATAAAGGGTATTTTATCAAATTCCACTTTATTTTAGGGGAATTATCACACAAGACAAAATCATGGGGAAACCATTTCATTATCCAAATATAAGTGATTAATAAATTTTCATTTTAGGGTGATATCACAATAATCAAAACCAAAGAAAAAATCAAAACACATATATCCAATGCAAAAAAATCCCCCCAATGACCACAATTTTTAGCAAGAAATCAAGCTTATACAATTAAAAATATCACAAATAATATCAAAGCTATAAAAGCATACAAATCAGACCCCATTTCCCCCTTTCAATTCAATTAACAAATTATTTATATTTTATTAATTTGGTACAACCATAACCCATATATGAACAAAAGTAAATCCCTATCACATGATACACAATAAGGACAAATGAGGGAATCCCTACCTTAAAGAATCTTTCCAACTCACTGTGCACCATAGGGTGAAGAAGAATGCTCACAAACAACAACTGCCCCATGGGAACCACAGATCAACCAACACCATAACTAAATACCATCAAAACGAAACACAACATACACACCAAACCAAAACAACATTGCTATAGTGAATCCCTGGGAGAATAATGAAATAAAATAGATGATAATGAGAGGAAAACTTACCACGGATCAACAACGGGAAGTCAGGGATAAATCCCCATCAAAAGGTATCTCAAAATTCCTCAAGGGGAGCCATTGGCCACCAAGAAAAAGAGAGAGAATAGGGTTTGGGGAAAACCTGAGCACCCTAAAACATTATAAAAGCACTGCATCATGTATTTACATGATGTGTAATCCCTTTTCACATTGTGCAATCCTCAGGGTTTGGTTTTTCCAAAAAATGCATCATTTTTTTATTATTTAACCCTAAAAATCTACACATCATGAACCATACCTAGAAAATACTAGAATCCAAATTTATTTTCATGAAATACACTTACCTAACGTGTATTTCCTATAGTAGCTCTGATGCACCTCCAACTCCCATGAAAGCTATCAGAACCTCCCACAAACATTTCCAATAGCCAAAACCGGAAAAGTAACGGACTAAGAGGTAACATAACATTACATTAAATGTCACATAAAGAAGTATGAACACTTATTTAATTTAACTTATTACTTTATTATTTGTTAATCTAACTAGATATATTTACCCTTGACTTCCATGACCATGGTCTTATGAAGGTACTGCCATCCTGATCAACCTGGTCTGAGATATAACTTCCTCAACCCGAAAGTGACAAATACTATCTTGATCATTCAACCTATGACATGCCACTAGTGAAGGACCCCAAACAAGATACCTTTCCATGATTTCATTATCATAGTTTTTCCTTTCATCAAAGTACGTGATCAAATGATACACCTTGATAATGATCTCAAGTATGAAGACCAATACACATGTCCATAGATAGGAAAAACCAATGACACCCAAAACATGTGATGTTCCAATTGGAGGGTATGTCCTCATGATCTAACTATTAGAGATAAAAAAGTGGAAAATTCATGAGAAGAAGTCTCTATGCTTATGATTCCCTAGCACCTGATAGTCAAACATAAACTGTCTCCAGTTAGTATGATGTATCTAGAACATATAACCTTCATTTAAAATTAATGTCATAGTATCTTGAGGTTCTCATTATATCATAAGATATTATATAACCTTTTGATACAATAATTAATCTTTGGAAATTACCATTTCAATAGTGGATGTTGAAAATTATACACTATAATGGAAAGAATACATCATGCATATATATCTGTATACATGATATGATAATCAAAAGTATTGTTTAGTTGGGTCTAGGGCCCCCACTAATACAACAGAATGTTCTATGCATTGTTTCCTTGTAATCCATGATATAAAATAATCCAAATCATGTTATTTTCTTCAAATTTATTTTTACTCATGTGTTACCCCATTCATAAAAGTTTTTAGTAACTCAATTTTTATTCATTTAGTTATGATTATTCACTTGAAATTATTTCATATACGTTGAGAACATTATACCATTTGATTTTATTATCTGGTATTCTATCATTGTTTACATTTTCACCATATAAACCCCTTTTCAAACATTTCATGCCTCATAGAGTATGTTTCTCATAAAGGATATTGATAACTCAAGTCTCATTTCCTTGAGTTATATTGTTTCACCATTAGAATATTTCTTCTATACTTGGGTTTTTCCACCCTAATATTTTATTAAATGGAATTTTATAATCCTATTTGGGAAAATGTTTTTTAATACAATTGTTTTTATTACTATTTTTAAAATGTGAGTTTTTGAACAATGGTATTTTTAAAATAATAAAAGGGGTTTCCTTTCACTTTCATATGTTTTGTATCCATATATTAATTTATCCAAGATAAAATTTATTTCTTTTAAATCCTCCATTATTGGAGATTCTTTTTAAAACTATATGTTTTCAAAAGACTAAATGTCACATTTTCAAAAGTTAACTTTGAAAGAGACACGAATGTTTTTATTTTACATCAATGTTAATTTTTTTTCTAAAAGTTCTTTAAGTTTTAATTTCCACTCCCCATTTTATTTTCAAATGTATTTACCAAATGGGTTTATGTTTTATGATTTATCCTATAATATATATATGTTATCATTTGGGATATTTTACTCACGGTATCAAACAATTTAATTATTGATCTATTATTTTGTGATAATGTTCTAAGAATTATTTTTGAAAGTATGTTTTTCATATATGTCAATATCATTACAAGTTTTCTTTGTTACATTGGGGTTATTTTCTTTCAAAACCAAACAACTTCTTTTTATGGATGACTTATGATCATGTTATTCTGTCATTGAATTAGCTGCATACTAATTGATTTATACAATGAGAACATCACATTTTTTTTCATAATTTAGATTGGATGATGTTAATCTATAAATAATGTTATTCTATTAACATGGAAAAAAATATTGACATTCCATATGTGGTTATTACAATAAAGATGATTATTGTCCAGTTGAACCTTTATTGTTTGACTATCTATCTTCTTTCTCAAGATGGGTTATGATCATGTTATCCATTTATTAACACGAGAAAAAGTATTGAAATTATTTATAACTATTATTTGATAATGCATCTTGATCATGTTTTGATATTTCATGTTATTCATTATATAAGTATCTGTTTTTTTCTTCAGACAAAGGTTCCTTAGGGAATGGTATGAAATGTCTTGTTGACTCTTATGGTGAATGAATTGGACTTAATCAGGTGACATGTGGGGCCCAAAATTATATATCCCATCAATTCATCAATATGAATAATGATACAAAATATGTTTGGGTATTTGGTATATGCCTTCTCGATTCAGAAAGATGTCTTGGTTGCGGTCTCAATAACAAGTAAATGTCATGGAGCAAGGCCTTAACAATAGGATTTTGATGTTTGACATTATGAATTCCATTAGTATGAGATTAGTATTATCTATATCCATGTTTTAATTTATTTTCACAGATACAACATGATCTTAGTTTCAAGTTGATTATGAATTCATGTTATTTACTTATTACTGCCATAATATTTATTCCATGATTGTCGCAATTTTTTGTTTTCCCTTATTGAGTGTTTGAGCTCACCCATTCTTATGTTTCAATTTCCCCAGGCTATGAATAAAATTAATACAAGTGATATGTTTATAAGGATAGCACACATGAAATGATTTATGTGATATGATTAAGATTCATGATGGATTAAGTAGTTTTGTATATATTGGAAATTTTTTTTCTCTTGATACAAAGAACATGAGTTTTGTTAGTTTATATTTTGTCATAATTTTCTAAATACCTAAACCTAAAAATACCCTTGGAATTTAAGTTATGCAATAATAATTGTTAATTTTTTTAATTAAGGATGGTTATATCGATACATTTATAGTAGGTATCAAAGTGAGTATGTAAATTATGTGTTTATGGCACCATATTCGGGAGTGCGGGTCTAGGGTATCACAGTTGGTATCAAAGGAAACTTTTAGATAAATTTAGAGATTAGAATGTTTGTTAAGGATAATTTAAGGGTTGATAAGTTAGGGATGATAAAAATTTCAAGGTCATAGATAACCCTTTATGTTAGATGGGGTAATATAAAATATTGTGGGAATTATGATAAGATAAATTCAATGAAAATCCTAGGAATAAGTCTAATTATAGGATGAAATCCTGAATCTTTATTAAATTCTTGAGTATGTAGTTTTCATAACAATTATACCCCTTTCTAGATACTAAAATTGGATAAAGACTCTAGAACATATATACCTAGGGGTAATAACATTGAAAATGGTAGATTGGGTATTAACTTGATCTTCACCAGATGCACGCCAGAGTCCTAAATGAACACATGGTTTGACACTCCTAGAGGATATGATTTGATTAATCACATTATTTTCACAAACCATTATGAAGGATTTAAGAATGATGTTAACTAATTATGTTGGAGAACTGAATAGAAAGTTACCATGAATAACCAATTAATGAACAAAGAGAGTTATAGGTTGATACAAAAGTATCATATATTAAAAACAAAGGTGTCACAAGGGAAGAAATATTAAAATTTATGTTTTCATAATTGTATTTTGGATATTATCATAACAATTTTGGTTTTAGTATTTTGTTGAAATAGGATCATGAAAACGATGCTAATAAAGGTATGTATAAAGAAACCACTATGTATTATAACCAAATAAGGGAGTATACATAAATGGTTAATAATTTTAGTAAATTACTATTATGAGGTAAAATATGAGTTTCCTAGTATTACCTATGGTAGTGAGGTTGATATCATAATATAAATTAATTATTAATACTCTCATATATTTTAATTTGTGAAGTGATATTTATAGATGAAATTTTGGTATATTCTAAATGTTACTGAGGATTATTTGAAACATCTAATGATTTTTCTTTAGTGATTTTACTTTAAAGGTATGGAAACATATATTAAATGGCATTGATAACCTTGAAAAGTGATTTTATGACAATATTATATTTTTGGGGATAGTTATTGAAAAACAAATGATTAAGGTATAAATAACTATTAGGTTTAATATACAATTGATGTTGATGTAATAAAGGGTTGATTGATTTTGAGAAAAGTGAGTTAGATAATATTGATATCCTTATAATTGATCATTGATTTAATAAAAAATATATCTATGATATTTTTGGTGATTTCTATCTTATTTTTGGGATTATGATATATATTAACTAGTATGTGACCTTATAAACTAGTGGTTAATATCATTTGAGGTTTAAATATAGTGTTAATTTCAAGATGAATGTATGTTTTCATTGTTGTTTAATGTATTAGATATTAATATGGTTTTGGGAAAGATATATTTTGGTGAATGCATGATTAAGGTATATAAATACCTGAGTATATGATTGTATGAGAGATTAATGTTTTTTGAGGAATGATAAGTAACTTAATATTGACTAAGTGAGTAAGGTAGATGTCATATTAGAAGTTATATCCCAAATGATAAATATGTTAATAATATCCTCACCTAATTTCATTAGTAAGTGATAATTGAAATTGCGAGGATGGGGGGGGGATGCAACACCCCAAAATATTAATATATGATTACCCTTAAATAATCCAATGTATTTGATAGCTTACTCAACAAAAAAACCAAACCCAAATGAAATCATGATATATTTAGATAAAATATAAATATTTAAGTATGAATGTTAAAACTTAGAATTTGAATTAGTAAGAATGAATAAGAGTAACCTCTTTATAAAATATATGTATAAGGAAAATAAGGGCTACTTTTAATATGAATGAAATACAATTAGTTTACCTAAAATGACTAATAAGATCATTTATTATTTAGAAAAGTATTTTTCTAAAATTTTTATTTTTATGTGATATGAATTTCTATTTCAATACACTTTTGATTAATGATGATAAAATATATTTGATATGAATAATTGGAAAATACTAATTTAATTTTTAAATAATAGGAAATATGAATGTGAATGATTAATATTCTAAAAATATATATTTTCCTATATAAATAGTTTTATATATATTATATTTTTATTTAAAATTTAAAATTTTAAAATTTAAAATTTTAATTTGATAAAATGAACATTATTTTTGGAGTTATCATTGTAATATTAACTTAAGATTATTTTATGATATTTTTCTCAAAAAAATGGGTTTTATGCTTGAAAATGTTGAAATTAATTTTCCCAACACATATTAACTTTATTTGATAAAATTTAATTTATATTTATATTATGTAGGTACAAATTATGTAACTATTCCAATCTTATTTTTAGCCACTAAAAATAAATTACTTTGGATAAAGATTAATTACCACGATAAAAGTAAAATGGTTGTTTTTAAAGAATTAATTTTTATATAAATAAATTAGATTAATATAATTTATCATATTAGTATAATATGACTTTTAAACACATAAAAAATGTATAAAACTCATTCAATTAATAATTAATTGGAAATAAGAACAAAAATCACTTAATATACAAAACATTATCTTTCTATAAAAAATGTTCTTCCTTTATCTTATATTTTAATTTATAAGTTAATTTTATCATATTTATAAATTGAATTAGGTTAAATGGATCCCAAATTAGGATTCTATACATTGAAATTTGTAAATAAGGTTCATATTATATTTTTAGTAATGAAATAGTTTCCATGGTTAATTTTTAATCAAGATTAATATGGTACTGAAAATTAACTTTTTTATTATCAAAACACTTTTAAGGAAAAAGTGAGAAACCAAGGTGTCCAAAAATAGTGAAAAACCAACCAAAATAGGAAAAACCCAGAACAAACAATAGGATTAGCTCCTCCCCATCCATTGTACCATGATGACATGCCCCCACCAAAGCATGGACCTTCAGCAAGCAGTCCCATGCAGAAGAGCACGAGCATGAAATTAATGGAAAATCCATACCCTCTAAGCATCCAAATCCAAAAGGCATGTTTTGATGAAGACTTTATGCTCTAAAACCCATTTGAATCTGATCCAAGTAGAGTGCTGGTTACAAATCACCAAAAGCTCATCAAAACCAAATAGAGAAATGGACCAACACATACCACCAATTTAAAATGAGTCACTAAAGAGTAACTAGAGGTTCCCTGAATCCACTTCTCTAAATATTTCCTAGTGTAGAGAAGTAACCTGGATGGTTGAATCCTCCATCATCAGCTTTTCAAACTCATAAGCCAGTTGATCCCAAGCCTAAATTTACTCCTCGATGCTAATCAACCCTTTATCAAAGCCCCCTACCAGAATTAAAAGATCAAATACACCTTATAAAAAGCCTTTTTAGGTATTAAAGTCATACCCAAATTTATCACCCACCATTTATCCACCTAAATCACCTAAATCTCATGCAATTTAATTCTTATCCCTTACCTAACATTATTTTCCAATGATTTATCCCTCTTTTCACTGATAAAAGGAGTTTACTTCCTCCCACTTTAAGACATACCTATAGTTCAAAGTTCAAATTAAAATATATCTAATTGAATTATTTTATATCCCCTCTACACATTTGGAATACCCTAGCCTCAAAAAAGTGCTTCAAGTCCTTCATTTCCAAAGATACTTCAAGAGAAGATCCAAAATCTCACTGTATGTATTACTTATCCTTTCACTTTTATTCTTTATCCTTCCCATCCACCCTCATAAAAATCTATTCTATCCATATGTATATGATTATATAAGTATAAATAATATTTTGAAATATTATTATATTGATGGTATAACCATTATCTATTCCCCTCCCATTCAATCAAAAAAATGGAAATGTTGGTCATTCACGTGTGCAAACTACCGCCTCCATGAATAAAACGTTCCATTTTTAATTACCACCATTCAATGATGGTTATATACATAGTTTAAGTGAATATATATGTTATTTATGTCATGATTTATATTCTATAAATATAAAATTTTCATTATATAATTAATATTAGAAATAAGAGATCATTGTAACATTAACTATTTTAAAAAAGTATACTATGAGAAAAACATTTTTATTCATACAATATAATATTTTCTTATCCATTAATTATTATTCTAATTACTTAAAATTTTAATATATAACACTAATAAAAACTAAATAACACCATTATGCTTTTGGTATAATGATATTATACCTAAACCACCCCATAATCATCCATTAATCATGGTAGGTTCATGATTAGGTCAGTTTAACCAAATACTTGAACAATAATATGAATTTATATCATGGATGACTATGAGAACTTATTTAATGGTATAATATGATATAAATATTTAAATAATGTTTTGTTTTTGGATATGGTAAGGTTATATCAACATTTAACTCATTAATTAAGAAATCACCCTTCGTTCATTAAGAATCTTCGAAACATGCTCATCACTGATTTCAACCTCATAGATCGTAACCAAATATACCATGAAATGTGATTATATATTTATAAATATCATGTAAAATATATTACATTTACTTTAATTATCTTGTAATTATGAACTTTTTAATAAGAATAAATACTAACATTATTTTTTTGAAAATAATTCAAAGTGATAATGATTACTCACACACGGTGTTGAAAATGGGTAACAAATAACTAATATTCATATGTGTATAGTGATTGTAAATGAAGAGTATAAATGGAAATATTTATGAAAAATGTTATTAGGTAAGCATTTAATGAACTTAATTTAATTATTTAGGATGTTTGGTGCAAGTGCAGAATGAATGAGGACTGAGGTAAGAGTTTCTGTCTCAAATTCCTCTCTTTGAGACATGTTTGGTATTATGAACCAAATTTCATTAATGAAACATATATATATATATATATACCATTTGATATATCATATAATTAATTAAATTTTAGTCATGGTATTTTAAGTTCAATTTAAATCCCACTATTTCAAGAGGTTTTGATTAAATTGTTAGTCAAGCCACAAGGGTTTTCTTGGTCTTAATTCCGATTCTTTGACACATGTTACATGTTTTGAACTATGTTTAATTATTATTTTCTATTGATTTACTATATCATGAATGTTATATACATTTTTTTCTTATAACTAATGATATAAACTAATCCAAATCATGTTCTATTCTTAAAATTTATTTTGACCCAAGTGTTTCCCCAGTCATAAGAGTTTTTGGTAACTTAGTTTTTGTTCATTGAGTTATGATCATTCACTTGAAATAATTTAATATAATCTAGGTACATTTTTACCTTTGATTATATTATGTGGTATTCTCTCATTTTTTACAGTTTTACTACATAAAACCATTTTCAAATGTTTTATGCCTCATAGAGTATGTTTCTTATAAGGGATATTGATAACTCAAGCCTCTTTTCCTTGAGTTATATTATTTATTAAAGAAATTATTTCTTATATGATTAGGTTATCCCACCATAAAATTTTATTATATGTTATTTTATAATTCTATTTGGTAAAATAAAGTTTTAATACAAATTAATTTTCTGTTACTCTTCTTACAATGTGAGTTTTTTAATAGTGGTATTTTGAAAATAATAAAAAGGATTTTCCTTTTAATTTCATATATTTTGTATCCCTCTCCTCATTTATAAAAGATAAAATTTATTTCTTTTCAAGCATAAATCATTGAAGATTATTTTTAAAATATTTTTTTTTTCAAAATATTTCATCTCACCTTCTCAAAATTTACCTTTGAAAGTGACATGTAAATTTGTATTTTAATCAATGTTTAAAATGTTTTCTAAAATATATTTTATGTTTTCATTTACACTTACATTTTTATTTTTAAAAGGATTTAGCATAATGAGGTTCATGTTTCATTATTTATCCTCTAATATATATATATATATATATTATCATTTGGGGGATTGAACTCACGATATAAAAAATTTATTTTTTGATCCCTTATTTTGTGATACTATTTGAAGCATTCTTCTTGAATTTTTTTTCATATATTCCAATATCCTTTGTTGTACAAGGGTTATGTTATTTTTAAACCATCCACATGATTTCTATGGATGACTATTTTCAATGGATTTCATTCCCACACTCATTTTGAGTTAATGAACACCTACTTTCCAATGGAAAGAGGCCATTGGGACATTTCCAATGTCATATTAGAAATTTTTTGGGCTGAGAGGATGGGTGTTTGGGCTCATAAAACCCTGGGGGGGGGACTATTACCTACTCCAGGACTCTCTAATAGATTTAAGATGTATTCATGAATCTTTCCCAAATCCTAGTGCAAGATTGGTTACCCCTGTGCTAATGATCCGATTGAGACCATGTATTCAATGTAAACTCTTATATTCACTAGAGGATCCCTATTTTATCTTATTAATTTGTGATACTTTGGTATAAGGATGACTAGTTAGGCCCTCTAGAGTTTATTATCATCTAGGGAGGTGGTTGGTGTTTTGATGTTTTGATTAGGCCCATGAGATGAGCTTCCTATGTATCCTTGTGAAAGGAATCAGAACCCATGTAGTTTAGTTCCACTTAAAAAGAGACATATTACCTCATGTAATAATAACCAAACCATTTAGTTTAACATCATGAGACAATGAAATCTATGAAAAATGTGCCTAGCCAAGGCTAGTGTGAGAATTATGATGAAGTGGCCCAAGTGACCTTGAGGGGATGTTTCCTCCTAGGGTGGATATGAGTCTACTAAGAATAAGGCCCAGAGGGGATTATAGTGAGTTTTGGGTGTTGGGTTTAGACCTTAGGGAGGCTTCCTACATATCTTAGTTAGTCAGGAATCAAATCTCACATAGTTTAGAAAGTTGGGGCTTACAAGTGATAGGAGGCCCATAATGGATGCACTTTCATAATACAGATGTGATGATCATCACAGATCTTTAATCCCACATGATTCATGCTCAGTGTGAGAAACAAGATACAATATAAGATCAGTCATATCTCATGAGAGTGTACCATGTAATCAAGGTTTGGTTGGGGATTACACCTAGGAGGATAATGATGACCCTGGAACCATGGGGATAATCTTAACTCATTATAATTTAAAGGTTGGTTGGGGCTTACACCAAGGAGGATTCCTATGTTTATGAAACCATGAGGATAATATCAACTCATGGCAATTTAGATTTGGTTGGGACTTACACCTAAGAGTATTCCCAAGATTCTGAAACCATTAGGAGAATCTTGACTCATGGTTATTTAAATGGTTGTTGGGGATTACACCTAGGAGTATTGACATGTGTCTAGAACCATGTGGATTATCTTGACTCATGGTGATTTAATGGTTTGTTTGGGGATTACACCTAAGAGTATGCACATGTTTATGGAACCATGAGGAGAATCTAAACTCAAGATAATTGAGGGTTTGGTTGGGGATCACACCTAGGAGGATTCCTATGTTTATGTTTGATGGTCATCTCATTAAGTGAGGCATCTTATGCTTGACACATAAGGCATCTTGTGATTTTTATAGGAGGCATCCTATATTTTTCATATAGGGTATATTATAGTTTAATTTCATGCAGTGAGGACTACTAGGAAGAAGATGACTATAAATGGATGTTGTAGGACTAATGAAAGAGGGGCCCTTATCAGTTAAACCTACCATAGGAATTAGGTGATGGGGTTTCAAGAGTTGTACAAGGAATGTTTCTACTCAAGGTACTTAGGAAACCCAAGAGGAGAATCTCAACTTATAGCATGGGAAAGGAACAAATAAGATTAGGCCAACTCAAGGAATTTTAGGGAGTGTAGAGGAGTATATCAACTCATGGTATTATATGGGGTCAGTATTAGGGTTTTATAGGACACAATCTAAAATGTCCTCGTCTCAATATGAAAAGTTTACGGGGCATGTCACGAAGGAGGGAGACCACATAGCATTTCCACACAGGTTTTCCACATAAGCATTTTTTCAAAGGGTGGATAAATAATTTTTTTTCATAGGGAGGCCACATGGGACTTCATGAAGTTATTTATTCACTATGTATGTGGGTGTAATAGGATGTATCATACTACAAAGGAAAAAGGGTTGGCCGTATAGGGGCTTCGCAAAGGGGCTTCACAAAGGGGCTGCTACAAAGGGGCTTCCTCTTTATGTGAGGATTATTTAAAATGAAGACTTGAACCACAAGAAACCTAGGTTTCACATATAATTTTGAATTTTCATGCTTCATGAGGGGATTAATTTTTAAAGGGATTTCACAAGATTGGTCTGAAAAATAATTTAGGAATTTTAACTGAATGATTCCAAGAGTGTTCACACAGGCTGTCTGAGAGCATCTGTTCCACTCTTGCATCAAAGTTTTTTTTTCTCTTATTAATAAGTGGTTGTAAATATTTATAGGAATAAGTGAATAAACCTTTTTTTGGAACTATCGAACACATAGAAAAGGGGTAGACCATGTAATTCTCTGTGAAGGGGTCTCACAAAGGGGCTTTACAAAGGGTTCTCGTAAAGGGGTTCCACAAAGGGGGATCACAAAGGGGACTTGCAAAGGGGACTTGTAAAGGGGAATAAAAAAGGGCCTTACAAAGGGGCCTAAAAAATATTAAGGGTACTCATAAGGGGTCCTCGCAAAGGGGCCTAACAAAGGGACCACATAATGGGGCCTCACAAAGGCGCTTCACAAAGGGGCTCTGAAAAGGGGTCTCACAAAGGGGCCTTATAAAGGGCCTTCATTACTATAAAATAGTCAAAAACTGACAACTTGTAACATAAAAAAATTTTATTTTTGGGGTGATAAAATCCACCACCTCATGAACCGTACCAAGTGCTATGCGGTCAGAGTGAAGTGTTATGAGGAATTAATGACACTGTCAATCTTTATTTGGTATAAAACGGTACCTGACTTTTAATGGACATAAATTTTGATCTAGAAGTTTATTTGGGATCCATGAGTAGTCAAATTGAAGCCTTAAAAATGAACTATTCTCCCATGCTATGTTGTATGCACCCTAATAGAGGTTTCCACCATGCCCCCATATTGGGTAAAATTTTAGAGTCATCTTTATCCCTTGGAGTATGATAAGTATTTCATCACATGGAAATAAAATCATATTCTTCTTCCATCATGAAGAAATATATTTACTAAAACATGCTATGTTTTATCCAAGTGTGGATAGTACCACATGTCATATGGAAAAGTGTATTGCATGATTTTTTCGATGCCAACAATGACTTATGATCAAGTTATTCTAGTATTGATTTTACTATATACTCATTTCTCTATATGGTGTGAACATTAATTTTTTTCATAATTCAGATTGGATGATGATAACCTAGAATGAATTTTATTCTATTTACATGAGTAAAATTATTAGAATTCTGTATGTTGTTATTAAATTATGGATTATTATTATAAAGTTGACCATGTTTTTTCTGACCATCCTCCTTCTTTCATAGGATGAGTTTGTAGGATTGGTATAGAGTAAGAGGTTTCCAACCTCTGATACCAATTTTAGGATCGTAATATAGTATGAGATGCTCAATATACAAGAGGGGGGGGGGGTGAATTGTATACTTTAAAAATTCCTTTTGAACCTTTAAAGTTAGTTACGATTAACTATGTTTTACTTAAGCAAAGGAAAGGGCTAAGTTTAAAAAAGTTAAACTAAGTAAATTCACAACACCTCTACTACCGAATACAAAATTGAAATAAGATTCCGAAAGTGGATTCCGGAAATATGGTTCCGGAAATTGAAACTTAACAAAAGTTACAATATGAGATTCTACCTTAAAGCGTATAGAATCTAAATGAATCAGAGTACAAATAAGGAAGTATAATAAAGTTATACTTTCCTTATAATACAAAATGCAGCGGAATAAAAACAAGTAGTAGAACTACTAGTAACAAAATATAAGTCTTTTAACCCAAAGATAAGGGTATCCAACAACCTTGGATAAAGGTTCCTTGATTTATACTTTCAAGCAAGTCTGTCTTACCCACACCAGGGTAAGCCCTCGATACGAAGATCGGAGTCTCTGTCTTGCTATCCCCGCAAGCCCTCAACTTCAAGGTAGTTGGCAACCTCTGTCTTCCTCAGCAAGAAAGCCCTCGAACTTTAAGGTAGTCGGCAACCTCTGTCTTCCTCAGCAAGAAAGCCCTCGAACTTTAAGGTAGTCGGCAACCTCTGTCTTCCTATCCTCGGAAGCCCTCGAATGTAATCACTAACATTCGGAGTCGCACGAAGCTTTGAGAGTTAATAAGAGCCTCTCTCTGTAGAAATCACTTCAAGCAAATTTTTCAGCCTTTCAGCACTTTCATCAGCTATCAGCCATCAACTCTTTCAAATGAGCTCCTATTTATAGGTAAGGTCGGCTCCTTCTCCAACGGTCATATTTTCCTTAAAGATCAGAGGGACCTGTACACGTGTCATTTAGACAACGGTTAGTTTATAACAAAACAGACGATATAGTTTTATAACAAAACAAGTATAACAGAATGTACGACATCGTTTTAAACTCTAACATAAAAGTTAGGAATGGAAACTTCGGAGTGAAGGTTCGGAGTGAATAAATTCAGAGTGTATAAAACAAAGATAATCAGATTCTATTTAATAGGTGAATTCAGAATGAGAATTCGGAATAGGAATTCGTCATCAGAAATCGTAATGAGAATTCATCATCAGAATTTGTAATGAGAATTCGTCATCAGAATTCGTAATGAGAATTCATCATCAGAATTCGTAATGAGAATTCTTTATCAGAATTCGTAATGGGAATTCGGAATGAGATTTCTTCATTAGAATTCGTAATGGGAATTCTTCATTGGAATTCGTAATGAGAATTCGGAATGGGATTTCTTCATTAGAATTCGTAATGAGAATTCTTCTTTAGAATTCGTAATGAGAATTCGGAATGGGATTTCTTCATTAGAACTCGTAATGAGAATTCTTCTTTAGAATTCGTATCTTGAATCTGGAATAGAACTTAGTCAGAGTTCATATCCGGAATTCGGAATGAAACTTCCTTATAGTTCTTATCCAGAATCCGAACCCTAAAACAGAATGCTTTATATCAAAGTTTCAATGATTCCGAGAAAATGAATCCGAAACTTATACTTAAGAAAAATATGGAAGAATATATGATAAGGATAATTTTTCTTATAAAAGCGATTTTCCTTAAGAAAGCAATTTTCCTTATAAAATCAATTTTCCTTAAGAAAGCAATTTTCTTAAAGATAAGGTGTTTGTGATTTTCAAAACAAGAAGGAATGGAAAAGTCATAAGGAAAACCTTATTGACTCAACAGAGTTATGATCATGTTTTCCCTTTATTAACATGGGGAAAAGTATTGAAATTATTGATGATTATTGGATAATAACATAGGTTGGCCATGTCTTGATATTCTGTATTCTTTATTATACATATATCCATGTTTTTATTCAGCCAAAAGTTCCTTAGGGAATGGTATTAAAAGTCATGTTGACTATAATGGTGAATGAATCAAACTTAATCAGGTGACTGGCATGCCTTACAATTATATATCGTATTGATGTAGTGAAAGATATCATGATACAAAACATGTTTTGGTATTTGGTGTATGCCTTCCCAATTCAGCAAGATATCCTGACTCTGGAATCTATGACAAGTAAATGTATTGTCCTAAGGCCTTGAAAACAAAATTTTGATGATTAAAATTATTCATTACATTGGTATGATATTAGTATTATTAGTATCCATGTTTTCATTTTTTTTCATGTATATATCATGGTATCAGTTTTAAGTTGATTATGAATTCATGTTGTTTACTTATTACTGCCATAATATTTATGTCACATTTATTCCACGATTGCCTTAATTGTATGTTTTCATTTACCGAGCATTTGATATCATCCCTTATCATGTTTACATTTTCCTAGGTTATGAAGAACTATAGAATACAAGATATGTTTAAAAGGATAACACATGATAAATAATTTATGAGTGATGTTAAAGATTCATCATAGATTAAGATGTTTTGTATATAGTGGGAAAAAATTCCCATTTGATACAAAGAACATGAGTTTTATTACTTTATGTTTTGCACTAATTATATAAATACCTAAGCCTAAAATGATCCTTGTAATGTAAGAGATGTAATAATAATTTTTGATTTTTCAATTAATGATGGTTATATCTAGGATTTTTATACCCAGTATCAAAGTAAGTATGTAAAGTTTGGGTTTATGGCACCAGATTCAGGAGTGTGCATCCAAGGCATCACATACCATGTGTATGATATGCCTACTAAGTGTTAATCTTCATCCTCTGGCATATTAGAGGCAGTATTGCAATGTCAATCTCAACTTATTACTGACCAGGTGGTCCCCGATGGGTTAGGTCATGACATTAGCTCAAAAGACCCTAATAAGAGTGATAATAACCTTAATGAAAGTTAACATGATAATCCAGACATTCTATAAAACTAAAATTTCTATGATAAAAAATAAGGTGTAATCATTAAAACTAAAACTGAAAAAATACAAACCTCATGAGAAACTAGGGATGCTCAGAGTTCCAAATGGAACCCACAAAGACCGAAGTTGATGGCCTTATATGTCTTATCTCAAAGGTAACAAAGGGGTACCTAAGGAATCACATGATCCAGAATATCCAAACCCCCTAACCTCTCTTACACAAAAGTCCTAAAATATATTAAGAAAAATCCACTCCTCAATGAATAACGCACTTCAGTCGAGGAAGTACCCCACTCACTATTTACCAATATCACATCATCATTTTAGAGACCCATAAGGAAACCACATTGGACCAAAGATAGATATCACTCATGGGATTGATAAATACTACTTCCATAACCGCCCATGTTATACACAAACCCACACCACATCATAGAGTTATAATGGGGATCTTGCACCATGATGAGGGAAAAGTATCAGTTAATGGGAATAAATGACCCTCAAAGAATACTAACACCCTGAGTAGCACACCAAAGATGGGAGAAAGGACATTAATTCATTGATGAAGGACCTTCAATTTGAGTATCACATAGAAAGAACAAAACAAACATGGGTATCATAGAGTGGGAAAGTTAAGAGAGAATCTAACTCCATTAATGTTATGGGGGTCTTGTACCTTACTGAACAAAACACATATGATGAGTAGGAAATACCAAACCTTGGGAAGGATTCGACTATGAAACCTGAATCCCATCATTGGTTTTATGGATCCAGATTCAAAATTTTTATATCTCACCTCACAAATAGTCTCAAATGACCAAATAGACCACACCATAGCGATCTATATGGTAAAATACTCAAGATAAACTATCTATTTAGAAAAAACATGCATCAGATAAAAATTATACATTTCATCATATAAAACATGAGAGATATTACATGGAGAGACTATAGTATCATGACATGAGTTGGATTTAGGTAAAAATATTGGTTTTCAATCGTTCATCTCAATGTCTAGACTGTGAGCAGCACGTAGATGGTGGGTTGGTACCATGATAGGTGTGGTGTGGTTCCCACCAATAACTCATCAAACACTACCTTGTTTTCTGATTGGGTGTTGATTAAGTGCCATCGTGTCAGGAGGACACTCTCCGAAAACATAACTAGTGTAGGTTTGAGTCATTTCACACTCGAATTTAACCGGGGATGAGCAGAACACAAGTGGTGGGTTGGGCTTAGGATAGGAGTGGTGTGGCTCCCACCTATACATCATCAACCAATACATTATTTAGTGTTGGACCCACCTATACCTCATCAACCAATACCCCATTCCCCCATGGGGTGCAATTCCGTGGTTTTGTAACACCCTTGTTTTCCCATTTTAAGACTTTGGAATATACTGAAGAATATTTTTGGAGTCATACATTAAGATGACATGAGATTCTGAGGCTCTATGAGCCATAATGTCAATATAATAAAAATATTAAATATATTATATAAGGCATGCATAGTTTTCCAAAAATAATGAAATAAATCCTGAATGATGACTCAAATGGAAAATCAAAGACTTCCATTGATCCCATAATGTAGTATTTACCCTAGGCGTGACATAATATTTTTCGGTGTTGAGTGTTTGGCTTGATCACCACTGTGGGATAAATAATTAAATCGATTAAAAATATTTATTTAATTTTTTAATTAATATCCTAACAAAATTATCCTCTATAAACACATGGTTATATCCAATTAATATTGTTATCTGAATAACCCTCAGATTGAGAGAGGAGTTTTTGGAGAAGAGTTTGGTGAAGAAAAATAGATCAAGGATCGTTTTCACCAAAATAGATCAAGGATCTTTCCAATGATAACAACATAGATTATTTCTTCATTATCTATCAATCCAAACCCATGGCATGAAATTTTTTTTCTATTGGTTTATTTCTTTATTTATTATCTCATGATGAACATGAATCAAATCCACCAACAGATTGATTTTAAGGTTGTTCATTCTTGTGGGTATGTGTTTATATTCCTAGTATTTTAGGGAATTGATATTATTGATCATTATTTTCCATTATAACAGAAAAAAATTTAAGCCAACCTAAAAAATGGCTAAGGTTCATTCTTATTTTGTGTTTCATGGATTTATCCCCCATTTCTTCACAAATTCATCATCAAAAGTCCCTTTGGATGACTTTTTGACAAATACCTATTATTTTATCATTGAGAAACCATTATTTAGTGAAACAAATCAATATAATAGGTTTGGGTTCACAATTGAGGTGTAGTGGTGACAATGAATGATTGAAGGAGGATTAGAATTAAATCAATGATCCTTGTTTCTCATTTTATCATGCGATGGTGGTGTAATGCAGTGAGGAAATATTTATGGGGGATCAGATGGCCAAAATATGGCCACCGATGATGGATAGATTTGGTTAACCTAGATCCACAATATCTTGGTGAAATTAGTGGTAGATCTAGAGGCAACAGAGGTGCGGGTGAATGCATGAAGTGTTTCTAATTCTATGGAAAATTCCTAACTACATGGCGTGTAGAACAGTGAAAAGACACCCTGTAACCCCCTTATACAACGCTACATGTAGAGAAAGATATCACACACCATGTGACACATGTAAAAAACCCTTTAAAACATGTCACATTCTACGTGACTTAGTGTTGGAATCTTGGCATGAACCTCAGGGGGTACACATTAATATACACATATAGACACATGGGTATGACCAGAGTACATGAGCATGACCTAGTAATCAGACACAACCAAGTACTTGACCATGACCCAAAGTACATGGGAATGACCAAATATATACAACCATGAGATAGAGGCACACAAAGTGCTGGTCAGCCACTACACTTTGTGTATCCCGGGGGAACACACAATGTATATGGAGGGTTACATTCTATGTGAGACAGAGAGACACAAGAAGACCCAGGGTAGAAAATACATACTGTGTACCCCCATTACATGCCGTGTACTATTTCCAAAATAGGATGAGGCCATTCGTTTCATCAGTTTGAACTAGTATCAGTTGAGTATGTTCCCTTGTTCCATCCTTATGAGGGTATAATGATGCATTATACCCTCAGCATAGGACCATGATCTCCTCTACAGGTTGGTTTCAGATAGAGTTTTCATGAATCCCTCCACGAGTCCTTGGATGAGATCCTCTATCATATCATATTTTCTAGGTGTGGTTTGAGGAATCTTCATAACCAACTTATGTGGGTGTATGATCCCCTAATTAGAGGGTTATTCTATTTTGGGTTTGTGGAGTCCCCCAATAGTCCTGGGTGTGATCTCCTATCTATGTATTGAGATGTTTTTAGATCTAGTGAATACTTCTTTAGTGAGGCCCAATGAACATGACCTCTCAGATGAGCACCATCAATGATATCATGGCTCATAGAGTGGATTCACCCAGATGAGTATTACATTGAAGACTCAAGTAGAATTATATGGTTGGTAGTATGGTTGATAAATCTTTGAGACTTGGATTCTGTTATGAGTATATCTAGGTTTTTTTGTTCTTATTATTATGTATTATATCTTTTTGACATGGATTTTGATGAGATGACTACTTTCTTGGTTATTATATTTGGTTATTTTGGGGTTCCCTATTGGGTATTTTTATACTCACCTCTCTATGGGATATAACTGAACATGTTAGGTATTATGTAGATGAAAAACCTTTTGATAGTGTCCTCAGAGGACCAGAAGCAGGTGGAGCATAATTACCTAGAATGACGATGGTTGGACCAGGCATTGCATTGACAATAGTCCCCTCCTTATAAGGTCAGACTCTTTTGACATTTTTAGTGGGATTTTATTTGTCCCTTTATGATTTACACTACTTTTTTCATAATTTGATGTGGGATAGATGTTATGAATTCATTATGGTATCAAATTTATTGTTTTAAATTTCAATATTTTATGGTAATTTAGAGTTGTGTGCGTGTGTACAAGCACCTTAGGCTAAGTCCTCACATGTGTGTGATATGCCCACTTGTCACTGGTCTCCAGCCCCTGACATTTTGAGGTGGGATTATGGTATCAAAATTGGATTTCCCCTGACCAGGAGTTCCCTGGTGGGTTAGGTCATGATAGAGTAGTATCAAATTAGGTTGATCTTAGTACTAGAGTTGGGAGGCTGTCTAGTAGTGGGGTTTTGTTTGGGGTTTATAACAATTGTGTTAAAGTGTTTTGAGTTCATTTATTAGGCTATATACTCTAGTGTTGGTGCGATAGTCGACATATCCATTCATTAGGACTCTGATAACCTGCTTTTTGACTTGGAACATGCATGCACTAGTTGCATGGAAAACATTAGTACATGCATCATATAAAAATGAGTTGTGTTTTCCATGTCCTTCATGAGTTAGATCCCTGGACATAATCTTTCATTGTGATACATATTGATTTTATTTTAGGATTCATCTATAGATACATCCATCTAGGATCCACAATAAGATTGTGATAATGATCCACCTAGTGATGAGGCTTCAGTGTAGGGATCTGCACATGAGGTGGTACCTCTGAATGGTTTTCAAATTTTTCCACCACTCATTGAGTAAAAAGTTGAGATAATTCTATTGGATGAGGATTTTTATAGTATGGGAACACTCTATGAGTTTCAAATAAAGTGACCTCCTAGGTTTCATAGCGATCCATACCCTCAGGTAGCTGAGGACTGGCTAGAGGCAGTTACTCAAGTTTTCTTCTTTATGAGGACACCTCCAGATCAGATGGTGGTCTTAGAGATGAGTCTTCTTTAGGGATCCATTGGGAGATGGTGGAGTCTAGTGACTCATACACACGATGAGAAAACTCTATCATCATTATATTTAAATCATATCTTCATAGAGGAGTTTTATGCATCCACATTGTGAGTGATGCGCATCTAGGAGCTTCTGCAGCTCCATTAGGGAAGTATGACTGTGGCTGAGTATTCATCAAGGTTCACCAAACTATCAAGATAATATTTAGATATGGTTAGAGATTAATTTTTAAAATCATGGACCTTTGATTAGGATATAATTTGAGATATCAGGTATACAATGATATCTCTTTGCATTCTTACCCATGCTGTAGTGATTGAGCCAATCTTAGTGGTGGAGAGATTTCTAGGAAAGAAGTCATCTAAAATTGGTACCGGTAGTGGGAACATAAAATAAGAGGCCTCATCATCTAGTAATCAATGATAGATACAATGGTTTAGGCATGCGAGGTGCTTTAGGAGATGTTTCCAGGATAGAGGGTCTGTGACCTAAAGCTCTTAGGATAGTTCTAGTCAGCCTAGAGAGAGACAGTGTTTCTCTTGTAAAGGTTAGGGAAACCTTGCTCGGGATTTTCCAACCTGGAATATCGCTAATATAGATACAGTCAATGGACCATCCTAGTAGAGATATCGGCATGATCTGGGAGGTCTACAGGCCGATGAACATGATAGAGGAGTAGATAGAGCAGTTGGAATTAGCATATGTTTTGACTTATTACCACCTACACACCTAGGTAGTCCACACCAAGATCATGGAGTCAATGGTTAGGGATGAGGGAAACTGAAATCCATGGAGTCCTATAACCCTGATGATCTAGGTATGATTAGAGGTATGATCCATATCTTATCTACTTTAGCTATAGTAGTGATAGACACAGGTTCCAACCACTCTTTTCTTTCTAATTCTATTTTTTGAGACTTAGAGATTCCAATTGATCCCCAATCTCAACCCTTACACTTGGAGACTTTAAATAGAGTGGATTAAATTCTCACATAGTACTTTCAATAGTGTGGCTTGAATCTTGGAGGATATATATTCATATGGGATCTTTTTGTATCAGCAATGAGGCCTTACAATGTCATCTTAGGTATGGACTGAATATGCATAGTTCATGCCCATATTAACCATTTTAGGAAGAGGATGCGTTGTATCCATAGTGATGAAATGAGGTTTTCTTTTATGTGTGAGAAGGAAACCCATGAAAAGTAGTATGGGCTCATATGTTGGAGGATACAACCGATTAATCATCATTTCTATAGTATTACCCTTGGAGAAGTGGATGCTATGTGATTTCAACTTCCTGTAGCAGTGGAAGAGTATGAATACTTATTTCATAAGGATATTCCAGGCTTACCTTCCCACCAATAGATAGACTTATTTATTGAATTTCACCTAGGGACTACCCTGATATCTACACCAGCATATCAGATGGATCCCATAGAGCTTCGTGAGATGAAAGTGCAGTTGGTGGACTTGTATAGTAAGATATTTATCAAACCCAATGTTTCACCATAGGAATCCCCAGTGTTGTTTTCCAAGAACGTGAACAAGATCGCGATGTTTTGTGTGGATTACTATTTCTTAAACTAGGTGACTATTAATAATAAGTATCTACTACCAAGTATCGATGACCTCTTTGATCAGTTGAGAGGGGAGAGATAGTTCTTGAAAATATACCTCAGATCTAGTTATCACTAGATATGAGTATGAGAAATGGATATAAGACCCCAATATTTTATGAAATATATATTTCTGAATAAATTTAATTTCTTCTATAGCTTGCGTTACACCCAACATCGAGTTTTTAATGAACCACGATATATTATTAATATTACTATTTAAACATGACCATTATTACCAAGTCATTAAACTTAGTGGCATGAATAATAATAAATAATTTTTTAATATTAAGTATAATGGTATTATATAAAGAAAACATATTGATAAAATTATTTTTTTAGTAAAGTCATTATATGTTTTGAAAATACTATTTTCTAAAAAAATGTTTTTATTGCATTTTGTAAAAAAATAATAAAAGTAATTTTTTTTCCAATTTTAGAAAATTTATTTTAAAAAATAAATTTCATTTTTGGAATAAACATGTCAAAATTATTTTAGGGTGTTTTTTTTTATATTTTTCTGAAAAGAATAATTTTTCAGAAAATAGTGAAAATACTATTTTATTGAAAGCTTCTTTTTCATTTAAAAAATTTATAAGTTTAAATTTTGTTTTAAAATAGTATAAAAAGTAAAATTAGATAAATTATTTACAATAATTCCAATATAGGTCATTTTATTCAATTTTATATTGAATTTTTAAATAATTGTTTTTAAACTTTTAAAAAATTTCTCTTTGGAAAACTGCTTTTTCATTACATCTACAAATTTAATGATAAATTTTTTTTTTAAAATTATATGAATTGAATTAGGAAAAATATATTACATATTTGGAATTATCAAAATTAAAATTATATAATAATTTCAACTTAATTTTTTTGTCAAAATGATTATTAAAAATAGTAAAAATTAATTGCTGTGGTTAAGGTTAAAATGAGTTTACTGAGGGTTAAAACTAAGAATATAAAGGGTAAAATGAACTAGAAACATATCCAAAACACATTTCATGGAAATATTTATACCTTATTACATATAAGGACCAAAAATGATCAATTTTGGAGCATTTTGGAATGTATAAAACATGTGTAAACTTTATTCTTTTAAAAGATTCCATGTGTGTCCTCTCCCCCACTTATAAAAGGTCACCCCTCTCCTCTCCTCTTCACACTTCCAAAACTATTTGATTCAGAAAATAAATACCCAAATATATTCCTTACTTCCATAAAAATGTACTATAGGAATTATTTTGATTATAAAACCCTCCCAATAAGGCTTTAGTTATAAACCTAAACGATCTCTCTGAAGAAGAGGTAAAATTATTAAACTTGTGTTTTTGTTTTATTTATTATTCCACCTCCTTAAAATATTATAAAAATATTATAATATAATAAAAAAATTATCTCCCATATACTTAGATGTTATTATGTTAATTTAATAACCTATATCCATATCTTCTTCCATCAATTGGGAAACAAAACTGTCGATCGTGTGTACGACAGACTACCGCCTCACAAACCGATGTAATTCATTTTTCATCACAACCTCTCACAGATGGATATAATGATGTATTTAATATATTTATATGATATTTATGAAATTATTATACCTTTTTAATTATAATATTACATATAACTTCTTACTTTCCATTCTGTGGGAATATGATAACGTCGCTCATGTGTACGGAGGACTGCCACCTCATGAAGTGATGTGATTCGGTCTTCACTTACTTTTTAAATGGAAAGAAACAAGGATAGGTTTAATGAAAATATGTGATATATATGAAATAAAAATTATTTTTTAAATATAATATATTATTTACCTTTATTTTATCTCATCTATTGAGAAAATGGAAATATCATTCATGCATACATACCACTTACCGTCTCTACGAATGGTGTAATTAATTTTATATCTCTATGAGTAATGTAATTCATATAATGGAACCCTGATAAAAGTAAAAGTATTGAGAATACCTAACCAAAACATACATAAAAAATTAAACGGTTATTACCTGAAATGTGATTTTAACAAAGAATTTGTTGATAAATGGGTAATAAAAGATTATAAGTAAATAATACGTGGTATGATAAATATTATTATTGTTCTTTAATAGATTTATATAAACTTATATTTATTATACAGGAGGTTCAAACATTTACTAAGGAAGTTTGGACTTAAGCTAAGATATTTTTGTCTCAATTTATCTTCTTTGGGACATATGTTATGTTGTGCACATATCTTCTTTTATGAGGTGTATATACAAACCCTTTTAGATATAATATAATGAATTTATTTATTTTCATGATATTTTACTTTTAATTTAATTTTATTCTTTCATTGGTATTATGATAAAAAATTTACCAAAGTGGTAAGGGTTTTATGATACAATATCATCTTTTATCAGGATTTTTTATATTTATGCTTTTAATGATTAAATCTTATGAACTATTTCTCAACAAACTCATAAATTTTAGTCTTATATGGTTATGTCAGGAAAATAAATACTTTAATTTAATTTTCCTCTATTTATATACTCAATAGTTCAAAAGAATGTTTTTAAGAAGAATTGAATTTATCTCTCCTTTCGGTTGAATATCCATTTTCTTCCATGTCCATGTTTTCTTGAAAATTTTTAAAGAAATTTTTTAATATTTTCCAATGATTGTTTTAATTTATTTTTATCTATTTTTTTATTTTTACAAATTTTTTTAAGAGGAATCTTCTTATCATTTTCCAAATAAGACTCTTTTAAATTTTTACCACACATGTGAAAGGAATATTTTTTAACATATATGGAATGAATGGTATTTTATACCGTCATGACCACTAAATGTTTTATAGACTCATTTATAAGTTTTCAAGGTTATTTTGAAATAAAATTTTTTCTTTAAAATCTTGGATGTTTTCAGATTTTAAATTAATGATTTCAAGGTGAAAAGTTTATTTTTCTTAAGAAATATTTTAAATGATATTTAAACATTCACTTATAAGTTTTCAATGTTATTTTATAGAAAAGTATTTTGAAAATGTTTTATGTTTTAAAAGGTGATTTTCAAAGTTGAAAGGCTATTTTCCTCAAGAAATGTTCCAAGTGTTATTTCAAAATCATTTTCCATTAAAGATGATATCCTTTGATGTTTATTATAATTTACTAGAGATATGATCCAAGTATACCATTATTATTATTTATCTAAATGGTTTATGTTTATGATGAATTGATGTTTATACAACCCGTTCCTTTTTCTAGGGGTTATGATTTGATGAAATGATGATTTGTTTATAAAACCCATTTATTTTAATGGGTTCTGGTATAATGAATGTTTTATGATCTTGTGGAATAAATATTTATGATTTTTATTATGAGATATATGGGACCTATATCTCTCTCCAATTAATTTGGTAAACATTGATATCTCTTGAGATAAATAGAAGTGGAATGGGGTGTAAACCTAGTTCAGTAAGGGACTTTTTCCACCATGATAGTCTTGGGAGTGAACCTTTACCACTACAATGGTTTGGGGAGTGGAACCATTCCACTATAATAGTTTTGGAAATGATCCTTGACTAATAAGGATCATATTCCTTGATTCCTTTATGATTCATGTCTTATGAACTTACATGATTTATTAAATGAATCAAGTTTATGATCTATGATATGTAGGGTATGGTTTTCAAATTTTTTTTCTCATGTTATCATACCCTTATGATCATGTTATGTTGATATCTTCCATGTTTACCCTTACTGAACATCTGATCTCACCCTTTATTACGATTCCTTTCCCTAAATTATGAAGAAATATTTTATGTAGGGTATGTCTAAGAAGAGTATTATATAGGAATATATTTATGGGATAGGTTAAAGATTTTCAAGAAATAAGAAGACTGTGTGTCTAGTCCCTAAAGACACTAAATATTTTTGGTCCTTAGGAATGTTTTTATAAAATGATATGGATATTCACCTATTAAGATGTAATATTTATGTATGAAAATTCTAGGTCATTATAGTGGATATATAAGAGATTAATTTCTGATGCTTCTATAGTCATTATGAGTACTTGGTGATTTCCTTCAGAGTGATGAACACCCCAAAAGTGTTTATAAGATTCATGAAACAGATATTTCAGAATTTCTTAGACTAGTATGTGTTGGTTTCATTGATGATATTCTACTTTACTCATTACTTAAGGAGGATAACGTGAGACACTTGAGGATGGTCCTAGACATACTTTGAGATCACCAACTTTATGTAAAGCTCTCAAAGTGTAAGTTTTCGATTTGAGAGGTCCACTTTTAGGGACATGTCATCTCAGCTAAGGTTGTGGTAGTGAAACCAGTGAAGGTTGAGGTAGTGTCAGCTTGGGATCCACCCAATATCTGAACATAAGTACAAAGCTTCCTTGGGTTGGTAGACTACTACAAGATATTCATGCTCAATTTCTCCAGGATATCAACATGTTTAACTACTTTGACTCAGAAGGGTAATCCTTTCATGTGGATTGATAGGTTCTAAAAGGATTTTCAAGAGTTGAGGCAGAGGTTAAAAAGAACTCCTATCTTGAGATTTCCATAGGAAGGTGTCAAGTATGTAGTGTGTTGCAATGCCTCAGGGACCGAACTTGGTTTTATTCTGATGTTTAGTTAGGGGTGACTACCTGTGGGTCATGACAGTTGAGACCACATGAGAAGATCTATACAAACCATGATCTTGGATTGGTAGTGGAAGTCCTCACCCTGACATTATCTCATGGGTGAGTGGTTTATCATGTATTTTGAACACAAGAGTCTCAAATATATCTTCTCTTATAAGGATATTAAATTGAGGTAGATATGATGGATAAAGTTCCTTCAGGATTATTATTTTGATATAGTCTATACTACCAGGAAGGGGAATGTGGTGAAAGATACTCTCAGTAGGAGATCTTATTCATAGTTGTTGACCAAAGTGTCAGATAAATTATCCTCATTGAAGTTGTCCCTTATGGATGGGGATGGAATAGGTTACCTCCTATCAATGTTTATTACCCCAATTCTTCTACAATGTTTTAGGGAGGCTCAACATAGAGGTACTGACTATGAGACCTTACATACTTAGATATCAACTGGACATGCTCCTGATGGATTTTTTGAAAGTGGGGATCACATCATCCATTTCATAGGATAGAAAATTTTACTAGTGACATTGCATGAGGAGGTTGTGATGGAGTTTCATAAATCCACCTTAGCGGTGAATCCTGGTGTAGAAATGATGTACCAAGACTTTCAATGTTAGTTTAGATGGTTAGAGATAAATAAGTGAATAATATAGTTTGTCTCTTGATGCCTCACTTTTTAATAAGCGAAGGCTAATCACTAGGTTACAATGAGTTTAGATGAACCCCTTGTGGTTCTAAAGTGGAATCAGGATGGTATATCTATGGAATTCATGATAGGGATACCATGAACATCTAGAGAACATATCACCATCTGGATGATCATAGACCAAATCACCAAGTCAACCCACTCCCTAGCTATATGAGAGCAGAGTTCAGTAGATATATTGGGATGACTTTACATGTAGAAGATAGTTCATATCCATGGAGTTACCTTGATGATTGTTTCAGACCATGTTTCTCAATTCAAGTCATAATTATGGAGAGGATTATAGGAGGACTTTGGGGATCAGTTTCATTTGAGTATGACATTTCATCCTCATAATGATGGCTAGACTAAGCAGACCATTCAGGTTTTGGAGGACATTATCTAGGATTTCATGTTCAAATTTGGCCATAGTTGGGAAGATTACCTACCCTTGGTGGTGATTTTATAAAAAAATATCATTATACCATCATCATGACACTATTCAAGGCCTTGTATGGGAGACCATGTAGGTCACCACTATGTTGGATGAATCTAGGTGAGTCAACACTCATAGACCCAGAGTTGGTGTGAGATAGGACAAATAAGGTGCAGATCATCCATGAGTGGATGAAGACTAGCCAAATCCATAAAAGGTCTTATGTGGATCGATGAAGTAGGCCTTTGGAGTTCGAGGAGGGAGACCATGTGTTTTTATAGGTCTCAACTTGATGTGGTTTTCATATACTTGGATGAGGTGACAAGTTATCTCTGAGATTCATTGGACCTTTTCAAATATTGCATAGGGTTAGAGAGGTGTCGTACCTCTTGGAACCACCATGAAAATCAAACCGGGTTCATGATTTCTTCCATGTGTCACATATGGGGAGGTATGTGCATGATTTGTCACATGTTATTGAATAGGGTGTGGTAGAAATTATGGATGGAGATACCTTTTTAGAGTATTTAGTAGAGATTTAGGATTGAAAAGAGAAGACCCTCTATGGGTGAGAGATTCAATTGGTGCATATCTGATGACAACATTGGAATATTCAAGAGATAATCTAGGAGCGGGTGACCCAAAATTGATCCTAGTACCCTCATCTTTTTGAGCAGGATTTTTGATTTTTAGGACAAGAATCATGAGGTGGGGAGAATGTAAAATCCCTGTTTTTTCCTTGGAAGTATTTGGAATATATTAAGTAATATTTTTGGATCCAAGAGTTGATATGACATGAGATTTTGAGGCCTGATGAGCCAGGGGCATGCTGTTTTCTTGAAATAATGAAACAACTCTTGAAAAGGTACTCAGTTGGAAAACTCGAGACCTCTATTGAGCCGAGAATGTGTGTTTTACCCTGAAATATAATATTTATTGGCATCGAGTTTTTGGCTAGTGCACCACTGTGGGTGAAATAGTTAAATAAATTAAAAATGTTTATTGAATTTTTTAATTAAAATACTAACCTAATTATCCTCTATAAATACATGATTATGGACAATTCATAGGGTCAACTACATAATCATGCGATTAAGAGAGGGTTATTTTGAGAAGATCCTGTTGAATTACAATGGATTGAGGATCATGATCAATTTCATAAGGATTTTTTTCACCAAAATAGATTGAATATTTTTCTAATGACGAAAAACCAGATTCATTATTCATCAGCGATCAATCCAAAACTAAAGTAGGATGGTTTATTTTTATTTTTTTATTTCTCCATTGATTATCTCATGATGAACATGAATAAAATCCACCAACAGATTTATTCGTAGTTCATTCGTTCTTGTGGGTGTGGGTTTATCTTCCTAGTATTTTGAGGAATTAATATTGTTGATCTTCATTCATCATTCTAATAAAAACGTATCAATTCTAACCTAAAAAATGGTCGAGATTCATTCCTCTCTTGCGTTTCATGTATTTCTCCCCTCTTTATTCGCACATTCATCATCAACAATCCTTTTAGATGATGGTTTAAAAATACCCATTATTTTATCATTGTGTGGCCATTATTTTGTGCAACATATTGATACTGGTGGTTTAAGTTCGTAATATTTAGAGAGATCGAGGTGCAGTAGCGACGGTGGATGAACATGACCAGATCTATAATCCTCGTTCCTTGTTTTGGCATGAAGTGATGATGTAGTGCAGTGGGAATTGATTTTTGGGAGAACCAAATGGATGAAATCCTACCACCAGTGATGGCAGGATTCAGTTAACCAAGATTCGAAATCTATATGTGATATTAATGGAAGATTCATAGGCGATAGAGGCACATGTGAACGCATTAATAATTTTTGAGTTTATAGATATTTTTTTACTACACAATGTGTAGTTCAGAGAACACACATTGTACATACCCTTTTTGTAGTTCTAGGTTTTATGTAAAGATAAAAATATCACAGGGTGTGTGACACATATTACACACCATGTAACATAATGCTGGTGGCTTGGTGTGTACTCCAGGGGAACACAAACTTAGACATGGCTAGTCACATAGATATAACTAGAGTACATGGGCATGACCTGATACTCGGACATGGCTAGGTACACAGGAATGACCCAAAGTACATGGGCACAACCAGATGTACACATGCATGGGATAGCAGCACACTGAGTTTCAATAGACCTATAAATGTTGTGTATCCCAAGAGAACATGCAATGTATTTGGAGGATTACTTGTTGTGTGAGACGGAGAGACATGGGAAGACCCAAGGTAGGAAAGACACACCATGTACCCCCTAATACATGATATGTACGTTTTATATGGTAGGTTGAGGTGATCTATTTCTTTAGTTGAGACCAGTATCGATTGAGTGTGTTCCCATGAAAAATACCTATGAGGGTACAATGTTATATTACACCCACAACATTGGGTTGTGATCCCATATGGTGGTTTCTTTTAGATAGAGTTTTCACGAATCCCTATGTGAGGCCTAGGATGGGATCTTTTATCATATCATCTTTCCTAGGTGGGGTTTGAGGAATTGTCATGACCAAATTACATGGGCGTACGATCCCCTACTTAGTGGGTTATTCCAAATTGGGTTTGTGGCATACCCCAATGGTACTGGGTGTGATCCCTTATATGTGTATCAAGATCTTTGAAGATAAAGTGAATACTACTTTGGTGAGGCCTGTTGAGAATGTCCTCTTAGATGAGAACCATCAGTGATATCATGGTTCATGGAGTGGATTCTCCTGGACGAGCATTACCTTGAATCATCGAGAAGAATCATATGGATAGTAGTATGGTTGAGACCTATTTGATACTTTGAGTATGTTATGAGTATATCTAGGGTTTTTTTGTTCTTATTTATATGTCTCATATTCTATTGACATGCCTTTTGATGGGATGGATACTCTCTTGATTCTTATAATTGGTTATTTTGGGGTGTCATATTGGGTATTTTTATACTTAACCATGAATGGGATCTTCCTGCACATGTTGTGTCTTATGAAGATGACATGCCTTTTGATTTTTTCCTAAGAGGACTAGGAGTAGGCAGAGTATAGTGAGAAAGAATGACTGTAGTTATACTAGATGTTTCATTGAAAACTATCCCATCCTTCTTAGAAGGTTGGAATCTTTTGATAGTTTTAGTGGGATTATATTTGGACCTTTATGTTTTACACTACTTTTTTTGTATTCTAATGTGGGATATATTTCATCCATGTATTATGGTATCAGATGTATTATTTTATCTTTCAATATTGTATGAGAATTTGGAGATGTTTTCATTTGTATAGGTACCTTTGTATAAAGATTCCCATGTGTGTGATATGCCTACTCAATGCTAGTCACCAACCCATGGCCCATTGGAGGTGGGTTTGGGGTGTTACACTTAGATTTTTACCCACCAGTCAGGCCCTAGTAGGTCAGTTCATGACAGGTTACACCCCATCTATACCCATGATGGTGTTTGGGAGGTCTTGGTTTCAATCCTCTCAGGTTTCATATCTTTATTCCCCTTTACCCATCCTCAGACCTACTATATATATATTATTAATATAAATTATATATATTTATAGAGGTAAATAGGGGGTTTCATGTTAACCTTCACGTGGAATGTGCAG
Source organism: Viscum album (assembly GCA_963277665.1). Lineage (NCBI taxonomy): Eukaryota > Viridiplantae > Streptophyta > Magnoliopsida > Santalales > Viscaceae > Viscum > Viscum album. Next base: position 598,059,965 of record OY728159.1, on the reverse strand, counting down.
ATGACCCTCTTTTAATTATCAATAATATAAAAAATATATTTTATATTAATAATAATATTAATATAAAATACATATTTTATTAATGGAGTGGATGAGGTTTCACACCACCCCTCCTGTGAAAATTCAGTCTTCATCTTCGACGAGCTTGGATCGTCATTCGCTACCTCTTCACATGTCTTTCTCTACCCTTGATCATGCCACTCCCACTTAAGGGCCACCTCATACCAACGCCTAGCATGCTAACCCATCGTTGAACCGACCTCCACTGTCCAGGCCTCATCATCACCATGCTCTCACCATCCCAATTTCTCATGGGATTCTCTATCCGAATTCACCCCTTGTGTGCCCCTAGTTATTACCCACTTGATATGGGAAGAGAATGGGAGAGTGAGATAGGATATGGAGGAAAGAGAGTAAATAATAATTCAACTGCTTCACACGTGGACTCTCCCATTCATCATCATCCCAATATTTTCCATCCTAATTATCCCTTATATGAGGTTAAGGGATTTAAGAACAAGAATCCAAACATCACAATAGATTCATAAATAATAAATAAATAAATCATCTTGTGACAATAAGTAAGTTGAAAGGACTTTGAAATAATTTTCAAGTATATAACTCATAGAGAATGGAGAAAATAAAATCACGAATCTCTACCTAGTTGGGGAATCATCGGTGCTTCAATTCATTATTGATGCTATACATTCATCATCATCATGATTTTCAATCATCCATGTCATCACAATTCTAGCCTCGCTTCCTTGATCATCCATCGCTCCCACCCCAATCTCTTATCTCTTCCTCTATCTAAGGTCCCCAATGAAAAAAGTGATCAACTCTATAGAGACAACATAAAAATATTTATATAGGATTCACCAAGGGTTTTTTACACTATAAATAAATTAAGTAACTCAAATAAATTAATGAATTAATCCACCCTTAATGAAAAACACTTGAGGGTCCCGATGCAGACCAATGTTATGAAATCAATAGGTAAAATTCTTCATTAAGGATGCAACCATGAACTTAAATTTTCCATCCAAGTAATTTTTAAGAAGAAAAATCATAATTCCCAAGAATGTGTCTGTGTAGACTAAAAATGATATTTTTAAACTTAATATGTTTTTATTGAGGTCCTTTCAGACTTGAAATTTCACACCTTCTTAGCCTGGGGGTAAACATCACACTCTAGAGTCAATAAGACCATTATATCATTTTTAAGGTCATATACTAGGGTTAATTTAGCATTTTACTCTCATATAGGTTTCAAGACTTGAAACACAAAATTGAGCTCAATCATGTCCGAGTAAAAATTCAGGTCCCTAAAGTTATTGAAATAACCAACCTTAAAAATATTTTCCAAAATGTTTTTTAACACTGGTTATTTCAATAATGGATGTTAAAATTCTAAAACATCAATATTTTTTTAAAATCATTTATTTTAAAAATTGATGTTAAAAATAAAACCGTAACATGAAAATTATATATTTTTTTCATCGAGACCATGAAATTTAACTTTAATGATTATAAATTTATCTCATCACACACATAATTTTCACATTTTTTACATTGTGTTCATATAATTTTTATTCCCACCTACAAATATATTTCACCCTTTACTCTTTCTTCCATTTATCTCTCAAAATTTATTTTCTCCCTCTATCTTTAAATCTATTATTCCTATATGATTTTATCCCAAGTTTTTATTTCTCCCTTGAGTATTCATTTTTAGATTCCAAATCATGACTGAGTATCCATTTTGGAGATAGAGAGGGTTTCAATAGTGAGAAAAATGGTGGAAATTAGTTCTAAAATGATAAAGAAATTTGTTTGAACATCATGATTTATCAAAGATCATTGCATAGAGATAAAATACTTTAAATGTATTCTTTTATTTTAATCTAATTTTCCATAACATTGTAATTAATATTTTTTGATTATTATCATTATATCATTGAAAATCATTTTTTTTCAATTATATAAAAATAAGATAATTATTTGATTATTTGAAACTATGGTTTTTATTGTAGGTTCTCGAAACAACTATGTAGGGTTCTGTGTTCTATCATATATATATTTTTAAAATATTTTTTATAATCATTTTAAAAAAAACATATGTATAAAATTATATAGAAATATATTTTAAAAATATCTGAAGTTAAAAATATTTTGAATGTTTGTTTTAATAACCAATTTTATATATTTACCACATCTCTAGAAATGATGGTGCCTTAATAACTGTAACACCCCGAAATTTTATGAAAAATATTCTTTTTAATTTCATTAATGTCTTGTGTTGTACTCTACACCAAAAGAAGCTTTCACAACATGCATCCTTGACTTGCCTTCCATTACACGCAATCGCGACCTTCCTCGATAGCGTGTGTAGTACGCAATAACGAGTTTCACTAAACAGCAATATGCTATTAAAATATTATTAAAACTAGCCGTTATGAATAGTAATAACCACTTTTTGAAATTTTGTAAATTTTATTTTTTCAAAATGGACTTTATTTTTGGATTCGTAATATTGAAATTAGCTTAGGGTGATATTTTGGTACTTTTCGGATAACTTTCATTTTCTGATGAATAGTGAAAATTACTAAATTTTAATTAAAAACAACTTTTTTAATCGAAATAATTAATAGTGATAAATTATTAATTTGAGTGGTTTTAAAGTATATTTAGAATATATTTTTACAATTCAATACAATGTTGGTCATTGGATGTAATTTCACATTTACACCAGACATAAACAAGTGTTAATCTTTTGATAGTTATTATCTCTTAAAAACACGCTATTTGTTGTGACAGCGGAAAATAATTATAAAATTAATTAATGAAAATTATATGTTGAGAATTTTTTAAAATAGAAATCATTTTTGAATTCGGAATATCAATTATATCTTAGGGTGAAATTTTGGCATTTTTCTGAAAAACTTCAATTTTTGATGAATAGTGAAACTACTAAGTGGTAGTTAAAAAAATTAATTTTTTCCATAAATCTTAATTTTACCACTTCTGTGAATGGAATTTCAAAAATCCGAGAGACACGGTTGATGTCAGTAAATAAAATGTGGTTTAATGTGATGAAAATAATTTTTGGTGAATAGTAACTTTTACTTTTATTTACCACGGTTAAAAGTAAATAGGGTAATTAAGGGTAAAAATGATATTAATATTACCCTAAAACATGTCCTAATCCTATTTTACAAGTTTATCTTTACCAAAAACAACCTTAAGTGTAAAATATTATCATTTAGGCCCACTTGGATTAGATTAGGACATTTATTATTATTTAATTCAAAGAAGAGTTAAAAGAGTTAAAATCAAAGTTTATTTACTAAATTTTTTTTAATATAGGGTTATACATAATATAATTTCAACTATAAATATTAATTAGAAAGATAAAAAGATTTCCTACATAATGGTAATTTATTTGTAATTTTTATACTTTAAATAATTTAATTTATTTATGACACAACGATGATGCAGTAATTACCTTTTTAAGAAAATATTAACATAATTGATGTTATAAATGCCCAAATAAATGTAATTTGAGACTTTTTATGACTTAAACTAATTTTATAGGTTAATATGACATATTATTGTTGATTTAAGTAACTTGGTTAGAACTTATCATTCTGTTAGAAATTTCATAAAAATCATGTACCAAATAGTGTCAAAATTGACATAAATTAGTTTTTAAAACAAATATTGTATTATTAATTGTTATTTAATTCTTAAAAATCTAAGGTTCGTCCAAATTACTTAGATAAGGATAGATATATTAATAATAAACAACTTGGGGTTCGTTTGGCTTGATATAGTAAGTTTATTAACCATATAGTTTAAGAAAACAAAAAGACACGGTAAAAGTTAAATTATTTAACTTAGATTTAAATCTAATTGATAAGGTTAAAATAATAATCTAAACTTGTCTAAATCATATTGGATGAGAGGATTTCGACCCATCCCAACTTTATATTCTAAATAAGACCATTTGGAACCATTATAAACCGAATTTGACCTTAATATAAAATAATATTTTGAGATTTTCCTAAGATGCCCCTCTCCTCCCTTATAAAAGGGCACCTCCTCCCTCTCCTCCTCACACCAATTTGAGCATTCAAGCTCGGCCAAACCCTGAAAAAATCTCTTCTACACTTCCCTAGTATCATCCTAGAGGTCCTGGTCTTCTTCAAAGACCATCCTTAGTTCTTTAAGTGGAGGTTAAGTGAAGGCGCGTCAAAAAGAGGTAATATCCATTACCGATCTTTTTCAATTTAATTCTTCTTCAACTTCTTCTTCTTTAGTTGTTTCATGATAAAGTAATAACATCAGTATTTCTTATATACTGATATGTTATTATAAATATGAAACAACTCTAATTAACCTTCTATCCATCCTACGGAAAAAGGAAATCACCGCGCGTGCATACGTACGGAATACCGTCTCCACGCCGTGGTGTAATATATTTTCCGCCACCACCTTAATTTGATGGGTATAATGGTGTAATGAGTAACTATATATGATTATTATAAATTGATATTGATACTGAAATAGTATACATACACTTCAACACAATTCCACGACCATGGGAACGATATCATCGCTCGTGCGTACGTACGGACTACCGTCTCCACGACGCGATGAGATTCATTCTCAATGATTAACCATTCATGAATGATTATAAAGTATATATAATAAGTACTAATGAAATATATGACATAATAATAATACTGGATTTATGTATATTTATATGTATGACATCTACTTAATTCCATTCAATTCAATAAGGAAACGAAAACAGTGTTCATGCGTACGTACGGACTACCGTCTCCATGAACGGTGTATTTCTTTCCATTTACTGATTTATTATATATATGTATATTCTGAATATATATATATAAATCATTTTTTATATTCTGGAATTAAGTAATCATGATCTAAGTAATCATATGAATAATTACAAGTCAAAACACGGACGACAAATGAAACAATTTTACCCAAAACGCTCTTTAACATGGAATTTACAAAAGAACGGGTAATATAAAGTCATAAGTGAACCATATATGATATAATAACAATGAATATGATTCTGTAATAAGTCAATTACATTATTTAAATCATTATACAGGAGGTTCGGACACTTACGAAGCAAATCGGACCTAAGGTAAGGGAAATATCACAATCTCATTTTTATCCGAGATTGTTTATACTTTAGTATTTACTGGGGTGTATTTTATCATCCAAATCCATGTTTCCTCAATATGTAATATTATTTACATACACCTACAATTGTTTAAATCCTATTTTACCCTTCAGTGAGTTTTTAGTAAAATATATGAAAGGAATCTTTTGTTGTTTTTCGTACGAGGTACTTTTTGACTTTTCTGACAAAAGTACGTGAAGAATGTTTTTTTAACTTATACGGCATGAATGGATTTTTAAAACATTATTTCCAAGAAGCTTCCTTTACAAATTTTCAAGTTTATTTTTAATCAACTTCTTTTAGTTTAAAGTTTTATGACATGTTAAGAAAGGAAAAATGTTTTTAAAGAAGAAAGGATATTTTCCTCAAGAATTCATCTCAAGTGTTTTTTTTTCAAAACTATTTTCCATCTAAGATCACGTTATTTGATATGTATGTTTCAAGTAAAGTGTCTCTATGATTTAAATGGTTTCAATTTTCTTATGATGAAATGATATCAATTGTTTATGGATTATGATGGCATGATGTTTAAGAATCCCATTTTATTAAATGGGTTATGCAATGATGTATGATTTATGATTTTGTGGCACACATAAGAATGATATCATTATGAGATGAGTGGGACCTATATCTCCCTCCAATGCATTGGGTAAAGATTTTATATCTCATGAGATAGACATGGCTGGAATGGTAGGTTATACCGATTCAGTGAAACAGGACTGAAATGAGGGTGAATCGGTTCAGAAAGGGACATTGTCCACTAAGATAGTCTTGGCAATGAGTCTTGACTAACAAGAAATGATTCTCTATGATTATGTGTGTATGCCACAAAGTTTCATGTCTTAAGTTATGATTATTGGGATTTCATTTCACTACTATGATTTATCCCATGTTATGAAATTATGCTCTCTTTTGCAGGTTAAGATTTCCAAATGTTATGTTATTATGTATATTATGTGATTGATTTTTCTTTTGTTTACCCTTACTGAGCATTTGAGCTCACCCTTTTATGTTTTCTTTTCCCCAGGATATAAAGAAAGGTTTTAGGTAAAAAAAGGGAAGATCTTTATGGGAGATATTGAAGATCTTTCACCACGATTAGAAGATTACGTTCCGAGTTTCCAAAGACACTAAACTATTACGATCCTTGTGTGTGTGTTTTTTGTTATGTACTAAGTATTCTGAAAAAGTAATGTAATGTTCATGTACGTTAAGCTTAGGGTCTCTACAGTTGGTATCAGAGGAAAGGTTTAGTCAACCTTTGGAAACTAGGATGCGAGAACTTTAGTGAGATCCCTAGAGATATTTATAAGGTATGTCTAGGAATATCCCTAAGGATAAGTATACGTATAGGATACAGTCCTAGAACTACGGTAATGATCATAGAATTTAACCTAAGATGTTAGATATTGAGGATACTCCACCTTTATTGTGTTGTTTTCCCTAGCATGATTTTTCCTCTCACACTATTTTTTCTGGGTTTTAGAAAATGGCTGGAAACAAGATGATTCACGATAATGGAGGATATGATGGAAAATGGAATGATATTATTCATAATGAAATGGGATTTGGAAGTCCAAACATCATTATTATACCGAATCAGCAATCTCATAATATGATTAATAAAGTAAAATTTGGTAAGTTTCCTGACTCTTCTAATAAGAGAAAGATGGAGTTTCATGATGATCATAGAGGAAAGAAAGTTCAATTTCCCCTATGTAAATCATGTGGGAAGAGGCATCAAGGAGAATGTTTCAAAGGAATTGGAAGATGCTTTGGGTGTGGAAAATAAGGACACAAAGCAAGTAAGTTCAAAGGAAAAGGTTCAGTTAACACCATGGATGAGGATAATGGTATTGCTACGACATCAACAATGGTTAAATGTTTTAAATGTGGAATGTACGGGCATTATGCAAACCATTGCCCTAAGGGAAAGTCTCATGAAGAGAATCAGTATGGTCGTATGGGAAGTATTTATGTTGATGATGATGAAGAGACTACAAATGATATGTGAGATGAAAGAATTGTTGAAGCTCGGTCAATGGTTTAAGAAGGTAGTGGAATGATTACATGTTTATCAAGTGTAATGTTGTATAAGTAATCTCATGGTACTATGGGATAAAGAGACATCTAAGGATTGTTACACTATTGTCTTTCCTATGTTTTAAAAGTGTATGATTAATGGTACTAGTAACCATGAAATGTTATTCAGATATTTTTTGGAAAGTAGATGATATGCGCATAATGAAGGAATAATAAGATAATGAGGTGTTTGATTGTATTCATGAGCTCATGACTGATATAAGGAGAAGGTTATATCATGGTTTGAGTATATAGAATTTTTGGATTTTGGTATGTGGAAAGAGTTAACTTTTAACTGCATTCATGTTTTCACTAAGGTTCAATGGGTATTCAAGAGAATACATGATTAAGGCCTTTGAATGTTTGGAATGTGACCAAAAAGACATATCTTATGATATATGGGGATCAATGATAGTATTAAATCTCTGGTAATCATTTTCACTATATTATGAGAGTGGGCTGCAGTATTATGGATAAGCCTAAAGATTAGAATGGATTATGTTGGACATAAGTTAGTATTGTTTAAGGATAGAAGATTTTCGATATTATTGATGGGATGTTATAGTAATGTAGTTTTAGAAAAAGGAAAACCTGTAGGACGGGCGACAACCCATCGCGTCGGACAAGGATGTGGGAATTGAACCCACAATCAAAGTGCGACTGGCCTTTATCGCCTACCACTGTCCTACAGGAAGTCCCTGTTTAGTAGAAACTAGTTTTATTATATTAAGCAGTATGATATATGAAGTATAATTCCATTTTAGGAACCATATATGATTAATCTCACTATAGATCGACTTATGTATATAATTTTTGCTAACCTTTTTGTTTGAGACAGATGGAATGACCCGTAATTCTATCACATGATCTGCTAACACTTCATGAATAACAAATTCAACTTCATTTATTTAAGAGATTAAGTGGAAATTATTCAAGGCACGAACAACAATGAGATTGTACCAAAATAAAGTAAGTATTTATTCTAATTCAAATTTTCAACTTTAGGGAAATGATCTTGAAAACCAAAAATGTTGTCCTAGTGCCCTTATATCCGATGAATCAGATGGTACCCTAGATCGTCACAAATTTATGGCTTTGTGATTGTTGGCTTTTTCATAGCCATGTTCTCTACCACTCTCCATCAGAACATGATGGTTAGATTTCTCTTCCATATCCATATTTTCACCTATGTGGAAACCCAGTGATTAGTTTATTTGGGTAACCGTTACGTTTCATAATTTTGTTTTTAAAGGTTGGTTTTGGTATTCCTTTTTACGATGTGAGTTTCTATTAAAAAAACTTTCGAATAGTAAACCATTTATAACCCCGACGAATTTCGAGGGCGAAATTCATTTTAAGGGGGGTAGAATGTAACACCCCGAAATTTTATGAAAAATATTCTTTTTAATTTCATTAATGTCTTGTGTTGTACTCTACACCAAAAGAATCTTTCACAACATGCATCCTTGACTTGCCTTCCATTACACGCAATCACGACCTTCCTCGATAGCATGTGTAGTACGCAATAACGAGTTTCACTAAACAACAATATACTATTAAAATATTATTAAAACTAGCCGTTATGAATAGTAATAACCACTTTTTGAAATTTTGTAAATTTTATTTTTTCAAAATGGACTTTATTTTTGGATTTGTAATATCGAAATTAGCTTAGGGTGATATTTTGGTACTTTTCAGATAACTTTCATTTTCTGATGAATAGTGAAAATTACTAAATTTTAATTAAAAACAACTTTTTTAATCGAAATAATTAATAGTGATAAATTATTAATTTTAGTGGTTTTAAAGTTTATTTAGAATATATTTTTACAATTCAATACAATGTTGGTCATTGAATGTAATTTCACATTTACACCAGACATAAACAAGTGTTAATCTTTTGATAGTTATTATCTCTTAAAAACATGCTATTTGTTGTGACAGCGGAAAATAATTATAAAATTAATTAATGAAACTTATATGTTGGGAATTTTTTAAAATAGAAATCATTTTTGAATTCGGAATATCAATTATAGCTTAGGGTGAAATTTTGGCATTTTTCTGAAAAACTTCAATTTTTGATGAATAGTGAAACTACTAAGTGGTAGTTAAAAAACTTAAATTTTTTCATAAATCTTAATTTTAACGCTTCTGTGAATGGAATTTCAAAAATCCGAGAGACACGATTGATGTTAGTAAATAAAATGTGGTTCAATGAGATGAAAATAATTTTTGGTGAATAGTAACTTTTTACTTTTATTTACCACGGTTAAAAGTAAATAGGGTAATTAAGGGTAAAAATGATATTAATATTACCCTAAACATGTCCTAATCCTATTTTACAAGTGTATCTCGACCAAAAACAACCTTAAGTGTAAAATATTATCATTTAGGCCCACTTGGATTAGATTAGGACATTTATTATTATTTAATTCAAAGAAGAGTTAAAAGAGTTAAAATCAAAGTTTATTTACTAATATTTTTTTAATATAGGGTTATACATAATATAATTTCGACTATAAATATTCATTAGAAAGATAAAAAGATTTACTACATAATGGTAATTTATTTGTAATTTTTATACTTTAAATAATTTAATATATTTATGACACAACAATGATGCAGTAATTACCTTTTTAAGAAAATATTAACATAATTGATGTTATAAATGCCCAAATAAATGTAATTTGAGACTTTTTATGACTTAAACTAATTTTCTAGGTTAATATGACATGTTATTGTTGATTTAAGTAACTTTTTTTGAACTTATCGTTCTGTTAGAAATTTCATAAAAATCATGTACCAAATAGTGTCAAAATTGACATAAATTAGTTTTTAAAACAAATATTATATTATTAATTGTTATTTAATTCCTAAAAATCTAAGGTTTGGCCAAATGACTTATATAAGGATAGATATATTAATAATAAACAACTTGGGGTTCGTTTGGCTTGATATAGTAAGTTTATTAACCATATAGTGTAAGAAAACAAAAAGACACGGTAAAAGTTAAATTATTTATCTTAGAGTTAAATCTAATTGATAAGGTTAAAATAAAAACCTAAACTTGTCTAAATCCTATTGGATGAGATTATTTAGACCCATACCCACTTTATCTTCGAAATAATACCATTTGGAACCATTATAAACCGAATTTGACCTTAATATAAAATAATATTTTGAGATTTTCCTAAGATGCCCCTCTCCTCCCTTATAAAAGGGCACCTCCTCCCTCTCCTCCTCACACCAATTTGAGCATTCAAGCTCAGCCAAAACCTGCAAAAATCTCTTATCCACTTCCCTAGTATCATCCTAGAGGTCCTGGTCTTCTTCAAATACCATCCTTAGTTCTTTAAGTGGAGGTTAAGTGAAGGTGCATCAAAAAGAGGTAATATCCATTACCGATCTTTTGCAATTTATTTCTTCTTCAACTTCTTATTATTTAGTTGTTTCATGATAAAGTAATAACATAAGTATTTATTATATACTTATATTTTATTATAAATATTAAACAACTCTAATTAACCTTCTATCCATCCTACGGAAAAAGGAAATCACCGCGCGTGCGTACGTACAGAATACCATCTCCACGCCGTGGTGTAATATATTTTCCGCCACCAACTTAATTGGATGGTTATAATGGTGTAATGAGTAACTATATATGATTATTATAAAGTGATATTGATACTGAAATAGTATACATACACTTAAACACAATTCCACGACCATGGGAATGATATCATCGCTCGTGCGTACGTACAGACTACCGTCTCCACGACACGATGAGATTCATTCTCAATGATTAACCATTCATGAATGATTATAAAGTATATATAATAAGTACTAATGAAATATATGACATAATAATAATATTTCATTTATGTATATTTATATGTATGACATCTACTTAATTCCATTCAATTCAATAAGGAAACGAAAACAGCGTTCATGCGTACGTACGGACTACCGTCTCCATGAACGGTGTATTTATTTCCATTTACTGATTTATTATATATATGTAAATTCTGAATATATATATATAAATCATGTTTTATATTCTGGAATTAAGTAATCATGATCTAAGTAATCATATGAATAATTACAAGTCAAAACACGGACGACAAATGAAACAATTTTACCCAAAACGCTCTTTAACATGGAATTTACAAAAGAACGGGTAATATAAAGTCATAAGTGAACCATATATGATATCATAACAATGAATATGATTCTGTAATAAGTCAATGACATTATTTAAATCATTATACAGGAGGTTCGGATACTTACGAAGCAAATCGGACCTAAGGTAAGGGAAATATCACAATCTCATTTTTATCCGAGATTGTTTATACTTTAGTATTTAATGGGGTGTATTTTATCATCCAAATCCATGTTTCCTCAATATGTAATATTGTTTACATCCACCTACAATTGTTTAAATCCTATTTTACCCTTCGATGAGTTTTTAGTAAAAGAGATGAAAGGAATCTTTTGTTGTTTTTCGTACGAGGTACTTTTTGACTTTTCCGAAAAAAGTACGCGAAGAATGTTTTTTTTAACTTATATGGCATGAATGGATTTTTAAAACATTATTTCCAAGAAGCTTCCTTTAAAAATTTTCATGTTTATTTTTAATCAACTTCTTTTAGTTTAAAGTTTTATGACATGTTAAGAAAGGAAAAATGTTTTTAAAGAAGAAAGGATATTTTCCTCAAGAATTCATCTCAAGTGTTTTTTTTCAAAACTATTTTCCATCTAAGATGACGTTATTTGATATGTATGTTTCAAGTAAAATGTCACTATGATTTAAATGGTTTCAATTTTCTTATGATGAAATGATATCAATTGTTTATGGATTATGATGGCATGATGTTTAAGAATCCCATTTTATTACATGGGTTATGTAATGATGTATGATTTATGATTTTGTGGCACACATAAGAATGGTATCATTATGAGATGGGTGGGACCTATATCTCCATCAAATGCATTGGGTAAAGATTTTATATCTCATGAGATAGACATGGCTGGAATGGTAGGTTATACCGGTTCAGTGAAACAGGACTGAAACGAGGGTGACTCGGTTCAGAAAGGGACATTGTCCACTAAGATAGTCTTGGCAATGAGTCTTGACTAACAAGAAATGATTCTCTATGATTATGTGTGTATGCCACAAAGTTTCATGTTTTAAGTTATGATTATTGGGATTTCATTTCACTACTATGATTTATCCCATGTTATGAAATTATGCTCTCTTTTACAGGTTAAGATTTCCAAATGTTATGTTATTATGAATATGATGTGATTGATTTTTCTTTTGTTTACCCTTACTGAGAATTTGAGCTCAACCTTTTATGTTTTCTTTTCCCCAGGATATAAATAAAGGTTTTAGGTAAAAAAAGGAAGATCTTTATAGGAGATATTTAAGATCTTTCAGCATGATTAGAAGATTACGTTCCGAGTTTCCAAAGACACTAAACTATTACAATCCTTGTGTATGTGTTTTTTGTTATGTACTAAGTATTCCGCAAAAGTAATGTAATGTTCATGTACGTTAAGCTTCGGGTCTCTACAATAACCAACATTAAAAAAACTAAAAACATAAAAAAATGACATAAAAAACTTATTTTTATACTAGTGTCAATCAACCGCATGAGATTTGGCCCCATTAGTGATATATCTCTAACCTCCATATAGCACAGGGTTGACCTTTATAGTTTCCCATACAGGTCCTTGAATGGAGACATGCCAATATAAGACTTCTAGCTGTTGTTGTATATGAACTCAACTAAAGGTAAGCGACCCTCCAGATTCCAGCAAAAATCTAACATACAAGAATATAACATATCCTTAAGAACCTGATTGATTTTCTTGATCTGACCATTTTTTTGATAGTGAAACATTTTTCAGATCCACAAATAAGTCATGAATGCCTCTTGTAATCTTCTCCATGACTAGAACATAAATCGAGTGCTATGTTCCAAAATGATCATTAAAGGTAATACATGAAATCAAATGATCTCTTGCATATACAAGCATCCAAAGACTTCACCAAAATTTTCTCCATAATAGGAAAGGGGTAGAGTTGGCTAGTTGGTCAAATATTTTAATATCCTCTATGAAAATGTATGCTATTTTTCATGTTTAAGTGCTTGTTTATTGGTTTTGGAGGGTGAATGAGTTTTTTATGGGTGTTTTTTATAGAACCCGGGCTTGGTACCGCCTATAGAACACTTTTAAATCATAAATTATAGATTTAATGATGTAAATCTATAATGGGGAATAATCTATATAACTGGTTCAGGGTGTAAAAACATTTTACGTTGTAAACCTCTTTTACATCATAAAATCATCACTCAAGATTAATTAACCTGAGGCGATATATTTTTTATCTTGTATGTAATATTGGGAGTTTATACTGTAAATAAAAAATTTACAATGTAAATCCCATATGCCTAGTGTATATTTATCTTCCAATCATGTAAATGCTTCTTCATTTGGTAGTCCGTTCCTCTCTTAAACCCTAGGCATCCTTTAGGTGTGTTTGGGTGATCTTATCTCTTCCATGTTCCTCTATTCACCACTTGATCTCTGGTTTAGTTGTGTTGGACCTCTTTGGGTAAATGTGACATTTCTAATTATTCATTTCTCTTAGTTGTGGTAGTAGTGTTGGGTTTCATTTATGTGATCTATTGATCTTATGATAATGCTTATTTGATCCTTCTAGATTCGTTATGTGATCTTCTCCTGGAGGGTGAACCTTGTGTTAGTTGTGGTGCAACATGAAATTTCTTTAAGGTATATTTTGATCTATCATCTCCACTAACCTTTTTCTTATGAAATCGATTTTATGATGTGGTAATGAATACTAGGTCATCTTTTTGTTGTCTCTGTGTTCCTCCTAGTGTGCGTATATCCCATTGTGGGTGGTGTATAACCTGAGTTTGAGGTAGGAGGTTCAGTCTCCATCCTATGTTGGATAAACCTTGAATGCTCTTGATTTATTAAATGGTTTTCTAAATAAATTTTCATGATTGTTTGATTTGAGTGTCTATGAAATGATTTTTTATAAAATATTGTTTTCACCCTTATTTGGTAAAAATAAAAGGTATTTCCAAAGCATGTGGAATGGGTTGAAAACTGATTTTCAAAGGAGTTTTTAATAGATAAGGGGTGTCTGAAATTGTATTGTGAAATATTTAATCCCTTTGGAATGATTTAAAATGCAGCACATGGGCACCATGGGTACTTAAGTGGAAGGTGTAGTAGCATGACCCATGTAACACCCTGAGTTTCAATAAAAGAATTTTAATTAATAAACGAGTTATAAGTTGAATAAATATTATTATATTTTAATAAAACCAAGTGGTTTCACTTAAAACAAAATAAAATTTTGTTTCTTTAATTTATATTATTACCAAATGAAAATTTTAAAATACATGAAGACTTATAAATTAGTTATACTTTTATGAAATTATATTTATTAGTTATTAATTATGACTAAATTATTACTTTCATAAGTACATAAATTTATTTATAATAATAATATTTTAAATTGTGTTTTTATTAAAAGTAATTAAAATTTGTTTATAAAACATAAATTTATTTACTTTCATAATTATTACTGTGTTTTTATAATAACATGATATTTTACATAAAAATTAAATAAATTGAGGAAATATTAAAACAATAAATTATATTTTTTTTATAAATTAAGTTAATATGAATAATTTAATATGAGAATATAATTTTGAATTAAATATAATAAGATTGATAAAGATAATAGTTAATTTTTATTTATTTTAATAAAAATTATTTTTATCAATGAGATATATATATATATATATGTGTGTGTGTGTGTGTGTGTTTGGATTTTCTTGATAAGATAATTTTTTTAACTAAAATATAAATTTATTTTTAAATAACAATAATAAAATTATTAATTTAAATATTGGTTTTGAATGAATTTTATAAAAATTATAAAGTATAAATTTATATTAAGGTAATTTTAATTTGTTTTCAATTATATATATATAAATATATATATATATATATAATAAAAAGAAACAAAAAACGGGTTTAGGGTTCATTTAGTAGAGGGGTGCGCCGTTCGGGAGAAACCAGGTCTCCAGGTCATGTTCTGCCTTTGGGGGAGGGGGAAGAGGCCGAGTTCAGAAGAGCCATGGCGTCAAGCGAGGCCGATCTATGGTCCGAGTTGAGGATGATGCAGGCTGAGTTGACACAGGTCAGGGGTTCGTCCGTGAGTGTTCATCACAGACCTGTTTGAGGTCCGTCATTATTGAGCAAGGTGATGTCGAAGATGTTATGAGAGAAGTCAAGATCAAGGTTAGGTTTCTATTTCTGGTATTCCATATTTGAGTTGGTGTCTGATTCTTCCTCCTAGGTATTGTTTGTTCAATCAAAAATTGATTTTTAGATTCGTTTTGGAATGTCTTTATCAAAGTTTTTTATTCACGTTTAGTGTTCATTGCTGACTTTTGTGATCTGTTGATTTGATTCTATTTGTTTTATTCTATGGATTTGTTCATTCGTGAATATTTTGTCCAATTGATTGCTAATTTTTGATGATTAACGACTTTGTTTGTTTTTTCTTTTGTCAATTTTGTTCCTGCGTTCCAACTTGCAGTGAATATGTTTAAAAATTGAGCTTGTTGTAAAAGATATTCTTCTGAACCACACATGTAAAAATATCTTATTCATCTAAAATCATTTATATAAATTATTATATCATCTATTTAAACTGAGAGGTCCCAAAAAAGGAGTGTACGTCCTGCACTACCTTCTTCCCATGACTATGCTTTGGCAGATTTGATGGATCCTTTTATTTGAAGGTAAGGGATATACTTTCTATTTTTTTTTCAGCTTATGTTCTATAATTTTTTATCTTACATAAGGTATGAAAATCCTATATTCATAGAAATATAATTTTAGGATTAGTTTTGAATTTTAATATTCGATTGGTAAGGAATAAATATTTCCAACATTTATTTATTTTATGCTCTTATATTTTGTAAGGTTGTATCTAATTATTCAGAATCTAGACCGGTAAAAGGCCCTACGCTATGTAATGTTTAAGGATGAGTCCTTATAATTGGTATTGAACGCTCTAGTTAACTTTGGATATTAGATGTTTTCGAGTTTAGAGGTTTAGTGGTCATATTATTTCTTAATTATGAAGACAAAAATTCAGAATTCTATTGAGTTCGCCGAAACGAATTATAAAGACATAATTATTTTTAAGGGAGGGGGCGGGATAATGTAACACCCTAAGTTTCAATAGAATAATTTTAATTAATAAATTATTTATAAATTTAATAAATATTATTATATTTTAATAAAACCATGTGGTTTCACTTAAAAAAAATGAAATTTTGTTTCTTTAATTTATATTATTACCAAATGACATTTTTAAATACATAATGACATATAAACTAGTTATAATTTTATGAAGTTATATTTATTAGTTATGAATTATGATTAAATTATTACTTTCATTAGTACATAAATTTATTTATAATAATAATATTATAAATTGTTTTTTTATTAAAAGTAATTAAAATTTGTTTATAATACCTAAATCTATTTACCTTCATAATTATTTCTAACGCCCTGACCCCAGAAGCATAGAGTCAGTGCATTATTTTAATACATTGGCATGATTACAAGGAATCAAGTCCTGAAATACTGATTAGTTTAACAGTCTTGGAAAATAGATTACATACATGAACATTACATTACACATTAGAAAATAAAACACAACATAAATGATCCTTTGATAACTCTATTAATACCCTTGCTTAACCCTTCTTATCAATCATAATACACTTCTTGGAATCCTGGGAAAATAAAACATAATAAAGGGGTGAGATCAAATGATCATTAAGGATAACAATATAGTGAAAACTTTTATAAATAAGCATAAACATTTAAGGCAATGTATAAAACTAAAAAAAGCCTTTTAAACTTAAACTTCAACATAATATGGAAAAGATAAATCAAATAATTCCATTTACTTATTCACATGGATATTCTACTAGTCAAATAATCACATGAAATATTCATATCCAATTTCATAATGATGGAATGCATAATGCCAGACTTCATAACCACATAGTCAAGGTCTTGTGCCAAGACTAAAAATAAGATTTTTTCAAGACCTTATGCCAAGACACTAGTTTGTCTCATGAGACCTACTGATGCATCGAGGAGCTATAGTAGGCTCCACCCGCCACTTACTAAGTCTAATGCATTCCTCACATGAAAAGGTTTAAACATAACATAAACATTCGTATTAAAAATATTATACAAAATGTCAATACTTTATCCATAAACCATGAATGGTATAAAAATAACACATCCACAGTAAAAAATATCACAAAACCATCAATAAAATATAGAATATTTGTATCATAATAAATCAACCTAAATCAAGAATAATATCCCGTAAAGGATGTTGACATAGTTGAAAATGATCAGTAAAAATCTTTGAGAGAAATATCCCTTTTTCATGAAATAAATTAAAAGTCACATAATCTATAAAGGAATTCATTTAAAATATAGTTTGGAATCAAATTATCCCATACCACTTTGAAACTTTTGAAAGCAATTAACATTTTAAAACATTCATGTCCATATAAATAAATCCTTAAAACCATTTTGAACACATGGACATTAATGATAAAGGTTTAGAAGAATAAATCTTTAAAACATTTAAAATTATATTTTAGTAAAAAATTCCCTTAAAAATAATCCCTTGGAAAACTATTTTATGAAACATGGATGTGGATAATAAATATGTCCCAGTAGATACTTACGTAAAAACAACCTCAGATAATAAAGAGATTGTGAAATTAACCCTTAGACTGTAATTTTCCTTGGTTGAGGGTATGTTTAACTTCTGTATAATAGTTAAATCATTGTTATTAAATTATACAAGAATCATATACATAAATATGATATCACATATGATCTTCCAATATTGCTTTGTTAATAATATTTTAGTAGTATCATCATTTCGGGTGTCAACTGATCCGTTTTACTATATATGCTTGGTAACATAAGCCATGTTTGTTATGGATATGATGTATTTGATTCATATCCAGAATTATATTAGGTTCTTAAACATTATTTTTAATCATAAAATAAAAATTATTCTTGAATTATTACGATGGGGAATGAATCTCATCGCGTTTGTGGAGACGGTAATCCGTACGTACGCACGGGCGACAATATCATTATATTGATGGAAGAATCATATGTAATTGGATGGTATATCATATATAAAGAATCATTAACATGTTATATTTATTATTTACATCAGTTATACTCTTTATTATACCCATCCAAATAATTAAATATTTGAATAACAAACTACACCACGACGTGGAGACGGTAAGCCGTACGTACGCATGTATGGTGACTTTGTTATTTATAGGATGGATAGAATAATGAATATGGTTGTAAAATATTTATAATAACATCACAATATGTAGGAAATACTGGAGTTATTATTTTGGTATGGAAACAACAAAGAAAGAGGAAGTGTAAGAAGAAAAGAACTTGAAAGAGGGTGGTGAAATTATTACCTCTTCTTCGGGTGTTTCATTTTGAGTTGATCAAAAGGGATAATTAGGTTGGATTTCTAATCAAATTAAGGACTATAGGTTTATTTTAGGGAAATTTGGAGAATATTTGGGAAGGGGTTGGCAGAGCCAAATGGCTTTGGAGGTGTGATTTTGAGAGAAGGGGAAGTGCCCTTTTATAAGAGGGGTGAGGGTCATTTGGGAAAAGATTAAAATATTTATTTATTATACAATAATATTTGGTTAATAATGGATCCAAATAAATTTATTTCGATACTTAGGTGGTTATGGGTATAAATCCTCTTAACCAATAGGTTTTATACAAGTCTAGGTTACCATCTTAACCTTATCTTTTAGATTTAACTCTTAGTTAAATAGTTTAACTTTTACCATGTCTTCTTGTATTCTTATACTATATGGTTAATAAACTTACTCTAAACTTCCAAGAGAACCTCAAGTGGTTAATTAATGACATATATAATATTATATAAGCCCTTAGGCTGAACCTTATATTTTTTGGAATATTATATCAACCAATAATATAGTATTTGTTTTAAAAATTAATTTATGTCAATTTTGACACTATTTGGTATTTTGTTTTTGTGAAAGTAATAAAAACCTTATCACTTAAAAAAAGTTATCTAATAAAACCTAACATGTCATATTAACCTATAAAATTAGTGGAATTCATTATAAGTCTCAATTAACATTTATTTGGATATTTATAATATCAATTATTTTAATATTTCATTAATAAGGTAATTACTACATCATCATTGTGTCATAAATAAATTAAATTATTTAATGTATAAAAATTAGAAATAAAATACCATTATGTATTAAATTCTTTTATATTGATAATGAATATTTATAGTCAAATTTATATTGTGTGTAACCCTATATTAAAAATGGTTTAGTTATTAAACTTTGAATTTAACACTTTTAACTCTTCTTTAAATAAAATAATAATTAATGTCTAAATGTAATCCAGGTGGACCAAAGAGGATCATATTTTATTCCTAAGGTTGTTTTTGGTCGAATTAAATATATCCAATAGAATTAGGACATGTTTTAGGGTAATTATAATGTCATTTTTACCCTTAATTACTCCATTTACTTTTAACCGTGGTAAATAAAAGTCAAAAGTTACTATTCACCAAAAATTATTTTCATCTTATTGAACCAAATTTTACTTACTGATGTCAACAATGTATCTATTATTTTTTAAATTTAACTCATAGAAGCGTTAAAATTATTTTTTATGCAAATTTGCAAATGCTCCTAAAAGGTGGGTAAAAAAACGTTAAAAAGTTCAATAACATTTTATACATCTAATTTTATTATAAAAGGACTCCAATGAATTATATTTAACTTATATAGGTATTATATATCTATTTTTACTTAAAAATAAATTTAAATAAAATAAATAATTATTTAAATAAAATTTCAGTTTTAAATAATAATGCAGTGTTTTTCACTATTCATAAA
Source organism: Viscum album (assembly GCA_963277665.1). Lineage (NCBI taxonomy): Eukaryota > Viridiplantae > Streptophyta > Magnoliopsida > Santalales > Viscaceae > Viscum > Viscum album. The sequence continues at coordinate 598,039,574 of OY728159.1, read as the reverse complement.
AAATTGACAGTTTTCAGAAAAATACAAAAAATTCACCCTTAGATAATTTTGATATTCTGAATTAAAAAATGAAGTCTATTTTACCAAATTCAAAACATATAATGTAACACCCCGAGCTTCCACAATACACTTCTCTTTCAATAATGCAATAGCTTGCATTATATGCAAGTTCGAGTTCTAACACACCGCGACTAATCAAAGTAGCCGTTATGAATAGTAATACCCACTTTTTAAAATTATAGAAATTTTATATTTCAAAATGGAATTCATTTTTGTATTCATAATATCGAGATTATCCTAAGTTGATTTTTTTGTAATTTTATGAGAACTTCCATTTTTTTATGAATAGTGAAAAATACTTAAAAACTTTTTTAATCAAAATAATTTATAGTGATAAATTATACTATTTAGTGGTTTTAAATTATAATTATAATATATTTTTACCATTTTATCCAATGGTGTTCATTAGAATTAATTTCACTTTGAAATTGGACATAAACAATTGTCAATCTTTTGATATATATTGTTTCTTAAAAACAAACTATTTGTTGTGACAACGGGAATTAGTTATAAAATTAATTAATGCAACTTATATGTTTGGAATTTTGTAAAATAGACATCATTTTTGAATTCGGAATATCAATTATATATTAGGGTGAAATTTTGGCATTGTTCTGAAAAACTTCAATTTTTGATGAATAGTGAAACCACTAAGTGGTAGTTAAAAAACTGATTTTTCATTTAAATTAAACATTACCACTTCTGTGATTTGATTTTAAAAAATATTACATACATGGTTGTCATTAGGAAGTAAAATTTGGTTCAATGGGATTAAAATAATTTTTTGGTGAATAGTAACTTTTAAGTTTAATTAATCGCGATTAAAGGTAATTAGTGAAATTTAAGGTCAAAATGATATTATAAAAATATGAAAATACCTTTACAGTTGTCCTACCCCTATTGGATGAGTCATGGACGACCAATACAATCCATGGGTCAACTTGGGGACCCCATGGAGCCACTTTGGTAGGAAAATGACATTAAAAACTTTTTAATTAATGTTAAAATAAAAATGTCACAAACATGAGTTGTTTTACTAATTTTTTTTTAAATGGTGTTATACAAGTAATATTTTTGACTATAAATATTAATTATAAATCTAAAAAGATTTCCTACATCATTATAATTTTTTTATAATTTTTAGACATTAAATAAATTATATTATTTATGACACCATGATGATGCAGCGATTACCTCATTAATTAACAATTTAAATAAAATAAAAATATAATGTAAAATATAAGACTTAAACTTGTAAAAAACCTATTGGATGAGTATATTTAGAACCCTTATCACCTTATCCTTGAAATATATAAGTGTGGTACCTTTAAAATTCGAAACTCATTATATAATAAAGTAACATTTCATGACTTTCCAAGAGTGCCCCTCCTCTCCTCTTATAAAAGGCCCCCACCACTACCACCTTACTCACACCTTCAAAGCCTTTTGGCTCTGCCAACCTCTGACCATATACTCTATAAACTTCCCTCTCTTACTCCTAGAAGCCTCACTTTGGGCATAATTCTTCCCAAGGAAGCCTTTGGCTCAAATCAAAAAAGAGTTACCCGATTTTAAGGTAATGTCTCCTCTTATGTTATTTTGTTTTATTTTGCTTCTCCAACCCCTTAAACTCTTTTTATTCCTTTATTTTGTAACAAAACCAGTATCTTAAATATACTAGTATGTTTTTATAAGAAGTATTCAAGCTACACTTACACACACCTACATCTAATGGTTAAAGAACATACTGTTTCTGTGGATGGAAAATTTCTGTCTCATGAAACGATGATTGTTCAACACTCATATAACACCTTAAAAGGTGGAAATTAAGATGTCACTATATTTATATATGATATATAATATGTTTATGTTTTCCTTAAGCTTATGTATTTTTCATTTATGGCATACCTTTATGGTTTCCATTATGGGAAAACGCGATATTTTCATTTTAGGAAGTGCGGACTACCGCCCCCTCAAAGTGATTTGAATCGTTAATTCCATATGTGGGATGTATAAAGGATGGAGTAAATGGTATTATAAATTATATTATACTGGAATTATATTATAACTTTATATAATTATAACTTCATTCCATTAAATATGAAATAGAAATGAAAGTAGCGTTCATGCGTACGTACGACTTACCGTCTCCATGAACGGTGCATTTCATTTCTTACCTCTAAATGTTATATAATATTATAAATGAATGTATATATTGGATATATATGATGTATATGATATCTACATCATGAATATAATTATAAATATAATGGATATTTTACCACATGAACAAAGTGTGATTCTAAGATGTTTATTTTTGACTCAAGTACCTAAGATCGACAAAACGACCATTATTAACTTAAATAATTACATAATCTTCATAACATGGTAATAAGTGATATAAAAGGAATAATGAACTTGAAAAAGGTTCTTAATCAGGTATATATTAACTCTAGTTTATTATTCAGGAGGTTAAAGAGCGGTCGAGTCAAGTCAGACACGAGGTAAGGGAACTTCTTAACCCAACTTCCATTCTTTGGGTTAATCTCTTACTTTCAAATTATGTCATGATATTATTATGTCCTATCTTGTATTTTTAATTTCTTTATGTGTACTTATAGTTAATACACATAATAGATCTATTTTATTTAAAAAATGATCTTTTTAAGGGACTTCGTTTCAATCTCCTTTCATTGAGGCATATTTGGTTTTATACACAACTTTATTTTATACGGTGTATAATCCCCTTTGACTTTTACTTTTATTCAAAAGGAATTTTTTTATACAAAGCATTTTACTAAACAACAAAAGGGAATGTTTTTTTGTCGTACGTATGCTGTGACAACGACTTCTCTACCGCTGTGACCATTATTTGAGTTTCGGCTTCCTCTACAGGCCATAACTTTTTTTAAAATGAAAAATAATTACAAAGTTTTAATTTTCTTTTATTTTGGTATTGAAAATGGTTTTGAAAGTGTTTTATTATTATATCAATGTGTTGTATTGATATCTTGTGATTGAAATGTGGAAATGTTATGCTTCATTTATGCATGTTTTATGTGATACGATTATGTTATGGTTTATGATATGTTTAAAACTGTTCATATGAGGAATGCATTGGACTTAATAAGTGACGGGTGGAGCCCGCTATAGCTCCTCGATGCATCGATAGGTCTCATGAGACAAAATAGTTTCTTGGCACGAGGTCTTGACAAAATCTTATTTGTAGTCTTGGCACGAGGCCTTGACTACGTGGTTATGATAGTATGTCATTATGAATTCCATCATTATGAAAGCGGTTATTGATATTGCATGTGATTATTCAACTAGTAGAATATCCATGTGAGTAAGTAAATGGAATTATTTAATTTTATTTTTTCCATATTATGCTGAAGTTCAAGTTTAAAAAGGCTTTTGTTTTAGTTATACATTTCCTTAAATGTTAATGTTTATTTATGAAAGCTTCCGCAATATTGTTATCCTTACTGAGCATCTGAGCTCACCCCTTTCAATGTTTTAATATTTTCCTGGATGTGAAGAAGTATTTTATGAATGACCTGCAGGGATAGTCAGAGGAGGATATGAGTGTGGACTATGGAGACTTTGTTATTGTAGTTTTTCACTTTATGATGTAATATAACATTTATGAATGTATCTAGTGTTTCCAAGGCTACTAAACTAATCGGTCTTTCGAGGCTTGATCTTTTGTGATCATGCCAATGTTACGCAATAATGCACCGACTCTGGGTAACTGGGGTCGGGGCGTTACAGTTGGTATCAGAGGAAGTTTAGTACTAACCTTGGAAGCTAGATTTAGATAAACTCTGATTAGAGCACATAGCCCAAAGATAGGCTTTGAGGATTAGTATAGAAGAACTTCCTAGAATTTTGGTATTATAGATATTTTGTGAGTTTTCTGAGCAATACATCTTTATCTCGATACGAGCAGGTAGAGGCGGCTCTGGCACAGATGTACCTAGGGGTAAAATCCGAAAACACCGCTTTGAGCTAGACTCGAACGGGAACTGGTGCACGACAACGGGCCTTACTGCACTCTTGGTTACGACACTCCTGGGGGATATGCTTAGGATAATTCTCATTTTCTTTACAAACCACTATGAAGTGTTATGAGTATATACTTCATCAAAGAAAACATTTTTATGATTATGGATTATATCCATAAATATTTCAATTTATGTTAAGTATTTTACAAGTATGGAATTATGTATTTTGATTCATAAACTAATCTAGTTTATTCCATTGTTTAGAAATGGCGCCTAGCGGAAGGAATGGAAACCGTATCAATGCACGCACTCTGTGTAGGGATTTCCCTCCTGCTCAAGATAATTATTGTGGATCTGGAGATACAACTGGTGCTGATCAACTTATTACCATACTGGGAAAACTCACTCAGGTTATGAATAATAACCTTACTCATATGGAGCAACCTGATCCGCAATGTGGAGGATCAATGTTAGACAGCTTCATGAGGCAACAACCGCCAACATTTAATGGGGTTACAAATCTATTAGTAGCTGAGCAATGGATAAACTCCTTAGAGAAAATATTCCACGCCTTGGGGAGTAGCGAAAGGGAGAAGGTTGTCATAGAAGTCTACTGCCTCACTGGAGATGCCGATCAATGGTGGTCGCTGATTCAAAACACAAAGGAAGATGAAGAAGTATAAAGTATGGAATGGAGGGAGTTTAAGGAAATTTTCTTAGAAAAATACTTTCCACATGACCATCAAGCAGATATGGAAAGACAATTTCTGAGTTTGAGGCAGAAGGAGGATGAGAATGTCGCAAAGTATGAGGCTAACTTTACAAGGTTAGCGAGGCATGATGCAGATTATATACATAACCCAAGAAGTAAGATTTATCGTTTATTTGATGGGTTAAAACCATTTCTCCGTCGAGCATTAGTCTCACAAACCTTCTCTTCGTACGAAGATATTGTCTCGTGTGATATTAAGACGGAAAAGGAATTCTCTTAGTCTTATGAATTTAAAGCAAAGCAAGAAAAGAAGAGATATTCTGATCAATCTGGAAATGGAAATAAGGGGAAGAAGGGAAAAGTTGAATATCAGTCCTGCAGTAAATTTGGGAAGAAACACCCCGGTACTTGCTTGAAGGGAATGGGAGTCTGTTAAAAGTGTATGGAAAAAGGCCACCAAGCTCATGATTTCAAGGGAAAGAAAGTTTCTATCAATGTGAAATGCTATAATTGTAGAGAGATGGGACATTATGCAAATGAATGTCCTAAGCGTCAGGGGAACTTACCTTAGAAGAGGACAAGGGATCAAGGACAAGCTTATGCTATCACTACTGCTGAGGTTGAAGCTCCGAAAGACGTGGTGCAGGTAATTTAATGGTTTCCTCAAGTTTAGAAAATGCATTATTTGATCCTAAGGGAAGTATTATTGCAACAAAGTTTTGTGAATCAGTCCCCATTAGAGCACATAACTGTTCTTTGTCCGCTGATCTCATTGTCATACCTATGATTGAGTTTGATATAATCCTCGGTATGGATTGGATTTCAGACTATGATGCAAAGATTTATTGTAAGAAGAAGGATGTTACGATTTTTGATGATGATGATAAGGAACAAATTATTTTTAGAGCAGAATCGTCAGCACCTAATTCTTATTTAGATCCACCCCCAATAGCTCAAATAAATTCAATTATTGGGGAGGAAGAGAATGAAATGACTAAGGGAGAGGAAAGGAATGTTCAAATAGAGGATGTACCTATTTTGAAAGAATATGTAGATGTGTTTCTGGAAGATTTACCTGGACATCCTCCAGAATGAGAAGTTGAGTTTTCCATTGATTTAATTCCTGGATCAAGGCCTATATCGAAGACCCCTTATAGGATGGCCACCGTGGAATTAGTTGAACTAAATAAACAACTATAGCAATTGAGTAATAAGAGATTTATTCACCGTAATGTTTCTCCATGGGGATCCCCTATCCTTTTTGTTAAGAAGAAAGATGGATCTATGAGGTTGTGTGTTGACTACAGGGAGATCAATTCTATAACAATAAAGAACAAGTATCCCCTACCTCGCATTGATGATTTATTTGACCAATTGCGTGGAGCTCAATACTTTTCAAAGATTGAACTTCGATCTGGATACCATCAGTTGTGTGTAAAGAAGGAAGACATTCCAAAGACAGCATTTCGAACACGATACAGGCATTATGAGTTTACAGTAATGCCTTTCAGATTGACTAATGCACCCTCTGTATTCATGGATCTAATGAATAGAGTTTTCAAGGAATATCTTGGTGATTTTGTGGTGGTATTTATTGATGATATCTTGGTATACTCCAAAAGCTACGAAGATCATGAAAATAACTTGCGCATTATCTTGAAGACTCTTAGAAGGCATGAATTATATGGGAATTTTAGCAAGTGTGAATTCTGACTTCAGGAGATTTCTTTTCTTGGCCATATTGTCTCTAAGGATGGAATTTCCGTTGATCCTTTTAAGACCAAGGAAATCCAAGAATGGGCAGCACCAACGAATATAACTGAGGTATGCAACTTTATTGGTTTGGCAGGTTATTATCGACGTTTTGTCCAGAATTTTGCCTGATTGGCTAACCCATTAACAAAGCTCACATGTAAAGGGGTTAAATTTTTCTGGACAAAATAGTGTGAAGAATGTTTTGTATAACTGAAGAGAAGATTAGTCAACGCTCCTATATTGACTCTACCATTAGGGAATGATGGGTTTGTTATTTATAGCGATGCATCAATGAAAGGACTTGGTTGTGTCCTTATGTAGAATTATAGGGTTATTGGCTATGCATCATGATAGATAAAAATTCATGAGCAGAACTATACTACTCATGATCTTGAGTTAGCTGCTATAATCTTTGCCTTGAAGATATGGAGACATTATCTCTATGGTGAAAAATGTGAGATATATACCGATCATAAGAGTTTGAAATATATTTTCTCACAAATAGAACTCAACATGAGGCAAAGGCGATGGCTTGAACTACTCAAGGATTATGATTGCACGATACACTACCACCCAGGGAAGGCAAATAAGGTTGCAGATGCTTTGAGTAGAAAAGATCATGGAGTTTTGAACATGATGAGAGTGGAAAGGGATCCTATTTTCATGGATCTAGTAAAGATGGATATGGGAATCACCATGGAGGGTGAAACATCAAATTTTTTTCAAATGGTTTCCAAACCATATTTACTAGAAAGGATAAAGTGTTCTCAGGCCAATGATGAAGAGTTGAAAAAGAATATTAAAGCTGTGAATGATGGGCGATTGAGTGACTTTGTGTATGAAGATGGAATTTTGAAATTTGGGAGGAGACTTTGTGTTCCCGATATACCTGATTTAAAGAGGGAATTGTTGGATGATTCTCATAGTTCCAATTTCTCTATACACCCTGGGAGCACCAAAATGTATAGAGATTTAAAGGGACATTTTTGGTGGGACAACATGAAGAGAGAGATTGTTGATTTTGTGTCAAGATGTATGGTTTGTCAACAAGTGAAAGATGGAAGGCAACTGCCTGGTGGAGAATTGCAACCTCTTCCCATACCTGAGTGGAAATGGGATAATATTACGATGGATTTTGTCATGGGACTACCAAAGACTCCTAGAAGGAATGACGCAATATGGGTCATTGTTGATCGTCTCATGAAGTCATCACATTTTCTTGCTATAAGGGAAGATCTACCACTTTAACGTCTAGCAAGACTATATATTAATGAAGTTGTGAGACTTCATGGAGTACCCCTGTCGATTGTCTCGGATCGTGATCCCTATTTTACATCAAGATTCTGGAAAAGTCTTCAGAAGGCCTTAGATACTGAACTTCGTTTGAGCACTGCTTACCACCCTCAAACAGATGGACAATCAGAAAGAACTATTCAAACCTTAGAAGATATGTTAAGATCATGATCACTTGACTTTCAAGGAACGTGGGATCAATATTTACCTCTGGTAGAATTTTCCTATAACAATAGCTTCCATTCAAGTATTCAGATGACACCATATGAAGTGTTATATGGAAAGAGATGTCGCACACCAACCTGTTGGGATGACGTTGGTGAAAGAAAACTTGTAGGCCCAGAACTGGTGGAGGAAATGATGGAAAAGGTGAAAGTAATCCAAAACCACATCAAAGCAGCTCAAAGCAGGCAGAGGAGCTATGCCGACAACCGAAGGAAGGATTTGGAATTTCAGGTAGGAGATCATGTTTTCTTGAAGGTATCTCCATAGAAGGGAGTTATACGTTTTGTTAAGAAGGGTAAATTGAGTCCCAGGTACATCGGACCCTTCGAAATTCTAGAATGAATTGGGGCTGTAGCTTACCATTTGTCAATGCCACCAAGTCTCTCCAAAGTTCATGATGTATTCCACATATCACTGTTGAGAAAATACATGCCTGACCCAATGCATGTACTCACCTATGAGGAATTAGAACTGGAACCCGATCTGTCTTATTGCGAAGAGACCATCAGGATTCATGATACAAGAGAACAAGTGCTGAGAAACTGGATGACTCGTCTGGTAAAAGTTCTATGGAGAAACCATAAGATGGAGGATGCAACATGGGAACCCGAGGAGCTTATGATGAAGAATCACCCGAGTCTTTTTATACAGTGATATTATATGAAATTTTGAGGAAAAAATTATTTTAAGGAGGGGAGAATGTAACACCCCAAGCTTCCACGATACGCTTCTCTTTCAATAATGAAATAGCTTGCATTGTACGCAAGTTCGAGTTCTAACACACCGCGACTAATCAAAGTAGCTGTTATGAATATTAATACCCACTTTTTAAAATTATAGAAATTTTATATTTCAAAATGGACTTCAGTTTTGTATTCATAATATCGAAATTATCCTAAGTTGAATTTTTTGTAATTTTTTGAGAACTTCCATTTTTTTATGAATAGTGAAAAATACTTAAAACAACTTTTTTAATCAAAATAATTTATAGTGATAAATCATACTATTGAGTGGTTTTAAAGTATAATTAGAATATATTTCTACCATTTTATCCAATGGTGTTCATTATAATTAATTTCACTTTGAAATTGGACATAAACAATTGTTAGTATTTTGATATATATTGTTTCTTAAAAACACTATTTGTTGTGACAACGGGAATTAGTTATAAAATTAATTAATTCAACTTATATGTTTGGAATTTTGTAAAATAGATATCATTTTTGAATTCGGAATATCAATTATAGCTTAGGGTGAAATTTTGGCATTGTTCTGAAAAACTTCAATTTTTGATGAATAGTGAAACCACTAAGTGGTAGTTAAAAAACTGATTTTTTGTTTAAATGAAACATTACCACTTCTGTGATTTAATTTTCAAAAATCCGACATACATGGTTGTCATTAGGAAGTAAAATTTGGTTCAATGGGATTAAAATAATTTTTTAGTGAATAGTAACTTTTAAGTTTAATTAATCGCGATTAAAGGTAATTAGTGAAATTTAAGGTAGAAATGATGTTATAAAAATATGAAAATACCTTTACACTTGTCTTACCCCTATTGGATGAGTCATGTCCGACCAAGACAATCCATGGGTCAACTTGGGGACCCCATGGAGCCACTTTGGTAGGAAAATGACATTAAAAACTTTTTATTTAATGTTAAAATAAAAATGTCAGAAAGTTGAGTTGTTTTACTAAAACAATTTTTAAATGGAGTTCTACAAGTAATATTTTTGACTATAAATATTCATTAGAAATATAAAAAGATTTCCTACATCATTATAATTTTTTTATAATTTTTATACATTAAATAAATTAAATTATTTATGACACCATGATGAGACCTCATTAATTAACGATTTAAATAAAATAAAAAGATAATGTAAAATCTAAGACTTAAACTTGTCAAAAACCTATTGGATGAGTATATTTAGTACCCTTATCACCTTATACTCGAAATATATAAGTTTGTGACCTTTAAAATCCGAAACTCATTATATAATAAAGTAACATTTCATGACTTTCCAAGAGTGCCCCTCCTCTCCTCTTATAAAAGGTCCCCACCACTACCACCTTACTCACACCTTCAAAGCCTTTTGGCTCAGCCAAAATCTGCCCAAATACTCTCTAAACTTCCCTATCTTACTCCTATAAGCCTCACTTTGGGCATAATTCTTCCCAAGGAATCCTTTGGCTCAAATCAAAAAAGAGTTACCCGATTTTAAGGTAATGTCTCCTCTTATGTTATTTTGTATTATTTTGCTTCTCCAACCCCTTAAACTATTTTTATTCCTTTCTTTTGTAAAAAAAAGTATCTTCAATATACTAGGATTTTGTTATAAGAAGGATTCGAGCTACACTTACACACACCTACATCTAATGGTTAAAGAACATACTGTTTCTGTGGATGGAAAATTTCTGCCTCACGAAACGATAATTGTTCAACACTCATATAACACCTTAAAAGGTGGCCATTAAGATGTCACTATATTTATATATGATATATAATATGTTTATGTTTTCCTTAAGCTTATGTATTTTTCATTTATGTCATACCTTTATGGTTTCCATTATGGGAAAACGCGATATTTTCATTTTAGGAAGTGCGGACTACTGCCCCCTCAATGTGATTTGAATCGTTAATGCCATATGTGGGATGTATAAAGGATGGAGTAAATGGTATTATACATTATATTATACTGTAATTATATTATAACTTTATATAATTATAACTTCATTCCATTAAATATGAAATAGAAATGAAAGTAGCGTTCATGCATACGTACGGCTTACCGTCTCCATGAACGGTGCATTTCATTTCTTACCTCTAAATGTTATGTAATATTATAAATGAATGTATATACTGGATATATATGATTTATATGATATCTAAATCATTAATATAATTATGGATATAATGGATATTTTACCACATGAACAAAGTGTGATTGTAAGAAGTTTATTTTTGACTCAAGTACCTAAGATCGACAAAACGACCGCTATTAACTTAAATAATTACATAATGTTCATAAAATTGTAATAAGTGATATAAAAGGAATAATGAACTTGAAAAAGGTTCTTAAGCAGGTAGATATTAACTCTAGTTTATTATTCAGGAGGTTAAAGAGTGGTCGAGTCAAGTCGGACACGAGGTAAGGGAACTTCTTAACCCAACTTCCATTCTTTGGGTTAATCTCTTACTTTCAAATTATGTCATGATATTATTATGTCCTATCTTGTATTTGTACTTTATTTATGTGTAATTATAGTTAATACACATAATAGATCTATTTTATTTAAAAAATGATCTTTTTAATGGACTTCGTCTCAATCTCCTTTCATTGAGGCATATTTGGTTTTATACACAACTTTCTTTTATAGGGTGTATAAACCCCTTTGACTTTTACTTTTATTCAAAAGGAATATTTTTATACGAAGCATTTTACTAAACGACAGAAGGGAATGTTTTTTTGTCGTACGTATGCGGAGAAAACGACTTCTCTGCCACCGTGACAATTATTTGAGTTTCGACTTCCTCTACAAGCCATAACTTTTTTTAAATGAAAAATAATTACAAAGTTTTAATTTTATTTTATTTTGGTATTGAAAATGGTTTTGAAAGTGTTTTTTTATTATATCAATGTGTTGTATTGATATATTGTGATTGAAATGTGGAAATGTTATGTTTCCTTTATGCATGTTTTATGTGATACAATTATGTTATGGTTTATGATATGTTTAAACCTATTCATATGAGGAATGCATTGGACTTAATAAGTGACGGGTGGAGCTCGCTATAGCTCGTCGATGCATCGGTAGGTCTCATGAGACAAACTAGTGTCTTGGCACGAGGCCTTGACAAAATCTTATTTGTAGTCTTGGCATGAGGCCTTGGCTACGTGGTTATGATAGTATGGCATTATGCATTCCATCATTATGAAAGTGGTTATTGATATTGCACGTGATTATTAGACTAGTATAATATCCATGTGAGTAAGTAAATGGCATTATTTAATTTTATTTTTGCCATATTATGCTGAAGTTCAAGTTTAAAAAGGCTTTTGTTTTAGTTATACATTGCCTCAAATGTTAATGTTTATTTATGAAAGCTTCCGTAATATAGTTATCCTTACTAAGCATCTGAGCTCACACCTTTCAATGTTTTAATATTTTCTAGGATGTGAAGAAGTATTTTATGAATGACCTGCAGGGATAGTCATAAGAGGATATGAGTGTGGACTATGGATACTTTTTTATTGTAGTTTTTCACTTTATGATGTAATGTAACTTTTATGAATGTATCTAGCGTTTCTAAGGCTACTAAACTAATCGGTCTTTCGAGACTTGATCTTTTGTTATCATTCCAATGTTACACAATAATGCATTGACATTGGGTAACTGGGGTCGGGGCGTTACATATAAGTTGAATTTATTAATTTAAAATTAATTCTCGTTGTCAAAACCAAAAGGTGGGTTTTAAAAAAGTAAAAACTATCAAAAGATTGACATGTGTTTATGTCTAATTTAAATGTGAAATTACTTATAATGATTTAAATTGTATTAAATGATAAAAATATAATCTAATTATACTTCCAAACCATTCAAATTTATAATTTAACACTATAAATTATTTTTGATTAAAAAAGTTGTTTTTAATTAAAATTTAGTATTTTCACTATTCACCAAAATATAAAAGTTATCATAAAAACAAAAAAATTTATTGAAAATAAATTTTTTATGTCCTGATTCTAAAGAAGAATTTTATTTTGTCAAATTGAATATATAAAAGTGTCAAATATTGGATTTAAAAAGTTTTCTCCATTAAAAGGTAGTAAAATTAGATTTTCTGAAAAATTCTTCCTTTATCTGAAAAAATGAATTTGTTCTTATATTATGTCTAAGAAACACATAATATGGATGTGAAAATTTATATGGAATATACAAAATTTAAAATGCAAATAATACTATTCATAACCACTTTTGAACATCTATTTTGGTAAGTTGTGGTGCGCTCAAACTCGGTGTTGCGTGTAGCGCAAGTTATTGAATTACTTTGAAGAAATAACATACTATGAAATATTGGGGTGTTACATTCTCACCTCCTTTAATAAATTTCATCCTCACAATTTGAAATTTTTCTTTGAAAATAAAAGGTTAAAAATAGAAAAATACCTTTGTGGAAAACCCACATCGGAAATTGGGTTAATAAAATTTAGTCTTAATAAGAGGGAAAGAGAAATGAAAAATTCACCCCCAAATTATGATCTTGATTTAGAGAATATTGGTGGCAATTAGAGACACATAATTCAAGAAAAATGTAAATATTTATAGGGAGTGATTGAGGTCATCAATCACAAACAAGTGTAAAATTGAGGGCCTCAAAGACATCAATCTATGATGATTTAAAATATCGTCGGTTCAATAAAACATAAGGTATTAGGATAACACATTTTTGGTTTTAAGATCCTTTCCTTAATGTTTAAGAATTAATTTATTAATAGAATAAGTGGAAAAAAATACTTGGTAAGTAGAGTTTCATCCTTCAACTAATTCCTACCACAAAATCATCTTTTACTCGAAAAGATAATAGAATTCAAAAATATTATATTTATCCTAATCGTATAAGGTTCCAAAAATAATGAATTTATAATTCATTTGTCAGACTATTAAAAAAAATACATTATACAAACCAGGACATCACGTATGTCAGTTGTAGGTGATCCAACCTTGCCACCCTTTGGTTGTGGGTTCAAGTCTCCCGACCTTACCGGATGCGATAGGTTGTTGCCCGACCTCCGGGTTGTCCTTTTTATGACAATACAAAAATAATATCAAGAAATTATTTAACCTTAAAAATAGTATCCAATGTCAAAATTAATCAATTCCAACCTTTAGACTTATCTAAAATACTTCTGTCCAAACTCACAATCCAAAATTTACAAGGAAAGGAAACACAATGAAGATCCTTTTTTCCACGTAATAACATGTGAATACCTTCATCATGTATTCTTTTAAAACACCGTAACACCCTAAATTACCATAAAACCTTATTGACTACATTCATTCCCCCTTATTCCTTATAGAACACTAGATATACTCTTTCTATCCAAAAATTCTGTAAACTTCAACAATGATGGAATATACAAATCATTAATCAGTTTCAAGGTAATCAAGAATATCCAATATAATTTATCCAAATCAATCATATATTATTCAAAAAATAACTACCTCAGTATCAGAACCATATTGTGGTTTATCTTTCTCTCAACCATATATTTTCAAAAAAATTTAACCTTCTATTGAGTCACTTTTCTTGGTTCCACACAATCTCAAGTCCTTAATGAAATAGTACTGCAGTACAATCCTTATATACTATATAATTCTTATAACATGTACATCATTAATACAATACTCAAATGACACAATACTTTAATAACAACATAATAAATCTAATCATTCCTATTTATCTTCGGTAGTATCATAACTTGATTATTATCCAATATCATCATTTTGGGTATACTTTGATGATTTGGACATTGATTTGCGTAGTGTCCCAACTCCTTGTAGATGAAGCATTGTACATTTGAAAACTTTTCCTTACCCCTGCAATCATGTACTTGGTGTCCTTTTTCTCCAAACTTATAAAAAACTCCCATTCCCTTCAAGAATTTAACAAGGTGATTCTTTCCACAGTTATCACATATGGAAAAATTCTTCTTTCCCCTCTTCCCTTTATCCATATTTCTCTCTTCCATCCTTTTCTTCTCTTGATTCCCTTCAAAGCCATAGTAATCAGAGAATTATTTACTTATCTTATTAACACATGATACCATTTCTCCATATGATGAGAATACGTGGGAGACTATTTCCCTTTTAAATTTTGGCTTAATACCATGAAAGATATGACCCTTCTTAATCTTTCAATCATGTGTATTGATGGAATTCTCATTCCTTCTACTAGGTGCCATTTCTAAACAATGGTATACACTAGGTTAGTTTATGAATCACAATGTATAATTCCAAACTTGTAAAATACCTAACGTAAATTGAAAAGACTATGCATATAATCTATAATCATAAAATGTTTTGTTTGAGGAAGTATTTACTCCTAAATCCTTCATAATGGCTTGTAATGAAAATGTGAATTATCCTAAGCATATCCCCTGGGAGTGTCATAAACAAGAGTGCAACAAGGCCCGTTGCCGTGTACCAGGATACCCCGGGTCAAGCCCGGAACTCCCTGTCAGTGTTTTCACTCCTAGGTACATCTGTGCCAGAGCCACCTCTACCTGCTCGTATCCGGATAGAGATGTATTGCTTATACAATACACAAAATCTCTACCTTACCAAAATTCTAGGAAGTTATTCTATACTAATCCTCAAAGTCTATATTAGGGTAATGTTCTCTAATAAGAGTTTATCTAAATCTATTTCCAAGGTTGTTTCTAAACTTCCTCTGATACCAACTATAATGCCTCGACACCAGAAACCCAGAGTCGGTGCATTATTTTAATACATTGGCATGATTACAAGGAATCAAGTCCTGAAAAACCGATTAGTTTAGTAGTCTTTGAAAATAGATTTCATACATGAAAATTACATTACACATTAGAGAATAAAACACAACATAAATTATCCTTTGAGAATGCTATTAATCTTCTAGCTTAACCCTACTTATCAATCATAATACACTTCTTGGAATCCTGGAAAAACAAAATATAAGAAATGGGTGAGCTCAAATGCTCACTAAGGATAACAATATAGCGGAAAATTTCATAAATAAGCATAAACATTTAAGGCAATGTATAAAACTAAAAAAAAGCCTTTTAAACTTAAACTTCAGTATAATATGGCAAAGATAAATCAAATAATTCCATTTACTTATTCACATGGATATTCTACTAGTCGAATAATCACATGCAATATCCATATCCAATTTCATAATGATGGAATGCATAATGCCAGACTTTATAACCACATAGCCAAGGCCTTGAGCCAAGACTACAAATAAGATTTTGTCAAGGCCTTATTCCAAGACACTAGTTTGTCTCATGAGACCTAACTATGCATCGAGGAGTTATAGCAGGCTCCACCTGTCACTTACTAAGTCCAATGCATTCCTCATATGAAAAGGTTTAAACATAACATAAATATTCATGTTAAAAATAGCATAAAAAAATTTCAATACATTATCCATAAAACATGAATGGTATAAAAATAACACATCCATAGTCAACCATATCACAAAACCTTAAATAAAATATCGAAGATTTGTATCATAATAAATCAACCTTGATCAAGAGTAATATCCCAAAAAGGATGTTGACATTGTTGAAAATTATCAGTAAAAATCTTTGAGATAAATATCCATTTTTCATGAAATCAATTAAAATTAACATAATCTATAATGGAATTTATTTAAAATATAGTTTGGAATCAAAGTGTCCCATACCACTTTGAAACTTTTTAAAGGAATTAACATTTTAAAACATTCATGTCCATATAAATAAATCCTTAAAACCATTTTGAAAACATGGACATTAATGAGAAAGGTTTAGAAGAATAAATATTTAAAACATTTAAAATGATGTTTTAGTAAAAAAATACCTTAAAAAAAATCCCTTTGAAAACTCTTTTATTAAACATGGACATGGATAATAAATATGTCCTGGTAGATACTTACATAAAAACAACCTCAGATAATAAAGAGATTGTGAAATTAACCCTTACCCTATAATTTTCCTTGGTCGAGGGTACGTTAACCTCCTGTATAATAATTAAATCATTGTTATTAAATTATAAAAGAATAATATACATAAATATGATATCATATATGATCTTATAATATTTGTTTGTTAATAATATTTTAGTAGTATCATCATTTCGGGTGTCAACCGATTTGTTTTCCTTTATATTATTGGTTACGTAAGTCATGTTTGTTATGGATAGGATGTATTTGATTCATATAAAGAATGATATTAGGTTCTTAAACATTATTTTTAATCATAAAATGAAAATTATTCTGGAATGATTACGATGGGGAATGAATCTCATCGCGTTCATGGAGACGGTAATCCGTACGTACGCACGAGCGACAATATCATTATATTGATGGTGAAATCATATGTAATTGGATGGTATATCATATATAAATAATCATTAACAAGTTATATTTATTATTTACATCAGTTATACTCATTATTATACCCATCCAAATAATGAAGTGTTTGAATAACAAACTACACCACGACGTGGAGACGGTAAGCTGTACGTACGCACTTATAGAGACTTTGTAATTTATAGGATGGATAGAATAACGGATATGGTTGTACCATATTTATAATAAAATCACAATATGTAGGAGGTACTTGAGTTATTATTTTGGTATGTAAACAAAAAATAAATAGGAAGTGGAAGAAGAAAAGAACTTGAAAGAGGGTGGTGAAATTGTTACCTCTTCTTTGGGTGTTTCCTTTTGAGTTGATCAAAAGGGATCACTAGGTTGGATTTATGATCAAAGTAAGGAATCTAGGTTGATGTGAGGGAAGTTGAGAGGATATTTGGATAGGGTTTGTCCGAGCCAAATGGCTTTTGAGTTCTGATTTTGAGAGAAGGGGAAGTGCCCTTTTATAAGAGGGGTGAGGGTCACTTTATGAAAAGATTAAAATATTAATTTATTATGCAATAATATTCGGTTTATAATGGCTCTAAATGAATTTATTTCAAGACTTATGTGGTTATGTGTCTAAATACTCTCAAAAAATAGGTTTTATACAATTTTAGGTTACCATTTTAACCTTATCTTTTAGATTTAACTCTTAGTTAAATAGTTTAACTTTTACCGTGTCTTCTTGTATTCTTACACTATATGGTCAATAAAATTACTCTAAACTTATAAAATAACCTCAAGTGGTTCATTAATTAAATATATAATATTATTTAATCCTTTTGGATGTACCTTATATTTTTAGGAATATTATATCAACCAATAATATAGTATTTGTTTTAAAAATTAATTTATGTCAATTTTTACACTATTTGGTATTTTGTTTTTGTGAAAGTCATAAAAACCTTATCACTTCAAAAAAATTTTATCTAATCAACCCTAAAATGTCATATTAACCTAGAAAATTAGTGTAATTCCTTATAAGTCTCAATTTACATTTATTTGGATATTTATAATATCAATTATTTTAATATTTCATTAATAAGGTAATTAATTCATCATCATTGTGTCATAAATAAATTAAATTATTTAATGTCTAAAAATTATAAATAAAATACCATTATGTAGGAATTTTTTTTATATTTTTAATGAATATTTATAGTCTAATTTATATTGTGTGTAACCCTATATTAAAAATGGTTTAGTTATTAAACTTTGAATTTAACACTATTAACTCTTCTTTAAATAAAATTATAATAAATGTCCTAATCTAATCAAAGTGGAACAAAGAGGATCATATTTTATTTATAAGGTTGTTTTTGGTCGAATTACACTTATCCAATAGAATTAGGACATGTTTTAGGGTAATTATAATATCATTTTTACCCTTAATTACCCCATTTACTTTTAACCGTGGTAAATAAAAGTCAAAAGTTACTATTCACTAAAAATTATTTTCATCTTATTAAACCAAATTTTACTTAATTATGTCAACCATGTCTCTCGTATTTTTGAAATTCAACTCACAGAAGCGGTAAAATTAAGTTTTATGCAAATTTGCAAATGCTCTTAGAAGGTGGGTAAAAAAACGTTAAAAAGTTCAATAAAATTTTATACATCTAATTTTATTATAAAACGACTCCAATGAATTAAATTTAAATTATATAGGTATTATATATATATATGTATTTACTTAAAAATAAATTTAAATAAAATAAATAATTATTTAAATAAAAAGTCGGTTTTAAATAATAACGCAGTGTTTTTCACTATTCATAAAAAATTGGCAGTTTTCAGAAAAATACCAAAAATTCACCCTAAGATAATTTTGATATTATGAATTAAAAAATTAAGTCTATTTTACCAAATTCAAAACATATAAGTTTCATTTATTAATTTAAAATTAATTCCTATTGTCAAAACCAAAAGGCAAGTTTTTAAAAAGTAAAAACTATCAACAGATTGACATGTGTTTATGTGAAATTTAATTGTGAAATTACTTACAATGACCTAAATTTTATTAAATAATAAAAATATAATATAAGTATACTTATAAACCATTAAAATTTATAATTTAACACTATAAATTCTTTTGATTAAAAAAGTTGTTTTCAATTAAAATTTAGTATTTTTCACTATTCACCCAAATATGAAAGTTATCAGAAAAACACCAAAAATTTATCTAAACTAAATTTTTATGTCCCGATTCGAAATAATAATTTTATTTTGTCAGATTGAATATATAAAAGTGTCAAATATTGGATTTAAAAAGGGTTCTCCATTAAAAGGCGGTAAAATTGCATTTTCTGAAAAATACTTCCTTTATCTGAAAAAATGAATTTGTTCTTACATTATGTCTAAGAAACACATAATATGGATGTTAAAATTTATATGGAATATACAAAATTCAAAATACAGATAATACTATTCATAACCTCTTTTGAACAACTAGTTCGGTAAGTCGTGGTGCGCTCGAACTTGGTGTTACGTGTAGCGCAAGTTATTGAATATTTTGAAGAAATAACACACTATGAAATATTGGGGTGTTACATTATTATTGTGTTTTTATAATAACATGATATTTTATATAAAAATTAAATAAATTAAGGTAATGTTAAAATAATACATTATAATTTTTTTTTCTGAATTATGTTAATATGAATAATTTAATATGAGAATATAATTTTGAATTAAATATAATATGCTTAATAAAGATAATAATTATTTTTTATTTATTTTAAGAAAACTTATTTTTATCAATGAGATATATATGTATATATATATGTGTGTGTGTATGGATTTTCTTGATAAGATAATTTGTTTAACTAAAATATAAATTTATTTTTAAATAAGAATAATAAAAGTGTTAATTGGAATGTTGGTTTTGAATGAATTTTATAAAAATTATAATGTATCAATTTATTTTAAGGTAATTTTAATCAGTTTTCAAATATATATATATATATATATATATATAAAATAAAATTTAATAAAAAGAAACAAAAAACGACATTAGGGTTCGTTTAGCAGAGGGGTGCGCCGTTTGGGAGAAACCGGGTCTCCAGGTCGTGCTCGAACTTTGGGGAAGGGAGACGAGGCCGAGTTCAGTAGAGCCATGAAATCAAGTGGGGCCTATCTATGGTCCGAGTCGAGGCCGTTTCAGGCTGATTCGATGCAAGTCAGGGGTTCGTCTATGAGTGTTCGTTGTTGTGGAGTCGCATACCTGTTTGAGGTCCGTCGCTGTTGAGCAAGGAGATATCGAAGATGTTATGAGTGAAGTCAAGGTCAAGGTTAGGGTTCTATTTCTGGTATTATAGATTTGAGTTGGTGTATGATTATTCCTCCTAGGTATTGTTTATTCAATGGAAATCAAATTTTTATATTCATTTTCTGATGTCTTTATCGAAGTTTTTTTATTCTCATTTAGTGTTCATTGTTGACTTTTGTGGTCTATTGATTTTATTCTGTTTGTTTTGTTTCATGGATTTTTTCATCCACAAATATTTTTTCCAATTTATTTCTAATTTCTACTGATTAATGACTTGTTTTGGTTCTACTTTTTTCAATTTTGTTCCTGTGTTCTAACTTGCAGCGAATACATTTAAAAATTGAGCTTGTTGTACAAGATATTATTCTGAACCAAACATGTTAAAATATTTTATTCATATGAAATCATTTTTATAAATGATTATATCATCTATATAAACTAGAAGGTCCCAACAAAGGAGGGTGCATCATACACCACCTTCTTTATGTTACTATGCTCTAGCAGATTTGATCGATCCTTTTATTAGAATGTAAGGGATATACTATCTATTGTTTTTAATCTTACATTCTATAATTTATTGTCTTGTTTAAGGGATGAAAATCCTATATTCATAGAAATATAATTTTAGTATTAGTTTTGAATTTTAATATTCGATTGGTAAGGAATAAATATTTTCAAACATTTATTTATTTTATGGTCTTATATTTTTGTAAGGTTGTATCTAATTCTTCAGCACCTCAACCAGTAAAAGGTCCTCTTATATGTAATGTTTAAGGCTGGGTCCTCATAAACTGTATTTTAATACTATAAGGGAGTTTAATTTTTGGGGTGTTGTCATGTTCCTTGATCAAGTTTCATTTGGATCTAGTACTTGATTGACATTATGGGAGGGTTCACTTTTTTGTGGTGTTACTATTTTCCTTAAACCTTAATGCATGAGTTCTAGGGAGTTGTAGTGCGCACTAGTCATGGATGATGTATGAGTTCCATATCTAGCCTAACTGTGAGTGTTACTTGGAATACTTTACCTTTTTGATTTGATTTTCTTTGACTTGATTTGGATTCATACTGCTCTTCCTTGATACACTTTATTGAAAAATGTTTATGAAAATCATTCTTTGAAATATTTTACCTAGAATATTTTAGATTAGTGGAAAAAAATAATTTTTTTACCATGCATTGATATAAAATATTTTACTAATTATCATTCCATGTTTTTAAAATTGATTATATTCGGATTATTTTAAAGATACTTGACACATGGGTGGGATCCTAATGATCTTTTTTAGATCACACCAAGAACACCCCTTCGATGGTGTGTATACTTAGTATTGTCATTTGACTTAGGAAGAGGAAAGGTGCCGTAGTGAGGTAGCGAGATTCATGTTAGATGGGTATGGGTAGTTGGTGCTCAGATGGTTGGATGTTGTCCACATATCACATGGAGTAGCAGTTTCTTATTTTGGTTGTTGTACTTGTTCTATAGAGTTTTTATTTAGTTTATTTTGAGTTTTATCGCTATCATTGGTTTTATTTATTTATGGAATATATCTTTCTAATCATTCATTACATTTTTTATTTATGTGGTATATATATATTCCATGTATATTGTTTCAGGATGGGTGAAATCATTCCCTATGGTTTGTTTTTGATTCCTGGGTTATAGTCTCTATCCTGTTGGGATTGGGAACACCCTTTGAGATAGTTGTGAATTAGTTTAGGTACTAATATTTGGAGGGTATCCTAGATTGGTTCATTAAAAATTAGTCTCATATCATGGTTATCCTCAGTCTTGGGAAGCTGGTATATGGGATATAGGATTGTTGGGACTTGATAGGTAGGTTGTAGTGAGTTACTGACAACCTCTTACCATGAAAAACCTTAAGTCACCATTGGATGTTCGGATGTCTATTTCTTGTGTTTATTTTTGATCTTAATATTAGTTTTGGTTTATGGTTTTCTAGTTTGAACTGATATTTTCTCATGTCTGATCACTTTCTTTTGTTCTAGTGTGTAGTAATATGCCTTTGAGATATCTTCTATAGGTTCTATAGGAGGGTGCAGTAGATTCTACTTAAGGAAATTAGTTTTTCATCCCATTTTTGGTTGGTCTCTCCATTCTGATGGTATTATCCACATTGGGGATTAGTTTTTTATCCCATCATCTGTGATGAATTCAATCTTGCATGATTGACCTAGTTCTTCATTGGCCGTTCACTCTAGCATGATAAAGATGCATCATGATATGAGATGGAATATCTAGTGTCCAGGTATGAAGCATGAAATTTATTATTTCGTATCCTTCTATTACACCTTCTAGTAAATAAATACAGAGCACCTAAATCCTTTTGGATTACTCCAACCTCTTTCAGTGTCAGTTTGGAAATGGTATGAGGTGTCCAAAGACTATGTTGTTGGTTTTATATATACTTTATAATGGAAGAATGATATCTGGGTGGTGTTTTAAAGATTGAAAAAATCATCCCATTACATTTTTATTAGAGAAACCACTAAGTTTGAAGAACTGGGTATGCTGTATGTGTAGGAGATTAGAAGGTTACATGGGGTTCCATATTCCATTGTCTCGGACTGGGATGCCAGGATTACTTCCATGTTTTGGAAGAGTCTCCATAAAGTGATGGGGGCTCAGATGAGGTTGAGTATAACTTATCATACCTAGATGGACAGTCATATGGAGTATGCTATTTAGATCATGGAGTATATGATCCATGACTACATCTTGAATTTTTACGTATTGTGGGACAACTATCTAAGATTGTTCAAGTTTTCATATAATAATAACTAACAGTCATTGATCAGAATGACTACCTTTGAGGCATTTCATGGTCACCCGTGCATGTCAAATATTTATTGGGAAGAGGTGGGAGAAGCCTATCTTTTGGGGTCAAGTCTCATTCAGGAGATGTTAGTGAGGATTCAGGATGTACTTTGACATCTGGTTACTACTCAGAGTTAGAAGAAATAATATGCTGATCTTTGACATAATCCTTTAGACTATTCCATTGGTGATTGGGTTTTCTTGAAAGTTTCTCCTCGGTTGGGTCACCATTGTATTGATAAATAGGAAAATATGGCTTCATGATATTTTGGATCATTTGAGGTCACTGAGTGCCTTGGGTATGTTGCTTATCAGTTGGAATTTCAAGCTCATTTAACAGCTATCCATGGAGTTTTCTACACATCTCAGATCAAGAAGTACCATATAAACCCCTCTCATGTTATGAGTTAGTAATATATTGAGATAGAACCTATTTTTTTAGTTTTTTATAAACTAGTGGAGGTCATGGATTCTCATATAAAAGACTTGTGTGGGAATTATATTTCATTGGTTAGAGTGTTATGGTGACACGAATTAGATCCTCACAAGACTTGGGAGTGCGAATCATTGGTGAGGGAATAGTGGCCACACCTATTTCCAGAACACCCTTCTTTCACATGAATTCCTAAGTATGGAAAGTCCTATGGTGGGGAGATTGTACCATCATCAATAAAATGGTACTCTTTTTCATGTTTAAGAGCTTGTTTCTTAGGTTTAGAGGGGGAATGAGTCATTTATGGGAGTTTTTATAGAAATTAGGTTTGGAAATTCCTGTAAAATTATTTTACATCATAAATGTTAGTTTTATATCATAAACATGTCATGGGGAACAATCCATAAAACTAGTTTAGTGTGTAAAAACATTTTATTACATAAAACTCTTTTACATTATAAAATCATCACTCAGGATAGATTAACACAAGGCAATGCATTTTTTGGTGGGTATGCCATATGGGGTGTTTATGCCAAAAACCACTGATTTATGAAATTAATCCCACCTACCCAGTACATCTTTATCTTCCAATCATGTAACTCATGTATTCGAAATACTTATCCTTTCTTGAACCCTAGGTATCCTCCAGGCATGTTTGGGTGATTTTTTCTCTTCTGAGTTCCTCCGTTCAATACTTTATCTAAGGTTTGGTTGTGTTTATCCTATTTGGGTAACTACAACCTTTTTACTTCTTTATTTATATTAGTTTTAATAATAATATTGGTCTACATTTATGGGATCTGTTGATATTATGATGATTCTTTTTTTATCCTTCTATTTATTTTGTGAGATCCTCTCCAAGAGTATAACCCTTGTGTTGGTTGTGGTGTAGCACATGAGTTCCTTGAGGTATGTTTTGATATATCCTCTTTAGTGACTATTTTATTATATAATCAATTATGAGATGTGATAATCAATATTTGGGCCTATGTTTTTCCCCTATGTTCCTTATGGTGTGTGTGGATCCCATTGTGGGTTGTGTGTGACCTGATTTTGAGGTAAGTTGTTCCGTCTATAGCCTTTATTGGGTGAACCTTGAATAATTTTGATTTATTAAATGGTTTTATAAAAAAATTGGCATGACTATTTTATTTATGTGTGTATAAAATAAAATTTGAGAAAATATGGTTTCCCCCCTTATTTGGTAAAAAGAATTGATATTTTTAAAGCATTTGTAATGGATTTAAAAATGGTTTTCAAAGTAGGTTTTTATGGATAAAGGGTGTTTGAAATCATATTTTGAAATGTGTAATCCCTTTGAAATCATTTGAAATTCATCAAATGGGATCCTTAGGTACTTAGGTAGAAGGTGTAATAGTAGGAATTGTCTTTTGATACCATATGAGAGTTCACTTTATGGGGTGTTATTCTATTCCTAGAATGAAATAGATTTGCATTTAGTACTTGATTTACATTGTAGGAGGGTTCACTTTCTGGGGTATTTCTATGTTCCCTATATTTTAGTGTACACTATTTATGATTGATATATAAGTGACCTAGATTTCCCAATCATGTGTGATCCTATGCTTATTTTACTATTGTGTTTTTTATTACCTTTATTGAAATTTTCAATATTCTACTTTGATATAAATGATTTCAAAATGTTTAAGTAAATTATTCTTTGAAATTATTTTACCTAGATTGTTTTAGAGCCGTGGAAAAAAGGGGAAGTGTTTTACCATGATTTGATATAAATTTTTTTACTTATTATCATTCCATGTTTTGAAAATTGAGCATATTGGGATTATTTTATAGAGACTTGATATGAAATAACTATGTGGGATTATACTGATCTTGTTTATCTCACACCCCACACACCTATTTGGTGGTGTGCATACCCAGTATTTTCTTTTGATGCAGGAAAAGGAAAGGCACCGTTTTGAGGTGGCGAGGTTAATGCTAGCTGGGTATGGGTAGCTAGTGGTGAGATAGTGTGTCATTGTCCACATATCATGTGGATTAGTGATTTTTTATTTTGGTTATTGGACTTTTACTTTAGAGTTTTTGTTTAGATATTTTAGAGTTATATTGTTACCATTGGTTTTCATTATTTATGGATTATATCTTTTTGATTGGTCCTTCTATTGTTCTATCTACTATATATATATATATATTCCATGTATCTTTTTTTTGGTTGAGAAAAATCATTCCCCCTATTTTGTGTTTGATTTTTGCGTACTAGTCACCAAATCGTGGGGATTAGGAACACCCTTCGAGTTAGTAGTGAATTGGGTTGGGTACCGGTATTTAGAAATAATCCTAGGTTGGTTTGTTAAAATGATCACCTAGATAACATTGTAACTTATCATTAATCAAGGAATCCCTATAACAAAGTCCATTGATATACCATCCAACTTCCACTCTAAAATATCATGGTTTTGGGATAAAACTGCTAGGACATAGTTCTCTTATTTCACATGTTGAAAGGTGAGACACTATTAGAAAAACTCAACAACATTCCAATTCATACTTGTCCACCAAAACTAATGTCAGAGGTCCTATTACATCTTTATCATGCCTAATTTTATCTCTAAGGGTAAAATATGAAACACCCTCAACACCTCCTCTTGCAACGTGACTGAAACCATCATTCATCCTTGAAATAGGATGACAAACTTCCAAATTTTAAAAAATCCATATAGTGATTTGTTAATGGATATTCGATCACGTGGTACCTTGAAGTTGATATCTCCCAATAGGGCCTCCCTCATTCATTATTGAAGTGGGGGAGCCACCACCACTGATAAGAGATATGAAACTTCTCCCTCATCAATTAAGGATACCTGCATCAAGGCTAGTTTCTCATATGCCTCATCTAATAACTAAGAATAATCCTTCTTTCTAAGGGTATCTTCCATCACATTGACCTTTCCTATATTATAGAAAATCTCAAATCCATAGTCCTGAAGTAACTCCAACCAATTCCTATGCCTCAGGTTAATATATTTCTAAGTGAATATGCATTTGAGACACTTATGGTCCATATCGACTTTGATCCACTCACTAAGAAAGTAATGTATCCACGCTTTCAAGGCGAACACCACTGCTGCTAGCTCCAAATCATGAGTGATGCAGTTATGTTCTTGAGGTATCAAATGTCTAGAACTATAAGTAATCATTTCCCATATCAACATCAGTAAAAAGACAATACCAAATCAAAAGGCATCGTAAAACACCACATACTTTAATCCCTACTCTAATAGATCTAAAACATGATCACTTTTCAACCTTCTCCTTAGATCTATTGGGTTTTTATGCCTATTTTTTATGAAAGGTGATTTCTGGAAAGATAATTTATAAAAGGATTTTTTTTGATAATGGGGTTTTTGAAAATGGATGTGGACCTAGAAATTTGTGGAAGGAGTCTAGATGGAGCATGTAGTTCTGATGATATTTTGAATGTATTAGAAGGAAAGCATCGATACTTTAGAAGAGCACATGTTTACCAGTTTTCACCGATAAATATAGAGATTTAATAGTGTATCAAAATTTTACTCAGTAAAAAGAAGAGAAAATGTGAATATGAAAGGGTAATGTAGCCGGTTTACTAGGATAAGAACTCTATAAATATAAGGTAGGACTAGTTTTTGATATATATATATATATGAGTATAGTTGAAATTATCATCTTTAGTTTGATTTATTAAGTGAGTGTGAGTAGAGAGTTTTGAAATATCGTATAATTTCATTTATCACAGTGATTATAGTTTTTTCCCATGGATGTATATTTTTTATAAACCATGTAATTCTTTTATTTACTTCCATTTTCATTTTTTTATTCGATAATTGGTGTTTGTGTGGATGGTTTTATATAGTGATTATTTTTTTGTTATTAATAGTTCTATAACACAAATTCAAGGAGTTGTAAAGGCTTTCAAAAGGTTGGAATTCTTAAAAAATAATGTTATTACAAAGTATTGATGTTAATAGTTTTCTTCTTCTAGGAGGTTTAGCTCCTGAAAAGTTGTATCAAAGGTATAGTTCAGTTGTAAAAACCCGAAAATAGGAAAAATAGTATCAGATGAAGGAAATTTTCAAATTGAAAAGTGTGATGGAAAAAACTTTGGATTCTAGAAGATTCAGTTGGAAGATATTATGATACCAAAAGATCTAGATGCTCTATTATTAAGAGATTGTTTATAGAATATGGATAAATAAGAAGAGAAATGGTTATATTGGAAGGCTCTATCCTTTCTAGGAATTATCTTTCATAGAATATGGATTTAAATATTTTAGAGAATAAAATCATCATGGGAGTTATGAAATCATTATACAACATGTATAAGAAACCAATGAAATTAAAAAAAATCTTTATGATTTAGTGATTATTAATTTTGATACCATCGATAGAAAGAACAAAATTTGACCATCTAAATGATTTCAATATGATCTGTGGATATCTCAAATATGTGAATTTTACTTTCATGGAAGATTTATGGGTTTTTCTTCTTTTATCTTTACTTAAAAAAATTTGGGATGATATAGTGATAAAAATGACTAATTTGAGAAGAAAGAAAGACCTTGTATTTTTTAACATTTGAAATCTCATTCTTAATGAGGGTTTGAGGTGAAAGGAATTACAATTACCCTCTAAAAGTTCTCTCAATACTAGTGGATGGGGACAATTACCTCAACCGAAGGACCAACAGAAGAAGTCATCATAGGATAAGTCTCCAAGAAGGATTTGGAGTACATCAGATATTCAAGGACCTAACTGTTGTCTTTTTGGAATGAATAGAAATATCAAGAAGGACTAAAAAAATTAGAGAGTCTAACAAAAAGTATTCAACTTTTAAAAGCACAAATTCTATCAATATTTTGGAATATGGTAATATTTTTTTTACTGAGTGTGAATATTCTAGAAGAATCAATGGTTATTGACTCAGGTGAATATTTCCAATCAATTAGTGAGTGGGGGTTCATGGTAGACTATGTATCTAGAATTTTGGGTAGAGTACATATGGTAGATAATGAATCAATGGAGATAGTTGAAAAAGGAAATGTCAAAACCCATTGGGCGCAGATTACTGTAGCAATACTATAGCGCACTATAGCGACAGCAGGTCACTGTAGTGGTGGTAGGGTACTATAGCGATAACTGGGTACTGTACGGTACTGTAGCAGGTGGGTAATATATCAGTACTATTCACAGAATGGGATTTGGTCCAAATTTTGGGCCTACGGGCCATGTAATGGGCTATATGCCCACTGGGCCTTCGGGCTATGTAATGTGTCTCCCTCTACCCAGTTAAAAGAGGTCTTTGCTTTGATTTAATAAGAAATGAGGTTTCGACCCCAAACTTTAAAAAAATAGAGGATTCTTAAAGATGAAATATTTTAGACACATTCTAGGTCTCCATAAGAGACTCATATTAGTTGGAAAACTTGGTGAGTATGTTTCATAACCACTTTATCAAATTGGGTTTCTAAAATAAAAAAAGGATCCATGGTGATTTATCATTGGATAAATAATGGAACCTTATACTTTACTTGAAGAAAATACAAAGTTACGATGGCTAGAATCATTCCATTAGATGTTCCAAAATTATGGAACTACAAATATGGCCAACTCATTGAGAATAATATGAAAGTTATAGTGATTAATGGAATAATTAAACTCAATCAAATGGATTTTATAAAATGCAAAAGTTGTTTGATGAGGAAATAAAGAAGGTGGACTTAAATTTGGATGGATTAAAACCTAGTAATAGAAACTAAAACTTGTTTATTATGGTGTTTGGGGACTTTCCATAGTAACTTCCAATGGTGGTTCTATATAATTTGTGAATTTTATTGATGATTCCACTCAAAAGGTTCGGTTTTAATTCTTAAAGAATAAATATTTTTTTTAATAATTTATTCACTAGAAAACTTTGGCTGAAAGGGAGTGAAATAAGAAGATTAAGTTCCTCCTAATAGACAATGGTGGAGAGTACAATGAGAAAAAATTATAAAATTTTTATCTAAATAAGGGATTTAGGCATGATAAGATAGTCCCTATAACATCATAATATAATGAAGTAGATGAATGAATGAATACATATCTATAAGATAAATCTTTATGTACAAGACTTTATTTTATAATACTTAATGGAATTTGGGTAGAAGCTATAAACACGAAAACATAATTGGTCAATATAATTCTTACTTCAGTTGTGGGATAATAACTTCTAGAAGAAATTTAGTTTGGTGAAAGATCATAAATAAACCATATCAAAGAATTTGGAAGTTTGGAATATTCTCATGTTGTTACCAAGGATAGAGATAATTTGGAGGCTAACTCTAAAGTTTGTTTTTGTTTAAGATATGGTGATGAGAACTTTAGATATCATTTGTGGGATGATGAGAAAAAAAAATTAATCTAGATCAAAGATATTTTATTCATTGAGAAACTTCTATGGAAAAATTGGAACTTGGATGATAAATAAGTTAAGGAAAAATCAACTGTTGAAGTTCAAGTTAACCAAAATGAGATTAACAGAAGGACTTCACTTCCAGAAAACATATAAGAAATATCAGAAAATTTTTAAGTCACTAAGAATTATGGGAGAGTGATAGAAGAAAGAGTTTTATAAGGAATATTGGATCCAAGTTTTATAGAAAAACCAATTCAGGTGAGGAGATCAACTATAATCTAGAAACCATTTTAGAGGTTTGGGGATGATATGAACTTTCTTCTTTTAACAAATGTTGGTGAACCATAAAGTTTGGAAGAATCAACTACCCTAAGTGACTCAAAGTATTGAGATTTATCCATGAATGGGTAAATAAATTACTTCATTCTCAATAGAATATGGGAATTAGATAAACTTCTGTAATGAAATAAAGCTCTATAGAACAAATGAGTTTTCCATATTAAGGAAGAAAATGATGGAAGTAGGAGGTAGAAAGAACAACTGGTGCCAAAAGAATTCCAATAAATAGAATGAATTTAATTTTATGATATTTTTTCACTGTTTATCAAGAACACTACTCTATGGATAGTATTGAGAATCTTTTCCTTTGATAATTTTCATTTGTATTATATTTATGTCAAAATATATTTTCTTCAAGGTGATTTGGAGGAGGAGATCTACATGGTTGAACCCATGTGTTTTAAAGATTATCAGAAGGATAAAATGATTTTTATGTTGAATATAAGTCTCTATAGTTTTAATAAATTCCTTAAAAAGTGTAATTAGAAGTTTGAAACTTTAATTCTTGAAGAAAGTTTCACTTGGTGTGATTCTGATCACTGTTTCTATCAGAAGTAATGCGATGATGGAACATTCATTATAATTATTTTTTATGAGGATTATATGTTTTCTATAGGGCCCAAAATTCAATGGATTATGGTGTCAAAGAGAAAATTGTTTTTAATTTCTGAAATGAAGGATCTTTTTCATGAAAAGAATACATTGAGGATGAATATTGAGAGTGATAGGAAATCTGGAACTTTAGTATTATCCCAGAAGGAATACATTTTGAAGGTCATTGAAAGACTCAAAATGAATAGATGTAAACCTGTCTCAACTACCCTTTCCAAACACTTAAAACATTCAAAGGCACAAACACCATCTATTTAAGAGTAATTTTAAAACATGGAAAAGGTTCCTTATAATTTATCCATCATAATCTTTATGTATGCAATGATTTTCATGCAGCCTTAAATTTCCTTTGTAGTGGGAGTTGTGAGTCATTTTATGTCAAATATTAGGAGGAATTGAGAGGTCATGAAATAGATCATTAGATATATATAAGTTATTGATGATATAATGTTATTCTTCAATGATGGAGATCCATTGAAAGGTTTTTTAGATGTAGATTTTCCCCAAGACATGGATTCTTGGAATAACACAATAGGTTTTGTGTTCACTTTCAAAGGGACAATGATAAGTTGGATATCTCAAATATAACATATGTTTACCCTATCAATAACAGAAAAAGAATAAATTTATATTAAAAAATTAGGAAAGGAGTTTTTTCAGTTGATTCAATTACTAAAGGATCTCAAGAAAGAATCGAAAGGAGGAATGTTGTTATGTGACATTCAGAGTGTCATTCACCTTACGAAGAATCCTGTTTTTCATGAAAGGAAAAAGCACATTGACCTGAAATTCCATTTCATCTAGAATCTATTGGTAGAAAAAGTGTTAGAACATCAAAAGGTTACTGGAATGTAGGATCTTATATACATGTTCACAAAGGAGTCAGTTCAATAAGGTCTAAGTCTCCACTATGCCTCATTTGGACTAAATGAATAGAAAGATATGGATAACACTACATGATCTATAATGAGGTAAGATATGATGAATACAGAAGGAGGTCAGAATCCTTAAAGTATTCATAAAGTGGGAGATTATTGGGTTTTTTAAAGTCTATTTTTTTTTTCAGAATTAGATTTTTGGAAGGTAAAAATGAGGGTTCTGAAAGTGGATGTAAACCTCAAAATTTTCAAAAGGAGTCCAGATAAATCATGATTTTTTGGTGATTTATTAAATGTATTAGAAATATAGTTTTTATACTTGACCAACACACATGTTCACCTACTATCACTAGTCAATATAAATGTATAATAGTGTATCAGATCTTTCCTTGGTCAATACAAGGATAGCCATAAATATCCAAGGGTGGTGGAAACGATGTACTAGGAGAAGACCTCTCTAAATATGAGGTGGTACTAGTTTCTGAGATGTATGTATGAGTATATTTGAAATTATCATATTTAGTTTGATGTTTTAAGTGAGTGAGATGATAGAGTTTTGAAATATATTATACTTTAATTTATCATAGTGATTGTAGTGTTCTCCCATGGACATAAGAATTTTATCTAAACCACATAATTTTTATGCGTGATTAAATTTTCCTTTTTTTCATTATAAATTTATTGTGTGTGTGTGTATCATTTCATGTGGTGATTATGTTACAGTTAAACCTAGTTTCAGAACATGAAGTTAAGGTGATGTGAAGGATTTCAGAAGGTTGAAATTGATAAGGAGAACATTATTCCAAATTGTCATTCTTGGGAGTTTTATTATTCTTGGAGGTTTAAATCCCAATAATATTCTCAAAATATCTACCACATTGCTTATAAAAAACAAAGGGATTCCATTTTTGGGTAAGGTAATTCATGGGAGCTGCAATCTGAGACAAGTATGGCACGAATATTTGATAGTATCCTACCAATCCAAAGAAACTCCACACCTCAACCACACTCTTGGTGGATACAAAGATAATACTATACCTATATTTTATGGTTTCAAAAATACCTCATAATTTGAGATGAAATAACCCAATAAGTGTACTTATAAAAACTAGAACTAACACTTTTAGAGTTTCAAGTAAAATTAATTCTCTCGGAGTAAGTTCAAAACATTCTTGAGATGCTCATTATACTCATACTCTAATACTAAATAAACAAGTATTTATTCATTGGAGACCACTAAAAACCAGTCCAAGAAGGGTGGGAAGATATAGTTTTTGAGGCCCATGAACACATCCAGGGTATTAATCATGCTAAAGGTCATAACCACAAGATCATAATAGTTATAGTGATATTTGAAGACCATCTTTAGGATATCCTACCCGTAGACCCAAAACAGGTGATAACTGGAACTAAGATCAATTTTTGAGAACCAATTCACTCATTTTAGCTATTAAAAGAGATATTTGATCCTCAGTAGCAATTAATTGTTCTTGACTGTCACCTGATTTAGGTGGAGATAGTTAATATAAATCCTCATGGCCCTGTTTTTCTTCTTGGTAAACAACACCATATTTTCCCATGAGGACACACAAAGTTTAATGAAACCATTATCCAAAATGTCCTTTAACTACACATTTAACACTCTGATCCCTTATAGGGCCATTCTATATTCTATAGAAGATATATGAGTGGTGCCAAGGTACAGATGAATACAGAAGTTGATCTTCTGATGAGGGGGAAATCCAAGTACATCCTCAAGAAATATTTCCATATATACCTCCATGATTATAAGAATATTATCATTTTAAGTGTTCATTACACATATATCCAAACTCACCAACTGATGGGTGATTTACTGGAACTTGCCACAAACATTCCTTGATCATCTTGAATGAAATTATCACTCACGCATAAAGAAAAATCTTGATCCATTATCTTGGATGCACATCACTCTTCAATGGTAAAAGTATATCTAGACATATAATGAGGATAAATATTCCATATCAAGGATTATGTCATAGGGATTCATCCTAGCCATGATGAGTTCCCATGAAAACATCTATCCACTATGCACAAGCTTGCATCATCAGTAGATGTGGGTGAGAATGTGATCACTTCTAATAGGAGCCTCTAGACTCACGGGTCAGACTAGGTGATCTATTTGAATTTATAGATATTTAAATAAGGATACATCAATGAAGGAATTTATCATAATGGTATATATAAGTATCAATGATGATGTAGATAAAACAAATACCACACCTCCAATCTTATTGGGTGCCTCTTGATCATATCCCTCCTTCACATGCATCTGGACTCATCCTTAGCCTCAAGCTCCTTTAGTTTGGTGTATAATTACTAGAATTGGTGGTGGTGGAAGTAGATTGTTATGATGTCCACATCCATCTACCACTCCCAGTGAACTACTAGTTCCTTTTCCATAACCACCTCTCAAAGGACCACCCCTCCCACCTTAGGAAGGTCCATGATTATGTCACTATCTATGACGCAAAAGTATATCTACTGCCCGAATGCCCTTTATTGATTGATGGGTTGAGTAATAATGGAAAAAAATAACCTTTTACACTATACATATCTTGGATGACTGAATCATATATGAAACCCTTGAGTTTATTATCATCAAGACGAAGACCACACTTGTTTACGACTCTGATGTCATGACCCTGATTCATTTCATCGACTGACCACTACTGTTGACTCTACCCTCATATGACTGCTTCCATCACCTTGCACCTGGTTTCCCTCTTCCAAGAAACTATAGAATACTAATAATATCTCTATAATGTCATAATATGTGGGGATGTAGTGAGAAACAATGTTGGATCAAATGAATTTTTGGAGGCCGTACTAAAACTTTCACGCTCAAAAGAACCCATCAAGAACTATGTAGAGGTAGTACCTCATGATATTAGTGAACCTAAATGTGTATTTTTAATTGATATGACACCTTATTATAGCTTCAAAAACTCTTGGATGTGTATGGACTTCAATATAGCCGGGTAGTGCTCCTCGTGGCAGAGGCACTTAAACGTTGACCATGGATGAATTGCCTCATCATAGGTCTGGATTATCAAGGTCCACCAAGGAATTGATACACCAAGAAAAAAGTTGGATGCAAACACTAATATCTAATAAATAGATGTCTGAAATAGGAAGAACACTTGAATCACTACCTCAATCTAATCGTTATCTTCTTGAGGGCTAGACAATCCTTAGAACATGGGTGGTCTTCATTGGAGTTGGTTACCTAAAAGAAACTACTTTATAATTTATATTACTTGTATATTAAATGATTTTAATATTAATAAATTTCTTATCATATATTTATTATTCTTATATGTAACATTAACATGATAATGTCCTATAGTTTCTGTCATATTGAAAGGTCATAGTAGTTTCCCACTATGATAAGAACCTTGAAGTGATATGATGATATTTTTAAACATATTTTCTATGATCAAGATAATATTGTACAATAGGATACATAGTATGATTGAATATCATGTTCTTTATACTCATAATTTAACAATATAACATCTTTTTTTTCTATGTAAAGATTAGGAATATATATAATAATATTTTTGAATCTAGGAATTCAAACGGCGTGAAATTCCAAGGCCTCAGAAACTTGAAAATGATTTAATAAAAATATTATATATATTAATATAATGCAATTATATTTTTCCTAAAATAGTGGAATAACTCTTGAACATGGACTCAGATGAGAAATATGATACTATTGCTAAGTTTTTAATGTGATTTTTACCATAGGTGCAATATAACCTTTATCGGCATCGAGTTTTTATCTTGAGATCCATTGTTGGAGAAATAATTAAATAAATTAAAATATTTATTTAATT
Organism: Viscum album; assembly: GCA_963277665.1. Taxonomy (NCBI): domain Eukaryota; kingdom Viridiplantae; phylum Streptophyta; class Magnoliopsida; order Santalales; family Viscaceae; genus Viscum; species Viscum album. The sequence continues at coordinate 598,003,694 of OY728159.1, read as the reverse complement.
GTTTTAATTAAATCCTAACCTAATTAAATTATCTATAATCATGTGTTTATGATAAATACCTAGGGTTATCCACATAACCCTAGGTATTGAGAGAGGATTTTGTGGTGGAACTTTTGTGGAAAATTGTCATCAGATCATGCTTTGGAAATCAGCGAGCTAACGAAACATGTAGATCTCATAAACGATAATGGACCATAACTATTCTTCATCAATGATCAAACAAATCTCAAGATGGGGAATTTTATTTTTGTGATTTATTTACCTCATTGATTATCCCATGATGAACGAAAATCAAATCAACCAATAGATTAATTTGCACATTGATCATGTTGTAGGTGTGGGTTTATTTCTGGGATTTGGGAGGTTATTATTATTATTATTATTATTATTATTGATTCTTGGTGTATTCAATCATCATTATTATAATAAAAGATCAAGGATAATCTAAAAAATGTTCAAGGTTCATTCCTCATCTTGAGTTTTGTACATTTTTCTCTCCCCATTCTTAGTGTGTCCATCATTGGTATTCAGTTTTTCCAGTGGTTCGATAATACCTGGTAATAAATTGATGTGAAACCATTATTTGGAACATCTAATTGATGTCAAGGGTTTAGGATCAAGATCAATGATACAATCAAAGTGAGATGACTATGAAAATGGATTGGGATCAGATTGATGTTTCCTATTTCATGATTTTTCATATGATAACATCTCGGTATGATGGAGGATGATTTTCTAGCAGAATCGAGGATCCGATTCTAGTTACCAATGATGGCTAGGCTCAAATGACCTTAGATACAGGGTTGTTGGGAGATTATATGATAATAATCATGAGAAACAAATACATAAGAGTCAGACATATGAAGACCTGAAGGATTTAAGATATCCCACAATACACGACGTGTAATAGAAGAACACATGTTGTGTGGACCTAGCTACAATGGCCAGGGTTTATGTGTGAAATAAAGTGTGAAATTCTATGTGAAATCCATCACATGTCATGTGAATCGACTTGGTAATTTGGCATGTACCCTTGGGGTACATGGTCATGGGAACAACTACAGTACACAGGGATGTCTTGGTACTTGGGAATGGCCTAATACACAAGCATATACAGAGTACATGGGCACAAACTAGAGTATATGGTCATGGACGGGAGCACACAAGCATACCCAAGGTAGGAAATACATACTGCGTACTACTATAACACACTATGTACTTTCCCTAGGGAGGTCCAAGACCCTTTTTCTCTTTGTCATGGGAAATTTTTCTTAAGGTGTATTCCCTCGATCCATCCCCTGAGGGTATAGTGTGGAATTAAATCATGATTATAGGATTGTGATCTCATATAAGGGATTAGACTCGAATAGAGTTATTAGAATCCCTCTATGAGGCTCAGGGTGGAATAATTTATCATCTTCTACCCTAAGTGGGGTTCTAAGAATCAATGTGACCAATATACACAGACATTGATCCTATACTTTTAAAGTTATTCTAGATTGGGTTGTCTTTATACCCCATGGACTTAGGTGCGATCCCCCATCTACGTATTGATCAATTCTGAATTATATCATGTACTTCCTCATGAGGAGTGCCAATGATAATGACATCTTAGATGGAAACCATCCGTGCAATTAGACTCATGGATCGAGTTCTCCAATGTTAGTTTTTCTATGTACTCTCAAGTATAATCTTATTATATATATGTGATTGTGACCTTACCATGAGAATCAGTGTCTATTGTGAGTATATTTGGATGTTTTTTTTATATATCACATATTTTGATTAAAATACCACTATGATGATCTGATTACTATCTTGATGCATATGTTTTGTTATATTAGGTTATCCTACTAGGTATTGTTATACTCTCGAATTCATGGTATCTTCTTGCACATGCCATGTATTATGTAAATGGAAGGCTGTTTTATGGGGTTTTTAGTGGACCAAAACCAGATAGATCTTATTTTCAGATAGGAATAATGTGGTTCATACCATGAGTCACATTTGTATGTAGTCCCATCATTCTAGTTGGTTAGACTTATTTTAAGTTTTAGTGGGATTGTATTTGTCCCTTTATGCTTTCCAGTATTATTTCCATTCTATGATTGTGGGTTTTAGATATATGAATGCATTTGTATTAGTTGTAATTTAATTTTATCATTTTATGGGTTTAGAGATGTGCGCATGTGTATATACACCTTAGGATATGGATTCCCATGTGAGTGTTATGCCTACCCGGTGCTAGTCACCATCACCTGGACTATTGGAGGTGGGCTTGGGGTAGTCACACTCAAATTACCACTATCTAGCTGGGCCCTAGTGGTATGGGTCATGAAAGACTAGTATCAGAGGAATTTGATCTTAGGACTAAAGTTTGGAGTTTTTTCTAGTTGTGAGATTGGTTTGGGTTTTATGGAAACAATATTAAGTGTTTTGAGTTTAGATTTCAGGTTAGGGACTCCAGTATTGGTGTGGCGGATAACGTATCCATACAACATGACTCGGTCTACCTTCTTGCTAACCCAATACAAGTAGAAACTGGTTTTGGTTAAAACATTGGTACATGCATTATATAGGAATGAGTTGTGGTTTCCATGTCCTTCTTGATTCATCTCTACAGATATACTCATTGACTGTAGTATATATTTTCAGTAGTAGGATGCCTCCATGATGATTACTAGTTAGGATTCAATATTAGGTTTTTAAGGAAAATATTCTTAGTGACGAGGCTTCGATACAGGTACATGTTCAGGAGGTGGTACCTTGGTGTGGTTTTCCATCCATATATACACCTATCAATTAGTAGATAGTACTAGTAGTACCAATAGATGAGGTGCATAGGTTGCTTGTGCTTCATGAGTTTTAGAATCAGTGGCCCCTCAGTTTTTAAGGTGATCCAACCCCTAAGCAGTTGAGGATTGGATCTATGTGGTTACATGGCTATTTCACCTCTTTTGGACACCTACAAACCAAATGGTGGTCTTAGTAGTGAGCCTTCTTTATGGATCCACTAGGATATGGTGGGGCTTATTGACCATATCATACGATGAGGCAACACTTTCATAGATAGAGTTTGAGTTCCATTTTATATATGAGTTTTCTCTAGATACATTGTGGGATATACACTTTTATGAGCTTATATAGCTTCAATAAGGAAACATGATTATGGTTGAGTATTCATCAAGGTTTACTAAAATCTCATGGTACTCAATCTATATGGTATGTGATCGATTATTTTAGACATGTAACTTTTCGTGAGTCCTATTTAGAGAAATTTGATCCACTATTATACCTCTATGCATTCCTACATATGTTGGGGTGATGGAGTGTTCTTTGTTAGTAGATTGTTTTCTGGTTGAGCAGACACTAGCGACTAGTCCTAAAAGTGGGAACACAGGAGAAGAGACTTCGGTATTGGGTAAATGATGACATATTCTAGGATCTATATGTGTGAGACATTTTAGGAGGTGATCATAAGATATAGGTTCCACAATTTAGGGATTATAGGATGGTTCCAGTCAGCCTAGGGAAAGACAATGCTACTATTGTTATGGTTAGGTAAATCTCGCATGGGATTATCCAACCCACTATATGAATGATAGAGAGATAGTGAATATGACACCTAATAAGTGATAAATTTATCATATATTTGAGAAACTACCTTATGGGTGATCATTTTATCATCTATTGTGACCAAAAGATTATCAAGTATATATTCTCTCAAAAGGACCTTAAATTGAGATAAAGGAAATGGCTTGATTTTCTCTAGGTCTATGACTTTGAGATATTATATAATCTTAGGAAGGGGAAAATGGTAGTATATTATCTCATTATGAGATCTTTTTCTTAGTTATTAGATAAGGAGTTAGAGTAGTTAGACTCAATGCAGTTTTCCTTAGTGGATGAGGATGGTACACATTATCTCCATTCAATGATCATTACCCCTCCTCTTTTATAGTGAGTTAGGGAAGATCATCCTGGATATACCGACTATGAGACCATGCATACTCATATATTCATTGGATGCACTTTAGATGGATTTTAAGAAGGTGAAAAACACAATATCCTTTTCATAGAACAGATGATGGTACCAATTGTGTTATGGGAGGAGGTTCTGAGGTAGATTCATATGTACCCTTTAGTGATACATCCATATGTGGTGTAGATGTATCAAGACCTTTGGGATCAGTTTTTTTGGATAGGGATAAATAAGATCATAACAAAGTTCACATCTCTATGATTCACTTGTCATCAGGTGAAGACTAAGAACCATGTTCCAACAGGTTTATCTCAACCCACTGAGGTTCCATAGTGGAAGTGGGATAGTATATATATGAACTTCATGATAGGGTTACTATATACATATAGATGGAATGATTCTACATGGGTGATTGCAGACCAACTCACCAAGTTTTACCAATTCCTTATTACCTGAGAGTAGAGGTTAGTTGAAAACTTAGAATGCCTTAATATATAAGAGATATTCCTGATCCATGGATTTCCCTCAATAATCATTTCAGACCATAATGTTTTCTTCACATCGTGATTATGGAATTATAGGAGGACTTTGGGACTTAGTTATGCCTAAGCACAATGTTTCACACCCAGAATGATAACTAAAATGAGTAGACCATTCAATTCCTAGAGGACATGCTGTGGGATTTCATGTTGGATTTTGGTTGAGGTTGGGAGGATCACCTACCCTTGGTAGAGTTTGTGTATAATAACTACCATTCCACCATAATTATGGAACCATTCAAGGACTTTTATGGGAGAATTTTTAGGACACTAGTGGGTTGGAATGAACTAGGAGAGTCAACAATTATGGGCCCAAAGTTGGTTTGAATGATGAATGATAAGGTAAATATTATCTAGGAGTGTTTGAAGACTAAACAGATCCATCAAAAGTTTTGTACATACTGATGGAAGAGGTCCATATAGTTTGAGGAGGGAGACCATGTTTTCCTAAGGGTCTCACCTCATCATGGATTATAGAGATTTGGATGGGGTGATAAGTTATCTCTGAGATTAATTATCCCCTTCTTAGATACAATGTGGAATTAGTGAGGTGGAATACCACTTATCTCTACCATTGCAGTTAGATCAGGTACACAATGCCTTCAACATGTTACAGCTGAAGAGGTATGTACCTAACCCATTGAATTTTATTTTCTAGGGAAAGATTGACATCAAGGATGGAGATATCTTTGTAGAGTATCATTTAGAGATCAAGGATCGGTAGGAAAATATCCTCTGTGGGTAAGAGATTCCCTTGGAGCATGTTTGATGGCAGCATGGGAATCTTTAGGAGAGCACTTGGGAATGAGAGATATAGATGTGAGCTCATTACCTAAACCTTTTTGAGTAATATTTTTTAATTTCTAATATGAAAATTCCTAATGTGGGGAGAATGTGATTTCTCTTTTATTCCAATGTAATTATTTGTAATATTTTTAATAATATTTTGTGATGAGATGACATGATATTTAAAGGTCTAGTGTGATCTAAAATTATTTAATAAAAATATTAAAAACATTAATATTATGCATAAGTAGTCTTACAAAAATAGTGGAATAAATTCTGAATGGGGACTTGGATAGGAAATTCAATACTTCCATTGATTCTGGAACATGGGTTTTACCCTAGGTGATATATAACCTTCATCGGTGTTGGGTTTTTGGCTTGAGTAATAAATAATTAAATAAATTAAAATATATATTTAATTGTTTTAATTAAATATTAACCTAATTAAATCCCATATAAATATGAATTTATGCCAAATACATATGGTTTTCTACATAAACCTAGGAATTTATATAGGATTTGGTGGAGGAGCTTTCATGGAAAACTGTCCTCGGATCGTGCTTTAGTGACTAGTCCACCAACAGAACCTTTGGATCTCATAAAAAACAATGGACCAAAACCATTATTTGTCAAAAATCGACCCAATATTGAGTTAGGGCATCTGGTTTCTATGATTTATTTACCCCATTTATTATCCCATAATGAATGAAAATTAAATCAAAAAATAGATTGATTTTGCAGATCGATCACGTTGTGGGTGCAGGTTTATTTATAGGACTTGGGAGATTATTATTATTGTTTCTTATTGATTTATTCATTTTTCATTATAATGGAAATGGATCAAGGACAATCTAAATAATGAATGAGTTTTGTTCCTCATAATGTGTTTTGTGTATTTATCTTTGTCCGTTCTTTATGCATTGAACTTTGATATTCAGTTTGGAAGGTGGTTCGACATTACCAAGTAATCAATCAATGCACATCCATTATTTGGCACATAATATTAATGTTGAGGATTTTTGATCAAGATCAATGATTTGATTGAAGTTAGGTGACTATAAAAATGGATTATTACCATATTGGTATTTATTTTTTCTTGATTTAGCATGCAACGATGACTTGGTGCGATGAAAGAAATTTTTTGAGCAGAACCGAGGACCAAGTTTCATCCAACAATGATGACTAGGATCGAATGATCTTAGATATAGGGTTTTCAATGGATTAGGTGGTGAAAATAATATGTGGAAGTGGATGAGGAGGCAGACATGTGAAGACCTGTGAGATCTAGAAAATCACGAATTACATAGTGTGTAACAGAAGAACACACGTTGTGTGGAACTAGTTGTGGCGACTAGGGTTTACATGGGAAACAAAGTAAAAAACACTATGTGACATGTTTTACATGACATGTGAATTGACCTGGAAACTCGGTGTGTACCCTCAGGGTACACGGGCACAGGCATGGACAAAGTACATGGGCATAACTCGGTACTTAGGCAGAACCTGGTACACGAGCATGACTAGAGTACACATGCATGAAATGAAGTACATGGGCATGAGCTAGAGCACACTAGTAGACCCAGGGTAGAAAATAAATTCTATTTACTAATAGTACACACCTTGTACTTTCCATAGGGAGGTCTGAGACCCTTGTTCTCTTCAACATAGACCATTTTTCTTTGGGTGTGTTCCTTGATCCATCCCCTGAGGGTGAAGTGTGAAATTACATCCTCAATATAGGATTGTGATCACCTATAAGGGATTAGTCACAAATAGAGTTATCATAATCCCTCCACGAGTATTGGTATAGAATCCTCTATTGTCTTCAACCCTAAGTGGGGCTTCAATAATCGACATGACCAATATACATAGGCTCCAATCCCCTACTTAGTAGGTTATTCCTGACCAGGTTGTCGGTATACCCCATGACCTTGAGTGTGATCCCCTATATGTGTATCGATCTATCTTGGTATACAACATGTACTTCCTCATGAAGATACCTGATGATCACAACATCTTGGATGGACACCATCAGTGCTATCAGACTCATGGAGTGACTTCTCCCTGGAGAGTGTTACTATGAAATATAAAGAATAAAATTAGGATGGATTTGCTATTGTTATCTTACCCTAAGACTTAGTTTGTATTATGATTATATTTTAATGTTTTCGATATGTCTCATATTCTGATTGACATACCCCTATGATGAGATGAATACTATCTTAATGCTTATGTTTGGTTATTTTGGGGTGTCCTATTGGGTATTTTTATACTCAACCCTACATGGGATCTACTTGAAAATGTCATGTCTTATGTAAATGAAAAGGTGTTCAATGGGGTTCTTAATGGACTAGGAGTAAACATAACTTATATTTGGTTAGATATACCATGGTTTGAACCAAGAGTCGCATTTTACTATTGTCCCCTAATTCTAGTAGGTTGGAATTATTTATAGTTTTGGTAGGCTTGTATTTTTTACTTTATATTTTCTAGTATTATTATTGTTATTTGATTTTGGGTATCATATATATGAATTTATTCGTACCAGTATCACTTTAATTTCATCATTTTATGAGTTTGGAGATGTGTACATGTGCATTGGTACATTTGGATAAGGCCGTCCATGTGAGTGTTATGCTTACTCAACACTGGTCACCGACCCCTGACCTATTGGAGGCAGGCTTGGGGTAGTCACACTCAGCTTACCACTGATCAGGAAGGCTCTGGTGGGATGAATCATGAAAAAAGAGACACCATGTCATGAAGTTCATACTCAGTAATCTCCAAGACATGAGATTATGAGGATAGACCCACTAATAGAAATTCCACATGTTTAAGTGTCATTGGATATTCATTTATAAATGGTGTGTAATGATCTTAGACTTTAGAATATTATTAATGCATATCATGAGCTGTGTACTTTGATATATTGATGAAATCCATGATTACACATGCTCATGGTGAGGTAGGACACTCTAGATTCATCATGAGTGATATTTCATTAATTAATAAGGTAATATAGGATTTCCTCTTCCTTCTTAAGGAAAATAATATCTCATTCTCTTTAATTAGAATGAAATTATCAAACTAAAATTCCCTGACCATGGTGATTGAAAAGTTCATTTTAAGAGGTAAAAAATGATATATTGAGAACATAGGTTGAATACTTGAGTATGCAACCTACTTGATTTGAGATATTAATAAAAAGGTATTATATTTCACTCTGAGTGTTCGTATGTGGTTGTCATCATTATGAAATTAACTTCTTCCTCTATGGGTGCCTTTTGTAATTTAGGAAAACTTGTATAATTCTGCAGGAAGAAATCTAGAGGATCCCAAACTTAGCATGCCCATTTATCTCTGTTAAATTATATCTGAATTTAACATTTAGAATAAATATCTTAAGTCTGAAGAATAATATTTATTTAAGATTTATTGATCCCAAATATTTTTCACTATATTTATATGTGAGTTAAATATTAAATAAATATTTTTTTTCAAGACCATGAATATAATATTTATTTATTATTTAAGGTTTGGTAAATGTAGAGGAAAGTGAATGGGCCAAGTTATATGCCTGTTAATAGGAATCATATAATAATTAAATATCATTTAAATAAATAAATAAATTATATTTTTAATGAAATTATATCTATTTTTTCAAGTAGGTGTATTCCATTATATAATAATAATAATATTATCATTATTTTAAAGAGGAATATATTAGGTTTATTATTTAATTAATACCCTTTATAAAATTATCAATATTAAACCCTAGATCATTATATACCCAGTTATATCATTTAAGAGAGGGGAGAAATCATTTGTGTTATGCACAATGCATCCTCTCCCTAGATAATTATATTAATTAAGAACACATATTGGATTTCTCTGAATATTGATAAAATTTATCTATATCCTTCCCATCAAGAATGATAAAATAATCAAGGAAATCCTCAACCAAAAATATTGTGTTATGATCAAAGGTGAGTGACTCAAGATGACTAGTATCTCCTCTCTATACCCAGAGTTCCGTTGGTGATTCTATGAGATTGTGGAGTATATATGGATCAATGATAGATAGACTATAGTTTTTATCCTATTAGTTTAATTATAATGAAACTTGAACGAGGTTTGAATGATGAATATCTTCTTCAAAGAAAGAATATTAAGACCAAAGTAATTCTTGTTTTAAAATTAATTATAAATTTAATATGAAAAAGTATTATTTGCATTTTGAAAATTATTTTTCCTAGTTTCTTTGAGTTATGTTTTTTAGAAATGATGATTATTCATCCTATTATTATGGATTATCTATTATATGTAATGAAAAACCATCATTGGGCATGGTCCTGACCAGATTCCGCTATACCTAGAACCTTTAGTCTCTGCTATTGGAACTCATGAAGCACACTCAACCTACATGAATCCTCATCCTATCGCACTAGAAAAATTTACTACTCAATAGGTGGAGGAATGTCTACCTTCACCATGGAAGGTGGATTTGTTCACCACATAATGGGTGGAGGCACCGATCCCTACACACATGGTGGGGGAATCTCATGATCTACCCTCATAATAGAATTCTCTTCACTCATATGGTTGATGACGAGAGGCTCAATCCCTGACATAGGCATGTCACAACCTTGATTTGGGACTCTAGATAGTTTCTTGCATAATTAAATACTATAATTCACAAGATGAACCACAGTAATTAAAGAATATATGGGGACTTGACTCAAGAAGAACATGAAATCAACAACCAGATCCTATATTATGCATATACCATTTTATTATTCCCTATAACTAGTGCCTCAAAGATCCAAGTGGACAAACATGTTATTAAGGTCTTGGTGAATAGATACTCCAAGAGCCTAACCCACACTGGGTTCCATGGATTAAAATATGAACTTGATACCCCTTGACACCATCACCGTATATTCCCAAAACAGTCCTAACATGACACCTAACTCTGAAATTCATCCCTAAGATAGATCTGATATAACCCAGACCAACCCACTGAGACCCCATTTGGGATGAAAATAGACTGAGTGTTCCACCCCAAGGCTACCTCTAATAATCTACGAGCTAGTGACAAGAAATCATTAGACATATAACATATTATGGGATGATTCCTTAGCCTAAGTCACCTATGTATAATATATATCTCCACAAAGGACATAATAATGCAGTCTCAACAAATAAAACTGACTATAATATATATAAAGAAATAACTAGTGCATAAATGTTGGGATATAAAGCACCTTGATAGGGGGGTATGGTGAATCTGGGTGAACACCAATTAAAAACTTTTACTTTTATTTTAGTCCCATAGGATATTCAAATATTGTTCTCATGTTAGAAGAAACTCATTCAATATCTCACTCTCTCACAATGATCACACCAAATAATAGTCAAATATGTAGAATGAAAAGTACCTATAAAACGCAAGGATTTACTTGGATCACCACCAAATGATAATATAAGAAGAATACACACAATAATGATATGGTGTACTAGAATCCTTTATAGTAACTTACACTGGATGTGTTGTTTAGATTATAAGGAAAGATGGTGGAGGGGGGTAGATGTCTCTTTTAAAAATTAAAGAAAACAAAAATGTTAAATTTAAAATTAAATTATTTTGAAATGATAAAGTAATAAAGTAATTAATTTATGAATCAATAAATTGATAAAGCAATTTATTTATAAATTTGAACATATAAGAAAGTTAATATAAAAGTAGAGTAAGAGATTTATCAAAACAAAAATGATCATATTGAATTTATGAAATTATGAATATTGATGATGAATGATTCAATGTGTAAAATAAAGAGTGAAAATACAATTTGATAAGGAGTTTGATAATAGATCAGTGCGAGACCTTATATCTCAACTAATTGAATTGATAGGTCTATTTAATTAGTCCCTTGATATTTTTGATCATCAAGAAACCCATCCCTCATAATTATGGTTTGTGAGAACACTCTTTAGCTTCACCAATAGCTAATGACTTAATACCTCACTTTTATATAAGTGAGAACTCATTGAAGAAGGTGATGAGAAGAGAGAGGGTTTATTTGGAAAAACTATTACAATTATTTTCCCTAATATATAAAAAGGATGACTAAAAATAGAGATATAGGTCAATACATGATGTTTATAGAGGTTCCTTTTCAAAAGATGGAGAATTTAGATTGGATCTTGTCACTTTGAACCAAGGATTTGAGAATGATAGATAAACGGTGTTGATTCAATCATAGATCATTGTTAATAATCAAGTGTATCTTAAAAGATGCCTTTGGTATCCTTTTATAACCTCCAAAAGGTATGAGAAGGATCTAGAAATATATAATGGTCATTGAATTTGAGGAATAATATAATAATAACCAATTAACCATCAATAAATGCATTATATGACTAGCTGTCCCGATACCACCTGATACCCGGTAGCCTCCATGGGTAGCTGGTGGACCACTTAGAGATCAATGTGCTTCTGGAACTAGCATAATCTATATTGTTCTCCTACAACCACTGGCTAGTGGATTATTATTGGATGATAGAGCTTATTCCTTTACCACTGACTGACCGATGGGTTTTCTGTAAAACTAGGCTACTTGATATTTGACACCTACTAGATGGTGGTACCTGCAAGCCTTCATTTCCAAGAATGTACTCTCAATATTCCTTCTATGACCTTCGATGGATCTTCCAACATCACTATATGGTATTAGTATAAGTATTAAGATAGAAAAAAGTCTATGAGAAAGATCAACATGTCACATTTGAATTGAATTTAATAACTTCATTTAAACCATTAATGACATGAATTGGAGTTTAAAATATATAACTAAAAAAACTCAATCAATTTTTTAGAAAAATAAAATGGTGTTTCTAATCATGAAAATACCATGAGAGAGAGTTAAAACAATCTCCCCTTTTTCTTGATCGCAAACACTTAACATAAAAATATATATTAAATATAAATTAAGAGTGAAAGTTATAGTAAATAAAATCAATATTTTAGAGATCAATATATTCAATAGGATCATTAGATAAACTAAAATATATTCAATATGGATCTATAGAGGAAAACAAAATTCCATAAACAAGTGTAAAAAAATAAATTAAAATTAAATAACTCCGATTTTATAAAATAATTAATTAATAACACATTTTAAGAAATTATACCCATTTGAATTTCAAAGAAAAATAATACCCTTATTTATAAAAATAAAATTTTCAAGAAATATTAGAAACCTTCTCCCCCTTTGTGATTATCAGAAATAAAGAAAATGATAGGGAAAGAAAAATTATAAAAATAAAAGATATATTTAAAAGATATTTGAAAATAGAGTTGAAGATGGAAAGGGATTTTAAAAATGAGAAAAAAGTTTTGAGAACATATCTTAACTTCTAAACTCCCCCTTAATAAAATAGAGAGAGAGATAAGTTTAAAATAAGTTTTTTTTGAAAATAGAAAATAAAATAATTGAAAAATAGATAATAATAGAATAAATATAAAAAATAAAGAGAAATAGAAAATAATAAAATAAAATTAAAGTGGACCATATCATTTTGAAAATTTTCATTCCCTTAAGTAATGGTTTTAACTATATTTATTGATTCCTATAAAGCATTATTCGATTTATATTTTATCAAATATATCTCAAGAGTATTGGTTAAAGAGAAAGATATATATAGATTTTTTTAATCATAATTAATATTATTTCAAGAGATATATAATTTTTTTTGAAAAACAAATATAGCATATACATAATTTCTCATATAAGTTTTGGAAATAAATTTAGTTTTAAAACTATTATCAATATTTATAAAAAGAACCTATTTTAAAATAATATGATTTAAGAGTTTAAAAATAATATATATTTTTATTTTAAAAATTAATTTTAAAATAAAAATATCTCTTAATAAAAATTTCATAATTGAAGAGATAAATATCCCCTCAAAATAATACAAAAGTGATATAAAGGGATCATTTCCATGATATAATAAATAGAAAATAATGAGTTTTAAGAAAAAATATTTTAATATAAATTTCAAAATATAACTCAAGTTATCCATAGTCAAATGAAGATCATCACAAGGGAACCATTCCTAATTCATCTTTAATGAAATTAGAACAGTTAAGAGAAAGTAGTTTTGTGAAAATATTAGTGAGTTGATATTAAATCCTAAAAAATTGGAAAAAGATATCACGCTTTTGGAAGTAATCACTTAAGAAATAGTACCCGAGGTAATTTTTTTAGTGATACGGTACTAGACAGGATTTTTGGAAATATTAATGGAACTAGTGGTATTGAAATTAATAGAGATATAGTTATATGTAATCCTGAAGTCCAAGATAGTGTGTTTCATCTATATTATTTTGGTGAAAAAGCTTCCAATAACTATGTATTCCACTTTAGATGTAGAAATAACAACAAAGTTTTTCATCTTACTAATCCATGAGATGAGGTATATCCTAATTAGTTGGTAATTCCCACTCATACTTTTCTTATCTTGTTGACATCCTCCAAAATCAACATCGAAAAAACTAGTTAATTTAAAATAAGTTCCTTAGGATAAAGAAAACTAGGTTTTTTGGTTCCTTTTAAATAATGGAAAAACCTTTTAATTGATTTGAGATGATATACCTTTGTATTTGATTAAGAAACACACACAAATACAAACACTCAACATGATATTATTATGGGTCATAGTAAGAAAAAATGTCATACCTAAAATACTTTTATAAATATTATTGTTAATCGACTTACTAACTTCATCCAACGTTAGCTTACAAGTTATACTAAAGGGTATACTAATTTACGTAAAATTATCCATGCCAAATTGTTTTAATATTTCATTAGTGTATTTCCCCTAGTTTATAAAAATACCTCCATTTATGTGAAAAATTAGAAAACTGAGAAATAATTTGAGTTTATCTATAAATATCATTTCAAATTCCTTTTAATTAAATAAAAAATTCAAAACAAATAGATTCATTGGTAGAGTCAAAAATCACATCATCAACATAAATTTGAACAAGTAACAAATCATTTGATATGTTTTTTTATAAAAGGAGTGGAATCATTTTTTCCCATTTAAAAACCATTTAATATGATAAAATTCGATAACTGATCATACCAATCCCAAGAGGCTTGTTTTAAACTATATATATCTTTAGTTAATTTGAAAACATGATTTGTAAAAATAGGATTTTCAAAACTAGGGGTTGTTCCACAGAAGGATTCTTTAATAAAACTATTTAAAAATATAATTTTAACATTCCTTAGAAATAGTTAAAAATTAAGAAAATATTTTAATGTTGATAAGATTCTAATGGATTCTAAATGATCAATGGTTGAAAAAGTTTCATCATAACTGATTTATTTTTATTGGTTATAACCTTTAGCCACTAGATTAGTTTTATTTCTAGTTATATTACCAAGATCATCTAACTTATTCCAAAAATCCCATTTAGATCCTATAATAGTATGATCATTAACCCTTTCCACAAGATTCCATAAATCATTTCGAGTGAACTGATTTAGTCCATATTTCATGGAAAGAACCCAATTTTCATTGTTAAGGGAATCATTTAGGGCTTCTAAGTGAGAGATAAAGGAAAGGTGTTAATCCTAATTTAGGATCAATATTATAGTATGAGTTCTTACTTGTATATCTCCAATGAAATTTTCAAGGGATGACATTTATATTTTTAAAATATTTAAGAAAATAATTTGAAGAATATTCTTGTTTATCTTCAACTTCTTTAGTTTTATTTTTTTTAAATAATTTTCAAAAACATTTTGAGAAATATATTTTAGAAAATTTTCATAAAAAATAACATGTATTTATTTTTCCAATGTTTTAGTCTTTTTTTCAATGATTGTCCATACCTTAAGTTGGAGTACCCAATAAATATACCTTTAAAGTATTTGAAACCAAATTTTATAATATTTTATTTGTTGTTAAGAATAAAAAATTTAAAACCAAAAAATTTTAAAAGGCCAACTCTAGGTTATTTATTTTCTCAAAGTTCATAAGAGTTTTTTTGAGAAAGGGTCATAAAATAACACCATTAATGTTAAAACACATATTATTCATGATCTCAAACCAAAAGTATTTTAGTAAATTAAATTAATTTAAAAGATTTTGATGGAATCCTTGGATAGTTCTATTTGTCCTCCCCATTACCCAGTTATGTTAAGGGGTTTGAGAAGCAGAAAAATAATGATTATATCCTTGAGAAGATGATAAATCATTAAATTTTATTCCATTATCACTTAGAATAGAAATAATTTTGCAACATTTTTAAATTTCAACTTTTTTAGAAAACTTGATGAAGGGTTTGAAAGCTTCACTTTTATGATATAATAAGTAAGCCCAAGTTAATATTTTAAAGTCATCGACAATTAAAAAATTATATGATTTACTTCATATACTTTCAATATGATAAAAACCACATAAATCAAGATAAATTAATTTAAGATATTTTTAATAATAAATTAATTTTTAGATTTAAAATATTATTTTTGATGCTCATCATATTAAAATTCTTCATAAACCATGTCACCTTTGAAATTAAATTTGGGTAAAACTCAGACTAGTTTATAGAAATTGAGGTTTAAAAGTGAGTGTATTCTATAATGAAAAATGAATCTATGATAAATCCATGAACCACTAGCATTTCAACTAAATAATTTGAAATTTTAGTAGCAAGTGATTTTAAATTTATTGTATAAAAAAATTTGAAAATGAGTCATGGTAAATAAAAGTTTTTCTTTTGAGTTAACAACTTTGTAAAAATTATTCTTGAAAGAAATTTTAAAACTAATATCACAAAATTTAAGAATTTTTAGTAAATTTTGTTTTAATAATTTAAAAATAAAACATTATTTTTATAATATTTGAGTTTTAAAAACTAACAGCACCTTCAAAAATTATATTAACCTTAGAGTTATCACCAAAGCTAATGTGACCCCCTCCTAATTTATTGATTTGATTGAATTTGGAGAGGCCACTAAACATGTGTCTTAATCAACCATTATCTAAGTACCACAATTATTATTTGGGTTTTTATTGAAAGTAAACTTTTATTTATTTCTCCATCAATAAGTGCCATAAGTCACTTAGGGTTTGATTCACTTGAAGAGGTTGAGGGTGTTGAGTCCATGGAGTCATCATTTTCACTCCATATTTTAACTTTGAAACCCAACTTACATTGTTTATTTTCTTTAATATTATTTTTATAGATGGTAAATTTTGGTTTGATGTGATTTTTTACATTAATATCATTTTAATAATGGCTCTACCTTTTTATTTAACTTCTTGGATCAATTATTTTTCTTAAAGAATCTTTTCATCTAATTGGTGAGTTAAGAATGGTTCTGAACTTCACCACTGGATGAGTCATCATTGGTAGCTTTGAAGATATTTTTTTTATTTTCATATTTAGATTTATTGGATTCATTCTCAACTTGTTGCTTCATAGTTATTTTATACATCATTAAGAATCTGATTAGTTATTCAAATTACATTCTCTTCACATACTTTACTTATTGTATGGCTATGACTTTACGTTCCCAATTTCTTGGTAAGACCCAAACTATTATTTTTCCTAAGGATTATATAGAAAAATCATAACCAAGAGACTTTGGACCATTGTAAATGATATTAAAGCATGTAAAAATACTACTAATGTATTTATTTGGATACATAAGGAAACTTTAAAAATATTTTCGATACATATCCAATCCAGTTTCTTTAATTTTTTTTTTCAGTCATTCATGTGTGACTTCAAGAAATTTATATATTTCATGAGTAGTTTCTTAAGTATATATGTGATTGAATTCATTTTTTTCATGACCACAATGTAAATAATTCATAGCCTTGCTATTAAGTTTAAATTTTTTAACATCATTAGGATTACACTTATCTTTAGGTTTTTTAAATGAAATATATTCTTATATAACCATTTTTAAAATATGATAACTAATTCTACCAAGAAAGGAAAATATATGATTTTTCCAATAAGAGTAATTTGTTCCATCAAGGAAAGAAGAATGAGAATAATAGGTACGTTCCATCATAAAATTATTATTTGAAATAAATTAATATTTAAAACAAAGTTTTAAGAAAATATCTAAAGAAAATTTTAAAAACACAAAGACTACTTTTGATACCAATTGTTGGTCAAAGTATATGGAAGGGGGGGATAATTTCCCTAAATAAAAAATGGTAAATTCAAAATTAAATTATTTTTAATTGATAAATAAATAAAGAAATAAATTAATTATTTGATAAATTGATAAAGTGATTAATTGATAAATTCAATCCACATAAGAAAGTTAATATCAAATTAGATTAAGCGAGTAAGAACAACATAAATGATTGTATCAAATTTATGCAGTTATGTGTGTCAATTATGAATGATGAAATTCATAAAATAAAGAGAGAGAAAACATAGTTTGATAATAGCTCTGTGTGATCCTCTACTTTTCCACCCTTAAAATTAAGAGTTCTATATAATCAAAACCTTGATATTGGTAGTGATCAAGACACCCACACCTCACAATCATGGTTTATGAGCACCCTCTTTAGATTTTACAGTATCTAATGAACCCATACCTCACTTTTGTATAATTGAGAGCCCATTGATGAAGGTGATGAGAATAGAGTGGTTTTGTTTGAAAAAATCTTCACAATTACACTCCTTAATATCTAAAAAGGATGATTAAAAATTAATAGAGAGATTGAGAAATGTTTTTTAGAGAATATAATTTGAGAAAGATAGAGAATTGAGATTGGCTCTTAGATATTTGAATCAAGGATTTTATAATTCTAGCTAAATGGAATCGATTTGATCATAGGGAATTTTTGGAAATCAAGTGTATCTTCTAAGTTGTCTTAGGTCTCCATTTATATCCTATAAAAGGTCCAAGAAGGATCTAGAAATCACTAGGGTCATTGAAGATTAATATGACTACAATTATTACCATTTTACTATTAATAAATGCATCCTACAATTAGCTATCCCAATGCCACCAGATACTTGGTATATGCCATCAGGTAGTCGGTGGACCACCAGGAGATCACTGTGCTTATAGAAATGGAATTGGATAGCTGATTCTCCTCTATCAGCTCACAAATATACTTCTATTGGATTTCATATCCTCTACCTTCAACACCAAATAGATGGTGGGTATTTTTCACAACCGAAGTGATGGACATATGGAACTAGCTAGTCAGTGCTATCTGTAAGGCTTAATTTCCAAGAATGTCCACTTGATATTTCTTCTATCATCTTTGAAAGATCTTACATCGTCACTCCATGATCATAAGACACAAATTAAGATATAACCAAAGTCTTTGAATAAGATCAACATGTCACCTTTGAATTGAATTTAATAACTTCATTTAGACCATCAATGGAATGAATTAGAGTTTGAAAGATATAACTAAAAATCACTCAATAAATTTTTTATAAACATAAATGAGTTTTTTTTATTAGGAAAACATAATAAAAGAGAGGTAAAAAATATGAACATTTTTACATCACAGTCACTCCCTGCCTAGATGAACTACCTTTATAAGGTTTTGTAAAGGTGCACTATTGATCCAAGGGTCACTCCCTCTTCTTCTCCTCCAAAAAATAATTAAGTGAAGGAAAAATCAATTTATATAAATGAGGGTATACCCACATTCAATGTGTGTATATTAATGCATCATAAAATCATATTTGATGCTTCTTTGAAGTCCACATTCATTTATCTTATAATCTTATAAGGCCTAATAAGATCAAAAACTCAATATGAGGGCTGAGTTTTTGTATCCCAAAAACACACAAAATAAAAAATTCTCTTCCCCATAAAGATAATTCCAAACTACAATTATCTTTCTCCAATTTTTTCTCTTCTATAGCTAGGTATAACAATGAAACTATTTCTTCCCCCGAACCTTATCACTTGTACTAAACCCAATCTGTCAATAGAATACTCCACATCTCTTATTCTTCCTCTATACTAGATGTATCAATATTTTCATGTCTCTCAAGAACTGATACAAGTAGTTTTTATAGACTTCCATGTATCCAACCCCATGACTTGAATCTTGGGATTAATTCTCCTTCTTCAAAGAGTAGTTTTTATAACATTCCATTCCTACAACCCTATGATTTGGAGGTTAGGATTAATTATAATTCTTCAAAGTATCCATGATTAATACATTTTTACCATAAAATTTTTGTAGTCAATAACATGAATTTTAAATATGATCCATGCCTCAATAATATCATGCAATAATTTTATTTTAATTCTAAATGAATATTATAGATATTCTTTAAAACACTTATTCATGGCGTGAATCCCTTCATTGTGGAATGGTATGCTTGTTATTTATCCTGATCAATATGTGATAATGATCTCCATGGCATGATTCTTGATCAATAATAAAATATATAAAATCCATGTATTATCTTATATTTAACTTTCTCAAATATCACAATGAGATTCTTTAAACGCTTCTTGACTCTTAATAATATTGAAAAGTAACAATATTTATCATGATGTGATCTATACATGTTATAAAAAACAACAATGAATGTTATTTTCATAGCCTATAATGTCCCAAAATTTCTGTATAATTTTTTTAAAATCATATGGAATTATTTCGAGACCACACTCTTTGACAACACGTGATTCTGAGGCCCGGTAATCCTGGAATGGAATTCAAAACTTTTTTTTAAGTTCACTTATGTAAATGTGTGAGTGGGTTTTTCTAACTTTTGAACTAGTGCTTGGATCAAAAATCTGAGGGCACTGTTGAAATCAGAATGTTAAGATTTACCTAGAAATGACATAACTTTGAACAATAAGGGACATATGAAAATGTTAATTTTCAAACTTTTTGGAAAATAATAAAACAACTTAAAAAGATATTTTATTTTCTTTCGCACCTTTGAGAGGCGGACGACGACGTTGCGATGTGACAAAGAGGCTCATTAATGGAATCTCCTTAATGGCTTGTTTATATAAGCATAACCGCTATGCTGTTTCATAAATGAAACAACATAATGACACAACGTCGCATCATAACAGAAATGTTGCGACATGTTTCCTTTTTATTTAACTAACACGTTGGAGAGTTGATAATTAAAACCTGGCGACTCTCTAATGAAACTATGGTGTAATTCCTCTCCAATGAAGAATGATGAATGCTGGTAGGATCTCTAGCGATTTAAACACCTTACGAAGAACGGGACTAAGAATCGACGAATGCCTTCAACTTCTTAAACTTTCGCGGGTGGACCGCTTCAACGTTGAACGTCGATCGAGGTTGGGGTTTGTTTTGGTTTTGGTTTTCCTCGTTCTATATTTCAAATGACGAATGCGGATAAAACCACAAAAAGGTTGATCCGAGGATCATCCGTTCTTTCAGGAGGGTGATGTTTTTTGGGATTTTCTATTCGGGATTAAATTATTGTTGATAGAACATCATTTCCAAACCTCCCCTATTTTAAATTTCTAACACAAAGTGTGCAAGCTAACACGATAAAAACCCAACCCCCCTCATCCTTGTGTGTTCTTCATGGAAGAATTTCCCAAATAGTGTCAAGGTAAGTTCAAGGCCTTCACAGGGAAGGTAATACCCCACAGAGGCCATTGGTGCAGTCGGTGTGAAGAACGGACCACCAGAGTGGACTTGGTGGTCTGTGGAGTATTCTATCGGTAGCACGCTGAGAGGAGCACCATGGCCAGCCTAGGCCATGATAGAGAATTAGGACTACCGACTGATCTGACGACTGATGGAGTGGCCCAAAACTGTGGGCTATGTTCTTTGGAGGCACGTAGTCTTCGATCGCATGAAGAAGTCCGGTCGGTCGGACTGGACGACTGCATAGTGCAAAGCCACAGTCGCTTGATCACAGTTGAGGAAACATCACCATGTATATCGCATTACGGGTAGGGAGCTGGACACGACTTCCAACTACGTCCCAGCCTAGTGGACTAGGCAGTCCAGCGGGCTAGACCCCCAACCCAATGGGCTCACAACCCAACGTACCAGACCCAACCAATACCTTTTTGGAAAATGTCAATATCTTGCAAACTGGGTGTTTTATTGATGAGACTTTTACGACATTGGAACCCTCACGATGAGGAAGATCTTGTGGAATAACATATTAAGGATTTCATGGAAGTTGGAATTTGACAAATGGCTTGGGGAGCGGTTCTCCTGAAATCAAGCGTGCTATGTACGAAAACCTTACGGTTGGTTGAGACCTAAAGACTGCTGACGAGCGACCCTATGTGGATCAAATACTATTGCCCAGTGGGAAGCGGCTTCTGTGTGACCCAACATGCCCATAGTGGGTAGTGGATTCTATGTGACCCGACATACCCACGATACTTGATATGAGGAGTAACTCTGTATGGCTGTAGATTAGTGGGAAACAGATTCTGTGTGACCCGACATGCCCACATTTGGGAGAAGTTTCTGTGTGACCCATCATAACCACAGTAATCATTAGGGATGAGTACCATAACAGTCCAAAGGTTAGTGGAAATTGGATACTGTGTGACTCGGCATGCCCACTATACTCATTGAGGAGGATTTCTCTAGCATCCAAGGTGTTTGACGATGTGACTAATGGTTCTACTATCCTACTTTAGAATATACCTGGTGTGAGATATCTTGATTCATGATAATTCTTAGTGATCATGATTTGTGGTTTGGTTGGGGATTTGTTTGTGGTATTTCCTTTTTTATTTTGGGGTCCCTACTGAGTATTTTGTTACTCACCCCTGCACGGGCTTCGCCCGCACATGTTGTGTCTGGTGTAGATAATCGTTGCTCTGACGGAGAACTCGGTAGACCAGGACCCAGTGGCACCCAATGAGACCAGGAAGACATAACATACTTCTACGACTTCCAGCAGCCACTCTACACCGACCCATCAGGTGGGGTTTTCAGTGGATGGCTATCCTGAATTCCTTTTGTACTTCCTTGCTTTCCAATTAGTTTTTTGTTGGGTTTTTATTATGTACCATTTGACTTTTATTTGTACTTTTACTCATTGGTTATTTATAGTGGAATTATTGTTTACTTTTCCAGCTTTGGGATGTGGTTTTGTGTTCATGTGCATAGGTACTAAGGAAAATGCCCCCCACTTGCAGGTTGACGCCTTCAGCTCTAGTCGCCAACCCCTTGACTTTGGGAGGCGGGATTGGGGTATTTCACAACAAGGGACCTAGAGGATGGGTCATGAAAAATTGGTATCAGAGGTGCTTGGTTCTACCTTATAAATCGAGAGTCTATTGTTTTGTTTTGGAGAAATAGTGTTAAATGTTTTGAGTTTGAATTTTAGATTCTGGGAGTCCGGTGTTGGTGTAGCAGGAAACATATCCATACACAAGGATCTTGAATTATACTTTTTGGCTCTATATATGAAAGAAATGGTTTTATAAGTGTATCCTTATGATATTTTTGAATAAGAGTCAGCTCACCAGGTATAAAATTCTGGCTATGGCACATATTGATCTATTTTAGGATGCCTCCATGTAGACAGCCAGCTAGGCTTCTAATACATGATCGTTTGTACAACCTGCCTAGCGATGAGGCGTCGGTTCATGGACCAGTTACATAGATGGACCTACTGGGTTGTGCACTAGTGTTTCCATCACCAGTTGATCAGTAGTTACTACCACAGTTAACAGTAGAGGACACGCGTAGGCTCAGTGCCTTGCATGAGTTTTAGAGACAGAGAACTCCCAGGATCAGGGGAGAGAAATATCCTCAAGTTGCTAAGGATTAGCTGGAGGTAGTGACACAAGTATTCTACTTAGTGAGGACACCTCTTGACCATATAGAGATCTTATCCACGATCCTTCTACAGGGCTTGGCTGGGAGATGTTAGAGCTTGACCATCTAGACGCATGATAAGGAGACCCTCACCTAGACAGACTTCAAGAAACTTTTCCAAGAGGATTTTTTCCCCATTACCTTGCGCTCTATGTGCATACAAGAGATACTTCACATATAGCAGGGAAACCTATCTATGGATGAGTACTCTACAAGGTTTACATACACTTATCTTTACTCTATAGACATGGTGAAAGAACCTTTTTTTCTGGGCCCATACCTTTGAGTAGGGACTCATATGGGAGATCAGGGCATCCATGGTGTCTCTCAGCATCCCCACTCAAGCTGGAGTGCTAGAGAGATCCCTTCTTATAGAGAGATTCCAAGCAGAGTAGGCACCGACATCCGGAGCCACCAGTAGAAATTAGGTGGAGGATTCTTCAGTGGT
Source organism: Viscum album (assembly GCA_963277665.1). NCBI lineage: Eukaryota > Viridiplantae > Streptophyta > Magnoliopsida > Santalales > Viscaceae > Viscum > Viscum album. Next base: position 597,980,074 of record OY728159.1, on the reverse strand, counting down.
GAGTAGTAGGAAGTAGACGAGGGATCCAAGTAGTCCATGTCTTTCAGGGGGAGACCCTAGGGCTCGGGGTTGGCAGTACGAGGCTCCTAGATCAGAGGGAGTTAGCAGGGAACCAGGCTGTGCTTCACATGCGGCGGGTAGGGACAAATGGCTTGTGACTACCTGACCCACCACACATATTATCAGTAGGAAGTCAAGGGACCTCTAAGGTAGAGGCATAGGTTTGAGCGAGGAGGTATGCAGGGTGACATATAGGGGTGAGGCCAGCTTCAGGCAATGGAGGCCTATAACCACGGTGCTCCATAGATGATTAGAGGTGTGATCTGTGTCTTCTCTACCTTAACTGTAGTTCTTATAGAAATAGGTTCTAGTCACTCTTTTCTTTCCATGGACCTCATTAGGGGCTCAGAGATTCTAGTGGATCTGTTGGATCAATCTTTACAATTAGATACTCCTACTGGAGGGGATTCGATGATTACACACTGGTGCCAACAATGTGAGCCTACTATAGGAGGCGAGAGCTTTAGCTGGGATCTCCTAGTAGCAGATTCAAGGACTTAAGACGTAATATTGGTTATAGTCTAGTTATCTAAAGTTCATTCTCATATCAACTATTTTAGGCGCAAAGTGCAGTGTGCCCGTGAGGATGAGACCATGTTTTCCTTCACCGGTGAGAAGGGAACCTTTGTAGAAAAAGATGAACTTTATCAGAGGAGGTTGTAGTAGATCACTCACCAATTGGATAGCCTCACCCTCAGTGTAGTGGATGAGAGGAGTATGAGATATCCTATAGTGGTGGACAAGTATGAGGATGTCTTTCATGAGAATGTTCTGAGACTACCTCCTCGCAAGGAGGTAGAATTCTACATTGATCTGTACCTAGGAATGACACCAATATCCACAAAGGCATATCTAATGGCTCCTGTGGAGCTTCATGAATTGAGGGTACAGATGGAGGACTTACAGGATATGGGGTTCATAAGGCCTAGTGTTTCACCATGGCCATCCACAGTGTTATCTTCCAAGAAGGAATACGAGAGCTTGAGGCTATGCGTGGACTTCCATCACCTAAACCAGGTGACTGTGAAGAACAAGTATCCACTACCGAGGATTTATGACCTCTTCAATCAACTGAACGGAGTGACATGGTTCTCGAAGATAGACTGAATATTAGGCTATCATAATCTTCAGGTACGAGATGAGAAAGTCCCAAAGACAGCCTTTAGATGCCAGTATGGCCACTACGAGTTCTTGGTGATTCCCTTTGGCATGAATAATTCACTAACAGTGTTCATGGGACTCATGAACATGATCTTCAAGCCTTACCTCAATCATTTTTTGGTGGTCTTCATTGATGAAATCTTGGTGTTCTTGGCATCAGAGAAGGATCACACTACACACATGTGAATAGTCCTGGATACACTCCGAGAGCACCAGCTTTATAGAAATCTCTCAAAGTGCCAGTTATATATTCAAGAGGTCCACTTTATGGGACATTTCATCTTAGAGGCTAGATTTGCAGTGTATTTGGAGAAGATAGAGGAAGTGATTTCTTGGGATCCACCCAGAAGGGTGACTGAGGTGTAGAGTTTCTTGGGGTTGGATGGATACAACCGGAGGTTCGTGCCTGACTTTTACAGAGTAGAGGAACCTTTATCAGCCTTGAAATGGAAGGGACAACCCTTCATGTGGATGAAGAAGTTCCAACAGAGTTTCCAGAAGCTAAGGCGGAGACTGATGGGTGCCCCCATATCGAGACTACCAGAAGAGGGCTTTGGGAATTTAGTTTTCTGCGATGCATTAGGGACCGAACTGGGTTATGTCCTGATGCAGGAGTGAGCGGTGATCACCTATAGATCATGGTAGTTGAGGCATCATGAGCATAACTGTGCGACCCATGACCTCGAGTTAGTAATAGTGGTATTTTACTTGAAGATGTGGAGGAACTACTTGATGGGTGAATGGTTCACCATATACTCCAACCACAAGTGTCTCAAGTATATCTTCTCACTGAAGGACCTAAACTTGAGACAATGGTGATGGCTAGAGTTCCTTCATTACTATGACTTTGAGATATTCTATACTCCTGGGAAGGGGAACGTGGTAGCATACACGCTCAACAGGTGGTCTAGTTTATAGCTGCTGAGTGAGGTGACAGATTAGCTAGCCGCGATGCAGATATCCTTCATAGATGATGATGTATCATCATACCTTCAGTCAATGACTATAACTCCCCCACTCTTACAACAAGTTAGGGAGGCACAACTTGGGGATGCTGACAACAAGGCCCTATGTGCTCAGATATCATCAGGATAGGCTCCTGATGGATTTTTGATAGGTGAGAATCACATCATCCTTTTTAGAGGATGCACCATTATACCAGTGACATTATGAGAGTAGGTGTTGTGGGAGTTACATACGTCCCCTTTGGTGGTACATCCTAGTGTGGCAAAGATTTACTAGGACCTCCGATATCAATACTGGTGGATAGGGATGAAGAAAGTTGTGGCGAGTTCATTTCACAATGCCTCACTTGTCAGTAAGTGAATGTTGAGCATTAGGTCCAGGTAGGCTTGGAACAATCACTTGAGGTAACAAAATGAAAGTGGGATGGTATCTTCATGGACTTAATGATGGGGTTACCATGCATGTCCAGGGGTCACAATTCTATCTTGGTGATCATTGACCGACTCACCAAGTTGGCGCACTTACTACCCATCCGGGAGTAGGAATTGGTAGAAGGATTAGGACACCCTTATGTCCAAAAGATAGTATGAATAAACAGGGTTCTTTTGATTATTTTCTCAAACTATGATGTGCGATTTACATCCTGGTTATGGAAGGGAATTTAGGAGGCATTCAGGACTCAGCTACTCTTGAGCACAACTTTTCACCCCCAGATAGATGGTCAGATGGAGCAGACCATACATACCTTGGAGGACATGCTTTGTGCTTGTGTCCTTGGTTTTGGTATCAGTTGGTAGGACCACCTACCACTAGTAAAGTTTTCATACAACAATAAATATCACTCCACCATTGGCATGAAACCATTTTAGGCCTTGTATGAGTGGCCATGCAGATCACCTCTATTCAGGACATACCCAAGGGAGTCAACACTCATGGGTCCAAAGTTGGTATGAGCTACCACTGAGAAGGTGAAGATCATCCAAGAGAGGATGAGGACTACACAGATAATACATAAATCATATGCTGTCAGAAGATGAAGACCCTTGGAGTTTGAGGAGGGAGACCATGTTTTCCTTCAGGTATCACCCAGATGAGGATTGTATAGATTTTTCCAGGTTGACAAGTTATCTTCGAGGTTCATCAGACCTTTTTAGATTCTCAGCAGAGTTGGAGAGGTCACATACCACCTAGCTCTTCCCCTATAGATGCATTGGGTGCACGATATTTTTCACGTGTCGCAACTGAGGAGGTACGTGCATGATCCATTGCACATTATCAACTGGGGAAAGCTAGAAATTGAGGATGGGGAGATGTTTTTAGAGTTACTATTGGAGATAGAGGATTGAAAGGAGTGGGTCCTTCGTGGATGGTTGATTACTATGGTGCGCATTTAGTGGCATCATGTGAATCTCCAGGAGAGAACATGGGTGCAAGAGGCTCAGATTCATGCTTAGTACCACAATTTGTTTATTTAACCTTGTTTTGGATTTCATGGATGTAAATCCCTAAGGTGGGTAGAATGTAATGTCTCTAAATTTATGTTTTTTTTAAATTATATGAAATTATTTTGAGATTACACACTTTGACAACACGTGATTCTGAGGCTTGGTGATCTGAGAACAGAATTACAAATTTTTTTAAGTTCACTTAAGTAAACGGGTGAGAAGGTTTTTATAAATTTTGAACCACTACTCGGATTGAAAATATGAGGGCACCATTGAACTTAGAATTCTGGTATTCTTCTAGGAAGGACTTAACTTTGACCAGCAAAGGCCAGATATAAAATTTAATTTTATGACTTTTCAGAAAATAATAAAATAATTTAAAAAGTTATTTTATTTTATTTCGCATCATTGAACAGAGGATGATGACACTACGGTGTAAATACAAGGATCATTAATGGAAGCTCCTTAATGGATCGTTTTTACAAGCATAACAATGCAACATTGCAACATAACATAAATACTGAAATTTGTTTCCTTTTTATTAAAATAATGAATTGGAGAGTTGAGAATTAAACCTTGACGATTCTTTGAAAAACCTATGACAGAATTCATCTCCAATTAGTAATGATGAACATCGGTAGGATCACTAGCGACATCGACTCCTTACAAAGAACGAGACCAGGAATCGATAAACACCTTCAACTTCTTGAACCTTCGTGGGTAGACCACTTCAATGCCAGATGTCAATCGTGGTAGGGGTTTGTTTTGGTTTATGTTTTCCCAATTATTTATTTTAAATGAAGAACAAAGATTAACCCACAAACAAGTTGATATTAAGATCATCTGTTCTTGGGGGAGGGTGATGTTTCTGGGATTTTCTATTCGGTATTAATTTATTGTTGATAGAACATCATTTCCAAGCCTCCCCTGTTTTAAATTTATAATGCGGAGGGTGCGAGCCAACACTAACAAGGCCCGACCCCCCTCATACTTATGAGTTCTTGGTGAATGAATTTTTAAAACAACATAAAGGAAAGTTAAAGGCCTTCACAAGGAAAAAAATACCCCTGAAGACCGTTGGCGCAGTCAGCACGAAGAACAGACCACCGAAGCAGACCTAGTGGTCTGAAGAGTATTCTGCCGGTGGCAGCCATGGGGGGGGGTAGTGGTGCACCATGAAGGTGTTCCAAGAGAAGTACCATGGTTATACTAGGCCACGACGGTGAAACAGGACCTCCGGTTGAGATGAAGGCTGGTGGAGGCAGACGCGGACTACAACCGCGGGCCGCATTCTTCCGAGGCACGTGGTCTTCGACCGTGTGTAGGAGTCTGGCCAGCTAGAATAGTCATCCACATAGACAAAATCTATGGTCTCTTGAACTTGGCATAGGAAATATCCTCACATCGACTAAGGGGTGAGTAGGGAGCCTGACTAGTCTGCCTCTAGCGGACCAGGCAGGCTAGCGGGCTGGACCCGCCCCATCGGGCTGGACCCGTGGCCCAATGGGTCCGTGGCCTAACAGAACAGAACCAAGATGGGCTAGGTACGGGTTAGGTTGGTGGACCTGGTTTGGGTCGGTGGACCCCGTGATAGGTCGGTATGACTGTGTCAGAACAAACCCAGACCCAACCGACCCCTTTTTGAAAAAAACGTCAATATTTTGCAAACCGAGCGTCTGATTGAGGAGCTGTTTATGGAGTTAGAAACCTTTTGATGAGGCAGATATTTTGGAATAACCTATGTAGGATTTAATAGAAGTTGGAATTTGATGAATGGATTGGGGCACGGTTCTCCCAAGATCAAGCATGTTACGTGCAAAAACCCTACGGTTGGATGAGACCTAAAGACTGCTGACAAGAGACCCTATGTGGATCAGATACCATGACTCAGTGGGAAGAAATTTCTATGTGACCTGACAAGACCATGGTGGGGATAAAATTTTGTGTGACCTGGCAGACCCACGGTACTCGACAGAAGGAGTACCTCATTATGTCCATATATTAGTGGGAAACAGCTTCTATGTGACCAGACATGCCCATGGTGGGGAGAAATTTCAGTGTAACCCAGTATAACCACAATAATCATAAGGGATGAGTACTAGAGAAATTCTAAGGTTAGTGGGAAGCATCTTCTATGTGACTCGACATACCCACTGTACTCATTGAAGATGAGTTTTTCAGTAGCCGAGGTGTTCGATGATGTGACTTATGGTTCTACTATCCTACTCTAGAATATACCTGGTGTGAGGTGTATTACTTCACGATCATGCTTGGTGATATTGATTTGCGGTTTGGTTGTGGATTTATTTGTGGTCTTTCCTTTGTTTTTTTGGGGTCCCTTCTGAGTATTTTTTTACTCACACCTGCATGGGCTTTTCCCACACATGTTGTGTCTGGTGCCGACGATTGTTGCCCTGACAGAGGACTCGATGGCCCAGGACATGGTGGCGCCCAGTGAGACTAGGAAGACGAGACATAATTATACATATTCTAGAAACTAATCTATACCATCCCATCAGGTGGGATTTTTAGAGAATGTCTATCAAAAGTTCCTTTTGTACTTTCCTATTTTCCTGTTAGTTTTTTGTTGGGTTTGTATTTTGGCCCATTTGAATTTCAGTTGTACTTGTACTTAGTGGTTATTTATAGTGTCATCCTTGTTTACTTTTCTATATTTGGGATGCAGTTGTGTGTGTGTTCATATGGGTACTCAGGAAAATTCCTCCCACTTGTAGGTTGACGCCTTCGGTGCTAGTCACCAACCCTTGGCCTTCGGAAGGCGGGATTGGGGTATTTCATGGCATGAGCTCCGAGGGATGGGTCGTGACATAACTAACCACCATGAGAGTATCCTAACATCCAGTACATTATCTTCATTCTTCCATATATCCTACTATGACATGATCATCTTCTATGATGTGATCACCCTAGAATTGGTGAAACCCTTAAAATTTTTCTAAGCTCCTTCATGGTGTGTATATTCTTCTCATGAAGTGTGAATTATCAATTGTAAAATATGATTGATATTGGACATCATAATCTAAATTTGATAAATTCTTATGAATCTTACTCTTATATATTTTATAATTACTTTTATGTTTCATACTTTACTCTGTTCACTAACCAGTCATAGTTTGACCCCTATTCTTATGGTGTGAACCTTATTATAAACTCATAGTTAGCAGTTTGAAGGTTTAGGTCATAGTGAAAAAATTATTCACTCTCTCCTAGTAAAAAGGTATAAAACCTTACATCTCAACCATAATAAATACCTATGGGTTCTTGTATATATTTCATTAGATTTCAGTAAACTAAAATATAAAATGTACTTGAATAAAAACCTTATGCATACATGTTGATTCTCTCAAAGTATTTACAACACTTCCACTTCACTAAAATTCTTATGTATCGATCTAGGTGTTCTTTCTTTGCAACATTTCCACAATCCTGAGAATATTATGTATTAACCAAATTTCTTATACATCCATATGAATGATTTTCCTTTACCACATTTCTATAATTTTTGGCATATTAAGTATCCATAAAATATCTTACACATCTAAAAAAAATTATGCATTTTTAAAGACCTTATATACTCTAGGGATTTTCCAATTTCTACCTCTTATCAAAATATAAAAATATTACATATTGGGGATAAAATCCTTATGTACCAGACTTTTTCAAATTCTTACAACTTTATCCACATGGAATGATCTTTGTATTTTAACCTTGGATTATGATAACTTTAAAAACCTCATAAAACACTTATTTACTCAAATATATTATATATAATACCAGAATATATTATATATCACTATGGAGCTTTAGTTACTTTCCCAATTTTCAAGTTCCATAATTTCAGGTGTTTCATTTCACAATCACCTTTTAGAATATCTAGATTATCTTAGAACCATCTAAAACCAAATTTTTTAGACCATTAATTAATTTAATTTAGAAATAATTCAACACCATATATAAATCGTCAAATTTTTTTTATATGATTCTTAAATATATTTAACATTCTCCATTCTCTTCCTAATTAACTTTTGGGGTATCCATTTAGCTCCTATTCCTATATAACATTCAGATATTCCAATTGTTATTCCTGAATAACTTCCAAACAACTTAATACCTTGTATACCATTGAAATTAATTATAAATATTTATAACAAACAAACTATTGGTTAAAATATTAAAACATAAATTAATGGGGGAAAATACATTCTGAACAAACCCAAAGAAAAAAATCAACCTAAATAAACTCGGTTGAATAGATCATTATAATGAACTGGCTTAAAAAATGAACATCATCCACTAATTCTTAGATATATTCCCTAAACCAATATATATAAATATATATGATGTATATATAAAAATATTATATTTCACGGTGTTGGTATGTCATACGGTACGATATATAGAAAATGTGGTATGTGATATTTATTGGTTTGGGTATTTTGTTTAATTTGATATGGGGATATCATATTATTTATTTTTCATGGAAAGATCATTCATGGGTAGCCAAATGTTATATGATAAAATTAATAATATTCCACTAATAAGATTGACATACCAACACCGTGCAATATAATTTTGAAATAAATAAAGTGTGATAACATTTGGCTACCAACACCGTGCAATATAATTTATCACACTTTATTTAATAATTTATCACACTTTATTTAATAAAGTGTGATAACATTTGGCTACCAACACCGTGCAATAATATTTAAAAATTATTAAATAAAGTGTGATAATTAGAAAAGGTATTTCAATATTAACACTTAATATTTAAATATGTTTATTTAATAAATTTTTCATAACATTTGGCTACCAACACCGTGCAATAATATTCCACTAATATTTAAATATGTTTATTGAAATACTTTTTTCAAATTATATGACATGCTTTATAATTTTGAAATAAAGTGTGCATTTATAAATAGTAAATTTAGTTTATAAAATGTTATAAATTATATAATAAAGCATAAATATAAAAGTGTTAATATTTAAAAATATTATTTGTTCATAAATACTTAATTTTTAATTTTCACAAATTACGGCCTTATTTACAAAATAATTTATATCACATCAAAATGATTTTTAAAGATTGATTTGATAAAGGTTTAAATAATGATAAATATGTGATATTTAGATTATATAAATTATTTTCATAATATAAATTGAATTATAAAAATATTATAATACATTTAATATCATATATTTACAGAAAATTTAATATAATGTTCAATAATATGAAAACAATTATCTTATGAAACAAATATAAAGTGTTTATATTCAAAATATTTTGAAATGTTTATAATGAATAACTAAAACTATATAGTGTCTATGTTTAGTTTTATTTATTAATTGTTCATAGATTTTTCTCGTTTTTAAATATATATTTTTTATTTATTTAAAAGTTAATCCCTTCTTTATAATTCATTAATATAATTTTTTTATGAATATATGTGCGTTTTAGTTTAATGTCTTTAAATTGCTTCTAAATATTATTACATATTTGTCTAAGGAGTTACATGTTAGTTATTATAATGGATTTTGTTTTCTTTTATATTTTGTTTAGATTATACTAAGTTATGAACTTAAATTAAGTTGTTAATTATGATTTATACATATTCTGTGTTAGAATTATGATATAATATAAGTCTCTCTTGAGTAAAGTATACTTGAGTAGAGGTAATTTGGTTCAGACTTCCCACTGGCCTTGAGGTTTATACTTTGTTCTAGAAAAGTGGGGGATTATTATCTATGGATCTAGGCCTACTCATGTGGATATTATTTATTTCATATAATTATAATGCTTTACATGAAATTGTTCCATGTACCTTATGCATATTATCCATTTGGATATGTATGGATATAGTTAACTTTTAATTTTCCTTAGTAATTTTAGCTATAAGTTGTGTAAAGAGTTATACATCAATATGGTTTGAACATTTTAATTTAGTAGAAAAATAAGACTCTAAAACTAAATCATTAGAAGCATAAATACATGTAAAAGGGAATAAAATGAGATAATATGGTGAGATTAAACCCCCTCCAAAATAATAAGTGTTATATTTCTTCTAAATTAAGCACATGTTAAGAGATCAACCATTCAACCAGGTATGTTTTTCCATACTAGGGAACCCATGGATTATCTTATGTAAGTAATGGTGGAAATGACCAACACTAAGAGTTAAGTAACCAAATAATACTATAAGATTTGTGTTACACTTAGCTGAGAAACCCTAAGAGTTAAGATACCGTAGGAATGATATTGAGTTTATATATACTATGTATTGGATAAAGAATTGTATGCTCAACCATCCAAGAGTCATATATGATATGAATAGGATGATTTACTAACTAAATAACTAAACTAACTGGTGAGAGGAACACCATAACATACTCATTGATTAGTGAAATATGTTTCTTGGTCCACTAATGAGTATCATATATTTTAAAAGGGGTCATCATTTTAGTGAGAGGACATTTAATAGAGGTCCTTATTAAAAGAAAATAAAACATGATACTTGTATAATAGAAGTTTCTATTATAGTTAAATGTCATCTTCATCCAATGAAACTTTGATATTAATACTTAAAAAGGAGAATCTTAAGGTAAGAAACTTCTAGGATTGGTAACTAAAGAAAAGTTCTTAAGATAAATATTCTATGTTAGATAAACACTTCATTGAATTAATAAATAGTTGAAGTTGTTAAATTGGTGAATCTAGATGCCTTTGAGAAGAATAAAATGACTAAATTTAGGTTTCAAAGTTATCATATAAAAAATGACCTATGTAACTTTAGTCTCTACTCATATAATCAATGTGATTGAGTATGACAATGAATTGGTGATAGTATAGATACCCTTTAAGGATTATTTTAGTTAAATAATTTACTCTATTATTATTTATGGAAATGTTTCAGTAATGTGAATGAGTTCAAGAAACGTTTACCCTATATTCTCAAAGTGTTGAGGATAGTTTAATTGAACATTTGATGTTTGAGTTTTGGTACTATATCTATAGTATAAGTGGTTTAAAGTTCAAAATGGAAGAATAAATGTTAGTTGGAAATTCAAAAAATGTTTCTTCGAATATAAAAATAGGTTCATTGAAACATAGAGTTATCAGGAATGAGGAGTACTAATTAAACATGATGGAATTATCTATGATATCTAAAGGGGTTTATAAAACAAAATGTTTTATCCATGTACTATATTACTATTATATAAAACAATTCTTTGTTTTTGATGGGTATATGATACCAAATGTACACTTCAAAAATGTTTTGAGTGAATATGAGTTCAAAATCAAGATAAAATTGACATAGATAATAATTTTCATTCGAGTGACGAAGAAAATAGTTTCCACATCAAATATTTTAATTTAATGGAATATATAAAGATTATATGGATCTTAGTAAATGATTTGTATAATCATCTAATTTATCTTATATGATGAGGGGAATTGTTTTCTAAAAAATTATTATGAACAATATGAGATGATGTATTCAATACACATGATTTATTATTCATCAAGTTCTATAATATGTTTTGAAAAGGAAATAAGGATAATGTTTTTATGCATGATAAAGGTGTTTATCTATTTTTTTGATATATGAGGAATTGAGATTCCATCACCATCAGTGTAAAAGTTTATAGAATAATATTATTTTCAATAAAAGAATCCAAACACATAGAATACCATATATAATATGAAAAAAATAGTATATTTGTTAAATATTATCACTAAGTAAATAAGAGTTATTTTGTAAAGACCACGACCCTAGTAGTCCAGATTTGGCAGTTACTTTATTACATTGACATATGATATAAGGAATCACATCCCAAAAAACCAAATAGTTTATTGGTCTTGGTAAAATAGATACTTACTTAAAATTCACATTATAATTGAAAATAAAAAATAAAAAAAGTGTTTTCTTTAAGAACTCCATATTCCCCCTTAGTATATCCTTGTATATCAATCACAAAACACTTCCTAGTATCCTAGATAAATAAAACAAAAGAAAGAGGTGAGATCAAATGCCGAATAAGGGTTAGCGTACAATGGAATATATCATGAATAAATAATCTTAATCAATATGAAAAGGTAAATAACTGAAACACATGATATTTAAACAATAGCCTGAGCATAATATGGAAGGAATAACTGATGATCAAATAAATCCATATATATAATCACATGAGCTTGAAAATTATCTATAGATATTTAACTAATTGAATTATCAAATGAATATTGATAACTAATATCATAATGAGGTAATGCATAATGCTATAAATCTGAAACATACTTTTAGAACCTTTCATAAGACAATTTAAATCTATGTGTGAAAACCCATTTAATTTGTCCAACTCAGTTTTCTTATGAGATCTAACGATGCATCACAGGGTAATGTTATTCTGGGCCCCACCCATCACATAATAATTCCAACACATTCCTCATATTTAAGGAATGAAAAATAATCTACATAAAAATTAATATTGAAAAACTAATATGTGAAATGTTAATACTTACCGCAATCAATAAAACTAATCATAAAAAATATAGAGTAATATGGTGAATGGTAGTAAAATAGTACACCCCTAGTTAAAATGATCATAAACCATCTAGATAAATATTAAGGATGGTATAAATACAATGTATACCTATTGGATCATAATTATAATGAAGTGTTGATGTCACTGAGGAATATAAATTCCATAAAAATGTTATGAAAAACATTTTTGAGGAAAACAACTTTTTCATTTTGAAAATATTTTTAAAACTAAAAGTTCATAAAATATTTTGAAAATAATTTTATTTCAAAATAATATTTGAAACTTATAAATGAATATTTAAAAAATTTAGTGGAAATGATGGTAGAAAATTCCATTCATGTCGTAAACGTTAAATCAAATATTCCTTTCACATTTTCAGTAAAATACAAACATGACTTGTTTTGAAAAAGACATGAAGATTCCCTTATTTTTTTTATAAAAGTAAAAATGGGAAAAATTTATTTATTAAATAATTTGGAAAATGTTAAAAAAATTGAAAATATTTTTATAGAACATGGATCTTGATGAAAAAGGATTTTTAACTAGAGAGAGAAATAAAGTTGGATTTTATTAAAAAATATTTCTCAATCATTTTAAGTAGAAAAGAGATGAAAAATTGTACTATTACTTATAAAACTTCATGAATAACTATAGTAGAATAAAATATATTTATTTTAATATAGAAATAAGAAATAATTATCCCAAGGGATACTTAAATAGAAACAAACCCAAATAATGATGAGATTGTGAAATAAACCCTTAGCACTTTTGTAACTTTTGAATCACAAGGCCCATGAAAGAAATAACTTTCAATGAAAATTTTAATATGGTGAAGAGAAATATATTAATTATATAAAATATAAAAAGGGACAATATATACATCACATAAAGGAATAAGTGGTGAATATGACATATGTCTCATAGAAGTAAAATTGAGTCAAGAAACCCTTAAATTAGGTATAATTTCCTTCATATGTGTTCGAACCTCCTATATAATAAATAAAGGTTCATTATAAATATATAAAATAACCATAATCATATATTCAATACTTTACATGATTTAATTTTATTCATTTATCACCTATTTATTAACATTTTCTTTGTTAAAATCAATGTTTCGGGTGCTAATTGCTTCGTTTTTCATGTAAGTTTTGGTTCGATAATTTCAGTCATTTTATATTAATCATGGTTCCATAATCACAAAAACTTTAAACATTATTTAAATATCATATAAATTCATTATATATGTAATTATAGTAATCTATAAAATTTAGAGATAGAAAATGGATCACACCGTTTATGGAGATGGTAAGCCATACGTATGCACGAATGCTACTTCCAATTTTCTTGACATATGGAATGAAAGGAAAATAAATTTTAATAAACATTTATAGAATAATTATTATGTGATATATAAAATTTATATTAATAAAATCCATCCTTATTACTATCCATTTAAAATAAAATGAAAAATATTTCACATTGCTACGTGGAGGTGGTAGTCCACACGTACACATGTGCGACATAATTGTTTTGCAATGTATTGGAAGGTAAGAAGTTAGATGTGATATTATATGTCTATAATTATATTTATTTCATAAATATCACATATATTCATTAATTTTAACCTTACTACCTTTCATGTAAAGTGTATGTGAAAAGCGAATCACATCACTTCGCAAGGAGGTATTCCACCGTACACACGAGCGATGTTATCGTACCCCATATAGAATGGAAAGTAAGAAGATATATATAATATCATAATTACATAATTATAATAATTCATAAATACCATATACATAAGTCAATTATATAATTATATCCTTCCTTGAAATGTTATGATGGAAAAAGAATTGCATCGGTTTGTTGGTGGTAGTCCGCCGTACACATGATTGGCAGTTTTGTTTCCCATTTGATGAAAGTAGAGATAGATTTGGGTTATTACATTAACTTAATAAAATATCAATATATATTAGATACTATTATTATTAAATTATCATATTTGAATATTATTTTAAGGAGGTGGAGGAATAAATAAAATAAATACACACGTTTAAGAATTTTACCTTTTATTCAAAGAGCCTCTTTAGGTTTATACCTAAAGCCTTATTAGAAGGGATTAATAATAATAATAAGGAATATATGATGTGGGGAGGTATGTAAGAAAGATATTTGGGTAGGTATTAGATGATACAAAGTGTTTTTTAAGTGTGAATAGGGGAGGAGAGAGGGTAGCGTTTTGTAATTATGGAAGAAGACACACATGAAAGTTTTGAAAAGATAAAGTGATACCCACATTTATATAATTCCCCAAGAATAAAAAATGGGTTATTATAAAAAGTAGAGGTGATAAAGTCTAAGTATTTACATAGAATGTGTTTTGGACATGTTTAATTCATTTTAACCCTTATATTCTTAGTTTAACCCCTCGGTAAACCCATTTTTACCATAACTGCAATTTTTTATTGTTTTTACTATTCAATACGGTAAAAAATTAAGTTGAACCTATTATATAATATAAATTATGATGATTAAAAATATATAATCCATTTTTCTAAATTAAATACACATAAGTGTCCTAGTTCAATTTAAAATTAAACCCACAAACATGTCAAAACGACCAGTTTTCCAAAGAAAAAATTTGAAATTTTTAAAAAGTTTTTATATTATAATTCAATATAAAATTGAATAAAATGGAATAAATTAGTTAAATTATAATATAATTAAACTAATAGTACTTTAAAAATAATTTAAAATATAATTTAACCTTGTAAATAATTTAAATGAAAAGGAAATTTTCAATAAAAATCAGTATTTTTCATTATGCATCAAAAAATTAATATTTTCATAAAAATACCAAAAATTCACTAAAATATAATTTTGAAATGTATATTTACAAAATTAGGTTTATTTTTTAAAATAAAATTTCTAAAATTTGTTAAAATTAATTATAAATTATGTGCTCAAACATGACTAAACCTCCTTTTAGAAAAATACAGTTTTTTAGAAAACATTTCTTTTTCTTTCAAATGGTTATTATTTTATTTATAATAAATAGATAACCATCGAATTTATTTTATACACATGTAATACATATAATTTTTATAATTTTTTTCCTATTTATACCCACAAAATTAATGGATAACTTATAATGGTCATCTTTAAATAATAATATTTTAATAAAGTATCATGTTTCGTTTAAACCTGGCGCTATGTGCATTGCAAGCTATCAAAGAGTTTGAATTTATTTAAAAATAAATATATCATAAAGTATTATGGTATTAAATCATATTATAATATTGATGTTTCAAGTCATATAATCTATCAGACATGATTTTACTCTTTTAAAATCTCAGGGTGTTATATTCTACCCCCTTAAATAAATTATATCCTTGTAATTTAATCTGTATTTCGGTAATCATGGGCTTGAAATTTAGAAATAATTTTTTTAGAAACCCACATTATAAAAAGGGTTGATAAACTTCCTCTTGATAAGAGAGAAATATATGTACTAAGTTTATCTATAATAACACATAACTAGGTTTCTATGTAATAGAAAATTGTTAGAAAGTGAAGATTATAAACATGGACGAAAAGCATAAATAATTATAGAGAGTGATAGAGATCATTTATAACAATATAGTAATTGATCTAGAAAATTTTGCAACCAAAAATCCTTAAATCTATGATGAGTTAAATCACTATTGATTCATCCTATATGAAAGTAATATGATGACATTTTTATTTCAATATCATTTTTATAAAGTTGAGGAATTATTTTACTATCTATAAATATAAGGAAATATACTTACTTGATATATTTATATTTCATAAGCACAATTTAATACTTTGATTTTACTTTGATCAGGTTACACTTCATATTTTACTCTAATAAATGAATATCCAAAAATGAATTTTTATTCCTAAAACACTAAAATTAACTTTTAACAGATCATAAGATCCATAGAAAAATGAAAATTCATTCCTCCAATCTTCACTAAAACTAAAATGGTTAGAAAAAGTTACCCAATATAATAAATTAATCTATAAACTGAAATAGTAACACCCTAAGTTTAAATTAATCCATTTCATAAATAGTTTACATTAAGGCTCATCCAAAATATGTTTGACCAAAATCAAAGTCTAAAAATTTAGAAGGAAGTTCACTAAATAAATATTATATTCTCCAGAAAATTTAATGTATCTCTTAATGTAAAATTCTAAATATGTGAGTACCTTGATCACCATAAAAACATAATAAAAACATTCATACTTCAAAAAATTATTTTTATCCTTATTCCTTAAAAAAATCTAAAATCATAAATTTATTCCCTAATTCCAAAAATATTGTATACTCCATCAGAGATAACATAAACCATGAAATAAATAACCGATTTCAATGTCACAAATACCATCCCATAAACATATATTTATCATTATTATATCAATATAGGGCATGTATTAAGGGTTATATTCCCTCAATCATGTTTTTAAAAAAAATATGAACTTTCCACTGAATCACTTTTCTTGGTCACCAGTACCATTAAATATATGTCTTCAAATCCTTATAGAGAGACTAATTTAGTATAATAATTATATGTTTTCATTATTTTTACAACCAAAATACCATTGGTAAAAATAATTCTAAAAAATTATTCTTGTATAAAAGTACACCAGAACTTTAATCATTCCACTTCAATTGAATTAATAACAAAAGTTCGACCCTAAAACCTTATATATTTTTGAGGTATATTCCCTTGATGCTCAGGGAAATAATTTTCATTGTTCCCCACATACTTATAGTTGAAACATTGAACATTAGGGTATTTATTCATTCCCTTAAATTAACATTATTGATGTCCTTTCTATCCACACTTGAAGAAAACTCCCATTAACTTTAAGAAAATACCATGGTTTTTCTTTCCATAATATCACATGGGAGAAAATAATTCTTTCCATTATTCCATTTATCCATATTTTTCTCTTCCATCCTTTTATTCTCTTAGTTCTCTTAAAATCCATAAAACCTTTATAATTATTTCTTTATCTATATACCATATGATACTATATCCTATTATGAGGAGAAAATTTGGGAGACTAGTTCCTTATAAATAATTGTATTAATACCATCAAAGAAATGGTCAATATTTCTCTTTGGATTATGTACATAGTATGCAATATGACTTAATAACCTTGTGAAGTTTTATTCATACTTAAAAATATTTTCATCTTTATTTTTTCTTATACTTATGAATTTTCTCTCTATATCCGCTCATTACCCAGAAGGAAAATACTTCCAAGAAGTATACCTTAAAATCCTTCCATTCCATGTTTGATATTTCTTCTTCACCCTTAGTGTTTGGATCAATGGACCCCATTAATGAATATATCCTGAGAGATGATAAACCTCTATAAAATTTTTCTCCTTTTCATTACTCCTAAAAGTGAGAAATATATTCTCTAAGGAACTTATGCATTGCTCAGATACAAATGGATTTGTATTATCATCAAATGATAGAGGTTACTAATGCATAAAATAGTCTATCATTGTTACACCACATGATGAATTATAAGTATTCTTCATACAACCTTGTTCATTGCTTATAACTTGAGTTAGATTCCCCAATATGGTTATAATTTGATTAGTTCTAGCTGTAGCTCTAGTTCCAGCTTCATTATCTTTCCCAGGGGGGAGATCTCTATATGGGCTATGTGAATTGACAAGGTTTCAATTCCTTCCTTTAAGATACATTTTTAAATAATGGTTTACACTATATTAGATCATTATATCATGAATCATAATGTATAATCCATAAAATATTGAAATATTTATCATAAATTGAAAAATTCATGCATGGATAGTCTCTTAAATATAAAAGTGGTTTCTTTGGGAAAGTTTTCAAATCATAATTTTTTTAAAACCATTCATAACGGTTTATAAAAAAATGTGAATTAAACTAAGAATATCTCCCCAGAGTGTCAAAATAGGTGTGTAATAAGGTCTGTTGTCGTGTAATAGGTAACACTCGAGTCAAGCTCGATGAACCTTTTTGGATTTATTATCCCGAGGTACATCTATTACAGAACCATGTCCACCTATAGTATCTAGATATGGATGTATTTCCAGTTAAAACACATAATCTATACCTTAACAACTTTATAATGTTATTCTATATTTTTCTCAATGTATATCATAGGTTTATGTTCCCTAATATATGTTTTCTGAAATATAGTTCCCAAGGTTTCATCTAAAATTACTTTGATAACAACTATAAATAACCTAACCCTAGTATCCTAGAGTTAGTGGTTACTTTATTACATTGGAACAATATACAAGAAATCACATCTCGAAGTAATGAATAGTTTAGTAGTCTTGGTAAACTAGATACGTACTTGAAATTCACATTATAATTGAAAATATAAAATACACAAAGTGTTTTATTTGAGAATTTAGTATTTACCCTTAGAATATCCTTACGTATCAATCAAAAAGCATTTATTGGTATCCTGGGGAAATAAAACATATTAAAGGGGATAGATTAGATTATTAGTATGGGTATGAGTACAAAAAAATATATCATGAATAAATATTCATAATCAATTTTACAATGAAAATAATTAAAACACATTCCATTTAAACAGTTACTTGTTCATAATATGGTAGGAATAACTGATGATCAAATAAATCCATATAAATATTCACATGAGATTTAAAATTATCTATGAATATTATAACTAATCAAATAATCACAAGAACACAAATAACTAATATCATAATGAGGGAATTCATATTTTCAGACATCTAAAACATACTTTCAATACCTTTTACAAGATAATTTAAATATATAGGTAAAAACCCATTTACTTTGGCCAATTGATTTGTCTAATGAGACTTTCTGGTGCATCAAGGGGCTATGTAATTCTAGGACCAACCCATCACATAATAATTACAATTCATTACTTATATTAAAGGGGTTAAACATAATTAATATAAACATTCATATTGAAAAACTAACATACAAAATGTTAATACTTACCCTAATCAATATTTATAATCATAAACCATCTAGAGTAATATGATGAATGGTAATAAAATAGAAAATCTCTAGTCAAACTAATCATAAAAAATTTGAAGAAATAATATGGATGATATAAATATGATATATCCTTAGTGGATAATGAGTACATTAAATGGTTTATGTCATTGATGAATAAAAATACCATAAAAATGCAATTAAAAACATTTTTGAGGAAAATAACCTTTTCACTTTGAGTTTTTTTAAAACTAAAATATCAAAAAATATTTTGAATATATTTTTATGTTAAAATAACATTTGAAACTTATAAATTAATCATTAAAACATTTAGTTATCATGATAGTAAGAAATTCCATTCATGCCGTAAATATTAAAATAAAGATTCATTTCAAATATTTGGTAAAATACAAACAAGAAATGTTTTGAAAATGAAATGATGATTCCTTTCAAGAAATTTTGTAAAAAAGTAAAAATGGTTAAAAATTTATTTTATAAATTTTTTTTAAAAAGGTTAAAAATAATTTTTAATTTTTTTAAAACATGGATTTTTATGATAAAGAATTTTTGACTAAAGAGAGAAATAAATTCATATTTTCTTAAAGACATTTTATCAATAATTTTAAGTACTAAAGAGAGGAAAAATGGTACCATATCTTTAAAAATTTAATAAATAACCATATTAGAATAAAATATATCTATTTTAAGATATAAATATTAAATAATTCCTGAGACTTAAATAAAAAATCCCGAATAATGATGAGATTGTGAGATAAACCCTTGTCACTTTGGTAAATTTTGAATCATAGGCACCATGAAATAAATAAATTTAAATGAAACATTAAATACAATGAATAGAAATATATTCATGATATAAAATATAAAAATTTATATTATATAAAAAAACGAATAAGTGGTGAATATGGTGTATGTCTTATAGAAGTAAAAGTAAGATAAGAAACCCTTACCTCTGGTATGATTTCATTTACATGTATTTGGAACTCATGTATAATAAATATAGTTTAATTATAAGTCTATTAAATAATAAATTAAATATATATTTAATACCATATATTAATTAATTATAGTCTTTTATCACTTATTTATTAATATTGTTTTGTTAAAATCACTATTTATGGTGATAATTGGTTCATTTTTCATGTTTTTTTGGTTGGGTAATTTTAATCCCTTTACTTTGATTATGGTTCCATAAAACCTAGAATTTTAACCATGATTTAAATGTCACATATAGTCATTTTATATGTAATTATAATAATTTATAAAAGTTAGAGATAGAAAATGGATTACACCGTTCATGGAGATAATAAGCGGTACATACACATGAACGTTGTTTCAATTTTTATCGATTGATAGAGTAAAAGGAAAATGAATGATAATTAACCTTTAAAGAATATTTATTATGTTATATATAACATGTATATTAATAAAATAAATCCTTATTAGCATCCATGTAAAAATAAAATGGAAAACATTTCACATCACTATGTGGAGTTAGTAGTCTACACGTATGCATGAGCGACATTATTGTTTTCCAAAATATTGGAAGGTTAGAAGTTATATTTGATATTATATTTACATAAGTATATTTAGGTCATAAATATCACATATATTTTTTAATTTTAATCCTAATACCTTCTATGTACAGTGTAAGTGAAAAATGAATCACATCGCCTCGCAAGGCGGTAATCCGTACACACGAGCAACATTATCGTATCACCAAAAAAATAAAAAGTAAGAAGATATATATGATATAATAATTACAGAAGTATAATAATTATATAAATATCAAATAAATAAGTTAAATCTAAAGTGATAAAGGATCGAAGGAAAACTAAGAAGGGGTTGAATAAGTTGTTTCCTTTTTACAAATTTCCACTTTAAGAAACTAAACCCCATAACTTGTTAGAGTTTATTCCTTATCAAATTTTAATAAACTCAATTTTATGAATAAAATAGAAAATTAAATATGGAAAATATGATTTAAAAGGTTCGAGATCAGTGTGAGAACCTATATCCTTGTCATATCCACACCTATGGGTCTATAGAAATTCACTATTATAAAGAAGTGAATACAACTTGTTTTAAATCCTATTAGAAACATTCTATATCCTAATAGTAATAAAAATATTGAATCCCATAATTTTATAAAATTTTTATTATAGAAATTTGAGAAAAAAATGTAACTTTTTTAAACTTCTCTATTGAAGGTCTTTCCAGAATCTTAGTCCCATCTGACTCTATAGAATTCACCAGAATCTAATGGCTTCATTCTAATAGCCTCAGTCTGATGACCCAATTATTATTATGGAAAATATATGATTCTTAAATAAATTATAAGAGATTAGACTGATACCCTCAATATTATTCCCTATATCTGGTAAATTAAACTTGAATCAGTCCAATCTTATGATCAGAATACTCTGTTTGGAAACTCTTATTCAACTCAAAACAACTTATATTAGAAAACTCACTTCTGAAATCAGTTCTACAGAGTAAACTTTTTTCCACATTGGTGAAAATTTTCAATCATTTATGAACTTTCCTCATATATTTATAAGTGATATATAAATAGTAAAGGCGAGAAATTGAAATATTTTTCCTGCTCAAGAAATTCCAAAATCCCAAATTTATCATTCATTTGAACTTCATTTTGACTATTTCAACTATTCTCATCCCTTTTCACGTCTTCTCAAAACCTCTTGAATATTAACAAATCTTATTAAATTCAATATCATTAAATAAGATAGAAAAAATATTTAAAAGTAAAAAACATTTGTCTAAAAATGGTGATCCTAAAAAATTCTCATCTTTCTGATCCTTTGGAACCATTTGAAAAAAAATTCAATAAGTAAATAATTTTTTTAATAAACTATATAGAAATTGAAAGTCTATAACATCATATTTCTATAATCTAATCATCATTCCAGTTATCATGAGCCAATTAAAAATATTGAACACTTGTTCAGTACAATTAAAGTTTCTCATCCCAAACTTTCCAAATAGAACGAATTAGATTTTGACCCATTGAAATAAAAATCATATATAATTCCTCTATCCAATACTTCATGTAAATAAAAATGTTTAACTACACTATTTAAACTTCTAAAGACTTCAGATACCTACAATCAATCTTGTGGAAACTAAAACATTTCTGACAACTTCTTTGTCCGAAGGCTCTATTTTCTCATTTTCATCAGATCACTCATCTTCTGATCTTGTATATCTAGAGAATATCACATGATAGAACTAGATCCCCACTTTTTATTTTCTTAGGTATAATAGATAATTGTAAAAAAATATTTTATTTAATCAATTTTAACAACTCTTCAAATGAATCAGTGTCAGAACTATGGTCTATCCAATAGACATAATAAAATTTTGGAAGCTTGATTTTTAAAATCTGATGGAACTCTATATCTGATAGAACTCTAAATTCGAAACCTTATCTGTGTCAAAACTCAATCGATGGATTGGTATTAATAGTATATCCAATGAATTTATTATTGATGTATGATATCTATACTTCCCTTTGTAACAACTCAGCAACTACCCCTAGTTCAATCAGATTAATTCGATAGAAAACTTAAACCCTTTCAAAAAATTATTCATCTGAACAAATTTTGTAGATAAACAACTTAAAAATTTAGGAAATTTAAACTCCTAACAACTTTTTCATTCAATGAACTGCATCCAGAAGACTTCAATTTTAGAGACTTTAGAAAATTTCATCTTTATTATTCTACAAACTCGATATTGTATCATGAATTTTTTATGATTTTTAGAAACTTGAAAGAATAAAAAAGAATTGTATGAATAGATTTATAAGTTTTACAAATTTATAACCTTTTAATTATCAATATAGAAAAATTTATAAATTTTATTTTCAACAACTTCTTTCTTTATTCATTTCAATAACTTCTAAATTTTGTACCAAAAATATATCTAATGATTTGAGTCCAATGGACTAGTCGATCGCGTGTCTGATTGCCAATGTTTCAAAAAAACTTACTTAATTTGGATTAATTGAAAATTATTAGAAAAAAATTATAAACTTTCAATAACACACTATTTACTTGATTAACAAAAAAAATTCTTTTAAAAAAGTCAATTGTCTATAAAAAAAAAATTTATTAAAATAAACATCACAAAGGATATCCAATCTATCCATTTAGATTTGTTATCAACTATAATTAACAACTTTCTCAACTCATCAATTTGAAACACATAGAATTTTTTCACAAATTATTTTCAATCATCTACCAAAACACAACCTTTCTCAAAATAGAGTGTCCCAACACCACACTACTAGATAAAGTAATATTTTTGAAGGAATTCCATACCTCAGTGATAAGAAAATTTTCATCCATGTTAAGATAAACCCTTTAATTTTATCTTTTCCTCTAAATTTTATTTCTCTCTCCCAATTTATTATAAGCAAATATTCATATTTGTTTAAGTAAGAAAATTACTTCCCTTTCCCTTATAGGCTAACATTTTATAAATTCTTCCCCTTTATTAACATAATCTAAAGCATGATGGGGGACTTCCTTAATATGTTTAAAAAGTATTTGTTGGAGGTTGAACAAGAAGTTGTGTCCTCAATTCCAAAAATATCTCTTTCAACTTTTCTTTTGTGAAGATATCAGCAATTTTATATTTAATTGAAATATATTCTAGTACAACATATCCACCAAAAAATTTCTATTTTATGAAGTGAAACTTGATATCAATATGTTTTGATATTGAATGTTGGACATAATTTTTAGAAAGATCAATTGCAATTTGATTATCATAAAGTATCTTTAATGGTTTGTAAACTTAAGCATTCAAATATTCCAACTAAACCTTCATCCATAACATTCAAGTACACGTCGGTGTAGTAATAACATATTCTGATTCCTCTATTCTCAAAGTTACTGAATTTTTTTCTAACTATACCAACTCACATTACATTTTTTCAAGTAAAATGTTCCTTATAAGGTTGATTTTATGTCATCGCAATATCCATCCTAATTATCATCATTTTAACAATGAAAGTTCATTTCAAAACTTATTTTTTATAAAACCCAATGTGAATTTTTTCCTATAATATATCTCAGAATTTTATTTTCATCCAACATATGAGACTATTTTGGATCACTTAGATATTTGGAACACAAAGTTACAACATAAACAATATTAGGTCTTAAGGTTGTGAGATAAATGAAAATTCCTATCAATTTATAAAAATATTTCTGATTAACACTTTTTCGAGTTTCAATTTTACTCAACTTACTTCTCATTGAAATAGGAGTAAAAAATTATTTAGATTATTACATACCAAAATTTTATAACAATTCCCTAGCATAATTTTCTTGAGATAGGAAAATATATTTTTTCTTTTTTTTAAACTTATAAATTGTGAAATAAACCTAATTCTCTCAATATTGACATATTTAAAATTATCTTCATTTCTTTATAAAATTATTTACAAAATTCTTCTTCATCCCCACAAAAAATTATATCATCCACATAAAAAATTACAATTAGGGTGTTGGAGTTAACATTTTTTTATATAAAAGTTACTATAAACTTTTCATTTAGAACAATTCAATATTCTCAAAAAATTTTCATGTTTTTAATACCATGAATGTGGGAATTATTTCAAACCATACAAGGATTTATTCAATTTATTAACCTTCCTTCTATCATTATCAAGAAAAAACCCACAAGGTTTTTCAATGTAAACTCATTCTTTAATCCCACCATTAAAGAAAGATGAATTTGCATTTATCTGATTTTTTTTAATTTCAATGTGTAGACACTAATAGAAAAATTCTAGTAGTTTCTAATCTTTCAACTAGGGAAAAGGTTTCTTCAAAATCAATAACTTCCACATATGCATAGACTTTTTAAACCAGTCTTTCTTTGTTTCTTGAAACTTATCCATGTTGATTTAACTAGTTTTTATAAACCCACTTTGATCCAATAAAATTTTTATTTATTGGAGGTGAAACAAGTTACCAAGTATTTTTTTGTCAATCTAATCCAAATATTCATTCATTGTATCAAAACATTATTTCTGTTCAACTACTTATAAAATTAATTCTGGTTCAAATTGTGAAATTAAATATGTATGATTTTTTAATCTCAACCTTATTCTTGTACGAGCTAGAGTTTTCTGATTCCCAAGAATATTTTTGGTTTCAATATGTTTCTACAGTGTATGAAATTTTAAAGATATTATTCTTGTATTATTATCTTCATCACATGATTTATCTAATTCCTCATGGAATAATATTTACCCACAATTATCTTAAATATTTTTATTCTTATTGGATGAATTTAGTTTATCATCCTTAAGATTATCAATAACTTTTGTTAAGGAATTTTGATTTTCAAAAACATTCACATCATAGGTGTCCACCAAATTTTATAAATGTTTGTTCCAACATTTATAAATTCTTCCATTTTGTGAATATCCCATGAAAATTTCTTCTTCATATTTCTCATGAAATTTTACATGATCCATATTTTTTATTTTTAGAAAATATGGACTTCCAAAAACATTGAAGTACTTAAATGAAGTTTTTATTATTATGAGACATTTTGTATAAAGTCATGGTAAATTATGGTCTTAAGAGACATCTGTTTTGAATATGTACAATAATACTAATAGATTCTCTCTAGTATAAATTTGAAAGTTTATTTTCTGTTAACATGCTTCTTACTATTTCCAATAAACTTATATTTTTCCTTTTAACTAATCTATTTTGTTGTGGGGTGTAGGGAGAACTATACAGATTTTTGATTTCATGATTTCTCATATATGATTCAAAAGCATTAAATGTTTATTATATATCATTATCTATTCTCAACTTCTTTATATAAATCCCCACTTCACTATCAATATATTTTCTAAAGAATATGAACATCTCTATAGCCTCTAAATTGTGTTTCATAAACATTTTGTTGGTCATTCGAGTGAGATATACAATAAAAGTGATAAAGTAAAAAAATATAATTTTGTGGATTTTTTTAGCTTTATCCCACATAAATAGGAATGAATAAGTTCAAGATTTATGTTAGACTGAATTTCAACTTTCGTATGGCTTCTATTAGTCATTTTCCCTTTCTAAAAAGTTCTAAAAACATCTTCTTCCCTTATTTTCAATTTTGGAAAATTTCAAACAACATCAACTTTAGAATTTTTTTTTCATAATTTTCTACTGAAGGTGAAAAAGTCTACAATTCCACAACCTATTTCCATCTTTATCACTTAGATAACTAGAGTTATCAAGTTATCTAATTTGAAAAAGATTTCTGTAGGTTCTTTATCCTCTCATAACAACTTTTCCATCTTCCATAATTCTAACGATACAAGAATATTTTCTAAAAATCACTTCTTTTCCGTTATCAAATTTTTGAATTATATTAATTAAGTTATGCTTTAGTCTATCAAAAAATATAACTTCCTTATATTTGAACTTTTCTACTTCAATATTAGATATTTAGATTCCTTTCATTTTTAAGGAACTATAATTCCTAAAGGTAGCAACTAATCCATCATAATTTTCAACATCTTTTCATATTTTCAAATCACCTATAATGTGTGATGAGAAACCTCTATTAATTAAACATGGTTTTTTTTTATTTTTTTTACTTTCTTTAAAAGTTTTCTCAATAAAAAATATCTTTCCTAAACTTTTTTCTTTCCATATTTCTTTTCTTTTCTAATATAAGAAACTTTTTCTAAAAGGAATGTCATACGTTTTTTGGTATAATGACCATCCTAGTCACATATTCTACATACTTCTTCTAGAAATTCAGATTTTTATTCTGTTAGAAGTTTTATAAGATCTTGAGTTTTTACTTTTCCAACTTTTTGAGTTTTATGAAAAATTACTCATTCTTCTTCCACCAATTCTTATACTCTGTTCAAACCTCTTTCCCAGTAGAGACATGTTATTCCAATAGTTGTAAGACCCATGCACATAAATTCTAAAACACCAAAAAATTAAATCTTTATTTTCTATTTAATTGGTATATTTATCTATAGAAACTTTGTCGTGGATGATAACTTATTTCTATTATAACATGTTGTGGATGTGTTTCAAACTTATTTTGGGGGTATATATAAACTTTTGGTAATGTGATAGATTTTTCACAACCCTTATCAAGTCAATATTTCTCAACATATTTTCTATGACCTAAAAGGTTAGTAAAATCAGATGAACTTTTTAGTTTAGTGTGTATATATTTTATATGATTCTTGGATTGAGGTTTTTATGAAGATTTAGATGATTTATCTTTTATTTAGGAAGCCTTTCTGAAAATTTAATTCAAATTTATTAAAGTAATTTTAGCCTAAAAATGTTTTGATTGATACTTATTAACTTTATCTTCCCTATATTCCAACTTTTTACTGAGATCTTTAATTATCTTTCCCTATTTTCCAATTCTAATTTTGTAACTTAAGATCTCCTAGATATATCTTCTTTATTCTTGTGAAAAAAATTTTCCACATTTAAAAACTTTTCCACTATCATTATCTATCATTTTTATTTCTTTCTTGAGAGTTATATTTCCCTCAAGACATGCAAAAAGTTTTGATATGAGATTATACTCTCAGTAAGAACCTTCATATCCTCATTCTTCTTTATTATCTAATGAATCTTTTTTTTCTCAACTTTTTTAATGGATGTTTTGAACTTTTGTAAAATTTAATCTTCTAAAGAACAGTTTTTCTTGATTCTAATTTAGATTTATTACTCAGAAAAGTTCCTTTTCTTCCATTAAGATTATTATTATATTTTTTGGATGACTTTTCTTCTTTATAACTTTTATTACACTTCTTCCATTGAGGGTTTTTATCAGGATCAACTCAATATTCTCCAAATTTATTCTTATAGAAATTAATAGAAAAGTTCCCAATTCCACCACACTCAAAACATTTGTGATGAATTTTTCCTCTATACTTTCTTCCTCCTCTTTGATAATTGTTACAGATAAGAGAAATGGTTTTTTCATCTAAATAATCATCCTCTTTATCTTCAGAATCACAAGGATCAACATTTTCATCATCTTTATTTTTCATCTTTCTCATATCTTCAAAATCCATTTCATCTTTCATATTCTTTATAAACACTGTAAATTTTATCATTTAATAAGAAAAAACAAATTTATGCAACTCATAAAGAGATAAATAATCGTTATATTTTAAATAAGAAATATTAGAATCAAACCTATTCGGAATGTTTCTCATGAGTTTCTTCACAATTATAGAATCTTATAGGATATCTCAAAAAACTTTGATGTTGCAAAAAACTTCATTTAATCTAGTTAGGTATTCATTAACAGTTTCTTAATATCTCATTATAATATCTTCAGAATTGCTACACCGGATTTGTAGATTTTTTTTATTCACTTTAGTATTCCCTTCAAAAATAATTTCGAACTTTTCCCACATACTCTTTGATGTTTTGTGACCCATCAAATTCATATGAACATTTTTTTAACAGATACATAATAATATAATTTTTATATTTTTCATCAAATTCAATATTTATCTTATCATCAAAAGTCATAGGATCATGTTTTTCAATGGGTAGAAAACTAATTATAGTAGCATCAAAAACTTCTAGGCCAAGATATAAGAGATATGAAATTATCTTTTTTTTCCAACAATAATAATTTTTTCAATAAAATGTAGAAATTCCTATCCCATTGAAAGAATTAATATTATCCATGATAAGGATTCAATAAGGTAACATGTGCTCGAATAACAATTTAATTTCTAAATAATTGAAGAACAATTGAGAAGGTGGGTTGAGTTAGTTGTTTCCTTTTTAAAAATCTCAACTTTAAGAAACTTAACCGCTAATATTTTTTAGAGTTTATTCCTTATCAACTTTTAATAAACTCAAGTTTATAAAAAAATAGAAAATTAAATATTTCCCACATGATTTATAAGGTTTGGCCTTAGTGTGATAACCTACATCCTTTCCATAGCCACTCCCATGAGTCTATAGAAATTCAATATTATGAATAAGTGAATAAAAATTGTGCAAAATCCCATTAGACACCTTCTATCTCCTGATAGGAATGAATATACTGACTCCTGTCAGTTTATAATTTTTTTTATACAAAAATTTGAGCCACAATAAAATATGTAACTTATTAAAACTTCTCCACCAAAGGTCCATCCAAAATATTATTTCGACCTGCCTCTATCCGATTCACCAACATATGATGGCTTCAATCTGATTTCCTTAGTTTTATGACCCAATTATCAGTATAAAAAATCCATTCTTATTAAAAAAATTCTCAAATATTAGATCAATAACCTTAGTCCAATTCCCTCTATCTAGTAAATTAAACTTGAATTAGTCTAATTTTATAATCAGAATACTCTATCTGAAAAACCTCTTTAAATCAAAACAACTTCATTTGGAAAACTCATTTATGACCCTTGTTATAATGAGTAAAAACTTTTTCACATGAGTGAATAGTGTAAAGTACCGGTGTAATTTTATCCTTTATTTATTGGTTCTTAAGAAATTATAAAGGAGGGAAACTGAAATATTTTCCCAATCACCCAAATTCCAAAATCATCAATTTCTCATTAATTTGATCTTTATTTTGACTATTTCAACTCTTCTAAAATATTATGGTGTATTCTCAAATTTCTTGAATCTTGATAACTCTTCCCAAATTTTCTATCTATAAACAAGATAAAAGAACCATTTGAAAGAACAAAACATCAATCTAAAAATGGCGATCTAGAAAAATTATCATATTTATGATGCTATTGAACCAATTTAAAACAAATTAAATCAAAAATAAATTTTTACATACTCTATCCATAAATTTAAAGTTCTAAACATCTTAGTTTTTTACTATATTCATCATTTAGATTATCGTGACCCTATTAAAAATATTAAACACTTGTTCAATATGATTAATGTTTCTCAGCCCAAACTTTTCAAAAAATAACAAATTAGCTCTTAGACCATAGAAATAAAACACATATAAAATTTATCACTCTAATGATTTATGCCAAATGAAAATGGTTGAATATATTTTTTCAACTTCTAAAGACTTCAAATACCTCTAATCACTTTAGTAGAAACTCAAACATTTCTGAAAAATTATTTGTCTAAAGGCTCTATTTTCTCAAATATATCTAATCACTCATCTTCTAATCTTTTATGTTTGGAGAATAGATTCTAATGAAAATTGATCTCCCCATTTTTCTTTTCTTAGGTATAATAGATCAGTTTCAACAACTCTTCTTTTGAATTGGTTTCAAAAACTCATTACATGAATCTGTATCAACAACTGTAGTCCATCTGATATACATCATAAAATTTAGGAAGCCTAATGTTTTACATACCATGGAACTTTAAATCTAATATAACTTTTCATTTGATACCTTATCAGTGTCAAAACTCATCCGATGGATTAGTTTCAATAGCACGTATGAAGAATTGGTGCCTAATGTCTGGGATCAAGACATCCCTTTATAACAACCCAACATCTGCCTCCCGTTAGATTATATTAGTCTAATAAAAAAATAAAACTTCTTTCAAAAACTTCTCTATCTAAAAAACATATATGGAGAAGTGACTTTAGACTTCAACAAATGAAAAATACCAATAACTTCTACATCTGATGAACTACGTCCGAAAGACTTCAATTTTAGATACTTTAGAGATTTTCATATCTCTATTCATTTAAAAAATCCATCTAGTATCATGAATTTTTCCTGATTTAAAAGACCTTGAAATAATATAAAAGAATCACCAAAATATATCTAGAAGTTCTATTACTTCCTAACCATTTTAGACTCAACACAATAAACTTTATGAAACCAATTTTCAATAACTTATGAGTTTCTTTATTTAAAAAACTTTTGAATTTTGTACAAAAACTCAATATGATGAGATGAGTATGATGAACTAGTCGATAATGTGTTTGATCATGTGTCCAATATCCAATTTTGTGGAAACACTTACTTTATTTAGATTCACATCAACTTCTCATCAAATAAGTTATAAACTTTCAGCAACACACTATTCACCTGATTTACAAAAATATTAAGTTAGTTTAAAAAAACTATTTTTTTAAAACAAACATCATAATAGATCATAGAAATTCATTATTATATCCAAATTTTAATGGTTTTGATAAAAAATTAATTACATCAGTTCGCAAGGCAGTAGTCTTCCTTACACATGATTGACAGTTTCATTTCCCATTTGATGGAAGTAGAGATGGAGCTAGGTTATTACATTCACTTAATAAAATATTAGTATATAGGTGATACTAGTTTTATTATATCAATATAGTTGAATATGATTTCAAGGAGGTTGAATAGGAAATAAAATAAATATGCACATTTAAGAATTTTTCCTCTTCATTGGAGAGCCTCTTTATGATTATTCCTAAAGACTTTTCAGGGGTGATTTCTAATCAAAATAATTCCTCTAGGATTTGAGGAGGGAATTAAGGAATATATTGGGGTATGGATTGGTTGAAAAGAATGGGTTTTTTTTAGTTTTAATTGGGGAAGATAGAGGGTGTCCTTTTATAAGTGGGGGAGAGGACACACATGGAATTTTTGAAAAGATAAAGTGATACCCACATTTTTCTCATTCCAAAAGCCAATAAAATGGGTAATTATAAAACCTTATAGGTCATATGGTCAAAATATGTCTATAAAATAGTGTTTTGACAAGTTTTAGTCTATTTTAACCCTTATATTATTAGTTTAACCCTTGGTAAACCCATTTTTACCTTAACAACAGTAAATAATTTTTTACTATTTCAGTATTCATTATTGTAAAAAACAATTTTTATATTATTAGATAATATAAATTATTATTATTTAAAATATAGAATTAATTTTTCTAAATTAAATCCACAGAATAAGAGGAATTCAATTTATAATTAAACCTATAGAGGCATCGAAAAAATGGGATTTTCCAAAGAAAAAAATTTCAAAAGTTTTAAAAGTTTTTATATTATAATTCAATATGAAATAAATTAAAATGATATAAATTAGTTAAATTGTAATATAATTGAAATAATTTTATATTAAAACCAATTTTAAATATGATTTATCCTTTTAAATAATTTAAATGAAAAGTAAGTTTTAATAAAAATCAGTATTTTTTTACTATTCATCATAAAATTAATCTTTTCAAAAAAATCCCAAAAATTCACCGAAATATAATTTTTCCATGAATATTTAAAAAATGAAGTTTATTTTATCAAATATATTTTCTAAAATTGGTAAAAATTAATTTTAAATTATGTGCACAAATTTTGACTAAACAACCTTTTATAAAAGTACATTTTTTCGGAAAGCATTTTCATTTCATTCAAATGGTTCATATTTTATTTCTAATCAATAGATAAAAATTTAATTTATTTTATACACACATAAACCATATAATTTTCATAATTTATTTATTCCTATTCATACTCACCAACTTAATGGCTAGGTTATAATGGTCATGTCTAAATAATAATATTTTAATAAAGTATCACATTTTGTTTAAACCTAGTGGTGCATGAATCACAATTTATTAAAGAGATTGAATTTACTTAAAAAGAAATATATCATAAATTCTTAGGGTGTTACATTATATTTTATGCTTGATGTTGTGTGTCATATATGTTATAGAACATGATGTTTATCTGTTTAAATCTCTGGGTGTTATATATTTCCTTAACATAAAGGAGTTTGTGTGGAATTAAAAGATATTCTGAAGAGAATATAGGGTCTAAGAGACTAATGGGAGTATGTTTAGACTTAGAAAAGTTAAAATTTTACAAATAAAATATTATACTAGTCTAAAAAGTGAATATAAATTTATATCCTAAAATATTTTAAGATATTATGGTAAAAAAATGCAAAGTTATATTTAGTTACTGAAACACAATGAATATCACTATATATTGAATGAATTTAGAATATGTTGTTAAAAACATAATGTAAAGAATTACATTAATTACTAAAAAATTTCGAAGAAAAATTCTTATTGAAAATGTTTCCAAGAATGATGATGTTGTACTTAAAAATAGTTTTATGTAGACAACATAAGTCATAACATATAAAAATTTATTATTGGGGAGTTAAGGAGTTTGAATATTTTTAAGGAGTTGAACAATATGAATTTTATTCTAAAGTATTATATTTTTTAAAGTTTATTACTTAATAGTGGTTACTCAATAAATAGTTTAGTGAGTGAGTCTTATCATAAGGCCATATAGATATTTTATTGGAATTTCATAGATATGCCATGAGTTTAATAAAACCCTTGAAAGTGTAATAAATATAAATTTGACCTAAAAGTCTAATACATGTGATATGTTAGAAAGACAATTATATATGGTTTTGTTAAATTTTTTTAAAATATAAATTTATCATGTTATACAAAAATAAATCCCCACTTTATCTTTCTTTCACATTGATTGTATAAATACATATTGATATAAATCTTGAAAAGTGTAATGATAATTCATCTCTCAAAGTAAAACTTTGAGCTATCCTTAATTGATGTTCATCATGAAGTATTATTAGTTATGATGAAATATTAAGGTTATTATTGGTATAATTCTTATATTGGGATACAAAGTACACTCATGAGGCACAAAACGAGTTTTGTGCAATAGATGACCCAATAAGTATACCACATGTAGTGTCATGCACTACGAATTTTGTATATTAGGGGTGTATAGATCATATCTAGAGCCCTAACTACCAAAGGTTATAGGGATAGATATAATGAGAAACTTTAAACTTTGATAAATTTATTACATAATCCTTGAGGCTTATATAATTCGGGTGTAGTTGGGCATGTTGTTGATCAGGTCATCGACTGGAGCACAACCACCATATGATTTCTTCTTATATGAATAGTATGAAAGATGGGCCCTTGAATTAAATAGTATGAGAGATATTACAATTGTACCTAGATATTACATATGATGTGATTATCTATTAGTGTGAGGGGCATGTGATGTGCTCATTCAAAAAGGTGAACAAAATGTGATGTATCTATCAATTTGGTAATTCTATACTCAGAGAATCGAGAATCTATGAATTTTATATATGGGATTGACATAATTCACGTCTCATCATCACTCTATGTCTTAAAAAAAGGGATCATATTATAATTCATGATTTTTTATGATTATTTTGATGGAAATAGGTATATAGATACATGAATTTAATTGAGATTATTCTAGATCACATTATAGATTTAGTAACATTGATGCTTTTTTAAGGTCAACTCTTTACTTAATTTTATGAATATATTGATTTGTAATTATTATCAATTATACAAAGTATCACGAGGTCATAATTTGAGGTTAAATTAATGTGGACTAATTTTTAATTAGATAGATTCTCTAAAAGTTTTTATAGTTAATTGAAAATGAGTTTTTGATAGGATTTACGCAAGGTATTTCATATAATGTTATATAAGGTGAAGTTAATGATAGTTTTCCAAATTTTTTTGGAAGAAATCCAAAGGAATTTTGGATATAGTTTCAATTTTTTATATGATATAATATATGGTGAAATAATATAAAGTCTATAAAGATTTAGTTCAAGTGAGATATTTTTGGAGATGTGACCTAAAGACTCACAAACTATAACAGCCCAGAACATGTACTCCCATATCTAGTGACAAAATCATAAGATTTACCTTTATAGATTTGATACTGATAATTGTGACCAATTTTTTTCATCCAAACCTTACAAAATAAAAAAGGAAAAATTAGATCACTTACATTATTAATGAAATTTTAGGTTTATAGTTTTGATAATTAGGAAAAACTCCAACATAAACAATATTCATGTCATTAAATGGTCATTTCTCCCACTTAACCCAGTTTTTCTTATTTCAAATTAATTTATCATCATCATCCACAGGAATTTTTTTTGATAAATAATTCATTAAATGTAATTTCTTGATAACTTGGGGAAAAGTAAACACAATAATAGTGAGATAAAATGACCAAAAAAGGGTAAACATAAGAATTAACAAGTGAATTTAATCAATGAACATAATAATAACATAAGGTTATGATGAAATAATTAGAGTACATGAGTGAATCAAAAAAGAAAACATAACCATCAATAATTGAATCATCGACCATGAAAATTATAATAAGGATTTAAAAATAAAAGATTCATAAAATTAAATAACCCTGAGACATGTGATATCATTATTGATCAAAGGAAAAATTATAAACCCATGGAAAGAATAGATACAACATATTGGTATCTTGGAACATCATAATCATAGAACACTTACAATACCCTTACAAATGGAATAACCATATGGTTAACTCACAATATAATTATTTGTAGAAAATAATCATTACCCAATGCATTGGAGTTCCATATTATAGAACCCAATGTATAGATATATCTGTATCACCTAGAGTTATATGGTGAATCCTTCATATATAATTTCCAAGAACCACGACATGAATAAAGTATATAGAGATTTAATCATAAAACTAATAGAAATAATAATTATTCTTTTTATAACTTTATTAACCCATGGAAAAGAAATGGGTTTCATTTTAATCTCTTTGAAACATGATTAACCCATGGAAAAGAAATGGGTTCTATAACAATCTCTTTGAAACACAATAAACCCATGGAAAAGAAATGGGTTCCAAAAAAATATCTTTGAAACATGGTTAAACTATAGAAAAGAAAGGATTTCTATAAAAATATCTTTGAAATATGATTAACCAATTTGAAAGAAATGGGTTCCATAATAATCTCTTTGAAAAATATTAATCCATCCAAAGAAATAATTAGGATGACATCATTACAAAATATCCCCGTTGGATCATAAGTAACAAAAAAGGGTTTTTGACATTGTTGAATGGGGGTACCACTAAAATATCAATAAATAAATATATAATAAAATTACCTTTTCAATTTGAAAAAAATATCTTTTTAGAAATTCAAAAAATATTGTAAAAATCATTTTTCTTTTAAAACAACTTTGGAAACATATAAAGGAAACTTTAAAAATAATTTAAAACATTTCTTGAGAAAAACATCATTTCCATTTTGAATAAAACGTTTTAAAAAAACTTTTTAAATAATTTTATTTGAAAATAACATTGAAAAATTATAAATAAATATTTAAAGAAGATAATTTTCATGATAAAAGAAAATTCAGTTCATGCTGTATATGTTGATATATTGATTCCTTTCACATTTTTGATAAAATAAAAATGGAAATTATTTGGAAAATTACATGATGGTTCCTTTAATTTTTTTTAAAGAAATTCAAACATGGGTAAAAAGTATTTAATAAATAATTTATATAATTATAAAAACATTTTTGAATTTTTTTTAGAAAACATGGTTTTGAATGAAAAAGGATTTTCAACCGAAGGCATAAATAATGATTATTTTTCTTAAAAATGTTTTCTAAATTATTTTATTTAACAAAGAGTTTAAAATTGATTATTTTACTTGAAAATATCATGAATTACTAGATTAGAAGAAAAATCATGAGAATCCTTGAAAATTAGATCATAATATTTCAATATTGGAGACTTAATCATTAAAAATACTGATAATTGATGAGATTGTAGCATAAAACTATCACCTCTTTGGTAACTTTGAATCATAATACCCATGAAATAATAACATTAAATTAAAAATAAAATATCATTAGAATAAATAGATTCATGACATTATATGTCAAATGTTCTGTATATACACCTCAAAAGAGAAGACAAGTTCATAACACGAAATAAGTATCAAAGAAGGAAAATTGAGAAAAAAAATACCTTACAAAGATAATATCATTAAAGTTGGGATTAATCAATGAATTGATTATTTATATCAAATATAAATTCACATAAAACAATTTTTTTTAAAATAAGTATGGGAAATCCCTCTTAATTTTTGTGAAATAAAATACCCTAATATTATTTTGGGTAAAGAGAACCCATTGCATGGACTATAGGTCAATTGGATATGAAACCCATAAAAAAAATGATCATTAGGTCTAAATATGACTTGAAATACCTAACTCAAAGTTCACCCATCATGCATGCCTACATTGTGTAGACTACTCCACATTGCCCACCTGGAAAGTTTCCAACCAAGGAAACACCCATTGTTTATTTTCAATCACCTACCTCTAGTCTCCACAACATGCCAAATGCTCCCATATTTTCTGGATTGATGTTTCTCACTTCCAGAATACCACTACTCACCACTGCTCAGTTTTCCAAAAAGCCATGGATCACAACTCCTCCCACCTCCATTCAATGCCACGTGCATCGCCGTAGGTCACCTGGACCTGCCACCTAAATCCAACATCGATATCCCTAACCTGAATTCCATGATAAATATTCATGACTTATTCCACCACTATCCACAAACACCACTTAATGTAATCCTTGCATGTAGCATTGAAATAATCCCCACAAGGTGAGGCCATTGGGGGTCGAATACAGGACCCATGAAATAATGATGTTGCAGAGAGGCGGTAGTGAGCACTTAACCCTCACCCAATTTTCACACATAAAACAAGTTTAAATACAATATAAAATAATAAAATTTTATTACATTCATAATCTTATCATTACATAATCATTGAAGTATAAGTTTAATCCAATGAAAGGAAATTGAGTTAATAAATCCCTTAACTCACACATCTAGTTGGTTGAATGTGATTTAACCTCATATATAGTGGTTTTAAACATGTTATTATGTTATTATAAAACCATATTAAAATTTATAATATCATATTTTATCCTTTTATAACATATCATCACCCATTAGTTA
The DNA here is from genome assembly GCA_963277665.1 of Viscum album. Taxonomy (NCBI): domain Eukaryota; kingdom Viridiplantae; phylum Streptophyta; class Magnoliopsida; order Santalales; family Viscaceae; genus Viscum; species Viscum album. The sequence continues at coordinate 597,941,996 of OY728159.1, read as the reverse complement.
ATAATATTTCATTATTTTCATTATTTCAGGTGTTAATTTCCTTATTTTTTTATTCATTATTTTTTTATAAAAGTTACGATTCTTGTGAATATAATATTTTTATATCTTATATATAATAATAATAATAATAAAATTATAATAATTATACATTAATTATAATTTAAAGGCCAATTATTAAAGATTGTTTTTAAAAATAAAATATGTTACGATCATGAAGACGACTGGTCATACGTACACATGAGTAACGTTTCCATTTTTCAATGATCATTAAGGATAAGATCTACATAATATTTTATCTTTTTAGAACTACCATAATATCATAAATAACATATTATTTTTCTAAACATAATTATATATATATATATATATCATCTATGTGGTGTGATGATGAAAAGAGAGGGTCACATCGCTTCGTGATGGTAGTAGTCGACTCAAACACGGACAACTTTATCATCTTTCTATGAGTGAAAAGGTAAGAAATACGATGATATATTATATTTTAAGAATGATAAATATGTCATTAATATCATAATTATTTCATTTATATCATATATATTCATTAAATTTATCCTTATTAACTTCCCTGTAAAGTGTTAGTGAAAAATGAATTAGATCACTTCTTGAGGTGGTGGTCCTCCGTACACACGAGCAATATTATCATATCCCATACGAAATTGATAGTTAAAAGGTATATATGATATAACTAATAAACAAGTATAATTATGTTATAAATGTTATATATATAATTTACATTCATCATTATAACCAACCGTAAGAGGTGGTAATGTAAAAAATTAATGACATCAGTTCGTGAGGTGGTAGTCCGTCATACACATAGATGATGATTTAATAACCCATTTGATGGAATAAAACAAGTATTTATGTTATTAAATTATCATAATAAAATTTAATTATATGTAATATACCATGTTTATTATATAATCATGTCCTAAAAATAATTTAAGGAGGTGACAGAATAAATAAAATAAAAATGCTCGTTGAAGAACGTTACCTCTTCATCGAGTAACTTATTTTTGTTTTCACCAAAGGTATTATTTGGTTGAATTTATACCTAATATAACCATTATAGGATTATATTATGGAATTATATAAGTTATTTATTCAGGTATTTTTTTTTAAAAATAGGTTTTTAATATGTTAAGAGAGGAGGAGAGGGGATGGCCTTTTATAAGTAAGGTGAGTGACACACTTGTAATTTTTGAAAAAAATGAATTCCAACTACATTTGTTTTCATATAAAAAGGATCCAATAATAGATAATTATTGAGAATAAAATTTATAAAGTATAAATATTTTCATAAAATATACTTTAGACAAATTTTAGTTCATTTTAATCATTATCTTTTTAGTTTAACCCCTTAGTAAATCCATTTTTACCTTAATTGAGGAAATTAATTTTTACTATTTTCACTATTAATTTAGGTCAAAAATTAAGTTTAACTTATTAGATAATACATATTATTATTATTCCATATATTTAATCAATTTTTACAAATTCAATTTAAATAATTGAAAAAATGTAACTTAAAATCAATCCCAGAGATGCGACTAGAAAACAGATTTTGAAAGAGAAAATATACAAATATTTACAAAGTTTTTATATCCAATTTCAATATGAAATTAATTAAAATGGACTAAATAGGATTAATATATATATTTGTTAACTAATTTAACTTTAAAACCAATTTAAAATATAATTTATCTTTATAAATATTTTAAATAAAATGTATTTTTCAATTAAAATCTTGTATTTTTCACTATTCATCAAAAAATTAATCTTTTCAGAAAATTCTCAAAATGAGACCCTAATATAATTTTTTCTTTATGATTTAAGAAAAAAAATTTATTTTTTTAAATAAATTTTCTTAAATTGAAAACAATTAAATTTAAAAAAAACCTATAGACGCGAAGAAAAAGCGGGTTTCTGAGAAGTGTTTTTTCAACAACAAGATGATTTTATATTCACTCTATATTTAATAATAATAATTATATGAATATAAATTAATATTTATTGATATATAATATATAATATTTCATTTAAATCATTACTCATTAATTTTAATTTTAATTAATTAAAATGGATAAATATTATGTACTTTAAAAAAGTTTTCAGAGAAATCCCGTTTTTGGGCTAAAAAACCTATACTAAAATAAAATATAATGATGATTAAAATGTAATTAAGTAGATTAAATATAAATAAATAATAATCATGTTACTTTAAATCATATTAAAACATAATTTTACATTTTAATTACTTAATTTATTGAAAAGAAATGACATTTTTACAAAAATCGGTATTTTCACTATTCACTGAATCAATATTTTCCAAAAAATCCCAAAAGTTCACCAAAAGTAAATTTCAATATTCTGATTTTAAAAATAAATTTAATATTATAAATCAAATTTTATTAAGTTTTTAAAAAATAATTATAATATTTTTTCATGAAAAGTAATAAAAATAATCTTTTACAAATACATGTTTTTGAAGAGTAAAATTAATTTACTAAAAATTAATTGATTATTTAATAAATATTTAATAATAATTTATATTGAGTAAGAAACACAAAAACACACACACAATGAAATATATATATATATATATATATCATAAATTTGTTAATAATACTCATACTCACCAATTTAGCAGCTATGTTATAACAGTTACATATATCATGGGTTGTTTAAGCTCAGTGTTGCATGTTAAATATGCTAACAAACATAAAAATATTGGGCCTGCATGTACTTAAATCTATCAACGAGATTAAATTTATTTTAAAAAATATATTTTAAAGTCTTGGGGAGTTATATTCACCACTATGTTCAGTGTTGCGTTCCGTTTACACAATCAAACATAATTCTCTTCTTTCAAAATCTCAGGGTGTTATATCCTCCCTCTTTAATAAATTGCATCCTCACAATTTAAAATTTTTCTCAGTAATCAAAGGATGGATATTTGAAAATAATTTTGTTATAAAACCACATCAAAAAAGGGTTTAACGAACCATCTTCTTGATAAAAGTGAAAGGAAAGTAAGAGGGTCATCTGGAATAACATATATTAGGTTTCCAAATAGGAGAACAAAGGTGGTAAGTAAATATTTGGACATGGAAGAAAAGCATAAATAATTATAGAGAGTGATCGTAGCTAATGATCACAAAAAATTGAACGATCAATAAAAAGTTTAGTTCCTCAGAACCATAAATATGTGATGATTTAAAAGACCATCCGATCCATCGAATATGGATGTAATAGGATAATATTTTTGTTTCGAGATCCGTTTCCTAATGTTACAGAATTAATTTTCTATTTAGGATAAGAGAATAAGGAAATATTATTACTTTATGGGTATAATTTCATTATTTTTTCAATTTCCACCATAATATCATTTTATTCTCCAACAGTGAGTATTCATGATGAAAATTTCATGCTTAAAGCACTAAAATCAACTTTTAAAGACCACATAACCATAAATGGGATAATAAAGCTATTCCACCCATCTCTAGTCATTATCCAAAACCCATATTGTTAGAACATGGAAAAATAATTCCCAAAATGGATAAACCTTCATATGTTACATAAATCCTCAAAGTTCAATGGTAATACCCAAAGTTGAAAATAAATCATTACTTGAATGAATAATCCAATATCCTAAATAACCACAACAACATAAATATTAAAGCATGTTTTAACCTCAAAGGTCATCTAATACTTTTGAGCTCACATGCACAAAAATATGGATATTACCTTTTGAAGTAGCATTAATAACTTAGTCACAAAATCAATCTTAAATCCCATGGTTATCTACATTTTAAAACTTATATTCTAATAATCACCTCAATATCCAAGATCCTATAAAAACTAAAGGTTACAAAAAACTTAAAAACTATGTCCACAAAAATTGAAATTCATAATTCACATTAAACAAAATCTTTACATATAATTTAACCTAATAAAATATCTCCTAAAATGTTATTAATAACTTTAATATATCATCATTTAAAACCTCAAAGGGGTGTCTAAGAATTTGAACTTATGATAATATTTAACATTATATACCTATGAAGGTATACATAACTATTAATATAACCTCACATGAAAACATCTTAATCTATAATGTTATCTAAACTAACCTCTGAGACCAATTGTAATAGCCCAGTACCCACACTTCTGAATCTAGTGCTTAAATCATAAACTTTACATTTCTAAAATTGATACCGATAATTGTGACTCAATTTTTTACATGAAAAACTTACAACATCAAAAGGAAAAATTGGATGAATTACATTCTCAAGGACCTTTTAGGTTTATAATTTTATTGAATAAGGACATAATACTACATAAAAAATACCCATGTCCTTAAATAAGAATTTCTCCCACATAACCCATCTTTTATTATTTCACATTAAGTCATCATCAACATCCATATAAAATCCATTCTAAAAATAATTCATTAAAAGTCATTTATTGATAAACTGGGGAAAAAGAAACATAATAATGGTGATATAAAATTATTAATAAGGGTAAACATAAGCATTAACAAGTGAATACCATCAATGAACATAAGAAGTGCATAATGGCATAATGACATAATTAGAGTGCATGAGAGAATCATAGAAGAACACATAACTATCAATACCTGAATCATCAATCTTAAAATATTTAATAAGGATTTAAAAAAGGAAATATTCATAAAAGTAAATAATCATGATCTATTCTATATCAATCTTGATCAAATAAGGCATTATAAACCCATGGAAAGAATACATAAAACATGTTGGTATATTGGAACATCATTATCATAGAATATTTACAAAACCCTCATAGGACCCTTACAAATTGAATAACCATACTTCCAACTTACAATATAATTATATAGAGAACATAATCATTACCCAATGCATTGGATCTCTATCTGGGTGTACCCATAATTTAAGCTATATCGAGCTCAGCTGATGCTATTTTGGTGCACGCATCATATAAGATATAATTGGATCACCCAATTATATCTAGGTGCACCCATAATATATAATGTATATGACACAAAACAGGTCACAACTTTCCTTCCTCAAGATGAGGGAAGGGGCAACAAAGTGACATGCCCTTCCTTCTTTAAGATGAAGAAGATATAATGCCCCCTGATTCCCGCCTTTAATAGGTACTGAAGTGGAAACTATCACCAAGGGTATAAAATCTCACACAAAATGGAAGGCATTACCCTTTTTAATGAAAATAGGATTGAGAGATAAGACGGTAAAATCCCAAACAACACTAAACATTTATATAAATGAAACCAAAATCTAACCCATGCATGATTTAAACGTAAAATGAAACAAAAGTACAACCAAAGCACCAAAAAAATTACCAAAAGAAACTAAGTAGCAACACAACAACTATCCTGATTCCCAAGCTAGTAAAGTCCAACATGATCCTCAAAGTACTCTTGGAAACCAAAACATAGTTTAAAAAATATAGGCTGAGTATACAAGTATACCCAGTAGGAAAACTAAAGCAACCCATGCACAAGTGGGGGAACATACTAATGACTCTGTGAGAGAATAGTAGTAACTTAAAGCACATACCAGGGAGTAATAACCAGACCGACCTCACCAAGGTACACTCTCTAAGTAACGAAAGTAAGTTAAAGTAGTAGTATAAGTACATCAACATTTGGGTACCCCTCAAAACTTTCCTACTGGTAAACTGCTTATTCTGAATGGATAATGTCTTGATTCCACCACTCTTACAAAATGTAGTCCCACTGCCACAACCTAGATGCACACACCTGGGCCTTAAATTACACAAAAATCCCCCCATATACACCTAGGACACAACCACATCACACATCTCACCCATAGACACCTAGGCCACAACAACCAAACCTCTCTCTTGATGACACTTGGGGCTCATCCAGAAGACACTTAGGAAAACAATCTTGGCAAAAAAACACCTGTGCCCCTCATCCACAACAAAACCTACTCAAAAGATCTTGGACTATGGTAAACCTCAATCCATTATATCCTACCCAGATACACTAGAGTGGTAAGAACCGAATGAGGGTGTGAGGAAGAAAGTCAGTAACTAGCCATCCATCCACCCACAAGGATGTTTGGAGAGACACCCTCCCCCATGAAATGGGGGCGTTCAACACATGGTTCTCAATAAGGGTAGGGTGTGTATGGAAATCACAAGGAACTAAAATTTATATATATAAGTAAACAAACACTCAAACCAACCTATGGGTACTAAAACAAACAACCATCCCACTAGAACCACTTTTATTGCTACCCCTATATTCACAACCACACAAAAACCAATATTAAAGCATAAAACCAACCCATTTTTCATTAAATAACTTTCCATTCACTAATTAAGGGGGTTAAATTTAATTTATTCTAGAGATCCTGATTAAATAAACACACAACAACTAACCCACTTCATTCTTCGATACTGGAAAAATTGAACAAGGGAAGAGAGACCAAGGTAAAGCATTTCCATTTTAACACACATTCATAAAAACAATAGAGAAAAACCAACCTATAATCCAATTGCACACACCCTTTTTCCTAGACACTCATTCAACCAGTGCCAACTTTCATTATTCAATGTGATCCTGTTCAATCATCCTCTCCCAACCAAACCCAATATCCCCATTTCAAAACAACAACACACTCGAAACACCCATAAACATGAAGTCACAACACAACCCAATCCAACAGCCCCACTGCCCAAACATTTCCAATATGCAGTCCCACTGCATAACAAGTTCTATAACCATAACATAAACTAAAAGTAGTCCCATTGCCTACAATTTTATCCATTACACAATCAATCAATGTCTCAAACTAAGATACCAAAACACCATCTGTACCACCCCATAAACAAAGAACACAAAGAACACCACAAAACAGTATCCTCACTAAAAAAACATACCCTTTTCCATTCACATGACCAACTCCTCTTTCCGCCCCTATACCCATAACTGTTCCCCCAATAGAAACACCCCACAACCCACACAAAGTCACAAAACCCAAAAGAACACAACACACAACCACACCTATCAAACCAAGCATATTCAAATTTATCCAAAAAGGGTTCTTTAATTCCAGTTTAAATAATAAGGGTGATCACAGAATAGGTTTGATCCCGGGGAATCCATTTATTTAACTAAGTATACTTGATTAAGAATATTTCATGTTATAGACATTTAATAGAGTATCAACAAAAAATAAAGATCATCATCGGTGCACAAACAAAGACCACCAAAAATCATGATTTTCAAAAGGCCTTATAGCCACGAAAATTAATTATAGAGAAACAAGGAGGGAAAAAATAAAAAAGTGCTCAAAATTCATTCATATTCAATCCCATGCTCGTCATCATAACAGGCCCTGTTATCTTTTTATCATCATATTCCTTGCCCCTTATTTATTAAATTTTAAATAAAATGGATTTATCTATCCTTTACAATGGAACATTAGTAAACCCACCCTGCACGATACACAAAAATAAAGAGAGGTAGAAGAATTCCTACTTGAAATAATAGGCAAACAAAACTCATCTTTGTGCCAAAATAGGGGATCATGTGAGCAGTATGAAACATAAAGAAAACTTAGTAGGAAAGGGATCCAACATATCCTCATGACTTGTTTAGAGAGGGAGGATTTAAGAGCACCAAGAGGGAATGGAACACACTGGGAAGGGAAGATCCCTAGCTTTGAAGAGCCATATCCTATATTAAATGAAAAACAGTTTCAAAAGTCATTAATGTGGGATCATGGTCAAGATCAAGCGATTTGAATATCTTAAAGTCCCCATATAATTAAGATATTAAAGATATACTTAATATCCTTTGAAACACCCTTAAAATGCCCAAACAAGGCTTTAAACTCAGTTTATGTCAAATAAAATGTATAAAGAGAGAAACTAAGAAAAATTGTGAAACTAGAAATTTGGAAAAGGGTGAGACACTATTTCAGTGTGCCACCAAGATAGTGCCACTATTACAGTTCCACCGTGTCAGTGCCACTATTAGGGTGCCACTTTCATGGTGCCACCATTTCGGTGTGCTGCCATCACGGTGCCACCATTATAATGCCACCGTTATGGTGCCACTATTACAGTTCCACCGTTTTAGTGTTCCACCGTCATGGTGCCGCTGTTGCAGTGCCACCATTTTGGTGAAACTATTTGGTGAAACATGATTTTTGGAAAACTCCCAAAACAAACCACTATAACCCACAATAACACTATAAGCACTAGATCTTTACAAAGGAATAACCTAGGGAAATCCAGGTCATTACAAAACATGAATAAAGTACATAGATCATTCATCGTAAAACTCATAGAAATAATCATTATTCCTTTTATAACTTGATAAACCCATGTAAAATAAATGTGTTTCATTTCAATCTCTTTAAAACATGATTAACCCATGGAAAATAAAAGGGTTCTATAACAATCTCTCTGAAACATGGTTAACCAATAGAAAAGAAATGGGTTACATAAAAATCTATTTAAAACATGGTTAAATCATAGAAAAGAAATTGGTTCTATAAAAATATCATTGAAATACGATTAAAACCTTGGGAAAGAAACAGGTTCCATAACAATCTCTTTGAAAGAATCTTAATCCATGTATAAAAAGAATAAAGATGGTATCATTACAAAATATCCTAATTGGAGCATAAGTAGTAATAAGGGGTTTTTATGTTGATGAACATGAATAACACTAAAAATATCATTAAAGAAATTTGGATGAAAATAACCTCATCATTTTGAAAAAAAAAACTTTTTAATTTTTTAAAAATATTATGAAAATCATTTTCTTTGAAAATATATTTAGAAACATATAAAGTAATCTTTAAAAATTATTTAAAAAATTTCTTGAGAAAAATATCCTTTCCATTTTGAAAAAAAACTTCTTTAAATCATTTGAAAAACCCTTTTATTTGAAAATAACTTTGATAAATTATAAATTAATCTTAAAAACAAATAATGGTCATGGAAATTTAAAATTTCATTCAGGCCATACATGTTAAAACAAAGATTACTTTCATATTTTTGGTAAAAAAATGGGCATTTTTTGATGATGAAATAAATATTCCTTTAAAAATATTTTTTCAAAAAGTAAAACTTGGGTAAAAAGTCTTTGATAAATCATTTTAATAGTACTAATAAAATTTTTCAATTTTTTTAGGAAACATGGTTTTGGAAGAAAAAGGGTTTTCAATCAAAGAGAGAAAAAATATAATTTTTCTTAAACATGTTTATCAATTATATTAAGCTCCAAAGAGTGGAAAAATCATAGTAATACATGAAAATATCATTAATAACCAGAGTAGAAGAAAAATCATGAGAATAATTGATAGGTAGATCATAATATTTCAATATTAGATACTTAATCATAAATAATATTGATAATCAATGAGATTGTAACATAAAACTATTAGCACTTTGGTAACTTTGAATTATAAGTCCCATGAAAGGATAAAATTAAATTAAAATTAAAATATCATTATAATAAATAAATCCATAATATTACATGTAAAATGGGATTTATATACAGCTCATAAAAAAATACAGGTTTATAACATGACATAAGTCTTAAAGAAGGAAAATGGAGACCAAAAAATACCTTACAAATATCATTTCAATGATGTGGGGATTAATAAATGAATTGATTATGTGTATAAAATTTAAATCCACATGAAAAAAGTGTAAATTTAATTAAAATAATAAAATTTCATTACACACATAATATTATCATGACATATTCAGTGAAGTAGTAGTTTAACCCAATGAATGGAAATTTTGTTAAGAAATCCCTTACCTTACACTTCATTTTGGTTGAAAATTATTTAACCTTCTATATAGTGGTTTTCAAGATTTTAATAACTTATTAAATAACCATATTAGTATTTATAATATCATATATGATCCTTTTATAATATCTTATTAACTATTAATTATAATATTTCATTATTTTCACTATTTTAGGTGTTAATTTCCTTGGTTTCTCATTCATGATTTGTAATGAATGTTATGGTTATTATGCATATAATATAATTCCATAATCTCCAAAATAATAATAATGGAAAATTATCATATTTGTACATCAATTATATTTTTAATATAAATTATTAAATTTGGTTTTGAAAAATAAAGTACGTTACAATCATGGATACGAGAGTCCGTACATATGCATGAGTAATGTTTCCATTTTTAAATGATCATTATGGAAAGGATGTGGGTAATATTTTATTTTAAATAATGATAATAATATAATAAATAGAGTATAATTTATTAAAATACAATTATATATATAAAATACATGTGGTGGGATGATGAAAATATAGAGTCACATTGATTTGTGAAGGTAGTAGTTCACACGTACACGAACAACGTTATCATATTTTAATGAGTGAAAAGGTAAGAAAAAAATGATATATTATATTTTCATAAAGATAATTATGTCATTAATATAATAATTATGTCCCTTGGTGTTTGACTTACCTTGTTCATGCATGTGGAGTAGAGTTTTCTAACAATTGTGTTGTTCAACATATCCCTAGAGAGGCTAACTTCGCTACGGATGCTCTTTCTCGGGGAAGTAGTCATGATGTACCTTTGATGATCTTCTCTACAATGGTCTCTTTACCCCAAGAATGTATAGGTATTGTGTTTGGGGACACCTTGGGGCTCTATCATTTTAGACCACCTTGATGCTTGTACTTGTAAAGTTCTTTTATTTGAAATAAAAAAAAATAAAAGTTCAGTCAAATTATGTCATGAATATCACATATATTCATTAAATTTACCCTTATTACTTTTCGTGTAAAGATTTAGTAAAAAAAAAATTACATCACTTCGCGAGGTGGTAGTCCACCGTACACACGAGCGACATTATCACATCCCCTATAGAATGGAAATTTAAAAGGTATATATGATACAATGAATAAATAGGTATAAATATTTTATAAATATCATATATATACTTTATATCCATCATCATACCAAACCGTGTGAAGTGGTCACAGAATGATGAATGACCCTAGTTTGAAAGGCGACAGTTCGCCATACATACGAATGATGATTTCATAACCTATTTAAAGGAATATGAGAGGGATTTATATTATTAAATTAACATAATAAAGCATTATTATTTTTAACATAATTTGGATATTATATAATTATAGTTTAATAAGAATTGAAGGAGTTGGAGGAATAAAAAAAATAAAAACACTCATTGAAGAATGCTACCTCTTCTTCTGGTAACTTCTTTTGTCTTGCACAAAATTCATTCCTTGACTTTATACCAAAAATAAGGCCTATAAGATGATATTTTGGGATTAGATAAGTTATTTGGGTAGTTATTTTCCCAACCAATGGGTTTAAAGGGGTGAGTAGAGGAGAATAAGGGGTAAAATTTTATATGTGAGGTGAGTGTCACACTTGTAATTTTTAAAAAGAATGAATTCCACCCACATTTGTTTCATGTTACATGGATAAAATAAAAAACTATTATATATAATATAGGGTATAAGGTTGAAATATATCCATCCAATAGATTTTAGAAAAGTTTTTAGGTCATTTTAATCCTTATCTTTTTATTTTAACCCCTGATAAATCCATTTTTACCTTAACTATGGTAATTAATTTTTACTATTTCACTATTCATTTTCATAAAAAATTAAGTTGAACTTATTAGATAATATAATTTATTTTTATTACAAATATTTAATCCCATTTTACAAATTCAATTCATAGAATTGTAAAATTTTAATTTAAAATTAATCCTGCAGACGCGACGAGAAAGCAAGATTTCAAAAATGTTCAAATGTTTACAAAGTTTTTATATCCAATTTCAATATGAAATTTATTAAATTTACCTAAATTTGATTAATAAATATATAAATTAAATATATTTACTTTAAAAAAATTGAAAATATAAGTTAACTTTATAAATAATTTAAATGAAAAGGCAGTTTTCAATTAAAATTCAATATTTTTCACTATTCATCAAAAAATTAATCTTTTCATAAAATTATAAAAAATTCACCATAATATGATTTTTAAATGAAAATTTCAAAAATTAATTTTATTTTTTCAAATAAATTTTCTAAAAGAGTTAAATTTAAAATAAAACTTGCATGACAAAAAAGTTGGTTTTTGAGAAGTGTATTTTTTCCAAGAACAAGATGATTTTATATTAACTCTATGTATAATAATATCAATTATATGGATATTAATTAATATTTATTGATATATAATATATAAATATAATTTAAATAATCTTTCATTATGTGTTATTTTTTATTTAAAATAGAGAAATATTATGTACTTTAAAACAACTTTCATAAAAATCTTGTTTTTAAAACCAAAAGAACTTATAAAAATACAATATAATGATGATTATAATGTAATTAAGTGGATTAAACATAAATAAAGAATAATGATGTTACTTGAAATCATATTCTAAAGATAATGTGAATTTTACTTAATTTATTGAAAATAAATGACATTTTTATGACAATATGTATTTTCACTATCCATTGAAAAATCAATATTTTCCAAAAATCTCAAAATTTCAAAAATATTAAATTTTTATATGCTGACTTAAAAAATGAATTTCATTTTATAAAATTAATTTTATAAAAGTTAAAAAATTAATTATAATATTTTTTCATGAACTAAAATAAAAAATCATTTTTGAAGAAAACATGTTTTTGAAGAATAAAATTACTTCGCTAAAAATTGATTGATTATTTAATAAAAATTTATCAGTTAATAAAAATTTATCAAAAATTTATATTTACTAGTAAATTTATATATATATATATCATTAAATAAAATAGTTAATACTGTTTATACTAGCCAATTTAATGGCTAGGTTATAACAATTATATATATCGTGGGTTGTTTAAGCTCAATGTTGTGTGTTGAATACACTATTGAACGTAAAATTTTTGGGGTTATGTATACTAAAAGACATCAAAGAGATTATTTAAAAAAAAAAAATATATATCCTAAAGTCTCAGGGAGTTACATTCTCATCTAAGTTCAGTGTTGCGTGTCCTATATACTATCGAACATAATTTTCTTCTTTTATAATCTAGGGGTGTTATACACACACACATGATGCATATATGAAAATATCATAGTGTGAGATTTTTATATGTATCATGGTATGACATATAGAAACCAAGGTGTATTATATTTTTTGTTTTGGGTATTTTTTTCAATATGACATGGGGATAACATATTACTACCATTTCACAACAGGATCATGCTTGTGAAAATGAATATTATATGATAACATTCAAGACTCATCCACTAAAAATCTATCATTATTAAAGTGTTTCATTAATTTGAAAATCATGGGATATGGTTTTAACATAAGGATTTCAAATAGTTTGTAACTACATGCATAACTCATATGTTCCATAACATATGATTTGATTTATGAATATGATTAAGAGCATCCTGTGGATAATAAAAGGAGACAAAGGAAATGTGTGTTGGGTGTGATTTACTCCCCACAAAACTCTCAATCCCATAAATCTTTTCCTACTTAGCCTGTATGGGACACTATCATACCATGGGTGATGAGAGGATCCTACTATATAATTGAGTGATTAAACACAACCCATGGATATCTCTAGAGAAGGGATGCTATTTGGATGCCTCTTGAATGATCTTTATAAACCATATGTATGAAGACTATTATAAGGAAATATATGGTGTAAGGTATAAAAATATCATCTTCATTTACAAGTTACATGGTTTTGAGTATTATTTCATTTTTGATCTTGGTTCTTGGGTTTCTATTACCTCTAATAAGTTTAACAAGTATCTCTAGATCCATTTAAACCTAACACTACTATCACATACTCGTATTACTGAGCTCCACCAACACTGTGTCAACCAAATTCACCACTGAAATATTAATTGTCTTTATAAGACATGCCACATAAAGGTGAAATAAACATGAATGGGTGAGTATAAATGTACTTAGTAGGATTTTTTAAAAACTATAGAGGATGAATGAGGAAGAACAATTATCACAAAACTAGAAAGGTAATAGAAAATGAAAAAACTCAAATATTCTTAAAATAATAGAACTCGTGACATAGAATAGAGTCTTATTCAACACATATAAACTACAGAAGAATCATACCTGAAAGTATCCCATGAACCTAACTACCCAGTTTTCAAACCACGTACCCTTTCAAAAACTATAGTGGAGGGCCTGTGCTTCGGTAAAGTATAAATATCAGTCAAGGGAGTAATAAAGCATGGTGGAGATCTATAATATTTTAAGTAGATCTTGTTAAATGAGGTATTTACCAACTCCATGGATAATGTACCCATTCCCCATGAGTGGGTGTGTTTCCACTCTACTAGTTATATAGGGTACCCACACCTTGTCATAAGAACATTACCAGGGGAGTTTATAACCACATGAATGCTTCGATCACCATGTCTGATCTCAATTTTCAATCCTATGGAGATAAGGGGACTAAACTAATTTAACTACCTCATGTGTTATCTATGATGAAAAATAAAAGTGTACCACCACACTCTATATGAAAAAAACACTAAATATTAACTACATATAAGATCAAAATAGAGTTTTAGGAGATGAGAAAAAAATACATTAATTCTGGAAAAGTAAATGACATTTATTTTAGGGATACATGGTGCGTATCCACTTAGGAAAGTTTTTTAAATGTACTTATATTAACATTTCATATATGTGTTTACCCACACGGTGTAGACACTAGGTCACATGGTGTGTGGGGATGGTGGGGTAACTAGTGTATATTGCTGAAACTTGTGTCGTGTAGGGACAAGGTACATGGTATGACCCATGAAGGGTACATGGTATGTATCTACAGATGGATCAATTTTTGTGTACTACTGGGGTGGATAAATCATGTACGAACAAGGGAACACAACATGTGTTCTTGACCCACATGGCCTATAGGGCCATACAACCTTTTGGGCATATAATCTTTTTACACACTAAGCTGGTCAACATAGGGGTACACATCATGCGTATCATGGGTAAAATTCATGTGATACATAACTCAGATGAAATCCTATCCATAAATTTTCAGCCAATAAACATCATGTATCTATGAATTACATGTTGTTTGATCACATATTCTACTTCAGAATTTGTAGAATTCTTGAAATCAATCAGTTATTGTCATTTTTACCTATAATCAAGTGTGAAACACTGTTAAAGGTTTAATATAAGATATAAACACCAAAAGTGGTTGATTTTTGGCCATAATTTTATGAAATAATGACTCATAATGGGTTCACACCCATCCCCAACGCCCCACACATAACTTCCCTTCGATCTCCCATGCCATCAAATCTCCTAGAGATCTATTATCACTCATCATTGAGCATGTATACTCTGATATCTACTATCAATCCCAAATCCATTGATCATAGGGCCATATTATGATCATTGATCAATATGAACCAATTTTCATCAAACTTTTATCCATGGAGATGGGTGGAAATTCGTTCATAAAAAATAAGGGTAGAATCCGAGGGAAAATACAAGTTCAATTTCAAACATGATCATATGAGCATTTGATGTTATATTTAAGACCACTAATGGTGAAGAAAATTGATAAAAATAATAGATCCAAGAATTTTATAATGAATAAAAGTAGATAAACTGAAAGGATCTGATATTTATAATAACAATTCAAGAATAAGGTCCTTTTATTTAAAAATCACAAAAAACATATCAAAATAATAATAATCAAATAATGATCCCTACATCGCTAATGGATTGATCACTGATGAAGAGTGTATCTGCACCATCTTCATTGGAACTTTCAATGAATAATACAATTTTTTTAACTAAGGATCTTAGATCTCCCATGATTTCTATTCCTCCCTCCCTCTCTCAAGATTTTTTTTATAGAATATGACTATAGATATAATTTTTAAAGAGGATTAAATAGAGGTGATTGGGGTTTTTATTGGATATACCAATTTAATAAATTAATTAAATTAATCAGTCTCACCTATGATGATTTGATCCTAGGGACCCAAAGTGAGATTAAAAATTATACCACTCCTAGATCAAAACCTATATTCTAGATGCAATCGTGATGTCAGATTTCCTATTCATGACTTTTTTTAGAGAAAATTATACTTTCCCATGATCACATGCACACAAAATAAAAATAATATATTATATTTAATTTATTATATTCGGGTACCTGATATTCTCAAATTACTAAAATAGTTTAACAACACCTTATTTGACACCCATTTGGGGGTCTCCTGCTTTGTCCAGATAAACCATTAAGGGGAGCTACCCCATTGCCTCTCTCCTCCTCCCTATTTTCTCCCATGGAAGCAGGATGGACTAGTATCATTTTTGAAGGAATCAAGTATGCTATAGAAGTATAATGTAAGGTGGATCTAATTTTTGTACACCAAATCTATCATAAGAAACATGATTTTCTATGGAAATAACTAATTCATTCTAAGTATCTTTTAAAAATAAATTTAAGTATGAAGAATGATAATAAAACCATACCTTATTAGCTCATTAAATATTTATGTGATATACTTATCCTTAGTGTATTGTAGATTGAAGGATCTAAGAAAATATACCTCAATATCATTTACACATGAATCAAAACCCCCTAATTTTTTTTCTTTTTTTTTGGGTTTTATCATGGAATATTGAAGTGCACCATGATTTCCTTTCAGTTGCATGAAGAATGAGTAATCAATTCGTGAGATAGAATCAATCCATGCTTGTTATTCCTTTAGTTTATATCTCTATAACTTGAGAGAGAGCCTGATAGAGGAGGAAATCTTGAAAATGGGTTGGGTTAATATCCTTGGCTCATAAATGAGCTTAAATACATAGGTTTAACTCTTTTAAATTTCACTTAATCCCCTAGATAAGTTTTATCTCTTAAATTGGTCCAAAAAGTCACGAATAACTAAGTAAATATGTTGTTCAATTCATAGATATTTCACTATTTACTTATGAAATTATTAATTACCACTTGATGAATTATAATCCATTAAATCATCCTGTTCCCCTAATAATTATTTAATGAATATTGAATATGTAATGATTATTTTAAAAATTATATTTTTCTAGTATTCAATTTTATATTTAAATAATATGTGAATTAGTTGATAAATAAATTCAATTATTTTTATTATAAACATTAATAATATAATTAAATTGATTAACTTATCATCATTCACACTCATACATTCACCAAAACATTCATATAGGGACCACTTCACCCTAAACTGAAATTAATTTGAATTAGTGGAACTTGTGGATAAATTTTTTTATATCACCCTCTAGGTCCTTATCTCTATAGTACAAATTAATAATTATAGATCAATAGTGTTATCTAAAAACACGTCATGACACTAAAGAGTTAAGGATAAGTTATAGTTATGAATACCCTATACAAACAGTTTTTGCATAAGATAATCTATTTGTCATGTGATATTTAGTAAAGATGAATGCATACTTTATATAGTCATACTTTAATGATTTATTTATTTTTATTGAATTTTATTGCATGGTATTGCATATTTATACCATGTACATGGATTTAATCAAGAAACTACTATCCTAGTCAAGTGGAAAATACATTTTCTTCCTTTTATAAGTGATAAATCTTGTTCCAATCATTCAATCAATGTCATACCATCAATGACACACCCAAAACAAGGTACCTTTCCATGAAATAAATGTAACCATTTCAATCATGCATCAAATTATGTGATAAAATTATATACATTGATAATGATATTAGGTCAAGAAACCAAAAAACTTTTCCATAGATTGAAACATCCAATAGAGCTTGAAATATGTGGTATTATTATTGGTCAGCCAGTCCTCATGATTTCTTATACTTGAGATCACTAAGTGAATAATTCATAAGAAAAATTCTCAATGCTTATGAGCCCCTAACACCTAATAGTTTGACATTATATGCATCCCATCAATATAATGTACCTAGATCACATGATATATGTTTAAGATTACTTTCATAGTTACTTAAGGTTATAGTTATAGATGAGAACTATTATAACCTTGTTAAATGAGAAATAATCCAAGGAAATCACCATATAAATAATGTATATAGAAGTAATAACACTAATATGGTAAGATAAAATCATGTAAAACTCTATGTATAATAGAAAAGTATTTATCATGTTGGGTCTAGGGAAACTACTTTTACAACACTCCTAGTTACACTAGATCCAACTTTTTAACCATTAAATAGTTATTTGTCACATGATAAGATCATGATTATATTGAGTTTTGGATTTATTCATTGGGTCTTCCACATTTTACTTCATCTATAATATTCTATCTATGAATTCACCTACTTAAGTAAATATTCCTCAAGATATGATATCCCAGATTATATAACATTATTCATTTATCATAAACTTGAATTCTTTTTTAGTACCATTTCTATATGATTATCATAATTTATATTATGATATTATTTCACTTTTATAGTATTATTCTAACAACTAAAAAAAACATTTCCTATTTATATTCCTTATTTAGATACATCAGAAGCCAAAACATACTTATTGTTTATATATATGGCTACCAACAGACTCAATGAGCTTCTATTTCTCATTTCATTATCCTAACGATGATATTAGATCAATTTATCCTTTAGAATACTAGTTTTATATCCCCTTGATAACTTATGTTCCTTCCTCTCAAAGTACCATGTGCACACCCATTTTACTCTATCAATTACTATTAGATAGTTTTAAATACTACCTATATAGTTATCTAATATTTATTTGATATTTTCTTACCACAATTTATGTATTGTAAATATCTAATATAGTACATAGAATATCCTATGTGATAGTTCCATTGTTGAAGCGTATGTAGTTTTATTAACTAGATTAATCTCATTCTATGTTTTATAAATGTATTATTAGCAATATTTAATGTAATGGGAAAAACCATTATGAACTAATACTTTATCTATTTCAATTTTTTGAGGCATTAAGAGAAGGATGTAAGTAGATATATGGAGTTGTATTTGAGATTTTGGATAGAGGAGTCAGTTTCATGGTGTGGAGGTACGAATTATACCATGAATGTTTGAGTTGGAATATAGTTGAAAAATAGTTGGTTTGGATACAAAGTAGAGGTATTGAGGTTATTTTTTTGTTAAATTATAAAACATTATATTTTTTCCTTTCCATTTTTCTGATTTTTGGCATAAAGTCTCTACTGTACCGTGATTTTTCAATGGTTGAGATTCCCTATTTCATCCATTTTAAGGGTCCCTATGCTATGGTCCCTAGTCCACAACATGGTTTTAGTTTGGGGATGACCAAGATGAAGGGAAGGTCATATATTTTCAGCATGGTTATCAATAATGTGGTGTGGACTATGAGGTGGTTGATTTTATGGTTTTTTGTGTGATATTTTGCTATGGTTCATAGATCGTTCCATGGTTTTGGGACATAGACCTTGATAACTTCAAGAATTTGGATACTTTGATGTAGTGATAGTCATGAACCTTGGTATTTACTTATTTATATATAGTAAGTGGTTGAACATGATTTAATGAGGGAAAGATATAATAAAAACAAAATATGATTTCAAGAGATTCCATGGGCTTTGATCCAATGCAGAGTGACCAAACACATTGTGTCATGGTTTTATAAATCTCATAAACTGGTAAATTTTTTAAATCCATTCTAAATTTTCATTATTTATGAATTTTATCTTGAACCATAATAGATATGAAGATACTATTTGGTAAACCTTGAGCCTAATTTGATAACTTTTGATTCTTATCTTTCTGAGTTTAAGATCCTTTCATTTGAGGTGAGTTTTTCTTCTATCATTTGGAATCTCTCCTTGATCTTATTCATGGGAGTTTCTGATAGTGGTATTAGCGTGTTTTGGGTAATGATAGGTTATATTATTAATGGATACTAATGTATTATAGGTTTTTATGGGTTTCCCTTGGGTGTTATCAGTGGTGTGATCATCTCCTTCTCCACATTCTTATATAGAATCCATGAGACATCAGTTCAGGTAAAGGATTTATAAACTCCTCTTCTATCTTATGAAATAATATGATTAACTAGTTTATTGTGATACTTTCCAAGAACCTTTTCACCTTATTTTTTTTAATTCTCTATTGTATATTTTCAAGTGTTTTGTAGTAAGGAAGGGGGAATTATGGTAACTTTATTAGGGAATAATTAAATGAAATAAAGATAATAAACCAAGTAAGATGAATTTAGAAGGGGAAAAAGTGGCACATGTGCTTTATAGATATTCATTCTATTTGTTATAAATTGATTCTTATTTAATGATGTCTATTTTTGTGTTTTATTAGTTTATCTTATTATTAATGAACCTTTTAACCTTCATAATCTTTAAATTTAATTAAATAAAGTAATGAAAAAGGGGGGTTTTGAATTCTAGAATCTAAAAATCCATCATTTCTAATGAATGTTATTATTGACATGTTGTTGGTTATTATATATTCCATTAAATAATTATAAACTAAGTGGTGTGGTAAAGGTTATCACAAGGATGAGGTTGGAAGTGTAATTATGGGTTGGTAATAATAAACATGATGAGTTGGGTAGATATCAAGGTACGGGTTTTGTGTTGGATTGTTTTGTTGGGTTGGATATATGATGGTGTAAAATGTAAAAGTAATGTGTTGGTAAGAAATATGGGATTTAATGGATATGTTTTTAATATAAATATTGAAGGATTTTGAATAAATAAAGTGAAACAAAGGGAAGATATGGTTGAAATTAAATGAACATCATTGGGTTGAATAAGATATGGTTGGCATGATGAATATTTTAAAGGGTAGTGGGACATTAATAAAATTTTAATGATTTTTTTTGTATAAAACTAGATGGAATAATTATGTTTAACAATTACTTATTGGAATAAAATGGTTATTGGGTTGATACAGGGGTTGATATGGGGAATTAATGGCACAATAAACTTAATGAGGCTAGTAAATAGTAAACAATGGATTGCAAATTTATGAGGAAAATGTTAAGTTGTTAATTATGTGATTTTATTTTCTCAAGAATTTTATTATCCATTGATAATGTTTTTGTGTGTGTGGAAAGTTATGTTTTGGTGCTTGATTTTCATGTTTACATTTTAATATTTTGGAAGTGGATATGGGTATATTAAGTGGTGAAGGAGGAAGGAAGGTATAAACTTATGGGTTGTAATGGATTGAGGTGGGTATATTCATACTGAATGTAATGGATTAATGTATAGTATGTAGTTTACTGGTAGAAATTGTGCGGTATCGATGTGATATATATTATACGGGTCATGCATGGTAGAAGGAGGGTATGAGGTTAATATGTAACATGTTCATGATACCCTATCATTTTGAGGATGTAGTGATAATGATGATGTGTTTATAGTTGTGATGAGGAGGATATGGATATATATTTATGGTTTGGGGACATACCCACAAGGGGGTTACAAGTGTTTGAATACCTTTGTGTTTATGTTACCCTTAAAAAATGTGGTTAAAAAGTCTATATATAGTAGTGTGGTATGGATATGTGTTGATGCAGTATGTAGTGGTGGAATTTTGGTTATAGATGGGATTTGTGGTATGGGGATCTATGTTGTGGTGGTTAGTTGTGGGATGGGGAGATTATTGATGATATGTTGTTGATTTTGTTTCATTATTGTATCCTTGTCTAGTAAGTTAGGGGTTATCCTACCAGATCAATATAGGTTTGAGTTAGATGAGTCCCTAAGAGAATAGGTAGGAGTGATGGGAAATTATCAAGCCTTTTTCATATGTTTATTTTGATTATGGTTGAGGTGTAATGATATTTCTTGGCTATTGATTATGGAACCGGTTAGACATATTATTTGGGGTAAAGGTTGAGGATGTTTTAGTAAATATATTAAAAGGTGGGAATGATATAGAACATGGAATTTAGTGGTTATATTTCTCATTATTATTTCTACTTGTACACGTGATTATATTTTCCTTAGTTGATATCATCTTGCTTACTCTTTCATATTTATTGCTTATGGATAATGATTTTTTAGAAGTATGATCCTAACAAGAACTCTCAAGTTCTCACCCCACCAAAATTTGTTTACTATTTTACAGGATAATTTTAGGGAGATGGGAGTTACTATTCATGTATCCTGGATGGATATAGGGGATTATTTAGTGTTTTATGAGTCAATAATTACATGTATTTTATGGTGTATGCATGAAATATAGGTGGTATTTGGGTTTGGAAACTTATATTTTTCTTAATGGAGAACCTTTGGTGTTGATTAGTGGTTTTTTATTATTCATTGAATTTTATTAGGCAAATGCCACCCATATGCATGTTTTATACCCTCGATGTTAGTTTCCAATCTAGGGCCAATTAAATGTATGATTCATGGGTTACTACCACCTTCACTGTAGTCCAAGTAGGTGTTCTAGTAGGGGAGGTTCCTAAGAAAGTGGTATCAAATATTTTAGTTGAGATTTAGGGTGGATTTTGGGGTTAGAAACATATGAGGATTGCTTTAGATTTGTATGTTAGTGGTGAAAATTTATCCTGACATGATATATTGACCAAGGAGACCAACTATGACATAGATATTTGGGGCCCCCTATGATTCGATGCAAGGAATTTGACAACCTAATGAAGATGTTTTGGTATAAGTTTAACTTTTTCAGGGTAGAATTCATAGGGATGTACACACATCATTTTCATTACGTGGATTGGGATTTAAAATTTATATCTTATCCATATTCTGTGATTATGTTTTTTTATTGTAGTTATTGGTATTTTATAGTTCTATTTCTATAATTATTTCATTAATAGGGGTAAAATAAATAGTAGTTAATTAGAATATACGATTTAACTAAATCCTTATTGAAACTTAGATGAATTGTTCCATTGATTTCTATAATAAATTTTCTATTAATTCAATTTATATTTTCATTATTGAAATGAATATAATGTTGTTATAATTCCATGATATATATGATTCTTAGTAAAGAATGTTTTAAGTGTTCTTATTTTATTTAATTACTAATTTTAAGAGAATTTATGAAATATGTTTCCCTTTATACATTCTATATTGTTATCCTAGAAGAGTTTTTTAGAACCATGATTTAATAACATTTAATTTTCTAAAAAACTTTGTTCCATGAGTTACCTTCAAATCATGATAGATTACATACATGTGTTAGGAATTTATTATAGTAATAAAATTTTCTTATTTAATTAAAATATTTTTGGAATATGTCAAGCATGCTTAGTAATAATCCATTAAATAGGAATGAACTTGTTTCTTGTTTAATAAGAATTATTAAAGTTTTAAAATAATGGAGTATTTTGGTGTCATTTGTTGAGCTGTAAATACCATTGATTTATTAATTTTTTTTAAATATTGATATACTTGTTTAAGGGTAAGTTTTCTATTATAATAATTTATCTTTTGATACAAAGAGTAAATGAAAACTTCTTAATATAGGAAACATGTTTAAAGGTTGAATTAATGTTTTTATGGGTCACTATGGAACCATATTAAGATGCATGTCACATGTTATTTCATTGATCTTAAATTTGAATAATTATTGCATATTTTCTCAAGTATGTTTGCATGTTGAGTATGATGTGTATAAAATATGGATGTAAGCGTATGTCACATTTTATATGATATGAAATAATACTTCATTGGTAATTATATTTTTAGATAATTTTTAGTTTGATCATGACCAATATAAATCATAAAAACATAACATGTTCATTTTTTTATTTTATAATTTTAAATCATGTTTCCTTGATGTTAAGATGTTTAGTTTGGGAATTTTTAACATGATACAAGATAACAAAACATGTGTAGTTTTTAATCTCTAATTTAGAATCATATTAAATTTATTAAAGTTAAAATTATGATGATTTCTCTGAAATATAACTTAAATAAATCTTTATGTTGTTTATAAGATATTTATTGATTTTTACCTTGAAGTGTTGGCATGTTTTGCAATTAAATAATCCTGGTTTTTAATTTTTCATGTTTCTAAGATTATTTATTATTTCTATGATTAATATTATGTAATCAAATTACATAAAAGTTTAATCATTTTAAGTTGGAAATAAAGAGGTTATTTTCGAAAATAAAATTTTATGATGATGTTCTTGTTGGAAACACTTAATTATTGTGAAAATAATGACGAAAATGTAATTGAATATTGTGTTTTATTTTTGTATTTACTATTTTTTGGATATATTGTCTTTTTTTTGATTTGTATGGAATTGGTTAGAAATTTTTTCTGTTGATTTGGATGTAGGAATGCCCTATGCAGTGGGTTCTATGACTTGTTTACTTGGTTGAAATGCGAAGTTGTGATTATTGTTTTTTTATTTGTGGATTTCTGATTCTATGGTTGGAATGATGGATGTTCTGTTTTATTGGTGAGATTGAGGTGGTATGTATGGTTTCATGGGAAGTAAATGGTTTTGCATTTGTTTTTGGGTGATTTAAGTGGTGTTGAGAACTAGTTTTTGTGGTTGGGTTTCCATGGTTTTCATAAGGTGAAATAGGAGATGCGATAGAGTGGTGTGAATTGGTTCTTGTTGGGGAGTGATGTTGTGGTTGTGTAGAACATTATGTAGACAATCTATTTTGAAAAAGGAATACATCAATTTATGAATTTTTATATAGAATAACTCTATTCTCTGTGATGTAAACATATTGTATGTAGTTATTATAACCTTTAGCTATTTAATTTAAGGATATTCCATCAATACTCCATCAATACTTAGGGTGTGGGAGGGTGAAGGTGAAATTTTGGAGTATAGAATTTCAAAAATTTCAGTAGTATGAGGTACTAAAGTTCTTTATTGGAGCCTCCAACCTTGATGTTAATGATTAATTAAAATAATTTGAGGTTGGTTTTGGGATAGTAAAGAGATCGTATTGATTCTTAATTGTGTATAAAGTTAGTTTGTTTTTTATGGCATCTTGAAGATGGAAGGGGAAGAGGTGTGAAAACCTAGAAGAGATATAATGAGCGGAATTTATTGAATTATTTGAGAATAATTTATTTTCCTAATCATAGATGCATGATTTTATAAAATATATTTATGAGATTTAGTAGGGGTAAGAGAGTCTTCTTAACTTTGGGAAATATTTTAGGGATCTTATTAGTTGGTTTCCATGTGTTCTTCCCAATGAGAGAGAATATGCACATCATTTTTAGTCTTTCTTGAGGCTATATATTCAATGATTTATCATTCCCTTTTAGCTAAAATTTTGGTTAGTAGTTAGAGATCTTGTAAATATCATTGATATAGTTTTTTTGTGTGAGGATCTAAATGAATGACCCTCATGATAAAATTGGGAAGGTTGAGATGAATTCTCTGAGTTAAGATCTCGGGGTTCATAGTAGAATAGAGCAAGGAAATCTTTTAGAGATAGATTTCGACTTAGAACCTTGGAATTGAGTAGCACATAGTGTCCTATATATAATGAGATGATCTATTTCTGATTTAATATTATGGTAAATCATCAGTATAACTACCCCAATATTCTTTATATTTATGAGTATTTGTTTAGAGAGTTAGTTGTAGGGGTGTCCTAAGGTGGACCTTCTCATTTTGATAAAACCCTTGTAGTGAATATTGAACTCGTTTTAAAGCGCGTGTTAATTGAGATGTAAAGGTTATTTTAATTTTTTTGAAAATAATTTATTTTGTTTTTCAAAAATGTTTTAAATTGGAAGAGGAGTTTTTTTCAAAGGGGTATCCATTTTGAAACATGGTTCTGGTAAAAGGAGTAGCTGACAGGGAGTCAGTTGTGAGCAGTGGTGGTTGTTGTTATCTCTAGTTCCTTTTGATGGTGGTGCTTCTATTTTAGAGGTATCTCCCATGGTTGATTGGTTTTCTACTTATCATCCTAATTTGAGGGTTTTTGGAGTTATTTATTAGCCTATACTTTGAGAGTGTTGGTATTGCATTTTTTCTTATTGAGAGGTATCTCACCTTATTGGATGAGATTTAGTTTATCCTTATGTGGATTTGGTTTTCATTTCTGGGAATGAGAATCATTTGAGATTTATCTAATGTAATGGATCATACCATTATGACCCATTACTTGGTGTATTTATAGAGTTGGAGGCATCGAGAGAAAGATAGAGGAAAATAGATGGAGTTGGAGTAGAAATTCTAGATGGGAGAGGGTGAGACACGGTGTGGATGTATGTGTTGCATCTTGAATAATATAGTTGAATTCTATCTGCAATTTATTTTGGTTTGTATATGACATGAGGTATTGAGGTAGATTTTTAGTAAAATGCAAGACCTTATTGTTTCCAATTTTATAGTTGTGGTGTAAAGTTTTCACTATGAAATTATGTTTCAAAGGTTATGATTCACTTGATCTACCATTCTAGGGGTCCCTACATCACGGTACTTAATATGTGCCATGGTTTTAGTCTAGAGATGACTAGGATGAATGGAATGATATATATTCTTAGCTTGGTTATCACTGCTGTGAAGTGAAGTCTGGGGTGGTTTATTATGTGGTTCTTCCTTTTTGGTTTCTATTGTTGCATAACACATATCTCATGTCGTGGTTTTGGTTTGTGGACCTTGATAACTTTGGGAATTTGGATGCTATAATGTGGTGATAGTAATTTTGTCATGGTATTTTATTTGGTATATAGAGTAATTGGTTGATTTTTATTTAATAGTTGCAAGATATAAGGAAAAATCAGTGTCATTTATAGTGATTCAATGGACTTATCTCTATTGTGGTGTGTCCATATGAATTGCACCATGATTTCATGAATTTCTAAAATAGATATAAATTCATAATCTAATCCAATTTTTTCATTATTACTTTAATTTCTGTCAAACCATAGGTAATAATATGTTCTTATTTTGTGATCTTTGATCCCCTGTTGAAATATTTTGATCCTTGGATTTATTAGATTAATATATTTTCATGTGAGATGAGTTTATCTTCCCATATTTTACAATCTACCATTTATCTTCTTCTTGGGAGTTTGTGATAAAGATATTAGATTAGTTTGGGTGATGATGGGTTAATAGGGAATGATGTGTCATAGGTTTCTAAAGGGTTACCTTGGGTGTTCTCAGTGGTGTAATCATCTCCTTCTCTTTGTTCTTATGCAATATTCGTGAATCGTCATTTGAGGTAGGGTATTTCTAAATTCTTATTGTATATTCTGAAATAATATGCTTGAATAACTTATTGTTATGCTTTCCAAGGATCCTTTTAGTTTATTTATTAAATGTTTGATTATGAATTTTTGAGTGTTTGGTGATAAGGAAGAGGGAATTTTGGGAAATTTCTCAGGGAGGAATGAAAAGAAATAAAGATAAAAAACTGGGTAAGATGAATTCAAAAGGGGAAAGAGTGGTGTGTATGCTTTATGGATATTAAATCTATTTATTATACATTTATTATTATTGATTAATGTTTGATTTCATGTCTTAATAATTATTTTTATTATTGAAGGACCATTTCACCATTATAATCTGCAAATTTACTTAAAATAGTAATGAAAAAGGGGTTACTGAAATCTATAATCCAAGAAGCTATCATTGTTAATGACTGTTATGATTGATTTGTTGTTGGTTATTGTGTCTTCCCATAAATAATGATAAATTTTTGGTGAGGTAAATCTGATCATGATGATGGGGACAAATGTGTAAGTGTGGTTTGGTAATAATAAACATGATGAGTTAGGTAGAGATTATGGAATGAGTTTTGTGTTAGTGTATTTGGTTGGGTTGATCATGTGATGGTGGAAATGTAAAAGTAATGTTTTGGTAAGAAATATGGGTTTGAATGAATCTACTTCTAGAATAAATTTTGATTTCCTATGAAAAACTATAAGACCCCAAGATTTTAAATTATATTTTCCTATGAATACTAAGGTGTTCAATAGATTTCTTCACATGCAACACCGAACCACAATGAACCAAAAAACTGTATTTAGTTGTTAAAATATATCCATATAATTGGTGGGTAAACATAGAGGCAACCAAATTATAAAATATATATGTAGAAATAAAAATAAAGGTCATTATTAATACTAATACATTGATAAAATTCAATTATCATAGCTAAATAACTAGTAAGATTGATTTATGATTTAAAATATAACTCTTTTAAAATTGAATTTTATGTGAATTATTTTAAGATACTAAATATATTAGTTATAAAATATATTACTGATATCAATAATATATTAATACCAATTTTATTAATAATTGATTGGAAATAAGAAAAAGAATAGTTAATATTATAAAAAGTTATTTCCAATGAAAAAAATTTAATTATATTTTTCTGTTTTTGTTTAAAAATTAAGTTCCAAAATTTTAGAATCTGGATCTGAAAAAATTAACTTCATTTTTTAAATAAGTATTTATAAATTATCTTAGGATGATTTTTATTTTTATTTTTATGAAATAATTGTTTTTAGGTAAATAGTGAAAAATATGATTTTTACAAATATCAGGACTTTTATGAAATTATTAGTATATAAGTATGAATTAAAAATTTGTGAAACCCTTTTATAGAAAAAATATTTATTTCATATGAGATATTATGAATTTAATAATAATTATTTTTGTTTACAAACCCATGTTTAAAATTTTATAACTTAAGTTACACTATTCTATATACATTTTAATACATTTATTAATTTACAAGTAATTTTTATCATATTTAGTAAGTGAATATAAGTAAATGGATTCAAAATATGGAATTATAAGGTCTATATTATGCAATAAGTACTATTTTTTTAGGCATAAAAACGAATTACTTAGGTAAAAACTAGTTATCGCGGTAAAATCCAAAAGGGTAAAATGGGTTAACCAAATGGATAAAAGGCATAACATGTTAAAAAAAAGTTTCTAATTTAGTGGTTGAGATTTTTATTTACAAAAAATTATCTACACTCCATTAATTTCTATTTTGGAGATTTCTTGACATGTGGAATATGTTCTCTATTTATATTAATATGAGATATTTACAAAAATGTCATTTTCACCACTTATAAAAGGGACCTCTCACCACCCCTTCAAGATCACTAAAAAATTTCAGTTTTCTCTTAAAAATATGACATATTTACTTCCAATATAACCCTCAGTCACTTATTTAATCTTTTAGACACAATAGGTTTTCCTAAGTCTTATATTTCCATAGAATCCTATAAGGGAAGCTCAAAGTTCTTAATATAAATACTAACTTTTCCCTAATATTGTTTTTTTTCTATTGTTACATTTAAAATATATTTTTATTAATATTATATAATTAATTTAGTATTTGAATTATATTTAATGTTTTTATATTTTTGGAATAATCATTAACCGCCTTTCCCTTTTTCTATTAAAAAAATGGGAACATCATTCATTTATTTTTGTATACTACAATCTCTAAAAAAGTAACATATCTCATTTTTCATATAATTTATTTATTATTTATTATAATATTTTAAAATATTATTCATAAACTTAAAAATATCTAAATAACCTCATTATTATTCTCTAATAATGATATTATTCCAAACAAAACCATTTTAATAACCATACTCATCCATTAATTATTGTATGTTCATGTTTGGGTCAGTCTAACAACATAATTGAACAATGCTATAAAATAATATCATGGATGACTATGATAACTTAATTACTGATAATATATGATATAAATATGTAAATAATTATTTTAGTTTAGTTTTTAATGGTAAAAGTAATGTTAAACTCACTAATTAAGATACAAACGCCCATTATTTAAAAATCACTGAAATGTGGTCTTCGCTGATTCCATATTTAAGGATTGTAAAAAAAGAACCCATATAAAGAAATTTTAACATTATAAATAATCAATTACATTAAATTTTATGATCGATAAATGATTAAATTTGAGATAAACGATCAAGATTACTCACACCCGATATTAAAAATAGATGATAAGTAATTAATATATATATATATATATAGAGAGAGAATAATTATAAATAAAGTTTATAAAAGGATATATATATATATATATATATGAATAAGGTTTTTAAATAGGTTATTAATATATTTATTTTTTTTAAATAGGAGATTCAATAACTTTAGTGGAAGTCAAAAATAAAGGTAAGGGGTTCTTTGTCTCATATTTAATTTCTCGAGACATAATTATTATTATGAACCATGATATATTTAAAATGGTGTTATTACTACCAAATGAATTAATTTTACATATTCATGTAATTCATGGGTTTTTAGTATCCATATTGTGTTCTTTATTCAAATGGATTTATATTTAGAAGATACTAAAGTTATAAGTGTTATTTGTATATTTTTTCAATTCCATGAGACATGTTTGATATCAAGAACCATCATTTCTTTTATAGGTATATTCAATACTATATTACCTTTAATTTTAATGAATATATTTCATTTCATGATATTGTAATGTCCATTATATGGTAACGTTTTTACGTTCTTTTTATTATTATGTTACCATTATCATAAGTTTTTATCCTTCAATCTCAATTTGAAATCAGGATTCTTTTTGAAAGATAAACCTTCCAAGAAATTTGTATAATATTTATTTATAAATACCACCATATTTCTCTTATCCTATACTATTTTTGGGGATTTACATGACTTATCACTATTTTATTTTCCACTTGTCTCATAGTTTACCCATTATAATAAAATAAACCCCATACTTTCTTTTTAGTATGATATCTTTCCCTTCCAAGTCCTTTTTCATTATATTCTTTTCCAGATGTCCTTATTTATGCTTAAATTATTGATCAAGGAAATTTTATAATATTTTAAAATTATTTAAAATGGTTTTAAATTATTTTTAATGATTTTCTCATGGATCATTTTCAGAAAGTGGGAGAATAATATTCATTAAACGTTTTCATGTCAATGCATCTTTCCACTATTGTATTTTTCAAATAAAATTTATTATCTAATTTTTTATAGTTTATAAATGGAATAATTATTACGATATTTTTTTTAAATATTTATATTTTAATAAATTTTTTCAAAAGATTAAAGTTATTTCCTATTTATAGAATAATTTTTTAAATGATTATAAAAAGTGTTTTTCATCATGGTCTATATATTTTGATATATTTTATGCTTGATTAGAGACATCCTTCAAATGATACCATCCAACTTATTTTTTGGGATGAATTATGTGATGTTATTCACTATTAGAGTAATGATAAATTAATTCCCTTGTCTTACCTAATCATCTACTATGTATAAATATGTATTTTCTTCCAATCCATTTCTTTTGTGAACACTATATTATATTCATTTGATTAAAGGTTGTTCATATAGATTCCATACATTTATTATTGGGAAAATTATTAACTTAACGATATAATATTACTATATATGATGTTAGTTCAATGGATGATTACATAGAATGATACTCCATTTTTTATTTTGGAAATATTGAAAATATATATTCATGTTATTCTAATATGGATGTTTAGTGATTACTAAGGAATGTTGGTTATATATAGTATATTTTGTTTATTAACTCCTATTATTAATGAATTAGAATAAATTAGTGATGGGTGAGGCCCTCAATAACCTCTCGATACATCGGTAGGTCTCATAAGACAAACTATCTTAGACATTTGATGTATTACATCCCATTTATTTAGATGTATTGGCTGCAGTATTGGAAAAAAGTAGATGTCTTGGCACAAGGACTTGATGTATTGTAATGTCTTGGAACAATGACTTGAAAAGTATGAAAATATGCGTTCTATAACTATATAACCAATTATTTATATCAATTTGATTATTTATATTTTTATATTATACATGGATTCATTTCAAGCTCATGTGATTAGTTATATGTTATTATTTTATTATCATTTACTTCCTGAAATATTATTCATGCATTTTTCATTTTATGATAGCTTTTTTACATATGATTTCCCCTAATAGGGCATTTCAGCTCACCTTTATTATGTTTCCATTTACCCAGTTTATGAATAAAAGTATTACACAAGGTATGTATATAAGAATAACATGTTTGGATAATTTTGGGGATATGTTGAAAACTTATTATGGATTAATTAATTTATTAGTTTGTGGTAAATTTTTTTATTTCATGAGAAATACATGAGATTTTTTAGTTAATTATTTACCATAATTCTCTAAATCACTAAACCAAAAAGGTTCTGGGAATGTATGTAATGGAATATTTTCTATAAATAATGTAATTTTGGGACAGTTACACCTAAATATGTCATAATGAATAAAATTAAATGAAAATAATATATTTT
Source organism: Viscum album (assembly GCA_963277665.1). NCBI lineage: Eukaryota > Viridiplantae > Streptophyta > Magnoliopsida > Santalales > Viscaceae > Viscum > Viscum album. Next base: position 597,909,600 of record OY728159.1, on the reverse strand, counting down.
TGGTATAAAATGAAAATCCTTGGGATGAAAGGTATATAGTCATTATGACGAATATGGTTAAGGTAAGTGGGATGTTAATAAATTGTTAATGATTAGATTCTATGGACCTGGATGTAATAAATATGTTTAATGAAGAATGAATGAAATGAAATGGGATGTTTATTGATGAATGGGTATACATGGCGAATTAATGGAATAATGGACTTAATAAAGATGATAAATTGTAAATAGCGGATTGAAAAATAATGAGGAAAATGTGAAGTTGTTGATTGTGTGCTTTTCTTTTCCCATGGATTTGGTTATGTTATTGATGATGTTTTTTATGGAAAGTGATGTCTTGGAACGGTTTCCATGTTGTTATTTTTATATTGTGAATGTGGTTGTAGGTATCTAAAATAACGAAGTAAGGAATGTGAAAACCTACATGTTGTGACAGACTGAGGTGGGTACGATCATACACACTATAATAGATTAATGTGTATTTTGTGGTGTACTAGAATAGACCACGGGGTATTGGTGGGATCATATATGGTGGGATCATGCATTTTAGGAGGAAGGAATGTGTTTTATGTTCTATATGTTAATGATACCCAAAAAATTATAAGGTTGTGGTGATGATGATGATGTGGTTATTATTGTGATGGAAATGATGCAAATATGTGGTTATGGGTGGGAGATGCACAAGGAAGGGGGATGGAACAAGGTTAATTCCCTTTGTATTTTTGTTACCCAATAGAAGTGTGTTTTGAAAGAGGATATGTTTTATTATGTTATAGATATGTGGTGATGCGTTATGTAGTGTTGAAATTATGACATTGTCTATAATTTTTGGTGTGAGAACTTGGTTTTCCTAAGACCCTCGTTTTACATTTTTCAGGGGCCTAGTTTTTATAAGATAGAATTTAGTGGTGCTATAGAGGCTAAGGGAGAGTTTTTTAAATTGAAGGGGTCACCACTCTATGGTGGTGGGTGCGATGATGGTCATTTTGAAGTTATCTTGTGAGCTAGAGTGTTGGGTAGGCCATTTTTTCCTTAGGCATTTGGTGGTTGATTATGGAGTTGGCCTTTGGTGTTGGGATACACCACAACAAGTGAAATAGTTGATATGGTTATTTTATATGGTGTTTAACATGGTTCATACACTTGTAAAAAATAGGGAAGGGGGAAATTTCGTGGGGATCCTATTTTTTTGGGAATGGAACTTGGAAAGAGGCCCTTTGAAAAATAAGCATTGTGGTTGTAATACCTCATGTTTTTGTGATTTTTTCCAAATAAATTAATTTTATTTGATAATATGCATTACATGAAACACCAAGTTAATATTTTACTAAAAAAACACTTTTTTAAATTGATTTACACACAAAATTAAGGTAATCCTGTGCTACATGCAACATTGGGTTAGCTTGTGTTACACACGACACTAAGTTTTAATAAAACCACGATATATTATTAATATAGTTATTCAAATGTGACCATTACAAACTAGTTGTTAAAATTATTGAGATGAATATTAATAAATATTTTTAAATTTTATGTATGATGGTTTTATATAAATAAAAAATATTTATAAAAAAGTACTTAATTTTCGGTAAAGTATTTATATGTTTCAAAAATACTATTTTCTAAAAAAATGCTTTTTTTGTTTCATTTTGTGAAAATTAAAAATAATAAATTTTCACACTTTTAGAAAATTAATTTTATAAAACAATATTAATTTTTGAAATCATCATTTCAAAATTAACTTAGGGTGAAATTTTGGGGTTTTTTGAAAAGTTTCAATTTTTGATGTATAGTGAAAAATACTGAATTTTAATTGAAAACTTCCTTTTTGTTTATTTTATTTATAAAGTTATATTATAGTTTAAATTATTTTTAAAGTAAAATTAGTTCAATTATTCATCCATTAATAAAATTTAATCTATTTTAATTAATTTCATATTGAATTTTGATATAAAAACTTTTTAAGCTTTTAGACATTTTCTCTTTAAAAACCCACTTTCTCATCACAACTATGTGATTAATTTTAATTTTAATTTTCTCAATTATGTGAATTAAATTTTGAAAAATGAATTAAATATTTTTAATCATCATAATTTATATTATTTAATATATTCAACTTAATTTTTTACTAAAATTAATAGTGAAAATAGTAAAAATTAATTATCGCCATTAAAGTAAAAATCGATTTACTGGGGGTTAAACTAAGAATATAAGGGTTTAAAATGATCAATAAACTTTTAAAACTCCCATTTTATGAAAATATTTCTACCTTATATATTATATATTCAATAATTTTCCTGTTATAAGGCTTGTTTCATGATAAAAACATGGATATGATTGAATATTTTCAAAACATTTCAAGTGTGTCACACACGTCACTTATAAAAGGACACCCTCTATAATTTTTTATCATCAAATTAAAATACATTTGGTTCAGAAAATACCTACATAAATTACTTTATAACTTCCATAATCTCATCTTAAAAGTATTATTTTGGATAGAAATCATCCTAGGAAGGATTTTGGTGTAAACCTAAGGAGGATACCCTAAGAAGAGGTAACGTTAATCAATAGGTATTTTTATTTTATTTCTTCATCTACCTCCTTAAATTATTATTATAAAATGAATATATAACATCCTAAGTATATTAAATATAAAATTATTTTTTATATTATGTTTATGTCACATACAAGACTTATTTTGAAGTTAAATTTCATTTATTTTCCTTTCATTCTTTGTTTTGGATGGTTTCCAAAGGTTTTATGGAGAAATAGATGAGTTTTCATGAATTGGGCCAAACCGTGAGCCCAATTCCAGGTTTAAAAATAAATTTTTTTCTTTTATAACTTTTTCATTTTTTAATATTTTCACCCATTCCAATTCCTAAATGGTCTCCTATGACCTATTAACACCAAAATATAAATTTGGAGCCTTTATAAATCCATAATCATGGTGGATATGGGTTTTTATTTAAGATATTGGGCCTGCCCGAAAGCCCATTTCCTACATTAAAAATAATTTTTAATTTTTTTTATATCTCCTTCACTATTTATGTTTTTTCGGGGATTCCACCTCCCTATCGACCCTAAGAAACCCAGGCGCGCTCCCATTGCTTTTCCCCCCCTCCTTGGAGCTCTTTGAAATCGCGAATTAGGGCTGATCTTCATAGGGTGTCTCAAATCGTCCAGAATTGAAGAGGTAAATTCATCCCTTCTTAACTCTCTCAATTATTACTATTTTCCCTCCATTCTAGTTTCTAAATTACCTCCTAAATCTTGTTCAAACAATCCCATAATTTTGGCTGTTTTCAATTTCATAAACTATTGTTTTTGGAGTGATTAATTCAGGATACTTCAAGTAGGTGAGTCTATTTCTTTCCTCTTTCAAATTGCTTAGGGTTTCTTCCCTAATTCTTGAATTATAAAAATTCCAGAAGTTAGGGTTAGTTCCTAGGTTCTAAATTACTATATTTTGGGTGAAATATTGAGGTTTTAGGTTTCTCTTAACTTCCTTGAGGTGTGGCGGTCGTGCGATTGATGTTTCACCCCAATATTTGAGGGTTTCGACACATTCGGTAGGTGATTCCGTGGGTAACCATTTAATGATGAGTTAGTTTGCTTGATTAAATAATTTTTCATGTTCCTTATATGCTGTTTATTATGCGAAAACCATTTTTGGTAGTAATATCAAATCATTTGGTATTAAAGTTACATTTTTGTTTGAAGTATGTATTTTTCAAATGTATTTCTTATGTTATCTCTTGTTGTAGTTTTGTAAAACGTGGAAGTGATTTATTAGTTGTTGAACGGGGCTGCCAATTTTGGTTGGGTAATAATATAGTGTCCTGTGGGCCTAAAAATGAGGGTCTTTTAATGGGTTTTATGGGTGTAACCTTGTTATACTCTTTGAAAGTGTTTTATGGATTTGTGTGTTCTCATGTGTATCTTTTGTGATATTGTTCAAGGTGATTATATAACATTTGAAAGTGGATTATTACATGTTGATTGGGATGAAAAATCTTGTTTTGGTAAGATATTGGTGTGATTTTGGCTAAAATATAGGTTTTTGAAATGGGTTTTTTTTTGCAAGACATATTTTCACCACTTGGGTTCTTATTATGAAAATTGTAAATGTTTTAGTTGGTTAAACAAAATGGGAAAAGGGTGTATATGTACTGTTTGGTATATGTGTTCACGTATTATGAGGTTTTGAAAGGTGAAGTGATGTTTTAAGATTTCAAATATTTTGAGAATGTTTTGTAAATTTCTGTAATGTTTTAGTAAATTGTGATGTTGGAGCGAAACTTGTTTGTGGGCTATTTTGGTGTGAGTCGGATTTCAAAATCAATTTGAATGAAAAGTGGACATTTGTGACTTGTGTTGTATACATGTGGGATGTTTTGTGAATTTATGATATGGAAATATTATTTTATTGTGAATATTATATTCATTGACTTGTTGAACTTGTTTGAGCACAAAGGGAAAACCCAGGTATCTAGGTGGGTGGACGTGTACTAGTATGCTAGTGAATCTGTGGGGTTTGGCCTCAGTTTCACTTAGCAAGATTGATTCTTACAACTCTTACTAAATTATTATGATGATGATTGGGGACCACTCGGTTATGGGTATGTACCCTACTAGTGGCTCGTGCACGAGAATGAATATTTGTGATGGTTACTCTCACCGAGATACGAGGTACCTGGGACCCACAACTAGCTAGTGTTTAGGGGTTATTTTCCATTGCTTGTGCTCACTAGATATTTTGTGCTTATCGTCAGCATATGGTATGAGTGGCTGGAAAATTCAGTAGACTTGGTATTTATTTTAAAAGTGTTTATTCTTTAAATTAGCCCACTTGAAAACTGATTTTTTTAAGTTGCATCTTTTAGAAATTGTAACTAGAAATTACATGTTTTTGAAAACATGCATGCTTTTCATATTTGAATGTTTATCGCATGGAATATCTTAGTGGTGGTATCCTACTGGGCATTGTCTCACTCCCTAATTACACCTTTGGGTGTAAGTAGACTTGGTTATTTTTTTTGTCGCAGGTTGGGTACAATTTTTTTTGTTATAGTGGTTCGGGTTTCTAGTAGGTCCTTGGTGGTGAAGTCTTGCGGAGATGGCTTGAGGGCGGTGCCCCATGCCATGAGGGTTCTTGGGATATTTCATTTTGGTTTTGTACCTTTGGTATAGTCTTTTTTAGTTGTTTTAAGCTAAGTAATTCAGTTCTGAAGTTTTGTAAAAGATTGTTTGGTTTGAAAAATCCAGATTCGTTTTATTGGATTCTTTTGTTGTTTTAAGTTTATAAACTCGGGTAAATCATTCCCAATTCTCATTTTATGATACCCGGGCACTTGTGACAGCCCGTGGGGATTGGGAACACCCTTCAGGCCTTGTCACGGGCCAGGTTTGGCACTGGTTTCGGTGGTGACCACATTTGGTTCGTGACAAAATGGTATCAAATGGTGACTCTCTCTCTTTGGGTAATGTTATTTGGGGAACAATCAGAATAATATGGAGTTAGGATTTTTGGGACTTTGAATTTCAGTTATGAGTAGTGTGGATGATCACCACACCTCATGATGGGATTCACGTCTCTAGGGGAATTCGGGACCTTTCAGAGTCCTTTGGTTTTCTTGGTTTAATGATGATTAGGGGAAATGAAAAGAGAGTTGGGTTAATGGTCTCAGTAAGCTCACAGGGCCTGGAAAGCCATGTGGAGCTGAGGATATTCCCAAGAACACTCTCTGTGATAGTGAAGTGATTGGAATATGGATGCCAACCATATGTCCATGTCACCCACTGAAACTAGTTTCCAATCGCATTGTCTTGTGTTATTTAGTTTTGAAATATTGGAACTTTGGTCTTAAAGTGACTTGGTTTTAAGAAGTGTAAAGTTTTTGTGAAATGATTTTCAAATAAATATGGAATTGTTTGATTTATGAAATAGTGGAACGAAATATTCAGAATTATTTTGAAATGGAAAATGGCGTGCTTACACCTCTTTTGAAAGCAGAAACTATACTGAAGTTAGTTTTGAAAAAGTGTTTCCAATAGTGTTTTCTAAACTATCATAGGGTGTTTTGTTGGGATGAGATTTTATGAAATTGATGTGAATAACATGGAATTGTTTTCTTGTATAAATGGTTGTTTCTTTATGAAAATTTTAGTAATATTTGAATTGGGATTTGGATCCCTTGGTTAGCAGTTTTGAGAAAAAGGATGTTTTGGTTGGCTGTTTTGGTTTTGAAAAGTGGAAAGAATCTTTATTTTAACCTTTGGTATTTCCATGAGTGACCACATGCATGGGGTTATATGGGATGATGGATGGTTGATGGCATGACTGGATGAGTTCCGGGACGGGTATGAGAAGGGTGCCCGGTGTGGCACAAAAACATGCATATGTGAGGCCCATGGGGTACCATTGTGGAAACACTTATTGCTAAATCGTTTGTTTTCAAAGAATTGGTTTTAAAGAAAAACATGATGTCTTGATGAATAGTTTGGTATGGTTTTTGTTATGGGTTTTTGAAAATGTTGATGTTGTTGGATGTTTTGAGTCCAAGAACCCCTTCTGTTTGAACTGTGTTTTGGGTTTGTGTTTGGTCGGTAAGCTATGTTGTAGGGATGGTTAGTGGTCTCTTTTGAAAAATGTTTTGGGATGCCCTTATAGAGGTTTCCTTCATGTGTTTGGATCTGGTTTGTGGCATGTTTTTACCAATGGACCAGCTTGGTTGGGTCCTTGGGTTCTCTCATTGGATATGGTACGCCCCCATTAAGTGTTAATGCACAACTGAAGTGCAACCCGTATTGTTTTTCCATTGGAAAATCCTCAAGTTGATCAATATAAGAAATATTTTATCTATCATTTTTGATTGAGTATACACCCATTCATTTTGTTGATTTGTGGTTCCTCTTGTAGTGGGATAATGCTTGTGGAAGGTTGAAAGAGACCTTAGTTTCTTAAGTTTCATGATTCCTTGAAGGTGGAAGTGTTCTTTGGTTGTTAGTGTGGATGAGTGTCATGATGGTGTCTAAGAGGGCCTCTGGGTTTTTCATAGTTTCATAAAATAAAGAGTTATTATTAAACCACCAATTTTGAGATTTTGGTTATGATAGGATATTGTGTCCACTTTTTGGTCTTCTCTGTTGTTTAGGGACTTGGAATATGGTCATGTTCCATGTATTATTTCTATCAATCGCAAGGGTCATGTTCTGTGACGTATTGTGATGTTGTGTGCTCTTTTGACTGTAAAGGTGAAGGTCACACAACCTTCAGAGGTTTTATGTTATGTTGGGAGTATGTCTCCCTTGGGAAAAACATAAAATCCACTATCATAGAGGAAGATGTTTATATGTGTCTTGCCCTTCTATTGTTTCTCACCCAAAGAAACATGGTGCGATGTATGTGCATCTTCTGGTCCCTTTTTTCAGTGAAATGTCTAGTTTTGGTAGTGTGAGTTATGGAGTGTGTTATGTCTTGATGAACCCATCGGGGTATGCGGTGTAGTTGTTTATGGCATCGAAAGAAGAAGTTCCATATAGGGGTTTCCACAACATAACTACGAGGCCGAAGATTCTTCAATATTTTGAGCTCCAGCCATAGGTCCCGGAGAGAAGCTAACACGTAGTCAGGGGAAACCCCAGTGTCATTTAAACCCTTGTACAAAGTCCAATCCTCAGTATGAAAGATAAGATGATTTTAAACCTATGGTGTCATCATCTATCTTCTGTTGCTCATGTTCGGTGGAAATAGGTGGAGGGCCTTGTAACCATGTCATCGCCCAATGTTATTCCCTCCCCCTTTGGTTTCCATTGAGTCTTTATAGAATGGTATGATGTTTGGCTAGACAGGTTAACCACACGGTTTGCACTTGGTTAGTAGTGAGCATGCCCCAAAAAAACCATGTAGCTAGAAGAATCTACACTATTAGTTCATGGTTTCCCAAACCTTGCAGACTAACCATGTGGTCGTCCCAACACTTTATATTTTGGGGTCTTTCTGTACCGGCCCATGCTGGTCGATTAAGATGGTTGGTTCTTATGGTGGGGAGCCTATTTTTTCCCCCCGTACCAATAAATTAGACTTATCCATGGTCAAGGATTGGTGGTAGGTAGTCTCATTCAGATCTATCAACCTACCTAAATCTTCCTTGGGTAACTATTGATATTGGAGAGTGCCCAATGGTTTAGTTATAGCAAGGTATGTGTAACCTTGTTCGATGTTGTTGTTCGTTTGAGTGAATTTCTTGAGTCTTGTTCGGATAGTGTTTGAGGAGTTTTCCTTTGGGATAAAGCCTGAATGTGATTTATTGTTTCAGGAAAGTGGTGTATGATTTTTTTTGAATTATTCCTTCTTTAATTGATCACTGGAGGTGTTTTGGCCTTTGATGGAGAAACCTGGAAAGGGAGTATATCTTGGTTTATCAGTTGGGTTTGACTTTCGTATCTGGCCTTTCTGTAGCTTTACGGGGACGAAAAGTTTTCATGGTGGGGAGAATTGTCACATACATGAATTATTTTGAAGTTAAATTTTATTTATTTTCCTTTCATTCTTTATTTTGGATGGTTTCCAAATGTTTTATGGAGAAATAGATGAATTTTCATGAATTGGGCCAAACCGTGAGCCCAATTCCAGATTTAAAAATAAAATTTTGTTTCTTTTATAACTTTTTCATTTTTTAATATTTTCCCCCATTCCAATTCCTAAATGGTCTCCTCTGACCTATTAACACCAAAATATAAATTTTTAGCCTTTATAAATCAATAATCATGGTGGATATGGGTTTTTATTTAAGATATTGGGCCTACCAGAAAGCCCATTTCCTGCATTAAAAATAATTTTTAAGTTTTTTTATATCTCCTTCCATATTTGCGTTTTTTCGGTGATTCCACCTCCCTATAGACCCTAAGAAACCCAGGCGCGCTCCCATTGCCTTTCACCCCTCCTTGGAGCTCTTTGAAATCGTGAATTAGGGCTGATCTTCATAGGGTGTCTCAAATCGGCCAGAACTAAAGAGGTAACTTCATCCCTTCTTAACTCTCTCAATTCTTACTATTTTACCTCCATTAAAGTTCCTAAATTACATCATAAATATTATTAGAACAATACCTGAATTTTGGATGTTTTGAAATTCAGAAACTATTGTTTTTGGAGTGATTAATTCAGGATACTTCAAGTAGGTGCGTCTATTTCTTTCCTCTTTCAAATTGCATAGGGTTTCTTCCCTAATTCTTGAATTATAAAAATTCCAGAAGTTAGGGTTCGTTCCTAGGTTATAAATTACTGTATTTTGGGTGAAATATTGAGGTTTTAGGTTTCTTTTAAGTTCCTTTAGGTGCGGCGGTCGTGCGGTTGATGTTTCACCCCAATATTTGAGGGTTTCGACACATTCGGTAGGTGATTCCGTGGGTAACCATTTAATGATGAGTTAGTTTGCTTGATTAAATAATTTTTCATGTTACTTATATTCTGTTTATTATGCAAAAACCATTTTTGGTAGCAATAGCAAAGCATTTGGTATTAAAGTTACATTTTTGTTTGAAGTATGTATTTTTCAAATGTATTTCTTGTGTCATCTCTTGTAGTAGTTTTGTAAAACGTGGAAGTGATTTATTAGTTGTTGAACGGGGCTTCTAATTTTGGTTGGGTAATAACATAGTGTCATGTGGGCCTAAAAATGAGGGTATTTTAATGGGTTTTATGGGTGTAACCTTGTTATACTCTTTGAAAGTGTTTTATGTATTTGTGTGTTCTCATGTGTATCTTTTGCGATATTGTTCAAGGTGATTATATAACATTTGAAAGTTGATTATTACATGTTTATTGGGATTCCAATTCTGTTTTGGTAAGATATTGGTGTGATTTTGGCTTAAATATAGGTTTTTGAAATGGGTTTTTTGTGCAAGACATATGTGCACCACTTGGGTTCTTATTATGAAAATTGTAAAAGTTTTAGTTGGTTAAACAAAGTGGGAAAATGGTGCATATGTACTGTTTGGTATATGTGTTCACGTATTATGGGGTTTTTAAAGGTGAAGTGATGTTTTAAGATTTCAAATATTTTTATAATGTTTTGTAAATTTCTGTAATGTTTTAGTAAATTGTGATGTTGGAGCGAAACTTGTTTGTGGGCTATTTTGGTGTGAGTCGGATTTCAAAATCAATTTGAATGAAAAGTGGACTTTTGTGACTTGTGTTGTATACATGTGGGCTGTTTGGTGAATTTATGACATGGAAATATTATTTTATTGTGAATATTATATTTATTGACTTGTTGAACTTGTTTGAGCACAAAGGGAAAACCCGGGTATCTAGGTGGGTGGACGTGTACTAGTATTCTAGTGAATCTGTGGGGTTTGGCATCAGTTTCACTTAGAAAGATTGACGCTTACAAATATAACTAAATTATGATGATGGTGATTGGGGACCACTAGGTTATGGGTATGTACCCTACTAGTGGCTCGTGCACGAGAATGAATATTTGTGATGGTTACTCTCACTGAGATATGAGGTATCTGGGAACCACAACTAGCTAGTGCCTGGGGGTTATTTACCATTGCTTGTGCTCACTAGATATTTTGTGCTTATCATCGGCATATGGTATGAGTGTCTGGAAAATTCAGTAGCCTTGGTATTTATTTTAAAAGTGTTTATTCTTTAAATTAGCCCACTTGAAAACTGATTTTTTTAAGTTGTATCTCTTAGAAATTGTAACTAGAAATTACATGTTTGTGAAAACTTGCATGCTTTTCATATTTGAATGTTTATCGCATGGAATCTATTAGTGATGGTATCCTACTGGGCATTTTCTCACTCCCTACTTACACCTTTGGGTGTGAGTAGACTTGGTTATTTTTGTTGTCGCAGGTTGGGTACAATTTTTTCGTTCCAGTGGTTCGGGTTTCTAGCAGGTCCTTGGTGGCGAAGTCTTGCGGAGATGGCTTGAGGGTGGTGCCCCATTCCATGAGGGTTCTTGGGATATTTCATTTTGGTTTTGTACCTTTGGTATAGTCCTTTTTAGTTGTTTTAAGCTATGTAATTTAGTTCTGAATTTTTGTAAGAGATTGTTTGGTTTGAAAAATCCAGATTCGTTTTATTGTATTCTTTTGTTGTTTTAAGTTTATAAAATCAGGTAAATCATTCCCAATTACTATTTTATGATACCCGGGCACTTGTGCCAGCCCGTGGGGATCGGGAACGCCCTTCGGGCCTTTTCACGGGCCAGGTTTGGCACTGGTTTTGGTGGTGACCAGATTTGGTTCGTGACAAAATGGTATCAAAGGGTGGTTCGCTCTCTTTGGGTCATGTTATTTGGGGAACAATCAGGATAATATGAAGTTAGGATTTTTGGGACTTCGAATTTCAGTTATGAGTAGTGTGGCTGATCACCACACCTCATGACGAGATTCACATCTCCAGGGGAAGTCGGGACCTTTCAGAGTCCTTTGGTTTTCTTGGTTTAATGATGATTAGGGGAAATGAAAAGAGAGTTGGGTTAATGGTCTCAGTATGCTCACAGGGCCTGGAAAGCCATGTGGAGATGAGGATATTCCCAAGAACACTCTCTGTGACAGTGAAGTGATTGGAATATGGCTACCAACCATATGTCCATGTCACCCACTGAAACTAGTTTCCTCTCGCATTGTCTTGTGTTATTTAGTTTTGAAATATTGGAACTTTGGTCTTAAAGTGACTTGGTTTTACGAAGTGTAAAGTTTTTGTGAAATGATTTTCAAATAAATATGGAATGGTTTGATTTATGAAATAGTGGAACCAAATATTCAGAATTATTTTGAAATGGAAAATGGCGTGCTTACACCTCTTTTGAAAGCAGAAACTATACTGAAGTTGGTTTTCAAATTTTTTTTCCAATAGTGTTTTCTAAACTATCATAGGGTGTTTTTTGGGGATGAGATTTTATGAAATTGATGTGAATAACATGAAATTGTGTTCTTGTATAAATGTTTGTTTCTTTATGAAAATTTTAGTAATATTTGAATTGGGATTTGGATCCCTTGGTTAGCAATTTTGAGAAAAAGGATGTGTTGGTTGGCCGTTTTGGTTTTGAAAAGTTGAAAGAATATTTGTTTTAACCTTTGGTATTTCCGTGAGTGACCACATGCATGGGGTTATATGGGATGATGGATGGTTGATGGCATGACTGGATGAGTTCCGGGACGGATATGAGAAGGGTGCCCAGTGTGGTACAAAAACATGCATATGTGAGGCCCATGGGGTACCATTGGTGGATACTCTTATTGCTAAACTGTTTGTTTTCAAAGAATTGGTTTCAAAGAAAAACATGATGTCTTGATGAATAGTTTGGTATGGTTTTTATTATGGGTTTTTGAAAATGTTGATGTTGTGGGATGTTTTGAGTCCAAGAACCCCTTCTGTTTGAACTGTGTTTTGGGATTGTGTTTGGTCTGTAAACTGTGTTATAGGGATGGTTAGTGGTCTCTTTTGAAAAATGTTTTGGGAAGCCCTTACAGTGGTTCCCTTCATGTGTTTGGATCTGGTTTGTGGCATGTTTTGACCAATGGACCAGCTTGGTTGGGTCCTTGGGTTCTCTCATTGGATATGGTACACCCCCATTAAGGGTTAATGCACAATTGAAGTGCAACCCATATTGTTTTTCCATTGGAAAATCCTCAAGTTGATCAATATAAGGAATATTTTATCTATCATTGTTGATTGAGTATACACCCATTCATTTCGTTGATTTTTGGTTCCTCTTGTAGTGGGATAGTGCTTATGGAAGGTTGAAAGAGACCTTAGTTTCTTAAGTTTCATGATTCATCGAAGGTGGAAGTGTTATTTGGTTGTTAGTGTGGATGAGTGTCATGATGGTGTCTAAGAGGGCCTCTATATTTTTCATAGTTTCCTTGAAGAAAGAGTTATTTTTAAACAACCAATTTTGAGATTTTGGTTATGATAGGATATTGTGTCCACTTTTTGGTCTTCTCTGTTGTTTAGGGACTTGGAATATAGTCATGTTACATGTCTTGTTTCTATCAATCGCAAGGGTCATGCTCGGTGACGTATTGTGATGTTGTGTGCTCCTTTGACTGTAAAGGTGAAGGTCACACAACCTTCAGAGGTTATATGTTATGTTGGGAGTATGTCTCCCTTGGAAAAAACATCAAATCCACTATCTTAGAGGAAGGTGTTTATATGTGTCCTTCCCTTCTATTGTTTCTCACCCAAAGAAACATGGTGCGATGTATGTGCATCTTCTGATCCCTTGTTTCAGTGAAATGTCTGGTTTTGGTAGTGTGTGTTATGGAGTGTGTTATATCTTGATGAACCCATCGGTGTATGCGGTGTAGTTGTTTGTGGCATCGAAAGAAGAAGTTCCATGTAGGGGTTTCCACAACATAACTGCGTGGCCGAAGATTCTTCAATATTTTGAGCTCCAGCCATAGGTCCCGGAGAGAAGCTGGCACGTAGTCAGGGGAAACCCCAGTGTCATTTAAACCCTTGTACAATGTCCTATCCTCAGTATGAATGATAAGATGATTTTAAACCTATGGTGTCATAATCTATCTTCTGTTATTCATGTTCGGTGGAAATAGGTGGAGGGACTTGTACCCATGTCATCGCCCAATGTTATTCCCTCCCCCTTTCGTTTCCATTGAGTCTTTAGAGAATGGTATGAAGTTTGGCTAGACAGGTTGACCACACGGTTTGCACTTGGTTAGTAGTGACCATGCCCAAAAAAAACCATGTAGATAGAAGAATCTACACTGTTAGTTCATGGTTTCACAAACCGTGCAGACTAACCATGTGGTCGTCCCAACACTTTATATTTTGGGGTCTTTCTGTACTAGCCCATGCTGGTCGATTAAGATGGTTGGTTCTTATGGTGGGGAGCCTATTTTCCCCCCCGTACCAATAACTTAGAATTATCCATGGTCAAGGATTGGTGGTAGGTAGTCTCATTCAGATCTATCAAGCTACCTAAATCTTCCTTGGGTAACTATTGAGATTGGAGAGTGCCCAATGGTTTAGTTATAGCAAGTTATGTGTAACCTTGTTCGATGTTGTTGTTCGTTTGAGTGAATTTCTTGAGTCTTGTTCGGATAGCGTTTGAGGAGTTTTCCTTTGGGATAAAGCCTGAATGTGATTGATTGTTTTAGGAAAGTGGTGTATGATTTTGTTGTGAATTATTCCTTCCTTAATTGATCACTGGAGGTGTTTTGGCCTTTGTGGTCGAAACCTGGAAAGGGAGTACATCTTGGTTTATTAGTTGGGTTTGGCTTTCGTATCTGGCCTTTCTATAGCTTTACGGGGACAGAAAGTTTTCATGGTAGGGATAATTGTCACATACATGACTTATTTTGAAGTTAAATTTCATTATTTTTTCATTCTTTGTTTTGGATGGTTTCCAAAGGTTTTATGGAGAAATAGATGAGTTTTCATGAATTGGGCCAAACCGTGAGCCCAATTCCAGATTTAAAAATAAATTTTGTTTCTTTTATAACTTTTTCATTTTTAAAATTTTTCCCCCATTTCAATTCATAAATGGGCCTCTCTAACCTATTAACACCAAAATATAAATTTTTAGCCTTTATAAATCCATAATCATGGTGGATAAGGGTTTTTATTTAAGATATTGGGCCTGCCCGAAAGCCCATTTCCTCTATTAAAAATAATTTTTAATTTTTTTATATCTCCTTCACTATTTGCTTTTTTTCAGTGATTCCACCTCCCTCTCGACCCTAAGAAATCCAGGCGCGCTCCCATTGCCTTTACCCCCTCCTTGGAGCTATTTGAAATCGCGAATTTGGGCTGACCTTCATAGGGTGTCTCAAATCGACCAGAATTGACGAGGTCACTTCATCCCTTTTTAACTCTCTCAATTATTACTATTTTCCCTCCATTACAGTTCCTAAATTACCTCCTAAATCTTGTTCTAACAATACTTTAATTTTGGCTGTTTTTAATTTCAGAAACTATTGTTTTTGGAGTGATTAATTCAGGATACTTCAAGTAGGTGAGTCTATTTCTTTCCTCTTTCAAATTGCTTAGGGTTTCTTCCCTAATTCTTGAATTATAAAAATTTCAGAAGTTATAATTCGTGCCTAGGTTCTAAATTACTATATTTTGGGTGAAATATTGAGGTTTTAGGTTTCTTTTAACTTCCTTTAGGTGCGGCGGTCGTGCGGTTAATGTTTCGCCCCAATATTTGAGGGTTTCGACACATTCGGTAGGTGAGTCCGTGGGTAACCATTTAATGATGAGTTAGTTTGATTGATTAAATAATTCTTCATGTTCCTTATATGCTGTTTATTTTTTGAAAACCATTTTTGGTAGCAATAGCAAAGCATTTGGTATTAAAGTTACATTTTTGTTTGAAGTATGTATTTTTCAAATGTATTTCTTGTGTTATCTCTTGTAGTAGTTTTGTAAAATGTGGAAGTGATTTATTAGTTGTTGAACGGGGCTGCCAATTTTGGTTGGTTAATAACATAGTGTCATGTGGGCCTAAAAATGAGGGTAGTTTAATGGGTTTTATGTGTGTAACCTTATTATACTCTTTGAAAGTGTTTTATGGATTTGTGTGTTCTCATGTGTATCTTTTGCAATATTGTTCAAGGTGATTATATAACATTTGAAAGTGGATTATTACATGTTTATTGGGATGCCAATTCTGTTTTGGTAAGATATTGGTGTGATTTTGGCTTAAATATAGGTTTTTGAAATGGGTTTTTTGTGCAAGACATATTTACACCACTTGGGTTCTTATTATGAAAATTGTAAAAGTTTTAGTTGGTTAAAAAAAGTGGGAAAAGGGTGCATATGTACTGTTTGGTATATGTGTTCACGTATTATGGGGTTTTGAAAAGTGAAGTGATGTTTTAATATTTCAAATATTTTTAGAATGTTTTGTAAATTTCTGTAATGTTTTAGTAAATTGTGATGTTGGAGCGAAACTTGTTTGTGGGCTATTTTGGTGTGAGTCGGATTTCAAAATCAATTTGAATGAAAAGTGGACTTTTGTGACTTGTGTTGTATACATGTGGGATGTTTGGTGAATTTATGATATGGAAATATTGTTTTATTGTTAATATTATATTCATTAACTTGTTGAACTTGTTTGAGCACAACGGGAAAACCTGGGTATCTAGGTGGGTGGACGTGTACTAGTATGCTAGTGAATCTGTGGGGTTTGGCCTCAGTTTCACTTAGCAATATTGACGCTTACAACTCTAACTAAATTATGATGATGATGATTGGGGTCCACTAGGTTATGGGTATGTACCCTACTACTGGCTCGTGCACGAGAATGGATATTTGTGATGGTTACTCTCACCGAGATACGAGGTACCTGGGACCCACAACTAGCTAGTGCCTAGAGGTTATTTCCCATTGCTTGTGCTCACTAGATATTTTGTGCTTATCGTCAGCATACAGTATGAGTGGCTGGAAAATTCAGTAGCCTTGGTATTTATTTTAAAAGTGTTTATTCTTTAAATTAGCCCACTTGAAAACTGATTTTTTTAATTTGCATCTTTTAGAAATTGTAACTAGAAATTACATGTTTGTGAAAACTTGCATGGTTTTCATCTTTGAATGTTTATCGCATGGAATCTCTTAGTGGTGGTATCCTACTGGGCATTGTCTCACTCCCTACTTACACCTTTGGGTGTAAGTAGACTTGGTTATTTTTTTTGTCGCAGGTTGGGTACAATTTTTTTTGTTCCAGTTGTTTGGGTTTCTAGCAGGTCCTTGGTGGTGAAGTCTTGCGGAGATGGATTGAGGGCGGTGCCCCATGCCATGAGGGTTCTTGGGATATTTCATTTTGGTTTTGTACCTTTGGTATAGTCTTTTTTAGTTGTTTTAAGCTATGTAATTCAGTTCTGAATTTTTGTATGAGATTGTTTGGTTTGAAAAATCCAGATTCGTTTTATTGGATTCTTTTGTAGTTTTAAGTTTATAAACTCGGGTATATCGTTCCCAATTATCATTTTATGATACTTGGGCACTTGTGACAGCCTGTGGGGATCAGGAACGCCCTTTGGGCCTTGTCACGGGCCAGGTTTGGCACTAGTTTCGGTGGTGACCAGATTTGGTTCGTGACAATTCATGACCTAAAACTATCTCCACTTCTATCGAATGGGTTATAGAATCATCATTCATGTGTACGACAAACTACCACCTCACGAATCACTATCATTTGTTTCTTTATCACCACCTATCAAGGATATAAATAATGAAGAATTTATTTTTTATATAATATATTTGTGATATTATTATTATTATTAAACTATCATATCACACATACCTTTATAATTTCCATGCCTTGGGAACAAGACAACGTCGTCTGTGTGTACGACATACTACAACCTCTCAAAGTGATGTGATTCATTCACGCTTTACATGGAAGGTATTAAGGATGATTTCAATGAAAATATGTGATATATTTTATATAAAAATTATTTTTTAATTATAATATATTTATCATTTACTTTTCATTCTTTAAATCTAATAAGGAAATAGAAACGATGTTCATTCTTATGTATGACTTACCATCTCTATGAACAGTGTATTTAATTTCTTATAACTAAATTTTATTAATTACTATAAATAAATATATAATGAATATATATTATATTTCTATCATGGTTTAAATTTTATATTTTATGAAACCATGATCAAATTAATATGAATAAAAATAACAAGACAAAACATATATGAAAAACAAAACAGTTATTTCCCAAAACATGACTTTAACATGAAATTGTTAATAAAAAGGTAATAAAATGTCATAATAAAATAATATGTGGTATAATATATATAAATATGGTTCTTTAATATATTTATAATAAAATTAAATTTATTATAAAATAATTTTTAATGAGTACGATGGAAGTTAAGACTTAAGGTAAGATATTTATAGTCTCTCTTTTGTTTCAGGGAGACATATAAAAATTCACCACTCATTACTTTTATGTGGTGTATATACTACCAATTTGACATGTTATGTCATTAATACCATTATTTTAATGATATTTAAATTTTCATTTGATGTTATAATTTATTTGGGATTGCGAATCAAAAAGATTACCAAAGTGGTAAGGGATTTTTGTCTCAATTTTATTCCTTTGAGACATACATTATGTTATGATCGTATATTATTTCATGAGGTGTATATAAAATCCTTTGAAATGTAATATAAAAAATTTATCATCTTCATGGTATTTTAAGTTTCATTTTATATTATTCTTTAATAGGGCTTATGATTCAAGGTTAACAAAGTGGTAAAGACTTTATGTTACAATCTCACCATTTATTGGGATTTTTTATGATTATGTTTCTGATGATAAAATATTATGATCCATCCTTCAAGAAACTCATTAATCTTTTTATAATATATTTATTCATGATATTTTAAATTATAAATACATTTACACTCTTTGGTACTTAAAACAATTTAGAAAACAAGTTTAGGAAAATATGACTTTATATATCACTTCAGTTAGAAATCCATTTTCTTTGAAAACCATGTTTTTTAAAAACATTTTTAATTTTTTTATTATACTCCTAGGATTTTTTAAAAGAAAATTTTCACAATTTTTAAATTTTCTTAGTTTTTTTTAAAGGAATATTCATATAATTTTAAAGAATAATTCGCATTTATATTTTACTGAAAATGTGAAAATAATCTTTATTTTTACATATACAGCTTGAACGAAACTTACAATCATCATGAAAATTATTTTCATTGAATGTTATTTTATAAATTTTAAAGTTTATTTTAAAATAAAAATATTTTCTAAAATGTTTATGGTTTAAAAAGTGTTTTTAAAACCAGATAGGAAATTTTCTTGAGGAACTATTTTAAATGATTGATCAAAATCATTTCCCATCTAAGATAAAACTTGTTGATGTTACTTATTCCTTACTTAGGATATGATATAAATATATTATTATTATTATTTATCTAAATTGGTTTTTTATGATGATATGATTTTTATGAAACCCGTTTCTCTTCCATAGGTTATACCGTGATAAATTTATTATGAAACCTGCTCATTTTTTCACAAGTTATACAATTATAAAATAATGAAATGATTATGAAACATATCTATTTTATACCGGTTATGATATGATGAAATGTTTATAAAACCCATTTTATTTCATGGGTTATGATATGATGAATTTTTTATGATCTTGTGGAACTCATAAATATGGTTTTCATTATGAGAAGGATGGGAACTATATCCCACTTAAATGCATTTGGTAAAGTTTTATATCTCATGAGATGGACAAGACTAGAATGGGGAGTGATCTTGGTTCATTTAGGGACTTTATCTAATATGATGGTCTTGGGAGTGAACTTTGACTACCATGATGGTCTGGGGAGTAAAATCATTCCACTATGATTTCCCTAGAAAAGATACTTGACTAGTATAGAAATGATTTTATATGTTAATATGTGTGCCACAAACCTATGACTTATTAAAATATAATGCTTTCTTGGATCATGTTATTTGATTCCCTTATGGTTCATGTCTTTTGAACTTCCAATATTTATTTCGTGACTAAATATTATGATATTTGGTATAGAAGTTATGGTTTTGATATGTTATGATCAGCTTCTCATTCCCTTATGTTCATGTTATGCTTACATATCTACCTTATTTACCCTTATTGAGAATTTGATCTCACCCTTTATTATGTTTCCTTTCCCTAGGTTATGAATAAATTTATTATGTATGATATGTCTAATAAGGGTGATATTTATGAAGATCATAGTGGGATATGATGTAGTTTACCTATGGACTAGTTATTTCTATTTCCAAGTTTCCAAATACAACAAACTATTATGCTCCTCAAACGTGTGTCTATGTAATGTAATTAATATTCATAAAAAATGAAATTATATCTATGTATGATAAATATGGGTTTCTATATTTGGTATTAGATTATTTTTTTAGTCAACCTTTAAAAACTAGGATGAGAAAAACATAGTGATATACCAAAGGATATGACTTAGGATAAGTCTAAGGATGAGTCAAAGTACAAATAAATGTATTGGAATTTTGGTAAAGGATAGAGAGAGTGATTTAAATAAAATTACATACCTTTATGGATAATAAAAGTGGATATAGCTATATAAAATAGGTACCTAGTAGTAATAACTCAAAAAAGGGTGCATTGATCTGGACTTAATCATCACCATAAGTATGACAACAAGCCTTGCTCCACACCTAGTTTGACACTCCCAGGGGATATTCTTTGGAGAATTAAAAACTATTTATGAACCATTATGAAGGATTTAAATATAATATGACTATGAAAAACTTTAGATAATCCAAAGGTATCATAGATTAAATAACAACGAGTCATAATTTAGACACCCTAAAATTTATTTTTCAAGATTATGTGGCTTAACAATATGATTATTGTTTCATAAACTAAGATTTTTGGTTTTAGTCAATGGATATAATTCAAAGGAACCTTTTAAATACAAAGTTCGATGGAAAATGAAATGATTTTTCTCCTAATAAGCCATAGGTTTTGGGAATTGGAATGAAAAATTTTGTTTATATGGTCACACAACTTTCTTAAGCTACAAATAATGCTAAAATTATAAATGAACAAAGGAGGGAATAACATTCTGTTGAGTCCTTCATGAGGAAACACCCACATTATTTCATTAAAAATGTTGATCTTATAGTTTCTAAGAAATGGATCAGTGCCATTGTAAACATTTTTTCTATTCTCTAGTGTTTGGTACACGAAAGAATCATTTTTTTGGCTACCATTTGTAAGTTGAATCAAATAAATTATGGAATATTATCAAGAATACTAGTAAATTAGATAACATTGACTCCATAGATTGGGATGAGTTCAAGAAATTATTTTTCAATAATTAATTTTATCATATTCACCATATGAAGATAAAGAATGATTTTTTCTGAGTTAAATATAAAGGATGATGATTCCATTAGTACCTATAAGGAAAATTTTATAAGACTTTCAGGTTATGAATATGGTATTATCATCCAAACTAAAAGTAAGTTTGATAAATTCTTTAGTGTCATAAAAGCATGTTTCCAATGGGAATTATCCATAATAGACTTCAATTTCTATGAAGAGATTGTTCTATGTGATATCAAGGTGAAAATGGAGGTTGGAGTTACATATCAATCTTATTGTCTTGAAAAGAAAAGGAAGAAGGTGTTCAAAGTAAAATCTAAAAACTATGGAGATAAGAATATGAGATTTATTTTATTCTCAGAGTGTGTGAAGAAACATGGAGAAATTATCTTAATAGGAAAAGTAAATGTTTTAATGGTGTAATGGAAGGTCATTAATAAATTGATTGCTGAAGTGATGGGAAGAAGTTATCTAATGATGAGAATATAGAAAAATATACATAGAATGCACCACCCACACTTCAGTGTTTCAAAATTAAGGTGTATAGACATTTTGAAAATCAATTCTCAAATATGAAGGTTAATGATGATGATCAACATTAACAACCTCTCGAGTCGAGAGATAAAGGGATATAACATGCAATAACCATTTTTGACAAGGTATATAATAATGACATGATGAAAGATATGAATACCATGTATATATCTTATTGAATTACATACCTAACCCTTCACATGTATTGAACCCAGAGGTCATACCACTGAAGCAAGATCTTTCTAACGAGGAACAACCGGTAGAGATTATGGATCATACAAAGAAAGTTCTATAAAACAAAATAAGTTACTTGGTCAAATTTTTATGGAGAAAGCACTTGTATAAGGAAGATATGAGGTAAATTGAGGACATTATTAGGTAAAATTATCCTCATTTTTTTGTATCTAAGTGACAGATTTTGAGATAGAAATTCATTTTAAGGGTGGCAGAATGTAATGCCCTAAGTTTTTGTGAATTTTATTTGAATAAATTTAATTTATTTAATAGATTTCATTACATGAAACAAAAAGTTAAGATTTTACTACAAATAAAACTAGGTTATATTTCATTACACATAACCCCAAGTTAATCTTGGCCTATATGCAACACTAGGTTAGCTTGTGTTACACATGACACTAAGTTTTAATAAAAACCATGATATATTATTAATATAGTTATTCAAATGTGACTATTATAACCTATCCATTAAACTTATTGATATAAATAGTAATAAATAATTTTTAAATATTATGCATAATGGTTTTATATAAAGAAATCATATTTATAAAAAAAATTTACTTTCAGTGAAGTCTTTATAGGTTTTGAAAATACTATTATCTTAAAAAATGATTCTTGATTCCTTTTGTAAACATTAATAAAATATAATTTTCACACTTTAAAAAAATTAAATTTATAAAATTAAATTAAATTTTAAGATAATCATGTAAAAAATATATTAGGTTTGTTTTTTGGTATTTTTTTGAAAAGTTTCATTTTCTGATGAATATTGAAAAATATTGAATTTTAATTGAAAACATTATTTTAGATTAATTTATTTATAAAGTTAAATTATATTTTAAATTATTTTTAAAGTAAAATTAGTTCAATTATATATCCTTTAATCCAATTTAGGTCATTGTAATAAATTTCATATTGAATTTTGAAGTAAAAACTTTGTAAACTTTGGAACATGTTCTCTTTTAAAAACCAGATTTCTCATCGCATCTATGAGATTAATTTTAATTTAAAATTTTATATCTATGTGAATGGAATTTATAAAAATGTATTCCATATTTTTAATTATCATAATTTACATTATATAATAATTTTAGTTTAATTTTTTACAAAAATTAATTGTGAAACTATAAAAATTAATTACCATGATTAAGGTGAAAACTGATTTACTTGGGGGTTAAACTAGAACTACTGGAAAATCCACCTATAAAAATTGTTTTAAACCATGGGTATGGCCCCTAAAATTTTGAGTATATGATATACCCATGGTTTTAAAAACCTTGGCCTATTGAGGTGTTGGTATAGACCTTTACCCATAATTTCTATACAAATCGTGGTATAGGTCCCATTGATTTTTCCATACCCACAATTTTAAATATTTTTTGGGTATATATCTATACCAAAACATAAAAAACCATGGGTATATCTTTTCCCATCAGAGAACCTATACCCAAGGTTTTTAGAACCATGGGTATAGGTAGCTGCCTATATTTGGCACCACCACCACCACTTTTTCCTCCAATTCATGAGAATCAAATAAAAAAAATAAAATATACATTCAACAGAATACAAATTTTCTATATTTATCATGAAACCTACAACATTTAATAGTTTTTAAACCATATAAAATACTAAAACATACAAATATATCCATAAGAAAAATCAATTCAAGTTATTACAAAAATACACAAGTCACCTTCCTACTAGGTCAAAAAATAGAGGGGATCAATATCACCCCCATCTCCAATATACTCATCGTCAATAAAATCAGAAACATCATCATCATAATCATCAGAAACATCCTCACTAATAACTTCCTCACCAACAACATCATCTAGAGTATCAACATCATCAACATAATCATCGCCACCACCTTTATCTTGATCGCCACTAGGACCCTCATTAGCATCACTCGGGGCATCATTTAAAGAATGAATTAACGCCATATATGAATCAATAGTAGTAGCATCCTCTGATTAAAGTGATTGACTTATAAGAGACATAGATTTTAGGAACTTTTCAGTGATCATATTACATCTTTCACGCTCTTGTTTACTTCTTTTGTTCTCCTCTAAAGCTATTTTTTGCCTCATTTAATTCTATACGAGTGCTTTGTAGCTGAGGGGTATCAGAGGCTTGAGAGGATATCTATGAGAACCAATACCTAGAGGGGGTGATGTTTTTACCTGGTTGACATTAGACTCTACCCTGGGGCTTGTTACCTAATACCTGTCTCAAACAATTGTTCGACCCAGAGTTGTCATCTTCTTTATCATTAAGGGCCTCCAAGGAAGTATTTTTAAAATATAAAAAAGAGATTTATTTATTAATTTTATATAAATATTTTAATTATAAATAAAAAAATTACAATATTATCTTGTGTTTGTGCATTTACTACACTTATATCTTTTTTTCCTACTTGAGAAAAATAATTTATCTCAACGTACACGAACTTCGATGGACAATATAGCTTATTGTAAATGAAATTGATTAGTATACACATATTCACAATGTAAAAATTTTATAATATTAAATAAAAATAAAAGGGAATAAGTATTAAATGAATGAAAAATTCATAAATTTAAAAATGTGATAAACATTGATGAAAAATTCATATATAAAATCTAATCATAAAAACTTTATAATTTTAGGTACTCATTGTGAATATTAAATAATATTGACTATAAATGCTTTATATTCATTTCATAATATGAACTCCATATTATTCATTATATGCCCAGTTGACCTATAGGTGTAATGACCAATTGCCCTATATGACTAATGGACAATTGGCATAAAGTCCTAATGTCCAAGTGTCCTATAATCCTAATGGAAAACTGGCCTATAGGCATAATTAGCCAACTGGTCTATAGGCCTAATTAGCCTCTTGGAAATTAGGTCTATTGCCCTATAGTCCTAAGGTATAATTAGCCTATAAGCCTAATGGAAAATTGGCCTCTATGAATAATGATGGCCAATTGGACTATAGGCCTAATGTTTATTTGAAAGGGGTATTTTTAGCCTTATATTAAAGGTATTAATGAAAATAAAACTTAAAATTTAGCCTGAAAATATAACTAAGTAACAATATAAATAAAGAAATTATTTCAATTCAGATGAAAGTACCTGAATCTTCTCATGTTCGCACATTGTAGTGTAGAACAATGTGTGTAGATATATAGTTTATTCTTTTTTATTTTTGTTTTCCCCTAATGCATCCTAAAAAAATTCAATACAAGTAATAAAAATTAAATTTTATATGAAAACCATTAAATATTGGGAATACCTTAAACTTATTAGTCTTCCAATATGAAATCAATTTTTTAATTGAGTTTTTAGATAGTCAGGGAATATGGGTACACCCACTAAACCAAAACCTACTCTTCTCTACCAACCAAAATAAAACTCATTCTTATATGATCACCATAACTCCCCAAGATCCATCAACCTTGCAGTCTTCGAAGATTCACCATCGCGAAAGTTAATTTGACTCTGTAATGAACATGTGAATTCATATAAATACAAAAATAATATAGATATAAATTTATTAAATTTTCTTACCAATATAGACACCAATTATTTTTCCTTGTTGACATTACTAATTTGTGTCCATGGGACTAGTTCCAATGGAATGATATCATGGTACTTGGATAAAGTGTCCATGAAACTTCTACATATCTTGGAATTTTTACCTATCATCAGCTTTTCTTCATTATAATCCACCATTATCTATGTGTGGTGATTTCAAGATTCCTATATATAAGTGTACCCACATCACCTACTAGAATATCCCACTGAATAATATAAGATGTGAAAAGAAGAATTAAGTCATGGTATAATAGGAAAAAAATGAAGTGATATAGTTTGACACAGTTATAATAAAAAAACTCGATGCAGGATGTTCAATGGGATGTGATGGATCTGTGGGATGTACTGGACTAGAAGCCTCTAAAGGAAATGTATATTCCATTGAATTCTCTAGGTTATCTTCATTCAATAGAGTGGAAGATGAAGGATCATAATCATGAGATGCTAGATGGATGTTAGGAAATGGCGGCGGAGTAGACATGGTAGATTCTGGGTACTATACTAGGGGATACATCAATGGATATGGATATGGTAATGGTGGGAACATCCATGGAGGAAACGTAGATGTGGTATTGGAATAATAGGCTAAATGAGATGATGAAGGCATGAGTGGGAACATCCCTGGAGGCTCAAGAGGAGGATGGAAAGGTGTGGTAGATGGGGCGTCTGCTGGTAGGTCAGTTTGAGAACATATATGATGGGTGCTCCATCAATATCTAGGAGCATCCCCACTCCGACCCATGCTAACAGGATGGGGAGTCAACTCTAGTGGAATTGAATGTCCCAAATAAAATTTGAAAAATAATATTAACATGAAATTATATGTAATGTATAATAAAAATATTATAATTATTATAATTACTATGTGAAGTGAAGGAGGCAACTAACGGGCACGTACCTATTGATCAGAATCAAATAGTTACTTACTTTGAATTTCTGAATTATTTTTCATAATCTACATAAGTATGAAATTTATATTTTATAGAAACAGTTTTAAAAAATAACGAATACAACTTATAATTCAAAGATTTCATAAGTAATGTCATAACATCTTTTAGTAAAACCAAGTTATAAATTTTATAAAAAATCATTTTAAACCTTGTTTGTTGAATTGAAATGAATATGATTAAATAAAATGAAACTAGAAAATACTAAAACAAACATATAATTTCAAACTAAAACCAATTATAGTAATATTAACTTGAGAAACTCATGTCAACATAAACTGAATGAATAGTGAAAATTTATGGTTGCTTCTATATATTACCCACCACTACTTCAGGTTCAACATCAACTCTCATAATGGGAAAAATTGAGTCATAAAATGAAATATTTTGGTCAACACCAATGGGGGAATCAATGGTGGTAATTTCATCACCAGCATCATTAAAAATATGTCTTGAGATTACTTTATTAATGACACCGTAATCAGGTATCAGATGATCTTTCACATAAAACACTTGTTTTTCCATTGATTACAAATTTCATGGTTAATAAGTATATAGGAATTGACTCATGTAAATAACTATAAATCTATAGTCATCAATAAATATACCCTATCATTTTATTAAATCAAACTATTTACATTTCATTATAGTGAATCGACCTTGATAGTATTAATCCAATAACACTGTTTTCTCAACAAGTTCATAATAATAAACATCTTCATATCAAGGAAAACTATTTTATGCACTAAAATAACAATCCATTACAGAAATTTACATAATTATATTATGATTTATTCTCATTTTCACCACTTGATCAGTTGTAACAAATTTATACCCATTTATTATTAAATATTTTCATTCAAAAACCAAAGAATTGGGACCAAAATCCAGTGCTCTTAATTCTAGAGAAACAGAGTCAACAGGTAAACTCAATACTAGAAATATATATGAATAATATAATTAAATGGATATCTATATTTTAAGATAATTAAATTAATGGTTATACCTTGATTTCAACCAAGCAAGAAACTCTATGCTATGAAAATCCTCTCCCCTTCTCAAAGGTATAGATCGATGAACTCTACTTATAATTTGTTTATGTTCCCTACATAAAATGATAATAAAAGTATAAGGTATATGTGAAATTCCATAATATGAGATAATATATAAATATACAAATTACGTACTTGATATAGTCATAGAAGAAACAAAATTTAAACAAGACTCTACGATTTACCATATTTGTCTCTTCAAGGATCAATGTATACAATGTATAAGACCCAAAAATACCTCCTATTTGGGGAAGAGATAGAAAAGGGGGATCAATTTTACCATACTGGTCATCATAATTTCTCATTGGTTGTTTATTTATTAAGCTCACATCAGGGAAATACATTGAACAAAAATACATACATTATTGATCCAAATAACCTATCATAATCAAACCATAAGGGTAATGTTAAGTCTATAAGACCTCTCCATTCCTTAAGCTTTTGTTTTGAAAATCACAAACACTTTCTTCGTAAAAATATTTTCATTACAATTACATAAATTTCTTTATAACCAAAATTTCCTTAAATTCTTGATTTAAATATATTTTTATTAATGTTTTTTGAAATCTATTTTACCATACTGAAAATGTTCTTAAGGTTCCGAATTTTGGTGCATGATTATACCATACTAGAATTCCTGAAGACACTGTTTTCCTGTTCTCTGTTTTCACTGCGATACCGATTTCCATCTAGAATGAAATCCAATATCATATTTTCTTTATACTTAGATTTCTAGTATTTCGATTTTCTAAGAGTTCTTAAAATATGACACCCTAGTTATTGGTACAGAAGTTCCATAAGACATATTTTTCATACCGATACTGGAAATCCCAATATCGAATTTCTTATATCGAGATTTTCTATTTTAAAATTTTTATTTTTATATATCTTTAAATACCGATGTTTTCAAAATCGGAATTTCTATACCAGAAATTTTCATTCTGCTTTTCAAAAGAATATTTTATTAATACTATTTTTTGTTAGAGATAGTGATACCGTTTCTTATGATACCTATACCAAAGAATAAGAAACCGGTACCGAGAATTTCCTTATACATTGTTTTCTATAATATGATATCAGGTATATTCTTTCATGCCGTAAATCATGATACCAATACCGGAATTTGTAAAACCATGTTTTGATAAAATATTTCCTTATACTTTACTCGTACCGATTTTATGAAAATCCATTTCGAAATTTATAATTCCGGAATTTATTATTCAAATATTTATTTCCTTAAAATTCAAAACCTCTTAATGTCTTTTATATCATTTCAATTTTATCGAATTCCAAGTTCCTTACACTTAATGTGTAATATCTTTATATTCATGGTTAGTTATATAAAATTATGTCATTGTTTCTGTTATAAACTAACCGTTGTATGTTTTCCACATGTCCAGGTCCCTCCGAAATTTAAGGAAATTTGACCGTTGGAGTGGAACTGACCAGTAGAATTTTGAAATCTATAAATATGACCTCAGATGATGAGATCAAAAATGAGTTGACAAGTTCACGAGTTCACATGCTTGCATTTTATAGTTCATCTCTCTAAAAGTGAATTGATCTAGAGTGAGAGGCTCTTATAAACTCTCATGATTTGTGCAGAAAGTTTGAACAGATTGTTCAAACTTTGCTTCATGCAGAATTGCTTAGTGCAGAGGTGTGATTTATTTAAAATCAGAGACTTTGGGTTATTAAGTCATAGGTGCCAATTTACTTACAAATCGAGGGCTTTCAAGGATATAAATACATATACCGATCTTAGGATTGAGGGCTTACCTGGGTTTGGGTAAGACGCACTTTCTTGTAAGTATAAAACAAGGGACCTTTATCCAAGGTTGTTGGATACCCTCCTCTTTGGGTTAAAAGAATAATTTAATTTTCTTCTGCTTTGTAAAAGTTAGGAAGTTTTCTTTTTGTATAAACTTTCTAACTTGTATCGCTTTTTGTAAGAGATTATATAAACCTTATGGTAGAATCTCTTTGTAAAATAAGTTTCTTAAGCTTTAGACTTAAGAACTCTATATTTCTCTAAGAAGGAGATTTTCTCATTAGAGGTGTTGTGAATTTTTTTATACAAAATTTATTTAAGAAATTTTTTAAATATAAAATTCACCCCCTATTGTATATTGTGCATATTTAGTACTATTGCGATCCTAATATTGGTATATAGTAGAATATCATACTCCATACCTTCCTATAAATTGGTATCATAGGAGGTTACCTCATAATCTGAATCTATTTATCAATTTGGCTCAGAGTGTTGGTTCAATTTGAATTAATCTCACGATTAGATTCAGAAGAGAAATAATCACCTTCTTCATTTTTTTTTCAGAATTAGAATTTCGGATTCACAAGTATGGACTCATATTTTTCTTAGAGATAATCTAGATCTTATTTTTCTTATTCTTTATAATTTTCTTAAAGTTTTTCTTTAAGAACTTTATATTTTCTTTAAGCACTACTACTAATCTTTTCATCGAAGAAAGGTATATTTTCTATATGGAAGGATCCATGCATACTGGTTCTTTAAACAATTTAAATCCTACCAGACCACCTATTTTTGATGGAAACGATTATGAGTATTGGAGAGATATGATGGAGACTTTCATTATTAATACTGGAGTTGATAACTACCTGATGCTGACAGGAGATTATAATATTTTTGATAAGGAATTGATAAATTTTACTAATCTGGAGAGAGAAGAATATCAAACTAATTTCAGAGTCAGAAATACATTGCTATATCCCATGACTAGGAACATCTATAGTCAAATATCCTCACATGAAGCTACAAATATTATCTGGAAGAAATTGGAAGTTACAAATTTTGGAACTTCTAAAGTTATAGAGACAAGAAGAGTTATGTTGAGAGCTGAATATCATGGATTTAGCTTTCCTTATGGAGAACCCATAAGTAAAGTTCAGCAAAGGTTCATGACTATTGTGAATAGCTTACAGTCTATGGGATAAAAATGTCTTGATGATGAAATAATTGTTGACAAGATCATAGAAATCATGCCTAATGAATGGGAGTCTAAGAGGACAACAATTGATGAGAACAAGAAAGTCACCCAGATTTCCTTTGATGAGATTTTTGGAACTCTTTTTCAGCATGAGACCAGAATGAAGAGGGATGTGGATAATATTAAGAAAAATAATGGGAATGGAAGTGTTTTTCTAACAATGAATTCTAACCATACGAAATCCAAAACTCCAGAAAGGGTTACTAGGTCAAAGTCAAATAAAGTTACTATTCAGTCAGAATCTAGTGATATAAAAAAATATGAGAATGATTTAGCTAATATTGCTCATAGAATGAACAATATAGTAGCTTAGAAGAACTATCAAAACAAGTTTAAGAAGAGAGACTACAAGGGAAATAAGGATGGGGAAGTTACTTACTTCAAATGTAGAATAACAGGTCATATCAGACATGATTTACCTCTTTTGAAAAAGAAGGATAATAAAGAAAGGAATTCAGAGAGAAACAAGAAGAAGTTCTACCATTCTAAGCACAAGAAAAGTTTTAAAGAAAATTACACTTGGAGTTCTAGTTCTAGAGAATCTTCTGAAAGTGAATCTTCGGAATATGATTCATCAGCACAGAATAATATCAGATTCGTTGCTACTACTTCTTTTACAAATACTTGTTTTATGGACAAGGTACACTCTGCTGAGGCTTTCACAAATTTATCTCTTGGCAAGGATTATTATCATAAAGATATTACTTCTGATGAAGACACTTTATCCTCACATAATGAAGAAATACCTTCATATGAAGAAGTATCTAGATTTACCAAGTTGTTAGAAGCAAAAAATTGTAAAATATCAAAGAAACTAGACAAGGAAAATACTAGATAAGAAGTTCTTATAAAAGAGATTTCAGACCTCACTAGATATCTTGAAGATAAGGATGAGCTCATAGAAACACTTTCTAAAGACCTTAAGGAAGTAAATTCTGAAAATGAAAAACTTTCTAAAGATCTTAAGAATGCGGTTTCAAAAATAAATTTTTTTGAGGAAAAATATTACTCTAAGGAAATAATTCCTAAGGATAAGAATTTAGTCATAATACTAAAATCTGAAATATTTTTACTTAAGAAACTTCTTGCCAATTTTACTTTTGGTAATTTTTTTTGACAAGATGTATTCTCAAATAAGACCTCATGGAAATACTTCTGGAGTAGGTTATACTCATAGAAAACCTATTTTCAAAAATAACTATTTTATTCCATCCAAAGCCTCCTTCTACAAAAAATTTCAAAGTGGAGGACATTGGAGAAAAACATTTTCCTTAAACAGAATTCAATCTCTAGGTTTCCACAGGGCTTATTTTTACAAACAAATGTGGGTTCCTAAAATATTATTATTTAACCCCGAATTCAAACCCGTTTGGATTCTGAAGATCTAACTTTTTTCTTTATAAGAAAATGAAGAATGTACCAACAATATCTGGTATATGGATAGCGGATGTTCTTGTAATATGACTGGTAACAAAATTTATTTTCATAATTTTATTAAAACGAAAGGTAGAAAAGTAACCTTTGGGGATTATTATCAAGGAGAGATTATCAGTATAAGTAATATTATTCTTCTTGGAAAAGTTTTAATTTATAATGTTTTATTTGTTAATGGTCTTAAGAACAACCTTATAAGCATAAGTCAACTGTGTGGTGAAGGATACCTTGTGAATTTGAGGAATGATAAGCGTCTAGTTCACAATTCTAAGGATGAATATATTGTTACTGCCCATAGGCATGATAATGTCTACACTTTGAACTTAGAAGAATTAAGAAGTCAGGATCTTCATTACTTAAGTGAAATAGAAGATCAATCTTGGATTTGGCATAGAAGGTTAGAACACTACAACCTTAAGAACCTTAGTAATCTCTCAAAGAAAGGATTAGTTAAGGATCTACCGGTTCTAGGTTTTTATTATTCAAAATTTTGTGACCCTTGTCAATTTGGCAAGAAAAACAAATCTAGCTTTAAATCTATTAGTGAAGTTTCAACATCTAACGCCCTACAGTTAGTGCATATGGATCTATTTGGTTCTATACAAACTAGATGTAGTGGAAGAAAATATTTTGTATTTGTTCTCGTTGATGACTACACTAGATATACTTGGGTTTATTTTATAGCAAGAAAATATGAAGCCTTTTCTTATTTTAAATCTTTTCAAGCTCAATTAAAAAATGATAAAAACATACCATTGATAACTACTCATAGTGATCATGGTGGAGAGTTTGTAAATTCAGATTTTGAAACTTTTTTTTAGTAAGAAAGGTATTACTCACAATTTCTCAACTGTTAGAACTCCTCAACAAAATGGTGTTGTTGAAAGAAGAAACTGAATCCTTCAAGAGATAACCAGAACCATGTTGAGTGAATATTCCATAGCAAAACAATTTTGGGTTGAAGCAGTAAGTGCTACCTGTTATACTATAAATCAAGTTTTTATAAGACATTTTCTTAATAAAACTCCTTATGAGCTATGGACTAGTCGAAAACCAAAAGTTTCTTACTTCAAGGTTTTTGGTTGTAATGTTTTTATCCTTAATACTAAGGATAACTTACACAAATTTGCACCAAAATCTGATGAAGGAATATTCTTAGGCTATTCCACTAACTCTAAGGCTTATAGAGTTTTCAATAAAAATACTTGTATTGTGGAGGAAACAGTACATGTTAAATTTGATGAAATTGATCCTTTTGTTTTTAAACAACCTGTTTTAAATCCTCCAGATATATTTTCTAAAAATGATCAATAACCTTTAGTTGAAGATTCTTCTAAGGGAAATGTTCATGAAAATACTCCTAAAACATTTATCTTTGAATATTTTCTACCTTTTGTTGATGATCAAGTTTTACAAAACCCTAATCAGTTGTTACTTATAAATCATCATACTAATAATGTCGTAGGAGATGTCAATCAACCTATAAGGACCAGAAGTTCCTTAAGAAATAAAATTGAATATGTTTCTTTTCTTTCCCAATTTGAGCCAAAGACTCCTGAGTAAGCCTTAAGTGATGAATATTGGATAAAGGCTATGCAAGATGAACTCAATGAGTTTGTAAGGAATCAAGTCTGGACCTTGGTTGAGAGACCTAAGGAGACATCTGTTATTGGTGTAAAATGGGTCTTTAGAAATAAATGTGATGAAAATGTGATTATAGTTAGAAATAAAGAAAGATTAGTTGCTAAAGGCTATAACCAACAAGAAGGCATAGGCTATGAAGAAACTTATGCACCGGTAGCAAGACTTGAATCTATCCGGATTCTTATAGCATTTTAAACATTCTATAAATTTAAAATTTATCAAATTGATGTGAATTGTGATTTCCTTAATAGATATGTACATGAAGAATTATATGTAGACCATCCTCTTGGTTTTAAAGATGCAAAACATCCTGATCATTTATACAAACTTACCAAAGATTTATATGGCCTTAAACAAGCCCCTAGAGTTTGGTATGATAAACTTACAAGATTTTTACTTAAAAATAACTCTTCTAAGGGAACCTTGGATCCAAATATTTTTATAAAGAAAGATAAGAAAGACATTTAAATCGTATAAATATATGTTGACGACATTATATTCGGATCAACTCAACAATCTTTAATAGATTCCTTTGCGAATCTCATGAAGTCCGAGTTTGAGATGAGTATGATGGGTGAGTTAACATTATTTATTGGTTTTCAAATTTCTTAAAAACCAGATGGAACTTATATATCTCAACATAAGTACATCAAAAATCTTCTTAAAAAGTTTTGGTATGACAATACTAAGAGTATAAGTACTCCTATCAGAACTTCTAATAGTCTTGATATTGATGAAGATAGGAAACCTGTGGATCAAACATCTTATAGAGGAATGATTGGAAGTTTACTTTAATTAATATCAAGTTGACCTAACTTAATGTTTTCTATTTTATTATGTGCTAGATATTATGCAAATCCTAAATAATCCCACCTTAAGGCTGTGAAAAGAATTTTTCGGTACTTAAAAAGAACCTTGGATTTAGGACTTTTTTATTTTTATGAAAATGTTTTTGAACTAAAATGTTTTTTAGATACTAATTTTTCCGGTTGTAAAATGGATAGAATGAGTACATCTAGAACTTTTCATTTCCTATGAGATTCCTTAGTTTCTTGGTCCTATAAGAAACAACATTCTGTAGCACTTTCCACTACTGAAGTAGAATACGTAGCAGCTGGAAGTTGTTGTGCTCAAGTGTTGTGGATGCAACACACACTCATAGATTATGGAATGAGTTTTTCCGAAACTCAAATATTATGTGATAACACTAGTTCCATTTCTCTAAGAGAAAACCTAGAACATCCCTCCCATGCTAAGCACATAGATATTAGCCATCACTTTCTTAGGGATCATAGACTCAAAGGAGATATAATTCTTCAATTAATCGGAATGCAAGAACAACTTGATTATATATTTATCAAACCATTACCATCTGATAAATTTTAATATATTAAAAAGAAGCTATTAATGATATCTATAAGATAATCATTCATATCTACTTCTTGTTTAATCATCTACTAACATTAAATTAATCCTAAATTCAGGGGGAGTACATATATTTTGAAATTATTCTTTTCTTTAAAAATTTTGTTGTTTTTTGGAATTGTGTTATTTTTTCCCCCAGTGTCTATTTTAAAAAAACCAGGTGTTGAAATTTTATGAATCCATATTTCTAGAGTTGAAATTATCAGAGTCAAATTTTCTGTGTCTAGTTTTTGTTGACCCCAAGAAATTTTTTCTTCAATACCAATAATTTCTTCAAAGATTACTTAAAGGTACACTTTCTTAACCCTATTTATTTTTCTTACAGTTATATTTGTTGGTATTTCCTTATTTTAAGAAATTTTTCTTTTAATTCATCTTTACTTATGATCTAACTTTCAGTTTTCTAAAACCTCAAAATTTTGGTATGGATATATATTCTTTTCCTTCCGTAACTGTCAGATATTTTTAGGCGAATCACAACTGTTTGATTTACTTATGGAAGATGAAAGGTTGTAGTTTTTCTATATAAGGTCTACCTCACTTCATGAGGACCTCACCAGTTTCTTAATCTTTCAAGTTGAAGTTTTGCTACTTCAGATTTTGTCATTCCAGATTTTTTCAGAGATTTTTTACAAATACAAATGTCAGGTAGTTCTGATTAGATGGCAGTAAAGGAGAATAAAGACAAGATGATATTTCAGGAGAGACTTGTATGTTCAGACTTTTTCAATCAGTATGAGTCCCTCATCTCTCATATTATTAAATATAATAATTGGGAGAGTATTTGTATAGAAAAGGACAAAGATCAAGATCTTGTATATCCAGAACTAGTTATACAGTTTTATGACTCTATCAATTTCTTTGAAAAGGACGGTAAGGAATATTTTAGATTTAAGTGTTATGAAAAGTCTTACATAGTTCCATGCCGAAAAGTGGCCAACTTGTTGAAGATTCCCTATAAAGGAGAATCCCTTATAGGTTCCTACAAAATTCCGGATAAGGAAGGTTATTTTGAGAAGAACCGTGCTTTAGAAAGTCTCATCATCAAGGGAGTTAAGAATCCAAAGCTTTCACATTTATCAGTGGACCACAAGTTGGTAGCTTTATGGATGTAGTGGTTCTTTATCCCAAGAAAAGGGGATAAATATTCCTTAAAGACATGTGATATTATTTTGTTAGAATTTCTCATCAACCTCAGGAAGGTCAATTTTGTAAAGTATATTTTCCTTACAATTAATTCTGTGAAATCCGGTACCATCAAATCTCAAATTATCATATACCCAGCTACTATCTCAAGGATAGTTCTTATGGTTTTAGATAAAATGAAAATTTCATGCAAGTATGCTTTGAAGTCCTGTAAGATTATGTTTCTAAGTGAAGATATGCTGAAGAGAATGAAACTTTCTTACAATCCAAACTCTATGAAATTTTAAGAAGTCGTAACGCCAGAGGTTCAGAAGCCTGTATTGAAAGAATCCATTCCGGAATCATCCAAAGTAGCATGAAAAAAGTCAATACCAAAATCTTCAAAAAGTGTTCAGAAGAAGAAAAAGTTGTATGAGACGTCTCATTCCAATCCTACCACAGTAGCTCCGGCTATAACACCATCAGTTATAATGAAACCAAAGGCTTACTATGATGATATTATTGCTGGTTATAAGAAATTTGTTGAATCGAGAAAGAAATGGGATCCAATATTTTGGTTGAATCTAGTAGAGGCAAAGGATTTAAAGATTCAAACCACGAATGTTTTAGAGAAACAAGCTAAGGAGAAGAAGAAGAAAAGAAAGAGAACTGAGACAGAGATTATACAATCCTTGCTGAAGGATGTAGAAAAGTCCTCTGAGAATATACCTGTACCAGATGTCACTCTGGAACCTAAGAAGGAAAAGAAACTTCTAGTGGTATTAGAAACCATTCACGAACCAGAAGAAGAACAAGAAGAGGATGAAATCATTCAAGAAGAAGAAGATGATGTTATTAGACAAGTTGATGATTATGTTGCAACTCCGAGAGTTTCTACCAAGGAGGAGGAAGAAGAAAAAGAATTTGAGACTGAAGTTGAAGTAATAAAAGAGGTAGAAGAAGAGATTGATGTAACCGAAAATGAAGATGAAATCCATGAATCCGAAAATAGTTATTCTAGAATTCAAGAAGAGAAAGAAGAAGAAGAAGTTCAAGAAGAATCCAAAGATGATAAGACTATAGAAAATAAGGAAGTACCTTAGGGTACCAAACCCTCTGTGGTACTGAAAATTGATAAAGGGAAGGACATTATGGTTTCCCCTTCTAATGCCGACTCTCCTCAAAACCTTGAGAATCCAGAATCTGACTCTAAGTCCTCATCATCTATGGGTGATGACTTTTTAAAAATTTCATTAAGGAAATTAGTAAGTACTATCCCGGTACTTTCCAACATATATTTCTGGAGCCAAATGATGCATGAAACCTTAAATCAAAAGATGGATTCAACATCTGTGCTGATGGACATGGTTGTGAAAGGAGAAGCCGATTATAATAATATTTTCAATGATTATAAAGCTCAAAAAGTTTCATGTCAAAAAGTGATGAGACGGACCCAAACCTTATCAGATAAAGCTCTAAAATTCTTGGACTTGATGGAATCAATAAAGGGAGCATTCAATGATGTAGAAAATAAGCTGAAAAAAGTCCAGACTTCTTTCTCAGAGAAGTTTTCAAGTGAAATAGCTGCGAGGAAAAATGAAGGGAAAAATTTTCTTGATCAAATGAATACCATAACCGAAGTTTTAAATTTTTAGAAAGGGATATATTATGGTTTTATGAAGAAATCAGATTCACAAGAAGAATTAATCAAAGTTCTAGAAGATAAAAATAATTCTCAAGAATTCCAGATTTAGGATTTAGAGAAGAAGGTAGCTAAACAAGATTCCTTGATAAATAAGCTTTAAGAAGATCACAAGGAGGTGAAAAAGATTAAATCCATAGTGAAAAATCTTCTTTTAGAGAAGAAGAAGAGGGGTTGATACATTTTTTTCCCATGCCAAATTTTTGTTGTACTTTCTTTCATAAGAAACTTAATGAAAAAATTCTTGCAAATCTTTTACATATATTTTCTCATGTATATTTATTTCTAACCTTACAGGTCCCTCTCCATTCCTTTTTGAAAACTACAATGGGGGATAATTCTATGAAAGGGAGAAGTTAATGGAAGAAAATTTTATAAAGGAAAAATTTCCGTAGAGTAAAATATAAGGAAAAATAAATTTCCTAATTTTCATCTATACGGAAGAGGTATACATATAAGGGAGAGTCTCTCTAAATAGAAGAATATATATCTGAGGGGAATATTTTTGTACTCTAAGAACTTATACATAAGGGAAGAATAATTTACCCTAAGTCATACACTTAAGGGGGAGCTTAGTATTTCTAACGCTATGCAGTTATTTCTTTCCTTTGTCAAATTTTTTTCCTTTTTAGAATTTGTTTGTGCTTTCAAAAAAGGGGGATATTGTTAGGTATATAATATATTTCCATTCCTTAAGCTTTTGTTTTGAAAATCACAAACACCTTCTTCGTAAAAATATTTTCATTACACTTACCTAAATTTTATTATAACCAAAATTTCCTTAAATTCTTGATTTAAATATATTTTTATTAAGGTTTTTAGAAATCTGTTTTACCATAACAGAAACATTCTTAAGGTTCCAAATTTTGGTGCATGATTATACCATACCAGAATTACTTAAGACAATGTTTTCCCATTCTCTATTTTCACTGCGATACTGATTTCCTTCTAGAATGAAATCCGGTATCATATTTTCCTTATACTTAGATTTCCAATATTTTGATTTTCTAAGAGTTCTTAAACTTCGACTTCCTGGTTATTGGTACAGAAGTTCCCTAAGACAGATTTGTCATACCGATACCGGAAATCCCAATACCGAATTTCTTATATCGAGATTTTCTATATTAAAATTTTTATTTTCATACATATTTAAATACTGATGTTTTCAAAACCAGAATTTCTATACCAAATATTTTCATTCCACTTTTATAAAGAATATTTTATTAATACATTTTTTTAGAGATAGTGATACCATTTCTTATGATACCTATACTGGAGAATAAGAAATCGGTATGAAGAATTTACTTATACATTATTTTCTATAATATGATACTGGGTATATTCTGTCATACCGTAAATCATGATACTGGTACCAGAATTTGTAAAACTGTGTTTTGATAAAATATTTCCTTATAATTAACTTGTACTGATTTTATGAAAATCTATTCTGAAATTTATAATTCCCAAATTTATTATTCAAAGATTTATTTTTTTAGAATTCCGAACCTCTTAATGTCTTTTATATCTTTTCAATTTTATTGGATTCCAAGTTCCTTACACTTAAGGTGTAAGATCTTTATATTCATGGTTAGTTATATAAAATGATGTTGATGTTTTTGTTATAAACTAACCATTGTATGTTTACCACATGTCCAGGACCCTCCGAAATTTAAGGAAATATGATCGTTGGAGTGGAACCAACCAGTAGAATTTTGAAAGATATAAATAGGACCTTATATGATGAGATCAAAAATGAGTTGACAAGTTCATGAGTTCACACACTTTCATTTTAGATTTAATCTCTCTAAAAGTGAATTTCTCTAGAGTGAGATACTCTTATAAAATATCAGTCTTTGTGTATAAAGTTTTAATGTCTTGTTCAAACTTTTATTCATATAGAATTGCTTAGTGTAGAGGTGCAATTTTCTTAAAATCGGAGACTTCGGGTTGTGAAGTTAGAGGTGCTGATTTCCTTAAAAATCGAGGGATTTTAGGGATAGTAAGACAGATACTGGTCTTAGGATTGAGAGATTACCTAGGTTTGGGTAAGACAAAATTTCTTGTAAGTATAAAACAAGGGACCTTTATCCAAGGTTGTTGGATACCATCCTCTTTGGGTTAAAATAAGATTGTAATTTTCCGCTTCTTTGTAAGAGTTAGGAAGTTTTCTTTTTGTATAAACTTTCTAACTTGTATATCTTTTTGTAAGAGATTCTATACGCCTGGTGGTAGAATATATTTGTAAGATAAGTTTCTTAAGCTTTAGACTTAAGAAATCTATATTTATCTAAGAAGGTGATTTTCTCATTAGAGGTGTTGTAAATTTTTTTTAAACAAAATTTCTTTAAGAAATCTTTTAAATATACAATTCCCCCTCCTCTTGTATATTGTGCATATTTAGTACTATTACGATCCTAATATTGGTATAGAGCAGAATATCATACTCCATACCTTCCTATCAGGTAATTCTTATTTTGAACATATGATTTCATTGTGAACATATTTCTTTCAATGGGATACATCTACTAAAAACAAACTGGTCCCCCAAGAAGTGTTTCGGTTGGAATATTAACTGTTAAATTCAACATGCAGGTCAAAAAGGATGGAAGAATTTTTTTCCATCTCAAACAAAATTAATTGTGCCTTCTACTACATTTTTTTTCAAGAATGACTTGGATAATATTTTAGCACAAAGGTATCTAAAAAAATTTCACAAGTGAATCATTGTCACCCTTATATTATTGGATAGAAAATACCAAATTGCTGTTGGAATCAATTCCTAAAGAAGGATGTGAT
Source organism: Viscum album (assembly GCA_963277665.1). Taxonomy (NCBI): domain Eukaryota; kingdom Viridiplantae; phylum Streptophyta; class Magnoliopsida; order Santalales; family Viscaceae; genus Viscum; species Viscum album. Next base: position 597,869,197 of record OY728159.1, on the reverse strand, counting down.
AATCATGAGTTTCTATGGATTTTAGTTTCAAATACCTTCTATTGAATCATTTAGGTATTTTAATGTAATATCCATCAGGAACCTTAATATTAATTAGTATTACTAGAAATTGATCTTTCTCTGAAGGTTTCATCACATAAGAAGCAGAAGGAACTTTCCATTTGTTTTTACCGATAAACAAAGGACATAATTCTGGTCAAATACCCCTATCTAACAAGTCCCAATGAGATTGGAAGTCATACTTGGTCTTCCCCTTGATATTTAGAATAATGGAAAGCAAAATTTTACATATATTTTCTCAGTGTTCATTACATCTAATCAATGATGTAAAAAATTGGTAGACCAATATGGAAACTCAAAAAAGATACTTCTCTTTTTCTAATTGTAAGTGGATTTAGTGTCAACATTCTTCCTATTTTTAGATTTCAGCTATACTTTCACCAATTAAAATTAAAATATTTCAATTCATTAAACACATCACTACCTGATATATGCTGAGGTTGTTGTTTAGTGTCAGTAGTATTATCAAACCTCCAATGATTCTTCCTATATTGATGATCCATTGGAAAAAATATTCAATACTCTATGGAACTAAAACTATGATGATATTTGAATATTCTAGATTATGTATTCTTTATACATACATAAAATGATAGTTTTCCCTTCATGATCCAACCATACATAGTTACACAAGTAGGGAAATCATTTATAGTCCATATAAGGGAGGCATACATCTGAAAGGTATTTTTTGAAGAAACATTGAATGTTCGCACACCCATATCCCAATGTTACTTCAACTATCTTATTAAAGGCTGTAAGTAGGAATCTATATCACTGATAGGATCAGATGGAATATATATAATTATACTTAATAAAGTGACAGGTTTTTTCATACACATCCACAGAGGAAGATTATAAACATGAATAAAAAATTTCCATGTGCTGTGAGTAGTAAGCATATAACCAAATAGATTAAAATCATTACAGGATAGACCCAACCTGACATTATAAACCTCAGATAAAAAACCATGATGTCGTGCATCAAATGTATGCCACACTAATCCATCTACAGGATGAACTAACTCATTATTACATTTAATTATCTTTGCATAATTCCATCAAATATTGGTTGATATTTCTATATACAATAATAGATTTTGATGTTTTGGAATCAATGGAAAATACCACTTTACTTTCTATGGAACACGAGATGGTGTTCCATCTAAACTTTTATTCCTTCAAGATGTACCACATTCTTTATAGTGATTACGAACAATTATTTCTTTCCAAAAAAACTATAATCTTTTGGACTATCATGAACATTATTAGTAGAAAATCCAAGTTTCTTAATTAACTTCCATGCCTTCTAATTATTTGAGTGAATATTTTCATCATTAGGAATAAATTCCTTAGAAAGGTAATAATATAATAAATGGAAGTTTTATAAATTCTATACATGGGTTTCCATGATATAACCACATTAAAATTTCCAACATGGTTATTTTAGTAGATTCCTGATATACTCGAGTTCTAGCATCATCCATTAAATTTTTCACTCTCTCAACATCATCATTTTTAGTCTTTTCCACATGTGGATTGAAATAATTTCCTTCTTTCACTATCATACTATCTCTCTCATGATGATGCACAAATGGAAACTAATCAAATATCAAATTTTCTATACCACTTCTTTCATTTCATTCATGAACAATATAATATTGTACCATCTCTCCATAGTGATACCAAACATAATAGTTTTTTTGAAATAAATATTTCTTTATATGGTATCTAACTTTGTCCTGGATTAACCATGGTATTCCAACAAAATTATAATATGGAAACTATATAAAACATCTATCTTGAGAATTGTTAAATATAATATCTAATTTTTTTTCCAAATTCCTTTTAAACTCAGTTGAAATATGATCGATATGATACATCCATCTTCTATAAATTCTATTAAAAGGAAAAAAGTTATGTTTCAATCAATAATGTAAAACATAATTAAAAATTCATTATAAAAAATTTTAATATGAAAGTCATCAAAGAATACTAGTAGCTAGCAAAAAAAACTAAAATATGGTATAAGCGATGAATATAAATAACGAATCAAGGTGGGTATCCATAGAATTTAAGAATTCACTATCATGGTGGATAAATTGAATAACTTTGACACTAAAATCCATATTATACCCTTATACTCACTTATGTTTTAATAATCCAACCTTATATATCTTTCCATATACTCTATCTTGTCTTCCACAAGGATTAAATTTCATTCCTGATCAACAAGGGCTGAAAACAAGTTCTAAAAACACCAACTTACACAATGTAAATGATCTTAACTTAATAAAAATAAAACTAAAAAAATAATTCCATCTGGGAACCTAGGTAGAAAAATTCACATATTTTTCATTAATACATATTAAATAAAGGTTTTTGAAATAAAGAACATTCAAACATAGAGTAATAACATAAGGAAATATTTAATGTATTATAAAACATAAATACATCAAATATAAACCTAATCACTATGTTTTAAATATATCCAAATATCATATAAAACATATAAAAAACCTTTAGAAAAAAATATGACATTTTGTTTTAAAAAACATATAAGAAAAAAAAACAATTTAATTATATAAAATCAAAGTAACAAAATAAAATCACATATAAATCATATACTCAATGAAAATATGTTTATAACAATCCTGATATCAGTCTGCATTCCAATGTACCATTTCATAATTTTCAAATTAGTAATATTAGTGGAAAATCATTTTTTAGTTATCAATTCATTCCACTAATATTTTTATTTATGGTTTGATAATGGTTTATGAGAATGGAATATAAGACAATCATATTTGAGGTAATTTAATAATAATAAGAGAATATATTATAACTGGTGTCCATTTTTGTGTCATCCGTATATAACCATTTAAATTAAATATATTATTATTGAAAATTTTATTCTATTCATGATAATTTTAAATGAATAGAGTGAATTGAGAGGAGTAATGGATATGAATTCTTTTAGGTTTGGTTGTGTGGATGTTTTCTATATAAAAATTCATTAATGTGAATGGAATGACATTTTCAATGAATGTGGACCAATAGTTTCATATGGATATTGAAAGGTCATTAATTATCTCAACAACTTGTTTAATACATAAAAGAGAATAAATTCTTTTATTATATAAAATGTCTCTTTAATGAGAATAATAATATGAAACTTTGATGAAACATTTATATAATAAAACAATTTTGTTAAGTACTATATTTTTGTTGCATTGCTTATCATTTTTGAATTATATTATTTCTGACTTATTACTAAAAAATAACAATCATAAATATACCTATTGGATACGCTCTAGGACAATGAACATATATTGAATGAACTTATTCCTAATGGCTATATTTCTAAGCATATATATCAAGTGACCAAATATACTATGGTCTTATTTAATTTTTATGTACATCCTTAAATATATTTATAAAATCCTTAATAATTTTCATTTCATTATATCTCAATAAGTAAATTATATTTCTAATACCTATTGGTTGAAAAATATAATTGAGTGACCAAATAAACCATTATGAACCCCCCCCAAAAAAAAACATAAACTAAAATGGAAAATCATGGATTTGTAATTTAAAATAGTTGAAAAATATTTAAAAACAATAGGGAAAAAAATTAATTTTTATAAAATTGAATCAAAAACATGAAAATAGATCAACATAAGAGTTGAAATAAGAGTATAGAAGGAAATATTACCTAAAAAATATCCTAACAAAAAAATTTCCAAAAATATAGTAAGAACACCATCATATGGGTGAACTGTTGGCCTAGGGGAAGACAAATTCACCTAAGGAGGGAAAGGGGAGGCCAAAATCAACTTAGGATGAGGGGGGGTTACAAATACTCTTGATCAGGGGCGATAGGAGGCTAAATTTGACTGAGCGGTGGGGGGAAATATGGATGCATGGGAGGATTAGGGTTTAAATGAGGAGGAGGGAAGGAGGATCCCGATCGAGTCTCCAATATAAAAAAAATCTACACTAAAGGTTTTTTTAAAACCATTAGTATAGACCAACCTATACCAATGGTTTTTTAATATCTATTGGTATATCCTTGTAAAATAACTGTATACCCATGGTTTTCCTAAACCGTGGGTATAGATCCATTGGGTTATATGCCTTTTCCAATAGTATAAGAAGATAAGGGTAAAAAATGAATTACAAACTTGTTCAACACACATTTTATGGATATATTTTGTCCTTATATATAATAATTTCTAGAATTTCCCATTTTGGAGGCTTGTGGAATTATAAAAAAATGGTTATGATTGAATATTTTTAAAAAAGTACAAGTGTGCCACTCACCTCACTTATAAAAGACCACCCATACCATATATTCTTAACACCTTAAAAACCTTTTTATTAATCCAATACCTACCAAAATAAATTCAAAAATTCTATATTATTATCCTATAATCCATAGTTTCAATAAAAATCGATCCTAGGAAGTATTTTTATGAAAACCTAAGATTATACCCAAAGAAGAGGCAATGATCATAAACAATTTTTTTGTTTTATTTATTCCTCCACCTACCTAAATTCATATTATACTACGATGATATAATAAACTTAGTATATTATATATACTGGGATTTTTTATGTTATTTTAATGACCTAAAACCATCTCTGGTTCAATCAAATGAGTTATGAAATTATAATTCGTGTGTACGACAGACTACCGCCTCGCGTACCGATGCCATCACTTTCTCCATTACCACTTCTCAAGGATAAAAATAAAGATAGATTTATTTTTTTATATATTATATTTATGATATAATTATTCTCATGGAATTATTTTATTTTACATACCTTCATACATTACATTCTTTGGGAATATGATAATGTCATTCGTTTGTATAGTGGACTATCACCTCGTAAAGCGACATGATTAGTTCATGCTTTACATGGAAGGTATTAAGTATATGATTAGTGAACATATGTGATATATTTAACATAAAAATAATTCTCTAATAATAGTATTTATATAATTTAATTTTGTTTCTTTCAATCTAATAAGAAAACAGAAACAATATTCATGCGTACATACGACCCACCTTCTCCATGAGCGGTGTATTTCAATTCCTAACCCAAGATTTATGGATTACTATAAATACATATATAATGAATATATAGTATATTTATATCATGTATTAAATTCAAGATATTATGAAACCATGATCAAAGTAAGAGGACAAAAAACAACAAGTCAAAACATACTTAGAAAACAAAGTAGTTGTTGCCTGAAATGCGACTTTAACATGGAATTATTAATAAATGGGCAATAAAATGTCATAATAAAATAATATATTGTATGATATATATAAATATTCTTCTATAATATATTTATAATAAAATTATATTTTATATATTAAAAAACTAATTTATTTTATTTTATGCACCTATATTTATTCACAAAGTGTATATACAACCCCTTCGATATGTAATATAATGAATTTATTCATCCTCAAGATATTTTATATTATTAATTCATGAGGATTAATATTCAAGGTTACCAAATACATGTTTTATATTTTTTTTCAAATTTTTTATTATTATTCTCTTATGATTTTTAAAAGTAATTTCTACCCATTTTGATTTTTTTTAAATATTTTAAAAGGAATATTTATGTCACTTTCCAAAAAATATCCATTTGTACTTTACCAAAATTGTGAAAGGAATATTTGTTTTAAAATTTATGGCATGAATGGAACTTCCCATCACCATGACCATTATTTTATTTAATGATTTCTTTTTAAGTTTTCAAGGTTATTTTCAAATAATTTATTTCTCAAAATGATTTATTTTTTAAAAAGTGTTTTTCAAATAAGAAAGTATTTTTCCCTCAAGTAATGTTTTAAATGATCGGTCAAAATTATTTTCCATCTAATATGACACATGTTTATGTTACCTATGCCTTACTAAGGATATTATCTAGTGATACCATTCTTATTATTTCTCTAAATGGTGATGGCCTGATGTTTATGAAACCTGTTTCTATTCTTTGGGTTATAAAATGATAAAATATTTAGGAAACCCACTATTTTTCCATAGATTATTATATGATGAAATAATTATGAAAAATTTTTTTTATATAGGTTATGATATGTTAAAATTTTTATGAAACTAATTTCATTTCATGGGCTATGATGTGATGAATATTTTATGATATCATACGACACATAAATATGGTTTTAATTATGATACTGGTGGGACCTATATCACCATCCAATTCATTAGGTAATGATTTATATCTCATGATATAGACATGACTGGAATGAAGAGTGAACCTGGTTCACTGAGGGAATTTTTCATCTATGATGGACTTGGTATTGAACCTTCAATACTATGATGGTTTGGGGAGTGAACCAAATCCACTATAATAGCCCTGATAATGAGACTCGACTAATATGTTAATTATTTTCTATGCTTATGTGTATTCCATAAATCTATGTCTTATACCAATATTATGCTCTCATAGCTCGTGTTCCTTGATTCCATTATGATTCATGTATTATGAACTAGAATTATTTATTCCATGACTGCATATTATGATATTTTATACATAGGGTATGGTTTTTAAATGTTATTATCATGATCTTATACCCTTATTTTCATGTTATTATTACATATATCCATTATTTACCCTTATTGAGCATCTGATCTCACCCTTTCTTATGTTTCCTTTATCTAGATTATTGGAAAATGTATTACATATGATATGTCTAAGAATTGTTCTATTTATTAAGATCATAGTGGGAGATGATTTAGTTTACCTAGGGATCAGTTGTTTTTGTTTCCAAGTATCTAAAGAAACTAAACTATTATGAGCCTCATGCATGTGTTTGTATAATGTAATGAATATTCATTAAAAATGTTGTAATATTTATGTATGATAAGGTTGGGTCACTATAGTAGTGATAACCATGTAAAATTATTGGGTATTGTGAGGAGAAAAATGACTAACTTCTTGGCACTATGCCATAATGACATGTTATAGAAGGTGACCAGGTGCTAAAACACCTTAGACCACACCATGTCCAAGACTGTGGTGATATTCAAAATGTTTCGAAATGAGTTTTAAAGAATTTTTGAATAAAGGGTTTAAAAAATTGTGTAATTCCTCAATACTTTAAGTTATATTTATTTTTAAATAAATTCATTCTCTTCTATATCTCACAATGCATGCAACACCGAGTTTAAATGAAACATGATAGTCTATTAAAATAGTATTATTTAAACAAGACCATTATAAAAAAGATGTTAAATTAGAAGTTATGAATAAGATTAAATAAATTATTAAACTTATGATTTAAAAATTTATAAAATATATTCAATGGTTTTATATTGATTATAAATATAATAAGAACCATTTGAAAGAGAAAAAATGTTTTCTAAAAAACTATATTTTTTTCTTGAAAGAAACAATAGTCACACTTTTCATACATAAGTTAAAATTAATTTCTAAAAATTTACAAAAATATATTTTAATAAATTTAATTCAAATTTTAAATCATAATCTCAAAATTATCTTAGGGTATTTTTTTGGGATTTTTTTTGGAAAAGTTTCATTTTTTGATGAATGGTGAAAAATAATGTTTTTTATTAAAAACTACTTTTTTGTTTATAGAATTTACAAGACCCATTTCATTTTAATGTGGTTTCAAAATTAAAATTTGTTCAATTATATATTAATTAACCTAAATTATATCATTTTAATCAATTTAATATTTAATTTTATATAAAAACATTTTCAACTTTTGAAAGTTTTTCTTTTGGAAAACCATCTTTTCAATAAGTCTCCTAGTTTGTTTTAAATTAAAATATACCAATTATGTGAGTTTAATTTGGAAACATTAATTCCATATATTTAATAATAATAATTTATATTATATAAAAAGGTAAAGCTTATTTTTGACCATAATGAATATTGAAAACAATAAAAATTATTTACTACAGTTAAGGTAAAAATGAGTTTACCGGGGGATAAACTAAGAATATAAGGGTTAAAAATGAAAAAAAATTGTATAATTACAATTTTATGGTAATATTTAGGCTTTATATCTTATAATTTTTGAAAATGGTCTATTTTGGAGCCATTTTGAATGAGAAAAATATGGGTAAAATTATTTATTTTAAAACATTCAAAGTGTGTCCTCTCCCCCACTTATAAAAGGCCACCCCATCTCCTCTCAATTAAAAACTACCAAAACCTATTGGTTTATAAAATAAATACCCAAATAACTTTAATAATTCCATAAAATCATCTTATAATCCTTGTGTTTTTTCATAAATCCATCCTAGGAAGGATTTTGGTTTAAACCAAAAGAAGTTGTCCAAAGAAGAGGAAACATTCTTAACACAGTAATTTATTTTACTTATTATTTTACAAATACTTAAAATATTTTTAAAAAATGATTATATACCAAACTAATTATATTAAATATACTCATATTTTTTTTTATTTTATGGTCATGAACTTAAATGATATCCTCCTCCCCCAAATGGGAAACAAAACCATTGACCATGTACGGTGGACTACTGCCTCATGAACTGACGTAATTTGTTTTCCATCACCGCTTCTAACAGTTGGATATAATGAAATATATAGTTTTTATATATTAAATTTATTATATAATTATAATTATATAATTATAATATCTTATATATCTTCTTACTTTCCCTTTCATACAGAATATAATAATGTAACTTATGTGTAATACAAACTACCGCCTCACAAAGTGATGTGATTCATTTTTAACATAATATTTAAATGAAAGTTAAGAAGGATAAATTTAAATTTTATACATGATATTAATGAAAAATTAAATTTTATTTAAAATAAATATATTATATAATTTCTTACCTTATCTTTCATTTAATAAATGACAACGCCTTTCATGTGTACGATAGACTACCTCCTTGGGAAGCGATGTGATTCATTTTAAAAAATACATCACATGGATGGTATATGTAATAGTATTAAAAGAAATGATATGATATTTATGATATAATGATAATATTTGAAATTTAAAATAAACCTTAACTTCTTTTTATCATGATCTTTTAAAAATGGAAACATTACTCATGCATACGTATGACCTAGCATATCCAAGATTGTAATGTAGTTCATTTTTCATAACCATATTTCATGGTTGGTTTAAAAAGTATAATTTATGTATAAAAATGATAATTTTTTCATGTTTCATATTATTTAAATGATTAATTAATAATAAATTTTACCTTATTTAACTTACCTAAGTTATTTTAAACATGTGATCCATTTATCGTTAAAACATCCAATGTGAAATTAATTGGTTAAGTAATTGAATATGACACGGTAAAAATTAAAATAAAAGAAATAATTAAATTTAAAAGGTTCTTAATTAAGTAAATAATTTACATAAGTTTATTATTTAGGTAGATGAATAATCCATATGACAAATCAGGCTTGAGGTAAGGGGTCTCTCTAAACCACCTTTTCCTTAGAGTTAGGTACTTTCTCTCTCTAACTCACTTTATCTTTCTATTTAATTTAAATTAATTATTTTCAAATATGTATATATTTTAATAAAATATATAAATAACCTATTCTCCTTTCCTTTTATGGGTTAATGTATCCCTTTAGACCATTTCTCAAATACCTTCATTATGAAATTTCTTTTGATTATGATAGGAAGCAAGATTATGAAATCCATTTTCATTCGATGGGTAATTATTATGTTATTCATTATGATTTATTTAATTTATGTGTAATAAATAGATCATAAAAATTTTATGATTTATTCACCTAGATATCCCTCAAATGCATTGGGTAAATTCTTAGTCTCATGAGGCATCATGTATGGGATTAGGGAGTAAACCTAATCTATTATGGTACTTTATCCACCATGTGATATTATTTAAGAAGTTATTATTGACTCATATTTATTTCATTTTATATGTTTTTTCCACATTTCATAAGATACCATGATAGTATGATACCATTTTATTTACAATTTACTTTCATTAAATTACTTAGGAGTCTCTCATTTATGATATAATGTTATACCTTTGACTCTCATGTTATATTTACTTATCATGTTTATTACATTATTAATATTTTTATATCACCCCTTTATTTATGCATTCCCCATGTTATCCCATGAATTTTTAGAACCTAAATGGATTTATGATCTCACTATAGAGAATAAAATAAGGATTCTATGTTTTAAGTTCCTTTGGATGTAATATAAGCCTAGTTTTCCAAAGACACTAGGCCTTTATAATACATGTATTGTATTATTAGATATTTATGTTTAAGAATAAAGTAATAATATGTTTAAAAGACTTGGGTCACCATAGTTGGTATTAGAGGAAATGTTTAGTTAACCTTTAGAACTGGGATGGGAAAACATTAGTAATAAACCTAAGGATAGGTATAAGTATAACTTTTAGAATAATTATAATTATAAAAAAATATCTCATAATATTGGGGAAGTATAGAGTGAGTAGTTTTCAAGAAAATACATCCCTTTATAGAAACTAAAATTGGACGTGGATCTGGAATAGAGGTTCCTAGGGGTAAAAACCCTGATAAGGGAACATTGAGCTAGACTCAATTATCTCCTATTACCTGACACCATGACTTGTTGCACACCCGGTTTGGAACTACTAGGGGATATGCTTTGGAAATTCAAAAACTCTTTAAAAACCATTATGAATTACTTGATCAAATTAATAGGTTATAAGACTTAATAGATAAATTACTATGAATAACCTTGGTTGAAACCTAGAGACTCATAAGTTAGGATGTACTTATCATGCATAAGTTATTCCTCCCAAGTTTATAAGTTTCCCTTATGTTTGTTTATTAGTTAATTCATTCTAATTTTGTTTTTCTTATATTTAATAGTGGGAAATAGGATAAAACATGCTAAAAACCAACATGATAGATAATGTGATGATTTCCCCAATGATATTCCTAATCCCATGAGTGAGAGAGTTGATAATTTAATGAATGCAATGGGTCAACTTACTTATTTTATGAATAATAACATGAATCTTGTGGAAATACCTATTACTCATAATAATGATAAAGTTATAGTTGATTATTTTATGCAAAAAGGACCCCTACCTTTAGTGGATATTTTGATCCCCTCATTGTTAAACAATGGATTAAATCAATTGATAATATATTCTTTGTCCTCTAATGAATATAGAAATAGAAAGGTGTGTTTTCTATTTATTACATTGATGTAGAAGCTGATAAGTGGTGGAAACTGATCAAGAGAACAAATTCCAAAGAGAATATTGATTCAAAGGAATGGAAATACTTCAAGAAAATATTTTTCAATAAGTACTTTCCCCAAAATCTAGGTCTTAAAATTAATAGGTATTTCCCCAATCTAATGAAAAATGAAGAAGATTTTATCAGGGAATATATGGAAAAATTCACAAGGACTTCATGGTATACTTCCAACTTTGTTATTATCACCAAAATTAAGATAGAACATTTGTTTAGTGGGTTAATGCTCAGTCTATGAAAATATTTAGTGATTTAAGATTTTGATAGTTATAAAGATGTTGTCTGTTATTGCCTCAAAGTTGATATAAAATTTGGTGACTCTTAGTAGTCTCATGGTACTGGAGAAAAAAATTAAATATATTTTTCTTTGGGGGTATCAATGGATAAATCCCACAGAGGAAAGAAAACCCAACTCCTACTTGTCAAAAGTGTAGGAATGAGCATCTTGAAAAATGCCCAGGGGAACCAGAAGATTCTTCAAGTTTGGAAAATAGGGGCATCAGGATAATAAGTGTTCCGGGGAAATAAAGAACCACACTAATGAGGAATAAGAAGAAAAAGGTTCAAATCAACACTATGCCTTCTTTAAAATGTTTTAACAATAAGAAACACATGCATTATGTAAGCCAATGCCCTAAACCAAGGGTTGTCAAAGACAATTATCGACAACAACCTCTAAGTTATATAGGAATGTTGTATTCTATCACTAAGGATAAGGTGGATGCTGACAATGATTTAGTGATGGGTACACTAGTTATTAATTGAATAATAGTGAACATAATTTTTGATTTTAGTTCTACATATTCTTTCATATCTTGTATGTTTATTAGAACTTTTGAAACACCACCTTGAAACATGGGAGTTGAGCTATATTTGAGAACATAAAATAAAAAAAATGGTTGCATACCAAGTATATAACTCCTCCCCAGTTAATGTTTGTGGGCTTAATCTTAGATAATATCTCATCTTACTTCCTTTAGTGGAGTTTGATTCCATTTTGATCATGGATTGATTATAATTATATAATTCCAACATCAACTATCAATAGAGGGAGATTACTATCCACATCCCAAGTAACTCTATTATTTTATACAACTATAAGGAGAAGGATTAACATCCCCTATAATCTTCTATTCAAGCATGGATATTATTTCATTATGAGAAATAATTTATAACCCAAATGATTGAGACAAAAGAGTGAATCATGCTTAAAGAGATACACATTATGATGGATTATACTGATTTATTCCTTGAGGAGTTTCATAGTATTACTTCTAAACAAGAGGTTTAGTTTTTAATAGAACTTATAATTGGATCTATACACATATCCAATACTCCTTATAGAATGGACTCCATTGATTTAGAATAATTAAAGAAGCTGTTATAAGAGAATTTGGAAAGTGTTTTATATGCCTGAGTTCTTCACTATAGGGTGAACCAATCTTCTTCATCAAGAAGAAGGATGTGTCAACACACCTATATATTGATTATCATGAACTCAAAAAAATAACTATAAAGAACAAGTATCCTCTACCACATATATATAACTTGTTTGATCAACTACGTGGATCTTATTATTTCTCTAATGTGGACCTTCATTTAGGATATCATTGATTAATGGTGAAGAAGAAAGATATTTGAAAAAATTAATTTCAAATAAGGTATGAACACTATGAGTTCGTAATTATTCCTTTCAAACTCCTTAATGATATATAAATATTTATAGACCTAAGGAATAGTGTCTTTAGGGATTACCTTGACAAATTTGTGCTAGTCTTTATAGATGATATTATAGTACACTCTAAGAGAAAGGAGGAGAATGAAGAGAATTTGAATACTATTATAAGGGATTCAAGAAATAATAATATATATGAATGTATAGTAAATATGGTTTTGGATAAAGTAAGTATCATTCTTGGGGAATATTACCACCAGCAAAGGGATATCTGTAGACTATTCTAAGAAAAAAAATGAGGACTAACCTAGAATAGAATACATAATAGAGATACACAATTTCCTTAGATTAGCTATGTATTACCGATGATTTGTGTTTTTTTACACAATTTTCAAACTCACCAACCAATATAACATATAAGGGAGTAATATTTTCTAAACTAGTGAATGTGAAGAGATATTTAATGAGTTGAAAAAGAGGCTTATCATTACACCAGTACTTACGCTGCACTTAAGTGGGGATCTTTTTTTGGTTTATAATTATTATTAAAAGAAGGGCTTGGGATGTGTACTAATGCATAATGATAATTTTATATCATATTTCTCAATTCATTTGAAATTTCCTGAGTAGAACTATCCAACACATAACCTCGAATTGGATGTAATGATCTTTGCATTGAAGAATTGGAGACACTATCTCTATGGGGAATAAGTGTTAAATACATATAGATCACAAGAGCCTCAAATATATATCCACACAAAATTAGATTAATATGTACCAATGAATATGGTTAGATATTATCAAATACTATGACTTCTAAATCCATTACTATATTGGGAAAGAAACCAAGGTGGTAAATTCTCTAAGTAGAAAGGATTCAACAATTCTGTCAATAATGAGAATTGAGAGGGAACTAATCTTATTATATTTAAAAAGGTTAGATTTACAAATTTTAAAAGGGTCTTCATCTTTACTTTTTCAAATAAATTATAAACCATCCATTCTTGAGAGGGTCAAGGAGGCCTAGAAAGATGATAAGGTGCTACAAAAAAAGGTAGTGAATATTCCAGAGTTCAACTTTACTAAAGATGGAGTTATATGGGTTGGAACCTGAATATGTATACCATAAAAATTAGAGATAAATAGTGAGATTCTAGATAATTTTCATATATTTTCCTTATATATTCATCTAAGAATCACTAAGATGTATAGATATCTAAAGAAAAACTTATGGTGGGATAACATGAAGAGGGTGATTGCTGATTTTTTATCTTTATACTTGGTATACTAGCAAGTCAAGGCTGAACCTAAAAAGTATGAGGGTATAATTCAACCATTTCCCATAACAGTATGTAAATGGGAAAGCATAACCATATATTTTATCAAAGGATTCCCCAAGGAACCTAAAGGAAATAACTCCATCTCAGTGGTTTTCGATCACCTTACAAATTCAACACATTTCATTGCCATCAAGGAAGATTTATCTCTTGAAAAAATCACTAAGATATACATAAGGGAATTGGTAATATTTAATGGAGTTACACTAAATATTACATTTTATTAAGATCTAAGGTATAATTTAAGGTTATAGAGAATGTTTAAACAATCATTGGATACAAAACTCAGTTCCATCGCTATTTATCTCCCTCAGATGGATGGTCAATATGAGAGAATAATAAATACTCTAGAGGATTTGATGAGTTATTTTTTAGAGGATTTACAAGGATATTGGGATTAACACCTTCCCCTAGTAGAATTATTATATAACAACATTTTGCATTCTCACATTCAAATGGTACCTTATAAGGATTTGTAGGGGAAGCGGTGTCAGACTCTGAAATACTGGGATAAAGTTAGAGAGTGGAAGATTATGGGACTTTATCTTTTACAAGAGATGATAGAGAAGGTATAAACTATTCATAATCACATTAAATCCATGTAAAATTAATAAAATATCTATGCAAACAATCATTTAGGGGACTTAGAGTTTGTGGTCACAGATAAGGCGTGCCTCTATTTTCCATCGTGGAAGAAAGTCTTGAGGTTTGGGAAGAAGGGAAAGCTTAGAACTAGATAAATAGGGCTCTTTTAGATCCTTGATAACATTAGAGTAGTGTATTACTGAATAAAATCCCACATAGCCTATCTCATGCACATGATTTGTTCAATGTAACCCTCTTGAGGAAGCACATACAAGAACCCTCACATGTATTAAATCCAGAAGTGGTATAATTGGAGAAATACCATTCATATGAGGAGAATAAAGTGAAGATATTGGATCATAGAGATAAAGTTCTATGAAACAATATAAATCACCTGGTAAAATTGATGTGATGGAACCAAAAGTTTGAGAATGAAACTTGGGAACCAAAATAGGTGTTGAAGCGTATGTAACCTCACCTATTTTTACCTTAGTATGTGATATAAAACTTCAAGGGATTAATTATTTAAGGGGAAATAATGTAACACCCCAAAAATTTAATATATATATATATATATATATATTTAAATAAATTCAATCTCCTTGATATCTTATGATGAACTGAACAACAAGTTTAAATGAAACACGATACTCTATTGAAATATTCTTATTTAAAAATGACCATTATAACATAGCTGTTAAATTGAAATGTGTGAGTATAAATAAATAAAATATGAAACTTATTTTTTAAAAATGTATAAAATAAATATAATTGTTATATATTTATTATAAATAAATAATAGCAATTTTAAATAGAAAGAAATATTTTTTTAAAAAATATATTTTTTTTCTAAAAGGCGGGTTATTCGCGCTTTGGACACATAAGTTAATATAAAACTTAAAAATTATAGAAAATTTATTTTATAATATTAAATTCATTCATTAAGTCATTTTATCAAAATTATCTTATGGTATATTCTTGGGTATTTTTATGAAAAGTTTCATTTTTCAATGAAGAGTGAAAATACTGATTTTTATTAATAATTTCCTTTTAATTTAAAGCATTTAAAAACACATTTAATATTAATATAGTTTTAAAAGTAAAACTAATAAAATTATATATTAATTAATCCAAATTAGTTAATTATTAAAAATTTCTTATAGAATCTTTATATAATTTTTTTTTCAAAATTTTCAATTTTTTCTTTTGGAAAAATATTTTTTGACATGTCCCCAGGTTTAAATTTAAATTAAAATATGCCAATTATGTTATTAGAATTTTGAAAATTGGATTACATATTTTTAATCATAATAATTTATATTATCTAATAAGTTTAAATTAAATTTTGAAAATAATTAATAGTAAAAATAGTAAAAATTATTTACCATGGTTAAGGTAAAAATGGGTTTACCAGGGGTTAAAATAAAAATATAACGGTGAAAAATGACACAAAATTTGTCTAATTCCTATTTTATGGACATATTTATACCTTATACATTATAAGGTTTTAAAATTTTCTATTTTTGACCCTTGTTCCAGGAGAAAAATGTGGGTGGAATTCTTTCTTTTCAAAAATTCCAAGTGTGTTCTCTCCCCCTGTTATAAAAGGACACCCCTATCTTCTTCTTTACATACTTACGAAAACAATTTATTTTGAAAATAACTACAAATATAACTAACCTAATTCACTCCATTCATCTTATGATCCTTGTTTGGGTTATAAATCCAACCTAGGAAGGCTTTTTGTTTAAACCAAAAGAAATTGATTGTAGAAGAGGTAACATCTTTAACCGAGCATTTTATTTTACTTCATCTTATACATTATTAAAATAACATTAAACCATTATTATATAATAATGTAAATATATTAAATATAATTAAATGTTTTTATGTTAAATTAATTACCTAAAAATATCTCATCCTCTATCAAATGGGAATTGAAATCGTTGATCGTGTGTACAAGGGACTACCACCTCACGAACTATTGTAAATAGTTTCCATCACCACTTATCATAGATATATATAATGATATATATAATATTTATGTATCATATTTATGATATAATTATACTTATATAATTATAATATCATATATAACTTCTTACTTTCTTTTCCTTAGATAATATGATAACGTCGTTTGTGTTTACAGAAGACTACCGCCTCTCAAAACGATGTAATTCTTTTTTCACTTAATATTTATATTGAAGGTAATAAGGATTAATTTTATGTTTATATATGATATTAATGAAATATTAACCATTTATTAAAATAAATATGTCATATAATTTCTTACCTTATCATTCATTGAATAAATGATAATGTCATTTGTGTGTACGGTTGATTACCATCTCGCGAAGTGATGTGATTCATTTTTATTATCACATTACATGGATGGTATGTGTAATGGTATTTAAATAAATAATATGATATTTATGATATAAAACCATCCTCTAAAGATAAAATAACACTTAACTTCCTTCAATCATGATCTTTGAAAAATAGAAACATTACTCATGCGTACGTACGACCTACAATCTCTATGATTGTAAAGTAGTTCATTTTTCATAAAAAACATGGTTGATTTTAAAATTATAATTTATTTGTAAAAATTATAACTATACCATTTTTACCATTCTATATATGATTAGTTAATAATATATTTGACCTTATTCAACTTACCAAAGTGATTTTGGGCATATGATCCATTCATCGTTAAAACATTCGACAAGAAATTAATTGGATAAGTAATTAAATATGACTTGTTAATGATTAAAATAAAAGGAAAAAATGGAAAAAGGTTCTTAATAAATTAAATAATTAACTTAATTTTATTATTTATAAAGATAAATAATACGCATGACAAATCAAGATCGAGGTAAGGAATCTCTCTAAACCTCCATTTCCTTCAGGTTATGAAATTTATATCTCTATATCTCTTTATATCCCTATTTAATGTTATGGAATGATTTTACATTATCTATATATTTGTATCAAATATATATTTATCTTATTATCCCTTCCTTTGATGGGTTAATATATTCCTTATGGAAATTCTCAAATTCCTTCATTATGAAATTTCCTTTGATTATGATAGGAAGAATGCTTATACAGCCCATTTTATTTACATAGGTAATCATTATGTTATGAATTATGAATAATTTAATTTATGTGTAACACATAGATCATGAATATTCTATTATGGGTGTAACCAAATAAAACTCAAATTAAATGGGTAAAGATTTAGTCTCATGACACATAATATACGAGATTTAGGAGTAAACCTAATCCATTTTGGGACTTTATCCACCATGTGATGTTGTCTACACAATTAGAATTAAATCATTTTTGTGTCATTTTATTTATTATTTCCACATTTACTATAGTTCCATGATCTTGTGATACCATGTTCTTTATGATATGATTCCATGTAATTACTCATGAGCCTCTATTTTATGATATCATGTTATATATTTGACTCTGATGTTATATTTCCTTGTCATGTTTGTTACCATAGTATTTTTTTATATCACCCCTTTCATTATGTATTTAATAGGTTATACCATGAATTTTTAAGAGAAAAAATATATTTTAGGAGCTTAATATAGAGAATAAAATAAGTAATCCATGTTTTAAGTTACTTTTGATATAATATGGACCTAGTTTTCCAAAGACACTAGGCCTTTATGATCATTTTTTTATATTAGTGGATATTTATGTTCATTAATCATGGAATAATATGTGTAAAAGTCTTGGGTCTATATAGCCTGAATTTTCGATCTACGATTTGACTAGCCTCATCATAGGTGTTTTGAGAACCCACACGCCATGGTGAAGGCTAATGAATCCTCCTATATTAAAGGGTAGTATCATCTTCATTGGATGATTTTTATTTTTATATCAATCCATAGTCAATCTATTAAACTCTCATAACTTTACAACTTCACCTCTTGGGAGATCTTACACTTTGGTTTGTTCGGATCAAAGCCTCACAAATTGAGGCACTCTTCTTTCAAATCTCTTCCTCATTCTCCTTATTCATCTTCCTTCTGGGATTTTCTATTAGAGATCATATATTTTGTGTTGTAAATAAATCAAGGATTAACCTTACTATACTATTTTTATTTTTTGGTGTTGTTTCATTTAGTGGTGACTGATTCCCAATATTTTATAATTTCCCAGAGAGTGTTGAATTTTTTTAGATAGGGGATCCTCACTCACTTCTTTTTTATGTGAATATATGAAAATTTCATGTTTTTTATTCATTTGGGTGGATAGTATGGGTTTTCATAATAAAATAAATAACTATATTTAATTGAAATTTAAGGGTATGGATAAATCTCATGTTATCACTTTCTTTTTGATTTTCTTTATAATTTTATACTTGCTCATTGCTATTACTAAAAATTATAGTTTTTGGGAGCCTTGTATGTATTGTGGCTATTGTGATTTGTGAAGAACTTATTATGTTGATTTATTGAACTCAAACTACATAAAATTAGAAGAACATATATATGGTTAATGAACTAACTGTACATAAGATTCTAGAATTTTGTGATAACTCCCATGAAATAAATTAAGCAATATGATTAAATATATTCATATGAATCTATGTTTGTAGGGATATTGGAAGTTGAGTTTAATGTTATAAGTGTATGGAGTGGTTGTTATTTTTTCCTATATAACATATGGGTATAATGTCGGGATTCATAATGTTATTTTAGTGATCATTTTTGGGTGTGGAACATACTTGGAAGTGGAGTAATAATAGGTTTGATTGGATACGATAATTTTTTGTGTGAGGGATATGGATTGAAATGCGATGTGTTATGGTAGTATGCCAGTAATGATGGAATTAAGTGGTAACAATGGAATTGAAATGGCATAGGTTAGAGAATAAATGTGTGATAATTGTCTTAATAAACAAAATAATTAATGAGCTTCTATTATTTGATGGGAAGTTATGGTTATAGTGGGTTTTCATTAAATATGAAATGAATGGTTTAATAGGTGTATATTTGTTTGAATGTAGTAAATATGAAAATAGGTCAACATGAAAAGGTGATAAGAATTGTGGATTGTGTGTGGCTTGTTTGTGTGATGTGTTTCATTAGTGGAAATAGTAATTGATGGAATAGGTCACGAGTTGTTGTGGTGGTATTTTAGGATGCACTAGAGGAGTTAATAGTGAAACCATAGTTTAGTTATTGTGTTCTATATATTTTATTTCATGTTATTTATATACACAACTCACCTGAGTTAGATAACCTTATGAACCCAAATGTTTTGGGTTTTGGATATTTTCCCTAACATCTAGGTTGGTTGTAAAAACATGGTTGGTTACCCAACTTCACCACCCTTCATTCAATAGTAGTGATGATGACGACAAGTGTTGGAGATTCCTAGTGATGATTATGCCTAACATTAGAGATACCTAGTGATAATGAGGATATGATATGTGGTGGGGGTCATTTGTGGTAGGATAAGGTAATGAGGTTGATTTACTTCACATTTATAGGACCCTACAACTTTATTTTTTATTTTTAGTCTTTTTAACATGTGAACCATGTAATGAACTAAAGATTCATAAATGAAATTATTTTTTTCAAATGAATAAATTCATTATTAAGTAATGGTGTTATAGAAAAAATGCACTACTTTGTTTATTTTGTGTCATTATATGTTATATCCTATAGAATTTAAAAGGTCATTAAGCATCATAAACTTTGATAATATATTTTTTTGTATAGTGTCCATAAATATTAGTATATATTAAGGGCTATGATAAAGTTCAATTGACAAAGATGAAATAAGATATGGCCTTGAATAGTGAAATCATACCAAATGAATTACATTTTTTGAAGATTCTAAGGGATATAGAATCACTGGGATTTTTCCTTGACTAAGGCCAAGATGAAACTCAACAACTAAAGCATGAGAAATAACCATTTTCAGGATAATTTAAAGATTATAATGATCATGGACCAAACCATGTTCTCTAAACCACCCCAAGAAAGTATTAATGTCTCACACCTTACCCTTAGGGAATACATTGGTGTAATAAGGATTTATGTACCTAGACCCTAAAAATATGAATTTTTAGTTGTTTAGTTTTAATAAAATAATTATTATATTTATAATTTTTATTACCATTTTTTATATGATCAAATATTTAGTTTCATAAAAATTAGATTTTTCTATGATGAAAACATAATTATTATTTTTGGAAATATATAACTTCAATCACAAAACTTTTTTTTGAATTAAAATATTTTTGAAATAAATTTTATTTTAAAAAATATTATAATTAAATAATATTTATCTAAATATAAATGATAATATAATTTTATGAAGACAAATTTAAATTTTATAAGGGTTAGAAATAATTGTCATTGTAAAAACCCATACTTTCTAATAAATGTGTATTTTTGATTTAAAATTGTTAATTTTCATATTCATAGAATTTTTTTTATAAAAGAAATATTATTTTTGAAATCAATACATAAAAAATTAACCATTGGTAATTTAAGTGTGACAAGCTGAGCACACCTCTAATAGGCTAGGGGGTGGGTACTAGTTCCTATTAGGCATATCACACACATAGAAGGCCTTATCCTAAAGTACCTATGAACTCATACGTATCTCCACACAAAAATATAATGTGGAAAGATAAATAAATCATACTTTAATTGCATGAATAATATCTTTCTCACATTAGATTATAATAATAATGAAAATAGAACAAAAATAGATAAATATAATCCCACCAAAAATGGAAAAAGAAACCAACATACTATTTCTATGGGAGGAGAAACCCAAAAAGAACTTTTAGATCTATCTAAGGTCTTTCCAGTATAAATGATCTCTAAAAAAGCTCCACCTACTCCTATTCAACCTATTTATTCAATGAATGTCCTGTCATCACCATAAGTCACAACATGCATGGGAATATCCCATGAAGGTTTGAGTATATACATACCCTATAGGATGCCCTGATATTACCAAAAACTAAGAATCAAAGAGAGAGTATTCAAATTATAATGACCTAGGATTATCAAACATAGATAATAAATCATTTTTTATTAATATTCATTACATTACACAAAAAAATTCCTAAGTAATGTAATAGTTTAGTTTATTTGGAAACTTAGAAACAAAAACAACTGGTCCATAGGTAAACTACATCATCTCTTACTATGATCTTCATAACTACATGCCTTCTTAGACATATCACACGTAATAAATTTCTTCATAACCCGGGGAAATTTAATATAAGAAAGTGTGAGAATAGATTCTCAGTGAGGGTAAACAAGGGAGATATGTAAGTATAACATGAACATAAGGCCATGAGAACTTGAGAATAACATTTGAAAACCATACCCTATATATAAAAGATCATAATATTGGGTCATGGAATAAATATTGGTATTTTATAAGGAAAAAATCATAAGGGAGTAAAATAACATGATTCGTGAAAGAATAATATTTTCATAATACATAGACTTGCAGCATACATATAAGCATATAAAATCATTTCCCTATTAGTCAAGGCTCATTTCCAAGGCTATCACAGGGGAATGAGTTCACTCCCCAAACCATCATAGTAGTCAAGGTTCACCCCAAAGACCATCATGGAAAACAAATTAACTTATAGAAATAGGTTCACTCCCAATTCAGGTCCTGTCTATCTCATGAGATAAAAATCTTTACCCAATTAATTGGAGGGAGATATAGGTCCCATCAATATCAGACCAAAAAACATATTTATGTGTGCCACAAGATCATTAAAAATTCATCACATCATAACACATCAAATGAAATGGGTTTCATAAAATTTTAATCATATCATAACCTATTGAAAAGATATAGGTTTCATAACCATTTCATCATTTCATTATAGCATAACCCATGGAAGGATGACCAGGTTTCATAATAATTTTCTCATGGTATAATCTGAAGAAGAGAAACATGTTTCATTAAAATAATTCTATCAGAAACAAAAACCATTCAAATAAATAAAAATAATGGTATCCTTATATTATATCAATAGTAAGTCACACATAAAATCATTGGGTATTATCTTATATGGAAAATTATTTTGATCGATCATTTAACAAATTTCTTTTAGAAAATATACTTTCCTCTTTGAAAGATAATTTTTAGAAAATAAAAAATTTTGGAAATATTTTTATTTTAAAATAACCTTTGAAAATTATAAAGGAATCTTCAATGAAAATAATTATCACAATGATGGAAAATTTATTTCATTTCTTACATGTTAAAAAAAATATTCCTTTTGTATTTTATGTAAAATCCAAATGGTAATTGTTTGTAAAATGACCTGAATATTTCATTCAATTTTTTTTTGTAAAAATTCAAGAATGGGTGTAAATTTGTTTAAAAAATTCATAGTATAAGAATATAATTTTTTTAAAATGTTTTTAGAAAACATGGTTTTTGAAGAAAATGTATTTCCAACCAAAGAGAGAAATAAAGTTGGATTTTTGTAAAAACATTTTCTCAATTATTTTAAGTACCAAAGAATGGAAAATATTATTATTACTTTAAAATATCATGAATAACCATAGGAGAATAAAATCATGAGTTTATTGTGATATTGATCATAATATTATATCATTAGAAATAAAATCATAAACAATCTCTATAAATGATGAGATTTTAACATAAAATCTTTACCACTTTGGTAACCCTGAATTTTTATCCCCAAGAAGGAATAAGATAAAAAACATAAAATATTAATAAAATGAATAAATTCAGGATATTAAATATGAAAGAGCCTGTATATACACCTCATTAAAGAATATAGGTGCATAACGTAATGTTTGTCTCAAAGAAGGAAAATTGGGACAAAAATCCCTTAACAATTTGATAAGTTTGGAACCATAAACCCCATGAAAGAGGTATAATAAATTTTATATTTAAACCACCATAAATTTAAGGATAAAAAAAATAATATTAATTCATGGGAATTATATAAACCACATAAAATAAATAGGTGTTTAATATGGCCTGTGTTTCGCAGAAGTAAAAGGTGAGACATAAATCCCTTAACTTAAGTCTTAAATTTCATCACACTCATTAAAAATTCATGTATAATAAATATAATTTTATTATAAATATATTATAAAACCATATTTATATATATAATACCATATATGATTTTATTATGACCTTTTATTACCCATTTATTGATAATTATATATTAAAGTTATATTTCGGGCAATAACAACTTTGTTTTTCATGTATATTTTGACGTGTTATTTTTGGACCAATTAATTAGATCTTGGTTTCATTATATAAATAAAGTAATAAATCATATAAATATCATATATATCCATTATATATTTATTTATATTAATTCATAAAATTTTATGATAGGAAATGAAATACATCATTTATGGAGACAGTAGGTCGTACATACATGTGAACACTATTTCCATCTTCTTATCATATTAAAAGAAAGAAAATTAAATTATATATAATAATTATATAATAATTTTTATGTAAAATATATATTATATTTTCATTAAAAACATCCATAATACCTTCTAAATAAATTCAGAATGAATCATATAAATTCATGAGGTAGTAGTTCTCCGTACACACAGGCGACATTATCGTATTCTCAAAGAACAGAAAGTATGAAGGAATGTGTGATATAATAATTAAAAATTATAATAATATCATAAATATAGAATATAAAAAATAAATATTTCATCATAACCATCCTTGATATGTGGTAATAGAAAATCTAATGACATTGATTCACGAGGCGGTAGTCCGTCATACACACGAATAACGATTTCATAAGCCATTTGATGGAAATGAAGATGGTTGTAGGTCATGAAATTAACATAACAAAATTAAATATTATTTAATATAATTAGGTTATTATATCATTATGTTATAATAATAATTGAAGTATTTGGAGTAATAAATAAAATAAAAGGATTGTTCATGAACATTACCTCTTCTTAAGGTATCCTCTTTATGTTTGCACCAAATAGGTTAGATTTGTGTAAAAAATAATAATAACAGGATGAGATTAGATAATTTAATAAATTATTTGGGTTGGTATTGTATGAAAAAGGTTTTTAAGGTGTGAATAATATAGGAGAGTGGGTGTAATTTTATAAGTGAGGTGAGTGATACACTTGTAATTCTTGAAAAGAAAGAATTATACCAAAGTTTTTTTCATGGAATAAGGAATCAATAATGGACCATTCTAAATAATTGAAGGTATAAGTTCGGAATATGTCCATATAATAGTGTTTATAAAAGTTTATAGTTCATTTTAAAACTTATAATTTTAGTTTAACCCCCTTGGTAAACCCATTTTTACTTTAACTGCGATAATTAATTTTTTACTATTTTCACTATTCATTTTGGTCAAAAATTAAGTTGACCTTATTAGTTAATATAATTTTTTATAATTAAAAATATAGAATCCATTTATCCAAACTCCATTCATAGACATGAAAAAATTTAATTCAAAATTAACCCCGTAGACATGATGAGAAACCTGATTATTAAAGAAAAAATGTTCAAAAGTTTATAAAGTTTTTATATAAAAATTTAATATGAAATTGATTAAAACGAACTAAATTGGATTATTGGATGTATAATTTAAAAAAATTTAACTTAAAACCAATTAAAATATAATTTATTTTTATAGATTAATTAAATAGAATTGCAGTTTTCAATTAAAATTTAATTTTTTTCAGTAATCATCAAAAAATGAAAATTTTTAGAAAAAACCCAAAAATTAAAAATAAGATAATTTCTAAATGATGATTTTAGAAATGAAGTTTATTTTATAAAATTAATTTTGTAAAAGTTTCTAAAATTATTTTTATTAAAGTCCACAAAAAGAAACGAAAACCATTCTTTTGAGAAATTGTATTTTTGAAACATATAAAACTTTACTAAAAATTAAGTACCTTTTTATCAATATGTTTTATTTATATAAAACCATTTTATATAATATTTAAAAATTATTTATTACTATTTAACTCACTAAGTTTAACTTCTCGGTTATAACAGTCACATTTGAATAACTATATAAATAATATATCATGGTTTTGTTAAAACTCAATGTCATGTGTAACGTAAGCTAACCCAGTGTTGAGTGTAGAACATGATTAACATGGGTTTTCATGTAACAAAATATAAATCAGATTTGTGTGTATAAAAAAAATTAACTTGTCTTTACATGTAACACAATCTTTCAAATAAATTTAATTTATTAAAAAAAATTATAAAAACTGAGGGTGTTACATTCTACCCCCTTAAAATAAATTTCACCCTAGAAATTCATCACTATCATAAAAAAATGAGGATACTTATGCATCATCATATCTTTAAGTTCTCATGTAGCTTCCTCAAATTGGTGGTTTTTTTCCACAAAACTTTAACCATGTGAGTGTTTTTGTTTCATAGAACTTTCTCTATATGATCCAGAATCTCCGCCAGTTGTTCCTCATAAGAAATATCTTTCTCTAGTGGTATTAACTTTGAGTTCAATATATATGAATGGTCAGATATGTATTTTCCAAAGATAAATATATGGAACACATCATGGACTTGAGAGAGGTTTGGTGGAAGCGCCAGCCGATTGGCTACCATTTAGATATGATTAATAATTTCAAAGAGGGAGATATACCTAGGGATCAATTTCCATTTATTTCTGAATATCATAACCTTATTCCATAGATAAATTCTTAGAAACACATTATCACCAACATAAAATTCTATATGACACTGACAATTATCAATACAACTTTTCTTCTAACTTTGAGATGCCTTGATGTGTTTTTGAAAGAATTTAACCATATCTTCCATTTCTTTAGCTATCTTAGGTCTCAATATATTTATTTCTCTAACTTCATTAAAGTACATTGTAGCTATACCTTTCTTTCCATATAAGGATTCATAAAGATCCATCCAAATTCTTGAGTTAATTCTATTTTTTTAAGACAACTCAACTAAAGGAAGGTGTTGATTCGAACCACATTTGAAATTTAAAGAACAAGATCTCAATGTATCCTCTTGGGTTTTAATTGTTCTATTAGACTAACCATATTTCTAAGTATGATATTCAATTATGAAACTCAAATATGTATCAATAAATTAATGAAGACTTCTCTAGAACTTTTAGGTAAACCTCATATCCCGATTAGACATAATAGAATGTGGTACTCCATGAAACCTTAACACTTACTTAATGTATATCCTGGATAGCTGATCCAATGATAAATCATCTATAATAGTGATAGACTATGCTGACTTATTAAGTTGATCGACTACAACCCATATAACATTATTTACTTTAGAAATTTTGGGGATTCCAACAACAAAATCCATGGTGATGTTTTCCCATTTCCATCCTGGTATGGGTAATGGATGTAACATCCCCTTAGAATTTTATCTCTCAGCCTTAACCTACTAACATAATAATCAATGAGATACAAAATCATTGATATATCTCTTCATTTCATCCCACCATAAGTACTCTTTCAAATATCTATACATATTTATACTTCTTGGATGAATAGAGAATGAAGAACTATAATCTTATTATAACAAATCCATCTTGAAATTTGGTATGGATAGAAAACATACATATTTCATAAACCTTATCATTCCATCATGATAAAGGTTAAACTCATGAAAATTTCTAACCTTATTTTGTGGCTCTAAATATTCATTCCACACCTCTTTAATCTTTACTTGGATAGATAGTTAAAAAATCAATTGATCAAGATAAGGTTTTTACCCTTGCTTTAGCATTTACATATATATCCTTTGAAAATCCATAAATATTGGATCTTTTTTAATCCTTATCATGGATAATCTAGCATAATCCTTTTGACTCAAAGAATTATCCACCTTTTTCACTTTTTAGGGCTGTAAAATATTGTGCAGTCATAATATTTTATAATCTCTAACCATATTTTTCAGTTCATATTAAACTTCTTATATGTGAATATATACTTTAAAACTTTATGATTGATATATATATATATATATATATCAAACTTTTCACCATAATGATAATTCTTCATTATCTTTAATGAAAAAAATTACCATATCTAACTCCAAATCATGAGTTGTGTAATTTTAGAAAGAAGACTTTAATTTTTCTAAGGCATAACATATAACCATGTCATTATTCATAATAAAAAATACAAGTCCCTTCTTGTATGTATCCCTATATATTAAAAACCCTTCTCTACTACATGCTAATGTAATAACTGGCGTGTTGACTAATCTTATCTTTAGTTCCTTGAAATTTTCCTCACATTTATATATCCAGAGGAACTTGGATCCCTTCTGAGTGAAAATGGTCAAAGAATTAGATTTTCATGAGAAATTATCCACAAAACATCAATAATATCTAGATAAAATAAGAAAAATATAGATCTCAATCACTATCGTTTTTTGGGGAAACATTAAATAGCCTTATTATTTGATGGATCTACTGATATGCGCTCTCTTGAGATTATATGACCAAAAAATAAAGCCTTTTTTCATCCAAAATTGACACTTTTTAATTTTTTCATATAGTTTATCCTTAGGGTATTTAGTACAATTTTCAAGTGATATTCATGATATCGCTTTCTCTTTGAGTATATAATAATATAATCTATAAATACTATAACAAATTGATTAAGGTATCCTCTAAAGACTCTATTCAATAAATCCATGAATATAACGGGGGAATTAGTAATACCAAAAAGAATAACTATATATTCATAGTGTCCATACCTTGTATGTAATGATATCTTATGTATAGACTAGTTCTTGGACCTCAATTGATGATATCCACAATGAAAGAAAATCTTGGATAAGTATTGATATTCATGGAGGTGATCAAATAGGTCATCAGTATAGGGTAGAGGATACTTTTTCTTGATCTCGATATTGTTCAAATATAGGTAATAAATATAGATTATAATTGATCCATATTTATTTTAACAAAAAGAATAGGTTCACTCTAAGGTAACACAAATGGTTTAATGAATCCCTTGTCAATGTTCACTTGGAGTTTCTTCTTCAATTCCAATAACTTAATTATGTTCATTATATATGGAGTCCTTGAAATTGGTATGGGACTAGATATGAGTTCTATTAAGAAATCAACATCATGTTTTAGAGGAAGTCTAAAAACCTCTTCCATAAAGGTGTCAACTAATTCCTAAACAATAGGCATATCATCGATGTCACATTTCACCCCAACTATTTAAGATAAAAACTCCTTCTGAATGGGAATTAAGACCTAAGAAACAGATGTGATATCCATATCAACACATTGATATAAGATCATAGTTTAGTTTGGAATATCAAATGTGACTTCCCATACTTGAAAATTGATATGAGATTTATTTAGATAAATCCAATCCATGACTAAGATAACATAAAATCCTACTAGAGGAAGAGTAATAAGATTTATAGGAAGCACATTCCCACAAACTTCATCTATAAAATAATCATATATATTATATTAAATCATCATACCATTAAGGGGTTTCAATACTAATTCCACATATAATCATTTTGGTGGAATATTGATACCCCTAAAAAAATTAGATACGAAAGAATGGTTAGATCTAGAGTCAAATAAGACATTAGGAGTTCTAGAGTTGATGGTAAGTGTACCTTTCACTACATCATTATCAAAACCCTTATCATAAATAGGGATCACATGATATTTACCTTTTTATCTGAAATTAAGTGGTTTTTTACATTAATAATAATCATTAAATTTCATATTTAGGAATTTGTTAACATAATTCCTCCAATCCATGCATTTGAAATACTGGTGTGTGGGTGGTTCATTCTGTACATATTTATCTATATTCGCATCATTAACTAACTTCTTCTCATAAATTCAGAAATAATTTTCCCAATGATCTTACCTTACACACTTAAAACATTTAACAACCCCATTAATAAAATTTCCTCCATTCTTATTCCCATACTTTGATAATAAAGAAAATATCATCTTCATTGCACTATGGTTTTTATAATTTCATTTGAATTACATTTTCTCTTTTAGAAAAAACCATGATATTGATAGGTAACTACAACCTCCATTTCCACCATGATAGCACATCAAAAAATCACTTCATAGCTACTAAAGTCTCTTATGTATAACACCCTTCAGATGCTTGGTTTTATGACATTGAAGAATTTATCAACCTTACTTTTATGTTGGAAGATAATACTAGAAGCATACCACACAAGTCATGTAAAATTTTCATCATAGGTACCTATGGATTCATCATCCTTTTCCTTTATCTCAACGAACTCCTTATTCATATTTATATGGATAATATGAGGAAATTACTTATTGAAAAATATTTTATTCAAATCATCCCATTATATGGAGTCAATTTAATCCTATTAAATCATATTTTTGATAATATTCCACCATTGATCCACTTCACCTTCTAAATGATAGGCATACAAAATGTTTTTTTTCATGTTTTGAACACTAGATAATGGAAAATATATTTTCATTGGTACTGATCCATTGCTAAAAAACTAGCGGATATTTGGATTCACTAAAGGTAGGTGGACGTTTACTCATGAAGGACTCAATAAAATGATGTTTCCTCATTTTTTCATTTGTAACTCTAGTATGATTCATAGCTTGAGAAAGTTGTGTGAGTATAAAAAAGAGATATTTAATTCTAGATCCCACAACATGTGGCTACTCAGGAGGATAATCATTGTATTTTCCATCTCACTCAGCATTAATAAAGTTCTATTAGGTTACATTAATTGAATAAAACCAAAAATAATAGTGTAAAAAATGATAATCATAGTGGGGAACCACATAATAATTAAGACACTTAGGATTTTTAAATTATGGAACCTTCTTCTTTAATCTATAAACCATAGGTTTATTTTAGTTTATTCATAGTAATATTTTATTTAAATCGTTTATGATGGATCATATTTTTTTTTAAAATTTTAAAGAATATCCTTCAGAAGTTTCAAACTAAGTGTGTAGTATGACCCATTATAATGAACCAGTTGATGATAGATTCTATCTCATTGCACTCTTTTCATAGTTATTACCCATAGGTACCTATATTATAGAACAAAAACCACTTATAATATCCATAAATGGATGTAATTTCTTGTAAACCACTTGCTCTATCCTTTACCAAAATTCTAGGACATTTTTCTATACTTTGATTCATCCTTAGACTCATCCTTAGATATATCCTTAGGGATATCATTATGTTTTTATCATCCTAATTTCCAAATGTTAAATAATACTATCCTTTAATACCAACTATAGTGACCTAGGATTATCATACATACACATTACATTATTTTTTATAAATATTAATTACATTACGACCACAATAGTTTAGTCTATTTAGATACATGAAAACATAAAATATTAGTATATAGGTTAACTAAATAATATCCCATTATTATCTTCCTAACGAGAACCCTTATTATAGATATCATACTTAATTAATTTCTTCATAACCTAGGGAAAGTGAACATAAGAAAGGGTGATCTCAGATGCTCAGTAAGGGTAAAAATGGAGACACAAATCATAACATAAACATAAAGGTATGAAAACAGGAATATAAAATTTCAAAACCATACTTAGAATATCAAAGATCATAATCTTGATTAATGGAATAAATACTGGTAGTTAATAATACATTAATCAAAAGAGAATCAATTAAATTTAGCAATTAGTGCATAATAATGGCATATGACATAGATTTATGGCATATACACTAGAATAGAAAATAATTTTTATATTAGTCAAGTCTCATTTACAAGGCTATCATAGTGAACTGATTTCACTCCCCAAACCATCATATTAGCCAAGGTTCACTCCCCAAACCATCATAGTAGCCAAGTTTCACTCTTAAGTCCATTATAGTGAAAAAATTACCTTATTAAACTGAGTTTGTTCCCCATTCTAGTCCTGTATATCTCATGATATATAAATCTTTACCCAATGAAATGGAGAGAGATATAGGTCCTATCCATATCATAATGAAAAATATATTTATATATTCTATAAGATTATAAAACAATCATCACTTCATAACCCATGAAATGAAATGGGTTTCATAACTTGTAGAAAAGATACAGGTTTCATAATCATTTCATTCTAGAATATCCCGCGTATAAAGGAGTGGGTTTCATAAGAATTTTATCATGGTATAACCTAGGGAAGACAATTGGGTTTCATAAACACAATTACATTATAAACATAAACTATTCATAGAAATAATAATATTGTAATCCTTTGATCATATCCCCAATAAGGCATAGATAACATCAATAGGTGTCATCTTATATGTAAAATGATTTTGATCAATTATATAAAAAATTTATTATTGAAAATATAATTTCCAATTTTCAAAAAAAAAAAATTTAAAACAAAATATTTTGAAAATATTTTTATTTGAAATATAGCATGAAAATATTTAAATGAAGCTTCAAAGTAAATAATGGCCA
Organism: Viscum album; assembly: GCA_963277665.1. Taxonomy (NCBI): domain Eukaryota; kingdom Viridiplantae; phylum Streptophyta; class Magnoliopsida; order Santalales; family Viscaceae; genus Viscum; species Viscum album. Next base: position 597,836,718 of record OY728159.1, on the reverse strand, counting down.
TGAATATGGGAAGTTTCTTTCACGACTTACACATTTAAACAAGTATTCCTTTCACTTTTTTGGTAAAATCTAAATGGAATTCTTTTTTGAAAAATATATGAAAATTCATTTAATTTTTTTTGAAAAAAGTAAAAAAAATTAAAAAATTTATTTTAAAAAATAATTGTATAATAATAAATCAATTTTTAAATATTTTATGAAAACATGGTTTTGGAAGAAAACATATTTTCGACTAAAGAGAGAAATAAATTTAGATTTTATTAAAAACATTTTATCAAGTGTTTTAAGTAACAATGAATGTGAAAATGGTAACATTACTTGAAAATATCATGAATAACTAGAGGATAATAAAATTAATGGGTTTCCTGAGATATAGATCATAATATTTTAGCATCTAAAACATAATCATAAACAATACTGATAAATTATGATATTGTAACATAAAATATTTACCACTTTGGTAACCTGGAATCGTAATTCCCATGGAGGAATAAAATAAAATGAAATTTAAAATATCATGATGATGAATAAATTAATGCTATTGGATTTCTAAGTGTATTTACATACACCACAAAAATAAATATAGGTGTATAACATAAAGTATGTCTCAAAGAAAGGAAATTAAAACAAAAATCCCATACCATATTGAGAACTTTTGAACTATAAAAATTATGAAAGAGTGATACTAATATAGATATTTAAACCCAAATAATTTTAGTTATAATAACAATAAGATAAATTCATAAGTAGCATATACACCACATAAAATAAATTGGTTGTGAATATGTCATGTGTCTCACAGAATTAAAAAGTGAGACGGAAATCCCTTACCTTAAGTCTTGACTTCCATCATACTCATTAACAATTTCTGTATAATAAATATAAGTTTATTATAAATATATTAAATGACTATATTTATTTATATTATACCATATATGACTTTATCATGACATTTTATTACTCATTTATTAAAAATATTATGTTAAAGTCACATTTTGGGCAACAATTGCATTTTTTTCCTGTATGTTTCGACTTTTTATTTTTAGTCATATTACCTTGATTAGGGTTTCATAATATTAAGAATGTAAACCATTAAGTATATGTGATATATATTCTATATATATATATATATTAATTTATAGTATTCTATAAAATTTAGTGATATGAAATGAAATACACCATTTACGGAGACGAAAGGCCGTACATACACATGAACACTATTTCCATTTTCTTATCATATTGAATGAAAGAAAAGTAAATGATATATATTATAATTATAGAACAATTTTTTATTTCAAATATATCACATATATTCATTAAAACCATCCTTAATACCTTCCACATAACGCGTGAACGAATCACATCACTTCGTGTGGCGGTAGTTCTTCGTACACACAAGTGACATTATTGTATTCCCAATGAATGGAATGTGTGAAGACTTGTGTGATATAATTATTATATAATAATAATAATATCATAAATATCATATATAAACATTAAATATATCATTATAACCATCCTTTATATTTAGTAATGGAACAACAAGGGACATTAGTTTGTGAGACAGTTTTCCACCATACACATGAATGATGATTTCATAACCCATTTGATATAAGTGGATATTGTTATAGGTCATGAAAATAACATTAAGAAATAAAAATATATTTAATATAATTTGGTTATTATATAATAATGGTATAATAATTATTAAAGGAGGTGGAGGAATAAATAAAACAAAAAACTCTCATTGATGAACGTTACCTCTTCTTCAGGTATCCTCCTTAGGTTTTCAACAATATACTTCCTAGGTTGGATTTATATCCAAAATAAGTATTTTATGATGATAAGAGGGAATTTTTTAATAAATTTCATAAGATATTGGATGAACCAAAATGTTTTTAAGGTGTTAAGAAGCGAGAAGTGGGGGTGGCATTTTATAAGTGGGGTAATTTTCACACTTGTAATTTCTAAAAAAAAATAATTCTACCCACATTTATTTAATGTCACAGGGCCCCAATAATAGATAATTATAAATAATAGAATTTATAAGGTAAAAATATATCCATAAAATATTTTTTATACTAGTATATATGTAATTTTAATCCATATTTGTTTTAGTTTAACCGTCATTAAATCAATTTTACCTTAACCGCGATAATTATTATTTTTTTACTGTTTTCACTATTCATTTTGGCAAAAAATTAGGTTAAAGTTGTTATATAATATAATTTATAATGATTAAAAATATGGGATCCATTTTTCTAATATTCCATTCACAAAATGGAAAATTTTAATTTAAAATTAATCCCGCAGAGGTGATGAGGAAGCAGGTTTTTAAAGAGAAAATATTCAAAAGCTTACAAAGTATTTATATCAAAATTATATATAAAATTTATTAAAATGACATAAATTATATTAATTTATTTATAATTTAACTAAATTTACATAAAAAATAATTAAAAATATTATTTAACTTTATAAATAAATTAAAAAAAATGTAATTTTCAATTGAAATTCAGTTTTTTCACTATTCATAAAAAAATAATTTTTTTTGAAAAAACCATAAATTCACCCTAATATAATTTTGACACGGTGATTTCAGAAATTAATTTTATTTTATTAAAATAATTTTATGAAATTATTAAATATTAATTTTATTAATGTTCACAAAGAGAAACAATTTTTTTTTGAGAAAATAATATTTTCGAAACATAAAAAGACTTCATTGAAAATTAAGTAATTTTATTTATCAGTATGTTTTATTTATATAAAAACATTATAAATAATATTTTAAAATTATTTATTACTATTAATATAACTATATTTGATGGATATGTTATAATGGTCTCATTTGAATAACTATATTAATAATATATCGTGGTTTTGTTAAAACTCGGTGTCGTGTGTAAGACAATCTCACCCAGTGTTACATGTATCACAAGAATAACTTGGGGTTTCATGTAATGAAATCTAACCAAATGTTTCATTTAGAAAAATATTAATTTTTGTTTTGTGTAATCCAAGATATCAAATAAATTTAATTTATTTAAAAAATAATAATTCTTAAAAACACATGGTTTTACATAGCTCATCACCATAAAGGCATATCAATCAATACATGAGACAAAAAAATATAACAATAAACAATATGTCATAAAAAAGAGTAAAAAATTAAGAATGAAATGGGATCTACATATCCATATCTAGCTAAGAATAATGATTCATCCTGCAACTCCAAAGGTCTATCTCTGATGCCCAACACCACGCATAACCACACCAAAATCTGTGTGGAGGGCCAACAACTCACCACTGTTCTTTACAACCAAGGGGGTATTATATCTAGAAAAACACCCATGTAACCGAATAAGATACATATTATAAGTAATCATCCTCACCACTAAGTGTCACACTCGAGGGATCACTATCTCCTGTCCAAGCATCTCGTGTAAACTCTCAAAAATATGGAGGTCTCACACCACGCTACTACATAACATAGCCAATGGAGCACTATTACAATGTTGGACCTTCACACTACCAGAGCTCAATGATAAGAAGTAAAATTAATATATAGGGGACTTATAACCTCTGTAATGTTTGGGGGGGGAGTTATAACTCTACCTATATAAAGGATATGAAGGACGTCCTCCCTGATACGATAGGGGGGCTTCTAACCCTAGTAACACTCTGAATATCACACATGATCACTATCACCAACTAAGAGTCACTCAAAAAATTGTACCAATCATAAAATAATGTGTCATATCTTTGATTCTATAATTAATTCCACAATCACGTTATACATGGAATACTACTCTGGATAGGATATTCACACTCCCAAATCCAAGTCTCGAAGAAGGAGATATGCAAGGTAAAATAATAAAGGGATCCAAATTTCCCCAAAAGTAGTACATGGAATGTCCTATAGGGTACATGATGAATCTCTCTAAGTCTATAACTACCCATATGTTTCTGTCTCACATGGAATGTCTTCCTCCAGTTAGATGACATGTCCACTAAGGGTACAAGATTTTTAGATGTTAACCGACACTCGGTATGTGCCACATGGTCTAGCCCTTTTTCTCTAGACATGACTGTGTACTGTGGTTGTACCTGTATGCTGGTTGTATTCAATTACTTACCAAAGTACATAGGGTTTACTCCACAGTACACAACTTTTAGGTGATTATATGACACTTGGATTGTGCCTCCCACCAAAGCTCATGTACCTTCCGAAGCACATGACGTGTTATCCCACCACACATGATGTGTGGGGACACAAGGTTTATTGGGAGTTTACTCCATATAAACATCAAGCCATATGGTTTACAAAGTGTGTGATCCCACTAAATGGCATGTGTGATCAGATGGACTCCTGGGTGAGTACTCCACGTACATTCCAAGATGACCAGCTAAGAGTAATGGGGCATGTGGGGCCACCACACAGTTTGTGATATTTAACTTAGTGAAAAACCTATTCGATAATCTAGGGGAGACTACATGGTGTGTAGTTATGGATTTTATTGAAATTATATAAATTCTCACATGTATCCTTCCACATTGTCTTTGACAACGGTTCCACCCTTAATAAAGTTGAGGAACTCAAATATGGGGTTGATAATTCCCGATCTATCACTTATGGACATTTTTATACCACCCTTAGCCTCACGAATCATCCATTATTTCTCCTCATTTCCAAAATGACCATAATGAAAACCAGCCTCATTTAAACCATTACCGGATCATCCTTTATCGTCATCAAACCTCAATCGCATCATTGATCCCAAACCAAAACCAATGGAATCGATTCATTACACCAAATAATGACTTTCCAATGATTGATTATTAGGTATTTTTTGAACCATCAGTCAAAATAAATACTATTGATGAATGTGAAAATAATGGTGGGAGAAATTCACAAAACCCAACAAGAAGAATTGACCGCATCCATTTATTGGGTTGTCCTCAATATATTGTCATTATAATAGTAAATGAAGAAAAATAATCAATTATTAACAATTATTATCAATTCCAAAAGCTAGGAAGATAAAATCTATACTTGTAAAAAATGATCGACCCACAAATCAATTTTTTATAAGGATTGATTCAAATTCAACATGGTATAAAAATGGGGATAAATCCACATAAAACATGACATAAATCATATTTGGATTGATCATTAATAAATAATAGTTCAAGGTTATTGTCGTTGGTGAGATCCAAAAACTATGTTGGTAAAGACAAACTCCTGAATATCGATCATTAATCCACGATCTAGTCATCATTCATCAAAGATCTAATCCAAGCTCTCTCTTTCCAAATCCCTATGGTTATACAGCTAAACCTAGGATTTTACCATAATAAGGTTTATATATAGGGAATCTAGGCCACAATGATTAAATAATTATATATATATACATATATTATCCTACACAATATTTCAATTAATCCAAACAACCAATACACACAAATATTATGGCACACCTAGTATAAAACCTGCATTCTAGATTTAATGGTGGTCTCATATTTCTCATATAGGAAACCATTTGTAGGATATCCCATTATATTTGAAAAACCATGCACAGATGATATAATATATTTAATGTTTTTAATATATCTTCACTAAGGATTTATGGCCCTCGAAATCCAATGCTGACTTAGTTTCTAGCCTCAAAATATTGCTTAAAATATTTTGAAGTATTTCAGTCCAAAAAAAGAGTCATTAAACTATCCCAAAATTCAAGGATTTTCATCCCAAAAAGAAAAAAACTACTCAAAATTGAGAATACTAAGCTCTCATATGGAATTACCACTCTAATGAGCTCTCCTAGAGGTTCCTAGGCTACTAGAAAACACACACCAAAGGGAAAAGATTTCCCACAAATGGTATTCTCTTATAGGTCCCCAAATAGTTCTAAACCATTGGTGGAGTGGTAATACCTATGAAACACAAGCTTCATTGATGGTAGATGTTCCACTAAGATATGAAAAACTTAGCATACAAACCCAAAGAATATTCTCTAATACCATAATGGTTTACTTTTTCTAACCATTTTTGGGGAAGAAACACAGTGATAAAATAAAACTAACTCTCAAAGGCCTCTTGCATCCCGTCCATTATAATAATGTGAATTTAGAATCACCATATGAAATTATCCTCAAGGAAAATTTATAAACTTGTATTACCTCATGCATGCACATGCATCCCAAACTCTCCACTTTTCTTTTCCATAAAATCGTTAGGAAGTGGGATAATTTGGTGAGTCTGTCTAAGATCACATAGAGAGTGTTGTAACATCCCATTGATAATGAAAACGCCACCAAAATAACCACAAATATACCATACTATTTCCAATTACATTTGGGAACCTCATCCTTCATCTATTGCTAGGTCAGACATTGAGAGATAAACTCAAAAACATGATGGCACATCCTTGGATACCCATACTTATACCAAAGAATCCTGGTAAATCCTCACATATTTTATATGTACTACTAAGGGAAAGCATGAATGTAACACCCCAAGGATTTATAAATAAATACATGAAACACCAACTCTCTGATTTATATTTCGAAAAACTAACATACACACTTGCATTTAGTAAGATATTTAGAGTCTGATAAGACAAACTTAATTTTTGGTGAATAGTAACATACCCTTATAAATAGAAATATGAACCTTATGAATATTAAATCATATTATAATTTTATTATATTAAGGTTATAAGATAATGAGATCTTCATTAAATTTTCAATGTGATATTAAACAAATTATAGTTTTAAAATTGTTATTTTTTGAATAAATTATGATTTTATTTAAAAATTAAATCAATAATATTTAGAAAATTATTTTCAGAAAATGGATTTAATTTTGGATTTCAACACATCAAAAAATGGTTAGGTTTAATTTTTGGTATTTTTCTGAAATACACGAAATTTTGATGAATAGTAAAATAAAATAATTTACCGTATATATACATTATCAATTAAATTAACTATTATTATAATCATGTATGATGTAAGAACACTTGGTTCTAACTCACATGAACTTATTAAAATTATGGGTCACATGAATCAACACTATTGGTTGTATTGAGGGAAATAATAAAATAATGAATAAGATATTCACAAATCACCCCTCTCCTCCACTATAAAACCCCCTCACTCCCTCTTATATTCACTAATCTAAATCATTTTTCCTAGTCTAAATTATGATCAAATATCCTCCCAAGATAGCCCTTGGTCTTATAAAAAGACTAAAACCTCTCCCCAAAAGAGGCTCCCAAGGAAGATTACTTTAAGATGTATATTCCTCTTTTCATTTTTTTTAAAGTTCCTTTATTTTATTTTTCTTTCATAACATCCTTTCATAAAAATGTTGTGTTTAATCCATTAACTTAAATGTACTATAATTTTTTTTATGATAAAGTAATAATTATTCATCATCTCTTATTTCCCCTTCTTTTATACTAGAAATGAAAACACCATTCGTGATGTGTTAATTTATCACATTTAAGGATGACAGGTTTTAAATTTCTATTACCATCTTAAATTCTGGTCATGAAATCATTTTTATGGTTGAACTAGACTGTAATATATATATTATAAATTATTTAATGTTTTGTAATCCCTTTTTACACATGATCTTAATTTATAAATCAAAATGAGTTCATTGTGACCAAGAACCACCAATTAACCCAAACAATTTTCATTAAAGTTTTATATATTGATTCATATTCAATCCCAATAAACAAACGAATTTTATGACCATGTAATTTTATGTTTGCTCACTAATAACATACAACTTCTATTCTGGACAACCATTCTCATTCTAAATGTTTATTAGTACATCAATATAATTAAACCGATCATGAAAACCATGGAAGAAAACACTCCTAAAAAATGAAATTGAATCTCTTAACCCATCAAAAGGCCATGAATGAACCTAATAAGGTTATAATAAATAAATTAAATGTAGATTAGTTCCTTTAATCATTAATTTATGAACCTAAATTTGATTATTCAGGTCATTAATATAAATTTAGGAACACCTTTGGACTTAAGGTAAGGGTTTTCTACCCAAACCTCCATTTTCATTCGGGTTACTCTAATTCTCTACTTACCTCAATTAAATTATTATTTATTCATATGAACTCCTCATAAATTCAGTGATAATGTTATATATATGTGTACCAACCATAATCCTACTTTCATTTATGGCGATTTATTTGTTTTAAAAGGATATTTCAAAATAATTTCCCGAAATACAAGGCAAATTCAAGAGAATGTATCAAATTATTACCTATTTCCAAGGGTTCTCATTAATCTAATTTTATTGAAAATTATATTTTTAAAGACACTCATTTTGTTATTAAAATACTATCTTACTTCACTTCTGGTTTTATACAAATAATTTCCCAAAATAACCCTTCTTTTCAAAGTAAAAGAGTATTTATCTCAAGAATTACTCGATGATTTTATAAGAGTATCTTCATCTGTTTCAAAACTTTGTTGATTATTATGTATTATTAGGATTAATATTTTATGATATCAACTACCATATTTAATTTAATGGTTTATTATTAGTTTGAATATTGATGTTCTATCTTAAAACTGTTCACCAATTTACTTTGAATGGTTAGTGTCTATGCTTAATGTTTGGGGAACATTATTGACATTTCATATGTTAGTTTCAATATGAATGTATATGTTGTTTATGTTTATCTATGTTCATAAGAGGAATTAATTGGACTTAGTAAGTTATGGGTGGGTCCGATTATATCCCCTCGATGTACCGGTAGGTCTTATGAGACAAATTATGGTCTTTTCATAAGGCCTTGAAAAAATGATTATCTATAGTCTTAGAATGAGGCCTTGACGGTATAGTTATGATGTGTGACAATATGAATTCCCTCATTATCAATATAGTAATTGAAAGTTCATGATATTATTAGACTAGTATAATACCTATGATTATGATTTATTATGGAATTATTTATTCATCTCTTATTCTTTGCATAATGTGTTCAAGTTCATTTTTAAAGGAATGTGCTTTTAGTTATTCACCATGCCTAATGATTTTGTTTATGATATATTTTATTGTATTTCTTACCCTTATGAGAAATTTAGCTCACCCCTTTCTTATGTTTCATTTTCCTAAGACATGAAGAGGTATATTATTAATGACATGTAGAAATAACCTAGGATTTATGGGTGTTTTCAAAAGAGTTTATAAATTGTTTTTTCTTTTAAGTTGTAATGTTGAACATATGTATTTATCTAGTTTTCAAAAACTACTAAAATATTCATTCCTTCAGGATATGCCTTTATTTTAATCATTCCAATGTAATAAAATAAGTCACTGGCTCTGAGAAACTGGGGTCAGTTCTTTACAGTTGGTATCAGAGGAAGTTTAATAGAAAACATAGAAACTAGATTTAGAAAACATATATTAGGGAAAAAACCCTAAGATAGTCTTTGAGGATATACATATAAGAACATAATGGGATATTTTTTAAGGAATAGATTATGTGGATCTTTCTATAAAATAAATCCCAGCATGGATACTACAAGTGGCTATGGTTCTGGAACAAATGTACCTAGGAGTAACTACTTTGAAATGGAGTTTTAGGATTGACATGAGGTATCTAGGTACACAACAACGGGACTTACTGCACACCTGGTTTGACACTCCCATGGGACATGCTTAGGATAATTCACATTTTTCTTTACAAGCCATTATGTAGGATTTATATTTACATTTTTCCTAAAATAAACCATGTTTATGATTATGAGATTAGCTATGCTAAGAATTTTTCTATGTTGAGATTATACATTATGATTCATAACCTAATCTAGTGTATTCCATTGTATAGAATTAGAGCCTAGTAGAAGGAATGGAAACCACATGAATGTGCGTGTCCCATATAGGGATTTTCCTACAATGCAAGATAATTATTTTGGCTATGGTGTTGTGACTGGTGCTGAGAAATATATAACTATACTTGGACAGATGGCTCAGGTTATGAATAATAACTTTACCCATATGGAGAATATAGATCCACAACATGGAGGAGATATGCTAGACCTCTTTATGAGACAACAACCTCCATCATTTAATAGAACTACAGACCCATTCGTAGAAGATCAGTGGATAAGTTCATTAGAGAAGATATTTCTTGATTAGGGATGTAATGAAAGAGAGAAAGTTATCATGGCGATTTATCATCTATCGGGAGATTCAGATCAATGACGGTCTTTAATTTAAAACAAAAAGGATGGGGAAGAAAAGAGGAAATTAAATGGAGGTATTTTAATAAAATCTTTTCAGAAAAATACCTCCCTCATGAACAACGAGTAGATATGGAAAGGAAGTTTATGAATATGAGGTAAAAATAGGATGATAATGTTATAATGTATGAATACAACTTTATAAGTTTATCAAGGCATTCTGCAGAATAAATATGTAATCCAAGGAGAAAGATTTATTTATTCTTTTATGGTTTAATACCATTCCTTCGAAGGTCTCTAGTCTCTCAAATTTTCTTATCATATGAAGATATAGTCTCAAGTGATATCAAGATGGAAGATGAATTTTCTAAGTTTTATGATTTCAACAGAAAGGAAGAGAAGAAGAGTGTTACTGAAAACTAATGAAAAGAAAATAAGGAAATATAGAAGAAGGGAAGAGTTGACCTTCCACCCTATGATAATTATGGGAAGATACACCCTGGTACTTGCCTGAAAGGTATAGGTATTTGTTACAAGTGTGGAGAAAAGGGCACCTATATTGTGATTGTAAGGGGAAGAAAGTAGATACCAATGTCCAATGATACATTTTTAGGGGGAGGGGACATTAGGCAAATTATTGTCCTAGGCATCAAGGAAACGTTACCCAAAAAAGGCCAAGGGAGAAAGGCCAAGCCTATGTGATCACAACTGCTAATATTGAAGTCCCTAATGATGTGGTGGAAGGTAATTTAATTATTTCCTAAAACTTAGTCAATGATTTTTTTGATTCTGGATCATCTCATTCTATCATATCTTTCTAGTTTTCCAAGAAAATTAGATATTTCCAATTTGATTTATTAAGGGAGTTTTTAGTCAAAACTCCTAAGGGAAGTATCATTGCAACAAAGTTGTGTCAGGTAGTCCCCATTATGGAATATAAAAATGCTTTATCTTCTTATTTTATTATCATACCCATGATTTAATTTGATATAATCCTCAGAATGGATTGGTTTTCAAACTATGATCTGAAAATTTATTACAAGAATATTTAGGTTACAATTTTTGAGGACAATGTGGAATACCTTATCTTTAGGGAAGAAACATCACCATATAATTCTCATCTAGATCCACCCCAAATTTCTCTACTGAATTCAATTATTTGGGAAAAAGGGAATGCAATAACTATGTGTAAGGAAATGAATGTTCAAATAGATTATGTACCTATTGTGAAAGAATATGTCGATGTGTTTATAGAGGATTTACCAAAACATCCTCTAGAGAGGGAAATTGAGTTTTCCATTGACTTAATTCATGATTCAAGGCCCATATCAAGGACCCCTTATAGAATGTAGAATGTGGAACTAGTATAATTGAATAAATAACTAGAGGAATTGAGTGATAAAGGATTTATTCAACCTAGTGTTTCTCCATGGGGATCCCCTATTATTTTCATTAAGAATAAAGATAGATCTATGAGTTTGTGCATTGAATACATGGAGATTAATTCTATAACAATAAAGAAAAAGTATCCCATACCTCTCATTGATGATTTATTTGATCAACTTCATGGGGACCAATATTTTTCAAAATTAACATTCGATCTGGATATCATCACTTGCGAGTAAGAAAGGAAGACATTCTAAAGACTACATTTCAAACTAGGTATGATCATTACAAATTTATAGTAATGCCTTTTAGATTGACTAATGCACCCACTATCTTCATGGATCTAATGAATAGGATGTTCAAGGAATATCTTGATGACTTTGTGGTGGTATTTATTGATGATATATTGGTATACTACAAAAGTTACAAATATCATGAAATTCACTTGCATACTATTTGGAAGACTCTTAGAAGAAATGAATTATATGAGAAGTTTAGAAAGTGTGAATTTTGGATTAAATCAGTTTCCTTTCTTAGACACATTATCTCGAAGGATGGAATATATGTTGATCCTACGAAGACAAATGCTATGAAATAATGGCCTACTCTAACAAACATAACTAAGGTACATATTTTTGTAGGTTTAGTAGGTTATTATCGGCATTTGATTCAGAACTTCACCTGTTTAGCCAACCTAATTACCAATATTACACATAAAGGGGTTAAGTTTGTATGGACAAAAAAATGTGACAAATGTTTTGAGGAATTTAAGAGGAGATTAGTGAATTCTCTGATCTTGACTCTACCATCAGGGAATGATGGGTTTGTGATTTATAGTGATGCACAAAGAAAGGACTTTGTTGTGTCTTTATGAAGAATGATAAAGTTATTGCTTATGCATTAAGGTAGTTAAAAATTCATGAACAAAATAATTATACTCATGATATTGAGTTAGAAGCTGTAATATTTTCTATAAAGATATAGAGAAATTATCTCTATGGTGAAAGATATGAGATATATACAGATCATAAGAGCTTGAAATATATATTTTCATAGAAATAACTCAACAAGAGGTAAATGTAATGTCTTGAACTAGTCAAGGATTATGATTGTTCTATACACTACCATCCAAGAAAGGCAAATAAGGTAGTTGATGCATTGAGTATAAAGGATCATGGAGTCCTAAACAAAATTAGGATTCAAAGGGATCTTGTGTTTATGGATCAAGTAAAGATAGATATGGGAATTATCAAAGAAGGAAAAACATCACTATTTTTCATTTTGTTTCCCAACCATCTCTATTTGAAAGGATTAAAACTTCTTATCATGAAGATGAGAATATACAAAATAAAATTAAAGTTGTGAATGTTGGGAAGTTGGATGAATTTATGTGTGATGATGGAATTCTGAAATTTGGGAAGAGGCTATGTGTTACCACTATACCCAAGTTGAAAAGGGAATTATTGGATGATGCCCACAGCTCAAATTTCTCTATACCCCATGGTAGCACTAAAAACTATAGAGACATGAAGGAACATTTCTGATAGGACAACATGAAGCTAGAAATTGTGGATTATGTATCAAGATGTTTAGTCTGTCAAAAAGTGAATTCCCAATGAAAACATCTTAGAGGATTCATGTAACCTCTACTTATTCCTACATGAAAATGGGATGAAATCACCATGGATTTTGTCATTAGATTACCCAAAACTCCAAGAAATAATGATGCAGTATGGGAAATTGTTGATCGACTTAAAAAATATGCACATTTCCTCACTATAAGGGATGATTTTCCACAAGAGCGGATTGAAATAATCTATATCAATGAAGTAATAAGACTTCATGGAGAACCTATTTCAATAGTGTCTAATCATGATCACGATTTACATCAAAATTATGGAAAAGTCTTCTGAAATATTTGGATACCAAGCTTCGATTGAGTAATGCTTATCACAGTTAAACTGATGGGAAATTTGAAAGGACGGTCCAAACTTTAGAAGACATGTTGAGATCATGATCTCTTGACTTTCAAGGTATGTGGGATCAGTATTTACCCTTGGTGGAGTTTTCCTAAAATAATAGTTTTCATTCTAGTATTCAAATGACACCATATTAATCATTGTATGGAAAGAGATGTGTACACCAACATGATGGGATGAAGTTGGTGAAAGGAAGCTAGTGGGCCCAAATATTGTAGAGGAAAAAAAGTGAAGGTAAATACTATTCAAGGCCATATCAAAGTAGCTCAAAGAATGAAAAAAAACTATGCTAATAATCGAATGAAGGATTGGTAATTTCAAGTGGGAGATCATGTTTTCTTAAAAGTACCTCCATAAAAGGGTGTTACAATATTTGAGAAGGAAGGGAAACTGATCCCTAGGTACATAGGACCTTTTGAAATTATGTAGAGAATCATAGTTGTTTCATATTGTTTGGCTATTCCACCTAGCCTGTCTAAAGTACATAACGTGTTCCATGTCTCATTGCTGAGAAAGTACATGCCAGACCTAACGCATGTCCTCACTTTTGAAGGTATATAATTGGAACATGAACTATCTTACTATGAATATCACATCCATATTCTGGACACTAAGGAATTGGTGTTGAGGAATATAATGACTCGATTGGTAAAAACACTTTGGAAAAATCATAAAATAGAAGAGGAAATATGGGAACCTGAGGAGATTATGATAAAGAACTACCCAAATCTTTTTCTAAGGTAACATTCTTGTAATTTTGAGGAATAATTTTATAAGGAGGGGAGAATGTAACACAAAAAGGATTTATAAATAATTGAATGAAACACTGATTCTCCACAAAATACCACTTTGTTATAACCTATCCAATAAACATAATTTTTCCTCCTCTGTGGTTTGAATTTCAAAAAATAGACATACACAGTTGCGTTCAGTAAGATATTTAGAGTCTTATAAGAAAACAATAATTTTTTGTGAATAGTAGTGTACCCATATGAATAGTAATATGACCCATATGAATAGTAAATCATATAATTATTTTATTGTCTTAATGTTATAAGATAATGATACCTTGATTAAATTTTCAATGTGATATAAAACAAATTATAGTTTTAAAATTGTTATTTTTTGAATAAATTATGATTTTAATTAAAAATTAAATCAATAATATTTAAAAAATTATTTTCAAAAAATGGAGTTCATTTTTTAATTCTACACATCGAAAAATGGTTAGGGTGAATTTTGGGGATTTTTCAAAAATACTCAAATTGTTGATGAATAGTAAAATACGATAATTTACCGTATATATATATTATCAGTTAAATTAACTATTACTAGAATCATGGATGATGTAAGTACAATTGGTTCAAAATATAATTTAGTTATTAATATTATGGGTCACATTAATCAACACTATTGGTTGTTTTGAGGGATATAATAAAATAATGAATAAGATATTCACAAATCACCCCTCTCCTCCACTATAAACCCCACCTCAGTCCCTCTTCTCTTCACTCCTCTCAAGCATTTTACCTCGTCTAGATTACACTAAAATATCCTCCAAATATCCTCAACCACGTCCAAAATCCCTCTGCCTCATAAAAATACCGAAAATTCTCCCCTAAAGAGGCTCCCATGGAAGATTACATCAAGAGGTAAATTCCTCTTTTCATTTCTTTTTTTTTCACGTTCCTTTATTTTCTTTTTATTTCCTCACCTCCTTTCATCAAATTTTTTTGATGAATCCAATAACTTACATGTAATTTATTATTTATGATAAATTAATAATTCTTCATCATATATCCTTTCCCCTTTTTTTATACTAGAAATGAAAACACCATTCGAGATGTGTTAATTTATCACATTTAAGGATGACAAGTTTTCAATTTCTATCACTATCTTCAATTATGGCCATGAAACAATTTTTATGGTTTAAACAGACTATAATATATGTATTATCACTTATTAAAGGTTCTAAAATCCCTTTTTACATATGATATTAATTTATAAATCAAAATGAGTTTGTTGTGATCAAGAACCACCAATGAACCCAAACAATTGTCATTAAGGTTTTATATAATGATTCATCTTCACTCCAAATAACCACAAGAATTTTATGAACATGTAATATTCCTGTTGTTCACTAATAAAATATAACTTCTATTCTGGATAACCATTCTCATTCTATATTTTTATTCATACATGCATATAAGTAAACCGATCATGAAAACCAAGGAAGAAAACACACCCAAACAATAAAATTGAATCACTTAACCCATCAAAAGGATATGAATGAACCTAATAAGGTTATAATAAATCAATTAAATTTATTGGAGGTTCTGGAATCATTAATTTATAAACCTAAATTTTATTATTCAGGTCATTAACATCAAATGAGGAATGCCTTCAGACTTATGGTAAGGTTTTTTACTCGAACCTCCATTTTCATTCAAGATATTCTTATTCTCTACTTAGTCAATTATATTGTTATTTATTCATATTAAATAATCATATATTATATGATAATGTTCTATATATGTGTACCAACCAGAATCCTACCATATTTTATTTGGAGTTATATGTTTTAAAAGGATCATTCAAAATTTTTTCCCGAAATACAATCCAGATTCAATGGAATTTCGCAAATTCTTACCTATTTTCAAGAGAACGCATTAATTTGTTTTTGCCAAACATTATATTAATAAAGACAATAAAATATTATGAAAATACTATCTTACTTAACTTCTTGTTTTATACAAAGACTTTTTTAAAAGAACTCTTCTTTTCAAAGTAAAAGAGTATTTATCTCAAGAATTACTCGATGATTTTATAAGAGTATCTTCATCTATTTCAACACTGTTGTTGATTATTATGTATTATTTGGATTAATATAATATGATATTATTTACCATATTTAATTTAATGGTTTATGATTAGTTTGACTAAGTATTTTATATATTTAAACCATTCACCAATTTACTCTGAATGGTTAGTGATTATGCTTAATGTTCGAGGAACATTATTGACAATTTATATGTTAGTTTCAATATGAATGTATATGTTCTTTATGTTTATCCACATTCATATAAGGAATTCATTGTACTTAGTAAGTGATGGGTGGGACTCGATACATCCCCCTCGATTTATAGGTAGGTCTCATGAGATAAACTACGGTCTTTGCACAAGGCCTTGACAAAATTATTATTTATGTTCTTGGAACGAGGCCTTAATGGTATGGTTATAATGTCTAAAATTATGATTTACCTCATTATCAAACTTGTAATTTAAATTTCATGAGGTTATTTGACTAGTAGAATACCCATGGTTAATCTTTAATATGGAATTATTTATTCAGCTATTATTCCTACCATAATGTGTTCAAGTTCATTTTTAAAGGCATGTGCTTTTAGTTATTCACTATGCCAAATGTTTATGTTTATGATATATTCTGTTGTATTTCTTACCCTTACCGAGCATTTGATCTCACCCCTTTCTTATGATTCATTTTCCCAGGACATGAAGAGGTATATTATGAATGACATGCAGAAATAACCTAGGAGTTATAGATGTTGTCAAAGGAGTTTCTAAATTGTTTTTCATTTCAAGTTGTAATGTTTAAATTATGTATGTATATGGTTTTCCAAAACTACTAAACTATATTTACCTTTAGGATACGACTTTATTGTAATCATGAAAATTTAATAAAATAAGGCACCAGCTCTGGGCAACTGGGGTCGGGTCTTTACAGTTGGTATCAAAGGAAGTTTAATAGAAAACATGGGAACTAGATTTAGAAAACATATATTAGGGAAAAAAGACTATGATAGTCTCTAAGGATAAACATACAAGAACATCCTAGAATTTTTGGTAAAGAATAGACTATGTGGATCTTTCTAGAAAATAAATCCCTATCTGGATACTACAAGTGGGTGTGGTCCTAGAACAAATGTGCCTAGAAGTAACAACTCCAACAAAGAGCTTTGGGCTTGACCTAAGGTATCCTAGTACACGACAACGAGCCTTACTACACACCTGGTTTAACACTCCCTGGGGATATGCTTAGTATAATTCACATTTTTCTTTACAATCCATTATAAAGGATTTAAATGTAAATTTTCCTCAAAGAAACCATGTTTTTGATTATGAGATTAGCTATGTTAATTATTTTTCTATGTTGATATTATACATTATGATTAATAGCCTAATTTAGTGTATTCCATTATTTAGAAATTGATAATAGTGGAAGGAATGGAAACCACATGAACATGCGTGCCCCATGTAGGGACTTCCCTCCTATAAAAGATAATAATGTTGGCTTTGGTACTGTGACTGGTGCTAAGAAACTTATAACTATACTGGTATAACTAACTCAAGTTATGAATAATAAGCTTACTCATATGGAGAATCCAGATCCACAACATGGAGGAGCTATGCTAGACCACTTTATGTGACAAAAACCTCCATCATTTAATAGGACTATAATCCCATTCATAGTAGAGTGGTGGATAAGTTCATTAGAGAAGATATTTCACACTTTGGGATATAACAAAAGGGAGAAGGTTGTTATAGTAGTTTATCATCTATCGGGAGATACCGATCAGTGGTGGTCTTTAATTAAAAACACATTAGAGGAGGAAGAAATAGAAAAAATTGAATGGAGGTATTTTAAAGAAATATTATTAGAAAAATAATTACCTCATGAACATAGAGTAGATATGGAAAGTTAGTTTCTAAATATAATGGAAAAAGTGGATGAGAATGTTGCAAAGTATGAAGCCAAATTCACAAGGTTATAAAGACATGACATGGACTACATATGTTATACAAGAAGCAATATTGATTGATTCTTTAATGGTTTAAAACCATTCCTTAGAATGGATCTAGTCTCCCAATGTTTCTCATCATATGAAGATATAGTCTCAAGTGATATGAAGATGGAAAAAGAATTTTCTATGTCTTAAGATTTTAAGGGAAAGAAAGAGAAGAAGAGAGATGCTGAAAAATATGGAAAAGGAAATAAGGAAATGGGGAAGAAGGTAAGAGTTGACCTTACACCCTAGTATAATTGTGGGAAGAGACACCCTAGTACTTTCCTAAAGGGTATGGGTATTTGTTACAAGTGTGGAGAAAAAGGAAACCTATCTTAGGATTGTAAGGGGAAGAAAGAATATACCAATGTAAAATGATAACATTTCAAGGAGTGGGGACATTATGCAAATGATTGTCCTAGGCATCAAGGAAATGTTCCAAATAAAAGGATAAGGGATCAAGGCCAAGACTATGCAATCATAACTGCTGATATTGAAGTCCCTAATGATGTGGTGGTAGGTACTTTAATTATTTCCTCAAACTTTGAGAATGCTTTATTTGATTCTGGATCATCAAATTCTTTCATATATTCCAATTTTTCCAAGAAGATTAGATATTTTCAATTTGATTTATTAAGGGAGTTCTTAGTAAAAACTCTTAAGGGAAGTATCATTGCAACAAAGTTGTGTCAACAAGTCCCCATTATGGAATATAAAAGTAATTTTTCTACTGATTTTATTATCATACCCATAATTGACTTTGATATAATCCTCATTATAGATTGTATTTTAAAATATGATGTGAAAATTTATTACAAGAAGAAGGAGGTTACAATTTTTGAGGACGATGTGGAATCACTTATCTTTAGGGAAGAAAAATCACCATCTAATTCTCTTCAACATCCACTCCTAATAACTCCATTGAATTCAATTATTGGGGAGGAAGGGAATGTAATAACTACGGGTGAGGAAATGAATGTTTAAATAGAGGATTTATATATTTTTCACAAATATGTTGATGTGTTTATAGAGGATTTACCTGGACATCCTCCAGAGTGGGAAATTGAGTTTTCCATTGACTTAATTCTTGATTCAAGGCCCATATCAAAGAACCCTTATAGAATGACCATTGTGGAATTGGTAGAATTGAAGAAATAACTAGAGGAATTTACTGATAAAGGATTTATTCACCCTTATGGTTCTCCATGGGGATCCCCTGTCATTTTTTTAAGAAGAAATATGGATTTATGAGGTTGTGCATTGACTACAGGGAGATCAATGATATAAAAATAAATAACATGTATCCCCTAACTCACATTTCTGATTTATTTGATCAAATTCATAGAGACCAATATTTTTCGAATATTGGACTTCGATCTGGATATCATCAGTTGCAAGTAAGGAAGGTATACATTCCAAAGATAACATTTCGTACTAGGTATAGGCATTATGAGTTTACAGTAATGCCTTTTGGACTGACTAATGAAACCTCTGTTTTCATGGATCTAATTAATAAGGTGTTCAAGGAATATCTTGATGACTTTGTGGTGGTTTTTATTGATGATATCTTGGTATACTCCAAAAACTACAAAGATCACAAAAATCACTTGCGTACTATTCTGAATATTCTTAGAAGAAATGAATTATATGGGATGTTTATCAAGTGTGAGTTTTGGATTCAATCAGTTTCTTTTCTTGGACACATTCTCTATAAGGATGGAATATCTATTGATCCTGCAAAAACAAAGGCTATGCAATAATGGCCTACTCCAATGAACATAACTGAGGTATGTAGTTTTATTGGTTTAATAGGTTATAATCAGTGTTTTATTTAGAAATTTTCTTGTTTATCCAACCCAATTACAAAGCTTACATGTAAAGGGGTAAAGTTCGTATGGAAAAAATAATGTGAGGAATGTTTTGAGGAATTTAAGAGGCTATTAGTGAATGATCTGATCCTGACTCTACCATAGGGGAATGACAATTTTGTGATATATAGTGATGAATCAAAGAAAGGACATGGTTGTGTCTTTATGCAGAATGATAAATTTATTGCCTATGCATCAAGACAATTAAAAATTCATGAACAGAATTATTCTACTCATGATCTTGATTTAGCAGCTGTAATATTTTCTATGAAGATATGAAGAAATTATCTCTATGGTGAAAGATGTGAGATATATACAGATCATAATATCTTGAAGTATATCTTCTTATAGAAAGAACTCAACATAAGGGAAATTCAATGGATTGAACTACATAAGGATTATGATTATTCCATAAATTACCACCCAAGAAAGGAAAATAAGGTAGTTGATGCATTGAGAAGGAAGGATCATGGAGTCCTAAACAAAATGAGGATTGAAAGGGATCCTATGTTTGTGGATATAGTAAATATGGATATGGGACTTATCAAGAAGGTGAAACATCACCACTTTTTCATTTGGTTTCCTAACCATCTATGTTATAAATGATTTAAACTTCTCAGTCTAATGACGAGAATCTATAAAAGAAAATTAAAGGTGTGAATGTTGGGAAGTTCTCTGAATTTTTGTGTGAAGATAGAATTCTGAAATTTGGGAAGAGGTAATGTGTTCCCTCTATACCCGAGACGAAAAGGGAGTTATTAGATGATGACCATAGCTCAAATTTCTATATACACCCTGGTAGCACTAAAATGTATAGAGATTTGAAGGAACATTTCTACTGATACAACATGAAGCAAGAAATTTCTGATTATGTATCGGGATGTTTAGTCTATCAACAAGTGAAGGCCGAACAACAACATCCTATAGGATTCATGAAACCTTTAAATATTCCTACATGGAAATAAGATGGCATCACCATGGATTTTGTTACTATATTAACCCAAACTCCACGAAAGAATAATGGAATATGGGTAATTGTTGATCGAATTACAAAATATGAAAATTTACTCGCTATGAGGGAGGATTTTCTACTGAGGTGGCTTGCAAGAATCTATATCAATGAAGTTGTAAGAATTCATGGAGCACCGATTTAAATAGTTTTTGATCAAAATCCTCGATTTACATTGAAATTATGGAAATTTATTCATTAATCTATGGATTTTGAGCTTCAATTTTGTACTTCTTATCACCATTAACTTATGGGAAATCAGAAAGGACGATCCAAACATTAGAATACATGTTGAGATCATTATCTCTCAACATTCAAGGTATGTGGGATTAGAATTTACCCTTTCTGGAGTTTTTCTAAAATAATGGTTTTTATTAGAGTATTCAAATGGAACTATATTAAGCATTGTACGGAAAGAGATGTCACACACCAACATATTGGGATAAAGTTGGTGAAAGGAAGCTAGTGGGCCCAGTGCTTGTAGAGGAAACAACAATGAAGGTAAAGAATATTCAAGGCCATATCAAAGTATCTCAAAGTAGGAAAAAAATATATGTTGATAATCTAATGGAGGATATGGAATTTCAAGTGGTAGATCATGTTACCTTAAAATTATCTCCATAGAAGGGTTTTATAAGACTTGGGAAAGAAGGGAAACTAATCCCTAAGTACATAGGCCATTTTGAAATTCTAGAGATAATTGGATCTTTTTCATTTTATTTGGCTATGCCGCCTAGCCTGTTTAAAGTACACAATGTGTTCCATGTCTCATTACTGAGAAAGTACATGCCAGACCCAACACATGTCCTCACTTCTGAAGGTATAGAATTGGAACTTGATATATCTTACTGTGAAGAGACTATCTGGATTTTGGAAACTAAAGAATAGGTGTTGAGGAATCATATAACTCGAATTCTAAAGATACTTTAAAAAAATCATAAAATCAAAGAGGTGACATGGGAGCCTGAGGAGATTATGATAAAGAACTACCCAAATCATATTTTGAGATAACATTCTAGTAATTTAGAGGATGAAATTTTTATAAGGAGGGGAGAATGTAACACCCAAAGGATTTATTAATAAATTCATGAAACACTGAGTCTCTAAAAAACACCACTTTGTTATAACCTATCCAATAGACATAATTTTTCTACATTCGTGATTTGAATTTCTAAAAACTGAGATACACAGTTGCGTTTAGTAATATATTTAGAGTTTGATAAGAAAAACTTATTTTTTAATGAACAATAATGTACCCTTATGAATAGTAACATGACCCTTATGAATAGAAAATCACATTATTATTTTATTTTCTTAAGTTTATAAGATAATGATATCTTGATTAATTTTTCAATGTGATATAAAACAAATTATAGTTTTAAAATTGTTATTTTTTTTTGAAGAAATTGTGATTTTATTTAAAAATTAAATTGATAATATTTAGAAATTTATTTTATGAAAATAGAGTTAACTTTTTAATTCATCACATCAAAAAATGGTTTGGGTGATTTTTTTTTATTTTCTGAAATACCCAATTTTTTTATGAATAGAAAAATATGGTAATTTACTATATATATACATTATCAGTTAAATTCACTATTTATAGCATCATGAATTATGTAAGTATAATTTTTTAGTACTCACATGAACTTATTACTATTATTGGTCACATGAATCAACACTGTTAGTTTCCTTGGGGGAAATAACATAATAATGAATAAGATATTCACAAATCACCCCTCTCATCTTCTATAAAACCGCCCTCACTCCCTCTTCTCTTAACTGCTATAAATACTTGTTACTTGTCTAAATTCTACTAAAATATCCTCCCAAGATCCTATCCCATGTCTATCAGCCCTTGGTCTCATAAAAATACAAAAAACTATCCCCTAAAGAGGCTCCTAAGGAAGATTACTTCAAGAGGTAAATTCCTCTTTTCATTTGTTTTTTTCAAGTTTCTTTCTTTTATTTTTATTTATTCACCTAGTTTCATAAAAATTTTGTGATAAATAAATTACCTTACATGTCATATAATTTTTTTATGATAAATTAATTATTCTTCATCATCTATCCTTTCCCCTTCTTTTATACTAGAAATGAAAACACCATCTGAGATGTGTTAATTTATCACATTCAAGGATGACGAGTTTTCAATTCCTATTACTGTATTCAATTATGGTCAGGAAACCATTTTAGTGGTTGAAATAGACTATAATATATGTATTATAACTTATTTAAGGTTCCGTAATCCCTTTTTACACATGATATTAATTTATAAATCAAAATGATTTTGTTGTGATCAAGAACAACCAATTAACCCAAACAATTGTCATTAATGTTTTATATAATGATTCATCTTCACTCCCAATAACCAAACTAATTTTGTGACCATGTAATCTTATGGTTTCTACAACTTTTATTCTGGAAAACCATTCTCATTCTATATGTTTATTCATACATGAATATAAGTAAACCGATCATGAAAACCAAGGAATAAAACACTCCCAAATAATGAAATTGAATCTCTTAACCCATCAAATGGCCATGAATGAACCCAATAAGGTTATAATAAATCAATTAAATGTATATGAGGTTATGAAATCATTAATTTATGAACCTAAATTTTATTATTCATTCAATTAATATCAATCAAGGAACACCTTCGGGCTTAAGGTAAGGGTTTTCTACCCGAACCTTCATTTTCATTCTGGTTACTCTTATTCTCTACTTACCTAAATTAAATTATTATTTATTAATATATAATCCTTATGTATTATGTTATAATTTTCTATATATGAGTACCAACAATAATCCTACTTTAATTTATGGATATTTATATGTTTTAAAAGTATCTTTCAAAAATTCTTTGCGAAATAAAAGCCAGATTCAAGGGAATTCCTCAAATTATTACATATTTTCTAGGGCACTCTATAATATGATTTTTAAAACCATTATATTTTTAAAGAAAATAATTTTATTATGAAAAAAACATATTACTTCACTTCTACTTTTATACAATGACTTTTCCCAAAGAACTTTTCTTTTCAAAGTAAAAGAGTATTTATCTCAAGAATTACTCAATGATTTTATAAGAGTATCTTCATCTGCTCCAAAATTCTTGTTGATTATTATGTATTATTTAGATTAATATTTTATGATATAATCTAACATACTTAATTTAATAGTTTATTATTATTTTGATTGTGGGTGTGCTATCTTAAAAACATTCCCCAATTTAGTCAGAATGCTTAGTGTTTATGCTTAATGTTCGAGGAACGTTATTGAAATTTCATATGTTAGTTTAAATATGAATATATATGTTGTTTATTTTTATCCAAATTCATATGAGGAATTAATTGGACTTATTAAGTGAAGTTAGGGCCCTCTGTATCCCCTCGATGCATCAGTAGGTCTCATGAGACAAAATACAGTCTTGGCCCAAGGCCTTAACAAAATGATTATTTATAGTCTTGGCATGAGGCCTTGATGATATGGTTATGATTTCTGGCATTATGAATTCCATAATTATGAAACTAGTAATTTAATGTTCATGAGGTTATTCAAATAGTATAATACCAATGATTATGATTTATTATGGCATTATTTATTCATCTCTTATTCCTTCTATAATGTGTTCAAGTTCATTTTTAAAGGCATGTGTTTTTAGTTATTCACGATGACCAATGTTTATGTTTATGATATCTTTCACTATATTCCTTACCGTTACTAATAATTTGAGATCACCCCTTTATTTTGTATAATTTTACCAAAATATGAAGAGTTATATTATGAATGACATGCATAAATAACCTAGGAGTTATGGATGTTGTCAGAGGAGTTTCTAAATTGTTTTTCTTTTAAAGATGTAATGTTGAAATTATGTATGTATCTAGTTTTCCCAAACTACTAAACTATTCATTCCTTCAGGATATGACTTTCTTGTAATCATTACAATGTAATAAAATAGGGCACCA
This sequence comes from Viscum album, assembly GCA_963277665.1. Classification (NCBI taxonomy): domain Eukaryota; kingdom Viridiplantae; phylum Streptophyta; class Magnoliopsida; order Santalales; family Viscaceae; genus Viscum; species Viscum album. Next base: position 597,811,470 of record OY728159.1, on the reverse strand, counting down.
TCTTTGAGCAACTGGGGTCAGGTCTTTATAATGAAGCATCCATAGTACATCCTCTAATAGAATGACCGATGTCATTATTTATCCTTGAATGAGGATAAAATGCACCCCACATTTAGAAAATCCATATGGAACATGTCCAATGGATATCTGGTCATGTAAGATCTCACAGTAGATGTACTTAGGCTATACCTCCCTGAAATGCTAAATAAGTGGAGGGGTGACAACCATTGAATAAAGGTACTCTGTATCATCTTCATCCTTAAGGTTCAACTGAAAATAGGTCAACTAATCCATGACATCATCCCACAATAGTGAATGAGAAACCTGGATATGAGTTTATTCTACCACGACCATGACCTCAGGTAGACCTCAAGCTGGTGTTTCCTCAATATTTACTAGTTCCACTATCACTCCCATGTCTAAGAATATATAACCAAATAAGTGGACCTAAATCTAGAACCAAGGCTTCAAGAGTTTCCTAAAAAGTTGGTACTCTCAAAGCATGTCCAGAACCATCCTCCAATGTATCTCATGATCCATAATTGATTTCAAGTATACAAGGATGTAATATAATAATACAATTATGACCTAATCCAATAAGGTATGAAAGATCGAATCGATAAGTATCATAAAACCACTAGGGTTTTCAAAATGATGACATACATCACTATGAACTCAAATAAACTATAGATACTTTAGAAATCCACCTTAATTATATCCTACTCTCTCAGTAGGAGCTAGTGATAACCCATTATAAGGTAAATGATTGAGAACCACTTCACCCCTAACCATTGATCTAAGAAGTCTTCTATTCTTAGGGGTGGATACTCCTTCATGGAAGTCACCTAGTTTAGGTGATGTTATTATATGCCTAATATCAAGTTATCATCTGTATTCTGGGAAAACAACACTAGGATACCTAGAAAAAACCACTTGGTCTATCCAATCCCTAACTCTACATATTGTACAACCACACTGTCAGCTCTAACAACTACATGGGTCATCCAATATACTAGCTAAGATACCAGGCCATTCCTAGTGTAAGTTAATGTGAATGAAATTTTTTTGATGGGGATGTAAGATTAGAACACCCTAAACGTTTCCTTATACTCCTATAACACTATATAAAACTAAAAACACATAACATCCACTTTGATAAGGGTCATATTATCCAACTATCAAGAAATTGGTTATATCCTCCTAGACTCGAGATCATCCAATTCAACATGTGATTATTTTCTATTAAAGAAGTGAAATTACTTCCCACTAACTTGTATACATTGTAACACTCATTGTTATTAGTCAAGTTGGGTATGGATAGTAAGAAACCAGTCCATTCTGAGTAAAAAATTATAGGGCCTCACTATCTTCTATGGAAAGATTCTACATGAGGTGCACTCTCCTTCCTATTGTCAGGTCACACTGTCGCTAAAAGTTTGTGATGACTGATCCTCCTTTGTAAGATCTTTTAAGAATAATTTTTTTTTAAATGGATCCATTAGAACCTAATGGGTCTTAGAAAAGGGATTCATTAGGATACATGGATTTTTATTGTGTTCTAAATACAAAAAAGGTCTATAGAAGACATAATTCATATCTAAAAACACACCTGAAGCCTCCAAGTCTTAAGTACCTACTTCCTAAAGCTATCCTTATCTCTTTCTACCTATTCTATACAACTAGGGAATACTCTAACACCACATAACAACAAAATGACTTCAAATATAAAAGGTGTATGAACTCATCTGCCACACCTTGAAACTATCCGCTTTAGGTGACATTAAATCACTCACACGATTTTAGTTTGCATAAAAAAAATGCATCTTAGTGGGGGAGGTGTCCCTCTTACCTATGTTTCTTGAAGGAATATAAAAAATCACTAAAAAAGGGATCCAATAATTCCCTGTATCACCCCAGATATTTCATTCCACTAGGAACACCATAAATAGGGTTCCTATTCAAGTAAGTCATTTTCACCCCAGGCTCATACCAGTCCTCTTCTACCCATGAAAGGTGGACTAGATCAATATAAAACCTAGGATATATCAATATATACAAATACTTATGCATAATAAAAATATTTGAGTCATTTATTGAAATTATCATAACCAATTTATTCTCTATGAAGAAGAATGGTTACAAGTGAAACCATCTGATTATTTGGGGTCCGCACAAGTTGGAAAACAAGAACCACCACCTGGATCCAAAACATTACTACTTAAGGGTCTGACTTGGAACAAAACCTAAGTGGTATCTATCACTAGAACTCAAGATATCTTCTAATTCTATGTGCATAATTTTATTGTCCTAATAGAACCATCAACTACTCAACTTGAGGAAGATCTCCTTCTTGGACCACTAGAGGTGGTTCCATGAACTATTGAATAAGTGGTAGTAATGCAATATAACCGCCTAGAAGAAATAACTCATGAGTGGGTCCCTAAACCGAGGCCTCATAACTCAACTAGTCATCTTAATGAAACTGTATCGAAATCCTTGAAGGCTATCATCATGAATGAATATTTAAAATTATCAAGTCATACCACAATCAAAGAGAATATCTAGGGAACTAACTCAACAAAAACATGAAAACTACAAAACATTATTATATGATGCATGTACCAATATTTTTCCTAGAACAAATTCTTATATGTGTTGAGTCAATAATTATGTTGTAAGATTCATGGTGAATGGATACGTTGGCCACTAAACTAATTCTAGAGTCCTTGGTCTGAAAGATAAAATCAAGACACTAACACCATTATCCCAATTCCCAAATAAAATTTCACAGTTAGACAATATCCAAACTATGGTACTAATATGGAATCCTCTGATACCACTTAGTCAAAACTAACCTCATAAAGGCCTACCTAGTTGGAAGTTAGTTAAGTGTGACTCCCCAAGACCACCTCTAATAAGTTAGAGGCTAGAGAGTAGCATCAAATAAGAATATTAAAAACATGGGAGACCTTATCCTAAAGTACCTGTGCATATGAAAACATATCCATACAAAAGTATAATATAAAATTATAAAGGATTCAAACTATAAATTCATTCATAACATTTATCCCACATCAGAGTATAATAATAAGTATAATAGAAAAAACTAAAAAAATTCAAGCCCACTGAAAACTGAAAAAGAATATAATCTGTTGTGAACATGGGGGAATCTACCCAAAATAAACTGTATGATCTATTTGAGGTCCATAATTCATAACTAATATCCAACCAAGCTCCACATTCTATTGATCCACCTATGACTCCAATGTATGACTTGTATTATATATAAGACATGACATGGGCTTGAAAATCCCATGAAAGGATGAGTATATACATACCTAGTAGAACACCCCAAAACTTACAAACACAAAGAATCCAAGATGGAGTAGTTAACTCATCACCATGAAGGAATTTCAATCAGAATAAGATAAAATAACTATAAAAATGACCCAGATGTGCTCAAGAAGAATCCCAAATGAAGAGATAAATAGGATCTTCGTATCTATAACTAGCTAATAATGATGAGTCAGCTTGAAACTCTAAAGGTCCATCTCTGATGCCCAACACCACATCAAACCTTTCCAGAATCCATGTGGAGGGCCCACACCTAACCACTATGATCTATAGCTAAGGGATAACTATCTCAAGTATAGGACCTACATAACCACATAAGATATAGATTGAAGGGATCACTCCTCACCGATGTGTGTTACAGTTGAGGGAGAATTATCTCCTTCCCATACATCTTTTATAAAATTTTAAAAATATGGAGGTCATGCACCTCACCAATATATAGAAAATACAAGGGAGAACTACTATAATGGAGTAACCCCCACCTATTTACAAATCACAATTATAGAGATTACAATATATAGATAGAGGACCTACACCCTCTGTAATGTGAAGGAGTTCCATCTCTACTTGTATAAAGGATATGGAGGATCCATTCCATGATATGATAGGGGGATTTCAACCCCAATAACACTTTGATGATCACACATGATCGCTGTAACCCAATAAGAATCGATGAAAGAAGAATCCCACTTGAAACACCTCATATTGAATATATGATTCCATAATAAAGGCCACCATTGTGACCCACATAAAAACTCATCAGGATAGTCTATTCACTACCCAAAATGCATTTCCTAAAGAAATAGATACACAAGGTAAAAGAGAAATGGACTCTAAATTTTCCTAAATGGAGTACATGGTGTCTCTCATGGGGTAGAAAACATTTCTATATTTGTTTGGAACTACTTGTGCTTCAACATCTCATACAAAATGAATTACTCCAAATACATAGTGTGTCCACTAGGGGTACACGATGTTTAGAAGTCAAACAACACTTGGAATTTTCAATGTGGTCATACTCATGTGATCTGGTTATGCCCACGTACTATGGCCATGCTCGTGAATTGGTCGCATCTAAGTAATTATTGATGTGCATGGGGTGTACTCAACATTACATGACATGTAGGGCTTTGGATGGCACTCAACTAGTGCCACCATACAAAGCCTATGCACCTTCAAAGGTACATAGTGTGTGATCCAACCACACATGGTATGTGAGGAAACATGGTATCTTGGGTGTATACTCATAGTACATGTCAAGTCATCTGGGTTACATGGTGCGTGATCCCAACACATGGAGTGTGGGGTAACATGGCCTCTTGGGAATGTAATCTCTTTACACACTAATATGGAAAGATAAGGGTAACAATGCATGTGGAACCACCACAAGACATGTGATATTTAACTAACTGTGAACTCCATCCACCTGTCTAGGGGAGACTACACAACATGTGTTCCTTTAAACTACATGACGTATAGTTTAAATTTTTCTATAAATTATAGAAAGTCTCATGCATCTCTACACACACCACAATTGACACCAATTTCATCATGAATCACACTGAGGAACTTATATTTAGGTCTAAACATGCCCAATCCATCACTAATATCTATATTCCAACCAGTGTTCACCACGAGAATCATCCTCCATTTCTCAGTGTCACCAAAATTATGATCATATAAACCATTCTCCTTTGAACCATCACCAAATAATTCTTCATCATATCAAACCACAATAACACCATCAATCTTGAAACTGAATCCACTGTTCAATATATTATCCTAATGAATGGTTTGGAAATGATATATTATCCAATATTTGTCAAAATTTTATTCAAACAAAATATTAGTGTAAAATGTGCGAAGAATGGTGGGAGAAATGCACAAAACATGAAAAGAGGAACAGACCTTGGAAATTATTTAGTTCAGCATCAATACTTTACCATTAGAGTGGTGAATTAATAACAATGATCAAGGATAAAAAATTATTATCAATTCCAAAACCTAATATCATAAAATCCATACCTGTAAACAATGATTGACTTGTGAATTAATTTGTTAGAAGGATTGATTCACATTCAATGTGGTATAAACAATAGGGATTAATCCACATAAAAAGTATTCTACCATGAGATTGTATTGATCACTAATGAAGACTGTTTCAAGGGTTTTGTTATTAGAAATATCCATGAAGTCCGTCTGTGAATGAAAAATCATCAGTACCAATCATGGATCCATGATTCTGTTATCATTGACCAAATATCTCCTCCAATATCTCTCTTTAAATACCTAGGGTTATGAGGATAAGCCTGGGATTTTCTATAACTAGGTTTATATAGAGGGGATATAGGTCATGGATATTAAATAAATTTATTTATTTATTTATTTAACAATCCTCCCATGATTTCACTTAAGACAAACACTCGACACACACAAAGGTTATGTGACACTTAGGGTAAAACACTCATTCCAAATTCAATTGTGGTCTCAAATTTCCAATATGAGACACTATTTATGAGATACTCCATTATCTTATAAAAAATATGACTGCATGATATAATAAATTTAATATTTTTAGTATATCCGTACCAAGGATTTCTAGGCCAAAAAATCCCTCACTAACTCAATTCCTAACCTAAAAAATATTACAAAGTATTACAGGGAAAAAAGATTCCTTATAACAATAAATACTCTAAATAGTATCCATAGAAAAAATTATTTTTCTAATTTAAAATAATGATCTTTTGAATTCATTTTATTAATTTTATAAACCCTCAATTCATCCTCCAAATCCTATATTATATTTTATGGTTTTAAAATTAATTCTTTTGAATACCACTCATTTCTACATCACTTAGTATATTATTTTAATAGGTTCAGTTCATATAATTATAAAATATTTCAAAACATTAATTTTTTTAGGAACTATGGAAAAAACCATAGGAGGGTTTGTAGTTATGATTATTTTATTATATAGATTTAAAAACCTAAGTTTATAAATTAATAAATAATTCCTCTTTCTTTTGCTATAAAACATAGCCAAACTACAATTAATATTCAATTAAAACCATTGGAGAAAAAAATTTAATCTATATTTACCACACTAAATCCCTAACAAGGTATTTCTAAGTTCTTAAGTGGATCTTACCAAGATTTTAAAAGATACCTCTCAAGGTAAGGGATCTTCTCCTTCTCCTCTTTATTCAGTTACATTGTTTATATTATGCCTTTTGATATCAAATTTTTCATGTTGGGATATGTTTTTACACATACCTATTACCGTCCTTATGACTTAAAAGTGATGATAGATCCATTTAAATCTCTATAAAAACTTCTATTAATTTCTATATACCCTCATCATGCTACCAAAATTATCATGTGATTGTCTTTTCCAAACATTTCTATAGTGAATACCAATCCCCATTTCCACTTAGGGGTATTCATATAGATGAAACTATGCTTAATTGATTGGGGGATTCAATGTAACTAACCCACACTCATTAATAATGGAATTAATGTTTATAAATACATACATATATTGTATGATTGATGTGGAACACTTATTCATGTACGAGATATGATGTGATGGGTGGGACTAGAATTATAAAACCATCTAATAGGCTAGGCAATGTTTTTATCTCTTAAGATTCCATGTGTGATACATGGGAGGTTATCCTAAACACAATATGTTATGATTTATCATTGGTTACCCTTGACTTATTCTTACACTATCATGTTTTATGTTGTTTCCACATTCCCATGTCGGCTTTATACTATCATCTTATGTCATGCTTCAATGTTAAAGTTTATGATTCTCACCTCTCTTATGTTACCTTGATATGACCCTTGAATCACATGTAATACTTCACAATATTATTTGATTTTATTATTACATCACTAGGTTTTATATATCACACATTTTTTATGTATGTCTCTAAGTTATCTCATGCATTTTTAGAAGAGCAATGGAATTTTAAGGGCAAGTTGTGGAGATTTTAAATAATATTTTCATACCCTTGTTGTATATTATTATGATTCGTACCCAATTTCCCAAATAAACTAGGAATCATAATTTTTGGGATTTTATTTTTTGTTCATATTTTTAATAAATCATGAATTAAGGTGTATTATAATATGGGTTGTCATAAAACATGTTCTCTCTTTATATTAAGATGAAATATTTACAAGATTTCCATTCTCATTACTTATAAAAGGGACCTCTAATAACCCCATAAATATCAATCCCAAATTTTAATTTCATCTTGAAACTCCACTGTATTTCCTTCCCCTATAATCCTCTTTCACTTCCTTAATCTTTTAGAAACAAGAGTTGTCCCCAAGTCCTCCATTTACATGGAATCCTTTAAGGGAAGCTAACAGTTCTTAACGTAAGTACTAACTTTCCACTAATGTTGTTTTTTTCTATATTTACCATTAAAATATAATTTTACCAATGTTATATGATTAATTAAGTATTTAAAGTATACTTAATGTTTTTATATTGTGGGAATAATCATTAACCACGTTACCCCTTTTCCATTAAGAAAAAAGAATACATCAATCGTGCATTTGTGCAAACTACTATCTCCAAGAAGTAACATATATAATTTTCCCTCTTTTTATTTATTATTTATTAAAATCAATTAAAATATAATTCAAAACCTTAAAAAATATAAATAATCTCATTATTAATATATAATAAATATATTATTCCAAAATAAACCACTTAGAAAACCATACCCATATATTAATTATGGTATGATCATGTTTGGGTTGGTCTAACCACATGAATGAAAAATGCTATAAAAAATATCATGTATTATTATGATAACTTTAATAATGATAAAATGTTATATAAATATGTAAATAATTATTTTATTTTGGTTTTTTAATGGTAAAATTAATATTAAACTCATTAATTAAGATACTAACACCCTTTCTTTAAAAATAATTGAAACATGATCATCACCAATTTTATATTTAAGGATTGTAACAAAAAATCCCATATAATGAAATTTTAACATTATAAATAATCCATTTAAATACCTTTTATGTTCTAGGAATGATGAAGTTTTAGATAATAATGAATAACAACCCAATTATTATGAAACTAGTTAAAAAAATCAAGATTACTCACACTCGATATTAAAAATAGGTAATGACTAACTAATATATATAAAGAATAATTCTAAATTAAGTTTATAAAATTATATATATATGAATAAGGTTATTAAATATGTGATTAAGATATTTTTTTTCTGTAAAGGATATTCAAGTGCCTTAGTAGAAGTTAGGAATTAAGGCAAGGGGTTATTTGTCTCAAATTTATTTCCTTAAGACATGATACTTATTATACACATTGGTATATTTATTATGTCATGATTACTTGAAAATTAATATCTTTTACCATATTAATGCATTTCATGGGTCTTTAAGATCCATATCATTTTTTTCTTTAAATGTATTTCTATTCAAAATATACCAAAGCTATAAGGGTTATTTGTCTTTATTTTTAATTATATTAGACATTTTTGATCTTGCTCACCATAATTTAATTTATATGGTGTATTCACTACTCTATTGCCTTAAATTTTTATCAATATCTTTCATTTAATGATATTGTAATGCCTATTATTTGGTAACCTTCTTATGATATTTTTATTCTAATTTTACCATCACTATAAGAGATTCTTCTTTAATCTCAATTTCAAATTGGGATTGTTTTTTAAAGATAATCCTTCTAAGAAATTTATATAACATTTATTTCTAAAACCCCATTAGTTTCTTCACCACTACTATTTTTGGGTTTTTACATGAATTATCAATATTTCATTTCCCCCTTGGATTATAGTTTACCCATTATAAGAGAACCAACCCCACCTCTTCTTTTCGGTCTAGTATCATTCTCTTCTATGTCCTTATTCATTATATGATTTTATAAATTTACTTATTTATTCATAAATTAATGACAAAGGAAGTTTTATAATATTTTTAAATTATTTACAATTGTTTTAAATTAATTCTTAATGATTTCTATATGATTAATTTTCAACAAGTGTATGAAGAGTATCTTTTAAAATTTTCCACATGGACACATCTTTCCACCATTTTATAATTTTATATGAAATTTATCTATGTGTTTCCATAGTTTCTAAATAGAATACTTATTATCCTAGTTTTATAAATATTTATATTTTAATAAATGTTTCCTAAAGTTCAAGGTTATTTCTTATTTTCAAAATAATTTTCCAAATGCTCCTAAAAGTGATTTTCATCCAGGTCTACATGTTTTGACATATTTTAAACTTGATAAAATAAATTCTTATAATGATACCATAAAAATAATTTCTTGGGATTAATTAATTAATGTTCTTCTCTATCAAAGGAATAATCCACCTTTTCATTTTTATTACCTAACCATCTACTATTTGTAAAAATGTTTTATATTCCAATTAATTTCCTTTATGAACACTATATTTTCATCCTTTGATTAAAGAGCATTCCCCTAGATTCCATACATGGATAGATTAGGGAATTTATTAACATAAACATAAATAATTACTCTATATGGTGTTAATTTAAGATTATATTACAGAGAAATCAATTCTATTTATTGATTATAGAAATATGGATAATATGCATAATGTTTATTCCAATATAGTTATTTAGTTATTACTAAGAAGTGTTAGTTATGTATAGTATATTTTATTTATTCATTCATATGATGAATTCATTATAATCAATTAGTGTTGGGTGGGGCTTGAAATATCCCCTCAATGCATCATAAGGTCGCATGATACAAAATGGATTGGGTATTTGGTGTATGACTACCCATTTATTCAGATGTCTTGGATGCAGTCTTGAACACAAGTATATTTCCTTGTAAAAGGCCTCGATGGCTTGTAATTTCTTAACACAAGGCCTTGATAAGTCTTATAATATGAATTATATCACTATAACAGTTTTTATTTATGTCAATGTGATTATTTATATTATTATGTTATCCATGGGGTTATTTCAAGAAAATGTGGTCAATTATATAAAACTATTGGATTATCATATACTTCCTAGAATATTATTCATGTATTGTTTAATTTTTGATATATTTTGACATATGATTTCCTCTTACCAGTCATTTGAGATTACCCTTATTATATTTCCATTTATCTGGGTTATTAAGAAAAGTATTACACAGGATATTCCTAGAAGAATAACTTGTGAGGAAAATTTTTGGGAGATGTTGAAGACGTATTATATATTAATTAGTTTCTTATTTTTTGGGAAAAATTTCCATTATATAAGAACGATATGAGATATGTTAGTTAATGACTTTTTATAATTATCTAAAGATTGAAACCTAAAAGGTTGTGGGAATTTATGTAATATAATATTTTCCATAAATAATGTAATTAATGAATGATTACATCTTGATCTATCATAATAACTAAAGTGAAATGAAATGAATATAAGGATGGTATAAAATGAACATCACTAGGATGAATAGTAGATGGTTAGTATTATGAATATGGTAAAGGAAAGTAAGATATTAATATATTAGTAATGATTTGTTTTTATGAAAATAATGGGAGTAAATATGTTTAATGATGACTGAATGAACTGAAATGGGAAGTGTGTTAATGAAAGTGTTGAAATGGGTAATGAATGGAATAATAATCTTAATGAGTCTATTAGATGGTAAATAGGGGATTGAAAAATGATGAGTAAAATGTGAAGTTATTGATTGTGTGGTTTTATTTTCCCATGAATTTGGTTATGTTATTGATGATGTTTTGTTGTGGAAAGTGATGTATTGGTGCATGGTTTTAAAGTTTTCATTTTAATATTGTGAATGTGGTTGTGGAAATAGAAAATGGTGAAGGAGAAAGGAAAGTGATAACTTACAGGCTATGATGGATTGAGGTGGGTACAATCATATAGACTATGATTGATCAACATATATCTTGTGGTGTACTAGAAGAACCTATAGAGTATTGATGGAATGATATATGGTGGAGGTTTTTCATTGTAGGAGGTGGGTACAAGGTTGATGTTACACATGTTAATTATACCCTACCATGATAAGGATACAGTGATGATGATGAAGTGGTTATTGTTGTGATAGGCATGATGTTGATTTATGGTTATGGGTGGGAGACACACATGGAAGGGGAGATAATAAGGTTTATTCTTCTTGTGTTTATGTTACCTAATTAAAGAATATTTGGATAGTGGACTTGTGGTAGTGTGATATAGATATGTGGTAATGTAGTATATGCTAATAAAATTGTGACTATGGCTGGAAGTTGTGGTGTGAGAGCCTGATTTTCCTAATACCATCACTTTATGTTTTTTGGGTCCTAGTGGTGTATATAGGAATTTTAGAGGAGTTCCAAAGGATAAGGGAGATTTCTCGACATTCAAGGGGTCACCATTCCATTGTGGTGGGTGTAGTGATGCTAGTTTTGAGGTTATTTTGTAAGCTCAAGAGTGGGGCATGCCGTTTTGGCCTTATGATTTTATATGTTACCCATAAAGTTGTATGATTGGTATTGGGATGAACAACAATGAGAAAAATGACCCAAATGTATGATTCAGAGGGTGTTTCACATGGGGGGTCCAATTTTTTTAAAGATGGATAGACTAAATTCCTCACATATTTCATTTTGATCAACCTAGAAATTGCATGGCCAACCTATGAGAAATGGGTAGTGTGGTGATCACCACACTGAAGTCCAAGGTGTGGTGAGGAGAAAATGACCAACTTCTTGGTGATATGACATAATGGATGGTTGTGGTGGGTATCTAGGTTTTGAGAAACCTTAGAAAATTTTGTGGAAAAGGCCTTGTTGATTGTGAAAATTATTTGTTATGTGTTATAAAACATTTGAGAATTAGGTCTTCAAATTATGCATTTTGGATTTGTGATTTGACTATCCTCATCATTGGTGTTTTGAGGGCCCTCAAACCATGGTATAAAGGCTTATGGATACTCCTCTATAGAAGAGGTGTTCCATATTCCTTATTTTTATTTTTATTCTTCTTTCAATATCTAGTCGATCCCTTGAGTACTAAAAACCTTATAGCTACACCTATTTTGAGATCTAACACCTTGGATTGTCCATATTGACGACTCACAAATCAAGGTACTTTTATTTTAACTATTACCCCCATTTTCCTTATTCTTATTTCTTCTGAGAGTTTTCTTTGGTCTAGATCATCTATTTTATGTTGGAAATCCATAAATTATTGGTGATACATTTTTTTGATTAGGTTTTAGTATTTTTTACTTTGGTGTTAGCTGATTCTCAATCATCTATCCTTGGATAGATATCATTGAACATATATTTGTGGTAAGGAATAATTGTTTATTTTTTATATTAATCTATGGAAATTGTATGAGTTTTTATTCTTTTGGGTGGATAGTATGGGTTGGAATAATTAGATAAATAGCTAGATTTAATTGAAATTGAATTGGAGAGGATAAGTCACATGTGTTTACTTTCATTGTGTTTTTTCTCATACCTTTAAACTTTCTCATTTATATTACTGAAATTCACAGTTATTGGAATAATTTTATGTGTTATAGATGTTATAATTTATGAATCCATTGTATTATTTATTGATTTAATTCACCCTTAAAAAATGTCTAAGAACATATATATGGTTAATGAATTGATTGGACATGAGACTCTGGAATTGTTTGAGAACACCCATGAGAGAAATTAAGTAATATAATGAAATACCTTCAAATGAATATGAGTTTATAGGGATTGTGGAAGATGAGTTTGATCTTATAAGTATATGGTTTGGTTTATATGTTTTCTTATATGATGTGTGAGGATATTATTGGGAATTATATGGTGATGGTGGAGATCATTTTGGGTGTTTAATGTGTTGTTATGTGGAGAAATAGTTGATCGGAATGTGATGTGATGATTTTTGGTGTGGATAGATGGGTTAACATGCGATGTGTTATGGTAGTATCCCATTGAATATGGAATTAAGTGGTTATAATGGAATTGAAATGTAATGTGTTGGATATTAAATGTGTGTGGGCTAGAATTAATGTGTGATAATTGTATTAACAAATGAAAAAATTAATGAACTTTTAGAATTTAATGGGAAGTTATGGTTAGAGTGGGTAGTCATTAAATATGAAAAAAATGGTTAATTAATAGAACGTTTTTGGAAACTTGTAGATATATAAATAGGTTAACTTGAAAAGTGAAAAAGAATTGTGTCTTGTGTGTTGATTGTTTGAGTGGTGTGTTGAATTAGTGGTGGAAATAACTAATGGAATAGGTCATGAGATTTTGTTGTGGTGTTGCATGGTGCGCTACATAGTTAAATGTGAACCCATAGTTTTTTTATTATGTTCCATATATCTATCTTCTATTTTATTTTTATTTATATATGTACCCCACTCTAGTTTTATAACCTTAAAAATTCCCAAATGTTTTTGGTTTTATGTGTCTTACCCAATATCTAGGTTAGTGGTAAAATAGATGGTTGGTTACCCCCACATCTCCACTCTCCCTTCAGAAGTAGTGATGACAACTAATTGTATTTGATATAACAAGTGATGATGATTAATGTTGTTGGGGAATCATAGTGATAATGAGAATATGATATTTGGTGGGTGTCATGCATGGTAGGAGGAGGGAACATGGTTAATATCCTTCACATTCATGAGACTCTACTACTCTAGTTACAAAATGAAGTTTTTATGTGAATGTTGACTAATACTAAATTGATATGAGAAATATTTTGACGGTGGGATAGATAGGGACATGTACTGACCCACATTATATATGGAAGGAAATGTGATTTTATTATATGAAAGGAATGAATGCATAGTGTAATTCCCCTTTCTCGTACAAGCATTTGAACTTTGAGAGTAACTCTGGATTTTTAGTTAGCAGAGCGGAATTTTTTTGAGATTGACCCTTGAATGAAATTAAAAGAGTATGGAAACATATAATAGGTAATATTATAATTATAATGAATCTTGGAGGATGGTTTAATGGGTCAAGATAGATAACTGGGGGCTCTAAACATAGAACAAGGGCTGTAATATAATTTTGCAACAAAACTATCTAGCTAGTACAGGTCCATCGGTTATCCAATGGCCAAAAAACCCCTAAATTATTCCCATGGCCACTTGATAGATTTAATCCTAGGGATGGCTAGTCAATGGCTCATCGGAAAGACGATGGGGCTTAATAGACCGCCAGTGGCCTCCTAATTTCTTTTTAATTGGCAGGAAACCTCATGACGGTACCCAAGCTATCCCCTTCCATTCTTACTCAAGATTTTGGCCTTTATTTCACTGGTAGCCATTCATCCACACCCTATTCTCCCTTTTCTTTCTTATTGGGTGTATCTCCTTGTTCTTTCATCCAAATAAAATAATTTTTCTTACATTGGATATCCAATAGTGATTCTAACTCTCCTCCCTTTATTTTAGTTTTCTTTCACTTTCTTCTATTATTCTGCTAGTTTTACCTGAAATTCAATATTTTTAGGTAATTTATTTGGTTTCTTGTTTTCTGTAGAATTATATGAACCAGTGGTTGATACTCAATGTGTGGTATTCACTAAACATGAGGTAGATGGTCCTTAAACCTAACTCGTAGTATCTATATTTTTTCAAGTGCATGAGAGATATGGTAAAGCCATCAATACCCTGAATTTATCTTGGTTTAATTAAATATTTTTATTAAAGTTTTATTTTTTAATTTAACCTCTATAATCATGCCTAAAAACTTATGAAAAATTTAATTCCACGGAGAATTATTAGTGGTATAATTAACCTTAAAGTTTCTTGAGGTCATCAAATGACTTTTTTATTTTATAAATATTTTAATGGGAATTTTTGTTTGAATCAATGGCTCTGAAATGAAATTTCAGAACCATCGATAGTTATAATTAACTTTGAACATTTAGTTAAATTTAGTGGAATGATAAGTGGTGTTTATGAAATGATGTTCTAGATTTGATATGGATTTAGTAAAGTGAAATTGTAAATTCATCTCATAATTTGAGATGAATATTGTCAAGAGATAAAGGGACTTCTATGAATTTTCATATTGTTCTTGTAAATGTTAAAGATTATTGAATATTTTATATAATGGGATAGGACTATGGAATGAACCTGATATAGAGTTAAATTTTAAGTTGTGTTTGTGAAATGGGTACTAAACATTATAAAGGGAATTATTAACTTGTTAATTGCAATGATATTTTCAATGATGGTGGTGGTTAAATAGAGTTCCATTAATAAAACTATAAGGAATTTTACTTTATATATTATGAATTAAATCCTATTTAATCAAGACTTTCTAAAAGTATAAGGCTTTTATGAGGTGAATATTGAAACTTCATAATGTCATGGACTCTAATAATAGTGTTTCTAAATGGTAAATTCATCTTTAGTGAAAAAATATTTAGTTAAATGTAATTTTCTAGTGAAAATGGTTATTATGGGTGGAATGCCTTTTGGTTTAATCCCTTGGATTCAATTTTGGATAAGAAATGGGTGGAATACCTTGGTTTTAATCACTTTTATTTATTTTGGATATGAAATGGGTGTAATGCCTTGAGTTATTTTGGAATTTATTAGTGGACTCAACTGAATTACATGGGATGATGCCTCATTGGATTCATGGATGTCAAAAGCTAAGGAATGCCACGATCTACCTTATATCCCTCAATAATTCATCACTTTGAGTGGATTAGTGTATACCCCCTTGGAATTAGTTTATTTCATATGTATTGAATTCCATAAATGAATGTCATGGATTCCCTTGAGGCACCCTTGTAAATGGCATGAGATAAGCTCCCCCGATTCGAATTGATTTTATTAGATGAAATTCCATGGGTGTAGTCTTTGATTGCAGTCAATATTGATAATTTTAATGCCTTGTTATCATTTTCCCTTGGATTATTTTTAGATAATTACAAGGTTTGGTTCCTTGGATTCTTCTAGATAACACTGAGAATAATTCTATAGATGATTTCCATGGATTATAGATTACTTGGTTATAATGGAATGCCTAGTGGTGCCCCTATAGATTCCCTTGTTATTTATTTACTATGGTTACCTTGGTGGTATACCTTGGAACCATATGTTCAATATTATATACCATGGATGGATATACAACACTACTAGTCAAATAGGGTAGGTATAACCTCGAGTTTCACCATCATGCCCAAGATTAGAGGCTATTTTTTTTCTTTTCTTCTTTTTTTATTTTCTTATGTGGGATTTTTTATCAGTATAACTTACACGTGAACATGTATATAGATTGTTTATTTTATGGATTATGTTGGTATTATCCTGATAAATTTTCCCCACACCTTGCTCGAGTTTCCAGGGCACTTGGGTACTCGAGAAAATGTCAATATTTTTTCATAAGTTATAGGTTTATAGAAAGGGGTTTTTTCTTGATGTTTTTCTTGGAATACTAGAGTGGTGTATGGATTATGAGAGAATTCATGAATCAAGACTATTTGGGATAAGTTCTTAGTTAAAGTTTTATTATTTTATTTTATTTTACTTGTATATAATCTTCGATGGGGGATCCTTTCTGACATGTTTGACATACCCATAATAATTTATCAGAGCTTGCCTACCTGATCGGTGATAGTTATTTAGATGGGTTATATGTTTGTTATTATTTTGTGATGCTTTGAATACTCTAACCGAAGGGTATAGTATATTAAAAATATCATTGTAGACCTTTACTACTAGTTGAAAACCTTTGAAATATGGAGAGGTATGCTTGAGGACACATAATACACCAGCATAGGGCACCGGTTTAGTGGCATCTAGGTCCTAGAATTATAAAGTGGAATTAGATGAGATTTTAATTTATTTTACTATTTGGTATTGGTATATATAAAACTAAGAATGTGGCAGAGCATGATAATAAGATTTTTACTGAAAGTTATCAACCCACACATGGGGGAAAACCCAATTTGTGGGATAGGAATTATTGTTCTTGGAATTCATTATTATAGTTTCATTTTATTTTCACCTTGGGTGAGACACTTGATTTATGATGTAACAATTCATAATATTTTTTATTTTGGACCAATATCATAAGATAGTTTACATGTGTTCATGTATCATTCTAGGCACATAGGATTTGTATATCATCTGTATTTTTCATGTGATTGATATGTCTATTTTCTGAGATTTATAGTGGCCTATATTTTTATTTATTAGATTTGAATCTATCTATGGTTTATAACTATTTACTAGTAAAAGGTTCTAGTTATTTAAAGTGTTTGCAACATTTTATATGGTGTTTTTCTATATAAGACAATGGTGGAACCTTACCTAACCAATCCCCAAGATGATTCCTTGTTATTCTGAAAGATATAAATGGGTTGATGATAGAAATAATTAAGTAAGGTTTCAATAATCAACCTATAAGGAATTTTACATTGTATCTTGTGAATGAAACCCTATTTAATCATGCCTTGAGAATTGGTGGAAATTTTTAATAAACCTTATAATGTTTGAATATAAATTTTTGAATTAAATAAATTTTAATCCTATTAAAATTTGAACTTTATAGCCTTGTGGTAATGAAAATACCTTGTAAATTTAAATTCTATAGAAAATGATGGGTTGGTTAATTAAAATGTTAGTAAGAAACTTATTATAGATTTTACATCATTCTTGTAAATGGAATTATACCTAACCAATCCTATGATTTGAACTTTTTGAAATGATAAAAGTTTAATGGTGTAAATTTTCAAAGTGATAAACATTTAATTTATAAGGTGAGGTTCGATGTTCTTGGATTGACCTGGTGTATGGGTAGTTGGGGAAACTTATAGCACATGAGTTATGAGGTTTTTTATTATGTGTTGAGATAGAACCCATGGGGGTGTTGTGATATAGTAAATTAGTAAGTTTCCCTAGTGTGGGCAGTGGGTCTAGATGGGGTTACTGGGATCATGAAACCTATATGATGTGTAGTGGTTTCTTTATACCCTTGTGAATTATTCCAGACCTAAAGTGGGTAGGGTAGGTTGGGTTTGTGTCATTAAATGAGACCTTGATTTAGAAGTTTTTCGTGTTAAATGCTAGGTGAACTTGAGATAGGAATAGTGGGGTGTTTCCTATGGTAAAGTAACTTTATAATTCTTAACCTTGGTTTATGGACTAAGTGGGAATGACTTATAACCTTTCATATATGACTCAATATTTTTATTGAGGTGAGGTAAGGTGGATGATTTGGATTACATGATCAGTGCATGTACGATGCTACATATTTTTGACATAGTCTTGGTTGGTAATAGTTCCTTTTATCTAGGATAGTTTTGAAGGGCATGATAATTTTGATACCTAACCCTATTAGATGGATTTTATATTGGTGCATAGTGGTGGAATATGTAAATTCATTGGAATTCTTGTAATGACCCCTACGATGAACGGTGACTATGTGCTTAGTCTGGATACATGAAAGGTCTTAGGCTTATTATAAGAGACAATTTAGATTCTTCTAGTTAGTGGAATAGAAAAACCAAAAGCATGGTATATTTCTTAGTTAGGCCTATGAGAATATAATTAGTGGCACTCGACTCACTAGATGATGAGTCGGGTTTTTTGAATTGGTCATAGTTGAGTGTGCGACCCTTTGGTCTCGGTGAGATCATAAGGTGTGATAGTGAGAACCCATTGTCTATATGGAATTAGTGTGGTATTATTATGGCTTAAGTTTATAAATTTTAGGTATAATCAGGTGTATATAATAGCTAAGGTGATGCCTTGAGTGGTTTTAAATGTTAAATCACCTTAGGTACCGATGATCGGTATTAAATTTTGGGGTATAAGTATGGATTGGTAGAGTTCATAGACCTATAAAGTTCATGATATACATCAAGAATATTGGTGTGAGTAGGGATAAATGATTACTATTTTGGAATGATTACGGCAGACAGGAATCATGTGTTGTACCTTGGCAGAATTAAAGTCACTGATTTTGAAGAGGAGTACCGAGGGTGCTCCCAATTAAGTAAGATCACTTACGTAGGACTATAATAAGTGGTTTTGGTGTTTTAGGATAGTTTGGATATGACATGACTCATGGGATCAAGAGTTAAGCTACATTATTTAGTGCCATAGAGTGCTTATCCATTTTGGTTTTATAGATTAAAGGAGATTGTGTTATTATACATGATTTCTACTGAGTTGTAGATGAGGGAGAAAGTGTTCAAAATATATGGGCCAATGAATTTGGCAAGGCATTGTGGGCATAGTTTAAAAGGATTTAGTTTGGAAAGGGAAAATACCTTTGGTTAAGAGGGGTGACATAAATTTTAGTCAGAATTTTGTGACATGGTTAATCAAAGAGATCAATCGTAGAAAGGTTTTGAAAGTATAGTGGTCTTGGCCCAGGAGGAGTGATACACATATGTTGATGGTAGGACCCCTTGGGGTCAGTGCTCTAGGATCAGTATGGGGAAATTTATATAACAGTGAACCCACCATAATCTATTGGAGTTCATGACCCTCATTATGATTTAAATTTTAGTAAATGTTTATGAAAACATTTTGGTAGTTAGGAACTTGTGAATGTTTAATGTTTGGGGTGGAACTTGAGTAAAAGTGAGTTGTCTACATTTGACCATTGTTTTATGTGATGGATAGTATGTGATTTGTGAGTTAAAGGTTTTAAAATAATGTAATAATGATAAGAAAAACACTAAGGTGGGGATAATTATGCTAGTCATGGTCATGTGAATCTCATGTGATAAGGGTTGTTGAGGCATGATACTGATCCTTATATGGTTGTGGAAACAACAAATTCTGGTGTGTGCTCACTTTTGAGGTAACCTATACTCCTCAAGGAATACCAAAGGATAATAACATTTGGGTGATAGATGAAGTTTTAGTGGGTTTTTTTGGTCTTATGATGAAATAGTGAGTTGATCTTGGTTCAAAATGATAGCACATTGGTGATCGAGTGAGAGCATGGTGGATAGTATTAGTGGTTGGTGGTTTAACCGTGGAATCACATTGGAATTTATAGTGAGACCTTAGTGTGTGTTATATTGAGAGTGAGATGCATATGGTGATCAAGGAACCATTCTATGGTAATTTAATGGTGTGTTGTCGGTTGAATCCATGTGCTTTTGAGATAGGTTATCCAGAGGAGGCTAGATGATTCTTATTATGTGTAAATGGAAGTGCTGAGTTAGAATATATAGTAAGTGAGTCATTTTCAATGAGATAGTGATTTTTTTGGTTCTATATGATGCTTATTGAGGGAAATTCTGTGTATTCAGGTAGTTCTTGGATAGTAAGTGCACACTCTTTTTAACTTAGAAGATGAAAAATGTGATTTTGTACTGCAATTGACTGGTTCTCTCATGAATTTTGAGATATGAAATGCCAGGTACTATTAAGTGAAGGTCATTGGACAATTTATAAGAGGATTTTTTAGGAAACCTTTGATAGTGAGAGACATCAGGGTTTAGAATCAGCCTCATGAGCTAAGTCCTATGGTGGGGATCACCCTAGGGAGATGATTAATATGAAAAAACGTGATCATGTCTCAAAAAATACAGGCTCGTGTGGGTTTCATCACAGTGTTTTTGAATTGAATGATAATAATGAACTGTATTTTACTAAATAGAGTGCTTGGTATTGAGAGTGGTGCTTAGTAATCTCTTTAAGCGATTAAAAATGGAACATGGCCATTTGGGTTTGATTTCAAAACCAATGAAGTTCAGGTGATGTGGTAATACAACCACCATGGAATTCTTGGTGATAAGAAGTGTTCTGGTGTTGTGTTTTTAATGCCCCATGTACATATGATCATTTTAATAATGATAAGAACTTTGAATTTTGAGATAGTGGAGGGGATGGATTTTGAGTCGGACCTCAAAATGAAAGTTCATGGGTATGAAAACCTTGAATATGTGATTTTAGACTCAAAATGAAGATTTAAGTGGTCCAAATGGGTCACAAGAGTGAACTAGGGGATCAAGACATAGAGATAGGGCTGCAGCACCCTTGGAAAGCCGGTGAAAATAAAATAGAACTCTAGGTTCTTCGTGGGGCCACCGGCCATCCGTTGGCCTCTTGGGTGCTTTTTAATTGTATGGAAACCCTATAATTTTACCCTAGGTGACACCTTCACTTCAAGCATAGTATTTTTCCTTTATTTATCCAATATCCATTATTCCACAACCACTTCTCTCTCTCCTCTCCTCCTTGGTGCATATCCTTCATCTAAAATTAGAATCAAGTTCCGTCACATTCATTGGAGGGACTTTGGTGAGTCTAAATATCATCTTCTATTTATTTTAGTTTTCTTTTACTATCATGTGGTGTTTCTCTTGCTTTAGATATAATATCCTATTTTCATGGAATTTTTATACTTTCTGAATTTCTTTCGAATCAGGATAAACTAGTGAGCAATACTCAACAAGTGGGATTTACTAAGCATGAGGTATGTGGTCAGGCCCGCCATGCCGTGACTTTACCTTAGTTTAATTAAACATTTTAATTCATGTTTTACTTGGTTATTTCCAATATTTAATCATTCCCCTAGCCTTACAAAAAATGGAATTACAAGTAGAATGATTAGTGGAGGAGTTAACATTAAAGTTGATTGATTTAATTAAATGCCTTTTTATATTCTAAATGTTTTAAATTGATTTGGTTTGAATCAATGGTTTTGTAATGAAATTTCACAACTATCGATAATTGTAATTTATTTTTACCCTTGATTTAAATTTAATGGAATGGTAAAATGTATTTTGGAATTGATGTTCTATATTTTATATGGAGTTACTAAATTGAAATGGTAAAAATGTTACACAATTTCTGATGAACTTTGTTAAGTGGTCAAATGAATTTGTGTGAATTTAAATCATGGCCTTGGAAATGTTAAATCTTGTTAAAGATTTTATATAATGGGACGATATTATATAATGACCCTAATATATAGTTAAATAGTAAATCGTAATTTGTGAAATGGTACCAAACTTTATAAAGGGAATTGTTAAGTAGGAAATTTAAATGACATGTTAAATGAATGTTTTAGTTAAATACCATGAAAGTAAGAAAATTATAAGAAGATTTACTTTATATCTTGTGAATGAAATCCTATTTAATCATTTTTTTTGGAAATGGATAAGGATTTTATAAGATGAAAAATGAAATTTCCTAATGTCATGGGCTTTAATAATGCTATTTCATGTTGGGAAATTCATGATTTTTAAATAAATATTTGGATAAATGTGTTTTTATTATGTAATTGGTTATTATGGGAGGGATGCCTTGGATTTTATTCATTGGATCCAGTTTTGGATATAAAATGGTTGGAATGCCTTGGGTGTCATCCCTTATATTCATTTGTAGATATGAAATGGGAGAAATGTTTTGGGTCCATTATGGTAATCACTTCAATTATATGGGAGGATGCCTTATTGGATACAAGGATCTTCAAATTTAAGGAATTCCATGAGATAACTTGGATTCCTCATAGATTCATCACTATGAATTCTTTGTGGTCCCCCTTTAGATTAACATGTTGTATTATGTATTGTATGCCATAGATGAATGTCGTAGATTCCCTTAGGACACCCTTGTTAATTCCATGAGATGAGCTCCTCATATTTAGCTTGATTTTGTAAGACATAACTCTATGGGTGCGGTATTCGATTCTGGTCAAGTCTGATAGTCAAAATTCCATAGAATCATGGTTATTTGAATTCATTAGTGGTTTTGGTAGCCTTTTATTACATTCCATTCAATGTTATATTATTATAATTGGATTTATTATTTATTATAATGCCATGGTGAGGTTGGTATTGGAAAATTGATCTATTTATGTGCTTTTTGGTTCTACTATTTTTCATATGTTCATTAATATGATATTTTTACATGTTCATGATAAGTATTGGGTGTGATCCTACTGAGTATAAATGTGATGATCATTGTCTATATATACATAAACTATTTTTTTTGGTTTTTAGGAGGATCTTAGAGGCTGATATAGACATTACTAGCTTGTGAGTTGGAGGTATTATTGAGATTATACTATAGGATTTTTTAGGTATTTACTTTTGTATACTTTATTTGTGTTTGTTTGTAAATTTTTATGCCTTTTGAGATAGTTTGGTTTCCATTTTATATTATGTTATGTAGTTTATTGGTGGTTGTAAAACTATATTCATATCCTATATAAATATTCTTGAGGGTAACACCTTTCATATGTGTCATTTTATACCCTCGATCCTAGTCTCCCACCTAGAGCTTATTGGAGGTGGGACTCAGGGGTCATAATCTCTCTTCCTTCATCATCAGCATAGTAGGGGTACCATTTGAGGGAGGGGTTGAGACAAAGTGGTATAAAAGTTTTTGGTTTAGAGATAGGATGGATCTTGGGGATAATCACTTTTTAGGATTGAATAGGTGGGTTAGGCAACAATATCAGTAGAACATAGTGCATGCCATAGGCTAGCAAGACTATCCATGGCATGGGATTTTAGATCCCCACATGATTCGATGTAATGGATCTGATCTTATTAAGGAACCAATTTAAGTGGTTCCTCTTGAAGGGTATATACCTAGGAAAGGTGCATGCATCATGTTTGTTTTTTCGTTTGATTCAGTGAGGTAAATTTGGGAACACAAAAATGAATTTAATTGAATGAATCTTGAAATTATAGGCTACTGGGATTAGAGATTCCCTTATGCTTTTAGGGATGGATCATGGTCATCGTCCACATGCATTCAAGATAGTGTAGGTTCAAAAATATGTTTTAGTTAAAATTTGAAGGGTTAATCTGATAATGAAGGATAAGTTAGAGTAGAGGGCCTTTCATAAATTTCCATGGTAGAGCCTAAATAAGTATTAGAGATGTGTTTCTGATCTAGATATGCAACATTGGTTTGAGTATCTATAAATCACCTTTGGTATGATTCAATCCCAAGTTTAGTTCTGGGTTCTTTTGGTGGTCAGTTAGATGTGAGGGGAAAAATGTTAGTGGTTAAATATATGTCTTGGTGATCAAAAGAATGTATATTTTTCCTGGGATGACTTCCAGAGGGAGTTTTGTTTAGAGATTTTATCATCTATTATAATGTCTATAAAAAGTTTTGATCTACTTTCCATTCAATAGGAGATCCTAAGCATGTTATAGATCAATATTAATTTTTTGAACCTTTTTCATTTTTCTTATGACCTATTTACAAATAAGGAGTCTATAGCACAAAATCTCAAGGAGGCACTGAACCCTACAATAAAATATACAGTCACCCCATCTATAGTTCCTATGTACTTAGATATGAAGAATAAATAACATGAAATCAATTAGATTCACGCTTAGATAGGATATCTAGAAGAGGGAGACTAATAGGGTTCCTTGAGGAGTAGTGCTTTAGGCAGAAAATCTTGAATTTTCAGGCAGTTTAGGTTTTTGACCAGTGGTAAACCAACCATAATAGTATTTCTTACAAAGTTTTGGTGTTGGATGTTCTTGAGTATCTACTAGGTACTTTCTATTTTAATTATATGTTTGCGGGAGTTAAAGTCACCATTAATATTAGTTTCCAACCACTTAGGGAGGATAGGATTTTTTTGGGTAGTATGAACCTTTTCCAGCTATAGTAGTTGTTTCCTTTGAGTAAGTACTAGCATTAGGGGTGGATAACTTTTTTTAGTAGTAGGTCTAGTTGGATTATGTTTAGCTGAGGATAAATGAAGATGAGAGCGGATAGCCTCATGTTGGTCCTCATCCTCATGGATCTTACAGTGACCCATACTTTACATACATGGTTATTACTTCAAAATTGAAGTACCCTTATTACAACATATAACAAAACCATGAAATGGCCGTATCGGTATAGTGTCTTTAGAAACTGGGAAACATAAACAACTGGTTCATAAAGCATATACATTGCATCCCATTTATTTCATCATATCTAGAGTCCCTTTTGACATATTCTACTTAATAACCTTCTTCCTGACCTGGGGAAAGAAAACATACAAAAGGGTGAGCTCAAATGCTCAGTAAGGGTAAACAAAAGAAATATCAATCACATCATATTCATAAGAACATAACATTTTATAAATCTTACCCTGAAAAAGAGATCATAATTTCATAACATGGGATAAATCATGGTAGTGAAATGTAATCACAATAATCATAACATAAAACATGAAGCTTTGTGGCATACACACATAATCATAGAGAATCATTTCTTATTAGTCAAGACTCATTCCCAAGACTATCTTAGTGGACAAAGTCCATTTCTGAACTGAGTTCATTCCTCGTTTTAGTCCTGTTTCACTGAACCAGTTTAACCTGTCATTCCAGCCATGTCTATCTCATGAGATATAAAATATTTACCCAATGCATTGGAGGAAGATATAGATCCCACCCATCTCATAATGATACCATTCTTATGTGTCCCACAAAATCATAAACCATACATCATAGCATAAACCATGTAATAAAAATGGGATTCTTAAACATCGTGACATCATAAAAAAATTTATATAAGATAAAGGAATTAATAAAAATAATTCCATCACAACATAATCAAATCAATGTAATAATAGGGATAGAAACATAACCCTATATTATCTTAGATGGAAAATAATTTTGATAAAACACTTGAACTCCATTCTTGAGGAAAATATCCTTTCTACTTCAAAAACACTTTTCCTTTCTTAACATGTCATAAAATTTTAAACTAAAAGAAGTTGATTAAAAATAAACTTGAAAACTTTTAAAGTAATCTTCTTGGAAATATTGTTTTAAAAATCCATTCATGTCGTATAAGTTAAAAAAACATTGTTCTCGTACTTTTGTCGAAAAAGTCAAAAAGTTCCTCATACGAAAAACGAAAAATATTCCTTTCATATTTTTTACTAAAGACTCACCGAAGGGTAAAATTGGATTTAAAAAAATGTAGGTAGATGGAAATAATATTACATATTGAGGAAACATGGATGTGGATGATAAAATATTCCCCAATAAATTCCAAATTATAAACAATCTCGGATAAAGATTGAGATTGCGAGATTTTCCATTACCTTTGGTCCGATTTGCTTCGTAAGTGTCTGAACCTCCTGTATAATGATTTAAATAATGTTATTGAATTATTACAGAATCATACTTAATGTTATGGTATCATATATGATCATATTCTTAGCTTCTTATTAGTAATATTTCATTACTACTTGTTATTCGGGTGTGTATTACTTTTTGTTCTTATGCGTGTTTCGTCGAATAAATTCTTATTCTTCTCTTTAGGTTATAGATACCTCATTTACAGAATGGTATTAGTGTACTATATATCATATTTATTCATTCAATTAATTTATATAATCATTATTCAATGAATATCATGTAGAACGAATCGCATCACATCGTGGAGACGGTATTCCGTACGTACGCACGAGCGATGATATCGTTCCCATGATCGTGAAATTGTATTGGAGTGTATGTATACTATTTCAGAATCAATAATAAATTAAAATAATCATATATAACTATTTATTTTAACCATTATACCCATCCATGTAAGGTGGTGATGGAAAATAGATTACACCACGGCGTGGAGACGGTATTCCGTACGTACGCATGCGCGGTGATTTCATTTTACGTAGGATGGATAGATGGTGAAATAGGGTTGTTTAACACTTATAATAACATATCAGTATATGATTTATACTGATGTTATTAATTCATAATGAAACAACTAAAGAAGAATAAGTGGAAGAAAAAATAAAGTTGAAAGAATCAACAACGAACATTACCTCTTCTTTGAAGCGCCTCTTTGAGACCTCCTCTTAGGGCACTAAAATTGGTTTTTAAAGAAGACTAAGACCTATAGGATGTTTATAGGGAAGTGGGGAAGTGAAATGAGAAGGTATTGGACGATCCTTAAGGATAAAATTGGTGTGAGGAGGAGATGGAGGAGGTGCCCTTTTGTAAGGGAGGAGAGGGGCACCTTTGGAAATATAAGAAATATTAGTTTATATTAAATCCCAACCCCACTTTAAAACTTTCAAAATGACTCATATACGAATATTAGATGATATAGGGTTGTAATATCATCAACAAATAAAATTTATACATGTTAGGAATTTATTTTAAACATTATCAACTTGATTTATCCTTATTTATCAATTTAATTTTATTTGTGGTAATAATATTCTAAATTTTAAATTATTACAAATAATTACATATGTGTTTTGAATTTTCCATAATTTGACACTTTATGACATTGGAGACCATATAAATTTTAATTTATAATTTTTAAATATTTTTGGGATTTTTAAATAATTTTATAATATGTTATTTTTATAAAATAACAACAGTGTCAATTTTGACACTATTCATTTATTTGAATTTAAATAAACTATATACAGAAGATATGTTCGAAATAAAAGCTTTAATAGATTCATGAAATTTCATATGTATCTAGAAATCTAGTGTATCACATTAAATAGTTCATATAATATTTATTTTAATATTTTTAAAACCATTTATTTGATATTTCAACTAATAAAATAATTTCAACATCACTATTGTGTCATAATAAATGATAATTATTTAATCCCTAAAAATTCTAAATAAATTTCTATGATGTAGATAATTGTATTATATTTCTGGAGACTATTCATGTTCGAAGTTTAATTAAGTTTATCACTAAATTATAATTATTATACTTATAAGATTTAAAAAAGTGACATGTTGTCACATTCTTTGGTTTTAATAATAATTAAATTATTTTCATGGAAAAAAGTCCATTAAATGAATCTAATCCGACCATTAGGTTATATGGGTCGACTTATAGTCATCAAATAAGATTTTTTCAGGTGTTAGGGTAATTTTATAATCTTATATTTACCCTTAATTACCCGATTTACCTTTAACTATGGTAAATAAAATTTATCATAGTTACTATTCATAATGCCCAAAAATAAAAAGTAGCCTATTAACATAATTTGGACCCACTGATTCCAAATATGGAATCCAATTTTCAAAATTCAAAACGTATAAGTTTCAGTAATTAATTTAAAATAAATCCCATTGTTAAGAAAATGGGTTTTAGAAGTTAAAACATTGTCAAAGATTGAAATGTTTTTACCTATGAATTCAATGTGAAATTAATGCTAATGAAATACATTATATTAAATAGTAAAAATATATTCTATTTATACTTTAAAACCATTCAATATTATAATTTAATCATATAAATTATCTCAATGAAAAAAGTTGTTTTTAATTAAAAATTAGCGTATTTTTACTATTCATCAGAATATGAAAGTTATTAGAAAAATATCAAAAATTTATCCAAAGTAAATTTATATATCCTGATTCAAAAGAAGAATTTTATTTTGTCAAATTGAACTTATAAACATGTCAAAAACTAGATTTAATGAGGTTGCTCCATCAAAAGGCGGAAAAACTGCATTTTTTGAAAAATACTTATTTTACCCGAAAAATTTATTTTGTTCTCTTACCATGTTCTAGAAAATGTGTAAGATGAATAATAAAACTCAAAATTTAGTTAATACTATTCATAATGGCTAGTTCATAATATTATATCATTGTTTAGTGAAACCCGTAATCGCGTACTACACACGCTATCGAGGAAGGTCACGATTGCGTGTAATGCAAGCCAAGTCCTTATTGTGTGCTGTGAAAGATTCCTTTGGTATTGCATAAGACATAAAAAAAAATATTTCTCATAAAATCTCAGGGTGTTACATTCTACCCCCCTTAAAATGAATTTCACCCTCGAAATTCGTCACTTCATTACAAACAGATGAGGATACCTCTCCCTCATCATATCCTCAAGTTCCCATGTAGCTTCTTCTAATTGGTGGTTCCTCCATAAAACTTTCACCAAGCGAGTGGTCTTGTTCCATAGGACTTTTTCGCTACGATCCAGAATCTCTATCAGTTGTTCTTCATAAGAAAGATCTTCCTCCAGTGGTACGACTTCTGAGTTGAGTGCATGTGAAGGATCAGGTATGTACTTTTCAGGAGAGATACATGGAACACATCGTGAACTTGAGAGAGATTCAGTGGAAGCGCCAATCAGTAAGCTACCTTCCCAACACGATCCAGAATTTGAAAAGGACCGATATATCTAGGGCTCAAATTTCTATTCTTTCCAAATCTCATGACCCTCTTCCAGGGAGATATTCATAAGAACACTTTATCACCCCTTCAAACTCTAGGTCTTTTCTTCGGTTTTCGGCATAACTTTTTTGTCGACTCTGATCTGCTCTTATGTGTTGTTGAATAGATATGACCTTTTCTTCCATTTCATCAATAAGATCAGGTCCTAATAGCTTTCTTTCCCCAACTTCATCCCAGCAAGTTGGAGTCCTGCATTTCTTTCCATAGAGAGATTTATAAGGAGCCATATAAATACTGGAGTGAAAGCTATTATTATAAGAAAATTCCACCAAAGGTAGCTATTGATCCCAACCACCTTTGAAATCCATAGAGAAAGCTCTCAACATATCTTCTAGAGTTTGAATTGTCCTCTCAGACTGACCGTCTATTTGAGGATGATAAGCAGTGCTGAAATTCAACTCTGTATCCAGAGTATGCTGAAGACTTCACCAGAACTTTGAGGTAAACCTCGGATCCTGATCAGATATAATAGAAAGTGGTACTCCATGA
This sequence comes from Viscum album, assembly GCA_963277665.1. Lineage (NCBI taxonomy): Eukaryota > Viridiplantae > Streptophyta > Magnoliopsida > Santalales > Viscaceae > Viscum > Viscum album. The sequence continues at coordinate 597,781,431 of OY728159.1, read as the reverse complement.
AATCTTACCACTTCCTTTACATATATCCTGGCAAGCTGATCTAGAGAGAAATATATCTAATAGAAATGAAGTGTGCAGACTTTGTAAGACAATCAACTATGACCCAAATAGCATTATTGCCTTTGGATGTTTTTGGAAGTCCAGTGAAAAAGTCCATAGTGATGTTTCCCCATTTCCATTCTGGTATGGGTAATGGTTGTAACATCCCCTTAGGCTTCTGTCACTCAGCTTTAACTTGCTGACAAACCAATCATTGAGAGACATATTCAGCAACATCTCTTTTCATGCCATTCCACCAGAAGTACTCTTTCAGGTCCCTATACATCTTTGTGCTTCCAGGATGAATAGAGAATGAAGAACTATGAGCTTCATCCAGCAGCTACTTCTTTAATTCAGGGATGGGAGGAACACAAACCCGATTCCTAAACTTTATTATCCCATCACAATCAAGGTTGAATTCAGGAACATTTCTCACCCTTCTTTTGTAACCCGACATATTCTTTCCATGCCTCTTTAATCTTCACATGTATAGATGGTTGAACATTCATTTGAGAAAGATAATATTTCTCTCCTTCCATTAAAATTCGAAGATCCATCCTTTATAAATCCATAAATATTAGATCTTTTGTGATCCTCATCATGGATAAGCTAGCATGATCTTGTCAACTTAATGCGTCTGCTACCTTGTTTGCTTTCCCAGGGTGGTAATGAATTGAGCAGTCGTAATCCTTAATCAGCTCCAACCATCTTATTTGATGCATATTTAGCTCCTTTTGTGTGAAAATATACTTTAAACTTTTATGATCAGTATAAATATCACACCTTTCACCATAAAGGTAATGCCTCCAAATCTTTAATGCAGAGATTACCACAGCTAACTCCAAATCATGAGTTGGGTAATTTTGCTCATGGATTTTCAACTATCGTGAGGCATAAGCTATCACCATATCATTTTGCATGAGAACACACCCCAGTCCCTTGGATGCATCACTATATATCACAAGCCTTTCTCCACTGCAAGGTAGTGTGAGCACAGGTGCACTGGCTAACCTTCTTTTTAGCTCTTTTAAATTCTCTTCACATTCCTCCATCCAAACAAACTTAACTCCTTTTTGAGTCAACTTGGTGAGTGGGTTATATAACCTTGAAAAATCTTTCACAAAATGTCGGTAATATCTAGCCAAACCAAGAAAACTTCATATCTCAGTTACTGTTGTTGGTCTCGACCATCTTTTGATAACCTCTATTTTTACTGGATCCACAGATATCCCCTCTTTTGAGATTATGTGAACCAAAAATGCAACTTTTTGAAGCCAAAATTCACACTTGGTAAATTTGGCATAAAGCTTCTCCTTTCTTAGGGTCTTTAATACAATTCTCAAGTGATCTTCATGTTCTTCCTTGCTATTTGAATAGACAAGAATATCATCTATAAGGACTACCAAAAACTGATCAAGATAGTCTCTAATGACTCTATTCATCAGATCCATGAAGATAGTAGGGGCATTAGTAAGACCAAATGGCATCACTATAAATTCATAGTGTCTATACCTTGTACGGAAAGCCGTCTTTGGTATATCCTCCCTTTTGACCCTTAATTGATGATACCCTGAACGAAGATCAATCTTGGAAAAGTATTGAGCTCCGCGTAGTTGGTCAAATAGGTCATCAATGCGTGGGAGAGGATATTTGTTCTTGATAGTGATCTTGTTAAGTTCTCGATAATCAATGCAGGGTCTCATTGATCCATATTTCTTCTTAAAAAACAGAACAGGTGCTCCCCAAGGTGACGCACTAGGTCATATGAATCCTTTATCAAGATTCTCTTGGAGTTGCTTCTTCAATTCCTGCAACTCAATTGGGGCCATTCTATAAGCTGTCTTTGAAATAGGCAAAGAACCTAGTATGAGTTCTATTGAAAACTCAACTTCATGATTTGGTGGAAGACTTGGAAATTCCTCTGGAAAGACATCATCAAATTCCCGTACAATAGTAATATTATTAATCATGAGTTTCTCTCCAACCATTTGAGATAAATAGCCTTCATTTAGTGGAATCAAGACCCATAAGATAGAAGAAATTTCCACTGGAAGCTTATGTTCATCCTTACATCGATAGACAATCATAGATTGATCTGGAATATGAAATGTGACTTCCCTTATTTGGAAATTGATATGAGCTCCATATAAATAAAGAAAATCCATGCCAAGAATCACATAAAATTCTACTATAGGAAGGATTACAAGATTTGCAGGAAGCACTTTCCCACAGACATCAATTGGAGAAGAATTGTAAACTTTTGATACAACTGTTGTGCCATTAGGAGTTGTCACATCCAACTATACATATAATTTTTGAGGTAATACGGTGATAACCTTAGAAAATTCTTCAAAAATAAAAGAGTGGGTGGATCCAGAATCAAATAAAACATTTGCTACTTTAGAGTGGATGGTAAGTGTACCTCTCACCACTTCGTTGTCGTACTCCACATCGACGATAGTAATTTCATGTGACTTTCCTTTGTCTTTGGCCTTAAGAGTTTGTTGACGTCGATCATCATCATCAACCCTTGGATTTGGGCATTGATTGGCATAATGACCCATCTCCTTGCACTTGAAACATTGAAGTGTAGTAGGTTCATTCTGTGTATCCCTTCCTTTGTTTTCATCATTAGACATCTTCTTCCCATTATTTTGACATTCAATTGCCCGATGACCTTCTTTTCCACACTTATAACATTTTCTTGTCCCCTTAAGACAATTTTCTCCATATTTCTTTCCACACTTTGATCATAAGGGAAAAATCATCTTCTTTTTAGTGTGGTCTTTAGATTTACCTTTGAATTCCATTTTCCTCTTCTTATCAAGCCCATGTGACTGATGGGTTACACCAATCTCCATATCAACCTTGAGAGCACATTGAACAATTTCCTCATAGCTATTGAAGTCCCTTATGGCTAACGCCCTTCGACGACTTGGTTTTAAGCCACTAAAGAATCGATCAATCATACTCTCAGGTTGGATAATAATTCTGGAAGAGTACCTTGAAAGTCTTGTAAAATTTTCTTCGTAGGTACCAACGGATTCATCATCCTTTTGCTTCAGATCAAGAAACTCCTTCTCCATCTTTGTTCGAAGAATATGAGGGAAATACTTATTGAAAAATATGTTCCTGAACTCGTCCCATTCCATGGACTCAATTTCATCTCTTGGCCTTGTATTCTTGATAATATTCCACCATTGATCATCATCACCTTCCAAATGATACACTACTAAGATGACTTTATCATGTTCAGAACATCGAAGAACTGAAAATATCTTTTCAGTAGTACTAATCCATTGTTCAACAACTAATGGATCAATAGACCCGCTGAATGAAGGTGGATGCTGCCTCATGAAGGATTCAACAGAATGTTGCTCCTTCCTTTTCTCGTTTGGAAGTCCTGCATGATGCATAGCTTGAGAAATTTGTGTGATAATGACTACAAGATTTTTCATTCCAGGTCCCATAACGTTTGGTTTCTAAGGAGGACAATCATTTCATTGCCCGTCGCATTCCGCATTAACACGGTTCCTTCGGGTTCCAGCTATTGACTAAAACCAAGAAGAATAGTGTGAGCAACATTAATTATAATAGGAAAACCACATAATCAAGAATAAAATTTCACACTTAAGGTCTTATCATAGGTTGTTCAAGGCCTTTTCTAAAACACTAATATTGTTTTCTATGCTTAGACTTATCCTTAGGGTTCTTACTAAGGCTTTCACATCCTAGTTTCCAAAGGTTGACTATACCTTTCCTCTGATACCAACTGTAGCAGTCTGGAATTACTTCAAGTGGACTATAATTGGTACCTATCAGGGCACTCCATGGGTGACTACACCCCCTGGGCGGGACACACCACCATCCCTAGTGGCAGCCATTTCGTCATGAAGCCCTTGGGCGGAGAGCCATGCTTCGTCCAACGCTCACATGTGAGAGTTCCCAAGGATCGGATACATTCCTACCTCCTTTGCCTCTGATACCAACTATAGCGAACCATACTTTACATACATGGTTATTACTTCAAAATTGAAGTACCCTTATTACAACATATAACAAAACCATGAAAGGACCATATCGGTATAGTGTCTTTAGAAACCGGGAAACATAAAAAACTAGTTCATAAAGCATCTACATTGCCTCCCATTTATTTCTTCATATCTAGAGTCCCTTTTGGAATATTCTACTTAATAACATTCTTCTTGACCTGGGGAAAGAAAACATACAAAAGGGTGGGCTCAAATTCTCAGTAAGGGTAAACAAAAGAAATATCAATCACATCATATTCATAAGAACATAACATTTTGGAAATCTTACCCTGCAAAAGAGATCATAATTTCATAACATGGGATAAATAATGGTAGTGAAATGTAATAACAATAATCATAAATTAAAACATGAGGCTTTTTGGCATACACACATAATCATAGAGAATCATTTCTTATTAGTCAAGACTCATTTCCAAGACTATCTTAGTGGACAAAGTCCATTTTTGAACCGAGTTCATTCCTCGTTTCATTCGTGTTTCACTGAACCGGTTTAACCTGCTGTTCCAGCCATGTCTATCTCATGAGATATAAAATATTTACACAATGAATTGGAGGGAGATATAGGTCCCACCCATCTCATAATTATACCATTCTTATGTGTGCCACAAAATCATAAACCATACATCATAGCATAACCCATGTAATAAAAATGGGATTCTTAAACATCGTGACATCATAAAACAATTCATATAAGATAAAGGAATTCATAAAAATAATTCCATCACAACATAATCAAATCAATGTAATATTTGGGATAGAAACATAACCCTATATTATCTTAGATGGAAAATAATTTTGATAAAACACTTGAACTCCATTCTTGAGGAAAATATCCTTTCTACTTCAAAAACATTTTTCCTTTCTTAACATGTCATACAATTTTAAACTAAAAGAAGTTGATTAAAAATAAACCTGAAAACTTGTAAAGGAATCTTCTCGAAAATAATTATTTAAAAATCCATTCATACCGTATAATTTAAAAAAAACATTCTTCTCGTACTTTTGTCAGAAAAGTCAAAAAGTTCCTTGTATGAAAAACGACAAAAGATTCCTTTCATATCTTTTACTAAAAACTCACCGAAGGGTAAAATTGGATTTAAACAATTGTATGTGGATGGAAATAATATTACATATTGAGTAAACATAGATGTGGATGATAAAATATTCCCCAGTAAATTCCGAAGTATAAACAATCTTGGATAAAGATTAAGATTGTGAGATTTTCCCTTACCTTAGGTCCGATTTGCTTCGTAAGTGTCCGAACCTTATGTATAATGATTTAAATAATGTTATTGACTTATTTAAGAATCATAATTATTGTTATGATATCATATATGGTCATATTCTTAGCTTCTTATTAGTAATATTTCATTACTACTTGTTATTCAGGTGTTTATTACTTTTTGTTCTTATGCGTGTTTTGTCGAATAAATTCTTATTATTCTCTTTAGGTTATAGATACCTCATTTACAGAATGGTATTAGTGTAATATATATCATATTTATTCATTAAATTCATTTATATAATCATTATGCAATGAAGATCATGTAGAACGAATCGCATCACATTGTGGAGACGGTATTCTGTACGTACGCACGAGCAATGATATCATTCCCATGATCGTGGAATTGTATTGGAGTGTATGTATACTATTTCAGAATCAATACCACTTTATAATAATCATATATAGTTATTTATTTTCACCATTATATCCATAAATGTAAGGTGGTGATGGAAAATAGATTACACCATGACGTGGAGACGGTATTCCGTACGTACGCACATGCGGTGATTTCATTTCCGTAGGATGGATAGATGGTGAAATAAAGTTGTTTCACACTTATAATAACATATCAGTATATGAGTGATACTGATGTTATTAATTAATAATGAAACAACTAAAGAAGAATAAGTGGAAGAAAAAATAAAGTTGAAAGAATCGGCAATGGACATTACCTCTTCTTTGAAGCGCCTCTTTGAGACCTCCTCTTAGGGCACTACAATTGGTCTTTGAAGAAGACCAGGACCTCTAGGATGTTTCTAAGGAAGTGGGGAAGTGAAATGGGTAGGTATTGGTTGAGCCTGAAGGCTCAAATTGGTGTGAGGAGGAGAGGGAGGAGGTGCCCTTTCATAAGGGAGGAGAGGGGCACCTTTGGAAATATAAGAAATATTTGTTTATATTAAATCCCAACCCCACATAAAAACTTCCAAAATGACTCATATCCAAATATTAGATGAGATAGGGTTGTAATATCATCAACCAATAAAATTTAGACATGTTAGGAATTTATTTTAAACATTATCAACTTAATTTATCCTTTTTTATCAATTTAATTTTATTTGTGGTAATAATATTCTAAATTTTAAATTATTATAAATAATTACATATGTGTTGTGAATTTTCCATAATTTGACACTTTAAGATATTATAGACCATATAAATTTTATCTTATAATTTTTAAATATTTTTTTTATTTTTAAATAATTTTATAATATGTTATTTTTATAAAATAACAATAGTGTCAATTTTGACACTATTCATGTATTTGAATTTAAATAAAATATATACAGAAGATATGTTCAAAATAAAAGATTTAATAGATTCATAAAATGTCATATGTATCTAGAAAATCAATGGATCACATTAAATAGTTCATATAATATTTATTTTAATATTTTTAAAACCATTTATTTGATATTTTAATTAATAAAATAATTTCAACATCACTATTGTGTCATAATAAATGATAATTATTTAATCCCTAAAATTTTTAAATAAATTCCTATGATGTAGATAATTGTATTATATTTTTTTAGACCATTAATTTTCTAAGTTTTATTAATTGTATCACTAAATTAAAATTATTATACTTATAAGATTTTAGAGAGTGACATGTTGTCACATTCTTTGGTTTTAATAATAATTAAATTATTTTCATGAACAAAATTCTATTAAATGAATATAATCCAACCCTTAGGTGATATGGGTCGACTTTTAGTCATCCAATAAGATTTTGGCAGGTGTTAGGGTAATTTTATAATCTTATATTTACCCTTAATTACCCGATTTACCTTTAACTATGGTAAATAAAATTTACCGTAGTTACTATTCATAATGCCAAAAAATAAAAAGTATCCTATTAACATAATTTGGACCCACTGATTCCAAATATGGAATCCAATTTTCAAAATTCAAAACATATAAGTTGCAGTAATTAATTTAAAATAAACCCCATTGTTAAGAAAACATGTTTTAGAAGTTAAAACATTGCCAAAGATTAAAATGTTTTTACCTATGAATTCAATGTGAAATTAATGCTAATGACATAAATTATATTAAATAGTAAAAATATATTCTATTTATACTTTAAAACCATTCAATAGTTTAATTTAACCGTATAAAGTATCTCAATGAAAAAAGTTGTTTTTAATTAAAAATTAGCATATTTTTACTATTCATCAGAATATGAAAGTTATCAGAAAAATATCAAAAATTTATCCAAAGTAAATTTTTATATCCTGATTCAAAAGAATAATTTTATTTTGTCAAATTGAACTTATAAACATGTCAAAAAATAGATTTAATGTGGGTGCACCATCAAAAGGCGGCAAAACTGCATTTTTTGAAAAATACTTATTTTACCTAAAAAATTTATTTTGTTCTCTTAACATGTTCTAGAAAATGTGTAAGATGAATAATAAAATTCAAAATGTAGTTAATACTATTCATAACGGTTAGTTCATAATAATATATTGTTTTTTGGTGAAACCCTGTGTTGCGTACTACACACGCTATCGAGGAAGGTCGTGATTGCGTGTAATGCAAGCCAAGTCCATATTGTGTGCTGTGAAATATTCCTTTGGTGTTGCATAAGTCATAAAAAAAATATTTCTCATAAAAACTCAGGGTGTTACATACCTAGACCAAAGCGTAGCTTTGAGGTGGTAGTTCTAGATGGGCTAGAGGTTGTTTGAGGTACGATTGGTTTATCATCTACCCTAGTTTTTGCCTTGTCTGATTTTAGAGATTCAAACTACATTATTTCTCCTACATTGATATATGTGTTGGTACTGGAGGTATAGAGGCTTATAGTTCCCATATTGTTATCTATTCTATTTGGAGGTTAGACTATTTTTCTTGATGTGTTCTAGGAATGTCAACTAATGATGGGGTAATGCTTACCAATGTGGAATTTATTCTTATTGCAGACATAACTATATGAGTTTTTCCTTAGTGTGGATTAACTATATTATATATGTTCAATTATTGATATCTTTTGGTGAAGAGTTGTGTTTTTTTGACAAGGAATTCCAAAAAAGTTGTGCTTATTGTATAGAAGAGCTATCAAATGGGCGGTAGGTGAGTGAAGTATCTTTTATCTCAATTGGAAGAGTTTTTATTAGGGGACCATGTGGTGGAGGTTTCCAGGGTCATTGAAGAGTTTATGGATATCTTCCTGAATAGAGTTGTGATACTACTCCCTCAGCGTGACATTGATTTTGGGATAGAGTTTCAACTAGGTGTGTATTTGATTTTGATGGATCCTTTTCAGATGTAACCCATGGATTTATAAGATTTGAGGATCCAAGTTAATGATATAATGCAAAATGGTTTCATCCAACCCAGTGTATCCCCTTGATGTGTTCTAATGTTGTTCTCTAAGAATGAAAATAGTAGTCTAAGTTTATTCATATAATAATAAAATTTTTATCAGGTAATGTTCAAGAATCATTACCCTATTCTGAGGATATATGATGTTTTTGATCAAATTAAGTGATCTATCTAGTTTTCATAGATCAACCTATAGTCTAGAAATCATTATATCAGGGGTAAAATATGAGGACATCCTAAAGACTAACTTTATATATAGGTACATGGAATTTGAATTCTTGTTCATACTATTTGGTTTCATGAATGCACCTGACGTGTCGATAGATATCATGAAAACACATGTCCCACAAGTTATTGTACCAATCCATGGTCATGTTCATTAACAAAATCCTTGTCTACTCAATATCAGAAGAGGATCATGTCAAGCATCTCAAAGTTTTCCTCCATGTTCTTCAACACCACAAAGTCTATATAAATCTATCCAAGTGAATGTTTTTGAAATAGGGAGTGAATTTATGAAGATATTCTATTTCCCAATATGGTGAAACCTTGTACCCATGAAAGACAGAGGTAGTTTTTTCTTGTAAAATACTGAAGAACAGGGAAAAGTGTTTATATATTTATTGGTTTTAGGGGATATTATCATATATTTGTGTCTGATTTCTCTTAGACTGATGCACCATTAATCACCTTGATTTTTAAGTACTAGACATTTATTTTTAATGACCAATTTCAAATGCCAAAAGGATAGATTTATTAGTGCTCTATTAATTCAATTTCTAGAAGAATGGGTGATGTTTGAGGTATTTTGTGATACTTCCTTTTTGGGTTTGAGATTCATATTGATGTTGAAAAGGGAGGTGATCTCCTATGGGTCTATAAAGTTACACCCCCATGAGTGAAACTATGCCACCCAAGATCCAAATTTCATAGTAGTAATGTTTTCTCTAAAGCTGTGGAGAAAGTACCTCCTCATTTATTAATTTATAGACTCTAAGGATTATAAGAGCCTGAGATATAAATTTTCTCAAAGAGATCTAAATATATGATAGTAAAGGTGGATAATGTATCTACAAGATTATGATTTCAAGATATCCTATACCCTAGGTCAAGGTAACATTGTGAATAATGCTCTAAGTTGGAGTTAATGGGGGAATATTTTTTGGGAGTCCAATGATTCTTGGAAAGGGATAGAAGAATGATCACATAGAGACTCACTATTAATTTCCACCCTTATAAAACTATGTTAAACTATTTTTTTTTGTATTTTCAAAATTTAATAACAAATTTAACTTCTGACAGTCTCACAGGATGGATCGAGCCTATCCTTGGACTTCTCTGCGACAGAATTTGATGGGGCTATGGATGGATTGAAATGGATTCTTGTGGCTAGGTTTGGAGCCAAAAAACCTCCTATTTAGGTGTTTCTGATGCTTTCCTCCGGCGTGCACATGCCCGTCTGTGGGGAGGACGCACTGCTTGTTGCCCCACATTCCTGCTTTCCAAAGGCAGGTGACATCCTTTCCTTATTTAGGGAGGTCTGTTCCTTGATTGAAAATGGGATGATGGGATGTCGGTTCTTCCTTCCGTGGATTCCTCCTCAGAGCTCATCACCTTGTCCGGGTCTCCCTCATATATTTATGATGGGTTCCTGAATCTTGTTCCCAGCACCGTATCTTCATGGACGTCGGTTAATTACACTACTTCGGTCAGGACATTCCATGGGGTCCTGACATGGTAGCAACCTTCGGTCGGAGTAGATGACAACATTAGGCATGTCGGGTCATCACTGGGTGCATGGACATTGGGGAACCTATATTCTTCCTCATAAGAGGGAATCTCAAGGGTGTAGAACCTGAGGCACCCCACATCAAATGCAGGGAATCATATGCCATAGGCATGTGTCTGAGGTTTTCCTCAGCTTCCCATATTTAACACAGGGTATGCCACGAGTATAACGTCTTGCGGAGAAGGTTACACCAAGGGCGTGTCTTCTAAGGTTTTCCCTAGCTTCCCATGTTTAACATGGGGTATGCCATGAGTTTAACGTCTTGCAGAGATGGTTACGCGAAGGGCGTGTCTTCTAAGGTTTTCCTCAACTTCCCATGTTTAACAAGGGGTATGCCGCAAGTTTAACATCTTGTAGAGACGGTTACACCAAGGGCGTGTCTTCTTAGGTTTTCCTCAGCTTCCCATGTTTAACACGGGGTATGCCGTGAGTTTAACATCTTGTGAAGACGTCTATGCCAAGGGAGTGTCTTCTGAGGTTTTCCTCAGCTTCCCATGTTTAACACGGGGTATGCCGCGGGTTTAACATCTTGCAGAGACGGTTACGCCAAGGGCGTGTCTTATGAGGTTTTCCTTAGCTTCAAATGTTTAACACAGGGTATGCCACAAGTTTAATGTCTTGCGAAGATGGTTACACCAAGGGCATGTATTCTGAGGTTTTCCTCAGCTTCCCATGTTTAACACGGGGTATGCCGTGAGTTTAACGTCTTGCAGAGACGGTTACGCCAAGGGTGTGTCTTCTGAGGTTGTCCTCATCTTCCCAAGTTTAACACGGGGTATTTTGTGAGTTTAAGGTCTTGCAGAGATGGTTACGCCAAGGGCGTGTCTTCTGATGTTTTCCTCAGCTTCCCATGTTTAACATGGGGTATGTCGCGAGCTTAATGTCTTGCAGAGATGGAATGAGGGTGATCAGAACGTCCCATAGAGACGGATCAGATTGGTACATCCCAAGGAGGGAACACCTGGAAGATGAATGGATCAGAATGCCCAATGAGGACAGATCCAAGGTGGTGTGCCCCATGTAGGGGAGATGTCACACCATAATGGATGATCTGAACACCACTAAGGGTGGATCAGGGAGAGTGCACCCCAAAATGGGGGACACTAGGGTTTACCATTGGATGAGATTGAGCCTCATGGAGGTTTCCTACATACCCTATGTAGAGGACAGGGATCAAAACCCACATAGTTCAAAGGGGTGATGATTTGGGGTGTACAAAAAGAACAGCGACCCGGAGACATGCTGGGGCTTACGCATGGTTAGCTGCACAGGTGCCGTAGGGAGCGACGCTGGGATGAATGGCATGATCTCACAGGGATGTGGCGGCCCAGGTAAGAATTAGGATGGTTGGTGGATGGATTAATGAAATGGAGGGGGAATGAAATGAGACCATCACAAGGGCAACGATGTAGTTGGGATTGAGCCTCAAAGAGGATTCCTACATATCCCCGTGGTAGGGAATCAAAGTCCATGCAGTTCAATGGAATTTGGGGCTTACGCTCTGAGGCAGCCCATGGTGGTATGGGGATTACGCTCTGAGGCGGCCCATGTACCACTTTGGAGTGGCAATTATGGATGGGGATTACGCTTTGAGGAGGACCACAATGGATATGGGGCCTACACTCTGAGGCGTCCCATGGTGGTATGGGGATTACGCTCTGAGGCGGCCCATGTGCTGCTATGGAGTGGCAATTATGGATGGGGCTTACGCTCTGAGGCAGACTATAATGGTTGTATGGGGCTTACACTCTGAGGTGGCCCACAATGGTGGATATGGGGCTTACGCTCTGAGGCAGCCCATGTTGGTATGGGGATTACGCTCTGAGGCGGCCCATGTAGTTGGTGAACCGATGTGAAGGGGTCAGAACAACCGGGTGGTGGGCTTGAACCTCGTGGAGGCTTCCTACGTATCCCCGTGGTAGGGAATCAAAGTCCACGTAGTTCGGGATCGTATGGGGCTTATGCAAGGGTGCTTCCCACAATTTCTTCCTCATATCTGGCCATGAGGGAATCCCAACTCTCTAGTGGGTTGAGGTAATCACCTATACACTAGAGCACAAGAGGGATAATGCCAAGGGCATTGAAATCGGTCCAAACAAAGGGAGATGAAAAGTGTAAATCACATGCCCGACAATCGGAACACAGTGAGGGTGGAGTGGTGATGGAGGATAACTGTTGACCATGGCGGAAACGCAACATCCATATCATGTTAGCCAGAAATGAGGACAAAAAAATGAGGGTTGACTGCTGACCGTGTTCGAAACATAGGACCTGACTCAAAGTGTTTTCCAAAGTCTTCCGGGGCATTGACCTAGGACAGAAGGCGGACCATAGGTCAATCATCCATACTGTTACAGTAGGCGGACCAAGGTTTATCATCCATACTATTACAGAAAGCGGACCAAGGTCTATCATCTGTACTATTAGGGGGCCTCTTCAGACATGAAAGAGGATGAAGATCCGAATGAAGGACATGCAAAACATGAGGTGGAGTGATGGAATGTTTGAACGGATTCCAACGCTCTTGATATTATGCCACTGTGATCATGGCATAATTCATCTTATACATGGAGCATAAGGAATCTCTTGCTTGGAACAAGAGGCATCTTCTATTTGGAACATAGGGATTACTAAAGTCATGTAGATAGGACTACTGACATCTCATGCATGGAGCATAAGGCATCTCTTATTAGAAGCAAGAGGCATCCTATGTTTGGAACATAGGGAGTACTACAGTTTAAAGTCACGTAGATAGGACTGCTGGTATCTCATGCTTGGAGCATGAGGAATCTCTTGCATGGAGAAAGAGGCTTCCTATGTTTGGAACATAGGTATTACTACAGTTTAAAGTCATGTAGATAGGACTGCTGGCATCTCATGCTTGGAGCATGAGGCATCTCTTGCTTGGAGTAAGAGGCTTCCTATGTTTGGAACATATGGATTACTATAGTTTAAAGTCATGTAGATAGGACTACTGGCATCAGGGGCCTAGAATGGCTAGTGTTGGGTCTTACTCAAGGGCGGCCCTTTCTTGTTCAACCTAGCATAGGAGCCAAGTGATAGGGTTTGGAGGAGTTTCCTGAGGAATGGTTCGACTCAAGGTACTTGGGAAATTAATGATGAGAATCTCGACTCACGACACGTGAAAGGGACCAAGAGGAATATGTCGACTCAAGGTATTTCATGGTGTGTAGAGGAGTATCTCAAATAATGCTATTCCATAGGTGGAAAGAGGCTGCGCATAAGGGCACAAAGGAATATCCCAACATCCTAGCCCGAAAAGTTCGTGGTGAGACTCTCCATTTTTCACGGTGGTCTGTGACGGTAGCGAAGGGACCGATCTGGAGGGCCAGGACCGCAGATCGGCACTGTCCCAAGTGAGGGTGCGGGGGCACAACCCCCCCGGTATGAACTAGCGGGTGCAGACTTGAACACTATTGCGCATAATAGGGCAGGCATGCACGCAATTGGGGGTGTTGCGCGGAAAACACCGGGCCAACGTGCAATAGAGAATGTTGCATGGAAAACACCGGGTCGGCATGCAATAGGGGTGCGGCACACGGAAGAGGTGTGATAGGCGCGCAATACGGGAGCCGGGCGCGCAATACCGGATGCACGTTTGCACTAGGAGGCGGCGTGCGCAATACCGGATGCGGGCGCCCAATAGGAGGCGACACACGCAAAAGGAAAGGAATTGCGCACAATAGGGATTCCTTGCGCGCAAAAGGATGTGGTGAAAACAATTGGTAAGGCTTGCGTGAAATAGGACCAGTGCTGCACTGGCGCATGAAAAATCGGGCTCAGTGGCGCTGTTGCACGTAAAAATTATGTGTTGTGCGGAAAACTGGGCAGGTTGGCCCTTTTCCGCACAAAACTAATGTTTTGTGCGCCAGAGGGGGGTTTTATGGACGGGCGCAGAAACTCTGGACTGACACGCATCAGAGCAGCGGCCAACCTCCGGGGTCCTCGAAGAAGGGGGGGGGGGGTGCCCTTGTATTTATAGGCAGAAACTCGGGAGTCGGTGCACGTAAAATTGCGCGCACGCAAAGGTTTTTCCGCACGCCCGGCGGTGCGTGTAAAATTGCGCGCGCGCAAGTCAGTGCGTGGAAAATTCCACGCGCGCAAGGCAGGGTGCGTAAAATTCTGTGTGCGTAATATTCCGCGCGCGCAAATGGTTTTCTGCACGAAACTTCTTTTTTCCAGACAAATCCATACTTTGCCTCAAAACTGTCCTCGATGACCATCCCCAGCAGCCCAACTTTAAACAACCATAACTTCTGATCCGTAACTTCGTTTGGGCTCCACGACCAGTCAAATCGAAGATTGAGGAACGAGCTATGATCCGGGATCATTTATGGGGATGGTTGGAAAATTTTGGGGACGCGTTTTCTGGAGTCAACATTAGGTCTTCAAACGCTAGGTGTACTCCTAGGGGCTTAAGTCTCAGGCTCAAAATTCTATGATTCATCACCTCTCCTTCTGCCTGGTCTTCTCTTCGGAAGAGGACTTTGTCCATGCGTGGTGTAGAGCTCCCCGACAAGTGGGTCTTTGGAATTTTAGCCTAGTGTGGTAGTCGTTGGAGGCTTACAAATGCAAGGAAAGTCTGAAGGCGGTGGTCTGGATCAACTTCCCTGGGCTTCCTATACCCTTTCAGAATAGAGCTCTCCTCAAAGAAATAGGAGACTCCCTTGGAGGTTTCCTATGCATGGACTAGCACACTCGGTGTGGTGCAGATATATCGGTCACCCATATGTGTGTGGAGCTTGAACTATCCTCTCCCATCTCAGATAAAATCTCCTTAAAAGTCCAGAGATTAGTGATGTGGTCTTGGGACATCGTGTTCCTGGTGTTCCCAAGGTTGTATTCCTCTTTCCTACTCCAAGGGAATTCCCTACAAATGTGCAAGCGACGACGACAGCACTTCCCCCGTAAGGATGTCAGGCCCATACGGGGGCTCAGAGTTCCTGCCCAAAGGTCAGCTGGACCCTCTCCTAGTTTCTAGTCGGTTGTGAAGATAGATGCGTCTCCCATGGTTCCAGTGTAGTCTGTGTGATTCCCTTGTCCCTCCTCTCCGGCTGTCGGAGATTCTCCTAGCATGGTCATGGATTGTTGGTCCCAAAGGGACTCCAATGCATGGTTGGAAGAGGTGGCTAGGTGGATCCTAGGTCCCCGTCAGCTTCTTTCTACAGGCGGGCTTTTGGAATCCTTTATTCAGGGTTCCACGGGCAAGTCAGTTCTCTTACCGTTGCTCTCCTTGATCCCAGATGCGGACTTTGAAGTTGCAGGCCTACTGGAATTTGGAGTCAAGCCTGCGGTCTCCACCCCATTGTTGGAAGGTGTTGGTGCGAATGACGTGGCCAGTATCACAGGAGAAAGGAATGTTCCCTCTACTTATGTCGCCTCCTAACGCGGTCATGGGGAAGTATCTGAAGACCCTATCTCACCTGCATGTCTCCTCTTCGGGCCTTGAGGATATAAGTTTGGGGGTGTGTACCCAGTAAAAGATGAAGCTACAAAGGGTTCAGCCTCGGTAATGCTGCTCCTTTACGCTGGAGACCAAGTCACCTGAGGCCAAAGCCAGGACGAATTTGATCTAATCATACCCATTCTAATCTAGAATGATCACGGAATTGGGGAAAGAGTTAAAATAGACTTCATGTCTTCAGAGACCTAGAAGAAGAAGGCTCTGGTTACTGTGGTTCTGGAACACAAACAAAACCCGAGGAAAATATAATAGTGTTCTAAATTTATCAAAATGCAGGGGTTCATGCAAGCTTCTCTAACTAACCAGCACATTTGGATCTTCTGGAAAAGAGACATTGCGGTAGATCTGATATAGGTAGGGGACCGGTTCATCATGATGAGGGTGAATACAGGCTTGTACTATTTTTTAGTTTCCTTTTTTTACAAAAGTTGTGACATTTTGAGGAGAGAATTTCTGTGGCAAGAGATAAGTTCTTTTGACCTAGGAGAGGATCCATGGATAGTTGGGGGAGACTTCAATACCATCATTGAACCAGCTGAGAAAAAGGCCCATGGGGCATTTCCCCGTCGAGCTAGCATAGACTTTTTCTAGTTCATGGAAAGCAAGGGTCTTATGAATATGGGGTACTCTGGGGATCCTTTCACGTGGTGAAACAACCAATGAGGCAATAGACGTTGTTGGATCTGGAATGACAGATGTCTTGCGAACTTACATACCATCGATGCATTCCCGAACGCCAAGGTGATCCATCTGGTCCGAGGTATATCCAATCACTCTACACTGATTTTATCTCTTTATCCCAAGCAGGTCTTCCCGGAAAGGTTTAGATTCTATGATATATGGACACGTCATCCCAAGTTTCTTAACCTGGTAAAGACCTCATGGGGGGAACCAGTGCAAGGGAACCACTGGGTGGGAATCCACAACAAACTCAGGCATCTCAAATATGGGATTCAAACATGGGCATGAGTCCTTCCCCCTATTGACAAGGAGATGGATGATCTAAAATTTATGATTGAGTGCCTGGAAGGTGAGTTGGAGGTAGATTGGAATGATTTGATTTTTGATGACCTTTTATCCAAAAAGAATCAGATGGAAGAGTTACTTCTTAAACATGAACGTATGGCCCATGAAAGATAGAGGATAAAGTGGCTACATGAGGGAGACAAGAAAATGACTTTCTTCCATGCATGCATTAGGGAGAAACGTCGGCCAACCAACCCCAACATCAGGTTGGAAGATGGCTTGTACACGGATGATAGTGACATAGTGGGTGGAATGGCATCCTCCTACTTTGAATATTTTCTTTCTGGCCGTAACTCGAATCTAGATGGCGGGTACCCGAGTGGTGGTGCTGATATGTGGGATGTGATTCCCAAACAAGTTTCTAATGTGGAAAACACATTCTTGGAAGGACTTCCAGATGAGCCTAAGATCCATGCAGCAATGCTGAGTCTCGACCCAGATAGCACTCCGGGGCCATACTGTTTCCCTGGATCATTCTACAAAGCTTCGTGGGAAGTTTTCGAGGAGGATATTGCTTCTTCTGTCCAGGATTTTTTTCGAGGAGGAGCTCTTCCTCATGTTTCAAGCTCTACGACCCTGGTTCTTATCCTGAAGGTGAAGGCTCCTACTCCCTACTCTAGTATCATCTAGTAAGAATGTCTAATTTCACATATAAATTTTTTGCGAGTATCATCAAAATAAGGGTGTCTATGTGTCTTCCTCGGTGGATATCCATAGAACAACATGGTTTTGTGAGGGGGAGATCAATACGGGGGGCGATCGCTCTGGCTCAAAAGATGTTCAAGGACCTGAATAATAAGACACATGGATCCAATATGGTCATAAAACTGTACACGAGCAAGGAGTACGACATATTAGAATGGGGATTTACCAACAGGGTCTTTACATGCATGGGAATATCTCCTGAGGCCTCAGACATTCTCTTCATATGCTTCAGCTCCCCGTGGATGGCTGTTTCTTTTATGGGGAAAACCCAAGTATTCTTCAAGTTTACCCAAGGATTACGGCAAGGTGATCTGATTTCCTCGAGAACTATCATTCTTATGCAGGACACTCTTAACAGGCTTCTAAACAGAGAAATTTCCAATGGATGTATTACTCATTTCCAGAGGAAAATGTACTTGCCTTACATATCTCACCTGATGTTTGTGGACAATATGATAATTTTCTCGAATTTAGGGAGGAGGTATGTGAATTCCATTATGAGTATTCTAGATGATTAGTGCTAATGGAGTGTCCTGTTGATTAACCATGCAAAAAATAACTTTTACATTTCCAAAAAATGCACGAAGAGCTGGGCTGATGACCTGTGTAGGAGGATAGACATGTAGATGGGATCTCTTCCAATGGAGTATCTAGGATATCCAATTTCTTCAGGAAGAATGCTAGTACGGGACTATGATCAGCTGGTGAGAAGGATCTCTGTCTGGGTTCTAAATTGGAAAAACAACTTTCTTTCTTTTGGGGGATGTATCACCCTCATCAACAACATTCTGTCTTCCATACCGGTGCATGCTTTGGTTTCCACTTTAGTGCCAAAAGGTGTTATTAGATCCATCTATAAAATCATGACATGTTTCCTCTGGGATGCAACTGGGGAAGGGAAGAGGCACTGGGTCTCTTTGGGGAGAATGGTCCGCCCAATCCATGAGGGGGGAATTAACGTAAGGAGCATTGAGGGAACGATGCACTGCATGCATGCCAAGATGGTTTGGGAGATCTTGGGAAATCAGACCCTCTAGGGGAAGATCATGCATCACAACGACAACACTTTTACCGAAAATGAAAGCGTCCATGGAACCACCTTCTGGAAGATGATTTTTCCATTGATTTTGAACCTTCAGTAACATTCTCACTGGAATGTGGGAGATGGCAGTATCCCTTTCTGGAGAAATAAATGGGCAGGCTCTGCCATTGGCTTCCTAGGGTGTCCGGCCTCCACGATTACCTTCAAAGAGGTGTTATTGTATCTGAATTTCATTAAAGGTGTATTGGAAAAGGAAAATAAAGATATTTTCGATTCTATCTCCATCATCCTAGAGCCGGACAAGTGGATGTTTAATCTTTCCCATTTGGGAAAGTTTACTACAAAGTACTTTTGTAGGTTTTCACTTCCTCAGGCTCAGCAGGAAAACTCTCTCGAGCGAACGTGGTGAAAAAACATTCCATCCAAATACAATTTTCTCATATGGAGAGTTAGGAACGTGGAAATCCCATTCGACGAGAGCAGCAGGAAAATGAGTATCAGTCTCGCCTCTTGGTTCCAGTGCTATAACAACAAAAGCAAGGAGACCATCAATCATATATTTTTTGAAGGAAGATGAGATAAGGCCATCTGGAAGTTTTTTGGTGTATATACAGCGGTACCCTCCAATGAGCCGCGAGGGTCAGTGATCCTTGAGAGATGGATCCAGACAACTCCGAATAAAGGACCAGAGCAGATGGCGCATTCAGCAGTTTTCAGTGATGGATGCTGGTGTCTTTGGAGGGTGTGCAAAAAAGCAAGATACGAGGGGTGGAACTCATCAGGGAGGTCCATCATTATGTGAACTAAATGTTTTCTCATGGATATGGTTACCCTTCTTAAGGGATGGTGGGAAGCTTCCGGCCTTCGAATATTGCAGGTTTTCCCTGAGCAGGCTATCCCCATGGTGGGTACGCAAGGGCAGTGGGTAAGATAGAACCCCCCAGTAGAAGGTTTAAATCTTAACACTGATGGATCATGAAACTTAGGTATCATGCGAGGAGAAGGAGTGGTTCGTAATTCGGAAGGGGGTGTGCTCCTTTCATTCATGTCTCACTTTGGTAATAGATACACACTTCAAGCGGAGGCCAAGGCACTCCTCACTGGGCTCAACTTGTGTAATCAGAAAAATATGGATATATCCCATGTGGAAACCGACTCGAAGATCATCCATGACTCCCTGCTAGAAAGAGGATCCATTCCCTGGTTACTCACATACACCATTTGGAGATGTAAGGAACTCCTGAAGAGTAGCATGCAAGTTACACATACATGGAGAGAGGGGAATAAAGTCATGGATTTTATGGCCTCCCTTGCCATCCATGGATTCGATGTCACCCATCTCTCCAATTCCACCTTCTGGAAGCCCGAGGGGGTGGATTTAATTCATGGTGATGCCCTAGGTCTACATTATTTTAGACCCCTAGGCCTAGTGATGCATGACCTCAATCTTTCTATCTCTTGTATTTTCTCTTGAATTAATTTATAACAATGATGATGATGATGATGATAAAGTTTTTTAAAAGCCAAGAGTCCGGTTCATTATTTTCAAAATATCACCCATTATAGGCATTAAATGGCCACAAAAGTTTACATGAAGATAATAATGATGTAACTCCCCAATCATAGAATCCCAGAGTCGATGAATTATTATATAACATTGGCATGATCATAAGGGATCAACTCTCTAAATACCGATTAGTTTAGTATCCTTGGAAGTACTAGATACATACAAAAGTTTTACATTACATTATGAAATGAAAAAACAACAACATTATGTCCCCTTTGAACACACTCATATCCCATATCTTATTCCTACAGGTTAATCATACTATACTTCTTCACATCCTAGGAAAAAGAAAACATAATAAAAGGGTGAGCTCAGATGCTCAGTAAGGATAAAAATATAGCATAAACTATTATAAATAAGCATAAACATTTAAAAAAATGTATAAGAATAAAACAAAAGCCTTTTAAACATAAACTTCATAATAATATAGAAAATATAAATCAAATAATTCCATTTACTTATTCACATGGATATTCTACTAGTTGAATAATCACATGTAATATCAATAGATAATTTCATAATGATGGAATGCATAATGCCAGACATCATAACCACATAGTCAAGGCCTCATGCCAAGACTACAAATAAGATTTTTTCAAGGGCTTGTGACAAGACACTATTTTTTCTCTTAAGACCTACCGATTTATCGAGGAGCTATAGCAGGCTCCACCCGTCACTTACTAATTCCAATGCATTCCTCATATGAAAAGGTTGAAACATAACATAAAAATTCATATTAAAACTAGCATACAAAATGTTAACACTTTAACTATAAACCATGAATGGTATAAAAATAACACATCCAATGTAAAACATATCAAAAAACCTTCAATACAATATGGAAGATTGTATCATAATAAATCAACTTCAAATAAGTGTAAAATCCAACAAAGGATATTGACCTAGATGAAATCAAAAGTATTTGAGAGGAATATCTCTTTTTATTTTGAAATCATTTAAAAGTAATGTAAATATAAAATGAAACATTTGTTTTTAAATTATTCTTAGAATCTTTTAATAGAATATTCGAAGATGTTATAATGGTATAAAATAGCCACATCCATCGTTTATGCTAAAAAACATTCTTACATTAATTTGTTGAAAGGGTCATAAAGGAACTTATTTGGAAAACGATGAAAAGATTCCTTTAAAAAAAAGTAAAAAGAGAGAATAAATGACTTTAACCCATATTCTAGGAAAAATTAAAAATGTTTTGAAATAAATTTTTAAGAAACACAGATGTGGATGATAAAGAGGTCCCAGTAGATACTCACGTATAAACAACCTCGGATAATAAAGAGATTGTAAAATTAACGCTTACCTTGTACTTTTCCTTGGTCAAGGGTAAATTAAACTCTTATATAATAGTTAAATCATTGTTATTAAATTATACTAGAACCACATACATAAATATGATATCATACATGATCTTTTAATATCACTTTGTTAATAATATTTCTATAGTATCATTGTTTCAGGTGTTAACTGATTCATTTTTCTTTATATGTTTTGTTAAATAAGTCATGTTTGTTGTGGAGAGGAATTATTTGATTAATATATAGAATTATATTAAGTTATTAAAAATTATTTTTAATCATAAAATAAAATCTATTCTTTAATGGTTACGATGGGGAAATGAATCTTATCGTGTTCGTGGAGACGGTAATCCGTATGTACGCACGAGTGACAATATCATTATTTTGATGGTAAAATCATATGTAATTCGATGTTATATCACATATAAAGAATAATTAACATTTATTATTTATTATTAACATCAATTATACTAATTATTATACCCATCCAATTAATGAAGTGTTGAATAACAAACTACAGCACGACGTGAAGATGTTAAGCAGTACGTATGCACGTATGATGACTTTGTCATTCATAGGTTGGATAAAATAATGAATATGGTTGTAACATATTTATAATAACATCAAAATATGTATAAGGTAATGTATTTATTATTTTGGTATGTAAAAAACAAAGAAATGAGAAGTGGAAGAAGAAAAGAACATTGAAAGAGGTGATGAAATTATTACCTCTTTTTCAGCTGCTTCCTTTTGATTTGATCAAAATAGATCCTTAGGTTTGATTTCTAATAAAAGTAAGGAATTTAGGTTAAATTTAGAGTTTTTGAGAGGATATTTGATCAGGTTTTGGCTGATACAAATGGATTTGGAGGTGTGATTTTGAGAGAATGGGAAGTACCCATTCATAAGAGAGGTGTGAGTCACTTTAGGAAAATACTGAAATATTAATTTATTATACAATCATATTCAGTTTATAATGGATAAAAAAGATTTATTTCGAGGCTAAGATGTGACTGGGTTGAAAATATCTCAACCAATAGGTTTTAGATAGGTTTAGGTCACTATATTAACCTTATATTTTAAATTTAACTCTTAGTTAAATAGTTTAATTTGTACCATGTATTCTTGTATTTCTATAATAAATGGTTAATAAACTTACTATAAAAATCCAAGAGAACCCCAAGTGGTTAATTATTGACATATATAACCTTATATAAGTCCTTCTGCTGAACCTTATATTTTTATTAATATTATATCAATTAAAAATATATTATTTATTTTAATAACTCTTTTATGTCAATTTTGACACTATTTAGTATTTTTTTTGTGAAAGTAATAAAAACATTATCACTTAGAAAAAAATAAATTTA
Source organism: Viscum album (assembly GCA_963277665.1). Lineage (NCBI taxonomy): Eukaryota > Viridiplantae > Streptophyta > Magnoliopsida > Santalales > Viscaceae > Viscum > Viscum album. Next base: position 597,758,428 of record OY728159.1, on the reverse strand, counting down.
ATCAACCCTAACATATCATATTAAATTATAAAACTAATGTAATTCATCAAGAGTCTCAATTTACATTTATTTGGATATTTATAATGTCAATTATTTTAGTCTTTCATTAATACGGTAATTTATCCATCATCATTGTGTCATAAATAAATTTAATTATTTAATGTCTAAAAATTATAAATAAAATAAAATTATGTAGGAAATATTTTTATATTTGTAATTAATATTTATAGTTGAACTTATTTTATGTATAACCCAATATTAAAAATGTTTTAGTTATTAAAATTTGAATTTAACACCTTTAACTCTTCTTTAAATAAAATATAATAAATGTTTTAATCTAATCCAAGTGGATCAAAGAGGATCATATTTTATTCCTAAGGTTAATTTTGTTCATAATACACTTATCCAATAGAATTAGGACATGTGTTAGGGTAATTATAATATCATTTTTACCTTTAATTACCCTATTTATTTTTAACCATGGCAAATAAAATGTAAAAGTTAATATTCACCAAGAATTATTTTCATCCTATTGAACCACATATTACTTAATTATTTCAGTCATGTCTCTTGGATTTTTTAAATTCAATTCACAGAAGTATTAAAATTATGTTTTATGCAAATTTACAAATGTGCATAGAAGGTGGGTAAAAGACATTAAAAAGTTCAATAAAATTTTATACATCTAATTTTATTATAAAATGACTTCAATGAATTTCATTGAACTTATATAGGTATTATGTATCTATTTTGACTTAAAATAACTTTAAATAATATAAATTATTATTTCAATAAAAAGTTGGTTTTAAACAATAACACGGTGTTTTTCACTATTCATCACATATAGAAAGTTTCTAGAAAAAAACAAAAAATCACCCAAAGATAATTTTGAGATTAAAAATTCAAAAATTATGTCAATTTTATCAAATTAAAAACATTTAAGTTTCATTAATTAATTTAAAATTAATTCATGTCGTCAAAACTAGAAAGCAGGTTTTTAAGAAGTAAAAACTATTAAAAGATTGACATGTGTTAATGTTCAATTTAAATGTGAAATTACAACCAATTAAATACATTATATTAAATGATAAAAATATAATCTAATGATAATTTATAACCACTAAAATGTATAATTTAACACTATAAATTATTTCGATTAAAAAAGATTTGTTTAATTAAAATTTAGTATTTTTCACTATTCATTAAAAATGTAAGTAATCATAAAAGTATCAAAAAATTATCCATAATAAATTTTTATGTTCCTCTTCTAAAAGAGAATTTATTTTCATTAAATTGAATATATAAAAGTGTCAAATATTGGATTTAAAAAGGGTTCTCCATTAAAACGTGGAAAACTGTATTTTTTTGAAAAATACTTCTTTTATCTAAACAAATGAACTTGTCCTTATATTTTGTCTAAGAAAAAAAAAGATTAATGTTAAAATTATATAAGATATATATAAAATAATTTATTTTTAATACTATTTATAACCAATTTTTAAATGGCTAGTTTGATAGGTCGTGATGCGCTTGAACTTGGTATTGCATGTACCGCAAGATATTGAATTAATTTAAAGAGATAACGTACTATGAAATCTTGGGGTGTTACATTATTACCTCCTTCAATAAATTTCAAACTCACAATTTTAAATTTTTCTTTGAAAATAAAAGTTTGAATATATAAAATTCCTTTGTGGAAAATCCACATCACAAATGGGGTTACTAAAATTTAGTCTTAATAAGAGGGAAAGAGAAATGAAAAATTCACCCCCAAATTAGTATTTCGAATAGGAGAACAATGGTGGAAATTATAGACACATAATTGGAGAAAAAACGTAAATATTTATATGGAGTGATTAATGTCATCAATCACAAACAAGTGAATAATAAATGTAAAATTGAGGGCCTCAAAGCCATCAATCTATGATGATTTAGAGTATCATCGGTTCAATAAAACATAAGGTATTAGGATAAAAAAAATTTTGATACACTTTTTTTAAATAGGATTGATTAATTTACTATCTAGATAAAAACTCAAGAAAAAATAATTGATTTCATTACCTATCTTAATCGTAATCTTATCATTTGGTTGTGCTTCGATCTATTTTCAATTCATCCCTTACATTAGGAAATGAAAGTTCAAAAAATTATTTTTTACGCCTAATTCACATTTGATAAATCATAAGGTCCATAAGTATTTCCTCAAATTTCTATATGTTTACTTAAATCCAAAAAGTTAGGTCATAATATCCAATAAATTATACTTTAACCTCATAAAAAATATCAACTATTCAACTTACCCCATTCCAACCATTAGGCTTATCTAAAAATACATGTTTCCAAACTCACAGTCTAAAAATTTATATGGGAGGTAAACATAATGAAAATCTATTTTTACACATAATAACATGTGAATACCTTCACCATGTATTTTCTTAAAACATGGTATCACCCTGAATTACCATAAAACCTTATTGAATACATTCATGCTCCCTTATTCCTTATAGAATACTGGATATACTCCTTAAATCTAAAAATGTTGTAAACTCCAACATAGATGGAATAAAAAAACAATTAATTAGTTCCAAGTTAGTCAATAATATCCAATATAATTTATCCAACTCAATTATATCTTATTCTGAAATCATTATCTCAGTTTCAGAAACATATTAAGGGTTATATTTTCCCCAACCATATATTTTCCAAAACGTTTTACTTGAAACTATGTCACTTTAATTGGTACCATAAAATCTCAAATCCTTAATGAAATAGTACTTCTGTACAATCCCTATATACTCCATAATTCTTATAACTTGTACATCATTAATTAAATGATCAAATGACATAATTATTTAATAACAACATAAGAACACAAATCATTCCTCTTCATCTGTGGTAGTATCATAACTTGATTATTATCAAACAACATCATTTGAGGTATACTCTTATGATTTGGAGATTGATTTTCGTCGTGTACCAACTCCTTGAAGATGAAGAATTGTACATTTTAATCCTTTTTCTTACCCTTACAATCACGTACTTGTTGTCCTTTTTCTCCACACTTATAAAAAACTCACATTCCCTTCAATCATTTACCAAGGTGATTCTTTACATAGTTATCACATATGGGAAAATCCTTCTTTCCCTTCTTACCTTTATCGATATTTCTATCTACCATTCTTTTCTTCTCTAGATTCAATTCAAAGTCATAGGAATCAGAGAATTCTTAACTTATCTTATTAACACATGATGTTATTTATTCATTTGATGAGAATACTGGGGAGTATATTTCCCTTATAAATTTTGGCTTAAGACCATGAAAAATATGACCCTTCTTACTCTTTGGATCATGCATATTGATAGAGTTCACATTCCTTCTACTGGGCACCATTTCTAAATAATGCCATACACTTGGTTAGTTTATGAATCACAATGCATAATTCCAAACTTGTAAAACACTTAACATAAATTGAACAGTTTCTTAATATAATCCATAATCATAAAAATGTTTTCTTTGAGAAATTATTTACTCATAAATCCTTCATAATGGTTTTTAAAGAAAATGTGAATTATACTAAGCATATCCCCCGGGAGTGTCATAACCAAGAGTGCCACAAGGCCTATTGTCATGTACCAAGATACCCCGGGTCAAGCCTGATACTCCTTGTTAGAGTTTTCACTCCTAGGTACATCTGTGCCAGATCCACCTCAACTAATTTTTATCCATACAGGGATGCATTTCTTGTAAAATACACAAAATCTCAACATTACCAAAATTCTAGGTAGTTGTTCTATACTAATCCTCAAAGTCTATCTTAGGGTAATATTCTTTAATCATTGTTTTTCTAAATCTAACTTCCAAGGTGTGTACTAAAATTTCTCTCATACCAATTATAATGCCCCAACCCTAGGATCCCAGAGTCAGTGCATTATAACATCACATTGGCATGATCACAAGAGATCATGTCTCAAAATACTGATTAGTTCATTAGCTTTGGATGTACTAGATACATGCATAAGTCTTACATTACATTATGAAATGAAAAAACAACAACATTGTGTCCCCTTTGAACACACTCATATCCCTTAGCCTATTCATATAGGTCAATCATAATATACCTCTTCACACCCTAGGAAAAAAACATAAGAAATGGGTGAGATCAGATGCTCAGTAAGGATAACAATATAGTGGAAACTATCATAAATAAGTATAAACATTTAAGAAAATGTATAAGACAAAAAAAAGAATTTAAAAAATAAAATTCAGCATAATATGGAAAATATAAATCAAATAATACCATTTACTTATCACATGGATATTCTACTAGTTGAATAATCACATGTAACATCAATAACTAATTTCATAATGATGGAATGCATAATGTCGGACATCATAACCACATAGTCAAGGACTCATGCCAAGACTAAAAATAATATTTTTTCAAGGCCTTGTTCCAAGACACTATTTTGTCTCATGAGACCAATGATGCATCGGGGATCTATAGTGGGATCCACCTATCACTTAATAAGTCCAATGCATTCCTCATATGAAAAGGTTGAAACATAACATAAACATTTGTATTAAAACTAGCATACGAAATGTTAATAATTTAACCATAAACCATGAATGGTAAAAAAAATAAAACATCCATAGTCAAACATATCACAAAACCTTCAATATAATATGGAAGATTATATCATAATAAATCAACTTCAAACAAGTGTAAAATCCAACAAAGTATATTGACATAGATGAAATCAAAACTATTTGAGAGAAACATCTATTTCTATTTTGAAATCATTTAAAAGTCATGTAATTATAAAAGAAAACATTTATTTTGAAAGTATTCTTAGAATCTTACATGGGAAGCTTCAAAGATGTTATAATGATGGAAAATAGCCACGCCCTCCATTTATGATAAAAACATTCTTACCTTAATTTGCTGAAATGGTCATAAAGTAACTTGTTTGGAAAATGACAGAAAGATTCCTTTCAATTTTTTTTATAAAAATTCAAACAAGGGTATAAATGAATTTAAAACATATTATAGTAAATATTAAAAATGTTTTGAAATACATTTTTAAGAAACACAAATGTGAATGATAAAGAGGTCCCAGTAGATACTCACGTATAAACCACCTCGGATAATAAAGAGATTGTAAAATTAACCCTTACCTTGTACTTTTAATTGGTAGAGGGTACATTAACCTCCTATATAATAGTTAAATAATTTTTATTAAATTATACTAGAACCTCATTCATAAATATGATATCATATATGATCTTCTAATATTTCTTTGTTAATAATATTTCAGTAGTATTATTGTTTCAGGTGTTAACTGATTCATTTTTCTTTATATGTTTTGTTACGAAAGTCATGTTTGTTATGTATAGGATGTATTTTATTCATATCCAGAGTGATATTAAGTTTTTAAACATTATTTTTAGTCATAAAATGAAAATTATTCTTGAATGGTACGATGGGTAAATGAATCTTATCACGTTCGTGGAGACGGTAATCCGTATGTACGCACGAGCAACAATATCATTATTTTGATGGAAAAATCATATGTAATTAGATGGTATATCATATATATAGAATCATTAACATGTTTTATTTATTATTATCATCAATTATACTCATTATTATACCCATTTAAATAATTAAGTGTTGAATAACAAACTACACCCCGACGTGGAGACGGTAAGCCATACGTACGCACGTATGGTGACTTTGTCATTCATAGGATGAATAGAATAATGAACATGGTTGTAAAATATTTATAATAACATAAAAATATGTATAAAGTACTGTATTTATTATTTTAGTATGTAAACAAAAAATAAAGAGGTAGTGTAATAAGAAAAGAACTTTGAAAGAGGTGATGAAATTATTACCTCTTTTTCGGCTTCTTCCTTTTGATTTGATCAAAAGGGTTCCATAGGTTTTATTTCTGATCAAAGTAAGGGATTTATATTGAATTTAGTTTATTTGGAAGGATACTTGAGCTAGGTTTGGCTGATCCAAATGGCTTTGGATTTGTGATTTTGAGATAAGGAGAAGTACCCTTTTATAAGAGAGGTGAGGGTCACTTTAGGAAAAGATTGAAATATTAATTTATTATAAAATCATATTCGTTTTATAATAGCTCCAAAAGAATTTATTTAGAGGATAAGGTGGGGCTGGGTCAAAAAACTCTCAACCAATAGGTTTTATATAGGTTTAGGTCACCATATTAACATTATCTTTTAGATTTAACTCTTAGTTAAATAGTTTAATTTTTGCCATGTATTTATGTATTATTATAATAAATGGTTAATAAACTTACTATATAAAGCCAAGAGAACCCCAAGTGGTTAATTATTGACATATATAACCTTATCTAAGTCCTTTGGCCAAAAAATAGATTTTTATGAATATTATATCAGTTAATAATATAATATTTGTTTTAAAAACTCTTTTATGTCAATTTTGACACTATTTAGTATTTTTTTTGTGAAAGTCATAAAAAATTTATCAATTCGAAAAAAATTTATTTAATAAACACTAACATGTCATATTAACTTATAAAATAAGTGGAATGCATAAAAAGTCTCAATTTACATTTATTTAAATATTTATAATATAAATAATTTTAATCTTTCATTAATAAGGTAATCACTGCATCATCCTTGTGTCATAAATAAATTTAATTATTTAATATCTAAAAATTATAAATAAAATACCTTTATGTAGGAAATCATTTCAGATTTATAATTAATATTTATAGTCAAATTTATCTTACGTATAACACCATATTAAAAATGTTTTAGTTATTATAATTTGAATTTAACACTTTTAAGTCTTCTTTAAATAAAATATAATAAATGTTCTAATCTAATCCAAGTGGATCAAATAGGATAATATTTTATTTCTAAGGTTTATATTGGTGGAAATAAACTTATCCAATAGAATTAGGACACATGTTAGGGTAATTATAAAATCATTTTTACCATTAATTACCCTATTTAATTTTAACAATGGTAAATAAAATTTAAAAGTTACTATTCACCAAAAATTATTTTCATCCTATTGAACAACATTTTACTTACTGATGTAAACCGTGACTTTAGGATTTTTAAAATTCAATTCACATAAGTGGTAAAATTATGTTTTATTCAAATTTGCAAATGTGCATTGAAGGTGGGTAAAAGACATTAAAAAGTTGAATAAAATTTTATACATCTAATTTTATTGTAAAATGACTCCAATGAATTAAATTAAACATATATTGGTATTATGTATCTATTTTGTCTTAAAATAAATTTAAATAAAATAAGTAATTGATTAAATAAAAAGTCAGTTTTAAACAATAACGCAATGTTTTTTACTATTCATCACAAATTGAATGTTTTCAGAAAACAACAAAAATTCACCCAAAGATAATTTTGATATTCCAAATTCAAAAATTATGTCAATTTTACCAAATTCAAAACATATAAGTTTCATTAATTAATTTAAAATTAATTCCCATTTTCAAAACCAGAAAGTGGGTTTTTAAGAAGTAAAAACTATCAAAAGGTTGACATGTGTTTATGTACAATTTAAATGTGAAATTACATAAAATATACTAAATTATATTAAATGATGAAAATATAATGTAATGATACTTAAAAACCAACCAAATGTAAAATTTAACACTATAAATTATTTCGATTAAAAAAGTTATTTTTAATTAAAATTTAGTATTTTTCAGTATTCATAAAAATATGAAAGTTATCAGAAAAGTACCAAAAATTTATCCAAAATAACTTTTTATGCCCTGATTCTAAGGAAGAATTTAATATCATTAAATTTAATATATAAAAGTGTCAAATATTGGATTTAAAAAGGGTTCTCCATTAAAAGGTGGAAAACATCATTTTTTTGTAAAATACTTCTTTTATCTAAAAAATTGAATTTGTCCTTATATTATGTCTAAGAAACAGAAAAGATGAATTTTAAAATTATATAAGATATATATAAAATTCAAAATGTGGTTAATACAATTCATAACTTCTTTTTAAATGGCTAGTTTGATAGGTCGTGATGTGCTTGAACTCACTGTTGCGTGTAGTGCAAGCTATTGAATTACTTTAAAGAGATAATGTACTATAAAGTCTTGTGGTGTTACAAAAAATTATATAATAAAATTCTAGTCCTATTTATTTATTAGGATAAGTTAATTTACTGGTAAAAAGTCGAGACACAAGTGGTATCTTGAAATTTGGGTGCCCAAAACTACCTCCCATTTTGGATATAAAAGGGAATCTTGGGAACCTCATTTTCAAGATTGAACAACGAGTGAAGTTCTACCATTTTGGAGTTCCAAAAGATTACTCTCTTCACCTTGGAGGTTATAAAGGTTCCTATCCTCATTGGGTGAGATGAAATGAAGAATGAGATCCACTTGAGTCCTCTCTCTCAATGGAGAGCTAAATGATGGGTGATCACTAAAAGGGACATACACACCATGTTAAGGGATTTCCGACAGTAGTTTTGTATTATTTTGATGTATTTTGGATTTGAAAAAAATTTATTAATAAGTATTTTAATTTGAATTTGATTTGAATTCTAATTTTTATTCAAGCGAATGGAATGATATTTACTTTTTACCGATCAGTGTGAGGTTTTGAGTGTGTGACTTGTGTTGTACCAATTATGAAACAAAAAATAATTTACTTTCGCAAAAATTTTAAATTTTAAATTTATTTGGAATTTATTATACCAAAAATAAGAGCTAGACCTTGTCTGTACAATTGGTATGTTTAGTATTCGGTTCCAATTTCATTGATATAAAAGATTACAGATTAATTAGGATTATGCCTAATCTCAACTAAAGAATTAATCCAAAAATAAATGAAACTCTAATAAAAATGAACCTGAAATGTTGTGTAATAAACATTATATGGTATCCTTTAATTTCAATTCAAAACACTCCATCTTTTTTCAACTTTTAAACTCTAGAATTAAGTCATACCATTTTAAAACATCATTTAAAATCCCTACTCATATTCTACTTTAGTTTTGAAAAAATTATTGTAAATAAATACTATAAGGAACCAAAAATACTTCATATATGAACTAGGTTCTAACCAATGCTATAAATAAAATTTAAAAACATAATAAATTTGACATTTCATGAAAATGCAACAAAATTATGGCACCATTTTCGAGGATATTTTTTTAGTGTGATTTTTTTGATAAAAACATCATACATTTTGTAAATATTTGTGTTATTGTTTTATTAAATCATTTTTATTTAATTATTTTCTAAAATATTTATTTTTTAGGTCTTTTTCAGGATGTGATATTTAGCATATGAACTACATCCTTTCAAACATGAATCATAGAGGATCTTGCATCATCGATATAGAGAAGTTCTGAATTATCCTTTGAAGGAGGATGCAGAATACATTGAAACTCTTATCGATCCTTCTTATTCATCTAAAACCAACGTCAAGACTTAAATAAAATTACATAATATGGATAAAAATCACCATAAATTAAAATAACTAACATCTCCTGATGAAGATATCCCATATGCATAATTTCAAATATAAGGCGAAGAAACTAATTTGGAATTAAAATCTGGACCCATTCACTTATTAAAAAAATTTCATGGAATAGCTAGAGAAGACCTCCATAAAAAATTAAAATAATTTTATAATGTGTGTTCAAAATTAAAACAAACATATGTGTATGAAAAATTGGTTATTTTAGTCATGTATTGTCTTAACAATACTCTATAATTTATTATGATTTTGATTCTCACAAATACCCTTGTTTGTTTTACTAATTATTTTACTATAAGTGTATTTAATGGAATGAATATTCTTTATAATATTTATTCTGAACTTATTTTCATGCTTTTAATTCACAAATCATATTTTTTAAAGTGTTCGGGTTGCGTTTTTATACATTCTAGAAACATTGTTCATACCCTACATGGATAATCATATCATAAGAAATAAACCCTATGATTTGTACAATGTATAAGGATCATGAAACTTACATTTGTTTTCAACTTTATGATGTAAGAATAAAGTATGGTTTATCAACCATATATTCAGAATATTTCGTATGGTTAATCAACCCTACATTATAAAAAAAGTATGGTTAAAGAACCTTACATTCAAAAGGAACCTTAAATTTGTCTAGGGAAGAAATTATAGTTAAAAACCTTATGTAAGTAATGAAGCACGCATTTTAGAGAGAATTGTATGGATCAATAACCTTAATTTTATGATAAACCTTACATTCGAAGAATAAATGCTGCATAGTTGAACCCAATGTTTGGTATTTTTTTGTTTTATGAAGGATCCATATGTTTGAATTTTCAACATCATAGATTTAATCCACGATATTTTTTTTTGATTTCTGCAATGGTATTGACAATATTTCAGGCTATTTCAAAGCTTGTTCTCGATGGATTTAAATATTGTTATGTTTAATTTAAATAACCATATTCAATAAATAAAATTACTCTTATTATTAAGGGATGTTATGACACCCCTATTTTGTTTAAATACGAATTTCTATAGTTTATCAGGTGTCTTTTTTGGATCTAGAATTCTGAAGAAGGATATTTTTATTATATATTCTCTTAGTGTATAATTTTTTAAGATGATATTTTCACAAGGGAAATATTTTAGTATACAATCATACTCTGGTGAAAATATTTTTACAGTGCTATGGAAAATGAACAACTCTGATAGAGGACTACAATTTTTAGATATACATGTTCTATCTCATTCTTCTATAATCTTGCTACTTTTTTTATTTATTTCTTCTTTTATATTGAAGATCTTGGGGCAACCATGATCTCTTTAGACTCATTCTCTCTTGAAGTCTATTATTTATAAAGAATAAGATCCATCTACTATCATTTGTTGCTACTATAATTGTTAATTTCAACCTGTTATCAATAAATAAAACTCTTTTAATTTATTTGAGTTTCAACTACTCGTACTCAGTTGTAGTGGAGTATTAAATTCTTGGTATAAGCTATGGAAGATAAGTTCTATGTTTAAGAACCAAAATGGTCTTTTTTGTTTAGCCTTGTTATAAAGGTGTCAACTTCCTACACTCATTTGTGGAATTTTGGTCTTGTGATAAGAGGTACATACTAGTGAAATTCACCAATCTCGTAGAGAGGGCATTTGGTGGAGTGGAGTAGGGGATCTTTGTTCCCTAAACCACTATAAAAATATGTGTTATTTATTTCTATTTATCTTCTGAACATTCTTTTTACATAAGTAAATGTTGCATATTCCTATAAATCATAGTAGGTGTCAAAAACCAGAATTATTGCAGTTTTTTAAAAAGACCCAATTCACCCACCTCTTGTGTTAGTTTTTATATTCCAACCTAACAATTAATATCAAAGGTAAGATTTTGGATAAAGATATAGCAAGATAAAATTATAAGGTCTATAAAAAATGTAAATGGATGATCTTAGATAAGGAATGTCTATGGTACACACTTCATACTTTAATGGAGATAAATATGGATGATTGAAATCATGAATGATCATATATATAAAGAATCCTGGATTTAGAGCCTACTAAAAAATTATCTCTCCTTATAAGATTCCTAAAAAACCATAAAATTGGTATATAAAAAAAATAACCAAATATGATATGAATTTTATGGCAATGAATGATATTATTTTTGGTCTTGTACGGAATGAATTTAATCTAGTATCACAATGTCTTACTACCTATGAGATGTGGAAAACCATTGCAGTTTCCTATGAAAGAATAAACAATGTTAGACAGATGAGGTATACTACTACTACATTGAAATTTTACACCTTTAAAATATTTTATGGATAAATCATCATGTAGATGAATTGAAGGACTATATAAATTGTCAATATTATTACAGCCTTACGAGAACCCATAAAAAAATCTGATCAAGCTTTGAAAGTACTTAGATTACTACCTTCTAAATGGAATGACATATTTACTGTTATTCGATAATCATTACCAATCAAGGATTTTACAATGAAGGAGCTAATTGGGACACTGATGATTCATGAAGAATAAATAAAAGATGAAGTTGAAAATCATAAAATTATAGCAAAGAAGGAAAATATTGCTCTGAAGGTGACATCTCAGAAGCATAACTGAAGAAAAAAACAAGAAATAAAAAATGAGAAAAATTTAGATTCCTCATATTCTGAAATGGAATTGGCTTAGGTAGATAGAAAATTTATCAAATTCTACACGAGGAAAAGTGGTTTCAAAAAATCCTTCAAGAGAGATGAGGAAGAACCAAGAGAAGTTTGATTCTATGAATGTAAGAAATTAGTTCATATAAGACCAGATTGTCCTCAGCTAAAAGATGAAAAGAAATTGACTGAAAAGGGATATCAAAAGATTAATGATTTTGAGACTAAAGTAAAGGAGAAATAAAAGCTACATAGAGTGTATCTAAATACTCCAACAAATCTTCAAAGTCTTATTCAGAAAAAGAGCAATGAAATCTAAAATCCAACATGTGCTTTATGGCCAAGGAAGAAGAAGAAATGGTATAAACTTTGAATTCTTCTGATTTTAATTCTGGTAGTTTCTTAAATAAAAAATTAGCTGCCTAATGCCCAATGATCGAATAAAAATATTATTCTTTGTTAAATAAGCATAAATCATTGAAAAATATTCATAATACAGTTTTAGGAGAAATAGATATCATTCTCAAAAAACATAAAGAGTTATTTGAAAAATCCAATTCATCTAGAACAAACTGCATTGATCATGAAAAAGGAATTAAAGAATTGTATGATGAAGTAGAATATTATAAGAGTTCTGTGATTAATTTTAGAAAATGGAAAAAAGTCATAAATGAGATTCTAGGAAAATAATATCATTAAAAGAGAAGGATTTGGAATAGGAAGTAAGGGTGATAAAAATAAAATGTTTAAAAATTATTTTGTCTCCAATTCAAAAATTGATATCTGTTATTACTGTGGAATAAAATAGAATATCACTAATAACTTTTATTTGAGAAATAATCAAATTTTTGGTATTAAAAGATATTTTATTTTAAAAATTTTGTCTGAATAAAGTTATATGAGTTTGGAAAACATGAAGTAAATATGGATTCCCAGATCACTGCTAGCTAACACTACATGACCCAAGAAATTATGGGTACCAGAAAAACATTTTTTTAATTTATTTTTTTGGTAAAAAATCATAGAAAAAAAATCTATATGGTATATGGATAGTGGTTGTTCGAAACATTTGATTAGAGATCCATAAAACTTTTAATGATGGCTCAAATGGATGGAGGTCTTGTCACTTTTGTTGATAATTCAAAAGGAAAAATAGTTGGAGTTGGAAAAATTGGAGATCCCAAGACCATCTAAATTAGAAAAGTACCATATATAAAAGGGATAAATCACAATATTATATGTATTTTTCAGATTTGTGATAATGGTTTTTATATTGAATTTTCAAATAATTCCAGTTCAGTTTTCAAATATAAATTTCTTAAATTTAGAGCACATAGAACTGAAAATATTTATACTCTGGACATAAATTCATTACATAAAAAAGTTGAATTGTTTAACTATAATGAAAAATGATTCATGTATCTGACATAAGAGTCATGATCATTTTAATATTTATGTTTTACATAAACTTTCTATGAAATAGTTAGTTTCTGATTTTTCCTGTATTAAATTTGATAATGATAGACTCTGTGATGTATTCCAAATTGGAAAACAACACCAATATTAATTCACGTTGACTAAAAGAATTGATACATATAGACCCATAGAACTTATCCATATAGATCTATTTAGTCCTTCCAGAGCAGCAAGTTTGGCTAGTAAATTTTATGTTTATGTTTTAGTTGATGATTATTCTAGATTTACCTGGGTTTACTTTCTAAAATTCAAATGTGTAGTTTTCACTTTTTTTGAATGTTTTTTTAAAAAATTTCAAAATTAAAAAGGTTTTAAAATAATTTCATCAAGAAGTGATCATGGTTGAGAATTTAAGAATCATGAATTTAATTCTTTTTTCTCAAACATGGGTATTAAACATACCCTCTCTCTACCAAGAACACCTCAACAAAATGAGATTTTAGAAAGGATAAATTGAACTTTTCAAGAAATGGAAATAACTATGATAAATGAATATATTCTTTGTACCTATTTTTTTGGAAGAATATATAAGAACAACCTGCTATATCATGAATAGAGTTTTAATTTGGCCTATTTTTAAAAATACACCATATGAACTATGGATTAAAAAAATAAAAAAGTAAAATACTTTAAAGTTTTTGGATGAAAGTTGTATATCTTGAACAACAAGAATAATCTTTGTAAGTTAAATCTAACATCTAATGAAGGAATATTTTTAGGATATTCTGCTACCTCTAAATCATATAGAGTGTTTAATAAAAAATCAAGGATTTTTGAAGAATCATTTCTTTTGATGTTTTATGAAACTAATCCTTTAATTAAAGAAAATGATCAAACTAATGATGCCACTAATTCACATGAAAACATAAGACTTTAAAACCTTAAAGATGATTTTGAAAATAATATTATTAAAATTCAGTCGAGTTTAGAAAAACATGATACTGAAGAACCTAAAAGTGTTCTACTTAGACAGTATAGAACCCTAAAGAACTATCCTTAAGAAACTATTAAAGGAGACCCAGACACATTTATTAGAACCAAAATAAATATAGGAAACATAGCTGAATTCTTTACCTTTCTATCCAAGTTAGAACCTAAGACTATAAAGGAAGACTTAGATGAAGAGAGTTAGATGTTAACTATGCCAGAAGAGCTAAATAAATTTAAGAGGAATGAAGTTTGGAAACTAGTAGAGAGTCCAGCCAATTATCTAGTTATAGGTACCAAGTGGGTATTTATAAATAAACATTATGATTAAGGGATAATTACTATAAATAAATCTAGATTAGCAGCTAAAGGTCATAAATTGGAAGAAGGTATATATTATTATGAGACCTTTGGTCATGTAGCTAAATTAGTAGAAATAATAACATTTTTATTCAATACATCTCATATAAATTTTAAATTATATCAAATGGATGTTAAATATGACTTTTTAAATGGTTATTTAGTGGAGGAAATTTATGTTTAATAACCTCATGGTTTTGAAAATCCTCTTAAACGAAATTCTGTTTTTAAACCTTCTAAAGATCTCTTTGGCCTTAAACAAGTACCTAGAAATTTGTATGAAAGTTTGAGTTTTTTATTTTAAAAAATCAATTTACTGTTGGTTTTGAAGATCCAAATTCTTTTATAAAATCCAATTGCACTAATATTTTATTAGATAAAATTTATGTTGATGATGTTATTTTTGGTTCAACTAATAAAAATATTTTTAATGATTTTTCAAAATTAATGCAAAATGAATTCTGAATAAGTATAACGGGAGAAGTGAATTTATTTTTAGGAATTTAGATTTATCTAAAATATTATGGAAATGTTATAAATCAAAGTAAGTATATTATTTATTTATTGAAAAATTTTGTACTTGAAAACAATAAGAAATATACTACTCCTATGTGTACCAATATGAAACTTGATTTGGACGAAGCTGGAAAACCAGTGGACAATAAGTTATATAGAGGTATGATTTGTAGTTTATAATATCTTATTACTAGTAGACCAGATATTATGTTCTCTAACTTCTTATGTGCTATATTTAAATCAAATCCAAAAGAATCCCATCTTACTGCTATTAAAATAATTTTTAGATATTTTGAAAGAACTATTTTTCAATATCTTCTTTACCCCAAAACTTTCGATTTAAATTTAATTTCATATTCAGATGCTGATTTTGGAGGATATAGGTTAGATAGAAAAAGTACCTTAGTAACCTGTCACTTTTTAGGAAAAAATTTTGTTTCTTGATCAAGTAAGAAACAACACTCATTTTCCCTGTCATCAGCTGAGGTAGTATATGTATCTTCTGGAAGTTGTTGTGCACAATTATTATGGATGAAAAACACTCTACTAGACTTTGGATTAAATTTTAATACTATAACTATTTTATGTGATAATATTATTTCTATAAATATTTCAAAAAAAAATCCTATAAGTCATTCATGGACTAAGCACATTTATATAAGGCATCAGTTTCTAAGAGATCATGTTCTTAAAAAGGATATATCCTTATAATTTGTTAATACTGAATATCAATTAGATGCTATTTTCACTAAACCAATACCCATTGTTAGTTTTGATTTTATTATGGTGGAGTTAGGTTTATTTAATTTGAATTAAATGTTTTTTTGTTATTTAAATTTTATTTTTTTATTCGATCAAATTTATTTTCATTTGTTTATTTCATTTTTACTGTCAAAATTATTATTATTTTTCTTAAATAAATATTTTATCATTTTTAGAATCTTTTATTTAAAAAAATTGATTAACCTACATAACTGGCATAGAACACTAGGATGCGTCAGTATCTATTAGAAATCATTCAACTTACCTTACCTATTACAAACAATTTCACCTACCAAAACCTTTATCTTCCTCCTAAACCCTAGAATCTAAAAACATTTGATCTTCAGATTATCATAAATGGTGAAGACCAAGCTAACTGATGAAGGAGAACCTAGTGACCTGAAGCATCAATGAGTTATATGAAGAAATATTCTTCAAGGAAAAGTCATTGATTTTGAATGAATTTACCAGATGAACCTTCTTCTTAAGAAAGAACTAGCATTTGAAGGTTTGTAATTTTTATTAAATGAAGAAAATACAGATTTTTTTACAAGGTAAAACTAAGACCTTTCTATAGTAGTGTTCAATTCAGTTTTTGGGAAATAGAAGATATTATATCTACAAGAATAGAAGACATGGAGTTTTTAATTTCTTCAGATGAAATAGCTCAGATTCCAAAATTCCCTAATGAAGGTGTACTTCATCTTGAGCTTCAATATATTGGAAATAATGGTCATAATTCTATAGATATAATTTACTTTATATTTAGAAAAATGTTTTTTAAGGATATTGAAGCAGATCAGAATGTATTAGTTAAGTTTATTCAAACTGAAATTTCCCCAAGAGTAGATGAAATGGAGAAAATTTTGTTCCAAGATATGTACACCATTTATTTGTTCATCAGTTACATAAAGATAAATGTTCCTACATACATGTTGACATATCTAAATTATTGTTTCCAAGAAGAAGCTCAAATTTTGTTTTATCCTTATGGAAGGAACCTAATTATATTCAAGAAGAATATGATTCATAATTTTTATGAAAGTGTAAAATTTCATAATAGTAATGTCATGAATGATGGTACTCTAAGGAATTTTAGTTTTTATTGGAGTACTATGAAAGGAATGATTATTCTAGTTGGTTTAGATGACCAATTGAAGTATGAATATTTTTCACTAGGGGAGAAAAGTGATACAAGAAATGAAGGAATTGGTGAATCCAGGACTGAAGGTATCTCTAAGTCTACTAAGATAAAATTAATATTTGATGTTTTGGAAAATCAATAAGAAGAAGAAGTTGTAGAGGATATTTTTATGAAACCATGAAACAAATAAGAACCACCACCTGAAGGGCTAATGTTTGGATAGGGAGAAGGTACCTGTTCAGTTTATTTGGAAGAACCAGTATATGAAGAGGATAAACAAGCTGAAATTTATGTTCGAGAGCATTAGGATGTTCCTCAATAAGTTGATCAGATTCAAGAAGAAGTAGTTCAAGAAAAATTAGTTCGTGAAGAAGCAGTTCAAGGAGAGTATGCCCAAGAAGAACAAAAAATGAAAATATCAGAAGCTGAGGCTATAGATTTTGTTAAGAATTAGGGTATATCAGCCATTGATCAGTCTTTGGAGAGACCAAGATCTATCTCTAAAGAAAAGACATAAGTTCTTTATAATATTTATTGTTCTAGTGAAAAGTCTATTGAGAAGTCTTCTGCTAATCCCTTAGACATTATGGATGTTAATCAGTCCCAGAATCTAGATTAAGGGACTTCTGATTCTTTAACTAATTAGATTTCAGATATTGTTATTATGTTTAATATGGTTCAGAAGGAGAATTTTATTCTTAGACAGGAGTTGGATGCCTCAAGAAAAACATTTAATGATTTGTAGAATTTTTTAGCCCCAAGGATAAAATTTGAGTCTATTCATACTCATATTTATGAAATTAAAGAACATTCAGTGTCAAAGAAGGATTTTGATGCTTTTAAAAGGATAATTCTTGAAGATATTGGAATTATCATGTCTAAATATATCTCCAAAATAGATTTTGTAGACCTGAAATAGTATTTCAGAAGCTGGTTTGAGTTAATAAAGGGAAGTGTTAGTCAAGATAATGCTTATAACATCGCCCCTTTCAACCTCACCAGATATGATTATAAGATTTAAAGAAATTTCATCTTTCATGGAAGATATAAATGACAGGTTGCAGAACCTTCAGTGGAACTGTGCCCCTTTGTCAGTCTCATTGGACAAACAAATATTTCATGTTGAGAAACTAACCTCAATTGAACCCAGTATTAGGATCATACTCAATAGGTTATGTGATCCGTTAGTTCTGGTTATGCAGAAAGAGGAGAGTCTGGATGAATTTTTGAAAGTCAATTTTGTTGAAAATATACACGTGATTCAGGATTCAAGAATTTTGATAAGGAAGCTGGGAGATAATTTTACAAAAAGGCTGCAGGTATAGATAGAGGAACTAAAAGTGTTTTTTCAAGCTGTTCATGACTCTAAAAAACTAGTACCAAAAACAGACCCTGACCAAACTCTTTTACCTTCCACTAGACTAGATGTCTAACCTTTTCCCTAGACAAACTGTCAACTATATTTGTATAGTTGTTATTAATGAAATTTCTTTATTCTTATTTTCTATTATTTATTTGATATTCTTTTATTTATTTCTTCAATGCCAAAATATACCACCCCAAACCCATTTTCCTGGAGCCGATGCTAAAATATGTTATGTATTTTTTTTATCCTATGTTTTCACACTTCATTCAAGTCCTTCTTTTTTTATTTTGTTTTATCATCAAATCATTATAGCGTGTATATATATATACTTTCACTTTTATAAACACATATATAAAGTGTGTTTTTTTATAATTGAATAATAAAATAACATATTTAATAACTTAATAAAAATTATAAATATATATTTCAAAACATGTAATCATGTTTTGGTGTATATATATATATAAAATAATTATATATATATAGCATATCATATTTTTTTTCTTATTTTTGTTTTATTTTTTAAATTGGTTTTTGTATATATATATATATTATTTTATAAATTTTAAATATATATATATAATTATTTTATTAATATAAATAAATCAATAATATTATTATTTAAAACATAAATATAATGTACATTTTTTAATAAATTTTACAAAACAAAAACATAATATATCTCATATATTTATAAAATATATTATCTTAATAAAAATAATAATAGTTTTATAAAGAAATTTTTACCCTTAATTCATATTATTATCATTTATATTATTCAATTAAATAACCTTTTGATAAAAATAAATTATATTTTAAAAAAAAATAATTAATTAAATAAAAAATTAATTTCAATTATTATTTGGAATGAAAATCATCTTAAGAATATTATTAATTGGTTTTAATTATAAATAAATCCATTTAATAAAATATTTTTATAATAAAACTATGTTTATAATTTCTAGGTTGTTACATTATTCCCCCTTAATAGAATTGCATCCGCGCAATTTGTTTTTTTGGACTAAAAAGAATTTTGAATTTCCATCTTCAGAATTAAGAAACACTTAGATCACTAAACTTCAAGACTCTACCACTTAGATGAAAATATCTAATCACCAAAGTTTCATGGACCATTCCTCTTATATCAATTATAATACCCTGACACCATTTTCCTAGAGCCGTTGCTAAAATATCCTGTGTAATTTTTTTATCCCACATTTTCACACTTCATTAAATTCTTTCTCTTTTTTTCATTTTGTTTTATCGTCAAATCATTAGAGCGTGTATATATATATACATTTTAGTTTTTTAAACACATATATAAATTGTGTTACTTTTAAAATTAAATAATAAAATTACACATATAATAACATAAGAAAAATAGTAAATATATATTTATAAACTTGTAATCATGTTTTGGTATATATATACAAAATAATTATATATATAGAACATTTACTATATTTTTTTCTTATTTTGTTTTATGATTTAAATTAATTTTTTCATATATATATATATATTATTTTATCATTTTCCAATATATATATATAACTAATTTTTTATATAAATAAATCAAATCACATATTTATTTAAAACATAAATATAATGTGGGGTTTTTTCATAAATTTTATAAAAAAACATAATATATCTAATATATTTAGAAAATACATTATCTTAAGAATAATAATAATAATTTTATAAAAAAATTTACCCTTAATTAATATTATTTTCATTTAAATTATTCTCTTAAATAACTTTTTTGATAAAAATACATTTTATTTAAAAAAAATCAAATGAAACAATTAATTTCAATTTTTTAATGAATATCATCTTAAAAGTATTATTGGTTGGTTTTAATTATAAATAAATACATTTAATAAAATATTTTTATAATAAAACAATGTTTATACTTTCTGTGCTGTTACATGAAATCCATCTCTTGTTTATCGAAATAGTACATTAAAAATTCATTTACTATTCTGTATAAAATTAAAAGTGTTTTAATATTTTTTTATACACTTTATTTTTGATATCTTAAAAAGGGGGAGAAAATTAGACGAACACACCATTTCATTTTATTGACCTAATATTGTAAAATCGAAATTTTAAATATTTTCATTAAGTATGTTTACAAAATTCTATATTGTGTTAATAATTTTATGGGGTTTGTGATCATTAAAATTGGGGAGATTGTTGGGAATGTAAGATATCAAAAATAATCTATAATTTATTATGATTTTGATTCTCATAAATACCCTTGTTTGTTTTACTAATGAATTTACTTTAAGTGTATTTAAATTAATTAATGTTCTTTATAATATTTATTCTGAAACTATTTTCAAGCTTTTAATTCATAAGGAATATTTGTTAAAGTGCTCGGGACACATTTTTATACATTCTAGAAACACTGTTCATACCCTACATGGATAAGTGTAACATAAGAAATAAACCCTATGTTTTATACAACATGTATAGATCATGAACCTTATGTTCGTATTCAACTTTATAATGGAAGAAGAAAGTACGATTTCTCAACCCTACGTTCAACATTATGTTCGAAATGAACCTTAAATTTGTCAAGAGAAGAAAATATGATTAAAGAACCCCCCAAAAGTAATGAACCTTACGTTTTAGAGAGAAACATATGGATCATCAACCATACTTTTATGATCAACCTTATATGTTCAACCTTACATTCTAAGAACGAATGATACATAGTTAAACCATATGATTTATATTTTTTTGTTTTATAAAGGAACCCTATGTTTGAATTTTCATTGTTGGAGATTTAATCCTCTATATTTTTCATGATTTATACAATGATCTTGATGGTATTTCAGGCTATTTCCAATATCGTTCTTAACCGATTTAAATATCTTTATATTTGATTCAAAGAACCGTATTCAATGAAGAAAATAAATACTATTCTAAAGGGAAGTTACGAATCTATTATTTTATTTAAATTTTAATTTATACATTTTATTAGGCATATTTTCTGGATATGGAATTCTAAAGTAAGTTATTTTATTTATATATTCTATCGATGTGTTGTTTTTAAAGACATGATTTTTTCAAGGGACATATTTTCATATACAATCATACTCTGGTGAAAATATTTTTAAAGTGATACAGAAAACAAACAACTCTGATAGAGGGATAAAATTTAAAGATATAAATGTTCTATATTATTATTCTGTAAGATTACCGCTGCTTTGTTTTGTTAATGTTTTATATTGAACATATTTGTACAACTGAGATTTATTCAGACTAGTCCTCTCTTGAATACTATTATTTAGGATAAACAAGATCCATCTACTATCAATTTCTAATACTGAAATTGTAATGTTGAAATTGTTATCAACAAATAAAACCCTTTTGATTTATTAGAGTTTCAACTCCTCACACATAGTTGTGGTGGAGTATCAGCTTCTCAATATAAGAATTGAATTTTTTTTTCTCTATTAAAGAAATAGAAAGATCTGTTTTGTTTATTCTTATTGTAAAGGTTTCAACTACCTGTACTCAGTTGTGGAATTTTGGTCTTGTGATAATAGGACCATACTAGTGAAATTCACCAAGCTCGCAGAGAGAGCATTTGGTGGAGTGGACTAGGGGATCTTTGTGCCCCAAACCACTATTAAAATATGTGTTCGTTATTTTTTTATCAACAATATATTATTTTTACAAAATTAAACACTGGATATCCATATAAATCATAGTGGGTATCAAAAGATAGAATTGTGGAAGTTTTGTTTTGAAAAGACACAATTTTCCCCTCTAATGTATTACTTTGTATATTCCCACCAAATAAGTTAAGCATAGGAAATTACCTTTCTCTTTATAAGACACTATAAAAGGACTATTATACCATGTTAACTCCCCAATTAGAGTTTGGAAGGAAAAAAAATTCTTTTTTTAGGAAAAATAATTCCTAACCTCTCAAACTAAAACCATTTAGAAAGATATTTGTAGAATAATAAAATCTAATGGGGAAACACTACATAAATATTAGGAATGTTTTAAAAGGATTTATTCCAGTTTTCCACACAATAAAATAAGTAATAAACTTTTAATACAATAGTTTTATAAAGGGTTAATTCCAATCGATCACAACATGATTGATGATGTTGTAGGTGGTGCTATAGTGGGAAAACCCCAATCAATGCAAGTAAAATCATAAAAAATATGTCATAAAAAACTCTATAGTTTAGTACAAGGTCTAGTATACCCATCATAGGTGTCTATGAGGTGAAAAGTTCCAAATTTGAGAAAACATAGGACACAAAGTTTGAAGAGGAAAACACCATACTCTGAAAAAATTCTCTTTCAAAAGGTAAATCCCAGCCTCCTCATCTAATTCTTTGTGCTATCTATATCATTAATACACATTTCCTAGACCAATTTACTCAATTGAGTGAACCTTCAGTGTAACATCCCGATATTTTAAAAGGAAACACTATGTGCTTAAATAAACTACTAAATACTATGTGAAATTTATATACTAGAATTGAACATTATTTTTCTACTATTGCAAGTTAAATTTCAAAAAACTGACATAAATGGTTGTGATCGATATGTTATTTGGAGTCTTATAGGATCAATTTATTTCTTTTTGTGAATAGTAACTTACCCTTATTAATAGTAATGTACCCTTATGAATAGTAATACATCCTTATGAATATTAAATCATTATAATGAATAGTAACCTCACCCATTAATTTATAAATAAAATTTAGCCATCTTATAAGTAACAATATGATCATAGTATAAATGTTGGCATTTTTTAAGTCATGAATATTTAATTAAAATTTTATGATTAATTTAATAATTTAAATGGAAATTTATTATCATAAAATATAATAATAAATTATTATTTTATTTCATTATGGTTATAATATAATTTTGTGAGACCTTGATTAATTGTCTAAGGTGTTATAATATGAGTTATAGTTTTAAAATTGTTATTTTTTGAATAAATTTTGATTTTATTTAAAAATTAAATTTCTTATTTTTAGAAAATTATTTTGATAAAAATGAGTTCATTTTTTAATTATACCCATAAAAAAATGGTTAGGGTTAATTTCTGGTATTTTTCTAAAATATGTGAATTTTTTATGAATAATAAAATATGATAATTTATGATAAAGTCTAAAACATGATTTTTAAGACATTCTAGAGTCATGGATGATATAAATGGCCATTGGTTCGAACTCAAATGCACTTAATACTATTTTTGGTCACAAGAACCCACACTATTTCTTATCTTGAAAAAAATAATAAAATAATGATTAAAATAATGAAAAAACCCTCCTATCCTCCACTATAAATACCACCCCTCACACCCTCTTTGTCTTACAACTCTAAATATTTTAGGATTATATAAATTATTCTTAAATATTTCCCTAATTATAAGAACCCGTGTTTCTCCGGACTGCAGTTTTGAGAAGAAATATGATTTTTTGCTGTTAGACGCTTATGAGGGGTAAAATGGTCATTTTTCACTAACAAATGACCTCAGATAATTTTTCTGACAACTCCATTGGTCCCAGAATAGGGTCTTTACCCTAGGATATGAGTTTCGTGGAAATCTGAGCTGTTTGAATTTTGGCGGAATATTTAATATTTAATAGTATTAAATTAAATATTAATTTATTTGCACAAGTTCGTTTGGAAATATATTTTGAACGGAATTTTGGATTGAGATTTTTTATGCTCCGTTGAGTCTGGAATGGGGAGTTTATCCTAGAGAAGGCACAAACTCATGTCGGGCGCCGGGGCCGGCCCGAGCCCCTTTTTCTTCCTTTTCTTTTCTTATTTTCATTTATTTTCTCTCTCTTCCTTCCTCCTCCTCCTTGCACAAGATCCTTGTGTGGCTTCTCCTTGGACATGTCTTTTGGGGGGATTGGGATATTGAGAAATAGGGAGATTTGGGAGGCAAGAGGGGTACCGATTCGAATCCCTCGACGCGCTGAGTCGGCGTGCGGCATCCGTGGATCGTGAAATCAACCAAGGCTTCGGAGGTTTCCACCCAAAGGTTGAGCCATTTATTTTTTCACCATGGATTCCCATAAAGAATGTTTTTTTAAGTTTTTAAATCCTTATATTTCTTGCCTGTATGCCCATGGGGATCGATCAATTGTTTCGGGGGCGAAAACGGGGGAATCATGTGTTTTTAGGGATTTCCCATCGAAAAACCCAGTAGACACGGCGTGTGTTCCAGGGGAACATGCCATGTGTTCTTCCCATTCATGGAAGACAAATGTTTCTTAAGTACACTCCATGTACTTTGACTACACGTTGTGTAGTGGTTGGCCGTGTGGTTGGCCGTGTGGAATGAAACACGGAATAGTGGGTTTTTTGAAGTACACGCCATGTATAGTAAAGTACACACCATGTAGTGGTACTTGGGAATGTGTTTTAGTGAAAACACACATGGTGAGACTTTTTTTGAATAGTACATTCGATGTACAGTAAAGTACATGCCGTGTACTATTACACATGCAGGCCCAATGTGCTATGGCCATGTACTACTTCAGTTTGGTAGTTTTGGGGATATCTTGGGCTCTGGAAGTCAGAATTGGGCATGTGAGTAATCAATTCTGAGCGTTTTTACGTTTATATCGCGATGGTGGAATCCTTTTGACATTTATAGGTCATCTAAATTGGGTTTTGGGGGTTTTTATCTAAATGGAGGGGATTCTTCCTCCATTTATCGAGCCCTGTCATCACTTGAGGGTGAGAGCTGGCGAGGTTTTTAGGTTGGGTGTTCGGACCAAATTAGTTGAGACCATTAATATTAGATGCACTATGAGCTATCTCCTGTAACCTATTCTATAGAGGATGTTTCCCTTGTGAGATGTTCCCTTATGGCCTGTGAGGTTGTGAGACCGGGCTTTTCCAAGGATCCCCAGAGGGATGCCTTTACTTGTGTGCTGACCTTGGGAGTTCCTTGTAGGTTCTCTCTCCTGTTCTTCATTTGATAGGAACCATGTTATGGAATGCCTATGTTTTCTTTCCATTGAGGATCCCGTGTAGGATTCCTCCCTTACTCTTTGCTAAGGATCCCATGTAGGATGCCTTAAATCATGTTTACTTGGAGAATCCTGAGTATGATGCTTCCTCAGTGTTTGACTTGAGGGAACCAGTGGGTGCTCATTGTTTGACCTATCCTGAGTTGTTATGTCGGGTTTGGGTAGAGGTGGTGATCGGGTTTCACTTAGAACCCATGCCAAACTGGTGATCCCTTTGGGCTTCAGATGTATTGTTGGGTTGGGCATTCGGGCCACTCACACTTGTTTTTTATATCTGACTTGGGTTGTTGATGCTGTAGTGGTTACCAGAGGTGATTTTTTGTTAATGACTGTTGAGACTGACGTGAGAAATCTTCTTGTTTGTTGGGATGCCTAATTTTCCTTGTGTGCCTGAGTATTAGGTGGTCTGGTGTTTATTTCTAACTGTTGAGTTGAATTTGTGTACCGTTGTGCCACGAGCCCCTATTCGAGGTGTCGTGTGGCTGAGGTCTTAGACATTAAGATATATGGAATTGCATAGATAATCTAATGATACATATAAACTTTGGTTTGAGATCATTTCTTGGATATGAGGCCACCCCATGGGTGCATTTCCCTTGTTTATCCATTTGGCCAGGATACCCGTGGGTATGCCATGAGGATAGCATGTTTTGAGTTTTCTTGAGAGGAAACATATATAAATGATTGTTTGTAGGTTGGGCTCTTCCCGGTTACTCGATTTCCTATGGAATGACTGAGGGTAGTATTTTATATAGCCTAAGGGCAGTGTTTTGTTTCACCTGAGGGCATGTTTCTGTTTAGCCGGAGGGCAGTGTTTTTTTAGCCTAAGGGCAACGTTTCTCATTCCTGAGAGAAGTGCTTGTTTAGCATGATGGCGGTGTTGTTTAGAGTGAGGGAAACATTTCTCATGCCTGAGGGAAGTAGCTTATGTTCTTGAGTGAAATATCTCTTATGCCTGAGGGTAGTATTCGTTATGCCTGAGGGCAGTCACCTGAGGGTTTTGTTTCTATTCACCTAAGGTAAAGGATTCACATGTCTGAGGATAGTGGTTACATTGTATATTCACTGTGGTGATCTCTTTTGTTGAACCTACCAAGATACATCACAGGCTTGGAATTATTATTATCTTTGACTTGTTGATAACCTGTTGTGTTTTTTATGTGGCTTTGGTATACGAGATGGTCGGTCGAGGGCGAGTCTCGGGGAAACTCAGAATTAAATTATATTGAACTGGTTACTTGTTTTTGGATATATTTTTGGCATTGGCCGAATAAGGTACATGTCGATGGGATTACGGACTTAGAGATCAACTTAATGATTCACGACTTGAGTGTCACGACGTCCAGCTCAATCCCCTTGCACAGGATGTCCAGGAGATCAGGATTATAGTCCCAAGGATCAACTGTTGACGTGGTTTCTTGTTATTTGAATCACCTAATCATGAATATTCATATTTATGTATATGTGTATAGGTATGGGACTATTCATGTGTGTGTATATAGATATAAACATTCATGGTGGAACTTTCCCAGTTTACAGGGATTACATACCTTGAGTTCAACTATGGTTTCATGTTTAGTTTACTTCCGTTTTTTGTGTTCCAGCTAGGCTGAGCACGTTGCTGTTGCATACAATTTTAGCATCACAGTTGTAGGTTTCTTGTTGGGGAGCCCTACAGAGATTATTTCTCACCCCAATACGTGAACCTTGTTGTATGTGTAGACCTTATGTCTGCTTTTCAGGTTGAGTATGAGTTGCATGGTGGATAGGGCTGAGGCCCAGTGTTGCATGATCGAGTGGAGCTGCTCGAGTGGTTCTACTGACCGGGCTGCTGCAGTTCGACAATGTCTGGAGATCGGGTATGTGGATTGGCTCAGAGTTAGTAGTAGAGCCCTGTAATTTTAACTTTAGTTTCTTTTTTAACTGTATCTGTATGGTTGGACCGGTGGGTGACCAATGTTGTATTGTTTTGCATAGTTGTTCAAGATTTTGCAGCATTTTACTATTACAGCTAGTTCTATTTCTGTTGTCTACTGCTTTCACACTCTGTTTACTTTCTTCTGTGTATGATACTTAGTTATTTCCACTATTTGGTTACTCTGATATGAGGGCATAGTATCCCCGCTATCACACCCTAGGCCCTCACTGCTAGTCGACAGCCTCTGGCGTATGGGGAGGCACGCTTGAGGCCTTGTGGAAAACCGGCTCAGAGCCCCGGTTTAGTGGCTTCTGGGTCGGGACACTACAAAGTGGTATCAAAGGTAGGTTATTTTCTGGGTCATTACTATTTGGGATATGGTAGACACAAGTATTAGGAATGTGTTGGAACCTGTGATGGATTTCAGAATGGTGCATCGATAACACTTATTCCGATAAGAAGTCCTGGTTACCAAGTTTTGGGATTCCTGATCTGATTTTGCGATGTTACAGTTCTATATGATTTTATCCTTGAGAGATGCACATGTTGTGTGGTGTTTTGATTTACTATGGATCTCTGGCTCTTTTCCATTGGTAAGATGTCAGGGAAAGACTTTGAATCTTGGCCGGGAAAGGCAAGAGGCGTCTCATGCATCGTACTAGGCACATAAGATTCACAACATATCGACCTGCTAGTGTGTGTTTTTGGTGACGAATGAGACCTTTGGGTATTCTTACACATACTTTCTACTCTAATGGCAGGTTATATGGATCTACGTTGAGGCATTGTTGTTGAGGCTGATGACTCAGTTCTTGTGCACATGTGGTGTAGTGACACCAGTTGGTCTATGTGGCACGTGATTCGATTAGGTTCAACCCTTATTGGGTATTGTTTCTTGGGTCTGTGGTTATCTAGTCGGATTTTTGAGAGCAATGTTGATAGATACCAAGGCTTTTCTTATGAACTGGACCTCCTTGAGGTATTTCCGTATATGGATACCCGATGAGTGTCAGTTCAGTATCTCTTCTACATGGGTTGTGAACTCCAGGGAGTAGTTCCTTCTAAGGATGCTCAGAGAGGATCAAGTCCCTTGTAGGTTGTGTTTTGGTTTTTATTTTAGTTGGTCGTTTTGATATTTACCGTCTTCTGAGAGGTTTTTGATCTTTTGGGCTAGGTCATTGGACCTTGTGACCCATTTGTGAGGCCTTGTGAGAAAGGTTGACCCATTCTTGAATCCTTGTTGAGCTTTGGTGGGATGTTAGTGTGGATCGAAGGGAGCTGGACAGGCCTTCGGTTAAATCTTAGTGTACTCCTGTTAGAGACGATCATGCACTATCTTGATTGATCTTGAGTATGCTGAGAGATCTTCAACCTTCATCGAGCTCCCTTTTCTTTCCTAAGGTTCATCCCTTTTGAGGATGGAACCTGTCCGGGTTGTGCTCCCAGTGCGGTTTAAGGAAATCCATATGGTGGGGAGGGCACCATTGGACTTTGAGGGTGGTTTTCCTTGTTTATGTTAAACTACAGTGTTTTCCAGTGGCTTTTGGGACTTGGAGTGTCTTTTAAGATGACGATAATGGTATTCTTATGGTGGAGAGTACCAGATTGTACGTAGTTGAATGTCTTCTGTGTAGAAGTGGTTGTTAATGCTATATGGATGGTTGTTGGATGGTACAGATAGATTGGTTGGGCAGATTCTTAGGTTGGGAGCGTGGGTGATGGTCCTTTCACTG
Source organism: Viscum album (assembly GCA_963277665.1). Taxonomy (NCBI): domain Eukaryota; kingdom Viridiplantae; phylum Streptophyta; class Magnoliopsida; order Santalales; family Viscaceae; genus Viscum; species Viscum album. The sequence goes on along the minus strand of OY728159.1, from coordinate 597,729,000 downwards.
GGCTTCTCAGGGGAGAGAAGGTTTATGGTGGGGAGTTTGTAAGAACCCGTGTTTTTCTGGACTGCAGTTTTGAGCATAAATTTTAATTTTTGCTGTTAGATGCTCGTGAGGGGTAAAATGGTCATTTTCCCTTACCAAATGATCTCAAATAATTTTTCTGACAACTCCGTTGGTCCTAGTATAGGGTTTTTACCCTAGGATAAGAGTTTCGTGGAAATCTGAGCTGTTCGAATTTTGGCGGAATATTTAATATTTAATAGTATTAAATTAAAGATTAATTTACTCACACAGGTTCGTTTGGAAATATATTTTGAACGGAATTTTGGATTGAGATTCTGTCTGTGCTGTTGAGTCCAGAATGTGGAGTTTAGACTAGAGAAGTCACAAACTCATGTCGGGCGCCGGGGCTGGCCCGGGCCCCTTTTTCTTCCTTTTCTTTTCTTCTTTTCTTTTCTTTTCTCTCTCTTCCTTCCTCCTCCTCCTTGAGTATGCTCCTTGTGTGGATTCTCCTTGGCCGTTTACCATGGGGGATTGGGATATTGAGAAATAGGGAGAGTTGGGGGGCAAGAGGGGTACCGATTCGAAGCCCTCGATGCACTGAGTCAGCGTGCGACATCTGTGGACCATGAAATCAACTAAGGCATCAGTGGTTTTCGCCCAAAGGTAGGTCCGTTTATGTTTTCTCCATGTATTCCCTTAAAAAATGTTGTTTTAAGTTTTTAAATCCTTATATTGCTTGATTTTATGCCCATGGGGCTCGATCTGTTGTTTCAGGGGTGAAAATGGGCGAATCAGGCGTTTTTAGGGATTTCCAGTCAGAAAACCCAGTATACACGGCATGTGTTCTAGGGGAACACACCGTGTGTTCTTCCCATTTGGGGAATATGAAGTTTTCTTAAGTACACGTCGTGTACTTTGAGTACACGTCGTGTAGCGGGTGGCCGTGTGGATGGCCTTGTGGAATGGAACACAGAATAACTGTTTTTTTGAAGTACACACCGTGTACAGTAAAGTACACGTCATGTAGTGGTACTTGGGCACGTGTTTTAGTGAAAACACACACAGTGTGACTTTTTTTAATAGTACACACCATGTGAAGTAATGTACATTCCATTTACTATTACATATGCAGGCCCAATGTGCTCTGGCCATGTGCTTTGGCCATAAATTACTTCAGTTTGGTAGTTTTGGGGATAGCTTGGGCTCTAGATGTCAGAATTGGGCATGTGAGTAGTCTATTCTGAGAGTTTTTCCACTTAGATCATGATTTTGGAATCCTTTTGACATTTATAGGTCATCTAAATGGGGGTTTGAAGGTTTTTTATCTAAATAGAGGGGATTCTTCCTCCATTTATCGAGCCCAGTCATCACCTGAGGGTGAGACTTGGCTAGGTTGTTAGGTTGGGTGTTCGGACCAACTTAGTCGAGAAATTAAATATGAGATGAGATATGAGATATCTCCCATAACCTTTTCTATAGAGTATGTTTCCCTTGTGAGACGTTCCCTTCTGGCCTCTGTGGTCGTGAGACCGGGCTTTTCCACGGATCCCCGGAGGGATGCCTTTACTTGTGTGCTGACCTTGGGAGTTCCTTGTAAGATCTCTCTCTTGTTCTTCCTTTGATAGGAACCATGTTATGGAATGCCTATGTTTTCCTTCCTTTGAGGATCCCGTGTAGGATTCCTCCCTTACTCTTTCTTAAGGATCCCATGTAGGATGCCTTCGCTCATGTTTACCTGGAGAATCCCAAGTATGACGCTTCCTCAGTGTTTGACTTGAGGGGCCCAGTGGGTGCTCGTTGTTTGGCCAAACCTGAGTTGTTACTTCAGGTTTGGGTAGAGATGGTGATCAGGTGTCACCTAGAACCAATGCCAAACTGGTGATCCCTTTGGGCTTCAGATGTATTGTTGGGTTGGGCGATGGGGCCACCTACACTTGTTTGTTATATCTGACTTAAGTTGTTGATGCTTTGGTGGTTTCCAGAGGTGCTTCATTGTTGATGACTATTGAGCCTGACGCGAGGTGTCTTCTTGTTTGTTGGGATGCCTACTTTTCCTTGTGTGCCTGAGTAGTAGGTGGTCTGGTGTTTATTTCTAACTATTGAGTTGAATTTGTGTACCGTTGTGCCACAAGCCCATATTCGAGGTGTCATGTGGATGAGACCTTAGCTAATAAGATATCTATAATTGCATAGATAATAAAATGATACATATAAGCTATTTTTTGGGATCATTTCTTGGATCCAGGGCCACCCCGTGGGTGCGTTTCCCTTGTTTAGCCATTTGGACAGGATACCCGTGGGTATGCCATGAGGATAACTTGTTTTGAGTTTTCTTGAGAGGAAACATATATAAATTCTTATTTGTAAGTTGGGATCTTCCCAGTTACTTGATTTCCTATGGAATTCCTAAGGGTAGTATTTTATTTAGCCTGAGGGTAGTGTTTTGTTTCTCCTGAGGGAATGTTTCTGTTTAGCTTGAGGGCAGTGTTTGTTTAGCCTAAGGCCAACCTTTCCCATGCATGAGGGGAGTGCTTGTTATCCTGAGGAAAGTAGCTTCTGTGCCTAAGGTAAATATCTCTTACGCCTAAGGGAAGTATTCATTATGCCTGAGGGAAATCACCAGAGGGTTTTATTTCTTTTCGCCTGAGGGCAAGGATTCACATGTTTGAGGACAGTGGTTACTTTGTATATTCACTATGGTGATCTCTTCTGTTGAACCTTCCAAGAAACATCACAGTCTTGTAATTGTTATTATCTTTGAATTTTTGATAGCCTATTGTGTTATCGCTATGGCTTTGGTATAGGAGATGATCAGTCAAGGCCGAGTCTTAGGGAAACCTAGAATTGAATTATATTGAACTGGTTACTTGTTTTTGGATATATTTTCTGCATTGGCTGAAGCAGGTACATGTTGATGGGATTACGAACCAAGAGATCAACTTAATGATACACGGCTTGAGTGTCATGATTTCCAACTCAATGCCCTTGTATAGGATGTCCAAGAGATCAGGATTATAGTCCCAAGGACCAACTACTGATGTGGTTTCTTGTTATTTGAATCACCTAATCATGATTATTCATATTTATGTATATGTGTATAGTTATGGGACTATACATGTGTATGTATATAGATATGGACATCCATTGTGGCACTTGCCCAGTTGATAGGGATTACATACCTTGAGTTCAATTGTGGTTGAAGATTTTGTTTACTTCAGTTTGTTGTGTTCTAGATAGGCTTAGCACGTTGCTGTTGCATACACTTTTAGCAGCAAGGTTGTAGGTTTCTTATCGGGGAGCCCTAATGAGATTATTTCTCACCCCTGCACGTGCAACTTGGTGTACGTTTAGACCTTATGTATGATTTTTAGGTTGAGAACGAGTTTCATGGTGGATAGGGTTGAGGCCCAGTGTTGCATGATTGAGCGGAGCTGCTTGAGTGGTTCTACTGATCAGGCTGCTTCCGTTCGACAGTGTCTGGAGATCGAGTACGTGGATTGGCTCAGAGTTAGTAGTAGAGCCCTATACGTTTTCCTTCAATTTCTTTTGTACTTTTATCTATATGGTCGGACCGGTGGGTGACCAGTGTTGTATTGTTTTGCATAGCAGTTCGGGATTTTACAACATTTTACTATTACAAATAGTTCTATTTATGTTTTTTACTACTTCCACACACTATTTACTTTTCACTGTGTAGGATACTTAGTTATTTTTGCTGTTTTATTACTCTGGTATGAGGGCATAGTCTCCCAACTATCACACCCTAGGCCCTCACTGCTAGTTGGTAGCCTCTGGCATACGGGGAGGCGCGCTTAAGGCCTTGTGGCGAACCAGCTCGGAGCCCCAGTTTAGTGGCTTCCTGGTCGGGACATTACACTAATACTCTCTCCCACATATTGAAGATTTTTTTCTTGAAAAAAGAGAAAAAACCATTCCCTTAAGGAGGCTCTCAAGAGGAACTAATCAAGAGGTAAAACCCTCTTCTCGTTTCTTTCAAATTATTTTTAAGTTCCTTTGTATTCTTTTATATCCTCACCTCTTCTCATCCAAATGGTGCGATAAATCTAGTTAACTAAATTTAATGTAATTTTTTATGATAATTTAATAATTAATCATCATCTCTCCTTTCCCATCATTTTATACTATAAATTAAAACACCATTAGATATTTTTTAATTTATCACATTAAAGGACGATGGGTTTTCAATATCTATTATCATCATCCATTCTGGTTATGAAACCATATTTATGGTTGAACTAGACTATAATATATTTATTTCATATTATTTAATGTTCTTTAATCATCTTACACTCAAGATGTAAAATAATAAATCAAAACAAGATCATTGTGAGTGAAACCGCTCAAAATAATCCAAACAATTATCGTTAATGTTTTATGTAACAATTAATCATCGCTCTAAATAACCAAATGAATTTGATAAACATATAATCTTATGGATGTTTAATAATAAAAGATAAATTCAATTCTGGAAAACCACTCTAATCTTACATGTTTATCCATACATGTATATAAGTAGACCGATCATGAAAACCAAGGAAAAAAATGTTCCCAAATAATGAAATTGAACCTATTAACCCTTAAAAAAGGCCATGAATGAAAATAATAAGGTTATAATAAATAAATTACATGTATAAGAGGTTATTTAATTATTAATTGATGAATCTAATTTTATTTCCCAAGAATTTAAGATCAAGTGAAGAACACCTTTGGACTTATGTTAAGAGATTCTACCCGAACCTCTATTATTCTTTCGGGCTGCTCTATATTTCATTTTACCCAAATTAAGTTATCTTCTATTTTTATGTATATATTATAAATTCTGATTATATGTTCCAAAATCATGTATTAATATCCATTTGTCATTATATTTTGGGGATATTCATATTTTTAAGTGGTTCCATTCTCAATTATTCCCAATAAGCAAGCCCATTTTAAGGGAAATTCCGAAATTCTTACCCAATTTCAAGTGCACTCATTCATCTGTTTTAAGCCGCCATTGTTTTTTATAAAAACTGTTTTTTTATTATGAAAAACTTCTTGTTTCACTTTTAGTATTATATTAAATATTATTCACTTTTCTATTTTAAATGATCTTAATTATTTTACTTAAAACCACACTAAAATGTCTTAATGCTAAAATTTCTTAAACACTCTTATTACATGTTTTCACTTTTGTTCAACATCACTTACCATGATATATGTTATTTTCCCTTATGAATTTAAATTTATGTTTTAATTCATTTCTTTCATGGACACTTGTATGATACACCCATTCATTATGATTTACAACATGATTATGATACCCATTTCTTTCCATGGGTGCCTTTATGTTTATGTATGATTGATTACGTATGATTCATTATGTAGAAAACATATTCGTAAATATGTTATTATGGTTGTTCCCAAATATAAATCTAATGAATTGGGTAAAGTTTAGTCTCATGAGATGATATGTGCAACTGTCTGGGCGGTTAGCCTTGACTTGTTCTCCATGTGCAATAGTCATGGTGGTTAGCCTTGACTCATGCTCCAGGTGCAATAGTCTTGGTGGATAGCATTGAACTGTTCTTTATGTGAAATGGCCTTGGGGGTTATCCTTGACCCATGATCCTCTATGTGAAATGAGCTTTTACTCGTGCTAAAGTCTTGTTTTATGTTGCTATCCCATTATTATGACTCCATGTTTATATGATCCCTTATTTTACATGTTATAATTCAATATTTTCAATCATGGTCCATGCCCTTTTATATCATTATGTCATGCCTTCTAGCCCATGTGATAAGATTTACTCTTATGATTATTCCATTATTGTGCTTTTCATGCTCATCCCATGTTTTTTTTAAAAATTCACAGCTTTTCATGCTCAATTTTATGTTTTTTATATGTATAATGTACTGTGTATTTTTCTGTTATGCTTTATAAATAAATTCACAACATGTTTTAGTACTGTATCCGGAAGTACGAGTTTAGAGTGTTACAATTAGTATCAGAAGAATGACATAGACAACTTTGGAGATTAGATGTTATCATTTTTTAGAAAACTTTCAGTGACGATACTTAATTTTGAACTTTTAGTTAATTAATTATACATAAGAAAATAGTTTTTTCAAAATTATAGATATGTAGATTCAGAATTATAAGTACAATTAATGAATTGCGAGGGAATAATTCATTTAGGGGGAAGGGGAGAATGTAATATCCAGAGATTTTAAAATGAAACACTATGTGCTTATATGAACTAATAAATACTATGTGACCTTTATATCCTAGGAGTTAAATATAAATTTTCCACTGCTGTGAATTTAATTTTGAAAAACGGGTATACACAGTTGTGATCAATATGTTATTTGGAGTCTGATAGGATAAACTTAATTTTTAGTGAATTAAAACTTACCCTTATGAAAATTAATAAAGCCTTTTGAATAGAAATATAACCTTATGAATAGTAAATCATATTAATAAATAGTAACCTCACCCATGAATGTATAAATAAAATTTTGGCATCTTATAAGTAATAATATAATTATAGTATAAGTGTTGGTATTCTTAAAGTCATAAATATTTAATTAAAATTTTATGATTAATTTAATAGTTTAAATGGAAATTTATTTTCCTCAAATGTTATCATAATTTATTATTTTATTGTCTTATGGTTATAAGAAAATTTTGTTAGACCTTGATTAATTTTCCAAGGTGTTATAAAAATAGTTATAGTTTTAAAATTGTTATTTTTTGAATAAATTGTGATTATATTTAAAAATTAAATTTCTTGTATTTAAAAAATAATTTGACAAAAAAAGTTCATATTTTAATTATAAACATCAAAAAAATGGTAAGGGATATTGTTTTGGGTATTTATCTGAATTACATGAATTTTTTATGAATTGTAAAATACGATAATTTACGATAAATGCTAAAACTTGAATTTTTGAGTCATGGATGATGTAAATGGTCATTGGTTTGAACTCACATTAACTTATTACTATTTTTGTCAAAATAACCAATAAAATTGTTTCTATTGAGAAAAATAATAAAATAATAATTAAAATAATGGAAGACCCTCCTCTCCTCCACTATAAATACCACCCCTCACCCCCTCTTCCTCTCACACCTATAAAGCTTTGATAATTATCTAAATTATGCTCAAATATATCCCTAAGACTCTCTCCCATGTCCAGGAGATTTGTTTCTTAACAAAAGACCAAAAACCAATCCCTTAAAGAGGCTCTCAAGGGGAAGGAATCAAGAGGTAAAACCCTCTTCTATTTTCTTTCAATTTCTTTTTAAGTTCCTTTGTATTATTTTCTATCCTCACCTATTCTCATCAAAATGGTGTGATAAGTATAGTACCTTAAATGTACTAAAGTTTTGTTATTACAATGTAATAATTAATCATCATCTCTCCATACCCTCCTTTTATACTAGAAATGAAAACACAATTTGAGATGTGTTAATTTATCACATTCAATGACAACGAGTTTTCAATTTCTATTACCATCTTCAATTCTGGACATGAAACCATTTTTAATGTTAAAATAGACTATAATATATGTATTTTATATTATATAATGTTATTTAATCATCTTAAACACATGATGTAAAATAATAAATCAAAACAAGCTTGTTGGGAGCCAAATTGCTCAAAATAATCTCAACAATTATCATTAACATTTTATATAATGATGCATCCTCACTCCAAATGAACAAATGAATTTTATAACCATGTAATATTATTTTTGTTCAATAATAAAATATAACTTCAATTATGGACAACCATTCTCATCTTACATTTTTATCCATAAATGTATATAAGTATAACTATCATGAAAACCAAGGAAACAAACACTACCAAACAATGAAATTAAACATCTTAGCCCTTAAAAAAGGCCATGAATTAACATAATAAGCTTATAATAAATAAATTACATGTATACAAGGTTATTTAATTATTAATTAATACAACTAATTTGATTACCTATAACTTTAAGATCAAATTAAGGATAACTTCGAACATAAGGTAAGAGATTCTACCCAATCCTCCATTATTCCTTAGGGTTTCTCTATCTTTATTTTTACCCAAATGAAGTTATATTTTTTATTTACATCTTATAAATTATTTTTATATGTTCCAAACTCAATTATCAGGATCCATTCATCATTATCTTTCGAGGATATACATATTTTTATGTGACTCCTTTCTCAATGTTTCCCAATAAGTACGCCTGTTTTAAGGAAACATCCTGAATTATTACCCTATTCCAAGTGCAATATATAATTTATTTTATTCCACAAATGTTTTTAATAAAATAAGTATTTTTATTATGAATACCATATTGGTTCACTTCTAGTTTTATATAAAATATTATTTTTATCTCTGTTTTAAATTCTCTTTAGTATTTTCCTTAAAACCGCACAAAAATGTTGTAATGGTAAAATTTCTTAAACACTCTTCTTACATGTTGTCACTTATGTTTGAAATCACTTACCATGATATATGATTGTTTTCCCTTATGAATTTCCATTTATGTTTTAATTCATTTCTTTTATGGACACTTTTATTATACACCCATTCATAATGCTTTATGACATGATTATGATACCCATGTCTTTCCATGGGTACCCTTATGTTTATGTATGATTAATTATATATTATTCATCATGTGGAAAACATATTCATGAGTATGTTATGATGGGTGTACCTACATAGAACTCCAATTATTTGGGTACATTTTAGTCTCATGAGACGATATGTGCAACTGTCTTGGCAGTTAGCCTTGACTTGTGCTTCATGTGAAATGGTTTTGGCTGTTAGACTTGACTCATGCTCCATGTGAAACCGTCTTGATGATTAGCCTTGACTCGTGCTCCATGTGCAATGGTCTTGGTGGTTTGACTTAACTCATTCTAATTTGTGTGAAATGAACATTGAATCATGCTAGAGTCATGTTTTATAATGCTTCCAAATTACTATGATTCCATGTTTAAATGATCCCATGTTTTATATTCTATGATTCTATATATTAAATCATTTTTCATGTCTTTTTATATCATTATGTCATGACTTATAACCCATTTTCTATGATTTATTATTATGATTATTCCCTTACTGATCTTTTTATGCTCATACCATGTTTTTAAAATGTTTTTTCACAGGATTCCTTTGAAGTTCAAAGGAATGTTAATGTGCTAGTGTAGATGAATCCAATTAGTTATTTTATAATTTTTTAAAATCTAATTTAATGTATGGTTTGTCTAATCCTCTGGAACCTTGAACAAAAAAGGTCCTCTAATATATAATTTATTGTGTATTTTTCTATTATCCTTTATAAAAAAAATCCACAACATGTTTTAGTACTGAATCTGGAAGTACGGGTTCATGGAATTACTGTTGGTATCAAAGGAATAACCAAGACATATTTGGAGATTAGACGTTGTCGTTTTTGCAGAAAAATTTTAGCGATAATACTTAATTTTTAACTTCAAGTTAATTAATTACACATAAGGAAATAGTTTTTCATAATTATTGATATGTAAATTCATAATTATAAGTACAATGAATGAATTGCGAGAGCACAATTCATTTAAGAGGGGGAGATGTAACATCCTGAGATTTTAAAAGGAAACACTATGTGATTAAATGAACTTCTAAATATTACGTGGCCTTCATATCCTAGAAGTTAAATATAATTTTGTCACTTGGGTGAATTGAATTTCAAAAAACGAACATACATAGTTGTGATCAGTATGTTATTTAGAGTTTTATAATATCAACTTAATTTTTGGTGAATAGTAACTTACCCTTATGAATAGTAATGTACCCTTATGAATAGTAATTTACCCTTATGAATAGTAAATAATTATTATTAATAGTAACATCAACCGTGAATGTATAAATAAAATTTAGGCATCTTATAAGTAACAATATGATCATAGTATAAGTGTGTGTATTTTTTAAGTCATAAATATTTAATTCTAATTTTATGATTAATTTAATAATATAAATGAAAATTTATTTTTATAAAATATAATAATAAATTATTATTTCATTCTATTATAGTTATAAGATAATTTTTCTAGACCTTGATTAATTTTCTAGGGTGTTATGAAATCATTTTTAGTTTTAAAATTTTTAATTTTCAAATAAATTCTGACTTTATTTGAAAAATAAATTTCTTATATTTAGAAAATTATTTTGATAAAAATTTGTTCATTTTTGAATTCTAAACATTGAAAAATTAATAGGGTGAATTTTTGGTATTTTTCTGAAATACATGTATTTTTTATGAATAGTAAAATATGATAATTTACGATAAATGCTAAAACCTGAATTTTTGAGTCATTCATGAGCCATTCATGATTAAAATGGACATTGATCCAATTTAATATGTACTTATTACTGTTTTTGGTCACAATAACCAACACTATTTCTTGTCGTGGAAAAACATTAAAATATTGATTAAAATAATAGAAAACCCCTCCTCTCCTCCACTATAAATACTACCCTCACCCCTCTTCTCTCACACCTCTCAAGCTTTGATAATTGTCTAAATTCTACTAAAATATATCTATAATCCTCTCTCCCACTTCCAAGATCTTTTGGTCTTAATGGAAGATCAAAAACCAATCCCTTAAGGAGGCTCTTAAGAAGAATGAATACAGAGGTAAAACCCTATTCTGTTTTCTTTCAATTTCTTTTCAAGTTCCTTTGTATTATTTTATATCCTCAACTCTTATAATCTAAATAGTGTGATAAATCCAATACCTTACATGTAATATAATTTTATAATTCTAATGGAATAATTCATCATCAAATCTCATTTCCCCTCCTTTTATACTAAAAATGAAAACTCTATCTGAGATGTGTTAATTATTCACATTCAAGGACAACAGGTTTTTAATTTCTATTACCACCTTCAATTATAGTCATTAAACCATTTTTATGGTTGAACCATAATATAATATATATTTATTTAATATTATTTGATTTTCTGTAATCATCTTACACACATGATGTAAAATAATAAATCAAAAAAAGCTCATTGTGAGCGAAACTAGTCAGAATAATCCAAGCGATTATCATTAAAGATTTATATAATGATTCATCATCACTCCAAATAACCAAATGCATTTTATATCCATTTAATGTTATGGATGTTCACTAATAAAATGTAACTTCAATTCTAGACAACTATCCTCATCTTACATGTTTATCCACTAAAGTATATAAGTTGACCGATCATGAAAACCAAGGAAACAAATGCTCCCAAACAATGCAATCAAACCTATTAACCCTTCAAAAAGACCATCAATGAGGATAACAAGGTTGTACTAAATCAATTATATGTAGAATAGGTTTTGGAATTATTAATTAATTTATATAAATTGATTACCTAGGACTTTATTATTAAGTGAAGAACACCATCAGACTTAAGGTAAGGGATTCTACCCAAACCTCCATTATTCATTCAGGTTGTTCTATCTTTCTTTTTAACCAACTAATGTTATCCTTTATTTATATATATATCTTATAAATTTTATGTATATGTTCCAAAATAATGTATCAATATCCATTCATCATTATCTTTCTAGGATATACAAATTTTTAAGTGGTTCTATTCTCAATTTTTCCCGATAAGCAAGCCTGTTTTGAGAGAACTTCCCAAATTCTTACCCAATTTCGAGTCCACTCTGTCATCTTTTTTAAGACACCACTATTTTTTTTATAAAATTTTTATTTTTATTATGAAAAACTTGTTGTTTAACTTATAGTTTTATGTAAAATATTATTCCCTTTTCTATTTTAAATGCTCTTTAATATTTCCTTAAAACTGCACTAAAATGTTTTAATGCTAAAATTTCATAAACACTCTTCTTACATGTTGTAACTTATGTTTGACATAAATTACCATGATATTCACTTATTTTCACTTATGAATATCCATGTATGTTTTAATCCCTTTCTTTCATAGACACTTGTATGATACACCCATTCATTATGCTTTACGACATGATTATGATACCCATTTCCTTCCATGGGTACCCTTATACTTATGTATGATTGATTATGTATGATTCAATATGTGGAAAACATATTCATGAATATTTTATTATGGGTGCTCCCAGATAGCCCTCTAATGCATTGGGTAAAGTTTAATCTCATGAGATGATATGTGAAATAGTCTTGGGGGTTATCCTTGACTCGTGCTCCATGTACAACAGTCTTGGTGGTTAGCCTTAACTTATAATCCATGTGAAACAGTCTTTGTGGTTAGCCTTGAATCATTCTCTATGTTCCATGATCTTTGTGGTTATAATTTACTCATGATACTCTATGTGACACTATCCTTGAATCGTGCTAAATTCATGTTTTATGTTGCTGACACACTACTTTGATTCCATGTTTATATGATCCCATGTTTTATATGTTATGATTCCATATGTTCAATTATGGTCCATGACTTTTTATATCATTATGTCATGCCTTCTAACCCATGTAATAAGATTTATTCCTATGATTATTCCATTTTTGAGATTTTTATGATCATCCCATTTTTTTAAATGTTTTTTACATGATTCCGTAGAAGTTCAAAGGTTGGTTCAAGTGCTAGTTCAGATGAATCCAATTAGTTATTTTGTAATTTTTTTGTAAACTCTGAAAAAATGTATGGTTTGTCTAATCCTACAAGACCTAAACTCGAAAAGGTCGTTGGATGTATAATGTAATGTTAATTTTTTTGTTATCCTTTATAAAAAAATCCATAGCATGTTTTAGTACTGAATTCAAAAGTGTGGGTTCAGGGTGTTACAGTTGGTATCAGAGGAACGACCAAGACAACTTTGGATATTAGACATTGTCATGTTTTAGAAATATTTTAGAAATAATACTTAATTTTGAACTTATATTTAATTAATTACACATAAGAAAATAATTTTTCATAATTATCGATATGTGAATTAAGAATTATAAGTAAATTGAACGAATTGCGAGGGCACAATTCATTTAAGGGTGGGGGGGATGTAACATCCCAAGATTTTAAAAGGAAACACTATGTGCTTAAATGAACGACTAAATACTATGTGGACTTAATATCTTAGAAGTTCATCATAATTTTACTATTTCTTTGAATTGAATTTCGAAAAATGGATATACATGTTTGTGATCAGTATGTTGTTTGGAGTCTAATAGGATCAAAATAATATTTTGTGAATAGTAACTTACCATTATGAATAGTAATGTAAACTTATTAATATAAAATCATCCTAATTAATAGTAAACTCAACCATGAATGTATAAATAAAATTTAGGCATCTTATAAGTAACAATATGATCGTAGTATAAGTGTTGGTATTTTTTTAAGTCATAAATATTTAATTACAATTTTATGATTAATTTAATAATATAAATGATTTTTTTCATAAAATATAATAATAAATAATTATTTTATTTTCTTATGGTTATAAGATAATTTTTTGAGACCTCAATTAATTTATAGAGTGTTATAAAATCTGTTATAGTTTTAAAATTATTAATTTTTGAAATAATTACAATTTTAAATGAAACTTAAATTTCTTGTATTTTTATAATTATATTGATAAAAATGAGTTAATTTTTAAATTTTAAACATCAAAAAATATTTAGGGTGAATAGTTTATATTTTTCTGTAATACTTGAATTTTTGATGCATAGTAAAATACAATAATTTATGATAAATGCTAAAACCTGAATTTTTTAGTCATGATTGAGTCATGGATGATATAAATGGTCATTGGTTCAAACTAAAATGCACTTATTACTTTTTTGGGTCACAAGAACCAACACTATTTCTTGTCTTGAGCAAAATAATAAAATAATGATTAAAATAATGGGAAAACCCTCCTCCGCTCGACTATAAATACCAGCCTCGCCTCCTATTCCTCTCACATATATCAAGAATTTATTAATGTCCAAATTCAAATATAATCGCTCCCTAATCATCTCTCCCAAATCCAGGATATTTTGGTCTTGACACAAGACCAAATACTAATCTTTTAAGGAGGCTCTCAAGAGGAAGGAATCAAGAGGTAAAGCCCTCTTCTATTTTCTTTCAATTTCTTTTCAAGTTCCTTTGTATTCTTTTATATCCTCACCTTTTCTCATCCAAATGGTGTTATAAATCTAGTAACCTATATGTTATATAATTTTTTATGATAATTGAATAATTCATCATCATATCCCCTTTCCTCTCTTTTTATACTAGAAATTAAAACATCATTTGAGATGTGTTAATTTATCACATTCAAGGATGATGAGTTTTTAACTTTTATTATAGTATTCAATTACTTTCATGAAAATATTTTTATGGTTGAAACAAACTATAATATATGTATTTTATATTATTCAATGTTTAGTAATCATCTTACACCCATGATGTAAAATAATAAATCAAAACATGATCGTTGTGAGAGAAAACACTCAAAATAATCCAAGCGATTATCATTAAAGTTTTATCTAATGATTCATCGATGCTTAAAATAACTAAAATAATTTTATAACCATTTAATATTATGGATGTTCAATAAAAACATATAACTTCCATTCTGGACCACAATTATCATCTCACACGTTTATCCGTACAAGTATATATGTAGACCGATCATGAAACCCAGTGAAACAAATGCTCCAAAACAATGAAATTGAACCTATTAACCCTTAAGAAAGACCATAAATAAACATAATAATATTATAATAGGTTCTAGAATTATTAATTAATGAATATAATTTGATTATAAAGGATATTAAGATCAAGTGAAGAACACCTTCTAACTTAATGTAAGGGATTCTACCTGAACCTCCATTATTTTTCTGGGTTGCTCTATCTTTCATTTTACCCAAATGATGTTATATATTATTTTTATATACATTTTATAAATGATGTGTATATATTTTAAAATCTTGTATCAAGATCCATTCATCATTATAATTTGGGGATATGCATATTTATAAGTGTTTTCCTTCTCAATTCTTCCCGATAAGCAAGCCCGTTTTAAGGGAACTTCATGAATTCTTACCCAATTTCAAGTGCATTATATCATCTATTTTGAGACACAAATTTTTATGGATTCAATATTTTAATTATGAAATCATTCTTGTTTCTCTTATTGTTTTATATAAAATACTATTCCCTTTTATATTTTAAATGCCCTATAGTATTTTCCTTAAAACCGCACTAAAATAATTTAATGCTAAAATTTATTAAACACTCTTCTTAAATGTTGTCACTTTTGTTTAACATCAATTAAAATGATTTATTATTATATTCCCTTATAAATTTCCATGTATGTTTTAATTCCTTTCTTTCATGCACACTTGTATGATACACCCATTCACTATGATTTAAGACATGATTATGATACCTATTTCTGTCCATGAGTACCCTTATGTTTACGTATGATTCATTATATGGAAAACATATTCATAAACATGTTATGATGGGTTGACTAGATATCTCTCCAATGAATTTGGTAAAGTTTAGTCTCATGATATGATATGTGCAGTAGTCATGGGGGTTAGCCTTGACTCATGATCCATGTGCGAAGGTCTTGATGGTCAGCCTTGACTCATGCTCTATGTGAAATATTCTTGGTGGTTATCCTTGACTCGTTATTCATGTACAACAATCTTGGTGGTTATCCTTGACTCGTGCTCCATGTGAAACTATCTTGGACGTTATCCTTGAATCATTCACCTCTATTTGCAACGATCCTTGACTCTTGCTAAAGTAATGTTTTATGTTGCTGGAACATTATTATGATTTCATGTTTATATGATCCCATGTTTTATATGTTATGATTCCATATGTTCAATCATGTTCCATAACTTTTTATATAATTATATCATGCCTTCTAACCCATGTGCTAAGATTTACTTTTATGATTATTCCCTTACTGAGCTTTTTATGATCATCCCATGTTTTTAAAATGTTTTTTCATTGGATTCCATAGAAGTTAAAAGGACTGTTCAGGTGTTATTGTAGATGAATCCAATTATTTATTTTATAATTTTTTTATAAACTCTGATTTAATGTATGGTTTTTCTAATACTCCAAAACCTAGACTGAAAAATATCATCAGATGTATAATATACTGTGTATTTTTCTTTTATCATTTCAAAAAAATACCTGGAAGGTTTTAGTACCGAATTCAGAAGTGCAAGTTTATGGCGTTACATTTGGTATCAGAGAAACAACCTTGACAACTTTGGATATTAGACCATGTCATTTTTTAGAAACATTTTACTGATGGTACTTAAGTATGAACTTCTATTTAATTAATTACACACAAGAAAATAGTTTTTCATAATTATCCATATGTAAATTCAAATTTATAAGTATAATGAACGAATTGCAAGGGCGCAATTCATTTAGGGGGGGGGGGGGGTGGAGAATGTAACATCCATATATTTTAAAAGGAAACACTATGTGCTTAAATGAACTACTAAATACTATTTGACCTTTATATCCTAGTATTTAAACATAATTTTTTAAATTCTGTGAATTTAATTTCACAAAATAGACATACACGGGTGTGATCAGTATGTTATTTGGAGTCTAATATGATCAACATAATTTTTAGTGAATAGTAAATTACCCTTATGAATAGTAATGTACTCTTAGGAATAGTAATATACCCTTATGAATAGTAAATCATCATAATAAATAGTAAAATAACCCATGAATGTATATATAAAATTTAGGCATCATATAAGTAACAATATGATCATAGTATAAGTGTTGGTATTTTTTTAAGTCATAAATATTTAATTACAATTTTATGATTAATTTAATAATTTAAATGAAAATTTATTTTCATAAAATATAATCATAAATTTTTATTTTATTGACTTATGGTTATAAGATAATTTTGTGAGACCTTGATTAATTTTCCAAGGTGTTATAAAATCAGTTATAGTTTAAAAATTGTTATTTTTTGAATAACTTTTTATTTTATTTTAAAATTAAATTTATTATATTTATAAAATTATTCTTATAAAAATTATTTCATTTTGGAATTATACACATCAAAAAATAGTTAGAGTGAATTTTTTTGATTTTTCTGAAATACTTGATTTTTGATGAATTTTAAAATACAATAATTTTTGAGAAATGCTAAAACCTAAATTTTTAAGTCATGCTTGAGTCATGAATGATGTAAATGGCCATTGGTTTAAACTCACGTGCACATATTACTATTTTTTTCACAATAAAAAAAATATTTCTTGTCTTGAGAAAAATAATAGAATAATGATTAAAATAATGGAAAACCCTCCTCTTTACCACTATAAATACCCCCACTCATCCCCTCTTCCTCTGACAACTCTCAAGCCTTGAGAATTGTCTAGATTATTCTAAAATATATCCCTAAGCCTCTATCTTGCATCTAGGAGATTTTTTTCTTAAAAAAATACCAAAAACCAATCCCTTAAAGAGGCTCTCAAGAGGAAGGAATCAAGAGGTAAAACCCTCTTCTATTTTCATTCAATTTCTTTTCAAGTTCCATTGTCTTATTTTCTATCCTCACCTCTTCTAATAAATATGGTGTGATAAATTTAGTAACTTACATGTACTATAATTTTCTTATTCTGATGGAATAATTCATCATGGTCTCTGTTTTCCCCTCCTTTTATTCTAGAAATTAAAACACCATCTGAGATGTGTTAATTTATCACATTCAAGGACGATGAGTTTTCAATTTATATTACCATCTGCAATTCTAGTCATGAAACCATTTTTATGGTTGAACCAGAATATAATATATGTATTTAATATTATTTAATATTCTATAATCATCTTACACACATGATTTAAAATAATAAATCAAAGCAAGCTCGTTGTGAGTGAAACTGCTCAAAATAATCCGCGATTATTGTTAAAGTTTTATATAATGATTCATCATCACTCTAAGTAACAAATAAATTTTATAGCCATGTAATATTCTAATGTTCACTAATAACATATAACTTCGATTCTGGACAACCACTATCATATTACATGTTTATCCATACATGTATACAAGTATACTGATCATGAAAACCAAGGAAACAAATGCTCCCAAACAATGAAATTGAACCTCTTAACCCTTCAAAAATCCATGAATGAATATAATAAGTTTATAATAAATCAATTAAATGTATAATATCTTTACTAAATTATTAATTAATGAATCTAATTTGATTACCTAGGACTTTAAGATCAATTGGAGAACACCTTCAGACTTAGGGTAAGGGATTCTACCCGAACCTCCATTATTCCTTTGGGTTTCCCCATATTTCTTTTTACCAAAATGAAGTTATCTTTTATTTTTATGTAAATATTATAAATACTAGGTGTATGTTCTAAAAACATGTATAAATATCCATTAATCATTCTCCTTTGAGGGTATAAATATTTTTACATGGTTCCCTTCCCAATTCTTCCCGATAAGCAAGCCCGTTTTAAGGGAACTTCCTTAATTCTTACCCAATTTCAAGTGCACTCTATCATCTATTTTAACAAACCATTTTTTTATAAAATCTGTATTTTTATTATGAAAACCATATTATTTAACTTTTAAATTTATATAAAATATTATTCCCTTTTAAATTTTAAATGCCCTTTTGTATTTTCCTTAAAACCGCACTAAAATGTTTTAATACTAAAATTTCTTAAACACTCTTCTTACATGTTTTCACTTTTGTTTAACATCACTTACCATGATATATTCTTATTTTCTCTTATGAATGTCCATGTATGTTTTAATTCATTTCTTTCTTTGAAACATTCATGATATATTCTTATTTTCTCTTATGAATGTCCAT
Organism: Viscum album; assembly: GCA_963277665.1. NCBI lineage: Eukaryota > Viridiplantae > Streptophyta > Magnoliopsida > Santalales > Viscaceae > Viscum > Viscum album. Next base: position 597,710,146 of record OY728159.1, on the reverse strand, counting down.
TTATGTTTTAATTCATTTATTTGATGGAAACTTTCATGATATGCCCATTCATTATTCTTTACAACATGATTATGATACCCATTTATTTTCATGGGTACCCTTATGTTTATGTATTATTTATTATGTATGATTAATTATGTAGAAATTTTTTTCATGAACATGTTATGATGGGTGCAACTAGATAGTGCTCCAATGGATTGGGTAAAGTTTAGTCTCATGAGATGATATGTGCAATAGTCTTAGCAGTTATCCTTGAATCATGCACCATGTGAAATGGTCTTTGTGGTTATCCTTGACTCATTCTCCATGTGCAATGGTCTTGGTGGTTTTCCTTGACTCATGATCCATGTGAAATGATCTTGGCAGTTAGCCTTGACACGTGCTCCTCTATTTGAAATGATACTTGAATCATGGTAAAGTCATGTTTTATGTTGCTGCCACATTACTATGATTCCATGTTTATATGATCCCATGTTTTTTATGTTATGATTAAATATGTTCAATCATGTTCCATGCCTTTTATACCATTATGTCATGCCTTATAACCCATACTCTAAGATTTATTCTTATGATTATCTCCTTACTAATCTTTTTATGCTCATACCATGTTTTTAAAATGTTTTTTCACAGGATTCCTTAGAATTTCAAAGGATGGTTAAGGTTCTAGTTTAAATTATTACAATTACTTATTTTGTATTTTTTTTGTAAACTTTGATTTAATGTTTGGTTTGTTTAATACATAAAAACCTAGATCAGAAATGGTCCTCGGATGTATAATGTACTATTTATTTTTCTGTTATCCTTTATAAAAAAACATAGATCATGTATTTATACTGAATCCAAAAGTTCAGGTTCAGGGAGTTACATTATGAGAGTTGTGAGACAATCTTCCTAGGAAGTTTCTATAACCAACCCATTAGATAAGAACCATTATATCCATCCAAATCTGAACAGAATTAAAACCAATCCTATAGGTAAGGGGGTACTCATACCAAGATCAAAAATCCAAGAACTACTAGGGTAGAGTAGTCATCCTCCACCACCACTCAAAAATCATCAATTACCACCAAGGATTTTCCAACAAATCCATCAAAAACCCGATCCTAGTCTTGAGAACCTGATGAAACAAATGGATGAAAATAATACCCAAATAGAAAAAAACCACCCAAGGAGCTATACAAGACCTAAAAACTCAATTTTTGCAACTGGTAAACTTAGTGGGTGAAATCCACTACAAAGGGTCAGGAAGAATAGCATTCCAACATATTTTTAGTACTATGGGAAAAGGTAATGTATGTTATGTCACACTTCACATTGGTAAATAACTTCCTCCTAGTGATTCAATACACCAGGTATGTAATCCTCCTAAAAAATCTCTTTCTCTACCCTCAAAAGATTCAATTGAAGAATAAAAAATAGAAAGTGTAAATAAGTTGTCATTGAGGATTCACCTGAAAAATCTATTCCTCTTCCTTTTCCACAAAGACTCTTTAAATCCAATAAAATTGTTTATAATGAAATCGATAGAGATATTTGATACATTTAAAAAGGTAAAATTTAATATTCCTCTCTTGGATAGAATTAAAAAATATCCTCACTATTCTAAATTGGTCAAATAACATTACACCCATATATGGGGAATAAAGGGGAATGAGAGAGTCAACATTTGAAGGAATGTTTGGTCTTGATATAACCAGTGATTCCAACCAAATGAAAGGATCCGAGAACTTTTAGGATACCTTAAACAATAGGGGAGGATTTATTTTTTTATGAAATTATTGATTTAGGTTATTCAATTAATAATATTCATCTCTATGTGTATTACTCTTTGTAGGTTAGAGAGATTCAACCAACATTCACATTCATGAAACCATCCAAACAAAACACAAGAAACCCAACATGAGTGATCAAGTATGTCCTCATGTGAGTAAAGAATCAAATTTTCCCTACAGACTTCTATATTAATAATATGAAAGATACCTGAGCCCAAGAACATTATCCTCTCATACATGGATGATATTTCCAAAAAATAGTAAATACAATCATCAATATTCAAAATGGTACACAGTCCATGGAGTTTGGGGGTAAAAAGGAATGTTTCAATATTTTTGATTCTATGAAACAACCTGTTATAGAGAACTCCACTCCTTTTCCCAATTTGATGGAATTTCTCTCTGATTACACACAAAAATAATATTATCCCCTCGACCTATACTCTGATTTGTTTACCTCTTCTTTACTCTTGGATGATTTTATTTTTAATTCATGTTTTGAGTGTTGTGTGGGTTTAGAAAAGTGTAAATTTTGTATTTTAATTGATTAGTACATTTATTATGAGGAACCCATGACCTTTAATGATTTTTCAAATATCATTTCTATTGAATCTATTTCCATATAGAATAGACATGTGCATATAGATAGTTTCATAGACCTCACTCTCTCTAAATCCCTTCCCTCTGTCCAAAAATAACTTGTATTAGAATTAAAACCACTTCCACCTAATCTAAAATTTTCTTTTTTTGTGCATATTTATCAAATTCCCATCATTATTTCTAATAACCACTCTCTGAAACATGAATAAATACTAATAGGCATTTTAAGAAAGTGTAAAAATGTTATGGGATAGAAATTTGAGGATATTCACAAGATTAGATCATATATTTGAATATACCATATACTTTTAGATGGCGAGGATAATCCCAAAAGGTAAGATAAAAAATAGATAAATCCCACCCTCCAAGAAGTGGTAAAATTGGAAGTTAGTAAATTACTAGCTGTTGGGATCATCTATCACATATCTGATAGTAAATGGGTTATCCCAGTATAAATTATGCCTAAGAAAACTAGAATAATGTTAGTATAAATTGAAAGGAATTAATTGGTTCCAATATATGAGAAAAAAGTTGTCTTGTATTTATTGAATACCATTGACTAAATGAATCCATATAAAAGGACCACTTTCCTCTACCTTTAGTTAACCAAATGTTATAATGATTGGATAATAATTCCCATTATTATTTACTTGATGGATGTTTGGGTTATTTTTAAATCTATATATCCTCTTAGGATTAAGAAAAAACAACATTTTCCTATCCATTTGGCACATTCTCATACAAGAGGTTTCTGCTTGCTCTCTATAATGCTACTGGTACCTTTCTGTGTTGTATACTGAGTATATTTTTTGAGTACCTTGAGAATTATATGGACATTTATATGGATTATTTCATAGTTTATGGCTCTTCATTTGATAATTATTGAGCACAACTAGGTTTTTTCCTCCATTTTTGCATTGAAAAGGATCTCATATTAGATCATGAGAAATTCCATTTCATGGTAGAGAAGGGGATAGTTCTTGGGAATGTTATTTTGAGTAAGGAAATTAAATTTGATAAGTCACAATTTTAAATAATATCACCCTTACATATCTAAAATATGTTCATGAGCTGAACTATTTCTTGGTTCATGCTAGTTTTTTCCACCAATTTATCAAACAATTTATTAAGATTTAACTTCCCATGTCTCTATTGTTACTAAAATATTATGATTTTTTTATTGATAAAAATTGTGAGGAAGAATTTAATTCAATAAAAAGAGTCTCACATCACCTCCCATAACCCAAAAAACAAGGTGAGATCTCTCCTTCAAACTTATGTTTGATTGCTTTAACTTTGTATTTCGGGTAGTTTTATCATAAAGAGTTGAGAGGGATCCCCATGTCATTATGTATGCTTCATGTACCCTTGAGAATTCCCAAGAAAACTACATGAACACTGAAAAATAACTTCTTTATACTATATTTTATTTGAAAAAATTTCATTCATATCTTATTGAGTCCAAAGTCATTGTGTTTTTTAATAATTCTTCCCTTTGGTTTCTCCTTAAGAAACCTAAAGCAAAGATGCACCTCATATGGTGAATTCTCCTCCTATAGGAGTTTGAATTATAGATTAAAGATAATATAGGAGTGGAAAATTTTGTAGATAACCACATTAGTGGGATTTCCTCACTATTGTACCACCATGTTGACTCATCGCTCCTTATTAGAGAATTATTCCCTAATGAGAACCTTTTTGATGTAGTGGACCTTACCTCTTGTTATGCGAACATTGTGAATTTTTTGTATCATCTCGTTTCCCAAAAAAAAATTTCACTTTAAAATACCAAATACTTAAGCATGAGTCATGATGGTAAATTTGGGATAAACCATATAGGTGGAGAATTTGCAGTGACCAGATTGTCCATCAGTGTGCCCCCACAATGAGTTCACCAATATTTTTAGATTCAACACTCTTGCTTGTTGGGGATACTTTAGACCTAAATGTATATCTTTAATGTCCTTTGAATCTATACTTTATTGGAAAATATTTATAGAGATTCCTAATTATTTTTTAATTCAGACACATGATCTAAATTCATAGGGAATATCTCTAAGAGGAATGAAATTCCACAAAAACCCATGTTATTTTGTGGGATCTTTGATACATGGGGTATTGAATTCTTGGGGAATTTTTAAAATCAATTTGGATTTGTATAAATATTATTGGTTGTTGAATATGTCTCTAAAAGGGTGGAAGAAAAGGCTACAAGGATTGATGACTCTTGAGTGGTTGTCAATTTTGTGAGATCTCATATTTTTAGTAGGTTTGGTTTTTCAAGATTCATCATTAGCGATTAGGGTTAAATTTTTTACAATAAAAACATGAAAAAATTATTCTATAAGTATGGGGTTACACATAAAGCCTCTACTTCATATCATCCCAAAACTAATGAAAAAGATTTTTTTTGAAATCGATAAATTAAACTCATCTTGGAAAAAATGGTACAACCCAATAATAAGGATCAGAGTTTATGTTTGGATGATGCAATTTGGGAATACTATAAATATTTTAAAACCCCAATAAATATTTCGCAGCATAGGATTTTGTTTTTAAAGGCCTGTCACCTCCTTGTGGAGGTAGATCACCATGTATATTAGGATGTTAAACAATGTAATATGAACCACTTTAATATAGGTGAGAATAGGAAGTTTTTGATTCATGAGTTGGAGGAAATATGAAGATACTCATATAAGAACACCTATATCTATACAAAAATAAAAAAAAATCCCATGATCTCCTAATCCTTCATCGTCAATCTTACATTGTGAAGAAGGTCTTCTTTTTTAAAGAAAGGATGAAGTTTTACCCAAGTAAGCTTCATTACTACTGGTTCCACCCATAAACTATTATTAATGACTTTCCATTTGGTGTTGTATAGGATTAAAATGGAAATAAAAATTAACTGTCAATGGAAAGTGGTTTAAGAAATTTTATGAACCCATTTTGAATCCCCAAGTGGAGGAACTCCACCTTAAAAAAGAAACATACCAATGACACCCACCGGGTTTTATCCTTCCTTCCCACATTATCTTTTATTACAGTGAGGATACTACACACTCTAGGTGTGTGTGTGAGTGGGGTGGGGGTGGGTGGGTATATTCCTAGGTTAGAGAGGATTTTTATTATCTTTTTTTATATTTTATCTTGTTTCATGGAATTTTCACTCCCCCTTTTGTTCACTTTTTACTAAAATACTCATTTTTTTATTCCCACATAATCATATAAATTATTCAAATAGAATAAAATTTTCCCTATATCAAGTTTCTTTTAACATTTTAAAAATATTGTTTCACTGATGGAATGTAAGTATTATAATTAATTCAACATTGAGGTGCTATTTTTTCAATTAAATTGGTTTTTTGTCGATGATATAAATGGTTGTATCCCTATAAAACTATTGAGGTGATTGATAACTTTTGTAAGAACTCAGATCTTCGTTTTAGGTACGCCATTCCTTTTTCTGGAGTTTTTGTGAAAAATAATGTTTCTGGAAATTTTTGAAGTACACGCCTTGTACTTTCTGAGTACATGCCGCGTACTCTTTTCCTGCTCGAAGCCGTGTACTGGCCATGTCCGGGCCACACACACGGTGTGTAGGGGTGACATGGAGGCTGATTCTGGCGGAGTACGGAAAGACCTAGTACACGCCGTGTACTCTAAATGTATACGATGTGTACTTTTTTTTCATTAAACGGACCAGGGTCATGCCTATTCCACAAAAAGCCCTTCTTCTCCAGCTTCTTTGTCTGAGAGCGCTGGGAACCCGTGGATCTTCAATGAGCCACCACTCCTCCATCCATTCTCCGATCCGAGCACAGTCAATTGCATTGGAATCACAGTGGTGAGTTCTTCCTTCTGATTAAGCCTTGTTTTCCAATTCCTCATCCTTCTTAGGATATCATGGGTTGAACATTTTGGGTGTTTTCTCAGATCTACGACATTAGAGGGAGAATCAGTCGTTGTGGTTCAAGTAAATCGATCTCCTAGGATCGAGGTAGGTGGTTTTTACCTTTCTGTAGAATGTCTTTGAGTATATTGTGCAATTGCGCCAATTCCCTTGAACGGGAACTATGCGTTTTCCTGTTTTTCCCCTGATTGATTTTCTTACTTGCTTGATTACTATAGTATAGGTTTACCTTTGTGAATAGAGTAGTTTTTTTTTATACTCTGGATGCTTGCCGTGCTTGTTTATCTTGTTTGGAATTTACCAGTTTCCATGCCTAGTTGTAGGATAGTGGAACTGTTGCTTTGTTATGCTGTTGAGCCTTAGAATAATAGACAAGTAGTTTTGAGGTTTACTTGGACGTTGCACGTGCGCTGACCATGTTATTTCACACAGGACTGTGAGAACCTAGTGTAGTAGACCATAGGGAGAATGGACATAAGGGATTCTCCAGAGTGTCTTTTAATACGATGCGAGACCATAGAGGGAATTGATGATGAGTTCTTCCTCAGAGAGTCTTTAGTTCCTCGATGCGGGCCACAGGGGGAATAAGATGTTGAGTGCTTCCCCAGAGAGCCTTTAGTATGATACATGACTATAGGGGGAATTGACGGTGAGTGCTTCCTCAGAAAGTCTACTCTTAGCTGAACCAGAGGGGTGAGATTGTGTGTGACTTCTAGAGGGTTACTAGTACTTGTAGGTTGAACCATAGGGGTTAGACTGTGAGATCTACACATAGGGTTACCTGTTTTCTACTTGTTGTTGGTTGTTACTTGTGTACTTTATATTTTATAAATGTGAGTTGTAGCTACTGTGTATTTCCTGTTTACTATTCCTGTACTTTACTTTCCATGTATTAATTGACTATTAGGCACAGATCTTTGGGTGGTTGCCTACTGGGACTTTGTCTCACAACCTGTTTGGGTCATGTTTTTGGGCCCAAGCTGACTATGTTGCTGCAGGTATAGATACGGGCAAGCGCCCTTCTACTTCAGGTACCTAACTTGCTGCGGAGCTGGAGAGCAGGGGACTAAACAATGGCTTGCGATGCTGAAGAGTTTAATTTGTTTTTCTTTTGCACTTTTTTTTCAGTTTTACTTCAACACGTTGGGTTGTTTACTGTTTTCCATAGACATATGTAACATGTTGAATCATTATTATTTTATACATTGCTTCCGCTGTTTAGTTCAGTTGTTGCATGCTGTTATTTGTTTCCGCTATTGTGTCTGGTTGTTCTTTCGCTGTATACTTTACTGAATGAGGGAATTGTTTCTCCACTGACATCACCAAGGCCCTCTCTACTAGTCGACAGCCTCTGGCATTTGGGGAAACACGCTTGAGGTCATGTGGCGAACTGGGTACGGGGCACCAGTGGAAGGGCTCTAGATTTAGGATGTTACAAAGTGGTATCAGAGGAATTCTTTTCTCTTGCTTTACTGTTTGGAGACTTTAGACAGGGATAAGATGGACTCGGTACTTGGTAATAAGCTGTGCTCGGGAGTAGCTAACCCATATACAGGGAAAATCCATACTACCACGTTAATTATAGTTTGCTGGTTTTGAGATTTTACGGTTGATATGATTTCACCTAGAGTGATTCACATGCTTTGTGTTGTTATTGTCTTGACTATTGCGGTTCTATTTCTGTCACAACCCAATGAGATGAGGGTGTTCCATCTCATGTATCATATAGGCACTTGTATAAATCACATGCCATGCAATCTTGCCATTCCATCTAGGGTGCATTAGCGATTTAATGTTGTTGTGATAGACTTTGTGTAGATTTTTCATGTTGTTGTGATAGATGCTTGATAGAATCTCTGTTGCCTTGTTAGAGGAATGTTTGTAATCTTCTTGATTAAATGAATTCCAAATTTTGATTCTTGAGGTGTTATGGGCCCTCTTGAATTGGAAATTAGTGGATCATGATCTTGTTTTCTATTGTTTTTGACTGTAGGAGATGCCGAGATTTGATTCACGGGGAGTATGGGCCCTCACGAATCGGAATTTGGCACTTATTTGACTTGTTTTCTGTGTTTTCTGGGATTCTGTGCAGTTTTTGAGATACTTCCCAGAAAAACCCAGAATACACGGCGTGTACTTTTGACTAAACGCTGTGTAGTTTTTAGGCTGTGTCACTGACCGTGTGAGCAGGGGCACACTGTTGTAGAAGTAACATCAGGAACACGCCGTGTACGTTTGGTAAACGTTGTGTGGTTTGGAGCCGTGTACCAGGCCATGTCACTAACAACACGGGCCAGGGAAGCTTGAGTAGAACACGCTGTGTTGTAAAGGAACACGCCGTGTAGTCCCGTCCAGGTACCCGACCGTGTCACGAACAACACAGGGCAACGTCACCTTCTCTTAGACATGCCGTGTGGTTGTCGGAACATGCTGTGTAATCTTGTTCAGGTACCCGGCTATGTCACGAACAACATGGGACAATGTCACCTTCACCTATACATGCCGTGTTTGTTCGGAACAAGCCATGTAGGGTCCAGCCATGTAGATGACCGTGCGTTTAATAACAAAGGCTTCCGAAGCCTTGTCCAGTAAACGCCGTGTTTGTCCAGAACACGCCGTGTAGTCTCAAGTGAAGTGGGACCATATGGGTTAGCCAGGTAAAGAGACTCGGGTAGGGGAACAGTTTTCAAGTACACGATGTGTGTTGGGTCAACACACCGTGTAGTTTGAGATGTTACACGACCTATAGGGAAGGGGTACACGGCCATTTCAGTGGATTGAGAAGACACACCATGTAGTTTTTATACATGTCGTGTATTCGTGTTTTGTAAAATTGTATGTTTTCCTTCCCCTGTTCCCGTTTTGTACTCTTGTGTTCTCTGTACTTGTTTTTTTGATCTAAGGTGTGCTTTTGATCTTTTAGAGATATGCCTCTGAGACATCCTCTAGTTGTACATCTATCGTCAGGCAGTGATCAGACACCAGATATGGCTGATCAGGGACTTCCTGCCGATCCTCCAGTTGAGCCAGCCTTGGCACCAGCTGTCATACCAGTTGCAGGCGCTGATGTGTAGTTCAGGGAAGGTTTTATGAGGATGATCCAAACCCTTCAGGGAGAACTGCCACTTGCCACGATTATGGAAGACTTGACGTGGGTTTTCCAGCAGCAACATCCTTCTACTTTCTCAGGGGAAGGAGGACCACAGGCTAGAGAGTCATGGATAGAAGCCATGCTGACTATCTTCAAGAATTTGGAGATGCCTCTAGAGAGGGGGTTCAAGATTGCTACCTACATGATCCGAGACTCCACCAAGAGGTGGTGGTACGTGATCTCACAGGCGGTTCATCAACAGATTATGGCTTGGGAGGAGTTCCAGCACATGTTCTATGACTACTTCTACCCGAAGACCCTATGGGCCAATCGAGCCTAGGAGTTCATGAGTCTAGAGCAGGGTACTCTATCTGTTATGGAGTATTCCACTCGTTTTACTGAGCTGCAGCGTTTCACACCCCTCCGGGATGGGAGTGGGTGTTCTTAGCAAGGATGTTTGAGGATGGTCTCTAGAGGGAGATCTGCTAGCAGGTGAACATCTTCCAGTTGACTTCCATCACTTCCATCATCCACCAGGTGCTGATTTCGGAGCGCAATCTGAGAGACTCCGGAGCTGCGAGCCAGGGCAGTTCTGCTTCTAGAGATGGTTTCCTCCAGATGATGGAAAAAAGCACTGTAGAGAGTCTATGCATGGTGATACGAGGAAGCGATATGCATCTTCTGGCATCCAGGTGATATGCTACCAGTGTGGCCGGTCAGGGAACATTAGGCTATAGTGCCAGAGGGACACTGTGGAGTACTGATCTTACGACAAGATGAGTCACCTTCAGTGTTTCAGATAGGTTTTCTTACTAGCAGCTGGTGACCAGGGTTCTTTCATGACTCCTCGTTCAGGAGCAGCACCACCAGTTTCTCAACAGTCGGGGAACTGAAGTTCTTCTGGCCGTTCAGGCCGAGGTGGAGGTCGAGGTCGTGGCAATCAGCCACCAGTCCCTCAGCACCAACAAGGTGGATCAGCTCAGAGTGGTCATCCAGGGGTGCATTTCCGCGGTACAGGCTAGTATTTCACCGTAGAGAAGACCTATCAAGAGCAGGATCCCGACCCTTCTACGGTTTGAGGTATGATTTTAGTAGCCTCAGTTTTATCTTCATCTCTTTTCGATACCGGTGAAACGCATAGATTTATCTCTGTTGCTGTTGTGGAGAGCCTTGGGATCTGTGTCTCTTCTTCTACCGACTCATTGACACTATACACACCTTTTGGGATAAGGGCATCTAGTGTACGCTAGTGTAGAGAGTGCCCTATCAAAGTTGCAGGGTATCATTTCTTATGGGATCTCTATGTCCTAGAGACGATAAGCTGTGATGTCATTCTCGGGATGGACTGGTTGGTTCCCTTCTAGGTATTCGTCGACTGTTATCACCGCAGAGTGATTTTTGTTTCACCAGAGGGTGAATATTTTCTTCATAGAGGTGAATGGGATGTTCAGGCGAGTCGATCGGGACTCGAGCATCATGAGCTAGGAAGGGTGACGACCCAAATTTCTAGTCTTTATCTGGATGATCAGGGGACTTCACAGTTGTACTTTCCTCCAGTGGTGGATCGTTTCTGGGATGTCTTTCCAGAGGAATTTTCAGTTTTTCCTCCAGAACGTGAGATAGACTTTTTATTTTGCTCTTCTTAGGAGTAACACCGGTGTCCATTCCTCCTTATAGGATAGATACACCTGAGTTGCAGGAGCTCAAGAATCAGTAGGAGGAGTTGCAAGAAAAGGGTTTCATCTAACCCAATACATCTCCTCGGGGTTCGCCTGTCCTATTTGTGAAGAAGGCAGACAGTACCCTTCAGCTTTGTGTGGATTATCAGAAGCTGAACCAGTTGACGGTCAAGAACCGATATCCCTTACAGAGGATCGACGACCTCTTTGATCATCTTTGAGGAGCCCAGGTGTTCTCAAAGATTGAATTGAGGTCCGGTTATCATCAGTTGTGTGTTAGACCATCAGATATACCTCTAACAGCCTTTTGGAGTAGGTATGGTCTATACAAGTATACAATCATGTCGTTCGGTCTCATGAACGCGCCTGCAGTTTTCATGGCACCGATTAACCGAGTGTTTCATCCTTACTTGGAATCCTTCATCATGGTCTTCGTGGAAAATATCTTGGTGTACTCTCACACTCAACACGACCATGCCACACATATTGAGATCGTTCTGAGTACACTGAGAGAGCATCGAATTTAAGCTAAACTCTCGAAGTTCCACTTTTGGATGGAACAGGTTCACTTCCTGGGTCATGTCATCTCAAAGGCAGGAGTATCCGTGGACCCAGAGAAGGTGAGAGATGTAGTTTCCTAGTAGCATCTGAATAACGTTTTTGAGGTGCAGAGTTTTCTAGGTTTGGATGGATACTACAGATGCTTCATTCAGGACTTCTCACGCCTAGCAGCACCATTGACAGATCTGACCAAGAAGAGGGAGAATTTCTTATGGTTAGATTCTTGTGAGTCAGCCTTTCAGGAGCTGAAGGGAAGGTTGATGTCGACACCGATACTATTCTTTCCAGAGCCAGTCAAGAGATACACTGTCTATTGTGATGCTTCAGGTATCGGACTAGGCGCTGTGCTTATGTAGGGAGATGGAGTCGTTGCCTACGGGTCTCGGCAGTTGAGGCCACATGAGAGGAACTACCATACGCATGATCTGGAGTTGGCAGCTGTCGTTCATGTATTACACTGTTGGAGACATTACCTTATAGGAGAGCACTTTTTGGTTTTCACCGACCACAAGAGTCTCAAGTACATCTTCACTCAGCGTGATCTGAATCTGAGGCAGCGCAGGTGGGTCGAGTATCTTCAGTCTTTTGATTTCGAGCTTGCCTATATGCCGGGAAAGGGAAACGCGGTGAAAGATGAGTTGAGCAGGAGAACTCAAGTTCAGGTAGTTCAGGAGGCCAGTAGTGAGTGGTAGCTTATGAATTTGTTCTCTGAGATGCATCTGGAGGTGCACGACAGACAAGGAAAGACCTTTCTATCTTCTTGTAGTTGTTACCTCTACACTACTTGATCAAGTACGGATGAGGCAACTATCAGACTCAGAAGGATTAGTCCTGCAGGAGAGTGTGTCAGGAGAGGACCCCCTTCCTAGATGGACAGTGGGTGAGGATGAGATCTTGCGTTTCCAAGGACGCGTATGGGTGCCAACAGACATACGCGGGGAGATGATGCGGGATTTTCATTCCTCAGTTTGGGAAGTTCATCCTGGAATCACCAAGATGTATTGAGATCTTCATCGCCAGTACTGGTGGCCAAGTATGAAGAAAGTTGTTGCTGGTTTTGATAGGTGATGATCTACTTGTCAGCAGGTGAATGCGGAGTATCAGTGACCAGCATGCCTTTTACAACAGTTACCCATTCCGGAGTGGAAGTGGAATGATGTTGTGATGGACTTCGTGACCGGGTTGCCGAGGTCGCCCTGAGGGAACGATGTTGTTTGGGTTGTCATCGATAGGCTTACAAAGGTTGCACATTTCTTGTCGATCAAGGAGACCTTCAATGTTGATGATCTGGGACAACTGTACATCAGAGAGATCATTCATCTGCATGGAGTTCCACACTCTATTGTTTCAGACAAGGATGTGCGTTTTACCTCTCGGTTTTGGCAGGGACTTCAGAAGGCCTTGGGTACATAGGTACTTTTGAGTATAATTTACCACCCCCAGATAGATGGCCAGTCTGAGCGTACGATCCAGGTGCTTGAGGATATGCTCCGAGCATGCATTCTAGAATTTGGCGCTTCTTGGGAGAAGCATATCCCTCTGGTGGAGTTTTCCTACAACAAAAGTTTTCAAGCGACTATTTAGATGGAAGCTTACGAGGCTTTGTACAGTGGGCCATGTCGATCAACCTTATACTGGCTAGAGGAAAGAGAGGCATCTTTGCTGGGAACTCATCTTTTTCAGGATACATCAGAGAAGATAGAGCTGATTTGGAAGAGGATGGCTACATCACAGTCTCGATAGAAGTCTTATGCTGATCAGCGGAGATGACCTCTGGAGTTCGAGGTCGGGGATCGGGTTTTCCTGCGTGTCACACCGAGGTTGGGACATAAGAGGATTCAGAGGCATGGTAAGCTTTCAACGTGGTACGTCGGGCCGTTTGAGGTTTTGGAGAGAGTTGGGCCGGTCGCCTATCGGTTGCAGTTACCCCATAAGTACTGGGCCATGCATGATGTCTTCCATGTCTCTTAGCTCTGGAATTACTTTTCAGACCCATCTCATGTCTTTCAACCCAAGGAGGTTGAGCTCGAAGCGAATGCATCATTTGAGGAGCATCCCATTCGGATTGTCTATCACAGTACGAAGGTTCTCCATGGGCGATCTGTCCCTCTTGTACGAGTGCTATGGCAGCATGGGTGAGTACAAGATGAGACCTAGGAGAGGAATGCCGATGTACGATCGTAGTGGCCGGAGCTGTTCGGGGTTTCTTTTTCTACGCCTCGCTAGGTAAATTTGGGGACAAATATCTTTAAGGGGGGAAATTTTTAAGAACTCGAATCTTCATTTTAGGTACGACTTTCCTTTTTCTGGATTTTTTGAGAAGAATAAAGTTTCTAGAAATTTTTGAAGTACACATCGTGTACTTTCTGAGTACATGCTGTGTACTCTTTTTCCGCTCAAAACCGTGTACTGGCCGTGTCTTGGCCACACACACGGTGTGTAGGGGTGACATGGAGGATGATTTTGGCGGAGTACAGAAAGACCTAGTACACGCCGTGTACTCTAAAAGTACACTCCGTGTAATTGTTTTTCATTAAATGGACCGGGGTCGCGCCTAATCAACGAAAAGCACTTCTTCTCCAGCATCTTCATCCGATAGCACCGAGAACCCGTGAATCTTCGACGGGCCACCGCTCCTCCGTCCGTTCTCTGATCCGAGCACGGTCGATTGAGTTGGAATCGCAACGGTGAGTTATTCCTTCTGCTTTAGCCTTAATTTCCAATTCCTGCTTCTTCTCAAGATATCGTGGGTTGAACGTTTTTGGAGTTTTCTCAGATCTACGACGTTCGGGAGAGAATCAGTCATTGTGGTTCAAGTATATCAATCTCCTAGGATCAAGGTAGGTGGTTTGTGACTTTCTGTAGAAATTCTTTGAGTATATTTTGCAATTGCGCCAATTCAATTGAATGGGAACTGTGCGTTTTCCTGTTTTTACCCTGATTGATTTACCTACTTTCTTGATTTCTATAGTAGAGGTTTACCTTTGTGATTAAAGTAGTTTTTGTTGTACTCTGGATTCGTGCCATACTTGTTTTTCTTGTTTTGCATTTTCCAGTTTCCATTCCTAGTTGTAGGATAGTAGAACTGTTTCTTTATTATGATGTTGAGCCTTATAATGACAACCAAGTAGTTTTGAGGTTTACTAGGACATTGCACGCACGCTGAGCATGTTAATTTCACATAGGACTGTGAGAACCTAGTGTAGTATACCATAGGGAGAATGGATGTAAGGGCTTCTCCAGAGTATTTTTTAATACGATGCTAGACCACAGGGGGAATTGACGATGAGTGTTTCCTCAAAGAGTCTGTAGTTCCTCGACGCAGGACACAGGGGGAATGAGACGTTGAGTGCTTCCCTAGAGAGCCTTTAGCACGATACGAGACTATAGGGGGAATTGACAGTGACTGCTTCCTCAGAAATTCTACTCTTTGCTGAACTAGATGGGTGAGACTGTGTGTGCCTCCTAGAGGGCTTCTAGTACTTGTAGGTTTAACCATAGGGGTTAGGCTGTGAGAGCTACCCATAGGGTTACCTATTTTATACTTGTTTTTGGTTATTACTTGTGTACTTTACATGTTAGAACTGTGAATTGTAGCTACTGTGTATTTCTTGTTTACTGATCCTGTACTTTACTTGCCATGTATTCATTGAATGTTAGGCACAAATCTTTGGGTGGTTGCCTACTGAGACTTTGTCTCACACCCTGTTTGGGCCATGTTTTTGGGCCTAATCAGACTATGTTACTGCAGGTATAGATAAGGGAAAGTGCCCTTCTACTTCAGGCACCGGACATACGGTGGAGCTGGAGAGCAGGGGACCAAGCAATGGCTTGTGTTGCTGAGGAGTTTACTTTTTTTTCTTTTGCACTTTTTTTTCAGTTTTACTTCAGCACGTTGGTTTGTTTACAATTTTCCATAGACATATGTACCCTGTTGCATCATTATTATTTTATACATTGCTTCTGCTGTTCAGTTCAGTTGTTGTATGCTGTTATTTGTTTCTGCTATTGTGTCTGGTTGTTCTTCTGCTGTATACTTTACCGAATGAGGGCATAGTTTCCCCACTGACATCACCAAGGACATCCTTTCTAGTCGGAAGCCTCTGTCATTTGGGGAAACACGCTTGAGGTCATGTGGTGAACTGGGTACGGGGCACTAGTGGAGGGGCTCCGGATTCGGGTCATTACACCTTTAGTGTGAGTAATTTATGAGAAAATTATGTCACTTAATATCCATACACATCTTTTCACCCAACCATAAATTATGAATACTTATTAATTAATATAAGGTGAATATACGTTATTTATCAACTTTAAAAAATAGTTTTTTAATAAGTCAATTCATTATCTGATTTGTTTCAATAGTATACTGGATTGACCTACGCGTGTGTACCATTTATCCGACTATTTTATACCCTCAAATAAATAAATAAACATATAAATTAAATAAATAATGGACTGGTGAAATGTAAAAAATATGGTGATATCTAGGCTGGAAGATTTAGTTTTGAATTCCTCAAATTCTTAAGTGAAAGGGTCTTGAAATTTGATAGCAAACTAGGTTGGGTGTATTCGGTGGAAAGAATATAGTAAGAAATTATTTTAAAGTAATCTATATTTACTAGATAGAAAGTTGAAGGAATAATAGGAAATGGTTTCCAAACAAACACATGAAGAGTTAGTGACATGGTAGACTTTGGAATTCAGTGTTAAGAATAGTTTCATACATTTCCTTGAACTTCATTCCGATACAATTTATGAGGCATATTTTTTGATGATCACTAATAATTACTCCTTATTGTGGTTTTTTCTTTGTTCACATTTCTGTCGTGAATTATAATTTCATTAAATTTTAAATAATAATGAATTTAGAAATATCAACATGATTTTTTTTAGAAATTTGGCTTGAATTGGGAGTGAAAATGTTTAGGTTTGGGGGTGTGATCACATAGTGATTCACTATTCATTTTGACCATTATAGCACTTTATTAACTGATTTTTCTTTTTTATTTTAAAATTTTAATAAAAAATTTCAATTAAAATTTTGTTTAATTAGTTAATTTTTATTACTATTAAAATGGAAAATTCTATTTGTTTGAATGATTTTATTTGTAGGAGGAGGTTACTTAGAGGGCCAAAGATGATGTAGAAAAAAGGTACAATCTAAACAGAAGCCCACGAATATATTTCCACTATTTCACACATTTAGAGAAATAAATATTCCTTATTGATAAATTTTTTTTGGAATGATCCAGAACATAGTGGTTTACAACTAATTTTAAGTATCCTAAGCCCAATTTGTCCATTTGTTTGACCAAACGAACTAATCTGTAAAAAAACCAAATCTGTTTGAAGTCAAGATTTTAGTTTGGTATTTTGATAATATCTACCATTATAAAAATAAAATGGACACTATATATAACATGGATATATTAAATATTATAGAAAAATTATTTTTTTTTCTAAGTTGAGGTAAGGCTATTTACCAATCCAAAAATGAGAAACAAGTGGTATCTCGTTATCTGGGTTCTCAAAACCACCTCCCATTTTGGCTACAAAAGGAACCTTGGTAACCACATTTGAATTCTCAACCAAGGAGTGAAGTGATTCCATTTTGGAGTTCCAAAGGAGTCCTTTATTCACCTTATAGGTTCTAGATATCCATATCCTAAAATGGAGAGATGAAATGAATAATGAGATCCACCCGAGCCTCTCCCTCATCTCAATGGCGATCTAAATGGTGGCTGATAATTGTGAGGGAGAAACACACTATGTCAAGGGAGTTACATAACATGTTTTATATTGGTTTGATGTATTTTGGTTTTGATAAAATTTCACTAATAAGTATCTTACTTTTATTCTTATTTGAATTATTTGTTTGATTCAAGCGAATGGAATGCTCTTTACTTTTTACCGACTAGTGAGAGGATTTGAGTGTGTGACTTGTGTTGTATCAATTAGAAAAGGCAAGATTAATTTTCTACCAGAAAAATTTATGATTTTAATTTTTGTTTGGAATTTATTATACTAAGAATAATATCTTGACCTTGGATATATTAATTTTATGTTGAGGATTTGATTTCACTTGAATTGATATAAAATATTAGATATTAATCAGGATTCTAATTAATATCAATCAAATAATTACTCCAAATATAAATGAACCTATAAGAATAATTAAATTTATATGTGGTGTATAAAAATTTCAATGATATAATTCAATTTCATTTCAAAACCATCCTTCTTCTTTCAACCAATAAAATCTTTAATCGAGTTATACTATTTTGAAGCATTATTTAAAATCCCAATATTTTCTACTTTGATTTTGAAACAATTATTAGAAATGCGCACTATAAACCACCAAAAAACTTTGATAGATGACCTAGGGTCCTACATATGTTATTTATTTTTTAGAATTAATTTTCATCCCTAGATATATGAATACATGGATCATAACATCTAGATGTTAGAAAATATTTTGTAGGCATGAATCTTGGATTTCAAAGGGTAATGGTTAAAGAACTTATCATGGTTGATTTTCCTATAATAATGGAAATTAGTCACCCAATGGTATGTTTCTATTTGATGCATTGTATAGATGACCATGTCATTATCCATTGTGATGGGATGAGGTTGGGGAGTTAGTACTCCTTTTTCCTGATGTGGCGATGTGCATGATAGAGAAGATTCAGATGTATTGAGAGAAGATGAAATATGCACCTGATTTTTAGAAGGCCTATGATAATTTTTTGAAGATGAACTTAGAGTTTTAGGTTATATACATTGTGTCCTTTAGGGAATCCCCTCATTTGGGGAGCAAAGGTTTGCATAGGGAAGTAAGATTTATCCTTTGTTTGTTGGGCCTTATGTGGTGTTATAATGCATTGGAGAGGAGGTGTATATTTTTTCACTCCCACCATGACTAAGAAGGATCCATGATGTATTTTAGATTTCTTCACACTATAAATATCTTCATGATGAATCCCATATCATTTATTTGGGAGATTTTATTATCAATGATGATGTGATATTTCTGGAGTGACCAGTAGAGATCCATGACCATTGAGAGAAGTTTATGTATGGATGAGTTGTTATTTTTTTTGTGCTATGGAGTCCTGGTGTCTTGGAATAGAGTACTTGGTAATATGATAAATTTATTTAAGATTAGTATCCTGAGTTTTTTGATTTTTGATTTTTTTGTTATTTATTTGGTGATGTAATAGTTGGTTTGTTAATGGTTTATAAAATGTCCCATTTTATTCTTATGAGTCATGATTGGTTGGTTGATGAATTCAGGATGTAATGAGATCCCTAAGAGGTATATGATGGGATGGTTGTTTGAAGTTCTCCATTTTTTCTCTTATTCTATTTTGTTTATTCTCAAGGATTAAATTTTTTAGGAGGTCTCTAATGTGAGGTCTTAGTTTTCTTAAGATTATCATTCATGATTTTCCAGGACCTGGTGGTACTGAGAATGAGTTTGTAGGTGTTCTAAAGGATAAAAAAGAGTTCTATCCATTTAAATGGTCACCACTCCAAGGTGGTGAGAATGGTTCTATTATTTTTGATTTTCTCTTGGGAGCATGAGAATGGGGTAGGCCATTTTGGCCTTGGTGTTTGGAGGTTGTCAATGGAGTTGGCCGTTTAGAGATAGGATGCACCACAATAAGTGAAATGACCTAGATTGCTATTATGGAGGAAATTTTGTGTGGGGTTTCCACCTGTCAAAAGTGGGGATAGTGAAAATTACAAGGGGATACCATTTTCACAGTCACAACAATTGGATGATCTCTTTATGGGAAACATGAATTGTGGTGATCACTATGTTGTAGTCCTGAGTGTGGTGAGTATAAAATGAAGAAGCACTCAGTACTTCACCATAATGTCTGGAAATTGTGGGTATCTAGGTGTAGAAACTCCATATAACACACTATGGTTGAGGCCATGGTAATGATAAAAATGGTTTGACATGAGTTTTAAAGTGAATGAGAATCAGTGGTTCAAAGAATGAATTCTGGATCTGCTCTTTGATCAGCCTCACCATGAGTGTTTTGAGGACCCCAAGCTATACTGAAGGTTTATGAAGCCTACTATATAAAAATGGGTGTCCTTACTTCCTTGATTTAGTTTTTCATCTTCTATTAATCCCTAGTATATCACTTGAATTCTCAAAACTTTGATTTTTCACTTATTTGGAGATATAACACCTAGTTTATCATGAATATTAGCAAATCCAGGTACTCTTCTCTCCACTCTCTCCCCCAATTATTCTTGTCCTTATTCCTTATGGGAATTTGTTTTAGTGTATATACTTTATTTTGGGTTTGAAATTGAGTAATAATTGACGGTAATTTTTGGTTTTTAGGTTTCAGTGGTGTTACATTTTGTGGTGGCTGATTCTTGACCTTTCATCCTTACCCATAGATCATTAAACAACTATTTTAGGCATTGGATCCTTTCTCGATCCCTCTTTTACATGAATATATGGAAATTTTATTATTCCATCTTCCTTTGGGGGGATATTATGTGTTTTAATAATCATATAAATAATTGGATTTAACTGAAATTGAAGGGGGGGATAGAATTACATGTGTTTACATACTATTGATTTTTTTGAGTTTATACATTATTTTTAGTATTATTGAAAAAAATAACTACTAGGAGCCTTGTAATTTTCATGGATGTTTTTATTTTTGAATCCCTTTTTGTGTTAATTGATTAAAATCAACCCCCATAAAAGGAAAAGAACTTATTTATGGTTAATAAACCTGTTTCTCATGAGATTTTGAGATTTTATGAGAACACCCATGAAAGTAATGAAGTAATATGATGAAATCCCTTTATATTAATATGAGTTTTAAGGGATTTTGGAAGTTGAGTTTGATACTATATGTGCATGGTTTGGTTTCTACATTTTCGTATATAATGTGTGGGGATATTATATAGAATCATATGATGATGGTGGTGATCGGTTTCGGTGTGAAATATGTTGGGATATAGAGTGATGGTTTTATTGGAATGAGATGTGATTATTATTGGTGTGAGGAAGATTTATTGAAATGTGATGTGTTATGATAATAACCCAGTAGAAATGGAATGAAGTGTTAACAATTAAATTAAAATAGAATGGCTTGGATTTAAAGGTTTGTAGGTTATAATTAATTTGTGATTATTGGATTAACAGAAATATTGATTAATGGTCTTATATAATTGAATATAATTTGATGGTTAGAATGAGTTATCATTAAATAAAAAATTAATAGTTTTGTACATGGAAGTTAGTTAGAAACCAATAAATATAGAAATTGGTTAACTTGAAAAGGGAATAAGAATTATAAATTTTGTGTGTGTTGTTTGTGTGGTGTGTTTCATTGGTGGTGGAAGTTTATGGTATATGTCAAGAGATGTTGTGGTGATTTTGTAATATTTCAAGCGGAGTAAGATATAAACCCATAGGATGGGTATTGTGTGTTCTGTATCTATCTTATATTTTCATGTCATTTATATACACATCCCACCCAAGTTGAATAACCTTACCAATACCCAAATATTATAGGTTTCAATTTTTCCCCAACATCTAGTTTGGTAGTGAAACAGATGGATGGATACCCCCTCTTCCACACTCTTTCATTGGTAGTAGTAATAAAGAGAGTCGGTGTGAGAGATTCCTAATGATGACAACAGTTGGAGTTGTATATTTTTAATGATGAATATTAATAATGTTATAGATTCTTAGTGATGATTATGGTTGGTGTTGGAGATTCCCAATGATGGTGAGGATATGATATGTTGTGGGGGGCATTCATGGTATGATGATGGCACAAGGATAATTGCCTTCTTGTTCATGATACCCTACTCCCCTGGTTATGAGATGAGGTTGTGATGTTGATGTTTAATGATATTAGCATGATAATATTGACCTTGAGAGGGTGGTGTAGGTAAGGATGTGTTCTATCCCACATCAGATATGGATTTACATATGATGTCATAATATAGAGGAATGATAGTATAAAGAGTTTGATGTTGGTTCATGAGGGAAAAAATATATAGGAAAGTGGTTTTAGGGATTTTTTTTCTATATTTCATTTGATGTACTATTATTATAATTGGATGATTTATTTAGTGAGAGTGTTGTGGTGATATTGGGATTTCATTTTTAACCTATTTAGGTGCTTGTTGGTTCCACTGTTTGTTTAATACTATATTAGTATGTTCTTTTCAGATTTTCCGGAGAGAAATTGGGTATGATTCTATTGAGTATACATGTTATTATCACCCTATGCATATATATATATATATATATATGTTTTTCATTTTTCTAAGAGAAATTTGGGGGGTGATATAGACATTAATAGCTTGGGTGTTGGAGATGTTGTTGAGTTTATACAATATTATTTTCTTTGGGTATTTACTTTTGGAGACATTAGTTGTATTTTTTTCAAATTTGGAATCCGTTTTAAGATGATTTGGTTTTACTTTTATATTATGTGTTGAAGATTATTAGTGGTTGTTATCTTATCTCCAAATCCTCTATAAATATTCTTGAGGATAATTCCTCCCACATGTGTAATTTTATACCTTTAGTGCTAGTTGCTAAACCTACTGAAGGTGGGACTTGGGAGTCATTATATCGATTCCTTAATCATCATACTAGGAGGGGTATATTTGGATAGAAGAGGTAATGAAATGTGGTTTATAAACATGCGTTATAGTGTTTATTTTTGGGATGAGGTGACAGTTGATGATGTTTTGTTGATGCTATTTCATTCTCATATCCTTGGTCAATTAGTGAGGGGTTTTCCTACAGTCTGACTATTGGTTTGAGTATGAACAGTCACTAAACCGATAAGTGGGAGCGGTGGGAAATTTTATCTTCCTTTTTAGTAACTGTTTTTAGGATGGCTGATGAATTAACGATATTTCTTGAATTTTTTAATGTAATTGGTTGGAAATATTGGTTAGGGTAATGGTTGAGGATGTTTTAGTAAACATAGATAAAAGTTAAAATGATGTATAACATATAATTTAGTGGTTATATTTCTCATTCTTATTTTTGATCATACCTGTGATTATGTTTTATTTGGTTGATATTACCCTTTCTTACTCTTTTACATTTATTTCAATCAAATTTAATTTTTTTTAGAAGGATGATCCTACCGAGTTCTCCCAAGTGATCACCCCACCATAGTTTTCTAAGTGTTTTGCAGGATAGTCTGAGGACAATGAGATCTACTATTTTTGTATCCTGGATAGAGACAAAGGATGATTTGGAGTTTCATTGGACCTTAATAAAATGTATTTTATGATTTTTTTGATATATAGGCGGCATTTTGGTTGTAGAAATTCACTTGTTTCTTAATGAAAATATATTGGTGTTAATTGGTGGTTTATTTTTATTATTCATAATATATCATGATAGTAATGCCTCAGATATGCCTATTTTATACCCTTAGTTGTAGTCTTCAACCCATGTCTTATTAGAGGTTGTATTTAGGGGTCACTCTCAACTTTTTTATTGTCCTAAGAGTGGTTATAGTGAAGGAGGGTCATAACATGCATGCCATGTGGAATTATAAAAAATTATACCCCAAATTGTCCCATTTGAGATGTTTATTGCCTTTTCAATATATGCACTTTGACTTGGTTTAAGAAACAAAAAAATATCTTATCAAATCTCAGACTCTAGAACTTAGGTTACTACTTTAAGTCATTCTATAGAGAGTTTCTTTCAACATTTTCCTAAATGAATGTTAGACTAATAATTATTTTACATATGTTATCAATATATTTTACTTAGAAAAATATGAAGCTCCCACTAACCACTTATTGATACATAGAAAAATAATTATTCCATATTTTAATGTCTTCCTTTATCCATAAATTTATCCATGCTACATTAATATAATAATCATGGTAGCTACTATGACAATTAGAATTAAAATTTATTTTAACATCTCTATTTGTGATAATATTTCAATATATAAAACAATTTGACCGATCTTAAGCCATAAATAACAAATATTTATTTATAAGTAATCACTTTACCATATATGGATAAATTTCCCATGAATACCATTTTTAACTAAGTGAGATTTACATCAAATGGACAAATTACAAAAAATACAAAATCAATTTTGGTATATGGAATCCGTTATGTAATTTATATTCATTTATAATGTTAACTTATTTTCCATTCACTACTTTATCATAGGTTAATGATTTATTATTATCATTTAATATTATATCACCTAAATAGGGATTATAAAACCACTTATCTTTGGTTTTATATTTTCTACACAGCATGTGTCTTTGGAACATTCTCTTTCGACAGGATCTTATGAAACTTGTTCCTATTCCAAAAATATGTGAATCTCAATCCTATAATTTATCCTAGATAATATTTCTCCTACTATCCCAAATAAATATGTGCAGCCTTTTATGGAAATAGAATATTTCAATTGAATATAAATTTTCTGTCTCATGGATTTATACAATATCCTTAGAAACCATTTGGATAATTAAATGAGATATACTTTTTGTTTTTCTTGATACAATTTTATTTATTGACTTGGAATTAATAAATTATTTTAATCTAAATACATGAATTTCAAGACATAATGTAATTATTTACTATTATAACTCATTTTATTGTCATTTTTTATTATATTTTACATATTTTTAAGGGTTAATGTCACTATTTCACAAAGTATGTCTCAAAAGGGATAATGGAAGATTTGAATTACTTATAAGACTCTTCATTAAAATTCGTTTTACTAACATAATTGTTATGATGTCTATAATGAAATTTGATTTTAGGAATTAATCTACTATAAATTTTAATGATTGATTAATTCTTGGTTAATATATTATTCAACTTACCCACACAAATCATCTCCTATCTATTAACCACACATATTACTTTTTTTACTTTTATATTCTTTAAATTTCTTAAAGTAATATCATGAAGTACATGAATTTACCTTTAACTATAACTTCAAATAATTCACATGTATCTTGTTCTTTTTATGTAATTATTCAAACTTAACATGTGTCTTATTGAACTATATATGTAATATTTTTTTCTTCATCACCTCTAATGTCAAAATGTGTTTTGGTCACTTTAATTATTATAAACAATCATGTCAAATACCTAAGAGTTTTTTCTCAAAAGAAGTTTTAATGTTTTTATTGGTATTTAATTGACATTTGCCTCTAGATTTTCTTGACCAAGAATTAGAATTCCACAACCTGGTATTAATTGAGTCTTATATTTTATATTCATCATTAATTTGGAATATAGGATATCTCTAATTCATGTATAATTAAACTATGAATTAGGTGTGGTATACCATGAAAAATTTCTTTCAAACTCGAAATAAAATCTCATTATGTCTAAAATCGACACGTGATAATATTTTTAGTAACACACATTACATAATAATAGTTTTAAAATACAAGAATATATCCATTAGGAATGTGAAGATATGATATTCTCTATATTATATAGGATTAAAAATATATCAGAAACTTTAAGATTCACTTAACTGTTGTAATTATTTTGGTCTTACCATGTTCTTGAATTTGGATACATATATGAAATTTATATAATATATCTATGTCTTGTAACACCCTTACACCCCAGAATACTAATTGCTATCCAGGATATTAGGTACTACATCACCTTGGGTGTTCCACCCCATACAATAGAGAATAATGACTATATTTGAGGGTGTAAGGTGGTACAATGGGGAGACTATACACTCAATTTAGATTAGAAATAATAATAGGAATAATAGACAATCAGATAACCCAATCAAAAAGAACACCAACGATAAAATAATGTAAAGTAAAAAAATAAATACATTATAAGATTCTATAACAATTACATATTCCATACATGCCACACAGGATCTTCTAAGGGTAGATCATATATATAGGATAACCAAATAAAAAAGTAAAAGTAAAACTAAAAATCATCCCCCCAAATGGTCCTCAGTCTAAATTTAGCCAAGAATGTGAAGAAAAATTTTGTGCAATAAGACATTTCCTTAAACCTATAATGTTTTACTAAATAGTGATTTATTATTGAGTACCTATGTGCCATGGTGACCCAAGAAGGTTGTGAGTACAAGTCAATAGGACACCACCAATGACATACCTAAAATAAATAGTCTTCAAAGAAAGTGCCTGAGTAAGTTCTCATGGTTAGTAATTTAATAGACTTAAAAATACTAAGAAAATAAAGAAATAACCATAAATTCCACATGTTCACATAGATGATCAAGGATTTCTATACTTTTCTCACTACTTAGGTCTATGAACCCAATAAACCATACCTTTTTGGCCACTTATAAGGTGTCTCTGAGCATGTCACATGGAATGTACCAAAAATAATATAATAAACCAATTTTACATAGTATACATGATAATGTAACTAAGACTCTCAAATTGAAGTGTTATTAGCCAAGGAATAAGCTAATAAGTAAAACAAACCTTCCATGTGTGAGTTTTTTAGCCAATGGTATAAGCCAATATGTACCAGGAACCTCTCCTATGAGAGGTTTCTTAACAAAATATCACAACCACCCATAAAGGGTGTTTTCCAATATTAAGTATCACTAGCCAGCTTATAGGAAGTTTTATTTTTAATAATATAACCAAACCCAAGGTATATTCCATATAAGTATCATGACCACACCAATGTCATTTTTATTTACTTTTTAATATATATCAAAAACATTTTTTCCAATTCCATAAACAAACCACATATCAATAAAATCTATTAGGGACATATAAATTTACTATTTTCTAATTTCCATTACCAATTTCATCATAATTTTTCATTTAAAACATTGGTTCCACTCCACTATTATTTTTTATCAAAACACTTAACAATTCATCTATTTTATAAGCCTCAGATCACATTATGCATCCATTACCCATTTCAAATTTTTTTATCGATTTACCATGTCATTACCATTTTTTGTGTAACATCCCTGGTAAATAAATAATAAGTCATATTTCATATTTATTAATATTTGTGAATTAAATATTAATTTTACTTTAAATGGGTTGTTATTATTGATAGCGTACCCGATACACAACAACGGGTTTCTTTGAAATCTTAGGTTACAGACTAATAATATAATATTTTTATTTTAAATGGAAGTTGACTCATAACTGTTGTATTGGAGGGAATGAAAAAAACCAAATAAAATGTGATTATACATTTTTGTTATATGTATTTACTTTTATCCAATAAAAGGTAGAGGCTTAAAATGTGAATGAATCTAATTTTTAGCATAATTTACATTAAAAGGTCGATTTATCACCTTTTAATGGAGAATCCCATTTTAATATAGTTTTGGTCACTTTAATACATTATAAATGACAAAAAAAATACTTCTTTACAATGGGGACATCAAATTTTACTTTGGGTAATTTTATGGTATTTTTCTGATAAAGTTCATTTTTTAATGAAGAGTGAAAAATATTGTATTTTAATTCAAAAGTGCCCTTTAATCTAATTTATTTATATAGATAGATTATCATTTTAATTGGTTTAAAAGTGAAATTAAAATATATTTTTACCATTTAATCCAATGTTGTTCATTGGAATTAATTTCACTTTGAAATTGGACATAAACAAGTATCAGTCTTTTGATAGTTATTGTTTCTAAAAAACACGCTATTTTTTTGATAATGGGAATTAATTTTAAAATTAATTAATGCCACTTATATGTTTTGAATTTGAAAAAATATACATAATTTTCGAATTCATAATATCAAATATAGCTTAGGCCGAAGTTTTGGTATTTTTCTGAAAAACTTCTATTTTTGATGAATAGTGAAACCACTTAGTGGTAGTTAAAAAAACCGACTTTTTCATTTAAATGAAATTTTACCACTTCTGTGAATTAAATTCCAAAAATCCGACATACATGATTTTTATCATGAAGTAAAATGTGGTTCATTAAGATGAAAATAATTTTTGGGGAATAGTAACTTTTGACTTTTATTTATCGCGGTTAAAGGTAAATAGGTTAATTCAAAGTAAAAGGAATATTATAATAATTCAAAATTACCTTAACACTTGTCCAAACCTTATTGGTGGAATCATTAATGACCATGGGAATCTTTGGGTCGATTTTTGGACCCCATTGAGCCACTTGGGTGTGATAATGACAATTTAGATTAATTAATTTAATGTAAAGACAAAATTGACCTTAACAAAAATCCTTTAGTAATTAATTTTTATATGGTGTTATATAAGTCATATTTTCGACTATAAATATTAATTGGAAATATAAAAAGAGTTCCTACATCATGGTATTTTTTAAAAATTTTAGACCAGAGAAAAAATTAAATTATTTATGACATAATAATACTGCAGTATTTACCTCATTATAAATCATTTAAATAAATAAGATTATAATGATTAAAATAATATCCAAAAAATGTCAAATTATGATTGGATTATTTTATTTCTACCATGAGTCATCTTATCTTCATCATTAATTATTTATGGACCATTAGAAACCGAATATAATTATATAATAAAATAATAATTTCACACTTTCCTAAAGAGCCCCTCCTCCCCCTTATAAAAAAAAGACCACTTCTAACCAATTCCTCACACCTCTCAAGCCATTTGGCTCATCCAAAATCTACCCAATTAATCTCCCTACATCCCTATCCTACCTCTAGAAGCCTAACCTTAGGCAGAAGTCACTTCAAGAAGTCCTTTTGGTTCAAACCAAATGAAGTTACCCAAATTAAAGGTAACTTTTTCTCTTAAATTGTTTTCATTTATTTTACTTCTCCAACCCCTAAAATCTTTTTATTACTTTATTTTGTAACAAAATCAGTATCATCAATAGACTAGGATTTTGTTATGAGATGTATTCGAGCTACACTTACACACACCTCCATCTAATGGATAAAGAACATAATGTTTCTATGGATGGAAAACTAACGCCTCACGAAACGATGATTGTTCAAATATCTCCAAATGCCTCTCATGGTGGACATTATTATGGAAATGTATTTATATATGATATATATTATGTTTATGTTTTCTTTATTCATCTATATTTTCCATTTATAGAATGACTTTATGGTTTCCATAGTGGGTAAATATGATAATCTCATTTGAGGATGTGCGGACTACCGCCCCCTCAAAGTGATTTGATTTGTTAATGCGTTATGTGGGATGTATAAGGATGGAGGTAATGATATTATATATGATATTATACTGGAATTATAATATAACTATGTATCATTATGTTTTATTTCCATTAAAATAAGAAATAGAAATGAAAGTAGCGTTCATGCGTACGTACGGCTTACCATCTCCATGAATGGTGAATTTCATTTCCAACCTCTAAATGTTATGTACTATTATAAATAAAGTTATATAATAGATATATATGAAATATATGATATCAAAATAATTAATATCATTTTGGATATAAGGAACCATTGACCACATGAACAACATGTGATTATAAGAAGTCCATTTTTGAATCCAGTACCAAATATCGACAAAGTGGACGTTATTAACATAAATTATTACATAATGTTTATAACATGTAATAAGTGATATAAAAGGAATAATAAACTTGAAAAATGTTATTAAGAAATTATAAATTAACTTTAGTTTATTATTCAGGAGATTAAATAATGATCGAGTCAAGTCGAACACGAGGTAAGGGATCCGACCTCTCTCTTTCTTTTCAAGTACTCTCTTTTATGTCATTTATTTTAGGATCCATGTTCTTATGTTGGAGGATGTTATTTTATATTCAACATAATGTAATTTGTATTTTAATATGATGAGAAACCCCCTCTTACTCTCATCAATTCATTTTAATAATTTTTAAGTGGCGCCGTTGGGCTGTCGAATTTTTGTTAGGGATTTCTTATCTCACTTTTAAATTCCATGAGATTTCCATTGTTCACCACTTATTTATTGCATGTGGTGTATTTTATACTTTAATTTGATATATATTTTCCTGATAATATATATATTCAGGGTATTCTATGATTCATTTGGTGGTTATTAACTTTTGTTCTTACGACTAGATTGATTACAACGTGGTAAAGGGTTTCATCTCACTTTTTATTCCCGTGGGATTCATGCTATATTCGCATATATTTCATTTTGTGTGGTGTATGTACTACCCATGATTGTAATATTTGTGTAATATAATTTAATTTATAAGTATTGACATATTCATTGTATTATCCTTCTATCATTTGGCATATGTTTTGTAAGTTACCAAACCGGTAAGGGAACGTTTCACCCTCCTCTTTTTTAAAAGACTTCTTTTTGTCATGTCTTTTAATTTACATCTTATTATGTTGGGATGTGTTCTTATATATCCTTATTGATCTAAATTTTGTGTTCATGTGATGAGATACTATTTTCTCTCTCATCAACTCATTTTCTAAATTTTAAAGTGACGCCATTGGGCTGTCGAATTTTTGCAAGGGAGCTTCTTAACCCAATTTCAATTCTTTGGGTTAAACTTATACTTCTTGAATATGTCGTCTTATAAATATGTGTGAATGAACTATGATTGTTTTACACTTAATATCCTCTTATATTGGGTGTATTATTATTTTTCACACATAATTATGTAATTGATTTATCCTTAATCAAAGGATACCATCTTTATGAGTGATTTCATCTCAATTTACATTTCCATTGAGAATTCATTGTTTTTATGCACCAATTCACTCTTATATGGTGTATATAATGTCGTTTTTCATATTATATCATGAATCCCATTATTCTCAGGATATTATAACATTCTGATTAAATTTTATTCCTCATTTATTTGTATTTAAGCATTTCTCATTTTGTTAAAACAACTCTTTAACTAAAATATCATTTTAATTGTTTTAAAGATTTATTCTTCTAAATATTTATCATTAATGTCCATGTTTTTAAAATTGTTTTAAGGATTTATTTACATAGAAATTGTTGTTTTAAAATTTTAATTCCTTTAAAATCTTCAAAGTGGTATGTGACACTTTGATTCAAAAAAATCTCTTTATTAAATGGATTTGAAAATGGTTTGATAAAGCATTGATTTTATCAATATCTTGAAATTATATACTGTGATTGAAAATGAAATTTTAATAGTGAAATGTTTATATATGAAATATTTTATGTGCTATGATTTTATAATGGTACTTGCAAATTTGACGGGTGGTTACGTGATTAACCAAATGATGGGTGGTGCCGTGAATA
This sequence comes from Viscum album, assembly GCA_963277665.1. Taxonomy (NCBI): domain Eukaryota; kingdom Viridiplantae; phylum Streptophyta; class Magnoliopsida; order Santalales; family Viscaceae; genus Viscum; species Viscum album. The sequence continues at coordinate 597,679,272 of OY728159.1, read as the reverse complement.
CCACGACGGGTGGTTACGTTATAACCTCCAATGAATTGGGGATGAAAGTCATCCATATGGATATTACATTTAGTGATATGTGTGGAAGTCGACCGTATGGTTATTCCATTTAAGTATGTTTATGTCCCATGTTACCTTAATAAGTTATGTGTTCTTTATATGGGTTTTATGGTAATCTTTTGGTTACAAAAGGGTAAGTGATGATCTTTTATTCAAAGAAGAGTATTTAATACTTCCTAAAGGTGAAAAATATTACTTATGTTAAAGTATTCATGGTTTACTTGTTGTTTTAAAAAACTAACAGTTTTACTTATTTTTGTTTCCCTTACTGAGCTTTTTATGCTCATCCCAAGTTTTGAAATATTTTTCACAGGACATAATGTGGAATAGGGTCAAGGATGGGATCAAGGAAAATTCATGCTTTCTTAAACATGGAACTAGACATGAATATTTTTTTCAAGTGTTCATGTTTTGTAAAAAAAATGGATACTGGGTAGAAGTTTCTACTTTGTAATATTTTGAAATGTAATAGTTATGGCCTAACTCTCTAAAACTCTAAACCTGAAAAGATCCTCAATGTGAATTATTAATTTAATTCAATATTATGTAATGTTTTAAGGTCAGGTCCTTATAGTTGGTATCAAAGGTCAGTTTAGACAACTTTAGAGATTTGGGTGTTATCTAAACATAAGTAACATAAATATAATGGTTATCATATTAGAAGGAGTCGTAGTTATTTTGAATGAGTTTAAGATAACATGAATAATTATTTTCCCTCCTCATAAGATATTATATAATGATTTTACTGATAAACTCACACTGACCTTTTTGGTTTTAGTAAATGGCTAGATCTAGTAGGCACCAAAGTAAGAGTGGATGTGAAGAAAATGGTGAAAGTTATCTTAATGAGAAACTAAATGAAATGAGAGATGTAATGAGAAATCTTGTGGTTATTCTCAACCAACTATCTGGAGTCATGATTGAAAACATGACACTTGGTGATTTTTATAAGGCATCATATATTCAAGAAACAAATCCATATGGAATTTCAGGTAATAATCATAAAGGTTAGTATATTCAAAAACCTATTTTTCAAGTATGTGGAAAGAAAAACCTAGGAAAATGCTTCAAAGGTACGGGAATATGCTATAGATGTGGGAATGAAGGTCATAAAGAAAGAACCTTCCATGGAAAAAGGAAGCATCCAGCTGACTCTAGTAAAGGGAAAGAAGTTATTTCTGAGGGATAAATTGAATGTTTTAAATGTGGTGTGAATGGTCATTATAAAAACAGGTGTCCTATGAAGATGTTTCAGGAATGGGATCACTAGTATCGTACAAATATTTGTTTACCAATACCTAATGCCATTCTGATTGAGGATGATGAAACTGACAACGACCAATAAAATGTATGGATTATTTCTTAACATATGTTTTTATATTATTGAATATTAGGATATTATTCATGATTCTATTTGTAGGAAAGAAGTATTTTGGAATAAGTTTTAAAGGAATGGTTAATGGATCATGAAGAATGTTGAATGAGTAAGAAGTCAACATATAAGGGATTCAAGAGTTATGATAGAATTTAGGATGGTGAAATTCTTAAAAGTATTAAGGCTCTTCTGATGATGGGATTACATTAAAAGACTTTTTATAGTATGTGTAACCTTGATGTATGATATATGAAAATTTCATTCAAGGAATAATTATCTTCTCTTTGGTGGATATAGTTATAAGGAAAAATTTGGGTTTATATGAACCTTGAATTTGATGCAATTACTAGTTAATACATTTTAGGATGCAAAATTAAAGTTATTAGACAACCTTCGTGGTTAAATTATTTTATGGTTATTTTTGATGACTTTATCTCTTTTTTAGGAATGATATAAAATTATATATTTTTTTAAAAGGGACAACACGCAAACCGTGTGACACCCTGTCACGTCGGACGAAGTTGTAGGAATTGAACCCACAACCAAAGTGCGACTGGTATTTATTGCCTGCCACTGGACTACCTGAAGTCCCTGGTTAGTATGACTAATTCGTTTTAGTTAGATGATCTTATGAATCAGGAATAATTTTATTTTAGGATATCTATGGAAATGATTAATCTATCATGGAGGATACGTGATTAGGTTAATGTCACGACCCGTCCTCGGGGCCCATGCCGTAACTACCCCAAGCCCGCCTTCCATAGGCCAGGGGCTGGCGATTAGCACCAAAGGCGTAAATCCTGATAACTGGGAAGGCATTGCCTTTATAAAAGCAAACAAAACACCATAGAGTACAAGCGAAAGTAAAACACTAAGTACAAAGAGAAGTGCTGAAAGGTAAATGGGCCAGAATACAAACCCAAAAGAATGTACAACTACAACTGAACAAAGTACAACAAAAAAAGACAACAGTTGGAAGAACGGAAGCGGCTCCTGGGTCATCCTCCTCGGATCCTACCTGAAGGGTAGGTACAGATGGCGCATCTCCTGGATCATCCACCACAGATCCTACCTGAAGGGTAGGTACATATATCCTCCACAACGCTCTCGCCCGTCAACCTCCTCCGTGTGTCGTCTCCTCGCGAAGTCCACCTCCGGATACTGACTCGTTGTGTAGTCCACCTTTGGGTACTGTCCAATTCTCGAACACTCGGCCTCCGTCAGCACCGCCCATCGTCTGCAACCAACAAAAAAGGTGCGGGCATAGCCCATGAAGGGGTGAGTATAACGATACTCAGTAGGGTCCCCGAGACCCTCAAGGTCTCACTAAAAACCAACAAGGATAACCACAAAGAAGATCTCAACAGATAACCTCTACTTAGGTATATGCCCATGCATATACCTAAGTTATCAAGTAACCCATATCAATCATGAGGAAAACACCAAGATCATGAAATCAACGGATAACCACTACCCAGGTATATGCCCATACATATACCTAAGTTATCAAGTGACCCATCTCAATCATGAGGTAAACAAAAAGGTCAAAAGTCTCAGCTCAAACCAGGATTTTCATCATCGAAACCGTAACTGCTGAAGAGCCCCGTCTCTGGAGTGTACATTGGTCCTGTCACGACTCTGAGGTACTGCTCACTAACCTAAGACTACTGAGGTACTCCTCCTATTGAGTACCGCGGGTCAGCCACCCAAACACAGTAGTGCTTCCCGCCGGGGTATGTCACCCAAACACAGTAGTGCACACCCCCTAGTAGCCTGCTGAGGTACTCTTCGGATGAGTACCACAGGTCTGAACTGTCACACAGGTAGTGCTCCATCCTCCATGGGTCTACACCTCACAAAGTAGTGCTCCGTCCACTGGGCTAGTCGACTCTCTCCAAGTCGAGTCAGTCAAGCAGTCGTCAGGTCTCAGTCGGCTACACGGTCTCCGTACTCCACACGCTCGTCTCTAGGAGGGTCCGCTCCACAAGCTACAAGTCGATACTCCAAGTATCTCAAAGTCCCACTAAGAATTATTTCAAAGGACCGCCTCGTCATAGGGGTCTCAACGCAACAGACGACACGTCAATCGGATGCCCGGTCTGTAAGTTATTAGGCTTTTTGTCCCAGGGGCCCGGTTGGTTTCGTGAGCGAACCAACCCGGACGTATCTCAACAGTACCCCGAACTCTCATAGGGTATACTCAACAGGTACCGTTTCTCAACGCGATCACCAACGCCGTTGACGGTTCGTCAAACGGACGTCTGGTCTGAAAGATAACAGCTTTTCCGTTCCAAGGGCCCGGTTGGATTTCAAGTACAATCAAACCCGGCCACTATCCAAAAGCAACCAAAACTCACGCGAAGTATGCCAAAAGTTCGGTCTCATCAAGAGGAATTCAACGAGACAGACGGCGCGTCAATCAGACGCCCGGTCTGTGAGTTATTGGCTTTTTTTTTCGTTCCAGGGGCCCGGTTGGTTTCGTGAGCGAACCAACCCGACCGCACTCCGATGACATCAAAATATTGAGCGAAGTAAGCCAAAAGATCTATCTCACTTAGAGTAATCCATCAAAGTCTACGGCACGTCATTCGGACGTCCGGAGATCAAGATATAAGTGTTTTTGCTCCGATGTCCCGGTTGGTTTCGTATCTGAACCAATCCGGCTAAACCCAAAGTATTCCGAAACCTTGTGTGCGTTATACCAAAACGACCGCCTCGATACAAGGATCACATTTACGCTGACGGTGCATTTATTGGAGGTCTACAGCTCAATATATGAGAAAAAGACCGAAAAAGGTCCGGAAACGGGGGTTTCGGGCCCGAACCGACCCGGCCCGAGACCCCCCCGGTCGGCCCGAACCGGGTCGACCCGCCCCAGGTCCGGGTTGGCCTGGCTGGGCGCGGCCTGGCCGGCGCGGCCTGGCTCGGCGGACCGGCCAGGCAGGCGGCCCGGCCTGGGCACAGCGCGCCCAACGCGTTGGCCAGCTCGGCCTACGGCCGAGCCGTTGGCGGGGGGGGGGGGGGGGGGGCTTGCCCCCCTGGTGTAACCGTGGCCCACCAATTATGGGGTCCGTTTTGTAGGCTGGCCGGGGGAATTAATTCCCCCAGTTTCAACTTGTTCGGCCAGCCCGCACTGGCTGGCCGGTTCTGCCAACAAGGACCGGCGACGGCCGATCCTTCCTCGCCGACACCAGTGGCCCGAAACCGGCCGCCGGTCACCTTGCTCTACCGTGGCCCGGAACCGGCCACAGATTGGTTCATCCGGCGCGGTACAACGGCACCACGCTCTTCCGCCATGGCCCCGCTCTGGCTGCGGTGTCTTCGGTTTTCTTCAACGCGGCGCGACGGCGTCGCGTCCTTGTTCAACTTCACGGCGCGGCATGACGGTGCCGTGCATTAATTGCCGTACGATCCCGCACGGTGCGACATCACCATGCCATTCTGTCCCAACCACAAAGAATCAAACAAGGATAAAGGAGGGGGGTCGGCCGTGTTTGTGCGGTCTGGACCCCTCTCGTTAACTGATATCATTTGGTCGTATAACTATGAAGAACGACAAACTAGAAATCACGAACGAAAATAATTAAATAAACCCCTACCTCGAGCGCGACTTGAATGAGGTTTTCATCGCGGAGAAATTCATCGCAGAGAAACCGTTGTAGAAAGAGGATTTGAAGACGTTGATGGAGATTGTACGAGATGGAACGTCATCTCCCTTCCTTTGACGTGGGAAGAAGAATGAAGGGTGGCACATCGTGTGTATGGCGTCGCGGTAAACGGTCTCCGAGGGCTCATCGTTCTTCGTTGGGAATCGTTCGTTCTTCGCGTTCTTCGTCGAAGATGAAGAAGATGATCTCTAAGCTCCTTGCCTTCTTTTTCCCCCAAGTCCTCTCAAGCAACAAAAGAACTAACCCAAAATAAATTAAGCCACACTTAATTTATTAACTCAACATGGCTTTTGAAATTCAAGTGTTTGAATTTCAAAAACTCACATTAAACTCACTACATTAATGTCATAAGTTATCAACTTAAGTTAACAACATTACTGGTGAGTTGAGGGGGTTATAGGATATGAAGGGGTGGGGTTATTGTGGGCCCCACCACCCTCATAACCTCCCAAGGGAGGTTGGGTAGTTACCCAACTTCCTTCCAAAGGATTAAACACTTAGAGTAAAATAAAAAATTGTTGTTAAATTTTTATTTTTAACATCCACAATTTTTATCAACTTCTCTCGAGTAAACAAAACTCCGGAATAGGCGTTTATATGCAAATACAGGCGTTGCGGTTCCATAGGTGCCCTCGGAATTCTAGTCCGAGCACCGGTTCAAAAGATAGAAAAATTCACTCATTCGTTCACTGAACGTACCCGAGCCAAACTTCGGAAAATGATTCCGGGCACACCGGGCCTCGGAATCAGGTGCCGTCAGAAACTGCGTTCTTCTAAAATCCCAAAGAAAATTTTGAGAAAATTTCCATTGAAATTTTCAGGCTTTTACATTACTACCACCTCATGGATTTACATCCTCGTAAAGCTTTAACACAAACTAGGGTCATAAAAGCGGTAAAAAGCACGCATCTGAGCCTTCCGCTCCCATGTGCTCACCCGGAGGTTCCCGTACTGCCAGAGAAAGTGCACCCGAGGAATCCATCATCCTCGTAGGATCCGCTCCTGTCGATCCTCTATCCCCACTAGAACCTCCATGAAAGACACCCCATCGCCATCATCCAGCTCCTCATGGTCGATGATATGCGAAGGGTCGAGCACGTATATCCTCAGTTGAGATACGTGGAAGTCGTCGTGCACCTGGTGCAACTGAGGTGGATGGGTCAAGTAGTAAACCACCCCACCTACCCAGCTGAGGACTTAGAAAGGTCCGTTGAACCTCGGAGATAACTTGCTGCCTTGGCCACATCTCCATAAACCTCATCGAGGTGAGACCCGTATAAGGACGTGATCATTATCCTCAAACTCTAGAGGTGTCCAACTCCTTTTAGAACTGAAACTCAAACGACTTCTTCCACGATGGTATGGTTTACTGACTGAAGAGTGATCGTTCGCACCCTCCTATGAAAGAGTTTATCCTGTGCTGCCTGGGGTTTCCTTTTCGCCGACCAAGGAAAACCCATCCTGGCATCGTAGTTAAACCACAACCTTTTTGCCTAATACAGTCAATCCGTGTATGAACTGTGGATCCAATCCATACTCAGACCAACGTCGTAAGGCCTCGACGCTGCTACCAAGAGATTCCAACCGAAACTCTCTCCTCGAGGGTCTAACCACACTGTCGGTGTAAGTGTGATTATCGAGTCTCTTACCAAGGTATATCCAAACGTGAGGGTCAAGTCCACAGATTACTGGAAACTCTAGGTCTGGAACAAGATTTGTGAAAGCAAGGAATGATTCATATCGATGTCCGTTACTAAAGCAGCTAGTAGTGGACACAGACTGTCCCTTGAATCATTTCTAGAGCCATTGGGTCACACTCCTTGACCGCATGCAACCGCACTCTTCCTCCGCCCTCCAGATCCCTGAGCCTAGCGGGGATAACTAAGGCGGGTGGTTGTAGCATGTTAAGATGTACACCACCTCATACTTCTCTCCTAGCTCTGCCTCCACGTCTGCTTCTCCACAGACTCATCTCTCCTTAAAGATTCCTCTTCTTTAAACATTTAACATGCCCGAGTCTCCAAGATTGGTGCCAGTTTCCTGTTTCTTACTGCACTGTGCAGTCTTCATCCGCTCTTGGATGATCTGCACCTTCTTTGCTTATGATCTGAAGAGCTACTAAAATTTCTCCTTTTCCGAAAAGAGAAACTCGGTCTCATCCCCTGGATGAACCACACCGATTTCCTAATACAGTCAATCCTGACATGAATGACACATTCATTCCATGGATGACGTCGTAAGGCCTCGACGTAACTACTAAGAGATCCAACTGTCACTCTCACCTCCAAGGGTCGAGTCACACCGTCGGCATCAGTGTGAGGTCACTGGGTCTCCTCCAGTATAAATCTCGAACGTGACGGTCAAGTCAACAGTTTTAACTGGGACCACTCAGTATTAACCAAACAAAAAGGGCAGGAAAGAAAACATCACAAGATAAGTGTCTTTTTATTATTGCATCTTATAGTACAAATACATGATTACAACAGCAACATGGAACTAAAAGTACAAGGGACGTATCCACTAGTTCCGCCCCTGTCCACCTGCTCCTAGAGCTCTACTGCCTTGTCCACTGCTCGGCTGTTGCTCAAGCACCCGTCGCTGCTTCTGCCTCGGTGGCTCCTCCAAAGCCTGTGGATCAATTGTACGAGGAGTCGGGCAGTCACGTGCTAGGTGACCCTTTCCGCCGCATGAGTAAGACTGTCTATTTCTGGCATGCCTAGCTCTGTCCCCACCCCGGGTGCCCTGCACCACCGATCCTAAAACCTGAGATCGCCCAACTGCTGGTATGGTCCTATTGGACCTCTGCATCATCTGTCTACTTCCCACAGATGACTCAGCTACTGATCGAATAACACCCAGAAAAGGCAGCAGCTCCTGAACACGCTCGGGGTGTTGAGCTACTGGAAAAAAATCCACCTTGAAGAAGGGCTCGAAGTCTTCCCATGCGAAGGTCATCCCGTCGCAAAACTGGAACAAGTGGCTCCACCACCTGCCTGCTGCTGCCTGAAGAAGACTGGCAGCAAAGATCACCATGAAGTCTGCCGGCGTCCCCACTAGCCTGAAGACTCTCACCACAGCCTCCAGCCAATCCTCAGCCGCCTGCGGGTCCGTCTATCCCCGGAACCTAGGTGGACTATGGCACTGGAACTCGTGCAGCACACTCAAGTGGCGTGCATCGCCTACTGCTGGGGCTGGTGGCATCGGTGGGCCAATGTATTGTAGTATCGTTGGTGCCTCAACTGCAAGAGGGCCCTGTACCGAAGCCTCATCGCTCTACAGGCTCTCAGTACGCACATCCCTCTAGGCTCTAGTTGGTCATCTGAGAAAAGGCATCCTGAAAGAAACAACGTGACACAGTCAAATGATTATACCTGGTGAGCTGCCCTGGTTTGAGATGATATTTAAATAAAACTTCTGCAAACACACATGCAATCATTGTTTTCGTGCACAAAGTCGGAATTCAGTTGTCAGGGTCCTAGTGTATGGATACTTCGGCCGCCCACACCAACACTGGACTCCCTGAACTGAAGAACACACTCGGTACCCTTAAAACTATTTCTTCACAGAAAGAAAATATCAGACTTATAAGTTCTGCGGTAGAACCAACTCCTCTGATACCAATTTGTCACGACCCATCCTCGGGGCCCGTGCCATGACTACCCCAAGCCCGCCTTCCATAGGCCAGGGGCTGGCGACTAGCACCAAAGGCGTAAATCCCGATAACTGGGAAGGCATTTCCTTTATAAAAGTAAACAAAACACCACGGAGTACAGGAGGATGTAAAACACTAAGTACAAAGAGAAGTGCTGAAAGGTAAATGGGCCAGAATACAAAACCAAAAGAAAGTACAACTACAACTGAACAAAGTACAACAGAAAAAGACAACAGCTGGAAGAACGAAAGCGGCTCCTGGGTCGTCCTCCCCGGATCCTACCTGAAGGGTAGGTACAAATGGCGCAGCTCCTGGATCGTCCACCACGGATCCTACCTGAAGGGTAGGTAGAGATAGCCCCCACAACACTCTCGCCCGTCAACCTCCTCCGTGTGTTGTCTCGTCGCGAAGTCCACCTCTGAATACTGACTCGTCGTGTAGTCCACCTTCGGGTACCGTCCAATCCTCGAACACTCGGCTTCCGTCAGCACTGCCCGTCGTCTGCAACCAACACAACGAGGTGAGGGCATAGCCCGTGCAGGGGTGAGTATAATGATACTCAGTAGGGACCCTGATACCCTCAAGGTTTCACTAAAAACCAACAAGGATAACCACAAATAAGATCTCAATAGATAACCTCTACTTAGGTATATACCCATGCATATACCTAAGTTATCAAGTAACCCATCTCAATCATGATGAAAACACCAAGATCATGAAATCAATGGATAACCACTACCCAGGTATATGCCCATTCATATACCTAAGTTATCAAGTGACCCATCTCAATCATGAGGTAAACACAAAGGTCAAAAGTCTCAGATCAAACAAGGATTTTCATTATCGAAACCGTAACTGCTGAAGAGCCCCATCTCTGGAGTGTACAGTGGTCCTGTCACGACTCGAAGGTACTGCTCACTAACCTAAGACTGCTGAGGTACTCCTCCTGTCGAGTACCGTGGGTCAGCCACCCAAACACAGTAGTGCTTCCCGCCGGGGTATGTCACCCAAACACAGTAGTGCACACCCCCTAGTAGCCTGCTGAGGTACTCTCTGGACGTGTACCGCGGGTCTGCACTGTCACACAGGCAGTGCTCCATCCGCCATGGGTCTGAACCTCAAAAAGTAGTGCTACGTCCACTGGGCTAGTTGACTCTCTCCAAGTCGAGTCAGTCAAGCAGTCGTCAGGTCTCAGTCGACTACACGGTCTCTGTACTCCGCACACTCGTCTCTGTGAGGGTCCTCTCCACGAGCTACTGGTCGATACTGCAAGTATCTCAAAGTCTCACGAAGAATTATCTCAAAGGACCGCCTCATCATAGGGTTCTCAACGCAATAGACGACGCGTCAATCGGACGCCCGGTCTGTGAGTTATTAGCCTTTTCATCCCAGGGGCTCGGTTGGTTTCGTGAGCGAACCAACCCGGTCGTATCTCAACTGTACCCCGAAATCTCATAGGGTATACTCAATAGGGACCATTTCTCAATGAGATCACCAACACCGCTAACGGTTCGTCAAACGAACGTCTGGTCTGAAAGATAACAGCTTTTCCGTTCCAAGGGCCCGGTTGGATTTCGAGTAAACTCCAACCCAACCACTATCCAACAACAACAAAAACTTGGGCGAAGTATTCCAAAAGTTCCGTATCATCAAGAGTAATTCAACGAGATAGACGTCGCGTCAATCGGACGCCCGATCTGTGAGTTATTGGCTTTTTCTTTCGTTCTAGGGGCCAGGTTGGTTTCGTGAGCGAACCAACCCGACCGCACTCCGATGACATCCAAACCTCGAGCGGAGTAAGAAAAAACATCCTTCTCACTTAGAGGAATCCATCAAAGTCTATGGCACGTCATTCGGACGTCCGGAGCTCAAGATATAAGCGTTTCTGCTCCGAGGGCCCGGTTAGTTTCGTATCCGAACCAACCTGGCTAATCCCAAAGTATTCCAAAACCTTGAGTGCAATATATCGAAACGACCGTATCGATCCAAGGATCGCATCGCCACTGACGGTGTGTCGATCGGAGGTCTACATCTCATGATATGAGCAAAAGACCGAAAAAGGTCCGGAAACGGGGGTTTCGGGCCCGGAACGACCCGGCCCGAGACCCCCCCGGTTGGCTCGAACCGGGTCGGCCTGGCCCGGCGTGGCACGGCCCGGCCGGCGCGGCCCGGCCCGGCCTGGGCACAGCGCGCCCAGCGCGCTGGCCAGCTTGGCCAACGGCCGAGCCGTTGGCAGGGGGGGGGGCGCCTGCCCCCCCTGGTGTAACCGCGGCCCCCCAATTATGGGGGCCGTTTTATAGGCCGGACGAGGGAATTAATTCCCCCAGTTTCACCTTGTCCGGCCGGCCCGCACCGGCCGGCCGGTTCTGCCAACAAGGATCGACGATGGCCGGTCCTTCCTCCCTCGCTGACACCGGCGGCCCGGAACCTGCCGCCGGTCACCTTGCTCCGCCGCGGCCCGGAACCAGACAGGGCTTGGTTCGTCTGGCGCGGTGTGACGGCACCGCGCCCTTCCTCCGTGACTCCACTCCGGCCGTGGTGTCTTCAGTTTTCTTCGACGCAGCGCGACGGCATCGCGTCCTTGTTCAAATTCACGGCGCGGCTCGACGGCGCCACACATTACTTGTCGTACGATCCCATGTGGTGCACAGTACCACACCATTTCGTCCCAACCACAAAGAATCAAATGAGGATAAAGGAGGGGGGTCGGCCGTGTTTGTGCGGTCCGGCCCCCTCTCATTAACCGATATAATTTGGTCGTATAACTACGAATAAAGACAAACTAGAAATCACGAACGAAAATAATTAAATAAACCCCTACCTCGAGCGCGGCTTGAAAGAGGTTTTCGTTGCGGAGAAATTCGTCGCAGAGAAACCATTGCGGAAAGAGGATTTGAAGACGTTTACTGAGATTTTCCGAGATGGAACGTCATCTCCCTTCCTTTGACGTGGGAAGAAGAACGAAGGGTGGTGCGTCGCGGGTATGGCGTCTCAGTAAACGGTCTCTGAGGGCTCAGCGTTCTTCATTGGGAATCGTTCGTTCTTCGCGTTCTTTGTCGAAGATGAAGAAGATGATCTCTAAGCTCCTTGCCTTCTTTTTCCCCCAAGTTCTCTCAAGCAACAAAGGAACTAACCCAAAATAAATTAAGCCACACATAATTTATTAACTCAACATGGCTTTTGAAATTCAAGTGTTTGAATTTCAATAACTCACATTAAACTCACTAAATTAATGTCATAAGTTATCAACTTAAGTTAACAATATTAATGGTGAGTTGAGGGGTTATAGGATATGAAGGGGTGGGGTTCGTGTGGGCCCCACCACCCTCATAACCTCCCAAGGGAGGTTGGGTAGTTACCTAACTTCCTTCTAAATGAAACACTTATAGTAAAATAAAAAATTGTTGTTAAATTTTTATTTTTAACATCCATAATTTTTATCAACTTCTCTGGAGTAAATGCATCTCCGGAATAGGCGTTTATAAGCAAATATTGGCGCTGCGGTTCTATCGGTGCCCTCAGAATTCGATTCCGAGCACTAGTTGAAAAGGTAGAAAAACCCGCTCGTTCGTTCACTGAATGTACCGAAGCCAAACTTCGGAAAATGATTCCGGGCACACTGGGCCTCGGAATCAGGTGCTGTCAGAAAATGTATTCTTGTAAAATCCCAAAGAAAATTTATAAAAAATTTCCGTTGAAATTTCCAGGTCATTACATTAATGTGAAAACCGGGCCCCGGTGACAGCTCAGCCACCCCGCCTTTACATGGCCGTCGGGTCCTAGCCCACCAGGTACCACCAGTTGCCCCGCAGACACGTGGGGCCCACCCCCAGGGTCTACCCACATGCCCGAACGGGTCATCTGACTAATGATAGTCCCCACAGGCCAACACTAGTCCTTTCCAGTGTACTTTGTCCTAACTCACACACACCTGGGAAACTTCCCAGGAGGTCACCCATCCTGATCACTACTCCAGGTCAAGCACGCTTAACCGTGGAGTTCTAATCAGACATGCTCCCGAAAAGGAAGGTGCACCTTGTTGACATGGGTCATATCATTTAGTCATTTAACCCTTTATCATTCGGGGGTGTTACATTCACCCCCCCTTTAGAGCACAACGTCCTCGTTGTGGGCCCTACATCTCAACCCAGGAAGTGCATCGTGCACTTAAGGCTGGGTTCCTCCTCTGATACAAAATGTGACAAACGGGCCCCGATGACAGCTCAACCACCCCACCTTTACATGGCCGTTGGGTCCTACCCACCAGGTACCACCAGTTGCCCCGCAGACATGTGGGGCCCACCCTAGGGTCCACCCACATGCCCGAACGGGTCATCTGACTAATGACAGTCCCCACAGGCCAACACTGGTCCTTTCCAGTGTGCTTTGTCCTCACTCACACACACCCTGGGAAACTTCCCAGGAGGTCACCCATCCTGATCACTACACCAGACCAAGCATGCTTAACCGTGGAGTTCTAATCAGACATGCTCCCAAAAAGAAGGTGCACCTTGTTGACATGAGTCATATCATTTAGTCATTTAACCCTTTATCATTTGGGGGTGTTACAGTTAATTAATTTTCAGTATGAGACTTTAAGAGTTACTGATGTTATTTGGAGATAAATGTTAAGATTTAACTTGGAAGACTATGTGATTAAATCCTCCAGAGATTTGGGTTTCAATCTTAGTTTGGATTACTTTGAATAATTTTAAGGATAACTGTTTATTTAATGGTCTGTCTTGATCCTTGGGTTCTTTTTGTTGAATTTTGGAGATTTAGAGTAGTATTTCTTTTTAGAAATGATTATCCTTTTGGTGATTATCTGATCTTGTACTAACAATTTTGGTTTTAGTTGATGTCTAAATACAAGGGAAATAGATAGTTCTCCTTTTGTGGATTATGCAATCTTTTAGAATATGATTCTTGTGCTTTTGATGTGACCAAGTCTTTTTTAATGCTCATCATTTAGAGAAATGATTAGTTTTGGTAGATACTTATTAAAAGATGAAACTCTACTTGAAAATAAGTATATTTACATATGTTTTTATTCTATGTAGAAGTTGAATTCCTCAAAATTATGAAAAGGAACGTAAAACAAAAACATTGTTGGTTTATGTTTCCTACTGGGTAATCAAAGACCGTTTACACACATTATAAGTTTGTGATTTTCTTGGGGTTAACTTTCTCCTAATCATGTTTCCTATCACTCTCCATCATAACTTGACCCTTTGTTTTCTCCTCCATATCCATGTTTTCCTGTAACTTTAGTATGGGATAACTGAAGTGACCACTATACTTTTTTTTCTTTATTTTAAAGTGATATTTTTACTGACACTTTTCCGATGTGAGACTTTTAATGAATCTTCCGAACCCAGTTTTAAAAATGCGAGGACGCAATTCCCAAAAGGGGGAAGGATGTAATATCCCAAGTAAATAAATAATAAGACATAGTTCATATTTATTAATATTCTCGAATTAAATATTAATTTTACTTTAAATGGGTTGCTATGTTTGATATCATACCTGATACGCAACAACGGGCTTCTTTGAAATCATACATTGCACACTAATAATATAATATTATTATTTTAGAATGGGGACATCAAATTTTACTTTTGGTAATTTTTTGGTATTATTCTGATAAAGTTCATTTTTTAATGAATAGTGAAAAATATTGTATTTTAATTCAAAAGTGCCTTTTAATCTAATTTATTTATATGGTTAGATTATCTTTTTAATTTTTTTAAAAGTGAAATTAAAATATATTTTTACCATTTAATCCAATGTTGTTCATTGGAATTAATTTCACTTTGAAGTTGGACATAAACAAGTATCAATCTTTTGATAGTTATTGTTTCTTAAAAACACGCTATTTGTTTTGATAACAGGAATTAATTTTAAATTTAATTAATGCCACTTATATGTTTTGAATTTTGAAAAATAGAAATAATTTTTGAATTTGGAATATCAAATATTTCTTAGGCTAAATTTTTGGTATTTTTCTGAAAAACTTCATTTTTTGATAAATAGTGAAACCACTTAGTGGTAGTTAAAAAAACTGACTTTTTCATTTAAATTAAATTTCATCACTTTTGTGAATTGAATTTCAAAAATTCCTACATAAATGGTTGTTATCAAGAATTAAAATGTGGTTCATTAAGATGAAAATAAATTTTGGTGAATAGTAACTTTTGACTTTTATTTACCGCAGTTAAAGGTAAATAGGTTAATTCAAGGTAAAAATTAAATTATAATAATTCAAAATTACCTTAACAAATGTCCAAACCTTATTGGTTGAGTCATTAACAACCATGGGAATCTTTGGGTCGATATTTGGACCCCATTGAGCCACTTGGGTGTGATAATGACAATTTAGATTAATTAATTTAATGTAAAGACAAAATTGACCTTAACAAAAATCGTTTAGTAATTAATTTGTATATGGTGTGATATATGTCATATTTTAGACTATATATATTAATTGGAAATATAAAAATATTTCCTACATCATGATATTTTTTTATAATATTTAGACAACAAATAAATTAAATTATTTATGACATAATAATGATGCATTATCTAACTCATTATAAATCATTTAAAAAAATAAGATTATATTGATTAAAATAATATCCAAAGCATGTAAAATTCTGATTGGATGATTTTATTTCGACCACGAGTCATCTTATATTTATCTTTAATGATTTATGGACCATTCGAAACCGAATATAATTATATAATAAAATAATAGTTTCACACTTTCCTAAAGAGCCCCTCCCCCCTTATAAAAGGAGACCACTTATAACCAATTAATCACACCTCTAAAGCCATTTGGATCATCCAACATTAATCCAATTAATCTCCCTACATCCCTATCCTCCCCATAAAATCCTTACCTTAGGCAGAAGGCACTTCAAGAATTCCTTTTGGTTCAAACCAAAAGAAGTTACCCAAATTAAAGGTAACAATTTCTCTTAAATTGTTTTCTTTTATTTTACTTCTCCAACCCCTAAAATCTTTTTATCACTTTATTTTGTAACAAAATAAGTATCCTAAATATACTAGGATGTTGTTAGGAGAAGTATTATAGCTACACTTACACGCACCTCCATTTAATGGATAAAGAACATAATGTTTCTGTGGATTGCAAACTAACGCCTCACGAAACGATGATTGTTCAAATGTATCAAACCGCCTCTCATGGTGGATCTTATGATGACACTATATTTATATATGATATATATTATGTTTATGTTTTCTTTATGCTTCTGTATTTTCCATTTATAGCACGCCTTTATGGTTTCCATAGTGGGTAAATACGATAATCTCATTTGAGGAAGTGCGGACTACCGCCCCTCAAAGTGATTTGATTCGTTAATGCCTTATGTGGTATGTATAAAGGATGGAGTTAATGATATTATATATGATATTATACTTTAATTATAATATACCTATGTATCATTATGCTTTATTTCCATTAAAATAAGAAATAGAAATGAATGTAGCGTTCATGCGTACGTACAACTTACCGTCTCCATGAACGGTACATTTCATTTCTTACCTCTAAATGTTATGTACTATTATAAATACATGTATATACTGGATATATATGATATATATGAAATCAAAATCATGAATATCATTCTGGATATAATGAACCATTGACCACATGAACAACATGTGATTATAAGAAGTCCATTTTTGAATCCAGTACCAAATATCGACAAAATGGACGTTATTAACTTAAATGATTAAATAATGTTTATAACATGGTAATAAGTGATATAAAAGGAACAATAAACTTGAAAAAGGTTCATAATCAAGTATAAATTTATTCAGGAGAGTAATTAATGATCGAGTCAAGTCAGACATGAGGTAAGGGATTCGACCTCTCTCTTTCTTTTCAAGTACTATCTTTTATGTCATTTATTTTATGATCCATGTTCTTATGTTGGAGAATGTTATTTTATATTCACCATACTGTAATTTTTATTTTAATATGATGAGAAACCCTCTATTACTCTCATCAATTCATTTTCAAAATTTTTAAGTGGTGCCATTGGGCTGCCGAATTTTTGTAAGGGATTTCTTATCTCACTTTTAAATTCCATGAGATTTCCATTGTTCGCAACTTATTTATTGCATGTGGTTTATTGTATACTGACATTTGATATATATTATCATGATAATATATATATTCATGGTATTATGTGATTCATTTTGTGGTTATTAACTTTTTTTCTTACGACTAGATTGATTACAACGTGGTAAAGGGTTTCATCTCACTTTTTATTCTTGTGAGATTCATGCTATATTCGCCTATATTTCCTTTTTTGTGGTGTATTTACTGCCCATGATTGTAATATTTGTGTAATATAATTTAATTTATAAGTATTTACATCTTTATTTTATGATCCTTCTACCATGTGGCATATGTTTTGTAAGTTACCAAACCAGTAAGGGAATGTTTCACCCTCCTCTTTTTTAAAAGACTTCTTTTTGTCATGTCTTTTAATTTATGTATTATTATGTTGGGATGTGTTCTTATATATCCTTATTGATGTAAATTTTATGTTCAAGTGATGAGATACCATTTTCTCTCTCATCAACTCATTTTCTAAATTTTAAAGTGACGCCATTGGGCTGTCGAATTTTTGCAAGGGAGCTTCTTAACCCAATTTCAATTCTTTGGGTTAAACTTGTACTTATTGAATATGTCGTCTTATAAATATGTGTGAATCCACTCTGATTGTTTTAAACATAATATCCTTTTATATTGGGTGTATTATTATTTTTCACACATAATTATGTAATTGATTTATCCTTAATCAAAGGATACCATCTTTATAAGGGATTTCATTTCAATTTACATTGCCATTGATAATTCATTGTTGTTATGCACCAATTCACTCTTATATGGTGTATATAAAGTCCTTTTTCATTTTATATCATGAACCATTTATTCTCATGATATTATAAAGTTCTGATTAAATGTTATTCCTCAATTATATTTATTTAAGCGTTTCTCATTTTGTTAAAAAAACTCTTTAACTAAAATATTTTTTTAATTTTTTTAATGATTTATTCTTCTAAATCTTTATCATTAATGTACATGTTTGAAAAATGGTTTTAAGGATTTATTTACATGGAAATTGTTGTTTTAAAATGTTAATTCCTTTAAAATCTTTAACATGGTATGAGACACTTTGGTTCAAAAAAATATCTTTATTAAATGGTTTTGAAAATGGTTTGATAAAGCATTGATTTTATCAATATCTTGAAATGATATATTGTGATTTAAAATGAAATTTTAATAGTGAAATGTTTATATTTGAAATATTTTATGTGATATGATTTTATAATGGTACTTGGACATTTGACGGGTGGTTACGTGATTAACCAAATGACGGGTGGTGCCGTGAATACCAGGATGGGTGGTTATGTTATAAGCTCCAATGCATTGGGTATGGAAGTCGGCCATATGGCTATTACATTTAGTGATATGTGTGGAAGTCGATTGTATGGTTATTAAATTTATGTATGTTTATGTCCCAAGTTACCTTTATAAGTTATGTGTTCTTTATATGGGTTTTATGGTAATATTTTGGTTACAAAAGGGTAAGTAATGATCTTTTATTCAGTGAAGAGTATTTACTACTTCCTAAAGGTGAAAAGTATTACTTATTTTAAATTATTCATGGTTTACTTATTGTTTTAAAAAACTAACAGTTTTACTTCTTTGTGTTTCCCTTAATGATATTTTATGCTCATCCCAAGTTTTGAAATGTTTTTACAGGACATAATGTGGAATAGGGTCAAGGATAGGATCAAGGAAAATTCATGCTGTCTTAAACATGGAACTAGACATGACTCTTTTTTTCAAGTGTTCATGTTTTGTAAAAAAAATGGATACTGGGTAGAAGTTTCTACTTTGTAATATTTTGAAATGTAATAGTTATGTCATAAATCTCTAAAATTATAAACATGAAAGGATCCTCAATGTGAATTATTCATTTAATTCAAGATTATGTAATGTTTTAAGGTCGTGTCCTTATATTTGGTATCAAAGGTCAGTTTAGACAACTTTGGAGGTTAGGGTGTTATCTAAACATAAGTAACATAACCATAATGGTTAACATATTAGAAAGAGTCATAATTATTTTGAATGAGTTTAAGATAACATGAATTAGTATTTACCCTTCTCATAAGACATTATATGATGATTTTACTGATATACTCACACTGACCTTATTGGCTTTAGTAAATGGCTGGATCTAGCAGGCACCAAACTAACAGTGGATGTGAAGAAAACGGTGAGAATTTTTGTGAATGAGCAACTGAATGAAATGAGAGATGAAATGAGAACTCTTATGGTTATTCTGAACTAACTATCTGGAGTCATGATTAAAAACATGAAACTTGGTGATTTTTATAAGGCATCCTATATTCGAGAAATAAATCCATACAGAATTTCAGGTAATAATCATAAAGGTAAGTATGTTCAAAAACCTATGTTTCAAGGATGTGGAAATAAACACCTAGGAAAATGCTTCAAAGGTACGAGAATATTCTATAGATGTGGGAATGAAGGTCATAAAGCAAGAACCTGCCATGGAAAAAGGAAGCATCCAATTGACTCTAGGAAAGGGAAAGAAGTTATATCCAAGGGATCAATTGAATGTTTTAAATGTGGTGTACATGTTCATTATACAAATAGGTGTCCTACGAAGATGTTTCAGGAATGGGATCACTAGGATCGTACAAATATTTGTTTACCAATACCTAATTCCATTCTGATTAAGTATGATGAAACTGACAACGACCAATAAAAGGTATGGATTATTTCTTAACATATGTTTTGATATTATTTAATATTAGGATATGATTCATGATTCTGTTTGTAGGAAAGAATTATTTCATAATAAGTCTGAAAGGAATGGTTAATGGATCATGAAGAATGTTGAATGAGTAAAAAGTCAACATATAAGGGATTCAAGAGTTATGGTAGAATTTAGGATGGTGAAATTCTTAAAAGTATTAAGTATCTTCTGATGATGAGATTACATTAGAAGAATTTTTATAGTATGTGTAACCCTGATGTATGATTTATGAAAAATTTATTCAAGGAATAATTATCTTCTCTTTTGTGGATATTGTTATAAAGAAAAATTTCGGTTTATATGATCCTTGAATTTGAGGCAATTACCAGTTAATACATTTTGGGATGCAAAATGAAAGTTATTAGAGAACCTTCGTGGTTAAATTATGTTATGGTTATTTTTGAGGAATTTATCTCTTTTTGAGGAATGATATAAAATTATATAGTTTTCTAAAAGGGACAACACGCAGACCGTGTGGCAAACCATCACATCGGACGAAGCTGTAGGAATTGATCCCACAACCAAAGTGTGACTGGTATTTATTGCCTACCACTGGACTATGTGAAGTCCCTGGTTAGTATGACTAATTCTTTTTAGTTAGATGATCTTATGAATCAGGAATAAGCTGATTTTGGGTTATCTATGGAAATGATTAACCTATCATGGAGGATAAGTGATTAGGTTAATTACTTTTCAGTATGAGACATTAAGAATAAATGATGTTATTTGGAGATAAATGTTAAGATTTAACTTGGAAGACTATGTGATTAAATCCTTCATAGATTTGGGTTTCAATATTAGTTTGGATTACTTTGAATAATTTTATGGATAACTGTTTATTTAATGGTCTGTCTTGAAGCTTGGGTTCTTTTTGTTGAATTTTGGAGATTAAGAGTAGTATTTCTTTTTATAAACGATTATCCTTTTGGTGATTATCTGATCTTGTACTAACAATTTTGGTTTTAGTTGATTCTTAAATACAAGGGAAATAGATAGTTCTCCTTTTGTGGATTATGTGATTCTCTAGAATATGATACTTGTGCTTTTGATGTGACCAAGTCTTTTTGAATTCTCATCATTTAGAGAAATGATTAGTTTTGGTAGAAACTTATTGAAAGATGAAACTCTACTTGAAAATAAGTATATTTCCTTATGTTTTTATTCTATGTAGAAGATGAATTCCTCAAAATTATGAAAAGGAATGTAAATCAAAAACATTGTTGGTTTATGTTTTCTACTGGGTAATCAAAGACCGTTTACACACATCATAAGTTTGTGATTTTCTTGTGGTTAACTTTCACCTAATCATGTTTCCTATCACTCTCCATCAGAACTTGACCCTTTTTTTCTCCTCCATATCCATGTTTTCATGGAATCTTAGTATGGTATAACTTGGGTGACCATTGTAAGTTTCTTTCTTTATTTTAAAGTGATATTTTTACTGACTCATTTCCGATGTGGGACTTTTAATGAAGTTTCCATGCTCAGTTTTAAAATTGCAAGGACGCAATTCCCAAAAGGGGGAAGGATGTAACATCCCAAGTAAATAAATAATAAGACATATTTAGTATTTATTAATATTTTTGAATTAAATATTAATTTTACTTTAAATGGGTTGCTATGTTTGATAGCATACCCGATACACAACAACATGGTTCTTTGAAATCTTACGTTGCACACTAAT
Source organism: Viscum album (assembly GCA_963277665.1). Classification (NCBI taxonomy): domain Eukaryota; kingdom Viridiplantae; phylum Streptophyta; class Magnoliopsida; order Santalales; family Viscaceae; genus Viscum; species Viscum album. The sequence goes on along the minus strand of OY728159.1, from coordinate 597,657,950 downwards.
AATATAATATTATTATTTTAAATGGAAGTTAACTCATAGCTGTTGTATTTGAGGGAATGAAAAAAACCAACTAAAATTTGATTATACATGTTTGTTATATGTATTTACTTTTATCCAATAAAAGTTAGAGGCTTAAAATTTGAATGAATTTAATTTTAACATAATTTACATTAAAAGGTCGATTTATCGCCTTTCATTGGAGAATCCTATTTAAATATAGTTTTGGTCACTCTAATAAATTATAAATGACTAAAGAAAATACTTATTTATAATTGGGATATCAAATTTTACTTTGGGTAATTTTTTGGTATTTTTCTGATAAAGTTCATTTTTTAATGAATAGTGAAAAATATTGTATTTTAATTCAAAAGTGCCTTTTAATCTAATTTATTTATACGGTTAGATTATTTTTTTAATTGTTTTAAAAGTGAAATTAAATTATATTTTTACCATTTAATCCAATGTTTTTCCTTGGAATTAATTTCACTTTGAAATTGGACATAAAGAAGTATCAATCTTTTGATAGTTATTGTTTCTTAAAAAACGCTCTTTGTTTTGATAACGGGAATTAATTTTAAAATTAATTAACGCCACTTATATGTTTTGAATTTTTCAAAATAGACATCATTTTTAATTTGTAATATCAAATATATATTAGGCTGAATATTTGGTATTTTTCTGAAAAACTTCAATTTTTGATGAATAGTGAAACCACTTAGTGGTAGTTAAAAAAACTGACTTTTTCATTTAAATGAAATTTTACCACTTCTGTAAATTGAATTTCAAAAATCCTACATACATGGTTTTTATCAAGAAGTAAAATGTGGTTCATTAAGATGAAAATAATTTTTGGTGAATTGTAACTTTTGACTTTTATTTACTGCGGTTAAAGGTAAATAGGTTAATTCAAGGTAAAATGAATATTATAATAATTTAAAACTATCTTAACACTTGTCCAAAACTTATTGGTTGAGTCATTAATGAGCATGGGAATCTTTGGGTTGATTTTGGGACCCCATTGATCCACTTGGGTGTGATAATGACTATTTAGATTAATTAATTTAATGTAAAGACAAAATTGACCTTAACAAAAATCTTTTAGTAATTAATTTGTATATGGTGTTATATAAGTTATATTTTCGACTATAAATATTAATTGGAAATATAAAATTATTTCCTACATCATGGAATATTTTTTATAATTTTTAGACAACGAATAAATTAAATTATTTATGACATAATAATGATGCAGTATTTACCTCATTATAAAGCATTCAAATAAATAAGATTGTAATGATTAAAATTATATCCAAAACATGTCAAATTCTGATTGGATGATTTTATTTCGACCATTAGTAATCTTATACTCATATTTAATGATTTTTGGACCATTAGAAACTGAATATAATTATATAATAAAATAATAGATTCAAACTTTCCTAAGGAGCCCCTCCCCCCCTAATAATAGGAGACAACTTCTAACCAATTCCTCACACCTATCAAGCCATTTGGATCATCCAAAATCTGACCAATTAAACTCCCTACATCCCTATACTCCCCCTAGAATCCTTACTTTAGGTATAAGGCACTTCAAGAAGTCCTTTTGGTTCAAACCAAAGGAAGTTACCCAAATTAAAGATAACGGTTTCTCTTAAAATGTTATCTTTTATTATAATTTTCCAACCCATAAAATATTTTTATTCCTTTATTTTGTAAAAACATCAGTATCCTCAATATACTAGGATGCTGTTATGAGAATTATTCAAGCTACACTTACACACACCTCCATCTAATGGATAAAGAACATAATGTTACTGTGGATGACAAACTAACGCCTCACGAAACGATGATTGTTCAAATATCTCCAACCACCTCTCATGGTGCCATTATGATAGCACTGTATTTATATATGATATATATTATTTTTATGTTTCTTTTATGCTTATGTATTTTACATTTATATCACGCCTTTATGGTTTCCATAGTGGGTAAATACGATACTCTCATTTGAGGAAGTGCGGACTACCGCCCCCTCAAAGTGATTTGATTCGTTAATGCATTATGTGGGATGTATAATGGATATAGTTAATGATATTATATATGATATTATAATGGAATTATAATATACCTATGGATCATTATGTTTTATTTCCATTAAAATAAGAAATATAAATGAAAGTATCGTTCATGCATATGTACGGCTTACCGTCTCTAAGAATGGTGCATTTCATTTCGTACCTCTAAATGTTATGTACAATTATAAATACATGTATATACTGGATATATATGATATATGTGATATCGAAATCATGAATATCATTCTCGATATAATGAACCATTGACCACATGAACAACATGTGATTATAAGTAGTCTATTTTTGACTCCAGTACAAAATATTGACAAAATGGACGTTATTAACTTAAATGATTACATAATGTTTATAACATGGTAATAAGTGATATAAAAGGAATAATGAACTTTAAAAAGGTTCTTAATCAAGTATAAAATAACTTTATTTTATTATTCAGGAGATTAAAGAACGATCGAGTCAAGTCAGACACGAGGTAAGGGATCCGACCTCTCTCTTTCTTTTCAAGTACTCTCATTTATGTCATTTATTTTATGATCCATGTTATTATGTTGGAGGATGTTATTTTATATTCACCATACTGTAATTTTTATTTTCATATGATGAGAAACCCCCACTTACTCTCATAAATTAATTTTAATAATTTTTAAGTGGCGCCGTTGGGCTGCCAAATTTTTGTAAGGGATTTCTTATCTCACTTTTAAATTCCGTGAGATTTCCATTGTTTTACACTTATTTATTGCATGTGGTGTATTGTATACTAACATTTGATATATATTATCATTATACTTTGTATATTCATGGTATTCTGTGATTAATTTGGTGGTTATTAACTTTTTTTCTTACGACTAGATTGATTACAACGTGGTAAAAGGTTTCATCTCACTTTTTATTCCCGTGGGATTCATGCTATATTCGCCTCTTTTTCCTTTTGTGTTGTGTATTTAATACCCATGATTCCACTTTTTGTGTAATATAATTTCATTTATAAGTATTTACATCTTCATTTTATGATCCTTCTATCATGTGGCATATGTTTTGTAAGTTACCAAACCGGTAAGGGAACGTTTCACCCTCCTCTTTTTTAAAATAATTCTTTTTGTCATGTCTTTTAATTTACATATTATTAAGTTGGGATGTGTTCTTATATATCCTTATTGATGTAAATTTTATGTTCAAGTGATGAGATACCATTTTATTTCTCATCAACTCATTTTCTGAATTTTAAAGTGACACTGTTGGGCTGTTGAATTTTTCTAAGGGAGCTTCGTAACCCAATTTCAATTCTTTGGGTTAAACTTGTACTTCTTGAATATGTCATCTTATAAATATGTGTGAATGAAATATTACTGTTTTACACTTAATATAATATTATATTGGGTTTATTATTATTTGTCAAAAATAATTATTTAATTTATTTATCCTCAATCAAAGGATACCATCTTTATATGGGATTTCATCTCAATTTACATTGCCATTGAGAATTCATTACTGTTATGCACAAATTAACTCTTATATGGTGTATATAATGTCCTTTTTCATATTATATCATGAATCCCTTTATTCTCATGATATTATAAAGTTATGATTAAATGTTATTCCTCAATTATTTGTATTTAAGCCTTTCTCATTTTGTTAAAAAAACTCTTTAACTAAAATACCGTTTTAATTGTTTTAAAGATTTATTTTTCTAAATCTTTATAATTAATTTCCATGTTTTAAAAATGGTTTTAAGGATTTATTTATATGGACATTGTTGTTTTAAAATGTTAATTACTTTAAAATCTTCAAAGTGGCATGGGACACTTTGATTCAAAAAAATATCTTTGTTAAATGGTTTTGAAATTGGTTTGATAAAGCATTGATTTTATCCATATCTTGAAATGATATGTTGTGATTTAAAATGAAATTTTAATAGTGAAATTTTTATATTTGAAATATTTTATGTGCTATGATTTTATAATGGTACTTGGACATTTGATGGGTGGTTACGTGATTAACCAAATGACGGGTGGTGCTGTGAATACCAGGACGGGTGGTTACGTTATAACCTCCAATGCATTGGGTATGGAAGTTGGTCGTATGAATATTCCATTTAGTGATATGTGTGGAAGTCGACCATATGGTTATTCCATTTACGTATGTTTATGTACCAAGTTATCTTTATAAGTTATGTGTTCTTTATATGGGATTTATGGTAATCTTTTGGTTATAAAAGGGTAAGTAATGATCTTTTATTCAGTGAAGAGTATTTACTACTTCCTAAAGGTGAAAAGTATTATTTATGTTAAAGTATTCATAGTTTACTTGTTGTTTTGAAAAACTAACATTTTTACTTCATTGTGTTTACCTTACTAAACTTTTTATGCTCATACCATGTTTTGAAATGTTTTTCACATGACATAATGTGGAATAGGGTCAAGGATGGGATCAAGGAAAATTCATACTGTCTTAAACATGGAACTAGACATGACTCTTTTTTTCAAGTGTTCATGTTTTGTAAAAAAAATGGATACTGGGTAGAAGTTTCTACTTTGTAATATTTTGAAATGTAATAGTTATGTCCTAACTCTCCAAAAATCTAAACCTAAAAAGATCCTCATTGTGAATTATTCATTTAATTCAAGATTATGTAATGTTTTAAGGCCGTGTCCTTATATTGTGGTTCTCTTTTCATTAAATAAAAATCCATTTCAATTTACTAACAAATATATCCACATAAGGTTCTAAAATCATTTATGACATTGATGATTATGAAATAACATTTTACAACCATTAATTTAGTTCACAAATCTATTATTTACAATTTTAAAACTAATTATACACTTAATGATATAAAAAACATGTCCAATGAATCAACTATAATCATCCCTCAAATATCATTCCTTTACATTTCGATATACAAATATTACCATTTTATTATATAATTTCCAAGTCCAATTTCATTTCTAATGTGTTCCTCTAGTAATCAAATTATTTCAAGGATCAAGGAATATAAAAGGGAATTAAATAATAAAAAACACATTTTAAAAAATTCCATTTTCTTTTGGTCAAAGAATAGTGAAGTTGACATGACCGTAAGACACACCCATTGAATAAAATATGGAGACAATATGAGTTAAATTTTGGGACCAGCCACCTCATTCATAGAGAAGTCTACAAACCCAATATTTTATTTTAGTTTCAACTAAAATTTGATAAATTAATAAACTAGATAAAATACCTATAAATAGGGCATATTATAAATAAATAATGAGAGAGTAGGAGTCAGTGGAATAAATGAATAACGTAGAAGCGAGGACTCATAACATTACCTTTATCTAACCAATGAATTAGACTAAAGTAAAATTATACATGAGATGAGGGAGATCCACAATTGGAAGCTAGGAGGATGCAAGTTTTCATATAGGGGTCTTCTGGCTGAAAATGTTATGAAAAAGGGGTAAATAATTGAAGGATCATAAGGGTAAAATAATAAAATTACACATTTAAAGGGGTACATGGTTTGGATGCACGATTATCCAAACTGTATTCCAACTATGATAACCTCAATATCTGTGACATACCATTTCATATGGTTATGTAACATGGCTAACAAACACTGAACCAACCATGCTAACCTCACTATCCTGGAAATACCATTTCTCAAGGTTATAGTACACAGTTAACAAATCATGCACTAAATATATGAAATAACTCTATAATTTTCTATTGAAATTTTATTGGTTTACCCAATCCCCCAACATGGATTAAAAACTATAAACATATACATATTAGGACTCATGGTTGGGGTGATCAGTTATCACTAAACTTATGATAACCATTCACCCCTAACTAATATCTCCAAAATAGAAATTTTAGACTTTGAACACCAAAGAAAATCCTGAGACCTCCCTTACTCTTGAAAACAAACTTAACAAAGGTTTCATATGAGGTTCGACAAAAATTTAATTATGTATATTCCTCAATGTATGGGAATGATCTTAAAATATCTCCACTATATATCTGATCACCATTAAGCTAGGTTTCTAAAAGATAACGAGTCTCATTAAGTATGCATCATGACCCATTGGGGTCACTAAATTTTAAGGCATTAACTAATTAAAATTCCTGCTAGTTATGATAATTCCAACACCATGAAAAACAAGGTTTACTAAATGATGGAAAAAACTCTTGGACAATGCATCACAATACTATTCATTCCAAATAAACATATCACCCCACTCTTGATGATATCCTTCGATTCCCACCTTACTAACACCCTATAGTTGAGGCTGATTATAGTGGTATGAACTAGATCATTATCACCTGAAACTAAACCTTAAATCACAACCTCATCATAGACCCATTATCACATTTCCACTTCCCAATTGACACATCTATTTACATCACTTTACCATCAACCATATCAAAAAGTTATAAACAAAAACCATACAAGAGAACTATAACATCATAGATAAAAAGATGTCATATTTTCAAGTTTAAGAGTGGTAATTTGGGTTTCAAAGAGTGTGATAATTTTTTTGAGAGTTTCTATAGAACCCAGGATATGCATTTTATGTTGGGAACATTTAGATCATAAATTCATAATTGATGGAATAAATGGGTTTCAGGGCATAATTTTAGAATGTTTTTTGTAGTGTAAGTCCATTTATGCAATAAATCTATTACTTATGGAATAATTATGTCACCCAATAAAAATTATCCCAGGACAACATATTTTTCATCATACATGAGTTATGGGGAGTTTATGCAATAAATTCATTATTTATGACATAAACCCCTCATCCAAGTAGTTTTTATACTACAAGAATAAATCCTAATTCATTCAGTTTTGTTCTTCCCTAGATGAAACTCTAAGATCTTACAATTTTTTTTGGGTGTATCCTCATCTTATAGATCACTCCATTAATTACTCGATCTCTAGATGGGTCACTTTTCTACTATTTAGGTTAGTTTCATTTCTACTTCTTCATTTCACTTGTTATGATAGGAACATTAGATTGTGCTTATGGACATATGATCCTATGGTGATGTTTCTTATTCTTTCCTTCTTGATCCTTTGTATGATTATATTCAAGGGGCTATAACTTGTTTTGGTTGTGATGTGACTTGTGAGTTTCTTGAGGCATGTTTCAATATATCCTCCTCTAACCATTTTTCTTATGGAATAAATTATAAGCTGTGATAATAATTATTAGGGACTTCGTTGTTGTCTCTTTATTCCTATTGGTGTGTGTGGACTTTTTTATAAGTATTGTGTGGCCCAAGGGTAAGTTAGTAAGTTCCATATATAACCTATGTTATATGAACCATTGATTTCTCTTTTTTTATAAAATGGTTTCTAAAATAATTTTCATGACTATAAAATGATTGATTTTCATGTGTGCAAAAGGTATTTTGATAAAATATGTATTTTCCATAATTTTGGTAATGGAATTTTGATTTTCAAAGCATTGTAAAATGAAGGTAGAAATGTGTTTTTGAAAGTAGGTTTTGATGGAAAAATTGTTCTAGAAATTATATTGTGAACTATGTAAGAATTTTGAAATAATTTAAAATACAGCACATTAGAACCTTGGGTACTTAGGTGGAAGGTGTGGTATTGGGGATTTTGAATATTAAATCTCATGATGGAAGAAAAGAATGTTCCTCACACACTGTGGAATTCTCAAAGTTTCTTGACCATTGGTTATGTGCTTCCTATCTCCTCTGATTCGGCACCACTGGGATTGACAATGATGGATTCTTCTATTTCTATGATTATAATTAACTTATAAAATTTAGACAGGGAGCTTTATTTTTATGTCCCTAGTCCAATTCTAGTTTTGTACTTCAAGGAGATTCTTCACTGGCCTCAATCTACCCAGGATTCAGAGAGAGTTTCCTTCCAAGTGGTTATCCTAATTACAGTGTCTTCCTTAAAAGGAAGATCCTGGGAGATATCTCTCTAAGCAGCTTCCTTTGTGGAAGCATTAGATCAACTAAAGTGGAAAATATTAAAAAGGTTTTAGATGGTTAAACCTATGATTAAAATATTTTTAAACTTTTTTAATTAATGGTATTTAGATTACTCGAACAAAATGTTTGCAGTAAATCAAATGGCCTTCTACATTATTTCGGATTCTAACAAATATTTTGTCAAGGAATGGTGTTTATGACCTAGATCCTTCAGATGATAGAGGTTTCATTTATTCATGTAGTTGATGGAGACCCATTTAGGATGGGATCCCTCACAAGAGGTATTTTAGATCTCACTATTAGGGTTACCACTTCCATTTCCGAATGTTTCCTTCTTACATGGGATCATTTACTCCTTAGGAACATTTCTCCACACTAATAAACAAACTCCTTGATTCAAAGGAGATGAATTGGAATATATCTACATTGATATTTACCTCTTTAAACCCCTAAAAATTAGGATCTATATAAAGTTTTTGGGAATGGAAGAATGAAATCGGGTTCTGGTTTATCCCTCAGTACCAATGTTTTGTTCGATCTATCACATCCAAGTGAATTCATTTCTTATGTACTACTAGTGTCATCAATGTTGACTAGAGTAATATCATCTAGAGATCCCAAGTCATGATGGGGATTTTCTATTGTTTAATCCTAATGGTTCACCTATGATCAGATCAGATGTAGGAGATTGTTCTCAGTGTAAAGCGGGGCCACCTTCATCCATTCTGATTGAGACCAGATCGATCACCCTGGTTGCTATAATATCATGTGACATGGGCCCTTCATGCTTTAATTTTGTCCCATACAAGAAATAAACACTTAGTTTTAACTTCCACCATCCATGGGACCTGGATCCATCTGGTTTTCTCCTATTCCTTTCACTCCTTGTAATAGTGAATTATCACATGATCGGATTTCCCAACCTAGCATATATTTTTGTGAGGGTTTTGAGAGAGTTCTTGAAGTCAGATCTTAGTCGAATGGCTAACCTGTCTATCCATTAGAATGATTGTAATTTTATTCCTTTCATCATGTTACTATGAGTGGATTTACCTCACATGTTCTGTGTGGGGAATCGAATGATAAAAAATTTCAAGAGCCATTGTTATCACATAAATTAATTCTAGTGGGATCGTCCAAGATATCCCTTCATTGTAAGATATTTCTTCCACTTACAGCTCCTGAGTTGGACAATTATTAGGCATACCCAAACCCTTATTACTAATTGATGCTTATTAAATCCAATTGATTCAATTCATTGTTACATGCTTTACACGACTCATCAATAGAGGCTTGCTCCTCTCTTCCCATATGGTGGTGTATTTACTAGGTACCATGATAAATGAAACCAGGTAATCTATTCTCTTTATACAAAATAATATTTGATGCTTAGGGCCAAAACCTGGTGTTCTTTCCTCTAATTATATCTCTTATCATTTGTAATTCCTAAATCCTAGGTGCTTGGGTTAATACATATTTTCTCTTTTCTGAACTCTAATGGTCTAATGCCTATACGGTGGTGGTTATTGAACCAAAAACAATCTGCGATTTCTAGCTTCACCGTGAGACTTGTCCTTTGTTGTTATTTGCATGGTGATCCTTTCAATCATCACATATGGGTTTTTTTGGGAGAATAACATTTTTTTGGAAATTTTGGGTGCTTCTAACTAGTTTATATATGTTAAGATTAGTAAAGGTATTATGAATTGTACATTTTCCAATTTTTATGTCAAATGAGAGGCTAAACATGTCAATTAGTATAATAATTAATCAAATGATGATATTCTATGCATGAATCACTCACATATTCTACATATTTATATGTATCCACAAGATTCATTTGTAAACCTAGTGATATGCAAGAACAAATCATTTTGATTAGAAAAATTCCTATATCGAATTCCTTGAGAAATTTTATAATCAATGGAATATATATAATTGTGATCAATCAAATGAATCATGATAAGAGAAACTATTATTTTATATTTTTCATATCTGGGTAATGACCCATAAACCTTTATGTTCTTATTTTTATGAAAAAATATTAGAATTTATCCTAGAAGTGGAATAACTAATAAAATTGTGCCTTATCTTATAGAAAATAAGATAATTAAAAAATTGAAGAATATAAAAATATAAGATGCATTCATTAAAAATATACTTTTTTATAGGACAATTTATACCATTTAAATGGTGTTTAAAGCATGACATTATTATGAACATAAAATCCTAAGGTATGGAATCCCAAAACTAGAATAACCTAATGTAAATAGGATATGATAGCTTCTCTATGGTATAACATTCTTGTAAATACAATATACTGAGATCATTAATACAATGGTATGAACATGATACCAAGGTAAACAAAGATTGTTTGTGGCCTACTCAATGCTATAAGAAAAAGGGAATAAAGGATTGATATGAACATTCCATGTTGTCCAGTAGTAAAATATATTGTTGATGAGACATTATAATTTCCTTCTTAATACTTATTAGATATGAAAAAATATATATAAGAAGGACCTATAAAAAAATCTAGTAAGAAACCCATAATATATTCCAATAAATCCCTAAAAAATAATTGAATTTATTATACTTATATTCATAAATAAAGAAGACAATATTTTATTACATATTAGAAAATATTGAAAAATCATAAAAAACATACCTTTTCTATACTATGGATTATTATATATGATGATTTTGAGCTCTTTGGTAGGACTTAGATATTTTTGAGTCTAGGAATTAGGCATAATTTATAGGGTGAGATTTTAATTTGATCATTGATACATCATAGAAAAAGGGAGGTAGAGTGTACCCTAGAAGGGATCACTAGATATTTCAATCTTTTTCTTCCAAGAATGGTTTCATGGAATTTGATTTTTTCATGGAAATAATTCAATTGGTGTAACAACCAAAAGGGTAATCATCATACCTAGTGTACACTGGAACTAATTTTTCTCTAATATTCTAGAACTTTTATCCTTTTTGAATGAAAGGGTTGATCATCTCGTGTGGGAATTTTTGGATTATGATCCCCTTATCATATATCTATAACAAATATCCATGGAAAATAGCTATTTTTATTAATCTAGTTTCTGGGTGTCTGATTCCAATTTTTATACTATGGTTCACACATCCATGAAAAATCCCATGAATGAGATTATGTGGATGGGTCTCCATAATAGGATTTGGTGACTCAAAGGTGACCTATATACCTGGTATAATAACAATCCTACATGTATTATCAACCTTGGGGTATTATGTTAGAGATTGAGATTGAACTAATTGAGAGGAATCTAGAATCGAGCATGGATGATGAGAGTTTTTTCAGAATGGCTGAAAATAAGAACTAGTTTACCAAAATAATTATGAAACATGATAGAATCACCTGAGAGAATTCTAGAGCGACTTGGATTAGGGATGGGGATAAAAATACAACCTTATTTTCAGAATTTATTGATAAAAAGCACTCCAGTGTTCCTAATATTCATCTATAACAGGGATATTTCACTTAGTAAGTGGAGGACATGGGAGGTATAAAAACAGAGTATTTTAAATTTTTGATGAATTACTCTAATCCTCAGACATAAGAAGGATTCCCCAGAGAGAAAACCAAATTATTTTATGATATCTCAAGGGTTGTTTCCAATGATATTAATAGGTTTCTTGAAAGCATTATTAAGGAACCTAAGTTTTGCGAGGTAATTTAGTATATTAATTATGAGAGTTCTATAGGACCTGAAGATTTCATTGGTTCTATTTTTTTACATTAAATTCTAGGATATGGTTAAAGGGGTTCTGATTTTGGTCATAAATGACTTCTTTAGAGGAGGGAAATTTTCCCAAGTTTCCTGTGTCCCCACCAAGATCCTCATTCCAAAGGTGAATGATCTTTTCTAACTGAATCATTATAGGCCAATCAGCATGTGAAACATTCAACATAAGGTTATAAAAAATATTATCAACATAAGACTCACACTACATTTTTCTCAATGGGTCTTTATGAATTAACATGGTTTCATTAAGGGAAGATCAACATAGGCATCCATCACCAGGGTCCATGAAATGGATTGGGAAGTCAACAAGAAATCACATAGTTCCAAAATTGTGGTCAAGGTCAATATACATGAATCCTTTGAATATATGGAGTGTAGTGTCATTAAAAAAGTGTTGAATAGTATGGGATTCTCTAGATGGGCATTTTAACTCTTCTTTAGTGAATTTAGATCAGCCTGGATTGTTGTCTCCTTAATGGGGAAAAAGTGTTGGTTCTTTAAATATTCTCATGGACTTAGGTAGGGGGACCCCAATCTCCCAGTATCTTTAACACAGTTCAAGACACACTCAGAAGATACCTAGATAATATAATTTTAAAAGGAAACATTTTCCCATACCTTTGTAGGTCAAATACAAATATCATTTCTTATATTTTTTTCATCGATAAAATGAAATTTTCTTGAATTTAAATAGTAGGAACATATGATAATTCAAAAAAAAATCATGGAGAAATATTTCAAGCAGAGTAGGAATTCCAATATTTTTGAAATAATTAGTGTATTAATTTCAAAATGGTACTTAGAAGGGAGGGGAAAGAAAATTGAGGAGGTACAGTTTATGTGAAAGAGATATTTCCCCATAGAATACGTTGGTGATCCAGTCTCTTTAGGAAAGATTCAAATCCATAATTTCGATGGGATAGTTGATAAAATTTTATCACATATTAAAAACCATAAAACTAGTTTCCTTACTTTAGAGAACATATTATTCTTTTCAATTTTGTCATGTCTTCTATTCCTATACATGTGATGTCCACGCTCAATGTTCCAAAGGCGGTTTTGAGAAACATTGAAAATATTATGGATGGTTTCATATAAGATTATCATTATGAAGGAATATATCCTTGGGAATCATGGTAAAAAAAATCCAAGTGGCGGAAGATAGAGGTACTAGTCTTAGGAGTGTCATGGAGTAAATACAAAGCATGCAAGCTAAACTGGTGTGGGATTACCTGGATGGTAGATCTATGTGGGTAAAATTTATCACTAACAGATATGAAAATCATATGTACATAGTAATAAGGAACTTCTTGGTTATGGATCATGATATCTAGAAATATCATTATGCTATAGAGACACTCAAAATGGATTTTTTTGGATATAGATATATTAATTTCTGGAATGAAAATCAGGCTGGTTCGATGCTTGTTTTTCCATGTTTTGTAAACCCGAACATCACCTTATCCCAAGTATGTAGGTTCAATACTTTCATTCACACCATTATCAATCATTACCAACTGAAGTTATTCAATATAATTGGCATTAATTTTGACCCAAATAAGCTCATTTGTACAAGATTGACATCATGCATGTTCTTGGAGAAAGGGTACAACTTTCTGACTTAAGCATATGGTGTTCGAGATGAGTGACATGAAACCATATAGTGCAATAAAATACCCAGAAATTTAAACTTATTGGTGTGTCATATTCATAACCCCTGCATTACTATAAATGATTATGTTAGAAGAAAAAGTATCATGCTATCTTCTAAGTGTTATTACTATAGAGACCCCAAGGAGGAATCATCCAATCATCCGTTCTTCATTAGTGAATTGGATGAGGTAGTATGGTGTGGAATTGGAGAGTTCAATGTGTTTTTATATCAAGGCATAAATCATGATAATTTTGTTCAAGTATGTTTTACAGAGATCAATAATCATGAACATGAATGGAAGGTTAGAGATATACTCTTGGCGGCTGGTTGTTGGAACATCTGAAGTGCGAGGAACCAGAGCCTCTATGAATAGATTTTTAGTTTGTGGAAGGGAATATTGGTCAAATATATAAGTATTGTGGATTAAATTTCCCCACTTTGTAAATTTTGGTAATGCTCATTCTCATTGAGAAGAATCATGCCTTTAAAATGCACAACTTCTCCCTCTCAGGACCATATTAGGCTGGGTAGATGGATGAGATGGAAGCCCCCTCAATAGTAGATATAAGCTTAATATGTATGGATATTGTATTTTTAGTTCCATACAGGGGGAGGGGGTGGGGTGGTGTTGTTCTTGATCATCAAGAAGTAATAGCTCTTTCTTTTAGTGATAGTTATACACCAGAAGACTCCCTTATTGTGGAGGCCTATGTGATGCTGAAAGGTATTGAGTTGTACCATTCTCAAAATATCAATATGGAGTTAGTGGAAAATTAATTGATTTTTATTCATGGATCACTATAGAAGAAGCTTCAAATTCCATGGTCCATCACATACCCCATACAAAAATTCAAAACAATTCTTGATTCATAGGTGGCCTTATGGCATACTTGGTATGAGGGGAATAAGGTTGCACATTTCCTTACTTATTTAGAGACTCATGTTGATTAATGTTTATTATTTTCTAGTTTGGAATATCTTACACACATGTGTGGTTGTATTGTTATATTAAATACACTCTATATTCACTATTTTAGACCACCTTGACTTTTTCTGACTTGGGCCCTACCCGAATTTGAATAAAAAAATTAATGTTAAAGTAAAGTGTTATTGGGGCTTGTATTCTGAAACTATTAAGTAGTTTAATTTTTGAGGCATTTGTCTATTCCAAGATCAAGATAAATTTGGCCCTATGAATTTATCGACATGATAGAAGGTTTTAATTTCTAGGGTGCTCCTCAGTTCCCTAGACCTTGATGCATGGGTCCTAGGGACTTTTAGTGCACACTAGTCATATTAATGTAAGAGTGACCAAGCTACCATGATTGTGAGTGATCATTGAAAAAATATTACAAATGATTTGGATTTTTACTATTTCAGATTTGATATACCTTTATAATATTTTTTTCCATAAATTATGATTTCAAACTATTTTACAAGGGTTTTTTAGAACCGTGGAATGAGAAGAAATGTTTTATCATACTTTTCATATACACTATTTTACTACTTTTCATACCATGTTTTGTAAATTGTGAATATTTTGAATGTTGTATAGAGACTTGACATTAAACACCTAAGTGGGACCATACTGAGCCTATTTATCTAACACCATGCACAACCCTTTTATGATGTGTAGATTTGGTATTGTCTTTTTGATGTAGGAAATCAATGATACATAGTGAGTTAGTGAGGTTTATGTCAGCTGGGTATGAGTATCTAGTGGTGAGATGGAGGGGGATTTCACACACATTACGTGGATTAGTATTCACTGGGTTTATTAATACTTTTTATTTTTTTATACCTATATCTATGTCTTTATCTATATTCAAAGTTGAATCACTATCACCATTTCTCTCTGATTATGGAATATTTTTATTTTAATTTTCTTCCACCATTTATTTCCATTATATATATATATATTCCTTGTATCTTGTTTTTTGTTGAAAAAATTGTTCTCTACAGTTTTTATTGATTCCTAGGTGCTAGTATCCTGCCCATGGGGATTGGGAATACCATTAGGGTATGTATATAATCAAGTTAGGTACTAGTTTTTGAGGAACTATGGGTTAGTTTTTTATAAGGACACTAGTTATGAAACTAGAACCATCCATGCATAGGCTTAGAGTTCACTAGATTCTCCCAAAATGGCCTAGTAATGCCCTAACTACAATATAATACTCTAAAACCACTTACACAAAGTGATTTAAAAACACCCCCATTAAATTGTATACAACAAAATATGTCATACATATTTTGTCCCACCCATCACAAAATACACGATTTCCACTATTAATTAACCATTAGCTACTAAAACATGATGCCTTGAACACCGAAGGAACCCCATGATCATCTAAATCAAATGTCAAGGTCTAACCTAAATGTTATTCCTTTTCCAAATCACTCAGTTGATCGAACCCATTATCATACATCACTATGATCGATGATGTTCTGAAAATCCATCCATACATAGATCCCTAATTTTCACTTTTTCCCAAATCTATTATTTAGAATTCATCTAGCTTCACATAGGAACCCATCTATAGCATTCCTTGGGGAATATAAGTAAAGACCGACGCATCCATTCACTATAATCTTAATGCTAAAAAAGTACCAATGGAAAATTTCGTAGAATTGGTGACCCTTATAACTTTGAGGGCCATGTTCTCATGACTGATATGATGCTCCCCACCATAGTAGTGTCCTTGTCACCACACTATTGGATCAAGATCTCAATCCACATGGAAAATGTATGGTCTATCATTGAACATAATGGGAAGATATTCCCATTATTCTTATACATGAGCACTAATTATGAAACCCCAATCATCACCCATTACGGATTTAAAGGAATTTAATCATCAACATTGAATGAAACTCAACTCACAATAAGTTCAATTCCTCCACTCCACCAATGGTTCTCTCCTGTTGGGAAAAAATCCCTCAAGGTATCATTGAAGCATTTTTGAGGTGATTGTGTTTGTTGACAAAGTAGACATCTGAGTTGTGATTGTTGACAAAGAAAAACAATGACATACAAATTTGTTGACAAAGAGGATTTCATGGTGGAATGTCGAGTTCAAGAGCTGAGGTCAATGATCCATGTTTGATTCAAGAACGTCGATAAAAGTAATGGATGATCTGGAGGTGGTACAAAAGATCAGATACAAGGTGGCGCCGTTTTCCAGTGTTTGCCAAATTTTTGGGCCTGAAAATCGGCAAATGATGAAAAGTGTTTTTGGCAAAGGGACTTGTGCGCCGTGGACTTGAAGTATAGGAAACTTGCACGCCATATGTTTTTCAAGATTAGAAGATCAAAATATGGCTAAGGAAATAGGTTCGCGCAAGTTTGGGAGTTGGTTGCGCAAGTGTCTAAAAGGAGAGAAGACTTGCGCGCCGAGATTGGGTCACGCAGGTGACTTGCGCGCCGTCGCGCAGGGTGGTCAGATTGCCTATAAATACTGGACCACCCCTCCTCTTTTTCCACCGGAGTTCAACTCAGAGCTCCCGTCGCGCAGGTGTGGTGGTCGCGCAAGTGGTGTGTGTGGTCGCGCAGGTGGGACTTGCGCGCCAGTGGTTGAAGTTGTGTGCCGGTGTTAGAATTTGCGCACCAGTTGGCAGTTGCGCGCCAATACTGGTTTGGGCATAAAAGGAATAGAGTCGTGCAAGTTTGGAGTTGAGGAATCTTGAGTCGTGCAAGTGTTTGAGGAGGACTTGTGCACCCATTGTGACTTGCGCGCCGATACTTGCGCGTCGAGGTTGACTTGCGCGCCAAGTAAGGTTTGTTCTAGCAGTGTTTTCGGACTGCGTGGAAGCTGGAAGTTTTCCCGATACCTTTGGTGCAAAGAGATATTCATCTACAGGTGAAAGTTGTACTTCAACAGAGCATCTACACACAGAGGAAGATGCATTCATTCATGCAAATGAAGAGACCTATAGGTCTATAAACTGTGAGTGGATTCCTTCCAAGAGAAGTGAGCTTAGGAAGAGGAAGAAGGTGATCCTCTCCACCGGCAGTGAGCCAAAGAGAGAGAAACAGGGAGTGACCCTTGGGAAAGCAGTGAGCTGACCCTAAACTTGTAAAGGCAGTGAGCCTGGGCATAGAAGTGATCTAGCCCGAACCTTGTAATCCACAGCTAGTGAAGATTAGTGGAATTTGGTACGACCGACAACCTGTCGGCGTATGCTCCTTGGACGTAGCCCTTAGTGGTGAACCAAGTAAAATTGCTGTGTCCTGCGCTTGCTTTACTTTCTGTTTATATTGTGTAGCAGGAAAGAGAGAGAAGAGTGTTTTGCTTAACAACGAAACAAGATCAGAATGGGCATTAATTTTTAATTTGTTATACCCTGATTCACCCCCCCTCTCAGGGTATTCAGCCTAGTGGACATAATATCTCCCCACCATATGGAATCATGTCACTGATCCACCTGAGAAAAACTCGAACGGGGTCCACTGATAAGGAATGCACACTTCTCTTTCTGAGCATCAAACATCTGTTAAATCTATAACACCTATATCAAGGGTTAGGCTCAGATTAGTCATGCCTGGGAATCTTGATCCATAAATGAACAAATTCTCTTACCATTAGGACCATAAAATTTTCACCAAAACTCTAGGCCATCCAGGTCGCAAGACTCAATCAATTTATAGTCACCTCATTACAAAAGGAATTTCTAATTAGAGCCTACTACGGTACTATGACTTTTATCAATATAGTTTTGAAACAAATATTATCATGGGATTACTACCCTCACCTTACTAGAGCTTTTATAATACTTAAATATTTATCAATGAGACAAAAAAAAACATATACTACTAGTTTAATGAAAACGTGATCAATGCATACTAGCTTGGATTCCCAATAAAAAAACGAGTTCTCACTCTTTAACCAAATGATATTTTATAAAACTATGGGTCCCATGCTCTACTGTAACCTATTTGAAAAACATGACTCATCATCCAGGGAATTGTTTCAATAATCAAAATCATTTACCTATGTTAGAACTGTATACCAAAAGAATATCCATAACTGATATGGTTAGGAATATTAATGATTCTACCATTTGTATCCAACCTAGAATCAAGGCACTATCACTGCAAGTGCTTAATTACAACTACATCAAAAATTGACAACACCAAATATGCACTGACTACATAAGTTGTAGAATCTACCCATACCTTGCATCTCTAAAGAAATTCAAAAGAATGAGAAAACCCCCAATGGGTTAGCAATATATATATTTAGGAAAAACTCATCAAAAAATATTTAGTCACATGTAATTCTCACCAAGCTCCCCCACCCATACCACACATCCCACCTCACAAAGGCCACAACTCATAGAAAACATTCCCATTCTGTTTCAAGGTCATATGGCATTTAGGATGACCAAAACCTATCTTAGGGTTCTCACATATTTCACTGGACCTAATTTATCCTACCCACTCCGAGATTATATATAAAATCCAAGGATCATAATATAACACTACTCATCACAACTTATCACAATCCTAAAATGTCATAGCTCAATCCGAAAACATAATAGGTGTATCATTCACTATGAAATACATCACAAATCAAGAAAGGTTTTAAAAACTAGGATCCTAATATAGACCTATCTGTACTTACTAGGGTAAAAACTATATATACCTAAGGTCCAAAACCCTTATTGGGTTTACCTGAACAAAAATTATAGTAAATAATAACTCTAGCGCTCTCAGTAGCCCTATATACCCATACATAGGGTTAAGCCTTGTTCATATGGGGTTTAAGTTACCGTATCTAATAATACTTTACATTTCATACCCATATTATTCTTTGAGGTAATTTTTATTTTATTTTTTTCTTAAATTTGTTCGATATATTTATGAATTTTTTCCAAGAAAAATGTTAGTTTCTGAATGGACCGAAGGAGTAGAACAGTTGGTACATGGTTAGGAGAAAGCGTGTTCCATACTAGTGAAAATCATGTGACCTAGACAATGACACTATCCAGGTTGTATGACTAGACACACAATTGTGTTCCCATCAAGGTAAACCATGTTTCCTACCCCTCCTCTTATATAGAGGAGGTTTATTGTTAGTGCATGGTTTTGGAAAACTATGTGGCTAAACCATTTAGTGTGCTAGATTCTTTAAAATATTGATATTTTAATTCTAACACTCACCTATTTTTACCCTCTAACCCCATATTTCCACCACATTATACCTCTACCAGCCATAGGTGCACATACCCTCCTTATATACTCTTGTTGGGATTAGAATTCAGGTTGTTTTGGAATGTTTTCTTCTATAAACATAAAGTAAGTTCCTTTCTCCTTATTCTTCCCCTCTCTTGATCTCTCAACTCTTCCATCTTAGTTTCTATATTATTTAGCAATGATTTTGTCCTCAAATGGGTTAAATATAATTTATTTAGGTAGAATTTTGATGTTTTTTTTGTTATTTCTTCTTAGGGTGTTTTATTGGCATGGCATGTGGTTTCCAATAACATTTGTGTGGTTTCATGTGAAAGGTAGGTGGTTCCATTCCATTCCATTAATTGATGATTTTAGTATGTTTTCTTTGGTTTCTATAAGTTTTTATTTTTTATTATGTGTGTGAAAATGGTATTTTAAAAGGTATTGGTATTGGTTTAAAGAATAAAAATGGTTTACCACTTTATTAATGATTGTTTTTTTCCATATTTGGTTTTTGGAAAATTGAGTTGTGATTTCACAAAGGAGTTTTTCTTGATGTGAAAATGCAATAGTGCACTTAGGAACCATAGTTATCTTTGTAGGTTTCTAAGGACTAGTATTATGATTGATTCAGCCAGGAAATGAACAAGGATCCCCACAATGTTTACAAAATAACACTAACTGAACAAATATAATGATGCTTTGGGAACCTCTAGAAATTTTACTGTAACCTCTATAATATCTTTTGAGTTATAAAAAATTAAATGGTTCAATAAATGAGAGTTAAAGGATCATCGATCCTCAATGAACAAGATTATTATGGATTTCTCATAGTTCTGAAATAACATCTTTAACTATTTTTAGTTATCCTTACATTTTTTTTACTTTTATTATTAAAAAAATTATTTTCCTTTCAAATTTTTTATCTTAATTCTTTTTAAACCAGAATGTTAATTTATCTTTTAATGTTATTACATGGAAAAATTGGGTGGTTTCCTATTGGTCAAGTGAGCTCACACACTACATACATCTTCAGGTGTATGTAGACATTATTCTTTCTAACTTAGGTAGATATAAGGACTTCTAGGGACGTGATAGTGGTTTCTCTTATTAGAAGTTTTTATTTTGGATGATGTTGGTGGTGGTGGCATGGTGGTGTCAAACCATATTTCACATGGAATTTTTGTTTATCCTATTGATTCCCTATCATTTTTGGTTGTTTTTACTATATTTATAGATGTTAAATTATTAACTCATTCTTGTAGTTGTCTTATCTTACTCCATATCTTATGGTTATTGGTACTGATGTATGTGAATATTGTAATGATGTTGAATATTCTTCCTTAAGCTGAAACCATTCCTAAAAGAGTTCCATAATTCCCATTCACTAGTTCCAAAATTATAGGTATTGGGAGAACCTTTTGAGCCATGCCATAGGTCAGTTTAGGTGTTAGGTTGGATGGGATCATAGGATAGTTCATGAAAAAATGGTATTTGAAGTAATGTTTTCCCTTATTTTGCTTCATGTTACTTGGGAAGTTAGGATATGAAGGAGTTTGTAATGTCAAGGCTTAAGGATCTAGTTGAGAGTGGGTTTTCAAGAAAATAATCCTCATAATGAACCTCGGGTCCCCATGAGATGTATTTTATTTGGTTTGACTCCTCATTTAAGTGTAATTCATGGACTGCAGATTTGGTATGAACATCGAGGTGGGTGGTGTGGTTAAAATTGTTCTTTGTGATTTTCATGATTTTACTTGTGAGTGTTTAAATTATGCTATTTATTGCTTTACTATGGAATTATGAATTTATTTTCCATTATTTTGGTTTACTTGTGTAGTATCATTCCTCTTTAGAGACCTCTCGTACATCCTCAAGAAGAGGCCAAAGAGAGTTCTCCTTCACTAGTTTATTAGAGGTTTATTGAGGTAGTGGTTTGGGCTTTCCAAGATTTGGACCAGGGAGAATAATTTCATCATGATTAGGATAATGGAACCCAACCTATTCTGGAAAATGATAGATCCAATGATTCCCTAAAAGAAAATCCTCAGTACTTTTGGAGAAGTATGGATTCCCAGGAAGTGGAATATTTGGTTGAAAATATTGAGGTGATCATTCAGTTCCTAGGGACTCCTGAAGTTGTCAAATTTAAGTGCTTTATGTTTATGTTGGAAGACACTAGTTTCTGGTGGTGGGAATCAGTGATTCAAGTAGGGAAGAAAGAGAAGATGGGCAAGATGGATTTAAAGGATTATTTTAATGACAACTAATACACTGATACATTAGATCTTTCTAAGACTTAGGATTTTCTAGACCTCCATAAGGGAAACAGATCTATGATGAAGTATGCTAATCATTTTTCAGATCTAATAAGTTTCACTCCTAAGGAATTCTCCAATAAATAGATAAAGTACAAGAGGTTTGAAACAAATTTGTGGATGGATATATGATCACATGTCCTCTTATTAAAGTTGAATACATAAGATGTTTTTTTATCAATCTTTGATGGTGGAGATTGATTGGGTGAATAAATATGTTTTTTCTAGAGTAATTTAAACTATAGTATAGGGTGATTATGGAACATCTAAGAAGAAGAAAAATCAAGATGAGAAAGACAAGAAGGGTGGTAGTATCTCAGGATATTCATCCCAAACTCCTTCATCAGTGACCCCTGGAGGTGGGTCGGTCATGTTCCATCTATGTGGAAACCTTGGATATTTACAGACCGCATGTTAAGATCCACCTAGGAAATTACATTGATGTCAATACATGGGAAATTTTTAGTGGTTTTATAGGAATGTGCTCCAATCTCAATGTGGTGTAGGATCTTCAGCTTCTAGGGAAACAACTCATTCTGACCCATCTAGAGTTGAAAGTTATTGATTTAGTGGTCTTGGAGGTAGAGTAAGATCTTATATCAGGTAGAGTTAGCTTAAGGATGAACCTCAAGTTATTATTCACCCTATTATAAATAATAGACAATGAACCTTCATGCTATGGATTGGACACCAGGGGTAATAGATGTGGGTCTTGTACTTGTTTGAGGTACTATTATTATTGCATCACACATTATCATTTCATTATTTCATATAGGTGATTCTAATTAATTCACCTCTAATCACCTTTTAGACTAAATAAAACATTCACTATAACTTATTCCATATTCTATGGAGTTAGTTACACATCTTGGTAGGAATAGGGAATAAGTCTTCATATGTCAGTCTTGTGTTATGGCCCCATCAACGGTTGAGTTTAAATGGGAATGAATTTCCCTATGAATAGACCTCTTGTATGTGATCCTAGAAATGGATTGGATGATGTGATTTAAGGATCAAATTGATTATTGTTGTTGGTGAGTGATTTTTATGACCCATGATGGGAGTAATCAGGTCTTCTAAGGTGAATGGGATCCACATTCAGGATGATATAGATATAAACTTCTGGATTTAGGAAAAATGACTAGCTCGGTGTTGACTCTCATAAAAAACGATAATGATGATGGTTCAAAGAATGTGGTACCATCCATAGTGGATGAATTCATAGAGGATTTTCCTAAGGATTTTTCTGGTTTAACTCTAAAATAGGATGTGGATTTCACCATTTACTTGATACCAGGGAAACATCAGATATCTATTCCCTCATATCACATGGCCCCCACCAAGTTGAGGGAGTAAAACATATAACTATAAAATTTGGAATACAAAGGATTCATTTTCCCAAGCATCTCACCTCGGCTCATACTACTGCTATTTCCCAAAATGGTTAATGGATCTATCTGGTTTTTCATCGATTATTGGAATTTTAATAGGGTCACCATCAATAATAAACACCCCTTACCCATATCGATGAACACTTTGACTAGATGTAGGGGGAAAGGTAGTTTTCCAAGGATTAATTTCACTCTTGGTATTATCCAGTTATTGTAAGAGAATTTGATATTCCGAAGATAGATTTCCAATGTAGGTACAACCATTTCCAGTATCTAGTTATTCCATTTAGAATGAAGAATTATTCAGTAGGTTTTATAGGCCTTATGAACTTGGTGTTTCATCATTACCTTTAGTCATTTTATGGTGTTTTGTAGATATAATTATGGTATGTTCTATATTATAAGTGAATCATTATCATAATTTTAGAATTTTCTGGGGAATGTTTTAGGATCACCATATTTATGATAAGATCTCTAAGTATAGTTTATAGATTTGGGAGTTTAATTTTTTATGCATGTGATATTAGATCTTGGGGTTTCAGTTGATATAAAGAAAAATAGAGAAATTATGTCATGGGAATAGATAAATAAAGCCTTTAATATTAATAGAATCTTATGCATGGTAGGATTTTACAGGACATTTGTCAGAAAGTTCTCTAAGCTTTCCTCACTGATGACGATACTTACATGAAAAGGGGTAAAATTCACCACTTTTTTAGAGTACCATGAATTATTTTAAGAGATCAAAAATTTGTTGACCACTACCCCCATTTTGATTTTACCTGAGTGAAGAAATCAGTTTGTGGCGTATTTTGGTGCTTCAGTTATGGGTCTAGGATGAGTACTGATGCAAGGTCACAATGTGATGGAGTATAGACTATGCTAACTCTAACCACATGAAAATAATTAACAAACCCATGATCAAAATATGGTAGCAGTGATGAATATAATAAAACTGTTACATCACTATATTTTTGGGGGGAAAATTATAGTCCAATTGGATCAAAAAATATTGGCATATATTTTATCCTAATAGATTATGAATCTAATGAAGAACCGATGGATTGATTACATTCAAGGTTTCAACTTTGACATTTTATATACCCAGGTAAAGGGAGTGTGGTAGCTGATGACTTATGTTGGAAAATTCCCACCCATACCTTGAATGATTCTAGATATCAGTAAAATATGATGGGAATTTTCACACTGATGAATTTGGAATCCAAAGAGAATAGTGGTGGAATTTTTTAGATATAATTCAATTTACTCCTTATCTTATCAAATTTATTTCTGAAGAACAACCTAAGGATGAGCTATTCCAGCTCTCCATGAAGCTTCTAAATTATGGGGTGGTGCTTAATGATTGGTTGACATATTCTGAGGTAATTCTAGACATCATGGGTCTTTTCATGGTGTTATTGTCCTATAGAAAGTGGTGATATAGGATATCCACTAGTTTGTATAATCCATTCATCCTAAGGCCACTAAGATGTTTAAAGATGTTTTTCTTCAATTTTCGGTTGTCAGTTATGAGGTTTTATATAGCCTAATTTGTATCTAGATGCTATACATTCTATCATATTAAAGCTGAACACTATAAAAACTCATTTCTACTTCAACCACTCTCTATTCCTACATGGTAGTGGGGTGAGTTCACAATGGATTTTATTATTGGTTCACCTCATACACTCCAGTGAAGGTATGTAATTTGGGTGGTTATTGATCATCTGACAAATTCTCCCATTTCATTCTGATAAAGGATTTAACTAAATTAGAGGAATTGGGTAGGTTGTACATCCTAGAGATCATGAGGTTGTATGGTGTTCCATTGTCTATGGTTCTTGACATGGACCCTCATTATACCTCTTTATTATAGGAAGGATGACCAAAGGAAATGGGGACATAGGTTAAGCTCATTATGGCATACCATCCTCAAGAAGATGGTCAGGAAGAATGGTAAAATCAGTTTTTGGAATAAAATATCATTGTGTGCATGTTGGATTTCAATGAATCTTGGTACAACTATCTCAAATTGGTGGAATTTTCCTATAATAATATTTAACAATCCTTAATCATAATAACTCCCTTTGAAGAACTTCATGGTTCTCCATGTTAGTAAACTCTATGATGGATAGAAGTAGGTGAGGCTTCTCTGATGGGGACGATCCTTGTGTAGGATATGTTTGAAAAAGTTTAGATAATTAGATATTTGTTGTTGATGGAAAAAAGTTTTCATAAGTCTTATGTCAATTAGTGATTACTAGCCATAAGTTTCTCAGTGGGTGACCAAGTGTTTCTAAAGGAAGCACCATTCCTAAGTCACCATTGTCTTGGTATGTAGGGGAAGCATAAATTTTGTTATGTTATACCTTTTAAAATTACCAAATAGATCGGTAATGTGGAATATCTATTAGATTTACCAACCTAATTTATATTTATTAATGATGTGTTCCACGTGTTGCAACTGAAGAAGTTAAATTCGGACTGGTCACATATGCTGAATTTGGAATATTTGGAGTTGGAACTCAATCTATCTATGACTGAGAAACTAGTTTATAGTATAGTCTCCAAGTTAAATGGTATTTGGAAAAAATCTATTTCATTAGATCAATACATTTCACAACATGACAATGATGAACACAATATGTGGGAATAAAAGTCTTGGGTGGGGGAATGGTATCATCATTTATTCTATGATCAGACTATATTTTCAATCTTTGAGGGTGGGAAGTTTTCATAGTGGAGAGAATTATCACACCCATGGTGTTATTTTAGGTATATTTTATTTTATTTTTGGTCATACTTGTGTTCTATAGATTTCTTAGGTATTTTCCAATAAAAACAATGGTTTTTGGGAAGATAGAAGGTTGATCATGGTTGTTGCATGGTGTAAGCACCCAAACCATAGTTTCCCAGAGCCACTTTATTATATTAATAAATTGGAATGATTACAAGGAAGTCATATCCTTAAGAAATGAATAGTTTAGTATTTTTGAAAAAAAAGATACAAACATAAGTTAAATATTACAACTTGAAGTGAAATACATAATATAAATTCCATTAGAAACATCTATGAAGCATATATTATCCCTAAAATCCATTCATTAAATTCACCTTCAAACCTAGGTGAAATAAAACCTAAGAAATGGGAGATCTTAGATGCTCAGGAAGGGTAACTAACATAATGTAAGTAATCATAAACATAAACACTAGGTATGATGAATAACTAAAAACACATTCCTTTAAAAATAAACTTGAGCATAATATAAAAGGAATAAAAACTAATTAAATAATGACATAAAACATTACCATGGATATTCTAATAGTTTAATAATCACATGGAATATCAATCTCTAGTTTCATAATGAGGGAATTTATAATTCCCGACATTATAATCATTCTGTCAAGGCCTCGTGCCAAAACCATACATAAACTAGTAAAAACCCAAAAAAGATTGTCTCATGAGACATACCAATACATCGAGGGGCTATAACAGGCTCAACCCATTGCATAATAATTTCAATTAATTATTCATATGAACTAGTATAAACATAAACAACACATACATTCATACTGAAACTAACATATGAAATGTAAATAACTTTCCCCAATCATTAAATATGAACACTTACAATTCAGAATAATACGGAGAATGGTATAAAAATAGAACATCCACAGTCAAACTATTCATAAACCATTCAATAAAATATGGTAGATTATATTATAAAATATTAATCCCAATTAAACATAATAATCAAAAAGAGTGCTGAAAATTGATGAAAAGATTCGTTTAAAATCATCGAGTAATTCTTAAGATAAATACTCATTCACTTTGAAAAGAAGAGATCTTTTGAAAAAATCACTGCATAAAACCAGAAGTCAATTAGTTTATTTTTTAATAATAAAATGATGGATTTTAGAAAAAAATTGTAGCTAAAAATAGAATATAGAGTTTATTTGAAAATAGGTAAGAATTCCAGAAGTTCCTTTGAAACGAGCTTGTTTATCGGGAAGAATTTTTGAAAGATCCTTTTAAAACATATAACTCCCCATAAAATAAAAAGGATCATGATTGGTACACATATATGTAATATTAAAACAGAATTCATGAGGAGTACACAAGAATAATTAATAAATTCATTGAGGTAAGTAGAGAATAAGAGTAACCCAGAAGAAAATGGACGTTCGGGTAGAAAACCCTTACCTTATGTCCGAACATGTTGTGCACTTAACCTTGACTTCCTGGATAATAATTCTAAACCTATTAATTAGTTAATTAAGAACCTTATATACTTTTATTTTATTCATTATAATTTTATTAAGTTAATTTATGGAATTTTGGATGAGTTAAAAAATACAATTTTATTGCTCGGGAGCATTTGATTCCTTGGTTTTCATGATGGGTATACTTGTATATGAATATAGAAGTTCATGTGGAATTGCTATAATTCTCTAGAATTTAATTTATATGATACTAATGAAAATACATGAGGTTGAATGGTGACATAATTTATTTGGTTATGTAAAACCCAAATGTTTTTTAAAAAATAAATTGAAATTCATGAAACTTTGTTTTATGTAGATAGTTATTACTATCCATTAAACATAATTTTGCAACTTCTTTGATTTTAACCTCAAAAAATGATTTTCTACAGTTGTGATCAGTATGATTTTTGGAGTCTGATGGAACCAACTTGATTTTTTTGTGTATAGTAACATTACCTTATGAATAGTAATATGACCCTAATGAATAGTAAATTTTATTATAATTTTAGTTTCTTAAGGCATTATGATAATGAAAACCTGATTAATTTTTCAAGATGTTAAAAAATGAGTTATAGATTTAAAATTTTTATTTTTGAAAAAATTATGATTTTATTTAAAAATTAAACTAATAATATTTAAAAAATTATTTTCGAAAAATAGAGTTCATTTTTTAATTCTACACATTGAAAAAATGGTTAGATTGAATATTTGGGATTTCTCTAAAATTCTTGAATTTTTGATGAATAGTGAAATACGGTAAAATACCGTATATTCAAATTATCAGTTAAATACACTATTTATGAAATCATAAGTGATGTAAAACCACTTTTTTCGAAATCACATGATCTGTTTACTATTTTGATAACAAGAAAGAATTCTATTCATAGTCTTGGAAAAAAATATTAAAATAATGATTAAAATAATATAAAATCCCTCCTCTCCTCCACGATAAATACCACCCTTATTACCCTATTCCTATTACACCTCTCAAGCCTTCAGAATTGTCTAAGTTATACCAAACTCCATCTCCAAAAATATTTCCCACGTCATAGAGCTACTAGTCTCACCAAAAGTCCAAAACCAAAATCCTTAAGGAGGATCTCAATGAGAAGAGATAAAGTGGTAAGAATCCTCTTCCTTTTTCACGTGTTTTCTTTTCAATTCCTTTCTTTTATTTTACTCTCTTTCCCTCCACATATTTAGGAGGTATGAAATCTCCAGAATTATATATATTCTATATTTTACCATTTTAATGTAAAAGATTCATCATCTTCATTTCTCTCCTCTCCCTTTTGTTCTAAAAATAAGAACACCAACCACGATGTGCCGATTTTCCAAAATCGTGGACGATGTGGTTCCAATTTTCATTACTTTTATAAAATCTGATCATAAAACCCATTTAATGGATGAAATATAATGTAAGGTATATTTTTTAACCTATTTCATGTTCTGTAATGAACTTATTTCCTTGACATTAAATTATATAATGAAACATGTTCATGATTACCGAGGAACCACCAAAAATGATCTAAACAAACATCATTAATGTTTTATCTAATTATCAATCATCAGATATGATAATAAAGCAATTTATTGTGTCATTATATATTATGGAAATATATTCATACCATTTCATTTTTCTTTTGGAATTTCACCTTCATATGACATGAAAATCATATACAAACTGGCTCTGAAAATCATGTAAAGAATGCACCCAAAACAATGGAAGGAACAAAATAATAACAATTAAAGGTTGAAATTACGTAATTAAATGATCATATAAGGTATTATAAACATGAATATGCTTCTATAAGATATTAATAAGACTATTATAAACATTATACAGGTGTTTTAAACATGTTTGAAGTAAGCTGAACCTGAGGCAAGGGAATTCATAACCCGATTTTCATTCTTTGGGTTAACATTCTACTTTATTATTTTTATGTGGTATTAAATTTGTTTTTGTGATGAATTTTGTATATATTCTGTTTAATTATGTGTATTTATAGTATATATACATATTATATCCACTCTATTAATTCTCACATCAATTATATGATTTTAAGGGACTTTTCTTTTAAAATCCTCTTTTAAAATTATGTTTTACGAAATTCAAAAGAAATGTTTTTATGGAATTATTCATGTTGTATGATTATGTTATGGTTATTTGGAATTGTTTATGATTAAGTGTGGGACCTATATTTCACTAAAATTCATTGGGTATGTGTATGTTGGAGGTCAGCCGTATGGTTTCTCCAACTGTAATTGTGATGGTTACACAATAAGGTAGCCATGAGGGTTACATTGTAAGGTAGATGTGAGGGTTACAAATTATAAGGTAGCCAAGAAGGTTAAACGATTATGTAAGTAATTACCCAATATAACTTTATGGTTCTACTTATGTTCGTTATGTTTTTTGGGAATCTCATGTTTCACAAAGTTAGTATATATGGGTGAAAAGTATGTTTTTTTGAAAATGATTTCATGCGTTTAGAAGTATTCATAGAATAATATTTTCTTTTCTTATTTTTATGTCCGTTACTGAGAGTTTTGTGCTCATACCATGTTTTTAAATTATTTTCACCAGTTATAAATTTGTGAATAAAAATAAGGAAGCCAAGTTAAATGTAATTAAGATTTTTCAAAGAACAGATGTTTTATTTTA
The DNA here is from genome assembly GCA_963277665.1 of Viscum album. Lineage (NCBI taxonomy): Eukaryota > Viridiplantae > Streptophyta > Magnoliopsida > Santalales > Viscaceae > Viscum > Viscum album. The sequence continues at coordinate 597,627,651 of OY728159.1, read as the reverse complement.
AAAGTATTACATTTCAGAAGAAATAGATACTTTTTATAGTATCTAATCTATATGAATGTGTAATTTTATGTATCTATTATATCCAAATTATATAAATATCAAAACTTGGAAATATCCTCAATATGAACGGTAGTGATTTCTTGACTAAAATTCAATATTATGTAATGTAATTAATCAGGTCCTTATTGTTGGTATATGAGGACAGTTTAGATAACATTAGGGGTTAGTATGACATTAATAGAATACCATAAATGATTTTTTACTTTATGTTTAATTTTAAATGATATAGAATTTAAATATTATCACGTTTCTTTGACTAAGATATGTTTGTTAAGAATGGTTTTCAAGAGAAGAAACAGAGAATCTGAAGAGGAGAGGCATCAACAGAATGAAATCCTTCTAAATCTGTATCCTGAAATGGTATGGATTGTAACTGAGAAGTTTGTGATAATAATGGATCAGCTGGAGTTAGAAATAAATGGTGGTGGAATCCATACAAGAGAAAAACTAGAGGCACCACAACGTAACATAATGATAGTGGAACATTTTTTGAGATAACACCCTCATGCTTTCAATGGATCTTCTGACCTAGTAGTGATTGAAGGATAGATTAAGGCCCTTGAAAAGAAATTCGATGTAATGGGATATTCAGATAATAAAAATTCAAGTCTTAATATTTATCATTTTGAAGATGAAGCTGATCAGTGGTGGTCAATAGTCTAAAATATCAGGGATAGAGATGAGATTGATTCCTTAGAGTGGGATGATTTCAAAATTCTTTTCTTTGAAAAATATTTTCCAAAGGTGGTGCGACCTTAGATGATGAAGAAATTAATTGATTTGAAGAAAAAAGAGGAATATTTAGTGGCCATTTATGAAGCGAACTTTTCCCGACTGGAGAGGTATGCTCTAGATATTATTCTAGATATTGATAGAAAAATCAACTGCTTTTACTCATGAATAAAGCCAAGGTATAGAAGGGAGTGGGCCTCCCATGAATTAAAAAGTTATGAGAAACTTGTCTGATGTGTTGAGAATGTAGAGATAGAGATTTTTGATGAACTCATGCACTTTGAAAACAAGGATAAGGAGAAGTCCATATGGAAAGTGATGGGTTAGAATCAACCAAAGGAATAAGATGGTAACAAATTCTAGTTTCTAGTTTGTGAAAAGTGTGGAAAAAAGCACTCTGTGGAATGCCTCACCAAAAATAAGAAGTGTTTTCGATGTGGTAAGTTTGGACATATGGCCCGAGATTATAATAAAAATAATACTAAGACTAATCTTGATAAGAAAACTGTAATGTGTTTTAAATGTTGTTAGATGGGTCATTATAAAAATTCCCACCCAAAGAGATATTTGAATAATGAAAAGAAGCCATACAATAAGCAGAAAGGGGTAGTGAAATCATTTGCGACTACATCAAAAGATGTCAGGCCATCCAATAAAGTTGTATCAGGTACCTTGTTCATTTACTCATATTTTTCTAAAGTTTTTTTTGATATGGGGTTTACACATTCTTTTATTTTAGAGGAATTTTCTGGTAAATTATAAATATCACCTCAAAAAATGAGACTGTAAATTATTGTTAAAACACTAGGGGAATATATTATAGTAAAGTAGAATTATAAGAATCTTTCTATTATGGTATGCAGAAATCCTTTACCTGCAAACCTTTTTGTTTTTCCCTTAGGGTATTTATATGTCATTCTGGGAATGTATTGTCTTTCTATTTATCATGATATGATTGACTATAGAGCTAAATAATTTGTTTTTCATAAAGAGTTTTACTTTTTATACAAGAAAGAACCCATTCAATTGATAACATACTAGGAAGCTAAGAAACTGTTGAAATATGGAAATAAAAGATATCTTTCTCATATTGTAGAAAACAAGGTAACCATTTAGATTAATTTTGTGCTAGTGGTAAATGAATACCTTGATGTTTTTCCAGATGAGTTACCCGGTGTCATATCTGATTAGGAAGTCGAATTCATAATTGACTTAGTTCTCGATGCTAATGCAAATTAAAAACCCCCATATCGAATGGATCAAATAGAACTTATTGAATTGAAAAAACAGTTGTAGGAGTTTCTTAATAAAGGATTCATTCATCCTATAACTTCACCATGTGGTGCTCCAATTTAGTTCGTTAAAAAGAAATATGGTTTCATAAGACTTTACATTGATTATAAATCCTTGGATTACATCAATATTAAAAACAAGTATCATTTGCCTCATATCGATGACTTGTTTGATCAGCTCTCGGGAGCTCAGTATTTTTCCATGATTGACTTGAGATCTGAATACCATCAACTAATGGTGAAGCAGGATTACATCCCAAAAACATCTTTTCATACTAAATATGGGAATTTTGAGTTTGTTGTTATTCTATTTGGTTTAATTAATGCACTCAATGTATTCATGAATATTGTTAATAGAATATTTCATGAGTTCTTGGATAAATTTATGGTTTTGTTTATTAATGACATTCTGGTATTATATATGAGTAAATAAGAGCATGAAAAACATTAAAGGGTTGTTTTGAAAACCTTAAAGGAAAATAAACTCTATGTAAAATTCTAAAAGTGTGATTCTTTATTGCAACAGATTTATTTTATTGGGAACATTGTATATAAGTATGGAATAATAGTTGATCCTACAAAAATAAAAGTGGTTGATGAATGAACAGGACCTAGAAATTTTATAGAGATTCATAGTTTTATTTGATTTGTACGATATTATTGACAGATTGTTAAAAACATTACACGATTCTATAGCCCACTAACTATGTTAACATGGAAAGGGGTTAATTTTTTTTGGATAGAATAATGTGATGTTTGTTTTCAGGAATTGAAGAAGAGATTGGAGAATGATCTAATTTTGGTGTTGCCTCCCTAAAATAGTGAGTTTGTCATCTATATTGATACTTCATTGATAGGACTTGGTTGTGCTTTAATGCAGAATGATTAGTTAATTGTTTATGCTTCATGAAAAATAAACCTCATGAGTTAAATTATCCTACACATGATTTGGCATTGTAAGCTATGTTTTTTTGCTTTGAAAATTTGGAGGCATCATTTATATGGAGCCAAATGTCAAATATATACTTACTATAAAATTCTAAAGTATATATTCACTTAGAAAAAATTAAACATGAGTAATGGAATATGGCTTGAACTGATAAAGGATTATGATTTCACGATCAATTACCATCTGGGAAAGTGGCATATGCCTTGAGTCAAAAAAAAAACCATGCATCATTAACTATGTTACATTTGGAACATGATCCCTTGATTAATAATTTGATGAATTTTGGCATAGAAGTTGTTGGTGAAGGAAATACATCTGTTTTGTTTCAGGTTTTAGTGTAGTCATCATTTTCAGATAGAATTAAGAAAGCGTAGAAGGAAGACTCTGATCTATATAAAAAGGTAGAATTGGTTAAAATGGGAAAGTTTCCAGAATTTAACCTTGATAAAGATTGTGTTTTATGATTTGGTAAAAGGTTGTGTGTGCCTTGTGATTCCCAGTTGAAGAAATATTTGTTGTGTGAAAATCATAGTTCTCTATTTTTTGTTCATCCTCACAGTACTAAGACATAAAGAGACCTTTAGAAGTATTATTGGTGGGATGGAATGAAAAGAGACATTGTTGATTTTACTATGAAATATTTGACATGTCAGTAGGTTAAAGTAGAGTGGCAGTTACCAAAGGGAATTCTTCAACATTTTATAGTGACTGAGTAGAAATGGGAGAATGTATCCATAGACTTTGTGGTGGGACTACCTAAAACTTCTCGAGGTAACAATGAAATTTGGGTTGTTTTTGATCAGCTAACAAAATCTGAAGATTTTATTTCTATTATAGATACAATGTCATTGGATCAACATTCTCCATAGTACCTCAAAGAGATTTCCAGGTTAAATAGAGTTCCTCCTTCCATTGTATCTGACTGGGATCTCAAGTTCACTTCTAACTTTTAGAAGGCCTTTAGAGGTCCTTGGGTACAATATTAAATTTCAGTACAACTTTTTAGCCTCAATCAGATGGGTAGTCATAACAAATGATTTTGACTTTGGAGGATATGCTTCGAGCTTGTTCAATGGACTACCGGGGAATTTGGTATCAACATCTTTCATTAGTTGAGTTTTCTTATAATAACAATTTTCATTCCAATATATAGATGACACCTTTTGAAGAATTGTATGGGAAGTAGTGTCGAACTCCAGTTTTTTGGGATGAAGTTGGGGAAAAGAATTTTATGGGACAATAATTAGTAGATGAAGTGGTTGAGAAATTGATGATGATCCAACAACACATGAGGACAACTCAGAGCAAACAAAAAAGTTATGTAGACAATAGGAGGAAATAATTTTCTTCTGAGGTAGGTGATCATATTTTTCTAAGAATCTCATCATGGAAGAGTGTTATACATTTCGGTAAGAAAGGAAAGAAATTTCCATGGTTAATTGGACCTTATGAAATCCTGGATAAGGTTGGACCAGTCACCTTCTTAGTAGCTTTTCCTCCGAGTTTATCTCAGGTACATAATTTTTTTCATGTTTCTATGTTGAGAAAGTATGTTCCAGATTCAACTCATGTGATGAGTCCAGAAGTAGTTCAACTAGAAGAGAACCTTTCTTATAGAGAGAAACCAATTCAGATTTTTGACTGAAGGGAACAAGTATTGCAGAATAAGGTAATCAACCAGGTAATGGTTTTATGTAGAAACCACATGGTTGAAGAAGCAATATAGGAATCTAAAAATGCTATGAGGGAACGATACCCTCAATTATTTAGTATGTAAATAAAATTGTAAGGGAACAATTTCCAAAAAGTGTGGATAATGTAATGCCCCAAGGTTAAAAAAAATAAATTCATGAAACATTGTTTTATGTAGATAGTTATTACTATCCTTTAAACATAATTTTTCCACTTCTATGATTTGAATTTCAAAAAATGGTCATCTACGGATGTGATCAGTAATATTTTTGGAGTTTGATGGAACCAAACTGATTTTTGGTGAATAGTAACATACCCTTATGAATAGTAATATGAATAGTATATGACCCTAATTAATAGTACATTGTATTTTTTTTATTTTATTAAGGCTTTAAGAGAATGCAAACTTCTTTAATTTTTCAAGGTGTTAAAAAATGAGTAATAGATTTAAAATTGTTATTTATGAATAAAATATGATATTATTTAAAAATTAAATTAATAATATTGAGAAATTTATTTTCAATAAATAGAGTTCATTTTTGAATTATACACATTGAAAATTGTTAGGGTGAATATTTTGGATTTTTATGAAATTCTTGAATTGTTTATGAATACTGACATACTGTAAAATACCGTATATTCAAATTATTAGTTAAATACACTATTTATGGCACCATAAGTGATGTAAAATCACTTTTTTCGAACTCACATAATATATTTACTAATTTTATCACAATAATGAAGAATTTTCATAGTCTTGGACAAAAATATTAAAATAATGATTATAATAATGTAAAATCCCTCCTCTCCTCCACTATAAATACCACCCTCATTCCCCTCTTCCTCTCACTTCTCTATAGCCTTGGTAATTGTCAATGTTCTATTAAATTACATCCCCTTAGATCTTCCCCATGTCCTAGAGCTTTTTTTCTCACCAAAAGTTAAAAACCAAAGGCATTAAGGAGGATCTCAAGGGGAAGAGATCAAGAGGTAAGAATCCTCTTTCTTTTTCATGTGTTTTCTTTTCAATTCCATTCTTTTATTTTACTATATTTTCCTCCACATATCCAGGAGGTATGAAATATAAAAAAACATATATATTCAGTATTTCACCATTTTCATGTAAAATATTCATCATCTTATATCATCTTTTCTCCCTCTTGTTCTAAAAATAAGAACACCATCCACGATGTGCCAATTTACTAAAATCGTGGACGATGTGTCTCAAATTTCCATTACTTACTTCAAATATGATCATAAAACAATTTTAATGTTTGAAAAAGAATTTCAATTTTATTTTTTAACTGGTTTCATGTTCTGAAATGAACTTATATGCATGAAATTAGATTATATAATGAAACTAGTTCATGATTATCGAGGAACCACCAAAAATGATCTAAACAATTGTCATTAATGTTTTATCTAGTGATCCATCATCATATATGATAAAAACATGATTTATTATATCATTATATATTTTGGAAACATATTAATACCATTTCATTCCAATTATATAATTTTATTTCCCTATGACAAGAAAATCCAAACAAAAACTGGCCATAGAAATCATGTAAAGAACGCACCCAAAAAAATGGAAGGAACAAATTACTAACAATTAATGGGTGAAATGATGTAACAAAATGATCATAAAGGTATTATAAACATGAATATGTTTCTTTGAAAAATCAATAACACTATTTTAACCATTATAAAAGAGGTTTAAATGAGTTTTATGTAAGCCAAACCCAAAGTAAGGGAATTTATAACCTGATTTCCATTCTTTGGGTTAACATTCTACTTCATTATTTTTATATGGTATTAATTTTCTTTGTGATGAATTTTGTATATATTATGTTTAATTATGTGTATTTATAGTTTTTATACATATTCCATCCACTCTATTAAGTCTCACCTCAATTATATTATTTTTTAAGGGACTTTTCTTTAAATAAAATCTTTTGAAATTTTGTTTTACGAAATTCAAAAGAAATGTTTTTATGGAATTGTTCATGTTGTATTATTTTGTTATAGATCTTGGGAATTATTTATCATGAAGGATGGGAACTATATTTAAATCCAATGCATTGGGTATGTGTATGTTGGAGGTCGGTCGTATAGTTACTGCAAGTATAACTGTGATGGTTACAGAATAAGGTAGCCGTGAGGGTTACATTGTAAGGTATCCTTGAGGGTTAAAAATTATAAGGTAGCCGAGATGGTTACAATATTATGTATGTAATGCAACAATAAAACTTTGTGGTTATATTTATGTTCATTATTTTTTTGGGAATATTTTATTTTAAAAATTAAGTATATATGGGTGACAAGTATGTTTTTTAAATGATTTCATGTGTTTACAAGTATTCATGGACTAAATTTTTCTTTTCTTCTTTTTATATCCGTTTCTAATATTTTTGTAGTCATCCCAAGATTTTAAATGATTTTCATAGGTTATAAGGATGTGTAAGACAAATAAGGAATCAAAGTTAAATGTTATGAATATTTTTCAAAGAAAACATGTTTTATTTTAAAATTATTACATTTTATATGAAATGGATACTGTTATTGTGGTATCTGCTCTATATGAATGTGGAATTTTATGTATGTATTATATCCTAATTGTCTAAAGATCTAAACTTGAAAAGATCATAAATATGGTGGTATGTGAGTCCTTGACTAAAATTAAATATTATGTAATGTAATATGGCTGGATCCTTATAGTTTATATGGTATGAGGATGAGTTATTAGAAAGAACATTAGTGATAATCAATGAGATTATTTTGGAGATATTTAGATTGTTACAAACTTGTTTTGTTGTATGAATTAGTACTATATATATTTACTAGTTAAAAACCATTCAATAGGTTATAATACATATATTATAGTCTAATTCAACCATAAAAATAGATTCATGACCATCCTTGACTGAGAAATTGAAGAACAAAGGTTCGTCATCTATGAAGGTTGTAAATCATCACCTCCCAGATGATGATTTCGTTTTTAAAACAAAAGAGAGAGAGAGAGGTAGTATTTTGGGGAAGGATATTCCATTAACATGATATTATTATAGTATAAATATATTATATTGTAGTTATCATTATCATTTTACAGTGGATGTGAGGAGAATATAAGAAAATAAAATAAATTGAAAATGAAATTAAAATAAAAAGGAAGAGGGTTTACCTCTTGAAATATCCTCCTTGACAACCTCTTTAAGGGAATAGGTTTTGGTATTTTCAAAAGATAAAGAGTTAATAGATGTGTGGAAATACTAGGTAAGAGTATTTAGGAATAAATTTTAGAATATTCAAGGCTTATAGGAGTGTGGATAAGAATATGTGAGGGGTGGTTTTTTATTGGAGGAGAGAGGTGATTTTTGAATATCATATTAATTATTTTATTATTTTGATCAAGAAAAACAATAGTGTTGATTTTTATGTAAATAAATAGTAAAAATTTCATGTTATCTCAAACCAAGTGTTCTTACATTAGCATTGACTCAAGGAATTGTGTATTTAGCTTCTAAAATATTTATATGGTAAATTATTGTATTTTACTATTCACTAAAATGATTCACGTATTTTAGAAAAATACAAAAAAATTCACCCTAACCCCTTTTCAATGTGTAGAGTACAAAAATGGACTCCATTTTATCAAAATAAATTTCTACATATAATAAATTTAATTTTTAAACAAATTCATTATTCACTTGAAAGATATAAATTTTATATTGAAAGCTGATTTTATAATACTTTCAAAAATTAACTGAGGTCTCATAAAATTATCCAAAAACAATTGGAAAACAAATTATTTATGTAGGAATAAATTTTTTGATAATTAATTTTAGCTTAATTAGTTTTTAAATTTAAAATTTTAATTAAATATTTATTACTTACAAACATACCAACATTAATTATTAATTTTTAAAATATTCACTCTCATTTATAAGGTGCATAAATTTTATTTATACTTACATGGGTGAGTTTACTATTCATAAGAGTACATTACTATTCATAAGGTTTGTGTTAATATTCAGAAAAAATTTATGTTGATCCTATCATACTCTAAATATCTTATTGATCGCAACTGTGTAAGTTTGTATTTTGAAATTTAAAACACAAAGGAGGTAAAATTACTTTTAACGGATAAGTAATAATAAAAAAATTTTGTTTCATAGAGACTTAGTGTTTAATGAATCAAATTATATAATATATTTATTTTTAATTCCTTGGGGTGTTACTTTCTTCCCCCTTACAAAAATTTCATCCTCAAAATTTCCAAAATTCTACGTCATAAAAAGATTTGGGTAGGTCTTAATTATAAGTTATTTAGGCTCCCACATTTCCCCTTTAATTTTATGAGTTTTCCAAAGTACCATTACCTGCTGATTCATCCGATTCTGTAACACCTGTTATTTAGTGTCCATAATCTAGATAGGCTCTTCATAAAAAGATAAGTCCGGTTTCAATTCTATACCTTCATAAGTCAGTACATGTTTTGGGTATAGAATGAATTTATCAAAAATGAGACATGAAACATGATGTGTACCTTAGACAGGATAGGTGGCATTACCAAACGATAATACACAACTCCAATTCTCTCTAGAATTTCATAAGGACCTTGTACCTGGGGCTCTGTTTTCCTTTCTTCCAAAATATTACAACACCCATCCTTGGATATACTTTTAAGAAAACATGATCTGCCACTTGAAATTCTAAAAGTTTCCTTTTATTATCATCATAAATCTATTTACTACTTTGAGTTTCTTTGATATGGGTTGAATAGTCTTTAAATTTTTTATTGTTTCCTCTATGATCTCTAGGACCATAAGCTTCCGTTCACTAACTTCATCCCAAAATGTTGGTGTATGACATCCCTTTCCATACAATGCCTTATATGGTGCCATTTAAATACTTGAATGGAAACTATTAATGTAGTAAAACACCACCAAATTTAAATACTGATTAAACATATGTTTAAAATCAAGCTAGAATGATCTCAACAAGTCTTTTAATGTTTGGACTGCCCTTTTTGATTGCCCGTCAGTTTGAGAGTGATAACCAGTACTTAATCAAACCTTAGTATCCAAAGATTTATGAATACTTTTCCATACTTTTGATGTAAACCATGGATTATAATTTGACAAAATTGAGAGAGGTTATCCATGAAGTCTCACAACTTCATTAATATAGAGCCGTTCAAGGCATCCTAGATGAAAATTCTCCCTTATACTGAGGAAATTTGTAGATTTGGTAAGTAAATCAATAATAACCCATATTTTATCATTATTACATAGAGTTTTTGTTAATATAGTGAAAAAACACATAGTTATGTCATCCCATTTCCATGTATGAATTGGAAGAGGTTTCATGAATCCTCTAGGATGTTGTCTTTCAGCCTTCACTTATTGACAAACTAAACATATTGATACATAATCATCAATTTACCAGTTCTTGTTATCCTAATAGAAGTTTTCTTTAAAATCTCTATATATCTTAGTGATACCATGGTAAATAGAGAAATTTTAACTATGGGAATCATACAATAACTCCCTTTTTATCTCGGGTACAGAGAAAACACATAGCCTTCTCCAAAATTTCAGAATTCTATCATCACACACGAAACCCAAAAACTTCCCATCATTCAAATATTTAATTTTCTTTTGTATATTATCATCATAAGATTGAGAAATTTTAATTATTTATAATAAATATTGTTGGGAAACCAATTGAAAAAGTAATGATAATTCACCTTATTTGATAATTCCCATATTTATCCTTACTATATTTATGTACATAGGATCCTTGTCAATATTTATTTTGTTCAAAACTCCTTGATCCTTCCTACTCAATGCATCTTCCACTATATTTTACTTCCCTATATGCTAGTGTATGGAACAATCATAATACTTTAGTAGCTCGATCCATCGCATTTGCCTCATGTTGATTTCTTTCTATGAGAAGATATATTTTATGCTCTTGTGATCAATATATATCTAAAATATTTTACCATAGAGATAATGTCTAAATATATTAAGAGTAGTGATTGTAGCTGATAACTCAAGATCATTATTTTGATAGTTCTATTCATGAATTTGTAACTACCTTGATGCTTAGGCAATAACTCTATCAATCTACATGAAGAAACAACCAAGTAATTTCTTTCATTCATCACTATAAATAACAAATACACTATTTTACAATGGTAGAGTCAATATTGTAGCATTCACTAACCTCTTATTCAATTATTAAAAAAAAATTCACATTCTTTTGTCTATACAAACTTAACCCTTCTACATGTAAGCTTGGTTAATGGGTTAGCTAATCGAGTGAAGTTCTGAACAAAATGCTGATAATAACCTGGTAAACCAATACCAATATATACCTCAGTTATGTTTATTTGAGTATGGAATTCCTAAAATACATTTTTATTTCTAGTATCAACTAATATTTCATCCTTAGAGACAATATAGCCAAGGGAAGAATCTTTTTGAAGCCAGAGTTCACACTTTCTAAACATCCCATATAACTCGTTTCTTCTATGATTATTCCGAATAATGCACAAGTGATTATCATGATCTTTGTTTTTTTGGACTATACCAAGATATAATCAATAAATACCACAAAATATTCATCAAGATATTCCTGGAAAACTATATTAATTAGATCCATGAAAATAAATGATTCATTAGTCATTACAAAAAGCATTAATGTAAACTTGTAATGCCTATACCTAGTTTAAAATGGTGTATTTAGAATTTCTCTTTTCCTCACATGCAACTAATGATATCTAGATCAATGTTAAATATTTGAAAAATATTGGGCAGTGTGTAGTTGATCAAACAAATCATCAATGTTAGGAAGAGGATACTTGTTTTTTATCATAATAACATTGATCTCCCTATAGTCGCTGCACAACCTCATTGGTCCAGATTTTTCTTAATGAAAAGAATAGGATCTCCCCATGGGGAAACACTAGGGAAGATACGTCCTTTATAACTTAGTTCCTCTAGTTGTTTCTTCATTTATACTATTTCCACTATGGCTATTCTATAAAGGACCTTTTATATAGGCCTTAAACCATGAGTTAAATCAATATAAAACTCAATTTTCTTCTCTGGAGTATGTCCAGGTAAATTCTCTGGAAATACATAAATGCATTATTTCACAAAAGGTACATCCTCAATTTGAATATTTCTTTCCTCACTCATAGATATTGTTTTACCTTCCTCCATAAGAATTGAATTCAGTAGAGCTACTGGGGGTGGATCTAGATAAGAATAAAACGACAATGTTTCTTCTCTAAAGATATGTGATTCTGCATCATTTAAAAAAAATTATCTTCTTTATTCTTGCAATATATTTTTGCATCATAAATTTAAATACAATTCATACCAAGAATTATATCAAAGTAAATCATGGTTATGATGATAAGGTTAGCAACTAAATTATGTTTATGTGTTATAAGGGGGACTGATCAGTGCATCTTTGTTACAATGATACTTCCCTTATATTTTTTTACTAACAACTCTTTTATTAAGTCAAATTATAATTGTCTAATTTTTTTGGAAAAATTGGAAGATATAAAATAATTTTATGATACAGAATCAAATATATCATTGGCTATGTTTTAGTTAATGATTAAAGTACCTACCACCACATCATTAGAAACTTCTACCTCAGTAGTTGTGGTTGCATAGGCTTGGCCTTGCTCCCTTGGCCTTCTATATGGAACGTTTCCTCGATGCTTAGGAAAATCATTTTCATAATACCCCATATCTTTAAAATTTTATCATTGAACATTACTGACTTCTTTATTTCCCTTAAAATAATGTGATTTATGACCTTTTCCTCCACACTTGTAACAATCAACCATACCCTTTAAGAAAGTACCGAGGTGTTTCTTACCACAATTATCATAGGATGGAAATAAAATTATTAAATTCTTCTCCTTTTCTTTATCTTATTTTCTATAGTTTTCAACAAAACCCTTCTTCTCTTGTATTCCCTTGAATTCATAAGACATATAGAATTATTAGTTTTTTTTCTTGATAGAACATGAGAATATATCTTCATATGAGGAGAAACATTGGGATACTAGTTCTATTTGGAGTAATGGTTTTAAACCATCAACTAATTGATCAATCTTGATCCTTGGATTACATATGTAGTCTATGGAATTCCTTTATGACCTTGTGAAGTTTGATTCAATCTTTACAATATTATCATCATATTTTTGACTTAGATTCAGAAACTGCCTTTCCATATCCATTCATTGTTCATGAGGAATGTATTTTTTTAAGAATAAAACCTCTCCATTCCATATTTTCAATCTCTTCATCCTCATTTTTTTTAAATTAATGACAACCATTGATCAACATCTCCTGAGAAACGATAAATTTCCATGACAACCTTCTCCCTTTCATTACATCCCAAAGTGAGAAATATCTTCTCTAAATAACTTATCCACTTCTCTCCTATGAATGGGTTTGTAGTCCCATTAAATTATGGAGGTTGGGGTCTCATAAAAAGGTATAAAATTTATCCTCTACATTTTGGTTCAGGGTACTCTATATGGGTAAGATTATTGTTCATAACCAAAGTCATTTGTCCCAGTATAGCTATAAGTTGATCAGCACCAGTCGTAGCTCCAAAACCAACATCATTATCTTGTATAGGGGAAAAATCCCTACATGGTCAATGAGCATTCATGAATATTCCATTACACCATTTCTAAATGATTCCATACACTATATTAGGCTATGAATCATATTTCATAATCTTAACTAGCATAATACTTAACATACATTGAAATCCTTTGCATAGCTGATCCCATAATCATAAACATGGTTTCTTTGAGAAAAAAAGTACATTTAAATACTTCATAATGTCTTTTAAAGAAGATTCTCATTATCCTAAGTATATCCCCTAGGAGTGTCAAACCAGGTGTGTGGTGATGTCCATTGTCATGTACCAAGTTACCCTAAGTCAAGTCTAAAACAACTTGTCAGAGTTGTACTCCTAGGTACATATATTCTAGAACCATGTCCACTTATATTATCCAAACATGGAAGAATTTTCTATTAATATCTACATAATATCTTACTTACCAAAATTATGGGATATTATTGTATGTTTATACTCAAATTCTATCTTAGGGTTTTGTTCCCAAATTTTTATTTTCTAAATTAGTTACCTTGTTTTCTATTAAACTTCATCTAGTACCAACTGTAAGGACCCAGACCCCAGCTTCCCATAGCCGGTGCCTTATATTAATACATTGGAATTATTACAAGGAATTCATATCCTAAAGGAAATAAAAATTTAGTATTTTCTGAAAACAAGATACAAACATAAGTTCAACATTAAAACTTAAAATGAAATACGTAATAACAATTCCATTGGAAACATCTATGGAACCTAGATTATCAGTAATTGATTATATTAATATTAAAAAACTGGGGAAAAACACAATAAATGGGTGATATCAGATGCATAGTAAGTGTAAGTAATATAACATAAGTAATCATAAACATAAACACTAGAAATGATGACTAACTAAAAACATATACCTTTAAAAATAAACTTGATCATAATATGGTAGGAATAAAAACAAATTAAATAATTCTATAAAACATGACCATGGATATTATACTAGTTAAATAATAACATGGAATATCAACCTCTAGTTTCATAATGAGGGAATTCATAATACATGACATTATAATCATTCTGTCAAGGCCTCATTCCAAGACCATACATAAATGGGTAAAAACCCAAAATAGTGTGTCTCATGAGACCTATCAATGAATTGAGGTGCTATAGTAGGCCCCAACCATTAAATAATAGGTCCAACTAATTACTCATATGAATAAAAATAAACATAAAAAATATATACATTCATATCGAAACTAATATATGAAATGTAAATAACATTCCCCAATTATTAAATATGAACACTAACCATTCAAAGTGATATGGAAAAAGGTATCAAGATAACACATACAAAAAAAAACTAATCATAAACCATTAAAAAATTTATAGTAGATGATATCATAAAATATTAATCCCTATCAAACATAATAATCAACAAGAGTGTTGAAATATATGAAAATACTCGTTTAAAATCATCGAGTAATTATTAAATTAAATACTCTTTTACTTTGAGAAGAAGATTTATTTTAGAAAAATCATTGAATAAAACCATTAGTAATTTAATTTAGTTTTTTCATAATTAAATTATTTATTTAAAAAAATTTTGGCTAAAAAAAGAATATATAGTAAATTTTAAAATAGATAACAATTTGATAAGTTCTTTTAAAATAGGCTAGTTTATGGGGAGGAATTTTTGAAAGATACATTTAAAACATATAACTCCTCATAAAAGAAATAAGGATTATGATTGATGCACATATATAGAAAATTAAAAAAGAATTTATGAGGATTAAATAATAGTAATAATTTATAATTTCATTGAGGTAAGTAGATAATAAGAGTAACCCGAAAGAAAATGGAGGTTTGTGTAGACAACCCTTAACTTATATCCGAAGGTGTTTTTCACCTAACCTTGAATTATTGGATAATCAAATTAAATCAATTAATTAATTAATAAAGAAAATTATCTAAATTTATTTTATTCATTATATTTTTATTATGTTCATTTATGTCATTTTGGATGAGTTATAAGATATATTTTTATTGCCCAGGAGCATTCAATTCTGTGGTTTTCATGATCGTTATACTTGTATATGACTATGGAAGTTCATATAGAATTGGTATAATTATCCAAAATTGAATTTACATGATACTAATGAAAATAAAAAAGATTAATTGGTGACATAATTCATTTTTTTAAATGGTATGGCGATGATTTATTAGAGAGAATATTAGGGATAATCATTTATATTATTTTGGCTATATTTTGATTGTTACGAACTAGTTTTGTCATATGTATTATAATTTTTTATATATACTTGTTATAGAACATTTTATAGGTTATAATACATATATTATATTTTGGATAAACCATAAATCTTTTTTCATGACTAGACTAGAAGGATAAATTTAAGAACACAATTTTGTCATCCATGAAGGTTATAAATCGGCACCTCTCAAACGAGGTGTTCGTTTTTAAAACAAAAGAGAGATAGAAATAGTAGTTTGAGGAAGCATATTGCATTAACATGATATCAATATAATATATATATGATAATTGAGTTATCATGTTCTTTTAGATAGAGGATGTGAGGATAATATATGAAAATAAAATAAATTGAAAATGAAATTAAAAGAAAAAGGAAGAGGGTTTACCTCTTGAAATATCCTCCATGAGAACCTCCTTAAGGGAAGGGGTTTTGGTCTTTGGGCAATAACAATAGATCCTTGATGTGAAAATAGACTATCGAAGAGTATTTTGGAAGAATCTTTAGAAGCTTCAAGGATTATATGAGTGATGAGAAGAGGGAGTGAGAGGTGATTTTTATAGTGGGGGAGAGGAGTGATTTTTGAAAATCTTATTCATTATTTTATTATTTTTCTCAAGAAAACCAATAGAGTTGATTCTTGTGACCAAAAAATAGTAATAGGTTTACATTATTTCGAACGAATTATTCTTACATCAGTGATGACTTGAGGAATAGTTTATTTATCTTCTAATGTATTTATACCGTAAATTACTGTATTTTACTATTCACTAAAAAAATTCAAGTATTTCAGAAAAATCCAAAAAATTTACCCAAACTATTTTTCAACATGTAGAGTTCAAAAATGGACTCCATTTTATCAAAATAATTTTCTACATATGTGAAATTTAATTTTTAAATAAATTCATTATTTACTTGAAAAATACATATTTTAAATTTAAAACGAATTTTATAATACTTTCAAAAATTAACTGTGGTATCATAAAATTATCCTAAAATAATAAGATAAAACAATATTTATTTAGGAATAAATTTTAATAAATTTAATTTTATTTTAATCAATTCACTAATGTAAAATTATAATTAAAAATTTATTACTCACAAATATACCAACATTAATTATTAATTTTTAAAATATTGACTCTATTTTCTAAGATGCCTAAATTTTATTTATACATTAATGGGTGATGTTACTATTTATAAGGGTAAATTACTATTCATAAGGTTCAAGTTACTATTCACATAATCATATTAGACTCTAAATATCTTACTGACCGGAACTGTGTAAGTTTGTTTTTCAAAATTCAAAACACAGAGGTAGAAAAATTATGTTTAATAGTGAGGTAATAATAAAAAAGTGTAGTTTCATAGAGACTCAGTGTTTCATGCATCATATTATATATTAAATTTATTTTTACAACATTGGGGTTTTACACATGGTTAAGGAAAACCGTGTTCCATCCTAGTGAGAACCATGAATCCTAGATAGTGTAATTTTTCAGGCTACATGACTAGGCACACAAATGTGCGCTCTTATAGGTAAATGATATGGGATAACCCTCCTATTTGATAGAGGTTCCACACAATTTCACATGGTCTAGCAGACAGTGCGGCCAAATCGTAAATCCTTCTAGATTCTTAAAAATTTTAATATTCTAATTCTACCCATCCCAAATTTAGACCTTCTAACTCCATATTTATATTCTATTCAACCTCCATAATCCCTAAGGGCGTGTCTCATCATCATCTAGTCTTATTGAGCTCATTTTTATGTGGTTTTGGCAAGATTTATTCCAAAAAATCTATGTATGTTCCTTCCTTCCTTCCTTTCTTCTTCTTCCCTTCTCCCGGTCTCTCTTCTATTCCTTCTTGAAATCTCTTTTCACCAGAAATAATGTTGACCTAAAATTAGTTCAATCTCATTTCTTTAGGTTTAATATTGATGATTTTGTGTGTTCTTGAAAACTTTGGGTCTTCTCTTGGCAAGTCTTATGGTTTCCAACCAAATTTTGTTGGTTTCAAGTGAGGGGTGGGTGGTTCTGTGTCATTCCATATATTAATGATTCTATTAATATTTATTTAGTTCCTAAAATTATGTCAAAACTATGTGTGGGTGAAAATATTTTTCTCAAAGGTTTTAGTGTTTGTTTAAGGCATAAAAATAGTTTTTTTTCTTTGTTAGTAATTGTTTATCTCATGTGTGGTTTTTCTAAAATGGCACTTTGATTACAAAAAATGGTTTTTGATTAATGTGAAATTGGGATAGATCACTTGAGAACCTTGGGTATCTCAGTGGGAAAATAAGGACTAGTACTCTAGTTGAGATATTTGGGAAATAACCTAGGCTCCCTAGAAATTTTACACTATAATGCTAACTAAAAATATATGACGATGCTTTAGAGACATCCTACACTTTGGCTATGAACTCTCTTGTAGCTTGTGCACAAGAACATAATATAAGGTTTGCTCACTAAGAGTATGAGGATCCTAGGTCCCTAATGAACTAACTACTTAGGGATTTACCATAGTTCTTAAATTATATTTTTACTTGTTTTTAGTTATCCCTTCATTGTTTAATTTTTTTATTAAAATCAAAAATCATTTTCATTTCAATTTTCTTAACATAATTATTTTGAAACTAACAAGTTAGTTTATCTTTTAATTTAATCTCATAGAACATTTGGGTGGTATACTATTAAGAAATTAGATCACACCCTGTAGACATCCTTGGGTGTATGTAAACATAATTTTTTTTCTAATTCAAGTAATGACAAGGCCTTCCATGGGGGTGATGGTAGCTTCTAGAAGTTTCCCCTAGGAAGGTGTTGGTGATTGTGGGATGGTGCTGTTGACCCACATGTCACATAGAGGTTTTTTATCTGGTTGATTTCCACTCCTTTTTGATTGTTTTTTCTCTAGTTAAAAATGTTAAATGATTAATTCATTCTTATAGTTATCTTCACTTCCATCATATGATATGGTTATTATTCTTGATGCATCTGAATCATGTAATGATGTTTGATATTCTTATCTCATGAGAAAATAATCTCAAAATAGTTTCATGATTCCCAAGACCTATTTTCTAGCTAGTGGAAATCAAGAATGTCCTTTGGGTAATTCCATGGTTTGGGTCGGGTTTTAGGTTGGATGGAAGCTTGGGATAGTTTGTGGAATCCCATCATTCTCAAGATATGTTTAATTATTCTTTAAGTCACAGGGTTCAAATTTTAACACTTTCCATTATTTAATATTTTAAGTACCACCACTTTATATGACTTAATTCTCAAACCTTTTCATTATATAAGGTTTTAATTTTTAAAATATAAAAATTCATATGATTTAAAATTACTCCTTCATAATTACATAATATTCATATTATAAATATTTTCATGATTTACCATGATGTAAAATTCTCTATAGGTTGGTCAAATAGAATGAAATTCACAAGATATAAGAGAAAACCATATAGGTTACTTATTGGAAATCTATTTTAACAATACCATAATTTCACAATCCATTTATATTGACCATTACACCTAGATTTCATTTAAGGAGTTGTCCATGTAAGATGAAACCCGAATTATATAGAAAAAATCATATAAGATGTTATTGACATTTTAAATAACCCATCATTTTTTTATTAACAAGTAGTCATAACCAAAGGTAGATATAAATCAGTAGATATATCTATGAGCTAATATAAAACACAAGAAGAATATGTTCAACATATGAATCCTATGAACCTAGCATGATGCATGTCATGTGAATCCTTACATTCTTGAAATTATGCATGAACAGATACACATACTCTTTAAATACTAGGAGAAATGTATAAACCCCAATAATATAATAACATCATAAACTATGTTTCTCATTCAAGGTGAAAATCAAATAGAACTACAATATGTGAAATCTATGAACAAAAAGTATAATACCTACAAACATTGATTTTCTCCCATGTGTTGGTTGATCAATCCCAAACATAAGCTCATTACCAACCCCAAAACTTCATATCCTCCTATTTTCCTTTCCCAAATGGTATGACAATATAAAAAAAGCTCTGATAGCATAGTATAACATCCCTCAGCCTAGAACCATTAACCAGTTCCTAGATCAGTGACTACTATATCATCTCAGGTGAACCTCTTCATTTGATAGAGACTTCTATTTAGTGGAATGGGTGTAAGGTGGTATAGTGATGAGACTATAACCTCAAGTTAAATTAGAAACAATATTAGAAATATTAGACAACCACATAACCTAAGAAAAGATAATATCTTAGTTAAAAAAAATGAAAAGTCCAAAATAACTACAATATCAAATGATAAAGTAATTAAATATTCCATACATATAATAAATGACCCCTTAGGGTGAATAATATACATATTATATCCAAATAAAAAAAATAAACTAAGGCTATAAATCATTCCCCAACAGGTCCCATGTTTGGACCAACTCCATCTTCCATACCGTTTCCTAGCATATTAAGAAACACATCATGTAATGGTACCTTTCTCTAAATATGTAACCACTAAGAAAATAGTGATGTATTCTTTGGTACCCTAGTTCCACAAAGACCTGAAAAGGATTTGATTACAACTCAATAGAACACCACCAACTATATCCTAAAAATATCTAGGCTAATAAGAAAGTTCATGATGAAGTGATCAGGGTAAACCGTTTAATAGTTTGTAAGTAATTTAAGATAAAAAATAAACCACCAGTGATGTCCCAAGTTCATAGTTACAGTTGAGGATAGCTATAAAATTTCCAATACTTAGGTTCATGACCCTAATCAATGACACCTAATTTAACTAGTATCAGTTTGACTTTTAGAATATCACCTAAATTGTTCCAACCATAATATAACAACTTAGGTTTCCCCAACATATATGATAAAGTAACATGGACCTCCCCTAATAGCATTTTTTCACCCTAAGAATAAGAAAATAAGTAAAATGGACCTCCCCTATAGAATTTTTCATAGCCAATGTCATATAAAAATAAGTTTAATAGACCTCCCTTATGGGTGTTGTCTAATCCAAATATCAAAACAACCCATAAAGGGTGTTTTTTAGTATCAAGAATCCCTGACTAACTCAGAGGGTGTATTCTTGATACTAACAAAATTATCCCCAAGGTAATTTTCATTTCCATTTAAATATAGTTCAGAAAACTTTTATCCAATTCCATAAATAAACCACATTTCAAGACAATACATAAGGTCCATAAAAATTTACCATTTTCATGTTCCATTAACAATTTCACTATCATTTTAAATTTAAAATAATGGTTCCACTCTATGATTAATTCTTATAAAAAAATAAAAATTCATTAATTTTATGATAATAAATTAACTTTAGGCATCCATACCCATTTCATATACCACATTTTTCTAATTTACCATGTCATTA
The DNA here is from genome assembly GCA_963277665.1 of Viscum album. NCBI lineage: Eukaryota > Viridiplantae > Streptophyta > Magnoliopsida > Santalales > Viscaceae > Viscum > Viscum album. The sequence continues at coordinate 597,606,590 of OY728159.1, read as the reverse complement.
TAATTTCACAGTACTCTTTCCATTTCATAAAAATCCATTTATTTTTACCAACATATTTAGCCACAAAATGTTCCAAATCCATTTACAACATTGGCGATTGTGAAATTACATTTCAAAACCATCAATTTAATTTTAAAATCCCTTCTTTACCATTTCTAACATAATTATCCACTTAATTTTATTAAGACAAACATGGTCAATGGTTAAACTAGAATCACACATATAATTGTATTCATTTACCTTTCAATAAACAAATCATACCATTTATTTAGTCAATTTATGAGGTCATTTTCATATCCATGGTGTTCAACATGGAACAACTATCTTCTATGGATCAATCCATGTGAAAGGAAACTGAATAATAGAAAAAAACATTTAAAAAATCCATTTTTATTTGGTCAAAGAACAGTGAAACCATTATGACTACATAATGTATCACTTGAATAAAATATGGTGAAACTATGGGTTAAATTTAGGGAACACCTACCTCATGATTATAAAATTATACTCACCCAATATTTTATTCTTATCGTACTTATAATGGGTGAAATATAGAAACTAGATAAAATCCTTATAAATAGCTAATTTTAGAATATTATAGTGAGAGGGATTGAGATAGTGTAAAAAATAAGAATGGAGGAAGGAGTAATAAAATCCTTTATTATATTTTCCCAATAAATTATATGGAAGTGAAATCATACAATAGATAAGGGAGATCCTTCATGGGAATTTAGGAGGAGTAAGGGTCACATATAGGGGGTGTTGGATGAAAATGGGAGGAAAATGTGTTAAAACTTAATGGTTTTAAGGGTAAAAACACAAAATCACACTTTTTTAAGGGGAACATGATTTTTCCACTTGGTTGGAAAAAACTTTTCTAACCATGCTAACCAAAATACTCAAGACATACCATTTCAAATGATTATAAGGAACATTTATCAAAATATACACCAACTAAGAAAAATATCTATGAAATTTTCTACAGATATTTAGATGGTTTTTTGAATCCCTAGACATGGTTTATAAACCATGAACCTATACATATCAGGATGTATAGTTTAAGGGAATGGTTAGAACTAACTATGTGCTAATTATGTATCCCACCCATCTTTCCCCAAAACAAAAATTTCAAACTCCAAACCCCTGGGACACTCCAAGGACCTCCATTACTCTAGAACACATATTCGACCAAGGTGTCATATGTGCTCCAGAATAATTTAAATAGTTAAAGTACTGAAGGTAGGGGAAATATCTTTAAGGAACCAAGATATAAAATAAAAAAATTATATTCAATTACGAATATATTTAAATAACAATCTTCAACTTTATTCTTCTTTAATTTATTTCAATTCACCTTCTTGTTATGTATATTTACAAAAGTGAAACAAATATACTCATATTATATTCTATCTCTATTTATATTTGGATTCTTAGAAATTAATTTCGAGGGTTCCTTTGGCATCATACTTTGTATTTTCCCATTTTAAATTTCTTTCTTCTTATTCACTATATGATCTATATATTTTTTAATTTTTTATTAACTAGGAAAAATATAACTAAAATATCTTGAAATGGTTTCCCTATAATGTTCATTTTATATTTCTTAGTGAAAATGTAGTGATTGGGTGATATGAATAAAAAAATAATATTAATTAAAATATCATGATTAAACTTGAATCCCAATTTTTCTTATCAATAAATTTACTATATCATGTTGAGTTAATGAGGTCCAACCCGAATACGATCATTCAATTTACACATGTTTAGAGTAATTATATTCTCATTCTTCTCATACTCAACTTTTTCCTCATAAACATATCTAAGATGAGATGATATAGTGTAACTATCCATATACTAATTTTTTTTCTTAAATAATTAAAAATTTATGATAACATTATGATGTAAACATAAAATGAATCATTTACGAGTCTCTCATAAAATTTATTTCCTCCCAGATTTTCTTTTTGAGGTGGCTTATTAAGTAGTGGGGATTCTAGTACATATTTTTTTTTGAGATCATAGAACTATATGAAAACAACTATACCAATCTTAAAAATTTGTTCTAGTAATGATTTACTTTTTATCCAGTATTGATTGTAGTGAATTTGTGGTATTTATTTATATTTTTTTTACATAAAATGAATATTTTGTAGATTAATACTCTTATATTCATTACTGATTGATAAATTATAGATTTAGTAATCTAAATTTTTTCTTATAATATTATTAAAATTTATATATACCTCAATTACTTGATTTAGAAAACTCAATCACTAAGTATTTGAGTGGGAAAGGATCCTTAGATAATTATTTATAGACCGATATATGAAATTTCCACTACTCTGAGAGTCTAAGGAAGGATTTTGTCTAACCAAACCAATTAACTCACAGATCCTTTAAATACTGAGAGGAGTCCCATATTCTATGAATCCTAAACTTTTATTTTCTCAACACATGCCTATGATATTATATAATGCTAATTTTAACCACTTATTTGATGTAAATTTTAGTTAATCCTACCTAATAATCTCATTAAAACTTCCCAATAAGAGGATGCACAGTTAACTATAAATTTTGAGCACCTCGAACTATGATTTCACTATAAATTAAGTGGTGGAAGACATTTATGACCTAATATTTACTTTGATCAATTTCTTTTAATTTACATCATAATAGAATCCCAATTTCAATTTATCATGCTTTCCACAATGTGATCATTACCACAACTTATCCATGAATAAATAGAAAAACAATTATTTCATATTTATTTATTTTTATCTTTTCATGATTTTTTAATATCCTATGTGATCATATAACATTATAGTATTCACATAATAATATAATTAACTAATAAATACAAAAATAAATAAGAAACAACATGACAATAGTTTGTTTTCCACTAGATGAAATACCGTAGAATTGGTGAACCATTGGGGGGTAAATCAATGGTTCTGTTTTATAGTTTCCTTTAACATGAAATTAATCACTATAACTTTTTAGAATCTCAATCCACTAAATATATAAAACTCACTATTACCCTTATCTAAGAAATAAATAGGAAACCAATGGACATTGTATTTTTACAAGGTTTGGCCTCAATGTGTGAAGTTACTTCTTATTGTTTTTAATTTTTTTCCCAAGACATAGATTTTACACTATAATAAATTATAAATTATAATGAATTGGGAAGGAAATAAACTTTATCAAATAATAAATAATACATATTCACACCAATTATAAGTTTTGGTTCAATCTCGGACCCATTTTGATAACAAATTAGCTTCACCTCACAAACTTTATTTTTCAATATTTATATGTCGCTAACATATTTATTCTTATTCTATATCTTCTAGTCTCCATAACTCAGTGGTCTCCTTATTTGACCGAGAATATAGTTCAAAGCATGTAGTCTAAGATGATAATAATATACCATAATATATTCTATGGTTATCTATATTTTACATCATCTATTCCATGAAACTCAATATCAGCAGTCTTCAAGACTCAAAAAAAACATGGATTGAATCACAAAAATTCCGTTATGAATTTTGAATTTTTGAGTATGAAGATCAACATCATCAAACTGATTTGGATTCATATAAAGGTTATTTAAATATCTCTATAATATTCTAATATTTTAACATCCATCCCATTATCATTACTTTCTACCTTTTTCTCTATACAAATCATCCAAAAATATTAAATCTTCAAACAAACATCGAAAAATATTCAATTCATGTGGTGTAATACCATAGCTCGAATATTTTGTTCAAAATTTGACTACTGGTTTCTCAACTCCCATATTTTTTTTAGTTAAGGTAAACAAGTATCATTCTAAAACTATGTATTATAATAACCATCGAATAATTATATATTCTTGTTAGTGTATCTTCTATGCATCTAAGTATTATCAACAAATGTTTTCATTCATGGATTTTACATGAGCCTATTATTACATTTTCTAATTATCTAGATATTTTACTTCATCCTTCATTTGAATTAATTTTTATCAAATTATTTTTCAATTGAAATATCTTGAATCATGAATTACTTTAAGCAATCATGATATTTTTGTAGGAACCTAGGTATTGTGGAAGCCTGAAATACCAACATTTTCAAATTTTTTGGAATGAATTAGTGTAATAACACCTAATATGGTACAATAAATCTTAGATTCTTATATGGATCATGTTCAATTTAATTTAATCATGAGAAAAATATAATGAAACCATAAATGATAGCTTGTCCATTCATCAATGGTGGTTTTATCTACGTTATTAGCATGATATTTATTAAAAAATTTAATAGAGGTGTCATATAGATCATCCACACGTGAACCAAAGGTCTTGGATCAAATTTATTTTATTCCTATGTACTATCAATGGAAAACATTACACTTTACAGTGTCCCTTTGATGGCATAAATACCACATACTTGATCTAAGGAAGTAGGTACCCCATTCACAATCTTCCTTTATTTTATCTCTTTAGAACTCGAGAGAGAGGAGGATAGGTAAATTACTCAATATTAATTCGTGAAAATTGTCAGGGATACTATTAATGGATTAAAAATGAGCTTACATAGTATTTTAAACACTCCAAAATTTCATTTAAGTCCATAGAAAAGTTTGACCTATTTAACCAACCCAAATTGAAACGAATAGCTTAATAGATGTGTTGTGAATGACATGAATATTTAAAAACTATCTTACGACGTTATTAAATTATCTATTATGAATTAAAATCCATTACATCATCCCATTTGTACCATTATTATTTAACAAACCACAAATTACCAATGTTTGTTCAAAAAATATTATTTTATCATATTCAAATTTATAATTAAATTACTTGTGAATGCCTTAAGAAATGAATTCAATTATAATTATTATAAACTCAAATAATATAATTGAATTAATTTTCTCCCAATAATTCACAATAAAATGTTCACTAAAACCAACAAATGGTTCTAACTTCATCCTAAACTTATATTCATATAAATAGGTGCAACCCGTTGATACACTTTTCTTGTGACTGTGTAGGACCTTATCTTGATAACAATGAGTCATACAAATATATCAACATTAGTATCTATAACTGCATCATGACCCCTAAAGAGATAAGGATATGTGATTTCTATAAATAACTCATACTAACAGTCTTTTTTTCATTTAATTTTTTCATCATAATATCTCATAAAGCGGGTTTCACACTTTGTGTTATGATCCTAAAATGATTTATTTTTTCATTTAATGATAATTTAAAATTTAATTTCCTATTTATAACATGAACATGAATATAATAATTGTAATACCATCCCATTCAATGGTTCTTAAGATAAATCTTTCTCATGGAATTATAAAATCATGTCTTGTTCATTCAATCAATGCCATACCCTCAATGACACTAAATACAAGCTACGTTAAAACAACATAAATGTAATGGTTTTCTTATTGTGTAATTGTACACAATAAAATTATAGGAACTCATAATGATCTCACATCAAGAGATTAATACTTTTTATTGTAAATAGGAACTACCAATAATATCAGATACATGGTGTGCTCCTTTTTGTGGGTCAATCATCATGATCTCTGAAATACCCCATGCTCGTATAGATGTGAAATTTATGATTGATTTTAAATTTTTATAATAATTTATTATTTTTGAATTAGACTTCAGAATGAGGTCCTAATATTTAAAACAACTTAAATATGTGTTTTTAGACATGAAATAGGGCTCATAAGATAGCATACAAGGCTTGGGAGAGCATCATATAGTCTGAGAGTGGTCGTGTCTTAAAACATAGTTGTTGAAGTTCCACAAACTATCCAATATACAATTGGATATATTTTATGTGGTAATATACCCATAATTTAAATAAAGGATACCCTTTGTCTTCTGAAATTTTATTTTATACCTCTTTCGGTATAGTAAACCTTCATACATGCCTCCCTTCCTATCCACTCCCAATGGTTGAATATTTTCATTTCATGTCTGATTCAAGTGACATAGAATTAAATAGAGTCCTTGAAGTGATTCAAAAACCCACTTCCTTCTATTATTCATTTGTTTTATAGTCTAGTGGTTCCTTTCTATATTTTTATAAAATGAACTATTTCTGGAGTGTTTTCCTTATCTTCCATTGTTTTTAATTTTGGCTAAACTGTTAGCTGATACATGGTGTATGATATTTTCTAAGAATAAAGTAATTGGTACCTTAATTTAACCCATAGTCTTTCTTGAATTTTGGGTGTATGTGTTGTGTGGTCTCATAGGTTTTTCATGTAATAATCTTGGAAATAATTAATTTTTTTAAATTTGGTTTTACCTTTATTAAAAATCACTTATTTTGGATAACTGGTCTTGTTTTACTTATATGTTATTAAATGGTTGAGGTATATTACAATTATTCCAAATTTTTATAGTATGTTTTGAAATTTATGATTATAAAATGGAATTTCACCTTCATCGATAGATATGAAATGGATTTTACCATAAAATGGTCTTAAAGAATGGTAAGATTGGGTTTGGAATATAGTGATGATTTTGGGTTTTTGATTGAATTGATTGAAATGGAGTGGTGTTCATATGAATAATTTTTTTGAAAATGGAAATGAAATTATGGTGCTTGTTTATATAAAATTTAATGTTTTACTTGAAAAAAATGGTAAGACTGAATAGTTTTTTGTAAAATAAATAGTTTTATTTTATAATGATTTAGCCCATAGTAATGAATTTTTTATTTATTAAAATGGGAAATTGATATTTTGATGTGGGTTTTCATTTTTAAAACTTTTATGGGGTTTGGTAACTTGTTTCATAAATAGTGATTTGTGATGGAATTTTTTAAAGGAAATAAAAAACACCCATTAGGGATGGTCATATTTTTATGGAAATGAAAACAACTCTTGGGAGTTTTTTTGAAGTAAATGGGAAAAACCTTTGGGGGAGGTTTTTTTTCAAAGGAAAAGAAAATTACCTTAGTGGGAATCCTATTTTTAAGGTAATGAAAATTCCCATTGGAGTGGTTTATTATTAAAGGAATGTAAAACACTCTTATGGGTGGTTGTAATTTATAGATGATAAAAATCACATAGAGGAGGTGTGTGTTACTATTTTTCTTATGCCATAGGCTAAGAAAACTTCTATATGTGTGTTTCATGTCACTATTAAGATTATGCCAAAGGTTGAGAAAACACCCATAAGGAAGGTCCATGTTACCTTTTGGCTTATGAACATACAAATAAAAATACCATAGGAAAGGTCTCTGTTACATATATTGTATGATAGGGAGACTTGGGTCAGTTTTATTGGGAGGAATAGTCACCATAACATGGTTAGAGACAAATCAACACTGGCCTAAGTAGATATGGTTATTTGGGCCACACACCCAAGGATTAATAATGGTGTAGATGTATTTGGGTGTAATCATGAACATGTGCATCAATGGTTGTTTTTTGTGTTTGTTAATTTTTTTAAATTGATAAATTCTTAATTATAAAACAATTTAATGCAATTTTATATTAGTTTGGTTACTTTAGGGAGACTTTTGGTGTCCTAGTGAGTGGTAATCAGACCTTACTAAGGCCTCAATGGTTCTTGAGTACCAAAGAAGACACCATTATCTAGTCACATGTTAGAGGTTTAGGGAATGAGCCTCTTGAATGTGGGTTTTTTTGGAATTCTAGAGTATTGTATGGATGATGGTACTAAGATAGACCTAGGACTAGGTGGGTTTATTTCATATATTTAGTTCCATTTTTTTTCTTTTGTTGTTCTTGGATATGATCCACCAAAGGGGGATCCATCAAAACATGTATGGAGTACTACATTTGTTATAATATTGTGATGCTAGTTTATTTATTAGCTCTTAACATATACTTTGATGGTTATTTGACTAGTTTATATGATTAGTATTAATTATACTATAATTTTTTATCCGACCAGGGGTAATAATCCACCCACAATATTCTAATATACCCTTACCACTAACCATAAACCTCTAGTGTAAATGGAGGGGAACTTAAGGCCATGTGGTGACTAAATCTGATTACTATTTAGAGTGAGCCAGGCTAGGGGTTTAAAAATGTGGTATGAAAGTTTTTTTTTACTATTTGGTCTTAGTAGATCAGATAATAATAAGTGTTGGAGCATACTAATGAGCTTGTTCCTTAGAGTGATAAACCTGTGCATAGAATAAAACCCAACTTTCTAGGGATGTGTCTTTTCTTCCTCGAATTTTTTTGTAACACTTTTATTTTATTTTCTCCTTGAGTGAGACACATGGTTTGTGATTGTTTGATACAATACATATTTATGGTGTTTTTGGGATGATTGTGTTTTTTAACAAGTTTGGATGTTGTTGAAGAAAGTTATTTTTTTTAAGGATCACATGGAATGTGTAAGTGAAAACTAGTCAAAATAAAGTGAATAAGTACCAAAGGATCACATGGAGTGAGTAAGTATTAATGGATCATGTTTAATCATGTAATTTTTAAAGGATAATATAATGAGAATATGACCTAATGGATCATGCATTGTGTGTATGATTGGCCCACATAGACATGTCTTGTGGTCATTCAGAATCATGTACTGAATGGAAGTCTCTCAATTGTGAGAGATGAAGGATATCATGTTATCAAATGAAGTAAAGTGGGTCATGTGACAAAACATAGTCCAATATGGAACCATCTTGTGGTCTCCTGATCATGAGATCACATATGTTCGAACTAATCATGAGAAGGAGTCTCATGAAGTATATTAAGGATGATAGGTAGGAAATGATGGAGTCAAATTTTGGTCACTTGAAATCATATTATCTCATGACTATTAATGGATATCATGATAGATTCACATGATACTATTAAAGACAATACTTCAGACCAAGGCATAAAGTATTAAGAAATGTGACCTTCCATGGAGGTCGATCGTATAAGTCAGAAATGATTTAGTGAATCACATAAAAAAGTTATTATAACCAAGGATAAATTGATTTTGAGATGTTCTATATCAGAGTTTTATCAAAAAAGTTATAATTTATCATGAGAAGCATGTAAGGGTGATAATAAGGTTGTAAAACTGATGGTTGGCCGTGATTTGTGAAGTTAAAGTGGTGTATTTATTCCTATAAATACCTGTTAACCTATCCTTGAGATGGTAAGAAGTTTTATTAAGTAGTTTTAACCAATGAAATATATAAAGGAGGGGATTCATGTGATATAAAGGGAGTTATGAAATAACATAAGTCTCGTAAGAAGGAACACATAAGGAGTATTTTTAAAGCAATGTAGAACCCATGATGGTACATAAGTGAAAATGATTTTTTCATTAGGTGTTTTTTCACATATGAAAAAAAATCAGAGACACATGATCCCCATAAGAAAAACATGGTCTCATACAGGAGTCACACAATCCAAATGATTTGTAGAGGGAATCGTAAAGGGGTCTCATGAAGGGGTCTTGCTAAGGGGACTTGTGGAGGGGTACATGATCCAAGAGGAAAACATTCATGAAAATGTGGTTGTAATATATTTGATGATATAAGTTCATAAATTAACAATCAAATTTTAATGAACTCAGAACATATCATCAAAATATTCTACTATAGTAATAGTGTATTCACTTTTGTAAAGAGAGTAATGAACCTTTAAACTATGGATGTTTGTAAATTAGGAGGGACAATGAGTATTTTTTTAACCTTATAATATTTTTGGCCTTTAGTGGATTTGGTATATCTACCAATTCCATTTTTATTCTCCTTGGACATAGCCTATTGTCAGTGAACCATGTAAAAATTATTATTCCCTATAAATGTCTTAATTTCCATTTATCCTTTGGTACATGAATGAGATAGAATAAATTAATGTTTAACAATTAAATAATATACAAATGGATAGTTTTTTTAATCTTTCATACCATGATTCAACCCCATCAAGGTATTTAACCTGGTTGGTATAAACATTTGTTTCAAAGAAAAGGGTTAAATTTAGAGTTTCTCTCTTAGAAAAAACAATGCAAGTTATTAATCCCAAAGGTATTAAAATCTTTGATGGAAAAAAGTTAAAATATGGGGGAATATGACGCAACACTACTTTCAATAATTAGGTACATATATGTTTATATCATCAATTTATGATATTTCTCCTATTATGGATAGTGGAGAATTATTAAAATCAAACCGAAGAGAATAGAATGATAATTATAGAGGAGTAAATGCTTTAGGGGGATCTTTATCCAACAAAATATACAAGAAGGTGATATTGTACAAGTCATAATATTCTATGTGGGAGAATATTATGAAAATATATAAAGGTGATTCAAATGTGTAATAAGATAAATTATAAGTTCTCTAGAACAAGTATGCAGAAATTAGGATAAACCCAAATGAGTATATTGATGCTTTATTTAATTGGGAGAATGTTATTTTGGAAGACATGCATTCTCTTGAAAAATTCTTGATGTTATAAGGATTATTAAGTGCATATTGAGATGACTTCCACCTTGATTCAATCAAGAAGTCTATATATTAGTGTATAATGATCCAATGGATATGACATTGGATAGTTTACATTGTAATTTATCACATATGTGATGAGAAATGATGATAATGAGGCTATGGAAAAAGGGAAGTATAAAGAGGTGGAATTAAGGGCCATAAAGAAGATTACTATAGAAGATAGTTAGGAAGAAGTAATTCTGGATGAGGAAGTGTCATTACTCTCCTCAAATATATAAAGGGGAAAAGAAAGTATGAAGGGAAACTTCTTCTATATTGTATCATTATGAAAATGTCTGACATCATGCAAAAAAGTTCCCAAATAATTTTCAATATGAATATGAGGATAATAATGAAACTCCTGAAATAATATTTTTGGTACTGTAAAAGGAATGAAAAATACTAAGAAAAATATCTATATCATAAAGAATTTTGTTTCATAAGAAAATTATAGTTCATAAGAATCTATTACAGAAGAGATGAAAGTCCGTAAGGGTCATTGAGAAAATGCTATGGTGGAAATTATGGGAAATTCCCAAACAAGGGAAGAAAGAGACAATGATAAAGGATAAGTATAAGTAAGAGTAAAACTCTAGTTTGAAATAGAAACTACACTTGAGGATATTTATGTTTACAGATCCTAAATAAAGCAATCCAACAAGGAAGTTCATGATGGTAAACTATATATTAAATAGAAAGAAGATAAGTCTGAGTTAAAGATCGAAATTGAAATGTTTAAATATTAAAATATAGAAAACATAGAGGAATTCATTTTTTTACAAGTTTAAAGTTGAATAACAAACCAAGATTATCAATAGTTTGAATCACATAGTAAATGATCAAGTCAAATACATCAAATAACTTTAGGAGGGAGTTATCAACCTTTGAAGAAAGTTAGAAGATTAGTAGACACACTAGAATCTCAGTATGATATTAGGAAATAAGGTCACAAAGGCATATTAGAAAGGGAAATTAGAGTTTTGAGGTCTAGTAAAATAGTCAAAGTAATTTAAAGATAAAAAATAACACATCAGAATAGAATAGATAGAATGGGGATTTATCGCAAACATAAATAAGTGATTATTAGAGTTATAACTCAAGAACCTACTCCAAGGTTAATGATTTTTTTGGTAAAAATCAGTTTCATGATATTCATAGAACCAAAGGGACAACCAATTCAATAGTAGTGACAAACATGAATGCACAAATTAGCAGGTGATATTATTGTGTAAAGATAGTACATTCGTAAAATTTATGTTCCATATCCAAGATATACCAAAGGGCATAGATGAAAAAGAGGCATATAAAAATAATTCAGTTTTTGAGGAATTATTTTGATGGCAAGTACTTTTGGTGTAGAGGATTCAAACACATGACCATATATTTCTCATCAAAAATTATGAGGAATATGTCAGAACTGACCTAAAGTGGTTGTGCACAATAGCTTGGGGGTCATCAAACAAAATGATAATGAAAAATTTATTTTCATATTTTCAAGATGTTGTTTTTCCATTTTACCCATAGAAAGATCAATAATATCTGTCAAAATAAAGTATCAATTCAAAAAAATTAATCAAAAAGAAAAGAGTTGAACAGATATTAATTGTAGAGATTTCCTTGAAAGCATCATATCACACTAGAATATGCATCATGTATAGTGGGTGAACCTCCCATGTGATAGGAAATAAGTATCTAGTAATATTAATTAGACACGACAAGAAAAGTTCCATAATATTTAGTAATGATGCAGGCCTAAATATTATTGGCTTAAGAAAATCCATGTTTAGGGGAAAAGACATGAATGTGTATATGTCTTGGTTGTTTAAGACCTCAATAATAACATGATATATGGAAGTAAAATGTGTGACTCAAGAAACACTATAACTTTTAACAAGAAGCTATGTTTCATTAAGGGAAGTTATGGCGTAGTTTTTTTCAAGGAAAGTGAATGAAGGGTAATATATGCCTTGAGAGTATAGAAGAAAATATGTGCTTTCTGTACAAGAAAGAAGAGAACATTTTGTGACATAAACATCTTGGTCATATGAGCCAACATAATTGGATGATCAGATCAAATGTGATATTTCTTGATATATCTCTAAGTTATCACATGATTGTACTCATACATGAAATGATTTCCAATAAGGAAATATTACTTAAAATACATATATAGAAAATGATCAAAGGTCAATAAGAGTGATTGAACTAGTGCATATTGATGTGTGTGGACCTATCTCACCAAAATCTATTCATGGTGAGAGATATTTTTTCCTTTTCATTGATGATTTTTGAATAATTTCATGAGTTTCAATTAGTAACCACAAGTATGAGGTGTTAAGTTTCACAACACAATATTAGAGGTAATTTTAAAAGATACTCGGTCAAAAAAACCAAAAGTTTCGAACCTGTAATGGGACAGAGTTCACAAAAAAACGAGTAGAGGATTATCTCAAGAAACATGGGATAAAGCACTATGTTTTAACAATATGAAGTCCATAGAAAAATAGAGTGTTTAAGATAAGACAATGTATTATAAAAAATATTGATAAATGATGCTTATTGAGGAAGATATTCTAGGGAATTGTTTGGAAAGAAACAGTTTTGACATCAGTCTATATTTCTAACAGAGCCTTATTCCGTCCAAAGTAAGAGAAGACTCTATACGAGCTATGGTATGGGAAAAAGGCAACATTGAAATATTTTATAGTCTTTATAAGTAAGTGTTAAATTCTCAATAGGGATAAATATAGAATTTTTGAATCCCATGGAGATTAAGGGATATTTCTTTGATATCTAGGAAAAAGAAAATTATATAAATTACTCAATAATTAAATTAGAAAAGTTGTAGATTGAAATGATGTTATTATAGTGGAAAACGAGTATAATCTTCAAGAAATCCATTAATAGTCTTAGGATGATAATAATTTAGAGATGAATAACTTAGGGAGAGTGTACGTACCTAAGGCAGATTCCACTATGCTAAAGTAAGATTTTAGTGGTGGTTTAAACCACCACTAAATCATTCTGTGATGGTTTTGAAAATCCACCACTCAATCATGTGTAGGAAATCATTTAGCGATGGTTTTTAAAAATTGTTAAGGAATAATTTTGTGAATGTTTTTTTAAAAACCGTGCAATTAATGTAGTGGTAGTTTTTAATTTTTTAATTTATTATTTATTATTTATTATTATTCATTATTTATTTATTTATTAGAAATTCAGAAAATATATGTGTTGGTTGAGATTTGAACCCCTTACTAATTGGATATAGTGTAAATATTTTACCACTCCAACAAGCTATTCATGTAGGGAGTAAATAAAATTTAATATATTTATATATATAGATATAAGAAAACAAATAAAAATAGTAAATACTAAATGAATAAATGATAAATGATAAATAATAAATAGTATATAATAAACAATAAATAAATAATAATTAATAAAAAATAATAAAAAAATAATAAAAATTAGGAAATAAATAAGAAATAACAAGTAATAAAAAATAAACAATAATAAATAAATAATAAATAATAAATAAATAATAATAAAGAATAATTAATAAATAATATGTAAAAAATAATAAATAAATAAGAAATAACAAATAACAAATAAAAAATAAGAAATAATAAACAAAATAATAAATAAATAATGAATAAATAAAAAAAATAAAAAAAATTATAAATGTAATAAATAAATAATGAAAAATAATTAATAATAAATAATTAAAAAAAACAAATAAAAAACGAAAAATAAAAAATAAAAAATAAAAAATAAAAAATATGTCTATTATAAATTAATAATAAATAATAAGTAAATAATTAGTTAACTATAAATTAAAAATAATATATAATATATAATAATAAATAATAAATAAATATTGAATAATAATTTAACAATTATTTAATAGTATAAGATAAATCAATAAATAATAAATACGTAATACATAAAAAACTAAACAATAAAAAACAATTGAATTAATAACTATTGAAAAAAATAACAAATAGAAAATAAGAAATAAGAATGAATAAATGAATATAAATAGCTATAAATATATATACATATAAAAAATTCACATAAATATATTATAGACACACATTTATGATACAAAAATATATATATAAATGTACCCACACATATAATTGTATATTAATAAAAAATATATAAACATAATTAATTATAAATATCTATGTAGATACCCATATAATATATAAAAATATACAAATAAAAATATGTATAAAAATTTATAAATGAATATAAATATAGTAGGATATTCATAAAAACACACACACAAATAAATAATAAATAACCAAAATAGGGAAAACATAACAATTGAAACACCATTAAATCATTATGAATGTATATCCATGGAATAGAATCTCAAATGACCCAACAAGTATTTGAAAACACTCTTAAGAGAAGTTGAAATATCATTAAATATTAAACAATCATGATATCCAAAAAATCAGTTTTAGAGGCATTCCATGACTTTTTTTACCTTGAAAAATAGAAATCAGAGTTCCCTTAATAAAAGAGACATTGAACTCCTCACAAGTTTCGATATGATATATGGTAGAGCTCATGCAGAAACTTGAATCAAAAGTTATGGCCAATTAAAGTTGAATTTTGTTTGTAAAATTATTTTAAAATGTAAATAAATTTTATTCTAATAATATTTACCAAATTATTATCTAATTTAATTGTATATCATTTCAAAAGATTTGATTTAATTGGTTGTGGAGCTAAAACGGACACTCAGATCAAAATTTATGATCAATTGATGTTGAAGTCTTATTTTCAACTAATCCAAGAATTAATTTGTGTTTCAAAAATCAATTAACTAATAATTGTAAATAATAAATAATTAAAATATTATAATTAATTAAAATTATTAACAATAAAAAATAAATTATTATAAATGATAAATAATAGTTATTAATAATGAATAATAATTAAATATGTAATATTTAATATTTTCTCATTAATTTAGCAGTAATTTTTTATAAAATGGCACTAAAAGTTAAATATTTTTTATAAATAAAAAATCTTATTTAGTAACAGTTTTTAAAAAACCATAGCTATTTTTTTGAATGAAAATAAAAAAAACCACATTTAGAGGCAGTTGTAAAAACTGATGCTAACATCCCCTACAATTTTTTCCCCATAAAATATTTACAATCAGGTTTGAAACTATTTAATAAAAACCCCTTAATAAATCTATTTTTTACTATATTATTCATAATAATATTTAGATGAGAAAGATGAACTTAGGCATATATCTTCACAGAAATAGTAGAGTTGAGATAAAATTGATTGGTACAACATAATCAGTTATTAGAAACACCAGTCTAGAAAAGGAGGGTGAAGACACTACATCAATAATATTTCCTATCATAGGTGTATCCAAAGAGTTTTAAAGAAGTTGTAAGAGATGAGAATTGGGTTTAGGTGATGAAAAAATAGCTAGAATGCATAAAAAAACCAGATGTGGGGGATTGTTTTAAGGCCCAAGTATAAGAATGTCATAAGGACGAAATGGGTATTCCAAAGTAAGCTGAATATAGATGATGTAATAATTCAAAACAAAGAACAAATTATGTTCCATAGATACACCTTAATAGAGGTATTAGATGTGGATTAAACTATCACACCGATTTTATAATCACCTAAAGTATTATAAATGAAATTTCATTTTTAAAATATTAAGTTTCTTATTTATATAATGTAAATATAGAAAACACATGCACATATTTTTTTATATTGGACCATTATAAGTTACATCTTATCAGATTCAAAACATTTTTAATCATAATAACCTTTGATAATATAGTCATTGAATAGTGATCATATGGTTAGAATATATTAAGGGTTATGATGAGGTATTATTGACATAGGAAAAAGAATCGATGACCTCAAATAGTAGGACCATTCCCTATGACTCCCATTTATCTGAGCATCAAAGGGAGTGTTCTGCCTCCGAGGTGGTGCATTTCAGGTGATGAAGAAATGGTCTAATGAGAATCATCACCCGTCTCTTTTTCCAGAGACGGTTCCTTGTCAAATTCACCATTTTTTTGTTTCGACCTGTTCTGCATCATCATCCTTTAAGGAAAGGTTAGATTTACCCCTTAGGGACTGGGAAAATATTTCCCTCTGTATTGTGAGGGAGAAACCACTGTCAAATGGTCCCAATAGGTGATTTAATGGGGTCAAGTACTGGTGCAATTGGTCCTCCTAGGATATAACTTCCGTGGATGGTCTCCCATGTGTTTATTCATGGAGCCAGAAACACCCAATGGCCTGGGTATCTATGACTCATGGACCTGCTTTCCAAAGGCAGGCGTTCGTTGGACAATGATTTGGCCAACGACACTTAAGGACATCATTGGTCGAGAGGATGGGAAGTCAGGCTCATCATACCCTTTTTGGAGAAGGATTATTGCCTATTCCAGGACTCTATTATAGATTTAAGTCGTGTTCATATGTTTGTGAATCCTCAGTTTATTTCTGAAGAGTGTGTCCATGTACTACCCCTGTTTGGTAGGATCATCGTACGCATATATATATTTGACGCTATAAAGGTAATGCTGACATGAGCCATACAATAAGGTTCTCTAGAATTTCTCTTTATCCAGGGGGGATGTAAGGTGACTTGATGTTGGGATCAGACCCATAAGATGGGTTTCCTACATATCTCTAGGAGAGGAATTAGAACCCATGTAGTTTGGAATTGTGTGAGGCTTATGTGTGGAAGGTGCCCATTTGAGAGGGCATGGTTGGGTGAACCCTTTTTAATGGGAACCCATTTTGAGCTTGGGCCTTCAAGCAGGTATCCTACGTATCCTAGTTTGATCCAGAATCTGAGTTCTGATAGTAGAGATTGTGTGTATGTTGTAATCGTCACAGATCTCTAAGACCACATGAGTCATACTCAGTGTGATAAACAAGAGGATGTGAAAGATTTAACAAAGAACATGCTTTTTCTCATGCTGGTGGGAGAGGGAGATCCATTAGGGGACGAGGCTAGGGCATCAGTAGGTGAGGGAACGGAGTGATTAACCTTTTAATGTGAAATCACATTAAGGTCATGTGGCTCAGCCTCAGAATATTGGGGAATTACCTTAGAGGGAGTTCCCTAGAATACATTATGGAAAGGGGAGGAGTGTCGTCCTTATCAAAAGGGGACACAAATATAAACCCTTTGACTGATCACTATTCCTAATTAAATGGAAAATAAGGTGATCATACTTAATCCCTAGAACCGGGAGGTCCATGTTGGCATCCCAAGGTTGGACTCTACGTTACCATGGGAATGTAGACCCACAAAAATTCCCAAATCCCAATTTTTTTTGGGGAGAGCCTTTGTGACTCCATTTACCATGGGTATATAGACTCAAAGGGGTGCACTGATGCACCCAATGGTATTATCACATGAGTTTGGTGGCATTGGAAGAGGCTTTGGCCTAATGTCGGGGATTGGTTTGTGGAGGGATTTGGAGGGCTGGATGGTATCTAGGGGGTGATATTGGAACTAAAGGAAATAATACCTGAAAACAACCCATTCCACATACTAATTTCTTATAAGGGATGTGGGATGCTCTGCATACAGCAGGGATATACAGGAATATGGGTTGTCATTATACCAATATGGTACATGGTCATGGGTATGGACCACTGCGTACCATGCTGGTATGAGGTCCTGGATGTTGTTCGTCATGCCTTTTTGGGTTCTACCCACATACTAGAGTAGTATGTGGCACCAAGTTAAATCTGCGTAGCAATAAACTACGTGGAACACCTTTTTGAAGGAGGGTCCAGGGGATTATGGTTCACGGGGAGTTTATCCGTGATAATTATGTGGTTCTTTGTTTCACCAATTAGGTCCGTGATTCTATTATTATTATTATTATTATTATTATTGTTATATTCCCCCATTTTATAGTTTGCGTCTGGCTGTACCTATGAGGAGTGTGGTTCACGATTTGGGCTTCATCGATGATTCAGGACTGAAGTCGAAATCTTCTTCAGGTCCTTTCTTCCAACCTCTGGGACCCCTTTAATCTTTCATTTTACTCCCACCTCAATTCGTTTTGTTCCCCTTTTATATAGAATCAGTAAAATTGTACCTATTGGTCATGTAACACCATTTGCAGAGGCCCATGAAGAGATATCCAGACCCGTCGAAGACTCGGTCAACAAGGGTTTGTGGAGGCTGTGGTTTGCGATGATGGTTCATGGAACCCTATCAGTTTTCTTTGTCTGGGAACTGTTGAGTTCACAAGACCGTATGTAGATCACCTCTTCATGCATTAATCATTCATCGATACAGTTCGCGGTCCACTAGGTTCGCTAACCATTGTTCCACTGGACAGCGCCTCTCAGATCATTCTGCGTATTGGTGGTTCATGATTTAGGCGGTCTACGAACCCTTCCCGATGATAGTACACGAGACACTTAAAATCTTTTGAAAACTTGAGTTCATTCAAGTTTCTTCTTAAATTCTCAACTGAATTGGATCCCATTAACCATTATAGACTTGTAAGAGTACCTGATTCCTTCTGAAAAGTGATTGTGGGATCATTTTCTTCCCTTGGTACAATTTTTAGGACCCTACAAATCCCCCCATCAGAATAGGGTCAGTTCTGAATGGAAAGTGGACTATTCTGATGTATAAGTGGTCCTAAACTAAAAAGGTTCATGGTAGAACAAACAAGACTGGTAGGATGGGACCACACCTATATATAGGGACCCATGTCATTTTTCCTTTTACCATTTCTCTTGATGAAAACTGCTCTCGACTCCCCCGACTTACTCTGCATTTGTGTACTGTGCCTCGTGCGAAGATTATGTTCATGAACCGCTTTATACATATTGCGAATTGAAGTTTTCACCATTTCACTATCTGCATACCGAATTTTGGATTTCATAAATATCATTGTAGAATTTTCAAACTAAAATCCGCATTCCACATAAAAGAATGCTGCACTACTCATGTGTTCGCATACCAAGCTTAAACCGGTGAACTGATCTTTAATAATTAATCTGAAATTAAACTTATAATCCACAATCTTTAAAAATGAACATAATATAGGCCTAGGTTCACAGTATACACCTTCTTTGAACACTTCTATTCACAGGCTAATTCTCTATAGGACAACACCTTGTGGATGCTTCGTGTACAATGACTGTACGATGTGTGACACTTCTGTGTACCGTAGCCATATGTGGCCATCGCTTCCACTCATTATGTAGTATGCAGGATATTTATACTACGTACCATTTCTGAAAATAGTATGCAGATCCTTATGCAGAAATATTTCAAGTCCTTTATCCATTCTTCTATAGCTGTTATCCAACAATTTTTATTGGACAGAATTTTTGTCGACCTTTGGATTTTCCCATGTAGGCTACAATGGCTCTTTCACAGACTATAAAAAAATCAATGAAGACAAGAAAGACCATGGTGCAGAATAGTTAGGATCATCTTCGAGCCTACATTATTCTTCGTGACGTCTTGTTAAAGGATTTCTTTATGTTAGAGCTCCTAGATTACCCGCTATCTGTACAGTTACTCATTTACAGCTTTGGTCTCCCTGACGAAGTTCCTATACCATTGGCTAACCCTGATACCCCTTTTATCCTCTTAGAAGAACCATGAGGACATGATCGAGCCAACATTTCCCCAACAGGAGGAGTCATAGGCACTCCAATTCAAGAGAATGTCTTCATGTTAATAGGTTCAGTGTGGATTCAAGGCAATTGTAGGTGTCGCGATGGTGTCCTGAGACTAATCACCCGAGAATATACATCCATTATCAAAATCTCCCAAGAAAAACCCAACGAAAGGTGGAGAACCAAGTGGGATCTATGGGTCGGAGGATGTGTCTACGATGAGTGGACCTAGGTATTTTGGGTACATTAGACCTATTTGGAGTCCCATAACCAGTTGGATGAGGTGGTCTTATATCAGGAATCTTGGGGTTCTCAGTTTGCAGTCTTCTCCCTAGGAGAAATCCTTCTTGAGCTACTGACTCACTGGTGTTCAAGAACCAACACCTTCCATTTACCCTATGGGTAGGTGGGAATCATCCTATGTGATATCCACCAGCTTGGAGGACTCCTCACCCTTGTATATATGTACATTGAGTCTCTCATGGAAGCCACTACGTTGAATGACACTGACCACGTGTCCCCTTTGATAAATAGTTTACTAGTTATGGAAAATGAATTACTTGATCATCCCCTCCAGGATTGATCTCTTATCCCATTTGAGGAGTGGATAAAATTATTCTTGAAGGAGAACATAACCAAGATGAGGGCTTACCGAAGTCGAACACATCCATACTGTTAGTCCCTCCAGACTCCAGGGTCATATTGACCTACCCTTGAAGCAAGAAGATACATCACCTGGGGATAAGGAATTCAACCAGATATATCACCTATGCTTAGATTAGTAGGTTTATTTTCCATGTTTTTGAGTGGATGGATTTTTCCATCCAGTGATTTATATACTGGGGTTCGGGCCTATACTTTGATAATGGAGGCAATGCTGGCAGAGGGTCGACCTATGAATTTTTCCCTTCCTATGCTCACATGAATTTATGAGTTTTTGGAAATAAATATAGAAAGATAGGCCCGGACATCATCTTAGAAGACCGTTTCAATTCATGTATGGGTGGATGGAATGACACTATCCCTGTTATGAATATCGGCATACTACAAAGGTTCCTCATTCTGACTTCCAACCCTCTCTTCTTAAAATTTCTGCGGTTCATCCTAGTACTCTATGTGTTATTGATGGAGTTGGGTTATTGAATGACACTTCTCGCTTCTCGTTTGCACCACATCCTACCCCTCATGGGTCATTAAGATGTGAAAAGGGTGGTTATTTGGAGAAATTTTCATACCTCATCGTGCTTCAGGATGGGATGCTCACTACTTGTATAGATAGAGTATTCATTTTTGAGCCATACCACCCTTACCGATTTCTAAGAAATTCAGGTTCCTTAAAAAATATGCACTTATTCCTACTTCTCTGTTAAGGGGAGATTCATTGATTATCCACTAAATGTGGATAATATTCATTATTAATATATATATATTATTCATGTTCTTTATTATTCATAAACACCATTTTAGTTCATTTTATACTTTGAACATTAATTCACATTATAATTGTAATTCCCTCTTAAAATTCACTATTACATCTCACTTTTTTAAACACCTCCTAAAATACAAAATGGTCTTGATTTTATTTTAATATTTTATTTTCCGGACCCAATACTATAAGGAACAATTAATTCTTCTAGAGAACTTGAAGATTCTCATTATAAGACCACCAAAGTGGGCCTTGAATCAAAAACATTTGGGGCCAAGTAAACTGGACAATAGCCCAATAAATAGATTGTAGCAGATATGATATAATCCCAATAATTCTTAAAATTTAACCCAAGATAGGAAAAATCAAGGGGAATATTTCATAAAATAGTGAAAATAGATAACTTGGAGTTTTAAATAGAGTTTCATGCGTCCCAATTTGGAGATAAAATTCTTGTCCAGATTCTGAGGCCTAGAAAAATATCCCACAAATTTAATCATATCATGGAAACCATGAACTATTTTGGGATGAAATTTTAAAGGATATCTGGGAACATCCCTATATTCATTTTTGATTCTACAAACCACTAAAATTCTTCCATATAGATTATATTTTTAACACATCATTAGAGTCATGGATGTTGGCTCAGATTATTTGTCAAGGGTGGAAAAATCAACTCTCCCTCAACATTCCACCAACTTATGGCCAACCAAATTTTTTTGGGGAGACTTGTACTATTGGAGGCTTGAACCAAGGCTTCAAAAAGTCCTATTTAAGTTAGTGTTAGTGGAATATTTGGGGATACTTGGTTCTTTGATTAATTGTAATGTTATGCTATGATTTTGTTGCCTTGAGTTTGCCTTTATCATGCAAGTTATTCAATTAATCTTAGTTTCTAAATATATGTTATTATTATCGTATTATTATATTCTTATTCATTTCAAGTTTATATCATTTTTTCATGGTGTAGATTTATTCACACTGAACCGTGTGAAATTTATCACACAACAGTGGAGTGATCGTTATTTTTTTGTTTTTACTTCTTCAATTCCACCCTTGTAAGTATAATTACTGCTTCTGTTGAGAACATATCATCAGAGGAGGGATAACTCTCCTATGGGTTGATTTAAGGGAATATAAAGGGGCTATATTGGATGTTATTTCTCACTCTATAAATGTTTCTTAATTTCTTTTATATGAGTTTCATTTATTCAATGATTTTCTCTCTACCTCTTCCATATTGAATTTATTGACCCTGTTTTTATGTGTTAATAAGATCCTTTACCTTGGAGTGCTCATAAAAATGATCCTACAAGTGTATAGGTTATTAGAACATGTTTTTTAGGGTGTTAAATTAGTAAGTGATGAGTTTAGTTTGAATTCATCGAATGAATCCTTCTCGAGTTAATGAAATTAAAATCAATAAAAAAGGAATTCATGCAATCCACCCAGAGTGATAACCTAGGATCAACTCATTATAATAATTTTAATTAATTTAGATCTGTTATTGATCATTTAAAACCATCAAAAATGAACCCAATTTTCCACTTCCTAGACAAAAACAATCCATATAATGTATGTGTATGTAGGTTACTTCTTAGGTCTCTGAGGATTCGACAACCCAAGCTAAACTAAAAGCGACCGCTTAAACCTAGAATATTGGGTAAATTTGGGAAAGGCCAAATTTTGGAGCCATTTATAGGGACCTAAGTAGGTTATCCTAGACACTATAATCATTTTCTCACCCCAAGTTCTCTATTCTTACCCTCATTCCTCTTACCTTTTCACCTTTCTGTTTGTGTGTGTCCTAAGAATCTCAAATCCTAATTTCAGTCCACTCCAATAGAGTCTCTTAAACATTACCCTATCATAAAACCATGTTAAAATAAATTTGGAAATCATTATTGGGAATCCCCTAACTTAGTGAATTTCTTTTATCAATCCTTTAATGATCACCCCACACTCAGTGAGGTGCACAATCATTTAAATGGTGATGATTTAAATTATAAATTTTATGCCCTATCAAGGATGGTTGAAGAGATCCATTTTGGGGAAGTACATGATGTTCAACCTCATAAAAATTCTATTCCTCAATCATTGATTTAACAATTGTGTAATCAAATGGATATAATGAATTATGAGGTTTCATCTTTGATATTAGAACTACAATGCATTAATACTTGTGAGGAACTCATCCATACACCGACTGTCCCTTCCATAAAATCATGTGGAGTGTCTAGTTTCCCCACAACTTCTCATGAATTTAATGAAGAACCATCATTTGAATATGGGGTAGTGGAAGTGAATCAAGAAATTGTTGAAGGGTCATTAAATTATGAGGAAATGGATTTCAAGTATTCACAAGATGGAGAATTGACATCATGGATTGAGTATCCCTATTATTACTCCATTGATGATTTTTCAAAAACATCAATCAGAGAAACATTGGGAGAAATCAAAAACATTAAGTCCATACCCATTCCCAACACTGATCTTTCCAATTTCATGTTTGAATTTTATATTCAAAAGGAACCAGTTTTGTTGAGAAATTTGGAATATGAAATTGAGTTTGATTCAAAGTCCCGACCAGTGTCTCAAAGTGTTAGAAAAACCCATGCTCAAATTTAGGGTCCTTACATCCTCTCTCAAGTCTTCATTTATAGAGTATAATCAAAAACATTCTATCATAATTTCATCCCCTATTTATGCTAATAAAGATAAAATTATACTTGATGTCTTAAGAAATATTAGGAAGACAATTTGATAGAACCTTATCGATATTCTTGGGATTATCCCATTCATTGGGATATATATAGTTTTTCTTGAATAAATTTAAAAACATTTGTGTAAACCCCAATGGAGACTCAATCATAATCTAATTAATGTGGTGAAAAAATTAATCATTAAAATTTTAAAATTTGGTGTCAGATAAGTTGGGGGGTTCATGTCGAGCTAACAACATTAAAAAAAGCGATGCATGGGAGGCAACCCATGGTTTTCATGGTTCAAATAATTTTGAATTATCTTTATTTTTCGAATAGGATTAATAAATCAATTTTATATTAAAAAAATATTTAACTCTGAATATGATAGTACTGTATACTTTTGACCTTTTCTTCTATTATGAGTATGAATGAGTGTGAATGGGGAGCAACATATTCATCTGTGTCACATGGCATGATCCTTGAGTAATACATTACCCAGAAATTTAAAAAAACAAGAAACTGTATGATCAGTTTTTTTTTGTGTTTTTAGGTTAAAATAAAAATACAAAAAAATATAATAATAATTATAAAAAAAATACAAGGACACTTTGTGGGTCATGGGTCAAACCCCGTCACAACTGGTGAAGCCACAGGGACTCAAACCTGGGACTGAAGGGAGACGGGGGCACACGCTTACTGCTGACCTACATCTTATAGTGCTTCTTTATTCTATAATTTTTGTATATAAACTTATATTTTAAATTTTTTATTATATATATATATTGTTTTTTCTTTTTTCCACCAGGGAACTCTACAAGTGACATGGATATCAAAGGACTAAATTGGAGCAGTATGAACTTCAACTTCAACCACTATGTGACTTTATTCCATGATCCTGATATTTCAAATTCCTTTTAGAACTCCTTTAATATATCTCTACCCCTTCTAAATTTTATTTTATTTAAAAAATAAGGGCAATGTTATTCTATGTTGTGGGTGAAATGAATGAAAAAAAACATTAATTTTGTATGTAAAAAATTATGTGGAAGGAATTTTTTTAACTTGAACATGATAATACACATTCCACACTTTGAAACTAAATATAAAATAATTTAGCCTGATTCTAATTTTAATCCATTTATAATTTCATGAGAATAGATTTTGGAAAGTGTGGCGGTCTAATGTGAAATTTCATAATTTATATTTTCATCCAAATAAAAAAAATCACAACAATCATCCTTTGGATAACGGGGTATTAGTTTGAGTTCATGGGGTCCCCTAAATAAATATCATAGTTTTGGTGTTAATTTTAGTTTTAATATGAGTATTCAATAAAAACAATAAATTTTCACATAGATAAATGAAAGGATCTAATGCGTGGCTTTCAGCACTTGGGGATCATGACCCTATAGTTTTCCGGCCCAAAGTTAGTAATTTTATCTCTATTTGTGGTAATTTGAATATTTTTTGACCGAGTTAAATCAAGATGATTCCTGAGTGTGTGGGCATCACTTAGTGACCTAAGGTTTTTGAGCCTAGGAGTCATCAACAAAGTATCGCTACATGGGTTGACTCTATTAAGTTCAATTTAAATTACCATGGAAAAATAAAAAAAATACAAAAAAAGTAATACTCATCTAAATATTTAAATGTAATTCCACCTAGTGCTTCCATCATTTCCCCTTGAATAAAGATGAACCCTCATTTATATTGTGATACACAACACTTCATCATGCTTAATGGAAATTGGATAAAATGTAGTGATAAATTTGAACAAAGGAATGGGATTGGGATTGGGATATGCTTATTAAAATATATTTTATGAAAATATTTTAATGGGTTTTATGATTGTTTGGTATAAGGGTTATTGGTGATCATTGTGTATTGAAATGTTTTGGAAAGGGGAATTTGAATTTCATACATTTTTGCTCGGGACTAGAAAAACTCAAGTTGGGGGGTGTGATTAGCCACTGCATGAGGCTAATATTAATTGTTAATATATATATTATTCATGGTATTTATTATTCATAAACACCATTTTAGTTCATTTTCAACTTTGAAAATTAATTCACATTATGATTGTAATTCCCTCTTAAAATGCACTATTACATGGTACTTTTTTGAACAGCTCCTAAAATACAAAATGGTCTTGATTTTATTTTCATATTTTATTTTCAGGTACCCAATTCTATAAGTAAGAATTCATGATTTTGGAACACATGATGATTCTCATTAGAAGACCACCAAAGTTGGCCTTGAATCAACAACATTCGAGGCGAAGTAAAATGGAAAAAAACCCATTAAAGAGACTATAGCAGCCATGATCTAAGCCCAATAATTCCATAAATTTAACTGAAGATAGGGTAAATCAAGGGAAACATTTAATACAATAGTTATAAGAACTAATTCGGATTTTTGAATAGTGTTTCCTGCAGACCAATTTGGAGATAAAATTATGGTCCAGATTCGGAGGCCCAGAAAAATAGCCCTCAAATTTAATCATATATCACAAACCATAAACTATTTTGGGATTAAATGTTATAGGCCATCTGGGGAAATCTATACCTTCATTTTTATCTTATATGTACCACCAAAATTCTACCATATAGATGCTCATTTGAACACATATGTCGAGTCATGCAAGTTTTATTAGATCACCAACTTATGGCCTACCACAATTAATTGAGGAGGCTTGGATTATTGGGGGATTGAACCAAGGCTTCAAAAATTCCTATTTAAGGTACTGGTGGTGGAAGAGTTGGGGATATTGGGTGCTTTGTTTAATTGTAATTTTATGTTATGATTTTGTTGCCTTGAGTTTGTCTTTCTCATGTATGTTGTTAAATTCATCTTAGTTTCTTAATATAATTTCTTCTTATCCTATTATTCTATTCTTATTCATATCACGTTGATAAATTTGTTTCAATTTGTGTATTTATTCACACCAAACCTTGTGAAATTTATCACACAACGATGGAGTGATTGTTATTTTGTTGTTTTTTCATCTTCAATTCCACCCTTATAAGTCTACTTCCCACTTTCTTTGAGAACATGTCATCAATGGAGGGCTGAATATTTTATGGGTTAATCCAAGGGAGTAGCAAGAGGATGGATTGGATGTTATTTATCACTCTCTAAATTTTTATTAATTTATTTTTTTGAGTTTTATTTATTCAATTATTTTCTCTCTTCCTTTTACATATTGAATTTATTCACCCCATTTTCATGTGCTAATAAGATCATTTACCTTGAAGTGATCATGAAAATGATCCTACATGTTTATAGGTGATTATCATGTGTTTGGAATGTGTTTAATAAGTAAGTGATGAGGTTAGTTAGAATTCATTGAATGAATCCTTCTCGAGTTAATGAAATTGAAATCGTTAAAAAAGGAATTCATGAAATCCACCCCGAGCGATAACCTAGGATCAAATCATTATCTTAATTTGAATTAATTTAGATCTATTAGTGTTCCTTTAAAACCATCTAAAATCAACCCAAGTCTTCCACTTCATATTTAAAAAAATACATAGAATATATGTGTCTGTAGGTTAATTCTTATGTTTCTGAGGATTCGAAAACTCAAGCTAAACTACAAGAGACCACTTAACCCTAGAATCTTGGGTAAATTTGTGAAAGACCAGTCTCATCCCTTAATTCTTCACCAATTATGGCTTATGATGATGCATGAAGGTGCCGCTACGGAAGTTATCATCCCCAAAACAACATAATCCACTTTTTCGGTGCTAGAGTATTCCCAACTGTGGACGACCTGTTACCCTGATGGGGTGCTGAGAGAACCAGTTTGATGGGTGAAGAAATCATTAACCATTCCCTGCAATGTCCTTACCCCAATGATAATGCCACACATTCCTTCTCCTATGAAGAGCGTAGTAGCTATGCCTTCTACTTCTGTCCCTATAGTTGCCAAGACAGACTCTCCATGTACTACTAACCTTATGGTAAGAAGATGCCCGGTTTTCCAGCAGAGGCATCTGAAAGGGGATTCATCAGTACAACCTATCTTAGTGGGGCGTGATTCAGAATAATCACCTTCTGTGGGTACTGCCCATGACCATAATGAGGTTTCCCCCACTAGTGTTTCACCAGACATTTCATAAGCCACTGCTAGTCATCTGGACCCAGCTCCAGCGGTTGAACCTTCTAAAGACAAGGAGATACCCCCATCTTGGGTAACCTATATTAGGTCCCTTCACACTCCTGTGATGACAATTCCTTCTTATAGACACATTATAGCAGGGGAGGATCAAGGTTCCAGTGCTGTGGGGAGGCACAAGGCAATGCGAAATCATGCATGGCGCTGATTATGTACTCTTGATAAAGATACACCTATGTCCAATTTTCCTAACAAGATTGAAAATTTTCGATGATTATTCACTAAGCTAGGATCCAAAAGATTTGATTATCAGCACTTAAAACTCCTCATCTACCAAATTGTCATATCCTGAGAAGAACTATCTTCTTGCGAGGACAATATTTTCAAGTTGAATTCTTCCAATCATTAGGTGATGACCTTATGTGATTTTGCAGTGGATCTAAATCACTTAATGGCCAAGGAGGCAACAGATCATGATTTTGTGGACACTAAAAAAGAAGAGCTACTAGAGTGTGAGGCCCATGCAGAATGGATGAGGGATCAACTAGTGTCTTCTTGCTCAAATTTCAAATATATACAGAAGAAAGGTTAGGACGTTAAAGTTGTTCAGAAGTGGGTGCGTCTGACGGTCAAGGCTGAAATGGAGGATAGATATTCTTTGGAGAAAAATATTGATAAACCACGACAATCACTTGTCATCATTATTGAAAGGGTGATATGAGCCTTGTTGTAGCTCTTTACCACGTCAGGATATGTAATCCTCCCCCTTTTCTCTCTTTATACTTTAAAGAGACTCTGAATTGGAGATGTTACTCTATTTTTGTTGAATCCAATGAAATTTATTTGCCTTTAAATCCTTCTTATTTTCCTTTTTTTTCATTTCCATTAATCAGAAAATATAATTTCAACCAGGTATTAATTTTAAACCATGACTAATAAACTGAAATAATCGACTCGGGCTCTAATTTTTTCCTGAGCTATGGGACTTTGCGAGCATAGTTCAACTATTTCTGATGTTTTATGGAACAACCTCACAAATCTTCATGTCTTTTTTCATTATTAACCTAATTTTTTCCTTAGACTACTTAACACAGACTTAGCAGGCATAACTTGACTTTTTCATTGGCCATCCATTGTGGGTTTTTTACTGAACTAGAATTATGTCTCTTTTGATGGATCAACACAATTTTTTTACTAAACCATACATGGTGTAGGTTTAATGAAATGGTAATTTAATTTTATCTAGAGGTGCCCTTTTTGGACCTTCACTATGGAAATTATTGATTTTTTTTCTAGTAGTTCATAGTTTTTTTAGTCAACCTTATTACTGATGTTTTAGGTCAAAAAACTTTGACCAAAAGGGATGGAATGAGGCTTGGAATGTGTGTAGGGAGGAAAATGTAAAACCTGACATTGAGGGCCCTTGAATCAGGTGGTATGGAATGAGTCTTGGAATCCATTGGGCATACTGAGAAAATATATGACTCTCCTAGAAAAAATTGACCTTTTATTGACAGCCATTTTTGTAAGCAACATATGCAGAGCCACCCAAGAATGATGTGCGTAGTCTAACAAAGGTGTTTATAAGACACTGGACTTCCATCTTAGATGGGAATGAATGATTATGGGAATTCATGATTGCTCAAAGAATAGAGTTTGAGGTATGAAAAGAGTGTATCTTGACATATTGTGGACATTTGGGCTACAATTTACTCATGGAATCAGGTATCTATTATGTAGATCTAGCTCACACATAGGGTGAGGCATTCATCCCATCTATGGGGTACCTGGTCATTTAAACTCACATGGCTATGACTTGGGGTTCCTGTTGAGGAAGGGAACCGTGGAATGCCTTTTAGGTTCATGCTGGTAGGACCAAATTATGGGACTGTTTTACCATAATGTTAGTGTGGATCTCTCACTAAGATCTCAAATCTCACGTGAGCTATGTTCAGTGTGAGAAATAAGGGATTACGAGTATTATAGGTTATTACCTAAGAATAGAAAAATCAATATCAGAGGGCACTTTAGCTTTAAACCATTTCTATGCAGCTTAATTTCGTACAACAATGACAATTTTGGCCATGTAGTTTAATGTTGTGTGGTGAGGACTTGATGTTGTGTAGTTTAGAGTCATGTTGTGAGGAAAATTATGCTATCATAACGATCTTTAATAGCTCTGAGTTAATCTCAATCAGGGTGTTCTGGCATTCCTTATACATGAGTGATGATAGAAGGTGTAAACCATAGTCTTGGGGGGAAACTTGGATTAGTAGGGGTGGCATGGGGATTAGAAGCCTATTGGGTGGACCGAGATAGGAAATGACTCTTCTAGGGAAGAAGTTTCCTTTGATTGATAACTATTCTTATGGGAGACATATGCAGAGCCACGAGGGCATGATGTGAATAGTCAAACAAAGGTGTCCTTAGGACACTGGCCATCCATATCAGATGGCCATGAATGTTTATGGGGTTCCATGTTTTCCTATAATATGGATTTTGAAAAATGGGAAATATGTGCCTGGGAATATAAATAATACCCAGACCATGATTAACCATGAACTGCTGGAGCTTCCACATAGGTTTGACTCATGTATATAGGGGTAATTAGGATCTTTTGACTTATTATGAGTGGGAGGTCATGTGCGAGATCTCGTAAAACTGAAAATTGGGACGCACATAATTCTTGAATAATTTCTCAGTTTATTATCATGCGGTTAGGACCTTTCATGGACTCCACATACAAGTCTTTCCTACACATGGGGAAGGGGAATTTTTTATGGTGGTTGGGTTAGGATGTAAAATCCGGGTGTTACTACATATCCTACAAGGGAAAGAATCAATCCATACGTAGTTCTGAGCATTCATTGTATCTGTCTTTCTCAGTTCATGTGGGAGTACATGTGAGGGCATTTTTTTCATTGATGGCTGGGCTGGGAAGCCAAATTTGGGTGTCACTACGTATCCTATAAGGAAAGGAATCATGTAACACAAAGTTCTGAATGTTCCCTGTACCGATATAGCTCTGACATGGGGGTATTAACATTCTTATTTAATTCTCTATGGGTTCTAGGTCTACCATACCTCCCTATAACTTTTTCATGTAATGAAATCATCACCGTTGATCATAATCTCACATGAGTTATACTCGATGTGAGAAATAAGGAGTGACAAGGGTTTCTCATGCTAGTGTGGGGAAATAGAGGATATGATAGAGGAATTTTTTTGTGAGGGATAGGCCAAGATCAAGTATCGAGGTATCGCTACATAACATATGAGGGCAGGATTCAAGATAAACATAGTTGTATAAGAGATCATGTAGTTTATCATCATGAAATTAGGACACTTTGTGCCTTGCAGTTTAATGTCTTGCTGTGAGGACATGATTCAAAATTTAATGTCATGTTTCGGGGATGTGTTCCATATAGTTTAATGTCATGTGGAAAGGACTATGACTCATAGTTTAAGGTATTATAGTGTGGACCATGATTCATTGATTTATTACTACTCATAGTTTAAGGTCTTAGAGCTTGGACCACGACTTGGCTTTATTAGTACTCATAGTCTAAGGTCTTAGAGTTTGGACCATGAGGCTTTATTACTACTCATAGTTTATGGTCTTAGAGTTTGGACCATGACTTGAATTTATTATGACTCATAGTTTAATGTCTTAGAGTTTAGACCATGAATTGGATTTATTAATACCCATAGTTTAAGATCTTAGAGTTTGGACCATGAGTCTTTTTTACTACTCATAGTTTAAGGTCATAGAGTTTGGACCACGACTTGGATTTATTATGACTCATAGTTTATGGTCTTAGAGTTTGGACCATGAGGATTTACTAATAATCATAGTTTATGGTCTTAGAGTTTGGACTATGACTTGGATTTATTACTAATCATATTTTAAGGTCTTAGAGTTTGGACCATGAGGCTTTATTACTACTCATAGTTTAAGGCCTTAGAGATTTGACCATGAATTGGATTTATTACTAGTCATAGTTTAAGGTCTTATAGTTTGGACCATGAGGCATTATTACAAATCATAGTTTATGGTCTTAGAGTTTGGAACATGATGATTTATTACTAATCATTGTTTAAGGTCTTAGAGATTATACCATGAGGCTCGATGATTCTATTATGTGAAGTACTTAATAAAAAACATTGCATTTGTGGGAGCCATAATGAGCTGTCCGTTCATTGATATTAGGGTGTATGCTCTATTAGAATAATCTCTATGTTTAAAATATGGTCCTTCCCGCATTGGTTCAAGATTTGGGGTATTCTTACTGAGTATCATCGGGGTACTAAGGGATAAAACCATTTCTCCATCGAGGAAAGATCGAATGTAAACGTTTTTTTTGAAGGCTCGTGCAATCCAATTTTGGTAGATTTCAAAATTATTTAATGTGTGAAGCCTTTTTTCATCTAGCTACTCCAAATCATTAAATTGTCTCTGGGATTGCTCTTCCATGGATAGATGATTTAAAATGGAAACATGATGTGATGGAACTTGGATTTTGATAGGTAAAACCACATCTTCCCTATATACTAGTGAGTACGGGGTCACCTAGGTGGCGTTAAGGGTCATGGTATGGTAAGCCCACAAAGCATGGAAAAGATTTTCTGGCCATGATTTCTTATCCTTATCAACCATATTTTGGATTATTTTGGAAAAAGTGTTGTTGAAAGCCTCTATCTTCCAATTGTCCGCCGTATGGTACAAGGACGAACGATTGGATCTGATTCCATACTCTTGGTACAACTTTTTCAACTCATCAGAGCAGAATTTGGTCCTGTTGTCAATCAATATTGTATTAGGGACACCAAATATGGTAATGATGTTGGCCTTCACAAATCTAAGTATTTTTTTACCGCAACTTATTTAAGGGGTATGGCTTCGGCCCATTTGGAAATGAAGTCGGTCACTGTGAGTGTTAACTTAAATTATCTAGCTGTGGTGAGAGGATATGGTCCCCAAACATCCATCCCCCAAGGGGAAAATGTTCAAGAGTACCTAGCTGAATGATTTAACTCTAGGCGTCAGTGTATAAAATTGTCTTGAACATGGCAGAATGAAACTTTTTGGTGAATATGGAACAATCCTATCTCATATTGGGCTAGTAGTACCCAAGCCTTCAAATTTGGTGAGAGAGATTGGTTGTTGATTGGTGCACTCCACAAGCTCTAGAACGCACTTTCTTCATGACAACAATAGTATCTTCTCCATAAATGCACTTGATAAGGACTCCATTAAGGCCTCATTTGTTGAGAACCATTTTATAGTTTACCCCATTGTAAAAGACAAATTTGATTTCCCATCTTTGGACCCGTTCCCTTCTAGTCATATCTGGTGAGAGTACTCCCTTCTGAAGGAAATTTCCAATGGGAATCATCTAGCTGGTGGTGTGACCATAATGCTTAGAAATGGGGATAATGTCATCGATTTCATCCATATATCTTTAGATAAATGGCAAGACCATCCAACTATGGACAATAATAATAACTTTTTCATCCCGATCTGGATCATCCAAGGCCATGGATGCATTTTCCAAAGTGTCGACTTGGGAATTTTGTGACTGGGGGACAGACGTCAACATTGGTTCTGATGGGAATTCTTCCATCAGTTCCTGAACATGGTTCATCAAGGGGGACAATACTTCTTTTTTAATGGCATAGTCACCATTGACCTATTTGATGAATAGATCTGAATCACCCTTTATCTTTAGGTTTTTGGATTCTACATGAAGTTCTAGTTATAGGCTCGCAAGGAGGGCATGATATTCTACTTCATTATTTGTAAACCTCTCAAAAAGTAGGAAAGAGTAAGGCATGACGACATTTTCAGGGATACAAGTATAATTCCCACCCCCACTTTGTTGATCTTGGGATTCTCCATCATTTTCCGTAACATGCTTCAGGAAGTACCATCGAAGTACATTTCCCATGTATGGGGGTCCACCTAGTTGGAGAACACTTCTTCATCTAGAAGTTTGGAATCCAATGGTGTTGTTTCTTCCAAGGGGTGCTCCGCTGGGAAGTCCACTAACTCCATGCCTTTGATGGAATTCTAGGGTACATACCGTATGTCCAAATATTATAGGTTGAATACCCATCATGATTTGCTTCAATTTAACATGGGGAGATTTAGGATATATTTGGGTGAGTTGCAGCAGGAGACCAGGTAGACCTCACGGTGCTGCAGGTAATGCCTGAGTTTTTGAACCACAAATATTTGGGCTTAAAAGTTCTTTTCAATTTTCGAATTCTGAGTTTCAGCATCAATAATTGTTCTAATAAGGTAATAAAGACTGTTCTCACTATTGGTATCATTATTCTACATGAGGAAGGTGCCTAATGACCATTCTAGGGAAGTTACATACAAAATGAGTTGTCTCCCATCGACTGGAGGCATTAACATCAGTGAGATCAGAGGATATCTTTTCAGATTGTCAAAATCTTCTTGGAAATCATTATCCCACTCATATGTAACTCTTTTCTTTATTAGCTGGGTGAAAGGTAAACATTTACCCGCTGATTTGTCTATGAAGTGCAGAATATAGGAGAGGTTCCCCTGGAGACCTCTAAAATCAGTGAGGTTGTGAGGTGGGGACAAGCCAACGATAGATTTTTTTTCTTCTCAGGGTTGACTATGATACTGCGATTGCATATGACGAAGTCAAGGAATTTTCCTGAGGTAATGTGAAAGGAATACTTTAGGGGATTCATCTTTAAACTGTACTGCCATAATTTTTTGAATAAAATTTCAAGATCAATTAGGTGGTTTGAGTGCTGTCATGATTTAACCACCAGATATTTGACATAACACTCAAAAAATTTTCCTAATAAGGTCTTGAAGATGCGATGCATTACACACTGATATGTGGTTCTGGAATTTTTTTAGACCAATGAGAATCACTTTATAATAAAACACTCTCTGAGGGGACCTAAAAATTGTATATTCTTCATCCCCCATGTGCCTTTTAGATCTTTTTGTATCCAGAATATCCATCCATGAAATATAAGGCTTTGTATCCGGTGGTTGCATCGATCAACAATTTTGTGATCGGGACTAGGAAATCGTATTTTGGGAAATGTCGATTGAGGTCCCTAAAGTCAATGAAGATTCTAATCAGTCCATCCTTCTTTTTGACAGGGACTATTTTTTTTATCCATATTGGATACTGGACCTCCTATATGAAGTTGGCTCTGATCAGCTTGTGAACTTCAACTTATATTTTGGTAGCATGCATTGGGTGGGTCCTT
This sequence comes from Viscum album, assembly GCA_963277665.1. NCBI lineage: Eukaryota > Viridiplantae > Streptophyta > Magnoliopsida > Santalales > Viscaceae > Viscum > Viscum album. Next base: position 597,570,907 of record OY728159.1, on the reverse strand, counting down.
CTAGCGGCCTACTTGTTGTCTCGATGATCTTATGATAATCCTAGATGATGATTGGTGACCTCAGGGTCGAGTCCTGACATATCTGTGTAATTCCAATCAAACACATCTCAATTATTCTATAGAAATGAGGTATTTTACTCCTGCTCCTTGACATGCGTAGCCACACTAATCAGAGTGGGATGTAAGTCATCATTTCTACCCAATTTTATCTCCTCAATTTCACCAATTGTGGTGGAGACACCTTCTTCGAATGTAGGGGGCATCCATGAGGTCTTATTATTATTATTATTATTATTATTATTATTCTTCTTCTTCTTCTTCCTCTTCTGATGGGGAAAGGATTCTTGAGATGAACTCTCTAACGTTGGGAGAGAAATATTTTTTTCATTTTTGATTAAGGTTTGGGATGTTTGGGGTCCCGTGGATGGGTCGGGAGAATCTCTATTAGGAATTTTCCTGACATCATGGGAGTCAGTATGCTCTTATGTGTCTTTGGATTTGGAAGCCATAACAGAGAACATGTAGTCAATTGAGTATGCATCCAGACTTTCACTTATTCATTCAACTTGGTTGATGGGTAAAACAAACTCTTCCCCAAGTTTGTGGATGGGGTTGGTGGGATCCGTTTCTAGTCCACTCAGGGAAGTAATCCAATCAACTTCATTAGTTGAAAAATGACTTATTTTGATTCATAGTACATTTCATTGATATAATGCGACTCCAAGGACTCAAACGTGGATTTATCAGAGTGTAATGTCCCATTTTTTCCATTAGTTCAATTTTTGATGCACTGATGGTATGATGACATAATTGATTTATGATGATTCATCAAAGGCCTCCCTAACAGGATGTTGAAGGTCGTACTTTTTCACACTACCAAAAACTAAGAATCTGACATGAGTTATCCAAGAAAAGTTTGAAGCTTGATTCATCCCAGTGGCTTCTGCTTGCTTTTTCATATCCCAACGGAGTTATGGAATATGGGGTCAATCTATCTTCATCGTATCTGAGTTGAAGAAGCATTCACAGAGGGAGGAGGTTGACTCTAGATCCGTTGCTGATGAAAATCCTCCTCACATCAATTCAGTTTTTCATTCCGGACACATACAAGGGTTTGATATTCCCTTGCATGATGGCGTCTTCATCCCTATTTGTGTAGGAGATGAATACATGACATTCTTTAGGATTGGTCTCTGTCTGATAGACTTTGACTGCTGATACATTGGCCTCAAACTTCTGGGGACATAGAAAGACTTCGATGAGTGCCTCGTTAAGATTTTCGTACATGCTTAACTCATCTAGGATTGACAGTTTTGGTCGTACTGAATCCAGCTGATTTAGAATATCATATTTTTATTTTAAATGTCAGCACTTATCAACTTCGTATTTCTCTTTCATAGACAATTTAGGGGATTGGGCTTTCGACGTAGATGGTTTGTACTCTATGACTAGGGCCAGTGGTTCTGTGGTCTTTTCTAGGTTTGACAGAACTGGTCTTCTTGCATACCTTACGTGATTTGATATTTTTTATCCCCCTAATAGATATTCAAATATAATTGGGTTGGATTTCTTCTGACGGTGGTGAATGTGTCTTCTGATTCTTGTTGTGTCTGCCAGAGGGTCCTTCCATGAGTTTTTGTGATTTTGATGGTTAGACTTATGGTGTGGCTAGGAATTTTTCTTTTTCCATGATCGTGTCTTCCCGGAAATCTCCGGCATCTCTGGCCTCTTCCTCCCAATCTTCAGTTGGGTAGGGGGAATGCAGGTTCATGGACATAGTCCCCATCGGAGAAGGGGTCTATCAATTGAATATCATTAATGGAGCAGAAGATAAATTTTTGATCTGATAATGTTTCTATATGACTGTCCCCTTTTGATGGTACTATTTGGCGGGGCAGTGCCCATTATACCAAGTTTTTTTATAAAATCTTCCAGAATTAATACTTACTTTGGCTTTGGTGTCATCCCATCTTCTTATTTCTTCTTTCTACCCTTTTTTCCTTTAGAGGGCTGCGGGGCTAAGGAGGATGACTGTATTGTGTCGGGTACTTTTGGGGGAAAAGTTGGTTATTTCAACTGTTCCAGGAGAATTCCATAGACTCGCTTGACTGTCTTCCGAGTCATACAATTTTTAAATATTCCACTTCTTACTGATGACTATTCTCCATTCCTCTTCTTATCTTGATTCTAATGTGGAAACATAAGATACTTGTGCTGGTGGTGGGCCCAACATGACTTTCCCAGAATAAACCATATTTTGAAGGAGATCTGTGAAAATGAATCATTCATGGATTGTGTGTCCCAATATCTGGTTATAAGGAAAATAATTTTGACGATCATTGAGACCCACTTCATCAGATTTCTTTGGATCCAGTAGCCAAAGCAAGTGACAATACACAATGATTATGAAATAGCTGCATGCTTGGTCATGTCGGAACGAGTAGACTTTATTTCTTTGTTCTTTGAACTGATGTATTTTAGAACCCCATCCCTCATCTTGCCAAGGTGGGGGTGGCTGTTGGCATCTAGTGGTCCTACACGGTTCGTTTGGGGCCTCACAACTAGAGCTACTGTCGGGGTGGCTTAAGAGTTATAGACGCCACTTCATATATTCCCATCCTTTTCCCTGGGGATGATGGGGCCACTCGTGACTTAATATTGGTCTATTTCAAGGAGTCTTCTATCCTTTGGGAAATGGTAGAAAAATCCCAGAACCCACTTTTATACTTTACAGGGATGAGCAGTGTTCCCAATTTATCTCGATGGTTATTGATGCACAGGGTGAGCATTTCATCTTAGGTAATTGGCCATTTCAGGGAATAATTTAAGCCTTTCCATATGGAAATGAAGTATGAGACTATTTTGTTCTCTATTTTCATGCAGTTAATCAGATCACTGACTGTCATCTTTGGATGAGTTGAACTGAATTGGAAGAGAAACTGTCATTAGAGATCCTCCCAGCATGTGATTGAATTTGCTGACAGACTAGTATACCATAGGAAAGCCGAGACCTATAGGGTTTGTACGAAGCACTCGAGTTTTTCTTCTTCTTGCTACTCTAGAGTACTCATCATGGGGGGAAAATAAGAGGCATGGTTCATTAGTTATTGTTCAGGGTCCCCCGAGCCATTGAATACTTGGAATATGGGGTTTCTGAAATACGGTGGGGACAGAATGTTTCTCACCCAATTGGGGCAGGGTTTGCGCTCTGGTTGTATCAGAGCACGCTGATACTCCATGGATTCTAGTTATGTTTTCAATTTCTCAATGGTTTTCAAGATCACTTGATGCATATCTTGTTAGGATTGAACATGGGTTGGTGCAGCAGTGGCCAAAACTGGGCATTCTAGCACTACTAGAATTTGGGGTGGATATCCAACCAGGGGCATCCTTTGTGGGTTTCCCTAAATATATTCTAGTATTCTTCACATCAGGGGGAAGTCTTTATGTCCTTTCAGGGCTAGGTTTAAGTAGGTTCAGAGTCAAAATTCTAGATTGGATGGGCCTCCGTGCTTGGCTTCATTCACTAGGATGAGTGCCTTTGGAAAGGGAAACTCTTCTGGGTGAACCTACTGATGTTCTGTAGGGGGACATATCCGATGATGTAGCTCCCTCGACACAACTAAACATTAATTTGCATGATCTCTTTAATTTCTTCCTCCTTGAAAATCATTTCCTCTAGGGCAAGGGAAACAATCTCAAGGGGAGGAGGAGGCAGTTCATAGATGGCCTTGCATTTATTCTTCTCATTATTTGGGTTTTTTGAGGGAGGAAGTGTCATAATAACAGAGGGGGAACCCAAATTTAAGACCACTCTCTGGTTTTGGGTATGCACATCATCAGGCTTAATATGAGATGCATATGCGAGGGAAAAAACTTTCCTTGATTCCTCTCCCAATGCCTTATTTTCTTTGAGATCCATGGGGTTGACGTTTACCACATTCACTGAGGAATACCGCATTGGGGGGGGGGGGTGTACCCAGTGCCGAATGGTAGGAAGGATTTATAATTCCTTTTTTGGACTTTCTCCTTCCATTATAAAGAATTATTCAGGTTTCTTGGTGATGATTTACCCAAAGGGAGCCCTAATCCAACCTCGTAATATGCTTTTGTCTCGGAGGGTGCGAACCACGAGAAGGGGTAGAATGGGTGACTCCTCAGTCCATCATTCTTCTTAGATGGGAGAAGAGAAATGTCCACTGCGCAAGGACTTGAGTTAAAAATGCCCCCAGTCTTGTAGGACGGGGTTGTTCCCATTCTTCCATTGATGCATCATGACCTAGATTTATTGGTCTTATTTGGGAAATTTGATTTAAAATTCCCCCAGACCTATGGGATGGGGTTATTCTTGCATCATAGTGATAGAAAACACTACATACACCTTTTCAATTTCACTTACTCTTGTGCGGGTGTGATCCAAGTAAGCAATTGGGCCATTCACAGAGCATATGGTCTTTTGAAAACATGAGGACTACTTGCTGGTTGGATTTCCTTAGGCAGGAAGCTTGCTGGATGTTCTTGGTAGCCTGAATCAGAACATTTTTGATGGATTGATCTCTTTGGTCCTGATGCTTTTGAGGCTTACTCCAAGACTATTTTTTTGAGTATCCCATATTTCCTGAGTAAGAGTTTCATTTTATTGTGTCCTCTGGGTGATGACATTGCAAGATGTCATTTACACTGAGGTTTACTGGACAGGTCATGGGGTGAAGTGTAGAGATCTATATTTTCCCCCTCCCCGAATGCAAACTCCAGTCAGGGCGTTGCCAATGAGGTGACACAAATTATGTAGTGCATAGAGGCAGGCCAATTTAAGGTTTTTCATTCGCCTTTCTAATCATGGATTTCATGTGGATTAGAGGGCTTCCAGGTTGATTAGATGGCATAGTTCCCCTAACGTGTTGACCTGGTCTGCATACCCTTTGTTATTGAGGAATTTTTCTTTCAACTGATGAAGGGTAGTCCATATATTTAGTCGAATGTCATGTACACATTCCCCAAACAGCTATCCCTTTATGTCGAAGTGATAAGTGTCCATAGGCCAATACATCACCGGTATATTATCCTTAACTAGATGTATTTTCACAAGCAACATATCCTATTATTTTTCTTCTGGGGGATCCTCTACTAGATATGCCTAGCTCAACTTCTTCTTAATAATTTCATTCCATGCAACTGAGATGGTAGGATCCTTATTGATTTGTCGATGATGCGGGGGTGGCTCATCAGATGAGCATGGCCCCAGGACATCTTATGGTTGAAAAAGAACATCACTCGTCATAAACAGAGTGCCTGATGTGTTTGACTCCATCGTTCTGAGAACCTCATCATAAGAGGGATTTCTCGTACTTATTTTGGAAAGTGGAGGACCTTCTTGCTAGTATTAATTTTGGTTGTGGGGTGGACCTTCACAATTTGTGCAAAAATGTCAAGGGATACTATTTCAACTTGATGCCCGACCGCGTGAAATTTCTTTATAGCATATACCTTGGGGAGTACCTTTAGGGCATGCTACAGTGAGGGGAGGACCTTCTCGTTGCTCGATGTTACTATGGGGAGGTCATTTTTAGTAACTGTCATTGCGGGGAGGGAATTCGTAATGACTATCATTATGGTGAGTACTACCATAATTATTTGATACATGGCTGCATGGAAAATATCTATAGTACACATCCTAGGGAGGTCCTTCAGGATGCACTACAATGAGAGGAGGACCTTATATTTTCATGATCTTACTATGGGTAGGACCTTAACCAAAACTTCAATTGTGGGGAGGGCCTTCTTAATGACTGTCATTATGGCATGGACTACCATCATGACTTGATGTCTGATTATAGGGAGATGCATATCTGCAACGTATACCCTAGTGAGGACCATTTGGGAGGATTAAAACAAGGGGATGACCTTATTTCTATATGATCTTTAGGTCGAGGGGAGGGCTACCCTGATTCACATCAGGAGATAGGCTCTCCTGATCGATCATTCCTAGCCCATGGAGTGAGCCCCTGTGGGTGCTCTGAAGAGGACCTTAAAATATGCTGGTAGTGATATTGTGGGGAGGACCTTCACAACTGCTACTGCAAATTCAATAATTAGGTAATGTATTGATATAGTCTTGATCAATTATTGATATATATTTTGTGGAGTCAAGAACCCCATCTTCTAGTAGAACGAGATCATGTACGTGCTCTTCATTTTCTGGTTGCCTTTGGTGCATTTCATTTTGGAGCAATATCTTGCGGGAAACTAGGGCCATCTGATGTTGGTAATGACTTTCATATATGGATCCTTTTCTTTTTGAGTCCCATGATGTTTTTGGGATACACTGACATACATCTTTAATTTTTGTGCGGATATATGAATGCCCTGGAGCGGCCACCATGTTGGACTGGTGTCCCCCAGTTGAAACATTTATTTTTGCTTGATCTGATTGTCCGTTTATCCTGGGATATTGCTGTCAACCCTCCTGGACTAGAGTAGTGATGCATAATTACTCTAGAGTGACTAACTCATTTTGTGAGTGAGTCATTCTGTTCGAGGAAACCAGGTCATGGTATCGGTTTCTCGCTTTTTCTATTGATGAAATAATGTCTTGGCATGTTTGGATGATATGGTCTGGGATCGACGTCTGATATTCCATCATTTTCAAGATGTGTTGAGACACATCTTTGGCTAGAAAAAGTATGAATTCCCATCCCCATACCGAAGTAGGAGTTTGGGCTTGCTATGGTCCTCTATTAGTTTCTAGTAGATAGTGGAAGTTCTCTTGTGCTTGGACATAGAAATGAATCCTCCACATGTTGTATTCTCCAATTGCCACCATATTTTACTGGTAGACTCTATATTCACGAGTAGGGATATTCATCTACTTGCATGCTACTGTATTTGTCTCAAAGGCTTTGTTTGTATCCACATGAATTTGAATCTTCTCATATTTTCTTTTTTTCCTCCCTATTTGGTTGGCAGGCTTGATATGAATCCGTAGGTATTTGTGCCAGCGTATATATGATTTCCATCCTATTTGGATGATAGGCTTGAAATGCCTTAGTAGGTATTTGTGCCTGCATGTAGATAGTTGCTACCCTATTTTGTTGACAAGCTTATTGTGCATTGGCAGATATCTGCATATGCTTGTAGTTCGTCGCTCTATCTAAACGGTGGGATCGATTAGCACTAGAAAGAATGTGAATGTGCTCGTATTGTGCCACCCTATTTCTGTAGTGGGTTTGATTGGATGGGGCAGAGTCATATGTATTCACGTTGAATGCCACCACATTAGTACGACATAGTTGATCCTCAGGAACTAGGGTGATAGCATGTTTCTAATTATATATTTTCCCCCCTTGGCGAGCAACCCGAGGGGCCCAGGTCTTTTGGACTTTAGCAGGTTCCCTCGATATAAGGTTATCTTCAGTGAGAGGAGAAATTGTAGCTCCCCAAACATTTTATTCCATGTTTTTCTTAAATACACTGTATATATTAGATAGCCTATATTTCATGAATCACTGAGCCCATGTCGAACAAAACTTGGTTACATTTAAGAGACAACCATAACATAGCCATTAAACTTAAATTTTTCAGCTTTGTGATTTTAATTTTAAAAATATGACATACACAGTTGTGTTCAGGATGATATTTAGAGTCTAATAGAATTAACTCATTTTCTGGTGAATAGTAACATACCCTTATGAATAGTAACATACCCTTATGAATAGTAACTTACCATTATGAATTGGAAAATGAATCTTATGAATGGTATCCATGCCCATGAATGTATAAATAAATTTTGGCACCTTAAAAATGAAGATGGATAAATTAAGTGTTTATATTTTTCGATTAAATAATGATTTTAATTAAATATTTAAGTAATCATATTTAGGAAATTATTATTGAAACATGGAATTCATTTTTGGATTCTACACATTGAAAAATGGTTTGGGTGAATTTTTGTGATTTTTCAGAAATACTTGAATTTTTGGTGAATAGTAAAATACATTAATTTACCGTATAAATACATTATAATTTAAATTAACTATTCCTAGTATCATGAGTGATGTAAGAAACCAAATCTCAAACTCACATGCATATATTAATATTCTTGGTTATGTAATACTCACTATTGTTTGTCTTGAGAGGAAATAATAAATAAATGATTATAATATTAAGAAAACTCTTCTCCCCTCCACTATATATACCACCCCTCAGTACCTCTTCCTCCCACACTACTCAAGCTTCTGGCCTGGCCTAAATTCTACCAAATAATATTCCCAAGACTTCTCCCCACGTCCAAGACCTTCTGGTCTCACCAAAAGGCAAAAAAAAGGTCTTAAGGAGTTTCTCAAGGAGGAGTACTCAAGAGGTGAACCTCTCTTCCTTTTTCTTTCAATTCCTTTTACAAGTTCCATTATTTTGTTCTCTCTTCTCACGTCACCTCATCTAAATGACATGATAATTCCAATACCATACATATACTGGATTTTCATTGTGCTATTGGAATATTTCATCCTAATCTCTGTTCTTACTTTCCTTTTATACTATAAATGCAAACACCGTTCGAGATGTGTTAATTTATCACACTCAAAGAAGATGGGTTTTCAATTTGCATTACTATATTCAAGACTAGTCATGAAAAATTTTCAATGGTTGAACCAAATCATAATATATGTATTTTATCTTGTTTAATGTTCTGAAATCCTTACACACTAATAATATGGAATAAAAATAATGCAAAACAAGTTAATTGCGCACAAAACCTCCAAGACAATCCAAGCATTTAACATTAAATCATATAATGAGTCATCCTAAAGGTATATAACCAGAATCATTATAAGATAATTTATATCTCTTTAATTTCACTAATATTATATATTAAAAAATAATAATGTTTAACCACATTTCAAACGAACTTCTATTCATGAATAAAAGTAAATGGATCATGAAAACCAAGTAAGAAAATGCTTCCAAAATAATAAAATTGAATCCACTAAATCCACCAAAAATTACATTATTGAACATAATAAGGTTATACAATATCAATTACATGTTTATGAGGTTATGGAAAAATAAATTAATGAAGCTGAATTTGATTATTCAGGTCGCTAAGAACAATCCATAACACCTTCGAGCATAAGTTAAGGGATTAGTTAACTCAATTTTAATTCTTGGAGTAAAACATCTATTTCATTGGTTACATTTTTCCAAGAACATGTGTGAATGACCTATGATTTCTTTATAATATATATCCACTTAAATTTTGCAGATTTTTATTTGTCAGACAAAAATATTTCATTAATATATCACCACTCTAGTGATACAGTCTCTATAAGGGATCCTCTCTCTCAATTTTGTTCAAGAATTTCCCTTATGTTGTGCCTTTTTTTTAATTCCTAATGATGGGGTATGTTTTTAGTCCTCCCCCATAATTCCCTTATGATATATAAATAATGGGATACCAATTTACCTCTCATTAAGCCCTCAAAAGAACACCCGTTACCATGCAAAAATGTTTGTAAGGGGTTTCATCATATCACATTCATTTGTCATGGAGAGTACCTTAGCAGTGGTTAAAGTGAACCCTCTAGATTCATCTCTCTCGACCGAGGAAGGTGAGGGCAGATTGTTTGGGAGTTAGGTTCAAGTTCTTGGTGGATCCCAACAGAGAGGATGGGTGGACACTAACAAGCAACCACAGTTCATGGGTCATGGATATGAGAAATCCACAAGATCAGTATTGGTTCAGGGGAAATCTTTCCTGTTGGCTGCAACATCTTTTAGTGGACCATAGAAGTTGGACGAAGTGAATGTCTTGAAGCCCTTAGATCCAAACTCCATCAGTGTTTACCATATGAAGGATGGGTCTGGGGGGAAAGGAAAAGGCTTGGAGAATAAGGTAGATAAGGAGAATATACTATGTAAGCCAAGTCACTGCAACGAAGGCACACAATTACAGCTGGGGAATCATTTTGATGGCTTGGAAGTTCATGAGCATCCATTGTCTCAGGAGGATGAGTCTTCAATTGATGACGACTATAGTCTTCCTTCAGTGGGTTGTAAGGGCTTATGTAAAGGGAAATGTCCTCACAGCCCTCGACGGATGAAAGGGAAAAAAGACATTAGAGATTCAGGAAAATGCATTGTGGTTCAGGGGAAGAAGTCTAAGGGGCGCAAGGACTATTCTAATCTGACAAAACCAAAGGAGACCAGGTCAGCCAAGAAGGGAAGGAATAAAGAAATCACATCCATATATGAAGGGGAAAGTGAAGGTCCAAGTAGAATTATGAGAGACAAAGAAGAGGAGGATGTGGAGTGTTTGAAACTTATCCTGCACTCTAAAGAGGAAATTCTAGAGAAAGATATAGGTACCAATGTTTCAGAAGAGGAGATCAATAGAATTTATGAACGAAGGCTTCAAGTTGATTCCATAGAGGAGCAAGAAGTGTGGTTGGATAAACAAGATACAATACAAGCCTGAGGATTGAATCAACATAGAATAAACTCAGAGGAATTTGTTCAGACAATGTAAAGGATGATTACCCACCTCGAAGAGCTTATCAGAGAGGATCCTGACCTCCAAGTTGGTATGCTGCACTAGGAACTTTACAGAGTAGCCGAGTCAAGTAATATTAGCCTTGTTTTAAACCATTTTTTATGTTCTTTTAGAACGTAGTGGTGAACTTCTAGTGTACTCTAATTTTTCCATTTTTCCTAAAATGTCATAATATTTTTTTTTAATCTGGGTGGGTAGATTAAGAAATGTATAGTAGGGAAAAAATCTCTAAGGTAGTATTTGAGGATAAATTTACAATAACATCCTGGTATTTTGGTAAGGAATAGATTATATGAATATTTCTAGAAAATATATCCCTATCTGGATACGAGTAGGTAGATGTGGCTCTGGCACAAATGTACCTTGGAGTGAAAGCTCCGACAAGATGTTTTGGGCTTGACCCGGGGTATCCTAGGACATAAAAATGTGCTTTTTTTCACTATTGGTTAGGACACTCCCAGAGGATATGATTTTGATAATTCATATTTTCATTACAAGCCATTATAAAGGATTGAAATGCAATTTTTTCCTCAAAGAAACCATTTTTATGATTATGGGATTAGCCATGCATAATATCTAAATTTATTCTAAGAATTTTGTTATGTTAAGATTATACATTATGATTCATATCCTAATATAGTGTGTGCCATTATTTAGAAATGGATCTTAATGGAAGAAGGGGAATCAATACTTGTGGGAAATGTAGGGATCTCCCCACTGAGCAAGTAAACACAGTCAATGTTAGAGCAGATCAGATCATGAACATATTAGGACAACTTACTCAAGTTGTAACGAATAACCATTCCACACCTATGTTGGATCATTTCATGCGGCAGAAGCCCCCATCTTTTAGCAGGACTAATAATCGAGTGGTTTTTGAGCAATGAATCAAGTACCATGAAAAGATATTCATGGCATTAAGATGAAATGAAAATGAAAAGGTTGACATAATAGTATATTATCTCAAGGGAAACAATGATTAATGGTGGTACTTGATTCAGAATACCTGGAGGAAGGAAAAATAGAAGATATGGACTGGATGAATTTTAAGGAAATATTCTTCAAAAAATATTTCCCTCCTGAGCAACAAACCAAAATAAAGAGGAAATGACTTCTCTTAAAGAAGAAGGAAGATTAAAGTTTTGTAGAGTATGGGGGTTCCTTCACAAGGCAAACCATGTATGTCATCGATTACGTACATGACTTGACAGATAAAATTGATCATTTCTTTGAAGGTCTTAAGCCAAGTCTTTGAAGGGCACTGACTTCTCAAACATTTTCATCATATGATGAAATTGTATTAAGTTCCATCAAAGAAGAGAAGAAATTTTCTTGATAAAATTTGTTCAATGGAAACCAAGATAAAAAGTAGTACTCTGATAACCAAGGTAAAGGTGAAGTTCCAAAAAAGAACAAGGGAATGGAGAAATTACTATTATGCGAGAACTAGGGAAATAATCATCTCGAGAAATGCTTGAGAGGCATGGGAGTTTGCTATAAGTGTAGAGGAAAGGTTAATCTATCTAATGAATGCAAGGGAAAGATACAATTTGATGATGTTAAATTCTATAATTGTATATATATGGGACACTATAAAAATGAGTTTCCAAATTGCCAAGGAAACATGCCTCAAAAAAGGCCAAAAGAGCAAGGGAGAGTTTATGCGATTACAACCATAGAAGTTGAAGTTACTAATGATGTAGTGGTAGGTAAATTAATTGTTTACTCTAAAATAGCCAAATATTTATTTGATTCTGGGTCATTGAATCCATTTATATCTTCCCTGTTTTCCATGAAAATCGAACATGTCAAATTTGATTTAACAAAGGAGTTATCTGTCAAAACTTCTAAGGGATGCATCGTTGCAACAAAGGCATGTCAACTATTCCCCCTCCTGACACATAAACATTCTTTAGTTTTTAACTTATCATCATACCAATGACTGAATTATATATAATTCTCACTATTAATTGGAAATCAAACTACGATGAGAATATTTATTTCAAGAATAAGGATGTTACAATTTTTGAAAATAGTGTAGAATCCCTTATCATTAGAGTAGAAACCTCACCACCTAATTTTTATCTAGATCCAACCCCAGTAGCTCTACTAAATGCAATAATTGGAGAGGAAGATAAAACAATATAAATGGTCAAGGAAAGAAATCTTTAATATGAAGATGTGTATATAGTATAAGAATGCATTGATGTATTTCCAGAGGATTTACCTGGACATCCTCCAAAGTGGGAAGTTGAGTTATCTATAGACTTAATTCCTTGTGCAAGACCTATATCAAAGACCCCCTATATAATGTAAACTGTAGATATAGTGGAGCTAAAGAAAAAAATATATGAGTTTGGTGACAAAGGATTTATTCGACCTAGTGTTTCTCCATGGGGAGACATATTCATATTTGTCAAGAAGAAAGATGGATCCATGATTCTATGCATTGATTACAGGGAAATCAATGTTATTAAAATAAAGAATTAGTATACTCTACCTCAGATTTTTGATTTATTTGATCCAATTCATAAAGCTCAATACTTTTAAAAGATTTACCTTCGATCTGATGAAAGAAGATATTCCTTAGACAGCGTTTCGAACCAGGTATGGGAAATAAAAGTTTACAGTGATGCCTTTTGGACTAATGAATACACCATCTATTTTCATGGATTTAATGAATAGAGTTTTCAAGTAATATCTTGATAACTTTGTTGTGGTATTCATCGATGATATCCTGGTATACTAAAAAATATATGAAGACCATGAGGATCGCTTACAGATTATTCTAAAAACTCTTAGAAGAAATGAATTATATGGGAAGTTTTGAAAGTGCGAATTCTAGATTTAATTGGTTTATTTTCTTCAACATGTTGTCTCTAAGGATGTTATATTAGTTGATCCTATGAATACAAAGGCAATCCAATAATGGCCCATGCCAAAAAACATAAACGAGGTATGCGATTTTATTGGCTTAGTAGGTTACTATCGACATTTTGTTCTGAATTTTACCTAACTGGAAAACCCATTAACCAATATCACACGTAAAGGGGTTAGGTTTGAATGGACTAAAGAATGTACCGAATGATTTGAGGAATTGAAAAAAAACTCATCAATGCTGCAATTTTTACTCTTCTATCTGGAAATGAGGGATTTTTAATATACAGTGATGCATCAAAGAATGGACTGGGTTGCATCCTAATGCAAAATGATAAAGCTATTGCTTATAAATTAAGACTGTTGAAGACTCATGAGAAAAATTATCCAACTCATGATCTTGAGTTAGCAGCCGTAATCATTTCTTTGAAAATGTGGAGACATTATCTCTACAGAGAATGATGAGAGATTTATACGGACCACAAAATTTTGAAATACATTTTCACACAAAAAGAACTCAACAAGAGGAAAAATATATGGCTCGAGTTACTCAAAGATTCCGATTGTTCAATACACTACCACCTAGGAAAGGAAAATAAGGTGGCAGATTCATTAAGTAGGAAAGATCATGATCTCCTGACCCAAATAAGGATCGAAAGAGAACCTATATTCATGGATCTACTAAAGATGGATATTGGAATTGTTAGGGAAGGGGAAATATCTTTCCTCATTCAAATTATTGCTAAACCAACTTTATTAGAGAAGATAAAAAGCTCTGAATTTGATGCTGAGAATCTGCACAAGAATATTAATGTTGTCAAGGATGGGAGATTGGCAGAATTTGTGTATGAAGATGGAGTTCTAAAATTTGGGAAGACGTTATGCATTCCATCAGCACCTAAGCTAAAAGGGAACTATTATATGATGCTCATAACTCAAATTTATCTATACACCCGAGTAGCACAAGGATGTATAGGGATCTAAAGGAATATTTTTGGTGGGATAACATGACGTGAGAAATTGCTGAATAGGTGTCAAGGTGTCTAGTTTGTCAGAAAGTGAAGGCAAAGATACAACATCCTAGAGAGGTAATGCAACCTCTACCTATTCATATGTGGATGTGGGATTAAATTATGATGAATTTTGTCATGGGACTACTGAGGACACCAAGAAGGAATGATGGAATATGGGTAATTGTTGATCGTCTCATAAAACCATCACATTTCCTTGCTATAAGAGAGGATTTTACACTTGAGCGCATAGAAAGACTTTATATTAATGAAGTTGTAAGACTTCATTGTGAACTTATATATATTGTGTCCAATCAAGTTCCCTCATTTACATTAAAATTCTTGAAAATTCATGAGAAGGCTTTGGATACTGAGTTTTATATGAGTACTGCTTTCCACCCCCAAACCGACAGACAACCTGAAAGGACTATTCAAACTCTAGAAGACATGCTGAGATCATACTCTCTTGACTTTCAAGGTATGTGGGATCAGTACTTTCGTTTGGTGGGATTTTCCTACAACAATATTTTTCATTATAGTTTTCAAATGGCTCCATATGAAGCATTATATGGAAAAAGACGTCTAACTCCAACATGTTGGGATGTAATTGGTGAGAGAAAACTTATAGGCCCCGAACTTATTGACGAGACCACGAAAAAGTTAAAGACAATTCCAAACCATATTAAAGAATCCCAAAGTGAGCAGAAGAGTTATGATGAAAATTAGAGAAAGGATTTGTAATTCAATGTGGGAGATCATGTCTTTCAGAAAGTATCTCTATGAAAGGGTGTCTTATGTTTTGGTAAGAAAGTGAAACTGATCCACAGGTACATTAGGCCATTTGAAATTCTTGAAAGAATCGGAGATATAGATTACCTTTTAGTAATGCCTCCATGTCTCCTAAAAGTTCATGATGTGTTCTATGTTTCATTGTTGAAGAAATACATTCCAGACCCAATGCATGTACTCACTTATGAAGAAATAGAACTGGAACCTGATTTGTCATACTGTGAAAATCCTATCGGGATTCTTGACACAAGGGAGAAAGTATTGAGAAATTGGACAACTCATCTAGTAAAGGATCTTTGGAGAAACCATAATTTGGAGGAAGAATCATGGGAACTTGAGGATGTTATGATGAAGAACCACCCACATCTTTTTGATGGGATTTATATAAAAAAATTTGAGGATGAAATTTCAGATGGAGTAAATAATGTAGCACCCCAAACATTTTATGGTATGTTTCTCCTAACAACTCAGTATTCATTAGATAGCCCATATTTTATGAATCAATGAGCCTATGTGGAACAATACTTGGTTACATATAGAAGATATCCATAACCCATCCATTAAACATAAATTTTCTAGCTTTGAGATTTGAATTTTAAAAATCGGACATACACGGTTGAGTTCACGATGATATTTAGAGTCCGATAGAATTAACATAATTTATGGTTAATAGTAACATACCATTATGAATAGTAACCTACCCTTATTAATAGTAAATTACACTTATGAATATTAATATGACTCTTATTAATGGTATCCACACCCACGAATGTATAAATAACTTTAAGCACCCTAAAAATGAAGATGAATAATTTAAGTGTTTATATTTTTTGGATTAAATAATTATTTCAATTAAATATTTAATTAATCATATTTAAAAAATTATTTTTGAAAAATGGAATTCATTTTTAGATTCTACATGTTTAAAATGGTTTTGGTGAATTTTTGGGATTTTTATGAAATACTTTAATTTTTGGTGAATAGTAAAATACATTAATTTACCATATAAATACATTATAATTTAAATAAACAATTCCTACCATCATGAGTGATTTAAGAACCCAAATGTTGAACAAACATGATTATATTACTATTCCTTTTCATGTAATAATCACTATTTCTTGTCTTGAAATGAAATAATAAATTAATGATTATAATATTAAGAAAACTCTTCTCCCCTCCACTATACAAACCACCCCTCACCCCCTCTTCCCCCCACACCACCCAAGCTTCAAGACATGACTAAATTCTTCCAAATAATCTTTCAAATCCATCTCCCCACGTCCAAGACCTTTTGGTCTCACCAAAAGGCCAAAAACAAAGGTCTTAAAGAGTTTCTCAAGGGGGAGTACTCAAGAGGTGAACCTCTCTTCCTTTTTCTTTCAATTCCTTTTACAAGTTCAATTATTTTATTCACTCTTCTCATATTACCTCATAAAAATGCCATGATAAATCTATAAACATACATGTACTATACTTTCATTATTGTAATGGAATATTTCTTCATAATATATTTTCTTCCTTTCCTTTTATACTATAAATGCAAACACCTTCCGAGATGTGTCAATTTATCACACTCAAGGAAGATGCGTTTTCAATTTGCATTACTATATTCATAACTTGTCATGAAACCTTTTAAATGGTTTAAACAAATCATATTATATTTATTTTATCTTTTTTAATTTTCTTAAATCCTTACAGACTCATAACATGGATTAATACTACAAATCATGTTCTTTGTGCACAAAACCGCCATGCCAATCCAAACATTTAACATTTACTCATCAAATGAGTCATCCTAATGGTATATAACAAGAATCATTATAAAATAATTTATATCTATATAATTTCACTAATATTATATATTAAAAAATCTGAATTTTTAACCACATTTCAAATGAACTTCCATTCATGAATATAGGTAAATGGATCAAGAAAACCAAGTAAGAAAATTCTTCCAAAATAATAAAATTGAATCTCATAAACCGATCAAAAAGTCCATTAATAAAACTAATAAGGTTATACCATATCAATTAAATGTTTTTTATGTTATTTTAATATTAATTAATTAATGTAAATTTGATTATTCAGGTCATTAAGAACAATCAAGAACACCTTCGAGCAAAAGGTAAGGTATTACTTAACTCAATTTTCATTCTCTAAGTTAAATATCTATTTCATTGGTTACATTTTTTGAAGAATATGTGTGAATGAACTATGATTGTTTCATACTGTATATCCACTTATATTTTGTGGTTTTTTATTTTTCACACATAAATATTTCATTAATATATCCCCACTCTAATGATACAATCTTTGTAAGGTATTCTCTCTCTCACTTTTGTTCAAGAATTTCCACTTTGTTGTGCACTTTTATTTTTAATTAAAAAGGATGGGGTATGTTTTTTCACCTCCCCCAAACTTCACTTATGATATATAAATAATGGTATACCCATTTACCTCTCATTAAGCCCTCACAAGAACACCCATTTCCGTGCCACAATGATTGTGATGGGTTTTCTCATCTCACCTTCATTTCTGTGAGATTTTTAATGTTCTCCACTTATTTCATGAATGTGGTGTATGTGTAATGGAATTTTTAATATAACATCATGATTATATTTTCATGGTATTCAATGATTCATTTGATGGTTATTATGTTTTGGTCATATTGTTCGACTGATTACATTGTGGTATGAGACTTTGTCTCAATTTTCTATTTTGTTGTGACTTACTTTGTATAGCGTACCTAATAATTATTATGTGGTGTACCTACATACCATTTGTGAGCACATTTAATTTAAAATTATAATTATATTAAATATCCATATTATCATATCATTGATATGATTATTTTCTAAGACATATACCATTTTACATACGGTATTTATTTTGAATGTTAACTATGGATGTGTTGACAAATCTATATCCTCTATTCTAAATGGATAATGTATATTCACATTGATCATTTATTGTATCTGTGTATAAATAATGCTTTGGACATGCAGTGACAGGTGGGGCCCGTTATAGGCCCTCGATGCATCGACATGTCTCATGAGACAACCAGTTTGGCGACAAACCCTTAAAGTTTGTTTCAAAAAATCAGAAGGGTTTCTACCCACTAAAATTAACCATTTTAATGGTATTATGGTATCATGTTAGAGATACATGTTGTCCAATTAATAAGAATTCTATTTATTCATTATCAATTATTACTATCTATAAGGTTTTCACTATGACAAAATCTATGGATGCAGGTTCATAATCAGTTTATTAATGGCATGTGTTTTTCAATTATTCAACATGCCATATTGACTTTTCCAAGATGTATATGATTCATAAAATATTGATTCATGGTTCCTATTTTTTTAACCCTTACTGAGCATTCAAGCTCACCCCTTTTATTTGTTTACCTTCAGTAGGCTATGAAGAGAAGATCACATATTGAGTTTCTGAGGTTGCAGTTTTTTAGCTTTTGTTATGTGTTGTATTTTATATGTTTCCAATAAAATTTGAGTTACATATATGTATCTAGTTTCTTCAAGACTACTAAACTGATCATTCCTTGGATATTTGTTTTCTTCTAACCATGATAATGTACTTAGTAATGTACCGTATCTGGTCTAGAGGGTCGGGGTGTTACAAGCATGGTCGTGCGGTGTCGGTAGTGACACTCTCTGGAGGGGGAAGTCATTTGGATCGAAGGTTTCTCTATGGGAACTTTCAACATACATATATGAAATAAGGACCACAAATCCTCATTAAAGTATCATTTTTTAAACATATTCATATTTGGCGATTCATCTAGGCCCCCTTCCCCTCTTTTTTTTTTGTGGGGAGAAGGGGCTTGGTTAGGGTAGAACCTCCACCTTGGTTAAGGATTCATGTCGGGTTCACCATTTTTGTTCCACCTCCTAGTTGAAACATTTCATGCGTATATGGGAGAAAACAATTGTCCGATGTGCAATATCATTTTATCTATTAATATTGGGGTAGAACTGCCACCTTGGCTAAGGATTCAAATTGGGATCACCATTTTTATTCTTCTTTCGAGGCGGTGTGTTTTGGGTGATGAAAAATGGTCTGATGTGAATCATCACCCATATCTTTCTCCAGATACATTTCCTTGTCAAATTCCCCATTTCTTTTTTGTGGACCCATTATGCATCATTATCCTTTAAGGGGAGGTTGGATTAACCCTGTGGGGACTGGGAAATTTGTCCCCTCTATATTGTGAGGAAGGAACGATAGTCAAATGGTCCCAACAGGTGATTTTATGGGATCATGTAGTAGTGAAATCAGTCCTGCTAGGATATAACTTCCGCAGACGGTCCCCAACGAGTTTATTTATGGATCCAGAAACACTTAATGACCATGGTATCCATGATTCATGGACTTGATTTCCAAAGGCAGGCGTTCATTGGATGATGATTTGGCCAATGAAACTTAAGGACTTCATTGGTCGTGAGGATGGGAAGTCGGGCTCACTGTACCATTTTTTTGGGGAGAATTATTTCATGTTTTAGGACTCTCTTATAGATTTAAGTCATGTTGATATGTTCATGAATCCTTCATTCATTCTCGATGAGTGTGTCCACAGGCTACCCCTGGTTGGAAGGATCATTGTAGGCATATATATATATATATTTGATTTTACGGAGGTAATGCTAACATGAGACATACAATAAAGCACTCTGGTGTTTATCGTCATCTAGGGGGGAAATTGTGACTTGATATTAGGATCAGATAGAAAATATGGGTTTCCTATGTATACTCGAGAGAGAAATTAGAACCCACATAGTTCAGAATTGTGTGGGTCTTACGCATGGAAGCGTCCTTTTTGAGAGGGCATGGTTTGGTTAACCCTTTTTAATAGGAATCCCTTTTGAGCTCAGTCCTTGAAGAAGGTGTCCTATATATCCTAGTTTCATCAAGAATCAGAGTTCTCATAGTTTATATTTTGTGGATGTTGTAATCTTCATAAATCTCTAGGCCCAAGAGAGTCATGCTCGGTGTGAGAAACAAGAGGATGTGAAAGATTCAACAAAGCACATGCTTCCTCTATTGCTGGTGGGAGAGGGCGATCCTACAGAGGACGAGGCCGTAGAGATGGTGGGTGAGGGCATGGAGTGATGAAACTTTTAATGTGAAATGACATTAAAGGTCATGATGATCGACCTCAGAATATTGGGGACTTAACTTAGTGGGAGTTCCTTAGAATGTGTTCCGGGAAGGAACGGAGTGTCATACTCATCAAAAGGGATGCGAACATAACCCCTTTGACCGATCAATATTCCTCATTGAATGGAAAATAAGGTGGTCGCCCTCAATCCCTAGAATGGGGAGGTTCATGTTTCCATCCCAAGGGTAGGCTCTGGGTTACCATGGGAATGTAAACCCATAGACATTCCTGAAGCCCGAACCATTGTGGAGAGAGCCTTTGTGACTCTGCTTACCATGGGTATCTAGATGCAAAGGGGCGTGCTGATTAACCCAATGGGCTGATCATATGGATCCAGTGGCTCTGAAGGAGGATTTTTTCTGATGCCGAGGGACAAGTGTGAAGTGGAATTATGGAGGAATGGATGGTATTGAAGGTGTGATATTGGAACCAGATGAAATAATACCTAAAAACACCCCATTCCGCATACTGATTTCTTGTGTGAGATGGGGGAGGCTATGCATACCGCAGGGGTTTGTGGGAAGAGGGGTCATTTGAATACTAATACGGTACACAGGTATGGGTATGGACCACCATGCACCATGGTGGTATGAATTCTTGGATGTGGTCTATCACACCAATTTGGGTTCCACCCGCGTACTGGTGAAGTATGTGGAACAGATTTAAATCCTCATAGCGATACATTATGAGGAACACCTTTTTAAGGAGGGTTGGGGGGGGGATTATTATTCAAGGGGACTTCATCCATGAGAATTATGTGGTTCATGGTTTCATGGATTAGGTCCATAGTTCTATTATTATTATTCGATTCCCTCATTTTATGGTTTGTGGCTGGCTATACCTGCGGGGAGTATGGTTCGCGATTCAGTCTTTGCTGATGATTTAAGACTGAAGGTAGAACCTTTTCCATGTTCTTTCTTCCAACATCTAGGTTCCCTTTAAGATTTCACTGTCCTCCAAACTAAATTCATTCTATGCTCCTTTTATAGAGCATCGTGGAAATCGTATCTATTGGGAATGAAACACCATTTCTGGAGGGCCATGAAGAGATATCCTGACCCATAGAAGACTCAGTCAACCGAGGTTTGTAGAGGTTGTGGTTCACAATCATGGTTTTCAGAACCCTATTGGTTTGATTATTCCGTGAACTGCTAAGTCCATGAGATGGTATGCATATCACCTTCACATGCATGAGTCCTTCAGTAATGCGGTTTGCAGTCCACTGGGTTCGCTGGCCATCATTCCGTGGGCTAGCACCTTGTGGATCATTCTGCGTATCAGAGGTTCAAGATTTAAGTGGTCCATAAACCCTTCCTGGTGATGGTACACGGGCCACATGAAATCCTTTAAAAAGTCGAGTTCCTTCAAGTTTATTTTGAAATTTGAAACTCAATTTGAGTCTATTCACCATGCTATACTCATAGGAGTACATGCTTCCTTCATCAAAGTGATTATGGGAGCATTTTCTT
Source organism: Viscum album (assembly GCA_963277665.1). Classification (NCBI taxonomy): domain Eukaryota; kingdom Viridiplantae; phylum Streptophyta; class Magnoliopsida; order Santalales; family Viscaceae; genus Viscum; species Viscum album. The sequence goes on along the minus strand of OY728159.1, from coordinate 597,549,034 downwards.
CCCTTGAAAGAATTTTCAGGACCCTATAGGGAGATAACATCTTTGGGTTTTCCATTGATCAAGCTGAAGCCAATATTCAAAAATTAAATAATGGGAAAACTATTTATGGGAGAATTTTAAGCTCATCGAGATCACATACCAAACCATGTACACCGAACCAACAAATGAAAATATCACCCTCACACACCTTACCCTTAGGAAATTTTCTAGTGCAATAAATTGATATTTATCAAGACCCCAATATTATGAAATTGTAAAATAATTCTTAAATTTATTCCTTATTGTTTCTACTTTATAAATAAATAAATAAATGAGTTTGAAAAAAATTATATTTTAATACAAAAAAACTCGAAATGTATTTTTGGGTAATATACAATTTCAATTAAAAAATTCATTTTTAAGATTTTTTGAATTTTTAAAATATATTATATTTTAATAAAATATTATTATCAAATATTATATATTAAATAAAAACGATAATATAATTTTATGAAGTGAATAGGTAAATTTTATAAGGGTCAAAAAAACCGTTATTATCAAAAAGTATCATTTTTTAATAAACATGGATTTTAATTTAAAGTTAAATTTCTTATATTTATACCATTATTTTGATTTAATAAATATTATTTTTTTTAATTAGCATGTCAAAATTATCCAATGATAATTTTTTCAAAACTTTCTAAGACGGTTGAGTTTTCAGGTAAAAATTAAATAGGATATAAATATATAGCATGTATTATGTCATCATAATGACCTAAAAGTGATATAATATTTTCCATAAATGGTATCTATAAACAAATATGTATTTAAAATTTAAAATAACTATCTTTTTAGTTAATTTGACAAATTTTAGAAACCCATTATGAATCCACAAAAATATATATTATATTTTAAGGTTTTTAAATCAACTCTTTGTAAATATGACTTACTTCCACATGATCAATGGTATTAATTTAATGTGATCTGTTCATATAATTATAAAATAAGGAAAAAACCCCCTTTGGAAGAAAACATGAGAAAAAAACCATAGAATGTTTTTTGGTTTTGATTACATTATTGTGTTGAGTCCAAAACCTATGTTAGGAAAATAATACAGAACTCCGATTTATTATTCTATATAAACCCACAAAATATCTCCTCAATATTCACTAAAAAAATGGAGAATGAATATACTATACTCTTTATACTCTATATTCCTTATAAGGTCCCCCCAAGCTCTCTGAAATCTCCTCCCAAGTATTTGGAAACACCCGCTCAAGGTAAGGGATCCACTCCTCCTCTTTGTCCAGGAACATTATTTTTTCTTTTGTCTTATAATTCCTATTGATTGGATATGATTTTACACATACATATTTATTAAATTATGAACTAAATTTTATCATATATCCTTATAAATCTCATTAATACATCCTAGGATTCATTATGTACCCCTGTTATGCTGCCGTAATTATCCTATGATTTTTCCATGCCAAAATATTATCCCAGAAACCCTTTTTTATTAGGCATTTTAATTTGAAAATTTTCATTTTGGATTATGTTATTACACATATATCTTACTACAATTATTATTTAAATGTTATGAGATATAGCTTTCAATCTCAATAATCCCTCCCATTATTTATTATGTCCCCCATTTATTCTACAATAATTATCTTTTGATTTTTCCAGGCCAAAATTTTATTCAAACACCTTTTTTGTATTAGAAATTCTTATTCCCAAATTTTTATGTTCTATTATATTCTTATATATTTCTCTTACTTACCTTATTATGCCGAAGTGATGATATACTCCTTTAAATTTAATTAATATCTCCCATGATTCATTATATACCTCCATTATGCTACTGAAGTTATCATGTTACTTTTCCTTAGAAAACATTATATTGTTAATACCACCACAATTTCCACTCAAAGTCATTCAACTAGACATTGATATCCTTATTTTATTAATGGATTATATGTATTTATTCCTAAATGCTTAATCATGGGATGAAATGTGCTGAACTTTGATCCTATGTTATATGATCTACATGGGACACTTATGCATGTATATGATATGAAAGCGAAGGGTGCATCCAAAATTATTTAGAGATGCAATACATAAGGTAATTTTTTAGTGTCATGAGACATCATGTATGGGATTAGTAAGAAATACTAATCCATTGTGGGAATTTTTCCACCATGTTATGATGTCTTGGAAATTATCCTTGACTCATGTTTATTATGTCATGTTTAATATTGTCACCACATTCCCATGTTTCGATTATATTATCATAATATATCATTATTTAATGTTTATGTTTATTATTCTCACCCATTTCATGTCTCATTGAAATTACTATTGAATTACATATAATACTTTCATCATGTTATTAATTTTTTATTACCTTACTGGGATTTATAGCTCACCCCTTTCTTTTGTATATCCCTAGGTAATCCCATACAATTCTAAAAGCTATGGAATTTTAGAAGCATGTTATGTAAGTTATCAATAATGTTGTTAAATACAAGTATCAACTTGATGTTCTATGTAACTAATCTCCCAAAAAATAGTATTCTCAATATTATTGGTTGTACTAAGTGTGATTTTATGTAAAAAATAATGACATAAAGTGTATTAATGAGAAGGGTTGTTCTAGTTTTCATCAAGGAAAAGTTTATTTATTTTTTGGATTAGGATTAGAGAACATTATATATATCCATATGGATAATACAAAACATAGGAATAATACCCTAAAATTTTAGAAATCATCGATTATGTTCATTCCATGAAAATATAACCCTGTTTGGATCTTACAAGTGGATGTGGCTCTAGAATAGAAGTAACAAGGGGTAACAATATCGTAAGAACTATATTGGGATAGACTAGATTGGGAACTGGTTCACGAAAATGGACCTTTTGTACACCTAGTTTGACACCCCCAGATGATATGATTTGGTAACCTCACACACTCATTATGAACCATTATTAAGGAAAAAAAATTAACATAATATTTTATATTAATAAATAGATCATTTATAACATAGATTAAAAACCTAGAAATTAATATGTTAAAGAATACATTTCATTTATGACATATCCCTTTAATGTTCATAAAATTTTCTTTTATATTTGTAATAGTTTGACAATTCTCATCCTAAATACTATTTTGGATGATGTAAGTTATTATAACTAGAATCAAATAGTTAAAGGAAAACATATCATCCATGGTCTTAAGTGTTCTTTTTTATCTCTGAAGTTTAGTAAAACTATTCAAAAACCATAAAAAAACAAGGTAGCAGAGCTATATGTGAAAATTGGAAATATGGTAATTATTGAATCCAAAGTATATAAATTGGACACTATCAAAATTTACGGTCTTAACTTCCCTATAAACCTTTTTATACCCGCTTATGTGGAATTTGATACCATTCTGGGTATGGATTGTCTTTCCTTATATATGGCCAACACAAATTTTTGAGAAAAGGAAATTACCCTAGTATCACGAATCTCCCTCTGATTCTATATAGGTTCAATGAAGAGGATGAATATTTTTTGGTATCATCATCTAAATCATGCATATTATTTTCCTATAAAATGTGTATATAGCTCAAATGATCGATTCTGAGGAAAAGATCATCCGTGAAGACATTCCCATTGTGAGGGAATACACTGATGTGTTCCTCCAATAATTTCCTAGTCATCCTCTTTGTTGAGAGGTTGAATTTTCAATCGATCTTATATCTAGGTATTTTCCAATATCAAGGACTCTATATATAATGGACATTGTTAAAATTGAGTAACTGAAGAAAAACTATAGGAGAATTTAGATAAAGGGTTTATATTCCCATGTGCTTCACCATGGGGTGCACCAACCCTCTTCACCAAGAAGAAGGATGAGTGAATGTGCCTCTTAATTGATTATCATGATCTTAACAATATCATGATAAAGAACATATATCCTCAACCATATATTGATTACTTATTCGATTAGATATGTGGAGTTGAGTATTTCTCTAAGATAGATCATCATTTAAGATATTATCAACTAATGTTGAAGGAGTATATCCACAATATTTTTTTCATACATGATTTGAGAACTATGAGTTCATAGTGATTCCATTTTTACTCATTAATACTCTAAACATCTTCATGAATGTGATGAATAGAGTCTTTAATAATTATTATAAGGTCCTAGATCTAAGTGGATCGAACCTTTGGGAATTTCTGAAGATCGAGGTTCTTAGAGGAGGCTTAAAGGAAGTCTTGAGGAGTTTAGGTACTAGGAGTTGGAAGCAATGGAGAATTTCACATCATGAAGAGTTACATGACTTGAAAGTGGGTTTGATGACTTTTAATGAATCAAGGTTAGATAAATAAAAAAATGAAGTGGATATTCATTTTTCAATGGAACCAAACCTTTAGTATTATATGGCGTGAAAGGGTATTATATGTCATGTAAATACCCATTGCTGTATGTTTTAACATGTTTCACCCACTTGGGGTTTTCACAAACCCTATAGATGAAGTGACACTTTTCTTCATTCTAGGAATCTGGAAGCCCTATCCTTCAAAATTTTGGATTCCATTCTATGGGGATTAATCCTTGGGATTCCATATTCAATCCATGGTGATCCGAGGTAATCCAAAGAGTGTTATTCCTTCATTTTTAGAGATTTCTTTCAGTTTGAGCTCGTTTACTCTTGTATTTTCTTGTCGTGCTATGGAATTTTATTATCCATGTTTGTAATGGGTTTTTTCTCGGTTGTTGTTGGTTTGGTTGTGTTATGACATCCTTTTATGGATGAAATTCTTGTGGGAGGGGTGATCAGAGATCTGTTGTGTGGTTCGTTATTGTACAAAGAACATTGAAACCATTTTTGTGGTATGGTATTCATTGCTTCTCTATTTATTTACGTGGAATCTTAGAGTTATCATGATTTGTCCTCTAGTATAACAATGAAATTAATCTTATAATTACTTTAATCTAATTAAATAATAGGTATCAATTTCATGACAATGTTGTTTCTTTGTACCATGAAAATGGTATGCTTATTTATTTTCTATATATTGTGATATCTATGAATTTCATGGTTTATAATTTTATCTTGATGTAAATTTGTATAGAACATAAAGCTGAAATTTATTGATAATTAATTTTCTAAAATAATAAAAGTGGTTTGATTAATGAATCTGGTTGTTGTTGTATTATTTTGATGATTATAAAATTGATGAAAGTATGAATGTTTAATTGAATTGGTTAAGGAACCTAAAGCATTTTTATTCTTGTTGATAAAATAATTAAAGGCATGTTAAATAAATTGTGTAAATATTTTTTATAGCTTGTGATTACTTTTTTCATAGGTTTCCCCTAGATGGAACATGTTAATAATGAATCAGTTAATTCAAGATGGAATAATAACTAATTGTGTGATTGAAGATAATGTATTTATATGGATTGAGTTTCCCGCTTTATTATAAATGCCAAGTGTATTGTTCTTTGGAGCCGTGATATCTCATAGTGTGTGAAGGTTGAATGCCTTATTTTAGGGACAAGATCTCGGTTTCTATGTTTATTCCCTACTTCTTGTGATGTGATGTGATCTTCGTATGGATAATCCTAGAGGGATATTGTGTTATGTGGGGTGGGGAGGCCTAGATGTGCTGTGATCCTAGGATTGTTGAGCCTAGAGAGATTTTGTGGTATGTGGTGTGGGGATACCAAGTTTTTGTTGCAGCAGTTGACACATGGAGTGCTGAGATACACCGAGATATGCATGTGGGTGTTAGGGAGGAAATCAAAGATAAAAGAATGAGTTAAAGCTGGGATTAACCATTGATATGAAATATGGATTCTTGTTTGAATCTATAGATTAGTTGAAGACCATGTTGTTTGTTTATCTGATTTAGTTTCTCCACTGCTTGAGGTAGATGGATGTGCTTGGTTTCTTACATTGTTCGGTATATTATGAATTATTCCTTGAGTACATGGTAATAAGGAATGTAATGATGTTAATTAATGAATAATGTTTAACCCATGGGGTTGGAGCTTATTGAGATGCAATAATGAGGATATAATTCCATGAAGACATGGACTCAGTTTTCTTAGGCTTGGAGGGCATGGAACTTTGTTGTATTGCTAACATAATGTAATGTGGAGATTTTAATGGTCAATTAATGGTCAAATAATTAATTAATGTAAAGTAAAACTGATGAAAACAAATAAAATAAATAAATTTAGCTCTTTGAATGGTTGCATGCTTTTAGGATATCTGGTCTTAGGAGAGGCAAATGGGAGTCAGAGAGATGTTAGATGCAGTTGAGTCTTAGACTAGGTTATGTCTATAGTGTGGTTTTGATCGATATTATATCATTTTTTTTCATTTCTATACACTAATCCACCCTATTTGTTAGGTAAACTAACTCCTTGGGGATTCTATTCCCTGGGGGGGGGGGGGGTGTTTTCCACAATCTCCTGGTGGGAGGATGGATGACTAAATACACCCATTGGCCCTGCTCTTTTCTCTTGGTAGTTACTTTTTCTGGTATGGAAAACTGTTAGTTTTTCCTATATATGATTATAGAGGGTTGTAATAGATTGTTATTATTTCATACACATGTGTTCTCGATATATTTTCCTAAGTACTACTATAGGTTGTGATGCCTTGCAGATCCTTACTCAGTGTTTCACCTATGATGGCTTGAGGTATAATACCGGACATATAATACACATAATACGAGATCTAGTGGCTCCTAAAAACTATATGGTTACTTTTGGTTATGTGGATGTGGTGGTGTGTTGCACAGGGTTCATGTTGTGGTGCTTCATATAGGTTTCTATGAGTTAGCCCTTTTGGAGAGAGTTGATCGGGACATGCGATGTTGGGGAAGAATGGAAATCTAGTGGGGAAGCAGTAGTGGGGTACCATTGATATTATTTATTATATTATATTCTCTTATATATGATACTTGGTGAGAGTATCCATGATGAGGATGTGAATTTAGTAAAGATGTCTAGGTGAGGAGTTAGTTTCACTTATTCTTCACTCTTCATTATCATTCTTTCTTTACCTTTTACATGAGAGGCTCCAGGGAGGATCTTATTGAGTATACTTTTATACTCATCCTATGTATATATAAAATATTTTTAGGTAATTTGGTGTAGGTTATAGATTAGACTAGTTACTACTAGCTTGGGGTTTATCAGGACCTGTTTAGGATTTGTGGTTTCTTTCAAATTTACTTTTCTTTTCTTTCTTGCATTTTTCCTTTCAGTTGTAGTAGTTATTTCATGTCCTCACATATGTTCATTTTTTATATTCTTTTATATTCGAGTTTTAACATGGTTTGGTTGGTGTCTATCTTATCTCTCTCCTTACCATGTTTTATCTTAGAGGGTAATGCCTCCCATCTATGTGTTTACTATACCCTTGGTGCTAGTCACCAACTCAGGGCTTACTAGAGGCGAGAATCTGGTGTTAGTATCTCTCTTCTCTCATTTCCATCATAGGGGGTACACTTTGTTGGAAGGGGGCCATGATAGAGTGGTATCATAGGTCTGGTTGAGAGATATGATAATGCTTGGAGTTATTCATAGGTGAGGTTGTATGGGTTGGTAGGGAAACAATGTTAGATAAGTTTAGAAAGAACTATAAACAAAGAATACAAACTAATTATTGGGTATTTAGATCCCCCTAAGATATAATGCATGGAAATTTAATATTAAAATGACTAATAAATACGACAATACTACTTTTAGGGTAGATACGTAGGAAAGGATCATACATCATTATTATTTGTGCCTATTTTTGAATGGGTAGAATTTGGGATAGGTTAACCTAAAATGAAAAAAATAAAACAATTAATTAATTTTAATGTCTTCCATATTCCAAATTTTGGATATCTAATAGTTTTTATTTTATAGGAATGTCTCTCGATTAATTTCGTAATCAATTTCATGCAGAATATGTTCAGAATTTCGTGCTAGTAGATCATTTTATGGTAGAGGTTGGTGAAAACACTTTCTGAGGAGAACACTCTGGGAGTTTCAGCACCAAATTTTGTATAAGTATGAGGGATCAATTTTAGATATAGTCACAGAAGACTGGTCGGATAAGGTTGAGATATGATTTAGATTGATCTGTTCTTAAAATGAGCACTGAGTATCATTGGATGGGATGATGTTACATGGGGCAGCGAGCCAACGGTGGGTTTTGTTCCTCAGAGATCACGAGGACTTGGTAGTCTCATGGGAGGAGTTCTAAGACTAGTTTAGAGAATAGTTTCATTCTTTAACCATGAAAGTGGCTAGTATTTAGGTGTTTCATACCATTTGTTAGGGGAGATTTAGTGTGAGAGAATTCAGGATCAATTTCAGGAACCTTTGATGATATTCTTTAGACCTCTTTCCAGATGAGGAGACTAGTGAAAGACATTTCTAGGAGGCTTTTCATTTAGATATCCAATACCATTTCACCCCGTTTACACTGAAGAAGTACCTAAAGGTGCTAGTCAGAGAAGAGGTCATCAAGAGAACATATCCCAAAAATGGATCATCATGATAGGGTAGTCATCAGGATTCTTCTTGAAGCAGAGTTGTGGTTCAGGGTTCCCATTTTCTGGGATAGAAGAGCTTCTGATCAGCCATGCGTAGGTCCAAGCCATCCATGTCTTGTTTTTCCAAGAGTGGTGACTATCAGACCTATACAACGTGATCAAATAAATGTTTTTATTAGTGAGAATGAGTTCATTAGTAGTGATAGTGCATGACCATTCTGATCAATTAGTGTGCACCCATTGGTCTGCTTGATGTTCCTCTATTGATGCAGTTCCAACTGAGCCAGTAGCAGTAGGTTTTCCATGTTTGGGATCAGTATATATTGGATTGGGTAGGGAGTGGATAAAATCAAGATGCTAACTATCCTTATATAGTAGATATTATTCATGGATGTGGTTATTATCAGGGTCATAGAGGCCAAGGAGCAAGTCGTGGTCAACTTCATGCTATATCATTTTTAGTGCTAGGAGAGCCAGACAACCTTCAAGGTACCCTTTAGTTTTTTATTCTAATTGGGTGCATGCCTTGTTTGATCTGAGAGAGAGGCACTCATTCATATCACCTACCCTTTTCCATTCTTTTGGTATTTAGGTAGAGAAACATCTAGTGCCCATGGTGTTGACTATTCTACTTAGAGGTCAAGCTGACTTGTTTGATGTATGTCGAAACATTGAGCTAGTACTGAGGAAGCACTGATATTGGTATATTTCCTATGTTTACAAATACAACCACATGATATCATCCTTGACATGGATTTTTTTTTCATTTTATACTACCGTGAATTGATTTAGGAGGAATGTTTTGTTCTTTGACAGTGATAGAGAGACAACAATGTCTGTTGGTGAGAGATACCCTTAGATGGGTCATAGGCATGTTCTTCCCATGTGATCCTTGATGGATGGTATGATTCTGAGTTCATTAAAAGATTATAAGTAAGTATTTTCTATGGTCTTATAAGAGTAACCTGATGTCTACCTAGAGGTGGTTGTAGTGTTACCCCCTTGACAAGAGATCATGTTCAGGATCAAACTATAGCTAAGTTTGTCTCCAATATCTATTTCTCCAGATAAGACATCACATTCTGAGTTGTGAGAGATGCATATATAGCTTTATGGTCTGTTATGGTGTGGTTTTTTTCATCCAAGTTTTTTTTAAATAAAGATGATGGTAGTTTGAAGTTGTGTATCGATTATCATCGTCAGAACCAATTGACAGTGCCATTACCCTCTTCCATGGACTGATTATTTATTCAATCAACCAAATGGTGAAATTTGGTTCTTTAAGATCAATTGGCAGTCATAATGTCATCAGATTCATGTAAATGATGAAGATGTCGTAAAGACCACTTTCCATTTTCATCATGGGCATTAAAAGTTTTTTGTGATGTCGTTTGGTGTGACAAATTCTCCTACCGTGTTATGGAGATAATGAATTTTGTTTTCTATGAGTTCTAGGAAAAGTTCATGGTGGTTTTCATCGATGATATCCTTGTGCACTCCATGTCTGAGGAGGATCATACAAGGAATCTATGTGACATTTTGAGAGTTCTTCATCGAGAGTAGCTTTTTGAGTAGTTTTATAAGTGTGAGATTTGGGCTTGAGAAGTCCATTTCATGGGGAGTGTTTTATCCCAATAGGGAGTTTCTATGGATCCATAAAAGTTAAAAGAAGTTGTGTCTTGATCCACCCTTAAGATAGTGGTTTAGGTGAAATTGTTTCATGATCTTATAGGCTATTATATGAGGTTAATTGATTATTTTTCTCAGGTTGTGACTCCTATAACAATGTTGACTAGAAATGATAAGGAATTTGTGTGGACTGAACAATGTCATCCATTCTTTGAGTATCTAAAGGAGAAGTTGGTTAGTGCTTTACTTCATTGTCTACAAACAGATGGGGTTTAGTTTGAGGTTTTTTGTGACACTTCAAATCTTGTTTTGGTGTATTTTATAATGTAGCAGATATCAGTTATTTCTTATGGGTATCAAAAGTTACAGCACCATGAGTGTAACAATTCCACCCACGATCTTGAGTTGGTGATGCCATTTTTTCCTTAAACATGTGAATACATTACCTTATAGATGAGCATTTTGTGGTATTCACTGATCATAAGAGACTATAGTATGTTTTCTCCCAACATGACATGTACTTGAATCAATGTTGGTGGATGGAGTTCATATAGTATTAGGACTTAGAGATTTCATATACACCTGGAAAGGAAAATGTTGTGACCGATGCACTAAGCATAATGTCACACACTGATACATTGTTGGAATCATGCGATTAATAGAGTGTGATAAAATAACATTCATCATTTTATCTATACCTGAGATAAGTTGGGGGAAGATGTTTTACTTTACAGATGAAGGTGAAATCATATCTGGTTCAGTAGGTGGAGGTGTCCTAGTTGGATGATCATAAGGTGGAGGTCTGGAGAGAACAAGTTGTTTGTGGTGAGGCCCCTGATGTCTGGTCAGAAGATGTACAAAACCAAGTTCTATTTCATGAAAGGCTTTTCATTCCTTTAAATATGCAAGAGATAGTTCTCAGAGAGTTCCACAATTTTAATTTGTAAGTAAATTGTTGTGTAGAAAAGATTTACTAAGCTTCAAGAAGTTAGTTTCGGTGGCCTGGGTTGAAGCATTTAGTTGTAGAGTTTGTTTCTCAGTGTTTGGTCTTATATAAGATGAATGCCAAGCACCATGTTCCTGGTGGTTGTCTGCACCTGTTAGATGTTCCTCAATGGAAGTGTGTGGAAATTTTAATTTAATTTATTACCGGCTTACCTCGATCTTTGGAAGGTTGTGATACTATATGTTTGGTAGTGAATTGTTTGACGAAATCATCCTACTTTATAGTTATCAAGGAGTCAATTTTAGTTGAGATTTTGTTAATGTAGTATCTAGAGGAGGTGGTGAGACTCCACGGGGTCCCGAGGATGACCATTTCTGATTGATATCCTTGTTTTAGCTCTAGGGTGTGGATAGGTATCCAACATGATTTTGGTTCTCAGCTATTCCTTAACACTACTTTTATTTCAAATATGGATGATCAGACATAGCATACCATCCAAACTCTTAAAGACATGTTGCGTTCTTTTTTTCTGAATTTTGGAGGTATGTGGATTAGGCACTTGGCCTTGGTAGAGTTCACTTACAAAAATAGTTGTCACTCATCCATCAGTATGGCATTGTTTGAATCCTTGTATGACAGAATTTTCCATTCTCCATTATGATGGAATGGGGTTGGATAGTTATCTATTCTCAAGATGGAACTAGTAAAGAACATGACATATATAGTTTAGGTGATTCTTATGAGGTTGAAGGCTATGAATGATCATCAAAAATCCTATTCCCATCATAATAGGAGACCTATGGAGTTTGATGTTGGGATCATTTGTTCCTGAAGGTGACTCCCCCTCATATGAATCTAAGGTTTGACTGTGGTATTAAGATTTCTCCCTAGTTTTTGGGCCTTTCTAGGTATTGGAATGTTTTGGAGTCGCGGAATATTAAATTGAACTCCCCCCATAGATGAGTTGAATACATGATGTTTTTACATGTTGTGGCTCCATCGTTACCTTCATGATGACTCTCACATTGTCGATTGGGGAGAGATAGATGTTGAAAATGATATGACCTTATAAAAGTTCCATGTAGAGATCCAGGATAGCCAGGAGAAGGTGTTGTGCAGGTGTGCTATTCACTTGGTTTGTTTCTTGTGGTGACACAATGACATGTAGGAGAGTACCTGTGAATGTGAGTAAAAGATACATGATCAGTACCCTAATTTTTTTGATGTTTAGATATTCTCTTGTAATTCTATTTTTTTGTGGTTGAAGACCGATTTCTAGTTTATGAGATGGCTCTCTCTCTTGTTACTTGTTGTGTCTTACTCTCTTTCCATGGGAGGCGAAGATGTGTGGGGTATGACACATGATTTATATGTTTATCTTTTTATGGTTGGATGATTATACTATCCTAATATTGGTGGAAAACATTATATGGTTAGTTCATCTAGTCATCATGTCAAGCCCCTTGTGCTTGGGCGATGTGTTTGAGATCCTATGGTGATGTGAGTCTTGAGAGGTATCTCACGGGGTGGCTGTTCGGATTACCCATTTTCTGTTTCCTCTCCCATTTGGTTTTGGATTTTTTGATGAAGATAATTTTTTGATAGGTATCTAATGTAAGGATCTGGACCAGTGTGGATTGGCCCTTTATGATTTTATGAAAATTTAGGTGCTTGGAGGAGGCTTAGAGGAAGTATGGAGGAGTTTAGATGCTAAGAGATGGAAGCAAGGGAGGATTTCATGTCATGAAAATTTGTACAATGTAAAAGTGGATTACAAAATTTTTATGAATTGGGATTATATAAATAAATAAATTAAATATGTGATGAATTTTACAAGGGAATCAAACCCTAAGGATTACAAACGTGAAAGGGGATTACACGTCGTGTAAATCCCCACTACTATTTGTTTTTACACATTTCAGTTACTTGGGGTTTTTTTCCAAACCCTATAGTTTTAGTGACACTCTCTAGGAATATATAATCTATATCCTTATGTGTTTTGAATTCACTTTGAGGGGTATCAATCCTTGGTCTTTATTCTTTGATCTATAGCGATATGAGGTGATCCAAGGTGTGTTCTTCCTTCATTTTATAGTAATTTATCTTGATTTTATTTCATTTCCTTTAGTATCTTCTCACCTAGCAATAGAGTTTTCTTATCCATATTTCTAATGGTGTTTCTATTTGTTTTTTTTCGTGTGGTTGGGCCGCGACATCCCCAAATGGATGCTGTTCTTATAGGAGTGGTGATCGTAGATCTGTTGCATGGTTCGTTCTTCTACAAAGAACGTTGAAACACTTTTTGAGGTAGTTGATTCCTTGATTCTATAATTATTTATGTGAAATCACATATTAAGCATGATTTATCCCCTTGGTTAACAATAAAATTAACCTAATAATTACTTGAACCAGATTAGAGAATTAGTATCGATCAGTTGAAGATGTTGGTATTTGTACCATGATAACAATTTGGCTCTTGATTTTCTTGATAATGTGATATCTATTCATTGATTGGTTTATCATGTTTTTCTTGATAGGAATTTTTAGAGAACATAAAGCTATAATTGATTACTGATTAATTGGCTAAAATAATCAAAGAGGCATGTTTAAAGAATTTGGTTGTTGTTGTAATTTTATGCTAATCAAATTTATGAATGTATGAATGTTTAATTTAATTGGTTATGTAACCTGAATCATGTTGATACTTGTTGATAAAAGAATTAATGGAATGTTAATTTAATTTTTTAATTAATTTGTGATAGATTGTTTCATAGGTTTCCTGTAGTTAGAACCTATGAATAATGAACAAGTTAATTCAATATGGAATAAGAACCAGCTGTGTGATAAAAGATAATGCCATTGTAGGTCTTTAGTTCACCTATTGATTATAAAGGCCAAGTGACTTGATATTTAAATACATCATATCTCGTTGTTTTTGAAGGATGGATGAATTTTTTTAGAGACAAGATCTCAGTTGCTATGTTTGTTTCATGTTTCTTGTGATGTGATTTGAATCTAGGATGGATGAGCATGGAGGGATGTTATGGAATGTGGGGTGGGGAGCCCTAGATGTGTTGTGAGCCTGGGATGGATGATCCTGGAGGGATGTTGTGGTATGTGAGATGGGGAGGCTCAGTTTTTGTGGCAAAATCTAACTCCTAGAGTGGTGAGATGCATCAAGATATGCATGTGGGTGTTTGGGAGGACATTAGAAATGATTTAATGGGTTGAAATTGGGCTTACCCATTAATATGAATGTTGGATTCTTGTTTGAATCTTTTGATTGATTGATGACCAGGTGGTTTATTTGTCTCATTCAATTTCCCTAATGCTTGAGGCATATGGATGTACTTGGTTTATTTCATTGTTTGGTAGATTAGTATGTCTTCCTAGAGTACCTGGTAATATGGAATGTAATGATGTCAATTAATGAATAAATATTTAACCCATTGGGTTGGATCTTGCTAGGATGCAATGTTGAATTTATAATTCTAAGAATATGTGGACTTGGTTTTATTATTCTAGAAAGAAATAGTGCTTTTTTATAATACTAATGTAATGTAATGTGGATATGTTAATGGTTAATTAACAGTTAAATAATTAATTAACATAAAGTAAAACTAATGAAAAGAAATAAAATAATTTAATGTAGCTATTTAAAAGGTTGTTCTCTTTTAGGAAATTTGGTCTTAATAGAGGAATCCGGGAGTCCATGATACATTATCTATAGTTGAGTATGAGTCTAGGTTATGCCAATTGTGTGGTTTTGAGATTTTATCTTGTACGTTTTGTGTTTATATATGATAATCCACCATTTAGGTTAGGGAAACTAACACCTTGGGTATTTTGATCCTAGGGTGGAGGGGGGGGGGGTCCCAACATCCCTATGGGAGGATGGATGGATAAATACCCCCTTTGGAACATCTCTCTTCTCTTGGTAGTTATTGTGATGTTATGCACTACAGTTAGTTTTCCCCATATATGTGTTTCGAGGGATGTAATGTATTGTGGTTATTTTACACACATGTATTATGCATATAGGTTGTGATGGGTTGAAGATCCTTACTCGGTGCATGGGATGTGAAGGATTTATGTATAATACCTAACATATGATACACATTATACGAACTATGGTGGATCCCAAAAAATACCTGGTAACTTTTGGTTACTTGGACGTAGTGGTGTGTTTCATAAGGTGCAGGTTGTGGTGCTTTTCCTAGGTGTCTATGGGCAATACTTTTTGGAGATATGTACTTAGGATGTGAGACATTAGGGAAGAGTGGAAAACCAATTTAGAAGAAATAGCAGGATACCCTTGATTTCTTTATTATATTACATGATCTTGTATGAGATACCTGGTGAGAGGATCCATGGTGAGGCTGGGAACTTAGTATAACTTTTTAGGTTATGATTTAGTTTTAATTTTTGTTCACTGTACTTTAGCATGATTTATTTACCTTTTTTGTGAGAGGCTCTGTGGAGGGTCCTACTGTGTATACTATTATACTCAACCTATGTGTATGTAAATTTTTTTTCTAGTCAGTTGAATAATGTTGGAGATTAGGATGGTTACTACTTGGTTGGGGTTTATCAGGAGCTGTTTGAGCTTCATGTCCACTACCATATTTACTTTTATTTTAGTAATTGCAGTTTTCCATTCTGTTGTAGTAGTTCTTGAATGAAATTACAAAGGTGCATTTTGAATTTTCTTTTATATTGGAGTCTGAGAAGGAGTTGGTTGCTACTTATCTTATCTCTCTCTTTTATATGTCTTCTCTTAGAGGTTAACACTTCCCATTTATTTATTTTCTATACCCTTGGTTCTATTCACCAACCAGGGCCTACTGAAGGAATGAATAAGGTGTCACTATCTCTCATCTCCCATTTCCATCCAATGAGGTTAACATTTTTTGGGAAGGGGGCCATGAAAATTACATTGAAAAAATTGTGATAGTTTTTATTGGTGATATTTTTATCTACTAAAAAAAATAAGTATTATGGGGAGCATTTGAATACTATATCGATGAACTTGTGAAAATAGAAAAATGTATTCATAATACTGTAAGTTTGAGTTCTGGGTGGAGTATGTGACATTCCGAGGGTAAGTCATCACTATCAAAGGAATATATATGGATCCTTAAAAAATATTTATGATTTAAGGCTATCCTTTACTAAACAATGTTATATAAATTCATAGTTTTCTTAGATTATTTGTGTATTATCTTTTATTTTTGAGAAATTTCTCATGATTTTCAAGCCCTATAACCATGTTAAATAAGAAAAGATACAAGATTGTATGGAATTATAAATGAGAGGAAAGTTTTAGGAAGAGATATTTGGGATCAACATTGATGCATAAAAAAAGGAACAAGTTGTGAAATCATAAAAAATTAAAAAGTGATATCCTATGCCTCTCACTAACTAAATATCTGTAACACCCTGACCCCATTTACCCAGAGTCGGTGCATTATTACATATCATTGTCATGATCACAAGAAAGATCAAATCTCGAAAGACCGAGTGGTTTAGTAGCCTTGGAAACACTAGATATATTCATAAAGTTTTACATTACATCTTAAAAATGAAAACTACAACAATATAGTCTCCTTATTCCACACTCATATCCCCACATACTATCCCTGCAGGTCATTCATAGATTACTTCTTCACATCCTGGGAAAAATAAAACATAAGAGGATGAGCTCAAATGCCCAGTAAGGATAACAATATAGCATAAACTTTAATAAATAAGAATAAACATTTAAGGTAATGTATAACTAAAACAAAATCCTTTTAAACTTGAACTTCAACATAGTATGGCAAAAATAAAATTAAATAATGCCATTTACTTATTCACATGGATATTCTACTAATCTAATAATCACATGCAATATCAATAACCACTTTCATAATGATGGAATTCATAATGCTAGACTATCATAACCACATAGCCAAGGCCTCGTGCCAAGACTAAAAATAAGATTTTGTTAAGGCCTTGTGCCAAGATAGTAATGTGTCTCATGAGACCTACCGATTCATCGAGGAGCTATAGAGGGCTCCACCCGTCACATATTAAGTCCAATGCATTCCCATATGAAAAGGTTTAAACATAACATAAACATTCGTATTAAAACTAGCATACGAAATGTCAATAATTTCACCATAAACTATGAATGGTATAAAAATAGCACATCCACAGTCAAACATATCACAAAACCTTCAATACAATATATAAGTTTTGTATCATAATAAATCATATACAAATAAGCATAAAATCCATCAAAGGATGTTGACACAGATGAAATCAAAACTCTTTTTAGAGAAATATCTCTTTCTCTTTTTGAAATCATTTAAGAGTCATATATTTATAAAATAAAACATTTTCTTTGAAAATATTCTTATAAGCTTATAAGGTAAGCTTCGACGTTTTTATAACGGCGGAAAATAACCACACCCGTCGTATAAGTTAAAAAAACATTCTTACCTTAATTCGGTCGAAAAGGTTAAAAGTACCTTGTTTGGAAAAAGACGGAAAGATTCCTTTATAAACCTCTTATAAAAAGTCAAAAAAGGGTATAAATGACTTTAAACCATATTATTTTAAATAGTAAAATCTTTTTGAAATACATTTCGAAGAAACATGGATGTGGATGATAAAGAAATCCCAGTAGATAATTACGTATAAACAACGTCAAATAATGAAGAGATTGCGAAATAACCCTTACCTTGTACCTTTCCTTGGTTGGGGCATGTTAAACTCCTATATAATGGTGAAATAATTGTTAT
This sequence comes from Viscum album, assembly GCA_963277665.1. Lineage (NCBI taxonomy): Eukaryota > Viridiplantae > Streptophyta > Magnoliopsida > Santalales > Viscaceae > Viscum > Viscum album. The sequence continues at coordinate 597,531,139 of OY728159.1, read as the reverse complement.
TAAATTATACAAGAATCATATACATTAATATGATATCATGTATGATCTTTTAAAATTGATTTGTTAATAATAGCTTAGTATTATCGTTGTTTTGGGTGTTAATTTACTCATTTTCCTTTATATGTTTTGTTACGTAATCCATTTTTATAATGGATAGGTTGTATATTATTCATATCCATAATGATATCAAGTCCTTAAACTTCATTTTTAAATCATCAAATGATAATTATACTTGAATTGATACGATAGAGAATGATCTCATCGCGTTCGTGGAGACGGTAGTCCGTACGTACGCACAAGCGACAATATCATTATTTTGATATTAAAATAATATATAAATGGATGTTATATCATATATGAAGAATAATTAACATGTTATATTTATTATTTACATGAGTTACACATCATTATTATACCCATCCATATAATAATATATTGAATAACAATTACACCACGACGTGGAGACGGTAAGCCGTATGTACGCACGTATGGTGACATGTTATTCAAAGGGTGGATAGAATAATGAATATGGTTGTACCATATTTATAATAACATCACAGTATATATAATATAATGTAGTTATTATTTTAGAATGGTAATAACAATGAATGAAGAAGTGGAAGAAGAAAGGAACTTGAAAAGGGGTGGTGAAAACATTACCTCTTCTTCGGGTTCTTCCTTTTGATTTGATCAAAAGGGATCTTTAGGATGGCTTTCTGATCAAAATAAGGCCTCTAGGTTTTATTTAGGGAAGTTGGGAGAGTATTTGGGCAGATTTTGGCCGAACCAAAAGGCTTTGAAGGTGTGAAGAAAAGAGAAGGAGGAGTGCCCTTTTATAAGAGGGGTGAGGGGCACCTTTGGAAAAGCTAGAAATATTAATTTATAATAAATTCATATTCAGTTTATAATGGATCCAAAGATGATTATTAAAAGGTTAAAGTGGGGATAGGTCTAAAACCATTCAAAAAATATGATTTAGACAGGTTTGGGTTACTATATTAACCTTATCTTTTAGTTTTAACTCTTAGTTAATTAGTTTCACTTTTACAATGTCTCTTTGTATTTTTATATTATATGGTTAATAAACATACCATATACATCAAAGAGACCGCCAAGTGGTCCATTAATGATATAAATATCATTATATAAGTCTCTTGGGTGAACCTTAGATTTTTATGAATTTAATATCAATTAATAATATAATATTTGTTTTAAAAAACTCTTTTATGTCAATTTTGACACTATTCAATAGTTGATTTTTGTGAAACTCATAACAGAATTATTACTTCGAAAAAAGTCAATTAAATAAATTATAATATTTCATATTATCCTATAAAATTAGTTTAATTCATTAAAAGTCTCAAATTATATTTATTTGGGTATTTATAATATCAATTATTTTAATTTGTCACTATTATGGTAATTACTGCATCATAATTGTGTCATAAATAAATTAAATTATTTAAAGTCTAAAAATTATAAATAAAATATCCTTATGTAGGAAATATTTTTATCTTTCTAATGAATATTTATAGATGAAAATCTAAAATATATAACCCTATGTAAAAATTGTTTGTCTAAAAGATATATACTTATGTCATTTTTGTACTTATTTTAACTTAATCAAAATTAAGTGTCTCTATCACCTAAAAGTGGCTCCATGGGGTACCCAAATCGACCCAAATATGCCTATGGTCGCACATGTATCAACCAATAAGTGTAGGACATGTTTTAGGGTAATTTAGTATTATTATAATATTATTTTTTAACCCTTATTTACCGGATTTACCCTTAACCATGGTAAATAAAATATTTACTGAAGTAATTATTCAAAATGTATAAAATTAAAAGATACCTATTTACACAATTTGAACATCCTGATTCCAAATATGGAATCCATTTTTCCAAATTCAAAACACAGAATTGGAAGGAATTAATTTAAAATTAATTCCCGTTGTTAAAAAAAAGCGTGTTTTTAAGAGATAATAACTATCAAAAGATTGACACTTGTTTATGTCCGGTTTAATTGTAAACTTATTTCCAATGACCAACATTGTATTAAATGGTAAAAATATATTATAAATATACTTTAAAACCACTAAAATCCATAATTTATCACTATTAATTATTTTTATTAAACAAGTTGGTTTTAATTAAAATTTAGTAATTTTCACTATTCATCAAAATATTAAAGTTATCCGAAAAGTACCAAAATTTCACCTTAAGATAAATTAGATATTAAGAATACAAAAATGAAGTCCATTCTAAAATATAATATATATATAATTTCAAAAAGTAGGTATTACTATTCAAAACGGCTAGTTTGATTGGTTATGGTGTGTTAGAACTCGGTGTTGCGTACAACAAACGCTATCACATTATTCAAAGAGAAGCGTACCGTAGAAGCTTGGGGTGTTACATTCTACCCTCCTTCAAATAATTTCATCCTCAAAATTTCTATAATACTAATCACATGAAAAGACTCGGGTGGTTCTTCATCATAAGTTCCTCGGGTTCCCACGTTGCCTCTTCCATCTTATGGTTTCTCCACAAAACTTTTACCCGACGCGTCGTCCAGTTTCTCAGTACTTGTTCACTCGTATCAAGAATCCTGACGGGCTCTTCACAATAAGACATATCGAGTTCCAGTTCTAATTCTTCATAGGTGAGTACATGCGTTGGGTCAGGCATGTATTTTCTCAACAGAGATAAGTGGAACACATCGTGAACTTTGGAGAGACTTGGCGACATTGCCAATCGGTAAGCTACAATCCCAATTCGTTCTAGAATTTCAAATGGTCCGATGTACCTGGGACTCAATTTACCTTTCTGACCAAAACATATGACTCCCTTACATAGAGATACCTTCAGGAAAACATGATCACCGACTTGAAATTCCAAATCCTTCCTTCGATTATCGGTATAGATCTTCTGCCTACTTTGAGCTTCTTTGATGTGATTTTGGATTACCTTCACCTTTTCCATCGTTTCCTCCACCAGTTCTAGACCTACAAGTTTTCTTTCACCAACGTCATCCCAACAGGTTGGTGTGCAATATCTCTTTCCATATAACGCTTCATATGGTGCCATCTGAATACTCAAATGGAAGCTATTGTTATAGGAAAATTCAACCAGAGGTAAATAATGATCCCACATACCCTGAAAGTCAAGTGAGTAGGATCTCAACATGTCTTCTAAGGTTTGAATAGTCCGTTCTGATTGTCCATCTGTCTGAGGGTGGTAAGCAGTGCTCAAATGAAGTTCAGTATCCAGGGATTTCTGAAGACTCTTCCAGAATCTTGAAGTAAAACGGGGATCACGATCAGAAAAAATCGATAGGGGTACTCCATGAAGACTCACAACTTCATTAATATATAGTCTTGCTAGACGTTCCAGTGGTAGATCTTCTCTTATAACAAGAAAATGTGCTGACTTGGTAAGACGGTCAACAATAACCCATATTGCATCATTCCTTCTAGGAGTCTTTGGTAGCCCCATGAAAAAGTCCATCGTAATATTGTCCCATTTCCACTCCGGTATGGGAAGAGGTTGCATGACTCCTCCAGGGTGTTTCCTTCCAGCTTTCACTTGTTGACAAACCATACATCTTGACACAAAATCAGCAATCTCCCTCTTCATATTGTCCCACCAAAAATGTTCCTTCAAATTTCTATACATTTTCGTGCTCCCAGGGAGTATAGAGATATTTGAACTATGAGCATCATCCAACAATTCCCTTTTCAGATCAGGTATATCGGGAACACAATGTCTGTTCCCGAATTTCAAAATTCCATCTTCATACACAAAGTCTCTCAGTCTCCCATCATTCACAGCTTTAATCTTTTTTTGAAATTCTTCATCATCAGTCTGAGAAATCTTAATCCTTTCTAGTAAAGATGGTTTGACAACCATTTGAAAAAGCATTGATGTTTCTCCTTCCCCGGTTATTCCCATGTCCATCTTCACTAGATCCATAAAAATTGGATCCCTTTCAATTCTCATATTGTTCAAAACTCCATGATTTTTTTTGCTCAAAGCATCTACCACCTTGTTTGCCTTCCCCGGGTGGTAGTGTATCGTGCACTCATAATCCTTGAGTAATTCAAGCCATTTCCTTTGCCTCATGATGAGTTATTTTTGTGAGAAAATATACTTCAAACTATTGTGATCAGTATAAATCTCACATTTTTCACTATAGAGGTAGTGCCTCCATATCATCAAAGCAAAGATCACAGCTGCTAACTTGAGATCATGAGTAGGATAGTTTTGTTCATGATTTTTCAACTATCGTGATGCATAGGAAATAACTCTATCATTCTGCATAAGGACACAACCAATTCCTTTCATCGATGCATCACTATAAATAACGAACCCATCATTCCCCGATGGTAGAGTCAATATAGGAGAATTGACTAATATTCTCTTTAGTTATTCGAAACATTCTTCACACTCTTTTTTGCAAACAAATTTAACCCCTTTACGTGTGAGCTTCATTAATGGGTTAGCCAATCACGCAAAATTCTGGACGAAACGTCGATAATAACCTGCCAAACCAATAAAACGACGTACCTCAGTTATACTCGTAGGTTCTGGCCATTCTTGGATTGCCTTGGTCTTATAAGGATCAACAAAGATTCCATATTTAGAGACAATATGTCCAGGAAAAGAAATCTCCTAAAGCCAGAATTCACACTTGCTAAACTTCCCATATAATTCATGCCTTCTCAGAGTCTTCAAGATAATGCGCAAGTGATTTTCATGATCTTTGTAGGTTTTGGAGTATACCAAGATATCATCAATAAATACCCCCACAAATTCATTGATATACTCCTTGAAAACTCTATTCATCAGATCCATGAATACAGAGGGTGCATTAGTCAATCAAAAAGTCATTACAGTAAACTCGTAATGCCCGTACCTGGTTTGAAATGATATCTTCGGAATGAATTCCTTCTTCACACACAACTGATGGTATCCAGATCGAAGGTAAATATTTGAAAAGTATTGAGCTCCATGCAGTTGGTCAAATAAATCATCAATGCATGGTAGGGGATACTTGTTCTTTATTTTTATAGCAATGATCTCCCTGTAGTCGATACATAACCTCATAGATCCATCATTCTTTTTAACAAAAAGAATAGGGGCTCCCCATGGAGAAACACTAGGGAGAATACATCCTTTATTACTCAATTCCTCTAGTTGTTTCTTTAGTTCAACTAATTGTACAGTGGCCATTCTATAAGGGGTCTTCGATATAGGCCTTGATATAGGAATTAAATCAATGGAAAACTCAACTTCTTGTTCTGGAGGATGTCCAGGTAAATCTTCCAGAAATACATCTACAAATTCTTTCACCACAGGTACATCCTCTATTTGAACATTCCTTTCCTCACCCACAATTATTTGATTCTCTTCCTCCCCAATAATTGAATTTAGTTGAGCTACTGGGGGTGGAGCTAAATAAGAATTAGGTGGTGACGATTCTGCTCTAAAGATAAGGTGTTCCTTATCATTATCATCAAGAATTGAAACCTCTTTCTTCTTACAATAAATCTTCACATAATAGTCCGAAATCCAGTCCATACCGAGGATTATATCAAACTCAATCATAGGTATGAAGACGCGATCAGTAGATAAAGAACATTTATGTGCTCTAATGGGGACTGATTCACAAAACTTTGTTGCAATGATACTTTCCTTAGGAGTTTTAACTGACAACTCCCTTGTTAAGTCAAATTGTAAATATCTAATTTTCTTAGCAAACTGGGAAGATATGAAACAATGCAATGATCCAGAATCAAATAATGCATTTGCTAAACTTGAGGAAACCATTAAATTACCTACCACCACGTCTTTCAGAGCTTCTACCTCAGCAGTAGTGATAACATAAGCTTGGCCTTGATCCCTTGGCCTTTTCTGAGGTAAGTTCACTTGATGCTTAGGACATTCATTTGCATGATGCCCCATCTCCCTGCAATTGTAGCACTAACATTGGTAGCTTCCTTCTTCCCCTTGCAATCACGAGCTTGGTGGCCTTTTTCACCACACTTATAACAGACTCCTGTTCCCTTGAAGCAAGTACCGGGGTGTTTCTTACCACATTTACCACAGGATGGATATTCAACATTTCCCTTATTCCGTTTATTTCCATTCCCAGATTGATCAGCAGATCTCTTCTTCTCTTGCTTTTCATTAAAATCATAAGACTTAGAGAATTCCTTTTCGGTCTTGATAGCACATGAGACAATGTCTTCGAATGACGAGAAGGATTGTGATACTAATGCTCGAAGGAGAAATGGTTTTAACCCATCAAAGAAAAAATAAATCTTACTTATTGGGTTACATGTATAATCTCCAGCATACCTTGCTAACCTTGTAAAGTTAGCCTCATACTTTTTGACATTCTCATCCACCTTTTGTCTCAGACTCAAAAACTGCCTTTCCATATCTGCTCGATGGTCGTGAGGAATGTATTTTTCTAAAAATATATCATTGAACTCCCTCCATTCCATATTTGATACTTCATCATCTTCCTTCGTATTTTGAATCAATCACCACCATTGATCAGCATCTCCAGTGAGGTGGTAAACTGCCATGATAACTTTTTCCCTTTCACTACTCCCCAAAGCCTGAAATATTTTCTCTAGGGAAAATATACATTGCTCAGCTAATAAGGGATTTGTACTCCCATTTAACGTTGATGGTTGTTGCCTCATGAAGCGATCTAACATTGATCCTCCACGCCGTTGATCAGGGTGCTCCATACAGGTAAGGTTATTATTCATAACCTGAGTAAGTTGTCCCAGTATGGTTATTAGCTGATCGGCACCAGTTGCGTCACCAGATCCACAATAATTATTTTGGGCAGGAGGGCAATCCCTACATGGAGTGAGTGCATTGATATGGTTTCCATTTCTTCCACTAGGCACCATTTCTAAACAATGGCATAAACTAGATCAGTTTATGAATCAAAATACATAATCCCATACTTATAAAACAGTTAACATAAATTGAACTATTTATGGATATAATCCATAATCATAAGAATGTTTTTTTTGAGGAAGTATATACTCATAAACCCTTCATAATGATTTGTAATGAAAATGAGAGTTATCCTAAGCATATCCCCCGGGAGTGTCGTAACCAAGAGTGCAGCAAGGCCCGTTGTCATGCACCAGTTCTCATTCGAGTCTAGCTCAAAGCGGTGGTTTTTGGGTTTTACCCCTAGGTACATCTGTGCCAGAGCCGCCTCTACCTACTCGTATCCAGACAGGGATGTATTGCTCGGAAAACTCACAAAATCTCGACAATACCAAAATTCTAGTAAGTTCTTCTATACTAATCCACAAATTCCATCTTAAATCTATGTGATCTAATCAAAGTTTATCTAAATCTATCTTCCAAGGTTTGTACTAAACTTCCTCTGATACCAACTGTAACACCCTGACCCCAGTTACCTAGAGTCGGTGCATTATTACATAACATTGGCATGATCACAAGAAAGATCAAATCTTGAAATACCGATTGGTTTAGTAGCCATGGAAACACTAGATATTTTCATAAAGTTTTACATTACATCATAAAAATGAAAACTACAAAAATATAGTCTCCATATTCCACAATCATATCCCCACATACTATCCCTGCAGGCCATTCATAAATTACTTCTTCACATCCTGGAAAAAACAAAACATAAGCAAGGGGTGAGCTCAAATGCCCAGTAAGGATAACAATATAGCAGAAACTTTCATAAATAAGAATAAACATTTAAGCCAATGTATAACTAAAACAAAAGCCTTTTAAACTTGAACTTCAACATAGTATGGAAAAAATAAAATTAAATAATGCCATTTACTTATTCACATGGATATTCTACTAATCGAATAATCACATGCAATATCAATAACCACTTTCATAATGATGGAATGCATAATGCCAGACTATCATAACCACATAGCCAAGGCCTCGTGCCAAGACTAAAAATAAGATTTTGTCAAGGCCTTGTGCCAAGACACTAGTTTGTCTCATGATACCTATCGATGCATCGAGGAGCTATAGTGGGCTCCACACGTCACATATTAAGTCCAATGCATTCCCATATGAAAAGGTTTAAACATAGCATAAACATTCGTATTAAAACTAGCATACAAAATGTCAATACTTTCACCATAAACTATGAATGGTATAAAAATATCACATCCACAGTCAAACATATCACAAAACCTTCAATAAAATATAGAAGTTTTGTATCATAATAAATCAACTACAAATAATCGTAAAATCCATCAAAGGATGCTGACATAGATGAAATCAAAACTCTTTTTAGAGAAATATCTCTTTCTATTTTTGAAATCATTTAAGAGTCATATATTTATAAAATAAAACATTTTCTTTGAAAATATTCTTATAATATTTTAAGGGAAGCTTCAACGATTTTATAACGGCCGAAAATAACCGCACCCACCGTATAAGTTAAAAAAACATTCTTACCTTAATTCTATCGAAAAGGTTAAAAGCACCTTGTTTGGAAAACAATGGAAAGATTCATTTATAAACCTCTTATAAAAAGTAAAACAAGGGTATAAATTACTTTAACCCATATTATTTTAAATATTAAATTCTTTTTGAAATACATTTCGAAGAAACATGGATGTGGATGATAAAGAAATCCCAGTATATAATTACGTATAAACAACCTCAAATAATGAAGAGATTGCGAAATAACCCTTACCTTGTACTTTTCCGTGGTTGGGGTAGGTTAAAATCCTGTATAATGGTGAAATAATTGTTATTAAATTATACAAGAATCATATACATTAATATGATATCATGTATGATCTTTTAAAATTGATTTGTTAATAATATCTTAGTATTATCCTTGTTTCGGGTGTTAATTTACTCGTTTTCTTTTATATGTTTTGTTACATAAGCCATGTTTGTAATGGATAGGTTGTATATTATTCATATCCATAATAATATAAAGTCCTTAAACATCATTTTTAAATCATCAAATGATAATTACACTTTAATGGATACGATGGAGAATGAATCTCATCGCATTCGTGGAGACGGTAGTCCGTACGTACGCACAAGCGACAATATCATTATTTTGATATTAAAATAATATATAAATGGATGGTATATCATATATGAAGAATAATTAATATGTTATATTTATTATTTACATGAGTTACACATCATTATTATACACATCCAAATAATAATATATTGAATAACAATTACACCACGACGTGGAGACGGTAAGCCGTACGTACGCACGTATGGTGACATGTTATTCAAAAGGTGGATAGAATACTGAATATGGTTGTAACATATTTATCATAACATCACAGTATATATAAGATATTGAAGATAGTATTTTAGAATGATAATAACAATGAATGAAGTAGTGGAAGAAGAACGGAACTTGAAAATGGGTGGTGAAAACATTTCCTCTTCTTCGGGTTCTTCCTTTTGATTTGATCAAAAGGGCTCCTTAGGTTGGATTTATGACCAAAATAAGGCCTATAGGTTGTATTGAGGGAAGTTTGGAGAGTATTTGGTCAGAGTGTGGCCGAACCAAAAGGCATTGAAGGTGTGAAGAAAAGAGAAGGAAGAGTGCCCTTTTATAAGACGGGTGAGGGGCACCTTTGGAAAAGCTAGAAATATTAATTTATAATAAATTCATATTCGGTTTCTAATGGATCCAAAGTTGATTATTCAAAGTTTAAGGTGGGGATAGGTCGAAAAACTTTCATCACATAATATTTAGACAGGTTTGGGTTACTATATTAACCTTATCTTTTAGTTTTAACTCTTAGTTAATTAGTTTAACTTTTACAATGTCTCTTTGTATTTTTATATTATATGGTTAATAAACTTACTATATACATCCAAGAGACCCCAAAGTGGTCCATTAATGATATAACTATCATGATATAAGTCTTGTGGCCGAACCTTAGATTTTTAAGAATTTAATATCAATTAATAATATAATATTTGTTTTAAAACACTCTTTTATGTCAATTTTGACACTATTCAATAGTTGATTTTTGTGAAACTAATAACAGAATTATTACTTTGAAAAAATTCAATTAAATAAATCCTAATATGTCATAGTATCCTATAAAATTAGTTTAATTCATTAAAAGTCTCAAATTATATTTATTTGGGTATTTATAATATCAATTATTTTAATTTGTCACTATTATGGTAATTACTGCATCAAAATTGTGTCACAAATAAATTAACTTATTTAACGTCTAAAAATTATAAATAAAATATAATTATGTAGGAAATCGTTTTATATTTCTACTTAATATTTATAGTCAAAAATCCAACATATATAACCCTATGTAAAAATTGTTTTTCTGAAAGATATATACTTTTGTCATTTTTGTACTTATTTTAACTTAATTAAAATTATGTGTCCCTATCACCTACAAGTGGCTCCATGGGGTACCCAAATCAACCCAAAGATGCCTATGGTCTAACATGTATCAACCAATAAGTCTAGGACACATTTTAGGGTAATTTAGTATTATTATAATATTATTTTTCAACCCTTATTTACCGGATTTACCCTTAACCATGGTAAATAAAATATTTACCGAAGTAATTATTCAAAATGTCTAAAAATAAAAGTTACCTATTTACACAATTTGAACATCCTGATTCCAATTATGGAATCCATTTTTCCAAATTCAAAACACAGAAGTGGCAGGAATTAATTTAAAATTAATTCCCATTGTTAAAACAGAAAGCGTGTTTTTAAGAGATAATAACTATCAAAAGATTGACACTTGTTTATGTCCGGTTTAATTGTAAAATTATGTCCAATGACCAAAATTGTATTAAATGGTACAAATATATTCTAAATATACTTTAAAATCACTCAAATTCATAATTTATCACTATTAATTATTTTGATTAAAAAAGTTGTTTTTAATTAAAAATTAGTAATTTTCACTATTCAACAAAATATTAAAGTTATCCGAAAAGTACCAAAATTTCACCTTAGGCTAAATTCGATATTATGAATCCAAAAATAAAGTAAATTTTGAAATATAAAAAATATATAATTTCAAAAATTTAGTATTACTATTCATAACGGCTAGTTTCATTGGTTATGGTGTGTTAGAACTCGGTGTGGCATACAACACACGCTATCACATTATTCAAAGAGAAGAGTACCATAGAAGCTTGGGGTGTTACAATATCCATGAGAAGAACAACCCAACTCATGATCTATAGTTAGATTAAGTGACTCCATATTAAATATTTATAAATATTATCTCTATTGGGAAAAGTGTGATATATATATGGCGATAAAATTCTCAAGTATATATTCACATAAAAGGGGATTAATATGTTCCAAAGGATGTTCCTAGAGGTAATTAAGGATTATGATTTTTTAATCCATTACCATTCTATGAATGAAAAAAAGTGATAGATGTTATGAGTAGAAACGATCCCAGAACTATATCTATGGTGAGGATTACAAGGGATCCAATATTCTTGTAAATGAAAATGATGGATATGTGACTAATAAAAGTATCTTTATAATACCTTTATCAAGTAATTTATTAACCATTTATTCTTGAGAGAATCATAGAAGCTTGGAAAGATGATGAGTTTTGAAAAAATAAAGTAGAAAATATTCTAGATTTCAACTTAACTGAAGATAGAGTTATAATGTTTGGAACTCAGATATGTTTCGAATAAAAATCAAAACTTAGAATAGAAATTATGGATGATTTACATAGCTCATACTTTTCTATTCATCCTAGAATCACTATTATTTACAAAGATTTGAAGAAAAATTTACGGTGGGATAATATGAAGAGAGAGATTTAAGAGTTTCTATCTAGATGCTTGGTATGCTATCAATTCAATACTGAATGACAAAAGTCTAAGGGTATAATGAAACAATTTCCCATATTAATATGGAAATGGGAAACCATAACCATTTATTTCATAATAGGACTCCCCAGGACACTTAAAGTTAATCACATTATCAGGGTGATAGTCAGGAACCATAAAAAATTGGCGCATCTCATTGCTATGAAGGAAGGGTTATCTCTTGAATGAATCACTAATAAATACATAAGGGGAGTGGTAAGATTACATGTATTTCCACTCTTTATTGTATCTGATCGAAATAAAATGCTTACCTTATGTTTTTTGGGAATTGTTTAGAAAACCTTGAATAACAAATTGAACTACATCAATGATTATCACCCCCATATTTATGGTTAGACTTAAAGGACCCTTGAAACTCTAGATGATATGTTGAGATCATGTTCAATTGATTTACATAGATGTTCAGATCAATACCTTCCCTTAGTGGTGTTATCATATCAAAATAGTTTATATTATAGCATTCAAATGGCACCTAATGAGGATAAGTTTGGGAAGATGTGTTGGCATCCAACATTTTTGGATGAGGTTGGAGAGAAGAAGATGATGAAACCTAATCATATACAATATATGATAGAAAAGGATCAAACCATTCAACATTATATAAATTTTTCACAAAGAGAAATAGATTTTAAGGTAACCTATAATGTGTTCTGTTATGTATCACCATGGAAGAAATTCTTGTTGTTTAGAAAGAAGGTAAATCTTAGTCCAAGATACATCGACCCCTTTGAGATCCTTTCTCGCATCAAAGTGGTGAAATATTAATAATTTCCTATTGACAAAAACAAAATAAGCGATGGCCTCAACCAGTAAGATTTTACCCTATAAATACCATTTATTGTAGAATACAAGGGAAATATAATCTATGAGGTTTTTCCTTGATCATTCCCACTACTGATTCAACTCAAAAATCAGGATTTAAACCATTTATGTGAGTAGTTCAAGCTTATTAATATCACAACCCAAACCATGTATGATGAACCACCCCATGAAAACCTCACCATCGCACACCTTAGACTTTTGGATTTTGCTGGTGTAATAAAGGGATATGCATCAAGATCAAAATATTATGAATGGATAAAATATTTATTATATTCATTCCTTATTGTTTTTAATATATAAATTATTAGATAAATAAGATTGATAAAAATTTTAATTTTACATAAAAAGACATGAATTATATTTTTGGCTAATATGAAATTTCAATTAAAACATTCCTTTTTATGAATTCATGGATTTTTGAGATAAAATATATTTTAAAAAAATATTATTATTAAATAATATATATTAAATATAAATGATAAGACAATTTTTGTAAGTGAAAATATAATATTTTAAAGGTTCAGAAAACTGTTCTTTAAAAACACATATTTTTCAAGGATTTTTTAGTTAAAAGTGAAATTTATAATATTTATATAAATATTTTTATTAAATAAATATTACCTTTTTAATTATCTTTTAAAAAATATCTAATGATTATTTTTTCCATTTTTTTCGAGATAGTCGATTTTTCGGGTTATAATTAAATACAGTAAAAATATATGGTATGTATTATGAAATAATATTGACCCAAAGGTGATGTAATATTTTACATAAAATTAATACCTGACCAAATATGTTTTTATAATTAAAAATATTGTGTTTTTTGAGTTTATTTTACTAACTTTATTACCCTTTTTGAATCCCCTAAAACATATATTGTATTTTAGGGTCTTATAATCAATTATTTGTAAAAATAGATCACTACCACATAACCAAGGGTATTATTTTAATTTGATTAGTTAATTTAATTAAAAAATAATTAATACCACTCCTCTTTGGAAGAAACCATGGTCAAAAACCATGGTAATGTTTGTGATTTTGATTACTTTATTTTTAGTCGAAAACCTATGTTTGGAAAATAATAAATAACTCCCCTATATTTTCCTATATAAACCCACAAAATATCCATTTAATCATCACTAAAAAACCGTTAAGCATGAATATACTCTTCCCTTTCCCATCTACAGGCTCCCCAAGGTTCCACCAATCTCACAATAAGCTTATCTCATACTTTTCGTAACACCCTCTCAAGGAAAGGGATCCTCTCCATATCTTATTTATTAAATCACCTTATTTATGTAATTCATTTTGTATTATAATTAATAATGATGGGATACTATTTTACACATCCATATTACTTCCCTTATTAGTAAAAATTTAGAAGACACACATCTCACTCTTGTTAATCCATCCCATGATTCATTATGTACCCCCATTAGGCTACTGAAACTTTCCTTTGATTTTTCCATAAAAATTTTTTATTCAAGACCCCATTTTTTATTATCCATTTTAGTTCCCAATTTTTCATTTTTTATTATATTATTATATATAAATCTTACATATCTTATTATTTACAAGTAATGAGAGACGCATTTCACTCTAATTAATCCCTCCCATGATTTATTATGTACTCCCATTATGTTGCCAAAATTATTTTGGTATTTTTAATAACAATCATTTATTCAAGAACCCTTTTTGTATTATCCCTATTAATTATCTATTGTTAATATTTGATTATGTTCTATCATATCCCTATTAATTACCTTATTCTGTCCAAGTGATGGGATACCTCTTTCACTCTCATTAATCCCTCCCATGATTCATTATGAACCCTCTATATACTTCTAAAATTATCCTGTGATTTCTCCATGCCAAACCTTTGTATTGTAAATACTATATCCATTTCCAATCAAGTATTTTTACCTAGACATACGTATCCTCATTTTATTGTTTAATTCCGTGTATTAATTCCACACTTCTTAATCATGGTATTAAATGTGATGAAATATGATCCTATATTGAATGATCTATATGGAACACTTATGTATTGACATGATATTAAAGCAACTGGTGCACCCAAAAATATATTGGACTATAATGAATTAGGTAATATTTTATTTTAATGATATGTCATGTATGGCATTAGGTAGTAAACCTAACCCATTATGGGACTTTTTCAACCATTTTATGATGACTTGGAAGTTATCCTTAACCTATGTTTATGATGTCATGTTGAATGTTGTTTCCACATTCCCATGTTGAATTTATGTTATCATTATATATCATTCTTCATTGTTCATGTGTATTATTATCTCCTATTTCATATCCCATTTAAATGATACTAACATGTAATACTATCATCATGTTATTCTTTGATTATTCCCTTACCATGCTTTATAGCTCACCATTTTCTTATGTATTCCCCTGGTTATCCTATGTAGTTTTAAAATCTGTGGAGTTTTAGAATCATATTAAGGATGTTTTCAATAATGTTGTCATATTCATGTATCATATTGACATGATATGTAACTAATACTCTAAAGAAACTAGTAATATCAATCTTATATATTTTACAAATTGTGATCTTATGTAATAAATTGTGACATAAAGTGTATTAAAGGTAAGGGTTGTCATATGTTGTAAGGTTGGAGGCAATTCGATTATTCTTGGACATAATAGTAAAAGTAAAATTCAATGTTTTCAAGATTGATATCAATTCAACATTGATGAATGAGATTCCAGAAGAAGAAGTGCATATTGAAGATCCATATGTATTTCTTATTCATGAAGATGAGAACAATTTTGTTTTGTTAAAGAAGATACTATACAGGTTGAAATAGGCCTCGAGAATATGGTATTCATGACATAATTGGTATTTGAAGAAGCTTTGTTTCTAGTGTGGTAGAGTTTATTACAATCTATATGTCAATGTATCTCATGATGAAGTCACATTATATGCTTGAAGACAATAGTGATAACTAAGAAAGAGGGTCTTTTGACATGAATCATGCGATGAAGGTTGATCACATAAGTCCAAATTGATTAGGTGAAGAATGAAAATAAATAACTCTGAACAAAGAATAATGGATTATGATATAAGACATGTCATATAGGTCGATCATAAAATATATAACGGATTACATGATGTGTGTAAGGGTGATGATAAGGTGGTTGAACTGATGGACGATTGTGATTTGTAAAGTTAATAAAGTGGATTTATGCCTATACATACCCCCTAACCAATCCAAAATATGTTATGATTTTTTAAGAGGTTTGATCTAAAAAAATTATGAAGTAGGGATTTCACATGATGTGAAGGGAGGTATACGATAACATAAATTGTGTAAGATGGAACACAGAATAATTTTCATGTCAAGAAAATGATAACTCATGATTTCAAATAAGTGAAATGGAATATTTTACTGGGTGTTTTTGAATCTAGGAAGTCCCATAATAGTCACATGATCTTGTAAAAATAACAAGGTCTTGGGGTGAATTCATGAGATCCATGTGATCTAAATAGGGACTCATGAAGGGTTCTCAAGAAGGGGTCTTTCTGAGGGATCTTTCATAGGGGTTACACGCGACAAGATGAAATATATCATGAAAAGGTTGCTGTCACATCTTTGATGAAGCAAGAACATAATGACACATTCAAGTGTGAATAAAATCAGAACTGTTCTTTAGAATATTATACTAGAGGACCAGTGCATTCACATCAACAAAGATGGAGAATGATCTTTTAAATTATAAATTATTACAAACCATTTGGGGTAGTGAGTCTGCTCCGAACCTTGTAACAGCAGTGTGATTTTTGGTTTTAGTACAATAGTAAATTTCCTTTGTATGCTCCTTGTATGTATCCTAGTGATGGTAAACCAAGTAAAAATTAATATTTCATACACATGTTTTAGTTTATATTTATTATTTTCTATAATAAGGATAAAAACGAGTTTTTAATGATGAAACATGATCCAATGGGGTAGTTGTTTTAATCTTTCATAAACTAATCCAACCCCATAGTTGGGGTATTTTACCTAGTTGGGATAATAGTTATATTACAATTTAGGGAATTTTAACCCTTATCCAAGTATGAAAATAGTGTGAGGGTGAGTTTAGGAGTCATTTCAAGCACATAGGTATTTAAGTGAGATACATCATGCACAAAACATAAGATTTATATGTCGACTAAGTTCTATATGTGATTTATATTAGATTGTGAGTATATTTTCCTAATTCATATACACATGTGGTTATAATAACTTATTGGCAAGAGAGTATTGGTTATTAAAGTGTCAATAATGTCTTATATAGTGTTATTATATATAAGGATATGGGAGACTCTTACTTGGAAAATTCCCTGGATGATACCTTGATGTAAAGAAATATATAAATGGATTATTAAATGAGGGTATTATTTAAATATATCACCAATAAGAGATGTTTAATGTGTTTTATATTATATATTTTTATTGACACCCTACATTACCAAAACATTAGGCATCTAAAATTATTTTGGAATTAGAATGTTATAAAATGTGAGTTTTTTTGGAAGAAAATAGATGTAAATTTAGTTGAAAAGTGAATTTTATGGATTGTGGTAATGTTTAATCCCTTGAAGAGAGTATGATAACACCATGATTATGGTGTTTGAAACTCTTGTATATATGGATTAGCTTTAGGTATGAGTTTTTTGGGCTATTGGAATTCATGTGATGTGTGTTGAGATAGACCCTTTGGGGGTGGTGGAACTTGGGTATGTATAGTTTTGACCTAGGTAATGGTCATTTAGTGATAGTGAGGGAACCTGATTTGTGAATCCTTTCTTGATGTGTAGTTTATTTAATATTGAATGCTAGGCCATTTCATCTTTGACTTTAGTTATAACATTTTAGGATTGTGAGAAGTTGTGATTAGTAGTGGTAGTATGTCATGCCCTTTGGTTTATGTCAAACCCAAGAGTGGGTAGGACAGACTAGACTCAAGATTATATCTAAGAACCCTGGGTTGGGTGTTTGGAATGTTAAATTCCATGTGAACTTGAGATGAGAGAGAATGACATCCCGTGAGATGTGGCTTTAGTGAGACCTTGATTTATAAACTTGGTGGGAGGACCCAATGTCCTTTCATACATGACTTAGAGTTTTATTTGAGTATTTTCATAGATATATTTAAGGATAATCCATTAGGGGGGTTAATAAAGACTTATTAATTCCTTTATAGATGCAAGGAATGAGTAGATGCTTTAGCCTTTTTTATCTGTGCATGTTTGGTGTTTCCATTTTTTGATGTAGTTGTAGTTAGACACCTAGAATTAAAGTTTCTTATATATAAGATTTTTTTGAAGGCCAATATCATCTATATTCTTGATCCTATTAGTCATATACATAGATTTGGTATGTGGTGGAATTAGGGACAAGCACTTTGTGGTTTATTGAAAAAACATCAGGATGATGATTTAGGTTTTCCGCATTATTCATAGTAGTGTATGTGATCCAGGGGTTTCAATAATATTTGGTAGTATGAGATTGGTAACTCATTTTTTATTATGATTCTAGGTTAGTATTCACTAAGACTATTTGGTTTGGATTAGTGGAACATGTAGTGTCTATTTTTATTGAGAATCATCTAGGTCTTGTGGAAGCTCAATCGATGTTATGGTGTTTGTTTCATAGTGAGATTTTAGTTCAAAACTACTTGGAAGAGAGCCATGGGAATATGGAGGGTTCTTTTAATAGTCTTTTTTGGTATTTTTAGTGCAAAAATTATTTTATTCTTATATATTGATGATCCAGAGTTTTTTGTCAAAATTGTGGGGTCATAGTGGTAAGAAACAATGTATGTAAATGGATAAAAATGTAGTGTCATGGTTGATATAATGATGAACTCTACTATGGATATTAGTTCTTCAATGAGTGAGTTAATATATTATGGAGTTACATGACTTCCTTGGTGGTGGAACCTATTCAATTTTTTTTCTAGGAGTGATAATGTAATTCCTTATGATGGGGAGAGAACCATTGGATATGTGAGAGAATTCACCTCATTATGGGTTACGTTTTGATGTATTATAATGATTATGTCCCTATAAATCATGGATGGTGGATATTTTTATATCTATAGAGTTATTGGGTATGGGTTGGGTGTCCATGTTCAGTCAATATATTCAATTTTGGGTAATGCAAGGTATGTGGTGAGAAGTTTTTATTTTATTGAAGTTGAAACATGGACTGGTGGGGTGTGTCATTCTAGTTGTGGGTATAGAACCCTCATGTTATAAAAGTTGTTAGTAAATTATACTAGTATTTAGATGGTCATGATGGAACCAAATTATAGGGTGCTTGTGGTTAATTTCTTTGATTTTCAGTTGGAGTCTAAAGGGTTGTTTTGGGATTCGGATAAATGGCATGATCCAAGCATGTTTTTATTGGGTGGAATAATCGAGTGAGGGAATGAAAGGTATATTGGCCAGTTGGTGATTCAACCATGGAATTACACTGAGAGGTTAGGGTAACACCTCTTTGTGTTCTTTGGATGATAGTAGGATTACTTTGGGGATCAAGGCATTATGCTTTAGTGGATGACGATGAATCGGTGGTGGAATCCTGACATTTTGAAATGGGTTAGCCGAAGGATGAATGAATATGTTTCTTATTCATAATTGGATATAATGAATTTAAAACCATATTGGGTATTTTATATTGGATACGATGGGAGAGTTTTTGTCATTGGTTGTTGATTTTCAACGGAAACATGGGTTTCCTTGGCCTGTGATTGGATGATAGGGCTTGGTGGTTTCGAAAATGAAATTGGAAAAGGGTTTGTACTAGAATTTGTTAGTGTCATTGGTTGGTTGGGTGTGGCGTGTTGGTAATAACTTTGGGTGCACATTTTTAATGTGATATTTATGTAATAATATGTAATTACTATAGTGGAGAGTGCTATGACTTGGAATATTTCTCATGAGATGAGACCTATGATGGGGGAAACCCTAGGCCAAATGTAAGTTGGATGAGGACACCTTAGGTGCCTCAAGATCGATAGGATCCATGAAGAAACATCGTAGTTTTGAGGTGATAAATTTGAGTTGTGGATTGTGTTTCAATGGGCTAAGATTCTTGGGTTTTAATTTGGGATTTAGGAGTGTGTTTAGCATTTTGAGATGGGACACATACATTTGAATGAGAGTTTACTAACAGGGTAGGTTGGGATGTATAAATGTACTAACTCAAGGAATTCTCTAGGATGTGAAGTGTTATAATGGAGTGTTTTTAATACCCCATGATTCTATGCATATGATTTTCTATAGTTATTTTTAATTTTCATTCTGATGGATGGTTGGTTTTCAAATTGGACATTAGAATAAGGTTTTGAAGGTTGGAACTCCATAAACATTGATTTTTCATCATGAAATTGGGCTTAGGAGATATCTTGTAGGGATGTGGTGAGCATCAAAGGGTCTAAGAGTGGTCGTAGCCTATAAGAAGGCTACTGTAGTGACACCGTCTAGACAATACAGGGCCACTAATTACCTGATAGACAAGGTATTATCCTAGTAGAGTTATTAGGCTCACCAACTATTTGGTGGACCACCAGCTCCCTGGAAGAGGGAACCAGGAAAGCCGATGGACTCTTGGATAAATTACAAGTGGGGAAAAGAATTTTATTTCAACCAAGACACCCTCCTATCATATAAATTAGGATTGTATACCCTTTTAGGTCTAATAACCCCTTATATACACCTCCCTCCCTCTTCTGTAATCATTAATGATTATCCTTCATCCCATGTTTGATTCGAGTACTACTATATGCATTGGAGAGATTAAGTCAAGTATATTAATCATATAAATTTTATTCATCATTATATTTTATGTTAACCTACTTCTCACTAGATTTTTCTAATATTACCTATTTATAGTGATTTTTTCTTCTCTTATAATTTCTTCTAATTTTGGATAAACCAGTGCTTGATACTCAGTGAGTGTGATTTTCAATGTATAATATAGGTGTTCCCTTAATTTAACCCATAATCTTATTTGAATTTTGGGTGAACGTGTTGTCTGATCTAATTAGTTTTCCATGTGATGAACTGAGACATAATTTTTTTTTAAATTTCACCTCACTAGTTTATAATTCCGATATTTTAGATAATTGGACATGTTTTACATATATGTTATTAAATAGTTATGAAATTCTAAACTTTTTTTTCAAGCAAGATTATATTTTTTTTGAAATTTATGATAGTGAAATGGGATTTCCCAATCACTGGTGGATATGAAATAATGTTTTTCTTCAAATAGGATAAAATAATGGTAATCATGGTTTTATAAAATGGTGAATATGGTGTTTTGGATTGGAATTAATAAAATTGATCAATTTTAATCACAAATAGTGTTTTTAAAATAGAAATTAATTAATAGTTCATGTTTTTATGAAATTAAATTGTTTCATTATAAAAAATAGCATGGATTGATGAAGACTTGTTAAATCAAATGTGAGATTTATAGAGAAACAAACTATGTAAATGTGGTTTCTATTTATTTAAATGGAAAATGAATGTTTTTATTTGGTGTTTCTTAATTGTAAATTTAAAGGCCTTTTTTGAACTTGTTTCAGAAATGATGTTTTTTGTTAAAATGTTTTAAAGGATATGAAAGTACCCCTTAGGGTGGTTTTTTAATAAACTGAAAATAAAACATGGGTTTGTTCTTATTTTTAAGGAAAGTAAAACACCCCCTGGGGCGTCCTTATGTTAATGAAAAGGAAAATTCCCTTAGGGAGGTCTTATTTGAAAGGTAATGAAATCACATTTTACTATGGTTTCTTTTTATTGGAATGGAAAACACACTTATGGGTGGTTGTAATTTTTTGTTGAGAGAAGAAACACAAGGTAAGACCATGTTATTATTTAGATTATACAACAACCTAATAAAACAACTAAAGGGGAGATCCATGTTATTATTTGGATTAGTCCATGGGTTTAGAAAACTCCCACAAGGAAGATTCATGTTTCTTATTATCTTATTTTATATCATGAGAAAAATACCATGGGTATATATTTGTTATTTAAATTTCTAATAGGGAGACCTGTTTATTTTATTTTGGGGACCACGATCATTGAGACATCCTTAAAGGAACCCTAAAATTGAGTAAAGCAAGTATGGTTGATCGGGTTCATAGACCTATGGTTTGAAAATGATATAGTTATACTCGGGTGTCACTGCGAACCCAAACATCAATGTTTGATTTTTTAAATTTGAAAAGTTCTTTTAAATTGATAAATTTTATATTTATAGTACTTATTCATGCAATTTTATATCATAATTTTTATCTTAGGGATTGTATTAGTGATGACCTACTAAGTTTTACTCACACCGACTGTAGGTTTCCATGTAATTTGGTAGCTTAGAAGACACTATTATGTGGTTACAGGTTATAATATTAAGAAAAAGTCCTATTGCATGATGTTTTTATTAGCATGACAGAGTGGAGTACAGATGATGGAATTGAGATTGACTCGAAACCAGTTGAGTTTGTGTCATAGTTTCAATTACATTTTGTTCTTTTTTTATTCTTGGATATGATCAACCCATCGGGGATCTGTTGAGACATGTATGACATACTCTTTTTTATAGTAATATGATGTTAGTTTATTTATCAAATCTAACCTTGTCATTTGATTTTTATTTGGTTGGTTTATGTGATTGGTATTACTTATACAACTATTTATACTCTGATTAGGGTGTATAGTAACCCCATAGTATTTTTATAGACCCTCACTACTAGTTAGAAGCATGTAGTGTATGGGGAGGCATGCCTAAGGCTATTTGGAGACCCTATCCTATTACTATTCTGAATGATCTGGTACTAGGGAATGAAAGTATCCTCCACTTGTTTTCATCAAGTGTGAACTTTATGAGAACAAGTCTCAATGCATATTATCCCGCAACACATGATTGTCAAACATCTTATGTGTCCTACCAGTATGATGTATCTAAACCATATGAAATATGTTTTAAGATTATTTTCATATTGTCTTGAGGTTCTCATTATATTTGGAAATTTTTATAACCTTTTGACATGATAAATAATATAAGGAGATTACCATGTAAATAGTAGATGCATAAGTGTCTATACTATTATGACAATAATACATCATGTATAACTCTTTGAATATATGATATATTAATAAAAAAATACTCTTACTGTTGGGTCTAGGGAATATAATTTTACAAATCTCCCACTTACATTTGATCCAAATTTCAAACCATAAACCTATTATCTCTCACATGATAGGATCATCCTTTTTTTTAAGTAATGACATTAGTCATTAGTCCTACCCTGTTTCCCTACATGACTAATATACTATATTTATCTTCATCACCTTGAGTAAAACTCTTCGAGAGATTATATCTATGATTATATCCATTTTTTCCTCGATTAAAATCTTGAAATCTTGGCCAGTACCATAGTTATAATTCTAAGAAGAAAAAAATCATTGTGTATTTTATATTTCTTATTTAGCTATATCAAAACCCACAAAAAATTTTGTATTTATAGATATGGATACAACTAGATTGTGTAATATTTTATTGATCATATCCAAATATAACTTTTATACTTGATATAATTGATACATAGGAAGACTAGTTCGTGTCCCCTTGTTACTAGTGTTCCTTCCTCTCTATGTGTTAGGTACTGGGTACATATCCCTTGTACTTTCTATATTACTATTGGATACCTTTGACAACTTCTTGTGTATCCCCCTTGTATTTATCTAATATTCTCTTAACATAATATTTTCATTGGAAATATCATATCCAGAACATAACAAAGAACATTTTATAGATCTATTATTGAAGCATATGGAATTATTCTATAATAATCAATCTCCTCATATATCTCATACATGTCATTATGGATATATTTATACCAAGTTATATTAGAAAAAACACTCTCTCAAATTTTTATAACATATATTTTTTCAATACATTCTCAGTATTTGTACTTTGACTTGGACCAAGAAACCCATTAGATCTACCTTAGTAGATCGTGTTCCCCAAGATTTATTATACTACTTGAAGAAAATCTATAGAGATTTACATTCAATATAGATTTAAATAATTTTAAGACTAAAAACTATTTTCCATATGATATCAACATATTTTATTTGAAGAACTATGTCACTCCCATTAGCAACTTGTATACATAAAACATACATTCATTATAAATTAATCTTATATGGTCATGATGATTATATTAATCCATAACTGTATTTATACAAGTCAAATTCCTTATTATCATTATATAGCGTCACTAACCCATTCTAGTTATATTATATAGACACTTTCCCTGAAAGGTGGTCTTTACATACAATGACCAATGTAATGATCATAGAAAGTTTCTATAACAATTAGAATTGTAATGGATTTAGTCATGATGATTTTTATAACCAACCAGGCTTTATTCTTACCACAATTATACCAAAAATATATAGTTTTTCTTGAATAACCACCAACATATTTACAGAAATTAGGGAAACTATCTACATCCAAACTTGATTTTAGTACATTAAATCAATATTTTATGAATTCATATAAACATGAAAATTATAGAATGTTTCCTTCCATTTATTCCTTATATTATTAATTATTATTAATGAATAATATATCACCCTATATAGTGAATATAAAACCAAATTTTTTGGTTTCAGTTATCTTATGCATTATTTGTCTATCGAACAATACATCTTCTATGAGTTCATGTGGAACTTGTTCCTATGAAATGATTTGTGCATCTCAAGACTTGAATTTTTCCAAGTTAATCTTACTTCCACCTTTTAAAATAAATATATTCACCCTATTATACAAATATAGTCTATAAATTTACTATAACTTTACTATATTATATATTTACTTAATATCGTATATAAACATTAGGATAATTTCCTAATATGCACTTTGTGTTTTTCCTTGATGAAAGTTTTTTTGAAGCAGCCTTAACATATTCATTGCATATAAACACAAGTATTATGACATATTGAATTTAGATCATACTAAAACTAATATGATATCAATTTTTTATTATATATGGCATATTTTTTTGGGTTTATTCTATTATTTCAAAATCATGTCTCAACAAACAATGGATGAATTTTCATGACATATAAGTGTCATCATTGATCTTATTTGTACTTAAATCATGGATATGATGTGTATAAGTTAACGTGATTTTACGAATAAATATAATCTTCATTTTAATGGTAAATGTATACATTTAAGACTCAGCATATACCCTCCATTTACTAAAATCACTAATATGATATGTATAAGGAATTGTGAGTTTATGTATAAATCCTCACTATATTTTTATAAATGGAGAACGATCACTTATGGAATTCTTTAAATACTGTGCGTGAAGCTTCTAATATCTTCTAACCATGTATATTCCTTACTTTAATTTTAAATTTGACAAATCTTAAATGAATATTATGAAGTATGCAAACTTACATCTATATTCCTTTTAAACTAGTTCATGTGGTCAGGTTGAACTGTCTATATAATCTTTTTATATCACCTTTATGTCAAATGGTTTATTTATATAAACTTGATAAATATGTATTTATAAAATAATTGTGTATTTTAGCTCAATTTGTACAGAAAATGTACTAAGTATATTCTTCAAAAATACTTTTAGTTTTACTTAAAAATAATCTTACCACAACTAGGTATTACTTGGTGTTACATTTTATATTCATAATTTATTGCCGATGATTCTAATATTACTGAACTATTATTTTAGTATAATACAAAATAAATGATATTCTTTTAAGAGTTAAATAATGTCTCATTATTTCTAGTGTACACATGAGATAAATGTCTTGGAAATACTCTGTACAAAATAATAATTTTACTATAATAAATCAATAAAAAATTAAAAGTCATGTGTTTCTCACAATTAATTTAGGAATCAACCTTTCTCAACTACTTAGAGAATTAACCATACTTCTTATAATGTTTATAAACTTACATGGTTAATTTTTATAAATAAAAAAGTTAAACATAAATATAATATCTAATAATTAATAAGTAAAATAAAAATATCACATTAAATAATGAATATACATAAAATTGAATATTATGATTCATTATAGTTCAATTAATTGTAGATCCTCTTATGGTGACCTATATTTCCACATAATAAGAAAATTGCCTCATGTTTGATGAAATCCTTATTTATTTTTGGTTTATTAAAATGGTTTTATATAAAAACTATTAACTTAGAAATTTTCGTGAGTTTTTCAACTCCACCTTTTAGTTTGACCACCATAAGAACCAACGATTTAACTTTCATTATGTTCTTATCAACTTGGAAAACCTTAAACAAAAGATGTTGAATTGTTTTATCCATGGATTTTATTTTATAATGCTCAATGACACTGAAGTAACTGAGTAATAGAAACCATCAACTAGGGATAATGAGTACCTCAAACATACAGTTTCATTAAATCTCATGTGATGGAAGGATTTAATGAATTAATATTTACTTTGAGGGGTTTTATTTTTTTATTAATACTGAAACCTTATTAAACTTATATTATTTGATAAAATGTGATCTTTAACACCACAATAATTTTTAATATATTTCCCTTTAAATAAAATTTAAGTGTTTGATTTCTTTACTTACATAGAACCCTGAGTCTATATGATCCATGATATAGTGAATCATTATAAGATAGAAATTTGATTAGTTGGTATGAATAATTATAACCAAATTTTTAGAAATATATGTAAAGGTTTTAAATAAATAAAATTTATCCATTAACTCAGAATAAATAAGTACTCAATTTTCTGTAAAATCATTTTGTGCTTCAAAAATAAGTTTTAATTCAAAATGTATTTATAGTACTTTATACACAACAATATTATAGTTAATTTAAAAAAAATTTAAAAAATTTATTTAAATAAATGAATATAAATTTTTAATTCATCATTCCTATATTATCTGATGGTGAATTTTCAGGATTTTTTCTTAAATGATTTTTTAGTAAATAGTGAAAAATAATTTAAAAAAAACAATCATTTATATTCAATTAAAAGTATGGTTATTTTTTTATGTTTGGTCATGAAGTAATATAAGTTTAATTTAATTATAAATTATATAATTAATTACATGGGAAACATCATTATACATGATTTTGGTATAAGTTTATTTTTAGGTTTAAGAACATATTTTTCTGAAAACTAATTTTATACGTACAATGTTTTTTATATTAATAAATTAAATATATCTATTTTGATTAGTAGTTTTAATGAAATTTATAGATTATAAATTCAATAATATTTTTTAAAATTAATTTTATGGTTTTTACAAGGAGGGTAATGTTAGTAAATAATGTTTTATTCTTGAAGATTCATTTTCTAAAATGTGTTTTCTTTGCAAGTTGTGTACTTATTTAAAATTAAATTATGCCAGTTATAGAAATTCAATTGGGTAAAATAGATTCCATGATTTTAATAATTATACTTAATATAATTAAATATTCTCAACTTAATTATTTTTATAGTTATTTGTAAAAATAGTAAAATTTTGTTAGCACAATTAAAGTTAAAACAATTTTATTATGGGGTTAAACCACGAGATAAGTGTAGGATTTCTACCCAGACCTTTGAAATTATTATTTTATGAAGATTTTTTAAGATTATATTATCATACCTTAAAATCAATTCCCATTATTTTCCATATTTCCATGAGAGTGATCTTATATAATCAAAATAGTTTAGAAATTCAATGTGTGTCCATTCCCTCTCTTATAAAATGGATCCTACAATCCTCCATTATTCAAACTATTTGAGCCTTTTTTATCACAAAATACTCAATAAAAATACTTATTATAATCCTTCACTTTATCCTAGTGATTCTTTTATTATCTTATTATTGATTCTTCAAGGCTTAAGGTGTAAGTTAAATGGGGTCTATCAAAGAAGAGGTACAAATCTTTACCAATCTCTTTTAATTTTATTTATTCTTCTAACTTATCTAGACTTTTTGAATCCATAAAAATATTGTGAATAAATATAATATTTATACATAGATATTATTATTATTATTATTTCCAAAACTTTATCCCATTATCCATCTAATGGGATAAAAAATTATCGATTGTGCGTATATATGGACTACCACATCCATGTGACAATACAAATAAATTTCTGTCACCATATTCCATGGGTGGTAATAATTATGTATTTAATATTCATATATTATAATTATAACGTAATTATTACTATGTAATTATAAAATCTAACTACTATATTACCTTCTGATCCATTGGTAAAGGATAACATCACTTGTACGTAGGTTTGGACTAACACCACTATGAAACGATGTGATATGTTTATCATTTACACACTAATTGGATGGAAATAAAGACAAATTTAATTAATAATATATTATATATGTGATATAATAATTATTCTATAAAGGTTAATTATCATATACCTTTATTTCATTCCATCAATCAAAAAGTGGAAACATCACTCATGTGTTTATACAGATTAACTTCACCAGGAAGTGATGCAATACATTTCTCAAAACCAATTAATATGAACTATTATAAATATGTATATAATGATTATATAGGATTTTTATATCATTATTAATATTATTTTTATGGGGGAACCATGATCAAAGTGTAAGGACCATAATTTAAATACTAAAACATACATCAAAATGAAGCAATTAACATTAAAAAAGACAACATTAATAGACAATTATTAATAAAAGGGTGTCTAAATGATATAATTGGATCATATATGATATTATATATAAGAATAATATTATACTAAACAAATTTAAGAATTATAAATTTATTATATGAGAGGTTATAATGCTTACAAATAAATTCAGATAAAAGGTATGGGTTTTATCTCAATTTATCTTCATTAATAATTATTTTAATGTTATTTACAAATTTATTATTTATATGGTGTCTATAATAAAAAATAATGCATCTTGAAAAAATATATGATTTAATATAATGGATTTATAGAACCAACTAATTTTTAAAATATCTCAATGAATTTCAATTAAAAAATTATTAAAGCCCTTGGGGTTCTTTATCTAAATTTTGTTTAGTTGAGACATCATTGATTTTATGAACCTATTTTTGTTTATGAGGTAAATATACCGATACTTTGAAATTTTATACCATTTATACTTAATAATTAATAGTATATAAAGTTAAAATTTAAATTATTTCATTCGAGGGGTTTTGATTCAAAAGCTACAAAAGTGGAAAGCGTTTATCATCTCAAATTGTCTTCTTTGGGAAATATGTTAGATTATACACCTATATTGTTTTATGAGGTGAATACAATTAAAATTTGATATATTTTATAATGAATATTCTTATGTCCATGGCATTAAATGTTTCTTTTTATTTTATTTCTTTCAGGGACTTATGAATTAAAAGTTACTAAAGTGGTAATAATTTTATGTTATAATATCATTTTTAATAGGATTGTTTATGCTAATATATCAAGATGATGAAATTACATGGTCTATCTATCCAAAATAGTATTTATTTTATTATAATATTCTTATATTTGGATATTTAATGTTTACTTTCATTTTTCTTCTCTTTAAGTACTCAATCGACCGAAAGAATGTTTTTAAGGAAAACCTTACTTATTTTTCCATTTGGTAGAGAATGTTTTATTCCATGTAAATATTATATTTATTTTTTTTTCAAGTTTTTATTTAATATTATAAAAATTTTATTTAAATTATTTTTTGAATATATTTTTGTTTTCTTCACAAGGTTTTAAATGAACCTTTTTATCATTTTCTAAATGTGGTACTTTAGACTTTTTATTGAAAATGTGAAATTATTTTTTGTTTTAATATACACCACATGAACTTATTCCCCCTTCAAAATGAATAATATTTAATTCAAAGATTAATTTATAAGTTTCCATTTTTTATTTTCAAATAATTTTTTTCCTTAATATTTTTGAAATGTTTAGATTATAAATTTGTGTTTTCAAATATAAAGGGTATTTTCCTCAAGAAATGTTCTAGTGATATTTTAAAGGTATTTTAATCAATAAAAACATCCTCTGATGTTTATTATAATTTAATGTGTATATGATCTAATTTAACCTTATTAATTATTTCTATCGATGGTTTATGATTATAATGATGAAATTTTTACACAACCCATATACTTTCTATAGATTATGATATGATGATATGATGAATGTTATATGATTTTGTGGAACACATATATATTGTTTTCACTATGTGATGGGTGGGGATGAAATTCTGTATCCCTCTAATTAATTTTGTAAAGAAGGATATATCATTTAAAAATAATATTATGATTGAGAGCAAACCCAGTTCAATAAGGTAATTTTTTTGAATACATACTATTGGGAGTGATCATTAACTAATGAAATGATGGAAAGGAGAGTTGAACAAATCTTGTATGAGAGTCTTGGTAGTGTACCTTGAATAAAGAAATTGGTTTATATGATTATGTGTTATCCAAAAACTTATATATTATTCATTTGATATGTTTTCATGGATCATGATTAATTATTTATGATTTCATAATCTTATGTCTTATGCCTTTTTATTGAAAAAACCATATTCTTTGACTCATGATTAAAGATCTTTGAATGATAGGGTATGATGGTCGTATGTTTCGATCCCTTTCTCATACCCTTATTCTTATCTTATTCTTAGTTATCGTCATTGATTGATATATCTTATATTTACCCTTAGTGATCATCTGAGCTCATATTTTCTTTTATTTCTCTTCCTAGGTTGTTAAGAATGTTTTTAAGTATGATATTTTCAAAAAGAATTATAATTGTGAAGAATTTAATGAGAATTGATATGGATAATTTAGTTAATAGTTTATTATGTCTCCATGTTTCCAAAGAAACTATATGTTTATAGTTCCGGCATGGATCATAGTAATATGTAATTATTATTCAACTAATAAGGTAATGTATTTATTTATGAAAATAATGGGTCAATATAGTTGGTATAATATAAATTTGTTGTATCTTTTTGAAACTAGGATGTGGAAGCATTAGTGAGAACCCTTTGGTTGATAACATTCTAAAGTTTTAGTAAGGTTAGAGATACTAAATGGGGTTTGGTATATAATTGACAAAACTAATAGACTGGGGGGTGGTGAATAGTAAGTTAAAATGTTTAAAAGAAAATAATCAATTAGTATTTATTATTTTATAAATCAATAGTGATGTTTAGTGTTTAGAATATAGTATAATGGAAATAAAATATGAAAAAATCATTTATATAGTAGTTCAGATCACAATGATCCTACTACACTCTTCAATATTCTCTACACAGTGAGAATAGCAGTACCCACTAATAAAATTAACTTTTAAAGGTGTGAGTACTTATTTATCGACCCTGACTTTTATAATAACTATAAGCATAGACAATACTGAAATTGTTAAAGGTGTTACAAACTAAAACTCTAACAACCCCAAATCTAATAACCCACGTATAGTGTATAATTTATTATATTGAAATAGATATAAGGGATTTAATCCTGATGGAATGATCAATTTATTATTCTTTGAGAACCCAAAACAGACTTGATACCCATTATTATTGGGAATGAAATATAAAAAATAACCAAATAAAATGTTCAAAATCCTTTAAACTCATTCAAGTATTTTATTTTCATAACCTAAGGAAGAGAAAAAAGTAACGGTGTTCTAAACTTCTCAGTATAGGTTGAGTAAAATGGAATATATTTTGAGTAAATAAGGAATACTCAATATATCAAGGTAAATAACTAAAAAAAGATGTCATTTAATCAATAACTTTACCTGAAAATACACCCATGGATAATATCCAGTGAAATAATATCATAGACAACAATAAATGTATTTTCAATGAAGGAAATGAATACTAGTTAATTTAATGATATCATGAATCATTATATATCTACCATCAAGACCTTTCACCATGAAATATTAAACTATGGGTATGAATAAACCAGAAACCCATTTAATAATTTTGTCCAACTGATTTGTGTCATGTGACCTATCAATACATTGAAGGGATATATAATTCTAGGACCCACTTGTTACTTCATGTACAATGCATAACTAATATAGTGAACGATCAATTTAATTCATAAAAAATATTCATTATCAATTTATGTCCATATTGAATAATGAATATGGAATATAATATATTTCTACAGTAAATCAAATTACATTCAAAATAAAACACCATATGTAGAATTGGTATATGGTTTATGAAATAATAATATCAATGATATAATTATTATGGTAATTTAATAAAATGTAATGTCCAGTGATCACTAGAAATTTAATATTTCAAGAGAAAGTTAACAACCACAAAATTAATCAAGAGATAAGAGATGGCCATTAAAAAAGTAGATTTTATAATAAAATCAAGTATTTAATGAAATATAATAAAATAGGAGTAAAACATTCAAAATAAGATTTTTATAAAGAGTTTTCTATTTCAGAATCATTGAAATCCTGTAGAAGAAGAGAAAGGGTGTAAAATGGATATGGATTTGGGTAATTATTTTAATGCAATGTATGTTTAAATAAAATTCCTTTTGAATTTTTATAAAGTAATTTAAAAAAGAAACTTTTATAAGAAATTATAAATATTCCATTAATACTATATAAAATACAAGGATAATATAAAATTTAAAACAAAACACATATGAGTAAGTAAAAATGATATTTTTAAAATAGTTTTCAAAAATATGGATATGGAAGAAAAATATACTACATCAAAATTGAAATAAGATCAGATTTCCTTTTAAAAATATTATTTCCTAAATAAAGATATAGAGAGAAGAAAAGTGAAAATAAAATATAAAAAATACATAAATTCCATTGGATAATAAAATATATTTATTTTATGAAGGATATATTATAGTATTCTTCCAATGAAAATAAGAGAAATTGTAAAAGAATAAGATTGTAAAATACATTTTTCAATATTTGGTAACCTTTAAATTGGTACCCATTAAAAGAGTCTAATTAAATTGAAAAATTAATCATCATGAATAAATATATATTAATGTTAAATTTATAAAAGGGTTAGTATATACATCATATAAAATTTAATAGGTTCATAATATGAAATATGTATTAATAAAGTAAAAATTGAGATGAAATCCCATACCTCATGTTTCTCCTTAGTTGAACGTGATTTAAATT
This sequence comes from Viscum album, assembly GCA_963277665.1. Classification (NCBI taxonomy): domain Eukaryota; kingdom Viridiplantae; phylum Streptophyta; class Magnoliopsida; order Santalales; family Viscaceae; genus Viscum; species Viscum album. The sequence continues at coordinate 597,498,143 of OY728159.1, read as the reverse complement.
CTTGTATAATGGTTTTAAACATTTTATCAATTTATAATATAACCATATTAATATTATTTAATATCACATATGATACTATTATAACATCTTATAACTCTTTATTAATTAATCATTCATTATTATAATTGTTTTGGGTGTTAATAACAATATTTTCTCATTCATATTTTGTCTTGTATGATTTGGTGATTGTAATTTTATTATGGTTTCATAAAATATAAAATGTTAGTAATAATATAAATATCATATATATCTATTAAATCTATCCTTATTACCTATCATGTAAATAAAAAATGAAAAATAGATCACATCGCTTCATTGTGGTGCTAGTCCACACATCTGCACAAGCGACGTTATCATTTTCTATTGGATTTGAAGGTATGAAGGTAAATATGATATTATAATTAGAGAAGAATAATTATTCCATAAATATAATACATATTCATTAGTAATTTTTTTTAACCATACATGTAAATTGGTGATTAAAAATTAATTACACCGTTATGTGGAGATTGTAAGACGTTTGTATGACTAAAAAATGTTTTTTAGTAAATATAATTACCTATTATTCATAAGAGATCATTTAGATATTATATTAAGGGAAACAGGTTTGGAATTTTAGGAATAATAACACATCTAAAACAAGGATAAGGATGTTGAGAATAGGATTTTTTGGGGTTGGTTGATCTAAGAGGCTATAGGTGGTGTAATGAATACAGGAGAGGTGGTGCATTTTTATAGTGAATGAAATGAAACACATGGAATTAAAAAAACAATCCAATATAATAAATTTTTTATCACGTGAAAGTGAAAAAATGTGTCCATAATTTCGAATATAAGATAGTATATAGTTGAAATACTTTCAAAAAATATAATTTATATAGGTTTAAGTGGTATTTAAAACCTTATGTTTCGATTTAACCGATTTATTAAAATGTTTTATCCATAATAGAAGTAATGAATTTTTCAATCTTAAAGGGTTATAATTTTACATATAAGGTAATAATTTGTTCAAAAATGGAAAATATATAATACTATAAATCTTTTCTATTCCTATATTTCCACTTAAAATGTTTTTTTTATGATTTTAAAATAATTTAATAAAATATTATTTTTCATGAAATACCTATAATTCCATTTTGACACCATTCTTTTAATTTGAATGTAAATACAAAAAGGAAAATATGTATTTCGAATCTACAATTTTTTTAAAATTTCAAATATGTCATATATATCTATAAAATGCATAGTTTACATTAACTTACCCCAAAAATACTACTTTTAAAGTGTTTCAAATATTTTATTTTATTTTTCTATCAATTGAATAAATACATAGTCAACATTACATAAGAATTTAAGGTAATTATTCCAACATTAAAAATTATAAATAAATAACCATGATAAAAATAATTAAATTATGTCCAATATAAGATTTTATATTTTTACAAAACATGTTATTGTCCTTATGTGAACATATAAAATAAATTAAAATCAAGAGAGGGAAAATTTGGAATTTTCTTTACTTAAAATAATAGAGACGTCACTACCAAGGTCAAATGGAACCAAAATTCCATATATTAAAATTTTGGATGGATATTGGAAAATTAATACCATAAAATGAAATAAAGGAATGTTTTTGATTTATTTTCAATGCCTTATAACATTATTTTTATTCTTAATTACACAATTTACCCTTTAATGATGTGATAACTTTTACAATGGTTACTATTCATAATGCATCCAAATAAAAAGGGAAATATTCACCAAATTTGAACTCCATGTTTACATATATGGTATCCATTTATAAAGATTCAATTTCTAGAAGTGGTATAAATTAATTTTAATAAAATTTATAAAACACAATGAAATATTTTTTGGAAATATATTTTTATGCTTAAAATTTAACTAACATAAAAATCATAATTTTTTTATTAAAATTATATTATTATAAATAATATTTGAAATATTTTAATTTAATAAAAAATAAAAAAATATAATGGTTCTTTTATATTACCTTGTTTAACAAGAATAAATGAGAGTATTTGAAAAATCAATATTTTCACTATTCACTTATAAATCAATAATTTCTGAAAAATACTAAAATTTTACCCAAAGATAAATTTGATATTATGATTTGAAAAAATATTTTAATTTTGTAAAATAAAATTTATAAAATTGTTCAAAATTAATTTTAATTTCCATATGCATAATATAATTAAATCATTTTTGATGAAAATATATTTTTAAGAATAAATTTTTTTACAAAAAATTGAGTTCTTATATATTATAAATCAATAAATTATATATTTTTCCTAATGCGATTAACCCTATTAATTACCAAAAATCCAACTTCTAGGTGAAAACTATTACAATAAATAATAATATTTTAACTGTATATCACGATTCAATTAATACTTTGGGTTCCGTGTTGTATACACTATCTAACATAGTGTTTTTTAAAATATTGGTGTGATAAAAATACAGAGTTTTTTTAGGAGTCACAACCCAAATAAATTTCATTTGTTTAGTAGAATAATTAATAGTTACTTGATTTTGATTTTTAAAAACATAAATTGACTATTTAGGAAAAACAGAAGAAGAAATATTTTAACAAAGAAAAAAAACAGAATTTGAAACTGATGAGCAAGGATGTGGAAATTATTATAGTTTTATGATGTCCAATAACTTCTATTATATGGATTCAAATGTGAAATAGGCTTTGTGATCGACCCAATGAAACAATAGTAGCTAATTAAATAGTAGTCGAATGTTTATACAGTATAACTTGTCTCTATCTGCATGTTGTTGTTTTTATTTATAGAAAAATATTTAATGAACAATATTATTCAAAGGAAATCCCATGAGTATTATTCTTAGGATATTCTCCTTTTTAATAAAAATATATTGATAACCAAAGGTTAAAAAAATAATGAAATATATTATCGTTAACTATATTAAAATTATCATGAATACCCTATAAAATATGGATAATGTTGTGGCTCTTAGGACAATTACACACCCAAAGATTGGTTCTTAGAATCTCTTATAACTATATGATGTTAGGTATTATCAACATTGTAGATAACTTATTTTTAGAATAACCATAAAAATATTTCTATGAGACTCCACGTCACATCCTAGATGCATGCCATAACTACTTCATTTCTTAGAGAACCACAAAACTTCATCCTTTGATCTCCACATTAAGGAAATAGATGTTATTCCATATCTATCATAGAATAAGTTAGAAGCTAAGTAATTGTAAATTTTTCATGCATTCATAATGTTATAATTGAAATTTAAAACAATACATAAATGTAACTCTCAATTCATAGAGGTTGCGTAAGGGTAGTACCAATTTTCTAAAAAATATATATTGGTAAATAGAAACTCATTTAAAGGTACAACATAATTTTTATAAGTGTTAACACTATTTTTTATAGGTTATGTAAAGGAATATTGATATGATACATAAAGGTAAGAAATATTTTATTTACACATTATAAGGGTAAATCCTATTCTACATGTATTGTGTGAGGGTATATATAAAACTTTATAAAGGTAAAATAGAAACAATATTTCTAGTATAAGGGTAGAACAAGTTGTATAAAGGTAAGAATCATTTTATATAGTTTTTGTATGTGAAATAAGAAAAAATACAAGCTTATGAGATGTTAGAAGTTATTTATTATATATAATGTAAAGGTAAGATAAAATTAATAAAACATGCTTAAGGGTAAAATAAAAGTTCCATAAATGTAAGAAGCAACCATGTGTAAATGTAAATAAAAATAAAACATGTTATGTAAGGGTAAAAATAATAATAAGAAGGAAACCTATTCACAATGTTTTAAAAAATAATAATTATAATAAATAATAAGATTAATAAGAATAAGTATTCAACAGGTAAATAAAAATGAAATTAATAAAATTATTGAAATATAATAAAAAATAATTTAAAAATTATTATTCGCATAAAATATAATGAAAAAAATATGATCATAATAAAACAAAAATAATAACATTTATAAAAATTAAAAACATTGAGCATGAACATGTGAAATTTATGAACATATGAAAAATTAATGTGTTAGGTAATTATGTGTAAATAATTTTAGGGAAATTATTATTTAAAAAAAACAAATAAATAATTAAATATCAATTTTCTAAGTTAAAACACTAATAATATCTGCCTTTTTAAACAATTAAAAAACAATCATTTATCTTAAATTTAAATCATCTTTAAAATATTCTCTGCCTTTTTAAAATTAATCAAAAACAGGAAAAATATAATGATTTATTGAAAAGAAAATATGATCAAATATTTTTTAAATAAATAAGTACCCCCTAAATAAATGTGTATATAAGATTTATATCATCTGGAATTTTACATCAACTTTTGTCTGTTTTAAGAAAAAATTTAAAAAATCCAATATGAATTATAACACAAATTAGAACATTATTATGAATATTTTATAATTGATTATGTGTATATCAAAATATTATTGTTCTAACATATAATGTTTAAACATTATTTTCACAATTATTATAGAATTTAGTGGCTTATTAAATATGTCAGAAACTTTTTTTAGTTGAAATAAATTCTAAACTAATATCTACTTTATTACATGATCCCTCTGAAAATGAAATCAATCAACTATATGTTTAATTTTATAGTGTTTTAAAGGATTTTTATAAATTTAAATAGAACTAGAATCATAAAAAAAATGAAATTTTATCAAAGATAATTTTAAAATTATTTAAATTCTATTTCATCCAAATAGATGGTGAATAAAAACTAGCAAGTGTAACATACTAAACCTTAACCATAGATAATGAAACTGATAGTTATTTTTTAAAACTCCCTGAAATTAAATTCTTACCTATAAAATGAAAAATACCTATTTTGTTTTCCATTAAAGGCTACGATATCCAAAATAAAAGCTATAATATTATAATAAATTAAAATTTATTTATTTAAATAAAATAAACAAGTTATAATAGTTTATTTGATATACCTAGTAAATCTATTAACAACATTAAGATGAATTTGTTTATATTTGAACTAAAATATAGCATAAAAAAACTGAAAAAAAATTATATCCAATCTAGATGTAGTTAAGTATAGAAATATACATATCATAGATTTATATATTTTAAAATCAACACATTATATAGAATGACCAAAATCAAACTTAAAATTAATACTCATTGGTGTTCCATTAGTCTTGCATGAATCAAGGAAAATATTTTTTATAGGTTCTTTATCATAGATATATTTATTTAACAAAATACCATATTTTATTTGGTTAATTTTTAAACCAATAAAAAAAATTAATTTTCTCATTAAGATTATATCAGACTACCTAGAAGTTAAATTAAAAAACTTATCACAATGTAAATAATTTGTAGATCCAAATATTATATCATAAATAAAGACACACACACACATACACACACACATATATATATATATGAATTGGGGATGAGGCCTTTTTTTTATTATGAAAGATTATTTTATTATATTTTATTAATTCAAAACATTTTGATAATATATTTATATCTTATTAATTTAAATCTCTTTACATAAAATTAATATTGTTTCAATCATTTAAAGCATCATCAATATTAATTGGTAAAAAGTCAGAAATATATTTAGAATTAACATAGTAATTTAAAATACATCTTTTAGTTTGAATATCAAATTCATCATTTCTAATTAATTTTTCAAGAGGATGATATTTAGGAGTTTTAAATTTTTTAAGATTATTTTGAGAGGATATTTTATTCCTCTAAACTTATGAATTATCATTTTATTGAACATTATATTCACTAAAATTTAATTTCCTAAATTATGCATCATTTTTATTTAAGTATAAATTTTGATTTTGATTTTGATTTTTATAAAATTTAATATACACTGAATTATAAAAAAATAAAGTTATCTGATTGAAAAATTCTATGCCTTAGTAGTATTAGAAAAATCTTGGAATATTCCTTCATTACATTTAGAATTAGACTTTTCTAAATTATCTTTTTTTTTATAAAAAATCTTTACATCCAAACACCAGAAAATATCCCACATTAGGTTAAAACACATTAAATAATGAAAAAAGTGGTTTATTTAAAAACATATTAATGTAAACTCTATTTAAAACACCACAACATTTATTGACGACATTGTCCAAAAAATATTCAGGCACATTAATCTCAATAATTAATGATCTTTCCATTTCTTGAATTTTCATTTTATTTCTTTCAAACACACAAATTTATTTTGGTGTTCTTATAGAAAAAATAAATATTTACATCCATTACCTTTACAAAATATATCAAATTCTAAATTAATAAACTCACCACCTCCATCACTACTAATTGATATAATTAATAGAATTTTCTAATTCTGAATAATTTTGTAGAAATAATTTTTTTAGAATTTCAATTTTGAGGGATAAGATATTAATATAGATAAATATATTACAATAAAAAACTATTATAATAACATACCAGCCTAACATCCACTCAATTGGGCCTAGAGCTAGTGGGTCACATGCCCTCAAGCATGCCTCTCCATATGCACGAGGAGTTAGAATAGAAGTGAGGGTGTAAAAGTGGTATGATGGGGATACTGAACCCTCATATCATAGTGGCACAATAGATATATTAAAAAATATATAACATTACAAGAACAATATAAACAGACACTAAATGACCAGACCAGTAACCCGTAGTAGCAGAAGCACAAAAAAATAATAATAATAACTACAAGAGTGTAAATAACTGATAAATTGAATAACAATCAAAATTCACTTGGCTGTGTCATATACATGATGTCATGGAACAATGATAAACAAAAAAGGGGTACATGGTACATGCTTATGCAACATGTTATTCAAAAACTACCAAACACAAAATGATTCTCCACTAGAATCTCGAGCATATGATCGATCATCTACTACTATGTTCAAACTAAAATTAAAGCATATCCAGAATCTGTAGTAGGGAGATTTACAATATTCAAAATTGTAAACATATAATCTACATAGGTACCAATGGAGTCCCAAGTATAGTGTGAGATAAAATCTCAGTTGGCCACCACCAATGTTGTCTAGAAGTAATCTAATCAAATTTCTCATATAAATAAATAATAAGGAATGCCATAAATAAATAAACAACAGACTTCTCATTTTTCTATAGGACACCTGGTGGGTCTACCTACTTAGACTCAGGCCATAATGATGATCTAATTGGTAACCATATGTATATTGTAATAATATATACATAATGTAGTTATATACTATATCCGCCTATATTCACTTGGTATGTGAGGACAAAAGTATCCATATATCGGGATACTAGGTATTTTCAACATTAGGACACAAATTGGGAATCCACAACTAATCTAAATTAGAATATAAGCTCATGTAGAGGGTATAATCACTACATCTCATAAAGAATGCAAGATGTCATACTCGTCATGCACGTTTGTGGGAGAGTCTTCATTTCAACACCCGAATCAAGGGATGTGGTGCATTATTCCCACTATCCAAAGAGTGTCAATGGTGTGAGACATCATGCTCAACAATTGATATATGGGAGATTTAATCATCATGCTAAATAATTCCATTAACAACCATTCCACAACCAAACTCTACTGATTAATCATAATAATATAATAAATTAAGGTATCACTTCATAAAATTATATACTCATAAAATTCAATATATATAATAAGAGTGTCACAATTTATATAATCCATGTAATTAAGTATGAAACAATTGGCATGTCCTTAAAAACGTTTTGTATTTACGCAATTGATCTATTTAATTCATTTTGGAAAGTAAATACATCATGAAGCAAGGCATTAAATATACAAAGGTCATCTAGTTAATAAAGAATAGAAATTAAATTACAAGGTTCAATAATTAACATATGATGCGCTATTATCAAATGGGTAGTAACCTAAAAGGTAAAATTCCATTTATAAATAAATCTAAGCACTAAGGAGGTTCCTTGGTTCAATAAAACATTATATAAAAGTGGAAAAGTTGAATTAAAACCTAAGACAAACACTTAGAATGTGTTTTTTTCATTTGATCAATTAATTTTAAAGGTGATTTCAAGATGACACGCCCAAAGGGTGTCCATAATTGTGGTCGAGATCCATTAATTTACCAGAAAAGATCAGCATGAGTATAACTAGGTGCAGATATCAATTTATAATAATGAAATCCATTTTAATGCAAATGTGGGTAAAGGATGGTGTCCGAAATGATGGATTGTATATAAAAATGACTCTATTTTTATGGAAACTAACTAGACCACCAAACATAGGGCCATATACGACACCTCATCTAATTGTGTCCTCACATTCGAAGTAGACTCGATGAAATTGAAGAAACAATCCAATGCCCTACAAATAGGGTGAATGAGATCACACCAAAATAGATTAATATATCCAAAGATAAACTTATAATGAAAGGAATATGACATGATATAATACCTCTATTTATCTAACACTTTTGATGGATCTTGATTTAGATTTAGATCTAGGAGTTATTGGAAAGCCTTGGTGAAGAAGGTGAGAGCTCATAGTGGGAGAAACCAGGGGATTTCATTGGAACTGGAGGAGGAAGAAATAAAATAAGGTTTAAAGTTTAATTATGGTTGAAATAGAAAATTAACTATTGGAAACATAGGAACATGGTTTGGGAACATGGTTTGTCCAAACCATGTGAAAACCATAGTAATCCCACTGCCCAAGGAGAGGCCATACACAATCAAGACGCACAATTTCCTTAACCATGAAGGAAAAATGACAAAATACTCTGTAAAAAAATACAGTTAAACCTCATGGGTGTGTGCATGGTCCTAAAACGATTTAGAGAAATCATGAAGGTACTCTGATGTTGACGAGTACCCCACATGTTTACCTATAATAGTTTGTACTAACCATGTGGTAACCATGCGACCTACCCTGTTAGACTATTTTCTAGAACTCTATGCTCCAAACATGACCCAAATGATCATGGTACCTTTCATAGGCCACAGTGAATGTTTAGAAAGATTAAAAAAAGGATTTAAATTGAAAAATAATGAGCCACAACTTCTTGAAAATATGGGTTGTTACAACCCCATATTAAAGAAACTCATCCTGGAGTTGGATTTATAAGGGTAAAAAGGTATCATTAGATAATATCTCTAGCCACTGAGCTTGTATATCAATTTCCAACTCCCCAGTTTTATCCTATAGTTGGTCATGCTACCACAAAACCTGTTCCAAATCAACTAACCTTTCTTAGAGCATCTTCATGATTCAATCAACAATAAACACTAGACACTCTTAGAAGGAAGCATCCATTTCTTTCATAACCTCATTACGATTAAAGACATGTGATGTGGATAGATTATACCAGCAAAGAAAAGATATGTTAATTAAATCGTGCATTGAATGGTATCTTTGAGGTAGTTATATATCGTAAGCTACTGGTCTGATATATTTCAAAACCTCAAAATGTATAATAAATATTGGTTAGAGCTTACCCAACCTCTAAATACATCTATGACCCAACCTAGGTGAAACTCTTCAGAAAAACCAATCTCCAACCTCCAACATAAGAGGTATGCAGTGTCCGTTGGCATATTAATGCTCTCTGGACCGAGCTATCATCATGCACTATTTGATCAATTGGACATACTATATAGTCTCCTAAATGAGATGTGGTCCAATAAAAGTAGTCTCCCCTACCCTTAACCAATATAAAGGTGAATTATAATGGTGGGAAAAAGATAGAAGGATAAGGATGTAAAAAGAGTTTGCTATTACAAAGTGTTGTTTTTTCTTGTCAAAGAAGCTAAATCAATTTACTTTGTAAAGGACTTGTAAACCAAATGATGCTTTGCTGACATGTATTTCACAAATATCATATGTTATAAGAAATTGTGATTCAAGCCTCATGAAGGAAAGAGGAATAAATGATAATGCCAAGTCATATACAGTTTTGATTGGAAGGAATGATTCTACTGGAAGATAGGGAAGTTTTAGTAATTTCCATTGTAATTCTGACGATACTAAATCAGGTATATCAAAGGATATATATCATGATAGTGAAGTTCATGATTAAAGCTGAAGAAGGGTTATAAGAAGCAGGGAAGAGAGAAATGACAGAGGAATGAACAATATAGAGGCGGCACAAAAGCACAGTTTAAGGTGATACCATTTTCCAGTGTTTTCCAAATTTTAGGGCCTAAAAATCAGGAGATGAATAAATGTGTTTTTGAAAATGGATGTTGCGTGCAAGTTTGAAGATGGTTCAGATTTTTGCACGCAAGGCATGATTCAACGTCAGAACCACGAAAAATGGCAAGGGCATGCAGTGTGTGAAAAATTGGGCAGACTACGCAAAAAAATAAAGGTTTTGTGAAATATTTGCTGTATGTGATAAATATTTGTAGGATGTAAGAAATATTAGTGGGATGCAAGAAAAAATAAAGTTTTGTGTTAAATATTAGTAGGATGTACAAAAAATAAAGCAATGCGTGAAATATTGGCTTGGTGCATGAAATAGAGAAATGAATTTTTTTGTGCAAGAGGTGTTTCGAGATCAGAAGCTCGAAAAATGGCAATGGCATGAGGTTTGTGAAAAAATAGAGCATTGTACAAAATATTATGTCGTGCGGAAGAGTTTTTATGCCCATGAAGGGGGTTTTATGCATGGATTAGTGTCTTTCACGTGGAGTTAAAAAGGCCTATAAATATGAGGTGACCCCCTATCATTGTGGTGGATCGATACATATAGACAATCTTGAGCTTTGATGTGCGTAAAATAATACGCTATGTGAGTTGTGTGAAAATACATAGGTTTGCGCCAAAAGGGAAATGTCGCGTGAAAAAAGTGGGAAGTTGCGCGAAAAGTGAAAGGTTGGGTGAAAAGCGAAAATTTTCACAAAAAAGGAAAGTTGCGCAAAATATTTTTTCACGCCAAAATGTAATTTTTACGCTCAAGCCATTTTAATTGCTTGAAAGGTACCCTAAAGGCTGCGCAAAAAAATCTGTGGTCTTCGCATATATTTGGTTGTGCGTAAGATAGTTCTTACCAGCTTCTGGGTAGGAAAATGAAGATTTTTACTTCAAGGAATACACTTATTCAATAGTAAAGAAGCACTGAAATACTATAATTACCTATTTGTGATAAGAGGGTCCACACACACTTGCAGATTGTTTTACAAGTTCTACATGAGTGTAAGGGTATATCCAACTCATTGTATTCGACATAAAAGGATTGTTTTCTAGTGGATTATGTGGTACTGTATTATTTCTGTACCATACCAAGGACGTAGCTACTATTGTTGAGTAGTGAACCTTGTAAATCTTGTGTTCCGGTGGTTGTGTGTGTTCAGCAGGGAAGGAACTATTTAACAGGAGGTGAAGGTTGTTTCAAAAGGAAGGAAACATAAAAATAAATAGATATCACTAATTCACCCCCTTCCCCTCTCAGTGATACTTGGATCCTAACAGGGGACTTCAGATAAGGCCTACCATATAAGGATCCATTTAAATGGTACCCTAAAATCTATTATTATAACAGAACTCAACAAGGGGTATGCATTTCTCCCAAGAACCCCCGAAGTTGAGGACACATATATAGAGCATGTCCTCTAACACCTTAGTAATTAGTTCTATTATACATTGGTCAATGGGTGATAGTCCATGCACATAAACACCTATACACCCAAGGCCATCTTTAACCCCTTCCAAAACTACGATGTAAAGTAATCCTCTCTTCTAGAAATGAAAAAATAAGGGTTTTCATATAGATGTGCAACCACCTGATGTATAGCCTCCCTAGATCATCTAATGGGAAGATCTCTCACACTAGTATAAAATTTATTACGTTAATCAAATGATCCACAACAACCCACACTGTATCATTTCCCTTGAGGTGATCTGGGAAAACTAGTCACAAAATCTATAAAAACATCATTCTTTTTCCACTCAGGAATGGAAAATGGATAAACAAGTCCTTCCAGTTGCTGATGTCCCCCCTTCACCTACTGATAGGTGGAACATCGAGTGATAAAGATGGAAATCATTCATTTTATACTAGGCTCCCAATAATTGCACCATATGTCTGAATACAACATGGTGACACTGAGTTGAACTACCCATGATGAGGCATGAAATTCCTCCATAATCTGTTCTCTGATGTTTGATGAGACCCAAACACACCATTGAAAGTGTAATGTATCATCACCATCCATGGTCCATCCTAAAGAAGAGTCATGATCTAAGACACTTTCCCTTAGGACAAGGAACACAATATCAGAAATTTTACTCATTATTACCTATTTCAAATGTGTGGAGGTCACTACTAAGGATGAGAGGAAGCCCTTACCCTGATCCTCCTAAAAATCAACATGAATTTATGAGAAAAAAATCTATGAGTTCCATCTTCCACTAGCCTCCTGAACTACCTATATTTGAGTCTTCCAGTATAGAGAATTGTCTATTCTACCTTTACTTTACCGAGAATGTAAGAAAGATCAAAATTGAATGACTTTAGGTACTCATCCCACATGTGCTTCCTAATATTCAGATCCCACTGATTGAATATGTACTTGAGACTTTTGTGATTAATGAACACCAAAAAATGTTGTCCAAGTAAATAATGTATCCAACAACATATTTAATTTACTATTATAGCTATCTTGAGGTCACGTGTCAGGTAATTCCACACGTGAGGCATCAATTGATGAGACATGTATGTGATGAATCACTCATCCGGAATCAGAACAACTCCAATACCAATTCCCAATGGACCACAATAGACTATACAGACCCTTATTGGCTCTATAAGAATCAGTATCTCTATTGAATTAAGCATTCCATTCGTCTCCTGACAGGATTCTTCAGAATATCTGACTATAATAATTTCACATCACTCTCTATCATGCCCATATGTGGTGAAGCCTGGCATGAGAAATCCTAGATGAAGTTTCTATAACATATGATTAACCAAAAGATACTTTTTTTTGTCAAAAACATTCTTTGACTGCTCCCAAGAAACTACAGCTCTCACCTTTTCCAGATGTAATAAAACATCAGGATCTAAGTTGATATAAAACCAGAAGTCGAATTGGTCAATCTAAAAGTGGAATTTACAAATCTTAACATAAATATGATTATCTATTAGTTTATTCAAAATGATATCAAGATGGTTGGAAAGGTCATTTCATGAATTAGAATACAATAAGATATCATCAAAAAATACTACCATAAATAAATAATTATGTGGGTGGAGAACTTGATTTAGAGGATTCCTGAAAATTGCATGTTCTTTCATGATAATGAATGACATAACAAAGTACTCTTACAGATTGTAAATAATTCTAAAAGCTATGTGAGGCATGTATGAATACCTAACATACACTTGATGATAGACCAACCTCATATCTATGTTTGAAAATACTCTCTCTCTTTGTAGCTGATCAAAGATGTTGTCTATTTGTGGTAGTGGATAACGATTCTTTACCGTGTGTTGGATTAGTCGATTGAAATCCAGGAAAAGCATGATGTTACCATTCACATTCTTGGAAAAAAGGACTGATGAACCCCAATGAGAAGTACTTGGGTGTATAAATCATTTATCCTTTAGATCCTCTAACTATATTTTATGTTCCAGATGTTCCATAGGTGCTATCCTATAGGAAGTAATGGTCACTGGTGCTACTACTGGAACAAGATCAATGTTAAACTCTACCTATATTATTGTTGATATACTAGAAAAGTAACTAAGGAAGACAAACTTGAATCAATAAAAAACAGGAGAGAAAATATCTGGTTATAAACCCTGATCATCTGGGAAGAGACTGAAAATATGAACTGTCACATTACCCAACCTTTGCTACTCAGGACCATATCTAGTCACTTTAACATACAATTCTCCCCTATGAATGTTCTTACCATTGTACAGTGATGTAAACATCACCCTCTAATGATAAAAGTCAATATGGGACCGATAGGGAATTAAATACTTCATCTTAATGATTACGTCAAACCCTGTCATGTTGAGAATGAAGAGATCCCATATAAATATATATACTCATATCTCAAGGGGACAACCATTATAGTAGAGAACACTCTCTGATCAAATAGCTAACAGGTTATCATGCGTCATAACACTATAGAAGTGTTTGATCATGAGGACCATACTCTCCATAATAGTCTCAGATATAATAGAATGGGATGCACCAATGTAAAATAAAGTAGACACTAATGTGGAGGCTACTAGAATAGTATCTAAAATTGTAAAAGGTATAGTGCTATGATACATTTGCATATGTTTCACTACATGAAACTGAACTATACTACGACCCTGAGTCACAACCTAACTACCCTGAGCAAGCCCACTCTTCTAGATCGGAGAATCATTTATTTGATCTCCTCAACCTTGACCACCACCTCAGCATGAGTGGCTGGTGGAATTCTAGATTCTTGCCTGTCGAGATACTCTAGGTACAACTCTAGAATATGGGTTCAGTGTAGATCCCCTGTTACTAGGAGGCGATGGAAAAATCCTTCAGAAACATTGGATATGATCTATCCTACCACAACCTATTTATTCCATTAGGTCTCAAAACAAAATGAGGTTTTTTATATCCCAAATTCCCGTACCGGTGACATATCAAGAATCTATTTTCATAAGGAGTATGAATACTGATTCCCCTATGAGAAACCTCAAAGTGATGATTGTGTCCACTAAAATAACCATTGATAGGCCTAGGTGCCGAACCACCCTAACTCACACCACTATATTATCGAAGATTATGATTTGTAATACAGCCCTTATTAACTATCTCAGAAATAATCTTCAACTGAAAAATGTTGACCTATTATCAGTTGAAGTATACCATCCCATCCTAAAATCACATGGAAGTCATAAGATCATCACTAAATAGAGTTAGTGTGAATTTCTATAGCTCTATAAAGTGAGATGAATAATCCATTACAGACATATCTCCTTGTTATAGGTTCATAAACTCTCGTTCTTGGCCATCCCTTATAGTATGTGGAATAAAATAGCCATAGAGGATAATCTGGGAATTGTCTAAGACCATATTACATTTTCAATATTCCTGGGTAAAAATATCCGATCATTGCTTAGTAGAATCACATATCATGTAAGTTTAAAGCTTGAACCTCTGCTCCAGAGGCATCTCCAAATTATTGAATATAGAAATAATAGATTCGAACTATGATTCAATAGTATGTAGTATTCCATCCCTCAAAAAGGTGGGAGGATACTGCTATTGGAACTCACGATCCATCTCTTCCATAGTTGGGGTAGGTTGAGAAACACATTGCATAGACTACACCATATGAAAAAAAATATTTCTTGGAACCACGAGTCAGTGACCATATCAGAAATATGAAGAGTTACCAGATGTGTCACTACAAGAAGAATCACTGGTAGCATAGGGACCACCACCTCCGGTGCCTAGTTTTTGTCTCCTTCAAGGTGTACAACTAGAGGAAATCAAGAGGCATGATGTTACAAAGACAAATTAATGACTTATAAACATATTTAACAATCAATGTATCACATATAGAAAACATGGATAAGTATATAGACTTCTTATGAATATATAACACCTCTTTGACCGCTCCAAAATCTAGGTATAGGTAATGAGGAGAAGGCTTTAATAGGACATAAGAACATAGAGACACCCCACACCCCAATACAAAGGGTGAGTTTAGGCATATGTCTTAGGTCACATATAAAAGATAAACATTTGATTATAAAATTAATATATATCTTTAAATGTATAGTTACTTTATGTATTTAAATATATTTAAATGATTGAATTAGGTAGACCACCATTTATGATCCATAAGGACCCATACTCCTCATGAACCAAAATATATCATCCACTTAATCCATACCATAACACGTTACATCCCATTTGACTAATGATCCATGGCTCAACATGCCATAACTAACAGATTAGGGTGTCTTAATTAATCATTGTTGGAAAATGCAATTAGGTTAAGTCAAGATCAAGAAGTTTAATTAATGATTTTCTCAATCCTATAATAAATTTCATCTAATTTTCATATATATAATCATGAATGAATAATACTAAATAGGAAAATACACTCAAAAAAGAAGATGTGACATGAAAAAATGCATGACATATTAGTCCTATTATTCCTATAATGATGTATGCACTGCAACACGCTAATTTCATTAGGCATAGATAAAATAATTCGTTATTTAAATAATAAAAATATTAATAACATCATACAACATGAGTTTCACCCAATGGTGAATTCATATCAACTATAACATGTATAATCAATAAATTTAATAACCTATCCCAGTTAATTTGTGTTTTCCCTGCACATGGGTTTTCTACACTCAGGCACATGCTCATTTTGGAATCCCATTAGCTCTCATTCTTCTATCTAATACCCAAATAGTAATAAAAATGAAAAAAATATTTGATACCATTTTTGTAATGTCCTGACCTGGAATTCACTATACTAGGGCCCTGAGCCAGTGGGTCACATGGACGCAAGCATGCCTCCCCATATTCCAGAGGCTACCGAATAGTAGTGAGGTTGTAAAGGTGGCATGGTGGATAGAATATGACCTCATGTTAGAGTGGAAAGATAAATATAATAAATTAAAAAATAACATATAATTGAAGTGAAATAATATAAACAGACATTAAATGACTGGACTAGTAACCCATTGTTGCAGAAGCATATATAAAAGATATAATAATAACCATGGTTGCATAAATATATGATAAACATAATAATAATCAAAATCCGTAAGGTAATTTCATACACATGATTTAATGACATGCTGATAAACAAAAAAAGGGAGAAGGGGACATTCCTATAAAACATGCTATACAAAAACTAAAAAAAGACAAAATAATTATCCACTAGCATCTCAACAATTTTCTTGGACCTATACTCCTCTTCTATATCTATAAGTAAATAATATCAATAATATTTAGTACGGAACATTCCCTTATCCATACATATAGAAATATATAATAATCTGGTAACAAAGGTGGCATGAGTATGGTGTGAGATAAAATCCTAGTAGGCCACCACAAATAATGTCTAGAAATAATCCAAGAATTGTGCATAACAATAGTAATGTGAAGGTATAAATAAATAATAATAAATGATTGAAATAAATTAACAATAGACTTCTCAGGTTGTTATAGAACACGTGGCGTTTCTACCCACTTCTTCTCAGATTGGTATAGTGATCTAATCGACAACCATATATATAAAGCAATAATATATACATAGTATAGTTATATAATGTATCCACCTATATGAAATTGGTACCTACAGACATAAATATCCATAAACCTTGATACTAGGTGTTGGCTGGACTGGGGTGTAACTTTGGCATCTATAACCTGTCTAAATAATCCTATAAGATATATGATAAGGTACAATCCCTATATCTCATAATGAATTAGATACAACATTCTTGTTACTCAAGATGGTGGGTGAGTTGTTATTTCAACACATGAATAAGTGACGTGGTGCGTCATGCCCACCATCTACATTGTGTCAATGGTGCCATAATTCATCCTCAACACCCGATGTAAGGGAGACTGAATCGTCATGCTAAAAAATTCACTTAACCATCATTCCAAAACCAATATCTATAGAAAAATAATAATAATATAATAAACTAAGGGATCAACTCATAATGAATATAATCATCAAGCCCAATATATATAAGAAGGGTGTCATAATTCACATATTCCATGTAATTGGGCATGATAAAATTGGCGTGGCCTTACCACACTCTATCATTTATTCAATTAGTCCATTAAATTAATTTAGGTAAGAAAATAAACTATGAATTAATCCATTAAATTTGGATAAGTTATCTTATTAAGGAAGGACCAAAAATTCAATTATAATGTTCAATAAACTAATTAGGTGGTGCTATTAACAATTGGGTAATTACCTACAAAGGTAAATTCCATTCAAAAGTAAAACTATGCACTAAGTAGGTTCTTTAGATCAAAAAACATTTATATAAAATCAGGAAACATAAATTACAACCCAAGATGAGTACATAGATGTTTTTTGGTAATTAAATAAATTAATTATAATGTCCATTTCAAGCCATAACACCTAAGGGATTTCATTAATTGAGTTCAACATCCTCTAATCACCAAGAATGTCTCAAAAGGAGTATAACAGGGTCACATATCAATTTAGAATGAAGAACTCTATTATACAGAAATGCACAGAAAAGGATGGCGTTTGACCAAAAAATGTTCATATGAAAGCAACCCAATTTTTTAAGGAAAAAAACTATACAACATACCTTAGAGATATAGATGACTCCTCATAAAATAGTGTCCTTATATTTGATGTATATTAGAATAAATAAAAGAAAATATCTGACAACCTAAAACTGGGGATAATGATCTTGTAACAAAATAACACAAAAAATATAAAGATAAACTTTGAATGGAGGGAAGGGGACTTGAGATCATACTACTACCTACCTAATTATTTTTACAAATCTTGATTTGGAGTCCGTATCTAAGAGTAATTTAAAATCCTATGTTGAAGAAGGTGGGAGTCTGCAAGAGGATAATCCGAGGGAGTCCACTAAAATGGTATTAAGAAGAAAGAAAATAGTGTTTATAGTATCATTAATGAAGAAATAGAAATTTTATCCTTAAAAATAGTGGTTCATGGTTTTACCAAACCATGCACACACCAAGATAATACCACTATCTATGGAGAGACCTCATATAATTAAGGCACACAATTTCCCTAACTACGTGAAAACCATAAAAAAATTATATTAAAAAATGTAGGAGGCCTGTATGGTTGTGCATATTATCACACACAGTTTCATAAAAACAGTGTAGCCTCCCTTTATCTCATGAGTACCCCACTTGGATACCCTGCACATTTTATACTAACCATGTTACCTACCCTTTTTGTCTATTTTTTAGAACCCAAGGCTATGCACAAGCCCCATATGCTCTTAGAACCTTCCTTAGGCTGTAGCACATGTTTACCAAGAATAAAAAAAATAATTTAACATGAAAATAATGAGCCATACCTTAATTAAAATATGGGTCTTTACAATTAAAAATATAAATTTCCTTCCACCAAACTAGTAGGATTAATAGGACCAAATAAGTCAAGATTCAGAAATTCAAGACATCGAATAATGCCAACACCTTTTATAGATTTAAATCCTTCTTTATATTATTTCCCATTTAATCATGAACCAAACAAAAAATACTTCAATTTATCTTTGTAAATTCCATCTTGTTCATGATTTTCTAGTTTTTTCCATAGATTGATGTCTGAATGTCCCAGTATCATATTTCAAAAAATATTGTCTACTTCTAAATCATTTAAACACTTATTTTTTCTTGGTTATATCATAAATATTAATACTATAAACTTTCTATTTTAAATTTATAGAAAATAAAAAATGTTTATTTTTAAAAACTATACATTAATCATTTTATGATATTACATTTAATCCATTTTCACATAGCTTGTTAAGTGGTTGTTTGAACCATTTTAAATTTTAACAATTATTAAACTTTACTTACTTTATTCTGAATTATTCTAAATATATTGATTTTTGTAATTATAATTCCCTAAAAAATTTCTATTTTTTATCTTTAGTAATTTATTTTTTATATTGATTAAGGTATCATTTAATTTGATTCTTATATTTCTATTCTTAAATTATCTTTTTTATTTTTTGTTTTTATTATTTTAATATATTTCATGACTTTCATGAATATTTAATAGTCTAAATATGTCATTTACGAACTTTAAATATTATTTTATAGTGTTATGTAAATGTAACCATAGTTTTCTACATGTTATGTCAAGGTAACTATAGAAAACTATGAGTTAATTAAAGGTAATCATAGGTTTTATAGATTATTTAAGGGTATGAATTGTTTTGTATGAGTTTCATAATGGAAAGCCCTATTTTATGGACTTATGTAAAGTTAAACAAAATATTATAATACTTGCATAAATGTAACACTTAGATTATAATGGTTATGTTAGAGTAGATCTATTCATCAATAGTCATGTAAAGGAACATGAATATATATATAAGGTAAATTTTTGAATTTTATACTTTCATAAATGTAAGAATAAAAATTACGTAGTCGCATAAGGTATTTATATTGTTACATATAGGTAATCTTTAAATTCTATATCATACATAAAGTTAAGACGAACCTCACATAATAGTACTTCCATCTTACATAATGGTAACATGAATGTCAAATAAAGGTAAATAAGCTCATGTAAAGGTGACCCGAACCTTGCGTAAAGGTAACTAATCTCATGTAATGGCAATTGAATCTCACCTAAAGCAAACCAAGCTCACCTAAAGGCAATATAAGTATGTATAATAGTAACTAAACCATGTGTGAAAGTAAAATAATTTGATATTTTTTATAAAAAATGTATCCTAATACTTATTTAAGGGTACCTTAATACTTGCATAAGTGTACCGATATATTTTCAATACTTACATAAGGGTACTAACACTTTTTCAATACCCAGAAACTGAAGACCTAGGATTCATGTAAAGGTATGAAGGAGTTTCCAATTTCTATGTAAGGGTAGTAAGCCATGTAATGGTAAGAAAATGTCACTCCTATGAAGTTGGTTTGTTTCATGTAACAGTAATGAAAAAACTATGGGAATTTATATATAATTTTCTAAACAAAAAAATAAGCTTTGTGTTTTATATTATTTCATATTTCCACTTGATTTAAGTATATTTTGAATGTTTTTAATATTTTATTTTTGATAAAATACTTATTAATTATCTCGAGTCATGCGAACATGATTTAAATTGTTTGATGCTGAAATTAATGGAATTTATATAGGATCAAGTGTGTATGAATATTCATAGTAATATTTGGAAATTGTGACATTTAAAATTAAATTAGATTGAACATGAAGAGTTCATATCAAATATTTTTAGTGAATTCTACCATGATATTAATATGAATTATTAATTAATTTGATGATTTATATATACTTTATTCATTAAAAAACGTCAATAACTCATATATATATATTAATAATTTATATTTTATAAAGAATAAATGTGAAACATTTTGTTTGAAATAAACATGAGAAGTATGAATAAATCTAATGTTTTTCTTGGAATATAAAGAGTTAGCCTCGTATAAATTATGGGGGTATTCTAACAAATTTATTATCCACCCTTATAAATGAATTTAATATGGTACTAACCATTTATTATCCTAAGAAAAATATTTTTACAACTTTCTTTACATTTTACAGTATATGAAAGCTAGTTAAAAGATAATTCCTCATGAAGATCTTATTGCAAGAATTTATGATGGATAACCATGATATTTTGAGTGAAGGACATATTAATTTTTATTTTAGATATAAAAATATTGAGGAATGCAGTAAGGAATTGAGATGTGACTCTGCATTAACAATTATGCACAGAATAGTTATCAATTGAATCTTAAAGATTCATTATTAAACTAATTACTAAATAAAAAGTTAGATTTTCCAAATATTCCTTATTTCAACATCTTGAATGGACTAATAACTTCTTGATCCAATCAAAAATATAATCATCGATAATAATTCACTTAGGTAAATTATTTATTCTTTTGTTGTGTTGAATTTATATATGATGTACCATCATATTTAGTGCATCCTATATGAGGTTATACTACCTCAATAAAAATAACATATATGCTTATTTATCTCCTTATAATATTGGGTTTGTTCTATACCCTATGATGATTGGATTCCACATAACCAATAAAATAGTAGAGGAAAGGGTCACTTCTATAAGTGTCAAGGTTTAGTCTATACCTATAGGAGACCATGTTCCTCTTGACCTGTAATATAGAATTTGTTAGGACTTTTCCTGTGAATGTATAGGTCAGGTTTGCACTTTTAAAATACTATGTTAGGTTTCCACCCATTAAAGATTGTGTTCTATCTTAACTCAAAAAGGAAAAAGTTGAGGATTGAGCATATAAAAATCTAGGTTGGGTCTTCTCTTGTAAATGATTTCTATTTTTTTCTGAATTATGAAAAGATAAAAGAATTTTGTTAACCCTCTGGCTGTGTAAAAGGTAGATGTAATGAGTTTTTAGTATCCTTTAAATGTGATATACCATGATGGGTTCCATCTCTCTCAGTTTGTGAGAGGGGTGAAGAGTAGAGTTGGATAATTTTGATCCAACCCACTATAAAATCCTTATATATTTTTTTAATTTATTTCATTTTCGTTCTTATCTATTTTTTTTATATCAGTGTGATTTAATTATTTAATATTTATACTAATCAATTTTATATTTTAATGTTGAAACTCATTTTTTTTAATAAATACCATTCCCCCCCACTTGTTTATTCCCATCATCCCTCTAGGACCTAACAATTGGTATTAGAGGAGGACCCTTTAAGGCTAAGTTAGTTTATCCCTTTGTTTTATACCTTATAATTAATACCATAGATTATATCACTTAAGGTTGTATTGTGATTCATTTGATTTTTTGAATTAATTGTGCATAATTTTTATACTAGTCTTTAACAAGAGTAAATGAAAGATCATTTTATGTGATGGAGGTCTTAATTGATATAAATGGTTTGAATTAAATATTAAAACCAAATTTCAATTGTAGTAAATATACTCAGTGGAATATTCATATGTATGCTATTATATAAATCATTGATATTTTTTGAGATATGATGATTAAATCCTATGTTTTACCTAAATCTAATATGGTTAATTTGAATGAAGAATATGTTGTAAAATGTGATTTTAATTATAATGTTCTGAATATTCATCACCGTTCTTTTTCTAGAGATATATTTTACAAAATTTTTAGTTGCAGCACTTCTCATAAAATTTGGAAACCACTTGAAACATCTATATTTGAAGTAGGATATTATAAGAAATCTAATCACTTTAATAATTGAAATTATAGACATAATAAAATAGACCATCTATCCAAGAAAAATGGGAAAACCCATTTTATTAATGGAGATATAACACAAGGTAATTCAAATTTGAATTAAGGTTATTAAAATATTACTTTTTTATACTTGTAGGAATGAAGGAAATATTAAACCAAATTGTCAAAAGATTGAAAATTAGAGAAAACAAAAAAATAAACAAAATAAATCAATGAATTATATGAGTTATTATGAAATCTCATTCAAAAAGGATGAAATTATAAAAGAAACAATAATGTTAAATTTATGAAAAATAATTATAAGTAAACTTATTCACCTCTACATTCTTATTCATGTGATCTTGGTTCATATGCTATAAAAGATGAAAATATATGTTTTATAGGGTTAACTAAAGGCATCGATTTAAATTTTTTTTCTCATATATCTATCAGTTTTTGAAATGATGAGCCAAGTAATAAATATTTTAAGCAAATTTTTTATTCAAATGAAGATTAAATTTTGGAAACAACTTCTATAAATGTTTCAATTAGAGAAAAATATAAAAGGGTTTATAAAAAAAAACAATTTATCTCTAAAATTACAAAATTTTTATTTATAAATTTAAATATTAAGGAAGAAAATTATATATTAAATGAAAATATTAAAAACACATCTTATTCTATATATGAAATAGTTTTTTATGATTTTGAAAGTTTTTAAGAAAGAAAATGAAAGACCTAAGAATGAATTGAATAATGTTAAAATTGATTTTTTTAAAAATACCAATTTATAAGAAATGTTCTTAAAATTTAAATATTAGAAACAAAGATTACATAAATAAAATTTATAGTAAAAATAATAGACTTGGTAGTGACTATTTGCTTTGTTTTATGTTAAAAAGAAATTTGTGAAAGGAAAATTTGTTGAATTTTTTTTGGTTAATTATTTTAAATGTTGAACATATGGTCATTATGATTTTGATTGTCCTTTAAATTTCACTCTGTATTTTTATCCAAAAAATACTTTTATGTATTAATTGTATTTCAAAGACAAAATTTCTTAACAATCTATTGCTTGATTACCAAATGTTATATATACTTATTCATGTGAAATTTAACCATTCTTTATGCCCAAGTAATATCTATTTAATTTTAAAATTTTAAGTCCAACATACCTATCATTTTAGATTTACCCCTGGAATGTTTTTATGAGTATTAGAAGGTTTAGTATTTTATTTTCTCTATGTTTTAATATCTTGTATTGTTATGGGACGCTACCATGTACTTTAATATTTAACTTTTTTTGATCTATAAACATGAGTAAAATTGGGTTTATATGTTATGCTCTTGGAATTTAATTTTTATATAGATTATAAATAAATTATTTTATTTTTAAATATTAACTGAATTGTATAATATTATTATTTTTATATTTTTAAAATTATTTGAATATATTATAACCATTTTTATGGATCCTTATGATATTAAAGTATGTTTTTAGAGGATTGTTCCCTGTAAGAATGAAAATTCTACTTATAATATTTTAAAATTTTCATTTTAAATTGATAATTATTTTAAATAGAATATATATAGTTCATTAAATAAGGGGGATGAAGCCCTATTTTAGTTGTGAAATGTTTTTATAAAAGTATCCTTTTATTAAGTCTATTTTGAGTACATTGGAATCTATTTTTTATTTTGGTTTGGGAATGTTGAAATTTTTAAATATAAACTTTAGTTTATAGAATGGAAAATTAGGTGGAAGTTTAAATGTTTTAAATATAATTAGTTGTACATGATTAACATATGTAGTTATCAATTTATAAAATCTATTTAAAATAGTTTAATCATGAAAAATTATTCATTTAAAATATTTATAGATTTTTATTTTTAATTTTTGGTTGTGTATGTTGAAATAATTTTAGTTTTTTCTTATAGAAAAATTTTTAATAAGTTACAATCATGGAGAATCATATTTAATACTAAAATTTCATTGAATTTTTAATGTGTTTATATGTAGAAAATTTTATATTTACAAGAAATTTATAATAATATAGAATATGTTTTTTAAGTTTATTGTTTTTTATTTTTTGTAAAAATCTGTTTATTATATTAATTCTTTAAGTATTCCTATACATACTAGTAAATTTTTAATTTTTTTTAAACTTTTAGTTTGTATAAAATATTATTTTGTGAAGGTTTTCTCATTATTTTTCATAAAAATGTTTTAAATTATACTCACTATGTACATAGTGTTGGTAGAGGTAGAGCTTTTATAGATATACCTTTTTATGTCATCTACTCATAAAATATTATGTGTTTCCATTTTATATTACAACATTTTCACTTTTTAGAA
This sequence comes from Viscum album, assembly GCA_963277665.1. Classification (NCBI taxonomy): domain Eukaryota; kingdom Viridiplantae; phylum Streptophyta; class Magnoliopsida; order Santalales; family Viscaceae; genus Viscum; species Viscum album. The sequence goes on along the minus strand of OY728159.1, from coordinate 597,472,786 downwards.
ATTTAAAAAGGGGGATAAGTATTTAAATTATTCATGGTTTTGTAATAATTAGAAAGGGAGAGAATTTTGAGTGGCTCTTTAAACCATTTTCTTTTTAATAATTCCAAAACGTTATTTGTTTTATTTAACATGAGTCTTAATACATTTATTTTTGTAATTATAATTTTTCATAACTTTATCAGGTTTCATCTTTAGGTTTTTATCTTTTAGATTGATTAAGGTGTACTTTAGTTTGATTCATATATTTATTTTTTCAATTTTATCTTGATATTTTTTTGATTGTTTATAATATTTTTCTATAAGTTTCACAAAGTGTTCCCAGGTTAAAAAATTCATTTCGAACCTTTAAATTTTGTTTTTAGTGTTACGTAAATGTAACCATTAATTTCTATGAGTTATGTATAGGTAACCATAGGTTTATTTAGGTTATGTAAAATTAATCAATGGTTTTTAGGGGTTATATAAGGGTAAGAATTGTTTTATAGGAGTTCTATAATTTTACGTATTATATTATAGACTTAGATAAAGGTAAAAAAAATTAATACTTTCCCAAAAGAAAAAATTAGATTACAAGGGTTACATAAGAATATATTTAATAATAAATAGTTATGTAAAGGTATTTCAACCAATACATACGGGTAACCCATGAATTTCTATACATTTATAAAGGTAAAAAATTAATTTCCATACTTTTATAAAGGCACTAATATTGTTTCATAAAGGTAATTTGAAAATTATAAAGCATGCATAAAGGCCATATAAACCTCACATAAGGGTAATTATAGCTCATGTAAAGGTAAAATTAACCTAACTTAAAGGTAACTAAGCTTGTGTGAAGGTCACCTGAACCTCATGTAATGGTAACTAAGCTCACATAAAGGTACTCAAAGCTCACATAAAGGTAGCTGAGCTCATGTAAAGGTAATTGAATATCACATAAAGGTAATTTAACCTTGTATAAGGGTAAAAAAATTCCAGATTATCTTGTGTATGTGTATCCCAATACATGTGTAAGGGTACCTATATGATTTTATAAGGGTACAAATATATTTATAGTACTTATGTAAGGGTACCAATACTTTTTAAATACCCATGTATTGGTATCCTGGGTCTCACGTAAAGGTAAGATATGTTATCTAATATCTATGTAAGGGTAGTAATCTATGTAATGGAAAAAATATATTACTCTTATGTAGTAAATATGTTTCACATAAGGGTACTGAAAAACCTACACAAATTTCTATAGAATGATCTAAACATGGAAATATGATCTATTTTTTATATTATTTTTATATTTCCACTCATTGTATGTTTAATGTGATTGTTTTTAAAATTTTATTTTTTTAAAAATACTCAATAATTATCTAGAATTCATGTGAACATGTATTAAATTGTTTTATGATGAATTTAATGAGATTTACATAAGATTAAGTGTGTATGAATAATAATTATAGTATTTTGAAAAATATGAAACTCAAAATAAAATCTATTAGAGTATGAATACTGGTTCATGACTATTACTAAAGAATTTTTTAAGGATATTAGTTTTAATTATTAACTACACTATTTATTTTTTTAAACATGATTCTTCGTACAACATTTATAAACTCAAATTAAAATCAATTATTTCTCTTTTAGGAAAAATATATGTGTATCATTTTTTTGAAATAAGTAAGAAGAGTATGAATAAATGAAATGTTAAAAGTTTTTTTGTAATATAAAGAGGTAGGCTCAGATAATTTATTAGGAATTCCAAATAATTTATTATCAACATTCGTGAATTTATTTACTACTATAATAACTATTCATTATCCAAACAAGAATATTTGTACAAAATGGTTTTAATTTTATATTATATAAAACTTAATTAAAATATCATTCCTCATGAAGATATTATTTATAGAATTTATAACGATGATCTGTGGTCTTTAGAGTGAAGAAAATAGTTTTTTATATTTTGGATATAGAAGACCAAGGCATGAATTAAAGAATAAATATACGAATATTCATTAAGTAGTATGTGCTATATAGTTCTCAAATGAGTCTTGGAGTTTGATCATTCTACTTCTTACTGAAGTAAAATCACTAATTAGGAGAGATTTATTATATTAACATATTAAAGGATAATAACTACCCAATCCAATTGCCTAAATCTTCATCTACAATCATTCAATTGGATACATTATTTATTCTTTAATTATGCTATATCTATCTGTGATGTATCATCACTCTTAGAGAATATTGAATGTGGTTATACCAACATAACAAAAGGTATACATTGTTTTAGTTTATCCCCTTAAAAGACTGGGTTTAGTTTATGAATTTAAGATACCAGGTTTTTATTTACCCATAAAATAGTAAAATAAAGGACCACTCTTATAGGAGTCTAAGTTTATTATGTAACTTTAGAATACTAGCTTTTTTTGACCCATAATATAGAATAGGTGAAGAATTATTCCATGAAATACAAGGTTGGGTATACACCTGTAAAATACAAATTTAGGTTTCCAACCATACAATACTAGGTTCTTTCAAAACCCAAAAATGAAAGAGGTTAGGATAGATCTTGTAAAAGTCTAGGTTGGGTCCTTTCCCATAATATTTTGGGTTTTTTGTCTGAATGTGTAAAAGATAAGGGAATTGGGTCACTCCTCCAGGTGTAACAAATAGTATGTAATGAGTTATCACACTCCTTAAAATGTGAGACACTATAGTAGTATATATATCTATTAGTTTGTGAGAGGGGAGAAGAGTGGAGTATTATCATTTATATCTGGACCACTTTAAAAATATTTTGTTCATTTTTTACTTTTTTTCATGTTATTTTCCTCTCTCTTTTCTTGTATCTGTGTAATTGAACCGTTTAATATTTATATCAATCACTTTCTAATCTTAATGTTTAAACTCTAATTATTTTTAATTAAAGAAAATTTACCCCCACTTGTCCATTGACATCACCCCCTAAGACTCTATAGGGTTGTGATACACTTAGAATATAATCTTTTAAAATACATACAAATAATACTTCAGAAATAGTAATTGTTTTTGAAAATAAAAATCCTACAATACATTTAATATTACCTTTATATATATATTTTTAATTTTACTTGGCCTACAACACCTGAATTAAATGATAGATAGTTTGAAATTTCACTTATTTTTTGTTTGGAAGACCCACTTTCTAGATATGATGAATCTTTAAGACTTACAAGGAATATTTTCTAAAATATATCAATTAAGTAGATTTTTTTGGCACCCTTAATAACTTAGGTACAATTAAATTATTAACAAAAAATTTTAAAACCCAAATAGATTTAAAATAACAATTTATAGTCTATTTAAAATACAAATTTTTAAAAATAAATGTTTTATAATGACCAAATGCTTGTGTAAATATCAAAGATAATTAATTAGAATAATACCCTTTTATTTTACATTTAAAACGTGTAACAATCAAAACAATACCTTTTGAGAATTTTAAAAAAGTATTTTTATTCATCATTGGTGATTAGCTGTTATAACAAAACCATTCTTGTTATATTTTGGTTTCATTAAAGACATCCTTTTATAATATATATTTTTCCTTAAACAACAGTAGATAAGTCTTATTTAGTATTAGAAAACTCCATTTTCAAATTCATTTATTATTTTTGGATAGCTTCAAGATTAGTATTAACCTTTTCATTAGAACCAGAAGATGCATTTATCATTTTTTTTATTTTTTTATCGAAATCATTACACTCAATATCAATTTTATTCAAATTTTTGACGTTTGAATTAATAGAATTATAGATTGAAATATGATCCCAATAAATTTATTTTTCATATATAGTAATTTCAATATCATCCACATTATAAGGAGTTATTAATTAAGTTAAAAAATGAATTAGGTACCTCACAATGTGTATTCATCAAAGAAAGGTTACATATATCCTAATAAATTCCAATGTTTCTACATGAATATAAAATTCTTAAATAATAATATCCTCCAAAAAATCTTCTATTTTATTTCCTCCTTTTATCATTATCCTTATTTTAATGGTTGGGTTTAGGAAAGGTGGTACTAATAAGAACTTTCTTCATAAACTCATAATAGTTTAAATCTGAAATGACAATATTATTGATTTCGTGTACACCATTTCGTTATTCCATTTAAAATTCCTCTTAAATCCCTTTTTTTCATAAAATTGTAAAAATTCATCCTAAAATAAGAAATTTTATTATAAATTTTATAAAAACCCTAATTTTTATTACACAATTAAACATAATTTATTACATAAACTTCACTTGATACAACATAGAATATCAAGTGGTATAGTGTCTTTGGGGCTTAGGATCATTATATAACAACATAAAACATGAAATACAACATCTTTATTGAAAACATCCTTTACATGACCACTACATTCCCTCGTACTTAGCATTGTATGGGATAACCAGAGGACATGCATAAGAAAAGGGTGAGCTATAAATCCCAGTAAGGGAATAATCATGGAATAAAATGAGGAATAAAATATTTGATAGACAATAGGAATATCAATAGAGAACAAGATAAGAATAAACATAAAGGCATGATAAACCAGGATAATAACAACATGGAAATGTGGAAACAACACTTAACATGGAATTAGTATGAGCCAATTCTCATTGAACATAGAGCATGAGTAAACCCTTATTGCACATGAAGAATGATTAAACCCTCATTGCAATTGAATTAGCACGAGTCAACACCCATTTCACATGATGTATCATGATACTATAATTTACCCAATGCATTGGAGTGCTATTAGGGCTCACCCTTCTTAAACATTTAATTTCATGAATAAGTGTGCCACATGGATCATACAACATTAAATCATTCACATAACCATTTATTCATTGATAGAAGAATGTGGAATACATACATGAAACTATTTAAACAATAAGTAAATGTGAATAAAGGTTAATTACCTTGATAGATAAATGAGAATGGTATTCACTACACAATGACTTTGGATTGGAAAAGCGTGGTGCAATTTCGGTAGGATAATAGCGTGACATAAGAACTCATAAAATAGGTTAATGAGAGAGAAAGGGGTGTCTCATCATATTTACATCATATGGACTATAATTAGGTCATATTGATATATGTAACAAAAAATGTAATTGAATTTAGATTCATGATACAAAATAATTACTTGAATGTAAATGAGGAGAGATAAATTCCTTTCGGAATTTTGGTATCGTAATGGGTGTACATGGAGGGAATTTAACAAGAGATAAAAGGGTATCCCATCATTCAAACAAAAAGAGTTCACTATGGGGGAGCTTCTAAATCATCACCCAACATTTACAATTGAAATTAAAAGGGCATAACAATTTAAAGAATATTTGAAAAAAATGAGAAAGGAAGAAAAACCCTTACTTGGAAGTGTTCTTCCAAAGGCTTAAGAGAGGCTTGAGAGAGGCTTCTTGGGAGATTGGGGCACCTTGGGAGGATTATAGAGAGAAGAGGTTAGAGTTTGAATGAACTCCAAAGGCTTTGAGTGAGGAGGAAGTTGGAGCTTCGGTGGGTTTATATATGAAAGGTGTGGGAATTCTTTATTATTTAGGTTTGGGACAACTGACATTAAACTAATCCAAACCACAAAATAGCCCATGGTTTTTGCCCATGGTTTTTTAAAAATAGAATTGGAAAACAATTTTTTATAAGGACAAAGTCTGAAATTCTTACAATAATGGGGTTGCTTATGTGGAGGTGAGTCACACTCCCAAGGAAAACAATTTAAAAAGACAAAATGTTTAATAAGTCTTGAAGGGTCCACTAAAGCTTTGTAAAATAAATAAAAAAAACCCAAAATTACATTATTATTATGGTAAAAAACATATTTTCCAAACAAAAAGTTTATAGTATTTTATTACATAACTATTGGGTCATTATGATGTCATAAATCACATTATATAATTAAATGGTACACAAACAATTGACTGTCTCAGAACATTATGAAAACTAAAACATTGGATAATTTTGACATCTTGATTCCAGAAATAATATTTATTTTATCTAAATAATTTTCTAAATATTTTAAATTTTACTTTTAAAATAAAAACCAACATTTATCTAAAATTCATTGGTTTTGATGACAATGACATTCAAACCTTAATAAAAATTACAATTACATTCATAAAATTAAATGATTATTTATATTTAATAAAAATTATTTCAATAATAATAATTATAATTTATTATAATATTATGTAATTCAAAAATCCATTAATTCATCAAAATATATTTCTTAGTCGAACATTAACAGAAAATATTATTCCTACATTAAAATGTATTTACAAGGTAACAATAAAAAAATGAAAATATATTCATTATTATATACAAAAATAATGGACATGACCATAATACTAGGGTATAGTTAATAAACCCTTATAACACCCACATAAGACTGAAGAGTAAGATGTATGATGGTGACATATTCTTGGGGTGGCTCGGATAACATTGCTCGGGTGGTAATCTCTATCAATTTCTACTTCTCTTGTAGGTGGTCCTGCTCGAGCTTAACATATTCAAGCTTGGCTTGGGCTTGGTCAAGGGAGAAGCCCAATGACACAATCTCCTTTCTGAGATCTGGAAAATGGGATTCTTATGGGGCACGTCTACTGGATGAGGCCATCACTTCCTTTGCTTGAGTAAATTGGATTTGTTAAAGCCTTATATTTATAGTAATCATGTGATCACTATTCAATGGCTATATTACCAATGGTCACAATTCTTAACATAAACCCAATGAATTTTACATTTTATATAAAAGTTTTACATAAAGAGACATTTAATTATATCAATAAGGATTTCCATTAATGAAAGTTTGGGTCGTTACAATCTTCCCCCTTAAGAAATTTCACCCTCGAAATTTCCTTTTCCCACTCTAAAATAGATTTGGGTAACTTTGATTCATCATTTTCTCCGATTCCCACGTCGCTTCTTCAAACTTGTGGTTTCTCCACAAAACCATGATGAGGGGAATTGTTTTATTTCATAGAAAGTTTTCTCTACGATATAAGATCTTCACTGGTTGCTCCTCATAAGAAATATCATCATCTAACTGTGCCTCCTTTTAACAGAGTACATGTGAAGGGTCCGATATGTACTTCCTTAAGATAGATGCATGAAATACATCATGTACTTTGGCCATGGTAGGTGGAAGTGCTAGTCGATAGGCAACAACCCTGACACGATCAAGTATCTTGCAGGGGCTAATGTACCTTGGAAATAACATCCATTTCATTCCAAACCTCATGACCTTCTTCCATTGAGATATGTGTAGAAATAAATTGTCTCCAACTTTAAACTCAATGTCATGTCGATGGTTATATTCATAACTATTTTGTCGATTCTGGGCTGCCTTGATACACTAATGAATGGTTTTCACCTTCTTCACCATTTCTTCGACCATTTCAGGCCCAAGCACCTTACGCTCACTGACCTCGTCCCAACACACCAGTGTTCTACAGCTTTTCCCATAAAGGGATTCATATGGCGCCATTTGGATTCTCGAGTGGAAACTGTTATTATAAGATAACTATACTAGAGGATGAGGTTGATCCCATCCTCCTTTAAAGTGTACTAAGCACACTCTCAACATGTACTCAAGTGTTAGGATATTCTGCTTGGATTGACCATCAGTTTGAGGATGATAGGCCGTACTAAAGATTAGTTCAGTATTCAGAGCTTGTTGAGGACTCTTCCAAAACATAGATGTAAATATTAGTTCTTGATCAGACACAATAGATAGTTCTACTCCATGTATCCTTACCACTTCCCTGATATATATCTGTGCTAGTTTATCCAATGAGAAATACTCCCAAATAGCATTGAACTGTGCAGCATTTGTAAGACAATCCATAACAACCTAGATTGAATTGTTTCTTTTGGATATCATTTGAAGTCTGGTGAGAAAATCCATGGTGATGTTCTACCATTTACATTATTGTATGGGAAATGGTTTCATAATCCCCTTTGACTTCTACCTCTCTTCCTTTACTTGCTGACACACGAAGCACTTTGATGTATTTTCAGCGATCTCCTTCTTCATATTATCCCACCAATAATGCTCTCATAGATCTCAATACAGCTTTGTGTTTCCTAGGTGAATAATGAAATTTGAACTATGTGCATCATCCAAAAGTTCTTTTTTCAGCTCCGGACTTTATGGAACAAATAGTCTTTTCCCAAATCTCACAATTCCTTCTACATTAACATTTAAATACAAGGATTTACCTTTTTTAATTGCTTCCACTTTTTCCTAAATTCCCAAATCAGACTTTAACCTTTCTAAAAGTGACGGTTGAGCAATCATTTGTGAAAGTATTGAGTATTCTCCCTTATTTATGATTCCCAAGTCCATATTCATCAAATCTAAGAACATTGTATCCTTTTCAATTATCATCAATGATAGAATCACTAGGTCCTTTCTACTTAGGGCATCTGCCACATTGATCAATTTCGTAGGGTTGTAATAGATTGAGAAGTCATAGTCTTTGATCAGCTCTAACCATCTTCATTGGCACATGTTCAACTCTTTCTGTGTGAATATGTACATGAGGCTTTTGTGGTCCGTATATATTTCACACTTCTACCCAAAGAGATAATGCCGCCAAATTTTCAAAACAAAGATCATTGAAGCCAACTCGAGGTCTTGTGTTGGATAGTTCTATTCATGAACTTTCAATTTCCTTGGAGCATAGGAAACGACTTTTTCAATTTTGCATCGACAAAAATCCCAGGTCCTTCTTCGAAGCATCATTGAATACCACAACAAGTTCTCCACTTATGGGTAAAGTGAGCACGTGCATAGTGATAAGGCTCATTTTCAACTTCTTGAATCTTTCTTAGTATTCATCACTCCAAGAAAACTTTACTCCCTTTTGAGTTAGCTTGGTATGAGGGTTGGAAAATCATGATAAATTTCTCACAAATCGTCGATAATATCCTGCTAACCCCAAGAAGCTACAGATATCTGCTACCGATGTTGGCCTCAGCTATCCCTCAATTGCATCTGTTTTGGAGGGATCCACAGATATCCCATTGCTTGTGATGATATGTCCCAAGAATTAGACCTCCTTCAACCAAAACTCACACTTTCTATACTTTTCATAGATCTTCTCCTTCCGCAAGGTCTCTAGTATAGTTCTTAGATGCTCCTCATGATCCTCCTTGGTTTTATAGTATATGAGAATATCATCTATAAAGACTACCACAAATTTGTCGAGGTAATCTATAAAGACTCTATTTATCAAGTCTATGAATATTTCTAGAGTATTAGTGTGTCTGAAAGGAATTACTATGAATTTATAGTGATCGTATCTTGTATGAAAAGTAGTCTTGGGGATATCTTTCTTCTTCACCCTTAATTGATAATATCCTAACCGCAAATACACCTTGGAGAAGTATTGTGCTCCATACAACTAATCGAACAAGTCATCAATTCATGGTAGAGGATACTTGTTCTTTATCGTGATTTTTTTGAGCTCATGATAATCGATGCAAAGGAGCATTGACCCATCCTTATTCTGGATAAGGAGGACTGGTGCACCCCATGTGAAGCACTTGGGCATATAAACCCTTTATCCAAATTCTCATGCAGTTGTTTCTTTAGCTCCTCAATTTCCACAACAACCACTCTATATGGATTCTTTTATATTGGAAATTCCCTAGGTATAAGATCAATTGAGAATTCAACATCTCTTATAGGAGGAAGACCAGGAAATTCCTCGGGAAACACTTCAGCGAATACCCTCACAATAGGCATGTATTCTAGGATGGCTTCCTCTTTAGACTCAATCATCTGAGATAGATACACAAGATCATAGGTCAGTAATATCCACACATGAGATTATGTAGCTAAAAAAGATTCACCTTCCTCCTATCAATTGTAAAGAATCAGGGGTCGATTCTCCATGTGGAGAGTGATTTCCCTCTCATGGGAATATGTGTTGGATCTATATAAAGAAAGCCAATCCATGCCAGGAATTGCATCAAATTCCACCAGAGGGAGTATGATGAGTTTTTTTGGGAAGTTTAGTCCACAGATTATGACAGGGGAGGAGTTATATTCATGGGATGAAATGATTTCCCCATTTTCTGTACTCACCAAAATCTTTACTTCCATGATTTGTGGTGGTTTTGGGATTGTTCTACTAAACATTCGAGATATAAAATAATGCATAGAAACTGAATCAAAAAGTATGTTTTCTATTATTGAATGAATAACTAGAATACCTGTTAACACTTAGTTTTCGGGGTTTACTTCGATATTAGTGATGGAAAAGCTATCCCTTGCTGCCTTGGAGGTTTTTGGTTGCCTCTGAAAATGCTTGGCTTAGGGAAATGATTTGGAAGATGACCTGGTTCTTTGCAGTTGTAGTAATTAACCATGCGTTGAGTTTTGAATGGAGCATTCTTCTCTTTTTTTGCAGCGGCGGGTCTTTCTTGCCAATAGTTAATATCTAGGAGCCCTCCTCTTCCACACCAAAAGAATTTCTTCGTCCCCTTCAAGAAATTTTCGGGGTGCTTTTTTTCGCACCTTCGTAAAATGGGGTGTTGGATCATCTTAGCACCATTGGATTCATCCATTGGACAAAAAACATTGAAGTCCATATTATGATTCTTATCCCCATGATACCCCTAAGATTCTCTAATCTCTATTTTCACCTTGAGGGCACATTAGACAATTTTATCATAGTTGTCAAAGTTACGGATCGCCAGCGCTTTCCGTAGGCTAAGTTTCAGCCCCCCCAAAGAAGCAGTCAACCTTATATTCGAGGGTAATGACAAAGACAAAAGCATATCATGCAAGCCTTTTGATGTTTTCCTCATACGCTCCAATAGATTCATCATATTTTTTCTTGAGGTCAAGGAATTCCCTTTCCATCTTTATTAGGAGGGTGCGTGGAAAATATTTATCGAAAAACATCTTTCAGAAATCCTTCCATTCCAATGCCTCGATCTCCTCCCCATGCTTTATATTTTTGATCAACGTCCACCATTTATGAATTTCACCACCATATGATAAGCAGCCAGGATAAACCTCTCTTGTTCATATCATTGAATGATGGAGAAGATCTTTTCAATGGAGTTGATCCATTGTTCAGCGATTGAGGGATCAGATGATCCATTAAAAGTAGGAGGTCTTTGTCTCATGAAGCTCTCAAGAGTGACTTGTTCTTTCTTATGAGGGGTTTAACATTCCTCTTGACCCATGTTTCTATTCAAATATTATGTTATCAAAGAGAGAATCATGACAGTGTTCACGATTCCCACTCCCATTGGATTGGGCATCTCATTAGTACAGTCATCACATTGATCTTCACATCGGTTTTCAGCCGGAATCATCCTATTACCGGCCATTGGCTGGAATAAAAGGAAAGTCAGAGGTAACACATAAAGGTTAATACAAGGAAGGAACTATTGACTTATAAATAACGTTTATTTCCTTAACATATTAATCTATTGTCTTTAGTCCATGTTATCTATGATATACTTTCTAACATATATTCTTAGGGAATTTTTTCCCTTAATAATGGTTCATACTATGATTTTGAATTTACCAAAGAATATCCCCCATGATTTTCATAACCAAGAGTGAAACAAGGCCTATTTTTGTGCACCAGTTCCCGTTCGAGTCTAGCTCAAAGCGGTGTTTTCAGGTTATACCCCTAGGATACAACTGTGCCAGAGCAGTCTCTACCTGCTCGTTTCTGAATAGGGATGTATTTTATTGATAAACCACTTAATAAATATTCAACAAAACATGGGGATGTTTTTATTATAATTATTCTTTTCTTTAAGGATTTACTAGGTGTTTCTAATCCTAATCCCAAAAAATAACTAAACCTATCCTCTGATACCAACTATAACAACCCTGCATTTTATTACACAATTAAACATAATTTATTACATAAAATTCACTTGATACAACATATAAGATCAATAGGTCTAGTGTCTTTGGGTCTTAGGATCATTAAATAACAACTTAAAACATCAAATAAAACATCTTTATTGAAAACTTATTTTACATGACCTCTACATTCCCTCATACTTAGCATTGCATGGGATAACCTGAGGACATGCATAAGAAAAGGGTGAGTTATAAAGCCCAATAAGGGAATAATCATGGAATAACATGAGGAATAAAATACATGTTAGACAATAGGCATATAAATAGAGCACAAGAGAAGCATAAACATAAAGGCATGATAAATCATGATACTCATAACATGGAAATGTGGCAACAACACTAAACATTGAATTAATATGAGTCAGGGCTCAATGCACATGGAGCATGAGTAAACCCTCATTGCACATGAAGCATGAGTAAACCCCGATTTCACTTGAATTAGCATGAGTCAACACCCATTGCACATGACAGATCATGATACTATACATTACCCAATGTATTAGAGAGCTGTCTGGGTGCACCCATCTTAAACAATTTATTTCATGCATAAGTGTGCCAAATGGATAATAAAACATTGAATCATTCAACATAATCATTTATTATATGGTAAAAAAATGTGGAATACATACATGAAACTCATTAAAAAAGAAGTAAATGTGAATAAAGGTTAATACCCTTGATAGATAAATGGGCATGGTATTCACTTCACAATGACTTTGGCTTGGAAAAGTGCGGTGCAATTTCGGTAGCATGATAACAAGACATAAGGACTCATAAAAATGGTTGATGAGAGAGAAAGGGGTGTCTCATCATATTTAAATGATATGAATAGTAAGGGGTTATATAGATATATGTCCTAACAAATGTAATGGAATTTAGATTCATGATACAAAATAATTGCTTGAATGTAAATAAGGAGAGAGAAATTCCTTTCGGAATTTCGGCATAGTAACGGCTATAAATGAGAGGAATTTAATGAGAGAGAAAGGGGTCTCCCATCATTCAAACATAAAGAGGGAATTATGGGGGAGGTATGAAACTATAACCCAAAATTTATAATTGAAATTAAAAGGGCATAACAATTTAAAGAATATTGGACAAAAAAGAGAAAGGAAGAAAAACCCTTACTTGGAAGTGTGCTTACAAAGGCTTAGGAGAGGCTTGAGAGAGGCTTCTTAGGAGCTTGGGGAACCTTGGGAGGATTCTAGAAAGGGGATGGAAGAGGTTGAAGGAACTCCAAAGGATTTGAGTGAGGATAAAGTGGAATTTTGGATGGGTTTATATAGGAAAGGTGATGGAATTATTTATTATTTAGGTTTGGGACACCTCACATTAAAATAATCCAAACCACAAAACAGTCAACGGTTTCTTCCCATGGATTTTTAAAAGGGAAGTGGAGAAAAATATTTTATAAGGCCAAAGTCCGAACTTCTTAAAATAATGGGGTTGCTTATGTGGAGGTGAGTCAAACTCCCAAGGAAAACAATTTAAAAAGAAAAAATGTTTAATAAGTCGTGAAGGGTCCACTAAGGCCTTGTAAAATAAATCAAAGAAACCCAAAATCACATTATTTTAATGGTAAAACATATATTGGATGAAAAAAAAGTTTATAGTATTTTATTACTTCACTATTGAGTCATTATGATGTCATAAATCACATTATATATTTAAACGGTATTTAATTTTTACCCAAAAATTTGATGTCTCAGACCATTATGAAAAATTTATCATTGGATAATTTTGACGTCCTGATTCCATAAATAATATTCATTTTTTCTATAAAATTTTTTATATATGTTAATTTTCACTATTAAAATAAAAACCGACATTTATAAAATATTCAGGGATTTTGACAAAAATGGCATTCAAACCTTAATAAAAATTACAATTGCATTCATAAAATTATAGAATCATTTATATTTAATAAAAATTAATTTAATAATAATAATATTCTACTAAAATATTAATTAATTCAAAAATCCATTAATTCATAAAAATATATTTCTTAGTTGAACATTGACTAAAAATACTATCTGGGCTTTAAAAACTATTTACAAGGAAACAATAATAAAATAAAAGTATATTCATTATTATATACAAAAATAATGTACATACCCATAGTACTATGGTCTTGTTACATATCCCCTTATAACACCTTCATAATACCGAAGAGTAAGGTGTGCGATGGTGACAGATTCTTGGGGTGGCTTTGATAACATTGCTGGGGTGGTAATCTCTATCAACATCCACTTCTCTCGTAGGCGGTCCCACTTGAGGTTAACATATTCAAGCCCAGATTGGGCTTGGTCAAGAGCAAATCCCAAAGATGCAACCTCCTTTCTAAGCTCTGATAAATGGGCTTCATATGGGGCACCTCTACTGGATGAGGCCATCACTTCCTTTGTCTGAGTAAATTGGATTTGTTAAAGCCCTATATTTATACTAATAATGTGATCACTGTTCAACGACTATATTAGCAAAGATCATAATTCTTAACATAAAACCAAAGAAGTTGACATTTTATATAAACATTTTACATAAAGATACATTTAATTAGATCAAGAGGGATTTCCATTAATGAAATGATGGGTCGTTAAAAGTTTCATGGAACTAATATTTATAAGTTGTAATGGATTCATTAACATTATATAGAAAAGGAATAATTTTATTCTTTAAATACTCTTCATCATAAATATTTTATAGTTCATTTTTATACCACAACAAAGAACCGATTAGTTCATATAAAATAAACTTTTTAAAATTATTACTTTCATAGATTGATACTTCATTTGCATACCATATTTTATTAGTTGATCATAGTAATATTTCATCTAGATATATATTTTCTAGTACTTCAAAAAGTTCACTAATTCCATTTGTAATGGTAGTAAATTGGTGAAACATATGATTTTCAAACTCATTTTCTTACATCTTGAAATCCTTTTAGTCTACTTGTATCATTATTAAATTGGATCTTTTAAGATTTTCCATCCCATAATGAGTGAATTGTAGAATTATATAAATTTTATGATTTATCATACATGCTGAGACATGGATAAACACACTTTTATTTATAAAATAGTAGAAAATACTCTTTACATTATAATTCATAACACACTTTACCATATCATTACCTAAAATTGTATCAGGATCTGCTTTGGGTAAGTTATATGGTTTCTCTATGATTATCCATTTATCCAAACTTAAATGCTTCAAGTATAATTCTATTCAATTTTTCTAATACCCATAATAACATCCATTGAAAAATGGGGGATTTTGAGATATACAATAATCATTTTCATTACTACATACCATACTCTGAAGTCCCGATGGTCCCAATATTCAAACTACCTAACACCCTATGTAACAAAGGGCTTCTCTAATTCCATTTTTTCACAAACCAGGATAGGATACCATCCAATCCAACACCCGAATTGACCTAAGGTAAGGCCCGAGAGGCATTCTCAATCATCCCAGGAGAGATACTAGAAATGAGAATCAATGATAAACCAAGTGGGAATTATTTCTCCCAATAAACAACTAGAATCAAATAATCAAAATAGAGAATCCATCAAAACCAAAAAAACTGAACACCAATAAATACACGACCAATCCAAATATAATAATACCCAAGAAAAATAGAAACTAAAACCAAAACTAAAACCAAGTTGGAAGCCGACTATATCTCCATGTGACCTATTAGTGACAACTTACCATAAGATCAACATGACCCAAACACAACTTAAACCTGAAACTTGTTCCTATAAAATGTCCTGGGTTTACCGATGCTGAATGGCACAAGTAGGTCCTGATCATAAACAACCTAGTAGGTAAGCACCAAAAATTCCATACATTTTATTTTCCAAAAACACTTAATAAACAATGTTTTTAAATAAATTTAAGAAATATGATATTGTTATTTTAAATAACCAAACACAACTCTCCCATTTTAAAATGGTTTTCTGCCTCAAAATAATATTTAAAAAACCAAAACCCAAGTGAGAATCCCAATAAGGAGATCAATGGGATATGATATAAATAAAAAAATAGCGACAATACTAGTAGAATAATACCAATAAATCAATCAACCAAGTGAAAATGAAAAAAGAACATACAGATAGACAATCATTGTTATTTACAAAACATACCTATAAGCAATCCTTGGACACACTCAGTTCATACTAACCTACCATCGTATGGTCTATCTATATATTAAATAACCAATGTTCCATTAAAAACTATGAAATCCAGTAGCATGTCCTTCTTGGACTCTTAGAAAGTATAGGGGGTTCCAACCAGACTAATATGGGTTGATAAGAAACCATCACTTGACCCTCTAGATCCTGCCCAAGTGTCTAATGATAATAGTACATAGTGAATGAGGAGATCCTCACTTATGTGGCATAAACCAATAACCCACATGCCACCTTTCTTTAATAGCACAAAAACCGACACCACCTATATGATGACCCTCCCCTAGGAGATTCCACTATAGAGGTTCCCATCAAAACACACATAAAAAAGTCCTAATAGGGCCTACACATTATATTAATTTGAAACCAATTATTAAAAAAACATCATAAAGTACCAACTCATACATAAACATTCCAAATCTAAATCCTTTTCAAAATAATTCACTAATACAATACTGCTACCAAGGATAAAACATAAAACATGCTCTAAAGGTTCCAAATGAGCCTCTATAATAGTTAGAAACCAAACCATGTTTTAATATGGAAAAGGGCCTTGATTTTGTAAACACACTTGAAACCACGTTTTTAACATTCTGAAATAAAGGATCCATTTTAGAAACACTATGGGTTTGAAGAGAGCATTTGAGAAAAATGGGAGGAAAGGAAAAGAAATGGAGGTGAGTCATTTTTAGAAAACAGGTTTATGGGGGGGGCATTTTCTATAAAGACATTATCATTCATCCGGACATCCATATTAACACCTCATTCAAATATAGATGTTTTCCACATCCAATGGATCATTATTTAAAATCCATCAAATACCAAAATTGCAATTTGATAAACATAAGTACCATTTAAACCAATTACAAGGGTCCATATATAAGTTCTAACCCATAAAATTCACACAAAACCACACACACAAGCCTTAATGAATAAATATCCAAGTTACAAAAACATAACTAACTCCAAACACAAACCAAGGTGCTAAATTTCATTCTAAAAGGTTAATTTGAAATTAATAAAACACTTTACATACATATATAGAAGAATAACCCTTGAAATCCCCTATAAACCCTTTTACACCCAATTATCAATATGAAAAACAACAAATAAATTTACACTAACACATCGAAGGACTGGATCATATTATAGACACCAAAAAACTCTCAAGGGATAAAGAAGGTGGCATCACAACAAAGAGAATTCATATTTGGGCCCAGGGGCCCATTCCGGGGGTCCCAGATGGGACGTTTGAAAAAACATCTACAGTGTGTGAAAAAAACTATACTACATGAAAAACTCTGGGTTTCGCGAGAGCTTTCCATGTGGGCATGGAAATTTATGCACCGCCACCCCAAAATAGTTGAATTTATGCACTGCTAATGCCGACACATAATAGAATTTTCACCAGCCTGTTTTCTGTGCGGATCTGCGACCCCAAGCACTTATAAATAGATGTTCACCCCTTCAACTTCCTGAGAGGAACCTGAACCATCTCTTCGACATGAAATTCACCTCTTGTGCGTGAAAAAGATGGCTCTTAGGTACATAATGTTTAACACCAGGTCTCCTGGGGGTCCACCTTTGAGTGAGACCACTTAGGCATGATCCTCGTACAAATCCCATCGAGCCCCTTCCCCCATGTATAATTCCATCCAATTGTGCGCAATCAATTCTTCGGCGCCCAATCCCTATTGCATGCCACCTCGACTGTTTCACACTCGCAATTCCTTTTTCACACCGCCCCAGCTGTTTTTGCACGTGCAATTACTTTTGCGCGCTGCCACTACCTTTTGTTCATGCGCCGCTCCATTGCATCTGCCATGGCCTTTTACAAACATGTCGCCCATTTGCGTGTTGGCCTGGGCTTTTTCCCACCTACGGCTTAATTGTCCGCCGAACCGACCCTTTTCTCACAACAGTTCCTTTTGCGCGCAAACCTCCCTCCTTGTGCGCCTGTAATGTCCCTCTTTCGGGCATCATTTTCGGGTGCCTCCTGCATCAAAAACACCTTCGCCATAAAATATTTTCTCGACGACCCTCTGGGTTTGTGCGAAGTAACTTCAAAGTCCCTTGGATGATACTTCCCATTGTGTTGCTTCGCCTCATGATTATTCTCATAGGCATGCTAAACGGTATCGCTTCTTCGCATAGACATGATAATGTGGAACCCCCAATGGTTCTCTCCATGAAACCTCCTATCCATGGCATTGCTTATCCCCTCTATTCACCAAGGTGCAGAGGGTACTGGTTATGTAAGTACTAGGGGTGCGGAGTGAACCAACCTCGTCCAAGAAGCATGACGTTAAACTCCCAAGCACTATTGTCCTCAGCACATGACGTTAAACTATGACCTCACCCCGTGCATCATATGCGGGGTGCACCCACCTTGAACATTCCGCACACCTACTGGTCCCCACGAGTGTAAGATCATTCCTCACATGGAATGAGATCCTCTTTATTGGAGCAACGTCTTTATGTGGGAAAGGGCGACCATCTCAGTGTAAGCCCCTAGAATTTCATGTAGGAGGCATCATCCCTACTCCTCCTTTATTCTTCGATCACAAGGACTGGGGGTGGGGGGGGGGGATGGACACCAGACCCCTCCTTTCTTCGGTACCAAATCCCACTCCCGCTGGGCTTTGTCACCATTGGGATGCTAACCATGTGAAGACCATGTTTCCTCTCTGGGATGCGAACCATGTGTAAGACTCTGTTTCCTCTTTGGGTTGTGATCATGTGTAATCCCCACCACACATCTCTTGGACGCACAATTCGCGACATGATCATTAGGCATTTTATGCCTCTTGTTTCTCACACCGAGCATGACTCATGTGAGATTAGAGTAAGCAGCGACCATGACATCCTATCTGGGAAGCCTAGAGTGTAAGCCCTAAACATACCTGAACTACGAGGTCTTTGATCCTTATCAAGTCCAGGTACATAGGAAACCTCCCTGAGATTCAATCCCAAAAACCATTGGTTCCCACCACCCCAGTCGTTCCGACCATCTTTACGTCAGTTCACCAACACTTTGGTTTTCCTTAGAGTGTAAGCCCCAAATTCCCCCTTCCGAACTACGTGGACATTGATCCCTGCCAAGGCAGGGTTCGTAGGAATCCTCTAATAGGTTCTATCCCAACACTCGGTCGCTCCGACCACCATTACGTTAGTTCTCCCCCGTCCTTCATGATATTAAACTATGGACCCCAATCAGTGGTAAGCCATTATTTCCCCAGTCAGTGGTAAGACGTTGCACACAAATCCTACCCTGAACTACAAGGTCTTTGTTCCTTGCTAAGGAAAGGTACGTAGGAATCCTCCATACGGTTTAGGCCCACCATCCACCTGGAGCCCAGGTCCTTATTTACGTCGGTTCACATACTTCTGCCCCATATTCGATGTACGTGGACTTTGATCCCTACCAAGTCGGGGTACGTAGGAAGCCTTCACGAGGTTCAAGACCAACAAAAAATGTTCCCGACCACTTAATGTCGGCCACCCTCATCCTACATGATGTTAAACTGCATTCCTCTTTTTATGGAAAGCCGTTGTCACTCCATTCAGTGGTAAGCCATTGTCAGCATCTTTCAGTGGTAAGTTGTTGTCACTCCATTCAGTGGTAAGCCGTTTTCAAGATGAACTACATTCACCAAACTATGTAGACTTTGATTCCCTACAATAGGGATATGTAGGAAGTCTCTTCGAGGATCAAGCTCAACTTCACTGTCACCCTTGAGATGGTTCTATTTCATTCCCCCTCCACTTAATTCATCCATCATCCATCCTGATTATTATCCAGGCCACCACATCCCAGTGAAATCAAGCCATCTCATTCCCCATTCCCATCAATAGTGACCCAGAATTCAACCATACGTTGGCCCCAACATCAGTGTTCCCTCTAGGGGTTGCACCCATCTGATCCACTCTATTTAATGTTCTGATCAGTCCGATCTGTCTCCACTAGACGTTAAAATTGTGACGTACCCTGTGTTAAACATGGGTAGATGAAGAAAACCTCAGATACATGCCCATGGAATATGATTCTCTACATTCGATGCAGGATGCATCGGGCTTCTGCGCCCTCGAGAAGCCCTATAATAAGGGACAAAAGGCAGACACGCTAGTGTCTCAGTGCCTAGACACGCCAATAGTGCCCAACGCAACTACTACCCTGAACAAAGGTTGGTGCCTTGACCGCACCCCTGGAAATGTCCTGACAGAAGTCACTACTGGAAATGCTGTTTTTCTCAACGGGTGTTTACCAACGGTTTTCTAAAACCGTTGGGCTTGAAGGATTAAGAAAGCCTTTCCCAACGGTTCATTGAAACCATTGGGAAAAGCCACCCCTTTGCCAACGGTTTGAGAAACTGTTGGTAAAGGGGTGTGTTAATCACCCTTTTTCCAATGGTTATGTTGAACCGTTGGGAAAGGGTCACCCCTTTGCCAAAGTTTTCCTCAAACCGTTGGTAAAGGGGTCCTTAGCATCTCTTTCCCAATAGTTCTTAAAAACCTTTGGGAATTATTTCCTCCAAATCCAGCCGCGGGGCTGCTCTCCCCCATTCGCACAGAAACCTAATTTCATCTGCTCCACCGCTCTCCTCTCGCGAAATCCCCTATCCGAAGAGGTGAAAACCATCTGAAATTAGGTATCTTTTCATTTATACACATATACTTCCTTATTTTAATTGTTATTGCTTTAGTATTTTAGTTTTAAGTTATTAATCCACCTCCAGCTCTCTGCTACTCTCCAAATCCCCCATCCGAATAGGTGAAAACCCATTTGAATCATCTCAAATCAAGTAATTGTTTCTTTATACACATATGGTACCTTGTTTTTATTGTTATTGATCTAATATTTTAGTTTTAAGTTTGGATTTTGATGTGATTTCACCGTGTAAAATAGGAAATGAATAAATATTTTGTTAATTAATTAGTTTCCCCTGGAATATCAGTTGTGTTATAATGTCCATGCTAAATAAAGGGGTAATGTAATAAAAGACCTTGAATAAATAAATTGTGGATGTTGGGGTATGTTGCCTCTATGAGAGGTTTTTTGTTGTTTTTCATTATATGTTGTAGGCTGTTTTATGGGGATTGAGGTGACCAGTTGGGCTTTGTGATATGTGGGGTTGTAATGTGATGGTTAGTGGGCATGGATGTGTCATGTGAAGTTGTATGATAGTGATGATGTGTGGTGGTGTTGTGTAGTGTGGAGGTGTTGTGTGATGAAGTTGTGGTGTATAATGTGGTGAGGTGGTTTTGGTTGTGTGGTGGTTTGTGATGTGCAATATTTTTATTGTGATATGTGGTTGTTTTGGTGAGATGGTTGGTCGATGTAACATGGTGTTGAAGGTTATTGTGAGATGGTGAGTTGTTGTGTGGTGGTTTTATTAGTTTCCTGGTTATCTATGGAATAAATTATGCAGTTAAAACAAAAAAACAAGATATTAAATAAATGAGATGAAATAGAAATGGATGTGTGGTAAATGGATTTAATTTATTTAACATTAAATGAATGGACAATGTAAGTGTGAATGAAGTGTCTTATAAATGAATGTGAGAAATGCTATGCGTCTTGTTTGGTGGTGGTGTGGTTTATGTGTTTTATGGTAGTAGTGAAGTTTGTGATTATGTAGTTAATGTGAACCCATTGGTTGAGTATTTTGTGATATCTATATATCATGTATTTTTATGTTATTTCTACAGATTCTAGGGGGGTGGTATGTCTAGGTGGTGGTGGTGGGGTTGCAGGGGAGGGGGGTGTGGGCTGTTTGGGAGGGTGGGCGGGGATATCTAGGGGGGGTACGGGGTGTCCAGGGGGGTACGGGGGTGGGCGGGCTGTCGACAAGGGTGGACGGGCTATCCACGGGGGTGGCTGGGCTGTCAAGGAGGGGTGGGCGGGCTGTCCAGGGGGGGTGGTTGGGCTGGCCACGGGGGGTAGGGGTGTCCAGGGGGTGGGTGGGCTATCCAAGGGGGTGGGGGGCTGTCCATAGGGAGAAGGGGTGTCCAGGGGGGTGGGTGGGCTATCCACAGGGGTGGTTGGGCTGTCTAAGGGGTAGGGGGTGTCCACGGGGGTGGGTGGGTTGTCCACGGGGGTGGGCGGGGCTGTCCACGGGGGTGGGAAAGGCTGTCCACGGGGGTGGGCGGGGCTGTCCAGGGGGTGTGGGCTGTCCTGGGGGTCTGGGTGGGGTGTCCTGGTGGGGGAGGGGTGTGTGGGGTGTCCAGGGGGGTGGTATGTCTAGGTGGTGGTGGTGGGGTTGTAGGGGAGGGGGGTGTAGGCTGTTTAGGAGGGTGGGCGGGGCTATCCCGGGGGGTTACGGGGTGTCCAGGGGGGTACGGTGGATTGTCTGATGTTTCTCTAATGATCAAGGATGGAAGGTTTGGAGGACATCATGAGTCCTGGCTGGTTGATCCTAGAAGCAATTTCATGATCATGGATGTAATGCCTATAGGGAATCTCTTGATTTTAGTGATCTTCTCCATTTTCATCAAAAGACATGTTTGACACACTGGGAGGGAAACTCTAGAGTCAGTGTGACATGTCTTGAAGGGTGATTTATGTCCATAGTGACATGATTTGAGGACATCACATGACCTAGTTGGTGTGCCTCGAGGGTGTTAAGGGAGCCATCTAACATTCCTGACATTTAATATGAGACTGAGATAATATGTATTGATTCCCCTATATAGAAGGAGATACATATCTATTGGAAAACATGTAGTCTGTATGGTGAGAATTAAGGGCTTTTCATTACAAGGGTGGCATATTCATGGGTTCCATCTGATTTTATTTGACATGTCAAGGGGACATCAAATGATCAAAATAGGTTTCCAATGGAATGTATTGTTAACATGATGAAATTTCCTAGTGCAATAAAATTTCATAGGTGATGCATGTTATGAACATTAGGGTCAACATATAATTCCTTCACCTTAGTCAATCATATTTTAGTATTTCATCCATCCTTTTATCCCAAATTCCTTAGATTTATACATTATTTTATTATATTATGTCTCAAATTATCTAAAATATGTGTTTTATGTTCTTCACATGACCTATCATAATTCCTTCTCATAATCTATAGTGATCATGGGAAGATCCCATGCATGATTCAAGATCACTCAAATTATTCTGCAAATCATACATAATGGAAGCCTTACATGATGTGAGATGATTATATCTATGAAATCTACTCAGGTACCTGGTGAGGAAGTGCATTTTAATTCAAAAAGGTAAATCGCATATGAGGATACCCTACTAATATGGTTATGGGATGAGTCATGCTCTGATGTGATAACACATTAAGTTCTTGTTGGTTTTACATTTTTTCAATAACACATTAGTATGTTTTTTTCACATGTGTAGTTGATACCATGATTATTTTCTTCCTTTATCGTTTACTTAAATGTATTTTCTATTAAAGTTCAATCCTATTGAATTGTTTATGACAAAATGACTTATATGAATTCTTTTTACAGAATGGTTAGAAGTTGGATGTATGAAACCGATCGTATCTCAAGCGATTTTCAAAACAAATTGGAGAGCTTTATAGATTTTGCATTTCACAATGCTTCATATAGTGGTCGCATACACTGCCCATGTTCCAATTGTGTTGGTAGACCTTGGTTGAGTCGTGAAGAAGTCAGCTACCACATAACCAAAAATGGTTTTCAAGAAAACTACTTTGTGTGGTATCACAATGGGGAGAAAATGAATTCTCAAATTGGTGATGATCGAAATGAAAGGACTGGAATGGAGAATTTGTTAGATGATAGGTTTCCGTTTATTCGTCATCATGAAAAAGAAAGGATTTTGACTCAGGAAGACGTCGATATGAGGACAACTGATGCATCTAGTGAAAATGATGATATTGATAGGGTGAAAAAATTGAATGATGCTGCCCCGACTCCAGTATATCGAAAATGAGATAAAATGAAAAAGCTGGAATTTTTAATCCGATTGTTTCATGGAAAAACTATGTATGGTATTTCTAATACAGCAATCGATTACATTCTTACCCTCTTGAAGGAATTACTTCCAGATGATGAAAATATTCCCTCAAACCACTATATGGCATGGAAGTTAGTTGAAGAACTTGGATTTTCCAGAAAAAAATTCATGCTTGCCCAAAAGATTGCAGTTTATTCTGGGAAGAAACTGCTGCATGAAATGAATGTATAAAATGTGGCACATCCTGCTGGAAGTCAAAATCTGATGGAACACCATCCCGCGTTCCACAGAAAGTAATGTGGCACTTTCCATTGATCCCCAGACTCCAGAATCTTTTTATATCTGATGACATATCAATAAAAATGAGATGGCATGATACCGAGAGAAAGAAGACTAATGATGAGTTGGTTCATCCTGCAGATGGATTTTCATGGCAGAGATTTGATTCTCGACATCCTGATTTTGTTGCTGATATGCGTCATGTGAGGCTGGGTCTTTCATGCGACGGTTTTAATCCGTTTGGGCAGATGCTTACTTCGCACAACACATGGCCAGTTTTTATACACATTTATAATCTTCCCCCATGGTTGTGTATGAAAAAATCTTTCACTTTCATGAGTATACTCATATATGGTCCTTCTGATCCCGACATTGATATTGATGTATACATGCAACCTTTAATAAAAGAGTTGAAACTTCTTTGGGATGTGGGTGTGCGCACATACGATGCATGTTCGAAAGACATATTTTAGATGTGTGCTGTGCTTATGTGGACGATCAATGATTTTCCGGCTTATGCAATGATGTCTGGATGGAGCACGAAGGGAAAACTGTCATGTCCTGTTTGTATGAAGAATACACGATCCAGAAGACTGAAACATCGTTGTAGTTTCAGTTTTATGGGACATCGACGATTTTTGCCAAAGGATCATCCATATAGAATGAATTGTCGAAGATTTGATAATACTATAGAGACCGATGATCCACCTCAGCATATGTCTGGAACTGATGTTCTTAATGAATTGAAAGATTTCAGTTTTTCGTTCGGGAAGGGTCAAATGAAATCTGGAAAGAGAAAGAATGTTTCCACAGAAACCTGTAACAATTGGAGGAAGAGGAGTATCTTTTTTGATTTTCTTTATTAGTCAACAAATTTTCTACGTCATTGCTTAGACGTAATTCATATTGAAAAGAATATATGTGAAATGCTGCTTTCAGTTCTTCTAAATGTCAAGGGGAAGATAAAAGATGATTTACGATCTCGACGTGACTTGGTGGATTGGGGCATCAGACCAGAATTACATCCTGTGCGTATCAGTGAAAATAAATGGCAACTTCCATGTGCTTATTATGTGATGACACCTACTGAAAAAAAACAATATTTGGAAGTATTAGAGACTATTAGAGTTCCTGATGGCTATTCAAGCAACATATCTAAACGGGTCAACAGAAGAGAGTTGAAGATAAAATCTTTGAAGACTCATGATTATCACGTTCTACTGCATGAGTTTCTTCCAATATCAGTCCATCATCTTTTGTCCAATAATGTAAGGGTGGGTGTTATTCGGTTGTGCCATTTGTTTAGAGATCATTGTGATAAGAAGTTTTCCAAGTCTTTCTTACAAAAAATGTTGACAGATTCCCCATTAATTTTGTGTGAGTTGGAGAAAATATTTCCCCCATCATTTTTCACATGCATGATGCATCTGACTGTCCATATTCCAACTGAAATACTTCTCGGAGGACCTGTTTCTTTTCATTGGATGTATCCAACTGAAAGAAATATGTTCACATTAAAGTCTTATGTTCGAAACAAGAATCATCCCTAAGGTTCTATCGTGAATGGTTACTTAGCTCAAGAATGTATGGATTTCTGTTCAATGTATTTGTCTGATCTTACTACAAGAATGAAATGACCAATGAGAAATGAAGAAGAAAAATATGAGCAAATTGAACCCAGTTTCCATCACTTCCTCAAACAGGAGGAATTCCTGGATCATATACATTGAAGACATTAAGCCATGAAGAGCGGGAGATGGCACATCGCACAGTTTTGTTCAACTGTGATTTGTTCGATGACTATATCAGGTAACAAAATTGAATATGTATATCTTACATATATATCTGTTAAACTATTCATATTTTTTATCTACAGGGAATATAAAACAATGATAAATAGGAAGCATCGTTCTTTATATTTGAGAAGGAGAGAGACTTTTCATAGCAAAGTGTTTTCTGCTTGGTTAAAATTGAAGGTAAAAATATTACTGTTTAAATTAATTATTTCAATATTTACTTAAGTTTAACTGTCTTTTATATTGCAGGTATTGAGTTTGTCTGCTGACTCTGTCTCTGAGGAAATAAGAGCTTTGGATTTTGGTCCTAATACCATGGTTCGTGACTGTAAATCAATTGTTATCAATGGGTACATATTTATTGTCACTGAACGAGCAAAAAACATGAGAACACAACATGATGGTATTATGGTTACTGCCACAACAGATTGTTATGCAAGTGCATCAGATAGTAGACCGCGAATTGAAAATGTGGGTTATTATGGAGTCGTTGAGAAAATAATAATATTGGATTATTACTCTCATGGACGAGTCACAATAATGAAATGCCATTGGTTTGATTCGATGACGAGACATGACAAATTTATTGATGATTGTGGATTTCGAGTAATTAATATGACCCTCACTCTTGCTACCGAAGAACCATATGTGTTGGCGTCAATGGATAAACAAGTTTTTTATGTCAAAGATCAACTTCAACCTGAATTTGGTGTCATAGTTGAAGTAATTCCAAGACATATTTTTAATGATGCTGATGATGGAATTGAAACTGTCCCTATTTCCATTGGAACCAATCCATTTATTTCTTTTGATGACTCTAATAGCTCAATTGTCAGAGTTGATTGTGAACCTGAAGTTGTGGTTGGAAATATATAGAATCATTCATCCATGTTCTCAATTATTTTGGTTTACCTCGAGTTGGGTTGTTAAGGTTGGTAATATTAATATTTATTTAGAACGATCCATGGGTCATATGTGACGTGTAAGAGTCAACACCACCTCTATCCGAGACGCGGTGTGGCCGACACCCCTCAAAGTGTCTCTATTTTGTTTAAAATGGATTTCATTTTTAGTGAAAACAAAAAATGACATACGGAAAACCGACCAAACGCATTCAGTATCTATTGAAACATTAGGAGAACGATCCATGGGTCATATGTGACGTGTACGAATCAACGCCACCTCAATCCGAGGCGCAGTGTGGCCGACACCACTCAAAGTGTCTCTATTTTGTTTAAAATGGGCAGTATTTTGGCCGTTAATGACACCAGAACTGCGTTGTCGGTCACCGCGGGCACATGGCATGTACGATTGATGTGCCGTCTGCGTGTACACGTCATCAATAATAATTAGAATGTTTCACGGTGGTTTCAGGTCAATCCGAGGTCGTCCGTTTTGAATTTGACCGTTTGACGCCCGTTTTGGCCATTTATGACACCAGAACTGCGTTGTCAGTCACCGCGGGCACACGGCACGTCCGATTGACGTGTTGCCTGCTCAACCGCTTCATAAATCACTCAACCGTATTTGTCATATGATTTCAGGTCATTCTGACTTCGTTCGGCCCGTTTGGACCCCCCTCACGCGCGTTTACGAAGCGCGTGCATCACTTAAAATACGAATATTGAGCCGTACCGTGCAAACCGCACATCTTATTGACGTTCTGTCTACGCGTACATGTCATTAATAATAATTATAATGCTGCACGGTGGTTTCAGGTCAATCCGAGGTCGTCCGCTATGAATTTGACCGTTTGACGCCCGTTTTGGCCGTTTATGACACCAGAACTGCGTTGTCGGTCACCGCGGGCACACGACACGTCCGATTGACGTGCCGTCTGCTCGAACACTTCAGAAATCACTCAACCATATTTGGCGTCTGATTTCAGGTTATTCCGACTTTGTTCGGCCCGTTTGGACCCCACTCACGCGTGTTTACGAAGCGCGTGCATCACTTAAAATACGAATATTGAGCCGTACCGTGCAAACCGCACGTCCGATTGACGTGCCGTCTGTGCGTACACGTCATTAATAATAATTAAAATACTGAACGGTGGTTTCAGGTCAATTTGAGGTCGTCCACTATGAATTTGACCGTTTGACACCCGTTTTGGCCGTTTATGACACCAGAACTGCGTTGTCGGTCACCGCGGGCACACGGCACGTCCGATTGACGTGTCGTCTGCTCGACCACTTCAGAAATCACTCACCCATATTTTTCGTCTGATTTCAGGTCATTTCGACTTTGTTCGGCCCGTTTGGACCCCACTCACGCGCGTTTACGAAGCGCGTGCATCACTTAAAATACGAATATTGAGCTGTACCGCGCAAACCGCACGTCCGATTGATGTGTCGTCTGCACGTACACGTCAAGAATAATAATTAGAATGTTGCACGATGGTTTCAGCTCAATCCGAGGTCAGCCGCTATGAATTTGACCGTTGGACGCCCGTTTTGGCCGTTTATGACACCAGAACTGCGTTGTCGGTCACCGCGGGCACACGGCACGTCCGATTGATGTGCCGTCTGCTCGACCACTTCAGAAATCACTGTCCCATATTTTTCGTCTGATTTCATGCCATTCCGACT
The DNA here is from genome assembly GCA_963277665.1 of Viscum album. Classification (NCBI taxonomy): domain Eukaryota; kingdom Viridiplantae; phylum Streptophyta; class Magnoliopsida; order Santalales; family Viscaceae; genus Viscum; species Viscum album. The sequence goes on along the minus strand of OY728159.1, from coordinate 597,444,031 downwards.
TCGTTCGGCCCGTTTGGACCCCCCTCACGCGCGTTTACGAAGCGCGCGGATCACTTAAAACACGAATATTGAGCCGTACCGCGCAAACCGCACATCCGATTGGCGTTCCGTCTATGCGTACACGTCACGAATAATAATTATAATGTTGCACAGTGGTTTCAGGTCAATCCGAGGTCATCCGCTATGAATTTGACCGTTGGACGCCCGTTTTGGCCGTTTATGACACCAGAACTGCGTTGTCGGTCACCGCGGGCACACGACACATCCGATTGACGTGCCGTCTACTCGAACACTTCATAAATCACTCACCCGTATTTTTCGTCTGATTTCAGGCCATTCCGAAATCGTTCGGCCCGTTTGGACCACCCTCACGCACGTTTACGAAGCGCGCACATCACTTAAAACACGAATATTGAGCCGTACCGTGCAAACCGCACGTCCGATTGATGTGCCGTCTACGCTTACATGTCAAGAATAATAATTAGAATGTTGCACGGTGGTTTCATCTCAATCTGAGGTCGTCCGCTATGAATTTGACCGTTTGACGCCCGTTTTGGCCGTTTATGACACCAGAACTGCGTTGTCGGTCACTGCGGGCACACGGCACGTCCGATTGACGTTCCTTCTGCTCGACCACTTCATAAATCACTCTCCCGTATTTGTCGTCGGATTTCAGGCCATTCCGACTTCTTTCAGCCCGTTTGGACCCCCCTCACGCGCATTTACGAAGCGCGCGCATTACATAAAACACGAATATTGAGCCGTACCGCGCAAACCGCACGTCCGATTGACGTGCCGTCTATGCGTACATGTCACGAATAATAATTAGAATGTTCCACGGTGGTTTGAGGTCAATACGAGGTTGTCCGCTATGAATTTGACCGTTGGACGCCCGTTTTGGCCGTTTATGGCACCAGAACTGCGTTGTCGGTCACAGCAGGCACAAGGCACGTCCGATTGACGTGCCGTCTGCTCGACCACTTCATAAATCTCTCACCCGTATTTGTCGTCTGATTTCAGTCCATTCCGAAATCGTTCGGCCCATTTGGACCACCCTCACGCGCGTTTACGAAGCGCGCGCATCACTTAAAACACGAATATTGAGCCGTACCGCGCAAACCGCACGTCCGATTGACGTTCCGTCTATGCGTACACGTCACGAATAATAATTATAATGTTGCACGGTGGTTTCAGGTCAATCCGAGGTCGTCCGCTATGAATTTGACCGTTGGACGCCCGTTTTGGCCGTTTATGACACCAGAACTGCGTTGTTGGTCACCGCGGGCACACGGCACGTCCGATTGACGTGTCATCTGCTCGACCACTTCATAAATCACTCTCCCATATTTTTCGTCTGATTTTAGGCCATTCCGACTTCGTTCGGCCCGTTTAGACCCCCCTCACGCGCGTTTACGATGCGCCACATCACTTAAAACACGAATATTGAGCCGTACCGCGCAAACCGCACGTCCGATTGACGTGCTGTCTGTGCGTACAAGTCACGAATAATAATTAAAATGTTGCATGGTGGTTTCAGGTCCATCCGAGGTCGTCCGCTATGAATTTGACCGTTGGACGCCCGTTTTGGCCGTTTATGACACCAGAACTGCGTTGTCGGTCACCGCGGGCACACGACATGTCCGATTGACGTGCCGTCTGCTCAACCACTTCATAAATCACTCTCCTGTATTTTTCGTCTGATTTCAGGCTATTCCGACTTTATTCGGCCCGTTTGGACCCCACTCACGGGCGTTTACGAAGCGCGCGCATCACTTAAAACACGAATATTGAGCCGTACCGCGCAAACCGCACGTCCGATTGATGTGCCGTCTGCGCATACATGTAACGAATAATAATTAGAATGTTGCACGGTGGTTTCAGGTCAATCTGAGGTCACCCGCTATGAATTTGACCATTGGACGCCTGTTTTGGCCGTTTATGACACCAGAACTGCGTTGTCGGTCACCGCGGGCACACGGCACGTCCGATTGACGTGAAATCCACTAGACCACTTCATAAATTACTCACCCGTATTTGTCGTCTAATTTCAGGCCATTCCGAAATCGTTCGGAACGTTTGGACCACCCTCACGGGCGTTTACGAAGCGCGCACATCACTTAAAACACGAATATTGAGCTGTACCGCGCAAACCGCATGTCCGATTGACGTTCCGTCTGCGCGTACACATCACGAATAATAATTAGAATGTTTCACGGTGGTTTCAGCTCAATCCGAGGTCGTCCACTATGAATTTGACCGTTTGACGCCCGTTTTGGCCGTTTATGACACCAGAACTGCGTTGTCGGTCACCGCGGGCACATGGCACATCCAATTGACGTGAAGTCTACTTGACCACTTCATAAATCAGTCACCCGTATTTTCCGTCTGATTTAAGGCCATTCCGACTTCGTTCGGCCCGTTTGGACCCCCCTCACGCGCGTTTACGAAGCGCGCGCATCACTTAAAACACGAATATTGAGCCGTACCGCGCAAACTGCACGTCCGATTGACGTGCCGTCTGCACGTACACGTCACGAATAATAATTAGAATGTTTCACGGTGGTTTCAGATCAATCTGAGGTCGTCCGCTATGAATTTGACCGTTGGATGCCCGTTTTGGCCGTTTAGGACACCAGAACTGTGTTGTCGGTCACCGCGGGCACACGACACGTCCGATTGATGTGCCGTCTGCTCGACCACTTCATAAATAACTCTCCCGTATTTTTTGCCTAATTTCAGGCCATTCCGACTTCGTTCGGCCCGTTTGGACCCCCCTCACGCGCGTTTACGAAGCGCACACATCACTTAAAACACGAATATTGAGCCGTACCGCACAAACCGCATGTCCGATTGACGTCCCGTCTGTGCGTACATGTCAAGAATAATAATTAGAATGTTTCACGGTGTTTTTAGGTCAATTCGAGGTCGTCCGCTATGAATTTGACCGTTGGACGCCCGTTTTGGCCGTTTATGACACCAGAACTGCGTTGTCGGTCACCGCGGGCACACGGCACGTCCGATTGACGTGTCGTATGCTCGACCACTTCATAAATCACTCTCTCGTATTTTTTGTTTGATTTCAGGCAATTATGACTTCGTTCGGCCCGTTTGGAACCCCCTCACGCGCGTTTACGAAGCGCGCGTATCACTTAAAACACGAATATTGAGCCGTACCGCGCAAACCGCATGTCCGATTGATGTGCCGTCTGCGCGTACATTTCACGAATAATAAATAGGATGTTGCACAGTGGTTTCTGGTCAATCCAAGGTCATCCTCTACGAATTTGACCGTTGGACGCCCGTTTTGGCCGTTTATGACACCAGAACTGCGTTGTCGGTCATCGCGGGCACACGGCACGTCCGATTGACGTGCCATCTGCTCAACCACTTCATAAATTACTCAACTGTATTTTTCGTCTGATTTCAGGCCATTCTGAAATCGTTCGGCCCGTTTGGTCCACCCTCACGCGCATTTACGAAGAGCGCACATCACTTAAAACACGAATATTGAGCCGTACCGCGCAAACCGCACGTCCGATTGACGTGCCGTATGCGCGTACACGTCAAGAATAATAATTAGAATGTTTCACGGTGGTTTTAGATCAATCCGAGGTCGTCCGCTATGAATTTGACCATTTGACACCCGTTTTGGCCGTTTATGACACCAGAACTGCGTTGTCGGTCACCGCGGGCACATGGCACGTCCAATTGACGTGTCGTCTGGTCGACCACTTCAGAAATCACTCACCCGTATTTGTCGTCTGATTTCAGGCCATTCTGACTTCGTTCGGCCCGTTTGGACCCCCCTCACACGCGTTTACGAAGCGCGCACATCACTTAAAATACGAATATTGAGCCGTACCGCGCAAACCGCACGTCTGATTGACTTTCCGTCTGCGCGTACACGTCACGAATAATAATTATAATGATTCATGGTGGTTTCAGCTCAATCTGAGGTCGTCCGCTATGAATTTGACCGTTGGACGCCCGTTTTGGCCGTTTATGACACCAGAACTGCGTTGTCGGTCACAACGGGCACACGACACGTCTGATTGACGTGCCGTCTTCTCGCCAATTCATAAATCACTCTCCCGTATTTTTCGTTGGATTTCAGTCCATTCTGACTTCGTTCGGCCCATTTGGACCCCCCTCACGCGCGTTTACAAAGCACGCGCATCACTTAAAACACGAATATTGAGTCGTACCGCGCAAACCGCATGTCCGATTGACGTGTCATATGCGCGTACACGTCACGAATAATAATTAGAATGTTTCACGGTGGTTTCAGCTCATACTAGAGACGTGGTGTGGCCGGCACCCCTCAAAGAGTCCGTCTTTTGTTTCAAAAGGACGTCATTTTAAGTGAAAAACATCAACTTCCATACGGAAAACCGACCTAACGCATTCCGAATCTGTTGATAATTTATCCCAACAATACATGGGTCATATGTGACGTTTACGAGCCAACGCGGGATGAATCTGAATCATGGTGTGGCCAGGATAAGTCTAAGTGACTCACTTTTGTTTAAAATGGACACCATTTTAAGTACATACGGAAAAACGACCAAACGGATTCGGTTTCTGTTGAAACTTTAGGAGAACGATCCATGGGCCATATGTGACGTGTACTAATCATCCCCGCCTCAATCCGACATGCAGTGCGGCTGGAACCACTCAAAGTGTCCGTCTTTTGTTTCAAAAGGACGTCATTTTAAGTGAAAGACATCAACTGACATACGGAAGAACGACCAAACGCATTCGGATTCTATCGATACTTTAGTACAACGATCCATGAGTCATATGTGACGTGTACAAGTCAACCCCGTCTTAATCCGAGACGCGGTGTGGCCGACACCACTCTAACTCTGTCTCTTTTGTTTAAAATGGACATGATTATAAATGAAAAGAACAACTGGCATACGCAAAACCTACCAAACGCATTCGTAATATTTTGATAATTTATCACAACGATCCATGGGTCATATGAGACATGTACGAGCCAACCCGGGATGAATCTGAGTCGCGGTGTGGTCAGGATTAGTCTAAGTATCACACTTTTGTTTAAAATGGACAACATTTTAAGTACATACGGAAAACTGACCAAACACATTCGGTTTCCATTTAAACTTTAGGAGAACGATCCATGGGTCATATGTGATGTGTACGAATCAACCCTGCCTCAATTGGAGACACGGTGTGGTCGGCACCACTCATAGTGTCCGTATTTTGTTTCAAAAGGACGTCATTTTAAGTGAAAAACATCAACTGGCATATGTGTTGGTTGGTTGGTTTGCATTATTTGTATGTGTTGGTTTGTTCTCTATATGTATGCATTATATGTGTTACAGGTACAATAATTGGATTGAAAAATGAATTGAAAACGAGGGCATAATTGGATTGAAAATTGAATTGAAACCAATGGTGAATGCCCAAAAACCAGACCTGATGTGCAAATTGCAGGCTGCTATGCAATTTGCACAGCAAAGCCTATGCCAACGGTTTGAAAACCGTTGGCATAGGCTCTATATAGCTGTTTTTACCAACGGTTCAAGGAACCGTTGGTAAAAACACCCTATCCCAATGGTTTGAAACCAAAAAACCCTATCCCAATGGTTTGAAACCATTGGGATATCCTGTTGAATGGTTGTTTTTACCAATGTTTCATAGAACCGTTGGTAAAAAACTTTCCCAACGGTTTGTAAACCGTTGGGAAAGAAAATTGTCTGTTGATTTCCCAACGGGCCAAACCGTTGGGATAGGTTTATTTTTTCTAACCTATCCCAACGGTTCTCTGTAAACCGTTGGGAAAAGCCTTTCCCAACGGCTTACTTCCCCACGGTTTTCAGAACCATTGGTATAACATATACCAACGGTTCTGCAGCCTTTCTCAACGGTTCTAAACCGTTGGGAAATGCTGGATTTCCAATAGTGAGTAGTGTAATTGACTGGAATCAATGAAGATATGTCACCAGGGAGAGTTTCACAAACAATGTATTAAATCTATAAGGGAGACCCTGACTAGGTGAAGAGTTCTGAGGAGGAATCCATGGAAGGAAGAACTGACATCCCATCATCCTATTTCAATCAAGGAGTAAAAGTCCCTAAATAAGGAGAAGTTTCCGCCCGCCTTTTGAAAGCAGGAATGCGGGGAAACAGACAGTGCCACCATCCCCCCAAAAGAGATGGACGCATGCGCCCCAATGAAAGCGTCAGAAACACATATCTTAAATAATATAATTAGGAAATCTAAAGCATCAATTGAATGTATGGTAAAAGAAATATAATGGAAACAACAACCTCAACAACGTGTGAATTCAACTAAACATTCAAAGAAGGAAAAACTAATACTTAGGAATTATCCACACACCCTAATATGAATGAAATCAGACCACATAAGCCATACCTCAAACTAGGGTTCATCCAATTGGGATCCCACCATGAAGGAACCTAAACTAGAATATGTAAGGGGGAGGAAGAAGAGACTTACCCAATGAGAAACCCACCAATAAATTGAAAGAGAATCACCCTAGATCTTTGGAGGTAGGTAGGAGGAATCCACCCAAGGTTCCCTTAGGGCCGCAAAAATAATAGGGAAGGGAAAAGAGGGGTTTTGGGTTATAACACATAGTGGTTAAAAAAGGAATTTAACACTTTTTAATGACCTGGGAGATTCATATGGGTTGGCTTTATAGTTTTCTAAATTGTGTGCCATCCGTACACACCCTACTAGATAGAAGGGACACCCATATTGTTTGGCCGCATGTTTTGGGAAACCATGCACTAACCTTTCACTATGGAACTATAAAGAAAATGAACAACCCATTTCCTGGATACTGTATGGTTTCCTTTAACCATTTGTAAGATGTTCTTCATGGACCTGACTCCAAAGGGTCCATAAGATTTCTCATGGGACCTGAACTATTTGGGCCAAACCATGTTCAACCCATGAAAGAAAAACCATGTAAGAAGTAAGTGAATTAAAAACATATAATTCCTTTAAATAAAAATTTTTTAACTCCCAAACCATGCACACAAACCATGGAAAAGACAATATCCAACGAGAAACTCCAAAACACAAATTTTCTCACTGAGAAATTGAATAAAACCCCAACCAAAATATCTAAAGCTATGAAAATAATGAAATAAAAGAAAAACTATTGTCGATGTGTGACATTATAGTAATGATTCTTTATTCCATGATTTTATAAATAATATTTAAAATATTTCAATGTGACCTCCATATGATTGTTTTTATATATTATGGATATATTAAATAAGTTCCTTCTCAACTTCCCTTATATAAAAATTAAACATTTACAATGTTTCAATTTTATGTTTGGTAAACATAAAACTTGTCATGTAGATGAATTCATCAATAAAAGTGATAAATTATAATTAAAAAAAATATGGGATTTATACCTCAAAAACCCAAAATTGCTGAAATGAACAATTTTGAGTGGTTTGGTGTACTGAGTTTATATCCTCTTATGAGTTACTTATGCCATCTTCCCTTAAAAGATTAAAAATAATGCTTGTTTATATTTTCAGAACGGGTAGATCTCTCACAACTTCTTATAAAATCTTCCCGTATAATTTTAGTGTAGATGGAAAATTATTCTATCCAATAATTCATTTTTATACATTAAACTAAATGGACATGAGTTACATTGAATTATGATTAGAAAAAAAATTATTTTAGATACCACTCATTTGGATATAATTTTTCTATTCTTAGAGCACTGACAGATGAAAAAATTTATTTTAAAGACAAATTCTTTCCCATTATCACATAGCTGACATACAATTAGTATGTTATTCTTAATTTCTTTAACAAAAAGATTTATTAGACTTTAACATTTTACCACATATAGAAGCTGTATTAATTCATTTAATATACTTGGGCACCATCATTTCCAAAATTAACAACTCCTCTATTATAATGATTGAATATTTTTAAAACATTAACATCTCCTATCATATGTGAGAAGAAGAAACTATCAAAAATACATTGTAGTGGCATGAAATTTCACAATATATTATTCATAAATAAATTATATATTAAATATAATGTTTCAAAAACTATTAAATACTTTAAAAAACATTAATATATTTTAAATATTAAATATGTCTGTTATAAAATAGTCATTAAATTTTATAGTATAAAAAGAAGTAACCTTGTTTAGAAATTAATTAAATAAATTTGGGAAATGTAACATCATGAATCACAATTATTTCTTATGAAGACAAATTTTCTAATCTAGGAAGTGATGTAACTTCTATATGGGTTTTTCTTATACCAATCCCAAGATGATGTTGAGGAATTACGACTTCAGTGGAATCGTTAGTGGAAAAATTGTAAGTTTTTATAAATCTCATCAAAATATTTGTTCACTAGATCCCCACCTTTGAGTTCCACTACTTAATATAGTATGTTTAAATCTTATATGGAGGTTATATGGGAGTTTCAAAGTAGATATTAGTATTATATCAACGTGTAATTATTATTTATAATATTGAATGGGTGTATTAGTATAAAATCCATTCGGATCTTAACAAATTTCTTTCTAGTTATGAATTATTATATTAAAATAATCTTTTAGAACTTTTAGATATGAATTTAATTATAATAAAAAAATTTATCATCTAGTTAATAGATATTTTCCGACAATAAATAATAATACATTCAAATTTTGCTTTCAAACATTTTTTAATAAAATTTATTGTTCCACACCTTGTGTATTTATATTATATATATTATTTGAATTCTATAATTTTTTAATTAATAAAATTAAATACATTTTTGAATTCACCATATCAAAATTTACTTGGTTTTAATTTTTTGGGAATTTTTTAAAAAGAATGATTTTAGGTGAATAATGAAAAATAATATTTTTACAAATAATATGAAATTTATGAAATTGTTAATATATAATTATTAATTGGATATTAAAGAATAAATTTTATAAGAAAAAAATATTTTATATTTTATATTGTAAGTTGAAAAATCATTTTTAATGTTTGAACCCATATACGATATTTTAGAAAATAAGTAATAATTTTATCAAAATGTTTTTTAAAACATTATAAATTTTGATATATAATTTTATTATAAATTAAATCAAATGAAATATATTTAAAATTTATATTTTGTGGGTCAAAATTATAAAATAATTACCACTTTTTTGGGTATAAAGGAAAATATTATAATGGTAAAAACTAGTTTTTAGAGTAAAAGATAAAATGGTCAAAGTAAATAATCTAAGAGTAAAATACATCAAGAATATTTAAAAATGTGTAGGAATTGTTTGTTGATATATTTTTCTAAATTATACCTTAAATTATATTATAAATGAGTTTTATAGACACTTTCATTTAGAGTGACTTCCCATAATGGGAAACGTTGTTGGTATTTTCTAAAATGACCTCCCTTTTCACTTATAAATGGGACACTCCTCCCATACATACCCTCACTCCATAAACCCATAATATTATCCCAAACTATGCAAAAAACTCTCTCTAGAATTCATAGAAATCCTAATTAGGTACTGGTTTTCTCCAAATACCATATATCAAGGGCTTAACACCCTTTACAAATGAGATAATCCAAGAAGTGAGGTATAAGTTATTATCCCCTCTTTCTATTTCCTATTGATTTATTTTGTTTTTTATTAATCAATTTTATTTTTATCATATTAAAATTATAACTTAAATACTATTATTATACTATAAATTTATTATAATAATGATATAAGAATTACCACTTTAACCATTTATATTAATAAAAACAAATCCATCACTTGTGTTTTGTGCAGAATACTGCCTCCATGATGCAACATGTTTTTTATTATTAACCACCTTAAATAGATGATCATAATGTTAAATTGGTAAATAATTATTAAATTTATAACACATTTTGTGTTCTTTAACAATAAAAAATATTATAAATTTCTCTTGTTATATAGGAAGAAAATCATCAACCATGTGTAGGTGTGGACTACCACATACATAGAACAATTTATTTATGTTTTTATTTTCATCACTACCATAAATGGATGGTCAAGATAACAATTTTTAAAGATTAATACTATTCTTATGATATTGTTAAGGTTCTAGTATGAAAAATTGTATAACCTTTTAACTATATGATCACTAAATGATAATCATTAATTCAATATTTTAAAACAAATATTCAAAGAAGAATGCATTTTTATTCTTATTATATAATTTATTTATATCAATTACATCATCTTATACTTCATTAAAATTATGATATATCTGATAAACATTAAATAATATAATTATTCTGGGTTTAATGATATTACTACTAAACCATCACATAATCATCCATTAATCATGGTATGTTCATGTATAGGTCGGTTTAACCACTTACATGAATAATACAATGAATTTATATCATGGACGAATATAAGGACTTAATTAATTTCATAATATAATATAAATATTTAAATAATGTTTCGTTTGGGTTTTTAAAGGATAAATAAATATTTAAATCATTAATTAAGAAAAAAAATGTGTAGGTTGAAAATCTCTGAAAAATCCTTCTTTTCGATTTCATCTTAATTGATAATGACTAAAGTACTCGTAAATATAAATTTAAAAATATAAAATCATTATAAGTCATAAATTAATTTAAAATTAATGAACATGTAATGATGAACTATGGGAGAAAAGGGAATGACAATATAGCTATTATGAAGCTAGTTCAAAATGATCAAGATAACTCACATGAGACATCAAAAATAGATAATAACTAACTAATAAAAATGTGGAGAATAAGTAAAAATGTAGTTTATAAAAGAGAACAAGAGCCTCATCCTAGTTGGTGAGGAATCAGTATGTGCATCCAAGAGACCTGAGTTCAAAAATAGATGAAGACATAATCTCCAGGGCGCAGTAGCAATACTGTAGCAATCACTGTAGTAGGCATAGTTTGGAAATGTAATAGATGAAACTATTCATCTATTTTGGAATTAGGTCCCTATTTTTGGTCTTCAGGTCCTTCTTGGCCTTCGATCTACCCATGCTCTTTAGGCCAGCAAGGCTATCGGGCCACCTCATTGCCTTTGGGACACATCAAGGCCTTAGGGCCACCTAAAATTGTGCTTAATGACCATAAAGAATCTATATGGAAATGTCTCCAAATGGGGATTTAGAGATGGCGCATTCACTAGAGTAGAAACTAAGTTGATTTTTTAGAAAGATAGGGTATGAAATTTTCATCAGAACCATCCTGTGGAAGCACGAGAAGCCTATCCTAAAAAGCCATGCGAAGGTGGAGAGCTGACATCACGATGAAGAAGTTGGGGAGGAGCCATTCTATGTAGTTATAGTCTTTATATTTTTTAAGACCTATGAGTCATGTAATATCTAAGCCTACATGCCTTATAAGGGTTCCCCCTCTTCCCTTGAAAGGGGGGTTATAAAAAATCAATAAAAAAATAAGGCCTTAGAGCCATTCAGGTAAGTTTATAAAAGATTATGTACGTGATGTTTTTTTTAAATTTATAATTTAGATATTTATTTATGTTATATAGGATCTTAGAGTGTGTTCATCTAAGAATGGAAACAATGTAATGGATTTCATAGTCTCAATTATAATTATTTGAGACATGTTATATGTTATGCACTATGTTTCCTTTTTATGGTGTTTTATTGATTTACTATCCCATGAATGTGATATAATTTATTTCCTTAAACTATATGGATATACTAATCTGAATAATGTTATTTTCATTAAATATATTTTGAATCTTGTGTTACCCCTATCATAAGAAATTTTGGTAACTCAATTTTCAATCACTGAGTTATGGTCATTCTGTTGATATTATTTCATAAAAGTTGAGTACATTATACACATTTTTTATATTTTGGAATATTCTCTCATTTTTTATTTTTTACCATAAAAAATCCTATGAAAATATTTCATTCTTCAAGGATTTTGTTTCCCTTAAAAGATATTGATAACTGAATTTTCCTTTATTTGAGTTATGAAATATGATATTGAACAATGTTCTTCAATTACTTTGTTCTAGTAACCTAATATTTTATTAAATGATATTTTATAATCCTCTTTGAAAAAAATATTTAATATCACTCACTCCAAAATAAATTTTTTAATCAAAAAATCCAATGTATTAATGGAAACAAAGGTGAAGGCCAAGTGGGTCACCCCTAACAATGATATTACAATAATAAAATTAAGACCCTGCGTAATGATACATAATGGTAATTTCACAAGCACTCCCTTTACCGGATGAGTTGTCTTCTTCAAATATACCTTTTCTCAATGTATGAATCACCTCAAATACCACGGGTTCTTGTATTATCATGAGGAATTCCAACTAAAATCTTATTGTCAGAATCAACCATAGAGAAACTAATTTCAGGGAGACCGCATAATGTGTAACCACTGAACATGGACTATGTTTCCACCCTAATTGAATTTCTTGGGATATAGTAAGTGATTAATCCAAAAACCACCAAGCCTTGGTCATCCCGCATCAGGAAACCACCTATCATTTCTCCATACAAGAAAGATCTATCAATGTTCATCTTTAGGCCTCTATTGGAAGGGTTCCATTTAACCCATTACCCTTGGTTATCAATATAAACTACCTATGATGGACTAATAATACAAGGAAGTATCCCCCTTAGTGAAATATAATATGTACCACTTGTTATCATATCAGTAAGAACTATCACAAGTGACTACACACAAACCATGAAGAATAGTGGGAGCATTTTTTTTTAACCAAACATGTTCTAATCCTCCTAGAGAATAATAGAAAACAATATAAGAACAATTCCACATATTTTAATCTACTTACTATTTTGTCCCTCCCCTTAAAATGATTTAATGATAATCTCCACCAATTAATCCCCATTCACTGAGATCCCCATGCACCAACTGATGAACTAACATATTTTTGTAGCTCATTCTAAATTGAAGGAGATATGCCATATTAATTATAAATAGGGATAATTAAAACATATCAATCATGAGGTTATAAAAATAACTTTATTTTTTATGTGTTTTTGTCCATAGGTAAAACCATGTTCCTCAAATTCAAGACTAGAATATTATTTTGAATATGTATTTTCTTACACCATAGCTCACTACTAGAAATTAGTTCTATACCAATGGAACTGTACCAATATTTTGGAAAAAACCATTGGTATAGGTACCTTATATAGACCCTATACTAATGGTTTAGGTAAAAAAATTGGTATAGGTACCATGGAGAGACCCCATGCCAATATATTTGGCTAATACTATTGATATATGTCTTTTATAGAGACCCTATACCAATATTTTCCCCAAAACTATTGGTATAGGACACTTATATGGATGTATACCCATAGTTTTGGCAAAAAATGTTGGTATAGGTCACAGATATAAACCTATACCAATAGTTTTGAACAAAACTACTCGTATAATTCCATTTTAGAGACCCTATACCAATTGTTTTATATAACCATTGGTATAGCTCAAAAAATCAAGTTACATACACCAACATCTCCCAAAACCATTATTATAGGTCTATAACAATGGTTTTGAGAACCATTGGTATATGTATATATATTTATTTATGGATTATCTTTGTTAAATAACATTAAAAACCTAAATTGTTAAAATAATTTTAAATATACATATATATATGTTTATGAAATTATGTTTAAAAAATCCATCTTTTGTTATTAGATAGGTCATTGGATTTTAAACGGGAGGTGCTGGGATAAGAAACAAGTCAGGTGCTATTTTTACATTACTTATACCAATAGTTTTGTAAAATCATTGGAATAGGTTTTTCATATGCCCTATACAAACAATTTTACAAAACTGTTGGTATATGTGTATACCAACAGTATTACCAAAACCGTTTGTATAGGTCTATACTAACACCATAACATCACAAAACCCTCCAAACCATTGGTATTGTATATAAAAATAGTTTGGTGACATATACCAATGGTTCCAAAACGTTAATATAGGTTTTTGTCTATTATTGGATTTCTCTCCAATTAATCCCATTCATTATTTACATGGATCATAGTAAGATAATCAAAGCTACAGAATCCTTCAGACATTGACTCTACGAAGACACATTTTCTTGGTTTTCCCATCGTAGTAATTCCACGTTCAGGATCTTCCTCTCCTTGATGAGCATCACATTAATAATGTAAATATATTAATTATCCTATAAAAAATAGAAAAATAGAATTGGTCACCCCGATATAAAAAGAGTATTTATAACCTAATTACCCTTTCAAAATATATTATTTCCATGAATAAACCCCCACAAACCTTCCCCTTAAGAGTCTCTATTTGTTAAGTAATGCATCACACAAGTATTTTTGCCCTTCTAGTTTGTTCTGAAACCCTCTACAATCCTCCTAAAACATATTCTTCCAAAAAATTTCCTATAATGAATTAACTTTATTGATATCCCAAGATAACCTTGCATGCACATCTTTCATGGATTTTGACACACATCTCAAGTTAAAAATCATTTGTTTTTTCATGTTCACCATTTTTCCCTAGGAATACCAATGTAATTTAGCACTCTAATTAGTATCCCATATAGATGTGGTCCTAATTATATCAATTTTTTTGATGGCCCCCTTGGTATCCTTGATCAATACCATTTCCCTTTTTATATTTAAAATGATCCCAAGTCATTGGACTTATCTTACACAATTTATTTTCTTATATATATATATGTATATATAATTTGAGGTATTAAACTTATTGTATAAAACATTTCAACTCATGAAACCTTCTTGTTTGATTCCATTCAAATCATTCATTTTCAAGGATGTTTTTCATAATTTTCAACATCCATATGAGTTTCTTTATTACGCTAGTGATATGTTCTTTTAAAATTATCTAGCTTATTTCTCTCTATGTATTATTTTATTCTATTTTCAATAAAACATATGTGCATTACTACATTTGTTTTCCTAACCACCCACTATAAATAGTCATAACTTTTCTTACCATTCCTTTTGTTTGTGAACACTATATGTTTATTCCTTTTATTTAAGGGGTTTCACTAAGATTCCATTGATCAATTGATTGAGGAAATTTTTATCTTATCCTTATACCATTTTGAAATAAGATATAAATACAATATGATTTATTATCTTCATTAAATGGTATTTATCTATAATTTTACTGAATATCTTTGGTTACCTATTTTTTTAATGGGTTTGTCACTTTGATTGTTTTCTTATGAAACCCATTTTATTTTCCTGAGTTATTTAAGATGTAATTAGTTAATGATCTTAAAGTGCATATCAAATGTATGGATGATAATGGATAAGTACCTATATCACAATCCAATTCATTGGCTATGAATTTATACCTCATTAGATAGGTATTAATGAGTATAATTTAGTTTCATGAAATAACTGGAACTAATGGTTTGGATCATGAAATTTAAGTTTCCTATACTAACGAATATTATATATTTGATAGACATTTCATAGTTTTATATTTATGAATAGGACTATATTATGCTCTCATGAATCACATTTATTAACTCACTCTTCTATTGTATGTTCAATTTTATGTTATGATTTTATCTTTGAATTATGAACCATGCTTTGTTGGGTATTATAATTTTTATCTATCTTGGTTGTACCCATATTATTAGCTTATTATCACTCATGACCTTTCACTGTTATCATTTATGTTTACCCTTATGAAGAATATGAGATCACCCCTTTCTTATTCTTCCATTTTATTATGTTATTAGTAAAATAAATTTGAATGATGATACTACAATGGTATATTATGAGAATAAATTTTTTTGGTGATGTACAGGACTTGTTATCGATAATTCATTTATTTACGTAGTGGGAAAACATCCACTAGATGAAGAACCATGTGTTATTTTAGAGAATATTTTTTCCCAATTCTATAAATATCTATACCGAAAAGGTAATGAGAATAAAATATATTTAAATATTTTCATTATGCCATGTAAAAATTGTATGATTAGGTTTAAGGAGCTATAGTTTTTATCAAATTATAACTTAGATAAATTAGATATTAATATGTTATCAATTTAGGATCAAATTAGTATTTCTAAATATAATCAATGTTTGATAAGTTAAGTTTTATCCTAATTTAAATGGTATAGATAACACTTTGTGTCTATTTAGGCATTATCCAAAATTTTAGGGATTAGGATGAAATAAAATCAGTGAAAACCCTAGGGAAAAGTCAAAGGGACATGTCTAAGTATAGGATAATATCCTAAAATTTTGTTAAAGTATATGTTGTGTGGTTTTTAAGAAAATACATCCCTATCTAGATACTTGAATGAGGATGTTTAATTTAGTACAATTTTAAATAGGGGTAATAATTACTAAGAGGGTGTGTTGTATATTAACTCAACCATGACCTAGTACATGATAAAGAGGTATATCATCACCCCTCACATGGAACTTCCTTGGGACATTCATTGGTCAATTACTTTTTATATAGATACCATTATGAAATATTTATTTCCTTGCTACATTAAGGGATTAATTTAAAAAATATGAGAGAAAAAAATTAAAGTAGTCTAAGTTGAACTTAGGGAGTTATTGAGTTAACTAATTATGACATATTTGAAATAAATATATCACTATTTTAAAGAAATTGTTTGTTAGAAAAGGTATATTAATATTTGTAATTTATGTTAATATACTCTAATTATTTTTGATATTATTATAACAATTTGTTTGTATTCGATTGAAACAAAATCATGAATATGGTGATGAAAAGGCATGTGTCAACAAACCATTATGTCTTATAACTAAATAAGTTAACATACATAAATGGTTGATAATCTTATTATATTCATATTATGATTGAAATGATTAGTTTTATAGTCTTACCCAAGGAAGTGAGGTAGATTCTGTAATAGAAATTAATTTTTGATAATCATATCTATTTTCAATAGTGAGTGATTCTCATCGATGGTATTAGAGTATATTCTAAAAATTATGAGGGTTATGTGAAGCATATACAATTTTTTCTTCAGTTATTAAACTTTAATTTTTTTGAAACCTATATTAAATAAAATAAATAACCTTGAAAAGTAATATAATGAGAAAGTTATATTTTTGTGTATAACTATTGATGAACAAATTATTGAGTTATGAATAAATTATAGGATTAATATATGATTTATGTTGGGTAATAATGGTTTGATTGATTTTGATAAAATCAAGTAAGATAGTAATTAAAATAATTAAAATTTTAAGGAAAAAGATATCCATGATATTTTTGGCGAAGTTTATATTATTTTTTATGATTATTATATATTGTTTGTAACATTATGAAATTTTGATAAATACATTTGAGGGCCAAAAAAAATTAATTTTTTCAAGAATATATTATATCATAGTGTTTTAATTTCATGTTGGTTCAAATAGTTTTGGGAGAGTTATGTTACAGAGAATATATGATTATGTTATATACTAGGCTATATGATTTTTTTAATTATTAGTGTGGTTTGAGGAAGGATAAGTAACTTGGTATATCCAAAAAAAATTAAGGTAGATGTCATATTCGATGTTATATCTCAAATGATTCATATTTTAAGAATTCCCTAACCTACTTTCATTAGTTAGGAATAATCAAAAATGAAGGAAAAAAATTTGTTGTGGAATGTAACATCCTGATATTGTACTAGATATTGTCATTAAATAAATAATAGATTAAATATCCAATTTCACACAATATACACAACAAAAATGAAAAACCTTGAAATATTTAAAATATTAAATATGATTGTTATAACTTGCCACTCAATTAGCTGGTATAAACTGAAGTAACCAAATCAAAAAAAATAATAAATAAAGAAGGAAGAATTAAAATATTAAAGGGAAAGTCTACTTTTTAAAGCCCATCTTCTAGATCAAAATTTAGGCAACATAGATAGTGTTTTCCCTCTACTAATACCTTTCTGAACTTGGAAAATTATAGCTTTAAGAAAATCATTTACGAGAACAACGTAATCTTATAGAACATGTTTTGAAATATATACTGGCTGAATCACCACCCCTAAGTTCCAATACTAGTTAACTTACCCTTATATCCTATGTTAAGGATATAAGGGTATATCTAAATTGAAATTCGTATGATATAAACATTTAATTATTATCTATATAATCGAGTAGGCATATGAATATAAATCCATTTTAAATTTAACAAAATTTGTTTTTTGAGTTATGCATTCCTTTATTAAAATGAAATTTTAAAAATATTAGATATGAATTTTACATAAAAATAATAATTTTTCAACAATTCAATAATTTTTTTAATAATATATAAAAGCGTATTCACATTATACATAAAAATGTGTTTTTCAAAAAATTGTTGTTCTAAACTTTGAACCTTTAGAATGTAACAATTGTTTTTTAATTTTAATACTTTAAATTATTAAAATGAACTTAATTCATGATTTCAACATATCAAAATTTATATACATTTTATATTTGGTATTTTTAAAAAATAAATATTTTTATGCTAATAGTCATAAATTCCATTTTTTACAAATAACATGACTCTTCTGACATTATTAATATATAATTTTTAATTAAAAATTCATTAAATAATTCTATCTGACAATATAAGTATTTTATATATGAATTTATGGATTATTTTTTTAGTTTTCAAACCCATATATTATATTTTATGGCATAAGAAATATTTTCTCAAAAATTGTTTTTAATACATTATATATTTTTATTTTAAAATTAATTTTTGTTTTTTTATATTGAATTAAATTAAATGGATTTAAAATTTAAAATAATTGGTTCCAAATTATCTAATATGTATCACTTTATTTTCAGTAATGAAAGATAAGTTACCTAAGATAAAAATCTAGTTACCATGATTAAATTAAAAAGGTGAAAGTAAATAATGTAAGAGTAAAAGACCTAATAAATGATTATAACATGTGTGTAAATGGGTGTTTGAGGCCCTGGTCGACCATATAAAATCTTCCACCCATTAATTAGAAATCTTGGATCCACTTTCCTTGAGTGTTAATTCTAATTAGTGAAAACATTTGGGTATTTTCCAAACATTCATCCCATGTCACTTATAAAAGGAACACTCTTCTCTTCACTTCCCCTCACACCATAAATCCATATGATCTACCCAAACTCTACCCATCCATCTCATAAATACTAAAATATATCTTAATTAGGTTATGTTATTCTCATAATTCCATCCCAAAATGGATTAAACCACTCTGTAAAGGAGATAATCCAAGAAGTGAAGAATAATTTCTTAACCTCTCTCTCTCTGTTTCCTATTTCTTTATGTTCTTTGATTCTTAAAAAAATTTCATTTCAGAATTTTAAAATAATATTATAAGTATAGGTATTATTATTTTATATTATTATAATTATTTTATAATCATTAATCACCTCCCCCTTTTCTATTAATAAAAGCAAAACTTTCACTCACATGTTGTGTGGAATTTCGCTTCCATGACAAACCATTTTTAATTATCCTTATCCCACATAAAAGGATGGTACTAATGTTACATTTAATATATAAGTATGATATATAAAACATATTTTATATTCATAAATGATAAATGATATTATATATTTCTTCCATTCTTTGTAAAAAGAAATCATCAACCATGCATATGTATGGATTATCACCTCTATGGAATGATTGATTTATCTATTTATTTTTATCACCACCTTAAATGGATGGTCAGGATAATGGGTTTAATGGATAAATTTAATTTTTTCAATATAAATATGGTATTGGTATCAAAAATTGGAGAACCTATCAGGTATTTGATAAAAAAAATCATCTTTAATTCACTCATTTAAAATAAGTGTACTAAGAGAAAAATATTCTTATTCATATTATAATTTTTTTAAACATCCCTAAATTATTTTTAAAATTTCTTTAAATTATGATATATCAAAGTAATAAAATCTAAATAATATCTTTTTTCTTCAGGTAGATGATATTACAACTAAAACACCAAATAATCATCCATTATTTAATATTATATAAATATATAAATAATTGTTTTAGTTATAGAATGAATACATTAATATTTAACTCATTAATTAGTAAAAAATTATTCATAGGTTTAAAATCAATAGAAAATGTTCATTGTCAATTTCATATTCAAGGATAAAGAAAAAAGTACTTATAAAATTGAAATTTAAAATTCATAAAGAATTATAATTTATATTTTATAGTATCATAAATGTTATTCAATGATTAACATCAAAGAATAATAAATAAAAAACATCATTGACATGAGACGAGTTCCAAATTGTTAATAGTACTTGAACTAGACATCAAAGATAGATAAGAACTAACAAATATAAATGTCAATAAAATATATAATTGAATTTAATAAAAGGTTATGTATATGAAAAATTCTCTAAAATATGTTGTTAATATATTTTTTATACAGGATCTTAGAGTACATTTCACTAAAAGGGGAAACAGGGTAAGGTATTTGTTGGTCTCAATTATAATTATTTGAGGCTTGTTACATGTTATTTACCGTGTATCATTTGTATGGATTTATAATGAATTAATATCCCTTAAATTTCAGATAATTTATTTCCTTACAATTATTTGGATATACTAATCCATGTCAAGTTCATTCAATAAAATTTCTTTTAACTCATGTGTTAACCCAATCAAAAGAGTATTTGGTGACCCAATTTTCAATCATTGAGTTGTGATTGTTCTCTTAAAAATATTTCAAATAACTTGGGTACATTATACTCTTTTTTATATTATTTTTTATTCTCTCATTGTTTACATTCTTTACCAAAATCACCCATATTCAAATATTTTATGCTTCATGAAGTATGTTTCTTATAACGGGTATTGATAACTGAAATTTAATTTCATTAAGTTATAAAGTATTATCTTGGAAATTATTATTCCTTTTATGGGTTCAACCACTATAAAATTTTATTATATATTATTTTTAACCTTCTTTGGGTAAAATAAGTTTTTAAATAAAATAATATTTTATTACTATTTTCCCAATCAAGGTTTTCGTAATGGTATTTCAATGTATTATAAAGGTTGCATTCCTTCCATCAAAAAATGTTTTATCATTAGCACTACATTTCTAATAGAAAATTTGTATAATTTATAGGGAACATTATCAAATATTATACTTTTAAAATTCAATGTTTTCAAATACTTTACTTCTTATTTTAAATATTTACTTTTGAAAGCGGCATATATGTTTATATTTTACATCAATGTAATTTTTTTTCTAAAATCTCTATTAAGTTTAAAAAACATTTTCCTTTTTATATTAGAAAACTATTCAAAATAATGGGATTTATGGTACCTAATTGTTTTTCTATATATATATATATATATAATTTGTGGGATTAAACTCAAGGTATCAAACAATTCAACTCTTGATCCCTTCTTTTGTGATATCGTTCAAAGAAAACTTTTTCAATGGTGTTTTCCATCTATGAAAACAAAATTATGAGTTACCTTTAATACACAAGGGATATGTTCTTTTGTAATAATACCGCTTATTTCTATGTATGGGTTATGTCACATTAGTTTTGTTAAAATATTTGATCTATCACTATCTTTTTCTTGCCTAAGCATCCACCTGAATAGTCATAACTTTTATTCCATTACCTTTTATATGTGAAACATATATATTCCTTACTTTTATCTAATAATTTCACCTAAATTACATTCATCAATTGATTGGGGAAATTATTCTCATATAAGTACACAATTTATCTATATGGTGTAAATATCATATGATTTGTTATCTTAACTGAATGGTATTTACCATGAATGTTTTTGAATATATTTTTGATACCCATTTCTCTTAAATGGTTTCATAATATTGATTATTTACTTATGTGAGTCCATTTTAAAAGGATATGGAACCAATTTTCTATCTATAGTTTCTTTATGATGTGATAAGTGAGTGATTTTCAAGTGGCACTCGTAAGTATAGATGATGATGGGTGGGGAAAAATATCATGCCCAAAATAATTGATCAAGAGTTTATATCTCATGAGATAAGTATTAATTAGTAAATTTTAGATTCTTGTAAGAATGATAACTAATGGTGTGCAATATGAAATTTATATTCCCTATACTAATATATATGTAATATTTTTAATAGTTTTATTCTTATCATCAATACTATGTTATAATTTCATGGATCTTATTTATTGAATAAATATTCTGATTAATGTCTTATTTTATATTACTCTTTATCCCTTGATTTATGGTCTAAGAATTATTGGGTATGATTTTATTATATATCCTGATTATAACTATATTATCATCTTATGATCACTTAGGATCATTTATTATTATCATTAATGTTTACCCTTACTATGAATCCAATCTCACCACTTTCGTATGTTTCCATTTTACTAGGTTATTAATAAAAATTAATATATAACATGAGTCTAGAAGTGTATTTTATGAGAATAATTTTTTAGATATGTTGATGACTTGTTATGGATTAAGTAGTTGGTTATATGGTTGTAGAATTTCCATTTTTTGAAAATTAAATAAATCTTTTTAGTTAATAATTTTTCCTGAATCTCTAAAACTAAAAAATTATAAGGTTATGGGATTTTTTTGCAATGAAAAATTTACTTTATGTTATGTAATTACCAGATAATTAGGATAAGGGCGCTATATCAGTAACTTCCCTTTCTGAATATCTTTCATGGGTACATCAACAAGAAATGAATTTTCATCCACTTTCTATTTAACTGGTTTATTTTCCTTATAAACACATGAGGATTTTCCTATTAATGTTTCCATACACTTCTCCAAAAAGTGTCTTGTTTGGGAATGTATTTATTGGGTTTCCTCTAAGAAAACAAATTGATTCTATATATTATTGTTTTTTCCCTCAAATATTTTCTTAGCTTATGTATATTTTTTATTTTATTCTATAGATCCCCCCTTGAATCAGGTTTTTTCTATATGAGAGACATGTTATTATGAAAATTATAATATTTTTTTCAAACATACCACATGAAAAAAAATTATATCTTAAGATCATATCTTTTATACTAATAAACATTCCAATTATATAACGATGTTATATATTCATTTTATGATAAAAATTCATTCCATCTCACATGTTTTGGGGCCTATATCCATAATTTTTATTATCTCTATGGTTGGGGATAATTCCTTAAAATTATTCTCAAGACAAACACATTTAATATTTTTTAGAAAATGTACATGGTTTGTTAGAGTTGATTTATTTTCATATTTAGTAGGAACAATTTTTACTAGAGTTTCTATAACACTATTTTTCATAGCTTATAATGATTCAAATTTCAAATTAATTTCATTATTTAAATAACAATTGAAATTATTTATATTTTTTTACTTTATGAAATTTAGATTATGTATTTATCATTTCATATTCCATTTCACTTATCTTTCAACCTTTATCAACCATTATTTTGGTTTTATCATTTTCCTTTAACTTGAGGTTTTTAATTTCCCTAATTTATTCAATATAATTTTTGAGAAAATATTATTCATTTTCTATCTTATTTTCACTTTTCTTTTTAAAAATGAGTATTTAATTCTTGGGTTTATTATTTTAGTCAAGAGAATATTCAGTTTTTGATTTCAACACATGATCCATGTAAGTTACTCTTACTTATTCTTATTCTTCTTAAAAAAATGTTGGCTAATGTTCGATAATAGAAATAAATTTCATAAATTTAACTATAATTTCAACGTCAAATGATAAATTGTCTAATTAATATTTTTCTTTTTTATTTAGAAAACTCCTTCCATTTTTAGGGAGAACAAACTTTTTCTCTCCAACAGATTTTACAACTTTCCTTGTGTTTTATTAAACTTATGCTTTTAAGGATTTGGCTCATCTTCTTTATATCCATTACCATTAATATTTGGAAAATTAATATAAAAGTTCTCATCTTTACAACACATGGAGAATTTTAATAAAATATTTCCCTTATAATTTCACCTAACTTTTTTGCGATTTTTGAGATAATATTCATTTTACTTCTTTTATCCTTATCTATATAATATTCATATTTTGATTAATTAAAAATTTAATCATTTGATGCACTGATTTTGAGTTTATTTATAGATATAATATCATTTTCTTCCCAAAATAATTTCTTAAATGTAGTAAATTTTCTCTTTTCCAATTCCGCATGGATATTTTGAAGGTTATCCCAATATATATCATCTCTATCCTCAAAATGTTATATTTTTGGACTGAATACCTCTTTGAAATTTATAATTATATTTTTAACCATAGTTGAGTCTATTAAAGAATTACCAACTCCTATGACAATACTAACAATTTCATTATCTCTTATAAAATAATAATTCATGGTTTCCCCATCTTCCATAATTTTGTCCTAAAGTTGATATCTCAAGATTTGAATTCTTTATTCCTACACTATATAATTACCTTAAAGATAAATATCAGTTTTACCATGTTTCCTTAACTTCTTGAAGGATCATCACCATAGTATAAACTTTATTAGATCAGGAAATAGAAATACATTATGGGCCTTACCAAAAACTTCTATGTTCATTTTATCTAGAAAATACCTAGGTGTATCCTTTTTTCTACATGTAAATCTCATTGTAGCCATATTTATGACTTTAAAATTGAGATATAGGTGATAGGTTTTCATCATATTCATACTACGGTGATGAAGACTTAACATAAATAGATATTACAATATTTTTTATGATAATTCATTAAATTACAAAATTACATAACTAAGTACTGTAATAGTTTAGTGCCCTTCGAAACATGGAACAAAATATTCTAACATGGTGAAGGATATTAAATATTTCCCAAAAATATATTCCTCTTAAGTACTTCTACTCAAGAAATTTCTTCATAAGCTGAGGAGTGGAAACATAAAAAATTGGGAGCTTAGATGCTCAATAAGGTTAAATAAGGGTGATATATAAACATAATTATTGGGAAAAGGGTATGATAACAAAGTTATGTAATTATAATATTACACTAAACATATCAATGATTATAAAAATGAATCATATAATAAATTTTTAACATTCATAAAACATGACTCAAAAGAAAATATATAGAATATTCCATCAATTTATAACAAAGGAATATGACATGGAAGTTTTTGAAAACACATAAGCATATAAAATCATTCCTTATAAGTCAAGTATCATTTCCAAAACTTATCGGGAACTTCATTGTGGCTACACATATTGGGAGAGAGACACCACCATCCCCAATAACATACCTTTCTTTATAGTATAATTGGTTCACGCTCAATACTATCTTAGTTACCATGGTTAACTCCAAGGACCAAGTTAGTAGTCAAGTTTCACTCTGAAGACCATCTTAGCAGTGAAAGTTCACTCCCAAGTCCATCAAAACAGACAATATCTTTTACTGACCAAAGTTTAATTCCCATTATATATATTTATATCTTATGAGATATGAAAAATGAATAAGCCTCGCAGAAATAAAAGAGAGACTAGAAATTCGCTTACTACATGAGTAACTTTTGAATAATTATATTTTTGAATGAATAAAATAAATTTAAAATTTTAATACAATTAAATATATAAAATTCATGATATTAAAATTCATAGTGTATTATATTCACCAAAAAACAAGAATAAGTTGTGAATGTTGCATTTATGTCACAAAAATAAAAGTGAGACGAGAAAACTCGTACCTTTAGTGTTGAATTTCATTCCAATCATTAAAGACTAATTTATAATAAATATACTTTAATTATAAATGTACCACATAAAAATATTATTGTATATCATTACATATATTCTTTTATTATGAATTTATATTACCCATTTTTTAACAATATCATGTTAAAGTTACGTTTTATGTTGTAACTGGTTCGGTTCTCATATATGTTTTGGCTTGTTATTATTGATCTTATTAAATAGATATTGATTTAATTATTCCTAGAATGTAATTTTTTTTGAATAAAATATTTTTTACATATATATGAATATTTATATTAATCCATGGGAGGTAGAAAAACATAATAAAGTGCACCATACATGGAAATAATAAGCTATACATAAGCAAGAACATTGTTTCCATTTTCATTCATATTTTTAATGAAAGGGAAGTAAACGATATATATATATATATCTATTTATTAGCATTCCAGTATCATTATTAGGTCATATAAATCAAATATATTTATTAAACCCATTATTCATACATCCCATGTAAAGCGTGAATGAATCACATCTCTTTAAGGAGGCAGTTGTCTATACGTCCACAAACGAAGTTATCATATTCCTAAAAAATAGAAAGCATGAATTGATGTGTCATATAATAATTAAAGAAGAGTAAATAATTCAAAAAATATTATATATATCATTTTAATACCATACTTACATCATTATTATAATCCTTATGAGGTTGTAATTGATGAACGAACAAGATCGGTTCCCGAGACATTAGTCTTCCGTACACAAAAATAATGATTACGTATCATATTTGATGGAAGTGTGTGTGAGTGTAGTTTAAAAAATTAACCTAAAAACATATCATTATTTTACGTTAACTTAGGTTATTATATAATAATTAATTAAGAATAATTTAATGGGTTGATAAGGAAATAAACCAAAAATACTCGTTGAAGGATGTTACCTCTTCTTTGGGTAATCCCATTTGGTTTTAACCAAATGAATAACTTGGTTTTATTTATAAATAATGTTATACATATATGAAGATAGGAAGGATTTAAATAGATTATTTGGGAAAGGGTTTGATGAGATAAAGTGTAACACCCTATTACAATTCTTTCAAGCATTCTCTTACCTTTGTTTTTGGTATCCATTTTCCATAAAGAGTATATTTGTAGCCTTGAATTGGGAGGACATTGACACAAGCCTATTGTAGGTAATGAAGAAATTTAATTATTTTCCTTGTGCAGTAGAGATGCTAACTAGGGAAATCTCATTTGAAGAGCTTTCTCATTTGTTTACTCACTTAATCTAATTCACATAAAATAATCCATTTTGGTTGTTTTTTTTACTTCATCTTATAAAGTAATGGAATTTAAATGAAATAAATTATGAATATGATTGAAATGAAATTGGAAACATAAGTGATTAAAAACCATGATATGTGAAGGGTGATCAGGTAAGTTAATGTTTTCAAATTTCAATATTATCCTTGTTATATTTTATTCAATCCTATTCTTCTAAGTCAATTAATGTTAGATTCAATTTTTTTACTCTCAATCCCTTGGTCAAATTGTAATTGTGGAAGAAAACATTACCAAGATCTTAGTGTTGTATACTCTCCTTCAATGTGTGATAATTTTTCATTGAATATCCTCAATTGACATGGTAAATTTTTGTTTGGGTCTTTTTTATCACAAATAATAATAAAGTTCATTAACCCTCCCATATGTACTGATGATCATCAATTACATCACCACCAAGCATTGATCTATTCAATTATATATAAACCAAAACCTATATAAGGGAGATATTGATCATTGACCAATGTAAAATTAAATAACGGAATAAAAAACCAAATACAATCACACCTGATAATAAAAACCACAATATGAAATTGAAAACAATTTCACCAAAGAGAGAGAGAGAGTTAATTAAATGAATTCTATGAACTAAATAATTAAAAAATAGATATTACAACCCTTCCCCAATCACTTATATTTTTACCCCACCATAGTAAGGGTAATAGAGATGAATGGGGAAAAAATACATTACAATAATAAGAATATGAAATGGGGGAAGAAGAAGATGGTGAAGCATGGATCCTTGATAGAGATATCCTCCCCAGTGGTCGAATGGATGGTATGTGATGGATTGAAATTCTTTATGAAGGAGGATATCTCATCCCTTTATAGGATAAAATTTACCTTCATAATATACAATGTGTTAGCCCGATTAAATGGCCAATTCACATATGTAAACCTTCATGGATGTTGTTTATAAATGACTTTCTAATATCCCATTAAAACTTAATCATATATTACCTTATGTAGAAGGATTTATTTCTATTTTACTATGAAAATTTATTCTTCCCAAGAAGACTCTCCATATTTCATATATCTGGTTTCATATACATTAATTTCCAACATGAAGGTTGGTTAATGCCTATATTCCAACATGAAACTGTTAATAGAAGGCATTCACCTCACCCATTTGAATTTCAACTCAATATTTTGGTACATTTAAGAGCTATGGTCCCTATATAAAAAATCCCCATATCTATGCATAATTTTCATGGCCCAACTTATGATCTAGTTTCAGTTTTTTAAATGAACAGTTTAGCATTGGGTCTAGAAGCATGAAATGAATCCCAAGACTCTTAGAATACTTGAAATAAATATCTTCTCAAATTGGATAAGTAGAAAAAAATTTACTTTCGAAATACTTAAATAATTTAAAACATTTAAAATCCAAAATTGGCAATTTTTATAATTAAGTTCAAAATACCATAAAAATCATAAAATTTTACAATTTCTCTTAAAATAACACATTAGTTAGATTTAAAATAGTGAAATTCAATATAAAATTAATGATTTTTTTATTTATTAATTATCCCACAAATTTCACTTGGATTCTTGGACAATTAAGAATTAAAATAAAAGAAAAGAAAATTGAAAGCGTATACTGATGAGATCCACAAAATCCACACCAAGAAACAAAAATATACCATGACACATCAAAAAAATTATTTCATGTTCTCTATTTAGAGAACTTAATATATTTCCACTTAATTTCTCATCCCATGTACACAAGACACCTACCTCACATGACTTTTCTCTCATCTCACAAATGTTAATTTTTAACTAGGATTTTCTCATAGAAACCCATGAAATATTCACAATAGGGTTGATAAATTCCATCATATCAACCAGATGCAATTCAATGAATTCTTTTTATCATGAAGAATTTATAGGGTTGTTATGTGGCTTCTAGTTTTTAGAATTTAGATGTTAAAAATTATGAGGCTGAATAAGGAGGGTTTGGCTCTTTTGGAATATAAATTTCAAGATTATAATTTTCACAAATGTATGGTCTCATCCTCACAAATCTTTATAGAAAATCATCTCGAGAATCATGAAATATCAAATAAAGGGCACACTATTTAGAATTTTAATAGCATAAATGTTTATTTTCAACTTCATAATTTTTCATGAAAGCTTCATATATACAAAAATTTTAATCTCCTTTGGATGCTCTTGAAAGGAACAACTTCTTTTATCATGAAAGCTCCAGAAATTAACAACTATCAATATAATTAATTATTTAGTTGAAAAATCTCTTCTTTAAAATTTAATTTCCACCCAACGTACTAGAAAATGAGGTATCATAATAAATGATATCTTCCCTCACACTTAAGTTCAAAAATATCACGAAATTTCACTTCAAGAGCAGGTTGGATTGGGAAAATATGATTGAAATGTGGATAAGATAATAGGATACTGATTTATTATAAGGTATATTATTGTTAAATATAAAATGTAGTGTAGAATAAAAAGTATTTTCAGGAAAAATTAGGATTTGAAACCAAATCAATGACTCAATCATTTAAAACACAAGTATCTCAGACACTTAAGTCTTAAAAGGAATAAATCAAATTATAGGCAATGAAAACATGGAATGGTTTTATAAATAATTGGGTTGAATGTGAAGAATATCAAAAAAATTGTTTACAATACTCATGGGAATGTTAGTTCAAATATAATGATAGTGAACTGTTGCAAGGGAATAAAAAATTAGAAGACTTTTCATGAAATTCCCAAATATTTGAACTTGAAACCAAGCCATTTTGAATATTCATTTAGGTTCAGTTTCATGGAATAGATTGTTTAAATCATTTACATGAGTTTCAAAAAATGGTAATGATAATAATTTCAGCTCTAATGTTTTGAAAACACACTAAATTATTAAATGAAAAAACTAAAATATGAAAACCATAGAACATTTATTTTAGAAAAACAAAAAAAAACAAAAAAAAAATTATAATACTTATAAAAAAAGGCTACCACCCCCACAATTAAATGATTTAGTTACCTAAATTAATTAAAATGGATTTTACATGTAAGAATATTTGAAGATGAATCACAGCAAGAAATATTTTTTTGAGGATAGGTAGAACCTGATGGATTTTATTGATAAATAGGTTAGAGGATTGTGATGTCCTCCACTAGCTCTAATAGATGGCCCAAAAGAATTTCTTCAGAGTATGCCCATTAATAGTGAATGTCTCCTTCTATCCATCCATAAAAATCTTTACAAAACCAAAAAGATATACATGAGTAACTATAAATGGACTTTTCCATCTGGAACAATTTTGAACTAACATTATCTTGAGTCTTGAGTTGAATAAATAAAATTTTTCTCTAGGATATAATTCGTTTGGTTGGATCATATTGTCAAGATCCAAAGTTTTTCTCTCACAATAAATCTTTTACTTTTTAAATTCTTACCTTATAATTTATTCCTACTCCTTTATCTACAATATTCTCTCTTTCCATGCACTTTCTAGATCCAAATTCATCTTCCTCACATCCCAATACACCATATTATTTAATTACACATGTATGTGATAAATTTTCCCATAAATCAGACTATATGGACTCATTTAAATTAAGGTTTTATAGTCTGTACTATAATATCAAGATTTGTCTTATATCCTTTGGTTTAAATCCTTCCTCTTTGAATTAATAGGGTTTTGTAAAATTCCTTTTATTTACCTCTTGGACACTTCAACTTGACCATTAGTCTTTGAATGATAGGGTGTTCATGTTTCATGATAAAACACATAATTTTTCAGAAAATTATCTATTATATTATTTCAAAATTGAGTCTCATGATCACTGATGATGGATCTAGGCACTCCAAACCAACAAAACATGTTAAACCTAATAAGTCACAAACAAGTTTTTCATTTGTAGTCCTGATGGATTTTTCTTCCAACCAATTTGAAACACAATCAACTGCAAGAAAGATATATTAATTTCCTAATAACATTGGTAAAGGGAACATAAAATCAATCCCCTACAATTCAAAAATCTCAAAAAAATTATGTGGTTTTTGGGGAATTTCATGTCTCTTTGAAATATTTCTAGAAAAATGAAAATTTACACACCTTCTAATTTTTTTGATCATATTTGAAAAGTATGGGCCAATAAATTCAATATTATAAAACCTTACATACTATCATATGAGTTCCAAAGTGTCCTCTCAAAGATAAAGTATGAAAAAACTCAAATACAGAACCTATTTCACTCTCTATAAAATATCTTCTTATCACATGGTCTTTGAAAATGTTCCAAATATTTGCATCATCCCAAATTTAATATCTAGATTTATCATTAAATTTTAGTATTTAGTGAGAATTGAAATGATATGGGACCTGATATATTACTATATAGTTTTCCATTTCCACATACCAAGGCACTTCTCATTCAATAAACTACAACTTATCTCATGGATGGTGGTCATTTAGTGGGTCTTCGTATAGAATTTCAACTTGAGCAGTGTTAGGAAGTCTAATTAAGTGATCGACCACTTGGTTATTAGTTCCACTATTATCATTGTTTTCTATGTTGAACTCTTATATTAGTATCATCCATCTCACCATCCTTGGTTTAGCATCTTACTTATTTATCAAGTGCCTAAGGGCTATGTGATAATAAAAAAATATGATTTTTGTTCCAAGAGGATATGATCAAAATATTTCAAAAGAAAATAAAACATACAAAAAATTCTTTTTTTTTCTATTGGGGTTTAATTGAATTTGGATCCATCTATGGATTTCAAGGAATATAAAATTACTTGTGACTTTCCATTAATTTGTTCAGAAAGGACTGCTCCAAATTTTTGGTTGGATTCATCACAAAGTAGTTCGAATGGTTCTTCTAAATTTTGTGGGGGAATCAAGGGTGTTGAAATCAATCTAAAAACCCATAATTGGAATCCCTATAGTAACCATTTAAATCAAAATCAAAAATATTTCTAAAGTAATTTAGTGAAAGGGAGATAAATCATACTGAAATATTTGATAAAACCCCTCTATAATCTTGCATGTCCTAAAAATGATCTAACATGCTTCACAAAGGTAGGGTGAGGCAATGAATTTATCTCTTCAATTTTTCATTTATCCAATTTAATTAATTTTTTATAAATGACATACCCAAGGACAATATCTCTCTCAAATATGAAATGAAACTATCTAAATTTAAAACAAATTTTTTTCCAATGCGTGTTTTTAAAAAAAATTTCAATCTTTTTTAAAACATGGTCAAAATAATCTCCAAACACTTTGAAATCATCTAATAAAACTTCTAATAAATTGTAAATGTGATCATAAAATATAATTACCATGCACCTATAAAATGTACCTAGAAAAATACCTAATACAAAGAGAATCTTTTTGTATGAAAATGTTCTAAAGGTACATGTAAAGGTAGTTTTTTCTTGATCCTTGAGTGTAATGGGTACCTAGAAATAACATGATAATCCATCCAAAAACGGGACAATCTCTCAAACATCTAATCAATGAATGGGTTGTGTAAATTCTATTTATGAGAAACTTGATTATTCTTTCTAAAATATATTCACACTATCTAGTTATTATGAATTCTCATAGGGATTAATTCATTATTATCATTCCTCATAGTGGTTAGGCCATTTTTGGAACTACATGAATGAGGCTAACCCACTATGAATCTGAAATGGGATAAATGATCCAAGCTTCTAATACCTCATCTATATCATTCTTCAAAATACCTAGAAATGTGGGATTCATTCTCATTTGGGATTTTCAGATGGGTTTGGAATCTCCCTAAAGATGAATTCTATGTGAGAAAATTTTTGTCTTTATTCTAGGGATATCATCTAAGCTCCACCATATGGATTTTTTGATATATATCAGTATATTGATCAATGATTCTAATTGGGTTTTAGATATATTGTTATCAATTATTACTACTAATTTAACTCCCTCTATGAGGTAAAATTATTTCAAATCAATGGGAAGTGGATTTAATTCTTCATCCTGGTAATTCTCAAGAGATGAAATTAAATTAAGGTTCCTCATTTAGAAAGGTTATACCTCCAACACATGAGAATCCATACCATCTTCCTCAAAAGTTAATAAATTATCAAATAAATGAAAATTTACTTCTTTTACCCACATGAAATTATAATCTACAATGTTTTGGGAATTCACATGTCCATTGATATTTAAAATGGAAAAATTATATCCATAGTCTAAGAATTCATGGACCGTACCCGATTCTTCAACTGGTTTAGTACCAACATCATGGGAGAGTGAATAGAGGGAGTGATTATTTTAGGGTTCCTCATAGATTCAAAAATGTTGAAGTGGATGGCGATTTTTAAAATTTCATGGTGAGTGTCCCTTCATAGACATTGATGATGTTTTTAGCCATCTTCATGAATGGTCTCCCCAAAATGATGGGTTACTGTGACAGGATCCTATATATTTCAATATTCATCACATAGAATTCAATTGGGAATAATAGATATTTTACTTTTACCCGGACATCTTCTAGAACTTTTTCTGGGAAAACTGTTAATCTATTTACAAGTTGGACCACCACTCTTATGGGCTTAAAATTTCCAATATAAAAAGAACTATTTATTTATCAATAAATTAAATTAATTTAAGAACCTATATAATAAAAAATAATTTTATAAATTTAAATAACTAATGGATAACATAATGGAAAATTTCCATGGATATTAAATTTTTTTTGAAAATGGTGGTGTGATAATAGTTTAGTAACTTTTTAACAAGTCTATGCTCCCATTCCTTTGATGTATTCTCTTCTTGGTGAAAAAATCATGAAATTGTTTTTAAAACCCTAGATGTGTTTAACATCATAAACTAGGGGGATATTAATTTCCCTATTCTGGAAGGTGTCCATACTTTCTTTTTGAATCTCTTCTTCCTGAAATCTTTTTGATTCAATAATCCTTGATAAAAATGGTTGGTGTATGTATTTTCTCTCTCATTTCCCTTTAAAATTGTGTTTCCTTCCTTTTCAAAATATTCTTATTCTCCCCTTCTTTCTTTTCTTCTTCATGGTGGGTTTTCACATAATTTTCAAGTTCATTTTCTCTCACAATATGATGTCTTGTTTCAGGATCAAGGGTGGTTGGTGGTGGAAGTTATTTTCCAATTCTTGTTGTTATCCTACTGACATTTCCCTTTTGGTTTGGGATTTTATGGGATGGTACTTTTCCTTGATTATATTTTTATAATGTCTATAAAAATTTATAACTAATCAGTTAACTTATCAATATTATCTTCCAAACCTACAACATTGCTTTGAAACTATTTCTATTCACTTATTTGTGAAAATGTGGAAGAATTCTCATATTTCATTATTTGGAATGGTGTTAGATGTAAGGTTTTTTGTTTTTGGTAGGGGTTATTATCATATTATTGAAATTGAGGTGGGTTTTGGTATTGCTATTGAAAATGATGTCTTTCTTGGTTCAGTTGGAGTCCATTGCCTAGTTGGTTCAAGGGTAACATGGCTGATTTTCCAAGAATGCCATTTTTTGATAGGTAGCAACACAGAATTTAGTGCCATGAAACTATGGACATTGATTAGTGTAATGATAAGTAGATGAGTTTAAACCATATACCTAGTTTGGGCCTTGTTGTTCCTTCACTTTGTTCACAACAATTTTTCTCATCACACTGTTCATTACCTTATGTGTTTCCTTAAGTAAGAGTGGGGAGGAATCAAAATTATTTACCTCATCTGGTGCCCTTACCACTAGTGCAGAATTGGTGTGAGTTTTGAACAAAATTTTCAATCAGACCTCTAGAATCCACTTGTGACTTGACTATCAAGTCTCTTCCAGATGATGCATCTGGAAAATTCTGATAATTTTCAAGTAATACATTGTAGAGAAAAAATAAAGAAGTTGTGTTATACCATAGTTTGAGGTGAAAAGTTGGAACATATATTATTGAATTGATCTCAGTACTTATAATGTGTCTCTTCTGTTGATTGGTGAATAACATAGATCTCTTTTTGAATTTTCATGCTCTTGGATAAGGGAAATTTTTTTTAATGAAGCATCTTTTATGATCTTCCAAGCCTTGAAACTCTCCTAGTTGTAGATTTTACAACTATTCCATTACTGTAACCTCAATGGAGAAGGGAAATAACCTTAAATTTAATTATTATTCTATTAATCCTAAAGGTTTAAAGATGGATCAGACATTGGTGAACTCTTGGATGTGTCAATTTGTTTCTTCACCTTTGAGTCCATGAAATTTATGTATCACTTGGATCAATTTAATGTGCAATTAAAAATGATTTTCTATGGTAGGTAAAAGTATTTAGTTATTTTCATTAGAAAACTGAGGTATGCAGATGTCACACAAGGTATGTTTGTGATTCCTAGCCATTCATTCACATTTATAGATAACACTATGAGTTTCAATTGAACATGAGAGGTTTATTTCCAAAAAGATTATTGTTATGTGTGTTTTTCATAGTTGGGTTAATGTTCTTTCGATTTAAAGATCAAATTCAATTAATGGTTTGTTTGAGTTGTGGGTCATTTTGTTTTGAAAATATTTTTTATGTTTTTATTCTGCACTACCTTCCTGGAAGTGACACCACATTTGAGACATGATTGATATGGGGTATAAAAAATAATTTTTTTATATTACCTAAGTATAATCTATTTATTAACCATATGTTGTCTCCCAAAGAGGAGTGCACAAAAAATAGTTTGTCACTTAGATAAAAAATTAATCGGTTTTTGAATTTTTTGGTTTTGAAATAAATTAAATTAAAAAAAATTATGAAAATGATTTAAATGAAATTTGAATCTTAAGTGATTAAAAACTATGATTTCATATGGTTGATTCGGTAAGGTTCAGTTTAAAATTGAAATTAAATCCATGTTCTATTTTCTTGAATCATCATCTATTATGTTGATTTAAGTTATATTACACGATTTTTTCCTCTGACATCCTTGTTCAAATGGTAATAGTGAGAAAAAACTATACCAAGATATCAGTTTGGTCTACTCTACTTCCAAGTGTGTGAATGTTTCATTGAATATCCTCAATTGACTTGGGAAATCCCCGATCATGTCATATTTATCCTAAAACATTAATAACATCAATTAATCCTATCACATGTACTGATGATTATTGAGTACTTCACCACTAAGCCCTGGTCTATTCCATAATATATAAACCAAAACCTAGTGGTGGGAGATAATGATCATTGAACAAAGAAAAAAATCAATAACGGAATAAAAAATCAAATAAAACTATTCTTGATAATAAAAACACCAATATGAAATTGAAATTTTTTTCAAAAAATAGAGAAACTGTAACGCCCCGACGCCATAAACTCAGAGTCAGTGAATTATTTTAATTGATTGGCATGATTACAAGGAATCATGTCTCAAAATACCGATCAGTTTAACAGCCTTGGAAAATAGATTACATACATGAAGGTTACATTACAAATTAGAAAATAAATAACAACATAAATGATTATTTGAGAATTCCATTAATCCCCTAACTTAAACTTCCTTATCAATCATAATACACTTCCTGGAATCCTAGGGAAATTAAAACATATAAAGGGGTGAGCTCAGATGCTCAATAAGGATAACAATATAGCAGAAACTTTAATAAATAAGCATAAAAATTTAAGGAAATGTGTAAGACTAAAACAAAAGCCTTTTAAACTTAAACTTCAGCATAATATGGAAAAGATACAATAAAAGAATTCCGTTTACTTATTCACATGGATATTATATTAGTTGAATAATCACATGAAATATCAATAGCCACTTTCATAATGATGTAATGCATAATGCCAAACTTCATGACCACATAGTCAAGGCCTTGGGAGAAGACTACAAATAAGATTTTGTCAAGCCCTTCTCCCAAGACACTAGTTTGTCTCATGATACCTAATGATGCATGAAAGAGCTATATTGCGCTCCACCCATCAATTACTAAGTCCAATTCATTCTTCATATGAAAATGATGAAAAATAACATAAATATTTGTATTAAAACTAGCATATGAAATGTCAATACTTTATCCATACACCATGAATGGTATAAAAATAACACATTCATAGTCAAACATATCACAAAACCTTCAATACAATATGGAAGATTTGTATAACAATAAATCAACTTCAAAAAAATTTAAAATCCATCAAAGTATGTTGACGTAGATGAAAATGATTTGTAAAACTATTTGAGAAAAATAACCCTTTTTCATGAAATCGTTTAAAAATTCACATAATTTATAAAGGATGTCATTTAGAAGTTATTTTTGAATAAAAGTGTAGCATACCACTTTGAAACTTTTGAATGGAATTAACTTTCAAAAACATTAATGTCCATATAAATAAATCCTTAAAAACTTTTTGAAAACATGGACATTAATGAGAAAGGTTTAGAAGAATAAATATTTAAAACATTTAAAATTATGTTTTGGTAAAAATTACCTAAAAAACTCCCTGTGAATACTATTTTATGAATCATGGACATGGATAATAAATATGTCCCAATAGATACTTACGTAAAAACAACCTCAGATAATAAAGAGATTGTAAAATTAACCCTTTCCTTTCACATTCCATTGGTCATGGGTACATTTAACCTATTCTATAAT
The DNA here is from genome assembly GCA_963277665.1 of Viscum album. Lineage (NCBI taxonomy): Eukaryota > Viridiplantae > Streptophyta > Magnoliopsida > Santalales > Viscaceae > Viscum > Viscum album. The sequence goes on along the minus strand of OY728159.1, from coordinate 597,406,292 downwards.
GACCATAGTATGTTATTAAATTATAACAGAACCATATTAATATTTATTATATTATACATGATTCATTTTTGAATTTATACTACCCATTTATTAATTATTTTCATGTTAAATTAACATTTTCCGTAATAATTGCTTTTCTTATCGTACAAGTGTTAACTTGTTACTCATTTTTGTATCACTTAGATAATTATTTAAATACTTCCTGAATATAAATCATGATTTATATATGATATATATTTTTAATATAAACGCGTATAATAGACATATATATTAAATGGAAAACACCATTTATGGAGATGGAAGGCCGTACGTACGCATAAACACTGTTTCCGTTTTCATATCGTATTTAACGAAACTAAGTGAATAAGATATATGTAAGTATATATATATATATATCCATTATCATTTTTATTTCATATATTACATACTTATTAATGATATATATATTTATAATCATCGTTGAATGGTTAACGTGGAAATGAATCTCATTGTACCGTGGAGACGGTAATCTGTACATACGCACGAGCGACTATATCATTATATTGATGGTGAAATCATATGTAATTGGACGGTATATCATATATAAAGAATAATTAACATGTTATATTTATTATTTACTTCAGTTATACTCATTATTATACCCATCCAAATAATGAATTGTTTGAATAACAAACTACACCACGACGTGGAGACGGTAAACCGTATATACACATGTATGGTGAATTTGTCATTTATAGGATGGGTAAAATAAAAATAATGGTTGAAATTTTTTTATAATAACATCTCAGTATATATAATATACTGTATTTATTATTTTATAATTTATACAAAAAAGAAATAGGAAGTGGAAGAAGAAAAGAACTTGAAAGTGGTGATGGAATATTTACTTCTTCTTCAGGTTCTTCCTTTTGATTTGATCCAAAGGGATCCTTAGGTTGGCTTTATGACCAAAGGAAGACCTCTAGGATGAAGTGAGGAAAGTTGGGAGGATATTTTGGAAGTGGTTGTCCGAGCTAGAAGGCTTTGGAGGTGTGAAATTAAGAGAATGGGAAGTGGCATTTTATTAGAGATTTGAGGTTTTCTTTAGGAAAATCTTGAAATATTATTTTATAATAAACTCATTTTAGGTTCCTAATGGCTCCAAAATAAATTATTTAAAGGATAATGTGAGGATGAGTCGAAAACCTTTCATCCAATTGATTTTAGACAGGTTTAGGTCATCATATTAACCTTATCATTTAGATTTATCTCTTAGGTAAATTGTTTGTCATTTACCATGTCTCTTTATATATTTATATTATATGGATAATAAACATACTATAAACTTATAAGATAACCAAAAGTGGTACATAAATGACATATATAATATTATTTAAGCCCTTTGGTCAAACCTTATGTTTTTAGGAATAGAATACCAATTAATAATATAATATTTGTTTTAATAACTCTTTTATGTCAATTTTGACACTATTTGGTATTTTTTATTTGTTAAATTCAGAACAGAATTATTAATTCCAAAAAAATCATTTAATTAACCATAACATGTCATATTAACCTATAAAATTAATTTAATTCATTAACAGTCTCAATTTTTATTCTTTTGGATATTTATAAAATCAATTATTTTAATATTTCATTATTAAGGTAATTACTATATCATCATAGTCCCATAAATAAATTAAATTATTTAATGTATAAAAATTATAAATATAATATCATTATATAGTAAATTTTTTTATATTTATAATTAATATTTATATTGGAATTTATATTATGTATAACTCTATATTAAAAATGGTTTATTTGTTAAACTTTGAATTTTACTCTTTTAACTATTCTTTAAATAAAATATTAATAAATGTTCTAATCTAATCCAAGTGGACCTAAAGAATCATATTTTATTTATAAGTTTGTTTTTGGCTGAATTAAACCTATAAAATAGAATTAATACAGGTATTAGGATAATAATAATATCATTTTTACTCTTAATTACCATATTTACTTTTAACCGTGGTAAATAAAAGTAAAAAGTTACTATTCATGTAAAATTATTTTCAACCTATTGAACCATGTTTTTCATACTGATATCAACTGTGTCTCTCATATTTTTAAAATTCCACTCACAGAAGTGGTAAAATTATGTTTTATGCGAATTTGAAAGTGCTCTTAGAAGGTGGGTAAAATACGGTAAAACGTTCGATAAAATTTTATATAACTAAAATTATTATAAAAAGACTCCAATGAATTAAATTGAACATATATAGGTATTTTGTCTCTATTTTGAACTAAAATAAATTTAAATAAAATAACTATTTATTTAATTAAAAAGTCTATTTTAACCAATAACGCAGTGTTTTTCGACTATTTATAAAAAAATGAAAGTGTTCATAAAATACCAAAAAATCACCCAAATATAATTTTGATATTATGAATTCAAAAATGAATTCTATTTTTCAAAATTAAAAACATAGATGTTTCATTTATTAATTTAAAATCAGTTCTCGCTGTCAAAACCAAAAAGAGGGTTTTTAAAATGTAAAAACATTCAAAAGATTGACATGTGTTTATGTCAAATTTAAATGTGAAATTACTTATAATGACATAAATTATATTAAATGATAAAAATATAATCTAATTATACTTCAAACAATTTTAAATGCATAATTTAACACCATAAATTATTTTGATTAAAAATGTATTTTTCAATTAAAACATAATATTTTTCACTATTCGTTAAAATATAAATGTTATCCGAAAAGTACCAAAAATTTATCCAAAATAAATTTTTATATACTTAATTTAAATAATAATTTAATTTCATTAAATTTAATATATGAAATTGTCGAATATTGGTTTTAAAAAAGGTTTTCCATTAAAATGCAGTAAAATTACAATTTTTGAAAACTACTTCTTTTATCTGAAAAAATGAACGTGTTCTAATATTATGTCTAAAAAACACATACTATATATCTTAAAATTATATAGAGTATATAATATTCAAAATTTAGTTAATACTATTCATAAAGTCTTTTTGAACGGTTTGTTTGGTAAGTTATGGTTCGGTCGAACTCGGTGTTGCATGTACCGTAAACTATTGAATTACTTTAATGAGATAAAGTACTATGAATTATTGGGGTGTCACATTCTCCTCTCCTTCAATAAATTGAGTCCTCCCAATTTGAAATTGTTCTTTGAAAATGAAAGGTTAAAAATAGAAAAATACCTTAGTGGAAAGCCCACTAAAAAAATTGGGTTAATAAAATTTAGTCTTAATAAGAGGGATAGGGAAATGAAAAAGTCACCACCAAATTATGGTCTCGATTAGGAGAACATATTTGGAAATTAGAGACACATAATTAGAGGAAAAATATAAATATTTATATCAATTTATTGAGGTCATCAATCACAAAAAAGTGTAAAATTGAGGGACTCAAAGCCATCAATCTATGATGATTTAAAATATCATCGGTTCGACCAAATATAAGGTATTAGGATAACACATTTTTTGTTTTACGATCCCTTACATAAAGTTTAATAATTAATTTATTCATAGAATAAGAGGAAAAAATATACTTGACTAGTAGAGTTTCACCCTTCAACTAATTCCTACCATAAACTCGTCTTTCACTCCTAATGTTAATAGAATTCAAAAATATTCTATTTATCCTAATCGTATAGCGTTCAAAAAATAATGAATTTATAATTTATTTGTCAAAATGATAATAAAATATATTATAAAAACCAAGACATTATGTATGTCAATGGTAGGTGATCCACTATTTCCGCCCTTCTATTGCAGTTTCAAGTCTCACTGCCTTGCCGGACGTGACGGGTTGTCGCCTGACCTCCAGGTTGTCCTTTTTATGACAATCCAAAAATGATCCCATGAAATGATTTTACCTTAAAAATAGTATCCAATGTCAAACTTAATCGATTCCAACCTATAGGCTTATTCAAAATACTTCTGTCCAAACTCACAATCCAAAATTTATAAGGAAGGCAAACACAATGAAGATCCTTTTTTCCACGTAATAACATGTGAATACCTCCATCATGTATTCTTTTAGAACACTGTTACACCCTGAATTACCATAATACCTTCTTGATTACATTCATGCTTATTTACTACTTATAGAACACTTGGTATACTTATTCAATCAAAAAATGTTGTAAGTTCCAAAAATGATGGAATATACAAATCATTAATCAGTTTCAAGGTAGTCAAGAATATCCAATATAATTTATCCGAATCAATAAAATATTATTCTAAAATCACTCCCTTAGTATCAGAACCATATTATGGTTTATCTTTCTCCCAACCATATCTTTTCATAGAAAAATTAAGCTTCTATTGAGTGAATTTTCATGGTTCCACACAATCTTATGTCCATAATAAAATAGTACTACAGTACAATCCTTATATACTCCATAATTTTTATAACTAGTACATCGTTGTTACAATAATCAAATTATATAATTATTTAATTTCAACATAAGAACACCAATCATTACTCTTCATCTGTGGTAATATCATATCTTGATTATTATCCAACAACATCATTTGGGCTATACTATGATGATTTGGATATTGATTCGCGTAGTGTCCCAACTCTTTGCAGACGAAGCATTGTACATTTGAAACCTTTTTCTTACCCTTGCCATCACATACTTGGTGTACTTTTTCATTACACTTATAACAAACTCCCATTCCCTTCAATCATTTACTAAGGCGATTCTTTCCTCAGTTATCACATATCAGAAAATCCTTCTTTCCCTTATTCCCTTTATTCATATTTTTTCTACCGTCCATTTATTCTATGTCTTCCCTTCAATGCCATAGGACTTAGAGAATTATTTACTTATCTTAATAACACATGATACTATTTTCTTCATATGATGATAATACATGGGAGACTGTTTCCTTTCTAAATGTTAGATCAATACCATGAATGATATGATCCTTCTTACTCTTTGGATCGTGCGTATTATTGGAGATCTTATTCTATCTACTGGGCACCATTTTTAAACAACGACATACACTATGATAGTTTTTCAATCGTAATTCATAATTCCAAACTTGTAAAATACCATACCTAAATTGAAAAGATTATGCATATAATTTATAATCATAAAATATATTCTTTGATAAATTATTTACTCACAAATCCTTTATAATGGATTGTAATGAAAATGTAAAATTATTCTAAGAATATCCCCAGGTGTGTCGTAACCAAGAGTGCAACAAGAACCGTTATCGTGCAGCAGTTCTCGTTCGAGTCTATCTCAAAGAAGTGTTTTTGGGTTTTACCCCTAGGTACATCTGTGCAGAGCATCATCTACCTAATTCAATAAAGAAACAGATATATTGCTTAGAAAAATCACAAAATCTATACAGTACCAAAATTCTAGGAAGTTCTTCTATACTAATCCTCAAAGTATATCTTAGGGTAATGTTCTCTAATTAGAGTTTAACTAAATCTATTTCCAAGGTTGATGATAAACTTCCTTTGATACCAACTGTAATGCCCTGAACCCAGAATCCCACAGTAGGTGCATTGTTTTAATTCATTAGTATGATTACAAGGAATCAAGTCCCGAAGTACCTATCAGTTTAGCAGTATTGGAAAATAGATTACATACATGAATGTCAAATTACACATTAGAAAATAAAACACAACATAAATGATACATTGAGAACACTATAAATCCCATATCTTAACCTTCCTTATCAATAATAATACACTTCTTGTAATCCTGGTAAAATTAAAACATAGAAAGGGGTGAGCTCAGATTCTCAGAAAGGATAACAATATAGTGGAAACATTCATAAATAAGCACACACATTTAATGAAATGCATAAGACTAAAACAAAATCCATTTAAACATAAAATTCAGCATAATATTGAAAGGATACAATACAATAATTCCATTTACTTATTCACATTGATAATCTACTAGTCGAATAATCACATGCAATATCAATAGCCACTTTCTTAATGATGGAATGCATAATTCCTGACTTCATAACCACATAGTCAAGGTCTTATGCCAAGACTACAAATAAGATATTGTCAAGGCCTTGTGTCAAGAAACTAGATTCTCTCATGAGACCTACCAATGCATTGAGGAGCTATAGTGGGCTCCAACCGTCACTTACTATTCCCAATGCATTCCTCATATGATAATGATGAAACATAACATAAACATTTATATTAAAACTAACATACGAAATGTCAACACTTTATCCATAAACCATGAATGGTATAAAAATAACACATCCACAATAAAACATATCACAAAACCTTAAATACAATATGTAATATTTGTATCATAATAAATCAACTTTATACAAGTGTAAAATCCATCAAAGGATGTAGACATAGATGAAAATTATTTGTAAAACTCTTTGAGAGAAATAACCCTTTTTCATGAAATCATTTTAAAACTGAAAAAATTTATAAAGGAAGTAATTTAAAATATAGTTTTGAATCAAAGTGTCCCATACCACTTTGAATCATTTGAAAGGAATTAAAATTTTAAAACATTCATGTTCATATAAATAAATCCTTAAAACAATTTTGAAAACATGGACATTAATGAGAAAGGTTTAGAAGAAATAATCTTTAAAACATTTAAAATGATGTTTTAATTAAAAGGTTATTTAAAATAATCCCTTTTAAAAGTCTTTTATGAATCATGGACATGGATAATAAATATTTCCAGGTATATACTTATATAAAAACAATATTGGATAATAAAGAGATAGTGAAATTAACCCTTACCTTGCACGTTTCTTTGGCCGTGGGTACGTTTAACCTCTTTTATAACGACCATAATATGTTATTAAATTATAACAGAAACATATTAATATTTAATATTTCATAAATGATTCATTTATGACTTTATACTACCCATTTAATAATGATTTCCTTGTTAAATAATCATTTCGGGCAATAATCACTTTCGTTATCATATGTGTTTTAATTTGTTACTCTTGATTGTATCACTTATATCTTTATTTAAATACTTAAAGAATATAAAAAATGATTTATATATCATATATATTTAGAATATAAATCTGTATAAAAGAAATATATTTTAAATGGAAAACACCATTTATGGAGACGGTAGGCTGTACGTACGCATAAATGCTGTTTCTATTTTCAAATCATATTGAACAGAACTAAGTGAATAAGATATATGTAAGTACATAAATAAATAAATAAAAAAATATATATCTCTAGTATAATTATTATATCATATAATTCATACTTATTAATGATATATATTTTTATAATCATCATTGAATGATGATTGTGGAAATGAATCTCATCGCATCGTGGAGACGGTAATCCGTACGTAAGCACGAGTGACAATATCATTATATTGATGGTGAAATTGTATGTAATTTGATGGTATATCATATATAAATAATCATTACCATGTTATATTTATTATTTAAATCAGTTATATGCATTATTATACCCATCGAAATAATGAAGTGTTTGAATAACAAACTACACCATGATGTAGAGACGGTAATCCGTACGTACACACGTATGGTGGCTTTGTCATTTATAGGATGGATAGAATAAATAATATGGTTGTTAAATTTTTATAATAATCTCACAGTATATATAAGATACTGGATTTATTATTTTAGATTGGAAACAACAAATAAAGAGGAAGTGGAAGAAGAAAATAACATGAAAGAGGTGATGAAATATTTACCTCTTCTTTGGGTTCTTCCTTTTGATTTGATCAAAATAGCTCCATAGATTAGATTTATCACTGAAAAAAGGCCTCTATGATAGAGGGAGTAATTTTGGGAGGATATTTGGGCTGAGGATGGCTGATCCAAAAGGCTTTGTAGGTGTAAAATTAAGAGAATGGTAAGTTCTCTTTTATAAGAGAGGTGAGGGTCACTTTAGGAAAAGCATGAAATATTATTTTATAATAAAATCATTTTCGATTTATAATGTCTTTAAAATGAATTATTTAAAGTTTAAGGTGTGTATGGGTCAAAAACCACTCAAAAAATAGGTTTTAGACTGGTTTAGGTCATCATGTTAACCTTATCTTTTAAATTTAACTCTTAGTTAAATAGTCTGTCATTTACCATGTCTCTTTGTATTTGTATGTTATTTGGTTAATGAACTTACTATAAACATCTAAGATAACCTAAAGTGGTTCATTAATGACATATATAATATTATTCAACCCCTTTTTCCATACCTTATATTTTTAGGAATATAATAACAATTAATTATATAATATTTGTTTTAAAAACTCTTTTATGTCAATTTTGACACTATTTGGTATTTTGTTCTTGTTAAATTTATAACAACATTATGGCTTCGAAAAAAATTCATTTAATCAACCCTAACATGTCATATTAACCTCTAAAATTAATTTAATTCATTAAAAGTCCCAATTTTCATTTTTTTGGATATTTATAATATCAATTATTTTAATATTTCATTATTAAGGTAATTACTACGTCATCATTGTTTCATAAATAAATTAAATTATTTAATGTCTAAAAATTATAAATAAAATATAATTATGTAGAAAATAGTTTTATCTTTCAAATTTATATTTATAGTTGAATTTATATTATGTATTACTCTATATTAAAATTTTTTTGTTACTAAACTTCGAATTTAACTCGTTTAACTCTTCTTTAAATAAAATAATTATAAATGTTCTAATATAATTCAAGTGTACCTAAAGGATCAAATTTTATTCCTATGTTTTTTTTGGTCGAATTACACCAATCCAATAGAATCAGGACATGTCTTAGGGTAATAATAATATCATTTTTACTCTTAATTACCCATTTTACTTTTAACTGTGGTAAATAAAAGTAAAAAAGTTTCTGTTCACCAAAAATATTTTCATTTTATTGAACCAATTTTTTTTACTAATATCAACCATGTCTATAGTATTTTTGAAATTCCACTCACAGAAGCGGTAAAATTAAGTTTTATTTGATTTTACAAATGCACCTAGGATGTGGGTAAAAGACGGTAAAAATTTCAATAAAATTTAATATATCTAAACATATTATAAAATTAATCCAATGAATTAAGTTGAAAATATATTGTTATTATGTATCTATTTTGACCTAAAATAAATTAAATTAAGATATCTAATTATTGAAATAAAATGTTGGTTTTAACCAATAACACGGTGTTCTTCGACTATTCATTAAAAATTGATAGTTTTCAGAAAAATACCAAAACATCACCCAAAGATGAATTTGATATTAAAAATTAAAAAATGAAGTATATTTTACCAAATTAAAATCCTAGATGTTGCCTTTATTAATTTAAAATCAATTCCCATTGTAAAAACCAAGAAGTGGGTTTTTAAAATGAAAAAACTATCAAACGGTTGACATGTTTTTATGTCAAATTTAAATTTAAAATTACTTATAATGGCCAAAATTGTTTTAAAAGATAAAAATACAATCTAATTAGACTTAAAAACCTTTCCAATTCATAATTTAAAACTATAAATTATTTTGATTAAAAAAGTTTGTTTTAAATTAAAACATAGTATTCTTCACTATTCGAAAAAATATGATTGTTATCAGAAAAAGAACAGAAAATTTATCCAAACTAAATTTTTATGTCCCATTTATAAATAATAATTTAGTTTCATTAAATTTAATATATAAAATTATAAAATATTGGTTTTAAAAAAGGTTCACCATTAAAAGACGGTAAAATTGCATTTTTTTGAAAAATACTTCTTTTATCTGAAAAAATGAATTTTTTGTTAGATTATGTCTTAGAAACACATAATATGGATTTTAAAATCATATAGAGTATATAAGATTCAGAATGAAGTTAATACTATTCATAACATCTTTTTGAATGGCCAGTTTGGTAAGTTGTGGTGCGGTCGAACTTAGTGTTGCGTGTAACACAAGCTATTGAATTACTTTATTATGATAAGGTACTATGAAATATTGGGGTGTTACAGAAATAGATTTCATTCAAATAATTCCAAGAACTCAATCATTACAAAATAGAAAAAAAGCCTTCCCCAATCACTCAAATACTTACCCTACCATGGTAAGGATCATTGATATGAATGTGGAAGAATAATGCATTAAAAAACTAAGAATAACAAATGGGTGAGGAAGAATATGGTGAAGAACATATCCATAGTGTAGATCTCTTATTTGGGGGTCGATTGTATGATATAGGATGGATTCATGTTCTTTGGGAAAGAGGAGATATCTCCCTTTTATAGGATATAATTTACATTTAAATATTACCATGTTTTATCCCCATTAAATGAATGATTCACAAATAGGCTCATTCATTAAATTTTTTCATAAATTTATTTCATGTATCCACTCAAACTTTCATCATATTTGTCCATTTTTAGAGAGTTTTATGTCTGTTTTACTTCTAGAATTTTTTCTACCCTAGCAGACTCTTCATATTTCGTATATCCAGTTTCCCATGATTTAATGGCCTTAAAAAAGGTCAAATAATACATGTAATTATTCATTAAAGTTTTTAATAAATTTATTGTTTGTATCCCCTCTGAAATTAAGTTAATTTTATTGGTAAATTTAGGAGATATGACCCCAACATGAAATCTTATTAGATATGTGCATCGTTTTCATGACCAAACTTGTAAGTTGGTCTTGGGCTTCCAAGGTGTGATTTTGCTTTGGGTCCAGAGGAATTAAATTAATCCCATGATGTAAGAAATCTTAAAAATAAATTATTTCACAATTATTATCAATATAGAACATTTTTTGGCCAAAATACAGAAATAATTGAAAACTTTTAAAATCCACAATGGGCCAATTTTCCAAAAAATCTCAAAATACCACTAAAATCATAAAATGTGACAATTTTCTTTAAAACAAAAGTTTTTTGGTATTTAAAACATTTCAATTCAATGTAAAAATATTGAAAGTATGTTCTATATTAGATACCTATAATGGTGGAGTCACATATTTTTCAGATTTTCAGCTTTTTTCCTTTGGGTTTCCGCTATTTTGTAAGAAGTTACACAACATGTAAAGGTGTTTCATAACATATAATTTCTGACAAACTGCTCTCATGAGTTGAGTTAAAACATGATAATTTTCTTGACAGGTAATGTTTACATGTTATTTAATGTAAAAATACATTTTTTATCTTTAATAATGAAACATTTTTCAGTATAGTGTAAAATAAATTGGATTCACTATGAGAAAAATATTACACACCATATAATTCCCTGAGTTCTATTTTTTAGGATTTCATGTGGGTTTATTGGTCACATTTAATTTTTTAACCCTTCATCTATTGGCCAGAGCTCTTACCCTAGTATATTTTGGGTGTCTTCCTTCAATCTAAATTGATTCATTCAACGATTCGTAAGTAGGGTTAGGAACTTCTCCTCTTAGGGAAAGACATCCTTCCAATTTATCAATCATTTGTGGTTGAGACATTGTTTTTTGTAGAAATTGGTAATTTTATGGTGTTTTCTTTCAACCCATTTCAATATTTGGTCATGCCTTGTCATCTAAAGGAAGATCTTATTGTCTCCGATCCTTGGTGTCAATGGGGGTTAGGTTTTCTATGTTATTGAGGTAGATGGATCTATTGAATTATTATATCTTCATAAATTTTTTTATGTTCATATTTATTTCTTGATATTTTCAAAGGAATTTTATGTGTTGAAATAAATAATGTAAAGGGTTCATATTCTAAATGATTTTTTTTTGAAAATGTAATTACCTTTATTTGAAATGAAAATTATATTTCCCAAACCTAAATCAAATTTTCTTTGCTTGAAAAATTTTCTTATAAAATTGTTATCATGGTTTTTAAAATATAAATGAGAAAAAATCATACACTAGGAACCTTTGGTATATCAATATAGAGACATGAGTATCCAAAGTGTGTGTTAAACCACTAAGAGATATCCTCTCAATGGTCTATGGGAGGCCTTGATGTTAGTTGGATGTAACCTTATTCCTTGTTAAGATGACGGGTGTCTATTTTTATTGTCCCATAGGCCAGAGCTTGGCTGGTAGGTGAAGTATTCTTTCTATTTTTTATTACCTGATAGTTTATTTCATGGATATTAGAAAACATGCATATTTATATTTTAGTATTTTCCTTAATTTTTTCTGGCTTTAGAAAACATGGAATTTAATTTTTGAAAACTGAAGGACTGCTTGAAAAATGGTTTTAAAAAGCAATTATTTATAAAAATATATTTGTAAAACTTTTTTTGGTTTTAAATATTAGACATATGCCATATTTATCTTGGAACTTGTATAGTTATTTCTGTTCTATCCTGCTGGGATATGTTTCTGACACCCTACTTCTGCTTGTGGGTTACTATAAACCTTGTATTATAAGAATCAGGTAACATAAAGAGCATTTTGTAGCATGCATGCTTCTCTTCACCTTGATGATTCGTTTTGGGATAGTTTAGATATGATGTTTGGTCACATTGATACTAGTTTTGTCTAGAATTACATTTTTCCTTAGTTTGGTTGGTTCTTCTTAGTTTTATCTATCTTTTTTTCCATCTTTTACCTATGTTTTATATATTTTTTTATTATATCAAATGTTACTTTTGTTATCTTCTTTTACCACACCCTATGATGTGATGACTCGGGTGACTCATCTAGTTAACCCAAGTTGGCCTATTATAATTTGGTATCAGAGAGGTGTTACTTAGCTTGATGTGTGATATCACCACCTATGATGGTTTTTTTCTTGGTTAGATAAGAGTAGGATTATCAGAATTCAGATAGTAGGTGAAGAAAAGGAACATATAAATCTCAGTCCCATTACAAAATCAAAGTTTCAATGGGTGTTCAAAATATATTTACCATGTCCAAGACTTAGTATTTTATGTTATATAAATAAATTTTACTATAATTTTATTTAAATTAACCTATATATAGTGTATGAATACTTTGTGTGTGTTTAGTCATTTGAATAAATAAAGTGTGGAGTTTATTGAGACAGACCTGTTTGTTTATAAGGGTGTTTAACTTATATGATAGGATTAATAATTATATTAAATTATGTTTGTTTTAAATCATTGTTTTCGATTATTATTTTTGTTTAAATAGTCTTGGAATTATCTCATGGATGATTTTTTGTTGTTATGTTTTTAAAAGAATATTTTTCATAGAAGAACTCTGACAATTACAAAAAAATAATCCATTAGGATGGTTCTGTAGGTGTATCCTATAGTGGATACTTTTATATTTGACCTAGTGATCCATACCATTTAGACTCTAGGGTCAGTGGGGAAAATGGAACTAGAATATTTAATGGATCATGGATTTCAATTTACGAAGAAACATCCCACTGTATTCTATGGTGATAAAGTAAAACAATATCCATAGGAGTTACTTGAATGGATTAAAAGGAACTTCAAAATTTTGAAGACTCTTGAGAATTCATCGGTGGGTTTTTCCACATTTATACATGAAGTACCAGGAAGAAGATGGTGAGACTCAATATTGTTATCAGAGTTTCAGGAACTTTTTAAATAGGTTTATTTGAAGGAGATATTTAATTAGTAGTTCCATCCAAATAATTTATATATGGAAAATACCGGTGATTTTTTGATGTTGGAGTAGGGGAAGCATACCATATTGGAGTACTCTACTCTCTTTTTGGTGTTTGTGAATCTGGTACTAGATATTATAACAAATGATTACTTATAGGATAGGAGGTTCCAGACGGGAATGATGGACGATGTTTAGTCGATGATTATTCCTTTTTCCTTCTGAACCATCTATAGGTATTGGATAAAGAATATTTGACTTAGGTATACATATCTCAGAGGACATGATTGGGAGGTTCTTTAGTGGGTGTAATAGTTATCCAGGTTGCTTCTTCTAGTTTGAAAAGATAGCGTAAGAGTATTTCATTTTATACAGGATTTGTTTTAAGGGCTTTTATGGAGATGAAAAAAGTAATTTTCTTCTTGTGTGGGAGGCATGATCATTCCAATCTTTATTTTATGGAGGCATCTAAAATGTTTCTTTTTTTGTGGTTGATTTAGCCATCTGAAGTATTTCTTAAATAAGATTCCCAAAGGTTGTATGGTGGGATCCACTTTCACCAATGGGGAGCAAGTTCATGTTGATTCTTCCAAGGGTGTGGGTCTCACTATTAGGATAAGGGGGATGTTGAGGTCATAATTTTTGGAAAACTACATGCAACTGGGTTAGTGTTTGGTGAATCTGAAGAAGGGTTAGCTATTGATAGAGTTATGGTGTTTGATTCATATTATATAGTGTTATATTTTTTTTTGATACTTGTGATACAAATTTTTTTATATCTATAATGTCAGTTCACATGTTGGGATTTAATTTGGATCTTATTCCATTCTTGTTGGATATTTCAACACCTTTAAGAATGAGGTTCGAATGAGGTTTTAATTTTTCTACATGTCGGGTGGTGATAGAAAAATTTATAGTGGTTTGGTATTTATTAGTTCTCAATGACGAAATATTTGACATGATCATTGGAATATAACAAATAATTAGCATAAATGCCAAGATAGATTGTTATCACCATTGGATATAGTTCCTATCTACCGATGGCATAAGTCATGTTTTTTCTGGGTGAGTGGGACTCTACATATGTAAGTGCAGTGCCAGTTTTTCCTTATGTTAGTTTAATCTCATACCGGTTGTTATAATTGTTTATTTATTTAGTTCACTCAAGCATGGGTGTTACACTTCATGCTATTGTGTGTGCTTACCCTGGGGTATTTTCGGATGATTTTTCTAGTTTTTGTTCAATGATATTATAACGAATCGATGTTCTCATAACATGGATATTAAATATTTTTATATGAATATTCATTTAATACCCCAAACACATGCCTGAGGAACATAATGGTTTATTTCCTTTGGAAACTTAAAATAAGTTCTTCTAATTTGGTGAAATAACATTAACATCTCCTATAAAGATCTTCCCCTTTAGTACTCCAACATAAAAACATTTTTTTGAACCCATATAATGGAAATATAAGAATGGCTAATATCATATCCTTAGTAAGGGTAAACATCGAATATATTTAAGCATAACATGAGAATAAGGTTATAAAAACATGATAATAACATTTGAATATCATACCATGCATATCAAGGATCATATACCTGAGTCATGGAATAAATATTGGCAGATCATAAGACATGAATCATAAGAAATTAAAATCACCCAAGCCATGAGAGTATTAAAATAGAATAAGACATGGAAATGCCGACCGGGGTTGGCTTAGTGGTACCCTGTAAGGCGGCCACTCCCTGGCAACGGAACTGGCGCAGGTTCGAGTCTCGCCACTCTCGAATTTAGCTGGGGACGAGCGGCGCGCAGGTGGTGAATGGGGCCCAGAATAAGCGTGGCGTGGCAATCACCAATACCTCGTTACCCACAACTCGTTTAGGATTATCTATATTGGAGGAGGAGCCTCTGAGCGGCGGCGACTTCCCTCTCCCCCGCGGGTCTAGGGTTTCCATTTTTCGGTGCCTTCTTCCCTCCTCCGGCATGGCCCGACCTCGGCGGCGGCTGTCTTCGCTCGGCTTGGCGTCGTTGGGTGTCAGTTCCGCGTGGTCCGGATTCGTTTTGGGCTCAGCGGCAACTTCGTTTCGGCTTCGGGATCTTGCCTCGGCTGTGGTGTGTTCATCGTCGGCTCTGGTGCGCTCAGAGGTGGCCTCGGCTCTCCTGGATTTGGGATCTCATCTCGGCGTTGGCGTGCGTCGACTCCGAGTGTCTCGGATTCGGGATCTCGGCTCGGTGACGGTTTCGTTGCTTCCGGGCCCAGGTCCTCTTTGCGGATCC
This sequence comes from Viscum album, assembly GCA_963277665.1. Taxonomy (NCBI): domain Eukaryota; kingdom Viridiplantae; phylum Streptophyta; class Magnoliopsida; order Santalales; family Viscaceae; genus Viscum; species Viscum album. The sequence continues at coordinate 597,390,453 of OY728159.1, read as the reverse complement.
AGGTGCGTGGTGCTAGATCTGGTGTGCCAGTGTTGGCTTTGGCTGGTCCCTAGTTTCAGGATCTCGTCACGGCTTCGGATCGTCGTTGGCTTGGTGGGCTTGTCGTCGGCTTCGTGGGACCTTTTTCGGTTCAGTCACGGCGGTGGTGTGCTCGGCGTTGATGTGATCAGCTCCGGCGGATCTTGTTCCTTGCTCGGCTTCATCCTGGATCGACATCGGCCATGGCGTGCTACGGTTTGCTCAGGGTTGGCTCCAATGGCTTGGAGGGGGGAGGAGTTTTGATTTGGTGGTTTTTGGTGCGGATGGAAGCTGTTTTGAGGTTCTGATTTGGTGAAGATGGGTTTGTGTTTGATCGATGGCCGTTCGTTCTAGATTTATGATTTTGTGATTAATCTGTTTTAGGGAAGATCTCTGGAATGAAGTCGCGGTTGCAGTAATTGCAGTGAAGATATGCTGTTGAAATCTGGAAGTTTTTATGTTTTTGAAGATGATGAACGGTTGAAGTGTTGAATCAGCAGTATGGGTCTTTGGTTTTGGGTGTAATGGTTTGGTTTGTAATTGGATATGTTTGGTGGGGACTTCTCATTGGGTTTGGGCAAGATGTTCGCCCTCATCCATCTCCTTATTTACTGCACTTTTATTTCTTTTAATAAATGGTCAGAGGTTATTCCTCTGACTGAACTTTCCTGGTAATAAGACATGGAAATTATAGCATATACATATGTTTAGAATATATTATATCAATTATTCATGCCAAGAAATTCATAGTATGTTAATATTGGAATAATCACCCATGTTCTTACTTTAGTCTTGGTAAGGCCTCTTGTGTACCTTCTAGTTTCAGTATAAGGCTATCCTCCTATGTACCCTCCTGTTGTGGGCTTAAGATGACCTCCAGTTTACCCTCTGGTTGTGGGATTATGATGACCTCTCATGTACCCTTTAATATTATAAAAAAGTTATCATTAACCTATGAATTTGAGGAATATATATGTCTCACCAATAACATAATTAAAACTATACATATGTGTCCCAAAATAATATAAATCATTAATCATATCAAAACACATTGAATTAAATGAGTTTTATAAACATCATTGAATCATAACATGACCCATGGAAAAAATGAATTTCATAAATATCATTACATAATAATCATAAACCATTATTATAAATAATAATAATGGTCTCATTGAATCATATCCCCTAAAAAACGTAAGTAACATCAATTAATGTTATATTAGATTGAAATATTTGAGAGATCAATTGGAAACAATTCTTAAGGAGAATATCATTTCTTCTTTAAAACTGTTTTCTCTTATTAAAATGATTCACAATTTTCATTAAATTTTTTTAATTGAAAATAAAGCTAGAATATTTTAAAGGGAAATTCAAATAATTGTGGATTCATGATAGCATAAAATTCTATTCATGCAATATGAGTTAAAAAACCTTCATTTCATACTTTTTATAGAAAATTCAAAAAGTAACTCATTTGAAAAATGAAAAAAATATTCATTTCAAACATTGTTGTAAAAAGTAATAAATAGATAAAATTATTTTAAAAATACATAGGAAAATAGTAATTATTTTTTATTTTTTTGGAAAACCTGGACATGTAAGATAAATATTCTCCAATAGACACTTAAAACGAAACAATCCCAAATACTGATGATATTGTGAAATAAATACTCATTGCATTATAATCAACAGAATCATATTCACCATGAATGATGGAAAATTATATAGATATTTAAATACTATAATCTAATGGATAATAATCAAAAAATAAATTCATGGGTAGTATATACATCACGTAGAATAAATAAGTAGTGTATAAGGCATGTGGCCCACAAAAATAAAAGCGAGACATAAATTCATTACCTAAAGTCTTGACATCCTTTATATACAATCAAAATTTATATATAATAAATATATATTTTTATATGTATTTAAAATAACCATATTCATATATATAACACTAAACATTATTTATTTATAACATTATATTACTCTATTATTAAAAATTACATGTTAATGTTTTGTTTTGCGTAATAACTGCTTTGTTTTTTGTTCATGTATTTATTTGTTATCCTTAGTCTGCTTACATAGATAATGATTTCATAATATATAGAATGATAAACATGATATTAATATCATATATATATATATATATATATTATATGTATTCATGGTGATTCACAAAAGATAGTGTTAAAAAACAAAATACACCTTTCATGGAGATGGCAGGTCGTACGTACACAAGAACAATGTTTAAATTTTCTTATAATTTTAAATGAAAGTAAATTATATTATATATTACAATTAAAAATAATTGTTAGGTCATATATATCATATATATTCATTAAATTTATCATTATTACCACCCATTTGAAATATAGATGAAAAACGAATCACATCACATCGTGGAGATGGTATGTCATACGTACGCACACGCAACACTATAATTTCTCGAAAGATTAGGTGGTAAAGAGGTATATGTGATATTATAATTAAATACGTATAATAATTACATAAATAAAATATATAAACATTAAAAACACCATATTTATTACTCATAATAATTGTATATGTAAAAATAATTATATCCCTACGTGCAGACGATAAGCCGTATATACGCCGAAGTGATACTTTCAGTTATTGTTTGATGGGAAAGGGCCCATATAATAGTGTTTTCCTAATCAAAATAAAATTTTAAAATATTTATAATTTATAATTTTTTATCTTATTATATATATAATATATTTAGAGGATGTACATAAGAGTAGAAAAAGTGAGTGATTACCTCTTCTTCAAAACAAATCCAATGATTAACACTCTAACAATGCTGGGGAGGGTGTGTGCCTAATATAATGCCTCTATAATGTGTTGAGGGATTATAGTATGGTATTTGGGAAGATATTTTCCAAACCAAATATGCTTCTAAAGTTTTAATAAAAGAGAAGAACGAGTGCCCTTTATATGAGAGGGGAGGGGCACTCTTGAAATTCTTCAAATTATTTAATTAATATATATTAATTTTATAATCAAAATGGATCCAATATGATTTATTTATATGATAGAATGATTATGGGAAAAAATAAATTCATCAAATGAAAATGATACAAGTTTTGATTATTTTTAATCCGTATCTCTTTGTTGTAACCCTTATTTGACCATTTTAACTGTTAATGTGATATCATGTAAATTAAAATTTTAAGGTTAATATAATTAATATAAAATGAAAAAATAAAAATAAATGAGTCATTTATGAAATATTGATACTTATACCAATAATTTTTATGAAATTTATATTTTTATAAATTTTATATCATTTAATAAATTACTATTTATATTAAAAAATCAAGAAGGTCAATTTTCACACTACTCATTACATGACATTTTAAAAATAACATAAAAAATATACCTAAGAAAAAAATATTTTAAATCATCTGTGAAATGTGAAATAATTCCATAAAATTAGCGTATGATATTAATTATATCAAATAATATTTATTTTAATATTTTTAATATCATTTATTTGATTCATTCATTAATTAAATAATTACTGCATCATCATTATTTCACCATTTAAGGAAATCATTTTATCACTAAAAATTATAAATAAATTTCCATGGTGTAGATAATTTTTTTTAATTTTAAAATACTATTTATAGTCGAACATATCCTTTATATAAAAAAATATTAAAAATATTTATCTTGTTAAAATGAAAAGTAGGAAAAAACTGACTTTCCTTTGAAAATAGTATTATTAAAGATATATTCTAATCCAAAAGGACATAATTTTAATAAAATTTATCTTTCAATTATTAGGGACAAAATATTATCATTCCATAAAATTATGTTATGTTTTAGGGTAATTTTATAATATTTATAATATTATTTTTTACTCTTAATTATCGGATTTACCCTTAACCTTGGTAAAAAAAAACAAAATTTACAATTGATATTGTCCAAAAATAAGAGGGGAATATTTAATAAATTTGAAAATTCTGATTCCAAATATGGAATTCATATTTCTAAATTCCAAGCAAATAAATTGAAAACATTAATTAAAAATTAACCCCATTGAAGAAATAAGAAAATGAGTTTTTAAAGTTAAAAGGTTGAAAATTTAACATTGTTTATATCCAATTTAAATGTGAAATTTATTCTAATAAACTAAATTGTATTAAATGATATAAAATTGATCTAATTATACTTTAAAATCAATCAAAAATATAATTTTACAAGATAAATTAGTTTGAATAAAATGATGTTTTTAATTAAAATTAATTTGTTTTCATTAGTCATAATTAAATGAATCTTATGAGAAAAATAAAAAAACTCAACCAAAGAAAAAATGTATACTATGATTTCATATTAAATTTTAATTTTTTCAAATATAATTTATAAAAGTTTCAAAAAATAGATTGAAAAAACTGCACTGTCAAATGGCGACCAAAGTGTCATTTTAGAAATATACTTCTTTTATTCAAAAAATTGGATTTGTTTTTATATATTTTCTAGAAAATAAATAAGATGAATTTTAAATATTATATTGAATATATATATATATATATATATTATATAAATATATATTTTATTATTGATTCATATAAAAAACACTTTTACATATTAAAATATTTTTTTCAGAAAAACATTTCCTTTTATTCTAAAATAGGGTTTAAATTCATTTTTAATTAATTGGTAAAATAAAATTATATTTATGTGTAAACTATAATTAAATAATTTATTTAATCTTATTCATACCCAAAAATCTAATGTCGAGGTTTTAATTTCCTTATTTAAATAATTATAATAATAAAAAATGTATTTTAAAAACACTATGTTGCATGTAATGAAAGCTATAATAGCTTTTCGTGTAGTTAAAGATTAACATGGTGTATCATGAAATTCAATATATTTAAGAATATAGATTATTTAAAAATATATTTCATGAAAATATATGGGCGTTATATAATACCCCATTTAAAATAAATTTCTCCCTCGAAATTTATCTAGGTTCTCAAAGGTTAAATATTTGAAAGTTCATTTCATAGAAAACCATATCATAAAAATGAATACCGGAACTCCCTATAAATAGGGACTTTTGGAAACATAAAGTCTAACAAAAATAACTCATAACTAGGTTTCCACATAAGATAACATATGTGGAATGTGAAATCATATATATATAAGAGAGAACTATCCATCATGTTCTAATAGAGAAAAATAGAAAACATGGTCAAGAGAAAGTGAACAATCATAAGGCCATAATTATATGATGATATGAGGGGCCATTTGGTTCATTAGAAAAGAAGTTACAAGGATAACATTTGTGGTTTCAAGATCCTTTCCCTAGAGTTGAATAATTTTTGAGAATAAATACTAGTTTTCAATACATTTCTTAAGAATAGTCTCACCCTTTCATGATTCCTTGATCAATTTCTAATAAACTCTTATTCCAAGTAATGAAGGTGAATTTTTCATTCCTGATGCATTATAAGATCATGAGATCCATAAATTGAATCCTAGGTCATTACACATGTATTTATCAAAACAAAAATATTATCACATGTTATACAATATGAATAAATCCTCATATGGAGAGATAATACTATAATATCTAAAACCTCATCTGAAGTTTAACATAAAATGTTCCATAAATGGTTAATCTCACTAGTACAAAAACATTTTTATGTCGTTTTTTAGCTTTTTAACATCGGGTTTGAGGTGATATTATTGTGTGTGATGTGAAAAATGTGATGTTTTATGTCGGTTATTAAATAAAAGATGTAAAAAATGGGGTTTTATGTTTTCTAACATCAGTTCTTAAAAAATAGGTTCCATAGACCTTCTAGAAATGCCATTAAAAATCCATTTTTACGTCGATTTAAAAAAAACGACGTGAAAAGTCCTTTTTATGTTGGTTATTTAAAAATTGACTTGTAATGACATTTTTAACATTCGTTTTGAAACTAATAATGTAAAACAATGTTTACCATCTTTTAGATAATTTCATAATCTTTAATTTAACAGGTTGAAGAGCTCAAACAGAGTTATAGATCATAATGTATGACCCTCAAAAGTTTGATATATTTTTTAAGGAAAGATTGAATGAGACTACGATTGCTTTATCTTAGAAGGATTTTTAGAATCCAGAGGAGGATTTTTATTTTTACCATGATATAAAGAATTATCCATAGTTATAATAAAATAATATTCACTAAATAGTATATAAATTATGAAAAATACTCATAATAAATATAAATCATGTAAAAATAATTACTAATACTCTAACAATATCATAGAAAGAAGAAATAGTGGATTTACATGGAAGATAAAAAAATTTGTGTCAGTGGAATGATGATGGTTGAAATAAATGATCGTTAAATTATATATAAATTAAGAAAAAAAATCATAAAAACCATAAATAATGGATATGTAATTAAAAATACCTTGATGAGATCACGAAATGAATAAATAATTGATTCACATTGAAGATCAAACGAGTTGAGTTGGGGGAACAATGATGGTAGAAATAAATGATCATTAAATTAGAATTTTTGTATAATGAAAATATATAATTTAGATGATAAAATAAATTGCGATATTAAATATTTTAAGTGGAAATTGGAAACTTCGATGCCGTGATGTAAAAAAATTGAAATTTCGCTTTGGTAGGATATTACAATTATCTTTCAAGTTAGTACTATGATAACTATCATGAATAGGTATTAAATATTTCACTTATTTTTCACATTGGTTATTATATAACTGATGTGAAAAAATAAATTTTCTTAACGTTTTCACATCGGTTATTTAGTAACCGATGTTAAAAGTTATTTTTTCAAGTTGTTTATTTAATAACTGATTTGATTTTTTTTACAAAAATGTATTTCATTTTCAAAGATTTGACTTGATAGGTCACTAAGCTAAAAAAGAGTTATGAATTAAAAGTTATGGCCTTCAAAAATTGGCCTTCCCTAAGACATTGTTTAGAGATGATGAACTTATGATTCCGATAACTTTCTATTTGTAACTTCATTCGAGCTCTGTGACCTGTAAAATCAAAACATGGGAAATGATATATATATATTTAATCATTTTTCACATAATTTATTAATCAAATGACATGAAATATACGATTTAATGTCGGTTATTAAATAAATGACATGAAATGGTCATGAAAATTGTTTTTTCACATCGGTTATTTAGAAACGACATGAAAAAGTCGAGAAAATAGATTTTTCACATGGGTTATTATATAACCGATGTGAAAAATCAAAGAAAAATGATTTTAATGTTGGTTATATAATAACCGACATGTAAAATCCATTTTTAGAGATTCTCACATCGGTTCTAAAAAACCGAATGGAAAAAAGGGGACATTAAAAATAGTTTTTACTAGTGTCCTATACCCCAAACGAAATTTGAACGTCCTAAAATTTAGAAATAAGTTTACTAAATATCTCAAAAATAGGTTAGCATTGATCCCCTGAATATCATGAAGAAACTCTTTTTTATCTCAGACCCAACATGTAAATACATTCATCATGTACTCTATTGAAACATGATAATGATCTGGGTTACCATAAATACATATTCAAAACATGCATGCTTGCATATTCTGAATATTTTTGGATATAATCATTAATTCCAAAGATGTATTAACACCATCTATGATATCATATACAAAATTTTCAACAAATCCTTAATTAGTTCCAAGGTAATCAATAACATCAAAATTACTTATTCATATCCAATATTTCAACAGTCGTACATCATTATCTCAACATTAAGAACATATTAATGGTTATCTTAACCTTAATATTTTGTTTTCAATGAATATAAACATTCCATTAAATCAAATTTCAACATATTTAGATCAATTAATCATTCCCTTTTAAATTATTAATGAAAAACTTAATCATCAAATTCCAAAACACATGCACTTCAATCATCCAAATTTATTCTTATACCATTACTCAGGATTCATCATCTTATTCTTTCCTGTAATATGAAATATTGATTATGCCTTAAGTTTAAACAACCTAAATATAACAATTATACTTAATTTTAATGTAGAAAATACTATTAGAACATCCCATACCTTTTATATTCCATTTGTGGTCTCTTTATCCTCAACAGTATAACCAATAATCATATAAACTTCCTGATTCTATTCATGATATTTAAACATAGTACATTTCTTTTCATAATGTTCATAATTTAAACATATGAACCATTAAATGATAATCCTATTCTTTATAGTTCATTCTATTGACTAAGATAATAAATCACAGTGTAAGAAACACTTATCATAATATTGAGAACACATAATCCTGGAAAAAATACATATCGGATGCCAAAATTATGACATCTACATCTAAATATATGAAAACTTAGTTTTGTCTTTAGATAAATCCCTATACATATCCATATAAATTTATCCATGGATATCACTAAAATTTAATCAATGTATTTTTCAAAGGTTAACTAAATATTTTCTCTAATACCAACTGCAATGACGACGACTTTTCATACAAGGACATTATATATTTTTAGATGAATATTAGTTACATAAAAAAACATACCTGAGGACCATAATAGTTTTTTGGATTTGGAAACTTGGAAAACATTTTTCTAATTTTGTGAAATATCTTCAACATCTCCCATGAAGATCTTACTCTCTAGTACTTCTACTTAAAATATTTCTTTATTACCTGAGAAATTGAATCATATTAATAGGTGAGATTAGATGCTCAGTAAGTATAAATATGAAATATATGCAAGCATAAAATTAATATAAAGGGATTAAATTCATATCAAATAACATTTAAATGATTCTTGGAATTAATATTGGCCAATCAGAAGACATGAATCATAAGAAAATCAAAGAAAATGATCCAAGAGGGTATAACAATGGAATAAGACATGAAAATTGAGTCATACACATATGTTTGTAATATATATTGTCAATGATTCCTTCCAAGACATTAATAGTATTTTAGGATTTGGTTAATCACCTCTATACCTGCTTCGTTCTTGGGATGACATCTTGTGTACCTACTAGTTTCAGGCTTAGGATGACCTCCAATGTACCCTCTTATTATAAGCTTATGATGACCTCCTATTTACCCTCTTTATGAGGGATTAGGATAAACTCATTGTAACATCGCAGGTAAATAAAGAATAATACATTTTCATATTTATTAATATTTGTGAATTAAATATTAAATTTACTTTAAAGGGGTTTCTATGTTTGATAGCGTACCCGATACACAACAAAGAGTTTCTTTGAAATCGTACGTTGCACACTAGTAATAAAATAATATTATTTTAAATGTTAGTTAACACGTAGCCGTTGTACTGGTGGGAATGGATATAAATAACTAAAATATGATTATATATGTTTTTTAAATGTTTTTACATTTATCTAATAAAGGATAAAGGCTTAAAATACGAATATAATTCAATTTTAGGCATTTATACCCTAGTTTTCACTAAAGGTTCACTTATCACCTCTTTATGGAGAACCGTCATTAAATATAGTTTTGATCAATATTATAAATTCTATTGGACCAAATATAACTCTTCTTTATAATTAGGACATCAAAATTTACTTTTTGTAAAATTTTGGTATCTTTCTGATAAAGTTCATTTTTTAATGAATAGTGTAAACTGTTGTATTTTAATTCAAAACCTTTTTTTAATATAATTTTTTATGATGATTAGATTATCCTTTGAATTGGTTTTTAAGTGCAATTAGAATATATTTTTACCATTTAATCTAATAGTGGTCGTTGGAATTAATTTCACTTTGAAATCGGACTTAAACTAGTGTCAATCTTTTGATACCTATTGTTTCATAAAAACACGCTATTTGTCGTGACTGCGGGAATTAATTATTAAATTAATTAATGTGAATTATATGTTTTGAATTTTCTAAAATAGACTTCATTTTTCAATTCAGAATATCAAATATAGCTTAGGGTAAATTTTTGGTATTTTTCTGAAAAACTTCAATTTTTGATGAATAGTGAAACCACTAAGTGGTACTTATAAAAACTGATTTTTCATTTAAATGAAATTTTACCACTTCTGTGTTTTGAATTTCAAAAAATCTGACATACATGGTTGTCATTAAGAAGAAAAATTTGGTTCAATGAGATTAAAATAATTTTTGGTGAATAGTAACTCTTAAGTTCTTAATCGCGATTTGAGGTAATTAGTGTAGTTTAAGGTAAGAATAATGTTTTAATAAAATTAAATGACCTAGAAACATGTCCTACCCTCATTGGATGTGTCATGGAAGACCATGAAAATCCATGGGTAAACTTGGGGACCCCATGGAGCCACTTTGGTTGGAAAATGACACAAATACCTTTTATTTAATGGTAAAGTAAAAAATGACACAAACATGAAATGTTTTACTAAAACAATTTTTACATGGAGTTCTAAAAGTAATATTTTTGACTATAAATATTAATTGGAAATATATAAATATTTCCTACATCATATTAATTTTTTTATAATTTTTAGACATTAAATAAATTAAATTATTTATGACACCATGATGGTGCAGCGATGACCTCATTATTTAACGATTTAAATAAAATGGAAAGATAATGTAAACTCTAAGACCTACACATGTCCAAAACCTATTGGATGAGTGGATTACGAACCCTCATCACCTTATCCTCTAAATACATCAATGTGGGGCCTTTAAAATCCGAATCTCTTTTGAAAATAATGTAACATTTTGTAACTTTACAAGAGTGCCCCTCCTCTCCTCTTATAAAAGGCCCCCACCTCTACAACTTTACCGACACTCCCAAAGCCTTTGGCTAGGCCAAACTCTGCCCATTGTGTCTCTAAACTTCCATATATTACTCCTTGAAGCCTCACATTAGGAAGAAATCTTCCCAAGGAATCCTTTGAGCTCAAACCAAAGGGAGTTACCCGATTTTAAGGTAATGTCTTCTTTTGAGTCCTTTTGTTTTTTTTGCTTCTCCAACCCCCTAAACTCTTTTTATTATTTTCTTTTGTAACAACTACAATATCCTATATATACTAGGATGTTGTTATAATAAGGATTCAAGCTACACTTACACACACCTACATCTAATGGTTAAAGAACATACTGTTTCCGGGGATGGCGAATTTCTGCCTCCCGAAACGATGATTGTTCAACATTCTTTTAACACCTTCAAAGGTGGCAATTAAGATGACACTATATTTATATATGATATATAATATGTTTATGTTTTCCTTAAGCTTCTGTATTTTTCATTTTGGGAATACCTTTATGGTTTCCATTATGGGTAAACGCGATATCTTCATTTAAGGAAGTGCGGACTACCGCCCCCTCAAAGTGATTTGATTTGTTAATGCCATATGTGGGATGTATAAAGGATGGATTTAAAGTTATTATATATGATGTTATATTGGAATTATAATATACTTCTATATCATTATTATTTCTTTCCATTAAATTATGAGATAGAAATGAAAGTAGCGTTCATGCGTACGTACGGCTTACCATCTCCATGAACGGTGCATTTCATTTCTTATCCCCAAATGTAATGTACTATTATAAGTACATGTATATAATGGATATATATGATGAAAGATACATCTAAATGATGAATACAATTCTGTAATTAAAATATACATACCTCTCATTTAGTTTTAATTCCATTAATATGACAAAGAAATGAAAGTATCTTTCATTCGTACGTACGACTTACCGTCTCCATGAACGATGCATTTCATTTCTTTCCTCTAAATGATTACGTAATATTATAAATACATGTATATGCTGGATATATATAATATATATGATATCTAAATCAGGAATGTTATTCTGGATATAAAGAACCTTTGACCCCACGAACAACATGTAATTGTAAGAAGTCCACTTTCGACTTAAGAACCAAATATCGACAAAACAAACATTATTAACTTAAATGGTCACATAATGTTAATAACATGGCAATAAGTGATATAAAATGAATAATTAACTTGAAAAAGGTTCTTATGAAAATTGAAATTAACTCAAGTTTATTATTCAGGACGTTAAAGAACGATCGAGTCAAGTCGGACCCAAGGTAAGGGACTTCGTCTCAATCTCCTTTCATTGAGGAATATTTCGTTTTATACACAACTTTCTTTTATACGGTGTATAAACCCCTTTGACTTTTACTTTTATACAAAACAAATCTTTTTCTACGAAGTGTTTTACTAAATGACAAAAAGGAATGTTTTTATAACGTACGCGGTGACAACGACCTTTTCCGCCGCCACGAGTATTATTTGGTCTTTTGCGTCCTCAATGAGCCGTAATGTTATTAAAATAAAATAAATACCATATACTCTTTTATGTATTTTGGTATTGAAAATGGTTTTGATAAAGGATTTTTTTATGTCAATATATTTAAATTATATATTGTGATTTAAATGTTGAAATGTTATCATTCCTTTATACTGGTTTTATGTTTTATGATTTTATATTGGTACTTGGACATTTGACAAGTGGTTACATGATAAACCATATGACAGGTGGTGCCGTGAATACCAGGACGGGTGGTTACGTTATAACCTCCAATGCATTGGGTATGGAAGTCGGCTGCATGGCTATTCCATTAAGTATGTATGGAAGTTGGACGAATGGCTATTCCATTAAGTGATATGTGTGGAAGTCGACCGTATGGATATTCTACTTAAGTATGTTTATGTCCCAAGTTACCTTTATATGTTATGTGATAATTTTATGGGTTTTATGGTAATCTTTTGGTTACAAAAGGGTAAGTAATGATCTTTTATTCAGTGAAGAGTTTTTACTACTTCATAAAGGTGAAAAGCATTACTTTGATAAAGTATACATGGTTTACTTGTTATTTTGATAAAATAACAGTTTTCATTCTTTGTGTATCCCTTACTGAGTTTTTTATGCTCACCAAAAGTTTTTTTGAAATGTTTTTCATAGGACTTAATGTGGAATAAGGTCAAGGATGGGATCAAGGGAAAGTCATGCTATATAATACATGGAACTAGACATGTTTCTTTTTAAGAGTTTTTTTTATTCTATGGAAACTTGGTAGAAGTGTCTACTTTGTAAATCTTTTGAGATGCAATAGTTATGTTCTAATTCTCTAAAACTCTAAACCTAAAAATATCCTCAACGTGAATTATTCATTTAATTCAATATTAAGTAAGGTTTAAGGCCGGGGCCTTATAGTTGGTATCAAAGGTCGGTTTAGAAAACTTTAGGTGTTAGAAATGTGTTAAATTATAAGTTAATTTATGGTACGATTGAAATGATATAACAATTAAAGTTTACCATGTTTCTTCTCCTAAGATATTTCTGTGTTAAGAATTATTTTTCATAGAGGAAACAGAACAACTTTTCTGGGAAGGCATATAGAGGGAAATAACCTTTCAAATAAATATCCTGAGATGGTCAGAATCAGAACTAAACAGTTTTTTGTAGTGATGGCGTAGTTGACTCAGGTTACTACCAACGGAGTTGAAAATAAAATTGGTGAATGCTCCAGTTTTGGCACTACCTTCTAGTAATGGTGAGTTTGTTATCTATAGTGATTCCTCATTGAAAGGACTTGGTTGCGTCTTATGCAGAATGATCAGGTAATTGCTTATGCTTCACTTCAGTTGAAAACTCATGAGGTAAATTACCCTACACATGATTTGGAATTAGCTGATGTTGTTTTTGCTTAAAAAATTTGGATGCATCATTTGTATGGAGTAAAGTGTGAAATATATACTGATCACAAAAGTTTAAAGTATATATTCACTTAGAAAGAATTGAACATGAGACAGAGGAGATGGATGGAAATAATAAAGGATTATGATTGTACAATTCACTACCATCTGGGAAAAGCAAATAAAGTGGTCGATGCTTTGAGTCGAAAAAGTAATGCTTCATTAACCATGCTACGTTTGGAACGAGATCCTTTGGTTTTTGATTTGATGAACTTTGGAATAGAAGTTGTTGGTGAAGGATGTCCTTCTGTTTTGTTTCAGGTATCAGTGAGATATTCTCTATCAGACAGAATCAAGCAAGCATAGAAGCAAGATAGTGAGTTGCAAAAAAAGGTAGAGCTGGTTCAAAAAGGTAGGTTGCATGAATTCAACATTGATAGTGATTGTGTTTTGAGATTTGGGAAGATATTGTGTGTGCCTTGTGATTCACAGTTGAAGAGAGAGTTGTTATGTGAAGCTCATAGTTCTCCATTTTCAGTTCACCCAGGCAGTACTAAGATGTACATAGATCTGCGGGAGTATTACTGGTGGGATGGAATGAAAATAAATATTGCTGATTTTACTATGAAGTGTTTGACTTGTCAGTAGGTTAAAGAAGAGCGGCAGTTACCGAAAGGGATGCTTCAGCCTCTACCAGTGCCAGAGTAAAAATGGGAGAATATATCCATGGACTTTGTTATGGGATTACCAAATACATCTCGAGGTAATAATGCAATCTGGGTTATTGTTGATCGCTTGACTAAATCTTCTCATTTCCTTGCTATACGAGATACTTTTTCACTAGATCAACATTCCCGTTTGTGTCTTAAGGATATAGTCAGGTTACATGGATTTCCTCTCTCCATTGTATCTGACTGTGATCCTAGGTTTACTTCTAACTTTTGGAAAGACTTTCAGAAGTCACTGGGTACTGAATTAAATTTTAGTACAGATTTTCATCCTCAATCAGATGTGCAGTCAGAACGAACAATTCAGACCTTGAAGGATATGCTACGAGCTTGTTCGATGGATTATCAGGGAAGTTGGGACCAACATCTTTCTTTGGTTGAGTTTTATTATAATAACAGTTTTCATTCAAGTATACAGATGGAACCATTTGAGGCATTATATGGGAAGCATTGTCGCCCGAATTGATAGAAGAGATGGAAGAAAAGGTTCAGTTGATTCAGAAACACATGAGAACAGCTCAGAGTAGGCATCATAGTTAGGCGAATAACTGGAGGAAGGATCTATATTTCAAGGTAGGTGATCATGTTTTTCTCAAGGTTTCTCCATGGAAAAGTGTGATGCGTTTTGGTAAGAAAGGAAAGCTGAGTCCAAGGTTCATTGGACCATATGAAATTCTGAAGAGAGTTGGATCAGTTGCATACAGAGTGGCATTACCTCCGAGTTTATCTAAGGTACACAATGTTTTTCATGTTTCAATGTTGAGGAAGTATATGCTAGATTCATCTCATGTTTTGAGCCCAGAGGTAGTTCAGTTGGAAGAGAATCTCTCTTATGAAGAACAACCAGTCCAGATTCTTGACCGAAGAGAGCAAGTGTTGTGAAATAAGGTGATCCACCAGGTAATGTTTTTGTGGAAAAACCATATGGTTGAAGAGGCAACGTGGGAATCTGAAAATGCTATGAGGGATAAATACCCCCACTTATTTTGGTAAGTGAATAAAATTGCGAGGAGGTAATTCCCAAAAGGGGGGAAGGATGTAACATCCTAGGTAAATAAAGAATAATACATTTTCATATTTATTAATATTTGAGAATTAAATATTAAATTTACTTTAAAGGGGTTTCTATGTTCGATAGCGTACCCGATACGCAACAAAGAGTTTCTTTGAAATCGTACGTTGCACACTAGTAATAAAATAATATTATTTTAAATTTTAGTTAACACGTAGCCATTGTACTGGTGGGAATGGATATAAATAACTAAAATATGATTATATAAGTTTGTTAAATGTTTTTACATTTATCTAATAAAGGATAAAGGCTTAAAATATGAAAAGAATTAAATTTTAGGCATTTATACCCTAATTTTCACTAAAGGTTCACTTATCACCTCTTGATGGAGAACCGTCATTAAATATAGTTTTGATCAATCTTATAAATTATATTGGACCAAATATAACTCTTCTTTAGAATCGGGACATCAAAATTTACTTTGTGTAAATTTTTGGTATCTTTCTGATAAAGTTCATTTTTTAATGAATAGTGTAAACTGTTGTATTTTAATTCAAAACCTCTTTTTAATATAATTGATTAAGATTATTAGATAATCCTTTGAATTGTTTTTTAAGTGTAATTAGAATATATTTTTACCATTTAATCCAATAGTGGTTGTTGGAATTAATTTCACTTTGAAATCGGACTTAAACTAGTGTCAATCTTTTGATACTTATTGTTTCATAAAAACACGCTATTTATCGTGACATTGAGAATTAATTATTAAATTAATTAATGTCACTTATATGTTTTTAATTTTTTAAATTAGACTTCATTTTTGAATTCGGAATATCAAATATAGCTTAGGGTCAATTTTTGGTATTTTTCTGAAAAACATCAATTTTTGATGAATAGTGAAACCACTAAGTGGTACTTATAAAAACTGATTTTCCTTTAAATGAAATTTTACCACTTTTGTGTTTTGAATTTCAAAAATCCGACATACATGGTTGTCATTAAGAAGTAAAATGTGGTTCAATGTGATTAAAATAATTTTTGGTGAATAGTAACTCTTAAGTTCTTAATCGCGATTAGAGGTAATTAGTGTAGTTTAAGGTAAGAATAATGTTTTAATAAAATGAAATAACCTAGACACATGTCCTACCATCATTTTATGTGTCATGGACGACCAATACAATCCATGGGTCAACTTGGGGACCCCATGGAGCCACTTTGGTTGGAAAATGACATAAATACCTTTTATTTGATGTTAAAGTAAAAAATGACACAAACATGAAATGTTTTACTAAAACAATTTTTACATGGGGTATTACAAGTAATATTTTTGACTATAAATATTCATTATAATGATAAAAATCTTTCCTACATCATGTTAATTTTTTTATAATTTTTAGACATTAAATAAATTAAATTATTTATGACATCATGAGGATGCAGTGATGACCTCATTATTTAATGATTAAAATAAAATGGAAAGATAATGTAAAATATAAGCCCTAAACATGTCCAAAACTTATTGGACGAGTGTATATCGAACCCTCATCACCTTATCCTCGAAATAAATCAATGTGGGACCTTTAAAATCCGAAACTCTTTTGAAAATAAAGTAACATTTTGTAACATTACAAGAGTGCCCCTCCTCTCCTCTTATAAAATGCCCCACCTCTACCACCTTACCGACTCTCCCAAAGCCTTTGGATCGGCCATCCTCTGCCAATTTTGTCTCTCCACTTCCATATATTACTACTTGAAGCATCACATTGGGCAGTAGTCTTCCCAAGGAAGCCTTTGATCTCAAACCAAAGGGAGTTACTCGATTTTAAGGTAATGTCTTCTTTTGAGTCCTTTTGTTTTATTTTGCTTCTCTAACTCCCTAAACTCTTTTTATTATTTTCTT
This sequence comes from Viscum album, assembly GCA_963277665.1. Lineage (NCBI taxonomy): Eukaryota > Viridiplantae > Streptophyta > Magnoliopsida > Santalales > Viscaceae > Viscum > Viscum album. The sequence continues at coordinate 597,373,085 of OY728159.1, read as the reverse complement.
TTGTAACAACTCCAATATCCTAAATATACTAGGATGATTTTATAAGAAGGATTCAAGCTACACTTACACACACCTACATCTAATGTTTAAAGAACATACTGTTTCCGTGGATGGAGAATTTCTGCCTCCCAAAACGATGATTGTTCAACATTCTTTTAACACCTTCAAAGGTGACCATTAAGATGAAACTATATTTATATATGATATATAATATGTTTATGTTTTCCTTAAGCTTATGTATTTTTCATTTTGGGCATAACTTTATGGTTTCCATTATGGGTAAACGTTATATCTTCATTTAAGGAAGTGCGGACTACCGCCCCCTCAAAGTGATTTGATTCGTTAATACCATATGTGGGATGTATAAAGGATGGATTTAAAGTTATTATATATGATTTTATACTGGAATTATAATATACCTCTATATCATTATTATTTATTTCCATTAATGTATGAGATAGAAATGAAAGTAGCGTTCATGCGTACGTACGACTTACCGTCTCCATGAACGGTGCATTTCATTTCTTATCCCCAAATGTAATGTAATATTATAAGTACATGTATATAATGGATATATATGATGAATGATACATCTAAATGATGAATATAATTCTGGAATTAAAATATACATACCTCTCATTTAGTTTTAATTCCATTAATATGACAAACAAATGAAAGTATCTTTCATTCGTACGTACGGCTTACTGTCTCAATGAACGGTGCATTTCATTTCGTACCTCTAAATGATTATGTAATATTATAAATACATGTATATTCTGGATATATATGATATATATGATATCCAAATAAGGAATTTCATTCTGGATATAAAGAACCTTTGACCCCACGAGCATCATTTAATTGTAAGAAGTCCACTTTCGACTTAAGAACCAAATATCGACAAAACAAACAGTATTAAATTAAATGGTCACATAATGTTAATAACATGGCAATAAGTGATATAAAAGGAATAATGAACTTGAAAAAGGTTCTTAAGAAAATAGAAATTAACTCAAGTTTATTATTCAGGACTTTAAAGAACAATAGAGTCAAGTCGGACCTGAGGTAAGGGACTTCGTCTCAATCTCCTTTCATTGAGGCATATTTTGTTTTATACGCAACTTTCTTTTATACGGTGTATAAACCCCTTTGAGTTTTACTTTTATACTTAAGTAATATTTTTATACGAAGCGTATTACTAAACGAGAAAAAGCAATGTTTTTTTAACGTACGCGGTGACAACGACCTTTTCCGCCGCCACAAGTATTATTTGGTCTTTGGAATCCTCAACAAGCCGTAATGATTTTAAAATAAATTAAATTACATATACTCTTTTATGTATTTTGGTATTGAAAATGGTTTTGATAAAGGATTCTGTTATGTCAATATATTTAAATTATATATTGTGATTGAAATGTGGAAATGTTATCATTCCTTTATATTGGATTTATGTTTTATGATTTTATATTGGTACTTGGACATTTGACGGGTGGTTACATGATAAACCATATGACGGGTGGTGCCGTGAATACCAAGACGGGTGGTTACGTTATAACCTCCAATGCATTGGGTATGTAAGTCGGCTATATGGCTATTCCATTAAGTATGTATGGAAGTTGGCCGAATGGCTATTCCATTAAGTGATATGTGTGGAAGTCGACCGTATGGTTATTCCACTTAAGTATGTTTATGTCCCAAGTTACCTTTATATGTTATGTGATCATTTTATGGGTTTTATGGTAATATTTTGGTTACAAAAGGGTAAGTAATGATCTTTTATTCAGTGAAGAGTTTTTACTACTGCATAAAGGTGAAAAGTATCACTTTGATAAAGTATACATGGTTTACTTGTTGTTTTGATAAACTAACAGTTTTCATTATTTGTGTATCCATTACTGAGCTTTTTATGCTCACCCCAAGTTTTTTTGAAATGTTTTTCACTGGACTTAATGTGGAATAATGTCAAGGATGGGATCAAGGGAAAGTCATGCTATATAAAACATGGAACTAGAGATGTTTCTTTTTATGAGTTTTTTTTATTATATGGAAACTTGGTAGAAGTGTCTACTTTGTAAATCTTTTGAGATGCAATAGTTATGTTCTAATTCTCTAAAACTCTAAACCTGAAAATATCCTCAACGTGAATTATTCATTTAATTCAATATTAAGTAAGGTTTAAGGCCGAGGCCTTATACTCATGTTTACATTTTGATCTCATAGGGAATTTATCATTACCCAATGAATTTGTGGGAGTTATAGGTCTCACCTATCACATAATGTAAAATATAAATATGTGTTCCATTATAAAATAAATAATTCATTATATTAGAACCCATAGAATGAAATGGGTTTCATAAAATTCAAGGAATCGTAACATAACCTGTGGAAAGGAAATGGGTTTTATTGATATCATTCCATCATATTCATAAACCATTATTATAAATAATAATAGTTGTATAATTTTATCGTATCCCTAGATAAACATCAATAACACCAATTAATGTTATCTTATATGGAAAATAATTATTATATATAACTTAAAAAGAATAATTGAGGAAAATATCTTTTATTCTTTGAAAATGTTTTATTTTCATTGAATGACACAAAATTTTTGAAGATTTTTTTTTTGAAAAAACAAAAATCTTATATAGTAAAAATAAAATCAATATGGAATTATGAAAAAAGAAAATTCCATTTATGGCGTATAATTTTAAAAAACATATAATTTTTTTGAAAAATCCCCAAAGAACCTCTTTTGGAAAATGAAAAAAAATTATTTTATTAAAATCATGTAGTAAAAAGTAAAAAATGGGAAAAATAATTTAAACATCCATAGTGTAATATTAATTTTTTTTTTGAATATAATCTATGAAAACATAGGCATGAAAGATTAATATTCCGCAACAGAGACTTAAAAATGACAATCTCAAATACTGATGATATTGTGAAATGAATACTCAACACATTATAATCTGTAGAATCGTATACAACATGAATGAAATAAAATTTTATGGATATACAAATACCATAATATTATATATAATATTCATAAAATACATTCATGGTTAGTATATACACCACATAGAAGAAACAAGTGCTGTATAAGACATGTGTCCCATATAAAAAAGTGAGACATAAATCTCTTACCTTTATTCTGGATTTAATTTCTATAAGTTAAAAACTCATATATAATAAATACAATTTTACTATAAATATACCATATAACCATATTCAGATATATAATACCATATATTATTTACCTATAACATTACATGACTTTCTTATTAACAATTCCATGTTAATGTTATGTTTTGGGTAATATCACTTTGTTTCTCATTCATGTTTTTACTTGTTATCCTTAGTCATATTACAAAGATAATGATTTCATAAAATTAAGAATGAAAAAATTATATAAATATCATATATATATTCAATAAATATTTATTCATGGTTATTCAATAATGTTAAAGATAAAAAATAAAATACACCGTTTATAAAGATGGTAGAATATACATATACAAGAACGTTGTATTCATTCTCTTATCATATTAAATGAAATAAAATTATATGATATATTATAATTATAGAATCATTTTTATGTTTTAAAAATCATATATATTCATAAAATTTATCAATATTACCACCTATGAGAATTATGTATGGAAAATGAATCATATCACATCGTGGATATGATATGCAATACGTACTCATGAGCGAAATTATCATTTATCAAAAGATTAAGTGGTAACAAGGATGATATGATATAATATTTCTAAAAATATAATCATTTCATAACTATAATATATAAATATTAAACATATTATAATTCCAAATAAAAAAATATGGTGATGGGAAATGAATTGTATCACCATGTGGAGATGGTAAGATGTATGTTTGAATGAACAATACATTAACACGTCGTTTGATGCGAAAGGGGTTTTATAATGGTATTTTTACAATCATAATAACATTTTATAATATTATTATGTGTAACATTTTGTTTTATGATAAATATAATATATTTATAGTATCTATACATGATTAAAAAAAGAGAGTGATCGGTTAGAACAATCACCTCTTCTTCAAAATAGCTCCTTTGATTAATACTAACACCTCTAAGGAGGGTCTTATTCTTAATATTAGGACTATATAATTAGGGTATGGACTCTAGGAAGGTATTTTTTCAAATATTGGCTGAAGAAAAATGATTTTTTATGTGTTAATAAAAGATAAGAATGAGTTCTCTTTTATATGAGGGGAAGGGTCACTCTTTGAATTCTTCAAATTATTAAATTAATTAAAATTAATTTTATAATACATATGGATATAAAATGATTTATTTATAATATATTATGATAATTAATCTAAATCCATTCATACAGTGAAAATTATATAATTATTGATACTTTTTTAATCGTTATCTTTTGTTTTAATCCTTATTTAACCTTTTTAACTCTTATAGTGGTATCATGTAATTTACACATTGAGGGTTTATATAATTACTATAAGAAAATGACCAATTAATGATTAATTCATGAAATTTTAAAACATATCACTATAATATTTCTGAAATTTAGATTTTTAGAATGGTTATATCATTTAATTAAATATTATTTATTTTAAAATATCAATAATGTCATTTTTTACATTATTCGTTACTTGACTTTTTGGAAATTTCATAATAACCATATATTATATAACCAAATCTTTTAAATCATAAATAAAATGTCAAATCCCTTCAAAAAATTAATAGTTGACATTAAATATATCACATTAGATTTATTTTAATATTTTTAATATCATATACTTGATTCTTCCATTAATTAAAAAAATTACTGCATCACCATTAAGTCACCATTTAAGGTAATTATATTTTCAAGAAAAAGTATAAGTATAACAAAATGATGTATATAAACATTTTATATTTACAAATAATTTTTATAGTCGAACATATCCTTTATATAACTCCACATTAAAAATATTTCTCTTGTTTAAAACAAAACTATGACAGAATTGGTATTCCTTTGAATATAATATTATAACATTTATATTCTCATCCAAAGGGCCATAAATGGTATCAGAACTGATAATTTAATTTGTAGAGACAAAATATACTAATCCATTATAATTAGGACAAGTTTTTGGGGGTAATCTTACAAAAATTATAAGATTTCATTTTACCCTTAATTACATAATTTACCCTTAACTATAGTAATAAAAAAACTAATGTTACCATTCATTAAATAAAAATCTTGACCTTATCACTAAATTTAAAACATTTGATTGAAAATTGGGAATCCATTTTTCAAAATTAAAAACACAGTATTAACATATATTAATTAAAAATTAATATTATTGACCGAATGACAAAACAAGTTTCCAAAGTAATTTATTTTAAAAGATCACATTTTTTTATAACCAATTTCAACGTAAAATTGATTAAAAAGAACTAAATTGGATTAAAAGATATAAAACATATCTAAATATACTTTAAAACAAATACAAAATACAATTTAACACTATAAATTAATTATACAAGAAACCCATTTTCAACTAAAATTCAACATTTTTTCACTATTCATCATTAAATGAATCTTTAAGGGAAAAAGACAAATTAAACCAAATTAAATGTTGATAATAAAATTTCAAATAAAAATATTATTTTCTCAAATATAATGTATAAACGTTTAAAAATCTATATTTTAAACATGTACACAATCAAAAGGTGGAAAATTTTTCTTTTTAGAAAAAATACATTATTTATGCGTAAAATTGGATTCGTTCTAATATCATGTATTGAAAAAAATTATAGATTTCATATATAAGATTGAATAAATTATATATATTTTATTAATATAATCAAACACGAGTTATTTTGTTATTATTTTGATTTAAAATAAACTTGGAACCTTTATATAGTTTTTCCTAAAAACATTTTCTTTTATTTTTAGTAGTGTTTTACATTATATTGTAATTAATTGGTCAATGAATTATATATACATGTGTAAAACATAATTTATAATTTACTTAATCCTGTACATACCCTCTATTCTAATGGATAGGTTATAATTGTCTTATTTAAATTTTTACAATAATTTTAATAGAGGATATCACAAAGACGACATTTTAGAGTCAATATGCGAATTTTATGTTTCTATTTTTTCCATTTATACTCACTAACTCTACTATGATATTATTGGATTAGATGAACTGAATAGTTTATCTGTTATTTGAATAATTTTTTGATATGTTCGTAGATGTTATCTCTTTGTACTCTAAGAAAAACGAGGAGCATATAGACCATTTCGATATCCTTCTTCAAACAAAGAGGGAATATCGTCTTTTTGGTAATCATTCCAAGTGTATTTTTTGTATCCAAGAGGTAATTTTTTTGGGGCATGAGATATCTAAGTGGGGAATCTCAGTTGATCCTAAAAAGGTGTTTTCAATTATGTGATGGGATTCATATAGAAACATGTTTGAAAGCCAGATCTTCTTGGTCTTGGAATGTTACTACAGGCAGATTGTTCAAGAATTATCCAATCTCACATATTTTATGACACCATTAACCTATAAGGGTGTAATGATTGAATGGAATGAAAAGTTTCAGAGATCTATTTAGGAGATAAATATATGGTTTTCTTTAGAACAAGTTTTGATTCTTTTGGATCCAAGTTTGGGTTATATTGTTTTTTGTGATTCTTATGGTATAATTATTGCATGTGTCTCGATGTTGGGGAAAAAGGTTATGGATTTTAAATCATGCTAGTTACAATGTCATGGTAAGAAATACCCTACCCATGATATTGAATTTGTAGATGTTATGAATGTGTTCAAAACATGGCATCATACTCGCTTAGGAGAGGTTCTTATAGTATATTTTGATCACAAAATCCTGAATTTTATTTTCACTCAGAGAGATATAAACTTATGACTGATACTCTATATTGAGTATATTTTTACCTCTGATTGTAACACCCCAAGCTTCCTCGGTACACTTCTTTTTGAATAATACAATAGTGTGTGTTGTACGCAACTTCGAGTTCTAACACACCACAACCAATCAAACTAGCCATTATGAATAGTAATTCCCACTTTTTGAAATTTTATAAATTTTATCATTCAAAACGAAGTTCATTTTTGGATTCGGAGTATCGAAATTAGCTTAGTGTGAATTTTCAGAATTTTTCTAAAAACTTTCTATTTTTGATGAATAGTGAAAAAGACTGAGTTATAGTTTGAAACTGAATTTTTATTTAAATAATTATTTATTTTATTTAAAATTATTTTAGTTCAAAATAGATACATAATACCTATATATGTTCAATGTAATTCATTGGAGTCAGTTTATAATAATTTTAGATATATAAAAATTTTATTGAACTTTTTACCGTCTTTTACCCACCTCATTGGAGCATTTTCAAATTTACATAAAACATAATTTTACCGCTTCTATGAGTTGAATTTATAAAATTCAAGAGACACAGTTGATATCAGTAAGTAAAATTTGATTCAATGAGATGAAAATTATTTTTGGTGAATACTAACTTTTTACTTTTATTTACCATGGTTAAATGAAATATGGTAATTAAGGGTAAAAAAGATATTATTATTACCCTAAAACATGTCCTAATTTTTTTGGATAAGTATAATTCGAAAAAAAACCTTCGGAATAAAATATGAACCTCTTTGGTCCACTAGGATAAGATTAGGACACTTATTATTATTTTACTTAAAGAAGAGTTAAAAGAGTTAAAATCAAAGTATAATAACTAAACCATTTTTAATATAAGGTTATATCCAACTAAAAATATTCCTTAGAAATCTAAAACGTTTTCCTATATAATGGTATTTTATTTGTATTTTTTAGGCATTAAATAATTAAATTTATTTAGGACACAATGATGATGCAGTAATTACCTAATTAATGAAATATTAAAATAATTGATATTATAAATATCCAAATACTTGTAATTTGAGAATTTTGATTAATTATAATAATTTTATTGGTTAATATGACATGTTAGGGTTGGTTAGATAAATTGTTTTCTAAGTAATAATGTTGTTATGAATTCAGAAAAAACAAAATACCAAATAGTGGAAAAATTGATATAAAAGAGTTTTTAAAACAAATATTATATTATTAATTGATATTTTATTCCTAAAAATCTATGGTTCGGCCAAAAGACTAATATAATTATAGATGTATCATTAATGAACCACTTGGGGTTCGGTTGGATGTATATAGTATGTTTATTAACCATATAATATAAAAATACAAAGAGACATGGTAAATGTCAAACTATTTAACTAAGAGTTAAATCTAAAACATAAGGTTAATATAGTGACCCAAACCTAACTAAAAACTATCAGTTTAGTGGTTTTAGATCCATCTCCACCTTAGCCTATAAATAATTCATTTTTGTGCCATTGGAAACAGAAAATGATTTTATTATAAAATAATATTTCTAGCTTTTCCTAAGGTTCCCCTCACCCATCTTATAAAAGGGAACTCCACCTTCTCTCTAATTAACACCTTAAAAGCCATTTGGCTCGGCCAAAACCTACCCAAATACCCTATAAACTCTACTCCCTTCATCCTAGAGGACTTCCTTTAGTCATAAATCCAACCTAAGATGCCTTTTTGATCAATTCAAAAGGAAGAATATGAAGAAGAGGTAAATATCTCACCACCTCTTTCAAGTTCCTTTCTTCTTCCACTTCTATTTTCTTTGTTGTTTCCATTATAAAATAATAACTCCATTATATTCTATATACTGTAATGTTATTATAAACATTGTACAACCAAAATAATTATTTTATCCATCATTTGAATGACATGTCACCATACATCCATACATACGGCTTACAGTCTCCACGTCATGGTGTAATTGTTATTCAATACATTATTATTTGGATGGGTATAATAATGATGTGTAATTGATGTAAATAATAAATATAAAATGATAATTATTATATATATATTATATACCATCCAATGATGTATTATTTTAATATCAAAATAATGATATTATCGCTCGTGCGTACGTACTGATTACCATCTCCACGAACGCGATGAGATTTATTCCCCGTCGTATCCGTTCAAGACTAACATTCATTAGATGATTAAAAATAATTTTTAGAGACTTGATATAATTTTAGATATGAATAAGATACATCCCATCCATAACAAATATGACTCACATAACAAAGAATATAAATTATAACGAATCTGTTAACACCCGAAACAACGATAATACTAAGATATTATTAACAAAGCAACATTAAAAGATTATATATGATATCATATTAATGTATATTATTCTTGTATAATTTAATAACAATTATTTCAACATTATAAATTAGTTTAACATACCGTCAACCATGGAAAAGTACAAGGTAAGGGTTAATTTCACAATCTCTTTATTATCCGATGTTGTTTTTACATAAGTATCTACTAGGACCTCTTTATCATTCACATAATTTATTCTTAAAAATGTATTTAAAAACATTTTTAATATATAATAGACAATGGGTTAAATTAATTTATACCCTTATTTGACCTTATATGTTTTTGAAAGGAATCTTTCCGTCTTTTTCCAAACAAGGTACCTTTTACCCTTTTCGACAAATTTATGGGAAGAATTTTTTTTAACTTATAGCGAGCACATCTATTTTATGACGTTATAACATCATCAAATATCCCATTAAAAGCTTATAAAAACATTTTCAATATAAATGTTTTCTTTATAATTATGTGACTCTTAGATGATTTCAAAATAGAAAGATATGATTCTCTAAAAAAAGGTTTAGATTTCATCTATGTCAACATCCTTTGATGAATATTAAGATTATTTGAAGTTGATTCATTATGATACAAAACATGCACATTGTATTGAAGGTTTTGTGATATGTTTGAATGTGGATGTGTTATTTTCATACCATTCATGGTTTATGAAAATAGTATTGACATTTTGTATTCTAGTTTTAATATGAATGTTTATGTTATGTTCATAACTTTTCATATGAGGAATGCATTGGACTTAGTAAGTGACGGGTAGAGCCCGCTACAGCTCCACGATGCATCGGTAGGTCTCATGAGACAAACTAGTGTCTTGGCATAAGGCCTTACAAAAATCTTATTTTTAGTCTTGGCACAAGGCCTTGACTACATGGTTACGAAGGTCTGGCATTATGGATTCCATTATTATGAAAGTGGAAATCGATATTGCATGTGATTATTCAACTATTAGAATATCCATGTGAATAAGTAAATGGAATTATTCTGATTTTATCTTTCCCATATTATTCTAAAGTTCAAGTTTAAAAGGATTTTGTTTTAGTTTTATACATTGTCTTTAATGTTTATGATTATTTTTGAAAGTTTCAGCTATATTGTTATCCTTAATGAGCATCTGAGGTCACCCCTTTCTATTTTTTATTTTTCCAGGATACGAAGAAGTATATTATGACTGACCTATAGGGATAGTCTTTGGGATCTTAGTGTTGTCGATGGAAACAATGTTTTAGTAGTTTTCCATTTTATGATGTAATGTAAACCATATGAATGTATCTAGTATTTCCAAGGCTACTAAACTAATCGGTCTTTCAAGACTTGATCTTTTGTGATCATGAAAATGTTATGTAATAATGCACGGACTCTGGGTAACTAGGCTGGGGGAGTTACAGTTAGTATCAGAGGATGTTTAGTACAAACCATGGAATCTAGATTTAGATAAACTCTGATTAGATCACAATTCCCAATCATAGACTTTGAGGATTAGTATAGAAGAACTTCCTAGAATTTTGGTATTGTAGAAATTTTGTTAGTTTTCCAAAAAATACATCCCTGTCTGGATAAGAGCAGGTAGAGGTAGCTCTGGCACAAATGTACCTAGGGGTAAAACCTGAAAACACCACTTTGAGCTAGACTCAAACGAGAACTGGTGCATGAAAATGGTCCTTGCTGCACTCTTGGTTACAACACTCCCGGGGGATACGCATTGGATAATCATCATTTTTTTACAAACTATTATGAAGGGTTTATGAGTATATACTTCCACAAAGAAAACATTTTTATGATTATTCATTATATCCATAAACTGATAAATTTATGTTAAGTGTTTTACAAGTTTGGAATTATGTATTTCGATTCATAAACTAATCTAGTTTATGCCATTGTTTAGAAATTGGGCCCAACGGAAGGATTGGAAACTGTATCAATGCATGCACTCCATGTAGGTATTTCTCTCCTGCTCATGATAATTATATTGGAGCTGGTGATGCAACTGGTGATGATCAACTAATCACCATACTGGGATAACTCACTTAGGTTATGAATAATAACTTTATCCGTGTGGGGCACCCTGATCCACAGCGTGGAGGATCAATGTTAGATCACTTCCTGAGGCAAAAAACACCAACATTCAATTGGGGTACAAATCCTTTAGTAGGTGAGTAATGGATAAATTACTTAGTGAAAATATTCCAGGCCTTGGTGTGTAGAGAAAGAGAAGAAGTTGTCATGGTAGTTTAATGCCTCACTGCAGATACTGATCAATGGTTGTCATTTATTCAAAACAAAAAGGAAGAAGATAAAGTATCAAATATGGAATGGAGGGAGTTTAAAGAAATTTTCATAGAAAAATAATTTCCTCATGACCATAGAGCAGATATGGAAAGACAATTTCTGAGTCTGAGGCAAGAGTAGGATGAGAATGTCTCAAGTATGAAGCTAACTTTACAAGGTTAGAAAGGCATGCTGCAGATTATATACGTAACCCAAGAAGTAAGATTGATCATTTATTTGGTGGGTTAAAACCATTTCTCCATCGAGAATCTGTCTCACAATCCTTCTCATCGTATGAAGATATTGTCTCATGTGCTATCAATATAGAAAAAGAATTATCTAAGTCTTATGAATTTAATGAAAAGAAATAGAAGAATAGATCTTCTGAACACTCTAGAAATGGAAATAAGGGGAAGAAGGAAAAATTTGAATATCCATCTTTTAGTAAATTTGGGTAGAAACACCCTGGTACTTGCCTGAAGGAAATGGGAGTCTATTACTAGTGTGGTGGAAAAGGCCACCAAGATCGCGATTGTAAGGGGAAGAAAGAGGCTGCCGATGTTGAATGCTAAAATTGTAGAGAAAAGGGGCATTATTCAAATGAATATCCCAAGAGTTAGGTGAAATTACCTCAGAAAAGGCCAGGGGATCATGGCCATTCTTATGTTATCACTACTGATGAGGTTGGAGCTCCAAAATATGTGGTGGAAGGTAGTTTAATGGTTTCATCATGTTTAGAAAATGATTTATTTGATTTTGTATCATCGCATTATTTCATATCTTCCCAGTTTTCTAAAAAAATTATATATTTTCAATTTGACTTAATAAGGGAGTTGTCAGTCAAAACTCTTAAGGGAAGTATCATCATAATAAAGTTTTGTGAATAAGTTCCCAATACAGAATATAAATGTTCTTTATCTGGTGATCTCATCATCACACACAAGATTGAATTTGGTATAGTCATTAGTATGGATTTTATTTCAGACCATGATGTGAAAATTTATTGTAAGCAGAAGGAGGTCACATTTTTTGACGATGATAATGATTACCTTATCTTTAGAGCAGAAACATCACCACCTAATTTATATCTAGATCCACCCCCAGTAGCTCAACTAAATTCATTTATTGGGGTGGAAGAGAATGAAATAACTATGGGTGAGGAAAAAACTGTTCAAAAAGAGGATGCACCTATTGTGGAAGAATATTTTGATGTGTTTCCAGAAGATTTACCTGGACATCCTCCAAAAAGAGAAATTGAGTTTTCCATTGATTTAATTCATAAATCAAGTCCCATATCGAAGACCCCTTATAGAATGGACACTAATGAATTAGTGGAACTAATGAAACAACTAGAGGAATTTAGTAATAAGGGATTTATTCGCCCTAGTTTGTCTCCATGGGGAGGCCCTGTCCTTTTTGATAAGAAGAAATATGGATCTATGAGGTTGTGCATTGACTACAAGGAGATCAATGCCACAACAATAAATAACAAGTATTACCTACCTCACATTTATGATTTATTTGACCAACTTCTTGGAGTTCAATAATTTTCAAAGATTTACCTTCGATTTGGATATCATCAGTTGTGTGTGAATAAGGAAGACATTCCGAAAAAAGCATTTCAAACTATGTACGGGTATTACGAGTTTACAGTAATGCCATTTGGATTTACTAATGCACCCTCTATCTTCATTGATCTAATGAATAGAGTTTTCAAGGAATATATTTATTAATTTGTATTGGTATTTATTGATTATATCTTGGTCTACTCCAAAATATATGAAGATCATGAAAAATCACTTGTGCATTATCTTGAAGACTCTTAGAAGACATGAATTATTCGAGAAGTTTAGAAAGTGTGAATTATGGCTTCAAGAGATTTCTTTTCTTGGACATATTGTCTCCACGGATGGAATCTCTATTGATCCTTCGATGACCAAGGCAATCCATGAATGGCCAGCACCGACAAGTATAACTGAGGTACATAATTTTTTTTTGGTTTAGTAGGATATTATCGATGTTTCATCCATAATTTTACCCAGTTGGCTAACCCATTAACAAAGCTCACACGAAAATGGGTTAAATTTGTTTGGACAAAAGAGTGTGAATAATGTTTTGAATAACTAGAGAGAAGATTAGTCAATGCTCCTATATTGAATCTACCATCAGGGAATGACGTGTTTGTTATTTATAGTGATTCTTCAAAGAAAGGAATTGGTTGTCTCCTTATGCATAATGATAAGATTATTTCCTATGCTTTACGATAGCTAAAAATTCATGATCAAAACTGTCCTACTCATGATCTTGAGTTAGCAGCTACACTCTTTGTTTTGAAGATATGGATACACTATCTATATGGTGAAAAATGTGAGATTTATACTGATCACAAGAGTTTGAAGTATATATTATCATAGAAAGAACTCAACATGAGGCAAAGGATATGGCTTGAACTACTAAAGGATTATGATTACATGATACACTACCACCCAGGGAAGGAAAATAAGGTAGAATATGATTTGAGCAGAAAAAATCATGGAGTTTTGAACAAGATGAGAGTTGAAAGGGATTCTATTTTCATGGATCTAGTAAAGATTGATATGAGAATAACCATGGAAGGTGAAACATCAATTATTTTTCAAATGGTTGGCAAACCATCTTTACTATAAAGGATAAAAATTTCTCAGGCTAATGATGAGGAATTTCAAAAGGATATTAATGAAGTAAATGATGGGAGATTGAGTGACTTCATATATGAAGATGAAATTTTTTAAATTTTGGATGATACATTGTGTCCCTGATATACCTGATCTAAAAAGGGAATTATTGGATGATTCTCATAGTTCCAACTTCTCTATACACCATGGTACCATTAAGATGTATAGATATTTGAAGGACCATTTTTGGTGGGAAAACATGAAGAGGGAGATTTCTGATTTTGTGTCAAGATGTATGGTTTGTCAACAAGTGAAATCTGGAAGGAAACAACCTAGAGGAGTCATGAAACCTCTTCCCATACCTGAGAGGAAATGGGATAATATTACGATGGACTTTGTCATGGGACCACTAAAGACTCCTAGAAGGAACGATGCAATATGGGTCATTGTTGATCTTCTTACCATGTCAGCACATTTTATTATGATAAGAGATGATTTAACACTTGAAAGTTTATCAAGATTATATATTAATGATGTTGTAAGACTTCATTGAGTACCACTATCGGATGTTTCTGATTGTGATCCCCGTTTTACATCAAGAATCTGTAAAAGTCTTCAGAAATCCATGAATATTGAACTTCGTTTAAGCACTGCCTACCACCCCCAAACTGATGGACAATCAGAACGGGATATTAAAACATTAGAAGACATGTTGAGATCTTTCTCACTTGACATTAAAGGTATGTGGGAACAATATTTACCTCTGGTAGAATTTCCTATAACATTATCTTCTATTAAAGTATTCATATGGCACCTTCTGAAGCATTATACATGAAGAGATTTCACACACCAACCTGTTGGGATGAAGTTGGTGAACGAAAACTCATAGGCCCATAAATTGTGGAGGAAGTAATGGAAAAGGTGAGGGTAATCCAAAACCACATCAAAGCAGCTCAAAGTAGGCTGAAGAGCTATGATGATAACCGAAGGAAGGATTTGGAATTTCATGTAGGAGATCATGTTATATTGAAGGTATCTCCATGGAAGGGTGTTATATGTTTGGGTAATAAGGGTAAATTGAGTCCCAGGTACATTAGAACTTTCAAAATTATAGAACGAATTGGGGCTATATCTTACCGTTTGGAACTTCCGCCATGTCTCTCCAAAGTTCACGATGTATTCCACGTATCACTGTTGAGAAAATACATGCTTGACCCAATGCATCTACTCACCTATGAGGAATTAGAACTGGAACCCTATCTGCCTTATTGCGAAGAGCCAGTCAAGGTTCTTGATACAAGCAAACAAGTGATGAGAAACCGGACGACTCGTCTGGTAAATGTTATATGGAAGAACCATAAGATGGATGAGGCAACATGGGAACCCGAGGAACTTATGATGAAGAACCACCTGAGTCATTTTATGCAGTAATATTCTATAAATTTCTAGGATGAAATTATTTGTAGAAGGGGATAATGTGACACCCCAAGCTTCCATGGTACACTTCTCTTTGAATAATACAATAGAGTGTGATGTACACAACTTCGAATTCTAACACACCAAAACCAATAAAACTATCCATTATTAATATTAATACCCAATTTTTGAAATTTTATAAATTTTATATTTCAAAATGGACTTCATTTTTGGATTCTGAGTATCAAAAATTAGCTTTGGGTGATTTTTTGGCATTTTTATGAAAACTTTCAATTTTTTATGAATAGTGAGAAACACTTAGGTATAGTTTAAAACTGAATTTTTATTTAAATAATTATTTATTTTATTTAAATTTATTTTATGTCAAATTAGATGCATAATACCTATATAAGTTCAATGTAATTCATTGAGTCATTTTATAATAATCTTAAATATATAAAAATTTTATTGAACCTTTTAATGTCTTTTACCCACCTCCTAAGATCATTTGAGAATTTACATAAAACACAATTTTACCACTTCTGTGAGTATAATTTCAAAAATTCTAGAGAAACGGTTGATATTAGTAAGTAAAATGTGGTTCAATGAGATGAAAATAATTTTTTCTGAATAGTAACTTTTTACTTTTATTTACCACAGTTAAAAGTAAATAGGGTAATTAAGGGTAAAAATGATTTTATTATTACCTTTACACATGTCATAATTATATTGGTTAAGTATAATTAGACCAAAAAAACCCTTAGGAATAAAATATGAACCTCTTTGGTCTACTTGGAGTAGATTAGGACACTTATTATTATTTTATTTAAAGAAGAGTTAAAAGAGTTAAAATCAAAGTTTAATAACTAAAACATTTTTAATATAGGGTTATATTTGAATATAAATATTCATTATAATGATAAAAATATTTCATACATAATGGTATTTTATTTATATTTTTTAGACATTATATAATTTAAATTGATTGTGACATAATGATGATGGATTAATTACCTAATTAATGAAATATTAAAATAATTGATTTTATAAATATCCAAATAATTGTAATTTGAGACTTTTTATGAATTCCACTAATTTTATAGGTTAATATGACATATTAGGGTTGGTTAGATTAATTATTTTTTAATTAATAATTCTATTATGAATTTGTCAAAAACAAAATACCAAATAGTGTCAAAATTGACATAAAAGAGTTTTTAAAACAAATATTATATTATTAATTGATATTCTATTCCTAAAAATATAAGGTTCAGCCATAAGACTTATATAATGATATGTGTATCATTAATGAACCACTTGGGGTTCACGTGGAAGTATATATTATGTTTATTAACCATATAATATAAAAATAGAAAGAGACATGGTAAATGTCAAACTATTTAACTAAGAGTTAAATCTATAAGATAAGGTTAATATAGTGACCCAAACCTGTCAAAAACCCATTGGTTGAGTGGTATTCGACCCATTCCACCTTCTACTTTAAATAAATCATTTTTGAGCCATTAGAAACCGAAAATTATTTTATTATAAAATAATATTTCTAGCTTTACCTAAGGTGCCCCTCACCCCTCTTATAAAAGGGCACTCCCCCTTCTCTATAATTCACACCTTCCAAGGCATTTTTTATAAGGCCACAGCCTTAAACCTTAGATAATCTTGAGTTATCACAAGATTACACGTTGAGGATCATTTCAGGTTTAGAGTTTTAGAGAATTAGGACATAATTATTACATCTCAAAGATTACAAAGTAGACACATCTACTCAGCTTCCATTTTTTTCACAAAATAAAAACTCTTGAACAAAAGAGTCATGTCTAGTTCCTTGTTTTTGGATAGCTTGACATTTTTTGATCCCATACATAACCCTATTCAACTTTAGGTCCTGTGAAAAACATTTCAAAAACTTGGGATGAGCATAAAAAGCTCACTAAGGGTTATAGAAATATGGAAGGGAAACATGAGTTCATATATACATAAGGATGAAATCATACTTTACCCAAAAAACATAAGCACTTTAACTTACCTCATAAAATCATGAATAAATCATAGAAATCATAAGACATAAAGGTATCTTGAGGAATTCATAACATTCTTACGTAGGGAGTAACCCTCTTGGTTACGTTTGGATTACCCATCACAGTATATTCCCTAAATCTCTTCGGAGAAACCTTAACGTTTCACTCCTTCGCGTTACCCAATGCATTGGAGAGCTATATCGGGCTCACCCGCCCTTAGTTTATCACGGGAAAACCCGTTTTCATAACAATGCCCAAGAACCATAACATAAATGTATCAAATAATACATGCATAAAGGAAATATAACATTTCCACATTTCAATCACAATATAACATTTTTGGATATTGAAATAATGAATCCATTAAAAAAACCATTTTTAAAACCATTTAAAACATTTAATAAAGAGATTTTTGAATCAGAGTGTCCCATACCACCTTGAAGCTTTTATCATTTTAAACCATTAATATCCAAATAAATAAATCCATAAAACCATTTTGAAAACAAGGATATTAATAAGAACAAATCATTAAAACATTTAAAGCGATATTTTGGTTAATGGGTTTTTTACCAAAATTAGAGACACTTGAATACAATAATTGAGGAATAACATTTAATCATAACTTTACAATATCATGAGAATTAATGTATTCATGATATAATATTCCAAAGGACAGTATATACACCATATAAGAGTGAATTTGTGCATAACAACAATGAAGTCTCAAAAGAAATGTAAAATGAGATGAAATCCATTATAAAGAAGGTATCCATGAATTAAGGATAAATCAATCTCATAATTATGTGTGAAAAATATAAATACATGCAATATAGGTGGATATTAAGTGTAAAACAATCAAAGGTTATTCACACATATTCAAAGGATCACATATTCAATAACTACATGTTGAACCCAAAGAAATCGAAATTGGGTTAAGAAGTTCCCTTGACAGCCTAACAGCGTCACATCAAAATGTGTTGATGAGAGATAAAAAAAGGGTATCTCATCACATGGACATAAAATTTACATCAATAAGGATATATGAGAACATATCCCAACATAAAAATATGTAAATTAAAAGACCCAACAAAATAAGTCTTTTAAAAAGAGGAGGGTGAAAGGTTCCCTTACCGACATGGGTATCTTTCGAAGCATACACCTCGTGAAATAAGGACAATACAACATTGATGTAAATAATCATAAAATAAAGTATATTACACAATGAGTAAAATAATGGTCAGTACATATACCACTCAAAGGAAATTGTGGAAAATGTAGCATAAATCTCACGGGAATAAAAGTGAGATGAAAAATCCCTTAAGAAAACTCGACAGCCTAACGACGCCACTCAAAACTTCAAAAATGGATTGATTAGAGAGAATAGGGTCTCTCATCCCATGAATCTAAAAATTACAGTAATATTAATATAAAATAACATCCCAATAACAAGAAATATGAGCTTTAAAAGGAATGACATAAAAGAGTGTACTTATAAAGAAAGAGACGAGTAGGATCCCTTACCTCAGGTATGACTTGACTCGATCGTTCTTTAACGTCTTGAATAATAAACTTGAGTTAATTTTTACTTTATTATGAACCTTCTTAAAGTTCATTATTCCTTTTATATCACTTATTTCAATGTTATAAACATTATGTAATCATTTAAGTTAATAATGTTTGTTTTTTCAATATTTGGTTCTTTAGTCGAAAATGGACTTCTTACAATTACATGTTGTTTGTGTGGTCAAAGGTTCATTATATCCAGAATGATATTCATGATTTGGATATCATATATATCATATTTATCCAACATATACATGTATTTATAATATTACATAATCATTTAGAGGTAAGAAATGAAATGCACCATTCATGGAGATGGTAAGCCGTACGTACGCATGAACGCTACTTTCATTTCTATATCATACTTTAATGGAAAGAAACAATAATTATATAGAGTTATATTATAATTCCAGTATAAAATCATATATAATAACTTTAAATCCATCCTTTATACGTCCCACGTGTGGCATTAACGAATCAAATAACTTTGAGGGGGCGGTAGTCTGCACTTCCTAAAATGAAATTATCGTGTTTACCCACAATGGAAACCATAAAGGTATGAAACAAATGAAATTATAGAAGCTTAAGTAAAAAAAATAAACATATTATATATCATATATAAATATAGTTTCATCTAAATGGCCACCTTTGAAGGTGTTATATGAGTGTTGAACAATCATCGTTTCGGGAGGCAGAATTTCGCCATCCACGGAAACCGTATGTTCATTAACCATTTGATGTAGTTGTGTGAGAGTGTAGCTCGAATAAATCTTATAACAACATCATAGTATATTTAAGATACTGGTGTTGTTACAAAAGAAGTAAATAAAAATATTTTAGGGGGTTGGAGAATCAAAATAAAACAAATGAACATGAGAGAATGAATTTCCTTTAAAAGTGTAACTCCTTTTGATTTGAGCCTAAAGGCTTCCTTTAAAAGGATTATGCCCAAATGGAATCCTCTAGGATGAGGAGAGGGATGTGGAGAGAGTAAATGGTCAGGTTATGGCCGAGCCAAATTCTTGAGGAGTGTGTGAAATGAGGTAGAGGTGGGAGCCTTTTATAAGAGGAGAGGATGGGCACTTTTGGAAATCATGAAACTATTATTTTATTTTCAAAAGTGTTTCGAATTTATAAGGTCCCACATTGATATATTTAGAATATAACATGATATGGCTTCTAAATATTTCCATCAAATAGTTTTTGGACAAGTGTAGGTCTTAGATTTTATAACATCGTTTCATTTTATTTAAACTGTTCATTAATGAGGTCATCGTTGCATCATCATTATGTCGTAATTAAATTAATTTATTTAATATGTAAAAATTATAAAAAAATAATATGATGTATGAAATATTTTTATCTTTCTAATTAATATTTATAGTCAAAATTTGGACTTGTGTAAACCCACTTAAAAACTGTTTTAGTAAAATAACTCATGTTTGTGTCAATTTAATTTTAACATTAAATAAATATATATTAATGTCATTTTCCAGCCAAAGTGGCTCCATGGGGTTACCAAGTTGACCAATGGGTTGTCTTGGTCGTCCATGACTCATACAATAGGTTTAGGACAAGTGTCATGGTGTTTTCATATTTTTATAATATCATTTTTACCTTAAATTAAACTAATTACCTCTAATCGCGATTAATGAAAAAAAGTTACTATTCACCAAAAAATTATTTTCATACCATTGAACCAAATTTTACATACTAATGACAAAAATGTATGTAGTATTTTCAAAATTCAATACACATTAGTGGTAAACTTTCATTTAACTGAAAAATCAGTTTGCTTGATTACCACTTAGTGGTTTCACTATTCATAAAAAATTGAAGTTTTTCAGAAAATTACCAAAAATTCAACCTAAGCTATATTTGATATTCCGAATTCAAAAATGATGTCTATTTTATAAAATTCATAACAAATAAGTCACATTAATTAATTTAATAATTAATTCCCACTATCAGATCAAATAGCGTGTTTTTATGAAACAATAAGTATCAAAAGATTGACACTGGTTTAAGTCTGATTTCAAAGTGAAATTAAATTCAACGACCACTATTGGATTTAATGGTAAAAATATATTATAATTTCACTTTAAAACCAATTAAAAATACAATATAATCATATAAATAAATTAGATTAAAAAGTGGTTTTGAATTAAAATACAACATTTTACACTATTCATTTAAAAAAATGAACTTTATCAGAAAGATACCAAAAATTTACAGAAAGTAAATTTTGATGTCCCAATTCTTAAGAAGAGTTTTATTTGGTCCAATTGAATGTATAAGAGTGAAAAAAACTATATTTAATGACGGTTCTCCATCAAAAGGAAATAAGTGACCCTTTAGTGAAAACCAGGGCATATACACCTAAAATTGAATTCTTTCCATATTTTTAGCCTTTATATTTTATTGGATAAATGTAAAAACATTTAAAAACATTTATAATCATATTTTAGTTATTTCTATCCATTCCCGCCAATACAACAACTACATGTTAACTACCATTTAAAATAATATTATTTTATTATTAGAGTACAACGTAAGATTCCCAAGAAACTCGTTGTTGCGTGTTGGGTACGCCATCGAGCAAAGCGTCCCCTTTAAAGTCATATTAATATTTTATTCACAAATATGGATAAATATAAAAATGTCATATTCTTTATTTACCTGGGGTGTTACATCCTTCCCCCCTTTTAGGAATTGCGTCCTCAAAATTTTAAAATTGGGCTCAGAAACTTCATTGAAAATCCCACATCGAAACAAGAGTTAATAAAACAATCACTTTAAAAGAAAGAAAGAGGAGTACAGAGGTCACCCGAGTTAACCCATACTAGGATTCCATGTATGAAAACATGGACATAGAATAAAAAACAAAGGGTCATGTTCTGAGGGAGAGTGATAGTAAACATGTCTAGGAGAAAGTTAACCATAAAAAAATCACAAACTTGTGATGGGTTAAACGGTATTCGATTCCCCTGTAAGAAAAGTTAATAAACAACATTTTTGTTTTACTTTACTTTTTATTGGGGAATTTATTCATAAGAAAACATAATCACTTATCATGTGGACTTTCAACTTTTATTAGAATCCTTACACAAACTCATATTTTCCCCAAACGACGAGTATTTAGGAAGACTTGTTCGCATTAAGAGTACTATAATCAAATTCTTGAGAATCACCTAATCCACAAAAGAGAACTATACATTTCCCATGTCTTTAGACCTTAACCAAAACTAAAACAAAAAAAATTTATTATGAGATCAGATAATACCCAAAAAGGATAATCCTTAAAAAAACAAATCTAATCTTAATCTCCAAAATTTATCAAACAATACCCAAAGTTCAACAAAGCCCATTCAATAAACTATTTGTCCATAAAATTCTTCAAAGTAAACCAATCTAAGATGGAAACCCAAATATTTGAAGGATTTAGTCACATAGTCTTCCAAGGTACAAGTTAACACTTATCTCCAAATAACATCAGTTACTCTTAATGTCTCATATTGAAAAGTAATTAACATAATCACATATCCTCCATGATAGGTTAATAATTTCCATAGATAACCCAAAATAAACTTACTCTTAATTCATAAAATCATATAACTAAAAAGAATCGGTCAAACTAACCAGGGACTTCACGTAGTACAGTGCTAGGCGATAAATACCAGTTGCACTTTTTTTGTGGGTTCGATTCCCGCAGCTTTGTCCGATGCGACAGGTTGTCACACGGTCTGCATGTTGTCCTTTTTATAAAACTCCAAAAATAACCCTAACATGTTTTAACCTCAATAGTTTACTTATACCTTTAATTTTCATCCAAATTCATTATGATCTCAACACCTTAATTCTTGAAGTCTTATTTCACCACCATGAGATAAAATAAAACGATTCCCAAAATGAATAACATCATACCTTGATCATGGCGTCCACTCGGTTTCATCTTCATCTTTCTCACGTAGGTAGAAGTCCCATGCATTACAACAATGATTTAGAGATCCTTCAAAATCATTTGCTTCCTCAATCCAAATAAACCTCGTGCAACATGGGTCATATGGGTGTTCACAGAAAAACAGTTTTGGAAAATAATCATGTATGACATATAATTCCAAAACATCTGATAAAACATTATTTCTAAAAAATAGCCGGACCGAAATTGAGTTGAAAATTTCTATCCTTGGTCCTTTTAAAATACCATATGTATGTGAAGTGAGACTATATTTTAAAAGCAAATATAAATAGGTTGCGCAAGGGTCTCCTTCCTCAGCACCATTTTTTAAAATCATAATATGCTTCAAATTCTTGTGATAAGGTAAACTATTTGAAAATACCTTGATAATATTTACCTCTCTTGAAAACATGATAATATTGTAAAAATAGTATTTTTCTAAAAACAACCCATGATCCACGATGATAAGAAGGTATAGCGGAGGTGTTTGATATCTCAAACAAATGCTGACAAGTGAGTTGTATGCTAGAAAATGTTTCACAATCATCCGAAGATGACTTTGCAATAATTATTGCAAGCATGTCATCAGGAAGAGATAGGAATGTTGTTTGAGATCCTCCTCCTTCCATTTGTAACCGACTTTACTTGACCTGAAAAAAAAGTTTTAAAACAAGGATTTAACTGAAATAATAGTTATAGGGACTAATCATATGCCTCACAAAAACTCTTAATCCCTAAAGTTGTCTAAACCGACCTCTGATACCAACTATAAGGCCCCAGCCTTAAACCTTACATAATCTTGAGTTATCACAAGATTACACGTTGAGGATATTTTCAGGTATAGAGTTTTAGAGAATTTGGACATAATTATTACATCTCAAAGATTACAAAGTAGACACATCTACTCAGCTTCCATTTTTTTCACAAAATAAAAACTCTTGAACAAAAGAGTCATGTCTAGTTCCTTGTTTTTGGACAGCTTGACATTTCTTGATCCCATCCTTGACCCTATTCAACTTTAGGTCCTGTGAAAAACATTTCCAAAACATGGGATGAGCATAAATAGCTCAGTAAGGGTTATAGAAATATGGAAGGGAAACATGAGTTCATATATACATAAGGATGAAATCATACATTACCCATAAAACATAGGCACTTTAACTTACCTCATAAAATCATGAATAAATCATAGAAATCATAAGACATAAAGGTAAATTGAGGCATTCATAACATTATTACGTAGGGAGTAACCCTCTTGGTTACGTTTGGAATACCCATCACAGTATATTCCCTAAATCTCTTCGGAGAAACCATAACGTTTCACTCCTTCGCGTTACCCAATGCATTGGAGAGCTATATCGGGCTCACCCGCCATTAGTTTATCACAGAACCACCCGTTTTCATTACAATTCCCAAGAACCATAACATAAATGTATCACATAAGACATGAATAAAGGAAATATAATATTTCCACATTTCAATCACAATATAACATTTTAGGATATTGAAATAATGAATCCATTAAAAAAACCATTTTTAAAACCATTTAAAACATTTAATAAAGAGATTTTTGAATCAGAGTGTCCCATACCACCTTGAAGCTTTTAACATTTTAAACCATTAATATCTATATAAATAAGTCCTTAAAACCATTTTGAAAACAAGGATATTAATAATAACAAATCATTAAAACATTTAAAGCGATATTTTGGTTAATGGGTTTTTTACCAAAATTAGAGACACTTGAACACAATAATTGAGGAATAACATTTAATCAGAACTTTACAATATCATGAGAATAAATGGATTCATGATATAATATTCCAAAGGACAGTATATACACCATATATAAGTGAATTGGTTCATAACAACAATGAAGTCTCAAAAGAAATGTAAAATGATATGAAATCCATTATAAAGAAGGTATCCTTAAATTAAGGATAAATCAATCTCATAATTATGTGTGAAAAATATAAATACACCCAATATAAGTGGATATTATGTGTAAAACAATCAAAGGTTATTCACACATATTCAAAGGATGACATATTCAATAACTACATGTTGAACCCAAAGAAATCGAAATTGGGTTAAGAAGTTCCCTTGACAGCCTAACGACGTCACATCAAAATGAGTTGATGAGAGATAAAAAAAGGGTATCTCATCACATGGACATAAAATTTACATCAATAAGGATATAAGAGAACATATCCCAACACAACAATATGTAAATTAAATGACCCCAAAAAAGAAGTCTTTTAAAAAGAGGAGGGTGAAAGGTTCCCTTACCGACATGGGTATCTTTCAAAGCATACACCTCGTGAAAGAAGTACAATACAACATTGATGTAAATACTAATAAAAGAAAGTATGTTACACAATGAGTAAAATAATGGTCAGTAGATACACCAATCAAAGGAAATTGTGGCAAATTTAGCATAAATCTCACGGGAATAAAAGTGAGATGAAAAATCCCTTACGAAAACTCGGCAGCCTAACAGCGCCACTCAGAACTTCCAAAATGGATTGATGAGAGAGAATATGGTATCTCATCACATGAAACTAAAAATTACAGTAAGATTAATATAAAATAACATCCCAATAACAAGAAATATGAGCTTTAAAAGGAATGACATAAAAGAGTGTACTTATAAAGAAACAGAGGAGTAGGATCCCTTACCTCAGGTCCGACTTGACTCGATCATTCTTTAACGTCCTGAATAATAAACTTGAGTTAATTTTTACTTTATTATGAAACTTCTTAAAGTTAATTATTCCTTTTATATCACTTATTTCAATGTTATAAACATTATGTAATCATTTAAGTTAATAATGTTTGTTTTTTCAATATTTGGTTCTTTAGTCGAAAATGGACTTCTTACAATTACATGTTGTTTGTGTGGTCAAAGGTTCATTATATCCAAAATGATATTCATGATTTGGATATCATATATATCATATATATCCAGCATATACATGTATTTATAATATTACATAATCATTTAGAGGTAAGAAATGAAATGCACCGTTCATGGAGACGGTAAGCCGTACGTATGCATGAACGCTACATTCATTTCTATCTCATACTTTAATGGAAAGAAACAATAATGATATAGAGTTATATTATAATTCAAGTATAAAATCATATATAATAACTTTAAATCCATCCTTTATATGTCCCACGTATGGCATTAACTAATCAAATCACTTTGAGGGGGCGGTAGTCTGCACTTCCTAAAATGAAATTATCGAGTTTACCCACAATGGAAACCATAAAGGTATGAAACAAATGAAAATACCAAATCTTAAGTAAAATATTAAAATATTATATATCATATATAAATATAGTGTCATCTAAATGGCCACCTTTGAAGGTGTTATATGAGTGTTGAACAACCATCGTTTCAGGAGGCAGAATTTCACCATCCACAGAAACTGTATGTTCTTTAACCATTATATGTAGTTGCGTGAGAGTGTAGCTCGAATAAATCTTATAACAACATCGTAGTATATATAATATACTGGTGTTGTTACAAAAGAAGTAAATAAAAAGAGTTTAGGGGGTTGGAGAATCAAAATAAAACAAATGAACATAAGAGAATGAATTACCTTTAAAAGTGTAACTCTTTTTTATTTGAGCCTAAAGGATTCTTTTGAAAGGATTATTCCCAAAGGGAATCCTCTAGGATGAGGAGAGGGATGTGGAGAGAGTAAATGGGCAGGGTATGGCCGATCCAAAGGCTTGAGAAGTGTGTGAAATGAGGTAGAGGTGGGGGCCTTTTATAAGAGGAGAGGAGGGGCACTTTTGGAAATCATGAAACTATTATTTTAGTTTCAAAAGTGTTTCGAATTTATAAGGTCCCAAATTGATATATTTCTAAGATAAGATGATAAGGCTTATAAATATTCCCATCCAATAGTTTTTGGACAAGTGTAGGTCTTAGAGTTTATATTATTGTTTCATTTTATTTAAACTGTTCATTAATGAGGTCATCGTTGCATCATCATGATGTCGTAATTAAATTAATTTATTTAATATCTAAAAATTATAAAAAAATACTATGATGTAGGAAATATTTTTATCTTTCTAATGAATATTTATTGTCAAAATTGGGACTTGTGTAACCCCACTTAAAAACTGTTTTAGTAAAACAACTCATGTTTGTGTCAATTTAATTTTAACATTAAATAAATATATATTAATGTCATTTTCCAACCAAAGTGGCTCCATGGAGTCCCCAAGTTTACCCATGGGTTGTATTGGTCGGCCATGACTCATCCAATAGGGGTAGGACAAGTTTCATGGTGTTTTCATATTTTTCTAATATCAGTTTTACCTTAAATTACACTAATTACCTCTTATCGCGATTAATGAAAAAAAGTTACTATTCAAAAAAAAAATTATTTTCATCCCATTGAACCACATTTTACATACTAATGACAACCATGTATGTCGGATTTTCAAAATTCAATACACATTAGTGGTAAACTTTCATTTAACTGAAAAATCAGTTTCCTTGATTACCACTTAGTGGTTTCACTATTCATAAAAAATTGGAGTTTTTCAGAAAGTTACCAAAAATTAAACCTAAGCTATATTTGATATTCCGAATTCAAAAATGATGTCTATTTTATAAAATTCATAACATATAATTCACACTAATTAATTTAATAATTAATTCCCGCTGTCATATCAAATAGCGTGTTTTTATGAAACAATAAGTATCAAAAGATTGAGACTGGTTTAAGTCTGATTTCAAAGTGAAATTAATTCCAATTACCACTATTGGATTTAATGGTAAAAATATATTCTAATTTCACTTTAAAACGAATTCACAAGATAATATAATCATATAAATAAATTATATTAAAAAGGGGTTTTGAATTAAAATACAACATTTTGCACTATTCATTAAAAAAATGAACTTTATCGGAAAGATACCAAAAATTTACACAAAGTAAATTTTGATGTCCCAATTCTTAAGAAGAGTTTTATTTTGTCCAATTGAATGTATAAGAGTGAAAAAAACTATATTTAATGACGGTTCAAAATCAAAAGGCGATAAGTGACCCTTTAGTGAAAACCAGGGCATATACGCCTAAAATAGAATTCTTTCCATATTTTTAGCCTTTATCTTTTATTGGATAAATGTAAAAACATTTAAAAACATTTATAATCATATTTTAGTTATTTCTATCCATTCCCGCCAATACAATAGCTACATGTTAACTACCATTTAAAATAATATTATTTTATTATTAGAGTGCAACGTAAGATTCCCTAGAAACTAGTTGTTGCGTGTTGGGTACACCATCAAGCATAGCGTCCCCTTTAAAGTCATATTAATATTTTATTCACAAATATGGATAAATATAAAAATGTCATATTCTTTATTTACCTGGGGTGTTACATCTGGCTCTTCAAAACCCTTCCCAAATACCCTCTAAACTGTTATACCTTCATCCTAGAGGCATTACTTTAGTCAAAAATCCAACCTAAGGAGCCATTTTGATCAAATCAAAAGGAAGAACCCGAAGAAGAGGTAAATATCTCACCACCTCTATCAAGATCCTTTCTTTTTCCACTTTCTTTTTCTTTATTATTTCCATTATAAAATAAACAAATCTAGTATATTATATATATAATGGTGTTATTATAAATAGGGTACAACCAAATTCATTATTCTATGAATCTTTTGAAAGACATGTCACTATACGTGTGTACGTACGACTTACCATCTCTACGCCGTGGTGTAATTTTTATTCAATACATAATTATTTGGATGGGTATAATATGTAATTGATGAAAACTAAAAATATAACATGACAATAATTCTATATAAATGATATAAAATCAAATTATATATTATTTTAATATCAAAAAAATTATATTTTCGCTCGTGCGTATGTACGGATTACCGTCTCCACGAACGCGACGAGATTCATTCCCAGTCATGTCCATTCAAGACTAACATTCATTGTATGATTAAAAACAATGTTTAAAGACCTGATATTATTCTGTATATGAATATGATACATACCATCCATAACAAATATGACTCACATAACAAATAATATAAAGGAAAATGAATCTGTTAACACCCAAAACAACGATAATACTAAGATATTATTAACAAAGCAATGTTAAAAGATCATATATGATATCATATTAATGTATATGATACTTGAATAATTTAATAAAAATTATTTCACCATTATACAGGAGGTTAACCTACCCTCAAACAAGGAAAAGTACAACATAAGGGTTAATTTCCCAATCTCTTTATTATCCGAGGTTTTTTTATGTAAGTATCTACAGGGACCTCTTTATCATCAACATCAACGTTTCTCAAAAATGTATTTCCAAATATTTTTACTATTTAATATACAATGGTTTAAAGTCATTTATACCCATATTTGACATTATATGTTTTTGAAAGGAATCTTTCCGTTGTTTTCCAAACAAGCTACTTTTTGACCTTTTTGACAATTTTAAGGTAAGAATGCTTTTAACTTATACGGCGAGTGCGGATATTTTCCACCGTTGTAAAATCGTCAAAGCATCCCTTACAAGATTATAATAATATTTTCAGAATAAATTTTTTCTTTATAATAATGTGACTCTAAAATGATTTTAAAATAGAAAGAGATATTTCTCTAAAAAAAGGTTTTGATTTCATCTATGGCAAATTCAGTTGATGGATTTTAGAATTATTTGAAGTTGATTCATTATGATACAAAATTACCATATTTTATTGAAGGTTTTTTCATATTTTTGACTATTGATGTGTTATTTTTATACAATTCATGGTTAATGAATAAAGTATTGACATTTTGTATGCTATTTTTAATATGAATGTTTATGTTATGTTTAAAATATTTCATATGAGGAATGCATTGGACTAAGTAAGTGACGGGTGGAGCCCGCTATAGCTACTCGATGCATCGGTAGGTCTCATTAGAAAAAATAGTGTCTTGGCACAAGGCCAGGACAAATATCTTATTTTTAGTCTTGGAACAAGGCCTTGACTATGTGTTTATGAAAGTCTGGAATTATGCATTCCATATTTATGATAATGGATATTGATATTGCATGTGATTATTCGATTAGTAGAATATCCATGTGAATAAGTAAATGGAATTATTTTGATTTTATCTTTGACATATTATGCTGAAGTTATTGTATAAAAGGATTATGTTTTAGTTTTATACATTTCCTTAAATGTTTAGGATGATTTATGAAAGTTTCCACTATATTTTTATCCTTACTGAGCATCTGAGCTCACTCATTTCTATGTTTTATTTTTCCCAGGATGCGAAGTAGTATATTATGACTGACCTGCAGGGATAGTCTTTGTGATCTCAGTGTTTTCTAGGGAAACAATGTTATAGAAGTTTTCTATTTTATGATGTAATGTAATCCTTATGAATGCATATAGAATTTCCAAGGCTACTAAACTAATCGGTCTTTCGAGACTTTATCTTTTGTGATGATTCCAATGTTATGTAATAATACACCGACTCTAGGTAACTGGGTTCAGGGCGTTACACAGATATTGATATCATATTTACCCTTAGAAATGTGAATGTGGGCGATGATACATTTAGAAGAAAATTATCAACTCAATCCTTGAAGGAATCTGTTGAATAGTAGTATCTAATGAGATTGTTTTCTAATATAATATTAGGAGTGGATGAGGTGGGTGGATATGTTTTATTGGATTCAATAAATGATGAATCATCTTTTGAGGAAAAATATTGACATGATAATATGACAGAAACTGAGATTCGATGCTTAAGAGAAATCCTAAATGGCAGGGAGACCTCATGCAAGCTATCTTGATCTCCTAATGGAGCTTTGTGCTTCTATAATTAGTTGGTTGTTCTTTTTTTAACTTGAGTAAGGAGTTGATAGATAGTTGAAACTAGTCTTGTTGTTCCTTTAACCATAGGGATACAAGGTTGTACCATGATTTAATATGTTGATATTGATGGTCGAGGATGAGGTGATGAGCTGAAGATTTTTTATCACAGTGTCTCACTTTTCAAAGAGTTAAGGTGGAGCACTAGAGACATGTAGGTTTGTTATAGCCTTTACCTAGTCCGGTATGGAAGTGGGATAATATTTCCTGGGATTTATTCATTGTCTAACCAAATAATCATAGTGAAAAGAATTAAATTTTGTTGATTATTAATTGACTCACTAAATCAATTTATTTCATGCCACAAAATGAGATGATGAAAGTGTAAAACTTAGGGACTTGTATGTTCATGGAATTGTGAAGCTTCATAGGGTTCCCACTACAGTTGTTTCTAATAGGGACTCGAAGTTCACATCAAGATTTTGGAATGGTTTATTGGAGGAAATGGGTTCTGAAATGAAATTGAGGATGGATTATCATCCACATAAGGATGGAAAAATAGATAGGGACATCTAAGTTCTTGAGGATATGCTTTAGGATTTTGTTCTTGATTTTGGTGGATCATGTTACACATATTTTTCTTTGGTAGAGTTTACATATAAAAATAATTATGTGGATTATATTAGGATGTAACCCTTTGAGGCTTTTTATCAGAGACCATGTCGATCTAACCTGTGGTAGGTAGAGTTAGGAAAGTAGTTCATGGTTTGACTGAGTGTAGTTGACCTGGAGGTGTTCGATCATGGAGAATTATCATCGAAAATGTTATAAGGAGAATTGGTGTTTGATGATGGAGATTGATGTTGGTTATTAAGTCTTTCTCAGATTTTCACCTCGCTTGGTTCACTATTTTTTGGGTAATAAGGGTATGATGGAAAAAAGGTTTGTGGGCCCCATTAATATCATTGAGTGGTTGGGGAGGGTGGCATATCAGTTGGTGTAACCATGTGGCTCAAATTCTATACATGATGTGTTTCATATTTCTCTCTTGAATAGGTATATGAAAAATACTTCCCATTTTATAAGATGGGAGAATGTTGTTCTTGAGCCTGATACCACATTGGATAAAAAGAAATATAAGATTATGGATCACCAGGATAAAGTGCATCATGGGAAAAAAATTCTTCTGGCCTCGGTAATATGGTAGTACGAATATGATCTTTATGTGACAAGAGAGCAAGAGTCAATGATGAGGTAGTAGTGGCTTAATTGTTTTGATAATATAAGATCTTGAGGTCTTTCTTGGGAAAAAAATATTTTTTGTAGGGGAGATTGTAATTACACATTACCATTCTGTGAATTATGTTCTGACCATTGTTTTTGGTTTCTCTTTTTCACTATGTGAGTATTTTCCTCCCAGAAATGTGAGGATACCTGTAATGGAGAAATCATGGTTTTTCTAGACTTTTAGATTTTCCCCTTAGGATTTATAATATTCACTAGGTAGATACATGATGTGTAATGGGGTTTCACAATGTGTAATGAAGAATTAA
Organism: Viscum album; assembly: GCA_963277665.1. Classification (NCBI taxonomy): domain Eukaryota; kingdom Viridiplantae; phylum Streptophyta; class Magnoliopsida; order Santalales; family Viscaceae; genus Viscum; species Viscum album. The sequence continues at coordinate 597,340,475 of OY728159.1, read as the reverse complement.
CTCATCCAATGAGTTGAATTCACTGTGTGAGAATTTATATGTTGGGTAAATGTTACACATCGTGTAATGTAAATGTCATATTTTTATTTTAAAAGGAGACTCTATTTTCAGTGTAACTTAAAATAAAAGGGTTTCATGATAGGTGGAATATTATACACCATGTAATTCATTGAGATGCAGTTTTTAGGGATCCACACAGGTGTTTGAGGGACCATTCATTTTTATAAGCCTTATCCTATTGGATATAGCTCTTACCCTTGGAGATTTTGGGTGTCTTCCTTTCATCTTGATCAATTTTATCACTGATTGATCTTCAGGTTTAGGTGCTTCACCTCTCTATATAAGAATACATCTTGATTTATCAGTCATTTTTTTCTTATGGAATCATTTTTTGTAGGGATTGTAAATTGTGTTGTGTTTTCTATCAATGATTTTTATCCTTTTGTCATGTCATTCCTTCTAAAGGTAGACCTTTTGGTTTCTAATCCACATTATCAATGATTATTAGGTTTTCTATGCTCTTGAGTTTGTTGGATCTATTTGATTATTAAAATTTCATAACTTACATGTTCATATTTTTTTCATGAGATTTAAAATGGAATTAAATGTGTTGAAATTGAAAAGCGTGTAAGTTCATGTTTTATTGGGGAGTTTTAAATTGAAAACAAAATTTCCTTGATTTGAAATGGAAAATTTATTTTCAAACCCTGAATTAGATTAACTTGGATTTAAAAATTATTTTATAAAAAATTGATCATGGTTTTTAAAATTGAAATTGACAAACATTACATAGTGGGAACCTTGGGTACGTTGAGATAGATACACGAGTCTCATTAGTGTGCGTGACACCACTAGGAGGTAACCCATTGTATGTTGAAGTTCTGTGGAAAGCATTGGTGTTAGTTGGATCCAACCTTATTCGTTATTAGACTTTTGAGTTTCTAGTATATATTTTCACATAGGCTAGATCCCGGATCATAGGTTCATTGTTGTTTTTGGGTGTTAATAACATGATAATTTATTTCATCGATAATAGATCACATGTGTATTTATATTTCGGTATATTTATGTTCTTTTTTCATCTTTGGAAATGTTCCATACAATTTGTGAAAACTCAAGGATTGTTTGAGAAAAAATTTCAAATTAATTTATTTATAAAACTACTTATAAAAATGCTATCTTTTAAATATTGGAATTATGAATTCTTGATATTAAAACATGTATAGGTATTTTGGGGTTATCCTACTATGATCTAATTTTCACACTCTACTTCTACCTGTGGGTGGCTTTAGATATTGTTTTTTAGGATTCGGGTAAAGGAAAGATAATTATATAGAATTTAGGCTTTTATTTATGCTTCAATTTCTTTTTGGGATTGTTTTGAGGTAATGTTTGGTTATATTGATAATATTTTCTATCTAGACTTTCCTTTTTTAACCAGTTTTGATAATTTTTGTCTCTCATTGTTCAAAATTTTTACTTCGGTTTTATGTCTTGTTTTCAGATATACAATATTAATATTTTTATCATTGTTTTACCCCAACCCATGATATGATGTCTTGCATGATTAGTCTGGTTGAACTAGGTTGTTCAATTACACAAATATCTTGAGTGGTGTGAAGAGGGGAGGGGTTCCAGTTCCCTTTTACAGTGTACAAGGAGTGACATTCTTGTAAATATATTAAGACAAACACAATCAAGAGGTCTCCATTACATCATGTGCCTCCAATAATGGAAAATTTTCCATAAAATGGAGGTTAATGTATAAATATCGATATCTAATGGATTTTGGACATGTTTTCAGATTACTTTGTCCCTTAAATTAAATTTTATCTATTAAGTAAAATTGTTCTTACCTTAATCAATGTAATTAATTTTAATTAAATTCAATATTATTTTTTTTGTCAAAAACAAATTTGGTGTTACTATAACTTATAAATTATGTTTATTTCAAATATGGAATCTATTTTTGTAAATTATAATCACACATATGGTGTAAATTTATTTAAAATTAATCCCCAAAGATGGGTAAACAAAGAGTTTTTAAATTAAACATGTTCAAATGTTTGAAATGTTTTTATGTCTAATTTCAATGTGATATTAATTAAAATGACCTAAATTATATTAATTTTTTTTTCAATTTATATAATTATAATTGAAAAAAACAAAAAGGTAATTTGACTATTTAATTAAATTATATGAAAAAGCAGTTTTGAATTATAATTTAGTATTTCTCCCTATTAATCAAAAAATGAAACTTCTCATAAAATACAAAAAGTCATCCTAATATAATTTTTACCATAAAATTTTAAAAAAGTTTATTTTTTCAAATTTTATTTAGAAAAGTTTCAAAAATTATATTTAAAATAGGAACACTGTTAAAAAGAAGAAAAATTACATTTTTTAAAAATATATAACAGTATGCATCGAATTGGTATTATTATTATATATTTTCTTAAAAAAACATATGATAAATTTTAAAGAGTTGATTAAATAATATATGTATATATATCATTAAAATTATTTGTAAAAAGTAGTTTAATTGATTTATTATGTTAAAATGTGTTTGATTGCATAAATAAAGTTTTTGAGAAAAATATTTCTTATAATTTAAAAAGGGATATATTTTCATTTCAAGATAATTGGTCCCACAATAATTCTTCTTATATACACATGTAAACCATATTTTCGTAATTTAACTAATCTTATTCACAACCACCATTCCAATTTTTAGGTGACAACAATAATAATATTAATATTACATTGTCATTTGGTAAAACTAGGTCTTTTGTGAAACACAAGCTATAGAAGGAACTCAATATTGTGTGTAACCCAGGAGAAAATAGTGTTTCTTGTACCAAAATCTTATCTATGTTCTTCATCTAGTGAAATAATGATATGGTATTGGGTAAAATGAATGAATAAATTGGTGCTTCCATATAAAAAAATGATATATTTAGTGTTGTATGAAATAAAAAATATAAAAAATATTAAATTAATAAAAAATAATAAACCATAAAACTCACGGTGTTACATTATACCCCCCTTAAGATAAATGTAAACCTATAAATCCATATGTTTAATCAATGGATTAATTCTTGAAAGTACCTTTCATAGAATCCTACATCGTAAAAATTAATAATAAAAAATCATTTAAAATGTGAATGATGGAAACACAATGTTTATGAAACGTAACTCATAAATTGGTTTTCACATAGGATAAAATAAGTATAAATTCAAAACAAATATATGGAAGATAAATATAGCTATTATATACCAAGGGTGCATGATAAAGAACATGGTTATGATAAATTTGAAGATCACAAACCCATAACCCATAGAGGCTTTACAAAGGCCATTGAAATCCTAAAAATGATGATAATTGGATTAAATTTTATTTCAAGACCCATTATCTAAATTTTATGATTTTTTATGAGAAAATATACTTGACATTATAAAAATATCAACCTTTATTGTGCCTTGATCAATTTCTCCATCATCTCTTCTTCCTAGAAATTTAGGTGATTTTTTCATTCCTAAAGCATTAGTATATCCTAGGATCCATAAATATAATTGTAGGTCATTCCATATATCTTTATCAGAAAAAATGTTTATCACATGTTATTCAATATTCATAAATCCTTATAAGAAAAGATAATACGTTAATCTATAACAACTCATCCAAATTTTTTCTTAAACCATTTAATTAATGGTTAACCTCATTACCCTTCTAAAATTTGAAAATCCAAATCCTTACAAATAAGGCCACTAAATATCTCAAAATAAGATTACCATTGATCCCCCATATATCATAAACTATCTCTTTTTTACATTCGAAACATGTTAATACAATCACCATATATTCTATTGAATCATGGTAATAACCTTAATTATTATAAATATTTATTGAAAACATGAATATTTCATTATTCCAATGTTTATTGGATATATTCCTAAAATATAAAATAGTTTTAAACATCATCCATGAAATTATCAACAAATTTTTCAAAAAACCAATAATCAATTACATGGTAATTAGTGATATCCAATTTAATTTATCCCTAATAATTTCTTTATCCAAGATAAATTTAATTTTCTCCACATAAAGAACAATTTAAGGGTTACCTTCATATAATAAAAATATCACCTTTTTATTAGATCATATTTCTCTCTCATCATAAACTTCAATATCTTTTATCAAATTATTAATTGAAAAAATATAACTTCTGATTCATATAACATAATTCATAAATTCCTCTACACAAACACTTCTATCACCAGAATTTATTCTCAATTCATTACTTTGGATTCATCATATTATTCCTTAATACCTCTTTCATAGAATATTATATATGAATCGTTTCGTAAGGTTCCTAAACGTCAATTCATTCATGTAAATAATAATATTATAATATCCCATAACTTTCTAATGTTATTCATGGTATCCTTTTCTTTAGCATTATAAACAATAATCATGACACCATCTTAATTATCTTCATCATATATCCACTTAGGACATGGGTTTTCATAATGACCATACTTTCCACATCTACAAAATTCAATTTTAACCCATATCTTTCATGTTATTTCATTTAACTAAGACCATAAATAAATGTGTGACTTAAACATATCCTAGAGTAAAAATTCATAATCATGAAAAATCACTTATATTATACCTAAATTAGGGAACCTTATTTTAAATATATGACACCCCAGGCTTATCCATAATACATTCCAAGAAATAACCTTTTTAATATACCTAGATATGTCACAAAATATTTCTCATACTAGTTACCAATGATTGACTAAACCTTTCATTTGATACCAACTATAGTTACCCATGATTAACATACATGGGTATTACATCGTTTTAGATTAATATTAATCGAATTAAAAAATTAATGAGGGACAAGATATTTTAGTTTATTTGGAACTAGGATCACAATATTATAACTTGGTGAAAGATCTTCAATGTTTTCCATGAAGTAATTCCCTTTTATTACTCCTACTCAAATCATTTCTTCACAACCCGGGGAAAGGAAACATTATAAAGTGTGATCTTAGATGCCCAGTAAGTGTAAACAAGGGAGATATCTGAGCATAAGGGTATGAGAACAAGATCATATGATTTGATTATCCTAAGATTAATATAAAATATTATAAACATAAATCATTACATAAATATTTCCATTACATACGAATGAATCATAAGGAAATGAATAGAATATTCCATGAAAGCATATCACAAGAATAAGACATTGATTTTTTGGGAGTCACATAATTATATAAAATCATTCCCTATAAGTCAAGGCATAATTAAAATACTTATAAGGGCACTTCATGGTGGTTACACCTACTTGGTGGGACACACCACCATCCCCCGTCACATAAATTTTCTTATAGTGTAATTGGTTCACTCCCCAAACCATCTTAGCAATCATGGGTCACTCACCATACTATCATAGTAGTCAAAGTTCACTCCCAATACCATCTTAGTAGTCAAGGTTCACTCCCATGATCATCATTGTCAAAATAGTCCATTACTGAACTGAGATAACTCACCATTCTAGCTCTGTCTTACTCACAAGATATAAATATTTACCCAATTAATTGGAGGAAGATATAGGTACCACCCACTACATAATGAAATCATACATACATTTTCCACAAGACAAAAATAATCATTATATCATAAACCATGAAATGAAATGGGTATCATAAAAATATCATCATATCATAACATGAAGAAAAAATATAGGATTCATAATAATTTAATAAAAGAATAACCCATTAAAATAAGAATATTTCATCATCATATAACCCATTAAAGATAAATTATTTTTATAAGATTATAAACTATGAAAGTGAAATGGGTCTCTTAAGCATATAACTTGTGATAGAGAAAGATGTTTCATAAACATATAACCTGTGGAATAGAATTGTGTTTCATAAACATCATGCCATAAAAATGTAAACCATTCAAGTAATGAATATAAATGATACCCTTGGATCATATCCCTAGTATGTCATGATTGAAACCAATCGATTTCATCATAGATAGACATTTATTTTGGATGATATTTTAAAAAAATTTCTTGCGAAAAATATTTTTTCTTTGAAGAACACTTTGATCATAATTTTCAATTAAAATAAAATTTTGAATCAAATAAAGGAATCTTTCAAAATCACTTAAAACAATTTTTTAATAGAAAACAATTTTTTAAAACCTTCTTTATTGAAAATATCTTGGGATTCTTATTAAAGTATCTTTTAAATCATTAAAATAATTTTCTTTGAAAATAAACTTTTGAAAAAAGAAATTTTTTTTAAAAATAAATTAATACACTACTTGAGCATAAAATTTTTTTTAAGACATTTTCCTTTGAAAATATATTTTAAATCATATAAAAGAATATTTGATACAATTTAAATTAATTTTTTTGATAATAACCTTGAATACTTATGATGAAAGCTTCAAAAATAGTTTAAAACACTTCCTGAACATAAAAACTTTTTTAAAACCCTTTAAATAATAAAAATCACTTAAAATTGTTTCTTGGAAAATGAATTTAAAATATCAATAAAAAAATATGAAAACATTTTTCAGAAACATGGCTTCATGAATAAAACTGATTTCTTAATGAATATAGAAATAAAGTCCTATTTTCTTAATTGTTTCTAATTGTATTATGTAAAATTGACTAGAAAATGGAACCATTAATTGAATATCTCATTAATAAAAATATTTCATTAAAATATAAATAATTACTGAGATATGAATCATAATATTTCATTAATAGAAGCATAATCATAAAAAATTCTGATAAAAGATAAAATTATATCAATAAACTCTTACCATCACGGAAACATTGAATCCTAATACAAATGAAATAATAAAATTTAACTAAGATTAAAATATATTTAAAGGAACTTTATTCATTATATATAATTTTCAATTGTAGCATATACAACTCATAAAATCATATAGGTGACTAACAAAAACTATGTCCAAAAAAGGAAAATTTAGACCAAATTACCATATCAATTTATTAACTTTAGATCCACGAATCCAACTGAAATAGTGATCATAAAATATATATTTGAACAGACATAAATTTATGGATAAATAAAATATAATACATTTGTGGTAAGTATATACATCTCACAAAATAAACGAGTTTTGAATAAGGCATAAGTCTCATAGAAATAAATGTGAGACTAGAAATCCACATACAACTTGAGTAGATTTTGAATCATGATATACATGAAATAATAAAATAAATAAATCTTTTAATGACATAGACTAAAATAATTCATTATATAAAATTTCATAGTTTAGTATATACACCACAAAAAATAAGTAGTGGTTAATATAGTAGGTTTCTAAAAAAAAATAAAAGGTAGATGAGAAACCCCTTACTTTAAGTCTTGAATTTATTTGTTCAGTTTAAAAACTATTTTATAATAAATATAAGTTGATTATAAATTTTAAAAATAACCATATTTTCCAATATCATACCTTATATTATATTATTATTACTTTATATTTCTTTTTTTCTACAATTTCATGTTAAAATTACATTTGAGGTAATAATTGCTTTATTTTTTTATATTTTTTTGACTTTTTATTCTTGATTTTATTACTTATTTCCTAATTTAAAATTTTAAATAATTTAAAACATGATATAAATATAAAATATTTTTAGTATAAAAATAATTATAATAAAGTATGAATGATAGAAATGTGAAATGAAAAACACAGTTCATGGAGATGGTTGGCCGTAGTTACACATGAACGCTGTTTACATATTCATGTCATATTTTTTAAGAAGGAAAACTAAATCATAAATATATATATATATTGTATAATGTTTAATTATTTTGTCATATATATCCCATTTTTTAGTAAATCAATCATTAATACATCCCATGTATATCTTGAATGAATGACATCACTTTGATTAAGTGGAATGCCACATGCCCAAAGACGAAGTTAAAATATTCCCACAAAATGGTAATCATATAAGAATGTGTTATATAATAATTAAATAAGAACAAATAAAGCGTAAATATAATATATATCATATATAAATATTAATATCATAATTATTACTAACCTTGAGTCGTGGTAATGGAAGAATGAACAACATCAATTCGTGAGGATGTAATCCATCATACACACAAACGATGGTTGCATATATTTTTTGATGGAAGTGCGTGCATGTATAGGTAAAAAATTCACATAAAAAATTATAATTATATTTATGAAACTTATTTTTTATGTAATAATTGAATACTTATAATTTATGGGGTGAAGAAGGACAAAAAAGAAGTTCTTGTGGGAGGATGATACCTCTTATTTGGGTAAGTCTATTGGGTTTTCACCAAAAGACTAAATTGGTTTGCTTTCTGAACAAATTGATACTTATATGATGAAGTTAGAGAATTTGGTAGGTCTTTTGGGTTTGTTTTGGATGATATAAAGGAATTTTTAGGGGTGAATAAGGGATTGAGGGTGATTTCCCTTTTATAGTGGAGGATAAGGGAAATTCTTATAAATATAAAAATATAAACACTATTGAGAGGGATCTCTTACATCATGTTCCTAAAATAATGGTCCATTATTTATAATAGATATTATATGGAAGAACTATGTCAATATTATGTACTTTGGACATGTTTATAGGTTATTCATCACCTTAAGATAATGTTTAACCACAATGTATATTCATTCCTACAGTAATCATTGTTATTAATTTTAAATACATTCACAAATATTTTTGGTAATAAATAATTTGAACATACTAAATATTATAAGTTATAATGATTAAATTTTTGGATCCCATTTTTTGAAATTATAGTTTAATATGGGACACAAATTAATTTAAAATTAATTTTGTATATGGGATGAGATAATAGGTTTTTAAAGTAAAAATGTTCAAAAGTTTGAATTTTTAAATATATATTTTTAATTTTTAATTGATTAAAATGAACTAAAATGTTTTAATTGCTGTATAATTTATCAAATTATAATTTTAAGACAAATTAAAACATAATTTTCTATATAAATAGATTAGATGAAAAATAATTTTTCAATGAAAATTCAGCATTTTTAACTATTCATCCAAAAAATAAACTTATCATAAAAATACCAAAAATTATCATTATGTTAATTTTGAAATTCATAATTGAAAAATTATGATTTTGTTTGGGAAATAAAATTTATAAACTTTTAAAAATTATATTTAAAAGAGTCACACAATTGAAAGGTGGTAAAATTACCATTTACAAAAATATATATCATTATGCATAAATTAGGTTTTATTCTTATCTATTGTATAAAAAAAATAAGATAAATTTTAAATAGTTGATTTAATAATATATATATTATTATAATTTATAAAAAGTGATTTCAATAATTTATTTTGGTAAAATGTGTTTGATTACATAAATATAATTTCTTAGCAAAATATTTCCTATATTTTCAAAAGGGTTTTATTTTTATTTCTACTTAATTTGTCTCCAAATAATTATAATTATATAATTTTTAACCATATTATCATAAATTAATTAATCTTATTCATAATAACCATTTTAATGGACATGTTACAACCATTATAATATTTTAATATTAAAATTAATAGTATATTGTAGTTTGGTAAAATGAGGTCTTGCATGTATCAGAAGCTATCGAATGAACTCTTAATTTTGTATAACACAATAAAAAAATACATTTTAATATGAAAAACATAATTTATGTGTTTCATGTTGGGAAATATTTACTTGATTTTCTTTATAATGAAAGAATAACTTTTTTGTTTCATATAACACAAGATAAATACAGAGTTGTATTAAATAAAAAATATTAAAAAGATCAAATTAATTAGAAGAAATAATTCATAAAAACTAAAGGTGTCTTACTTCTATCAATTATAGTTATTACTATCAAAATTAGGAGTACCATGTATATTTATCGAATTTATGTTCTCTATATTGAATAAATTGATCAAATGGATTGAACATACTTTGATACCACTTAGGAAACCCATGAATGGGTGAACCACTAAGGGAGGGGGTAGAGGGATTGAATCAATTATTTATTTTTCAAATATTCATTAAAATTAAGGTATCCTTTTTAACTTATTAAGGACTCTATACAATCAATGTATAAAACTCAGAGTGACCTATATGTATAAAATAAATAGGAAATAAATATACATATTATTTATATAGGGTTTGGATCCACTATGGGAACATTTTGTTTATTATGTTTAGTTTCTATCTTGATCCATATAATTTTCATTATAAAAAAATATCATTTATAATGTATTTGAAAGAAATTATACATAACTAAAAATTTCATCCCACACTTACTCCTCTAAATAAGATATTATACTAATTCCCACTGTTAGAATATCTGATTCAATATCTGAGCCATAGGTGTAAAAAATATAGTTATGCTCACATAGTGTAATATTTAGAACATAGATCTTCTGAAATTGTATATCCAAGTTATATATAATAAATTATCCTCAAATAAATTATGTAATTATATATTCATGTTTATATTTTAGTGTGTATAGGTAGGACTCAAAAAAATATACTTATTAGAATCCGTTAACAGTAAGAGAAATGATTTATTGAACAAAGTCCACCACTATATATAATGATACTCACTTTGCTAAATCCAGGGAATACAGGATCAAATTTGAAATTGAAATTAACTCAATCCTTTAGTAAATAATTTTTGATATTATGAAAATATATTGGAATTTGAATTAGTCAATGCTACAAAAAAACTCAGAGTCAACTGGTTTTTAGAATCCCACAAAATTTAGAGTGATGCAAGAATGTTTATTCATAAATTTTGAGTCTTTGAACATATAGATCAAAATGGTAAAAATTGGATAAACATTATAAAAATGGTGTGTAGAATTACATTATAATATTCTGATGTTTTAATGAATATCGCAATATCATCTAGTTTTTCCTTTTTTATCTACACTAATCATCCAAAACCAATAAATCATTAAAAAAATATAAAAATATTATAAGTACTTAGTGAACTTCCTCTAATCCATAATGTTATTTGAAATATGTACAGTGACAACTAAGCCCCCCTTATCAAATTCTTTTAACTAAACTTGCATCTTTATGACACTAAGGATTATCATAATTCAATATTTTCAACATGAGAAGATATTGACGTACTATATAATCATGTTATCATCCATTTAGAATAGATACAACGAATTTTAGGTTTATCATCTTATCCTCTCATCTGATGCTTTTAGATAAGTTATTCAACTATTATCTAATCACCAGAGCTTTGAATTTAGCCTTTATCTATATTTCTTCCTATTAAAATATATTTTGATTAAATCATATTGAATAATGAATTAGTCTAAGTAATTAGGATGTTTGATACATAAGGACCAATATAGCATTTGATGGCTTCACTTATAGACAACAATCTAGTAAAATAGTAATTCTACATTCATACTCAATATTTTTGTCATTCTAACTATTGGTCCTCTTTTGTGATTGTCTTCTAACAACTACAAGGTCCTCAATCATAACATGCACATCATATATTCATCTGATTAGGTTGGATTATCTCTTATCATATTGTAAATTCATACAATCATTTGGACACAATTGACTAGAAACCCAATCTTTGATTCGTGAATATAAAATTTTATTTAAAATATAATTGAAAAAAGTAAATCACTATTATAACATTAGAATAGATTCAAATATATTTAGTGGATGATGGATCAACTAAGACCCCAAGAAAATTCTTTGAGTCATTCCTTGACTAATATTACAGAACTCATCAATTTATTCTGCATTTATACTATTTAGGTACCACATTGACTTAAATATATAATCTTGTTGTCATGAACATCCCCATTTTTATAATGTGTTCTCACATGTACGTGATGAGAATAGAGGATACAAGAAATAAAATTTATCACTCAAAATGCAGACATACAGTCCCATATTCATTTAATGATGTAGGGATAATGCTCAAATCATTTAGAATTGAAATTTTATAAATAATTACTATATTTTAAAACATAAATTAAATAAATAAATTAAATTAATAAATTCTCAAATATACATGGGTCGATCTCAACTCATGATCAGTTAATATGAATTTATTTTTTTTAAAAAATAATGATATTAAAATTTAACATGAGAGATTATTAATGATTTAAAGTGACATTAAATCATTTTGAATTAATATCCTGCATGTTCTATGACTCCAAATTTTATTATTTAATATACTAAAATTTTTATTTATGGTTTTGAATTTTTTAATAATTTCTCAATTTTTTTGGAAGAAAAATAGGTACTTGGATGGTTACCACACCATTATAATGTTGGTTTGGGTCTAGTCTGGTCGACCCCTACTGTTGTCCAGGTTGTAGTGTGTGGTACCCATGTGACATTCTAGTCACAACACACAACATGTATTAACTACTTCTTATATATTCATATTATGAGTGTTAAAAAAACATACACACATGTATGATTTAGTGTTTTTGGTCACCACACCCTTGTTTACTTGGGGGTGGTTGGTGGATTTTCATTAGCGACATGATTCACTCAAAATATTGGTTTATTTAATTATTTATTTTTTTCTCTACTATTCTTGATGGGAAATCCCCCATATCTGGATGATATAACCCAATAAATGAACCACCTTCCTCCATTTTCCTTTCTATCTGACCACCGTGCACTTCTCTATCCAAATTTAGTTTTTTATATTATTATTTTAGTTAAATTAAACTAAATTAAAACAATTATGTATAGTGATATTAAAAAATATATTTCATGGCCATTTTAACTCCAATGGATTCACCATTAGAGATACTAGGACTATAAAAAAACGCTCTCTCTAAATTCTAGAAAATTTAACATAAATTTGGCTAAAATATTTACACAAATTCCTCGATACAACTAAATGAACCATGTTTTTTGTGGAAATGTGATAAGATGTAAATTTACAATTTTTACCCCAAATATATCTTAATAGACATAATTTAATATGGAAATACCTAATTCATTCCAAGGATATCATGAAAATAAATTAAATCATAAATAAATACAACTAAAATATACATCATCCATTATTTAAACTCCACTACCATCTTCTCATAATAATCATGTCATAGTTTACAATATTCAGTAGTGGATCCCTATAGATGAGACAAACATGAACTACATCCCCATAAAATTTCATTATTTAATTTCAGAGTGATATCCTTGAATATGGATGTTCTTTATTATACCCCTTCGATCACATGGAGAACGAGTGATTGTTTCATGGGAAAAGAATAATCCTAGCTTGTTATTTAGTTAGTCTCTCTCTCTCTATAACTTGATAGACAACTTAAGAGAGAGTGGAAAATCATGAGTATGTGTTTGTTTAAAAACAATGGCTCTAAAATGATATGAAATTGTTATGTTCAAATGTCCAAACATTTATTTAAGACCTTTTAAAAGTAATACCTCTTAAGAAATCCTAGAATAGAATGAATAACAATGAAAATGATTCATCTGTGTCATGAATATGTTACCATTGACATGTGATATTGTTAAATTTTACATTATTATTTATCATCCACTAACTCATCTAATTCCTTATAAATCATTTTACAAAACATGAATGCATAATGGATGATCGTAAAATTAGAATTTTCTTATTTATATTTTTGAAATCATATATGAATATACTGGGAAATAAATATAATTATTATTATTTAAAACATGAATAATGTAATTAAATTAATTTAATTTTTATCATTCTCACTAAAACATTCACCAATACCACAAGGGGGTCCCACCTCATCTTAAACTATAATTCATCTTACATAGTGGAACGTGTAAATACACTTTGTGCGAGACCATATAGGTACATATATCCATATAAGTGAGTCATACACATATACCAATATTAGTATCAAGAAAAAAATTATAATCCTGAAAGAGATAAGTATAAGTCATTGCGATGATAACCTATTATGAATAATTATTTTGTAATATAATATATTTGTAATGAAATATATATTAATATAATAATAATACTTTGTTTCATCATCCTTTAATGCATTATTTTTTTGAATATTAGTCTATGAAATTTTTTACAGATACCATGGAAATTTATTTACTCAAGGAACTACCATCTTAGACAGGTAGCTAAAGATAAATTTTTTTTAAGAAACAATTCATGCCATGATCATATAATCAATATCACACTATCAATTTTGCACACCTAAATCAAGTTACGTCACCACAAAATAAGTGTCATGATTTTCATCATGAATCAATGTATGGAATGAAATGATATATATATTTTGATAATGATCTCAATTACTAAGACTAATATATATTTTTATATAACTAAACAAGTAATGAAACTGAAAACATATAGTGTTCCTATTGATGGGTCATTCTTCATGTTACCTTCCACTCAAAATCACCTAGTGAGAAATTGATGAGAGGAATCTCAATGACTACGATCTCACAAAACCATGATATTCATATAGCATATATGCCCCATAAGTATAATGTATCTAGTATATATGACCTATTTTTAAGAAAACTACATTAATATATTATGGTTCTAATTATATCTAAAAACAGTAATAACATTTTAATATGAAAAATATTCTATGTACAATACCATATAAATATTATACATGAAACTAATAATAATATTAGGGTAAGGTAACCTCTTGCATATCTGTTATTATAAATGATATTATACTAGAAAATTATTTCTCAGGTCGGGACTAAGTAACAAAATTTTATAATATTTTTTTTATATCGAATTAAGGTAGTTTATTTCCCCTTCTTCCTCCATTTTTTATTTACTCTTATCATCACTATTTTTCAATTTTTTAGGCTACGTTTCAGATGAAGATTCAATAATATCAGGGTATAATCATCTGTATATGATGATGATTCATGTTAAAATGTTTCTATGAAGTCCAAATATGATATATATCACTTATTTCTCACCATTTAGTTAGAGGCACATCTCCCAGTGAATTTTATAGGGGTTTAACCAAATTTACAAATGATTGGTACTTGATTGGGTACAAAATGATAGGAATTTTTATTATAAGAGTCTTGGGAACATGAGATAGGATAATAAAATTTTGTTTCAAGATATTTTATATTCTAGAGGCCATCATGGATTTTTTTTATCATTTTACTGATTTTATTAAATTAAATATTTAATTATAAATGTTTATAACTATTTTAATATTGTGTGGTTTAATATATGGGATTGTGAGCATGGTTGGTCTTATGTCAATCTTTTATAATGATTGTATGCATTTCATGGGGATAAAATCTTTGTTTTGGAGGTAGATAGACCCTTTAATAAAACACTATAAGCATGTCCTCATGTGTATTACATTCGTGGGCCTCTATTTTTTTGTCCGGAAAATCAATAAAGGGGCCGAGATGGTTTATAATGTTGTGATATGGTTAATTAATTCCTTAGTAGTAGTTTGAGTGTGCTACACATGATTTGGTATTTGAGATATGACTAGTGGCTATATAATCATGGGTTTATGATGTATAGAATGTCTCAAAGGAAGCCAATGTGGCCTTAGATTGAGGGATGAGTTGTGTTTATGATGTTATTTGAATTAGTTGTCTAGTAAAGGGCTTACAAGTTTTTATCCATTAAGGAATAATTTATTTGATCTCAAACATTAAAATTTTATAGGAAATGATATGAGAATAACCTCTGGACCTTATAACTCTTTAGGTGTTAGGATTTGGATAATAGGAATGATAATATGAACAACGATAATTTGTGGGGGTTTTTATTTGTGTCTATAAGTTTTAGAAGAGGGTCATCAATCCCTTTGGGTTCACCCAATGTCACTTAATGATTATGAAGAGGGGGTAGGGGCACTCTATGGCATGAGGATCCTAAGGGAGTAGGTGAATAATGTGATATGGGTATAGATGATAATAAGGAAGCCCAATGAGACTTGACAAGTAATAAAGAGTTTATTCCATGGGAAGTCTGAGTGGATTTAGGTTATTCCATGAATGTTCATAGAGCAAAGGATGCTTTTGGATGAGGATAAAGGATCCAACGAGACATGTTAGAGTGTCTTTATGTATTAGATGCATGCTATAGATTGAGTGGAAAATTATAAGAGTTTCTTAGAGACTATCTGATGTAGTACAAAACATGTGTGAGATTATTAGTGATTCAGTATAGTAATGCAAGACTATGGCTGGGTTGGTGAGTTGGTTATGGACTAGGTACACATAATATTTTTCTGTATAATTTATCTTTTAATAGAGTGGAAGAATAAGTAAAATAATGTGGAAATAGATAGTTATGTTGAGCTATATGTAGTACCCTCTATCTGAGAATTAGATTGGGATAGATGTGTGAGTAAGCTAGGGCTGGGTTATGGAATCATCTTCCATGTTTTTATTTTTTTATAACTTGTTATCTAACTAAGTTATATAGGAGTGATGCAATCTCCCCATAAGTGAGAGGGTTAAGGCTTGTGGATAGATATGAGACTCAGAATATGAACCAACTCTATGTGGGAGGGAAGTGGTTATCATGTGATGTAGGTACTTAACCATATTGAGTGGTTTTTAGAAATTATGTGATATAATACATTATATTCAGTAAGTGGGTAGTAGTTATGTTGTCATATATAATCTTACCCAAAGTGGGAAAGTAATTTTTAAGAGGTGATATAAGTCTCTACCATAGGAGAAAGGGCCTTCATTAGGATTTGATAAGGGACCTTACCCCATGTGAGAGGGTAGTGATTGGTATGATACCTTTGTGAGTAGCTCCATACAACTTTATTTTTTTTATAATTACTAAAAATCATAATATTTATATTTTTTTTATATAATTACTAAAAATATTATTATTTATATTATTATTTTATATTATTAAAACCCATATATTTATGTTATTTTAATGAAAACTATATTATTTTGATAAATACTAAAACCTCTTTTAAATATTTTCAATTTTCAATTTTAAATTGTTATTCATTGTTAATATTTAGTATTTTTTTAATTTGAAATTATTATTTTATTTTCCTCTTGTAATATTATATTTTTATTTTCACATTTATGTTGTGAAATTATAAAATTATAGGTAACACCTTAATTATTTATTAATATAAAAATTATGTTTTTTTAAATGTAAATGACCCCAACACGGGTCTTCATCCACATGTTTTTGGTGAAAATTCGGTTTTAGAACCCCACATTAGAAATCATCCTAATGATTAGAACCACACATTTAGAATAAAATTATAAAAGAAATATCTCATTTGAACCTCATGTTTGTAATGAACATTTTAAATGAACCTCATGTTTGTCACCACACATTCTGAATATACCTAATGTTTAAGATCCTCACATTAGTGATATAACTCAAATTGTTTGTAATTATTTGAATCCTACTGACTAAAGATGTTATTAGACATCATTGTAACTACGACTAAAGTTGTGTGAAGATTATATTGTCCAGATCATTTTATTACATCTTCCAAAATATCCTTTTAATAATTATTGATCATCCTTAAAAATTTAAATACCCTCATAACTTGAGTATTTATCTCTATGTCTTAAGCATTTATAGTTTTATTATATATTGGTATTTTGATCATAACCTAAGATTCATAACATATAATTGAGTGTTTTTTTTATTGAAATGGATATATAAATTTTTTGGTTCATATAATTAAACTCTAATTATGGATGAAAAGTCATTTGGGTTCTTAAGAAATTAATATAAGTCCCAATAAAGTATTTGTAATTATATAGTTTTAGATTATGTTGAATGCTAATATTTGATGAAATCTTAACATGCAGATGTCCAATTTATGTTTGTTTGACCCAGTTTAAATATATTGAAATTATCTAAATATAATATATTTGACTAAATGACGATTTATACATTTTGAGGCTCTAAAAATTGACCAATCATTATGATATGAGAAAACTATAAATTTTCATTAAATTCCAAGTGACATAATTATATAATTTATTTAGCGTATCATTATCAAAGTAATGTTTTTTCAAATTTATAATTGTATTTTATTATCTTATTTTATGGATACTTTTTTGTATATTACCTTTTAATGAATTATTTTTTAGATCATTATGAAGAAATTAGTTTCTAAAAAAACCAAGTGTAGTGATATTTTTGGAAACTATTTTAAAATTTCAAATATGAATATCCTCTTGATTTATATAGGACTAGTTATGATGTTTTTGGGGAATCAGTCAAGAAGATATTAATAGAAATTTTATTTCATAAATATTTTAATTTTTTAAAGGTATTTAACTAAAACATGAATTTTTAAAATTATGTTCAGATTATTTTGAAGCCTCAATGAAATATTTTAACTCTCAATTATTATTATGAGTTTTATTATTGTATTTTTAATTTATCGAAGTAATTATTAAAGAACTAGAGTGTAATTATGGATAAAATTATTGGAATAATTTTAATTAGTTATATTCCAAATATTAAAGGTGGAGACAATGTATATAGTTTCCTAAAAATTTCAATTTTAAATATACAATAATGATAATGGGTACGTAATAGACAACATGATACAACAACATTGTTGATGTGAACAACATATTTATTATTATTATTATTATCCTACTACACTCTTTAAAGATTTAATTAAATGAAAATCAATTTAGAGAGGATATCAACATCACCTATTTATGTCATGTGCTATGACCTATGCTCTTTGGAATTTTATCACAGACATGTTTGATTATAGATGGTTATTTTATGACACTATTTTCTCACTACTAAAATGGTGTGTAGAGATTGATTATTCATGAAAAATCAAGAACCTATTTCTATCTTCTATTTAGGAGCTCCTACATGTAATCTGGTACGATAGAAATGATGTTATTCATAATAATTACTCCTCCAACCTTATTGCAGGACATATGAGGATTCTGATGTCCATTAGGGATGCTGCCACGATCCAGAAATCTCATTGTGACAACTCTATTGGTGACTTTGTGATCCTGCAACTTCTTAGGATTGATGTAATCATCCCTCAGCTGAAAAACATATTTGAGGTGTTCTGGAAAGCCCCTCTTCCTGGATGAATCAAGATCAATGTGGATGGTGCCTCTAAAGGAAACCCGGGTCCTGTGTCTTGTGTAGCCATTTTCAGATACTTCCAAGGTCATAGCGATGGTTGTTTTTATAGCAGCTATGGTGTCACCTCTTCCCTTGATGCTAAGTTGATGGTGCTGATTCATGATATCATTTTTTTAAGAAAAAAAGTCTAAAACAACATCTAGTTTGAAAGTGACCCCACCACCATTGTCCAAAAAATTTGGAATAGTGTGGTCTATCTTGCTTGGCCTCTTACTACAAGTTGGAAGAACTAACTTGACTCACTTCTAGAGGTTAGATACATTGCCACCCATACCTACCGTGAATCTTATATGGTCATAGAGGGTATTGAAATCAATGGAATCAATCAAGATTACATGGATTGACAATTTTCCAGTTGACCTTATTTCTCTCTATGAAAAAGATTGTATTAATATTTCCTCTTTCAGACTCATGTAATTTCCTTACATTCTTTTAATAAATTGTTACTTGGTCTTTGACCAGGACATTCCTCTAAGAAAATTTAGAGATAGAAATACAAGAAAAACATATTATATAAAAAAAAATATTCATATTATATCTGTTGTATCCGCACCTGTGTGCTGAAACTACTTCAAATTTATACATAATATCTCTTTCTACTAAGGTTTTGATTGATTTTACTAATTTATAGTGGAGTGTTTTTTTATTAGACTAATCTATCTAGTTTCCTTGTAAAATAAACTAATGGTCCAAAAAAATCCCTGTATGATTATCAAATTCCTACAATTAGTTTTCATGGTCCCCCATTCAAGGGAACTTTTTAGTGAAAACAACCAAGCTTGTAGAGGGAGCATTTGTGGAGTGTATTAGGAGAGCTCTGTATATTGAACCACTATACATCATTATTTCTTTCACTTTCTTTTATTTATTTTACAATATATTACTCATATTTATGAGATAATGATATGTTATATTTATTTCAAGAGGGATGTTTTGAATTTATAAAAACATTAAAAGGAAATAATTTAACCCTATTGTGTCTTCATAATCATCCCAAAACAACAAGTTATATCAAAATAGAGGTGATCTTCTAGAAATATTTGAAGATATTCTAGTGTGTCTACATGATAACAAACATTTTTATCAAAGTGAAGGATTTATTTCGATAATTTTGTGAAGATAAATTGTTGTTTCTACTAGATACCAAAAATTAGTATCAAAAGAAGTGTTATTTTGGAGAATTTTTAAGAATTTTTTCACTGAAAATCATTATTTAATGATGTAGGTTATGAATAATTTAAATGGATGATCTTACAGAAAGATTTTTTTGATCCACAACCCTTATTTTAATGTAGATAATTATGGTTTATTCTCATTATTATTTATTTGAATAATATTATAATAAACGATTACTTGAATGTTTTCAAGCCTTATGAAATTCTTAAAGGATAAATAGAGAATTAGAATATTGCACAAGTGACTGACTATGATCTTAATTTAAGGGATATTAATGGGGTTATTTTTGGATTAAAAATAATTAAATTTTTGGAGCTAATTAGTGTGATACAACTTATAAAATGTATAAAACCAATGAAATTTCTAATGGGGGAACCTATAATTCTCAAAAGCAGATGTTTAACAATGTTAATATTAAAATTTTCACATTAATAATGATTTTAGAATAAATTATTACTCATATTATTTGGGGATGAAATAAATTTTGAATGATGTTTCGTACTTGGGAAGTCCATTTCCATAACCAAATTAAGAATTAAAGTTACTTACAGATTTACAATGTAAGAGGAACGAAATCTATACTACTATTCAATAATGAACACATATTAAATATTTAAAGATGAATCAATTTATTAGAACCTTAATGATGTGAAAATATGAGATTCTAGAAGAAATTTAAGATCAAATTTAAATAAAAAAGAAAAACTATACACTCAATGCATCAAAGAATTAATTTTTTGATTCTGATTCTTGTTATTATACTTTAAGTGATGAGTTATTATATCTTATTAAAGAATCTAGTAGCCTATACAAAAAGTTAAAGTAAAAATTATAGAAGAATAAAAATAATGAAGTTAGATGTTTTGAATGTAATAAGACAGGTCATTTGAGGCCTGACTACCCAAATCATAATGTTAAAATGAGATATGACTACAAAAGGAAATGAAATAAGGATATGAATGACACATAGAGTGGGTCAAAATATTCATCTAATGAATATATGACAAAATATTATTCTAATCATAAAAATCCAAAAATAAATTTTTGTCTTATGACTTATAGTTCTAATTTTAAAAAAAAAAATGGAGAACTTAATGAATATTTATATATGTTTCAAGATAAATTTGATCCTTACAGAAAGATAATATAGAATACATAAAATCATATGATATTATATTAACTGAAAAGGGATTTAGAAAAACATCAATGTGGATTTTTGATCGAAGTTTTTCCAAAATTTTGCGTTCTCTGAATAAAAATAAAATCAAGGAATTATTGGATGATTTTGAATCTTTAAAACAAGTTTATAGTATGTTTACCTATTTAAATAACTATAAAAATCAAATTATTATAATGAATAAAATTAATAATTCCCATATTGTTATTGGTATTAATGGGGAAATTCTTAAATTATATAGAAATATTTTTTCATAGATCTAAAAAATAGTGACTATTGTTAAATTTTCTCATTATGGTATTATTATAAATTATGCAAGTGAATTCTATTTGAGAAATAATATATATTTTCACTAAGAATGTCTATTTTTGAAAATAATTATCTATATTTAAATATGGACTTTATTCTCAAAATAAATATCATTGGATCCCAAAATCTTTAGTTACTAACACATATATACACAAAATCATTTGGGCACCAAAAGTCAAATCTCTATGATATTTTTCATGTTCATTCCACTAGAATTAATTATTACATCAACAAGTGGATACTTTAAATAGATGGTTCCTTCTTAAAATTATATTTGTTATTTTTTACTAGATTTCATGGGAAAAAATTAACATAAAAGATCTATGATTTTAAAACCGTTAAAATTCATGTAATAATTTAATTATATTATATTTTTAATATTCTATTATCATAAGAATGAATGTGATTTAAAATATTTTATATTATTATGACATATTCTTATAATGTAATATTTTGTTTACTATTATAGATGTACTTAAATGTATTATTTCTTAGAATGAATTAAATTTTTATATAATTATTTGAAAACAACATTCAATTCCTTGAAATTTTTTAAATGTTTGTGTAGAAAATTAGATTTAATTATTTTAATCGATAAGATTTAAAGAGTTTTAAATATTTATCATTTTTATCATTCAAATTATTTAAAATTTACAAAAAAATTAATGGGAAAAGTAATTATCTATTTTATCTATTTTGGTTTTCATTGAATTTGTTCTTAATTTAGAAAATAAGTTTTTCAATGCATGTTGTTTTATATTTATAAATTTTTTGAAGTGTGATGATTATATATATATATATATATATAAATGGAACTTATTTTCATAAGATAAATATTTATATCTTTAATCAATAAATTTGAAATTTTTTATTCTAGTAAGCATGTAATTAATAATTTTTTTATATAATTTTCAAGTACGTACTGTTATTTCATGTTACAAAATGTTAAATTATTAAATATAAATATCGTATATCATTCAATATTTATGTAATGTGATATTTTTTTATATTAAAATTCATTAAAAACCATTAATTCAATTCTATGAACGTATTTTATTTTTAGTTTATTGAATATCCTTAATGTTTATTTATAATTAAATGGAATTTTATTAAATATTTAGTTTTTTCTTTAATATTTTTAGTTGACTATATTAAAATTGTTAGTTATTTATTTTAATTCATTACAAATCCTTTTTTATTTATTGAAAATTATTTTACATGTTTCGTGTCTCCTTTATGTTAAGTGTTTTTATAAGGACACTTATATTAAGGGTGTATTTCTTGTAGTTATTTGAAATATAAATGATTTATTGTCATATTTTATCATGTTTTTAAATTATTTATCATTTTATTGTTTATTTTGAATCCTTATTATATAGACCATTACAAAGGGTGGGGGGGGGGAGAGAATTTATTTGATATAATGAGATTTTTTAGTTATCAAAAGGGTTATATTGTTGAGTGACTCTTTGATAGTTTATTTATTTTGGTAATTAATAAAATTCATATTATTTAGATTGTTTTTTATAATTATAGAAACCGATATTATATATATTTTGTATAATTAATAAATCCCATTTATTTGTTTATTTTTATAAAACCCCTATCATTTAAACAAATACTAAAAAATTTATTTATTATTTTCACTTATTAATTATAAATTATTTATTGTTTTATTAATATTTTTTATTTTTTATTTTCTATTTATATTGTTATTTTACTTTTGTAATATCATATTGTTACCCTCACTTTTTGTTGATAAATGTTTATATTAAATATAGCATCTAAATTAATCATTTGGGTGAAACTTTTATTTAAAAAAATATGAAATGTTCCATAAATTTGTCATCAATCCCATGTTTATGGTGAATGTTATGTTTTATAACCCCATAATGGTAATCAATATCACATTTAGAAACTCATGTTTGGTATAAACGTGTAAAGTGAATAATTATTTTGGAAGCTCATATATCGAATTAATTCTTTAAATGAACCTCATCTTCAGAACCAGACATTCGGAATATAACTAACATTCTAGATCCCCACATTGGAGGTATAACCCATGTCATTGCTGATTATATGAATTCTACAGACTCAGGATATTCTCAGGAATCATTGTAGTCCTGATTGATGTTTAATGAAGATTACACTCTCCACATTATTTTATTATATCTTCTATAAAATATCATTTAGGAGTTATCTATTATTGTTAATAATTTACATACATTGAAGCCTCATGTATTAATCTACATGTCTTATGATATTTGAATATTGTTATATTTCATTATTTTGATCATAATTTTAGTTATTAGACATAAATTGAGTGTTTTTTGTAGTGATGGATATCTATGAAGCTTTTCTTCATTTAATTAATCTATAAGGAGAGATTAAAAGTTCATTTAGGTGATCAAAAAATTTATTAAAGCCGCAATAATGTTTTTGTAATTATGTATTTTTAATATTATAATGAATAATAGTTTTTTATGATATCTCAAGATACAGAAGTCTCATTTATATGTGTCTTAATCTTTTGGAGGTATTTTGAAATTATCTAAATATATTTATTCTATAAATAAATTTAATGCAATCATTTTTAGTATAAAAACATTTACCAAATATTCTGAGATCATCCTGGTACGGATTTTATAGAAATTACACGTGAGATAATTATGAAATTTATTCATGATATCATTATGGAAAAAATGTTTTTTACAATTCAAAATTCAAAATTATTAATAAATTTTTAGGAGAATTTTTAGGAGACTATCTTTCATTGAATTAAGGTGATGATAATTATGGATAAATTAATTTCAGAAAAAATTATTGATAGTTATATCTTTGTAAACCACATTTAAATTTTAAATTTGAATGCTCACATGATTTATGGAGGATCAGTTATGAAATTATCTGTGAATCATTCAAGGAGATATTTTTTGTAATTCAAATTCAGAAATAATTTAATTTTTCAAAGGACATTAATTGTCATATGATTTATTGAAATTATATTTGAGATTATTTTGAAGGGAAATTTTTTTTTAGAATTCTAAATTATTATTCTTATTAGTTTAGTTATTTTATTAAGAATTTATCTCTGGAATGATTTAATGGGAACTATATAATTATAGATAAAATTATGTAAGTCCTTTTAATCAGTTATATTAAAATTATTTAATATGGATATGAAGTCTACAACATTATGAAATGTTCTACGATAAATACATTATAAAGATTGTGGTAATGTTATAAACAACCAGACACATTGATGACACTCATGATGTTGTAAATAATTATATTATTATATTTCTACTATAATCACAGAAGGTATTTTTTTATGTTGATCTATATAGAGTTGTACCTTTTTTTAGAAATTATTCTTTGAGAAAGGAAATCCACCTACTATCCATTTCTATAGATTTTTTTCCAATTATACCTCACCTTTTCACATCTCATATATTTTATTAATGTGTCGATTACTTGTACTTATTCATGGTGGAATTTTATATTCCTAGTATAATATATATCAGTACCCTATAAAATAAAATTAAGGTCCAATAAAATACTTTTACTATATATTAGCTTATTGCACTCAGTTTTTGAGGTCCCCAGATAAAAGGACATGTCTAGTGAAAACAACAAAACTCATAGAGAGAGTGTTATTGGAGTGGGATTGGGGATATTTATTCCTCAATCCACTATATATCACCATGTATTACTCTTTATTTTATTTATATTACACTTAATTACTCATCTTTAAGAGATATGATCATGATCACTTTATTTCAAGAGGGATTGTTTTAATTTATCATGATTTTTAAAAGGACACAATTCAACCACTTCTTGTGTCTTTATCATCAATCTGAATGAACAAAACGGACTCTAAGATATAGGGTAATGGTATTATATATTCAATGACAAATGGAATGATACCACATCATATGTGAGAGGGAAATTATTAGAGGAATGTTAAAACATGTGGTATTTTACCTCGCCCTGAGTGGGAGTTTGGGGGTTTGAGACTGGATATGAGATCATAACATGGCGTCAGAACCTAACATGAGTAGTAAGGTATATTTTGATATTTAGATATCAGACCCTACCTTGAGAAATAGTGTATAGATTTGGAGTTTTGTTTTGAGATTAATTCTCTTCTCATATTTTTTATATAGGCGACTTCAGGTATAATGGTGTTCTCATAACACACAAGGACTGCAAATGATTGATTTTAGGCTATATATTATTACCTAATTTACATTACATACATTCAAAAACTATATATTATGACATATATAATGTTAAATTAGTGATAAGATACTGATTTTTATTCTCACACCCTACATGAGAACCTCAGTATGTGTGCATACATTATTTTTTCACTTTTAGGTGAATGGTTTTATTGAGGATCTAATGAGAGTAACTTGATTGATGTTGGGAGACCAGTTTGATAAGGGAGTCAATATTTATAGATGATTATCCCCCAATTTTGTTTTCTATTTATATTGTATTGGCTGGAACTATGGATGAAATTTATAATATTTGGGTGATGTACATAAGTTTAATATTTTTTGTTTATCTGTTAACATTGATCAATTATTGATGGTTGGATATTAGATGTATTCTTTAATTTACTCTAATTTTATTAATTATTCCTTTTATTTATTTGTTTTCATATAATATAGGTCAGTGAGAATTTTCTTCCCCCATTAGTTATGGACTTCCATTTTTAGTTGGAAGACTCTAGTATATTAGGAGACATGCCTGAGTTCATTTGGTGTTCCATCTATGGTACCATTCTTGAGATTGTGGTTGAGGTGTTACAAAGTAGTATAAAATATTTTTTTAATATGTTTATTATTCGAGTTTGGTATTTTGATAAAGGATGTGTTGTCTGAGCTTGGGATGAACCTTATACTTGGTTATAAATGACTCTTTTATAAGGATATTCTATTCTATTAGGGTAAATATTACTATTTATTCATTATCTCTATTATTATTTTAATGATTAATCAAGGATGGTTTTCAACATCATATTGTTATTTATGGGGTTTCTCATAAGAAGGGGTGTCTAGAGAGTGTGTGTTCACACATAACCTTAATAATGTAGTTATAATTGTACATGTTCATGAATTCTTTTGTTTGGGAAATAGTTCTCCAAAATAAGAAGATGGTTTTATAAAACTAGAAAAAATAAAATAATTTATAAAAGGGTAGAATTAGTATTTTTTGATTAAATTTTAAATAATAAAATAATTTTTATTTTCCTCGATATCTTATTGGCTATATCATAATTAATTTAATCCTCTATGGTTATTTTCTGTATTGTTTTGATATTATGGTCCCAACAGTTATTCTCCTAATATAATAAAACCATATAGTGGATAAGTCTGGGGTATGAAGTTCCTTATGATGAGATCTTGTTCTGATTTTATAATTATGGTTTGTTTCTAGGTGATAGGTTTTGGCTGACGAGCAATACTTGAGTGGATTTAAATGGTTACGGTAATACTCATGTGGGATAATGAGGTGGCTCTCTACAGAGTGACTAAAGAGTGTCTTTGATGGTATGTTTCATAGTTTTTCCTAATGGGATGATAATTATGGGATACATGGTATGAACTATGGGCTGTTTTATTTGTCCATAGAAGGATGCATTATAAGTTTATAGGATCATTAGTAGATGCTAAGATATAAGATAATTCTTGAGCATGATGATTTCATGATTGTAATTATGTTAGATGTTGCCTTTGGACTATTGGGAATGAAGGCATCATGGGTACCTCGTGATGGGCTTATTGACTTCATTGAATGAGGTAGGTTTGTTTGTCTTAATTAGATAGATGGTGGTTGGATCCTAAAACATCAAGCGTGGTTTATGAATGTCTATAATGGGTAGTGCCTTTATGAAACTACCATGAGAACATTGATACAATGAATCATTAAAATTATTGGTTGTGATTCCATGAAGAGGAAGATATTGGTGAATCGTTTGAGTTAATATATTGATCCTAGAATGTTCTTATATAATTTTAGGATGACTACATGTTTCATTGTAAAATCAACAATGGGTTATATCATTATATAAATTGGTAATGGTAGAGTAGATGATTTCAAAATGGGAATCTGGGCATCCAATTGGTGGAGTACCATCAGTTGATGATGGATAAAGAATTCACAGCTATGGTGAATGTGGATGTGGAAATGAATTGTTTTGATCTATCTAATAGGAATATGGTATTGAATTTTTTATTCATTATAACATGGGATACTAGTTAGGGGATGTTTATATAAATTTAGTTTGGTTCAATATATGAGGGTGGTGTTCCTTTAATAGTTGAAGTTTTTCTTTGAATGGTAGTGATTACTAAAGGTTGCTCAGATAAAGGAAGGGTAGCTTGGGATGTTTGATGTTGTAAGTCTTAAAATTAGTTTTTGAGGTTTGTGGATGCTATGATATAGATGTGAAAGGATTTTTTGAAGAGAAATCTAAAGAGGTATTGGTGCATTAATATAGTTGTATCAACGGGATAATAGTATGGAAAATTATATGATGGGATCATTTTAGCAATATTTTGATTGTGAACAACACATTAAAAGGGCGGTGGTCAGTACCTACTTGAGAAATTATAGGCACAACTCGAAGGATAAGGATTCTAGTGATTTTAATGATGGAGGAATTATAAACCAAATTTAGTTTGGGAAATGGGGTAGTTTTGGATATTTGTTTTTTGTGGAAATTATCATTTATTGAATTTGATGACTGGTAAGGGATATATTCTGATGAGTGATCTATGTGAATTTTTTTTAATGTAATTTTTTCTTGGTAGAGGCCCTGGGTGTTAATTAGGTGTCGACTTTGCATTGATCTCAGCTTAGTTTTGAGGAAATCAATATAGGGAATAAATGATATAAACTTTTTCGCATAATTATGTTCGAGTAAAACATTTTGGAATATAAAATAGAATATGGGAAATAAATAATATATGTGTGATCCTAGTTTGTATTTTTTTGAACAAAAATCTTTGTGGTGAGATTGGGAAATAGTTTAGAGGCACCACGACCAGTTAGAATCGAGCATGAGTGATGAAATGTAAATATGATGGTCTGATCAAGTTCCAGGGGATCATACCATATGATTATTGAGGATGATATGTCATATGGTTTTTATTGTATTATGGACCATGTAATTATGGGTTACGAAATTCAGTGGAAATTTGAATTTTGATATCTAAAACGTGGGTGTTTTTATATGGGGGATTCATATCCAAATTTTTTGATTTAGAATATCCAAATAGGTAATTAGGGACTAGTTTTGGGTGTTTTAGGTGTTTTTATAGTTTTATTGGTGGTATTAATTAATGAATTATCTAGTGGTATACTTAATCATTGTTAAAGTTTACAACGGGTAGTCTATATAGAGAAATTTTGAACTTCTTGGCCTTGGTAGTGACCCTGTAGGGCATGGGGACCAACCAGGCTATCAACAGTTGTGTAGTTTGTTGTTGGTACAACAATGGGTACTTGATGTTAATTGATTGGGTACCCTATAGAACTGGGTGGCCTTTTTTTTGTAAGGATTGGATGAGTCTATTCCATACCCCTTATTTGACCCCCACTTTCAACCATCATCATTTGGTTGGACAACCAAGGAAGGGAATATACCCAGTTCCCCTCTGTTACTACCCCTTTTATCCCATAGAACTAGGATGAATCATGTCGTTATCTTAACAAAAAATCAAGATATATTATTCCACTTTATTCCTTTGTTTTTATTTCCCCTTTTGATTCTATTTTTTTTGTTTTCTAGGATAGTGTGTTGATAACTATTTCACTAGATCATGGTGGTATCATTTGGGTTTGATAGGGCATCAGTTGTTCATTTCGTGAAGTTTTCTAAGAGGAAATATTAAACCAATTTCTTAATGTTTCTTTGGATATAAATCACCTAATGAATTTTTCTTGGGGTTTCATTAAATTATAATGTGATTTATGCTCGATTGGATATAAAATGAGAGGTATTTTTCTCCTATGAATGATAGGAATTTGTAACCAGTTGATCATGTACCCTTTATTGTGTTTTTGACCATTTGAGGATTCATAGTGAGTTTATAAAATTTGTTCCTAATTTGATAAAATAAAATAATTAATTGTAATGTTTATAATTATTTAGTTATGTTTTGTGGTATGAGATATGGGTTCAAGAGTATGGCGATGATTAGTTAAAGTATGAATGGTGATGGTGATCTTAATATGAGGATGGAAAATCTATTTTAGAGGTATCTGTCCCCCTAAATAATAAACCATATTCATTCCCATATGTGAATTTCAATTGTGTGTCTCATTTTTGGGTAAAAAATATCTACGTATGTGATGGGTTGTTTTTGAATTGTTAGATAGACTTAGTTTAATATTTACTGGTGGCTTGAGTGAGCTTCATGCAGGTCGGAATTTGAGAGAATACCAACATAAATTCCTCAAAGGGGAACATATGTCTAGAATTTTTCAGAGGAAAACAAAGTGTTGATTTATCATGATATGAGTTGTGTTTTTAAGGAAATTTCCCTCAATATCCTAGTTAGGGGGCTTTAAGGTTTTTTGACCGTAAGTAATGAAATATTTTATGTCTGACCTAATATTTTTATATGAAATGATATTGATATAGTCTTTGAACCATGTAAATACTTAGGTGAGAGGAGCGGGATGACAAAATTATTTATGTAGACATGGTAAGACATTGGGTATCAAATTTATGTTTCTTTGGGTCGTGTAAAAGGGAAATCACTCTATTTAAGAATGAATAGTGGAATTTGATGATTTTTAATTGGTAGAAAGGTCTCTCTATGTTATGGGTATTCTAAGGTAATAATAGGGAACATGAGATTAGAATGGATGTTAATAGGTAAGATGTGTGAGGTTTTATTAGTTTTATAGAGGTCATTTCATGTGATGGATGAGTTGGTTTGGGGTAGTCTGTGTATAGACTTAATAAATCAGAACTGTTAGAATGGGGACATAGTTTCTAGTGATTTGTATTAGGGTATGGTTGGGTATTTTTACATATGATATATATAGAGTAGGTAATTATGAGAGTTCCGGGGATACACTCTGGTGTAGTACATGGCCTATGTGAGATACTTCATGTTATTATATGTTCCTGTATGAACTATGGTTGAGATGGTGATTTTGGAATATCTGAGGGGCCCAAAAGCATTGTAATTATTGTTTAGCTATATATTAGGTGAGTGTATAGGGATGAACAGGTTTGTATAGAATGGAAATTTTCAAATTTATTCTCTACCATCAAGCTAAGAGCTTGCTGGGGATGATTGTGTGGCTGTTATAGGGATATGTTTTAATCTTATCTACCATGTTATTCTTTTTTATTATTTATTATTTGATCAAGCTATGAATCAGTGATAGTCAATCACTCTGAGTGATAGGGTGGACATATTTGTCATGATACAATACTTATATTGGAACCCTACCCTAATATAGAGTTTACTGGTTAGGATATGATATATGAACTTACCCTGAGTGAGAGGGTAGTGGTCATGATATGATATAGAACCATACATTGAGTGAGAGTATATTGTTTTATATGTGATATATAACCTTAACCTTTGTGAGGGTGGTAGTGTAGAGGATGTCATATTGGACCCTACCTTTTGTGGTATTTTTTTTTGACAGGAAGTGATAAAAGTCCTCACATTGACTGAGTGGGTAATGTTTATTATGATACCTCACCCTAAATTAGAGAGTGGAGTTATAAGATATGTCATGAGTTGTGGGATGAGATTTCATCATGAGTGAGAGAGTGGGGTTATGAGGCATAGAATGAAATGTGATATTTTACCACTCCATGAGTGAGAGTGTCTTTTTTTGAAAAGATATAATATTGGGTCTTGGTGCAAGACCCTATCCCAATTGAGAGTGTTAATTCCACATGACCAGTGTAGATATAGGTAAGGTGGGGGCGGGGGGGGGGGGGGGTGGTGGTGAATAAGGTGTTTTGAAAATATTAAAAAATTATAACTATTATTTAAAACATTAAAAACCTTTGTAATTTAGACATTTTATTCCACCTACAACTGTTGGATATTTTCTATACTATCATATCATACACCTATATATAATGAAGTAATGAAATAAATGTTTGGAACATGTATGTTTACCAGGTTCATTTCCAAATATGATTCCTACAAATTCATTCTCATAGTATTCCGAAGTAACAAATTATTAAATAAAATATTTTTATTAATACAAATTTTGTTTGGATAGATATTATCTTAATACCAGGTCACACCATATTATATTGGTTTCAAATCGCTATATTGTATAAGTTAGCAAGTGTAGTATCCCACTATATATCTTTAAACAGGAACAACACTAGTTGATCTATATTTCTTTATTCCACTTTAAGAATATCAAAAAAATCTTTGGGGATCCCACTGCATCCAAAACTGATTTATTTCCTTAATTCAATCTATATTTAGTTTCTTTAAAGTCTTGAAGGACTAAATATATATATCAACCTCTAAATATGTACCATAGTTTTTAATTCTTTTTGAGTAATATTTATGAAAACTATATTCTCAATGATCAATAATAAAACCTTATATAATCATATATGTCTAGTCAAAAATTACAGAAAAATTTCTTATATTATTTCTTTGTTAATGAAGCCCTAAAAATTCGGTTTGTTCTTGCTCATGATAGGAAAATATTTCTAAGAATACTAATTATCTCTTATTAATCCTCTAACCTCTATCATACTGATCATAGTTGGGATTAATTATATAAATTAACCATCATCATAATCATCATCATCATTTACCTTTATTCAAAAAATTTATTGGTTTTAGATTCCACATATTATTAAAAAATTCTTCTTCCTTAAGAGCTCATTTTCTCTCAACACTATCGAATCCATCTCTTCCATAAAGAGTTTCTCTTTTATTTTATCTATTCCAACACCCTTCACTTAAAAAAATTCCCATTCTATTTGATTTTTCTTTCCTTGATTCACACACCTATACATTCATCCATTTTATTTTTTAGTAACATTTTCATATTCCTATAAATGGTAAATATTTCATGAAATGTGCATAATAAACAAACCACATGAATAGGAAACAATCCATTTTATTCTTCCCCATGTTTTTCATATCATTCTCATTTAATAGAAACACATGGGTGTGTCCCAATATTGCTTCAATAGATTCATTTAATCAGTATTATGAAAAATCCATTCTTTATAATTAATTTTTTTAGTATTATTTCTTGGATGAATATATATTCACTTTTCTATAGTAGGCCAATGTGTTATATTTCTGTCAAAATACTCCACCACTAAAAGAATTTAAAAACCCTTCCAAATATACACCAAAAATAAAATAATATCATCTTTTTGGGTTGGAGCTCCTAATTCTTGGCTTGATAGATTCAATGAAATCTTATAAAACCTATATCTTGGACCTATTAATAATAGATAATATCTCATCATTATCTTCATCTTTTTCATGCTTGAATGATTTTTTAATTATTGATAACATGAAGGACAACAATTCTATTAACACATTTTTTCCTCGATTTATAAAATCTGAAGTCTCTTCATTTCAGGCTGGATAAAATTCACATCTTTCTATCTCAGTGCCATTTACTTATAACATAAAAATAATGGTTCAAAATACTTTATTTTTAATGTTTAGAGTACTGATATTAGACCTTTGAATCATCTGATCTGATCTTTCATTTTGATCATAAATATTTAATTTCACTCAATTAAAAATAAAAAATAAATAGAAATGATCCTCTTGCCATCTGTCTCATTTTTTCTTCCTCATCTCAATATTGAATCTAGTAATAACTAAAATTCACAATTTTTTAACATGAAATCCTGGCTTAAGAACATCATACATATTTATCTTCTTTATAATTTGAATTATAGAAACTTTAATTTCTACTCTATAAAATCTTTGAATTTTTATAAGTCTAGAGTCACTCATATGCAGTGCTAGATAACTCATAAACTGAGAAACATGGCATGTATGTTGGTATGAATAACTCATATTTAGGTTATTATGACCCATAAATAGGATTTAATGGTGGTTATACAAATCCCATTTACCTATGAAATGAATCATATGCATCACATAGAGTGGAATCATACACTTACATCATAGAAATAACCATTTTACACTTGTAACATATGATTTTAAGATTTATTTATATAAATTGTCATCTTCTTCAAAACCATTTCAGGTCTTCATAAATAGTTTAATTTATCTTGAAAAAAATTTGAATAATTTTAAATATTATAAACATAATACTAAAAATTTCAATCTCGTTTTCAGGGACCATTATAGTTAGTTAATACTCAATATTGAATATTATAGGATCTGTTCACCACACCTATTCTCAAAAAATCAATCAATACTTTATTAAATTATAAAATAGTAGTTCCATTACTAATTATATCATCCAAGATTCTACGTTACTATAGGAATGATTATATAATATTTATCTAGATTCTATGAATCATTAAACTAGATATTAAGTGTTTCGAATATGGTTTCAAAAGTCATATAATTTATGTTTAGTAGCCATTTTTTATTCTATAAATCTAATATTGAATTTTTTTATATATTTATCATTCCACTCTTATGAACCGTGTTTTAGAATTCAGGATTTACTAAAATAATATATGAAAAGGGATCCCTACTTGAATATGTCCAAATTTTTATTAATGGGTATACTTTGATTTATTATTCAATTTGATATATGTTTATAGGTCACTAAATTCATGTTTAGTTATGGGAAACTGACACCATCACCCATTAATTTACATTTTCATAATTAATTTGACAAGATAAATGAAATAAATAATAATTGAAAATGAATAAAACATTAATTTATAGGTCTTTTTAGTGAGGGTAAATGCTGAGATATACATAAAGAACCCTACTCCGGGTGATCGAGTGTGGGTATCAAGTTGTGTTTCCAGATGAATTAGCTTTCTTCATTGGCTGAATTAGGCTGAGTTAAGTAATGTGGTGGCTTAGTAAGTACATGATGACTTGACACAAGTTCTCAACCATTGTATATTTCTTTATGATTTAATTTTTATACCTTCATGCACTTTATATGATGTAATATATGAGGGCCACTTGGTTATACCGTAAAAAGTTATATTTTTACACCTATTATTGGAAATCTTGTGTGTGTGAAACCTTTATGATTCAATTTTAGGTTATAGGTAGTATGAATGATTCAGTTGGAGTAGCTAGATGGATGTTTTCTAAGTATTATGAGGAGGGAAATAGGAACTATAGTTGAGTCTCCATTAATTTCTATTTATATTTAGTATATATTTTTCTATACAATTGGTCTCCTTTTTTTCATGTGTATGAAAAACATAAGAATTTTTTGTTATATAATTTTAATCTTTATCTGTTATTAATGGTTAGATCTTAGTAGTAATTACAAATGTATGTTCAAGCTACTGATATGGAATTGTATGTGATAGTACAAAAATTATAGTATTTCCATGTTGGTTATGGACTCTCACCACTATTCAGCCTTAGGCATACTGTAGGCTAACCTGACGCCATAGAGAACTCAAACTATTGAACTATTTTGGTGATTTTATTTATGGAATTATAATAAATAATAATGATATTTTATCACGATAATAGTGTTACATATATCCAAACAAAGATGTTTCACTAGTAAAAAATAGTTTTTTTGTGATGATGTCTAAAATGATGTTTATGGAAAATGGAATGACATATTTATTTTGGAGATAAGTGATTACGAAATTAGTTAATATCCAAAATAATTTTTTGTGTCATCTAAATTAAGATAAGTCTATATTTTAAATTTATTTAAATTATTCAATGAGATTTTAAAATTTGTTGCTATTTAGATGATCTTTTTCTGTCAAGGTGAAAGGTACAATCATACAAATATTTTAACAAAGAGGACTGGAAGGAAAATTTCTTTGTTATTCACATAGAAGAACTAGGTATTGTTTTTATAATAAGATAAAAAACTATATTTTTAATTTATATTATGAAATTGTAGTTGAAAATTAATATAAAAATTAAATATAGAAGAATATATCTTTTTAGGAAAAAGAATATAACACATAATTAATTTGAAAACATTCTAGAAGTTATGGAATTGTAATAGTGTTTAACTATGGGAGTAAATAATATTATGATTAGACATTATCTTTTGATGAAAAAAGATATAATTTAATTCATAATGTTTATTAATAAAGTGGAGATCTATAATATCATTGGTGACCATGGATAATTAATTTAAACTAAAAGTTATTTTAGAACAAAATGTTAAACCTCATTGATTTGTCATGTTAAACAGAAGATCCTTAATGATTTATTAAAGCATCAAGAGTCGATTAAATCCATAAATGAATAATTATATTAGATAAAAAAGGAAAAAACTCATGAGAGTTTTTCTAAAACCTATATAGAAGAATATTACTAGAAAAAATTGGGATCTTTATAATAAGTAAAATGAGAAATGAGAAGTGGTGATGAACAATGAAAGGTTTGATTATAATGTTTATTACTATGTTTAAGACATTGAATTCGATGAAATATTTTCTCTAGTTTTTTTACATAAAACTGTAAAGATATTTCTTATGATCATCAATTATATATGGTATAATATTTTCCAAATAATGTTATAGTTAGCCTTCCTCAATAGTGAACTTTTAAATTAAGTGTATATATTCAAAGTCAATTTATTAGATTTTAGAGAAGATGATATATGTGCATTTAGGTTAAATAATGAATTATACATGTTAAATAAACCCCCATGGGGATATTATTATAGTTTTTAACCTCTTTGAAGTTACTATAATTTAGAAAAGAAATATTGGAAAACAACCACTCTATAATTAAAATTTTAAATAATTCACTCATCACCATTTTTGTTTTTGATGAAATCATTTTAATAGAAATTTGGATTGTTATTATAGTGGGAACTAAAATTTTTGAAAATGGAAAAGGTAAATAGGTAAGTCATATAGAGTAAAACAAAGTCATTGGATCTTTTCACTATCTCACCCCTTCAATTACATAAATTATTTTTGTTGTCAAATTAAGTTCTCATTATCAAAGTGCGCCAATAAAGACTCATTTTTTTATTCTAATTCAATTTTCTTGGATTTCATGAATAGGGAAATAATTTTATAGGTTAATTTGGAATCCATAAAACTAATATTCTTTGGGTAGCCCAACCCATTATATTTAATAATACCACAACACAACAAGACAAATCAATCATAATCAATTGGATCACTGAAAATACACCACTTGGATGAACTAGGGAAATACAAGAATGAATCAAAAAGTAAGGATAGAACACAACCTTCACAAAAACATGTTCTTCAAGAGTATGAAACACACCAAATTATGAGAAAAATATTTGATATATCAAAACTATTTATGCCTTTTTTCTATCATCTACAAATAGTAATGTCATTGACCAATCCGTAAACACATGAAAGAAATTTATACACCATTAAAATTTTATAATCCACACAAAGAAGAAGATAAATAAAAAGAAAATTACATAAATTTGAATAAAAAAACCAAAACCAATATATCTGTCCAAACCTTGCATCATATATACAGACAATAAACTATTCACTGTAAATTTAAAACCCAACCACACCACCATGAAAAATTTCTACCAAAAGTTCCCGTAATTTTACTACCTTTAAATAATAAGAAAAACCAAAAAAACTTTCTAAATTGTTACCCACAAAGTGTATTGAAATGAGAATACCAAAAACCATGCGATGGAAGATGGAGAAGATTTGTGAGTCATAAAAACTACATAAAAAGATGTGGACACGATGTAGGAATAAAGGATAGGAGTCAGGAACAAAAAAAAGAATATTGAAAGACCAAAGATAGGAATAATAAAAACCTAAAATGAACCTCAACTAATATTTATTACTAATGAAGGGTTCTTAAAGGCACCAATAAACCTATAGTGAATTGTGAATAGATCATAACAACATTAGGATAGATTAGAAATCACTTATGAATAAGGATTCTGTTGTAGGAAACTCTTGAGACACCAATAAAAATATCCTATATTGAGATCATGTTGTTATACTAGGAGTAAAATAGAAAAAAATAGATTGGTTCAAAAAAATAAAATACTCACACTTGTAAGGATATAAAGGATCATGATCAACCAAAGAAAGGAGAAACTAGTATGGATAAGCCATAAAGGGATCAAAAAGTGGGAAAACATATAGGGATAAGATCACTACTAAAGTGATGGGAAAATATTATAAAATAAAAGAGGAATTAAAATGGGAAGGGTGAATCATTGGTGAAGATAATACATTTATCTCTTCAATATAAGATATTATGAAAGAGAACTCTTGTTTGATATAGAGATAAGAGAGAATCCTATCAGAGGGAAAAATAATCTCTATGGTGTCTCAATTTGTTATAGAGAATATGATTATAGGTTATAATAATGGTATATCTGATTTTGGTATTACATATCATATCAAAATAAAGTTAGATATATATCAATTTTATAATTCATATTAGGATGGAAATTTTGATAATAAGAGGTCAACGTTTGATAATGGTTTATTTTTGGAATAGAAGATTGTGGATTATAGCACATAGAATAAAAATTTAGTAAAATTGGATATTGGACATGTAGGATATATTGATCAAACTAAATCCATAACATAATTAATAAGGATGATAACTTAACCATGGGGAAAGTGAAGTTATCATTTATAGTGGGATATGATAATAAAAGTGGTCTCAAAATTTTTAGGGATCTATTCTAACATTCTCAATCAAAGAATATAGATATATATTTTCAAATTGTAGAAGAAATTTTGATTAAGGGCTATTTAACATTGATTTTTATTCTACAAAGGAGTAAGTGATGAACGATTTTACTTTTTTATTATCAAAGGACATATCAAAAAAAGCATGTTTAATATTGAGAGTTCAACATCAAGCTATAGTATGGTGTTCTTTCCCCTCTTTTTAATTTCTCTAGATTATTTTTATCCTTTGGAGAGTTGATGAAATAAATCCAAAGGATGTTTTTTCAATAATGATGGTGATTTCTTCATGGGGTTAAATTATTTAGGGGTAGTTTCTAAAAAACAATAAATCTATCAGTTCAACTTACACATATAGTTATTTATTCTTTCTAATATGAGTTCAATTTCTATGATTTTAATTTAAAAACTGTTATAATGTTTTTTTTCATTTATTGGGGAAATATTTTGGACACATATAGAGGTATAGTTCTGATTAGAATATATTAGAAGTAAAATTGTATGAATATTTGAATGTGAATTGATAATGGATAACATTGAGGTTATTATTAATCCTTATTGTTTCCTATATGTAGTATGATAAAATAGTATTATAATTTATTAAATAAAATATAATCATTAAGAGTAGAGATCCTATAGTAAATGGGATGTATAGTTAATATTGATAGTAAAATATAAAGGGGATATTGTTGATTCCATTTAAAGAAGTTGAAGTCTATTTTTTTGAAGGAGTTATGAGTTTTTAGTTTATTTTTTCAACATAAGATTTATAATTTTCATTATATAATGAAATGTTTCTTTAATTGGTTGAGGTATTGTTTAAGTATTATTAAGAGATAAAATAATTTTGAACTAATTTGAGACAAATGAAGATGTTTAGGGTGAATATGGGTAAAATAATTCATGGGGTTATCAAACCATTTTTTTTTGTTTATAGCTCAATGAAATTTAATTGCGGTGGTAAAAAGAAAATATATGTTTTTCAAATCCTTATTGTTTATAGAGTTTTCTAAAAAAAAATAACGATTCTATATTTAACATAAAAACATCATGGGTTTTGGATAAATTTCATTCTTTTTTCAAGACATTATTGTGGTTTGAAGAATAAAAAGTCAAAATGATAACCTAAGATAATGAAAAAGGGGATTAATAATGGATTCAATCCATTGAAGAAGAAAAAAAATAAATTAACATGTTTTGGTCCTTGTGTTAAGACTATGGTTTAGTAGTGAAGACTCCTTGACCTCATATACTATGTTAAAGTAGTGTTTTCTATTTTATAGAGCAGATGAAAATAGTGAAGTGCCTAAAATGTTTTGTGAGAGTTGGTCATGGTTTTGAAATTTATGGGAGTGTATCAATTTTTTTTTAAAGAAACTAAGATTAAAAACACCATTTTTTAGTCTCACCATTTTGTGGTCTTCATAAAAAATGTTTTTTTATTTTAATTTCTATTTTGTTTAATTTTTTTCATCATAGAACAATCATCTTCAATATTTAAGAAGTATTCAACATATGTATGGTGAAGATATAAACATGTGTAATTAAAGGGCTATGATTGAAGGTGAAAATGATTTAATTTACATTAAAGTGGGGTTTTTGACTTTAAATTTGAAAATAGGAAAAAAAATGAAATAGAGTTACTTTCTCTAGTGTGGTGTTCTGCATGACTATAAGGAGATGAATATGAAAAATATTATAAGAATAATATATGGGAAAATATGAATAGAAGATGTTTAGATAATTACACACTGGTTTGTGTCTCCAAATATGGAATAATAACATATTTATGTGGTCTGAATAATTAATAAACATCACACATGTTTTGAGATTTTATAAAGTATATAAGCATTGAATATTTTTTGTGGACATTTGATTATATCATGTGTATGAAGATAATCTCTTCTTATTATACCAATCTAGATAATTTCTATTGTATTTATGATTACAAGGTGAAATATTACCCTATTATTTAATTTATTTTATAATTAAACCACCCTAAATGGTAAAATCCAAGATTATCTTAATATTTTAAACTCACCCTCACATGTATATAACAACTAATAGAAATTATAAAATAATATTTGAATTTTAAAATGTTCGCCCC
The DNA here is from genome assembly GCA_963277665.1 of Viscum album. Lineage (NCBI taxonomy): Eukaryota > Viridiplantae > Streptophyta > Magnoliopsida > Santalales > Viscaceae > Viscum > Viscum album. Next base: position 597,299,647 of record OY728159.1, on the reverse strand, counting down.
TAATGTGGGTAACTTTGACAATGATATATTTATCAAAACATGAGAACCATATTATCCTCTAATATCAAAAAAATAATATGATGAGGGAAGTATCATTTTTAACCCCAAATTTTTTCCCAACAACCTATTTCTCCTAAGAGTTATTTATATCTGACCCACTAAATTTATAATGGGGTTGAACCAAAATAAAATAATCTTATGTATTTTTATGAATGATTCAACTATAATATAAATATATTATTTGATTATATAGAATATTCAACATGTATATCATGTCCCTATCTACAATAACTTCAATATACAAAAAATTCAATAACATTAGCAACATTTTAGTCTCCCTCTGCCAAGAATTCTTTACCCCATTACTTATTCAACTTATCTCACATTTTTTTACATTTTGTGTTAATAACATGGTTAGATTCTAAATGATTAACATTGAAAACCCCGTATAGTTCAGTGTTATGATATTTCACCTTAATATAATTTAAATTCAAACCTAAAAAATCAAAAAAAAAACATATCATTGAAAACTCTACAAATCATGTTCAAAATTTCTCTTCAAATCTTTTTATCCTTCTCATTATATTATACCAAAAAAAACTCTTGAATCATTAAGAAATATTGCGTTGTTAATAAAATAATTTTCATATTACATTTGATTAATGTTATATATATTTTTTGATTTTATTCATGAACTCAAACTATTCATATTCAAGATTAAATTACTCCTACATATGAATTTAATTCTTTATATTAATTTGATGTGAACTTAAAACTAAAATTAAATAAGACCTATACTACTCATATGTAAAATTTTATGATTTATATGATTTATTATATAAAATTTAATTTATTCTGAAATGTGCCCAGATACATTTTACTTTAGTTAAATATTTTTTTAAATTAATAATACGCCGGTTGTGGGAATTTTAATTTACTCTTATGTGACCAGATAATATTTCAGAACATTAATTCTCAATAATATTAAACACATCTAGACTTCTCAAATATTATGTAAACATACCAAGACAATATAAAATGTTTTAAAATAATTTTTAATGATATATAAGCATTATTTATAATAAATATAACAAACCAACATAAATTTTTTGGAAATTTGATATCTCCCTATGGATCTATTATGAACTAAAATATCTTAAAAAAAATCACAACCTTCTCTAAAATAGAAACATACTAGCACTATACTACAAGATAAAGAAACATTTAAGATAATTTCATCCCTAAATGAAAAATAAATTGTGGCTTATAAACTACACCATCATCACTTTAATCAACTCAATAAATCCCCCTAGATCAATAAAAATGGTTTTAGTTTCATTAAATCAGATATCACATGAGTTGTGAATATTTTTTACACTTTCATAATATAATCCAAAGAATAGCTGGGTAATGACAATATTTTTAATGTAATGGGGGATGGATAACCATTCATTAATATTATAATCTCTTTAAATATATCATTTAGTATAAGTTATATAAATATGTCTGAAAAAAGATTCAAGGTTTATATTTACTCAATTATCACATACTAAAACTTTCCCCATAATGAAATAAAATTTTGTATAAATTTGTATAGATAATAATTTTTAAACAAGGTTTTTTGATGGATTTATTAATATTTGATCACTATATCCAATTATCAATAGGTTTTAAACATCCATATTTATGATTTATAGATAATTATTAATCTAAATAATATATATATATATATATATATATATTCCAATATATCAGTTTTATACTTAGCCTCTATGGTAATAAGAGTCACAAATTCTGGTTCTTGTAATTCAAAGTCACACAATTTTCTTTTAAGAAAATTGTACACACATCCATCCCAATCAATATCATAGTATCCCAATAAATCTATCTTTTTATTAATTTCATTAATAATTCCATGATTTACAAATACTTTGATGTATCTATGAATAATTTTTATGGTCTTCATATATGTTATGGATCTCTTTGAAATCATATATATATTGTCACCAAATATGGTATGTTTTGTCTATATTCATTGAGATACAAATGGGTTTTAGAAAATTTTAGAAATTCTTTTTTAAATAATTTTTTATACACTATCCATGATCAAATTCACAGTAACTAGTATAGGTGTTCACAAATATTTATAATTATCTATATCGAATTTCATCAATAATTATTTTGAATAATTTTCCCGAGATAAGGAAATAATTTTTTTTCTAGGCATCCATTAATACCATAAAGAAATATTCTATTCAATAATTATAATCTCCAAATTATTCAACATTTTATTTGAAAAAATGATCACTAATATATTCTCTTTTCTTGAAAAACATATTTCATCAACATAAGAAAAAGTAATGAAAGTATATGTTCTCATTCCCTTCACATATAGGTTACTTTCATTTTATACATTGATTAAAATATAATATTTTATTCATATATATAACATTTAATACTAGGATCTAGGATAAATGTTTAGTCCCTAGTTATATTTATTAAATATGAAAATCATATACCATCATTTTAGAGGATAAAACCTTTACCTTTCATTGTAAAAAATCTTCCTCGAGATCACTATTCAAGAATTATTACTTCATATCCACTTTATAGACCTTATAATGCATGTGTTAAAAATATACAAGAACATTATAATAGTATCAAATCTTGTAATAGGTGTACTATTTAATGTTAATTTATTATTTTTTAAATTATAATTATCCTAGAAATGTGGATTTCATTATTTAAGCATTATATTTATCATTAAGCATGTACATAAAATCCCACTTGGTTCTAAAGAATTTATTTATTTTCGGTCATTTAATAAGAACATTAGTTGAATTATTTTCCTCATTCATATAATTTATCCACTACATGTGTTCAAATGATTTATTAATAGAGTGTGGCTCAACTTGTAAAACTAAATATGTTTTATTATTAAATATTTGTCTTTATGCTATTTTCAATGGCGCTTATTAATATAAAATTGAATTTTTAGACTCAATGTGTGTTTATATCCATTTATACATTTTTTTTAATTTCCATTAGAACCTTAAAAATAATTGGTATGATTTAAATAAATGTTGGTATTTTTGGATCTCTTTCTAGTTTTTTATTCACCCACATTTTCAGAATTATTCATGTCACATTCAATAGAATTTTTATGAATAAAATTGAACATATTACATAAATTATTTCTGTTTATAATGAAATTTAAATCATATCAGTCTAATACAATATATTATTCCAAAACATATAACATCTCTCATTTGATAAATAACCCATAATTTTTCTTTTTTCAAATATTTCATGAAAATTTTCCAGATTTATAATTTTAATTATCATCAAACATGAACTTGCAAACAGATTAAGTATTCCACTGATGATTTCTTCTTGTAACATATATTAAAAATAGTTATAATTGATCTTGGTGATAACAAAAATATGTTATTAATATTTATCATAGTTAGAACAACATCTATTAAAAATAAATTTTGGATTTTGGATTTAACCAACATAGTTCATTAAATTTCCACAATTTTTCTAGTCTTTATATATAAAAATCCACTTTATCAGGATGTGTATGGCGTGATGTATTTATTCTTAATATTTTATTTTAAAAAATATTCATTAAAAAAAATTACTAGTAAAATCTCTCTCATAATATATTATCTTATTCTTAACAAACATTCCCAATGCCTTTCAATATCTTTTTTGATGATATCAAACTTTTTAGCAGCCTCATAAGTGTGGTAAATTAATATAAAATTATTCATATAGGTGAAGTTATAAATAAAATTAAGGAAATAAATATCATTTTTGTATGAAAAAATATCACATTTGTATAAATAAATTAGGATGAATTAGTTTAAGTGGCCTTAGAAATTGTATGTCCACTATTTTGGGTCTCCCTTACACTATTTTTTCATTTTGAGAAGTCTTATAAGTAATGTGTCTTTATATTTAGTTCATGAGAAAATATCTTATAGATTGTTAATTATAAAATTTTTCCATGATAACTAAGATATCCAATTCATTTCTGCCAGATGTTGTTCTTAACTTTTGAAGTAAAATAACAACACCCACTATTGTTTTTAATCTTGAATAGACTGCCATATATTATTCTTACTTAAATGGTAACAGTCATATCTCTTAGATATTTGGTTATTAAAATATTAATCTAAAGAATTATTTTGTGTCCATCATCCAAAGTGATATAACAATCAAAATAATATTTATGAGGCCATAAATATATAATAACTTTCTAAAGATCAATAATAAGATTCAATTTTCCTAATTTTTAATAGGTTTAGTATTTATGAAATTTCATTTGACAAATTCACTAACCATCTATCATGAATTACAAAAATTATTCAAAGGCTTTTTGTATCAATTAATTTTATAAGAAAACCCACCATTTAATAATCTTTCCTATTTTTATTAAATCCATATCAACCATAAAATATTTCTATGATTTTATTCTTCCATGAGAGTAATTACCTCAACCAATTTATTGTAATTTTTATGGTAATAGAAAAAAAAATTTTGTACCACTGCTAATTTATGGTATTTTGTTATTTTATAATGCATTTTTATGTTATTGAAAAATTAGGATTCATTTTACAAGGTTCTGGATAGTTTTTATGGGTTTGATAATTTCTTTGGAGGGTTAACGTTTAATACATGATCCAGGGAAACTATGAATAATACAGAATTAGTTTTTTAGGGTTAAAATGGGTTATTTCGGTAGGCACACATTTGGTGCATTATGTGGGAAAAATATTTCAACCATGAAACATTATATATTTTTGAAAAATATTAGTTTTTTTATCAATGAATGACCTATAAAACCATGTATCCTTGGGTATTGTATAGTGACACCTTCACTGATAGTGCATGGTTTGGTAAACCCTATAGCCAAAATTGGCACATCATTAAAGGGTTATAAAAATGATATTTTTTAACCTGATTACTTCATTAAAACCATTATTATTCTCATATTGGATATGGATTTCAATCCTTAGTGATCCTTTTCTGATTTTGGAGACTCTACTCAATCCAAATCTTCATCTCTTTGAATCTTGGAGTGTGGAAACTAGGAATCAGAGTTACAATATTTGTTTTTTCCTCTAATTCATGATCCTATTATTTTATCTTGAGAGAATATGGTTTTAATTCTTGTATCATTTGTTTAAGTTATGTTTTGATAGATAATTCATGGGGATTATTTGTAAGAATGTGGAGAAATATTAGATTTAGGGGATCTTGGGACGATTCATTAGGATAATAACAATGGTGGTATGTGCCTCCTATATAACAAAAATTCTACCTAGAGATATAATGATTTTATTTTGAAAAGTGTTTTACTTTTTGAATTGTGGAAATAACAGTAAATCTAACCCTATTTTAGAATGTTATCTTATTATTTCTAGTTTTGAAATATGGGTTATGGGTTATTCCCACAACAATTTTGGATAAATTCATAAAATGTGTTTTTTGGTTTCATTGAAAATTTTTGGGGTAGAAAGAAAGTATGGTAATGTTTAAAATGTGTTTATGATTTATATATATTAGTGCCTTATGGTTTTGGACTTGATCACTAAGTTAAATTGGGGGAACATTGGATTGTACCTCCAAGTGATGACTTGGGTCTATAGGGATGAATTTCCTGTCATGAGTGTGGAATATTCATGGGGTATATTGGATGGGTGATACATAAAATGGATAAAATAACAAAGATGGGAGTGTATGGTACCCTTCATAGGAGTATATTTTTATTAAATGGGTGGGAAATTTTAGGGGGGTTATCTTTACTACTTCCGTAAGCATATCTTGATCACTAATTTTTATTTGGAACTTATCTAATACTTTATAGATATTAAATTAGATAAACTATTTTTTATCTTGTGGGGTGTGTGCAATGTCTTAGGGATATTATCCACTAGTTTTTATTCTCACCCTCTGTATATGTACCTTAGTTCTTATGTAAATATTGACAACCATGATACATGTAAAGTGAAAGTGTCATATTTCTCCAAGTGAGCATATTTGTGCAGCAAATGTGGTTGATATAAAGTAGGTATTAGAGATAAATGAGGTATGGAGGTTAAGGTAGTTCTAATATAGAATCTTAGTATCATTTCTATGATTTTGGGATTTTTTTTAGACTTGTGTGGAATATTATTTCTTCTTATTACTAAGATGATTTCATTATTATTTTTAGTATAGTTGGTAGGGTTGTTCTCCAATCATGTATCATAGTTATTTTATGTCATTGTGGTTCTTCTGTTGTAGAAATCATTTTTTATAATGGTAAATTATCTGCTAATTATATTGTACGGACTTGAAATTTATATCCATCCTTTTATGTATGAAGGTAAGACCTATAGTTTTAGAATCTTTGGTTATATCCAAGCCAATTGGTTTGGTTCTGGATGATAAATATAGTATTAGTATGGTGAATTCCATGAGTTTTGATTATATGATGGAGATAGGATGTTTCATGTATTTAATTATAGACTATAAAAAGGTATATATAACTTGTTATATTAAACTTCATGTTAGAGAGATGTCCATGTATAAATGTTATTCCAAAAATTTCTGGACTTGTTTTTATCTCATCATCTTGGGTTTAACAGATTCTCATTTAGTATCATGCATTAGTAAATAGACTTCCCACTATGACTACAACATTCATATGATATTTTATGATTTTTCTCATTATTATTTGGTAATTATTAATGATATATGATTGAAATATTAGTTTATTCCTAATAAATGGTTTTGTTATGGTGATTGGAGAATGTACCCAGTCAGGGGAAGGGTATTATTGAGGATTACATATAAGGAGGAAGAAATATGTGAATTACTAGTTGAAAAGAAAGGATGAATGGAACATGGGGAATATATCCCATCAGAAAGGGATTTTTACTTATTACTAGGTTAATGATGTGATACTTAGTAAGAGGGAAAGATATCTGAGGGGCTTACAAGTGTGTTTCCATAATGTGATTTTTTTCACTACCAATCTATTAGTAATGATATCGGGAAGGATGAGTGGACCCGTAATGAATATATAACAATTATTATAGTGTTGGGGCTCATAAATATATTTAATAGATTGATCATAAGTTCAACATACATGGCTTCCATGCAATCCCTTTCTCACTTCTTAGACCATTGAATATACCAAATGGTCCCATTAAATTATAAATAAAATTGGATGACGGATATAAGATAACCATATTGGATATTCTATTTCATATGAGAGGCTTCATAGGTTTTCTCATTACATGGACCCTATTATCAAGGGAATATGTTATTTTAGACCCCCTAAGGGACCTATCAGTTAAGGAAGACTAGTTGGAAAGGCCATTTATCAATGGAATACATATTAAATTGGTTGTATACTAATGTTCTTGTACCATTCACATAAGTTAAGAGGTTTTTATAGGGCCAAGAAGAGTTACACTCAATGGTTAATGAACCTAGTCTAAAACATGCGTGGAATGTCTATTGGTAAACAATTTTATCCCATTTTTGAAACATTATAAAAATTGCTTATTGGAATAATTACACATGGTTTTTATATTTAATTACTATAATATGGTAACCTAGTAGGGATAACCAAGAATATTAGTTCCCTAGTGTATGACATGGTGAGTTTTTCACCAATTATAGAGGGCTGGGTGAACTGTCTCCCTAATGCAAGGTGTGGAGAAGTTGTCACTATAGTGTAATGTCCTCGGTGGATATGGACACCTAATTATAGGAAAGGGGAATATGTTTCCCTATTCATAGGGGGTGAAATTTTTTCATTCTAATATGTGGTCGAGTATAGTGGTTCCCCAATTACCAGAGCTTGGGATATGGTTTTCTCCAGTATGAAGAGGCTTGCTTAGTTTCTCTTTAGTAACAAGATTGGGAAAATATTGTCCCATAGTAAGGGAATGGAAAAGTTATCACCCTAGTTGTGAGTTTGGGAAAAGTAGTTTCCCAAATTCATGATTTTGCATGTGGTTCTTCCCTAGTTAAAGGAATTGGGTGAGTTTTCACCCTAGTGATGGGTATTTGGGACACAGTCCTTCACCCTTTTCCTTTGTGATCTTGGGAAGTAATCTTACATCATGCTTTTGATTTTTCAAACCATCAGGTAACTCAATTAAATTGATTTACAATTATTTCTCTGAGTCTTGAGATTAATTTATACTACTTGAATGAATATTGGAGACTATTTCATGTAGATAACTTTGTGCATTTCTTCATCTTCTAAATTGAATGTCCTAGAAAAATAAAGACCAAAAGGATTTATTTATTGAGAAATCTATAGACTAGTGTGTATTAAGGTTGTGTGTGAAAGGTGGTTTTGGTGAATGGTTTGGGAATGGAATATAGGCATTCACGTGTAATTAAAAAATCAAGATATGTGATAGAGGTGTCTGTTTATGTGATAGAGGTGTCTGTTTAGGTGATTTCACACAAGTGTGATATAGTGTTCTAGAGAAAGTCATCATAGGTGTATGCCTGAAGACCTGGGTAAAATTACTTTGGTGTGTGTAAATAACCTTAAGCAAAGTGACCAAGGTGAACAGATAGGGCCTTGGGTGAAGGTATATTTATTCTCCTATTATTTTTCCCATTATTTCCCACTTTTCCAAAAAATTGACTACAAACAATTTCCCCACTAAAATTTAAATCTGATTAGAAAAAATTGGATTTAATTATGAGGTAAATTTTACTCTTATACAAATTTTTATTCAATGAGGAGTTTTGGGGATTATGTTACACAAGGATATGAAAACATAATGTTAAAACTCACCTATATGTCATTCATGCTATTAATCGTGGGATGCACATTAGTTTATTCACTTTTCAACATAGGAAAACTATACAAACTAACACTTGGGTGAGTGTCTGGATTCACATATAAACAATGTACCCTCAACTGGACTGCATTCATTTGAATTGAACAAACAATGAACCATCATACTATTTTATCACCTAGGTCATTCATTCTATATGTGGTCAGCACATAACCTCTTTTATTTTATTTATAATGAAAACATTGGTTCTTGGAAAGAGTAGGTTTTTGCAGCCCTTTTACTTGTGAAAAGTGAAATAAGATAAGGTGTTGGGAGAAACCACTTGGGTGAAGGAACCTGAGTAATTATGGCTCATGTGATTTTACCTAGGTGAAGCATCCTATGTGAACATATCAAGGTAAATAATTTTACTTATAATTTTTTTTCTTATTTTTTCTCTTGTTTTGATTGTCTTAATCTTTGGGTATTTTCTTACTTCTAATTTATCTTAATAATTAACTAGTGAACTTCCTTATAGGAGAAAGATGTCCCATACTTAAATTATTTTATTACGCCCATATTAAAGAGATGATTGAGGATATTGGATAGGGCTACCATTAGAAGTGAAAAGTCAACTTGTCATACATCATAAGGATTGTAAGTAATCAACATAATGAGTACTCATTATCAAAATTTTCCTTTCTATATGGATATATACACTTTAAATGTTTCATTATACCATGTATAGAGAAAAAGGATACCACTTCTATTGCAATGAGAATATAATTTTGGGATGATACAATAACTCCTTGAAGTGTTTATTTATCCATGACAAGGAAACTAACCATGATTTCATGTTTTTTCACCATTAAATCACCCACAAATAACCATACGAACTTTTAAAATCCCCAAAACACTACAACCCATCGATCCTCTACCACACATACACTGATCAATTGATATTTAGTAATTAATATGGGTACATGAACACTAGAGGAATTGTTAATACTAAATAGTTGTGTGAATATTGGATTGAATAGACATGTTTTTAAGTCAAGGATGTGTTAAAGACGATGAATAGTTTTAATAAAATATAGATACCATAGACATATATCTATAAGAACTCCAATTTTATCCTAGAACTATTGATCCCCAAAATTTCACAAAAAAATATGTTTTATTAGACACATGGGGAGGTTGGTATCAGTTTATAAGATATCTAAAATGTCTTTATGAAACCAATCCTTGTTTCCATGTATGATTAACTCCCCAAAGGATAAATTGGGTTTCTTTAGCATATTTACTCCAATGATCATGTACTACTAATGGTATCTATGAAATCCAGGAGGCATGATTCCCTTATATGGACTAATATCATCTTTGAGTCCTTGAGAAATATGATTCTTATTGTTAATGGAAATGAGATTATATGAAAAATTCCCATGGAAATATCCTTATTTTCTAAAAAAGTGCTTCTAGAATAAACTAGAAAATGACGATGAAAGTTTGTTATGAAGAATGTGGTTATGATTTCAACCCCAACCACTTTCTTTAGACTTAGATGGAAGGATTATAGGAAATGTAGATAATCAATTAAATGATCCAGATCCATGAATCCTACAATAATGTTAGGTCAAGTTCATTCATTCTAGTGTCCAAATAATTATAAGGGGAGACCATAGATATGATGGTTCTTGTATGGGAAATGATATATAGTTTTTTTCAACATATATACAAGGTTATGGCTTTGTTTAACATTTCTAGATTGTTTCATGTACGGTGGGTGGTGGATTAAGGTTCACTTAAACATGTATGAACCCCACAACAAGGCACATATCCTAGATTGCATATTCCAATCGTTCATCTAGTAAATATATAGAACCATTCCATTATGAAAAAATAATATTTTAATACTAAATTTAATCATCATACGTTTAGTGTTGAAATTATTTCCATATGGTGAGAATCCATCAATGACGATAATCATCAATGTCGACGAGGCATAACGAGTGTAGACATACATGAAGGCTATGATTGATTTCACCCCAGTGAACTTGGTTTAATGAAATACAATCTATGAGGCTTATATTCCTTACAAGTTCCCATGACCATTCTAGTGCACACAAAAAAAAGGATGTCAATATTGTAGAAAGGTTGAATAGAAGGACATCCTTGGTGGTATGCTGATTTTCGTTGATGATGGCCCAAAAAACCACATGGAACATGATCAAGATATTATCTCCAGATAAATATTTTGGAAAAAAAATTGTAATACATTATACTATAAATTTTTATAACCCTTGGGAATTATACCGAGCATCATTCGAAAGTATACTATGAAATCAGGGAGAGATAAAAGAAGGAAAGCTATGATAAAGCACTACAAAAAACATACAACAGAAGAGGTTAAAAATTTATCAAATCATCACCATCCATATGTTAGAAAAAAACTAACAGTAGAGAAGATAATGAGTCATGAAGTTAGTCTTCGATAGTCCGGTTGATGAAAATGAATTTTTTCACTATTTCAGGATGAGAGGATTCAGAAGTAGCTAGGGTCATAAGAGCTTGATTCACATTCATGACTTATAACAGGGATGATTGATGCATCATTGTATAATATATATCCCGTATATGATTTATTTTGGTAAATATGAGGCCTAGCTATGGTCACTGAGAATTGATGGACTTCCCTTTATAGTGGAATTTGAACTACATAGCTTGGTAATGTGAATGAACATATTGAATATGGCTTACGACTAACCTTAGTGAGTCTGGGAAATGCATCAGATAACTGAAGATTTTAGTATTTTTCATTAATGAAGGGGACCCTCCATGAAGTGGGTGAAATATAGGGAAAATTGGGGTACCATCAAGGGATTCATCAACTAGTCCCTTGATGATGAGTGTAATGAACTCCCAATTATTAAAGATGTATGTTTAAGGTCTTATTCTTTGAAAATGTATACCTAGAACATCTAACTAACCCTAGAAATCATTTTTTACCCCTTTATAAAATGAACATATTAATATTACATTTCAATGAAATCCCTCAAGAAAATTGTTCGGGAAATCCAATAGGTTATGTGATATTGACTATAATGACTCCAATTTTCCAATTTAATTCTATATAATAATAAATAGATTATTTATAGATCTAGGCATTGAGACGATATGAGACTACAAGGCTTTATGTGCTCAACATTAAATTTTGACATATATTAAATATATTAAATGTCACGTGTGCATAGTTTTCCAATAATAATGTAATAACTCATAAATGGAGGCTTTGATCAATAATTAGAGGATGTAGTTGTGTTCAGATTGTCAGATTTATTCCTAACATAACATAATCTTAAAGCGCATTGGACAATCAGGTTTAGAGAAGTCTTGGGTGATCATTTAATTAAATTAATTGATTAAATTAATTTATTTAATAAAAATTCCATGAAATTATTTTCCATATATATGTGGTTATTATGGAATATCATGGTTATATGCATAACCCCACAACTGTTAGAAATATATGGTAGGAACATCTAGGTGAGAACAATGACTAGATGACTGATTATCAAAGGATGTGCCAATGGAACATGTGGATCTCACCAATGATAATGACATGAGACCATTGTTTTCTAGTCATTAATCTAAATCAAGGTATGATTTTTTTTTATTTTTCCCCATTTCATTTCTCGTATGATAAAATCATATCAATAGACTAACAAATTGATTTAATGGATGATCTTATTATGGCTTTAGGGTTATTTGTGAGAAAATTTGGGAGAATTATTTATTTTATCTTGGATCCTCATTCACCATTCTACATAAAAGAGTGATTTAAACATTTAAATAGCCAAGGATCATTACTATTTGTGACTTTTTTGTGAATACCCCACCATTCTTCATGTGTTTATAAAAAGTGTTTCATTTGATAGGTAGATTCAAAAAATATGGGACAAACAATCATTTCACTCCTATTTCCTGGTGAAATATATTATTATTATAGATCTATATTGGGATTGATGACTAGATTAAGAAACAAAGTTAGTGATGATGGACCGAGACTGAATCAGGATGTGAAGGTAAATGTTTTGGAATGTGTGATGAAGAAAATAGTATTAGATGATTCCCGTGGAACTAGGATTGGAAAAACCAGTTCTCAGGTGGTGATTTAATCTCAGTTGACCTAGAACTTCATTCCATGAATAAGACTTGTGAAATATCTAGTGGTGGAAGTGACAAAGAAAGACGACGTATGATGAACCAGTAGGTTCTCAGAAGTTCAATATATAATTAGTGTATTCCATGATTACATAGTGTGTGTGTCCCATACTATGATTATATGTTTTTTGTGGAAAAGATAAATATCACATGATGTGTGATAGCTATCATGCGACATGTGGCACTTACCTGGAAACTAAATATGTGCCTTAGTGGGTACATGGACCAATCGAGCCATACACAGACATGACCAGGCGTACATGGGATCATACATACCGTGTACTCAAGAAATGAAATCCAAAACATTCATGATCCATGATACATGGGAAAACCTAGTTCCAATGGGACATTCTATGTACAAATCATAAACACTATGTACTATTTCATTGATGGATTGGAACCCTTGTCCCCTTTAGCATGTAAAATTTTCATTAGGGTGCGCTATTTTAGTCCATTCCTTGAGGTTTTATTATGGAACCACATCTTATATATAGGATAGTGATCCCTTATAAGGAACATATGTCTTGGGTATAGTGGTTAAAATCATTTTGAGAGGCCTATATAGTGATCCTCTAACATCATCACTACCAAAGGATGGTTTCTTAGTATTTTTATGCCTAACACTACATGGGCATCGATCCTCTACATAGTGTGTTAATCCTGATTTCATTTTTGGTATACCCCATGGCCTTAGGTGTGATCCCCATAAGTGTATTATTATCTTAATACTTATAGTGTTTAATTAATATGGTGAGACATGATGAGAATGACATTTAAAAATATTTTGATAGTGATATCTATATCATTGCATATGTTCTCCTAAACGAGTTCTATGTGTAACCTTTATGAATAAATTCTAGGATAGCATTACAATTACGAATTTTCCCTAAGATGGTGTGTCTATAATGTGTATATTTGGATATTATTATTATATGTGATAGTGAAATATACATGTGATTAGAAATCTATTATTCTTCGTGTCATATGCTTATTGATTTCGGCATGTCCTACTAGGTATTTCAATAATCACACTAACATTGGATTCACCCAGTCATGTAATGTATTATACGTATGAACAACATTTTGACGGAGTCCTAGAGGGACTAGGACTGGGTAGACCTTATTAATCATCATATAAAAATGTTTGTTCCTTAGGTTTCATTGATAATAGTCCTCACCCAAGTTATTGGTTTAATTTTTTTAGTTTCATTGTGGTGGGATTGTATTATGAATGTTTCTTTTCTAGTACTTTTTTCGTACGCTAATTGTGGTATTTTAGATATATCCATGAATGGTTATCAGTTGAAATATATTTATTCATTTTATGGGATTGGTTATATGTGTGTTTTTACTAGCACATATGGTTAAGGCCTCTCATGTGTGTGATATTCATACCTGACAGTTGTTTCCATCCCTTGGACTATTAGAGGAGAGATTGGGTTAGTCACGACATGGTCCCCATTGGGACGGGTTGTGACCGAGTGGTATCAAAGGATTTAGTTCTACATTAGGACTAAATTCCATGATTTTGGTTTGGGGAAAGAGTGTTAAGTTTTAGGAGTCTAGGTTTTAATCGAGGGACTACAGTGTTAGTGTAGTGGTCGATGCATGCAAACACTCGGACATTAAAAAATTTCTTGTTGGATATGTGCATGTATATACTAGTTGCAAGGAAAACATTGGTACAAGAATCATATATTAATGTTTTGTGTTCTCTATGGACAACATAATTCATCTCTCCAGATATAATCATCTATCGTGGTACATATTGTCTATTTTCGGATGACTCTATAATGTTTTCTAGATATGATTTAGCATCAAGATCATAAGGATAATCCCATCAGAAATGAGACATCAATACAGGGACCAATTTAGCATGTGTTATCTCAAATTAGTGAACTAATCACCCCACTAACTTTATATATGTACATGGAAACATAAGTATAATCAGATGAAGTGTATATGTTAAGAGTATTTTATTGGTTTTAGAAAAAGTGACTTGTTAGGTACTAGGTTGTGCTGAACCCATAGGTGGAAGAAGAATGGGTTTTAGGTAGTTATGTGAGTCTTATATCTTGTTAGTACATGAGAATACCATATGGAGAATGAAATTCTTTGTTGTGGGTTCTCTCAAATGAAGTTCAATTTTTGGCTGCTTATGTGCAGTAGAGAGGATAACCAAGGTCATCTCTCAATAGATCAAGTAATTTACGACAGCTTATTAAATTTATTTGAAAATAAAATTAAATAAAATTTAAAAATAGATTGATGGATTTTTTTAATTTTTATAAATGAATAATAATAAGTATACTAGAAGAAGAATGTATTTTTTTCATTTTGTTTTCAAAAATTACTTTGAGAAAATGCAACGAGAAGATATTTTGTTTGAAAACTATTTTTATAAATAATAATCAATCTAGATATACTTATTAACTTATATATTAATAATTATAATTTGAATTAATATATAATTAATTATGATCCCCAAATTTTTTAATCCTCTAACCCAATGAGAATAAACTTATCCAAAATGATGAAATGGATTTAATCATAATCTAGCATAAGAACATGCAATTGCATCATCATAATTTGATTGTTTTTATAAGTATAGGTTATGGTTAGTGGTATATTAGGTCACTTTTTAACTCTATAAATTATGATTAATTTATTTTATTGATAAATTTTAATAGTAAATATTGATCCCATGTGGTTTTGTATTACTGATTAAGTTTGCGCTCTCATAATTTTCAGAAATCTTGACCTCACATGTTCTTGTGTCAATTTTTCAATTTTTTTCTTTGATTATTATAATTTAAAAACCCAATTAATGGAAAATATTATTTGAATTAAAATATTTCAGTTATTCAAAATAAATAAATTCATAAGGTAAGATGTTGATAGATAATTAAGAAAACCACTCTTTTATAGGCAGAGTTGTCATCGTGTATAAATTTTTCATATGCAATTTATTAAAAGGGGAAAACCCAACCATGATTATTTTTTAGTTACAACCAAAATAAGTAAATATCATAATAATAAAATAGAAAATAATAGAATAAATATAGGATAAAATAATTGTTAATTGAAATAATAACAATATAAAAACAAAGAAGAGGAAGATTAGAACCTTTTGGAGGTGATCTTAGCTTGATATATTCCCTCATCCAATGGTGAATTTAATTAGAATGGAACCAAGTATTATATGATCCCAATCCTCTAAATAACATATAACCTGATCCAAATTATAAAAGGACCAATTTATATGGTAAATAGGAGGCTAGGTTTTAAGAGGTTTCTAATGCGAATAGGGAAATGAAACCAAATAATTATATCAAATATTTACCACCAATTTAATCACCCAAACTCATAGACCAACTATATTTATAGATGAATGATTTATTTTTAAAATTATTCATAGATAATCCCTCCAAATATGGGTCTTATTCAATGTTATATGAGGATGTTATGTCCCAAACACTAAAGTGGTGTCTAATCTGGTGAGTCCATCCAATATTTGACATCATAGCCAATTTAGACCAATCAAATGTATGCTTTACCTCGTATTACATGAATAAAATTTATATCTAATTAATTCAGGAAAATGGATGAAAATATTATTTTTAAAATAAAACATATAAAAATATTTAGGTTTGAAATACTACATTGGGGTTTAAAGGGTAAAAATAGAATTTTAATCAAAATTTCAAATGAATGATCTATTCCAAAATATTTTATAAATAAACATATTTAACATAATGTGAGGAAATTATATATTTTATTATCAAAAAAATATTCTCTAAATTTATGTTTTGTAAAACCCCCACACATAGCTTTTGGCACTCTTGAAAAAACCACATTTAATGTATTCCAATTTATTTTGACAAGATATATGCACGTTCATATTACCAAATCCATAGTGACAATATAGGTAATGTATTATTCCCATTAACAGTAAATATCAATAAAATTTAAATTCATTTTCTCATAAGATTTATCAAAATAAAATCCAATGAGTTTAATGATACTAATCAAAGAAAAACAAGTTGTGGGTTCACCGAGCCATTAATTCCCCATGTGTGTGTGCGCCAACCATTTCATGATCATATATCCACCCTTTATTAAGCATATTCTGTTCTAGTAAAAGAAATATTCTTACCAGTTTTAATTCAGTGAACCTATTCTACATTCCTTTGAAATTAATTTTCAAGTACCAATATCTTATGTATCTATGAAAGTCAAACATTAATCTCCTCAACCAGATATCCCCACATGTTGTAAATTTCATCATTCTACTCTTTATTATGATAATATATATATATATATTGTTATTTTTTATTTTCTTTTTAGATTTTTTTACAGTGTACAACTAATAGATATGGGGTACACATGCATAGTTCAATTGGTTAGTGTAATTATATTTATCATAAGAGAAATGAACTTATGGATCAACAATTGATATAAGATTTATTTTTTTACCTAACACGACTATACCTTCAATTGAGTTGAAAAAATTACATAAGTAATTGTTGTATGAAAATATTTATGGATAAATCAATGGAAAAATCTACCATGAAGAAATATAAAAAATAATGGTGTTAAAAACTAAAAGGTTTTAAAATGGCACAACCAATCATATCATCAATGACATCCATTTTTATAAAAAACAATCCTTAATAATGGCATCTTTCTCATTCATATCATGCCACCAATGAATTTTGAAAACCCAAAATTTCCAGATGTTCCACATGTAAATGAGAATGGCATATGATATTTTATTTATTTATTTCATTATTTTTTTTAAAACTTTAATAAAAAAATTAATAGAAATCACACAAATAAACACAGAAATGAAAATCCTAAATAACTACCTCAAAAATTTTCCCCCTTCCCCATAGTTATAATATTACATTATCTTCTACGTGAACCTATGATATGATATGTGAACATAAAATATAGTATTTCAAATAAGAAAACTAATATAAAAGTGAAAGGGTTAGGAATAACCTGATGTTCTCATGTGATGATGGGGTCAGGCAGTGTGATGAAATCAACTTCATCAGTAAAAAGTACCTCAATGTATTACACAAAATGTTTCCCATTGACTATAAATATCCTCCCAGTGTCCTCTTGTGAGATCTCCACTAAACATTAAGGAACAAAATTTTAGAAAAAATAAGGACCTAACTGTCTGGAATGAAACTTACGAGGGATCAGCTTTAGTTGTGAAATGTATAGTATAAATTTCTCTCCTACGTGAAACTTACTTTGTTGGATCATTACGTTATGAATGATTTTGATATTTCCTTGTGGAGCCTTGATTTCTCATATGAAGACATTCTAATCTCCTTAATCTCTTGAATTGTTAGTTTCCTTTGAATTCTAACTTTGGGAAAATCCATGTTGTATTTATTTATTTCCCAATATGTCTGATGCTCAACATCCACTGGGAGATGACATTCTTTCCCAAAAATAATATGAAATGGGGACATACCGATGGGTTTCTTTTATACCATACTATAATCCCAAAGAACATCATTCAACCAATTGCTCTAATCTTCCCAATTTGTATACAATATTTTATCTAAAATTTCTTTCAACTCCCTATTTGAAACCTCAAAAGTCCACTTTTTGGTGGTGGTATGGTGTTTATATTTTTTGTGTCACCCCAAAATTTTTATGTAGGGAATATAAATTCTAATTGAAAAATGTTTGTAACCTGGTAACTAATGATGAGCTTTGGTACTCCAAACCTGTAGAAAATCTTATACTTGAGAAAATCCGCTACAACATGAGAATCATTAATCTTAATGGCCTTGTACTCCACCAATTTTCTAACATAATCAATGTCAAATAAAATATATAAAAAATAAAATGAACTTGAAAAAGGACCCATAAAATCATTTCCCAAAAAATAGAAAATATCATAGAATAGTATGGGTTGGTGGGGATTCTAATGTATCCTCGAAATATTTTCAGTGTGTTGGAAACATGAGAAGGAATTAAAAAACCCATGAGCATCATGGAAGAAGCTAGCTAATATAACCCAAAGGCTAATATTTTTATATATATATTTTTGGGGTCTAAAGTGTCCTTCACGTGAATGTGTATATCCTAAATGTCGAATAGAATCAAACTCTTGATCAAGAGCACACCTCCTAATAACATGATCACTAAAAATGTGCCATAGGTAGGGATCATCCAACACATAAAAACTAGAATAAATATTTAAATATTTGGACTTTATGTTTCATTAATTTTTCAGTAATTTTATAGGAAAAAATATTGTGAACTAAAAAATCATACCAAGGATGTCTGTCCAAGAGTGAAAAAAGACTCTCATTGGTAAAAGGGTCTTAAAGTCATACAAGGTCTAAGGTGTCATCCTCTAGTGTATGAGAAATTCTACTCATGTGGTCTTAAAACTATTTCACTGACCCCTTATTTTCCATTATCTCAATGTAAAATTCTTAATGTAGAAGAATACATCAGATAAGCTTCTTCTTCACATATGGATTATTCAAGAGGCACCTCAGAGCTATAGGGTTAGAAAAAGAAATTTAGAGCCCAATAAATATGAACAGAATTTATCTAAAACAAATATGATGGTAAGAGACTATTTTACATGGTTTTATAGATTTATTGGGATGAATAAAATGTCCATAAAGCATATGAAATCACATGTGAACGTCTGTACATGCTCTATAATATGAAAACCCAAACTGCAATGTTTGAGGAATCACACATAATCTCAAATGGGATGTCCCACTCTGGGGGATATATGATATGTGGAGTGCTCATATGCTTATTATCTCATCAAATTATGTCCTAAAAGAATCATCAAAAACAAAATCATTATTATTTTTAAGTAATCATGACATAGGATGTTCATTCTTACTAAAATCTTTGATGAATCACTAATATAATTATTCATGCCTAAGGAAGGATCTAACATTACTCACACATGAAGGATATGGTAAGTATGAAACAATATCAACCTTATACCTATCAACCTCTATTGTATTTTTTGACACTAAATTCCCTAAGAATATGATATTCTCTACCATTAAATGACACTTTTTAATGTTGAAGGCCATATTCTTGTCAATACAAGGATTCCACACCTTTCCCAAACTAAATATACATTCTTCAAATGAATATCGATAAATTATAAATTTATCCTTAAATACATCCATGCAGGTATCAATGAAATCTAAAAAAACACACACCATAAATCTATGAAGGGTACCTGGGGAATTGAAAAGTCAAAATGGAATCTTTCAGTATGAAAATGTACTGAATGGAAAAACGAATTTTGTCTTTTCCTGATCCTTCAGCGCTATAAGAACCTGAAAATATCTATAAAATCCATCCAACAAGAAATAGAATTTCTTCCCATATATTCTATCAATAATTAGATTAATAAATGAGTGGGAGAAATGGTCCTTCTGAGTGGATTTATTTAGCTTTATCTAATAAATACAAATATGCTCGCTGTTTTGCACCCACATTAGAACTAATTCCTCTCTATAATTTCTATCAACAGTATCACTAGTTTTTTTAGGAACAATGTAATTTAGGTATCATATGTAAGGAATTTGAAATGGGATAAATTATACCCACCTAGAAATATCTTTTAACTAATTTTTTATCAACTTATAGAAAAGTTTGATTTATTCTACTTTGTGTCTTTATAATTGGTTTACCCCCCTCCTCCAAAATAATTTTATACATGAATATCGCAGTACTAATAGATGATATTTTATCAAGGTTCCACCAAATTTCCCTAGTGTCCCCCTTAGAATATTAACAAGTTTTTCTTCAATTTCAAAATAGATATAGTTTGAAATGATAACATGTAATCTCTCACCACAAGTTTGAGTATTTGATATTTGGTGGAAATGGATTGAGTTCTAATGTATGGGGGTGATTTATGGATGAATACATTGAAGGAACTGATATATATCCACAATGAACATCAGTACCATAACAAAAATCATAAAAATATGAGAGTAATGTATCAAATACATCATCATACTCAATAACCCACTCATAATTAGAGTATACATGATCAAAATATGAATATGAATACATTTCAAAAATAAAATTCAAGATAGGATTGTGCATTATGAATTAGAGTGGAAGTTCTCTTAGTCATCAAACTAGACCCAAAGATCATAATATCTCTCAGAAAAGGAAAATAAAAGTCCATGTATTTTTTACATAGTGGTTCAAAATGGGAGATAACAAAATAAGAATGTCCATCTAAGGGGTATTTCATTGATTCCATAACATTAAATATCATAAATTCATCTCTAGGGTCCATGAAAAATGTACCCTCATGAAAATTTATGATTTTTCTGTAGTTTTTAGGATGGTCTTACATAAGTTAATGGGATCATGAGAATATTCCTGATCAAATTCCATGTTAATCACATATAAATATTCTTCAAAGATCATGTCTCTTACATAAACATGTACATCCCTAAGGACTCCCCTCGATATGTTGTAGCTCTATTCACCAACTGCACCGCTACTCTTGTAATCTTCAACTCACAAAATTGTAAAAAAGAGAACACAGAGCGAGACATCACATTTATGGAAGCTCCTAAATCACATAAATCATCAGAAAATTTTTACTCTTCTACGGTTCATGAGATGGGGAATGTCTGTAGATCCTTAAACTTAGTGGGAATTTCAAAAGTTATTGCAATTATTTCTGACACATTCATTCCAAGATTGATCCTCTCTTTTCCCTTAATCTCACTTAGATTGATTTAACGTTATTGTAAGAATTTGGTATACCTTGGTATTTTAATAATTACTTCAAGTAGAGGGATGCTAATCTCAACATGATTGAATGTGTCCAAAACCTCTTATTTCATTTTCTCTTCATACATATTTTTTGTTTTGTGAACATTATTTGGAATGGTAATTGGTTTAGGGGTAACATCATTAATTTTTTTCTTACCTTTGTCTTTCTCCTTGGGCTACTCATGAGCTGGTATTGAATGGGGCTTCTGCAGAGTTGAGATGAATCACAATGGAATGATAGGTGTAGATGTATCAGTTGAGTTCTTACCACTTCAAAATGTGATGGAACTAAAATTACATTTGGGATTTTGAGTAGTTTGGGAAGGTATATTTGCAGAATTCTTACTGACCAATTCATAGAGGGTGGTGGAAATTTGGCTTATTTTTCTCTTCAACTCCCACTACACAAAAACATGACTCTTAAAATAATTGTATTGATTAAGGAATTTTTTTATCAAAATATCATCAGTATTAGATTCCACCTTTTATTGAAAATTCCCAAGTTGTAGAATTTTTTATGCATGAGCTTCAAATATCCTTTGGGGTTATGGGAATCCTTGTTTTAATGGCGGAGGCTGTTAAAAGTTTTATTGAAAAGGGGGTCTTTATTTTTGTCCAGATCCATACCTCATTTATAATTGATACTTCCACCACCAGTTTTAGGTTTTGGAAAAGGAGTCATACATTGTTAGGGTATGTCGTTTTTATTGGTGTTGATATGGTCTCCCAGGGAATACTGCTGCGCAATCCTCCATCCCTTTTAATTGGGGGAAAAATTCTGTCGGTTGATCTATTTTAGTAAAAATACAACAAGGCCCAGAATGTGTTGGTTGGCATGTCTCTTGAGCCAATTAAATATGTCTCCAAATAGTTTTCAATTCATAAAAATTAGTATCAATCAAAAGATTTTGAAGAAAATAAGGACTTACCTAATGCACTCCTCTAAGAATTGGTGTACCTATATTTCCAAATTTTTTGGACTTTTGTTACATATTATCAATAAATGCACGTGAAAATACTTGAGTTTTTTCAAACAATGCCTCTACAACCATGAAATCCACCGTACTCCTCTTTATAGGTGTGAGGATTTCATAGAAGCATAGGATGTGTAGTTTCTCACAAATTTGGTGATGTGGGACACTTGAACACAACTTCATGAATTTCTCCTAGTACACATACATTGAATCCTCATATCCCCTCTTGATCCCTAAGATCTTATTACTAATGGAAGTAGTCTTTGACGATGGAAGAAATCAATGATATACAATGTGGTTTAAATTGTTCCAACATGAAATGTTTTCAGGTTGAGAATAATACATCCAATATTTCAGTGTTCCATCACGTGAGATTGAAAATACACTATGTTTTATTTGAACTTCCCCTGAGATTTCATATTTTAATGGTTGATAAAACCACAATAAATTCTTTGAGACATTTTTGGATCCTCACCAAATAATCCATGAAATATTATAGGTTGGTGAATTATCTTAGAGTTCTATTCAATGTCCAATTTCATATTTGGGTATGAAATATAATTTGGATAAAAGTTAATATATGGTTAAAAAAATTATTGAATGGTTATATTAGGATCATTATTACTGTTTCCCGCCATTGATTCCTATTTTAGGTTTGATTTACAAGTGTTTCCAATTGCACTGTTCCTAGAATGGAGGAGTTCCCCAACATGTTTAATGTTAAAACTTCATGTAGATTGAGACTATCTGATTCGAGATCAAAATCTACGTTCAATCTTAGGGTCATGATCTATGATATCCTCAAGATTATTTCATTCCATATTTCAAATAAAACTAAATGGCAATGAACAAAATTATACAATAATAAAAAGAAACAAAATTTGAGTTGATGGTCCGATAAAAATAATATAAGAGAAAAAAATGAAAACCTGAGAAAGGGGAAAGAGGAAAAAAATAAGTGAATAAAAGAATAAAATAAAAAATAAAATAAATATCTCTAAATCTTTGAAAAAAATTACATTAGTACATAGAGATAGAGCCAATTTGAAAGGACCTACCATGTGAGCTCTTAATTGATGTTCGGTTTTTGGTTATTCAGGTGAAATTAAGTGGCTGACCAAGGGTGTCTCTCAAAGGAGGACATAATTTAAAACAACATATTAAAAATTTATAGAAAATAAAATAAATTAAATTAAAAAAATTAGATTGTTTGGGGGTTTTTTAAAATGTTTATAAAATAAGTATTACATGGTTTCCAGAAGAAGATTGTATTTTTTTTAAAATTATATTGTGAAAACACAACGATGCGGTATTTTTTTTAGAAATATATTTTTAGAAAGAATAACTGATATTGCTATAACTCCCCACATAAGTATTAATCATTTTCATTTAAATTAATATTCACATAATTATGATCCCCTAATTTTTTAATCCATAAACCCTTTAGGATTTAACTTAACCACAAAGATGAAATTAATTTTAACCTAGGCTAGATTTGGATCTTGAAATTGAAACACCCATCTTTGATTAATGATATAAGGATAAATTACGGTCATTGGTAATTTAGGTAACATGTATATTGGGTTGAATTATGTATATTATGATAGAACAATACAAGAGGGTGGGGGGGGGGTGAATTTTAGTTTTAGAAATATTTATTTTTATCCATTAAAAAGAACTTTTTTAAATGATTAAAACTAATTCAATTAACTATACCTATAATTGTATTAAAAAAAATAAATGATAATGGTCCAAAGCTTGGTAAATATTGTAATCATACTAATTTTGATTATGTATTTCACATGTTTTAATTGAAATTTATCTTTTTCATAGAAGAAACGATTTGATCAGAGTAAGTGTGTAAAATATCATAATCATAATGGTTAGAGTTATCAAAAGGAATAAATATAATAAAGCATACAAAATTTTATTGAATAATTGTAATTATTTTCATCACAAATGATCAATATATAATAAATATATAATTCTCATAATGAGAATGATTACAATATAAATGATAAAGAATAAAATGATGAATGAGTAAAATAATTCACATTATATTCAAATGTAGTGGAACTGTAAAAGAATAAAATTATTTTTACCCAAAGAGAAGTTTATCCTTTAACCGAGGATAGAGGTCCCTTGATTTATACTTTCATATAATTCTGTCTAACCCACACCAGGTTAATCCATCGATGAGATAACCATCTTTAGTTTGTATGCATATCCTTGAAAACCCTTACTTAAGAAGGTAATCAACACCTCAGTCTTCCTATCACTAGAATCCTTGATCCGAAAATGATCATCATGTCTATCTTCCTATCCACAAAATCCATCAATTTCATTCACCAATGATTAGTTCCACACAATGAAAAACAAAGCTATTGAAGATTAAAAGTACGTCAGACAAGTTGTTCACAACACGATCACTTCAATGCTTTTTCACAGAACAATTTTGGCAGAGCTCTCATAGAGTAATAGTTCTTGTAAAAAAATTTCTAGAATTTAAATCATCCAAATGACCTGATATTTATATTCATCGTATGAATAGTCATTTTTGGCTCTAACATGAATATATCTTCATGAAATCCCAGTGGGAATTTGACACTTTGCACTCCAATGGTAATATTGTAACTAAAAAACATTATCTTTTTATCATGCATATCAAAATAGAATACAAATCATCATTTTGATTAAGTATATTTTCTATTGGATATGACTCTATTTTATAGTTAAGATAAATTTTATATGAAAATAATAATTATCTTTTGATAAAATAAAAATTTTAACATCAAATGAGTAGGATGATTAATTATAAAATAGTGAATAAGATTTATATTCGCATTATTATATTGAACCTTTTGTGTGATTAAAATCATAACCAGTGTGATTGATACAACTTCTATCTTGTCAATAATATGTAAATCATATTCAGTTTCATTATGATAAACCTAAAAACAATAAAAATATATTTATTTGTGTGTATGATATTTATCACACACCTACTAAAAAACAAAATGAAGAACTTTTATAAAAAAATTCTTAATGTGCATACAGTAAAGAAACATATGAATTCACATAAAAGAAAATTTTGTGATTTCCAAAACAAATTGAATAGAAATGTCAAAAGATGAATTTTTACTCAACATTATCCCCCTTTTTGGAAAGTGAAAACCACAAGAAAAAACAAATAATGGATTAAAAATGTATGTAAATTTTTTTATTTAGAAGTGAAAACATATTCTTAAATCCATTTTAATTTTAAAACAATTCTGAATAATGTTTTAATACGACCATCCTCCCCCTTAGGGTAAACTAATCCCTAAGTATTATATTTAAAAAAACTTTTTTACGAATTTCGCTCCCTATCTAATACATTCTTTCATTAAAAAATTATTCTCCCCCTATATAAAACATTATCCCCAATGTAAAACATTCCCACCATTATGATTTAAAAAAAGGAATGGAAGAGATTTTTTAGTACCTGTAAATGGGTTAGAGAAACAACCAATAAGAAGAAATAAAGTATTTGATAATTTAATATGAGGGAAAGAACATTCATCCACAATGTAAACCATTCAATAGAAAAATTATAGATGTAAGAAACATTTATTAATTTTTTTTCTTCTAAAAAATAGTTCAAAATATTTATTTATTTTAATTCTATTTCTCATTCTTTAGTATATCTAAATTCATTGACTTTATATTATTGAAATATTTCTGGTCTGACAATAGTTTATCAGCAGATAACTTCTGAGACCATATTTTTTTCTTTAATCTCAAATAAACTTTTCCTGCTAATGAATGATTTATTACAGAGATTTAATCTTATATTAAAGAGTCCAAATTATTTATCCCCGATCCTTAAACACTTCTTCTTGACCCTAATACTATTTTACCTTAATTTTGATTACTATTTCTAGGATTTCAAGTCTATTTCACAACAAAGAATCATGATTAATCATTTCAATGATCTCAACCAGATAATTTAATATCTTTTATTGAATAACATACAACCTATTTTTAATTATTTTGAAATCTCTAGACTAATTTTCAATTGGTCCTCTGATGACTTTCAATCTCTGAGTGGTATCAATTTTTAACTTTTTGAAGGAATTTGAAATATCATTTACAAGTTTTCTGATATCATCAATCTTACCTTGATGAACTTTAATACACTCATCAATCTTATGTGACCATTTCTAAACATTATTGAAATACTTTGGGTTGTCCTTAGATCATTGATCCATAATTTTTAAATCAACATCAAGCTTGATTATCCTTTTCTTCAACACTTTGATTGATTCCGACCATTAATTTGATTTTCCATAACAGAGATAACATCACCTTCAATTCTTTGTAGGGTCAGAAGATATTTTTAAATCCTTCATTTTTTTGAAAAATATATTGATTTATTTTGATATATGATTTTTTTATCTGAAAAATTATATTCCTCGTAATCAGGAAGTTTTTCTCTATGACATCCCGCATCTTCTTTGGAATTATGAATCTGATTACCATAAAATTTTATTTCTATCATATCCAAAATATTAATGACATTCACTTATAGGTCTTTTTATGGAAGAATTATCTCCTGCAGATAGAAGAATACTCGAGGTTTCTTCTAAAGACATTACTAGTACTTTACAGATTATGACTTTTCTTATTCATTTCTAAAATCATATTCTCTTTGGAATTCATCTATTTCTCAAATTCTAGAATCCTTTTGTTCCACTAAAATAATATCTTGAGAGTCTTACTATTGTATAGATTCAAAGAATACTTGTTTTCCTTTTGAAATTTCATGAGAAGATGGAATGTCTTTATCATTTAGAATTTATTCCCCTGTACTAATTCCATCACTAGATTTCTCAACACTTTTTATCAAAGAATAAATTTCAATTATACCTACCTTTATCTTCTTCTATTTCTTTTCATTTAATTTTGCATTAATAAATTCATCGAGAATAATGTTTTCTGCTAAGGACTTTATGGGATTGAGGAAAGTATTGGGATCTACCTATCTCCTTTCATCATGTTTTTTTTCATTCCTAGTTTCCATCCCATTAGGATAAAAAATATTTTTTCCTTGTTTAATTTCAAAATAGAATCTGACATCACATTATTTTTTTTGGAAAAAACTAGCCCTGATTATTTTGGAACACCCAGAGTATCTAAAACTATATAATTTTAATCATCATAATTGGTATCCTTGATAAACATATATGATTTAGGATCAAAAATAATTTTAATCCTCCAATCTATATCAACACATATCCAAATAAATCTAAAATTAATTGCTGTTTTCATTAGAGTAATCATTCAAAACATCTAACTATCAAAAATGTACTGACTCGGGATAGCTGGAAACATAATAAGCTATGATTTAATTTCACCAGACTTGATATTATTGATTTTATTGAAAATTTATCCCATAAAGATAATATTCCTCATGTTGACAAGATTATCAAGAGTTAATAAATCTGATACCTTAAGAGTTTATCTATCACCAATCATGGGTATTAGGGAACCTTGCATTATGAGTGAAAAGATCTTATCTTCAGCTAACATATGAGTAATCTTTATTTTTTCCTTATGAACCCAAAACATATATTTTTTTCCCTTTCTTTAATAAACGATCCAATTTTCATTGGAAGTTTGTTCGATGAGTATAAGGAATATCCTTCCAATGGAACATTTAGATAGAAGGTTTATTACTTAGATGGCATAGATATTTCAATGTCATTGACATGAAATGTTACTTTTATGTTTTCATCATCAACTTTCACAGATTTGTTGAATTGAATCTCTTCATCTGTGATAATCGGATCCTAAGATTTTAGTTTCTCCATGCATTCTAATTTCCAACCATGAAATTAAAAGATTATATTAATAGGAGAATCTCAATTATCATAGAAATATCTACTGATTAAATCATCTTAAATAATTTTTTTGTGTAATTCCTTTTGGATAAGTCACTAAAGAAGCGTACATGTGTCTGATGGAAAGCTCTTGGCGAGAACTATCGGTCTCATCAATTTGAGAATGAGAACCACTTCAATGAAAAATAAACAATATATGATGTGGGATGGTGGGTCCATTTATATTAGTAATTTAAAAACAACCGTTGGGATTCTATTGTCCAGATGTGATCTAAGTGATCTGATAGTATATAATATTTGAAATCTTGAATTGTTTTTTAAATTTTTTTAAAAAAGTTTTAAAAAATTATTGTATTCGATGTGAATATGATAAATGTTATTGTAATTTTATTTTAAAAAATTAAATACACCAACTAAAATAAATAAATTGAAAAAAGTAATTGGTGAAATAATTGTACCTTTATGAATCACTTAGATAGAGTTGATGATATAACAAAATTTTTCTTTAGAATGAAATAAAAAATTTAGTGAATAAAAAATTAAATATGGAAATTTTTTATATGGAAATTTTTTCTAATATTCATAATTTTTTTTGTGCTGAAATTATTTTTGGAGATGAAAAAAATTAGGAAATAAAATGTAACACCCTGACCCTAGTTGCCCAGAGTCGGTGCATTATTACATAACATTGGAATGATCACAAAATATCAAGTCTTGAAAGACTGATAGTTTAGTAGCCTTAGAAATACTAGATACATTCATAAGGTTTACATTAAATCAATAATGTAAAACTACAACAACATTGTTATTATAGAAAACACTGAGATCCCATATACTATCCCTATAGTTCAGTAATAATATACCTTTTCACATCCTGGGAAAAATAAAACTTAGAAAGGGGTGAGCTCAGATGCTCAGTAAGGACAACAATATAGCAGAAAATTTCATAAATAAGAATAAAAATTTAAAGAAATGTATAAAACTAAAACAAAACCTTTAAAACTTGAACTGAAGCATAATATGGAAAATATAAAATCAGAATAATGCAATTTAATTACTGACATGGATATTCTACTATTCTAATAATCACATGCAATATCAATAGCCACTTTCATAATGATGGAATGCATAATGCCGGACTTCCATAACCACATAGTCGAGGCCTTATGCCAAAACTACAAATAAGATAATGTCAAGGCCTTGTACTAGGACACTAGTTTTTCTCATGAGATATACCGATGCATCAAGGAGAAATAGTGGGCTCCACCTGTCAATTACTAAGTCCAATGTATTCCACATATGAAAAGGATTAAACATAACCTAAAATTTCGTATTAAAACTCGCATACCAAATGTCAAGAATTTATTCATAAACCATGAATGGTATAAAAATAACACATCCATAGTCAAACATATCACAAAACCTTCAATACAATATGGATGTTTTGTATCATAATAAATCAACATCAAATAAGCTTAAAATCCATCAAAGGATGTTGACATAGATGAAATCAAAACCTTTTTTAGATAAATATATCTTTCTATTTTGAAATCATTTAAGAGTCACATAATTATAAAGAAAACATTTATTTTGAAAATATTCTTATATGATTGTAAGGGAAACTTTGATGATGTTATAACAGAGGAAAATAGATGCACTCACCGTATAAGTTAAAAAAAATCATACCTTAGATTTGTCAAAAAGGTCAAAAAGTAGCTTGTTTGGAAAATGACGGAAAGATTCCTTTCAAACACATATAAGGTCAAATAAGGGTATAAATGAATTTAAACCATTTTCTATTAAAGAGTAATAATATTTTGAAATACATTTTTATGAAACATGGATGTGGATGATAAGGAGGTCCTAGTAGATACTTATGTAAAAACAACCTCAGATAATAAAGAGATTGTGAAATTAACCCTTACCTTGCACTTTTTCTTGGATGAGGGTAGGTTAGCCGCCAGTATAATGGTGAAATAATTTTTATTAAATTATACAAGAGTAATACAAATTAATATGATATCATATATGATCTTTTAACATTACTTTGTTAATAATATCATAGTATTATCGTTGTTTCGGGTGTTAATGGATTCATTTTCCTTTATATTCTTTGTTATGTGAGTCATATTTTTTATTAATGAGATGTGTATTATTTATATCCAGAATGATATAATTTCTTTAAACATTATTTTTAATCATCCAATGAATAATAGTCTTGAATGGATACGATGGGGAATGAATCTCATCGCGTTTGTGGAGACAGTAATCCGTACGTACGGATGAGAACCAATACCATTCTTTTGATATTAAAATAATATATAATTGGATGGTATATCATATATATAAAATCATTACCTTATTATATTTATTATTTATATCAATTACACATCATTATTATACCCATACAA
Source organism: Viscum album (assembly GCA_963277665.1). Classification (NCBI taxonomy): domain Eukaryota; kingdom Viridiplantae; phylum Streptophyta; class Magnoliopsida; order Santalales; family Viscaceae; genus Viscum; species Viscum album. Next base: position 597,268,547 of record OY728159.1, on the reverse strand, counting down.
ATAATAATGAGGTGAATAACAATTACCCCACGACGTGGAGACGGAAAGCCGTACAAACGCATGTATGGTGACATGTCATTCAAAGGATGGATAAAAAAATGAATTTGGTTGTAAAATATTTATAATAAAATCATATTATATAGAATATACTATATTTATTATTTTATAATGGAATCAACAAAGAATAAGGATGTGGAAGAAGAAAGGAACTTGAAAGAGGTGGTGAGATATTTTCCTCTTCTTCAGGTTCTTACTTTTGATTTCATCAAAAGGGCTTTATAGGATGGCTTTATAACTAAAGGATGGCCTCTATGATGAAGGTATAACAGTTTATAGTGTATTTGGGCAGGGTATTGATGATCCAAATGTCTTTTAAGGTGTTAATTAGAGATAAGGGGGAGTGTCATTTATAATAGGGGTAAGGGGTACCTTATGAAAAGCTAGAAATATTATTTTATAATAAAATAATTTCAAGTTTCTAATGGCACCAATGGATATTATTTAAAGTCTGAGGTAGGTATGGATCTGGAACCACTCAACCAATAGGTGTTAGATAGGTTGGGTCACTATATTATCATTATCTTTTAGATTTAACTCTCAGTTAAATGGTTTGACATTTACCAAGTCTCTTTGTATTTTTATATTATATGGTTAAGAAACATACTATATACTTTCAAGAGAACCCCAAGTGGTTAAATAATGATACACCTATCATTATATAAGTCTTTTGGCCAAAATGTATATTTTTAGGAATAAGATATCAATTAATAATATAATATTTGTCTTAAAAACACTTTTATGTCAATTTGGACACTATTTGGTATTTTATTTTTTCTAAAATCGTAACAGCATTATTACATAGAAAATAATTCATCTAACCAACTCTAACATGTCATATTAACTGATAAATTTTTTGGAATTCATTAAAGGTCTCAAATTACATTTATTTGGATATTTATAATATCAATTATTTTAATATTTCATTAATTAGGTAATTACTACATCATCATTGTGTCGTAAATAAATTAAATTATTTAATGTGTAAAACAAAATAAATAAAATACTATTATGTAGGAAACATATTTAGCTTTTAATTAATATTTATTGTCGAATATAACCCTATATAAATTTTTTTTAGTTTTTTACCGTTGATTTTATCTTTTTTAACTCTTTTTTATGTAAAATAATAATAAGTTTCCTAATCTAATCCAAGTTGTCCAAAGAGGTTAATATTTTATTCATAAGGTTGTTTTTGGTCAAATTATAATTATCTAATATAATTAGGACACGTGTTAGGGTAATAATAATATTATTTTTACCCTTAATTACAATATTTACTTTTAACTGTGGTAAATAAAAGGAAAAAGTTACTATTCACCAAATATCATTTTTTCTTATTGAACCACATTTTACTTACTCATTTGAACCATGTCTCTCGGATTTTTGAAATTACATTCACAGAAGTGGTAAAATTAATTTTTATGTGAATTTGCAAATTCTCCTAGGAGGACTGTATTAGACGGTAAAACGATCAATAAAATTTTTATATATCTAAAATTATTATAAACTGACTCCAATGAATTAAATTGATCTTATATAGTTATTATGTATCTATTTGTACCTAAAATAAATTTTAAAAAAATAAATAATTATTTAAATAAAAATTTGGTTTTAAACTATAACTCGGTGGTTTTCACTATTCATCAAAAATTGAATGTTTTCAGAAAAATACCAAAAATTCACCCTAAGATAATTTAGATATTACGAATCCATATATGAAGTCTATTTTGAAAGATAAAATTTATAATTTTTCATAAAGTGGGTATTAGAATTCATAATGGATAGTTTAATTGGTTGTGGTGTGTTATAACTCGAAGTTGCGTACAACGCAAGCCATTGTACTATTCAAAGAGAAGCGTAGTGTGGAAGCTTGGGGTGTTACATTCTCCCATCCTTCAAATAATTTCATCATTGAAATTTCTAGAATATTACTGCATAAAAAGACTTGGGTGGTTCATCATCATAAATTCCTTGGGTTCCCACATTGCCTCTTCCATCTTATGGTTTTTCAATAGAACTTTCACCTGATGAGTCCTCCAGTTTCTCAGCACTTGCTCTCTTGTATCAAAAACCTTGACAGGCTCTTCGCAATAAGGCAAATCGGGTTCCAGTTCTAATTTCTCATAGGTGAGTACACGCGTTGGGTTAGGCATGTATTTTCTCAACAGTGATACGTGGAATACATCGTGAACTTTAGAGAGACTTGGTAGAATTTCCAAGTGGTAAGCTACAACCCCAATTTGTTCTAGAATTTAGAAAAGTCCGATGTACCTGGGACTCAATTTACCCTTCTTACCAAAATGTATAACACCCTTCCATGGAGATACCTTCAAGAAAACTTGATCTCATACTCAAAATTCCAAATCCTTTCTTTGGTTATCGACATAGCTCTTCATCCTATATTGATATGGTTTAATGTGGTTTGGATTACCTGCACCTTTTCATTGTTTCCTCTACAAGATCTGGGCCTATGTGTTTTCGTTCACCAACATCATCACAATAGGATGGTGTGTGACATATCATTCCATATAATGCTTCATATGGTGCCATATGAATACTTGAATAGAAGCCGTTGTTATAGGAAAATTCTACCAGAGGTAAATATTGATCCGACATACTTTGAATGTCATGTGAGAAAGATCTCAACATTTCTTCTAAGGTTTTAATATTCCATTCTCACTGTCCATTTGTTTGGGGGTGGTAGGCAGTGATCAAATAAATTTCAGTATCTAGGGCCTTCTGAAGACTTTTCTAGATTCTTGATGGAAAATGGGGATCACGATTAGAAACAATTGATAGAGGTACTTCATGAAGTCTTACAACATTATTAATATATAATCTCGCTAAATGTTCAAGTGGAAAATCTTCTCTTATAGTAAGAAAATTTGATGACTTGGTAAGATGATAAAAAATGACCCATATTGCGTCGTTCCTTCTAGGAGTCTTTGGTAGTCCCATGACAAAGTCCATCGTAATATTATCCCATTTCCACTCAGGTATGGGAAGAGGTTGCATGACTCCCCCCAGGCTGTTGCCTTCTAGCTTTCACTAGTTGACAAACCATACATCTTGACACAAAATCAGAAATCTCCCCCTTCATGTTGTCCCACCGAAAATTTTCCTTCAAATCTCTATACATATTAGTTCTACCAGGGTGTATAGAGAAATTGGAACAATGAGCATCATCCAAGAATTATCATTTTAGATTATTTATATCGAAAACACAAATTCACTTCCTAAATTTCAAAATTCCATCTTCAAACACAAAGTCATTCAATATCCCATCATTCACAGCATTAATCTTCTTTAGAAACTCTTCATCACCAGTCTGAGAACTCTTTATCATTTCTAGTAAATATGTTTTGGAAACCATTCGAAAAAGTATTGATGTTTCACCTTCCATGGTTATTCCCATATCCCTCTTTACTAGATCCATGTATATAGGATCCTTTTTAACTCTCATCTTGTTCAAAATTCCATGATCCTTCCTACTCAAAGAATCTTTCATCTTATTTTCCTTCTTCGGGTGGTAGTATAGTGCAAACATAATCCTTGAGTAGTTCAAGCCATCGCATTTGCCTCATGTTGAGTTCTTTTTGTGAGAAAATATACTTCAAACTCTTGTGATCCGTATAAATCTTACAATTTTCACCGTATAGATAGTGTCTCTATATCTTCAAAGCAAAAATTACAGATGCTAACTCAAAATCACGAGTAGGATAGTTTTTCTCATGATTTTTTAGCTGTCGTGATGCATAGGAAATAACCCTATCATTCTGCATAAGGACACATCCAAGTCCTTTATTTGAAGAATCACTATAAATAACAAATCCATTATTCACGGATGGTAGAGTCAATATAAGAGCATTGAATAATCTTCTCTTCAGTTATTAAAAACATTCTTCGCACTCTTTTGTCCAAAAAAATTTAACCCCTTTTCATTTGAGTTTTTTTAATAGGTTAGCCAACTGGGAAAAATTATGGACGAAACGTCGATAATAACCTACCATACCAATAAAACTATGTACCTTAGTTATACTCGTTGGTGCTAGCCATTCTTGGATTTACTTTGTCTTTGAAGGATCAACAGAGATTCCATACATAGAGGCAATATGACCAAGAATAGAAATCTCTTGAAGCCAGAATTAACACATGCTAAACATCCCATATAATTAATGTCTTCTTAGAGTCTTTAGGATAATGCGCAAGTGATTTTCATGATCTTCATAGATTTTGGAGTATACCAAGATATCATTCATAAATACCACTACAAAGTCATCAAAATATTCCTTGAAAACTCTATTCATTAGATCCATGAAGAAAGAGGGTGAATTAGTCAATCCAAAAGGCATTATTGTAATCTCGTAATTCCCATACCTGGTTCGAAATGGTATTTTCAGAATGCCTTCCCTCTTCACACAAAACTGATGATATCTAGATTGAAGTTCAATATTTGAAAAGTATTGAGCTCTTTGAGGTTGGAAAAATAAATCAACATTTCGATGTAGGGGATAGATGTTCTTTTTTGTTATAGCATTGATCTCCCTGTAGTCAATGCACAACCTCATAGATCCATCTGTCTTCTTAACAAAAAGGACAAGGGATCCCCATGGAGAAACCCTAAGTCAAATAAATCCCTTATTACTCAATTACTCTAGTTGTTTCTCTAGTTCCACTAATTCCATAGCGTCCATTCAATAAGGGGTCTTCGATATGATCCTAGATCAAGGAATTAAATCAATTGAAAACTCAATTTCTATTTCTGGAGGATGTCCAAGTAAATCTTTTGGAAACACATCAACATATTCATTCACAATAGGTACATCCTCTTTTTGAATATTGTTTTCCTCAACCATAGTTATTTCATTCTCTTCTTCCCCAATAAATTAATTTAGTTGAGCTACAATGGGTGGATCTAGGTATGAATTAGGTGGTGATGTTTCTGCTCTAAAGATAAGGTACTCTTTATCATCATTAAGAATTGTAACCTCCTTCTACTTACAGTAAAATTTCACATCATAGTCTGAAAGTCAGTCCATACTGAAGATTATATCAAATTCAATCATGGGTATGTCGATAAGATCAGTATATAAAGAAACTTTATATGCTCCAATGAGAACTAATTCACAAAACATTGTTATGATGATATATCCCTTAGGATTTTTGACTGAAAACTCCCTTGTTATGTCAAATTAAAAATATCTAATTTTATTAGAAAACTGGGAAGATATGAAACAATACAATGATCCAGAATCAAATAAAGCATTTTCTTAAACATGAGGAAACCATTAAATTACCGACCACCACATCTTTCATAGCTTCAACATCAACAGTAATGATAGCATAAACTTGGCCTTGATCCCTTGGAATTTTCTGAGGTATGTTTCTCTGGCGCTTAGGATATTCGTTCTTATAATGCCCACTTTCTCTAAAATTGTAGTATTCATCATCGACAACCACTTTCATCCCCTTACAATCACGAGCTTGGTGGCCTTTTCACCACACTTTAAATAGACTCTCATTCCCTTCAGGTAAGTACCAGGGTGTTTCTTCCCACAATTACTACAGGATGGATATTCAACTTTTCCCTTCTTCCCCTTATTTCCATTTCCAGAGTGTTCAACAGATCTCTTCTTCTCTTTCTTTGCTTCAAAGTTTTAAGACTTAGAGAATTATTTTTCTTTCTTGGTAGCATGTGAGACAATATCGTTGTATGACAAGAAGGATTATGAGACTAATGATCGACAGAGAAATTTTTTTAACCCATAAAATAAATGATCAATATTACTTCTTGGGTTACATATATAATCTACAGAATGCCTCGCTAAACTTGTAAAGTTAGCTTCATAATTGGCGACATTCTCATCCCCCTTTTGCCTTAGACTCATAAATTTTCATTCCATACCCCATCTATGGTCATGAGGAAAGTATTTTTCTAAGAAAATTTCTTTAAACTCCCTCCATTCCATATTTGATACTTAATATTCCTTATTTTTGGTTTGAATCAATGACCACCATTGATCAATATCTCTAGTGAGGCAGTAAACTGCCATGATAACTTTTTTACATTCACTACACCCAAGTCATGGAATATTTTTTCTATGGAATTTATCCATTGCTCAGCTAATAATGGATTTGTACTCCCATTGAATGTTGGTGGTTGTTTCCTCATGAAGTGATCTTACATTGTTCCTCCATACTGTGGATCAGGGTGCTCCATATGGGTAAGGTTATTATTCATAACCTGAGTGAGTTGTCTCAATATGGTGATTATCTGATCAACACTAGTTACATCACCAGATCCACAATAATTATATTGAGCAGGGGGGAAATCCCAATATGGAGTGTGTTCATTGATTAAGTTTCCATTCCTTCCACTAGGTTCCATTTCTAAACAATGGTATAAACTATATTAGTTTATGAATTGAATTAAATAATTCCAAACATGTAAAACTGTTAACATAAATTGAATAGTTTATTGATATAATCCATAATCATAAAAATGTTTTCTTTGAGGAAGTATATACTCATAAACCCTTTATAATGGTTTGTAAATAAAATGAGAATTATCATAAGAATATCCCTCGGGAGTGTCGTAACCAAGAGTTCAACAAGGCCGATTATCATACCCTAGTTCACATTCGAGTCATGCTCAAAGCGGTGTTTTTGGGTTTTCCCCTAGGTACACCTATGCCAGGGCCACCACTACCTGCTCATATCCAGAGAGGGATGTATTTCTTTGAAAACTCACAAAATCTCTACAATACCAAAACTCTAGGAAGTTCTTATATACTAATCCTCAAAGTATATCTCAGGGTAATGTGCTCTAATCAGAGTTTATATAAATCTAGATTCCAAGGTTTGTACTAAACATCCTCTGAGACAAACCGCAACACCCTGACCCCAGTTACCCAGAGTCTGTGCATTATAACATGACATTGGAAGGATCACAAAAGATTAAGTTGAGAAATACCAATTAGTTTAGTAGCCTTGATAATACTAGATACATTCATGAGGTTTACATTACATCGTAAATAGAAAACTACAACAACATTGTTTCCATAGATAACACTAAGATCCCATAGACTATCTCTATAGGTCAGTCATAATATACTTCTTCGCATCTTGGTAAAAATAAAACATAGAAAAGAGTGAGCTCACATGCTCAGTAAGGATAACAATATAGCAGAAACATTCTTGAATAAACATAATCATTTAAGGAAATGTATAAAACTAAAACAAAAGACTTTTAGAAATGAACATTAGCATAATATGGAAAATATAAAATCAGAATGATTCCATTTACTTACTCACATTGATATTTTACTAGTCTAATAATCACATAAAATATCAATAGCCATTTTCATAATGATGAGATGCATAATGCCAGACTTTCATAACCGCATAGTCAAGGCCTTGTGCCAATACTACAAATAGGATTTTTTCAAGGCCTTGTTCAAGATAATAGTCTATCTCATGAGACCTACCGATGCATCGAGGAGCTATAGTGGTCTCCACTCGTCACTCACTATGTCCAATGCATTCCTTATATGAAATGGTTTTAACATAACATAAACATTTGTATTAAAATAGCTTACGAAATGTCAATAATTTATTGATAAACCATGAATGGTATAAAAATAACACATCCATAGTCAAACATATCAAAAAAACTTCAATACAATATGCAATTTTTGTATCATAACGAATCAACATCAAATAAGCTTAAAATCCATCAAATGATGTTGACATAGATGAAATCAAAAACTTTTTATAGAAATATCTATTTCTATTTTGAAATAATTTAAGAGTCATATAATTATAAAGAAAAAATTTATTTTGAAAATATTCTTAAAAGATTTGAAGGGAACCTTGGAGTGTGTTATAACGATGGAAAATAGCTGCACTCGCCGTATAAGTTAAAAAACATTCATACCTTAAATTTTTCAAAATGGTCAAAAAGTACTTTTTTTGGAAAATGACAGAAATATTTATTTCGAAAAAATATAAGGTCAAATAAGGGTATAAATGAGTTTAACCCATTATCTATTAAATAGTAAAAATTTTTTGAAATAAATTTTTAAGAAACATGGATGTGGATGATAAAGAGGTTCCACTAGATACATACATAAAAACAACCTCGGATAATAAAGAGATTGTGAAATTAACCCTTACCTTGTACTTTGACTTGGTCTTAGGTAGGTTAACCACCTTTATAATGGTGAAATAGTTGTTATTAAATTATACAAGAATCATTTACATTAATATGTTATCATATATGATCTTTTAACATTTCGATGTTAATAATATCTTAGTATTGTCGTTGTTTTGGGTGTTAAAAGATCCATTTTCCATTATATTATTTGTCATGTGAGTCATATTTGTTATGGATGGAATGAATCTTATTCATATACATAATGATATCAAGTAATTAAACATTATTTTCAATAATCTAGTGTTAGTTAGTCTTGAATGGATAGGATGGGGAATGAATCTCATCGCGATCATGGAGATGGTAATCCGTACGTATGTGCAAGCGACAATATCATTATTTTGATATTAAAATAATATATAATTGGATAGTATATCATATATAAATAATCATTATCATGTTATATTTATTATTTACATCAATTAAACATCATTATTACACCCATCGAAATAATAATGTATTGAATAACAACAACACCACGATGTAGAGACGGTAAGCCGTACGTACGCACGTATAGTGAAATGTCATTCAACGGACAGATAGAATAATGAATTTGGATATACCATATTTATAATAACATCACAGTATATAAAATATACTGAATTTATTATTTTATAATAGAAACAACAAAGAAAAAGGTAGTGGAAGAAGAAAGGAACTTGAAAGAGGTGGTGAGATATTTACCTCTTCTTCAGGTTCTTCCGTTATATTTGATCAAAAGGGCTCCATAGGTTGGATTTCTGACTAAAGTAAGGTTTCTAGGATAGAGGGAGTATAGTTGGGAGGGTATTTGTGCAGGGTTTGGCTGAACAAAATGACTATGATGGTGTTAATTAGAGATAAGGGAGAGTTCCCTTTTATAAGAGGGGTGAGGGGCACCTTAGTAAAATCTAGAAATATTATTTTATATTAAAATCATTTTCAGTTTAAAATGGATCCAAAGTGGATTATTTAAAGTATAATGTGGGTATGGGTCTAAAACCACTCAACCAATAGGTTTTAGATAGGTTTGGGTTAGTATATATTCTTTATCTTTTAGATTTAACTCTTAGTTAAATAGTTTGACATTTACCATGTCTTGTTGTATTTTTATATTATATGGTTAAAAAACATACTAAATACTTCCAAGAGAACCCCAAGTGGTTCATTAATTATACACCTATAATTATATAAGCCTTTTGGCTAAACATTATATTTATATAAATACAGAATAAATTAAAAATATAATATTTTTTTAAAAACTCTTTTATGTCAATTTTGACACTATTTGGTATTTTGTTTTTGCTAAATTCATAACAACATTATTTCTTTGTAAAAAATTCCTCTAACCAACCCTAACTTGTAATATTAACCTAGAAAATTAGTGGAATGCATAAAGAGTCCCAAATTACATTTATTTGGTTGTTTATAATATCATTTGTTTTAATATTTCATTAATTAGGTAATTACTGCATCATCATTTTGTCATAAATAAATTAAATTATTTAATTTATAAAAAATATCAATAAAATACCATTATGAAGGAAATATTTTTATATTTATAATGAATATTTATAGTTGAATATAACCATATATTAAAAATGTTTTATTTATTAAACTTTTATTTTATCTCTTTTAACTCTTCTATAAATAAAATGATAATTAGTGTCGTAATCTAATCCAAGTGAAAAATGAGGTTCATATTTTATTCATAAGGTTGTTTTTGGTCGAATTATACTTATCCAATAGAATTAGGAAATGTGTTAGTGTAATAATAATATCATTTTTACCCTGAATTGCCCTATTTACATTTATCTGTGGTAAATAAAAGTAAAAAGTTACTATTCACTAAAAATTATTTTTATCTTATTGAACCAAATTTTACAAATTGATATCAACCATGTCTCTTGGATTTTTGAAATTCCACTCACAAAAGAGGTAAAATTAAGTTTTATGTGAATTTTCAAATTTTCTTAAGTTGTGGGTAAAAGACGGTAAAAAGTTCAATAATATTTTTTATATCTAAAATTATTATAAACTGGCTCCAATGAACTAAATTGAACATATATAGGTATTATATATCTATTTGACCTAAAATTAATTTAAATAATATAAATAATTATTTAAATAAATATTCGGTTTGAAACTATAACTCAGTGTTTTTCACTATTCATAAAAAATTGAATGTTTTCAGAAAAATACCAAAAATTCACCCTAAGAAAATTTCTATATTCCGAATCCAAAAATGAAGCCCATTTTGAATCATAAAATTTATAATATTTTAAAAATTGGGTATTACTATTCATAACAGCTAGTTTTATTAGTTGTGGTGCGTTAGAACTCGAAGTTGTGTACAACACACGCTATTGTATTATTCAAAGAGAAGCATACCATGGAAGCTTGGGGTGTTACATATTTTTTTTAAATTTAACCTCGCTATGAAAATGTGTGTCTTAATGTAAGGGTAAGAATTTTAAAATAAGATGATATGAATGATTAATTTATAGTGATCATTCCTAGCTTCTGTTCAATGTATTCGAATCTATTAGTAGGTAATGGTTTTGTAAATATATTAGCAAGCTATTCTTTCTTGCAGGTGAATTGTAAAATGATATCTCCTTTTAGTGTGTGATCCCTAAAAAAGTAATTCCTATTATCTATATTATTTTCACGTGAGGGATTCATAGAGTTTTTTCTTAAGGATATGGCACTGGTGTTATTACATTGTATTTTATTTATTTTATTAAAATCATGCCATAATCAGTGAGTGTTTGTTGCATCAACAAAAATTGAGCACAACAACTTTAAGCTTCCATATATTCCACTAAAACAGTGGAAATATGTAATAAGTGGTTCTTTTTACAAGACCAAGAAACTAATGAATCACATAAGAAATGAAAAGTTCTTGGATGTGCTTTTTTATCCATCATATAACCTTCAATATCAGCATCTGATTTATTTTAAAATCTTTTACATAAGAGTAAAATAGTCATAAATCTCTATATCCCTTTAATTAATGAAAAATTATTTTCAAAATTTTATAATGTGATTCCTTGAGATTATCATGATATATTTTACACAAAAATACCTAAAACATTATGTATGGGCAACTAGCTATTATGTATAGTGAACTTCCTGCAACTCCTCTAAAAATATTTTGATTTACTAGTTTCCCAACTTCATACATTCAAAGAGTATTTGAGGCTCTTATCGAAGTACTAATACTTTTAGTATTGTCATATCCATACTTTTTTATAAGATCATTAATATAATTATGTGGAGATATATAGGTTTGTTCTGGTTTTTGAGAGATTTAAAAACCTAGGAAGAATGTTAACTCACCAATCATACTCATTTAAAAACTAGATTTCATAAGATTCACAGAAGAATTAGTTAATGATTACTAATCCAATCTGAATATAATGTCATCAACATAAATTTTAAAAATCATTTTTTATCTTTTTATATAAAAGGGTTGAATCAGTAATTCCATTAATAATTTTTTTTGTAAAAAAACATGGACATCTTTCATACCAAGAACTAAGGGATTTTTATGATGATATAAATCCTTGGTATGTTTAGAAACATATTTAGGATGTTTTGCTTCTTATAAACTAGATGTTTGTTCTATAAAGACGTACTTTTGAACATATCCTCTATGAAAAGAACACATCACATCCATTTGAAAAAGATTGAAATTAAAGAATGTTTCAAAGGCTAATAGAATATGAATAGATCTTTTCTTGGTACTGGAGCATAGGTTTCTTTATAGTCTATTATTTCTTGTTGATTATATCTTTAGTAACTAATCTTTTTTTTTCTGACAATGATTCTATTTTCATCATATATTTTTATAAAGACCCATTTTACTCCAATTACATATATTTATTTAGGTCTTTCGACCAAGGTCCATACTTTATTCCTTTATAATTAATTTCATTCTTTTTATATATCCTTAATCCAATATTCATCACCTAATTTGTTATCAGGACTTTATGGTTCGAATTAGGAATGAAATTCATTGTGATCTATGTCATTTTTATAGAACTTCTAGTGGTTACAAGTTGATTTACGTCACCAATTATACTATCTCTGGGATAATTCTTAAGAAACAACTGACTTTGGATTTAAAAAACATGTTCATCCACATAGGGTAAGAAGTCTTCTAGAGTGAATACTTGAGAAAAATCTCCATGAGTGTTATCCTTATTAGAAGAGTCTTCAATCAATGTTTGATAATCAATTTTATAAAACACATCATTAGCTATAGTTTTGGATTGTTTAAAAAGAAAAGGATCAATTTCATCAAATTTTACATGTACTATTTCCTTAACAATACAATTTTTTTTAAAAAAAAACAATAAGTCTTAGAGGTAGTAGAAAACCCTTAAAATATACATTCATCAGACTTGGGTGAAAATTTATGTAAGTTATCTTTTTGTGTTCAAAATGAATAGTTTGCATATAAATACATTGATGTATAAAAAATTGGGTTTTCGGCCTGTCTTTAACTCATAAGGTGTTTTATTATGAAATGGTCTTACTAAAACCCGATTTATAGTATAACAAGAAGTACTCATAACTTTATCCCAAAAATGTTTTTCAATTAACTATTCAATCAAGATGGTTCTTGTTATCTCTTTGTGAATTCAGTTTATTCTTTCAATAACACCATTTTGCTGAGGAGTTCTTAGAGCTGAGAAGTTATGTGTGATTCTATTTTTACTAAAACAAGTTTCAAAACGTGAATTTTCGACTTCTCCCCCAAGATCACTAGGAATCGTTATTAATGTATGTTTTTTCCTCATTTTTATCGTTGGATATAAACTTTATAAATATAGATAAATCATTAGTTTTCTTTATGAGAAAATAAACCCATGTAAATTTTATTTAATCTTAAATTTGAACAAATAAATCATATTTTCCTTCAATACTTATAGTTTGTGGTGGAATGAAGATATTTATGTGCACTAACTATAATGAATTAGTATTTGAGAATTGACTAATTGATTTAAATCATTACTTTTGTTTCTTTCAATATTGACAAGGGTCACAGACATTTGATGAATCAAATATAAGATTCAGTAGATCCTTAACTAGTCCTTTTTAATAAATTTTCATAATTTACGAACGTTAAAGTGTCTTATCATTCTTTGACATAACCAATATTGATCTACCACAGTACTTAGGCATGGTAATTATTTTCTCCTAAGGTCTTATAAGTTATGTGTGTATAGATTCTCATGCCGATGGGAAGAAGTAATTAATTCATCTGTGGAATTATGTACTAAAAATTTATCATTCCCAAAATTCAAAAGGTAACCTTCATTAAATAATTTACTTATTCTTATAAGGTTATTATTATGACCTTTGGAAAATAAAACATTTGAAATCAAAGCTTTTCCAAGAAGACCCATGTTACCTATACCAGTAATCTTTGATCGAAAATTATCTCCAAAAGTGACTCCTCCGCCGTTCATCTTGATATTTTTTTCAAAGATGCATTTTTTACTAGTCATATACTGGGAACATCCACTATCCATGTACCATGTGTTGTTGTTGGCACTTCTTTGGTTTTCCAAAAAACAAAAAAATTATATTTTCGGAATCCAAACATTCTTGGATACAGAATTGTTAAAAATTGAAATATCAGGAATCCAAATTTTTTAGAAAAATGAGCTTTATGAAATCCTAAAGATTTTTTTTAAAGAAACAATTTTGTTCCAATTTCCTCCACTTTGTCCCCTAGTGCAGAATAAAGAATTTTTGGGAATATAATAGCTTTTACTAAAAATATGTTTTGAGTGAGTTTAAGAAATTCGAGAACTATTCCATAGAGAAAATATTTTTTATACATTTTATAAAATTCATCCTCAGCAGAAGTGAAGTTTGATTAATTTTTATAAAGATAAATGATTTCAGATTTTATAATAATGACTAAATCCTTATCCTTATAAGAATTTGTTTTATAATTAGTTTTTGTCTTTTAAATGTGTTTCTCGAAAACAAATTTTTTAAGATTCTTAGAAATCTTATCCTTTCCAGAATTTACATCCTCAAGGTTTTTTTCAAAATAGAAACAAATTTGAAATTCTTTTCATCAAGATTATTAGAAATATTTGATTCTTATTTTGTAAAAATATTGATTCTAGAATTTTCCTTATCATGTTTCTTTTGAAATTACTATTTTCATTTTTAATAACTTTTTGAAATATAGAGACTTATTTAAAAAATGATAAAGTATCTTCTATTGATAAGGATTCTTCATCAAAATAATTATAATTTTTCTCATGATGGTTGTTATAATTTAAAGAAATATTAGTCAATAATTCAACAATGTGTACCTTTTCCTAGAAATATTGATTATCAAAGGGTATTTTGGAAATAAGACCAATATTTGTGTGTCTATAATTTTCATTATCTAAGGGTTTATCTGAATTATATCATCCAATTTCACTCCATTAATCCTTTTCATTGAAAAATTTATTTCCTTTAGGCTTATAGTACCTTTTCTGATTCCCGTCAGAATTCCTATCTAGTGTATCTTTTTTATTAAGTCTCGGACAATTAGGTTAGAGGTTTCCTTCTTATTTTCATTCATAGAATGTGACTTCCGAATATTTAATTTACCACTTATAATTTTTCTTATATTTGTATTGAAAACCATTATTTCCAACAATCTTGTTCATCCTTCAAGAACATTTGGAAAACTCATTCTCTGATTGTTCATTCTCACTTGAGACTCATTGAACAACTACTTTCTTCATTGATGGCTATACTATTTTCCCAAGTTCCTTGGATTTCATTTGATTTGAATTTCCAGTTAATGAAACTCTTCCATTTTTTTATTTTTCTATAATCTCTCTGCAATCAATTCTCATATTGTATAAGAGTTCCAAATAACTCCTCAAGGGAATCATTTTTTAACTTTTCTTTATTAATCAACAATTTCTATATTTTAATCCCATTCATTAGGCATGTTGTTTAAGATATTTTACATAATAACTTCATCTTGTATGCCCTTTTCTCATATGTACTATAAGATACTTACCAAAGTCATAAATCTTTGTTGAATTGTAGTTACATGTTATCAATATGGGAAAACAAAAGCATGATAGTATTCTATATGCCTGGATATTCCTCTATCAATGATTTTAGTTGTACCAAATTGAGTAACCACCTATTTATTCAGAATTCTATTTTCTTCTTCAAAATATGATATAAGGATGTATATAATTAAAGTTATTTAACAAATTAATGTATTGTATACCATATAGTTATGTTGATATTTTTTTCTTGATTAATAAATGTTTTAACATCCTTATTAAGAATTTTATAATCTCCAATGAGCATAACAAAATTATCAACAATAGTATTGATGATAAAAGTATTCATCTTGCCTATACATTATTTATATTGAATCCTATTAATGATAGGTGGCCTTGTAGGTTTGAAATTATAAATGGATACAAAATTAAAACCTTATATTAGTATAATAAAAAATTCATCTTCCAAGATACATGTTAGTGTAGAAAAATATTTATAAACAAAAAGATTAAAAAAAGAAATGTATCTAACTTTAAAAATTAATGTAAGAAAACATATAATTAGTTGAATTCTACTCTGACACAAATTATTGGATAAAAATATATATACACAGATAGAATAATAGAAGTGGGAGTTAATTTTAGGTTTAAAAACGTTCATTTTTAACCCATAAAAGGATATGAGTTAAAAAGGATTTAAACTAATTATTTTCACTAGAAAGTGTATCATATTAAAAAAAATAATCAGAGTGGACTTGGGTCTTGTAAGTAATGTAATTAGATTGATTATGATAATTTGTTTCACATGTTTTATTTGAAATTTATCATATTCCTGGATGAAATTATTTGATCAGAGTAAGCATGTAAAAGATCATAATCACAACAATTATGATGACCAGAATAAAATAATACTATTGATTCTATCATAAAGTGTACAAAATAGTATTGGATAATTGTAATTATTATTATAAAAAATTCCCATAATCTATGTAATATAGAATAATCAAAACTAGAATGATTACAATAAAAAAGATAAATAATAAAAATATAAATGAGTAAAATAATTAACTTTCTAATACAATGAAACAGACATGTAAAAGAATAAAATTATTTTAACCTAAAGAGAAGGGTATCCTTTTACCTAAGATAGAGGTCCCTTGATTTATAATTTGAAGAAATTCTGTGTTACCCACACCTGGGTAAGACCTTGATACGATGATTATCCATAGTTTTATGCCTATCCCCTGTAAACCTCGATTAAAAAGGTAATCAACAACTCTTTCTTCCTATTATTGGAATCCCTCAATCTTCAAAAGACCAGCACATCGGTCCTCCTATCCACAGAATAACTCAATCATAATAAGAAAATATCAGTGTCTGAAAGAAGAAAAATAAATCTATTTACGATTATATGTACGTCGATCAAGATGTTCAAAACTTGATCAGTTCAAGGCCTTCATGCAAATCAATTTTGACAGAGCTCTAACATAGTAATAGTTCTTACAGAAAGTTTTTTAGCACTAAAATCATCCAAATGACCTTCTATTTGTAGGCCTCATCCCAATGGTTTTATTTTTTCTCCAACGGTCATATTTCTTCTTGAAATCTTGGAGGGACTTGGAATCTTAGCACTCTGACAGTCATCTTTTAACTGAAAAAATGATGTCATTTTATCATGCATATCAAAACAAAATACACAATTTTTTTGATTAAAATGATATTATTTACAATATAAAAATGTTTTTGGTTTCTAATAACGCTTATAGGAAAATAATATTTATATTCTAATAAAATAAAAATATGAAAAATTAATTTGTAAAATGATTCCTGATAAAATATTGAATTAAATCTATCTTGTCAATACGATACTGAACTGTGTGTACGATGATAATTGTAATCAGCATGATTGATAAAAGTTTTTTCTAATGTTTACAATGTAAATCATATTTAGTATCATTATGATAAACATAGAAACAATCAGAATATATTTCTCGTTGTGTATGATATTTATCACGTGCAGAAGCAAAAAATCTAATGACGAACATGTATAGTAAAATTCTTAAAGTAAATACAGTAACAAAACATTTGAATTAATTTAAAAATGATGTCTTTAATTTCTATAACTAAAGTAATAGAAAATTAAAAAGGATTACTTTTCACACAAAAATTTACAATATTTAAATGAAATTTATCGGTGTTTAGGTATTATATATGAACTCTACAAATTGTTCTTGTGTGGTTTTTTATTGCCGATTAAGATTTCTCTCTCACAATTTAAAAAAATCTCATCTTCGTGCGTTTTTGTGTTAACTATTCAATTTAATTCTTAGTTTACTCTAATTATAAAACTCAATTCATGGATAATATTAAGTGAATTTCAATAACTCATTGATTAAAAAAATGAATATTGTAAGAGATGGATCGATCGCTAAGAAAATTACTCTTTTATGGGTGGTGTTGTCATTGTGGAGAAATTTTTCATATGAGATTTTTAGAAAGGGAAATTCCCAATATTATCTACATTCTTTTGTTCTATCCAAAATAAGTGAATTAGAGGAGAAGAAAATTAGAAATGGGAATGACATCTAAAATAAAATAAGATATAATTGAAAGAACGACAGTATTAAAACAAAGAAAATTAATATAAGAGATTTTTTGAGGAGATCCTAGATTTATAGCATCCCTCCTCGAATAGTGAATTGAATTAAAAAAAATTATTATCTACTCCCAATCCTATAAGGCATGTCCATCCCCTAAAAATAGGAAAACACCAATTTATAGAATGGAGAGGAGGCTAGGTTTTAAGAGGTTTCAAGTTTGAATGGGGAAATATTTCCAAATAATTTAATCCAACATGAAAAACATATTTAACTAGCAACATGAATGAAACAATTTTCCTAATTGGAAGATTATTTCATTGAAAATGGTTCCTATAGCTTCCCTACAATTTTTTCCCAATACAATTCTGGAGGAGGTAGTTAGAGCCCAATACTGATGAGATGTCCAATCTAGAGAGTCCAAAACATATTTTAATTCATATACCATTTAGTATAATAAAATTTATGATTTTGATCATATGTCCCAAATAAAATTGGGATCACATTATGTCAAGAACAAAATCTCAAAATTTTATGTTAAAATAAAACAAAAATAAATATTTATGTTTAAGATACTACATTGACTGACTAAAAATTAAATTTTTTTATTTCAAAAACACTTTTAAGGAAAAAATGAGAAACCGCACAAGAGACACATACGAGACAACCTTCCCAAGGGGATTCACCGTTACAGACATGAGTCAAAACAAACTCATAGATCACTTTTATGGTTGAAGGAAAAAACATGAATTATCAACAAATTTGCAAATAAATTATACAATACAATATATTTTAAAAATAAACATATTTATTACAATACGAGGAAATGATATCATTTACTATAAATAAAATATTCAACAAAATTGTGTTTTATCTGTGGTCCTAGTAGTGAGAATTCCCTATATATTTACCAGATGATGATATGATTTAGTGACTCAGTCATATGATGACGCGACCCTACCATGGTCAATGTTCAAGAACCATTTTAGAGGGTAATTCTCTCCATATACGTTGTGGGTTGAAAAAATCCATATAATTTTAAAACATTATAAGGATAATACAACTGTGATTTATTATTTTTTAAGGTTCACTAACCACTCTCTATACTCAATGGATATGGGACGTGATCATTTATTTAGGGCTCGAGCATTCGATCAAGGACTATGTAGAAACATTAAATATTGCATGATACCTCTATGAATTACAACTTATGAAGGGGTACTAGATCATCATTTTGTGGTAAATATTTTACTAACTGAGCATACACAAACATTTAGTGTCGGTAGTGGGCATGCATAAGTGGAGACTTCGACATCAGGGAGCCGACAACAGACACATGGGCCTAGTCATGCGGGGAGTTTCATGGTGTTTTATTAGGACAAGGGGTTTATATTTCATGGTTCACATGATGTATCTACTAATCCTAGAGAAAAATGTTTTACTCTTGTGATGGGAGGGGACATTTTGCAGGAGATTATCCCACCTGTTTTATGACTAATTCATAGATAGTGGATGGGTGGCCTAGGAAGAGGAACTGGAAGGAGAAGGTTTGTCTACAAAGAAATGAATGTGGTAGAGGATTTGGGAGAGTATCTGGTGGTGGTATACATTTTTAATTGTAACCACCACCACCCCAAGTGGTCTATACAAGGCTTAGTGATCTTTGGGAAAAGGGTGTGGGAAGCTACAAATGGTCGAGGATTATGGCCCAAAGAATCTATAGAGGATACGAGGAATAATTTGTGTCTCTTATAACTTATCTATAGTACTAATAATCACAAGTGAGAGTCATTCATTTATTTACACTTATCTGGTTCAAAACATAGAGATTTTGATTGAGCCTTTAGCTCAACCCTCATACTTTAAAACTCTTATTAGAGGTGAATAATAATTCAGAAAATTGTGTCAACGGTTTGAACTGAATCTCATATGTGATATATTATTTTGGGACATTTTTATAGTGGATATGAGGCCTTAAAACCTCATATTAGGTACATACTGGTTATCTATAGTTAATGCACATATAAACTATTTCACAAAGAAGATGCGGTGTTTCCATAACTATGGGACTATGATTTAATTTTTGGGTGAAAATGAAGCCTTTGAAAGAAATTATGAAATCACACGTTGAAGGGTGAAATATATTACTCATCATTTGGTTATCATGAACGTTGGTCCTATGGACTCTACGAGTTTCTATTTTCATTTTTCTGAGGTAGTGTACGAGGTCATATTTCCTAAGGATGTTCCAATATTAACTCCCCACCAAGATATATTATTCTTCATTGATCTACAACCAGGGATGGACTCAACATATATTCTATTATATCATATGAGTCTAGCAGAGCTTCTTGAGCTATGTTTGTAGTTGATGGACCAGCAAAATACTGTATTTTTGAGACACATTGTTTCACCCTTCGTAGCCCTAGTGTTTTTCACCAAGACTGCATATGAGAGATAAAGGTTTTGATCAGTTTAATGTTTCCAAAACTAGGTGAAAATTAAGAACAATTATCTACTTATGTGGATCGATAACCAATTTCATCAGTTGTGAGGCTCACAATGTTTCTTGGATATTGAACTTAGATCAAACTATCACCAAATATGAGTACGAGAAGAGGATATTCTAAAGGTTAGTATCTAATGTTGTTATAATCACTATAAGCACATGATGATTCTATTTGGCATGAAGAACTCCCCAATAGTGTCATGAGACCCCGGAATACTAACTTTTATCTTTCCATAGACCATTTTGGGGTAGTATTCATTGATGATATCCTAGAGTGATTAACTTCCGAGGAGGAGCACACATGACACTTTAGGTTGGTTCTATATATACTCGAGTACAAACCTCTTTATGGGAAGATATAGAATTTAGAATTCTAGATTTAGGAGGAAATATTTATAAGAAATTTTACGTTAGTATAAGGTGTATTGGTGGACCTGACAAAGGATGAGGTAGGGCTAGCTTGGGGTCCAACCAAGTGAATGATGGAGGTATAAATCTTCCTTTGGTAGATAGGTCACTATCAAAGATTAAGATTTAATTTCTCTAGGATATCATCTCCATTGATAGCCTTTACCCAAAAGGGAAACCCTTTCATGATGAAAGAGAGGTTCTAGTTGTCTTTCCATGGATTGAGGTAGATATTGATGCATGGACCCATCTTTTCATTTCCAAACAATATTTTCAAGTATGTATTATTATTCGATGTATCAGGATCTTGCCCAGTCTATGTTTTGATTCATAGAAAATTAGTGACTTACTATGGTTCGGGTTAGTTGATCTCACATGAGTATAACTACATGACCCACAATCTTGATCTAGTACTTCTATCCATGGAACTAATGGAGATGACTCACTAACATATGGGTGAGTGATTTTTCATCTATTTTGACCAAAAGAGTCTCATGTATATATTCTCTTAGAATGATCTTTACTTGACATAAAGAAAATAGATAGAGTTCCTCTATAATTATGGATTTGAGATTGTCTATTCACCAAGGAAGGGGAACATGGTAGCATATTCCCTCAATATGAGATCTTTTTCGTAGTTTCTGGGTGAGGCATCAGAGCATTTGGCCTTGTTAACTTTAGAGAATGCA
Organism: Viscum album; assembly: GCA_963277665.1. Taxonomy (NCBI): domain Eukaryota; kingdom Viridiplantae; phylum Streptophyta; class Magnoliopsida; order Santalales; family Viscaceae; genus Viscum; species Viscum album. Next base: position 597,247,047 of record OY728159.1, on the reverse strand, counting down.
TGATGGTACCCATGAAATTACAGGAGGTGGTTCTATGAGATTTTCACAAATCTATCATGGTGGTACATGCAGGTGTTTTGAATATGTATTAGGGCCTCCTATATTAGTTTTGTAAGTCAAGGATGAAGAAGGGATTACAAGGTTTTTCTAATGATGCATTATATATCAGTAAGTTAAGGCTATGAACTAGGTCCTAGAAGGATTAGACAAACCACTTGAGGAGAGAGAATGAATATATAATGGGATATCCATGAACTAAATTATGGGGTTAACATGTACATCCCGGAGACATGATCCAATCTAGGTGATCATAGATGGACTCACCAAGTTATCCAACTTTCAAACTATTCATAAGCAGGGTTCAGTTGAGATATTATGATTCCTCTATACGAAGAAGATAGTATGACTCCATGGAGTTACCTATATGATAATTTATGATCATTTTTAGCTTTTTAAATCTCACTTATTAAAGGGATTTTAGGAGGCCATTAGGACTCATTTGTGCTTGAGTATGATGTTCACCACTAGAAATATAGCTATAATGAGTATAACATTCAGGTCTTGGAGGAAAAGTTTTGGAATTTCATGTTATACATTGGTTGTAGTTGGAAGGTTTAAATAAGAGTGGATGATTTTTCATATAAAAGTAGATACCACTACACTCTCGGTATGAAATGATTTAAGGCATTGTACATTCAAACCTATAAGTCTCCTCTATACTAGACCAACAAAGGATAGGTTGATATTGTAGACCGAGAGTTATTGTGAACCACTAAAGATAAGGTAAATATCATCAAACTGTAGATGAGGACCATAAAAAGATATCATAATACTTATGTGGACCGATGAAAGTGGTGTTTGGAGTTTTATGAGGAATACCATGTGTTCCTCAGTGTCTCACCTTGATGAGGTTTGCAAATATTCATCAGAGGAAGAAAGATATCTATGTGATTCAATAGACCTATATAGATATTTCATGTAATTAGCTAGGTGGTGTGCCTCTTAGATCTACCACAACAGTTATACCAGGTACACAATGTCTTCCACATGTCGTAGATGAGGGGGTATGTCCATGACCAATCACATGTTATAAAATGGGATGTGATGGAAATGGAGGATGAAGATTCGTTTCATGAGTACAAGTTAGAGATCAAGGATCGACATGCTAGGATACTTTATAATTGATTGATTAACCTAGTGGTTTTATGATGGTTTCAAAAAAACCTTTTAGAGTGAAACTATGAGTAGGAGACACACAATCTTTCTAAGTACACACATCTCTTTGTGTAGCCTTTTTTAGCTTTCCATGAAGTAAGAACCATGGTGGGGAGAATTTGAAAACTTCAAATTTTATATTTATTTATTTTAATATTAAATATAATATTTACAAAGATAGGAACAGAGATAGAATGTGATTTTAAGGCTCAGTGTGCCCAGAGTTAAATTTTTAAATATATTAAATATCATACATGAACATTTTTCTTGAGGGTGGAATAAAAACTATTTAGAGGATTTTATTATTAATGTGTATCCACTTTGGAGTTCATATCATGGATTTTATCCTAGGCATGACATAACCTTGGAGTTCATCATACATTTGGGTTGGGCGCAGACCTAGGAGAACGTGTAAATAAATTAATTTATTAAAATAAATTTTTTAATTAAAAAATAATATCCTGATTTCTCCTATAAGAATACAGTTATGATGGAATCTTAGGGTCATCTGCACAAACCTAGAGTCATTTGAGAGGGTGTTGAAGGAACATATATGGGAGAATGACAACCAGATCATGGATCGTCAATCCGTGTACCAATAGAACGTTGGTATCTCACCAGTGATAGTGACATTCAATCATTTGTCGATATAAATTGATCCCAATAATGGAACGATGTTTTTTATTATGATTTATACCAATTTGATTTCTCTTGGGATGAATGTAAATCAATTGGCTAATGGATTGATTCAAGGGTTGATCACATTACTAGTGAAGGGTTATTTAATAGTGAATTTAGGGGAATTTTTTATTTTATCTTGGTTCTTAATTTTTAGTTATAATATAAAATAGTTTAGGAAAACCCAAACATGATTTAGGTTCATTACAGTTTTTTTATTTCATGGTTTTCTCCCACCGTTCATCATGAGTTATTCATAATTGTTTTGTTTGACTGGTGGTTTGATAAAATACGAGATAATAAATCATTGGACATACATTTCATGGTAAAAACAATTGTTATCTCATATATTGGTTTGGATAAATTACATGATCAAGTTGGGATGAAGGTGAAAATGGATTTAGACCAGGTCGGGATGGGAAAATTTTGATTTGGAAAATATATAGAAGAAAAGATTATTAGATGATTCTCTAGCAACCGAGATGGCTAGAAATCAGTTCTTTGGTAATGATTGAATGGTATTGATCGAGATCTATTTTCCATGAATGGGATGTGAAAAGGATATAATCATAGAAACATCAGAGGAAGATGATTCAGGATGAACATGTGGTCTCTAAAAATCACAATATACATGGTGTTTAATCCAAGACAACATAGTGTGTGGGGCCATGGATACAATTCTAGGGTTTCCATGAGAAAGATAAATACCACATGACACGTCATCCTTTCCAAGTATATAAACATATAACTTAGTGGGTATATAAATGCAACTAACTATACAGGGACACAACCAGGAGTACACATGATCAAATACACCACAGACCCAGGCATGGAAAATGAACACAAAAACATGGCGTGATACATGGGTAAGACCCAGTGCTGATGGGACATGCAATGTAATACTAGTAATTGACATGAAATCCTTCAAATATAGCATGGAACCCTTTTCCCCTTTATCTAGGAAAAGTATTATTAGGTTTTTTTTCTTTGATGAATTCCATGAGGGATTAGTATGTAATCGCTTCCTAAATATAAGATGATGATACCTTATGTGGAACATCAATGCTGGGTAGATTTTTTAGAATTATTTCTTGAGGACCCAAGAGACTTCCTCAATCATCATCATTTCCCTAGGTGGGGATCTTTGTGTCATCATTAAAAAAACTATACGAGCATCAATCCCTTACTATGTGGTATAATCCAGATTGGTTTGTTAGTATACCCCATGACCGTTGGTATAATCCGCATATGTGTATCATTCTTTTTAGACTTTAAGTGTCTACTTATATTCGATAGAATTGATGAGCATGACATCTCATGTGGATTCCATCAGTGCTATCTGACTAATAGAGTGTGCACTCATGGATGAGCGATACATGGAACCTTCGAGGAAGGATCTTAGGATATCATTACAATTTTTACTTTAACATGAGGATGTGTGTCAATGTTGATTATATCTATATATTATTTTTATATATGAAGCTAACATATACTTGTGATGAGGTTAATATTATTATTTATTATTTATGCTTAGTAATTTTAGGGTTTACTACTTTTTATTGTTAAAATCACCCATTCCATGGAATTTTCCCACACATGTAATGTCTTATGAAGTTGAATATCCTTTTAAAAATTCCCTGGTGGGTCCAAGGCATGGTTGAGCTTAGTGGGATAGGTAGAATAATGCGTGATACTATAGTTTTGTTGACAATATTGCTCAACAAAATTACCTGTAACATATTGTTAACATTATAAAAATTATGTTTTAAGTATTATTTGTGGCTATATATGGATGAAAAGAAATTGGGAGGATACCTATAATGGTAAAGTTAGATATTTGTTGAATTTTTAGAAAAAAAATTTCTATTTCTATAGCTTTCGTGGGATTTACACATCATGGAACAAGGATACAGGACATGTATGTCATAAAATAATTATAAATCCATTTTTAACAAAAAGAGATGGGTTTTTAAAATACTTTGGGATTTGTTAATTACATGATATGTAATTGGGTTACACTTTATGTAAAGTATAATGTGTTGTTTTTAAATAGAAATTTTGGATGGATGATCTATTTATTCCCCACAAGAAATCCATTCTCTGGACCCGAGAGCCGTCCCAAGGTGATTTCAGATTGTTAAAACCCTTCAGGGTCATTTCATTTAATAATTTAATGTGGTTCTGATTATCATGTGACTTTCTGGGTAAGAATTCTCTCCATATCTTGATATCCATCTCTTTACCTCGTTAGAGTTCAATAGATCATATTGGGATTGATGGGTATAAGCAATGTGTTGTTGAATCTTATATCTAGGATGATTTAATAGATCTTATGTGATTACGTTCTTATAGTCTAGTTCTGTTTTGATCATTGTGTTTCTATGAAAAGTGTGTGGTTCCGTCATGAAGCCTAATTTTTATTAACCCTAAATTACTTTATTTAATTTCAATTTATTGATTAAATAATTTTTTTATTTTAATTAAATTAATTTCAATTGGTTTTTTGGAAGAATATAATTCCATTAAATTGGGGGATGTAGTTTTAGAAATTGGATTTTGGCATGAAATTGGGGAAACACCCAATTCTACTAAATTTGGGTGAAATTGAGAAACTGATGAAATTTAAATTATTGGATTTAAATTTGTGAAACTGAAGGATATTGTTTGAGATTTAATCTAATGAATTTAAATAGAGAAAATGAAATATATAATTGAATAGTGAATTGATTTCAAATTATTTTTTTGTAAAAAATGGCCTAAAAATAGCTTTGATAGAAACCTTTTGGTTTTATCTTGTAAATTGAATGTTTTTTATTAGAAACCCATGTGTTGGGTTTCAAATGGAAATTTTCATATTTTAAATCATATAATGGGGTGGATTTTATATTAAATTGTTTCAAAATAATTTTTCAATCATTTATTTATTATTAGAGCACATGAAAGCTTTAGGTAGTTAGTGAGTTATTTGAAAAACACTCTGTGATTTACAATATTCCAAAAAATAAATGCAGAACATCACACCCTTGATTGGATGGTGATGAAGTCTGGTTGATTAGTTTCATAGGGGGCATGTGTATATACATATTTTCCTGATGACTATTTGAGTGTGTGGATTAATTTAGACTTGTACTATCGTACCTATTAGGCATATGACCATGATTCTCACTAATTTGTATAATAAATGAATATATTCCTTTGTTATAAAATTTTTATAGTACCTGAGAATTTATATAAACTATTTTATATAAAAAATTTATTATTCTATTTTATTGAAAGTTACCATCAATTAAAATGTAAAGAATTTATTTAAAGTATTTCAATCAATTGAAATGTAATGAATGATTTTTAAAATATGATTTTGAAATACCAAAAATTTAATTTAAAGTTGAAAGCTCTTTATTAGGTCAATAAAATGGTGGAATATCATTATGGAATACTTGGTGAGACCCTATTGGGAATTTGGTTCACACCCTACCTATTCCTTCATGTGTTTTGGATTATCTCCCTTTAGGTTCGATCAGGGGCAAAGAATCACTTGGAGGTGTTTCCATATTTTGATTCGTGGACATAAGGAGTTACATCCTTTTGGACTTGTGATGTTCTATCATTTTTCTATTAATATTTGATATAAAATTTGGTTGTTTATACCTATTTGAATACTAGTACACCTCTTCCCATTGAGTTTATTTTGTATATATATTGTCTTGTTATCGTGGTTCTGAAATGGTTGGGGAAAAATCATTCTAACATTCATTTTTTATGATACAATGTTTTATTCACTAATGCATGTGGATTAGGATTGTCCTTCGTACTTTGTCAATGTCGGCATAGTTATTAGGTTCCCAGGGTACCTCTGTTGGTTTATTAAAAAGTGATATCATACCAAGTTAAGATTATTATGTTGATGAAAACATGCATTTTTTTGTTCTTATAAATACATAAGAGTTAGTTTAAAATGAGTTCCTAGAAAACCATCACTACAATGAACCTAATTTCACTAAGCATGGTTAGGGAAATTTGTATTTAGAATTAGTTCTATTTTTTCCAACATTTGATTTGGATATGTTGAAATCCAAAACATTCATGTCTATATGTTTGGATTAATTCCCCTTGTTTCTCTGTTTCGGTGTTAATATTATAGATTCTTTATTGTATGTGGATGTTTTATAGCATCATGCCTTCAAGAAGGTATGAGAATAAAATACATGAGGTAGCTTCTACTAATCCTCTATTATAAAATCATCATAGGGACTTGAATCCAGTTGAGGTGATTATTCATATTATCAAAACTGTAGTATATAAACCACCATCATATACCATTCATTATATAAATGTGGAAACTCAGAGAGATGATCTATGAAATAGTTCTCATGAATTTATTTTCCACAAGAAATCATCATTAAATAGCTCAAATTATCCTCAAGATTTTGCGGAATGGATGATAAAGATGAATAGTTTGTTTGGGTTATTGGTGAAACTCGATGAAATCATGGTGAAGTGTTCCACCTTTAAGCTTTAAAGAATGAGCAAGATATGGTGGGATATGATGGTGATTATGATGAATCCTGAGGGATTAGAGTGGAAGGACTTTAAAGTTATTTTTACAAACCAGTTATATCCGGAGTCAATGAAGTTGGCCAAGTAAATAGAGTTTTTTCAAACATGAACATGCTGACATGACTGTGAAATAGAACACAAAACTTTTTATGGATCTTGTGAAATTTTCACATAATATAGTATGAAATCAGAAGATGAAGGCTGGAAGGTTCAAGTTGGGACATTTATCTGATTTTATTTCTCATGTTTTCTTTTTGAAGAGTAATTCCTATACTAATTTTCTAGATATAACACTGATGGTAAAAATGGACATGGATGGAAATCTAGGGTTGATGAGAGATTATTTCTCTCCATTTGAGGGTGAAAGCTCCTTTAACAGAAAGTATAATTGTGTTTATTTTTATTGTGGTTCTTTGAGGAACTATTTATTAAACCTCATATTGTTCCTAGAAGAGGCCCTTTGATTTGATACCATTGTGGCAATATAGTGCACTCAAAGAGGGTTTTCATTTAGGCACCCAAGGTATGTGGATCATCTAGACACTCAAGTTACTTGCAGAAGTTATACCATATCTTTCCCACTCTGAAAAGTAGTACAATATTATCATATCCTACCAAAACTATTGGGGAATCAAATACTTCACATACAAAGGAGTTCGATCCATATGCATATGGAATGAAGATTCTTCACATAGTGGAAGAGTCTAAATTGAAAGATAATATGGTTCTAGCAATCGTGATAGGCTTCATCACAATAGATTTTTCATTAGTTACAACATTATTTGATACTAGTGTATATCATACATTTATTTCAACATATATTGTTAATATGATAAATCTTACAAAATATCTTTTTTCTTATGTGATGGATATTACTATAGCCCTTGGAAAAGGAGAGAGTAGGGTTTATATAGTACCTATTAGGCCTTATCCTTATTATATGTAGATATTTCTTGGAGTTTTTTTGTTCTCAACATGAAACATCTTGACATTATTTTTTGGATGGATTGGCTCATTGACAACAATGTACGAATTGATCACTACCTTCGACAGGTCTCATTTACTTTACGTGTTTGGGTTTTCCGAATCCTTAAAGTATAATGGGACCTAAATATGAGTATATACAGACCCTTTTATCCAATATGAGGTAATGTAATATCATTTTTCACTTATGATCTTGATATAGAACCTTTGAGTAGTGATCTCCCTCCAGTTGTCGATGAGTTTCCTAATGTTTTTCCTTCCAAATTCTCTGGTCCTCCACCGATAAGGGTGGTAGTGTTGTCTATATACTTATTACCTAGTACTCAAACAGTTTTAATTCCTTCCTACTTCATGTAACAAACTGATATAAATGAGTTGAAGACTCATTAGGATGATCCTCTAGAGAAAGCCTTTATACACCCAAGTGTATCACCTTGGGTGGTGCCAATTCTTTTTTCTAAGGAATATGATGATTCACTCCACCTTTATATTAATTACTGAAAACTAAAGTAGTAATGGTAATGAAAAACTATCCATTTCCACTTATTTATGATCTATTTGATTATTTTAAAAGGGAAAATTGGTTCTCAAAGATCTATCTTCGATTCGGTTACCATATGTTGAGGATAAAAGAATAAAAAATTTAGAAAACTACATTTTGGAATAGGTTTGACCAATATGGGTAGGTTTTCATGCCTTCTAGTATAACCAATGCTCCAACAGTCCTTATGGATTTAATGAAAAAAATATTCCATGATTATCCAGATACTTGTGTAATAGTCTTTGTGGATGAAATTATGGTTCACTCCATGCCTGAGGAGGATCACGTGAGTTGTCTGTGATGTGTTATAGAATATTTTAGAAATAACCCAATTTATTCCAACCTTTTGAAATGTGATTTATATATTCATGAAGTTAAATTATTGGGACATGTGGGGTCAGATTATAAGGTATTATTTGATTCTAATTTGTTGAAGGTTGTTATTAAATGAGAGAAACCATGAAATGTTTTTGAGATTCAAATCTTCTTAGGTCTATTCGGGTATTATCACTGGTTTATTGAGGAATTCTCATATTTGTCTTCTCGAATGACTACTCTAACTCTTAAAAGGGAGTAAATTGTTCTTAGGATGAGATATTTCATAATTATTATTTGGAGATGAAATGTCTTCTGAATACTGTGTTGGTGTTGAATTTTACAAAGGCAGGGAAGTGATATTTGTTCTTCTGTGATGCCTCGGGTTCAGGTTTGGGATGAGTTCTTATGAAAGGTGATCAAATCATTACATATGACTCTCATCAGCTTAGGTCCCAAGAGAATAATTATCTAACCCATGACCTTGAATTTGAAACTATGATACACATACTAAAGATTTGGAGATATTACCTTTACAATGAATGGATCTCTATGTTTTTAGATCACATGAGATTGAGTTATATCTTCTTTAAAAAATATTTGAATCTCATCCAGAGGAATTGGGTGGAATACGTTTAGTCTTTTGATTTCAAAATTGACTATAACTAGGGGAAATGGAATATCATCGTGAAGGATTTGAGCTAGAAAATTCTGACACATTCCATGAATGAATCTTTAGAAGAGTGGAACATGATGGATCCAATTTTACAATTTCATATTAATGACTAGGAATCATGGATAATCTCTTCTTGGCCTGTTTTCAATTCTAATTCACTCTTCTCGAGATGATTCTTCTGAATCGAAAGCTTGATTATGAGTTATGTGGCATTAGAGAGTATCTTCATGCTAGGGAAATCATTTGGTACTGGTTATTCTCCAAATTGGAAATTCTATGCTATCAGAGTCATTTTGATGTGTCATTAATAGTAAGGAAATTAGTGGTGGGGGATTTCAATAATTCCCAGTGGGTTTTTCACTAAGTAACAACAAAGATGTTCTATGACATATAGTGATAGTTCTTGTGGTCAGGTATGAGACGAGGCATCAATGATTTTTTCTGTCATTGTTATATGTTCCAACAGGTTAAGGATGAGTAATAAGAGCATTTGGGTTTGTTTAAGACATTTTCAGTCCCTATATGGAAGTGGGATGATATCTCCATGGACTTTGTTTCTGGGTTTCCATGTTCCCAGAGAATGTTTAATGTGATATGTGATGTCATCAATCAATTGACTAAGTCAACACACTTTATACCCATTCTTGATACAACCAATGTTTAGGACATGTGAAATCTATATATAAAAGATATTTTTCATCTATATAGAGTTCCAAATGCTGTAGTTTTTTATAGAAATCCTCAACTAACTTCTCATTTTTTGAGAGGACTTGAGGAGGAAATAAGATCTCAGGTCTATTTTAGTATGCCATAACATCTCCAATAAGATTAAAATACAAAACGAACTATACATATCTATGAATATTTTATCTACGCCTTCATCCTTGTCTTTGGTGGATATTGGGATGATGATCTTGGGGTAGTTGAGGTTTCTTATAACAATAGTCACTATTTTATGATCAGAATGGATCCTTTTGAGTCCTTGTATGGACAACCATGCCAATATCTATTGTGTTGGTCAAATATTGGTGAATATTTATTGGTTTAACAAATCATTTTTTAAGAGACAACATCAATGATACAGTTGATTCATCTGATGATTTTGACGACACATAGTTGGTATTATTTTAATGATGATCACTATTGTAGACAGTTTGCATTTTTAGTTAGTGAAAAGGTATTCATGAATGTTTCACCTAGGTTGGGTAATTGACTTAATGAAAGGTTATGTAAGATTGATACTTGTTTTGTGGGAGCTTTTGAGATTTTTGAATATGTGAGATATGATCATTACCATTCAGAACATCTTCCAGAATTAATATCGATACATAACATGTTCTATGTATGAAAACTCTGAAATTTTCTATCTTATCCATCTCATGTTCTAAGATGGATTGATCTTAATGCTGAACCTGATTTATCAATGACTGAATGAATATTTAGGCAATTTGATTCTAAGACCAAATTAATTCATGGGAGAATGATAAATTTGGTTCATGTGACATGGAATCATAGTTCTAATTCTCATAAGACATAAGATAATGTGGCATTGATGACATAATAGTGGCCTCACCATTTCGATATGGAAGTTTTTTTATGGTATTAATGAAGAAATAATGTTTTTTATGATGGAGAGGTTGTAACATCCCATTAACCATTTTACATGTACATTTTTATTATATTTATGGTTTCACTTTTTAATTGGTTGGGTGGGGCTGAGAAGGGATTGGGAGGATACCTATTGTGATTTTGTCAAAGAGTTGTTGGAATTTCATCATAAACCCTTTTGGTTCTATTGCACAATGGGGATTTACATTCGATACAATGTGGATACATGACAATTATGTTCTAAATCAATAATAAGTTCATTTTTAACTAATGGGGATGGGGTTTTAAGTGATTTTGGGATTATTCAATTTTATGATGTGTAAAAGGGTTATGCATCATATAATGTCCCATGTTTTGTTTTTAAACAAAAACATTGTCTAGAATTTATATTTCCTCATCCCCAAAATTCTTTGATCTCAACCTAAGATCCAACTCCAGGTGGTGTTGGATCCCACAAAGCCTTCTAGGTCATTTCGTTAAATAATTGAACATGGTTTCGATTGCAGTGTCACTTTTCAGGTTATCATTCTCCATATATTTTTGTCTCCTTTTATTTTTCTCATTATTGTTTGATAGATCATATTGGGATCGATGGATATAATCTCTAGGTTTTTGAATATTGTTTATAGGTCTTGTTCCTAGAACTTCTGGTCCAACATTCTTGTTTGCGGGTTCCATTGTAGGCATTGTGTTTTCATTAAAGGTATGTGTTTCCTTTATGATGCTTAATTTCTATTAACCAAAAATTTCATAATTTAATTTCAATTACTTGATATAAATGAAATTTATTGATTTCAATTAAATTTCATTCAATTGGTTTGTTTCAAAAACCCAATTTCATTGAATTGTGGATTTGGATTTTGAAATAAGATTTTGGCATGAAATTTGGGAAAAACCCAATTCCATTGAATTAGGGAGAAATTGATAAATTATTTGAATTTAAATTGTAGGACATAATTTTGTGAAATTGATGGAAATTTATTGAAGTTTAAAATTTTGAATTTAAATTGAGAAAATGAATTGTGGTTGATTTTAAATTATTATTGTGAAAAATTTCTTTAAATACTATTGATAGAATACTTTAGGAAGTTTCTTGGAGAATAACATATTTTTTTATTAAAAACACGTGTTTTGGGTTTTAAATGAAAATTTGAGTGTTTGAAATGATATAATGGGTTGAATTGTATTTCAAATAGCTTTAAAATAAATTTCCCATTGTTGTTGTTTTATTATATAACATGAAAACCATGGGTATTTAGGAGTTATTTGGACAAAAATCAATGATTTAAAATGTTCCAAAGAAAAAATAGACCACATCACATCTCCGATGGGATGGTGATGAAGTCCTCTTGAAAAATTTCAAAGGGATCATGGCCTCTATTTCAGTGTGTAGAGTCCTTTATCTTGAAACTATCATACCTATTTTTCATATGACCATGTTTCTCACTTATTTTTTTTGTTAACTGAATATATTCCATTTTTTAAAAATGTTTACATTCCTTTTGAATTTATATAAACTATTTTATATAAAAAAATATTTATTAATTATTATTTTTTAAATGTTATAGAAATTGAAATGTGAATCATTGAAATAAATTATTTCCATCAATTAGAATTCAAATCATGACTCTTTTAAATATGATATTGATATTCGAAACTTATTTATTTAAAATTGAATTCACTTTATTTGGTTAATTGAGTAATGGAATGTTATTAGGGAATCCAAAGTGCGACGAAAAAAGGAATCAAAATCACACACTAATTGTGACCTTAGGTGTTTGTTGATTATCTCCATTCATGTTTGAACAGGGGTAAAGCACAACTTGAAGGTGCTTCTTTTTATTGATCCATGGACTTGGAGAGTTGTTCCATTCGAGAATTGGGACGTTCTATCAGTTTTATGGTAATTTTATGTGTTAATTATGGTTGTTTATACCTATTTGACTTCTAGTACACTTATCTTTATGGATTTTCTTTTGTATCCATACTATCTTGTTATCTTACTTCTACAATGTTTGTGAAACAGTTGTTCCCATTTTCATTTTTTATGACCTGAAATGCTAGTTTCCAACCAATGGGGATTAAGAATACCCTTCAGGATATGTCATTTATTGATTAGTTATTGGGTTAAAAGGGTACTTGAGCCGGTTCAAGACATTATTGGTCAGATTTCTTTTAGTTTCATTATTGTGGGATTATATTTATCCATTCTTATTTACTGTACATGTTATCATAATCTCATGGTGGAATTTTAGATGTATTCATGTAAGGTAATTAGATTCTTTAGATTTCAACAAATAATGGTCTTAGAGATGTGTCTATGTATGGATTGAGGTACATTATGATACGGTCTTCCATGTGTTTGATATACCTAATCATCACTCATCTCTAGACCTATACTATTATAGGTGGGCATGGTTCATTCTTGGAATATGCCTCACATGGATGGGTCATGACATTTACCTCCCAAGGGGAAGAAAAGAATTATATCCAATGAAATGTTGATGCGGGTAGTGGAGTGACAAAATATATCATTCCCCTTCTCAACCCCATGATCCTTCCCCCTTAAGGCATGTTCAAATACTTCAAGGTATGGAAGAGATATGAAATTTTTAAATACTCATTCACATGAGATTAAAAATTAGGGGAGTACTGCAATTTTGGATAGACAAATCTTGATTAGTGGGAGTGGTAAATTTACATTTCAATTCTTTGTTTCCACATTGGGAACACATGTAAACACACACAAACAAAGACACATCCATGTAATGACATCACAAGAATTTGATAAGAATCACCATTCTTAGATAGATAACATTTTTAAGAGAGGAAAAAGGATTCCATATAGGATGATATGATGATATATGTTCTCCATAGGTGAAATGATCTACTTTTGTGGTAGATGGAACATTGTTACAAATTTTTTTTACCATACCATAAAGTATAAGGGTATATAAATTAAGAATGATCACTGAGTACAACCGTCACACTCTATTACACCTTACCGACCCTATGTTCCATGATATAGATATTTTTACTTTTTGAAGCTATAATAATTATAAAATATATATTCTAAAAAATTGATTTTTTCCTTATTTGATGAATTTAGGTCTTTTCACAAGTATCTAGATGGGTACAAGGCTTCCTATATTATAGTTTTCAACTACTACATTTCATGACATACTGATTCAAATTCCAATCCTATATAACCATATTAGTAGAGATCATTTCTAATATAATTTTCCCAAGAGAGACTAGGTCCGTTTCACTTATTCTATGGGAGTCATCCATGACTGAGGAGGTGACAGGGGTGGATTCACCCAACCCACTTAAATTGGACTACAATGGATCCTCGAAGGTTATTTTATCCATGGTTTTAATATATTTATAACTTGTGAGGTGGATATTGTGGGAGGTGGTCATGAACCACCATGTGATCTAGTCATGGAAGGGTGTGTTCATGTTCATGTAGTTTAATTTGACATAATAATAAGAAAAGGAAAAGTCATAGTCATGATATATAGAGAAGTAATCATTGGGGAAGAAAGCCAGGATGCACATCATGAAGAGTTTAAAACAACTAAGAAATATGGTTTTTTAGACTAGGCGAGTGACTTATAATGTCACTGATTTTACTTTTGGAATTTTCATATAGAAGTGTGAATTTCCCTGACCACTTGATGGTATACTAGAACAAAGAGAAGACCTCATTGTGGAAGAAAATGTCCCCACCCACCAACTACTAGTGTGCACTAGATATAGGGTATCAGTACCAATTTCTGAAAGGGGGATGACCTAATAACCTCATAGAGTTTAACGGTCTTTTAATATATCTCAATCTATGGGAGAAACGTTGAGATAGACCATTATTCCTTGGAATTTTAATTTATCTCATGACAACATGAATATAATGATATATGGGATCTATTTCATTGTTCACCCATAGAGAATATTAATTACAAGATACACTAGATTCACTATCCATTCACACATCTACGATATAGGGGTTCAATTATCGGAATATCTGCACTATAAAGGGGGAGATCACATGGGAATGTGAGATAGAGAAAATGATCCAAACTAGTTTCTTCAAGGAATAATCAATGACACATTTTACTAATATTTGAGACTAAACACTTCAAGAATCCTCTCACTATTAGTATACAATCCTAGGGAAATAATGTAATCCAACTAAGTTAAAACATTATTGAAATACATTAAATGAGATCTAAATGAAACTAAATGAGTGTTATGGGAGTACAATAGGTTTTTCATGGATACTAATACTGTAGTGACTAACACTGCTACTATGGATGAGATCTTCCACCATACTAATTAGGTTTAGCTATAGATTCAGATAGTGTACAAAATATTTTGGATGAGTCCAATTAATTAATTTTTTTAAAATTACTATTGAATGAAGAAATACTATATCTCGTGGATGCACATAAAACATTAAGTCAATCAAAATGATAATTTTCCTCTTTCTTCTTAAATTAAACTTTTTTTTATTTTTTTTAAATCATTATTTTTACATAAATGGTGAAATACATGAAGAATTACCTCGAAATAATAAAATCCACTAATACTGGAATTCAATGGGGTTTCCACTTGGACATTTTAACCACGAAATGTACAAGATATCTAGATATAGCTATGTATGAACCATCCTTGTATATTGGAACTAGTATATTCATATATAGAAGATGATTTCCACCTACAAATATACTAATCGATGGGTAAAGGTAGGTTGGATATAGAAGCCAATATATTGTTACCATATATTAGTTTTGAATCACTTAGTGATGAAAATTTATTTTCTCTTATACGTGTGCTCATGGATGGATATGAGAAGCCGAATATAGTTGAATATGAATAATCACCATATATTATAGTTAGTTCACATAGTTTCTGAATTTTGTTACCTAATTGAAATTATATAATGGATAAGTATATGAAATCTAGATATAATAGCCTATATACCATCACTATACACTAATGTTGGTCCACGTGGTGATGTAAGATGATTTTCCCTGGATATGGGATCTTGTACTGGTATAGGAAATTAAGATATAGATATATAAATACTATCAAAAAACACTTGAGTTAGTCCATTTGGATGTGAAACATGGTTTCCTCCTGGACATTTTATTATGGGTGGGTATAGGCAAGCTAGATATAACGACATAAATAATATCACCATACACTATAGTCAGTCCATTTGAACAAGGAATATGGTTGAATCAGAATAATGAAAATTATAAAGTGGATATTTATTGAATTAGGATTTTAAATTTCATGTGGGGATTGATAACCCTAAAAATACACCATTTGAATTTTACATGGGTAATTTGAACTTTTATATAGGAGAAATAAAATAGTGATCAAATTTTCCCTTGGTTGAGGGACTTAGAGAGAGTGGATTGAATTTTATTAAGGTCATATAGAATACCCCATTGATATTATTTTTCATTATAAGACCCTAAAAGTTTCCATAAGAATCATATATTTTAGGATTTGTTGGTTGGAATATCATTTTTTCTTTTTCACCCCTTTATGGGATTTTAATATGTAATGTTTTATACATTTTATTTTTTAGATAAATTGAATATTTATTGGATAGGTGAGGTGAATGATTAAAAATAAGAGACACATAGTATCTAATTTATTTGTTTTCAACCTGGCGATTTCTATGTCTCTTCCCTTAGGCAGTTTATGGTCATGAAAGATAGACCAATGTAACTTGTATTTATGGTCAGACAACTTTGAAAAACTAGTGAGGTAGTTAATCTTGTATCATAGGTGTGATAAACCTAAAATTAATGAGATATTATAATTTCACTAATGTACCCATCCACATGGGTAGGTTAATGTAGTGTAGGGTTATGATTCTTGAACCAAAGGTTGCTAAACATGAAGGCCATACAACTTTTACCAAACTGTTAAGGGTGAGTTTTTTATATAATATAGAGGACATGTTGGTAGAACTAAAGTTTGTGTAGGTCTACATTAGTACATATATACTTGAAATATGTGTTATTAGTTTATGTTTTTAATGATTATACCAATATATCAATTGTTTAATATCACATTGCTTTGAAAAAAATAAAGGATGCAATCATATAGTATAAAGAATCTTTGTGGAGAATGTACATAGTATTATGTCATGATGATCAAACATGTGTCTGTGTAGTTTAGAGTTATATGAAATGTTCTTATGTTAGTCAAATAATGGATTCCAAATTATTTATCTAAAATTGGTATGATGTGTGAATGTATAACATTTGAGGAATTCAAATAAACATAGATATCTGGATAAGGGATACAAAAACCATAACATGAGATACCTGAATTAAAATAGGATAGTATGGAATAAGTTTATAGTTAATAACCAAGGAACCCATTAAATTTACAGTTCCAATATAATATTATAAGATCATATAGAATTTAAAGGGCCTTCCACTTAGGCTATAGTTTCCTTTGGTTTTTAGATATGAATATGATGGTATTAATATTACAAAGAAAAGGTGTCTATTAAATCCAAATAATGTCATTACTAATGGAAGAAGAAATTTTACCAAATATTTAAGCACATAATGAATTATGTATGCTTATAAAAAATAAGTGTAATATCCCTAGATTTTAACACACACACACACACACACATATATATATATATATTAAATTATTTTTCGTTCAATATCGTTGTTCATCTACACTAGTAGAAATTCAATGATATACTATGAAATTAATATAATCATTTTCAAAATATCATTTTTATGAAAAATAATATATCAATATATGATATAAAATATTAAAATTCTTAAAATAATAAAATTAGCATGATGTAATATTATAAACAGTTAATGTTTAAGAATGTAATTTTAATTTAAAGTTGTTTATATTTATATTTGGTTTTCCTATTAAAATTTTAACATATATATTCTTTATAAAAATAAATTGATAAAATAATATTAATTTTTAATCTATAATATCAAAATAAAAATTTTATTTAATTTCAAACATTTTTGGAAAATATCACTTTTTAATTGAAAATGAATTTTATAAAAATTAATGTTTTTACAACATTATCAATATATAATAATGAAATGAAGGTCATAAAATCATTGAATCTATAAACTATGAATTTAATGAATAAAATTATTTAATTTAAAATATTATTTGAACATATAAAACCCATGTCTGATATTTTTAGAACTAAAATAAAACATTTCTTAAATAGAAAAACTACCTTTTCCATTTATTTTAAATAATTAATATTTTTTATAACAAGATTATGAAGTGATTTTAATGACACATTATCATTGTTAGATTTATTGTAAATCAATTTTCATCATAAAAAAATTATTTAAATTAATAATTTTGACTCACATTTATATTTTATTCATAAAAATATTATTATCTTTAAAAGTGTTTTTTAGAATTAGGCACGTTTATTCTAAAATTAAAATATCTTAATCATAGTAATAATTTTTATAAAATCATAATAATTTATAAGATTATAATTTTGTAATTCCTTATAAGATAAAATTTAATGATGACCATTTTAATTAGTCATCATTGGTGAAGAAACGTTACCAAGGTAAAAGTAAACAGTGGTAAAGTTTGATGTCATAAATAACTCACTTTTTTCACCAAAATGAGAGTATGATATTTGTTTAGACAATAAAATGTATAAAAATTAATATTTTCAAAATATGGTAGTCTTTGACCAAGAAATAGTGTAAAGAAATAATTTAATAAGTTAAGGCAATTCCAAAGATACCATTACCTTGACTTATAAAAAGGGCCATTTGACACCCACCATTAAATATAGATTACTTATAAGTACATTGGAAAAATTGTCCTATTGTTTCATCCGAGAACCTTAGCCCACTTTCGTAATCATTTTTAATTATTTATTAATATTAATCATTTCATTTTGAAAGATAATTCTAATGAAATTCAATGTTTTCGATATGGGTACTACTATCCTATTAGTGCAGCCTATTAATTTTACTCTTCCTAATAATCTCATGAATATTAAATATAATCAAATATGTATCATATATAGTATTAAAATTTATTATATTAATTTCAAATTAATTATTAATTCATTTTATAGCATCTTCTAAGGAAAAAATGCATCGATCACACGTATGTGCAGACTACCGCCTCCACAATGTGATACAAAAATTTTCATTTCCAACCCACTGGTTTGGTATCAAAAATAGGGTTTATGAATAAATAATGTTTATTTCACTTATTAAATTCATTAATGGTCACATTTTACATTTACATTCGTTCAATCAATTTGTTAAGAAATGAGATCGCTAAATATTGCGTATGTGCAAACTACCACCCATATTAACACAATGTCTTATTTCACTTAACCACATAATATGGATGGAACTAAAATTTAAATTAAAGAAATAATATTATATTTAAAATTTAGTTATAATAATTACATTATGAATTATCATATACCATCACTACATCCATTTATTGAGAAAAGGGTTCATTACTCGTGCGTACATGCGGGATACTAACTCCATGAATGATTAATTTCAATTTTAAAAATAATACATAATTAATGGTTATAAAAATGGAATTCATTGATTTATATGATATATATTACCTGATTATTATTCTTTAAATATTATATTAACATTATTTAATATAACTTTTTTAGTTCTTTTGATCATTAAGACATGCTTTTGTTTTGGTCGGTTTACCACCTACTTGAGCGATGTTGTAATGTTTATATAGTTAATAATTAATTAATTTTATATAATATTAATGATATTTATTATTAATTTATTAAATATTTATTAATATTTATTATTTTATAGAAATAATATAAAATAATGTTAAAAAATATCAACTCCATTCGTTAAAAACTGTCAAAATAATTTTGTCTCAGACTTCATCTTAATGAGTGGTAATTAAGAATATCATGGAATGACTGTTAAACATTATAAATAATCATGGGATATATATTAAATTTACATATGTAATATTTTAATGATTAAATGTTTCTCAAAGATCATGGATCAACATTACTATTACAAATCTTTTTTAAGACAATAAAATGTATAAAGAACCATTTCTAAAAATAATATGAAATGAACCATTGTATTCATATTAAAAATTATAAATGAATTATATAAAATAGATAATTACTCTTCCTATATAGGGATAATGACGTTTTTTATTCAAATATTTCTCCGTAATTATTTTTTTCATCAAACAATATATCATTGTCAAGAATAATTCCTATCCTCCGTAATGACAATTTCCCATTCTTGTCTATATTTTATTCTCACAAAAATGTTTTCCTTAAAATTTTGAAGCACAATTAGTTGTAGTCACCTGAAATTTTAATATTATCTTTTTCCTTTCAAAATCAATATTATTTTAAACTTTTATGATTTGGATTTTTAACAATGGTATTCTAAAATATTTAAAAAATTCCTTCCTTTTATACTGAAAAATAATATCTTACACTCTACATTGGGTTTTCATATCCTTTATGAGTTATCAAATAGCATTTATGGAATTCTTTTTGTAACAAAAAACTACCAATATTTTCATTGTACATTTTTGAGACATTTATTTCAATTTCAATTCTTCATTATTGGTATTTTATTTTCCAAATATTGTTTTTCAATTTCATTAAAAGTTATCTTTTTGAAAGTGACATATAGCTTCTTATTTGTTCAATAATTTCAATAATTTGTTTAAATTATTTTTTTTGTTTCATTCCCATGTTCTAATTTATGTATAAAATAATTAGATCTTATAGAGTTATGTATTATTAATCACCATTTATTGACCTTATAAAATACCCCTTTTGGGTTATGGAATTTTGATATCAATTGATCTAATACTTGAAATCATTTTTTTGAAATACCACTTTGAAATATTTGGAGAACCATTTTTCTTTTAATGGGTTCTTTACGATTTAATGAATGGTTTTTTCAATCTGAAAAAATATGTATGGATGATAAATTTTAAAGAACCTACATCTCCTTCTAATGCATTAGTTTAGGTTTTACATCTCATAAGATAATGATTTTGACAGTGAACCTGATGTATGCAAGCTACGTACATGTGATTGAATGTGAATATAGTGATTATTAAATATGTTTACAATATTTTGTGTAAAAAAATGAAAATTGTCTATGTTAACAAGTTTTATGATGTACTTGATATAGATTATACAGGTTTACAAGATTTAGTGTGATACAAATGAAGATTAGTTAGGTTCGGGTTTTTAAGGGTGTACCTAACATAGTTATCTAGGTTGAAAAAGTTATAGTCTCCCATGATTATGCATTTAGAGTATTTATATATTATATTCCCATGATCATGATATTTGGTTGGTGTTTAATGTCTCCAGATTCTAAAAACTTTTCTATGGTTCAGGTTTTTTCATTTGAGATTACTTGTCCTTCTATCATGACTTGTGGACAACTCTTATTATCCTATTTTCCTTTTCATAATAAATTTCCCCTTCCCATGTTTGTCATATGATTTTGATATAATACTTAATGAAATGTTGATAATTTTTCCCTTAATGTGTATTTAAGATCATCTATTTCTTACGATTCAAACAAAAATGATATAAAGATGTGTATAACATGTGATAATTTCAGAAGAGAGTTTACTGTAGTTGAATTATAGAAAAATGTTCATAGGTTTTCTAAAGTAATTTTCCTAAGAAAATGGACCTCAATAAAATAAACCTTTCATTATTGGTATTGTTGGTTTATTATGATATGTAATTTTTAACATATTGAAATTATATAATATAAAGATAGATTCATCTCTGTTTGTATTAAAGCGAGTGTTTAAATAAAGTGTTTTTGTAACCAGATTTAGGAGTTAGGATATAGGCTTACTTAGTTGATATTAAATAAGGGATTAATTATTTTTTTAGGATTAGTGTAGTTATATTATATTCTATGATAAGATAACTTTTTTCAAAACCCTAGGTATACCTCTAAGTATAGGATACCATTTTCTAATTTTTTTAATGTTTTAAGGATGTGGATTTCTTTGAAACTACACCACTATAGAGATATTGGAAAGTGGATGTGGATACAGAACATATGAACCTAGTGTAAATCACATTAACGATGTATGATTTAGTATCAACATAATCTATACATGGTTCGTAATGAGTTATCCTATGATATCACTCCTAGATAAACACTCCAAGGTAATATGACAAGGTAAATCATGTTCTCATTAAAATAAATTAAATGGATTTATTTTATTAAGGAATTATGCTAGATATATCGAGATAACTAAATTTAAATAAATATAGATTAAACCAAGAGTGATTTTGGTAGAACTGAAAGCTATTATGATGTTTTTGAAGAGTAAAAAATTTTGAGGATGGTTTTTGCATAATATTATTAATGATAATCCCCATATAATGTTGAAATTAATCACTCATGATTAACCCTTTTGTTTTTCAAAATAGATATAGATAGGAGTAAATATATTAATAATTTATGCAACTGAAAATGTAGTTTTTTCTTCATATAAAACCAAGTGGGATAAAATATGGTACCAAAAATATTATAGTTATGATGACACAACTATCTCAATTTATAACTAATAACTTGAGTATTTACGAACACTATAAATCACAAAATAAGGTATATATGGAGTATTAAAAATTATTATATGAAGAAAATGATGAATGAATGAAGATTCAGATTCTTAAATGTAAAAACGTGGGAAGAATTAGAAAATAGAATGCCATAAAGGAAATATTTTATTTTTGGTTGGATTAGACATAAAGATGGGTATTATAAAAAATGATTAATAAGATGGTAAAATTGATGAATGATAAAGATATACTATGATTTAGATTTTAGGAGTTTGTTAATTATGCTAATCAATTCCCTGAACCAAAGAAAAAATAGGATAAGAAATAGTAGTAAACTCTAAAATCAAGGGAAAAATTGGGAAGCTATATTGTACTTACTACTAAAACTAGTTTATAAAAAATAATGGTAAATGGTAAAATCACACTCCACTCCAAACATGGGGTTACCTAATTGGAATCTAGCTATAGACACCCTATTAGGAATAAGATGTTTTATAAAGGAATTGAATCATATCCCTAATGATTTAATTTTCAGAGAAAACTTCTATGTATATGATCACAATATCCTAAGAATGAGTTTTATGAAAATTTGAATCTTATTATACATCCTTTAAGATGAATTTTATGTAATATTATAAGTGTATTGACTATATTATTCTATATTAAATGTTAACAAAAAATAGATAAATCATATTTTATTTAAAAAATAAACTTGGGATCAATTATCAATGGAAAGATGAATATCAACTCTCTCTAAAAAGATCGAATCCATTATATACGACTTAATTACCAAACATGAAGATTGTTATTATCAAATGGTTCATAATAAACTCAATATTGTGACATGCCTATTATAAAGGAACAAATTATTTTCTTAGATATTACAAAGTTTATAAGGTGATTAAATCATTATATATCAAATATCGTGCGATATATATATTACATGTACCATCAAATAGTTCATTAGATAGTAGTAATTAAAATTGTGATGATGTGATTTATTTAAGGGGGGATAATGTAAGGCCCTAAAATGTTACTATATATCTTTTCTTTAAAAAAAGTGTTTTCAATAAATTATTTTACATCCAACACCAAAATAATATGACTCATGATATATTATATTAATATTATTAATGAAATATAATAATATAAATCCCTTGACAAATAAAAATATTGTAGGAAGTTATATTTTCATAGAAAATATGTTTAAGGATACTTAATTTTATAAAAAAGAATTTCTCAATAAAAAAATATTTTTTATAAACTATATTTACATTTAAAAGATAATTTTTTTTAATTTTTTAATTTTACTTTTTTATTTTTTATTTTTTATAATTAAATTAATCTTTAAAACCATCTAGTCAAAATATGATTTGGATGATTTTTTGGAATTTTTCAAAAATAATTTATTTTTAGCTAAATAACAAAAATACTATTTTTTACTAATATCTAAACATATACAAATTTATAATGTAGTATGCATTCATCAAAATAATATTAATTTTTTAGAATTTATATATATTTGAAGAGTAATATTATTAAATTAAAAACAATATGATTTATTTTTAAAACTTTTCTTTAATGTTATCGAACCGTAAGTAATATTTAAATATAAAAATAAATTTTATCCACATATATTAAAACACGTTTTCCTAACATGTAGTGATTAAATCTAAAAAATGGAATTAATATTTTAGGTTAATAGTATTATATTGTATTACATGTTCAATTTCATTTTTATGCATAAAAATAAAATTATTAGGATAAAAGTTAATTCTTACGACAATATTACAACTCGTATTTTGAGACAATTGTATTTTTTACCCATTGTAATTTTTATATAATAAAATAAATAAATTTTTTATTATGAATCACTCAAATATAATTGTTTACCCTAATTATATATATATATATATGTTAACAATCATTAAATTGTTAATAAAGATTAAGAATAATTAATGGTAAAAACAATATAATCATTTATATATATATATTAAATAAATTATTTAAAAAGTAAATTTTATTTTATTTAAAAAATGAATTATATTATATATGGATTAAACTTAAGTTGATGATATAAATAATTTATTAAAAAGGTTTACCATATTTTTTTAATAAAATAAAAATTACTTGTGTAAAAACTAGTTACCAAAGTAAAAACATAAATGGTAAAATGTAAAAAGGTAACTGTATAAGACATAAATAATGTATAAAACTATGTTAAAATGAATGTTAAAGGTTTTATTGGACCCATATTACCTAAATATTCTTTATATACTACTTCTGGATCCATTGAACCTTTGATAGTCTCATTGCATCATTTAGAAGATAATGGGAATTTACAAAAAAATGCTAGTTTCATTAAATTGATATCACTTAAAGAAAAATTATTTACCATTTAAAAATTATTAGATCAAATTTAACTATACTATATTCTCTCCTAGTCTCTACATCCACATTCTAGATGAAATATACATGGTAACATACCGTGATAAGAAGCCTTATGGTATTACCCAAGGGAGAACATCTAGAGGGACATGTAATATTCTCAACCAATATTTCTGAATTATTTTCTTCTTATACAACCAAAACCCTATTATATCATGGAAAATATAATAAAATAAGCATTAATAATATATTAAATTTTTTATAGAAATAAAATATTCATTTCTACCCTCCTCCAAACTATCCTATAAATGAAAATGTCTCATGGGTTATATTTGGAATACAACATCAAAAATAAAATTGATCTATTTTTCATAAAAAACATAAAAAGATTAATCAAAAGGCGTACTTCATAAATAAATATTTTATTTAAAACATTATTTTTATTTTTAAAATATATAACAATACCTAAATTTTTTTCTATGTAAACAAAAATTTTTCTTGTGTGTACATGTAGACTTCAGCATCCACAAAAGTGAAGTATTTTAATTTTCACTCAATTATTTTATTATTTATAAAAATATCTTAAAATATATTTACCAAAAAATAATATATATATATAATTTTATGATAATTATATTATTCCAAATGTATAAATTTGTCAACCACACTCACCCATAGATTACACATTGTTCATCTTTGGGTAATTTTAACCTCCAATAGAATCAGTGATGTAATTGTTTTATAATGGATGACTATAGAAACATAATAAATAGTGTTATTACATATTAATTATCAAATAATTAATTTTTTATTGTTATATAAAGTTTATATTAATATTTTAAATTCAATTAATATACTACATCCCATTTGTTAAAAAATACTGAAACAAGCTTGTCCCTGAGGGGGTTGTTTCAAATCATAAAAAAATTCAAATGAAAGAAAATCATAAAATTAAAAATCATTATAAAAATATCAATTAAAATACCAATAATTATATTTAAATGATTAAATTTTAATATATAAATAATAATCATAATTTCCATTATGAAACATGTACTATGGAACTAATTGATTCTAAGAACATCCGATGATGAAAATAAAATATAAAAAATTAATATATTTTTAATAAATGATAAAAATTATGTTTATAAAAGTTTATATGTATAAATAAAATTATTAAATAGGTGATCGATATAATAATAATTTTCATACCTGAGGTTAAATCATATTATGACAAATAATTATATAATGTAAGGGGTTTTGATCTCAATTTTTATTCATTGAGATATGATGCGCATTCACTAGTAGCTTCCTTTTATGGTTTATATACTTTTCATAGAAATTTTTTAATATTTTCAATAAAGCAAAGGTATTTTCAAATCCATCTTATATTGTCTCTTTCATGAGATTTCTATTCAAATTATACCAAGTTTGTAAGGGTCTTTGTTAACTCAACACCCTTCATTAAGATTAAAATATTATTAGTGAAATTATTTCCTCTATGTTCGGTTTCTTCCACCCTAATATTATATCTCATGTTACTTTAACATCCTCACTAGAGGTAATTATTTCTTGTTCAAATATTTTATCTTGATTAATTCCTTTCCTAAAAAATTAATCATTTCTTAGAATAATTTATATGCACTTTAATGAGAATTTACCCTTATTGTTTGTATTTTCCTTCACTTTCAATAATTTCCATTATATTCAAAACCCCAATTGGGAGTTATATCATGATTCCTTCATATTTATTCTTCCCTCTTTTTAAAAAAGAAGTTTTTTAATGATATGTGTTTTCAATATTGGTATTTTAAAATATCTAAGAGATTCTAAATTCATTTATACATAAATGTTTTTTTATTTTAATCTAAATTCCTTTTATATTACATTTATTTATTTTAAATGCACTATTATTGAATATTATGTTTAAAAGTAAATTTTTTTAAATTGTTTTCAAAAAACCTTTTTGAAAACATTGTTTCTATTTGAAAGAATTATTTTGGATGTATATTTCTAAATTTTTAATTTTATAGCTCTCTATTTTCAATTTATGAAAAGTTATATTTTTGAATGTGACATAAAACTTATTCTATTAATGAAAATGTTATGAAATGTGGTCTAAATAATTATATATGTTTAACTTCAACATTAATCTAACTAAAAATCATTTATCTCTAATGGAGTTATATTTTATGAATCACCTTTTTAATACCTTTATTAAATACTCTATTTTAGTTATTCTATTTTAGAGTCAACCAATATAATTCCTAAAGTCATTTTATGATATAGCACTTGGAAATGATAAAAAATCAATTTTTATTTCTATGGGATATTTATGGTGTCACAAATGATTATTTTCAATTAGAATCATTTTTATGAATGATTTATGGGTGGGATACTATATCTCACACTAATTAATTTGTTCAGGTTTTATATTACATGCGATAATGATGTTGAGTTTGAATCGGACAAATGTTATCTATGATCAAAATATTGAGGTTGAACACTATACACATTATCTAGGGTCACATGATTAAATATGAACCAGATGTAGATTAGCAAGGTTCAAATGATTTATCATAAACCTTATGCATATTTTCAAGATTAAGATTGAGTGTGAGATGATGCATATTAGATAGGTTGGAAAGATCTTGTGTGGACCAGATATAGTTAGCTAGGATCATAATGTTATTGTTCCCTTTGTTTATTATTATTCTATATTTCTCTATTTTATTCATATGATTATATTCCCTTTCACATGTTTGTCGTGTCATAATTTTTTTTCACAATTTTTCCAAGGATCATGTTTTATCATTTTATACGGCATGTCCTTTTATCATAACTCATGAGAAACTTCTATTATTCCATGTTATTTTTAATAATACATTTATCCCAAACTCATGATTTCTCAAATGATTTTGATCTAACCATTAATGACCTATTTATATGTATTTCATTACAAAGTTTTTGATCCCAACTATTTATTATATTTTTATTCCATGATTTATGTAAATGAGTAAAACATTTGACAAATCTATAATGGATTCTAGTGTGGTTTGAATATAGAGAAATGTTCATTTTTTTTGTAATATAAGTTTCGCAGGTAATTATTCCTCAATGAAACTAACCTTCCATTATTGGTCTTGACTATTAGTTATGGTATATAATTTATTTTATTTGTAAATTGTGAAAAATTAAGTTTATTTTATTTAAAATTTCATCAAATTAAGTTTTTAGTGATTTTTTTTGAATTAGATCTGAGGGTGGGTGTCTAGTGTGCTGTAGTTATAGTTCTTAGATACGAAATTAGTGAAAACCCACATAAAAGAAGAATGGAATAACCCAAAGTACATAAAGACCAAAATAATACTATATTCCTTTATCATATAGAGGATGTATATGTATTTTAAGGTCGTAGTACTCGGTCTATGCAATGAGAGATATAATATGCAATAAGGGACATTTAAAACCTAATGTGAGTAGAGGATCCCAATTCCACTACAGTCTATCTTAAAGTGGAGTGTGAGTGTAGTTTATGTTTGTAAAAATCATAACAAAAAGTAGTAAAATATTCTATGTTTCAAGGAAATGGTAAAACATGACATAAATAGAGAAGATTATAATATATAGTATTTCCAATTTCGAGACACCATAATTGGTCTTAAGAGCTAGGTGTACCTTTAAAAAAAATTAAAACAATTTAAATCACAACCAAAATTATTTTTATTAGTAGGATGAAATGGAAGAGTAACATAATGGATGTCCATAGGCCAAATTTGAATTACAGGTTCCACAATGATGTAGTTAGGGTCTATGAAGACAATAGGAACTTTCCATCGGGATGAAGGTTATACTAATTAGAAGTTGAAAATAATGAATCATGAACATTACCAAGAAGATGTGTCCAAGGGATCTATATACACTCATTAATGAAAACCATGGATGTTTACTGGTGATACAAAAAAGATAGGGTATGATATGTAGTATACAATGGGTAATGTTCATGAAGTTATTAGAAAACTATTATCCCAAGATAAACATGATAGGGTTTTTTAGTGATGATGGATGGAATAAATAAGTATAATGATTTAATATTGTGACCAAAATATGTGGTTTAGATATTAATAATATATGTTACATCAACACAAAGCATGACGTGGAAAGAACTAATGTGAACGAGGGAATCACGTTATGGGAGGGCGTTGATAATGGTTGGAATTTTGGATGAGCGAGACTTACATTGTTAAAAAATAACTATATATACTGAAATAATTTAAATTAATTTGCATAAGGTTTTTATATAATTTAATCCTTACATAGAGCTGCCTCATATGCAGGGAGGGGTAATTTTTTATTCTAGTATAATATTGTAACATGAGGAATCTCCCTTGCTTCCACACATGATATGAGATTCATGATTTTCTTAAGAATGGGACACGATTCAAATTTGGTAAGTTCATATGCTAGGTCTTAATTATTACGAATTGGGTAATTTATTGCAATACTATGCTTATGTATTGGATATATAATTCATACATCAATTCATGGAAATAGATCATACATACAGATGTAGAATAATATAGGATGAACCATTCTAATTGTTTCATGGTTAGATAGGGTAGATCATGTGTTGTTTATTTTATCATCATATGAAAAGGAATCATTTGTTCAACATAATATGGTCATTCAATAAGGACCAATTACATGTATTTTAGAGTCATACAATGTGTAATTTTATGTTGGGATTTTTAAATTCATATGAAAAGAACCTTTATGTATGTGGTTTCAAGAAAATATTTTATATAAATAAAAATTACTAGGTTTTGTCCTAGTATTTGACCATTAAAGGTAATCAAAATGCGAATAAATTTGTATGAGCACCAGGAAAGAGTGGGGGTTTTGATTTTGAATTCATTACGGAGCCTAATATACGAGATTAGAGTATCAATATATATTATGAGCTAATAGGAATCAAGAAATATGTAGATTTTATATGTAATATGACTTATCATGGTCATGCATTAGGTGAGTCATGATACCCATTTAAGAAGACAAAATCATTTTTCAACATATTTGAGTAACTAGAGATCCCATGTGGGGTGATTCATTTCACATGGGAGAATTCTCACTAATGTAGATCAAGATTATATGTAATGATGGATTTTATGACCTACAACCACCGGTGATGTATCACTATTTTGGATAAAGGTCAGTGGCATGATGGTTGATTGTAGGAATTTATGTTCTATAAAATCATTAATCCAAGCATTAATTCTTCTAAATGGTCTTTGACAGGTTTTGTTTGAGGAGTCAAAAAAACCCAATGACTCTTATATAAGTGATAACTAATAAACCAATATTTTGAAGGTAGGAGTTCATTGAGTAACCTGACCAACAAAACTTAAGATTTCACATTAGTCGAGTGGATTGGAATTCGTGATCATCACACCATTTTGAGAGGAACTATTGAATATTACAATTCTCTTTTATAGATTTTATATATGTTCATGGATCCTTTTTTTTCCCAATTATGCATACATAGATTTCCCCGAGGTAATGACCAATTACGATCATGCATGGGTTTAGAATCATCTATATGTATCCTAGTTTCTACATCTATGGGGATATCTATATGTATCCGAGGATCCACATCAATGATACCCTTTTAAGGATGGAAAAGAGATTATTTTTGTCACTCAGTAGGATGATGTTGAATTTAATCCAAGCAGTGCTATTCTTTGGAGTTTATGGTCCTTTTGGGAGAAAAAAGTTATTTTGATACTGGAATCAAACCTTCTAATGAACTCATTACTGATCCTCATGAAAGGAATCAAAAACCATGTATTTCGGTACCACTTAACAAATAACACCACCTTTTATGGTTCTATGACAAGGACCCAACCGTGCATTCAATCATCATGCGACAAGGACATCCAAGAAAAGGTTTCATAGTTAAGCATGGTGTGGGCCATATGTCGAGGTGTCCCAAGGTAATTAGAAGAGAATTGACATCCATGGTGGGTATGACCCTACTATTAATGTGGACCATTGAACATTAGGATTAATTTGGGTGTTGGCTAAAGACATCAGGGATGCTTCCTACAAATCATAATTATTTTTGAATAAAATCCCATATAGATTGGTTAGTTTTAGATTACATCAACGGAGAAGGCCCATGGATCATGTGATTGGGGATTATTCATGGAAGAAACCCATTTTTAGGTTGGAATAGTGTGGATTTCATGATCACCACTGACCTATAAACACATCTGATTCATGATTGGTGTGAGAAAAAATAGGAAGAAGTAGATGTGAAGATCCCATAATCCATTTCATTCTCTAGTGGACATGGATTTATTTCTAATGGGAGAGAATGAGGGCCTTGTGTGTTCCCATATCCTTTTTAATTCTCATAGTTAGGATAGTCACATCTAATAATTAATCCAGCTATGTCTTAATCTAGAAGAGAGGATAATTATCTCTATATCTCACATAAAACACTATGGGATTACTAGAAATGGGATTCCATACTGGACCTTAGGGAAGAGTGTAGTGACCAACACTAGACCTCATCGAAGGGAGAGTCCAGTAGTTCCCCTACAACCCTAAAATGGGCTGGTTCATGTGATCATTCCATGTTTAGAATCCTTGTTACCAATACAATGTGTAACTAAAGAAATTCTGATGGTGCACCTTATTGCGAAGGTTGCACATGTGAATTTACCTACCATGGGTGTGCAGAATAGAGAGGAAGCATTGACATGGCCGATGATCTAATAATACATGTTAGGTTGTTTGGAAGAAGACTTGGCCGGATGCTTCTAGACATGTTTATAGAGGGGCCAGAGTGAAGTCTAATGGTACAAGAGAAGTGTGTGATGAGAAGTGGAGAGTTGGATGCTCCATTCTGTGCATTATGATCTTATAATGGTTGGGGTTTTGTTCATGTAGTATGTTGTTATGAGGGTGAGGGTATATCTACGTAGAATTCTGATATACAAACCTACGTTCTTCCCAAAAAGTGTGTTTCCACATAGGGTTTGGATCAGCCTATGAATCATTTTTCTATGTGAGGCCACGTTCCCCATGCATATCATTTTTCCACTCAAGGTCAGGTTCTTTCTGTGTATATTTTATCCATGTGGGGTAGGGTTCCACCAATATAGCTCTTTAGAATATGGGGTGATGGGCCACAATGGGACCATCTATTTATTCCATGTAGAATAGTGGTTGGAAATGGGTATCTATTGTTGGATAACTAGATGGTTATTATTTCTGACTTAATGCTATGCAGATTATTTTGACTTACTAGGAATAGAAATGTACTTGCTTCAGACCTCTTTGGATATCTCCTCCTATGATATTTTTTTGACTTCTTCAATTGATTCCCCATAGATTATATTTATAGAGGAATGAAGGGACCCGATATCTTCATGGATGGTCATTCAAGGAGTTCCATGAGTATTTTTTTGGGATAGCTTGAGGTGGACGCTTCAACCAGTGAGCGATTTAGTATTTCAGGTATATCATTTGTGGTGGAAGAAATCATTGTCTGAACTAAAAAAAAATTCTTTTGTTCGTGGGAGCTTGCAGTACCATCCTGTCCCATGAAGTGTTGTATTCCCATTGTATTTTCTTTTGTAGGGGTGGAATTCACTTCTTATCCCTATTAAAAAAATGATTTCATTTGCTGTCATCAGGGGTAAAATGTTGTCCTGTGAATTATTTTATTCTTAGGGTTCATCAGGATGTAGAGGAAAACCATGTGGAACTATGTTTCATTAATTGGTTTTCACCCCAGGGATCAACCCATATTTCATAGATTTATCCCCATTAAAATTTTCTTTGAATTCATCTTCTAGGAATATTTATTCCCCTTTTATTGTCCATGAGATTTTCTTCTTCTTGAATGAATAATATTCAGGTCCTAACAAATTCTACCATTAGAATATGTTCCAATTGAGATAAAAGATAGGTTATTCTAATGTAGAAAGTGACCCTATTCTGAACTAGTATGTATTACAGAAGTGGAAATATAATAGGGGACAAAAATTAAAAAGAGGCTAACCATATCATTTTTTTGTTTACCAAATTTCCTGGAAAAAATACACTACAAACTCTCTCAATTCCAATTTTTTCCATGAAGAACATCCTTTTCGGGAGCCCTTTCCACAAAATGAACTTCAACATATACTAATATTAATGTTTTAATATCTAGAAAATAACCTAGATGATTTGTAGATGGACATTTACAGGTACTAAATATAAGACCCAAGCCTTAAACCTTACTTAATCTTGAGTTATTACAAGATTATACATTGAGGATCTTTTCAGGTTTAGTGTTTTAGAGAATTAGATCATAAAACTTGCATTACATTCCACATTTAAACAAAGTGGTTACATAAAAGACATCATTCATTTTTTCCCATCAACAGAAACATTTTTAAAAATAAAACATGGATTCTTTCTTGAAACTTTCTTGACATTATCATCACATCACGTAACTTTCCCTTGACCTGTGAGAAACATTTAAAAAAAACATGGGATGAGCATAAAAAGCTCAGTAAGGGTTATAAAAATATGGAAAAGAAACATGAGTTCATATATATATAAGAATGAAATCATACTTCACCCAGAATACATAAACACTTTAACATACCTCATAAAAACATGAATAAATCATAGAAATCATAAGACATAAAGGTAACTTGAGGCATTCATAACATTCTTACGTAGGGAGTAACCCTCTTGGTTACGTTTGGAATACCTACCACAGTATATTCCCTAAATCTCTTCAGAGAAACCTTAACGTTTCACTCCTTCACATTAACCAATTATTTGGAGAGCTATATCAGGCTCAACCGGCCTTAGTTTATCACGGATCCACCCGTCTTCATAACAATGCCCAAGAATCATAACATAATCTTATCACATAAAACATGCATAAAGGAAACATAACATTTCCACCTTTCAATAACAAGATATCAATACAACACATTGATATAAAAACAGTATGAAAACCATTTTCAATACCAAAATAAAATAAAAGTAAAACAGGTATTTATTTTTCTTTCAAAAATAAGGTATGGCTTTTAGAGGAAGCCGAAACTCAAATAATGGTCACGGCGGCGGAGAAGTCGTTGTTGCCGCATACATATGAAAAAACATTCCCTTTTGTCGTTTAGTAAATTCTTTGTAGAAAAAAGATTCCATTCGAATAAAAGTAAAAGTTAAAGGGGTTTATACACCGTATAAAAGAAGGTTGTGTATAAAACAAAATATGACTCAATGAATGGAGATTGAGACGAAGTCCCATACAAAGACGATATCCTTGGATTAAGGATAAATCAATTACAAAATTATGTGTGACAAATGAATACACCAAATATAAGTGGATATTAAGTGTAAA
Organism: Viscum album; assembly: GCA_963277665.1. NCBI lineage: Eukaryota > Viridiplantae > Streptophyta > Magnoliopsida > Santalales > Viscaceae > Viscum > Viscum album. The sequence continues at coordinate 597,213,053 of OY728159.1, read as the reverse complement.
AAAATCATAGTACATTCACACATATTCATATTATGAAATATTCAAGGCGTACAAGTTTATCCCAAAGAATTAAAATTCGGTTAAGAAGTTCCCTTGCAAACATTCGACAACCTAATAACGTCACTTCAAAATTCAGAAAAAGAGTTGATGAGAGATAAAAAGGGTATCTCATAACTTGGACATAAAATATACATCAATAAGGATATAGAAGAACATATCCCAACATAATAGTTTGTGAATTAAAATACATAACAAAAGATGTCTTTTAAAAAGAGGAGGGTGAAAGGTTCTCTTACCGACATGGGTATCTTTCGAAACATACACCCCGTGAAAGAAGGACAATAAAACATTGATGTAAATTCTCATAAATGAAAGTATATTACACAATTAGTAAAATAATGGGCAGTACATACACCACTCAAATGAAATTGTGGAAAATGTATCATAACTCTCACAGTAATAAGAGTGAGATGGAAAATCCCTTACGAAAACTCGGTAGCCGAACAACGCCACTTAAAACTTCCAAAAATGGATTGATGAGATCAAATAGGGTCTCTCATTATATTAAAATTAAATGTAAAGAAATAGGAATATAAAATAACATCCCCATAATAACAAAGAGGAGCTTAAAATAAGTAACATAAAGGAGAGTACATAGAAAGAAAGAGAGAGGTTAGATCTCTTACGAAAATTCGGAAGCCTAACGGTGCCACTCAAAACATCCAAAATGGATTGATGAGAGAGAATAGGGTATCTCATCATATGAACATAAAACTTATAGCAATATTAATATAAAAGAATATCCCAATAACAAGAAAGATGATCTTTAAAAGGAATGACATAAAAGAGTGTACTTAAAAAGAAAGATAGGAGTAGGATCCCTTACCTCGGGTCTGACATGACTCGATCGTTCTTTAATCTCTTGAATAATACACTTGAGTTAATTTATACTTCCTTAAGAACCTTTTTCTAGTTCATTATTCCCTTTATATCACTTATTACCATGTCATTAACACTATGTTATTATTTATGTTAATAATGGTCGTTTTAACGATCATTGGTACTTGAGTCAAAAAAATAAACTCTTTATAATTACAAGTTTTTCTTGTGGTAAAATATCCATTATATCCAGAATTGTATTCATGATGTAGATATCATATATATAATATATATCCAGTATATTCATCCATTTTTAATATTACATAACATTTAGAGTTAAGAAATGAAATGCACCGTTCATGGAGACGGTAAGTCGTACGTACGCATGAATGTTACTTCCATTTCTGTTTCATATTTAATGGAATTAAAACATAATGATACATAATAGTATTTTAATTCCAATATGGTATCATATTTAATATCATTAAATATATCCTTTATACATACCACATATGGTATTAACGAATCAAATCACTTTGAGGGGGAGGTAGTCCGCACTTCCTAAAATGAAGATATCGCGTATACCCATAATGAAAGCCATAAAGGTATTACATAAATGAAAAATACAGAAGCATAAGGAAAACATAAACATATTATATATCATATATAAATATTGTGACATCATAATGGCCACCATGAAACGTGTTAAGAGAAGATTGAACAATCATCGTTTCGTGAGGCAGTAATTCGCCATCCACCGAAATAGTATGTTCTATAACCATTAGGCGAAGGTGTGTGTAAGTGTAGCTCTAATTATTAACATAAAAACATCCTAGTATATTTAAGATACTGGTTTTGTTACGAAAGAAAGGAATAAAAAGAGTTTAGGGGGGTGGAGAAGCAAAATAAAACAAAAGGACTCAAGTGAAGACATTACCTTAAAATCAGGTAACTCCCTTTGGTTTGAGCTCGAAGGCTTCCTTGGGAAGACTTCTGCCCAAAGTGAGACTTCAAGGAGTAAGAGAGGGATTTGGAGAGACAAAATGGGCAGGGGTTGGCCGAGCCAAAGGCTTTGGAAGTATGGGTAAGGAGGTAGAGGTGTGGGCCTTTTATAAGAGGAGAGGAGGGGCACTCTTGGAATGTAAAGAAATGTTACTTTATTTTAGAATGAGTTTCGGATTTTAATGGTCCCACATTGATGTGTTTCGAGGATAAGGTGATAAGGGTCCTAAATACACCCATAAAATAGGTTTTGGACATGTGTAGGTCTTAGATTTTACATTATCTGTCCATTTTAATAAATCGTTAAATAATGAGGTCATCGCTGCATCATCATGATGTCATAAATAATTTAATTTATTTAATGTCTAAAAATTATAAAAAAACTACTATGATGTAAGAAATATTTTTATATTTCTAATTACTATTTATAGTCAAAAATCTGACTTGTATATACCCATTTAAAAATTGTTTTAGTAAAAAAACTCATGTTTGTGTTATTTTAATTATAACATTAAATAAAAATGTATTTATGTTATTTTCCAACCAAAGTGGCTCCATGGGGTCCCCAAGATGACCCATGGATTGTCGTGGTCGGCCATAACTCATCTAATGAGGGTAAGAGATGTTTCTAGGTCATTTCATATTATTAAAACATTATTTTTACCTTAAACTACACTAATTACCTCTAATTGCGATTAAAAACTTAAAAGTTACTATTCACAAAAAAATATTTTAATCCCATTGAACCACATTTTACTTCATAATGAAAATCATGTATGTCAGATTTTTGAAATTCAAAACACAGAGGTGGTAAAATTTCATTTAAACGAAAAATCAGTTTTTTAAGTACCACTTAGTGGTTTCACTATTAATCAAAAAATGAAGTTTTTTAGAAAAATACCAAACCTTCACCCTAATCTATATTTGATATTCTGAATTAAAAAATGATGTCTATTTTAAAAAATTCAAAAAATAGTAGTTTCATTAATTAATTTAATAATTAATTCCCGCTGTCAAAACAAATAGCGTGTTTTTAAGAAACAATATCTATTAAAAGATTGACACTAGCTTAAGTCCAATTTCAAAGTGAAATAAATTCCAATTACCACCATTGGATTTAATGGTAAAAATATATTCTAATTTCACTTTAAAAACAATTTAAAAGATAGTCTAATCATATAAATAAATTTGAATAAAAAGTGGTTTTGAATTAAAATACAACATTTTTCACTATTCGTTAAAAAAAGTACTTTATCGGAAAAATAAATTTTTTTTACAGAAAGTAAATATTGAAGTCCCGATTCTAAGGAAAACTTTTATTTTGTCAAATATAACACATTAAATTATCAAAAAGTGAATTTAAAAGAGGTTCTTCATCAAAAGGCGGTTAACCGACCTTTTAAAGAATATTAGAATGTTTACGCTTAAAATTGGATTCATTCACATTTTTAATCCTCTAATATTTATTGTATAATGTAAAAATATTTTACAAACATATATAATCATTTTGTAGTTAGTTCTATTCATTCCCTCCATCACAACAACTAGGCATTAACTACCAATTAAAATAATATTATTTTATTATTAGAGTGCAACGTAATATTCCCAAGAAACTTTTTGTTGCGTGTTGGGTACGCCATCGAGCATAGTGTCCCCTTTAAAGTTATATTAATATTTTATTCACAAATATGGATAAATGTGAAAATGTCATACTCTTTATTTACCTGGGGTGTTACATCCTTCCCCTGTTTTGGGAATTGCGTCCTCCCAATTTTAAAATTAGGCTTGGAAACTTCATTGAAAATCCCACATCGGAACAAGAGTCAGTAAAACAATCACTTTAAAATAAAGAAAGATAAGTACAAAGGTCACCTGAGTTAACCAATACTAGGATTCCAAGTATAAAAATATGGACATGGAGGAAAAAAGAAAAGGGTCATGTTATGATGGAGAGTGATAGTAAAAATGTCAATGAGAAAGTTAACCATAAGAAAAACACAAACTTGTGATGGGTTAAACGGTATTCGATTCCCCAGTATGAAAAAGTTAACAGACAACATTTTTGTTTTAAGTTACTCTTCATTGAGGAAATTATTTTTGAGCTTAAGTAAATCATAATGAAACATACTTACTTGTCACGTATACTTTCAACTTTTACTATATTCCTTAATCAAACTTATATTTTCTACAAAAGACGAGTATTTAGGAAGACTTGTTTTCATTATGAGTACTATAATCAACTTCTTGAGAATCACCTAATCCACAAAAGAGAACTATATATTTCCAATGTCTTTAGGCAAAATCAAAAACCAAAATTGTTATTATGAGATCAAATAATCCACAAAAGTATAATCCTTTATAAAAATAAAATCTATTCTTAATCTCCAAAATTTGTTAAAAAAACCCAAAGTTTAACGAAGACCATTCGATAAACTATTTTCCATAAAAAATCATCAAAGTAAACCAAACTAGGATTGAAACCCAAATATTTGAAGTATTTAGTGACACAGTCTTCCATGTTATATCGTAACATTTATCTCCAAACAACATCAGTTTCTCTTAATGTCTCGTATTGAAAAGTAATTAACCTAATCACATATCCTCCATGATAGGTTAATCATTTCCATAGATAACCCAAAATAAACTTACTATTGATTCCTAAAACCATCTAACTAAAAATAATTAGTCAACCTAACCAGGGACTTCACGTAGTCCAGTGGTAGGGGATAAATACCAGTCACACTTTGGTTGTGGGTTCGATTCCCGCAGCTTTACCCGACACGACGGGTTGTCGCACGGTCTGCGTGTTGTCCTTTTTCCAAAACTATATAATTCTTAAAACATTCCCCAAAATGAGAAAAAATCTTAAAAAATAATCATAACATATTTTAACCTCAATTTTATCTCATGCCTTTCATTTTCCATCATAACATATAATAACCCATAATTACCTCAAATGTAAGGATCATATAAACCCTAATGGTTACCTTTAAAATTATTACCTGAACTTCCACATCGATTGGTCATCTCGTACATGATGAATTATAGAATATAACAAGGTACAAGTGGTTTATCATGACTCCTAGATAGTTGGTTTAGAATAACCATGAGTTTCCTCATTGAATCCCCCATTTCATCTAGTCTCTTAATCAGAGAACCACCACAATTTCCTTCAAACCTATTGTCACCTTGGTCCCTGATAGATCCATCCTTTAACTAAAAATAGAGATTTCAGTGTGAGTATATCAACAAAACCATCATTTACTAATAAGGAAGATAAACACTATGATACACTTACTCATTTACTTTATCTAAAAACTATGACTCTTTCTGAAATCCTAACCATTTTGGTAATGTCACTTATGCTTAAAGAATACCCTAACCTCTAAAGTTATCTAAACCGACCTCTAATACCAACTATAAGGCCCTAGCCTTAAACCTTTCTTAATCTTGAGTTATTAAAAGATTACACATTGAGGATCTTTTCAGGATTAGAGTTTTAGAGAATTAGATCATAAAACATGCATTACATTCCACATTTAAACAAAGTGGTTATATAAAAGACAACATTCATTTTTTCCCATCAATGGAAACATATTTAAAAATAAAACAAGGATTCATTCTTGATACTTCCTTGACACTATCATCATATAATGTACCATTCCCTTGACCTGTGAGAAACATTTAAAAAAACATGGGATGAGCATAAAAATCTCAGTAAGGGTTATAAAAATATGGAAAAGAGACATGAGTTCATATATACATAAGAATGAAATCATTCTTCACCCGTAATACATAAGCAATTTAACATACCTCATCAAAAAATGAATAAATCATAGAAATCATAAGACATAAAGGTAACTTGAGGCATTCATAACATTCTTACGTAGGGAGTAACCCTCTTGGTTACATTTGGAATACCCACCACAGTATATTCCGTAAATCTTTTCAGAGAAACCTTAACGTTTCACTCCTTCACGTTACCCAATGCATTGGAGAGCTATATCAGGCTCACCCAGCCTTATTTTATCACGGAACCACCCATCTTCATAACAATGCCCAAGAACCATGACATAATCTTATCACATAAAACATGCATAAAGGAAACATAACATTTCCACCTTTCAATAACAATTTATCAATACAACACATTGATATAAAAACATTATGAAAACCATTTTCAATACAAAAATAAAAGAAAAGTAAAACATGTTATTTATTTTTCTTTCAAAAAGAAGGTATGGCTTATAGAGGAAGTTGAAACTCAAATAATGGTCACGTTGGCGGAGAAGTCGTTGTCACCGCATACATATGAAATAAACATTCCCTTTTGTCGTTTAGTAAACGCTTCGTAGAAAAAAGATTTCTTTAGAATAAACATAAAAGTCAAAGGGGTTTATACACCGTATAAAAGAAGGTTATATATAAAACAAAATATGCCTCAATGAATGGGGATTGAGACGAAGTCCCATACAAAGATGGTATCCTTGGATTAAGGATAAATCAATTACATAATTATGTGTGACCAACGAATACACCAAATATATGTGGATATTAAGTGTCAAACAATACGAGTAAATTCACACATATTCATAGTATGACATATTCAAGGAGTAAAAGTTTATCCCAAAGAATCAAAATTGGGTTAAGAAGTTCCCTTGCAAACATTCGACATCCTAACAATGTCACTTCAAAATTCAGAAAAAGAGTTGATGAGAGATAAAAAGGGTATATCATCACTTGGACATAAAATTTACATCAATAAGGATATAGAAGAACATATCCCAACATAATAGTATGTGAATTAAAAGACATAACAAAAGAAGTCTTTTAAAAATAGGAGGGTGAAAGGTTCCCTTACCAACATGGGTATCTGTCGAAACATACACCCCATGAAAGAAGGACAACACAACATTGAGGTAAATTCTCAAAAATGAAATTATATTACACAATGAGTAAAATAATGGGCAGTACATACACCACTCAAAGGAAATTGTGGAAAATGTAGCATAAATCTCACAGGAATAAAAGTGAGATGAAAAATCCCTTATGAAAACTCGCCAGCCTAACGGTGCCACTTAAAACTTCAAAAAATGGATTGATGAGATCAAATAGGGTCTATAATTATATTGAAATAAAATGTACAACAAGAGGAATATAAAATAACAACCCCCATCATAAAAAAGAGGATATTAAAATAAGTAACATAAAGGAGAGTACTTAAAAAGAAAGGGAGAGGTTAGATCTCTTAAGAAAATTCGGCAGCCTAACAGCGCCACACAAAACTTCCAAAATGGATTGATGAGAGAGAATAGGGTCTATCATCATATGAACATAAAAATTACAGTAAGATTAATAAAAAGGAGTATCCCAATAAAAATAAAGATGAGCATTAAAAGGAATGACATAAAGGAGTGTACTTAAAAAGAAAGAGAGGAGAATGATCCCTTACCTCGGGCCCGACTTGACTCGTTCGTTCTTTAATCTCCTGAATAATAAACTTGAGTTAATTTAAACTTCCATAAGAACCTTTTTCCAGTTAATTATTCCCTTTATATTACTTATTACCATGTCATTAACACTATGTTATTATTTAAGTTAATAAAGGTCGTTTTAATGATCATTGTTACTTGAGTCAAAAAAATGAACTCTTTATAATTACAAGTTGTTCTTGTGGTAAAATATCCATTATATCCAGAATTGTATTCATGATGTAGATATCATATATATCATATATATCCAGTATTTTCATGAATTTATAATATGACATAACATTTAGAGTTAAGAAATAAAATGCATCGTTCATGGAGACGGTAAGCCTTACGTACGCATGAACGCTACTTCCATTTCTATTTCATATTTAATGGAATTAAAACATAATGATACATAATAGTATTTTAATTCCAGAATGGTATCATATATAATATCCTTAAATATATCCTTTATACATACCACATATGGTATTAATGAATGAAATCACTTTGAGGGGGCGGTAGTCCGCACTTCCTAAAATGAAGATATCGCGTATACCAATAATGGAATACATAAAGGTATTCCATAAAAGAAAAATACAGAAGATTAAGGAAAACATAAACAGATTATATATCATATATAAATATTGTGGCATCTTAATGTCCACCATGAAAGGTGTTATGAGAATATTGAACAATCATCGTTTCGTGAGGCAGTAATTCGCCATCCACAGAAATAGTATGTTCTTTAACCATTAGACGAAGTTGTGTGTAAGTGTAGCTCGAATACATTAAATAAAAACATCCTAGTATATTTAAGATACTATTTTTGTTATGAAAGAAAGCAATAAAAAGAGTTTAGGGTGGTGGAGAGGCAAAATAAAACAAAAGCACTCAAGTGAAGACATTACCTTAAAATCGGGTAACTCCCTTTGGTTTGAGCTCAAAGGCATCCTTGGGAAGACTTCTGCCCAAAGAGAGACTTCAAGGAGTAATAGAGGGATGGGGAGAGACCAAATGGGTAGGGTTTGTCCGAGCCAAAGGCTTTGGAAGTGTGGGTAAGGAGGTAGAGGTGGGGGCCTTTTATAAGAGGAGGGGAGGGGCACTCTTGGAAAGTAAAGTAATGTTACTTTATTTTAGAATGAGTATCGGATTTTAATGGTCCCAAATTGATGTGTTTCGAGGATAAGGTGAAAAGGATTATAAATAAACCCATACAATAGGTTTTGGACATGTTTAGGTCTTAGATTTTACATTATCTGTCAATTTTATTTAAATCGTTAAATAATGAGGTCATCGCTGCATCATCATGATGTCATAAATAATTTAATTTATTTAAGTCTAAAAATTATATAAAAAATACTATGATGTATTAAATATTTTTATCTTTCCAATTACTATTTATATTAAAAAATCTTACTTGTATAACCCCATTTAAAAAGTGTTTTAGTAAAACAACTCATGTTTGTGTCATTTTAATTTTAGCATTAAATAAAAAGGTATTTATGTCATTTTCCAACCAAAGTGGCTCCATGGGGACCCCAAGTTGACCCATGAATTTTCTTGGTCGGTCATGACTCATAAAATGAGGGTAGTACATGTCTCTAGGTCATTTCATATTATTAAAACATTATTTTTACCTTAAACTACACTAATTACCTCTAATTGCGATTAAAAACATAAAAGTTACTATTCACAAAAAAAAATTAATCCCCATGAACCACATTTTACTTCTTAATGACAACCATGTATGTCCGATTTTTGAAATTCAAAACACAGAGGTGGTAAAATTTCATTTAAACAAAAAATCAGTTTTTTAAGTACCACTTTGTGGTTTCACTATTCATCAAAAATTGATGTTTTTTAGAAAAATACCAAAACTTCACCCTAAGATATATTTGATATTATAAATTCCAAAATAAAGCATATTTTAAAAAATTCAAAACATATAAGTTGCATTAATTAATTTAATAATTAATTTCCGCTGTCAAAACAAATGGTGTGTTTTTAAGAAACAATATCTATTAAAAGATTGACACTAGTTTAAGTCCAATTTCGAAGTGAAATTTATTCAAATGACCACCATTGGATTTTATTGTAAAAATATATTCTAATTTAACTTTAAAGCCAATTTAAAAGATAGTCTAATAATATAAATACATTTGATTAAAAAGAGGTTTTGAATTAAAATACAACATTTTTCACTATTGATTAAAAAAAATTACTTTATCGGAAAAATACCAAAAATTTACACAATGTAAAATTTGATGTCTCTATTCTATAGAAGAATTATATTTTGTCAAATATAACACATAAAATTATCAAAAAGTGGATTTAAAAGAGGTTCTCCATCAAAAGGCAGTTGATCGACCTTTTAATGAATATTAGAATGTTTACGCTTAAAATTGGATTCATTCTCATTTTTAATCCTCTAACATTTATTGTAAAAAGTAAAAATATTTGACAAACATATATAATCATTTTGTAGTTAGTTCTATTCATTCCCGCCATCACAACAGCTAGGCATTAACTGCCATTTAAAATAATATTATTTTATTATTAGAGTCCAACGTAAGATTCCCAAGAAACTTGTTGTTGCGTGTAGGGTACGCCATCGAGCATAGCATCCCCATTAAAGTTATATTAATATTTTATTCAAAAATATGGATAAATGTGAAACTTTCATACTCTTTATTTACTTGGGTTGTTACACTAAATGCTTAATTGGCCAACAGTTCATGGGCTAGTACTTCGTAGCATAATCCTTCACAAACTGATTGTTCACAGGATAATTGGAATCTTTTTTCAAATTTTGACATGAATTATTTTCAATGAATTTCAAATTATTTTTTTGGACTCATAATAGGGATAAAATGGAAATTTCATCCACCATGATGATCACTATTAGGCAACAAAATTCCTTGGATGATAATATTGAATATAATCTTCGATATCACATCATCACTTAAGATGGTGTTTTGAATAAACCAATTTCACTATAGCTTTTGAATTACCCATTTTCAAACTGACTAACAATTTATCTCTTCATACTTCAAGATGATAGCACCTCTCCACTAGTTAATCAAAACTACCAAACTTCTTGGATCAAGATGTCTCGATATCACTCCTAGGTGAACATATCTACTTTAGGTGAAATCATTTCTAGGTTAGGTCAAGAAAAAATATTTTTTTGAATGGATTTATATGGAATCAAATAAATCAACATAGTCATAACATATCCTAGAAACACAATATATGATATTATGTATCTATTTTCAACATCTCATGAGGCGATCCCAAAAAATCTTGGAGATCCAAGTGAGACTTGCAGTTTTTAGTGAGTTTCTATAAAGAATGAGATTTTTTCTTCTGGGTGAACAAGAATTGGAAGAAATTTCCATATGACTAGTGTTCATCAGCTTATATCATGTATTCTGGGTTTCATAGTTTGTGTATTACTCACAAACTGAGATATTTCATGAATTTATTAGTCGTTGGTGTTTGAGTATCATTCCCTTCTATTTTCTACATGGTGAAGTAGGGATCAACTTATGGGATGTTTAGTAGCTTGGGGGAAACCCCATCCATGGTAATATGTGTGATAAATTCCTAACATCATCTAATAACTAGAAAAACATTGAACATGTATCCTTATTAATGAGGGAATTTATGATCATGAAAGTGGAACTGTTAGGTCATTTTCTCTATACCATCTCACTCATTCCATTCAATGATTGGATAAATTTGTTTATACAAGTTAGTAGTCAAAGGCTAAATTTTTGTCACTGTAAGAACCATCCATGTGAAGAGTCACAAGTTATTTAGGGTTCTTACTAGGACAACCTTGATGCAGGCCAATATACAATGTGGGTTTATAGAATCTAGATAAATATATCTCTGAGATTTAGACAAGCATGCATTTTCACCATTTTCCTAAGAGGATGGATCTTCCTATCCCATGTTTCCTATATCATTTTTATAGTCTATACCCCAATGATGCCGGACAAACTGGTAGAGGGAAAACCCATCAACCTATTTGTACCAACCCTTTTCCATATTTATGAACCACTAGGCCATATGAAAGAAGGTATGTCCCCACATCGCCTCTGTGGTCCATTTAAATTCTTTTATGACTGGGTGGAAGAACATTTTCAATTCTATAAATATTGAAATACCATAATAATTCACCATTTTCCTTTTACATCTAAATAATGAAGTCACTCTCGCAAAAACCTAGGGAATTGATGGTGTAGTCAAAGTAATAAGTGATTTTCCCACATTACATTCATCCCTTACCCCAAAACTTCATGAATTTTTGTTTATAATGGTGATGGAACTTTAAAGGAATTCCTTTACATAATATCTCAATGATATTGAATTCTGTATGCATGGGTGGAAGTAGTAAACATCAATGATTTATATACTGATTAAAGATTTAAACACATCCAGGTTGTATGAAATGGGATTCCTCTTTGCCCCTTCCCCACATTTATGATTCAAACCCATCTACCCTTAACGAGCTATGGATGATGATGATACCTAAAGATTCAGGCATGAAAATATTATCACATTGGGTAGAAACTCTAGAAAATCAATCATGAGGTTATGGTAAAATGGGGATGGAATAATATCCCAATTGTATATTAGGGATGGAATCTGAAATGTGCATAACCAAACGGACTCTCACAAACTGGTGCCTAAAATACCATCCTTATATGTTTTATAGGTAATATAACTTGTATCGCAAAGCTCCAAGCATCATAGAGGAGTCTCATCCTCTAGTTCCCCCTTACTGGAGGTGAAGATCTGATATTTACAATTTCCGCCACTAAAATCCCTATTACTATTTTTCCCAACAAAAAGCATTGGGAACTCCACCAATGGATGTTGGGTCCATCATCTTCGTTCACGAGACTAGATAGAAGGAAGAGACGATATTTTCCAACATTGGAGTCAATTTTTAATACAATCTTCTTTATTGTAACTATAATTCCATATTGTATACACATGCAAATGAGTGGGAAGGGCTAGGATCCTAGCATTGATATCGAACACCAAGATATGCGATAATGGGCATAGAACCAAATTTATATTGTCAACCTTGTGACCCCATGGAAGAAATGGATGATTTTTTAGACAACCCTTACCAAAATTTTCTTTCTTTAGGGTAAGGTGGGTTTGATTACTAGACCTATGAATCCTTATCCAACATGTCCCCATTGATTGAGAAGACTTATCTAATTTTGAATGCGACCTTTCCCAGTTTAATGTGTCCAATAATCATGTGGAAGCTTTTAAGGATAATACCATTGAGAAACATCACCAATTTTCTAAATAATAATGACCATATAAAAAAGAGGTCACACTAACAGCCGAGCTTTGAGAATGTGAATATCATGTAGATAGATTAACGTCACTATTTTTATCAATAATAACATATTTTAAATCCACCAAATAGAAGGGTCATTATACAAGTTCCATTATTAAATATATGCACCCAATGTTTGAAATTAATTTTGTTAAAAGAAATATTTTAGAAAGGATCATTGATGGATTTCTTCCGGCGATAGAAAATTTTCTGACTAAAGAGAGTCGGGAAGCATTTTAGCCATGTCGACTGTTCTATTCCATTTTTGTTTTCTTCTTTCTTTTTAGCATCATGGAGAAAGTCTTGGAAGTTGATTCTTATCCTTTGTCTCCATTTAAATTAAAACATGTTCCCTCATTGATGATTATACTTTATCTTATCCTACCATCTAAATTAACCATAACTGGACATACTTGGAAAGATAATATCCACTTGATATAAATTAGAATTACAATTTAGGATAACTAAATTGACCTAGTCTTGTAATGATCTAATTTTTCATAAGCTAGGGGACTTAGATAGAATATTTTTTAATGTTTCTAAGGTTACATGAATAACCCTAAAAAATTATTGTATTTTCTATTACCACACTAATGTTTTCCTAAGTTCACTATGTTGTAGGCTATGTTAGCGCAACATGACTTTTTATTAGGAAAACATGTAAGTGTTTTTCAACCAAAAAAGTTTTATATCTCTTTTTTATATTTTGGCTGCTCGACCATTGTATAAAAAATCCCAATTATAGGTATAGTGAGATGGTACTCAACTATTACCAATGGCTCTCTTTTCAGGTTTTTAGCCTTGCGAGTATCATGTCTCTTTTTAGGGGAAGTTTATAGTCATCCATGTTTGACTAGGGTTACTGAGTTTTAGCTCAAATATATTTGACCATGAATTATGGGGTGAGAACCCCAATAGGAATTACTTGTTGATAATATCCCAATATTCTATAGAAATGAGTGGGGTGTTTTGGAACCCTAATATAATGATTTATATATATGATATAATATATGGGGTTTGTATGTGATGAGTAACTATAAGATGATTTCCAACCTGATGTTTTCAGGGAATACAGGGGTAGGAAAACCGTCCCACGGGGAAAAATTTCATTATGTTCACCTAAAGTTTTGTGATAAAAAATTATAAAAATAAAACTAGGGAATATTTTGGATAGTGGAACTTTGGTGTTCTTAGGACACTGAACCTCTATTCTTGATGGCTAGGTAAATTGTAAAAATTCAGATTTATCAAGATCACAAAGGATGGATTGTCAAGAAAATGATTTCCGAAAATGAAAAAAGAATCTGTATCTGCTCTGATTGTGAACGAGAGATAACATTCACATACATTTCCTTATGTCAAGGTGTCTAGGGAATGATGTGGTAAAATTTCATGCATCCATTACATAGAAATTTAAATTTAATGTCTTATGAAAATATATTTGAGGGATACCATTTATGGTCCTTTAACTTATACCTGGGGATAAATGATTTTCCCCTATCATATCAATCTATCCAAGAATTTTTATCATCTTCATAAATGAACAGGAAAAGTTTTAAGCTATAATCTAGGGGTTTTCAGATATGAGGAGTAATGCGGGACAAAATATTTCACCGGGACGTATGGAAATAGGAAAAGCCTCTAATGGGGATGAAATTTCTTTTGTTTTAAATGCATTTATTGTGGGATTCTTATGATGACCCAAATGTGGCATACTAATGAAGTAAAAGACAGTATCCTTACTACACTAACCCTCCATTTCCTATGGCCATAGAGGTTTTTAGTGATTCAGACATTCCTAGACATAGAGTTTGGTTTAAAAAAGGAAATTTCATAAATATAAAGGAAGCATTTCATGTTGAAATTTTACTATAATGGGTAGAAATGATTCACTTATGCATGTATAATCCGTACTAGGGGTATTTTGTTTGAAACGGTTGGGTTTGAGATGTGATTTTTTTACATTAATACATATCTCACAATAATAAAAATCAAGGCATACATAGATTAGTGAAGTATTCCCCACAAAGAAATCAAACTCTTTTGTGGGTATGAGAAATTTTATTTTTAATATTTTCAAATGAGTTGGGTGAGACTTGTATTGGACCCCATATGCTGATCTACCACATCTATTGAAATTTGGGGTATTTTTTTATGTCTGGAAACATCATGTGAAGGTCTGACCCATACACAGTAAAAGATGATATATTTTGATCTCATGGATAGACCCAATATTGAGGATATGAGTTTCACTACGTATCTCATGATAATATGAATCAAGAGTGATGTAGTTCTCAACAATCAAAAATTTTAGTCTCATGTGACTAGGACATCATTGATTTATTTTATGGTTGTGTGGTGAGGAAGTAGGTGACATGACATGGAAAAGGGGATACAACAACTTGAATCTAGGAAGGTAATCTTGGTGTCATGGTGTATCTTTCAATGGTTGGAAGTAACACACAAGTATTCCTTGAATTATAACACTAAATAATAGGGATGTTAACTACATAGTTTACCATCATGTGATAAGGACATCGTTGAGCCTCTAGTTTTAGGTTATATGGATATGACCATATGTTAGAAAAATGATGAGTAACAAGAAGATAATTGGGCCGGGATGTTATGAAATTCCTTGAATCTGAGGGGGAATGAAAGTGTATACGATGATTCTAATTATTCTTAGATCAAGGGAAATGATATTTGGGAGAATACACCATTTGGGTTTATAGATATTGAATAGGAATATCATGGGGATGAATTTCCCTTTGGTTGATATGCCCTTTTTTGATAGTTTTATGTTGAGAAAACTAAGGAATATTATTCATAGTCAATAAAAGGTGTCCTCATGACACTAACTCCCCATCATCTATGGCCAGAGGAAAATTGTGAAGTTCCAAGATTACCCAGGTCATAGAGTAAGACGAATAGGTGGAATGTGTCTGGTCATAGAAGAAACATTCAGACTATGATTTTCCATGGAGTGTAAAATTCCCTACATTGATATGAATTTTATGTGGGTGGGAGGGATTACGTTCATCCCTGATAGATCCTTTTATGAGAAATTTAAACCTAGATCTCTATCATAGATATTTTTTATACCAGAGGTGTGGAATTTTTATTTTTCTTTACCCCATGGATAGTAATTGGACATGGGGCTAAGGAATATCTATGTATCATGTCCAAAAAATCTTAATAAAATCAAATTTGTTGATATATAAATATGTTTAATGTCATACAGAAAGGAAATTATCTATTACATTTTCTGAAATGTGGTAAGGACATAGGCTCCCCGATGTGAAAATAAAGTATTGTATCTGGAATCTTGTTAAAAGGCATGGGGGTCACTATGTATCACATAATGGAAGGAAACAAGAAAGACATAGTTATTGAAAACCCATGTAGTTTGAGGCCATGTGGATGGACATTATCCATGTCAATTAATGTCTTGTGTTAAGGATAATTGTTGTGAATTTTAATATGTTTCTATAGGAAAACGACAACAATGATGTATATTAATACCTCCTGATCATGTGGTAAATCCCCTTTAAAAACTCATAATCATATGTGAACTATGCCCGGTGTGAGAAAATAGGGGTGTATAATGTTTATTTATCAATATAGAGGTGATAAAATGAAGGATATGGAAATTTTTAATTTTTTGTTGATAGACCAAGGTATAAAATCTGGGTGTCACTATGTATCTCATGATAGTAACATTCAACTCAGACATTGTTCTTGGAACCTGTGTAGTTTAATATCATGCTATAAGGATAGATGTGAATTTACGTGAAAGAGGGGGAATGTTATGGTTAGACCTATAATTAGGAATCCCTATGTCTCTATGTATCATATCATGGACTGAATCAATCCATAAATAGTTCTGAGAAGAATCCTCACACAGAACAAATGCATTGATATGGAGGGGGGAATTTTCATCTCTTTTTTGTGGGTGAACCCATGATTAGAGATCTGGGAATCACTATGTATCCTATGATGTTAGGAATTAAGCCACACAATGTTCTGATTGAGAACTCTCTACACTGGTCTAATCTGTACGTAGAGGGGTAATTTTCCCTTTAATTATTTTATTGTTGTAATTGCACCTGGTATTCGATATATGTGTTTCAATACATATCTAGTCTGGGAAAAAATCAAGCCCCTCAGTGTTCTTGATGACCCGTGAAGTTTAATGTGGTGCGATAAGGATAAGGATCACTCAACATGGAAGGAGTATCATCATCGTTGGTCCCATGAGTAGAGATATAGGCATCACTACATATCTTACAATGGTAGTAATCAATCCATACATATTTCTTAACAGAAATCTCAATGTGTAGGTATAACCCATACACGAGGAGTGGGAATTTATTTACATTGGGATGGAAAGATCTCGGTGTAAAATCTATAAATCACTACATATCCTATGTGGATGATAATCAAGACACATGTAGTTATTTAATAAAAAAGGTAAATAAATAATTCTATGGTAGATTTCTTATCAGGTGAGAACATTATGGTGTTATGTATTTTATGATCATAAAATAAGGACAATGGTTTCAGGAAGTTTATTATCTTTATATATGGATGATATTCCATGAAGTGTAATGCCACTTGATCAAGATGATTTATTTTAGTTACAATAAGTTTGATTTTATGGGAAAATGAGAAATATAATCCTGATGTGAAGAGAGGAATTGAGTCCAAAAGATAGTGAAAAAATCATCTATTTAAAGTGGGGAGATTTACAGTTGGTCCTAATGTAAGATTCCTAGGTGTCACTACGTGTCCTGTGATGATAGGATTGATAACACACATAGTTATTAATAAATAGATTCCCTACATGGATCAAACTACCTTGTTGGGATGGGAGAATTTTATCATTCTCCCAGACAGATTTGGATCACCTGTGGTGAATATTCAACTGAAATGATTATTTCTTTTTATTTTAATTTAATGAAGTGAGGACATTGATATCCTTTAGTTTAATGTTTTTTGACATAGACAACATTGTCATTAATTTTTATGGTTTTAGGGAAAATACTAACCACACAGTTTAACATCCTGATGTTGGGACAATTTATCATGATGTTAAACATCATATGATTGAGGATTTCTACCATCTAGTTTAACATCACGTGATCATGAAGTTCCACCATGATGTTTAAGCTCATGCCATCATGAAATACGACCATGTTGTCTAAAATCATTTGATCAGAATGTTATTCAATGTAGTTTAATGTCATGCGACTATGATGATGCCTTGTGATTGCACAAAATACATCCTTATGAACCTTGAATCAGTGGGGGATATGTTAACCTATAAATCCATTGAAATAAAAGAATAAGATTCATTGGAGTATACTTTTTTAATAGAGTAGGGTCCCTCTCTATTCGGTTCCATCATCATAGTTTCCACTAAAAGAATCATCAGAGTCCTGAGGACCAATACCATCTCTCCCACATGGAATGACCCGACACATATTTTTTATTGAAGGCTCATATACTCAAATTTTGGATTAATTAAAAATGATTCATGGTGTGAAACATCTTATCATAATGTTGGTCCAGTTCATCTATTCATTTATCCATTTTCTCATCTATGGATAAATGATCTCCGATGGAATCATGGTGTGAGGAAAGTTGATATTCAATGGGAAGGAACCCCACAATCTCATATACTAATTAATGTGGATTTAATATATAGAATTTCATTTCATTTTCTGGTAAGACAATAAAGCTAGTATGATCTTTTTTAGTGAAGACCTTTTATCTTTATCTTCCATCATCTAGAGTATATTTTATCGGGTCTTGTTAAAGGCCTATATCTATCTATTAGCTACATCATTATAATTGGGATGGATAATTGGACATGATTTAATACTCATAATATAATTTTTATAATATATAATAATAGAAATTGGTGTCATTGTAAATTAGTATTTTATAAGGGACCCCAAATCTGGTGATGATGTAGGTTTCATAAAGATGAAAATGTTCCTTGACCTGAAATCTTTGAGGGGTATGCCTTCAACTAACTTGGAGAATAAGTTTGTTTCCATGAGAATGTACTTGAAACACAATTATTTTGATGGAAGATATGTTCCCATGACGTGCATTACCCATTTGGAGAATGGAAAAAAGTATTTGGCTATGTGAATCAACTCTAGGGGTTGATGAATGATGTTGGAATGAAATTGGATGTAATTACAATTTTTGGTGAATTCGGTGCAGTACTGCATTATAGTGGGCCCATAATACACATATATTTGGATTTGATAGGAATTCTTGGATACTTATTGGTGGGCATCACTGGTTTGAGTGTCAACATCCTTCTTGACAAGAATGGTCTCTTGTCCATCAATTCACCTGATAAGGACCCCATAAGGCTCTTATTATAGAGTGCCTTATAATTATTCGTTCCATCATATAGAACAAAGTTAATTTTTCTTATTCTAATTTTTCCATTCTCAGCTTTATTTGGTGGTAGCTCTTTTTTGAAAAGGTACTCTAAAATGGGTTTCATCCAACTGGTTGTAGGATCATATGGTTTCGGGATGGGGATAATCTCTTCAATATCTTTCATGTTGTTTTTAATGGAATGTTATACAATCTGAAGATACCTAATATTAATGAAGCTTCCATTTTCGTCAAGATTAGAAAGCACTGTGATTTCATTTTCCAGGGTGTCAGCTTGGGGATTTTTTGATAGTGGGAGACATGTCAATGTCATCACTAGAGGGAATTCCACCACTAGTCTCCATACGTGGTTTAACAAGGATATTTTTTCTTCCTTTTTAATGGAATAACCACTATTTATTTTCTTTGTGACTAGTTTTGAATTTTATTTAATCTTTAAGTGATTGAATTTTAACTAAAGTGAAAGTTATAGTCCTGCAATGTGAGATTGATATTTTCCTTCATTGTTCATGCACCCTTCTAACAACATAATGGTTTATGTTATGAATACATTTTTTTGGAGATATGAGCATTACTCCTAGCCCAACTTTGTTGATCCTATGATATTACATCCTCTTCTATGTGGGACTTCTTAATGCACCATCGAAATACATCTCCCATAACTGGGGGGCCATCCTGAATAAAGAAAATATATTCATTGGGTAGTTTAGTGTCTAAGGATGTCATTTATACCAAGGGGTGATCTTCTATAAAGTCAATCAATTCCTGGACTTTCACCACATTATGAGTCACAAATTTAATGCCAAACTACTTCCAAATGGACACCCTCTATGAACGACATCTCATGAAAATTAGATAGTTGAGAATGTATTTGAGTGGGTTGGAGCAAGAGACCAAACAGACCTTGTGATGCTGCAGGTAGTGCCTCAACTTCTAGATTGAGAATATTATCACCAAAAATATCTTCTAGATATCTAAATAATGATTCCCAGCATCGATCATGGATCAATTGAGAAACTATAGGATGTTTTTTATACCATCCTCATTATTTATTGTGAGGAAGGAACTGAGCGATTACTCTTGGGATTTTACATATAAAATTAGTGGCCTTCATTTAATGGGTTTCATAAAAAATGATGGGCTCGTGATATATTTCTTTAGACTATCAAATGATTCCTAAAAATCTTCATTCCACTGATATTTAACCCCCTTTTAAATCTGCCCGGTGAAAGGAATACATTTCCCAGTAAGATTCAGTACAAAACACCAAATTTAGGCCAAATTTACTTAACATACTCTCAAAATTGTGTGCTTAGGAGGAGGTGACATTCCCAACATAGCCTTTGTCTTATCAGGTTCAACATTCATGACATAATGGAATTTGATGATGATGCGTGAATTACCTACGGAGAAACCAGAATCAAATTTCATGGGATTTATTTTATGCCTATGTTGTTGCAATTTATTGAAGATAGATTTATGATACCATAGCTGGTTTGGCCATTGTTGAGATTTAACAACCAAGACATCAACAGAGAATTTGGAAAAATTCCAAGGAGGGGTTTGATGATGCTATGCATGACATCTTGGTATGTGACACCAGTAATCTTTAATCCAAAGGGCTTTACTCAATAGAAAAATACTCCCTAAGGGACCTTGAAGGAGGTGTATTATTTATCATTTTGGTACATTTGGATTTTATTGTATCCTAAACATACATATATGAAAGAGCGGGTGTAGAATCCATTATTTTTCATTGATTAGTAGTTATGTAATCAAGAATGGGAAATAATACATTTGGATGTGCCAATTAAGATCCTTGAAATTGATGCATACTCTAATATGACCATTATTATTCTTGATGGGGACTATATTTTTCATCCATTTAGGATATTGGACCCCCCAAGAAAAGATTTATTTAATTATATTTTAATGTTTAGCATTAATTTTCCCAGCTTCTATCAGGTGGGTATTTCTAGCCAACATTTTATAGCCCTGGTGGTTCTTTTTTAGGCACATGTGGTGAGTGTCCACCTTAGGAATAAGACTCAAAATTTTGGTGTAATTTTAGGATAATACATCTTGATGCTTCTTCTGGAAGTATATACCATTTGTTCTTTAAAATTAATGTGAAAAATAATCAGGGAGGGTTGTGTTCCTTCTTCTATACCCAGATTTATTACTATGAGTTGAGCAAGGGTGGTGGGGATTCCCTACTCAAATTATGGATGAGTGTCACTATGGTCATCCTCCTCATATTCTTCATCGTTTTCATCTTATTTGTCCTATTTTTTTTTAGGAGATAAATTATTGGAATAAGTTATCCAAAGTTATGAGATGAGTTAGTATCTTGATATTTGAACGATGATGAGACATCATCCGACCCAGACGTCAGTGTGGCATTTCGTTGAATCTCTTGAAGGGATGAAGTGAGAGATATAGACATAATGTCCCCATCCATTTTCAGTGAGAAGAAAAAATCTTCTACCACAATTGATGAGGCCTATATTTTATATTTCTCTATGGATGTAATGATTGTATCTTCATAAAAACATTCACCACAATCTGTAGATTCTATAAAATTTTCAACTCTATTGGATTTAGTGATCATGAAAAAAACCATAAATATTTATTAATACGTGTTTGGACTTAGACTCATATGCTTGATCTGATTGATGGGTAAAACCTATTCTTCATAAAGCTATTTCAAGGGGTTGATCGAGATCATTTATAGACTATTAAGAGTGATGACTTGAGAAACTACATCAACTATGGGTTGTTTATTTTAGTGATATAGTGAAACTTTGAAGATTCTAATGTGGCCTTATCAGTGTGGAATGATACAATTTTTCCATAAATGTAGTATTTTATTCATTTACATTACAATTATGGAATTACTGCATGTTGATTTGATCAAGTTCTTCTTAGCAATACATTGAAGTCGATGTTCTTCCAAACCACTAAAATAACGAGTCGACCATGAGGTATCGAAACTAAGCATTGAGCGTGATTTAAAAAATTTGGTTCTTCTCACATTGTTCATAGATATGTAGTATTATTGTGGAAGGTACTATGTTATTATCATTATATCCCATTTGGGGATGTTTTCCTTTAGGATTGAGTTAAACTCCACAACTATTATCAAGGAAATCCTTTCAGATCTCAACACCATTTTCCAAACTGAACACGTACAGGGTTTGGGTGTGTCCCTCTATAATTGAATCATAATATTCAAATATGAAAGAGATAATAGTATTGAATTTCATAGGATTGTTCTCCTTTAAATAGGCCTCGACACTTACCACATTAGATTCAATCTTTTGGGGGATTAGAAAAGCCTCTATGAGTGATTTACCAAGGTATTTCGATCAATTTAGGGCATCCAAGATAGATTTCTTGGCTACTACCAAGGGTTTTAGGATTTCATACTTCTAGTATAATGGGTGTATACTACCTAGGAATGGATTCACTTTCATAAGATCTTTCGAGGCTTGAGTATTCTTTGTAGATTAATATACCCTCGACATAAGGGATGTAGGCACCCATGTTCTTGGTGGGTTGGGTTAGGAAGGGCTTCCTATCGGCTATAGGTGATTGGCCACCTATCTCTCTTATGATTGATATTATAGAGTAATATGGTAAGTGGAACACCCCGAGAATTTATGAAAAATATTCTTTTACTTTCATTATTGTCTTCTGTTGTATGCTACACCATGATTACCTTGCGCTATATGCAACACCGTATTAGCTTAAAATATATGAAACACTATTCTTGGATCGTGTTACACACAATTTTGATAATAGTTATTCTACGAAACATTGAGTATATATATATATATATTCAATGTATAAATAAAATATGGTTGGATTCTGTTATGTGAAATAACGAAGGATTCTTGCACAACACGCAACCCTGACTTGAATTGCATTACACGCAATCACGACCCTCCTCGATAGCGTGCGTTGTACGCAATACCGGGTTTTACTAAACAACGATATATTATTATAATATTATTATGAACTAGACGTTATGAATAGTATTAAATAAATTCTGAATTTTATAACATTATTATTCATCTTACACATTTTCTAGAACATGGTATAAGAACAAAATAAATTTCTCAGGTAAAATAAGTATTTTTAAAAAAATGCAGTTTTTCCGCCTTGTGATGGCGCACCCATATTAAATCTAGTTTTTAACATTTTAATAAGTTAAATTTGACAAAATAAAATTCTTCTTCGGAATCAATAAATAAAAATTTACTTTGGATAAAATTTTCATATTATTCTGGTAACTTTCATATTTTGATGAATAGTAAAAACACGCTATATTTTAATTAAAAACAACTTTTTTCATCGCAATAATTTATATGGTTAAATTATAATATTGAATGGTTTTAATGTATAAATAGAATATATTATTACTATTTAATATAATGTATGTCATTAGCATTGAATTTACATTAAATTCGTAGGTTAAATCTATTCAATCTTTTGCAAAGTTTTAAAGAAAAACCCATTTTCTTTCGACAACGAGATTAATTTTAATTTAATTTCTGAAACTTTTTTGTACTGAATTTGGAAAAATGGATTTCATATTTGGAATCAGTGGGTCCAAATTATGTTAATGAGCTACTTTTGATTTTTGGGAATTCTGAATAGTAACTACGGTTAATTTTATTTACCATAGTTAAAGGTAAATCGGGTAATTAAGGGTAAATATAATATTATAAAATTATCCTAACACTTGACTAAATTCTATTGGATGGATACAAGTAGACCCATATAACCTAAGGGTCAGATTAGATTCATTTTATGGACTTTTGACCATGAAAATAATTTAATTATTATTTAAACCAAAGAAAGTGACAACATGTCCCTTCTTAAAGCTTATAAGTATAATAATTTTTATTTAGAGATAAACATCATAAAACTTCGAACATGAATAGTCTCCAGAAAGCTAATAAAATTATAGACATAATGATAATTTATTTATAATTTTTAGGGATTAAATAATTGTCATTAATGGCGATACATTAATGATACAGAAATTATTTATTAAGTGGAAAATAAGTAATATAGTTTTCCGTGAAATAATAATACCCATTAAAAGGCGCAAAAACCAGACAAAAACGTATTAGTAGTGTATATCTACACCTTAATCATATAATTACCTAATATATAACCGTTTGAAGCCCTATATAAGTGATTATGACACTTATATTTTTTTATTTTAAATGATCCCAAGCTGTCACCTTCATAATTTAATAAATATATAAATTTACATATTGTGATTTTAAGATGATAAATTAGAGTAAAAGTATTATTGTGAAATTTAATAGATTTATTTTCATCATAGGATTTTATTTTTAATTTTTATGCAACAAATCAGTATATTAAATAATTATACAAAAATGTTGTAGTAATTATTTTATTAAGAGATAAACCAAATAAATGGGTTTAATCATAATAAAATAAATATTATATGAACTATTTAATGTGATACACTAATTTTTTAGAAATATATGACATTTTATTAATCTATTAAAGCTTTTAGTTCGAACATATCTTCTGTATATATTTTATTTAAAATCAAATAAATGTATAATGTCAAAATTGACACTATTGTTATTTTATAAAAATAACATATTATAAAATTGTTTAAAAATCACAAAAATATTTAAAAATTATAAATTTAAATTTATATGGTCTATAATGTGATAAAGTAAACAATTATTGAAAGTTAATAACAAATAAGAAATGTTTTGTTATAATTTAAAATTTAGAATTTTATTACCACAAATAAACTTAAATAGATTAAATAAGGATAAATCAAAATGATAAGGTTTAAAATAAGATCCAAACATGTCTAAATTTTATTGGTCGATGAGATTACAACCCCATCGCATCTAAGCTTATAATATGAGTCATTTCTTGAGGTTTTTAATTGGGTTTAGATTTATTATAAATTAATATTTTTAAGAATTCCAAAGGTGCCCCTCTCCTCCCTTATAAAAGGGCACCTCCTCCCTCTCTTCCACACACCACATTGAGCCTTAAAGCTCGGCCAAACCCTGACGAATTATCTTTTACACTTCCCTAGAAACATCCTAGAGGTCCTGGTCTTCTTCAAAGACCAATTTTAGTGCCTTAAGAGGAGGTCTCAAAGATGCGCTTCAACGAAGATGTAATTTCCATTACCGATTCTTTCACCTTTATTTCTTCTTCCACTTCTTCTTCTTAGGTTGTTTCATTATGAAGTAATAAAATCAGTATCAATAATATTCTGATATGTTATTATAAGTATGAAACAAACCTATTTCATTATCTATCCATCCTACGGAAAATGAAATCATCACGCGTGCGTACGTATGGAATACCGTCTCTACGCCGTGGTGTAATCTATTTTCCACCACCACCTTACTTGGATGGGTATAATGGTGTAAATAATAACTATATATGATTATTGTAAATTAATATTGATTCTGTAATAGTATACATACACTCCAATAAAAATCCACGATCATGGGAACGAAATCATCGCTCGTGCGTACGTACGGAATACCGTCTCCACGACGCGATGAGATTCATTCTCAATGATTAACCATTCATAAATGATTATAAAGTATATATAATAAGTAATCATGAAATATATGACATAATAATGATACTGTATTTATGTATATATGTATATGTATGTCATCCAATTAATTCCATCCAATTCAATGAGGAAACGAAAACAACGTTCATGTGTACGTACGACCTACCGTCTCCATGAACGGTGTATTTCATTCCATTTATCGATCTATTATATATATGTATATTCTGAATATATATTATATATAAATCATGTTATACATTCTGGATGGAAGTAATCATGATCTATGTAATCATATGAATAATTACAAGTCAAAACATGGACGACAAATTAAACGATTTTACCAAAAACACTCTTTAACATGGAATTTACAAAAGAACGGGTAAAATGAAGTCATAAGTGAACCATATATGACATAATAACAATTAATATGATTCTGTAATAAATCAATAACATTATTTAAATCATTATACTGGAGGTTCGGATACGTACAAAGCATATCAGACCTAAGGTAAGGGATAATTATTCCAATCTCATTCTTATATGATATTGTTTATTCGTAAGTATTTAATGGGGTTGTTGTTCTCATCCATGTCCATGTTTCCTAAAAATGGTTTCATGTATGTTTAATGTCCTTTTTCCCCCTTTTTGAATTTTACTACATCTTATGTAAGTAATCATTGTTTTGTTTACGTTACAAGGTACTTTTTTTTGACATTTCCTACAAAAGTATGAGAAGAATGTTTTTTAACTTACAAGGAACGAACAAATTTTTACGGTTTTATAAAGGATTATTTTCATGAAGCTTCCTCAAAAAGATTTCATGACTATTTTCAACAAAATATCCTTCTTTTAAAATTGAATGATTTTTTGTGAAAAGAAATTAATTTTGAAGAAGAAAGGGTATTTCCCTCAAGAATTCATTTCAAGTGTTTTATCAAAACCATTTTCCCATCTAAACTAACATTATTTAATATGTGTATGTTTCAAGTATAATGTCTCTATGATTTACATGGTTTCACTTTTCTTATTATTAAATTATATCCTCTTCTTTTATATGGATTATGTGATGATGGAATGATATTTATGAAACCCATTTTATTCTTTGGGTTATGATGAATGATTTATGTTTATGTAGTGGCACAAGTAAGAATGATTTCATTATGAGATGGGTGAGACCTATATCTCCCTCCAATTCATTCGGTATAGATTTTATATCTCATGAGATAGACATGGCTGGAACGGTAAGTTAATCCAGTTTAGTGTTGCAGGACTGAAACGAGGAGTGAACTCAATTCAGAATGGGACTTTGTCCACTAAGATGGTCTTGGCAGCAATGCCTTGGCTACTATGGAAATCATTACATGTGATTAATGGATTCCACAATTACATGTTTTATTCCCATTCTATTTTATCATGGTTTATGTTCCATTATGATCTATGCCTTATGTACTTCCATATTTTATGTCGTTGCTCAAGATTTTTAATGTTCTTGTTTTTTTTATGATCAAATGTATATGGTATGTTTTATTTTATCCGTTCTTACCCTTATTGGGAATTTGATCTCAACCTTTTTATGTTATCTTTTCCCCCAGGATTAATAGAAAGGTTTTAGGTAAGGAATAAAAGGGAAGATCTTTATGGGAGATGTTGAAGATCTTTCACCACGATTAGAAGATTCCGTTCCAAGTTTCCAAAGACACTAAACTATTACGGTCCTTGTGTGTCTATTTTTGTTATGTATTAAGTATTCCTCTAAAGTAATGTAATGTCCATGTACGTCAAGATTCGGTTCTCTACAGTTTGTATCAGAGGAATGGTTTAGTCAACCTTTGGAAACTAGGATGTGAGAATTTTATTGAGATCTCTAGGGATATTTCTAAGGTATGTCTAGGGATGTCCCTAAAGATAAGTATTCGTATAGGATATAGTCCTAGAACTACGCTAACGATCATAGAATTAAACCTAGGATGTTAGATGTCAAAGGTACTCCCCCTTGATTATGTTATTTTCCTTGTATGATTTTTTGCCTCTCACAGAATTATTTTTGTGTTTTAGTCAATGGAGGGAACCAGCAGGAATTCGGTTAGCATTGAATCCAATGGAAAAATTGGTGACTATTAGCAACAAAATTTCATAATTCCTAGAGAGAAAGATATTTTGATTATGCTGAATCAGTCATCGTGATATATGATTAACAAGTTGAAATTTAGTGGTATGCCTAAATAATCAAATAAGAGGAAGATATACTTTTATACATGTTCACATGTTGAGGAGCATAAAGGAAGGAATATTGAGATTTCTAAAGAAGGGAAGAAAAACCCCGAGGAATACCTCAAATGGAGGGACATATGTTATCTGTGTGGAGAAAAAGGTCATAGAGTGACAGACTGTTATGGAGTTCAATGTCTTATTTGTGGAGAACATGGTCATTACCCAACTCAATGCCCTGACCTAAAAAGTTACTTCTAAATCAAGGAAGGACTTATTCCAGGACAATCATTGAAGAGGATGGATTAAAGTTTTTATGTATTGGTATTCAAGAATAATGTTGTTGAGGTAGTTTTATGGTGTATTAGAATATTTTTGTATTAGTCTATTGTGGTTTTCAATAATTTTATGGTACCAGTAACCATGAAAAGTGATTCAAATATTTTTGAAAGGAGATGATATGTGCATAATGAAAGTATAAGGAGAAAATGAAATTTTTTACAGTATTCATGAGCTCATGATTGATATAAGGATTAAGTATATAGAATTTTGAGGATTTTGGTATGTGGAAGGGGTTAACTTTTGACAGCACACATGTTTTCACTAAGATTCAATGGGTATTAATTTTTCAAGAGATTACATGATTATGGTATTCACATGACTGGAATGTGACCAACAAGATATATGAGGGATAAATGATTGTATTTACGTGCTTGTTATATAACCTTTTTAGTAATCGTTCTCTTTATACAATGAGTTTGGAATGAAGTATTTTGGATAAGCCTAAATATTGTAATGGATTATATTGGACATAAGTTATTATTGTTAAAGGATATAACTTTTTTCGATATTATTGATGGGATGTTATAGTAATGTAGTTTTAGAAAAAGCACAACCTACAGGACAGGCGACAACCCATCGTGTCGGACAAGGCTGCGGGAATCAAACCCACAACCGAAGTGCCACTGGCCTTTATCGCCTACCACTAGCCTATAGGAAGTCCCTGGTTAGTAGAAACTAGTTTTAGTTTATTAAGTGGTACGATATATGAAGTATAAGTTCATTTTTAGAACCATATATGATTAATCTAACCATAAGATGGACTTATAATTTTTGATAACCTTTTGTTTGAAAGAGATGGAATGAACCATCATTCTATCACATGATCTGCTAACACATCACGAATAAAAAATTCAACTTCATTTCCTTAAGGGATGAAGTGTAAATTGTTCAATTCACGAACAATAGTGAGATTGTACCAAAATCATGCAAGTATTTCTTTTAATTCATCAACTTTATGGAAATGATCTTGAAAACAAAAAATGTTGCCCTAGTTTCCTTATATCCGATGAATCATATGGTACCTTAGATCATCACAAATCAACAGCTTTGTGATTGTTGGCTTTTTCATAGCCATGTTCTCTACCACTCTCCATCAGAACATGATGGTTAGATTTTTCTTCCATATCCATATCTTCACCTATGTTCTCCTACTCGGAAACCCAATGATGAGTTAATTTGGGTAACTGTTACATTTCATACATTAGGATTTAATGCCATGTTTTGGTATTCCTTTTTACAATATGGGTTTCTATTAAACAAACTTTTGAGATGTAAACCATTTATAACCCTGACGAATTTCGAGGGAGAAATTAATTTTAAGGGGGGTAGAATGTAACACCCCAAGATTTTATGAAAAATATTCTTTTAATTTCATTAGTGTCTTCTGTTTTATGCTGCAACAAGATTACCTTGTGCTATACACAACACCGTATTAGCTTGCAGTATACGCAACACTATTCATGGATCATGTTACACACAATTTTGATAATAGTTATTCTACGCAACATTGAGTATATATATATATATTCAATGTATAAATGAAATATGGTTGGATTCTGTTATGCGAAACAATGAAGGATTCTTGCACAACACTCAACCCTTACTTGGATTGCATTACACGCAATCACGACCTTCCTCGATAGCGTGTGTTGTACGCAATACTGGGTTTTACTAAACAACGATATATTATTATAATATTTTTATGAACTAGCCTTTATGAATAGTATTAACTAAATTCTTAACTTTATAACATTATTATTAATCTTACACATTTTCTAGAACATGGTATAAGAACAAAATAAATTTTTTGGGTAAAATAATTATTTTTCAAAAAATGCAGTTTTGCCGCCTTTTGATGGCGCACCCACATTAAATCTAGTTTTTGACATGTTTATAAGTTAAATTTGACAAAATAAAATTATTCTTTGGAATGAAGAAATAAAAATTTACATTGGATAAATTTTTCATATTATTCTGGTAACTTTTATATTTTGATGAATAGTAAAAACACGCTATATTTTAATTAAAAACAACTTTTTTCATCGCAATATTTTATATGGTTAAATTCTAATATTTAATGGTTTTAAAATATAAATAGAATATATTTTTACCATTTAATATAATGTATGTCATTAGCATTGATTTTACATTAAATTCGTAGGTTAAATCAATTCAATCTTTTGCAATGTTTTAAAGAAAAACCCGTTTTCTTTCGACAACAGGATTAATTTTAATTTAATTTCTGCAACTTTTGTGTATTGAATTTGGAAAAATGGATTCCATATTTTGAATAAGTGGGTCCAAATTATGTTAATAAGATACTTTTTATTTTTGGGAATTATGAATAGTAACTACGGTAAATTTTATTTACCATAGTTAAAGGTATATCAGGTAATTAAAGGTAAATATAATGTTATAAAATTATCTTAACACATGGAAAAATTCAATTGGATGGCTAAAAGTAGACCCATATAACCTAAGGGTCGGATTAAATTCATTTTATGGACGTTTGACCATGAAAATAATTTAATTATTATTAAAACCAAAGAAAGTGACAACATGTCACTCTCTTAAATCTTATAAGTATAATAATTTTAATTTAGTGATAAACATCATAAGACTTCGAACCTGAAGAGTCTCCAGAAATATAATAAAATTATCTACATCATGATAATTTATTTATAATTTTTAGGGATTAAATAATTGTCATTAATGGTGATACATTAATGATACATAAATTATTTATTAAGTGGAAAATAAGTAATATAGTTTTTATTGAAATAATAATACCCATTAAAAGGCCCAAAAACCTGACCAAAACTTATTGTTAGTGTATATCGACACCTTAATCATCCAATGACCTAATATATAACCGTTTGGAGCCTTATAAAAGTTATTATGACACTAATATTATTTTATTTTAAATGATTCCAAAGTTGTCACCTTCATAATTTAATAAATATAACAATTTAAATATTTTGATTTTAAGATGATAAATTAGATTCAAAGTACAATTGTGAAAGTTAATATATTTAATTTCATAATAGGATTTTTTTTTTTAATTTTTATGCAACAAATTAGTATATTAAATAATTATACAAAAATGTTTTAGTAATTATTTTATTAAGAGATAAACCAAATAAATGGTTTTAAAAATAATAAAATAAATATTATATGAACTATTTAATGTGATACACTAATTTTATAGATACATATGACCTTCTATAAATCTATTAAAGCTTTTATTTTGAACATATAGTCTGTATATATGTTTTTTAAATTCAAATAAATGTATAATGTCGAAATTGACACTATTGTTATTTTATAAAAATAACATATTATAAAATTGTTTAAAAATCACAAAAATATTTAAAAATTATAAATTTAAATTTATATGGTCAATAATGTTATAAAGTAAACAATTATTGAAAATTCACAACAAATAAGTAATTATTTGTTATAATTTAAAATTTAGAATTTTATTACCACAAATAAACTTAAATAGATTAAATAAGGATAAATCAAAATGATAAGGTTTAAAATAAGTTCCAAACATGTATAAATTTGATTGGTTTATGAGATTACAACCATTTATCATCTAATATTCGAATATGAGTCATTTTTGGAAGTTTTTATGTGGGGTTAGATTTATTATAACTTAATATTTTTAAGAATTCCAAAGTTTCCCCTCTCCTCCCTTATAAAAGGGAACCTCCTCCCTCTCTTACACACCCCACATTTAGCCTTCATGATTGGCCAAACCCTTCCCAATTATATTTTCCACTTCCCTAGAAACATCCTAGAGGTCCTGGTCTTCTTCAAAGACCAATTTTACTACCCTAAGAGGAGGTCTCAAAGAGGCGCTTCAAAGAAGAGGTAATTTCCGTTACCGATTCCTTCACCTTTATTTCTTCTTCCACTTATTCTTCTTAGTTTGTTTCAATATGAAGTAATAACATAAGTATCAATCATATACTTATATGTTATTATATGTATGAAACAACCCTATGTCACCATCTATCCATCCTACAGAAAACGAAATCATCGTGCGTGCGTACGTACGGAATACCGTCTCCACGCCGTGGTGTAATCTATTTTCCACCACCACCTTACTTGGATGGGTATAATGGTGTAAATAATAACTATATATGATTATTGTAAGTTGATATTGATTCTGTAATAGTATACATACACTCTAATAAAATTCCACGATCATGGGAACGAGATCATCGCTTCTGTGTACGTACGGAATACCGTCTCCACGACGCGATGAGATTAATTCTCAATGATTAACCATTTGTAAATGATTATAAAGTATATATAATAAGTAATCATGAAATATATGACATAATAATGATACTGGATTTATGTATATATATATATATGTATGTCATCCAATTAATTCCATTCAATTCAATGAGAAAACGAAAACAACGTTCATGTGTACGTACGACCTACCGTCTCCATGAACGGTGTATTTCTTTCCATTTATCGATATTATATATATATATATATATTCTGAATATATATTATATTTAAATCATGTTTTACATTCTGGATGTAAGTAATCCTGATCTAATTAATCATATGAATAATTACAAGTCAAAACACGGACGACAAATGAAACAATTTTACCAAAAACCCTCTTTAACATGGAATTTGCAAAAGAACGGGTAAAATAAAGTCATAAGTGAACCATATATGATATCATAACAATTAATATGATTCTGTAATAAGTCAATAAAATTATTTAAATCATTATACAGGAGGTTCGGATACGTACAAAGCATATCATACCTAAGGTAAGGGATAATTATTCCAATCTCATTCTTATCCGAGATTGTTTATTTGTAAGTATTTACTGGGGTTATTGTTCCCATCCATGTCCATGTTTCCTAAAAATTGTTTCATGTGTGTTTAATTTTATTTTTTACCCATTTTTGACTTTTACTACATCGTATGTAAGGAATCATTCTGTTGTTTACGTTACGAGGTACTTTTTTTTGACTTTTCCGACAAAAGTACGAGAAGAATGTTTTTTTAACTTATACGGCACGAACAAATTTTTACGGTTTTATAAAGGCTTATTTTCATGAAGCTTACTCAAAAAGATTTCATGACTATTTTCAACAAAATATCATTCTTTTAAAATTGCATGATGTTTTGTGAAAAGTAATTAATTTTGAAGAAGAAAGGATATTTCCCTCAAGAATTCATTTCAAGTGTTTTATCAAAACCATTTTCCATATAAAATGACTTTATTTAATATGTGTATGTTTCATGTATAATGTCTCTATGATTTATATGTTTTTACTTTTCTTATTATGAAATTATATCCACTCCTTTTATATAGATTATGTGATGATGGAATTATATTTATGAAACCCATTTCATTCTTTGGGTTATGATGAATGATTTATGTTTATGTTGTGGCACAAGTAAGAATGATTTCATTATGAGATGGGTGGGACCTATATCTCCATCCAATGCATTGTGAAAATATTAAATATCTCATGAGATAGACATGGATGGAACGGTAAGTTAATCTGGTTCAGTGTTACGGGACTGAAACGAGGAGTGAACTCGATTCAGAATGGGACTTTGTCCACTAAGATGGTCTAGGCAGCAATGCCTTGGCTACTATGGAAATCATTACATGTGCTTAATGGATGCCACAATTACATGTTTTATTCCCATGCTATTTTATCATGGTTTATGTTCCATTATGATCTATGCCTTACGTACTTCCATGTTTTATGTCGTTGCTCAAGATTTTTAATGTTCATGTATTTTAAGTTCAAATGTATATGGTATGTTTTAATTTATCCATTCATACCCTTACTGAGAATTTGAGCTCACCCTTTTTATGTTCTCATTTCCCGCAGGATTAAAAGAAAGGTTTTAGGTGAGGAAAAAAAGGGAAGATCTTTATGGGAGATGTTGAAGATCTTTCACCACGATTAGAAGATTCCGTTCCATGTTTCCAAAGACACTAAACTATTACGGTCCTTGTGTGTCTATTTTTGTTATGTATTAAGTATTCCACTAACATAATGTAATTTCCATGTACGTCAAGATTCGGGTCTCTACAGTAAGTGTGGATTATGGTAGCATCATGGGTATTTTCTTTATCAGGTTGGATATCTTAACAAGCTATTTTATGAGTTTTTGCAAAATTGAAAATTAATGTAGGGACATGGCTAGAATTATGGTTCCTTCCATGATTGCATCATCCCCGGTAATCTGAAATCATGATACCTCTTCATCTAGTTCCCAATTTGGGTATGATGAAATTGTGTTTATAGTCATATTCCTAGTCAAAGTAGTGAACCATTAAATTTTATTACATTAATAGAGAATAAAATCAACTCCTCTTCTAATGAGTACTTTTCCCGGATGACTGTTTATAGTGGTACTATTTAGAGAGGTGATGGTCACTGTTTCAGATATGAGGGAATAATGATTTATAGAGTTATATTTAACTTTATCATTGAATATGGATCATGCAATTATGATTGATCCATATGTTTTTGGACAAGATACATTTTTAAAGTCAAGATTTTGGAGGTTTTTGGGAATGATGTCGTCAGATATGATATAGTTGAAGTATCCATGGGAATAGTTGGTTATTTAAAATATTCAGGGAGAATACCATGAGTTCAGTTGATTTAATTTTAGGTCAACCAACTATAAAAATCGATTCCCATTCAAATAACAAAACCATTCCACTCTCCCCCTTTCTCAGGGCATTGAAAGAAACACGCACCACTTGTATTGGTGGCCTTACCAGATTTTCTTTCTAGGTATACACCATTTTTTTAGGATGTATTTTAATGTGAAGAATTCCTGAATAGTATATCCCAATTTCAAAGGAATGTTAAAATAATTTTAAAGGTCATCGAGACCTACCTGGTCGATTTCCTGGGGCTCTAGTTTGTAGAGTATATCATTATTTATAGTGGTTATAAATTATACATAGACATGATCATCTCAGAATTAGTATATATTTTTTCTTAACTCATCTAACTGATTTATCCATGGCCCCTCAACTCATCCTATCAAAGTGGGTGGTTTCTCTTGATGCCCTAGGGGTGCTGCACAATACAATGAAGGATTTGAAGCTGGGGAAAGTGTAGAGGTTGGTTTATATGTGATGGATGTTGTATCTTCATTTCCATATATTTTTTCCCAGGATTGGTGGATTTATCTAGGACTTGATGTTAGTCTATTTTATGAATTCTTCCATTATTTGGGTAATGAATGAGAAATCCCAAAACTCACATGTATAGTTCTACGGTATGAGATAGGTTTATATATCACCAAAAGGTTATCAATGTAGGGAGTGAGAATATACTCCTGGGGAAGTGGTAGGTTCAGGGATTAGGTCATCCTTTTCCATATAAAAATGAGATCTGATACTCTTTAATTTTATCATTATTTGTAAATTGATATTTAACTTATTATTGTATTTTGTAGTGTTGATCTGATCTTGAAGAGGAACTACTGATGAATGTCCTCCCATCCTATGATTAACCAAGATGACTAATTGATGCACCAAATGAAGGTCGGGCCTTACAGGGTTCATAGAAAACATATGAGTTTCACTGCGTCTTTTTTCTCAAGAGTTCCCATTATACGATCACAATGGGAAAAAAGTGCATCAAGTATTGTTCTGGTCCCCTGTTCAATTGAATTTAGAAAATATAGGATTCCTGAAAGATGGTTGTGGTGGGGTGTCTCTCACCCAATCAGGGGTAAGGTTTTCATTTTGTTTACACTTGTGCATGCCACTACTTCAGAGATTCCAATTGAGCTACTAATGAGTCAATGGTATTGATAATACCTTGACGTGTGTTTGGATGAATAAGAACATGGAAAGGTGTAGAAATCAGTTGGATTTTATTTTATTGTTCTTCTATTATTTGAGGCGGATATCCATATGAGGACTTATTTAGAGGGTTCAATTGAACCTGCTGTAGTTTTCTCCTTAAAGGAGGGAAATCTTGATATCTATCCATGATTGTGTCTAGATAAACTGATGGTATAGGCTCTATGTTGTGTTGATGAAAAAGCCCAGCTTCAATGTTGAAGATGAATTCATGTGGATGGTGATCTTCCTAGGGTGCATATTTTATAGGAATATTAACTTCAAGAAGATCAGTACTGAGAAGACTCAACTATTTCATTTCTTCATCAACAAAGAGAATATTTATTTGAGCATATGTATCTCACATTCATTGATAGGTGGTGGTAGATTGTATTTGGTCTTAACATTATTATCATTAGAGATTTTCTGAGGATATAATACAATATTGATCGAGAGATCACCCAAATCAATGGGGATTCTTTGGTTCTGAGTATGTACACCATCATTATTAGTGTAGATAAAATTCAATATGGAACAATCCTTTTCATGTTCTTCTTAATTTCCCTCATCACCGATGTCCCCTACAAGATTGAAATCCATGACATTCACCAATGCATAATGAATTGTGGGCATCTTTTTGGCTTCTAAATAATTGGAGTGTCATTTAAGCATTATGCTAGACCTCTTCAATCCTTTTCTAGGATCCAATTTAGGGTTCTTGGTGAAGGGTAATTCTGAAGAAACCTTTATGAATCCTAGTTGTATGACTCCCTTCTGGAAGAAATGGGTAATGAGAAAAGAAATTCTGAGAGACCATACAACTATCTATTATATCTAAACTTCAAAAGAATTATTTCCACTAAGGGGTGGTTAAGGTAAAAAATTCCCAAGCCTTGCATTTCTAGGGTTCACCAAATATCATGTTGTTGTGCATCAGTCTGGATTTTTCTGACTTATGGAATAATTTGGGATTAAAATTCCCGTAGCCCAAAGCATCAAGGTTATTCCTATATTATGTTGGCTCATAATACTATTTCCAAACTTTTTGTCTTGTGTATCCTTTTTCAAGAATGATCCAGATATAATTTCAAGTATATACAAGAAGTAATCACTTTTGTGGATATCATCAGTGTTTTTTGATTGGATTCCCTTAAGTGAGAAGCCTGTTAAATTATCCTAATTTCATTTTTAAATTTTTTTGGTGGAATTCACTCCTCGAGGCTAATGCTATTGAGAATTATCCATGGAAAATTCTTGTTGGGTGTGCCTTATTCCCTGATAATGGGTTTTTCTGGATGAATGACATGGGATAATGATATTACATGATGTCATTTCTACTAGGCTCTTCTAAATGGGGCCTAGGGTGAAATTCAAAGCTCCATGATCCCCATCCTTAAATGCGAACACATATTGGTGAATATATAATTAGTTGATGAAAATAATGAAGTCCATTGAGGAATGATGACTGAAGATCATTCTTCTACTTCTCTAACTGTGGTCACCATGCTGAAGGAAGGGCTTCTAATTCGATTTGACGATGAAGTTCTCCCAATATTATGACACGGTCAACATATCCTTTGTAAGAAAATGTTATTTCTTTTGGGTGGTGGAGTGTTGTCCAGAGATTTAAATAGATATTGTCTATATATTCCCCAAAAAATTGTCTCAAGATTATTAAACTGGGAAGTTGTTGAGGAAAAAACATAACTAGTATGTCATACCTGGCCAAATTTTTTCTCATGAAAAAAATTTCAATTTTTCTTTTCTACTAGATAATCCTCTACTTGATCATACCCAAATGAACAGTTCTTTATTTTTAACCACATGTAGTGGGTATACTGGAGGACTTTTCATATAGGAATGGTTTGGGGG
Source organism: Viscum album (assembly GCA_963277665.1). Classification (NCBI taxonomy): domain Eukaryota; kingdom Viridiplantae; phylum Streptophyta; class Magnoliopsida; order Santalales; family Viscaceae; genus Viscum; species Viscum album. Next base: position 597,175,023 of record OY728159.1, on the reverse strand, counting down.
AGACTTGAAGGATGAGCATTTTGCTAGTCCATATTCTGAATAAGCAAGGACGATTCGTATCATTAGGTGGGTCTATAACATGTTTGGACCCACCATTCCAAGAGCCTCAAAAAATAATTTATTTCTCTTATTTTAATTATTAAGAGGATTGAATTCTTACTAAAATGATATTTCACAGTGGGGATGACCTTTGTAGAAATTTTCATAATTGGCAGGAAAACCATTATAGCTTGATATCTGACTGTATGGAGAATTGATTCAGCATATACCTTTGGGAGGACATTCAAGGTGGATGGAAGAAATAAGAGGACCCTATTTCTATGTGATCTTCTATCAATGAAGAGTGTCACCATGTTTCTCATTAGAATATCTTCTGTCAAGATCGATTGGTTTGCGCCCATGAAGGAAGACATTGTGGAAATTTCTATGGGGTGGAACTTCAGAGTTTTAGTTAATAATGTTCTTTGGGGATACATTATAATAGAAAAGACCACTTCTGTAATTTGGTAATGGATTTATAGGACCATGGAACACCAGTGATAGTCATTTAATGGTATCGGGAATGTTGTCTTCTAGAATATCATGGTTATTAGTCTTCTCTTCATTTTCTTGTTTCTATTAGCATAATTTATTTTTATGCACTCTATTTCATGTGACTAGGGATGCATGTTGTACGTGATGACCTTTAGATATGAGTTACTATTCACATTTCTACTATAGTGTTTCCGAGATATGCCGTCATGCTTTTGAAATTTTGGTAGGGATATATTCCTTCCTATGAGTGGACACCAAAGTGGATTAGTGTCCCCTAGTTGGACTAGGTATTTTTTCCTATTCCAGTTTTCCATTTATCATATAATATTTCCAAACACCCTCATTGAATGGATTAGAGATGTACGTCTACTCATGAGTGAACACCCTATTGTGTGGATGAGTCACCCCACTTGGGGAGGTGCTATTGTGGTCCCAGATCCTTGCAATTTCCATGGACATGGTTATATGTTGTAAATTCTATAGGATATAGTAGGGCGTTAGTGTCTGATATTCCATCATTTCAATGATTTTTTGAGAGACATCCTTGGTTGGACTAGTAATATATACACATTTTGGTATTGGTTTAGGATTACGTGCTGTCCTTGGTCCTTCATTTCCTTCCAGTATGTATTGAAAGTAATCCTATACATGGTCAGAGGTATGAGTTTTCCATTGATTCCTAACTTGAGTTTTCTTCATTCATTCTCTAATTTTTTCTATATTCACATTGTTGGATTGATTTGAAAAAATTAATTTTCATTTAATTATTGAGTTTTGTCAAATTTTACTGGTGGTTTTGGTATGAAATTTCAATAATTTTCATCTTCCTGTAATTTTAAATCATATTTTCATAGTACTGTTATTATTGGAGAGTAGGAATTTGCATCTATTCATAATTTGCTGACATATTTGAGTGGTGGGATTCATATGAATTAGTATGTATTTTTATGTGCGCATATTGTTTCACCATATTTGACCAGTGTGATTCATATTTATGAGAAGAGATTATAATCTACTGATTTTTACCTTGTTTGACTGATAGACTTGATAATCATTAGTAGTGATTTGCTTCTACCTATTGTTTTTTAACATATTTTATTGACCAGATTCAACATTGAAACTATTAATTTGGATCATCTTATTTTCAATCATATTTGGATGACGGTTTGAATATGTATTGGAAGAGATATGCCTCTTCACCCATAGGGATGCCAAGGTGAACTGGAGCCTTAGTATTAGAAAGGGTGAAGTGGTTCTCCCTTATATAGGGTAGGGTGAAGAGTCACCCTAGTATGTGGTATAGATAAGTGGTCACCCGAGATCAAGGTCATTGTTAAATATGATTTTGTAGTTATGGGTAAGGAAAATATGGAACCATAGTTATAGGTAGGGAAATGTGGTTTCTATATTATAGGGAAGGACAAAGTGGTGACCCTAGTATAAAATACATGGAAATGATTCACCCAAGTATATATAGGACGGTAAATTGTCACCCAAATAAAAAGTCATAGAGAATATTTCACATGAGTAAGGGTATATAAAAGTGGTCTCATTTGTATGCATGGAGGGAAAAGTGGTGTCCCTAATTTATGATTCAAATTAGTTGTCTCCGTAGAAAATGGACTTGGGAGAGGTCTGGATGTAGTGAATGGTATTTGGGTCAGGTTCCGTCACCCTAGTCCTTAAAGAGATATGATAAGTGGTATTTAAAATAAATTCAATGTTATATTCCTCTAGATAACTCAATTATGTTAATTAATAGTTAATCCCTTTAGGTTTAATACATACTTATTAAAATGAAGGGAGTGTGAAGACAAGGGTCTGTAGAGATCTTTGAGAATATATTCATATTCTGAAATGAAATTCCCAATCAAATGGATACCCATGGGGAATATTTATAGAAAAATATAGTTATCATGTAATTTCAAGGTTGGGAAGATAATGAAATTCAGGAAAATGGTCTGGGAATGAGATACATGTATACAAGTTCACCCGCACATGAAAAATATATGACAGTGGTGACCACACTAGTGATTTTACACTAATGAGAAATTACAATCTAGAGAAACCATATGCGGTGAACTCTTGGTGACATAGGTGAAATCAACATGGCACATCGCTGGGGCCTTGTGTGAAGTGACCTTGGTGTGTGTCTAGGGCCTTTAGAAAAGTTATTCTTCCCCTACAAGGTCCTTTGTATTCACTATATTGTGGATTCCATCCTTTTCTAGAAAAAGGTAACTCAAAAAACTATTTTAAGGGTAAATGAAGGTGAAAACAACAATAAAAATTATAATTAAAAGTTAAATTTACAATAAACATGATGTGTTTGTAAAAGGGGATATTTAAATTAAATAGTGATTTGATCCCCAATTAGTGTCTCTATATCTCACTTGTGTGATATGATAAACATTCATTATAACTATACTATATAATTTAATTCTCACATTTTTCTATAATTTTAATGCTGGTTATATTTTAAATGTTTATAAAGGGGTATTATAATACTATGAGTATTAATCATGTTATCATGTTAAATATTATGATAATAGATTATAGTTTTCTATTATTTTTCTCAGATTCATTTCTAGAAATTTATTTAAAAATTTATCCACAATTAAATAAGCATGACTTATTATTATTAGAAAAAGATATTTATTGGTCTAAGTCCAACAATTTTTTACTTTGGTAATATAAAATGATGTTTATTATATATTTTTATACATACTTTTCAAAGGATACATTTTATATAAACATACTTCATTTTACGTAATAGATTTCATAATGAAATTTTTATTAGTTGTTTATTATGTTTCCATGATTATTGTATCATTTCTTCATGAAAAAAACTTAGGTGACCATAGTTATATAGAGAGATAATCATATAGTTATTTTTTCATATGATTCAAATCAAGGAATATATGAAGATTATAAAATGTAACCTTCAAATAAACTTTTTAAAAAAAATTTGCAACCACAATCCCTATAATAATGTATAATATATGATATTTTGAAGAAGAACAGATGTTACCATGATTAGTATTTCAATAATTTTTATTATTTTTCAATGTATTGTAGTAATTTTGTAAAAACATTTCTATGACTATGAAAAAAAATTAAGTGACCGTGATTAAATATGAAATGATATATGTTTAATAATTACAATACTGACTACTATAATAATAAATAGTATTAATTATGTTGACCAGGTAGGAAAACCTCAATCAAAAATTTTATTTCTTATTTTTACCTTATGTAGTCACTGGGCATGTGTACTGAACATCAAAAATCCAGTTACCATAATATTTTTTATTCTCTTCAAATAGTTAGAATAAAACAATAATTACAAATTCATTCTAGAATTTGGTACTCATGTATTATTTGGTCGATAAAAGTTTTTAATTAGTGACTTAGGTGCCCACATTTGTTTAATGGGGCTGTCATAAATAGACTTAATGTTTTTATTAATTATAATCATTTTTATCCCATAAATGTAATATTTTTTTGGAAGTAGCTAAATTCATGTCTTATAGTTTCATATGTATTACATAATAAATCTTAACTATTAAAACTAAATTATGAAATAGGTAGAAATTAATTTTTATATGATTTATTTAGATTATATATTGTAAACCTAATTATTTTTTTATTTTTTAGTGTTCTCTAGGATCCTATAATTTTATTCAGGATGTATATAAATTAATTGAATTATTCTAGTTCTTTTTATGTTAGTGATTATCATCCTTAATTTACTTGTATAATTATAAGAAAATTATCTTTCAAACAATTCAAACTATGATGATTACTTGGAAATAACAACAGAATATTATAAAAGAATCTATAGGACCCAAAAAATTGTGAATTGTATTAATTTTTAGGTGACCATGATAAGATACCTTAAACAAGATATTACATGATAGACCAAATTAAAAATAAAACATTATTTCCAGGAGTTGATCCTTTGGACATGTCTAAGTCTAATTCGGTTTGGAATATGGAGAATTATATTCAAAGATGAGATGGACTAATTTTATAGACATAAAATTTAGAAACTAGTGGAAATACCTAAAAAAATATTACTAATTAGTATTATGTGTGTTTTTAAGAACACACTGGAAAATTTTGGAACTATTATTAAAAAAGGTATATTGGTTGAACGTTGTTATAATAATTAATAAGGTATTGATTTAAACGAAATATCAAAACCTATATTTAGACAATAATCTATTACAATTATGTTTTTTTAAACAATGCATTTGAATTTTAAAAAAAATCAAGTGGATAAGAAGATTGAATTTCTTAATGTTATTTATTTTTGAAAATATTACTTTTGATGATTGTCCTGGTATTGAAGGACCTTATTTTCCAAATTAATATTTTAAATTCTCTAAAGCTATATAAGGATTAAAAATCCCTCTACATGATTGGAATGGTAACATTAACAAATTTTTTATAAAATTATTTCTATTATGTTTAGGATTATACAATGATTTCTATTATAATAATTTACAATGATATATTGATATATAAAATTTATGTTTGTAAATTTATTTTCGAAATTTTTCATTCAAAATTACGTGAGTTAGAATGAATTGATTCATTGATTATTAATTTATGAAAACATTAATCTATATTATATTTGTATCATTAATTTTTTACACACGTATTAAAAATATTTTGTGCAGAAAATAAATTGAAATAATGTTTAGTTCACGCTAAAATCAATATATTTGTCTGGGTTTTACAAGATAATACTCTACTACACTAAACTAACACCCAATGTAGGATTTGTAATTGTATTAAGAACCTTTTTAATTGAAACATCAGAAATAAGTACCAGTAGATTAAAAATAGTTTATTTACTAATTAAAATATCTTGTAATGGGATATTTAAAAAAATAACTCCCTCTACCTCACAATACCACACATAGTAAAACAATTGTGCACTCATGAATATATAGAATGTTTCAAGATTTAACACTAGAAATATAATAATTTTATTGAATAAAAATTGAAAATAGATTATGTTCTTTAGAAAATATACATTCACTTTAAAATAGTCCTAAAAAGATATATTGTTTTCTATTGGTCTTCGTGAACAATCAATGGTAATATATTTATCTATTATTTTTTTCTTTCATAATCATAATGATTGAAGAAAAAATGAATTATAATTTTTAGAATTAATAGTGAAATTTGATCAACCAGTAGGTGATAAATTTGATTTGTTTTTCTCAAATATTTTTGTGAAAATAGTCAAAGATAATTTTTCTCTATCATACTGAAATTTATAAATAATAATTTTAATACGATCGTGTTAAATAATTAATTACTTTTATTATAAAAAATAGGTCACATACCACCTATTAGATATTTATTTGGACTTTAATTAGAATAAATTGATATAAAATCATTCAATCTTATTCAAAAGATTAAATCTTTGTAAAAATGTAATTTCAAATTTGTGAAAATATTTTTTTATAAATTTCTAGTCATAATTTCAAAAAAAATTCTAAAATGTTCAAAATTCAAATCTATTAATGCATCATCATCTTATACATATACTAAAATTTAAAATTACATTATCCTTTGTTATTACATGAATAAATAATAATTTTTTCAATCATGAATTAGAATTAATCATTATTCCTATAAGAATAACATCCAAATATAATATTTTGTGTAATATTATTTAGATATTATCAAGATTATCTTATATGAATTAAATGTAGTTTAAATAGATCATGTATAAATAAACTCATAATGTGTAGGGTATTTTACTAAAATCATTTTCATATCACAATAATAAATTCGAAATTCATTATATTACATTAATATACCCAATATATATGTAACTTCTTCCACTTGAAGAAATTATTCTTATAATAATATTATATACATTTATTTCATAATGTAAGATGTCACTATTTTCTCCTAAGATATTATACTTGTGAAATGTTAACCATTATATCAAATAAAAACTATTCCAATGTGATTAACAATTGAGAACCACATAATACATTTTTAAATAATATGCCAATCACTTAATGTATAAAAATTAGTAAAAAAATAAATCTTTTGTGAATCAAAATAGAAGCCATATTGGTGTACAACAACAATCCTATAATGTCCCCCTTTTTAATGATAACAAACCCATAAAACATTGAATTATATTTTCTAGATTAAGTACTTATTTATCAACTTCTTTATGATAAATATTAATAATTAAATAATACACATGAAATAAATAGTTAGTGAAAAATTTTATGTGCTACCATAATATCAGTATAACATAAATTGCCTTTAGCGGCGGTTTACAAAACCACCCTATTTTAAAAGGGTATAGTTGTGGTTTATTAAAAACTATGGCTAAACCCCCATTTTTATCGTGTCGACACTTCCCCCCAACACCCGAACTGACCCCCTTCTCCCCCCCAAACCTTGTGAAAACACCTTCTCCCCTCGACCCCCTGTGTTCCCCAAACCCTAGTTCGAATCCCCACTGGTGACGCCAGTGATGGTTCTCGCCTCCCATTAGTGTGCCTCGTCGTCCATCACCACTGACTCCCTAAATCCCTAGTCCACCTCCCCACTTCCAGTCTCGACCCATACCATCCCTGGTTACTTATCACCGCCCCCCAATGCACCTTACCCCCCATCTCCACTATTGAATACCTTTTCAACCCCTCCACAAAGGTTTGTATACAATTATAGTGCGATTGTGGTATGATTTTGGGTTGGTTTATTTAAAGCTGGTTGAATATTACTTCTTTATTTTCAATATTGATTGTTGTGGTATGTTCTTCCATTTATAGGGTCCCATTGTGGTGCGGATTCATGTGGTTTCAATAATGGTCATCTATGATCAAGATATTAATTGACCTCCCAATTGTAGAAGATTTTGTAGTATGTTTTTTTCCATTATTTTTTCTAAGTAGTACTTTTCATCCTCAGAGGGAAGGTTAGATAGAGAGAATTATTTAAATGCCAATAGATGTATTGAAGATGTTTATTCTTGATTTTATAGGTTCTTCGGTGAAACATTTTCCTTTGGTTGAGTTTTACTATGATAATAACTATTGGTTAACCACATTTAAAACTCCATTTAAAGAATCTTATGAGTGATCATACATATCTCCATTATGTTGGAATGAGGTTATAGAGATAATTAATCTTATACCAAATATGGTGAAGGGAATGATAAATAAGGTGTATCTATTCTATGAGTGAATAAAATATGCTCAAGACCATCATGTGATGGACCCGAGTATTGAGTAGTTTAAGTGAGATGGGTTTGAACCAATGAATAGTAATTCTATTCCCTTTTTGTGATTTCATGCAAAATAAGCTTAATTTACCTATTAGAGTGAGGTACCTCACTACTTTATTAACACACACTATGGAAAAAATAGAAAAATACACATGCTATACATGTTTCACCACCAAAATTGATCATTTAACCCTTGGCATGATCCAAAGTCACCTAATATTATATGATCCACTTGAATCACTATGATTTTTGCATTGATAATGGTATATCATTAACTTGTATTATATTATTATAAAAAATGAATCACAAAAAATATCTCTTTATTCTCTTGATATTTAATAAAATATGTATTATCCTTTTCCTATATTTAGATTATCACCCAATAATTATACAGTAATTTCACTCTTAAATATTAATTCACACTCCAAACTCTTAAATTATTACCTTATATTCAATGGATCATCCTTATTATATTATGATTACATAATATTACATTATCGTATATGTTTCTTCGTTTAAGATTACAAGTACTTTTATTATGAGATGTGATCAACTCTCATGAACCCATCATGGTAAATTTTTAATTCACATGGTCCACATGCTCTCTTACAAGTAACACCTTGAAAAGAGTTTACAAATGGATGATTCAACATTCCCTTTCTAAATTACACAATAACATCCAATTCAAACCATGTATTCTAATCAATTTCTATTTTCCTAGTAAGACTTCACAACCATGCCAAGATAGTCCACACAAGGAACAAGAGAAACTAAGAAGGCAAACCAAAATGTATATTTCAAAGAAGACATGGATTTTTCATATCCTTGTTATTCCACTTATACCTACCCACCAATGGGTAAAATAATACATTATAATCTTACCTATATACTTTGATACTAAAAGGAAAACATCACAGGGCCAACCATAATTTCATTTTGAGAAAGGTCCATATTAAGTTTCAACCCCCATTGATGATCCATGATCCACCCCAGATCAGAAAAATTTAATCACATGCAGTGTCACAACATGTTGCTACACATAAAACTTCACCATGATACCCCACATGTTCTAAAATTGTCAAACCCAGAACATACCCAACTCTTTGAATCCTAATTTAAGGCCACTAATTTAAGTTAAGAGTTTTTTCCCATTCTATATTCCTAACATCATTTCAATTACTATATGATTTATCAAGCCCTTACCTTAGTGATATCAACGTTATGGCATTATCACTTTGTCCATCTATTTTGGTGGAACATGACATACAGAAAACTATAGGGATGGGATCCATGTTCTTGTCTTCTTTTATGGGTCTTTTTAATTTACATTCTTTGGTTTTATAATGGCTGATTTTCCAAATGTATTTATATAGGAAAAAATTATATAACATATTTATATAATTTTTTAACTAGTATATATGAATATATTTCCCGATTTAGTAGTAACTATGGGATTTAATTTTTTTTAATATTGTGTAGGCGCATTGTGATATACATGGATAAAAGCTAGATCACAATACAATAGAACACACCTCAATATGTAAAGAGATTGAAGGAGTTTTTGGATTTTGAAATTTCTAATTGATCCATTGAAATGAGATTATGATTTCCATGTCCTAAATGTAAATTTAGAAGATGGTTGAAGAGAGATTATGTTTATAAACATTTAATACTGTAGCAACCCCCTAGTCAATATTTGTGTTGGATTTTTCATGGAGAATCGAATGTTTCAAAAACGTTGAGAACATATGTTAATACACAAAATGTTCTCCCAAATTATTCAACAATGGAAAATGAAAAGCAAAGCCTCATAAATTATGCATCTGGCCCTGCAAGACAACACTATCAACACCAAAACAAAACTGAATAACCAGAAGAGGGTGATATAAATAACAACATGAAAAGCGATGTTTTTGAGAATGTAACACAACCAGATCAAGATTATAACATATCATTTTATCCTCATCTTGATTATGTGGAGAAAAATTTAAGAGAAAACATCACTGAGGAAAATACATTTCATGATTTAGTTGACGATGGAAATCAAGAGTTGTATAGTGGATATTTGAAATATTCAAAGCATTCCTTTTTAATGATGTTGTACCATATCAAATGTCTATGTGGAATTAAAAATAAGGAAATGTCCATGATATTGGAATTGTTGTGTGATTCATTTATTGAAGAAAATATCCCCTGGTCATTTTATGATAAAAAAAAGTTATTAATAGTCTTGGTATGAATAATACAAAAATTCATGTGCGTCCCAATGATTGTATGCATTATTTGTGAGAGGATTCAAGTAGCTAGTATTGAAAAAATGTTCTTCTTCTAGATGGAAGTCAATGGGTGATGTTGGAAGTATAAATCAACATTCTTTCATGAAGATGACAAATAGGAACACACCTGCATAGGTTTTGCATTACATTCCTTTAAACCTTCGATTGCAAAGATAATTCATGTCATTGAAAACCGACGAACACATGAAGTGGAATTTTGTAGATAATAACAATGATGAGTTAATGAGACATCCACAAGATTCACAATAGTGGAAGACATTCGATTCATTACATCCATATTTCTCAGCCAATCCTAGGAATGTTAGATTGGGATTGGATACTGATGGATTCAACCCATTTGGGACTTTGAGAACCAGCTATAACATTTGGCCAGCTGTTCTGATCCCTTAACGTCTATCTCCATGGATGTTTATGAAAAAACATATTTTATTATTTTTATGAGTATTAATTAAAAACATTTGGGGAAATGATATTGATCTATACATGGAACCTTTGGATAATTACAGGAGTAATGGAGAATCATTGTTGAGTAATTTGATGTTTCTTTTAAAACAATGTTCAAAAAACATGCTGCTTTAATGTGGACCATTAGAGACTTACCTAGGCTTAAGAATTTACCTGGTTGGAACATTTACATGGGTTTGGCTTGTCTTGTTTTTAACTTTGATTTTGAACCCAAATAGCTACCTCATAGTATAAAATAGTGCTTTATGTTCCATTGAAGCTTTCTCAATGCATCTCATAGATTTCGACTGAACAGATCAATATTTATCTTTTTCGTTGATCATAGACCACCTCTAAAGAAGTTAACTGGTTCTGTAATATTTACACAACTTGAAAATGTTGAAAGAGAATTTGGAAGGTTCATCATTTGAATGATAGCGGGAAACGAGTTCAAAGTGCATCGTCATGTGAAATAAGAACCCAACAATGGATGAAAAAAGTATATTCTTCATATTTCCATAGTATGAATTTAATTTGTTGCGGAATAATCTTGATGTTATGAATATTAATAAGAATGTATGAGACCATTTTATTTTTACATTGCTTAATGAGCATGAAATGTCAGAGGATCATCTCAATGATCACACATAATTACAAGTAATTAACATGAAATGTGATCTCTAGCCAGATGTGAATGAAAAGTATGATACGGAAAAGTTTGCAATGAAAAATAGGGATAAAGATACATTCCTTCAAATTTTAAAGAATGTGAAGGTATCTAATGGGTATTCAAGTAAAATCTCATGGTGTGTTGACTTGAAGAATCGTATGTTACATGGATTTAAAGGTCACGATTCAAATATTTTGTTACAACAGTTACTACCATTGGCATTGCGTACATTATTAACTAAAACATTTAATGTTGTTGTACTCTAATTATACAAATTTTTTATACAACTATGTGAGAATTCTCTGCATCCATTTCAGCATGACAACCTCTAGGAGAGGTTTTTATTGACCTTTTGTGCAATGAATATGATCTTTCCTCCATCGTTTTTTACTATCATGATGCATTTAAATATGAATTTTGGTGAAGAAGATAAATTAGAAGGCCCTGTTCACTATCGATGGATGTATCTAATTGAGAAGTACTTTATTTATATTTTTTTAGTTATGTAAACAATTTTTGGCGCATAATTAAATGCATAATTATGATTATTTTATTTCACAAATATCTTGGGAATTTGAAATCATACGTGAGATATAAAGCTCAACCAGAAGGCTCTACTACTGAAGGCTATTTTCTTGAGGAGTGTCTTACCTTTTTTATAGATACTTGGATGATATTGAGGCAATATTTAATCAAGTTGGATGTGTTGAAGACACATCGAATCAATCTCAAATACATCATTAATAAAAAATATTTCATGTTATTCTCCGATCAGTTGGGAGGACCTGAAATGTGACACTAAGAGAATTGGAATTATTACATGCACATAGATATGTGCGACTAAATAGTGAAATTGTAGATCCCTTTATTAAAGAGTTTAGGATACAAAAAAAAGAGACGAATGAGTGGATGAACATGAAATTATAAAGATATAATGAAAGATGTTAATAAATAGCTTATAGAATGGGTTGCATGACGTGTGAGTTCATAAATATTAAAATAAATATAAATATTAGTTTGACACATATATTTTGTAAATCTAAAAAAGTATATTTATTTTTTTATGATCATGAATACTGATACTTGAACAGATTTGTCACAATATTTGAAGTTTCTTGTCGAGTTCCTCTAAAACAAGTTTGAATGTACAACTCTTACAACGTGAATGGATTTATATTTCGTACAATCGATCAAGAAGAGGGTTTAGAAACATAAAATAGTGGGATATTTACATTTTCTAAAGAGGGATGCTATAGACAAATGACTGATATTATTGTATTAAACTACTAATGAAATTTTTAGATATTTTATTCAAATGAAGTTTGGTCGATGTTATCATAGGTGTTAAAATATATTCCTTTCAATTAACATATGTGAAATTATCTCACTTGATATATGTTCATGATCTTGAACTGAATGATCCATATATCTTATCATCACAATAAAAAATGGAATATTATGTGAATTATGTTGTGGATGAAGGGTGGATTATAGTTTCTCACGTAATAAAAAGAGATTTGTATGATATGGGTGATGAAGTGGAAGACTTGACCTAGAAATTGAATCTCATCAAGAATAAGAAGAATAATTATTTTCCAATCATGATATTGAAAATATTAGTCGAGAAAGAATGAAAGAAATGGATGAAGTAATAAAGCAGGAAACCAACATGATTGAAGGGTAAAATGATTGTTTTTACAATTATTTATACATTTAGAAACCACTTATGTAATATGTTAAGTAATTCATTATCATTGTTATGTATATTTTGTTTGTTAGTACTAGGAATCTATTATCTTTTTTAATTTTTTTCTGCACAATTTTTTTGAGATATATGTGGTGAACTTAATTTTAATTTATTAAATGGAAAGAATTCCAAGGAGGAAGCGATGCACTGTTTCATCCACTACTATGATAGATAATGATCCATCTGTCTCCCTCCCTGCATCATTTGAGCCACCAGTTGTTTTCCCCCATGAACTACCTCCCCCTATAGCATCTATCACATGCTCTGTGAGTGTCCCTTTAGAATTTGAGTTGTCGACTCCCCCTTTAATATTCTAAGTAGTGGGGTAGCAACGCGCCACTTCTAGTTCATCATGGTCATACTGGAGGGTCACTATTAAAGGTACAAATTTTAATATAAATAATTTAATTAGAATTTTTTCATACTAATTGTTTGTTCATGAAATATAAAAAAATTCAACTATGGAGAAAAATTTAAAAAGTTCGGATGTGTGGAATATGAATGGTGAAAAGGTAGTTGTCCCATTTGATTCACATGGGGTCCCTACAGATGATACCGTGGGATTACTTGGCCAAATTCTAGGCCAACTGGCAGTAGAGACCATTTCCCTTCCTATTTCATATGATGATTGGAGAAATATGCCTCTAATTTGGAAAAATGATGTCTTTGATTCCCATATAAAGGTAATTTTAATACATTATGGTGTAAGTAAATGTCATATTATTAATATGTTCAAAATTAATTTGTTATATACAAATTTTTTTCTACTTTACAGTTTCTAATGTGATAACACAAAAGTGGACATTGAAAAATCTTGGTATAAAATGGAAAGAATTAATTGGGAGATTGTGGAGCGATGCCAATGATACTTTGTTGACTGTCCAACAAATTTTTGAGAAGCTACCAAATGGGTACCCAAAGAATAGTATGATGTTTATGTTTACATACATAATGATGAGAAGATGATGGTATTTAAATATATATTATTCTATTAACAATATTTTACATTTATACAAGTATATGAATATGAGATGAAATTGAATACATTACTATTAAATTTCATTTTATTTATTTCAGGATCTCTCTAGAATGAATGCATCTTTTTGGTCTAGGCAATACATCCCCCACATTGTGGGGTCAAAAAGCTTTTCTAGAAGTCGATCATCTATGGTAATATTTTCATTAGTTTAGATATTTATAAGAAAATATTATCTGTTAAATATATTAATTATTGATTTATCTTTTTTTAATGCATTCACAAAGTATAGGGCACGAAGCATCCCGAACTAAAGTGTGGTTGGATGTTCACAAAAAATGTGATGGATGTTTTGTTAATGTGCCTACCAAAGAAGTTGGGGAATGCACTCATTTTTTCATTATAATAACTTATTATCAGTTTTTACTATATTAAGATATATTGATATTTGATTTATAGGTAAAAATTAAAGAACTATGGGATGCCAATCCTGGGAAGTCCTACTCAGTCTCCCATGATGACCTAGTTACAAAAGTCCTTGGGAAGGAGCTTCCTAGTAGAGTGTGCAGGATATGGTTTGGATCCATACCATTTGAGGTCTTTGGTAGGATACCGAGGATTGCAGCTGCATCTATTTCTTGCTGTAGTCTGTCTATTCTCTGATATTCTCCGAGAGAGATTTCTTATCTACAAAACAAAGTTAAAGTCTAGGGGGCTCAAATATCCTCTTTGTAGAATGTGTTTAATGATATATATCAGCAGATGAGCAGATATGCCCCTGGGGGTATTGAATCTACTGGTGGTGAGCAGTTAAATCACAAAAATTCAAAATCATTTTGTTTTATAACATTTATTGGTTTTATGTTTAAATATAAACATGCAACACTATTTAATTTTTTATATAATTTTCTTACAGGTGGTAGCCGGAAGTGGATATGGAGGTGGAGTGGGTGACGATATGTGTTCATCATCAGAATTTGATTAGTTGTATTATTGATATGTTAGAAAAATATGGTAACAATCGCTTTGTATATGTATCATGTGTGGCACATAGTTTCCACCAAACATTTTCATGACCTATCAGTTCATGATTTCTCATGGTTCCTTTTATGTATTCTATTGATTTATGATATTTCATTTTTTTGTTTTGATTTCTCTAGTGTTTTATGCACCATATATGTAAATTCATTATTGTGATGATTCATTTTTATGATTCATTTTTCCTAAATTTATTAGGATTGTCGGCCCTGGGTGATCATCCCACTACAATGCATTATAGAATTTCATAATCTCATCTCTCATGGAATATGTGACCATTACCTTACTACGAACTATAAACACTCCATGTATATCAAAATTAAATACTAAAATATTTTCACATTCTTCCAATATATCACACATCATGATACATTCCAGAAAAAAAATTCTAACTTGTCTTTACATGTTTAACCAATGAAAACATTTTCTCTATGGATACCCACATTCATTCCCCTAAACCCTCAACTACACCCACCAACTAGTCTTATAGTGATGATAAGATATTCTATTCAACTAATGAAATCAGTTCTCCTATATCCTACATTTTTTATCCCAATTCATTTACCACTAAATTTCAATTTCTAACATTTAAAAATATTTAAAATCTGAATTTTCTACTTTCGATGGTATTTAGGATATTTTTGGCCTTTTGTACTTTCCCTAAGACCCATTTCTGTCCATTCTTCCCTACTTGAATAAGATATTTTTGAACATCGTCTATGAATGAATATTCTCATTTGGTAAATTGTGTGCTAAAAATTATTTTTTCCCATATTCAGAGACACATATATTTCAAGGTAAATGAGTCATGATCATTTCTAAATGTGTTCCAACCATGACCCACCTAGTATTCTTCTTCAACCAAGAAACATGGTTTTATGGGGAGAACCACTAGGTTTCCCATGACCATGTTCCTATCATGAAACCATTTGGAGGCCTTTATAAAGCTTAAAACCCAATAACAAACAACTTAAGAATTCATCCAATAAAATAATTTAACAGAAAAAATTAATGAAGGGTATAATATAAGTCATAAGGCCCCAGTTAAACTTCAAGTCGTTATAATCTCCCCCTATGAGGATTTATCATCCTTAAGTAGTGCCTCTATATTTCACACACAAAAAACTAGTGCTATTGAGATCACACATAATATTATCACTTGTAAGACACTTCATGTGTATGTCCATGCTCCAATATGACTCTAACAAGTGATATTAGAATTCTTTAAAATATTTTCTCACTATAGTCCATTATTCACACCGAGCACTCCAAAAATCTTGGGTAAGGCTCAAACTGAAATTCTTCATAGTTGATCACATAATTTTCATCAAGAATGTACAACTGAATATAAGTTACATGTAAAAAATCACATATTCATTGATATTATGGATAAAATTCTGAATAGAATTCCACTATCATGACACTCTTGATAATCCCAAATAGTCCCATAAACTTTAGTGCCAATATCATTTACTTCTACAATCATTGATTCCCAAATTGAGGAGTCTCCCATAATAAAAATCAAACACCAACAATGAATTCCATGTGTTTCCTCTTACCATTTTCATATGATCTCTATTTTAAATGAGTTGTGATTAAATGCTTCTTGATCTAGTACAATATCACAAATACCCTTAAAATCACGAACGACCCATAATTACTACCTCCCATCCTAATGCTAAAAATTAGTGAGTGAAACATCTAACCATAAAGAGCATCAAAATGTGTCATTTAAATTAAATTCTGGTTTTATTTGTATGTGAACTCAGCAAAGGATTGGATATGAAACCAAGTTCTACTAATGTATAATATGATTAAAACTTGTGTGCAATGTAATTTTTCTTATAATTGTTTTCCAAAATAATAAAATCTGAATTTTTTAATATTATATTCTTAATTAGAATTTGATATAAATAAACTGATGCCTACTGAATGTTTATATAACTTGTTAATAAATATGTAAATGGAAATGGATAAAGAGCATAAAGCTGAAAATTATTGTTTTTTAATATTATAGGAATATTATACTGAATTTATTCTTTAAATTTTATTTAAACAAGAATATTTGATGGTGGAAATTCTAGTTAATTTATATTTTTAATATTAGTAACACATCATAAATAAATTGATAAATCAAAGACGTTAACTGAGCAACTAGTTCAATAAAGATTAATTTATGGTGTCGAGTAAGCCCATTATCATATGATGGATAGATTGTTATTTTAGGGACTAGATTCCATATTGACTCTATTTGATGTTTTTTGTCTTTTTATTTCTCTGGATGTAGGACTTTATATATGATGTTATGTGATCTTTGGATGACTATTGGTTAATGAGTTATGGGAAGGGAAGCCTGAGTTTTTGGAGTATTTAGCACCAATGATATTGGGATGTATGTTTATATCAATGGTTATAACAGTGTGGGAACTGATATAGATGGAATATGCTGATCTTAGTTTTGGCATTGTTTTCATGAAATATTACATACATGCTTGTTTATAATTTTGTTTAAAGTTATAATGACCATGTGATATGTTTATCTACATTCATTTAACAACTGAACGATGAATTGGGTTGTGTTTAGTTAATAATATCTCTTCATATTAGCTGTAGTATGTATTCTATTGTTCTTTTGGAATTCTTGGAATTGTTTTTTTTCAGGTCACTGGTACAGGGGCTGCAAAAACATCTTTTTTTGTAAATCTGTTATTAGCGGTGGTTTTAACTGCGGCTAACAGTAATAGGTTTATATGTAGAAGTGGTTTTAACCTCCACTAAATTTTATTATTTTTCTGTTAGTGTCGATTCTAACCACCACTACGGTCTTAAATTTAGCGGCGGTTTTAACCACCGCTACAGTGTACCATCTTCTGCGTACATTTCGTGGTGGTTATAATATTTTTAGCGGTGGTTTTAACTGTCTCTAAAAAAAGAAATTCCTTGACCAGAAAAATATCTTCTAAAAACATTATAATCGATGAAAAATTCTCCAACTACAATGGATCCCATAAACTGCCGCTAAAAATGCATTAACTGCCTCAAATATTTTCTCGTCACATAATTTAGTGGTGGTTTTTGGAAACCACAGTAGAAGCCTATAGCGGCGGTTTAAACTGCTGCCATATCCAAAAATAACCACCAAAAAATTGTATTTTTCATTTATGTATCCTCCCCATTTTTGGTATAAAAAAGTAACAATATAAAATGTATAGCATATTTAATATTTCCCACTAAATGTAAAATAATAGAAATAAAACCCTTAATTGTATAATAATTTTTCATCAATATTTATTAATAATTAAGGGATCGAATTAGAATTAGATAATATAAAAATAGTTAATATAAAAGAATATATAATAATATATAATAAAATTTAATTGGCCTTCAGATATTAGGATCTAGGTATGATGGTTTTTGATTGATAGGTTTTGGATCAAAATGTGTATGTCCAAGAAAGACTGATTTATAAGAATTTGTTTGGGAATAAATTCAAATAACCATAATTACTGGAACTAAAGAAGAAATAGGTTGTTGATGAATAAAAGGAACATCCATTCACTAACTATTTAAAGAATCCTATATGAATTGGCCATAAAATGGTTGGAACGAATCAAAATCCAATTATAAAAGAGCTCTAAAAGTAACAAGTGTATCTTAAATTATTGGTCGAAGATATTTATTTCCTATTATCTCATATATATTTGATCCACACATAACAAAACTAGATATAATTGGATAGTTATATAATATGTGGATAATTTTATATCCCTTACTTAGCTAATGTTAGTATAAAATCTTTATGTTACTCAACTTTTTTATGCCTATAAACTCTATAGATAAATGAACCAATTTATTTTTTATTAATCTAAACATTTATTCTATATATTAGAGAACATCCACTTATATTCTATTATCATACTATTATGGATTTTAAATATATTCCCTTAACATCCCAAACATTCTTGAAACTATTCAATCAAATTACATGTAGCACCCTAACCCTATGTGCCCAGAGCAGATGTCTTATGCCAATTACATTTGAATTATTAAAAGGAATCAAGCCCGGAAGGACCGATTAGTTTAGTAGTCTTGGTAAACGAGATACATAAATGAGTATTTTATTAAAAAAGATTCCACTAATTAAAACATTTTTTTCTTCCAATAAATTATTTATAAATAAATAAACAACATCAATAATAAATATAATCCCTCTATTAAATCCTTTCACATTTATAATAGTAAACATCTTGGATATCTAGTGAAAGAAAGATAATAATGGTGATCTAGAAATCTTATTAAGAGAAAAATGTAGTTGAAGAGATAATAAATCAATTGGAATAGTCAATATAGAAAGTTAAATAAATTTTCACACATTTCATGTAATAAATAAATATAATGGAAATGTATAATCAACAAGGAATAGTAATATCAATATATAAAAGAAATTAAATAACTAGATAAGGAAAAAGAAACATGGAAAGGTAAATAACTGAACACACATGCCATTAATTAATCAAACTGAAATAAAATGTATCCATAGATTTGTCTATGAAAAATATCATGGATGTATAATGACTAAACCTAATATGAAAAAAATGGTTTCTTAATTATGTAATTAATGAGGCACATGAGAACCTATTACCATCAATACCTTTTACAATATAGTTTAAAACTAAGTGTATAAACCCATTTTTGAAACTATTTTTCTCCGGAGAACATGTTGATGCATCGATGAGCTATACAATGATAGGGCTCCACCCATTATTACCAGTCCAAAACATTCCTAATATTGAAAAATAAAAATAAATAATATTATATATCAATTAAAATTATTGAATGATCAATACATATTTACCAACAATTCCCTAGGAAAACACAATATATAAAATGGTATACAGTTTAGGCCATAGTAGTATCAATGATAAATAGTATGGATAGTTTGGAATTATTCAATGCTCAATATTCATATCAAATTGGGTATTTCAAGGTGAATTTAAAAATGAATCAAAGAAGGTAATTTGAATAATATCTTTGACAAAATTAATCAAAAACCATCTATAGGAAGAATGAGGATCGTAAAAACACAACAAATCTTATATGGAGTAAAAATATAAGGTTGTTATCGTTGATGAAATAAAAGAACAACTTTTGAAAATATTTTTTCAGGAAATATCATTTTTATTATTATTATTTTTAAATATATTTCACTAAAAATCTATTTTGAACAAAGTTTATATAAAAAACCTTTAAACTTGAATTGGAAGACCCAATAAATTATGGAGGATATATCCGTACAAGTTGTACAAAGTAAAAATTGCATTCCTTTTGTATGAAAAACAGTTTGAAAATGCTACGTTCGAAAAGGGAGAATAATATTACATTAAAAATATTGGTAAAAGAAAAAATGGGAAAAAAGTATTTTCCAAATAATTTTTGAATCATTTTTTATTTTTTTAATAAAACATGGGTTTTAGAAGAAAATAGGTTCTCTGACTAAAGAGAGGAATAATGATTGGTTTTATGAAAACAATTTTCTAACATTGTGGGTTAAAAATAATTTAATATTGGTAATAATATTATAAATCATCGTGAATAACCATATGTGAATGAAAATGTTTATTCAACAATGGTTATATAATTTCTAAACATGGAAATTCAAGGGAAATATCATTAAAAATATAGTTGAATAAAATAAACTTTAAACATTCAAAAGTTCTCATACCAAGTTTAAAATTTTAAATAATATTAATCATGATGGAATATAATTAAATGAATGTTACAATATTATCATAGTGAGGATATTCATGAAACATGATGTAAAATAATAGTATATACAACATATAAAAGAAACCAGTTGCATGACAAAAAAATAAGTCTGAATGGATTTTAAACTGAGATGAAATCCATTACATATGAATCGAAAGACCAAAAAGTAATAATCATAAATGAAAAAATCTATATACCATGAATATAAAAAAATTCATGACATGACATTTCTATGTGCTATTCTGTACAACATATATAAGGAATTATGTGTACAATAATAAATTATACCTCATAGAAATAAACGTGAGAAAAGAGTCCCTTACATACGAAGTGAAAAAACCAAAATTAATATTCATATATTCAAACATTTAAATAAAAATGATAAAATATAATTCAATATATTAATGTCATATTTTCATTATTTACACCATATATAACAAATTTGGAGCACAATAATAAATTATGCCTCACATAAAGAAAAGTGAGATAAGAGTCCCTTACCATAAACTTCTTTGTGTTGCATGGTAATTATCTTCATGTATTGTGGGTTTAAACATGTTATATCTTTAAATATAACCATATTAATATTTATTATGTCATATATGATCCCCATATAATATATTATTACCCGTTCATTAATATCCTCTCATTATTTTAACTACTTCAGGTGTTAATGGTTTAGTTTTCCGACTATGTTTTAACATGTTATTCGTAAATATTATTAAATATATCATGGTTTAACCATATCCATAATTTAAAAAAAGATATTAACGCCATATATATCCAGTATATATGTATTTTTAGTTGTCTATTATAATTTTATATTAGAAATGAATTGCACTATTCATGGAGACGATATGTTATACGTACGCATGAACAATAATTTTATTTCTTTTTCATATTAAAATAATGAAACATAAAAGAAACATATGTATATTATAATTAAATTAACATATATATGTTATATATTTTAAATATTTTCATTAAAACCTTATTTTATATGTTTCTAGTATGGAATGAATGAGTCATATCTGTTTGAGGGGACGGTAGTCCACACTTGCTCAAATGAAATTATTATATTTACCCATGATGGAAATCATCAGTGTAATTTCAAAATAAAAATTAAATAAGAATAAATAAATTTTATATATAATATATAATACATATATAAACATATTTTCTATCCTAATGTCCAACTTTGAATGTTGGAAATGGAAAAATGAGCAGTCATCATTTAGTGATGAATTAGTTCACCATAAATAGAAATGGTATGTTTATTACCCATTAGATGGAGGTGTGTGTAAGTGTAGGACGAACTATTAACATGAAAAAACTATTGAGTTTTTAATACTGGTGTTTTTATTTAATATTAGAATAATAATAGTATATGGGTTGAAGAATGTAAATGAAACTAAAAAACCTGAGAGAAGATGTTACCTCTTAATCGGGTAACATCTATTGATTTATATCAAAAGGCTACCTTGGTTAGATTTCTGCCCAAATATAGGATTATAGGTAAAGGGGAGGAACTTTTGGAGGCTATTTGGCAAGATATTTTCTGATCCTAAGATGATTGCGAGGTTTAATGAAGTGGGAGAGGTGGTGAACTTTTATTGGGAAGGAAAAGGACTTAATAAATTTTTTTGAAACAAGTTAGGTATACACATGTTATTACCAAGTAAAAAGTAAAAAAAAAGAATATAATATAAATAATTTAAGGTTAATGGTCTAAATATGTATGGAAAATTTCTTTTGGAAAAGTTTATAGGTCATTTGGTAACATGAGATTAAGGTTTAGTCCCTAATTAAGATTAATTTGACCTTAATCACTATGATTAATTTTAATCACTTTTACTAATATTTTAGGTCAAAAATTTCATGGTATGATTAGAATATAAAGATAATAATAATTAAAATGGTGCATTCAAATTTTTTAAAATTAAATTCATATAGGTGGATAACTTATGATCAATGCTAATAAAAAAGATATATAGTTTAACTTGTTTACATAGAAAAATGTTCAAAATATTGTTGAGTTTTTATATTTAATTTCAATGTAAAAATTATTATAATATGATAAATGGTATTAATACATGTATTATTGAACTAATGTTAAATAATAAAAAATTTAAAATAAAATTTATCATAAATTATTATTTAAATGAAAATTAAGTTTTTAAATAAAATTTAGTATTTTTCATTATTCACCAAAAATGATGTTTTTTAGAAAATTAAAACAAATAACCCTAAGAAAACATTTAAAGTATAAATACAATAATGAAGCATATTTTATAATATTAAAATTATAATAATATCAAAATTAATATTTAAAATAGTTTCTCATTTAAAGGGGGGGGGGTGAAATTGCCTTTATAAAAGTATTGGTTTTTATGTGTGAAATAAGGTGTGTTCTTATCTTATGCATATAAAACCTATTTGATAAAAATATAAAATATTTGATTTAATATATAAAATATATGTTTACTTAAAATTATTCACAACATTTAATTAGTAATGTTTATTACGGTAAAAATTATTTTGAAGCATATACATAATAATATTTATTTTCATATCAAAATTTTTATTATTTTTATTTCTCATTAGTTTTTAACCAAGGAATTAAGATTATATTTATATAAACCAAAATTTTCATAAGTTAGTTAATAAAATTAATAAAATATAACATAAAGACTATGGTATATCATATCATATTAAATAATAATACTTTAATAAGAGTGTTTTTTTGGGTAAAACAGTCTTACATGTAACACAAACTATCAAAAAAGTTCATTATTTCATGTAACAGAATCTAACTCATTCTTTCATTCATTACAAGATATATCATTTATTGAATTTATTTAAAATAGTAAGTATATAGTAGCGTCTTGGTATACTACATTCCCTGATGTGCTTGGTGTTGATTTATGCACAGGATATCAAATAAAAGGTTCTTACTTTATAATTTAGGGTTGTTACATTCTCCCCACCTTAATAAAATTTATTCCTCACAATTTAATCTCAATATTCACAATACGTTGATTGATATTTTTTACATTAAAATCCCACATCATGAGAAGGGTTGATAAAAAATCCTCTAAAAACAGAGAATTTGAAGTACAAAGATCATATGAACTACAATGTATCTATGTCTCAATATAGGAGGAAATTAGTGGAATATAGAGATACATACTTGGAGGAAAAGTGTAAAAATTTATATGGTGTGAATGAGTCCATCAATCAAAAACAATGAATGATCAATTGAATGTTGAGAGCCTAAAATCCATAAATATGCGTTGATTTATAAGACCATCAATTCAAAAAAATTAATGTATTAGGACACAATTTTATTTCTATGTTATTTTCTTAACATTGGGTAATTATTTTGCTGACCAAGAATATAATGAAATACTCTTACTTGATAGGTTTCAATTCCATATGAACAATCCTTATATTTGGTTTTTATTTGATAAAATATTAATTCATCACTTTACTACCAAAAATAAAGTACCAATATTGATTTTTTATTCATGAACTACTAAAATAAATTTTTAGAGGATTGTAACACTTATGAAACAGTGAAAAGTCCAAATACATGTCTTTAACTATCTTCAAAAACCAATACAATTTATATATTTATCTCTAATCCCAAAAATTTATATTATTTGTCCAACATCAAAATTTTTCATCCAAATTTTAAATGAATAACATTGAAAAAAATAAAAACTACATTTCATTGCTCAGTGGTTGGCTTTAAACCCTTTTAGTCCTTTTCTAATTGGTTCAAGAACCACTGGCTTGCCGAATTTTATTGGTTGTGACATGGATTATAGGTTTTCATTTTCAAAAATGAAATTTTTATAATTTCTAAGTGAAATATGTTGAAAATTATAAAAACAAGGTTAATAATTGAATATACGTTTAACTAATACAACCATAATAAATAAATACTTTATCCATTTATTTACATATAGGTTTTTGGTATAAGGTGTATACATAATATCATTCATAGGATTTCTAAATCATAGAACCTTATGCCGAGTCTAAAAAACCGTAGGTTTATCCTTTATAATTCTTTTTCAGAATCCTTCATAGTTTTTTGTAATGAATATTTGGATTATCTTATGAATATTTCCTAGGAGTTTCAAAAAATATGCATAATAAGGCATGTTTTAATGTAGCAGGCATCCCCGAGTCATGCCTAGAACACATTTTCGGAGCTGTTACTCCTCGGTACAAATGTTCTAGAACCATGACCACATGTAGTATCCAGAAATTGATGTATTGTTAGGAATACCCACAAAATATATAATTTAAAAAAGTTCAAGGATTTTCATCTATACGTATCCTCAAATTATACCATAGGGTTATGTTATCTAATGTATGTTTTCCTAAATCTAGTTCCCACGGTTTCTAATATAAATCCTATGATACCATCTATGGCACCCCAACCTGAGAAGCCCATAGTCGGTGTATGATATCAATTACATTTTCATGATTATAAGGAATCAAGCCTTAAAAGAACAATCTGTTTATAAATCTTGGTATTCAAAATACATAAATGAGTCTTTTATTGATAAATATTATTGCGGAAAACATCCATTTATTTTAAATTTTTTAAGGAAAACATCCATTATTTTTTGCAATATTTTTTTTAAAATATTTTCCTTGAAATTACATTTTTAACACATTTCCTCTAAAAACACACCTTTTTAACATGAAAATAAATATTTAATGAAATTATAGTGCATAAATCCATACAATTCGTACGAGGTAAAAAAAAGAATATTCGTTTTGTACAAAGAATCATAGAAAATGCCTTATTCAGAAAGTGACAAGAATATTCCTTTGAAAAAATTAGTAAAAGACAAAAATGGGTAAAAATTTCATTAACAAATAACTTTCAAAACATTTTTGAAAAACATTTTTATAAAATATGGATTGTAGAAGAAACCAGGTTCTCCGAATAAAGAGAGAAATAATTTTGGGTTTTCTTAAAAACATTTAATAAAATATTTTAAGTACCAAAGAATTTAATATTGGTACTAACATAGAAAATAGTGATGAATAAATAGAGGATAATGAAAGTGTTTATTTGATAATGGTTATATAATTTCATCAAATGAAAATTCCACTAAAATATCATTAAATATATAGTTTTGGAATATAATCTTTAAAGATTTCAAAGTGCCCAATACTAGCATGAATCATTTTAAATAATAATCATAATAAAGGTATAAAATTTAATGATTTCTATGATATAATTTTAGTAAGGATATTAATGATATATAATATAAAATGGTAGTATATACACCATATAAAATAAACTAGGTGCACAAAAACAAATAAGTCTAAATTTAATGTAAATTGATATGAAATCACTTTCAAATGAATCAAAAGACCCCACAATAAAAGAAATCTATAGAAAAATCTAAATACCATGAAGGTAAAATAATTCATGATATTAAATATCAATGCAGTAGTATGTCCACCATATAAAATAGATTTTGTGAACAATAATAAATTTGGCCTCACTGAAAGAAAATTGGGACAAGGGTCATTTACGTAGGAATTGAATGGCCCAAAAGTTATAATGATAAATTGAAATATCTTACCCCAATTAAGATAGAATAATTCATGATATTAAAGTTAATTAGGAACTATTAAAACCATATATAATTAAATAAGTGCACAATAATAAATTATGCCTCATAAAAAGCAAAGTGAGACATGAGTCCCTTACATTAAACATCATTGTGTTGTCTGGTCATTATCACAATTTATAGTGGGTTTAAACATGTTAATAACTTAAAAATAAATCTACTAATATATATTATATCATATATGATCCTACTATAACATCCTATTATCTTTTTTTAATAACCT
The DNA here is from genome assembly GCA_963277665.1 of Viscum album. Lineage (NCBI taxonomy): Eukaryota > Viridiplantae > Streptophyta > Magnoliopsida > Santalales > Viscaceae > Viscum > Viscum album. The sequence goes on along the minus strand of OY728159.1, from coordinate 597,148,398 downwards.
TTCATTATTTTTATTATTCCTGGTGAAAATTTCATAGTTTATTGAGTATGTTTTAAGAAGTTATTTATTGTTATTATTAAAAATATTATTTTTTCATAGACTCTATAATGAAAACCATTATTTTAATATCATATTTATTCATTATATATTTATTTATAGTTGTATATAATATTTTTAGATTTTAAATGAAGTGCACCATTCACAGAGACGATACATCTTATGTACGCAAGAACGTTAATTTCATTTCTTTATCGTATAAAAATAATGTAAGATAAATGATACATATGTATAGTATAATTAAATTATCATGTATATGTTATATATGATACATTGTTTTATTAAAACCATTAATTAAAGTTCTATATATGAAATGAATGAGTCATATCGCTTTGAGGGGGCTGTAGTCCACATTACCCCAAACAAAATTATTGTATTTTCCAATGATAGAAAGTTTAAAGGTATGTTCTAAATAAAAATTACAAAAGAATAAATAAATTATAAATATATTTTATTATATATATATATAAACATATTTTCCAACATAATGTCCAACCATAAATGTTGGATGTTGAAAAATGAACAATCCTTTTTTCCTGACTCAATAGTTCGTCGTACACATAAATAATATGTTCATTACCAATTAGATGGAGTTGTGTGTAAGTGTAGATATAAATATTAACATTAAAAATCCTAATATATTTATAATAATGGTTTTTATGTAATAATATAATAATAATAGTATAGTGGTTGAATAATGGAAATGAAACTAAAAAGCTTAAGAGAAGATGTTGCTTCTTAATTGGTTTACTTCCTTTTGTTTATACCAAAAGGCAACCATGGTAGGATTTATGCCCTAATAGATACTTAATGGTTGAGGGGATTTGTTTTAGGAGACTATTTGGGTATATCATGGATCAACATAAGTGGTTTGATGGGTTTGAAGAAGTGGGAGAGGTAGTGGGCTTTTATTGGGAAGGAAAATGACTCACTTTGAATTTTAGGAAACAAGTTAGTTATAATCAGGTTACTACATAATAAAAATTCATAAAAAACCATACATACTATATATATGAATGTTTAAGGTCAAAATATGGCCAAAAAATTGGTGTTTTAAAATTTTCTATGTCATTTGGTCCCCTAAGATTAATCTTCAGACCCAAATTTTGATTATTTTTACCTTAATCATTGTGATTACTTTTAATCAATTTTACTAATATTTTTGGAAAAAAATTAATGTGGTATTATTATAATATAAATATAATCATGATGAATTTTTTTTATGTTTCACAAAATTCAATTCATAGAATATGTATTAATTCTAATCTTGAAGACAGACAGTTTAACCAGTTTTAATTGGAAATTGTTCAAAAGATTGTTGAGTTTTTATATTTAATTAAAATGTTAATCTGATACTAACAATAATTTTTTTTAAAATATGTATTTTTTATAAAATGTGATATAATATCAAATTTAAGGTATAATTTATCATTAATAATTTTTTAAAAAAGGAAATTTTTACAAAAAATGCAGTATTTTCCAATATTCATCAAAAATGATGTTTCTCAAAAAAACCACAATATCACTCTAGGATAATTTTTCTCATTAATAATTAAATAATTTAGTTTGTTTTATAAAATTAAATTTATAAGAGTTTCAAAATTAATATGTAAAGTAGGTTCACCATTCACAGGCGGTAAAATTGCCTTTATTAAAATATATTTTTATGTGTGAAATAGGGTTTGTTCTTATATTATGAAAATCAAACCTAATAGATAAATATAAAAAATATATTAATTAATATATAAATTACATGTTTCATTAAAATAATTTACTTACTGTAAATATTTATATTTAATATTGTAAAACCCCTTTTTAATCCTAGAAATAATAATATTTATTTTTATATATAATTGATTTTTATTTTCATTTTTCAGTAGTTTGTAACCAATGAAATTATATTATATTTATAGAAACCCCTAAAACCTAAGCTATCTTAGTGTTCCAAAAATTCCAATTGAGTTATTTTCCCTCACTATAAAATTCCACTAACTCTCCCACTTCTTCAAACACCTCAAACCTCTTAAGTTATTCAAAGATCTATCCAAATAGAATCCTAAAACTCATCCCCTAAACCAATAAGTATCTATTTTGTCATAAATCTTTTCAAGGTATCTTTGGGTATTAACAAAAAGAAGTTACCCAATTAAGAGGAATCATATTCTCTTATGTTTTTTAGTTTCATTTCCACCATTAAACCCCTATATTATTCTTATTATATGATTAAAAATAAAACCATTAATATAAATATATTAGTATTTTTAATTTTAATATTTAAATCTACACTTAAACACACCTCCATATAATGGGTAATGAACATTCTGTTTCTGTTTAAGACCGACTACTAAATCTGGAAATGATGATTGTTCATTTTTCAATTTCAAACATTCATGGTTGGATATTATATTTGTAACTACATTTATATATGTATTATATGTTATATTTATAATTTATTTGTTCTTATTTAATTATTATTTAGACCATACCTTTAAACATTCCATCATGCGGAAATACAATAATTTCGTTAAGGAAGTGTGGACTGCAACCCCCTCAAAGTGATATGACACATTCATTCCATATATAGAACATATAAATAATTGTTTTAATAACAGAATGTAACACATATATAACATATACATGATAATTTAATTATACTATACATATGTATCATTTATCTTACATTATTTTTATACAATAAAGAAATGAAATTAGCATTCTAGCTTACATACGATATACCATCTCTGTGAATGGTCCACTTCATTTATAATCTAAAAATATTATACACTAATATAAATACATACATAATGGATAAATATATTATTAAAATAATGGTTTTTATTCTGGAGTTGATGAAAGAATGATATTTTTAATAAGAACCACAAATAACTAGTTAAAATATACTCGATAAACAAGGAAATTTACACCATGAATATTATAATTAATGAAAGGTTATTAAAAATGATAATAGGATATTACAGGAGGATCATATATGATATAATAAATATTTTTATTTTCATTTTATAAGTTTTAAACATGTTTAAACCCACTATAAAGGAGGATAATGACCAGACAAGACAAAAATGTTTATTGTAAGGGACTAATGTCTCATTTTTATTTCTATGAGGCATAATTTATTATTATGAACTTATATTATTATATGCGGTTTCAATAGTTCCGAATTGTCATTAATATCATGAATTATACTATCTTAACTAGGTTATGATGTTTCAATTTATCATTATTACTTTTTGGTATTACAATTCTTATGTAAAGGACTCTTCTGTCATTTTTCTTTCAGTGAGGCCAAATTTATTGTTTTGCACCAAATCTATTTTATATGATGTATATAATAATAAATTTATATGTAATATCATGAATTATTTTACTTCATGTTATTTAGAAATAATAAGAAGATGTTTCCTCTTACATGTGACACAAGATATCATGTATGGTTGCTATCATGTACAACATAAGCTATCTCAGTGTTGCGTGAATTATAAGATATACCACGTATTGAATTTATTTAAAAAGTAAATATATAGTAGATTCTTGAGATACTATTTTCTCTTATGTGATTGGTGTCATGTTCCATACACTCTATCAAATACAAGGTTCTTATATTTGAATTTTTGGGTGTTACATGACAAGAATTTTGAATATCCATAACCATATATTTAAAGATAACCACATTCATTATCATTAATCACATTCTCAACTACACCAGATAATTATTGTTTACTATAAAAGGAATATGCCTCAAATTTAGTTTTATATGTTTTGGAACATTTATTATGAGATATATGATCATTACATTGATTTAGGGTAGCTCTAATTCCTATTAGAGCAATATACTATTTATCTCAAATCATTATAAATTTGTTAAATTCATTAATTTCCACATCATATAATATAGTAAGATAATAATTTAAATGTTTTGGTATATTTTTATCTTCTATTTCTCTTTGAAAATATACCATAAAACCTGATAGGGTATCTAATGCTACATAATCACATGTTATTATATTTACCTTCTAATCAAGGTTAGAAATGGTATCTATTGTGGATAAGGTGAATATTTTATTTTACATTTACATTAAATCCTCAATGAAAAATCTAGACAGGCTTGTCTTAAAATATATACCCACCTTTTAAATAATATTTTATTAACTCCTATATAACATTAAAATAAAAATTTGAAGCTATATTTGATTTCATTTCATCAAAATCCTTGATTTAAACTGAAATGTATTTCTATTATTTTAGTTCATCAATTTCCTCCATCAAAACACATTTCAAATTAGTGATCTCATCATTTAATTATTTTAATTAAATGATGAAAACAATTTAAGAAACAAATACATTTTGATAAAACATGGTGTTATATTTTTCTTCAAAACCTACTCCTGATATTTTAATAGTTTTATTAACAATATCTTCATCAAAATCATCTCCCAAATATTCAAAGTGATAAGGCTCAAATACATTATTATTATTTAAATTTTCAAATAAAAGTTACTATTTTCACCTATTTTTTAAACACTATCATCAATATAAACATCACTATTTCTTAAAATTATTCCCAACAACTCCAACAGATTTATCAACAACATATTGCATACCTTCAAATTTTTTCCAATATCACTAGTCTCTCCCTTATTTCTATTAAGGACTTCCTCTTAGTTATTATATTCAACATAACCATCATCACATTTTCAAACACACACAAAATTTTTTGAGATGTATTCCAGGTGAAAACTATTTTCTTTAATAACCCTGAAGTAAGAGTGTTATAGTATTAAATTTTGGAATAAATTTCTTCCTTTAGAGAAACATCTTTCTTTTTAAATAATAGGGTTATAATTATTCAATATGTATTAAAATTCAACCTCATTTATAATTGGTTTCAATGGTTCATCATCTTCATTATATACCTTGTTAGATTGAATTTTTGAAATATAGTAGCATATACATGATGTATATATATTGAAAGACCACTTTCTCAGACTCCCCTATCCTTTGAAAAAATTTAGTCTTTGTAAATTAACATAATATTTATATATATATATTGTTTTAGTATTTTGCATTTACCTTTTCATATATTGGTTATTATAAATAATAATAACATGATACAAACTTCTTAAACTTCTCCAATATTCACCAAATATTTATTATATTTTAACATCTCTTTTCAATTATATCGAAATACATTATCTATATAATAAAATATCAATGAAATTTACTTTCCATTTATAGTATATTTTAGTATAAATATTTTCTTAAAAAAAATAGTTTCACATTTTACTATATCTCTACCACCTCATATTTACATACAAATTTAGTTTTCTTTTCATCAAAAATGGTTTTCAATTACTAAAATTTTAATGTTCTCTTTAATAATAGATTCAACAAAATTATATAATCAATATTGATAGTGATAATTAAAATAATTATATTTTATATGTTGAATTTATTATATTTCATAGAAGAAGAGCATGCACTAGGAATTTTTTCTCTTCATCGTATCAATTTTTAAAAAATGATCAATGTTATAATGGTGGGGTTTTCATAAAAATGATATTTTTAGTCAAATCTCACGTGAGTTTAATAAACATCAGGGTGAAATTGACTTTAAATCAAAGTAATAATTATAAGAATAATATAAATCCACATAAAATAAGATACATACAAAAATATTTTAAACGATTAACCAAAATAATTTCAATTACACTAGATTTTATTATATTAGAAAATTTTTGATTTTGATATCTATTATAAAATATGGGTTATTATTATATATTATGAAAAATTATTGTCATGAATGAAAATACCTAATATTATAATAGTGAAATAAAAATATATATATTAATAAAAGTGGCCTGTTTTCTTCAAGAATTTTCATCTTAGTCAAGGATTTTTTCATCAAAATATTTAATAAGCAAAGAGAATTAGGATTAATTGACATGTTTAAAGGAATTAGGGGATTCTTGAGTGTACCCAACATTGTTAATAGTAATTAAATTTGTGTTTTCAAAAATCACAGTTGATTCTAAATGTTTGATTTCATTGATCTAATTTTATTCTACAATGGGTGGAGTGTTCAGTATATTTCATAACATGAAATTGTATAGAAATTTTTTAGTAAGTTAGTTAATGAATATTCACGTTTTACACAATAATACACAAGTTATGTGCTGATTGTTGAAGGGAATAGGTTTTTAAGATTCTTATGTAAAATATATGTAATGAAGGCCAAAATGATCATTACATGTCGTGGTATTCACTAACAAAATTTATATGCATCATTCATAGAATATCACAAGTCATAAAGAAATTCATGAAGGAATTAAAAGCTTGGAAACAGTTGCAACATGTGAATCTCTAATACACATTGCATAAATTTAAAAATTCAATTCTCACATTAATGATCTAGTCGACATAAGAATCATGTCATGAAGACTAGTTACACATTTCGAGAAGAATCAATGTTATAAATATTGAAGACTCAAGATGAGATTCGCATGAGATTCATGCAAGATTCAACATTTTCATTAAAAATCTTGGACCAGAATTACACAACATGACCTGTTTTCACATCATGCAAAACCATGAGTATTTACATCTCAGCTGCACACAATTGTGGCATAACAAAAAACATACTTGTTTTTACTCATTTTTTGTCAATGTTATTATAATTCTTCTTATGTTATCATTTTTTTATCAACTCAACTTACATAAATTCCTTTTATTGTTTAAAATTTATTGAAGCACTGTTTCCTCTGGAATTGAGGATGAACTCATTGATTGAAGGTTTAAACATTCCAATTAGTTTCTAACGGGTTTGTTTATAGAAATAAAAACATCCAATGATTCCATATCCATTTGGACCTACTTTCCAAAGGCAGATGCTCATTAGTTGTGGACTGATGAGGCTTAGGAATTTTCATTGGTCAAGAGGATGGGAGGTTGGACTCATCACACCTTTTTGAGGGGAATTATTGTCTACTCCGGGACTCTCTTTATAGATTTAATTTTATGTTCGTGAATCCTTATTAAATTACCAATTACAAAATGTGCTTCCCTTTAGATCTGACAATAAATGATTAAATATCTAGGAAATTTATATAATCTTTTATATGTATTCTAGGTTCTTCATCGATAAAGAATCATCTATATTTGTTATAGACTATTAGTCAATGGTATCCTTCAATACATAAAATTCTCTTGGTCATTATGATAACCATACTGGTTTTAAAGCCACTCAGTGGGGCACTTAAAGTTTATTGTCATTCAGAAGGACATGGATTATTTTTAAAGTTGGGATCATACCCACTAATTGGCTCCCTACGTATCCTTTATTGTGGAAAAGGAATAAGAATCCACATAATTCGAGTAAGGGAGTATGATGTTTATTCATGATTGATGACTCAAAAGAAATATGTCATGATTACTTTTACACTCTAAGCTCACGTGATTCATGCTCGGTGTGAGAAACAAGAGGTATTGGTGAAACTAGAAAATTGTGCCATGAAAGATGCGATTTTTGGGGCATATGTATGTATGGTTGCCCAAAATAGTTGAAGATTAACATTTACTTTAGGGATGAAATCCAGGAACAAGGTCCATAATGGTATATGTACTTCATGGAGATCTGGGTACACTATCTTGGGGATTACTCTTGAGGAAGCTACCCAAATTAAGAGGGGACTCATGATTGTGTTTTACTCTTGAGAAGGAAGCCCAGATCAAAAGTAAATTAAGACTGATTAAGAGAAATTAAAATTGGGGCTTAATCATGAGAAGGAAGCCCAGGTTAATGGACATGGGGCTTACTCTTGAGAAGGATTCCCATATTTGTAGACTTTTAGATTGGGGATTATTCATGAAGAGGAACCCCAGGTTAAGAGAACCATGGTTGGGGATTACTCGTGAGGAGGATGCCCATATTTGGGAGCTTTAAGACCAGGGATTACATCTAAGAAGGAAGCCCAGGATAAGGAAATTATGACTGGGGCTTACTCCTAAAGAGGATGCCCAAATTAGGGGACTTGGGGCTTACTCCTAAAAAGGAGGCCCAAATTAATGAGGACTTGGGGCTTAATCTTAACGAGGATGCCCAAATTAATGACAATTTGGATTGGGGATTTCTCCTAAAAAGGAGGCCCTAATTAAGGATTCTCTCATCTTAGAGGATGGGGTTGAATGAATGAACTCTCTAACTTTAGTGATATAAAGATATATAAATCACTAGGTTTTAAGAGATGTTGAACAAAATTCCTTTCAGAAAAGGAATACAATAACAAAATCATGCCATGAATGGCTTTGGAGAGAGATATGAAGGCGTAATACTGAAGAGGAGAGGTGGATAGATGTAAGAGAGATGAAATGGGCAGGAAGGGCACCCAAAAAGAGAGGGGAACACAAGTCCTAGGGGGCCGCGCAAATACTGCATGGGCATACAAGTCTTGGTTGTGCTAGTATACTTGCGCGACACATATATAGTTGGGATATCCTTGACCAGTAGAGTAATACTTGGGTGATCCTTGACTAAAGTCTTTATAATTATCATGAGGTACTTCCAGAAGAGTGGCGCACAAGTTTCAATGAGTAGGTAAGGAGGCGCGCAAGTGTGTCCATTTACCTTAAGGGTAAAACACTTAGGCGCGAAAGTGTTAGTGAATTATAAAACTTAGAACTTATTGATCTTGTTTAGACCTTTCATTCTAGGTAAAGAATTACCTTATAAGTGTTAAGAAGACTTGAAGAATAGACTTGGCCGTTCAGAGCTCTATATCTGAATTCTGAAAAGAAATCCTCCAGAAATGGGGGCCCACCGGGTGTATTATTAGGCTGGATAAGACCCTGGGTGGTTTTCAAAGAGGGCGTGCAAGTCACTTGCATGACCATTAGGCGGCACACAAGTGTACTTGCGCGACAGTGAGGGAACTTGCGCGACCCCAAGGTATATGAATCCTTTTTCAGTCATTTGTCGATATTTTGATGTTTTCATCAAAGGATGAATCAATTTGTGATAATTCATTTCCCTTTCCATTCCTTTAGACAATGTGATGAAAAGGATCATCAACACACACATATTCTTGTAAAAACAACACCAATGAATTGGATGGTTAACTCAATAAATGGAGATTGAGTTAACATTACTCTTATCAAGTTCATATCAATGACTTGAGAATTTATCAATGGAGTGATTATTTGTTTCAAATGTATATCCACAGAAAGGGGAGTGGAAATTATGACATAAGAAAATGAATAAGGATTCCACACATAATCTTAGAGTAAAATAATCAATGAAGTATGCGTAAATCCGAATGAGTGGAAAATGAAATTTCAAATTCCCTTATTGATTGGGTAACCTAGGAAACATACACCCATGAAAGAAGGATCATAAAATTATGTTTTTAATATCCATAAATTAAATTATATTACACAATAATTATAATCATGGAAAGTACACACACAATATGCAATAAATTAGTGGTGAACAATGGAAATCTCACAGAATTAAAACTGAGATAAGAAACCCCTTACTTTGTACTTTTTCCTTGGTCGAGGGTTGGTTACCCTCCTTTATAATTTTGAAATAATTTTTATTTAATTATAAAATAATCATATATATTAATATGATATCATATATGATCTTTTAACATTGATTTGTTAATAATATCTTAGTATTATCATCGTTTCGGGTGCCAACCGATTCGTTTTCCTTTATATTCATTGTTTTGTGAGCCATATTTTTTATGGATGGGATGTATCATATTAATATCCAGAATGATATCATGTCTCTAAATATTATTTTTAATCATCAAATAAAATTTAGTCTTGAATGGATATGATGGGGAATGAATCTCATCACGTTCTGGGAGACGGTAATCCGTACATACGCACGAGCGGCAATATCATTCTTTGGATGTTAAAATAATATATTATTGGATGGTATATAATTTATAAGGAATCATTATAATGTTATATTTTATTATTTACGTGAATAAAACATAATTATTATATCCATCCAAATAATAATGTATTGAATAAAAATTACACCACGACGTTGAGACGGTAATCCGTACGTACGCACGTATTGTGACATGTCATTCAAAAGATGGATAGAATAATGAATAGGGCTATAACATATTTATAATAACATCACAGTTTATATAAGATACTGGATTTATTATTTTATAATGGAAATAACAATGAAATAAGAAGTGGAAGAAAAAAAGAACTTGAAATAGGTTGGTGAAATTATTGCCTCTTATTTGGGTTCTTCCTTTTGATTTGATCAAAAGTGCTCATAAAGATGGATTTCTGACTAAAAGAGGGCCTATAGGATGATGTTAGGGAAGTTTAGAGGATATTTGGTCAGGGTTTGTCTGAGCCAAAAAGCTTTGAAGGTGTGAATTTGAGAGAAGTGGAAGTGCCCTTTTATAAGAGTAGTGAGGGGAACCTTTGGAAAAACATAAAATATTATTTTATAATAAAATAATTTTCGGTTAATAATAGATCCAAAATAGATTATTTAAAGTATAAGGTGTGGATGGTTCGAAAACCACTCATCCAATAGGTTTTAGAGAGGTTTGGGTCACTATATAAACCTTAACGTTTAGATTTAACTATTAGTTAAATAGTTTGACATTTACCATGTCTCCTTGTATTTTTATATTATATTGTTAATAAACTTACTATATAATTTCAAGAGAACAAAAAGTGGTTAATTAATGATAAAAATATCCTTATATATTTCCTTTGGCTGATCCTTAGATTTTTTGGAATAGTATATCAGTTAATAATATAATATTTGATTTAAAAACACTTTTATGTCAATTTTGACACTATTTGGTATTTTGTTTTTTCTAAATTTATAAAAACATTATTACTATGAAAAAAATTCATCTAACCGACCCTAATATGTCATATTAATCTAGAAATTTTTTGGAGTTCATAAAAAGTCTAAAATAACATTTATTTGGATATTTATAATAAAAATTATTTTAATATTTCATTAATTAGGTAATTAATGCATCATCATTGTGTAATTAATAGATTACATTATTTAATGTCTAAAAAATATAAATAAAATACCATTATGTAGGAAATCATTTTATATTTCTAATTAATATTTATAGTCGAATTTATCTTATGTCTAACCCAATATTAAAAATGTTTTAGTTATTAAACTTTGATTTTAACTCTTTTAACTCTTCTTTGATTTAAATAATAATAAATGTCCTAATCTAATCCATGTGGACCGAAGAGGTTCATATTTTACTCCTCAGTTTGTTTTTGTTCTAATTATACTTAGCGAATAGAATTAGGACCTCTGTTATGGTAATAATAGTATCATTTTTACCCTTAATTACCCTATTTACTTTTAACCGTGGTAGAGAAAAGTAAAAAAGTTACTATTCACCAAAATTTATTTTTAGCTAACTGAATCACATTTTACTCCTTGATATTAACTGTGTCTCTCAGATTTTTGAAGTTCAACTCACAGAAGTGGTAAAATTAAGTTTTATGTGAATTTACAAATTCTCCTAGGAGGTGGGTAAAAGACGGTGAAAAGTTCAACAAAATTTTATATATCTAATATTAATAATAAATGAATCCAATGAATTACATTGAACTTATATAGGTATTACGTATATATTATGACCTGAAATAAATCTAAATAAAATAATTAATTATTTAAATAAAAATCGGTTTTAAACTATAACTTAGTGTTTTTCAATATTTATCAAAGATTAAAAGTTTTCAAAAACATACCGAAAATTCACCCTAATCTAATTTTGATATTCTGAATACAAAAATGAAGTCAATTTTACCAAAATAAAAACATAGAAATTTCATTTATTAGCGTAAAATTAATTCCTGTTGTCAAAACAAAAAACCGTATTTTTATGAAATAATAACTACCAAAATATTGACATTTGTTTTTGACCAATATTAAAGTGAATTTACTTCCAATGACCAACATTAGATTAAATGGTAAAAATATAATCTAATTATACATCCAAACCATTCATTTGTATAGTTGAACACTATAAATTATTTTGATGAAAAAATTTGTTTTCAGTTAAAATATATTATTTTTCACTATTCACCCAAACATAAAAGTTATCTAAAAAAACACCAAAAATTTATTGAATATAAATTATTATGTACCGATCACAAAAAAGTAGTTTATTTTGTTAAATTGAGTACATAAAAGTTTCAAATATTGGATTTAAAAAAAGGGTTCGTCATTAAAAGGTGGTAAAATTGCATTTTAAAAAAAATACTTCTTTTATCGGAAAAAATTAATTTGTCCTTAAATTATGTCTAAGAAAGTCGTAATATGGATTCTAAAATTATAAGGGTTATATAAAGTTCAAAATTATGTTAATACTCTTCATAACTACTTTTGAATAGCTAGTTTGGAAAGTCATGGTGTGCGTGAACTCAATGTTGTGGGTAGTGTAATTTATTGAATTACATTGAAAAACAATTGTACTATGAAATCTTGGGGTGTTACATTCTTCCCTCCTTCAATAAATTGCGTCCTTGCAATTTTTAAAATTGGGGTTGGGTATATAATGGAAAGTCCCACATCAGAAAAAGATTCAATAAAACTATCCTTTTAAAAGAAAGAAAGAGAAGTACAAAGGTCACCCAAGATAACCCATACTAGGATTCCATGTAGGAAAACAGGTATATGGAAGATAAACTAAGTGTCAATGTAACACACCAAGCTTCCACGATACACATCTCCTTCAATAATGCAATAGCTTGCATTGTTTGCATGTTCAAGATTCTAACACACCGCGACCAATCAAAATAGCCATTATGAATAGTAATATCCACGTTTTGAAATTATATATATTTTATATTTCAAAATGGACTTCATTTGTGGATTCGGAATATCAAAATTAGCCTATGTTTAATTTTTGGTATTTTTCTGAGAACATTCAATTTTTATGAATAGTGAAAAATACTTTAAAACAAATTTTTTAATCAAAATGAGTTATAGTGATAGATTATACTACTGAGTGGTTTTAAAGTATAATTCTAATATATTTTTACCATTTTATCCAATGGTGTTCATTAGAATTAATTTCACTTTGAAATTGGACATAAACAATTGTCAATCTTTTGATATATATTGTTCCTTAAAAACACGCTATTTGTAGTGATAACTGGAATTAATTATAAAATTAATTAATGAAACTTATATGTTTGGAATTTTTTAAAAAAGACATCGTTTTTGAATTTGGAATATCAATTATAACTTAGGGTGAAATTTTGGCATTATTCTGAAAAACTTCAATTTTTGATGAATAGTGAAACCACTAAGTGGTAGTTAAAAAAATGATTTTTCGTTTAAATGAAACATTACCACTTTAGTGATTTGATTTTCAAAATTCCCACACACATGGTTGTCATTAGGAAGTAAAATTCGGTTCAATGGGATTAAAATATTTTTTTTGTGAATAGAAACTTTTAAGTTTAATTAATCGCGATTAAAGGTAATTAGTGAAATTTAATGTAAAAATGATATTATAAAAATATGAAAATACCTTTACACTTATCCTGCCCCTATTTTATGAGTCTTGGCCAACCAAGACAATCAATGGGTCAACTTGGGGACCCCATGGAGCCACTTTGGTAGGAAAATGACATTAAAAACTTTTTATTTAATGTTAAGATAAAAATGTCACAAACATGAGTTCTTTTACTAAAACAATTTATAAATGGGGTTATACAAGTCATATTTTTTACTATTAATATTCATTAGAAATATAAACAGATTTCCTACATCAGGATAGTTTTTTTATAATTTTTAGACATTTAATAAATTAAAATTTTTATGACACAATGATGATGCATCGATTACCACATTAATTAACGATTTAAATAAAATTAAAAGATAATGTAAAATCTAAGGCATAAACTTGTAAAAAACCTATTCCATGAGTTGATTTTGAACCCTTATCACCTTATCCTCAAAATATATCATTGTGGGATCTTTAGAATCCGAAAATCATTTCATAATAAAGTAACATTTCAATCTTTCCAAGAGTGCCCCTTCTCTCCTCTTATAAAAGGCCCCCACCTCTACCACCTTATTCACACATTCAATCCATTTGGCTCGAAACAACTCTGCCCAGATACTCTCCTAACTTCCCTCTATTACTCATATAAGTCACAATTTGGGCATAACTCTTCCCAAGGAAGCCTTTGGCTCAAATCAAAAAGAGTTACCCGATTTTAAGGTAATGTCTTCTCTTATGTTATTTTTTTTATTTTGCTTCTCCAACCCCCTAAAATCTTTTTATTAACTTCTTTTGTAACAACACCAGTATCCTCAATATACTAGGATGTTTTTATAATAATTATTCGAGCTACACTTATAGATAGCTACATCTAACGGTTCAAGAACATACTGTTTCTGTGGATGGAGAATTTCTGCCTCACGAAACAATGATTGTTCAACACTCATATAACAACTTAAAAGGTGGCCATTAAGATGTCACTGTATTTATATATGATATATAATATTTTTATGTTTTACTTATGCTTTTTTATTTTTAATTTATTGCATACCATTATGGTTTCCATTATGGGTAAATGAGATATTTTCATTTTAGGAAATGCGGACTACCGCCCCCTAAAAGTGAATTGAATCGTTAATGACATATGTGGGATGTATAAATGATAGAGTAAATGGTATTATACATTATATTATACTGTAATTATAATATAAATTTATATAATTATGATTCCATTCCATTAAATATGAAATAGAAATGAAATTAGCATTCATGCATACGTACGGCTTACCGTCTCCATGACGGTGCATTTCATTTCTTACCTCTAAATGTTAAGAAATATTATGAATGAATGTATATACTGGATATATATGATATATATGATATCTACATCATGAATATAATTCTGGAGATAATGGATATTCTACAACATAAACAACTTGTAATTATAAGAAGTTTATTGTTGACTCAAGTACCAAATATCGACAAAATGACTGTTATTAACTTAAATAATTACATAGTGTTCATAACATGGTAATAAGTGATATAAAAGTAATAATGAACTTGAAAAAGGATCTTAAGAAAGTAGATATTAACTGTAGTTTATTGTTCAGGAGGTTAAAGAACGGTCGAGTCAAGTCGGACACAAGGTAAGGGACCTTCAGAACCCAACTTCCATTCTTTGGGTTAATCTCTTACTTTCAAATTATGTCATAATATTATTATGTACTATCTTGTATTTTTACTTTCATTATGTGTAATTATATAGAATACACATAATAGATCTATTTTATTAAAAAAATGATCATTGTAAGGGACTTCGTCTCAATCTCCTTTTATTGAGGCATATTTTGTTTTATACACAACTTTATTTTATACGATGTATAAACCCCTTTGACGTTTTCTTTTATTCAAAATTAATCTTTTTATATGAAGCGTTTTACTAAAATACAAAGGGAATGTTTTTTTGTCGTACGTATGCGGCGACAACAACTTCTCTGCTGCCGTGACCATTATTTGAGTTTCAGATTCCTCTACAATCCATAACTTTTTTTTAAATGAAAAACAATTACAAAGTTTTAGTTTTCTTTTATTTTGGTATTGAAAATGGTTTTGAAAGTGTTTTTTTATTATATCAATGTGTTTTATTGATATCTTGTGATTGAAATGTGGAAATGTTATGTTTCCTTTATGCATGTTTTTTGTGATACATTTATGTTATGGTTTATGATATGTTTAAACCTATTCATATGAGGAATGAATTGGACTTAATAAGTGGCAGGTGGAGCCCACTATAGCTCCTCGATACATCGGTAGGTCTCATGAGAAAAACTATTGTCTTGGCATGAGGCCTTGAAAAAATCTTATTTGTAGTCTTGGTATGAGGCCTTGGCTACATGGTTATGATAGTCTGGCATTATGCATTCCATCATTATGAAAGTTGTTATTGATATTTCATGTTATTATTCAACTAGTAGAATATCCATGTGAGTAAGTAAATAGCATTATTTAATTTTATTTTTTCTGTATTATGCTGATGTTCAAGTTTAAAAGGCTTTTGTTTTAGTTATACCTTGCCTTAAATGTTAATTTCTATTTATGAAAGCTTCTGCAATATTGTTATCCTTACTGAGCATCTGATCTCACCCCTTTCAATGTTTTAATATTTTCCAGGATGTGAAGAAGTATTTTATGAATGACCTGCAGGTATAGTCAGAAGAGGATATGAGTGTGAACTATGGAGACTTTGATATTGTAGTTATTCACTTTATGATGTAATGTAACATTTATGAATGTATCTAGTGTTTCCAAGGCTACTAAACTAATCGTCCTTTCGAGACTTGATCTTTTGTGATCATGCCAATGTTACGCAATAATGCACCAACTCTGGGTAACTGGGGTCGGGCTGTTACAGTTGGTATCAGAGGAAGTTTAGTACTAACCTTGGAAGATAGATTTAGATAAACTCTGACTAGAGCACATAGCCCAAAGATAGACTTTGAGGATTAGTATAGAAGAACTTACTAGAATTTTGGTATTATAGTGATTTTGTGAGTTTCCCGAGCAATACATCCCTGTCTAGATACGAGCAGGTAGAGGCAGCTCTGGCATAGATGTACCTAGGGGTAAAACCCGAAAACACTGCTTTGAGCTAGACTCAAATGGGAACTGGTGCATGACAACGGGCCTTGTTGCACTCTCGGTTACGACACTCCCGGGGGATATTCTTAGGATAATTATCATTTTCATTACAAACCACTATGAAGGGTTATGAGTATATACTTCCTCAAAGAAAACATTTTTATGATTATGGATTATATCCATAAATAGTTCAATTTATGCTAAGTGTTTTAAAATTATGGAATTATGTATTTTAATTCATAAACTAATCTAGTTTATGCCAATGTTTAGAAATGGCGCCTAGTGGGAGGAATGGAAACCGTATCAATGCACTCACTCTGTGTAGGGATTTCCCTCCTGCTGAAGATAATTATTGTAGAGCTGGAGATACAACTGGTGCTGATCAACTTATTACCATACTGGGACAACTAACTCAGGTTATGAATAATAACCTTACTCGTATGGAGCACCCTGATCCGCAACTTGGAGGATCAATTATAGACCGATTCATGAGGCAAGAACCACCAACATTTAACGGGGGTACAAATCCATTAGTATCTGAGCAATGGATAAACTCCTTGGAGAAAATATTCCATTCCTTGGGGAGTAGTGAAAGGGAAAAGGTTATCATGGCAGTTTACTGCCTCACTAGAGATGCTGATCAATGGTGGTCCTTGATTCAAAACAAAAAAATGATAATGATGTATCGAATATGGAATGGAGGGAGTTCAAAGAGATTTTCTTAGAAAAATACTTCCCTCATGACCATAGAGCAGATATGGAAAGGCAATTTCTGAGTCTGAGGTAGAAGGAGGATGATAATGTCGCAAAGTATGAGGCTAACTTTACAAGGATAGGGAGGCATGCTCCAGATTATATACGTAACCCAAGAAGTATGATCGATCGTTTATTTTATGGGTTAAAACCATTTCTCTGTCAAGCACTAGTATCACAATCTCTCTCAACGTATGAAGATATAATCGCGTATTCTATCAAGACAGAAAAGTAATTCTCTAAATCTTATGACAATAAAGTAAAGCAAGAGAAGAAGAGAACGGTGTAACAGGAGACAGATAAAGGTAAAAAGGAAAAGAAGGATTTTCTATTATGTGATAATTGTGGGAAGAATCACCCTGGTACTTGCCAAAACGAATGGGAGTTTGTTATTAATGTGAAGAAAAAGGTCACCATGCTCGTGATTTCATGGGAAAGAAAGAGACTATCAATGTTGAATGCTACAATTGTAGGGAAATGGGGCATTATGCAAATGAATGTCATAAGCATCTGGGAAACTTACCTTAGAAAAGGCCAAGGGATCAAGGACAATCTTATGCTATTACTACAGTTGAAGTGGAATAATTAATGTTTTGTGGATTTTGGAAACAAGGATTATATTATGGTTATAAGAATAATGTGATATATATAAGGATTGTACTATAGTACCTGTTGTTTTAATTAAGGTTTTAATATGATGAAGGTAATCATATTTTTAGTATGTGACAATAAGAGAAACTTTACTTTGTTTGGGGAATCTAATGTTACAATTGATTTTGGAATTTAAGGACCTTTTAGAGAAAGTCTGGACAGAGGTATTTTAGATAACTATAAAGTTTGGAATGGATTAATTTGAACTTTGGATAATATTGTTTAAGGTTAAAACATTTATGAAGATTATTTTTGGAATATTATAATACTATAGTTTTTGGAAAAGGACAACCTGTAGGTTGGGGGATAACCCGTCGCGTTGGAAAAAGCTGTAGGAAACGAACCCACAACCATAGTGCCACAAGCCTTTATTACATACCACTAGCCTACATGAAGTCCCTGGTTATTAAAATAACGTTTTCCTAATCTAAATGGTATGTGTTAATATTTGGAACCTTATACAATTTTGATAAATAGAATATTTATGAGTTCTATTACCTTTTGGAGTGAAAGATGGGTTTGTGGTATAAATTAATTAAAGAATGAAATTCTACATGAAAAGTACGTATATTTCCTTATGTTATCAGTAAATCTCCTAAATAAATTACTCAACTTTATGAAAGGTAACTTAAAAAAAATGTTGTCGGTTAACTTTTCCAATTGGGGAATCAATGACTGTTTAACCTATCACAAGTTTGTGATTTTCTTGTAGTTAACTTTCTCCTAATCCTGTTTTATATGACTCTCCATCAGACCTTGATGGTTTTTCCCCTCCATATCCATATTTTCATAGAATCCTAGTATGGGCTATCTCGGGTGACCTTTGTACTTCTATTTATTTCTTTTAAAGTTATATTTTTATTAACCCTATTTCTGATGTGAGTTTTCCACAAACGTATTTTCTATTTTCAATCTTTTATTTTCAGAGAAAAATTTCAAATTGTTAGGATGAAATTTGTTAAAGGAGGGGAGAATGTAACACCCCAATCTTCTACGATACGCTTCTCCATCAATAATGCAATAGCTTGCATTGTACGCAAGTTCAAGATTATAACACATCGCGACCAATGAAAATAGCCGTTATGAATAGTAATATCCACTCATTTAAATTATATATATTATATTTCAATATGGACTTCATTTTTGGATTCAGAATATCAAAATTAGCCTATGCTGAATTTTTGGTATTTTTCTGAGAACTTCCAATTTTTATAAATAGTGAAAAATAATTAGAAACAACTTTTTTAATAAAAATAAGTTACAGTGATAAATTATACTATTGAGTGGTTTTATGGTATAATTAGAATATATTTTTAACATTTTATCCAATGGCAGTCATTAGAATTATTTTCACTTTGAAATTGGACATAAACAATTGTCAATCTCTTGATATATATTGTTTCTTAAAAACATGCTATTTGTAGTGACAACGGGAATTAATTATAAAATTAATTAATGAAACTAATATTTTTGGAATTTTTTAAAATAGACAACATTTTTTAATTCATAATATCAATTATAACTTAATGTGAAATTTTGGCATTGTTCTGAAAAACTTCAATTTTTGATGAACAGTGAAACCACTAAGTGGTAGTTAAAAAACTGATTTTTCGTTTAAATGAAACATTACCACTTCTGTGATTTTATTTTCAAAAATCTTACATACATGGTTGTCATTAGTATGTAATATGTGGTTCAATGGGATTAAAATAATTTTTTGTGAATAGTATCTTTTAAGTTTAATTAATCGCGATTAAAGGTAATTAGTAAAATTTAAGGTAAAAATGATATTATAAAAATATGAAAATACCTTTACACTTGTCCTACCCCTATTGGATGAGTCAAGCCGACCAAGAAAATACATGGGTCAACTTGGGGACCCCATGAAGCCACTTTGGTAGGAAAATTACATTAAAAACTTTTTAGTTAATGTTAAAATAAAAATGTCACAAACATGAGTTCTTTTATTAAACAAATTTATAAATGGGGATATACAGGTCATATTTTTGACTATAAATATTCATTAGAAAGATAAAAATATTTCCTACATCTTGATAATTTTTTTTATAATTTTTATACATTATATAATCTAATTTTGTTTGACACAATGATGATGCAACGATTACCTCATTAATTAGCGATTTAAATAAAATGAAACGATAAAGTAAAATATAAGGCCTAAACTTGTCAAAAACCTATTGGATGTGTATATTTAGAGCCCTTATCACCTTAGTCTCGAAATATATAATTTTGGGACCTTTATAATCCGAAAAACATTTCATAATAAAGTAACATTTCAATATTTCCAAGTGTGCCCCTTCTCTCCTCTTATAAAAGGCCCCCACCTCTACCTCCTTATTCACACATTAAAGCCATTTGGCTTGGAAAAACTCTACACCAATACTCTCCCAACTTAATTCTATTACTCCTATATGTCTCACTTTTGGCATAACTCTTCCCAAGGAATCCTTTGGCTCAAATAAAAAATAGTTACCCGATTTTAAGGTAATGTCTTCTCTTATGTTATTTTGTTTTATTTTGCTTCTCCAATCACCTAAACTCTTTTTATTAATTTCTTTTGTAACCAAACCAGTATCCTAAATATATTAGAATGTTGTTATAATAATTATTCGAGCTAAACATACACACACCTACATATAATGGTTAAAGAACATACTATTTCTGTGGATGAAGAATTTCTGCCTCACGAAACGATGATTGTTCAACACTCATATAACACCTTCAAAGGTGTCCATTAAGATGTAACTATATTTATATATGATATATAATATGTTTATGTATTACATAAGTTTCTATATTTTTCATTTATTGCATACCTTTATGGTTTCCATTATGGGTAAACACAATATTTTCATTTTAGGAAATGCGGACTACTGCCCCCTCAAAGTGATTTGAATCGTTAATGCCATATGTGGGATGTATAAAGGATGGAGTAAATGGTAATATACATTTTATTATAATTGAATTATAATATAAATTTATATAATTATTATTTCATTCCATTAAATATGAAATAGAAATGAAAGTAGCATTCATGCGTACGTACAGCTTACCGTCTCCATGAACGGTGCATTTCATTTCTTACCTCTAAATGTTATCTAATATTATGAATGAATTTATATAATGGATATATATGATATATATGATATCTACATCATTAATATAATTATGGAGATAATGGATATTCTACCACATAAACAACTTGTAATTATAAGAAGTTTATTGTTGACTCAAGTACCAAATATCGACAAAATGACCGTTATTAACTTAAATAATTACATAGTGTTAATAACATGGTAATAAGTGATATAAAAGGAATAATGAACTTGAAAAAAGGATCTTAATCAAGTAGATATTAACTCTAGTTTATTATTTATGAGGTTAAAGAATGGTCTATTCAAGTCGGACACAAGGTATGGGAACTTCAAATCCCAACTTCCATTCTTTGGGTTAATCTCTTATTTTCAAATTATGTCATCATATTATTATGTCCTATATTGTATTTTTTAATTTCTTTATGTGTAATTATAGAGAATACATATAATAGATCTATTTTACTTAAAAAATGATCTTTGTAAGGGACTTCGTCTCAATCTCCTTTCATTGAGGCATATTTGGTTTTATACACAACTTTCTTTTATACAGTGTATAAACCCCGTTGAAATTGACTTATATTAAAAAAGAATCTTTTTATATGAAGCGTTTTACTAAACGACAAAAGGGAATGTTTTTTTGTCGTACGTATGTGGCAACAACGACTTCTCTGCCGCTGTGACCATTATTTGAGTTTTGGATTCCTCTACAAGCCATAACATTTTTTAAATGAAAAACAATTACAAAGTTTTAATTTTTTATTATTTTGGTATTGAAAATGGTTTTGAAAGTGTTTTTTTATTATATCAATGTGTTGTATTGATATCTTGTTATTGAAATGTGGAAATGTTATTTTTACTTTATTTATGTTTTATGTGATATGATTATGTTATGGTTTATGATATGTTTAATCCTATTCGTATGAGGAATACATTAGACTTAATAAGTGACGGGTGGAGCCTGTTATAGATCCTTGATGAATCGGTAGGTCTCATGAGACAAACTAGTGTCTTGGAACAAGGCCTTGACAAAATTTTATTTGTAGTCTTGGCACGAGGCCTTGGAGATGTGGTTATGATAGTCTGGAATTTTTTATTACATCATTATGAAAGTGGTTATTGATATTGAATGTGATTATTTGACTAGTAGAATATCCATGTGAGTAAGTAAATGGAATTATTTCATTTTATTTTTGCATATTATGCTGATGTTCAAGTTTAAAAGGCTTCTGTTTTTGTTATACCTTGCCTTAAATGTTATTTTTTATTTACGAAAGCTTTTGCAATATTGTTATCCTTACTGTGAATCTGAGCTCACCCCTTTCAATGTTTTAATATTTTTCAGGATGTGAAGAGGTATTTTATGAATGACCTGCAGGGATAGTCAGAAGAAGATATGAGTGTGGACTATAGAGACTTAGTTATTGTAGTTTTTAACATTATGATGTAATGTACCATTTATGAATGTATCTAGGGTTTCCAAGGCTACTAAACTAATCGGTCCTTCGAGACTTGATCTTTTGTGATCATGCCAATGTTACGCAATAATGCACCGACTCTAGGTAACTGGGGTTAGGGCGTTACAGTCATGTTCTGATGGAGATGGATAGAAAACATGATCAGGTGACAGTTAACAATAAGAAAACAACAAACTTGTTATGGGACAAAAAGTCATTAGTTTCCTATTAGGAAAAGTAAACAGACAACATTTTTTTTGTTTTAAGTTACATTTCATAAGGATGAGGAATTAATTTATGAAATTGACTAAGAACATAAAGAGACACAATTACTTTTTAAGTAGAGTTTCATTCTATAATAAATTTCTATCACTAACTCATTTTTCTAAATGATGGGTATTCAAGAAGCCTTGGTCACACCAGAAGATCTAGAATAAAATTCTATAGAATCACATGATCCACAAAGGATAAACTATATATTTACCTTGTATTTATAGATTAATCAAAAACAGAATGGTTAGTACAAGATCTGATGATCCTCCAAAAGGATATTCCTTTAGACAAAGAAACACTAATATAAATTTCTATAATTAAAACAAAAATACACCAAAGTTAAATAAATACCATTAAATAAACAATTGACCTTAAAATCCTTAAATACAATCCAAACTAATATTGAAACCCAAAACATAGAAGAATTTTGTTATGTAGTCTTCCATGTTGAATTGTATCTCCAAATGACATCAACTACTCTTAATGTCGCATTCTTAAAAGTAATTAAACTAATCACATATTCTCTATTATAGGTTTTTTATTTCCATAAATAATCCAAATCACTATAAATACACAATAAAAACATAGGTAAAAAAATCCACCATTACTCCTCAAATGAAATCCCATAGTATTCTATTTTCTTTGGGCATTTAGTGTTCCCAATAAAGGGAACATATTACAAAATAACATATATCACTTAATCTCCAAATCATTTTCCTATACTAAGGGTATTAATTTGAGAAGAAATAAGATCCCAAATCAACATATTATTGATCAATAAAATCATTTAACTAAAAATAATTAGTCACACTAACCAGGGACTTCATGTTATACAGTGGCAGGCAATAAATCCCAATCGCACTCTGGTTGTGGGAAAAATTTCTATAGATTTGTCCAACGTGACGGGTTGTCAACAGTCTACGTGTTTTCATTTTTCAAAAACAATATTTTATAACATTACCAAAATGAGATAAATTCCTCCAAATAACTATAACATAATTTAACCACAAATTTTATCTCGTACCTTTCATTTTCATCTCAAAATATAATAACATGTAATTTCCTCAAACCCAATGATCATATAAAACCAATTGGTTATTTATAACTATATCCACATGAGAAAAGATAAATCATCTGAAAATATCATTTTCACATGACAAACAGTAGGGTTACAAATACAAGAGAAAATTATTCCAAAGTAATCCCATCAACAAGGAGCACTTGTACATTTTAAAATTTCTCCAACCATTTATTTCAATATAGCTTCTTCTTTGACCAAGAAAATATCCTATATAATAAGGAATTCACTCGGGTAATTTCTAGGTCCCCTACATTTATGGAATATGATTGTAAATGGATTCATTGGACCATTTCAATTTTCTTCCATTGTACTCTTCAATTTTCCTCTTCAATTATTCACTTTATGTCCTTTCCCACACGTAAAGAATTTCTTTGTTCCATTGAGACACTTTCCTGGGTGTCCGTCCTCATTTCCTACATGATGGAAATTGATAATTATTTTCTCCATGGTCTCCACTACTGGATCTCTTATAATTCATCACCTTTCTCTTCTTTGTTGAGTCCGAGAGTTGGTTAATATATATGTTTCTGATCATATTTTTGGAAAAATGAATTGGCATAAACAAGATATCTTTTAAAACTATCAAAATTCTATTTTATTGCTCATTTCCACCATCTTTCCCACCTTTTACATCATTCTCAAAGTTACTATGACTTCCTTGGAATCCAGCCATTGAATAAATCCAAAAATAATTGTGTGAGTAATAGTAGTCATAAAATCATTTAGAGAACATAATGACACCGTATTTTCAATTTGAAACACCTTAGGATTAACCAAAGTCATTTATTATCATCTTATATTAAAATACATCAAATCAGTTTTTATAGAAAATGTAAATTATCCTAAACATATCCACCAGGAGTGTCGATACCAAGAGTGTAGCAAGGCCTGTTGTCGTGCACCCTTTCCCATTAGAGTCTAGATCAATGTGGTGTTTTTGGGTTTTACCCATAGATACATATGTGCCAGAGCCACCTCTACCTACTCGTATAGAGATAGTGATGTATTTCTTGGAAAACTCACAAAATCTCTACAATAACAAAATTCTGGGATGTTCATCTATAGTAATCCTCAATGTCTATTTTAGGGATATGTGCTTTAATCATAGTTTATCTAAATCTATCTTCCATGGTTTTTACTAAACATCCTATGATACCAACAATAATGCCCCAACCCCAGTTACCCAGAGTTGGTGTATGATTACATAACATTGTCATGATACAAGTAAATCATGTCTCGAAAGACTGGTCAATTTAGTAGCCTTAGAAATACTAAATACAGTCATAAGGTCAATATTACAACATGAAAATAAAAAAAACACTAAATTATTACATTATAAACATCCATGCTTTCTATATTATGCTTGAAAGTCACTCATAACTAAATCCTTCACATTCTAGGAAAAATAAAACATAGAAAGGGGTGAGCTCAGATTCTCAGTAAGGATAAAAATATAGCAGAAACATTCATAAATAAGCATAAACATTTAAGGCAATGTATAACTAAAGCAAAATCCTTTTAAAAATGAACTTCGGCATAATGTGGAAACAAATGAAATAATGCCATTTATTTATTCACATGGGTCGAATAATCACATGCAATATCAATAACCACTTTCATAATCATGGAATGCATAATGTCAGACTATCATAACCACATAGTCAAAGCCTTGTTCCAAGACTACAAATAAGATTTTGTCAAGGCCTTGTGCCAAGACACTAGTTTGTCACATGAGACCTACCGATGCATTGAGGAGCTATAGCGGGCTCCACCCGTCACTTACTAAGTCCAATGCATTATTCATAAGAAATTTTTGAAACATAACATAAACATTCGTTTTAAAACTAGCATACGGAATGTCAATAATATATCCACAAACCAAGAATGGTATAAAAATAACACATCCACAGTCAAGCATAACTCATTAAATATAATATGGAAGATTTTATTGTAACAGATTAACCTCAAAATATAATAATGAATGATATTGACATGGATGAAAATAATCCTCAAAACTATTTGAGAGAAGTAACCCCCTTTTTCTTGAAAACATTCAGAAGTATCATTATTTATCAAGAAGCTGTTTAAAATATATTTTTGAATAAAAGTGTACCATACCACATTGAAACATTTTAAAAGAATTTTAATTTGAAAACATTAATGTCCATATAAATAAATCCTTAAAACCAATTTTATAACATGGATATTAATGAAAACTATTTAGAAGAATAACTCTTTAAAACATTTAAAGATGATATTTTAGTTAGAGTTTCTAACCAAAAGAGAGACACTTGAATACAAATAATTGAGGTAATAAAAAATTGTAATATCATGAGAATAAATGGATTCATGATATACTATGTCAAAGTACATTTTATACACCATATAAAAGTTATTTGGTGTATAACAACAAAGAAGTCTCAATGGAATGTAATTTGAGATGAAATATTTTATAAAGACCTTATCCTTAGGTTAAGGATAAATCAACGACATAATTATGGGTGAAAAATATAAATACACTGAATGTGATTGGATATTCAGTGTGAATCAATCAGAGGACATTCACACATATTCTTGAAAAAACAACACCAATGAATTGGATGTCTAACTCAATAAATGGAGATTGAGTTAAAATTACTATTATCAAGTTCATATCAATGAATTGAGAATTTATTAATGGAGTGATTATGTGTATCAAAAGTATATCCACAAAAAGGGGAGTGGAAATTATGACATAAGAAAATGAATAGTGATTCCACACATAATCTTGAAGTAAAATAATCAATGAAGTATGCGTAAATCCGAATGAGTGGAAATTGAAATTTCAAATTCCCTTATCGATTGGGTAACTTAAGAAACATCCACCCATGATAGAAGGATCATAAAATGATGATTCAAATATCCATAAATTTATGTATATTACGCAATTAATACAATCATGGGCAGTACACACACCACATGCAATAAATAAGTGCTGAATAATGGAAATCCCACATAATTAAAAGTGAGATAAGAAACCCCATACTTTGTACTTTTTCCTTGGTCGATGGTAGGATAACCACCTTTATAATGGTGAAATTTTTTTATTGAATTATAAAAAAATAATATACAATAATATGACATCATATATGATCTTTTAATAATGATTTTTTAATAATATCTTAGTATTATCATCGTTTTTGGTGTTAATAGATTCATTTTCCTTTATATTCATTATTATGTGAGCCATATGTGTTATGGATGGCATGTATATTATTCATATCCAGAATTATATCATGTCTCTAAACATTATTTTTAAACATCAAATTAAATTTAGTCTTGAATGGATACGATGAGGAATGAATCTCATCGCGTACGTGGAGACGGTAACCCGTACGTACCCACGAGCAACAATATCATTATTTTGATATTAAAATAATATATAATTGGATGGTATCATATATATAGAATCATTATCATGTTATATTTTATTATTTACATGAATTACACATCATTATTATACCCATCCAAATAATAATGTATTGAACAACAATTATACCACGACGTGGAGACAATAATCCGTACGTACGCACATATGGTGACATGTCATTCAAAGGATGGATAGAATAATGAATATGGACCTAACATATTTATAATAACATAAAATTTTATAGAATATACTTTATTTATTATTTTATAATGGAAATAACTGTGAATGAATAAGTGCAAGAAGAAAAGAACATGAAACAGGGTGGTGAAATTAATAGATTTTCTTTGGGGTATTCTATTTGATTTGATCAAAAGATCTCTTTAAGTTGGATTTATGACCAAAGGAGGGACTATAGGATGAAGTGAAGGAAGTTGATATGATATTTGGTCAGTGTTGGCCGAGCCAAAAGGCTTTGAAGGTGTGAACTTGAGAGAAGGGGGAGTGTCATTTTATAAAAGGGGTGAGGGGAACCTTAGGAAAAATATAAAATATTATTTGATAATAAAATCATTTTCGGTTTATAATGGCTCCAAAAAATATTATTCAAAGTATAAGGTGGGGATGGGTCGAAAACCACTCAAACAATTGGTTTTAGACAGGTTTGGGTCACTATTTTGACCTTCACTTTTAGATTTAACTCTTAGTTAAATAGATTGATATTTACCATGTCTCTTTGTATTTTTATATTATATGGTTAATAAACATACTATATACTTCCAAGAGAACCACAAGTGGTTCTTTAATGATACAAAAATAATTATATATGTCCTTTGGCCGAACCATATTTTTTTAGGAATATAATATCAATTAATAATATAATATTTGATTTAAAAACTCTTTTATGTCAATTTTGACAATATTTGGTTTTTTGTTTTTTCTAAATTCATAACAGCATTATTACTTCAAAAAAAATTCATCTATCCAACCCAAATATGTTATATTAACCTATAAAATATTTTGAATTCATAAAAAGTCTCAAATTACATTTATTTGGATATTTTTAATATCAATTATTTTAATATTTCTTTTATTAGGTAATTACTGCATCATCACTGTGTCATTAATAAATTAAAATATTTAATGTTTAAAAAATGTAAATAAAGTACAATTATTTAGTAAATATTATTATCTTTCTAAAGAATATTTATAGTCAAATTTATCTTATGTGTAACCCTATATTAAAAATGTTTTAGTTATTAAACTTTGATTTTAACTCTTTTAACTCTTCTTTGAATTAAATAATAATAAATGTCCTAATATAATCCAAGTGGACCAAAGAGGTAAATATTTTACTAATAAGGTTGTTTTTTGTCGAATTATACTTATCCAATAAAATTAGGACTTGTGTTAGGTTAATAATATTATTATTTTACCCTTAATTACCCTATTTACTTTCAACAGTGGTAAATAAAAGTATAACGTTACTATTCACCAAAAATTATTTTTATCTTATTGGACCACATTTTACTCCTTGATATTATCTGTGTCTCTCATAGTTTCGAAATTCAACTCAGAGAAGTGGTAAAATTATGTTTTATGTGAATTTACAAATTCATCTAGGAGGTGGGTAAAAGACGTCGAAAAGTTCAATAAAATTATATATATATAATATTATTAAAAATGAATCCGATGAATTATATTGAACTTATATGGGTATTATGTATATATTTTGACCTAAAATAAATTTAAATAAAATAAATAATTTTTTAAATAATTTTTTTTAAACTATAACTCAGTGTTTTTCACAATTCATCAAAAATTAAATGTTTTTAGAAACATACCAAAAAATTCACCCTATGAAAATTTTGATATTATGAATTAAAAATTGAAGTTTATTTTACCAAATTCAAAACAAAGAAATTTCATTTATTGGTTTAAATTTAATTCCCGTTGTCAAAACCAAAAAGTGTATTTTTATGAAATAATAACTAACAAAAGATTGACATTTGTTTATGTCCAATTTAAAAGTGAAATTACTTCCAATCCCTAAAATTGGATTAAATAGTAAAAATATAATCTAATTATACATCCAAACCATTCATATGTATAGATTAACACTATAAATTATTTTGATTAAAAAAGCTGTTTTCTATTAAAATATATTATTTTTCACTATTCACCACAATATAAAGGTTATCATAAAAACAATAAAAATTTATTAAAACTAAATTCATATGTCCTGATCCCAAAGAGGAAGTTTATTTTTTCAAATTTAATATATAAAAGTTTCAAATACTGGATTTAAAAAAGGGTTCGCAATTAAAAGGCGGTAAAATTGCAATTTTTTAAAAATACTCTTTTTATCTAAAAAAATTAATCTGTCCTTACATTGTGTCTAAGAAACTCATAATATGGATTCTAAAATTATAAGGGATATATAATGTTCAAAATTCTGTTAATACTATTCATAACTGCTTTTGAACGACTAGTTTGGTAAGTTGTGGTGCGCTTGAACACGATGTTGCATGTAGTGTAAGTTATTGAATTACTTTGAAGAACTAACGTACTAGGAAATATTGGGGTGTTACATGAATGAATTATCCTTAACTGATTTATACCAATTTATATTGGTAATACAAATAGGTATTCAATTATTTACCATATAATGATAGATTCTACCATGAGTGGCTGAACTCATTATGGCTGGGGTTTAGAGTAGGGGTGTCTGAACATAAGGAATCTTTAATTCTCGACTTGGTAACGCTATGTTTAGAAATTGGGTTACAAAAAAATTACCAATCCAATTCCTTTTAGAAACCCTGACAATGGGGAGTTTGAATGAATGATCATGACCAAGTAAGAATAGATTAGGCCATGATAACTAACACATGATATTTTCTGCCTTATAATATCAGATTAATGAATTTAGAGTATAGTTATCACCAGACCAAAGAATAGTTTCCTCATGGATTGATATATTTGGTTTGACCATAGTCATCTAGTGATCTTTCATCACTTCACAGCCTAAACCATAGGGCCATACCAAGTCAGGATTAAGATTATCCTTTTACCTTAACCCTGAAATTAATTTTTGAACCCTTTTCTCACTCAAATCTTAATCTCAAATACATTGAAATTAGTTTAGTCCCCTAATAATCCAATTTAGAAGGAATCATACAGATAAGGTTGAAAGTCTTAGTTCATGTCATGCAGTTCAATCCCTATGATACAAACCCTACATAGTCATTATACTAAAGATCAATATAATTTGTATTTTGGGACCAATAATCCAATCTGTCCATAGATAAAATTATTTAAACGATGCTTTTGGGAATGTAAAATTTTGGTATCATTTTTGGGGACTCCAATTCTATTCTATTTCATGGAAATCTATGACAATACCATCAAATTTACACACCCATATTACTTTATCTTTTCAATGTTTCTTATTTATTCTTGGACACCGCTACATCCTTCCCCTTGAGGCCAAGTTCATGCTTCAGGGACCAATGACATGTTCAAAGAGCCATTATACACAATAACTACTTACCATCGAACCATAAAATGAAAGATACAATTTTCAATCCATTATTCAAAAATGGTAGACAACACAATTCTTCCATGTCCAAATCAAGCCAACATGAAAAATGTGAAGACCACACTATATGGAGAGCATGTAGTGAAATGGGAATGCACCATTATGGATTTAAGATTTTCATCAATCATTGGTGCTACACCAAAAATTTTAATCCCTCTTATTTTGGTGAACACCATTGATATTTAACCTAGAATCATTCATATGATCTAGAATATTGTTCATCTTAGTGGACTTCAATGTGAAGATCCCTATGAACATAGCTACAACTTCCATGAAGTTTTTGTTACCATTAACAATCAGAGAGTGGATTATGATTCTATAAATATAATATTCTTTACTTTATATCTATGACACTGATCAAAGGATTGGCCAAAAAATCTAGATCTTGAGTCCTCCCTGACATGGGATAATTTAACAAAGAAATTCCTAGACAAGTAATTTTTTTCTATCTAGACTTGGAAGCTCTAGAATAACATCCATAATTTCACTCAAAATGATGTTGAGTCGGTATAGGAATAATGGGATAGTCTCAAAGAACTCACCCATATATTTCAACACAATGATATTGATATGTGGATAAAACTCCAAATTTTATATCAAGGCCTCCAACCACCTTCTCACATAGTTTTTCATGATTCTTTTCATGGGGGTCTAATGTTGAAAACTCCAGAGGATGGATGAACAATTTTGGATGGAGTATATCACATAATTGGTCATGAAGAGAGTGATCATGGACTTCCCTTGTATGGAATCAATCATGTTGAAGAAAATACTCGACTATATGCACAAGTAGAGGCCTTAAACACGAAGCTGGAATACTTTCAACTACAAACTGCACCACATCCCCATCCCACTCCTATAATGAAGATTCAATCTTGTGAAATGTGTAGTGGCCCACTCCAATATCCTGACTTCATGGAATGTTTTGAATAATCACAAATACAATATTTTAATTACATTAATTAAAGTTCAAAAAGTCAACAATTTTAGAAACCTTTGTAGTATTATCAATAATGACTGGTTCTACAACTGCTGAAAACTAATCAACTGTACTACCAGAAATGTTGAGCTCAAGAATCATTGAGGTACTTAGGACTACCAAGATATCCACCAATTAACCCTATTCCTAAACCATCAAAAAATTAAGTAAGCAACATTACCTCTTACAACACAATATCAATTTCAACAATCTCTACCAAGACCACCACAACTGGATGTTCCTCTTAAATTTTTTCTGGAAAATATACTCTTAGCCTTCATTCACATGGAAGATAAAAGGATGACCACCCAAGAGACAAAAAGGAATAATCAATGGGTGTATTTTTATAACCTCAAGAATCAAATGGATTAGATCTCAATTACAATGTGATAAATATTACTAGATACTCTACTTGGTAATACAGAGATATACTTGAGGGAAGAGGAAAAGGCAGTAGTCTAAAGGAGAGTGAAAGTGATGTAATTTCAGCAACCATATAGAGGATAATAAAAACAAGTATAGGAACCTAAAAAGAGTAAAAAAATTATAGAATAAGAAGATGATAAAAAAGAAAATGAAATTGTTCAAGGGAAACCAAATTAAGTACCAACTTCTACCAAAGCCTGGAAAAATAACAACCCAATGAAGATATCTACATTGATCCACCACCTTACAAAACACATCTCAATTTTCAAAAAGAATGTGGAAAGTAAGGACCCAAGGGATTTATAAGAAGTTTTTTTTGGAGACATTCAAACAATTTCACATCAACATTATATTTTATGAGGCAATATCCCATATGTCTACCTATTAAAAATTTCTCAAGGATATGTTATCGAAAAAATAAAAAAGGAAGAAAAAATGAGTTATCTCACTAAATTAAGAATTCTATATGGGTTTTCATCATAAAATTCCTCTAAAAATGCGGGATCTTGGGGATTTATAAATCACATTTCTTATAGAAGAATTTAACTTTATAAGAGCCATGTGAGATTTAGGATCAAACATCAACCTCCTACTGATGAGTGTATTATGAAAACTGGTACCGAAAGAACCCAAAGAAATTAGAGTTGTACTCAATTTACTTGACTGATCAGTAAAGTATCATTGATTACATCTCGGGGATGACTTATTCAAAGTCATAAAATTTATGTTTCCAATGGAATTCCTAATTTTGGATATAGAAGTGAAAGGTGACATTCCAATCATCCTAGGAAGATCATTTTTAGCTACATGGAAGGAAATGGTTTTTAAAAATAAAAGAAGACTCATATTATGAGTATGTGATGGAAAATTTGTGTTTTACCTTGAAAAAGAAATAAATAAATAAATTATTCTTTTGAATTCCAAGTAATATTTTTCATAGATGAAAAATATGACTACTTAAACATCAAATAAAAGATTGAAAGAATTAACCCAACAATTCAAGAGGGATATGACTTTGAGAAATTAAACTATGTTAATCCTCTTATAAAAGAAAATATCCCACCATTAACAACCTTGGTCATTTAGCCACCAAAACTATAATTGAAATCCATCACTAGTACACTCAATAATTGTTTAATAAAGACATATTCTGCACTAAAATTTATTAATAACTTAGAACTATCATCTGAATAAAAAGAAAATTTGATCAAATTCCTAGAAAAGCATAAAAATTAAATTTTATGGGGGGGTAACTGACATCAATGGTATCATTCCTACATTATGAACTCATAAAATTTTATTATAATATAATGAAAAACCGAAATTCCAACACCAGAGCTGCCTCAACCCACCAATGCTAGAAATAATTAAGAAATGAGTATTGAGTCTTCTATATAGTATAATAATTTTTTTAAAATTTGATAGAAAGTGGGTGATCTTACTATAGGTTGTTCCAAAGAAATGTGGACTCATAGTTGAAAAAAACGATGAAGATGAAATGATGTTGACTCACATCATCACTAGATTAAAATTATGCGTAGACTATAGAATCCTAAATGTGAAACCTAGAAATTTATTTTCCCCTTTACCTTCATTGATATAATTCTAGAGGGAATCACATGAAATTAATTATCCTATTTTATTTATAGATATTTAAGATTCAATCATATTTTATTCATCCCAAATTTTTACTGTAAAACAACATTTACTTGTCAATTTGGTACATTTTCCAAGAGACACATGACATTCGGTTTGTGTAATGCACCGATTCCCTTTCCAAGGTGAATGAAACATATATTCAATGATATAGTGGAGGTATTGTTAGAATTTTTCATGGATTATTTTTTAGATTATGGAAGGTTATTTGAAGTCCACCTATGTAACCTCAAGTTATTTCTACAATGAAGTAAAGATAATTGAATGGTTTTGAATTGGAGAAAATTACACTTTATGGTTAAATGAGGCATATTACATAGACTCAAAATCTCCAAGAATGGTATGGAAGTAGATACCATAAAAGGAAAATTGATATAATATTAATATGATCCCTTAGTTGTGAATGAAAAAAGGTGCTTTCTAGGACATTCTTGGTTCTACTAGTGATTCGAGAAATATTTTGGAAAGAATTCCCACCCTCTGACACAACTATTTTCAAAATAAAATATTTTCTAATTCATTGATGAAAGTTGATGGGCATTGAACACATTAATGAAAATCATTGTAGCCACTCCTTTTATCATATCCCTAGATTGGGAAAAAGAATTTGTTTTTATGTGTGACTCCATGGAATTCAATGTTGGATTTTATTTAGGATAGATTCATTCACATATTCTTTACCATCTAATATATCAGTCACATGATGAATAAAGATATGGTAAACTATACAACTACATAGAAGGAGCTCCTATCAGTTGTTTTTTATTATGATAAAATTCTCTACTATATAGATTTGTCAAAAATAGTCATGTTCATTAACCATTATGCATTATGATACTTAATGAATAAAAAGGATGCCAAACCAAGACTAATACAATGGATCCTATTACTACAAGAATTGTACATCATCGTTAAGGATATCAATGTAACAGAAAATGTTGTCAATAACCATTTATCATAAAATCCACTACCCCTTAGAAAGGATGAAGATGATCTAGCTATCAATGCCGAACCCCTTGATGAAACTCTCTTCAGTATACATAAATTGAAAAAACCATGGTTTTTATAAATTTCAAATTATTTTTTATGGGATCCCTCTTAACATACCATAATTATCAATAATAGAATAGATTTTTAGTCAAATTTTCATGATACTACTATGTGGAATTGGTAATTTTTAATAATTGTGTTGACATATTATTATAGAGATTCATCCCAATGGATAAAATCCAAATTATTTTAGACATTTTTCATATATCACCTACTTGAGGGAATAATGGTCCGGATCACATAGTACAATTTTTTTCTCATTATGTACTTTTTTATCCCACACTCCACCAAGTTGCGTGAGATTATTATCAACACTGTGATTAGTGACAATAAACTAGAACTAGTATAAAAATGAATGAAATCCTGAAAACCTAATAATAGAATAAAAAATAGTTGACATGTGGGGAATTGATTTCATGGTTCTATTTTCAAATACACGTGTAATGTTTTATATCAATTTTGAAATGGAATACATTTCCATATGGGTAGAAACTGAAGCTACAACTCAAAATACAGTGACATTGTTCATGAATTTCTTGAATAAAAACATTTTATCATGATTTAGATTTACTATAATACTTATTAGTGATCGAATAACACACTTTCCCATTCATGATTTTAATGGAATTTTGGAGAAATATGAAATATGATATTACACGAATACTCCCTACCACCATAAAAAAGAGGGAATGTAGAATTTTCAAACATAGAAATTAATGAAATACTTGATATAGATGGGAAGAAAATTTGAAAAGATAGGAGTCTGATGTTATATTATCCACTATGGGAATACCAAATTGTTTAAAAACATCCATTATTACCACCGTTTTCCAATTATTGTATGAGAAACTATGTCATTTTTCAGTAGAACCATAGCACCATTCATATTTGGAAATTATGAATCCCAAGTTGGATTCCCAAAAGCTCGTGAAGCTTCGATGTTATAGTGGGATGAATTTAAAGTTATTAAAAATCATTCTTATTAATATTCCAAGATCCATAAGGAGGAAACCATGAAATGGAATGATCAACTCATTGTGAGACACATTTTTATCCTAGGGAATTAATGTTTTTTATTAAACTTATGTTAAAAATAGTTTCCAAGGAACCTCAAATACAAATGGTTAAGACCCTTAAAATTCATTAAAATATTCCATTATGTGACCATTGAGATTCAAAAAAGATGATACCCACCATTCAAAGTCAACATTATATAGTTGAATATCTATAACAAGCGCTTCCATGATGGGTGTTTCATCTGTTTGAAATTCTTTTGAGCACTTCAAATTCATGTTATTGATGTTAAATGAAGAAATGACTAGGGGTAAACCCTAGTTAGGTCAACTTATTCTAGATAGGTTAGGATAAATATAATGATATCTTCGAGCATGCTAGGAGAGAAAGACCAAAATCTAGTTTCAAATTACGACTAAATAACCAAATAAACTGTAGGTAATCACTTTCACAATATCTAATTTTCACTTATTAAATTATTTTAATTCCTTAATTACATGCTGTGAATTAGATCATACATCATATAAATGAAAACTATATTTATGTCATGAACCTAGGATTCAAGATTCACATATCCCCCCAACATGAATGCTTCTCTATAGCTTATTGCTTGGTCCCAAACCCCAACCTCACCTACTCCACTCGAGCCTCCTATTAGCTTCCTCCCTACTCTATTTGAACCTATATCATTTTGAACCTCTTCCTATAATGGAATTCATAAAAACCATGACAATTTCTCATGCTGATCCAATGTTTGAGCGAGATGATCCACTACTGGTCGAGGGTTGAAGAAGTTCTGCACCTGTAGCACCTCTCACATCTTCCTCCTCTACCACTTCCCCAGTCATTGCAGTGTCATTACACCCTAATGATTCCCAGTCAAACTCCAGTGGGTCTTATAAGGATTCTCACCCACACCTCCACCCCATCCCACATTTTTCATACCCCCACCATGTTTCACTCAACCAGATACAGGAAAAACCCATGAGGACCAATTAAACTCTTGATATGATCATCCTATCATGCCTGTACATAATCTAGGAGGTAATCCAATAACTCATCTTCTCAAAAATCTCCTCTATTATTGATCCATGTGAGGAGACCTATTGGAAACTATTCATGTAGTTCCTATCCACCTTTAAAGTCACCATTGATAACCTCCACTTTCAATTAGGTGGATGAACTCACAAGCTATCATTAAAGGAGTTCGAAATAGGGCTTGGAATTTATAGTGTTAATTTATCCATATCATTGGTATTCCACACCTTGATGATTTATCCATGAAATTTGATATAAAATGAATCAGGAGGATGATTTCTCAAGACACTCATATAATACAAATCCACAGATAATAGATTCCAAATAGTTTTGATGCGAATCACTCTTCATTATTCACATGGCATTTATGCATGCCTGGTTTACTCAAGCCGGGTCTCATGATAACGTTATCAAAATAGACTTCATCATACTCATTACAAACATTTCTAGACCAACCATCAATATAGTGTGACAAATTTTTTTTAATATACGGAACACTCTTTGTTGACATGAGGTACACTTAGGGGTGGGTGGGATCCTTCATCGACCATCTAGTTTTCCATCTCAGTATTTTTGATGTTGTTATTCAACTCACATCCCTCAGTCCCATGGAGTCCATCAACTTCATTTTTCTGCACAAGAAGTAGCTATTGAACAAAGATGGTCACCTATACTAGGTGGGTTCCCAGAGTCTTTGATTTTACTAAAGAGTCACCAAGAAATCATAAAGGCAACCCTGCATCGGCTCCATCCCCCACCTCTGGCCCAGACCCTGTACCTTCCATTATCACCCATGTCCCACCCATTTTTGTACCTCTAAAGCCACCAACCACCATACTCCTCCACCCATACTATCCTATATGAATGATCTATGGTCTATAAATCTCTACATCATGGGAAATATGTGTTGAATTACCAAGCATATACAAATCCCATTTATAGAGCCCTCTCATTTCACTTCCCTTCCTCTACCATCCTCCACCACAGCCTCCCAATTTACACTACCCTCTACTATCCATTCCTCAGCCACCCATACAGCCCCATCCACCACCCTAGCCACAATTCCATCCTAGCAAATAGACCCTACTTCCAAATATATGTTTCTGATAGGGATGGCCCAGAGGGGAATGCGAACAACATCGACCCCATCCACAAAGGTATCCTTCATTGATCCAACTTCTAGATCCCTGGACACACTCCATATCTGTACCCCCTACCACTTGACACTAAGATATCATCTAGTATTGTGGTACAACATTCTGTAGTTGATTCTCCATTCCCATCTCCCATAGCCGATGTTGACTATGCTGGTGAGCTTCAACCACCCTCTGTTTAACAGTTGAATATAGATGATATACTTGATGGTTTTTATTACTCTTAGTATAACCCATCCCACTCCCCATTTTTATAGATTTCATTAGTGATCAATTTTTTATTGTATGTATTCCCCTTCATTACCATATCATTACAGTTCATATATATATGGGATACTACTTTTTCCTTATTTACTTGTCTTATTTTTCAAATCATTACACAGTTATTGTAATGTTTTATAGCTCTTATGACACTTTTATGGTCATATATTCACCTATTCAATCACCACCTTCCCATATTATATGGAAGAATCGGCATCTTGATGATTTTGAGCACCAATTTAATGAACATCACAAGAGATCCATGATTAGTATCCATCACCACCACGATGGGCATAAATGTGATTCATTCCACATTAAACTCATTCTTGGTATGCTCATGAAGAGATAAATCATACCAAATGACCAGAAGAGATAAAGGATACCACCACCAGTAGGCATAGAATACAACATAAATCTAAGCCGATTGATGATTCTGACAGATCCACTGGTCCATCCATCTGGGTGACAACATAATTGTTAGTGCTTAATGGGAGGAAAATTATTTTTCATTTATTTTTTAGATAATTATTCATATACTATAAGATTAGTATTGTTTTTAGTTTCATTTTTCTCGACATATCAACTATAAAATTATTATACAACGCATAACATCATTTATATCAGATTCATTTATTTACTATTTAATGTTTTCACCGTCCAATTATAGTGATTAAAAAATGTGTCAACCATGTAGAATAATATTTTATCTTCTGAAAGATTAGGTTTTCTAGACATTTAGGATGGTTTATCAAGTCCAAAATCAATATTTATCACATACGTCCTTGGCATGCCACTCATAACATAGATCTATCAATTCCATAGTATTAATTTTTTAAAATACCCATCTCATTAATCAACACATTATCTGTCCTAAGTTTCGTATGGTACATTCACTGAAAGTGAAAACACTATATAATTTTAAACATGGGGTGTGTTTCTTGAGTTTCAATTTTCATTCACTAGGATTATTTCTTATTGTAATTTTTCTGGGAGGTATTTTTCATTATAATCGTGATTTAAACCCAAATCTCATTGCTCCCAATTATATAAATCAAAAATTTTATGTCGAAATTGATTGAAATCCATTTTTTTCTCATCATTAGAGTTTTATAATGATTGATGAGTTCATTAATATAATATAAATTAAAATTTAAGAAATTTATTTTAATCAAATTATTGATAAATTCGATACCTTTAGTAATTTCTAGTTTTTTCAGTTTACTCCCATTCTTGTGGGGATTCAGAGCCTATGATTGCATATTATTTTTACAACATATATCTTGAGTGACAACTAAGATATATAAACCAATCATAACCTAAATTGAGAACTTTTTGATGATATGAATAAACAAATATAATTTTAACATGAATGAGGAAATCATTGTTGATGCACTTTTTACTAAGCCCCACCTTACATTTTCTCATTCAATAGTCATGTAGTTTATATGAATTACCTTAATAGGATGCAACCATTCCAAGATAATTAGCCCTTATTACCATTCTCTTTATACCATGAATGAATTAACTTTGAACAAGCACATGGATGTTTCTTATCCAATCGAGATGAGATTTTTTAACTTGGAGGTGTATTGTGGTTCTTACGAGACTAATTTGTAATAAACCATTTTTAATTGTTTTTATCATTTTATGTATATCATGTTTATTTGAAAAATAAAATAATAAATAGAAAAATATAGATGAGTTGTGTATTAGGAATTACAAAAACTATCACTTCCAGATAGATGAATCCACTTAAGGATCAAATGTGTCTAGAGGATGGATGTGCGATTTGGACTAGAAATGAATTTCAAAAAATAAATAACATGATAATAAAAATAAAGGAATAAGGTACCTTATAGACTCACTAGATATATTTATGTATCCTCCTTGAGCTGATGGTGGCATTCACATAATTTTTTGTGGGAGGAGTTATTACATCACATTGTTCATGACATTCAGGCATTATACTTCATATCTTACCCTCTATATTCAGCTATTTTTCAATTTTTACACCATTCCCATAACCTTAGTGTAATTTAATCCTTTTCATTGAGTCCCACATGATTAATTTTTTATTTTTATTTATGGTGTGGATATAATATATCCAATTCAAGACTATATTTAGGAATATGTATTTAGGGTATGATCATAACTCTAGTTTCATTTTCTATGAGTGATGAGAATATGTTCAATGTGAGGTAAATTGAAAAATGCGTCTTGAATTTAATGAACTATTAAAAAATTGCAACAAAAAGATTATTTTTTTAAAGAACTCGACTACAATTATTGAAATATTTTATATTTAGGGTAGATTATAGAGGCTGATTTTTTCTATTTTCACACAGTTTTATTTTCTTGTATATAATGTATGTTTCCAATATTAAAAATTTCTTACATTTTTTCCCCATTGAGATGATTTCTTCTTCATTACAATCCATATTTCATGTGTCGAGGAATT
This sequence comes from Viscum album, assembly GCA_963277665.1. Taxonomy (NCBI): domain Eukaryota; kingdom Viridiplantae; phylum Streptophyta; class Magnoliopsida; order Santalales; family Viscaceae; genus Viscum; species Viscum album. The sequence continues at coordinate 597,107,285 of OY728159.1, read as the reverse complement.
TGATAAGATGTAATTATATTGACATTTCACAGTCATTTAATTAAGGATTTTTTATATTTTACATGATAATACACCAGGAATGTTTTGATTATTGTATGGAATTTTTTTTGAAGATGGTTAATGAAATGTTGATGAAAACTTGTCAAAATGAAAATTAAAATTTTATAACATCACGTAAAAGAAATGTAGGAAACATTCACATCATATCACTATTCATGAAGCATGTTGTGAAGAAATTACAATCCATGAAATGATTACATGATCATAATGTTTAATACATGTTGTATAATGTTTGAAATTTAATTTCCAATTAAATGATATATCCGGAAGAAGTAACACATCATGAAGACCTGTTACATATTAGGAGAAGACTAAAACATCAAAATATCAATGATTCAAGATGGGATTCACAAGAGATTCAAATTAGATTCAAAAATAATGAAGAAAACGTTTGACGGAAATTACATGATGTGGTATGTTTATGGTTTATGTAATACCCTGAGTATTTACATCTCAACCATACACAATAGTTGTAAAACACACCAAAACATGTTTTTTCTCATTTTTGTCCCATTATTTATTCTTCTCCTATTCTTATTTCTATCTAAAATCAACATTTATCAATTCCTTTTTTTTCTACATCTATTTGAGAACTGTGGATAAATTTTAATGCATTCTTCATCCTTGGGAACTTCTAATACCAAGTTATACTTGTTTTCTGTTTCAACATCGATTTGACAATAAACCCTTGCTGCAATCTTTCATGATCTTTATTTCAAATAAGTTTTTAGGTAGATGATGTGATTTATTTTATTTGTAAACTTATTTTTCTTGAATTAATGATCTTTAAATACTACATCTCAATTTATTTTTGTATGATAAACATGTTTTCAATTCATTACCCACTTATGATTGATTCAACCATGAGTGGATAAACTGCCTAAGGTTGGGGTAGATAGTATAGGTGTATAAATGTAATGAATATTTAATTCTCTACTTGGTATCCCTAAGGTTAGTAATTTGGTTATACAATAATTTTTTATCCAATTCAATTAATGATCCCTGACCTTCAGAAGTTTGAATGAGTAGCCTTAACCTGATTGGAATAGAGTAGGACATGATCGTTAGCCTATGATATTTCTAACCTTATATGTGAAGATTAATGCATCTAGGTTGTAACTATATATAGACTATGGAATAGTTACCACTTGGATATATATAGATTGTTTGACTATAGTCAACTAGTGACCTTTGGATTATTCGAATCATAAACCATAGGACCATACAAAGTTATTATTAAGATTATTATTTTACCTAAACTGAATAATTTATCATAATCTCTTTTATCTCTCTGATCCTAATCTAAAATTCCTAATCCTTATTTACTGCCTAACTCAACCAATTTGTGAGGACTCCAATACACTGGGTTCCAAGACTTAGTTCATGTGAGCTAGTTAAATCCCCATGAGACTGACCCTCTCCTATCATTATACTACACCTTATTAGAAAGTGTACTTTTGGAAAAAAAATCATTTTATGAACATATCTCGCATGAATTAAATAATGAATGTGGGCACAACAATATTAATACATATAAAATGTACTTATTTTTTAATAAGTACATCAAATAATAGGTCATTATTTCTTGAGCTCGATCTAGGTTTCTATAATAATATATTCCCCTTGATTTACCTTGAGACACCTCATCTGAGGAATATCAAGGTCTTCCATTTCAATCATCCAGTTGACAATATTTTTTCCCTCATATATAACTTCAAAAATCAGTTCCTTTATTTCAAGTTAAAAATCACCCAAATCTAGAGTGTTCTCAAATCCATGATAATGCATATTTGGATAATTTCTTACGTATATAAAACCAATATTCTAGGTATCAAAAATCTAGTTATGAATATCATTCAGAATTTTAGACCTTTAAATTTCTAGTTTTGGGTGATAAGGGTGATAATATTGAGCTTAATTAGGGCGGGATGGGTCGATATCTCTAGCCTCATTAACACAATTGACTTTTTTCATTTTAAACTTGTGTAAGAACTTCTGAAAGGCAAGGGAATTTGGTATTAGTTTATATGTAATACGTATGGAAACTCTGTTGAAATTCTTTTAGATTACCCTCCACCTTATTGACTTTTATTTGGAAATATATGATATATGATCTTTCAGGTATCCTTTCTCACTTTAAGTAATGTTTCAGAGAATGTAATGGGAAAAATTGGATGGAAAACTAAACTCGTTCTTTTCAATTCTTTATAGGATATATGACACTCTATATTTAGTTAATTTTATCCTTTCTCCACCAAATAATTATTTCTATAATTTTTTTTAAAATTATGGAATACATTTTTTGGGTTTTAAATTTAATTTCTTAGGATTCCGTTTTTTTCTTGATACTTATATTACTTTTTAAATAAAAAATATCTTAATTTACTTTTAATGGTATTTATTATGAAATCTATTTATTAGGAATAATTCATAATTATTACCTTTTCTATCCAATTATTACCCTTATGTACATCCTATATTACCCTTTTGTGTGACATAATGTGTGGGATGATGGGGAACATAGTGTAAAACCTTTATAGGGGTGTGTCACCATTATGAATCAATGGGAACATATTTTATTTCCCTTGACATGTTCATGAAATAGTTTAATGACCTATATATAGTCTCTTTATCTATCCATACATGGTTTATTAGTTTCCTTGAATACATTTTGGAGATCTATGTTACTTTCATGACCCAATCCACTACTACCACATGCCCCTTAGTTGTTCTGCATCTGTCCACTAAACCATGATTCAGTTTTACTTCATATAATCTCCAATTAACATGTTTCCTCCATTTTTTAAGGCTTAATGTTCCCATGATCCACCTATATGGTGTCTATCTTCTCAAGTATTTCCATGGGTTATTGATTATTCAAGGTAGTGTAACTATTTTTTTGGATTCAAACATTATTGTTCCAGATAGGTGTTGAGCGAGGAGGATCCCAAAGATTAATTTGATAGCCTTACATACAACCATTGATCTCATTTTTTCCTTTTATGGTGATCTCAGTTATATCGAGTTTGGAGGTAGTGATGATGGTTACAAGAGGATTCTTCAATCAAGATAGATCAAGTCATCCTATTTGATAAAAAATTACTTGTTTATTGGTATATACATATGTAAATAAGTTATTACTTATTGTTTATTTAGTTATTTAGTATTTATTTTATTTCTCTTTGATAATTATCTAGCTTCATGTGTGAGCCTATCCAATTCAGAAATTTTTATTATTATCATGATTTTAGAATTCAATACTGGTTCTATGAGTGATGATGGATCCATGATTGAATGGATAATGTGGTCCTATTTTATATTCATTTTATTTTTTCCCATATATATCAGTATGTCCATATTTGTTTACATAATAAAAATATTATGGTGGTGTTCTTTCCAAACATGTAGGGCCAACATGGTATTATGTAGGTTAATTATTTATGTTCTTTATATTTTCACATTGTATTTATCATTGTATTATTATTTTTACATCAATTTTTATATAAATTCGATTTGTAATTAACTATCCCATGTTTCAAAACTTTACACTATATTATTTCATCAATTTAGGAACATGATTAAACCATTTAGACATTCATAAACACTAAAACCTTGATGAACCATGAAAATCAATGGCCAATGAGATTATTTTTTGGTATTAAGATTTAACAGTTCCCACCACCAACTATCATAGATGCTTCTAGTCAACAAACTATAACATATTCTCACATTCTCACCAACCTGAGTTTCCTTATAGTGGTGTAATCTAGAATTAGTACCCACATATCCAATATCAGAAATGGAAGGTTGTGTTTTTCTTTTAAGTGAAGATGCTACATAATCCCAAACATGGAGACAATGAAAGATCTATTTATCGAAAGTGTTACAGCTGTGGACTTGAGGTCTCATTTTTATAATCTACTATACATAATTCCAAACATAACATCTTCAAGAAAGTCATTTTTTACTCATCCAATGTACTCTATCTTTATAAGATGAATGGTTTCACTAGAATTTTATAAATTTTGGTTTTTTGATGGTAAATATACAATAACTTGAATGATACCAGCTTCATTGTCACAATAGTGACTGTTTATTGTTGTCTATATTAGTTTCTCGGGGTTCCTTTTGTATTTCCTATAAAATGGTATTTTTTCCTTCAAAACAGGTGGTGCGCGGTCTACACATAGTTAAATGAAACTATTCTCTTGTTATATAAAACAATGCGCCAAGGTGTCAAATTTGGATAGAGGCTTATCATATAGTTAGCATATGATTTATAAACCATGCTGGTTAACCATGAGAAAAGTCCTTTGTGGATAGTGGTGATCACATAATTGCAGCACAATTTGACAAACTATGCAGACTAATCATGTGGCCTACCCAGGTCATAAAAATGTGGATTTTACCTTACCCTTTTCCATATTAAACCTATATTCACCCTATATCTCTTTCACTCGATATTTATATACCTATGTTCACCTCCTCCTTCTTCCAACATCCCTTGGACTCTATTTCAGTTGGGTTTCTCCTTGTATTATTCAAGAAAACTCCAAGTAAGTGTCTTATTTCCTATTTTGACCCTCTTTTATATGGATTAGTTCCCTTTTCTTTTGAGGTTCTTCTTTTCTAGTGGATTTTGGACAAATTTAGTGTTAGTTCTTGGTTTATAGGGTTTATTCATAATGTTATTAGTTCGATCTTACATATTTAATGTGTGGTTGGAGTTTTCCACTGGATTCTGGATGTTTTAACACCCAAGATAGATGATTCCATGATTAAACATTATTTAAAGAAATTATATTTCTTTCTTGATTATTTTTGGATGTTCTATAATTTATGTGTGTGGTTGGAAATGTGGTTTTGAAGGTATTTGATGTGAATTTGGTTTTAAAATGGATTTTCTATATGAAATATGGTTTAATAATTACGTAAAGACTTATTGTGCCTCTTTTGGATGTTTAATATGTTTTAGGAAGGATTTTTTAAATTATGAAAGTGATGCTTCAAAATGGATTTTCGAAGGTGAATATATGGATGGACTAGGACTAGTATACTAGTTATTTCAAAATGTATTCGTCCTGGATTCACGTAGTGGGATTGAAAATGGAAACACTAACTAAATACTGATTGATTAATAGATACCACTAGAATCTTGGATGTTTCTCCTCTATATTGGATTGTGTATCAGAATGTGGATGGTTGTGGATTCTAAACAACTTTTCATTGAGATATGATGTCTCTAGGGTCTCACTCTTAGATAGTTCCTATAGGTATTTCTTGTGATTTTGTTCTCAATTGTGATATCTCACTTTCTATCATCATATAATTTATTTTGATGTTATTTGAAAAGGAATGATGGTTTTATTTAAAAAAATTCTATAATATTGTCCCTATCATTTAATTTATAAAAAATTAGTTTTTATTTATCTAATAATGGTTATATCATCGAATCTTATATTGTGTTGAATCTTACTAGGCCTTGGTCCACACCCTACTTATAGCCTTGGGTGTGAGTATACTTGGTTATGTTTGATGCAGGTAAAGAAAGTTTTTTGGATATGGTGGTTCATGTTTCTAGAGGAATTTCTTGGTGAGGTTTTGTAGTGGTAGATTTATGGCGATTCTCCTCTCATAATATGTTAGTTTTTTAGATAGAATTGTTTCTCGTTTTATAGTAACCTTTTTGGATTTTTTTAATCATTGTTACTCTAATCTAGAAAATGGTTAATGCCTTATTTGTTTTGTATTTTTAGTTTTGGTATGGTTATATTTTTTGTCATTTTATGCTTATAAATTCAGGTTAATAATTTTGATTTTGACATTAAGATACCTGGTAAGTTGTTTATAACCTATGGGAATCTAGAATGCCCTTCGGGCCAAGCCACAAGCCAGGTTAGGCATGAGTTCGGATGAAGACCCCGCTTGGTTGATGAAAAAGTGGTATTAGAGTTAGTCAGATCTATGGGTTATGTAATTTTCGATGATTCTGGATAGAATAGTTCTATGATTTTTTTTGGGATTAAAGTTCTTTTTACAAGTAGGGTGCCTGAACAGCACACCTTTGATAGACTAGATGTCTCCATCCGATGTTTGTATTTATTTTGAATTCTCCTTCAGGTGGGGTGTACATGCTATAGATTGTATTTGGAAACTCGGTGGGGGTGAAGTGGTTTGGACATTGAATTGTTCTGACATTTCTGATTTATTTATATTTGAGGTTATTGATGAAATTTTTCAGAATCATTTTATTAATGGTATTTCATATGACTGTTGATTTTTTAAGCAACATGCCTCCCTATGTAATTACCTTATAATCAAGGAAAGATTTTAGAGAGAGTTCTCTCTCAAAATTTTATTAGTGGTTGGTATAATATGTGGTAAGGGATGTTTGGGCTCTTGGACAAGGAGAAGGTCTTGCTCCATCTCCAGTCAGGGAAGTGGAAGCTACACCTAGGAAGGACAAAGTCCAAGAGTTTCTCAATATCAAACCATGTTCTTTTCAAAGAATCAAGGACCATTAGAAAGTAGTGGATTTATTGAGAAGATATAATTCATGTATAATTTCCAAGACACACCTGAAGAGTTAAGAGTGAGATGCACCTCATTTCTTCGAGAAGGTCCTAGTCGAAGTTGATGGGACATAATTGTCTAGATGGGGAATCATGAGAATATGAGCTAGAAGGAATTCAAAGCTATCTTAAATGACTAGTATTGGACAAAATATTTGGATTATGCTATGTCATTGGAGTTTGTGGATGTTTTTTAACAAGATCAATTAGTGATGGAGTATGCCAACCATTATTCCTAGCTAGTTCAGTATGCAACTGAAATAGTCTCTAATGAGTAGATGAAGGCTCAGAGGGTCGATAAGGTTTGAGGTTAGAGATCTATTCCCCGATCATCCATTTCTAGAAAAAGAAATTTTCTTACATGGTTGAATATGTTGGTATGGTTCTGATTGACTACAAGGGACAGTTTTTTTCTCTTGGGATCTATCAGTGATGGGCATCAGTAGATCATCCGAGGAGAAGATGAAGCGAGATGCGTATGGGAAGATAAGAGGTGGTAGTTCATGCCATCCCTATAGGAGGCCTTAATCTATGGATTCCTATGTAAGGTATATTATGTGCCACCAATTTGGTAAGGTGAAACACATTATAACTGTATGTACTTGTCCACACAAATCATGTCATTGATTTAGAGCGATGATGCAGTTGCTGTGATTCTACAGAGCCACATGTTCTTATTAGAGTGTTGTAGGATTAATAGTTTCTAGGTAAATTTCATCATAGGCAGAGCCATCTAGGAGTGTGGGATCTCATTTTGGTGGTCATGGTGGTATGACATGATCTTCATCTAGTCAATTCCAGATCAGGACAGATCCATAAGACAATGGTAATTTTTAGAATTTGGTAGAGACCAGGCATCTTCATGTGGTGGATCAAACACCAACAAGAATAGATGTTGGAACCTCAACAGTTCAAGGTACCTATTTGAATACATATTCTATCGCACATGATTTATTTGACTCTAGAACTTCTGTTTCATTATTATCTACCCATGTCTTGAATCTGAGGAATTTTTCATCCCAGATCATGCCTTATATAATGGAATTGGTTACGCTGTTTGGTAAGAAGAAGGATCATGGTCGCAATTGTCTGTCATTTGCACTCTATGTGTCAGGGGTCAAGCTGGAATGCGATTTCCTAGTCTTGGATATATACCTCTTATATGGTACTTTGTTTGGATTGGTTGCTGTACATTGAAGCTTACATAGATTTTTTTAGATGGTGGATGAATTTCATGTCACCTGAGGGGAATGATCATGCTTTCCATGGGGAATGATCATGTTTTCCATGGGGAATGAGGTCCTCGGTTGGGTTATGCTGGACCTCCTCTCTTGAAATTGGGTAATGATTTTTTTCAATTATCATTGCTCATGTTGGGAGATGATGGTAGTCCTCTGGAAAGTGCATTAAATCATGTAGTGGATTAGTTCCTAAAGGTATTTTCAAATGAATTTTTAGGTTTACCCCTAGAGCAGGATGTGGAGATCTCAATTGACTTGGCACCAAGGACACAACCAATATAACGATCCTGCTTTTTTCATATATTAGTATTACATCATCTTAAACCGAAAAAAACATAATATCATTACACCATGAAATATATAGGTTTACTATATTGGAAAAATTAAGACCATAAATAACATTTAGTCAATAAAACATAAACTTTTATTTCATTCCTTTTTCTCTATCTTCTTATTGGCCATTGAAATCTCATTTGTACAAGTAGTCACTTGAGTATATACATCCGAAATGGGTGTGCTAAAAGCCTAATAAGAGGCCGGATAAGAAGATGAAATAATATAACATGGGTTCATAATAATAATAACATCATTATCACAATCATGAGAGGAAGCATTAGATAATGGCATAGAATGAGGAAATGTGTAAAAATGAAACATCATGTCTTAGTGGTAAACTACCAAACATTGTTAAGAACAATTATAGAACCATTTTCATGAATATTACACTTTTCTCATGATATTAATCACATTACCCAATGCAGTAGAGGACTATATAATTTTTGGAACACCTATCACATCATAACATTTAAATTATCATGCATCCCACATAGAATGTATATAAATATTGGATATAAAATAACCCATTGAAAGGAATGGGTTTAATTTAATAAAGCATACATTCATATCTTGGGTTCCAAAGATTGAATAAAATACTATATATAATAATAATCAACCTTGAGTGAAGAATAATCAATCTTCAGAAGTAAAAGGTGTGATATTTTTAGAGAATACTTCTTTTGTAAAACATTGTGTTTTTCATAAAATCCAGTAGAAAGAATGTAAATCCAAAAAAAGGTTAGATAATGATAATGAAATTATTTTTCATGAATAACCATAATAAAAATGGGGTGAATGAGGGAAACACCAAAGAAAGGGAGTTGGTTTTTATAATTTCCATTACATTGTGTCCAAAATATTATTTCACTTTAACGTCATGTATTACGACATTGGATTAATTAATTGAAATTTGAAGAACATTTTATTCATTAATATGATTCAGTATGGTTTTTATGTTATTTAATGTTCCTTTGGATGAGTTTTATATTTTATTTTCATCATTAGGGAGTATTCATTTTCTTAGTTTTCATGATTGGTTCACCTGTTTTCATGAATGAATGTTAGTGAAAAATGAAGATATATATCCATAATTGTTTTTATATGTTCTTAATTTTATTAAATAAGTTTAAATGATCTTATAATGAATCTGGTTATATGGTATGAGGAATAATCATTAGAATAAATTTAATTATGATCATTTTAGGTTATTTTTGGTGTTTTTTTGCGATCACAATGAACTCATTTTGTATTATTATTTACTATTTTTAAAATAATTTAGTTCTAGAACATAAATTAGATAATAATATACATAGTAAAATATTTTTAAAAAAAATTAATGGTTTTTTTAAATTTTTTGAAGGATCTCATGGAAAAATAATGTTAATCTCCCTTGATTTGGGTAAATCGACACATCAAGGGAGATGATTTCATTTTTTGAATTAAAGTGATATAGATAGAGAGGAGTTTAATGATGAATATTTTATTAATATGATATAATTTTTTATATAAATAATTATTATTTTATCATGTCATTTGGATAAGAAAAGGTGAGTATAATAGAATAAAATAAATGAAATTTAATGAAAATTAAAATAAAATGGGAGAGGATTTACCTCTTGAATTCTCCTCTTAAGATCTTCCTTAAGGAAAATAGCCTTAGTCTTTTGATTGGAAAAAAAGATCTTCGATTTGGGGGAGGGTCTATATAATAGTTTTGGGAATAATTTGGTAACGGACAAAATATTCATAGGTGTTAGGAGAAGAGGGTATGATAGGTGGTATTTATAATGCCAGAGAGTGGTGTTTTCTAAAAACTATATTAATTAATTTTTTATTTTAGCACAATAATATGAATATTTTGTGAATTATCACAAAATATATTAGAATAATGATGTATGGTTATATATTAATGTTATTAAATCAATCTTACATCAACAATGGAAAAAAATTCAAGTATTGAGCATTTATCAAAATCAATAGTATTTTACTATTCATAAAAAAATCAAGTATTTTAGAAAAATCACAAATATTAACCCAAAATAATTTGTAATGTACCAAATTAAAAAAAACTCATTTTTATGTAAATACTTTTCTTAATATGATTAATATATGATTTAATTAAAATCATCATTTTCATGGAAAATATAGATTACAGAATTATAACTGATTTTGTAACATATTGAAAAATTACATGAGGTCTCATAAAATTATAATAAATTCATGATAAATAAAAATATTAATTTATGAATAATTTTTCTGAAAATAATGTTTCTTTCAAATTATTAAATAAATTTTTAAATTGTAATTAAATATTTATGACTTAAAAAAATTCCAAGACATAATTAATAATTTTTAAAACATTTAATTATATAGTTTATTTTACAATAATTTCACTTATATGATACCTATGTTTTATTTATACCTTCATGGGAGAGAACACTATTCATTTTTCATATATACTATTCATAAGGGGAATATTACTATTCCTATGGTCAAGTTACTATTTCATCAGTATTGGTTCTTTAACTTCTAGAAATAATAATTATTTCATTAATTATTCATTTATAAAAGAATTTATTATTGTATCTATGTGATTTTATGATATTTATACTATATGACTATACTATAAGAAGAATTAAATTCCATTGATAAAAGTTTGGGTCATTAGATTTTTCCCCCATTTTGAAATTTTCCCCTTGAAATTTCGTTTTACATAGACAGGTGAGGGTAAATATATTTCTCACATGCTTAGGTTCCCAAGATTCTTTTTCATACTTATGGTTCTTCCACAAAATGGTGACAAGGTGGGTTGTCTTGTTGCGTAGAACTATATATCCCCTATACAATATGTTTGATGGTCAATCCATATATGAAAGATCATCTTCTAGCAGTACTACTTCTGAGTTCAGAAAATGTGAATGACCTAGTATATACATCATCAGGATCGATGCATGGAAAACATTACGAACTTGATCCATAATCGGTGGAATTACAAGTCGATAGGCCACTAATCCAATGCGATCAAGGATCTTGAAGGGGCTAATGTACCTTCGTCGTAACTCCCCTTTATTTATTAACCACATGAATCTCTTACATGGTGATATTTAAAGGAAGACTTTGTATCCTACATCGAACACAAAGTCATTTCAATGGTTGTAAACATATCTCTTTTTCCAACTCTGAGAAGATTTGATATGCTGCTGAATGTATTGAAACTTATCTATCATCTCTTGCACCAGATCAAGTCCATGTATCTCTTTTTCGCCAAATTAATCCTAAAAGATTAGATTTCTATATCTCGTTACATACTGAGCTTCATATGAAGCCATATGAACACTCAATGGAAAGATTTTATTGTATGATAACTCGAACAACTATAGATGTTGATCCCATATTATTTTGAATCCTATAGAAAAGAATCATAGAATATCTTTGAGAATATGAATAGTCTTTTCAGTTTGGACACCAGTTTGGGGTCATAGGCCATGCTGAAATTTTATTTTTTACTCAAATAATTTTGAATAATCCCCCATAATTTAGATGTGAACCTACAATCATGATCATGTAAAAACAAGAGTGTAATTCTATGCAGTCATTCTACATACTTAATATATATCTCAGAATGTTTGTCAAGTGAAAACTAATTAGGGGTAGCAATAATGTGGGAATCATTGGTGAGTCAATCCATGAATACCCATATTGCATTATTTCATTTGGATATTTTTAGGAGACCTGTGACAAAGTCAACACAAACATTTTCCTATTTCCGAAAGGGTATATGCAATGGATTCATCATCCCTGGGATGTTTTTGTGTTTCTTCCTTATCTTTTTGACATATCTAGAACCTTGATATTTATTCCATAATCTCCTTCTTCATTATGTCCTGCCATAAGTGTTCTTAGAGACCACAATACATCTTGGTACTCATATGATGGATAGAAATAGTTGAGCTAGGTCCATTTTCCAATAGATCCGTCTTTATCCCGGATGATAAAGGAACACAGAGCCTCATTCCAAACCATATCACATGATCATTATCGATATGTAACTCTTGCAGTTTCATTTCCTTTACTTCATTTGCCTTCTTTTTAAAGTCAATGTCATTCTTTTGTGCCTCCGTAATAATATATTGGATAGATGGTTAGGAAATAATTTGGTAAAGGTAGGATGTAATCCCTACTGTAATGATTTCTAAATCCCTACATTTAATTTTCTTAAAGATAATAACTTTCTCAATCTACATCATGTAAAGAGTATCCTGTTCATTACTACTAAGAGAATCAACTACCATGTTTGCCTTTCCAGTATGATATTGTATTGAGAAATCATAGTCTTTGATTAGCTATAACCATCTACTTTAATTCATATTGAGCTCCTTTTTTTGTTAATATATACTTTATACACTTGTGATCAGTATATATGTCACACTTCTTATCATAGAGGCAGTGATGCCAAATTTTCATAGAAAAAAATCACAAATTCTATCTCCAGATCATGCCTCAGGTAGTTCTACTCATGGTTCTTCAACAGACGTGAGGCTTAGTCTATAAAATTATCATTTTTCATGAGTACATAACCCATGAAATTCTTGGATGCATCACCAAATGTCACAAAAAATCATCCATTTTTGGTAATGTGAGTACAAGTGTATGGATAAGAGTTTTTTATCTCCTTCATGTTTTTTTCAATCTCTTATATCTATAGATAATTTACCCCTTTCCATGTTAACATTGTCATAAGGATAGAAAATAATAATAAACTTCTCAAAAAACATCAGTAGTATCCATATAATCCTAGAAAACTACATATTTCTATGACACTAGAGGGTCTGGTCCATTCCACCGTCCCCTTTGGTTTTGAAGGGACCATAAAAATTCCCCCACTTTTGACCACATCTCCTAAGAATGTGTCTTACTGCATCCAAATTCCAAAATTTCTTGAACATGGTGTATAAATTAACCTTCCTTAATGTATCCAACACAAGACCTATATGTTCTTCATGATCCTCCATTATTGTGGAGTAGATGGGAATATCATCAATAAACACTACCACAAAATTTTCAAAGAAATGTCTAAAATCTCTTTTCATAAAATCCATAATGATTTTAGGGGCCTTAGTTTATTTGAATGGAATCACCAAAAATATCATTATGCCAATACATTGTATGAAAGGTAGTATTATAAATATATTCCCTATTCAACTTTAGTTGAGGATATCAAGATTGAAGATCCACCTTTGAGATTTACTAACCTCCTCATAGCTAATCAAACAATTCCTCAATCGTTGGAAGGTGATAATTGTTATTTATGATAATCTTGTGGAGTTCTTGATAATAGATACACAACTGCATTGATCAATCCTTTTTTTGTTGACAAATATCACTTGTGCAACCTAAGGTGATGCACTAGGGAATATGAACCCTTAGTCAAAATGGTTCTTCAAGTACTTCTTATAAAACACCAGTTTGAAAGGATACATCTTTTAGTGACACTATTAGATAAGATTAATTCTAGTTATGAGTTCTATTGAGAACTCTACCTCATGATCTGGGAGGATTCCAAGAAACTTTTTATAAAATACATCACTATATTCCCTCATGAGGGGGATTTCGCCTAGGATGATGACTTCCTCTGAATCAACAATTTGAGCAAAGTATGCTTCTTCACAGGGAATCAACACCCACACCATTAAATTATTTTTCATAGAATATTCATCATCTTCAATACATTGAAATTGGATCATGTAATGGTTTTTAATATGAATTTTTTTTCCTTTGACAAAAATTTGATATGTGGTTTATATAACAAGAGCTAATACACCCCTAGTATAGCATCGAATTCCCCCAAGGCATGTAATTCACGATTTGAAGGAAGAATATTCCAACATATGCCAATAAGATAATATTCCAACCCTTGGGCTACGATGATGCTCCAATATGAGGTTTTATAGATATATCTACTTCATGGTTTTAGGGCTTAAATTCAATAGTTCTAGAAAACAATCATGATATAATGGATTGTGTAGAACCATAATCAAAAAAGAATTTTTACATTCTTAAGGGAATTGGATGTGTACCTTTTACAAATTCGTTTTCTTTCCCAACATTCTTAGTAGTGATAGAATAATCCCTCCCTTTCTCTTTTGAAATTGTTTTTTTGATGATTCTGATTACTATCTTGAACTAATGGTTTTGTGCACTAGATTTCATAGTTCTCTTGATCCATACATTTTTATCATTGGACCATGGATGGTTCTTTCCATTCCTCCACCACACATTGCTGATTCCTTATCTCTTTTCTGTATTTATGAGCTTGGTGATATTATCTTCCAAACATGAAGAATTTCCCCATCCCTTTGAGGATGTTCCTAGGATATATCTTTTGACATTTTTGACAAGTGGGTGTTTGAGTTTTCTTTACACCTTTCTCATTAGATCCTCCCAGTTGAAACTACATCTTTTGTTTCTTATCACCATATCCATGGGATCATTATTAAAGCTCTATCTCTACTTTGAGTGCACATCGAATAACTTATTCATAAATCCAAAAGTCTCAAATTTCATGATCACTAATAAGGTGTGGTTTTAACCACTAAAGAATATATCAATTATAATATCTATATTAATAACAAAACTCAAAGCGTACCTTGAAACACTAGTGAAATTTGATTCATAGGTTGTGAAATATTCTCCTTCCTTTTTCTCTAACTCTATGAATTCTATGTCCACCATTTTATGAATGGTTTAGAGTAAATTCTTGTTAATAAACATTATCGTAATGTCTTCCCACATGATCTATTCAATTTCATTCATTGTCTTGGTGTTTGTAATCAAATACCTCTATTCGTCGACCTCTCCATCTAGATGATAAATTGCAAGATTCACCTTCACCATCTCAGAATAGTGAAGAAAAGAAAATATATTCTCCATATAGTTGACCCACTATTTTTCAATTAGTGGATCTGATGATCCACTATACATTGGTGGTCATTACCATATAAAAAACTCGATATATAGTTTCTATCTCTTAGGTGAAGGAGGAAATTCCACATTATTCAGGTTATTTTTCACAACCTATGACAATTGAGTAAGAATTTCCATGAAATTATGAACTCCATCTCCCAAATTATTGGGGATATCATTCAGGCAATCACTATATTTTCCATCACATAGGTTGTTGTCTTGGTTTTTCCTGGTTCCCACCATTTTCTAAAATATAAAAGTTTATAACAAAGTATATGTTAAAAATTCAGTAATTAATAAGTTATTCCTTTTTGAAAATATGTATAAATTATTATCTTGTGGTATCCCTATGTTTATAATTTTCTAAAATAATGTTTCATGGGTTCTCACTTATAGTTAGTCTCATACTAAGGATTTTCACTATGGTTCTCTAATAGAAATTTCCATATTAACTAAACCATCCTTTAATACCAACTATAGGAACTACTATTTTTATTATGTTACTATTGAGTCATCTTAAAACCAAAAAAAATAAAATCATTACACCATGAGGATCCAAAGGTTGGGTGTCTTTTAAAAATTAGGACCATACATAACATTTACAAAATAAAACATATGCATTTATTTAATTATTTAATCTATAGCTTCTTTTTTTCCATAAAATTATACTTTGTACATGTAGTCACCTAAGGATATAAAAAAATGGGTGTGCTAAATTCTTTGTAAGAGTATAGATTAGAACATGAAACAATATAACATTAGGTGAGCATAATTGTAACATCATCATCATAATCATGAGAGGAAGCATTATATAATGGCATGGAATGTGTTAATGCATAAAAATAAAACAATATGTATTAGTGGAATACTAGAACACATGGTTGTGAAAAAATCAAGCATCATGATCATTCATATTTAACTTTTCTCATGAGATTCATCACAGTACCTAATGCATTATAGTGCTATATAATTCCAAGCACACCCGTCATTTAATAATATTTACATTATCATGCATGCCACAAAGAACATATATAAATATAGGACATAATATTAAACATAAAAAGGTATGGGTGTCATTTCATAAATCATAAATTCATAAATTGTGTTCCCAATAGGAAATGACATACTTAACATAAGAATCAGCATCCTTGAATGATAAAGAAACAATCTTGAGAAGTAAAAAGTTTGTTTTTTTAAATAGGGTTCTTTTGGAAAATTTTGTGTTTGTAATAAACTCAAGTAGAAAACATGAATATCATAGAAAAGGTATTGAAATGAAGAATAAATTATTTTTTAGGAAAAAAAATAGTAAAAAGTTTGTGAAATAGGGAATTCCCAAAGAAAGGGAGTAGGGTTCGAGAATTCCACTTACCTTGTGTCTGAAACCATTATTGACTTTAATGTCATATATAACCCAATTAGTTTCATTAATTTTCAATTAAATAAGCATTTATAAATTAATATAATTAATTATGGATTTTTTATGTTCTTTTATGGGCCATTATATTAGTTTTAGATTTTAATTTAATCATTCAAGAGCATTCGTTTTCTTTGTTTTCATGATTGGTTCACTTGTATTAATTAAATAATGATTACATAAAATGAGGTTAAATATCCAGAATTTTTATTATATTTTATTAATGATATTATATAATTTTAATTATTTTATAAATAATTTGGTTATATGGTATGGGGATGAATCATTAAATAAATGTTATGGATAATAATTTTAGGTTACTTTTGTCAGTTTGTTTCAGATTAGAATGAACTATTTTTGTTTAATAATTTAGTATTATTTATATAATATAGTTATAGAATATTAAATGTATTATAAAAAAACAAATTAAAATATTGATTCAACAATTTAATGTATTTATTAACAATTTTGGAGTTGTTAAAGGAAAATGAAAGTGCATTTCCCTCGATGTTGATAAATTGACACATCACATGCGATGATTTCATTTATATAATTAAAGAGGGAGAGGGAGTATTTTAATTATGAATACAATAATTTCATGATATATTTCCTATATATGAAACGTACTATAGTTATAATTACATTTGGATAAGATAAGGTGAGGAGAATATTAAAAAATAAATGAAATTGAACGAAAAATAAATGAAAAAGAGAGATGATTTACCACTTGAATTCTACTCATGAGATCCTACTTAAGGAACCTAGGATTAGTATTTTGATGAGACCAAGATATCATAGAGGTGGGTTAGGAGATACAGAAATGTTTTGGGAAAATTTATGGCAAGGATAAATGATTTAGAGGTGTAAAGAGAAGAGGGTTTTAAGGGTGGTATTTATATTGGATGAGAGGGGTGTTTTCTCAATATTATAATCATTAATTTATTATTTTGGAACAAGACTATGAATAGTTTGAGAATTATAACTAAATATATTAAAATAATTAAGTAGGGTTCAATATTAAGGTTCCTACACCATCCTTACATCAATAATGGTGAAAACATTCATCTATTTATCACATATCAAATATTAGCATATTTTACTATTCATAAAAAATTCATGTATTTCAGAAAAATCCCAATATTCACCCTAACCATTTTCAATGTTTATAAATCAAATAATTAACCCCATTTTATGAAAATAATTTTCTAAATATTACTTATTTAATTTTCATTAAAATCATCTTTTATTTGGAAAGTATAGATTTTAAAAATAAAACATATTTTGTAACACTTTAAAAAATTACTTAGGGTAATATAAAATTATATTAAAATCATAAGACATCAAAATATTAATTTATGGATACATTTTGTTAATATTTTTTTTAAATTATTAAATTAAATAAAAAAATTTAATTAAATATTTATAACAAAAAAATTTCAATTCTTAATTAATAAGTTTTAAAACATTCAATTACTTAGAGTATTATACAATAATTTCACTTTTAATATTCCTATGTTTTATTTATACTTTTGTGGGGGAGGCTACTATTCATTTGACTGGTTTACTATTCATAATACTCATTTTACAATTCGTAAGGTGAAGTTACTATTTCATTGGTATTGGTTACTTAAATCCTAAAAATACTTATTATCTCATTAATTACTCATTTATAATGGTTTTATTATCGTCACTAAGTGATTTTATGTTATTTAAACTCTCTGTAAATACTATATGAAAAACTAAATTCCACTGATAAAATTTTGGGTCGCTAGCGCCAATATATCTTCCCTTATATTGTATGGCCCCTACCGAGTTGAGGGAATTAAATATATATCCAGACAATTTGAAATCAAAATGGTTCAATAAACTGAGAATATCTTTGTGGGGCACCCCAATATTGTTCATTCAGAAGGATGAAAGATCTCTCCAATTGTGTAATGATTAACAGAAGATGAATAAATTATTCATTAAGAACATGTATCATTTCCTCCAAATTAATGACATTTTTTATCAGATAAAAGAGTAAACGTGGTTCTCCAAGATAGAATTGTGTTTTAGTTACCACTAAGTCAGTGTTAAATAAGAGGAAATTCCAAAAAATAGCTCTCTGAAGAAGCATGAGAATCATCTTCAGATCATTATGGGAACTATTTTGGATCATTGACACTATGGAATGTTTTCAATGTTCACTTTCTGGATTAGGGAAGATAAATTTATGGGCTATTTAATCTCTAAGAAATGGGTTTTAATGACCTGGAGAAGATTAGTGTAGTTATTTCATGGAAGTAGCCAATGCATGTGTTTGTGATTAGAAGTTTCCTTTGATTAGTTTGTTATTACAGGCGGTTTATTTTGGATTTCTCTTAGCTGGCTTCA
Organism: Viscum album; assembly: GCA_963277665.1. Lineage (NCBI taxonomy): Eukaryota > Viridiplantae > Streptophyta > Magnoliopsida > Santalales > Viscaceae > Viscum > Viscum album. The sequence goes on along the minus strand of OY728159.1, from coordinate 597,088,320 downwards.
CCTATGATGAAACTCACCCTAAAAGTGGTGATGTTTGACTGGAACCCAGAATATCAAGATTACTTTGAGAATTTGAAGTGGTGGTTGACTATGGGCCCAATTTTGACCTAACTGGAACTTGGGAACATGTATGTGGTTTATTACGCTACCTTAGGTATAGTTCTCAAGTTTTTTCTCATGCAAGATGATCCTGTGGTGGCATATAAATCTCACAAACTCTGACCACAAGAAAAGAATTACTGGACCCATTAATTGAATTTAGTATTGGTGATGCATGCCCTGAAGATATGGCATAATTATATTTTTGGGGAGATATTTGCGGTTCATTCTGATGATAAGAGACCATCCTACATATTCCCTCAAAATGATTTTAATTTGAGGAAGCACTGTTGGATCATGTATCTTTAGGTGTTTGACTTTGATACCATCTATATCCTAAGAAAGGGTAATGTTATAGATGGAGGCTTGAGAAAAAAACGTGTTAGTGGAGGCATTGATGAAGTCAAGTGATGAGTTGACCTCGATGGGGGAATTTTCCCAAATGTTCTTGGATACCAAGTAGCACAATTGAGGTGTGTTCTTAGACAGTGTTTAGTTGGATCATTCTCCTCTAGAACTAATTTATTGGGAGCTTCTTAGTGATGTATTGTTCTAGCAGTCTATAAAATTACTTCATGTTGGGGAGATATCTCATGATTATTCATTTTATCTCGATGGATTTCTTTGTTTCATGGTTTGTTTTGTGGTTTTATTGTCTCTGAGGAAGGTGGTGATGCATGAAATTCACTAGACTAAGTGGACCATTAATCTTGGGGATCCAAAGATGTAATATGACGTTCATAGGTAGTTATGGTGGCTAGGTATGAGATAGTACATAGCTCACTTTGTGTTATGATGCAATACATGACATTAGGTAAATACAGGGAATCCATGGACCTCAGGTTTTCTCTAGTCGCTCCCTATTCCTACATGACAGTGGGATGAGATCAACATGGATTTTATTATTTTATTATCTTATACCCTGAGAAATTAATTCTTTTTGGGTAGTGATTTATTGTTTTTCCATGTTAACCCATTTCATTACCATCATACACCCATAAAAACTGGATGAGTCGGGCAAGTTACATGTTCAAGACGTAGTGAGGCTCCATGGTGTGCCGTTGGAAATTGTCTATGATAAGGACCCTTGCTTAAATGTCATGGTTTTGGTAAGGTTTTCAAATTGAATATCATTCATAGATCAAGATGAGCATGACATACCATCCAAAACATCTATAGTAAAACCAAGCGGGCGAATCAAATTCTGGAAGACATGCTTCATAGATGTGTCATGGATTCTGGAGGATCATGGGATATCCATTTGGGATTTTTTGAGGTTTCATATAATGATATTTACCAATAATCAATTCAAATGGTTTTTTGAGGTGCTCTATGTCCGACCTTGTCAGTCTCTTTTGTTTTGGGGTGAGGAAGGTGATACCCCACTCTAGGGACTAATCCATGTGCAAGTCACTTATGAGAAATTCAAGCTAATTGGAAAGAAATTATTAATAACTCAGAGTCCTAAAAAACCTTATGCCAATGTGAGGCACCAAGATTTTGCATTTCTTATTGGCGACCATGTGTTTTGGAAAGTATCACCTCATTTTAGTCATCATTATTTGGTAAAGCAGGGAATGTTATCTCTGAGGTATGTTGGACCTTCTGAAATTCGTGATCTGTTTTGAAAGGTGGAATATTGGTCAGGTTTTCCTTCTCAGTTGACATCAACTTATGAAATTCTTCATTTTTCCCATGTGGAAAAGTATAATCCATATCCATATCATGCATTTAATTAATAATATTTAGAGATAGAGCCCTATTTTTCCATGTTTGTATGGCCATTGCAGATAGTTGATTCCCACAAGAAAGTGTTCATGGGAAGTCTAAACTTGTAGTCTTTGTTATTTGGAATCATTTTCAAGATATGAATGATTCATGGGAGATTAAGTAATGGGTTTAGAAAGTCTATCCATTTTTGTTCTCTGAGAATATTTTGGGTTTTCTTTATGGTGATAAAATATTTTCTTGGTGGGGAGAATTGTCACAACCATGATTATATTTGAGTTATTTTTTTTGTTTATTTTTGTTCTATATTTTCTTTCATTGGATTCCTTTGAATTTCCTAAGAAAAATGAAATAAATTTCCATGAAAGTAGGTGTCACACGATCTGCGCAGAGTTAGAGGAAATTATGGGCTTTTCCTCGGAAACTGTGTGACAAGGTGTCATTTTGGGATAGAGCCTTGTCATACAGTTATGAAATGGTTGATAAACCATGCAGAATAATTGTGAGACATGTCCATAGTGGACATTGGAAACCAAAAAATTTTCTCACAGTTTGAAAAATCATGTGGACTAACCTTGTGGCCTATCCTTGTCCTTAAATATGTGTATTTTACCCTTTTACCCCCTTTAATGTTAACCCTAAATCACCCTATCTTTCCCACACTATGGATTTATAACCCAAGGTGAACCTCCACCTTCATTCTACATTCCTTGGGCTTCATTTTGGTGGGTGTTTTTCTAATATTCTTCAATGAAAATCCAGGTAAGTATCTTACTTCATGTTTTATCCCTCTTTTCTAGGGTTTCCTTACATTTTCATTGGGTTTATTATTCTACAGTAGGTTAAGTGTTGATTTTAGCACTATATATTGGTTCTTAGGGTTCATTCATGATGTTATAGGATCTTTCGTGCATCTTTATTTTTTTATTGGGGTTTCTCAGATGATTCTGGATGTTTTTACACCCAAGGTAGGTGATTTTGTGGTTAAACATTATTTGATGATTTTTTATTTCTTGCTTGAGTATTTTCAGATGTTCTATGATTTATGTTTATGGAGAAGATTTTTTTTAAATTATTTGACAAGCATACAGTTTGAAAATCAGTTTTCTATATGAAATCAGTCTAATTTATATGTAGTGCCTTGTTGTGTCAATTTTTGATTCTTTATATGCTATGTAAAGGATTTATTAAATTATGAATGTGAAGAAAATATTATTTTGAAATGTTCTTTGTTAGTGTTTTATTTTAAAGGGGATTTTTGGTTTCTATGTTGTGGCATGTTATGTGTCTTTCTTGTTTGGATCGAATCATTTAATGATTTTGTGTTATGTGTAAACTGGATCATATTCGAGTACAAAAAGAATCCTTTGTGATTGGGTGGGTGGACTAGGACTATTATTCCAGGGATTCAGAATCATCTTTGACATGGATTCACATAGAGTGATTGGAGATGAAACCACTAACTGAATACTTATAATGACTGGAGACAACTAGAATCATAGATGTTTCTCCTCTCTTGTGGATCAGTCAAGAGAACACAGATTGTTGTGGTTTATATACCATTTTAAACTGAGATATGGTGTCTCTAGGGTCCTAATAATTTCTAGTACCAATAGTGACCTCCTATGACTTGGTTCTTAGTGGAGATATCTCCAATACCATCAATATACAATATATATTGTTTTTATTTCAAAATCAAGAATGGGTTTATTTAAAATTGTTTTCCATAAGGTTGTCTCTAGGATTATCTAAATAAAACATGAAATCTTATTTATCTTATATTATTTATAGTATGGAATATTTTATTGGGTATAATCCTACTAGGACTTGTCTCACACCTAACTGACACCCTTGTGTTTGAATAAACATGATTATGATTGACATAAGTAAAGGAAATGTTTTTGGAGATGGTGGTTTGGGTTGCTAGTGGTGATCCTTGGTTATGTGTTTCGATAGAGGGTTGATGATGATTCTCATCACTTTATATTTTATTTTTTGAGATAGACATGTTTCTCCATCTTTAGTTCTATTTTGGGGTTATTTTATAAACATTGTAACTCAAATATGGAAAATTGATAAAGGCTTTTTTGTTTTTGATTCCCAGTTTTGGTTTTCTTATATTGTTGGTATGTTTAGTTTTTAAAAATTCTAGTAAATCTTTTCAATGTTGAAATTATGATATCCAGGCACTTGTTTCCAACCCATGGGGATCAAGAAGACCCATCGAGCCATGCTACAGATTGGTTCGGGCACCGGTTCGAAGGACAAACCAGTGTGGTTAGTGACCAAATGAAATCAAAGCGGGTTAGATCTTTGAAACATGTTATTTGGGTAGATTTTGGACACCATTGAGCTAAGATTTTCAGGTAATGAATTTATGGTTGTGATTAGGGTTCCTAACCAGCACACCTCATGACATACCTCACATTTTCATGGGATGTTGGGATTTTTGTTTGACATATTATTTTGGTGGGACATACAAGTTGCAAACTGTACATTGACATTGGGTTGGGAGAAGTGGGTTGGTCGTTGCATTTTCTTTAGATGTTTGATTTACTTATATTTTATGTTATTGATGAATTTTTTTAGAATAATTGTATTAAGGGTTTTTCTTCTGACAATTTATTTTTGTAGAAACATTCCTCCCAGTAGAATTCCCTTGAAATCACATGAATAAGACAAAGAGATTTATCCCACAATTCATGATCAATGTTTGGTAGAAGCAATGGTTCAAGATGTTGTAGAGATGGGACATGGAGTGGGTCCTCCTCTAACATTATTCAGGGAAGCTGAACCTGATCCTAGGAAAGAAAATTCCCAAGAGTTTATTAAGAACAATCCTCATTCTTTCTAAGGTAGCACAAAACCCCAAGAAGTAGAGGATTTTTTTTGAGTGGATAGAGCGCATGTTAGAATTCAAGGAAACTCTTGACGATGTTAGGGTGGAATGAGCCTCATTTTTTCTATAAGGTCTCAGTCAAAGGTGGTCAGACTCAACAGTCCAGATGGAGCATCATGAGAAGAATATTTGGAAGGACTTCAATTCTATCATTAATGAACTATATTTCATTGATGTGCTGGCTTATGCTAGGTCAGATCTTGTTCGTGGGGACCAGTCAATAATGAAGTATGCCAACCATTTTCTGAGCTATTTTTCTCTGCACCTAAAATAGTATCTAGTAATAAGTCGAAGGATTATATTTTTAATGGGGGGTTTTTAACTAGGGATACATTCTGAGGTATTCATTTTTTGGATAGAGACATATTTCGATGCGGTTGATCATTCTGGTATTGTGGAGACTGACTGAAATTGAAGGTATGGTTCTACATGGGCCATGTCAAGGATGTGAAATTGTAGTTCATATGATTATAAGATGATCTAATATTTTAATGGGAATAAGGGAGGTGGTAGTTCCGGCCATCCATCCACACCCATCTTTGGCTTCCGATGCATTATCTGTTGTATGCCTACAGTGTGGGATGGTGGGACCCATTCGAACTTCTTGTAAATATCCTCCCAAATATTGTCTTCAATGTGGAGATATGGTTTACTTGCCATGATTTGACAGAGCCACACATTCTTTTCCGAGTGGTGTTGGACCAGTATCTTCTAGGGGGATTTCATCCAAGTGAGAGCTGTACAGGATAGTGGTATCTCATTTCGATGATCATGGAAATAGAACAAGATCTTTTTCTAGTCCAAGTTAGTTTAGGGTATATCTATAGGTTAGTGGTCATGTTCAGACTTAGTCAGAGTCTATGAATCTTTATGTGGTGGATCGAACCCAAGCGAGACAAAATAAATTCCCCTTAAAAGTTTGAGGTATCATTTTGATGGAATTATTTATAAAACCCATTTTATTTTATACTAGAACTTATATTTCATTAGTCTCTGGATGCCCCATTAATTTGTTGAATTTTTACAACAATGATAATGTATTATGTGATGGAGTTGGTAACACTGTTGGGTTATAATAAGGAGAATGGTCTCATGTTCCCATATTTTACACTCTCTATGTTAGGGGTTGAGATGGAATGATAACTCATGGTATTTAATATGGAAATATTTTAATTAATCCTTATCATCGACTAGATGGTTTTCTTTCAAGTGCACATTGATTGTTATAGGTGGTGGGTGAGTTTCATGGTACCTAATGGGAGTGCTCATGTTTTCTGTGGGGAAGGGGATCCTTATTTGGGTTGTACTCAACCTCCACTCCTGAAATTGGGTAATTTTTATTCAATTATCATCACTCATTTTGGAATATGATGGTAGTTATCCTCAGGTTTGATTACCTTCTCTAGTGGATGAGTTCTCTGAGGTATTTTGTGATGACTTTTTAGGTTTTCCCCCAGAGCGGGATACAAAGTTCTCAATTGATTTGGCATTAGAAACACAAGAAATATCTCTCCCCTCATATCATATAGCCCCACCATTATGATGGAAATAAAGATATTGCTAGATTATTTTGAATCTAATGGGTTCATTCACATGAGTGTTTCTTAGTGGGCCACCGCAGTATTGTTTGTTAAGTAGGCCAATGGATCTCTTTAGTATTCTATGGATTACCAAATGATGAATAATGTAACCATTAAGAACACATATCATTTCCACTAAATTTATGAGCTATTTTATTAGCTGGAAGGGGAAAAGTAGTTCTCTAAGATAATAGTACATTTGGGTTGTGACCAAGTTAGGGTGAAAGAGGTGGATATTCATAAAATTTCTTTCCGAAGTAGGTACAACAACATCGAGTAATTGGTTTCACCTTTGTGATTAATGAATTCTCCAGAATCTAGAATACTTAATTGTAAAAGTCATGAATAGGGTGTTCCAATAGTATCTTGACTCCTTAATTATGGTATTTTTTGAAAGACATCCTAGTTTATTCAAGATCAATGGAAGAGCATAAGAATCATTTGTTGATAATACTAGGCACTTTTTGTAATCATCATCTCTATGAAAAATATTAAATGTGATTTTTTGGATTAGGCATGTGATGTTTCTAGGACATGTTATCGTGAAGAAAGGGGCTTTTATCGAACACATGAAGATTAGTGTTGTTATGTCTACAGAGAAGTTAAAGAATGTGTTCATGATCAAGATCTTCCTTGGACAAACAGAGTATTAAAAGTGGTTTTTTTTGTGATTTGTCTCAACTAGATTCACCTATGCTGACACTCACCATGAAAGGGGAGATGTTTTATTGGAGCCTTGAATTTCCGGATTCCATTGTGGAGCTGAATCATAGGTTGAATACCGCCCCTATGATGATATTTAAAGAATCTGGGAAGGGTTATATGGTTTATTATTACTGCTGAGTTATGTGTCTCGGGTCTATGCACATGCAAGATGATCATGTGGTGGAATATGGCTCACAGAAACTCCAAAAACATGAAAATAATTACCCGACACATGACCTAGAGTTAGAAATTTTGATTCATGACACGAAGATGTGTCATCATTATCTTTCTAGGGAGTAATTTGTGGTCTATTCTGATAATAATTTCCTAGCATACATCTTCTCTAAAAAATATTTTAATTTGAGGTTGCATCGTTTGATGAAGTATCTATAGGGGTTCAACATTGATATTTTCTATTCCCCATACAAGAGTAATGTGGTGGCTGATGTCGTGAGTAGAAAAGGGCCAATGCAGGTAGTGGGGATTTCTAGTGATGAGTGGACCTTGGCGGGGCTCTTTTCCAGGATGCTCTTGTAGACCATCGGGCCAATTGGATGTGTGTTCTAGGCAACAGTTCAGTTGGATCATTATATTCTTGAAGTAAATCAGCTGAATCATCTTAGAGATATACTGTGTTAGTTTTCTATGAAGTTATTTCATGGTGGAGATAAATATCACAATTGGTCAATGTCTCATGTGGGAGTTGTTGGTTTCAAGGTCTGTTTTGTCGCATAGTTGTCTTTGGGTAAATTGCTTATATAGGGTAGCAACCAGTCTAAGTTGGATTTTCATCCAAGGGATAGTAAGATATATTATCATTTTCTTTAATTATTTTTTGGGATAGGTATGGGGTGTGACATAGTTGACATCATGCCAAGGTGATATACTTTATGGCAGGTAACAGTAGAACATCAAAGACCCCTAGGTTTTCTCTAGCAGAAACATATTCCATCCTAGAATGGGATAAGATAATGATGGATTTTATAATTGTATAACATTGTACACACCGAGAGAGGAATTCCATTTGGGTGGTGATTGATCATTTGATGATGTTGTCTCACTTCATTTGTAAAATGGACATAGAAAAAGTGGATGATCTAGGATGGTTATATTTTCATGAGATAGTGAAGATCCATAGTGTACTATCAGAAATAATCTCCGATAGGTACCCCCATTTCAACTCCCAATTTTTGAAATGACATCAAAAGGAATTGGGGTTGTAAATCATGATGACCATGAATTAACATACATAAATAGATGGTTATATAGAGTAGGAAAATCTGATTCCTAAATACATATGTCATGCATGTTTCTTGGATTTCAAAGTTAAATGGGACAAACATTTGAGATTGGTCAATATTTTTTATAATAATAGTTAGTAATAGTCTGTTTGAATTTCTCATTTTGAGGATCTCTATTGCCAGCCTTGTTGGTCTATTTTGTATTGGGTTGAGATAATGAGACCTCACTATTGGGACCGAGCCTTGCAAAAGCGACATCTGGGAAAGTTGAGTTTATTTGACACTGATTATTAACAAATCGGATTTGTCATAAATATTATGCCAATAAGAGGTGACAATATCTTGAGATTTTTATGGGTGATCAGGTGTTCTTGAAATTAGCACCTCATCTAGTTCATCATGATTTGGGAAAGAAAGGATATCTAACATCAAGGTACGTTGGACCTTTTGAAATCACCAAGACAATTCAAATGGTGGCATATAATAAATTTTTTCCTTATTATTTTATGCTAATTAGCAATGTGTTTCATGTCTTCTAATTGAAAAATTATAATATGTATCCATCTCATGTTTTTAAATGGGAAGATTTGGAGATAGAACCCAATTTTTCAATGTTTTAATGGCCTATGAAGATGGTTAATTTTTAAGGGAATGTTATTCCTGGGTTGTTTATTCTATTGGTCCATGTCCTTTCTAATCACGGTGAAGACATTCATGAGTATTAGGGGAAAAAGTTGTGGGTTGATCAAGATTATTCGTTTTTGTTCTCTGATTTAGTTTTGAGTTGAATATCCGAGGATAATAAGTTTTCATGATTTGGAGAATTGTCACACCCATGATTTTATTTTGATGTACTTTTATATTTATTTTTTGTTGAGATTTTTTACATGGGTTCCTTTTGAGTTTCTGAAGAAAAATAAAAAACATTGTCCTTGATAGTAGGTGGCGTACGGTCTATTCAAGGCTATGGAAAACCATGCAATTTTCCCAGGCAAAAATGTTCCAATGTGTCATTTTTGAATATAGGTTTATTCCCTGGTTATCACATTGTCTAAAACTATGTGAGATAACCATGAAACATATCCGTGGTGGATATTGGTGACCATACTGTTACCGTATTGTTTGAAAAACTATGTGGACTAACCGAGCGGCCTATCGCTGTCATTAAAATTTGGATTTTACACTTTGTCACCTCTCCATATTTAACACAAAATCACCAAATATCTCCCCCACACACGATTTCCAACCCTACCTATACCTCTCCTTCCTCTAACCTCCTCTTCAAATCATTTTTGTATGTATTATTCCATGGATTCTTCAAGTAAACTCCAAGAAAGAGTCTTATTTCTTGTTTTATCTCTCTCCTATATAGTGTTTCCTTCTATTTAATTTGGTTTTATTCTTCTCCAATGGATTGGGTGATGATTTTAGGGTTAGATATCAGTTATTAGGGTTTATTCTTGATGTTAAAGGTTCTATCATGTATCTTTTAGGCGATTGTGAGGTGTGGTTGGTGTTTTTCACTGGATTCTAGAGTTTTCTATATCCATTGAATGTGATTCCATGGATAAACATTATTTGAATATTTTATATTTATTTATTTAGTGTTTTGGATGTTCTATGAAGTATATGTTTGGTGGGAAATGAGGTTTTTAAGGGATTTGATGTGTATAGGGTTTAAAATTGATTTTATATATGAAATCAAGTTTAATTATTATGAAATTACATATTGTTCCTCTTTTGGATGCTTTATTAGTTGTGAAATGGTGTTATTAAATTATGAAAGTTATGTGAATCATATTTTAAAATTGTATTGGTGTGTGTTTTATTTTAAAAGAGGATGTTGGGTGTGAAAGTAATGAAATTTTGTTTGTGTTTCATGTATGGCTTGAATAACATAAGAATTATGTGTTATTTGTAATGTGGAACATATTTTAGCACAAAGGGTATCCTAGCTGACTAGTTGGGAGGACTAAAACTAGTATTATTGTGATTTAGATGTGTATTTGTCTTGGATTCACTTAGCATGATTGATGGTGACAACACTATATAAATACATATACGGATTGGGGGCCACTAGAATATTGGGTGTTTCTCCTCTCTAGAGGCATGTGCACAAGAACATGGATGGTTGTGGTTTCTATACCACTTTTCACTATGATACAATTTCTACAGGGTCCTACTTTTAGCCATTTTCTACAGGTATCTCTCATGACTTGGTTCTCTATGGTGATATCACACTTACATTAAACATACAATATATTTTGTGGTTATTTCAAAAGAAAGAATGGGTTTCTTTAATATTATTTTCTATAAAATTGCCTCAATAATTTTCTTTATAAAACATGCATATTTTTTTGCCTTTCAATGTTTATTGCATGAAATCATTTATTATGTGACATCCAATTAGGCCATGGATCAAACTCTACTTACACCCTTTGGTTTGAGTATACATGGATATGTCTGTCAAAAGTAATAGAAATGTTTAGGGAGATGGTGGTTCGGGATTCAAGTGGTGTTCCTTAGTGAGATGTCGTGGCAGAGGAGAGGGGAAGATTCTACTATTGTCATATGATATTTTTTGAGATAGCCTTTTTTCTCCTTTTGTAGTATCATTTTTTTGCTTTTGAATAAACATTGTATCTCAAATCCGGAAATTGGTTGATGCCTTGTTAGTTTTGGATTTGCAGTTCTGTTTTTCTTATATTGTTTGATGTTTTATGATTATAAATTTTCGAAAATATTTTTCGTGTTGACCTTATGATTACGAAGAAATTGTTTCCAGCCAATGGGGATTGGGAATTCCCTTTGGGCCAGGCCATGAAACGGCTTAGGCATCGGTTTGGATGATGAACCATAATGGTTCATGAAATTCACCTCCTTCACCTATCTTAATTTTGTTGAGTCAATAGGGTTTCCTTATAACTTTACCATTACTTCTTGTTTTTAAAATCACAAACACCTTATCTAAATGAAAATCTATTTTTTACCCTCTGTTTTACTTCTACAAGGAAAGATTTCCTTCCCCAAGAAAATTTACCCTTACCATGTTTTCATTGTTCATATCACAATTTCTCTAAGTTTAAAATTTAGATTAAAACCAAAAACTCAGAATCCTATAAATACCTAGATATGAAGCATTCTGTTTTAGGATCCGAATTCTCAGTATTCTAGTTACGAACTCTTCTGAGTTTTGAATTCAAATTCTATTTATGATTTCTGGATACGAACTCTTTTGAGTTATAACTCCGAATTATAATTAAAAATTTTGTTACGAACTCTTATAAGTTCTGACTTTGAATTCTAATTATGAATTTTGGTTACAAATCCTTCTGAGTTCTGACTCCGAATTCTAATTACGAATTCTGGATACGAACTCTTCTATGTTCTAACTTCGAATTATGAATAAGAACTCTGATTACATATTCTCATTATGAGTTCTAAATACAAACTCTTCTCAGTTCTGACTCTAAATTGTGAATATGAATTCTGGTTACGAACTATTCAATGTTTTGACTCTGAGTTCACTGAATACAAAATCCGAACTCTAATGAGTTCTAAATCCAAATTCTCATTAACATTGATTCTGAAGATTGTATGTTCAGGTTCCGAATTCCTAAAAATAGAATCTGAATATCCTTGTATTATAGACATTGAATTCAATTTTGGTTATAATTTGAACTTATATTTCCTTACACTCTGAATACTGATTTTGGTTATGTAACAATATTTTTTCCTTGTAGCTGTTTTGTCATAAAACGATGTCGTGTATTCACTTACTAACTAACCATTGTTTGAGTGACACGTGTACATGTCCATTCGAAATTCAAGAAAAAATATGACTGTTGGAGGAGGGAGCCGACCATTGAAGCCGTGCCTATTAATTGGAGCTCATTTGAAAGATTTCAACACTGTTTTAATACTCTAGAGATTACATGCTGTTGAAATGATATCTAGAGAGAGACTTTCATTGCTTCATGTGTACTGAACTTCTTGTTTAGATTTTCATTGTGAAACTAAAAATGTTACGGAGTACATTCGAGGGATTCTAGAAATAAGAAGATAGAGTTGCTAACTACCTTAAAGTTGAGGGCTTCCTTGCTGAGGAAGACAAAGGTGCTGACTATCTTGAAGTTGAGGGCTTGTGACGATAGAATGAGAGAATCTGATCTCCGTATTGAGGGCTTACCTTGATGTGGGTAAGATATAATTTCTTGAAAGTATAAATCAAGGGACCTTTATCCAAGGTTCTTGGATACCCTTCTCATTGGGTTAAAAGATTTATTTCTTGTTACTTGTTTTATTACAAGTTTCTGGTGCATTTGTATTGTTGAGGAAAGTTTAACTATCATATACTTCCTTACACTTGTACTCTGATTTAGCTAGATTCCATACACATTAAGCTAGAATATTGATCTTCATAAACATTAATTAAGTTCACCTTTCTGGGAATCATATTTTCAGAATCTAGAAAGTGTATCAGAACTAGAGGTTTTGTGAATTACCTTGTGTAACCCTGTTAAACATAATCATCTTTAAAAGTTCCAACAGAATTGCTTAATGAATACTATTCACCCCCTCTTGTACATTTAGAATATTTAGATACTTGATTAAATATATATATTATTTCGATCCTACATTTGGTATTATAGAGTATATCATACTCACATACCATCACAAAATTTGGTATCAGAGCATTGGTTAAATCTGAATTATTCTCATTATTAGATTCAAAAGAGAATTCATCTCATTATTTTTCCGGAATCAGGTTTTCGGACTTGTATAGTTTGGATTCATTTTTTCTTAGAGATACTATTGCTCTAATTTTTCCTTTCTTAGGAATTTTTTCCTTGTTTACAATTTTTTTATTAACATGTTTTTGTGGAATGAATTTTCTTTAAGATAGAAGGAATCAATGTTGGTTCTATAGACAATATCAATTCAACTAGACCACTTATTTTTTAGGGAAATGATTATGAGTGTTGGAGAGATCGAATGAATACTTTTATTATCAATACTGGTGTTGATAATTTTGTTATGCTTACTGGAGGATATAAAATACCTGAACACAACGTTAGTACCTTCACCAATCAAGAAAATCATGAATATAAACTGAATTATAAGGTACACAATACTTTTATTTTCTCCATGACTAGAAATATATATATCCAAATTCCATCTTATGAAGCATAAAATTGTATCTGGATGAAACGTGAAGTTAATCACATTGGAAATACAAAAGTTATTGAAACTAGAAGATCCATTTTTAGAGTTGAATATCGTGGTTTTTACATTACTTATAGAGAACCCTTATATAAGGTGCAACATAGATTCATGACTACTATGAATAGTTTACAATCCTTGGGCGAGAAATGATTAGATGATGGAGCTCTTTTTGACATGATCATAGACATCATACCCAATGAGTGGGAATCTAAGAGGATAGCAATTAATGAGAAAAGAAAAGTCACCCAAATTTCCTTAGATGAGCTGTTTGGAACTCTTATTCATCATGAGACTAGAATGAAGAGAGGTGCTGATAATGTAAATAAGAAGAATGGGAATGGAACTGTTGCTTTTACAACAACTTCAAATCACATAAAACCCAAGACACATGAGAGGGTTACTAGATCCATGTTTAAGAATGTTGTTATTCAATCAAAATCTAGTAGAAGTGAATCCTTAAAGATTGAATTAAAAAATCTTGCTCGAAGGATGAACAAGATAGCTGGACATAGGATCTTTCAATCCAAATATAATAAGAAATAATGGATATATAAGAACGATTCAGAAGTCACATGTTATGAATGCAAGAGAGATGGACATATAAGGCCTTATCTCCCCCATCCTTAAGAGAAAAAAATGAAAGGAAAAACATTCTGAGAGAAATAGAAAGAAGTAGTAAAAGGAAAAAACTAAGAATTTATTTAAAGCTAATGAATCCTGGAGTCCCAGTGGTGGTGACACTTCAGATGAATCTTAAGATTATGAATCTTTTGAACAGAATAATCTTGGTCTAATAGCCAGACTACCTATTGAAAAACATTTAATATGGATAAGGTACACAATGCTGAATCAATGACCAATGTTTCTTTAAATGAAAATTATAGTAATCGTAGTAAATATTATAACTCTTCCGATAAAGAATCTTTTTCTGATGAAGATAATAATTTACCTTTTTTGAAGAAGTTTCTAGTATTCCCAATCTTCGTGAAATCGAGAGCTCAAAACTCATGAAAATGATTATTAAAGAAAATTCTAGGAATACTATTCTTACAAAGGAAATATCAGATCTTTCAAAATAAATTGATAAGAAAAATGTTGATTTCTAATGTATTTCAAAAAATCTTAAAGAAGTAAATTCTGAAAATAATAAACTTTCTAAAGATCTAGAAAAGGTAATTTATCAGGAAAATGTTTTCGAGCCTAACTCTATATCAACATCAAATGATTTAGAAGACAATAAATTGGTTATCAAACTGAAATCCGAAATATTTTCCTTGAGGAAGTGATTTTCAAACATTACCTTATGGATGGGAAATTTTGATAAGATGTATTCCCAAATCCGAACTCTAAGGAATAGATCTGGTTTTGGTTATACTAGTTCTAAACCGATTTTTAGTAACAATTACTTTGTTCCTCAAAGTTCCCCATTTTGCACTGAGTGTCAGTGTGGTGGGTACTTGGAAACAAATTGATCCTTAAACAAAAATCAGTCTCTAGGATTACTAAATCCTATTTTTCTAAAAAGATGTGGGTGCCTAAAATTTTTCATTCTGAGATTTCTAGATCCAAGTAATTTCAGATTCCAAAAACATAACTTTTTCTTATTTTTAAGAAAATAAAGAATATACCAACAGCAAAACATGGAACATGGATTGTGGATGTTCCCGGAATATGACTGGAAACAAAAGCTATTTTGAAAAGATTATCAAGATGAAATGAGGAAAAGTAACTTTCAGAGATAATGCTCTGGAGAAATTATTGGTATAGGTAACATAGTTCTTCTTGGGAAAACATTGATTTCAAATGTTTTATTTTTCAAAGGTATTAATCACAACCTCATTAGAATATGAAAATTATGTTACGAAGGCTACCTTTTTAATTTTAGGAATTACATGTGCTTAGTACACAATTCCAAGGAAGAGTTTATTCTTTCTGCCCATAGGCAAGAGAATGTTTACACACTAAACATAGAAGATCTTAGGAGACATGATCTACCTTTCCATAGTGCAATGGTAGATCATTCTTGGTTATGGAATATAATATTTGGTCACTGTAACCTTATGAACTTATGAAGGATTTCTAAGAAAAGATTAGTTAATGATCTACTAGATCTTAGACTTGATTCTTCAAATGTTTGTGACACTTGTCAATATGGAAAGAATCATAAATCCAATTTTAAATCAGTCGGTGAAGTCACAACTACTGATGCATTACATTTAGTGAATATGATTATTTTTGGTCCTATACAAACTGGAAGCATTGGGGGAAAGTATTATGTATTTTTCTTGGTTGATGATTACACTAGATTTATGTGGGTCTATTTTCTAGCAAAGATGTATGAAGCTTTTTCTTATTTCAAAAGTTTTAGAGGACAAGTTAAAAATGAGAAAAAACTTCCTTGGTTACTCTTCATAATGTTCATGGAGGAGAATTTCAAAATTCGGATTTTGGAACTTTTTGTAGTAGAAAAGTCATACTGATAACCTCTCAGCACCTATAAAACCTCAACAGAATGGTATAGTTGAAAGAAGAAATAGAATTCTTCTAGAGATAATTAGAACCATATTGATTTAGTATTCTATAGCCAAACATTTATGGGCTGAAGCTGTAATTACTACTTTTTATACTATAAATCATATTTTTATTAGACCTTTTCTAAATAAGACTCCTTATAAGTTATGGAATGGTAGAAAACCTAGAATTTCCTACGTTAATGTTTATGGTTGTAATGAATTCATTCTGAATACTAAAGATAATCTTTATAAGTTCACACCAAAATCTGATGAATGAATTTTCTTAGGAAACTCCACAAATTTTAAGGCTTATAGGGTTTTCAATAAAAACACTTGTACTGTTGAAGAGACAGTACATCTAAAATTTGGCGAAACTGATCCTTCTGTTTTTAAACAACCTGACCTACATATTCAGATGTGTTTTCGAAAACTTATTACCAACCCATGATAGAAGATCCTTCTAAAAAAAGAAAATGTCCAAGAATTTTTTTTGAAGCATTTACCTCAGAAGATTTCCTAGCCTATTTTGATGAACATGTTTTAAAAAACACAAATCAGTTGTTTCTTAAGAATCATCCTAGTGATAGTATCATGGGAGATGCGAATAAACCTGTAAGGACCAGAAGTTCCTTAAGAAATTAAGTAGAACATCTAGCATTCCTTTCCCAAATAGAACCAAAAAGCACTGATAAAGCTTTAGGTGATGATGATTGGATAAAATCTGTGCAAGATGAACTAAATGAATTCAAAGGAATAAATTCTGGACCTTTCTTGAAAGGCCAAAGGAGACTTCTGTTATTTGAGTAAAACGGGTCTTCAAAAATATGTGCGATGAATATGGAATCATTGTAAAAAATAATGCTAGATTAGTTGCTAAGGGCTATAATCAATATGACGGAATAGACTATGAAGAAACCTAAGCTCCAGTAGCTATACTCGAATCGATTCGTATTTTACTTCCCTTTGCAGCATTATTCAATTTCAAACTTTTTAAAATGGTTGTGAAATGTTATTTCCTTAACTGTTATGTTCAAGAGGATGTTTTTTTTGAACAACCTCCTGGTTTTGAGGATACAAAAAATCCTGATCAAGTTTTTAGACATACCAAAGATTTATATGGCCGTAAACAAGCACCTAGAGCTTGGTATGATAGACTTACATGATTTTTGCTTCAAAATAATCAAGTTAAGGTAAATTTAGATCCAACCAATTTTATAAATAAAGATTAGAAAAATGTTTTAATTGTTCGAATTTAGATTGATGAAATTATATTGTGTTCAACTCAGCAATCTTTCACTTATTCTTTTATGGATCTATTGAAATCTAGGATTGAAATGAATGTGATGGGTGATTTATCATTTTTTCTTGGTCATCAAATTTCTCAAAAACCAGAAGGAATATATATATCCCAACATATGTATATTTGGTATCTTTTTAAAACGTATGGTTTTGAGAACACTAAGAGTATAAGTACTCCCATTGGTAACTCAAACCCACTTGATCTTGATGAAGCCGGGAAACCAGTAGATCAAAAATCTTTTAGAGGAATAATTGGAAGTTTACTTTACAAGATATCTAGTCATCTGGACTTAATGTTTTTAGTATGCTTATCTGCAAGATATCAATCCAATCCTAAGGATTTTCATTTAATGGCAGTGAAAAGAATTTGTTGGTACATAAACGGAACCATGGATTTATGACTCTTTTATAATTCTGGAAATGATTTTTTTAAAAGGGTTTTTAGATGATGACATCGGTGGATGTAGAATAGATAGAAAGTGTACATTCAGAACATGTCATTTCATAGTAGATTCATTATTTTCTTGTTTATGCAAGAAGAAAAACTCAGTAGCACTATCCACTACTGAAGCTGAATATATTGCAACTGGAAGTTGTTGTGCTCAAGTGTTGTTGTTGCAACACACACTCATAAAATGTGGTATGATTTTAAAAAAACAAAAATTTTGTGTGATAATACACGTGCCATTTACCTTAGTAAAAACCAATCACATCACTGTCGTGCAAAACACATAGATATTAGGCATCACTTTCTTAGGGAGCACACACAAAAAAGAGATATCATTCTCCAATTTATTGAAACACAAGATCAAATTGATGATATTTTCACAAAATCATTACCCTCAGATAGATTTTAATACA
The DNA here is from genome assembly GCA_963277665.1 of Viscum album. Lineage (NCBI taxonomy): Eukaryota > Viridiplantae > Streptophyta > Magnoliopsida > Santalales > Viscaceae > Viscum > Viscum album. Next base: position 597,070,169 of record OY728159.1, on the reverse strand, counting down.
TTAAATAGATGTTACGAATTATAACTGTAAGGTAATCCTCTTTATTAACTTTCTGCTGAAAAAATCTCCTTACAGTAATAAATTCCTTTTCATAGGGGGAGTACATATGATCATAAGTATTTCATATTTCTCGTAATGAAGTTTTTCATATTTTTCGTAAGGAATTTTTTCATGTTTTTTGTAATGAAAATTTTTGTAATTGAAATTTTCGTAATGAAAATTTTATACTTGAAATTTTCATAATGAAGATTTCTCTACTAGAAATTTTCGTAATGAATATTTTCGTACTTTAAAATTTCGTAATGAAAATTTTCATATTTCAATTTTTTGAAATAAATTTCTGCATTTGTTTTCTCATAATCATGTTTTTCAGAATATAAAGTCCTTAATGAAGAATATTACCTTTTACGAATAATCATCCTAGATATTCGAAAGCCATTGGATCCAAATGAGAAGATGAACTGTCACATTAACGCCTATATCAAGGGGACCCTTGATGATTTTTCCACATAGTTTTTTCAATGATTTTGTGCTTCGAAGCTCTTCCCCACTTCAAAATCCCATTCCAGGATTTCAAAATTTTCTCCATTCCGAATGTCTGGTGAAGTTCCTTCTCAAGATATGTCTACTGTCAAGCCGATTACGGAGTGGCACATATACAGAGAGAGGTTCGTGTATCCAAACTTTTTCAATAATTATCATACCATTATCATAAAAAACATCATGATTAATGGATGGGATAATGTTTGTATCTCAAATCCAGGAGCATAAGACTTCGTGTATCTGGATCTCCTTATCGATTTTTATGAATTAGTTTGTTTTTTCAATGAAGATGGAAGTGAAAATTTTTCCTTCAAGAGTTATGGAAAAACATATGCACTTTCGTACACCAAGGCTGCTAGCTTGGTAGGGTTATCATATGAAGGAGAACCGGAATTGTGTTCTCACAATTTACCGGATGTATAATGATCTATTATCAAGGTGAAGGATATGGAATTCCATGCACATATAGATGTCAAGACCAAAAATATTTCTCACTTGTCTACAAACAATCGAATCCTTGAGTTATGGGTTCAGGGTTTTATCTTACCGAGAAAGGGTGAAAAGGACACCCTCAAGAAAAGTGATATGTAAATCATGGAATTTTTGTTAAATCAATGGAAGATCAATCTGATGAATCATATTCTCATTATGATAGAGAATATCAAGAATTGGAATTTGAGAGCATAGATAATCATGTATCCTGCCCTACTCTCAAAGTTGATTGTTCAGTGTCTTGATTCCTTTAAGATTCCTTGCTGTACCAAGCCGAGGAATTGAAATGTTATGTTTGTTAGTGATGACAGTTTGAAAAGATTTAATGTCGGTTTTTCTAAGGATTCAGGAGAGTTTTATTATCAACCAGTGGATGAAGCAAAAGACATTCTGAAAAATAAATAAGGGGTTGAACCGTCGAAAAAGGTTTGAAATAAAAGAAAATTGAAGGAAGTAGAAGCTGAATGTGGAACCCAAAATGATAAGGAAGCTCAAACCGCACCTCCAAATCCCATGAAATAGAAATCCTATCCAGATGAGGTAGTTTCCAAATAGAGGGAGGATAAAAAGAGTTAGAAGGAAGGAGAACCACAACTTCTGTCTAGATCCTGCTGAGGCCAAGGCTCTAAAAGAAAAGACTGCTGAAGAGCTTGAGAAGCAATACAAATAGAATAAGCTGAAGAAGAAGGTGTCAGAGGCTGAAATTGTTCAATCCATTCTAATGGATATTGAAATAGCATCAGAGAATATTCTTGTACCTAAATCATTCTTAGTAGAACCATTACTTGAGAATCCGGGGAAGAAGTTCATGACCCCAGAAAAAGTGCTTGAAAAGTTTGTCGAATAAAAGGAAGTAGTGGAAGAAGTACAAGAAGAAGAAATCATTGATGAAATAGCTGATCTGATAAACCAAGTAGAATAATTTCATGAGAATGAATGTGTTTATGAAAAATTATCAATCAGAATTCTTCAATACGGATCTTCGAAACATGATACTCCTAGAATTAATGAGAATTCCGATGAAGAAGTGAACAAATTATCTGATGAAGAGAGTTATAACAATCACTTCATACAACATGAGGATATTGAAGAAGGAGCTGAGAAATAAAAAATTGATGAATATAAGATTTTTCAGTTATCTGAATGTGAGCATGAGTTTCTAGATGAAGAAGCAGTTCTTAAAACCAACAAGGTGAAACAAGTGGGTATTGATACCCCAACCAAAACAATTCCGAGGAAGAAACTAGCTATAGGAACTTCTAAGAGGAAACTGGTCGAGCTAGAGGAATATTCATCACCAACCAAAGAGTCAGATTCAGAATCATCAGCTCTTGGACATGATTTTATTATTAAATATTTTAAGAAGCTTGTTGACACAATTATGATCTTTCCAACCAATGAATCCAGATGCCAGAAGATCTAACCTAGCATGAATCAGAAATTGAATTATGTATCCATGGTGATGGAGAGGTGCATTATAATTGAGGCTGATTACAAGAATTTCCTTATCAACTAGGAAGCCCACAGAAATCTTGTAAGAACATAGTCAGATGGTCGAATAATACTGTTGAAGATTTGAGAGAGCTTGATGAATTTAAAAATGAATTTAAGGAAATTTTTGATACTCAAGACTTCAAAATCAACGATCTCACAACATGCTTTGAGGAAAAGATAAACCTTGAATAGAATACTCAGATTCATGAGGTTAGGGATCTGAATGGGAAGATGAACACTGTTGCCCAAAGCTGGAAAAGAGAACGGGATCTCCGGATCGTGATTGAAGAAAAGATTGTGAAGCAAGATGACTTGTTGAATGTTCAGGCAGAGGATTTGAATGTTTAGGATGATAGGATCAAAGCCATAGAGAAACAATTAGAGGAAGATCACAAGGAGCTAAAGAAGCTGAAGACCATAGTAAAGAAGTCAATACCCAAGGAGAAAGAAGGAAATTAAATCAATCCGATCTTTTGTTGTATTTTTTCCCATGAACAAAATCGTCCTATCTTAATTAAATTGTGGTTTCTTGATTTTTGGATGTTTGTACTAATATTTTAGGTATCATATATTTTTTCATTTCCTCAAATTCTTTTTGAAAATCACAAAGGGGTAGAATGGAAAAAATAAAACTAAGTAAAGAAGAAATATCCCTAAGTAAGGGGGAGTTTATCTAAGGGGGAGTTTTCCATTACGAAGATTTCCATACTAAGGATAATGAAAATTATTATTATGGAAATCTAGAATATAATACTTAGTGTTCCAAAGCCTAAGGGGGAGTCAGTCGTATTCACCATTTACCATGAATAAAGGGAGATATGTTTTGTTTACAATGTCTAGAAAAATTTATCTAAGTCCTTATATTTTTTTCATGAGGATGTTTGTGATTTCCAAAAAGGGGGAGATTGTTGAGTCGATAAGGTTTTTATATGACTACCATTCCATCTTGTTTTGAAAATCACAAACACCTTATCTCAAGGAAAATCTTTTTACCATGTGTTTTACTTCTATAAGGAATGATTTCTTTCCCTATGAAAATTTATCCTTAACATGTTTTCAATGTTCATATTATAATTTTTCTATGTGTAAATTTTGGTTTGAAACCAAAAAACTCGGAATCCAATAAATACGTAGATATGAAGAATTATTTTTTAGGATCCAAATTATCCGAATTCTGGTTACGAACTCTTATAAGTTCTGACTCTGAATTCTGGTTATGAACTCTTCTGAGTTCTGACACCGAATTCTAATTACGAATTCTGGTTACGAACTCTTCTGTGTTCTGACTCCGAATTCTAATTATGAAATCCAGTTATAAACTCTTCTGATCTCTGACTGCGAATTCTAATTATGAATTCTGGTTATGAACACTTATATGTTCTGACTCCGAATTATGAATACGAATTCTGAATACGAAATTTTCCAAGTTCTGACTCTGCGTTAATTGAATACAGAGCCCAAACTCTTATGAGTTCTGAATCCAAATTCTCATGAACTTTGATTCCAAACTTCGTAATTTCAAGTTCCGAACTCCTAAAAAATAGAATCCAAGTATCCTTGTATTATAGACTCCGAACTTATATTTACTTACACTCTGAATATTGATTTTGGTTATGTGACCATATTTTTTACTTACATCTATTTTATCATAAAATGATGTCATTTATTCAGTTACTATCAAACCAGGTTTTGAGTGACACGTTTACACGTCCCTCCAAAATTCAGGGAAAAATATGACCGTTGGAGGAGGGAGCCGACCGTTGAATCCATGCCTATAAATAAGAGCTAATTTGAAATAGTTCAACAATGTTCTAAGATATTAGTAATTACATGCTGTTGATGTTATTTTTAGAGAGAAACATTCATTACTTCGTGCATACTAACCTTCTTGTTCATATTTTCTTTGTGCGACTATGAATGTTGCTGAGTACAATCGAGGGATTATCGGGATATGAAGACAGAGGTGCTGACTACCTTGATGTTGAGGTCTTCCTTATTAAGGAAGGCAGAGGTGATGACTACCTTGAAGTTGATGGCTTTCGGGGATAGCACGACAGACTCTGAACTTCATATCTAGGGATTTCCCTGGTGTGGGTAAGACAAACATTCTTGAAACTATAAATGAAGGGACCTTTATCCAAGGTTTTTGGATACCCTTCTCTTTAGATTAAAATATTTATTACTTGTTACTTGCATAGTTACAAGTTTTTGGCTGCATTTGTATTGTTGAGGAAAGTATAACTATCTTATAATTCCTTACACGTGTACTCTGATTTAGCTAGATTTTATAGGCCTTAAGGAAGAATATTTATCTTTGTAAACTTTCATTAAGTTTCACTTTCTCGGAATCATATTTCCAGAATCTAGAAAGTGTATAGAACTAGATGTTTTGTGAATTACCTTGTTTAACTTTGTTAAACATAATCATCTTTAAAAGTACCAAATGAATTTTTTAAAGAATACAAATCACCACACCTCTTGTATTTTGAGAATCTTCAGATAACTAATTCATTATCTCTATTATTTCGATCATACATTTGGTATTATAGAGTATATCATACTCAAATACCATCTAAAAAATTTCCCTTAAAATGTAGGTTAAGATGTAAATAAATGAAAATTTCTACACCCATTAAATACGACTACCAAAGATCATTTCATTAACCATATAGATGGTGAAATATTTACTTACAAACTCACAATAGGGTTAATTTAAGATGATTATGGATTAAATGGACTCTACCAATGTCTATGATAACATTTCACATAAATGGAATCTTCTTGAATGACTTACTACTTGGTGGAGGGGATGTTCACAACATATCAGGTGAATACCTCTTCACTTTTATATAGAAGTTGGTATTAGTATTATAACTTATTTTAAAAGAAAATTGAGTACTCCTTTTCCTATAAATGTGTGTTATTAGGGACAATTAAATTTATAGTGTGGATTTGGACTCTATGGTGGTTATGAAAATCCTTCAAAGTCCAAGGTTCTCTCCATATTCCATCACAAATTTTATTTGATATTATTATAACGTTTATAGTCCCAAAATTTCCATCCTAGACATTATTATTGAGATGTTGTGGAAGAGGATATGGGAAGACTCTACTCTTGTCATATGGGGTTTTTCGAGAAAACCTTGTTTCTCCTTTATAGTATCATTTTAGTGTTTTTGAATAAACATTGTATCTCAAATATGAAAATTGGTTTATGACTTGTTAGTTTTGGATTTCCAGTTTTGTTTTTCTTATATTGTTTGTTGTTTTATGATTATAAATTTGGGAAAATATTTTTCATGTTGACCTTATGATATCCAAGAAATTATTTCCTGCCAATTGGGATTGGGAATTCCCTTTGGTCCAGGCCATGAACCGGCTTTGGAACCGGTTTGGATGATGAGACATCATGGTTCATGACATTCACCTCCTTCACATGTCTTAATTTTGTTGAGTCAATAAGGTTTCCTTATAACATTACCATTACTTCTTGTTTTGGAAATCAAAAAAACCTTATCTCAATGAAAATATATTTTTTACCATGTGATTTACTTATTCAAGGAAAGACTTCCTTTCCCATGAGAATTTATCCTTACCATGTTTTCATTGTTCATATCACAATTTCTCTAAGTGTAAAATTAGGTTTGAAACTAAAACCACGGAATCCCATAAACACCTAGATATGAAACATTATTTTTTAGGATCCGAATTCTCAGAATTCTAGTTATGAAATCTTCTGAGTTCTGACTCCAAATTCTAATTACGAATTCTGGTTACGATATCTTATGAGTTCTTAATACGAATTCTAATTACGAAATCTGGTTATGAACTCTTCTGAGTTCTGACTCCGAATTCTAATTACAAATTCTGGTTATGAACTCTTCTAATTTCTCATTCTAAATTCGGAATACTAATTCTGAATAAAAATTCTGATTACAAATTCTGTTTACAAACTCTTCTGAGTTCTCACTCTGAATTCTAAATACAAATTCTGGTTACGATCTATTCCATGTTCTGAGACCAATTTCACTGAATACAGACTTTGAACTCTTATGAGTTCTAATTCCAAATTCTCATGATCTTTGATTCTGAACATTGTATGTTCAGGTTATGAATTCCTAAAAAATAGAATCTGAATATCCATGTATTATAGAATTTGAATTCAATTTTGGTTAGACTCTGTACTTATATTTCCTTACACTCTGATTATTGATTTTGTTTATGTAACTATATTTTTTTTCTTACAACTGTTTTGTCATAAAACAATATGTTGTATTCATTTACTAACTAACTATTGTTTGAGTGACACCTGTATAGGTCCCTCCAAAATTCAAGGAAAAATATGACCATTGGAGGAGGGATCCGACCATTGAAGTAGTTCCTATAAATAAGAGTTCATTTGAAAATGATCAACACTATTCTAAGACTCTAGAGATTACATGCTGTTGAAGTGATATCTATAGAGAGACTTTTATTTCTTCATGAGTACTGGACCTCTTGTTCATATTTTCTTTGTGCAACTCCAAATGTTGCTGAGTACATTCGAGGGCTTTGGGGGATAAGAAGATAGACGTGCTGAATACCTAGAAGTTGATGGCTTCCTTGCTGAAGAAGATAGAGGTGCTGACTATCTTGAAGTTGAGGGCTTGCAGTGATAGAAGACAGACTCTGATCTTCGTATTGAGGGCTTACATTGGTGTGGGTAAAACAAAATTTCTTGAATGTATAAATCAAGGGACATTTATCCAAGGTTCTTGGATACCCTTCTCTTTTGGTTAAAATATTTATTACTTGTTACTTGTTTTGTTACAAGTTTTTTGGTGCATTTTTATTTTTGAGTAAAGTATAACTATCATATAATTCCTTACACTTGTACTCTGATTTAGCTAGATTCTATACACTTTAAAGTAGAATCTTTATATTTGTAAACTTTCATTATGTTCCACTTTCTCAAAATCTTATTTCCAGAATCTAGAATGTGTATAGAACTAGTGGTTTTGTGAATTACATTATTTAACCCTGTTAAACATAATCATCTCTAAAAGTTCCAACATAATTTTTTAAAGAATACAATTCACCCCCCTCTTGTTCAATGAGAATCTTTAGATACTTGATTTAGTATATCAATTATTTTGAACCTACATTTGGTATTATAAATTATATCATACTCACATACCATCAAAAAATTTGGTATCAGAGCATTGGTTCAATCTAAATTAATCTCACGATTAGATTCAAAAGAGAATTCATCTCATTATTTTTCCTGAATCAATTTTTCAGACTTGCATAGTTTGGATTCATTTTTTCTTAGAGATACTATTGTTCTTTTTTTCTAGCTTAGTAATTTATTCCTTGTTTACACATTTTTTTATTAACATGTTTTTTCGGAATGAATTTTCTTTAAGACGGAAGAAATCAATGTTGGTTCCATAGACAATATCAATCTAGATAGACCAATTTTTTTTGATGTAAATGATTATGAGTATTGGAGAGATCGAATGAAGACTTTTATTATCAATACTAGTGTTTATAATTTCGTTATGCTTAATGGAGGATATAATATCCCTAAAAAAATGTCAGTACCTTCACCAATCCTGAAAAGCATGAATGTCAACTAAATTATAAGGTACGCAATACTTTGATCTTCTCCATGACTAGAAATATATATATCCAAATTCCATCTTATGGAGCATAAAATTGTATTTTGAAGAAACTTGAAGTTACTCACTTTATAAATTCTAATGTTATTGAAACTAGAAGAGCCATTCTTAGAGCTGAATATCATGGTTTTAAATTTCCTCATAGAGAACCCATATGTAAGGTGGAACATAGATTCATAATTATTGTAAATATTTTACAATCCTTGGGTGAGAAAGGATTAGATGATGATGCTCTTTTTGAAAAGATCATAAACATCATGCCCAATGAGTGGGAATCCAAGAGGACAACAATTGATGCTAAAAGAGAAGTCACCCAGATTTCCTTAGATGAGCTGTTTGTAAGTCTTCTTCGACATGAGAGTAGAATGAAAAGAGATGATGATTATGTAAAGAATAATAATGGGAATGGAAGTGTTTCTTTTACTAGAACATTAAATCAAATGAATGACAAGACTCCTGATAGGGTTACTAGATCCAAATCAAATAATGTTGTTATTCAATCCGAATCGAGTGGATGTGAATCCTCAAAGATTGAGTTAGAAAATATTTCTCGAAGGATGAACAAGATAGATGGATAGAGGAACATTCAATCCAAATATAAGAATAAAGAAACGATAGATAAGAAAGATTCATAAGTCACATGTTATGAATGCAAGAGAGATGGACATATAAGGTCTGATTTTTCCATGTTCAAGAGAAAATAATGAAATGAAAAACATTCTGAGATAAATAGAAAGAAGTATTACAAGGCTAAAGCTATGAAATTATTTAAAGCTAATGACACATAGAGTGAACGTGGTGGTGAATCTTTAGATGAATCTTCATATTATTAATCTTTTGAATAGAAGAATCTTCATCTAATATCTACACAACCTATTGAAAATCATTGCTTTTTGGATAAGGTACACAATGTTGAATCAATGACCAATGTTTCATTACATGAAAATTATAGTAATGATAGTAAATATTATAACTCTTATGATGAAGACTCTTATTCTGATAAAGAAAATACTTTAACATCCTATGAAAAATTTTATAGGATTTCCAAACTTTCTGAAATTGAGAGCTCAAAACACCTGAAAAATATTAATAAAGAAAATTCTACGAATACTATTCTTACTAAAGAAATATCAGATCTTTCTAAAGAACTTGTTATGAAAAATGTTGATTTTTTAAGTATTTCAAAAAATCCTGAAGAATTAAATTATGAAAAGAATATACTTTCTAATGTTCTAGAAAACATAATTTCTAAGAAAAATATTATCGAGCCTAACTCTAGTTCAAAATCAAATGATTTAGAAGATACGAACTTGGTTATCAAACAGAAATCTGAAATCTTTTCCTTGAGGAAGTGTTTTTCAATCTTTACCTTAGGTAAGAGAAATTTTGATAAGATATATTCACAAATCCGAGCTCTAAGGAATAGTTCTGGATTTGGTTATACTGGTTCTAAACCGATTTTTTTTGTAACAATTACTTTGTTCCTCAAAGTGCTCCATTCTTCACAAAGTGTCAATGTGGTGGAAAATGGGCAAAAAATTGTTCCTTAACCAAAACTCAGTCTCTAAGACATAATAAAGCCTATTTTTCTTAAAAGATGTGGGTGCCTGAAATTTTGATTTCTGAGATTTCTGGATCCAAGAAAGTTTGGATTCCAAAAACCGAACTTTTTCTAATTTTTAGGAAAATAAAGAAATTACCAACATCAATACATGGAACATGGATAGCGGATGTCCCCGACATATGACTTGTTTCAAAAACTATTTTGAAAAGATTATCAAGACAAAAGGTGGAAAAGTATCTTTCGGAGATAATGCTCAGGGAGAAATTATTGGTATAGGTAACATTGTTCTTCTTGAAAAAATGTTTATTTCAAATGTTTTATTTGTTAAAGGTATTAATCAAAACCTTATTTGCATTATAAAATTTTGTGATGATGACTACCTTGTGAATTTTAGGAATGAAAAGTTCTTAGTACACAATTCCAAGGAAGAGTTTATTCTTTCTGCCCATAGGTAAGAGAATGTTTACACAATAAATTTAGAAGATTTTAGGAGACAAGATCTACTATTCCTTAGTGCAGTGGAAGTTCATTCTTGGTTATGGAATATATGATTTGGTCACTATGACCTTAGGAACTTATGCAGGCCTTCTAAGAAAATATTAGATAATGATCTACCGGAGCATAGATTTGATTCTTCAAAATTCTGTGACACTTGTCAATATGGAATGAAACATAAATCATGTTTTAAATTAGTCGGTGAAGTCACAACTACTAATGCATTACAGTTGGTGCATATGGATCTTTTTGGTCATATAAAAACTAGAAGCATTGAGGGAATGTATTATGTATTTGTCTTGGTTGATTATTACACTAGATTTGTATGGTTCTATTTTCTAGTAAATAAGTATGAAGCTTTTTCTTATTTCAAATGTTATAGAGGCCATGTTGAAAATGAGAAAAACCTTCCTTTTATAACTATTCATAGTGTTCATTGGGGAGAATTTCAAAATTCTGATTTTGAATCTTTTTGAAGTAGAAAAGGCTTTCTCATGACTTCTCAGCACCTAAAACACCTCAACATAATGTTATAGTTTAAAGTAGAAATAGAATTCTTCAAGAGATAATAAAAACCATGTTGAGATAGTATTATATAGCCAAACATTTATGGGCTGAAGCTGTAATTACTTCTTGTTATACTATAAATCATGTTTTGATTAGACATTTTCTAAATAAAGCTTCTGATGAGTTATGGAATGGTAGAAAACCTAGACATTCCTACTTTTAGGTTTTTGGTTGAAATGTATTCATTCTAAATACAAATGATCATATTTATATGTTCTCACCAAAATATAATGAAGGAATTTTCCTAGGCTAATCCATAACTTCTATGGCTTATAGAGTTTTCAATAAAAACACTTGTACTGTTGAAGAGAAAGTACATGTGAAATTTGGTGAAACTGATCCTTTTGTTTTTAAACAACCCCAACCTACATCTTCAGATGTGTTTTCAAAAACCGATTATCAACCCCTGATAGAAGATCCTTCTGACAATGAAAATTTCCAAGAAATTTTTTTTAAGCATTTATCTTAGAAGCTTTCCTAGCCTATTTTGTTGAACAAGTTTTAAAAAACCCAAATCAGTTGTTTCATAAGAATCATCCTAGTGATAGTATGATGGGAGATGTGAATAAACCGGTAAGGACTAGAAGTTCCTTATGAAATTAAGTAGAACATCTAGCATTCCTTTCCCAATTATAACAAAAAAGAACAGATGAAGATTTAGGTGTTGATGATTGGATAAAGCTATACAAGATGAACTAAATGAATTCAAAAGGAATAATGTATGGACCTTTCTTGAAAGGAATAAGGAGACTTATGTTATTTGAGTAAAATGGGTCTTCAAGAAATAATTTTGATGAATATGGAATCATTGTAAAGAATAATGATAGATTATTTTCTAAAGGATATAATCAACAAGAAGGAATATAATATGAAGAAACCTACGCTTGAGTAGCTAGAATTGAATCGATTCGTATTTTACATGCCTTTGCAGCATTCTTCAATTTCAATCTTTTTAAAATGGATGTGAAATGTGCATTCCTTAACAGTTATGTTCAAGAGAACAATTTTGTTGAACAACCTCCTGGCTTTGAAGATACAAAACATCATGATTGTGTTTTTAGACTTACCAAAGCATTATATGGCTTTAAACAAGCATCTAGAACTTGGTATGATATACTTACAAGATTGTTTCTTCAAAATAATTATGTTAAGGGAAATGAAGATCCAACCCTTTTTATAAATAATGATTATAAAAATGTTTTAATTGTTCAAATTTATGTTGATGACATTATATTTGGTTCAACTCAGCAATCTTTAACTGATTTCTTTACGGATCTATTGAAATCTGAGTTTGAAATGAGTATGATGGGTGAGTTATCATTTTTTCTGGGTCTTCAAATTTCTCAAAAACCATAAGGAATCTATATATCCCAACATATGTATATTAGATATTTTCTTAAAAAGTATTGTTATGACCACACTAAGAGTATAAGTACTCTTATTGGTACCTCAAACACACTTGATCATGATGAAGCTAGGAAACCAGTAGATCAAACATCTTTTAGAGGTATGATTGGAAGTTTACTTTACATGAAAGCTAGTCATCCAGAAATAATGTTTCCAGTATGCTTATGTGTAAGATAGAAATCCAATCCTAAGAAATTTCATTTAATAGAAGTGAAAAAAAATATTCGCTACATAATGTGAACTATGGATTTAGGACTCTTTTATATATCTGAAAATGATTTTGTTTTAAATCGTTTTTCAGATGCTAACTTCAGTGGAAGTAGAATGGATAGAAAGAGTACATCTAGAACTTGTCATTTCTTAGGAGATTCATTAGTTTCTCGGTTATGCAAGAAGGAACACTCAGTAGTACTTTCCACTGCTGAAGCTAAATATGTTGCAGCTGGAAGTTGTTGTGCTCAAGTGTTGTTGATGAATCACACACTCACAGACAATGATATGATTTTTACAAAAACAGAAATTTTGTGTGATAATACAAGTTACATTTCCCTTTTTAAAAACCATGCACATCACTCTCTTTCAAAACACATAGATATTAGGCATCACATTCTTAGAGATCACACACAAAAAAGAGATATCATTCTCCAATTTATTGGAATACATGATCAACTTGATGATATTTTCACAAAATCTTAACCCTTAAATAGATTTTAGTACATTAAATAGAAGTTAGGAATGATAACAATAAGGTAATTCTCTTTATTAACTTTATGTTGAAAGAATCTCCTAACATTAATAAACTCCTTTTCATTGGGGTTGTACATATGATCATAAGTTTTTCAAATTTCTCGTAGTTAAGTTTTTCATATTTTTTGTAATGAAATTTTTCATGTTTTTTGTAATTAATATTTTCGTACTTGAAAGTTTTGTAATGAAAATTTTCTTACATGAAAATTTCATAATGAAGATTTTCATACTAGAAATTTTCGTAATGAACATTTTCGTACTTGATAATTTCATAATGAAAATTTTTATATTTCAATTTTTTGTAATAAAGGTCTGTATTTTTTTTCTCGTACTCAAGTTTTTCGGAATCTAATGTTCTTCAAGAAGAATATTACCTTTTACGTATAATCTTCCTAGCAATCCGAAAGCCATTGGATTCAGATGAGAAGATGAACCATCGCATTAATGCCTATATAAAGGGGACCCTTGATGGTTGTCCCACATCATTTTTCAAAGATATTGTGTGTCGAAGCGCTTCCCCACTTCAAAATCCCCTTCTAGGTTTTCAAAAGATTCTCAATTCCTAATGTCTAGTGATGTTCATTCTCAAGATATGTCTACTGTCAAGCCTATTGCGGAGTGGAAGATATACAGAGAGATTTTGGGGCATCCGAACTTATTTAATAAGTATGATTCCATTATCATCAAAAGAATCAAGATAAATGGATGGGATAACATTTTTATCTCAAAGCCAAGAGCACAAGACTTGGTGTATCTGGATATCCTTATTGAGTTTTATGAATCAGTTTGTTTTTTCAAGAAAGATGGAAGAGAAAAATTTTTCTTCAAGAGTTATGGAAAAACATATTCACTTTCTTACACCATGGTTGCTAGCTTGGTAGGGTTATCCTATAAAGGAGAAGGAGAATTCTGTTCTCACAAATTACCTTATGTAGAATGAAGTATTATCAAGGTGAAGGATATGGACTTCCTTGGAGTTACAGATGTCCAGACCACAGATATTTCTCACTTGTCTACCAACAATCGAATACTTGAGTTATGGGTTCAGGGTTTTATCTTACCGAGAAAGGGTGAAAAGGACACCCCGAAGAAAAGTGATATGTATATCTCGGATTTTTTGTTAAATCTAAAGAATATAAATATGATGAATGATATTCTCATTGTGATAGAGAATATCAAGAATTGGAATTTGAGAGCACAGATAATCATGTATTCTGCCCTACTCTCAAAGTTGATTGTTTGGTGTCCTGAGTCTTTCAAGAGTCCTTGTAGTACTAAGATAATGAATTTCAAAGTTATGTTAGTTAGTGATGACACATTGAAAAGATTAAATGTCGGTTTTTCTAATGATTCGGGAGAGTTTTATTATCTACCAGTGGATGAAGCAAAAGCCATTCTGAAAAATAAAAAAGAGGCTGAACCGTCGAAAAAGGTTGGAAAAAAAGAAAATTGAAGGAAGTAGAAGATAATAGTGAAACCCCAAATGATAAAGAAGCTCAAACCACACCACTAAATCCCACGAAATAGAAAGCCTATCTGGATGAGGTAGTTTCCAAATGGAGGAAGGATAAAAAGAATCAGAAGAAAGTAGAACCACATTTTCTCTAGATCTTGCTGAGGCAAAGGCTCTAAAAAAATACCTGATGAAGAGTTTGAGAAGCAATCCAAAGAGAAGAAGCTGAAGAAGAAGAATTCAGAGGCTGAAATTGTTTAATCTCTTCTAATGAATTCTAAAATATCATCCAAGAAAATTCTTGTACTGAAATCATTCTTAGTAGAACCATTACTTGGGAATTCGAGGAAGAAGTTAATGACTCTAGAAAAGTTCTCGAAAAAGTTGCCGAAGAAAAGGAATCAGTTGAAGAAGTACAAGAAGTTAAAACCATTGATGACATAGCTGATCTGATAAAACAAGTAGAATAATTTCATGAGAAAGAAAATGCTTACAAAAATTTATCAATCCAGATTTCTAAAGCTGGATCTTCAAAACATGATACTCTAGGAATTAATGAGAAGTCTGATGAAGAAGTGAACAGATTATTTGATGAAGAGAGTTATAACCATCACTTCATACACCTTGAGGATATTGAGGTAGGATCTGAGAAAGAATAAATTGATGAACATAAGATTTTTCAGTTATTTGAATGTGAGCATGAGTCTCCAGATGAAGAAGCTGTTCTGAAAACCAATAAGGTGAAACAAGTGTTTTTTGATACCCCAACCAAAGAAATTATGAGGAAGAAACAAGTAGAAGGATCTTCTAAGAGGAAGCTGGTCGAGCTAGAGGAAGATCCATCACCAAAATACGTGTCAGATTAAGAATCATCATCTCTAGGACATGATTTTATTATTCCATATTTGATGAAGCTTGTGGACACAATTCTAATTTTGAATCCAGATGTCAGATGCTCTAACATAGCATAAATCAGAAAATGGATTCTGTATCCATGGTGATGGATAGGTGCATAAATATTGAGGTTGATTACAAGAATTTTCTTATCAACTATGAATCCCATAGAAAATATTGTAAGAAGATGGTAAGCTGGTCGAATAATATTCTTGAATATTTGAGAGACCTTGATGACTTTCAAAATGATGTTAAGGAAATTTTTGATACTCAAGTTAAAAATAATCAAGGATCTCACAACTAGAATTGAGGAAAATCTAAACCTTGAACTGAATTATCATATTTAGGAGGTTAGGCATCTAAATGGGAAGATGAACTCGGTTGCCAAAGCTAGAAAAGAGAAAGGGATCTCCAGATCGTGATTGAAGAAAAGAAAGTGAATCAAGATGACTTGTTGAATGTTCAGGAAGAGGCTCTGAAGCCTCAGGATGATAGGATCAAAGCCTTAGAGAAACAATCAGAGTAAGATGACAAGGAGCTAAATAATCTTACGAACATAGTAAAGATGTTGATACCCAAGGATAAAGAAGGAAAATAACTCAATCCGAACTTTTGTTGTATTTTTTTCCATGAAAAAATTCTTCCTATCTTAATGAAATTGTGGTTGCTTGTTTTTTGGATGTTTGTACTAATATTTTAGGTATCATATTTTTTTTTCATTCCCTCAAATTATTTTTGAAAATCACAAAGGGGTAGAAATTAAAAAGAATACTAAGTAATGAAAAAATATCCCTAAGTTAGGGGGAGTTTATCTAAGAGGGAGTTTTCCATTACGAATATTTCCATACTCAGGATAATGAAAATTATTATTCTCGAAATCTAGAATACGATCCTTAGTGTTTCAAAGCCTAAGGGGGAGTTAGTCATATTCATCATTGACCATGAATAAGGGGAGATAAGTTTTATTTACAAAGTCTAGAAACATTTCTCTAAGTCCTTATATTTTTTTCTTAAGGATGTTTGTGCTTTCCAAAAAGATGGAGATTGTTGAGTCAATAAGGTTTTCATATGACTTTACGATTCCTTATTTTTTTTAAAATCCCAAACACCTTATCTCAAGTAAAATCTCTTTTAACCATGTGTTTTACTTCTATAAGGTAAGATTTCCTTCCTCATGAAAATTTATCCTTACCATGTTTTCAATGTTCATATCATAATTTTTTGAAGTGTAAAATTTGGTTTGAAACCAAAACCTTGGAATCATATAAATACCTAGATATGAAGAATTCTTTTTTAGGATCTGAATTATCAGAATTCTGTTTATGAACTCTTCTAATTTCTTACTACGAATTCTAATTATGAATTCTGGTTATGAACTCTTCTGAGTTCTGACTCCGAATTCTAATTATGAATTCTTCTTACAAACTCTTCTGAGTTTTGACTCTGAATTCTAATTATGAATTATGGTCATGAACTCTTCTGAGTTCTGTCTCCGAATTCTAATTATTAATTCTAGTCACGAACTCTTATAAGTTTACACTCCGAAATCTGAATACGAAATCTGAATATGAATTCTGATTTCGAATTTTGATTAAAAACTCTTCTGAGTTCTGAATCCGAATTCTGAATTCGAATTTTGGTTACAAAATTTTCCATGTTCTGACTCTGAGTTCACTGAATATAGACTCTGAACTCTATTGAGTTCTGAATCTGAATTCTATGAACTTTGATTTTGAACATTGTATGTTCAGGTTCTGAATTCCTAAAAAATAGAATCTGAATATACTTGTATTACAGACTCTGAACATATATTTCCTTACACTCCGAATATTGATTTTGGTTATGTAACCATATTTTTTTCTTATAAATATTTTTTCATAAAACGATGTGATGTATTCAGTTACTTACTAACCATTTATTGAGTGACACGTGTACAGGTCCCTCCAAAATTCAATGAAAAATATAACCGTTGGAGGAGGGAGCCGACCGTTGAAGTTGTTCCTATAAATAAGAGCTCATTTGAAGAGTTCAACAATGTTATAAGACATTAAATATTACATGCTGTTGAGGTGATTCTTAGAGAGAAACATTCATTGGTTCATGTGTACTGAACTTATTGTTCCGATTTGCTTTATGTGAGTCTTAATGTTGCTGAGTACAATCGAGGGATTCCGGAGATAGGAAGACAGAGGTGCCAACAACCTTGAAGTTGAGGGATTCCTTCCTGAGGAAGACAGAGGTGATGACTACCTTGAAGTTGAGGGCTTGCGGGGATATCAAGACAGACTCTGATCTTCATATATAGGGATTACCCTGGTGCAGGTAAAATAAACTTTATTAAATGTATAAATCAAGGGACCTTTATCCAAGGTTGTTGAATACCCTTCTATTTGGGTTAAAAGAATTATTACTTATTACTTGTTTTGTTACAAGTTTTCGGCTGCATTTTTATTGTTGAGGAAAGTATAACTATATTATACTTCCTAACACTTATACTCTGATTTAGTTAGATTCTATACGCTTTATGCTAGAATCAGTATCTTTGTAAACATTCATTAAGTTACACTTTCTCAGAATCATATTTCCGGAATCTAGCAAGTGTATATAAAAAGTGGTTTTTTGAATTACCTTGTTTAACCTTGTTAAACATAATCATCTTTAAATGTTACAAAAGAATTTTTTAAAGAATACAATTTACCACCCCTCTTGTATTTTGAGAATCTTTAGATACTTGATTCAGTATCTCTATTATTTTGATCCTACATTTGGTATTATAGAGTCTATCATATTCACATACCATCTCAACAAATTTTTCTTACAATTTAGGTCATGATGTAAATAAATGAAAATTTCTACCCCCATTAAATACGACTACCAAAGGTCATTTCATTAACCGTATAGATGGTGAAATATTATCTTCCAAACTCAGAATAGGGTTAATTTAATATGGGGATGGATTAAATTGACTCTGCCGATGTCTATGAGAACATTTCACATAAATGGAAACTTCTGGAATGAATTAATGCTTTTTGGAGGGGACGTTAACAACATTGCAGGTGAATACCTATTTAGTTTTATATAAAAGTTGGTATAGGCATTATAACTTCTTTCAAAAGAAAATTGACTACTCCTTTTCCTATAAATGTCTGTTATTAGGGATACATAAATTTATAGAGTGGATTTGGACTCTATGGTGGTTATGAAAATCCTTAAAAGTCCTAGCTACTCTCCATATTACATCAAACTTTTATTTGATATTACTATAACATTTATAGCCCCAACAATTCCATCCTAGACATATTTAGAGTAGGAAACCACCTTGTAGATACATTGATGAATTTTGGAAGGAGCTTTGGAGATTTCACCCACTCTCACACATTGATTATTTACTATACCATTGTAAACATTTTTTAGGTGGAGGATCATGAGTTTCATTTCAATCACTCGCATTAACTATTGCATCTTTCATTGCTTTATTTAATAAAATATAGTGTAATTAGTAGTATACAAAAATGTAATATTAAATATTAAATATTACAATAGATGTAAAATTAATATGAAATTAACAAGGGATACATTAGATTAAACAATTATTCCCAAAAATTTAGAAAAACGTTAATAACTATTTAATAATACAACAAAATTGGAACAAATTCACATTAATTAAACAAACCAATATTTATCTTAATAAATAATAATATATGAAATGTAGGAGGCTTTGTGAATATTTTTTCAAAATGATTTTAAATTCCAAAAAAATAAATAAAATTATCACAATTTGGAGTATGATATCCTAATAAATGATGTAAGTTATCTATGTAAATGGTTATTTAATAGCTTATAGGTTCAAATAAATATAGATAGTAGTGGTGTAATCAAATATGAAATGATCCATTTTAAGTATAAAAAACTATATATTGTGCTTGAAACATTATACTTGGTCACAACTACAACATCAAGTAGTAACATATTCAACTTCATATATAATTAAAGAAATAGAGTATTGATAATTAGTTATTTAAGAAAATAAATATTTTCCAAATAAAGGATAGGTTTCAGAGGAAATTTTTCTATCTATTATAAACCTCCAATATTATCATAAGGACATAAAATAAATAAAAAGATAATTTTTTTATGAGGAATGAATATAATATTAATAGATCCATTAAGAAAAAATGAAAACACTATTATCATCTTTCTTGTAATGTTTCTTAAGAAAGATTGAAATTTACCCAAAAATAAATATGACACACTTAATGTTCAGTCTAATAGATGTAACATATAAAAGAATTCTTATTATTCCTCTATATAACATGATGTATACTATTTTACTTACTTTATCTATATCATGATATATGTTATAACTTCTTTGAGTAACATATGATTCCATATTATCATGAAAAATTTTATTAAAATAAACTTTTATATGCTGGATTTAATTTAAAAAATTACCAAAGTGTATCAGAATGACATAAAAACCAATAAAAATGATAAATTTTTTCCATCATTCTTATTTTAAAATAATATTATATGAGTTTATAATATTCATTTTAAAAACTATCATTTCTTGAACTAAGAATAACATCTTGAACATATATTTTACTAAAAAATATATCTATATGTTATTTATTATTAAACAATGTCAGGGTTTCTTCCCTATAAAAAAACATTAAAAAAAAACAAACTAATCATTTTACACCATGTTTTTTTCATATTTTATATCATATAATCCTTTATTCATATTAAAATAATAATTATAAAAAACGAATTTTGAAAACTAGGTTGTTTTTCAACATATACTTCCTCCATAATAAATCCATTTTTAGAATTTATATTTAAAATCCATTATATATTTTAAAAAAAAATATATATAAGATTCATAATCAAGGAGTATTAAAATTTATTTTAACCCACTAATAGGTGTAAATAGTTGTTCATAAATAATTCATTCATCTTGATTATATCATTTATCAACTAATATAGTTGTATTCTTAGTAATTACACCTTGATCATCATTATGTTTTTTTTAAAAATTTTAAATTCATATAATATTATATTCATAGGGTCTCTAAAATAACTTGTAAACATTATTTCTCATAATCTAATAATTTTATTATTTTATATGTAAATTAAAACCTTCATAAAAAAAGATTTTTATGGTTTTAGGATGAATATATGATGTAATTATAGAACAATAAACAATGTCTCTATAACATCTTATATCTCCAACAACTTCTCTTGATACATAAATAATAGAATGTTATTGATGGTATTTTAGGGTTATAGGTTTTCTTAAAATACACTCTTAGGATTTTTAGTTTTTACCTCTAAAAATTGGACCCCAGTGAACATGTCACTAATTATTTTCCCTTCTTGTTTTGATAGGAGTTTAAAGTATCATTTTTTTAAAATAATAATTAAAGTCATCAGTAGTTATTTTCTTGTGATTATAAGGTTCAAATTCATCAAACATTACATGAATATATTTTTTAACAATCCTTGAAAATTTATTAGAAACTCTATAATATTTATATTTGGTAGAATAACCATGACATTTTCCTTTATCAGACTTTGGGTCATATTTACAAAAATTATCCTCAATATTTAATTTATAAAACTTACACTCAAAAAAATTAATGTATTAAATTTTATGTTTTCTCATATCCCATAACACGCAATGATTATTATTTAAATTTTGTCTTATTTGAACACAATTTACGAACTAACATTGCATGTTAATAGATTCTACTTAAAAAATTTCTAGGAATTATATATTCACATAACACTATTCTAAAAATTTATTTTAATGTAAAATTTATCCATTCAATAATTTTATTTTATTAAGCTGATCATAGAGAAAAAGATTATCATTAATTCTGTGATTAGAGAAATTTGAGTTTAACCCACTACCTTTAAACTGCTTTCTATGGACACTTGTGAAAAAATATGTTTGTAAACATCTTCATTATGATATAGTTTTTAGAAATTAATGAATTAAACAAAAAATTGAATTTAATCTGAAAAACATAAACCAATAATAACCCTCTCTCTATTAACCTTGAGTTGGTGTATATTTTATTACATTGGCATAGGATACTAGGTATATCATCCAAAATGATTTATCGGTTTAGTAGTGTTTAAGAAAAATATATATTAAAAATTCTGTATAGAGGTGTTCTCCGTGGAGGGCGCTCTCCACGATATTCTTCTCTATTCCTCTAGGGTTTCATATTTCAATCTCGTCTTCTCCCATTCGCTCTCAGCTCCACCCCCCCACTCTTCCCCATTCTTGTGGCTTTGCATCCACAACCTTCTTGATTATTCCATAGAAGGTAATTATTTTTGATGCACTCTACCACCTTTACCTTCTCTGACCTTAAGTAACTTCATGCCTCTCTGGGTCAAGGATATTGTGGACTTATCCTCATACTTTGGGTCTATGGTGTGGAAGATGTATGCTTTCTAGATACGGCATGAGTCATTCTTTCATCCTCGTCACCCAAAACCGCTCAGACCTAGGCTTCCAGTGCTTCTCTCTGGGTCAGAGAAGGAGCAATGGGTACACATGGTTTTGGGACATATGTTTTGTGGTCGGTGATGTTCCTATTTAGGTTTCATCCATATTCTTCTTCAGTGTTCCATTCTCGACCTTCTCCAGGTTTTTCCCTGGTTTCAGGTTTTCCTTATATCTCCATGTTGGATTCTATTTTTCGTCGATGGTCTCATTTCATGGTGCTGGTTGTCTGTAGAGTGATGGTGGTTATGGTTTCTACTGATTAGTTTTTTCGATCATTTGGATTGTCAGATTTGGGAGAATGGTGATGTTGATGGATTGGATTCGTCTATGGGTTTGATGTAGATAGTCTTTATCAGTGTCGTGTTTGCCATTGATGACTTTAATTGGTGTTACTCGGGAGGTTTTGAGGATGGAGAAGGTTACAAGACGGTGTGTCCAAGAATTTCCGGTTGTTCAGGAATTCCACATTTGAGTACAGGTTGGGTATGAAGAAGAATTTATGATGGAGAACATGGTGTTGTTAGGCGTGAAGAATGTGATGGTGTTTGACATGCGACATGATGATGGTGGTGTAGTGAGTCCTTCATGGTTTTTTCTCGGGAAGTGCATTGCTCGTGGATCAAAACTGTTTGATTACTTTTTGGCTTTCCAAGGGAATTTTTTTGAAATCTTTTTCAGCGGGATATGAGCCAGTAATCTGGGATAAATTATTTTATGATTTTATCAGGTTGAATTGTATGGAATTTTCGGTTTCACACTTTTTCATATAAAGTTTTTTGATAAAAAAAATTAGAATTCATTCTAGAAAAATATACATTATAAACTTCTATAAAAATTGGAAAAAATATAATATTTATAAAAAAGTAAATTTTTTATATCCTGATAACTCATTTGAATATTTCATAAACAAATCATATCGAATGGAAAAAATAATGGATAGGTTAAATTATCTCTCATGGTTAATTATTTAAAAATATATTAGTAATAAATAAATAATAATCAATATAGAAAGGTAAATAACTGAAAAAACATTCTATTTAATCAATAACATGGGTATGAAATGTATCCATGGATAATATCAAATATTATAAAATCATTAATAATAATAAAACATAATTTTTAATGAAGGAAATATATAATATTGGATGCCATGATATAAGCCCCCACCATAAACATTACTTAATATTGAATTAAATGAATAATTTACATATATTATCTTTTCAGGTTTAGAGTTTTAGAGAATTAGATCATAACTATTACATCTCAAAAGATTACACAGTAGACACTTCTATAATGTCACTTTTTTTTACAAAACATGGACTCTAAAAACGAGTCAGGTCTAGTTCCATGTTTAAGAAAACATGCCTTTTCCATGATCCCATCCTTGACCCTATTCCACATTATGCCCTGTAAATAAAATTTCAAAAAAAACTTGGCAGGAGCATAAAAAGCTCAGTAAAGGATACACAAAGAAGGAAAACTGTTTCTTTTTCAAAACAACAAGTAAACCATGGATACTTTATCAAAGTAATACTTTTCACCATTATTAAGTACTAAATATTCTTCACTTAATAAAAGATCATTACTTACCCTTTTGTAACTAAAATATTACCATAAAACCCATATAATGAACACATAACATATAAAGGTAACTTGGGACATTAACATACTTTAATGGAATAACCATATGGTCAACTTCCACACATATCACTTAATGGAATAGCCAAACTACCGAATTCCATACCCAATGCATTGGAGGTTATAACGTAACCACCCATCCTGGTATTCACGACACCACCCGTCATATTTTTTATCACATAACCACCCGTCAAATGTCCAACTACCATTATAAAATCATAAGACATAAAAAAATATAATGGAATGAAAAAATTTCTAAATTTAGATCAAAATATATCACTTGAATATATTAATATTACAAATCCTTTATAAAAACCATTTTCAATACCAAAATACATAAAAGAGTATATAGTTTTTATTTACTTTTAAAAACATTACGGCTTGTTGAGGAACCCAAAGTACAAATAATACTCGCAGCGGTGGAAAAGGTCGTTGTAACTGTGTACATTAAAAAGAAACATACTTTTTTTCATTTAGTAAAACTCGTCATATAGAAAATATTCCTTTTGAATTAAAGTAAAAGACAAAGGAGTTTTATACAACGTATAAAATAAATTCTTTTATTAGAACAAAATATGCCTCAATGAAAAGAGATTGAGACGAAGTCCCTTACAAAGACGGTATCCTTAGATTAAGGATAAATGAATTACATAATTATGTGTGACAAAAAAATACACCAAATATAAGTTGATATTTACTGTAAAACAATCAGGGGTCATTCACACATATTCATAGAACGACATATTCAAGGAGTACAAGTTTACCCCAAAGAATCAAAATTGGGTTAAGAAGTTCCATTGAAAAAATTTGACAACCTAAAGGCATCACTTCAAAATTCAGAAAATGAGTTGATGAGAGATAAAAAGGGTATCTTAATACTTGTACATTAAATTTACATCAATAAGGATATATGAGAATATATACCAACATAATAAGATGTAATTTAAAAGACATAACAAAAGAAGTCTTTTTAAAGAAGAGGAGGGTGAAAGGTCCCCATACTTATTTGGGTAACTTTCAAAACGTACACCTCATTGAAGAAGGGAAATACAACTTTGATGTAAATACTCATAAACAAAATTATATTACACAAAGAGTATAATAATGTGTAGTACATACACCACTCAAAGTAAATGGTGGCAATTGTAGCATAATTCTCACGGGTATAAAAGTGAGATGAAAAATCCCTTACGAAAACTCGGTAGCCTAACGACGCCACTTAAAACATCCAAAAATTGATTGATGAGTTCAAATAGGGTCTCTCATAATATTAACATAAAATTTAAAGCAAGGGTAATATAAAAGAACATCCCCCAACATAACAAAGAGGTGCTTAAAAGAAGTTACATAAATGAGAGTACTTAAAAAAAGTGAGAGGTTGGATCTCTTAAGAAAATTCGGTAGCCTAACGTTGCCACTCCAAACTTCCAAAATGGATTGATGAGAAAAAATAGGTTCTCTCATAATATCAACATAAAAATTACCATAAGTGTAATATAAAACAACATCCCAATCATAATAAAGATGATCTTAAAAGGAATGACATAAAAGAGTGTACTTAAAAAGAAAGAGGTAGGTAGGATCCCTTACCTCAAGTCCAACTTCCCTTGTTCGTTTCTTTATATTCCTGAATAATAAACTTTGGTCAATTTTTAATTGCATAAGGAACTCCTATAAAGATTATTATTCATTTCATATCACATATTAATGTTTTATAATAATTGGTTAATAATTTGAGTTCCTATCAAATGTTTTTGTCGATGTTCGGTACATGAGTAAAAATTGAACTTGTTGGAAAAGAATTTTCCATGTAGTTATAAGCACATCATCTCCAGAATAGTATTAATGATTTAAATATCATATATATCCAGTATATATTAATTTTATACTATTACATAACTTTTGGTGATAATAAAAATGAAATGAACCATTAATGGAGACGGTAGGCTGTACGTACACATGAACACTACTTTTATTTTTTTGTCATATTAATGGAATTAAAAATAAATGGGAGATATATATTATATTTACGGAATGATATCCATCATTTGGATATAATATATTACATATATATTCATTATATATATGTACTTGAAATAGTACATAACATTTGGAGATAAGAAATGAAATGTACCGTTCATAGAGACGGTAAGCCGTACGTACGCATGAACACTACTTTCATTTCTTTGGCACATTAATGGAATTTAAACTAGATGAAAGATATATATATATATATATATATTATAATTATATTATAATATATATGTTATATATATCACATAAGTTCATCAATTTCATTCTTTATACATTCCATGTTTTGCATGAACGAGTCACATCACTTGAGGGGGCTGTAGTCCAAACTTCCTCGTATGAAATTATCGCATTTGCACAACATGAAAAGAATAATGGTATGTTTTAAATATAAAATACAGAGGTATATGTAAAACATAAATACCATATATATCATATTAAAAATACAGTTACATCATAATGGCCACCATGAAAGGTGTTAAGAGAAGATAGAACAATCATCTTTTCGTGAGGCAGTAATTCACCATCCACGGAAACAGTATGATCTTTAACCATTAGACAGAGGTGTGTGTTAGTGTAGCTTGAATCCTCATCTAGAAACATCCTAGTATATTTAAGATACTGGTGTTGTTACAAAATAAATAAATAAAAAGATTTTAGGGTGTTGGAGAAGCAAAATAAAACAAAAGAACACTAGGGAAGACATTACCTTTAAATCGGGTAACTCCTCTTGGTTTGAACCAAATGGGTTTCCTAAAGATCATTCTGCCAAAGGTGAGGCTTAAATGATGAAAATAGGGATGTGTAGAGATGAAATGGGAAGGGTTTTGTGGAGCCAAAGTCTTGAGAGGTGTGGGTATGTTGTTATAGGTGGGGGCCTTTTATAAGAGAAGAGGAGGGGAACTCTTGAAATGTTATAAAATATTACATTATTATAAAATTCTTTTCGGATTTTAAAGGTCCCAAAATTATGTATTTCTAGGATAAAGTGATAAGAGTTCTAAAACCACCCATCCAATAGGTTTTTTACAAGTTTAGGTCTTATATTATACATTATCATTTCATTTTATTTAAATTGTTAAATAATGAGGTAATCGCTGCAGCATCATGGTGTCATAAATAATTTAATTTATTTAGTGTCGAAAAATTATAAAAAAATCATGATGTAGGAAATATTTCTTTATTTCTACTGAATATTTATATTAACAAATATTACTTGTATAAACCCATGTAAAAATTGTTTTAATAAAACAATACATGTATGTGGCATTTTTATTTTAACTTTAACTAAAAAGTTATTAATGTAATTTTCCTACCAAAGTGGCACCATGGGGTCCCCAAGTTGACCCATGGATTATCATGGAAGAAATTACTTATCTAATAAGGTTAGTACATGTTTCAAGGTCATTTAATATTATTATAACATTATCTTTACCTTAAATTACACTTATTACCTTTAATCGCGATTAATAAAACATAAAAGTTACTATTCAGCAAAAAAATATTTTAATCTCATTGAACCACATTTATTTCCTAATTATAACCATGTATGTAATAGTTTTTAAAATAAAATCATAGAATTGGTAATCTTTTATTTAAATGAAAAATCAGTTTCTTTAACTACCACTTAGTGGTTTCACTATTCATTAAAAATTGAAGTTTTTCAGAAAAATACCAAAAACCCACCCTAATCTATATTTGATATTCCGAATTCAAAAATGATGTCTATTTTACAAAATTCAAAATATAAAAGTTTCATTACTTAATTTAATAATTCATTCTCGCTTTCAAAACAAATAGAGTGTTTTTAAGAAACAATATCTATTAAAAGATTGGCACTAGTTTAAGTCCAATTTCAAAGTGAAATTAATTCCGATGACCACCATTGGATTAAATGGTAAAAATATATTCTAATGACACATAAAACACAATTAAAATTATAATCTATCCATATAAATAAATTAGATTAAAAGGAGTTTTTGAATTAAAATACATCATTTTACACTATTCATTAAAAAAATGAACTTTATCGAAAAATATCAAAAATTTATACAAATTAAATTTTGATCTCCCGATTCTAAAAAATATTTTTATTTTGTCAAATATAACATATTAAATTTTCAAAAGGTAGATTTAAAAAGGGTTCGCTATCAAAAGGCAGTTAATCGACCTTTTTAAGAATATTAGAATATTTACGGTTAAAATTTGATTCATTCGCATTTGAAGCCTCTAAAATTAATTGGATATAAGTAAAAATATTTGAAAAACATATATAATCATTTTGTATTTAGTTCTATTAATTCCTGCCATTACAATGGCTAGGAGTTAACTACCATTTAAAGTAATATTATTTTATTATTAGAGAGCAACGTAAGATTCCCAAGAAACTCGTTGTTGTGTATTAGGTATGCCATCGAGCATAACGTCCCCTTTAAAGTAACATTAATATTTTATTCCCAAATATAAATAAATATGAAAAAGTAATATTATTTATTTACCTGGGATGTTACATCCTTCCCCCCTTCTGGGAATTGCGTCCTCGCAATTTTAAAATTGGGCTTGGAAACTTCACTGAATGTCCCACATCGGAACAAGATTCAGTAAAACTATCACTTTAAATTAAATAAAGCGAAGTAAAAAAGGCAAACTGAGTTAACCAATACTAGGATTCCATGTAGGAAATCATGGATATGGATGAAAAAACAAAGGGTCATGTTCTGAGGGAGAGTGGTAGAAAACATGTTTATGAGAAAGTTAACCACCAGAAAATCACAAACTGGTGATGGGTTAAATAGTATTTGATTCCCCAGTAGGAAAATCTAACAAACAAAATTTTTGTTTTTAAGTTACTTTTCATTGAGGAATTTATTTATGAGAATATCTAAAACATAATGAAACATATTTACTTGTAATTTTGACCATCAACTTTTACTTGATTTCTTACACAAACTCATATTTCTCCAAAAGACGAGCATTTAGGATGACTTGTTCACATTAAGAGCGCTATAATCAACTTCTAGAGAATCACCTAATCCACAAAAGAGAACTATATATTTCCCATGTCTTTAAAAAAACCAAAATTCTTAGTACGAGATTATATTATCCACAAAAGGATAATCCTTTATAAAAAGAAAATCTATTCTTAATATCCATAATTTGTCCAAAAAAACCCAAAGTTCAACGAAGACCATTCGATAAACAATTGTCCATAAAATTCTTCAAAGTAAACCAAACTAAGATTGAAACCCAAATATTTGAAGGATTTAATCACATAGTGTTCCAAGGTAAAAATTAACATTTATCTCCAAATAACATTAATTTCTCTTAAAGCCTCATATTGAAAAGTAATTAACTTAATCATATATCCTGCACGATAGGTTTATAATTTCCATAGATAACCCAAAATAAACTTAATCTTGATTCCTAAAATCATATAACTAAAATGAATTAGTCAAACTAACCTTGGAATTCAAGTAGTCCAGTGGTATGTGATAAATACCAGTCGCACTTTGGTAGTGGGTTCGATTCCCACAGCTTTGTCCGATGCGACGGGTTGTCACAAGTTCTGCATGTTTTCCTTTTTCCAAAACTATATAATTCTTAAAACATTCCCTAAAACGAGATAAAATCTTCAAAAATAATCAAAACATATTTTAACCTCATGTTTATCTCTTTCCTTTCACTTTCCATCATAACATATAGTAACCCATAATTACCTCAAAAGTAAGGATCATATAAACCCTAATGTTTTCCTTTATAATTATTAGCTTAACTTCCACATCGAGTTAGTTATCTCGTACATGATGCATTAGAGAACTCACCAAGGATCAAGTGGTTGATCATGACTCTTTGATAGTTGGTTTAGAAAAACCACGATATTCCTCATTAAATCCCCCATTTCATCCAGTCTCTTAATAAGAGAACCACCGTAGTTTCCTTCCAACCCAATGTCACTTTGGTGCCTACTAGATCCATCGATTTACTAAAAACAGAAATTTTAATGTGAGTATATCAACAAAACCATCATGTACTAATGAATAAGATAAACACTAAGATATACTTACTCATTCACTTTATCTAAAAACTATGACTCTTTTTGAAATCATAACCATTATGGTAATGTCACTTATGCTTAGAGAATACCCTAACCTCTAAAGTTATCTAAACCGACCTCTGATACCTACTATAAGAACCCAACTTTAAACATTACATAATATTGAATTAAATTAATAATTCACATAGAGGATCTTTTTGGGTTTAGAGTTTTAGAGAATTAGATCATAACTATTACATCTCAAAAGATTACACAGTAGACACTTCTACAAAGTCACTTTTTTTACAAAACATGGACTCTAAAAAATATACATGTCTAGATCCATGTTTAAGACATCATGAATTTTTCTTGATCCCATCCTTGACCCTATTTCACATTATGTCTTGTGAAAATCATTTCAAAAAATAACTTGGGGTGAGCATAAAAAGCTCAGTAAAGGATACACAAAGAAGAAAAACTATTAGTTTTTCAAAACAACAAGTAAACCATGAATACTTTATCAGAGTAATAATTTTCACCTTTATGAAGTATTAAATACTCTTCACTGAATAAAAGAATACTAATTACCCTTTTGTAACTAAAATATTACCATAAAACCCATATAAAGAACACATTATATATAAAGGTAACTTGGGAAATAAACATACTTAAATGGAATAACCATACGGTCGACTTCCTCACATATCACTTAATGGAATAGCCATACGGCCGAATTCCATCCCAAATGCATTGGAGGTTATAACGTAACCACTCATCCTAGTATTCAAGACACCACCCGTCATATGGTTTATCACATAACCACCCGTCAAATTTCCAAGTACCATTATAAAATCATAAGATATAAAACAAATATAATGAAAAGAAAACATTTCCACATTTCGATCAAAATATATCACTTAAATATATTAACATTAAAAATCTTTTATAAAAACCATTTTCAATACCAAAATACATAAATGTGTATTTGGTTTTTATTTACTTTTAAAAACATTATGGCTTGTTGTGGAATCCAATGTACAAATAATACTCGCGGTGGAAGAAAAGGTCGTTGTCACCACGTACGTTAAAAAGAAACATAATTTTTGTCATTTAGTAAAAATCTTCGTATAGAAATGATTCCTTTTAAATAAAAGTCAAAGTCAATGTTTTTTTTATACAGCGTATAAAAGAAAGTCTTGTATTAGAACAGAATATGCCTCAATGAAGAGAGATTGAGATGAAGTTCCTTATAAAGACGGTATCCTTGTTTAAGGATAAATCAATTACATAATTATGTGTGACAAAAAAATACATCAAATATAAGTGGATATTAAGTGTAAAAAAATCATGGGTCATTCACACATATTCATAGAACGAAATATTCAAGGAGTACATGTTTACCCCAAAGAATCAAAATTGGGTTAAGACGTTCCCATGCAAAAAATCGATAGCCTAACGACATCACTTCAAAATTCATAAAATTAGTTGATGAGAGATAAAAAGGGTATATCATCACTTTTACATTGAATTTAAATCAATAAGGATATATGAGAACATATCCCAAAATAAGAAGATTAAATTTAAAAGACATAACAAAAGAAGTCTTTTTATAGAAGAGGAGGGTGAAAGGTCCCCTTACCGATTTGGGTAACTTTCGAAACGTACACCTCATTGAAGAAGGGAAATACACATTTTATGTAAATACTCATAAACAAATGTATATTAGACAAAGAGTATAATAATGGTCGGTACATAAACCAGTAAAAGGAAATGGTGGAAATTGTAGCATAAATCTCACGGGTATAAAAGTGAGATGAAAAATCCCTTACGAAAACTCGGCAGCCTAACGACACCACTTAAAACTTCCAAAAATGGATTTATGAGATAAAATAGGGTCTCTCATCGTATTAAAATAAAATTTACAGAAATAGGAATATAATAGAACATCACCCAACATAACAAAGAGGAGATTAAAAGATGTGACATAAAGTAGAGTGCTTAAAAAGAAAGAGAGAGGTTGGATCTCTTACGAAAATTTGGGAGCCTAACGGCGCCACTCAAAACTTCCAAAATGGATTGATGAGAGAAAATAGGGTCTCTCATCATATGAAAATAAAAATTATAGTAAGAATCATATAAAAGAACATCCCAATCATAAGAAATATGAGCTTAAAAGGAATCACATAAAAGAGTGTACTTAAAAGGAAAGAGATAGGTAGGATCCCTTACCTCAAGTCCGACTTCCCTTTTTCGTTTCTTTATATTCCGGAATAATAAACTTTGGTCAATTTATAATTGCTTAAGGACCTCATATAAATATTTTTTTTTCAGTTCATATCACATATTATAGTGTTATAAGAATTTGTTAATAATGTGAGTTCATATCAAACGTTTTTGTCGATGATCGGTACATGAGTAAAAATTGAACTTGTTGGAAAAGGATTTTCCATGTAGTTATAAGTACATCATCTCCAGAATAGTACCATGATTTAAATATCATATATATCTAGTATATATTCATTTTATACTATTACATAACATTTGGAGATAATAAAAATGAAATGCACTGTTCGTCGAGACGGTAGGCCGTACGTACGCATGAACGCTACTTTCATTTTTTTGTCATATTAATGGAATTAAAACAAAATGGAGATATATATATTATACATCCAGAATTATATAAATCATTTAGATATAACATATGAAATATATATCCATTATATATATGTACTTATAATAGTATATAAAATTTGGAGATAAGAAATGAAATATACCATTCATGGAGACGGTAAGCCGTACATACGCATGAACGCTACTTTCATTTCGTTGGCACATTAATGGAATTAAAACTAGATGAAAGATATATATATATATATTATAATTAAATTATTATATATATGTTATATATATCACATAAGTTCGTCTATTTCATTCTTTATACATTCCATGTATTACATGAACGAGTCACATCACTTGAGGGGGCGATAGTCCACACTTCCTCATATGAAATTATCGAATTTTCACACCATGAAAATCATAAAGGTATGTTTTAAATATAAATTACAGAAGCATATGGAAAACATAAATACCATATATATCATATATAAAATACAGTGACATCATAATGGCCACCATTAAAGGTGTTAAGAGAATATATAACAATCATCGTTTCGTGAGGCTGTAATTCGCCATCCATGGAAGCAGTATGTTCTTTAACCATTAGACTGAAGTGTCTATTAGAGTAGCACTAATACACCTCATAAAAACATCCTAGTATATTTAATATACTGGTGTTGTTACAAAAGAAATAAATAAAAATTGTTTAGGGGGTTGGAGAAGCAAAATAAAACAAAAGAACACTAGGAAAGACATTACCTTTAATTCAGATAACTCCACTTGATTTGAACCAAAAGGGTTTCTTGAAGAGCATTCTTCCAAAGGTGAGGCTTCAATGATGAATATAGGGATTTGGATAGATGGAATGGGCTGGGTTTGGCTGAGCCAAAGGCTTTATATTTTTGGGTAAGGTGGTATAGGTGGGGGCCTTTTATAAGAGAAGAGGAGTGGCTCTCTTGGAATGTTATAAAATATTATTTTATTATAAAATTATTTTCGGATTTTGAAGGTCCAAAAATTAGTTATTTCTAAGATAAGGTGATAATAGTTAGAAATCCACCCATACAATAGGTTTTTTTACAAGTTTAGGTCTTAGATTTTACAATATATTTTCATTTTATTTAAATCGTTATATAATGAATTAATCGCTGCATCATCATGGTGTCATAAATAATATAATTTATTTAGTCTAAAAATTATAAAAAAATATCATGATGTAGGAAATCTTTTTATATTTCTATTGGTTATTTATATTAAATAATATGACTGGTATAACCCCATGAAAAAATTGTTTTAGTAAAACAATACTTGTTTTTGACATTTTTATTTTAACTTTAAATAAAACGTTGTTAATGTCATTTTCCTACCAAAGTGGCTCCATGGGGTCCCCAAGTTGACCGATGGATTTTTTTGGTCGGACATGACTCATCCAATATGGGTAGGACAAGTTTCAAGGTCATTTCATATCATTATAACATTATGTTTACCTTAAATTACACTAATTACCTTTAATCGGGATTAATAAAACTTAAAAGTTACTATTCACCAAAAACTAATATTAATCTCATTGAACTAAATTTTACTTCCTAATGATAACCATGTATGTCAGATTTTAGAAAATCAAATCACAGAAGTGGTAAAGTTTCATTTAAATGAAAAACCAGTTTCTTTAACTACCACTTAGTGGTTTCACTATTCATCAAAAATTGAAGTTTTTCAGAAAAATACCAAAAAATCACCCTAAGCTATATTTGATATTCCGAATTAAAAAATGATGTCTATTTTACAAAATTCAAAATATATAAGTTCAATTAATTACTTTAATAATTCATTCCCACTGTCAAAGCAAATAGTGTGTTTTTAAGAAACAATATCTATTATAAGATTGACACGACTTTAAGTCCAATTTCAAAGTGAAATTAATTCCGATGACCACCATTGGATTAAATGGTAAAAATATATTCTAACTAAACTTTAAATCCAATTAAAAAGACAATCTATCAATATAAATAAATCATATTAAAATGAGGTTTTGAATTAAAATACATCATTTTACTGTATTCATTTAAAAAATGAACTTTATCGGAAAAATATCAAAAAAATTTACAAAGTAAATTTTGATCTCCAGATTCTAAAAAAGAATTTTATTTTGTCAAGTATAACATATAAAATTGTCAAATATTGGATTTAAAAATGTTTCTCCATCAAAAGGCGGTTAATCGGCCTTTAAAAAAATATTAGAATACTTATGCTTAAAATTGTATTCATTCGCATTTTAAGCCTCTAACATTAATTCGGTAAAAGTAAAAATATTTGATAAACATATATAATCATTTTGTAGTTAGTTCTGTTCATTCCCGCCATTACAACTGCTAGGAGTTAAAAAACATTTAAAATAATAATATTTTATTATTAGAGTGCAACATAAGATTCCCAAGAAACTCGTTGTTGCTTATTGGGTACGCCATCAAGCATATCGTCCCCTTTAAAGTAACATTAATATTTTATTCACAAATATTAATAAATATGAAAAATTAATATTCTTTATTTACCTAGGATGTTACACATGATCTCAAAAATAATGATATATTTACCACCAAGGCCTTAAGAAAATAAAATTTAAACTATGGGTAACCATACAACAAAAAACTATTTAATATGTATATGTAATTGTTTTTTATGGAGATACATTTTTGTAATTCGATAACCCATTTAATTTTGGGTAAAACCCATAACTTCATGTCGAATACATTTCCCATGTATTGAATAATAAATTTAATTCATGTAAAATATATCTTATCATGAAATATTTTTATTAAGGTAATAATATGGAACCCCCAAAATTTCTCATTCAATCAGAAATCCTTCATTGTAAAATAACATGTATAGAAATAATATACTATTTAAGTATTTATAATATCCATGATTCGATGAATATAGATATTTAAGATAAATTCTATGTCCAATAAAATATAATAAAAATAAAGTTAATGTTTCAAGAGAAATTTAATAACCAAAAAATTAGTTAATGGATGAGTGTAGACTATCAGAAAAGTATATTTTTATTATTAAAATCCCTTAATTTTTAGAATATAAGAATATAGAAGCATAAAATTTAAAATAACGATTCATAAATTGTTTTTATATAATAATTTAAATCCTGTAAAATATGTTATGGAGCATGAAATGGTTTTGGTGACAATAAATTCTGTTAGTTCCATACAAGTTTAAAAGAAAAATTACTTTTTATGTTTTTATTAAGAAAGTAAAAAATGGATTTTTTTGAAAATAATAAAAATATTAATTTTAGTCCATTCATAAAAGTAAAGGATAATATAAAACGTACTTAATAGATAAATTTATTAAGAAAAATGGCAACTGTAAAAGAACATAAAGTATGGATATTGGAGAAAAATATACCAGATCAATAGACGAATAAGAATAACTTTTAATTAAAACAATTCATTTATTGATTCATGTTACAATAAGAGATAATTAGTTATAATAAAAAATATAAAACTATTAAATATCAACAGGATAGAATAATATATGGATTTTTGTAGGATATATTATAAGATTCTTTCAATGAAAAACAAGAGAAATCCGAATAATGAGATTCTAAAACAAAATCTCAACTCTTTGTTATCATTTAAATTATATTCAATTGAAAGAGTAACTTAAAATAAATCTTTAATTATCGTTAATATGTATATATTCATGTTAAATACCTAAATTATATATAATATAGACCACATCAAAATAGATACGTCATACCAAATATGTATCAATGGAGTGGAAATTGAGAAGATATCCCATAGCTAAATTTTCCCCTTAGATAAACATGATTTAAAGTTTTTTATAATTGTTTTAAACATGTTACTAAATTATAAAAATATCAAATTAATATTTAAAACATCTTATATTATTCTCTTATAACTTCTTACAACCCATTTGTTAGGAATATTTTTTTATTATCATTGTTTTGGGTGATAACTGCGTTTTTCCTTAAAAATGTTATTTCACAGAGATTTCAACACTTATACATTGATTATAGTTCCAAAATATCCATAATTTTAATCATAATATTAATAATATTAATATATATATATATATATATAACTATTCATCCATAAAACATAGGTTTAGAAAAATGAGCTGCAATGTTTATAGAGATAGTTAGCCTTACATATGCATGAACATTGTTTTCAATTTTTAAAGGAAGGAATGAAAGAAATGTAAATATTAAATCACCTATAAATAATTTTTTTAACAAAATTATAATATATATTCTTTACATCTATAATTTTTACTATATATGTAAATAGAAATGAAAGATGAATCACATTTTTTCGTTGAGATGATACGCCACACAAACACAAGAGCGACATTATAATTATTGAATTGATTTGATGGAAATAAGGTAGATATGTTATTATAATTTCAAAATAATAATTATGACAAATATATATTATATATATTTATTAGTTATATCTCTATTACTATCCATATAATATTGTTATGGAAAATGAATTACATCACTACGTAGAGAACGCAAACCATACGTATACAGGAGAGATGTTTGTTCTTTTAACAGGATGAATAATATATAGAAAATGGTTGAAATATAATCATAATAATACCCAAATAAATTAATGATAATGGGTTTATTATTTTATAATTGGTAAAATAGAATTATAATAATTATAAGTAGAATAAAATTAGAGAGAGTCGGTGTACCTCTTCTTCAAAAGAATTTCGTCTGATATCCTCCTTAGGGAAATGAGGTTTGTATTATAGAAAAAAACCATTATTACATGGATAATTTTGTTTAATATATAAATTATTGAGGGTTTGTTTGATATAGTTTAATAAAAGTGGAGTAATGAAAATAGATAAGGGGTGTTCTTTTTAAGTGAGGGGTGGGGAACTCTTGGTATTAAAGGAAGTATTAAATTAGTATAATGTCAACTTCATAGAAAATACCTTGAAATTGATATAAAATGAATATATAATGTGGGGGAGTATAAATAAGCTTAGTTTATAAAATTTATACATGTTATAGTAATTTTTCCACCCTTTATTCCATGCATTATCCTCTGTTAACTCATCTGACAATTACTGTAATATAAAAGTGTTGTATCTTTTGAGGGCCATGAAAGATACCATAAATGGAAAAGGGACCCATAAATAGATCATGCATTATATTTTACACTACATCCCATTCACATGTTTGAATATAATATTTCTATGAGCTTTGAATCGTCTAATATAATTTTTTTATAAAATACCATCAATTTCATTTTTGGAATGATTCAGTTAATTTAATTTGAAAACCACATGATAATAATGAAATAAAAATATAAAACCTTTTAGATTACCTAATATGTAATATTTATCTATAAAATTTTTTGGACGTAATAATAGAACCAAATTTTATTATTTTTAAAATCAGTTATTATATTTTTTTGATTAATTAAAATATTACTGTTATGGGGTTGCGTATGTATTTAGTCTAGTAATTCAATATCTAAGAAAGAAAAATAAATTTCCATGAAAAAAAGAAATACTTTAAGTTACTAATAACCCATTATAATTGAAAATATGTTATTTTTATCCCTATCAAAAAATATTATAGTTATGATGAGATATAAATAACCATTTTTCACTTCATATTTTACATAAACATTAGGAAGGTCGAAATCCTAAAAAAATGGAACCAAAAGAAAATATGTTATAATGTTTGTTCATTATGTATGTAATTGAATCATCCAATGAAACTAATTAACGTGTTTGGTGTCTTTTTAATGCCTCATCACAATAATTTTATCCTAAATTAGCTGATTTACCTTTTACTAAGGTGATAAATTTTACCATAGTCACTATTAATAATATATAAAAAATAATAGTAGAATATTTTAAAAAAATTAACCTACTGATTCCAAATGTGGTATATATTTAAGAAAATTCATCCTATATAATTGGAAAAAATAAATTTTAATATAAATTTTCAAAACATGATGTTGTATATTTTTTATAGAAAAATATGTTTTGAATATAAAAATTAATCTATATAAAAATTATAATTTTTTTGATTATATTATTATAAATAAAATGGGTTATATGTAAATTTAACCCCATATATAATGTTTAATTTTAAAATATAATTATTTTATTTAATGAAAGGAAATTACATTATTTGAAAAATGAGTTTTTTTAGTATTCACTGAAATATTAATCATTTTAAAAAATATAAATAATTTACCCTATAATAAATGAAAAAATTAAAATATTAAAAATTAATTTATAAAATTTAATAATTTAAATTCAAGTTACATTCTAAAATAAAACATTATATTTTTTTAAATTTTTTCCTTAAAAATAAATTATTGTTACAATTTATGCTCAAGTGTTACATTCTTCCCTACATTAAAAAATTACATAATCAAAATTTCATGAATTTCACATAATGAAAAGATTTGGATAATTATTAATTTTTCAATTATTCTAGTTCCCACATAATCTCTTCCATCTTGTGATTTTTTCAAATTACCTTTACCATTAAAATCATCTAATTCCTCAATACATGTCCTCTATTGTATTGAATCTGGATATGACCTTCACAGTTGGAAAATAATGTTCCAATTCTATTTCATATGGGGTGAGAACATGAATCTTATTTATCATGTAATTATTCAAAAAATAGATGTGGAATAAATTATATACTATACAGAGGCTTGGGGGGAATTTTTAAATGGTAATCCATAACTCCAATTCATTCTATAATTTCAAAAGGATCCATGTACCTGTGGATTTGTTTTCCATTAATATCAAACCATAGAACAATATTCATTATTGATAGTTTCATGAAAACATTATCTTGGATTTAAAATTCAAATTCATTCCTACGGTTATCAATGTATCCCTTTTTCTACCATTCATATTCATTAATGTATGGTTTAATAGTATTTTACTTGTAGTTGTCTCCTTAAAAAGTTATAGTCCCATAGGATTTCATTCACCAACTTCGTCCCAAAAATTTAGAGTATGATATATTTGTCCATAAAATGCCTCATACGCTACCATTTTAATAGTTTAATTTAGGATATATTTATAGGAAAACTACACCAAAGGTAAATATTTATCCAATATACCATGAAATTTATGTTCTCACAACCTCAATATGTCTTATAATGTTTGAATAGTCTTTTTAAAATGTCCATATGTTTGAAGGTGATATGAAATTCTAAAATGGAGCTCATTCTCTACAGGCCTACTAACAAACTTCTTGATTTAGGATTTAAAAATTTTATCATAATTAAACACTATTTAAAGGGTTCTACCATAATTTCATACAACCTAATTATGATAGATTCATGTAAGGCACAAAATAGGTAAATCCTCTCCAATACTTGAGAAATGTTCCTATTTTTTAAGGTGATAAAAATTAATCCATATTTCATCATTATTTGTAGGAGTCATTGGTAATTACATTAAAAATTCTATAGTTATTTCATCCATTTTCCACGTAGAAATTTGTATAGGTTTCATGAACCCTCTATGATTCATTCTCCTAGAATTAAGTAGTTGAAAAACTAGACATCATGAAGCATAATCCAACACTTCCCACATCATATTAACCCCAAAATATGTTCCTTCAAATAACTATAAATCTTTGTGCTACTAGGTATTAGAAGGAAATTTGAGATTTGGGCATTGTCACGTAATTCCATTTTATATTAGGAATATATGGAACACATGGCCTCTTTCAAAATTCCGGAATTCCATATTTTTTTACAATTTCCTACAGTTTCCCACCATTCATGACTTTAATATTATTATGAAATTTAAAATAATCAAGCTAATAAATTTTTATCTTTTCTAATCAATATGGTATATAAATCATTTTAAAAATCAATGATGAATCCCCTTTCTTAATAATTCCTATATCTATCCTCGAAAAATATATTAACATAGGATCCCTATAAATCCAAATTTTGGTAATGAATCAATGATATTACCTGCTCCTTGGATCCTATACACTAATTTACATCCCAGGGTGGTATTTTATTGAGAAACCATAATGCTTTAGTAGTTATATCGTTATTATATTATTCATATAGATATATTTCTATGAGAATATTTATTTTATGCTGTTATGGTCTGTGTATGTCTTCCATCTTTCTCCCTAGAGATGATTTATCCATATGTGAAAATAATGTATAGTTGATTTTAACTCAAGATCAGGGCCTGGATAAAATTATTCATGATCCATAAAATTTTTTAATGTATAAAAAATACCTATATCCTTCTACATAAGCACACAATCATGTGCCTTCTTTGATACATCATTGTATATCAAAAATCTATCATTTCCCATTGGTTGATTCAAAATCTTCACACTTAGTAATCTATAAATTATTTTTCCAAATCATTATTCAATTTTTTTTAAACCATTATTCATTTTTTTAATGATAAATTAACCTATTTACATTTATATTTGGTTAATGGTTTATCTAATCATGTAAAAGATTAAACAAAACATCAATAATGACATCTTAATTCTATAAAACTATGTTCCTCAGTTCGGTACATTAGTGTGGGCCATTTTTGACTATACATTTATTTTTAGGGTCAAAAAATATTCCAACCCCATAGGAAATATGTACAAGAAAGGACACTTTATCATAAAATAATTCAAAAATGTTGAGTTGTACATATTATTAATTTTCTCTAAGTCTCTCAAGAATTATATGCAAGTTATTATCATGATCCAAATATATTTTAGAGTAGAACAAGCTTTTATCGATAAATAACACAAAAAATTATCATGATACTCCTAGAATACACTATTCATAATATCTATAAAAATATATGGTGCTTTATTCAATAATATTAATATTACTGTAAAGTCATCTTGGCCACACCTAATATGAAATGATGTCATTAGAATATATTCATTCATTACTCACAATTAATGATACCAAGAATGAAGTTAAATTATTGAAAAATTATAAGAATCATGAAATTAACTGAATAGAGGTATAAGATACTTATTACATTTATTAATAACATTTCATTCATTAAAATAATTGTACAGTATCATAGATACATCATTCATTGTAACAAAAAGAAAATGGGACCCTGAAGATGAAACACCAGGGTGTATAAATCCCTTATAAAAAAACTTTGGTAGTTGTTTCTTTAACACCATTAATTTCATAATTGTCATTCTATAGTAATTTGCTGATATAGGTCTCACATTAAGGAATATATCAGTAGAAAAACCATCCTCTCATTTAGGTGGATATTGGGTAGTAACTATATAAACACATCATTGTATTCCTATAAAATAGATACATACTCAATTTTAAACATACCCATTCTATTATTATATTGAGTGTAAACTTTTTCACTAAGAATCTCATTCATAATATCTACCAGAGGTTGATCTAGACATGAAATAGATGATGAACTCTCTTATAAAAGGAAAATGAATTCTATATCATCATAATGAATCACAATTTAATTCTCTAAGAAATAATTTTTTTAAAATATTTTTGAAATCCAATCCATACTATGGATTATATAAAAATCAACCATGCACATAATAATAAAGTATACAAATTAGGCATGTTTATGTGTTATAATGAGAACTAACATACACATCCTTACTATAGTGAGATTTACACAGATTTTTTACTAATAACTCCATTATTAATTTTACAAGGAAATAATCAATTTTCATAGAAAATAGGGAATTTAGATAGGAGTTAAAAATATAGAATCAAATGAATCATTGAATAAATTTTAGGTTATGAATAATGTTTCTTACCACATATAAATAGGATCTTCAACCTGATCTATAGTGATTCCAAAATCCTGGCCTTCTCCCCTTAACTTATTATGCGGTATGATCATATCACCATTGGGACATTGATATAAATAATGAATCATGTATCTATAGATAAATCCATGGAAAAAATAGTTCATTTATTCCCCCTATATTAATTAGATATATTAATCTTATCTATACACTTGTAATAAAATCCAATTACTTTCAATCATTTCATTACATTTTCCTTCCACAATTATCAATTGATTGAAATTACTACACACCCTTTTTACTCTTTGATTAATTTAATTTTATAGTGATCATAAGAGATCTTATTCTGTTGATTTCCCTTAATGATATAAGATATAGAAAAATATTTCTTTATTTTGATGTAAGGTAAGACAGTTTTACCAAATGACAAGAAGGATTGAGAAACTAGTACCTTCTGGAGGATTGGTTTAAGGCCTTAAAATAAATGACTATTCTATCTCATTATATTTTATATGTAATCCATATCATAATTTTCTTTCCTTATAAAGGTATCCTTATTCCAAAAAATTATTTATCGTTCTTTTTTCATTAATATGAGTAATATATTACTCATTTTAGTTCATTTCACATAAAAGAAATTTTTAATAAAAAATGTTACTTTAAAATATATCCACTATATATGTTTTATTTATTATTCTTCCATAGTATTCTGCATTAAAAATCACAATTTATTAAAATCATCATAAATAAAATACACTATCAGAATAACATTTTACTATTCATAGAATCCCAGGGAAAAATATCTTTTCAAGAGACATAATCCATTGCATAACTACCACTGGATTATAAACTCCACTAAAACATAGAGGTTTATATTTCATTGAATAACACAATATATGTTTATCATGCCCTATAACATCATTTTTACACATATATCAATGGTTATTAGTTATAACATAAGATAAATACCCTAATATAGCCATGATCTATTAATATACAACAATACTTGTATTGGTTTTATCAACAAGGAATCCACACATTTTCCACATGTGTTGATTCTATTTGATTCTTTAGTGACCATCAAAAAATAATTTCACAGACTAAGTTATCTGATAATAAATATTAATATTTATACAAAAAACACAAATACCAATAATGTAAAATTCTCAAAAATACAATAAGGGATTATCAAATTTTTCATGAAATATATATTCAATTAAAATACATTTATCATAGTTTCTAGTAACCTTCCACTAATAACAACTATAACTAGCACAACATAGCTACCCAGAGTCAGTGTATAGTTATTACATTGGAATAAGATATAAGGGATATTATTATGAATTACATATTAGGTTGGTAGTCTTTAGGAACCAGATATATACATGATAACCATTTCATATTGAAAATAAAACATAAAACACATCAAAAGAAACATGTATACATCCTTGATATTAATTCAAAAATTTATTATTAATATCCCAGGGAAAGGGGAAAACAAGGGTTATCTTGAATACGCATACACATATAAGTCATAATATCAAACATAATGATTAATTTACTTCCATTTCCTTGTTC
The DNA here is from genome assembly GCA_963277665.1 of Viscum album. Classification (NCBI taxonomy): domain Eukaryota; kingdom Viridiplantae; phylum Streptophyta; class Magnoliopsida; order Santalales; family Viscaceae; genus Viscum; species Viscum album. Next base: position 597,026,617 of record OY728159.1, on the reverse strand, counting down.
CAAGATAGTGTAATCTATGGATATGCATACACATAATCTAATTTAATAAGTATATCAAACTGTTTTTTCTTAAGACATTTCAATTGATCGAGGGGAAATACAATTTAAGACCCCAAACATTTCTGCATGTCCAATGAAATATCTTAAAATAAATGATAAATTTAAAACATGATCAATATTTTATATTAATAAATATCCATATTAATCAAATATTATGAAATATCAATATTTTCCCTGTCAATTATCAAACTTTCTTGGTAAAACACTATATTGAGAAATTGAATACGATTTTATTAATTGGGGACATCAATGATAGAATGATTTTGTATATTTAAGTTAAGTTTAATGTCAAATTAAATATGATCAAAAAACGGTGAAAGTCTGAAGTGATATTTAAGGACCAAATAATTATTCATGGGATGAGATATATCCATCATAAATGTGGATTTTATAGTAATATAATGTCTTTTAATGAATAAAAAATGGTAGTGTAAAAGTTATAAAATTATTTCATAAATATTTTTATTTATAAAATCATCTAAATATTTTATAATAATATAAAGTGAATATAATGGTTATGGGAAAAGTAAATTAGATTACTGACTTATAAGATGAAATGAAAATTCTTTTGTCTTTTTATAAAGAATGTTGAAAATGAACATATGTGGAATATATTAGATTGATTCCATTAAAAACTTTTAAAAAATAATTATAATTTATTATTTATTTTAATAAATTTCATGAGTAATAAAAAGTTGTTCTCTAAAACAATTTGAAAAATAAATATATGGAACCAAAATATACCCAATCAAAACAGAAATAAGATTAAAATTTATTTAAAAAGATTAATTTCATTATAGTAGTGCCAAAGAAAGAAAATATGGGAAAAATCATATAAAACACATAAAAAATCTGAGGATAAGGTAATATAAGGATATTATAAAGTATATATTATAATAAGTAATCATTAAAAATAATAGAAAAAATACATATAAAAAATTCATACATCTTTGGTATTGTTTAAATTATAACCCCTTTAATTTGTAACATGGATTAAAACATTAATCACCATGAATAAATATATATTCATGTTAAATAAATAAAATTGGAAGTATATATATGAAATAGAATTAAATATGTTTGTAATACCAAATATGCATTAATGGAGTGGAAATTTAGATGAAATCCCTTACATCCTAATTCCCCTTATTTGAACATGATTTAACCTCTTGTATAATGGTTTTAAAAATGTTATTAATTTATAAAAGAATCATATTCATATTTATATGATCATATAGGATCTTATATTAACATATTATCACCCATTTGTTAAAGATATGTTATTTTTAAAGTTTTTTTTGTGTTATTTACATTGTTTTCCTCACACATGTTTTCTTGAGGATATTATGGTCCTTTACATTTATTATGATTCCATCATATCTATATATTCAGTCAATATATAAATATCATATTAATATTTTTAATATATATAGATACATCTATAAAATATATTGATACAAAAATAAATTACACCATTCATAGAGATGACATGCCATATATATTTATGAACGTTGTTTCCCTTTTTAATGGATGGAATAAAATTCATATATAATAATTCACGAGTATAGAATCGTTTTCATATCACATATATCATATATATTCAATATATATATCATTATGACCATCCATGTAATCAAAAATTGAAAATTAATGACATTTCATTATGGAGATGGTAATCTAAATATACTCATGAGTAGTGTTATCGCTTTCCAATGGGTTGGAATATAATAAGAGGATATACCATTATAATTTGAGAAACATGATTGTTTCATAATTATCATATCTATCTATATATATTAATATATATATCTATATATTCATTTGTTAAATTCTTATAACCAACCATTTAATATGGTGATGAAAATTTAATTTCCCATTATGTAGAGACGGTAAGTTGTACGTACACATAATTGATCTTTTTTCTTTCTATATAATAGAAAAAAGATACAAAATGGTTTCTTCAAAATCATAATAACATATCAGTATATTGTTCATAATATTTTAAATATTTTATATGGATATAATTTAATAATATGAATTTTAATATGAAATATATTTGACAGAGTCAGTAAGTATGATTAAATCTTCTTGAGTATATTTCCTCTAGATATCCTATTAAGGGACATATGATCGTTATTTTTTAAGGATTAGAACCTATGGATCCTTGATTTGGATATTGTGAAGAGAAATTAGTAAGGTTTTGGTTGACCTAGTGTTTTTTACTTTTTGTAAATTAAATAAATATGTGGTGTTATTTTATATGTGATGAAAAGGGAACACTTGGAGTTACTTATATTTGGATAATTATGGGGGTTTTTATTCCTCTATCTATGTTTTATCCCCATATTAACCCTTTTAATAATGAACACAATAAAAATGTTTTATATCTTTTTAAGGGTGAAATATATTACCACAAAAGGAAAAATGACACATTGATAGACCATGGATGAAACTTTCGAATATATCTCATTCTCATAGAAAAAGATAATATATTTATAAATTTTAAATCATTTAATAAAATATTATTCATAATAAAAAATAATTAATTTAATTTTTTAATTATTCATTTAATTTGACTTTGATAACTACATGGGAAAATTTAATTCAATAAAAATATCTCCCATATACATAATATGTTATATTTATCTATATAAATATTCATACATAACAATTAATCAACATTATACTACATTTACTATTATAATTTTTTTTATTTTTTTATTAATTGAATAAATAATGTGTTGGGGTTTCAAAAGAATTTATCCTAATTATTAATTCACTACAAATTAAAAATAATTTAACATGAAAATAAAAATTAATAATATTTTTTAAAAATTCAAACCCTTAATTAAGTTATTTTTATCCCTATAAAATAATAATATATATTTAAAAAATAATAATGTGACATTATTGGCATTACATTTATCTTGAATATTATAAAGATCAAAATCATATAAAAATAGAAATAATATGTCATATAATCAGTTTTTTCATGATTATAAATGAAATGGACTCATCCAACAAAATAAATCAAAGTGCTGGGTTGACTTTTAACACATTATTAAATTAATTTTTACCTTAATTACACGATTTTACTTTTACCGAGGTGAGAAATATTACCATAATTAATATTTATAAGGCCTAAAAATTAAAATTCGTATTTACCAAATTTGAACCTCTTGATAATATATATTTTATCGATTTTCGAGAATAATTTTCTTTAGGTGGTATAAATTAATTTAAATGGAAATGAATAAAATCCAATGAAAAACTATTTTTTTAGAAGAATGCGTTTTTAAGTATAGTCATTTACTTTAATAAAAATCATGAATTTTTTGGTTAGACTGTTATAAATAAAATGGATCACATTTTACCAATATATAAAGTCATAAATATAATGAAACATTTAACATATTAAATTTAACAAAAGTAATTTGCAGAATTTGAGAAATTTCTATTTTTCATTATTCACTAAAATTCAATCATTTTAGAAGAATTAATAAATTTAACTGAAGGAGAATTTTGTTATTGATATTTCAAAATAGAAATAAATTTATTAAAAATAAATTTTAAAATTTTAAAATTTTGGTTTTAATAACATTCTTGAATATAACTAGATATACTATGGTATTGTTTCTTAAAAAATGTTTCTATAATTGATTCTAGGGTTGAACAAAACCCATGGATATGTTGAAAAAAATACCATAAAAGTATTTTTCTTAGAGAATTGTTATTATACAAGGTATACATAATCCACAGGGATATATTCAAAATTTCTTTAAGTTACAATATCATTTATTGATTTAAAAGAATATTTACTTTTCTTACCCATTTGGAACACATAAAAAAATTTCAATTAATAAAAATATCAGTTAATAAAACATGTATCCAATTATTTTTTAAAAAAAAAATTAAGGAATAAAAAATATGATTTATAATACTTTTATTACAAATCTATGATTTAATAATTTTAAAATTCAGTCAATTTATATGCTGTTTAAATAAAAATAATAATCAAGTGTGTAAACATTCACATTTTGTAGTGAATACATATAAATGATTTACCTTTATAATGAAAATAATTTTTAGATAATTAAATAAAATAGAGATCACCACAGTGTTGAGAAATAATTATAATTTTTTTTCTTTAACCCTTTTACATATATACATTTACTGACGAGAATCAATAATTGATTTACAATCAATATAACTCCAATAAATTTTCTTGTTTTACTATCTCTATGAGATGCATAACCCCCATAAATCATTGATGAATATTTTATGTCGTAAATATATATACTCATATGTTTTGAATAACATTTTTTCATAGAACACTTTGTATTTACATTTTTATTACCCATTCCGTAAAATATAGAAACAAAATTTTTTTATAGTTATTCATATAAATCAATGAAATTAATCAATGATTTAAGAAAACAAATTATAATCTATTTGAGAAATATTTATAGGATTGAAATAGATAAAATTTTAGATATATAAACAAGCTAAATCTCAAAAAAATAATGTAATTATAAACTAAAATCAATAGTATAATATCTAGAAATTAAATAATTAAAAATAAAAATATTAGACATGCTTTTCCTACTAGAACAATTAATAAAATAATTCCTATATAGATTAAACTTTTGATAATTTTTTCAAATTGGATTTTTATATTTAAAATATTTTTTACTACTAAGGATATTATTGAGGTATTCCTCCCCTTGTGTAAACAAAATAAAAACAACATTTAAATTAGAAATCATATAAATAATTAATCAAATCTACTATCAAACATAATAGAATAAGATTCACCTTTTTTAAATTTATTTTATAACTGTATAATATGATTAGAAAAGATATTATTTTAAAAAACGCAATTACAATAATTTTTTATTTTTTTATAATCATTATTTACAAATTTATACTAACATTAAATCATAGAAAAACCTTCATTAAGCTCTCAAATATAAAAATTATTCATTTTAGGAATTAGTGATAAGATGAACCTCTACATCTGGAGCCCTAAAAACATATTAGATTTTTGATTTGTTTTCTCAAATATAATTTTATAATTAGAAAAAATACTTTTTTATTCATATTTAGCCTAATAATAATTTATTACTATCTATCCTTTAATTTTATAATATGTTTTTATGATATTTTCTTTTTGAATTCTTATATTATTTGAATAATAGATGTTATTTTTTAGTAATCCCAATACTTTTTCAATAATGATATTTTTATTTTTCATAGTATACACAATTCATTATGGCTATATTAAAATTAATTAAGAATCAATTTCCTCCCAGCTATAATTTGTTAAATCAACTTTACAACTCAGAAAGTTATCTAAAAATCCAATATTAATGTTTTTTAGAAATATGACACATTTATTGGTTGAGTGGGAACTCTATAAACAATAAAACTAGAGAAATAAATAAACATAATTATACATCTAAAAAACACCCATGTCCAAATTCACCATATACACATACGCAAAAAAAAAGACACACTAAAAAGTAGTTATAGAAGAATATAATTATTATTTCTAGATTTGGTCTTGATTTCATGATTAGGATGTTACCATAGGTTATCACAAAACATATCTTCTATGAAACTACAGAATACTATGTTGTTATAAATAATGAAAGGATTTGGATTTTAATCTATAAAATAACATCATGTTTTTAGAGAAAACATTTAAAAATTTCCCTATTGAGGTCCTGGGAATCTATCACATTCTTTACATTATCTAGATCAACTAAATAAATTTATATAGATTTACTATTCGTTATATTATTCATCCATAGTATCCTTAATAAATCAATATTAGTGTATTTTTTATTTTGATGAATAATTTGGGGATGAGAATTCCTTGATCTAATGTTATTTCATTTCATCATCAAATTTATTCACATTAGTTGTAGAAGCATCCATAATTAAGGAAATATCACACACTAGGTGTACCATAGGCTCTAAAATGGAACCCTATTGCACTTAATGTTCATTGAAATGGTCTTTATATATATGGAGAACCTATTATTATAATGTTTTTTTGTAATCATCCATATAACTAGTGTCTGGGGATGTGATGAATAACCATAACACAAATGTGTATTCTTTAACGGTGTGGTGGTAAAGTCTTCCAAGTTTATTATAAACATATTTTATTAAATAAAATTTAATTATTAATCATAAAAAACTAGCAAATCATCTTTTTTATTTGATTAAAAAAATACCATGCATCATTTTTCTCAGAATTAGTGTGGCCTAAACTCCCTTTATGAAAGAATATTTCCCCAGTTCCTTCATCTACGGTAATAGACTGCGTCTTTTTAATTCATCCTTCCAGAACCCATATATTTACAATTATCATTTCAATAATTCCCCTACTAACTATCCTCCAATTTCTAAAACTAGTTATTGAGGTACACAAAATAAAAAATAAACCACTTGATATAATGAAAATTCCCTTATGATTCCAAATATGCACATTCCCCTTACCATCACGGTGCAATGGAATTATAACATTATACTTGTAAAGAAACTATATTCTATTCTATGTACTTTGTATATTTATTTATATATAAATAAAATTATCTAATAATTAGGGAAGGAACCTAAGGCCTATCCATCCCTATATCTTATTTAGATGACTTCGACCCTATATCCCTTTACGACGAAGAAATCAATATTAAAAAATATTCATATGAAGGAAGATCTCTCTGACCGACCCTCTAATTCACTCATAAAAATAAATTATTGGATAGTGTTTAGTCTAAAAGGGTCCTAGATACCCTAAGAGGGAAGTGAATCAGGGTATAGATATTCATATAGAAATTCTTCTTTCCAAATTAGATTATGACCTCTTAAGGATTAGGGTCACATTAATTTCACATAAGAATCTGTTCAGATCATATTCATTCATTCTTTATCTAACGATGATTCAATAAAAGTAAGAAACAATGCAAGAAAGAGGACACACATATTTTACATGGTTCAACTTCACTACGCTACATCCAAGGAGCATACAATAAAGATGTGCCAATGTACCAAATCTACTAAATATCACTGCAAAAATGTTATTAAGGAAATATCACTACATTACTCCACCTCACTACCATTAGAAGGTTTAGAGGCAACTCACTTATTTTCTAATTGTCACTCTCTATGTCTCTTTCTCTGGATCAGTACTGGTGGAAATGATCACCTTATTCCTCTTTTTTTGATCAATTCTCTCCAAAGGTATTAACACATAGTTTATTCACATGTATATCCCTGCGTTTTCGCTAATAAATATATCCTATATTGTAGATAGATACTATGTTAAAGTCCAACTATAATCTATTTGATGAATACCACTTTACCGCATATTTTTTGTGGAATCTGTTTGTGGATACATTTGTGATGCTCACTACCTTTGCAAACCACACCACTTTTGCGGAGCTAAAAAGTTCTTCATAAAGAAACATCCTTTCATGTAGCTCACTTATCATTCATGAAGTACCTTACTTCCATAAAGCTTACCTATTCATTAAAACGATCATCTATTTAAGTTTAATTTTTTTTGACTTCTCAAAAATCAACACATTGGAGATGAATTCATATTTTGGTCATCTTTTATAGACTTCCTGAACCACCATCTTTTGTGAGAATTTCTCAAGGAAAACGACCATGGAATACATTCAAAAATCCAGAGCCACAAGATATTCGTTAAGCCACAATACATATCTAATGGGGGAAGAGGCCTATTTATAGGTGTCTTGAGTAATTCTATAATCTTCATTCCATTAATCACCATAGTGTGATTCTACCTTATTTTCCTTCACGATTCTCCAAATATCATGAACCACCATGGGAATTTTTCTATAACTATGCTTGATGCAATCATGCAGTTTATAGTAAACTTCTTTGTCCCCTATAGAAAAAATCTTCATGAAACCAAGTCTTCATAAAACTGATGACTTTTACATATTTTTACAAGGCCTTCGTGGAAATCCATCTTTCACAATGCTAGCCATCCTCTAAATTTTGGAACCTAAAAATTTGGAAAACACTGAGAATTATCATCACGTTTTCTACACAATTATTTTTACCACTTCTAGGGAATCCATTTTTATTTGATATTTTTCAACATTACTAGTATATAATATCTATATAACTAAATAGATCAAATTAGAAACCATATTATTCAACAAACAAATCGACATAAAAATACTACAATGTTAACTTGAGGGTTTTTTCCAATAATCTCCCCATTTGGGTTGTTGATATCTCTTCAAATATGATACCTAATTGAATATTATTCCATAATATACCAAAATACACATATTTGGATTTATATAGTGATAAATCATTTACTCAACACACAATCTAAGACTATATGATCCATGCTCAGTGTGAGAAACAAGTGTAGCAAGAAAAGTTCATTAATGAATCACTTCATTCCAAAATCAATCAACTTTGTTGACCACAAACCATATTTTCCATGATATATATATATACTCTTTGATTTATCACTTTTCGAATAATTGGATTTAAAACTCCCCTACTTATCATCTTGGGTTCTCATGAATTGGATTTCTTAATGATGTCCAATCCAAGCTCTGATAGACCCAAATAGTTTAAACATAACACCTAACTCTCCTCATGTCACAAAATCCTAAAACCATTAAAATATAAAATTCCGAAATATCAAATATCAACTTATTATATTCTCCCAATATCATGATTAAGATAATTTCTCCCCTTTAACTTACAAAATTTAACCCCCTTTTTCAATGAACTTGAAGGTCACCTCATTGTTTTATGCATCTGGGAAAAGAACATAGATCAAACCATTTTGAAAAAACAAACCATTACTCTAAAAGAGAGGTCCAACATTCAAACTTTTTCATGTGTGGGATGTCATCTAAACACCTAGACCTAGTCGATTTATTTGAAACACTTCATTGGGTAATTCATTTTTCAAAATGTCTGCAATATGTAGTTTGTGAGGAACATAGTTCAACATTACAAGCCATTTATCCACATTCTCCTTGATAAAATTATACATTATTTCAATATGTTTTTTCCTTGAGTGATGGTCTAGATTTTTTTCAGATATTCATGTCACATTAATAATCATAATGGATTCCAATTGGAGACTTCACTTCTACTATTATATCATCAAGAAACTGCTTCATCCAAAAAAATTGCATGAAATCTTTAGTATCTTCAATGTATTCAACTTATGTAGTGTGAAATGAATCTTAATCTAGTTTACTTCTTACCAAATGAATACCCAACCCACCAAGTTAGAATGAACAAATTAATGTTTATTTTCTTTCATTAAATGATCTAACCTAATTTTCTTATGTATATTTAAATAGCTCTTGATGATATTTGGCATTGTACAAAAAAACGAAATCCACCATGCCCTGTATATACAAAATTATTCTTTTTTACTATAATAATGTGACTTTATATTGTATTTTGTTGATATTGTGCTTCTTGTATTGTGAAAAAAACAATATCAGGTATTGATGACGTTATGTACACTAGACTGACAATGATTTTTCTATATTCTATTACATTAATTGCATTACCTTAATTATCTCATGATTATTTCATCTAGGTAGAAACTAGAGAAATTATCTCCTAGGAATTATCAATTCAAAATACTATCAAAACCTCTTTGGAAAATATATATTTAGATATGAATGTTCTATTCTTTCCTTATGTCACATGTAAACTATGGAATAATGATAGTTCACCAATCATTGAAATATAAAATTCATCTTTCATGAATTTAAAAAAATGAGTGATCTAAACATAATCTAATCTACTAAATATTATGTGATTGACATATATCTGCACCATCATCCATTTATAACAATCATTGTTAACATATATATTGTAATGAACTCCATAACGCTGAAAACTGTGATTCTTCAAATACTTATATATCCTTGAATTCTAGGCTCTTGAGGTTTGCTTTAACCCATATAACACCTTCTTTAGCTAAAAACACTATTATGATATTCATGAATGAGAAACACATACGACTAATCAATATATTATCTATTTCAAATTCCCATTAAAAAATAATGACTCAAAAACCATCTTGGTAACATTGATCCTTATTTTCAATACTATGGCTAATTATAATCTTATTGTCTCTATCCTCACAACTGGTGATATTTTTTCATCAACATTAATAACCTATTCCTTGGAGTACACTTTGTACACTAGTCATGCTTTGTTTTAAATCACTGCACCTTCTTCATTAATATATTTTTGAAAGACCCCTTTAGTCCAAATGAAATTTTTATTAATTAGTATAGAAACAATATCTCTAAAACCACCATAATTGTTTGATATAAATCATTAAAATCTCTTTTTACACTAATTTTAAATGTTGAATTACTCTTCAAAATGGGTAGACCACTTATTATAAATGATGTTAACATTATCTCATAGGTTCTTGGTATCCTGAAAAGTGTCTACTAATACAATGATTCATGGTTCACTCATGTTGTCTTCCAATATAATCTTTCTTTGTGTACACCACTGGAGTTAAGTACACCTTTGGAGTTCATTTCCATCACCAATTTCATCTAACTATAATCTCTTTCCAAATTCCTAAGATCAGAACAAATAAACATCTTCTCCTAAAAATGTAAATTATTTCATAATTTCGTGTTTGATATTTTGATACATAATGAGTATTTATTCTAACGTTGAGCTCTTGGGCTTCTTGAAACATACTAAGGGTGTGTCCCAATTTTCCACAACAACATAATTTTATGGATACATTCTTTTAAGAAGACTTTATTATATATTTTTTAAGATTATTCTTCTTATTCTATGCTTTAGAAATATTTCTGTCTTCAAAACCTGAAATATATTTTGAATCCACAAAAAAATTGATGTTTGGCCATGAATCCCACATAAATTTAACAAGCTAAAACTACTTAGAGTAAAATATTTTTTAGGTATGTTAATGGAATCTCTAGGATTTAATATATTTCTGGTACTTTTCAAATATCTCATTCTATCATTATTGCGAGAGGATTCATCATATCCATTATTATGTTTTCCCATACTATACAGCCTTTGGGATGAGAAAATATGTTTTTGTTTCCCCTCAGAAATAAAATATTGTCATTTCACCCATTATTAGCTTATAAAGGTTGCATGAATTGTAAATGCATACAATCATTCAATTTAGGATTATAATTGGAAATATATTTCTACACTTCCTTCTTTAATGATTGTATATATTCTCTCAAATTTTAAATCATCATATCTCGTGATTAATGTTTTGAATTAAGTTGTCTCTTTATATTTTAACTGCTAATCATGTCATAATCCAATTATAGGGATATCTTATCTATCATGTCATATTTATCCATTATTTTAAAATATTTCTGAGAAACATAATCATTTCATAATGAATTTTATTTTTATAGCCTTTGGTTCTTCTAAACCAGTTCAGATTATAGATTATATAGATAACTATTTTGGGATTCTAAATTTTGAATTTCATCTAAGATCAAACTCTTTCCTCATAATCAGTTTTTATTTTTTTTGTATTTTTTGAAATAATTTGATGTTATTCATCTTTGGATTCATTCTTCTCCCTTATATCAATAGCCACATTAATAATTTTTTCAGTGAAACATTTTAACCTATAAAGCTAAATATCCTATACTTTGTTAAGAATACTTTGTGACTTATTTTCCTCTTTTATTTTCAGATAGAATTACTTTTACCTATCATTAAAATCTACTTCAATAATTCTTGGAATTTATTCATCATTACAAGTTCTAGCATAACATGGAAAATCATGTTCACCACTCATTCCTACAACATCATTGAATGAGGAAATATTTTCACTTTATGATTCATCCAAAACATTGTTTAGTACCTTTTTCTTTCTATTATCTGAATCAAACTCTATATATAGACACTTACACATTAAGGAATATGACTAGACATATTATTCATGTTTTTTATTCTACCGTTTCCTATGACACACTATGATAAGAGAAAACTAAAAAATAAATTTCCAAAATTTACTAAACCATGTCAGAGAAAATAAATTTGATAAAATACACCAATGATATTATACAAATTATTAGGATCAAAAGGGGCCTAGATAACCATGGGGAGAATTAGGGTATAGATATTATTTTCTAAATTCTACCTGACCCCTTGGATCTTAAAGCCTATATTATGTGGGTTATGTTATTTTAAATTATGTGTTTATTCAAATCATATTATTTCATTCATTATCTGGTGATAATGTTCTGAAAGTGAAACTGGAAAGCAAGTATAAGAAAACATATATTTTACTTGGTTCACCCTCCCTGGGATACATCCAAGGGTCATACAATGGATATGTGCTGATGTACCAAATCCTCTAAGACTAAAAAATGATTTGGTTCAGACTATATCACTTCTATGCATAAGATCATTACTTTTATAAGGATTATAGTACGATAACTACATTCCCAAGGGTTAGTACCTATTTCTATTTATCAATATCACTATCAGGGGAAATGATCACATTCTTTCTCTTCCTTTTATCATATCTCTAAAGTGATTCACTCATAGTTTATGGATATGTACATCCATATATTATCACTAATGAATAAATTTTCATTTGTATATAGATTCTCTGTTGAAGTCCCCATTTCATCCAGTTGATGAATACAACATTACCTCTTATATACTGGGAAATATATTTTTTAATATCTTCATTATGCTCACTACCTTCACAAATCCCACCCCTTTTACAATGCTCAAACTGCGTTAGAGAAGAAAAATTTATTCACGAAGCACACTTAGCCTTCACGAAGTACCTTACATGCAAAAAATATTAATTATAATGAAAAAATTATACTATTTTTGTCGTACATTTATGGCCTTCATAAAAATAAACACTTTCATGATGCATACATATTTCATTCATCTTTTATATCCTTCATGAACCAACTTCCTTTGTGAACATTTTCTCAAGGACATTGCGAACCATCTTCATGAAAAAAACCATAGGATCAGTGTTAAGTCTAACTACAATTATAACGGTCATGGAGGTATATTTAGAGGTATTTACACTAATTCCATTAGCTTCCATCCACTTCATAACCATTTCACAATGCTCCCTTATTTCGTTCACAATGCTCCTTCTCTCACAAAACACCATGGTAATTTCCAAGTCAAAATGGTTGTTTTGGTCATAGATATTATCATCAAATTTTTTATTCCATCAAAAAATACCTTCATGAAACCCAGTATTCAAAAAAAAATAATTCATTTTCCATACTTTTACACGTACTTCATGGAAATCCATCCTTCACGATTTTTTTATCCTCTAAATTTTGGATCCCAAAAATTTAGTGAACACTTGGAAATGATGTTAGCTTGTGTACGCAATTTTATGTACCGATTCAAACATTTCCATTAATTTTTCATGGATATCATTCAACATTCGTAAAAAAAATATCTTTTATTCTATATAACAAACCTTTGAAACCCACCTAGGCAAGAAACATAATCATCCAAGAAAAACTAATATGTTACCTTGATGGATATTCCCCAAAAATATCCCCTCTTGGGATTTTTGACAACTAATCACATTTTATACCTAATTTAATCTTATTAAATCTTTTAACAACATTAACTTATGAAAATTTATATTTAAATCAAATATTTAATCATCACATAATACATTACCACAAGATCCATGCTCAATTTGAGATACCAGAGTTTCATGTCGTGTTTATCATTGAATAAATTCATTACTAAATCACACAACTACATTCATCATGAACTCAATCTATAATGATATATATTCTTAGGTCAATCAATTTTATCATCAATAGATTTTAAACTCCCCTACATCCCTACTTGGGTTCTCGTTCTTCAGAATTCTTAATGATGTCTAAGCTAATCTCTGATAACCACGAACTATTTCCACGTAGCACCTTACTCTCATCATGCTAAAAACCCAATGACATTAAAACATTGAAAATATTGTTACATAATAGCTACCCCCTATATGACTCTCCCATAAACAGGATTAAGAAAACCTCTCTCATTTAATATACAAAATTCGTCCTCATTGTAAACGAACCCAAAAGTCAGATAATTGTTGCATGCATTAGGGTAAAGAACTTAGATAAAGAAATTTGAGAAAAACAAACCATACCATAGGGTGAGGGGTCTCACATTCACAAATTTTCAAGTGTTGGGAGTCGAATAAACTCTCATAGAAAGTCAATTCCTTTAAAATGATTCTTTGGGTAAGGCTTTTGTCGGAATTTATGTAACATATAGTTATGTAGGCACATAGACTAACTTAACATGCTATTTCTCTACCTTCTCACTATTAAAATGACATTGTATTTCAATGTTATTTGTCTCGGATTTATGTATTATATTTTTTATTATATTTATTATATTTGAATAATTTTAATGGACTAAAATCAGAGACATCACTTCATCTCGCATATCATCAAGAAATTTTTTTATCCACAATAAAGGAATAAAAGCTTGAGTAACCACAATATATTTAGATTATATGGTGCTTAATGAAATGAAATACTGTTTTTTACTTATCCATGAAATACTCAACATTCCAAGATAAAATTATCCACCTGATATTGATTTTATTCCATATGATGATCCAACCCAATATGCATCTATATATCTCAATATCTATTTCTATGATTTTTCATTGTATGACAAACTAAAATCCACTATTCTTTTTATATACCTAATTATTCTCTTAACAAAAATTATTTGACTTTCTATTGGATTTCATTGATTCCATGCTTCTTGGAATGTGAAAAAATGATATCATTTCTTGTCATTGTCATGTACAGTAGACAACCAACGATTTGCCTATTTTTTGTTACATTAACTGTATTGCCTTCATCGACCCCTTATAGTTTCATAAAGGCATCAGTTAGAGTCGTTATCTTCATTTAAATATAGATTTGAAATATTATATAGACCTACTTGGAATATTTTTTTGAGAGATGAATGTGCCATTCTTTCCTTGTTTCAGCTATTAACCACGAAAAATTGCAGTTCATCAATCATTGACATTTCAAATTCACTTTTCATGAAATTTGAAAACTGTGTACATTTCACTTCATCTAATCCACCAAATATTATTTCATCAATATATACTATCACCAAAACATCTCTATTAATTTCATTATTGACATATATATTGTAATCAACTTCATAACACTGAAAAACAAGATTATTCAAATACTGTTATAGTATTGAATATCAAGATATCTGTACTTATGCACACCCATATAGAACCCTGTTAACCTTAAAAACAATGATCTAATATTCATGAATGAGAAAACCAACTATATACTCAATGTATAATATTTCTTCTAGATCCCCATTCAAAAATACTAAATTGATGTGCATAAGGATAACATTGATCCCTTGTTCCACTACTATGGGAATGAATAGTTTGATTGTCCCTAGCCTCAACATAGAAGAAAATGATTCATCAAACTCAATACCATGTATTTACATGAACCCTTTACACACTTGTCATTATTTGTTTCGAATCATTGAACCATCATTATTAATCTTGATGGGAATAATCCATTTAGTTTTAATGAGATTATTTTTGTTGGTCTCAAAACAATATCCTAGAAAACCTCCAATATGATACTAATATAAATCATCAATACCTTTTTTTGATGATTTTTGATGTTGAATTTCTCTTCAGAATGGGTAGACCACTTGTTATAAAAGATATTAATCTTTTCTCATCGACTCTTTTTATCCATAAAACAGTCAACTAATACAATATTGTTCAAACAAAATAGATAATCATGAAATACATTAATGCTTAATCTTTACCCCCAATACATCTTCTTAATACTAGATAACATAAAATTTTATCCATTGAATATGATTTTGACTTTTAATTTGACAAGTGAGATATGAATCCTCTATCAACTATGTGAATAGGGGTATTTATTTTTCCCCTCCTTGGTCTACAGTTTCATTGCATCTAACTATGAGATAGTATATTCCCCGATGATACATAGCTCTTCCTATTGTAAGTCCCACTACATAGTCCAATAAAAATTATTATTATCCTAGAAAATATTATAATTTTAACTATTTTAAAAAGATTTCTATGATTGAACTTACCACTTAGTAATGAGCCATCAACAAAACTGCTTGGACTACTAACTCAAAACTCTGTGTATGAAACAGTAGATATTGTTAATAACACGATCACTGTCCACTGGACTCAATTACTTATATACATCTCAAGAATCCTCCATTATCAAATTTTTCATTCCTAAGGATCCCATTTTAGATATATATGATTATATTATATACATTTCATGGAAATAAATACTACATAACATCAATTGACTTTCCAAATACCAATCAGTTGTCATTCTAGAGAACATCACATCAATATTTGAATCTTTTGATGAAATTTCCCCATAGAGTGTATCTCCCCAAAAACCTAAAACACTTGGACGTCAGTTATTAGTATTTAAACAAAAACGTATAAGGGTTTATCAATAACTCTCAAGAAGATGATTGCAGTCGATCATTATGGATCCACCATTTGACATTTTTTTGCAAAGAAGTATACACATTTTTAAATTCTTATATTTTCCCATCCAACTTCTAATGGTGTGGCTATATAACATGAAATTATTTAACCAAATTCTCTATATTCTTTTGATATGTTTCTTTAAAGGGATTTTTATTTTTCACAATTTCGGGTTGAAACCCACTAGTACAAATTTCTTTCATTGATACTCCAAAAATATTCCATTTTTCATGATTCTTTTTCCAAGAAGTAATCTTTACACTGGTCATCTACTCTTTCTCTTACTCCAATGGGGCGTCTTTCTTCTACCATAATATCTCAACTTGTGGCATGAAAAACATGTTTAACAATACATTTATATTCATTTTGATTTTATTAGTTATCTGAGTCACCACACTATTTATTGATGGTGGTGGGACCTTAAATAAACTTTCATTATTATAACTCACAATTAGAGTATCTCCTCACTTTTTCTTCAAAGTAATTATATACTATTTCTAAGAGAGTGGTTTTGAGTGTAAAAAAGGAGGGGATGAATTCCATTCATTGAGCTATTTCTATTTCCCCTGAGGCTGTAAACCTATTATTCAACTTATCATGCTTTCTTCCAATATATGATTTCTTGTTATACACCCCTAGATTTGGGGATCTTCTTTTGAGTTCCTTTTCCTTCGTCACTTTATTCTATCTACAATAACTCTCTAAATGAACATTATTTTAATATATACAATATATCCTATTAGAATCATACATAATTTCGTAATTTTTTGGTTTCGATATTGATAATTTTTTAGTTTTTCTTATGTCATTGAGTTCTTGTAATTTTTGAAAAATACTCATGGTACATACCAGTCTTCCATAATAGTATACTTTCTTGGGTACTTTCTTCTATGATAATATTATTTCAAATTTATCATGTTTCTTCTTTTATTCATAAATATAGAAATAATTATGTATTTACAACATGAAATATATTCCAAATATAGTGAACAAAATATTGGTGTATAAACATGAATCCCATAGAAATTGAACATGCTATCATTACCTCCTATAAAAAAAATTTAGGTCTATTTCCAGAATCTATAGTATTTTCTCATTTTTTTGAACTATTCATAGATATCATCATTTCATTCATTGGAGAGGGTTCAACATATCGAATACCATTTTACCCAGACTATATGGCCTATTAGCTGAGAAAATATCTTCTTGTTTCTCCTCACAAACAGTATATTATATTTTCATCTCATTATTACCTTATAAACGATAGTAAAATATTATCTTAAAATCATCCTTAAATTATGGATTCTAATTGGAATTATATTTCTCCACTTTATTATTGACTAATTAGTACTCCTTTAAGAAATTTTAAATCTTCATACCCCTTGATTCTAGTTGAGAATTATGTTCTCTCTTGATATTCTTACTACTACTCATCTTGTACTCCAATTATATATAGACATTAACTATAATTTAATCATTCTCCTTTATATTAGAATATTTATAAGTAAAATAATCATTACAGAATGTATTTTGTTTTTGTAGCCTTTGGTTATTCTAAAAAAGTTCAGAGAGCTGAGTAATAAAATCACTATATCTGGTTTCCAGATTTTATATTTCATCAGATTTTAGACTCTTTCTCTTTTAACAATAATTTAATTATCTTTCTTTTTAGATATATTTTATAGTTATTTAGATTCGGAATCATACTTTTCCCTCAAATCATTAGCCATTTATTCAAACCTCATAACATGTTAACCTAAATCTCCTGTACTTAGATTCAAATTCCTTGAGACTAATAATCCACTTTTAATTTCTTGTCAAATTATTTTTCCCTATAGATAACATATAATTCATGACTTAGTGGAATTTCTTCATCATCAGAAGCTCCAACAACACATGGAAAATTAGGTTCTTCACTAATTACTATATCATCGTTGAATGAGTAAATATTTTTAATTTAGGATTCATCGAAATGATTATTAAGTACACTTTTTGTTTCCTTTAGTTTAATCACACTCCTTCTATAGGAACATTATCATTGAGGAATTCCACATGACTTCTAATTCATCTTTAATGGTCTACCCTTTTCCACGGCAAACCAGGATAAGAGAAAAATAAAAATTCAATTTAAAAAATAGTCTAAAAAAATTTAGAGAAAATAATATTGACAAAAGATACCAAAATTATAATACCAATTATTGGGCCAAAATTTGTCCTATATACCCTACGTTGGGGGGGGGGGTGAATTAGAGTATGGATATTTTTTTGAAATTAATCCTACTCCACTGGATCTTAACCTGTTAATTTTTAGGGACACTTTATTTTCTCTTAAATGATTATGTTAATATTATTATGTCATTATTTATGTGATAATGATGAAGTGAAATTAAAATAAGAAAGAAAGAGCAATGGAAAAAAGGTATTTACATAGATTACCCTCATTGGGCTACATCCTAGGATCATAAAATGGTGATGGTATGATGTATCAAATCCACTAAGCCTCATGGAAAAAATGTTGTGCTAGATAGATCAATTCTATGTCCAAGGTCACTTCCATTACATGGTTTAGGGTTATCTCACTACATTCCAATGGGTCAACCCCATAGTCTATTTCTCTAGATCCCTTTAATTAGAAATTATCACCTTCTTCTTCTTATTTTGATAACATATCTTGGAACGGATTCACCTACAGTGTATAGAAATGAATTTCCCTTCAGTGTCAATTAATAATAAAACATTAGTGGTAGATATATTCTCTATTGATGTCTCACTTACATTAAGTTAATTAATACCACTTGTTAATAATGGTTTCGGCAGTCTCTTTATGAATACCTTGGTGATTCTCAATACAATCTTAAATCTCACATACATCGTGATGCTCACACAACATTTTCAATGAAAAATTCAATAATGATGATCACTTAGCCTTTGAAAAGTACCATAACATTTCAATGATTACATAGCCTTTGTGAAGAGTATCTAATTGAATCTCCTTTTGGGGGCCTTTGTGTCAATCAACACATTCATGATGCATACATATTTCAATTAGATTTTATAGCCTTCATGACCCACCTTCCATCGCAAACTTCTTCTCGAGGAAAACATTCATAAACCACCATCATGAATTTTGATCATCAGGATATTAACTAAGTCTCACTACATTTATAAAGGGGGTAGAGGCCTATTTATATGTATTTCCACCGATTCTAGAATCTTATAGCCAAATCATCACCATTTTGAGATTCTTCTTTATTTCATCCAAGATGCTCCCTGTCCCACGATGCACCATTGAAATTTTCTACTCATGGTGATTTTGGTAGTCATGAATATTATCATCAACTTCTTCATGCCTTCATGAAACCTCCATAAAAAACACTGTCTTCACAAAACTCATTACTTTTACATATTTTTTCAAGGAATTCATGGAAACACATCATTTAATATTTTAGTTATCCTCCAAATTTTGAATCCCAAAAATATGGAAAACACCATGAAACAGTGTGAACTGTTGTAAACATTTTCTTGTAAAACTCACATGGAAATAATTACATTATATTGGATCTTTTTCAACATTACATGTCATAAATATCAATAAAACCCTCCAACTGACCATGGAAACCCACTTAGTAAACAAACAAAATCATCCAAAAAAGTCAACAATGTTACCTTGTGGGATTATTCCTATCATATAGCCACAACATATCCAGTTGTTCCTATAATAGATGGGATGGTTTAGATTTTCCTCCGTATTCTAAGGACAATGAAAAAGTGACCTTGATGATTGTAAGAGACAAAAAAATATGAACACACTTTTTTTTGTAATAACATGTTTATAATGATACTGAATACTTAAATTAAAATAAAATAAATCTAATTCGGGTTTTAAAAATATCAAAACTCAATAAAAATAAGTGTTTCATTGTGTGAATGACCTCTTAGGTACGTGGTAAAAGAGAAGAAACCAACTTTCATGGGTTATAATCATTTGAATAATTAATGTATTTTCATAATGGTTTTTGTAAACCATGAAGATGATCCCATATAAATAAAGGCATAAAGTTATAATTCAAGTGTAACTCAAATGATAATATAAAAGGATAAAAAAATACATAAATAAATTCATAGTGTTGGACCATGATTTAATTAGGACATCCTCAAGAGAGAATCATAAATGAATTTTTTGAGTGTTAAGGATACTAACATCCATGTGGTAATTAATTTCCAAAATTATAACTAAGAAAAACATTAAAGGTATAAATCAATGGTATTAAATAGATCACATAGGGAACCAGAGTGAGATCATGTAGATTTTATGCCTCTATTTATTTCATGGGAGAGATGGGAAGAAAAGGTGTTTAATAGTCAAATATGATAACCGTTTCAACCAATGAGATTTCAGGGAAGGTAAAAAGAAATTTTAGAGATATGAATGGGATAAGTCACTAAGATGATTTACCATGTGATTTATCAGTGGTTTCATTGAACAACACCCTCAAGAAGGGGGTGATCAACAATCAATCGAGCATCGATTAAGATATATTTCTGGATGGTGTTATGTCTGTCTATTGGTAGTGTCGACTACCTACATCCCACTCCAAGTGATAAAGTTCTACACCAGAATTGGAACTAATGAAATATAATTTATCATGTGATAAAAAAAATATAATTGTCCCTATTTTCTTCCTTAGAATTAGTAAAATTACGGGAATCATTTTCAATCTTGATCAATTTTTATCATTAGGAACAACTTTAATTTTATTCATGAATACCATCGGTGTAAAAATAAATTTATTAATTTATAGATATTTTATTTGATTATATTAGAAAAAAATATATAATACATAACCTAATATAAAATAGTCTCAATAATTTCATGGATTTATGATATTCAGGTACTGAAAACCACATTGAAGTAACATTATTAACTATTATTATGAGCCCCAGACTCATTTTTATTATGATTTGTCCAACATACTTAGTGAATTTTTCAATTTGTTTTTAGAAAATTTTGTACCAAAATTTTATATCATATTATGTTTCATAAGAAACATAGATAGTGTACCACATCTTATAACCCATATGACATTAGGAAACTTTTTATAATTCTCCAAAACATAGAAAATTTATAAAATCATTCATATCTCATATGTTAAGATAAAATTTATTTTCTTTGTTTGTTGTCTATAAATCATGGTCATTAATAGAAATATTATATGTAACACCCTGAGATTTTATGAGAAATATTTTGTTTTTATGTATTACATTATAAAAAACACCAAATGAATCTTTCACTACACCCAACACTGTCTTGGCTTGCGTTACATGCAAGAGCAACCTTCCTCGATAACTTGCATTGTACGTAATATTGAGTTTCACTAAACAAAGATATGTTATTAAAATATTATATAAACTAGCTGTTATGATTAGTAATACCCAATTTTTGAAATTATATAAATTTTATATTTCAAAATGTACTTCATTTTTGGATTTGAAATATCAAAATTAGCCTAGGTTAAATTTTTGGTATTTTTCTAAAAACATTCATTTTTTGATGAATAGTGAAAACATAGAGTTATTAGTTAAAATAGACTTTTTATATAAATAATCATTTTTTATTTAAATTTATTTTAGGTCATAATAGATACAAAATATATATATAAGTTCAATTTAGTTAATTTGATACTTTTTATAATAATTGAAGATGTATAAAAATTTTATTGAACGTTTTACCGTCTTTTACCCATCCCCTAGGAGCATTTGCAAATTTTCATAAAACTTTATTTTTCAACTTCTGTGAGTTGAATTTCAAAAATTTGAGAGGTACGATTGATATTAGTAAGTAAAATGTGGTTTAATGTGATGAAAATAATTATTGGTGAATAGTAACTTTTAACTTTTATTTACCATGATTAAAAGTAAACAGGGTAATTAAGGGTCAAATGATATTATTATTACCCTAACACATGTCTTAATTCTATTAGATAAGTGTAATTAGACAAAAAAACCTTAGGAATAACATATTACCCTTTAGGTCCACTTGGATTAGATTAGGACGTTTATTATTATTTTATTTAAGGAAGAGTTAAAAAAGAAAAAAATCAATGTTTAATAACTAAAACATTTTTAATATAGGTTTATACATAATATAAATTCGACTGTAAATATTCATTAGAAAGATAAAACTATTTCCAACATAATAGTATTTTATTTATACTTTTTAGACATTATATAATTTAATTTATTTATGAGACAATGATGATGTAGTAATTACCTTATTAATGAAATATTAACATAATTGATATTATAAATACCCAAATAAATGTAATTTGAGACTTTTTATGAATTAAACTACTTTTATAGGTTAATATAACATATTAGTGTTGGTTAGATGATTTGTTTCGAAGTGATAATTCTTTTATGAATTTAGAAAAAAACAAAATACCAAATAGTGGCAAAATTGACATAAAAGTGTTTTTAAAACAAATATTATATTATTAATTGATTTAATTGTCCTAAAAATATATGGTTCTTCCAAAAGACATATATAATAATATATATCTCATTAATGAACTAATTGGGGTTCGATTGGTAGTTTATTGTAATTTTATTCTACATATAGTATAAGAATACAGGAAGACATGGTAAAAGTTAAATTATTTAACTTAGAGATAAATGTAAATGATAAGGTTAAAATGGTATCCTAAACATGTATAAAACCTATTGGTTGAGAGTATTTATACCCATACCCACCATAGAATCTAAATAAGTCACTTTGGAGCTATTATAAACTGAATATGATTTATTATTAAATAATATTTTATGTTTTTCCTAAGGTACCCCTCACCCTTCTTATAAAAGTGTACTCCACCTTCTCACTAATTCACACCTCCAAATAAATTTGGATCATCCAAAACCCACCAAAATACCCTCTCAACTGTCCTATATTCATCCTAGAGGCCATACATTAGGCATAAATTCCTCCTAATTATCCCTTTTGATCAAATCAAAAGGAAGAACCCAAAGAAGAGGTAAATATCTCACCACCTATTTCAAGTTCCTTTTTTCTTCCACTTCCTCATTATTTAATGATTTAATTATAAAATAATAACAATAGTATCACCTATATAATATTATGTTATTATACAAATGGTACAACCATATTAGTAATTTTATCCATACATTGAATGAAAAAGTCACCACACGTGCATACGCATAGCTTACCGTCTCCACGTCGCGATATAGTTAGTTATTCAAACATTTCATCATTTGGATGGGTATAATAATGAGTATATTATATAAATAATAAATATAACATTATTATGATTCTGTATATATTATATACCATCCAATTATATATGATTTTAATATCAAAAAAATGATATCATCGCTCGTGCGTACGTACGACCTACCGTCTCCACGATGTGATGAAACTCTGTCTACATGATCTTCATTGAATAATGATTATATAAATGAATTGAATAAATATATATGATATATATATTACAATAATACCATTATATAATTGAGTTATCTATAACCTAAAAAGAGGAAAAATAATTTATTCGACAAAACACGCATAAGAACATAAAGCAATGAGCACCCAAATAACAAGTAGTTATGAAATATTACTAATAAGAAGATAATAATATGACCCTATATGATATAATAACAATGAATATGATTCTGTAATAATTCAATGACATTATTTAAATCGTTGTACAGGAGGTTCAGATACATATGAAGCATATCAGACCTAATGTAAGGGAAAATCTAGCAATCTCATTTTTATCCGATATTGTTTATACTTCAGAATTTATCAGGGAATATTTATAATCGACATCGATGTTTCTTCATTATGTAATATTATTTATATCCTCATACAAATTTTTAAATCCAATTTTATATTTTGGATAATTTTTAGTAAAATATTTGAAAGGATTATCTTTTCTTTTTCAATACGAGATACTTTTTGACTTTTCTGGAAAATGTACGAGATGAATGTTTTTTTAACTTATACGACATGAATAGATTTTTATGATTTCATAGAACATTATTTCCATGAGGCTTCCTTTACAAGTTTTCAAGTTTACTTTTAATTAACTTCTTTTAGTTTAAAATTGTATGGCATGTTTAGAAAGAAAAAATGTTTTGAAGTAGAAAGGATATTTTCCTCAAGAATGGAATTCAAGTGTTTTATCCAAATTATTTTCCATCTAAGATAATATAATTTTTTTATCCCTACTATTAAAATTATTTGATTATGTTATTATGGAATTATTTTTATGAAGTAGTTTTATCTTATATGGATTATGTTATGATGGCATGATGTTTTAGAATCCCATTTTTATTGCATGGGTTATGCTATGATGTATGAATTATTATTTTGTGTCACACATAATAATGGTATAATTATGAGATGGGTGGGACCTATATCTCCCTCCAATTCATTATGTAATGATTTATATCTCATTATATAGACATGGCTGGAACAACAAGTTAATCCAATTCAGTGAGACAGGATTGGAACGAGGAGTGAACTCAATTCAGTAATGGAATTTTTCTACTCTGATGGTCATGGAAATGTGTCTTCACTAATATGAAATGATTTCCTACGATTATGTGTGTATTCCATAAAGTATCATGGTTTATGATATGATTATTGGGATTACATTTCACTACTATGATTTATCCCATGTTATGATATTATGATCTCTTTTATAGGTTATGATTTTCAAAATGTTATGTTCTTATGAATATGATATGATTTATATTTCCTTTTTTTACCCTTACTCAGAATTTGAGCTCATCCTTTTGAATGTTTTATTTTCCCCTAGTTAGGAAGATGGGTATTAAGAAGGATATTCCAAAAAGGACTCTATATATGATGAAATAAATGGGAGACAATGTATATGCTTTATAAAACTGTTGTTTCTGCTTCCTAGTTTCTAAAGACACTAAACCTATACGGTCCTATCATGGTTTTTTTATATGTTGTAATAAGTATGATTCAATTCTAAAGTAATAACAATGTATTTTAATTATGGGTCATTATAGTTGGTATCAGAGGAAGGGTATAGTCAACCTTTGGAAACTCGGATGTGAAACCCTTAGTAAGAACCCTATAGATATGTCTAAGAATAGAACACCATATTAGTGTTTTAGAAATGGCCATGAATAACATATGATAAGACCTAAAGTGTGAAATTTTATTCTTGATTATGTGGTTTTCCTATTATTATTAGTGTTTCTCACACTATGCTAATTGGTTTTAATTAATGGATGGAACCTGAAGGAACCGTGTTACTACTAAATGCGACAGGCAATGAAATGATTATACCCCTGAGAAAACAAACATTATTGGAGTTGGAATGCAAAATATTGAATCCATGGTCACATAACTTTCTCATGATATGAATCATGCCAGACTTTTGAACGAGCAAAGGAAGGAGAAACATTCTGTTGAATCCTTCTTGAGGAAGCGTCCACCCTCTTTCAGTGGGGCTACTGATCCATTAGTGGCTTAACAATCGATCAGTACCACTGAAAATACATTTTCAGTTCTAAAATGTTCTGAACATGATAAAGTCATCTTAGTAGTATATCGTTTGGAAGGTGAAGAAAATCAATGGTGGAATCTTATCAAGAATATGAGGCAAAAAGACGAAATTGAGTCCATGGAATGGGACAAGTTCATGATCATATTTTTAAATAAGTTCTTCCCTCATATTCTTCATACAATGATAGATAATGAGTTTCTTAAACTAAGCCAGAAGGAAGATGAATATGTTGGTACCTACGAAGAAATTTTTTCAAGACTTTCAAGGTATGCTTCTAGAATTATTATCAAACCTGATAGTAAGATTGATCAGTTCTTTAGTGGCTTAAAACCAAGTCTTCGAATGGCATTATTCATAAGGGACTTCAATAGCTACTAGGAAATTGTTCGATGTGCTCTCAAGGCTGAGCTGGATATTGGAGTAACCCATCTGTAATATGGGTTTGATAAGAAGAGGAAAATGGAATTCAAAGGAAAATA
Organism: Viscum album; assembly: GCA_963277665.1. Lineage (NCBI taxonomy): Eukaryota > Viridiplantae > Streptophyta > Magnoliopsida > Santalales > Viscaceae > Viscum > Viscum album. Next base: position 596,999,918 of record OY728159.1, on the reverse strand, counting down.
TAAAGAACACACTGAAAAGAATACAAGTTTTCACTTTTTCTCAAAGTGTGGATAGAAACTTGGAGGCAATTTCCTTAATGGGACAAGTAAATGTTTCAAATTTGGAAAATAAAGTCATCGGGCTTTTGAATACCATAGTGATTGGAAAAAGCGGTCTAGTGATGCGAACAATGAAAAGGCTACACAGAATGAACCTCTTACACTCCAATGTTACAAGTTCATGGAAATGGGGAATTATGATAATCAATTCCATAATCCAAGGGTTATTGATGATCGGAGTCAACAAACTCTTAAGGCCAAAGACAATGGAATGTCACATGAAATTTCTATGGGTGATGTGGAGTACGATAACTAAGTGGTGAAACGTACACCTACAATCCACTCTAAAGTAGAAAATGTTTTATTTGATTCTGGATCCACACAGTCTTTTATATCTAAAGAATTTTCTTAGGGTATCATCGTACTACCTCAATAATTAGCTATTGAGTTAGTTGTGACAACTCCTAATGGCACAACGATTGAATCAAAAGTTTATAATTCATATACAATTGACATTTGTGGGAAAGTGCTTCCTGCAAATATTGTGATCCTTTATATAGTGGAATTTGATGTGATTCTTGGCATGGATTGGATATCTTTATATAGAGCTCATATAGATTGCCAAAGAAGGGAAGTCACATCTCGTATTCCGGATCAATCTATGATCATCTATCGATGCAAGGATGAATATAACCTTCAAGTGGAAATTTCTTCCATCTTATGGGTCTTGATATTAATAAATGAATGTTATATATCTCAAATGGTTGGAGAGAAAATCACGATTACGAATATACCCATTGTACAAGAGTTTGATGATGTCTTTCCAGAGGAATTTCCTGGTCTTCCACCATATCATGAAGTTGAGTTTTCAATTGAACTAATACTGGGTGTTATGACCATTTCAAAGACACCATAAAAAATGGCCCCAATTGACTTACAGGAATTGAAGAAGCAACTCCAAGAGAATCTTGATAAGGGATTCATAGGCCCTAGTGCATCACCTTGGGGAGCACATGTTCTGTTTGTTATGAAGAAATATGGATCAATAAGACTCTTCATTTATTATCGATAACTTAGTAATATCACTATTAAGAAAAAAATATTCTCTCCCATGCATTGATGACTTATTTGACCAACTACGTAGACCCCAATACATTCCCATGATTGATCATAATTCAGGGTATCATCAACTAAGGGTCAAAAGTGAGAATATACAAAAGATGGCTTTCCATAGAAGGTATGGGCACTATGAATTTATAGTGATTCCATTTGGTCTTACTAATTCCCATACTATCTTCATGGATCTTACGAATTGAATCTTTGGAGAATATCTTGATCAGTCTGAGGTGGTCTTTATAGATGATATTCTTGTATATTCAACGAGCAAGGAAGAATATGAAGATCACATGATAATTGTATTAATGAACCTAAGAAAGGATAATATTTATTCCAAATTTAACAAGTGTGAATTTTGTCTTCAAAAAGTTTCCTTTTTCGGTCACATAATATCAATAGAGGGGGTATCTATGGATCCAAAAAAAATAGAGGTTATCAAATGATGGTCGAGACCAACAACAGTAATTGAGATCCGAAGTTTTCTAGGTTTGGCTGGAAATTATCAAAAATTTGTGAATAATTTTTCATGATTAACTAATTCAATCACCAGTTTTACTCGAAATGGAGATATGTTCATTTAGATGGAGGAGTGTGAAGAGAATTTCAAGGAGATAAAAAGGAGTTTATCCAGTGCACCTGTGCTCACACTACCTTGTAGTGGAGAAATGTATTTGATCTACAATTAAGCATACAAGAAGGGATTGGGGTGTGTTCTCATGAAAAACGATATGGTGATAGCTTATGCCTCATGATTGTTGAAAATCCATGAGAAAAATTACCCAACTCCTGCTTTGGAGTTAGCTGCGGTAATCATTTCATTAAAGATTTGGAGGCATTATCTTTATGGTGAGAGGATTGATATCTATACTGATCATAAAAGTGTATAGTATATTTTCACACAAAATGATCTGAATATGTGCCCACGAAGATGGTTGGAGATGATTAAGGATTACACCTGCTCAATTCATTACCACCCTGGGAAAGCACAAAGGGTGGTAGATGCATTAAGTTGACAAGACCATGCTAGATTATCCATGATGAGGATCACAAAAGATCCAATATTTATGGACTTACAAAGGATAGATCTTGGAATTATAATGGAAGGGGGAAAATCTAATCTTTCTCAAATGAATGTTCAACCATCTATACATGTGATGATTAAAGAGGCATAGAAAGAAGATGTAGAGTTAAAAAACATGGTGAAAAATGTTCTTGAATTCCACATTGATTATGATGAAATAATAAGTTTTAGGAATCAGGGTTGTGTTCCTACCATCCCAGAATTAAAGAATGAAATATTGGAAGAAGTTCATAGTTCATCATTTTCTATTCACCCTGAAAGAATGAAGATGTATAGGGACCTGAAGGAGTACTTATGGTGGGATGGCATGAAAAGAGATGTCACTGAATATGTCTCTCAATGCTTGGTTTATCTGTAAGTTAAAGCTGAGAGACCGATGTCTAAGGGGATGTTACAATGATTACCCATACTAGAATAGAAATGGGAAAACATCACTATGGACTTTGTCACTGGACTTCATAAAACATCCAAAGGAAATCATGCTATATGGGTTATAGCTGATCATCTTATGAAGTCAGAACAGTTCAATTCTATTAGAGAATATTTCTCTCTTTATCAGATTTCCAGCATATATGTGAAGGAAGTGGTAAGATTGCAAGGAGTACCACATTCCATTATATCTAATCGGGATCCGAGGTTTATCGGGACGTTTTGGTGAAGTCTTCAGCATAATCTAGATACAGAGTTCAGTTTTAGCAGTGCTTATCATCCTCAGACAGATGGTCAGTCTCAGAGGAAAATTTACACTCTAGAAGACATGTTGAGATCTTTCTATAAGGATTTCAAAGGTGGTTGGGATCATCATCTACCTTTGGTGAACATTTCATATAATAATTTTTTTCACTCCAGTATTCAGATGTCTCTTTATGAAGCTCTCTATAGAATAAAATGCAGAACTCCAACTTATTGGGATGAAGTTGGGGAAATAAAGATATTAGGACATGATCGTGTTGATGAGATGGAAAAAAAGGTACGATCTAATCAAAATCACATAAGAGCAGCTCAGAGTCTACAAAAAAAGATATGACAACAACCAAAGAAAATACCTAGAGTTTGAAGTGGGTGATAAAGTGTTCTTACGAATATATCCTCGGAAGATAGTAATGAGATTTGGAAAGAAGGGAAAGCGGAGCCCTAGGTATATTGGTCCTTTTGAAATACTCGATCATGTTGGGAAGGTAGATTATAGATTGGAACTTCCACCAAATCTCTCTCAAGTTCATGATGTGTTCTATGTACCTATCTTGAGAAAGTACATACCCGATCCTTCACATGTACTAAGCTCAGAAGTTGTACCGCTGGATAAAGAACATTATTATGAAGAACAACCGATAGAGATTCTAGATCGTAGAAAAAAATTTCTACAAAACAAGACCACTCGCTTGGTTAAAGTTTTATGAAGGAACCACCAATTAGAAGAAGCTACATGGGAACTTGAGGATATGATGAGGGAGAGGCATCCTCATCTATTTGTTACGAAGTGACGAATTTTGAGGGTGAAATTCATTTAAAGGGGTGTAAAATGTAACACCTAGAGATTTTATGAGAAATATTTTGTTTTTTTTGTATTATTTTATACGCAACACCAAAGGAATATTTTACTACACACAACACTATCTTGGCTTGCATTATACTTAAGTGCAACCTTCCTCGATAGCTTGCGTTGTACGCAATACCGAGTTTTACTAAACAACGTTATGGGATTAAAATATTATATAAACTAGATGTTATGAATAGTAATACCCACTTATTGAAATTTTATAAATTTTATCTTTCAAAATATTCTTAATTTTTGGATTCAAAAAATTGATATTATCCTAGGGTGAATTTTTGGTATTTTTCTGAAAACATTCAATTTTTGATGAATAGTGGACACACCGAGTTATTGGTTAAAATCGACTTTTTATTAAAATAATAATTTATTTTATTTAAATCTATTTTAGTTCATAATAGATTCATAATACCTATATAAGTTCAATGTAATTTATTGGAGACATTTTATAAAAATTTTAGATATATAAAAATTTTATTGATCTTTTTACAGTCTTTTGCCCACGTCCTAGTAGCATTTGAAAATTCACATAAACCATAATTTTACCACTTCTGTGAGTTGAATTTCAAAAATCTGAGAGAAATGGTTGATATCAGTAAGTAAAATGTGGTACAATGAGGTGAATATATTTTTTTAGTGAATAGTAACTTTTAACTTTTATTTAACATGGTTAAAAGTAAACAGAAAAATTAAGGGTAAAAATGATATTATTATTACCATAACACATGTATTAATTCTATTTGGTAAGTGTAATTCAACCAAAAACAACCTTAGGAAGAAAATATTAAATTTTATGTCCAACTGTATTAGATTAGGACATTTATTATTATTTTATTTAAAGAAGAGTTAAAATAGCTAAAATCAATGTCGAACAACTAAAACATTTTTAATATTGGGTTATACAGAAGATAAATTCGACTATAAATATTATTTAGAAGTGAAAAATATTTTCCACATATTGGTATTTTATTTATATTTTTTAGACACTATATAATTTAATTTATTAATGACACAATGATGATGCAGTAATTACCTTTTTAATGAAATATGAACATAATTGATATAATAAATACCCAAATAAAAGTAATTTGAAACTTTTTATAAATTACCATAATTTTATAGTTTAATATATCATATTAGGGTTCGTTAGATTTATTATTTTCGATGTAATAATTCTGTTATGAATTTAGAATAATACAAAATTCCAAATAGTGTAAAAATTGACATAAAAGAGTTTTTAATACAAATATTATATTATTAATTGATATAATGGTTCTATAAATCTAAGGATTAGAAAAAAGGATTATATAATAATATATATGATATTAATGAACCAATTGGGGTCCTATTGGTAGTTTATAGTAAGTTTATTAACCATATAGTGTAAGAATACAAGAAGACACGATAAAAGTTAAATTATTTGACTTATAGTTAAATCTTAATGATAACATTAAAATGGTAACCTAAACTTGACTAAAACCTATTGGTTGAAAGTATTTTGACCCAAACCCGCCCCAGAATTTAAATATGTCACATTGGAGCCATTACAAACTGATCATAAATTTATTATAAAATAATATTTTAACTTTTTCCTAAGGTGCCCCTCACCCCTCTTATAAACGGTCACTCACCATTCTCTATAATTCACACCTCCAAAGCCATTTGGCTGGACAAACCATACCCAAATACTATTTAAACGGTCCTCCCTTAATTCTAGAGGCATTCCTTTAGTCTGAAAACCATCCTAAGGAGCACTTTTGATCAAATCAAAAGGAAGAACCCAAAGAAGTGGTAAATATCTCACCACCAACTTCATGTTCCTTTCTTCTTCCACTTCCTCCTTCTTTGTTGTTTCCATTATAAAATAATAACTCCAATACATTCTATATAATATTATGTTATTATAAAAATGGTATAACCATATTAGTTATTTTATCGATCCTATTAATGAAAACATCACAACATGTGCGTACGTTCGTCTTACTATCTCCACGTCATGGTGTAGTTTGTTAATAAAATATTTCATCATTTGGATGGGTATAATAATGATTATAAACGATATAAATAATAAAAATGACATTATTATGATTCTTTATATATGATATAACATCCAAATATATATGATTTTAACATCAAAAGAATGATATCATCACTTGTGCGTACGTAAGGCCTACCGTCTCACGATGTGATGCGACTCATTCTACATGATCTTCATTGAATAATGATTATATAAATGAATTTAATGAATAAATATGATATATATTACAATAATAACATTTTTTAAATGAGGTATCTATAACCTAAAAAGACGAATAATAATTTATTCGACAAAACATGCGTAAGAACATAAAGTAATGAACACCCGAATAACAAATAGCAATGAAATATTACTAATAAGAGGATAAGAATATGACCCTATATGATATCATAAAAATAAATATAATTCTGTAATAAGTAAATGACATTATTTAAATCATTATACAGGAGTTTTGGATACGTACAAAGCATATCAGACCTAAGTTAAGGGAAAATATCGCAATCTCATTTTTATCTGAGATTGTTTATATTTCAGAATTTACTCGGGAATATTTATCATCCACATCCATGTTTCCTCAATGTATAATATTATTTCTATCCTCCTACAAATGTTTAAATCTAATTTTACCTATTGGATAATTTGTAGTAAAAGATATGAAAGGAATCTTTTGTCGTTTTCAGTATGAGATACTTTTTTACTTTTCCGACCAAAGTACAAAAAGAATGTTTTTTTAAATTATATGGAAAAAAATGGATTTTTATGATTTCATAGAACATTATTTCCATGAAGCATCCATTAAAAGTTTTCATGTTTATTTGTAATTAACTTCTTTTAGTTTATAATTGTATTTCATGTTGAGAAAGAAAAAATGTTTTGAAGTAGAAAGGTTATTTTCAACAATAATGGAGTTCAAGTGTTTTATCAAAATTATTTTCCATCTATGATAATATAGTGTTATGTTTCTATCCCTATTATTACATTGATTTGATTATGTTATGATTGAATTATTTTTATGAAGGCCTTTTATCTTATATTTATTATGTTATGATGGCATGATGTTTAAGAATCCCATTTTTATTACATGGGTTATGCAATGATGTATGATTTATGATTTTGTGGAACACATAATAATGGTATCATTATGATATGGGTGGGACCTATATCTCCCTCCAATGCCTTGGGTAAAGATTTATATCTCATGAGTTATACATGGATGGAAGGAAAAGTTAATCTGGTTCAGTGATACAGGACTGTAACGAGGAGTGAACTCAGTTCAGTAATGGACTTTGTCCACTATGTTGGTATTGGAAAGGAGTATTGACTAATATGAAATGATTTCCTATGATTATGTGTGTATGCCACAAAGTTTCATGTTTTATGTTATGATTATTGGGATTACATCTCACTATTATGATTTATCCCATGTTATGATATTTTGATCTCATTTGCAAGTTAAGATTTTCAAAATGTTATGTTCTTATGAGTATGATATAATTGATATTTACATTGATTAACCTTAGTGAAAATTTGAGCTCACCCATTTGAATGTTTTCTTTTCCCCAGGTCAAGAAGAAGGGTATTAAGAAGGATATGCCTAAAGGGACTCTAGATATGATGAAATAAATGGGAGAGAAGGTAGATGATTTATGAACCAGTTGTTTATGTTTCATAGTTTATAAAGACACTTTACCTATAAGGTCCTATCATGTTTTTTTATATGTTTTAATAAGTATGCTTCAATTCTGAAGTAATAAAAATGTATGTAATGTATGGGTCATTATAATTGGTATCATAGGAAGGGTATAGTCAATCTTTGGAAACTAGGATGTGAAAGCCTTAGTAAGAACCCTAAGGATATGTCTAAGAATAGAACACAATATTAGTGTTTTAGAAATGTCCATGAATAACATATGATAAGACTTAATGTGTGAAATTTTATTCTTGATTATGTGGTTTTCCTATAATGATTAGTGTTTATCACACTATGGTTATTGGTTTTAGTCTATGGCTAGAACCCGAAGGAACCGTGTTAGTGCTGAATGTGACGGGTACAACAATGATTGTCCCCCTGAGCAACCAAACATTATCGGGGCTGGAATACAAAATCTTGTAGCCATTATCACAAAACTTTCTCATGATATGGATCATTAAGGACTTCCCAACAGGAAAGGAAGGAGAAAAATTCTCTTGAATCCTTCATGAGGCAGCATCCACCCTCATTTAGTGGGTCTAATGATCTATTAGCAGCTGAACAATAGATCAGTACCACTGAAAATATATTTTCTGTTCTACAATGTTATAAACTTGATAAAGTTATCTTAGCAGTATATCGTTTGGAAGGTGAAGCTAATCAATGGTGGAATCTTATCATGAATGTGATGCAAAGAGGCAAAATTGAGTCCATGGAATGGGATGAGTTCAAGAACACATTTTTCAATAAGTACAACCCTCGTATTCTTTGACAAAGATGGAGAAGGAGTTTCTTGAACTAAAGCAAAAGGATGATGAATATATTGGTACCTACGAAGAAAATTTTACAAGACTTTCAAGTCATGCTTCTGGAATTATTATCCAACATTAGAGTAAGATCAATTGATACTTTAGTGGCTTAATACCAAGTCATTGAAGGGAGTTAGCCATAAGGGACTTCAATAGCTACGAGGAAATTGTTCGATGTGTTCTCAATGTGGAGATGGATATTGGAGTAACCCATCAGTAATATGGGTTTGATATGACGAGGAAAATGGAATTCAACGGAAAATATAAATATCACACTGAAAAAGTTGAGTTTTCCCTTATGCTCAAAGTGTGGAAATAAACATGGATGGAATTTTCATAAAGGGATAAGTAAATGTTTCAAATGTGGAAAATAAGGTCATCGGGCATTAAAATGTCGCAGTGATAAGAAAAAGACGTCTAGTGATGCGAACAAAGAAAAGGCTACATAGAATGCACCTCTTACACTTCAACGTCACAAGTGCAAGGAAATGGGGAATTATACTAATCAATGCCATAATCCAAGGGTTGTTGATGATCGACATCAACAAACTCTTATGTCCAAAGACAAATAAAATTCACATTAAATTTCTATCGGTGATGTGGAGTACGATACCGAAGTGGTGACCGATACACTTATCATACACTCTAATGTAGAAAATGTTTTATTTGATTCTGGATCCACCCACTCTTTTATTTCTGAAGAATTTTCTAAGGTTATCATTGTACTACCTCGTCAATTAACTGTTGAGTTATCTGTGAGAACTCTTAATGGCACAACGATTGCATCAAAAGTTTATAATTCTTCTCTAAATGAAGTTTGTGGAAAAGTGCTTCTTGATAATCTTGTGATCCTTCCTATAGTATAATTTGATATGGTTATTGGCATGGATTGGCTTTCCTTTTATAGTTCTCATATCTATTTCCAAATAAGTAAAGTCACATTTAATATTCTTGATCAATCTATGATAATCTATCGGTGCAAGGATGAATATAACCTTCCAGTGGAAATGTATTCCATATTATGGGTCGTGATTCCAATAAATAAAGGTTATTTATCTCAAATGGCTGGAGAGAAACTCACGATTAAGAATATGCACATTGTACGAGAGTTTGATGATGTCTTTCTATAAGAATTTCCTGGTCTTCCACCAAATGGTGAAGTTGAGTTTTCAATAGATCTCATACTGGGTGCTATTCCCATTTCAAGGACACCATATATAGTGGCCCTAATTGAGTTTCAGGAAATGAAGAAGAAACTCCAAGAGAATCTTGATAAGGGATTCATACACCCAAGTGCATCACCTTGTGGAGGACCTGTTCTATTTGTTAAGAAGAAATATGAATCAATGAGACTCTACATTGATTAAAGAGATCTTAACAGGATCACTATCAAGAACAAATATCATCTCCCATGCATTGATGAATTATTTGACCAACTACATGGATCACAATACTTTTCAAAGATTGATTTCTGTTTAGTGTATCATCAACTTAGGGTCAAAAGGGAGGATATACCAAACACATCATTCCATACAAGGTATAAACACTATGAATTTATAGTGATGCCATTTGGTCTTACTAATCCCCTGATATCTTCATGGATCTAATGAATAGAGTCTTAAGAGAATATCTTGATCAATTTGTGGTAGTATTTATAGATGATATTCTTGTCTATTCAAAGAGAAATGAAGAACATGAAGATAAATTAATAATTCTATTAAAGACCCTAATAAAGGATAAGCTTTATTCCAAATTTACCAGGTGTGAATTTTGGCTTCAGAATGTTTTATTTTTGGGTCATATAATCTCAAATCAGGGGATATCTATGGATCCAGCAAAAATAGAGGTTAGCGAAAGATGGTCGAGACCAACAACAGTAACTAAGATCCAAAGTTTTCTTGGTTTGGTTAGATATTATCGATGTTTTGTGAAATATTTTCACTATTATCTAATCTACTCACTAGGTCGACTTGAAAAGGAGTTATGTTCGTTTTGACGGAGTGTGAAGAGAATTTAAAGGATTTAAAAAGAAGGTTATCCAGTGCACTTGTTCTCACACTACCTTATAGTGGAGAAAGGTTTGTGATCTACAGTGATGCATCTAAGAAGGTATTGGGGTATTTTCTCATGGAAAACAATATGGTGATAGCTTATGCAACACGATAGTTGAAAATACATCAGAAAAATTACCCAACTCATGCTTTGGAGTTAGTTGTGGAAATCATTTCATTAATGATTTGAAGGCATTTTCTTTGTGGTGAATGGTGTGATATTTATACTGATCATAAAATTTTAATGAATATTTTCACACAAAAGGAGATGAAAATGCTCTAAAGAATATGGTTAGACTTGATTAAGGATTACGACTGATCAATTCATTACCACCCTGGGAAAGCAAAAAAGGTGGCAGACACATTAAGTTTAAAAGACCATGCAAGCTTATCCATGATGAGGATAAAAGAAGATCCACTATATATGGATTTACGAAGGATGGATCTAGGAATTATAATGTAAGGGGGAAAATATTATCTTTCTCAAAGGAATGTTCAAACATCTATACATGTGAAGATTAAAGAGGCACACAATGAAGATGTTGAGTTACAAAAGAAGGTGAGAAATGTTCCTGAATTACACATTGAATATGATGAAATAATTTGGTTCAAGAATTGTGTTTGTGTTCCTCCCATCCCAGAATTAAATAAGGAAATATTGGATGAAGCTCATAGTTATTCATTCTCTATTCACCCTAGAAGCACAAAGATGTATAGGGACCTGAAGGAGTACTTCTGGTGGGATGGAATGAAAAGAGATGCTGCCGAATATACCTCTCGATGCTTGCTTTACCAGCAAGTTAAAGGTGAGAGATAGAAGTCTAAGTGGATGTTACAACCATTACCCATACCCGAATCGAAATGGGAAAACATTACTATAGACTTCATCGTTGGACTTCCTAAAACATCCAAAGGCAATAATGCTATCTGAGTTATAGTTGATCGCCTTACAAAGTCAGAAGACTTCATTTCTATTAGAGAAGATTTATATCTAGAACAGCTATCTAGGATATACATGAAGGAAGTGGTAAGATTTTATAGAGTACCACATTCCAATATATCTGATTAGGATCCAAGGTTTACCTTGACATTTTGGGAAAGTCGTTAGCATACCCTAGAAACAGAGTTGAGTTTCAACACAACCTATCATCCTTAGATATATGGTCAGTCGAAGAGGACAATTCAAATTCTAGAAGACATGTTGAGAGATTTCTCTATGAATTTGAATGGTGGTTGGTATCAACACCTACCTTTGGTGGAATTTTCTTATAATAATAGCTTTCACTCTAGTATTCAGATGACCCCTTATGATGCTCTCTATGGAACGAAAGGAAGAACTCCAACTTGCTAGGATGAAGTTGGGGAAAGAAAGCTATTAGGACATGATCTTGTTGATGAGATGGAATAAAAGGTAAGATATATTCAACATCATATAAGAGCATCTCAGAGCCAACAAAATAATTTATGCCAACATTAGAAGAAAAGACCTAGAGTTTGAATTTGGTGATAAAGTGTTCTTAGAAATATCTCCTTGGAAGAGAGTAATGAGATTTGGAAAGAAGGGCAAGCTGAGCCTTAGGTATATTGGTCTTTTTGAAATACTGATTTGTGTTGGGAAGGTAGCATACTAATTGGAACTTCCACCGAATATCTCTCAAGTTCATGATGTGTTCCATGTGTCTCTCCTGAGAAAGTACATACCTGATCCTTCACATGTACTAAGCTTAGAAGTTGTACCAATGGAGTAAGATTTTTCGTATGAAGAACATGCAATTGAGATTATGTGTCGTAGAGAAAATGTTCTACAAAACAAAAACTCTTGATTGTTTAATGTTTTATGGAGGAACCACCAATTAGAAGAAGCTAAATGGGAACAAGAGGATATGATGAGGGAGATGTATCCTCATTTGTTTGTTACGAAGTGACAAATTTTGAAGGGAAAAACTCTTTCTAAGGGGGTTAAAATGTAACACCCTGAGATTTTATGAGAAATGTTTTGTTTTTATGTATTATGTTATATGCAACAACAAAGGAATATTTCACTACACACAACATTGTCTTGTCTTGCGTTACACAAAAAAGCAACCTTCCTCGATATCTTGCATTGTACGCAATACTGAGTTTCACTAAACAACGATATGTTATTAAAATATTATATAAACAAGCCATTATTAATAGTAATAGCCACTTTTTGAAATCTTATGAATTTTATATTTCAAAATATACTTCATTTTTGGATTCATAATTTCAAAATTATCCTAGGTTGAATTTTTTGATATTTTTCTAAAAAAATTCAATTTTTTATGAATAGTGAAAACACTAAGTTATTGGTTAAAATTGACTTTTTTATTTTAATAATAATTTATTTTATTTAAATTTATTTTCGGTCAAAATAGATACATAATACTTATATATGTTCAATGTAATTCATTAGAGACATTTTATAATAATTTTAGATATATAAAAATTTTATTGAACTTTTTACCGCCTTTTACCCTCCTCATAGGAGCATTTTCAAATTTACATAAAACATAATTTTACCATTACAGTGAGTTTAATTTCATAAATACAAGAGAAAAAGTTGATATTATTTAGTAAAATGTGGTTTAATGAGTTGAAAATAATTTTTGGTGAATAGTAACTTTTAACATTTATTTACTAGGGTTAAAAGTAAATAGGGTAATTAAGGGTCAAAGTGATATTATTATTACCCTAAAACATGTCCTAATTCTATTGGATAAGTTTAATTTGGTCAAAAACATACTTAGTAATAAAATATTACCCTTTAGGTTCACATGGATTCGATTAGAACAATTATTATTATTTTATTTAAAGAAGAGTTAAAATAGTTAAAATATATATTTAATAACTAATGCATTTTTAATATAGGGTTATACATAAGATAAATTCAGCTATAAATATTTATTATAAAGATAAAAATATTTCATACATATTGGTATTTTATTTATATTTTTAAGAGATTAAATAATTTAATTTATTTATGATAATGATGATGCAGTAATTACCTTATTAATGAAATATTAACATAATTGATATTATAAAGATCCAAATAAATGAAATTTGAGAATTTTTATGAATTAAAGAAATTTTATAGTTAAATATAACATATTAGGGTTGGTTAGATGAATTTTTTTTGAAGTAATAATGCTTTTATGAATTTAGAAAAAAACAAAATACCAAATAGTGTCAAAATTGACAAAAAAGAGTTTATATAACAAATATTATATTATTAATTGATATAATGGTCCTAAAAATATAAGGTTCGTAGAAAAGAATTATATAGTAATATATATGAAATTAGTGAACCAATTGGTGTTCTATTGGCAGTTTATAGTTTGTTTATTAACCATATAGTATAAGAATACAAGAAGACACGGTAAAAGTTAAATTATATAACTTAAAGTTAAATCTAAATGATAAGGTACAAATGGTAAAATAAAAATGTCTAAAAAATATTGGTTGAGAGGATTTCGACCAATACCCACCCTAGACTCAATATAAGTCACTTTGGGGCCATTATAAACTGAGTATGAATTTATTATAAAATAATATTTTATGTTTTTTCTAAGGTTCCCCTCACACCTCTTATAAAAGTGCACTCCCCCTTCTCTCTAATTCACACCTCCAAAGCCATTAGGCTCGGCCAAAACCTGACCAAATACCCTCTAAACTGTCCTCCAGTCATCCTAGAGGCCTTCATTTAGTCATAATGCCTACATAATAATCCCTTTTGATCAAATCAAAAGGATGAACCCGGAGAAGAGGTAAATATCTCAACACCTATTCCAAGTTCCTTTCTTCTTCCAAATCCTCCTTCTTTGTTGTTTCAATTATTAAATAATAACAATAGTATCTCCTATATAATTTGATGTTATTATACAAATTTTACAACTGTATTAGTTATTTTATCCATCCTATGAATTAAAAATTCACCATACGTGCGTACGTGAGCTTACCGTCTCCATGCCGCGATGTTGTTTGTTACTCAAACATTTCATCATTTGGATGGGTATAATAATGAGCATAAATTATATCAATAATAAATATAACATTATTATGATTTTTTATATATGATATACAATCCAATTATATATGATTTTAATATCAAATGAATGATATCATCCCTTGTGTGTATGTACGGCCTACCATCTCCACGATGTGATTCGACTCGTTCTACATGATCTTAATTGAATAATGATTATATAAAGGAATTTAATGAATAAATATGATATATATTACACTAATACTATTCATTAAATGAGGTATATATAACCTAAAAAGAGGAATAAAAATTTATTCGATAAAACACGCATAATAACATAAAGTAATGAACACCCGAATAACAAGAATGAATGAAATATTACTAACAAAAAGATAATTATATGACCCTATATGATATCATAACAATTAATATGATTTTTTAATAAGTAAATTACATTATTTAAATCTTTATATAGGAGTATCAGATACATACGAAGCATATCAGAACTATGGTAGGGGAAAATCTTGCAATCTCATTTTTATCCAAGATTGTTTATACCTCAGAATTTACTGGGGAATATTTATTATCCACATCCATGTTTCCTCAATATGTAATATTCTTTATATCCTCCTATAAATTTTGAAATCCAATTTTACCTATTGGTGAATTTTTATTAAATGATATGAAAAGAATATTTTGTCATTTTCAGTACGAGATACTTTTTGACTTTTTCAGCCAAATTACAGGAAGAATGTTTTTTTAACTTATACAGCATGAATGGATTTATATGATTTCATATAACATTATTTCCATGAGGCTTCCTTAACAAATTTTCAAGTTTATTTTTAATTATCTCCTTTAAGTTTAAAATTTTATGGCATGTTGAGAATTGAAAAATGATTTGAAGTAGAAAGCATATTTTCCTCAAGAATGGAGTTCATGTGTTTTATCAAAATTATATTCCATATAAGATAATATAGGGTTATTTTTTCTCCATATTATTAAATTTATTTGATTATGTTATAATGGAATTATTTTTATGATGTCCTTTTATCTTATTTGGATTATGTTATGATGGAATGATGTTTAAGAATCCCATTTTTATTACATGGGTTATGCTGTGATGTATGATTTATGATTTTGTGGCACACATAAGAATGGTATCATTACAAGATGGGTGGGAACTATATCTCCCTCCAATGAATTTGTTAAAGATTTATATCTCATGAGATAGACATGGCTAGAACAACAAGCTAATCTGGTTCAGTGATACAGGACTGGAAGGAGGAGTGAACTTGGTTTAGTAATTGTCTTTGTCCACTATGATGGTCTGGGAAATGAGTCATGACTAATATGAAATGATTTCCTATGATTATGTGTGTATGACACAAAGTTTCATGTCTTATGATAAAATTATTGGGATTAAATTTCACTACTATTATTTATCCCATGTTATGATATTATGATCTCTTTTTCAGGTCAATATTTTCAAAATGTTATGTTCTTATGAATATGATATTTTTAATATTTCCTTTGATTACCATTTCTGAGCATTTGAGCTCACCCTTTTGAATGATTTCTTTTCCCTAGGCCAGGAAGAAGTGTTTTAAGTAGGATATGCCTAAAGGGACTCCAGATATGATGAAATAAATTGGAGACAATGTAGATTCTTTATGAACCAGTTGTTTATGTTTCCCAATTTCTAAAGACACCATACCTATACGGTCCTATCATGGATTTGATATATGTTATAATAAGTATTCTTCAATTATGAAGTAATAACAATGTATATAAAGTATGGGTCATTATATTATAATAATATACAACTATTATAAAAAAATTTAATCCCAAAAATTGTATGATATATAATTATTAATATTTTTTATCATACATTGTTTTATTCACTAAAATGAAGTGTTTTAACCGTAAAATTAATTTCTTAGGGTCAACCATTTAAATTACAAAAGATGGATATATAAATTTTTCCAAATCAATATATAAAACATCATGTCAGTGCTCTGATAACAAATATTTTTGTAGTTTATCAAATTTATATCTCACGGTGGGGGGGGGGGGGGGGGTGGGGGTAAATTTTAATCTTTGATTTTACCTTTCAAACACATTATTACGTATTATATTAATATATCTAATTCTATCCCAAAATTTTAAACCAAATTGACAATAAAAAATATATAAAAATAATGTAAATATAACACTAATGTTTTTATAGTGATTTCGGTTCTCTATGATAATAACCTACTCCACTCTAGATGAACCGAATGAGGGTTTAGTGATTTTATTAATATTAATTTCTAGTAATCTATATATATGAGAAAAAGTAACTAAATCATAATATATTTATAAAAAAAGTTATTT
The DNA here is from genome assembly GCA_963277665.1 of Viscum album. Taxonomy (NCBI): domain Eukaryota; kingdom Viridiplantae; phylum Streptophyta; class Magnoliopsida; order Santalales; family Viscaceae; genus Viscum; species Viscum album. Next base: position 596,983,163 of record OY728159.1, on the reverse strand, counting down.
TTGTAGTACCCTTATAATATGATATCTCTCATCCTCACAACACTACATGTAATGTAATAAGGAAACACAAAATAATGAATAGAAAATGTTTGGATTTAAAATTAGTAACAATTTAATTGTGTATGACCACTATTTGCAGTAGATGAACATATCGAATATTTTTTTTCGCAATAAAAAATTTGAATAAGAAAAAATGAGATCAATTGATCGTCCAGAAAAAAATGTAATAAATTTATTTCTTCTTTATTATTTTTTCTCAATTAAAAAACATAAAGAATAAAAGTTATATATTTTTTTGAATTTATAATCATACTCTATTAGTAAAAAGTACTTATATACGATCATTAGTGTGAATTTATTCTTTCAAAAACAACCACACACATTTTTCTGTATCATAACAATATATTTAAATAGTAATTTGATTAATATACAATAAATAAATATACATAATCAAATCATTAAAAGTAGGTAAATTATAACCCATCATGTATTTATTTAGTCTTTAATGATAATGAATTGTTATAATTTTACCATTCCTTTTCTAAAAATCAATACTTTGTTTAATTAATATTTAAATATTGAGAAAATAATTTCTTATAAATATCAAATATTAATTTCCTTGAAAATATATTAGAAATTTAAATTTAAAAAAGAAACTCATTTTGTTCCATTATGAAATATAAATATTGAAAAAAATTTCTCTTTAATAATTGATTCAATTTTCTTAAGTATACATATAAATAAAAATGTATATAATCATGTATAAATATAAATCATTACTGACATATAAATAGTTATAAAAATAATAGCTTTTGTATGTTTCATTTAAAGTATAATGTATATCACATATGAATAAACTATAGTTCCAAAAGTTCACATAAGAATATGTTTACAGTACGCAAGGTGATTTAAAAAGATTATTTTATTGAACTCAGAATAAGTTCAAAATTTACTATCATAGGTAAGAATAAAAAATATCAATGCAAGGATTTTTACTTTGTGAAATTATTTATAAAATAATAATTTAAGACTTGAATTAATTTTATAATATGAAAGTATTTCAATGACTTTAAAAACTGACAAAATATTAACATTTCAATAAATAAAAATTAAGTCACTTAATGTGGAACCCACAAAAAAACAAAAAATGATATTTTTGAAAATAACCAGATAAGATATGGTGGAGAAAAATAACTATCCTAAAATAATTTTCGAATCATTGAAGAATATTATGGCTAAATATTCTCTAAAATCATAAAAATTAATTTGAAATGTATTTTATTGGAGTTTTAAAAAATCTTCATTAATTTCATATTTATTAAAATAAATTTTTTAAACCAAAGTAAAATCAACTAAATAAATTGAATTTTTTGGTATTTATAGAACTATGTGAACTGATAATACAATGAATTATATATATAAAAATTACCTGAATAATATAGATAAATTGATAGAATATTCACTTCAGAGATAATTGTGTGCAAAGGGGTTGATTGGTAATTTTATATAATTAATCTTACTTAACCCATATTAGGTGGGTAAGAAAAATTATTATAAATATTGAAAAACTAAACATACTATTTTGAAAATATTCAATAATTTGGGTTAAATTTGTTTAAAGGGAGGGTTGGTTTGATATTGAAAATAATTACAATAGTTTAGGAAAAAAATAAAATTTTAATTCCTATAAACAATCAATATTTAGAATTTAATATTTTATTTCATTATTATACTAAAAAGAATAATTTTTTAAAACATATATTTAACTCAAATAATTCAATTAAATATATATCTCATATTAAAAAGTATTTATACCCAATTAAAATTTATAAAAAATGTTAAAATTTAGATTATAATATTTAGGTGGGTGGGTAAAGTAAAAAAAAGTTGGGACCTAAACACCATACCCATGTTTTGTGAGGGGTTGTTTTGGTTTTCTAATTTTGTGGGAGGTCCATCTAAAGTTTAAATAGTTTTGTGGTTTTAATTTTTTCTTCCAATCCCTTATTTATAATGTTATGATTGGAAATACATTTATATTTCTCACAACCTACCCAATATCATATTTGTAATTGGAACATGTGTTATATTTCAAAAAAATTTCAATTAATATCACAATGTTGAAGTGTAAAATAGTTATAAATACTATAAGAGTACTATAATTTTTGTATTGATTTACAGTACGAGAATTGTTTTTATATGTGAATTTATTATGATGATAATTATGATCGTTGAAACTTCATTAGAATTAGTATATCTACAAAATGTTAATTTTGATATAAGATTTATTTTCATGATGTAGTAAGAGGAAAATTTTAATTTCATTATCTATAGTTGATTCTTAATAAATTTTCATATGTGGTTCATGTAATCATAATCATTGGTAAAACAAAATTTAGAAGAATTTATATTTTAATAAATACATGTCCTCATAAATTATGACAACGAATTTACGATTATCATTTATGAGAATCTCATATCTCTTTCAAGGAATAAACGTTTTGGTATAACAAATACCATTTTGATAGATCATATTAAAAACATTTTATGAATCTTGGTTTTATTATCATTGAGTTCGATCTTGTTAATAATTTTTTATGGTTTTGGATACTAATATATTCATTTAAACCAAACATAGTCCAAATAAGATAAAGTATTTTCAATTGAATGAAATTTTATTTATTATATATTAGTTTAAATAAAACATGAGATTATTTATTTATTTAGTATTAAATGATATTTTTTTTACAATAACTTGATATTAGGGAATAATTATGAACTATTATATGTGATTTTGGAATTATTACTCATGGTTACATGATCAATTCATTCACACATGTAATTCCAAAACTGAGGTGCTTAAATCCTAAGTATTGTACTAAGAGTACATAAGGCCTCAAAAACATCCCTCGAACACTAGATATGATTTAAAAGAGGAAATATATAAAATTAAATCATAGAAAACAATAAACAAAATATTTATTAATGTAAATAATGAAAATGGAAGTTATTTAAATAAATAATTTGAACATAATGTTGTGATATAAATTAAATTGTTTAAAAAATATAACAATTAAAATAAAAGACTGAACACATGATGAAATGAAATAAAAATATTAAAACCTTGAACTGTTGTCTCCTCTAATGTATCTCTAATGGAGAACCACTACTGACCACTGATGAAGAAGAAAGTATTCCCTTTACCACCATCAGGACTCATCCTATCAAGATATCAAATAACGTGCATATCTAGGGGTGATTATAAACCTAGTATGACTCGCCCAATGAATCAAATACACCAAAATGATGGAATATTTGCAATATACAATGACAATAATAATGAAAAATGAAAAACATTATTTTTTTATCCAAATACATTTTTTATTAAAAAATATTCGACAAAAAATTATATTTATAATTTAATAATAATTTAAATAAACTAAAAAATAATTAATTTAAATATTTCACATTTTATGTTTTCTTCATCAAATTTTATTTCAATTTTTTTTAAATTTCAATAAAACCCCTTGTTTTTTGAGAATTTATAAAAAAATATCCATTTTATATATCTAAAGAAGAATCCTTATTTTCATAAATCTAAATAAAATTATCATTTTCCCAAAATCCAATATATTGTACTCATTTTACAACATCCAAACAATGTTCTCATTTTCTAAAATAGTCCCCATGACAATGAATCCTTGAGTATAATGGAAAATCTATAATTTTAATCCACTAAAGAAAAATCTCCATTTTACGAATCCATTGTTATCTAGATTTATGATGATATGAGTCCTCATACATCTAACATTAATATAATAGTGAGTATATCCATATATCTCCACTTATCCTAGCCCTTACTTACCTGAATTCACAATATATATGATATCACATCCTTGGGAATGAAATTTAGGTTTTAAAAACTAGTCTCCAAAAAACCATTTTACACACACAAAAACACACACATGATCATACACACACACAATCAAACACACAAATGTACACATACACACACACGCACGCACAACATGTGGTAAATCAATGAAATCACAAAAAAGAAATTTGAGTCACATTTATAATCAAAATAATATTATAAATATTAACTATTTAACAAACCATGGAAGATAAATTAAAAATATCTTTTTTAAAGAACATAATTTTCTTTACAAATAACAATGGATATAAAATCCTAAATATTTAAAATTTGCTTTTCCAAAATTTTCATTTTTCCCTAACTTAATTATTTTTCCTAAATAATGAAATTTTACTTGGAAATATATAAAAATTTATTAATATGAAAAAAGTGGTCCAAAATAATAAATGGGATTCAATAAACTTACATATATTTGTTCATATTTTTTTGAATCATAAATGTTTATTTACCATTAAATAATTAATATAATGATATAAAATAGAATTTATTTTTATAAAACTAATATATTAATTTATATTTTTTATTATAATTATAATATAATTTTATTAGATCATAATTAATTTTTCGATGTGTAATAAAACATGTATAATATTAAAATCTGTAATTCTCATGTAAATAATGTTTTCATTTATAAATTAAATTTCACACAATTAGGAAATTATTCTCATAAAATTGAGTATTTTTTTAATATTATTCATTGAAAAATGGTTATGGTAAATTTTTAGGATTATTCTAAAATAGTTTAACTTTTTAGTGAACAATAAAATTCTGTGATTAACAGAATTAAGTAAATACATGAATTATTTAATCATGGATGATGTATGGATGATTTAAGAAACACGAGTTCAAACTAATAAGAACTAGTTACTATATTTTATAAAAAATAATCAATACTATTTTTTATCTTAAGCAAAAATAATAATCAAATGAATAAAATAATAAAAAATCTCATTTCTTTCCCACTATAAATACCACCCCTCATAACCACTTTTTCTCACACATAAAATTCAAGAATGTTTTCAAAATTTCTTCCCATTACGCCTCCCCTAAGTTATGGTCTTTATTGTCTCACTAAATTACAATTTCAATGTGACTTAAGGACGTTCTGAATGAGTGGAATTTAAGAGGTAAAATCCCCTTTTGTTCTTTTAATTTTCTTTCAATTTCATTTCTTTTATTGTACATTTAATAACTCCTCTATAAAAACATGCATTAAAAATTCATTACCAAATATAGAATGTAATTTTATTATTTTAATGGTATATCCACCACCTATAATTTATCTACACCTTTTTGTTCTAAAAATGAAAACATTATTTGTGAGGTGTAGATTCACCACCTATGTAGAGAATTATTCTTTCATTTTCTGATACTACCTTCAAGGATGATTGTAAAAGTATTTTTATATATAAAAAAATTATAATATGTATATGAAAACTTATTTAGTTTCATTTAACCAATTTATATACATAATATTAATTAATAAAGCAAAACTAGTGTGTGATGGTCAAAAAACACCATAATAATCAAAATAGATTTTTTTATGTTTTATCAAATGAATCATCCTTAAATATGGAATAATAATAATATTTACGACACTAAATATTATAAAAAATTATTAATAAAATATAATTTAAATTATACATAACTATTCCCATTTAACATGATATTTCGTACATGTATACAAAAGAATCAATCATGGGAATCATGGAAACAAACAGTTTTGAAGGAAAAAATTTGAATATTATAACTCACCAAAAAGACTATAAATGAACATAATAATATTATACTAAGTAAAATAAATTTGTGTTCGGTTCTAAATTAAATTATGAATGAATCTAATTTAATTACCTAGTATATTAAGTACCAGTTCATAATACATTCGTATATACGGTAAGGGTTCGATCGAGAACCTCTATTTTTCATTCGAGTTATGATTTCTATATCATTACCCAAATGAAAATATTCTACATTTTTATATAATTATTATAAAATTTATTTATATGTTCCATAAATCATGTATATAGATAATTTAATCTTTGATTTAAGGGGAAGTACATGTTTTATAAGGTTCACTTTTTTATTCCCCACGATAAGCAAACCTGACTAATGGTTACCTCCCAAAATCATAACAACTTATAATTATAATATATTATAAATTGTATGAAGAAATTAATTTTATGAAGTCACTAATTTAATAATGATAAACTATATTACTTAACTTATATATTTATATATCCAATTATTCATTTTCCACTTCAAATACTATTTATATTTTACCTTAAACTGCATTGAAGTGTACATTTTCAAATGCTTTTTAAAAAATATTTTTCAAATTTTCATTTTATGTTAGACATAATTAATTCCTAAAAAATAATTTCATTTTCCTAAAAATTTATTTTTCGAGATATACATGATTACAATTTTATTTAATGACTAATATAAATTATTTTAAAATAGAACTATACATTTTAAAGTAAAAATGGTATTTTTCAATATAATTTTTCTATGATTTTTGTAGAAACCCAAAGCTTGAAGTACATAGAAATTACATTACATTTGCAGAATACTTAATACATGAAAAAAATAGACGGCCAAAGACTGTATTAGTTTAGTGTCTTTGTAAACTTGGATCATAATCTTTTAATCATGGTGAATGGTCTTCAACATCTCGCATAATGATCTTCCCCACTGGTTTTCTTACCTAAAACCATTATTTTTATCCTGGGGAAAACAAAATATAAAAATAGTGAGCTCAAATGATCAGTAAGGGTAAACATGGAGAACATAAAAACAATCCATAAACATTTGATCATAAAAACATTAATATAAAACATAAAAATCATGAGCAATGAAATAAATAATGGAAGTACATAAGTCATAGATCATAAAGGAAAATTAATCATGATAAAATAGCATGGGAATAAAACATGTAATTGTGGAAAACCATTAAGCACATGTTATGATTTCCATCGTAGCCAAGGAATTGCTGCCAAGACCATCATAGTGGAAAAACTCTATTACTGAAATGTGTTTACATTCCATTCCCTACAAGTATATCTCATGAGATTTAATTCCTTACCAATTACATCAGATGGAGATATATGTCCTACCCATCTCATAATGAAATCATTCTTACTTGTTCCACAAAATAAACATAAATCATTCATCATAACCGAAGGAATAAAATGGGTCTCATAAACATTATCCCATCATAGCGTAATACATATAAAACAAATTGATATCATTTCATCATAAGAAGAATCAATCAATGAAAACAATAGAGAAATTATACTTGAAACATAAACATATTAAATAATGTAATCTTAGATGGAAAATGGTTTTGATAAAACACTTGAACTGAACTCTTGAGGAAAATATCCTTTCTTCATCAAAATGATTTTATTTTAAAAAAATGACATGAATTTATAAAATAAATGGATTTTTTTAAAAATAATCATGAAATCATGTAGAGTAATATTCATGAAAATAAGCCGTTATGGAAGGAAATACACCGTTCATGGAGACGGTAGGATTTACGTATGCATGAACGCTGTTTTCATTTCCTTATTGAATTGAATGGAATTAAGTAAATTAAACATATATGTACATAAATCCAGTATCATTATTATGTCATATCTTTCATTATTTTTTATTATATATACTTTATAATCATAGTTGAATGGTTAATCATGGAAAATGAATCTCATCTCACTCTTGGAGATGGTAGTCCGTACGTACGCACAAGCAAAAATATCATTCTTTTGATATTAAAACTGTATATGATTGGATGGTATATCATATATAAAGAATCATCATAATGTTTTATTTATTATTTATATCTTTTATAATCATTATTATACCCTTCCAAATGATGAAATGTTTGAATAACAAACTACACCACGACGTGGAGACGGTAAGCCTTACGTACGCACACGTGGTGACTTTTTCATTCATAGGATTGATAAAATAAATAATATGGTTGTAAAATTTTTATAAAAACAAAAAAATATATAGAATATACTGAAATTATTATTTTAGAATGGAAACAAAAAATTAGGAGGAAGTGGAATAAGAAAGGAACTTGAAATAGGTGGTGAGATATTTACCTCTTCTTCGGGTTCTTCCTTTTGATTTGACCAAAAGGGCTCCTAAAGTTGGATTTATAACTAATGGAATGTCTATAATATGAAGGGATGAAAATTAAGAGGGTATTAGGGTTGGGGTTGGCCGAACCAAATGGGGTTGTAGGTGTGAATTAGAGAGAAGGGGGAGTTCCCTTTTATAAGAGATGTGAGGGGAACCTTAGGAAAAAACATAAAATATTATTTTATAATAAATTAATATTCGGTTTATAATGGCTCCAAAGTGAATTATTTAGAGTATAAGGTGGGTATGGGTCGACAGTATCTCAACCAATAGGGTTTAGTCATGTTTAGGTTATGATTTTAACCCTATCATTTAGATTTAACTCTAAGAATAATAATTTAACTCTTAGTGTGTCTTCTTGTATTGTTACACTATATGGTTAAGAAACATACTATAAACAACCAATAGAAAACAAATAGGTTCATTAAGGTCATATATACTATTATATAAGTCTTTTGGCCGAGACTTATATATTTAGGACCATTATATCAATTAATAATATAATATTGGTTTTAAAAAGTCTTTTTTGTCAAATTTGACACTATTTGGTATTGTGTTTTTTATAAATCCATACCATTATTACATCGAAAAAAAAATTCCTCTAAACCACCCTAATATGTTATATTAACCTAAAAAATTAGTTTAATTAATAAAAAGTCTCATATTACATTTATTTGTGTATTTATAATATCATTTATGTTAATGTTTCATTAATAAGGTAATTACTGCATCATCATTGTGTCATAAATAAATTAAATTATTTAATGTCTAAAAATTATAAATAAAATACCATTATGTATGAAATATATTTATCTTCCTAATGAATATTTATAGTCGAATTTATCTTATGTATAACCCTATATTAAAAATATTTTAGTTATTAAACATTGATTTTAACTATTTTAACTCTTCTTTAAATAAAATAATAATAAATGTCCTAATCTAATCCAAGTGGACCTAAAGGTTAACAATTTATTCCTAAGGTTTTTTTTGTTCTAATTAAACTTATCTAATATAATTATGACATGAATTGGGGTAATAATAATATCATTTTTACCCTTAATTACCCTATTTACTTTTAACCGTGGTAAATAATATTAAAAAGTTACTATTCACAAAAAATTATTTTTATCTTATTGAACCAAATATTATTTAATAACAACAACTCTGTCTCTTGGATTTTGTAAATTTCACTCACATAAGCATTAAAATTATGATTTATGTAAATTTGAAAATTTTTCTTAGAGGTGGGTAAAAGACGGTAAAAAGTTCAATAAAATTTTTATATATCTGAAATTATTATAAATTGACTCTAATAAAATACATTGAATGTATATAAGTATTATGTATATATTTTGACCTAAAATAAATTTAAATAATGTAAATTATTATTTAAATAAAAATTTGGTTTTAAGCAATAACTGAGTGATTTCACTAATCATAAAAAATTTAAAGATTTCAGAAAAATACCAAAAATTCACCCTAGGCTAATTTTGATATTCCAAATCCAAAAATGATATCCATTTTAAAATATAAAATTTAGAAAATTTCAAAAAGTGGGTATTACTATTCATAACTACTAGTTTATATAATATTTTAATAAAATATCGTTGTTTAGTGAAACCCGGTATTGTGTACTACACACGCTATCGAGGAAGGTCACGATTGCATGTAATGCAAGCCATGTCAGGGCATCATGTAGTGAAAGATCCCTTTGGTGTTGAGTATAACATAATCAAAACTTATTTCATTTATACATTGAACAAAATTGATTCTTAATTTTGCGTAGAATAATTTCCACAAAATGAACATGAAATTCTGTGTAACACGAGCCAAGAATAGTGTTGTGTATACTGCAAGATAATACTGTGTTGCATATAGCACTAGCTAATCATGGTGAAGTGTACAATATAAAAATAATATATCTCATAAAATATCGGGGTGTTACATTCTACCCCCCATAAAATGAATTTCACCCTCGAAATTCGTCGGGGTTATAAATCGTTTACTACTGTAATGTTTCATTCATAGAAACCCACATCGTAAAAAGGAATTCTAAAACTGAATTTTATAAAGTGAATTATTAAAACATAATGGTTACCCAAATTAACTCATCACTGGGTTTCCACATAAGAGAACATAGCTGAAAATATGGATATGGAAGAGAAATCTAACCATCATGTTTTGATGGAGAGTGGTAGAGAACATGGCTACGAAAAAACAAAAAATCACAAATCCATAAATTCTTGATGATATAAGGTACTATTTGACTCATCAGATATGATAGTATTATGACAACATTATTTGGTTTTCAAGATCCTTTCCATAAAGTTGATTAATTTTTTCATAAGGATAAATACTTACTTGATTTCAGTGTAATATTTTCATTGGTCATTCCATGAACAATTTCCACTTCATCCATTATTAAATAAATGAAGGTGAATTTTTCATTCTTGAAGTGTTAGTAGATCATGAGATAGGTTATTCCTTCTGTCTCAAAAATTTATCAAAAGTTATTAAATATACATATGTCTATCTATGGTGAGATTAACCGTATATGATTCCAAAAACAGACTTATACATCAACTATCATACCACTTATTAGAATACATCTAATTTCTACTAACCAGGGACTTCCTGTAGGCCAGTGGTAGGAGATAAAGGCCTGACGCACTTCTGTTGTGGTTCCATTCCCACAAACTTGTCCGCCATGATGGGTTGTCGTCCGTCCTACAGGTTGTTCTTTTTCTAAAACTACACTATTATAACATTCCAGAAATAATACCATAAAAAAATTTATATCCATAATCAATATTATCTTATATCCAATATAATCCCTTTCAAATCATTAGTCTTATCCAAAAAACTTATATCCAAGATCGTAGTATAAAAAAATGATTACTAGAAATTTCATCAATCAAGCATGTGAATACCATCATTTGTCATACGATATAGCTTATTGGTTGCATTCCAAACATTTGAATACCTTAATTGTGTATTCTCTTGAAAAATGAATACCAATTAAACCTTAGTGAAAACATGAATGCTGTCAAAAGTGAACTATTTCCACATTCCAAAATCTAAAAATTTCTATATACTCAAACCATGATGTCACTTTTTCCTTATATCAATCACGATCTCATTAATACAATCAGACATACTATTTTGTCTTTATCCATTCATTATGCTCATATCATCTTCTTTCCAAAAATATCTAAATAAACATTAATGGTTACCTGTACTATTCAACATATAATTTCAAATACATTAGAAAAAACAATAGTGTAACAATCCTTAAGTGTTTCTTTATTCCATATTACCATTAACATAAATCTAGAAAAACGTACAATTATTCCAATACCTTATTAAACCATTGACTGAGCTTCATCATTTTATTCCTCAACACTTATTTTATCTCATATATCATTTTTAGTCTCTTCATCATCAACAACATAAATACTACTCATACGACCATGCTGATTCTCTTCAAGAGATTTTCACTTAGGGAATTGGTTTGCATAATGCCTATACATTCCACATTTAAAACATTTAAATGTTGTTTATGTCTTATCAATGCCATTATCCTTGTCCATGGTGATAACTAAACCTTTTCCTTTGCACTTACTAGCTTTGTGTCCTTCTTTTCCGCACCCAAAGAATCTTCCAGTTCCTTTGAAACATTCTCCCTGATTACTCTTACCACAAGATTTACATGATAGAAATTGAACTTTCCTTCCACTATGACCATCATGAAACTCCATCTTTCCCTTATTAGATGAGTTAATAAACTTACCAATGTTGCGATTATTGATCATATTATGAGATTGTTGATTTGGCATAATAAAGATTTTTCGACTTCCAAATCCTGTTTCATTTGGATTCTCATGAAGAATATCATTCCATTGTCCATCATATCTTCCATTATCACGAATCTTCCTATTTATATCCATTTTCTAAAACCGAAAATGAATAGTGTAAGAGGAAAAAATAACTTTAGGAAGACAACATAATCAAGAGGCTTACTTTCAATCTCTAACATCTTAGGTTTAATCCTTGGTTATTCATGGTCGTTTTTATAATTCTTGGACTACAACCTATAATTAGACTTAACCTAAGAAATATCTTTATGTTTGTCACTAAAGTTTTTGAATACTAGTTTCTTAATGGTTAACTAAACCTTCGCTCTGATCCTAACTGTAGAAACTCAAATCTTGACATACATAGACATTACAATACATTCTTGAAATACTTAATACATGACAATAATAGAAACTCAAAGAACGTTTTTGATTAGTATATTTGGAAACTCGAAACATAATTTTATAATCTTGGTGAAAAATCATCAACATCTCCCATAACAAACATCCCATTTGGTTTAAATATCTAAAACCTTTATTTATATCTTGGGGAAAAGAAAACATAAAATGGGTTTGCTCAAATGCTCAGTAAGGGTAAACATGGAGAACTTGAATGCAATCCATAAACATTTGAACGTATGAACATGAATATAAAACATCAAAATATTGAGCAATGAAATACATCTTTTGTAGTATGTAAGTCATAGATCATAAAGGAACATTAATCATGGTAAAATATAATGGGAATAAAACATGTAATTGTGGAAAAACATTAATCACAAGTTATGATTTCCATAGTAGCAAAGGCATTGCTGCCAAGACCATCATAGTGGACAAAGGCCATTTCTAAAGCGAGTTTACTTGCTGTTCATTCCATGTCTATCTTGGGATATATAAATCTTTACCCAATGAATTTGAGGGAGATATAGGTCCCAGCCATCTCATAATTAAATAATTCTTACTTGTTCCACAAAATAAACATAAACCATTCATCATAAGCCAAAGAATAAAACGGGTATCATAAACATTATCCCATCATAACGTAATCCCTATAAAACAAATGGATATCATTCCATGATAAGAATAATAAAACTACATAAATAATAGATGAATTATACTTGAAATATAAACATATTAAATTATGTCATCTTAGATGGAAAATGGTTTGGCAAAACACTTGAGAAATGAATTTTGAAGGAAAATATCCTTTCTTCTTCAAAATAATTTTATTTTGACAAAATTCCATGAAATTTTAAAAGAAAAGGATTTTTTGGAAAATAATCATGAAATATTGTAGATTAAGATTCATGAACATAAGTCAGTATGAAACTTTAATAATTCATTCATGCTATAAAAGTTAAAAAAACATTTTCCTTATACTTTTAACAAAAAATCCAAAAAGTACCACATATGGTAAACAAAAGCAGGATTCCTTCCATAAAAGAATGTAAAATTCAAAGATGGGTAAAAATGACTTATAATATTAAAAACAGTATGAAATACTATTTTTATGGACATATATGAAAAAAATAACACCAGTAAATTCATACGTATAAGCAACCTCAGATAAAAATGAGATTTTCCAAATTATCCCTTACCTTTGGTCAAATTTATCCTGTATGTGCCGAAACTCTTGTATAGTGGGTTTAAACATATTATTAACTTGTAAAAAAACCATAAAAATATTTATGACATCATATATGATTCACATATAACTTTATATTACCCGTTCTTTTATAATTCCACGTTAAAGCTGCGTTTGGGTAAAATTGTTTCATTTATCATACGTGTTTTGACTGGTTGTTCGTGATATTATTACTTATATACTGATTTAAATAATTCCATAATTTAAAACATGATTTAAATATAATATATATTCATCATATAAATATATATGATAGATCGATAAATGGAAGGAAATACACTTTTCAGGGAGACGGTAGGTCGTACGTACGCATGAACGTTTTTTTCATTTCCTTATTGAATTGAATGGAATTAAGTAAATGAAACATATATGTACATAAATCCAGTATCATTATTATTTAATATCAATTAGTATTATTTATTATATATAATTTATAATCATACTTTAATGGTTAATCATGGAAAACGAATCTCATCGCGCTCGTGGAGATAGTAGTCCGTACGTACGCATGACCGACAATATCATTCATTTGATATTAAAATAATATATAATTTGATGGTATATGAAATATAATTAATCATTATAATGTTATTTTTATTATTTATATCACTTATAATCATTATTATACCCATCCAAATGATGAAATGTTTGAATAACAAACTGCACCATGACGTAGAGACGGTAAGCCGTACGTACACACGTGTGGTAACTTTTTCATTCATATAATGGATAAAATAACTAATATGGTTGTACAATTTTTATAATAAAATCACATTATATATAATATATTTATGTTATAATTTTTAATGGAAACCACACAGAAGGAAGATGTGGAAAAGAAAGGAACTCGAAATAGTTGGTGAGATATTTACCTCTTCTTTTGGTTCTTCATTTTGATTTGATAAAAAGGGCTCCTTAAGATTCCTTTATGACTAAAGAAATTCCTCTAGTATGAAGGGAGGACAGTTGATAGGGTATTTCGGTAGGGTTTGGCCCAGCCAAATGGCTATAGAGGTGTGAATTAGAGAGAAGGGGGAGTGCCCATTTATAAGAGTGGTGAGGGCACCTTAGGAAAAAACAAAAAAAAATTATTTTATAATAAAATCATATTCGGTTTATAATGGCTCCAAAGTGAATTATTTAAAGGATAGGGTGGTTTGGGTTGTAATAATTTCCACCAATATGTTTTATACAAGTTTAGGTTACCATTTTATCCTTATCATTTATATTTAACTCTATGTTAAATAATTTAACTTTTGTAAAGACCCGTAAAATTCAAGTAATTTTTTTTCTTAATTTTCTTTGGAATTTTACAAGAATGCAGTTTTTGACGGCACATGATTCCAAGGCCCGGTGTTCCCAGAATCATTTTTCGAAGTTTGGCTCAGGTACGTTTAGTGAACGAACAAGCGGGTTTTTTTAACTTTTGAACCGGTGCTCGAAATCGAATTCTGCGGGCACCGATGGAATCGCAGCGCCGGTATTTGCATAGAAACGCCTCTTCCGGAGTTGCATTTTCTCGGGTGTAGTTTTTAATTTTTTGGGGTTAAGTGAAGAAAATAAAATAAAGAGGTGCGACAACTTTATTTTATTTCACTTAAAGTCACTTTAAGCTGCTTAAGCTGAGTTGAAATAGACAGGGTGGAACCCAAAATATCCAACCCTCTTGGTAGGATATTTGTGAGGTGGGGCCCGCACGAGCCCCACCTTTTCTTTTCCTCTAAGTAAGGCACCTATGAAAACTCCTCTTTAATGAAAGTCAACTGACGTGTTTTCTAAATTCTTAACGCCCCTATTAATTCGGCGTTTAGTTCATTTCATTTAATTCTATGAATTAATATGTTCGTTACTTATCTTTGAAATCAACTGTTGGCATAATATTAAATTGAGACCAACACTTGTCTTTTGAGGGGTGTCTTGTTTAGAGGATTTGGAGAAATCTCTGAAGCTATAAGTTCTTCATCTTTCTTCGCGAAGAACTCCTAGAACGCAAAGAACACGAAGAATGCCGACCTTTGACAAGAGGCGACGAAGAATGACGAACCCTCAGAGATCAAAAATGTGATGTCGTGTACCGCGACGCCGAAGATTCTCCTTCCATGATGCTTCTTCCGCGACAATTCTTCCCCCCCGACAAATCTTCGATCAACTTCTTGATGTAGGAGATTTCTAATCTTTTAAATTCCTTTGTGGATTTTATCCTTAACATGGATTTAATTCGTGAAATTAAATCTGTGTGTTTTCTTAAACCCTCAGAGATCGTCGACGCGACGCCGTATACCGCAACGACGTGACACCCTCCCGCGAGGCGACGATCCTCTTCTTCCGCGACGGTCAATCCCATGAAGAACGCACGTTCGACGACTACGATGAGGTATGGGTTGTTTCTTTTTAAATCTTTGTGATTTAAACATACTATAAACTGGCAATCTAACCTCAATTGGTTAATTAATGTCATATATATTATTATATATTTCTTTTGTCCGAACCTTATAGTTTTAGGACAAATATATAAATTAATAATATAATATTTGTTTTAAAAACTCTTTTACGTCAATTTTGACACTATTTGGTATTATGGTTTTTCTTAATCTATAAAAGAATTATTAATTAAAAAAATACATCTAACCAACCATAATATGTTATTAAAAATATAAAATTAGTGTAATTCGCTAAAAGTCTCAAATTACATTTATTTGGGTATTTATAATATCACTTATGTTAATATTTCATTAATAAGGTAATTACTGCATCATCATTGTGTCAAAAACATATTAAATTATTTAATGTCTAAAAATCATAAACAAAATACCAGTATGTATGTAATATTTTTATATTTATAGTGAATATTTATAGTCAAATTTATCTCCTGTATAACCCCATATTAAAAATATTAAATTTTTAACCATTGAAAATAACTATTTTAACTCTTATTTAAATAAAATAATAATAAATGTCCTAATCTAATCCAAGTGGACCTAAAGGGTAATATTTTATTCCTAAGGTTTTTTTTTTGAATTACACTTATCCAATAGAATTAGTACACATGTTTGGGTAATAATAATATCATTCTTAAACTTAATTACCCTATTTACTTTTAACCGTGCTAAATAAAAGTAAAAATTTTCTACTGACGAAAAATTATTTTTATCTTATTGAACCACATCTTACTTACTGATATAAACCTTGTCTCTCTTATTTTATAAATTCCACTCACAGAAGTGTTAAAATTATGTTTTATTTAAATTTTCAAATTCTCTTAGGAGGTGGGTAAAAGACGGTAAAAAGTTCAAGAAAATTTTTATATATCTAAAATTATTATAAAATGACTTCAATGAATTAAATAGAATATATATAGTTATTATATATCTATTTTGACCTAAAATAAATTTAAATAAATTAAATTATTATTTAAATAAAAAGTATGTTTTAACTAATAACTCTGTGTTTTCACTAATCATCAAAAATTAAAAATTTTCAAAAAAATAAAAAAAATTCACCCTAGGCTTATTTCGTTATCCAGAATCCAAAAATGAAGTCCATTTTGAAAGGTAAAATTTACAAACTATCAAAAAGTGGGTATTACTATTCATAACGGGTAGTTTATATATTATTTTAATAACATATCGAAGTTTAGTGAAACTCGGTATTGTTTACTATACACGCAATATTGGAAGGTCGGGACTGCGTGTAATGCAAGCCATGTCAGGGATGCCTATAGTGAAAGCTCCATTTGGTGTTTCATATAAAATAATCGAAACTTATTTCATTTATACATTAAACAAAATATATACTTAATGTTGTGTAGAATAATTTCCACAAAACGAACAAGAAATTAGGTGTAACATGAGCCAAAAATAGTGTTGCATATACTGTAAGCTAATACGGTGTTGCGTATAGCACAAGCTAATCTTGGTGTAGTGTACTACCGAAAAAGAATATATCTCATAAAATGTTAAAGAGTTACAATTTTATTATAATATTATCATATATTTCATAAATATATATTGAATATTATTATTAATTGATATTGATCTCTTTTAATACCACCTACGATATTTCATTGATTCTTTTAGTATTATTTTTACTTGGGATGTATTATCTAGATACAATTCTTCAAATTACTTTGGATAGTTTAGGAATATGTTTATTAATTAGTTATATTATTTTAAATTCATATTCTAGTTTCAACATGAATTTATATGTTGAATATGTTCCACACTTTATATATGAAGAATTCAGTATACATCATTACTGATTGTTGATGCCTATTATAGCCCCTCGATTCATCAGTAGGTATCATGAGACAAACTAGATTGGTTTGTTACACATTTATGTATGGTGTCATGGAAGAATCAATTTATGATGTATGACATTATGCATTCCCTCATTAAGGTACTAGTGATTAATAGTCCACGTGATTATTCCACTAGTATAATATCCATGGATATGTTTTTTTCTCATGTGATTATTTATGGAATTATGTAATCATCGTTCATTCCTTCCATATTATAATCAAAATAATGTTTCAGTGGATGGTGTTTTTAGTTACTCACTATTCCTTTTTTTTATGTTTATTTTTTATAGAATTCACTATATTTTTTACACTTATTGAGTATCTAAGTTCACCCATTTCTTATTTTTTATTATCTCCCATGATGCAAAGATGTATATTAAAAATAACATGTAGTTATTATCTATGATTTTATGGAAGATTCCAATGTATTTGATTCAATTTTTCATTCAAATTATGATGTAACAATTATGTTTGTGTATTTTTTTCCAAGATACTAAACTATTCATCCCTTAGAGATGCAACATCCTTGTTTATTATACAAATGTAATAAAGTAAGGAAATGAATATTGGATACTGGTGTCGAGGTTTTTATATTTTGTATCAGAGGATGTTTAGTTGAAAACATGAAATCTATATTTAAAAAAATATATATTAGTAAACATAATCCTAAGATAGAATTTCAAGACACACATAGAAGAACATTCTAGAATTGTGGTAAGGTAGTGATTATGTGGGTCTTATTAGCAATACAACTATATCTGGATACTATAACTGGATGTGGTTTGGGAACATATATACCTAGGGGTAATAACTCGGCAAAGGTGAATTGGGCATGAATCAGCATAACCTGACATATAATAACATGCCTTACTATGCACTGAATTTGATACTAATGAGGTATATGATTAAGATAATTCACAATTATATTAAACCCATTATGAAAGATTTATAATTAACTATATCCCCAAAAAACCATGTTTATGATTATGATATTAGATATGACCAAAATTTTAAATTATTTTAAGTGTCACTAGTTTAGAAATCAGAATTTTTATTAATAATATAATTTAGTTTATTCCATTATTTAAAACAACATCTTGTTGAAGGAATGTAATCCACATCGATGAACACATTACATGTAGGTAATTCCCTTATGTGAAAGATAATGATGTTGTAAAAGGATATGAAACTGGAGTTGAAAAACTTATTACTATACTAGGACAACTAACTTAGGTTACGAAGAATAACATTACCCGTATGGAGTATCTTGATCCACAACATGGAGAAAAAATGTATGGACACTTCATGAGACAAGAGTTTTCATCACTCAATGGGAAAAAACCCATTTTTTGCTAAGCAGTGGATAAGTTCCTTATAGAAGATATTTCTCTCTTTGGGATGTAATGGATCAGAGATGGTTATCATGGATGTTTATCATATATCTATATATGTAGATCAATACTAGCCACTCACTCAATACATAAAAGAGGAGGAAGAAAATAAAAAGATGTAATATTAGTATTATATGGAAATTTTATAAGAAAAATATTCCATTCACAAATAGAGAGTGGATATGGAGAGGAAATTCTTGAATCTGAGGAAAAAGGATGATGAGAATGTTGCTAAGTATGAAGTCTATTTACAAGGTTATCAAGGCATTATGTGGATTGCATATGAATTCCAAATAGAAATATGAATGGATTAGATGATGGATTAAAATCATTCATATAAAGAGAATTAGTATCCAAAACATTCCCATCATGTGAGGATTGTGTTGTGTAATGCCAAGACCTAGAAATAATTATTTACATCTTGTGGTTTTAAAGGAAACAAAGGGAGGAATTAGTTTTCTGAACGCTTTGGAAAAAGAAATAATGAAAAGGGGAGTATTGGAAGAGTTAACATTCCATCCAATAATATGTTTGGAAGGAAACATCATGTAACATGCCTATTGGGGATTGGATTTCATTACATGTGTGGAGAAAAAGGATACCAAGATTATGATTTCAAGGGAATAGAAGAAGACACCAATGTTAAATTTTACAATTGTAAAGAGAAGGGGCATTTTGAAAATTATTTTTCTAAGAATAATTGAAAATTATCCTAGAAAAAGCCACGGGATAGGTCTATGCTTATGTAGTCACACAAGATGAGGTTGAAGTTCCTAATGAAGTGGTGGAGGGTACTTTAGTCATCTCCTCAAATTTAGCTAAATTTATATTTAATTCTGGACAACAACAATACATTTTGTCTCCTTATTTTTTGAAAAAAATTGTATATTTATAACTTGCCTTAACAAGGGATTTGTTAGTTAAGAATCATAGTAGAAACCTTATTACATCAAGGTTGTGTCGATTAGTTCTTATTATGACACATAATGGAGCTCTAAATATTTATTTTATCATCATAGATATGTTGAATTTTGATATAATCCTTAGTATGTGTTGGATTTCTAAATATAAATAAATAATATGTTTAAAATAGAAGGAAATTATGATTCATGATTAGGGTATGAATTTCTAATATTTAGAGGGGAGACATCATTTTGTTTTATATCTAGATCCATTTCTAGTAGCTCTTCTTAATGAAATTATTGGGGAAGATGAAAAAACATCATCAATGGATGTGGAAATAAATTTCAAAATAAGTAGGTACCTATGGAACACAAATAAATTGATGTATTTCAATGGGATTTAACTTGAAATACTTTAGAGTGGCAAGTTGAGTTTTAAACCAGTTTAATCTATGATGCAAGACATATAATAAAGACCCCTTATATAATTGAAACACTATAGTTAATAGGGTTAAATAATACACTATAGGAATTAAGGGATAAGAAATTTATATAACCTTGTGTTTCTTCTTGGGGAGATCCGATTATTGTTGTTAAGAAGAAAGATGGATGTATGAGTGTGTCCATTGACTATAGGGAGATAAATGCTATTACTATAAATAACAACTTTCCCCTACCCCGCATTGATGAATTATTTTATCAATATCCTTGATCTCAATATTTTTCAAAGATTGATCTTCGATCTAGATATATAAAATTATGAGTGAATAAATAAATTATTCCAATTACACCATTTTGAACCAGTTATGGACATTATGTGTTTAAATTAATGACATTTTAACTGACTAATGCACCCTCTTTTTAAGGATCTAACAAAGAAAGCTTTTAAATAATATCTTGACAAATTTTTGTTGTATTTATTGATTATATCTTTAAATATTTGAAAATATATGAGTACCATGAGAATAACATGGGTATTGTTATAAATACTATTAGTAGAAAGTATTTTTATGGGATGATTAGAATGTGGGAATTCCAGATTCAAATAGTTTCATTTCTTGGATATATTATCTCTAGAGATAGAATCAAATTTAAAACTAAGAAGAAAAAGGAGGTTTAAAAATGGTCTAAACCAATGAACATAATTGAGTTACATAGTTTAATTGGTTTAGTAGGTAACTATTAGGGTTTCATTCCTAAATTTTCACTATTTTCTATAATGTTAACTAAGATTACTCATAATGTAGTTATGTTTTTATGGACAAACTAATGTTAAGAATGCTTTGAATAATTGAACATGATATTATTTAATATTCTGATATTTAATCTAACATTGGGAAATGGTGTATGTTTTATTTTTAGTGATTCAAAAAATAAAGGATTTCATTGTGTCCTAATGTATAATGATAGAGTTATTTCTTATGCATGAATGTAGATAAAAACTCATGAAAAAAACTATCGAACTCATTATCTTGAGATATAAGCTATAATATTTTCTCTAAAGAATTGGGGAAACTCTATTTGTGATAAAATATGTGAGAAATATAAAAATCACAATGGTTTGAAATATATCATCTCATAGAATGAACTCAAAATGAGGAAAAAGGTGATTTCTGGAACTACTCAAGGATTGATATTTTTCAATACACTATCACCAAGGGAAGGAAAATAAGGTAGAATATGCATTGATATGAAATTATCATGGAGTTCTAAACAAAATGAGTATTGATAAGGATCCTCTGTACAAGGATATAGAAAATATGGATATGGTAATTTTCTAGAAAGTTGAAACATCACTACCCATTCAAATAGTTTCCAAACTATCGTTATTGTAAATAATTACATGTTATTAGTTTGACAATAATAGTTTTAAAAGGAAAATTAATGATGTGAATGATAGGAAATTGGTATAATTTATATTTGAATATGGAATATGAAAATTTGGGTGGATGATTTTTGTTCCCACTACACCCAGGCTAAAGAAATTATTGGACGATTCTCATAGCTCAAATTTCACTATACACCCTTGGATCACTATGATTTATAGTGATTTGAAAGAACATTTTTGGTATACAATATAACAAAGTAAATTGATTATTATGGATCAAGATGTTCTGTTTTCTAATATTTTAAGGATGAAAGACAACATATTATAGGATTCATTAAACCTATACATATTACTATATAGAAATGGGATGACAATAATATGGATTTTTAAACATGATTTCCAAGTAATCTAATAAATAATGAATTTTTTTTGGAAATTTTTGATAGACATACAAAATATTCACATTTCTTAAAAAATAGAATATTTTCCACTAGAGATCTATGAACAAGTCAATATTAATGATGTTTAATGACTTCATTGTGCACTGCTTTCAATTTTATCTAATCATGATCCAAAATACACATCAAAATTAGGGGCAAGTATTTTGAAATATTTTAATGATTTTTTTTCATTTGAGTTCTTCTTATCAAACTCAAATTTACGATTAGTCAAAAAGGGTCATTCAAACATTATAATACAAGTTAATATCATGAAAAATTGACTTTCTAGGTATGTGGGATCATTATTTACCTTTGGTAGAGTTTACCTATAATAATTTTTTCTATTCAAGTACTTAAATGGCATCGCATGAAGCTTTATATGGAAAGAGATTCCATACACCAACTTTTTGGGATGAATTTTGTGAAAGGAATATTATAGGCCCATAACTTGTTGAGAAAACAAAAAAAAAGTAAGGCCTATTCAAATCCCTGTCAAAGAAGGTAAATGTAGGAAAAAAAGATATACCAACTATTTAATGAAGGACTTGTAATTTTTAGTAGGATGTACTATTTTAATGAATGTATCTCAATGGAAGAATTCCATATGGTTTGGTAAGAAAGTGAAATTGAGACCTAGGTACATCATAACATTTTAAAATTTAGAGAGAATTAGAGCTCTGTCTTATCGGTTGGTGATGCCACCTGGCCTTTCTAAAGTACATGATGTGTTCAAAATATCATTGTTGAGAAAGTACATGCTAGAACCAACACATATTCTCACTTCTGAAGGAATGTAATTAGAACATGATTGATCTTATAATGAAAATCCTATCCAAATTCTAGACACTAGAGATTAGGTGTTGAAGAATCAGATGACTTCACTGGTAATGGCATATTAAAAAAATCATAAAATTTAAAAGATAACGTTGGAACCAGATGAACATATGATGATGAGAAACCCAAATAATTATATGTGGTGACATCCAATAAATATAATTGGTGAAAATTTTGAACAAGGGGAAAATGTAACACCCCAAGAGTTTCTGGCATGCTACTTTTAAATTTAGTATCTTTGATAGTTTACGCTACCCCAAACACCGAGTTTAAAAGAGTAATATACTATTAAATATGACTGTTTGAATTGTAATGTGACCATTTTGAATAGTAACATGAACTATAGAATAGTAACATCACATATGAATGTAAAAATAAAATATGGCTGTCTTTTGATTGAAAATATGGTATATTTATGTTATGGAATATGTAAATAAATGTTTCAAAAAGGATAAATTATGTTTGTTATTTATTTAAAACAGAAATGATTATTTACAATTTTATAGTTAATATAATGATAAAAAATGAAATTTTATTTCCTAAAATACATAAATAATTTATATTTTGTTTTCTTATGAATAAAAGATAATTTTATGAGACCTTAATTAATTTTTAAATGTGTCAAAAAATAGTTATATTATTAAAATTTGGATTACAAATATAAATTAAGATTTTATTTACATATTAAATTTTTCATAAAAAGAAAATTTTTATCATAAATATGGATTAATTTTTGAAATTATAAAAAAAGAAAAAATGTTAGGGTGAATTTTTGTGACTTTTCAAAAATAGTTGAATTTTGGGTGAATAGTGAAATATGGTAATTTCTGGTTTCAGCTGAATACATGAATTATTGAGTCGTAGATGATGTATAGATGATGTAAGAACCATTATTTTTAAATAAATTACACTATTTAAAGTATTTATTCACAATAATCAATTCTATTTTTTTCCTGATCCAAAAAAATAAGAAAATGAATAAAATAATAAAAAACCCCCTCTCCTCTACTTTGATCACCACCCCTCATCTATAAATAACACTCCTCATCACCTCTTCTACTAACACCTTCAAAGACCTGAATCTTATCTAATATCTTCCCAAAACCTAAGCCAAACCATTACCCCACGTTTTTTTATGGTCTCACAAAAATAACATTTATGAATTTCATTAAGCTGGTTCTCAAGGATTGGAATTCAAGAGTTAAATCCCCTTTCATTCTTTTAATTTTCCTTGATTTTCTTTTCTATTAATATCATTTCTTTAAATTCTCTATAAAAACATGAATTATAGATCAATTATATTATTTATGTTGAATTTTTGTTATGAAATTGGATATCCACCATCAATTCTGTTCTCTTCAATGTTTTTTTCAAAAAATGAAAACGTCATTCTTGTGGTGTCGATTCTCCAAATTTATGGGGGATGATTCTATTGTTTCATAATAATGCCTACAAGTCTTATAATAAAACCAGTATTATGTTTATAAAAAATTTAATATTTATATTATAAATAGGTTAGTGTTCTAGAACTGATATACATCAATATATAATATTAATTCGTAAAAAAACTAGTGCGTGATGATAAAAAAATAAAAATAATTCATGTTGTTTTCATTAATGTTTAATATAATAAATCATCCTCACATCTGAAAAAATGACATATAATACCATCAAATATTTTTTATGTTCATCAATAACATATAATTTAAATTTTGGATAACTGTAAAAAATTCACTTGATGTTCTATGCAAGTATACAACTGAAATAATCATGAAAACCAAGGAAATAATCACATCAGAATGATGAAATTGAATAGTAGAACTCTTTAAAAACACTATAAATGAAATTACTTAAAGTATAATAAATAAAACAAATGTTCTATTTGTTTTAGATTAAATTATTAATTAATCTAATTTTTTATCCGTAATGTTACGTACAAGTGCAAAACACTTTCAGACATAAGGGAAGGGGTTCATCTTGAACGTCAATTTTTTATTCGGGTTTCTCTTTATCTGTCATTATACTAATATAGTTCTTCTTTATATTATATAATTGTTATAAATTTTTTGTTTATTTTAAAAACTCATGTATCCATATCAGGTCCAAATTATTTTATTGGGATGTACATGTTTTATAAGTTCCCCCTTCCAATTCCTCCCAATAAGCATATCTGATTAAAGGGTACATCCCGATTTCATCCCCATTTTTAAGTATACTCCACAATCTATTTCATAGAATAATTTTTTTATTAAATCCCCCATGTCTTCATGATAAAACATTTTAGTTAACTTCTTGTTTTATTGAATCATTTAATCCTTTTACTCTTTAAAGACTATATATCATTTTCTTATAAAATGCACTACAGTGGCCCATTTCTAAAGATTCATAAAAACAATTTTTATATAGTTTCACTTAAATTGAACATCACTTTTGCCTCAAAGATAATTTATTATACTTAACCTTTTTTCAAGGGCATACTTGTTTATAATCTAATATTTTGAAAAATATAAATGATATTCCAAAATAACTCTTCTATCCAAAGTAAAAGGGGCATCTCTCCCAAATAATCTCTAAATGATTTAATTATTGTATTTTAATATTTTTCCAAAATCTATATTGAATATAATGAATAATTAGGATTTATACATTATGTAACCATCTACCATATTTTATTAAATAGTTTATGATTATTTTGACTGGGGATGTATACTGATGATACCATTTTCCATATTACTCTGAATAGATTATGATTATGCTTACTGATTGGGGATATTAATTTCATATCATATGCTAGTTTCATCATGAATTTATATGTTTAGTATGCTGCACACATATAATATAATTAATTAATTGGACTTATTATGTGATAGTATGGGAATGATATAACCCCTCGTCGCATCATTCTATCTCATGAGGGAAATGATACTGAGTTTTTACACATTTATGCACAGTTTCTTTGAAAAATACTTAATATAATGTTTATAATATCTTACATTATTAATTCCTTCATTATGATACAAGTGATTTATAGTTCACATGATTATTCAACTAGTAGAATATCAATGTTTAAGTATTTTTTCAGGTAATTATTTACAGAATCATTTAATAATATTTTATTCCTGCCATATTATTCTAAATATATGTTTTAATGGAATGTGTTTTTAGTTATTAACCATATATCATTGATTACTTTTATTTATGAGATCTTATGCAATATTTTGTTACCATTAATAATCATGTATGATCCCCAATTAATATATTTTATATTTTTACAAGGATGAAAATATGTATATTATGAATGAATTGTAGGGATAATCTTAGAGTTTATGGATGTTTCCATTGGAGTTTATATTATACCTTTCCATTCATGTTGTAATGTAGAAATTGTGTTTGTATTTGGTTTTAAAAATATGTAAAACTTCTCGGTCCTTTGGGATACAATTTCCCAATTTATTATACCAATTTAATAATGTAAGGAACTAACTTCAGGATATTGGGTTCTGGGTCATTACACACCTATATCAAAAGAAATCAACATCCCATGAGAATATTCTCTCTTTAATACATAATTTTAATCAAACAATCTATATAATAAATATCAATCTCCAAATCAATATTATCCCACTTCAAAACACGAGATTAATGTTATTGATACTTATTATGATACTAACTTATATAATGTTATCAATCACTGCATAATGGTTTTGAAATTTTATCCAATAATCCACATCACTAATTAACTCAATGATTTTTAAATGTCTCCACTTACCATGATAATTTCATTTTCTTTTGAAGCCGTTGAGGACTCAAGATATTAAACCCTTAAAAATAAATATTATTTTACCATAGATAACAATGGTATTCATAAATTATTAGTATAATGGTTCAATATAATTTGAGTTTAAATAATATACATTTATATTAATTTATCCATGTCAATATTCTCCTTTACTAAACAAATTCCCACTGATGTTTACTCAAACGTCTCAACACAACAGAATGGAAACCAAAATGAAAATGAATGAAAAATATAAAACCATACCATCTGAATTAATGATTGATAAGTATTATTTAAAATAATTTCTAACAATGGAAGATGTTCCAACAAGATATTCTAAAATCATGCATAGAATCTGAATTTATATCTGTCAAAAACTATATCATATGCTTTATCTTCCCATCCATTGAGGATGATATGTTTCGTATATATTAACTTATATCCCCATGGGATTATAAAGTATCATTTTGAATATCAATACCAATAAAGTATCTATATATTAAATTGTAGAAATTAGAACCCCATAATTTCTAATGATTCACATAAATGATTCAAAACTCATCAATTGAAAAATGACTATTGTATCAGAAAACCTTGACTAAATTAATGATTTTCTCCATAATAAGCCAGAAAACATCATTATATCATGGTATTATTAATAATATAATCACTAATTACATAAAAATATTCCTCCATTTCAATGTTATAATTGGAAAAGGTTGAAATAAACCCATTGACCATCAATGATCCGCCTTCCCATTTGACAAGTTAAACAGTGTGAAATAAATTCCTCAATGTCCTATTTATCACTGACTAGCATAACTCATTTTTGGTGCCATTATACATCTTTATTCCTTTAGTATTCACTAACCATGTCTAATGGAGAAATTATTTTAGAGCCTCACTATAGAGTTCCACAATAACCATTATCTACCCTCTGAAAGAAAGAACATTATTCTCTATAACCAACAATCCCTCCAAGGTTTTTTTCAATTATTAAAGTGTTCCAAATCAGTTAGTACTAAAAATTAAATAATTATCCACCTCATATTTCCCTTTCAACATATATTTTTCATTTATTCGATATAGGAACACACTATTCATTTTCTTCATCCTCACTATTGGAATATTCACCAATAATCCCATTAACTTCAAGTACTCCATAAATTCCATTATTCTTAGAGTAAGATATTTTTTATTAAGGTATCCACCATTTAATTTTAATTTACTATTGTATATAGAAACCTAAAATCAAATATTTTAATATATTTCAATGCACTATTCCTTTTTAGGTTGATAAATCTTCATAACCTCACTCAACAGGGCCTAAGAGACAATTTCCCCAATCCCGCATCCTATAGACTAGGGGTAGTTAACTAGCTCTAAGAAGGCATATTTCATGCATGATAGGAATTAACGTAAAATAAATATACCCACACACACATATCCAATCACATACAATGATGGAATTTAAAAGAACTGATATACATTCATTCATACATCTATATTCCGACAATAACAGTATGCCATAATGTACATGAAAGCATAAAAGGAGCCAAAAAAAATCTCACCCAAAACTAAAAATAAAGTCTCAATAAATCCAAATGAGGGGACTTATTTAAATTAAACAATGGTATAAACCTCGGTCTATCAATCCTTAACTATATCGAAATGTTCCTATTCCACCATTGATTGAGAAAATTACCCATCGTCCCTATAAGACATGACATGTTTGGGCATATCCCATGTAGGGATGTGTACATCAATACCCATTAGAGAAGATCCAAATCAAGAAAAAAAATAATCAAGATTATTTAACACATAATAGGTTATTCATTTATAATGTGATACATACAATAATACATCCATATATACTCTGAATTACTCCACATCCCATGTGGTCATAACCGTTTCTATCTATTGAATCACTATGGTGTTTCATTATAAGGCTAATCTAGGAGGAACCACTTACTAATCTATAACGTGACTTATGGAAATTGTCCCATATTACATGATAATTAGGAATATAAAATTAGAAGAACCTAGGAAATCGAGAGGACTCATATTCTATATTCACTCAATCAGACTACAGCTCATCAGAATGATTAGATCACAATACATAGATTGGGGATCAGTGCATAAGGCTCCACCGGGGGACACTATTCCCTCATCGAAACATCTTACAAGTTAGGGGATAAATTCCTATGTAAATACTACTAATGAAACATTTATGAAATCTATATAATTAAGATGACATAAATTATGATGGCTCCCATACTCTTGGAGGAATAATTTCTCCCAGATGTCGAGTTAGTAGTCGATGTTGTTTGATAAAACTCACTTTAGAATAATGTAATTTACCCTCACAGGAAAGATCATTAGGAATATTTAGATGAGTCAGCTACTTTGATAACAGTGAAATATTATACCAAAACCATATAGGAACTGAACTGGGTAACACATTCAATTATTATTGGTAAGGGAATGCTTAGAAAATATAACAATATAAATAAGATGATAAGAAAGAGTAATTCAACCTTTCCTCAATGGATTACACAGTGTGTCCAT
The DNA here is from genome assembly GCA_963277665.1 of Viscum album. Taxonomy (NCBI): domain Eukaryota; kingdom Viridiplantae; phylum Streptophyta; class Magnoliopsida; order Santalales; family Viscaceae; genus Viscum; species Viscum album. Next base: position 596,953,540 of record OY728159.1, on the reverse strand, counting down.
AGAGTACATGAAATATATCACTATGCTTGTAACTTTTGGTGCCTGACACCCACATGGAATGATTATAAAAAATACAAGGAATGTTCCTTGATATACACAACATTTTCTTTAACATACATGACATGTAGAAGTCTACAAGGCACTCAGTGTTCCATTTTTCTCATTCCCATGTACACAAGGTCGTGTCTGTCTACTTTTCCATGTTCGAGTACTTGGTTCTTCTTGTGTACATAGGCCTACCTATGTACATACCATGTTCACAACATATGGGGACAGCCAGAAAACTCTATACGTTCCCTCTATACACTCCATGCTATTAGGATAAGTGTCACATGGTATGTGACACAATTCAGTTGGTGTATGATATATATCACTACATAAAAACCCTAAAATCAAAAAAAAACCATGGAATGTGATCATAAGAATAAACACATCGCAGTTAAGTTTTCTCTAAACTAACGAACAAATTCAAGCATATTCTAATTTCATAACTGTTGTCGTTGATTCGACCAATGGAACTTAGATCTAGTCCAACTATGTCCTGTTGTCACCTACGCAACAAATTCCAACCATTAAATCATCATAATTGAAACTGTCATTGCCTATGCTATTCAAAACATCCAAAACACACCATGTCCATATATTGTTCTATATCCATCTTTATAAACCATGATCATGTGATTGAATCTCTGTCCCAAATATTTAGTATAAATCCATTTTTCCAATGATCAAATGCACAATGATTGATTATTAGTAAATCATCAAATCATATTCCGAAAATCCCAAAGAAAATTTACTCAGATTAGGGAGAGGAAAGCGTAAATCATATATTTGAGGGAAAAACCATGGCCTTCATTTATTTTCAACCACAATAAATTTTCATGGAAAGGAATAATTATGAGGATTAATCATCAATGAATAAAGAAATAATAATTATCCCTGTATACTTCAATTAAACCCACGACCACAAAATTACTAATCCATAGATGAATACATTAATCAGTTGATCTGTATTCTTCATGGTATAATAAATCAGGATATATAAAAAACAAAAATCATACCATGATTTGGACAAATTTTTAAAGGCTAATGATCTAATGTCTTTATCATGGATGAGATAAAAATGATCTTATACACACCGGTCATTGATCCATGATCTGGTCATCATTCCTCAAAGAATGAACCTATAACTTTCTATCATCAAATATCTAGTTTTATGTAGATAACACCAAGATTTTATATAGAATAATATTTATATTCATTTTTCATGTTATGGTGAAAAATTAGAGAAAAATAATTAAATTTAGTTATTTCATTAAAAATTATCCCATGATTGTTGTGAAACCAAAAACCCTCTTGTGTTCTATATATAGTTCATGAATAGGGTACAACCCGTGATCTAATGCACAATGGAGGTATTTGATTTATGATATAATACTTTTTTTGGATTTATTACACTTTTCAATGAAAAAACACTAGTATTAATATATTTAATACACTTCAAGAAATAATTTTAGGGTCACAAGGTGCATAATCTCATGCCGTATCCACACCTGACTCTAGAAATTTCGAGAGAAATATTCCAGAATAATACAAATAAGAAATTCAGAAATTACATTATTCACTTATTGAAGGATTTTCATCCTTGAAAAAGAAAAACTATGAAATATTTTGGTATACTAAGATCAAAATTAAGTCTACCACTCCCTAGAGATCTTATGATGTTTTCATGTTCTAGAAAAATAATTCACACACATGAAAAACACATTCCAATGAATGTCCTTTCCCTTATCGGTTTTCAACTACACCATCTCATTAAAAACGATAACTATAATCTCATGTTCCATCTTACCTAGGTCAGTATTTTATGAGTCATGCACATACCTCCTCACCTGTGATAGTGGAGAACACTAAAAAATACTATAATTATAAAAACACAAGTTTAATTAGTTAACGACATCATTATACTCACATTGAATCATAAAATGAAAGGTCCTAAGTTCCCCAGAGAAAACATTCCACCCTAGCTAAGAATCTCTATCTCTCCAACTCCAATGGCCTCTGTCACCAGTCCACTGAAGAATATTGACTTTTAATAAGGATTCATCTTCCTCCCATTAATGTACTACATCCATTACAACTATAACTATCATCATTACTATGATCCAAGCATTATTACCAACTGGATTCGAACAATATAATAGTTTTATACAAGGTATCTCATTCATTGAGTCTATAAGGTGATAATTTTATGGTTAGTGTAAATTATCATGATAACCAAACCCGAATGATGGTATATGAAACTTCTAGCTATGGATCAGATGATGACATGAATACATGAATTATGTTCACCAGAACCTTAACAGTTAACAATACATGTCCAGATGGTTAGGGTAAAACACTATTCCAAATTGCAATTGATTCAAAAAATGCTTTTCACATCATCTCATTTAACACTCAATGAAGTAAAAATCATAGAATAAAATGATTGATGAGGGTATTACATAATGATAGAATACATCCTACATTCATAGCTATCCCAAACTCTCCCCAAATCATTTTTTGTCAACATCCAAAGACAGATGACACAAAAAGAATTTAACTCAATAAACATGGTACAACTATCTTGATAGTAAAACTAATTATTATAGATTCTAGTACATTGTAACACCCCATGATTTTATGAGAAATATTCTTTTTAATTATATTGATTTCTTGTGTTGTAAGTTAAAAAAATGGAGTATTTAACAACACTCAACCCTAACTGGGCTGCATTACATGCAATCGCGACCTTCCTCGATAGCGTGTGTAATACACAACGCCGAGTTTCACTAAACGAGATATTATTATAATATTATTATGAACTAGCCATTATGAATATTAATACCCACTTTTTGAAATTTTATAAATTTTATCTTTCAAAATAGACTTCATTTTTGGATTCGGAATATCGAAATTAGCTTAGGGTGAAATTTTGGTACTTTTCAGATAACTTTTATATTCTGATGAATAGTGGAAATTACTAAATTTTAATTAAAAACAACCTTTTTAATTGAAATAATTAATAGTGAGAAATTATTAATTTGATTGGTTTTAAAGTATATTTAGAATATATTTTTACAATTTAATACAATGTTGGTCATTGGATGTAATTTCACATTTAAGCTCGACATAAACAAGTGTCAATCTTTTGATTGTTATTATCTCTTAAGAACATGTTATTTGCTTTGACGACATGAACTAATTTTTAAATTAATTAATGTAAAAGATTTGTTTTGAATTTGGTAAAACAGACATCATTTTTGAATTCATAATATCAAATATAGCTTAGGCCTAATTTTTGGTATTTTTCTGGAAACATTCATTTTTTGATGAATAGTGAAACCACTAAGTGGTTGTTAGAAAAACTGAATTCTTCATAAAACATAATTTTACCGCTTCTGTGAGTGGAATTTCGAAACTCCAAGACACAGGGTTAATATCCAGGTCTAAAATGTGGTTCAATGAGTTGAAAATAATTTTTGGTGAATAGTAAATTTTTACTTTTTTTCCCATGGTTAAAAGTAAATTGGGTAATTAAGGGTAAAAATGATATTATTATTACCCTAACACATGTCCTAATTCTATTGGATATGTGTAATTCGGCCAAAATAAACCTTAGGAATAAAATATGACCATTTAGGACCACTTGGATTAGATTAGTACATTTATTATTAATTTACTTAAAGAAGGGTTAAAATATTTAAAATAGAAGTTTAATAACTAAATAATTTTTATTATAGGGTTATATATAAGATAAATTAGACTATAAATTTTCATTAGAAAGATAAAAATATTTCCTAAATAATGGTATTTTTTTTATAATTTTTAGACTTAAAATAATTTAATTTATTTATGAACCAATTATGATTCAGTAATTATCTTATTAATGAAATATTGACATAATTGATGTTATAAATACCCAAATAAAATTAATTTGAGACATTTTATGAATTACAATAATTTTATATGTTAATATGACATGTTTTTATTGATTTAATTAACTTGTTTCGAACTAATCATTCTGTTATGAGTTTCACAAAAATCAATTTCCAAATAGTGTCAAAATTGACATAAAATAGTTTTTAAAATAAATATTATATTAAAAATTGTTACTATATTTCTAAATATCTAATTTTCGGCATATATACTTATATCATGATAGGTGTATCATTAATTGACCACTTGGGGGTCTCTTGGATGTATATGGTAAGTTTATTTACTATATAATATATAAATACAAAGTGACATGGTAAATGTCAATCTAATTAACTAAGAGTTAAATCTAAATTTTAAGGTTAATATAATGACCTAAACATGCCTAAATTCTATTGGATGATAGTATTTAGACCTATACCCACTTTAGCTTCGAAATAAATCAATTTGGAGCTATTAAAACCAGAATATGACTTTATAATAAAATAATATTTTTTGTTATTCCAAAGGTGCCCCTCTCCTCCCTTATAAAAGGGCACATCCTCCCTCTCTTCCTCACACCACTTTGAGCCTTCATGCTCGGCCAAAACCTGACAAATTATCTTCTCCACTTACCTAGAAACATCCTAGAGGTCCTAGTCTTCTTCAAAGACCAATTTTAGTGCCCTAAGAGGAGGTCTCAAAGAGGCGCTTCAAAGAAGAGGTAATGTCCGTTACCGATTCCTTCACCTTTATTTCTTCTTCCACTTTTTCTTCTTAGGTTGTTTCATTATGAAGTAATATCATCAGTATCACTCATGTACTGATATGTTATTATATGTATGAAACAACCCTATTTCACCATCTATCCATCCTATGGAAAATGAAATCACCGCACCTGCGTACGTACGGAATACCGTCTCCACGCCGTGGTGTAATTTATTTTCCACCACCACCTTACTTGGATAGGTATAATGGTGTAAATAATAACTATATATGATTTTTTTAAAGTGATATTGATTCTGTAATAGTATACATACACTCCAATAAAATTCCACGATATTGGGAACGATATCATCGCTCGTGCGTACGTACGGAATACCGTCTCCACAACGCGATGAGATTCATTCTAAATGATTAACCATTCATAAATGATTATAATGTATATATAATAAGTAATCATGAAATATATGACATAATAATGATACTGTATTTATGTATATATATAATTATGTCATTAAATTAATTCCATTCAATTCGATGAGGAAACAAAAACAACGTTCATGCATACGTACGACCCACCGTCTCCATGAACAGTGTATTCTTTCCATTTATCGATCTATTATATATATGTATATTCTGAATTTATATTATATATAAATCATGTTTTATATTATGGAATTAAGTAATCATGATCTATGTAATCATATGAATAATTACAAGTCAAAACACGGATGACAAATGAAATGATTTTACCCAAAATGCTCTTTGACATGGAATTTACAAAAGAAAGGGTAATATAAAGTCATAAGTGAACCATATATGATATCATAACAATGAATATGATTATGTAATAAGTCAATGACATTATTTAAATAACTATAAAGGAGTTTCTGATACATACGAAGTATATCAGACCTAAGGTAAGGGATAATTTTGCAAATCTCATTTTTATCCAGGATTGATTATTCGTATGTATTTACTGGGGTTATTTATATCATCCATGTCCATGTTTTATAAAAGAATTTTCAAGTACATTTAAATTCACTTTTACCCATTTTTTGACTTTTACTACATGGTATGTAAGGAATCTTTCTTTTGTTTACGTTACGAGGTACTTTTTTGAATTTTCCGGAAAAAGTACTAGAAGAATGTTTTTTTAACTTATACGGCATGAAAGGATTTTTACGGTTTTATAATGCCTTATTTTAATGAGGCTTCCTCCAAAATATTTCATGACTATTTTCAACAAAATCATTTTCTTTTAAAATTTCATGATGTTTTGTGAAAAGAAATTTATTTTGATGAAGAAAGGATATTTTCCACAAGAATTCATTTTAAGTGTTCTTTCAAAAACATTTTCCATATAAGATGACATTATTTCATATGTGTATGTTTCAAGTATAATGTCTCTATGATTTACATGGTTTCACTGTTCTTATGATGAAATGATATCCATTTATTTATATGGATTATGTTATGATGGGATGATGTTTATGATACCCATTTTATTCTTTGGGTTATGATGAATGATTTAGATTTATGTTGTGGAAAAAGTAAGAATGATTTCATTATGGAATGGGTGGGACCTATATCTCCCCCCAATGCATTGGGTAAATATTTATATCTCATGAGATAGACATGGCTGGAAGGGTAAATTAATCCATTTCAGTGTTACAGGAGAGAAACGAGGAGTGAACTCGATTCAGAATGGGACTTTGTCCACTAAGATGGTCTTGGCAGCAATGTCTTGGCTACTATTGAAATAATTGCATGTGCTTAATGGATGCCACAATTAAATTTTTTATTCTCATGCTATGTTATCATTATTTAGGTTCCATTATTATCTATGCCTTATGTACTTCCATGTTTTAAGTCGTTGCTCATGATTTTGATGTTTAAACATTATGTTCATGTTTTTAGGTTCAAATGTGTATGGTATGTTTTATTTTATCCCTGATTACCCTTACTGAGCATTTGAGATCACCCTTTTATGTTTTATTTTCCCCCCGGATTAAAAGGAAGGTTTTAGGTAATGAAACAAAAAGTGGAAGATCTTTATGGGAGATGTTGAAGATCTTTCACCACGATTAGAAGATTATGTTCCATGTTTCCAAAGACACTAAACTATTACGGTCCTTGTGTGTCTATTTTTGTTATGTATTATGTATTCTGCAAAAGTAATGTAATATCTATGTACGTCAAGCTTCGGGTCTCTACAGTTGGTATCAGAGTAAAGGTTTAGTCAACCTTTGGAAACTAGGATGCGAAAACACTAGTGAGATCCATATAGATATTTCTAAGGTATGTCTTGGGATGTCCCTAAGGATAAGTAAACGTATAGGATATAGTCCTAGAACTACGATAACGATCTTAGAATTTAACCTAAGATGTTAGATATTAAGGGAACTCCCCCTTTACTATGTTGTTTTCCCTAGCATGATTTTTGCCTCTCACACTATTCTTTTTGTGTTTTAGAAAATGGCTGGAAACATGAAGATTCACGATAATAGAGGATATGACAGACAATGGAATAATATTCTTCCTGAGAAACCAAATGAAAAGAGATCTAGAAGTCCAAACATCGTTATTATTCCTAATCATTAATCTCTTAATATTATCAATAATCTGAACTTTGGTAAGTTTCTCAACTCAGATAATAATAGAAAGATGGAGTTTCAGGATGATCATAAAGGAAATAAAGTTCAATTTCCCTCATGTAAATCATGTGGGAAGAGGTATCAGGTAGATTGTTTCAAAGGAACATGAAGATGCTTTGGGTGTGGAAAATAAGGACACAAAGCCATTAAGTGCAAATGAAAAAGGTTCAGTTAACACCATGGAAAAGGATAATGGTATTGCTACAACATCAACAATGATTAGATGTTTTAAATTTGGAATGTACGAACATTATGCAAACCAATGCCCTAATGGAAAATCTCATGAAGAGAAACACCATGGTCATATGGGTAGTATTTATGTGGATGATGATGAGGAGAATACAAATGATATATGAGATGAAAGAAGTGTTGAAGCTCAGTTAGTTGTTTTAGAAGGTAGTGGAATGATTGTATGTTTATCGAGAGTTATGTTGTATAGTTAATGGTACCATTGAATAAAGAATCATCTAAGGATTGTTACACTATTGTTTTTCCTAAAAGTATTTGAAAATATATGTTGAATGGTACCAGTAACCATGGAAGGTTATTCAGATATTTTTGTAAAGTAGATGATATGCGCATAATGAAGGAATAATAAGATAATGAGATGTATGATTGGATTCATGAGCTCACGATTGATATAAGGACTAAGTGATATCATGGTTTGAGTATATAGAATTTTGAGGATTTTGGTATGTGGAAAGTGTAAACTTTTAACTGCATTCATGTTTTCACTAAGGTTCAATGTGTATTCATTTTTCAATAGAATACCTGATTAAGGCCTTCGAATGTTTGGAATGTGACCAACAAGACATATCTTATGATATATGGGGATCAACGATGGTATTAAATCTTTGGTAATCGTTTTCACTATATTATGAGAGTGGACTGTAGTATTATGGACAAGACTAAAGATTGGAATGGATTATATTGGACATAAATTAGTATTGTTTAATTATAGAAGTGTTTTCGATATTATTGATGGGATGTTATAGTAATATAGTTTTAGAAAAAGGAAAACCTACAGGACGGGCGACGACCCATTGCATCAGACAAGGCTGTGGGAATCGAACGCACAACCGAAGTGAGACTGGCCTTTATCGCCTACCACTGGACTACATGATGTCCCTGGTTAGTAGAAACTAGTTTTATTTTATTAAGCGGTATGATATATGTAGTATAAGTTCATTTTTGGAACCATATACAATTAATCTAAACATAAGATGGACTTATAACTTTTGCTAACCGTTTGTTTGAAATAGATGGAATGACCCATCATTCTATCACATGATCTGCTAACACATCACAAATAACAAATTCATCTTCATTTATTTAAGGGATGAAGTGGGAATTGTTCAATTCACAAACAACAGTAAGATTGTACCAAAATCATGTAAGTATTTCTTTTAATTCATCAACTTTAGGGAAATGATCTTGAAAACAAAAAATGTTGTCCAAGTTCCATTATATCCAATGAATCAGATGGTACCTTAGATCATCACAAATCTATAGCTTTGTGATTGTTGTCTTTTTCATAGCCATGTTCTCTACCACTCTCCATCAGAACATGATGGCTAGGTTTCTCTTCCATATCTATATTTTCACCTATGTTCTCCTATGTGGAAACCCAGTGATTAGTTAATTTGGGTAACTGTTATGTTTCATACTTTAGTTTTTAAAGATTGGTTTTGGTATTCCTTTTTACAATGTGGGTTTCTATTAAAGAAACTTTCGAGTAGTAAACCATTTATAACCCCGATGAATTTCGAGGGAGAAATTCATTTTAAGGGGGGTAGAATGTAACACCCTGAGATTTTATGAGAAATATTCTTTTTAATTTTATTGATTTCTTGTGTTTTACATTACAACAAAAGAGTCTTTCACAACATGAAACCCTAACTTGGCTGGATTACACGCAATCTTGACCTTCCTCGATAGCGTGTGTAGTACGCAATACCGAGTTTCACTAAACGAGATATTGTTATAATATTATTATGAACTAGCCGTTATGAATAGTAATACCCACTTTTTGAAATTTTATAAATTTTATCTTTCAAAATAGACTTCATTTTTGGATTCAAAATATCGAAATTATCATAGGGTGAAATTTTGGTACTTTTCGGATAACTTTCATATTCTGATGAATAGTGGAAATTACTAAATTTTAATTAAAAACCACTTTTTTAATTGAAATAATTAATAGTGATAAATTATTAATTTGAGTGGTTTTAAAGTATATTTAGAATATATTTTTACAATTTAATACAATGTTGGTCATTGGATGTAATTTCACATTTAAACCAGACATAAACATGTGTCAATCTTTTGATAGTTATTATCTCTTAAGAACACGCTATTTTTTTTGACGACGAGAACTAATTTTTAAATTAATTAATGCAAATAATATGTTTTTAATTTGGTAAAATAGACATAATTTTTGAATTCTTAATATCATATATATCTTAGGGCTATTTTTTGGTATCTTTCGGGAAACATTCAATTTTTGATGAATAGTGAAACCAATAAGTGGTAGTTAAAAAAACTGAATTTTTAATAAAACATAATTTTACTGCTTCTGTGAGTGGAATTTAGAAAATCCGAGAGACATGGTTAATATCAAGGACTAAAATGTGGTCCAATGAGTTTAAAATAATTTTTGGTGAATAGTAACTTTGTACTTTTTTTTACCACGGTTAAAAGTAAATAGTGTAATTAAGGGTACAAATGAAATTATTATTTCCCTAAAACAGGTCCTAATTCTATTGGATAATTTTAATTTGGCCAAAAACAACCATAGGAATAAAATATGACCATTTAGGCACACTTGGATTAGATTCAGACATTTATTATTAATTTATTTAAAGAAAGGTTAAAATAGTTAAAATCAATGTTTAATAACTAAATCATTTTTAATATAGGGTTATACATAATATAAATTCGACTATAAATATTCATTAGAAAGATAAAAATATTTTCTAAATAATGGTATTTTATTTATAATTTTTAGACTTAAAATAATTTAATCTATTTATGAAACAATTATGATACTGTAATTAGCTTATTAATGAAATATTGACATAATTGATGTTATAAATACCAAAATAAATGTAATTTGAGACTTTTTATGAATTATAATAATTTTTTATTTTAATATGACATGTTAGTATTTATTTAATTAACTTTTTTCGAACTAATTATTCTGTTATTATTTTCAGAAAAATCAATTACCAAATAGTGTCAAAATTGATATAAAATAGTTTTTAAAACAAATATTATATTTAAAATTGATATTATATTTCTAAAAATCTATGTTTCTTCCAATATACTTATATCAAGATATTTGTATCATTAATGGACCACTTGGGGGTCTCTTGGATATATATGGTATGTTTATTAACAATATAATATAAAAATACAAAGTGACATGGTTAATGTCAATCTAATTAACTAAGAGTTAAAACTAAAACATAAGGTTAATATAATGACCTAAACTTGTCTAAATTCTATTGGATGAAATGATTTCAACCTATCCCCAAATTAGCTTCGAAATAAATCAATTTGTAGCTATTAAGACCCGAATACGACTTTATAATAAAATAATATTTTTAGTTATTCCAAAGGTGCCCCTCTCGTCCCTTATAAAAGGGCACCTCCTCCCTCTCCTCCTCACACCACTTTGAGCCTTAAAGCTCGACCAACCCCTACCAAATTCTCTTCTACACTTTCCTAGAATCATCATAGAGGTCCTGGTCTTTTTCAAATACCAATTTTAGTGCCCTAAGAGGAGGTCTCAAAGAGGCGCTTCAAAGAAGAGGTAATGTCTGTTACTGATTCTTTCAGCTTTATTTCTTCTTCCACTTATTCTTCTTAGGTTCCTTAATTATGAAGTAATAAAATCAGTATCACTCATATACTTATATGTTATTATAAGTATTAAACAACCCTAATTCACCATCTATCCATCCTACGGAAAACGAAATCACCACGCGTGCGTACGTACGGAATACCGTCTCCACTGCGTGGTGTAATCTATTTTCCACCACCACCTTAATTGGATTGGTATAATGGTGTAAATAATAACTATATATGATTATTGTAAAGTGATATTTATTCTGTAATAGTATACATACACTCCAATAAAATTCCATGATCATGGGAACGATATCATCGCTCGTGCGTACGTTTGGAATGTCGTCCCCACGACGCGATGAGATTCATTCTCAATGATTAACCATTCATAAATGATTATAAAGTATATATAATAAGTAATCATGAAAAATATGACATAATAATGATACTGGATTTATGTATATATATATATATATATATTTATGTCATCCAATTAATTCCATTCAATTCAACGAGGAAACGAAAACAACGTTCATGCGTACGTACAGCCTACCGTCTCCATGAACTGTGTATTTCTTTCCATTTATCGATCTATTATATATATATATTATGAATATATATTATATATAAATCATGTTTTATATTCTGGAATTATGTAATCATGATCTAAGTAATCATATGAATAATTACAAGTCAAAACACAGACGACAAATGAAACGATTTTACCCAAAACGCTCTTTAACATGGAATTTACAAAAGAATGGGTAATAAAAATTCATAAGTGAACCATATATGATATCATAAAAATTAATATGATTCTATAATAAGTCAATGACATTATTTAAATCATTATACAGGAGGTTTGGATATGTACAAAGCATATCAGACCTAAGGTAAGGGATAATTTTTCAAATCTCATTTTTATCCGGGATTGATTATTCGTAAGTATTTATTGTGGTCATTTATATCATCCATGTCCATGATTTATAAAAGAGTTTTCATGTATTTTTAAATTCCTTTTTAACCATTTTGACCTTTTCTACATGGTATGTAAGGAATCTTTCTTTTGTTTATGTTACGAGGTACTTTTTTGACTTTTCTGACAAAAGTACAAGAAGAATGTTTTTTAACTTATAGGGAATGAAAGGATTTTTACAGTTTTATAAAGCCTTATTTTCATGAAGCTTCCTCCAAAATATTTCATGACTATTTTCAACAAAATCAATTTCTTTTAAAATTGCATGTTGTTTTGTGAAAAGAAATTGATTTTGATGAAGAAATGATATTTTCCTCAAGAATTCATTTCATGTGTTTTATCAAAATCATTTTCCATCTAAGATGACATTATTTCATATGTGTATGTTTCAAGTATAATTCCTCTATGATTTACATGGTTACACTATTCTTATGATGAAATGATATCCATTCTTTTATATGGATTATGTTATGATGGGATGAAGTTTATGATACCCATTTTATTCTTTGGGTTATGATGAATGATTTATGTTTATGTTGTGGCACAAGTAAGAATGATTTAATTATGAGATGGGTGGGACCTATATCTCCCTCCAATGAATTGGGTAAAGATTTATATCTCATGAGATAGACATGGCTAGAATGGTAAGTTAATCCGTTTCAGTGTTACTAGACTGAAATGAGGAGTGAACTCGATTTAGAAAGGGACTTTGTCCACTAAGATGGTCTTGGAAGCAATGCCTTGGCTACTATGGAAATCATTACATGTGCATAATGGATTCCACAATTATGTGTTTTATTCTCATGCTATGTTATCTTTATTTATGTTCCATTACTATCTATGCCTTTTGTACTTCCATGTTTTAAGTCGTTGCTGAAGATTTTGATGTTTAAACATTATGTTCATGTTTTTAGGTTCAAATGTGTATGGTATGTTTTATTTTATTCATGATTACCCTTACTTAGAATTTGAGCTCACCCTTTTTATGTTTTATTTTCCTCCAAGATTAAAAGATAGTTTTTAGGTAGGGAAACAAAAAGTGGAATATCTTTATAGGAGATGTTGAAGATCATTCACCATGATTAGAATATTACGTTCCAAGTTTCCAAAGACACTAAACTATTACGGTTCTTGTGTGTCTGTTTTTTTATGTATTATGTATTCCAAAAAATTAATGTAATATCCATGTACGTCAAGCTTCGGGTCTCTACATACATCCTTATCTCCACTAGACGTACTAATAAGGGAAAACAAACTACTCATCACCTCCAATTTCTTTGTGACTGTAACCACTATCTAGAAATGGAAAAGGATTTCATGAATCCATCCTTTAAGGATTCCATGAGGAATGTATCCTGATGATATAGGGTCAGATAACATATAAGATTCGATATCCCTGAGTCGTACCTCCATGGACCTCATAAGATGTAAGGGGTAACAACTATCGACAAGTGGTAAACTAAACCATCCATAAGTGTCTCACATTTTCCATATTAACACTATGTACACATGGATTCCATCAAAGAAGACTGTTGTGAACTGATCAGAGAAGGGTTAATGATCCAGTCAACATGTTTCATGTATTTATATAGAATTCAACACAAAAATGATATAACTATGAGATCAAAATAGCTATAGTGGATTTGGAAACCCAAAATTGTATATCCTTCTAAAACAAATTTAGCTGGTGATAACCTATATTGAGGTAAAACTCTTATAATAACTTATGACCAACCCAATGGTTGAAGACGCCATAACTCCCATAGATTTCGTACTTTACCTCAAGTTATCTGGTACAAGTGACACCAATCCAGTATCAACCTCATGCAGTCATCCACCTCTCAGGCGATGCTAGGGTTCTACGGTGAACACATTGTTCATTATAAAACTATTTTCTCTTCAAAATACTGACTAATAAATCAGATTATAGATCTTAAAGATCGCTATCTTATGTGCTATGTTAAAAATGAATTGATATCCTTGGTTCAAATCCTTGAGAAATAGTATCTCTCAGTGTTGATATAAATGTGTTGCATCCATAGGAATTATTTCATCATAATATATCGCTGTTATAGGAATCAGAGTTCACTGTGTCCACTTCCCCAATGGAACCACTTGTTGAATGATGAGATGTTGGTCATAACCTCTTACACATGAGATCATCTAGCTCTACCTATAATCACTACTTATAATAGAAGAAAAAATACTCCCAAAAAAATTGAAAATACGTGCATGGTATTCGGTCGAAAATATTCTAGAATGGATAGTGGGGAACCAATCCATAATGAGGAAGGTTTCAAAGAGTGTTTCCTCCAATAAGAAGAGTTTCCACACTAGTCTCTCTCTCTACTCTGTGCAGTAGGTCTCACTTTTTTTTAGAAAGCTATAATCCCTAATCTTATATGTAGGATCATAAAAGAAAAGGGTTTTGAAAAAGGGATCCATCAGTATCACTAGGTCTTAAAGAGAATATATGCTTTGGTAAAAGTGTCTCATAACTCTTTTTGAAAACTGGAAATAGCCAGTGAAGAGACACATTATTACTCAAAACAATCTCAAAGCCTTTATGATCATGAAAAACATAGAAATCATCCTTTACATTTCCCACCTATTCCCCATAGATATTAATTAACATAAAACCATAACAAATACACATCCTCAGCCACAAAATTCAACCAACTCATCACCAACACAATGATCTACTGAAACACATCATCTTTGTAGAAAATAAATGTAGAATAGGAGGAAAAATAATTGCACATACCTGTTATTAACATAACTTAAAAAGGAGTAGAATGAATAGATATTATACCACAAAACACTAGTGGGGACTTGGTTTAATATTCCAATAGTACATGAAGCTTCCCAAGATCCTAAAAACCAGATTCCCAATCTTGGGGTGGTAACCATTGGGTGGTGGTGGTGGTATCAAACCAAAGAACATTCCACCTCATACTACATCCAAATATCCTCTGTTTCATAAAATAAGTTATGGAATCTCTCACCCAAGACACAAACGCATCCTAGATGGGTTGTGAAATGAATAACTAAAATTAGTACAATAAGTCGGACAAACCCACCTGAGACATCCCTCCCATGAAAATATAATCAATTCCTTGGCCATAGAGAACTAATATTTCCTCAGAATTTTTGATGAAGCCGCAATTATCGTGACTTCCGTAGCATGCATAATATCAGTACGTCATATCCATCCTTTATCCTATGTGATACCAGCCTCAAAATATCATGACACATTCTTAAACAGCACACATCATAGTATTCTCACTCAACCTCAAGTCAGGTAATACTATTTTGTACATTTTCTTGGATTTTTTCCATGACCTCTCTGTTATACCTCTTTTTATTTCTAATAAAAGGATTATGGATTTTGACCCTAACCTGGTCTTAAAAAATAGAACATATTTTCATAAACATATACCTAATTGTCGAATCTTCATGTTTTTTCACTATGACTTTAAATAAATCTTAAAATTTTAATTAATCAAATGAATAATTCATCTACTAATTCATATTGTACCACTCAGAAATTATTAAGAAAATATAGGATGTTTTTCAATTGAGACACTTTGAAATTATTTTCTCCTTCATCAATACATTGGAAATTCTTCAAAATTCATATTTTTTTCCTTTACTTCCATAATAATTGTCAACTCTTTTCAAAGAGTAGTGAGAGTAACACAATAAAAACTATACTATCATCTTTTACATTTACATTTTAAAATGTAGTGTATCTTATTATAACTTACAAATGACTAAAACCATTCATGGTGATTTTAAAAACATCCAAGATAAGTGATAAATCATACAAAATTATTTTCTCCTTAAAACACCCTTAGATTTTGAGAATTATTGTTTTCAAATTAATTTAAATTTTCAATATTTTTCATTTCACATGACACCGAACATAGTTCATTATATATATATATATATATTAATACAATAAATAAATCAAACCTTTCATATAAAATACCAACTTGGACTGCTCTACACATAATACCAACTTGGCTTGGGATACACGAAATACATACTTGGCTCATGCTATAAGAAACACCAACATGGCATATGATGCATACAAAATTAAGTTTCTAGAAATCATATTTTTTATTTATTTAAATAACAAAAATATATCTAGATGATGAACTCATTAATATGAATAGTAATATCTATATTTCAAATATTTTTTATAATTTATTATATTAATAAAAAATATTAATAATGAAAGATAATATTTTTAATAATATCTTTTTATGTTTGAAACACTATTTTCATGACTGAATTGATTTTAATAAAAAATTAATTTTGGAAACATTTAGAAATAGAATTGGATAAAATTATGTTCATTTTTTAATTCATAATGTTAAAATTATCCCAGTGTTATTTTTTGGATTTTCCCATGAAACTTCATTCATTTATGAATAGTAAAGAATACTTCGTTTTTAGTTAAAACCATTTTTGGTATAATTAAATATTAATGATAAACGATATTATAAATTTGGTTTAAGGTAAAATTAGATGAATATTTACTATATTAATACAATTTAATTCTTTAGAATTAATTTTATTTTGAAACTGAATATAAAATATTAACATAATTTTTCATTTTTTCATACTTTAAAACCCTGTTAATTAGTCTAGTCTGCAGGATTAGCAATAATATTAATTTGGAAGCTTCTGTGAAAGGAATTTCTAAAATATTACACACACCACATTATTAAGTCTAATATTTATATTATAATAATAACATGTTAACCTTGGACCAAAATGGTTTGTGAAAATTATTAAAATTAATCATACTGGTTAAGGCCAAATTAAACGTAAATAGGGACTAAACCATAAAATTTAGGGCCCAACCAACCTAGAAAATTTCCTAAATCCCATTTAATAACCATATTTATCCTATAAAACTTCCATTATCGTGTTTGGTTGGTTTGGTAAGACATTTTTAGGTAATAACATGAGCACAACTAATTGTTTTCTAATAATTTCATGGGAGTCCTTTACTTTCTCTTTAAAAAGCCCCTACCTATAATAGTTCTTCAGACCTCTCAGTAATTTTATTTTCATACAAGAAATTCTCAAAAATCCTCATGAGTATCTTAAATAATACCTTGATGCTAGATTTTGGGCATAAAATGCCTCAAGTAAGTCTTTTCACACAAACAAAAAGGAGTTACCCGGTTAAGAGGTAACGTCTTCTCTCAAGCTCCTTTACATTATTTTCCTTCTCCACCACCAAAGTATATATATACCAATATTATATGATGAAAAACATATATTACATACACCAGGATATTTCTATGAAATGTTTATGACCTACAAATACACACAACTCAATATAATGGATATTTAATATACTATTTCTGTGTAAGGGAAACTACTGCCTCACAAACGATGATTGTTCATTTCTCCTTTACCAAAAAATAATGGTGGCCATTTTGATGAAATTTTTTTATATATGTAATATACTATATTTTTTATGTCTTAATTCTTCTGTATTAATTTTTAAACACACATATTTTTAACTTCAATTTGGTGTTAATACGATAATCTCTTTTGAGGAAGTGTGGACTACCTCACCCTTAATTAAATTGATTCATTCACACACCACATAGAATTTATTAAGGATGTGTTCATTGAAATTATATGATATATATGATATATTAATGATACATTAGTAGTTATATATATACACATAAATATATATACATATTCTATTTACATACATACTTTCAATACGACAATAAAAAAGAAAAATAACGTTCATGCATACGTACGACTTACCATCTCCATGAACGATGTATTACATTACATAATTCGTTAGTATGTATATAATAATAACATATAAATATATTAGATATACCTGATATTTATATCATTTTATAAATTTTTTAATCATGATATAATTATATGGATCAATGATATAAAAAATTAAGACACATGTGAAGAACATAGTGAATATTACCCGATGTGAAACCCTAACATTGGATCATTAACAAGTTTATAATTTAAATTCATAATAAAATAATATATGTTAATAGATATATGAATATTATTTCGTAATATATATATGATAAATTTATATATATTATACATGAATCTTGTATGAGTACAAAGAGATTTAAGAAAGAAGGTAATGATAATTTCATCTCTCTTATAATTTTTGTGAGATTCATGTTATGATCACCACTATTTACTATTATGATGTGTATGTAATAAAAATGATTTAATTACATTTATAAATAAATAAATTTATGAGTACTCACATATCCATTTTGTAGTCCTCCTTTCCAGGGTTTTAACTTTCAAAAGTTACAAATCCGTAAAATAGTTTTATCTCAATTTGCCTTCTTCAAGACTTCTATTTTGTTATGCACCTAAACTCTTTTTCAAAGTGTATATACTTCCATTATACATGTTATATCAAGAATATACTTATTTTAATTATATCTTAAGATTCATGTAATTAAAATTTCTTACATGGATATTATGATCCCATGTAACCATGTTATAAGAGTTTATTGAGACAATCTTATCATTTTTCAACATTATTTATATTTATGATTACTTCGATGAATTATCACAAGAATATTCATGAGTTTACTTATCCTATGTTTATTCATTATATCCTTCTTTGTATGTAAAATTTTTCCACTCTTTGGTATATAAGATATTGTTTTTAATAAAATCAGATTGTATCTCTCTTTGGTCGGAAAACCATTATATTAAAAATTCATGTTTACAAAAATGTTTTAAAAAATGTTTTCAAAAGACTCTTGAAGATCATTTTCAAGTAAAAATGATTAAAAAAATGTTTTTAAATCTTCCTTTATAATGTTTCAAAGCTATTTTATAAGAAAATGAATGTCAAAAGGTTTTATGTTATAAATATTATTTTCAATGAATAAAGGATATTTTCATCAAGAATTGTTTTTAATGACATTTTAAAATTAATTAACATATTTTATAACATCCATTGGTATTTTTCATGACTTTCTGGTCAAATTATTTAATTTTTAAATCTATCTATTTATCTAAAATTATTATTTTTTGATGGATAGTTGTTTATGAATCTCATTTCACTTTAACAGGTTATACTCTTTTTAAACCCACTTCATTTCATGGTTGTGTTTACAATGAAATGATTATGAAACTAGTATCTCTCCATAGGTTATTATATGTTTACATTTATATGATAATCATTTCATTTAATGGGTTATGAAATGATATGAATGATCTTGTGGAACATGTATGTATGATTTCATTATGTGAAGGGTGAGAGCAATATCTCTCTCTAATACATTGGGTAATGATTTATATCTAATTAGATAGAGAGAGATGGAATCAGGGTTTAATTGGTTCTGTAATACATGGATGGAATGAGGGTTTAATCGGTTTTGTAATACATGGACAGAATGTGGGTAAATTGGTTTAGTAATACAATGCTAGAATGAGGGTTACCTGGTTCAACAATATTAGTATGGAATCAGGGTTACCCAGTTCAGTAATACATGGACAAAATGAGGGTTACTCGGTTCATTAATATAAATCTAGAACAAGGGTTAACTAATTGACTAAATGACGTTTTCCACTAATATTGTCACGACCCCCTCCCCACAAAGTGTACCCCTCCTGGGCCGGCAATGTGAAAAGGGAGATAATGACCCCCGAGTCCCGCCTCCAGTAGGCCCCGGGTTGGCGACTAGCACCGAGGGTATAATACACACACAAATGGGAGGCATTACCCTCTAAGAGAACACATGCAGAAGAGAGAGATAGAATAGAATCCAACCAACTCCAACTCATAACTGAAATGTAAAAGAAACCCAAGTACATATATGAAATGTCATGCAAAAGTACTACAACTGAAAGGGGAAACTAAAAGTACCCAAAAGAAAGTAAAACGACAGCGACCACAAGCCCGAACAGCTCCTCCTCCAACCGCAAGCTAGTAGTAACCAGCTTGATCTCCAACCTGCTCCAAGTGACCTGAAAAACAGTTTATATGTACATAGGGTGAGTATAACAGTATACTCAGTAGGATCCTCCCCAAGACTCTCGTGCAAAAGTAAAGAAAGCATGCTAAAGCCCAGTGAACAACAAGTGAAACTAACTCGTCACCTAAACAGGTATACTATGTTCCCAACCTCACCAAGGCTACTCTCACCAAGTAACGCATACAAGAATATAGCATGTAGTAAAGAATATCAAGGGTACCCCGCTACTACTTCCCCACTGGTTTGCCGCTTTGCCCCAACGACATACGTCCTGTGCATCTCTCTCCAAAGGCTTGCCCGTATGAACATGGGTCAAGCTCCACAATATGCACCACGTGCACCACATAGGCTTGCCCGCAGACACCTGGGCTAAGCTCCACACAATCCCCACAACCAAAAGTAACCAGGTAGTTTCCGGGAGCCACCACAGCTCGCATAACGTGTATCATACGTCGGGTATTATACCTCAAGCCATTACAGCCCATACACCGAGTAAGGATCCTCAAGCCATCACAGCCTATACACGTTACACCTATAGTAGTCCATAGGATACTATATCCAGAATATATGTGTGTGAAATAACCACAAGCCATTACAGCCCTCTACACACATATATGGGTAAAACTAACCACTGTGCCTACTAGCACTAAGATCTACCAAGAGAAGAGAGCGGGGCCAAAGGGGGTAGTCAGCCATTCAACCTCCCATCAGAATGTTGGGGAAAACACCCCCCCAGGGCTCAGAATCCCCGGGGTGTCAGTTGCCCTTACCGACAGGGTGGAGTAGCGTATAGAAACACAAAAAGTACAGAGTATATAAGTAACTCACATCCACACTATGGGCATTACGTATTCTTAGATACAACTGCAGCTAACGTCTCTCAGACTCCAGGCTGCTACTTCTAAGACTAGGTATCCTATAAGCACACAACCAATTGAAGAGCTTTATTAGATTACTCCATTCTCATCTATCAGTTCCACTGTACATTAGTTAATTCTTTAAGCATTAATTAAGATTGAACAATTCCCCATTTAACTGAAATGGCGTCACTTTCAAAAACAACTGCTCCTTTTTAAGATTCACATCACCTTTAAATTCCAGCATCTCCATCCCCGTGGATTTTCACCCTTTAATAAAACATTCATTACAGAAATACTTTTCCACATTCCCAGGCATTATAGAAAAACATCCTATGCTTCTAAACACAAAGGAGGCTCAACACGGTGAGTAGATATACTACCCGTCGAGTCTTTGCCGCCTATAGAAAGAGCATAGACCCATCCTCCATCGAGAGGCTAAACACGGAAAGCACGTGGCATACCCCGCGTGTCTTCGCCTCATTCAGAATGAGGGTAAGCAAGACTAGCTGCCTTGAGCAGTGGGGAAAAGCAAAGCAGATTAACATTCAAGAAAACCACAAGCAGCCAGCAACCATATCCGTCCCATTCCATCACCCCCGGTGTCCTCCCTGACACCCATATGCATAAACCGATGCATCTCGCCACACTAGGCATCATCCGCTGCCACAACTATAAGGCCTCCATGCCTCCACATATCACAACAACCATCCCGGCTCACATCACAGCACAAGCAGCAGGAAAACAAACATCACAAAATGGACTCTCGGCCCTTTAACAAACAAGAGGGTAACTCAGAACCCTTTTTGAAATTCCCACATAATCTGTTCTCTATACCATATTGAATTAACAGATTTGTAATTCGTAGGTTCCAATCATGGATACCTAATCAGTAAGCTATCACAATTAAATAACCATGCTTACTTCCCTAATTTGATTATCCTCAAATTAGAACAACTACAACAACGACAACAACCAGATTAATTTACATGCCTCTTTATCTTTAGCCAATTAATCAACAATTAATTCCGGCTTTACGTTTATTATCAATTCCAATCATGAACGAACAATAAATCAAAGAAAACATAGATATCACTATATTTAGGAAAACATGAGGCAAACCGTTATCACGGTATAAAGCAACAGCATGCGATCAACCAATTCTTTTAATCCGGTTCAAGTATTTAATTAGGTCAATTCCATTGTGATCCAAAGGAATAAATCATGCTAACTCTACGATTGCACATATATAATTAGAGAAGCCATGAATCCCCTACCTCGAAGAGTTCTTGACGTCCTTTATCCACACAGCAGGTCACGATCCTCCCCTCACGACAACTTATGTGGAAGAATGATCGACACGGCTTGGTTGCATCCAACAGAGCGGGACTGATCCTAGGAGTAAGGGTTGATTGTGAAACTCCTACGGGAAGGATTGAAAGGTTCTAGAGCCTCTTAGTTAAGAATAAAGGTAAGGAACAAGGGAGAATGATATCTCGTCCCTTTTTAAGATTTAACGAGGTGACGGTTTAAGATCCGGTTAATTCTCCATTAAAAACGGATCGCATTAACCCACGCGGTTTGACCAAGTGAAACATTCCAAGCCTTAGGAATAATTAATATAGGATTTATGGCATTTGAATCGGCCTTAAGAGCCCTTAAAATAAGGCTTTAAATGTATTTTACGTCAAAGGAAACGTCAAAAGGGGCAAAACTGTAGGAGTCTGGAAACACTGTTCACCCACCGTTACTGTACATGAAACTGATCTGTGAAACTGATCTGTCACACCGATCTGTGAAACTGATCTGTGAAACTGATCTGTCACACCGATCTGTCTCACCGATCTGTCTCACTGATCTGTGAAACTGATCTGTGAAACTGATCTGTCACACCGATCTGTGAAACTGATCTGTGAAACTGATCTGTCACACCGATCTGTCTCACCGATCTGTCTCACCGATCTGTCTCACCGATCTGTCTCACCGATCTGTCTCACCGATCTGTCTCACCGATCTGTCTCACCGATCTGTCTCACCGATCTGTCTCACCGATCTGTCTCACCGATCTGTCTCACCGATCTGTCTCACCGATCTGTCTCACCGATCTGTGAAACTGATCTGTCTCACCGATACGTGAAACTGATCTGTCTCACTGATCTGTGACACTGATCTGTCTCACCGATCTGTGAAACTGATCTGTCTCACTGATCTGTGACACTGATCTGTCTCACCGATCTGTGAAACTGATCTGTCTCACTGATCTGTTACTGTTCATAAAACTGGAAACACTGTTCACAGAACTAGAAAATTGGCAAAGTGTTGGGGATAAGTCCCCTTGACCTCCCGGAACACCTCCAACACCAACATTTCACAAAGTAATGGACCAGAGAGGTCCGGGCCATTACATTAGATACCTCTCAAAACATTCTCGTCCTCGAGAATTAAAAACCAACCCAGAAGAAAAGAGGGGTCCGAACAACCACCCCATAAGATACCTCTCAGGGGAAAACCACCATGAGTTGTTCGAAAGCTGGAACAAAACTATGACATCCGGGAACAAACAATCCATACCCAAACAATTCATTCACAACATCACATCAAAGGTACATAAACAAAACATGAAAGGTCCAACCACAGAGAAAACATCATTACATGAAAGGAGTTAAACATTAAACAACTCTGGGTACTGAGCACGTATCTGTGACTCACGCTCCCAGGTACTCTCCTCCATGCCACCGTGTCGCCACAAGACACGAACTAAAGGAATAGAACGCCCACGCAACACCTTCTCCTTGTGGTCTTGGATCTCCACAGGTCGCTCCTCGAAGGTTGCATCATCATCAATATCGATCTCTCCCCAATCGATAACATGAGATTCATCATGAAGATAATGACGGAGCTGTGATACATGAAAAACATCATGTATCCGACTCATCCGAGGGGGAAGTGCTACTCGATATGCCACAGCTCCAACACGAGCTAACACCTCGAAAGGCCCAACAAAACGGGGAGAAAGCTTACTTCCGCGACCAAACCTTCGCTGCCCACGACGGGGAGTCACCTTCAGAAACACATGATCCCCAACATTAAACTCTAAGGGTCTCCTTCTTTGATCCGCATAAGATTTCTGACGATCTTGTGCTGTCTTCATCCTCTCACGAATCACTTGAACCATCTCCGTCGTATTCTGCACTAGTTCTGGTCCGAGAATTGCTGACTCTCCGACCCCAGTCCAGCACAACGGAGAACGGAATGGCCGGCCATACAAGGCTTCAAACGGCGCCATGCCGATGGTAGAGTGAAAACTATTATTGTAAGCGAACTCTACCAAAGGTAAGTGTTTCACCCATGAACCTCCAAAATCAAGAACACAAGAGCGCAACATGTCTTCAAGAGTTTGGATGGTTCGCTCTGTCTGACCATCCGTTTGAGGATGAAAAGCAGTGCTAAGGCATAGTTGAGAGCCAAAAGCATGCTGGAGACCTCTCCACACCCTCGAGGTAAAACGAGGGTCTCGATCAGAAATGATCGTCTTAGGAACTCCGTGAAGCCTCACTACTTCCTCCAGATACTGCCTCGACAAAACCTCCACTGAGCTCGACTCCTTGATTGCTATGAAGTGGGCCGATTTAGTTAAACGATCCACTACCACCCATATAGCATCATGTCCTCCCGGAGCTCGAGGTAAACCTGTAACAAAGTCCATTGAGATGTCCTCCCACTTCCACTGAGGAATCTCTAAGTGCTGGAGAAGACCACCAGGAACACGGTGTTCGGCCTTCACCTTCTGGCAGACTAAACATCGAGACACACATTCTGCAACTGAACGCTTCAGCCCAGGCCACCAAAAATGACTCCTCAAGGATCGATACATCTTCGTCACACCAAGATGTACAGCTAAGGGCGAGCTATGGAACTCTCGGAGAACCGTCTCGCGCATCGCCAGGGGAACAAAAAGCCTGTCATGATACAACACTCGGTGTTGTTCATCCTCTGACCAACCATCAGGGGCCTCCCCACAAACAACTCTGTCTCTCAAAACTTCCACCTCTAGATCACCCAACTGAGACTCTTCCACCTTTTGCATCAGGGATGACTGCACCGTCATCTGGAAAAGACAACCTCTTCCTCCAACTTCTCCCATATCAAGATGCAAAGCTGCTAGCTCTTCCATCCCTCTCCAGGAATCACCAGATTCACGTACAACATCATTACGTGACTTTCGGCTTAGTGCATCAGCAACAACATTTCCCTTCCCAGGTGTATACGATATTTCGAAGTCGTATTCCTGCAAGAACTCCATCCGCCGACGCTGCCGCAAGTTCAAATCCCGCTGAGAGAAAACATACCTCAAACTCTTATGATCGGTGAAAACCACAAAGCGCTCTCCAATGAGGTAATGTCTCCACAACTTCAGCGCAAACACCACGGCTGCCAACTCAAGATCATGGGTGGCATAGTTGCGTTCATGGGTACGCAACTGCCGAGACCCATAAGAAACAACTGACCTCTGCTGCATGAGAACACAGCCTAGCCCCAGATGTGAAGCATCACAGAAAACATCAAACTGGACTCCCTCCGTTGGAAGAAAAAGGACTGGAGCACTTACCAACTTCCCCTTTAGATACTCGAAAGCTGTCTGACACTGATCAGTCCATATGAACGCTTGATCCTTCCTGGTCAAAGCTGTCAGAGGAGTCGCAACTCGGGAGAAATTAGCCACAAACCTCCTATAATAGCCTGCGAGACCAAGGAAACTTCGCACCTCTGACACGGTCTTGGGGGCTGGCCAAGACACCACTGCTTCTACCTTCGAAGGATCCACAGCTACTCCCTGTTGGGACACAACATGTCCCAAGAAACGAACTTCTCGAGCCCAGAACTCACACTTGGACAACTTCCCAAACAACCGATGTTGGCGAAGAACTCCCAAAACAGCTCGTAGATGTTCTGCATGCTCTTCTTCAGATGTGGAGTACACAAGGATGTCGTCAATGAAAACCACAACAAACTTGTCCAAGAATTCACGGAACACAGCATTCATCAACCCCATGAAAACAGCTGGAGCATTTGTCACGCCGAATGGCATTACAACAAACTCATAATGCCCATGACGACAGCGGAAAGCTGTCTTCGGGATCTCCTCATCCTTTACACGCATCTGATGATATCCTGATCGCAAGTCGATCTTTGAAAACCAACTTGCACCCTTCAGTTGATCGAATAGGTCATCAATCCGCGGGAGAGGATAACGGTTCTTTATTGTCACTTTGTTTAAGCGACGATAATCGACGCACAACCGCAAACTGCCATCAGCCTTTTTCACGAACAAGACTGGTGCACCCCACGGTGACACACTTGGCCGAACAAAACCACACTGCAATAGACCATCGAGCTGAATACGTAGCTCTCGTAACTCAGAAGGGGCCATCCTATACGGAGACATAGAGATGGGAGACGCTCCGGGCTGTAGCTCGATCCCAAACTCGATCTTCCGTCGAGGGGGTAAGGATACAACCTCTTCTGGAAAGACATCAGGGTACTCTTCTACGACCCTAGGAAACGCCAGCTGTTGAACCTCTGAAGAACTCAGCATCATCCCAGCCATCATGGATGATAAGGATGAAACTCGTCTATGACTCATCCGAGGATCTCTCTCACCAACAAACACTACTTCCTCTCCATCTTCATCAAAGAAAACGACCTTCTTCCTGTAGCAATCCACAATAGCCTGCACCGAATACAACCAATCCATGCCGAGGATGACATCATATGGTTGTATTCGTAAACATAGGAAATCTCCCCAAGAGCGGTGCTGCCCCAACACTAGCTCACAGTCTCTACATACTTCAAACAAGCTAGCTCGACCTCCAACTGGCGTAGTCAACGCCAAGGGCACTGGAAGCCTCTCTACCTCAAGTCCCAAAGCGTGGACAAGGGTAGGGGATATAAAGGAGTGTGTCGCTCCTGAATCAAACAAGGCATACACCAAGGTAGAAAACAAGCAAAGGGTACCTCGGACGACGTCTGGCTCGCCTGGAGCTGGCAACGCTAGAGCATGAAGCTGACCACGACCACCTCCACGGCCTCTCTGACCCTGATGACGACCACCACCACGGCCGCGCTCTGCTCTCTGAGGACGGGGAGCGTCATGGGGCTGTCCTCTGCCTGCTCCATCTACCCTCTGGTGATCTAAAGCTGGTGCAACCTGCTGCTGCTGCCTCGGCTGGAATTGCCTCAACGGAGGAACCTGGAGTGGAGCGCCTGGTGCACGATGACTGCTCTGAAAAGTTGGGCACTCCCGCTGCTGATGACCACGTCCACCACAAGAAAAACAAGCGCCTGATCCCTTTGCATAGGTCTGAGAGTTGCTACCTCCGGAGAAATGAGATGGGAAGGGCCGGGACCTACCCCCAGGTGAACGGAAACTCTTCTGTCCTGAAAACCGGGAACCCCGGACCACAGCTCTGCTTCTTGAGGAATCATGACGATTCCCCTCTCGTGACGATCCGGTCCTAGCCAAAGTCCTCTCAACAACCTCTGCCCTCGCCAGCACCTCAAGATATGTCTTCAGCATAAATGGGGTGACCTGACGCTGGATCTCTGGACGCAAAGCCTCCTCGAAATGCCTCGCCCTGGCCTCATCATCTGGTAACAGGTCTGAAGCATATCGTAGAAGGTTCCTGAAACGGATTCCAAACTCCCGAACACTGGAGCTCCCCTGTCGAAGGGTAAGAAGCTCCTGGCGACTGGATGCCTTCGCAGTCGAAGAAAGAAACTCGACTCTAAACCTGTCTCGAAACTCCTCCCATGAGATCGCTGACTCCTCACGATCCCCGAGGAACAAGAACCACCACTGTCTCGCTGCTCCACGCAACATCGTCACAACCAAGGACACCCAGTGTTCCTTCCGAGCACGAATCGAACTGAAGCCTATCTCGACCTCCTCCAACCAGTCTTCTGTGACTACATCTGAAACGGAGCCCTCGTACTTCTGTAGACTCTGGCGCTGAAACTCTCGGAGTGTCTTCCTCCAAGTGTCATCTTCGTCAACCTCTACCCTGCGGCGATCTGCTGGAACAGCCTGCTGGGCACCTTCTGCGCAAACCTGACGGGGACGCCGACCTGGAGCCATACCTGTAAAATAACAATCGTTAGAGCTCCTAAGCCTGGAATATGGAAGACTCAACATTAATTAATTAATTATTTTGTTTTATTAATTTTAGGTTACCTATCCCAAGGTCTACCCATTCAAACACAGGCGCAAGGAATAATGATGCATGATCCTTTCCTAGGTCTCTACCCTGCAACCAGTATCACTTTGTTTAGTAGCCATCGTAAACTTAAAGGTCCGTGCAATAGATCATAGGGGGCCCTGAACGCCTATGTCTCTGCCGGTCTCCAGTGTTTACCCCACTTGCTAAACATGAATGACACCGTTGCCCTACCATCCCATGCATCCTCACCTGTGCCTAACTCCAAACTCCATCCTATCCCTCGACCAGACCTCTGATACCACTCTGTCACGACCCCCTCCCCACAAAGTGTACCCCTCCTGGGCCGGCAATGTGAAAAGGGAGATAATGACCCCCGAGTCCCGCCTCCAGTAGGCCCCGGGTTGGCGACTAGCACCGAGGGTATAATACACACACAAATGGGAGGCATTACCCTCTAAGAGAACACATGCAGAAGAGAGAGATAGAATAGAATCCAACCAACTCCAACTCATAACTGAAATGTAAAAGAAACCCAAGTACATATATGAAATGTCATGCAAAAGTACTACAACTGAAAGGGGAAACTAAAAGTACCCAAAAGAAAGTAAAACGACAGCGACCACAAGCCCGAACAGCTCCTCCTCCAACCGCAAGCTAGTAGTAACCAGCTTGATCTCCAACCTGCTCCAAGTGACCTGAAAAACAGTTTATATGTACATAGGGTGAGTATAACAGTATACTCAGTAGGATCCTCCCCAAGACTCTCGTGCAAAAGTAAAGAAAGCATGCTAAAGCCCAGTGAACAACAAGTGAAACTAACTCGTCACCTAAACAGGTATACTATGTTCCCAACCTCACCAAGGCTACTCTCACCAAGTAACGCATACAAGAATATAGCATGTAGTAAAGAATATCAAGGGTACCCCGCTACTACTTCCCCACTGGTTTGCCGCTTTGCCCCAACGACATACGTCCTGTGCATCTCTCTCCAAAGGCTTGCCCGTATGAACATGGGTCAAGCTCCACAATATGCACCACGTGCACCACATAGGCTTGCCCGCAGACACCTGGGCTAAGCTCCACACAATCCCCACAACCAAAAGTAACCAGGTAGTTTCCGGGAGCCACCACAGCTCGCATAACGTGTATCATACGTCGGGTATTATACCTCAAGCCATTACAGCCCATACACCGAGTAAGGATCCTCAAGCCATCACAGCCTATACACGTTACACCTATAGTAGTCCATAGGATACTATATCCAGAATATATGTGTGTGAAATAACCACAAGCCATTACAGCCCTCTACACACATATATGGGTAAAACTAACCACTGTGCCTACTAGCACTAAGATCTACCAAGAGAAGAGAGCGGGGCCAAAGGGGTAGTCAGCCATTCAACCTCCCATCAGAATGTTGGGGAAAACACCCCCCCAGGGCTCAGAATCCCCGGGGTGTCAGTTGCCCTTACCGACAGGGTGGAGTAGCGTATAGAAACACAAAAAGTACAGAGTATATAAGTAACTCACATCCACACTATGGGCATTACCTATTCTTAGATACAACTGCAGCTAACGTCTCTCAGACTCCAGGCTGCTACTTCTAAGACTAGGTATCCTATAAGCACACAACCAATTGAAGAGCTTTATTAGATTACTCCATTCTCATCTATCAGTTCCACTGTACATTAGTTAATTCTTTAAGCATTAATTAAGATTGAACAATTCCCCATTTAACTGAAATGGCGTCACTTTCAAAAACAACTGCTCCTTTTTAAGATTCACATCACCTTTAAATTCCAGCATCTCCATCCCCGTGGATTTTCACCCTTTAATAAAACATTCATTACAGAAATACTTTTCCACATTCCCAGGCATTCTAGAAAAACATCCTATGCTTCTAAACACAAAGGAGGCTCAACACGGTGAGTAGATATACTACCCGTCGAGTCTTTGCCGCCTATAGAAAGAGCATAGACCCATCCTCCATCGAGAGGCTAAACACGGAAAGCACGTGGCATACCCCGCGTGTCTTCGCCTCCTTCAGAATGAGGGTAAGCAAGACTAGCTGCCTTGAGCAGTGGGGAAAAGCAAAGCAGATTAACATTCAAGAAAACCACAAGCAACCAGCAACCATATCCGTCCCATTCCATCACCCCCGGTGTCCTCCCTGACACCCATATGCATAAACCGATGCATCTCGCCACACTAGGCATCATCCGCTGCCACAACTATAAGGCCTCCATGCCTCCACATATCACAACAACCATCCCGGCTCACATCACAGCACAAGCAGCAGGAAAACAAACATCACAAAATGGACTCTCGGCCCTTTAACAAACAAGAGGGTAACTCAGAACCCTTTTTGAAATTCCCACATAATCTGTTCTCTATACCATATTGAATTAACAGATTTGTAATTCGTAGGTTCCAATCATGGATACCTAATCAGTAAGCTATCACAATTAAATAACCATGCTTACTTCCCTAATTTGATTATCCTCAAATTAGAACAACTACAACAACGACAACAACCAGATTAATTTACATGCCTCTTTATCTTTAGCCAATTAATCAACAATTAATTCCGGCTTTACGTTTATTATCAATTCCAATCATGAACGAACAATAAATCAAAGAAAACATAGATATCACTATATTTAGGAAAACATGAGGCAAACCTTTATCACGGTATAAAGCAACAGCATGCGATCAACCAATTCTTTTAATCCGGTTCAAGTATTTAATTAGGTCAATTCCATTGTGATCCAAAGGAATAAATCATGCTAACTCTACGATTGCACATATATAATTAGAGAAGCCATGAATCCCCTACCTCGAAGAGTTCTTGACGTCCTTTATCCACACAGCAGGTCACGATCCTCCCCTCACGACAACTTATGTGGAAGAATGATCGACACGGCTTGGTTGCATCCAACAGAGCGGGACTGATCCTAGGAGTAAGGGTTGATTGTGAAACTCCTACGGGAAGGATTGAAAGGTTCTAGAGCCTCTTAGTTAAGAATAAAGGTAAGGAACAAGGGAGAATGATATCTCGTCCCTTTTTAAGATTTAACGAGGTGACGGTTTAAGATCCGGTTAATTCTCCATTAAAAACGGATCGCATTAACCCACGCGGTTTGACCAAGTGAAACATTCCAAGCCTTAGGAATAATTAATATAGGATTTATGGCATTTGAATCGGCCTTAAGAGCCCTTAAAATAAGGCTTTAAATGTATTTTACGTCAAAGGAAACGTCAAAAGGGGCAAAACTGTAGGAGTCTGGAAACACTGTTCACCCACCGTTACTGTACATGAAACTGATCTGTGAAACTGATCTGTCACACCGATCTGTGAAACTGATCTGTGAAACTGATCTGTCACACCAATCTGTCTCACCGATCTGTCTCACCGATCTGTGAAACTGATCTGTGAAACTGATCTGTCACACCGATCTGTGAAACTGATCTGTGAAACTGATCTGTCACACCGATCTGTCTCACCGATCTGTCTCACCGATCTGTCTCACCGATCTGTCTCACCGATCTGTCTCACCGATCTGTCTCACCGATCTGTCTCACCGATCTGTCTCACCGATCTGTGAAACTGATCTGTCTCACCGATCCGTGAAACTGATCTGTCTCACTGATCTGTGACACTGATCTGTCTCACCGATCTGTGAAACTGATCTGTCTCACTGATCTGTGACACTGATCTGTCTCACCGATCTGTGAAACTGATCTGTCTTACTGATCTGTTACTGTTCATAAAACTGGAAACACTGTTCACAGAACTAGAAAATTGGCAAAGTGTTGGGGATAAGTCCCCTTGACCTCCCGGAACACCTCCAACACCAACATTTCACAAAGTAATGGACCAGAGAGGTCCGGGCCATTACAAATATGGTCTTATCATTGGTTCCTTAGATACTTTGGAAATCATTAAATCCTTATGTGTTTTCCACAATTCAACGTTTTATTCCTACGTTATCCTTTCAGGGATTATGATCACTATTTCATTATTATTCATCTATTATGAAATGTTAATATTTATTCTAGGATCTCTATTATGATCTTCCATATGCAGGGTATGATCCTCAATTTTCATCATCACATTCTGATACCAATATGATCATTTTTATGCTTATATGTCCCCCTTATTACCCAAACTGAGCATTTGAGCTCACCCATTTATTGTTTTCTATGGGCCAGGTTATGATGATATGTAATATGTTTGATATTTATAAGAAGGGTTCTTGACAAAAAGAACCTAGTGGGAGATTATGTATCAATGATATATACTAATGTTTATATTTCTATCTTTCCAAAGGCACTATACCAATTACGGTCTTTGTGCAACTTATTGTATACTGTTTATGTATGCTAAAAATGTTTTGTAATTTCTATGTTTGTAAAGAGAGGGTCTCTACAGTTGGTATCATATTAATGGTATTATTAGCCTTTGAAAACTAGCTTGAGAAAACCTTAGCCAGGTCCCTTGGTTTATTTTTATTGATATGTCTAGGGATGTATCTAAGGATAAGTATAAGGAGAGTTATATTTTAGGAATTTGTCCTCAAATTTTTTTTAAAAGATAGAGTGATTGGATTCATAGAAATAAATACTTTTATGAATACTATAAGTGGATAAGTCTCTGGAATAGATGTACATAGGGGTACCCTCACCGACAATATGTTATGGTCTTGACTCTGTGTAATTGGGTACATTACAATGGGCCTTGTTGTACACATGGATTGAAACTCTAGAGGGGTATTCTTTGGGGATTCACAATCTTTTCATAAACTATCTTGAATGATTTTGAAATAAGTTATCTATGAATAAACTATGATTAACCCAAGGTTTCATAGATTATGGAAGGTGTCAGGATTTAGACATCATATATGTAATTATTTACAGAACACGGTAGTTTTCTTCTATGATAATTAATGCTCACACTATGATTTTGGTTTTAGTCAATAGTAGGGACGAGAAGGAACTAGATTATTTTTTAATGTGATGGGAGATTTTATGATGACATGTCATGTCGGATGATCATAAGAGTGAAATACGTCATGATCATGCATAATCAGTTTTCATGGAACAAGATTAATAATGGCAACCTTAACCTACTCTCGAACTCTCTATAGAATATAAAGAAGATTTTCAATTAGAGTTTGTGTAATGGTGTCCATGATTGAAATAATATTAGGTTTCCTTTATTTCATGATTTTGGAATGAATCACCTACGTGAATGTCTTAGAGGATCAAGAAGGTGTTTTGACTTTGGAAAATAATGTCACAAAGTATGTGACTATAAGGGAAAATAAAGTGTTTTATTAATGAAATAGATTGGAATTTTTTCCTCCCTATGTCTTCATCGAAGGTTATGTGTTTTAAATGTGGATAAAATGGTTATTATGAAACCCAATCTCCTATGTGGAAGGTTCTAGAAGAGAATTAGAATGGTGGTGTGAGTAAAGTTTGTATTGTGGATATTGAAAAGACTATGGACTAAATGGGAATGGAAAAAAGTATTATTGTTAATTTATTAAGGATGAATTAGTTGAATTATTTATGTATTTGGGTTCAAAAGACATGAATGATCACATATACAAGGATTATGATAATTGTGTTTTTTTCTCAGTATTTATATGTTTATGATGTATTAGTGAAGTGATTTAATGACAAGGTGATATTTTTTTCAAAGGGAAAGTAACCCAAAACATGTTTTTTATGATAATATAATGTTGTATGGATAAAGATACATGAGATATTAATAAGTAAATTGGACAATATTGATTACCTTGGAACTATGTAAGGACTTGTTTATATTTGGTTTATGATTCCACTACTAAATATTACAACATTTTTGAATTTTAAGAGTAAATGTAATATTATTTGGAATGAGTAATCAAGCATGTTTTAAAATAGGATTTATGGTAATTTAGATTATAACCATGTTTCTAGAGAATATATGATGATGTTATTCACATGCTTCTAATTTGACAACCATGATAAACTTTGTGTTATATTCGGGAACCAATGTTATGCTAAATTCATGACTATGTTTCTAATGTTTTGGATTTTTACCTATGAGAAGTGTTATAAGGTTAATCATTCATAAAAATTTTAGTTAAGCTCCAGAGGATGTTTTTGTTCATTTGGTTTGTTTGGAGAAATTGGTTAAAAGGATAATGAGTTATTAAAATTATTTAAATGATTTCTATATTATATATTATATTACTATGGTTGAAAACCAATGGACATCATGTATGTCAGGTGACAACCAATAAAATCCAACAAGGATGAGGGTCTTGAACCCATTACTGAAGGATGATAAGGGTTTCTCACTTACAATTAGCCCACATGATTTTATGGTTAATTTATATTTATTTTTAATGAATAAATGTTTATTATGAACAATTGGAATTTATTTTATAGATTAATACATTTTTTATAAGTTAGAAATAGTTAGACTGTTTTATTCTTTTATGGGCCTTAGGATCCATTAGAAAAATATTTTAGTGATTTAATCATCAAAGTTATTATCTAGATAGTCATTCCATAATGTAATGGTTTAATTATAATTTTTTCAAATCACAACCCAAAAATGAATTTTCAATTATTGAAATTCAACAATAATTACTCAAGATACTAAAAGTGAAAAAAATGTTGTCATAAGACCTTAAATTCAATTGAACAAAGGGATTATAATATTATCGAATGTTTATGAATTTGAGTCCCTAAACCACCATTTAAACATTAAATTGTTTGTGATTGATGACCTCAATAAATCCCTATAAATATTTTTGGTTTTCCTCCTTTTCTAATCTTCACACCCAACCCATGTTCTCCTATGTGGAAACAATGTTATTTGTTACATTGGGTAACAATTATGGTTCCAAATTTCCAATTAATGTATGTTTTAGTATAAATTGTTATAATGTGAGTTTCTATGAATGAAACATTAAAGTATTAAGCATTTGTTATCAGAGATTAATTTAGAGGGAAAACCCATTTTATGTGGGGGTAGAAGGTTACACATCAAGAATTTGAGAATTATTTTTTGGACTTAATTTAACTTTTCAATATTATCCATTTTAGATGTCACTAGTAATAGTTCTCTCTCTCTCTATATATATATATATATATATTAAAAAACTAAGTCAAACATTCCGTTAACATGAAATAGAAACATGGATTTCATAACACGTAATACCAACTTGGTTTTCACTACAAGAAATACCAACATGGCTTGTGCTACAATAAAAATAGACTTGGCAAACATTGTATGCATCACTGAGTTTCTACAAAAATTACTATTTATTTATACAAATAAGAAAATTATAACCTTGATGTAAAACATAGTAATATGAACAGTAATATCAACTTTTCATATTTTGGTTATAATTTTTTTATTTAAATAAAACAGATTTATAATGAAAGATAATATTTTTGGTAAAGTCCTTTTATATTGATAATATTAATATCATGATTGAAAATACATTAATAATAAAAGAAATTTTTTACAAATTTTGAAGATGAATTGATAAAATAAACATTAATTTGGAATAAATAATTTATAAATTATCATTGAGTGATTTTTTAGGATTCTTCTGAGAAACATCATTCTTAGATGAATAACGAAAATACTGTTTTTTAGTCAAACATTTCCCTTTTGTCTCATTATGTATTAATGATAAATGATATTATAAAAATTATTTATGGTCACATTAGATGACTATTACATCTATTACTACAATTTCATTCATTATATTCAATTTCACTTTAAAACTGAATATAAAATCTTAAGAACCCATTGAATGTTTTCCAACGTTAAAGCCTTGTTATTTCGTCCCATATGCAAGATTAGTAATAATCTTCATTTTTATGCTGTTGAGATTAGAATTTCAGAAAACAAACATACACAATCTAATTCAATTTAATATTTATATTATAATAATATCATGTTCATTTTTGACAAAAATGACTAATAAAATGGATTAAAGTATTCACAATGGTTAAGGCTAAATTAATCATAATTTGGGAATAAAATATAAAATAAAGGTACCAAATATCCTAGAAAACTATTCATCACCCATTTTCTATACATTTTTCTAGAAGAAACCTCCCTTTTTTTAGTTTTTTATTTTAGGCAGCACTTTTTTAGGTCAGAACATGCACAAAACAAATTTGATTCTAACAATTCCTTGTGAGTCATTTTCCTTCCCTCTAAAAGTCATCATATTTTCCCATTACTCACACCAATATATCCATTTATGTTCATCCATGATCTTCCAAATTAACTTCATACAATACTCCCTTCAACCTTAAATCTTTTCGTTGGGATGGAACCCTCTCAAGGAAGCATTTTGGCACAAACCAAATGGAGTTACATGATTAAGATGTAAGGTCTTCTCTCTGGATCCTTTACTTTATTTTACATTTCAACCCATAAAATCATTTTATACCCTTATTGGGTGATTAAACTAGTTTCATACATATACATGGAATTTTTAGTGCAACTTTTATAACATAAAATTACACACATCACCATATAATGGATGGGGATCATAATATTTCTATGTACAGTGAACTATTGCCTCACGAAACGATGACTGTTAATTTCTCACTTAACTTCAATAATAGTGACCCATATAAATGAAAATATATTTATATATGTAATATATTAATTTTTTTTATGTCTTTATGATTTTCTATTTCTTTTTAAACATACATCTTTTTACCTTCCATTTGGTGTTAATTTGATAATCTCGTTTGGGGAAGTGTGGACTACTGCCCCCTCAATGCAATGTGATTCGTTCACACACCACATAAAATGTATTGAGGATAGGATAAATAGAAATATATGATATGTATGATATATTAATGCTACTGTAATAATAATATATATATATATATATATATATATTTATATACATATGAAATTTATATACATTCTTTCAAAACTAAAATAAAAATGGAAAACAACGTTCATGCGTACACACAACTTACCATATCCTCGAACGATTTATTCCATTACGAACTTCATTTCACTATAGATTATTATAATATACATATACCATGTATAGAAGATATTTATATCATTTTATAACTTCTTCTATCATGATATAAGAATATGGATCAATGATATAACAAATTAAGGAACATGGGATAAACAATGTGAACATTACCTGAAGTAAAACCTTTATATAAGATTGTTAACAAGTAGGTAATATAAAGTCATAATAAAATAATATATGGTAATATATATAATAATATTATTTATTAATTGATTTATAATGAACATATATTTATTATACAAGAATATTTTGTGAATATAGATAGTGTCAAGAGATAAGGTGAGAGAAATTTCATGACACTTTTAATTTCTATGAGATTCATATTATGATCACCACTCTTTCCTTTTTTGTGTTTTTTGTAATAAAAATGATTTAATTATATGTATATTATATGTAAATTTATAGTTATTCACATATATATTCTTTTATCCTTCATTCAAGAAATTTATCATTCAAAAGTTACTAAATCAGAAAAATTGTTTTGTCTCAATTTACATTCATTGAGACTCATGTTTTTTATGAACCTAAACTCTATTTAAAGGTGTATACACTTCCATAATACATTATATATCATGAATATTCTTATTATCATTGTATATTAATCATTATGTAATTTATTTTTCATTGATATAGAGTTTGATTCCATGTAACCAAGTTATATGTTTTTATTGATACAAACATGTCATTTTTGGGATCATTTATGTTTATGATTACATTGACGAAATATCTCAAGAATATTCATGATTTTACTTATCCTATGTTTATTCAAGATATCCCATTTTTTATTACCATTTGTTTTAATATTTGGTACTTATGATAATGTTTTTTTAACAATCAGACTATCTCTTTATTCAGTTAGAAATCAATTATATTCAAAAACCTTGTTTTCAAAAAATGATTTCAAAAGATTTTGAAGATAATATTCATAGAAAAATTATTTTTAAAATTTTTTCAAATAATAATGTTTAATTTATCAAATATATTTTGAATAAAATGGTTTTAAAAAAGGATTTATGTTAAAAAAATCATTTTTAATGATTAAAGGATATATTCCTTAAGATATGTTTTAAATGACATTCCTAAAGTATTGACCATATAAGATAACATCCCTTAGTGTTGATCATTTATTTATGGGGAAATTACTCAACATTTTCATTCACATTATTTCTCTAAGTGGATTATTCTTTTATGGAATAACGTTTTTGAATCTCATTTTTATTTCCTTGGTTATATGATTTTGAAACCAGCTTCTTTTCACTGTTTATGTTTATGTTGAAATAATTTTGAAACTTGTCTATTTCCACAGGTTATGAAATGTTTACAAGTTTATGACACCCATTTAATTTCACAAGTTATGATATATTATCAATGATCTATTTGAATTTTTTTTAGAATTTCATTATGTGACTGGTGGGACCTATATATACCACTAATAAATTGGGTAAGGATTTATATCTCCTGAGATAGACAAGTTTGGAATGATGTTTTACTTAGTTTACTAAAACGAGATTGGAATGAGATTTTACACAGTTCAGTAACACATGGATAGAATGAGGGTTACATGGTTCAGTAATACAGTGTTGGAATGAGGGTAACATATTTAGTAATACAAGGATGGAATGCGGGTCAATCAGTTCAGTAACACATGGTGGGAATGGGGGTCACCCACTTCAGTAGAGGACTTTGTCCACTAAGATGGTGTTGGATGTGTTTCCTTGGATACTAGGAAATAATTATATGCTTATGTGTTTTCCATGACTAAATGTTTAATTATTACATTATTCTTTCATGGCATATAGTCTCTATTTCATTATGATTCATGTCTTATGAACATCAAAT
This sequence comes from Viscum album, assembly GCA_963277665.1. Classification (NCBI taxonomy): domain Eukaryota; kingdom Viridiplantae; phylum Streptophyta; class Magnoliopsida; order Santalales; family Viscaceae; genus Viscum; species Viscum album. Next base: position 596,914,370 of record OY728159.1, on the reverse strand, counting down.
ATTTATTCCATGATCTCTTTTAATATTTTTGATATGAAGGGTATGATATTTTAATTTCATGATCACATTCTCATACCCTTATGATCATTTTTATGATTATATTTCTCCCTTTTTTACTCTCTGGTCAGTTGAGCTCACCCCTTTTTTGTTTCCTTTCACCCAGATTGTTATGATATGTACTATGATTGATATTTCTATGAAGAGTGCAGGTTACGAAGAAATTAGATAGAGATTATATAGAAAACATATGTACTGGTGTTTACGTTTCCTTGTTTCCAATGACACTATTCCAACTATGGTCTTTGGTAATATATTTTTATATTGTTAAAGTATTTGAAATGTGTTATGTAATGTCTATGTCTGTAATGAAATGGTTGATACACTCTCAAACTCTGAAAATCTATAGATGGAATAACTTTCCATCAATTCTAAGAAATACCTTATTATTAATGACATCTATAGTCTCAATCAATATCATTAGTAAAATAAATAAGTAAATAAGAATGAATGAAAACATCTAGGAAACATTACTAGAACAACTTCATAAACACTATCATACCAATTGTTAGGGATACTAAAAATAGTACAATCACTAAGTGCGGGGGGGGGGGGGTTAAATTGAGAACCCCAATTCCCAAATTAAAAAAATATGTCTCCAACTACTGTTTAGTGAAAATAAATCAAAATGGTTATGATATTAGGATTATAGGTCAAGTGAGAAAGAACACACACAGACACAAGGATTTTTATGAGGTTCAGTCACCCATATTTTCAGTTGTCCTATCCTTTCCATGCATCCATTTGATCCCTCTACCCATGTTATGTTTTTTAAATCAAATGTACAAGGAAAGTAGAAATAAGTTATTATTGATCTCTGATTAAAATGTGAATTACAAGAATAATAATTCATACAATATAAAATTCACATACATCAAGTGAATCTGTGATTTAGACATGATGTTAACTTCTATTCGTGTCCTCAAAATCCAACTAAATCATTATTTTAATACACCTAGAATAGAAAAATATATATTTCCATCATATATATACTTTTTTAGTTTATAAAATGTTATTTATAAGAACACCATTCATTGTAATATGAAACCCCTTCTTATAGTGTGATCCTCTTATATGAAATATATAAATTACTATATCACATATATAATAGTTTATCTCATTATAACACCAAGATATTTTTGAATAATTTCCCTCAAATTATTTTATGATTTCAATATGTTGTGATTTCTTCAGTTCCATACATTTATTTTTATTTTTGATATGAAATCACCATAAGATTGAGTGGTAACTATAAAAACTCAAACCAAAAAGAAAAAATAGGATACAAACCATAAAATCTAGAAATACATAAATGAACAATTTAACCAAAAATAAAAATAAAAATATAGAAACAAGGAAAAACCTATAGAAAATGCCAGGTTCCATAAGTTGTGTAGCCTCAAATGAGTAGCATTCCGGATACAACTTGTAAATTTCATCTCATGTAAAAAACCCTATGTACAAAAATAATTTATTTTTCTTCACTTTTGCTTTCTCACTAGTGAATGTGGTTCCACAACCTCAGTGTATAGTTGGTGGAATAGTGTAGGAATATCACAAAATAAGAAATTTGTTTCCCTCATAATGACTAATTAATGTGTTTTAATATTTTAATATTATGAGACTCCATATATAATGAATTTTCCCACTTAGTATTCAAATATGACAATTAATAATTAATAAATCTATCACTTCCTATATTTTATTGAACTCATCTGTGGAAATATTCTTTATCCCTCATGTAAAATGTGGTCCTGTGTATTGATTGATGTTGTGTGTTCCATGGAGCCAGTTCTTACAAATAAAACCTTCATATTCATTTTATCTTACTTGTAATTTTTTATTGGGAAGTCATATTTAACTTAACACCGATATAAAAAATTTGTGTTATACTATAGAGGCATTATTATTTAAATACGTCTCTTATAACCTAGATATTGGATTGAAGGATATGAATAGTTATATCCAAATTGTAAAATATCTGTTGAAAATTTTTCATAATTAAAATTTTCTGACCAGTTCCATGTAAATAATTATCCAATTTTGAATGATAAGAATGAAATCATATATTGGTAAGAATATATATATTTCTAAAGAGGAATTTCTATATAAAAGATGGTTTTTTCTATATGTTGTACTCTATTTTAAAAAAAATTATATATTTAATTAATTAAAATTAATAAAATGTTCAAATTTTTTATTTCATAATATGAAAGTTATCAATTTTTTGAATATTTGGTATTTTTTTTGAAAATGATGATTTTTTGGTGAATAGTGAATATATCCTTTTTTGAATATACTAACTTTGAAAAAATAATTATTATATATGCATGATATAAAAATATGTGAAAACTTTGGGTTTTACAAATATATTTCTACAATGTAAAATTATTCATTTAAAAATAATATTTTGAATTTAGTTACTCATTATATACATTGTAGAACATAAGTTATAATTTATTACAATAAAAACATTTTTGGATTTTATAATAGTAGTGAGGTATTTTAATGATTCCTAGAATTGGGGAAATACCTTTAACCAAAATATATTGTGTTTATGAAAATATTAAATTATCTCTCTTTTAATAATCTTTTTCTCATATTTTCATTAAACTTTTTGTTTAGTAATCGATTTTGAAGTATTCTTCTAATAATATTCTGTAATATAGTTTTATTTATATAACTCCTCATATCTATTTTTGAAATAGATTTTTCCTTTGAATAGATACTTGTAAACTACATTTACACGAGATGATTTTGAAAAATTATTTAAACATGCGATATTATAAAAATTATTTTAATTTTAAGAGTAATTTACACACCATTTTTCTATTATTGGTTACTCTATTTTATAGATTATCAATTAACTTCACAACATGTAATATATTTCAATGCTTTAGGGAATACTATAAATATGACCATGAATATCAAAACTGAAGTGTCAATAATTTACTCTGGAACTCATTTAGTTATCCTTACGTATTGTAACGATATTATTCATTTTATTTCCAACACCACCATAATTTTACATTTTCTTTGTAATTTTCATGGTTCTCTAATTATCATTTATGAGATGGGTGTTATCATATCCAACACCAAATATTCACATGGAATACGGACTTTGTGAGATGAAAATAATTTTAGGATTCCAATAAAGTTATTTTTTGTTACATTATCTTCTATAAAAGGATAATCAAAGACTAATTGTATAGAATCTTTTTTTTATGCTTATAATTAGAATTTGGTTTTTACAAGTATTTATCAGTAAATATTAAAAATTTATATAATTATTAGATATTATTATTAAATTCTTTAATCTATTTATTCAGATCACCTTTATTACCTTCTCACTAGAAAAATCATCCTCTAATTCATTGGAATGTTTTTCCTCTATGTCACTTTGATCTTTTATATTTTTATTCTTTTATGAATATAGTTTTTATGGAACACCATTTATTTTGGAAAAAATTATATCATCATATATAGTTATTCTATATGTGCATTGAATTTAATATTTTTTGTCTTTATATTCTAAAATTATTCTGGATTTGAACCCTTCCATTGGAATTATAGTTGAGTTTCCCGACTTCTGTGGACATCTCCTCAAACACTTCAACATAGGAGTGGTTTTATCACTTTCGTTAGTAGCTAATGTAACAAGAAATATTTTAAGTCCATTTGTATTTATAATATTAATTCCTAATAAATTTATTCATATATCTAAATTTTTGTTATATTTTTTTATCATATTAGTTTATATTTTCATATTTTGATTTATATATTCATATTGATGATCCATATCGACTTTTTTTCTATTTGTGATATCTTAACAATCTTTAATTTTATAAAAAAAATAGAATATATGATTCCTTAGTTAGTACTATAATATCATTGAATGAATTAATATTTTCACAATTTTATTCATCCATATATTTCTATCCAATTCCAATAGTCTATTTTAATGTATCTCTCATTTTCTGTAAATAGGCCCAAATCGTGGGAATTAAATAGATATTTTATTCATTATATAACTTATGACATTTTTAGTGAATCAAATACCTAAACATCCAAACGAAAACATAAACTACACAAATAAATAAGGTCTGGTATGTGTAAAACAGAATTAAATAATAGTTAATATATGATTCGATAAAACATTTTAGGATAAAAAAGAAATAAGTGAATGAAAACATTAGTAGGGGGAATCGGGGGGTTGTGAACTGAAACTAATTCTAAACCATTTCTTTAATCTCTCATAGACCAAGGAAATCATTATCTTGTACATAGAATGGTCACACTATTTTCATCATTACATTATGAGTTTATCCGATTTTTATTTCACGTGAGATACCATTTTACCATGTATTATTAATTATATATCTACCCCATTTATTAATTTGTTTTAGGAATAATATAAAGAAAAAATAATTCACATTTTACACATGAGATTATTAATTGACTCCCAACATGAGGATAATATAAGGAGTATGAAATTGACACCATATCGGTGAAATAATTAATAACATTACTCAATATTTAATCGAAGGATTTTATCTAGGACACTCATTCTTAGGTAAACCCCCTTTAAATGATATGTACCTAATCACTTCCCCCAAGTATCACTTTTTGAAAAACTCTCTCTCTTTTTCTCACAAACTATAGGATATGATATCGTTGTTAGTATACAATACAAAGATGAACAATCACACCACTATTATAAATTATACCATGTATAGGAATTATAAATTTAACTCCTTAGAGACATACACATATACCTAATATGAATTTAAATATCAATAGTAATTTTTTATTAGGAAAATTCTTCATGATATACTGAGATCCCTTCTTTCCCATACTAGTATTGAACACCATCAACCTTATAGTGCTATGATAAGAATTTTTTCACCTCAAAATTTGTAGAAATTCTAAATCTTATTCACTTTGGTATGATATTGGAATAGTTATAATCCTATATTATTTCCTCATTGACAAGGGCCCTTCTTCTTTACCCTATGTATAGATGTTTAGTGAATAATTTTAACATCACAGGATCCATATATCAAAATACCCATGTATTTAATAATGATCATAGAGAGAACTTATAATTTTTATTTTTATTTCATATATCCTTATCATAAAATATTCAATAACCATTCATTATGACATTAAAAATTTTGACTATCAAAACCTCTAAAAATACCAATCTCAATATTTCTCTGAATCAAAGTTTACATCCTAAGAAAATATTTCCATATGAAATTAGTTTTCTATATTTAGGTGGAAACCAAAAATTAATAAGACTTATTAAATTTTCCATAAATTTTATAATATTCATCATAAAATACCTTTAGGTGTCCCAATGAAAACATAAATTCACATTTCATCATTCTAGATGAAAACATAATATATTGTACAATAATTCACACCACAAAACCATATAGGTTTAGTTTGTTTAGATACTAGACAGATAAAAAATTTATTTCATGAATTATCATTATTATCTTCCATAATGTTATTTTCTCATTGTACCTTTCTCATAAATATTCTACTTGTATCATTTATTCAATACCCAAGGAAATGGAAACATGCTAAATGGTGAGATCAGATTCTCAATAAGGGTAAACATGAGAGATATCAATGGATAACTATATTTGAGAATCTAATAATCATATGAGTTTGATATTAGAATCTTAACATAGTAATTTTATACCTAATTAGTCATAGATTATAAATCATGGTTCCCTGAATAAATCATCAGAATTTTAAAATACGTGTTTCACAAGAGTGAAGAATCATCATTAATCAATCAAGATCCATGAAAAAATATCACACACATGAGAATAATTAATAAATATTATTTTTCTATAATTATAATTTATAATGATTTCATAATTCAATTATAAAATCCTTTCCTATAATCACATAGTGTAAAAATTATCATAATAGATTTGGTTAGTTCCCCAACCTTTTTTCATCCCTAAATTGAATAAAATACGTATATTATTCACAATCTCTCAATAGATATTGATCGTTACCCCATTAATTTGAAACATTTAACAGAAACACTAATCATATAATGAGAACCATATATAAGTGTCCTACAAGATGATAAAATTATTCATCAATTTATCTTAATGTAGAATGTTGAAAATAAATGAGTTTCAAAAATATTTATACATCCAATAATCATAATCCATCTATAGAAAGTTAATGGTTGGTATCCTTGAATCATATCCCCATTGAAGAAAAATAGGATTTATTGGATCTCCAAATATATAAACACATATTTAAAAGAACATTCAAACCATTCATTGAAAACATGAGAAAAATATCCTTTTATTTTGAAAATACACAATATTAAAATTCCAAAAATATTTATAAAATTATTTTCATTGAAAATAATCATGGAAACCTGAACATAATGGTTCATGGAAAATAATGACCACTGTATTGTGATTTTTGTTAATTTTTTAAATTTTAAATATAGATTTATTCTGATCCTTTTGTAAAATTTCATAAATAAATTTTTTGGAAAAAAATGTAAAAAATTATTTTTTACACATTGAATAAAAAGTAAAATATCAGTTAAACTAAATTTAAATAATCATCAGATCATAGAAAATAAAATTATTGAAATTATTTTTATTAATATTGATATAGAAGAAAATATCACCAAACAAATATAAAATAATGTAGACTTTTAATACAATCATTATCTCCATCATTTTAATTACTAATGATAGGAGAATGAAATGAACATATAAAAAACCTAGAAGCAATACCTAGAAAATAAAATAGGTGGGGTTTAAGATATATAAACAATATTTTTCTTCTAAATTATGTTCAAGAATAAATCATCCTAACTAAAATGAGATTACAATATTTACCCTTACCTTATGTCTTTCCATTCCTCATTCATTATCATAACGTCGTATATATAAAAATAAATTTTATTATACATATATAACATAAAAATATTAAAATATATATTTTGAAATATAAATCTGTAAAACTTCCAATTAACCATTTATAGACAATTATTTATAAAAATCAACATTCTGGTGTCAACTGTTTTATTTTCCATGATAGTTTTCATTTAATGGTTCCAGTCCTTGACCATTGTCATGGTTTCAACATAAAAAGAGTATAAATTGTGATATAAGTAACAAATTTAATCATTATATAAATCTTTATAGACATTAATATAATCTGGTGACGAAAAATAAATTGCACCAACTACATATGGAATATGTGAAATGAAAACCACATCTCTTTATAGTGGTGATAGTCTGCACATATAGTTGAATGATGTTATCATTTATCATTTAAATAAATTGAGTTAAAAAGGTATTGTACCCTTATTATACCAAAAAAATCCAATATATTATTGATACTAGTATAATAATGTTAATATGGTTATTGTATACTCAGAGTAGGTTATGGAAGAAAGAAACTCAATGTAGATCGATAAAGACAATTACCAATAATTTTGGAAACCTTGTTTTCTTACACTGTCAACCATTAATGATTGATATTTAATGAAAACAAAGACATAGGATGTGGTGAGGGAATTTATTAATTTATTTGGGTATATATTTTCCATAATATATGTCTTAAAATGTGTTATAAAGTTAGGGAAAAAAGACATAATTTTATAGGTCATGGGAGAAAATTCTTTATAAATACTTGAAACATTACATTATAATAAAATTATATTCAATTGAACGTGTCACCATGTTTACAAAAAATAAAATATATAATATTTAAGGTATTAAATACATTCATACATGGAAATTTAGACATTTTATAGATATATTTAATGCCTTGTCTTTATGTTTAATCCTCACTAATCATCTTAACCCATACAATGATGAAAAGTATTTTCCATGGTAAGTATTCATTATAGCCGAAAATTAAATATACAAAATTAAAAAATATGAAACTTTTTGTTATAATATTGAAACACATTTTACCATATAAATTTATTACAACAGGCATAAATTCATTTGAAAATAATCATTAAAAACACCATGAAAATCACTTTTAGATAAATTCATTTTTATGAAGAACATGGGATTTATTCTTATCTATTTCCTAGAAATAACCATTAAATTAATGATAAAATATTAATTTCAATATATTATATAAAAATTCAAAAACATTATTTCATAAATAGTGATTAATTTAAATTATTAATATAAAAACACATTGCACACATAAAATAAGTTTTTAAGAAAAATATATATTTTTACCTTAAGAAGATTTTATTTTCACTTAAAAAAATTGATAACCATTTATTTATTTTTATTAATGTGAATAAATTATTTTGAATATGTTTAATACTCTAAAATTAATTTTTTAAATATAATTAACAAAATTCTCATTATCAAAATATTTTAAAATAGTTCTTTAAGATCATTAATATTTCTCAATAAATCAGAAATCATTCCGTAAAATTAAATTATCATTTTAATACCATATAATTTCTTACATTTTATATTGTAAAAAATTATTCACATATGATACAAGATTAATGATTCAGAATGTACTTGATACATCAAATTTATTAATGATAAAATATATTCTAAAATATATTGGTGTTATATTCCTTATAAACCAAATCCTTCATTTATCAATATCTATTGTGTTAACCCTTATAATGGTAAATGTTTATTCTATTAAAAAATTTAAAATTCTAATTTTTGTGTTTATATTATTTAAAAATTCTATAATGGAATGAGGAAATACGTATCTTTATTCCTGAATGACTCATACATTTCAACTCATATGTTTCCACTAATAAGAAATGGCTTAGATGTGCTGGAATTCAGATTAATTTCCATTGAAGATTTCACACATATGTTGTTACTCATATATGAATTTATCTTAATGTCCAAAATGTCAGTTATATAATATAGTAACTATTTTGGCCTACCAATTCTCTGATAATTTTTTTTCTTATGGTATGAACTTCTTTGAATTTATAGTGGCACTTTCATTCTTCAAGAATTGCTTCATGGACTTTATGTATCATTATGGTGTGAAATGAAGAGATTTAAAAACAATATTAATAATATCTTTTGGAAATGTGGTTGAGTCATAAAATAAATCATTGTGAAATGTATAAATCTAATTTTCCGATCACATGGTAGTTGAGCTCTTGATAATTTCAATGTAGATGTTACTGATCCGACATAGAGATCCCTTGGGTGAAAACCTCAGTGCATGAAGTTTAGGTTGATTATTAATGGATTAAATTGAATAAAAATACATAATAATATAAAATAAATTAATAGTTTCATGCATAACATATCCATTTAGAATATATTATCTAAATTGTAATTTTTAAATACACATAATTTTCCGTCAACAATCTAAACATATCCTCTATAGTATAACAACTTGGTTGGTACATCCTGACACATCACATGGTGGCTATTTTCCTATATTCATATGCATGCCTCTCTAACCTATTTTGAGCCCCAATAACTCTCTATATCTGTCCATAGAATCCCTCAGCTGGTTATTAACATTGATCAAGGTCAACTATCTCTATGATTGTAGGCTACCTAGGTAGTTTGTTATCTCATAAGGATTCTATAATTCCTTCAATCACTAAAGTTTTATCATTTTAAAAAATAGAGACTCATACACATGTAATGTGAGTTTCAAAAATAACCTTCTTCCATCCTATTCAGATAATTATTTTATTTATTTAACAATATTCACTACTTCTTCTAGATAAATCTCATATAGGACATTCTGAAACAAATTCTTTATTAAGCTAACCATAATTTCTATCTCTTTACAAGATAATATATATTTTCAGAAAAACATATATTTTTAAAAAATATAATAAAACACAATATTTGTATAACAAAATAGGTACCAATTCTTCAATTTTTGGGATATATGATAATCAATGGAACATAGAAATGTTCAATAGATTTTACCCCTTTTAGAGAAGATACTTTCTCATGACATGGAGAAGTTACAATCCTGGTAAAGGTTAGATAAATTTTAATCCACATAGATCATATAAAAATGATTAATGATATCCTCCAATATAGTTACTATTAATACTATCAATATAATGATGAAACTAAGGGTGATAATATATATTGATGTTTCTATATAGTGAATTATAGTATATAAAACATCGTTGTTATATAGATATCTTAATGTATTATCGTAAGGAAGAGTTATACATATTCGGAAGGCTAATGATAATGAGATTATGTTTTTATATCATAATTAAGGAAATTTTTTTTAAAAAATAAGATCTAATGAGTGATTGCTATGTCTGGGGGATAGTGAGATCGTACTATGGGTAAGGATCTTGATGGTAGTTTTTTATGGATGAGAGGTTGATTGAGAATGACCACATATAAAAACAACATATTTTACATGGTCCAATCACCCTTATTATTTGGTGTCTAAAACATGGGGTGTATCAAATGATATCTATCTTCTGATGTTCCAATGTATTATTCAGGGAATATGAAGAATATTAAAAGGTTTTTCTTGAAAAAAATTTCAAGATAAAATAAAAGTAATTATAATTTTGATGATCATTAATTATCATACCTTAAGTGCCCCGTAAATTTGGACATAGTGAACACCATTTTCCATCTATTTAATATTGAGTTAAATAATCCTTATAATAATCTTATAATATGAACATATATCTCTATTTTATCCCCCACACAGTTTCCAACTGTGTAATCTATTATTTTTATATAAATCATTCTTTATTGAATGAAACCACTACTTGTAGAGTAATTATCATATATAATATATATATAGTTCTGAATCCAAAATATCTCAGAGTGTCCTATAATAATTTTCCTTAGTTTTTATGCTTCATTAATTAATTTTTAATGGAAACCATTAAATCATCTCGAATAAAAAATAAACTAATATACATAAGTAAAAAACTATTATGGTTTTGTTCATGCACTATGTTGTATCACGACTCAAATATCCAAATATAATGATACCACAAAACACTATTTCCTTGGTGATTATTAAATGCTTCCTTTTAAAGTGTTTTAGTCATATTCAATTCACCACACATTATGGAATAAATCCTTTCCTCAGAATTTGAATCCGCAAAGATTCCCAAAATTATATGACACTTAATTCTTCAATGGTTTCTTCATAGAATAATTGAATTTTTCTTGATGATTAAAATGCACCATTTTGGAAACATTATATCAGCTATTGTGCAAGGCATATCATGTCAGATTTATTACATTCTAACATCAATTTAACCATATTTCATAATCATTCATTCAATATTATCTCATTTCACAATATAACCTATCCTAAAATAACATTAGTTCTCGGGGAGTGATATCCCCCATGTAATATTAAAACGTTTCTATATAGGGATAAATTACTTATTATTCCCTCTATAGTTAGTTAATGTATTTCTGATTCCGGATTAACACAAAAACACTATGGTGTGATAATCAAATTTATGTAAGCATTAAAAATAAGAAAAAAAATCTCAACCATAACTACTCTAAAATATAAACACTACAACAATAATTAAAATAATCTATGTTAAAATGAATAATTATTTAGGAATAAATTCCCTTTCATTATGATATTCTACAACCGAGAGATCTATTCAAATCAAATAACCCACTTATATTCTAGTATTATTCAAAATCCATAATATTTCAAAATATATAATACCATGATATATTAACATATCATGATATCTTCACTACAAAAAATATCAATTTTTCCAACAAAGGCATATCTTTTGGTAAAAGTGAATTGGTGGTGGTGGCCCTTTGCTGCTCGGCGCTGCGTGGTTGTCTCTCCAGCGGTGAAGATGCTCTCGAGCTTCGGTAGTTGCTGGTCCTGGTCCGCGGGTGTAAGACCGGTCCTGTTGACGTCACACTCTACGGAGCGCTCCTGGACCAGATCTTGGCAGTTTTCTGATGACCGGTGGTGTTTTTACTCGCGTTCGAGGGTCGCGCTCTTGCGTCGGTGGTTTGGGCTTTGTCCCCTCCCAGGTGAGTTCGATGGGGTTTTCGTTGTCTCTGTCGTAGCTGGTCTGTCTGGTGGCGGAGGGATCTTCAGCTCCTTGGATGTTTTTCTTTTCATCGCTAGCGGTTTTGATGTTTGGTTGTTGTTGGTTGCTTTGCGGGATGTAATATGTAAGTTTTTGGTCTCTTTCACTGGATTTTCATGGAAATCCGGTGATTTTTTCTGCGATGCGCTGAGGGTTTCTGCCTCGTTGAAATCGGTGATGAGGGTTTCTGCCTCGTTGATGTCGGTGAAGGGGTGTTGGTGTGCTGGTGAAGGGATGGCAGCGGTGGTTGCCGGTGAAGAGGACGACGGTCGCTGGACGACGATGGGAATCGGTGAACCTCACCAGTGCTCCGGTGAAAGTGGGTTTGTCAGTCGCCTCAGGGGTGTATCTCGAGGCTGATGATGCTGTGGCAGAAGATCCCGGGTTTCGAGGCCGGCGCATGGGTTCGCGGCTCAAGAGGTTGCGCGGTTTCCTGTTTGGATGGTTTTTGAATTTTGAAACGTATGATTGTCTCTACGGGTCCCGGCAACCCTTACAAACCGGCTATCAGATAATGGAAAAAAATGATTTGCAGGGGTAAATGTTTACAAATAGGTTTTGATAAAAAAAATTGTTGTTTCTAACAATATTACTAACATATAATATTATATTATAAATTAAATTTTAATAAAAACTATATATTTTTATTTATATTAAAATTTCATATTAACTTTTTTAATTTATCATATATAACACATCAATTTTAATTACTAAATATAATATTATTTTCACTCATGTTCCAATTTTGTAAAAATAATTAATTTTATAAATAATGAATTTTAATTCGAAATGAAACTATAAAAACCCCTCAAAATGATCCATGACACACCCCACCAATCTATGACAACACTAGAGAAATCTATTTTAACACCCCATCCATGCCACAACAAGGACATACATTCCAAAAACCCATCTAGGTCTCTCCAAGGACATCCATTCTAGCAAATCATCTATGCGAAACTAGGGACCAATGATCCCATCAATGTTTATAGTCTGTCCAGGCCATACCATGGACCAGTGAACACCAAAAACCAGTAGCATCCCATCCCTTCCAATGAGCACTAGCAACCACCAATAGCTCATCAATGTAACACAATGGACCAATGATCCCCATGAACCCATCCATGCCCTTGGATCATCGAGCCAGATCCAGCTCAAATGAGTGAACAATATCCACATAGATTGAAACCAAAATATACAAATGATTTTCATAGTGATAATTTTTCATAATACATGTTAATATCTTATGTATCTTGTAACAAAATATATTCTAATTAACCATAATGAACTATTTACATCTTTGAAATCAGGTTCATTAGGCAAAACCTACAATAAAAAATCACAATCACTCCACCTCTCCAAATTGGTTCAAATAAGGATGTGTTTGATTTTGGAAATTTTTTTACAAAATTAAAACTTTGAAAAAGCCATGAAATGAGTAATGGGAATGAACTAGGAAATTGACATACTTGGGAAATTTTTATGAACTTGGTATTGGGAAATGGTAAATGGGTAATGGGTAATAAGAAATGGGAAATGGGCATTGGGAATACCTGAGAAATGGATGTCAATAGGAAAACATGAAATTGAAAATGGGAAATTGGCATATCAGGGAAATGGGCATCATCTAGGAAAAGGTTTATACTAGTACAATGGGCATAAACTAGGTGATGGGCAATGAGCATACCTGTGCAATGGAAATGGGCATGCACTAAGTAGTGGGAATACCAAATCTTAATAGAAGTTAATCAATGTTGTACTTAGGGTTTTTTTCATCACATAATTAAATCTATGTGGTTAGAATTATATAAATTAAATAATTCAATAAATAAATGTAATTATATATAAATTAATCTCTAATATATTTGAGTAATCTTGTTAGATATTACATGAGAAATGAATTTTTTTAAAATTTAATAATGAAATTATTAATAGAATATAAGGAATTCATTTTTATCTAACAAAGGAAGAAAATATTTAGAATAAAATTTTTATCTGTGAAGAATTTTCAAACAAAATTCAATGGTGGTTTCTCTATTTATATATAAATAGTTGTAATTAATTTTTTTAAAAACACTTATTATGCGTGGTGGGAAATGAATATATTAACAATAAGTTGTACAGAATCAGTTCCTATAGTAATGTAATAGGATCGTATAAGAAAAATTAATAATTATGAGTAGCATTGAACATTTCTGATAACTTCGGATTAGTAGTTTGGAAGTAGTTGTAGTAAACATTTTTTAAAAAAAATATACTGATAAATAATATAAGAATGTTAATTTTCTATAAGAATTTAAAATTAAAAAATTATTGTAGTTACTTATACAAATTTATTGATATCAATTAGAGTCTTATTGTTCTTATGAAATATGATTGTTGTCAAATAAGAAGTCATAATTGATGTAGCTTTCGGTTTGATAAGAGGGAAAGAAAACACATGTTTTGACATGAAATATAATAGCATTAGTAAATAAAAATATAAAAATGGATGATTTTAATTGATATAATATTGTTTGAATAGTTTTTTAAATAACATATTGATATTCAGATTTTAGAGCATGAGAAGAAAAATTTAATGTCATATTTTATATAATATTGAACATTTTCTTGAAATTTTATTTTAAATTCATTAAGACATATGTCTAAAAATATGAAATTATGTCTCATGTATGATATTTAAAATATTATTTCAATGTAAATATATATGATGACGGTGGACACTTATGACTTTCCTTATTAGAATATATATTTAATTATTATTACATTGATGTTGTGTAGACTTCCATTATACAACATTTCCTAGGGATGTGACTTTAGTGCGAGGAATGGATGACTCACAAAATCCATTTATTACTTGGTTTTCTATATAAATCTTTCTGATCTCATAACCTCAAATTTATATTCCAATGACTATACCACTAAGCTAAAATGATTTTTATTTATTTTTTTTGAAAAATAAATGGTCATGTTTCATCTTTTGGAAAAATAAGATACTATATGAAAACATGATTTTATAATGGGAATATTCTTAAAAAAATTAAAAAAATTCCAAAACAAGAAACCTTGTCCATCACATCTCTGCGATTTAAATGTTAGTAAAATGAATGGTTTGATGTTTTGCAGAACTCTCAACAAGTTGAGTCTTATGGAAATGAAATGGTTGTGATGTAATATGTGTATGATGATGGAAGCAGTTATATCCAATAAAATAAAGATGAATTTAATTCAATTATATTGAAATTAAATATAATAAAATTGAACTATAATCCTAAAAAAGGAGGGGAATTAAATTCACTTATGTTGTCTTGGAAATAGGTTCCAAAGCACATTAAAATTGGTGATCCAATTTAGTATCAGGCCTCTATGAACATCTTGAGATTCTTCAGCCATGATATATACTCCTTGTCATCATTCACTATCATGTATTTTAGAATTAAATTTTTTATGCTAGGGCTGATCCCCCTCACTTCCAAATACCACTAAAAACCATTATGAAATATATCATCCCCTGATGAATCTTTAATCTAGAATAAATTTTCTATTTCAAAGAAATAAAAGAAACTATGTATTTTACACTATAATATGAAAGGAAACTACTAATACATATCACAAAGAGGAGAAAAGTGGAACATCAAAATCTATATGGGTGTTTAATTTTTTGAATGGTTTTATTGTTGCAATGTGATATTATTTACTCACTATAAATTACTTAAACAAGGCCAATAGGTGTGTATCATAAGTAAGATAATATTAATTAAAATATTTTTTCTCTATGATAATGCTAGTGGGACTTATGGTCTTAGTGAAATACATATCCTACTAATGGTGAAACTTTTATTTTGGATATGAAAACTTATATACCTCTTATTCCCCTTCTTTGTAGGTTTTTGTTAAAAACATATTTCAATTTAATAGGTAGAAATAATTTTATAATTAATAATTCAAAAAAATAATTTAAATAAATACATTACCTCCCAACTATGTGATTTCCACATACATGTTAATTTCTCTTCAACTAATATCAATGTGATGGATTCCCAATTATAGGACCCATTGTTTATTGTTTGATTTTATTTGAATTTATCTACTGTTTTTGATTTTATCAATATATATTTGTTGGTTAAAATTTAATATCATGATTCACCTATAGTGTGTTTATCTATCATGTATCGTTATATTCTTTTTATTCTCCACTTGTCAACCCAATAATATTACCTTACGTAAAATGATAGAAATATGAGGCTGTTGTAGATTATGGTCACTAAAATTTTGGATAAATTATTAACAATAAGCATTTAAAAGGAACTTCATAGGGAAATGTAGAATAGGGCCTGGAAAATGAACATAGTAGAGTAAATTGAGAATAAATACAGTGTATCATATAAAACTAGAAACCCATGTTGTCTACATATATGCAAAAAAATAACAAATAAAAATGAAGAATAAAATATCAATAGGAATTTAGATTATAACATTTATTTTGGGTAATGTAATTAAATCTTCCAAAACCTTGTAGTCCGTATAAGCCCATCATTTTTCTTACGAAAAATCATGGAAATGAATCTATAAGTGTAAAAAATCACACGATCTAAATGAATCCCAATTTTTTTTATATGGGTAATCAATGATCTTCTGTAATCTCTCTAGTGGAATAAAAAAATAGTAACAATGAAGCTAGTTGATTTCGATATGATGAATATTTATTCATTTATCAGCAAATAAAAAACTCTTAACATCTTCACATTCCTTTAATAGGAACACAAATAGGATGAAAACCAAAACTCACTAATGAAAAAGTAAAACATAAATAAATCCCTAGAGAGAGTTGAAAATTAAACTCACATGGATTGCAAGAAGCTGATCATGAATTCCCATCCTTGATCAATCATCTTGGATCCATCCATGACAAATAGTGAAGGAAATTTATCAAATAAATATACTAAACATGGGTTCAACGTCAATTTTATGCATAAAATAACATCATGAAATATATATCATGCATGAAAATGTTCAACCCAAAAAATGGGAAAATAATTTTATGAAAGAAAATGGCAGCTGACAACACACATTATATAATGCTGAAAACATTTTTTAACATTATCTTGAATGATATCAACAAAAGTAGTGAGTTCAGATATATTATCTATAGGTAACTGAGTTTTTAGTATAAAATAAAATATCATGATGTATGAGATGGAAATTATAATTGAATAAAACATAACAATAATGGAAATTATAATCGGACTAACTGTGATTACAGAATTAAATTTTTTACTTAGATTACCAAACTATTTATAGAAAATGTCAGTTGGAGGTCAAGTTAATTCCTAAAATAATATAAAAAAATAGAATTACAATGAATGAAATTATATTAATTAATAACGAAATTATTGTGATATATACATATTCATAAGTTTATTTTCTTCTTCCTTACATTAATTTATTGTATTTCAGTAGTATAACTAAACTACTTAAGTATATATCCATTTTTGAAGTTGTATCCACTTGGACAGTGTCTAATGTCTTATTTTTTGTAGTTATTGAAACCATCGATTTAAATGAATTGTTAAAAAAATTTAGAATATGTCACCAAAATATAACTAAATTGCTATAAAACTATACAAGTGGTGTGTATTTTTTGAAACATTGACATTCCCCTATTTGATGGTGCTTTATTACATCTATCATTATAGTGGGAATATTTACATGACATATTTTCCATTATATGTTAATGATACAATGATAATATATGGTAAATGTAATAGAATGTTTAAAAATTTATTTATAAGAAAAATTTATGCTAAATGGTCGAAAAAATTAAATATTAAATCGTTGGGTAGAAATAGAATGCCGAAATTATTAACAAGAAGGGGTAAAATTAAAAACGTACTGTACTTAAAAAATTGACTATCAAAGGGATGTATTATTATTGAATGAAAATTATTATAGTTGTTCAAAAATCATGAAATTGAAAGCAAATAATGCAACATCAATTGGTGGTGATAAAACATAAAATCAAATCTTATCAAAGTGAAATATTTATTAAGATTTTAAAATAGTAAGTAGTGATTTAGGAAGAATAAAACCACATACATGAAACAAAATATAATTAAAACTCTTTAATATTTAATAATAATAAAATAAAAATATGTAAATATTGGTATGGAATCCCATAGAATGATTACATGGAAATGAAAAAAATTACTTATAGGTTAATGTATACATTAAAAGGAAAACATATATGATCTCTATGAAATTACATACCAGGAACTCTTCTAAAAGATTTAGAGAGTTAATATTATAAAAACATACAATGAACCTATCAATAGGATATATCACATGTAGTTAACATTCATATAAAAAATATATAATCCTAAAATATAATTAATAATTTATGAAAATGTGAATGGCTAGTATTGATGTAAAACAAAGTTATAAAAAAAATGAAGATTAAAAAATAATGTCTAATGGAGGGATTTGAGGAAGGATGTGGGTTTTAGTGATGAGATGAAATTTAGAAAATGAAGGAACCTATAGTACATGGATGTGGGTTCTGGTGAAACTGATCAGAAAAACATGAATCCTTCAATAGAGAATTCCGGCCTGTAAAACCTTATTTTGTGCGTAATTCGTGGAAAAAAATTTTGAAAATGAATTTCAGAAGCCTAGAATAGGTGTACAAGGATGTATTTTCAATCAGACTTACCAGAAGATATTTAGTGTAAGCCTTCCAATTTGGGTTTCAAGACATTTGATTCAGTGGGTTGGGTACACTAGGAGAAGGTCGAGCAGAAGGCTGGTTATGTAAGAGTTGAAGAAACAATAGAATATTAATGTTCCGGATAGCTAATGGAAGATGGGATACTGATCCCATGGGAATTAGAAGAACATTTTGGTGCCTCTCACAAAGAAAAAATGGTAATTGATAGTGTTTCATGTGCATGCATTGGATGAGAAAAAAGGGAGTCTATTTTTCCCACGCAGACATGAGAAGGGACTGGGAGAAGAATGTTGTGTTGCCTATCCTGGGTGGGCTGCTACATAGAGGTGGATCTCAGATGAAAAGATGGAAACATATGTGGTGAATATTTTAGAAAGTAGGCAATTAGCATGGGCACTAGTGAATTTAAGTAGATGACATAAGTGTTGGGTTCGAACCCAAGAAGTGAATTCAGAAACACAGAACAGGGATTAATGATTAAAGAAATTAATTACAAAAATAAAATATCAAATTACAATTTATATATTAATTTGAAAAATATATATATATAAATATATTCAAATAGAAAAAAAATATTTATTTTGTAAAATTAAATGAATATAATATATAATATATAATATATATATATAATCAATATCTGAAAAAATATAACAAATAAATAAAATTTCATTATGTAAGTATACATAACTTATTTCTATATTTATTATTACATAATAAAAAATTAATAATTCTAAATTTCATGAAAATGAATATTTATGTATGATAATATGACATAGAATTTCAATATGTAAATATCAATCATTAATTACATAAATTTTAATATGTTGTCAACTTTTTATCAATTATCATGTTTTTATTTATTATGTTTATTATAATCAAATACAATAATGATTTAAATTTTTAAAAAAATTATTCAATTTTTTTAAATTAAAAGCATTAGAAAATATAATAAATGTTTACACTTAATGAAAATTGAAAATGAAAAACAATTAACGATATAGTTTTAATAAAACCTATACAAGTAAATTTTGACTTTGGTCATAAATATAATAATATATATATATATAATTTGGTTTCTTTAAATTTTTTTAACATTGAATGTTTTGTTGTAAAATATTTTTTTAAAAGAAAATTATTTGTTGGTAAATGTTATTATTAATAATAGATTCAATTGTTGGAAAAAAATGTTGGTATTACTATGATAAAGTAATAGATTTAATTATCTGTAAAATATTTGTATGTATGAAATGATCCATACTAACAGATATATTTTTTGATAAAATAATTATTGGTACTAAAAATCAATATCAGTAAAACATAATATCTATTGGAATTACTTAGTTTTATAATCCAATATATTATATGTCAATAAATTTCTGAACATATAAGTAATTTTTTTAGTGTTTATAAACCTTAATACTTAAAAGTAATCCACATTATAGTTTCCAATGTTAGAATATATGTTATATGGAAGGTTTGATTTAAATAAAAATGGAATCTTCTCAAGATTACCCATATATAAACACTATATGTTCGGTTTTTATGAAATAAATTAATCTTCTATGATTTTTAGATTAATAACTTAGATTCAATAGTCAAAATAAATCAACAGTTCCTTCCACAACACGAACATATTATTTATTGCCAATGAGAGGTTTCCATAACATTATAAATATACAATCACGAAAAAATGTAAAATTCCATAATAATCCGATGGAGTCACATGATTTATCTTATAATTCATACTCCATATCATTTTCCATTCCTACAAGAGGTTTTCCTATGTTTTTTATGACATGTGATATTCAATTACTTAATTACAGTATAGCTTCATATACCCTTTCATGAATATTTTAAATGATACAATGAAGGAAGATAGTATACAAAAAATGTTCACATATATTTATTGACATCAAGGAACATGATCCCATATACATCCCATAATAAATGATAGAATCCGAAAAGGAAGGGTTTTTAGTATTTTATATTTTCCTCAACTCAACTTATATTGTTATTCTTTAATTTTACTCTTTTATCACTAATAAAATATTCTCTTAATCATCTTGTATGAATGGTTTAATCAACTAATAAAATAAAAAACATGGCATAATAAAAAAATTCATGAAAGGGCTTCATCTTCATCACATTCATGGGAGATTCAAACATCACCATTAGATTTGTAGGAAATATGACCGTCACAAATATTTTAATTTACAAAACATATATTTATTTGGGAACCATAATGAAAGATAATGAAACAATTATAGTATAATAAATAAATCATTCCCTTTTAATCATTAAAAAATACTACTTTGGAATTATAGAAAAATTAACTTAGATTAAAGTGACTTTCCTCCCCATTTTATGACATATTTCAAAGAAACATAACATTTGAGATGTGGGACTATACCTCTGTATTAACCCTTGATATGTTTTAGATTCTCATCTCCAATTTAATGAGGGAAACATCTTCAATGTGGTAGTGATCGACGAATTTATACGCTATAAAATTTACTGCCTCTTTGATAGAGAGTTACTATCACTTTTGGGATAATACATATCCTGACTATCCTTAAATAAAATACCATGTAAATTAAATAATAAGAGAAATTTGAATCCATTACATTGATTACAGGACAAATAAATTATCAATTAATCACACTAATCCTAGTAGATATAGCTCATTATAGGAAATAATAGTAGTGAGTTAGTAATACGATGTTGTCTATTAGTTATCACAAAGTATAATTATCCATTTAAAATAGCCTCCTTAATTTTCAATATGAAAAAACCATTTTTATACAAAAATTTAAAATATAAATCAATGAAAAATAATGAACTTTGGTTCATTAACTCACATGTTATGTTTTCAAAGGAAGAGATTATTCTATATAGAAAAATAATGTCTTCGAAAATATTTCCTTATTTACCTCTAATAATATTCACCATTCATTTTCTATATTCTTAAATAAGAAATATATTTGATTCTAGGGGCATGTAAATAGTATTTTTCGGTCATCCTTTTATAATTTTAGATAATTATTTTTTATCGTTGTTTCTTGTGAATTTAATGAAGTTTAAATGGGTCACTCATTTTTTGTGGCTATGAAAACACTATGTTTTTGGATTTTGAAGATATAAACCCATTTGTAAAAGCTATCAACTATTTCATTAAGTGGAGTGGGCTTGTTGAACCATAATAAATTTTTTTAAACAATGTTTAGATACCAACTTATCCTATTCATTGTGATCTACCATGTGCTTAGATATCTTTTTCTTAAACAACATTACAAGACTATCATTATCATTCCACTCAATATAGGGGTTAAAATCAACGCGTATGTAATGTTTCATAAATATACATATGATAAAAGTTTTTTTTATGTATTTTGATTCTTTTACCATTCCAATGTTTGGTATATAGAATAAATTGTATTTTTGTACTATATATTATCTTTAGGTTATTTTAATAACATCCCATTAGAACTTCACTTTTATTTCTACCATAATTTTAACACATATGTTCAATATAGGAAGTGAGAGACCATTAAAACATAACTATTGTTCGTTTTTATAGACATTATATAGATAATATCTTCCCGTAAATTGATATTTCATTAGATTGAAAATAATAAATTCAAAATTCACTTATAGGTATCATTTTAAATTTGATATATTCTTATTCATAAAAATATTATCATGAATACAAGTTCACTCATTGAATTTTAAATTTCACATAGGCATATCATTAATATTATTATATTTAATCACCATTGTTCCTTCATATTTTCAAGTATTCCCACTAATTTTAACAATGTGCACATTTTCATTTACTGGGTAATATAATCATATTATTCATTCGTCACTACTGTAAAAATTTTAATTAGAGGAAAGAGATTCTATAAAAATTATTAGAAACAATGAATAATCACAAGGTTTTCTAGTATTATTAATAAAAATTGGATTTTTTTGAGATTCAACTATCATTATT
The DNA here is from genome assembly GCA_963277665.1 of Viscum album. Classification (NCBI taxonomy): domain Eukaryota; kingdom Viridiplantae; phylum Streptophyta; class Magnoliopsida; order Santalales; family Viscaceae; genus Viscum; species Viscum album. The sequence continues at coordinate 596,891,510 of OY728159.1, read as the reverse complement.
AAGTAAATTTAAAAAATTATGAAACTGTGGTGTTTCTCAATGAATATATATCTTTCATTAGATTCTCTTTAAGTGATTTTACCATTTAATTATTGGGAATTTTGTTTTAAGTAGTAATCTCAATAATTTCATATATTTAATTAAAAATTAAATTGATATATTCCATCATGATTTGAAATCAATTTCCATAATTTTAATTTATTTATTTCTTTTCAGCATAATGAAATTACTGACTAGATCATTATAAATATTGAATGATTTGTTTTCAATTTTAATTCCACCATGTTTTACAAGAATAAAATTAATACGCTCTCAATTGGAACTATTTTTGAGTATCCTCATTTATTCTCTCTTTTTCACTTCTCTCTTCTTCCTATTCCACATAAGTGGAATCTTTGGCCCTTTTTTCAGAAAATCTATTTGAACCCCATTCCATGATTTCTATTACTCTCTCCCTTTACAAATTATAATATATGGATTCACGTAAAGGGAATATGTTTTTCTTCATCATTTAAATATCATTTCCTTTTCCATTGAAGAATATTTCCCCAATATATCATGTCTCTAAATTGTTCATTCGATATGATCATTTAGATTGATCATTATTATCCAATTTATTTTTATTATTTGAGAAAACTAAGGATATGCTACCAATATTAACTTAATTTAATAATTTAAATGAAAAAAATGGAATATTATATATTCACATAGTGCATTACATTTTTTAATAATGATTTAAATTCATTAATGTCCCTAAAATCTTCAATTTAATTTGTTTTTACTCATGATTTATTATAGAATCAACATTATTTTAGTCTTTTAGTGCACTGAATGTGGTCTCCATTTATATTTTTCTTTTTCTACATATTTTTTGATCTCATATCATCTAAAGAGAGATAAAATTTTAAGGGTTTTTAGATTTCATAGTAATCTCAGTCTTGACCCTCTAGGGTTGTAAATATTTTCATCAAATATATCTGGAAATATCATCATAAGGTTCTTCACTATAGTGTAAATGTTATGTTTTTAATTCTTACAATTAAGAAATAATACGAATTTAATTACTAGAATAAAGGTTCATTAAAAAATTAATCATCCATAATTTAAATATTTTTAAGATAATCTAAAATAGTTTGTAACATGTTCTCTTTTACAGTTTTTCTCTTTAAGCATATATTTCAATTTTATCCAAATTCCATTTTCATCTTTCTTTCTATAAAAAATTTCATGTATTTTATAAAGAGTGATGGGAGTAACACAATAAAAACTCTATTCTAAAATTTTATATTATTACTATCTAATTTATTGAATTTTATTCTATATTATATAAGATAAAAAACATTTTTAGTTATTTGTAGAATATATATGATGATAGATATATGATAAAAAAATTTCCACTTTCACACTCTCTCTATAGATGAAATAATTTTCCATAAGTCAAAAGAACACAATTATTATTGGTTATATTTATAGTGTTAATAGATAAAATTGATCAAATCTATAAGAAATTAAATAAAACACACAGATATATAGAAAAATAGTGAGAAATGCTTCATAAAAACTCTTATACAACTTTATAGGCCCAATGAAAATTATACAATCACCAAAAGGGGAGTGGGTTGAATAAGGGGCTATCAAAATGCCAATTTACAGTTTCAAAAAATATGACCCATATTATTTTTTAAAAAAATAATCTCAATTATTATTATAAATATGATAGAGGATTAGTGAGTATAGACACACATTGAAATAATATGTTTTATGAGTTTTACTCCACCTTATAATAAGATGCCTAATCGTGGACTACAATGCTTTGTTTCCTCTACCCATGATACATTATTTAATCAATGGAAAATGTAATAGTGAAATATAATTATATTAGTGTATTATTACATGATGAATGACAATATATAATAATTCAAACATTTTTTACTTCTCATTCCTCAAAGGACTCAATGTTTTTCACTAGATGCCCACACTTCTTCTTATATTCAAAATCCGACTAAATCATCCACTGAATACACATGGAATAGAAAAATATCTTTTTTCTAGAAATATATACTTTTAAAAATGGTTCAATATTATTTATAAAGATATCATTAAATTTATTATGACACCCCTTCTTATGATTCAATCCTCTGATCCGAAATATATAAAATACAAAATCTAAATGATCTTAGAGTATCACTTTCTAACAACATGATATTTAAGTATATTTTCCCAATAATACATTTTTCGATAGCCTATTCTCCACTAAACAAGAATATTAAATGAAATATGTTATAATATAGAAGTATTATTCCTTAAATATGACTGTTATAACCCCATAATTTCATTTTTGGATATGAATAGATGTAACCACATTATGATATATATGTTAACATTTTAAAAAAAATAAAAACATATTGACTAGTGAATAGGAAATAATTACATAGTTTTGAATGATATGAATGAAATAATATAATATTAAGAACATTTAAATATTTAAATGGTTTTTTTCAATTAAATAAATTTTTATATTTGTTTTATTGAAATTTAAAATTTTAATTTATAAATTTTAGAATTTATATTTTATAAAATGATTTATTATTTAAATTTATTATATTCGGAATTACAAAAGGATTAACATAGTAGATTTATATATTTTAATACAATTATCAATATAATTTTAGTATAGATTTATAATATATATTAATTTATTATACTATTGGTTAAAAACATGTAAAAATAAAGTCAGTAATTAACGTAAGGGTTTCTGTTGGAATCTAATTTCTTGTTGAGATTATTGGTGATAAATTTCAGTTGAGGTAAATTATATTATCTTTATCCCTTATAAATAATTATTTTTATTATTATTTACTTACTTTTATGTTTTTTAGTATAATTTTACTTTTCTTTGGTGCTTAAAAGGCCCAAAATATGTTTTTATGAAAAAATGACCTTATTCCTATTCTTGGCCAAGAATATTTTCTCTTACCTACCAATATTATTTAAATTTTTTAGAAATTGTTTTATCCTCAAATTAAAATTTTATAAAGGAATTTTTTACTTCCTTTGAATTTAACTATAGATATTAATAAAATGCATATTTTAATTGTTGTTTTATATGACAATCTTTGACTTTATATAAATGATTGAATGTACTATTTTAATTTAACTTATAGGTAATGAATTTATTTTATGTACATTAATTTTTTTCTTAATAATTATAATTTAAATGTTTCCATGGGTTATCAAGGGATAAAAACTTCCATTATTATAGAATGTTTTTTAGTTGTTATCAAAACGATTATTTTATCTTTTTTTCTTAGCATACATCAAAATAATTGATAAAATTAATTTTCATCTATATAAACACCATATAATTGTGGATTTAATTAATTGGGGATATAATCATATGATACCATCCACATCCTTTATCAATATTTTTTTTATGATGATAATGATGTATTGTGGTTGATTTTATGAAACCCTTATCTTTCATTGAATTTAATTATTTTATATTGATGTAATGAATTCTCTTTTGTTCATATAGAATAAAAATTAATTTTTTATTATCATGTAATCTTAAGGTTACTTATAAACCTCTAATACATTAGCTTATTTTTTATAACTATTGTTTTGAAGGTACATGGCTATTTATCACAATCCCAAGAGAGTATATAAGTGGGTGTCCCATGTATGATAAGGTACGTGGGTGATTACCAAAATCCAATAATGTGATGATTTTATTATTGGGTATCATTGGAAGATAATTTGGTATGTTTGTGGTTGTTATAGGCCTATTATTTGGTGATTTTGTTTGGCATATCTGATACATTTTTTTCCTTCTATGTATGTTGTAGTTCGACGCCACAAAATTTAATCTTATGCTTACATAATTCTCAAATGGATTTTTACTGTTTAAAGATATTTACATAATATTATCACAATTGCTTAATGCAAGAATCATGATTTGTGATATTTGAGTTAATGAGAAATATTTTTCTAATATATTTTCATGTTCACATTCAATTAAACTTATTTAATGCTCAATTATCATTATCAGTTGATATATTCCTTGTTTATAATAATTCACCATTTATTCTCACCCATCCTTACATTATCAATTAAAATGATTATGATTAATAGTTTTAATTAAGATATTTTTATTTGGATTACTATGTGGAAGGAACCATATTTAATAGGTTTAATATATTTCATCAAATAACTATATTGTTTATGTAGTCTTCAAAGAAAATAAAACACTACTATTCATGATCATGTATTAATTTTGGAAATTCTAAATATTCATCTAAAATTAGATAATCTTATTTAAGTAATTCTTAGGTCACCATATTTAGTATCAAACCTAATTTATAAATTTCTGGATTTTGGCACCTGATATGAGTTTATGAGTTTTTGGTGTTATATTTTGAATTTGATAAGGGTTTATAACTTTTTAAATACTATGATTAGAAAACATTGTTGGAAATAGTAGATATAATTATTATTATTGGATTACATTGTGTTGTTTTGTAAAGGTAGACATTTTTTTGGATTCCTAGCACTGCAATTATTTCTTGTACATGAATAATTGGATTCAATATCTAATATATATATACCTATTGGTAATGAACCTGAAATGGTTTTATTGGTATTAACATATACTTCACTTAGTGAATGACAAATATGTGTAGCTACAAATCTTATTTCACACAAATGAGAGATATTCTCTTTCTAATATAGCATTCCATTATGAAATAGTATGAAAAATTATTGGATAAAACCTATGAAAACCTATGATTATCCTAATTGATGTAGGATGAACTAAAATATTTTTTGGTTGAAAGGAATTTTTAATAATTTATTACATCATATAAATTATTTTCATTATCATATGATTTCTCAGTTTGATTATTGATGATCAATAATAACATTAGGATTGTTGGTTTAGTAAAAGGATGAAAACAATAATAATCATGTTAATTAATAATGTTACAAATGATGAATTGAACATACTAATGATCATGAAATAGGATGTGAGATGGGATAGAAAATCATGTGGTAATTCTCATAAAACGGTATCAAGATATTAATTCAAATCGCAGTAATTTTTAGAATCATAGTTTATAATAGAAGGAATAACTCACCATTGAGTATTTGTTTTGTGTAAATTCCCACCTTAATTTTATGGTTAGTTTAATCCACTTATTACATAGAAGTGAATTTTTTCTAGAGGAAATATATTTTCCATTATATAGTGTATAGACCTTAAGCTATTTTTTATATGTGTATCAATTATCATTTAATGATGATAAATGTAGGATTTTGTTCTAAAATATTCGACAAGAGGGAGAAATTGACTCTATAAATTGAGATGAGTTTATGATGGTATTTTTAAACAATTACTTTCCTCAAACTCTTCACAATAAAATTTATTTGGTATTACTAGAGCTAAAGTAGAGGTATGGTGAATCCATTTGTACTAGGGAGGAAAATTTCTCAATACATAAAAAGCATTTTTATTGTCTTATCATTAACTATGAATTAAAAATTAATCAATAATTTAGTTGATTAAAAAAAGTCCATAATATAAACTTGATATTAGAATCTTTGATAGATATCAAGAAGTTATTTCATTTGTTTTATATGTCAAATAAGGAATTTATAGACTCTCATGGTTCTCATGGTTTTATTGGAAAGAATAAAAAAATTATTTTTAAGGAGATTCTAGATTTAAATCCCATAAGGGAAATAAATTTAACATTAGTTTGTTATAAAAATATGGGGAGAAGTATGGGGGAAATTTTATTCAATGGAAAATTGTTTTATGAGAAGGTTATCAAGAACATCAATGAAGGCAAAATATAGGTGAAAATAACAAAATTTAAAAATTTAATATATATACCCATATATATCATATATAGATATTAAATCATAATAGATTAATATTCAATTTATTTTCCCAAATGCATTCCTAATGATTGTAATGTTTTAGTGTATTGGGTAAGAAGAGGAAAAAAATTATATCATTAAATATCTTCAACCTATCCATAAAGATCATCTCGTGTAATAATATTCTTATATATACCCTACCAAAAACCATTATTCATAACACTAGGAAAGGAAACCTATGAAATGGTGATCTTAGATACTCAGAATGAGGAAAATGATGTATATCAATGGTTAAATAGTAAAAACATGAACATAAGGGTATGCGAACATGAGCATAACATTTAAAAAAAACAACCAGTAATTTAAAAATAGTTATTTTTATTCATTTTAATAATCTTTGTTGTCCATATCCATGAATAAAAAAGGAATCAATGAACATATGCCTCGAGAGGATAAAATTGGCATAATAAATATGTTTTTGAAAACAAAAATTCATAAGAAATTATTTCCAAGTAACAAATGATCATTACTAACACAATAATTGTGGATTTATTTAATCAACAATACATCATATCCATAGTTAAGGTTCGCTCCCAAGAATATCATAGCAGACATATTCTCTTTCTACCTACGTGTCAATCTCCATTTCAGTACTTATTATCCCCTGAGATATCCTTATTTAGGTTACTCATTGGAGGAATATATAATTTTGTCACCAGTAATCTCATAATTGAAACCATACATATTTTTTCCGCAAAATAAATTAAAAAATCATCAGATAAAAACAATTGTAATGGAAATAATTTTTTTGAAAACATTATAATTTCAATATAGCATAACATTTCAAAATGAAATGGGTTTCAAAATGGTTTTCTCATTACATAATTTACCCATTAGAAGGAAACAAGTTTCATATAATCATACTTAAATAATCATCATCATAATCAATAAAAATAATTAATTCCTATTTTATAAATGGATGTTATCCAAAATAAAGAATAAGTAATATCATGTGATGTTATCATATATATGAATAATTAATTTAAAAGAACTCTCAAACATCCCATGAGGAATTTACCCTTTTCATATTGAATTCAATTATTTAAAAACATTAAATTTACAAATAATTATTGAAAAAATATCTTTTAAAAGAACAATGGAATCATTTTATGGAATCTTAAAATCATTTATTTGGCATGAATTCATGAAAATTCATTCACAATATATATGTTAAAATAACGATTCCATATACATTTTAGTTAAATCTTAAAATGTAAAACATTTAGAAAATTATAGGAAAATTAATTTAAAATATATTTTTATACACAAATTCATGGGTAAAAATTACTATGATAATAATAGAAGTATATAAAGAACTTCCATGAAAATATATCTAGAAATCAATTACATGGATGAAAATTGATTTTCAATTAAAGGGAGATATAATGTTATTTTTCATTAAAAACATTATTTCAGACTCTTGAGTTTTTTGTGTGTATAATATTAAAGTAAAATATGTAATATCATGAAATATATAGAGGATATAATTTCATGGAATTATTGAGAGATAATTTTAAATATTCAACATAAAAAAATTAATCATAATAAATCTTGACAAGGAATTATATTTTAACATATATCCTTTACCACATAAGTAATCTTTTAATCGTAAGCCTCATGGAAGAATAATTAAAATAACACATTAAATATAATTATTTTTTTGAGACTCATTGTATAACATTTTAATGTGTATTTATATTCAACTCATGGAATAATGTAGGTGCATAACATAACATATTTCCAAATGAAGACAATTTGAGACGTTAAAGTCTTTGAACATTGGTAATATTAAATTCATAAACTCGTTAAAGAGGGGGAATAATATTTATTTGTATATACCATATTTTTCCTAAAAATAAAAACACAATAAATTAATGGGTATTATATATACAACATAAAAAAATAAGTTTTGAATATGGCATATGTCTCACATAAATAAAAGTGACATGAGAAATCCCATTACCTCGAGTTCGACTTCATACAAAAGAACTTTATCCACCTATATATTAAATTAAATTATATAATACTTCTATAAAATAGTAATTTATATATTAATAATATCATATATGATCCTGTAATAAAATTAAAACACATATTCAATAATAAATCATTATTAAAATTATCATTTCTTGGTGTTAACTATTTCAATTTTTTTTCAAGAGAATTTGTGTTTTAGAGTTCTGGTCCTTTTACATTTATAGGGGTTCCATATTATCCTGAATTTTAATAATGACATAAATATTGCATATATTCATTATATATATATATATATATATATTCATATATATAATTTATAGATTGAAAAATGAATTACACCGTTCAAGGGGATGGTTGGTCGTACATACACATGAACTTTATTATGACTTTTTGATAGATGGAATGAAAGAAATGAAATTGATGGAAATGTAAGAAGGAATATAGTATATTATAATTATTTAGACATTATTATATCATAAATATCATTTATAAACATAAAATATAGAATTATAACAATCCATTACTTATTGTGATTAAAAATGTACCGTATCACTATAAGAATAATAAATTTGAAATAGTTCAGGTAAGATGATTACCTCTTCTTCGGTAGGCCTCCTTTAAATCCATTATCTAGGGAACATGGAATTTTATATTAAGAAAATAAGAATCTATAAATAATATCTATTTATGGTTAGAATATAATTATCTTTGGTTTTTATAGATATATGGATTGAAATGTGTGAGTAATGGAAGAGAAGAGGTTCCCTTTTATGAGCGTGGGGAGGGGACTCTTTTAATTACATAATATGATAAATTAATATTAACTAATAATAATAATATAGCATCCCCATATTGATATATTAAAAATATAAGATAAAAATATGTTTAAATAATCATATAAAATAATATTTATTCATGTTTAGGTGATGTTTTAACCCTTATCACTATGTTCTAACAACCATTAACCCTTTTGACAATGTAAAAAAAATTAATGTTTTTAATAATTTAAGGGTAAAGAATGTTAAAATAAAAAACAAGTGAGAAATAAAATTACCTATGATGATATTTTAAAACATATATAATTCATTTAGTAAATGATATGATTTTTTTATGAATATTATATCATTTAATAAAATTATTTTTATTGTAATATATTATTAATGTCATTTTTAGAAGTAATCATTTAATTTGATGTTAAATTAATAAATATTGTAATTAAAATATAAAATAAACCATTAAAACCTCCCAAGAATTATATACTAATCTATAAAATTCTTAAAACATAATATTCCCTCTAAATTAGATTACATTTAAATTTTTTTAAATTTTTGATTTTATTTTTCTATGTAATGATTAAATAATGATTTCGAATATTGTAAACAATTAGGATAATTATTTAATTAATAAAATAAATTAAATAACTAAGTTGATAAAAATTAAATATTCATCAAAATAAAATTTTAAAACTCAAAAATATATATTTTATCCAATATAAAATTATGTTACATATAGTAATGTAATGAGAGTAAAATTTGTGTTATGATTTTATTAAAATAATATTAAGGTAAATATAAAAAATATGGAACTAGGTGTTATATTTTAAATAACATGATGATAAATTTTTAAATACACTCATCTGATACGATAAGTACAAGTGTTTTAGATGTTTTAAGTTAGTATCTGAAAGCCTTCTTATTATTTTACACATTTTACCCACACCAAGGTGACCAAAAATTACATTGATTATTATCCATACTGATAAATAATTAAAGGGACATTTTTTTTCTAAAATTCAACAAATTAATTCCTAATATTGAATTGATTTTATAAAAATAAATTTTTTTAAGTGGTATAATTAAATTTAAAATTATACCATCAAAAGATGATGAAAATCAGTTTTCGAGAAAACAATGTCTTCTTAAATATAAAAAGTTTTTATTCCAAAATATAACATAAAATTGATTCAATATAATTAATGTGGTTATTAATAAATTTAGTGAAATACTTTTCATTTTAAATAATTTCAATTAAAATTAGTCATTATAAATTCCTAAAATTAACTGATAGTTTTAAATAAAAAGTACCTATTTTTAGTACTCCTTGAAAAATTAATCTTTTTAAAGGATTCTCAAAATTTCATTCACAGATAATTTTTGGATTCAATTTAAAAAAAATCTAGATCATTTTTTAAAAAAAAATAATCATTTTATTGAGGTCTTTAATTATGCTAATTACATAAAAATGTATTAAAGCCAATTTATTAGGAAAAAAATATTTTCGATTATTATAAAAACATTAATTAAAATCGAGTAATATATATAAATTTAATTTCTTTTTCTAAAACCATTATAAATGATTCAAAAAATTAAATTATTAATATTGAACCATTTAATTTTAATAGATATGTCATAATAATATATTATATCACGACTGATTTAGTCTCCATATTTTATATATTAAAAGATATCATGAAAATTTAACTTATTTGAAGAAATATAAATAAATAAATCATTGAGTCATTCAATATACCCCCCCCCCCAAATAATCTTTCCCATTAAATTTTTATCTCTTCAATAAAAACTAATAAGGATATACCTATTTCATTACATCCTTATGTTCACATGTAGATTCAATGAATTTCTAATTCATTAGAGAACATGGACAATGTGAGCAGTCTCATTCTATAGAACTCTATCTCCATGATCCAAGATTTCTATAATTTTTTATTCCTAGAAAAGTTAATTCATTTTTGAGTATAACAATTGATTTATATACATGCAGTGGATTGGGTATGTAATTCCTAAAGAGATATACATGGAATACATTGTGACCTTAAGGGAGGATTTGTGAAAGCACTAAGTGATAAGATACCTTCCCCACTGGATCAAAATTATAAAAGGGTACAATATTCATAAATCTTGAATTTCATATAATTAAGAATATCATAACATGATTTGAGGGATAAATTTATATTAATACCTTCTCAGAAACTATGAAATTTAGATTTCAATGATGATTTTTAGTAATTCTTTTCCATTGAGCATAAGCCCCTTTAATGTGCGAATGAATAATAATAACATTATCTATTATTTCCTCATCTAGTTTTGGGCCATATAGCTTTCCCTCCACAACATCATCCTAATGTGTTATATTTCTACACTTCTATCTATAAATGTCTTTATAAATATACATCTCAATGCTACATTTATATTAATTTTTAATAGATAATTGAACCATCATAAGGTTTTGATTCCGATAACCATTGAAATTAATAGAATAATGTATCGACATATCCTGATGAGTTTTTAATGGGGTTTTCAGACTAACCAACTATTTTACAATGCTAATTAGTACTAAATGATGTCCTTGTATCCAAATTATTCCAAAGACTTCAAAATAACATCATGGTAAACCTCAGATACTGACCAGATAAAATAAAATTTAGTACCCCATACAACATTACCACTTCCTTAAAGGATATTCTTGTAACATGATAAAAAGATTAATCTACAATGATATAAATGAATTTTTATGACTTTATAAGTACATAAATTATATCTCAAATATAATTATTTCTATTAGGTGTTTTGGGGATTGCAATGACAAAATCAATGGTGTTGTTTTTTCATTTCCATTCTTGTATGGTTAATAGATTTAACATCACAACATGATTCCCTCTCATATCCTTAACTTACAAATATAAAAATTAGTATGATAAATACTCTTCAGTATTCCCCTTAATGTTTTCTCACTATAAGTTCTATTTTAAAACTCTATATATATGTATACTTCCATAATATATATGGAAACATGAACAATGATCTTCATCTAATAACTCCATAAAATATATTATGGATGAAGCATATACACATTTACTAAACCTTACCCTTCCATCATAAAAGATGTTTTAGAGTTAAGATGGAAAATAGACATGATGAGTGAGTGTGACTTTCTTTTAATTTAAATATTATGTTTGAAATTTAATGTTATTTTAGTGGATATATAATTAATTGTCACAAAATATATTTATAGTGGTTTAACAAAGTTATTCTAATCTACTCATCATCCCTATCACAAAAAGAGATATATTGAATCTAATAATATGAGAATATGACACTATCATTCTCTAAACAAGATTCATAACATAATTATATATACTTTATCACGTGGATTCATAAACCTAAGAAATAATTACTTTTAAGACAAGTTGGATGACCTTGAACAATCCTCCCTTTTCCCAACTAAAGGTACACAAATTGTGAACCTTTTTTGGTGACTCAAAACACAAAAAAATAATTTTTAATTGGTATTATGAAAATTTTAAATAAAAAAAACAATATATAATATAAATAATTAAAACAAATAAAACATGATAAAAAATTCAATGTCTGAGTTTTGAGGGAATAAGGAACTATCCATATGAAAAGGAAAAAATTATTGTAGTTCAGCAAAGAACTATATCTGATTGATAATGTTTTTGGTATTTTTAATTTTCATGAATATAATAATCATAATTAATTTAAATGATTTTATTAATATTAATAAATATATATATATATATATATATTCTTTGTGAAAATATCATTCAAATTTAGAAGATGTGTAATTTTATTATAGTGAATGATGCACATGTGCCACCAAAAAACTACTTTAAATTTTTCCATGATAACTGCATATATTATTTTCATATATGTAAATAATAATTTAATGGAAAATAATATTCATCTAATTCCTCATTTATAGTCTAAAAAATAAATACAACTATATAGTGGGTCCCTTTTCAAAATTAGAATAACAACAAACGAGAAGAATTAATATCCTAGGAAAACACCCAAAAAATATTCGACACAATCTCATAATATTTTATTTGATATGAATTTAAATATATATCATTATCCAATATTTTTGAATAAATAACAATACATGAGATATCCTAGGTAAAACACATTTAATTTTTCATAAATAATTTAAAACATGTTCACATCGATTCTATATAATTAATGAATAACTTTAAACTGAATAAAATATTCTAAATATTTGTAATATTATTTCATTAAAGATAAATATAATTTAATACACGAAATTGAATAAAATTATAAAATTTTAACATTCTCTTGAAATCACTGCAACGTTTTCAATACCCTTATGTGAAACATACAAGCTAAATCAGCGTAAAATATTTTTATCCTTATGTGGATTTCCACCCATACATTGTAATTGGAGAATCATGATTACCATTAAGTAAGGATTAAATACCCATTTCATGGGTATTGAAAATGTATGTGTACCCATTCTCACGTATGGATGAATCTTATGTGAGACTGATGTTACCCATTGAAAAGTATAAAAAATGTTCCTATACTCTTAAAAAACTATTCTAAATACATTGGTAAACAGACACAAGTAATGAAAATACATTTTCTCACATAGGAAAGATTTAGGTTAACATTATGTGAGTTGAGAAGTTGCCTTACATAAAACAAAAAAAGTACATTTACTTTTATTTGAAATGGGAGTACCATTATGTGAGGATTTTTTTATATTTATGAATGATTTCAAATTTAAAAATTAAATGCAGGTAAGTAAATAAGTACCTTTAGTAATATAAGTAATTTATATAGATAAATTTATGTATTTATGGAAATAAGTTTATACCATTTTGAAACAATTATAATTCAATATATTCATAAATAAATATAGTAATTCAATGGTTACCTTTAAATAAGTATTAGAATTTCCTAATTACCTTTATGAATGTCATGAAATAATAATAAATATTATAAAAATCATTAAATAGAATTATTACACTTATGTAACTAGTAAAAAAATATAAACAACATTAAAAAAATAGTTTCTAAATATCTCTACCCTTATAGAACCTAATAATAATTGATGTTACCTTATGAAACTCCGTCAAACACAATTTACCCATACGTAACCTATAGAAACATACTGTTATATTTAAAAAACACTGTAAAATTATATTTCATGTTTTTAAATGATATATATATATATATATATATATATATATATATATATATATCCTAGGAACTAGTCATGGAACTTATAAAACATGTTATAAACAATCTAAAACTGAAATATCAATTAAAAAACTACTATGGTATTAATAAGGTAAAGAATAATTTAACAAAACAGAAGATAACAATCCACATTTAATAATTATTAAGGTTATGAAAAATTATATTTATTCATAATTTTATATTTTTTAATTAGAAAAAAAATAACTCGAGAATGTAATAGAAGGACAATCTTTAACATTATCACCCTATTTGATAATTACCAAACAAATTATTATTTCAAAAACTCTTACCCTTTTGGAAATTATCAAAAAGATAAGGTATTAATAAATGAACTTTTTTTTAAAATTTATAATATTTCGTAGCCATTTATTTAAAACAATATTAAATTTACTTGGATCTATACTAAAAAATTTAGATTGATTACATTTATCCATTAGTGAAAATAAAATTGTATTGTATAAATTTAAATATTGTAGATATCATTCCTAATTATTAAAATTTCAAAAAAATTATCGATGAACCATTATAATCCCTTCCCTAATTATAAATTAATTTATTAACATTGAGAGAAATATTAAAATATTTTTGTGAATTTTTTTATTAAATCCCATTATAGATTAATATTTTATTTAAAAAAATGTTTAAATAATAAAAAGACATTAATTATTATGTATTAAAGGAATTCAAATAGTAATATAATAATAGATTTTGGGTGGAAATTAAAAATAGCATATTGATAAATAATATTTTAGATTACTATTAAATTAATGAAAATCAATAAATTTCAACATATAAACACACGCAAACTCCCCTTAATTTTAATCCATAAAAATATAAATTTAATTTATAAAAATATAAAACACAACTTCCTCAAACATCCTAAAAACTACGATCTTACTAAAGATATTAGAAGTTTTTTTCTATAGAAATTATTTCCATTTTTATTTTTTATTTTTTAAAATAATCTATAAGAGAGTGAAATTTAACATTTGTTTGCATACTGCTGAGTGTTTAATGGATTTCATTAAAATGGAAATAGTATAATTATGTTTAAATAAAATAGAAATTTTATGGAAATAAAAACCAAAATAAAAAACTTATTCCTTAATTCATAATTATTGAGCACAAAAAATTCAATAACTATATATTTATATATACTAGTTAAATTAGAAACAAAAGATTATTTCCTTTATGAAAAATAAAAAAAATCTTCCATGTAAATGAAACTTACCCAAAAATATTTTCTTATCAATCTTATAACAAAAAATATCAAAATTATAATAGATTATTAAATCAAAATTATATTTAAGTGTAAAAAGAGAACGATAAATGATCCTTTTACATATCTAATAACTCACTAAAAATATCTAATGTGACAATCCGTAAAGTCACATTGAAATCTAGAACACTTAAGAACTAAAATAAATAAATTATCCCAATAAGAAATTAATTATAATAACCTTTCAATCATTCCTCAATAATTTTTAACATTAATTAATTATATATATTTATAAAAATAGATTTCATATAGTAATCATTGGAGTATTTACACTTTTAAAAGTGTATATATCAAAAATATTTATTATATCCTTATAATATTTTTTGTTATTTGAGAATAATTACATAATTTATATAAAAAATTTATAAATAAAATAATAACTTCAATTCAATGTTCAGAATCATATAAAATTTAAAAAATAATAAAGATGAACATTTAATTAAAATATTTTCAAATGATGATACAATAGTAATGTGATGAAAATAATTTTCACAGTGAAGATATGATTAAAAATTTTCCTAATAAACATGTAGGGTCAACATTTATCTTCTCAAAATCATTTTTAGAAGGTGAATAGTTATTATTTCATACTATGAACTAGGAGATTAGTTTAAATATTTTTTTGTTGTGGATGGTTTCCAAACCTGATCAGGATTAATTTCCATTTAAAAAAAGAGGTCTTTATAACATAAACTTCTTCAAAATATAATGATTTATATACAATTTAGTTTCATGGAAAATAGTATGAGCTAATAATGTTGTAATTTCTTTTATTATAGAAAAAATTAAAAAATATTTTTCAAAAACAATACCATATTCTTGAGAATATTCTTGAATAAATAATCTAGTATTTATTTAATCTATATATCCAAATTTATTGTGTTTGTCTCAAAAGTTCCACTTTTCAAATAACATGAGTATAATTTATAGTAACATGAGATGTCCACATATTATTTATAGTAAAATTATTTAACTCATCCATTATATCTAAGATATTACAAGAATTATATAAATTCACATCAATAATCATTGGCACAAAATTAAAAATGAAATCATGATAGTGGAAAATATTTATAATAGTTTTTCCATTATAATAATTTGATATATACTTTCTAATCAAATTTATTATAGATAAGATATTTGAGTCTTTTAATAATTTTCATTATAAAATATATATTGTGATGAAATATTCTTCGTTTTAATATTTTATCCTTATCTTGTTTTTCATACTCTTCTAAATTAAAACCTTTAAATTCGCTGCCATTTTGATGCTTATCAAAAAATCATTTATTCAAATATGATTCATCAAACATAGCATGAATGGAATATTCAACCACCATGGTCAATTTAGTGAAAAATATTTATTTTTTAATATTGTTTAAATAATATATGAATATTACTTCAATATTATTTATATGAATATTATATAAATAACCACTATTATGCATAAAAATAAAATTGCATCCGAACACGCAGAAATAGATATTTTATTATTTTATACCCTTCAAATGATCATAAGCTATCTTTCTCAATAATGGAAATAACAACTTATATTGGTAACATGACAAAATGTTTCCATACATTCTCCCCAAAATTATTTCAATAGATTAATATAATATAACCTGGTCAAATCAATTTATTTCTAATTTTTTTATTTAATTTTTACTACTAAATTATATTTTTCTATTCTAGGGGAGGAAAAATTATAAAAATACCCATTTTCATCACAAAAAACGAATAAATTTCAGATTATGGAATTTATCTCCATGATCACATCGAATTGATTTAATTAAAATACATATATCATTTTAAACCAATTTACATGATGTGATAAAATTATTTACAATTTTATAATTTAGATTTGGAATATAAACCCATATATATTTTATAAAATCATCATTAATGATATAAAAATATACCATAACATTCAAAATTGAGTATTTTTAGGACCAAATGATTTTAAATGGATTTAGAGGAATTATTGATTTTAATTCTCTATTCGACTTGAAACTACTTCTTTGGCACTTCCATTTCATGATAGATTCACAAATATCACTATGTCCACATTAATTTTATGTAACTATTGAAATTTTTGGTTTATGGTAAACATGTTCATTGGGATTAATTTTTCACATCATAACCTCTTATGCCCAAAATTTTTTGTTGGACTGTATATAATTCAAAAAATATCTTTTTGACTAATTTACCTATAATAATTATTTTTAAAAATTTGTTATTTCGGTTTTATATAAAAAAATATAGTTTTATCTTTAAATATAATGAATTTTTATTTTTTACTTTTAACAAACATTCTATCATCACTTTTTTGTGAAATTATTATTTCATTTTCTTTCAATCCATAAATTTATAAATATTTAAAAATAATAACAGAATTTGAAATTCCATAAAAATTTAAACATTATACCATTCCTTTAGAATTATCACTAAACATAACATTCACTCATTAAAATTTATTAAATGATATACTATTTTAATTTGACCAATTATATGTCTCAATAATCCACTATCTATATACTAAATATTCTCTTTGATACTCTTAAGACACATTTCTTATCAAAACATATTTTAGAAAGATTTGGTACCTAATAAAATTTTGTTTCAATGGGTTTAGAAAATGAATTTAAGTTAATTATAAAATATTTAAAAAAATTATAGGTAATATAGAAGATAAATATTTATAAGTAATATGATAATTATATCCAAGATATTGTGGAAATATTAAGGAACTCTAATTTTCACAGTAACCTATCAGTTCATTGCTAAAATATATAGGAGTAGATTTATTTTTTTGATTTCAATGAAGTATTTGTTATATATTTTGGGAAAATTATTATCATAATGAAGATCAAATCTATTTTTTTATTTTGATGTAAGTCATTATTATTTTGTTAATAATTTTTCCTTTATTAAAAAATGTGCATATTTTACTTTATTATATTAATTGGAATTTTGAGTATCCCATTCGTTTTAAGAAGGGTATCAAAAATATTTACAACATATTTATTCCCCATTGACATGAAATTACCTTAATCATTTTTTTTATTTTCATCTATGGTATAAAATAGATATTCATTGTACGATTCAATATCTGAATGGGGAGATCTTATATATTCCTCAATATATATGATTAATATTTCATTTTATTTAAGAATAAATTTATATTGACTCATATGCCTCTTTTATAAACTAGTGAACTTTAAAATTTATGACCAATTATTTCAAATTAATTTATAAATTCATCATAAATTTTTTTTTAGAATCAGATTCAATAGATGAATTATATGTAGACATACATTCATTATTTGAATAATTATTTAAATTGAAAAATTACACAGCAATTTTAAAAACATATTCTTCTTTAGAACACGAATCATTAATGAAACCTTATATAAAAATAATCAAACTATTTTATTTATTGTATTTCACCATAATATGTTTTCCCTTTTTAATCATGGGAAATTAGTCTTGTTGTAATCCTTTTTCTACACTCATAACATATTATATCTCGAGAAAAATTTGAAATAAAATTAAATTTCTTCTCCTCCTAAAAATAATATTTTGGATACAGTTATATAGATATTTTTTAATAGCATTTATTATTTATATATCCTTTATTTTATAAGTCCTCAAAATCATTCCTATCACTTCTCTGTATGTCAGAATTTGAAGAGTTAGTAGAAAATATTTTTCAAAATATTCCATTCTCTTTCAAATTTTATACTTTATCAATATTTTTAGTTCCAAACCATATTTTATTAATGATCAGAAAATTTCAACAAGTCTATTTTCTATGATGTTTTTACATTCATATATAAAATCCTTCTTAGCATGCCACATCTTAGTAAGTACCCTAAGAACTATTTCCCAGAGAAAATGATTTTAAAATTTTTCCCCTAAATAAATAATAAAATTTACAAAACATGTAAATAGATGAAACATTTTATTAATTGTTTTTTCTTACCCAAATATATATTATTTATATTAAACTCTTCTATTTCCTAACATAGATTTAATAAGGTCATTATAGCCAATATGTCTAAATTATTGAATTTTCTAGAAGAAATTTTCTGTTTTACATGAATATACATGACAATAAATAATTATATTTATTTGAATATATAAAATTTACATCATTGTGTAAATAAACACTAAAATTAAAATATCATTTCTAACTAATTCATATGGTTCTATTTGGGAGACATTCTTGTTCATTCCATGATTATCTAGTGATCAATTATGTTATTATTTAAGAATAATTCTAATTTTTGATTATCAGTAACCATAATCAGTTCCATCAAAATGAGGTGGTATTTCGAGTATCCATTCATCATTTGAAATAGAGTATTCCATGTTAAATAATATATATTGACATTCGTTTTTATGTTAGTAAATGGTTAGTAAAAATAAAAAAAATATAAATATATTGAATGACCTATGATAAAAAAAATTATTATGTAGTTAATATGAAAAAATATCCAAGAGGGGGGGGGTGAATTTGTATTTTCAAATAATGTAACGATTTATTCATATTATTACAATTAATTTACTATAAAAAAATAATTAAGCAAAAGATATTTTTAAAGTTGTGATTACCTAAATGTTACCCCTTAACTCTTCACTCCTCTCACGAACTAAGAAAGATGGCACCCACTAATTATAAAAATATAGAATAACATTTAAATATGAGGATTTATAGCACAATTAAAAATACATCTTCCCTTAGAGGGTTAAACCAAAAACTAATACTTCTATTTTTATAAGTTAAGAACAATACTAAAATGACTACCTTTTCCCACCTTTAATCGTAACCCAATGAATAAATTTTCTTGGGAGTCACAATCCACAATCTACCCTTTTATTGTTTATTATAAACTTTTATAATTATGAATAAAAAATAAATTGAAAGAATTAAAATAATAGAAATAAGTGACCACATCATAGTTCGATTGTAAATGTAGAAAGGAATTATATATCAGGAAAGGATGACATGATTGTGTTTTGTCTGAGGGGTGTACATTGTCACCAACGTATATAGTGAATATATAGTTCATGAATCTTGTCATCCATTTTATTTTCACTGGTAATTTCACCTCTATATATTTTTTTTCATTGTGTAGAGAATCATTGAAATTTGAAGATCGTTTCATTTTTATGTAAAAATAGATGTGAATGTGATTCCCAAGAACTAATTTAAATTCATCCATGATTATTTCCATGATAATGATCCATGTGTAAATCATTCTTTAAAGGAAAATAATATTATTGTATTGACTCCTCGATATCCAATAAAATGAATAAAAATTGGTTGGTTGAATTAATTTGAGAAAATAATATAGTTTAAATTAATAAGATTTCAAATACAAGGAAAACCCCCTAATAACATTTGAGTTTGACCTCTCTTATTTTAAATGATTTTAATTTATATATATCAAGTCCCAAAATATCATCACGAATATCAATACATGTTAATCCCATATAAATAAAATTTTACACATCATAAAATAATTTAAAAAATCATCACATGGATTCCACATAATTAATGAATAATATTATAATAAAAAATAAATTATTAATAATCATATTATACTTGTAGAAAATTAAAATTTGATATAATATGATAAAATTTATTAAATTATAGGATTCATACATTCTGTAGATTGTCATATTGGTGTTTTATTACCCTTTAATGAAACATACCTATTACATTGGAGTAATATTTTTTTGATTATTAAAATTTATACCATTATAAATATATTAGAGAATTTCACATGCATTTACACAAAACATTGGTTACCCTTATATGGGTATCTAATAATTACTATTGCAATAATGAAAGTACGTATGAACTGTAATCAAGAGTCATGTGACACAAAAGTGGGTAATATTATTTTGATAATACAATTATTAGGTCATTATAAATACACTGTTTCCCTTTTTCATGTATTGAAAATACACCGGTACCCTTACACAAGTTTTAAGATACCTTTTTTAGTTGAGAAAGACCCATAAAAAAACCTAAGAACATTTACCATTATGTTGGAAAGGATTACCCATACATGAAGTTCATTTTAACTTTATATAGTTCATTTAATTTATATATTACCACTACAAAACTATAAAATTAACATTACATAAATAAATAAATTCAATAATTAACTTTACACACCTTTCAAATTTTTCTGGTTACCATTAAAAAACTTTGTAAATTCAATCTACCCTTATATAACCCTTTGAAATCCAAAGATACCATAACATAAATATTATAAGTTATTTTTTACCTTTATGAAATTACAGAAAACAATACTCACCCTTACACAAGTCATAAAAATTAATTCTTACCATTATCCAACCAATAAAATTTTATGGTCACCCTTGTGAAACAATGTATAAATTACTCTACCCTTACAAAACCAATTAATAAATGAGGTAACATTTACAAACCTCAAAAAAACTGACTATAACTCAATGTAAACTATATAAACATAATGTTAGCTTTACAAAAAACTATAAAATGATATTTAATAGTCATAAATGACATATTTTTCCAGGGAACTCCTAAGAAATATTTTAGTAAATATAATAAACAATCAAAAAATTAAATATCAAATTAATGAATAATAGGATATAAATAAGTTTAATCATAATTTTACAATAAAAAAGATAGCGAATAATACTTAATAAGGTGATGAATATTGTAATAAATAAAATGTGATATTTTTTAACTATTATAAACCGATTAGTGAATGAAATCAAAGGATCCACATAAACAATACCCATGGTTTAAATCTACAATATTTATTACCTTATTTATCAACTGCACATATTCATTATAGGGCTCTCTTGTCATCACAATTATATATAGTTGAGAAATTATGTTGAGAATGATAATATTTAACCCCTTCCATTAATATTTCTTGTTCATTCAATTGAAAATACAAAAATATTGAATCTTTTATGATCCCATCCATAGATAAATTTGTATGATCCTTTTATCTTTGAGTATATTCCACCTTGTTTTTAATCCCTAGTTTTTAATAAATTGATCATTTATATTATTTAATCAACTCCACTCATCTTTAAAACTTCATATTAAACTCATCTAATTTAATATATAATTTAAACATTTATGATCAGTGCATATGTCTTACATTTTCTACAAAGATAATGACTCTATATCACTACTGAAAAAATTACCATATCTAACTTCAAATCATGATTTGGTTAATTTTTTCTAGGAACTATAAATTTGATTGATTCAAATGATATCACTATGACATTCTTGTCAAGTACGCACTGAATTACATTATTTAATACCTCAATAAAGAGCACAAAACCTTCTACATTGTAGTGTAGTGTAAGTATATTGGAGAATAGAGAGACACATGGCCAAATTAGTACCTTAAAAATATTCTCGTAGACTTACATATTCAATACATACCAAACATTCTAGGAAATTATATATGGAGTCATTGTATTAGGTATGTAACCATGTTATAGTTCCACATAAATGTAAAATTCATGATTTCGAGTAAGATTAATTTTTATGGAAAACAATTATCAAACTCTTGTACAATAAAAATATATTTTTTGTTGAGTTTATCCCCAACCATATAAGATAAAAAACCACTTTTTAATAGTAATGAAAACCCATATAAGGAATGTAATTTCCATTGGATGCTCATATTTTTTATCAAACTAACAGAAATGCATAAGTTAATATGAAATATCAAACATAACATTCCTTCATCACAAATTAATTTCGAATTTATGTAAGGAAATACGATCCTTGATTATAATTATAAAAAATTTAACTAGAGAGAGAATAATGATATTTACATGATGTACATTACCATAAATAACAATCAGAGATGAATCATAGACTGGAGATATGAACATCATACAATTATGGATTTTCACTAATAATTGAAAAACAAATAATTTATGTTGTATGATAGTAACATTAGGGAAATATTAAAATATATAAAATTGAGTAGAACTAGAATCAAATAAGACACAAGTAGTGTCAGTGTTGATGGTAATTATATTGTTTACCATTTTTTTCAAACCACACATCTGAAATAGTAATCATATGATATTTCACTTCCTCTATATTATTAATATGTTTCTAATTTAGATGAATTTCATTATCCTTCATATTTTAGAACCTTTTATTATAATTCTAATACTCCATGAATATGAGAAAATGGAGTGTGTTTAGTTATTTTTTTTGTGTTTTGCCCAATATTATCTTACAACTTATTCCCATCACATTATCATTTTATTTTATAATGACCATATTCTATATAATAAAAACATTTAGTATTCCTATTAAAAAAATTAACTCTCTTCTTCCTTCCAAACATTGAGTAAAAAAAATCATATTATTTTCCCCAAGATTTAAATTATTATAACCCTCATTGAATTTCATATTTATTTTCTTATTAAAATAATGATATTTTATAGTAACTATAGAGACCCGAAGCTTATCGTACATGAAAATTTCATTACTTTTGCGGAATACTTAGTACATAACAAAAAACACACACACAAGGATCGTAATAGTTTAGTGTCTTTGGAAACTCAGAACGTAATCTTCTAATCGTGGTGAAAGATCTCCAATATATCCCATAAAGATCGTCCTTTTTTTTTACCTAAAACCATTCTTTATATCCTGTGGAAAAGAAAACATAAAAGGGTGAGCTCGAATGCTCAGTAAGGGTAAACAAAAGACAAATCAATCACATCATATTCATAAGAACAAAACTTTTGGAAATCGTATCCTGCAAAAGAGAGAGCATAATTTCATAACATGGGATAAATCATAGTATTGAAATGAAATCCCAATAATCATAACTTAAAACATGAAACTTTTTGGCATACACACATAATCATAGAGAATCATTTCTTGTTAGTCAAGACTCATCGTCAAGACTATCTTAGTGGACAAAGTCCCTTTCTGAACCGAGTCACCCTCGTTTCAGTCATGTTTCACTGAACCGGTATAACCTACCATTCCAGCCATATATATCTCATGAGATATAAAATCTTTACCCAATGCATTGGAGGGAGATATAGGTCCCACCCATCTCATAATGAAACCATTCTTATTTGTGCCACAAAATCATAAATCATACATCATTGTATAACCCATGTAATAAAAATGGGATTCTTAAACAACATGACATCATAAAACAATTTATATAGAATAAAGGAATTCATAAAAAAATTTTCATCACAACATAATCAAATCCATGTAATAATAGGGATAGAAACAGAACCCTTTATTATCTTAGATGGAATATAATTTTGATAAAACACTTGAACTCCATTCTTGAGGAAAATATCCTTTCTACTTCAAAAATACTTTTCCTTTCGTCACATGTGATAAAATTATAAACTAAAAGAAGTTGATTAAAAATAAACCTGAAAACTTGTAAAGGAAGCTTCTTGGAAATAATGTTTTAAAAATCCATTCATGCCGTATAAGTTAAAAAAACATTCTTCTCGTACTTTTTTCGGAAAAGTCAAAAAGTATTTCGTACGAAAAACGACAAAAGATTCCTTTCATATCTTTTACTAAAAACTCACTAAAGGGTAAAATAGGATTTATGTAATTTTAGGTGAATTGAAATAATATTACATATTGAGGAAACATGTATTTCCATGATAAAATACACCCCAGTAAATGCCAAAGTATAAACAATCTCAGATAAAAATTAGATTGTGATATTTTCGCTTACCTTAGGTCCGACTTGCTTTGTACGTGTCCAAACATCCTGTATAATGATTTAAATCATGTTATTGACTTATTCCAGAATCATATTCATTGTTATTATATCATATATGGTCCACTTATGACATTATATTACTCGTTCTTTTGTAAATTCATGTTAAAGTAGCGTTTTGGGTAAAATCGTCTCATTTGTCGTTCGTGTTTTTAACTTGTAATTATTAATATGATTAATTGGATCATGATTACTTATATACAGAATGTAAAACATGATTTATATATAATATATATTCAGAATATACATATATATAATATATTGATAAATGGAATGAGATACACCGTTCATGGAGACGGTAGTCCGTACGTACGCATGAACGCTGTTTTCGTTTCCTTATTGAATTGAATGGAATTAAGTAGATGACATACATATAAATATAAATAAATCCAGTATCATTATTATGTCATATATTTCATTAGTACTTATTATATATACTTTATAATCATTCATGAAAGGTTAATCATTTAGAATGAATCTCATCGCGTCATGGAGACGGTAGTCCGTACGTACGCACGAGCGATGATATCGTTCCCATGGTCGTGGAATTGTGTTGAAGTGTTTGTATAATATTTCAGTATCAATATCACTTTATAATAATGATATATAGTTACTCATTAAACCATTATATCCATCCAATTAATGTGGTGGCGGAAAATAGATTACACCACGGCGTGGAGACGGTATTCCGTACGCACGCACGAGCGGTGATTTCCTTTTTCCGTAGGATGGATAGAAGGTTAATTAGAGTTGTTTCATATTTATAATAACATATCAGTATGTAAGTAATACTGATGTTATTACTTTATCATGAAACAACTAAAGAAGAAGAAGTTGAAGAAGAAAGAAATTGAAAAGATCGGTAATGGATATTACCTCTTCTTTGAAACGCCTCTTTGAATCCTCCACTTAGGGAACTAAGATTGGTCTTTGAAGAAGACCAGAACCTCTAGGATTATTCTAGGGAAGTGGAGAAGGGATTTTTTCAGGGGTTGGCCGAGATTGAGTGCTCAAATTGGTGTGAGGAGGAGGGGGAGGAGGTGCCCTTTTATAAGGGAGGAGAGGGGCACCTTAGGAATATCTCAAAATATTATTTTATATTAAAGTCAAAATCGGTTTATAATGGTTCCAAAGGGTCTTATTTCAAAGCTAAAGTGGTGATGGGTAGAAATCATATCAACAAATAGGATTTAGACAAGTTTAGGTTATTATTTTAACCTTATCAATTAGATATAACTCTAAGTTAAATAATTTAACTTTTACCTTGTCTTTTTGTTTTCTTACACTATATGGTTAATACACTTAATATAACATGCCAAGTGAACCACAAATTGTTTATTATTAATATATATATCTTTATCTAAGTCATTCGGACGAACCATAGATTTTTAGGAATAAAATAACAATTAATAATATAATATTTGATTTAAAAACTATTTTGTGTCAATTTTGACACTATTTGATATATGATTTTTGTGAAAGTCATAACAGAATTATATGTTGAAACCAAGTTGATTAAATCGACACTAATATATCATAGTAGCCTATAAAATTAGTGGGATTCATAAAAAGTCACAAATTAAATTTATTTTGGTATTTATAACATCAATTATGTCAATATTTCATTAATAAGATAATTACAGGATCATCTTTGTGTCATAAATAAATTAAATTATTTGATCTCTAAAAATTAAAAATAAAATACCATTATGTAGGAAATAGTTTTATCTTTTTAATTATTATTTACAATTTAATTTATCTTATGTATAACCCTATATTAAAAATGTTTAAGTAAATAAACATTGATTTTAACTCTTTTAACTCTTCTTTGAATTAAATAATAATAAATGTCCTAATCTAATCCAAGTGGGCCTAAATGATAATATTTTACACTTAAGGTTGTTTTTGGTCGAGATAAACTTGTCCAATAGGATTAGTACATGTGTTAGGGTAATAGAAATATCATATTTACCCTTAGTTACCCTATTTACTATTAACCGCGGTAAAAAAAATAAAAAGTTACAATTCACCAAAAAATTATTTTTATCTCATTGAACCACATTTTACTTACAGATATCAACCGTGTCTGTCGAATTTTATAAATTCCATTCACAGAAGCGGTAAAATTAAGTTTTATACAAAATACTGTTTTTTACCTACCACTTAGTGGTTTCACTATTCATCAAAAATTGAAAGTTTTCAGAAAAATGCCAAAAATTAGGCCTAAGATATATTTGATATTATGAACTCAAAAATGATTTCAATTTTAGAAAATTCAAAACATATCAGTTGCATTAATTAATTTAAAAATTAATTCTCGTCGTCAAAACAAATAGCGTGTTCTTAAGAGATAATAACTATCAAAAGATTGACACTTGTTTATGTCTGGTTTAAATGTGAAATTACATCCAATGACCAAAATTGTTTTAAACTGTAAAAATATATTCTAAATATACTTTAAAACCACTCAAATTAATAATTTATCACTATTAATTATTTCGATTGAAAAAGTTGTTTTTAATTAAAATTTAGTAATTTCCACTATTCATCAAAATATGAAAGTTATCAGAAAATTACCAAAATTTCACCCTAAGCTAATTTCGATATTGCGAATCCAAAAATGAAGTCCATTTTCAAAAATAAAATTTCCAAAATTTCAAAATGTGGTTATTACTATTCATAACGGCTAGTTTTAATAATATTTTAATAGCATATCGTTGTTTAGTGAAACTCGTTATTGCGTACTACACACGCTATCGAGGAAGGTCGCGATTGCGTGTAATGCAAGGCAAATCAAGGATTCGTGTTGTGTAAGCTACGTTTGGTGTAGCGTACAACACAAGACATTAGTGAAATTAAAAAGAATATTTTTTATAAAATCTCGGGGTGTTACATTCTACCCCCCTTAAAATGAATTTCTCCCTCGAAATTCGTCGGGGTTATAAATGGTTTACTATTCGAAAGTTTCTTTAGTAGAAACCCACATCGTAAAAAGGAATACCAAAACCAATCTTTAAAAACAAAAGTATGAAACTTAACGGTTACCCAAATAAACTAATCACTGGGTTTCCACATAGGTGAAAATATGGATATGGAAGAGAAATCTAACCATCATGTTCTGATGGGGAGTGGTAGAGAACATGGCTATGGAAAAGCCAGCAATCACAAAGCCATAAATTTGTGTCGATCTAAGGTACCATCTGATTCATCAGATATAAGATCACTAGGACAACATTTTTGGTTTTCAAGATCATTTCCTTAAAGTTGAAAATTTGAATTAGAATAAATACTTACTTTATTTTGGTACAATGTCACTGTTGTTCGTGCCTTGAACAATTTCCACTTCATCTCTTAAATAAATGAAGTTGAATTTGTTATTCGTGAAGTGTTAGTAGATCCTGTGATAGAATGACGGGTCATTCCATCTGTCTCAAACAAAAGGTTAGCAAAAGTTATTAAATATACATAAGTCATTCTATAGTGAGATTATTCATATATAGTTCCTAAAATGGACTTATACATCATATATCATACTGCTTAATATAATAAAACTAGTTTCTACTAAACAGGGACATCCTGTAGGCCAGTGGTAGGCGATAAAGGCTAGTCGCACTTCGATTGTGGTTTCGATTCTTACAACCTTGTCCGACGCGATGGGCTATCGCCCGTCCTGCAGGGTGTCCTTTTTCTAAAACTATATTACTATAACATCCCATCAAATAATATCGAAAAAAAACTTCTATCCTTAAACAATACTAACTTATGTCCAACATAATCTATTCCAATCTTTAGGCTTATCCATAATACTGCAGTCCACTCTCATAACAAAGTGAAAACGATTACCAGAGATTTAATTCCATCGTTGATCCCCATATATCATAAGATATATCTTGTTGGTCACATTCCAAACATTCAAAGGCCTTAATCTTGTACTCTCTTGAATACCCATTGAACCATAGTGAAAACTTGAATGCAGTTAAAAGTTAACACTTTCCATATACCAAAATCCTCAAAATTCTATATACTCAAACCATGATATCACTTAGTTCTTATATCAATCATGAGCTCATGAATACTGTTAAACATTTCATTTTCTCATTTTCCCTTCATTATGCGCATATCATCTTATTTCCAAAAATATCTCAATCACTTTGAATACCACATTATACCAATACATAAATATTCCAATACTCCGTGATTCAAAATTATTTTGGAATCCCATTACATAAAAACTTAATCATTTCAGCACATCGTTGTCATATTCAACATCGCCAATAGTGATCGCATGTGAATTCCCTTTGTCCTTTGCCTTAAGCGGTTGCTCATGTCGATCATCACTAACCCTTAGATTAGGGAATTTATTAGCAGAATGCCCCATTTCCTTGCACTTGAAGCATTGAAGTGTTGGTGGTGCGTTCTCTGCAGTGTTTGCTTTATTCACATCATTAGAAACCCTTTTTCCATTACTTCGACACTCAGCTTCTCGATGACCTTATTTTCTACACTTAAAACATTTTCTAGTCTCTTTAAGACAATCTCCACCATGCTTCATTCCACACTTTGTGCATAAGGAAACATTCATCTTCTTTTCACCATTATTCTGAGATTTATCCTTGAACTCCATCTTTCATTTCTTGTCAAAACCATGAGATGGATATGTATCACCAACTTCCATTTCTACCTTGATAGCACAATGCACACTTTCTTCATAGCAATTGAATTCTCTTTAGCTAATGCCCTTCGAAGACTTGGTTTTAAGCCACTGAAAAATCGATCAACTTTACTTTCAGGTTGGATGATAATTCCAGATGCATACCTTGCAAGTCTTGTAAAATTCGCTTCGTATATACCAACATATTCATCATCTTTCTGCTTCAGCTCAAGAAACTCATTTTCCATCTTTGTTCGAAGAATACGAGGGAAGTACTTACTAAAAAAAAGTTCTTGAACTCGTCCCATTCCATGGACTCAATTTCATCTCTTGGCCTCGTATTCTTGAGAAGATTCCACCATTGATCAGCTTCACCTTCCAAACGATATACTGCTAAGATGACTTTATCATGTTCAGAACATTGAAGAACTGGAAATATCTTTTCAGTGGTACCGATCCATTATTCAGCAACAAGTGGGTCGGAAGTCCCACTGAAAGAAGGTGGACGTTGCCTCATGAAGGACTCAATAGAATATTGTTCCCTTCTCTGCTCATTTGGAAGTACAGAATGATTCATAGCTTGTTTAAGTATAGCAATAAGATTTTGCACTCCATCTCCCATAACATTTGTTTGTTCAAGAGGACAATCATTACATTGTCCATTGCATTGATCAACACGGTTCCTTCGGGTTACAAGCATCGTCTAAAACCCAAAATGAATAGTGTGAGAGGCAAAAATAATTCTAGGGAAAACAACATAATAAAGGGGGAGTACCTTCAATATCTAACATCTTAGGTTTAATTCTATGATCATTAGCGTAATTCTAGAACTATAACCTATACGTATACTTAACCTTAGGGACATATCTAGACATACCTTAGAAATATCTCTAGGGATCTCACTAATGTTTTCGCATCCTAGTTTCCAAAGGTTGACTAAAACTTTCCTCTGATACCAACTGTAGAGACCCGAAGCTTATCATACATGAACATTTCATTACTTTTGCGGAATACTTAGTACATAACAAAAAACACACACACAAGGATCGTAATAGTTTAGTGTCTTTGGAAACTCGGAACGTAATCTTCTAATCGTGGTGAAAGATCTCCAATATCTCCCATAAAGATCTTCCTTTTTTTACCTAAAACCTTTCTTTATATCTTGGGGAAAAGAAAACATAAAAGGGTGAGCTCAAATGTTATGTAAGGGTAAACAAAAGAAAAATCAATCACATCATATTCATAAGAACATAACTTTTGGAAATCTTATCCTGCAAAAGAGAGAGCATAATTTCATAACATGGGATAAATCATAGTAGTGAAATGAAATCCCAATAATCATTACTTAAAACATGAAACTTTGTGGCATACACCCATAATCATAGAGAATCATTTCTTGTTATTCAAGAGTCATTGTCAAGACTATCTTAGTGGACAAAGTCCCTTTCTGAACCGAGTCACCCTCGTTTCAGTCATGTTTCACTGAACCGGTATAACCTACCATTCCAGCCATATCTAACTCATGAGATATAAAATCTTTACCAAATGCATTGGAGGGAGATATAGGTCCCACCCATCTCATAATGAAACCATTCTTATGTGTGCCACAAAATCATAAATCATACATCATTGCATAACCCATGTAATAAAAATGGGATTCTTAAACAACATGACATCATAAAACAATTTATATATAATAAAAGAATTCATAAAAATATTTCCATCAGAACATAATCAAATCAATGTAATAATAGTGATAGAAACAGAACCCTTTATTATCTTAGATGGAAAATAATTTTGATAAAACACATGAACTCCATTCTTGAGGAAAATATCCTTTCTACTTCGAAAATACTTTTCCTTTCGTAACATGTCATAAAATTATAAACTAAAAGAAGTTGATTAAAAATAAACCTAAAAACTTGTAAAGGAATCTTCTTGGAAATAATGTTTTAAAAATCCATTCATGCCGTATAAGTTAAAAAACCATTCTTCTCGTACTTTTGTCAGAAAAGTCCAAAAGTACCTCGTACGAAAAACGACAAAAGATTCCTTTAATATCTTTTACTAAAAACTCACCAAAGGGTAAAATAGGATTTAAGAAATTTTAGGTGAATGGAAATAATATTACATATTGAGGAAACATGTATTTTGATGATAAAATACACCCCAATAAATGCCAAAGTATAAACAATCTCGGATAAAAATGAGATTGTGATATTTTCCATTACCTTAGGTCCGACTTGCTTTGTACGTGTCCGAACCTCCTGTATAATGATTTAAATCATGTTATATAATTATTCTAGAATCATATTCATTGTTATTATATCATATATGGTCCATGTATGACTTTATATTACCTGTTCTTTTGTAAATTCATCTTAAAGTAGCGTTTTGGGTAAAATCGTCTCATTTGTCGTTCGTGTTTTTAACTTGTAATTATTTATATGATTACTTGGATCATGATTACTTATATCCAGAATGTAAAAAATGATTTATATATAATATATATTCAGAATATACATATATATAATATATTGATAAATGGAATGAGATACACCGTTCATGGAGACGGTAGTCCGTACGTACGCATGAACGCTGTTTTCGTTTCCTTATTGAATTGAATGGAATTAAGTAGATGACATACATATAAATATAAATAAATCTAGTATCATTATTATGTCATATATTTCATTAGTACTTATTATATATACTTTATAATCATTCATTAATGGTTAATCATTGAGAATGAATCTCATCGCGTCGTGGAGACGGTAGTCCGTACGTACGCACGAGCGATGATATCGTTCCCATGGTCGTAGAATTGTGTTGAAGAGTTTGTATACTATTTCAGTACCAATATCACTTTATAATAATCATATATAGTTACTCATTAAACCATTATACCCATCCAATTAATGTGGTGGCGGAAAATAGATTACACCACGGCGTGGAGACGGTATTCCGTACGTACGCACGCGCGGTGATTTCCTTTTTCCATAGGATGGATAGAAGGTTAATTAGAGTTGTTTCATATTTATAATAACATATCATTATGTAAGTAATACTGATGTTATTACTTTATCATGAAACAACTAAAGAAGAAGAAGTTGAAGTAGAAAGAAATTGAAAAGACCGGTAATGGATATTACCTCTTCTTTGAAACACCTCTTTGAATCCTCCACTTAGGGAACTAAGATTGGTCTTTGAAGAAGACCAGGACCTCTAGGATTATTATAGGGAAGTGGAAAAGGGATTTTTGCAGGGGTTGTCGGAGATTGAGTGCTCAAATTGGTGTGAGGAGGAGGGGGAGGAGGTGCCCTTTTATAAGGGAGGAGAGGGGCACCTTAGGAATATCTCAAAATATTATTTTATATTAAAGTCAAAATCGGTTTATAATGGTTCCAAAGGGAATTATTTCGAAGCTAAAGTGGGGATGGGTCGAAATCCTATCAACCAATAGTATTTAGACAAGTTTAGGTTATTATTTTAACCTTATCAATTAGATTTAACTCTAAGATAAATAATTTAACTTTTACCGTGTCTTTTTGTTTTCTTACACTATATGGTTAATACACTTACTATAACATGCCAAACGAACCCCAAATTGTTTATTATTAATATATATATCCTTAACTAAGTCATTTGTCCGAACCATAGATTTTTAGGAATAAAATATCAATTAATAATATAATATTTGATTTAAAAACTATTTTGTGTCAATTTTGACACTATTTGATATATGATTTTTGTGAAAGTCATAACAGAATTATATGTTCGAACCAAGTTGATTAAATAAACACTAATATATCATAGTAACCTATAAAATTATTGGGATTCATAAAAAGTCTCAAATTAAATTTATTTTGGTATTTATAACATCAATTATGTCAATATTTCATTAATAAGATAATTAAAGCATCATCTTTGTGTCATAAATAAATTAAATTATATGAGCTCTAAAAATTACAAATAAAATACCATTATGTATGAAATATTTATTATCTTTCTAATGAATATTTACAATTGAATTTATCTTATGTATAACCCTATATTAAAAATGTTTTAGTAAATAAACATTGATTTTAACTCTTTTAACTCTTCTTTGATTTAAATAATAATAAATGTCCTAATCTAATCCAAGTGGGCCTAAATGATAATATTTTACACTTAAGGTTGTTTTTGGTCGAGATACACTTGTAAAATAGGATTAGGACATGTGTTAGGGTAATAGTAATATCATATTTACCCTTAGTTACTCTATTTACTATTAACGGTGGTAAAAAAAAGTAAAAAGTTACTATTCACCAAAAAATTATTTTTATCTCATTGAACCAAATTTTACTTACTGATATCAATCGTGTCTGTTGGATTTTCGAAATTCCATTCACAGAAGCAGTAAAATTAAGTTTTATGCAAAATTCAGTTTTTAACCTACCACTTAGTGGTTTCACTATTCATCAAAAATTGAAAGTTTCCAGAAAAATGCCAAAAATTAAGCCTAAGATATATTTGATATTATGAACTCAAAAATGATTTCTATTTTAGAAAATTCAAAACATATCAGTTGCATTAATTAATTTAAAAATTAATTCCCGTCGTCAAAACAAATAGCGTGTTCTTAAGAGATAATAACTATCAAAAGATTGACACTTGTTTGTGTCTGGTTTAAATGTGAAATTACATCCAATGACCAACATTGTTTTAAATTGTAAAAATATATTCTAAATATACTTTAAAACGACTCAAATTAATAATTTATCACTATTAATTATTTCGATTGAAAAATTTGTTTTTAATTAAAATTTAGTAATTTCTACTATTCATCAAAATATGAAAGTTATCCGAAAATTACCAAAATTTCACCCTAAGCTAATTTCGATATTGGGAATCCAAAAATGAAGTCCATTTTGAAAAATAAAATTTACAAAATTTCAAAAAGAGGTTATTACTATTCATAACAGCTAGTTTTAATAATATTTTAATAGCATATCGTTGTTTAGTGAAACTCGTTATTGCGTACTACACATGCTATCGAGGAAGGTCGCGATTGCATGTAATGCAAGGAAAATCAAGGATGCGTGTTGTGCAAGCTCCATTTGGTGTAGCGTACAACACAAGACATTAGTGAAATTAAAAATAATATTTTTCATAAAATCTCGGTGTGTTACAGTAACTCTAGTGTCCATATTCACCATGATAACACATCAAAAATTGTCTTCATATCTACCAATGTACCTTATGCATCAATTTCATCAGATACAATGTTTTAATCAAATGATGAGCTAATCAATGTTACATTCATGTAGGATGGTAATACTACAAGTGTACCTCACAAAACGTGTAAACTTTTCCTCATAGGTACTAATGGATTCATTATCCTTATTATTTTTTCTCACGAAAATACGCATACATATTTATATTATGAATATTAGGAATTTATTTATTGGAAAATAATATATCAAACTCGTCCCACTCGATGGAGTATATTTATTCATATTACCTCATTTTTTTGATAAGATTATTCTTTTGATCGAATTAAAATTTAAAATTCTAAAAATCAAAAGTAAATTTCATTATTTTACAATTTAGATATTTGAAAATATTATTTCAATGGTACTGATTTATTGTTATGAAATCAATTGATAAACATACCCACCAAAATAAGGTTTATGTTTCCTCATAAATAACTCTACATAATTTTGTTCCCCTCCTTACACATTTGGAACCATATCTTGATTCATAGATACACAATGTTTTATAAGTATAGAAATATGTTATTTGATTTCATCACTTATATAATTTGGTTGATGAAGAGGAAAATATTTTCTTTAATTTTCACATCCATCATTAAGATAGTTCTGTTAGGTTCATACTACTACTTAAAAAAATCATAGTGTGAGAAACATTAGTTTTGTATGAATTCTTGAAAAATAATTTTTAGGATTTATAACTCACGAAAGATTCAATTCAGTATTTTAGACATTAAGTTTAACAATGGTCATCACCAAAATATTAGGATATTATTATGTACATGAATTATGAAAATTATATTCAATAAATTTTTTAAACTTAATATCAAAATATTTAATAAAACATTCATATGATTAAAGATATAGAGATCCATGATATTCATAAAAGATATTAAATCTTTATAGAGGAATATTTAATATATTTTATAAATAGATTCCTTGTAAACATAAAGTTTTACAATTTCCAAAGACTAGTTACACAATATTTTTATATAAGGAAATTCCTTCAATATAGCCCATAAAGATCTATTCACATATTTATATTCTTAGATATAACCTACATTGAACCTCTCTTTATGACATTGGTAAAGAGAAAATAAGTAACAGTGAGCTTAGATTCTCAATAAGGGTAAACAAGCGAGATATGAATGACACAGAAGTGTAACATGAGTATAAGGTTATGAGAATATGACATTTAAATTTATAAAAACATACCAACATATCATTGATCATAATCTTGAGTCATGGAATATGTCATGTAATTTCACAATACACAGCTCATAAATGAATCAAAGAACATAAGACACAAGGGAATAACATTAGAATGAGGCGTAATTTTTTAGAATACATAAAACCATATATTATCATTTCATTATTAGTAAAAAATAACTACAAATAATATCATATTTAATTGCATTCACACCCCAATTAATCATATCCTATTTTAAGTATCACTTTTAGACTATCAAAGTGGACATAGTCCCTTACTGAATTTGGTTCACTCCCCATTCCTGATATTAAAAGCACATGGGTAATACATATTTACATAATATATTAAAGGGATATATAATTCCATGTCCAACCATCACATAATGACAATTAAATATATGTGTTCCTCAATATAAAAACCAATAGAAAAAAAATTCCCTAAAATATTATCATTTCATCATACCATTTCCAATATAATAGATATTCTATTTGATAAGGGATTCATCGAAAATTAACTAAACCTTGGGAAATAAATGGGTTTCATAGAATCATACATAATAATTAGCATGGTAATCCATCTATAGAAAGACATTTCATGGTATCATTGGAATATAATATTTTTAATTCATTAGTAATGTTATATAAGTTTATTATAGATCAAAAATGAATTTAAAAGAACATAATACAATTTATTGAGTAAAGATCCATCTTCACATTGAAATAACATATTTATAATATGAAATATTCCAAAAATTATAGGAAAATATTAATTTTAAAATAAAAATAGAAAACAAAAAATGTAGATTCAAATAATTGACCAGTCTCGATAGTGATATGTTCTGTTACTTCTATATATGTTAAAATAAATATTCTTTCACATTTTCGAATGAAAAACAAAATGTAAATTATTTAGAAAATGATTGGATGATTTCTTTTCATTTTTTTAAATAAAAAATTGGATTAATTTACTTTAAATGGTTGTAGGAAAATATTAAAAACATTATTTAAGAGCTTTTATGAATACAAAACATGTAAGAAAAATTATATTCAACTAAAGATAGAAATAAAGTTGGGTTTTATTAAAAACATTATTTCCCTATATTTAGTTATTTTAGTTGGGAAATTGAAATAATAACATCTATTCTCCATAAATAACTATATTTGAATACCTTTCAAGTTATTCTTGATATATAGGTCATAAAATATGATCATTAGAATCATAATCATAAATAATTCCAATAATCATTGAGATTATAACATTTATCCATTACCGATGTCGTAAATATTGAATCATAAGACTCATAATAGAATAATTCAAATAAAACAATGAATATCAATATTATAATGTGATTCCAAATAGAAAACAGAAAATGGATCTCATAAAATATGATATGATGATAAAAAAACCAATTACTCAAATAAGAACATTTTAGATGACGAACCCTTAAAACATTCGTAATCATTAAATCAAAACCTCATGAATGTGAGAATATTATATGTATTTTTAAATACACATAATTTTCATGAAATTAATCATAAAATACTCTGCTGCTAATTATATACACCAAATAATTGAAGTATGTAATGAATATTATAATGTCAAAAATAAATAAATACGATATGCGAAATCCCTTTATTATAAGTTCATCTTACATAAAAAGTGATTTAAAATCTAATATATAATATTTTAATTTATTTTAATTTTATACCAGAGTCATTTACATAATTAAAATACCATATATTCACCACATATAATATTTTTTACATCAATTTATTAATATTCCCTTATTAAAATAAATATATCCATCTGTTAATGGTTTAGTTTTTTCATGAGAATTTTGTTTCAATAATTCTGTTATTTGAACATTAATCATGGTAGAATCATATATAATATGTTAATAATGATATAAATATCATATATAATAAATATATATATATATATTGATAATCGTCAATAAATGGTATATATATGGAAATGAATTACAACATTCTTGAAGATGATAGAAAATATGTATCTATGACTGTTATTATCACGTTTCAATGGATTGAATGAAATAAAGGTAAAACATATATATATTAAAGAATCATTATTTTATCATAAATATATATATTTCATTAAATATGTCCTTATGAAGATTAATTTATAGAATATATGGTAAAATAATCACATATATTTATGGTGGTGTTAGATCACACAAATGCACGAGTGATATTATTGTTTTCCAACAGATGGGAGGGTTTGAAAGAATAAGTGGTATTATAATTATTAAACAATAACAATATAATAAATATATTATTTAAGAATTAAAAAAATCAGAATAAGAAACCATAAAATATAGAAATTAAAAATTAATTAGAATGTTATGTGGAGGTTGTATTCCACACATACACACGAGTGAAACCTTCAATTCCAATTTTATGTAAAAAGGATGAATAATGGTGGTTTTATCATCATAATAAAATTTCATCATTTTAATGTTACTGAATGGATTATTTTATGATGAATAAATCAAGTTTAGAGGAGGTATAAGAATCAATAACTTGAAAGTGGTTGAGTATGATAATTACATGTTCTTTTGTAGGCCTCATATAGTACCCTTCATAAGGATCATTATAGTAAAATTTTACAAACCCAGAACATATAATTATTTTATAGATAATTTAATAAGAGAACATGGAAGGATTTCATTAAATTATAAGGTTAATGGTTGGTAGTACAATAGGATAATAATTAGACTTTTATAAGTGAGGGAGGGGCACTCTTAAAATAACAAAAAGTGTTAAATTAGTATATAATATTTTTTCAAAATAAATTTTATAAAATAGGTATATTTTAATGATAAAATGATTATATGTCTAAATAATATCATAAAATAATATTTATATAAGTTTATTAGATGTTTT
The DNA here is from genome assembly GCA_963277665.1 of Viscum album. NCBI lineage: Eukaryota > Viridiplantae > Streptophyta > Magnoliopsida > Santalales > Viscaceae > Viscum > Viscum album. Next base: position 596,852,454 of record OY728159.1, on the reverse strand, counting down.
AACCCGCATCTCATTACCTTAAACCTACATTAACTATTTATAAAATTACCAAAAATTAAAATTGGGTCAATAAGGTTATCATAAAAGTGGAATCAACACAAAAATGTATAAATAATGATATTTTAAACCATATCCCACTTCATATTCTCATGATATAGTTTTATGAATTTTAAATAATTTAATAAAATATTATTTACTATAAATCATCACTAATTTCATTTTTTCGGAACTGTTAATTTACTTTGACCTTAAATTGATCAAGATAATAATGAAATTATAATAGAAACCTTTTAAAACCACAAAAAAAATTATATTCATCTATAATTTTTTTGGAAGAAAATAATACATCGAAATTGGTCTACTTTTAATATTAATAAAATAATTTATTATATCTTTTTATTAATTATATTAATTATATTAATACTATTTTCCATTGTATAAGAATTTTAACTAATTATAAAACCACTAAAAATATAAATATAAATATAATGATAAATAATTAATTCATATTTAAAAACAACTTTTATAACATAATATTTCATATATTTATCCACATGAATTTTTTAGGGATATTAAAGTCAAGATATTGATATTTTGTTTTTATGTATTTCTTAAAATAATATAAATGTCGATATCACTGATAAATAGAACAATGTGGCCATATTTTCTTATTTTGGATGGGAATTGTCAAACTAATCTAATCCAATAGGGTAAAAAATGTTTTAGATAAATTTTAATGCCTCATCCCAATGTTTTATCCCTATATGACATGTTGTACCCTTACTGAGGTGAAAACAATTTACCAATTTTACTGTTTATAATGAAAAAAAGCCATAAAGAAATTTTTTTTAAAAAGCAATAATTCAGATTCAAAATATGGAATACATTTTATCAAATTTTATTTAATTATTTCCTTGAATTTATTTTAAAATTAAAATTTCAAAATTTTATGGAATCTAATTTTCTAAAAAAATGTCTTCTTATGTAGAGAAAGAATGTATTAAAAAATCCAATATAAAATTAATCCTGATGAACACAATTAGATTATAAATAATATAACTTAAGTAATGTTTCTATGAAATAATTTTAAACTAATACAATTCTATATTTCTAAAATAAATATAATGTTTTCAATAAAAATCTACAATTTTAAATTTTCATTGAAAAATGAAGCTTTTCAGAAAATTCACATAATTTCATTGTAAAATATTTTTGACTTGTAAATTTCAAAAATTACGTTAATTTTTTTAAATAATTGTTTTGAAAGTGGAAAGGTGTATATAAATTATTTTACCACAAAATTATATGTAATGGTTTTTTAGGAATTTTTTTTTGAATAATATATTGACATTACTAAAAAATGATTACTTATTTATCGATATATTTTATTTGGAAAATCCATTATACATAATTTTAAAAATGTGGTTAATAATATTCAATCCTACAATTTAACGTCTTTGTTGTAATGTTATTCAATATAAAAATTCAATGAGACTTGGGTTAACGTGTATCAAAAACTATGGATGAAATTAGTGTTATTTGAAGAGAAATATATCAAAAAACGTGGATTGTTACATACACCACCAATACTCCAATGATTAAATTATATAGAGAATGTGACATATGAAAATAAAATGGAATGGTGAAAAGTTAATAATGTGGATCAACATGATCATATGAATAATGGGTTTTCAAATTCATATTGTTTTATAATAGAGGAGGAAGAAAATTTGAACAAAATTCAAAGAAAATGTAGTATTTAATAATAAAATGGAAAATCATGGATAATGACTTATGATATATGTTAAATCATTGATGTGCCTAAGGTTATTGTTAAATAATATTAAATTTAATGGCTAATATTTTTTTGTAGGGATCATATGATAAATGATATCAATACCATTATTGATACCTTATGTGATTGTTTCTTAAAGGTTATTAATGATATTTTGGATGATTTTCAGGGTTAACTATTTTTCAAATTATTTATTATAAAAAATGGGTGTTAATATTTAGTTATTGTAGATTAATTAATTATATATCAATATGAAGGTTCATTAAAATTATATTAAAATATAATATCGATTTCGGTTATGGTATGTTGTTAGAGAGATGAGAAATTAATTTTAATCCTTTTTTGGATCTTATGATATGTTAAAATACTATATTTTTTTTGTATTTTTGGAATGAATGATTCATCTTGTTTATTCATCTTATAACATGAAGAAGAGGTAAAAAATTTCTTAGACAAAAACCAAAGGATGAAATTTTTGGAAGAACACAAGTATATATATTCACTAACACAATCAATATAGATTTTAAAAAAATTCCTCAAACTCAAGAAATAAGAAAATGAATATATTGATTATTATGTAGAGAATACCATATAGAGATCAAGATATTATTTTAAAATCCAATTCAAATTTGTGAGTCTAATAATGAAAACATAGTTTTTGAAATATTAAGAAAAAATACAGGTTTCCTAGTCTTAATATAAATATTATGGTCTATATTAAGAGGAAATGTATTAAATGTGGGTGAAAACATAATTGAAAAGACCTAGGTATCTTTATCTTACCATCCTGGGAATTAATGAAATTTCTTCAAAAATATTTCCATATAAAATAAGGTAAATACAGAATGTATATGATTTTGGGGTAGAATTTAACACCCTATTAGTTTATAATATTTTACCTTTAACAGTTTTTATATGTTTGATAGCTTGTGATGCCTGAAACTGTGTATAAATAAGTGAAACCATATTATAAAACATATATAATAATTTTTTAAAAATATATATTTAGTTATTAATTTTCTGAATTAAGAACACAATTTTTAATGATATGAACACAATCATATATGGTTAAAAATACTTAATTTTTTTAAATGGTCATTTATACATAAAATAAATTTTTTATATGTTTTATTTCATATGAAAGATAAATTAATAATTTTTAGAAATTAAATATGAAAATTTTATTTAATTTTATATTTAAACATATCATAATTTTCATTGAGTAAATTTTTGGGATTTTCTGGAAATGTTTTTTTGATGAAGAGTGAAAAATGATGTTTTTATGAATACCCTAAATGATATCATTTTTGATATAATCATGAATTAAAAATATATATAATATTTATCTAGACCAAAGATATATTGTTATGATTAAAATAAATCATTTATAATTGTCTTGTTGGATTTGTAAACCCATTATCTAGTGTTTTGGGACCTGTGTTGTTGTTTATACCAATAAAAAAGATTTTTGATTATTTATCTCTAATAAGATGGTTCAATTTTGATCTAATATTTTTTCATGGATAATATGTAATATAACATTACTTAATATAATAATAAGACAATAATTTCATTATCACCACTACACATGAATCATGGAAAAAAATGAGTATAAATTAATTATTACACATACAATTATGTTTTTTTATAAAAAAATATTTTTATGTGCCTTGTGTGGTTATATTAGATTTAATTTCTACCACTTCATTGAATTGAATATTCTGTAAATTAATCAATATTAAAAACTTTAACATTTAAATTTTTGTATAGGTTAAATTTTATTTTTTTTATATAATGATTAGTTACAATATAAAAACGTTATCACCATAATTATGTTTAAAACACTTTAAATGTGTTAAAATAAATATCAAATGGTTATAGATAATAGAAAAAACAATTGTAAATATAATTGAATTAGTGTATTTGAACCTCGCTCACATATTTTATTAAATTTTGGGAGGTGTAGAGACACTTTATATGATTAATCAATATATTATATAATAATGTACAAATTATTTACAAATTTTCTATGAACCCCAATTATAAAAGGGAACCTCCAATATTGATTTATCCACATATCATGAACACATTATATTAATAAATATATACTCAAATGACTTCCAAAATCTTCTGAACACAACCTAGGTGCCTTGTTATCACCTAAAACCCATGTCTAGAATGTTTATGGTTTAACCTAATGGAAGATAACAGAAGCTGAGTTAATTATCTTTGATGATCCATTTTGTGATTATTGGTTTGATAACCTCATATAATAAACTTTAACCATGTTAACATTATTAGATACTTATATTTAATATAATTATTTTTTATGTAAATCTAACATACATTTTTAATGTCCATTAAATATAACTCAAAATTAAAACATCACTGATGTGTACATACATATTATCATCTATATAAAGAGAATTATTATTTTTCATAGTTTCCTATCATGTAAGTTTATATATATTGATTTAATGGTCATATATTATTTTTATAACATAATTTTTATTCTATGATTTCTAAATATTTTGTACTTTATTACACTTATATCTATTGGAAATGGATAACATCATTCATTCGCAAGTGTAGACTACCAGTACGAAGAAGCAACGTGATTCATTGTTCATTTCTTATTTACATGGATTATCAAAAATAAATATTTAATGAATATATATGTTATATATAATAAAATTATTATTCTATTAAGATTATTATGTATGAATGTTTCATTTATTCAATACATTGAAAATTGAAAACATCACCCATGCATACGTGCATATTACCACCTTCACAAAGTGATGTAATTTAATTTTAATTAAAAATTTATATGGATATTTAAAAATGTAAATATAATGAATAAATATGATAATTTTAAAATAATTAATATTTTATTTATTATGAAACAATGACCCAAGTTCAAATACCAGAACTATTGATGTAAAAAATGCATGTGAAGAAGAGTAGTTAACACATCCAATATACAAGTCAATGAAGAATAGTTAATTAAGTATAATTGGTAATCAGAAAGTAATGAAATTTTTGAATAAAAATTTGAATATTTTTTTAAAATAAATGTAAAATTAGTTTAAATTTATTGACTAATTGGTCATGATTTTATACAAATACATTCACTACATAATGTAAGAGTTTCTGATACAATCTAAGTTTTTTGAGGATTATCTATTGTAAATTTACAATGAATAAAATTTAATTATATAAATATTTTTACCAAATCAATTTTCATAACCTATGGTTATTTATTGGGATTCCATGTATTATTACAATTTTTTTATTTTTGTTACATTAATAGACATGAAATATTTTCTTAAAACAATGGACCCTACACCTCATTTTTATAGAATATATTCTCTTTCACTTAAATCTTCTACAAATTGATTTATATTTGTTTTTATCTATAAATAAATATTTTTAAAAAGAAATTTTTATTTTTTAAAAACTATATGTAAATGAATAAAAATATATTTTTTCATTTTTTTCTATATGAATCAATTTTAACTTTTGAAGAAAGTTGATGTGCTATTTTTTTAACATATAGGACACCAAAATACATTCTTATCATCACATATTTTGTTTATCATGAACATACCATTAAATTATCCTTTTTTTCTAAGATTAATATATTTATGTTATTTTATAAATTTTTATTTTTTTGATTTTAACCAAAATAAAAAGATTTTTTTAAATCCATACTTCAAGAGATTTTATAAAATTTATTTTGGAAATATGTCAACAACCATTAATGATTTTTATGATTTAATGGGGATATGATATTGTGATAGAATCAAATTGCTCTGTATATGTGTCTTTTAAATGATGAATTTTAAAGGATAATTCTATGATAGCCATTTATTTATCACAAGTTAATTATGATAGGGGGGATTGATGAATTCTCTCATGTTCATATGGAATACATATGGATGATTTTTTATTATATGATGGGTGATTGCATAATTACACTTCAATGAATTGGGTAAATTTTGATTCTCATGATCTCCTGTGTACAATATATATTTTTCCAAATTCCATTAGCATATATAGGTGGGTAGACCGAGGCCAAAAAGATGCATGGGTGGTTAACCCAAGACTATATTGTGATGATTGTTTTGGTTGGTAGCGTAGATATATTATTTGGAAAATAGATTGTTAGAAAAATATACTCTTTTAATGAATGTCGCAAATGGTATTATTTATATAATATTTATTTAATTATACATATTGAACATTTTTATGCCAAAAACTAATTCCAAATTCAAATGTTATACAATCATGGATCACAATTATATAATGAAATTTCATTACTTTTATGTCAAGGACTTTTCCATAAATCATGATGTGTAATATTTAACTGAATGCGTATGATTTTTTTATTTATGATCATATTCACTAATGATCATCCTTATCTTGGGTTTTGTGAAGATTATTTGTCGATATTATCTTTATTTACCATTACTGAAATTTAAATATAAATTTTTCTTATCTTTTCATTTCCCTTGGTTATAAAGAAGGGTTTTGTGTAAATATATATATGTAGGTTTCTATATGAGAAATTATTTTTGGAGGTTATTAAATATATTCCACTAAATTAGTAGACCATGTATCTGGTCTCTAATATAACCAAACCATTATGTTTTTGAGGACTATATTCTAATTTTAATGTATTAAACATTTAGGAAAACTGATGTATTATTTATTTATGTGTTCTTGGGGTCTCCATTTTTGGTATCATAACCAACCTTAAATGAGTTTTATTTTTGAACTATATATTGGTGTATTGACTTATGATATTATACTAATAACACATTTGATAATATTTGTTTCATGACCAAATTTTTATGGCCTGGAATATTAAAATTACCCAAAGCTAACAATATGATGATCTCACCAAATTAAACCCATTGTGATGTGGTTAATTCACTATAGTGTGTAATACCTCAAATATATAGTAGCAACAAATCCTTAAACTATTATTACATAGGCATTAGTGGTGTGGTTCTTCCAATTAGTTCATGAAATTATTTACATTACCACAGATTACTATGTGAACCATTTATTTATGGTATGAGGGAACTTGGGTCAAATCCTTAATAATCCCTCAGATGCACCATCGTGGAATAATAATATCAGTAACAGTGTGAGGCTTCTTGGATTATATTTATTTATTTCTCACATAAAATTAACATTACGATATAGTCTATTAAATCATAGTAAATAATTAATTATTTTTAATTATCAATGTGAATCTAAATTAGTCATGGATTGAGTTTACTTGACTGAAATAAAACCATGTATATGTTGGAATTCCTTAGGGATTCAATTACATTTTGTTCCATAAAGTCATTCCTAAATGAGATTAAATCAAACATGTTGTAGTGTGACTATATGCTTCACTATGGGATTATGAGAATGTATTAAGATTGTATACCAAACAAAATATCATTATTATGTTGAAACTATAAGTATTTTATGAAAAATATATATAATAATGGATTTTATTCATGGAATAAATGATCATGTCACAATGATCACCCTTATACCCTATCATTGTCTAACTCATAGAATTCTATACATCAATGCCACCATATCTACTAATATATTATACAATAGACATAATGATTCCTAATATCCTACAGGATTATACATGATCCTCTCAAGCTCCTCTATTCCCCTTGAACCATAAACATAATCCTTATTCTCATTATTTGTATGATAATATATGTGATATTAAATGCTTCATTCCAATCACAAGGATATTTTCCCATGTTGACCCATAAGAAAATAATACAATTCAGGTATATATGAGATATACTAGTGTATCTTGTACTCATGATCAATTAGTTACTATCCATGGATAACTTCATAAATGGGTTCATTCCACCATTCCATTATATTAAATAGTCTTTATTTGGGGTCTCAATCCCATTACAAACAAGAAATCAAGAAGCTAATGGAGACATCCATGAGCATCACCAGAATTGAGAAGATTTATTTATTTTTCATAATATTCCATGTCATTATTCATTCCTCTAAGAGTTCCTCGTGATATAATAATGAAATGTGATCTTTAATGTATTTCAACCAAAACTACTTTGTGTGCCCATTCATGAATCTCTTTAATGAGTAAACAAAGTCTAATGATATAATAAAAAAACTTTATTTATCTTTATAGATATGATGTAACCTGATATCATAGATTTACAATATAAAATTATATATTATTAAATGTTATAATCATCACTACATGGTCAATTATTAACCAAGATAAAAATAAATTTCTATAATCATCATATTCCTCGAAAAAAATAGCATGTTTCTAAACATCATGCCAGAATATTGTGATAAACCTTTGAAAAATTCTAACATTACATAATAATATGTGTAAATCCCTGAATAAATTTACCTAATAAGAATGAGAGAATCAGTGAAAAGATTAAAGTATGATAACATTAACCACATTTAAAGATACATATTTTGTGTCATATAGTTTTATAATAAAGAACATAATATTTTTATTGAATCCTAATAATGTGAAACCATGACTTCATTTTAACACATTGAATATAATTATTTATAATAAGGGAAAGCATGTAAGACTAAATATTAATGTAATAGTTGTTTAATCTATTATCTAGATGAATAATGTATTGTATGATGATATATATAGTATCAAATACTTTATTAAGGATTAAATTCCTAAAAGATGGTGAGTTTTTTATTTTCTAACAAAGAGATTTAGTGTTTAACAGTTGGTTATGTTAATTGATAATTATTATTCAACTATATATAATGATAAATATCAATTAAAATATTCCAAAATGGTTAGTAATCATTAATAATTTTCTAAATATTGGGGAATAGTTTAAATTTGTCTCTTGGTTGACAAGTAAGCCTTAATTTTCCCATGAATTAAACATTGGAATAACAATCATATTCAGATAACGTTTTTATAAATTTATAGACATGGTATTAATAGTGATTCATTAACCAAAGGGTCAGAAACTGTTAAATATGTAAATACATAATGGCTTGGTCATATATCCAAAATAGAATGATTTGTCTATCTTCTCCTTGAAACATTTCAACAAGCATGTAAAATATACCATTCAAGATTATTTTAAAGAATATTATCCATGTTAATTATTGATGGAGTGTAACCCTTGGAAGCATTGATAATTTTTGTTACGAAATCATCCAAAATGATTAATTTCATGAAATTTTTGTACTATAGACAATTTTTATAGAATACTAAATATGAGTATTGATAATCACATTCTAATAATTGTTTCTATCAAAGAATATTTGATTATCCAGGGGATTTGAGATGTTTAAATTTGATGGTATCCAGAAGGGGGATTACAACCTACATAAACTTGATTATATTTGATGAGTTTATTGAGATTAGATCAGGTGATGAGTTCCAGAAAGAAATAATTAACAACACATATAAAAATTAATTTTTTTTTATCACATTGTTAAATGTTTTAATGAAAAATAAAATCTATACAGTAATATCAATTATTTTATATCATGTGGTATCTCACAAAGTAATAGAGTCAATTAATTTATGGCTCATTTCTTTGGATAAATGGGAATCAACCATTCTATTATGTGAATGTGGTATTAATTTTAATAGTGGATTAATATGTGGTTTTGACCAATATTAGATCATGAATGTATTATTACTACCCATTATAATGGAAGAATTTCATTTATTATTAGTTAGGCGGAGAAGTAGGACATAGATCTAGTTGAATTTAGCATGACTGGAAATTATCATAGTTAATGTAAAAAAATAAAAAAGGGTGGACTGAAATTTAAAAAGTAATATGAGGGTTTTATTTATTTTCAAAAAAATTCATTCTTCATGAGAATATAGGAAATTAAGTAGATTGATATGCTACCATTTGATATATTGAGAAATATCTGTTCTTAATTAGAAAACATATCTACACTTATTGATTAACATTATGGGATAATGATTATAGATTATAGAATTTGAGGTTGAGATATGTGATGCTTTTGTTATAGATTAACTATATAACTATTATTGATAATATTTGGTGAATGTAGAATATATTGTATTTGAGGTGGATGAAGTTACAATAAAATAGTCAAATAAAGGATACTTTTACGGCATGATGCTTTAGGCATTCAATACAGATATTTGTTAATGTTTGATATATTTTAAGAGGCATTTATGCTGTTTTGAGATGAATTGGAATGATTAGTGATAACTAGAGAATATTTGACAATGTTATAATATTATTTGAATAACAAATTGAATTTTGAGTTAAAGGAAAAAAAGAATAATTTATAAGTATGTTTTTCTCTAAAAACTATATTCGAAAAATAGTAACGGTCATTGTAATATGCCTCATTAATGATAAGATATATAAATAATTATGAGAGTCCTACTGTGAGACATGAAATATTTTTTATGGAATGAAAGATTTCCTATTGAATAAAGGAATTTTTTCTGAATCCCATACTTAAATGTGCTGAATGAAATATTTGTAATGGTAGATTTGAAATTTCAGAACAAACAAACGATATTTGTTGAAGTTTATATTAAAATATTTGAAAAATAAAATACTACACTATGATATGTAAGATACTCTAGATAATTTTGAATACTTAAATAGTGATATATGTAATATATTTTTTTATTATAAAAAACATTTTTATGATGGAATGTCTAATGTTATTGAGATAATATTAGAGATGTTCCATATCTACTATGATATATAAGATATTAGGAGTAATAAAAAATTTATAGACAAATTCCTAAGATTTGATTAAGAATATGTAACACTCTCATGAAAAGAAAAATAATATTCATGAGTATGTATATGTCTTTTAATACCACTAAAGTGAAAATTATGTTATTACATTTTGCATGTGTTGATAATTAGTTTAAAAATGGTGCAATTTTTACAAATTAAATAGGATGATTCTTATTTAATAGTTATGGATTATATATTATAATTTTTTTATGGTTTCATGATTCAATTTGAGTAAAAAATAAAATAAAATTATTATGAATTAATAGGATCTTGTTTTAAACATTATAGATTTTTAAATTCATGGATTTCCAATAATTCAAAATGATAAAATATAATGTTCTATCAAAGAAAGTCATTAAAAGAATCAAATGACAATAAAATGAAAATATTATGCAGATGACATAGTACACATACTATAACATAATTGATGGTGGTGTTTTGGGAAGATCAAATGATGAGTCATAGTAGAATGAGAATAAGTTGAGATTATGAATTGTCCCATGTGAGGAGTTACCGATAAGTGGTCAAGGGGAATAACCCATGTGATCTTTGGAAAAGTTGAATATATATTTTGATGAATAATAATTGTAAGAGATATATTAAAGAGATAATGAATAAAAAATTGATCCTTAAATATTCATATAGATTCTATTTATTAAAATAATATAATGAGAGAAGATGATGATACCCTGTGAACATAATTCCTATACATTGGGGAAGAATGAAAAGTAAGAGTGAAGACCAATCTGGAAATACATATATATCATAGAAACAAAATAATAAAAGAAGGAATATAATTTAAAAAGACTGAAACTAATTCTACAAAGATGTATATTCTATGTGTTGAGGCCCTAGAATAAGGAAAACAATACTATGTTGTGATAAATAGAATGATGAATTTGGTTTATCTATGTGAAAACAATTTTCAAGAGTGAAATAAATCAAGTAGAATGAGATATTTTGTAAGACTATTTTTTATGATCAAAGATATATGATGGATCAATAATTATGGAATTTGGAATTTCAACTATTAATAGACTTGATAATAGAACATAGAAGCTCGCGATCAAATGTTACCCCTAACTCAAATGATGGTATAACATAGAGGCTAAAAGGGAAAGCATAATAGTAATTTTAGGTATAAAAAACAATCATTCTATATAATTTCGAATATTTATTCACAAAAATTTTTATGAAAAAACGGTACATAAGGTTCTTCTGCACAATATATAATATTAACCTCATGTGTTTTTTGGATAAGCCAACTTTTCACCAAAAGAATGTTTTCCGGTGGTTGATGTATTTGAACATATGGTGGTATTCTCATTAATATAGATTTGATTATGAATACTATCTATGAAGTTAGGAAGATAACACAATTAGTAGTACAAGTTTTATTCTTCTCAATATAGTATGGTGTGAATAATATTTTGAGCTGGAAATATTGTGTGGATATCATCTTCAACTACCTTAATAAATGATATTACAGTATTACCCTTATGGATTAGGACTAACGTAGAAGCCATGTGCAAATCTAGGTTATTCTATATACTTTTTTTCTTAATTCACGTGTTTTTAATGTTCTTATTAGTATTTTTTGAAATTTGTCTTTAAATTGTTTTGAATTAGATATACCATTATTTCATGTATTTATTATTTTTTATATGTGATTATTATATTAAAATTTTATATCTTTTATATTATGTAGTTTCAATTTCTATTTTTATCAACAAAATTATCCTACAAAATAATTGGTATTAGAGCATCATTTGTACAAATTTATATCACTAGAAATTGGATAAGGTGTTACAGAGCTCAACTTTATATAACCATTCTAAAATTTTCTTTACAGTTGAATTCTTTTAAGAAACTATGGTTCCAACATATATGTTATATAATTTACATGGAGTTTAAATTCTTTATAATTAATGTAATTGGATGAGGATAAGGTATTGGTGAATAATTTTGATTAAAATAACATTAAAATTTGTAATATACCGATATAGGATGTTCAATTATAGATATATCAAGATATTCCATTGATTGGTTCAATTCAAGACATTGTGAACAAAGAAAAATTATAAATCTTGGGTATGAAATTGTTTACAATCATCCAAATTTCTCTAGATCAAAGATTCACATACAATATATGAGAGTGGAAAATAGCTTCCAAACATTTGAATATACTAACTAATATGTATGAGGCTCTTGAAATAAAAAAATGGTTCCTTATTGGAAAGGTTGGTTAACATAAAAATTCAAGATTGTGAGTGATTAATTGATCATTTTAATTTCTCTATAATCAAATTGAGTCAGTTGGAATCAGTGGAGCTGAGCTTCATGGATTTAGAGTTTTCGCAACTTCTTATTTCGTCAACAAGAGGATATATTGATACAATGGTTACCAGTGTGAGAACAAATAATAGTAAAAAATACATGGTGTTACGGATGATAGAGATCTCATATTGAATGAATAAAATTTATAACAAGGATATCATGACATCTACTAGAACATATCATATTGCAAATACTATGAGGAATTTCAATGATCATAATAGACACAAAAATATAAATGGAATGAGTGTTAAATGTTTTGTTACCTAAAAATCTGGGAGGCCTATGGATTAAATTTAAGGAAATAAAGGATATTTAAAGAAATTATTTAGTGATTGTAAAATAAACCATATAAGGTATGGTTTCAATAGTTAATATCCAAATCACATATTAAAATACATGAGTGGCATAGTTAAGAGTGTTTCTTGTTTACATGAGCCTTAGATCACAAACTATATAATTTAGTTTCACTCAATATTAAAGAGTGTATGTATAACAAATTATACATCTAGAAGATACAACTAGGTAAATTTTATAAATAATTTTCCTCTTTAGACTTTGGGAAATGGTAATTTTTCCCTATACATTTGTAATAAAAGCTTGATATAATTTTAACACATAAGACACAATTCATCGTAAAGGAAAACCATTATCTTGGTATGATATTTGGATAATTGAACATTATATATAGACTTTTTGGATTAATTGTGGAAATTTATATTTGGATACATGGTGGTTCCTAAAGTACTTAAAGATATAACATTATACATATTTAGTTTTGTAGAAGGTGAAATTCATGCTGGAAATATAACTTTTACTACGATATGGAAATATTGTCAGTTGCACTTAATTTTGAATGATATAAAAGTATAATATACTAAAATAATAATGAATATTAAATGAATATACAAACAAAATATCATGAAAGCATCCTTGGGAACTCGTGAAAATTATCATTCTTTAAAAAAGGTAAAAAAGGGTAAAAAATGATGTTTAAGTTGGAACATATAGATGTATAAACTCTATGTCTAGTTCATTCAAAAGGAGGTTCACTATATGATGTTACCATAATAGATGATAATATATAGAATTTGTGGGTGTAATTTTTCAAGAAATTGTCTAAGGGGTTGAAAACCATCATCTGATATAGATCTATGGTGGAAAGGAGATCAGATGGATGATAAAATGCTTATAGTCTAGAAATTGTGGGTAGAATAAAATCAAGTAGTTTAAGATAATTTAATAGAAGAATGAAATATAGTTTGATCATAGTATACTGATTACTACAAATCAAATAGTGCTATATATAGGACAAATTAGATGCTAATTTGATAGTTATGAGAATTAGCATTCATGATACTATTCACACCGAGTTTTGAGAATAAGATATTAAATATGTGGTATGCATTGTGAATTGAACTCTATCATATATCTTAGGGTATAAATATCTAGAATTATTTTAGTATAGATAAAATTCTTTATCATACAAATCATTAGGCCATTGTTTTACTCACATATGTTGTAGTGACCCTAAGCTTGATGTACATGGACATTACATTACTTTTGTGGAATACATAATATATAACAAAAACAGACACACAAGGACCATAATAGTTTAGTGTCTTTGGAAACATGGAACGTAATCTTCTAATCGTGGTGAAAGATCTTCAACATCTCCAATAAAGATCTTCCACTATTTTTGTCCTGACCTAAAACCTTTCTTATGATCCTGGGGGAAAATAAAACATAAAAAGGGTGAGCTCAAATGCTCAGTAAGGGTAATCATAGATAAAATAAAACATTCCATATACATTGGAACTTAAAAACATGAAAATAATGTTTAAACATTAAAATCTTGAGCAACGACATAAAACATGGAAGTACATAAGGCATAGATCATAATGAAACATAAACCATGATAAAATAGCATGGGAATAAAACATGTAATTGTGGCATCCATTAAGGACATGTAATGATTTCCATAGTAGCCAAGGCATTTCTGCCAAGACCATCTTAGTGGACAAAGTCCCATTCTGAATCGAGTTCACTCCTCGTTTCAGTCCTGTAACACTGAACCAGATTAAATTACCATTCCAGCCATGACTATCTCATGAGATATAAAATATTTACCCAATGAATTGAAGGGAGATATAGGTCCCACCCATCTCATAATTAAATCATTCTTACTTGTGCCACAAAATAAACATACATCATTCATAATAACCCTATAAATAAAATGGGTTTCATAAACATCATCACATCATGAAATAATCCATATAAAAGAAATGGATATCATTTCATAATATGAAAAGATAAACCATGTAAATCATAGAGACAATATATTTTAAACATACACATATGAAAATAATGTCATCTTAGATGAAAAATGGTTTTGATAAAACACCTGAAATGAATTCTTGAGGAAAATATAATTTTTTCTTCAAAATCATTTTCTTTTCACAAAATGTCATGCAATTTTAAAAGAAAATGATTTTTTTTGAAAATATTCATGAAATCTTTTAGAGGAAACTTCATGAAAATATGGCTTTATAAAACCTTAAAAATCCGTTCGTGTCGTATAAGTTAAAAAAAACATTCTTTTCGTACTTTTGCCGGAAAAGTCAAAAAGTACCTCATAATGTAAACAAAAGAAAGATTCCTTAAATACCATGTAGTAAAAGTCAAAAATGGGTAAAAAAGACTTTAAACATACATGAAAACACTTTTATAAAACATGGACAAGGATGATAGAAATAACCCCAGTAAATACTTACGAATATTCAATCTCGGATAAAAATGAGATTTGCAAAATTATCCCTTACCTTAGATCCGATATGTTTCGTACGTATCCTAACCTCCTGTATAATAATTTAAATAATGTTATTGACTTATTATAGAATCATATTAATTGTTATGATATCCTATAGGGTTTACTTATGACTTTATATTACCCGTTTTTTTTATAAATTCCATGGTAAAGCAGCGTTTTGGGTAAAATCATTTTATTTATCATATGTGTTTCGACTTTTTGTTCTTGATATTATTAATAATATCCTGATTTAAAAAATTCCAGAATTTAAAAAATTATTTATATATAATATATATTCATCATATACATATATTTTATATATCTATAAAAGGAATGAAATACATCGTTCATGGAGACGGTAGGTTGTACATATGCATGAATGCTGTTTTCATTTTCTTATTTAGTTGAATGGAATTAAGTAGATGGAATACATATATATACACATAAATCCAGTATTATTATTACGTAATATATTTCATGATTACTTATTATATATACATTATAATCATTTTTGAATGGTTAACGTGGAGAATGAATCTCATCGCGTCGTGGAGACGGTATTCTGTATGTACGCACGAGCGATGATATCGTTCCCATGATCATGGAATTTTATTGGAGTGTATGTATATTATTACAGAATCAATATCACTTTATAGTAATCATATATAGTTATTATTTACACCATTATACCCATCCAAATAAGGTGGTGGTGGAAAATAGATTACACCACGGCGTGGAGACGGTATTCCGTACGTACGCACTCGCAGTGATTTCGTTTTCCATAGGATGGATAGATGGTGAAATAGGGTTGTTCATACTTATAATAACATATCAGTATATGAGTGATATTGATGTTATTACTTCATAATGAAACAACCTATGAATAAGAAGTGGAAGAAGAAATAATGGTGAAAGAATCGGTAACGGAAATTACCTCTTCTTTAAAGTGCCTCTTTGAGACCTCCTCTTAGGGCACTAAAATTGGTCTTTCAAGAAGACCAGGACCTCTAGTATGTTTCTAGGGAAGTGGAGAAGATAATTGGGTAGGGTTTGGCCGAGCATGAAGGCTCAATGTGTTGTGTGGAAGAGAGGGAGGAGGTGCCCATTTATAAGGGAGGAGAGGGGCACCATTGGAATTCTTAAAAATATTAATTTATAATAAATCTAACCCCACTTAAAAACCTCCAACAATGACTCATATTCGAAGATTAGATGATATAGGGTTGTAATATCATCAACCAATAAAATTTAGACATGTTTGGATCTTATTTTAACCCTTATCATTCGGATTTATCCTTATTTAATCTATTTATGTTTATTTGTGGTAATGAAATTCTAAATTTTACATTATAACAAATAATTACATATTTGTTGTGAATTTTCCATTATTGGTTACTTTATAACATTATAGACAATATAAATATAAATTTATAATTTTTAAATATTTTTGTGATTTTTAAACAATTTTATAATATGATATTTTTATAAAATAACAAGAGTGTCAATTTTGACACTATTCATTTATTTGAATAAAATATATACAGAAGATATGTTCGAACTAAAAGCATTAATAGATTCTTAAAAGGTCATATGTATCTATAAAATTAGTGGATCTCATTAAATAGTTCATATAATATTTATTTTAATATTTTTAAAATAATTACTACAATATTTTTGTATATTTATTTAATGTACTTATATGTTGCATAAACATTAAAAATAAAATCTTATGATGAATCTAAATATAATAAATTTCAAAAAAATACTTTTACTCTAATTTATCATCTTAAAATCACAATATTTAAATTGTTATATTTATTAAATTATGAAGGTGACATCTTTGGCATCATTTAATATAAAATAATATAAGTGTCATAATCACTTTTATAAGGTTCCAAACAGTTATATATTAGGTCATTGGATGACTAAGGTGTATCTATACACTACCAATAAATTTTGGTCAGGTTTCTGGGCCTTTTAATGGGTATTATTATTTCAATAAAAACTATATTACTTATTTCCCACTTAATAAATAATTTCTATATCATTAATGTATCACCATTAATGATAATTATTTAATCCCTAAAAATTCTAAATAAATTATCATGATGTAGATAATTTTATCAGCTTTCTGGAGACTATTCATGTTTGATGTTTTATTTTGTTTATCACTAAATTAAAATTATTATACTTATAATATTTAAGAGAGTGACATGTTGTCACTTTCTTTGGTTTTAATAATAATTAATTTATTTTCATGATCAAAAGTCCATAAAATGAATCTAATCCGACCCTAAGGTTATATGGGTCTAAGTTTAGCCATCCAATAGAATTTTGGCATTTGTTAGGGTAATTTTATAATATTATATTTACCCTTAATTACCCAATTTACCTTTAATTGTGATAAATAAAATTTACCGTAGTTACTATTCATAATTCCCAAAAATAAAAAGTAGATTATTAACATAATTTGGACCCACTGATTCCAAATATGGAATCAATTTTTCCAAATTCAATACACAAAAGTTGCAGAAATTAAATCAAAATTAATCTCGTTGTCGAAAGAAAACAGGTTTTTCTTTAAAACACTACAAAAGATTGAATTGATTTAACCTACGAATTTAATGTAAAATCAATGCTAATGACATAAACTAAATTAAATGGTACACTATATTCTATTTATACTTTAAAACCACTCAATATTATAATTTAACCATATAAATTATTGTGATGAAAAAATTTGTTTTTAATTAAAATATAGCATGTTTTTACTATTCATTAAAATATGAACGTTACCAGAATAATATGAAAAATTTATCCAAAGTAAATTTTTATTTCTTGATTCCAAATAAGAATTTAATTTTGTCAAATTGAACTTATAAACAGGTCAAAAACTATATCTAAAGTGGGTGTGCCATCAAAAGGCGGCAAAACTGTATTTTTTGAAAAATACTTATTTACCCTAAAAAATTATTTTATTCATAAACCATATTCTAGAAAATGTGTAAGATGAATAATAATGTTATAAAATTTAAAATTTATTTAATAATATTAATAATGGCTAGTTCATAATAATATTATAATGATATATCGTTGTTTAGTAAAACCCGGTATTGCATACAACAGATGCTATCGAGTAAGGTCGCGATTGCGTGTAATGCAAGCCAAGTCAGGGTTGCATATTGTGCACGAATCCTTCATTGTTTCGTATAACAGAATCCAACTATATTTCATTTATACATTGAATATATATATATATATACTCAATGTTGCATAGAATAACTATTATCAAAATTGTGTGTAACACGATCCAATAATAGTGTTGCGTATACTGCAAGCTAATACGGTGTTGCGTATAGCGCATGGTAATATTGGTGCCGAATACAACACAAGACATTAATGAAGTTAAGAGAATATTTTTCATAAAATCTTGGGGTGTTACATTCTACCCCCCTTAAAATGAATTTCGCCCTCGAAATTCGTCGGGGTTATAAATGGTTTACTGTAACAGCCTGAGACTTTATGAAAAATATTTTTTTTAATTTTATTAATGTCTTGTGTTGTACGCTACACCAAAAGAAGCTTGCACAACACGCATCCTTGACTTGCCTTGCACTACACGCAATCACAACCTTCCTCGATAGCGTGTGTAGTACGCAATACTGAGTTTCACGAAACAACGATATGCTATTAAAATATTATTAAAACTAGCCATTATGAATAGTAATAACCACTTTTTAAATTTTAGAAAATTTAGCTCTCAAAATGGACTTCATTTTTGGATTCAGAGTATCGAATTTAGCCTAATGTGAAATTTTGGTACTTTTCGGATAACTTTCATATTCTGATGAATAGTGAAAATTACTAAATTATAATTAAAAACAACTTTTTTAATCGAAATAATTAATAGTGATAAATTATTAATTTGAGTGGTTTTAAAGTATATTTAGAATATATTTTTACAATTTAATACAATGTTGGTCATTAGATGTAATTTCACATTTAAACCAGACATAATCAAGTGTCAATCTTTTGATAGATATTGTTTCTTAAAAACACGCTATTTGTTTTAACAGCGGGATTTAATCATAAAATTAATTAATGCAACTTCTATGTTATTAATTTTGTAAAATAGACTTCATTTTTGAATTCGGAATATGAAATATAGCTTAGGATGGAATTTTGGCATTGTTCTGAAAAACATCAATTTTTGATGAATTGTGAAACTACTAAGTGGTAGTTAAAAAACTGAATTTTTCATAAAACTTAATTTTACCGCTTCTGTGAATGGAATTTCAAAAATCCAAGAGACACGGTTGATGTCAGTAAGTAAAATTTGGTTCAATGAGATGAAAATAATTTTTGGTGAATAGTAACTTTTTACTTTTATTTACCACGGTTAAAAGTAAATAGAGTAATTAAGGGTAAAAATGATATTAATATTACCCTAACACATGTCCTAATTCTATTGGACAAGTGTATCTCGACCAAAAAAAACCTTAAGTATAAAATATTATCATTTAGGCCCACTTGGATTAGATTAGGACATTTATTATTATTTAATTCAAAGAAGAGTTAAAAGAGTTAAAATCAAAGTATATTTACTAAAACATTTTTAATATAGGGTGATACATAAGATAAATTCGATTGTAAATATTACATAGAAAGATAAAAATATTTCCTACATAATAGTATTTTATTTGTAATTTTTAGTCATCAAATAATTTAATTTATTCATGTCACAACGATGATGCAGTAATTATCTTATTAATGAAATATTGACATAATTGATGTTATAAACACCAAAATAAATGTACTTTGAGACTTTTTATGAAATACACTAATTTTCTAGGTTACTATGATATATTAGTGTTGATTTAATCAACTTGGTTCGAACATATAATTCTGTTATGACTTTCACAAAAATCATATATCAAATAGTGTCAAAATTGACACAAAATAGTTTTTAAATCAAATATTATATTATTAATTGTTATTTTATTCCTAAAAATCTAAGGTTCGGCCAAATGACTTAGATAAGGATATATGTATTAGTAATAAACAATTTGGGGTTCGTTTGGCATGTTATAGTAAGTGTATTAACCATATAGTGAAAGAAAACAAAAAGACACGGTAAAAGTTAAATTATTTAACTTAGAGTTAAATCTAATTTATAAGGTTAAAATAATATCATAAACTTGTATAAATCATATTGGTTGATAGGATTTATACCCATACCCACTTTAGCTTCGAAATAAGACCCTTTGGAACCATTATAAATGGATTTTGACTTTAATATAAAATAATATTTTGAGATATTCCTAAGGTGCCCCTCTCCTCCCTTATAAAAGGGCACCTCCTCCCCCTTCCTCCTCACACCAATTTGAGCACTCAAGCTCGGCCAACCTCTGCCAAAATCCCTTCTACACTTCCCTATAATAATCCTAGAGGTCCTGGTCTTCTTCAAAGACCAATCTTAGTTCCCTAAGTGGAGGATTCAAAGAGGCGTTTCAAAGAAGAGGTAATAACCATTACCGATCTTTTCAATTTCTTTCTTCTTCAACTTCTTCTTCTTTAGTTGTTTCATAACAAAGTAATAACATCAGTATTAATTAAATACTGATATGTTATTATAAATATGAAACAACTCTAATTAACCTTCTATCCATCCTACGGAAAAAGGAAATCACCGCGCGTGCGTACGTACGGAATACCGTCTCCACGCCGTGGTGTAATCTATTTTCCGCCACCACCTTAAATGGATGGGTATAAAGGTGTAATTATTAACTATATATGATTATTATAAAGTGATATTGATACTGAAATAGTATAAATACACTTCAACGCAATTCCACGACCATGGGAACGATATCATCGCTCGTGCGTACGTACGGACTACCGTCTCCACGACGCGATGAGATTCATTCTCAATGATTAACCATTAATGAATGATTATAATGTATATATAATAAGTAATAATGAAATATATTACCTAATAATGATACTGTAATTATTTATATTTATATGTATGTCATTTACTTAATTCCATTCAATTCAATAAGGAAACGAAAACAGCGTTCATGCGTACGTACGGACTACCGTCTCCATGAACGGTGTATTTCTTTCCATTTACTGATTTATTATATATGTATATTCTGAATATATATATATAAATCATGTTTTATAATATGGAATTAAGTAATCATGATCTAAGTAATCATATTAATAAATACAAGTTAAAAACACAAACGACAAATGAGACGATTTTACCCAAAATGCTACTTTAACATGAATTTACAAAAGAACAGGTAATATAAAGTCATAAGTGGACCATATATGATATAATAACAATGAATATGATTCTGGAATAAGTCAATAACATGATTTAAATCATTATAAAGGAGGTTCAGACACTTACGAAGGAAATCGGACCTAAGGTAAGGGAAATATCACAATCTCATTTTTATCCGAGATTGTTTATTCGTAAGTATATACTGGGGTGTATTTTATCATCCACATCCATGTTTCATCAATATTTAATATTATTTCCATCCACCTACAATTGTTTAAATCCATTTTTACCCTTCGGTGAGTTTTTAGTAATATGTATGAAAGGAATCTTTTGTCGTTTTTCGTACGAGGTACTTTTTGACTTTTTCGACAAAAGTACGAAGAATGATTTTTTTAACTTATACGGGATGAATGGATTTTTAAAACATTATTTACAAGAAACCTTCTTTTACAAGTTTTCAAGTTTATTTTTAATCAAATTCTTTTATTTTAAAGTCGTATGACATGTTATGAAAGAAAAAAAAAATTGAAGTAGAAAGGATATTTTCCTCAAGAATGGAGTTCAAGTATTTTATCAAAATTATTTTCCATCTAAGATAATAAAAGGGTTCTGTTTTTACCTATATTATTACATGGATTTGATTATGTTGTGATGGAAATATTTTTATGAATTCCTTTATCTTGTATGAATTGTTTTATGATGTCATGTTGTTTAAGAATTCCATTTTTATTACATGGGTTACGCTATGATGTATGGTTTATGATTATGTGGCACACATAAGAAAGGATTCATTATAAGATGGGTGGGACCTATATCTCCCTCCAATGCATTGGGTAAAGATTTAATATCTCATGAGATAGACATGGCTGGAACAGAAGGTTATTTCGGTTCAGTGATACAGGACTGAAACGAGGAGTGAACTCGGTTCAAAAAGGGACTTTGTCCACTAAGATAGTCTTGGAAATGAGTCATGACTAACAAGAAATGATTTTCCATGATTACGTGTGCATGCGACCAAGTTTAAAGTTTCATGTTATGATTATGGAGATCTCATTTTCACTTCTATGATTTGTTCCATGTTAAGATATTATGATCTCTTTTGCAGGTTATGATTTTCAAAAAGATATGATATGATTTTTATTTCCTTTATTTTCCCTTGCTGAGCATTTGAGCTCACCCTTTTATGTTTTTCTTTTCCCCAGGATATAAAGAAAGGATTTAGCTAAAAAAAGGTAAGATCTTTATGGGAGATATTGAAGATCTTTCACCGTGATTAGAAGATTACATTCCGAGATTCCAAAGACACTAAACTATTACGATCCTTGTGTGTGTGTTTTTGTTATGTACCAAGTATTCCGAAAAAGTAATGTAATGTCCATGTACGTCAAGATACGGGTCTCTACAGTTGGTATCAGAGGAAAGGTTTAGTCAACCTTTGGAAACTAGGATACGAAAACGTTAGTGAGATCCCTAGAGATATTTCTACGGTATATCTAGGGATGTACCTAAGGTTAAGTATACGTATAGGTTATAGTACTAGAACTACGCTAAAGATCATATAATTAAACCTAAGATGTTATATATTGAAGGTACTACCCCTTTATTATGTTGTTTTCCCTAGCATGATTTTTGCCTCTCACAAGATTCTTTTTGTGTTTTAGTTAATGGAGGGAACGAGAAGGAATTCGGTTAACATTGAATCCAATGGACAAATTGGTGACTATGAGCAACAAAATTGTGTAATTCCTATAGAGAAAGATCTTGTGATTATGCCAAATCAGTCATCGCGATATATGATTAACAAGGTGAAATTTAGTGGTATGCCTAATTCATCAAAGAAGAGGAAGATAAACTATTATGCATGTTCACATGTTGAGGAGCATAAAGAAAAGAAGATTGAGATTTCTAAAGAAGGGAAGAAGAACCTTGAGGAATACCTCAAATGGAAGAACTGATGTTATCAGTGTGGAGAAAAGGGTCATAGAGTGACATACTGTTATGGAGTTCAATGCATTATTTGTGGAGAACATGGGCATTACCCAACTCAATGCCCTGACCTAAAACGTTACTTCTAAATCAAGGAAGGAATTATTCCAGGACAATAATTGAAGAGGATGGATTGAAGTGTTTATGTATTGGTATTCAAGAATAATGTTGTTGAGGTAATTTTATTGTTGTATAATTCTATTGTGGTTTTCAATAATTTTAAGGTACCGTTAACCATGAAAAGTGATTCAAATATTTTTGAAAGCAGATGATATGCGCATAATGAAGGGATAGAGAGAAAATTAAATGTTTGACAGTATTCATGAGCTCATGATTAATATAAGGGCTTAGTGATATCATGATTTCAGTATATAGAATTTTGAGGATTTTGGTATGTGGAAGGTGTTAACATTTAACTACATTCAAGTTTTCACTATGGTTCAATGGGTATTCAAGAGAATACATGATTAAGGCCTTTGAATGTTTGGAATGTGACCAACAAGACATATCTTATTATATGTGGGGATCAACGACAGTATTAAATCTCTGGTAATCGTTGTCACTATATTATGAGATTGGACTGCAGTATTATGGATAAGCCTAAAGATTAGAATGGATTATGTTGGACATAATTTAGTATTGTTTAAGGATAGAAGATTTTTGATATTATTGATGGGATGTTATAGTAATATAGTTTTAGAAAAAGGACAACCTGCAGGACAGGCGACAACCCATCGCGTCGGACAAGGCTGTGGGAATCGAACCCACAACTGATGTGCGACTGGCCTTTATCGCCTACCACTGGCCTACAGGAAGTCCCTGTTTAGTAGAAACTAGTTTTATTATATTAAGCAGTATGATATATGAAGTATAAGCCCATTTTAGGAACCATATATGATTAATCCCACTATAGATCGACTTATGTATATAAATTTTGCTAACCTTTTGAGACAGATGGAATGACCCGTCATTCTATCACATGATCTGCTAACACTTCACGAATAACAAATTCAACATCATTTATTT
Source organism: Viscum album (assembly GCA_963277665.1). NCBI lineage: Eukaryota > Viridiplantae > Streptophyta > Magnoliopsida > Santalales > Viscaceae > Viscum > Viscum album. The sequence continues at coordinate 596,827,408 of OY728159.1, read as the reverse complement.
AAGAGATGAAGTTGAAATTGTCAAAGGCACGAACAACAGTGAGGTTGTACCAACATAAAGTAAGTATTTATTCTAATTCAAATTCTTTAACTTTAAGGAAACGATCTTGAAAACCAAAAATGTTGTCCTAGTGATCTTATATCTGATGAATCAGATGGTACCTTAGATCGTCACAAATTTATGGCTTTGTGATTACTGGCTTTTCCATAGCCATGTTCTCTACCACTCTCCATCAGAACATGATGGTTAGATTTCTCTTCCATATCCATATTTTCACCTATGTGGAAACCTAGTGATTAGTTTATTTGGGTAACCGTTACATTTCATACTTTTGTTTTTAAAGATTCGTTTTGATATTCCTTTTTATGATGTGGGTTTCTATTAAATAAACTTTCGAATAGTAAACCATTTATAACCCCGACGAATTTCGAGGGCGAAATTCATTTTAAGGGGGGTAGAATGTAATAGCCCGAGACTTTATGAAAAATATTATTTTTAATTTTATTAATGTCTTGTGTTGTACGCTACACCAAAAGAAGCTTGCACAACACGCATCCTTGACTTGCCTTGCACTACACGCAATCACAACCTTCCTCGATAGCGTGTGTAGTACGCAATACTGAGTTTCATGAAACAACGATATGCTATTAAAATATTATTAAAACTAGCCATTATGAATAGTAATAACCACTTTTTAAATTTTAGAAAATTTAGCTCTCAAAATGGACATCATTTTTGGATTTGGAGTATCGAATTTAGCCTAAGGTGAAATTTTGGTACTTTTCGGATAACTTTCATATTCTGATGAATAGTAAAAATTACTAAATTATAATTAAAAACAACTTTTTTAATCGAAATAATTAATAGTGATAAATTATTAATTTGAGTGGTTTTAAAGTATATTTAGAATATATTTTTACAATTTAATACAATGTTGGTCATTAGATGTAATTTCACATTTAAACCAGACATAATCAAGTGTCAATCTTTTGATAGATATTGTTTCTTAAAAACACGCTATTTGTTTTAACAGCGGGATATAATCATAAAATCAATTAATGCAACTTCTATGTTATGAATTTGGTAAAATAGACTTCATTTTTGAATTCGGAATATGAAATATAGCTTAGGATGAAATTTTGGCATTGTTCTGAAAAACATCAATTTTTTATGAATTGTGAAACTACTAAGTGGTAGTTAAAAACTGAATTTTTCATAAAACTTAATTTTACCGCTTCTGTGAATGGAATTTCAAAAATCCGAGAGACACGGTTGATGTTAGTAAGTAAAATGTGGTTCAATGAGAGGAAAATAATTTTTGGTGAATAGTAACTTTTTACTTTTATTTACCACGGTTAAAAGTAAATAGGGTAATTAAGGGTAAAAATGATATTAATATTACCCTAACACATGTCCTAATTCTATTGGACAAGTGTATCTCGACCAAAAACAACCTTAAGTGTAAAATATTATCATTTAGGCCCACTTGGATTAGATTAGGATATTTATTATTATTTAATTCAAAGAAGAGTTAAAAGAGTTAAAATCAAAGTATATTTAGTAAAACATTTTTAATATAGGGTTATACATAAGATAAATTCGATTTTAAATATTCCTTAGAAAGATAAAAAGATTTCCTACATAATGGTATTTTATTTGTAATTTTTAGACATCATATAATTTAATTTATTCATGTAACAGAGATGATGCAGTAATTATCTTATTAATGAAATATTGACATAATTGATGTTATAAACACAAAAATAAATGTAATTTGAGACCTTTTATGAATTAAACTAATTTTATAGGTTACTATGATATATTAGTGTTTATTTAATCAACTTGGTTCGAACATATAATTCTGTTATGACTTTCACAAAAATCATATATCAAATAGTGTCAAAATTGACACAAAATAGTTTTTAAATCAAATATTATATTATTAATAGTTATTTTATTCTTAAAAATCTAAGGTTTGGCCAAATGACTTATATAAGGATATATGTATTAGTAATAAACAATTTGGGGTTCGTTTGGCATGTTATAGTCAGTGTATTAACCATACAGTGAAAGAAAACAAAAAGACACGGTAAAAGTTAAATTATTTAACTTAGAGTTAAATCTAATTGACAAGGTTAAAATAATATCATAAACTTGTCTAAATCTTATTGGTTGATAGGATTTCGACCCATCCCCACTTTTTCTTCGAAATAAGACCCTTTGGAACCATTATAAACCGATTTTGACTTTAATATAAAATAATATTTTGAGATATTCCTATGGTGCCCCTCCCCTCCCTTATAATAGGGCACCTCCTCCCCCTTCCTCCTCACACCGATTTGAGCACTCAAGCTCGGCCAACCTCTGCCAAAATCCCTTCTCCACTTCCCTATAATAATCCTAGAGGTCCTGGAATTCTTCAAACACCAATCTTAGTTCCCTAAGTGGAGGATTCAAAGAGGCGTTTCAAAGAAGAGGTAATAACCGTTACCGATCTTTTCAATTTCTTTCTTCTTCAACATCTTCTTCTTTAGTTGTTTCATAACAAAGTAATAACATCAGTATTACTTACATACTGATATTTTATTATAAATATGAAACAACTCTAATTAACCTTCTATCCATCCTACGGAAAAAGGAAATCACCGCGCGTGCGTACGTACGCAATACCGTCTCCACGCCGTGGTGTAATCTATTTTCCGCCACCACCTTAATTGGATGGGTATAAAGGTGTAATTATTAAATATATATGATTATTATAAAGTGATATTGATACTTAAATAGTATAAATATACTTCAACGCAATTACACGACCATGGGAACGATATCATCGCTCGTGCGTACGTACGGACTACCGTCTCCACGACGCGATGAGATTCATTCTCAATGATTAACCATTAATGAATGATTATAAAGTATATATAATAAGTAATAATGAAATATATTACCTAATAATGATACTGTAATTATTTATATTTATATTTATGTCATCTACTTAATTCCATTCAATTAAATAAGGAAACGAAAACAGCATTCATGCGTACGTACGGACTACCGTCTCCATGAACGGTGTATTTCTTTCCATTTACTGATTTATTATATATGTATATTCTGAATATATATATATAAATCATGTTTTATATTCTGGAATTTAGTAATCATGATCTAAGTAATCATATTAATAATTACAAGTTAAAAACACAAACGACAAATGAGACGATTTTACCCAAAACGCTACTTTAACATGAATTTACAAAAGAACGGGTAATATAAAGTCATAAGTGGACCATATATGATATAATAACAATGAATATGATTCTTGAATAAGTCAATAACAAGATTTAAATCATTATACAGGAGGTTCAGACACTTACGAAGCAAATCGGACCTAAGGTAAGGGAAATATCACAATCTCATTTTTATCCGAGATTGTTTATTCGTAAGTATTTACTGGGGTGTATTTTATCATCCACATCCATGTTTCATCAATATGTAATATTATTTCCATCTACCTACAGTTGTTTAAATCCATTTTTACCCTTCGGTGAGTTTTTAGTAATATGTATGAAAGAAATCTTTTGTCGTTTTTCGTACGAGGTACTTTTTGACTTTTTCGACAAAAGTACGAAGAATGTTTTTTTAACTTATACGGCATGAATGGATTTTTTAAACATTATTTCCAAGAAACTTCCTTTACAAGTTTTCAAGTTTATTTTTAATCATCTTCTTTTATTTTAAAGTCGTATGATATGTTATGAAAGAAAAAATGTTTTTGAAGTAGAAATGATATTTTCCTCAAGAATGGAGTTCAAGTATTTTATCAAAATTATTTTCCATCTAAGATAATAAAAGGGTTCTGTTTTTACCTCTATTATTACATGGATTTGATTATGTTGTGATGAAAATATTTTTATGAATTCCTTTATCTTATATGAATTGTTTTATGATGTCATGTTGTTTAAGAATTCCATTTTTATTAAATGGGTTACGCTATGATGTATGGTTTATGATTATGTGGCACACATAAGAAAGGATTCATTATAAGATGGGTGGGACCTATATCTCCCTTAAATGCATTGGGTAAAGATTTTATATCTCATGAGATAGACATGGCTGGAACGGAAGGTTATTTCGGTTCAGTGATACAGGACTGAAACGAGGAGTGAACTCGGTTCAGAAAGGGACTTTGTCCACTAAGATAGTCTTGGCAATGGGTCATGACTAACAAGAAATGATTTTCCATGATTATGTGTGCATGACACAAAGTTTAAAGTTTCATGTTATTATTATGGGGATCTCATTTTCACTTCTATGGTTTGTTCCATGTTAAGATATTATGATCTCTTTTGCAGGTTATGATTTTCAAAAAGATATGATATGATTTTTATTTCCTTTATTTTCCCTTGCTGAGCATTTGAGCTCACCCTTTTATTTTTTTATTTTCCCCAGGAAATAAAGAAAGGTTTTAGGTAAAAAAAGGGAAGATCTTTATGGGAGATATTGAAGATCTTTCACCGCGATTAGAAGATTACGTTCCGAGTTTCCAAAGACAGTAAACTATTACGATCCTTGTTTGTGTGTTTTTGTTATGTACCAAGTATTCCGCAAAAGTAATGTAATGTCCATGTACGTCAAGATACGGGTCTCTACATTTACTACTAGAAAGTTTGTTTAATAGAAACCCACACCGTAAAAAGGAATACAAAAACATGGCTTAAAAAACTAAAGTATGAAATGTAACGGTTACCCAAATTAGCTCATCACTGGGATTCCACATAAGAGAACATAGGTGAAAATATGGATATGGAAGAAAAATCTAACCATCATGTTCTGATGGAGAGTGGTAGAGAACAAGGCTATGAAATAGCCAACAATCACAAAGCCATATATTTGTGATGATCTAAGGTACCATCTGATTCATCGGATATAAGGTCACTATGACACCATTTTTGGTTTTCAAGATCATTTCCCTAAAGATGATGAATTAAAAAAATAGTTACATAATTTTTGTACAATCTCACTATTGTTCGTGAATAGAACAATTTCCACTTCATCCCTTAAAGAAATGAATTTGAATTTGTTTTTCGTGATGTGTTAGCAGATCATGTGATAGAATGTTGGGTCATTCCATCTGTTTCAAACAAAAGGTTATCAAAATTTATAAGTCCATAATATGGTTAGATTAATCATATATGGTTCAAAAAATGAACTTATACTTCATATATCATACCGCTTAATAAGATAAAACTAGTTTCTATTAACCAGGGACTTCTTGTAGGCTAGTGGTAGGCGATAACAGCCAGTCGCACTTCAGTTGTGGGTTCGATTCCCACAGCCTTGTCCGACGCGATGGGCTGTCGCCCGTCCTGTAAGTTTTCATTTTTCTAAAGCTATATTACTATAACATCCCATCAATAATATCCAAAAAAGTTCTATCCTAATTTATTTCCAACATAATCCATTCAAATATTTAGTATTATTTAAAATACTTCGGTCCAAGCTCATAGTATAAAGAAAATGACTAGTTGAAATGTCACATAACAATCACATGAATGCCATCATTTATCCCCCATATATCATAAGATATATCTTTTTGGTCAAATTACAAACATGTGACTACCTTAATCATGTATTTTCTTGAAGAATGAATACCCATTGAACCTTAGTGAAAACATGAATGTAGTTAAAAGTTAACACTTTCCACAAACCAAAATCCACAAAATTCTTTTTACTCAAACCATGATATCACTTTGTCCTTATATCAATCATAAGCTCATGAATACAATAAAACATCTCATTATCTTCTTATTAATTAATTATGCGCATATCATCTACTTTCCAAAAATATCTAAATAACCTTTCATGGTTACTGGTACCATTAATCATACACTTTCAAAACATAAGGAAAGACTATAGTGTAACAATCCTTAGATGTCTCTTTAGTCCATAGTACCATGAGATTACTTATACAACATTACACTTGATAAACATGTAATCATTCCACTGCCTTCTTAAACAATTGACTAAACTTCAACAATTCATTCATCTCACATATCATTTGTAGTCTCTTAATCATCATCAACATAAATATTACCCATATGACCATATTGATTCTCTTCATGAGACTTTACCTTAGGGCATTGGTTTGCATCATACCCGTACATTTCACATTTAAAGCATTTAACCATTGTTGATGTCGTAGCAACACAATTATCCTCATCCATGGTGTTAACTGAACCTTTTCCTTTGCACTTACTAGCTTTATGTCATTCTTTTCCACACCCAAAGCATCTTCCAGATCCTTTGAAGCATTATCCTTGATGCCTCTTCCCACATGATTTACATAGGGTAAATTGAACTTTCTTTCCTCTAGGATCGTCATGAAACTCCATATTTCTCTTATTAGCCAGGTCAGGAAACTTATCAAATTTGAGTTTATTGATCATATTATGAGATTTCTGATTTGGCATAATAATGATGGCTGGACTTCCCAATCCCATTTCATTTGGTTTCTCATGAAGAATATCATTACATTGTCCATAATATCCTCCATTATCTTGAATCATCTTGTTTCCATCCATTTTGTAAAACCCAAAAAGAATAGTGTTAGAGGAAAAAATCATAATAAAGGGGGAGTAACTTCAATATCTAACATCTTAGGTTAAATCTTAATATCGTTACTGTTGTTCTAGGACTATATCCTATACGTATACATATCCTTAGGGACATCCCTAGACATACCTGAGAAATATTTCTAGGGATCTCACTAACATTTTCGCATCCTAGTTTCCCAAGGTTGACTAAACCTTTCCTCTGATACCAACTATAGAAACCCAAAGCTTGACGTACATGGAAATTACAGTAATTTTGCGGAATACTTAATACATAACAAAAACAGACACACAAGGACCATAATAGTTTAGTGTCTTCGGAAACATGGAATGTAATCTTCTAATCATGGTGAAAGATCTTCAACATCTCCCATAAAGATCTTTCACTTTTTGTTTCCTGACATAAACCTTTCATTTGATCCTGGGGGAAAATAAAATATAAAAAGGGTGAGCGCAAATGCTCAGTAAGGGTAATAATTGATATAATGAAACATTCCATATACATTGGAACATAAAAACATGAACATAATGTTTAAACATTAAAATCTTGAGAAATGATATATAACATGGAAGTACATAAGGCATAGATCATAATGAAACATAAACCATGATAAAATAGCATGGGAATAAAACATGTAATTGTGGCATCCATTAAGAACATGTAATTATTTCCATAGTAGCCAAGGCATTTCTGCCAAGACCATCATAGTGTACAAAGTCCCATTCTGAATCAAGTTCACTCCTCGTTTCAGTCCTGTAACATTGAACCAGATTAACTTACTATTCCAGCCATGTCTATCTCATGAGATATAAAATCTTTAGCCAATGCATTGGAGGGAGATATAGGTCCCACCCATCTCATAATGAAATCATTCTTACTTGTGCCACAAAATAAACATACATCATTCATAATAACCTGATAAATAAAATGGGTTTCATAAACATCATCCCATAATCATATAATCCATACAAAAGAAATGGATATCATTTCATAATAAAAACAATATAAACCATGTAAATCATAGAGAAATTATATTTTAGACATACACATATGAAAATAATGTCATCTTATATGGAAAATGGTTTTGATAAAACACTTGAAATGAATTATTGAGGAAAATATCCTTTTTTCTTCAAAATCATTTTCTTTTCACAAAATGTCATGCAATTTTAAAATAAATTGATTTTTTTGAAAATAGACATGAAATATTTTAGAGGAAGCTTCATGAAAATAAGGCTTTATAAAACCTTAAAAATCTGTTTGTGCCGTATAAGTTTAAAAAAACATTCTTTTCATACTTTTTCCAGAAAAGTCAAAAAGTACCTCGTAACGTAAACAAAAGAAATATTCCTTACATAACATGTAGTAAAAGTAAAACATGGGTCAAAAGGACATTAAACATACATGAAAACACTTTTATAAAACATGTACATTGATGATAGAAATACCCAAGTAAATAGTTAAGAATAAGCAATCTCAGATAAAAATGAGATTTGGAAAATTATCCCTTACCTTTGGTCTGATATGCTTCATACGTATCCGAACCTCCTATATAATAATTTAAATATTGTTATTGACTTATTACAGAATCATATTAATTGTTATGATATCATATAGGGTTCACTTAGGACTTTATATTACCCGTTCTTTTGTAAATTCCATGATAAAGCAACGTTTTGGGTAAAATCATTTTATTTATCGTATGTGTTTCGACTTGTCGTTCTTGATATTATTACTTATATCCTGATTTACATAATTCCATAATGTAAAACATTATTTATATATAATATATATTCCTCATATACATATATATTATAGATCGATAAATGGAATGAAATACACCATTCATAGAGACGGTAGGTCGTACGTACGCATGAACACTATTTTCGTTTTTTTATTGAGTTAAATGGAATTTAGTGGATGGAATAAATATATATACACATAAATAAAGTATCATTATTATGTCATATATTTCATTATTACTTATTATAAATACTTTATAATCATTCATGAATGGTTGACGTAGAGAATGAATCTCATCGCGTCGTGGAGACGGTATTCTGTACGTATGCATGAGCGATGATATCATTCCCATGATCATGGAATTTTATTGGAGTGTATGTATACTATTACAGAATCAATATCAATTTACAATAATCATATATAGTTATTATTTACACCATTATACCCATCCAATTAAGGTGGTGGTGGAAAATAGATTACACCATGGCGTGGAGACGATATTCTGTACGTACGCACGTGCGGTGATTTCGTTTTTCGTAGGATGGATATATGGTGAAATAGGGTTGTTTCATACTTATAATAACATATCAGTATATGAGTGATACTGATGTGTTTTAATTCATAATGAAACAACCTAATAAGAAGAAGTGTATGAAGAAATAAAGGTGAAAGAATCGGTAACGGAAATTACCTCTTCTTTGAAGTGCCTCTTTGAGACCTCATCTTAGGGAACTAAAATTGGTCTTTGAAGAATACTAGGACCTCTAGGATGTTTCTATGGAAGTGGAGAAGAGAATTGGGTAGGGGTTAGCCGAGCTTGAAGTCTCAAAGTGGTGTGTGGAAGAGAGGGAGGAGGTGCCCTTTTATAAGGGAGGAGAGGGGCACCTTTGGAATTCTTAAAATATTAATTTATAATAAATCTAACCCCACTTAAAAACCTCCAAAAATAACTAATATTTGATGATTACATGACATAGGGTTGTAATCTCATCAACCAATAAAATTTAGACATGTTTGGATCTTATTTTAAACCATATTATTTTGATTTATCCTTCTTTAATCTATTTAAGTTTATTTGTGGTAATGAAATTCTAAATTTTAAATTATAATAAATAATTACTTATTTGTTGTGAATTTTCCATAATTGGTTACTTTATAACATTATAGACAATATAAATATAAATTTATAATTTTTAAATATTTTTGTGATTTTTAAACAATTTTATAATATGATATTTTTATAAAATAACAAGAGTGTCAATTTTAACACTATTAATTTATTTGAATAAAATATATACAGAAGATATGTTAGAATTAAAAGCTTTAATAGATTCATAAAAGGTCATATGTATCTTAAAAATTAGTGGATCACATTAAATAGTTCATATAATATTTATTTTATTATTTTTTAAATAATTACTACAACATTTTTGTATAATTATTTAATATACTTATATGTTGCATAAAAATTAAAAATAAAATCCTATGATGAAGATAAATCTATTAACATTCACAATAATACTTTTACTCGAATTTATCATCTTAAAATAACAATATTTAAATTGTTATATTTATTAAATTATGAAGGTGACAACTTTGGCATCATTTAAAATAAAATTATATAAGTATCATAATCACATTTATAAGGCTTCAAACGGTTATATATTATGTCATTGGATGCTTAAAGTGTATCTATACACTGCCAATAAATTTTGGTTAGGTTATTGGGCCTTTTAATGGGTATTATTATTTCAATGAAAACTATATTACTTATTTCCCAATTACTAAATAATATCAGTATCATTAATGTATCACCATTAATGACAATTAATTAATCCCTAAAAAATCTAAATAAATTGTCATGATGTAGATAATTTTATTAGATTTATGGAGACTATTCCTGTTCTAAGTTTTATGGTGTTTATCACTAAATTAAAATTATTATACTTATAAGATTTAAGAGAGTGACATGTTGTCACTTTCTTTGGTTTTAATAATAATTAAATTATTTTCATGATCAAAAGTCCATAAAATGAATCTAATCCGACCATAAGGTTATATGGGTCTACTTTTAGCCATATAATAGGAAATTTCCATGTGTTAGTGTAATTTTATAATATTATATTTACCCTTAATTACCCGATTTACCTTTAACTATGGTAAATGAAATTTATCATAGTTACTATTCATAATTCCCAAAAATAAGAAGTAGCCTATTAACATAATTTGGACCCACTGATTCCAAATATGGAATCCATTTTTCCAAATTCAATACACAAAAGTTGCATAAATTAAATCAAAATTAATCCCATTGTCGAAAGAAAACGGGTTTTTCTTTAAAACATTACAAAAGATTGAATTGATATAACCTACAAATGTAATGTAAAGTCAATGATAATGACATAAATTATATTAAATGGGAAAAATATATTCTATTTATACTTTAAAACCATTAAATATTATAATTTAACCATATAAATTATTGCGATGAAAAAAGTTGTTTTTAATTAAAATATAGCGTGTTTTTACTATTCATTAAAATATGAAAGTTACCATAATAATATGAAAAATTTATCCAAAGTAAATTTTTATTTCGTGATTCCAAATAGTAATTTTGTTTTGTCAAATTGAACTTATAAACATGTCAAAAACTAGATTTAATGTGGGTGCACCATCAAAAGGCGGAAAAACTTCATTTTTTGAAAAATACTAATTTTACCCAAAAAATTTATTTTATTCTTATACCATGTTCTAGAAAATGTTTAAGACGAATAATAATGTTATAAAATTTAAAATTTAGTTAATAATATCAATAACTATGAGTTCATAATAATATTATAATGATATATTGTTGTTTAGTAAAACCTGGTATTGCGTACAACACACGCTATCGAGGATGGCCGCGATTGCGTGTAATGCAAGCCAAGTCAGGGTTGCGTATTGTGCTCGAATCCTTTGTTGTTTCATATAACAGAATCCAACCATATTTCATTTATACATTGAATATATATATATATATATATACTCAACGTTGCGTAGAATAACTATTATCAAAATTGTGTGTAACACGATCCAAGAATAGTGTTGCGTATACTGCATGCTAATATGGTGTTGCATATAGCGCAAGGTAATCTTGGTTTAGAATACAACACAAGGCATTAATGAAGTTAAAAGAATATTTTTCATAAAATATGGGGGTGTTACATATGTTCACAGTGAGGATATATTAAAAGGAAAATATTGAAGCTAACTCAAAATCATGTTACTTTTTAAAAATTGGTGATGAATTATTTAGTGTTATACTCATGGATATAACCATCATATTGTGGATATAAGCTGAAATTTTATCACCAATTAAAGAAGTTTTATGGATAGATTAAAACCTATTATAATTTGATGATGATATTAATGTGTCATTACAAGATGAAGTTTGACTATACATATGTATGAAATTTACAAATGTTTGATAGTATTCATGGAGTGATATACAACCAAAATTTCTAGAATATTTGAATGAACTTCCAAAAATAGTTATGTTTTGACGGTGTTACTAGGGTAAATAATAATAGAGAGATCAGGAACTGCGAACGATAAGGGATGAATTATTAATGGTGATTCCCTGAACGAAAATGTTTTTAAAATATCCTAACCACATTGAGATTTATAGAGATTAAGAAATATTATACAGAAGGGGATAATATATAGGAATGATCTAAATTATTTCAATATTTTGGAGGATGGGAATAATGTTATCATGGAAGAGGATGTATGTCGGAATAGTCAATATAGATAGAGTTAGTGATTATGGATGAAATCGATTTTTATAAGATTCTATAACATGGGAGCTAATGGAATAACCTATTCGGAAAAGAGTACCTTAAAATAAATGTTTTTATAAACTGAAGTAAGAATAATATTATATTTGGTGGTGATGTTTGATGATTTTTAATAAGGGTATATATTTCTATGATATAATTTTTATGGTTTCTAAACACATAACTATTTTGATAGTGATCAACATAGTATCCATGGTAGGAATGCAACTATAATAGTTGGATTTGATGAGTTATTTTGTTCAATGAGACATTGATACTAAAATTAATGTGATGTATATTGATGTTTTCGTGCAAAAAAGAAACATAAACCATTTTCTCATGTCGAATCTTTTCCATTATGGGTTAAATAAAGGACAAAAGTAATGGATTGTTAATTTTAGTGAATTCATGGTTGAAAAACAATTATCTAGATAAATTATGAACATTTATGTTGTTGTATGGAATTATTTGATGGGAGCTTCATCATATTACCTCCCTTTTTGGAATAAATTCTTATTTCCAAAGTAGTAAGGGAAAGAATTGATGAGATGAAAAATAAATTCACCAAAAGATTTATGTTTAAGGGTCTCAATAAAAAAATATAAATTGGGGATGTGAATCATTAAGAAATTTTAATTAATCAACTCAATCTCTAACTCATTATGACTTTTAGTGGAGGCTGGTGGATTACATGAGGATGATAAATGATTAATATTATAACCACATACCTAGTAAAAAATTTCAATTAAATAACATATAAGGAACAATGAATATAAGATAAAATAATGTATATGGTAATGGTTTTTAATGAATTGACCTTCTAAATCATGATTTATTCCATAGTGGGTACATGTCCTGAACTTATACATGCAGTGGGTGTAGTTTGTATATATTTTGAGTAACCTAGATGTGATAATTGATAGGTGATAGATTTTACCCTATAGTATCCCAATGGTTTAAAATTTGTGTCCCTTTTTATTTGGGGTATAAGGGCCAATAAAATATGTCTTAAATTAAATCATCAGTGGAGATATATACTCATTGAAGAGAACCAAAATCTATATGTTCATTGTTAGAATCATTCTAAAGAGTTGGATGTATGGAATTCAATTTGTAGTCACATTTTTTAAAATAGAGGATGAATATTTAACATTAATAAAAATAATAAGGGTTTTATTTCTTCAATAAGTGTAAGAGATGAAATAAAAATAAAAAATAATATTTTGAATTTATTGTATAATTCTCTAATTGTGACCAAATTATCCAACAATCTAGTATTTCATTCTAGGAAAAAGATTATATAAATTTAAAATAAATTCATATTGATTTTATTAGAGGATAGTGTTCTATTTCTATAGAAGGAGTATTGGGTTCCGAATTCGGAAGTCATGAGGACAAATATTGTAGTGTATGATGCGATGAGTGGGAAATGTTTCAAAGTTAGAGGTGAATGTATAAAAACTATAGTGGGGAGCCATTTTTTTGAAAATATATGATTGAGGGTTGAAATAATTTCAATGGATTACATTGGTGTATTTAATGGTGGACCATATGAAATGATTCTCATGTTCATGATAGTTAGGTTTAAAAATATGAAAACTAATTTTCAGTGGGTAACAAAATCTAATGAATAGATTGATTTTGTAATACCACTTTTTGATTCATTAATTGAGAAGTTGGGAAATAATCCACAATGTTAATAAATTTAGATGTTAGTAGATTGGATGATGGAATTAAGAGTAAGGTGATTGGAAGTTACTCTATGGATCCAAATAATGGTAGAGTTTAGATTTAAAAATGATTGTAATGAGAGGAACCTTGGATTATATAATAGTCGTTATAAATAATATAAAATAGTATTTTTCCAACAAGAGTGTACCCTAGTGCTACAGTATTTTTCATGGTATCCAAAACACCAAGGATCAAATCCGGGTAGGGACTAATTTCTATTTCTGTAGCTGCACTGTTGCAGCACTCTAGTAGTGGAGGAACTGTAATGGGGGCGACATTGTAGCAGTAGAGGCCCTTTAGCAGGAACTACAGCGGTGGTGGTACTGTAGCAGGGAGTGTAGCAGCACAGGTACTATAGCAGTACTATTCACCAAGGTGTGGTTTGAGCCAAAATAAATGGTCTTTCAAGCCTTTTATTCAAGCCACTTTGCCTTCGGACTTCGAGCTATATAATGAGTCTACCTCTAACAAAACTAAAGAGGCCATTGCATTAAATAATAAAATGAGGATTTTGCCCCAACCTATAATACAAAATAGTATTTTAATATAATGTTATATAAAATTGACACAAAAGAGTCTTCAAAATGACATGTAAGAGTAGTCTCATGTAGTTTTTAAAAGTATAAACTATTCATAAAATGTATTAATTAAGGTAAAAAATGTATTTAAATGAATTATGGGATACAAATGATGATATGTGTTGAGTAAGAATACTCTCCATGATGATTATAAGATAGAACTCTTTGTGGGATTTAATGAAATTTTCTTTAACAAATAAGGTGAAAACCTTTTTTTGAGATTGGAGTCTTGTATTATAATAATATTTTCATTTATTGGTAAATGTTATTACAATGATACCCTATACATATTTAGTCTAAATTACAAAACAAATAAACACTTGTGCTATTGTCTTTGATTTTATTCAATCATTGTAGTACAAGAGCCATTTGATAGGTTAATTTGATTTTTTTTGTTATAGTGTGGTGACATAGCCAAAACAATCCTTATAATTTTGGGTTTATTATTGACCCTATTTCAATTTGGAATATTTTTTTGACCTTGCATATTTTTATGGAATAATATTTTTTGGTTTAGTAAAAGCTTCATTGAAAATAAAATGGCATGCATACTAAAATATTAAAGTATATCTTGATATTTGAATAACCTTGTTAAAGGAGAATATCTCACTATTATCATGACGTGAGTTACTAGAGTAAATTGGAAGTCTTATTCAATAGTTTTGTTGAGATTCCCTATTGTTAACCCGCTGGAGACATTATAAAGAACTGATAATGATATATACAGATGGGTTAAGAATTATACCTTCCCCGACTATATTCACTATAATCTATTTGTTGATATCTGTGTCTCCCACTTGACTTGGAAACATCAAGGATGTCGTCAACCACTTGGGGGTAAAAACATATAAATATTATATGATAATTTAATTATTTAAATATTTATTTTCATGAATTATTGTTTGTTAGGTAATTTCAAAATATTATCTATACATCTTAATAGAATCAAAGGTTCAGATATTAAGAGGGTTAATTAAAAGAGAGAATAATTTATTAACATTTGGTGAAACTAATTCACACATTATCATTATCACTTCATGATCTAACTAGTCATCTAATGATTAGGGTCATACATCGAAATGAATTTGAAATAAAAAAAATATTAAATTTGATAATGTATTGAATTTTGAATAATTATAATAAGTGTGTGTAAAATATTTCAAATGAGGTGATATACCTATATTTTAGTCCATGATATGTGGGTTTGTATAGGAGATTTAAACTCCATTTTATATTAGAATGTACAATATAGATATATCATGGATACATATAGGGTACTACATAACATGTTTGAATTTTTTTTTAAATATCTATTCATGATAAATATAATTAATAAAGATTCCAAACTATAATAAGGATTGGAATAATGAATATATGGATATGATGAATCAAATAATGGCACTTGATATATTATAAGGTGTGATAGTGATTGGTGAATGATAATAATTGAACTCAAATTGTGAATGTGCTAAAATATTTCTAGACATTTATTATTGAAAGTGAAAATTTAAAATGACTATGTGTGATATTGAAAAATAAATTAGGTTTTATTTTAAAATATTTATATAACCATTAATGATTTTTTTTTCATTTTTAGTAATAATGTATAATATTATGTCTTTGCCTCACTATAAAAATTTGGATAATAGGTGGTGGAACATGTCAGAGGAATCTTTCAAGAGTTCATCGAGCATGCTAGTAAATTACATATAGGTTATGTTATTATTACATGATGAATACATCATAGGAATGACCCTACCTTTGTGCAAATATATAGTAAGGATTGGGTGAAGATATTATAGGAGAAGCTAAATGATTATGAATACAATAATGACTGATATTACGTATATATCATGTAAAATGTGGGAAATCATAGGTTGATACACAGACAAGGAAAATAATGTAGAGATATTATTTTTTATGATGAGTTTTCACATATATCAAAGGTGAAGATAAAGATGATCACATGCCATAATAATACAATGTGCGATGATATTTTCCATCAAATAATATATCATAGAAATCAGTTTTTTATATAATAATATAAATTATGATTCAATGTTTTAATTTAATAATTTAATGAGGTATTTATAGAATATTTATATAGTATTTTGAATACATTTTTATATAGGTAATGTGAGTGAAAATGAAGATGCCATTGTCATTAAACTAGGAAATACAATAAATTTTTAGTGGTGATAGAAAATCAATTGTAATAACAAAGATTTAATAAAACAATATATGGAATCATATCCAATAATAAGGGCATATCATTAAATGTGATAAAGGGAAAACATTTCCAATATTACAAATCCATATAGCAATGATAACCATATAGTAATATAATTGGAGGAGTTATGTAACAGAAAAATATTATTTTATTTTTGATATAGAATGATTGTAGAAAAAATTAAATGGTATTAATATTCTTATAATGAATACTACTGATTGAATGATGAAATATGATTACAATGAAACCTTTAAATCATGGTTTAATAATTATTATTTGAAGAGAATAACTTATGGTAGATTTTAAGTAATATGGATACCACAATTTCTTATTGGAGGTGCATAATCAATGTAATATATGGAGAATGAACATGGTTTTATATCCTTAAATTAATATTGATAGTAAATATTGGTTAAAAAATATTGAGAATTTGGAACCTATATATATATATATGTATATAATTGTTGTAGATACTAGTAATCTTGATATTAATGGAATTTTATAGTTAACATTTATTTACTACTATTTGTAGAGAAGGGTAAATACTTGAAAGAGAACATTAATGTGATAAATAGATAATGGGAGAATCATTGAGAAGATGTTGGGTTTATATTTTTGCCTATTGGATAAAAAATATATATAGATTAATAATATTTTTTATGTACCATAGAGGGTTATGTATTAATGAAGTGTGGAGAATGATAGAAATAGTGAAAATATGAATAATAATTATACATTATATGGATTATGATGCATAATTCAATGAAAAAACATAGTCCATATTAATATGAACTATTATTTAAATGATGCTGATACAACCTGTAGTAATTGAGGGCCTCTTATGAAGATATGCGTATAAAATGTTTTGATAGAGAACAAAAAAGGAGGATACATGAAAGAATATAACATGGTATATAAGATATGTGAAATATAGTGAAAATCAAGAACACATTTTTGTTTTTTAAAATATCCCCTACTATTATATGTATAGGTTGACTTAATATATTATATTTCAAGGTAACACTCTTTGTGAGAATATAGAGAGTAAATAGTCAAGTATTCAATATTCAAAGGATATAAGTAAAGGCTAAATAATAGGAGAAAATATATAGATATATTGAGAAGAATAATAATGTTTGTTAAATTTATACCATTCTCTTTTTTATATTTTCATAATTATGATAGGGTTATATATAAATCATGTAAATAAAAATTATCCCCCATTCATTATGTAGTGAGTCTAGATAGATATATTTAAACCTTGTAACAATTATTGAGTGATAGTTTTTTTAAATAGATTATTGATGTTATTCTCAAACCATAAACATAACATATATATGGTAGACCAATTAAATATGGTGTTCATGAAGTATATATATAAAATGTGAGTGAGCTGTGAATTATCTTTTTTTAATGTACATGAATAATTAATATTTTAGATTAATGGAAACATTTAATAGAATGTGTATTTAATAATACAAGGAATTATTGACAATGAGTTGATAAGTTATTAAATTATATTAATGTATCATAACCCAATTCTTCACTCTCTTAGGGTGTTTCCCTAATAAAAAAACTAGTTAATATTGGTACTAGAGTATTCTATTTTTTCTATAAATAAGTTCAACCTAATTAATCTTTTTGAAAATAATATGTCTTTTTATTAGTCCTTTTATAGTTTTTAGATCCCCCATGTTTAATGTTACATAAAATTATTCATATATATTGTATTTTTTTGAAATACGTTGATGATACTACACTAGAATATATATTTTTAATTTTTTGATTCATTCTATGAAAATAAAATTATTATTTGTGGTGAAGGATTTAAGTTAATATACTATACACAGTAAAATAATATATTTATTATTGTCATGTTCTATGTAACCAAAATTGATATATAAAAGAATATATAAGAGATATAAGTAGATTATAATTTGTTAAACAAATTATGCCTATATAATTTTGATGTTTTAGTGGAAGTTATTACTAAACATCGTCCACTTGATGTAATTTTAAAGGATGTGTGTTGAAAGTGTTTAATGGAAATGGTGATGGATAGAATCAGATTCTTAATGTGGAATTATGTACCACAATAAATGAAATTTAGGGTAAAAGTGAAAACCAAGGGATGTGGAGTCATAATAGGAGATCCCAATACCAGTATACCAGTGTATGAAATGTGAAATTTATATTGACTATTGAAATGGGTGGTAATATTATAGTGGAAAAATAATTTGATTTAGAAGAGATAATTATACAATAATATAGAATTAATATAATAAAGATCTATCAGGGTAAACTGATCCATCATGGTGTAAGGGAAACCAACTTTGCGGCAGATGTTTTAGCTAGCGGGGGCAGGCCGGAGGAGACATTGTTAGTTTTCGACAGTCTTAATTCCCTCCCGTGTGAGTGTGTTAATGTGATCCGAAAGGATTCACTTGGTCTCCACTATTTTCGCCCCCCGTGAATTGTTCCCCTCGGCTTATTCTCCTATTTTTCAATAAAAAAAATAATTTTCAACAGACTAATAAAGATCCCCCTGAAAGACAAAATGGTGGTTATAATGAAAATTAAATCGATGAGGGTGTGAATATAAGGGATTAATCTTATAAAGAGCTATTTGGAACTCCAAATCTGATACATTGACATAAATAGGATAATAGATATTTTATGAATATTGATAAGAAAATTTCCTACAATATGAAACTTTGAAAATTCATAAACAATGTGGACTAAGAATTTATGAAAAGGAATAACATTTTTTAGGTAATGTTGATGAAAAATCACAAACCTAGTGGATTTAATTACAATTCAATCATAATGTATAAAGGGGAAAAATCTAAAATAAAAAACATGTGTAATTCAATGATACATGTGTATATATTCCAAATATTATATATAAATACAACCATTATTTTCATGGAAATATATATTTTTCCATTTATGTTTAAGGGGGGGGGGTATGTTTATATTAATTGTATGACTTCCCTTAAAGGATGTGAGTTCCCATAATTAGCCCTGAATATTTAATTTCACTATTTTGTTTCATCATTAATTGCGAGACCATGGATTATAATTCATTAGAGAAATATAGATCTTGGATTATGGTAGATGAATCAAATATAGAAGAGACAATATTTATTAAAGTGAAGAAGAATCCTTAATGAACCATGAATATTAGAGAAACAATTTTAATCGAATAAGGGGATATTATTGATATGATGGTATCCTATATGATATCATTAATTTTAATTCCTATATATTAATAATTTTTTAAATGTAGTATTAATTTAAACTTATGATTAATTAATAATTAAGAAATTAGAATTCATTATAAATTAGTATATTAGTGTAATTGAATAATAGATTTATTAATGGGAAATATTGGAATATTATCAAATAATTTTTTTAAACGTGACCCTTGAATCTTGTAGTCCAATATTGTTAGTTATCCAATATTTAAAAATCCATTTTTTAAATATAATCAATTTTATGGTTAGTTAGAACCATAAAAAAATTGATTATACACAAATAAATAATGACACAAAAAAATATCCTCGTAAATAATATAAAGGAAAAAATCAAATTTTAAAAAAAACCCAAGCAATAAAAATATTGTGAATTAAGAAATATAATAGGAAAAATATGTTTATTTGTATTAGGGGGTCAATTTTTGTAATTATTGGTACTTTTGAGTAACAATATTAAAAGGGGGTGGGGAATTTTAGATGACATATTTTTTTGGTAACATTTTCTTCTACTATAAAAGAAGAATTTGTAGGAGGGACAAAGGTGTCAACCAAAGTGATGATCGAGTTGAACTAACGAATAATGTTCAAAATAATATTGATGAAAAAATATTTATGATAATGAATTTGGTAATATTTTTTATGTTGAATACTTCATAGTTATGATATATGGGTATCAACCCATGTTTTGAAAAACACATTCATGACACTGTCATTTGATAATCCAAGGTAAGGTTATATATAGTATAATTGTCCAAATCATAAAGAAAAATGATAATTTTTGTACGATTCACGAACATGGTGATGATTATTATCAATAATAAAAAAATGAAGAAGATTATTCCACCACATGATCATACATTTAGAATAGGGTATGTGATGAATCCTTGGAGATGGTTCATCACTATAATGTAGAAATAATTTATATTAGTTGAAATAATGTGTTAAAATTAATATGATTTGTACATATGATGAGGAGAGTTTATTGTTTTATCATTATTCTATATTCATAGGCTAAATAATTTCACCATGAGTGTTACAAATAATACACAATTACCAATGATGTGTGAAGATATATATTGTCATATATAAAATGGACGAATAAAGAATTGGATATTTCCAATGAAAGAAAATAAAATTATACTGAGTCTTTATATTTATCATATTGAATATAAATTATTTTAAGTAAATAATATATGAAAACAAAATACAT
The DNA here is from genome assembly GCA_963277665.1 of Viscum album. Taxonomy (NCBI): domain Eukaryota; kingdom Viridiplantae; phylum Streptophyta; class Magnoliopsida; order Santalales; family Viscaceae; genus Viscum; species Viscum album. Next base: position 596,806,232 of record OY728159.1, on the reverse strand, counting down.
TAAATGGTTATTGATGTTAATTTATGGATAGATATAGAATTATATGTTATCGTGGATGATGTTGAAGTCTTTTTTAATGTGATTTTCATTTCATAGAATCATGATGACGAGGGATATAGTAAATTTGATGATGGTTAGAGAATTGAAAAAAAATAATTAGTATACCATCATTTTATCACTCTTGATGATAAATATATATCGTATGTGGAGAAAATGTAACATACCATCCTAAGTATCTAGTTATCATAATCAAATTTTCATGCCACAAACCTGGGGGATGTTCTTGATTACCATATGATGTGAATGGTGAAAATGGTATAAAATGTAATAATTAAGAATTATTTAAAATTGATTAATTGTATAGAGAAATTAAATTATTTCACCAATAAATACTATAATAAATTTCTATTTTTTGTCATTTTCATTTGATAAATTCTAGACATTAAAAATTAAAAAACTGTCATATATTTTTCAATTAACTGAATATATAATAATATTAATAAAATAAACACAAAACCTTATTTATTTTATTAAAAATTGAAGGTATTAAACTCATTCTTATGTGGTCTATTTTCATAACCCATCATTATACAAAAAAAATAATCAACTATGACAATGTGACAGATCACCATCTGCGTTTTTGAACTCCTCCATAATGCTATATAGAATACAATGGTCCACACTTAAAGAATGGGGAATATCATCATTATATCTGTATGATGAAATAGTAACGACAATATATATAAACATAAGTGGTGTGCATATATTGATAAGGTGTAAGTATATTAGGATAACTCTAAATATTACATACATTTATTTTCATATGACAGACCAAGAATGTTTTCTTTAAAATAAATAATAAAGTACCTTTATAATATATAAGACTACATAATAAAAAAATAAATATTTTATCATGAGTAACTTTTTAATAATCAGGGAAATTATAAAAAAATATTATGAAAAAATATCAATTTTATGTGTGAGGATTTTAATATTAAATAGAGGTTCCAATCAAACATTTATTTAAATAAAAAAGATAAAAAATTTAATGTAAGGAAGAAATTTAAAATATAAATATACAATCAAATACAACTTAAATAACCAGAATATGATAAATAATTTAATACTCGGATCAAATGATAACTCATGATATAGTGAAAAATATAAATTTATTATGAAAAATAATTCTAATTAGTAATTTTCCTAACTCAATCAATATATGAGGGTGTTCCCTCACTTAACAGAAGAAAATAATACATATGGGTATTGTTTAGGTTGAGAAAGATCATAATTTGAGTACCATAGAAAGTGGAATCTTGACTATCAAACACTTTTTCATAATTTCACAATTTTCATACCAAAATGATCTCTAGATCATTATGAAATGACATTTCTAATAAATAATGGTATTTTCAACCTCCAATAACCACTCATAGTCACATAAAAATTCCAATCAATATTTATCTTATTTTATGTCATATAATTAATGAATTATATTAATAATAACGATGGGGATAACTAAAGGGTGTAAAAAATCAATATGAACATTATATTAAGGGAAAAATCCAATACAATATCTTTTTTATAACGATAGTAGAATATCATTAAAATAAAAAATACATTATATAAAATCCATTTGTAAATTATAGTTTTCTCAAATGAAATTTAAAAATATTATATAAATCAAACATATAATTTTCAAAGAATGATCATATTTTTGATTAATTTATTTAAATCATTCATTCATCCATGGTTGTTATAATAAAATGGAAATCGATATAATCACCTACCATAGATTAATTTAAAAATGATTACATATCAAAATAAATATAGATAGTGTTTATGAAGAGATTTCACACACTCAAAATAGTTAAATTCCATATTTTTATAAAACCCTAACCAAAAAATCATTCCACAATGGATAATTAGAAATATGAATCAAACAAGAACAAGAAAACATGTGAGATTCAAGGAAGAGGATTTGTAACCTTGAGATTCTACTACCGAATCACTATGTTGTTTTGAATAATAAACTAAAAATTCATGGTACATGGAATTTCACCACCAAAGAATTCCTCTAGAATGAACCAATCTAAAAGATAAAATTTATTTTGGATGATTATAGAGGGTATGGATATTATATATACAATTTACCACTTTATATAATAATTTATAACATGACTGCATGTTCCCCAGGACTATGATCATGAACTTATACTTCCCAGTAGAATAATCTTTATTCCCAATGTAGTATTATTATATGGTTTATTTGAATATGAATCCAATAATATATAAATTTTTATTAATTTTATTTATATTTTCATTATAACCCTACATATACCCTATATATGTTTTTATCAATCATGAATTCTCTAAAAATTAATGAAATTTCAATGTTTTATACCTAAAGTTCACATGAGTTAATAAAATTTAAATGACAACAATAAATTTTATTAGTTAAATTGTTTAAGTCGAAAATAATGTTGTTTGAATTATTTATTTAAATTTAATTATATATAATAATATAATATATATATATCTAATCTCGTGATAGGGGTCTGTATATCACATCTATTGAAAATGAAATGAGACAACAGATTAAATGAATATTATAATTGAATCACAGCTCTCAAAATTTATACTAGAAGAAAGGTGTTTTGTTTGATGAGTCACATGAAGTGAAATTCCATATTAAAATATAACACAGAGGACAATAATTGTGAATCATAGTTTATAGACGATGAAATGGTAACTAAAATCTATGATATGAATCAGAGAAAATTATAGGCCATTTTTCTCTATGTGTATGAATTGTGAAGCATGTGTTCGTTATATTAGTACATATCACATGATTTAAAACTTTTGAATCAGCTATTGAGGATAATGGTTTTGTTGTATATATATATTTGTCATCATATAGAAACTATTTTCGGAACATTAATAGATATTTTTTGATGATATCATATGAAATTTTATATAATTTTCTGATTTTTTATATTCTTACATAATAAAGATGATTTCATAATCACCTTCTAAAATTTAATAAATATTGTGGAGATATGATATTGTTTACACAATATATATTAATGGATAGGGAAAAGGATAAAATATGATATAAATAATATCCTATTAATTTATAAACAAACATTTGTTATAACTCATTAAAGAAAAATAATGGAAAATAATGAATTCCATGATAATCTTCTAACTCATAATGAATATAGAAAAACGACCTTTCATGAGTTGTGATAGGGAAAAACATGATGATTTTTTTTTTTTAAGGAGATATCAAGGAAAACAATTGGGGATATATCTTGGTAAAATTTAGTATTTTCTATATCATGTGAAAAATCCATTAATGGATATCCCCAAAAGTATAGGATTTTATATAGAAAATGATATTGTGTAAATGTGTGCCATAGTGAAGATGATATATTTTTCGTACATGGAGGTTGGAAGAATCACTGGTGGAAATAGAGAAACATAGGGAATTCTAAAGGCATAAGTCTACACCACATAAAATAATACATAGAATAAAATTTAAATTATTGTATGTTATAGAAGTAAAAATTAGGTTATATTGAAAACATATACTACCATAGGACGAGATGTGGTTATATTACTCTTACAAATGTTTAACATAATATGAATACATTATTTTGATACAAAATGATTTCAAAGTATTGAATATGGTTTAAGTGATCATTATATGGCCTTGGGATATTAAATTAAAATATAATAAAGATACAAACATGTCAAACATGCATTGATAGGGAAGGAATCAAGGGAAATCCACGTGGTAAATTAAAATCTAGAAGGATACCATAGATAATTAAATAATTTTTATGATATCATTGATATTTAAAAAATTATTTTAGTTTGTATATCTAAAAATTAAATCATATTTTATATTTTGGATCAAATAAGTAATAATGGTAAATAGAAAAAAAACAAAATAAAATAATTTTGAGGTCAAACATTTGTGATAGCTATACTCCCTTAAATTTAATTTTTAAATTAGGGATATTCGACAATTTTTTACACTGTAAGAAACATGTATTATATATATGTAATATGAAGAAAAATGTGAATTTTTAGTATAATCAAAGATAAAATAATAATCTATTTGATTAAATGACTTTACATATGGGTTTTTGTATATAAATGCTTGTGTACTATTAATGGTTGTGGTTATGTTTTTAATTTGATTAAGCCTGAACCATCAATGACATGAATAACTATAATTCATGATGAGAAATGAAATTCATGTATTAAAAAATAAAAGTTATATGAGAACACAATCATCTAGTCATTTATTGATACTTTTAAATTCTATATTATTTATGATATAATTTTGATAATCCTATAATATCAGGAATTGGATGTGAGTATGAGGAATGAAATAAAATTGAGGACGATATTGTGGGGGTGAATAGGGGTTTAATATATATAAAAGTTGGAAAAATATTATATCTTAGAGTTAAACCTTTGGATTGGAATTTTAGAGGGTGTTAATACGCTATATATTTGAAAAAACATTATAATAATGTAAAAATTAATAGGTTGATCATTTGAGATCCAGATGATAGAGTTAATGTATGAAAATTAGGAGGACGCTAGCCAATATATATTGGAGGACCACATTGAGAGTGGATTTTACCTCTAACTATTGTTAAAATAAATATGATAATTAATAATTTCCATCTTGTAAATGGAATTGATCAAAACATGAATTATGAAATTATAATCATGAGAAATATAATTGAATAAATAATAATTTTTTGAGTCTTTGAGTATTCCACCAAATCATTATTTACATTTTTGTATGTTTGAATAATTATATTAATTTTAGGAATATTATTTTAATTTTAAAATATAATGAATATAATTTTAAATCTTTAAACTATATTTTGGAATACTATGAACATAGTGGTAATTTATAACATTTTTATATTATTGGGTTCCAAATAATAATCTATGAATGAATAGAATAAAGATGAATATATGTGTCTAAAAATGAAATTTGTTAGGTTGAGATAACTTTTGTTGCTGAAGTTATATTTATTATAAAACACAGGAATGCATACAAAGCCAACATAGTCACAATCCATCAATTGAGGTTATTTTAATAAACAATTTAATATTGTAAATATATTTGATGTTATGTCAATGCCAATATATTGAGGAAGAAGAAAAAATAAGAGAATTCTGTGGACAATGGAGCCCAATAATAGAACCTAACAGCGTGATGGTATTTGAACAATATCCCACATTCATCATTAATGGAGTATTAATTTTTATAATGGAAAATTATTTCAAATTACTAGGATTACCCAATTGAAAATTTAGTGTGGGGGGAATATATAAAATTCTATAGCTCCTAACATTTGATTATATAAACAAACATAAGAGATATATTACTCCAAATAAATATATGGTCCAACAGAAGGTATAAACTCAATTAAATGTTACTCTCAATGAAATAATTTATTTATCATGATTATAAAAATAATGATACCCACACAACTTCCCAAGGATACATTAATGACAACATAATATGCATCATATTTTCATAATATGTACGAACATCAACACAATGTGAGGATGCAACACATCACTAGTTTCCACTCCAATAATGCTCAACTCCTACCAATATGGGATGAAGTCACCAATTCGATGTAATATTACAAGGAACCGGCCTTATTAAATTACATAATGTTGATTTTAGTCAAGAAATAACATCCTTTTAAATTGAATATATTTTTATGTTTAGAGATTTAGATAATTGGGACATAATACATTCATAACATTTCACATTGTTATAGTGTGGATACCATAAAAAGAGTTTCCATTTTTTTCAAAATATAAAACATCAAATCTTAAAAAATGATTTCATTTAAAATTATTCAATCATTTGTCTTTGATTACATATTTTTATTAAATATCCTTATGACCTATGAAAATCAATTAAAAAACATGGGATGAGCCCAAAAATCTCATTAAGGGATGAAAAAGAAATAAAGAGCATATTAGTCGATGAATTATTGTAACGTATGAAAACATTTTTAAAAGACATAATCATCACTCATATATACCTTATTTTTGTAACATGATTTTCCAAATGATTGAAACAATACATAATAATATAATTATAATAATAAAAATATATTGGGGAATTACTTATATAATCTTGTAACCCTCTCATCTACCTTATAATTTGTAATCATCATAGCTACCTAACAATTTGTGTAACCATCGTAGTTACCCTTATTATAACCACATAGTCGACCCCCAACATAAACATACCCTATGCATTACGGGTAAATATAGGTCTTACCCTTCATCAAAACAAAATATTCAAGAACCAAATCATAGTCAAACAACATGAATAATAGCATAAAAACATTGCTTTTGAATTTTGTAAAACTGAATTTCAAAAGAGGATTTTAAATGAATGTCCCCTTTCATATATAAATTATTTCAAGTGATATGTTATAGAGTTAATGGATTATGTAAATAAACTGTAAATACACATAAATAATCATAATAGAAATAATTTTCATCACACAAACAATTTTAATAAAACATAAATAATGAAATAGAAGGTTAACCCAAAGAATGGAAATAAGGTTAAGATTTCCCTTACCTCAGGCTTTTCTTACTACAAAGTGTTAAACCTCTCGTTTAATGGTTAACATATTATTATTAATATCGTACAGATACATATAAATCAAAATAGTAAGTTATATGATCATTTATTTACATAATTTTACCCATTAAATGATAGTTTTTGCCATGCTCTATTTTTGGGTGAGTCCTTTAAATGATTTCAATGATTTGTTCATGATGGTTGTTCATGTCGATTATAATTGAAAATATAGAATTGGAATGGATTAAAATTTACATATTATCATAAAAATAATGTATACCATTTATCATTTTGAATTATTACATGAGTATGATTCATAAGTTAAAACATAATTGATGTTCTTTGAGATCATTTTAGTGGTTCTTTGATAGTAACAACCTCATTTCATTTTATAAATTAAAACCATTTATAAAATGGAATTCCAAAACCATATATGGGACATAATAAATATATTATAACCTGGTTCAAATATAAAACTAGTTTCATGACAAGTCTTGAAGGTTGTAAAAGAGATAGAAATCACATCGTCCACGATGTCGGTAAATCGACACAACATGAACAGTGTATTAATCCCTTAAATATGTGGGATATGAGAAGAATATTGATGAAACATTTCCCATGAACATTAGAAAACCCAGAATATACATGATTCTAGAGGTATCATTCCTCATTTGTTATAGGAGGTGAGGAAATAAGATTAAAAGAAAGAAACTCAAAATAAAAGAAAATTTGAGAAATTCCTTACAAAAATTCAGTAGCCTAACGACGTCGTTTAAATTTTCATAAAATAATTTTATGAGATAAAATGGGTATCTAATAATTATTAAATAATATGGGAATTAAGGGTGGTCTAGACTAAAATATCCCAACATTATCCTAATAGAATGAAAATCAATAACATAAAATGAAATGGAAGAAAGAAAATGAAAGTGGATATTTACCTATTGATCACTTCTCGTTGAGATCCCCCTTAAGGGCTTTGGTTTTGGCCTTTTTGTGAGATCATCATCTCTAGGACATGGGGAAGAGCCTTGGTGGTTGTATTGGGTAGAACATATGTATGGATTAAGGAATTATAGGTGTGGTAGGTAGAATGGAATGAGGGTGGTATTTATAGTGGAGAGTGGGTATTTTTCATTATTTTAATCAATATTATAATATATTTGCTCAAGACTATGAATAATCTTAATTTTTGTGACCCCAAATAGTATTAATGGAATGTTAGTTTGAACAAAGTGGGATTACATCACTTAATATGTCTTCAATAGTGTATTTTACTAATAATGTTAATATACGGTATTTCACCATATTTCACTATTCATCAAAAATTCATGTATTTCAAAAAAATCCCAAAAACTCACCCATTCCATTTCACGACATGTATAATTCCAAAATAAATTCCATTATTTGGAAATAATTTTTAAAATATTAATAATTTAGTTTTTAAATAAAATAATACTCAATTTAAAAATTAATAATTTTTAAAAAACTGTAACTGGTTTTATATCACAATGAAAAAATAATCCATATGTCATTATATTAAAGAATTATTAAAATCAAATAATAATAAAATTTTCTATTTATTAGGGTCATAAAAATATTCATATTACTATACATAATGGTTTGTGACTATTTATTAAGAAAACAAGATGGTTCCATTAGTCTCTAAATAACTTACTGAACACAATTGTAAATGCCCATTTTTTGAAATTCCAAACATAAAAGTATTAAAATTATATTTAATGAATAGTTATAAATTTCTACTTAAAAAAATTTTTCATTCATTTCATGTTATTTTTAGAAAACCTTTGGGTGTTACATTGTCCCCTCCTTTTGGAAATTGCATCCTCGCAATTTCATATGCATATTAAACAAGTGAGGGTACCTTTCTCTCACAATATTTTCAGGACACAATGTTTCTTATTATACCATGTGTTTCTCTACAAAACATTTACCTGGTGGATTACCTTATTCAGCAATAACTGTACCCTTTGATAAAAAATCTGATCTGGTTTCTCTTCATAAGAAAGGTTCTCTTCCAACTAAACTGATTTTGGGATCAAGACATGTGATTAATCTTGAACATACTTCCTCATAATTGAAGAATGAAAAACATTGTGTACCTGATACAAACTCGAAGGGAAATGTACTCAGTATGCAACTGTTCCAACTTTATCCAAGATTTCAAAAGTACTGATGAACCACGAACATAACTTCCCTTGCTTACCCAAACACATCAAACTTTTATAAGGAGATATTTTAAGGAAATCATGGACCCCTACCTTGAATGATAAGACTTTACTTCATTTATCTACATAACTTTTCTACCTGCTCTATGCTATCCTCATATTTTGGTGGAAAATTATAACTTTCATAGCCACTTCTACTACTAATAATGGTCCCATAAACTTTATTTCATTGACATCATCCCAAAATACTGGAGTCCAACACTGCTACCCATACAAAGCGTCGAAAGGTGACATCTGTATACTAGATGAAAACTGGTATTATAAGAAAACTAATGTAAATATATATGGTGATCCCAACTTCCTTGGTAGTCCATTGATCAATCTTGAAGCATATCCTCCAATGTCTAAATTATTCATTTTGACTGACCATCAGATTGGGGATGAAATGTTTTAGCGAAATTTAATTATGTTCCCAACGACTTCTGAAGTCCTTCAAAAAGTTTAAAGTGAACCATGGAACCCAGACAGATACAATAGAAGCTAGAAATCCATGTTTCCTGACAGTCTTTTTGAGGTACAGTCAAGAAAGCTAATCCAAATACATTGTATCTCCAATAGAAATAAAATGATCAGATTTTTTCAGCCAATGAATAATACCCCAAATAACATTATTACCTCAATAAGTCCTCGGTAGTCCTATCATGAATTCCATCAATATATTCTCCCATTTCCTTTCTAGCACTGGAAATGGTCGAAGCATCCCCTTCTGTAACTTTTGATCTTCATTAACCTATTGACTTGTCAAACATTTCACATTAAAATCAGCAATGTCTCTTTTCATTCCATCCCAGCAATAATACTTTTTATTGTCTTTGTACATATTAGTACTAGAAGAATGAACTGAAAATGGAGAACTATCAGCTTCAACCAACAAATCATTATTTAACTGAGAATCACATGGAAGACACAACATTTTTCAAAATCATAAAACATAATCCTTATCATGGATAAATTCTTTAAACATACCCATTTTACAGAATTCTACATTTTTCTATAGATAATGTTCTTCCTTCTTCTCTAGCTTAATTCTGTCTGATAATGATTAATGCACTAAAACCTGAGGCAAAACATTGTTTTTTCCTACAACAACAACATGTAAGCCAACATTCATCAAATCATCAATCTAGGGATAATTGTTTAAACATAACATTGTTAATGATGTATGATTATTTCGAGTCAAGGCATCTTCCATTTTGACTGCTTTTTTGGGATGGTAAATAGTTGTGAAATCATAATACTTTATCAGTTAAAGCCATCTTCTTTGCCTCATGTTTAATTAATTATTTGTGAATATATACTTCATACTTTTATAGTCAGTATATATTTTACATTTGGCTTTGTATAAATGATGGCACCAAATTTTCAATGAAAAAAACCTCAACTACCCATTCCAATTCATGTGTGGGACAATTTAACTAATGAGGTTTATGTTTCTTTGAAGAATAAGAAATTACCTGATCATTCAACATCAAAACACAACCAAGTCCCATCAATGAAGAATCACTATAGATGAAAAACTCAGCATTTCGGGAAAGCAAGGCCAAAACTGGAGCTTTACCAAATATCTTCTTCAGTTTTCCTAAAAACAAATATCACATTATTCTGTCCAATTAAATTTATCCTATTTTTCTATTAGCTTAGTTGTCAGTCTAGATAACCATGCAATGTTCCTAACAAAATTTCAGTAATATCCTTCTATCCTAAGAAAAATACGAATTTCGGTTACATTTTTAGGTCTTGGCCATTCATCGAGCACATTTTTTTGGGAAAGATCAACTTTAATTCCATCCTTATTTACAATGTTCCAAAGAAAATAAATATGAATCAACCAAAAATCACATGTGTGGATTTTTCCATAGAGTTTATTTTCCATTAAGGTTTGTAGGACATCCTTTAGATTTTTTTTATTTCTTTTCATTATTTTTAGAAAAAACTAGAATGCCATCTTTAAACACAACCACAAACTTATCCATGAACTCATGAAATATTATATTCATAGGATTCATTTACTTAAAAGGTTCATTATTTAACCCAAATGAGATAACAACATAGTCATAATGCTCATATCTAGTATGAAAGGCTATTTTCAGGATGTCATACACCATGACCATCAGCTGATGGTATCCAGATCTCATGTCAATCTTAGAAAAGAACTGAGCTCCCTAGAGTTGATCAAACAAGTCATTGATGTGAGGAAAAGATACATGTTTTTAATAGTGATGTTTCCCAAAACACTATAATCAATTCAAAGTCTCATGGAACCATATTTTGTTTTAACAAACAAAAAACGATCTCCTCATGGTGACGTGCAGGGATGAATAAAGACATTATTAAGTAAAACCTGCAACTGATTTTTTGATTCAAGAAGTTCTATTTGAGCCATAAGATATAGGGGTTTTTAAATTTTCAAAGCATCATGAACTAACTAAATTGTGAAATCAACTTCTCAATTATGTATTACAAGGATTAACTCATCAGAAAAACATCTAGTTATTCAATTACAACAAGCACATCATAAATTTGAACAGTTAAATTTCTTTAACAATATGAGAAAGGTAACATTAATTTCCATCATTGAACAGTTTTTCAGCTTCCTGATTTTTTATCAAATGTTCGGGTTCATTCTTGTATACAAATTGAAACTCTTTGTAAAAAAAACTTATTTATCTTTACAGTCAATCTTACCCTGATAAACAGAAAGCTAATCCATTCCAAAAATAACATCAAACTCAACTAAGTGTAAACAAAAGGGTTCTAGGTAATGTACTTTCACATATCAAAGTAGAAAGATTCTTATAATTTATCTTTACTATAATATTTCCCATAGGGTTTTAACAATAATTTTTGGTCTCATTTTTTGATTTTATATTTCTAATTTACCAAAAAATTTCATAGATATGAACGAATGTATAGGCCCCGTATCTAATTTTTTTTTAAAAAAATCCGAGTAAACAAACAAAGTACCTAATAAAACATCATCGGATGGCTCAGTATCCACTAACATAGTCGCAGGAAATCTCACTACAAATTTCTACTTATATTCTGGCTTCATTGCGTCCCATGGATCTCTCTTTGGCTAGGAATTTTCATAATGACCCATCTCACCACATTTAATAAAATTTACAGTTTTCATATCAGGATTAGTCTTAGGATCATTTTCAATAAAATCTCAGGCCATATGTCCAAACATACCAAATTTAAGACACTTCACAGTTTTGGTAAGATATTCCATATGGTTCTTCTTTCCACACTTTTCACAAAATGGAAACTAGATTTTTCTTACAATCAGATTTCATTGGTTGGTTATTGCCCATCGCTTTCCATTTTCACCTCTTATCAACCTTGTTTCCAAAGCGAACGTGATCATCAGAAAACTCCGTCCCTACCCTCTCAACACTTCATACAAGTTACTCATAACTTTTGAATTCACGGGAGGCCAACACCATTTGATACCTTGGCTTCAGTTCTGAGTAAAAGAGGATGATTTTTATATCAACATCCATAATATGATTTTGAGAATACCTCACTAGTCAGGTAATGTTTTCTTCATACACAGACACTGAATCTTTCTCCATCTATTTCAATTCAAGTAATTTCTTATCCATCCAATATCGCACCACCTAAGGAAAATATTTTTCCATGAAAAGACATTTAAATTCATCCCACTCTAAGGAACCAATATCCAATCTATCCATGATATTCCTCACCATTGACCACCACTTATTAGCATCACCTTCAAAATGATAAATGGTAATACATACCATTTTATTATCTAAACATCCCATAACATCGATTATCTTTTCAAGGGCTTTAATCCATCCTTTAGGCAATACTTGGTAAGAAGATCCATTGAAAGAAGTATGGTTTTTTCTCATAAAATGTTCTACTATTGTCATGTATCATTGTGGTACATCTAGTTTTTCTTTTTTAGGGATTCCACCACCATTTATTTCTTGCATCTACTGAGCCATTACTATCACAAAATACTCAGTTACAATCCCTAATATTTCGGGCAGTATATTTTGAAGGATGTCATTCTATTAGTGCCTCTCCTCTTCAGCTTCCCGATTTCTTATATAGACAACAATTCTGAAAAAAACAAATCTTAGACGAAGAAACATGGTAATAATTAAATTATATAACATTTCAATTTAAATTTAGAGTAAAAATAATTTATGGTATTCATTTAACATCATCCTATCCCCTAAAATTATCTAAACCATCCTCTAATACCAACAATAAGGACACGACCTTATTACATTACATAATCTTGATTTTTTTCAACAAATAACTTCCTTTAACATTAGAGATATTTTTGAAGTTCAGATCATTAGATAATTATGAACCAATACATTCATAACATTACACATTGTTACAGGTCAATTTTTTTAAAAATATAGAACATTAAAGCTTAAAATGTGATTACTTTGACAATTCTTAAAACATTTAATTTGTCCTCCTTATTTTTCTAACACATCATTATGACCTATAAAAACAATTTAAAAAACATGTGATGATCATAAAATGCTCAATAAGGGATGTAAATGAATGACAGAGCACATTAGTCTATGAATAATTGTAATGTATGAAACATTTTCAGAAGACATACGCTTCACTAATATATACCTAATTTATGAAAAATGAGATTTCCAGATTATTTATACAATAAATAAGAACATATATATATCAATAATGGTGTCATGGTGAATTACATACGTAATCTTATAACCCTCCCGGCTACCTTACAATTTGAGACCCTCACGGCTACCATACCATTTGTGTAACCATCATAGTTACACTTAGATTAACCATATAGCTGAAATCCAACTTACACATACCCAATACATTGGAGGGAAACATAGGTCTACCAATCATCATAAACAATGACCAATAACCATAACATAATCATACAACATTAATAATATCATAAAACATTGCTTTTAAATTCTGTAAATAAGAATATTATAAGAGGATTTTAAAAGTAAAGCCCCACACAAATAACATACAATTCATGTGATACATAATAGTGTGGATGAATTATGTATATAAAATTTAAATACACATAAATATTTAAAATAGAAAAATTTCCATTACATAAACAATTTTAATACCACATAAATAATAAAGTAGAAGGTTAACACAATGAATGGAAATCGGGTTAAGAATTCCTTAGCTTGGGCTTGCCTTACTTCAATCTTGTTGAAATATCTTGTTTAATGGTAAAAAAAGTGTTATTAATATCTGGTAAAAACATATATTTCTTTATAATACATTTTATGAACATTTCATTAAAACAATTTACCCATTAATTGTTATTATATTTTCCATGCACTATATTTGGGTGAGTTATTTACAAGATTTCCATGATTGGTGCATGTTGGTAGTTCTTGCCGATTGGAATTGAAAATGTATAATTGGAATGGAGTGTTTTTTACATATTTAAAGAAGCATAAATTTTAACATTTTTATTTTGAATTCTTAAACGAGGATGATTCATTAGTTTAAATAATAATGATGTCCGTTGAGATCATTTTAGTGGTTCTTTGATATTAACGACCTCATTTTGTTTTATAAATTAAAACCATATATAAAAAGGAATTCAAAAAAATGGATGGGACATAATAAATATAGAATGACCTAGTTCAACAATAAAAATGGTTTCATGATCATTCATGAATGAAGTAAAAAATATTGAAATCACATTGTCCATGATTTCAGTAAATCAAAACATCACGAATGATGTTTTGATTCCTTAAATAAGCGGGAGAGGAAAAGAATATCGATGAAGAATTTTCCATTTACATTATAACATCCAGAATATACATGATTCTACAACTTTCATGAATCTTGGTTAAGAGGAGGTGAATAACTAAGAAGATAAGATATGAACTCAAAAGAAAAGACAATTTGAGAAATTTCTTATTAATATTCGGTAGCCTAATGACGTTATTTAAAGATTCATAATATAATTTTATGAGATAAAATGTGTCTCTACTCATTATTACATAATATGGGATGTAAGGGGGATATGTAATTAAAAATCCCAACATAATCCAAAGCGAATAATAAATAATAACATAAAATTAAAGGAAAGATAGAAAATGGAAGAGGATGTTTACCTCTTGATCTCTTATCCTTGAGATCCCTCTTTAGGCTTTTGGTTATGGCCTTTTTGTGAGACCAAAAACTGTAGGACGTGGGAAAGATCCATGGGGATGTATTTGGATGAACATAGGTTAGGCAGATGGAATGAGAGGTGTGAGAGGAAGAGGGGAATGATTGTGGTATTTATAGTAGAAGAGAGGGGTATTTTTCTTTATTTTAATCATTATTATAATATTAATTCTTTAGACTATGAATAATCGTAATTCATGTGACCCTAAAAATTATAAATGGCATGTGAGTTCAAACCAAGTGGGATTACATCACTTATGATGTCATAAATAGTGTATTTTTCAGATAATTTGAATATACATTATTTTACAATATTTCACTATTCATATAAAATTCATGAATTTTAGAAAAATCCCAAAAAAATTCACCGTTAGCATTTATCGATCTTTAGAATTAAAAAACGATGTACATTTTTTGAAAATAAATTTCTAAATATTATTAATTTAATTTCTAAATAAAATAAAACATAATTTAAAAATTAATAATAAAAAAACTATAATTGCATTTATATCACCTTGAAAAATTAATCAAGATATCATTATCATAAAGCATTAAAAAATAAAATAATAATATAATTTACTATTAATTAGGGTCATATTAGTATTCATATTATTATTCATAAGAGTATGTTACTATACACCAAAATAAATTTGGTTTTTTTAGGCTCCAAATAACATACTGATCACAATTGTAGTTGACCATTTTTTAAAATTCAAAATGTAGAAGTAGTAAAATTAGGTTTCAATTCATGTTATAATTATCTACATAAAAAAGTTTCATTCATTTAAATTTATTTTTAGAAATCCTTGGGGTTTTACAAATATAGAGCATCAACATAAGATATTTTAAATTTAAAACAACCTTATGGGTTTACTTATATAAAATGTTACAATTCAATCTGTAATGTATAATAAGTGTCTATAAGTTCTCCTATATGATACAAACATTGAAAAAACACTAAATGCTTATTATATGAAAATATGGGGATATTTTTCTACTAGGGAAATTATATGTGGATTTGAGTTTTTAATAACATATTCAAATTGTGTGGAATAATGAAGTATCATTGAAAACACTCACATTAAATCATGTAATGAAATATGAATAATGAAATAATGCTTCAGATAAATTTTAGAAAATTTTAGACTACGTGGCCAAGGTAGTGGAGCTTAATTGAAGGGAGATTAATGTTATTATCCACATGTATATATGTAATTACTTTCTTATCCATTTAAAATGATCCTGGAAATATTATAAAAGTACATATAATATATCCCATGATAATATGATATGAATTTTGATATGACGAAGTGTTTAGAGGTAACAAAAATAAATATAGGGGGGATTGTAGAATATACAATTGGAGGATTCATCCTGAATAATGACCATTATAGGGGAATTTTCTTAATCATTATATTTTTATGACAATTAAAAGAACAAGTGTAGATTGAGATCTAGTGGGGTTTGGTTGAGGTGTATTTGTGGATTCATGTCTAATTATTAGACAAATATTATCTTCTTATTCTGTTGATAATTTTTTTATAGTTTGATCATCCATTATGTGAACTTATTTGGTTTCATGAAGATACTAGAGTCGAACTATATTCCTTTAAATATTTTGTTGGAGCTTAGTTATCTGAAATATGATAATATCCTAATATGCTAATGAAACCCAATTTGTAAACCATAAATAAAATTATTATATTAGCATAATAAGAATAGATATACTTATATGGACCAAGGATTGTACTAATATACTGAAGTGTGACTTAAGTGAGACATTGGAGAGATATAGTGAGTATTCTATATCTGTACTCAGGAATTAAATCATATAAAATTCTAAACAACAAAATTAATCACAACACCCCCACTGATACTCATTTGATTTACATAAACATAAAATTATCACACTCATGTTCATCTACTTATAATTTCATGTTTTACTTCTCTTTAATTCCATGTTATGTTATTTTATAATTTATTAAACTCTTTAATATCCTTTGACTGTTCACATTGATAAACATCACTATTTTTTAAACACACCATCCATGTTGATATGATTTGCGGTCACATATATTTAATATTATACAACACCCTTAGTAAGGTGATTCATGCCTATAATACATTAATATTATGAAATTATATATCAATTTTCATTACATTTCAAAATATTACCCTCATAAGGTTCGTGACTAGTTTGTGTCTTTCGAGACTAGAATCATAATATACTTATAAAATATCATCAACATTTCTAAACAATGTCATTCTATCATAATAAAATAGTTATAAATTTTATTCTTAACACCTTTCTATATAAACTAATGAATAAAGAAACATAATAAAGGATGATCTTAGATGTTCAATATGATTAAACATATGACATATTAATAAATGATCATAATTGAGCATAGGAAATTTATAATGGTACAAAGGAATGATTATAAATTACAATATTCATACTCAATCAACCATGGATCATTAATCATAAATCATTTCATAATTCCTTATCATAACAAAAAAATTATGTTATAAGCACACATAATCATCAATAATTAACCATGGAGCATGAGAACATATCATAAGAGGAAGGAATAAACATCAGGCATACATATAATCATAAAATCATTTCCATATATAATGATCTCTACAGAGAATATCATAGTGGATTTGGTTCAGTCTTATTTTTATCATTTATGTAGTCGTGTTTCACCCCAAGACAATATTATTGGATAGAGTCCCCTACTGAACTGGGTATACTCCCAATTCTAGTGCATTTTATCTCATCAGATATCAATCATTACCCATTATGTTGAAGGGACACATAATTCAAACCCCACCCATCACATAATGAAAACCATACCTATGTGTACCCAAATATTTGAAAAAATTCACCACAACATAATATCACTACCTATGGAAAGGCATCAAATTTCTTAATAATTTCATCACTTTATCATAACATAACATATGGGAACGATGTGGTTTTTATAAAATCATCCTTGAATCATCATTATCATAATTATTTCATAGATATAAATTAGATGGTATTATAGGATGATAAAAACAATGAAGAATGCCAATACTTAACGTTATTGACATATATGAAAAATACGCTTGAAATAACATTTAATACTTTCTTTGAAAACCTCAAAAATATGTAATTTTATTTTTATAACTCAATTATTGAAAATTACCTGAAAATTGAGATAATGATATTCATTGAAAATATCCTTTAAAATTTGTAATGTAACCTTAAAATCAATAAATGATCATGATAAAATGAAAATTCATTCATACCGTATATGTCAAAAAGTACATTTTTCTACTAATTTTCAATTTTTTACAAAAAGATCATTTTTAAATATATTTAATTAAAAATATTCCCTTTTAAACATGTATAAAATTTTAAAAGGTAATTAAAATGTATATCTTAAAAAAATTAAATATGGTTAAATATATCTTAATTCTTTTTGTAATACATGGATATAAAAAATGTTTGATGACCAAAGAGGAAAAAAGTGTACTTTTATTTGAAACACATGAATTGATCATTTTAATTAACAAATAAATAAAATGTTACCAATAAATAATGAGAAAAATAAAAATATAGTTGAGTAAAATATATGGGGTGTAAAGATCATGATCTATATAATTTACCTCAATAGAGATTTAGCGTAGACAATATCCAAAAAGAATTACATTGTATTTCAACCCCTTACCTCAAGTCCCACCATTATTCATATGAATACAATCATACATTATAATAAATATATATTTATTTTAAATATCATATAGAACCATATTAATACATAACATACTATGTAACATTCTTTAATAATCTCCATTTATTATTATATTGACTATTTCTTAATTTAATGTAACATTCCGATGAAAACAGACCTATTGTCCATTCATGTTTCTATTATAAAGTTCTTCTATGGGAACCTTGTATGTTGTTTTATCATATTTATAAAAAATATCATAAAATAATAATTCTATTAATTCATTATATTTACTTTTATAAAAATTCATAAATGCCTTCATGAATAATGGATCACATCACTTTATGAATGTGGTAGTCCTCATGCACGTATGTCAATGTTATAATTTTAAAAATGATGAAATGATAAAAAATTTCAAACGATATTACAATTATAGATAAATAATTATTTCATAAATATAATATATAAAAATTTATCTTTCATAATAACAAAGAATCAATTATGGTGATGGATAATAAATCATAACACTATATGGAGGTGTCAATCCACACGTACGGACAAGTGATGAACTCATTTACATTTGATAGAAAGGAGGATAAATATAGTTATCCTATAATATTAATAACCCCTTCATATATCTAATAAATTATAATCATTTTTATGGGATATATAAAACATATTTATTGGAAGTAGAAGAAGAATGAAACATGAAAAACATCGGTAAGAGAAAATATTGCTTCATTAAAAAACCTCCTATGGATATATTCTTAGGGACCACTGAGTTGGAATTTTATAAATATAATCACCTAAATAAAGATGTTTTTAATTCTAAAAAGTGTTTGGTTTTGGTTTGGGTGATATAAAGAGATCATGTGGTCTAGAAAAGAGAGGATAGAGGGTATCCTTTTATAATTGAGCAGAGTGGAACACTTGTAATTTCTAAGAATATTAAAATACAATAAAGACAAACTCGGGGAAATGTGACACCAAATTAAATTATTATTGAACATCGGATGATATATATTACTATTATATTCATCCAATTTTATTTATAAAATATTTAATGTCATTTTTACACTTATATCTATATTTTAAACTCTCTTTAACCCCTTTAAACCGTTATCATATAAATGAATATTTACCTCTGTTACTATCCATAATATATAAAAACTATGTTTAACTAATAAAATAATATTAATTTTTATTATTACTAATACAAAATCTATTTTACATGATTCAAATTATATTTGATACCTAGGTTCTATTTACAATAAGTCCAAAAAAATCAATAATCTAATTTAAAAAAACAAAATTTATTCAAAAAACAATGTTTACCATCATTGAATTACATATATAAACAATTAGGTAAATAATGAAATATTTTAATAAATATATTATCTTTAAATATAATTTTTATCATTCATCAATATATTTTAATTTAATTTTTTTTTGATAAAAACAAATTTTATGCGTAAAACATTTTTTAGAAACACATAACCTTTTTACATTAAAATTATCTTATATAAATTTTTATGCAATTAAAATATAATGCATTTTTTTATTAATAAGTGAAAAATTGTTTTAATAAATTAGTTAGTTAAATCAATATCTTCAAATCCAACGGGTAGGGGATAACAATCACATTAAATAATAATAATAATTTATTAGTGTATATTGACATATTTACACTCGGCGTTGTATGTAAAATGATATCAAAGAATTAAAATTTAATTAAATAGAAATATATAATTAAATGTTGAGTTCTTCCCTTTGTTAATATAGGTAGAAATATAGTCATTGATCAAGATTAAATCCTTATTCCTTTTTACATAACTGAGTGATAGTTATCATTGAATGGATTAGTAAACTCCCAATCAAACATTGGATATATCCTAAATCGGGCGATCCATTTCAATATAACAATAAATCATTAGATATAAATTTTATGAGAGAGTTTTGAATGATTTTATTCTAATGATTGTAATAATTGTGTATGTGAATTTAAGAGTAAAACATAATATAATTAACTGAGAAAAAGAGTTAAATAATTCTTAATAATAAATTTGAATATCACAAAAATATTAACCCTTACTTCAGGGAATATCCTTGATAAACCGTATGCAATAACATGTTTCATATGATATAATATGATATAAATAGTAATTGAATATATTAAATATTGTTAAATGGTTATGTGTCATTACCATGAATAATCTTAACATTCAAAAATGAAAAATTTGTTGACAATGTTCTATAATAATTAATGTATTTGAAAAGTATATCATATATTATATTAATATAAAATAGAAATTAAAGAGTGAAATATATTGTGAACCTTCATCAATAATATTCGAAGGTATAATTTTAACGAGAACACCAATATAGATATTTAATGGAACATTTGCCTAAACATGTTGGTTATTACGAGATGCTAATATATATAGTTTTGTTATTTGAAGAAAATGATTAATGATAACCAATATAAAAACATATTTCAAAATATACCTTTATTATTTAGTAAATTCATCAACCCACTTTCATTCAATTATAATAGCTCATCATTTTGGGTGATGATTATATATACATATTTTCACTGCCACTCCATAAAATGATACATTACTAAGACATGTTTTCATGTAACATGATTTATAATAAAAATATTTTTATACACTTAAAATTACAGAATCACTTTATGTTTCGATATTTACAGAATTTACATTAATAATTAACATACATCCATTAAAAATAATGTAGTTATGGTTTCAAAAAAAATTAATCCTAAATGAAACTTCACCATGGGTATAGCATGCAACATATATATTTTTATTTATCTAAAAAAGTTATATTAGAGTTCATTTATTTAAGTGTAGTTTTCATGAGAAAGAGAAATTGTTCCTCTAGAATATTCTATTACATATTATTATAATAACATTATTTATGGTAGGAGTTATTGGATTTAACTAAAGGGAATGATATTTTAAGGATTTTTTAGAAGAGATATTATATTATTTTCATTCCATTAATGGTTATTTAACTAATTGAATAAATTAGTATAATATATAGAGGATTTAATATTGATAATATCAATGTGAAATTTTTCAGAGATAATAATGAGGGATAAAATAATTGATTGAGTATAGGTTAGGTGAGTAATTACAATTCATTAACTGAATTATTAATAGATGACTAAGTGAGTTTATTGAAGAGAGGCATGAAAAAAAGAGGTTATGAAGGAAATAATATCATTAAATCTAGTTATAAGAGGACTATCATATGAAGATGATTATTGAGAAATGAGGAATGATGTTAGAAGAAGGGTTATCTCTACTATCTGATGCACCTATCATTTATTTTCATTCAATCACTAAAGATTTTACTCTAGATTGTATATATAGAAATGGGTTTGTAGAAGAAATTATGTGTCAATGATAGATAATCAATAATAATTATCATGGCATAATGATTATATTATAATTTAAAAAAATAATATAATTGTTTCATGAATATTTCAATGTAAGAAAATATATAATTTTTATATAATTATTATAAATACTTAAGAGAATGGATATATGACAATTTTCATGGCATGTGTGAATAATTGTAGACTCATAATTCAATTTTCATAACAAATAAAATTTGACATTATCCTCTTCTATTCCACAAAACATGATATTTAAATAATCTATTTCCCTATTTCAAAAGGTTCATTCCTATTTCCTCGGATTGGGAACTCATATACAAATATTCACATAAACATTGTACCAAATAACATGTTTTGTAGAACAATTTCATGTGGTTAATTACATATATCCATGATAGATAAAAATATTTATTTATATGATAACAATTTTATTTTATATATAAATGATGATTTATGGATGAATCATGATTATATAGTGTAGACATCAATCACATAGCTTCTACCAAATTAATGATTTAATATATTTTAGTGAATAAATAAATAGTAATGTTGATTTTTACAATTTAAAACATATGATACAATTTATTTGAATTTATATCATATTTTAAATGTAATGATTACTTATATGTGATTTATTATAAATCATTTTTGTGTGTTCTGATGCATTGCTTTTCATAAAATATTAATTCCTATTAAAATTTGGGTTTTTATTTATTTATCAAATATTAGTTTTTGGCGAAATGTATAAACATGATATCCAATAATTGGTTGGATTTGTTTTATAAATAATGGGGTTTTGAGGGAAATAATTTTAAATATGGGTATTTTCTATTATTTTCTCCGAGTTTATTTTTTTGAAATATGGGCTTTTCAATCTATTTCATCAAATTATTTTTTGATCTTATTTCAGAAACAAGTAATTATATTTATAATGTGGTTTTTATTGATAAAGATAAGTATAATATTATTTTTCTTCGACAGAGTTCAATGAAGAGATTTTGGAAATAAGTGATTGTTTAGGTTATTCCTTTATCTATATAAATAATTAATAGAGTGATAGTTTTTTATGTCAGAATTTATAACAAATGTGTTTTCCCATTTTAATATATCATAATATTATATGTAGTGATCTTGGAATATTAAATCACACAACCAACCAATAAGACTACTTGGATGGATATAATAATTGAGGATAGTTAAGTAAAAAATGTTATAATGGTCATAATAATTTTTATCATCTGTATAGTTTATTTGTGTAAGGGATATATTTTGAAAACAATTATGTTTTTTCTTGTGAGTATTTTTTCTTACATGATAATAGTTTCTATACTTCTTCATCACTCATTGATGCGTGAACATAATTATACTATTGATAATGAAATGGTTAGCATTTTAATAAATGTTATTATTATCATATTTTCAATTTATATAATGAATATTTTATATAAAAAGGCTCTGATAAATTGTTTATATAAATGTTTCATAAAACATGAATTATATTTAAATATTTATATTTCTGACACATAGAGTTATCTTGAATTCTTGGGGAAATCTTAAAGGGTTTAAAATCACCCCATGCATTTATAATTTGGTTGAGAATTTGATGTTATTTGACATGATGAAGGAAAAAATAAGGTATTAATTATTTATACATAGTGTTCGATAAATTTATGATGATTATAGGGTATGTGTATTTTTATGTATTAGAGATTTTAGGTACATTAATATTCTTTTGTCGTCATTTTTTCCTCTCATTATTTTTGTATTACAAAACATATATCTTTCTAAATTCATGTTTTAATTTAATTGGTTTTAAAAATAATTTTCTTTATTAATTTATGAATTCTGATACTTGATGGATAATCCTTCCTCTCTTATATATATATTTTCCCATGTAACATCTTTATTAAATATATTTATTGGTGAGAGTAATGGAGGATCTATAACAAACCGGTTAATATTTTAATATTTAGGTACTCATTTTGGGTCACTAAAACATGTTTATCAAAACAATTTTATGTCATGGTATGTTATTTTGACATGATAAAAAGAACAATATAAACATAGAATAAACCCAAATAATGTTACTGATAACCATATTTATTGAAAACATTAAGTTTCTAAGTATAATGACTATAATAATGGTTAATGATAACCATTATTGTATATAAGATATTAACCTTATCCTAATGGGTTATTGTGGGAAGGTTTCCAATAATAATTCATTATTAGTTACAAATACATCATATGAAATTGGTATTAAAAATATATTTTCAATAACCTAATGATGGATTATTTTCAAAAGTTACTTCAAAATACATAGGAAAATATTTACACTTCTGTGTGAATTATAAAATATCACAACATAAAAGTTTTTATATTTCCAAGAAATAATTAATAATTAAATAAAAAATAACAGATTCATTGAATTAATTGATATAATGAATAGTATAATCATAAAGAAGTAAAATTTCTCTTATATTTTTAAATAGGGAATGATGAGTTCTATTTATGAATTATGTGTTAGTCCTATGAGGTTTTAAGATACTTTATTATTAAATTATATCCAAAACACAATATAAATATAAAAATTTATACTTTATGTTACATTATATACCAATCCCAAACACTATAATTGAACACCAAAAATTATGTCCCATTCTCTCTCCATAGGCTCAAAGTAATCAATAAATAAATTCATGAATCACCCATGGTTATTGAAATAATAGAAATTTGGATCTATCAAATCAAATTATTAAACATAATTTTTAATTGGCTAATTGAACCTAATATTAAAATTATTAAAATATACACAAATCAATTTCATTCACTCTTGAACAAATTAATATTTGACAACAGATCCATTATGATAGCATTCATTTCATATATAATAGTAGATACTATATAATTATTTCTATGGGATACATAAAAGAATAAAAAATGGAACCCCAAAGATGACCGTAAGTGGGAATAAAAATTATGTATAACTTACAGACATAGATTCTTTGCAATTACACCATAATTGATATTCCAAATACCAAAGCAGTGTTCCTGATCAACTTTTGAAATCAAAAGTTCCAATGTCTATCACTCTTTTTTAATGGGGATAATTTACACTTTTTGATTTATAATGATTAAATGAAACTAAAAATGAAGAAGAAAACTCATACTATTAATAACACAATTTTTCAAGTTTTATTGGGATTTCATAAATATTGGGCTAGTAAAAACATAAGAAATATGTAACTGGTGATCAACCATGACCACACACAATATGGGGAATCTTTCAATTTGTAATTACACCTCCTCCATAGTCTAATTAAAAAGTCTATGTTTCATACCAAAACAAAAAAACATGATCTAAATAGTAACACAAATAAATAAAAATTGGGCTACATAAAAACAATTTTGTGTATTTAGGGTATGATAAAGCAGAAAATATGATAAAACAAATAATTATGTAATTAAATTTTTATGTCATACAAAAAATAATTGTTTGAAATGAAATTTTAAATTATTTTAAATTATTTTATGTGATAATGAAAATAATTACATTAAATTTTTATATAAAAACTAATTTATATTAATCAAATAAATGAATTGAAGTATATAAGTGAAATATCCATGATAATCATGATTTATATATTATAAAATAAAAATAAAAACATAGCGTAAAACATTGTATAAAGTTGATCACAACCAGAAGAAAATTACATAATGATATAAAACACAACATGTGATTCAATCCTCTAATATGTTTGGACCTTTATATTTGTGGGTACACTATTCTGAAAATGATGATTCATAAAATGATACAAAACCTGACATATGATCTTAGTTATGTTATAGGAAAGCCCCATTAAATGGCGTAAACATCATTACATGAACTAGATAATCAGTGGTATTTAATTGTGGATCACTCATCCTAATTACCCATATTATTGGAAATTCTTGCAATGTGATTTTGTCAAACTAAAAACCATGATCATTTTATTAAATAGATATTATAATAAACAACACAGCAAATAGAAAACTATTGCGAGCTGACTATATGATTCCTTCTACTCCATCAGGGTCATCTGTGATGATTTTTTTGTCTAATTTCTAGTCCTCCTACAAAGTCATGTATGTAATTCATCTATATTGGGTTATATCCTCCAATGATTTCATCCATAAGTCTTCCTAATTTATGAATAGAATTACTGATTCACTAGATCCTATGGGGATCAATAGAAAATCAATCATACTAGAAGAAAATTAGTCCCCTTTGTGAAATCAATATGTTGATATGATCTATCTAAGGATAATCTCCACAAGACTCAAATGAACTATAAATTTGATGATGGTGGTTTCTAGGTGGTGGTTGACCTAAAATATATTAAAAAAATTATTATAATGTGTATGTTCATGATTTTTAGGAACATTATATACTCAAAATGTTATAAACAATGATGAAATGAAAATATAACATCGCATATCTCACACCGTTGGAGTAGTAGGAAATGAATATTGAATCAAGTTGGAAAAGGATCCTTTCAAATAATTATGGGATCTAAGAAGTAGATAAACATGGTATCAAAAATTGGAAACACTCATCAGAAACTGTGAGTAATTTAAATCTCATAATGGGATCCATATATTAATAACTTAAATCAGATGGAATCAACTACTAAAATTTCTATTTGACTTCACTGATTGATCTGGGTATTTTAGAACCCTAAATTTATTAATGATCTTACATACGTAATTAGATCTCTCTAGAAACTAGACAAATGATCCTTGAATATAGGGTTAGCCTATTACGAAAGGATACATGTTGATGCTAAATTTTTCTTAATGCTCTTAGATATGATTAGACTCATTATTAATGTTAAGAAATTTGATATCAGGATTGTATATAAGAGTACCTTTAACCATATATATATGTCAGTAAAATTGTTGAACTCAAAATTATCAAGAGTAGGGTGAAACCAAAATAGATCAATCTAACTCATCAAGTATAATACTATAAGGAATTTAAAAAGATTAAAAATGAATAAATATTATCTTGATGGAAGGTTATCCCTCAATGAAAATTGTTCTTTTGAAATGGGTAAATTTTAACCAATATCCCTACCCTGGATCGAAAAATTAATATAGGTGATTTTGGGAAGAATTTATTGATGAGGAACAAAAATGGGGTTCTAGGATCCTCCATCTAAGAAAAAATAGCTGATAATTTTATAAATTATAAGGATAAAGACCACCTATAAAATAATGAATATCTGTGTATTTCTATTTAATGATTACATGACATTAAGATTTTTTTTGGGCTATATTCAAAATGAGGATACTTTTTTTCATTTTTTTTGTATCTCAATATGATTACATTCAAATTTCTCATTATTCCCTTTATATCTATATAAAATAGTATGACTCAGAAGACTTATAGAATCATAAAAATTGTACTCAGCTCACTCTTGAGGAATCTATAGAGAATGCCTCTCATGTAATTTTTAATACAACTAATCCTTTTTTAACATCTTGTGAATCAAAATAAATGTAATATTTGACAATTAATATAAACTTGCAAAAAATCATTGTTCAATAGATGATGTATTAATGTTTGTGGATAAAACTCCATCCTCAATGATCTTCAACACTCCTATATTGTCACAAATTTTAATATTGACCATATAGAATCTGATGATTTCCAAGTCCAATATGGGAAATAGACTGATGAAACTTGAAAATTTATAAGGAAATTTTTTTTGAGGTTAATAAATATGGTTAAAAACATAATCAAATGTTTAAATAATTTTATTTGGATCTATCAAGTAGTAGAATACTTTTATACAACCAACTACAATATAGAGATATATTCATATTCATAAGCCTAAATTTCCAAAAATTTATAATTAAATAAAATTATTATCTTTTATATTTTTTTCCCTGTAAAATAGTGTTTTTCATACATTGATGGAAGTAATAGATTTTTAGAAGTGGGAACCCTTGGGAATTTTTCTCTTTCCTCCATTGATAGTGTATATACATTTACTATTGAGGAAAATTAATTAATTTCGGGGAGGATACCCTCATGTTCATAGGTTATAATATTTTATTTACTCAAAATAAAGATAATAGGAAAATAAAATGTTCTGGTGAATCATTGAAAACATCGACAGTAAAATCCAGATCATTGGATTATTCATAGAAATTTTGATGAAATTTTGTCTTTCAGGGTGATGATAGGTGCATTATATTCCATGAACTCTACAATAGATAT
Source organism: Viscum album (assembly GCA_963277665.1). Lineage (NCBI taxonomy): Eukaryota > Viridiplantae > Streptophyta > Magnoliopsida > Santalales > Viscaceae > Viscum > Viscum album. The sequence goes on along the minus strand of OY728159.1, from coordinate 596,777,752 downwards.
TAAAACCATGATTGAAGTTAAAAATTTAATAGAAATAAAAACATTTTGGGACACATACACTTATTCTAGAGGGCACAAAAACCAAAATTTGTCTTGAAAAAATTGTGAAGCCTTCTCCATGGATCAGAAAGTTGTTAAAAGGGGAATTATTTCACATATCACACTTAAATATATATACTATAACCACCATACAGTCTTCGTTAGCCTTATCCTCTGAAACATAATTCCTATTTATCCTTTTAGGTTTAACAACGCATGGTCCTCCCAATCTAATTAATGAAAACATGGACATGATATTTGGAATACTACTCACTATATAAATGATTTATTTTCATGTGTCATGAATATGATGGCTTTGAAGTACACATTCATTGGATAGTGAATAGATAACTCCAATAGGATGGAAAGTAAAATTTTCTCATTTTAGAATATTCATAATTAGATATAGGGCAGATCCATTAATTCTAATTTTTTCTTGGTTTTCCACCATGAAATTTAACACTTGAACAAGATGTATTCCATTCTCTCTATAATGAAAAAAATAAAAATGATATGATAAAAAGAAATAAAATTAAGTATATTTATAATAATACTAAACTTTAAAACTATAATAAATGAGATAAGACAGGTCTAAGACCACTCACCTTCCTATTATACGGTGATCGTTTCATTGGTAATGAAGAATGGATTGCTGATCACATGATGTCTTATTTTTTCAACTATATCAATATGTTGTACCACAATAAGGATTCAACTACTATTATCATTCCTAACATTATTATATATTAATATAACAACCTCACTAATATCATTCCAAAAAAATTAGAAATTAGTGATTCATTTTTCTATATTAAGTTTGAAAGTTCTCCAAACAAGAATGATTTTTCCAAAAAAATTTCATATAATAGTTTGTATATTATTCAACTGGATTAGTGAATATTAGTCAAATCATGTTTTTCCAATGGAACTCTTCCATGATGTATTAATTCCCAATTCTTCACCCTAATTTCCAAAAATGAAAGTGGATTTAAGATATATCTATTTAGAATCAATTATCTTATCAACACATTCTAAAAAATTATCACTAAAAATTTATTTTATAGACATTCTGAAATTTATAATAAAAGTATCTCCTTGAATTAGTTATGAATGTTTGAAATGAAGAACTAATTAAAAATACATTCAAATAGTGTATGAAAGTTCACTATTCCTAGAAAATCAAATAAGCGTGCGATAATTTCCCTCAACCTATGTATCAAGAAGTCCATTGATACTAGTGTAGGGACATTATTCAAAATGTTCCTTACAACTTTTTATCAATGTTGTTTTTATTAACATGGTTAAATAACTATTTGGTTATGTTTACATTGATTTTTTAAAATATGGATCCCCCAAAGTATAATTTAATTGCTTGAAGGGGGTTAGACAAGATGATACCCTCTATTATATATTCTTCTCTATTTCTTAATATTATTTTTCTAGGATCCTTACTCACATGGTTGATCAAGGTAATATTAAAACCATTCGCATATCAATGAATCTTATTATCACTCCCAATATTATTTATAGTTATGAAATCATTATCTATTTTTAGTAGGATGAAATAAATATTAAAAACCTCAATGATGTACACTCCCACCATGAACATTTATCCAAGAATAAAAACTATTAGAAGAAGTATTTAATCATCATTTAGAAGGGGATTTACACTACTTGAAGAACATGCACCATGATAAACCTATGAATTAATATAGGACATATTCCAATTACCTACTATGGTATCCCAAATTTTTTGGGGGATCAAATGATAGTTATGTCTATGTTATTTTTGATCAAATTAATTATCATCTATCAACTATGAAAGGGATGTCCCTATCAAAGTCCTGTTTGATTCTCCTTGTAAAATTAACTATCATTTAAAAATGGTTCTATAAATTATTATCTAAAAATGGTACATAGTAAATTTAAATTACACCAATGCATATGTCTATTTTGTTGGATTTGAATAATTTCTGATAGAAAAATGATAACCATTCCATGGAAAAAATTCTATAAAACTTATACATATAGAGGTATGGGAATAAAAAACACTGTTCTTTTTAATGATTCCCACTAGACTGGGTACACTTAGAACCTTATTAATAGTGACTCGATGGCTCTTATAATTCTTAAAGCTATATTATTTGGTAAATTGATATGCTTAATCCTGTATTATCTTGAATCTTCTATTTGGATGACCATCTACTCTCCTTTATCCCATATTAAGTCACAATATATATATATTTAAAATAGGGGGTCTTCTATTAAATTAGGACTTAATAGTTAGACCTATAATCCTCTGATTTCAACAGTGAAATATCAGCACCCTCCCTTGATCCTAAAATATCAATTAATAATTATTTTGAAATTCCTTAAACAAATATCATATATAATATTAGCACCCTACTCAATAGTGATTCTTTTTCACGTGGTGATAATGTGTTCTTTTGGGAACTAATACATCCCTTCCTTTTAGACCCCAAAACATATTATTGTTCCACAATTATTGATTTCTGCATTTATTTTATCTATATTAATAGATCTCTTTATCCTTAAACTATTCTATCACATTTTTTCCTTTTTTCTTATTGACTACTATTGAAACAACAATGGTGATTTTTTATAATATTTTGGTATTTTTATTTTTCTCAAGTGCATCGTATGAAATCAAAATTGGGAGGATTATAACCATATCATCCAATTTTATTTCACTTAATCTATATTGTTTAATTAAATTTATGATCTCATTGATGTAAAACTTCCAGAATCATTCTACCTCACCTCCCATCTCTAGTAATTTAGAGGTGTTCAGTTTCTACCCTAAATCAGAAACCACTTCAGTACTTATATGGATAATATTATACATGTTATCTAATATTTCTGTACCATTTTTTCTCATAATAAAAATCCATTCATCCTTTAATATGCCCATTTTAGGATCATCACTATGATTAAAGTATCTATCTCAGTTCAACATGTCAATTTTTACAATTCTATGCTAGATTTCCCACTTTAGAGAAGGCTTGACATCACTAGAAACAATAATCCCCCGGTGAAGACCTTTTAATTACATTGAGATGCTCATATTGTGATGTAAGTATAAATTATAATTAATGTTCTTTAAAAGTTAATCTAGTCCCTTTAGTTTTTTTTCTCTTGTCACCCATGATTATAATGGAAAGGTACATAGATGCTTCTTTGGAACATGTGTAATATAATTAACATCATAGGAATAAATTCATTACATCATAAATACTAAATTATTTTCAAGTAAAAAAGGATGGAAAAATATTTTTATTAAAGGAGATTAAATGAATATATATATATTTATATATTTATATATTTGTTTTTATTGATTCATTAATCATTCATAAATATTCACATCAAGATAGATGGAATTTTTTCATTTTTTTCTCCATCTACATCATCACTCAAGTTAAGTAGGAGGATATCTTAGTGGTGAATTGGTTCAAAAATAAATGATATGATAATTAACTCACATGGTTTGAAGAACTTTGATTTTGGTTTCTTTTTCATTTTGAGATATTTGTTACTAAAATTTAATCTTTCATACACATGTTATCTTTACTTCTCTAAATAATAGATTATTGTAATCTTTGGGGGAGGAATACCCCGCATAAAAAAAACCAACAACGTCAATGTAAAGTCATGAACTTCTATTTATTGTTTTACAAGATTTTTAAAGGACTCTGAAATATGATGGATCATGATTCTAAATCCCAGTGTGTCCGTAAAAATCTATCCAGAAATTGTTAAAAATAAAATATCATTCATGACTAGTTTTCTCGAAAAAGTTGAATAACTATTAAATGGTTGCCCATATCCTAAATATGAGGGCACAATTGCATTTCGGGAAAGCAAGGCCAAAACTAGAGCTTTACCAAATCTCTTCTTCAGTTTTCCTAAAAACAAATATCACATTATTCTGTCCAATTAAATTTATCCTGTTTTTCTATTAGCTTAGTTGTCAGTCTAGATAACCATGCAATGTTCCTAACAAAATTTCAGTAATATCCTTCTATCCTAAGAAAAATATGAATTTCGGTTACATTTTTAGGTCTTGGCCATTCATCGAGCACATTTTTTTGGGAAAGATCAACTTTAATTCCATCCTTATTTACAATGTTCCAAATAAAATAAATATGATTCAACCAAAAATCACATGTGTGGATTTTTCCATAGAGTTTATTTTCCATTAAGGTTTGTAGGACATCCTTTAGATTTTTTTTATTTCTTTTCATTATTTTTAGAAAAAACTAGAATGACATCTTTAAACACAACCACAAACTTATCCATGAACTCATGAAATATTATATTCATAGGATTCATTTACATAAAATGTTCATTATTTAACCCAAATGAGATAACAACATAGTCATAATGCTCATATCTAGTATGAAAGGCTATTTTCAGGATTTCATACACCATGACCATCAGCTGATGGTATCCAGATCTCAAGTCAATCTTAGAAAAGAACTGAGCTCCCTAGAGTTGATCAAACAAGTCATTGATGTGAGGAAAAGATACATGTTTTTAATAGTGATGTTTCCCAAAACACTATAATCAATTCAAAGTCTCATGGAACCATATTTCATTTTAACGAACAAAAAACGATCTCCTCATGGTGACGTGCAGGGATGAATAAAGATATTATTAAGTAAAACCTGCAACTGATTTTTTGATTCAAGAAGTTCTATTTGAGCCATAAGATATAGGGGTTTTAAATTTTTCAAAGCATCATGAACTAACTCAATTGTGAAATCAACTTCTCAATTATGTATTACAAGGATTAACTCATCAGAAAAACATCTAGGTATTCAATTACAACAAGCACATCATAAATTTGAACAGTTAAATTTCTTTAACAATATGAGAAAGGTAACATTAATTTCCATCATTTAACAGTTTTTCAGCTTCCTGATTTGTTATCAAATGTTCAGGTTCATTCTTGTATACAAATTGAAACTCTTTGTAAAAAAACTTATTTATCTTTACAGTCAATCTTACCCTGATAAACAGAAAGCTAATCCATTCCAAAAATAACATCAAACTCAACTAAGTGTAAAAAAAGGGTTCTAGGTAATGTACTTTCACATATCACAGTATAAAGATTCTTATAATTTCTCTTTACTATAATATTTCCCATAGGGTTTTAACAATAATTTTTGGTCTCATTTTTTTATTTTATATTTCTAATTTACCAAAAAATTTCATAGATATGAACGAATGTATAGGCCCCGTATCTAACAAATTTTTTAAAAAATCCGAGTAAACAAACAAAGTACCTAATACAACATCATCAGATGGCTCAGTATCCACTAACATAGTCGCAGGAAATCTCACTACAAATTTCTACTTATATTCTGGCTTCATTGCGTCCCATGGATCTCTCTTTGCCTAGGAATTTTCATAATGACCCATCTCACCACATTTAATAAAATTTACAGTTTTCATATCAGGATTAGTCTTAGGATCATTTTCAATAAAATCTCGGGCCATATGTCCAAACATACCAAATTTAAGACACTTCACAGTTTTGGTATGATATTCCATAGGGTTCTTCTTTCCACACTTTTCACAAAATGGAAACTAGATTTTTCTTACAATCAGATTTCATTGGTTGGTTATTGCCCATCGCTTTCCATTTTCACCTCTTATCATCCTTGTTTCCAAAGCGAACGTGATCATCAGAAAACTCCGTCCCTACCCTCTCAACACTTCATACAAGTTACTCATAACTTTTGAATTCACGGGAGGCCAACACCATTTGATACCTTGGCTTCAGTTCTGAGTAAAAGAGGATGATTTTTATATCAACATCCATAATATGATTTTGAGAATACCTCACTAGTCAGGTAATGTTTTCTTCATACACAGACACTGAATCTTTCTCCATCTATTTCAATTCAAGTAATTTCTTATCCATCCAATGTCGCACCACCTAAGGAAAATATTTTTCCATGAAAAGACATTTTAATTCATCCCACTCTAAGGAACCAATATCCGATCTATCCATGATATTCCTCACCATTGACCACCACTTATTAGCATCACCTTCAAAATGATAAATGGTAATACTTACCATTTGATTATCTAAACATCCCATAACGTCGATTATCTTTTCAAGGGATTTAATCCATCCTTTAGGCAATACTTGGTAAGAAGATCCATTGAAAGAAGTATGGTTTTGTCTCATAAAATGTTCTACTATTGTCATGTATCATTGTGGTACATCTAGTTTTTATTTTTTAGGGATTCCACCCCCATTTATTTCTTACATCTACTGAGCCATTACTATCACAAAATACTCAGTTACAATCCCTAATATTTCGGGCAGTATATTTGGAAGGATGTCATTCTATTAGTTCCTCTCCTCTTCAGCTTCCCGATTTCTTCTATAGACAACAATTCTGAAAAAAACAAATCTTAGACGAAGAAACATGGTAATAATTAAATTATATAACATTTCAAATTAAATTTAGAGTAAAAATAATTTATGGTATTCATTTAACATCATCCTATCCCCTAAAATTATCTAAACCATCCTCTAATACCAACAATAAGGACACGACCTTATTACATTACATAATCTTGATTTTTTTCAACAAATAACTTCCTTTAACATTAGAGATATTTTTGAAGTTCAGATCATTAGATAATTATGAAACAATACATTCATAACATTACACATTGTTACAGGTCAATTTTTTTAAAACTATAGAACATTAATGCTTAAAATGTGATTACTTTGACAATTCTTAAAACATTTAATTTGTCCTCCTTCTTTTTCTAACACATCATTATGACCTATAAAAACAATTTAAAAAACATGTGATGATCATAAAATTCTCAATAAGGGATGTAAATGAATGACAGAGCACATTAGTCCATGAATAATTGTAATGTATGAAACATTTTTAGAAGACATACGCTTCACTAATATATACCTAATTTATGAAAATAGAGATTTCCAGATTATTTATACAATAAATAAGAACATATATATATCAATAATGGTGTCATGGTGAATTACATACGTAATCTTGTAACCCTCCCGGCTACCTTACAATTTGAGACCCTCACGGCTACCATACCATTTGTGTAACCATCATAGTTACACTTAGATTAACCATATAGCTGAAATCCAACTTACACATACCCAATACATTGGAGGGAAACATAGGTCTACCAATCATCATAAACAATGACCAATAACCATAACATAATCATACAACATTAATAATATCATAAAACATTGCTTTTAAATTCTGTAAAAAAGAATATTATAAGAGGATTTTAAAAGTAAAGCCCCACACAAATATCATACAATTCATGTGATACATAATAGTGTGGATGGATTATGTATATAAAATTTAAATACACATAAATATTTAAAATAGAAAAATTTCCATTACATAAAAAATTTTAATACCACATAAATAATAAAGTAGAAGGTTAACACAATGAATGGAAATCGGGTTAAGAATTCCTTAGCTTGGGCTTGCCTTACTTCAATCTTGTTGAAATATCTTGTTTAATGGTAAAAAAAAGTGTTATTAATATCTGGTAGAAACATATATTTCTTTATAATACATTTTATGAACATTTCATTAAAACATTTTACCCATTAATTGTTATTATATTTTCCATGCACTATATTTGGGTGAGTTATTTACAAGATTTCCATGATTGGTGCATGATGGTAGTTCTTGCCGATTGGAATTGAAAATGTATAATTGGAATGGAGTGTTTTTTTCATATTTAAAGAAGCATAAATTTTATCATTTTTATTTTGAATTCTTAAACGAGGATGATTCATTAGTTTAAATAATAATGATGTCCGTTGAGATCATTTTAGTGGTTCTTTGATATTAATGACCTCATTTTGTTTTATAAATTAAAACCATATATAAAAAGGAATTCAAAAAAATGGATGGGACATAATAAATATAGAATGACCTAGTTCAACAATAAAAATGGTTTCATGATCATTCATGAATGAAGTAAAAAATATTGAAATCACATTGTCCATGATGTCAGTAAATCAAAACATCACGAATGATGTTTTGATTCCTTAAATAAGCGGGAGAGGAAAAGAATATCGATGAAGAATTTTCCATTTACATTAGAACATCCAGAATATACATGATTCTACAGCTTTCATGAATCTTGGTTAAGATGAGGTGAATAACTAAGAAGAAAATATAGGAACTCAAAAGAAAAGACAATTTGAGAAATTTCTTATTAATATTCGGTAGCCTAATGACGTTATTTAAAGATTCATAATATAATTTTATGAGATAAAATGTGTCTCTACTCATTATTACATAATATGGGATGTAAGGGGTATATGTAATTAAAAATCCCAACATAATCCAAAGTGAATAATAAATAATAACATAAAATGAAAGGAAAGATAGAAAATGGAAGAGGATGTTTACCTCTTGATCTCTTATCCTTGAGATCCCTCTTAAGGCTTTTGGTTATGGCCTTTTGGTGAGACCAAAAACTATAGGACGTGGGAAAGATCCATGGGGATGTATTTGGATGAACATAGGTTAGGCAGATGGAATGAGAGGTGTGAGAGGAAGATGGGAATGATTGTGGTATTTATAGTAGAAGAGAGGGGGTATTTTTCTTTATTTTAATCATTATTATAATATTAATTATTTAGACTATGAATAATCGTAATTTATGTGACCCTAAAAATTATAAATGCATGTGAGTTCAAACCAAGTGGGATTACATCACTTATGATGTCATAAATAGTGTATTTTTCAGATAATTTGAATATACAGTATTTTACAATATTTCACTATTCATCTAAAATTCATGAATTTTAGAAAAATCCCCAAAAAATTCACCGTTAGCATTTATCGATCTTTAGAATTAAAAAACGAAGTACATTTTTTGAAAATAAATTTCTAAATATTATTAATTTAATTTCTAAATAAAATAAAACATAATTTAAAAATTAATAAAAAAAACTATAATTGCATTTATATCACATTGAAAAATTAATCAAGATATCATTATCATAAAGCATTAAAAAATAAAATAATAATATAATTTACTATTAATTAGGGTCATATTAGTATTCATATTATTATTCATAATAGTATGTTACTATACACCAAAATAAATTTGGTTTTTAGGCTCCAAATAACATACTGATCACAAGTGTAGTTGACCATTTTTTGAAATTCAAAATGTAGAAGTAGTAAAATTAGGTTTCAATTCATGTTATAATTATCTACATAATAAAGTTTCATTCATTTATATTTATTTTTAGAAATCCTTGGGGTTTTACAAATATAGAGCATCAACATAAGATATTTTAAATTTAAAACAACCTTATGGGTTTACTTATATAAAATGTTACAATTCAATCTGTAATGTATAATAAGTGTCTATAAGTTCTCCTATATGATACAAACATTGAAAAAACACTAAATGCTTATTATATGAAAATATGGGGATATTTTTCTACTAGGGAAATTATATGTGGATTTGAGTTTTTAATAACATATTCAAATTGTGTGGAATAATGAAGTATCATTGAAAACACTAACATTAAATCATGTAATGAAATATGAATAATGAAATATTGCTTCAAAAAAATTTTAGAAAATTTTAGACTACGTGGCCTAGGTAGTAGAGCTTAATTGAAGGGAAATTAATGTTATTATCCACATGTATATATTTAATTACTTTCTTATCCATTTAAAATGATCCTGGAAATATTATAAAAGTACATATAGTATATCCCATGATAATAGGATATGAATTTTGATATGACGAAGTGTTTAGAGGTAACAAAAATAAAGATAGGGGGATTGTAGAATATACAATTGGAGGATTCATCCTGAATAATGACCATTATAGGGGAATTTTCTTAATCATTATATTTTTATGACAATTAAAAGAACAAGTGTAGATTGAGATCTAGTGGGGTTTGGTTGAGGTGTATTTGTGGATTCATGTCTAATTATTAGACAAATATTATCTTCTTATTCTGTTGATAATTTTTTTATAGTTTGATCATCCATTATGTGAACTTATTTGGTTTCATGAAGATACTAGAGTCGAACTATATTCCTTTAAATATTTTGTTGGAGCTTAGTTATCTGAAATATGATAATATCCTAATAGGCTAATGAAACCCAATTTGTAAACCATAAATAAAATTATTATATTAGCATAATAAGAATAGTAATACTTATAGGGACCAAGGATTGTACTAATATACTGAAGTGTGACTTAAGTGAGACATTGGAGAGATATAGTGAGTATTCTATATCTGAACTCGGGAATTAAATCATATAAAATTCTAAACAACAAAATTAATCACAACACCCCCACTGATACTCATTTGATTTACATAAACATAAAATTATCACACTCATGTTCATCTACTTATAATTTCATGTTTTACTTCTCTTTAATTCCATGTTAGGTAATTTTATAATTTATTAAACTCTTTAATATCCTTTGACTGTTCACATTGAAAAACATCACTATTTTTTAAACACACCATCCATGTTGATATGATTTGCGGTCACATATATTTAATATTATACAACACCCTTAGTAAGGTGATTCATGCCTATAATACATTAATATTATGAAATTATATATCAATTTTCAATACATATCAAAATATTACCCTCATAAGGTTCGTGACTAGTTTGTGTCTTTCGAGACTAGAATCATAATATACTTATAAAATATCATCAACATTTCTAAAAATTGTCATTCTATCATAATAAAATAATTATAAAATTTATGATTAACACCTTTCTATATAAACTAATGAATAAAGAAACATAATAAAGGACGATCTTAGATGTTCAATATGATTAAACATATGACATATTAATAAATGATCATAATTGAGCATAGGAAATTTATAATGGTACAAAGGAATGATTATAAATTACAATATTCATACTCAATCAACCATGGATCATTAATCATAAATCATTTCATAATTCCTTATCATAACAAAAAAATTATGTTATAAGCACACATAATCATCAATAATTAACCATGGAGCATGAGAACATATCATAAGAGGAAGGAATAAACATCAGGCATACATATAATCATAAAATCATTTCCATATATAATGATCTCTACAGATAATATCATAGTGGATTTGGTTCAGTCTTATTTTTATCATTTATGTAGTCGTGTTTCACCCCAAGACAATATTATTGGATAGAGTCCCCTACTGAACTGGGTATACTCCCAATTCTAGTGCATTTTATCTCATCAGATATCAATCATTACCCATTATGTTGAAGGGACACATAATTCAAACCCCACCCATCACATAATGAAAACCATACCTATGTGTACCCAAATATTTGAAAAAATTCACCACAACATAATATCACTACCTATGGAAAGGCATCAAATTTCTTAATAATTTCATCACTTTATCATAACATAACATATGGGAACGATGTGGGTTTTATAGAATCATCCTTGAATCATCATTATCATAATTATTTCATAGATATAAATTAGATGGTATTATAGGATGATAAAAACAATGAAGAATGCCAATACTTAACGTTATTGACATATATGAAAAATACCCTTGAAATAACATTTAATACTTTCTTTGAAAACCTCAAAAATATGTAATTTTATTTTTATAACTCAATTATTGAAAATTACCTGAAAATTGAGATAATGATATTCATTGAAAATATCCTTTAAAATTTGTAATGTAACCTTAAAATCAATAAATTATCATGATAAAATGAAAATTCATTCATACCGTATATGTCAAAAAGTACATTTTTTCTACTAATTTTAAATTTTTTACAAAAAGATCATTTTTAAATATATTTAATTAATAATATTCCCTTTTAAACATGTATAAAAATTTTAAAAGGTAATTAAAATGTATATCTTAAAAAAATTTAATATGGTTAAATATATCTTAATTCTTTTTGTAATACATGGATATAAAAAATGTTTGATGACCAAAGAGGAAAAAAGTGTACTTGTCTTTGAAACACATGAATTGATCATTTTAATTAACAAATAAATCAAATGTTACCAATAAATAATGAGAAAAATAAAAATACAGTTGAGTAAAATATATGGGGTGTAAAGATCATGATCTATATAATTTACCTCAATAGAGATTTAGCGTAGACAATATCCAAAAAGAATTACATTGTATTTCAACCCCTTACCTCAAGTCCCACCATTATTCATATGAATACAATCATACATTATAATAAATATATATTAATTTTAAATGTCATATAGAACCATATTAATACATAACATACTATGTAACATTCTTTAATAATCTCCATTTATTATTATATTGACTATTTCTTAATTTAATGTAACATTCCGATGAAAACACACCTATTGTCCATTCATGTTTCTATTAGAAAGTTCTTATATGGGAACCTTGTATGTTGTTTTATCATATTTATAAAAAATATCATAAAATAATAATTCTATTAATTCATTATATTTACTTTTAAAAATATTCCTAAAATGACTTCATGAAAAATGGATCACATCACTTTATGAATGTGGTAGTCCTCATGCACGTATGTCAATGTTATAATTTTAAAAATGATGAAATGATAAAAAATTTCAAACGATATTACAATTATAGATAAATAATTATTTCATAAATATAGTATATAAAAATTTAGCTTTCATAATAACAAAGAATCAATTATGGTGATGGATAATAAATCATAACACTATATGGAGGTGTCAATCCACACGTACAGACAAGTGATGAACTCATTTAAATTTGATAGAAAGGAGGATAAAAATAGTTATCCTATAATATTAATAACCCCTTCATATATCTAATAATTTATAATCATTTTTATGGGATATATAAAACATATTTATTGGAAGTAGAAGAAGAATGAAACATGAAAAACATTGGTAAGAGAAAATATTGCTTCATTAAAAAACCTCATATGGATATATTCTTAGGGACCCCTGAGTTGGAATTTTATAAATATAATCACCTAAATAAAGATGTTTTTAATTCTAAAAAGTGTTTGGTTTTGGTTTGGGTGATATAAAGAGATCATGTGGTCTAGAAAAGAGAGGATAGAGGGTATCCTTTTATAATTGAGCAGAGTGGAACACTTGTAATTGCTAAGAATATTAAAATACAATAAAGACAAACTCGGGGAAATGTGACACCAAATTAAATTATTATTGAACATAGGATGATATATATTACTATTATATTCATCCAATTTTATTTATAAAATATTTAATGTCATTTTTACACTTATATCTATATTTTAAACTCTCTTTAACCCCTTTAAACCATTATCATATAAATGAATATTTACCTCTGTTACTATCCATAATATATAAAAACTATGTTTAACTAATAAAATAATATTAATTTTTATTATTACTAATAAAAAATCTATTTTACATGATTCAAATTATATTTGATACCTAGGTTCTATTTACAATAAGTCCACAAAAATCAACAATCTAATTTAAAAAAACAAAATTTATTCAAAAAACAATGTTTACAATCATTGAATTACATATATAAACAATTAGGTAAATAATGAAATATTTTAATAAATATATTATCTTTAAATATAATTTTTATCATTCATCAATATATTTTAATTTAATTTAATTTTTAATAAAAACAAATTTTGTGCGTAAAACATTTTTTAGAAACACATAACCTTTTTACATTAAAATTATCTTATATAAATTTTTATGCAATTAAAATATAATACATTTTTTTATTAATAAGTGAAAAATTGTTTTAATAAATTATTTAGTTAAATAAATATCTTCAAATCCAACGGGTAGGGGATAACAATCACATTAAATAATAATAATTTATTAGTGTATATTGACATATTTACACTCGGTGTTGTATGTAAAAAGATATCAAAGAATTAAAATTTACTTAAATAGAAATATATAATTAAATGTTGAGTTCTTCCCTTTATTAATATAGGTAGAAATATAGTCATTGATCAAGATGAAATCCTTATTCCTTTTTACATAACTGAGTGATAGTTATCATTGAATGGATTAGTAAACTCCCAATCAAACATTGGATATATCCTAAATCGGGCGATCCATTTCAATATAACAATAAATATTTAGATATAAATTTTATGAGAGAGTTTTGAATGATTTTATTCTAATGATTGTAATAATTGTGTATGTGAATTTAAGAGTAAAACATAATATAATTAACTGAGAAAAAGAGTTAAATAATTCTTAAAAATAAATTTGAATATCACAAAAATATTAACCCTTACTTCAGGGAATATCCTTGATAAACCATATCCAATAACATGTTTCATATGATATAATATGATATAAATAGTAATTGAATATATTAAATATTGTTAAATGGTTATGTGTCATTACCATGAATAATCTTAACATTCAAAAATGAAAAATTTGTTGACAATGTTCTATAATAATTAATGTATTTGAAAAGTATATCATATATTATATTAATAAAAAATATAAATTAAAAAGTGAAATATATTGTGAACCTTCATCAATAATATTCGAAGGTATAATTTTAACGAGAACACCAATATAGATATTTAATGGAACATTTGCCCAAACATGTTGGTTATTACGAGATGCTAATATATATAGTTTTGTTATTTGAAGAAAATGATTAATGATAACCAATATAAAAACATATTTCTAAATATACCTTTATTATTTAGTAAATTCATCAACCCACTTTCATTCAATTATAATAGCTCATCATTTTGGGTGCTGATTATATATACATATTTTCACTGCCACTCCATAAAATGATACATTACTAAGACATGTTTTCATGTAACATGATTTATAATAAAAATATTTTTATACACTTAAAATTACAGAATCACTTTATGTTTCGATATTTAAAGAATTTACATTAATAATTAACATAAATCCATTAAAAATAATGTAGTTATGGTTTCAAAAAAAATTATCCTAAATGAAACTTCACCATGGGTATAGCATGCAACATATATATTTTTATTTATCTAATAAAGTTATATTAGAGTTCATTTATTTAAGTGTAGTTTTCATGAGAAAGATAAATTGTTCCTCTAGAATATTCTATTACATATTATTATAATAACATTATTTATGGTAGGAGTTATTTGATTTAACTAAAGGGAATGATATTTTAAGGATTTTTTAGAAGAGATATTATATTATTTTCATTCCATTAATGGTTATTTAACTAATTGAATAAATTAGTATAATATATAGAGGATTTAATATTGATAATATCAATGTGAAATTTTTCAGAGATAACAATGAGGGATAAAATAATTGGTTGAGTATAGGTTAGGTGAGTAATTACAATTCATTAACTGAATTATTAATAGATGACTAAGTGAGTTTATTGAAGAGAGGCATGAAAAAAAGAGGTTATGAAGGAAATAATATCATTAAATCTAGTTATAAGAGGACTATCATATGAAGATGATTATTGAGAAATGAGGAATGATGTTAGAAGAAGGGTTATCACTACTATCTGATGCACCTATCATTTATTTTCATTCAATCACTAAAGATTTTACTCTAGATTGTATATATAGAAATGGGTTTGTAGAAGAAATTATGTGTCAATGATAGATAATCAATAATAATTATCATGGCATAATGATTTTATTATAATTTAAAAAAATAATATAACTGTTTCATGAATATTTCAATGTAAGAAAATATATAATTTTTATACAATTATTATAAATACTTAAGAGAATGGATATATGACAATTTTCATGGCATGTGTGAATAATTGTAGACTAATAATTCAATTTTCATAACAAATAAAATTTGACATTATCCTCTTCTATTCCACAAAACATGATATTTAAATAATATATTTCCCTATTTCAAAAGGGTCATTCCTATTTCCTGGGATTGGGAACTCATATACAAATATTCACATAAACATTGTGCCAAATAACATGTTTTGTAGAACAATTTCATGTGGTTAATTACATATATCCATGATAGATAAAAATATTTATTTATATGATAACAATTTTATTTTATATATAAATGATTATTTATGGATGAATCATGATTATATAGTGTAGACATCAATCGCATAGCATCTACCAAATTAATGATTTAATATATTTTAGTGAATAAATAAATAGTAATGTTGATTTTTACAATTTAAAACATATGATACAATTTATTTGAATTTATATCATATTTTAAATGTAATGATTACTTATATGTGATTTATTATAAATCATTTTTGTGTGTTTTTATCCATTGCTTTTCATAAAATATTAATTCCTATTAAAATTTGGGTTTTTATTTATTTATCAAATATTAGTTTTTGGCGAAATGTATAAACATGATATCCAATAATTGGTTGGATTTGTTTTATAAATAATGGGGTTTTGAGGGAAATATTTTTAAATATGGGTATTTTCTATTATTTTCTCCCAGTTTATTTTTTTGAAATATGGGCCTTTCAATCTATTTCATCAAATTATTTTTTGATCTTATTTCAGAAACAAGTAATTATATTTATAATGTGGTTTTTATTGATAAAGATAAGTGTAATATTATTTGTCTTGGACAATGTTCAATGAAGAGATTTTGGAAATAAGTGATTGTTTAGGTTATTCCTTTATCTATATAAATAATTAATAGAGTGATAGTTTTTTATGTCAGAATTTATAACAAATGTGTTTTCCAATTTTAATATATGATAATATTATATGTAGTGATCTTGGAATATTAAATCACACAACCAACCAATAAGACTACTTGGATGGATATAATAATTGAGGATAGTTAAGTAAAAAATGTTATAATGGTCATAATAATTTTTATCATCTGTATAGTTTATTTGTGTAAGGGATCTATTTTGAAAACAATTATGTTTTTTTTTGTGAGTATTTTTTCTTACATGATAATAGTTTCTATACTTCTTCATCACTCATTGATGCGTGAACATAATTATACTATTGATAATGAAATGGTTAGAATTTTAATAAATGTTATTATTATCATATTTTCAATTTATATAATGAAAATTTTATATAAAAAGGCTCTGATAAATTGTTTATATAAATGTTTCATAAAACATGAATTATATTTAAATATTTATATTTCTGACACATAGAGTTATCTTGAATTCTTGGGGAAATCTTAAAGGGTTTAAAATCACCCCATGCATTTATAATTTGGTTGAGAATTTGATGTTATTTGACATGATGAAGGAAAAAATAAGGTATTAATTATTTATACATAGTGTTCGACAAATTTATGATGATTATAGGGTATGTGTATTTTTATGTATTAGAGATTTTAGGTACATTCATATTCTTTTGTCGTCATTTTTTCCTCTCATTATTTTTGTATTACAAAACATATATCTTTCTAAATTCATTTTTTAATTTAATTGGTTTTAAAAATAATTTTCTTTATTAATTTATGAATTCTGATACTTGGTGGATAATCCTTCCTATCTTATATATATATTTTCCCATGTAACATCTTTATTAAATATATTTATTGGTGAGAGTAATGGAGGATCTATAACAAACCGGTTAATATTTTAATATTTAGGTACTCATTTTGGGTCACTAAAACATGTTTATAAAAACAATTTTATGTCATGGTATGTTATTTTGACATGATAAAAAGAACAATATAAACATAGAATAAACCCAAATAATGTTACTGATAACCATATTTATTGAAAACATTAAGTTTCTAAGTATAATGACTATAATAATGGTTAATGATAACCATTATTGTATATAAGATATTAACCTTATCCTAATGGGTTATTGTGGGAAGGTTTCCAATAATAATTCATTATTAGTTACAAATACATCATATGAAATTGGTATTGAAAATGTATTTTCAATAAACTAATGATGGATTATTTTCAAAAGTTACTTCAAAATACATAGGAAAATATTTACACTTCTATGTGAATTATAAAATATCACTACATAAAAGTTTTTATATTTCCAAGAAATAATTAATAATTAAATAAAAAAATAACAGATTCATTGAATTAATTGATATAATGAATAGTATAATCATAAAGAAGTAAAATTTCTCTTATATTTTTAAATAGTGAATGATGAGTTCTATTTATGAATTCTGTGTTAGTCCTATGAGGTTTTAAGATACTTTATTATTAAATTATATCCAAAACACAATATAAATATAAAAATTTATACTTTTTGTTACATTATATACCAATCCCAAACACTATAATTGAACACCAAAAATTATGTCCCATATCTCTCTCCATAGGCTCAAAGTAATCAATAAATAAATTCATGAATCACCCATGGATATTGAAATAAAAGAAACTTGGATCTATCAAATCAAATTATTAAACATAATTTTTAATTGGCTAATTGAAATTAATATTAAAATTATTAAAATATACACAAATCAATTTCATTCACTCTTGAACAAATTAATATTTGACAACAGATCCATTATGATAGCATTCATTTCATATATAATAGTAGATACTATATAATTATTTCTATGAGATACATAAAAAAATAAAAAATGGAACCACAAAGATGACCGTAAGTGGGAAGAAAAATTATGTATAACTTACAGACATAGATTCTTTGAAATTACACAATAATTGATATTCCAAATACCAAAGGAGTGTTCCTGATCAACTTTTGAAATCAAAAGTTCCAAAGTCTATCACTCTTTTTTAATGGGGATAATTTACACTTTTTGATTTATAATGATTAAATGAAACTAAAAATGAAGAAGAAAACTCATACTAATAATAACACAATTTTTAACGTTTTAGGGGATTTCATAAATATTAGGCTAGTGAAAACATAAGAAATATGTAACTGGTGAACAACCATGACCACACACAATATGGGGAATCTTTCAATTTGTAATTACACCTCCTCCATAGTCTAATTAAAAAGTCTATGTTTCATACCAAAACAAAAAAAACATGATCTAAATAGTAACACAAATAAATAAAAATTGGGCTACATAAAAACAATTGTTTGTATTTAGGGTATGATAAAGCAGAAAATATGATAAAAAAAATAATTATGTAATTAAATTTTTATGTCATACAAAAAATAACTGTTTGAAATGAAATTTTAAATTATTTTAAATTATTTTATGTGATAATGAAAATAATTACATTAAATTTTTATATAAAAACTAATTTATATTAATCAAATAAATTAATTGAAGTATATAAGTGAAATATCCATGATAATCATGATTTATATATTATAAAATAAAAATAAAAACATTGCGTAAAACATTGTATAAAGTTGATCACAACCTGAAGAAAATTACATAATGATATAAAACACAACATGTGATTCAATCCTCTAATATGTTTGGACCTTTATATTTGTGGGTACACTATTCCGAAAATGATGATTCATAAAATGATACAAAACCTGACATATGATCTTAGTTATGTTATAGGAAAGCCCCATTAAATGGCGTAAACATCATTACATGAACTAGATAATCAGTAATATTTAATTATGGATCACTCATCTTAATTACCCATATTATTGGAAATTCTTGCAATGTGATTTTGTCAAACTAAAAACCATGATCATTTTATTAAATAGATATTATAATAAACAACACAGCAAATAGAAAACTATTGCGAGCTGACTATATGATTCCTTCTACTCCATCAGGGTGATCTGTGATGATTTTTTGTCTAATTTCTAGTCCTCCTACAAAGTCATGTATGTAATTCATCTATATTGGGTTATATCCTCCAATGATTTCATCCATTAGTCTTCCTAATTTATGAATAGAATTACTGATTCACTAGATCCTATGGGGATCCATAGAAAATCAATAATACTAGAAGAAAATTAGTCCCCTTTGTGAAATCAATATATTGATATGATCTATCTAAGGAGAATCTCCACAAGACTCAAATGAACTATAAATTTGATGATGGTGGTTTCTAGGTGGTGGTTGACCTAAAATATATTAAAAAAATTATTATAATGTGTATGTTCAAGATTTTTAAGAACATTATATACTCAAAATGTTATAAACAATGATGAAATGAAAATATAACATCGCATATCTCACACCGTTGGAGTAGTAGGAAATAAATATTGAATCAAGTTGGAAAAGGATCCTTTCAAATAATTATGTGATCTAAGAAGTAGATAAACATGGTATCAAAAATTGGAAACCCTCATCAGAAACCGTGAGTAATTTAAATCTCATAATGGGATCCATATATTAATAACTTAAATCAGATGGAATCAACTACTAAAATTTCTATTTGACTTCACTGATTGATCTGTGTATTTTAGAACCCTAAATTGATTAATGATCTTACATACGTTATTAGATCTCTCTAGAAACTAGACAAATGATCCTTGAATATAGGGTTAGCCTATTATGAAAGGATACATGTTGATGCTAAATTTTTATTAATGCTCTTAGATATGATTAGACTCATTATTAATGTTAAGAAAGTTGATATCAGGATTGTATATAAGAGTACCTTTAACCATATATATATGTCAGTAAAATTGTTGAACTCAAAATTATCAATAGTAGGGTGAAACCAAAATAGATCAATCTAACTCATCAAGTATAATACTATAAGGAATTTAAAAAGATAAAAAATGAATAAATATTATCTTGATGGAAGGTTATCCCTCAATGAAAATTGTTCTTTTGAAATGGGTAAATTTTAACCAATATCCCTACCCTGGATCGAAAAATTAATATAGGTGATTTTGGGAAGAATTTATTGATGAGGAACAAAAATGGGGTTCTATGATCCTCCTTCTAAGAAAAAATAGCTGATAATTTTATAAATTATAAGGATAAAGACCACCTATAAAATAATGAATATCTGTGTATTTCTATTTAATGATTACATGACATTAGGATTTTTTTGGGCTATATTCAAAATGAGGATACTTTTTTTAATTTTTTTTTTGTATCTCAATATGATTAAATTCAAATTTCTCATTATTCCCTTTATATCTATATAAAATAGTATGACTCAGAAGACTTATAGAATCATAAAAATTCTACTAAGCTTACTCTTGAGGAATCTATAGAGAATGCCTCTCATGTAATTTTTAATACAACTAATCCTTTTTTAACATCTTGTGAATCAAAATAAATGTAATATTTGAAAATTAATATAAACTTGCAAAAAATCATTGTTCAATAGATGATGTATTAATGTTTGTGGATAAAACTCCATCCTCAATGATCTTCTACACTCCTATATTGTCACAAATTTTAATATTGACCATATAGAATCTGATGATTTCCAAGTCCAATATGGGAAATAGACTGATGAAACTTGAAAATTTATAACGAAATTTTTTTTGAGGTTAATAAATGTGGTTAAAAACATAATCAAAAGTTTAAATAATTTTATTTGGAACTATCAAGTAGTAGAATACTTTTATACAACCAACTACAATATAGAGATATATTCATATTCATAAGCCTAAATTTCCAAAAATTTATAATTAAATAAAATTATTATCTTTTATATTTTTTCCCTGTAAAATAGTGTTTTTCATACATTGATGGAAGTAATAGATTTTTAGAAGTGGGAACCCTTGGGAATTTTTCCCTTTCCTCCATTGATAGTGTATATATATTTACTATTGAGGAAAATTCATTAATTTCGGGGAGGATACCCTCATGTTCATAGGTTATAATATTTTATTTACTCAAAATAAAGATAATAGGAAAATAAAATGTTCTGGTGAATCATTGAAAACATCGACAGTAAAATCCAGATCATTGGATTATTCATAGAAATTTTGATGAAATTTTGTCTTTCATGGTGATGATAGGTGCATTATATTCCAAGAACTCTACAATAGATATTAAAACCATGATTGAAGTTAAAAATTTAATAGAAATAAAAACATTTTGGGACACATACACTTATTCTAGAGGGCAAAAAAACCAAAATTTGTCTTGAAAAAATTGTGAAGCCTTCTCCATGGATCAGAAAGTTGTTAAAAGGGGAATTATTTCACATATCACACTTAAATATATATACTATAACCACCATACAGTCTTCGTTAGCCTTATCCTCTGAAACTTAATTCCTATTTATCCTTTTAGGTTTAACAACGCATGGTCCTCCCAATCTAATTAATGAAAACATGGACATGATCTGTGGAATACTACTCACTATATAAATGATTTATTTTCATGTTTCATGAATATGATGGCTTTGAAGTACACATTCATTGGATAGTGAATGGATAACTCCAATAGGATGGAAAGTAAAATTTTCTCATTTTAGAATATTCATAATTAGATATAGGGAAGATCCATTAATTCTAATTTTTTCTTGGTTTTCCACCATGAAATTTAACACTTGAACAAGATGTATTCCATTCTCTCTATAATGAAAAAAATAAAAATGATATGATAAAACGAAATAACATTAAGTATATTTATAATAATACTAAACTTTAAAACTATAATAAATGAGATAAGATAGGTCTAAGACCACTCACCTTCCTATAATACAGTGATCGTTTCATTGGTAATGAAGAATGGATTGCTGATCACATGATGTCTTATTTTTTCAACTATATCAATATGTTGTACCACAATAAGGATTCAACTACTATTATCATTCCTAACATTATTATATATTAATATAACAACCTCACTAATATCATTCCAAAAAAATTAGAAATTAGTGATTCATTTTTCTATATTAAGTTTGAAAGTTCTCCAAACAAGAATGATTTTACCAAAAAAATTTCATATAATAGTTTGTATATTATTCTACTGGATTAGTGAATATTAGTCAAATCATGTTTTTCCAATAGAACTCTTCCATGATGTATTAATTCCCAATTCTTCACCCTAATTTCAAAAAATGAAAATGGATTTAAGATATATCTATTTAGAATCAATTATCTTATCAACACATTCTAAAAAATTATTACTAAAAATTTATTTAATAGACATTCTGAAATTTCTAATAAAAGTATCTCCTTGAATTAGTTATGAATGTTTGAAATGAAGAACTAATTAAAAATAAATTCAAATAGTGTATGAAAGTTCACTATTCCTAGAAAATCAAATAAGCGTGCGATAATTTTGTCACGACCCGCCCTCGGGGCCCGTGCCGTGACTACCCCAAGCCCGCCTTCCATAGGCCAGGGGCTGGCGACTAGCACCAAGGGGTAAAATCCCAGTAAAAAGGGAAGGCATTGCCTTAATAAAGTAAACAAGCACCTCAGGGTAACAAGCGGAAGAAAAGAAGTACACAAAACTAGAACAACTGTGCTGAAAAAAAAGGGGCCGGAAATACAAGCCCAACTGTAAAGTAAAGTACAACTCGAAAGGGAAAACAGCAACTGAAAGTACAAGCGGCTCCTGGAACGTCCTCCTCGATTCCTACCTGAAGGGTAGGTACAGATGGCTCAGCTCCTGGATCGTCCACCACGGATCCTACCTGAAGGGTAGGTACAGATAGCTCCAGAACTCCTCGGTCCAACTGTCCGCTCCGAGCACGTCCCGCTCAGTGGTCCTCCTCCGGGTACCGACCTACTCCGTAAGCCTCAACCGCAGTCAGCGATGTCCGTCGTCTGCAACCAACACAACGAAGTGCGGGCATAGCCCGTGCAGGGGTGAGTATAAGATACTCAGTAGGGACCCCGAGACCCTCGAAGGTCTCCCGAAATCCACAAAGGATAAACCACATGAAGGATACAATCACGAAGTAACATCCAGAATTGATTAGGTATATGCCCATACATATACCTATGTCACCAATTTCCGTTCGGCTCCAACACGAGCCCAAGAAGATCCCAATCCACAAAGAAGAGTAAACAGTAAAATCCACATAGGATAACAGTACAAGTCCACACGGTTTATAACAAGTTTATGAAATCAACGGATAACCATTACCCAGGTATATTCCCATACATATACCTAAGTTATCAAGCGACCCATCTCAATCATGAGGAAACACAAAGATCATTGACTCAGCTCAAACCAGGATTTTCATTATCGAAACCGTAAAAGATGAAGAGCCCCATCTCTGAAGTGTACAGTGGTCCTGTCACGACTCCGAGGTACTGCTCACTAACCTAAGACTGCTGAAGTACTCCTCCTGTCGAGTACCGCGGGTCTGCTGCCAACTACCGGGCGCTCCGTCCGCTGAGGGTCTGCTGCCAAATACCGGGCGCTCACCCAGATAGCCTACTGAGGTACTCCTCCTATCGAGTACCGCGGGTTTGCTGCCAACTACCAGGCGCTCCGTCCGCCGTGGGTCTGCAGCCAACTACTGGGCGCTCCGTCCACTGGGCTAGTCGACTCACTCCAAGTCGAGTCGTTTAAGCAGTCGTCAGGTCTCAGTCATCTACACGGTCTCCGTACTCCGCACGCACGCCTCCACCGTCGCGGGTCTGTCGCTACAACCAAGCGCACACACTCCGTAGAGTATCGCGGGTCCGCCGCTACAACCAAGCGCTCCACCGCCAAGGGTCTGCTGCTGCATCCAAGCGCACCACCACTGTCAAGTACCACAGGTCCGCCGCTACACCCAAGCGCTCCACCGCCCAAGGTAAACAGAAGATTCAGCTCACACAGGTTCGGTAGCACTGTTCCACATAGGATCGCTGAGTGCTGTAGTCGTCGTCGTCGAATCCACACAGGATCTCTGTACTGTCGTCGTCGCAGTCACAGTAGCTGTCGTAGCAGTAGTAGTAGCAGTCAGTCGCAGCCAGCACTAGGGTTCCCGCACACAGCAAGCTCGTTCAGAGGGTCCGCTCCACGAGCCGAGAGGCTGATACATCAACTGTCACAAGGTCCAGAGTTGATGTATCCAAAAGTTCCGTATCGTCAATAGGAACTCAACGCAACAGACGGCGCGTCGATCGGACGCCCGGTCTGAGAGTTATTGGCATTTTCGTCTCCGGGGCCCGGTTGGTTTTTAAGGCAAAACCAACCCAACCGTACTCCACCTGCGTCCAAACCTCGGGCGGAGTATGCCAAAAGATCCGTCTCACTAAGAGGAACACAACGCGACTGACTGCGCGTCAATCGGACGTTTGTGGCTCAAGATATGGGCGTTTCCGCTCCGAAGGCCCGGTTGATTTCGTGAACGAACCAACCCGGGCGAACTCAAAGTAATCCGAAACCTTGAGTGCGATATACCGAAACGACCTTCTCGATCCAAGGATCGCGTTGCCGCTGACGGTTCGTCATTCGGAGGTCCGAGGCTCATGTTATGGCAAAAAGACCAAAACAGGTTCAAAACGGGGGGGTCCGGGTCCGGGCCGACCCGGCCCGACCCCCCCCCCCCCCCCGGGGCGGCGCGGTGGCCGGCGGCGGCGCGCGGAGGCGGCGCGCGGAGGCGGCGCGGCGGCGCGCGGCGGTGCGGCGGCGCGGGGAGCCGCGGCGGCTGTCGCCGCGAGGAGGCCGCACGCGGGGGCTAGCCCCGCTGATTGATAAGGCGGCGCGGCCTTGTGCCGCGCCATTTGCAAGAAACGGCCCCCACGTGGGGGCCGGTTTAATTAAAAGAACCAGGGGGGCTGCTGCCCCCCCTTTCATGGAACCACCCCCCTCTTAATGAGGGGGGTTTTATATGCCGGCCGGGGGATTAATTCCCCCGGTTTAACTCCATCCGGCCGGCCAGTTGGCCGGCCGGTTTTCTCCAACGGGACCGGAAATTCCGGTCCCCCCCTTCGGCTTCCGACGCCGGCGGCCCGGCCGCCGGTCTTCTCTTCCGCCGCGGCCCGGAACCGGCCGCGGTCTCCTCGTCCCGCCGCGGCCCGGAACCGGCCGCGGTGTTCGTCGTCCGGCGCGGTGCGACGGCACCGCGCCCCTTCGCCGTGCTTTGATATTCATTCAACGCGGCGCGACGGCGTCGCGTTCTTGTTGTTTCTTCCATGGTGCGCGCGCGACGGCATCGCGTAAGTTAATCGTAAAATTATCCGCGTGGTGCGACGGCACCACGCCACCTTGCTTCCGCCCGCAAGAATAAACAACATGAACGATGGAGGGGGGTTCGGCCGTGTTCATGCGGTCCGGCCCCCCTCACGTTAAACAATAACACTTATATAAAATATTCAAAAGCCTCACGTAGACATGCGATCCACGAACAAGAAATGGAATAAATTAACAATATTCAACAACCCCTACCTCGGGAAGATCGAAGATTTGTCAACGTCCCGCGGAAGACAACGTCGCGGTGGTCGGGCGTCGCGGTCGTCGTTCGTCAAATCCGTTGACGAAGAGATACGCCCGAAGAGATACGTCGTTGGCGAATCTTCGTATGCCGACGAAGAAGGTCCGAGGAGGAAGCGGTGTTCCCTCTCGTTGACACGGAGGACGAAGAAGAGAGGCGTCGTTCTTCGTCGGAGCTTGAGCGTTCTTCGTGTTCTTCGTCAGAGCTTGAAGATGAAGAAGAAGCTCTCAAAAGCTCTCAAGGTGGCCCAAGCGTTCTAACCCAACAAAAAGAGGGAAGAGCTTAATTTAATCAAAAACATCACAAAGAATTTCAAAGGTTTGAAATTCAAAATGGATAACTCCAAAATTAACTCACTTATTTAATATACATGAGTTGTATAATTAAATAGAAGTTAAGATGTCAAGCCATTAAGAGGGAGAGAGGGGAGTTAGGGAACTTGAAAAGGTGGGGGGTTCGTGTGGGCCCCACCTCCCTCATAACCACACATGGGAAGTTGGGTGGTTGTGGGCCCCGCCAACAACTTCCCATGAGAGAGTCTAACCACCTCGAATAAAATAAAATTCACACATAATTTTATTTTACTTATCTTTTAATTCCCAAAACTAACTTTCAACCCGCAACAAACGCAACTCCCGAAAAGGTCTCTTTAAGCGAATAACGGCGCTGCGAGTTCATCGGTGCCCTCGGATTTCAATTCCGAGCACCGGATCAAAAGTTAGGAATTCCCGCTCGTTCGTTCACTGAACGTACCCGAGCCAAACTTCAGAAATTGATTCCGGGCACACCGGGCCTCGGAATCAGGTGCCGTCTGAAACCGCGCACTTGTAAAATTCTAAAGAAAATTAAGAAAAAAATTTCCCTCGAATTTTACGGGTCTTTACATTACTCCCACCTCAGGGCTTTACGTCCCCGTAAAGATACATCAAAAACTAGGGAAACAAATGAGGGTACTGAGCACGCATCTGAGCCTCCCACTCCCATGTGCTCTCCTGGAGATTCTCGTGCTGCCATCTGATGCGCACAAGAGGAATCGATCGCCCACGCAGGACCCGCTCCTGTCGATCCTCTATCTCCACCGGGACCTCCGCAAAAGTCGCCCCATCGTCAACGTCAAGCTCCCCATGATCAAAGATGTGCGTCGGGTCGTGCACGTATCTCCTCAGCTGAGACACGTGGAAGACGTCGTGCACCCGGTGCAACTAAGGTGGTAGAGCCAGGCGATAAGCCACCTCGCCAATCCTGCTGAGAATCTGGAAGGGTCCGATGAAATGCGGAGATAACTTGCCACCTCGGCCAAATCTCCGAATACCACGTCGAGGTGAGACCCGCAAGAAGACGTGGTCACCATCCTCGAACTCTAGTGGCCTTCGCCTCCTGTCAGCGTATGACTTCTGCCGGCTCTGTGCTGTCCTCATCCGCTCCTGGATGACCTGGACCTTCTCTGCCGTGGCCTGGACCATCACAGGTCCCACAAGAGCTGCAAGATTTCTTCTTTGCCGAAAAGAGAAATCTGGTCTCATCCCCTGGATGAACCACATTCTTTGCCTAAAACAGTCAATCCTAACATGGATGATACTAATCCATACCAAGGATGACGTCGTAAGGCCTCGACGCTACTACTAAGAGATTCAACCGTTACTCTCGCCTCCAAGGGTTGATTCACACTGTCGGGATCAGTGTGTGGTAACTGGGTCTCCTCTAGTAGATGTCTCACAAGTGAGGGTCAAGTCAACAGTCAAAACTGGAACCTCTTAGTAACATCACGAAAGAGGACAGGAACGAAAATATCACAAAGGTATGCGTCTTTTATTATTGCAGCTCATAATACAAGACGCTACACAAATGCAACAAGGAACCAGAAGTACAAAGGATGTATCCACTAGTTCAGCTCCTGTCCATCGGCTCCCAGAGCTCCATGATCGAAGGCCTCGGCTGCCTGAAGTTGAGCTCTCGCATGTTCACCTACTCCCTGTGGTCGGGGTGGACCTCCTGGTGGTGGTGGTGGAAGAGCCTCAAAGCGTCGCCCACCACCGGCTGCTCGTCCAGCTCCTCTGCCTCGTCCGCCTCCTCCCTGCGGACCGCCACGGTCGAACCTCTGCCTCTGCCTGGGAGGTTCTTCACTTAACTGTTGATCATCAGCATGGCGGGTCGGACAGTCACGAGCCATGTGACCAATCCCGCCACAGGAGTAACACTGCCCACTCTCGGCACGCCTGGCTCTGACTCCACCCCGGCTTCCCCGTACAACTGAGCCTGAGTCGTGCAGTCGGCCACCGGTAGGTCTGGTCTGCCTGGAACCCTGAGTCATCCGTCGGCTACCTGCTGCAGATGACTCTGCCACGTGCCGCCCTGCGGTGAGTTGCCGTGCTGGTGTAGACTCAGCAAGGAAACTCTCGATCAGAAGTGCCCGCTCCAGTACTCCTGTCTGAGTCGGTATGCTGAGGGAGATCAGCGATGCCCTGATCTCGTGTCTCAAACCCTGCTCGAAGGTCCGGGCCCGGAAGAAGGGGTCCCGTACCATGTCTGTCGAGTACCGAGAAAGGTCGGTGAACCTTGCCGCGTACGGAGCGACCGTCATGCTGCCCTGCCGCAGCTGTAGAAGCTCTTGGATACGCACCGCACGAAGGGTGGCTGGGACGAACTCCGAGCGGAAGATGCTCTCAAAGTCCGTCCAAAGTAGAGATGCCTCATCGTGCACCTGGAGCATCAAGCTCCACCATCGTCTTGCTGCTGGGTGTAGTAGGCTCGCAGCGAGGATCACCATGAGGTCTGCTGGTGTCCTCACTAGCCTAAACACTCGAACTACTACCTCCAGCCAGTCCTCTGCTGCCTGGGGATCCGTCTCCCCGCGAAACCTGGGCGGTCGCTGGCGCTGAAACTCATGCAGTGCGCTGAGGCGACGTGCATCGTCAGCGGCTGCTACTGGAAGCATCGGGGGCTCGGCGGGTAAAGCTACCGCCGGTGCCACTACTGGAAAAGGGCCCTGCACCGAGGCCTCGTCGCTCGGTGGGCTGTCGTCTCGCTCGACTCTCGGAACCCTAGCTGGCTGCCGTCGTGGGGCCATCCTGAAAGGAGACAGGTGCGCCACGGTCAAACAGTATACCTGGTGAGCTGACACAAAGAAATCACAATGAAAACTTTGAAACACACACGCAATCAATGTTTTCGTGTATTAAGTCGGAAATCAGAAGTCAGGGTCCTGGTGTACGGATACGTCGGCCGCCGCACCAACACTGGACTCCCTGGACTGATAACCACAGTCAATACGCTAAACATTATTGCTTCACATAGAAAAGATCAGAGTTTGCGGTAGAACCGAACTCCTCTGATACCAATTTGTCACGACCCGCCCTCGGGGCCCGTGTCGTGACTACCCCAAGCCCGCCTTCCATAGGCCAGGGGCTGGCGACTAGCACCAAGGCGTAAAATCCCAGTAAAAAGGGAAGGCATTGCCTTAATAAAGTAAACAAGCACCTCAGAGTAACATGCGGAAGAAAAGCAGTACACAAAACTAGAACAACTGTGCTGAAAAAAAAGGGGCCGGAAATACAAGCCCAACTGTAAAGTTAAGTACAACTCGAAAGGGAAAACAGCAACTGAAAGTACAAGCGGCTCCTGGAACGTCCTCCTCGATTCCTACCTGAAGGGTAGGTACAGATGGCTCAGCTCCTGGATCATCCACCACGGATCCTACCTGAAGGGTAGGTACAGATACCTCCACAACTCCTCGGTCCAACTGTCCGCTCCGAACACGTCCCGCTCAGTGGTCCTCCTCCGGGTACCGACCTACTCCGTTAGCCTCAACCGCAGTCAGCGCTGTCCGTCGTCTGCAACCAACACAACGAAGTGCGGGCATAGCCCGTGCAGGGGTGAGTATAAGATACTCAGTAGGGACCCCGAGACCCTCGAAGGTCTCCCGAAACCCACAAAGGATAAACCACATGAAGGATACAATCATGAAGTAACATCCAGAATTGATTAGGTATATGCCCATACATATACCTATGTCACCAATTTCCGTTCGGCTCCAACACGAGCCCAAGAAGATCCCAATCCACAAAGAAGAGTAAACAGTAAAATCCACATAGGATAACAGTACAAGTCCACACGGTTTATAACAAGTTTATGAAATCAACGGATAACCATTACCCAGGTATATTTCCATACATATACCTAAGTTATCAAGCGACCCATCTCAATCATGAGGAAACACAAAGATCATTGACTCAGCTCAAACCAGGATTTTCATTATCGAAACCGTAAAAGTTGAAGAGCCCCATATCTGAAGTGTACAGTGGTCCTGTCACGACTCCGAGGTACTGCTCACTAACCTAAGACTGCTGAAGTACTCCTCCTGTCGAGTATCGCGGGTCTGCTGCCAACTACCGGGCGCTCCGTCCGCTGAGGGTCTGCTGCCAAATACCGGGCGCTCACCCAGATAGCCTACTGAGGTACTCCTCCTATCGAGTACCACGGGTTTGCTACCAACTACCAGGCGCTCTGTCCGCCATGGGTCTGTAGCCAACTACTGGGCGCTCCGTCCACTAGGCTAGTCGACTCACTCCAAGTCGAGTCGGTTAAGCAGTCGTCAGGTCTCAGTCATCTACACGGTCTCCGTACTCCGCACGCACGCCTCCACCGTCGCGGGTCTGTCGCTACAACCAAGCGCACACACTCCGTAGAGTATCGCGGGTCCGCCGCTACAACCAAGCGCTCCACCGCCAAGGGTCTGCTGCTGCATCCAAGCGCACCACCACTGTCAAGTACCACGGGTCCGCCGCTACACCCAAGCGCTCCACCGCCCAAGGTAAACAGAAGATTCAGCTCACACAGGTTCGGTAGCACTGTTCCATGTATGATCGCTGAGTGCTGTAGTCGTCGTCGTCGAATCCACACAGGATATCTGTACTGTCGTCGTCGCAGTCACAGTAGCTGTCGTAGCAGTAGTAGTAGCAGTCAGTCGCAGCCAGCACTAGGGTTCCCGCACACAGCAAGCTCGTTCAGAGGGTCCGCTCCACGAGCCGAGAGGCTGATACATCAACTGTCACAAGGTCCAGAGTTGATGTATCCAAAAGTTCCGTATCGTCAACAGGAACTCAACGCAAAAGACGGCGCGTCGATCGGACGCCCGGTCTGAGAGTTATTGGCATTTTCGTCTCCGGGGCCCGGTTGGTTTTTAAGGCAAAACCAACCCGACCGTACTCCACCTGCGTCCAAACCTCGGGTGGAGTATGCCAAAAGATCTGTCTCACTAAGAGGAACACAACGCGACTGACGGCGCGTCAATCGGACGTTCGTGGCTCAAGATATGGGCGTTTCCGCTCCGAAGGCCCGGTTGATTTCGTGAACGAACCAACCCGGCCGAACTCAATGTAATCCGAAACCTTGAGTGCGATATACCGAAACGACCGTCTCGATCCAAGGATCGTGTTGCCGCAGACGGTTCGTCATTCGGAGGTCCGAGGCTCAAGTTATGGCCAAAAGACCAAAACAGGTTCAAAACGGGGGGGTCCGGGTCCGGGCCGACCCGGCCCGACCCCCCCCCCCCCCCCCCCCCCCCCCCGGGGCGGCGCGGTGGCCGGCGGCGGTGCGCGGCGGCGCGCGGCGGTGCGGCGGCGCGGGGAGCCGTGGCGGCGGTCGCCGCGAGGAGGCCGCACGCGGGGGCTAGCCCCCGCTGATTGATAAGGCGGCGCGGCCTTGTGCCGCGCCATTTGCAAGAAACGGCCCCCACGTGGGGGCTGGTTTAATTAAAAGAACCGGGGGGGCTGCTGCCCCCCTTTCATGGAACCGCCCCCTCTTAATGAGGGGGGTTTTATATGCCGGCCGGGGGATTAATTCCCCCGGTTTAACTCCATCCGGCCGGCCAGTTGGCCGGCCGGTTTTCTCCAACGGGACCGGAAATTCCGGTCCCCCCCTTCGGCTTCCGACGCCGGCGGCCCGGCCACCGGTCTTCTCTTCCGCCGCGGCCCGGAACCGGCTGCGGTCTCCTCGTCCCGCCGCGGCCCGGAACCGGCCGCGGTGTTCGTCGTCCGGCGCGGTGCGACGGCACCGCGCCCCTTCGCCGTGCTTTGATATTCATTCAATGCGGCGCGACGGCGTCGCGTTCTTGTTTTTTCTTCCATGGTGCGCGTGCGACGGCATCGCGTAAGTTAATCGTAAAATTATCCGCGTCGTGCGACGGCACCACGCCACCTTGCTTCCGCCCGCAAGAATAAACAACATGAACGATGGAGGGGGGTTCGGCCGTGTTCATGCGGTCCGGCCCCCCTCACGTTAAACAATAACACTTATATAAAATATTCAAAAGCCTCACATAGACATGCGATCCACGAGCAAGAAATGGAATAAATTAACAATATTCAACAACCCCTACCTCGGGTAAGATCGAAGATTTGTCAACGTCCCGCGGAAGACAACGTCGCGGTGGTCAGGCGTCGCGGTCGTCGTTCGTCAAATCCGTTGACGAAGAGATACGCCCGAAGAGATACGTCATTGGCGAATCTTCGTATGCCGACGAAGAAGGTCCGAGGAGGAAGCGGTGTTCCCTCTCGTTGACACGGAGGACGAAGAAGAGAGGCGTCGTTCTTCGTCGGAGCTTGAGCGTTCTTCGTGTTCTTCATCAGAGCTTGAAGATGAAGAAGAAGCTCTCAAAAGCTCTCAAGGTGGCCCAAGCGTTCTAACCCAACAAAAAGAGGGAAGAGCTTAATTTAATCAAAAACTTCACAAAGAATTTCAAAGGTTTGAAATTCAAAATGGATAACTCCAAAATTAACTCACTTATTTAATATACATGAGTTGTATAATTAAATAGAAGTTAAGATGTCAAGCCATTAAGAGGGAGAGAGGGGAGTTAGGGAACTTGAAAAGGTGGGGGTTCGTGTGGGCCCCACCTCCCTCATAACCACACATGGGAAGTTGGGTGCTTGTGGGCCCCTCCAACAACTTCCCATGAGAGAGTCTAACCACCTCGAATAAAATAAAATTCACACACAATTTTATTTTACTTATCTTTTAATTCCCAAAACTAACTTTCATCCCGCAACAAACGCAACTCCCGAAAAGGTCTCTTTAAGCGAATAACGGCGCTGCGAGTTCATCGGTGCCCTCGGATTTCAATTCCGAGCACCGGATCAAAAGTTAGGAATTCCCGCTCGTTCGTTCACTGAACGTACCCGATCCAAACTTCAGAAATTGATTCCGGGCACACCGGGCCTCGGAATCAGGTGCCGTCTGAAACCGCGCTCTTGTAAAATTCTAAAGAAAATTAAGAAAAAAATTTCCCTCGAATTTTACGGGTCTTTACATTCCCTCAACCTATGTATCAGGAAGTCCATTGATACTATTGTAGGGACATTATTCAAAATGTTCCTTACAAATTTTTATCACTGTTGTTTTTATTAACATGGTTAAATAACTATTTGGTTATGTTTACATTGATTTTTTAAAATATGGATCCCCCAAAGTATAATTTAATTGCTTGAAGGGGGTTAGACAAGATGATACCCTCTATTATATATTCTTCTCTATTTCTTAATATTATTTTTCTAGGATCCTTACTCACATGGTTGATCAAGGTAATATTAAAACCATTCGCATATCAATGAATCTTATTATCACTCCCAATATTATTTATAGTTATGAAATCATTATCTATTTTTATGATGATGAAATAAATATTAAAAACCTCAATGATGTACACTCCCACCATGAACATTTATCCAAGAATAAAAACTATTAGAAGAAGTATTTAATCATCATTTAGAAGGGGATTTACACTACTTGAAGAACATGCACCATGATAAACCTATGAATTAATATAGGATATATTCCAATTACCTACTATGGTATCCCAAATTTTTTGGGGGATCAAATGATAGTTATGTCTATGTTATTTTTGATCAAATTAATTATCATCTATCAACTATGAAAGGGATGTCCCTATCAAAGTCCTGTTTGATTCTCCTTGTAAAATTAACTATCATTTAAAAATGGTTCTATAAATTATTATCTATAAATGGTACATAGTAAATTTAAATTACACCAACGCATATGTCTATTTTGTTGGATTTGAATAATTTCTGATAGAAAAATGATCACCATTCCATGGAAAAAATTCTATAAAACTTATACATATAGAGGTATGGGAATAAAAAACACTGTGCTTTTTAATGATTCCCACTAGACTGGGTACACTTAGAACCTTATTAATAGTGACTCGATGGCTCTTATAATTCTTAAAGCTATATTATTTGGTAAATTGATATGCTTAATCCTGTATTATCTTGAATCTTCTATTTGGATGACCATCTACTCTCCTTTATCCCATATTAAGTCACAATCTATATATATTTAAAATAGGGGGTCTTCTATTAAATTAGGACTTAATAGTTAGACCTATAATCCTCTGATTTCTACAGTGAAATATCAGCACCCTCCCTTGATCCTAAAATATCAATTAATAATTATTTTGAAATTCCTTAAACAAATATCATATATAATATTAGCACCCTACTCAATAGTAATTCTTTTTCACGTGGTGATAATGTGTTCTTTTGGGAACTAATACATCCCTTCCTTTTAGACCCCAAAACATATTATTGTTCCACAATTATTGATTTCTACATTTATTTTATCTATATTAATAGATCTATTTATCCTTAAACTATTCTATCACATTTTTTCCTTTTTTCTTATTGACTACTATTGAAACAGCAATGGTGATTTTTTATAATATTTTGGTATTTTTATTTTTCTCAAGTGCATCGTATGAAATCAAAATTGGGAGGATTATAACCATATCATCCAATTTTATTCCACTTAATCTATATTGTTTAATTAAATTTATGATCTCATTGATGTAAAACTTCAAGAATCATTCTACCTCACCTCCCATCTCTAGTAATTTAGAGGTGTTCAGTTTCTACCCTAAATCAGAAACCACTTCATTACTTATATGGATAATATTATACATGTTATCTAATATTTCTGTACCATTTTTTCTCATAATAAAAATTCATTCATCCTTTAATATGCCCATTTTAGGATCATCACTATGATTAAAGTATCTATCTCAGTTCAACATGTCAATTTTTACAATTCTATGCTGGATTTCCCACTTTAGAGAAGGCTTGACATCACTAGAAACAATAATCCCCCGGTGAAGACCTTTTAATTACATTGAGATGCTCATATTGTGATGTAAGTATAAATTATAATTAATGTTCTTCAAAAGATAATCTAGTCCCTTTAGTTTTTTTTCTCTTGTCACCCATGATTATAATGGAAAGGTACATAGATGCTTCTTTGGAACATGTGTAATATAATTAACATCATAGGAATAAATTCATAACATCATAAATACTATATTATTTTCAAGGAAAAAAGGATGGAAAAATATTTTTATTAAAGGAGATTAAATGAATATATATATATTTATATATTTATATATTTGTTTTTATTGATTCATTAATCATTCATAAATATTCGCATCAAGATAGATGGAATTTTTTCATTTTTTTCTCCATCTACATCATCACTCAAGTTAAGTAGGAGGCTATCTTAGTGGTGAATTGGTTCAAAAATAAATGATATGATAATTAACTCACATGGTTTGAAGAACTTTGATTTTGGTTTCTTTTTCATTTTGAGATATTTGTTACTAAAATTTAATCTTTCATACACATGTTATCTTTACTTCTCTAAATAATAGATTATTTTAATCTTTGGGGGAGGAATACCCCGCATAAAAAACCAACAACGTCAATGTAAAGACCTGAACTTCTATTTATTGTTTTACCAGATTTTTAAAGGACTCTGAAATCTGATGGATCATGATTCTAAATCCCAGAGTGTCCGTAAAAATCTATCAAGAAATTGGTAAAAATAAAATATCATTCATGAGTATTTTTCTTGAAAAAGTTGAATTACTATTAAATGGTTGCCCATATCCTAAATATGAGGGCACAATTGCATTTTGGATGGTGGGTTTACCCTAGGCATGACTTATATTTAGTCGACGCTGGCCTCCAGCAAGACAACCTGAAAGGGGCATTACCGTAAATAAAATAATTTAATAAAATAATTTAATTTTTCAAATTCTTATAACTCTGGAATGGTTACTCAGATTAAAAATCAGAGACCACCAATGAACCCATTATGTTATTCATTCCTTAGGTAGATACTAACACTGGCTTGCACGGGCCACTAGTGTATGTTAGTTTCTAGCCGTAAGTAAAATAAAGTGATAATTATTTTGTTGTAAAATCCATTACATCTAAACAGTAGTAAGGATAGAAAATCTGATTGTGCTGTTGAGCTCTAGAAAGATTCTTACTCTTAGGTGGAGCCTAACCTCCCCCGACGCGGGTTAAGGGTGACTGTTAATAATTTTTATACTTTTTTAATGGTACATTTAGTAAATGTACGAGCGACATTTTCTTTATTGGGATATGGTGTTTTGATTAAAAATATGAGGGCACCGTTGAATCTACATCACCTGGATTCTCTTAAGAGGATTTTAACTTTGACCGCATTTGGTTTGGTGAAAAAGATAGTCTTTAAGACATTTATGAAAAACAACAACATAACATAGGAATCTTTATTTTATTTCTTGTTTTTCCAACCCCCTATTCAGCAGTAGTGGTGGGGACCATAGAGATGGCTAGACATTTAAATATGAGATATTAATAATCTAGTTACCCATTGGTACCGTAACCACCCCTTGTGAAATTTATGTGTCACACCAATTAAGTCTATTAATGAATCTAATTAATTTCTCGTTGCCTTACTCACCCTATTCCCCTATATTTAAATGGGGCTTGGGGTAGAGTTTCTGACATGACTTCTTCAAGCGAGGAACCTCTGGAGAAGTGACACGACACCTTCCAACGATTGTGATGGAATCTCGAATGGAAACGAACTAAAAGCGAAGAATTTTGGTTGCTTAGTCAAAGCGTGGATTCTCCTTCCACCATTGTAACATCTTCAATGATTCTTGAGGTAGGGGTTGTCTTTTAAATCCAAAAATTCCAATGTTCTTTCTCCTCCATCTTGAATTTGAGGGTGGTCATTACGGGGGATGTGAATGGGGTTAATAATTATTTAATGTTATGTATAAATTAATCCCATTTGTTATAAAGATAACATAGATGGAATGAGCCAAACGAACAAGGCCTAGAGCCTCAACTACTTTATTTTCATTGAGTTATTCAGAGGCAAGTTGTTCCAACTCAATGAAACCCTGAAACCGAGAGGTGCGCAATGAATGAACCCTCTCGAGAAGAATATTGGAGTATTCAGAAGATTGAATAGACCACTAGGGCTCACATGGTGGCCTGTGGAAGATTTTCCATCATGGCACCGGTGACAGGTGTCGGCAGCAAAGTCATCGACCACGAAAGAGAGTGGCACTGCGTGGCACCACAGTGAACCTGATGGCGAATCTGAAAACTGGCCAACCAAGTTGGTGAGATGACACGTTTTCTTACATAATGAATAAGGATCCGCAACATCAATGTCATGATAGGAGGGTGTCTACCCAGCTGGAGAGCCATGCCAGTGCACTGGGCCGTATTACCTAGTGGGCCACACCCAGCCTGTGAGTCGGGCCAGTCTAGGGCCTAGCGGGCTGAGCCTGCCATGTCGCACACCCAACCGAGCAGGCCTAGGATAGTTTGGGTAGTCCATGGTCAAACCCGTATTGGTTCTAGATGACCCGAACAAGGCTGGGTCAGTCCATGCCGGTTTGGTTCGGGTCAGTCTAACTGAGTCGGACCGGATGCCGACCCATTCGGGCCCAGAAAAGATTAAATGACTATACCTTATAAACCAGATGTCAGTTTGATAAACATTCTATGATGATGGGATTCATGTAGCAAGAGAGTTTTTTGGGATACTCTACATGACTTTTAGAGATAGTTGGAGTTTGGTAGGGTTGGATTGTACTCAAATCAAATAGGGCCCTCGACCATAAAATGCAAATCGCTTAGAGACTGAGTGTCTGATTGACATGTTGTCTATTGCGTTGGTACCCTTATTACATGATAGATCAGCGGGTTACATCATTATGAAACATTGTCGGGGGTTAGGTAAGGCAGATAACCAGAGGTGAATAAAGAGCATGTTTCATATAATGAGAGTTTGAATGGATACTCCATTGATAACTCAAGGTGCATGTATTCCATAATCCTCTAATTCGGTAGATATGGGGCTCCCCATGTCATGAATGTAGGTTAATTTACCTATGATAGTTTTTACTATATTTGGAGTCATTACTCTCCTATTGGATTGGGGCGCAGGTCCTCCAAACATAATCACATATATTTAGGTACTCCCCTACTAAGTAGGGAGCATGTCCTCTATGATAAGAGTAGGTACTCCCCTATCAACCTAGGGTGTAGGTCCTCCTTATGGAGTACTATAGCAGATACATTCTCCCCTGTTGGGATAGGGTGTGGGTCCTCAAGCCTGGGGTTTGTACTCCCATTATGTACTACGGTGCAAGTCCCCCACATTTAACAAACTACCGTAGTGCTACTCCTCTATCGGGTAGGGTGAAGATCCTCACATATAGAGTCAATACTTCATTACCATGCCCGGGTGTGGGTCCTCTAACCTGGGGTATGTACTCCTATGACATACTGGGGTTTGGTTCCTGCACAAAAAAACTACGAGTGTTGAACTCCCCTAAAGAGTAGGGTGTGGGTCCTCACATATGGAGTATTACTCCCCTGTCATCGAGTAGCGATGGGGAGCACATTCTTCAAGGTAGTTTTAGCTCCCTCGAGTGTAGGAAATAGTGCCGCAGGGTGGGCCTCTTCACATGGTTTCCCTTTGTCTTGACTTGGGTGCAAGACTATGACTGTGAGACCTCTAATTTCAGGAACTATAGTGTATTATAGAAGAATGTTAAGAATAGAGAATGACCTTTTGGATATTCTATTAAGAATGGTTGAGTTGTACCTAAGGGAGTGCATCTCTCAGATAGGTTCCATCAGGGATGGCCAGTTCATTGAGTGTGTACTCTTTATCGTTGAGTTACACATTGAGCCTTGTTGGGAAATCTAGGAAATGTCTTGAGGTTGGGGCCTTATGTATTTTTGTGGATGAAACGAGTATATATGGTTTGATCTATATCTTTTACTTTGGGATTTGTGATTGTTGTCATGCTTGTGGTTTTCCTTTGTGGAATTATGAGAGAAATGCAGGGGTCTTATGGTCTCTACTGTGTATTGTTCTACTAACCCCTACATGAGCTCCACCCACACATTGTTTTGTCTTGTGCATATTATGGGTATCCTTGACTAATACCCAGGGAGCTAGGAACTGATGGTGGATGATAGTGAAGGTCTACGTGAAGAGCCGTGGAGATGAGTTGTACCTATTCTTGAGGAAGGATTCCTATTGGACTATATCAGGAGTTGTATTGTATTCCGGCCCCTTACATTCAATACAAACTTTTAATACTATTGTTTTACATCATGGTAGCATATTGTGGAATTCTAATAGGTGTTTTTGTATATGTTTAAAGGAAATTATTTCTTGTTTTAGGGATACAACTTTCTAGTACTAGTCGCCTACCATTGGACTATAGAAGGTGAGTTTGGGGTAGTCCTGTGACAGGCCCTAGGGTGTGGGTCATGACATATTGGTATCAGAGGAGTCGGTTCTACCGAAAATCTAGGACTCTAATCTTTATTATGGATAAATAGGGTTATGTTTCTTGAGTGTAGTTTTCTATTTGAGTAGTCTATTGTTGGTTTAGTGGCTGGTGAATCCATACACTAGGATCCTGAATTATGATTTACAACTTGGTGCACGAAAACAATTATTGCATGTGTTTTGGATATGTTTTTACTTTGATCTCTTTTGAATTAGCTCACATGGTATAATGTATTGACTGTGGTTCATCTTAATTCTCATTCAAGATGCTTACATGTAGAGAGCCTACCTAGATTCTAGTGCCTAACCATGAGTATGGTCCCCAGAGTCCCAATGCTTCAGTATAAGGATCATTTCCAAAGATAGTACCTTCAGGTTGTGTCCTAGCGAAACCATGTCCCATTGGTCAGCAGTTACTAATGGCTATACCGGTAAAGGAAACATATAGGCTTAGTGCCTTACTAGATTTTTAGTGACCAATACACCTCAGGTTCTGAGGTGATCCTGACTCACAGGCGGCTAAGGACTGGTCTGGGGTGGTGACTATGTTTCTATCTAGTCAGGGCACCATTAGATCAGATGGTGGTCTTGGAAGTGAGTATTCAGTGTGGATCATCAGGACTATAGTTGGGTTTAGATTTCCCATATCGTATGATGAGCTTACTTTTTCCATGGACAAAACTTGAGAACCTTCTTCAGAGTAGGGGGGATATTTCCATAAAAAGATAAGGGATGTGTGTTTCCAAGAGCTTCTGTATCTTCGACTGGATGAAATGTCAGTAGCTGAGTATTCATCGAGTCATACCGACCATTCTAGGTACTCAATGAATATGATACGACCAGTGGTTCGGGGCTCAGACCACCGAGTGAGATTTGATTAGGGACATCTGAGATAGCAATACTCCTCTATGTATTCCTACATAGGTTAGGGTTCTAGAGATAACATTTTTGGTTAACATTTATTTTGGCTGAGCAGATACAACCAGCAAATGTCAGCATTGGGAATGGAGGAAATTGATGTCAGTCATGGAGACTTATATTTGTAAAAATGTTTTAGGAAGAAGAAGTGATAGGGAAAGATGAATCTGTAGGGAAGTAGACAAGGATTATGAGGTAGGAGAGCACCAGGAGTGGTGAACATTTTGACATTTTAAAACCACCACCCCAATGTGTTCCCCACCAGGAACGGGGAGCTGGAGGACAGGGGAAGGGAGTAGCTACATGTGGTCAAGGATGTGACCTAAGGGCTCCAAGAATGATTCGAGGTACGATCTATGATTAATACTAGTTGTCATATTAATATAAATAGGTACTAAGAATTCCTTCTTGTCATGAATATTTTTCAAGTCCTATAGTTTTCGGTCAAACCATTAAATTGACCCTTCCATATGGAGATAACTTTGGGTGAAGACTCCAAAATCACAGTTATTCCAGTGATGTGATCTGACCCTTGAGGTGAGAGTTTTGATTGGAACCACATAGTGCAGCATCGATGCCTTATGACGTTAGTATGGGTATGGATTGGTCATCCACAGTTCATGCTCAGATTGACTATTTTAAGACAAATTTTATGGTATATCTATTGTGTTGGAATGGGGTTTTCCATGGTTGAAAAAAATGAAACATAGTTAGCTCTGGTTAAACTCATGCAAAGGTGGGTGCAGCTGATCACTCTTGAGTTGGCCAGCATTACCCTCATGGTAGCAAGACTATTTAGTTTTAATTTCCCAATAGTAGTGGGAAAGTGCAAGAATATATTTTTAAAAAATGTATCTAGAATTACCTCTCTTTAGGGAGAGGGACTTTTTCATTGTCTTGTAACCAGGGACAACACCAACATCTAAAACTACATATTGAGTGTCTCCCACAGAGACTTGGGGGCTGAGAGTTAGAAGGGGGACGTGATGGAAGATTCACTCAACAAGAGGTCTGGTTTGTAGCTGCTGAGTGAGGAGACAAAGTAGCTATCCATGTTACATAAACACATTGTGAATAGTGATGGTGTAGATTACATCCAATCTACAACTATCACTCCCCCACACCTTCAGCGAGTTCTGGAGGCACTACTTGGGGATGTAGACTATAAGGCCCTATGTGCTCAGATATAATTAGGACATGTTTCTAAAGGATTTTATAAAGTTGGGGAGCACATCATCATTCTCAATGGATGAACCATCGTACGAGTGACACTCTGAGAGGGGGTGTTGAGGGAGTTTCATGCATCCCCTTTTGGTAGTACATCCTTGTGTGGTAAAAATGTACTAGGACCTCCAACATCAGTACTGGTGGTTAGGGATTAAGACTGAATAGAGCCAGCATATGTCTTATGCCAATAGAATACAAAGACCCTTAGAGTTCAAGGAGGGATACAATGTCTTCAAGTGGGTCTCACCCTGATGAGGGTTGTAGAGTTTTGGTCAGAGAAGCGGGCTATCTCTAAGGTTCAATGAACCTTTCCAATGTTTTAGCAGAGTTGGCGAGGTAGATTACATCCTAGTTTTTCCCCCACAAATGCACTGGGTTATAATTTTTTCCATGTTTTGAAGTTGAGGAGATGGGTGCATGATCCATCACATGTTATAGACTTGGGTGATTTGGACTATGATGATGGGGAAACCTTTATGGAGTTCTATGTGGAGATATAGGATTGATAGAAGTGAGTCCTTCTTGGGTAGTTGATCCATCTAGTTCGATTTTTGTGGCAGCACGGGACCCCCAAGGAGGGCACATGGGAGAGAAAGACTCAGATTCATGCCTAGTACCATCAATTGTTTTATTTTCATTTTTTTTAGATTTTAGGGACGTAAAGCCCTAATATAGGGAGACTGTAATGACTCATAAATTCAGTATAATTTTTTTAATTTTATGGAATTTTTATAGGACATTGAAATCTGACGACACGTGTTTTCGAGGCCTAGAGTGCCCAGACTGATCTATCAAAAAAGTGTTATGTTTAAAAGAGTGGGAGTGAGTAGTTTTCCTCAAAATTTAGAATAACTCTTATACGGGTTTCCATATTAGAAATATAAGGGCATCGTTGCTTTCAGGATGGCGGGTTTACCCAATGAATGACTTAAGTTTAGTAGGTGCTGACCTTCAATGAGAAAACACAAAAATTGAATAACATTAAATAAAATTATTAAATAAAATTATTTTATTTTTCCAATTCTTATAACTCATGAATGATGATTTGGATTAAAAATAAGAGACCACTACATAACTTTTGAGGGAATGATTTCCTTAGGAAAATACTATAATTGGTCGGTGTGGGGCACCAGTGGAAGTATGTTTTTTCCTCAAATAAAATAATTAAGAGAAAATTATATTATTGTAAAATCCTTATCTAATAAATGGTAACATAGATTGAAAATCTGAAAGTACCTTTGATAACATGAGGGCATGATCCCTCTTAGGAGGAGCCCAACGTAGACCGGTGTGGGTCGATGGAAAATATTAATAATTTTGTAATTTTTTTAAAGGTATGGTCAGTAAATGCATGGGTGGCGTTTTATATCTTTTAAACCAGTGCTCAGATTAAAAAACAGAGCTAACTGTTGAATCCATAGCAGTGAGATTCGCATAAGGGAGAATTATCTTCTACCAATGTTGGTTAAATTAAAATGTTAGTGTTTATGACTGTTTAATGAAATAATAAAATAACATAGGAATTGTTATTTTATTTCTTTTTTTGTTACCACTTGTTTAGCGGTAGTGGTAGGGACCAAAGAGGTGGTCAAACTTTTAAATATGGGTATTAATTGTCTAGTTATAGTTTAGTTGTGTAACCAACCCTTGTGAAATTAATGTAGAACATTAATTACGTCAATTAATGAATCTCTTTAATTCCTCGGTGTGTAACTCACCCTTTTCCCCTCTATTTAAATAGGGCTCAGTGTAGAGTTTTTGACGTGGATTTTCAAGTGAGGAAAATATGGCAATGTGACGCGACACCTACCATAGATAGAGATTGAAGCTCGGGAAAAAATGAACCGGGAGCGATGAATGCCAGTGGCTTCATCAAAGCATGGATTCTTCTTCCACCACAGTGATGACTCCAATGATTTTTGAGGTAGTGTTTTTCTTTTAATTCAAGAAATTCCCACGTTTCTTCTTCTAATTCATAAATTTGTGGGTAGAAATTGCAGTTGATTTCAAA
This sequence comes from Viscum album, assembly GCA_963277665.1. NCBI lineage: Eukaryota > Viridiplantae > Streptophyta > Magnoliopsida > Santalales > Viscaceae > Viscum > Viscum album. The sequence continues at coordinate 596,733,638 of OY728159.1, read as the reverse complement.
AAGGATTATCATTAATTTAATGTGATGTATAAATCACCCCCTCTTGTAATTAAGATTACACGGAGGGTGCGGGCCAAATGAGTAAGGTCTGGGACCCTCTGCCGCTTGATTTTCATTACCTTCTTCAGAGGAGTGTTGTTCTAACATGACAGAACATTGAAACTGAGAGGCTCTCAAATACAGAGACATCCGTGGAAGACCATAAGCATGTATGGAAGAATGAGCAGACTACTGGAGCTCACACGGTGTCCAGTTGAAGATTTACCGGTACCGCATGGCGTAACAGCGGACCAGAAGAGGCGGCTGAAAACTGATCGACTGCGTTGGTGAGGCGGTGTGTCATCTCTCACCTCAGAGAAGGAGTCATGACAGGAAGGGGACCAAAACCCCATGGGTCTAGTGGATCATGTGGTGTCTCTATGTGGTGTCAATAATTGATGTGTCGAATGACTCTTCTTGAGAATTTTGGGGAGCTGGCGGCCACCTGGCTGGTAAGCCGCACCCGCGCACCAGGCCATGTCGCCCAGCGAGTCATACCCAACCGGTGGTCTGGGCCAATCCGCAACCCATAAGGTCGAGCCCGCCAAAACCCTACCCAACCATGCTGTCCTAGGCTGGTTCAGCTCGGGTCAGGCTGGACCCAGACCGGGTTAGGTAGGCCCAGGCCAGGTCGGTCCAGACTCGGACCCATTGGAGCCTACTTACTCTTAAATGGACATACCTTGTGAATCAAACATCCATTTGAAGAATTATCTTGGGAACTAGGATCTTTGGAGGGATAATTTCCTTCTGTGACACTCGACATGACTTTCGGAGAATTTTGGAGTTTGCCCTGGTTAGATTGTACTCGAATCCAACTGGGCCATCGACGTTAAAATTCTTATATATTACAGACCGGGTGTGTGATGGACGCTCTTTCAATTTCATTGGAACCATTATCACATGATAGATCATCATGTTACTTCATTTTAGAACATTGTGGATGTTGAGGTATGTCTGATAACTAGAGGAGTAGAACCAGGGTGTTTCTTATAGTGAGAGTTAGGATTGCTACTCCGTTGATGACTCTAGGCATGGGTATTCCTTACTCCTATACTCAGAATGAGATGGGACTCCCCACATCATGACTGAATGTTTGTTTCCCATTGATTGTTTTTTCTATCATTGGAGATGGTACTCCCCTATTGGACTAGGCCTGATCCTCCATACATAACTCACATAGAGTTAGGTACTCCCCTACCGGGTAGGGTTCTAGTCCTCTATGATAGGAGTATTTACTCCCCTGTCAACCTAGGGTGTGTGTTCTTCTTATGCAGTACTTCAACAAAGTTGGTACTCCCCTTAAATGACATGGTGCTGGTCCTCTAGCTTGGGTTTGGTACTCACCTAATGTACTAGTGCGTGGGTCCCCCATAATGAACAATCTTCCAGAGTTATTCTCCCCTACTAGGTATTGTGCAGGTCCTCACATATAGATTTGGTACTCCCATGTTGTGATAGGGAGAGGGTCCTCTACCATGGAATTAGTACTCTCTTGACATAGTAGGGTGTGGGTCCCAAACAACATGAAAACATCCAGAATTGTACTCCCCTACAGGGTAGGGTGCAGGTCCTCACATATGGAGTAATACTCCCACGTCTTTGAGTATTGACGAGGAACATGACTTTTGGGGGAGTTGGAGATCCCTCATCTGTAGGAAACAATGTCGATTAGTTGGACTCCTTATGTGGTTTCCCTTAGTCTTTCCTCAGTCACAACATTATGACTGCGAGACCTCTAGTATCGGGTTGTAGAGGCATTTCTAGTAAAAAATTCATGATGGAGCACGAAATTTCAAATGTTCCATTTGGAATCATTGAGTTGTACCTGATGGAGTACATCTCTCAGATGAGTTCTATCATGGATGTATAGTTCATGGAGAGTGCACTCATAATACATGAGTTACACATTGATCCTTATTTGGAAATCCAAGAAATAGCTTGAGATCGAGGCCTTAGGTTTCTTTGTGGATGAGATGAGTATATCTGGTTTGAGAAGTGTCTTTTTCATTGTGATTTGTGATTTATATCATGAGTATGGTTATCCTAAGTGGAATTATAAGACACATTATTGGGTCTCGGGGTCCCTACTGGGTATTCTAATACTCACCCATGTACGGGCTTTGCCTCCACCTTGTTGTGTCTTGTGTAGATGACAGGCAGTGTTGACTGAGACTTGGGGAGCTAGGAACTGATGGTGGATGGTAGTGACAATTGAAGTGAATAGTTGTGGTGATGAGTTATACCTACTATTATGGTAGGATTCTTTGTGTAATATCTTAGGAGTTGTTATATACTTTCAATTGTAGTTTTATCTTTTCAGTTGGGCTTGTATTCCTGTCCCTTACTTTCATTACACACTTTTACAACATCAGTTTTACTTCATGGATGCATCATTTTTCATTCTATTATATGTGGTTGTATAGGTTTAAAGGCAATGCATTCTTGTTTTAGGGATACACCTTTCCTGTGCATGTCACCATCCCCTGGCCTATGAAAGACGCGTTTGGGGTAGTCACCGCATGGGCCCTGGGGACAGGTTGGAACAATAAATCAATAATCCAAAATACCCTAGGTTTGAAGAAAATAACATCACATAATTGTTAACAAGATAAGAATAATAAAATATTATATTAGATGTTATAACATATAAAAAAATAATTGGAAACATATATTATAATAACCAAGTCCATCTCAACATAAAATTATAAAATTGGGAATCAATTTTCACTGATAATTTATTAAATTCTCTAAATGCATAAAAAGAAAATTTATGAAAATAATTATTTAATACTACTGAAATTAGATTTTATTGAAACTATATATAATTCAAGAAACTCCATTAGTAATCTTGTTTAATAATAAAAAATAAAAGGTAATTTGTTAGACATAATACAGGTGAAATATTACAAAAACATAATTTTATAAAAATATTCAATAATAACTCCTTTATCAAGACATATATTTAGTAGTGTTTCATGAAATTATATTTGGAAACCAATATAAATAAATTTTAAATGTATTTAATGAAAAATAAAATTCATTTGGAAAGATCAATAACCATTAGTACAACAAATAAACTGAATTACATAATGACAAAATCCATAAGGATGAAAAACAGTGATGCTTTCACTAAAAGATAATGAATTTTTGTTAGGAATAGATTTTGAATCCCATTTATAATATAATTCCATTAAAAATCACAGATTCTATTTAACATTGAAAAAATAAAATATCTATGAATGATATAAAAAATTATAATTAAGGGGATGGATAATATGGGATAAGGGAGAATAGAGAATTAGAATACTCAACTGGCCTCTCTATGATGGATTTATTCTTGATGATGTATGTGATTGAAGTGGTAGAAGTGCGATTCTCCAAACCTTTGTGACATAGGTTTGGCCAAACATAGTTGGGGGGCTTTAAATTTTTGGATTTATCTTCTAATAATCATGATCAATATTTTTAATCACCTTCTTATTATAATGATAATATTATTACCATTTTTTTATAATAAGATTATATTTTCGATAAACATTCATTTATTCATTCATGAAAAAAATTTATACAAAAAAAATAAATAATAATATAATAATACTAATATTAATAAAATAATCAAAATAATAGATATAATGAATTAATATTTAAATATAAAAATTTATAATAGAAATAATTCCTTGAATATATATATATATATAATTATATTTTTTTTTTTGAAATCATTAAAAAATTGATGAAATTTTTTTAAACAATAAAAACTATAATAATCATTCAACAAAATCATTATAAAAATCTAAAATTCAATTTTGAAGGGCCTCAAGAAAGTTGGACCTGATGAATGTTGCTTCATATCATCTAATAGGGATTTACATTCAGATTTCATGATAACCCAAACTATAATCCAAATATTATTTTCTCATTTAATCAACTATCAAGTGATGTATGGTTTGCATGGAAGATTCCCCTAACTATTCCCAATCTATAGAACTTTTTGAGGAAAAAGACATTTATATAAGAAATTATATTTCTAATTGCTAATGTGATATTTGTAATGATATATTATAATATAAAACACATGAACCTTATAATAAAATTAATAATATAATAAACACAAAAAACTATACATCTTACACTATTAAATATAATTTTTGAATATGATAAGATAATTGTTTAACACAAATTAATCATAATTATATGTTTTCTAAAAGATATAAATTTTTGTTTTCATTGAAAAATATTCTAATAATAACTTTAAAAAATTAAAATAAAATATAATTTTAGAAAACATTTTTATAAAAGACCAATAATTTATTTTTAAATGTAATATAATATTATGAAATAAAAAATTACATTTTCAAGGGTATGTAATTTAATAATTTGAAAAAAAATAATATTTTCAATAACAAATGTGGATATTTTGAAAAATTATTTCTCAAATATAGATTATTATTTTGATAAAACATGTGGTATTTTATGAATCATCATGTCAATGTTATCTTAGGACAAATCATTCAATTTTTCAAAAAAGATAATTTTAGTGAATATTAAAAATATTGTTTCTAATACCTTTATAAATCTTTAGAAGTCGTCATCAAATAACACCCAAATAAGAATTTGTAAAACCATTTTCAAAATCAAATATGTATATATAGTGAAAAATAGTTCATTTAAAAAAATATATATTCTTATTCTATAATGCTATGATTAAAATTTGGAACCTCAGTTATATTATATTACAATGATATTTATTTTTTGAGATTTATCCTTTAATTAAGAATACACAAAATGCCATTATGTTTTTTATTTATTTTAATTTAAAATAATCCACTTATTTAAAAACAATAAATTATATAATAATATTCATATTTTTTGGCCTAAATAGTTATAAATAAATTTTTTCAAAAATATACATTTTAAAAATAAAAGTTATTGGGTCATTCATAATTATATTAATATTAAATTTTATCCCCATTATAAATTTAATAAAATAAAATTGATATAATAATTGTAATTAGATTAATAAAAAAATTAATATGTTTAATTTAAATTGAGATCATAAATATGTTACCAACGGAAAATTTAGTCTCTATAGTATTGTCTAAAATGAGTTAGAAGTGTTAAATCAAGTGATAAAGTCATAAAATATCACAATTAAAATTATCTGAATGGGATTATTAGGGATCTCATGATCTATCTTTATCTTTTATTAAATTATTTTCAATTATGTATCCACTTTCCATGAATATGAAATTCCATTTATATTAATAATTATTATTTACAAAAATTTCACCACTCTCATGTATAAAACAACTCATCCACAACCCAATCCAAGAAAAACCCAAAAATATAATTCCACACATTAGTCAACCATAGTCTCTTATCTAATAATCCAATATTATATTAGGTAGCTTTTGGTCTCAATATAATCCCCCAATGATTTCAAAACCAAAAAGGCTTGCAATAGGAGACACAATTTCTTCATTGTACATGATAGATTCTTATCATTTATTACATTTATAATATTCATAAAACTGTTGAAAATTATGATTTACATTATTAGTAAAATGATAAAAATATCATTATACTTATATAATGATAGTATTTTAGTAAAATCACTTTATGATCATACACAACCATTGATTATATTATTCTTTTATTTAGGTCAGTTTGACATCCTTCAAGAAGAATTATACAAAATTTCAAAAAGTATATTTATTGGAAAATTATTACTATAAATATATATAGTATTATGTAAAAAAATTTGTTATCTTTTTTTATTATTATGATTAAAATTATTATTAATCCACCACCATTTATTCATAAAATCAACAAAAAAAGTATGTAATATATTTAATCATAGTGAATCTTACCTTTAAATTCCATGAAATAAACATAGATCATTATAATTTATTTTATTAATTATATCATATTTCTTTTATTATCATAGATATCATGAAAAATGTTGATAACACCTTTGGCCATGTTCAAAATATCAAATGAGGTTGTAAAAATTGACTGAATAATCCGACATGGCTGATAGAGGACAAATTTATACAATATATGAATTACATATATAAATAAATTGCCTAAAATATACATTAAAATGTTCTGAATCATGTATTTGATAAAATTAACTTGGTTTTTTAAGATGTTGAACACATGTATAAGTGAGTATAAACCTAATTTTGGGGATCTTCTTAACTACTATCTTTTACATTATGCTATGTAGTTTATCACACTACCACACATTCTTTGCCTATTATTCTCATTAACATTGATATATTATCTATAAAAGTGTCTTAAATATATAACATGTTTTAATTTCCTTTCCATGATGGTGTAATCCATGTTTTTAATGTATCCATGTTAATGTTATTTATAAAAAAAATTTTATAAGGGAACAATTAAATTCATTATTCATTTTCCCTGTTTAATTATTTTAATGAATCTTCACTTCCACATTTTAAAAATAATAAATATTTGATTGAAACCCATTAATATGGGTTTTAATAAATACTATATTTTCATAGCTTTTTTGGAGGTTCTTATCTTATCCCTTAATGAATAATTTAAGGTATTCAATTTAATTAATACTTATCTACCACATTGGTATAAATTATATTTAATTAAATTTCATATTTATCACCAATATCACATTATTTATAAATGAACAACAAAAAAAATTAATCCCATCTTTATAGAGAAGCATTATGAAATTTTCCTTAGTTATGTTTTCAGATAAGATTATATAACCATTCTTTTATTTATCATGTTTTATTCTCATTCCTTATGTATATATCATTTATGTGGATCACCTATTCAAGTATATATTTTGATGTAATAGGTGGACCTATAATAATACATCACACTAATACATTAGTTAATGTCTTCTCCTAATGACATACCTTGTATAATGGACATTCAATAAGCCTAACAAACAATATTATGTTTTCATGATAGCTAACCTTATCATCTACATATCATGTCTTTTTTATGTTACTTCCAAAAAAAATTTATTCTATTATCTAAGTATATCTAGTCACTTATGACATTATTCCTATTTATTGTTCTCTTTTATGACATCACTGTATTGATTTGTCTTGAATATTATATTTCTTTAACATTTATTCACTTATTAGACTATATTGTTCACCCTTTTACTTATGTATCACCCTAAGGAATCTTTTTCTATAAAATAGGAGGAAGGGAACATCAAATAGTATTAAAAATATTTCAAAAATGTAAAATTATATTATTTCTATATTGATGTATTATGGGTATAATCATATATGACATTAAAAATAATGATTCTTAGTTTTATTTTATGGGATTTTATGTTATATGCCACAAAAAAATACATTTATCAGACTCTTTTTAAAATAGTTTTTTAGAGAATGGTCATATTGGTCCATATATTTGGTTAAAGATCATATTCACGAAAAGAAAATGAATTAGATGGATAAAAACTTATAAATTATTAGTCTACAATAAACAAGATACTTATATATTATTTTGTTTTTATTTTTTAAAATGTTAATAATTTACATATAATAATATTACATATTTAGTGTTACCTTTCCTAAATTTCTTTATTTGAAGAAATGATTTAAAATACTAGGAATAGTTCCAAATACCTATTTAGTAAATAATATAGGGAATTTCCAAATGTGATTCCTAATTTAATAGGAGAGGGAATTCTGAACCATGTGATGGTAAATGAAAAACTTACTCAATTTATATAAAATAATTATATCAAGTTGAGCTCTATCATTCACCGAATAGAATATAATATCTAGTTGATTTGTTTATATTAGTCGGTCTCCCACAATTAGTGGCAATTTTAATCCCCTGGTTGTGAAACAATGTATTTATTCAATTAAGAAGATATTCTATATACTTTCATGATTCTAGAAAAAGGTTAATATTTGATTTATTTATCAATTAATGGATGAAGTTGATTAGTAATGGACACAATTCATGAATAAAGAACCAAATAAATATATCAAACCTATGGAGTGGGAAAAATAGAAAAAATATTTTTGAAAAAATATTTTATCCACACTCTCCATTTTAAAATTGGGATGGCATTTTTTAGACTGATGAAAGGGGAGGATGAATATATCTAACCATATAAATAAAAGATTAATATAATTTCAAGGTAGCCATCTGGATTTTTTATTGAACCTTATTGTTTACATAGAGACTTCTTTTTGTAACTAAATATGATTAATAAATAAAATATTTATATATTTTAAACATTAATAGATAAGGGTAAATAGTCTAGCATTACTTTATTGTTGATATAGATATTTGGAATTCTAAATGATATCATGGTTCTAGATATATGTATAAAATGGTGGAGTCAAATTTTATAGTATTAGTGGATAAATCTCATAGAGGTAAAGAGATTTAACATCCCATATTGTATAACAGCTGAAAACATTATCTGGGTAATTCCATTTAGGGAATAAGGATATGTTATAAGTGTGGAAATGATAGACATAACGTTAGTTAGGGTTAAGTAAGATGAATAATGAATCTAATTTTATGAAATGAAGGGTGTATTTAATCAATCCACTACCTATAGTTTAATGCTTCACCATAATAGAATAGATTCACTATACAAGATAATGTACCCTGACAATTTTTTGAGTATATATGTTGAAATAAACCTTTAATGTTGAAACATCCTAGGTCGTAGAACATGATACTATTATCCTGACCTAGTTGACCAAATGACCTAATGAGTGCATCCCTGTACACCATAGGCTACCGAAAATAATAATAGACTTGGGAGGTACCATTTTTAGACTATTACCCCTTATTATAGTTCATAATAATTTATAAAATAACCAATAATATGAAATCGATAAAAATATCATCATAGAAATTATAAATAAATCATATAAACCAATAAGAACATGTAATACAGAAGTGGAACATTCACACAATGATGATGTCCCATTTGGATGAAAAAATAAAAAAATTATTGGTATAATAAATGAATAAATTGAATGTACATGAGGAAAGAAGATATCCCCAAGACTATCATAAATATAATCATCTTTTCAAATAAGATTCCAAAACTAAATCATCAACAACATAAAATGACTCTTCCCAACTTATTCCTCCTATATTGAGTGTTCTTGTTGGGTAACAAAGTTCTGTGGAAACATGAATAGGGTGGTATATAGAAATATATAGTGAAACACCAAAATAGTCCCCTGAATAACTTATAATAGTTGTCTATATATGCATTACATGCCCAAAATAATAAATAATAACTTCTAAAAAATTAAGAATATGTAATCATAGATCTAAGGGTCATAGAACACTGATCAAACATATATTATTTGGAAATGTTTTGGGTGTATATGATCACATAATGAAAATTTTACAACCATATATATGATGGATCATTCGGTATAACACACAGAAACCTGAATCTCAGTCTCAAATGGCCAAACAAATTTTCCTAAACATCTTTACTTCTAGATCAAAGGTCTCGAGGTAATCCCCCAACCTTCATATTAATAGGGTCATAGGAAATCCATATGCATCAAATGAAATTGCTAATCATACTAGATTCCATGTCGCTATACCAATCGTTCATATCCCATGAATCATGGGACTCCAAAATAGATGCATATAGTTTCACTAGTTGAACCATTAGGATCTTAGGATGACCTTTTAATCTAATTATATTAATATTAATAAAAATTCACAAGACATAATGGTTGGATCAAAGACATTATAATAAATATAAGGACCCATGGTACCCATGGAATCCAATATAGATAGATGGTCAAATCCTAACATCAATGTAATTTGTCGCTAGTATTCACATCCATGTCCTAGGATAAAACTCAAGGATTCATAAGAAAATCATCATATCCAAACCACATTACACAAATATCACATGACCCTGAAAATTACGATGTAAGGAAGTTCCTATAAGTATCCCCAATTTCATGGTTACACCTCCTTAGGCCTATATGATGGGTCCTATGATGGATGGATACGAATGTATAGATACATCAAATGTATATTGTTGGAAGAATGAACACAAGGTAGGTGTTTCCCAAATACCTATACCTATAACCTCAATGAAATACCCTATGGGATTATATAGCCAATTCAAGTTAAAGGTGAATCATGCCACTATATCTATCTATTCCCATATTAAATCTATTTCTAGGGTTACACATAAATTGGGAACATGTTAGAGTCCCCTAAGACCCATTAAGGTCTCCCAACACTCTCTGTAAACTATCACTCAACAAATATCCTAAGAACCATTCATTTTAATGCATACATGGTTGATTCAAATACCTGACCTCTATACAGAATTCCAGAAAATTACACCACCTAATTAATCACATCCTAGTGTGGGAGGAACACTCTCTGCATGATCATATCATCGAGATTGGTGGCTATATTGTATCCTTTATGGAAAACCCCATATCCATGCATCAAAACAAACATAGTTAAATTTATATTCTTACCCACTAGTAATTGATATTTCCAACTAGTACAGGAGGACTGAGCGAGACCCTTGTAACATTGTACAATTTGATCACATGATTATTATTTTATTAAAAGTATAATTAATTTTTAATATTCCCACCCCTTAATGTGATAGGGAAATGAATAGAACAAGAATATAAATAAAGGAATAAAAAATGGTTATAATCATAAGGACCGCCATCCTTTTTAAAATCCTTTTCCATTTAATTGCCTACTTGATTTTCTATACTTGTCTTCCGAAAGAATGTCTGAACACAACCAACCACTCCCAAATCTCTCAGAAAATAATTCATTCCTAGAATCATGAATAAAATAATTATCACCAACTATAATTCATTTCATAATTAATCATATATTTTTATAGTCGATGTAATCTCACCAATAATATCAACCACACCAAAACCATACCAAACATCACCCAAGGGTCCATATCAAACTCTAAAATCCTATACTAGAATGGAGTAGGCTAGGGGTTGGTGACTAACACAAAGTAGGCATATTACTAATCATGGGAGGCATTTCCTTTGTACATGTACAGACACACACATCTCCAAGCCCACAAATTCATAAATGTAAATAAAACACTAAGGAACAAAATGCATGCATACAACTAAACCTAACCAACAGAGTACGACGAAAGGTAATGTACTTAAAGTAAACTGGGCCATAATACAAGCCCACCAAAACAAAAGTCTGAAAACTGCAAATTCCCACCTGTAAACAAAAAACGTATTGGGAATACGGCTCATAGAGGTAGGAACACCTCAGACTGTAGTGAACTCAGAAAGCTTGGTCCTGTCCTGGTCCACCCTGGAATCTGTCAAAAGGCTGCTCATCTGCACAATACACGACATGTGCGGGAAATCCCATACATGGGTGAGTATAACAATACTAGTAGAGGACCCAAAAAACCATAATTAATATAAAAAAGGTAGAGGTACAATCATCTATGCACAATATATGTCTAGAGAACACATAGAAAAAACCACATACACTCAAAACCCAGACCCATAGTCTAGAGAAAAGTCACACAACTGCATACCCAAACCTAGGAGTTCAGTTTGGAGATTCATTGAAGCACTCGTTCTTGGTGAACACACTCCACGAGTCTCATAGATCTGATGATGTCTGTCTGAGAAGTACTCTTCTTCGGGAAGCGTCATGAGAGGTAGTTACACTCATTAAAGGAGACACACTGTTGAGTGATAAGGTTATGGTAGATCGATGCACTCATGAAGGGAGACACACTCTTGAGTGGGAAAGATCATGATACATAGATGAGGATCACTGCCAGGGCCATGGAAGATACAATGATTCATCTATAATTCACCTGCTATGTAGAGGATCGATGCCCAGTGGAGTTGGTCACGTCGATGCCAGACTCAACCTAGGGTCAATAATGGGTAGAGGATATTGATATGGGCCTCTCGGATGGATGCCTGACTCTATCATATAAAATACTACTGAAGGGATCATACACTTGTAAAAGGAAACGATGCTTGACCTTTCGAGGAACGAGAATAATGGTCACTAACCCAAATGAAGGATGTCCAAGATGTGGTGAACAAGAGGACCATACCATTTTCCAAAAAGTATATGGCGTGTAGAAAAGGTACAAGCCATGTTGTCTTACCTTGGGTACTGCCCGTTAACAACGGACCCTATCGTAAGGATGGTCGTCTAGAAAAACTGAGTACACAGTTTGTATTACGATGTACATGCCATGTCCAAGTGACTGGGTTTGGATCCGTGTGCACTAGTCGTGTGCCCGTACACGGTCATCAACCCGTGTACTACAACCCTTGTAATTGGTACATGCGGTGACCGACGTTACTGGCCTCGACTGGCCATGTGACGGAGTGCATGGTTGTGTACTCCGTCCCGTGTCTGTGTATCCCCTGGATACTCACCATGTTCTGCGTAGCCACCTCTTCCATTTTGTACACACCGTGACGCCTGAAGCCGTGTATTCCAACTCATGTCCATGTACATCCCAAAATACATGCTGAGATTCGGGGAAAGTCTAACATGTTGTGTGACTTGGGTAACACACCGTGTGATTCCTCTCTGACCCCTAAAACCCTAGACACTACCACCAGTACTACCGGGAGTGTTATTCGGAAGTACAATCCGTGTGTTTGGGAAATTTCCTAAAATGCAGACCTATGTCGTCGCACCTCTGGTGATGCTCTGTTCGTCGATCCGGCAATCCGATCTCCACGAAACTCCCAGGTTTTTGTCACCCCGACACCATGAATCCAATTCCATTATTTTTGGACCTCATATCGGCTCTGAAAACACACAACTATCCATCTGCATGATGAACTCTTGAAGAACGTCCCTTCCCTATTCGGTTCGATTCGTCGTCTTCTATCATCGTCGCACCTCTGCATAGTTATTGGAGTGTCGATTCTTAAATTTTGGATCATTGCGTCGTAGAACGTATGTGCAACGATTTTTTTTTTCCTTGCCCCATGAAGAACATGAAGAACACACGAGATGAAAATGGGTGAAGGAAAATGAATCAAAAAAAGGGGAATGAACCTCCGCCGTCATTCATCATGGTGTTGATCTACTCCCATTAATAGGCTTAAACGAAGCAGAAAATACGCAATAAAAATCAACATGGAATAATGTCCCCCATAACCATCCCTAAGAAAATCCCTCCTACAGGAACACACGAATCCGCAGATCAACTTGTTCGTGGTTGATCCGCATACATCGTTTAAATCAAAAGTGGGGAAAATAAAAATTAAATAAAAAACTCCTACCTCAAAATGGGATCGATCACCAATGAAGAGGTCATGCTACCATCGTCGTCTAGATCGTCCATCCTTGTTGGTGCTACGATTCGCAACTTCGATCCATCGTCGTTCATCATCGAGAGTTTTCTCCAACGTTACTCTCAATCATTAGCTAATGATCGACGTTCGATTATCCAAATAAAAAGGGAAAAGTATTTGACATTCAAAAAAAATGTTTCAGTATTAATGAGTCCAACATTCCATTCTAAAATCATTATGACGTTCCATTTATTAAATAAACAGCCGCCCCACTGCCGTGCTGCAGCGGATGTTTCCATAAAATAAATAAAACAACCTTTGAAATTTATTTTATTTTATTTCACATAGAATGTCTGAAAATTAACTTTTTCCTTCAACTCGGGCCAGTCAATGTTAGGCACATTCTTAGGTAAAGTCATCACCCCATACGCAATAATGACCTATGATTTTTAATCCAGGAATTTGTTTGGAAACTGCCACAACCTCGCACATGTGTCAACTCACATAACATAAAAAAAGTTCAACCCACCATTCTAGGATCAATGGACATTGGAATGATGTTCCATTTTCACGACTGGTCTCGAAATAATTCCATATAATATTTAAAAATAATACACAGAAAATCAAAAACATTAAATTCTCCCAACCTTGGGGATTTGCATCCTTGAAAAGGAAAAACAAAGGCTAATAAAAAAATATGTGGGTACTGGGCTTGGATCTGGGCCTCCCACTCCCATGTGCTCTCCTAAAGATTCCCATGCTGCGAACGAACGCGCAACGAGCTAATCGTTTTCCCACGAAGGATCCACTTCTAACGCTCCTTGATCTCCATCGGGTAATCAGCAAAGGTCACTCAATCCTCAATATCCAGCTCACCCCAGTCGATGATGTGCGATGGATCATGCATGTAACTCCTCAGCTACGACACATGGAAGACAACATGTACCCGATGCAACTATGATGGTAGAGCTAGGCGGTACACCACTTCTAAAACTCTACACAGTATCTGTAAAGGTCTGATGAACCTCAGAGATTGATTTCTGCCCAAGACAAATCTCTGTAACCCTCTTCGAGGTGAGACCTGAAGAGAGACATGGTATCCCTATTTGTACTACAGAGGTCTCTATCATCTATTAGTATAAGTCTTTTGAAAGCTTTGTGCAGTCTTCATCTGCTCCCTGATGACCTGCAACTTCTCGGTGGTAGGTCACACCAACTCTGGACCCATGTGTGCTGACTTTCCGGGGACGGTCGAGCAATGCGGCGGCCGGAAGGGTCTCCCATACAAGCCCTCGAATGATGCCATACCAATGGTGGAGTGGTGGCTACGGTTTTACGGAAACTCCATCAGTGGTAGGTGGTCCTCCCAACTATGAAAAAATTCCAAGACACAGGCTCACAACATATCCTCTATAACCTATATGGTCCTCTTCATCTGACTATCTGTCTGGTGATGAAACATTGTGCTTAAGCGTAGCTGAGTCCCAAAAGCCTCTTGCAATCCCTTCCACAACCGGGATGTGAAACGTGCATCTCATTCCGAGGCTATTGTCGAGGGGACTCCATGAAGCCGAACTATCTCCTGCACATAGAGGTGTCCCGTGCTCTCTATGGAACTCTACTCTAAAATAGCTAGGATGTGCGCTGAAATGGTGAGTCGGTCAACGATCAACAATATGGAATCATGACCCATATACGTCTATGGTAATCTAGTCATGATGTCCATCAATTTTCCATCCCACTTCCACTCTGGAACATCTAGGGGTGACCTAATCCCACTGGAACCTGGTGCTTGGCCTTCACCTTCTGAAATGTAAGTTGTCGGGAAAGAACTCTACTAGTTCCTTCTTCAAGCCAATCCACCAGAACTGCCCACGAAGATCCTAGTACATCTTTTCCACTCCAGGATGTAACGCCAAGGGGGATGTATGAAACTCCCGCAGGACCTCCTCCTCCAACGTCACCTGTACAACATTGTGTAAAGGTGGCTCCCATGCTAACACAGCCTCCACCTTGGCTAGTTCTACAGATACTCCATCTACTGAGATTACATGTCCTAGAAAGTGGACCTCCTGAATCCATAACTAGCACTTTGAGAGCTTCCCAAAAATATGGTTCTCCCAAATTATGTCTAGAACCATTCGTAGGTGTCTTGCATGCTCCTCTTCTGACGCAGAGTACACAAGGATGTCGTCAATGAAGACCCATATGAACCGGTCCAAGTACGGATGGATAGTCTAGTACATCAGTCCCATGAACACTACAGGGGAGTTCGTCATGCCAAAAGGCATCACCAAGTACTCATAGTGAACATAGCGGCATCTGAAATCCGTCTTCAGTATATCCTCATTCCGTACTCGTAACTGGTGATAGCCTGATTGAAGGACAACCTTCGAGAACCCTTGTTCCCCTCTTATCAGATCCAAGAGTTCATTGATCCTTGGTAGTGGATATTAGTTCTTCAACGTCACCTAGTTCAGGCGCCGATAATCCACACCCAACCTCAGACTCTCATCTGCCATTTGGGCAAACAAGACTGGGGCCGCCCAGGGTGAAATTTTGGGTGTCACGAAACCCTTGCTCTACAAATCATCCAACTGCACCCTCTGATCGCGAAGCTCTGCGGGATCCATCCGATATTCTAATGAGGAAATCTGTGTCATCATGGGGTGTAAGTCGATGCAGAAGTCAATTTCCCATTGGGGAGGTAATCATGGTACATCATTGGGAAAGAAGTCCTCATACTCCTCCACTACTACTGGGAACTAGGAGCTCACAACATCTACTACTCTGAGGGCAAGCCTAGCCAACTCATGAGTGGTTGGATGCACCCTCCTATGCATAATCTCATTATGCGCTACCTGGTTTTCCGTTTCTCTGACAAAAGAAAGCCTTGTTCCATCACGGCAGACACACCACACACATCGCCTAAAACAGTCAATCTGGGCATGGACTGAAGATAACCAATCCATACTAAGAATGAAATCATAAGGCCTCGATGCTACCACCAAGAGGTTTCAAACAAAACTCTCTCCTATAAGGGTTATATCACACTATCTAGAAAGTTGTGTGACCATTGAGTCTCCTCCTGTTGGTGTCTCCATGTGTAAGGATTGAGTCAACGGTTCTATGAGAATCTCGATGTTTCGTAAAATACATGTGGCTATGAAGGAATGACTGTAACCTGTGTCTATAAGTATGAAAACTAAGGTATAAAATACACAGACCATACCTCGAATCATCCATGCAGCCCCTGGTTCGTAATCCTTGACCTCATGCAGCAGTCTCCGTCCTTGTGCTCCAGCTCCCTGAGTCTGGTGCGGGCCTCCTGGGGGTGGTGGTGAAAGTAAGTCAAAACGTCTTCCACCACCCAAATATCTCCCTACTCCTCTTCCACATCCACTGCCTAGTGGGTCTGTCAGATCCACTCTTTGCCTCTACCTCGGTGGTCCATCCACTACTTCCATGTTAGAAGTTTTGACGGGTCGGGCAATCTCTAGTGAGATGTCCCAAACTGTCGCACATGTATCATCACTTCTCCTTAGGCTTACTGGATCTTGGATTCGAGCCCTGGACTGTCAATCCTCTATCCGAGGTCAACCTATAACGCCTCCTGCATCCAGATCCCTGTGTCTGACACCGGCTCCCTGCTGTGGGTGTCTCTGCACCTGTTTGCTTGTTGCTGTCTGTCGTCGGTTGTCTCTGCTCTGCCAAGAATCTCTCGATCACCAAGGCCCACTCGAGCAATCCAGCATAAGTCGATATTCATAGAGTCATGACACTAGCTCAGATGTCCTGACATATACATCACTCGAAGGTCCAATCTCTAATGTACTGATCCCTGACCATATCCATCGAGTACCGGGCGAGGTTGGTGAACCTCGATGAATAGCCAGCTATTGTCATACTACACTGCTAGAGATGGAGAAGCTCCTGGATGCACACATCTCTCAGTGTAACCAAGGAGAACTCATCCCTAAAGAGTAGCTTGAACTTCGTCCATGAATGAGTCTCCTTATCATGAGTCTGTGTGGTCAGACTCCACCATCGTCTCGTCGAACCCTAAGGAAGGCTCACTCCTAGGATCACCATCTGGTCTGCCGGTGTCCTCACTAGACGGAAAAACCTGGTCACCGCCTCATGCCAGTCTTCAGCTGCCTGAGGATCAGGCTCACCTTGAAACCTGAGGGGTCTCTGTCTCTGGAACTCATTGAGTGCGCTAAGCCTGTGCTCTTCGTCGGTCGGTGCCACATGTACCATGGGCTTCTCCACTAGTGGTGGCATAGATGGTGCACCACCTGGTGGTAACGCCAAGGGGACTGGCCCCTTGTATCGAAGGCTCATCACTGAGGGGGTTGTCCTCATGATGATGCTACTGAATCCAAGTAGGTGTGCGTCGCGGAGGCATCCTGAAATGAAACAAGATGTACCGGGGTCAATGTGTATATTTGGATAACTGACTAAAAGGATATGGAAAACATAACCCATTCCTATATGATGCATGTAGCATTATTTTATTTCACCGCAACTAGTGTCTTTGTGTACCAAGTTGAAAAGAAGGTTATCAGAGTCCTGGTGTATGGATATATCGGTCGCCGCACCAACACTAGAGTCTCTAGCCTGAAAGCTGAATTTTCAACACTTAACACTATTGACCCAAACCAATCTCACAGACTCTTGGTCCTAAGGTAAAACTGACCACCTATGATACCACTCTTTCATGACCCGTCACAGTGGGGCTCGCGTCGTGACTCCCCAACCGCACCACCAATAGGCCATGGGCTGGTGACTAGCACCGAGTAGGTATATTAATAATCATGGGAGGAATTACCTGAGTACCTGTACACACACACACATCTCCATACCCAAAAATGATGAAATATAAAAAAAATAAGGAACAAAATGCATGAATACAACTAAACCGAACCAACAGAGTATGACAGAAGTTAATGTATTGAATGTAAACCGGGCCAGATAAAAATTCCACCAAAACAAAAGTCTGAAAACATCAAAGTCCAACCTATAAACACAAAAGGTACTAAGACTGCCGCTCATAACTGTAGAAACACCTCGATCTGTAGGGAACTCAGAAAGCTCAGTCTTTTCTTGGTTTACCCTGGACTCTGTCAAAAGGCTTCTCTTCTACACAAGACATGACACGTGTAGGGAAAGCCCATACAGGGGTGAGTATAGCAATACTCAGTAGAGGACCCTGAAAACCTCAATGCAGTACACAAAGTAAAGGAAAAGTCATCTATGCATAGTATATGTCTACAAAACATATATCACAAACCAGATACACTCAAAACCCAGACCCGCAGTCTAGAGACATGTCACAAAACCGAATACCCCCAACTAGCGGTTCAGTTCGAAGATTTTACGAAGCATTCTTTTCGGGAGAACACAATCAACAAGTCTTATAGCTCTGATGACGTCTGTCTAAGAAGTACTGTTCATCATGAAGTGTCACAAAAGGTAGTTACACTCATTACAGGAGATACACTTCTGACTGAGAAGGTTACAGTAGATAGATGCACTCATTACGGGAGACACACTCCACAATGGGAAAGATCACGATACATAGATGAGGATCACTGCCGGGACCATGGAGAATACCACTACTCATCCAGAATTCTCCTTCAAGGTATAGTATCGACGCCCAGTGGATTTGGTCACATTGACGTCGGACTCTACCTAGGTTCAATAATGGATAGAGGATCTCGATCCGGGCCTCTCGGATTGATTTCAGACTCTATCACAAAAAGCCCTGATGAAGGGATCATAATCATATAAAAGGTAACGATTCTTGAACTTCAGAGGAATGAGAATAAGGGGAACTTACCCAAATGAAGGATGTCCATGATGTGGTGAACAATTGGACCATTCCACTTTCCAAAAAGTACAAGGCGTGTAGAAAAGTTGCACACCATGTTGTCTGACCCTGAGTACTGCCTGTGTACAACGAATCGTGTTGTAAGGCTGGTCGTCTAGAAAAATTGAGTACACGATGTGTAGTATGGTGTACACGCCATGTCTGAGTGACTGGGGTTGGCTCCGTGTGCGCTAGCCGTGTGTTCGAACACAGTCATCAACACGTGAACTACATCCCGTGTAATCGATACACTGGGTGGCCCACATTACTGGCCTCGCCTTTCCATGTGATGGAGTACATGGTCGTGTACTCCATCCTATGTATGTGTATCCCCTGGATATTCGCTGAGTTCTGCGTAGGCGCCTCTTCCACGCTGTACACGCCGTGTCGCCTGAAGTCGGGTAGTCCAACTCATGTTTGCGTACTTCTCAAAATACACACAGAGCTTCAGGGAAAGTCTAACATGCCGTGTGACCAGGGTCACATGCAATGTGATTCTTCTCTGACCCCGAAACCCTAGCTACCACTTCTAGTACTACACAACATGTTCTTAGAATGTACACGCTGTGTATTCTGTAAATTTACAGAAACGTGGACCTCCACCGTCGCGCCTCCAGTGATGCTCCGTTCGTCGATCCGAAGGTCTGATTACCACAAAACTCCTAGGTTTTGGTCGCCCCAACACCATGAAGCCAGTTCAGTTATTTTCTAACCTCCGATCTTCTTTGAAAACATGCAACGATCCATCCTTGTGAATAACGCTCGAAGAACATCCATTCCTGAGCCGGTCCAATTTGTCGTACGCTATTGTCTTCACACCTTCGGATGGTCGTTGGGGTGTCGATTCTTCAATTTGGGATCATTGCATTGTAGAATGGATTCCCAACGATCCGTTGTTCATTTCCCCATGAAGAACTCGAAGAACATGGGAGAAGCAAATGGGGGATGGAAAACCAATAAAAAAAGAGGAACGAACCTCCACCATTGTTCATCATGGTGTTTATCCACTCCCGTTAATAGGCTTAAAAAGAGCAGAAAATAAAAAAAATCAACATGGATTAATTTCCCCCATAATCATCCCAATGAAAATACCTCCTGCAAGAACGCACGAATCCACGGATTAACTTGTTCGTGGTTGATCCAAGTTCTTCATTTAAATCATAAGCAGGTAAAAGAAAAATTATATAACAAACCCCTACCTCAAAATGAGATCGATCACTGATGAAGAGTCAGTGCTACAATCATCATTGAGATCCTCCAACCTTGTCGACACATCAATTCACAGCTTCGATCCATCGTCATTCGTCGCAGAGAGTTTTCTCCGACAGTTCTCTCAATCATTCTCTAACAATCGACATTTTGTTATCCCAATAAAAATGGAAACATATTTGTCATTCAAAAATATTTTTCAGTATTAATTAGTCCAACTTTCCATTCCTAAGTCATTATGACGTGCCATTTATTAAGGAAACAGCTTCCCCGCTGCCGTGCTTCAGCGGATGTTTCCATAAAAAAAATAACATTGGAAATTTATTTTATTTTATTTTACTTAGAAAAGCTGAAAATTAACTTTTTCCCTTGACCAATGCTAGATGAGTATAGGCTCGTTCTTATGTAATGTCATCACCCTGGACGCAACGGTTACCTCAGATTTTTAATCTGGGAATCCGTTTGGAAACATCCACAACCGTGCAGAAGTACCGACTCAATTAACTTAAAATAGTTACAAACCCCATTCTGGGCTCACTAGGCCTCGGAATGATGTGCCATTTTCACGCCCAGTATCAAAATAATTCCTTATAATATTACAAAATAATACAAGGAATATCTGAGAAATTTCAAAAAAATCCATACCTACCTCAATTTCGAAGAGCCATCTAGATGGTTTTGTTCCATCATTGAACTCCCAAATCACTCTGGCAACACCACATTAAACATAAGGGACTGAGTTCCCAAATTCTGATGAAAATTTTCACATCTCCCTTAAGAATCATGATAGAACTCTATAATTCTCATCTTACCAAGACACACATGATTCAGGATACAATTAATTTTATGACCTATAGTTTTCTCCATTAACAGACATAGAATACAATGACCAATTCAGATCCATGATACTGAACACCCTTGGAACCACCTTCTGAATCACCCATACCATATTATATTAATGCAGCTAGTGAAGTTTTAAAATTTCCACACCTAATCATAATGAAAAACATTGGACAATAGAGCATACTACAACAGGTGATAATATGAATAAATACTCTAAGGTCTACCCATTTCAATAAATCTTTATCTCACCTAGAAATAGACAACCAAAACCACCAGATCCCAATTCCTTAGATTTGGGGGCATAACCTGATCATTAGAACACACTCACAAAATTCCTTAATTAATTTTCAATGAGACTCCATGGTTGGATCCTCATTCAACCCAAAACTTACATTATGATATAGTAATATAATTGATTTCACTAGAACCTGAACATGCCTTGATGGACTCTAAGTCTTCTCTATTTTGATGACTATGAATGAACTCCATCTGATAAAAAAAAACAAATTTTTAATTATTTCTCACTATTTAATATTGATGAAACCATAGCCAATTACTCACTACAATTGAAATTCCTAAAAATTTCACCCTATAACCATCCTCACCATGCCAATGAAACTTAAAGCATGAGTTTCATATTTCCACATCCCACTATCTATCCACTACTACATGTAAAAATAGTATTTGACCACCCATCTAGAACCAAATCATCAATTATAAAACATCCCCAAGAATCCTTTCTAACATAAAAAATGTTATACTTAGAACCTGTATAAATACATAAAAAATGGTGGTCAAACCCTCAATGACCTATAACAGGATCCCAAAAATATAGATTCCTTAAAACTTCTCCTTGTGTGAAAACTGAATGTGTTCCATTTACCCATGCATATAAGTCATGTCGATCCATTATCATCTCATACACTAAAAATGGCTGATATTTTATATATATATTTATCATGAAACAACACAAAATCCAATTCCGAAGTCTCTTATACCATGATGGAACATTTATTGTTTCATTTAATCCCTAGGATCCCATTCCCACAATAGTTTTACAAATTTCAACGGTCCTAAAATTGGACATATCCTATGGAAAATTAATAATTTAAATAGGTATCTCATGCTACTAGAACATACCATTTCGTTATCCTCCAACATAATTGGTGTACACTCCCATACCACCCAATCCATTACCCAGATCATGATCGCATTTGTAGTAAAATGTTATGCCACGTTTCTCAGAATGTTACATAAATCTAAATATCACTACCCTTGACACTCCTCATCTTGATTCAGAAAATTTTGAGCATAATATCCTCTCAAGTGTTGAAATAAATTCCATCATTATTCAAAAAATCATAATCATCTATCCATGTTATACTACACTATATAATTTATATACAAGACACATAGGGGAATGAGTTACACCACTCCTACAATAATATCTAACCCTAATAAAAATGAAATTACTACTCAAGCTTATTTTCACCATAAATAACAATGTTATGTCCATTACTATATCTGATACCTACATAACATCACATGGATCATGCTCATCACAACGAATCTACCGATGTTTCCCATCTCCAATGAATCGTTGTGCCTAAGATAACCCCCCACATAGGTTACCCTTTTGATTATCATTAAATATCTTCCTGATTCCCAAATCATTAATCACCTAAGCTATATCATGGGGAACTAGACTCTCCTAAATATCCTATCAACCATGGATTTCATAAAACAAATATCATGGGTATAACTCCATTGTCCCCATCTTACTGGTCAGACAATAAATTGTAACCCAAAACAACAAATTTAGGGTCTCATGTAAAAATATAAGGTATAATGTTTCAACTTATAGAATACTAGGGTACCAATTATGCCCACATATATGAATGGGATACTACCCCATCAGGAATATTAAATCACATAAGGATCATCATTGGGACTTCGTATATGGGAGTCAACCCTTGAGGACAACTTTCTATTTCTTTATTACAAAAGTAATTGTCTCACTCTACCATGATTTTTGTCAAGGAACCACAATTTATGGACATTTATGTATAATTACACAAATAATCTATATGGGAAAAACTATATTGTTTTTTGTAAAATATTAAATAACAAAAAAGTATGTTATTTTTTAAAACCTATTTTAAAATAACCCTCTATGTATTATCTGTAATGAATCCTTTTTCTATACTATCCTTCATGGACTATCATATGTCCCTTACACAAAGGGGTCGCATCATTCTCATTAAGATGTAGTAGTCTATAGATTCATATGGCCATCAATGATAAGAAAATAAAAAGTAAATTGTATCATTTGAGTATAATGAATACCAGAACGTAAATAATTGAGCCTTATATTATAGTGAAAATAATTATTGTAGCATGAATATTTTTACTATGATCACTTTGTGCCAAATATGAAACACAAACTTTGGATTATTTCTAATGGATCATGATCCAAAACAATTAATTAACCATAAGTCCAAAAATAAAAACCATATGCATATCGCATGAGGTCAAAATAATATTTATAACCATAAAATTGAATGAAAATAAAAACACTACCATTCTGTGATAACATGGAATTATAATGAAACATATTTTATTGATTCACCAACCTCCTATCTGTCATAGTATCTGAAACATTCATATTTTACCTATCTAACATATCCTAAATTGAAATGATAGTAAAAAAATAGACGATTTGATACAACATAGTAATTTCATCATTTGTAGGCCACTCAATAGGTATACAGACCATGTTCACCATATGAGCTTAGGCAAACCCTACCACATTCAAAAGGATAATGACTAGCATTAGGGGTAATTGGTGGAAGAATATGGAGAATATATTGTCTAATTAGATTACATAACAAACCATAAAATAACCATGAATAGTACATCAATAATAATCATCAAATTAAATATGATAAATTTATCATCCATACAAATAACAATACGCAGTGTGGAAGAATTACAATTATATAGGGATGATATCTCACTACTATTATCACATATTAAAATAAATATAGAATGAATGAATAGAATAAAATTATAGAATACATGTCTTCATCTTTAAAAAATTCTATAATACCTATATAATATCCCATATGATCTGATTTAGCTCTATTATCACCAACATATCATACATCTTCCCAACATGTTCCTATGTTATGTGAGATTTCATCCCCTGTACCATAGTGTTTTTTCAGATAAGTAAAGTTTGATTAGAAAATATAGTAGGGAACCAAAAACATGGTCTTATACAAAACTAGTAAATACAGTGTATGTGATTTTCGCAAACACAAAAGAATAATAAATAATTAATGAATGATAATAAAGAAATCAGCATCGATCTGTTGGCCCAAAAGTCTAGATTGACCATACCTACATTTTCCAATTATGGGGTGTCCCTATGCACATCTTTATACCATTCCAACCATATAAATAGTAAATCCTTTTGTGTAGGCCAACCACCACTAATGATTAATCTTAAATGTCCCAAAATATCCTCATAAACAATCGAATTAAAAAATCTCAGGCATCCAATCCATCTATCCATCCTCTATATTAATAAGTACAAAGAGAATTACAATGTTACCTAGGAGGTAAATGATCATCGTAAAATCCAAGTCACTAGGTTAAGTAGTCATATCAGAAGAATACTAGAAATTAAAAATAGAGGTATATAATGATATTGTATTGACGGGATAGATCCAATTATGATATAAGAATCCCATGATAATGTGATTTAAAAAATACAAAAGCATGAATTGATGAGTCAATTACATAATATAAATCCAACTAACACTTGGTTGTTATGAAATCCATTAAAGGAGAAATGCTCAATCCTAATATTCTATGAATGCTTCACATGAATTGACAACATGATCATAGTATGTAATTGGGAATCCATGATGATACCGTCACTTCAATTTTGAATAACAATAGTATGACTTGAGACATAAATGATGGATCCCATGAAGTACCTATGAGAATCCCTATTTTGACCATTTCATCTCATCGAACTAATAGGTTAGCTCTCTAGAAGCATGTTTGGGAATTTATAGCTATACCAAAAGTAAATGAGTGAAATAATCAACACAGGTTTGTGTTTGGATGAAATATTAAACCCATCACCTCTATCAACAACCCCTCTTCTACAAATTGTCAACATAGGTTCTAAGGGTACACATAAAACCATATCTAATAGTTCCCACATTCTCACTCTTAAAGGGATACAAGTTCTAAGGGAACATACAATATTCTCCTAGATTTTATTGAGATCTCTTTGTAATATTAGGAAACTCACACTAGGGAGATGAGTTTAGGACCGTCATAGTTTCCATGGTTCCTAGGATGGCCAATCACTATACCTGTCAACTATCCTTAAGAGGGTTCAATAACGCAAGTAATTATGACACAGTGAAGGAAGATTAGTGTACCCACAATCACCTCAAGGTTCCAGATGGCTCTATGTTATCAATTATGCCCAATCCATTTTCCATACATCACATTCCACATGGTTTAATTTATAACCTTAGTTTTTGGTATCTGATACATCCATACCTTATATGAGGGTCCATTGAGTCCATTTACACTTTTTGTAATTAAATTATATGATTTTGTTTTTATTATTAAATGTAATCAGTTTTAAAAGGGCACCCCTTGTAAATTGAATGTGTCAAATATAAAAAACTCATATAAAAATGTTCATAATTACAATGTGTGGATGCCTAAGGACCAAATATATTCATAGAGGTTTTTCATTTAATTCAATATTGACTATCTTTTAGGATTTCCAAATCTTATCTATTATAAAACATGCATTTCCCATACTATCGGCACCAACTTAAGGATAAGAAACATTAAAAAATTAAATATAACCATATATATTTAATAAATTAATTAATTCAATATTATCATAATTGATGGTAGATCACCAAAAAATTCCTCCTCATCAATACCTTAACTAATAGTACCCTATGTTTTAATCTCAAACCCAAGGACGTAAGATAAGAAAAATCCCCTAAAAGAGATTTCACATCAATAGGATGTTTAATTTAATTTAAATGATAATGGTTGAAAAATTATTATGCAATTTTACCTTTAATGAATTTAAGAAAAATAGAACCTATATTTCATATTAGGGTTCCCTATAAAAAAGCAGCATGAAACCTTATTAAAAACTGAGAATTTCAACATCCTCAAGTAAAATAGCCATCAGATCCCTAACCTAACAGATCCAAATATCACAGTCAATTAGAAGGAGATAAAATATAAGTATTAATAGAATCCCATAACTCAATCCATCTAATAAAACAACCATTAATAACACTAAAATCTAGGATAAATAAATGAATAAGGTGGGGTATTGACTCCCAATTCATGTTCACTATTAAAGGGAAATAATGGATAACCCCTATAAAAATTCCAAGGGGGGAGAAATGTGAATATACCCTATTTAAATACTAATACTAATTCATTGTATATTTGTATTAGAAACTATTACTACCAAACACTATAATAAACTAGACAAAAATTCTAGATTCAGTAATAAAAATGTTATATATTATGTTAGAAAAGATAATAGAATGCAACACCCCAGGTAAATAAAGAATATGTCATTTTTATATTTATTCCTATTTGTGAATAAAATGTTAATATTAATTTAAAGGGAACACTATGGTTGATGGCTTACCCAATACGCAACAACGAGTTCGTTTGAAATCTTACGTTGCACTCTAATAATAAAATAATTTTATTTTAAATGGTAGTTAACACCTAGCCATTGTAATGACGGGAATGAACAGAACTAACTACAAAATTATTATATATGTTTGTAAAATATTTTTAATTTTTACAATAAATATTATCGGATTAAAAATGTGAATTATCCAATTTTAAGCATAAACATTCTAATATTCTTTAAAAGGTTGATTAACCACCTTTTGATAGAGAACTTATTTTAAATTAAATTTTTCACAATTTTATGTGTTATATTTGACAAAATACGATTCTTCTTTAGAATAGGGACATCAAAATTTAATTTGTGTAAATTTTTGGTATTTTTCCGATAAAGTTCATTTTTTAATGAATAGTGAAAAATGTTGTATTTTAATTCAAAACCTCTTTTTAATATAATTTATTTATATTATTAGATTATCTTTTGAATTTGTTTTAATGTGAAATTATAATATATTTTTACCATTTAATCCTATAGTGGTCATTGGAATTAATTTCACTTTGAAATTGGACTTAAACTAGTGTCAATCTTTTGATATATATTGTTTCATAAAAACACTATTTGTTCTGACAACAGAAATAATTTATTAAATTAATTAATGAAACATATATTCTTTGAATTTTTTAAAATAGACATAATTTTTGAATTTGGAATATAAAATATAGAGTCGGGTGAATGTTTTGGTATTTTTCTGAAAAATATCAATTTTTTATGAATAGTGAAACCACTAAGTGGTACTTAAAAAAACTGATTTTTCATTTAAATGAAATTTTACCACCTATGTGTTTTAAATTTCAAAAATACAACATACCTTTTCTTCATTATGAAGTAAAATTTGGTTCAATGGGATTAAAATAATTTTTTGGTGAATAGTAACTTTTATGTTTTTAATCGCGATTAGAGGTAATTAGTGTAATTTAAGGTAAAAATAATATTTTAAGAATATGAAATGACCATGAAACATGTCCTACACTTATTGGATGTGTCATGGCCGACCAATAGAACCCATGGGTCGACTTGGGGACTCCATGGTGCCACTTTGGTAGGAAAATGACATAAAAAACTTTTTATTTAATGTTAAAATAAAAATGTCACAAACATGTGTTGTTTTACTAAAACAATTTTTAAATGGGGTTATACATGTCATATTTTTGAATATAAATATTCATTACAAATCTAAAAATATTTCATACATCATGATATGTGTTTTTATAATTTTTGTATTTTATAAAAATTATATTATTTATGACACCATGATGATGTAGTGATTACCTCATTATTTAACGATTTATGTAAAATTAAAAGATAATGTAAAATATAAGAAATACACTTCTCCAAAACCAATTGGATGTGTGGATTTAAAACTATTATAACCTTTTCCTCGAAATATATAATATTTGTCACTTTAAAATCCAAAAATCATTTTATAATAATGTTACTTTTCAAGACTTTCCAAGAGTGCCCCTCCTCTCCTCTTATGAAAGGCCCCCACCTCTACCACTTTACCCACACATCTCAAGCCTTTGGCTCGGCCAAACCCTGCCCATTTTTTATATCCAAATCCCTCTATTACTCCTAGAAGCCTCACTTTGGGCATAAGTCTTTCCAAAGAAGCCTTTGAGATCAAATCAAATAGAGTTACCCGATTTAAAGGTAGTGTCTTCTCTTGTGTTCTTATGTTTTATTTTGCTTCTCCAACCCCCTAAACTCATTTTATTCATTTATTTTGTAACAACACAAGTATATAAAATATACTAGGATGTTGTTATGATAAATATTAGAGATAAACCCAGACACAGCTTCGTCTAATGGTTAATGAACATTCTGTTTCTGTGGTTGGCGATTTTTTGCCTCACGAAACGATGATTGTTCAATATTATTTTAATACCTTTAAAGGTAGCCATTATGATGTCACTGTATTTATATATGATATATATGGTATTTATTTTTACTATATTTTTCTGTATTTTATATTTAAAACATACCTTTATTCTTTGCATGTTGTGCAAATGCGATAATTTCATATGAGGAAGTTTGGACAACCACCCCCTCAAGTGAAGTGACTCGTTCATGAAATACATGGAATGTATAAAGAATAAAATTAATGATCATATGTGACCTATATAAAATATATATTATACTGTAATTATAATATATATATATATATATATATAATTTATTTTTAATTCCATTAATATGACAAAAAAATGAAAGTAGCGTTAATGCGTACGTACGGCCTACCGTCTCCATGAACAGTGCTTTTCTTTTTTTATCTCCAAATGTTATGGAATAGTATAAAATGAATATGAACTGGGTATATATGATATTTTAATCATTAATACTATTCTTGAAATGATTTAATTATAACTACATGGGCAATCATTTTCAAACAAGTTCATTTTTACTCATGTACCAAACATCAGCAAAAACGTCTGATATGAACTAACATTATTAAACAATTATTATAACATTATAATATGTGATATTAACTGAATAATAATCTTTAAATTAGTTCCTTAAGCAATTATAAATTGACCAATGTTTATTATTCGGGAATATAAAGAAACGAACAAGTCAAGTCGGACTTGAGGTAAGGGAACCTACCCCTCTCTTTCATTTTAAGTACACTATTTTATGTCATTCCTTTTAGGCTCATATTTCTTATTATTGGGATGTTATTTTATATTAATCTTACTGTAATTTTCATTTTCATATTATGAGAGAACCTATTTTCTCTCATCAATCCATTTTGGATGATTTGATTGGCATCGTTAGGCTGCCGAATTTTCGTAAGTGATCCAACCACTCTCTTTCTTTTTAAGTACTCTCATTTATGTCACTTCTTTAAAGCTCCTATTTGTTATGTTGGGGGATGTTATTTTATATTCCTCTTTCTGTAAATTTTATGTTAATATGATTAGAGACCATATTTGATCTCATTAATCCATTTTTGGATGTTTTAAGCGGCGTCGTTAGGCGGCCGATTTTTCATAAGGGATTTTTCATCTCACTTTTATTCCCGTGATATTTATGCTACATTTGACACCATTTCCATTGAGTGGTATATGTACTGACCATTATTCTACTCTTTGTGTAATATACAATCCTTTATGAGCATTTACATGAATGTTGTATTGTTCTTCTTTCATGGGGTGTATGTTTCGAAAGATACCCAAGTCGGTAAGGGAACATTCCACCCTCCTCTTTTTAAATTTTTTTTTTTGGGTATTTTAATTTACATATTGCAATGTTGGGATATATTATTCTATATCCTTATTAATGTAAATTTTATTTCCAAGTGGTAAGATACCCTTTTTATCTCCCAAGAACTCATTTTATGAAGTTTGAAGTGACGCCATTAGTCTATCGAATTTTTGGAAGGGAACTTCTTAACCCAATTTTGATTCTTTGGGATAAACTTGTACTCCTTGAATCTGTCATTCTATGGATATGTGTGAATGATATCTTATTGTTTTACACTTAATATCCACTTATATTTGGTGTATTCATTTATCAAACATAATTATGTAATTGATTTATCCTTAATCCAAGGATACCGTCTTTGTAAGGGACTTCGTCTTAATCTCATTTGAGATAGGCGTATTATGTTTTATACAAAAAATTCTTTTATACAGTGTATAAACCCCTTTGACTTTTACGTTTATTCATAAGGAATCTTTTTATAAGAAGCGTTTACTAAACGAAAAATGGAATGTTTGTTTTGTCATACGTATGCGGCGATAACAACTTCTCCACCGTCGTGAACACTATTTCGATTTCAGCTCCCTCTACAAGCCATAACCTTTTTTTAATGGAAAATAAATACCATGTTTTAGTTTTCTTTTATTTTTGTATTGAAAATGGTTTTCATAATGTTTTTATTATATCAATGTGTTGTATTGATATGTTGTGATTGAAATGTGGTAATGTTATGTTTCCTTTACGCATGTTTTATGTGATAAGATTATGTTATGGTTCTTGGGCATTGTTATGAAGACGGGTGGTTTCGTGATAAACTAAGGGCGGGTGAGCCTGATATAGCTCTCCAATGCATTGGGTAACATGATGGAGTTAAACGTTAAGGTTTATCCGAAGATATTTAGGGAATATACTTTGATGGGTATTCCAAACGAAACCATGAGGGTTACCCCCTACGTAATAATGTTATGAAAGCATCAAGTTACCTTTATGTCTTATTATTTATATGATTTATTCATGGTTTGATGAGGTATGTAATAGTGATTATTTTTTATGAGTAAAGTATGATTTCATACATGTACTAATGTTTTCATTTCGTACTTTTATATCCCTTACTGCGCTTTTTATGCTCATCCCAAGTTTTTGAAATGTTTTTCACAGGTCAAGGGAAAGGTACATTATGTGATGATGGGGTCAAGTAAGTGTCATGAAAGAATCCATGTTTTGTTTTAAATATGTTTCCGTCTATGGGAAAAAATGAATACTACCTTTTAGGTAAACACTTTGGTTAAATGTGGAATGTAATGCATGATTTATGATCTAATTCTCTAAAACTCTAAACCTGAAAGGATCCTCTATGTGAATTATTTATTTAATTCAATAATAAGTAATGTTTAAGGCCGGGTCCTTATAGTTGGAATCAGAGGTCGGTTTAGACAACATTAGGGATTATGAGTTTTTGTTAGACACATGGTTAGACCCTATATCTACTATTTCAGTTAAATCATTGTTTTATAACTTTTTTCAAGTCAATTAATGACAGTTACGAATGGAAGGAGGATGATGTCAAATGACATTCCTATATCTTCCTGATGACATGCTTGCAATAATTTTTACCAAGTCATGTTCGGATGATTGTGAAACTTTTTATAGCATACAAACCAATTACAAGCAGTTGATTGAGATATCAAACACCTCCACTATACCTCGTTATCATCGTGGATCATGGGTTGTATTTAGGAAAATACTATTTTCACAATCTTCTCATATTTTCAAGAAAGGTAAATATTATCAACGTATTTTCAAATATTTTACCTTATCACAAGAATTTGAAGCATATTATGATTTTAATAATGGTTCTGAGGAAGGAGACCCTTGCACAACCTATTTATATTTGCTTTTTAAAATATAATCTCTCAGCACATACTTATGGTATTTTAAAAGGAGCAATAATATAATGTTTCAACTCAAATTATGTCCGACTATTTTATAGAAATCACGTTTTATCAGATATTTTGGAATTATATGTCATACATGATTATTTTCTAAAACTGTTTTTCTGTGAACACCCATATGACCCATGTTGTACAAGGTGTATTTGGATGGATGAAGAAAATGATTTTGAAGGATCTATAAATCATTGTTGTAATGCCTGGAACTTTTACCTATTTGAACAAGATGACGATGAAACTGAGTGGACACCATGATCAACTTATGTTGTTATTCATTTTGGGAATATTTTTATTTTATGGTGGTGAAATAAGCCTTCAAGAATTAAGATGTTGAGATCGTAATGAATTTGGATAAAAATGAGAGGTATAAGGAAATTATTGAGGTTAAAACATGTTAGGGTTATTTTTTGAGTTTTATAAAAAGGGAAACATGCAGACCATGTGACAACCCGTCAGATCGGAAAAAGCTGCCGTAATCGAACCCACAACCAATGTGTGACTAGTATTTATCGCCTACCACTGGACTATGTGAATTCCCTGGTTAGTATGACTAATTATTTTTAGTTATATGATTTTATAAATTATGAGTAAGTTGATTTTGGGTTATCTATGGAAATTACTAACCTATCATGGTGGATACATGATTAGGTTAATTACTTTTCAATATGAGACTTTTTGGGAAACTGGTGTTATTTGGAGATAAGTGCTAATTTGTACCTTGGAAGAATATGTGACAAAATCCTTCCAATATTTGGGTTTCAATATTAAATTGGTTTAATTTGAAGAAATTTATAGACAAATTGTTTACCAAGTGGTCCTCGTTGAACTTTGGGTTTTGTTGGACAAATTTTGGAGATTAAGAATAGATTTTCTTTTTATAAAGGGTTATCCATTTCTGGATTATCTGATCTTGTTCTAACAATTTTGGTTTTGGTATGGGTATAAAGACATGGGAAATATATAGTTCGCCTTTTCGGATTAGGTGATTCTCAAGAAGTTGATTATAGTACACTTAATGTGAACACATATTCCTAAAAACTCATCATTTGGGGAAAGTGTGAGTTTGTGTAAGAAATATAGTAAAAGTTGAAAGTCAACATGAAATGTATGTATGTTTCATTAAGATCAAAAATAAATTCCTCAATGAATGGTAACATAAAACAAAAATGTTGTCTATTAAAGTTTCCTATTGGGGAATCGAATACCGTTTAACCCACCATAGGTTTGTGATTTTCTTGTGGTTAAATTTCTCCTAAACATGTTTTCTATCACTCTCACTCAGAACATGACACTTTGCTTCTTCTTCCATATCCATGTTTTCCTACATGGAATCCTAGTATGGGTTAACTTGGGTGACCTTTGTACTTCTCTTTATTTATTTTAAAGTGATTGTTTTACCGGCTCTTTTTCTGATGTGGGACTTTCAATGATGTTTCCGAGCCCAATTTTAAAATTGCGAGGACGGAATTCCCAAAAGGGGGGAAGGATATAACACCCCAGGTAAATAAATAATATGAAATTTTTATATTTATCCCTATTTGTGAATAAAATTTTAATATTAATTTAAAGGGAATTCTATGATCGATGGCTTACCCAATACACAACAACGAGTTCCATTGAAATCTTACGTTGTACTACAATAATAAAATAATTTTATTTTAAATGGTAGTTAACACCTAGTCATTTTAATTATGGGAATGAATATAAATAACTACAAAATGATTATATATGTTTGTCAAATATTTTTACTTTTTACAATAATTGATAGAGGATTAAAAATGTGAATGAATCCAATTTTAAGCGTAAACATTCTAATATTCTTTAAAAGGTCGATTAATCTCCTTTTGATGGTGAACCACTTTTAAATCCAATTTTTGACAATTTTATGTGTGATATTTGGAAAAATTAAATTCTTATTTAGAATATGGACATAAAAATTTACTTTTTGTTGATTTTTGGTATTTTTTCGATAAAGTTCTTTTTTTAATGAATAGTGATAAATGTTGTATTTTAATTCAAAACCTCTTATTAATCTAATTTATTTATATGATTAGATTATCTTTAGAATTGGATTTAAAGTGAAATTATAATATATTTTTACCATTTAATCCCATAGTGGTCGTTGGAATTAATTTCACTTTGAAATTGGACATAAACTAGTGTCAATCTTTTGATATATACTGTTTCATAAAAACACGCTATTTGTTATGACAGCAGGAATTAATTATTAAATTAATTAATATAACTTATATTTTCTGAATTTTTTAAAATAGACATCATTTTTTAATTTGGAATATCAAATTTAGCTGAGGGTGAATTTTTTTTATTTTTCTGAAAACATCAATTTTTGATGAATAGTGAATCCAATAAGTTGTACTTAAAAAAACTGCTTTTTCTTTTAAATGAAATTTTACCCCCTCCATGTTTTGAATTTCAAAAATCTGACATACATGGTTTTCATTAGGATTTAAAATCTGGTTCAATGGGACTAAATTTTTTTTTTGTGAATAGTAACTTTTATGTTTTTTATCGCGATTAGAGGTAATTAGTGTAATTTAAGGTAAAAATAATGTTTTAATAATATTAATTGAACATAAAACATGTCCTACCCTTATTGGATATGTCATGGACGACCAAAGAATTCCATGGGTCAACTTGGGGACCCCATGGAGCCACATTGGTAGGAAAAAGTCCATAAAAACATTTAATTTAATGTTAAAATATAAATGTCAAAAACATGTGTTGTTTTACTAAAAAAAATTTAAATTGGGTTATACAAGTCATATTTTTTTATATAAATATTAATTATAAAGCTAAAAAGATTTCCTACATCATGATATTTGTTTTATAATTTTTAGACATTAAATAAATTAAAATATTTATGACACCATGATGATGCATTGATTACCTCATTATTTAACGATTTAAATATAATGAAACGATAACATAAACTATAAGCCCTAAACTTGTCAAAAACCTATTGGATGTGTGGATTTCGAACTATAATCACATTACACTCGAAATATATAATTTTGGGACCTTTAAAATACTAAAATAATTTTATAATAATGTTACTTTTCAAGACTTTCCAAGAGTGCCCCTCCTCTCTTCTTATAAAAGGCCCCTACCTCTACCACTTTATTCACACCTATCAAGCCTTTTTCTTGGCCAAAACTGGCCCATTTTGTATCTCCACATCCCTCTTGTATTCCTAGAAGCCTCACATTGGGAATAAGTCTTTCCAAATAAGCCTTTGCGCTCAAATCAAAAAGAGTTACCTGATTTAAAGGTTGTGTCTTCTCTTGTGTTCTAATTTTTTATTTTGCTTCTACAACCCCCTAAACTAATTTTATTACTTTATTTTATAACAAAAACAGTATCTTCAATATACTAGGATGTTTTTATGATAATTATTAGAGCTACACCCACACACACCTTCATCTAATGGTTAAAAAACATTCTGTTTCTGTGGTTGGCGATTTTCTGCCTCACGAAATGATGATTGTTCTATATTCTTTAATCACCTTTAAAGGTGGCCATTATGATGTCAATGTATTTTATATATAATATATTTGGTATTTATGTTTAATATATTCTTATATATTTAATATTTAAAACATACCTTTATTCTTTTCATGTTGTGAAAATGCGATAATTTCATATGAGGAAGTCTGGACTACTGCCCCCTCAAGTGATGTGACTCGTTCATTCAATACATGGAATGTATAAAGAATGAAATTAATGAAAATATGTGACCTATATAACATATATATTATAATTTAATTATAATATATATTTATCTCATTTATTTTTAATTCGATTAATATGACAAAAAAATGAAAGTAGTGTTCATGCGTACGTACGACCTACCGTCTCCATGAACGGTGATTTTCATTTTTTATCTCCAAGTGTTATGGAATAGTATAAAATTAATATGTACTGGATATATATGATATTTTAATCACAAATACTATTCTGGAAATTATTTACTTATAACTACATGGGCAATCATATTCAAACAAGTTAATTTTTTACTCATGTACCAAACATCAGCAAAAACATCTAATATGAACTAATATTATTAAACAATTATTATAACATTATAATATGTGATATGAAATGAATAATAATATTTAAAGGAGGAAAATAATAAATTATAAATTGGAAAAAGATTATTATTTAGGAATATAAAGAAACAAACAAGTCAAGTCATACTTGAGTTAAGGGAACATACCCCTCTTTTTCTTTTTAAGTACACTCTTTTATGTCATTCCTTTTAAGCTCATCTTTCATATGATTGGAATGTTATTTTACATTAATATTACTGTACTTTTTATATTCATATTATGAGAGACCCTATTTTCTTTCATCAATCCATTTTGGAAGATTTGATTGGCGCTGTTAGGCTATCGAATATTCGTAAGAGATTCAACCTCTCTCTTTCTTTTTAAGTACTCTCCTTTATGTAAATTATTTTAATCTCATCTTTGTTATTTTGGGGGATGTTATTTTATATTACTCTTTCTTTAAATTTTATGTTAATATGATGAGAGACCCTATTTGATCTCATCAGTCCATTTTTGGATGTTATAAGTGGCACTGTTAGGCTGCCAAGTTTTCGTAATGGATTTTTTATCTCACTTTTATTCCTGTGAGATTTATGCTACATTTTACACCATTTACATTGAGTGCTATATGTACTGCCCATTATTCTACTATTTGTGTAATATTATTTCTTTTATGAGTATTTACATCAATGTTTTATTATCATTCTTTCATGGGGTGTGTGTTTCGAAAGATACCCAATTCGGTAAGGTAAATTTTCACCCTCCTCTTTTTAAAAGACTTATTTTTTTGGGTCTTTTAATTTACATATTGTAATGTTGTTATATGTTCTTCTATATCCTTAATGATGTAAATTTTATGTCAAAGTGATGAGATAACATTTTTATCTCTCATCAACTCATTTTCTGAATTTGAAGTGACGCCGTTAGGCTATCACATTTTTGCAAGAGAACTTCTTAACCCAATTTTGATTCTTTGGGATAAAATTGTACTCCGTGAATATGTCGTTATATGAATATGTGTGAATGATCTCTGATTGTTTTGAACTTAATATCCACTTATATTTGGTTTATTCGTTTGTCACACATAATTATGTAATTGATTTATCCTTAATCCAAGGATACCATATTTTTAAGGGACTTTGTTTCAATTTCCTTTCATTGAGGCGTATTATATTTTATACACAACTTTCTTTTATAATATGTATAAACCCCTTTGACATTTACATTTATGAAAAAGTAAACTTTTTATATGAAGCGTTTACCAAACGACAAAATGGAATGTTTATTTTTGTCGTACGTATGAGGCGACAACGAATTCTCCACCGTCATGACCATTATTTCAGTTTCTTCTTCTTCTACAAGCCATAACCTTTTTTGAATGGAAAATAAATACCATGTTTTTATTTTCCTTTATTTTTGTATTGAAAATGGTTTTCATAATGTTTTTATTATATCAATGTGTTGTATGGATATCTTGTGATTGAAATGTGGAAATGTTATGTTTTCTTTATGCATGTTTTATGTGATATGATTATGTGATGGTTCTTGGGCATTGTTATGAAGATGGGTGGTTCCGTGATAAAATAAGGGTGAGTGAGCCCGATATAGCTCTCCAAAGAATTGGGTAACGTAAAGGAGTTAAACGTTAAGGTTTCTCCTATTAGATTTAGGGAATATATTGTGGTGGGTATTCTAAACGTAACCATGAGGGTTACTCCCTACGTAAGAATGTTATGAATGCCTAAAGGTACCTTTATGTCATATTATTTAAATGATTTATTAATGATTTGATGAGGTATTTTAAGGTGATTATGTTTTATGAGTAATGCATGCTTTCATACATGGACTAATGTTTTCATTCCGTACTTTTATATCCCTTACTGAGCTTTTTATGCTCATCCCATGTTTTTGAAATGTTTTTCACAGGTCAAGGGAAAGGTAAATGATGTGATGATAGGGTCAAGGTAGTGTCATGAAAGAATCCATGTTTTGTTTTAAATATGTTTTCATCGATGGGAAAAAATGAATACTATCTTTTTTGTAACCACTTTGTTTAAATGTGAAATGTAATGCATGATTTATGATCTAATTCTCTAAAATTATAAATCTAAAAAGATCCTCTATGTGAATTATTCATTTAATTCAATAATAAGTATTGTTTAAGGCCGGGTCCTTATATAGAAAAATACATAAAACATTTTACATTATGTGAAACTTTCCAGTACAGGTTCTGGAGATTTAGTCAAAAGTAAAATATTTATCATATTTTTGTAGAATCAAAAAAATATCTAATTTTATTCATGTTCTCTAACTCCATAAACAAATACATCCATTTAAAAACAACTATGATACCAGTGAAACACATTTTAAAACAAGGGATCAACCATTAAAATTTCCAGTAAGATTTTTAAAAAATTGTGAAAAATAATTTTATAAATATTATCTTTATAACCATTAATAAAATATCAAATCAAATATAAATATATTTTTGAGGTATATATATTACTTTTAAAAACATTATAATAATACTTTTCATTTTGAGATTTCTTTTCAAAACCATTCCTGGAAAAAAAATATGACTTCTCCCTGAAAATCATTTGAAAATAATAATACTTTAATGGATTAAAATAATACTAAACATAACATGTAATGCAAATGAGTCAACTTAGAAATATCACTTGTAGAACAAAATCCATTTTTGAAAATGTGTTTACTACTCAATGCATATCATTTCCTTTGACATTAAAGTTACCAATTTTAATTTTATGAAGAAACTTTTTTGAAGGTATGTCCTTCTCATAAATAAGAAATTAAAACCTCGAAAAAACATTCATAATTAACTTGAATTAATTTTAGTGTGGAAAATAATTTTTGACACTCAATGAATTGCCAAAAAATAATATTTTGTAATGAATTTTCAAACCATGATAAAGCCTGGAATTCTATAATTTCAAAATCAGACCTTAAATTTAATGTGAAAATGGCATATTATTATGAATACATGGTATGTAGATGATATACATAATTCATGGTCATTTATATATACAAATGAAACATCCATAATTTAAATTCACATAAATATTTGAAATATTTTATTATACTTTTATAAAATGAATATTCCTTTGAAGTAATATTTATAAAATTATAAATAAAAGATAAAATATTAATAGTAATACTATTATTCTTCTATAATATTGTTTTTACAAAATTAAACAGAAAATATTACCCTCAAAATTGAAAATGAATTTTAGTTTTGTAAAATAATAATATTTCTTTACATTGGAGTTTAATGGAAAAATAATCATATCCTTATATATGATTTCGGTAATTATATAAAAATTAAAAATAAAAAACTATGGAAAATAGTGTATGTGATACACAATAGAAAAGACAAATAAACAATGATTATTTGAAAATGATCATCTTAGCATTGCCATTAAGTATGTAGATATGAATATTATTAACTAATTTATGAAATATATATATATCTTAAATATATAGATAAATTCATCGCAGTTAATCAATTGATTTTTTATAACATATTTTCATCTTTAATTTTTTTATTCAAATATGAGTTTTTATTTATTTTAATGGGAAAATAAAGTTTTTTACATTCATTATTGAATAGTTAAAAAATTTATTTCATTAAAAGTTCTTCGTTTTATAAATTATCATATCAATATTAACATGTGGTGAAAATTTTTTATTTCTCAAAAGTATAGATTTTTCACTGGATAGTGAAAATATCGTTTTTCATGACATTGTAATTTCATTTGATAAATGATTTATTATAAAATTACACTTATTATATTAATTTTATTTCAAGGTAAAAAATTATATTTAGTTATATTTAATTAAATTAATAAGCATTTAAATCATTATTTAACAAGATTTTTGTTTATGTTTTTATTACGGATTAAAATACAAAATTTTCAAAAATCTATTTTAAAATAAATATTATTTATTCATTTTTATTCATTAAAATAACACATATTGAAAAATAATCCAAATGAATTTTTTATATTATATATATTTATTTTTTTAATTTCAACTCATATAATTAATAATATTAGTCATATAGTCATTGTGAAATCATATTATCATTAAAAATGTAATTTTTGAGAATCACATTTCATGAAGTTTAAATGTTTTAAATTAAATTAAGTTCTACCACCTATATAAATTGAAATTTATAAAATCTATTCCATATATTCAATCATCACAATTAATATTAGGTACTTGGTTCAAAATATTTTTCATAGTAAAATATAAATAGAACATGTAGTAAATAAAAATTAACACGATTCAAGAAAAATATGTTAATTAATGGTTAACATATTTTTACAAATAGTAGGAATAATATAACCCTAATATTTATATTTCATTTTAATTAAAATTCTGATTATATTTATTCCTTATTTTTTAAATTATAAATGATTCAATAATCATTTGAATAAAAATTATATATTATTATATGATAAAACAAAAATTGTATTTTTGAATAGTACACAATTTCAATTAAGTCATTTATTTTTTGAATTTATTTTTAAAATTAATAATGATTTTATAAAATATTATTATGAAATAATTTTAATTAAATATAATAGATCATATAATTTTTAGGAAGTCAAATATAATTTTTATAAGGGTTCAAATACTGTTATATTCAAAAACCCGATATTTCTTTATAAATTTAAATTATTATTTTAAAATTAAAAAATAACATATTTATAACCATAAATGTATAAAATTAATTCTATTTTTAAAATCATAATAAATTGTGTGTATTATGACATCATAAAGACCTAAAAGAATTTTAATAAATACTTTAAAAGTCATAAAAAATATATGTTTTGACATTAAAATAATAAGATTATATGTTTATTTTATTTTCATAATTCCATTATGAATCCTCTGAAACCTATATTATATTTTATGATTTTTAAATCAATTCATTGATAGTATGACTCACTTATATGTCACCAAGTGTGTTATTTTATTAAGTTAGGTCCTTTACCTTATATATTTATGAAAGCCACTCCCATTTTGATGATATCATGGGAAGAAACCATCTAGAGGTTTTCAGTATTAGTTATTTTTGTTTATAGAGTCCAAAACCCCTAATTGAATAATAATAAATAATTCCCCACACTATTCCTATGTAAGTACATCCAATATAGGCTTTTAGATAAGTAAAATATTTTGATCACCTTTTTTGTAGAGACCTGAAGCTTGACATACATGGACATTACATTTCTTTTGCGGAATACTTAGTACATAACAAAAACACACACACAAGGATCATAATAGCTTAGTGTCTTTGGAAACTCTGAATATAATCTTCTAATCATGGTGAAAGATCTTCAACATCTCCCATTAATGTTCTTCTTATTTTTTTATCCTAAATCCTTTCTTTATGTCCTGGGGAAAAGAAAACATAAAAGGGTGAGCTCAAATGCTTAGTAAGGGTAAACAAAAGAAATATCAATCACGTCATATTCATAAGAACATATCTTTTGGAAATCTTAACCTGCAAAAGAGATCATAATTTCATAACATGGGATAAATCATAGTAGTGAAATGAAATCCCAATAATCATAACTTAAAACATGAAACTTTGTGGCATACACATAATCATAGAGAATCATATCTTATTAGTCAAGACTCATTTCCAAGACTATCTTAGTGGACAAAGTCCATTTTGAACAGAGTCACCCTCGTTTCAGTCCTGTTTCACTGAACCGGTATAACCTACGGTTCCAGCCATGTCTATCTCATGAGATATAATATATTTACCCAATGCATTGGAGGGAGATATAGGTCCCACCCATCTCATAATTATACCATTTTTATGTGTGCCACAAAATCATAAACCATACATCATAGCATAACCCATGTAATAAAAATGGGATTCGTAAACATCGTGACATCATAAAACAATTCATATAAGATAAAAGAATTCATAAAATTATTCCATCACAACATAATCAAATAAATGTAATAATATGTAGAGAAATATAACCATATATTATCTTATATGGAAAATAATTTTGATAAAACACTTGAACTCAATTCTTGAGGAAAATATCCCTTCTATTTGAAAAACACTTTTCCTTTCTTAACATGTCATACAATTCTAAACTAAAAGAAGTTGATTAAAAATAAACATGAAAAATTTTAAAGGAAGCTTCATGGAAATAATGTTTTAAAAATCCATTTATTCCGTATATCTTAAAAAAACATTCTTCTCGTACTTTTTTCGGAAAAGTCAAAAAGTACCTCGTACGAAAAACGACAAAAGATTCCTTTCATATCCTTTACTAAAAACT
Source organism: Viscum album (assembly GCA_963277665.1). NCBI lineage: Eukaryota > Viridiplantae > Streptophyta > Magnoliopsida > Santalales > Viscaceae > Viscum > Viscum album. Next base: position 596,691,055 of record OY728159.1, on the reverse strand, counting down.
CAATGAAGGGTAAAATTGTATTTAAAAAATTGTAGGTGGATGGAAATAATATTACATATTGAGGAAACATGTATGTGGATGATAAAATAAACCCTAGTAAATACCAAAGTATAAACAATCTCAGATAAAAATGATATTGTGATATTTCCCTTACCTTAGGTCCGATTTGCTTCGTAAGTGTCCGAACCACCTCTTCTTTGAAGTGCCTCTTTGAGTCCTCCTCTTAAGGTACTAAAATTGGTCTTTGAAGAAGACAAGGACCTCTAGGACGTTTCTAGGGAAGTGTAGAAGAGAATTTGGTAGAGTTTGGCCGAGCATGAAGGCTCAAAGTGGTGTGAGGAAGAGGGGGAGGAGGTGCCCTTTTATAAGGGAGGAGAGGGGAACCTTTGGAATAACTAAAAATATTATTTTATTATAAAGTAAAATTCTGTTTTTAATAGCTCCAAATTGATATCTTTTTATGATAAGGTGGGTAGGTGTCGAAATACTCTCATACAATAGAATTTAGACAAGTTTAGATATCAATTTTAACCTTATCATTTAGATTTAACTTTAAGTTAGATAATTTAACTTTCACCGTGTCTTCTTGTTTTCTTACACTATAAGGTTAATAAACATACTATATCAAGCCAAACGAACCCCAATTTGTTTATTATTAATATATATAACCGTATCTATGTCCTTTGTCCGAACCTTATATTTTTAGGAATAAAATAACAACTAATAATATAATATTTTTTTTTAAAAACTATTTTATGTCAATTTTGACACTATTTTGTAATTGATCTTTGAGAAAATAATAACAAAATTATTAGTTCGAAAAAAGTTAATTAAATCAATAATAACATGTCATATTAACCTATAGAATTAGTTTATTTCATAAAAAGTCTGAAATTACATTTATTAGTGTATTTATAACATCGATTATGTCGATATTTCATTAATATGATAATTACTGCATCATCATTGTGTCATAATAAAAGATAATTATTTAATCCCTAAAAATTCAAAATAAATTCCTATGATGTAGATAATTGTATTAGCTTTCTGGAAAATATTCATTTTCGAAGTTTCATGAAGTGTATGACTAAATTAAAATTATTATACTTATAAGATTTAAGAAAGTGACATGTTGTCACATTCGTTGGTTTTAATAATAATTAAATCCTTTACATGGACAAAAGTCCATTAAATGAATCTAATCCGACCCGTAGATGATATGGGTCGACTTTTAGTCATCCAATAGTATTTTTACATGTGTTAGGATAATTTTATAATATTATATTTACCCTTAATTACTCGATTTACCTTTAACTATTGTAAATAAAATTTATCGTAGTTACTATTCATAATTTCCAAAAATAAAAAGTAGCTTATTAACATAATTTGGATCCACTGATTCCAAATATGGAATCCATTTTTCCAAATTCAATACACAAAAGTTGCAGAAATTAAATTAAAATTAATCCTGTTGTCGAAAGAAATGGGTTTTTCTTTAAAACATTGCAAAAGATTGAATTGATTTATCCTACGAATTCAAGGTAGAATCAATGATAATGACATAAATTATATTAAATAGTAAAAATGAATTCTATTTATACTTTAAAACCATTCAATATTATAATTTATCCATATAAATTATTGCGATGAAAAACGTTGTTTTTAATTAAAATATAGCGTGTTTTAACTATTTATCAAAATATGAAAGTTACCAGAATGATATGAAAATTTATCCAAAGTAAATTTTTATTTCATGAATCCAAAGAAGAATTTTATTTTTTCAAATTGGACTTATAAACATGTCAAAAACTATATTTAATGTGGATGCGCCATCAAAAGGCGGCAAAACTGCATTTTTTGAAAAATACTTATTTTACCCGAATAATTTATTTTGTTCTTATACCATGTTTTAGAAAATGATCAAGACGAATAATAATGTTATAAGATTCAAGATTTTGTTAATACTATTCATAACGGCTAGTTCATAATAATATTATAATAATATATCGTTGTTTAGTAAAACCCAATATTTTGTACAACACGTGCTATCGAGGAAGGTCACGATTGCGTGTAATGAAAGCCAAGTCAGGGTTGCGTGCTGTGCAAGAATCCTTCGTTGTTTCATATAAAATAATCCAAACATATTTCATTTATACATTGAATATATATACATATATATACTCAATGTTGCGTAGAATAACTATTATCAAAATTGTGTGTAACACGATCCAAGAATAGTGTTGCGTATACTGCAAGCTAATACGATGTTGTGTATAACGCAATGTAATCTTGGTGTAGCATACAACATAATACATTAATGAAATTAAAAGAATATTTTTCATAAAATCTCAGGGTGTTACATTCTACCCCCCTTAAAATGAATTTTTCCCTCGAAATTCGTCGGGGTTATAAATGGTTTAGTATTCGAAAGTTTTTTTTAATAGGAACCCACATCGTAAAAAGGAATACCAAAACCAATCTTTAAAAACAAAAGTATGAAACGTAACGGTTACCCCAATAAACTAATCACTAGGATTCCACATAGGTGAAAATATGGATATGGAAGAGAAATCTAACCATCATGTTCTGATGGAGAGTGGTATAGAACATGGCTATGGAAAAGCCAGCAATCACAAAGCCAAAAATTTGTGATGATCTAAGGTACCATATGATTCATCAGATATAAGAGCACTGAGACAACATTTTTGGTTTTCAAGAACATATCCCTAAAGTTGATGAAATTGGAATTAGATGAAATACTTTCGTGATTTTGGTATAGTCTCACCATTTGTCATTCTTTGGAAAATTTCCACTTCATCTCTTAAATAAATGAAGTTGAGTTTGTCATTCGTGATGTGTTAGTAGATCATGTTATAGATTGATGAGTCATTCCATCTATCTCAAACAAAAGGTTAGAAAAGTTATCAAAAAATACATAAGTCCATCTATAGTGAGATTAATCATATATTGTTCCTAAAATGGACTTATACTTCATATATCATACTGCTTGATATAATAAAACTAGTTTCTACTAAACAGGGACTTCCTGTAGGCTAGTGGTAGGCGATAAAGGCCAGTTGCACTTCGGTTGTGGGTTTGATTCCCACATCCTTCTCCGACGCGATGGGCTATCACCCGTCCTGCAGGTTGTCCTTTTTCTAACGCTATATTACTATAATATCCCATAAAAACTATCAAAAAAAATTTATCCTTAAACAATACTAACTTATGACCAACATAAGCTATTCCAATCTTTAGGCTTATCTAAAATACTTCGGTCCAAGCTCATTGTATAAAGAAAATGATCACGTGAATGCCATCATTTATCCCCCATAAATAATACGATATATCTTGTTGGTCAAATTACGAATATGTGAATACCTTAATCATGTATTCTCTTGAAGTAATGAATATTCATTGAACCTTAGTGAAAAGATGAATGCAGTTAAAAGTTAACACTTTCCACATACCAAAATCCTCAAAATTCTATATCCTCAAACCATGATATCACTTAGTCCTTATATCAAACATGAGCTCATGAATACTATCAAACATATTAGATTCTCTTTATCCCTTCATTATGTGCATGACATCTTCTTTACAAAAATATTACAATCACTTTTCATGGTTACCGATGCCATAAAATTATTGAAAACCCCAATAGACCAAAACATAAATATTAAATATTCCACGATACTATATACAACATTATTCTGGAATCCCATTACATAAACACATAATCATTCCACCACATCGTTGTCATATTCAACATCTCTAATGGTGATTGCATGTGACGTCCCTTTGTCCTTTGGCTTAAGTGGTTGCTCACGTCGATCATCACTAACCCTTGTATTAGGGCATTTATTAGCATAATTCCCCATTTCCTTGCACTTGAAGCATTGAAGTGTAGTAGATTCATTCTGTGTATCCCTTCCTTTGTTTGCATCATTAGGCATCTTCTTCCCATCATTGCAGCATTCAAATGCCCGATGACCTTTCTTTACATATTTGAAACATTTATTTGTCCCTTTAGGACAATCTCCACCATGCTTCTTTCCACACTTTGATTATAAGGAAACATTCGTCTTCTTTTCACCATTATTATGAGATTTCTCCTTGAACTCCATCTTTCGTTTCTTGTCAAAAATATGAGATGGATAAGTAACACCAACTTCCATTTCTACCTTGATAGCACAACACACAATTTATTCATTGCTACTAAATTCTCTTATAGCTAATGCCCTTCGAAGATTTGGTTTTAAGCCACTGAAGAATCGAACAACTTTACATTCAGGTTGGATGATAAATCCAGATGCATACCTTGCAATCCTTGTAAAATTCGCTTTGTATATACCAACAGATTCATCATCCTTTTGCTTTAGTTCAAGAAACTGCTTCTCCAACTTTGTCTGAAGAATACAAGGGAAGTACTTATTGAAAAAATGTTCATGAACTCGTCCCATTCCATAGACTCAATTTCATCTCTTTTCCTCGAATTCTCGATAAGATTCCACCATTGATCAGCTTCACCTTCCAAACGATATACTGCTAAGATGAATTTATCATGTTCAGAACATTGAAGAACTGAAAATATCTTTTCATTGGTACTGATCCATTGTTCAGCAACAAGTGGATCAGAAGACCCACTGAAAGAAGGTGGACGTTGCCTCATGAAGGACTCAATAGAATGTTGTTCCCTTCTCTACTCATTTGAAAGTCTAGAATTAATCATAGCTTGTGTAAGTATAGGAATAAGATGTTTCACTCCATCTCCCATAACATTTGTTTGTTCAGGAGGAAAATCATTGCATTGTCCATTACATTGATCAAAACGGTTCCTTCGGGTTGCATCCATCATCTAAAACACAAAAAGAATAGTGTGAGAGGCAAAAATCATGCTAGGGAAAACAACATAATAAAGGGGGAGTATGCTAAATATCTAACATATTAGGATAAATTCTATGATCGTTACCGTAGTTCTAGGACTGTATCCTATACGTATACTTATCCTTAGGGACATCCCTAGACATACCATAGAAATATCTCTAGGGATCTTACTAACATTTTCGCATCCTAGTTTCCAGAGGTTGACTAAACCTTTCCTCTGATACCAACTGTAGAGACCCGAAGCTTGACGTACATGGACATTACATTACTTTTGTGGAATACTTAGTACATAAAAAAACACACACACAAGGATTGTAATAGTTTTGTGTCTTTGGAAACTCGGAATATAATCTTCTAATCGTGGTGAAAGATCTTCAACATCTCCCATAACATTATTCTTCTTTATTTTTAAACCTAAATCCTTTATTTACATCCTGGGGAAAACAAAACATAAAACGGTGAGCTCAAATGCTCAGTAAGGGTAAAAAAATGAAATATCAATCACGTCATATCCATAAGAACATATCTTTTGTAAATCTTAACCTTCAAAAGAGATCATAATTTCATAACATGGGATAAATCATAGTAGTGAAATGAAATCCCAATAATCATAACTTAAAACATGAAACTTTGTGTCATACACACATAATCATAGAGAATCAAATCTTATTAGTCAAGACTCATTTCCAAGACTATCTTAGTGGACAATGTCCATTTCTGAACTGAGTCACCCTCGTTTCAGTCCTGTTTCACTGAACCGGTATAACCTACCATTCCTGCCATATCTATCTCATGAGATATAAAATCTTTACGCAATGAATTGGAGGGAGATATAGGTCCCACATATCTCATAATGATACCATTCTTATGTGTGCCACAAAATCATAAACCATACATCATAACATAACCCATGTAATAAAAATGGGATTCGTAAACATCGTGACATCATTTAACAATTCATATAAGATAAAGGAATTCATAAAATAATTCCATCACAACACAATCAAATAAATGTAATAATATGGATATAAACAGAACCATATATTATCTTAGATGGAAAATAATTTTGATAAAATACTTGAACTCCATTCTTAAGGAAAATATCCTTTCTATTTCAAAAACACTTTTCCTTTCTTAACATGTCATATAATTCTAAACTAAAAGAAGTTGATTAAAAATAAACATGAAAAATTGTAAGGAAGATTCTTGGAAATAATTTTATGAAAATCCATTTATTCCGTATAAGATAAAAAAACATTCTTCTCATACTTTTGTCGGAAAAGTCAAAAAGTACCTCGTACGAAAAACGACAAAAGATTCCTTTCATATCCTTTACTAAAAACACACCGATGGGTAAAATTGTATTTAAACTATTGTAGGTGGATGGAAATAATATTAAATATTGAGGAAACATGTATGTGGATGATAAAATACACCCCAGTAAATACCAAAGTATAAACAATCTCATATAAAAATGTGATTGTGATATTTCCCTTACCTTAGGTCCGATTTGCTTCGTAAGTATCCGAACCTCCTATTCTTTGAAGTGCCTCTTTGTGTCCTCCTCTTAGGGTACTCAAATTTGTCTTTGAAGAAGATCGGGACCTCTATGATGTTTCTAGGGAAGTGGAGAAGAGAATTTGGTAGGGTTGGCCGTGCTTGAAGGCTTAAAGTGGTGTGAGGAAGAGGGGGAGGAGGTGCCATTTTATAAGGGAGGAGAGGGGTACCTTTGGAATAACGAAAAATATTATTTTATTATAAAGTCAAATTCGGTTTTTAATAGCTCCAAATTGATATAATTCGAAGATAAGGTGGGTAGGGATCGAAATCCTCTAATACAATAGAATTTAAACATGTTTAGGTATCAATTTTAACCTTATCATTTAGATTTAACTTTAAGATAGATAATTTAACTTTCACCGTGTCTTCCTGTTTTCTTACACTATAAGGTTAATAAACATACTATATCAAAAAAAAGAACCCCAAGATGTTTATTATTAATATATATAACCTTATCTAAGTCATTTTGCCGAACCTTATATTTTTAGGAATAAAATAACAATTAATAATATAATATTTGTTTTAAAAACTATTTTATATCAATTTTGACACTATTTTATAATTGATCTTTGTGAAAATCATAACAGAATTATTAGTTCAAAAAACTTTTATTAAATCAATAATAACATGTCATATTAACCTAGAAAATTAGTTCATTTCATAAAAAGTCTGAAATTACATTTATTTGGGTATTTATAACATCAATTATGTCAATATTTCATTAATAAGATAATTACTGCATCATCTTTGTGTCATAATAAATGGTAATTATTTAATCCCTAAAAAATCTAAATAAATTACTATGATGTATATAATTGTATTATCTTTCTTGATACTATTCATGTTTGAAGTTTCATGAAGTGTATCACTAAATTAAAATTATTATACTTATAATATTTAAGAAAGTGATATGTTGTCACATTCTTTGGTTTTAATAATAATTAAATTATTTTCATGGAAAAAGTCCATTAAATGAATCTAATCCGACCCTTAGGTGATATGGGTCGACCATTAGTCATCCAATGGGATTTTTACATTTGTTAGGGTAATTTTATAATATTATATTTACCCTTAATTACCCGATTTACCTTTAACTATGGTAAATAAAATTTACCGTAGTTACTATTTGTAATTTCCAAAAATAAAAAGTAGTTTATTAACATAATTTGGATCCACTAATTCTAAATATGGAATCCATTTTTCTAAATTCAATACACAAAAGTTGTAGAAATTAAATTAAAATTAATCCTGTTGTCGAAAGAAAACGGGTTTTTCTTTAAAACATTACAAAAAATTAAATTGATTTATCCTACAAATTCAAGGTAGAATCAATGCTAATGACATAAATTATATTAAATGTTAAAAATATATTCTATTTATACTTTAAAACCATTCAATATTATAATTTAACCATATAAATTATTGCGATGAAAAAAGTTGTTTTTAATTAAAATATAGCGTGTTTTTACTATTCATCAAAATATGAAAGTTACCAGAATGATATGAAAATTTATCCAAAGTAAATTTTTATTTTAATGATTCCAAAGTAGAATTTTATTTTTTTTCAAATTGGACTTATAAACATGTAAAAAAAATATTTAAAGTGGGTGCGCCATCAAAAGGCGGCAAAACTGCATTTTTTTTGAAAAATACTTATTTTACCCGAAATATTTATTTTTTCTTATACCATGTTTTAGAAAATGTTCAAGACGAATAATAATGTTATAAGATTCAAAATTTAGTTAATACTATTCATAACGGCTTGTTCATAATAATATTATAATAATATTTCGTTGTTTAGTAAAACCAGATATTTCGTACATCACACGCTATCGAGGAAGGTCGTGATTGTGTGTATTGCAAGCCATGTCAGGGTTGCGTGCTGTGCAAGAATCCTTCATTATTTCTTATAACATAATTCAACCATATTTCATTTATACATTGAATATATATACATATATATACTAAATGTTGTGTAGAATAACTATTATCAAAATTGTGTGTAACACGATCCAAGAATAGTGTTGCGTATACTGCAAGCTAATATGGTGTTGCATATAGCAAAAGGTAATCTTGGTGTAGCATACAACAGAAGACATTAATGAAATTAAAAAAAAAATTCATAAAAGCTCGGGGTGTTACATCTTTAATCTGTACTCCCTTGTTTAGGGTTCTCCAAAGGTTCCTCAATCTCTAAAGAAGCTCCTCCCAAACATTTGGAGTCACACTCTCAAGGTAAGGGATATTTCTATTCTACTTTAATTTCAAGAATCTTATATAAAATTAGTCATTTCAATTTCAATTGGTTATAATTTAATTCGTTTATAAAAATTACCTTACTATCTAGTTGATTTTAATTGAATGAGATACCATTTATACTCTCCCATGATGACCTTTACTTATGCTATTACTATTATAAAATTTATTATGGGACTTCTCTCTACCCACTTCCACTCCTGAACCACTTTTATGTTATCCTTCTTAGTTTCAATTTGTTGTTATTTTGGTGTTTTTTCCTACGAATAACCTACTATCCATTTTGTTTATTAATTATGAGATACAACTTTAACTCTCATTATTCCTTCCCATGAACGTTAATGTACACCCGTTGAAATGTTAAATTTTATTAAGGGATATTATCTTTATACTCTTTAAATCAGGTTTATTTATTGTCTTATAACTTATATTTCTAATTATTAGTGTCGGCACATGTCATTACATATTTTATTATTTCTAATATTAATTCCAAATTACTATAGTCACCTTTACCTATCAATTAACACATTTTATAAATTTTTATGTAACGATATCGTGATGCCAAAATTTCACTGCGCTTTTTTATGCCAAAACAATTGTGTAGTTATTACAATCTATATTTTTTATCAGGTGTGTTCACTTCAATACACATATATTGGAAACGTGATTCAAATGTATGTATTCTACACTCCTTGATTATTTAATAAAATGAGAGGAAGAATAAATCCATGTTTTGTGATCTATGCGGAAATCATTACATGAGAATGAAATGAAAGTGACGGTTGTTCTTGGAATTATATAGAACTCCAATTCATTTTATATTTTTAGTGTCATTTTATGTCATTTTGGGATAGGGACTAAACATGATTCCTTTATAAGAATTTACTCATTATGATTTATTGGTAGTTATCCTTGACCAATGATTAAGATACAGTGTTTTATATTTTTTCAACATTTAACATGTTTCTATTTTGTTATCAAGACATATCATGTCTCAATTTTCATGTTTATGATTAATAATAATTTTATACTCCATTTATATGACTATAGTATAGCATGTATTATTCTCTTCATGTTATTCCATGTTTATTCCATTTTTTGGATTTATATATCACCCCTTTCTTATTTATATCCAAAGGTTTATCCCATGATTTTTAAGTGCAATTATGTTAAAAATGATATAAATAGTGATGATTTTTTCTCTATTTTAAATTGTTATGTAATGTTTCTTATTAAAACGAAACAATATATATCGAAATTCTAGGTTGTATTAAGTGCAATATTATGAGATAAATCATGAATTAATGTGTAATAATGTCCACGATAGTCATAGTTGGTATAAAAGGAAAAAATTAATTATTATTTTTTTAGGATTTAAAATATTTATTTAATGCCTTAGGGATAAGACTATGTTTATTAATACATCCCTATATTTTTGTATGTATAGAGTAAGTGTTTTAACTGGAAAATAATTTCATTTATGGATACTAAATGCTGATGTGTTTCTGTCACATATATACCTAGGTGTAACAACATCGACATGGTGTATCAGACCTAACTCCATGTTACCTTGTACAAAAAAGACTGCCTTAGTGGAAACATGGTTTTACACTACCAAGAGATATGATATGTTAAATTCAAAATCTCATTATGAACCATTATTAAGGGATAAAATTATTTACATAATAGTATATGCTTGGAAATATATCTCGATATCATACAATGAATCCAAGAAATTAATTTGTCAAAGAATAAATTTCATTTATAAGTTATCCTTTGAAATTAATTGGATTCCCATTTATGCATTTCATATTTTAAAAATAATCATCCCTAATTTTCAATTTATACCAGATTTTTAAGATTTAAAAAAACACACTTGAGTTAATATCAATTGGGGAAAAGAATAGATTTTAAAGGAAATTAATTGTACATGACAAGAATGTAAATTTATTTACATTCATAGTCTATTTCATAAATTAAATTCTTAAATCCAGAAAATTATTAGAGCATTAAATTATTTTCATATAATTATCATTTTTGATGAAATGATTATCCTATCACACAACATTGATTGATAGATTTGTTGTCATTGAATTTTTCATTAATATAATCTGTATCACAATCAATTAGTGATTTTTTGTTAGTATTATTTTGTATTTATATGATTTTAATTAGCACTAATTTAGTCCTATAAAGAAACCTATTTACTTAAAATTACATTTGTTTCTTCTCAACAAGATATTTTATTTACCCTTTTTAAGATGTGGGTTTTCAATAATGTTATTTTCTACTATAAAAAATTTACAGAGAGAGAACATGTTTAAATTGATAGAAGGAAATTTATTAAAGGGTGGAATTATTGAATGCCATGAGTTTTTAAGATAGAAAAACTGTGTTCAACAGTGTATGACATACACAACACCAAAGCCAAACAAACCATGAATACTTAAATATGGTCGTCTTAACCTAGACATTATGTTTGATGATATTAATAGTATCAACTAATTTATGAAATATATTTATCCAAAATATATTGATAAGCTGTTATTAATTAAGAAATAAATTTTGGTTAATGTATTTTTCTTCTTCCAAATAATTTTTATTGAATAATGATTTTTTATTTATTTTAATTAAAATAAAATTAATTATTTTATATTAAATTTATAAAATCTATAACGACTCTAACCCGGTAGCCACTAAACTAGTGCCCAGATCCAGGTCATCACATGTCCTATAGCGCGCCTCTCCATATGATAGAGGTTGCTGACCAGCAACATGGTGCTGACGAGTCACATGGGTAGAGTATACCCACTTTACCAAAGTAAGCCACATCAGAACACAATATTAAAAGTAGAATAATATGAAAAACTTGTAAATATTCATAACCAACATTTCCCAAACAAGGTACAAACAAAAAACAAATAACACAATGCTACCCAGTACTAGTAGTGAAAATTAAAAGAAAACATAAAATAAAACAAATGTGAAAACTCCCAATGAGTCCCGACTCTATATATAGATCCTTATCCATGTAAATCTCGATCCCAATGCAACATCTTAGTGTAGGGAACCTACCCTTATCCTGAACTTCAACCAATAAATATTCTCAGCTATCCAACGACGGCCCGAGAAGGGTGTCAGTAGAATACTCAGTAGGCCACCATCAATGGTGCCTAAATATTATGCAGTCTAATAAATAGTGAAATAAAGTAAAAAAATAAATGGTATGGAAAATGGTGAATGTTTGAGTTCCATTAGTTGATAATGTTCATTTAATTAATTACTAGAATTTACCCTAATTTCGTTTCTCAGAATATCTTCATTAAAAATCCATTTTCATCACATGTTCCATGGGTTAGGCATTAGTAACATCTACACAAGGGTATAATGAAATCAATCACAATTAATAGGAGAGAGAAACTAGTCAGTATCTTCCATAGGGATCCACATATCATATAAAAAAAATTTCTCACCTCAAAGCATGAGTCTAGGTGGAATGCAACCGTTAGGGAAATAGCACCTCCATCCCCTTCTCCAGCCCTTTCATTTTGGGATAGAGTTTAGATCCTCTAGCAAACTCGACCTGTGGGCATCGATCCTCAAGTGAATAAACCACTCTTCCAAGCCCTGTGAACATGCTTATTAATCATGTCACCAAAATCAAATAACAAAACAACCAATCAAATTTAGTTCCATTGTATATCGCAATATATAGAAACAACATGGGAATTAATATTACGCCATAACCCATTATGAAATTTTCCATTCATATCCATTTTTGAAAATTCCAATTCTTGCACCTTAACCATTTAATTATATTTAGAAACCCATATACCTTATCCAAATTCATAAATTCCCAGAAATATACCAATTTAATCCATTTATCATTTCTCAAGCATTCACCCACTCTAGTATTTCATGTACATTTATCTTATCTGATATCCAAACCACTTATTACATTCAACCCCTAGGTCTGCCACACTTCTCATGTATTAACCTCTTTGATATATTTATCTTTTTAATTTTTAAATCTATTTGAAATACTCCCCATTCCCTATTCCATCATCCAATTACAAGTTCATCCTTTGGTGTACCCAAATCCTCTTAGGAAATTCTAACCAAATTTCATTAAACAATTTACATAACCTCATTCACCCCACATACATGTTTTCATTTTATATAAATAAAAAATTTTGTATTTATCACCCTGTTCATATTTACCATCATTTAATTTACAACTTAATCAAATATTAATACATATTCTACATGGGTTCCACATTCTTATTCTGTAAACCATTATAAAACCCTACCACAATATAGGTCCGGGTTTTCATGAACACCGCATAGGTGGGCCTAAAATGGTGAATTCCTCCACTACACATTCCAAAAGGATTGTGAGGGTTTCATGAAATAATTTACATACCGAATTTACCAATTCATTGATAAGGTAACCAAAAAACAACAAGTTAAGGGAAAAATTTCAACACTCATGCTAAAATCTATAACAAAACTATGTGATATAACTTCTAGACCACCTATATAGAATTAGATGATGAATTCACCATTAACTATATCCTTGGATTTTTATTCAAACACCCCATGATGGGTCAGCCTAAATATCTTCCAAAAAGGATAGTTTTAGTGCTTCGAAAGGTGATGGGGGAAAGATGAAAACCCTAATCGAATAGAGGAAGAAAGGAGGATATTTGGCTAACTCGGGGCTTCGATCCATAAACAACAACGCTAAAAATGGACAAGAATCGGAGGAGAACCACCCTTGTAAGCTCCTCTAAGGATTGGTTCATTCCTAAGATTCCATGGAGGAATGAGGGATATAGAGTGAGATTAAAAATCGAGAGGGGGAATTTTTTTTGAAGTTTCAAGGACGCACAGTTTACCCACACGGTTTTCCAAATAATGAAAAAACCATGAAAATGCTAATGCCCAGAAACCCTTATATCATACAGTTTTCCAGACTTTTCACAAACCGTTCAGATTGCTACTTCATGCACGGTCTCTCATTGCATAGTTTGCTAAACCATGCGAAAACCATGCATATTTCCCAAGAAGCCCCATTTTCCCCTTTTTTGTAACACCCTAATATTTTATGAGAAATATTTTGTTTTTATGTATTATGTTATAAGTAAAACCAAATTAATCCTTCTCTACACAAAACATTGTCTTCTCTTGCATTACACGCAAGGGAAACATTCCTCGATAGTATGTGTTGTACACAATACCGAGTTTCACTTAACAACGATATGTTATTAAAATATTATATTAACTAGCCATTATGATTATTAATAAACACTTTTTTTAAATTTTATAAATTTTATCTTTCAAAATGGAAATCATTTTTGGATTCGGAATATCAAAATTAGCCTAGGGTGAATTTTGATATTTTTCTGAAAACTTTCAATTATTAATGAATAGTGAAAACACGGAGTTATTGGTTAAAACCAAATTTTTATTTAAATAATCATTTATTTTATTTAAATTTATTTTAAGTAAAAATATATACGTAATGCCCATATAAGTTCAATGTAATCTATTGGAGATAATTTATAATAATTTTAGATATATAAAAATTTTATTGATCATTTTACCGTCTTTTACCCACCTACTATGAGCATTTGCAAATTTACTTAAAACATAAATTTACAGCTTCTGTGAGTTAAATTCCAAAATTCTGAGAGACGTGGTTGATATCAGTAAGTAAAATGTGGTTCAATGAGATGAAAATAGTTTTTGGTTAATAGTAACTTTTAACTTTTATTTACCAAGGTTAAAAGTAAACAGTGTAATTAGGGGTCAAAATGATATTATTATTACCATAACACAGGTCCTAATTCTATTGGATAAGTGTTATTCAACCAAAAACAACCTTAGGAATAAGATATTACACTTTAGGTCTACTTGGATTAGATTAGGACATTTATTATTAATTAATTTAAAGAAGAGTTAAAATAGTTAAAATCAATGTTTAATAACTAAACATTTTTATTAGAGGGTTATACATAAGATAAATTTGACTATAAATATTAATTAGAAATCTAAATAGATTTCATATATAATGGTGTTTTATTTTTATTTTGTAGACATTAAATAATTTACTTTATTTATGACACAATGATGATGTAGTAATTACCTTATTAATGAAATATTAACCTAATTGATATTATAAATACCCAAATAAATATAATTTGATACTTTTTATGAATTAAATTAATTTTGGAGGTTATTATAACATATTAGGTTTGGTTATATGAATTTTTTTCGAAGTAATAATGCTGTTATGAATTTATAAAAAAACAAAATACCAAATAGTGTCAAAATTGACATAAAAAAGATTTTAAAACAAATATTATTTTATTAATTGATATAATAGTCATAGAAATCTAAGGTTCAACCAAAAGACTTATATAATAAAATATATTACATTAATGAACCAATTAAATTTCTATTGGTAGTTTATAGTTTGTTTATTAACCATATAGTGTAAGAATACAAGAAGACACGGTAAATGATAAATTATTTAACATAGAGTCAAATCTAAATGATACGATTAAAATGGTAAAATAAACTTGTTTAAAACCTATATTATGAGTGGATTTAGACCCATACCCTATATAAACTCTAAATATGTCACTTTTGTTCCATTATAAATAGAATATGAATTTATTATAAAATAGTATTTTATGTTTTTCCTAATGTGCCCCTCACCCCTCTTATAAATTGCCACTCACCCTTCTCTCTGATTCACACCACCAAAGCCATTTGTCACGGCCAAACCCTACCCAAATACCCTCTAAACTATCCAACCTTCATTCTAGAGGCCTTCCTTTAGTCATAACACCACCCTAATGATCCCTTTTGATCAAATAAAAAGGGATAACCCGAAGAAGAGGTAAATATCTCACCACCTATTTCAAGTTCCTTTCTTCTTCCACATTCTCCTTCTTTGTTGTTTCCATTTAAAAATAATACATACAGTATCTTAAACATACTTTGATGTTATTATATAAATGGTACAACCATATTAGTTATTTTATCCATCCTATGAATGAAAAATTCACCACACGTGCGTACTCACGGCTTACCGTCTCCACGTCGTGGGGTAGTTTGTTATTCAAACATTTCATCATTTTAATGGGTGTGATAATGAGTATAAATGATATAATTAATAAATATAACATTATTATGAATCTTTATATATGATATAACATCTAATTATATACTATTTTAATATCAAAGGAATGATTGCATCGCTCGTGTGTACGTACGGCCTACCGTCTCCACGATGTGATGTGACTCGTCCTACATGATCATCATTGAATAATGACTTTATAAATGAATTGAAATAATATATAATATATATATTACAGTAATAACATTCTTTAAATGAGGTATCTTTTACCTAAAAAGAGGAATTATAATTTATTCGACAAAACACGCATAAGAACATAAAGAAATGAACACCAGAATAACAAGTAGTAATGAAATATTACTAATATGAAGATACTAATATGACCCTATATGATATCATAAAAATGAATATAATTCTATAATAAGTCAATGACATTATTTAAATCATTTTACTGGAGGTTCGGATATGTATGAAGCATATCAGACCGATGGTAAGGGAAAATCTCACAATCTCATTTTTATCTGAGATTGTTAATACTCCAGAATTTACTAGGGAATATTTATCATCCACCAACATATTTCCTCATTATGTTATATTATTTCTATTATCCTATAAATGTTTAAATCCAATTTTACCAATTGGTGAAATTTTAGTAAAATATATGAAAGGAATTTTTTGTCGTTTTCAAAATGACATACTTTTTTACTTTTTCGGAAAAAGTACAAGAAGAATTTTATTTTTATCTTATATGGAATGAATGAATTTTATGATTCCATAGAATATTATTTCCATGAATATTCCTTTACAAGTTATCAGGATTATTTTTAATTAACATCTTTTAGTTTAAAATTTCATGGCATGTTGAGAAAGGAAAATTGTTTTGAAGTAGAAGGGATATTTTCCTCATGAATGAAGTTCAAGTGTTTTATCAAAATTATTTTACATTTATGATAATATAGGGTTCTGTTTATATCCATATTATTAAATTTATTTTATTATGTTATGATGGAAGTATTTTTATGAATTCCTTTTATCTTATATGGATTATGTTATGATGGCATGATGTTTAAGAATCCCATTTTCATTATATGGGTTATGCTATGATGTATGATTTATGATTTTGTAGAACACATAAGAATGGTATCATTATGAGATGGGTGGGACCTATATCCCCCCAATGACTTGGGTAATGATTTACATCTCATGAGATAGACATGGCTGGAATGACATGTTAATATGGTTCAGTGATACAGGACTGGAACGAGCAGTGAACTCGGTTCAGTAATGGAGATTGTAAACTATGATGGTCTTGGAAATTAGTTTTGACTAATATGAAATTATTTCCTATGATTATATAAGTATTCCAAAATGTTTCATGTTTTATGTAATGATTATTGGGATTATGTTTAACTACTAAGATTTATCCCATGTTATGATATTATGATCTCTTTTGTAGCTTACGATTTTAAAAATGTTATGTTCTTTTGAATAGGATATGATTGATATTTCCTTTTTTACCCTTACTAAGAATTTGATCTCACCCTTTTGAATGTTTATTTTCCACAGGTTAGAAATAAGTGTATTAAGTAGGATATACCGAAAGGAACTCTAGATATTATAAAATAAACGGGAGACAATTTAGATGCTTTATGAACCCGTTGTTTATGTTTCCCAGTTTTTAAAGACACTATACCTATACAAACCTATCATGGTTTTGTCATATGTTGTAATAAGTATGATTCAATTCTGAATTAATAAAAATGTATGTAAAGTATGGCTCATTATAGTTGGTATCAGAGGAAGGGTATAGTCAACCTTTTGAAACTAGGATGTGAAAGCCTTAGTAATAGCCCTAAGGATATGTCTAAGAATAGAAATCAATATTAGTGTTTTAGAAATGGCCATGAATAACATATGATAAGACCTAACATGTGAAATTTTATTCTTGACTATGTTATTTTCCTATTATGATTAGTGTTTCTCACACTATGCTTATTGGTTTTAGTCAATGGATGGAACCCGAAGGAACCATGTTAATGCTGAATGCGATGGGGAATGAAATGATTTTACCCTTGAGCAACTAAAGATTATGGGATCTAGAACAAAAAATCTTGTAGAGATTCTCACACAACTTTCTCATGATATAAATCATGCATGACTTACAAACATGAAAATGAAGGAGAATCATTCTATCAAATCCTTCATGAGGCAGTGTCCACCATCATTCTGCAGGTCTAATGATCCATTAGTGGATGAATAATGAATCGGTACCACTGAAAAGATATTTTCAGTTCTACAATGTTCTAAACATGATAAATTAATCTTAGCAGTATATCATTTGGAAGGTGAATCTGATCAGTGGTGGAATCTTATCAAGAATACGAGGCAAAGAGATGAAATTGTGTCCATGGAATGGGATGAGTTCAAGATCATATTTTTCAATAAGTACTTCCCCCTTATTCTTAGAACAACGATAGAGAATGAGTTTCTTGAACTAAAGAAAAAGGATGATGAATCTATTGGTACCTACGATGAAAATTTTACAAGACATGGAAGGTATTATTCGGGAAATATTTCCAAACTGAGAGTAAGAATGATCAATTCTTTAGTGGATTAAAACCAAGTCTTCGAAGGGCGTTAGCCATAAGGGACATCAATATCTATGAGGAAATTGTTCGATGTGCTTTCAAGGATGAGATGCAGATTGGAGTAACCCATCAGTAATGTGGGTTTAATAAGTATAGGAAATGGAATTCAAAAGGGAAATCTAAAGACCACACTGAAAAGAAGATGAGTTTTCCCTTATGTTCAAGGTGTGGAAAGTATCATGGAGGGAATTTCCTTAATAGGGAAATTTAATGTTTCAAATGTGGAAAAGATGTTAATCGGGCATTTTAATGTTGTAGTGATGGGAATAAGATTTCTAGTGATGCGATCAAAGAAAAGGCTACATAGAATGTACCTCCTACAATTCAATGTTACAAGTTCAAGGAAATGGGGCATTACGCTAATCAATGTCCTAATCTAAGGGTTGTTGATGATTGACGTCAACAAACTCTTAAGGTGAAAGACAATGGAAGGTCACGTGAAATTTCTATTGGCGATGTGGAGTATGATAACGAAGTGGTGAATGGTACACTTACCATACACTCAAAAGTAACAAATGTTTTATTTGATTCTGGAATCACACAGTCTTTTATTTCTGTAGAAATTTCTAAGGGTATAGTCGTACTATCTCAACAATTAGTTGTTGAGTTAGCTTTGGAAAATATTAATGGCACAAACGTTGCATCAAAAGTTTATAATTCATCACCAATTGATGATTGTGGGAAAGTACTTCCTGCAAATCTTGTGATACTTACTATAGTAGAATTTGATGTGATTCATGGCATGGATTGGATTTCCTTATATGGAGATCATATCAATTTCCAAGGAAGGGAAGTCACATTTCATATTCCTTGTCAATCTATGATCATTTATCAATGAAAGAATGAATAACACATTCCAGTGCGAATTTCATCGATCTTATGGGTCTTGATTCCAATAAATGATGGTTATTTATCTCAAATGGATGGAGAGAAACCCACGATTATGAATATTCCCATTGTACAAAAGTTTGATGATATCCTACTAGAAGATTTTCCAGGTCTCCCACAATGCCATGAAGTTGAGTTTTCAATAGAACTCATATCGGGTGCTATTCCCATTTCAAAGACTCCTTATAGAATGGACCCAATTGTGTTGCAGGAATTGAAGAAGAAACTCCAAGAGAATCTGGATAAGGGATTCATATACCCTAGTGCAACACCTTCGGTAGCACCTGTTCTGTTTTTTATGAAGAAAGATGGATCAACGAGACTCTGCATTCATTGTTGAGAACATAACAAGATCACTATCACGAAAAAATATCCTCTCCCACACATTGATGACTTATTTGACAAACTAGGTGGAGCTCAATAATTTTCCATGATTGATCTTCATTCAGGGTATCATCAACTAAGTGTCAAAAGGGAGGATATACCAAAGATGGATTTCCATATAAGGTATGGACACTATGAATTTATAATGATTCCATTTGGCCTTAATAATTCTCCTACTATCTTCATGGATCTAATAAATAGAGTCTTTAGATACTACCTTGATCATTTTGTGGTAGTCTTTATAGATGATATTCTTTTCTATTCAAAGAGAAAAGAAGAACATGAATATCACTTGAGAATTGTATTAAATACCCTAAGAAAGTATTTGATTTATTCCAAATTTACGATGTGTGAATTATGGCTCCAAATATTTTCATTTTTGGGTCACATAATCTGAAAATAGAAGATATCTGTGGATCCAGCAAAAATAGAGGTTATTGAAAGATGGTTGAGACCAACAACAGTAACTGAGATTCAATGTTTTCATGCTTTGGCTGGATATTATCGACGTTTTGTGAATGATTTTTCATTATTATCTAATCCACTCAACAGGTTGTCTCGAAAAGGAGTTAAGATCATTTGGACGGAGGAGTGTGATGAAAATTTCAAGGACTAAAAATAAAGGTTATCCAGTGCACCTATGCTAACAGTTCCTTATAGTGGAGAAAGGTTTGTGATCTACAATGATGCATCCAAGAAGGTATTGGGATGTGTTTTGATGCAAAATGATATGGTGATATCTTATGCCTCACGATAGTTGAAAATCCATTTGCAAAATTACCCAACTTATGATTTAGAGTTAGCTGCGGTGATCTTTGCCTTAATGATTAGGAGGAATTATCTTTATGGTGATAGGAGTGATATTGATACTGATCATAAAAGTTTAAAGTATATTTTCACAAAAAATGATCTGAATATGCACCAAATAAGATTGTTGGAGCTGATTAAGGATTACGACTACTCACTTCATTACCACCCTGGGAAAGCAAACAAGGTGGAAGATGCATTAATTTGACAAGACCATGCTAGATTATCCATGATGAGGATCACAAAAGATACAATATTTATGGATTTAAAAAGGATAGATCTTGGAATTATAATGGAAGGTGAAAAATCATATCTTTATCAAATGAATTTTCAACCATCTATACTTGTTATAATTACAGAGTCACAGAAAGAAGATGTTGAGTTACAATAGAAGGTGAGAAATGTTCCAGAATTCCACATAGATTGTGATGAAATAATAAGGTTCAAGAATCAAGTTTGTGTTCCTCCCATCCCAGAATTTAAGAAGGAAATATTGGATGAAGAACATAGTTTATCATTCTCTATTAACCATGGAAGCACGAAGATGTATATGACCTGAAGAAGTAATTCTAGTGGGATGGCACGAAAAGAGATGTTTCTGAATATGTCTCTCGAGGCTTGGTTTGTCAGAAAGTTAAAGCCAAGATACAGAAGTATAAGGGGATGTTACAAACATTACCCATACCCTAATCGAAATGGGAAAACATCACTATAGACATTGTCACTGGACTTCCTAAAACATCCAAGGGCAATAATGCTATCTGGGTTATAGTTGATCATCTTATGAAGTCAGCTCACTTCATTATAATTAGAGAGATTTCTCTCTTGATTAGATTTACAGGATATATATGAAGTAAGTTGTAAGTTTCCATGGAGTACCACTTTCCATTATATCTGATTGGGATCTGAGGCTTACCTCAATGTTTTGGTGATGTCTTCAGCATAATCTAGATACAAATTTGAGTTTTTGCACTACATATCATCCTTGGATAGTCAGTCAGTCTAATAGTACAATTCAAACTCCAGACGACATTTTGAGAGCTTGCTCTATGGATTTCAAAGGTGGTTGGGATCAAAAACTACCTTTGGTGAAATTTTCTCATAATAATAGCTTTCACTCCAGTATTCAGATGACTTTTTATGAATCTCTCTATGTAATGAAGTTCATAACTCCAACTTGTTGGGATGAAGTTGGGGAAAGAATTCTATTAGGACCTGATCTTGTTGATGAGATGGAAAAAAAGGTAAGATCTATTCAACATCATATAAGAGATGCATATAGTTGATAAAAAATGTTATGCCAACAACTGAAGAAATGACCTAGAGTTTGAAGTGGGTGATAATGTGTTCTTATGAATATCTCCTTAGAGGAGAGTAATGAGGTTTGAAAGAAGGGAATGCAGAGACCTGGGTATATTGATCCTTTTGAAATACTATATTGTGTTGGGAAGGTATCTTACCAATAGGCACTTCCACCGAAACTCTGTCAAGTTCATGATGTCTTCCATGTATCTTTCCTGAGAAAGTACATACCCGATCCTTCACATGTACTAAGCTCAGAAGTTTTACCTTTGGGGCAAGATCATTCTTATAATGAACCACCAATAGAGATTCTAGATCTTAGAGAAAAATTATATGAAACAAGACCACTCTCTTGGTTAAAGTTTTATGGAGGAACCACCAATTAGAAGAAGCTACATGGGAACTTGAAGATATGATGAAGGAGAGGTATCGTAATCTTTTTGTTATGAAACAACAATTCTTGAGGGAGAATTTTTTTTAAGGGGGGTAGAATTTAATACCATAAGATTTTATGAGAAATATTTTTTTTAAGTAATATGTTATACCCAACACCAAGGAAATATTTCATGACACACAACACTGTCTTGGTTTGCATTAAATGCTAGACCAACCATCCTTGCTAGCTCGTGTTGTATACAATACTGAGTTTCACAAAACAACGATATGTTATTAAAATATAATATAAACTAGTAGTTATGAATATTAATACCCAATTTTTGAAATTTTATAAATTTAATGATTAAAAATGGACTTCATTTTAGGATTAAAAATATCAAAATAATCCTAGGGTGAGTTTTTGGTATTTTTCTGAAAACATTCAATATTTAATGAATATTGAAAACAATGAGTTATTGGTTAAAACTGAATTTTTATTTAAATAAAAATTTATTTTATTTAAATTTATTTTAGGTCAAAATAGATATATAATACCTATATATGTTCAATGTAATTAATTAGAGACATTCTATAATAATTTTACCTATACATAAATTTTATTAAACTTTTTTCCGTATTTTACCCACCTCCTATGAGCATTTGAAAATTTATATAAAACATATTTTTACCACTTATGTGAGTTGAATTTAAAAAATATGAGAGACACGGTTGATATCATTAAAAAAAATTTGTTCTAATGAGATGGAAATAATATTTTGTGAATAGTAACTTTTAACATTTTTTTACCTCGGTTAAAAGTAAACAGGGTAATTAATGGTCAAAATGATTTTATTATTGCCCTACCACATGTAATAATTATATTGGATAATTTTAATTAGACCCAAAAAACCTTAGGAATAAAATATTATTCTTTATGTCAACTTGGATTAGATTCAGAGATTTATTTTTATTTTATTTTAAGAAGAGTTAGAATAGTTAAAATCAATGTTTAATAACTAAAACATTTTTATTATAGAGTTATACATAAGATAAATTTGACTATAAATATTCATTAGAAATCTATAAATATTTCATACATTATTTTATTTTATTTAATTTTTTCACACATTATATAAAATAATTTATTTACGACACAATGATGATGCAATAATTGCCTTATTAATGGAATATTAACATAATTGATATTATAAATACCCAAATAAATGTAATTTGAGACTTTTTATGAATTAAAATGATTTTATAAGTTAATATAACATATTATGATTTGTTAGTTGAATATTGTTTCAAAGAAATAATGCTGTTATGAATTTAGAAAAAAAAACAAAAAACAAAATAGTGTCAAAATTGACATAAAAGTGTTTTTTTAAAAAATATTATATTTTTAATTGATATAATGGTCATAAAAATATAAGGTTCACAAAAAAAATTATATAATAATATATATATGACATTAATAAACTAATTTGGGTTTGATTAGTAGTTTATAGTATGTTTATTAACTATATAGTGTAAGAATACAAGAAGACCCGGTAAAAGTTAAATTATTTAACATCGAGTTAAATAAAAATGATATGGTTAAAATTGTAACATAAACCTGTCTAAAACCAAATTGTTGAGATTATTGGGACCCATCCGCACCCAATCCTTGAAATAAGTCACTTTGGAGCCATTATAAACCGAATATAAATTTATTATCAGAAATATTTTTAGTTTATCCTAAGGTGCACCTCACCACTCTTATAAAAGGGTTTGACCCCTTCTCTCTAATTCACACCTAAAAAGACATTTGGCTCAGAAAAACGCTTCCAAATTACCTTCCCAACTGTCCTACCTTCATCCTAGTGGCTTTAATTTAGTCATAAAGCCATCCTATGAAGCCCTTTTGATCAAATCACAAGGAAAAACCTGAAGAAGATATAAATATCTCACCACCTATTTCAGGTTCCTTTCTTCTTCCACTTACTCCTGATTTGTTGTTTCCATTATTAAATAATAACTCCATTATATTCTATATATTGTGATATTATTATAAAAATGGTACAACCACATTAGTTACTTTATCCATCCTATGAATGGAAAAGTCATCACACGTGCGTACGTACGGCTTACCGTCTCCACGTCAGGGTGTAGTTTGTTATTCAAACATTTCATCGTTTGGATGGGTATAATAATGTGTATAAATGATATAAATAATAAATATAACATTATTTTGATTATTTATATATTATATACCATCAAATTATATAATATTTTAATATCAATAGAATGATATCATCGCTCGTGCGTACGTACGGCCTACCGTCTCCACGATGTGATGCGACTCGTTCTACATGATCTTCATTGAATAATGACTATATAAATGAATTTGATGAATTAATATTAAATATATTACACTAATATCATTCTTTAAATTACGTATCTATAACATAAAAAGTGAAATAAGAATTTATTCAACAAAACACTCATAAGAACATAAGGCAATGAACACCCGAATAACAAGTAGAAATGAAATATTACTAATAAGAAGATAATAATATGGCCCTATATGATAACATAATTGATAATATGATTATGTAATAAGTTAGTGACATTATTTAAATCATTATACAAGAGTTTCGGATACATACGATGCATTCAGACCTAAGGTAAAGGAAAATATCACAATCTCATTTTTATTCGAGATTTTTTATACTTTAGAATTTTTTGGGGAATATTTTTCATCCACATACATGTTTCCTCAATATGTAATATTATGTATATTCTCATACAAATGTTTAAATACAATTTTACCTATTGGTGAATTTTTAGTAAAATATATGAAAGGAATTTTTTTTGTTTTAAGTACGCGATACTTTTTGACTTTTCTAGCCAAGGTATGAGAAGAATGTATTTTTTAACTTGTACAACATGAATGAATTTTTATGATTTCATAGTACATTATTTCCATGATGCTTACTTTACAAGTTTTAAAGTTTTTTTTAATTATCTTCTTTTAGTTTAAAATTTTATTACATGTTGAGTAATGAAAAATGTTTTGAAGTAGAAAGGACACTTTCCTCAAGAATGGAGTT
The DNA here is from genome assembly GCA_963277665.1 of Viscum album. Classification (NCBI taxonomy): domain Eukaryota; kingdom Viridiplantae; phylum Streptophyta; class Magnoliopsida; order Santalales; family Viscaceae; genus Viscum; species Viscum album. Next base: position 596,665,709 of record OY728159.1, on the reverse strand, counting down.
CAAGTGTTTTATCAAAATTATTTTCCATCTAAGATAATATAGGGTTCTGTTTCTATCCCTATTATTACATTGATTTGATTATGTTATGATGGAATTATTTTTATGAAGTCCTTTTATCTTATATATATTATGTTATGAATGGATGATGTTTAAGAATCCCATTTTTATTACATGGGTTATGCTATGATGTATGAGTTAAGATTTTGTGGCACACATAAAATTGGTATCATTATGAGATCGGTGGGACGTATATCTCCCTCAAATGCATTGGGTAAATATTTATATCTCATGAGATAGAAATGGATGGAATAGAAAGTTAATCCGGTTCAGTGATACAGGACTGGAACGACGAGTGAACTCGGTTCAATAATGGACTTTGTCCACGTTGATAGTCTTGGCAATGAGTCTTGACTAATATCAAATTATTTCCTATGATTATCTGTATATGCCACAAAGTCTCATGTTTTATGTTATGTTTATTGGGATTAAATTTTACTACAATTATTTGCCCCATGTTATGATAATATGATCTCTTTTTCAGGTTAAGATTTTCAAAATGTTATGTTGTTATGAATATGACATGATTAATATTTCCTTTGATTACCCTTGATGAGTAATTGAGCTCACCCTTTTGAATGTTTTATTTTCCCCAGGTCAGGAAGAAGGGTATTAAGTAGGATATGCCGAAAGGGACTGTAGAGACCCGAAGCATGACGTACATAGATATTACATTACTTTTGCGGAATATATAATACATATCAAAAACATACACACAAGGACCGTAATAGTTTAGTGTTTTTGGAAACTTGGAACATAATCTTCTAATCATGGGGAAAGATCTTCAACATCTCCCATAATGATCTTCCAATTTTTGTTTCCTTACCTAAAACCTTTCTTTTAATCATGGGGGAAAATAAAACATAAAAAGGGTCAGCTTAAATGCTCAGCAAGGGTAATAATGGATAAAATAAAACATACCATACACATTTGAACCTAAAAACATGAACATAATGTTTAAACATCAAAATCTTGAGCAACGACTTAAAACATGGAAGTATATAAGGCATAGATAATAATGGAACATAAATAATGATAACATAGAATGATAATAAAACATGAAATTGTGGCATCCATTAAGAACATGTAATGATTTGCATAGTAGCCAGGCCATTTATGCCAAGACCATCTTAGTGGACAAAGTCCCTTTCTGAATCGAGTTCACTCCTCGTTTCAGTCCTGTAACACTGAAACAGATTAACTTACCATTCCAGCCATGCCTATATGATAAGATATAAATCTTTACCAAATGCATTGGAGGGAGATATAGGTCCCACCCATCTCATAATGAAATCATTCTTACTTGTGCCACAACATTAACATAAGTCATTCATCATAACCCAAAGAATAAAATGGGTATCATAAACTTCATCCCATCATAACATAATCCATATAAAAAAATGGATATCATTTCAACATAAGAATAGTGAAACCATTTAAATCATAGAGACATTATACATGAAACATACACATATGAAATAATGTCATCTTAGATGGAAAATGATTTTGATAAAACACTTGAAATGAGTTCTTGAGGAAAATATCCTTTCTTCATCAAAATCAATTTCTTTTCACAAAAAATCATGAAATTTTAAAAGAAAATGATTTTGTTGAAAATAGTCATGAAATCTATTGGAGGAAGCTTCATGAAAATAAGGCTTTATAAATCGGTAAAAAATCCTTTCATGCCTTATAAGTTATAAAAACATGCTTCTCGTACTTTTTCCAGAAAAGTCAAAAAAGTACCTCGTAACGTAAAAAAAAGAAAGATTCCTTAAATAACATGTAGTAAAAGTCAAAAATGGGTAGAAAGTAATTTAAACATACATGAAAACTCTTTTATAAAACATGGACAAGGATGATATAAATTACCCCAGTAAATACTTACGAATAATCAATCCCGGATAAAAATGAGATTTGAAAAATTATCCCTTACCTTAGGTCTGATATGCTTCGTACGTATCCGAACCTCCTGTATAATGATTCAAATAATGTCATTGACTTATTATAGAATCATATTAATTGTTATGATATCATATATGGTTCACTTCTGACTTTATATTACCCGTTCTTTTGTAAATTCCATGTTAAAGATTGTTTTGGGTAAAATCCTTTCATTTGTCGTCCGTGTTTTGAATTTTAATTATTCATATGAGTAAATAGATCATGATTACTTAATTCCAGAATATAAAACATGATTTATATATAATATATATTCAGAATATACATATATATAATAGATTGATAAATGGAAAGAAATACACCGTTCATGGAGACGGTAGGCCGCACGTACGCATGAACATTGTTTTTGTTTCCTCATTGAATTAAATGGAATTAATTGGATGAAATACATATATATAAATAAATCCAGTATCATTATTATGTAATATATTTCATGATTACTTATTATATATACTTTATAATCATTTTTTAATGGTTAATCATTGAGAATGAATCTCATCGCGTCGTGGAGACTGTATTCCGTATGTACGCACGAGCGATGATATCGTTCCCATGATCGGGAATTTTATTGGAGGGTATGTATACTATTAAAATATCAATATCAATTTACAATAATCATATATAGTTATTATTTACACCATTACACACATCCATGTAAGGTGGTGGTGGAAAATAGATTACACCACGGCATGGAGACGGTATTCCGTACGTACGCACGCGCGATGATTTCGTTTTTCATAGGATGGATAGATGGGGAAATACGGTTGTTTCACAATTATAATAACATATAAGTATATGATTGATATGGATGCTATTAATTTATATCAAAAAAACCTAAGAAGAAGAAGTGGAAGAAGAAATAAAGGGGAAATAATCGGTAACAGACATTACCTCTTCTTTGAAGTGCCTCTTTGAGACCTCCTCTTAGGACACTAAAATTGGACTTTAAAGAAGACCAGAACCTCTATGATGTTTCTAGGTTAGTGGATAAGAGAATTTGAAAGGGGTTGGCCGAGCATTAAGGCTCAAAGTGGCGTGAGGAAGAGAGGGAGGTGGTGCCCTTTTTTAAGGGAGGAGAGGGGCACCTTTGAAATAACTAAAAATATTATTTTATTATAAAGTAATATTCGGGTTTTAATAGATCCAAATTGATTTATTTCGAAGCTAAGGTGGGGATAGGTCGAAATAATCTCATCCAATATAATTTAGATAAGTTTAGGTCATTATATTAACCTTAACTGTTAGTTTTAACTCTTAGTTAATTAGATTGACATTTACCATGTCACTTTGTATTTTTATATTATATAGTAAATAAACGTACCATATACATCCATGAGACCCCCAAGTTGTCAATTAATGATAAAAAAATCATGATATAAGTATATTGGCCAAACCATAAATTTTTTGAAATATAATAACATTTGTTAATATAATATTTCTTTTAAAAACTATTTTATGTCAATTTTGACACTATTTGGTAATTGATTTTTTTGAAAATCATAACAGAATGATTAGTTCAAAACAAGTTATTTAATCAATAATAACATTTCTTATTAACATAGAAAATTATTTTAATTCATAAAAAGTCTCATATTACATTTATTTGGGTATTTATAACATCAATTATGTCAATATTTTATTAATAAGATAATTACTGCATCATAATTGTTTCATAAATAAATTATATTATTATAAGTCTAAAAATTATATATAAAATACCATTATTTAGGAAATCTTTTTATATTTCTAATGAATATTTACAGTCGAATTTATCTTATGTATAACCCTTAATTAAAAATTATTTCGTTATTAAACATTGATTTTATCTATTTTAACCCTTCTTTAAATAAATTAATAATAAATGTCCTAATATAATCCAAGCGGGCCTAAATGGTCATATTTTATTCCTAAGGTTGTTTTTGTCCAAATTAAAATTATCCAATAGAATTAGGACAAATGTTAGGGTAATAATAATACCGTTTTTACCCTTAATTACCCTATTTACTTTTAACCGTGGTAAAAAAAAGTAAAAACTTACTATTCACCAAAAATTATTTTCATCTCATTGAACAAGATTTTAGTCCATGATATTAACTGTGTCTCTCGGATTTTTGAAATTACACTCACAGAAGCAGTAAAACTATGTTTTATGAAAAATTCAGTTTTTTTAACTACCACTTAGTGGTTTCACTATTCATCAAAAAATAAATGTTTCCAGAAAAATACCAAAAATTAGGCCAAAGATATATATGATATTATTAATTCAAAAATGGTGTCTATTTTACCCAATTCAAAACATATCAGTTGTATTAATTAATTTAAAAATTACTTCCCGTCGTCAAAACAAATAGCATATTTTTAAGAGATAATAACTATCAAAAGATTGACACTAGTTTATGTTTGGTTTAAATGTGAAATTACATCCAATGACCAACATTGTATTAAATTGTAAAAATATATTCTAAATATACTTTAAAGCCACTCAAATTAATAATTTATCACTATTAATTATTTCAATTAAAAAAGTTTCTTTTAATTAAAATTTAGTAATTTCCACTATTCTTCAGAATATGAATGTTATCCGAAAAGTACCTAAATTTCACCCTAAGCTAATTTCGATATTTCGAATCCAAAAATGAAGTCTATTTTGAAATATAAAATTTATAAAATTTCAAAAAGTGGGTATTACTATTCATAACGGCTAGTTCATAATAATATTATAATAATATCTCGTTTAGTGAAACTCGGTATTGCGTACCACACACGCTATCGAGGAAGGTCGTTATTGCGTGTAATGCAGCCATGTTAGGGTTGCATGTTGTGAAAGACTCCTTTTTTGTAACGTACAACACAATACATCAATAAAAAAAATATTTCTCATAAAATCTCGGTGTGTTACAAGGACTCTAGATATGATGAAATAAAAGGGAGACAATGTAGATGTTTTATGAACCAGTTGTTTATGTTTCCCAGTTTCTAAATACACTATACCAATATGGTCCTATAATGGTTCTGTTATATGTTGTAATAAGTATTCTTTAATTATGAAGTAATAAATATTTATGTAAAGTATGGGTCGTTATATTTTTCATGTCCTGAACCCCCATAACACCCCTGTGCCATCTCATGGGCTTGAGAAAAACTTATCTATTTAAAAAATGTGGCCCAAACCAAAACATTAATAGAAACATACCATACGATGATTAGGGATCCTACAACCTCCCCATAAGGCCTGACTATCCATTCCCACTTTACTTGTTTCTGTTTACATATCCCAAGTCCACCGAAAATAGACCAAAGGGAATAAACAATCCCCTCAAGGATTCCTAAAAAAACCACCATAGAAAATAGTAAACCCCCTCATGGATGAATCCACATAAACTATTCACACAATGAGAACATCATGAGGAAATCATTGGTGACAACACTGAACTCATAAAACATGGAATCTGTACCCACATCATCACATTGTTAGAGAGGAACCAATCCTCTCCACATAGGAATGATCCTCTGCGCAAATCAAGACCCTAATCAGATGTTGTCATTTTATTATGATTTTCAAACAATAATAGTGACCCAAACCTTATCTCACCCAAAGAGAAACACATGATCCATCCAACCACATTTACAGATGATTCCATTTCACCACTATGCATCCAAACACTACACAAAACTCTCAGGTACTCAACCAACTGACCTCATTATAAGGCTCTCTATCTTGGCCAACTCATTGGATTGGTGACCAGTCAATTCCATCCAACCTAAAACTATGATCATGTCACCAACCAATCATTTATCTGGCATGGTTCTCTCCACCATTTCGGTTACATGGAACCGCTACCATTGATGAAGGGAAATGAAAACTCAACTAATCATTCCCATCATCTAACAAGTTTTCACTCAGCACTACCAAGCATCAATAGGGAATTACCCTATACTGGAATCCAGTTGCATCATTGAAACCATTCAGGAGGTCATTCCAACACTATGCTTCTAGGGACTATGATCAACATGACCTAACTAAAGTATACTTTATTTCAGATGGAGCTTTCTGTTACAACATGGACCAGGAGGTGGGTCACTCTCAACACAATAATTCATGTTAATAGTCTTGGGCTGGAAAACATTTGACTGTCTTGTCTAAGAAGATCCACCTTCCACTGATGGTATACGACCTCTTTCCCACATTCCCAAGTTACTTACTCACTTGAAGCCTATCATTATTATCCACACACCCACTAAGACACTTCATGAATTCTAGTATAATTCCTTTATCACGATATTACCATACTCAAGACCATTATCAGCCTTCACCCTTGGCATGACAACACATCACATGGCCAATGTTTACTCAATTTTATGACATTTCAAAACCACTTAAGGGAAACTTACCTGAGTATAACTCCAATATTCGTTAGAGTTACAGAACCCATCCTCTCTTGCCACAACCTATTTTCATATCCAAACACACTGTTCTCCAACATCAACCCTGACTTCACAAGATTCGCATGGAACAAATATGTTCTTTAAGACAACACTTGTCTCATTGGACACTACATACGAGTCCCACATGTATCTTTGAGGAACCTGACATGCACCTCATAGGTTTGTCTTCGGCATCCCAAGGAAACAATGTCAAGTCGATGTTCTATTCTCCGCATCCATGAATGATGTATCACTCCCCTCTATTGGAGTATAACTATTATTGATATCCCTAGGGGATTCCAACCACCACATCTTACACCTGATCACAAACTGAACCCCAAACATAGACATGGCCATTTAGATTTTTCCGAAATCAAGAAAACAAACAACACCCAGTGCTCGTTTTAGGCTTCAGAGAATAGAACTCATGAAGTGTGTCAACATTCATCCTATCCTAGGGACCTCACCCCAACTCGTAAAGGGTGTAAATACCATCATCAAACTCCAAACACACCATTTCATGATTGTAAACTCTATAATGTCCCTCATCCAACCAAACACCTTCATGTCTCTTGGCATGAGCTAGAGATTCTCAATGTACCTGGGATGATGTTCAGATGATGGGAATGTATTTAACTAGATGAGGTACTCTAAGAAGTTGTTAAGGAACACCACCACCAACTTATCCATTTTTTATGTCAAAATATGGGACAAATGAGCTACCAATGATTTCATCCCTCTCTATCAAACCCAACTCATCAAAATTTATCCACCACCACTCATGTGTTATTGTCGGACATGTTTAAACACTGCTCCGAAACCAATTCACCAAGATTCCAGAAACCAACACATCACATGACACTACATCAACCACACCACAAAAGTTCTTTCAATGTGTATCATCTATCTAACAACCCGATCAAAACGATCTACAAAACCATCTACACCATTAGTATCTCACAAAAACAACCTTAACATGTATATAGACTATCGCCTGCTTACGTACATATCAGTGTATCGTGGTTATTTATCCTTATCATCACTGAGGTGTCCACTACATCTCACCCAACAACCAAAAAATTCATAAAAACATGTTCATCCATGTAACCACCCTCACCTTGGGTGTCACCACCGTGAAAAAGTATAAAACCACACTTCAGTCGCCCTTGTACCTTCCTCTCATTAAACCAACTCAAGACCTCCATTACTCATCATCCAAATAGAGGAGTCAGTCATCCATATGTTACAACCCATTGAAACAAACCTTATATACCATCACAAGCACTAGGGTTCCATTATAAAGGAACTTGGGAACCACCATAACATTTACTAAACTCATTGGTACTCAGTATGCGTTGACACCACCCCAAGAGAATCTCCCATGCTCACATTCCATGTACAAACACTACTGGATAACCTTCTGTGAAGTCCCTCTTGTTATATCAAAACTATTAATGCATAATGAAAACTAGGGTGGCACCAACAACCATAATCCTTCCCACTTATCCATCTTGGAAAAACCAGCACCACACAACATTATGAGTTCGAATATCAAAGTCCAAAATATCCACATGTGTGACACACAAAACAAAGTACTATAAGAATCGTATGACCTCCCTCATAGCTAAATTTATAGGCTGAATGTTACAAACTCCCTAGAATAGATTCACACCCAAAAAGATCCATCTGTCCCCTCTCGAAATCATTTATATCATGACACAAACAAAATAATTCTTGTGCATAACACTCTCATCACAGTTCTAATGCACATTGTTCCTAGTGCACCGTACAACCATTTACTCTAGGTTCCCCACCAATGGTGTACACATTCATTAGAACTATGTGGAAAACATCATATCTTGGATTAAAGACAAAACTCAGAATTTCTCTACTCACATGGTCACCAACACCCATGCTCCATCCTTAGGGTCCAACATACACTCCATTCAGTCACAAACCACAAGAGTTTCCCCACCCACAGTACCAAACAATGCCTCGCAACCCAAAGGAAACAACCCTAATAAGGGTTCCCTAAATGAAACACCTAGGAAATATCATAACCTGCAAGTCCTCAAAATCCAAATAAAAAATCCCATACTAGAGAACCCTAACTTCCCCAACCCATACACACAAGGGTGCAACTAATAATAAAGAGTATACCCACTATTGAACTCAAACATTTTCATTTTTAACATATCAATCTCCCAAGGTTTTGAAGAATGAAAAACCAAATTTAAACTCATATGGAAAAGGTCTCACGCTCTCAGATTCAAACACCCCTTTCTTCATACTCTATCCAAAACGTCATCGTCACACATAGAACACCACTCATCACCATACCTACCATGGTAATGGTCAAAATGTGGTAACCAATTCACTTAATCACAAACCTTTTATCAACACCTCTTTGACCGAATTCATCTGTTACAACATAATACCTTCCCTATTAGGCACATTATGCATTTCAGAACTAGTTACCATCATCATTTTAACTCATTTACACGATTAATCATGAAAAATTAATTAACAATTTTACCTTCAATATTAAACCCTTTTAATTTTAGACAACAAAACAACTTTTAAAATTTATCAAAACCCAAAATATTAACCTAGTCAAAAAATTTCTTAATCAAAAATAATTATTAGCTATTCATTTGCATTATTTTCATTCGACCATGTTCATTAAAATTATTAGGAATAATTTTTTTCAAATTTTTAAAAAACGTTAAGTGCAGTATACTCTCAATACCCCCACACACCCATCTTTTGTGTGTTCCTATAATGATGCATTCCACCTATATACATAGGTGCCTAAAATGATCCACGGATGCATAAACTCATGCCATTTCCTCTGTGAGAAAAATATCATAAAATAGTCAAATCACAGAACATGTACACCTACTAACGGTCAAAGTTCAATCAAATGTAACAAAACACATCAAGAACAATAGTTCCCACCCATGACGACATGGTTTTCTCTCATACATAGGTTAGATACTCCCAACCACGAGCTCATTACCAAGTCTTGACAGTGTACTAATATCCTATATACCATCCCCAAATAGTATGAGAAAGAACAGAACTCCTATGATAACACCTTGAAATTTCCCCAACCTGAAATCCACTAAAGAGATCCTATGAGACAGAACGTCACATGATCTCAAGCACGCCTCCCCATATTCCATAAATTTTATACTCGTGGTGAGGGTCGAACGAGTCAGGTTGGGAGAAAATACCCTCTTTACCAGAGTAAGCCACAACTGAAAAAAATATAAATAGAGGAATAATATGATCAACACATAAACATACATAACCAACGTTTCCTAGACGGGGTATAAACAGAAATAAAATTCAACAATGTTATTCCATACTAGTAGTGAAATTTGAAAGAACCCCAAAATACAAAAAAACTACCAAAACTCCCAATTTGTCCCAACTCTATGTCTGAATCCTTCTCTTTGTACGTCTCGATCCCAACTCAACATCTTAGTGTAGGGACCTCTTCCATTGTCCTGGCATGAAACCAATAAATCTCCTCGTGTACCTAATGACGACCCAAATAGCGTGTGAGTACAAAACACACTAGGACACCACCAATGGTTTCTACAAAATATCCAGTCTAATAGATAGTGCATGAAAGTAAAAAAATAAATTTTATGGAAACAAGGGTCGGTTCGAGTTCTATTAGTTAACAAGATTCATATAATTATTGAATATAAATTTCCCCAATTCCATTTCATATTATATATTCATTACATAATACATTTTGATCACGTCTTCCATGGGATATGCATAAGTATCATCAACAAAAGGGTATGAGGAAATCAATCACAAAGTATAGGGGAAACAAAACATGTACCTATCTCACTAGGGATACACATATCACATCAAAACATTTTCCTCACATCGAAGCCTCAGTTCGGGTGGAATGAAACCGTTAGGGGAATAGATACTTTCTCCCCTTCTCTATCTCATTCATTTTATTGAGGAGTTCAGAACCACAGTCCACTCAACCGAAGGGAATAGAGCATAAAGTCAATACCACACTATTCCATGCAATGTGAATATGATTATTTATTATGTCACCAATACCATACCATAACATAACCAATAATATTCAATTCCATTACATATCACAATACATAACAACAACATGGGAATCAATACTATTCCATAACCCATTGATACATTTTCCAAATATATCCCTTTTTCCAAATTCCCATTCTTGTGCCTTAACCATTTAAGTGTATTAAACAACCCTTTTACCTTATCCAAATTCAATAATTATAATATATTTACCCATTATGTATATTTATCATTTCACAAGGAATCACACACTTAATAGTTTCATGTACAATTATCAAATCTCATAACCCAACCACATATTACATTCAACCCCTAGGTTTTCCACAATTCCCATGTATTAACCCCTTCAACATATTCATCATTTTCCTTTTTTAATTCCCATTGAAATGATCTAATTTCCCCATTCCATAATCCAATTAAAATTTCATCCTTTGATATACCTAATTCCTCTTAGGCAATTCTTACCAAATTTCATGAAAATAATCGACATAACCACATTCACCACACTTAAACATTTTTCAACAATTCCAAAAACACCTTATGCCTTTATCACTCTAAGAATATTTATCATCATTCCATTTAAAATGTAATAATACATTAATACATATTCTACACGGGTTTCACATTTTTATTCTGCAACCCATCACTTAACCCTACAACACTCTAGGTCCTGGTATTCTAGCACACCACATGAGTGGCCCTAAAATGGTCCATTACTCTTCTATGCATCCCAAAGTGATAGTGAGGGTTTCAAGAAATAATTTAGACACCATATTTACTGAATCAAACATAAGGTAACCTAAACAAAATAAGAGAAAGGAAAAATCTCAACATAGATGCACAAATCTAGAACCGATCTACTAGATATAACTTATAGGCCACCTACCTCGAATATGATGATGAACACACACTTAGTCATAGCCTTGGAACTGGATATAAACACCCCATGAACGATAAACCTAAATCTTGCCCAAAAATGGGTTTTAGAGATTCGGAAGGAGATGGTAGAATGATCAAAATAGTAATCGAAAAGAGGAAGAAATGAGGAGATTAGACTTACCCAGGGCTTCGATCTTCAACCAACATCTCTCCAAACATCCATTAATCGAAGGATAACCACCCTTTGATCCTCTTTGGATATTTTGTTCATTTCTAGGGTTCTAAGGAGGAAGTGTTGGAATCTCATGAGTTGAATTAGAAATCCCAAGGTGGCATTTTTGTAATTTTTTAAAAGTTTCCAAGTTGCACGGTTTACCAGCGCGATTTTTCGAACAGTAAGAGAACTGTATGAAGGCCACTACCCACAATCTCTTATCTCATACGAATTTTTAGACTATGCAAAAATCATGTTGATTACTACTTCCTACACGGTCTCCCCTGGCATGGTTTTACAAACTATGCGCAAACCATACAGATTTCCCATGAAGGCCCATTTTCCATCTTTTTCATTTCTCGAACCCCATAACACCCCTGATTGTTCTCAAGGGATTTGGAAACACTTATCTATCAAAAACGTTGCCCAAGATAATACATAATAAAAAAGTCCATTAATAAGACTAGGTATTTTAGAAAATGTAACTCATTAAATGTGCCACATTATTTATATTAACATATCAATATTAATATATATTAAAAAAATTTATTTTTCTAAAATATAAATTTTATCAAATATTAAAAAATATATTTCTATAGAAAATTGTCATTTATTTTGATAAATGAATTAATTTCAAACTTCAATTGTTATTTTAATTTTATTTCAATTTAATATTAAGATTATTTAATTATTTTTAATTAAATTATTCTCTTTTAAATAATCATTACACTATATTTTAGTATAAGTATATATTAAGCATTAAAAAACACATTTATCAGAAAAATTTTGTAAAATGCATATTATTATTCCATTAAAATTAATTAAAAGAACCCCAAATTTGAAATTACATAAATTAAAATTTTACATTATATATTTTTCTTTTAGAATTAAAATAATTTTAACTAATATTACTATTTATAGAGTTAAAGTGAAGTCAAATTTTCCTTTAAAATGCATTTATCAAAAAACTGCTCTACATTATTCTTACAGGGTTTATATTAAATTAAATTATCCATCTATTTCAAATATATTTGATAAAATGGATTCCATGTTTTTTATCATAAAAATTAACATTATGTATTTGTTTTCAATTTATATTGTTAATATATAAATAATAAATGTAGTAAATAGTAATTACCATGATAAAAAGAAAATAAATTAATTACAGGTAAACAAATTTAATAAATGATAGAAATAGTGTAACCATAACATATATATTTCATTTTCATTTAAATTATGTTTAGATTTATTTTATATCTTCTTTACATTATAAATGAATACGTAATCTGTTTAATAAACATTATATATTTTGATACGATAAAACACCAATTTTATTTTTGAGTAACATGAAATTTCAATTATATAATTTATATAATTAACCTACTTTGATATAAATAATTATTTAATAAAATATTATTATTAAATAATTTATATTAAATAAAAAATAATGTTTTTAAGTCAAATGTAATTTTTATAAGGCTATGAAAATTATTATTGTCAAAAAACGAAGAATTTCTTAATAAATATAAATTCTTAATTTAAAAGTGAAAATTCAAATATTATGAAATTTTTTTGGGTAAAATAAATATTATTTTAGGAATCAAAATTTATGAATTATCTAAAATTTATTATTTCATTATTTTCTAAGACTGTTTTATTTTTGTTGAAAAATTAAATATGATATTAATATTAGGTGTGTATTATAACATCATAATGACAAAAATTTGATGTAAAAAATACTAAAAATGAAATCAATGTCCAATTATATGTTATCCCTTAATTTATTTATAAATATATTCTAAATCCTTCAAAGAAAATAATATATTTTATGTTTTTTAAATCATTTCTGTCAGTGTAAAACTCACTTACACATAATAAATGGTATTATTTTATTAATTTTTACCTTTACCATTTAAAATATTAAAGAAAACACCCATATTGTAGAAAAAAATTGTAAAAAACAAGGTAAGGTTTGTGTGATTTGTTATTTTTTATATAGATTCCAAAACCTACGTTTGAGAAATAATAATGAATTCCCCTGTCTCTTCCTATAAAACCCACTGAAGCTCATATTAGTCTTCACTCAAAATCCTTGGATAGAGTTAGTACACTTTCCACCATTATATATAGTTCTAGAAAGGTTCTATTAAGCTTTACAAGAAGCCCATTCCAACCATTTGGAGTCACACTATAACGTTAAGGGGCCTTCTTCTCCTCTATTCAAATGAAGAATTTTTTTGAAATTATAAATTTTTTTAATTTCAATTGGCTATTGTTTCATTCATTTATAAAAATTAAATTAAATTACAATTGATTTTATTTTAATTTGATACTGTTTATACTCTCTCATTTTTACCCTTACCTAAGTCATTACTATACTAAAATTACGTAATGAATTTTTCTCTTCTCATTCCCATTCACGCACATCTTTGATGTTATGCTTCTTTGTTTCAATTTGACTTTGATTTGGAATGTTGTCCTAAAGACCCCATTCTATATATTTGATTTATAAATGATAAAATACCAATTTAATTCTCGTTAATCATTCTAATAAACCATAAATTACACCTGTTAGCATACTGAATTGCAGTAAGGGTTCTTTTCCTTCTATTCATTAATGCATGTTTCTAAATTAATTTATGCATTTAATTTCTAATTTATATTATGGGGAAACATAATTACATGTCTGTATTACAACCAATTTGATGTTAAAATTATGATATAACCATTTCCCATTAATCAACCCATTTTATGATTATTTATGTGAAGCTGTTATACATTTGAAATTTCAACATGATTTTGTCTGCCAAAAATATTGTGTAGTGAATACCATGCCCATTTAATATGAACGATTTTCACATTAATACACTTATAAATATTTTAATTGGGACCTAAATTTATTTATTCCTCAATCCATTATCTTGGAATAAAATTTTATGATGAATTAATCCATGTTTAAGATATTTACAGCACACTTAAGCATGAAAAATAAATGAATGTGAGAGGTGCGCCTAGAATTATATAGCACACCAATAAATCGGGTAATGTTGAGTCTAATGATACATCATGTTGGGATATGGAGTGACCTTTATTATTTCATGGTTCTCAATTCATCATTATTTCTTGGTATTTATCATTGACCAACATTTATGATGTAGTGTTTTACGTTGTTGCCACATTTCCCATGTTTCCATTATGAAACCTTGCTTTATCATTTCTCATTGTTCATGTTTATGACTCATACCTATTTTAACAAACATTGAGATACCTATTGTATAATATTTACTTTCATATTCTGGTTATTCCATTTTTATTCACTTAATAGGATTTATATCTCACCACTATCTTATGTATGTTCCTAGGTTATCCCATACAGTTTTAAGATTGACCATGTTCAAGAAGTTTTCAATAAAAATGATCTTTTCCCCTTTTTAAATCCTTATATAATTTCCATAATTCCCAATGAAACTAGAATTATAAGTATTATAGATTTTATTAAGTTTAATATTATCTACCAACTTAGTAATTAATATTTAATAATTATTAATTTTGTTATAATTTCAAAATATAAATCCATGCCTGTGATATAATAATTCTAAACAATGTACAATAATAAAATGATTTTCTATAAAATATATTCCCTTAAAAAATAAACTTAATTCAATTAATTATAAATTTTAAATGATAATTTCTATTTTGGGAATTTAGTTTTTTGAAAATAGATGGCTGGAAAACACCCTTACAAAGACAGTTGAAAGAAGAATCATGATTTAAGAAGATGAAATAAAATCAAAAACATTAGTTGTATAGAAAGTAAACCTAGAAGTGTGGTTTTTCAAAAATTCATCATCACTATCAATAAAATTAATATTAATTCAGTATTAATATTTTTAACTATAAAATATTTTCAATACCAATAGAATGATAAAAAAGACTGATGAATGTTAATTTTTTCATAGGATGCAGACAATGCCCTCTGATATAGTGCACCCTTCCCCCTAGAAGTGTACATGATTTAAGGATATACATAGCCGACTGCAATGTAATAAAAATAAAAATATTGAAATATATAAACAATATATAAATCTATAAGAATGTATATTTTAGAATAATTTGGCCTTTTTATAATCCATTCCAAGTAATCATAACTTAATTTGAAAGCATAAATTTTTTTGGGATGAATTAGATGTTTCAAAAATTTATAAACAATAATATATTAATTTTGGTTGATATATCTCACTATTAATTAATCTTTTTATGAGTTTTGGTCAATTATTAATAATGAATATTCAACTATTCAAGACATACCGAGAAAGAAAATAACCATAAAGGATGTATAGGGTATATAAGCATAATAATATGAACTGAGTTAAACAAAGATGTCAACCTGAAAAATCCAAATAAAAGACAGATAAATAATGAAATCATCCACTTATGGATAATAATTGAAGAATACAATAGAATGATAAATTAAAATACGTAAAATAACGAATATATAATATTCATAAGGATCTGGATGACAAAAACAAATTACACCCACCTAAAATATAGAAAACAAGCCACCTTTTGGGAATCGATCTTCATCGACCTTCATTATTACACTCGAATCCTAATCATCACTCAGTATCTCCTCAATAACATTGAAAACCTCAAACTGTAATTGATCAGCAGTGCTCGACACTATTTTTTCTTGATTCTCCCATCCTTTTTAGTCAAAATTAAAATTTATTCCCTCATCAAAAGATGATCCTTAATAGAGATTCGATTCTAGTTCCACCAAAAAAATATTATAGATTGAGGTCAAACCTCACTATGCTTTCGAACACCTTCGCTTTGACCCCTCATATAATTTTGAGCCCTAATGATAAAAATAACCCCAAAATAAATCCTCCCTCCCATATCTCAATGTAATTTTATCTTTTTTAATAAAATTAATATATGTTACATAAAATTCAAAGTTTAGAAAAATAATTTAAATATTAATTATCATTATTCAAATGATTTGTTAAATTTTAAAACCTAAATTATAAATAATCATATATCAATATATTAATATATTATATTAAAAAACCATTAATACTCATAATTTCAATTATAAATAATTTCATTAAATAATTATATTAACATTAATTTCATAGTATAAATTAATTTATTTAAATGTAAACATTAATAAGTATAATTATTATAATTCATTCATTGTTTTTAAAAAAGTACATTTTTATTCATTAAAAATACTATTCCATGAAAAAATATTTTTATAAATATAATTATTATATAAAAATATAATTGATAATAATTTTAGTTTCTAAATCCTGTTATTATATTAAAACATAATTTTATTGCATTCAATTTGATGTAATTGTTTATAAATATTTCATAATATCATTTTTTGTTTAATTTTAAATATATATTTTACAAATATAATCACAAATATATTGATATTAAAATAATATTTATATGAAAATGAAAAAATATTTATAAATACTAATATTTTTGTTTTAATTTTAAATATTTCATAATTTGAATTCTGATTTTGAAAAAATTACGTTGTATTATATTGTTATTTTTTATTAATTATTTTATTTAAAATAATAAAAATGTATTACTATTGTAGAATATTTATTATGTTATACAAATTGTCACCTAGTATATTGGTTTACTATTTTTTGGTTACTGAAGGCACCCGACCTCTCTCAAGGAACCTCCAACCGACCAAAATGATTTTCATACTTCCAATGATTGTCCAAAACACATATTTTGGGGTGTTCCACGTCTTAAAAATCTCTTAGGAATATCAAATATTATATATAACCATACACTAAACTCAATGATTCAATATCCTTTGGGAATAACCTTGTATAGAAATTTGTTGTAATAAAGGCCAAGAGAGAAACGACATGATAATTTTTTCATTACTGTTGGGTGGATCATTAAACCAAAATATCAATAGGTAAACTTATAATTTATTTATCAATAAAGAATACACAATTTTATTATGGTTATATAAATTCATTCATAACATTTATAATCATAGAAAAAATCATACACAACATCCAGACATGGAGGTTAGGTTATGAAGGAAAATACAATGTGGTGCATGTTTTTCTTCTCATGTGTATAACTATTTTCAAAATAAGATTTTCGAGATGAATTTCATAGATATATTTTTTACACTATCTATAATGGAATGAAATGATATAATGGGAATTATTTATAAATATTTATATAGATCAATCATATACTTCTATGATATGGAAATTACATTACAAATATGAAAAAATTATTCTATTATATAAAATATCAAGCTGGTTGATGATTATTCATTGTAGAATTATCCAAAAGAATGCATATTGATTTCTTTTGAGAAATATTGTCTAGATAAATTGATATAGTTAAATTATAGGATCCACATTGAAGACATACCTGTTGGGATAAAATATGTAAATGTGTTATGTATAGAGTATCATGGTCTTTCACTTAATTTAATGTTTGAGTTCCTAATTGAACTTATACTATGAGCTTTATCAATATACTGGTGTCCTTATATAATGGTCCCCATTGAACTATAAGATTTGGTTATGTAACCGTAAGAGAATTTTTAAAATTGACACATGTGAACACGTTCTTCTCCAATGGGTGAAATTGATCTATTAGAGAAGAACTTGTTCATATATGTCAATTTTAATGACCTAAGCCTGCTTCCCAAAGGCCAGAAGCTGGCGACTAGATTGGTAGGCATCAACATGCAAGTGGGATGAATTTTCCTGTGTACTTGTATACACACACACTCCAAAACAAGTCCCACACCATAAAAAATGTAGAAGTATCACTAAAACAAAGTCGAATACAAGTAAAACTGATATAAGTGGTCAAAAATACAAAACCAACAAAAGAACTAAAAATAGAAAAGTACAAAAAGGAAACTCTGATGGCTATATGTAAAAAACCCCAACTGATCATGAGAGTAGTGTAGCTATTAGATGTTGAAGTAGAATGCCCTGTCCACCTGATCCTACTGGGACATGCTCGGTCTTAGGCCAGTAAGTCGGTCGTCGTAGCGTCTGTCGCCCCCATCTCCCTGAGATCCTCTAGGTCCAATTCCACCAATGTATATGTTGAAATGTCGATCATCAGCATCAGAAAAAACACATGCAATAAAATCATGTGCAAGGTTGTGTAACGAAATACTTAGTAGGTACCCCAAAAAGAGAAAGACCACATAACAATCCTCAATGTAATTAACAAAGCACAAGACATTTAACACCATGTATACATATAGGTTAGAGATAGGAGAACCATCAGTAAAATCATATAACACCTCAGATACTGGAGAAAACTTCTTCTAGCGAGTACGGTGGGCCTCCCAACTCACAGAGAAGTGCTTCCGACTAACCATGGACTGGTTAGGTACACCTCCTCTTCATGTATTGTGTGACCGCAAAGTCACAAAAATGTGATTCCCACTTATCATCACCAACTGAGGTACTCTTCCTCATAATGTACCATGGGTCTACAAAGTCTCACATAAGTGATTCCCATTATGGGCATGAAATGTCACATTGGAGTGATTCGAACTATTCCACAGTAGAGTCATACAGAGTCGACGGTCAACAGTCTTTAGGTCTCATCCAACCGTAGGGTTCTGTACATTGGGCGCCTGAGAAAACTTCTCCTCAATCCATTCATGGAATATAAACATGTATTGAAGACTAATTAGAGAATTACATGAGATCAAACTCATCAATAGGGTACTAACTTTGCAAACAGGTCATCAATCAGATGCCTGGTTTGAATGTTTTTTTCGTTTTAGTAAACAGGGCCCTGTTACGTCTTGGTCCGATCTAAACTCATCGATATAAACCAAAAAACCAAGGTCGGGGGTCCCATGTACAACGGTTTAAATAAAATATACTCACTCTGACTCGGTTTAGGTTTGGTTCAGTCCGGTCCAGCTTGGATAGTGCGCCAGACCCAGTGGGCCTCACTGGACCCGACTCGGTTTGGCTGAGGTTCAAGCCCACCGGCTCTCCTGGTGTCCCAGTTTTTCCCAACCTATCCCAAAGGGTTCCATTCTAGACCTCTAGGGGTTGGTTCGGTCTATTGGCATGGGTCTGGACTACTTTCTATGGGTGTGTCCTACTTCACGAAGCTCGACCCTCATGGTGTGGGCTGGGGGTGCGTTGCTTGGCTGGGAGGTAGAATTTGGTCACGTCTGGTTCCCTACTACCCCACGGGATACTGATAGGACTCTCTTCTATAGTGGTTGAGTGACACGGTGCTAAATTGACCGAGGGACACAAATGCGGGTCACTGCTTAAAGCGACGCCTGCTTGGAACCGTGTCCCCCCACGGTGCACCGATGGGTACACTGATGGGCGTGCAACCATCATCTAGTGCGGCCGACTAGGGTCGGTCGCCTCCTCTACCATGGGATCGGTTGGCACTAACCCCTACCTAAGGCCGCCATTGGTTTTCCTCCAACACGATCACCAGTGCCACATCACCGGTGGTTCTGCATCGGAAACACATTTCGCGGGCCAACAAAGATTCTCTAGTGGTCTATTTTCCGATCCTTTTACGCATACGGGCCTCACTGGTCGCTGTCATCACCATGTTGGTCTTTTACTAGCATTAACAAAATTTTGTAAAATATGTCCCCAAGGAGAACACATGCATATTAGTCTAGGGCTTTATTAGTGTCTTCCTACACCCTCTGCATTAGAAGTTTTATGACCATGGAGGCTCGGGGAGGTGTTCAATCACAGAAAAAGATAATCTAATCCCATATAATGAATCTCCCAAAATAAAGTCAGCTCCCACATAAATTCTCTATTTGGGGGTCAACCTGTTAGTGGTTTGATCCGCGTTTGACGTTTCTTGAATAGGAACATGGAAGACCTTTGAACAATTAAAAACCTGCGTCTTTGACGTTTGATGTTGCTTACTTTCGTCCTAGATGTATCAAGAAGTCGACGTCGTTTGTCACTTCTGCCTCCAATCATCGACTGGTGTTGAAGATATTGACGTTTGTCGACATTTTTCATTATTCATTAGAGAGGAAGTTCGTTAGTGATTTTTAAGAGAATCCTAGATGTTTAATTACTCGTTCCACCAATATGTCAGCAAAAATAAAAGGAAAAAATCTCATAGCATTTATGTTACATTATGAGGTCCTGTTGTTACACTGTTTTATTTATGAAACAACGTTACTGTTACACATTATTAAGATGAAGTTACACGGTGAGTCAATGATCCAGTAATGAGTTACATTAATGTGCCTAATCAAAACCTTGTCAACGCACAATAACGACATCATCCACCACTCAATTGTGAGAAAAGAATAGAAATAATTCATTTAAATTATTTTAATGTTTTTCTAAAAAAATTGAAAAAATAAATTTTCTTCTCAGCCTTTGCTGGCCAATGATAAGTTATTTCTAGGTGAATCATGGGATTCAATGTTCAACGATTCCCTCCTATTTTCGATCCGAGCATTGGATAAAATTTTATAAAATCACATTCCAATGTTTACTAAATTTACCTTAAAAAAACTCAATATTTTGTTCCTGGCTAACCTAGCCTTGAAATCTTGTTCTGTCAAAGTGTGTGGTCATAGAATAATTCTATATTATTAAAATAAAATAAATTTAATTTTTGAAACATTATATTCTCCCCACCATGAATAATTATGTCCCTAAAAGATGAAAAAAACTAAACAAACAAATGTGGGTATTGAGCTAGAATCTAAGCCTCCTACACCCATGTACTCTCCTGGAGATTCCCCTAGAGTGACCAGATGTTGACCAGAGGAAACGAACACCCACATATGATCCACTTCAATCAATCCTCTATCTTTTCCAAGAACTCTGAAAGTGTCACTGCATCATCAATTACTAGCTCCCCCTAGTCGATGACGTGGGATTGATCATACATGTACCTCCTTATCTGTGACATGTGGAAAACAGAATGCACTTAGTGAATATATGGGTGGAGAGCTAGGTGGCATTCCAGCTCGCCAACTCAACTCAAGATTATAAAAAGGTCCGATTAACCATAGAGATAACTTTCTTCCTTGGCCGAATCTCTGATATTCTCTCTAGGGTGTGACCTGAATGAATACATTATCACCGTTATAAAACACCCTAGGTCGATGTCTCATATCCTAATAACACTTATTCAAACTTTATGTAGTCCTCATCTACTTCTGGATGATCTGCATAATCTCTGTGGTAGCACGTACCAACTCTAGACCCATGTGTGCCAACTCCCATAGGTCTGACCAATATAGTGGTGATCTAGAAGGTTTCCCATACATGGTCTCAAATGGTGGCATGACAATGGGGGAGTGATAGTTGTTGTTGTATGAATACTCTACCAGTGTTAGGTGGTCCTCCGAACTATGCGAAAAATCCAGGACACTAGCACATAGCATATTATCTATGGCCATTGTGGTCCACATTGTTTGACCATCCATCTGGGGGTGAAAAGATACGCTCAAGCATAGTTGTGTCCCAAACAACTCTCGTAATACCCTCCACAGCTGGGATGTAATTCAAGAATTATGATCAAAGACAATCGTTGAGGGAACCTCGTGAAGCCCCACTTTCTCCAATACATAGAGGTGTCCTAATCCCTCTATTGGTCCCTCTTCTCGGATGGGTAGGTAGTGAGATTACATGGTGAGTCAGTCAATGATCACCCAGACAGAGTTGTGGCCCTTAGATGTATGTGGTAACCATATCACATTTCCATCGAGAAACTATCCAATTTCCACTCTGGTACCGTGAGTGGTTGGGCCAGGCCTCCTGGAACCTTGTGCTCATCCTTCACATGTTAAAAAGTGAGGCATCATAAAACGAACTCAGGCACTACTTTCTTTATCTCTGGCCACCAGTACTGACGTAGGAGGTCCTGGTACGTCTCTATACTCCATGATGTGCCACCAAAGAGGATTTATAGAACTACCTAATGAACTCTTCCTGAAGCATCACTAGTACTACAGAGAACCCTATGAAAATGACGATGTGCTCTGCACCTATCATAAATCTATCAAGTTATCATCCTAAGGATAACTGAGAATTTCAGGCCTCGCAGTCAACATCCAATAGCAATACATCCTTGACTCTCTATAAGTGTGTGGGAGGAATAGTCATTGACTGATGGTATGAAACATCACTATCATCCATGAAGGATATTTTCATCATGACCAACTACTCCATTTCCTCACACAACATCTACAAAAAAGTCCGCTTATTGAGAGGGTCTACAACCATGCTCCCCTTTCTAGGAGTATAGACTATCTCAAAGTCATAATCAGGGAGGAAATCTTAACATAACCATTGTCTTAGGTTCACATCCCTCTGCGAGAAGATATACTTGAGACTCTTTTGGTCAGAGTAAATTGTTAACCATTCACCCATCAAGTAGTGTTGCTGCATATTCAAGCTAAAGACTACTTCTTCTATTTCTTGGTCATGTGTTGTGTAGTTCTTCTCATCCATTATTAACTTTCATGAGACCTATGTGATTACTTCTCAATCCAATGTCCGGACACAACCCATTCATATCCTTGATTCATTGCTGAAAACCACATACCCAACACCATTCTATGGTAGTCCCAATATGGGAGAAATATTTAGTCTCTACCTCATCTCTTGGAAAATCTTCTAACATTTAAATATCTGCATGAAGCGATTTCCCTACTATGTCAAACCTGATAAGGGTTCTACGACTCTAGAGAAGTTGGGGATGAACCTCTCAATGTAAACAACCAACCCCAAGAAGCCATATACCGTAGTCACTCTCTTGGGTGGTTCCCAAGCAAGTACCACCCCAATCTTCTCTAGAACCACTACAACTCCATCCTCTAAGATGACATGTTCCATATATTGGACTTCTAGAATTCAAAAGTAATATTTATTGTGCTTTCCATAAAGATGGTTATCTCGGTGTGTACCGAGGACTATTTGAAGAATTGTAGCATGATCCTCCTCTAGAGACGAGTACACCATGATTTCATCAATTATTACCACAAAAATCTAGTCTAGGTAAGGCTTGAGGATCCTGTTCATGAGTCCCATGAACACTCTTGGAGTGTTGGTCATGCCTAATGTAATAATCATGAACTCATTGTAGATTTTCCAACACCTGATAGTTTTATTCAATACCTTCTCATCTCATACCCGAAGCTGGTGATATCCTTGATATGAGATTTATCTGTAAGAACCACTTTACCACCTTCAACTGGTTGAAGAGATCATCAATTCTCGGTAGTGGATACTTGTTCTTCATGATAACCTAGTTCAGTTGCTATAATTCCACACACAACACCAATTCCTTATCTTCCTTCTTGAAAAAAAGAATCGGGGCTGCCCATGGTAAAATTATGGCCCTTATGAACCCCTTCTTATGATTTTCCTCTAGTTGTAACCTCAGAATGCAACGCTCTGTGGAAGACATCTGATATGCTTGTGTGGATATCAGGGTCGTCCTGTGGTACTGGATGAAGAAAAATTTTACATACCCTATGAGGATGTAGTTTTGGATTATCCTCCAGAAAAATCATAATAATCGTCCACCACTACAAGAAAACATGGTCTCCACTTATCCACTACACCAACGGTGAGGCTATCCAACTAGTGATTTATTTACTACAAACTCCTCTGATAAATTACGTCTTACACTAAAATGGATTCCATTTTTCCGTTGAAGGAAAAACTGGTCCCATATCCATGGAAAAATCACACTATATGCCTAAAAAAATTGATCTGAGCATGAACTATGGATAACGATTCCATACCCAGGATAAAATTGTAATGCCTCGACACTGCTACAAGGAGATCCCAGCAAAATGTTTCACCTCGTAGATTAATCTCACACTACCAGCACAAGTGTGTAATCATCAAATCCCCTCCCATATGTGTCTACGTCCAAAAGGATTAAGCCATCGACTCCATCAAAATCTTCATGCTCTGAACGAGAGATGTGTCAAGGATGGAGTTACTAGAAGTAGTGTTTATAAGAATTGCATCTAGTGTAGAGAAGACATAGATCATACCTTAGATCATCTCTAGAGCACCATGGTTATAAGCCTCTTATTCAAAAATCCGCATTCGTCCATGTTCTCATGCTATATATGGTTGGGGTGGACCACCTGGGGGAGGTGTCAGTAACACCTCAAACCATCGCCCCACAAAAGTTACTCGGCCTACTCCCCTTCCACATCTGCTGCCCTACGAACCTCCTCGCTTGAACCACTACCTCTGCCTTGGTAGCCCAATGACCATCTGCTGGTAATATATATTTCTAGTCAGGATGTCACATGCCATGTGTCCCTTACCATAGCATGAGAAGAAATTCTTGGTTCCCAGGTGACTCCCACTAGTATTGGATCCCAACACTCCTAGCCCTAAGTCCTAAGGTCATCCTCTAAAGATCTGGCCCACTCAGGCCCTCTCATATGATGTCTACATCATGTTGAAGACTATGTCATTTGAGTCCTTTTGGTCACTCTATATGTGGGAGCCTGGTCAACCAAGATGCTCTCAACCATAAGGTCTCACTCTAGTACCCCAGCCTGAGTAGGGATTCGGCTAGATAACCCTGATGCCCTAATCTCTCACTTCATTCCCTGCTCAAAGGCTCGATCCCTGAAGAATGGTTCTCACACCATATCTTATAAGTAGGGAGAAAGAACGGTAAACCTCAATGAGTACTCATCCTCCACCATGTC
The DNA here is from genome assembly GCA_963277665.1 of Viscum album. Taxonomy (NCBI): domain Eukaryota; kingdom Viridiplantae; phylum Streptophyta; class Magnoliopsida; order Santalales; family Viscaceae; genus Viscum; species Viscum album. The sequence continues at coordinate 596,640,354 of OY728159.1, read as the reverse complement.
ACCCTGATATATGAGAAGTAGCACTTGAATTAGAACAGATCACAAGGTTGTGGGAAAAACTCTTCTCGGAAAAGACATTCAATGTCTGTCATGGTGACTATCGCCTCATCATGTGTCTAGGTAATCATGATTCACAATCTCCCTACTAAGATGTATAGAAGGATCACTAACAAGATTGTCATATGGTCAGGTAGTTTCCTCACTAAGTAGATGTACCACTTCATGGACTCCATATAGTCCTCAGTGACCTGGGGATCTGTCTCTCCCTTGAATCTGGGAGGTCTCTGTCTTTGAAACTAATGAAGGGCACTAAGACAATGCACGTACTTTGCTGGAACTTCCGAGTTTGATACTATCCATCATGTGGTGGTAGAACTATTTCACCACTTTGTTGGGAGATCTATAGAACTAGTCATTGAACAAATTCCTCGTTGCTAGGTGGGATGTCCTTAGGACCTCATATCAGGATCCTGGATGGTCGTTTACATGGAGGCATCCGGAGAGAGATCAAGATGTTACAAGATTATATGGTTATACCAGGTGAGAATAATTTTAATAAAATTAACAGAAGGATACATTTAGATAACTAATGATTTTAGGAATTGAGCAAAATTTTAGAATTATAGGTCTTGGTTTATGGATACGTTGGCCACCACGCCAATACCGAACTCCCTCAACCTAGAAATCAAACACGAAATACATTATATTGTTTTCCCAAAACAAAACATAGAATCCCTATCTTTGTGGTAGGAATAACCACCCTCTGATACCACTTTTTCATGACCCATACCCCGGGCTTCATGCCATGACTACCACAAGACCATCTCCCGATGGCTAGGGGTTTGTTAATAGGGCTGAATGAGCCATCCTGCAAGTGGGAGGCATTATCCTAGGTACATATAAAAAAACACATGACCAACCAAGTCCCAAAATATAAAAAGGAAACAAGTGTCACTAGAAAAATTTGAGTACAAGTAAAATAGATACAAGTGGTCAATAATAGAAACTGAATAAAATAACTAAAAACAGAAATGTACAAAAAGAAAACTCTATTGGACATCCATGGAAACCCCCACCTAATCATGAGAGTATTGATTCTACTAGGAGATGAAGTAGAAATTCTAATGCTCCATATCCTACCGGCCCCCTCCTGGTCCAAGTCCACCATGTACATCATCATAGAGTCCATCGGTACCGTCTCTATGAGCACATTGGGGTCCTGATCCACTAAATTCTCTATTGAACTGTCCATTGTCTAGGCCAGACACAACATGTATGGGTAAATCCTAGGAAGGGGTGGGAAAATACATAGTAGGGAACCCAATTGAAGAAAGACCACACATTAGTCCACAAATTGAATGCATGAAATAAAAGGCAACTCACACATGGTATACATAGAGTAGTGATAGGAAAATCATCAGTCACATCATCTAACTCCTCAACATCTGGTTAACTCCACCTATATCGAGTACAATGGTCTTACCAAGTCCTAGAGAATTGATTATATATATCATTGGACTGTTTAGGTACACCTCCTCATCACCTACAATGGGCCTGTAAAGTCACATAGAAGTGATTCCCACCAATCATGGCCAACTGAGGTTCTCCTCCTCGTGGCATATCGTGGCCCTAGAAAGTAACACATAAGTGCTTCCCAATGTTGGCCCAAAAAGTCAAACAGAAGTGATTCCCCACTAGATAGACCATACCAGAACAAACTAGATCCGAAAAATGTCAGATAAAGTTTGTAAAATTTAAACATGGGTATGTGGGTCCCCCAGGTCCGGTTGGTTAGGTCAGTCTGACCGTGTCAGACTAAACCCAGATGCAGCCATCCCAGGATTACTAAAATGCTAATAACATGAAAACCGAAAATCTAATTGATGATCCATTTATATTGTTGGGACCCTATTGATGAGGTAGATCTTCTGGCATGACCTAAGGTGGCTTTCATGGTTGTTGAGAGACGCAGAATGTATAGAGGATCATTTCATTCAGGGTCGCTATGTATAGAACATAGTAGTTGGCTGAGACATGAAAAAGGATGGATTTAGACTCTATAAGACAACACTATAGCCTAATGAAAATTACATATATGTTAAATTAAAATACCATGGTGGGAATAACTTCTACAATAATTTTTAGTCCCACAGTACGTGATGAGGTGGAGTACCTTTGTTGGCCAATATTAGGGTCAAGCCCTTCTGTGTGACTTTGAAGGCCCACGATAGGCGATGAGTAGGTGTACCTAAACTGTCAAAGGTTAATTGAATGAAATTATGTGTGACTTGGTAGGCCCACTATACTTGATAGAGGAAGAGTTCTCCAGCGTCTAAGATATTTGAAGATGTTACTGATAATTCTCCTTTCACTACCCTATATGTATAGCTAGTGGTATTTGTCTTGTGTTTTATGATTGACATTGAGGATTGATGTGTGGTAATTCACTTTTTGGGGTCCCTACTAATTATTTAGTTACTTACCTCTGCATAGGATTCACCATCACATTTTGGGTTCGGTGCAGATGATCGACGTTTCAATAGAGACTTCCATAGACCAGGACCCATAGGTGCTTAGGGAGACGGGACCGACAGACATTACGACGTTGGACTTGGGGTCCAAAGACCATGTGGGGCCCAATAGGATCTTGTGGACATGAAATTCAACTTTTGATTTTGGAAGCTACAGTACTATCATGATCATTTGGGGTTTTCTTGCGGATGCCTATCAGATTTTACATTTTGTACTTTTCTATTGTTTGTTCTTTTGTTGGTTTTGTATTCTGGTCCAATTATATCAGTTCTAGTTGTATTCAGATTTTTTAGTGATACTTTTCCCCTTTTAGTGTGTGGGACTTGGTTGGGAGTGTGTGTGCATATAGGTACTCAAAAATTTTCCCCCACATGCTAGTTGACGCATTCGGTGCTAGTCGGCAGTCCCTAGCCATCGGAAGGTGGGCATGGGGTAGTCAATGCATGAGGCCCATGGGATAGGTGGTGACATCAACAAAAGAATAATTTCTATGAAAATTTATATAAATATTAGTTTCTTATGGAAAAGTCACATTCTTAGGGAATTTAATCATAAGAAAAGGATGTTTTATAGAAAATATGATGAAAAGTATGGTTTACAAATGACATTGAACAAAATCTATATTAAAAATTAATAGTTTCCTCAGATTACGTGGGTACTAAATAAGATTTTTTAAGAAATTATCTCCAATTTTAACCCCACGAAAAAATATAACATATTACTTGGTGGATTTTTTAGGCTGATTAATGTGAATATAACTTCGTAGAGTTGAATATTAGGATAATAATTGTACCTATACTCTCACTATCAAAAGATGAAGAATGATATTTTATCTATATTTACGGTTCAATGAATATATTAAATTGTTTCCAAACATAAATATTGAGATTAATATACTATAACTTAATAATGTTTATGATTCATGAGAAAAAATCCAATAACTTATCTAGAGATAAAATTTGTAATATCCTCATAAAATATTTGGAAAATGTATTTCGGTGGGGATATGTGTGATATATATATATTAATAACAAGTTCTGGAAATATATTTTTATATAGAAGGATCTCAACATGTTACCATAGAGATTGATAAACAATAAAGGACTATGATTTTAAATCGATTAAATACTCAGATACTGAATAAAGTGTATGATGATCTATATATAAAGGATTATAAGACATTATATATGATTAGGAGTAAGAAGTTTATAATATTCATAGTCATGTAAATGATGGATATGGGAATAGAGAAGTAATGAATAATGTCTGAACTTACTCAAATTTTCTCTCTACCATTGAATAGAAAGAAAATAATGAAATCCTATAGTTATAAAATATATATAAAAAAGAATATGGAATCTATATAGATGGGGACATACTTAGAGTTAAATATTATTGAAGGAGTTGTGAGATTTCAGTCATGAATATATAACCCATCAGATTCTCTGATAAAAAAAATAAGAAATTGTATGATGCTCAAAGATCATTAATCTATATCCACCGAGAAAGAACAAATATGTGTAAGGATATCATAGATATCTATGGTTGGAATCATATAAATAATGGAATTGGTGAATAAATGTGAATGTGGTTTCTATGGAAAAAATGAAGGTAGAAATTTAAATTTCATAAGTGATGATTCAACCATTTGCCATATCTATATGGAAATAGTAGCTTGTCATTATGGATTTCCTCATGGTTATTCTCAAGATATTTAATGGAATTAATTCTATATTGTTTAAAATAAATAACATCATAAATAAAAATCATTTAATTTCTAATTCCGAAGAATTATAACTTGATAAATATGAAACAATATAACTAAGGGAAATAGTGAGGTTGCATGGAAGAAAAGAATCAAATTTTTCGGATTGATATCTAAAGTTCACCTCAGTGTTATGGAAAGTTATTATACATGTAATAAATATATATTATACATTAAATATATCCTATACCTATAATAATAATGTAAAATATTAAGCTAAAAAACTACTTTTAGGATTTGGGAAAATATTTCTCTATAAAATTAAATGGAAGGTATGATCAATCACTTCCACTACTCATGTTCTCATATCACAACAAAATATACATAAGAATGTAGGTGTATCCTTATAAATACCTATAATTAAAAAAATATCACACAATAACTTTTTTACTATTTAGGATAGAATATGCTATTGGGGCATAATCTATTCAAAGAAATTTTTGGTATGTTCCAAACCATTCTTCAACAGGTCAGGGTAGTACATTGTATGCTAAAGAGATATGTTGAAAATAATATATGATACCCGGAGAATAATTTTGGGGAATTTCGTTTATTTTTATATTCCTATTGAAGAATTTTATATGGTTTGGGAAGAAGTGAGGTCCCATTGAGATTATTGATTGCATTGAAGTTGTATCCTATTAATTAGAACTCCCACTAAACCTTTATAAAGTGTACAATTTCTTCCACATATACATCTAGAGTAAGTAAATTCATAATACATCATATGTACTAAACTTAAAGATGGTTCAATTGTAACATGATCACACTTATGAGGAGAATGTGATGAATAAATCGGATTGTAGAGACAATGTTTTATGGAACAATATGACTAACCCAATACTAATACATAATCGGAACCATAGGTATTAAAGGGCTATAAGGGAACATGGGGAATAAATTAAATTGAAGTACCCTCATCTTTTTTCATCCTATTTTGTGAAATAAAATTTCATGGATGAAATTCATAAATGGGGAACAATGTGATGATTAATAATTTGATGTATGGAATTATTATTCTTATTAAACATGTTTCGTATCTAGTAATATTGTATAATATAAAACACATAAAAACACAATAAAAACAAAGACACCTAAATAAGAAGTATATATCATTATTATAATAAATATATGTATTAAATATGAGAAAATAATATCCCAACATAACGAAATACTGATTTTATTTTTGGTAAATCATAATTGGTTTATTTTTATTAAAAATAATTTATTTGACAAATTTAGATAGTTGAAATAAATTTTATTTTGACATAAAATAATTTTAATACATGATTTAATTTCATATAAATGATAATATAATTATATTAAAACAAAAATAATTTGTCTAATTTCCATAAATTATCTCGTTTTGTTGAAAAATATAAAAAAGTATTTTTGGAGTAATTTACTGAATAACCGGAAGTAGTCTCAAAGTAAAACAAATTATACAATAAGGGAATCAAATATAACAATAACTAGAAATAAAATTTTTTAATTTAAAGAAAAAAATTTATTGACCAAGTAATTAAGAAACATAGTGTGTTTATTCAGGATGTTATACACACAAACCAATCCATTTGGGAGATAAAGTACATGACCTTATGCACCACCTTCAATATATTATGAATTTTTTCATTGTACCTCAATTATTCCTATAATAATTTCATGTAGTTATTTTATATTTTTTATATTTTCACATTAAATATATAAAAATTAATGTTTAACTTTATTTTTTAGAGGTAATCAATTTTTACGATTTCCATACAAATATTTCATTGAAAAAATCATGTTCTTAGAGAATCTTCATATCCATTATTAATTTTTATTGGTCAATTAATTCAAGTTTGTTTGCATCCATGATTTACTAAAATAGTAAATATTTTTTAGTATAACGGTTTATTTTAGTGGTTTTATGGGGAACCACATGTTCCTTCTTACCATAATGGTTATTTACTCATCCCTTAAAAACCCATTTTGTGGTTCAATTTTATACTCACTTACCTTATCATTTATTATGAATTTTAATCTATTGAGAATATTATTAAAGAAACATGACACATTATTGAAATTTAAACATAATAATAAATTGATTTCTTCTTTTATTGGGAGTTATTATGACATACCCTTCGGTTCAGTTTTTAGATAAGATTATGTAACCCTTTAATTTTTCTAATGGGGGTTTCTATTGCTTATAAATTATGTTTGAATTTATTATAAGGAATACCCCCAAATGTTTGGTTGATTTACGTGGAATAGATATAGAAATATATTGATATATATATAACAAAATTTGTTGGAATATAATTATAAATACGCATAGTATTTTGGTTAATGTTTTTATCTTGTGAGTTACCATGTATGGTGCATGAGCAATATGCCAAAAATAAAATGTCATATTATCTTAAAATGGACTGTGGTATTGTGGTAATGATTTCATGTTATATATTGGGTTCACCCTCTAATTATTCCACTGTACTGTGATATACACTAATTTATTACTATATTAGATTTGATTATTTTCATTTATGATATCATGTTATTCATATTGAATCTTATTTTATATTTATTTTTCATGTTAATTCAAATACTACACCCTATATACCAACTTTTAATTTATGTATTACCCTATGTTATCCTACAAAATACTAAATGAATAAGGGGACATAGGTTCCCCTTATTATGATCAAAATAAAGTAAAAGTAATTTTTTTATAATGATGTATTATGTATCTAATGTACTAATGACACGTAACCTCTGGTTTTATAGATTTTTTATTAAATTTTATGTTTGTATTCATGTAAAAAATCATATACGAGATCCAATATGCTATATTATTTTCAAATTTATATTAATTATATTCAAAAATCATTATTATATTAATAAATCATTTGAAAATAAATTTTTTTGGTCTTATAAAACTCTCCAAATTAATGGTTCTAGTAATTGAGAACCCCACTGTTTTTGTTATTATAGTACATGGCTAGTTTAATTAAATAAATAAGGACCTCTTTTAGAACATTTTTCAGTAACCACTGTATTTTTTATAATTAAAAAATTTTGTATATGGGATGTCACTAAAAAAATTAATAAAAAAAAGTTTATTTTTTGAAAATAACTAATTCATTTTTATTACTACCCACTATAATGAATCACTATAATAAATTACAACTAGATTTTTGGGTCCCACCTTTTAGATCCTCAATACAATGGATAATGCATAGAAAAGTATAAAATAAATAAATAAACCAAAAATTATAAAATTTCCAAATATTAAAATGAATTCATTCTTAAAAAACACATGTACATTTGAAAACATATTTTTTTGTAAAATAAACCCATTGAAAACTATTATTATTATTATAAATCACATGTATTCTATAAAACACCATGATGTTTTATTAAATTTAATGGAAAACTAATGTGAGATGTTATGTTGTATTCCTTTAATATTCACATTACAAAAGTAAATCCTGGTATCCTAAATTATAAAAAGCTTTTGGAGATCTTTAAAACAAATTTATAAATTTAAATCTTTTTATGGTTACCCAATGTAGAAAAAATATAGATATTACTGTAATCCAATAGTTTTAAGATCACAAAGATAAGATGAACACCTTAATAAAAATTTATGGTGGATCGATGTTGAAATTTAATATTAAACTTCTAAATGAATAGTTGATATTTTTATGGTAAATAACTAAAGAATTTTGGGTTATGGAACCATGAATCTTTTAGTGAAAATCACAATCCATTATAAGATACACATCTTACTCATGATTTTTTCACATTTATAAAAAACCATACATATTTTAGTAAAAAAACACAAATTTCTAAACAGTTGGGTTTTATTCATATTTTATAAAAACATTATTCAAACATTCCCATGATATCTGAGTAAGTAATGCCTAGATATTGGGAATGTGTTTCATCTTTTAGAGAAAAAAAATTACAACGAGTTTAATAACTTGGATACATTTTTTATTTAGTATTTTTTCCTAAGCATAGGAAGCCCATGATTCATTCAGAAGATAAAACTAAAAAATTAGAAATTCAAATTAAATAAATTATAAAATAATTCCAGATATTACGAAATTATTATATTACACATGGATAAAACTTGAATTACATTTTTGGAATTGATTTCTTACACAACATAAGGTATACTACTAAAAGATCATGAGAACACTAAAAAATAAATATATTTAAAAACTATAAATCGATCACTCCATGCCATAAAAACCACATCATAGACAAGGTAATTTAGGTTGAAAACACCCCTTTGTAAAAAATTAAACCATCAAATAAACACATTTAAAAAACACAAACTCTTCAACTCCGTCAATAATTACTAATTATAAAAGGATTTAAAAGCTGTGTCCATATATCCTTTTGAAAATATTAACTACCCTATGAATCCACTAATATCATATAATTCATATATGTTTATATATATATTTTAAAAATTTAATTTGAAAGTCAAAATAGTATTCAAAATGATTAATCAGAAATATGGTCCTAATTTTCAAAACCCATAATAATGGAAACATGGGTTTATATTTGAAAATACTTGAAATTATTTCAATATCTAGTTGGATATATATACATATATATATATATATCCACAATGATAGATTTTTTAAAATCAAACCCAATATAATTTAAAAATCTTTTTTCCTTTTTTATAAAATTACATTATAATGTAAATCAAATAAAAAAAATTAAACTATTCTTGAAAGACATGACACTACAATGTTTTTATCATCGAACTGAAGAGTTTTATCAAAATTTTATACCAATGTATTTTTATTTATATAAAATGGTTACAGGAAAATATAAATTTAATATGTACCCATGAAAATTGAAAGCAACCCATTCGCATTAAGAAATTTATTGAACAAACCATATTACATTTATCTAATTTATCCAATTATAATAGAATTCATGTAATAAAATTAGACAATTATTTAAGAAAATAATTTAATATGAAACTATTAGTATTAAAATATACATAACTACCCCAAAACAATACACTTCAATAATCATTATGCCTAATAGAAAACAAGTATTAGAAAATATTAAATGTCAATTTATGAAAATCATATGCCAAAGTGAATAATCATTTTTTAGTATACACATCGAATTTGGATAATCAATTTTTCATAGAACATGAAAAAATAATTTCATTGTAGTTCAACATATTTTCTTAAAATATGTCTAATGACAAGTATCAATAATTATTATTATACCAAAAATTTATTTTCTTATAATAAGTACCAAAATAGAAATAATATTCATGAATCACAAATTTTAATTTTTTTTAAAAAAAATCATAAATTTAACAACCCTTGATCTGACACTCTCTCACAGGGCTAAATCAGGATAGTTTTTGACCTCAAACATGCCTCCCCATATTCTAGAGGCTACTGACTAGTAGCGGGGGTGTATAGAATTTAGTGGGGAAAGAATACCCCATGGTCAATAGTTATAAAAAAATAAAATAAAACTTATATCCCAAAAACATAAATATTTGAAACAATGAACCATACAGCTGGAGGATAGAGGATTAACTGAATAAAAAATTAATGATAAATTTAATGTCAATATAGAATGTATAAGTAAGTGACATGGTGAAAATAATAGAGATAAAATAAAATGACGACAAAAATAAGTTAGAGGACCCTAGTGTCGAACCCCATATCGATATCTTATCCAACCTCCAATCCATATAGCAATCAATAATCAACAACAAGGCACATTTACCTTTTACAAAACTATATCCAAGTAAACTTGTTGGTAGAAAAACGATATCCCAAAGTTGTTATGAGTAAAAATAAGTAGTTATACACCATCATACCTAAATAAAACATGTTATATAATAATTCCATGAAACTAAATGACAAAAATTTATATTATTTAATCAATTAATATAACACATCAATCAACTTAATTTGAAACCATAATAGAATATCTCCAAAAATATCATACAACCATGAAAACTACTTACACAAGTCCATTGAATAATAAAATAATGAGCAAAATCCCTCTGTATAAGTAGTTACTCATTACTTGGAAAATCTATCTATTTAATAATTTTTTCATCCAGGAATAGGAATCTATATAATATCATAATCCACAAGGGTCAATTCTTCCAGTTACCAGTTATAATTCAATTAGCCTACTCATTTATGAAGTTAGTCTGAAGCCATTATCATTCTAGTATAAAAACATATATCATATCAAACATCACAAATCATTCCAATAATCAGGTAATCCAATTTTCATGTTGAATCTATCATAATAAATAACTTGAGGCCTCTTGTAATGATAAATCACACATTATTAAATTATCCATTTCAATATTATTCAAGGGTATTATCACCCTAGGTGTAGAGATAAGACATGTCTCAACACTATTGGATCTAATGGTATCCAATGAGTATTCCAATGATATGATTTGTTATTATACCTGTTAACGTACAAGTGTATTGGTGAAATCAAATTATATTTTACATTCTTGAACAAATAGAAACATACCATATGTTTTGGTTCTCTAACACCAACTATAATTGATGACTAGTTAATTTCTTCCAATATGTATCACCAATAATAATGGAGGTGAAGAAGATCACAAGACGAACCTAGATCAAATGAGAGGATGATAAAAACCCAATACCACCACAGTCAAGATATTTCCACCACTACAATATTGTGAAATTAAAGTTAGGGGAAAACCATATACAAAAATCATTACGGATTAGATTCTAGTTATTATTTTTAAAAGGTTAGAAATCACAAAAACACATTCTAGGAGTTTCTGTATGGTTTGAGAGAGATGAATACATTGTGGATAGTGAATGAATCAAACAAAAAATGCATCTTTACCACCACCAAGCCTAATAAATTCATATAGTGTAATCCTTTAATGTCATTTATTTTTCAATATATGAGTTACACTGAAAAATGTGTCTCTTGGAGTTCAATTAACATTGAATAATCATTAAATGATTTGAACAAGTTTCACAGTGTGTAATTGTCTCACGCCCTCAAATAGTCCATGATGTCATCCTAGAAACATTTGTTATTCATGTAACAATTTCATGGTGTGTAAATGTTTATATGGAAAAAATATCATAGTTTAAATAAAATAGACTTAAAACCTCTGAATCCTTCCAAAAATCATAGATAACACTCACAAACCCTTGACACACTTATACCATACATCAATTAATTGAAAATAATAAGCATCCCCAAAAATTAGGTCATTTCCCCTAATAAGTGATATCTATCATCAATGGTATTAAAAAACACGGTCTAAATAAGAAGAAAAACCCAACTAAAATAGGTGAAATGAAAAACTCTAAGATAGATATACATAGAAATGGTGGGATCTTATAACCTCCCATCGTATAATAGTTCAACATTAAGATGCTTCAAAAATAATTATGGGTCCCAGATAAAATGTATGGCCATGATGCTGACATATCAGATTCCCCATCACAGGTCTCCTCTTGAACATGACCATGCTACCAATTCAATCGAACATGATGTATGCTTTTTTCCTAGAGATTCTTATCACTATGGTCTACAATCCACATCATATGTTCTAAAAAGGACGAATTTACTCCAAGATCAATGTCATCAACATCTACAACATGAGAAAGGCCAGGATGGTATCTCTGATGCTAAAACACATGAAACCAAAATTTCTGGTTATTGTAGAATTCTGGAAGGGCTAACTGGTACACTACTATACCAACCCTTTCAACTATATCAAACTACCCAATAAACATGAGCACTAGATTTAGCTATTTCCGGATATTTTGTTTCCCCAATATAGGTGACAGCCGAATAAAAACATTATTATAATGCAATGATATTTTTAAATAATAAAATTTTATTCGATATATTAAAGGAATCACCTCACTATGTTCAGCTGGTTTTACACACAAAATAATGTTTAGCTTGTATTTTAGACAACCATGGTATTTTTGTGATTGATGTGGTATTCAACATGCAACACCAAACATAAATGACCCATGATATGAATTACCATTATAATAATTTCATTAACATGGAGGTTTTTAGTAATATTAAATAATTCATGAAAGATAGATATTTCTAAATCGATATAAAATATTTGAAATGATTAGTAAATAATCAATAAAATATTAATTAAGGGATTTTATTTATCAACAACTTGTTTTCATCAAATATGATTTTATCTTCTATTCATGAAAAGATTAATATCATAATTTTTTTTATATTTTAGAAAATGGAGTTGAGAAAATTATATTAATTTTTGGGAATCAGAATATCTAAATTTACTCTCGGTGATATTTTGTGATTTTTTTGGAAAATATTTATTTTTTTGTGAATAGTTGTAACACCCCAAGATTTCATAGTGTGTTATTTCATCAAAATAATTCAATAACATGCACTACACGCAACACTGAGTTCAATCACACCATGACTTACAATAAAAAGCCATTAAAAAGAGGTTATGAATAGTATTACCTAAATTTTAAACTTTATATAATCCTTATAATTTTAGAATCCATATTATGAGTTTCTTAGATATAATACAAGAACAAATTCATTTTCAGTATTGCACTTTTATCAACTTTTAATAGTGAACCCTTTTTTTAAATACAATATTTTAAACTTTTTGACTAAATGGGGACATCAAAAATTTAAAATGAAACATCCCAAGCTTCCACGGTACGCTTTCTTTGAATAATACAGTAGCGTGTGTTGTACGCAACCTTGAGTTTTAACACACACCACAACCAATCAAACTAGCCGTTATGAATAGTAATACCTATTTTTCGAAATTATATATATTTTATATTTTCAAATGGAATTCCTTTCTGGATTCGGAATATCGAATTTAGCCTACGGTGAAATTTTGGTACTTTTCGGATAACTTTCATATTTTGATGAATAGTGAAAATTACTAAATTTTAATTAAAAACAACTTTTTTAATCAAAATAATTAATTGTGATAAATTATGAATTTGAGTGGTTTTAAAGTATATTTAGAATATATTTTTACCATTTAATATAATGTTGGTCATTGAACATAATTTTACAATTAAACCGAACATAAACAAGTGTCAATCTTTTGATAGTTATTATCTCTTAAAAACACGCTTTTTGTTTTGACAACGGGAATTAATTTTAAATTAATTTCTGCCACTTCTGTGTTTTGAATTTAGGAAAATGGATTCCATATTTGGAATCAGGATGTTCAAATTGTGTAAATAGGTAACTTTTATTTTTAGACATTTTGAATAATTACTGCGGTAAATATTTTATTTACCATGGTTAAGGGAAAATCCGGTAAATAAGGGTTAAAAAATAATATTATAATAATACTAAATTACCCTAAAACGTGTCTTAACCCTATTGGTTGATACATGGTCGACCATGGACATCTTTGGGTCGATTTGGGGACCCCATGGATCCACTTGTAAGTGATAATGACACTTTATTTTAATTAAGTTAAAATGAATACAAAAATGACACAAGCATGTATCTTTTAGCAAAACAATTGTTACATAGGGTTATATATGTTGGATTTTAGATTATAAATATTCATTATAAAGATAAAGAGATTTCCTACATAATGATATTTTATTTATAATTTTTAGTCTTTAAATAATTTATTTTATTTATGACACAATGATGATGCAGTAATTACTATAATAGTGAAAAATTAAAATAATTGATATTATAAATACCCAAATAAATATAATATGAAACTTTTAATGAATTAAACTAATTTTCTAGGATAATATGATATATTAGGATTGATTTAATGGAATTTTTTCGAAGTAATCAATCTGTTTTGAGTTTCACAAAAATCAACTTTTGAATAGTGTCAAAATTGACATAAAAGAGTTCTTAAAACAAATATTATACTATTAATTGATATTAAATTCCTAAAAATCTAAGGTTCGGCCAAGAGACTTATATAATGATAGTTTCATCCTTAATGGACCACTTGGGGGTCGTTTGGATGTATATATTATGTTTATTAACCATATTATATAAAAATACAAAGAGACATTGTAAAAGTGAAACTAATTAACTTAGAGTTAATACTTAAAGTTAAGGTTAATATAAGTACCCAAACCTGTATAAATTCTATTGTTTGATTGGTTTTCAACCTATCCCCACCTTAACCTTTGAATATTAAACTTTGGATCCATTAGAAACCGAATATGAATTTATTATAAATTAATATTTCTAGCTTTTCCAAAGGTGCCCCTCACCCCTCTTATAAAAGGGCACTCCTCCTTCTAATTTCTTCACACCTTCAAAGCCTTTTGGTTCGGCCAAACTCTGCCCAAATACTCTCCCAACATCCCTCAATACAACCTATAGTCTTTAGTTTGATCAGAAAGCCAACCTAAGGAGCCCTTTTGATCAAATCAAAAAGAAGAACCCGAAGAAGAGGTAATGATTTCACCACCCTTCTCCAAGTTCATTTCTTCTTCCACTTCTTCTTCCTTTGTTCTTACCATTCTAAAATAATAACTCCAGTATCTCACATATACTGTGATGTTATTATAAATATGGTACAACCATATTCAGTATTCTATCCACCCTTTGAATAACATGTCACCATACGTGCGTACGTACGGCTTACCGTCTCCACGTCGTGGTGTAATTGTTATTCAATATATTATTATTTGGATGGGTATAATAATGATGTGTAACTCATGTAAATATTAAATATAACATTTTAATGATTCTGTATATATGATATACCATCCATTTATATATTATTTTAATATCAAAAGATTGATATTGTCGCTCGTGCGTACGTACGGACTACCGTCTCCACGAACGCGATGAGATTCATTCTCCATCGTATCCATTCAAGTATAATTATCATTTGATGATTTAAAAATGATGTTTAAGGACTTGATATCATTATGGATATGAATAATATAAAACCTATCCTTTACAAACATGTCTTACGTAACAAAACATATAAAAGAAAACAAGTAAGGTAACACCCGAAACAACGATAATACTAAGATATTATTATCAAATCAATATTAAAAGATCATATATGATATCATATTAATGTATATGATTATTGTATAATTTAATAACAATTATTTCACCATTATACAGGAGGTTACCCTACCCCAACCAAGGAAAAGTACAAGTTAAGGGGTTTTCATCTCACTCTTTATTCCCGTGAGATTCATGCCAAATTGCCACCATCACCTTTTGTGTGGTGTATGTAATGCCCATAATTATATTCTTTGTGTAATACACTCTAATTTATGTGTATTTACATATTCACTGTATGATACCTCTTTCATGGGTTGTATGTTTCATAAGTTACCAAATTGGTAAGGGTTATTTCACAATCTCTTCATTATCCGAGGTTGTTTATATGTAATAATCTACTGGGATCTCTTTATCATCCACATCCATGATTCTTCAAAATGTTTTTCAAAACATTTTTATTATTTACAAGAATATGGGTTAAAGTCATTTATACCCTTGTTTGACTTTTTATAAGAGGAATCTTTCCGTCGTTTTTAAAACATGGTCCTTTTTAACCTTTTCGATAGAATTAAGGTAAGAATGTTTTTTTAACATATACGGCGAGTGCGGTTATTTTCTGCCATTATAAAATATTCAAAGTTTTCCTTACAATCTTATAAGAATATTTTCAAGAAAATGTTTTATTTTATATGGCTCTTAAATGATTTCAAAAATAGAAAGAGATATTTCTCCAAAAAGTGTTTTGATTTCATCTATGTCAACATCCTTTGATGGATTTTACGCTTATTTGAAGTTGATTTATTATGATACAAAACATCTATATTCTATTGAAGGTTTTGTGATATGTTTGACTGTGGATGTGCTATTTTTATACCATTCATAGTTTAAGGTGAAATTATTGACATTTCGTATGCTATTTTTAATACGAATGTTTATGTTTTGTTTAAACCTTTTCATATGGGAATGCATTGGACTTAATATGTGACAGGTGGAGCCCGCTATAGCTCCTCGATGCATCGGTAGGTCTCATGAGACAAACTAGTGTCTTGGCACAAGGCCTTGACAAAATCTTATTTGTAGTCTTGGCACAAGGCCTTGGATATGTGGTTATGATAGTCTGGCATTATGCATTCCGTCATTATGAAAGTGGTTATTGACTTTGGATGTGATTATTAGATTAGTAGAATATCCATGTGAATAAGTAAATGGAATTATTTCATTTTATTTATGCCATACCATGTTGAAAGTTCAAGTTTGAAAGGCTTTTGTTTTAGTTATACATTGCCTTAAATGTTTATTCTTATTTATGAAAGTTTCCGCTATATTGTTATCCTTACTGGGCATTTGAGCTCACCTCTTTTCTATGTTTTATTTTTCCCAGGAAGTGAAGAAGTATATTATGAATGACCTGCAAGGATATTATGTGGGGATATGAGTGTGGATTATGGAGACAATATTTTGTTGTAGTAGTTTTTCATTTTATGATGTAATGTAAAACTTATGATTATATCTAGTGTTTCCAAGGCTACTAAACCAATCGGTCTTTCGAGATTTGATCTTTCTTGTGATCATGCCAATGTTATGTAATAATGCACTGACTCTGGGTAACTGGGGTCGGGGCGTTACAGTTGGTATCAAAGGAAGTTTAGTACAAACCTTGTAAGCTAGATTTAGATAAACTCTGATTAGAGCACGTAGACCTAAGATGAACTTTGAGGATTAGTATAGAAGAACTTCCTAGAATTTTGGTATTGTAGAGATTTTGTGAGTTTTCTGAGCAATACATCCCTGTCTGGATACGAGTAGGTAGAGGCGGCTCTGGCACAGATGTACCTAGGGGTAAAACCCGAAAACACCGCTTTTAGCTAGACTCGAACGGGAACTGGTGCACGACAACGGGCCTTACTGCACTCTTGGTTACGAAACTCCCGAGGGATATGCTTAGGATAACTCTCATTTTCTTTACAAATCATTATGAAGGGTTTATGAGTATATACTTCCTCAAAGAAAACATTTTTATAATTATGGATTATATCCATAAATAGTTCAATTTACGTTAAGTGTTTTATAAGTATGGGATTATGTATTTTGATTCATAAACTGATCTTGTGTATGCCATTGTTTAGAAATGGCGCCCAGTAGAAGGAATGAGAACTCCAGAAATGCACATGATCCAAAGAGAAGGAAGGATCATATCTTTCATGGTCTTAAGCTAGAATTTATAAGAGAAATAGTCTCCCATGTATTATCATCATATGAAGAAATAATATCATGTGTTGATAAGATAAGTGAAGAGTTTACTGAGTCCTATGGCTTTGAAGGGAAGCAAGAGAAGAAAAGGATGGAAGAGAGAAAGATGGATAAAGGGAAGAGGGAAAAGAAGAATTTTTCTATATGTGGTAACTGTGGAAAGAAACACCCTGGAACATGCCTAAAAGGAATGGGAGTTTGTTATAAGTGTGGAGGAAAAGGGCACAAAGTACATGACTGCAAGGGTAAGAAAATGGTTTTAAATGTACAATGTTTCATTTGCAAGGAGTTTGGACACTACGCGAACCTATGTCCCAAACATCAGACTATGCCACAAATGATGTTATTGGATAATAATCAAGTTATGATACTACCACAGATGAAGAGGAATGATTAGAGTTCTTATGTTGATTATGTCAATTGAGTGTTGTATCAACAATGTACTTGTTATAATAATTATGGAGTATATAAGGATTGTACTGTAGTACTATTTCATTAAGGACTTGAGATTGTGTGGAACAAAGAAAAGTGACTCAATAGAAGGATAAATTTTTGGAAAATATATGGTTGAGAGAATGATAAATCATAATATAGTTCTGATATTGAGGTAGTGATTTTGGAATAATATGTGATTGTTTTGGATAAATTATATTGGATATTCTTGACTACCTTGGAACTAATTAATGATTTGTATATTCCATCATTATTGGGGTTTAAAACATTTTTGGATTAATCCAGCATTCTATATGGAATAAGGGAGCATGAATGTAATCAATAAGGTATATGGTAATACATGATGAAGGTATTCATATACTATTACGGGGTAAAAAGGATCTATATTATGTTTACCTTCCTTATTAATGTTGGACTGTGAGTTTGGACAGAAGTATTTTGGATAGTTCTAGTTTTGATTATTTTGGATTTCCATAAAAGGACAACCCGGAGGTCGGGCGGCAACCCGTCGCGTCCGGCAAGGCTGCGAGACTTGAACCCGCAACCGAAGGGCGACAAGGGTGTATCACCTACCACTGGCCCACGAGATGTCCTGGATTAAATAATGTAGTTTTTATTAAAAGATCTTGTATATAAATTATAAATTCGTTTATTTTGGAACCCTATACGAATAGTGTAAATAGAATTTTTTTTTACATTCTATTATCTTTTAGAGTGAAAGATGAGTTTGTGGTAGAAATTTATTAATGGATAAAACTCTAATTATAAAGTAAGTATATCTCCTTATGATCTTAGCCAATATCATAAATAAATTCCTCAATATTAAGAAAAGCAACTTAGAACAAAATTTTTTTCATAGATGGTACATTAAATCATCACTAATTTATGGCTTTGGGATTTTTGGCCTTTCTATAGCCATGTTCTCTACCACTCTCCATCAGATAATTGATGGTTAGATATGTCTTCCATATCCATATTTTACTACATGGAACCCTTGTATGTGTTATTTTTGGTAAACTTCATACTTTCGACTCTTTATTTTAAATAGAGGCCTCATTAATTCATTTTTCGATGTGGGATTTCAACTACGATATTTTGAAACGTCAAAAATGTGTTATCATAATACCCTATGTTTTGTTGAACCGATGGTATTTAAAATCATCATAGATTGATGAATTTAAGGACCTCAATTTTATACATGTTTGTGATTGATGACCTCAATCACTACCTATAAATATTTACGTTTTTCCTCCAATTATATGTCTCTAATTGCCACCAATGTTCTCCTAATCGAGATCATAATTTGGTGGTGACCCTTTCATTTCTCTTTTCCTCATATTAAGACTAAATTTTAGTAACCCAATTTCCAATATGGGTTTTCCCTCAAATATATTTTCTATTTTCAACCTTTTATTTTTGAAGAACAATTTCAAATTGCGAGGACGCAATTTATTGAAGGAGGGGAGAATGTAACACCCCAAGATTTCATAGTGTGTTATTTCTTCAAAATAATTCAATAACTTGCACTACACGCAACACCGAGTTCAATCACACCATGACTTACAAAAAAAGCCATTCAAAAGAGGTTATGAATATTATTATCTAAATTTTAAACTTTATATAATCCTTATAATTTTAGAATCCATATTATGAGTTTCTTAGATATAATACAAGAACAAATTCCTTTTGAGTATTTCACGTTTATCAACTTTTAATAGTGAACCCTTTTTTTTAAATACAATATTTTAAACTTTTTGAATAAATGGGGACATCAAAAATTTAAAATGAAACATCCCAAGCTTCCACGGTACGCTTTCTTTGAATAATACAGTAGCGTGTGTTGTACGCAACCTTGAGTTTTAACACACACCACAACCAATCAAACTAGCCGTTATGAATAGTAATACCTACTTTTCAAAATTATATATATTTTATATTTTAAAATGGACTTCATTTCTGGATTCGGAATATCGAATTTAGCCTAAGATGAAATTTTGGTACCTTTCGGATAACTTTCGTATTTTGATGAATAGTGAAAATTACTAAATTTTAATTAAAAACAACTTTTTTAATCAAAATAATTAATAGTGAGAAATTATGAATTTGAGTGGTTTTAAAGTATATTTAGAATATATTTTTACCATTTAATATAATGTTGGTCATTGAACATAATTTTACAATTAAACCGAACATAAACAAGTGTCAATCTTTTGATAGTTATTATCTCTTAAAAACACGCTTTTTGTTTTGACAGCGGGAATTAATTTTAAATAAATTTCTGCCACTTCTGTGTTTTGAATTTAGGAAAATGGATTCCATATTTGGAATCAGGATGTTCAAATTGTGTAAATAGGTAAATTTTATTTTTAGACATTTTGAATAATTACTGCGGTAAATATTTTATTTACCATGGTTAAGGGTAAATCCGGTAAATAAGGGTTAAAAAATAATATTATAATAATACTAAATTACCCTAAAACATGTCTTAACCCTATTGGTTGATACATGGTCGACCATGGACATCTTTGGGTCGATTTTGGGACCCCATGGATCCACTTGTAAGTGATAATGACACTTTATTTTAATTAAGTTAAAATGAATACAAAAATGTCACAAGCATATATCTTTTAGAAAAACAATTGTTATATAGGGTTATATATGTTGGCTTTTAGATTATAAATATTCATTAGAAAGATAAAACGATTTCCTACATAATGATATTTTATTTATATTTTTTAGACATTAAATAATATATTTTATTTATGACACAATGATGATGCAGTAATTACTATAATAGTGAAAAATTAACATAATTGATATTATAAATACCCAAATAAATATAATATGAAACTTTTAATGAATTAAACTAATTTTCTAGGATAATATGATATATTAGGATTGATTTAATTGACTTTTTTCCAAGTAATCAATCTGTTATGAGTTTCAAAAAAATCATCTTTTGAATAGTGTCAAAATTGACATAAAAGAGTTCTTAAAACAAATATTATATTATTAATTGATATTAAATTCCTAAAAATCTAAGGTTCGGCCAAGAGACTTATATCATGATATGTTCATAATTAATGGACCACTTGGGGGTCGTTTGGATGTATATAGTAAGTATATTAACCATATTATATAAAAATACAAAGAGACATTGTAAAAGTGAAACTAATTAACTTAGAGTTAATACTTAAAGATAAGGTTAATATAAGTACCCAAACCTGTATAAATTCTAATTGTTGAGTGTTTTTCGACCTATCCCCACCTTAAACTTTGAATAGTCAACTTTTTAGCCATTAGAAACCGAATATGAATTTATTATAAATTAATATTTCTAGCTTTTCCAAAGGTTCCCCTGACCCCTCTTATAAAAGGGCACTCCTCCTTCTCATTTCTTCACGCCTTCAAAGCCTTTTGGATCGGCCAAAATATTCCCAAACACTCTCCCAACATTCCTCACTACAACCTAGAGGCCTTAGTTTGATCAGAAAGCCATTATAAGGATCTTTTTTGATCAAATCAAAAGGAAGAACCCGAAGAAGAGGTAATGATTTCACCACCCTTCTCCAAGTTCATTTCTTCTTCCACTTCTTCTTCCTTTGTTCTTACCATTCTAAAATAATAACTCCAGTATCTCACATATACTGTTATGTTATTATAAATATGGTACAACCATATTCAGTATTCTATCAACCCTTTGAATAACATGTCACCATACGCGCGTACGTACGGCTTACCGTCTCCACGTCGTGCTGTAATTGTTATTCAATATATTATTATTTGGATGGGTATAATAATTATGTGTAACTCATGTAAATAATAAATATAACATGTTAATTATTCTGTATATATGATATACCATCCATTTATATATTATTTTAATATCAAAAGAATGATATTGTCGCTCGTGCGTACGTACGGACTACCGTCTCCACGAACGCGATGAGATTCATTCTCCATCGTATCCATTCAAGTATAATTATCATTTGATGATTTAAAAATGATGTTTAAGGACTTGATATCATTCTGGATATGAATAATATAAAACCTATCCTTTACAAACATGTCTTACGTAACAAAACATATAAAAGAAAACAAGTAAGGTAACACCCGAAACAACGATAATACTAAGATATTATTATCAAATCAACATTAAAAGATCATATATGATATCATATTAATGTATATGATTATTGTATAATTTAATAACAATTATTTCACCATTATACAGGAGGTTACCCTACCCCAACCAAGGAAAAGTACAAGTTAAGGGGTTTTCATCTCACTCTTTATTCCCGTGAGATTCATGCCAAATTGCCACCATCACCTTTTGTGTGGTGTATGTAATGCCCATAATTATATTCTTTGTGTAATACACTCTAATTTATGTGTATTTACATATTCATTGTATGATACCTCTTTCATGGGTTGTATGTTTCATAAGTTACCAAATTGGTAAGGGTTATTTCACAATCTCTTCATTATCCGAGGTTGTTTATATGTAATAATCTACTGGGATCTCTTTATCATTCACATCCATGATTCTTCAAAATGTTTTTCAAAACATTTTTATTATTTACAAGAATATGGGTTAAAGTCATTTATACCCTTGTTTGACTTTTTATAAGAGGAATCTTTCCGTCGTTTTTAAAACAAGGTCCTTTTTAACCTTTTCGATAGAATTAAGGTAAGAATGTTTTTTTAACATATACGGCGAGTGCGGTTATTTTCTGCCATTATAAAATATTCAAAGTTTTCCTTACAAGCTTATAAGAATATTTTCAAGAAAATGTTTTATTTTATATGGCTCTTAAATGATTTCAAAAATAGAAAGAGATATTTCTCCAAAAAGTGTTTTGATTTCATCTATGTCAACATCCTTTGATGGATTTTACGCTTATTTGAAGTTGATTTATTATGATACAAAACATCTATATTCTATTGAATGTTTTGTGATATGTTTGACTGTGGATGTGCTATTTTTATACCATTCATAGTTTAAGGTGAAATTATTGACATTTCGTATGCTATTTTTAATATGAATGTTTATGTTTTGTTTAAACATTTTCATATGGGAATGCATTGGACTTAATATGTGACGGGTGGAGCCCGCTATAGCTCCTCGATGCATCGGTAGGTCTCATGAGACAAACTAGTGTCTTGGCACAAGGCCTTGACAAAATCTTATTTGTAGTCTTGGCACAAGGCCTTGGCTATGTGGTTATGATAGTCTGGCATTATGCATTCCGTCATTATGAAAGTGGTTATTGACTTTGGATGTGATTATTAGATTAGTAGAATATCCATGTGAATAAGTAAATGGAATTATTTAATTTATTTATGCCATACCATGTTGAAAGTTCAAGTTTGAAAGGCTTTTGTTTTAGTTATACATTGCCTTAAATGTTTATTCTTATTTATGAAAGTTTCCGCTATATTGTTATCCTTACTGGGCATTTGAGCTCACCCCTTTTCTATGTTTTATTTTTCCCAGGAAGTGAAGAAGTATATTATGAATGACCTGCAAGGATATTATGTGGGGATATGAGTGTGGATTATGGAGACAATATGTTGTTGTAGTAGTTTTTCATTTTATGATGTAATGTAAAACTTATGATTATATCTAGTGTTTCCAAGGCTACTAAACCAATCGGTCTATCGAGATTTGATCTTTCTTGTGATCATGCCAATGTTATGTAATAATGCACTGACTCTGGGTAACTGGGGTCAGGGCGTTACAATAGTGGAAAATACAAATATTTTTTGTAAAAAGTTGTTTCATTTGAATAAATTGATTAATTAAAATGTAACAGTGTTTATTGAATATATTATCAAGTAAAATAATAATAATTATATTTATTTAATAAAAATACTTTATTTATTATCAACATTATTTTGTGTTTTCTTAAAATTGTTTTCTGGATTCAAAATGATTTAGTCAAAAAACTAATTTAGAATGAAAAATGTTTATAATTTTTAATTAATTAAACTAATAACTAATGGTAATTTTTTTCATATGAAATTTAGATATTATGTATCAAATAATATTAATTAATTTTCATATAATCATTATTATTAGTCATTATCTTAATAAAGAATCATCTTTTTCTCAAATAACTCTTAAAAACCTCCTATCTCATCAGATATGTGAGGATAATATTAAATTATTATTTTCCACTTTTGTGAATTGAATTTAAGAAATTTGATTCCATATTTTAAATGATAATAATTTATATATATTTTTATTTTTATCTTAAATTTTGACAAATGGTATTAGTGAAAATATTTAAATCTAATTATAGTGGTTAAGGTAAAAAATAAGTTTACGGAGAGATTATTTACCACACCTAAGGGGGAAATGACAAAGAAACATGTAAAAAATAATTTTATGGACACATGATGACTCATATTAACTTATTAAAAAAATTTCTATGTTTTTTGACACTATTCATTGAAGCTTTCTCTTAAAATAAGTTAAGAAACAAAAATAAGAAAAGAAAAGTTGTTAATTTTTATTTTTTTAAGCCTACGGATAGAGAAAAAAATCATATGTTAGGTTATCTACATAATTTTGAAATAAAAAAGGTTTTATTATAATGATAAATTATATTTATTTTTGAAAGATTAAATAATTATGTAAAATTATTAACAAATTACAACATAGTAATTATTTAATTAATAATTAACTAAAAACAATTATACTAATTTTTTTTGAAGTGATGTAAATTGAATAAATTATTCTTTTCAAAAAAACATTCATATGATTATAACATTTTACGAAGGTGGGAACATAATAGATTCAAAATCTACTTTTTCATCATATTTTAAAATTTAAATTAAAAAATAATGTCATAATTGACATGAATGTTATATTATAATAAATGTTATATTATTAAATGATTTTGAATTACTAAAAATAATATCTTCTAAAAATTTTTTTTTCAATGTAAATAATTACTAATTAATTTCTATTAAGGAATCAATTTATCTTTTATAATGAAAATATTTACCCTTAAATAGTAAAAACATTGTTAGCACGGTGAGGGTTAAAGCCAGGATTTTGTGTATAAAATACAGTTATATTATGATTAATTTTAAAAAATCAAGTTATTTTTATATTATAATTTATATTTAATATTTATTATTAGTGTATTTACATTTTATAATATGTCACACTTTATTTTTTATTTAATTAATAAATAACTTATGTTATAAAACTAGTTACCTTAATGAAAATCTAAAATGTAAAAAATAAGTAAACATTGGTGTTAAGGAACACAATGTTTAAAACATGTGTTTAATTTTGTGGGGGAAGAATTTAGCAACCATTGAATCCCTCCAAACCTCTAATTATTAATTTTTGAGCAACTTTCGTTAATTTTTGACTCCCAATATTGAATACTTTTGAGTATTTATAATAATTCAACTCTTACTTGGCTATAAAATGCCATTAAATCCCCTTATTTATTCTCCCATATCAAGCGATTTAGATCATTACAAATCTGGAAAATTAATTCCCAGCCTCCCTCCCCTTATCTTATAAGGCTGAATTTTGGATTAAAGGATTCCAAGGTAGGCTATCGGTTCAAACCAAAAAATGTTTCCAAGAGGTAATGTTCATCAATGTGATTTTTTATATTATTTCATTCTCCATCACTATAAATTATTCATATTCAATTAATATATAATAAAATTATCATAAATATAAAAATATGTTGTTATATTACGGGTATGACCTACAACCACACATACATCCATCAAATGGGTTATATAATCTTTAATCATGTGTGTGGAAGACTACCTCCTCGTGAACTGATGTTATTCATTTTTTATATTACCACATCTAAGGGTTGAGAATAATGATGGATTTAAATTTATATATGATAATAATAAAATGATTATAATTTATTCACCATTATATCATATATACCATTTTTAATTTTTGTACCATAGTGGATAGGATAACAACACTCTTGTGTATGGTGGACTAAGCCTCACGAAGAGATGTGAATAATTACTCAATACAATGATACATGGAAGGTAATAAGGGTAATGATAATGAATAAATAATATAAAATTAAATATTTTTTTATAAGTGTGACATAATTATATTTATTTCATTATAATATATCATTTCCTTTATTTCTTTTGTACACAGTAAAAATGTGATAATGTCGTTCGTGGGCATGTGGACTAAAACCTCCTTGAAAATATGTGCTTCATTTTACATTATAGGAATATTATATATTAGTATGTTTAATTAAATATCATGTGATTTATGATATATTTACCATTATAAAAAAATATAGTATTACTAACATTATTTTCACAAGGATCATTGAAAAATGTAAATTTTATTCATGTGTACAGACAACTCACTGTTTCCATAAACGTAAAGTTAGTTCATTTTTAATAACTTTCATTCATGAATGGATTTAAAAGTATAATTTTGTATATATTTGAAAATTATTTTTATAACTATTTTAGTGGACTTTTTTACATAATGTTATTTTTTTCCGTAGTCAACCAACCGAAGTCATTTTTGAGAAATATGCTAAATACGATCAAAATAGCGGACTAATAATTATTTGGTTAGGTAATTGTATATAAATTTTTCATAAGTGAAATAAAAGGAAAAATGAAACTGTAATAGATTATAAATAATGTAAATAATTAAAATATGTTTATAATATACGAATTGCATCACCTGTCCCATATGGGCTCGTGTCGTGACTACCCCAAGAACACCTCTAATATGCAAGGGGTTAGCGACCATTGTAGAGTTGAAATATCACACAAAAGTGTTGAATTATACTAATGTAACTGTATAACGTCATAGATCATGAAGCCCAAATAGTGCTAAAATATAAAACAACTAACACGATGAATGCATAAATCTGGGATCCAAAAACAGAGTACAAAAGTAAAGTGTTCTAAAAAGAAAAAGGTTCGAAAACAAGCCCAACACAAAAACTGTAAAGAGTCCAACCTGCTAAACAGGTGAGGACTAAGTAAAAATCACAGTCCTGAAATATAATACTTCCTTTCAATATCCAGCTATGCTCCACCAACTCCCTGTCTTCCTAGGACATTGTCAAAAAGGGTCATCATCCGCAGAAGACATGACACAGGTTGGAAAAGTCCATGCTGGGTTGAGTATAATAATATACAGTTGGAACCCCAAAAATAGTAAACATGATGAACCATATATATTTACATAAAAAATGGATATACCAATCAATATATAACATAAACAAAGAACCTAGAAATAATCATGAAAGACACCTCTCCACCAGGCTGTAATAACAAATAATCATCTAAATGATACTATTGAAAGAAGCACTAATTTAAGTAGTAATAACTCCATGATCCATGCTACCATGGGATTCAATTGATGAATAGGTAGGATCAATTAGGCCCCACCCAAGGAAGCTCACCATTCTAAGGGGACCACGATACACATAAATGGGGCCCCACCCAAAACCGCTAAGGGACACCATGTACCCTCTATCAATAAAAACTCTATATAGGTGATCTTATTCCAATGATTTTAAAAACCTCATTGATATCATGGGAATGATGGAGAATCAATTCCCTTCTCAAAAAGGTCAAACCGATTCCAAAATCTTAAACTGGAGATGATAGAGGACCACAATCCACTCTCACATAGGGACACCACAACTCTATAATATACTCAACCTCTAGAGTGAATCACAATCCAATTTTTTGGATGTAATGACACACTGAACCCTCAAGGGAAAGGCCAAGGGAACACACTCAACCTATATATATCCAAAATAAGAAAATCATGATCCTCAAGGAATCCAAAAGGGAGTACATGACTTGTCTAATGGGGTACACAACATGTCCATCTATCTCATATCCTACCTCTTTGAAAGAGCCTCACATGGCTTGTAGTCTCCATATAAACTACATGTAGAAGGATATACACAATATGTAGATACATAAAGAAACCTACAATTTTTACCTGGATTTGTCTATTTACCGAAGTTGTGTCCGCGTATCAGTCGATGTATGCTAATCCATGTTCGTGTGTTAGTACATGGTGTGTTATTCACTTTGTACATAAAAAAAGTTTCTACGTACTTCCAAAGTACAGATTGAGTCAAATGTGGAGGCTCAAATGGTTTGGGATATATAATTTCAGTCATAACCCTAGTGTCAAATATAGGGTGTCCACACGGTGTGTAATATAGAAATCCATGTTGTGTTGCTCAAGATTTTATAGATCTGTCAAGGATCTCGTCCACGTCATCACTAAAACATACAATCTGCTTAAAACCTATATATTAGGGGTTTTATAGGCCTTTGGAATCCAGTTCTTTGGATTATGAGTTTGAATTATCTTAGAAAGAACAACCATCAAGCCATTCGTTACCACATGTTAAAACAAAGATGAATAGATACCACAAATCCATTCTAATTCAATTACGGTCATCCAATTCCACTTATTCAACATTATTACATCACCAATCATGAACTACACCGGCGATATCGACCTATTTCACTGAATAACAGTCATGAAATAATCTAATTTCAATTATTCATCGTACTGTGGGCCAAAAGGACATGCCCGTGATGAACATGTGAATAACGGAGGGAGAAATCCAGAATCTATATGATTGGGGAAAAACCATTTATTTTTTTTGTTTCAACATGATTCTTTATCATTTAAAGGCTGAAATAAGAGGGATAAATCAACAAATCAATATCAATTCCACCAATTTAAAATATACTAATGATGATAATATCAATTCATGTTCAATGAATTGATATACGTTCATTAAAGATTAAGCACATAACTAGAATAACATGGAAAATAATCCTACCTCAAGATGGATCAATCATTGAAAAATTACTATATTTCTATAATCATTGACGGGTTCTATAGATTCAGTTAGTTCAATGATCTGTTATCTCATATTGATCCATTTTAATTCTCCTAAGAGAATCCTCCAAATATCTCTCCAACTGTATTCGAGTTTTTCCACGGTTATACCACTAACCCAATATTTCTAAAATAATCATATATTTAAAGAAAAATCCTCCCCAACATTAATTAAATTATATGAAATAATTTTATTAAATAATTTATTTTATTTTATTCCCATGACAACTCTTTCACAAATTGCCTTTTTTAACATATGTAAATGCATGCCTAGGGTAAAAACACCATTCATAACTCAATGGATCCATCATATTTATAATATAAGAACATAATTGTAGACGCCGGAAAAGTCCGTTGTTCCCAAACGAAACTCCGGATGCGGAAAGCGAAGTGATATTTGGAGTCGGAAGAACGTTTCGGAGGGCCCGGAGGCCTTGCGCGGAATTTCAGAGGCCCGCGCGCAAAGGTGATGTTCCGCGCGCAAACCCCCCGGGATGCGCGCAATGCGCCGGCCCGGCGCGCAATTTTTCGCGCCGCGGATCCGCGCGACTCCCTGGCGCGCCGCGCCCGATTCCGCGCCCGCGAGGAGAATTTCGCGCTCGCACCCTGGATTCCGCGCCCGGGGTTGCCTATAAATACAAGGCGACCCCCAACGTTTCAAGGGTTGCTGGAAGTCGAAACGTCTCTCGTGCGCGCAATTCAACCCCTTCCGCGCGCAATGACGAACTTCAGGTAACCTCCTTTCTTTCGCGCAAGAAAGCCTCGGGGTCCGCCTTCGCGCGCAATCCCCGCTGGCTCCTTTCATTTGAATAAACACTCACCCTAAGGCCTTTGCGCGCAAAAGAACCCGCTTGCGCGCAATTGCCCCCGGGGTGCGCGCAATCCGGCCCGATTGCGCGCACCCCCCCTTCTTTCAAGTGGCCATTCGTTAAAGAATGAGCCGTTGCCCCCGCGCGCTATCCGAAGCCCGGTGTGAGCAATCTCAAACATCCGCGCGCAAGGCGCTGGCCCAATTGCGCGCCAGCCGCCCCGATTGCGCGCTGGCCCGCAGTATTGCGCGCAAAGCTTCCTTTTTGCGCGCAATCTGCCAGGGTCGTCCCCGTTGACCTCCTAAGGGTACCTGCCCGCGTGGCGCCCGATGCTCCTCATCCTGGGTGCCCGCACCGTGCGTTGTCTTCCCGTGCGGCCCTCCAGGTTCGTGCGAAGTGACATACACCCATCGTCCGGCAACCTCTGCCCTGCATGACGTTAAACTGCACATACGTCTGAGCTACAAGACGTTAAACTGTTCAGCATTCGTCCCGCATGACGTTAAACTGCGCATACGTCCAGCATGACGTTAAACTGCATATGCGTCCAGCATGACGTTAAAATGCACATCCGTCCAAGCTGCACGACGTTAAACTGCCTAGCCCCCATCGTCCGCGCTGCAAGACGTTAAACTGCCAAGTGCTTCGTCCTCAACACATGACGTTAAACTGTACTTCGTCCGGCAAGACGTTAAACCGTCCGCTTCGTCCTCAACACATGACGTTAAACTGTACTTCGTCCGGCAAGACGTTAAACCGTCCGCTTCGTCCTCAACACATGACGTTAAACTGTACTTCGTCTGGCAAGACGCTAAACCGTCTGCAACCTGATCCCGTGCTCTGCACGCAGGGTCCCCCCGGTTTGGATGTGGCCCCCACCCGCTCGTCTCTGCAGGGATGTCGGGATTGCCCCTCTTTAGGGACGATTTAATGGGAGTGGCTTTTCCCTACGGGGGCAGGGTATTACAAACCCCTAGTTTCTCGTGGGAGGCTGCACATGTGTATCTCCATTGCGCCTCCCCACTGCCGAAGCCAGTAGAGGGTCTGACTGGGATCGAGGTGTCTTCTGCTTTCGGTCCAAGTCCCTTCCAACTGAGTTTTGCAGCATCCGGGCTGCCCCAAGTGCGTAAGTCCTGACAGAATGAACTACGTGGACTTTGATCCCTGTCTCCTATACAGGGTACGTAGGAAGCCTCCCTGAGGTCCAAGCCCACCACCTGGTCGTCCCGGTCGTATTTACGTCGGTTCGTCCATCAGTGGACCCCTCCAGGGTTCACGCTTGCGTTGATTCACCTATGAATCCGCCCCTGTGGAAGACTGCCCGTGTGTATCTCCACGGTGCCTCCCCACAGCCCCCCTTTTCCATTTCCCCTTTTATCGTCCAGCATGACGTGAAACTGTGATCCACCCGGCCGTTCCATCCCCCTCTGTGCGAGGTGGTTCGGTTCAATCCTCCGCCCGGCGGCCTAGACCTCTTCGTGAGTCGGCTTGCCGACGTCCAGCATGACGTTAAACTGTATGCCCGAACTACGTTGACTTTGATCCGTGTTAACGCGCGGTACGTAGGAAGCCCCTCTGGGGTCCAAGCTCTTCACTTCATCATCCATCCTGATCCTTACCCGGGCCGCCACATCCCGGTGGGGTCATGCCACTTCACTCCACTCCACATCATTTGGGAAGCCGCCCATGTGCTGGCCCCAGCGTCGGAGGTTCCCCGCAAGGGGTTCTGTCATCTGATCCGCTTTTCGTGTTGATCGGTCCGATGCCGTCCCCGCTGGACGTTAAACTCGCGGCATACCCCGTGTTAAACATGGGAAGCTGAGGAAAACCTCAGGTGACACAGTTCCCCGCACCTAGTACGGGATGCCTCAGGCCATCATGCCTTCGAGAAGCCCTATTAGGGACGAAAGACAGATGTGCAGAGCCGCAGTGTTACGACATGCCCCCAGCACCCAGAGCCACCCGGCCTTCTCACCGCAGGTTGCTGCCCCGCCCAGACTCCTTGGAACGTCCGGGCGGAAGCAGCGTAATTAACCAGTGTCCATGAAGATATGGCGCCGGGAACGAGATTCACGAACATTCTTAAGTCTATGAGGGAGACCCGGATTAGGCGACGAGTTCCGAGGAGACGTCCAAGGAAGGAGGAGCCGACATCCCATCATCCCGGTTTCGATCAAGGAGCAGACGCCCCTGAATAAGGGACGGATGCCGCCCGCCCTTGGAAAGCTGGACTGCGGGACCACAAGCCGCGCGCCCATCCCCTCGGGTTGACGGGTGCACGCGCGAACGCGTCCTGGCGGAACAGCGTAACCCGACGCACATCCGCACCGAAACAGAAAAATGGTGAACCCGACGTGAATCTCTTTTCCTCGATACGAAGACCGATGGCTTTCAGAGGTGTTGGAAGACCGGCGTGTTGCCCGGCCAAGCATTCAGTCTTACCCGCCAGGGGCTGGGGAAGTGAAATCGGGCACTCCGTCTCGCAACGTCGAGGGCCTGGGTTCCCCCCACGGAAGGCGTCGTGGCGCTAATGGTTGGTTGTCGATTCCTTTTTCCTGTCAGTGTTAATGGGTCATTCTCCCTGCTTTCAGAAATCAGGTCGCCCGATCCAGTGCCCGATCGCCACCCGCCCACTGGCGCAGGGACAGGGGAAACACCGACGCGGCTACTCCGCGCGGTCCCGCCCGTTCCGCAGCCGTCCCAGCAGCCGCAATTGCGGGACGACCACACCCTCTCTCCCCCTCGGAGGTCATCCAGAGAAGGGTGATCAACACCCTGGTGCGGAGATACGAGGAAGAGGGAGTCATCCCCACTAGGGAAATGGCTCGCCTAGACCTTGAGGAGGCTGTGCCTCGCCACCACCGCCGCCCCCGAGGGCCGCGCAGGGAGGCACCGCTGCCTACCTCAACGTCCAACCGCTTCGGGAGCTTATCCCCGGAGCGCTCTGACAGTTCCCTTCCCTACGCGGATGAGGTGGAAGAGGCCCGGGATCACCCTATCCGGGATTCGCTCCAGGGATCTTCGGTAAGGACTCCCGCCAGGCCACGGCGACACCGCCGCCGTGCCTCTCCAGTCGAAGAGCGGGCTCTCCACCTGCCCGCGCCGCTCATCCCGGCTCGTCTGTCTCGACGCCAACGTCGGGCACGAGCGGAAGAGGATGCCCACCTTGGGGCTCTGGCAACAGCGGCCGCATTGGCCCAAGCCACTGCTGGCTCCAGTCGCCAGGCCTCTGCGCATCCTGAGCGGGGGAACTCCTATGCCCGACCTGGATCGAGGCCCCGACCGCCCCAAAGGCAGGTTGGGTCGACTCTCCCGGTTGCTGGAACTGGCAGTAGCCACCGCGGACCACCTCGCGGTAGCGCTATTCACCGGCAGGATCTACTCTGTGTGGCCGATCCAGGAGGCATGGGTCATCCCACCTTCCGATCCCGGCCCGGAGTCCTGCCCGGAATCATCTCTCCCCGCGTCCCCTTCGATATCTGTCCCGGTGCCCTTCGCACCTCGGTTCTCAGTCCTCTCGGCCCCAGCACCAGTGCGGCCGGAGGACGCCAGGACAGAGATCAGCCCTGCCCCGAAGAACCACCCAGGGGCAGGAAGGCAAGGCGTCGACGCCGAGGGAAGAATGTTGCGGAGTTCCGGACAGAGATCCGACCGGTTTGCTTCTCTGACTCAGAGGCGGAGTACGATTCGGCGACAGAGCCCCTTCCCCAATCCCGCCAGTCAAGGGCAGGGATAGGAATGCAGCACGTCAGCCTCGTGCTCCCCGAGAGCGAGATCGATGTGATCCCCGCGTCTCTCCGAAGGTATATCCGGAGTAACGAGGGCCTGGTAGACCCCCAGGGATCAAACTTGCGGTTGGTACCGGCCCCTCCGGAAGTGCCTTCCGTCTCGGTCGGAGAAGCCGGAGACTTTTTCTGGGGACCGACGGTCGAACCACGATCTGGTGCGCCCTCGGCGAGCACCGATGCTACGGCAGGATGTTCGCTCGCCGGCCCGTCCTATCGTGATGTGGTAGCCAGGCCACCGCCACCCTCAGGGGGAGGTCCGGGATATGGAGGCCAATCGGCCTGCTCGCCGTATTCACCGCCGGCCAGCCCGTCGGCCCGGCGGCCCGCCTCGGCACCACTACCAGTTCCTCGTCCGTTCCCAGCCATTGAAGAGGACCAAGGAGATCTGAGTCCCGAGTTTGAGTCGTGGAGCTTCTGGACCGTCCTTGCAGAGGGCCACTTCCCTGAGAAGTTTTGGCCAGTCGCAGGACCGGGCTTTGATGCAACCGAATCGCTCACCCCGGATGAGTTCGAGTGCTTCCGCCGAATTCTCCGGGAGACTCACTCCCGTCTTCACTGCCTACAAATTCCATACCCCGGGAGTCAAGCGCACCTGGAGGACATTGGTGAGCAGTGCCGTCAAATCGACCTGGCCATGCTCCCCGCGGTTCGGCACCCCGGGTCATTTGGGCACCATGAGGCCCTCCAACAACGATGCGTTGAGTGTTTTCAAGTACTCCGCAAAGTTATCGAGGAAGCCACTCCCCACGTGTATATCCGTGGATGGGGGCAGTACGCTGCCCTACGCTTCAGTGTGATCCGCCGACAGCCCGATTCGCTGGGTGGCCCTGAGGGTATATCCCCAGGGACAGGAACGGTCAATATGGCTGACCTGTCGGGAGAGGGGAACGACTTGGAACTTCTCGACGGGGGCTTCCCCCCCGAAGACAAGCCGTCGTCAGATCCATCAGTGAGAGTTACTCGTCATCAGAGATACCTCCTGGGGCTCCCCGCACCCACTGAAGCACTGACGTTGAGCCGAAACGTCAGCAAAGGAAAAGAGCACAGCGAGGCTATAAGGCCCGCCGACCCATCTGCCTCCATGCAGAGGGCAGAGGAGGATCCCGAGAAGGCTACGCTACGTCAGCAGCTCGCCGAACAGAAGAGGCTGGTTGACCAGCTCCTCGCCGAGCGCGCTGCAGAACGGCGGCCTGACTATGGTGATCCTAGGCCAGGACAGCAGGGACCGGACCAACCGCCCCTTGATGAGACTCTCCCGGGCAACCGTGATCATGCCGTGTTCGCCGACAGGAGAGAGGCCATTGCTTATGGCAAGAGGGCGCGGTATGTTTCGCCACACCCTCCCGAGCGGCGGGACTACTTGAGGGACCCCGCTCGGATTCCTCCCGCTGCCCCAAGGGGCGCTCCGCCAGCCATCCCACGAGCTGCCGAGTTCGACGACCCGGTCGACGACCCGGTTGAAGGGCCGTGCAATGCGCTCGTGGTTAGAGATCCTCGCCAGGACTGGAACCCATGTCCGGACGATCCGATGGCGGCGCTCATTGCCCGCTTGGAAGCCTTGGAGACTCGGCAGGTGGCGATCCCACCGGACGGCAAGCCCTACCCAGCATGGGTGGATGACATGCCGGCGCCTCCGGGATTCGGGAATCCCACTTTCGCCCCCTTCAATGGGACTGGAGATCCGCCACAGCATTTTCCCCACTTCAACTCGAGGTGCGGGCCTATGTTGGGGACTCCGGCGCAGCAGGAGGCCGCTAAGCTTCGCTGCTTTGTCCAGACACTGGAAGGGCCAGCATTTGTCTGGTACAGCCAGCTTCCCGTCGGGTCGATAACTAGCTGGGAGGACCTTCGTAGACAATTCCTCTACCAGTTCAGTTCCACGACCCGGAAGACGAGTATCGCAGACCTCTTCAAGTGCAAGCAGAGGCCTGATGAGCGAGTCGCAGACTTCGTCGCCCGATGGAAGGGTCTCACGTATTCCCTTGACATGCCATTGACTCAGGAGCAGTTGCTGACAATGTGCGTCGGGAACGTCAAGACCGAGCTGGTCCCTTCCCTGATCACTCAGAATTACCCCGGAGGGTTCAGGGACTTCTCAGACAAAGCTCAACGTCTTGAGGAAGCCCTGCAACAGGCCAGCCAGGCACACCCGCTGCCTCCTATGATTCCTGCAAGGAGAGCCAGCAGGGCTGAGCCCGCTGCTGTGGCCCAGATAGAGGCTCCCAGGCCGTTGGAGCTGCTGCCGGTGAGGCCAGCTCCACCGCCTCACAGGAATCCGCCTCCACGGGCTCAGTTCCCGGCCCAGCAGCGGCAGCCTCAGAACCGGCCGGCCCCTCCGCATAATGTACCGCCACAACCCAGGCGAGATAATCAGGGTCCACCTCCTCGGCAGGCCCCTCCAGCCCCTCGTCAAGACCGCGCTCCCAGGGGCCCGCGACACCTGACGTACTCATTCCATGAGGATCAGGTCCCCGGTTATTTCTGGAGCGCCCTGGAGCAGAGGATTGTGCGACTGCCTGAGTGTTGGAAGCCAGAGGAGGCACATCTCACGGATAACCCCCGCTACTGCCCTTACCATCGAGCCCTGGGACACACCATCCAGCGGTGCTATGTGTTCAAGGACTGGCTCCAAGACCAGATTAACAACAATGTAATCAGGTTGGGCCCAGCTCCAGCACAAGTGGCGGGCGTATTCGTGGGATCAGATGACGATAGTGGCAACGAGGACGAATGGCAGCTGGTCTCCGACCGCGGGTCCCAGAAGTATAATAACTGGATGGCCCGCAAGACGACCATTCGCGCCCGGGGAATCATCCGTGCGTGCTTGAATCAGCCTGAGCCCCCAGAATCTGCGGGTGCTGCTTCGGCGTCGTCGTCCCAGCCTGCCTCTTCCAAAAAGAGCAAACGGCGGCAGCGCAAGAAGGAAGAGCGCGCCCCGCCAGTTCCGCCACTATCCCGTACTCTCGGCGATTTCATGCCCCCGGAGATGGGGGTCCCTCCTCGGATCCGCCCGGTGGTGGATGATTCGTCCGATGAAAGTGTTGGGTACGCTTCGGTTAATACCGTCGAGCTGGTAAATCCCTTTTCGGTTCCCGACATTGAAGAACACCAGGTGGACCTCCCTAGTGTCCCCGGTCGTCGCCACCGTCGGAAGAACCGCAGCAGCAGGAGTCGCCGGGGCACAGCCGTCGGTACCTCCGGCCAGGCCGTGCACGCCACTGAGACTAGGCAGCAGGCTCAAGATCGAGCTCAACGTGCGCAGGCTCCCCATCCGGGGATGACGGATTCGCCTCCGCCACTGTTTGTGGTGTGGGACCAGGCAGAACCGCCTCAGCCGCGTCGCGACCAGCTCCGCCCTGCCACAAGTCCATCCCGGCCTCCTGACTCCAGTACGGTGACCATTTCCCGGACTGCGACCAGTGAACAGCGAGATGCGCCAAGTACCAGTCGACCGCCGATCCAACCGGCAAGGCCCGTCATGCCACCAACCGCAGAGCAACCTCCTGCAACCAGGAACTCGCGCTTGGCCAAAAAGTATGATGTCCTGAAGCACTTGGCCGACATCCCAGCAAGGCTCTCCATCCTTGAGGCTCTGCGCATGTCATCTGAGATGCGCGAGGCACTCGCTGAAGCCCTGAAGAGCCCCCTCCAGTTTGAGACAGAGGTTGCGGCTGCAGAGGCCTTTCACGCCGAAACGATCGAGGACGCCGAATGTCAGGCAGTTATCTCGTTCTCTGGTAAGGATGAAGACCCTCCTATACAGGGACACATTCGTCCGCTGTATGTCACTGGCCAGTTCAACGGCCTTGAAGTCCGGCGTTGTCTTGTCGACACGGGGTCCGGGATTAACCTGATTCCAACTCGGACGCTCCGGAGATTGGGGTTGTCTGAGGATGACTTGATTCCCTCCGACCTCAGGATCCAGGGGTACGACCGCACCGAGCAAACCCCGGTCGGCAAGATACGTTTGAAGACCCAGTTCGGTGACTTGGTTGCCAACACCGAATTCATGGTAGTCTCTCAGGACACTGCGTATAACGCATTGATGGGCAGGCCATGGCTTCACCTTCACGCGGCGGTTCCCTCGTCATACCACCAATGCCTCAAATACTCCCTTAATGGTCGAGTAGGCGTGCTTCAAGGAGATGCCTCTCCTTTTGCCTCATGTGAAGCCCGTTATCTGGACGCGGACTATTACAAGAGCAAGGATAAGCAGATCCTGGCAGGTGAGGTTGAGCATGTCGCTGTTGCGAGCGATCCCTGGGCAGGTCTGGATGACGCTTACGTCCTCCCGATTCACCGGTTGGACGTCGCCATGGTCTTGACGGTCCGTGAGTCTCCTGATGAGACGGCCGCGACCGCCCGCGCCAGCACCAGTGGCCCAGCAGGACCTGGTAGCCCCAATGCAGTTGCCAACGCAGTCTCTCCCGTGGACGATCCCTCCCCGAGTGGAGAGGACGTGGAAGATGCACCCCCAGCCTTTGAGGAGGGCGTCCCCGCCACGGTCGATGAGTTAATACAGGTGAACCTTGGAACCGAAGCCGATCCAAGACCCACGTTGGTCAGTGCCGCCATGCCCTCTGAGGAGCGGCAACAGTACGCGGACTTTCTCAGGAAGCACCGTGATGTATTCGCTTGGGGCTATGACGAGATGCCGGGGCTAGATCCTCAGGTAGCCGTCAACTGCCTTGGTCTCCCGGCGAACCATCGCGGGTTCAAGCAGCCTCCCAGGAAGATGCACCCATCCCATGGTGCCATGGTTGAGGCCGAAGTTGACAAGCTTATCAAAGCCAACTTCGTGAGGGAAGTTCAGTACCCCAAATGGCTGGCCAACATTGTGCCGGTCAGGAAGAAGAACGGGCAGATTAGAGTCTGCATCGACTTCCGCGATCTCAACCGCCACTGTCCGAAGGATGATTTTCCCCTTCCAGTGACAGAGCTGTTGATTGATGCCACGGCAGGGTTCCAAGCCCTCTCCTTCATGGATGGATACTCCGGATACAACCAAATTCGGATGGCCCCTGAGGATGAGGAGTTCACTGCCTTCAGGGCCCCCAAGGTACCTTTTGCTACCGGGTCATGCCCTTCGGCCTGAAGAATGCAGGTGCCACCTACCAACGGGCGATGCACCGCATATTCAAGCCAATCCTCGGCACACTGGTGGAATGCTACGTCGACGACTTGGTTGTCAAATCGCGCAAGCGTCAGGACCATCTCAAAGATCTTGAGAAATTTTTCAGCTTCCTCCGGTCTCGCTGCCTGAAGATGAACCCGTTGAAGTGTGCCTTTGGGGTCACCTCCGGAAAGTTCCTTGGATTTGTGGTAAGATACCGGGGTATTGAGATCGACCCAGAGAAAATCAGGGCGATTAGCCAGATGCCTCCCCCGGGTACCGTCCGGGAACTGCAAGGGTTCCAAGGCCACTTAGCCTATATACGCCGATTCATTGCGAATCTGGCCGGCAAGTGTAAGCCCTTTTCTCGGCTTATGAAGAAAGGTGCCACCTATGTATGGGATAAAGAGTGTCAGACCACTTTCGAGGAAATCAAGCAGTACCTGCTTCAACCTCCGGTCCTGATGCCGCCCGTATCCGGAAAGCCGCTGGTCCTTTATGTGACCGCCCTGGAATGGTCCCTGGGTGCCCTTCTCGCCCAGAAGAACAACGAGGGAACAGAGAATAGCCTCTATTACCTCAGTCGCATGCTCCTCGATGCGGAGGTTAGGTATTCCCCCATCGAGAAGAGCTGCCTGGCGCTCGTATTTGCCGTACAGAAATTACGGCACTACTTGCAGCACCATGAGGTACAGTTGGTTTCTCGGGTAGACCCGTTGAAATATATCCTGAGCCGACCTATGTTGACTGGCCGTCTAGCGCGGTGGGCTGTGATTCTCCAGCAGTTCGACATCAGGTATGTGTCTCAGAAGGCCATCAAAGGGCAGGCATTGGCAGACTTTCTGGCCGCTCACCCGACCTCCGCGGATCAGCCGCTGGATCTAGGCTTTCCTGATGAGACCATTCTCTCGGTTGATCGAGCCGATCCATGCTGGCAGATGCACTTTGACGGTGCCTCCCGAAGCCCCACCGGTAGAAGACTCGATAATCCTAAGCTCAATAGAGTGGGCTTGGGCATCGTCTTCATTACCCCGGAGCGAGCCGTGCTGCCATACTCTTTCCTGTTGTCAGAGGGCTGTACCAACAATGAGGCGGAATACCATGCCCTCATCACCGGCCTCGAGTTGGCTCTCGAGATCGACGTGCCCCGTCTGTGCGTGAAAGGGGACTCCGAGCTGGTCGTTAAGCAGATCAATGGCGACTACGTTGTCAGGAAGCCGGAACTTGTGCCATTGTTGGAGTGCACCCTTCTTCTGATGGCCCGGTTCCCTTCTCGGCCGGAAATTGTCCATGTTCCCCGGTCGCAGAACGGTCGAGCAGATGCTTTGGCCAGCCTGGCTGCGTCACTTGCGGAACCTGAACAGGACAACCTGATCGTCCGCGTGACGCGCCGCAGGCTCATCGCTCCCGTTATCCCGGAAGAAGATCGCGGCCCGTTGGTAAGTAACCTCACCACGGTTGCCCCTATGCCCGGAGCCCCGAGTACCCCAGATATAGCAGTCGAATCAGCCCGTGATTGGAGGGCGCCTTTGGTTGAGTACCTCCAACATGGCATTCTTCCGTCAGATCGGGCCGAGCGCGAGCGAGTTCGACGCCGCGCATCGCAGTTCGTCCTCCAGAGCAGTCCCGGCCTGGAGCAGATCCTCTACAAACGCGGATTTGATGGTGTTCTCCTCCGTTGCCTTCAGGGAGTTGAGATCCCACGAGTCATGCAAGAGGTTCATGCTGGTTCATGCGGCGCCCACCAGACTGGGCCGAAGCTGTCCCACCAGATTCGGAGGTTGGGATACTTCTGGCCCTCTATGATCCATGACTGCATCGAGTACGCCAGGAGGTGCCATGCGTGCCAGGTTCATGCGAACTTTGTGCATCGGCCGCCGGAGCCTCTCCATACCACAAGGTATTCCTGGCCCTTTGCAGTCTGGGGACTGGACGTTGTGGGACCTTACCCGCCGGCGACAGCTCGCCAGTGCCGGTTCATTCTGACCGCCACGGACTTCTTCTCCAAATGGGCAGAAGCGATTCCGCTCAGAGAGGTCAAATCCTGTTCGATCGCTGACTTCGTGACCTCCAACATCATCTATCGATTTGGAGTGCCTCACGCTATCCTCACGGATAACGGAACCAATTTCCGAGCAGCCGAGTTGAAGAAGTTGTACGCCAAGTATAACATCCGCTCGAACCATACATCTCGCTATCATGCGCAGGCGAATGGACAGATCGAGGCGTTTAACAAAACCCTCTCTAACATTCTGCAAAAGATGGTTGGTCAGAACAAGAAGAGTTGGCCGGACAAGCTCCCCAACGCCCTCTGGGCTTATCGGACGACGACTCGCAATTCCACCCAGATGACCCCTTATTCCCTGGTGTATGGAGCTGAGGCCGTCCTGCCCATCGAGATCCAGTTACCGTCCTTGCGCACTGCGGTCTACGACCAGCAAGCGCCGGACAGAGTTGCTGAAGCCCGTCTAGTCGAGTTGGAAGCACTGGATGAGAATAGACTTCGCGCTTTGCACAACTTGGAGAGGCATCAAAGCAGAATGGCTCGAGCTTTCAATAAGAAGGTTCGCCTCCGCTCCTTCCTGCAGGGTGATCTAGTGCTAGCCCTAAGAGCACCGATGATCCCCGGCAGGAAGCCGCCCAAGTTGGAGCCCAAGTGGGAGGGACCTTTTGTTGTCCACAAGGTCTATCCCAATGGCGCGTACTCCCTAGCGACTATGGATGGTGAGCGTGTCACTCCTCCCACCAACGCTAGGTTCCTCAAGCAATACTTTGCCTGAGTGTCCATTCGTCCTGCATGACGCTAAACTGCACTTCGTCCTGCATGACGCTAAACTGCACTTCGTCCTGCATGACGCTAAACTGCACTTCGTCCTGCATGACGCTAAACTGCACTACGTCCGAGCTACAAGACGTTAAACTGTTCAGCATTCGTCCTGCATGACGCTAAACTGCACTTCGTCCTGCATGACGCTAAACTGCACTTCGTCCTGCATGACGCTAAACTGCACTTCGTCCTGCATGACGCTAAACTGCACTTCGTCCTGCATGACGCTAAACTGCACTACGTCCAAGCTACATGACGTTAAACTGTTCAGCATTCGTCCTGCATGACGCTAAACTGCACTTCGTCCTGCATGACGCTAAACTGCACTTCGTCCTGCATGACGCTAAACTGCACTACGTCCGAGCTACAAGACGTTAAACTGTTCAGCATTCGTCCTGCATGACGTAAAACTGCCTCTCAAGAACTACGTGCGGCTTGATTCCCATCCTTATGGGATACGTAGGACCGCCTGAACATTCATGTTTCAGGCCCAGCCCCATCCTTCGGGAATTTCCATCCCATCTCGGGCCCTTGGCCCAGTTGCCCCCGGGTGTGCGGCGTATGGTGTGAGTGCGGGGCTATGCCCTCATTCACGTCGGTTTGCTCGTCACGCTGTACGCCCCCCCCACGTTTGGGGATGCCTTCTGCTCCCCCCTTCTTTTTTCCTCATCGTCCTGCATGACGTTAAACTGCACTTCAAGAACTACGTATGGCTTGATTCCCATCCTTATGGGATACGTAGGACCGCCTAGACATTCATGTTTCAGGCCCAGCCCCATTTCCTGGGAATCTCTATCCCGCGTTGGGCCTCTGGCCCCCAGTTCCCCTCCTTTTTGTGCGAGGCGTATCGCGTGAGCGGGGGATTACGTCCTCATTCACGTCGGTCTACTGGCCGCGCCGTACGCCTCCCCCGTGTGTGGGACTACCTCACACCCCTCATCGTCCTGCATGACGTTAAACTGCCTTTCCAGAACTACGTATGGCTTGATTCCCATCCTTATGGGATACGTAGGACCGCCTGGACGCTTGTGTCTCAGGTCCAGCCCCGTCTTTTGGTTGATCACGGGGATCTGCCCCCCTTCAGTTGCTCTCAGGGTGAGTCCTCCGACCCTTTCCGGAGATCTGTTAACATGTTTTGGGTGCTTCGGTCTATGACTCGTAGTGTCAGATTCAATCCCGACAAGTCCTGTGTTGCTTGTCAGGCCCCGCGCTTCCTCTTGTTCGAGCCTTCACTCAAAGGGATCCTCGTTAGCGGTTTGGGTACGATGCCTCAGTGCTCTCCCACCGCTCCGGGTCGATTTACCGGCGGGTTTTGGGCCGCAATTCGATATGAATCCTGCGATTGAGCGGTTGATGCTCGTTTTGCTTGCCCCGTCTTAGGCTGACGCGATCGGATGTTGTGTTGCGAATGCGTCAGCAACATCCTTGATCGCCATGTCAGCTCCTTCAGGCTCTGAACATTGGTTGCGCAGTCCTCATCACACTCCGCCTTTGTGCGTTGTAGTGGGATCTTGACACTCTCTTCATACTGACCTCCGGTACGCCTTTACACGTTAGGCAGACCAACCAGGGTAATGATGTCGTTCGAGGCTCCCATGATCTGAGCACCAAGGATGTATGCAGATATCCTCCCTAAGGGCCATGCGTAGCTGGACCCTCGTCCCCATAAGGAGGAGGGAGTCGCCCGAACAATTGCGTTCTGGGCCCAGTATATCTGGAGGCTAGCATCTCTGCCCCTCGGGTGATGGACATGTGCAGACCCCTATCCCAAGACTCTTCTCCTGGAATCGTGCGTGACCGCAGGGCTGGGTATGTTCCCACCTCCGCCGTGTCCGCCGTACCGCAATAAGCGGATTCCTCCATGGTCCGAACCACACGACCTTAAACTGTGTTGTCTGGTCCTACCACACGACCTTAAACTGTGTTGTCTGGTCCTACCACACGACCGTAAACTGTGATCGTCTTGGCCGCCCGACGAGAAAACGGCACTGCATCGTGATGTTCCCCTCAGGGGACACTCACGTTGGGCGCTGGTTAATAGCCACGCCATTCATCAATGCCTTCCGTGGCT
Source organism: Viscum album (assembly GCA_963277665.1). Lineage (NCBI taxonomy): Eukaryota > Viridiplantae > Streptophyta > Magnoliopsida > Santalales > Viscaceae > Viscum > Viscum album. The sequence continues at coordinate 596,596,809 of OY728159.1, read as the reverse complement.
TGATTATTGTGGCGACGCCAGAGATTTCTCAATCACGGGCATGTCGCCGCACAAAGAAAAACCATTCATCTTTAAGGACAAACAAGAAATATCAAATGCCGCTCCTTTTGTGTGCGAGGGTCAGACCCGCACTCTTCCCCGCGCTGGTGCCCGATTGTGTTGCACCGCGCTTCAAGAACTACGTGCGGCTTGATTCCCATCCTTATGGGATACGTAGGAACGCCCGGATGTTTGAAACTTCGGGTCCAGCCCCCCACCTCTTAGAGATTCCCCCTTCTCTGGGGAATCCGCCGCCTTCAGGTCACCCTCAAGGCGTGTTCCCCGACCCCTTGTCGTGGTCCACCGGTGTCGAGAGTACTCTGGTTTATTGCCAGGAGGGTCAGGATCCGCTTGGTCAGGTTTCCTCCACTTTTCAGGCTTCGTGCTCCCTTTCATTCGGACCCATCGTCTACGCCCTGGGTGGAGCCCCCGTGAACGGTTCGGACACAATGCCTCAGTGCTCTCCCACCGACTCGGGCCGGTACCCCCAATGGCCTCGGGCAGCAAATCGATATGAATCCTGCGATTGAGCGGTCGATGCTCGTTTGCTGCCTCATTCCACCAACGGTTAGTGCGATATTGATGCTGCTTTTCCGCCACGGTCGGCAGTACTCCCATATCGTTGCGCCGGTGCCCCCAGTCCTTGAGTGAATGGCCGCATGATTCACATTTTCCACCTCCCATTCTAACCAGGCGAAACCTCGACACTCCTGACACTATCCCTCAGTGCATCTTCGCATGTCCAGGGGATATGACCAGATGCGGCGTACTTTGAGGTCCTTATGGTCCGAGCTCTAAGACCTTAAACTAAGATCTCCCCTTATGGTCCGAGCTCTAAGACCTTAAACTAAGATCTCCCCTTCTGGTCCGAGCTCTAAGACCTTAAACTAAGATCTCCCCTTATGGTCCGAGCTCTAAGACCTTAAACTAAGATCTCCCCTTCTGGTCCGAGCTCTAAGACCTTAAACTAAGATCTCCCCTTCTGGTCCGAGCTCTAAGACCTTAAACTAAGATCTAGCCCTTATGGTCCGAGCTCTAAGACCTTAAACTAAGATCCTCTAGCCGATATGGTCCGAGCTCTAAGACCTTAAACTAAGATCCTCTAGCCCTATGGTCCGAGCTCTAAGACCTTAAACTAAGATCTCTCCTTATGGTCCGAGCTCTAAGACCTTAAACTAAGATCTCCCCTTATGGTCCGAGTTCTAAGACCTTAAACTAAGATCTAGCCCTTATGGTCCGAGCTCTAAGACCTTAAACTAAGATCCTCTAGCCCATATGGTCCGAGCTCTAAGACCTTAAACTAAGATCCTCTAGCCCTATGGTCCGAGCTCTAAGACCTTAAACTAAGATCCTCCACCTTTATGGTCCGAGCTCTAAGACCTTAAACTAAGATCCAGCCCTTATGGTCCGAGCTCTAAGACCCTAAACTAAGATCTACCCTAAACGGGATTCTACGTCCTGCATGACGTTAAACTGCACTCACAGAACTACGTGTGGCTTGATCTCCAGCCTGATGGAGTACGTAGGAACGCCCGGGCATTTCGACTCGGGTACAGCCTCAGGGATCGTTAAGTCCCGCCCCTCCTCGTCGCCGGCCGTCTGGCCTGACTTCGGGTAGAGTGGTGCAGTTGTGATATTCTCCCCGATTCAGCCCGGGATGCCCCATCGCAAGGATGGGAAGCGACGGTTTCCTCGTCAGAGAGGTGCTGTCTGAGAATTGAGGTGACTCACGGCCAGATTAGTGCATCCGCCTAATACGCTTCCCCCACGGTGGCGCAATTTTGAGAGCGTTGGATTCTGTCCGAACAAATCGTCACTTCGCCCCACGCTTCGCATGCCCTGTTGATCTGGATTTTCCACCCTTGTGTCTGAAGGAACCCCAAAGCGGTATTCATGATGACATGTGGTCCGCCTCCTGCAATATGAATGATGGCCTTTTTCGGTCCGTCTATTGCAGTTGTTATGGTCGATCCACTGTCCGCCTACCGTCTTGGGCATTTCCTGGAAGGCCGACCGTTGTGGATGTCTGGATTCGGGACACGCGATTCACCCTTTCTCGTTTCCCTATGTTCGGATAAAATCTCAACGCCCCTAGCGTTGTCCCGCTCGTGTGTTGGAACAAGTTGGGGGATGATACATTGGTTAGGTCTGAGGTCTCCTTTCCTAGGAATGACCTCCCTCTTTTCTCCAGAAACCCAGCGCCCTTATTTATAGGCGAGGCCGGGGCCGCGCTGCGCGGAAAGCGCTTTGCGCGACCGCAGCGGCGAATTTCGCGACCGGCGCCCCTTTTTGCGCGCCTAAGTCCCGCGCCGCCCAGGACTTCGGCATTCCGGCGTCTCCCTCGGAACCCGATCGTTGCGACCTCTCGCCGATCAGATTCCGAGGGGGGGCTTTTGTAGACGCCGGAAAAGTCCGTTGTTCCCAAACGAAACTCCGGATGCGGAAAGCGAAGTGATATTTGGAGTCGGAAGAACGTTTCGGAGGGCCGAAGGCCTTGCGCGGAATTTCAGAGGCCCGCGCGCAAAGGTGATGTTCCGCGCGCAAACCCCCCGGGATGCGCGCAATGCGCCGGCCCGGCGCGCAATTTTGCGCGCCGCGGATCCGCGCGACTCCCTGGCGCGCCGCGCCCGATTCCGCGCCCGCGAGGAGAATTTCGCGCTCGCACCCTGGATTCCGCGCCCGGGGTTGCCTATAAATACAAGGCGACCCCCAAGGTTTCAAGGGTTGCTGGAAGTCGAAACGTCTCTCGTGCGCGCAATTCAACCCCTTCCGCGCGCAATGACGAACTTCAGGTAACCTCCTTTCTTTCGCGCAAGAAAGCCTCGGGGTCCGCCTTCGCGCGCAATCCCCGCTGGCTCCTTTCATTTGAATAAACACTCACCCTAAGGCCTTTGCGCGCAAAAGAACCCGCTTGCGCGCAATTGCCCCCGGGGTGCGCGCAATCCGGCCCGATTGCGCGCACCCCCCCTTCTTTCAAGTGGCCATTCGTTAAAGAATGAGCCGTTGCCCCCGCGCGCTATCCGAAGCCCGGTGTGAGCAATCTCAAACATCTGCGCGCAAGGCTCTGGCCCAATTGCGCGCCAGCCGCCCCGATTGCGCGCTGGCCCGCAGTATTGCGCGCAAAGCTTCCTTTTTGCGCGCAATCTGCCAGGGTCGTCCCCGTTGACCTCCTAAGGGTACCTGCCCGCGTGGCGCCCGATGCTCCTCATCCTGGGTGCCCGCACCGTGCGTTGTCTTCCCGTGCGGCCCTCCAGGTTCGTGCGAAGTGACATACACCCATCGTCCGGCAACCTCTGCCCTGCATGATGTTAAACTGCACATACGTCCGAGCTACAAGACGTTAAACTGTTCAGCATTCGTCCCGCATGACGTTAAACTGTGCATACGTCCAGCATGACGTTAAACTGCATATGCGTCCAGCATGACGTTAAACTGCACATCCGTCCAAGCTGCACGACGTTAAACTGCCTAGCCCCCATCGTCCGCGCTGCAAGACGTTAAACTGCCAAGTGCTTCGTCCTCAACACATGACGTTAAACTGTACTTCGTCCGGCAAGACGTTAAACCGTCCGCTTCGTCCTCAACACATGACGTTAAACTGTACTTCGTCCGGCAAGACGTTAAACCGTCCGCTTCGTCCTCAACACATGACGTTAAACTGTACTTCGTCTGGCAAGACGCTAAACCGTCCGCAACCTGATCCCGTGCTCTGCACGCAGGGTCCCCCCGGTTTGGATGTGGCCCCCACCCGCTCGTCTCTGCAGGGATGTCGGGATTGCCCCTCTTTAGGGACGATTTAATGGGAGTGGATTTTCCCTACGGGGGCAGGGTATTACAAACCCCTAGTTTCTCGTGGGAGGCTGCACATGTGTATCTCCATTGCGCCTCCCCACTGCCGAAGCCAGTAGAGGGTCTGACTGGGATCGAGGTGTCTTCTGCTTTCGGTCCAAGTCCCTTCCAACTGAGTTTTGCAGCATCCGGGCTGCCCCAAGTGCGTAAGTCCTGACAGAATGAACTACGTGGACTTTGATCCCTGTCTCCTATACAGGGTACGTAGGAAGCCTCCCTGAGGTCCAAGCCCACCACCTGGTCGTCCCGGTCGTATTTACGTCGGTTCGTCCATCAGTGGACCCCTCCAGGGTTCACGCTTGCGTTGATTCACCTATGAATCCGCCCCTGTGGAAGACTGCCCGTGTGTATCTCCACGGTGCCTCCCCACAGCCCCCCTTTTCCATTTCCCCTTTTATCGTCCAGCATGACGTGAAACTGTGATCCACCCGGCCGTTCCATCCCCCTCTGTGCGAGGTGGTTCGGTTCAATCCTCCGCCCGGCGGCCTAGACCTCTTCGTGAGTCGGCTTGCCGACGTCCAGCATGACGTTAAACTGTATGCCCGAACTACGTTGACTTTGATCCGTGTTAACGCGCGGTACGTAGGAAGCCCCTCTGGGGTCCAAGCTCTTCACTTCATCATCCATCCTGATCCTTACCCGGGCCGCCACATCCCGGTGGGGTCATGCCACTTCACTCCACTCCACATCATTTGGGAAGCCGCCCATGTGCTGGCCCCAGCGTCGGAGGTTCCCCGCAAGGGGTTCTGTCATCTGATCCGCTTTTCGTGTTGATCGGTCCGATGCCGTCCCCGCTGGACGTTAAACTCGCGGCATACCCCGTGTTAAACATGGGAAGCTGAGGAAAACCTCAGGTGACACAGTTCCCCGCACCTAGTACGGGATGCCTCAGGCCATCATGCCTTCGAGAAGCCCTATTAGGGACGGAAGACAGATGTGCAGAGCCGCAGTGTTACGACATGCCCCCAGCACCCAGAGCCACCCGGCCTTCTCACCGCAGGTTGCTGCCCCGCCCAGACTCCTTGGAACGTCCGGGCGGAAGCAGCGTAATTAACCGGTGTCCATGAAGATATGGCGCCGGGAACGAGATTCGCGAACATTCTTAAGTCTATGAGGGAGACCCGGATTAGGCGACGAGTTCCGAGGAGACGTCCAAGGAAGGAGGAGCCGACATCCCATCATCCCGGTTTCGATCAAAGAGCAGACGCCCCTGAATAAGGGACGGATGCCGCCCGCCCTTGGAAAGCGGGACTGCGGGACCACAAGCCGCGCGCCCATCCCCTCGGGTTGACGGGTGCACGCGCGAACGCGTCCTGGCGGAACAGCGTAACCCGACGCACATCCGCACCGAAACAACAATAATATGTTATTCCAATGGTTAAATAAAATAGTTCATTTTTTATAATTAATATATTTAATAACATTCATACACTTATTCTGGGAAGACATGGCCTCAGAATCACATATAGCCATATCACCAAGTCTCTAAAATAATCCATATAATAATTATAAATAATATATGGAAAATATGAAATGTTACATTCTCTACACATTGGTATTTACATCCCCATAAATAAAAAACAAGTTCCACTCAAAAAGATGTGGGTATAGATCATGAATATGAGCCTACCACTCCCATGTTCTCTCATGGAGATTCTCATGTTGCCACCTAACACACATCAATAAAACGTGTCACTCAAAAAGGATCATCTCTCATCCATATTTAATCTATACGAGTTTCATAGAAAATTTTCTCCATCCTCAATATCTAGATCACCCTAGTCAATAATGTGCAATGGGTCATGAACGTAACCCATAGATGTGACTTGTGGAAGACATTTTGAATGTGGTCTAATTGTAGAGTTAGAGGTAATCAATGGTCCATCTCTCAATCTCTATGAAAAATATGTAAATGAAAGATGAATCTCTAGATCCCTTGACACCATAGACAAATCCCTTCAATCCAAATCGATGTGAGACCCTCAAAAACCCATTTTATCCACTCTAGAACTCCAATTTCCTCCTTCTCCTATCACCATAATACTTCTAATGGATTTGTGTAGTCTTCATGCACATTTGGATGATCTACACCTTCTCTGTTGTAGATTGCCCAAAATCTAGGCCAATTATTGCCACCTCTCTAGGATCAATCCAGAAAAGTGGTGACCTACATGGTCTCCCATACAAATCCTTTAATGATTCCTTACCAATGGTGGAGTTGTAGCTATTTTTATACAAAAATTCCACGAAGGGTAGGTGATCATGATAACTATTGCCAAAGTCTTACATCAAGCTCGTAGCATAACCTCTAGAATCATAAAGGTTTTCTCAGTCTTCCCATCAGTTGTTGGGTGAACAATTGTGATAAGGAATATATGGGTATGAAATTTTTCCTATAATCCCTTCCAAAACTGGGACATTAAATAAGAATTTCTATAAAAACTATCCTCGATGGAACTACATGGACTCAAACAATATCTTGCATGTAGAGGCATCCCATGATCTCTACTAAACTCTGAAAATGTATAGCTATGAATATGGAAGAATTGGTGAGTCAGTCTATGATCACCCATATGGAATTATGTCCCTTGTACATATATGGGAATCCCCTCATGAATCTCATAGATATCCCATCCCACTTCTACTCTTTCTCCTTAAGGGGTTGATATAAACATGAATGAACATGGTGCTCATCCTTCACTTGCTGACAAGTAAGACATTGAGAAATCGACACTGAAACTCTTTTCTACATTCTTGGACAAGAAAATTAAAGTCAGAGGTCCTGTTACATATTAAAAACCACTTTAAACGCAACCATATTTTATTGTATAAATGTAATTCAAAACATCCTCCTTTAATGTCACTAGTACCACTAAGAGTCCTCTGAGAATAACTTCAGGGTTGTTTCCTTTATAAAATACATCAAGATCATTTCTTTGGATATCCCTACACATTGGGTATCATAATAAGTATCCTCAAGTGGTGACTACCTGACTCGTTGTAAGAGTAGATGGCCGGAAACAACTGACTATAGTTAAAAAACTCCATTTTCTTCATGAAATGATAACTACAATAAGGATAACTAGTCCAAATCCTCATTTAGAAACTGTTTACTAGATATCTTATTGAGATAATCCAATACCATGTTCCCCTTCCCAAAATTATTTACAATCTTAAATTTTTAGTATTAGAGGTGCTAAATCCATCACATCTATCCCATGCTAAGATAATTTTAAGAGAAGACAGACACAGGACTCCTATTGTTGGAGTATATGCTAAATCAATCTCCAAATAGGTTTCTTCACCTCATCATCAAAGGGAAAAATAATAGTCATAACTTAAGCTCAAGGTTCAAATAGTTATGATACTGGTGTCTCAACTAGTTCAAACCATAGGCGAAAACTACTTTCCACCTCATCATAACACAAGCACGTCTACTGATTGATCCAAAAGAGAACACTATGTACACGACACCCAGATATAATGACCTCGATACGGGAGCACACATCATCTTCTACCTCAGATACGGAAAGCATTTTTGTAAATTTTCCATCCACATGACTAGCTTTGATTTCATAGACATGGTTTCTAATCATGATACTACTCTATAGAATTAAGGTACAAACATCTAACAGTACCCATCTAATCAAACGAAAATCTACACCTCGGTGACACTATTGGGTGGATCAAATGTAATCACTACCCCATCCTTCTCTAGATCCACTGAAAAACCATATTTTGAGATGACGTTTACTATAAATTGTTCCTCTCAAACCATATAATGACACTTTGATAGCTTCCTGAAAATATAGTTCTCTCATAGTGACTCTAGGACTATCCTCAAGTGTCTCATGCGATATTCCTCATATTCCAATAACACTAGGAATTTATTGATAAATACTACCATGAACCGATCAATGAATGGATGAGTGATGGTTTTATGGTTCCCATGAATATTACAAGGTAATTATTCTAACCAAAAGACATTACCAAGTTCTCTTATTATAAATAATAACACCTAAAGTACATATTGGGTATATCTACATCTTGTACTCACAACTAGTGATAGCCTGATCTGATTTCAATCTTTAAGAACCACTACACCCCTATCAACTGATCAAAGATTTTTTCAATACCCATTAGTGGATATTGCTTCTTCATAGTCAGCTAGTTCAAGCAACTATAATCAATACAAAACCTCAAAATCTCATATGTCCTCTTGAAAAAAAACTAGTACTTCCTAAGGTGAAACACTAGGTCAAACAATCCCCTTCCTTTTCATGTTATTTGACATCATCCTATAATCTCGAAGCAGTAAAATCGATATTTGATATGCTAGTGCAGATATCAGTGTCAACCTGAGATGCAAGAAGATGTAGAAATATTCCTCTTAGCATACAGGTTATACTAGAATATTTATAGGAAATATTTCATCGTAATCTTCCACGACCACATGAAACTAGAAAATCACAATATCTACTAAGACTATGGTAATGCTAGAAAACTGATGACTAATCAAATGCACCCTACTATGCACATGTCCATCCTATTCTATCTTGGTTTTCTTTTCTCTAATAATGGAAATCCAATTCCTATTACTACGGTTAGATCACATGCCCTGAATGAAATAATAAATCTAGGTATGAACGATAGATATATAATTCATACCTAATATGATATCAAAAATCCTAATTTATATAATAAATATAACCTATAAAAACACACACCACCAACTGTGGCATTGCACTGTTGGTACATGTGAGAAATCACTGAGTCACCACCCTTCATAGTCTCCAACTACAGATGTCGAGTGAAAATTTCATTTGAAATCTATATGTATCTAATAAGAGAAGTGGGAAAGAAGGAATGTCTAGAACCTGTGTCCATAAATATTTCAACTAATTTAGAAAATATATAGATCGTACCACATATCATTCCTAGAGATTCAGGGTAATATGCTTCCATATCTTGAAAAAATCCTCAACCCTACCCACTAGCTCCCTAGCCTGGCATGGACCACCTGGGGGTGGAGGTGGTAATAGGATGAACCATTGACCACCTCCTACTACCATTTCAGACCCTTTTCATGTCCACCACCCTATAGACTACCTTCTACTAACTTTTCATCTACCTTAATAATCCCTTAACCGTATGCTAATAATATATACAACATGATGGGAAATCATGTTCCATATGTCCCCACCATCATATAAGAAACAACATCGTTATCTTGGGTGATTTGAGATAACATGAGATCCCTAAACCACTGAACATGAAACTATGGATCTTGTCCTAAATCATATAACAAACTTGTATTCCCATGACTATCATCTACTACCTATTTTCAATGTCATGGGTACTAGGTACCAACTATAGTCTCCCACTACTTATGACTACATTTCATGATACCTGTCTACTAATAAGGTTCACTGAAGCACTCCAGCATTGGTGGAAATGATAAGAGATCCCAAGGACTCCCAGATGTCCCAATTTAATCCCTGATCAATGGTCCAAGACATGAAGAACATGTATCTTACCATATCCTGGTATTAATATGATAGATTAGTAAACATTTTTGAATACTCAACCATGATCATACTACCCTACCGTAGATGGAAGTGATCTTGTATTCATACTCATAAAAATATAGCTAGATACAAATCCTCTATGAAGAGATTCAAAATGTCTATCCAAGAGATATCTATATTTTCATGTGACTGAGTCACCAAGCTCCACCATCTACTCATACAGATCTCAATAGGACTCACTACACAAACTATCATCTGGTATGAATATTTCCACACATGGTGGAAAATGAGAGTGATTACCTCTAGGGAGTCCTTACCATCCGAGGGTCTGTTTAACCCGAAATCCTAGGAGGATTCTGCCTTTGAAACCCATACAACACACTCATCAAACATTCATCCTCAACTAGTAGTGCTGGTGATAGTTGATGCTAAACGAGTTTTGGTACTTATGGAAAACCACATTGAGGTTCAATATCTAGTAAATTCGCTTGTATTGATGTCTCTTCACAAGGCTGATCATCCTCATAATCAGACAGTGGAAACATGGTTGGTTGTCTACATGGAGGAATCTTGAAATTTACACATGATGTACAATGATAAAAGTGTATATATAGGGATATGACTAAAGAAGGACATGGAAAACGCATCAAATTATAATATTATTAATATTCTAATGTTTTCAATGTAACTATTGTTTCCATATACTAATTCAAAGGGTATGTGATAGAGTCCAGGTGTATGGATACATCTTCCAACACATCAACACTAGATCCCTATCCTGAAATCTAGATATTAATCACCAAACAATCTCTCCCCAAACCAAACTCACCAACTTAGGTCCTAATGTAAAACCATAATCCATTGATATCACTCTATCATGACCCATCCTAGAGGGGCCCGTGTCGCAACAATCCCAATCCCACATCCAATAGGCTTAGAGATACTGGCCAAAACATATTAGACAAACCCCCCCATATGGGAGGCATTAGTCTCATGTACGTACAAAGAGAAGCACACACAACGACAATCCCATTGAATGCTGAAATGTAAAATAACTAAAAAAATGTAAGTATAGTTCAATGATCTAACAATAGAGTAAGAGAATAATGTGATCTAAACAGAAAATCGAAAAAATAAGAAGAACCAAAAAATATAAAGTTTCCATCAAAAATTAATGGTTATTACTATGTTAGAAGAATTATACATTAAATATCCTTAGCCCATCAGACACTATATATGCTCCACCCTCTCCCTATCCTCCCATGACATCGTAAAAAAGGGTGTCTTCTGCACAAGAAACAACATATTTTGGAAAATCCCATAAAGGGGTGAGTATACCAATACATAGTAGGACACCATGAAAACCCTAAAAATGAATCACCATTTATAGTATTCTCATTATAGGATATACCAATCAATATATAATAGATAAATATAACATAGATATGCTCAATAAAGACACCTCACCATCTAGCGGTCATAACCAAACTTCATCCACATGATTCTGTTCAATGAATTTTTCGTTGAGGGAGAACACCCTACAAAGGTCATGCTACCATGGGAGATACTCGACAAATAGTTATGGGCCATTGTGGACCTTCCATGGAATATCACTATTCTAAATGAACCGTGATACATAGATAGGGGGTCACACCTAGAACTACTGGGGGAGACCAAGAAACCATTATGGATCAACCATAAACCTAGGGGATCATATATAAGCGATTCAACAAACAAAAATGATACATCCATCTAGATGGAGGATAAACACATTTATCTGGTAGGCCATACCGATTCCACAAAATCCAACTATGGATTATATAGTATCACAATATAGTCTCATAGAGGGACACCAAAACTCTATATGAGACTCGACCTCTTGAGGGAATCACAATCCAGTGATGTTGATGTTAGGCCACATTGTATCCTACATGGAAAGGACTATTGGAATGAAATAAACTTATACTAGTATAAATTAAGAAAATGAAGATCCTCATGAACTCTTGAATGGAGTACATGGTATTACCAACTATCCAAAGTCCATATGATGTGGATGATTCTCCAAAACATGTTGTATATATATAAATTTCTTGTATAAGGATATACATGGCATGTAGAGACACACAGTATCTTTCCATTTTCAACTGGTCATGTCCGTGTACCTAAGCCCTCTTCATGTATCGGTGTGTGTACCAAAAGCCATGTTTGTGTGGGAGTATACGGTGTGTCTTTGCCCATGTTTTTTGAAACGTGTATGTTTACTTATGAAGTACACACTGATTTAAATGAGAGGTTCACACAATGTGGGGAGAGGGTCACTCTACATGTTATACATAACATTGATTGGAACACTAGAACATCAGCCAGGGGGGCCCACAAGGCATGTAATCCTTAAATACACAACTTTTATCTCGGGATTTTCCATATCCATTAAGGATCTCTTCAACATCGATATATTCAACACAAGAACCTCCAATCAGGTCAAAACTTTCACATATGGGTTAATATGAACCACTAATTTTTATATGCATGGATTTCGGGTTTGAATCTGCATGGAGATCACTATAGTCTATCAATTCATTGCCTCATGTCAAAACTAGGTTGAAAAGATACATCAAATCCATTCAAATCCACTTCTATTCATCAACCACTGTCATCTCACCTTGATCACAACACTGATAATGAGACACACCAATTGAATCGATCCCTTGAACTATAGAATGGTTTCACAATAATCATGTATTTGGTATTCATCGAACCATGGAAAAAAGGAAGCATCCATGACGATCATGGAATGAAAATAGGATGAAATCCAAAAACCATAAAATTGAGGAATAAACCTCATCTCTTTTTTATTTGGACTCGATTGATTATCATAGAAAGGATGAACAAAGATGGTGAAATCAATGATCCAAAAATGATCCCATAAATGTTAAATATATCGACGATGAACATACCAATTCATTTTCATGAATTCAACAACTTTTGCCTAAGATAATGAATGAGATTTAATGAAAAAGGAAAAACATCCTAACATGAGTTGGATAAATCATCTATGAAGAAGTATAGTGTTTCTATCACTGATGTGGTCCATAGATTCTGTTGGTGCAATGATCTGTGATCCGATCATGGTCCATCATCGTTCACCTGAGAGAATTATCAAGATCTCTTTTAAATGGTCCTCTATCATCTCTAAGGATATGTGGCTAACCCTGGGGTTCGAACATAGTATTATATTTAAGACAAAACCATCATAATGTTAACGAAATGAAATAAAATAATTTTAATAATTTATAGTATACATTTTATGCCCATGTCAATTTTTTCATAAAGAACCCTTATTGACTAATGTTTAGTCACACCTATGGTAAAACCACCTTTTAGATCTCAATGTTTCCCATAGGTTTTTTATTTGGGATCTATTTAAATTGTATTCCTCTCTTTTGAGAAAATTGGAGATGAGTGTTATTTAATATATTCCTAACATTTATTTTGGGTATAGTGTGTCTTAGAATCACTTTCCTTCTCATCACCTAGTCTCAAAACATAATACAAATAATATTTTAAAATAAAACATGATAAAATCAAGAAGTTAATTTCTACCCACATTTTGGATTTTCATATTAAAAAATATACAACAAGGGATTTTCAAAATAATGTGGTTACTGAGCAGGAATCTGAGCATCCTGATCTAATGTGCTCTATATGAGATTACTGTGGTGGAACATGCATGCACCAATGGAATCGATCACCCCTAGAGGATCTCCTTTTTTCAATCTTGGATCCCTACTTGGTACTCGAAAAGGATACTCCATCATCGGTGACCATCTCATCCAAAGAGATAATGTGTGATGGATAATGCTTTTACCACATTAGTTAAGAAATTTGGAAGACTGTGTATACCCGGTCTATCTATAGTGGTAGAGATATGCGATATGCCACCTCACCAACACTATGTAGAATCTGGAAGTGACTAAAATATCTCAGAGTTATATTGCCACCATAGCCAAATACACTCATTCAACATCAAGTTGATAACCTCAATAACAAATTTCATCCATTATCTAACACCAAATAACTTTTTATCTACTCAAAATAAGACTTTTTATTGCTATGTGTAGTCTTCATTCACTCCAGGATCTTTTTCAACTTCTCTGTTCTTACTCGCACTAAAGCTGGGTCCATGAGTGCCAAATATCTTGGGCCAGTCTAGCAAAATGGTGACCTGAAGGGTCTCCCATACAAATCCCTTAATGGGTCCATACCAATTGTTGAATATTAGATATTTTTTTATTCAAAAACAACAAAGGTAAGGTAATTATATAACTAGTTGCAAACTATAACATGCAAGCTTCCAACATTTCCTCTATAACATGAATTCTCAGGTCAGTGTGGATGTAGTTTTGGGTGAAATGCTATAGTGAATCCTAACTGGGTACCAAATTCCTCATTTAATCCCTTACACAACTCTAATGTGTTTCAGTCATCTCAATCATAATCAATCGTTAATGGAACTCCATGGATTCGAACTATATCTTGTAAGTATTGGTTCCCCACGATATCAAATGAATTTCTCTCCCTTAAATCTATGAAGTGGGATGGCTCCCTTAGTCGGTCTATGATCAAACATATATAATTTTATCCCATGGAAATATGTAATAATATTATCATGATGTAAATGGATATCCCATCCCACTTCCACTTTAGCACCTCAAGGGGTGGAGTGAAACCCACTAGAATATAGTGTTGAGCCTTCACATGCAGACATGTAAGGCATTGAGAAACAAACTTTACAACTCCTTTATTAATTTTTTGCTACTAAAACTAATGTTAGAGGTACCAATATATCTTTTAAACCCATATATTCACCACCAAGTGATACATACAAATGTAATTTATAACATCCTCCTGCAACATCATAGGAACCGACAATTGCCATTTGATTATAAAAAATACCACCTACCATTATAAAATCTATCCAGAGCTTATCGGGTGGATAACAGAGCATAGAGGGTCTCATAGCTTTAATTTCCAAGTAGTGCCTCCTAGAATCATTGAACGCGTTGAGGGGTGACAACCATCGATTGGAGGTGAGATTATCCATCTCTATACACAAAGAATAAATTCACCAAGGCTAACTTCTCTGATGGATAATTTAGATATTGTGAACTAGATCTCATACTAAGTACATATTCTACAATATTCCCCTTGATTAGAGTATATATAATCTCAAATTCATAGCTTGTAAGATCTATAACCATCACTTATGTCTCAAATGAAGATCTTTATGGGAGAAGAAATACTTGGGACTCTTGTTGTTAGAGTCTACGATAAATTGATCTCCCATCAGGTACTGTCACCACATCTTCAATTAAAAAACTACTACTGCTATATAAAGGACATGGGTCACATAGTTCTTCCCGTGTAGTTTCAATTGGCGTGAACCAAAGGAAATAACTTCTTGTATAAAGATATGACCACAACCATGTCCATCCCTTGATACTTCAATGAAGTTACGTACCTTGAACCCTGCTCCAGTTATGCTAATATGGGAGCACACATCATCCTATATCTCATCTCCTAAAATCAATGGTGGATGTTTTCCATTTGAAAGAAAGGATTCTCTTTCCTGGTCATAGTTTTCAAGGTTGCTTATACTCTGGAGATGTCAGTTACAAACCTCCAATAGTACCCAACCAATACAAGATAACCCATAACCTCAGGGAGCATTATGGATGGTTCCCTAGTAAGATCTACATTATACATCACATGATCCCCCAAAACTAAAACCTATGATATGAAGTGTCCTAGAACATGGGCCTCTCGAATAAAAAACTAACACTTCGAGTTCTTCCTATAAATCTGGTTCTCTCAGTTTGTTTCTAGAACCATCCTCATGTGTCTTACATTCTCCTTCTCATATTCTGAATACACTAGAACTTCATCAATAAATAAAACCATGAACATGTCTAATAATGGATGAATTATCCAGTTCAAGAGTCCCATGAACAATTATAGTAAAATCAACATGCCAAACAACATCACAAAATAATCATAGTGATCGTAATGAAACCTAAAGGTTGTCTTTAGTATATCCTCAAATCATACTCATAATTGGGGAGAGCATGATCTGAGGTAAATCGTTATGAACCACCACACACCACTCAACTAATCATAAACTTCATAGATCATTGAGATTTGATACATTTTCATCACAGTCACCTAGTAAACACACCAATAATACAAACACAACCTTAATCTCTCATCTTCCATCTTGGAAAACAAAATAGGGGCTTCCCATAGTGAAAAGCTGGGTTGAACAATGCCCTTCCTCTTCAGGTCATCCAATTATATCTTTAGATCGCAAAGATCTATGGGAGACATTATATATGTTGGTGAAAATATCTGTTTCATCTCAAGAGGCATTTCGATATAGAAATCTACCACTCAACTAGAAGGTAGTCCTAGAACATCATTAGGAAAGACATCCTTATACACCACAACAATATCAAAACTTGTCAATCACAAAATCCCTGACACCAAGGGTTATGTTATCCCATTGATTAGTATTAGGATGCACCCTCCTATGCACGAGTTCATCTAGGGCTTCCTAGGTTTCCTTTTCTCACCAAAGGAAAACTAGGTCGAATTAATGTAGACACGCCACATCCTCCACCTAAGATAGTCAATTTGGGTGTGAAATGTAGATAGCTAGTCCATACATAAGATGGCGTTGTAAGGCCTCATTACTAAAAATATGTGATCCCATAAAAAACTCTCAATTCCAAATGCTAGTTTACACTGTTATCTCTAGTGTGAAAATCTTTGACTCAATTCCCATCGAAGTCTCTAACAACAAGGTTCAAGTTCAAAGCTCAACTAGAATCTATATGTTTTGAACCATAAAAGTGAAAATGAATGAATATATAGTAATTTTGTTTATCAAAACAATAGATAATGTATAAATGACATAAATTTTACCTTATATAATCCCTTGATCATTAGTTTCATTGGTCTCCATAGCTTATTGTTGGCCCCGTCCCTACCCACCATCTCCCTAAGAATGGTGTAGATCACCAAGGGTGGTGGTGGTAATAAGTCTTACCAATGACCACCTATAGTTTCCCTGATGGACCATCTTCCACACTTGATACCGTTTATACTTCCCTACTCTAGCCTTTTCCTCTATCTCGACAGTCCCTCGATCATCTCCTGATCAACTATACTGTGGTTCCAAAAATATCATGCTAGATGTATCTATGCATCACATGAGAAACACCACCATTATCCTGGCTGATTTGATCAACCCTGAGAGTCCTTCACCACTAACCCTTAGTCAAGGTATTTACTAATGAATAATCTGGCCCACTTTAATTCTTATGACTGATATCGACTGCCTATTTCAGATGTATCAACTACTGGGTCCCACTACTAGATCCCACTACTGGTGTTTAATTAGTTAGAAAAATTATTACCATTAAGTCTCACTCAAGCACTCCATAATAGGTGGAAATACTAAGAGATTAAATAGATTCCTTGATTACCTGGAAGAAGCCCTACTCAAAGGTATGTCACCTGATGAAAAGGTCTCATACCTTATCCACAGAGTAATTCACTAGTTCAGTAAACATATCGAAATACTCAACCATGGTCATATTTCCCTACTTTAGATGTATGAGCTTTTTTTATTCCTACCAATTGCAACGTGGCTAGATAGAACTCCTATATGAATACATGATCAATGTCAGTGTAAGAGAGAGTTGTCTCATTATGTGACCGAGTCAGCAAGCTCCAACAACGCCATGAAGAACCATGATGAATAATTACTACAGGGAATAACATCTACTAAGAAGACATCCTCAAAAGGTGGAAAATGATATTGACTAACTCTATCTAGTCCTCATCCACCTAGGGATCTTGCTCACCCCAAAACCTAGGAGTAACCTTCCACAGAAACTCATTCAATGTGATCTTCCTGCATGCATCCTCAAATAGTACTGTCGGTTCTAGCTACTACTCAACATGTCATAGTATATCTTGTAAACCACCTGAAGCTTCTCTATCTGGTATAAGCCCCTATACCACTGCCTCACCACTTAGAGGACCATCCTCATGATCATGTGGTAAAATTATGACTGGATTTCTTTGTAGAGCCGTCAGTAAATTTAAAGAAGATGTTTGATGGTCCAAGAGTATATCATCAGAGCATACGTAATAGGGATATGGAAAACATATCTCATTATTATATGATGCACGCACCCTTGATTTTACTACAACCAATGTTTTTATGTACAAAGTCAAAAGGAATGTGATCAGAGTCTAGATGACTGGATACATCAGTCGCGGCAATAACATTGGAATCGTTTTACAGAAAGCCAAAATAAAAATAGTAAACACTATTTACCCAAGCCTAACTCTCCAACTCAGGTCCAAATATAGAACATACCACTACTGATACCAATATTTCATGAACTGTCCCAATGGGGACCATGTCATGATTATCCTGAGCATGGCTCCATTATTTCAGGGGTAGGCGACCAACACTGATAAGGAATATCCCAAAAATGGGAAATTAGCTTAAAGTACATCAACACACTGACACATATACATGAAATCACAAATATGAAATGTAAAAAAAATAAAACAATGCATTAATACATCTATGATTCGACAACATTTTATGATAGTAATGTATTGTAAACAGAAAAGGGGATAGAATAATAACTACCCAAAACTATAAAGAGTCAAACCATCTATATGAGAGAGGATTAAAAAAAAGAATGTTCCTAGAGAACTCCCTATCATGTCATGCTCCAGCTATTCTCGACCCGCTCTTTTCCCTCTTAGGACATCGTCAAAAAGGGTTGTCACCTTCATAATACATGAAGCATGTGTGTGAAATGCTCATGCATGGGTGAGTATAAAAACAATAAGGTGGATACCCCTAAAACACTAAAAATTAAGCACCAATTATTGGAAGCTTAATACTTGATATTCCAATAAATATATAGTAGAAAAAGAAACTTGGATATACATAGAAAAGAGACTTCTCCATCAGGTGGTCATTACCAAATGTCAACCACATGATTCTATTCGATGCAATAATCATTTCATGGGAACTCACTCCATGATCCATGATTCAATTAGAGACACTCGATGAAGAGATCTGAGCCATTGTTCCTTACCCAAGGAAGCTCATTATTACAAGGGGACCATGATATACAGACATTGCGTCACACCCCGAACCATTGTGGGACACCATGAACTGAGTGTAGATCAACCTGCTAAGTAGGGGATCTTATGCCAAAAATTCCATGAACAATACTGATAAAGCTGACTATATAGAGGATTAATGTCCTGCTCATGGAGTTCACACTGCTTCCCCAAAATCAACAGAGGGGTGATAGAGGAACACACTTCCATCTAATGGTGGGACACCACAGCTATATTTGCGACTCAACCTATAGTGGGGATCAAAATATAGTGACCTGGATATAATTTTAGAGTTCTCCCATGTGGGAAAATACGAAAGAAATTCACTCTACCTATACTAGTCCAAACTAGTAGAAAAAGAGCCTCAAACACTATTGATGGGAGTACACAGTGTGTCCCAAGGTGTACATGGTATGTCCAACAATGCCATGTTTTTCCCACATGGAAGAACCTCACACAAAATGATTTCTCCATAAATTTGGTGTGTAGAATTATATAAATGGTGTGTAGAGACACATGGTATTCTTCCACTATCACCTGGTCATGTCTATGTACAAAATACGGGTCTGTGTACTGGTCTGTGTACTCTAATATGAGTTCGTATGAGAGTATACAATGTCTTTGTGCCTGCGTACTTCAACCCATGTCTGTGTACATCTAAATTATACCCTGAGTCAACTAGGGATGGTTAGAAGGTGTTTGATAGGGGTCACATAGCTTGTGATACATAACTTCATCTGGAACCCTGGTTTTATAACAAGGGGGGGCAGATGGTGTGTAATAACGAAATACCGTCTACATTGCGTGGGATTTTTCAGATGGGTTGTGGATCTACTCGATGTCAATTTTCACACCATTGGAACCTATGAAATATCTAGAACATGTATATCTGGGTTTCTCCGAGCCTCTTCAAGGAAGATGCATGGAGTTGAGGATCTAATCCATTTAGAAATATCAATTGTTGATACATTTTTTGGTGTGCATCAAAACTGGTTTGAATGTATAATGTGAATCCATTATGATCCACTTCTATCCATCCACTACAGTCATCACAACATGATTTTGTCAACGATCATGAACCAAACATGTGACATTGATTATTTATGCGAACGAATAGTCCTACAATGATCAAATACATGGTATTCGTCAAATCATAGGCCAAAAGGATGCGCTCATGATGAATGTGAGTTGAATTGATAGAGAAATCCTCAAACCATAAATGTATGGAATGAGATTAGCTTATTTTTTGTTTAACCATGATTCGTTATTCTATAACGCATAAACAAATAAGAATAAATCAAAAAACCAAAAATCATTCCATCAATATTAAATCTACCGATGATGCACGTATACAATCCTTTCCATTGAATTAATATGGTTTTTTATAGGAATAATAATAGGAAGGAAATAGAAAAGGAGAATCATCCTAACTCATGTTGGATTGATCAACGATGAATAATGATATTGTTTCCATTGTTGTGAAGGTCTAAAAATTTCGTTGGGGAAATGATCCATGATATCAACTCGGTTTGTCATCATTCACCTGAGAGAATTATCTAGTGCTCACTCCATCAATCCATCATCAACTCCAAATTTATATATCTAAACATTTATTTCCAACATAACAATATACATAAATACAATAGTTTTTATTCATTAATGAAATGAAATAGAATAATTTTATTAAATAATTTTATTCATTTTATGTCCACAAAATCATTTTCAAAAATAGCCCACACCGACTAATGGTAAGTCATTCCTAGGTTAAAACACCCTTTCTGAACTGAAAATTTCCCTTGCATTTTTTTCCAGGAAACCATATAAAATTTATTCCACCTTTTCAAAATAAACTACAATTTCATTTTATTTAATATATTTAATATATTTCAAAAAAAAATTCTTGGGCACATTAGGCATCTGAATCTCATTTATTCTCTAGGACTGGTCTAATGAATAATCCATATAATGTTTAAAAATAATAAATAGAAAATATGTGAAGGTTTATGGAAGATAAAGAAACACCTGAATATTCAAACATGTGGTGTGGTTTTTATCATCTTTCTGTTATTTCCATGAGATATACACAACATTTTCCTATGATTTTTATTTTTAGTATATATACTACACATTAATGTATCATATGATAACTATAATTTAATTTATAAAGATTAAAATATTTATATGACTATATATATTTAATGGGGTTTACTATCACATTTGGAATACCGATCACAATATATTCCCTAAGTCTCTTCGGAGAAACATTCACGTTTACCTCCTTCATGTTATCGAATGCATTGGATAACTATATCGGGCTCACCCGCCCTAGGTTTATCACAGAACCACCTGTATATGTAACAATGGCCAAGAACCATAACATAATCATAACACATAACTTAAGCATAAAGGAAAGATAACATTCCCACATTGCAATAAAAATAAAAAATTTTAAGATATTGAAATAATAAATCCATTCTAAAAATCATTTTCAATACCAAAATTTGTAAAAAGAGTATATG
Organism: Viscum album; assembly: GCA_963277665.1. Taxonomy (NCBI): domain Eukaryota; kingdom Viridiplantae; phylum Streptophyta; class Magnoliopsida; order Santalales; family Viscaceae; genus Viscum; species Viscum album. Next base: position 596,575,661 of record OY728159.1, on the reverse strand, counting down.
GTATTCATTTTTCTTTTGAAAGCATTGTGGATTGTTAAGGAAGTCTTAGATCAAATAATACTCACAGCAGCAGAAATGGTCGTTGTCGCCGCTTACATAAAAAAGAAGCATTATGTTTATGTCATTTAGTGAAATGCTTAGTATATAAAAGAATCCCTTTGAATGAAATGAAAAGTAAAAATGGTTTAATACACCATATAAAAGAAATTCGTGTATAAATCAAAGGATGCCTCAATGAAAGGAGATTGAGACGAAGTCCCTTATAAAGATGGTATCCTTAGATTAAGGATAAATCAATAACATAATTATGTGTGACAAAAATAAATACACCCAAAATAATTGGATATTAAGTGTAATAAAATAGGTAATTCACACATATTTATAGAATGACATAATCAAGAAGTAGAGGTTTAACACAAAAAATTGAAATTGTATTAAGAAGTTTCCTTACAGAAATTCAACAGCCTAACAACGTTACATTAAGATTCACAAAATGATATGATGAGAGATAAAAAGGGTATCTCATCACTTGGACATAAAATTTAAAACAATAGGGATATATATGAACATATACCAACATAAGAAGATGTAAATTAAAAGAACAAACAAAAATATGTCTTTTAAAAAGAGGACGGTGAAAGGTTCCCTTACCAATTTGGGTAACTTTCGAAACGTACACCCCATGAAAGAAGGGTCATATAATGAAGATTTTAATACCCATAAATTAAATTATATTACACAAAGAATACAATAATGGGAAGTACATACACCACAAAAATCAAATAGTGGAAAATGTAGCATGAATCTCACAGGAACACAAAGTCATTTAAAAACCCCTTACCTCGTTGTGATCAATCGAGTCATATAACCAAAAGATAATAAAAGCCAAATGAATCACATAATACCATGAATATAAATAGAATCATGATAATATATATTAATTGTAATTACAAAATATTCCACATTCAATTAATAAGTGGTGAACAATAGAAATATCATGGAATTAAAAGTGAGACAAGAAATCCCCTTAAGAAAATTTGGCAGTCTAACGGTGCCACTTAAAACATCCAAGAATGGATTGATGAGATAAAATAGTGTCAATAATAACATGAACATAAAACTAAATTATTATGGATATAGATATAATACCCCAATAAAAAGTAACTTGAATGAATTGACATGATAAAAGAACATTGAAAATAAGAAGGGTGGAAGGATCCCTTACAAAAAATCGGCAGCCTAACGTCGCCACTTAAAAATTCTTAAAATGAATTTATGAGAGTAATAGGGGGCCTCCCATCATATTAAAATAAAAATTAAAATAATTTTAATATAAAATAACATCCAACAACATCAGTACAAGTAGCATAAAAGAAATTACGAAAAAGAGAGTACTTGAAATGAATGTGAGATGTAGGATCCCTTACCACGTGTCTGAGTTGACTCGAACATATGTTCCTTGTTCTTCACGAATGATAAATCTAAGTTAATTTATAATTTCTTAAGACCCATTTTAATGTTTAATATTTATTTTATATCACTTAATACCATGTTATGAAAATTATGTAATCATTTAAGTTATTAACAGTCATTTTGTCAATATTTGGTACTTGAGTCAAAAGTGAACTCCTTTTATATACAAGTTGTTCATGTGGTAAAATATCCATTATCTACAGAATGATATTCATGATTTAGATATAACATATATAATATATATCCATTATATATATGTAATTATAATAGTACATAATATTTGATAATAAGAAATGAAATTCATCGTTCATGGAGACGGTAAACCGTACGTACGGATGAACGCTACTTCCATTTCTATTTCATACTTTAATGTAATGAAATAATAATTATATAAAGGTATATTATAATTTCAGTATAATATCATAAATAATATCATTAACTCCGTCCTTTATACGTCCCACATATGGAATTAATGGTTCAAATCACATTCAAGGGGCGGTAGTCCGCACTTCCTAAAATGAAATTATCGCATTTACCCATTAGGGAAACCATAAAGGTATGGACAAAATGAAAGATACAGAAGCATAAGGAAAACATAAACATAATATATATCATATATAAATACATTTACATCTTAATGGACACCATGAGAGGTGTTAAAAGTAGATTGAACAATCATCATTTCGTGAGGCAGTAATTCGCCACCCACAGATACAGTATGTTCTTTAACCATTAGATGGTGGTGTGTTAAAGTTTATCTCTAATAATTATCTTAAAAACATCCTAGTATATTAGAGATACTGCTGTTATTACAAATGAATGTAATAAAAAGAGTTTATGGGGTTGGAGAAGGAAAATAAAAAAAATAACATAAGAGAAGACATTGCCTTTAAATCGGGTGACACCCCTTGATTTGAACCAAAAGGATTTTTTTGAAGAGATTTATTCCTAAGGTAAGGATTCTAGGATGAATATATGGATAATTGGAGATTAAGTTAGTTGAGGGTGGATGAGAAAAAGGGCTTTAGAAGTGTGATAGATGTGTAGGAAGTGGGGTCTTTTTATAAGGGAGAGGAGGGGCTCTTTTGGAAGGCATGAAACTATTATTTTATTATATAATTCATTTCAGTGTATAAAGGTCCAAAATCATTAAAATAGAATATAATGTGGCCCATGTTCAAAATAAAATCTTCAAATAGGAATCAAAAATGTTTTGTATATTATTTTAAACATTATCTTCTTATTTATTTAAAGCATTCATTAATGACATAAACACTACATCATCATTGTGTAATAAATAATTTTCTTTATTTGATGTCTAAAAATTATAAAAAAAATTACCATGTTTTAGGAAATATGTTTATATTTCTAATAAATATTTATACTTGAAAATATAACATGTATATCCTCTTGTAAATGTTTTTTTAGTAAAACAATACATGTTTGTGACATTTTTTATTTTTACTTTAAATAAAAGGATGTAATGTCATTATCTTACACAAGTGGCTCAATGGGGTCCCCAAAATTGACACATGGATTCAATTGGTCATCCATGACACATCAAATAAGTTTATGACTTGTGTCAAGATATTTTTATATTTTTATAATATTATTTCTACCTTAAAATACCCTAATTATCATTAATCACAGTTAACAAAACTCAAAAGTTACTATTCACCAAAAATTATTTTCATATCATTGAACAAAATTTCTCTTTCTAATGACACACATGTATTATGGATTTTTGAAATTCAATTCATAGATGTGGAATGTTTCTTTTAACGAAAAATTCAGTTTTTTATCTACCACATAGTGGTTCCACTATTCATCAAAAAATGAAGCTTTTCAGAAAAATACCAAAAAATTACCCTAAGCTATATTTGATATTCCGAATTAAAATATGATGTATATTATACAAAATTCAAAACATATATTTTGCATTAATTAAATTTATAATTAATTTCCATTGTCAAAACAAATAGCGTGTTTTTAAGAAACAATATCTACCAAAAGCTTGACACTTGTTTATGTCCAATTTCAAAGAGAAATTAATTCCAATGACCACTGTTGGATTATATGGTAAAAATATATATTAATTAAACGTTAAAAAAAATTAAAAAGATAATATAACCATATAAATAAATTATATTAAAAGGAGGTTTTGAATTAAAATAGAGCATTTTAGCAATTCATTAAAAAATGAACTTTATGGGAAAAATAACAAAAATTTACACAAAGTAAATTTTGATGTCCCGATTATAAGGAAAGATTTTATTTTTTCAAATATAACATATAAAATTGGAAAATGTAGTTTTCAAAATGGTTCGCCATCAAAAGGCGGTTAATCGACCTGTTAAGAACCTTAGAATATCTATGCTTAAAATCGAATTATTTTCTTATTTTAAGCCTCTAACGTTTATTGGATAAAAGAAAAAATATTTATCAAAAATATATAATATTTTTTTAGTTAGTTCTGTTCAATCCCACCACTAAAACGGCTAGACACTAACTACCATTTAAAATAATATTATTATAATATTATTGTGCAACGTATGATTTAAAAGAAACTTGTTGTTGCGTATTTGGTATGCCATTGAACATAGCATTGATTTAAAAGTAATATTAATATTTTATTTACATATATTAATAAATATGAAAATTTCATATTCTTTATTTACCTATGGTTTTTGATGCATGTATTTTGTTTTTCATTTTATTATCCTCCAATAACCTTTTTATTCATTAGAATCATTTTTGATAAGATCCTTTCAGTTTCCTGGTATGTCTCTCTTAATGTTTTCCACTAAACATATTTTGTTCTGAGTATTATTCTTTATTAAACCTTGGTGTTCAAGTTAGATTTAGGCGGGAGAGATTTTTTTTGGGAAAATGACTAAATGATAATGTATTTGTGTTTTTATTAATTAATGATGTCCCAGAATAATCATGTTAATGGCTGAAGAGGGTTATCAATGAGGATGGAGAGAATTTTAGTGGGGAAATTACATAATGATCATGTTTTTCCCCATAGACATGTGGACCCCACAAAGGGTGCACACACATGCCTGAACGGGTCATCTAACTAAGGACAGTCCCTACATTTAAGTGTGCTTGACCAGGAGTAGAGATCAGTATGGGTGACCTTCTGGGATGTTTCCCAGGGTTTGTGTGAGTGAGGACAAAGCACACTAGAAAGGACATGTGTTGGCCTATGGGGACTATCATCAGTTAGATGACTCGTTCGGGCATGTGGGTGGACCCTTGGTGGGGCCCACGTGTCTGTGGGGAAAATACATGATCGTTATGTCATTTTTATAATCAAATTATCTGCAACCTCATTGATAACCCTCTTAACCCCTTAACATGAGTATACTGGGACTCCATTAATTAATAAAAACAAGAACACATGATAATTATGTCATTTTCCCAATCAAATTCTCTCCGACCTCAATGTAACTCGAACACCAATGTTTAATAAAGAAGAAAACCCTGAAGAAACATGTTTAGTGGAAATCATTAAGAGGGACATACTAGGAAATAGAGAGGATCTTATAATAAATGATTCCAATAAACAAAAAGGCTATTGGAGGATAATAAAATGAGAAACAAAATACTTCCATCAAACACCACATAATTTGAAAATTGATTCCAAATAATTATCTCAAAAACTATTTTATGTTTTTTTAGCATTGAGAAAAACCACTTTAAACAAGCCATGAATCATTTTTAATTATTTTAAACTATAATTTTTCCGGTTTAATTTTATTTTATCCTAATACAATTATTGATATTTCCTTGAGAATCACAATTCAGTAATATTTTATTCATAAATATGAATTTTAATCATACAATTCATTCCAAATAATGTAATTAATGGATATAAAAAACAATATGTTCACTATATAATAAAATTTTATATTATCAAAAACTAATTCAATATTTTGAACACCTCTTATTAATAAACCACATTGATAATTAAAATTCAAAATCCTTTCAAAATCCATATTTAAACTAATATAACGTTAGTATTTTTATTTTAAATATAAATAAAAATCATAAAAATAAGGTAAAAAATATTCAATAATATATTAATAATAAATGTTTATTTTTTTAGAAATGAAATATTTATAAATTTCCATATCTATTTTGAAATAATGTGAATTTATATATATACATGTTGTTGAAAATTAATATATAATAAAATTTTTAATTTATGATATCATATAAAATATGAATTATTATATATAATTTCATATATACGCATTAGTTAATAAAAACCCATCCATATCATGCAATAAAAAATTAATAATTATCAAATTGAATTATATGATATCCCAACATATTATACTGCATCAAATAACTTTGTATATGGGTAAAAAATTATTATAAAGAGAATATAAACTAATTGGAACAATTCATAATTTATGAAACTAAAAACCACCACCACCATTCTCATAAAATAACTCTTAAGACACCTTACCAAGATAAAACTAAATAAATAGTATCCTACTGACGGTTAGCTGAACGGACATCACCCAGACATCCAATCGTAACTTAAGATTCTAGAATAAAATCATTGATAATGTCTATTTATGGGTCACTAACTATGTTTTGATGATCCTACACCATATAGAACCCATATTCCTACTCATGATGTGATATTATTTGTCACATAATGTTCTACAAATTAGAAATTATGTTCAAAATGTTATGAGATAGAATAAACAAGCATTCCAGACTTCTATAAGTTGGCAGAAGTGTAAAAGGGTATCAAATGCCTATTTTTTGAATGATTTTCCCATTATAATATACAGCGTACAAATAAAACAAAAAGTAAACAAAAAAATAAATACCATTCATCTTTTAATCATGTATGTAATGATGGAAATGTATAAAATATTCATATTATACCAACAGAGGTAATATATAATTGATTAAACAAGGTTATGAACAATATAGAACTCAAAAATCTTTAATTCAAACCCCTTTAAAGTCTCATCATGATCTCATGGTCCATAAAAAAGGAAATAGTACATCAAATCATCCTAATAAATATTTTAATAAAATATGGTGATATAGATACTGTAGTGTGTATGTATGGGGTGATTAATTAACACAGTACCACAATAAATCTATATAAATCCATTTAAAAATCATAATATACATTCAATTCAGAGATAAAATTATAAATTATTCTAGGTTTTATTATATAAAAAAGAAAATAAAAGCATGTTAAAAATTTATTTTAAAACCATTTTAGATGAAAATAAATAATTGAAACAGATGAATGAAAATCAAAGAAAACTGTGGTTCTATAAATAATAACGGAAAAAATAATGAAAAATCATAAAAAATATCACGATATAGAAAACCAAATAGAGTAAAATAGTCCTAGTTATATATAATTATGTCAGATAAAAATCTCGATCCTATTGTTATAATATTTATCCTCACTAAATATGGATCCACCTAACGAACTATGATTTAATTGTATCAGAAACTTATGGTCCCATACTCTATTGTTCTCACTTGGTGGATTACCCACATCGAGGGTATGAACCTTACTATGTACCAATAGAAAAGGAATAATCAATGATTTTGGGTTACTCATCCTAACTAACCATATTCTTAATCAAGGATCACATGTGATATTGTCAAATATAATAATATGAAATGTTTAGAAATATTCTGTCATAACAATGACCAAAACAAAAACCAACTTTTCAACATCAAATTGGATTGATCAAAAGAACATCGCATAATCAATAAATATATAAAACGTAAAACATGACACAAAAAAATGTAATTTAATGTAAAACCTTGTGAAATATACTATTTAGGTACCAAACAAGTCTCAAAATCCTTATATAATTTCATTTCATTAAAGATATGTTTGACTAAATATTTATTGAACACCATTTTTGTATACAATGTACTTGAGGAAAATAATAAATAATTACAAATGAATAACCTCTTGGTAGAAATTATATTTATTTGAAAACCAACTTTATAAATCCCTACGATTCATAAATAACGTGAATGTTATTTTATTAAACACTATGTTTGAGAAAATCTATAAAAAATAAATTTTATAAAAGGATTATATAATAACTAATTTTTCATAAAATACATTTTGTGTTATGTCATGAAAAATATTTAGGGAAACCATGATAAATATACTTTAGATGTATTTTCTAAAAACAAAATTACATATTGTGTGTCTAATCACCACGATTATATATAATTAATTTATTTAATTATGGAATTATAATTGAATGATTGTGGAGTGTCAATGATTTCTTTTATTTCAAATAAATATAGGTTTTCAATGGATTCTGAATCCCATTAACATCAAATCCCTATAAATATAATTGTATCTTGGGGGTGGGGGGGGGGGGTATAAAAGCCTTATTCATTGTTAAAAATTAATAAATGATTTATTTAATAAATGTAAACATAATAAAATCCATAACTTCATTATGTATAGCACCTATTAGAATTATGTACATACCATAACATCTTAAAATTGAGATATAACAACATTATTGAAAACTTCTTTAACATGCTTCTAAAATTCCATGTATTTTAAAACTGAACGGGATGACTTAGGGAAATACATAATAAAGGGGTGAGTTGTAAACCCTGTTATGGGAATAAACATGGAATAAAGAAATAACTTTTAGAAAATAGTCATGTCAACTGAAAATAAAATAGATGAGAATCATAAAAATGAATAATATGGAATTGTATAACATGATAATAATAATATGGAAAATTCTAAAACAAATTAAAACACTACATAATTAACATATGTTAATGAAAAATTCCATGAAATCATAATGAAAAACATCCCATAAAGGGTCCATATTAAATCCTTGTTCCAAGATGACATCTCATGAGACTAAAGATAACCCAATGCATTGGAGCACCATATAATTTCAAACGCACCTCACACTTTAATTTCATTCTCATGGTTATGTGTGACACATATATCATAAAAAATAAATTAATTCAATAGTATATTTCATTAAATGGTCATATAGAGAGGAATACATAAATTTAAGTACCATTTAATTTATGTATTTGTGTATAAAGTTGAACATCCATGACAAAAAATGAGTAAGGTATTCACTACACAATTTTTTAGAATAGAAAATCCCAAAAAAATTTGGGAAGTATAAATGAGTGACATAAAACTAAATTACATGGGTTAATAATAGATAAATGGGTATTTAATAATTTTTAAATCAACTGGGAAGTAATTGGTACGTTGAAATAGAAGAAAAAAGATATTATAGAATATTGAATAAAGAAGAGAAGGTGAGGATACCTTACTTGAGTGTGTAACCACAAATTCTTGGGTGAAACTTATTGAGATATTGGGGGATCCATAAGAGGAATATTGATAGGGGATTAAGGATGTGATATGATTATTTAGAGATAATAGAAATTATTTATTTGGTGCTTTTATATATGAAATGGGTGTGGATTTCATTATTATTTATCAATCATTGTTTATGGACTCTTTATAATAAAATAACCAAAATCACAAACCAAAACATGGGTTATACACATGGTCTCCTCCAAAGGGGAGTGGTTTTAATTATTTTATATGGTCAAGGTTTGAACATATTAATATAAAACCATTACATATGTTGATGTTTTTATTTCTCGTAATGAATGGATTTTAAAACCTTTTAATATATAATGTTTTTGGAGGATACATAAATGATTTAAATTGTTATTAAAATAAACATAAAATATTAATATTTTAATGGGAAATATATATTCAGTCATGGGTAGCTTTTATAGTATTAATTACATTTATTTTGGGTCATTATGTTATCATAATACACACATTATATTTATATAGTATTTAATTATTACCCAAAAAGTTGCATGTACCAGAAAAATATTCAAAATTCACTATTGGATAATTTGGATATTATAATTCCAAAAATAATATATATTTTATGTAATTAATTTTATAAATATCATACTTTTTTATTTTAAAATAATATATCATATTTATTGAGAATTGATGTGTTTTTTTGACAATAACCGTTTTTGATGCCTTATAAAAACAACATTTGACAAATAAAATATAGATAATCACTTATATTTAATTTAAAGTATTATCAATAGATTTTCATTAAGATTTTATTTATTTTAAAATTCCATTATATCATCAAAAAAATTCCACAAATAAATTTTATTATTAACAAAAAATATTGTTTTTGTTTTATTCAATTCTAAATAAAAATTATTTATAATATACAATAATAGGGTTAAACTATATTCATAATTCTATACAAAATTTAGTAAATACTCATATAAATAATTTATTGATACATATACTTCTATTACAACTAAAAACACCCTAAGTGTAATGTCTATGACGGTGAGACATTCATGCGGTGGTTTGGCATACATGGGTTGTTTCGTGATCATGATTACCTTGAAACTTTCCCATAAATGACTTCACTCATGCTTGATTTTTTAGATCATAGCTTGGTCTTATACAATGGAAAATCCAATATATTCTATAACCCTTATAATATCTGATAAATGGGCTTCATAGGGTGTGACCCTACTGGTTGACGTCGTCATTTCTTTTTTCTATGTCAATTTGATTTGTTAAGACCCTATATTTACAGAAATCATCATATGACCATTCAATTCCTATATTATAAAAATTAATTATTTTTATTGGTTATTTATATATGAGAAGTTATAATAACACCAAATAAGTTCATGTGTTTTCTATAACCATATTAAATATTATGAAATTTAATTAAAAATCGAGGAGGAATTTTATTTATTACAGTTCGGGTCATTCGATTTTCCCCCTTTCAGAAATCATACCCTATAAATTTTCATTGACCAAATAAAATATAATGGAAACAATGTTTCATTACATTATGTGGTTCAATCATTTCTTCTTTAATCTTTTGGTTTCTCAAAAGAAAATTGACTAGGTGCATTGTCACATTTCATAGAATATCGTCTCTACATTCTATGATTTTCATATGATACTCTTCATTTAAAAGATCATTATCAAAAGGTACAATATTTTCATTGAGTAAATGAGAGGGTTTTGACATGTACATCATCAATCTGAATACATTGAATACATCAGGTACTTGACTTAGTTGTGGTGGGATTTCTAGTTCATTGGCCACCACTACAATGTGATCAAGGATCTAAAATGGGTTGATTTACCTTTGAATAAGATTTAAATTACTCCCAGATCTCATTAAATTATTTCTTGGAGATATGTAGAATAATAAAATGTCTCCACCATCAATATTTAGGTCTTGTCGATGATTATCAGCATAGATCTTCGATTGACTATGTGCAGCCTTGATGTGATACTGAAAGACGATAACCTTTTCCACCATTTACTTTACCAATTCCGAACCTAATAGTTTTGGTTCATCAAATTCAACCCACCATGTTGGTGTTCTACACCACTTCCCATAAATAGATTCATATGGATCCATTTGGATGCTCGAGTGTAAAATATTGTTGCATGATAACATGATCAGGGGTAAAAGTTTGTATCATCCTTCTTTGAATTCCATAGAACATGCCCTCAAAATGTATTCCATGTTTGAATTGTTTTCTCAGAATGTCCCTTAGTTTGAGGATAATAGGTTGTAATGAAGTTTATATCTATGGTTTAAGATTCTTAGATACTTCTCGATAACATTGAGGTGAATATCAAATATTGATCAGATACAATCGATAGTGGTACTCCATGTTGCCTCACCAACTATTTGATGTATATCCCTACATGTTTTCACACTATAATATATTATCAAATTTTAATGAAGTTACATTCATTATAGGATGATCCACTATAACCCATACAGCTTTATTCCTTCTTAATTACTAATGATGACCAGTGAAAAAGTCAACGATGATGTTTTTCCATTTCTATGTAAGTATGTGTAATGGTTGCATCATATCGTTGGAGTTTTTACTTTATACATTCACTTTTTGTAATAAAAGACATCATGATGTATATTATAAAATTTCATTCATTATATAATTTCATTTATTGAGTTCTCATATGTCTCAACACATCTATTTTCTTCTACGAAGAATGGAGAAATATGAGCTATGTGTATTGTCCAACAACTCTATCATTACCACGATATTTTTTATCGTACACATAGTATTGACCAAAATATTACAACACCAACATCATTAACATTGAAGTATACAAAGTAAACTTTTTTAATAGTTTCCAATTTTCTCTAAATTTTCACATTATCTCTTTTTATCATCGTTTAAAATCTTCCAAAGAGACAATTGAGAAATAATTTCTGATAGGATTTATAATGTTCATTCCATTATTATTCCACTATCCATCCTATTGAAGTCTAATATGATTATATCCCTCTCATGTATCATTAATAATACAATTTATAGATCCATTGTACTTTGAGCATATTAAAATTTATACTCATTTACTGGTTGGTAGTTAATTTTTAAGTCACAGTCCTTGATCAACTCTAAGAAACTTTGTTGACACATATTCACCTCTTTATGTGTTAATATATACCAGGTGGTTTGGTTATATGTATATGTAAGATCCTAATATTTTATATATAAATAATATTATTTACGAAAATTATTATTTTCCATTAATTATTTAATTTTTTTTAGGGATTGTTTTGGAGAGTGTTTGGGTGAAAATTTTGGAAAACGAAGGAATGATGGGGTGTGCATGGTTGGTGCATGGTTCGAGCAACCCGTGTGCACCAGCCCTTCAAACTCTGCACACTTATATAGTTGGGAATCTAATGGTTGATGCACATTTTGTAAAACCATGATAAATAATATGATAATCCATGCACCCCTAATATAACAGACACATGGTTGGTGTATGGTTAGGAAAAAACTATGTGCCCATGTGTAGGAAACTGTGTGATGGAATAAAAAGACACAAGATTTTATTTAAAAAATTATGTTGAACCCCTATAAATCACATAATTTGACTAAAACTCAACCCTAGGTGGAATTTATTATTTTGGGAGCACCCTCGTCAATTTTTATGCCATCCCTACCCCCGTTCTTAATGAATGAAATCGCGTATCAAAGTTCACTTCTCTCATAAGTGGTTTGTTCTACCTTGGTTATCTAGTTCTCCCCCATTTTTTTGTTTTCCTTCAACATTTTAATCCACTATATTTGATAGATTTATATATATTTGGAGTTAAATATATATTGTTTTACATGATCATGGTTTTCTTTAATCACGAATTAGGGTTTTGAGATTTTTATCTTGATCTATGTTGTCGAGACACTCAATTTATAAGGATTTCAATTTAGAGATTATACTTTAACTAATAGATGTAGGAGGTCTAATATTCAATTCTCATAGTTAGGAACATTATATTTTTATTCATGTTTTAGGAATTAAATCTTCCTCTATAAATTTAAATTATGAAATTAGGTAATTTAAAATGGACAATAGATTAATGGGTTTATTGTTGACGATATTGATTAATTGGGGAGTTAATCATGGGATTATGTGGCTATAAATTTTTATGATTAATTGGGGATATAATTATAGGTTTAAGGGTCCGTCAAATAATATAATAAATATATGAATTAATCAAAAAATTTAGGGATTTTTTATTTACATATTATCTAATTGAATATTTGTATAAATTGTTGAAATACATTACTAATGGTGGAGTTTATTATGAGTCCAAGGGGTTTCCAATTAAGTTAGATAACTAGGGAATTAATTATGATTTTTAAGGGATTCCATTTTAGTTAATTAATTAGAGGATTTGTTTTGAGATTATGTGATATGAATTTTAGATAAATAATTTGGGGATTAATTACATGATTTTGAGATAATTGAATTTAGATAATAAATTAATGAATAAATTAACAAATATCAAGATATTTGATTTTATATAATTAAGGGGAGATTAATTATGAGATATTGGTTTCATCGGATGAGATAATTAATGTTATATTAATTATGAGTTATTGAAATGTATGAGTATAATTAATTAATTAATGGATTAATTAATGGTTGTTGAGATATGAGTTATATTTTGATGTTTCTTATTATGTATTATAAAATGGTAAATGAATATATAGATATTTGGGAATGTATTTTCAGTGGAATAATTCTCCTTTAATTATGAGTTTTTAAATAGTAAATGCTAAAATGGACATTTAGTAAAGTATTATGAATAGTAACATTCTTAGTCATTTATATGTTATTAAATGATGAATGATAATATGTATATTCAACAAGGTATTAAGAATGTATTCATTAAAATTAAATTATCATATCCCTTTAATATATAAGTGATTCTTACATGGGCCTATGAAGGTAATTAGGTTTAGGTGTCCTTTTGAAACTGTGGGTTTATGAGGATTCAATAGATAATATTGAATGTGATAAACAATTTACTTATTCATCTTATTTACTACTTTATATAAGTTTATATGATATTATTTAATGTAATGTGTTTTTGTAATTGTTGGTAGTGGCCTACTATTTCATACTCACACACTACTTGGTCTCCCTAATCATTACATGGATAGACTTAATGTTGCTTGACATGTTTAGGTGGATGTCCTTATTTTAGATGGATGAGTCAGAGGTGGGGCATGGATGAGGTAACCATACATGGTTCATGAACTTATTGGAAGCCATCGTTGTCTTTATTTTTAGTTATCAATTTGTCCACTTGATATGTATATTTTCATGGACTTTTTTTCAGTTTTAGTTGGCTATTTTTTTCCGACATTGATTATCAGGAGATATTGTTATTGTTTATGGGTTAACATATTCTTCATCTATTATTTGTTAATTCTACTCTTTCATTTCTATGATCAAATAGATTTTAGTCTCCCCATGAATGACTTATAAGTCCATCCAAGCTATTTGACACCCTCTTCAGTATGGGGAGTCATTCGGGAGGTGACATGATATAATAGATTTTGGAAACGCGTGTGGAACAAGGTTCGGGACATTATAAAGTAGTATTAGATGTCCAATTTTCTTTTCTTCTTTTTTTCTCGTACAATTTGTGAATGGTAGTCATGAGACAATGAAGTGTTGGGTCATGGTAATGTAGTCATGATTGGGAGGTGATATCCCTATATGGGGGAAAACCCAAGTATCTAGTGTGGAACTATTGTTATTATTGTTGTATGTTACAGTGTTATATTATTCCACCTTAAGTGACACACTTGTTTTGTGATGTGAAAATTAATTTTGTGGTATTTTTAGAATTAACTTGTGTCCCAAGATGGAATGAGAGTTTATTATTCCTAAATAATTCATGGAACCCAAGATTATTTTGTGACATGCATCACACTATGTACTCACATCGAAGAAGGAAATGGGTAAGTTATTGGATTTAAATTTTTTTTCCCACGCTTGTGAAATTTATTTGAAAATGGAGCCGAATGTGAATTTGATAATGGTAAATGGAATCAAAATGTCAATAAATGGGTTTCAAATTAGGAAAATCTTAAGAATTTATTTACCCTTGATAACCTAGACCTTGGTGTTGGATGGTTAACGGTAGTGATAACACCTAAGTTTTAACTAGGAGGTGAGGTTTGGGGAAAAAAAATTTAAGACATTTATGTTTTTTCCCCTTATAAATAAGTAATAAATTGTGTTTTGTGACCTAGGATTAGAGTTTGTAATTCTATATTTATGCATCCATGAAAAATATTATTGAGAGGATGAAAAGAAGAGATGGATAGAGATGATCTTCCAGTAGTGGAACCTACGACACCAATAGTAATGGGTGAGGAAGCAATTGAGCTTTTCTAAGATAAAATTTCCTACTTCATGCAATTAATTAATATAGACTTGGTGATGGTTTTGAAGATCACATATAACTTGATAATTGATTTTTACATGAATCACACAATAAATTTTACTAGATAGGGTGGACCTAAGGGATATGAGTCATTGGTTGAGTCAATCTCGATGAGACTATGCTATTTTAAAACACCTATAGAGATGAGGGTCAAGTTGGCCATTTATATGCTATGAGGATTAGTGAAGCACTAGTGGTATATTCATGCATATATTGGATTTTCTGATGGTGTGCTATGTAATGATTTTTTGGAGATGCTCCTAGAGAACATTAATCTAGAGACACTGAGGCAGGACATGGAAGTTGAATTAATGGGGAAAACTCAGCAGTGAATTTCTTTGATGGATTATGTTGGTTGATTCATAGATATTCATAGATTTGGTACAATATTATCAAGAGATGATATAACTATGGTTTTATTCTTTCTGAAAAGACATATTTGGGAGATTATTTCCCATGATAACCTCTTTTGATAAAATAAATTTTATGAGGGGGTTGATTAAGCCCTCATAGATGAGGGGAACCTGATGGAGGTTTCTATTGCAGGAAAAGTTGTTTTAGCAAGATGATCATGGGGTTTTAATTCTGATAATATGATGCATTTTTATGATAAATTTATCCATAACTATGGGAAATAATGTATATGGGAAAAATTTTGTTGCACATGACATTTCTCTAGTGATTTTACACATGTGAGGCATGCCAGTCAACTTTTATTGACATTGTACGGGACCACAAATGGATTGCAGATCATTTGAAAAGATAATAAATCTACAAAAATTCTATATTTTATAGTGATAGATAGTTAGTGATGGTGGATCTAGGTAAAACCAAGCTACGAGATGAGTTTTTATCATCTAATTATTCTATAATATAGAGTTTTACTAGACAATGTAGTATAGGTTGTGTAAATGGTTCTTCTGGGAAAGGCAACCCATATCAGTAGAGTGGAGAAACCTAGGGGACTTATACTACATCACATTGATTAATATCAAGAAAACATCATACTGTGTAGCATGCACTTGTGGATAGTGAGGTTATTCCATCTCCAATAAGATGTATTATTCATGTAGATTCTACATTTGGTAGTGTATTATTTGATAATGTATCCTCTCATTCCATTATATATGAAATAATTATTAATGATTTGATCATGGTAGTGGTGTTTCTGAGTGTGGTTATTATGAATTATACACCATATGGAGTACGGTATAGGACATATGGTTGTGAAATTTATGTTGTCTCTAGGTTGGGGAGTATTATTTTCTATGGTAACTCTATATTCTGGATATGTAAGGATTTGACCTAATTATGATTATGGATAGTCTTGTTTCATACTGATCCCATATTTATTTTTACCAAAATATTTAGATGTTTACATCTCCTATGGGTGACTATTATATTCACTGTGGAGAGTATGATATCTAGGTAGGCCAAGTAGGGAAAACCACTCAGCAACCGGTAAAGATCACATCCCAAGTAGGTAGTTTTTTGTTGTATGATAGTGATACATACTAGGATGTCTTTACATTAGTGGTGGAATAGTTTTAGGAATTTTTCAGAATAATTCATAGGGATTTCACCTAAGATAGATGTGGAATTCACTATTGAGATCATGTGAGGGGTTGAGCAATTTTCCATTCCCAAAACAAAATAGAACCAACAGTGATTCATGAACACAAGGCGTAGCTAGAGGAGATGGAGGATAGGGGATTTATCCATCCAAATTTTCAGCTCAGGGATCACTGGAATTTTTAAAATAGAAGGTTAGAGGGAGGTTACACTTATGTGTCAATTAAAAAATGTTGAACAAGATGACTATAATGAACCGGTATGCTCTTCTATGCATCAAATATTTATTTGAACTAATGGGTGGAAATTGTGTGGTCGTTATGACTGAATTGAGATTAGCGTATCATTATATGAGAACTCAGACTTTTGATATATCAAGGTCTGCATTCAAAAGTATTACCTGTAAATATCTGTTCATTGTTATTCCATTTTGGATAATGAATGTACAATCATTGTTTATGGTATTTATGAATAGAATATTACACCTATACTTAGATAATTTTATTTTACTATTCATTAATGACATCATGATGTACTCCATGAGATTAGAAGATCATTCCCAACATTTTTACATCATCATGAGTACACTGTGTGATCATTGAATATAAGCCATGATATTTATATGTGAATTATAAAATTAAAAATATACACTTCTTGGGATACTTTATCTCAGATGAAGTTGTGTTTGTGGACCCATATATGGAATAAGAAATGGTTTCTTTGGAGAAGGATAATATTATATTGAATATCCTTGAATTTTCTAGGGTCCGTTGGATTTTATCAGAGGTTAATCCAGGAATTTTTTTGATTAGAAGAACCATTTTCAGGATTAAACAATAAGGGGAAAATATTTGAATGGTTAGAAGCATGTGAGAATGCCTTCCAGAAGTTAATTAAAAGCTTGAAATTAGTATAAATATTGATCCTAGACGATCCAGAGGAAGCACATATGATGTATTTTGATGATTCGTGGATCTAACATAGATCTTTACTAATGTAGGAAGATCATATTGCAGCTTATGGGTAATTATAGATTAAGACACATGAATATAGTTACCATACGCAAGAATTTGAGATGGAATAAATGGTGCATTTTTTGAACTGTTTGAGGAATTATCTATTTAGAGATATGTTCATAGTGTTTAATGATAACAACACCTTAAGGTGTATTTTCTCAAAGTGAGATATTAATCTCTTGTAGATGTGGTTGGTGAAGTATATGATATCAGTGTATTTTGATATGTAATATAAATCAATGGAAGAAAATAGTTTGGTCAATTATTTGAGAAATTAAACATAGGATCAGATAGTTTAAGAGTTTAGTGCTGATTTGGAAGATGATGACTATGTTGGTTGAGATACATGTGGTAGTTCAAGAGAATCGTGGGAAGATTAATCACGTATCAGTTTCTGTGGTGTCTAAAATTTTGAGATTGATTAGAGAATAAATGTATGAAAATCTGGAGTGTTGGACCATGAAGGAAATCTAAGAAGGTGGAGAGTCACTTTCATATTTGATAATGTATTAAGAAAATTTCATTTATACTATGAATGAGTTTATTATTCCTACAAGCATTCAGTAGGAGATGAGGCAGGTATTTATTTCCTCAATGTTGTAAATACATCCAGGGTTAACCAAAATGTATCTTGCATATGTCAATAGTTTTGTAGTCCTGGAATGTAAATAGACAAAATGAGGTTTGTGAAATGATATTTCATTTTCCATTAGGTCAAGGCATATCATCAATGACCTGGATCTTTTCTACAACCATTAACAATTGTGTAATGGATGTGGGATGATGGGGAACATTAATTTATGGTGGGTATCCCAAATACTTAAACTAATAATGATTCCATCTAGGTTATTATGGATAAAATGAAAAAAACTAGTTCAATTCATACCTATACAATAAACTTTCACAATGGAGAAGATGAGATATTTGTATATTCAGTAGATAATAAGTCTCTACGGGGTGCCATAAACCATATTTTTTGATCATGAAACATGATTCAGTTCCTGATTACTGGAAGGATTGCAGAAGGTGTTCAGTACACTCATATTATGTAATATGAATTTCCCCACAAACCTATGGGAAATCAGAGCATAATATAAAGGTTCTTTCGGATATGTTATAGGTATGTGCTTTTGACTTCATTGGGTCTTGGGGAAATAAATAGTATTTAGTAGAGTTTTAATATAACATGTTTTGTTATAAAACTATAAATATGGAACCATATGAGGCTCCTTATGGTAGTCCCTATAGATGATAGCTATCACAGATGGAGGTAGGTGAGTCATAGCTGTTTGAACTGAATTTTGTGCTGATAACATGATAGTAGTTTTATCTAATTCCAATGAATATGGATATGAATTAAAGTATGAATAAGTCAAATATTTATAAATGGAGAAAACCCTCAGAGTTCATATAGTTTGATCATGTATTCCTTTAGGTGTATCATAGGTTGGGTCACCACAAAATATAAAGTTATGGAAAGTTAGTACCTAGGTTTGTTAGACCATTTCTGGTTGTGGAGTGAATCTGGCAAGTGTAATATCCAATGGAACCTATACATAAATAAAATGAAATAAATTATGGTTTTAATGTATCACATCTTCGGTAATATCACCCCAACCCTTACTATATGATCTACGAGGATGATTTCTGTCTTAAGGTAGATGTGTCCTTTGAGGATCATATGATAAGTGTGTTGGATCACGGTGGGAATGTATTATGGGGAAATACCATGTTGATAGTTCACATATTGTGGAAGCATGTTCATGTTCAAGAGGAAACATGGGAGTGGTAAATAGTTATTCAGTCTCAATACCTCGGTCACTTTTACTCATAATCTTAAAGAAGCTTCGGTGGGCAGCTCGAGGATGTGTTGTTATATATTGGGGAGATTATAATATCCCAAATTTGTTTAGAGAGAACATTAGATTGAATAAAGATATTATTTTTCTTTCTATATAGTAATTTTCAATAGGGTTTATTTTTGTCAGTGTTTGGGTGATATTCTAAGACTAATGAATGAAAACGTGGGTGTGGATAGTTGATATATGGTTAGGAAAAACATTGTTCCCCGACGTAGAAAACTGTGCAACCCTATAAAGTTAATAATTTCATGGTTGGAAATTTTTTTGTAAAACCAATTAACTAAAATTAATAAATAGTAAACACCTAAAATAATAGGCTCATGGTTGGCTCATGGTAAGGGAAAACCATGAACCCATATGTAGGAAACCATGTGGGGAATAAAAATTTACCTGTTTTTATTTTTTAAAATCTCAAAAACCCCTGTAACTCGCCTATTTTGACCCCAAATAGATCCTAAAAGGAATTTCAGGTATTGTAAGCTCACCAAATGATTTTTAGTTCCCAATATACTCCATTATATTCAAATAAAAACCCAGATTGAAGGATGTAACTCTTCAAATAAGTGGATTCTTATGTTGTTCTTCCCTCATTCCTCCCCAATTCATTCAATTTCCTCTCAATGACGTAATACAATTATTGGATAGATAAATATCTATTTTGTGAGATATAGATATATGATTATTTTTCTATATCTATTTCTTCATTATCTTGGGTCTCATTAGTCTTGTTTTTGGGTTTTGAGATTCTGATCTTGATCTACCTTGTTATGCCACTCATTTTTGGGGATTTCCATTGGTCGATTATCAATTGATGAGTTAATGTAGGTGGTATAATATTAAATTTATTTAATCATGATATTAATATATGTATTCATGTTTTAGGATATATATCATTGTTTAACCATTTTAATTCTTAAATTAGGGTTTTAATGTGACCAAATCATTAATAGTTTTATTATTGAATTTGATGATTAATTAGAGATATAATGATGGAATTAAGGGGCTGTTGATTTTGAAGATTAATTGGGGATATAATCCTAAGATTAAGGGTACTTATCAGAAGATAATTAATTGATTAATTAATTATGAAATTTATGGATATTTGATTAAGAAAAAGGCCAATTAATTAATTGTATAAATTATTGAAATACATGACTAATTGGGCAGATTATCATGAGAGTAAGGGGATTCACATTTAGATACCTATTTTGTGAATTAATTATGAGTTTTAGAGGTTTCCCATTTAAGTAATTAATTGTATTATATTTTATAATATTTTGGGATATGCATTTTAGATAATTAATAGGGGAATAAATTTGAGATATTAAGATAATTGGATTAAAATAATTAATTGATGAATTAATTTTTGAATATAATGATATCTTATTTAAGATAATTAATGGTATATTATTTTTTATATATTGAGGTCATGGGTTGATAAAATTAATGGTAGATTAATTTTGAGACATTAAAATAGTGGGGATGATTAATTGAGTGACAAATTTATCAATTGTTTTTTACATATGAGTTATATTGTGATGTTATTTATTATGTGTTATTAAATGGTAAATAGTAACATGGAAATATTTCAAAGTATTATGAATGGTAACATTATCAATCAAATATGTGTTATTAATTGGTAAATAGTGACATTGAAATTTAGCCATGTATTTTGAATTGAAACATGCTCATTAAATTATGAAGTATTAAATGGTAAATGGGAACATGAACATTCAGTAAGGGATTAAGAATGGAAGCATGGAAATTCAATTGTGATATCCCTTGGGGATAGAATGGATTCTGACATGGTAGGAATTTGGTAATATGTTTTAGTTTTTCATTCAGAACCCATAGGTTTATGTGATCAAATAGGAAATATTTAATAGTGGTATAGACTATTTACTTACGACTTCAATTTAATTCGTTATATAATTTCATACACTATTATTAATTGGAATTATTTTATACACTGTAGGTGGTGGCCTTATGAGTCATACTCACACCCGACTCTGGAAACCTAGTTGGTTGTAAAGACCCGTAAAAAATTCAAGGGAAATTTTTTCTTAATTTTCTTTAGAATTTTACAAGAGCGCGGTTTCAGACGGCACCTGATTCCGAGGCCCGGAGTGCCCGGAATTAATTTCCGAAGTTTGGCTCGGGTACGTTCAGTGAACGAACGAGCGGGAATTCCTAACTTTTGATCCGGTGCTCGGAATTGAAATCCGAGGGCACCGATGAACTCGCAGCACCGATATTCGCTTAAAGAGACCTTTTTGGAAGTTGCGTTTGTTGCGGGTTGAAAGATAGTTTTGGGGTTTTTAGTTTGAGTTAAATAAAATTGTGTAGAACAATTTTATTATAACTTATTAAAACCTATCAAAGGAGGTTGGAAGTGGGACCCACACCCACTTAACCTCCCTTGGGAGGATTAAGTGTGGTGGGGCCCACACGAACCCCTAACCCTTTCAAATTCTCTCAACTTGCTTAACCCCTAATTAAATGACTTGAGTTACTTTTAATTATGGGAGTTAAACCTTTTGAATTTCAAACTTTTGAAATTCTTATGTGTTATGTGATAATAAAATAAGATGTTGTCTTATTTTATTTTGGGGTTATTTGTTTGTCTTCTTGAGAGGTGGAGAGCTTTTCCTTCTTCTCCTTCAACTCTGACGAGGAACTCGAAGAACGTTCATCTTGACGAAGAACGTTCAAGCTCCGACGAAGAACGCCGCACCTCCATTCTTCGTTTACAGTATCAACGAAAGGGGACGCCACTTCTTCCTTGGACAACCTTCGTCGGCATACAAGTTTCGCCAACAACGTGTCTCTTCGAACGCATCCCTTCGTCATCGGATTTGATGAACGGCTACCGCGACGCCCGACCTCCGCGACGCCGTCTTCCGCGGAACGTAGACGAATCTTCGAACCTTATACCAAGGTAGGGGTTGTTGTTTTATTCTTTAATTATTCCATTTCTTGCTCGTGGATCGCATGTCTACTTGAGGCTTTTGAATATTTTAAATAAGTGTTATTGTTAACGCGAGGGGGGACGGACTGCACGAACACGGCCGAACCCCCCTCCATCGTTCTTGTTTATTCTTGCCGGTAGAAGCAAAGTGGCGTGGTGCCGTCGCACCACGTGGATGATCGTGCAAATATTTTACGCGGCGCCGTCGCGCTACGCCGAGGTAGAATCTTCAAGAACGTGACGTCGTCGCGCCGCGTTGAATGGAATCAAGGTACGGCGAAGGGGTGCGGTGCCGTCGCACCGCGCCGGATGACGAACGCCGCGGCCGGTTCCGGGCCGCGGCGGGACGAGGAGACCGCGGCCGGTTCCGGGCCGCGGCGGAAGAGA
Organism: Viscum album; assembly: GCA_963277665.1. Classification (NCBI taxonomy): domain Eukaryota; kingdom Viridiplantae; phylum Streptophyta; class Magnoliopsida; order Santalales; family Viscaceae; genus Viscum; species Viscum album. The sequence goes on along the minus strand of OY728159.1, from coordinate 596,552,509 downwards.
AGACCAGCGGCCGGGCCGCCGGCGTCGGAAGCTGAAGGGGGGACCGGAATTTCCGGTCCCGTTAGAGAAAACCGGCCGGCCAGCTGGCCGGACGGAAGGCTTTAAACCGGGGGAATTAATCCCCCGGCCAACACTCAAAATCCCCCTCTTTATGAGGGGGGCGGTTTTTTTTAAAGGGAAGGGGGCAGCCGGCCTCCCCCCCGGTTCCGCTCAAATCAGGCCCCCCACGTGGGGGGGGGGGGGGGCGTTTTAAAAAAATGGGTGCGGCACAAAGGCCGCGCCTCCCCTCAAAACAGCGGGAGCTTGTTCCCCCGTGTGCAACCACCTCGCGGCGCCAGGCCGCCGCGCCGCCCCAGGGGGGGGGGGTCGGGCCGGGTCGGCCCGGACCTGGACCCCCCCCGTTTCGAACCAGAATCGGTTTTTGGCCCATAACATGAGCCTCGGACCTCCGATCGACGAACCTTCAGCGGCAACGCGATCCTTGGATCGAGACGGTCATTTCGATATATCGCACTCAAGGTTTCGGTTTACTTTGAGTTCGGCCGGGTTTGTTCGTTCACGAAACCAACCGGGCCTTCGGAGCGGAAACACTCATATCTTGAGCTACGGACGTCCGATTGACGTGCCGTCAGCTGTGTTGTGTCCCTCTTAGTGAGACGAATCTTTTTTCATACTCCGCCCGAGGTTTGGACGCAGGTGGAGTACGGTCGGGTTGGTTTATCCTTAAAAACCAACCGGGCCCCGGAGACGAAAATGCCAATAACTCTCAGACCGGGCGTCCGATCGACGCGCCATCTGATGCGTTGAGTTCCTGTTGACGATACAGAACTTTTGGATACATCAACTCTGGTCTTTGTGACAGTTGATGTATCAGCCTCTCGGCTCGTGGAGCGGACCCTCCAAACGAGCTTGCTGTGTGCGGGAACCCTAGTGCTGGCTGCGACTGTTACTGCTACTACTACTGCTACGACTGCTACTGTGATTGCGACGACGACAGTACAGAGATCCTGTGTGGATTCGACGACGACGACTTCACCACTCAGCGATCCTACGTGGATCAGTGCTACAGGTCCTGTGTGGGCCCGATCCTGTGTGGGTCCTTGCGCTCAGCGGTTCTGTGTGAGCCAGCGCCTACAGGTCCTGTGTGGGCCCGATCCTGTGTGGGTCATTGCGGGGGTTAGTTATCTATCGATCCTTCGTGGGTCCGACGACTTAGATGGATCAGTGATCATCTTTATCGTCCTTGAAGAAGTATACCTGTGTGAGCTGAATCCTTTTTCTTTCCTGCGTGGATTGTGTTGTGCAATCCTGAGTGGATTACGTTTTGCTTTCCTGTGTGGAATACGTTTACTTTCCTGTGTGTACTGAGTTGTACTTGGGCTCGGAGTTTAGAGCGTATTTGAATTGATGACTTAGGTATATGTATGGGCATATACCTAAGCAATGTCGGTTATTACTTCGTGATTGTTACTTTTCTTCGTGGATTATCCTTGTGGATTTGAGAGACCTTCAGGGGTCTCGGGGTCCCTACTGAGTAGCTTATACTCACCCCTGCACGGGCTTTGCCCGCACTACGTTGTGTTGGTTGCAGACGACGGACAGCGTTGACCTTAGCTGAGGCTTGCAGAGCGGGACGGTACCCGGAGGTGGACCACTAGGCAGGACGTGCACGGAGCGGACGGCGGGACCCGTGGAGCAGAGGAGCTATCTGTACCCACCCTTCAGGTGGGATTTCCAGTGGACAGCTCGGTGTAGCGGCTTTTTACTTTTCAGTTGCTGTTTTCCCTTTCGAGTTGTACTTTACTTTCAGTTTGGGTTTGTATTCTGGCCCATTTACTTTTCCGCACTTTCAGTTGTACTCTGCTTTGTTTAGTGTTTACGTTCCGCTTGCTTACTCTGTGGTGTTTGTTACTTTTCAAAGGCAATGCCTTCCCTTTTTACTGGGATTTACGCCTTGGTGCTAGTCGCCAGCCCCTGGCCTATGGAAGGCGGGCTTGGGGTAGTCACGGCACGGACCCCGAGGGCGGGTCGTGACAAATTGGTATCAGAGGAGTTCGGTTCTACCGCGAACTCTGAACGTTTCTATGTGAAGCAATAATGTTTAGCGTATTGAGTGTGGTTATCAGTCCAGGGAGTCCAGTGTTGGTGCGGCGGCCGACGTATCCGTACACCAGGACCCTGACTTCTGATTTCCGACTTAATGCACGAAAACATTGATTGCGTGTGTGTTTCAAAGTTTTCTTTGTGATTACTTATATCAGCTCACCAGGTATACAGTTATGACCGTGGCGCACCTGTTTCCTTTTCAGGATGGCCCCACGATGGCAGCCAGCTAGGGTTCCGAGAGTCGAGCGAGACGACAGCCCACCGAGCGACGAGGCCTCGGTGCAGGGCCCTTTGCCAGTAGTGGCACTGGCGGTAGCTTTACCCGCCGATTCCCCGATGCTTCCAGCAGCAGCCGCTGACGATGCACGTCGCCTCAGCGCACTGCATGAGTTTCAGCGCCAGCGACCGCCCAGGTTTCGCGGGGAGACGGATCCCCAGGCAGCAGAGGACTGGCTGGAGGCAGTGGTTCGAGTGTTTAGGCTAGTGAGGACACTAGCAGACCTCATGGTGATCCTTGCTGCGAGCCTACTACACGCAGCAGCAGGACGATGGTGGAGCTTGATGCTCCAGGTGCACGATGAGGCATCTTTACTTTGGACGGACTTTGAGAGCCTCTTCCGCTCGGAGTTTGTCCCAGCCACCCTTCGTGCGGTGCGTATCCAGGAGCTTCTACAGCTGCGGCAAGGCAGCATGACGGTCGCTCAGTACTCGGCGAGATTTACCGATCTCTCGCGCTACTCGACCGACATGGTATGGGACCCATTCTTCCGGGCCCGGACCTTCGAGCAGGGTTTGAGACACGAGATCAGGGCATCGCTGATCTCCCTCAGCATACCAACTCAGACAGGAGTACTGGAGCGGGCCCTTCTGATCGAGAGCTTCCTTGCTGAGTCTACACCAGCACAGCGACCCACCGCAGGGTGGCACGTGGCAGAGTCATCTGCAGCAGGCAGTCGACGGATGACTCAGGGGTCCAGACAGACCAGACCTTCGGGCAGACGATCTCAGGGCACTGGCTCAGCAGTGCGGGGCACACAGCGCGGAGCCAGTCTTACGAGAGACAGACAGTGCTACTCGTGTGGCGGGCAGGGCCACATGGCTCGTGACTGCCCGACCCGCCGTGCCGAGGAGCAGCAGACGGTTGAGGGACCACCGAGGCAGAGGCAGAGGGTCGACCGTGGCGGTCTGCAGGGAGGAGGCGGACGAGGCAGAGGAGCTGTACGAGCGGCTGGTGGTGGCCGACGCTTTGAGGCTCTACCACCACCACCACCAGGAGGTCCACCCCGACCACAGGGAGCTGGCGGGCAGCGACAGGCACAACTCCAGGCAGCAGAGGCCTACGACCACGGCACACCCGAGATGATTCGAGGTACTATCTGTGTCTATTCCACCCTTGCTGCAGTTCTTATAGACACAGGAGCGAGTCATTCATTCATAGCCGCTGCCCTTGTTCGGAGCTCGGAGATTCCGACAGAGCCGTTGGCTCGATCCTTACGGCTAGAGACTCCTACGGGAGCAGACTCGACGATTACGCACTGGTGCCGGCAGTGTAAGATTACTCTAGGAGGCGAGAGCATCGGCTGTGATCTTCTTGTAGCAGCGTCGAGGCCTTACGACGTCATCTTGGGCATGGATTGGATGTCTACGGTCCATGCACAGATTGACTGTTTTAGGCGCAAGGCGCGATGTGTACGCACCGACGGGAGCAGGTTCACCTTCACCGGCGAGAAGGGAGCCTTAGCAGCACAGGATGGACTTCCGCGGAGGAGAGGACAGCCCATCACTCATCAGTTGGCTAGCCTTATCCTTGGAGCAGTTGACGTGCGGAGTCCTGGTTTTCCTGCAGTGGTGGATCAGTTTGCGGACGTTTTTCCCGAAGACGTTCCAGGGCTACCTCCTCGCAGAGAGGTAGACTTTTATATTGACTTGTACCCCGGGACAACCCCGATATCCACTCCAGCATATCGGATGGCCCCCGCCGAGCTTCGAGAGCTACAGGTACAGTTGGAGGACTTGCAGGGCAAGGGGTTCATCCGACCCAGTGTTTCACCCTGGGCTTCACCGATATTGTTCGCCAAGTAGGCGGACGGGAGCTTGCGACATTGTGTTGACTATCGTCGCCTGAACCAGGTGACAGTGAGGAACAAGTATCCGCTACTGAGGATTGATGACCTCTTTGATCAGCTCAAGGGAGCACGGTGTTTCTCGAAGATAGACCTCAGGTCAGGCTATCATCAGCTCAGAGTCAGAGACGAGGATGTGCAGAAGACGGCCTTCAGATGTCGTTATGGCCACTATGAGTTCTTGGTTATGCCTTTCGGTGTAACCAATGCTCCAGCAGTGTTCATGGCTCTCATGAACAGGATCTTTCAGCCATACCTCGATCGGTTTGTCGTGGTCTTCATCGACGACATTCTGATTTACTCTACGACAGAGGAGGAGCACGCCTATCACTTGCGAGTTGTTCTTGACACACTCCGAGAGCACCAGCTTTATGGTAAGCTCTCGAAGTGCCAGTTCTGGATACGTGAGGTCCACTTTTTGGGACACGTTATCTCTGAGGCGGGAGTTGCAGTGGATCCCGTGAAGATTGAGGCTGTGTTAGCATGGGAGCCACCCAGGAGCGTGACTGAGGTTCGGAGTTTCATGGGACTAGCTGGATACTATCGGAGATTCGTACCAGACTTCTCTAGAGTTGCAGAATCACTCACAGCTTTGACGAAGAAGGGGAAACCCTTCGTGTGGTCAGACAGATGTCAGCAGAGCTTCCAGGAGCTGAGACAGAGATTGACTAGCGCACCTATCTTGAGGTTGCCTGAGGAGGGAGTAGGGTACGTAGTCTACTGCGATGCATCAGGGACCGGACTCGAATGTGTTCTGATGCAAGAGCGGGCAGTGATCGCCTATGGATCACGACAGTTGAGGCCGCATGAGCAGAACTACGCTACCCATGACCTGGAGTTAGCAGCAGTGGTCTTCGCTCTGAAGACATGGCGACATTATCTGATGGGCGAGCGCTTTACAGTCTTTTCCGATCATTAGAGTCTCAGGTATATCTTCTCGCAGAAGGACCTGAACCTGAGACAGCGACGATGGCTCGAGTTCCTCCAGGACTATGACTTTGAGATAGTCTATACTCCTGGGAAGGGGAACGTAGTAGCCGATGCCCTCAGCAGGAGGACGGGCATTCAGCTACTTGAGGAGGCGACGGAGCAGCTAGCCTCTTTGCAGATATCCTTCGTGGATAGAGATGGAGCAGCCTTTCTTCAGTCTCTCACAGTCACTCCTCCACTACTGCAGCGAGTCAGGGAGGCACAGCGCGGGGACGCTGACTGTGAGACACGGCGTGCACAGATATCCTCGGGACAGGCACCTGATGGTTTCTCCCTTGGAGCAGAGCACGACATCCTTTTCAGAGGACATACCATGGTACCAGTCGCATTGCGAGAGGATGTACTGAGAGAGTTTCACACTTCTCCTTTAGCGGTACATCCTGGAGTGGCGAAGATGTACCAGGACCTCAGACGACAGCATTGGTGGCCGGGTATGAAGAAGGATGTAGCAGAGTTCGTTTCTCGATGCCTCACCTGTCAGCAGGTGAAGGCAGAGCATCAGGTACCAGCAGGCTTGGTACAGCCCTTGGAGGTTCCGGAGTGGAAGTGGGACGGCATATTTATGGACTTTGTGACTGGACTTCCACACACTTCCAGAGGTCACGACTCCATCTGGCTGATTGTTGACCGACTCACCAAGTCGGCACACTTCTTACCCATCAGAGAGCAGGGCTCAGTGGAGAGCTTGGGACGTCTCTACGTTCAGGAGATTGTGCGGCTCCACGGCGTGCCATCATATATCGATTCCGATCGAGATGCCCGCTTTACTTCCCGGCTTTGGAAGTGGTTACAGGAGGCGTTCGGGACGCAGCTACGTCTTAGCACAGACTTTCACCCTCAGGCGGATGGTCAGACGGAGAGGACCATTCAGACACTCGAGGACATGCTCCGTGCCTGTGTCCTCGACTTTGGTCGTAGCTGGGAGGACCACCTACCCTTGGTGGAGTTCGTGTACAACAACAGCTACCACTCCACCATCGGGATGGCACCGTACGAGGCGTTGCACGACCGACCATGTAGATCTCCTTTGTGCTGGACAGACCCTGGGGAGTCACCACTGGTGGGACCGGAGATGGTCCAGGCCACGACAGAGAAGGTCCAGGTCATCCAGGAGCGGATGAGGACAGCTCAGAGCCGGCAGAAGTCATATGCTGATAGGAGGCGGAGGCCACTAGAGTTCGAGGATGGCGACCACGTCTTCTTGCGGGTCTCACCTCGACGTGGTATTCGGAGATTTGGTCGAGGCGGCAAGTTATCTCCGCGCTTCATCGGACCTTTCCAGATTCTCAGCAGGATTGGTGAGGTGGCTTATCGCCTGGCTCTACCACCTCAGTTGCACCGGGTGCACGACGTCTTCCACGTATCTCAGCTGAGGAGATACGTGCACGACCCGACGCACATCATTGACCATGGGGAGCTTGACGTTGACGATGGGGCGACTTTTACGGAGGTCCCGGTGGAGATAGAGGATCGACAGGAGCGGGTCTTGCGTGGGCGATCGATTCCTCTTGTGCGCATCAGATGGCAGCACAAGAATCTCCAGGAGAGCACATGGGAGCGGGAGGCTCAGATGCGTGCTCAGTACCCTCATTTGTTTCCCTAGTTTTTGATGTATCTTTACGGGGACGTAAATCCCTGAGGTGGGAGTAATGTAAAGACCCGTAAAAAATTCAAGGGAAATTTTTTCTTAATTTTCTTTAGAATTTTACAAGAGCGCGGTTTCAGACGGCACCTGATTCCGAGGCCCGGAGTGCCAGGAATTAATTTCCGAAGTTTGGCTCGGGTACGTTCAGTGAACGAACGAGCGGGAATTCCTAACTTTTGATCCGGTGCTCGGAATTGAAATCTGAGGGCACCGATGAACTCGCAGCACCGATATTCGCTTAAAGAGACCTTTTCGGAAGTTGCGTTTGTTGCGGGTTGAAAGATAGTTTTGGGGTTTTTAGTTTGAGTTAAATAAAATTGGGTAGAACAATTTTATTATAACTTGTTAAAACCTATCAAAGGAGGTTGGAAGTGGGACCCACACCCACTTAACCTCCCTTGGGAGGATTAAGTGTGGTGGGGCCCACACGAACCCCTAACCCTTTCAAATTCTCTCAACTTGCTTAACCCCTAATTAAATGACTTGAGTTACTTTTAATTATGGGAGTTAAACCTTTTGAATTTCAAACTTTTGAAATTCTTATGTGTTATGTGATAATAAAATAAGATGTTGTCTTATTTTATTTTGGGGTTATTTGTTTGTCTTCTTGAGAGGTGGAGAGCTTTTCCTTCTTCTCCTTCAACTCTGACGAGGAACTCGAAGAACGTTCATCTTGACGAAGAACGTTCAAGCTCCGACGAAGAACGCCGCACCTCCATTCTTCGTTTACCGTATCAACGAAAGGGGATGCCACTTCTTCCTCGGACAACCTTCGTCGGCGTACAAGTTTCGCCAACGACGTGTCTCTTCGAACGCATCCCTTCGTCATCGGATTTGACGAACGGCTACCGCGACGCCCGACCTCCGCGACGCCGTCTTCCGCGGAACGTAGACGAATCTTCGAACCTTATACCAAGGTAGGGGTTGTTTTTTTATTCTTTAATTATTCCATTTCTTGCTCGTGGATCGCATGTCTACGTGAGGCTTTTGAATATTTTATATAAGTGTTATTGTTAACGCGAGGGGGGCCGGACTGCACGAACACGGCCGAACCCCCCTCCATCGTTCTTGTTTATTCTTGCGGGTAGAAGCAAAGTGGCGTGGTGCCGTCGCACCACGCGGATGATCGTGCAAATATTTTACGCGGCGCCGTCGCGCTACGCCGAGGTAGAATCTTCAAGAACGCGACGCCGTCGCGCCGCGTTGAATGGAATCAAGGCACGACGAAGGGGTGCGGTGCCGTCGCACCGCGCCGGATGACGAACGCCGCGGCCGGTTCCGGGCCGCGGCGGAAGAGAAGACCGGCGGCCGGGCCGCTGGCGTCGGAAGCCGAAGGGGGGACCGGAATTTCCGGTCCCGTTGGAGAAAACCGGCCGGCCAGCTGGCCGGCCGGAAGGCTTTAAACCGGGGGAAATAATCCCCCGGACAACACTCAAAACCCCCCTCTTTATGAGGGGCGCGGTTTTTTTTAAAGGGAAGGGGGCAGCCGGCCTCCCCCCCGGTTCCGCTCAAATCAGGCCCCCCACGTGGGGGGGCGTTTTAAAAAAATGGGCGCGGCACAAAGGCCGCGCCGCCCCTCAAAACAGCGGGGGATTGTTCCCCCGCGTGCAACCACCTCGCGGCGCCAGGCCGCCGCGGCCCGCCGTGCCGCCGCGCCGCCCCAGGGGGTGGTCGGGCCGGGTCGGCCCGGACCCGGACCCCCCCCGTTTCGAACCAGAATCGGTTTTTGGCCCATAACTTCAGCCTCGGACCTCCGATCGAAGAACCGTCAGTGGAAACACGATCCTTGGATCTAGACGGTCGTTTCGGTATATCGCACTCAAGGTTTCGGTTTACTTTGAGTTCGGCCGGGTTGGTTCGTTCACGAAACCAACCGGGCCTTCGGAGCGGAAACGCTCATATCTTGAGCTACGGACGTCCGATTGACGTGCCGTCAGCTGTGTTGTGTCCCTATTAGTGAGACGAATCTTTTGGCATACTCCGCCCGAGGTTTGGACGCAGGTGGAGTACGGTCGGGTTGGTTTAGCCTTAAAAACCAACCGGGCACCGGAGACGAAAATGCCATTAACTCTCAGACCGGGCGTCCGATCGACGCGCCATCTGTTGCGTTGAGTTCCTGTTGACGATACGGATCTTTTGGATACATCAAATCTTGTCTTTGTGACAGTTGATGTATCAGCCTCTCGGCTCGTGGAGCGGACCCTCCGAACGAGCTTGCTGTGTGCGGGAACCCTAGTGCTGGCTGCGACTGTTACTGCTACTACTACTGCTACGACTGCTACTGTGACTACGACGACGACAGTACAGAGATCTTGTGTGGATTCGACGACGACAACTTCAGCACTCAGCGATCCTACGTGGATCAGTGCTACAGGTCATGTGTGGGCCCGATCCTGTGTGGGTCCTTGCGCTCAGCGGTTCTGTGTGAGCCAGTGCCTACAGGTCCTGTGTGGGCCCGATCCTGTGTGGGTCATTGCGGGGGTTAGTTACCTATCGATCCTTCGTGGGTCCGACGACTTAGATGGATCAGTGATCATCTTTATTGTCCTTGAAGAAGTATACCTGTGTGAGCTGAATCCTTTTGCTTTCCTGTGTGGATTGTGTTGTGCAATCCTGAGTGGATTACGTTTTTCTTTCATGTGTGGAATACGTTTACTTTCCTGTGTGGACTGAGTTGTACTTGGGCTCGGAGGTTAGAGCGTATTTGAATTGATGACTTAGGTATATGTATGGGCATATACCTAAGCAATGTCGGTTATTACTTCGTGATTGTTACTTTTCTTCGTGGTTTATCCTTGTGGATTTGAGAGACCTTCAGGGGTCTCGGGGTCCCTACTGAGTAGCTTATACTCACCCCTGCACGAGCTTTGCCCGCACTACGTTGTGTTGGTTGCAGACGACGGACAGCGTTGACCTTAGCTGAGTCTTGCAGAGCGGGACGGTACCCGGAGGTGGACCACTAGGCAGGACGTGCACGGAGCGGACGACGGGACCCGTGGAGCAGAGGAGCTATCTGTACCCACCCTTCAGGTGGGATTTCCAGTGGACAGCTCGGTGTAGCGGCTTTTTACTTTTCAGTTGCTGTTTTCCCTTTCAGGTTGTACTTTACTTTTAGTTTGGGTTTGTATTCTGGCCCATTTACTTTTCCGCACTTTCAGTTGTACTCTTCTTTGTTTAGTGTTTACTTTCCGCTTGCTTACTCTGTGGTGTTTGTTACTTTTCAAAGGCAATGCCTTCCCTTTTTACCGGTATTTACGACTTGGTGCTAGTCGCCAGCCCCTGGCCTATGGAAGGCGGGCTTGGGGTAGTCACGGCACGGACCCCGAGGGCGGGTCATGACATTGGTACCCAAAGAGACTATATTATTGTAGGATAGGTTAAGGGAAAATGAATTTTTTAGATAGAATGGTTGGGGAAGGATCATGGATTATGGAACCGAATGTGGTTTGGGATCTTCATGGGACTCATCTGGGACTATGTTTTCAGTTTTTATTTTAGAATGTTGAAACTTACATTATCATAGAAATTTTTATCTTTTAGTTGGATATTGTCTTTCCTACATTGTGTATCGTGAGATATTGGTATTTTTTAAAATTTTACAGATTCTTACACTATTTTTTGTTATTTTTTCTTGTGTAAAACTCTAATTAAAGAGTTTATTGACTCTTCATGAATGATTTATTAGATTGTCTCTTCTTTTTGGAAGCCTCTAGAATACGAGGATTCATGCTTGAGGTCATGTGACTAACTGACTCAGGGTACCGATATGTGAAACCAAGGTCGTGACATTATAATATTAATTTCACATTTATCCCAAAAGTGATAAATCCTCCTAATTATAAAAGAGAAGAATAATTTATCCCAACCCATATCATGTGCTGGGAAGTTCTGTTCATGATCATTCATCTTTCTTGAAGAATAGGTTATGCTATTTTCATTCTACATTAACATACAACCCGATCCCCTATTTGAAACATTATTGAATACTTCGTAATATTCCCCACATGTGGGTTTTCTGATAACATGTAAAATAATAATACTTTTATTCATCTCCATGAATCTCTATTTTCATTCATTACCCCATGAAAACAGGACCCCCTTTCGAGTTCTATGGGTTACAATGTTTGACATTCATGAGAAATTTATCACAAATCGAAAATAGTAACCAACTAATCCCTGGAAACTATAGATATTTTTCATAGATGTTGGCCTCACCTATATTTAAATTACTCCTATCGTTTAAGGATCTATAGAAACTATATTTATTATGATTTTATTCTCTAAAAATGAAACTTCCTTTAATTAAAACTATCACTCTATATACATGGAATAAATAATATCATTTTATAAGGTTTTTAGCAAAGTGTTTAAATACACCTCATGAACCTCTATGGTTTTAGAGAATATTAGAATATCATCTATAAAAAATAAATCAATTGTCAAGCTAATATATAAATAATCTGTTTCTCATGTAAATGAATTTTTATTGAGTTTTAGAAAGCATGAATGGAATCATTGGGAACTCATAGTTCCCATACCTTGTGTGAGAAATAGTCTTTGGAATATCTTCATTATTCACCAGAACATGGTAAGATATAGATCATATATTCACCTTGGAGAAGTATTGTTCCCAATATAGTTGTTCAAACATGTTCTCAATCTGATTCAGAGAGTAATTTGTCTTTATCATGATCCTATTGAGCTCATGATAATCAATAAAATGGAAAATTTACCAATTAATCTTCTTGAGGAAGATTGCTGGTGTACCTCAAGATAAAACACATTGGAATATGAAACCATTATCTATATTATAATTTAGTTTCTTATTAAACTCATCATGTTCCACAATATCCATTCCTTATGGATTAATGGATAATGGTAACACCCAAATTATAATATCAACTTAAAATTGAACTTCTAGGTTGGAGGAACACCCAAATATTCATTGGGAAACACATCAGTGCATTCACTCTCTATAGTCATATAATTTTGAATGTTTTTTCCTTATAATCAATCACTCTAGATAGACACACTTTCTCATAGGTCAGTAGTATCCATGCTCGTGATGATGGTTATAAAGAATATTCACCATACACATTGCACTTGTATATAATTGGGGGTCGATTTGCTATATGAAATTTGATTTAATTCTAAAAAAAATTAGTTTGACTCAATATAGGGGAAGCCAATTCATACTAATAATTTAATCAAATTCCACTAAAGGGAGTATAACAACGTTTTTTGGGAGTTTTAGACAACAATTTGGGATAAGGGAGGAGTTATATACTTGAGATGGAAGAATTTACACATTTTCCATTTTCATTCATAACACCACTTCCATACTTTATGGGGGAGTTTGAATAGTTCTAATAAACATTCATGATATCAGGGAATGTGTAGAAAAAGAATAATAATGTAATTTTGGTTTCCTTGAATGATTATCATGTGTACCTTTCACCATATCATTTTTGGGGTCCACCTCTACAGGTGTGATGGAAAAACTCTCCCATGATACCTTGTAGGGTTTTTGATGTCTGGGAAAACCCTTGGCCTAGTGCATTGGTTTTCAAATGTTTGTGGTTCCTTATTGTTGAATCAATGAAGAATTTATTGAGGTATTATTGGATAATTTATGTCCTCTATCACACTAGTTCTTTTCCCATGTATAAAAACCCTAGATATCCTCCCTTTACTTCTAGAACTAAATATTTTTCCTTCCACTTGGGTATCTTATGAATTTCTTCTTTCCACACCATTGATATGTGGGAAGATGAAATTTCTCGGAACCATTATATATCTTCTTAAGACAATCAAAATTAAACTCCACTTTTTCGCATCCAATCCCCATTATATCCTTGAGATTTTTAGATCACTATTTCATCTTTCAGGTCACATTAATCAATTACCACATATCAATTAATATCATGGATCACCAAGGAATTTCACAGACTAGGTTTTATCCCACCAAAGATGTGGAAAACCTTGCATTAAGGGGTACTAAAAAATTTTGAGGAATATCATTCAAGTGTTGTTAATTTTCCTTTATATGTACCAATATATTTTTTATCACTTTTGATTGAGGGTAATAAAATCCCATTATATATGAAGATGGAGAGCATAGGAATAATATTTATCTAAAAACATTTACCTGATGTCTTTCAACCCTAGCAATTTGATCTATTCCTCAGTCTTTGTATTCCTTATCAATTTATGCCACTAATCAGATTTACCTATATATGATAAAAATAAATTCAAACCTTCTCTTTTTTAGAATATTAAATGATGGATTAGATTGTTTTAGTAGATTGGACCCATTGTTCCACGAATAAGGGATCCTATTTTCCATTGATAATCGATGTCCTTTTATAACATAATGTTCTGAATTTTAGCATGTTCTTTCGTTGGGGTATTTGGGTGGTCCTCATTTTCTAGGATTCTATTCGGATTATAATTTAGTTGAGAGGGTATCATCACAATGTTTTCTATTCATTCTCCCATTGTGATGGGAATCTCATTGGGGAGGTCATCAAATTTTCCATATAATTGATTGTTTAACTATATCCACATATTTATATCCATTAGATAGAATAAAGAAAAAATTGGGATGAATATTTTTATACTATTAAAAACATAAATTAGAATTTAATGACATTAAAAGGATATATTATAACATAGATTTATTTTGTTAACATGTAAATATATAGTATTTGATCGATATTATCCATGATCTATTTATAACATATATTATTATGGGAATTTTCATTACCTTAACAATTTTTAATAATTATCTTGGGAATTTACCAAACCATATCCCCCCAAGTGTGTCAAACTTGGTGCACATTATGTCATGTTGTTGTATCTCCTATTACGATGAGTCTGGCCCAATGAACCATATCAATGTTGTTACCCCTTGGTAAATATTATTCAAAACCACATCCACTTTTAGTATAATACTAATGATGAATTTCCATAAAAATACATTGAACCTATACATACCTAAATGTATGGTTGTTTCATTATACATTGTCTTATCCCCTTTTATTTATCTATAGTTTTCTAATCCTAATCCAAAAAATAATAGAACAGTTCATTTGATACGAACTATAACAACCATGTAATTTATTAAAAATTAATTATTATCTTATTACATAAAATTACTTATAATACAAACAAGAATTTTTATAATTCAAGTTTATTTTGGTATTAGGTACATATCATAAAATTTTGAACATGGGATAATACAAAATTATTGAAAACAACTTTAACATGATTCTAAAATACCTGGGCTTTTATAACTACACATGAAATCCATGGAACATACATTAGAAAGGAGTGAACAATAATGTCTAGTAATGGAATTGATATAATGTAAGGTTATACATGTTATACAATATTAATACTAATGGGTAATTAAAATGTGTGATAATCATAAATAAGAATAATATGTATTGATAGAGAATGATAATCATAACATGGGAAATATGGAAACAATGTGAAACATTATATCATAAACAATAGTTAAAGATAGCTACCAAGAAATCATGATGGAAAAATTAAGATATAATAATACAACTCACTCCCTATCCCATAATTCCAACTCATGAGACTAGAAACTTTTTAATTCATTGGAGTAGTATATAATTATGGGTGCACATGTAACTTTCATTTAATTATCAGGTTCAAGTGTTCCATATATATCATAAAACATGGATTCATTAATAATCATACTTAATTACAAAATGAGGTAGTGTGGAATACATATATGAATTTCCCATGTAAAATAATTATATTTTTATAATGGTGAAATTCATTCACAGGAAATGGGTTTGAAATTTCCTTTAAAATTTTTTCGGTATGGAATATAGAGGAAAAATTTTAGAAGCATCAAGAAGTCACTTAAAAATTAAAAAAAATTGGATGATGAGAGAGAAATGGGTATATCCTAACTTTGAAATAAAGTTTTAATTAATATGGATATTTAATGTAATATCCATATATTGTGAATTGGAAATAGAAGGAATAATATAATAGAGAAACTTGAAAAAAGAAGAGATATTGAAGATCCCTTACATTAATGTGTGATTTAAAATTATTTGGTAGAGATGATTAAGAAATTGAAAGAAAATTGGGAGGACTCTAGATAGGGGAGAGAATAATATGGACGTTCTTTATGGATTTTTAGTTATGATAAATGTGATATTTTGTGCTCTTATATAGGGAAAGAGTAAGTATTTCATTATTACTTCTCAAAA
The DNA here is from genome assembly GCA_963277665.1 of Viscum album. Lineage (NCBI taxonomy): Eukaryota > Viridiplantae > Streptophyta > Magnoliopsida > Santalales > Viscaceae > Viscum > Viscum album. The sequence goes on along the minus strand of OY728159.1, from coordinate 596,537,393 downwards.
ATAGTTTTTGAAAAATATTTAACAAAATAACGAAAAATGAAAACATTACCAGGGGTTCTTACCATTGTTTCTCCAAAAAGGGAGTGATTTTAATTATTTTATATATATAATGTTAGAAATTATTAAAATAAAACATATTCTTAGGTGCATGTGTGTCATACTCCTAAAAAAATATTTGAAAATGGTAATACATAATAATTGTTTTGGATGATTCATAAAATCTTTATAAAATTAACCAAATAAACATAAAATCACATTATTATAAATTGAAAACATATATTTTGTAATTTAAACCTTTTATAGTATTTATTACATCAATTTTAGGTTATCCATATTTAATAATACATAAAGTATAATTGTATGATATATAATTTTTAGCAAAAATTCAACTGTATGAAATAATTATGAAAAAATCACCATTAGTTAATTTTGACATTTTGAATACAAAAAAAATATTTAATTTATCTAAATAAGTTTCAAAATATGTTACTTTAAAATTTTAAAATAATAATAAATAATTATAGAGAAATGATCATTTTTGGACAATAACAGTTTTTGAACCCTTATAAAAATTACATTTGACATCATAATAAGTAAAAAATCATATATATTTAATATAAAATTAGTAATTAGGAATTTATAGAATATTATATTTGAAAAATATTTTAAATACGTAAAATAAATTACTTAATTAAATATGACTAATAACCAAAAATATTATTTCAGTTTTAAAATATCAATTTAAAAAACATTTATAAATTGACAATAATAGGTTCAAAATAGTATTCATTATTCTAAAGAAAATAATATAAAAACTCATATCACTAGGGTCTTAAAAAATATCCCTATAATAAATTATATATTTCTTAAGAGTAAGGTGAGAGATTGTGAGACTTTCATGGGGGGGTACAGATTACATGGTTTGGGCAATGATCTCCATGAGATCGAATTTCCACCGTATATGGTTTCACTCAGGGCTATGTTGTTCGTTCTCAGCTTGGGATAGGTCAAGGGAAATGCCATAGATTATATTTACCTTATATTATTTGATAAATGAGATTTACAATTTATGTTTCGACTGGTTGATGCCAGCAAATCATTTTTTTGTGTCAATTGGATTTTTTAAAATGATATATTTATACTTTTTATGTGATCTACATTAAATGGATATATTATCAACGATAATGAATGTAAACAGTCTTTTAAAATTTATAGGATATAATGTGACCAATTAAAATCATGTTTTTTCTATAAATATATCACATAATAAGACATTTACATAAATCATACGATGATTGTATATTTATAACATTTTGGGTCATTACAGGGGGTGTTCCTTGTCATGGAAAAATAAAAATTTTCCATGAATATATGATAATTATATAGTTAAGAGGAGGTATAATATAGGTAGATATAGTAAAAAAATGAAGATGAAGAGTCTATTATACTCTCTATGGAGGATTTGATCTTGAATATTAAGGGGATAAATGTTCTGAAATTATGAGATAATTTCCTATACTCAGCTTCACACATTAGGCTAAATTGAAATGGATTAGTGGAGAATTCTACTGAATAAATTATTTTTCATAGTGAGGTGTCACAAGTGTGGTAAAAACTCCTATCCAACTTATATGGGGTCAATGTATAAACCCCATGTAATTTCCATTTATGGGGGAACTCTTTTTGATTTTTTTTGAAATATTGTAGTAGACATTTGTGTGGTTGAGTGTTGGTTGGGTATTATTGTTGTTGTAATATTCACTAGGATTTTCATTTTATCTACCTTTTGAAGGACTTTTAATCCATAAATTTCTTCAACCACTTCTCAATTTGGCCATAATGACCACTAATGTTTTAATTAGCCAACTAGATAAGAATTTTAATAGTTATGTAATATATATAATAAATAAACCATGGTTTGGGAATACTGTCTATAATAGTGAAAAAAAATGATAACCTTATTAAAATTATTATTATAATAAAAAAATAATTTTTATGAAACATAATATTCTTCATTCATTAATAAATTTACAAAAAATTATTAAATAATAATGTAATAACAATAATAAAATAATAAAATATTAGAAAAATAGAAATAATATTATATTATTAAAGTGAAAAAAATTTAACCCCAAATACACATGAAATGAATTTATATATATGTGTGTGTGTATTTTATTAAATCATCCAAAAATATTCTTGAAAACATTTCATAAATTAGATAACTATAATGTAAATTACATTTCATCACAAGAAAAGTACATTAGTGAATTACAAAGGGTATTGAGAAGTTGGTAAGCGAATAAATATGTATTGTGAGATTCCATAAAGAAGCATTATTAACTTTAATGACTACCCAAATCATTATATATCCATGGATTTCTCACTATCTAAACACTAATGCAATGAATGTCTAGCATGAATAGTTCCTGGAACCATGCATTATTGAATATTTTGAATTGTATTTAAAATATTTAATATTAATATTAAAATTAATAGTAATAAAAATAATTTATTAGAAATATTACCACATGAATATTATAATATATATATATATTAATAAAAATAAAAAATATATTTTTTTGATTCACAATGAATGACAAGTTCCAGTTGTTTCATTTTTGTATACCTTAGTCTTATATAAACATTCTAAAACAATTATCAGTATATTTTTTTCAAGTAAATAAAATCCTTTCAGTGATCGTTTTATGGTAATCACAATATAATAATTTAATAATATTTTACAATCATGATATTTCAATGAGTTTAGTTTCATCGTTATAGTATTCAATTTTTTTGATATATTCCATAAGTAACCAATCTAATCATTGATATCCTTTAACTCTTGTAGAAAACTTTATCTAAAATCATTATCATATAAAAATTACATTGAACTAATAAATTATTTGTTCCAAATAAATTATGATCAAATAATTTCTTATTTCCTTAACCCCTAAAGCCTCAACATCCTCCCATATATTAATTTTTTTACATTTATATTTTTTTAATGCACCCTAATGCCCCTATGTTTTTAGATAGTGAAGACATGATTTCCCAAATAATTAAGAGACTTGGTAATTTCAGTGAGACATTTTGTTATTCACTATTTAAGACATTTTTTAGGTAAAAAAATTACTCAAGATGTAATTTCCATATTTTTGGGTTCATTATTTCTAACAAAAATGATGGTGGACACAATAATTTGTGACTTTCCAATGTGGTTTTTGATAATGTATGTTTACAAATCACTAAGAAAGTAGAATGTTATATAAGATGATTTTTAAGATATCCTTGAATGAGTAGAATCCTGGAAAAAATATATGTAATGTGATTATTTATGGTGTATGGTTAAATATGTTTTTGAAGAAAATGATTTATTTTAACAGAAGTACAAAAGTAGTAAAAACATGTAAATTTGTTTCATGATGATAAATTAATGTGATGATTTAAGGTCATCTAATCAAAAGATATAAAAGCTATTTGTTTTATGACAAAATTTCAGTTTTATAAAAGTTTTAGTTTCATGAAGAATTTTTTGTATTGCAAAAGTTTTTTTAATATTTCAAAATAGAAGTGTGTTTAGAACTAAAGGTGATTCCAAATCATAGGATGATTTATGAAAAAGAAAAACTGTACAAAAATTAGGTGGTAAAAAAGGGACTCTCAAAATGGATTACAAATGTATATAAATAATACACTACCCCTCAATTTATGTTTTGAATCCTTATAGAATATAAATCATATAAATTATATTAAGTGTTGTGTCAAGGATTTCCATGATAGAAGATGTTTCAAAAAAATAAATTGTGTGATGATAATAAAATTTGTCTTATATCACCTCATGTATATCAGGACTAAAAAAATATTTCATGAAATTGTGGAGTTATATTACAAACATAAAAGTTTCAAAAATTCATTTAGTTCCACTAAAAATTGAATGGATGTTTGATATTTATGATTATTAAGTAAAACTAAATTATTGGAAGAAACATATTGAGTGTGAAAACCGGGTCCCGGTGATAGCACAACCACCCCTCCTTAACATGGCCGTCGGGTCCTGGCCTACCAGGTTCCACCAGTTGCCCCCGTAGACACGTGGGGCCCACCCTAGGGTCCACCCACATGCTTGAACAGGTCACATAACTAATGATTGTACCCACATGCCATCACATGTCCTTTCCAGTGTGCTTTGTCCGCACTCACACACACCTTGGGAAACTTCCTAGGAGGTCACCCATCCTGATCACTACTCCAGGCCAAGCATGCTTAAATGTGGAGTTCTAATCAGATAGGCTCCCGAAAAGGAAGGTGCACATTGTTGACATGAGTCATATCATTTAGTCATTTAACCCTTTATAATTTGGGGATGCTACAATCACTCCCCCTTTAGAGCACAACGCCCTCGTTGTGGGCCCTACATCTCAACCCAGGCAGTGCACCACACTTAAGGCTGGGTTCCTCCTCTGATACCAAATGTGACAACCGGGTCCCGGTGACAGCACAACCACCCCGCCTTAACATGGTCGTCGGGTCCTGGCCTACCAGGTACCACCAGTTTCCCCCGCAGACACGTGGGTCCCACCCTAGGGTCCACCCACGTTCCTGAATGGGTCACATGACTAATGATTGTCCCCATAGGCCAACACATGTCCTTTTCAGTGTGCTTTGTCCTCACTCACACACACCTTGGGAAACTTCCCAGGAGGTCACCAATCCTGATCACTACTCCAGGCCAAGCACGCTTAACTGTGGACTTCTAATCAGACAGGCTCCTGAAAAGGAAGGTGCACCTTGTTGACATGAGTCATATCATTTAGTCATTTAACACTCTATGATTTGGGGATGTTACATTGAGTTTCTTGAAATTTATGAAAATATGCCCCAAAAATGAACGTTTCTTACACTATATGGAATTTTATAGAAATAATAGGATGAATTTTCATTAATCATATGGAAGAATGTTGAGCTTCAGGACTCATAAAAGGTGGTGTGAAAATATTGATGTCATAAATAAGTGGATGAATATTTTAGTGCGTAGTGTGCAAACTTCAATTTAGAGTTTAGTGACATATGATATTATGAATTGTAGTGAACTAAGATATATATTTATTCGAATGTAAATGTTATAATAGACATTAAATATGGTGGGTTGGGTACATCGAACAATTATTATTTTATTCTCCATGGAAGTAGAATAGTGAGAGTGAACTGAGTAAAATTTACAAGTCATGTGTATGTTTTAATCTCAATTTATTTAGTTTTATATGATGTAGATAAATTTTTTTTAAACAATGAATGAATATACAAAATGTGGATGCTATTTATAATCTACCATAACACAATTCATCACCCACTCATGGTATTTTTTTTGGATGGGCCAAAAGGAAGGGATGTTTGATCATCTCTAAAGATATTGTGAAACATATCTAGGGGCTCTCTTATATATTAATGATATTTTTAGGAAACATTACAATTAATAATATTAATATTATTTACCATAATATAATAAATTAATCACACATATGCATGAATGAAAACATTTTTATATATTAGAGATTCTACATTTCCCAATTACTAGTGATTTATTTGGTAAGCATTAATTGATGCATATATGTCTATAAGATAATTTATAACTATATAGGGAGGAAATATATGTTATTGAGTTTGGATTTAGTCCATGAATGTTTATTAATATATATAATTATGAATTGAATACTAATATATATAGCTTGGTTCCATTTAATTTGATATGTCACACCATTTAATGACACATGAGACATGCCAATGTGGTTATTTTTTGGGGAATAAAACCATGAACAAATGATGTTTCTTTTGAAGTCATGAATCAAGGAGGTATTCAATATGGATTATCATTGTGTAGAATAAATGTAATTTTATATAGAAGAAAATCATGAAAAAATGACTAACATAAAAAATGATCCATGAAATGGTTTATTGGGGACTTTATCATGGGTGAAAATATCTGGTCCATCTTGTTTCTTAATAACTAGTTTGGACATAGTATTATTGGGGATTACACTAGATTATAGGCCCATGATGTATGTATTTATTTCCAAATTAGGTGTATTTGTCTAATCTTATGAAATATTTATCCACTACAACTATTTTGGGCATACATTCAGTTAGAGGCCCATAGTATGCATATTCTAATGAATAAAACAATGTGTCGGGTGGTTTCATCCATGGAAAAAATATATATTGATATGGGACAATGAGTAAGATTATTTTATTCCAAGGGATTGTAAATAAACACATTAATTATTGTTAAAAACATTATTAATGAAATTCATTATTTTTTAGTTCCATAGGATCTTTTTATATTGAAAGGAAATCCCAGGAGTGGTTCCTTGTGGGATGGTATATCCATATTGTAAATGGAAAACACGATCAAATCAGATAAATATGGGTTTAATAGTGACCAAATTATGTTTCTTAGGAGTTCATAGATGATACATGCATATAGTTAAATCAATAATGGGTTTGTGTTAAAAAATAACTATGGGATACGTATTTCAGTAAACTATTTTAGCCCAATTATGTTACCTACATGAAAAACGGTCTTTGGTATGTGATTGAGGGTGAATATGGTTTCCATGCATGGGAATTGGGAAAAGAGGTTCCCAAGTAGACCCTATGTAAAATTTATTCCATAGTTAAGGACAGATGATAAGTTAGTCCCTACTCATATATAAAGGAAAAATATCCCCATAGCACGGTTTAGGGTGAAATTTAATTCTAGTTATTTGTAAGAGAAAATGGTACCTTTTTTATAGAATAATGACAAATGGAATCCTAGTTATTGATAAGGGTGTAATGGAACCCTATAATAGAATTAGTAGAAATATGGAATAAAATTTTGGCTCTAGTATTATGTTATAACATGGTAAAGTACATCGGAGAACTGGAACCCAATTATAGAATTAGGGTAGAGTGAAACCCATTTACGGATAACTAGGTAAATTACCACCCTAGTATTGGTCCCCTTGATATATTGAGTCTATGGTGACTATGTATATAATTCATTAGAATTATGATGCACTTTTATAGATAAGGGTGAGTTAAGACTCATGTTCAGGAACTAGGAAAAGCTTCCCCCAGGTATGGAATCTCTATGATGAGATGGGAACATGGAAACCTAGTGTGGGATATTTGGAGTGAGTCCCATCATCCTTATCATAAAGGGTTATTGGAGAAGTTTTATTTAATGAATTTACTGAATTTTTAAAAATATTTATCTACATATATTTCACTTTGGATTACAAGGTTTTAATTAGGGAGTCGTCTGAAGGGACGGTGGGTGGAAGTGCATTCAGTGGAAGCGGTTCAATTTCTGAAATTTGAATCATAACTATTTTCGGTATACATATCTTTTTGTTTCAATAAATGGGATTTGATAAATCTATTTATTGGAATCATGAGTGTAGGGATTGTAGATAAGAGTTAAAATTATCCTTTCCCCAAGGTATATTGGCACCTCGCATTAGGACACTAGGGTGTGAGGATGGTTGATCCACAAGGTGCTTCCGACACGAAAAATTTGGGTGCACAATAAACATTGTATTGATGCATGGTGAGTTAAATAATTCATTCATGGAGACTAGGTATATGTATGTGAGATGTATTCGGGTTCTTATTTGCAGAAGGGAAGCGTACAAGTACACTTGGTCATGATATAAATAAATGGGTTCCATCAATTTTTTATTACATAAAAAACTACCTCCAAAAAACTGATGTCACCAACAAGGGTTAATATAAGTACCAAAAATACCCTTCCCTTTAATAATTATAAATTATTATAATGAAGGGTATCTATGTTTCTGTTAAATATAGCATGTTAATGAAGTTGATATTGTAGGAGAGAACACATACATAGGTCATGGATAATATTGTGGAAGGTGCACACTGAGCACACCATTCACACTTGTGTCTAGGAACAAAGTGTCCCGAATAATCTTGGAATCAGATGAATTTAACGTATATAATTATGATATTTACCTCCACTATGTGAGATACATGACCTTTCCAAAAATTAAATCCTTCAATATTCATTTTTTCTCATGTATCACACTCCAATAAAGTTGTGTCGAAGATCTATGACCACCTTTGATCTATCCTTGACATATATTTCATGGGTGTATCTATGATTTGTGAACACATACCTAGTTAAATCAATTTTGTGTATGATATTTGAGTGATGGGATCATGGAAAATTGGGATGAGTAAACCAAGAAGGGAAATATTTTCCTTCAGTCAAGTGTTCACCTAGTTATCTTCATATTCATCTTTTCTTTTATGTAGGTAGCCTTAGTATTTTAATTTTACACAATCAATTCATATTGTCAAATTTTTCCTTATTATATAAAATGTCCTAACTACTGAACAAGGTTATAGATACTTATGTATCCTCTCATTCTAAATAGATTATTTATGAAAAGGATGAAAGACGAGGCAATAATTTTACGTTGTATCCTTCATCTTTTCTCAGGTCATGTTACTAAACCATCATATTTTATTTGAATCATAATTATTTATACTATATGGTCACATACTTATTTTTAAAATCAATGTTTTGAGGTTAGAAACAACCTATTATCCTTCCCTATCATTCAGTATAACAATCTGGGTTGTGACAATATATCATCAATAGTCTTATGAATCAATGAGGTGAGACTATCCTTTGAGACAAAACATGATATTAAACAAAAACTTTTTATAACTATATAATTATATATAATAGAGTAATAAAAATTTTATTCTTATATCATCCACTGATCAAAAATTATCCAAATTTTTGTAATAAATAATTTCTAGGACCCACATCCTAGCGAAAATGTCATGTTTGAATGGATATAATGGTATTGTTTTTAATTTACACATGATGTGTTTGAACAATAGCTAAAGGATATGGTGATCTATGAAACTATATGGATCATGTTGAACTATGTATAATATAGCATGAACCTAATCCAATAATTCCTATATTATTTGTTCCCATATACCAACATATTATACTTGACACATAGAAAAGTCGTAATAAACCAATGTGTGGTATATAAGTTCACTAGAGAAGACATACTAAGAGAAAGACATGATGAGTTACATCCCTAAAATTATTTATAATGTCTTATTAGGAAAATTTAGTCAATGGATCATGTGACGATGAGGCAGGACACAAAAATCATGGTCAATGATCCCTATCTATGAACATTAATTAGATTTGAGACATGGATGTAGATGTTTATGCTCAGACACAATGATAGAAGAAACTAGTAATTTATAAAATCATACCAATATCTGTAGAAGAGGATAATTTTAGGTATATATTATCTAATGATAAAGATAAAATTCTTTGGGCTGTGGGTTTATGATTTTATCATAGAGATAAAACTTTTCGTTCTCTTTGTTGGGTTCCAAACTATGTGAATCAATTTATACAAGCTCCAATTTTAGGACTCACACACTGGTAAAAGACCATTTGATTTCATAACCACAACCTAAACAGAATAGGCAAGGCATTCTGGCTCAAACTAGACTAGAATAGGCTAGGCGTTCTGGCTCAAAATATATAGTTATAGATAACAGTTTCATGTTTACCTCAAATATACATCCATATGTTCCTATTCTATACCTAGGGGTATTTGAAGTGTTTGGGGCCATATGGCAGTGTATGTTTACATATATGATCTCCATAGTGGGGAACTAATTCTGATATGTAGTTTCAATCCATTTTTATAAGAATATTTCCGTACTGTATCCTTATTATTTATGGTGGAAAAGGATTTAAGGATCCCATGTTTTCACTAAGAGTTCATATTCCTCATTTATAGTGATACTGTAGTGGAACAGTTACATATGATTTATGCAATGATTGAAAATAAAGAACATAAAATACTTCTATAAGGGTTTTCATTCTAATATAATGAATTGAATATGACACATTCTTCAATACATATTCAATGTATAGATTCATAGATTATATTATTTTCATTCAGTAACAAGTGGTATTGGATAGAAAATATAATGATGATTTCATATATGGAAGGACCCTAGTGATCAAACATATCTAAGATATGACCACAATTAAGAAGTGAAATATGACCTAAAAATTTTCTTCATGGAAGCAAAAAATTTAGGGAGGAAAATATTTTCAAGTGAAAATCATTATGTCTAGATGAAAATTTAGATTATCAAACATTAGTTTAGTTTTAAAATGTTTTCAATTAATTGAAGATAGAAATAGACGAATTTATACATTCCATTAAGTGAGAATTATTATGGAATTTCTGAAAATGATTCCTTATCTATTGTATGAATGTTATATATACTCCATATTATTAAATTTACTCATTTAAAATGGATTTAATTCTTGTGTTTTTGTGTCCCTTCATCTATTTGTTCAAAAAAATATCTGTAAATCACAAAGTTTAATATAATAATAATTGAATCTGCTCTAACATTTAGTAGGTGTCAATACTATAAATTATTCCTTATAAACACTTTTAATAATTATAATATGAATGAATCAATATATTATCATTTAGACATATTCCCTTTGATAGAATTATATAGTCCAGATATCGAGGCACATGTACCACCACCAAAGGACCAAGAAATTTAATCAGAAAAATTATTGTGAACATTGATTTCCTCTATAATGTCTGCTCTTGGATTAATATAGGATGTATGAAAGTGAATGAAAATTTACCATCTCTATAAGTCAGGTTTGTTAAATTTAGATATATGATTTTTGAATAAATAAATATCAATAAAATCATGGTGGGGGTATATTAAATAAGGGCTTCATTCAATAGGGTCTCCAGTACCCATAAATTACACCACCATTCATTTCACAAAAATATTAAAAACAATGTGAGTTATAAAAATATGGTAATTAAATATTTTTTATAATTCAATATACATGGTGAACATAGATTTATTTTATCAAGGTCAAATGGATTCCTCTATGAGCTATATGTAATTTTTTATTTTAGCAATAGCTTAATTCTAGGCCATGGATGGGGAAATACTAATACATATGAAATCACACATTTTCTCATTATTATTTTTTAATTTTGAAGAACTATATGTTTTATGATGTCTTCTTATTTAAATAATCATATTCTTATGTCGGATTCTCATAGTTCATTCCTAGTGAAAGGAGACTCAAATTTCTTCATAGTATTTCCTTTTATGGGTTTTCAACATGTTGAGTACAATTTCCCCACTATTTTGTATTTTATGATCATTTAATCAAAAAAATCATTAAAATATATAGCGAAAAATATTTGACCAAAATAAAGTAGTATATATAGTTTCTTAGGAAGGAAATTATCTGAATGGAGATTCCAATACTAGTGGTGTCACCCTTGTAGTTGGGAATGGGTATTTTAATAAATATAGTTATTACTAAAATGATTAATGTTGTGATATGTTAACCATAATTGGGATCATGATCCAATATTTCCCTAAAACCATTTAAAAAGGTAAGTTAAATATATAAACTATAACATGATCAATCAAAATAAGTTTGTGATGGAATAAGAAAAATATGTTAAGGCTAACCACTAAACAAACGTAAGTGATGGGTATTACAAAACTATTGTCGAGGGAATATGGGGTTAGAAGAATTATAACTTTTTATAAAATCATTACTCTATTTTATATGAAACATATGTGAAAAATATATCATTAATAATAATATGTTTCTATTTTTTAAAAATATATTTAATTAATATATATCCATGGAAGGTTTGTGATGATTAAAACACTTCAGGCATGAAGTGTTCAATATGGAAATTGGATATTCAAACATGACTAGAACTGTCCAGTATAAATATTTCCATGATTGGGATATTGTGGGACATTAAATGGGTGTAGGGATGTATGATGTCATATATATGGGTCTAAAATATATGCTAAATATATCAATACATAATTTGAAAAAATAGGAATCTAGTAATATGTAGTTATTAATGAGGTCTCTAGGTTTATCTAGCTCATACATGGGATAAAATAGTAGATATAATAACCACTCTAACAGATGATTGAAAAATAAAACAATGATATTAATTTTGATGTTCCATTGTTTGGATCGTATGGTTGGACCATAGGTGTAATATATGGACTCAACTATGTATTTCTTATATAATGAATTAACATAAACAAAATTATTAAGAGATTAATTTTAATACTAATTCAATATCAGAAATCGATAATAATCAATAACCATATCTAGGATAAGTAATATTCATTTTAGTATATTACGTCTTATTGTATGTCCAAGGTAGAATACTTTGTGTGGATCAAGTAAGTTAAGATATTATTTCAAATCCCTTAATATTATGGTAATTTTATCCTAGAGTAGGTTTGTATAAATGAAACCATATGAATGATATTTTTACATGGATCTAGATATCATGTAAGTTGTTTTAGCCACAGAAATCAATCCTCTCTAATAGGTTTAATGGTCATGTTTGGTGGAAAGTATGTATTATAATTTTACAACATGGTACAAAGACACAAGTATTTTACTATTTAGGATTTTATAATGATACATTAGGTTATAATATATTAATAGATCTATATCATGTTTAAATGAGGGATAAATGGAATGGATAAATACACTAGTGAGATATGGAAGAATGAACCAAGATGTAAATGAGTAATGGTTTCAAAACTATTGTTTTGTTTAAAGTTATGGTTTGGATTTGGGATATATATAGATATCTTGGAGGTCACAACATATGCTATGATACATCAAATCAAACTACACATAGTTCTGAATGATTTGGTCTCCATAAATATAAGGATCATTGTTAGTAGAATGATACATGGAATCATCATTGTGAATGGTTGGTGGTGATAATGTGACATAAATTGATGATCCTGTGCACATGGAACTCTAATATTGATGTAAACTATTCATATGGGAATAATTCTTTGTAAAATATACCAATAAAATAGTCAATGGTATTATATTATGGATCATACATCATGCAGTTTAGCTTTATATGTCTATGATAATTTTACAAGAAGTGTATCCAAACTCAATGAATTGTGGTATTGAAGAGAATTGATACCCATAATTGAATGGCTATAAGAATATTATGTCAAAGTATTTATTCTAAATATAGAATGGTACATGGATATATAATATTAATGGCATTTGAATCCAAATAAGTAGCTTGGTTATAGAATGTATAAATCATAGTAGAAGAGTGATATAGTCTATTGTAAATTAATATAGGTTGGAATAAGATAAAAATCTATAATGAAGAAACTACCAACACCCCAATAGGAAATAAAAAATGGGGTTATAGGATTTTTTCTTATGAATAGAAAATGATACAGGTTAGTATACAAAATATATGTTTCCCATATCAATACCATATAGAGGAATAATTTTCAAACATTCAATCACAGTGTTAGCAGGTTATACGAATCGTGTGAACCTAGATGATATGATCTTGGAGTATTTATTTTGAGGAGGAAATTGTTTACATAAGACATTTTTGGTGACAATAACTCAAGCATCAAAGTTATGGAGTAGTTTTATTGAGTAATGTATGTCCAAGAAGGGTTTAAAATCTCTAAATGATATTTATCATTGTATTTAACACACGTATATTGAAGGTATATGGCATGAAATGACATGGGTACCTAAAAACAATAATATTTGCCCAACTTAATCTTAATAACAATTCGTTTCATTAATGGAAATATATATGCTTCATTGTTTATTTTAATAAGAAGGTGTTGATATGTTATCTACTGAATATTCCCAAGACTAGTGGATGTACTATGAAAAACATGACCTTTTCTAGGTCTCTGTGTCATTCACAATTTTTTGAAATTTTTAATTTTTTAAAAAAGATCATAATACATAAGAGACAATATATTGGGTATTAAAAAGATTAATTTTTCATGGCTACCCTTTATGGGTTATCAACAAAACAATTTATTAGGTTTCATTCAATTTTTGTTTCTGGTCTTATAATTTAGAAATAAATTTGGTGTTTTATATTCTTGTTTTTAAGTGTTTGAGAACTTATTGTTGATATTTATGGTCAAAATATTTTAGCAATATTTTGGGAGATTCAATATTAAATCAAGGGATATCCATAGTCGACATGAGATCTACTGAACAATGTTGAAATTGAAAACCTCATTAATTGGGAATCATATATTATATTATTTGTAATTATAGGTATCAAATACTTCTAAAAATATTATTATATTATTTTTAATATAAAGATTCATTAAATACCTCCAATGCATTGAAAATCCAAGTTTATATTTAATAATATTATCATAATACTTTATAGTGAAATTGAAATAAAAATAATTTATTTGAATATTCATAATGAGATCCTAAACTCCTTTGAACCTAAGAAACCACATAGGATAACACAGGGAATATATAATAGAAATTATAGAAATATATGGCCTAGTAAGGGAATAAAATTGATTATGAATCATAAAATGTGACTGAAATAACAACGAATTATATCAAAAAATATACAAATAACGAATAATCAAATGGGATTATATCTTATTATTCATAGTATATGATTATCATGGAATCATAAAAAAGTGGTAAAAATATAAAACATTATAGAAGATTATGTCTACGAAAACCTCTAAGAAAACATACCCCGGTGGACTATGTCCTTTATATAATACTCTCACTCTGTAATCTAATTCATAAAATATCATAAGAAAAAACACCACAAAATGATTCGAAGAGCTATATAAGATCACCCATAATAACAAGTACATGATTCTGTATTCCAAAATAATGAATAAATCATAAGTTATAAACAAAAAAATCACCCATGGAAATAAATGGGTTGCATAATATTACGTCAAATCCTAATGGATATAAATTAAGCTTGGAAGTTATTTGAGAAATGAACTTAAGGTTGTGTATTAACATGAAAAAGGAAGGGATAAAAATCTAGTCATATTTTATCAGAAATATATATAGAATTTATAATAATTACTTACAGATAAATATATATATGAAGAGATTATGATAGGGAAAGTTTATAACCCAATGAAAAATGTTTGTTGAGAGAGATCCCTTAACTTAGGTTACAAAATATCTTTTCACATATAATTAAAAACTTGAATAATTAAATTAGATTCATTAATTTATAAATTTATAAACATTTCTGTATAGAATTTATTTACAATAAGTATATTATGGGAATATATAAACATTTTTACGAGATATAATGTTTAATATCTCCTTTTTGAGAACAATCATTTCATGGGTTTGTAGTCGGATTAGTTGTGGATAATTACTGATATTCTTGTCGTGGAATACTAAAAAATAAGTAAAATGATATGGTATTTATATAATTCTTTAAATTTAATTATTAAAAAATATATTTTTTGTCCCAACATTTTAGATATTCTTTTAGAAAAAAATCATACATTAATTGGTCTGTTCATTTAGCCAGATTTACCGACCACCATGAACTAAATTTTATTTATTCAGTTAAATGATCATTAAAAAATTACAAGAAATTAAATAAGTTATATTATTCTCATTATAATATTATTTAACCATAATAATATTTTTTACCATCCATGAATATAGTTGGGAAAAATTAAATTTGTTGTTCTTAGATTCAGTGAACCAACTCTATTATAGACACATTTTCAATTTTAGAATATAGATAAGGGTGGGTAGAATATGGATATTAAATTTACACAAAAAAAATTATGTTTATTTATGATTCTATGTTCTTAATATCATAATGGATAAGTGATTCTAGGATATGGTAGAAGTAGAAATGAATTTAAAAGAGGTAAATAGTGTGTATTATCTATTATATGTTGACTCTTTGAAATACCCTACAAGGGACCTTGAAATTCACATTTGATGATACAATAATTACTATGATATTAGAGAGAATATTTTTCATGGAATTGGTTATGATTTTGAAATATCCAAGTCATATATATTTTTAGGAGAAGGGTTCGTGGGGTGGTATTACCAATGCGATGAGATATGTGTTTTTTGAATATTAAATTAATTACGTTATTATTTTGGCTCATGTATATCAATAGTATTGATTATTTGTAATGTAGAGACCCAAAACTTAACGTACATATATATTACATTACTTTTGCGGAATACTTAGTATATAACAAAACACACACACAAGGACCGTAATAGTTTAGTGTCTTTGGAAACTCGGAATAAAATCTTCTAATCGTGGTGAAAGATCTTCAATATCTCCCATAAAGATCTTCCCTTTTTTTAACCTAAAACATTTCTTTATATCCTGGGGAAAAGAAAACATAAAAGGGTGAGCTCAAATGCTCAATAAGGGTAAACAAAAGAAAAATCAATCACATTATATTCATAAGAACATAACTTTTTGAAATCTTAACCTGCAAAAGAGAGCATAATTTCATAACATGGGATAAATCATTGCAGTGAAACGTAATCACAATAATCATAACTTAAAACACTAAACTTTGTGGCATGCAAACATAATCATGGAAAATCATTTCTTGTTAGTCATGACTCATTGCCAAGACTATCTTAGTGGACAATGTCCCTTTCTGAACCGAGTCACCCTCGTTCCAGTCCTGTTTCACTGAACCGGTATAACCTACCGTTCCAGCCCTGTCTATCTCATGAGATATAAAATCATTACCCAATGCATTGGAGGGAGATATAGGTCCCACCCATCTCATAATGAAACCATTATTATGTGTGCCACAAAATCATAAATCATACATCATTGCATAACACATGTAACAAAAATGGGATTCTTGAAACATCATGACATCATAAAACAAATCATATAAGGTAAATGACTTCATAAAAATAATTCCCTAACATAATCAATTCAATTTAATAATAGGGATAAAAACATAACCTTATATTATCTTAGATGGAAAATAATTTTGATAAAAATTTGAACTCCATTCTTGAGGAAAATATCCTTTCTACTTCAAAAACACTTTTCTTTTCTTAACATGTCATACAATTATAAACTAAAAGAAGTTAATTAAAAATAATCTTGAAAACTTGTAAAAGACAATTCTTGGAAATAATGTTTTAAAAATCCATTCTTTCTGTATTTGTTAAAAAAAACATCATTCTCGTACTTTTGCTGGAAAAGTCAAAAAAGTACCTCGTACAAAAAACGACAAAAGATTCCTTTCATATCCTTTACTAAATATTCACCGAAGGGTAAAATTGAATATAAACTATTGTATAAGGATATAAATATTACATATTGAGGAAACATTGATGTGTATGATAAAATACACCCCAGTAAATGCCAAAGTATAAACAATCTCGGATAAAAATGAGATTGTGATATTTCTCTTACCTTAGGTCCGATTTGCTTCGTAAGTGTCTGAACCTCTTGTATAATGATTTAAATCATGTTATTGACTTATTACAGAATCATATTTATTGTTATTATATCATATATGGTCCACTTATGACTTTATATTACCCGTTCTTTTGTAAATTCGTGTTAAAGTAGCGTTTTGGGTAAAATCATCTCATTTGTCGTTCGTGTTTCTAACTTGTAATTATTAATATGATTACTTGGATCATGATTACTTATATACAGAATGTAAAAAATGATTTATATATAATATATATTCAGAATATATATATATATATAATATATCAATAAATGAAATGAAATACACCGTTCATGGAGACAGTAGTCCGTACGTACGCATGAACGCTGTTTTCGTTTCCTTATTGAATTGAATGGAATTAAGTAGATGAAATACATATAAATATATATAAATACAGTATCATTATTATGTAATATATTTTATTATTACTTATAATATATACTTTATAATCATTCATGAATGGTTAATCATTGAGAATGAATCTCATCGCGTCGTGGAGAGGGTAGTCCGTACGTACGCACGAGCAATGATATCGTTCCCATGGTCGTGGAATTGTGTTGAAGTGTATGTATACTATTTCAGTATCAATATCACTTTATAATAATCATATATAGTTACTCATTACACCATTATAACCATCCTATTAAGGTGGCGGCGGAAAATAGATTACACCACGGCGTGGAGACAGTATTCCGTACGTACGCACGCGCGGTGATTTCATTTTCCGTAGGATGGATAGATGGTTAAATAGGGTTGTTTCATACTTATAATAACATATCAGTATAGGAGTGATACTGATGTTATTACTTCATAATGAAACAACTAATGTATAATAAGTTGAAGAAGAAAGAAATTGGAAAGGATCGGTAATGGATATTGCCTCTTCTTTGAAGTGCTTCTTTGAGACCTCCTTTTAGGGAACTAAAATTGGTCTTTTAAGAAGACCAGGACCTCTAGGATGATACTAGGGAAGTGGAGAAGAGGTTTTGGCCGGGTTTGGCTGAGCTTTAATGCTCAAAATGGTGTGAGGAGAAGAGGGAGGAGGTGCCCTTTTATAAGGGAGGAGAGGGACATCTTAAGAAAAACTAAAAATATTATTTTATTATAAAGTCAAGTTCAGTTTTAAATAGCTCCAAATTTATTTATTTCTAGGCTAAGGTGGGTATGGGTCGCAGTCCTCTCATCCATTAGAATTTAGACATGTTTAGGTTCCTATTTTAACCTTATCATTTAGATTTAACATTAAGTTAAATAATTTTACTTTTACCGTGTCTTCTTGTGTTCTTACACTATAAGGTTAATAAACTTACTATATCAAGCCAAAAGAACCCCAACATGTTTATTATTAATATATATAACCTTATATAAGTCATTTGGCCGAACATTAGATTTTTATGAATAAAATAACAATTAATAATATAATATTTCATTTAAAAACTATTTTGTGTCAATTTTGACACTATTTGATATATGATTTTTTTGAAAGTCATAACAGAATTATATGTTCGAACCAAGTTGATTAAATCAACAATAATATATCATAGTAACCTATAAAATTAGTGTAATTCATAAAAAGTCTCAAATTACATTTATTTTGGTGTTTATAACATCAATTTTTCCAATATTTCATTAATAAGATAATTACTGCATCATCATTGTGTCATAAATAAATTAAATTATTTAATGTCTAAAAATTATAATTAAAATACCATTATGTAGGAAATCTTTTTAGATTTCTAATTAATATTTATAGTCGAATTTATCTTCTGTAAAACCCCATATTAAAAATGATTTACTTATAAATCTTTGATTTTAACTATTTTAACCCTTCTTTAAATAAATTAATAATAAATGTCCTAATCTAACCCAAGTGGGCCAAAATGGTCATATTTTATTCCTAAGTTTGTTTTAGGTCGAATTAAACTTATCCAGTAGAATTAGGACATGTGTTAGGGTAATAATAATATCATATTTACCCCTAGTTACCCTATTTACTATTAACCGTGGTAAAAAAAGTAAAAAGTTACTATTCACCAAAAAATTATTTTTATCTCATTGAACGAAATTTTACTTACTGATATCAACCGTGTCTGTTGGATTTTCGAAATTCCATTCACAGAAGCGGTAAAATTAAGTTTTATGCAAAATTCAGTTTTTAACCTACCACTTACTGGTTTCACATTTCATCAAAAATTGAAAGATTTCAGAAAAATGCCAAAATTTCACCCTAAGCTATAATTTATATTCCAAGTTCAAAAATGATTTCTATTTTACAACATTCCCAACATATAAGTTGCATTAATTAATTTTATAATTAATTTCCGCTGTCACAACAAATAGCGTGTTTTTAAGAGATAATAATTATCAAAAGATTAACACTTGTTTATGTCTGGTGTAAATGTGAAATTACATCCAATGACCAACATTGTATTGAATTGTAAAAATATATTCTAGATATACTTTAAAACCACTCAAATTAATAATTTATCACTATTAATTATTTCGATTAAAAAAGTTGTTTTTAATTAAAATTTATTAATTTTCACTATTCATCAGAAAATGAAAGTTATCCGAAAAGTACCAAAATTTTACCCTAAGCTAATTTTGATATTACGAATCCAAAAATGAATTCCATTTTGAAAAATAAAATTTAAAAAATTTCAAAAAGTGTTTATTACTATTCATAACAGCTAGTTTTAATAACATTTTAATAGCATATTGTTGTTTATTGAAACTCGTTATTGCGTACTACACACTATATCGAGGAAGGTCGCGATTGTGTGTAATGCAAGGCAATTCAAGGATGCGTGTTGTGCACGCTCCTTTTGGTGTAGTGTACAACACAAGTCAAAAAATAATATTTTTCATAAAATCTTGGGCTGTTACATTCTACCCCCCTTAAAATGAATTTCGCCCTCGAAATTCGTCGGGGTTATAAATGGTTTACTACATGAAAGTTTCTTTAATAGAAACCCACATCGTAAAAAGGAATACCAAAACAATTCTTTAAAAACAAAAGTATGAAACGTAACGGTTACCCAAATAAACTAATCACTGGGTTTCCACATATGTGAAAATATGGATATGGAAGAGAAATCTAACCATCATGTTCTGATGGAGAGTGGTAGAGAACATGGCTATGGAAAATCCAGCAATCACAAATCCATAAATTTGTGACGATCTAGGGTACCATCTGATTCATCGGATATAAGGGCACTAGGACAACATTTTTGGTTTTCAAGATCATTTCCCTAAAGTTGATGAATTTGAATTAGAATAAATACTTACATTATTTTGGTACAATCTCACTGTTGTTCATGCCTTGAACAATTTCCACTTCATCTCTTAAATAAATGAAGTTGAATTTGTTATTTGTGAAGTCTTAGCAGATCATGTGGTAGAATGACGGGTCATTCCATCTGTCTCAAAAAAAAGGTTAGAAAAAATTATATACATAAGTCGATATATAGTGAGATTAATCATATATGGTTCCTAAAATGGACTTATACTTCATATATCATACTGCTTAATATAATAAAACTAGTTTCTACTAAACAAGGACTTCCTGTAGGCCAGCGGTAGGCGATAAAGGCCAGTCGCACTTCGGTTGTGGGTTCGATTCCCACAGCCTTGTCCGAAGCGATGGGCTGTCGCCCGTCCTGCAGGTTGTCCTTTTTCTAAAACTATATTACTATAACATCCCACCAATAATATTGAAAAAACTTCTATCCTTAAACAATACTAACTTATGTCCAACATAATCCATTCTAATCTTTACGCTTATCCATAATACTGCAGTCCACTCTCATAACATAGTGAAAATGATTACCAGAGATTTAATACCATCGTTGATCCCCATATAACATAAGATATGTTTTGTTGGTCACATTCCAAACATTCAAAGTCCTTAATCATGTATTCTCTTGAATACCCATTGAAACTTAGTGAAAACATGAATGCAGTTAAAAGCTAACACTTTCCACATATCAAAATCCTCAAAATTCTATATACTCAAACCATGATATCACTTAGTCCTTATATCAATCATGATCTCATGAATAATGTTAAACATTTCATTTTCTCGTTTTCCCTTCATTATGCGCATAATATCTCAATCACTTTGAATACCACATTAGACCAATACATATATATTCCAATACTCCATGATACAACATTATTTTAGAATCCCATTACATAAACACTTAATCATTTCACCACATCATTTTCATATTCAACATTTCCAATAGTGATCGCATGTGACTTCCCTTTGTCCTTTGCCTTAAGAGGTTGCTCATGTCGATCATCACAAACCCTTGGATTAGGGCATTTATTAGCATAATGCCTCATTTCCTTGCACTTGAAGCATTGAAGTGTTGGTTGTGCGTTCTATGCAGTGTTTGCTTTATTCACATCATTATAATCCCTTTTTCCATTACTTAGACACTCAGCTACTCGATGACCTTCTTTTCCACACTTAAAACATTTTCTAGTCCCTTTAAGACAATCTCCACCAAGCTACATTCCACACTTTGTGCATAAGGAAACATTCATCTTCTTTTCACCATTATTCTGAGATTTCTCCTTGAACTCCATCTTTCATTTCTTGTCAAAACCTTGAGATGGATATGTAACACCAACTTCCATTTATACCTTGATAGCACAACGCGCAATTTCTTCATAGCTACTAAAGTCTCTTATAGCTAATGCCCTTCGAAGTCTTTGTTTTAAGCCACTGAAAAACCGATCAACTTTACTTTGAGGTTGGATGATAATTCCAGATGCATACCTTGTAAGGCGTGTAAAATTTTCTTCGTATATACCAACAGATTCATCATCCTTCTGCTTCAGCTCAAGAAACTCCTTTTCCATCTTTGTTCGAAGAATACGAGGGAAGTACTTACTGAAAAACAAGTTCTTGAACTCGTCCCATTCCATGGACTCAATTTCATCTCTTGGCCTCATATTCTTGATAAGATTCCACCATTGATCAGCTTCACCTTCCAAACGATATACTGCTAAGATGACTTTATCATGTTCAGAACATTGAAGAACAGAAAATATCTTTTCAGTGGTACTGATCCATTGTTCAGCAACAAGTGGATCGGAAGTCCCACTGAAAGAAGGTGGATGTTGCCTCATGAAGGACTCAATAGAATATTGTTCCCTTCTCTGCTCATTTGTAAGTCCAGAATGATTCATAGCTTGTGTAAGTATAGCAATAATATGTTGCACTCTATCTCCCAAAACATTTGTTTGTTCAGGAGGAGAATCATTGCATTGTCCATTACATTGATAAACATGGTTCCTTCGGGTTCCAGCCATCGTCTAAAACCCAAAAAGAATAGTGTGAGAGGAAAAAATCATGCTAGGGAAAACAACATAATAAAGGGGGAGTACCTTCAATATCTAACATCTTAGGTTTAATTCTATGATCGTTAGTGTAGTTCAATCACTATAACCTATACGTATACTTAACCTTAGGGACATCCCTAGACATAACTTAGAAATATCTCTTGGGATCTCACTAACGTTTTCGCATCCTAGTTTCAAAGGTTGACTAAACCTTTCCTCTGATACCAACTGTAGAGACCAGAAGCTTAACGTACAAAGATATTACATTACTTTTGCGGAATACATAGTACATAACAAAATACACACACAAGGACCATAATAGTATAGTGTCTTTGGAAACTCGGAATAAAATCTTCTAATCGTGGTGAATGATCTTCAATATCTCCCATAAAGATCTTCCCTTTTTTTTACCTAAAAAATTTCTTTATATCCTGGGGAAAAGAAAACCTAAAAGGGTGAGCTCAAATTCTCAATAAGGGTAAACAAAAGAAAAATCAATCACATCATATTCATAAGAACATAACTTTTTGAAATCTTAACCTGCAAAAGAGAGCATAATTTCATAACATGGGATAAATCATGGCAGTGAAACGTAATCACAATAATCATAACATAAAACATTAAACTTTGTGGAATGCAAACATAATCATGGAAAATCATTTCTTGTTAGTCATGACTCATTTCCAAGACTATCTTAGTGGACAAAGTCCCTTTCTGAACCGAGTCACCCTCGTTCCAGTCCTGTTTCACAGAACCGGTATAACCTACCGTTCCAGCCCTGTCTATCTCATGAGATATAAAATATTTACCCAATGCATTGGAGGGAGATATAGGTCCCACCCATCTCATAATGAAACCATTCTTATGTGTGCCACAAAATCAAAAATCATACATCAATGCATAACACATGTAACAAAAATGGGATTCTTGAATCATCATGACATCATAAAACAAATCATATAAGGTAAATGAATTCATAAAAATAATTCCCTAACATAATCAAATCAATGTAATAATAGGGATAAAAACATAACCTTATATTATCTTAGATGGAAAATAATATTGATAAAACATTTGAACTCCATTCTTGAAGAAAATAACCTTTCTACTTCAAAAACACTTTTCTTCTCTTAACATGTCATACAATTATAAACTAAAAGAAGTTGATTAAAAATAAAATTGAAAACTTGTAAAAGAAGATTCTTGGAAATAATGTTTTAAAAATCCATTCTTTCCGTATAAGTTAAAAAAACATCCTTCTCGTACTTTTGCCGGAAAAGTCAAAAAAGTACCCCGTACGAAAAACGACAAAAGATTCCTTTCAAATCCTTTACTAAATATTCACCGAAGGGTAAAATTGAATATAAACTATTGTATAAGGATATAAATATTACATATTGAGGAAACATTGATGTGGATGATAAAATACACCCCAGTAAATGCCAAAGTATAAACAATCTCGGATAAAAATGAGATTGTGATATTTCCCTTACCTTAGGTCCGATTTGCTTCGTAAGTGTCTGAACTTCCTGTATAATGATTTAAATCATGTTATTGACTTATTCCAGAATCATATTCATTGTTATTATATCATATATGGTCCACTTATGACTTTATATTACCCGTTCTTTTGTAAATTCGTGTTAAAGTAGTGTTTTGGGTAAAATCATCTCATTTGTCGTTCGTGTTTCTGACATGTAATTATTAATATGATTACTTGGATCATGGTTACTTATATCCAGAATGTAAAACATGATTTATATATAATATATATTCAGAAAATATATATATATATATAATATCAATAAATGGAATGAAATACACCGTTCATGGAGACGGTAGTCCGTACGTACGCATGAACGCTGTTTTCGTTTCCTTATTGAATTGAATGGAATTAAGTAGATGACATACATATAAATATAAATAAATCCAGTATCATTATTATGCCATATATTTCATTTGTACTTATTATATATACTTTATAATCATTCATGAATGGTTAATCATTGAGAATGAATCTCATCGCGTCGTGGAGACGGTAGTCCGTACGTACGCACGAGCGATGATATTGTTCCCATGGTCGTGGAATTGTGTTGAAGTGTATGTATACTATTTCAGTATCAATATCACTTTATAATAATCATATATAGTTACTCATTACACCATTATACCCATCCTATTAAGGTGGCGGCGGAAAATAGATTACACCACGGCGTGGAGACAGTATTACGTACGTACGCACGCGTGGTGATTTCATTTTCCGTAGGATGGATAGATGGTTAAATAGGACTGTTTCATACTTATAATAAAATATAAGTATAGGATTGATACTTATGTTATTACTTCATAATGAAACAACTAAAGAAGAATAAGTTGAAGAAGAAAGAAATTGGAAAGGATCGGTAATGGATATTACCTCTTCTTTGAAGTGCTTCTTTGAGACCTCCTTTTAGGGCACTAAAATTGGTCTTTTAAGAAGACCATGACATCTAGGATGATACTAGGGAAGTGGAGAAGATATTTTGGAAGGGGTTGGCCGAGCCTTAATGCTCAAATTGGTGTGAGGAGGAGAGGGATGAGGTGCCCTTTTATAAGGGAGGAGAGGGGCATCTTAGAAAAAACGAAAAATATTATTTTATTATAAAGTCAAGTTCGGTTTTAAATAGCTACAAATTGATTTATTTAGAGGCTAAGGTGGGAATGGGTCGAAATAATGTCATAAATTATAATTTAGACATGTTTAGGTTCATATTTTAACCTTATCATTTAGATTTAACATTAAGTTAAATAATTTTACTTTTACCGTGTCTTCTTGTGTTCTTACACTATAAGGTTAATAAACATACTATATCAAGCCAAAAGAACCCCAACATGTTTATTATTAATATATATAACCTTATCTATGTCATTTGGCTGAACATTATATTTTTACGAATAAAATAACAATTAATAATATAATATTTGATTTAAAAACTATTTTGTGTCAATTTTGACACTATTTGATATATGATTTTTGTGAAAGTCATAACAGAATTATATGTTCGAACCATGTTGATTAAATCAACACTAATATATCATAGTAACCTAGAAAATTAGTGGAATTCATAAAAAGTCTCAAATTACATTTATTTTTGTGTTTATAACATCAATTATGTCAATATTTCATTAATAAGATAATTACTGCATCATCATTGTGTCATAAATAAAATAAATTATTTAATGTCTAAAAATTACAAATAAAATACCATTATGTAGGAAATCTTGTTATATTTCTAATGAATATTTATAGTCTAATCTATCTTATGTATAACCCCATATTAAAAATAATTTACTTATTAAACATTGATTTTAACTATTTTAACCCTTCTTTAAATAAATTAATAATAAATGTCCTAATCTGACCCTAGTGGGCCTAAATGGTCATATTTTATTCCTAAGTTTGTTTTTGGTCAAATTAAACTTATCCGATAGAATTAGGACATGTGTTAGGGTAATAGTAATATCATATTTACCCCTAGTTACCCTATTTACTATTAACCGCGGTAAAAAAAGTAAAAAGTTACTATTCACCAAAAAATTATTTTTATCTCATTGAACCACATTTTACTTACTGATATCAACCGTTTCTGTCGGATTTTCGAAATTCCATTGACAGAAGCGGTAAAATTATGTTTTATGCAAAATTCAGTTTTTAACCTACCACTTAGTGGTTTCACTATTCATCAAAAATTGAAAGTTGTCAGAAAAATGCCAAAATTTAACCCTAAGCTATAATTGATATTCCAAGGTCAAAAATGATTTCTACTTTAAAAAATTCCCAACATATAAGTTGTATTAATTAATTTTATAATTAATTTCTGTTGTCACAACAAATAGCGTGTTTTTAAGAGATAATAACTATCAAAAGATTAACACCTGTTTATGTCTGGTGTAAATGTGAAATTACATCCAATGACCAACATTGTATTGAATTGTAAAAATATATTCAAGATATACTTTAAAACCACTCAAATTAATAATTTATCACTATTAATTATTTAGATTAAAAAAGTTGTTTTTAATTAAAATTTAGTAATTTTCACTATTCATCAGAAAATGAAAGTTATCCGAAAAGTACCAAAATTTTACCCTAAGCTAATTTTGATATTACGAATCCAAAAATGAATTCCATTTTGAAATATAAAATTTACAAAATTTCAAAAAGTGTTTATTACTATTCATAACGGCTAGTTTTAATAATATTTTAATAGCATATTGTTGTTTAGTGAAACTCGTTATTGCGTACTACACACGCTATCGAGGAAGGTCGCGATTGCGTGTAATGCAAGGCAAGTCAAGGATGCGTGTTGTGCAAGCTCCTTTTGGTGTAGCATACAACACGAGTCAAAAAAGAATATTTTTCATAAAATCATGGGCTGTTACATGTAATATATATTTTAAATACTATATCTGAGATTTAGATAATTGGAGCTTCTCTTATCCATGAATCAAAAAAATTATTTATATTATAATATCGAATACTACATTTTACTGTATTTCACAATTGACCAAAATTCAACTATTTTATAAAAACATTACCCAAATGAATTTTCAACATGAAAAATTCAAAAATTAACTAAATTTTTTGAAAATAATATTCTAAATGTAATTAATTTCATTTTTCAATAAATGTTTCATTTATTTGAAAAAATGAAAATTTTAATATTAGGTTTATTTTATGACACTTCTAAAAAATAATTATTATCACATAATAATATATAATAATTATAATAAAACATAATATTATGTTTTAATCTAGTGTTATAAAATTATTTTTTTATTAAATATTTGTAATTACTAAAATATTAATCTTAAAACATCATATCTTCCAAAAAATAAAAACACTAAATTTTTCTTTCTTAAAATATTTTTTAAGATGTTAAATATTATTAATAGATAATATTTTATCTTTGTAAAACACCTAAATATTATTTTACATTTCCATTGGTGTGGTTACTATTTTCAATGGTCTATTTAGTTTTCGAATGGTAATATTTATAACAGTCATAGTGGTTACCTATGTTCTATAAATACATCCAATTTCATTCTTTATTCATTCTAATATATTATTATAAAAGGTTACATATATTTTAATTTTCACAGAAAAAGTTTCGTTACTTATATAATAATTTTTTTCAATAGTGTTTTTATAGAGTTTAATTTTTATGTTGGACTGATAAAATTAATTTTTTTGAAATATTATAATTTTATTATATAATTTTTCACCAATTGTAACACTTTCAATTATTTTGGCCATTTTTATTGTAATAATGAAATTATTAAATTTGTACTCCAAACATTGTTAGTTTTATTAGGAGGTTTTTGTGGCAATTAAATATATTTATTTTAATTAATATTACACAATTATATATTTAGCAGAGAAAATTTATTGACAAATTATTTGGTTCCCATGATGTATCCTTGTACATGTGGTTTCTCCATTTTACATTAATAGGGTGAGTTTTTCATTTCATATAACATTATATTTATGGTCTAAGATCTTCAATGGCTTCTCTCCAAAAGAAAAAACATTTTCTAGCTATACCTCCTCAAAATTTAGAACACTTGAGGGATATTGTATTTAATTTCTAATGAAGGATGCATTGAAAATTTCATGAACACTGGAAAGGGTTAGTGGGAGTTTTAGTAAATAATAAATAGATATGATGCAATATATAATTTTAAAGGTGTTAATTTCCTTATGAAATAACAATACATCTATTCCAAATACCATGTCATACTCCATGGATATATATGGTGGACAGTTTATGTCGAACCTAAAACCGTAAGTCGCATAAATTATTATCAAGATAGATATTTGTTTACACTGATAATCCCAAATGTGATTTTGATTTCTCTTGAACACATTAACCATTTCCCTAACCATTTCAGGTCTCAATTGATTGAGGTCACCGAATTCATCCCATCACGTAGGTTTTATACAACTTATCCAATTAAAGGGTTCATGTGGAGAAATTTGGATTCATGAATGGAAGTTATTATTGTATGGTATCTCGACCAGAAGAAGATTCTGAAACCATCTTTTGTTTATGTCCATCATTAATTCTCTCAACATGTCTTCAAGTGTTTGGATCATATGGTTAGATAGGAAATCATATTGAGGGGGATAAGGAAAACCAATTTTCAAAACATTTTTTTAGAGAATTTTGGAGATTATTTTTAAAAAAGGAGATAAATATAAAATCATTATGTGATAAAATCTAAAATGGTGTTCCAGGATTCCTCACCACATCAGTGATATATATCCTAGAAAGTTGATGGGGTAATGATTACACTATAATTAAAATGTAAATAGAAATTTTATTAAGGAGATCCAAAAAAACTCATATAACATTAAATATTATTTATTCTATTAGAAGTGAATTGAGAAATTCCATGGGTATTTTTCCCGTTTGTCTATAGATATAAGCAATAGATGATTCATCCACTAGTAATGTCTCATATTAACTTTCATCGACTGAAATTCTAGTCATTTTGATAAATAATCCATTAGATTATTTTACATATTTTCCCACAAATAGTTCTCCCAACTTTCATGATACATATTCTTGCTCCTTGAGTGGATAGAGAACGTCAAGATATATAAAGAATTCAATATATTCATTATTATATAAGGGTTTTATATAACACATTATCATGAATGAATTCTAATAATTCTTTCATAAATTTTTATCTTTGGGGTTTTTATTTTAAATATAGATTCCATTTTATTCTATATATCTTCACCATATCATTTAAAATCCATTCCCTTTTCTAGAAGTGATTGTTGAGAAATAATTCTATAAAGTAATGATGATGTTCCATCCTTTATGACACCCATGTCCATCTGGATGAAATTCTAAAAATAATGGAACCTTTTAAATTATAATCATTGATATGTTTATATGATCCTTTATACATATAGAATATTCAACAATATTTTATTTATTTGGATGTTAGTGGATTGAGAATCCATAATCATTGATAACATCTAACCATCTATGTTTGTTCATATTATTATTATTTTGGTCTAAATATATACATATGGTCTTATAATTCACATATATATAAATCTCATATATCTCACAATAGATATAATTCAACGATATTTTTATTTTGACCATCACTATATCCAACAAGACATACAACATTGGAAAGTCCTACCCAAGAACATTCAAATTACATGAGGTTTATGATATAGATGTGGTATTTTTCAATAGTACATATCCTATTACTATATTTGTTGCATCACTATATACGAAGGAATATTCACCACATGGGGGTAGTGTGATATAATTGTGCATTGATAAGGGCATTTTTCAATTATTTCAATGTCACATTAGATTAATCAGTGTAGTGTTTTTTTATCTTCCTTCTGAGTAAACTTGGATAGAATTTTGGGATATCTAGTGGAGTTTCTAAAAAATCATCATCAATACAAATCCGAGCTAGGGAATCTATGATTAAAATTGTATATGATTCTTTTCTCCACACATAAAATAAATTTCCATTAATGGGGTCCATGGTTATCCATTTTTTTGTAGATAACATGACACACTAATGATACTTCCTATATACAGAAGTCACATTCATTGTATATTTCTGATATCGTATCCTTCCAAAACATTTTATCATATATTTAATATTCTAATTATAACCCTTATTTATTTTAGAGTATATTATAATATCATATATGAATATTTAAAAGAATAATGGTTATAACTGAAGAGAAAATTCACTACTTCGTGAATTTTTCTTATACAATAGATAGTTATTTGGAAATCACTAAGAACATGGAGTGTCAAAGACTTTTTCAAAAGGTATTTTTTGTAATATATTATTTATTAATATTTAGTTGGTTACAGCATGAGAAAAGTTACACCTTATATAAACAATGGACTTTACATATTTAATAAATAACACAAATATCTATGGAATTATATACATATTATTTATGTTTACTTTTTTTTGAGTTTGTGGTAATCAATACTGAGGAACATTAACCCATACATTTTATTGAAGAATAAGATCAGTACATCCACAATTATGTAATCAAATGTATAAAACCTTTTAAATGATTTTCTTTTATCTTCATAATCAGTTCATCCAAATGAATGGTTGCCACATATTATGGAGTCCTGTATATGGGTAACAGATTATGTATAAGTTTTATTGAGAACAAAACCTCTGTGTTAGGAGGAAGAAAAATCATTTCTTTATGGAATAATGTTTTTCTTCAAAAATATATATCTTTTTTTCTCTATCTTTTGATATTGATATAATTTATAATATTTAATTAAAATCAACATAGTATATTTCAGATTCCAAAGGTGATTCATCATCCTCATTACACTTTTATTGAATCAAGGGATGACTCAGGATTTGAAGAGTAATCTCCATCTCCCAAAATTGGATGTTGGATTTATATAAGGATATCGAATACTTGTCTAGTATTATATCAAACTACACTATAGAATATAGGAAAATAATTTATTGATGATTAATTTTATAAACAATAATAGCATAGAAGATATCAATAGTATAAGTAGAGGCTTTATCATCGAATTTATATGGTTATATCTCTATAAACTTATGTTAACATGTTATGAGGAAACATTTTTGAATAATTGTTTTTAATATGATGATATTGTTTTATAAAAAAAAATTATCATCTATTTTTAGAATCATTAACGATAAAAAATTAATTAGGACCATTTCCGCATCGGTTTTCTAAAAACCTGAGAACCAAACATATGAATGAATGTTTTATCTATAGTTTTTCTACAAACTGAATCCAAAATAAATTGAAGAGATGATTTTTAATCAATTTTTAACAAATCCCACTGAAAATAAATAGTATATAATCCTTTTTACGTTAATGTTTCTAAAAACCAACACTGAAATGAAATTTTAAAACCTTATTTCATTTATTTTGTTAAAAATTGATGTTCAAACACTTTTTTAAAAAATATAACCCTAAAACCCAAAAACCCTCATTTCATATTTTTGACTGCCCCATTTTCTCTAGACCTATGAAACCTCTGATGGATACCCTACGACCATTGATGTCAATTATAGGTGATTTAATTGATTTTAATATCATTTTAATTGATCATTGACAAACATTCATTCCTCATGCATCCTTGATTTGTGATATTGGTTATTATTTTGTTCCCAGTGAACCTATTTCTATAAAATAAGACCACATATAAATTTTTTTTGTTCTTTTTTCATTTTATTTTTTTGGAAAACTTATTTTTCATTATTGTAGTGTTAACCCTTCCAAAAAATTCTACTACATCAATCTATATTCTTGATCTATTTTTCATTATTGTATTGTTAACCCTGCCAAAAATTTCAATGGAATCAATCTATATTATTGATCTATTTTTCATTTTCCAAATCCAAATTCTATATGATTTTATTTAATTTTAATGATTAAATATTTATATGTTAATTATAATTTTGTTTATTATTTATTTTATATATACATTTTATAGATAATAATAATTTTCTATTTTTTTTTAATTTTATAATAATTTTATTTGATAGAATTATGAAATGGTTTCCAATATATATATATATATATATATATATATCAGTAGAAGTTAATTTTTAGAGTCTTTTTGGATCAACATCAAAAATATCCAGCATATATATCCTCATATATCACGTAATATAATTATTATAATTCAATAAAATTTTACAACATAATACATCGAATTTTTTTCATTTATTTCAACTAAAATCAATTTTGAAGTATAATGATATCTAATATCATATTTAATTTTCAATAAAATATTATTATATTCTGACATATTCACTCCACATGACCAAAATGTATTGGCATGGTAACAAATAACCAAGGAGATGAGATTTTTTAGAAACCATTGAATCTAGAAGGACAAAAACACAATATAATTTCTATATTTTTTTAATTACCAAAAATGTGAAATTTTTATCACAAAACCAGTATATGATCATCTATTCATTCCACATAAAATAGATCTTCCATCTAGTTATTAGAAATTTTTTTATAAAATTTTATTTTATATGTGTTTTATACTGTGGTGGAGAAATATTTATTTCAAAAACATTTCATTTTTGTCACCAAATATAGATCCACACTCAATTTATCAATGCAATTACTTTTCATTAACTTAACAAAAAGAAATAACATTTACCACAATAAGACATCTATAAATAAAAAAATTAATATGATTAATACTTTTATAATTTTTTATAAAAAAATTTATATTAAAACAAAAAAAATCAAAATATATAACAAAATACACTCATTGAAATAAATAGTACCCCTATACTTTTAAAAAGAAATAAATGGTGTAATAACACATTTCATCCACTTTAAGGACTAATAAGGGACACTATTTTTTGTTGACATTGATAACAAATCATTAATAACATTAATTTTCAATAATCATTATTAGTTTTAAGATATATTGAGTTGGTATGTAGTTTAAAATAAGAATAACGATAAAAAAATATCAATTTTATCCATAATAAAAATTTGAAGTCACTTGTAAAAAAATTTCAAAACACCTTGGATCAAAAAAGTTCTTTAATAAAAACTCAAAAATGGTCATCATAATTCACACATTACCCAAAATAGTCCTGAATATATACATATGAAATTAATTTTTACCATTATTTATTATAGATTAACAAAAGAAGAATATTGATTTCTTACATGAGGGATCTAGGGAGAAAAAAGAGGTGTTTTCATATTTTCATTAAAATACAATTATCTAAAATGAAAAAAGTATCCTTATTTATTTTGTAGGGTAACCATGTATAATTTATAAATAAGTATTTATGTACAATAAATTTCTTGACAAATTTATTTTTTATCTTATTCATAATAATCATTTATATATCCCACCTGATTACATATTAATATTTTTTTTATTTTTTCATTTAATATTATTATGTATTTATATATATATATATTTAAATATTTATATGTTTTAACATATTCAACTATTATATAGTGATATTCAGTATTTAATTGATCATTGTTGGAAAAATTTATTAAAATCCACTAGTGAATATAAAATATTATTGATGATTTATTTTAAGTTGATAAATAAAATATTCAAATCATATATTTGATTTTCTTTCCATACTTGAAGTGCTATAATATGAAAATATTTTGTTTGTGAGAAAATAGGGATAAAATCCTATTCCCTGATATTATCCATAGTTGTACTCATTTGATCCATCATGGTAAAATAATGGAAAATTCAAATTCTAATGTTGTTCAAAATATTTAGAATGAGAAAGTGGATTTTATAAAAGAATTAATTCATGATTTAAGAGTTTAAATCATTAATAGAAAAACTATTGAATGATTGTGTGTAAATTTTAAAAACCAATTATTCAAATGTTGTATTAAATATAAATTTTTATTAGTAGTTATGAGATTAGTTTACATAAATGAAAAAAGCAGTGGATTAATAAATGTTTCTCTAAATTTATTGATAATTTTAAAAGATCTATTCCAAAAAAAGTGAATCAATAGATTCCAATTTTGAGTAAATGAAAATAATCTAATCAATGAAGTTTTGGTATAAAAATATACATTCATTCCCCAATTAGTGTGTATTATATAGAAGGAAATAATAATATTTAAAGAAATTTCATGAATTCATGACATCATGATATAAAATTGATGAAAAATTAGCCTTCTTTTCTATCTCAGGTATGGAAAATTATCCCTCAAACTAATCATGTTGGTACTATAAAATTACTCCATATAATAATTCCAATATGTTATATTTGATTCATTATTTGGTACTTGAACCAAACCTCAAGATTAATAAAATTGAAACAGTCTAGTAATTCCTCATTTGATGATCCTATTGGAAAATTAAATTTTTGAAAAAAATGTTAAGATGACATTCCCAAGAGAACATATCTAATGTTAATATATTTTACACTAGTGATTCACCACAAATGAGTATATTTGATAACAAATATACTGATTTTTTATGTGAATTTAGAAATATCAAAATTGTAATGAATGCTTATGGAATGAATCTGTATCAGAGCCTATGTAGCGAACATAGTTCATTTCTTTTTTTCTTGGTAGTTTACAAATTGTCCCAATAGATATGTATAAAAACTATTTTATGATGAGCATGATTATTTCTGAACCAAAACTACAAGGAAAAAGTATTGATCATTATCACTAAACCCTAATTGATGATTGAAAATATCTATTGGAGATATTTGTTCTATTTTTTTATGCTCTCAAGAAAGAGTATTTTATTCTTCATTATATGAATTATGTTCCATATAAATGAATTTTATGCACATGGAAAATTATATGGATACATTTTTACGAGGCATAAATCATGTTCAATTTTTGATGAAAAGACTTCATACTATCAATTAAAAAATGAAAGACATACAATGTAGATCAGAACTCAATTATTTTTTTTGAATTGATCATCGTTATCTCAGATTGGAATAGAATTTCATGGTTTATGAGAATATAATCTTCCTCGAAGCCATTTTAAATTGAAGAATCTTATTATAGAGTGAAAAACATTGACATCACCTTTATATAGAAAAGAATTTATTTTCATCAAAAAAATATATGGATGAACAAGTCTTTCATTTTAAACTACTTTATTATATATTTTTTAGATAAAACATATCATTGATATAATTCATGTTTAAAAATCAAATATGTTATGGTATTATTGGAACATTGTTATATTTATAAAAAATATGAATTTAATGTTATATAAGACATGATATCAGTGGGATTACATTTGGAATTTCTCCCACTATGAATGAAAATTAAACTTATATACCTCCATATTTTCAAATCATAACTGAGAATGAAAAGATTGATGTTTTTCAGTGATAACATGATATTAAAATACCAAATGGGTAATCTAAAAATATATTTAATTTTTTTTTATTTAAGTTTTTTAATTTAAATTTTATGAAATATAATAGTTGTCGTGTATTGATTCAAAAATTATTACCCATCATAGTACATGATATATATATGACACCAATCAGAAATAATATCACCAGTTAATGTAGTTTTTTAAATCCATTTATATCAATGTCATTGATCCAAATTTGTTACATGTGTCATACAATTAAGCTTATATTATTCTTTTTGAACTAGAAATTTTTTTTACACCTATGTTTTTTGAAATAATATTATATCGGGTGATTCATTTTTTTCATGAGATATGAATATGTGGGCCTATTTATTTATGTTGGATATATAATTTTTTTTTCATATATGATAATTTTAAAGGGATTTAGTTAAAAATAATCATATATAAGAGTCTTAAATTGTTTAAAAACACCTATTGGAAGAGGGAATAGAGTAATTTAATTATAATTTTTATGAAGTGGAGAATGTTGTCCTTCAGGTATCTCAAAATAAAATAATTGATAGTGAATATATAGGGATTCAAGTAATAATGGTAAATTTCATTGCACATGTTGAAGTGATACAAGATCAATTAAATAATTTTAATAACAATAATGAGGATAAACCATATATATCATCACTTATTTTTGAATTTAATGTGATATATCTAAAAAAAATATGGTTGATTATTGAGCATAAAAGTTAATTTTTTATTTGTATAAAGAGAATGTCTTGTCGAATATATCTCCATCAAAAACATTGAAATGGTTGGTAGGGGGGATGTCTCTTCTTGTATTTACATGGTCTAGTTTTAGATATTAATGAGAATACATTTTAGGCAAGAAATTAGGATGGATGTAGTACCATTCAAAATAGTGTGGTAATGGTCATCGATGAGGTAGTTTATTTTTTGAGTAAAAAATATGAACAGCCAATTTTTTCATCAACAACATATTTTTGAGTTTGTTATGATATATAAGAAATTGATGATACTAATATTTGAGTCACTGTGTATACGTGTAAATGGGTTGATAGTACTAATTGTGTGAAACATGATAATTATGGGTTTACACAAGTTGATTAGAAAATAATTAGCAGCAAAGAGGTACCATTATTCTTGGAGACACATGAAGGAAACATTTATTTCATTGATCGATTGAGTGATTAATATCATTTTATTCTTCAAGGGAAAATAATTATATGGATGGTGAGGGATATTATGATGTTTTGGATTTATATTATACTTATTTGTCAATCTATCAATTTTTGGATGGTAACAATGACTATAATGTAGACTGGATCCATGTAGTACACAAATATAATACAAAAGGGTTATGTGAAAACATTAAATTACTCTCCTAATTATTATTGTAAATGTTTATATGTTATATATATATTATTAATTCACATATGTAAAAACACTTTTTATTCATTATTGAATTTATAATTATATATATATATATATTATTAATTATAAGTATTTTTTTTGTTAAATTTTATATTCAATAGTTACAGTTAAATAATTGTTGACTCAAAAAATGGACATACAACAATATGTTTTTTAAAAATCTATGCATATAATAAAATAATTATAAATAGTGATATTTAAATTTATATATATTTATATGATTTTAAAATTAATGTTTATATATAAAAATTTATTATTCACCTTTTTTATTAAAAATAATGACATTATTATTATTTCTTGAACATACATATGTGTGTCACTATTTTTTTTACTTATATATTTTTGTCATCAATGATTTCAAAAATTCACTTTTCTAACAATATGTAGGTGACCAGAATATCATTACATTTTCTAATTTAAATGATAGCCATATAGGAAGATGGATAGTTAGCGAGGTATATTTTTTCATTCTATTAAATTTTTAAAAATATATTTATAAAATGTATTCGAAAACATAACTTATAAATTTTTTTTGACTACTAAAGCACCTCCTACCGAGGAGTATTGTCCTTCTAGTATATGCTAATCGATTTATAGAGTTGGTAAACATAGGACTAAATGTTTACCAAAAAATACCTTGCAATTAGATAATCGATATTATATATTATTTTTTATGAAAATAATAACCAAACATGTCCAAATACATAAATATTCTACATTTGTATATCAATTCAAAGTCATTTCATGATTAGCATTTTATATCCTTAGTATAAGTCCAACAATAAGAAGGCCAAAGATCAGTTGTGTGGGTGTGTAATGGTGAATTTACACAATTAATTTATTATTATCTAATTTCGAAAATATTCTAATTTTAACACGAATAATATTTGATTCATATTAGCATAGATGAAATTTATTTCTGAAAAAATTAAAGAAATTTATAAAAGACTCATGTTTTTTAATGTAGTTTGAGGGAAATATTTTAATAAAAAATCAAGAAAAAATTATTTTTCACGTATGTTATATAATTAAAACCCATGTATCGTGTGTGTGGTTTCTGATGTATATACATGGACTAAATATCATTCTAGACAATGCGATGAAGGATCTATGGTATGATATATATTATATATTGTAACTTTTTTATATTTTATTTTATTTTATTTCTTATTATTTAAATTTTATGTTATAGGACTATAAGATACATGGTAAAGAGATCTAGTTCCCTAACATATACCCTCATAGTCTATCATGTGGAGGGTATCATTAATTGGAAGAGAAAATAATGGATTAAAATTTTGATGGATTGTGATCATAATATTGTAGTGGTTTATAAAAGGCATTGTGTTGTCCTCCAAACCCCTTAGATGATACGAAATGTGGAAATGAGTGGGAAAAATGAAAAATAAATAGTATGTTGAAAATAATTATAAGTTTGTTGATGATATATTTTTATGTAATTAATTTCATTCCTCGTCTTTTAAAAATTAACAACACTAATATACCATTTTAGTTATTCATTTCATGATGAACATTAGAAGAAACAATTACATGGTTTTTTTATTCTTGATTGTAGGATGAACATCCTAGATACAACAATTTGATACCCAAAACAACCTAGCTACATTAGAGACTATAAGGAATGTCTCAATAGTATTAATGTTTTTGTTTATCAAATTATGAAATCAAAATACACAGAAAGAGATTCCATTAAAAGACAAGATGTATGACCTGAAATAGTCCATGTTGATCAAATTCAATCAATTGTGCAGAATATATTTGAATAGTTGAATAGAAATTCATTGATTGAATAACCTCTGAAACCTTCCCATCAGACCCCGCCTCCCATGGTGTCCTAACCTGGCCAGCCTTCCCATCAATCAATCACAGAACCTCCACATCCTTGTTTGGACCCAACTATATACTGTGAGCTATATTATGGAGATATTTATGAATGTATGGAAGTTTGTAGATTCATATATCTATTTGTGGATTTTTTAAATCATCATTCTATATAGATGGGATGATTATGAATATCAAAAAATGATATTATTAATTCAAATATTATATAGCCACTGCCTACTGTGGAGGTGACTAGAATTGAATTTTAATGAGTCATTTTTTACTTTGATCAGATATCCCTTATAATTTTCTCTCATATTAGGTTTTCACTATTTTTTAAACATTATATAAAATTTATTGAATATGTGTTATAATTTTTTCATGCATTTATTTTATATATAAATATCTAAAATCAAAATAATTTGTTTAGATGAAACAAAAAGTGTCAATGAATAAACAAATTTAAATATCATTGATGTTTCTGATGGTATTCTAATAATAACTCAGGTTTCTTCTTTATTGGATAATATTTATGAGTTTTCAATGACATCAAATATATTTCAAATATAAAATACATATATATATTCAACAAATATATCATGGATCTTATTATTTTTTATGAGCTCAACGTGCCTCTATTGTTTTTGATATCCATGTAAGTAAATTTTCATTTTACTATTTATTTATTTACATAAATAATGACGATTTCAAGGGACTTCAAATATTACCAATTTAATTAGGAGTTCATATCCTATTATTAATCAAAATGGAATAACTTCTATTTTATGACTTACAGATCAATAATTCATTATAACTTTTAGAAATATTTGAATATTAATGCTAGAATTTCATATATATGTGAGAGGTTATCATATTCATAGATTGGGTGATGGGTTTACCATTCCATGATGGGAAATAACACTAATATAAAAATGATGTAAATTTAATTATGGGGAATTAATTATGAATATTTTATATTATAGAGGTCATTAAGTGTTATGGATATTCTTCCCAGATGAATGTACATTATATTGGGTTTTCTCTTTATTAGTTAATGTTCATAAAAAATTTATAATCTTATTTGACATGTATGTTTTATACATTTTTATTAGTTCGTTATTTGTAATTCTTACTGTTTTTACAAGTTTTCTTAGTTGATATATATATATATTAAAATGTAAGTCATTGAAAATTTTAATAATGATAAATAGACGATGATGAATCCAAATCTAATAAATTTTATGGAAGTGAAGGTATTTTTTATATTAGATAATATATATATATATATATACTTGTTTTTTTAAATTTAATGTTTTATAACCCCAATTTCATCGTCAAATATTAGGTATGGTATGTTCTTTTTTTGTATTATGATCCATGTATGAGATAATCACAAATAAAGAATGACTAAAGTCGATAAGGTTAATAATAATAATTATTTTTCATTTTATATGAAATTATTCTATTTTCATAATATGATAACATTAATTATTATTATATCTTTTCATTGATACCAATTAATATATAAACAAATAACATACCCATAATTGTAGTTTATTTCCAAAATAATTATCATATACGATTTTGATTTTAATTAATAGGTTTGTACATTTTAATAAAAGGTACGAATTTAGAATTTATAAAATCATTTTATTATTTAATTTAGAATATCAAATATAATTTTTATAGGGTTTTCTACTGTAAAAAATAATATATATTTATTAATTAAATATCCCCAGTACACAATCATTTAAATTGATAGGTATGTATTTTACAGTTATTCTTTAATAAATGAGTAATTATATAATCTTATTTTGGATAATGTTTTTATATTCTATTTTTTACTAGATTTATATGTTGTAGGTATTTCCCATTTAAACATTATTTTTTTTATTCAACACATGGTAATGAATTTTAATTATAGATGTGACACCATAAAAACTGAACTTTTCAACTAAAATAATACAGGGTATTTTACATTCACACAATTTATTTTCCATTATCATGATAACAAAAATATATTGGTTTTTTCCCAAGGTATAATATCTTAAAATATTCTAGA
Source organism: Viscum album (assembly GCA_963277665.1). Classification (NCBI taxonomy): domain Eukaryota; kingdom Viridiplantae; phylum Streptophyta; class Magnoliopsida; order Santalales; family Viscaceae; genus Viscum; species Viscum album. Next base: position 596,496,350 of record OY728159.1, on the reverse strand, counting down.
AAACTATATAAAAACAAATTTTGTTAAATTCCATATGTCAGTCATTCACATCAAAACCAAAAAAAAAACATCATAATAATTAAAATAAATTCGTTTCTAACTAACATGTGGTGTTTAAACTTCTAATTTATAAAAGAATTCCAATCTCTTTTGAAGAGGATAATGTTAGGTATAAATTATCTTATTATAAATATAAAATACTTTGGGCAGTCGGTTTATCATGTTATCAATGAGATAAAACTTTTAGTTCTCCTTGTTGGGTTCCACACTATGTGAATCAATTTATACATGCTCCAGTTTCAGGACTCACACACTGGTGGAAGACCATTTGATTTCATAACCACAACCTGAATAGAATAGGGGATGTTTTTTGGCTCAATAATTTTAGTTCTAGATAACAGTTTCATGTTTTACCTCAAATATACAACCATATGTTACTATTCTATACATAGGGGAATTTGAAGTGTTTTAGGGCCATATGGTAGTGTATGTTAACATATATGAGCTCCATAGTGGGGAACTAATTCTAATATGTAGTTTAAATCCATTTTTATAAGAATATTTTCATACTGGATCCTTATTATTTATGTTTGAAAAGGATTTAAGGATCCCATGTTTTGACTAACAGTTTAAATTCCTCATTTATGGTGATACCCTAGTAGAACAATTACATATGATTTATGTAATGATTGAAAATAATGATAATAAAAGACTTCCATAAGGGTTTTCATACTAATATAATGAATTTAATATGACACATTCTTCAATGCATATTCAATTTATAGATTCATAGATTATCTTATTCTCTTTTAGTTACAAGTGGTATTGGAAAGAAAATATAATGATGATTTCATATATATAAGGACCATAGTGATAAAACTTATCTAAGATATAAACATAATGAGAATGTGATATATTATCTAAAAATGTTCTTCATGGAAGAGAAAAAGTTACGTAGGAAAATATTTTCAAGTGAAAATCATTATGTCTTGATGAAAATTTAAATTATCAAACATTAGTTTAGTTTTAAAACGTTTTCAATGAATTTAAGAAAGAAATAGACCTGTCTAGAGAGTCCATTAAGTGAGTATTATTATGGAATTATAGAAAAAATATTCCTTATTTATTTTAGGAATGTTATATATACTCCATATTATGGATATTACTCATTTACAATAGATGCAATTCTTGTGTTTTTGAGTCCCTTCAACTATTTGTTCAAAAAAATATCTTTAAATCACAAAGAGTAATATAATCATTATTGAATCTATTCTAACATTTAGTAGGTGTGGATACTATAAATCATTCCTTATAAACACTTGTAATAATTATAATATGAATGAATAAATATATTATCATTTAAACATATTCCCTTTGATAGAAATAGATAGTCCAGATAGAGAGGCACATGTACCACCACCAAAAGACCAAGAAATTCAATGAGAAAAATTATTGTGAACATTTATTTCCTCTATAATGTCTTCTCTTGGATAAATATAGGATGTATGAAAGTGAATGAAAATTTTCCATCTCTATAAGACAGGTTTGTTAAATTTAGATATAAGAGTTTTGAATTAATAAATATCAAGAAAATCTTGGTGGGGGTATATTAAATAAGGGCTTTATTCTAATAGGGTCTCAAGTACCCAAACATTACACAACTATTCATTTTACAAAAATATTCAAAAACCATATGAGTTATAAAAATATGGTAATTAAATATTTTTTATAATTCAATTTACATGGTGAACATAGATTTATTTTAACAAGGTCAAATGGATGCCTCTATGAGCTATATGTAATTTTTTATTTTAGAAATAGTTTAATTCTAGGCCATGGATAGGGAAATACTAAAAAGTTAGAAATCAAACATTTTCTCATTATTATTTTTTAATTTCTAAAAATGATAATTTTTATAATGTCTTCTTATTTAAATTATCATATTCTTATATTGACATTAGACAGTTCATTCCTAGTGAATGGAGACTCAAATTTTTTAACAGTATTTTTTTTGTGGGTTTTCAACATGTTGGGTACACTTTCCCCACTATTTTGTATTTTATGGTCATATAAGACAAAAAAATGGTTAAAATATAAAGTGAAAAATATTTGAAAAAAATAAGGTTGTATATATAGTATCTTAGGAAGGAAATTATTTGAATGGAGATTACAGTACTAGTGGTGCCACCCTTGTAGTGGGGTATGGGTAGTTTAATGAATATAGTTATTACACCAATGATTAATGTTGTGATATGTTAACCATAATTGGGATCAAGATCTAAGATTTCTCTAAAACCATTTATAATGGTAAGATAAATATATAAACAGTAACATGAACAATCAAAATATGTTAGTCATAGAATAAGAAAAATATTTTAAGGCTAACTACTAAACAAAGTAAAGTGATGGTTATTAAAAAAATATTGTTGAGGGAATATGGGGTTAGAAGAATTATAACTCTTTATCAAATCATTAATCTATTTTATAGGAGAAATATGTGAAATATATATCATTAATAATAATATGTTTCTATTTTTGAATAATATACAAAATTAATATATAGCTATGGAAGGTTTGAGATGATTAAAATAATGCATGCATGAAGTGTTCTATATAGAAATGGGATATTCATACATGACTAGAACTATCCATTATAAATATTTCAAAGATTGGGCTATTGTGGGACATTAAATGAGTGTAGAAACGTATGATGTCATATAAACGGGTTTGAAATATATGGTAAATATATCAATACATAATTTGAATTAATAGGAATCACGTAATTTGTAGATCTTGATGAGGTCGCTATGTTTATCTAGCTCATACATGGGATAAAATAGTAGATATAATAATCACTCTAACACAATATTTAAAAATAAAACAATGATGTGAATTTTGATATTCAATTGTTTGGATGGTATGGTTGGACCATAGGTGTAATATATGGACTAAACTGTGTATTTCTTATATAATGAATTAAAAAAACAAAATTACTAAGAGATTAATTTTAATTCAAATTCAATATCAGAAATCGATAAATCTCAATAACCATATCCAGGATAAGTAATATTTATTTTAGTATATTTCGTCTTATTTTATGTCCAAAGTAGAAAACTTAGTATGGATCAAGTAAGTTATCTTATTATTTCAAATCACTTAAAATTATGGTAATTTTATCCAAGATTAGGTTTGTATAAATGAAACTATATGGATGATATTTTTAAATGGATCTAGATATCATGTAATGTGTTTTAGCCATAGAAATCAATCTTCTCTAATAGGTTTAATGGTCATGTTAGGTGGATAGTATGTATTATAATATTACAACATGATACAAAGACACAAGTATTTCACTATTTAGGATTTTATAATGAGACATTAGGTTATAATATTTTCATAGATCTATATCATGTGTAATGAGGGGAGAAATGGAATGGATAAATACACTAGTGAGATATGGAATAATGAAACAAGATGTAAATGAGTAATGGTTTCAACACTATTTTTTAAAAGGTATGGATTGGATTTGGGATATATATAGATATCTTAGAGGTCACATCATATGATTTGATACATCAAATCACTCTACACATAGTTCTGAATGATTTAGTCTCCATAAATATAGGGATCATTATCAGTAGAACGATACATGGAATCATCATTGTGAATGATTGGTGGTGATAATATGACATGAACAGGTGATCATGTGCACATGGAACTCTAATATTGATGTAACTTATTCGTAAGGGAATAATTCTTTGTAGAATATACCAATAAAATAGATTACGGTCATATATTATGGAACATACATCATGCAGTTTAGCTTTATTTGTCTATGATAATTTTATAATAAGTGTATCTAAACTCAAGGAATTGGGGTATTTAAGAGAATTGATACCCACAATTGGATGTCTATAAGAATATTATGTCAAATTAATTATTCTAAATATAGAATTGTACATGGATATATAATATTTATGGCATTTGAATCAAATTTAGTAGCTAGGTTATAGAATGTATAAATCATAGTAGAATAGTGATATAGTCTATAATAAATTAATATAGGTTGGAATAAGATAACAATATTTAATGGAGAAAATACCAACACCCCAATAGGAAATAAAAATGGTGTTATAGGATTTGTTCTTATGAATATAAAATGATACAGGTTAGTATACCAAATATATGGCACCCATATCAACACTATATGGATGATTAATTTTCAAACATTCAATCACAGTGTTAGTAGGATATATTAATGGGGTGTACCTGGAGGATATGATCAGGGAGTTTTTATTTTGAAAAGGAAATCATTACAGAAGACATTTTTGGTGATAATAACTCATGCATAATAGGTATGGAGTAGATTTATAGAGTGAAGAATGTCCAAAAAGGGTTTGAAAACTCTAAATGATATTTCTCATTGTATTTAACACACTTATATTGAAGGTATATGACATGAAATGACATGGTCACATAAAACATATATTTGGCCAACTTAATCTTAATAATTGTTCATTTCATTAATTGAAATATATATGTTTTATTTTTTAGATTAATAAGAAGGGGTTGATAGGTTATCTACTGAAGATTCCCATGAATAGTGGATGCACTATGAAAAACAGGACTTTTTCAAGGTCTATGTGTCAATCCCTATTTTTTGATATTGTTAATTTTTTGAAAAAGATCATAATACATAAGAGACAATATATTAGGGATTAAATAGATTAATTTTTCATGGCTACTATTTATTAGTTATCAACATAACAATTCATTAGGATTCATTGAATTTTGGTTTATGGTCTTATAATTTAGAAAGAAATTTTTTGACCTATATTCTTGTTTTTAAGAGTTTGAGAACTTATTGTTGACATGAGATATACTGAACAATGTTGAAGTTGAAATCCTAATTAATTGGGGAACATAGATTATATTATTTTTAATTATAGGTAAAAAATACTTTCAAATATTTTTTTAAATTATTTTTAATATAAATATTCATTAAATACCTCTAGTGGATTGAAAATCCTAGTTTATTTTTAATAATATGTTCGATAATACTTCATAGTGAAATATGAATAAAAATAATTTATTTCAATATTAATAATGAGATCCTAAATTCCTTTGATCTGAAGAAACTACATAGGATAACATGGGGAATACATAAAAGAAGTTAGTGAACTATAAGGCCTAGTAAGGGAATAAAATTGATATTGAATCATAAAATGTGACTGAAATAACATCGAATTGTATCATAAAGTATACATATCACGAATAATCAAATGGGATCATATCATAATAATCATAGTATATGATTATCTAAGAAACATAAAAAAGTAGTAAAAATATAAATCATTATAAAACATTATGTCTAGGAAAACCTCTAAGAAAACATCCCATGGTGGACTATGTCCTTCATATATTAGGTTCACTCTGTAATCTAATTCATTACATCTCATAAGAAACAACACCACAAAATTATTTGAAGAGCAATGTAAGATCACCCATCATAACATGTACATGATTATGTATTCCAACAAAGAGAATAAATAATAAGGTATAAAAAAAATTACCCATCGAAATAAATGGGTTGCTTAATATTACATCAAATCATAATCTAAATAAATTTTTCTTGGAAGGTATTTGAGAAATGAACTTAAGGTCATGTATTAACATGAAAAAGGAAGGGATCAAAATCTAGTGATATTTTATCAGAAATATATATTGAATTTATAATAATTACATACTGATAAATATATATATGAAGAGATTATGATAGGGAAAGTTTATAACCCAATGAAAAATGTTAGTTGAGAGAGATCCCTTAACTTATGTTCTAGAATATCTTTTCACTTATAATTAAAATCCTGAATAATTAAATTAGATTCATTAATTTATAAATTTCGAAACTTTTCTATCTATAATTTATTTACTATAAGTATATTATAGGAATCTATAAAAAAATTTATGAGTTATAATGTTTATTATCTTCTTTTCGAGAACATTCATTTCATAGCTTCATAGTTAGATGACTTGTGTATAATTACTGAAGTTCTTGTCATAGAATAATAAAAAATAATTTAAATGAAATGGTATTAATATAATTCATTAAATTTAATTATTAAAAAATATCTTTTGGTGTCCCAACATTTTAGATATTCTTTTAATAAAAATGATTAAATTAATCAGTCAATTCATTTTTCCAGATTTACCAACCACCATGAACTAATGTTATATATTATGTTAAATGATCATTAAAAATTACAAAAAAGTAAATAAGTTATAGTATTCCCATTATCATCTTATTTAACCATGATATTATTTTTTACCTTCCATGAATACAGTGGGAAAATGAAATGTGTTATTCTTAGATTCGGTGAACCAACTCTATTATAAACACATTTTCAATTTTAGAATATTGATAAGGGTGGGAAGAATATGGATATTAAATTTACACAAAAATAATTATGTTTATTTATGACACTATGTTCTTAATATCATAATGTATAAGTGATTCTAATATAAGGCAGAAGTAGAAATAAATTTAAAAGAGCTAAATATTGTGTATTAACTATTATTTGTTGACTCCCTGAAATACTATGCAACATTCCTTGAAATTTAAATTTGATGATATGATAATAACTATGATGTTAGGGAGAATATTTCTCTTGGAATTAGTTATGATTTTGAAAAATCCAAGTGATAGATATGTTTAATAGAAGGGTTGGTGGGGTGGTATTAACAATGGGATGATATCGTTGTTTTTTGAATATTAAATTAATTACGTTATTATTTTGGGTCAAGGATATATATAGTGTTGATTATTTGGAATATATATTTTAAATACTGTATCTGAGATTTAGATAATTGGATCTTCTCTTAGCCATGAATAAAAAAATTTATTTATTTATATTATAATATCTAATACTAGATTTTATTGTATTTCACAATTGAATAAAAATCAACTATTTCATAAAAACACAAATGATTTACTGAAATCATTATTCAACATGAAAAATTTAAAAATTAACTTAATTTTATTAAAATAATATTCTAATTGTATTTAATTTCATTTTTAAATAAATGCCTCATTTAATTGAAAAAATGAAAATTCTAATATTAGGTTTAATTTATGACCCTTCTAAAAAATAATTTTTATTAGGTGTTATAAAAATAATTTTTTTAAAATATCTATATTTATTAAAAAATTAATCTTATAACATAATATCTCCTAAAAAATTAAAAACACTAAATTTATCTTTTTTAGAACATTTATTTAGATGTTTAATATTATTAGTAGATAATATTTTCTCTTTTTAATGCACCTATATATTATTTTACATTTCCATTGGTGTGGTTACTATTTTTAATGGTCATTTGAATTTTTCAATAGAATTATTTGTAACAGTCATAGTGGTTACCTACATTCTATAAATACATCCAATTTCATTCATTATTCATTCTAATATATTATAATTAAAAGTTCCTTTTATTATAATTTTCACATAACAAATTTCATTACTTATATAATAATTTTTTAATAGTGTTTTTCAGGAGTATTATTTTTATGTGGAACTGATAAAATAAATTTTTTTTGAAATATTATAATTTTATTAATTAATTTTTCACCGATTGTAACACTTTAAATTTTCTTGGCCATTTTTATTATAATAATGATATTATTAAACTGGTATACCAAACATTTTTGGTTTTATTAGGAGGTTTTTGTTGATATTATATATATTTATTTTAATTCATATAACACAAATATATATTTATCAAATAAATTTTATTGACAAATTTTTTCGTTATTACATTCTTTCAACAACAAGGAACTTTTTCCTTGAAATTTATTTTTACATAAAAAGGTAAAAACAGTTGAGGGTTCTTATGATTCATTGATTATTTTGGTTCCCATGATGAATCCATTTAATTATGGTTTCTCTATTATACTTTAACAAGGTGAGTTTTTCATTTCATATATCATTATATTTATGGTCTATGATCATCAATAGCTTTTCCTAAAAAGTAAGATCATTTTCTAGCTATACCACCTCTAAATTTAGAACACTTGGGGGATATTGTATTTACATTCTAATGAAGGATGCATTGAAAATTTCATGAACACCGGAAAGGGATAGTGGGTGCTTTAGTAAATAATAAATATATTTGCTGCAATATATAATTTTAAAGGTGTTAATTTTCTTATGACATAAGAATCCATCTATTCGAAATACCATGTGCGTAGTCCAGGGTGATATATGGCGGACAATTTATGTCGAACCGAAAACTATAGGTCTCAAAAATTATTATCAACATAGATGTTTTTTTACACTGATAATTCCAAATGTGATGTTGATTGGTCTTGAACATATTAACCATTTCCCCAACCATTTAAGGTCTCAACTGATTAAGGTCACTAAATTCCTCCCATTATGTAGGTGTTATAAAACTTATCCAATTAAATGGTTGATATGGAGAAATTTGGATTCATGAATGGAAACTATTATTGTATGGCATCTCGACCAGATGATGATTATGAAACCCTCTTCCTTTTATGTCCATCATTAATTCTATCAATATGTATTCATTTGTCTGGATCATATGGTTAGATAGGAAATTATATTGAGGGGGATAAGGAATACAAATTTTCAACACATTTTTTTAGATAATGTTGTAGATTATTATAGAAGAAGGAGATAAATATAAAATCATTATGTGATACAATCAATAATGGTGTTCCATGATGCCTGACCACTTCAGTGATATATTTCCTAGAAAGTTGATGGGGTAATGATTCCACTCTAATTATAATGTAATTATAAAACTTTTTAAGGAGATATATAAAAACCCATATTCCATTATATATTATTTATTCTATTAGTAGAGAATTGAAAAATTACATGGGGATTTTTCACATATGTATATAGATATAGGCAATGTATGCATCATCCACTTGTAATGTCTCATATTAACTATCATCGGCTGAAATTCTAAACATTTTGATAAATAATCCATGATCTCCTTCTACTTATTTTTACAAAAATAGGTCTTGCAAATATCTTGATACATATTCGTTCTCCTTGGATGGATAGAGAATGTCATGATATGTGAATCATTTAATATATTAATTATTATATAAAGGTTTTATGGAACACATTCTCATCATTGAAATCTAATAATTCCTTCATAAATTGTTATCATTAGGGTTTTTATTTTAAATATAGATTCCATTTTATTCCATATTTCTTCCCCATATCACTTAGAATCCATTTCTATTTCTTGAAGGGATTGTTGAGAAATCATTCTATAAAGAATTGATGTTGTTAGATACTTTATGAAACCCATGTCCATCGAATGAAATTATAAAACTCATCAAAAACTTTTAATTATAATCATTGATATATTTATAAGATCCTTTATACATAAAGAATATTCAATATTATTTAATTTATTTCGATGTTAGTGGATTGAGCAGCCATAATCATTGATAACATCTAACAATCTATGTTGGTTCATATAATTCTTTTTCTTGTGTAAATATATACTTAAGGACTTATAATTCATATATACATATATATTTCATACATCTCACAATAGAGATAATTCAACCATATTTTTATTTTGACTATCACTATATCGAACAAGACATTCGGCATTGGCAACTCTTACCCATGAACAATCAAATTCTATGAGGTTTATGATATCGATGTGTCATTTTTCCCTAGTAAATATCCTAATATTGTATTTTTAGTATCACTATATACGAAGGATTATTCACCACATGGGGGTAGTGTGAGGAAAGGTACATTGATAAATGAATTTTTAAGTTATTTCAAAATCACATTCGATTAATCAGTCTAGAGTTTTTTTATCTACCTTCTTAGTAAACATGGATAGAATATTTGGATATCCTGAGGAGTTTCTCAAAAATTGTCGACAATACAAATCCAAGCAAAGGAATATATGATTAAAATTGTATATGATTCTTTATTCCACACATAAATTAAATTTCCCTTAGTGAGGTCCATGATTATACATTTATTTTAGATAACATGAGACATTTAGGATAATTCCTCTATACAGAAGTCACATTCATTGTATATTTTTGATAGCTTATCCTTCCAATATATTTTATCATATATTTCAAATTCCAATCATAACCATTATTTATATTAAAGTATATAAGAATATCATCTATGAAGATCAAAAAAATAAAAGTAAGAACTGAAGAAAAAATTCACTACTTCTTGAATATTGCTTATACCATAATGGGTTATATGGAAATAACTAATAAAATGTAGTGTCAATGCCTTGTTCAAAAGATATTTTTTGTAATATATTATTTATTAATATTTAGTTGGTTATATCATGTTCAAAGTTACAACTTATATAAAAAATGGACTTCACGTATTTAATCAAATAACACATATATCTATGGATGTGTATACATATTATTTATGTTTACTTTTTTTCGAGATTGGGGTAATCAATAATGAGGAAAATTTACCCATCCATTTTATTGAAGAATAGGATTAGAAAATCCACTATAAAGTAATCATATGTATAAAACCTTTCTAATGAGTTGCATTTATCTTCATAATGAGTTCATCCAACTGAATGGTTGCCACTTAGTAAGGAGTCCTGAATATGGGTAAAGGATTATGTATAAGTTAAACATGGAACAAAACCTCTCTGTTTGGAGTATGAAAAGACATTTCTTTATGGAATGCATTTTTTCTTCAAGAATATTTATCCTTTTTTCTCTATCATTTGATATTGATATAATTTATAATATGTAAATAATATCAAAACAGTATATGAAGATTCCAAAGGTGATTTATCATCCTCATTACACTTTTTGTGAATCAAGGGATGACTTGTGATGGGATGTGTAATCTCCATCTCCCAAAATTTGATGTTGGATTTATATAATGATATCTAATACTTGTCTAGTATAATAACAAACTACACTATAGAATATAGGAAACTAATTTATTGATGATTAATTCTATAAACATTAATAGCATAGAAAATATCAATAGTATAAGTACATGCTTTAACATCGAATTTATATTTTTATCTCTCTATAAACATATGTTACCATGTTATGGGGACACATTTTGGAATAATTTTTATTTTAATAAGATGATATTGTTTTATAAAAAAAATTATCATCTATTTTTAAAATCATTTATGATAAAAAAATTAATTAATACCATTTCTACAATGGTTTTCTGAAAAACTAAGACCCAAACATATGAATGAATGTTTTTTTCTATAGTTTTTTACTAACTGAATCAAAAATAATTTGAAAATATGATTTTTCATCAATTTTTAACAAATGCCACTGAAAATAAATATTATATAATCCTTTTGAAGTCATATTTTATAAAAACCACCACCAAAAAGAAATTTTGAAACATTTTTTTACATTCATTTTGTTAAAAATGGATGTTCAAAAACTTTTTTACAAAATACAACCCTAAAACACAAAACCCCCATTTCATGTTTTTTACTGCACCATTTTCTCTAGACCTATGAAACCTCTGATGCATACCCTACCATCATTGATTTCTATTATAGTTGATTTAGTTGGTTTTAATATCATTTTAATGATCATTGACAAACATTCATTCATCATGAAAACCTGATTCATGATCATGATTATTATTTAGTTCCCAGTGAACCTATTTCTCTCAAAAAAAAACCACCACAAATTTTTTTCTTCTTTTTTCTTTTTATTTTTTAGAAAAAGTTATTTATCATTATTGTAATGTTAACCCTTCCAAAAAATTAAACAAAATCAATCTATATTATTGATCTATTTTATATTATTTTAGTGTTAAACCTAAAAAAAATTTAAATGGAATCAATCTATATTATTGATCTATTTTTCATTGTCCAAATCCAAATTATATATGATTTTATTTAATTTTAAGGATTATATATTTATATGTTAGTTATAATTTTGTTAATTATTTCATTTTTTATATTAATTTTATAGATAATAACAATTGTTTAATTTTTTTTTAATTTTATAATAATTTTATTTGATAGAATTATCAAATGGTATCCAAAAAATATGATATATATATATATATATTAGTAGAAGTTAGTTTTTAGAGTCTTTACAGTTTTTATTTCTAGCCAAACTAAATATTTTGGATCATCATGAAAAATATCCATCATATATATCCTTATATATCACGTAATATAATTATTATAATTCATTAAATTTTAGCAGCATAATACATTGAATTTTATTCATTTATTTCATCTACAATCAATTTTTAAGTATAATGATAACTACTATCATATTTAATTTTCAATAAAATCGTATTACATTCTAACATATGCACTACACCCGACCAAAATGTTTTTTCTTGGTAACAAACAACCAAGGAGATGAGATTTTTTTACAATACATTGAGACCAGAAGGACAAAAACACAGTATAAACTCCATATTTTATTAATTACCAAAAATGTGAAATTTTTATCACAAAACCACTATATGATCATGTATTCATTCCATATATAATAGATCTTATATCTATTTATTATATTTTATAAAAAAAATTATTTCATAAGTGTTTTATGCTATGGTGGGAAACACATTATTTCATAATCATTCCATTTTTTTCTCCAAATATAGATCCACTCTCAATTTATCATCTAACATCATTTCCATTAACTTATAAAAATCAAATGAAATTTACCATAATAAAACATCTATAATTAAAAAAATTTAATATCATTAAAACTTTTATAATTTGATATAAAAAAATTTATATTAAAACAACAAAAAAATCAAACAATATAAGAAAATCCCCTCATGGAAATGAATAGCACCCCTATACATTTAAAATGAAATAAATGGTGTACTAACACATTTCTTCCACTTTAAGTTCTAATAAGTGGCACCATTTTTTATTGACGTTGATAAAAAATCATTAATAACATTAATTTTCAATAATCATTATTATTTTTAAGATATATTGAGTGGGTAAGTGGTTTGAAATAAGAATAACGAAAAAAATATCAATGTTATCCATAATAACTATTTGAAGTCACTTGTATAATATTTTCAAAACACATTGAATCAATAAATTTATTTCATAAAAAATAAAAAATGGTCATAATAATTCACACATTAAACAAAATAGTCGTGAATATATACATTTGAAAATAATTTTTAACATTATTTATTATAAATTAAAAAAATAGTAATATTGATTTCTAACATGAGGGATCTAGGGAGAAAAATATAGTGTTTTCAAATTTTCATTAAAAATATATATCTAATATTAAAAAAGTAACTTTATTTATTTTGTAAGATAACCATGTATAATTTATAATTAATTATTTATGTACAATAAATTCCTTGACAAATTTATTTTTCATCTTATTCATAATAATCATTTATATATCCCACCTGATTACCAAATAATATTTTTTTATTTTTTTTGGTTTAATATTTTTTATTTACATTAATATATATATTTAAATATTTATATGTTTTAATAAATTCTACTATTTTATAGTGATATTCAGTATTTAATTGATCATTATTGGATAAATGTATTAATAACCACTAATGAATATAAAATATTATTGATGATTTATTTTAATTTGTTAAATAAAATATTCAAATTATATATTTTATTTTCTTTCCATTATTCAAGAGATAGAATATAAAAATAATTTTTTTTATGATAAAATAGTGATCAAATCCTACTCCATTATTTTTTCCATAATTGTACCCATTTGATCTATCATGGTAAAAGAATGGAAAATTTAAAATCTAATGTTGTTAAAAATATTTAGAATGAGAAAGTGGATTCTAATAAAGAATTAATTTATGTTTTAAGAGTCTAAACCATTGATAAAAAACTATTGAATGATTGTATGGAAATTTGAAAAATTCATTATTCTTAGGTTGTATTAAATATAAATTTTTATTAGTAGCTCAGAGATTAGTTTACATAAATGACAAAATGGGTGGATTAATAAATGATTCTCTAAATATATTTATCATTTGAAAAGATCTATTCCAAAAATAAGTGAATCAATATATTCCAATTTTTAGGAAAAGAAAATACTCTGAACAATGAGTTTGTGGTATAAAAATATACATGCTTTCACCAATGACTGTGTATTTTATATAAAGGAATAATAATATTTAAAAAATTTATTAAATTCAAGACATCATTCTATAAAATTAGCGAAAAATTAACCTTCTATTATTTCTCAGTTATGGAAAATTAGTCCCCTAACTAATCAAAATGGTACTATAAAATAACTCCATATATTTACTCCAATATGTTATCTTTGATTCATTATTTGGTACTAGAACCAAACCGCATGCTAAATAAAATTGAAAAAATATAGTAATTCCTCAATTAATGATCCTATTGGAAAATTAATTTTTTGAAAATAAATCATAAGATGACATTCCCAATAGAACATATTTAATGGTAACATATTTGACACTAGTGATTCACCAGAATGGAATATATTTGATATCAAATATGCTTATTTTTGAAGTGAATTTTGAAATATTAGAATTGTAATGAATGCTTATGGAATGAATCTGTATCAGAGCTTAAGTATCGAACATAGTTCACTTCCTTTTTTTTCTGGTAGTATTTAAATTGTTCCAATAGATATGTCTAAAAAAATATTTTATGAAAATCATGAAGATTTCTGAACCAAAACTACAAGGAAAAAGTATTGATCATTATCATTAAACCCTAATTGATGATTGAAAATATCTATTATAGATATTTGTTTCATATTTTTATGCACCCAAGAAAGAGTATTTTATTTTTCATTCTAGGATTATGTTCCCTGTAAATGAATTTTATGCACAAGGAAACATATATGGATACATTGTTACGAGACCTAAATCATGTTCAATTTTTTATGAAAATACTTCATACTATCAATTACATAATTGAATACATGCAATATAGATCATACCTCAATTAATTTTTGGAATTATTCATCCTTTTCCCAGATTGGAATAGAATTTCATGGTTTATGAGAATGTTATATTCATCAAAACCATTTTAAATTGAATAATCTTATTATAGGGTGAAAAATATTGACATCACAGTTAGATAGAAAAGAATTTATTTTCATCAAAAAAATATATGGATGAACAAGTCTATCATTGAAACAACATTATTTTATATTTATTTAGATAAAACATAACATTGATATAATTCATGTTCAGAAAAAAATATGTTATAGAATTATTGGAACATTGTTAGATATAAAAGCGAAGAAAAATATTGATTTAATTTTATATAAGACATGATATCAGTGGGACTACATTTGTAATTTCTCCCACTATGAATGAAAATTAAACTTATTTACCTCCATATTTTCAAATCTTATGTGAGAATGAGAAGATTTATGTTTGTCAGTGATAACATGGTTTTAAAATAGCCAATGGGTAATCTAAAAATATGTTGAATTTTGTGTTATTTATGTTTTTTAATTTAAATTTTATAAAATATAATATTTGTCTTGTATTGATTCAAAAACTATTACCCATCATAGTACATGATATATATATGACACAAATCAGAAATAATATCATCAGTTAATGCATTTTTTTAAATCCATTTATATCAATGTCATTGATCCAAATATTTTACATCTGTCAGAAAATTAAGCATATATTATTCTTTTTAAACTAGAAATATATTTTACACCAATGTTTTTTGAAATAATATTATATTTGGTGATTCATTTTTTCATGAGATATGAATATGTGGGCCTGTTTATTTATATTGGATATATAATTTGTTGTGATATATGCTAATTTTAAAAGGGATTTGGTTAAAAATAATCATATATAAGAATACTAAATTATTCAAAAACACATATTAGAAGAGGGGATAGAGTTATTTAATTATTATTTTTATGGGTTGTAGAATGTTTTCCTTCTATTATCTCAAAATAAAATAATAGATAGGGAATATAGAGGGATTGAAGTCTTAATTGTAAATTTCATTACAAGTGTTGAAGTGATACAAGATTAGTTAAAAAAATTATCAACAATAATGAGCTTTAACCATATATATAATCACTTATTTTTCAATTTAAAGTGATATATCTTATAAGAAAACAATACGGTTGATTATTGAGCATAAAAGTTAATTTTTTATTTGTTTAAAGAGAATGTCTTGTCGAATATATCTTCATAAACAACATTGAAATGGTTGGTAGGGGGAATGTTTCTTCTTGTAATTACTTGGTATAGTTTTAGATATTAATGATAACACAATTTAGACAAGAAATTAGGATGGATTTAGTACCATTCAAAATAGTGTGGAAATGGTCATCGATGAGGTAGTTTATTTTTTGAGTGAAAAATACGAACACCCAATTTCTGTATCAAAAACATATTTTTGTGTTTGTTAGGATATATAAGAAATTGATTATACTAATATTTGAGTCACTTTGTATAAAGGTAAATGTGTTGATAGTACTAATGGTGTGAAACATGACAATTATGGGTTTACACAGGTCAATTTGAAAATAATTAGCAGCAAAGATGAACCATTATTCTTGGAGACACATGAAAAAACATTTATTTCATTGAACTATTGAGTGATTTATATTATAATATTCTTCAAGGGAAAATAATTATTTGGGTGGTGAAGGATATGATGATGTTTTGGCTTTATATTATACTTATTTTTCAATCTACTTATTTTTGGATGATAACAATGACTATAATGTAGACAGGATCCATGCAGTACAAAAATATAATACAAAAGGGATATGTGAAAACATTAAATTACTCTCCTAATTATTATTGTAAATGTTTATATTTTATATATTTTCTTAATTTACATATGTAAAAACTCATTTAATTCATTAATCAATATATAATTATATATATATATATATTAATAATTATAAGTTTTTTGTGTTAATTTTTATATTAAATTGTTATAGTAAAATAATTATTGATTCAAAAAATAGACCTACATCAATATGTTTTTGAAAAATTTATACATATAAAAAATAATTTTAAAATGTGATATTTAAATGTATATATGTTTATATCATTTTAGAATTACTGTTTATATATAATAGTTTATCATTCACTTATTTTTATTAAAAATCATGACATTATTATTATTTCTTGAACTTACATATGTGTGTCACTATTTGTTAAGATATTTATTTTTTCCATCAATGATTTAAAAAATTCACTTTTCTAATAACATGTAGGTAACTAGAATATCATTACATTTTCCAATTTAAATCATATCCATATAAGAGGATGAATAGTTAGCGAGGTATATTTTTTCATATTATTAAATTTTTAGTAATATATTTATAAAATTAAATCGAACATATAATTTATAAAAAATATTTTTTGGACTACTAAAGCACCTCCTACCAAGGAGTATTGTCCTTCGAGTATAGGTAAATGGATTTATAGAGTTGGTAAACATAGAACTGAGTGTTTACCAAAAAATACCTTACAATCAGATAACCAATATTATATATTATTTTATGAAAATAATTACAAAAACTAGTCCAAATACATAAAAACTATTCATTTATATATCAATGAAGAGTCATTTCATGATTTTCTTTTTATATCCTACATATAAGTCCAACAATAAGAAGGCCAATGATCAGTTGTGTGGGTGTGTAATGGTGAAATTCCACAATTAGTTTATCATTATCTAATTTCTAAAATATTATAATTTTAATACTAATAATAGTTTATTCATATTGTAACAGATTAAATTCATTTCTGAAGAAATTAAAGAAATTTAAAAAAGTCTTATGTCTTTGGATGTAGTTTGAGGGAAATATTTTAAAACAAAATCGTGAAAAAATTATTTTTCAGGTATATTATATAACTAAAACCCATGTATCATTTTTGGGGTTTCAGATGTATATATGTGGACTTAATATCCTCATAGACAATACGATGAAGCATTTATGGTACAATATATAGTATATATTGTAACATTATTTTATTTTATTTGTTATTAGTTTAATTTTATATAATAGGCCTATAGGATACCTTGTAAAAAGATCTAGTTTCATAACATATACCCTCCTAGTCTATCATGTGGAGGGAATCATTAATTGGAAGAGAAAATAATGGATTAACCTTTTGATAGATAGTGATCATAATATAGTAGTGGTTCAAAAGAGGTATTGTGTTATCCTCCAAACCCCCTATATGATAATAAATGTGGAAATGAGTGGGAAGATTGAAAAATAAATAGTATATTAAAGATAATTATAAGGATGTTGATGCTATATTTATATATATTCAATTTCTTTCCCCATATTTTAAAAATTAACAACACTAATATACTATTTTATTTTTTCATTTCATGACGAACATTAGGAGAAAAAATTAGAAAGAACTTTTATTATTGATTGTAGGATGAACATCCTAGATACAAAATTTTGATATCCAAAACAACCTAGCTACATAAGAGGATATAAGGCATGTCTTAATAGTATTAATGTTTTTCTTTATCAAATTATGAAATCAAAATACTAAGAAATATATTTCTTTAACATACAAGATGAATGACATGAAATAGTCCATGTTGATCAAATTCAATCAGTTGTATAGAATATATTTGAATAGTTGATAAGATATTCATTGATTGCATAACCACTGAAACCTTCCTATCTCACCTCGCCCCCCATGCTGTCCCAACCTGGCCAGCCTTCCTATCCATCAATCTTAAATCCTCCACATCCTTGTTTGGACCCAACTATATACTGTGAGCTATATTCTAGAGATATTTATGTATGTATGGAATTGTATAGATTCATATATCTATTTGAGTATTTTTTAAATCACCATCCTATATAGATGGGATGGTTCAGAATATCACAAATGATATTATTGATCCAAATATTATATAGCCACTACCCACTAGGGAGGTGACTAGAGTTGAATTTTAATGATTAATTTTTTACTTTGAATAGTTATCCTTTATAATTTTCTCTCATATTAGGTTTTCACTTTTTTAAACATTATATAAAATATATTGAATAAATTTTATAATTTTCTCAGGCATTTATTATATATATAAATATCTAAAATTAAAATAATTTGTTTAGATGAAACAAAAAGTGTTAATGATTCAACGAATTTAAATACCTTTGATGTTTCTGATGGTCTGCTAATAATAAATCAGGTTTCTTCATTATTGGATAATATTTATGAGTTTTCAATGACATCAAATATATTTGAAATATACAATACATACATATATCCAAAAAATATATCATGGATCTTATTATTTTTTATGATCTCAACGTGCCTCTATTGGTGTTGATATCCATGTAAGTAAATTTTCATTTTAGTTTTTATTTATTTCCTTAAATAATGACGATTTGGAGGGACATAAAATATTACCTATTTAATTAGGAGCTTA
Source organism: Viscum album (assembly GCA_963277665.1). NCBI lineage: Eukaryota > Viridiplantae > Streptophyta > Magnoliopsida > Santalales > Viscaceae > Viscum > Viscum album. The sequence goes on along the minus strand of OY728159.1, from coordinate 596,476,904 downwards.
TAACATATTATAAATAAAAATGGAATCAATTTTATTTTTTGACTTACAGATCAATAATTCATTATAACTATTAGAAATACGTGGATATTACAGCTAGAATTGCATATATATGTGAGAGGTTATCATATACACAGATTGGGTGATGGGTTTTCCATTCAATGATGGGTAATAACACTAATATAACAATGATGTAATTTTAATTATGGGGAACTAATTATGAATATTTTATATTATAGAGGTCATTGGGTGTTATGGATATTCTTCCCAGATGAATGTACATTATATTGGGTTTTCTCTTTATTAGTTAATGTTCATTAAAAAATTTATAATCTTATTAGACATGTATGTTTTATTCATTTTTATTAGTTGTTGTAATTCTTAGTATTTTAATAAGTTTTTTATTGATATATGTATTAAAATGTTAGTAATGTAAAATTTTAATAATGATCAATAGTCGATGATGAATCCAAATCTAATCTATTTTATGGATTTGAAGATATTTTTTTATATTATATAATATTATATATATACATATATATATGTATCCTTGTTTTTTTCAATTTAATGTGTTATAACCCCAATTTCATCATCAAATATTAGGTATGGTATGTTATTTTTTTTATTATGATTCATGTATGAGATAATCACAACTATGGAAATGACTAATGTCGATAAGGTTAATAATTAAAATTATTTTTCATTTTATATGAAATTATTATATTTTCTTAATATGATAAAATTATTTATTATTGTATCTTTTCATTAATACCAATTAATATATAAAAAATGAACATTCCCATAATTATAGTTTATTTTCAAATTATTCATCATATATGATTTTGATTTAAATTAATTGGTATGTATATTTTAATAAAAAGTAATAATTTTGTATTTATAAAATCATTTTATTCTTTATTTTGTAATATCCAATATATTTTTATAGGGTTAATTACTGCTAAAAAGAATATGGATTTATTAAAAAATAACCACACTACACAAGCCTTTAAATTGTTAGGTATGTATCTTACAGTTATTGTTTAATAAATGTGTAATTATATACTCTTATTTTGGTTAATGTTTTTATATTCTATTTTTACATGTTGTATATGTTTATGATATTTCCCATTTACAAATTATTATTTTATTCAACACATGGTAATAAATTTTAGTTATATATGTTACACCATAAAAACTGAACATTTCAACAAAAATTATCCATGGTATTTTACATTCACAGAATTTATTTTCCATTATCGCTATAACCAAAATATATTGGTTTTGTCCTAAGTTAAAATATCATAAAATCTTTTCAAAAACTATAGAAAAACAAATTCTGTTAAATTCCATTTGTCAGTCATTCACATCAAAACCAAAAAATATTATAATAATTAAAATAAATTAGTTTCTAACTAACATGTGGTTTTGAGAAATGACGCATTGTGGTTTTGGAAAACTCCCTTATCCATCCAATTCCCTCATAATTCCTTCAGATCAAATAAATCAAAAACACTCATAAGATTTACTTAATATTTTAATGAACTATTTTGGAACATTTTTTTTACACTTTTGGTTGAAACTTTAGTTGGAAAAAACATATATCATATTTGAGGCCATATATATGTGATAAAATAAAATTTATAGAATATATTTTTTCAATTATGAACTCTATAATAAACTAGTTTTTTTGTACCAAATTATTGAAGGTATAAATAATTTTCTAATACAAAATGGAGTCAGAAATAAAATATGTTGAGTAATTAGTAATTGTTATCATTATTTATTTATTTTTAGTTTTTTTAAAATTGGGAATTGAATTAAATATGTATTTTATATATGACTAATGATTGCCTTGATTTTTTTAGGTAAGGTTACTATAATTGATGGAGTGATATATGATATCACTAGGATGATTCATGAAGGATAGTTTTTATAAAGATGTATCTCAATGTCTGTGATTTATTTAGTTTTAATTTTCTATTGTATATTTTTTGTATATCATATTTAAAATTTATTAGATTATGGGATATTTTATGTATATAATTAATTTTTCAATATATTAAAATGTCAATATAATATTATTTATAAAGAGACATTCAATTTGTTATATTGAAAATTGTGCAATTGTTTTTAATTAGAACCACTAACGAAAATTATTTCAGTATACTTTTTTACATAAATCGATACTGAAAACCACAATATTTATTTTTTTACATCAGTTTCAATAAATATTTATCTATAAAAACAACATTTAGCCGGTTTGTCATCATTTTCTATAAAAACAATTTCTAAAATGGATATTCAGAGTTAGTTGTTACCTAAAATGAAGCTGGAAACACAATATTTGTGTTTTGACATCCAGTTTCCATAAAAAAGGATGCCTTAAATGTTTTTTGGCATCAAATTTCATATAAACTAACACTTTAAAAAGAAATAAAATGGTTTTTTATTTAGTTTTCATATATCCATTTTATAAAAACCCACGTTGAAACTATTATTTTTAACATCATATTTATAAACATTATTTAAAAAATGACAAGAAAAAGTAATAAAAACTGACATTAAAATACATTTCAAACTACTATATATGATTGGGATACAATAACTAATCCATATTTTGTTACAAAAATAGATGGACCCCTTTCTATTGAAGAAACGTTTGAACAGTTCCACTAAACATAAAAAATAGGAATGAATGCATAAAATCATTATCATGTAAGACATTTAAAGTCCACTAATTTATATTTATTGTACCTTTCACTATCTGATTATGGCTCTAGTCTTTTACTATTTCATATATAGTCATAGGTTTTTGAATACCAAATCAAATAAACATTTAAATTGGAAAAAATGAACATATAAGGAATCAATTATAAAATACTTGTAAATTCTATCTTATTATTCTCTAGGTTTTCATCTTTTTTATCCATGATAATGTTTTATATTAGTGTTTTTTAACATAAAAATATATTTATGTCCTTTATAAAGGTTCATAAATAGTTTATGAATTTTCTATAGAATATCCCATTGGAGTGTCAAGCCATGTATGTTGCAAGGCCTCATTGTCCTGCACCCAGTGACGTTATATTCAACTTAAAAGGAACTCCTTTCAGGGTTATTACACCATCTTACAACTTTTCAGGAGCCATACACATTATTAGTATCTAAATAAGGATTTAATTACATAGAAACCACTCCCTCTATAATTGACTAACATTCCACGATAGTTTCTAATACATATACATGTTTCTTGGGTTGTCGCTACTAAGTTCTAGTCATGATCCCACAAGGTAAATTGACCATCATTTGATACCAACAATAGAGACACAATCCTTTTACACAAATTTTTAAATAATTTGGAATGAACTATCCATCAAATACAACCAAAGTATTGCATATACTTGTGTATTTGGAAGGAATGGTTCTTAATACATCAATCTAAAATTAAAATAAAATGACATTATTTTAATCATTATAATGACCACATAAATACCTTTTATCTCTTAATGCTAAATAAGAAAACCTATGGATTACATAAATGAATGGGTTGGGTTCAAATCCCAATAAAGGAATAAAAATGATAAGGAATCATAACATACATGTTGAATGACATAAAATAGTATCATTAAAGTTACAGATTATGAATAAGCACATGGGATCATAATTTATGAAATATAATATCATATGATTATGTAAATATAAGAATGTGGGGAAATTAAAAATGTCACATAATCTTAGTAAAAAAAATATAACATGTTTGAGATTATTGATGACACAAAATATAATAATAATAATTCATTACCATAATACCTACAGATGAAAATTAATGGGATTAATAAACATTTATCATATCATAATCAAATGGTATTTCACACAGATGGAATTTGAGAAATGAACATAAGTAATGAATTACTACAATAAAAGAAGATAAAATTATCTTGGTATATATGTATGGGAAATATTTACTAAATTTAAAAGAATTAAATACTATTAAATTGATATATATATATATATAGTGGTTTGTAGGGTTAAATCTCATAACCCAATGAAATAAAGTGGATCAAAGAGAATTGTTACTATATGTTACAGAATCACTCTACACCTCCACATAAATTTATAGATAATAAAATTAAATTCATTAAATGATTAATTAAAAACAATTTCCACATATATGTTTATATATATCTCTATTATTTTGAATAAAATTATAATGTTCAATTATAACCATTTCAATGACGTATGATGTTTAATTATTTCATTCTAGGATCATTCCATTTGTGGTTTCTTTTGTTATAACACATGTGAATAACTCATATGTTCTTTTCAAATGGGACTACAAATATATGATTGAAATTTAATGATTGTCATACAATTAAAAAATTTAAATGTTCCCATATAACCTTATTTGTTCCATCAAACATGAAGTTCATTTAGTAAAAGCATTAACAATTTTTTGTGAGTTCAATTTGCTGGATTTACCAAAAACCATGAACTACATTAGTTAAATTTTATTAAATAATCATTAAAAATTATAGAAGACAATATATGTTATATTAAAATTATTATCATCCAAAATAAACCTAATAATATTTTCATTATGATCATTGATGGTGTTGTAGGAGAAAAAATGTGTTATTCATAGAGATGGTGAACCAACCATATTGTAAATAATAGTTTCATTTTATAATATAAAGAAGATATGTTATAATATATATATTCTGTTAAAACAATAAAATTATTTTATATTTATTATAATAAATGTCATCATGTCTAGAGGGATTATGGAGGTATGGATAAGGTAAAAAGAAGAACTGAATTTAAAATTGGAAATTTTAAAAGGTTACCACTTAAATGTCATATCATTTAAAAACAACTCAAGACATCATGAAATGGTATTTATTTGATGTAATTATAACTTTAACATATGGGATATGATTGATAATGGAATTTGATATAATTTTTTGAATTTCTGATGATTAGAATCTATGTGGAGAAGGTGTGGTAAGGCTCGGTGTTTATAAAGGCAGGAGAGGGATATATTTTGAATATTATATTCAATAGTTTATTATTTAGGATCAATAGTTATAAGGCCCCAGCCTTAAACCTTACATAATCTTGAGTTATCACAAGATTACACATTGAGGATCTTTTCAGGTTTAGAGTTTTAGAGAATTAGATCTTAAAAGATGCATTACAACCCACATTTAAACAAAATGGTAACAATAAAAGATAGTATTCTTTTTTCCCATCAATGGAAACATATTTAAAATAAAACATGGATTCTTTCTTGACACATCCTTGACTCTATCATCTTATCATGTACCTTTCCCTTGACCTGTGAAAAACATTTCAAAAACATGGGATGAGCAGAAAAACTCAGTATGGGTTATAAAAAAAACATGGAAAGGAAACATGAGTTCATATATACATAAGAATGAAATCATACTTTACCCATAAAACATAGGCACTTTAACATACCTCATAAAATCATGAATAAATCATAGAAATCATAAGACATAAAGGTAACTTGAGGCATTCATAACATTCTTACGTAGGGAGTAACCCTCTTGGTTACGTTTGGAATACCCATCACACTATATTCCCTAAATCTCATCGGAGAAACCTTAACGTTTCACTCCTTCACGTTACCCAATGCATTAGAGAGCTATATCGGGCTCACCCACCCTTAGTTTATCACAGAACCACCTGTCTTCATAATAATTCCCAAGAACCATAACATAATCTTATAACATAAAACATGCATAAAGGAAACATAACATTTCCACCTTTAAATCACAAGATATCAATACAACACATTGATATAAAAACATTATGAAAACCATTTTCAATACCAAAGTAAAACATGGTATTTATTGTTCATTTAAAAAAAGGGTATGGCTTGTAGAGGAAGCCGAAACTCAAATAATGGTCACGACGGTGGATAAGTTGTTGTCGCCGCATACGTACGACAATAAAAACATTCCCTTTTGTCATTTAGTAAAAAGCTTTGTATAAAAAAGATTCCAATTGAATAAGCGTAAAAGTTAAAGGGGTTTATACACCGTATAAAAGAAGGTTGTGTATAAAATAAAATATGCCTCAATGAAAGGAGATTGAGACAAAGTCCTATACCTCGTATCCGACTTGACCCGACTGTTCTTTAATCTCCTGAATAATAAACTTGAGTTAATCTCTACTTGCTTAAGAACCCTTTTCAAGTTCATTATTCCTTTTATACCATGTTATGAATATCATGTAATCATTTAAGTTAATAATTTTCATTTTGTCGGTATTTGGTTCTAAAGTCAAAAATAGACTTCTTACACTTACATGTTGTTAATTTGGCCAAAGGTTTGTTATATCCAGAATGATATTAATGATTTGGATAACATATAAATCATATATATTCAGCATATACATGTATTTATAATATTACATCACATTTTGAGGTAAGAAATTAAATGCACCGTTCATGGAGACGGTAAGCCGTACGTACGCATGAACTCTACATCCATTTCTATTTCGTATTTTCTGGAATGGAATCATGATGATATAAGATTATATTATAATTCCAGTATAATAACATATATAATATCATTAACTTTATCCTTTACATATCCCACATATGGTATTAACGAATCAAATCACTTTAAGGGGGCGGTAGTCCGCACTTCCTAAAATGAAGATATCGTGTTTACCCATAATGGAAACAATAATGGTATGCCATAAATGAAAAATAAAGAAGCTTAAGAAAAGAATAAACATATTATATATCATATATAAAAATAGGGACATCATAATGGCCACCCTTTAAGGTGTTATATGAGTATTGAACAATCATCGTTTCGGGAGGCAGAATTTCGCCATCCACAAGAAACAGTATGTTCTTTAGCCATTTGATGTAGTCGTGTGAGAGTGTAGCTCGAATAAATATTATAAAAACATCCTAGTATATTTATTATACTGTTGTTGTTACAAAATAAGTAAATAAAAAGAGTGTAGGGGGTTGGAGAAGCAAAATAAAACAAATGACCATGAGAGAATGAATTACCTTTAAAAGTGTAACTCCTTTTGATTTGAGCCTAAAGGCTTCATTTAAAAGGATTCTGCCCAAAGGGAATCCTCTAGGATGAGTATAGGGATATGGAGAGAGTAAATGGGCAGGGGATGGCCGAGCCAAAGGCTTGAGGAGTGTGTGAAATGAGGTAGAGATGGGGGCCTTTTATAAGAGAAGAGGAGGGGCACTTTTGGAAATCATGAAACTATTATTTTATTTTCAAAAGTGTTTCGAATTTATAAGGTCCCACATTGATATATTTCGAATATAAGATGATTAGGATTCGAAATATTCCCATCCAATAGTTTTTGGACCAGTGTAGGTCTTAGATATTACATTATCTTTCCATTTTATTTAAATCGTTAAATAATGAGGTCATCGCTGCATCATCATGATGTCATAAATAATTTAATTTATTTAATGTATAAAAATTATTAAAAAAATAATTTTATGTAAGAAATCTTTTGATCTTTCTAATTAATATTTATAGACAAATATATGATTAGTATAAACCCTTATAAAAATTGTTTTAGTAAAACAATTTATGTTAGTGTCATTTTTACCTTTATTTAAAAAAAAGCATTAAAGTCATTATCTCACCCAAGTGGCTCCATGGGGTCCCCTAAATCGACCCATGGGTTGTCTCGGTCGGCCATGACTCACCCAATAGGTTTAGGATAAGTTTCATGGTGTTTTCACATTTTTATAATATCATTTTTATCTTAAATTACACTAATTACCTCTAATCGCGATTAATGAAAAAAAGTTACTATTCACCAAAAAATTATTTTCATCCCATTGAACCACATTTTAAATACTAATGACAAACATTTATGTAGGTTTTTTGAAATTCAGAACACAAAATTGGCAAAGTTTCATTTAAACAAAAAATCAGTTTCTTTAACTACCAATTAGTGGTTTCACTATTCATCAAAAATTGATGTTTTTCAGAAAATTACCAAAAATTCACCCTAAACTATATTTTATATTCCGAATTCAAAAATAAAGTCTATTTTAAAAAATTCAAAACATATAAGTCACATAAATTAATTTAATAATTAATTCCAGATGTTATGACAAATAGCGTGTTTTTATGAAATAATAAGTATCAAAAGATTGACACCATTTTAAGTCCAATTTCAAGTTGAAATTGATTACAATGACCACCATTGGATTAAATGGTAAAACTATATTCTAATTTCACTTCAAAACAAATTCAAAAGATAATCTAATCATATAAATAAATTAGATTAAAAAGCATTTTTGATGTAAAATGCAGTATTTTCCACTATTCATTAAAAAATGAACATTGTCAGAAAAATACCAAAAAATCACACAAAGTAAATTTTGATGTCCCAATCATAAAGAATAAGTTTATTTTGACAAACATATTTTATAAAATTGTCAAAAGATAGATTCAAAATTGTTTTGCCATCAAAGGCAGTAAAACAATCTTTTAAAAGATATTAGTGTATTCCATGCTTTAGATTGGATTTATTTTCATTTTAAGCCTCTAAAACACTATCTAATTCATTAATAGACATAGATAAAATATCTATTATTCATTACTTACTTGGGATGTCACATCCTTCACCCCTTTAGAAAATTGCGTCCCCGGAATTTATTTACTTATCGAATAAATGGGGGTACTTATCCGTCATTGCATTTTCAGATTCCCATGTTGCCTCTTCCATCATGTGGTTTTCCACAAAAACTTTACCTGATTAATCACCTTATTCCGGAACACTTGCTCCCTGTGGTCAAGAATCTGGACCGGTTGTTCCTCATAAGATAGGTTCTCTTCCAGATGAACTACCACTGGACTCAAAACATGATATGGATCTGGCATGTACTTTCTCAACATCGAAACATGAAAAACATTGTGTACCTGAGATAAACTCGGAGGTAAAGCCACTAGGTAAGCAACTGATCCAACTCTGACCAGAATTTCTTATGGTCTAATAAACCATGGACTCAGCTTTCCTTTCTTACCAAATCTCATCACACTTTTCCAAGGAGAAACTTTGAGAAAAACATGATCACCTACCATGAAAGATAGATCCTTCCTCCGGTTATCCGCATAACTCTTCTGCCTACTCTGAGCTATTCTCATGTTCTTCTGAAACAGCTGAACTTTTTTTGCCAACTCTTCTACCAATTCTGGTCCCATCAACTTCCTTCCACCCACTTCATCCCAGAAAGCTGGAGTTCGACACCGCTTCCCATATAATACCTGAAATGGTGCCATCTGTATACTGTAATGAAAACAGTTATTATATGAAAATTCCACCAAAGAAAGATGTTGGTCCCAAATTCCCTGATAATCCATGGAACAAGCTCGTAGCATATCCTCCAAGGTCTGAATTGTTCGTTCTGACTACCCATCTGATTGGGGATGAAAAAATGTACTAAAATTTAATTCAGTACCCATCGACTTCTGAAGGCCTTTCCAAAAGTTAGAAGTAAACCTGGGATCACGCTCCGATACAATAGAGAGAGGAACTCCATGTAACCTGACTATCTCTTTATGATACAAATGGGAAAGTTGATCAAGAGAGAAAGTGTCTCGTATAGCATGTAAATGAGCAGATTTGGTCAAGTGATCAACAATATCCCAGATTGCATTATTACCTCGAGATGTCTTCGGTAATCCCACAACAAAGTCCATGGATATATTCTCCCATTTCCACTCTGGCACTAGTAAATGCTGAAGCATCCCTTTCGGTAACTGCCGCTCCGCTTTAACCTGTTGACATGTCAAACACTTCACAGTAAAATCAGCAATATCCCTTTTCATTCCATCCCACCAGTAATACTCCCGCAGATCTCTATACATCTTAGTACTGCCCAGATGAACTGAAAACGGAGAACTATGAGCTACAAATACCAAATCACTCTTCAACTTTGAATCACAAGGCACACACAATCTCTTCCCAAATCTCAAAACACAATCATTATCATTGTTGAATTCAGGCAACTTACCTTTCTGAACCAGCTCTACCTTTTTCTGCAACTCACTGTCTTGCTTCTGTGCTTGCTTGATTCTGCCAGATAGAGAAGATCACACTGATACATGAAACAAAACAGAAGGAATTCCTGCACCAACAACTTCTATGCCAATTTTCATCAAATCCCTAACCAAAGGATCACGTTCCAAACGCAACATTTCTAATGAAGCATTACTTTTTCGAATCAAAGCATTAGCCACTTTATTAGCTTTTCCCGGATGGTAATGAATTGTACAATCATAATCCTTTATTAATTATAGCCATCTCCTATGTCTCATGTTTAACTCGTTCTGAGTAAATATATACTTTAAACTTTTGTGATAGGTATATATTTCACACTTTACTCCATACAAATGATGCCTCAAAATTTTTTAAGCGAAAAAAGAAACAGCTAATTCCAAATCATGTGTAGGGTAATTTACCTCATGAGTTTTGAACTTTTGTGAAGCATAAGCAATTACCTGATCATTCTGCATTAGGACGCAACCAAGTCCTTTCAATGAGGAATCACTGTATATAACAAACTCACCATTACTGGAGGTAGTGCCAAAACTAGAGCATTCACCAATATTCTTTTCAATTCCGGAAAACAATCATCACATTATATTGTCCAGATAAACTTAACACCCTTCCGAGTTAGCTTAGTCATTGGACTAGATAATCATGAAAAATTTCTAACAAACCTTCGGTAATAGCCTGCCAAACCAAGGAAGCTACGAATCTCAGTTACATTTGTGGTCTTGGCCATTCTTCCATAACTTTTGTTTTTGCAGGATCAACAGTTATTCCATCTTTAGAAACAATGTGACCAAGGAAAGAAATTTTTTGCAACCAAAACTCACACTTGCTGATTTTTCCATACAGTTTCTTTTCATTTAATGTTTTCAAGATAACCCTTAAATGTCTTTCATGCTCCTCTTTACTTTTAGAAAACACCAAAATATCATCAATGAAAACCACCACAAACTTATCCAAGAACTCATGGAAAATTCTATTCATTAAGTCCATGAATACAGCAGGTGCATTGGTTAGCCAAAAAGGAATTACTACAAATTCATAATGGCCATATCTCGTATTGAACGCGGTCTTCAGAATATCTCCCTCCTTTACCTTCAGCTGATGGTACCCCGATCTCAAGTCAATCTTTGAAAAAAACTGAGCTCCTTGGAGCTGATCAAACAAATCATCGATATGAGGCAAAGGATTCTTGTTCTTAGCAGTGATATTATTCAAGGCTCTATAATAAATTAAAAGTCTCATAGAACCATCTTTCTTTTTAAAAAATAAAACAGGAGCACCCCATGGTGATGTTCTAGGTCGAATGAAACCTTTCTCTAATAAATCTTACAATTTCTCCTTCAACTCTAAAAGTTCAATTTGAGCCATTTGATAAGGAGGTTTTGAAATTGGCTTAGCATTAAGAACTAATTCAATAGTAAACTCAACTTCTCGATCTGGTATTATTCCAGGCAACTCATCAGGAAAAACATCAGGATACTCATTTACCACTGGCACATCATTAATCTGAACAGTTCTTTTATATTCAACGATGTGTGCAAGGTAACATTCATTTCCATCTTTTACAAGTTTCTTGGCCTCTTGATAAGTTATCAACAGTAAGGGTTCATTCTTGTACACAAACTAAAAGTCTTTCTGAAAAGAAAATTCATTAGATCTACAGTCAATCTTAGCATGGTAAATAGAGAGCCAATCCATACCCCGTATAACATCAAACTCTACTAGAGGTAGAACAATAACGTTTGAAAGTAGGTTCCTTCCACAGATAAGGATAATATGATTCTTATAAATTCTTTTTGCCTCAACATTTCCCCCAGGTGTTTTTACTAAAAGTTCAGGAGTCATTTCTTGAGATGGTATTCCGATTTTACTAGAAAAGGTTTCAGAGATGAAAGAATGTGTAGACCCTGAATCAAACAACACACTGGCATAATCTGAAAAAACAAACAAAGTACCTAATACAACTTCATTTGATGGCCCGACATCTGTTGAAGTAGTTGCAAAGGATTTCACCACCCCTTTCTGCTTGTAGTCTAACTGCTTTCCATCACTCAAGTTCTTTGTCGGACACTCGTTTTCATAGTGACCCATCTCATTGAACTTATAAAATTTCACAAACTGTAAATCAAATTTGGTCATACCTTCACCTTGATCCTTTTCAGTGCAATCGCGAGCCTTATGTCCCATCTTACCACACCGATAGCACTTTCCATAATTCAGAAGACATTCCCCAGCATGCCTTTTTCCACATTTATCACAAACTGAAAACTTAGTTTTCTTACCATCAGATTTTTTTGAATAATTCTTACCTTTCTCCTACCACCTCAGTCTCTTCTTCTGTTGGTTGTTATAGAACACTTGGTCATCGGAAAACTCCATTTCCACCTTCTCAGCACATCGAAGAAGCTTTTCATAACTTTTAAACTCACAAGAAGCTAATACCCTTCGATATTTTGGCTTTAATCCTGAGTAAAAACGATTGATTTTACTATCAAGGTCTTGGATAAAATTTGGAGCATACCTTGCCAATCGAGTGAACCATTCTTCATAGGTAGACACTGAGTCTTCCTCTTGCCTCAATTCCAAGAATTTCTTTTCCATCCTAAGTCGAACAGACTTAGGAAAATACTTCTCAAGAAACATACCTTTGAATTCATCCCAGTCGAGAGCATCAATCTCATCAGCGTTCTAGATATTTTTAACCATCGACCACCACTGATCTGCCTCACCCTCCAAACGGTAAATTGCAAGACTAACATTTTGATTGTCTGAACACCCCATGACATCGAAAATCTTTTCCAGTACTTTAATCCACCCTTCAGCTAACACTTGGTCAGATGATCCTCCGAATGATGGGGGATGTTGCCTCATGAAATGTTCCACCACTGACATGTTTCTCTGCAGTTGATCTGGCTGATCTCGTGCATGGATACCACAACCATGTATAGCCTGAGTCAACTGTGCCATCACTGCAACAAACTGTTTAGTTCCAATTCCGACCATCTCAGGATGCTGATTCGGATGGTTATTTCCTTTGGTATGCCTTCCTAGCAGTGCTTCCCTGTTTCCTCTGTGGAAAACCATTCTGAACAAACATGTCTTAGATGAAGCAACATGGTAATCTTAAAATGCTATATCATTTCAATTTGACCATAAAAAAAATATTTTTGGATAATCATTTAATAGAATTCTAACTCCTAAAGTTATCTAAACCGACCATTGATACCAACTATAAGGCCCCAACCTTAAACCTTACATAATCTTGAGTTATCACAAGATTACACGTTGAGGATCTTTTCAGGTTTAGAGTTTTAGAGAATTAGATCGTAAAACATGCATTACAACCCACATTTAAACAAAGTGGTTATAATACATGATAGTATTCTTTTTCCCATCAATGGAAACATATTGAAAATAAAACATCGATTCTTTCTTGAAACATCCTTTACTCTATCATCTTATCATGTACCTTTCCCTTGACCTGTGAAAAACATTTCAAAAACATGGGATGAGCATAAAAACTCAGTATGGGTTATAAAAAAAACATGGAAAGGAAACATGAGTTCATATATACATAAGAATGAAATCATACTTTACCCATAAAACATAGGCACTTTAACATACCTCATAAAATCATGAATAAATCATAGAAATCATAATACATAAAGGTAACTTGAGGAATTCATAACATTCTTACGTAGGGAGTAACCCTCTTGGTTACGTTTGGAATACCCATCACACTATATTCCCTAAATCTCTTCAGAGAAACCTTAACGTTTCACTCCTTCGCGTTACCCAATGCATTGGAGAGATATATCGGGCTCACCCACCCTTAGTTTATCATGGAACCACCTGTCTTCATAATAATGCCCAAGAACCATAACATAATCTTATAACATAAAACATGCATAAAGGAAACATAACATTTCCACCTTTCAATCACAAGATATCAATACAACACATTGATATAAAAACATTATGAAAACCATTTTCAATACCAAAGTAAAACATGGTATTTATTTTTCATTTAAAAAAAGGGTATGGCTTGTAGAGGAAGCCGAAACTCAAATAATGGTCACGACGGTGGATAAGTTGTTGTCGCCGCATACGTACGACAAGAAAAACATTCCCTTTTGTCATTTAGTAAAACTCTTTGTATAAAAAAGATTCCTTTTGAATAAGCGTAAAAGTCAAAGGGGTTTATACACCGTATAAAAGAAGGTTGTGTATAAAATAAAATATGCCTCAATGAAAGGAGATTGAGACAAAGTCCGATACCTCGTATCCGACTTGACCCGACTGTTCTTTAATCTCCTGAATAATAAACTTGAGTTATTCTCTACTTGATTAAGAACCTTTTTCAAGTACATTATTCTTTTTATACCATGTTATGAATATCATGTAATCATTTAAGTTAATAATTTTCATTTTGTCCGTATTTGGTTCTAAAGTCAAAAATAGACTTCTTACACTTACATGTTGTCAATTTGGCCAAAGGTTCGTTATATCCAGAATGATATTATTGATTTGGATAACATATAAATCATATATATTCAGCATATACATGTATTTATAATATTACATCACATTTTGAGGTAAGAAATGAAATGCACCGTTCATGGAGACGGTAAGCCGTACGTACGCATGAACTCTACATCCATTTCTATTTCGTATTTTCTGGAATGGAATCATAATGATATAAGAGTATATTATAATTCCAGTATAATAACATATATAATATCATTAACTTTGTCCTTTACACATCCCACATATGGTATTAATGAATCAAATCACTTTCAGGGGCGGTAATCCGCACTTCCTAAAATGAAGATATCGTGTTTACCCATAATGGACACAATAATGGTATACCATAAATGAAAAATAAAGAAGCTTAAAAAAAATAAACATATTATATATCATATATAAAAATAGTGACATAATAATGGCCACCCTTTAAGGTGTTAGATGAGTATTGAAGAATCATCGTTTTGGGAGGCAGAATTTCACCATCCACAAAAACCGTTTGTTCTTTAACCATTTTATGTAGTTGTGTGAGAGTGTAGCTCGAATAAATCATATAACAACATCCTAGTATATTTAAGATACTTTTTTTGTTACAAAAGAAATATATAAAAAGAGTTTAGGGGGTTGGAGAAGCAAAATAAAACAAATGAACATGAGAGAATGAATTACCTTTAAAAGTGTAACTCCTTTTGATTTGAGCCTAAAGGCTTCCTTTAAAAGGATTCTACCCAAAGGGAATCCTCTAGGATGAGTAGAGGGATGTGGAGAGAGTAAATGGGCAGGGGATGGCCGATCCAAAGGCTTGAGGAGTGTGTGAAATGAGGTAGAGTTGGGGGCCTTTTATAAGAGGAGAGGAGGGGCACTTTTGGAAATCATGAAACTATTATTTTATTTTCAAAAGTGTTTCGAATTTATAAGGTCCCACATTGATATATTTCTAAGATAAGATGATAAGTCTTCGAAATATTTACATCCAATAGATTTTGGACAAGTGTAGGTTTTAGATATTACATTATCTTTCCATTTTATTTAAATCGTTAAATAATGAGGTCATCGCTGCATCATCAGGATGTCATAAATAATTTAATTTATTTAATGTATAAAAATTATAAAAAAATAATATGATGTAGGAAATAATTTTATATTTCTAATTAATATTTATAGACAAAAATATGATTAGTATAACCCCTTCTAAAAATTGTTTTAGTAAAACAATTTATGTTAGTGTCATTTTCACCTTTATTTAAAAAAAAGCATTAAAGTCATTATCTCACCCAAGTGGCTCCATGGAGTCGCCTAAATCAACCCATGGGTTGTATTTGTTGGCCATGACTCACCCAATAGGTGTAGGACAAGTTTCATGGTGTTTTCACATTTTTATTATATCATTTTTACCTTAAATTACACTAATTACCTCTAATCGCGATTAATGAAAAAAAGTTACTATTCACTAAAAAATTATTTTCGTCCCATTGAACCACATTTTACATACTAATGACAAACATGTATGTCGGATTTTTGAAATTAAGAACACAAAAGTGGCAAAGTTTCATTTAAACGAAAAATCAGTTTCTTTAACTACCACTTAGTGGTTTCACTATTCATCAAAAATTGAAGTTTTTCAGAAAATTACCAAAAATTCACCCTACGATATATTTGATATTTCAAATTCAAAAATGAAGTCTATTTTACAAAATTCAAAAAATATAAGTCACATTAATTAATTTAATAATTAATTCCCGCTTTTATGACAAATACCGTGTTTTTATGAAACAATAAGTATCAAAAGATTGACACCATTATAAGTCCAATTTCAAATTGAAATTGATTCCAATGGCCACCATTGGATGAAATGGTAAAAATATATTATAATTTCATCTCAAAACTAATTCAAAAGATAATCTAATCATATAAATAAATTAGATTAAAAATCAGTTTTGATATAAAATACAGTACTTTCCACTATTCATTAAAAAATGAACATTGTCAGAAAAATACCAAAAATTCACACAAAGTAAATTTTGATGTCCCAATCATAAAGAATAAGTTTATGTTTACAATCATACTTTATAAAACTGTAAAAATATAGATTCAAAATTGTTTTGACATCAAAGGCAGTAAAACAATCTTTTAAAAAATATTAGTGTATTCCATGCTTAAGATTGGATTTATTTTCATTTTAAGCCTTTAAAAAACTATCTAATTCATTAATAGACATAGATAAAATATCTATTATTCATTACATACTTGGGATGTTACAATAGTGTTAATATTACTTACTCAAGTGACTAAAAATAGTTATTTGTACATGTGAGTTTGAGTTAATGGGCCCTAACACCATCTATGATTCAGTATTCAAGTATTTGTCATATAATGTATAATATTCAATTTTATTGTAGATCACTATTCACAAAAAATTCAATTACTTTAGAATGATACCAAATATTCATTCATATAAATATTAAATTACTATATTCCAAAAACTATTTAGACTTTATAATAATATTTCTATAAATATGAAAAACATATTTCTTAGAATAAAATAATCTTTTATTTTTAAAATACCAATTTTAATATTATATTTAATTTTTTGACACTTCATCAAATTAGTTATGTTCTAATAAATATATATTGACCTTGTGACACAACAATATATTCATTTATAATCCCATTATTTTAATAATATATCATGTTTCATTGTATCTACTACATAAGTAAAGTTAAAACAATTATGATTTACAAATAAATATAAACACTTAATTTTTAAATTTAAAAACATTTATTTACTGTTACAATGATTTAAATATATAATATTTTATTTTTATAACAAAAATTAATATTATTTTACATTTAAATAAGCATGGTTAATATTATTATGGGTTAGAATACTATTTTAATATTCATATTTCTAACATTTATATGGGATCCCTTCATCATATAAATAACCAACATTTCATTCATTAAAAAATAATTTCAATTTTCTGTCATGGTTATATGTAATTTATTTTCAAAATTTTATATTTCATTATTATATCATTATTATTTTCTATATCGTTGTTACAAAGTGTCATTATTCTAAGGGATTTAGTAGATGCACATTTTTCATTTATTTTTATCATCTTGTTTTATATTATATTATACATGTAATAATTTTAATTTTTTAGTGATTTTCATTCTATAAATGTTTTTTCAAATTAATATAATAAAATATAGGTAGTTTTATCAAGTGGTGTGTGTGAGTTATTTAATTTAATTTTACTAAAGATGAAAAAATCATATTTTTAGATGTAAAATTTAATGGATAAAATTCCTGGTCATTACAGTGCTTATAATCGATGTTTGGATGCTCCTAGGAGAAAAATACTCAAATTACTCTTCATACTCTAGTAAAATAACCCAATAAATATGTATATATAATAGAAAAAATATTTCTACTCTATATAATCTAATTATACAATCCAATATTTGAATGAAAATGTCATATTTTTTGGAGGAGGATTGGTAATGTTAAATATTTCAGCAAGACCCATAATAGGAAATCCATGTATTAGAATGTATTTTCACATGATATGTATTAATAAAAACACTATTATTAATATAGGACAGTTTTATCCTAGTTTTGTTCTATTTGAGGAAACCCATTGTGATTTGGAAAATCCAAAAAATAAGATGTGTTAGAGGGTTAAATTGGGGAAAAGATCAATGGTTGATCCAAATACATGAGATCCTAGTTTTATTACAGACTATATAAGGAAAAAAATTAATCAATATATGGTATATATAAAAGACCCATTATGTATATAGTGGTCATGAAATATTGATATATTTATAGAATGTATTATTACCCTTGTGTGATATTGGATGAATCCTGATGTGAATGTTGTCTCACTTAAAAGATAAATTGAAATAACTCCATCCAAATTCATTATACTAAGAATACCTAGTCATGGAAATTAAAAAGGGTTAGGATAGGGATAAATAATCATGGAATCACATATTATCTTTTGATAATGTGAATAAAGACACATTTAGTTCTAATAATGGGGTCTTTTGGGCCATAAATTAGTGGAAACAAGGAATTAAAGTAGACATATTTTTCGATAACTATGAGATATATTAATAAATTTTTAAAGGTGATTTTTTATTTTTAGTTCGCATATAATTTATGAATCTAAGAATTATAAGGTTATATGGGTTGAAAAACACATATTTTAGATTGTAGTCTTATGTCTAAGACCATTGTGACTTGCATTTTACGGTTATACGATTACAAAAATTTTATTATAGTTTATATTAACTGTATATTTAATTTGATATCCTTTACATTATGTTCATGTGTTGATTATAATTATTTCCTTAATTAATCTATGTAAATCACTTTTTGTTAAAAAAATCATCAAGGTAGGTCTGATATTCACTATGTCAGTCATAATAATAGAGTAAGATATATTGTAATAGAAAACATATATATAAAAATTTCATTCCAACTTCAAATAAATATTTATTGGATTCGTCCCTAGAACTATATGGTTTTTAAATCTATTATTAACTATCCTCATATGAATTAGGGGAGTTGTATTTTATTATTATTCAATCATTTAACTCATTTTATATAAACTTAATGGTTGTGTTGCATATATAACAGCTTCTAATTTGGCCTCTCTATTTCACCCATTCAAATATAAGACTATTTATCTTTTACTAGTTGATCACATATAGTTATATGAAGTGAGGTAAACAGATCCACGATATACATGATTTCCTATATCATAGACAGAAGCTTGTAATGGGTTCCATGAATGGATGCAAAGTATTTGGAGCGATAAACCCACAAATTATTCTTGAGAATATCTATCCAAGACTTGTTTTCTTTATCCAATATTTTATAATTTATTTTATTTATATTTTTGTTTAGGGACTATATTGTTTTTTCCACCACTCCATGATATAAGGATTTATGGTTTGAGTGTATATTTGAATTATGATAAACCCTTTTCAATTCAAATGCATTGAAATTATTATTTTTTCCATTGATATTTTATAAGGGATATCAAATATATTAATGATATTAAACATCATGATATTTATGAATTCTTTTGTAATATATTCCATGAAAAATAAAGAATCAATCTATTGAGATATGGTAAATATGGATCTACGAATAATAATTAAATACCTAGTTATCTCTAGGGGATATTACCCCATGCAATTTATACCAAATGTGGAAAATGTGAAATATTAGTTAGTCGGATAAAGAAATTGGACGCATATGGATGATATTTTCATGTTTATTTAAGGAATGTAATTTATTTACACATTCTATGAATTCATGAATACATTAAGACTAGGAATATAGAAGATGTAAATAATTTTGAGAGAGATTTGGTTAATAATTATGATCTCTAAATGTTACAACATATACTTCATACAAAATAGTAAGGGTCTCTCAATATTTAATAAACCCTAGGTTGATTTCATTAAATCCCCTCATTCATTATATTATTTTTAAACATCTAACATATAGGATTTGGTTTACTTCCAACAAAAAGATATATTCCTTATTAGCTCAAAATGGTAAAAAAAACATTTTTTTGTATTTTGTCATTAGAGTCATACATTTAATTATGGAAGTAAAAAGTGAGGGTTTGGGTATAAATGATCAATATCCATTTATATTTAATTAATTTTCTCTTATTATTATATATTAGTTTTAAAATAGTTCTATAATACAAAATTTAAATGATTGTGTTATCCTTGTTTGGATCCTCTAGGATAGTAGCTGCATTGGCACGTGCATCTTCTAGTGTATTCTATGATCTTGGACCATGAGATAGTTTGGGTTATAAGGGGGTTCAACTAAAACCCCCCATATATATTAATAAAAATTATTCAAATAAATATTATTTATGGAATATTCAAAATTTATTTTATTCATTATGAACTTTAAATCACTGTTAATATTTAATTAGACCACTGTTATTTATAGGGACAATTCTATCACTATAATAAGGGATTGGTATTTTTCCAATTTTTTAATTTTTTTTAATATCATAAAGTGTTTTGGAATAATGTTTTTTTTAAATAATGAAATAAATTCCCTATTATTACTTTTATGAGCTTTGAGTTTTTAATCTTTAATCTATTTCCAATCAAGGATACAAAACCGAAGTAAATTACCTTTTTTAGGAAATTTTACGAATGAAGTTATCTAATTTATTAAAAATATATATTTATAATGGTTGATAATATAGTATAGGTTGTTTTATGATGATATATATTTATATTTTCCTTTAGAAACATTTTGAGATAGAAAATGGATGTAATATTTCCACACATCGACTACCCGTTGAGCCATGAATATAATTATCCTTTAAAAAATATGGGATATTTTTAGGTTTGAAATTAAAGTGACATTGTGGGACTTACAATTCTATAATAGAGTCATAGTTTATTAATATAGATAATTAATGAAAGTAAATTATTCTATATAAAAAATATTGTTTATCAGCATCCGTCAATTTCTTGCTGGAAAATTGAGACTATTCTCAATTTCCCAATATGTCATCTATGTAATTAAGGGATGGTAAAATAAAATTGGAGTCGCTATGTATAACAATAGAGTGGTTATTTTTTAAATTTTTATCTAAAATAGTGGGTGTAATAGATATTTCTTAGGGTCATTGACGGATTTATGAGATTAATCATCACAGTGGGATATAACCCGTTTCTTCATCAACATTGCAAAGGGACACCAATTTATGGTGAGGATGGATATGAAGTCCCATATATAAGAAATATTACCTTACTTTCTTATCAAATCATATATTTTTTGTTTAGATATCCCAATAATGAAACACATGTTATGGTCAAAATTAACCCCAAGGATCTTCATCGTACGGGAAACTAGAGTCGCACGACCTTAAATAAGGAAACCATTAAATATATGATGGTGTTACAAGTCAATCGTAATTTAAGTCCAAAAATATATGGATAAAAAGTTTTAGCAAAAAGATTTACTAAATCATACAATGATTTTATTATATGAAAAATCATTGCGCATTCATATTTCTTAGGTGAATTCATCATAATTATGTTTTCCATCACATTTCCATTAAAAATTAAGATAATATATGAAACGATTAGAAAGACTATTTGGAAAAGAAATTTTAATAAGAAGAAAGAATATTTTATTATTTCAAAAAAGAAAGAATAAAATATACCACTAAAGAGATTACAAAAGGGTCTTTAGTCACCTTAAGAAAAGTAGTCCATTTTATAATTGTTTTATACTTTTAGTGAATTGTAATTTCTGTTAATTTTTTATGATAATTATATAGATGTTTTAAATAATATAATGACATAAATTTTATAGAACATTATGTACCATCCCATGATTAACATATGTGATGTGGAATGGAAATACCAGGGAGTCCCTCTTAGTATGTTACATGACGAACATTCTTTTCTTAGAATCATCATCAGTTTGTGGTTAATTTATACTTTAACTGAGATGTAATTGGTCTCCACATAATTAAATATTTATTTTTTAAAAATATTTTTTTTGAATGAATTATGGTCTTTCCAGAAGAAAAACATTTTCATGGACATCATTATATAATGTTAATTAATCAGATTCAGTTTTAGTCTACATTAATATAGTTAATTATATATGGCCTAATGATTTTCAAAGTGATCAATACATTACCGATCTTTTACCCCTATATCATATATAAAACACTCCATCATCTCCCCAATAATGAAAATGATATTTTAGTTCATGCAAAATTTAATTTTCATCATAATTTTCTTCAAAATTAAAGATATTACTAGATATAACTATATCCCTTGGGGTTCCTTTAAGGAAATGGATATATCACCTCCATGAGAAATTTAGATATGGTTAAATATATAATATAAATCCATAAAAAAGCAGTATTGTAGTATAGTTTTTTCATTGGTCAATTTTTCAAGTAAAAGGACATGGAAGTCATCCATCAAAAAATAGAACTTGAGATCCCATTATTTAATGTGACACATGGTTTTTTTATTCTTTTTTATTAATTGGAACGATGTTGGAAGGCTTCTTGAGGGAATAAAATTCCCAAACAAGGTTGTATTGAATAATATTATAAAATTTTTCTTCCAACTTAGATGCATGGGTAAAATGAATTATGTTTAATGGTAGCTTATAACAATAATTGAAGTCCAGTAGATCCAAATTATGGGTGGCCACCATGGGATCCATCATGAGAATATCTATACAATTACATGAAATCAATATTCATGCAGTTTCAAAATCTATATTTACTTGTCATTATATTCAAGGATAATAGTGGCACTGTTATGTGAAAATCAGACACCCCCTCAATACATAGGTTCACTTGTTGGAGTTCATCAGTCATATTCAATATTCCTCCCTTGATTTATAATATTTTATAAAAGAGGTATTTATTCTTCCACCATATCATAATTACATTGATTAAATGATGATATAGTATAATGATATCTAATAGATGATATGGGGAAATTTTTATTTTAATTAGTATCCTATCCCTATTCTATAGGGCTATGTTTGTTTATAGTTGTCGACATAATGTGAATATAATATAATTTAACAACACCATGTTCAATTTTTCTAGGGTTTATATCCAAATTGTCATAGGGCCTTCTCTATTTCATCAAAATATTATAGATATCTCTACTCAACTAATGATTAATGGGGTATATAAATATAACCACATTGACTATATAAAGGTATCCTCCTCTATCATTAAATGAGGTTTAATTTCGTCATCTTTTAATCCGTGATATGATAAGAAGGATATCACAGGTTTTAGTTTATTTTCAATTGTTAACAAATGTATTCCCAAATCTATTGTCACCTCAAATTTTTTTCGGGAAACATAAAATATTCAATAAGATAACCCCATAGTCTAATATAAGATATTTCCAATCAAGTAGGGGTGAATATCTATATATTTTAATCTTCCATTGATTTCATCCCTACCTTTTTTAATAATTTGAATCGATGTATTGATATTTAGTTGACTTAATGGGAAATATATCAAAGTATATTATCTTTAATTTTCCATCATTAGAGTACTTCATGCATTAATGATGTGTTGGGGAAACATATATGTGAATATAGATCCATAAACACCCCAATAAGTCCTAGAAAAATAAATATTAGTAGAATTCCATGCATCCAATGTATGAAATGATATAATTGATCTAGGTTCTCATCATGATTGTATTGATTGTATTATTCTTATATTTATTATATTATTTTATTTTTAGTGTAGATGGTGATTATAAAGATTAATTATATCCCAATATTTGTTGGGTGTAGTTTTGTATGAGTCTTATATGAGAACCATTACCAACTAAGGGTGAATACATGTCAATATCATAAATCATTCCACATAAATATAATGTTACAATTTTCCCCTATATGGTAATATCATAGTATTTCCATAGGAAGTAATTGAAAATATGGAACATGGTAGAGAAAATTTTCACAAGATATGTCTTTAATCGACCAACATCTGTATCAATACTTTATGGGATATAAGATCCAAAATAGGGGCTCCCGTAGTTATGTTTAATGATGAAGGGAATCTAAAATTAAAATCTTGGATATAAGGGTATGTATATTTTTTATGATTTCACACATTTCTATAAGGGTCATATACTTCTATCATGAGGTTTTTATAAGAAATGAGTCATAGTGGCTAAAGATGAATATGATTGTGACTCACTTCATTATACTTTATTGAAGGATATCCTCTTCATGTATGGGTTATGTTTACTGTGTACCCAAATACTTTTTTATTGAATGGAGAATTGAATTTATACTATTCAATCCTCTAAAATAATTGGTCTGAATGAATCCTTATGGACTCATGACTATCTTGATGTTCCCATAGAGACGTTTTTTTTGGGTTTAAAGGTAATTTTTGGATTTAGTATAAATGATTCCTAATCATCAGTTCCCGTCATCATACCATCAACCATGAACACTTATATAATTATATATATGATAATTAAATTCATATTAATATTTTAATTGGTAAAGGGCTCATTAAGTTGATAAAATTGGGAAATATATATTGAATGTCCTCATTATATCATGTTTATATTTTTTGGGGTACGTGTAACACCATGAGATTTTATGGAAAAAAATCGGAATAAATGTTTTAATTTTTTTTCATTTCACACAACACTGAATGTAATTTTTCCATACAAAAGAAATATGTGTGGCTTGTGTTATATACAACACCAAGTCAAGATTTCACTCCAAAAAAACCAATATTATCTTACAAAATGTAGAAAAGTAGGTTTTATTGTGTTATAAAAAATACCGAGTCCCTTTGATATCTTGCATTACAAACATGGAATACTTTTACTAAACAATAATATTATATTAATATTATATATATATAGTTACCACATAGCTATTAGAATTTATTTTGTTAATAATATCAAATAAATGGTGAAAATATTATCTTCTTATACAAAAAAAATTAATCCTATGGGTTTCAGTTAGTTATAAATTAATAAAGAAAATAGTTTAGAATAATGAAATTCATTTTCTAAGAATACTATTTTTTTATGTAGATACAAAATGTTACCAAAATAAATTAAATAAATCACATTTTTTTTAAAATAAAATATATATTAAATTTATTAAATAAATAAATTTTATACTCATCCAATATATTTTATAGTTATAATATTTTAATAAATCCAACATTATGAATAAGAAGATGTATTTTTATGAAAGGTAATTTCATCACATTTTAATAGAGATCCAATCATAAATATGATTTTTAATGTTTTCTAATTTTCATTTTAAAAAATATAACTTCTATTATTGAATAAAAATATTAAACTTTTATTTTGGATATTTTTTAAATATGAAATGTTTTATTATTTTATGAATATTGAAAAATATTGAAATTTAATTTAACACTACATTTTACCTGATTTATTTATAAGGATAAATTATGATTTTGATTTATTTTAAAGCAGAATAATATAACTTACACATTAATTATGCCAATTTGGTAATTGGAATAAGTTTCATATAAAAATTGGATATAAACAATTTCCGAACACCTCAACATTTTTATATAAAATGCTTCCTTTTATCCCATTTATGAGATTAAAACTAATTTTTTTATGCCACTTATGTGATTAGAACTTGAGACAATTGGTTCCATATATTTAATCAGAATAATTTATAATTTATTATATGTTAAAAGTTTTTTTAACAAAATAAATAGTGAAATATATTGAAATTATTTACAATGATTAAGTAAAACATTAGCAAAACAACTGACTAAACCTTGAACATAAGTACCACAATATCCTAGAAACATGTCCACAATACATTTTATGATCATATTTGGATATTATTATACATTTATTATATTGGAAATATTACTAGATCACCAAATATAGGATAATCATGAGTGGAAATCCCATTTAATAAAATTACATGAATGCCACTCCTCATCCACTATAAAAAGGCACTCACCCCTCCAACGTATTCACACCTATAAGGACTTTTTTCTCCAAAAATACGATACAATAAGATCTCAAAATCCCTCTATTAATTTTATAAGGGTACCTTTGGTAATTCATAAATCCAATTAATCTCTTTTAGTGCAAATGAAAATGAGTTAATCAAAGAAGAGGTAAAATATTTTCTTAAGAACATTTTTTTTCTTCTGCATCCACCCACTCAAGTATTTTTATATCATAGGTATATAATAAAATCGATATCGTAAATAAAAATATATTTATTTTTATTATAATGGTTCTACCTACTATTACATGCACTTGAATTTAATGCATAACTAATTTACCTTTCTTATTTGTGGACAAATATAGCCTCACGAAACGATGTTGTTTATTTTTTCATTACCACCTCTCATAGTAGGAATTAATGTTGGATCTATTTTTCATCATATATATATGATTTATTTTAATTTATTTATTTATTTTAATTAATATATACACACAAACCTTCCTGATTTTTTTAGTGTTAATACAGTAAATTTGTTTGTGGGTATATGTTCTACTACCTTCTCAAAGTGATGTGAGTCGTTCACACTCTACAGGGAATGTATTAAGGTTGGTAATAGTGAACATATATGATATATATGACATAATATTTATTTTTAGTGACATTATTTATATATATATATGTCATATAACATATTTTATTCAATACAAAAATAAAATATAAACAATGTTCATGCGTATGTAAGACCTACAGTCTCTGTGAATAGTGTAGTTCATTTCATATTTCTATATTCTATATATTATTTTTATTAATTTATAAAAATATATATACTATATTTATATCATGATTTAGATTTTTTAAATAAATAAATAACGATCTATGTAAGAGGATGAATAATAAAAATCCTACACCTATACGAAAAACAAAGCCGATATTACCCGAAGGATAACATTATCATGGTGTTGTTAATAAATGAGTGCTATAAAGTCATAAAAATTATATATGGTATGAGATATTTTAATATGATTCTATGTTTGATTTATAATAATTTTTTTATAAAATTAGTTTTTATGTGTACAACAAAAAATAAGACATAAGGTATGAAAATTTCATCTAACTTTTGATTTTCGAGAGATACATGCCATATTCATCACATGATTATCGTTCATGGTGTATATATTTATCATGATTGTATTATATGATTCTTAAAATTAAATTAATGTTTATTCACACATCCCATTGATGATATTTTTTTCATCGGATTTAGGGTAAAAATATACCGAATTGGTAAAGTAATTTTGTCACAATTTTCCTTAATCAAGATACATTCGATGTAATGCACCTATATTATGATATGTGTTGTATATAATACCCATCGACATGTTATCTAATGAATATATTTATTTTTATGATATTTTAATCTTCATATAATTTTATTCCTTCCTTTGGTGTATGATTCAATGTTACCGAACTGGTAATAATTTATTACTACAATTGTATCGTTTGTATGGATTATTTACGATCAGGAAGTCATTGATGAAATAAAATAACCATATATCAAGAAAAACAATTATTTTTCACACACTATAGTTATTCATGTTATATGAATTCAATGGTATCATTTTTAACTCTTGTAATTGAAATAAGTATAAAAATGTTGCTATGATAATCCGCCATTATTTATCTATTCAGTTGGAAAAAAATTTATTCAAAAACAATTTCATTTTTTTTTCAAAAATGATTTCATAATATCTATAATTTTTCATGTATATTTTTACCCATGTTTTAAATTATATAAAATATCATTAAAAAGTAATCTTCTTGTCATTTTCCAATGGAGGAAATATTCTAAAATTCTACACCAAAAAAGGAATGTTCTGCATGTATGGATTTCTCTGCCATCATGGGCATTATTAGTTTAAGTAATCCTTTTAATTTTTATAATATTTAATTTTATAGAAAATATTCTTATTATTCTGCACATTCACTTTTTTTAAATTGGTTTTGTAATAAAAAAATGTTTTATAAATATTTTATTATTTAGAATCATTTTAAATGGATTTTCAATGATTCATTTAAATATTTTCAATGAATGTTTTAAAAATAAAATGTTTTTCTATAATTATTTATGTTTTATAAAGAATTTTATCAAATAGGAAATGATTTTTCCTTAGGAAATGTGTTTAAAATATATTCCTTTCCATCTAATATTACATCAATTTTTGTTACTCATAACGTTAAAGATAAATCATTCAAATGTTTTATTCATATTCCTTGTCTATATTTTTTATGTTTTGTGGGCATAATGTTTTAAAAAATAATTTCTCTTCCATGAGTTATATTTTTATGAATCTTATTTGCCTTTAACGAGCAATATGATTACGAAACCCGCTTCTATTAATAGTTAGTTATTTTATGAAATTATTATGAAACATATCTATTCCATTAGATAATAGATGATTTTATTTTAATGACACTCATATCATTTCATGGGTTATGAAATTATTATTTATGATTTGGTGACACATGTATAAATAATTTAATTATGGTATTGGTGGGTCATATATCTCCCTCTAATGAATTGGGTAAAGTTTTATATCTCATGATATAATAATGGGAATCTTGTTGATAGTATTTATCCATTATGGATGATAGGGATAACTAGTACACTAGGGGAATATTGGGATTCTTGATCCATTAGGGAAGATGGGAAAACATGATCCATAATGGGAAGATGAAAAAAATAAAATCATTTATAAAGAATGTACTATGATTAGAGATGGTGATGTGACTTACCTAGAAGGTGTAGTTCACATGAAGTGACTTAATATATATTTGGAAATGGTCCTTGAATTATGGGTAATGACATAGAATGTTTATATATATGACACAAATTCTATGTCTAATGCCTTTGATATGATCACAAGGTTTATGATATTGATTATCATATGTTTCATGTATTATGAATTACCAATATTTAATCCACGATTCATAATTGTGAATTTTTTTAAGGTATGATATTATAACATTAAGGTAGTGTCCCATACCCTTATGCTCATGTTATTCATACATATCTCTTTGGTTTACCATTATTGATAATCTCATATCATCCCTTCATATTCTTCCATTACCCATGTTAAAAAGATATGTATTATAATTTATGTTTATAAGAATGGAGATATACATGAAGAACCTAGAGGGAAGTAACATAGAACACTTATATATCAGTTTTTATGTTTCCATTCTTCTAATGGAACTAAAATAATAAGATATTTGGCTATCGATTTTTATAATGTTTTTTGTATTCTACAAAAAATGATGTAATTGTAATGTAGATAAAGAGAGGGTCACTATTATTGCTATAAGTGAAATGGTTTATTCAAACAATAGAATCTAGGATGAGTAAACATTAGAAATAACATTATTTATATTTCATTGGAAATTTATAGGAATATATCTATAAATATATCTAATGACGAGTTAACTTATAGGAAAATGTAGGTTCAATTGATGTAGTGAAGAAAAAGCATGTTATTGTATTACCACCTGATCTAAGTGTTTTTGGAATTTTTATCAGGATAAGGTCTGATTTTTCAAGTCCCCCTGGTGTATCTACAATTTTAGGGGGTACATAGGGGAGTACAATGGTTGAAGTAACTATGGATATGCACAATGATAATTTTCAAGCTTTGGGGGAATGGTTTGGAGTTAATGAACCATGTTCCAAGGGTGATGTGAGCCCAATTTCATATCCATATACTATGGATGTGTGTACTGGATGTTGTAACATCACATATAGGGTGATACATTTGACTAGTGAGACAAATCCTATGGATGGCGAAGAGTGGGAGAAACCAATAGATGGTGCAACCTGGATGCTAAATACCAAATCAGAAACCAATATGGGGAGATGCTTTTCATGTCTCAACATAAACAACTGGTTTGATAGTTTGGGTATCAATAAAGGGATTGAATAAATCACTATTTTATCATTTGATGTCGAGTATGATGGTGAACGAAAACCCTTAGATGAAAATAATATAGTGGGTCTAGTAAAGGCCTCTGTAGTCCAAGTAGAAGAAAGGAAATAAGGAAAATGGGGATCTGGGGAGATACATTATTACTAAGAAAAAGAACACAAAAGGGAGAAAAGACTACTCAAATATTCTTATAAATATGGAGACATATTCAACCAAGAAAGATGGTAAATCAATGGCACATGAGATCCTAATATTGTATGGTGTGGTGGTTCATCAAGTTGGAGACATCGGGTCCCTAGAGCTCGACAAGGAGGTTACAACAACAAAGGGCATGAAAGGCTTAGAAACACCCTATGGGGATTTAGACAAGATGTTAGAGGATATATAAGGGGATGAAGTCCTGCAATATAAGGATATGGTTCTTGTAAAGGAGGATCTCCCCGCCCTCTCCAACAACATGAAAGAAAATAGTAGGAATCTGATTCCATGCTCAAACATCCTTTAGAATTGCTTATGACCATGAAAGAGTTAATGGACAAAAAATTACCTAAAAATTAATCATCCAGATTAAGAGGCTGAAAGAATGTTGGAAAAGGTTCTATGAGTGTATCCTAACAAGGATAAAATCAACTGTATTGATAAGTAGAACTTGATTTAATACGAGGCTTCAAACGAGAGAAGATAAGAATAGAAGAGTATATCAAGTCCTAGGACAAGCTGTCATTATGGTTCGAAACTCATCTTACAGAGGAACTGAAAACTCAGGAAGACACCATCTAAATAAAATTTTAAGGGGATAAATCTGGAGGGTCTTAATTTCATTTTAATGACACCATTTCCTCTTTTTATGATTTAACATATGGATTCTAATTTTTTTACATAAAAGTGTTTGATAATAAAAAAATTAATTTTGGGTATATTAGTAATAACTCCCTATCTAGATAATTCATGAAGATGTGGCTATAGAATATATGAACATAGTGGTGACAACCCCAAAAACACTGTAATGGTCCAGAGTCACTTAATAACTAGTCGAGTACAAGGGGACTTACTGCTGACCTATTTTGACATTGCTATGGGATTTGCATTGGAAATTAAAAAAAATATTTATGAATCATTATGAAGAAATTAAATATAATATAATATTCAATAACCATATTTAAACCAATGGTTTCAAAGATTAATTATGTGTCATTATTTAGACATCCTAAAAGAAAATTTTCTTGATTATATGGTTTTCTAGTATGATAATTGTTTCTCACACTATACATTTTAGTTCAATTAAATAGAATGAACTAGAATGAAAATGAATTAAAATTGAATGTTTCTTATCTATAATGTATGATCAGGATGAAAATTGATCTTTTAAGTGGAAATATAATGAATATAATTAGGAAGTTCTATGTTTATTGGTTATACTAATGATGATAATGAGATAACAGAAGACTTGTGAATGGTATGTGATGTTTTGTTAATATTAATTACAATAAACATAAGAATCAAAATTGTTTTGAATTTTTTAAACCTTAGGAAAATATTTATATATCATACTCTAGTAAAGGTTTATTAAGGGAAATGGTGATGAATCCTAAGAAATGGATTAAGAATAAATTTGAATGATTGAAATTTATATGTATAGGTATTCAATATTTATTTTATATTAATCATTAAGAATATATCATTCATTAAGGATTTGAAAAAATATTTTGAATGGTTTTGATGAACTTGAAAATGGATTTAATGGAAATATGATATATTTATTAACGTAATGTTACCCTTAATGTGTCCACAATGTAAATAAAATTTTGTATAACTTGGATATAGATATGATTGGTATGGATCATGTAAATTGGATAATATTGATTACCCCAAAACTAGTTACTTATTTTGCTTACAAAGTGTTATATTTGATAATGGATGAATTTTACAGCTTCATAGTTATAAGGAATATATAAAGGAATATTTAGAACAATGGAGAATGCATGTTTTCCAAAATGATTTATGGTAATTTAGGTTATTACTCTGTTTGATGTGAATATAAAATTACGGTATTCATATATTTTGAATGTAGCAATGAATAGATGTTTTTTCATGTATGGTGGATCGATGTTAACATTATTTCCTAACAATTAATTTAATGTTTTATATTTTCATATTTCGGATGGGTTATACGGTTAACCATTAATTAAATGTTTATGTCTACATTGAATGATGTTTGTTAAATTAAAGTCTTATCTCACCAAATGATGATTTATAAATATTGGAAAAACTATTATATCCACATTGTGTTGATGGTAAAAAAATTATAAGATGAATCATCATGGATATCATGATCTTTATGTGGTTTGTGAATGAAAAATTCACTTTTAGGTTTAGAGAAATAAGTTATGTAGAAATTGGTCAAAATAGAACAATAATGTTAGATTTAACTTTTTAGTTTGAATAAAATAAATTAATTATTTATTCAGGTGAAAAAATATATTCAACATCAGGAAAAGTGTCATGGTATTAAATTTTTTCCTATCATCATTATTTTTTATTATTTCAAGGACTACTTCCATAATTCATCACTTTATGGTTTTTGTGATAGTTATCTTTCTCTCGATCACCCAATTTCTTATTATCTGTGATATTTATCAATCACTATGGTAATTTATGCTTTTACTCCATGTCCATATTTATAATTCACACATATGTTATCAAATTTGGAAACCATGTTTTGTGATACTTTGCTTAACCATTATGTTTCTAACTTTTAAATTTTAATGGATGTTTTAGTATTCATTTTTAGGATGTGGGTTTCTATGAAAAAATCACCAAAGTATTACACCATGAATTACCCAGATGAATTTATAGGTTGAAATTAATTTTTAAGGGTTATATAATGTAACAAAACCTGATTTGGTAACTTTTCTGTCAAATTAATTTAATCTTTTTGACTGTTTTAATTTCACACAACACAAAATATAGCTTCTATTATACAAAATTATCAGGTGTGGCTTATGTTATATGCAATACTAAGTAAGGCATGTACTATACAAAAAACATATATTATCATTTGGAACACACAACGCTATGTTTAATTATATTACACATAATACCTTGTCCCTTCGATACATTTCATTACATGTAAGGCCGAGTATTACCGAACTACCTTGTATTCTTATTATTATTATTCTTAAAATATTATTATATTTACAAACTAGTTATTGGAATAGATGTTAAAAATAATAAAAAATAATAATTTTAAAAATATACTATAAATATATATATATAATTAATCCTTTAGTTTGAATTATATTTAAATTAATGTAAGAACAATTTGAAAATGATGAAATTCATTTTCTAAGAAAATGTTTTTTATAGATATGCTTTTTTTCTCATAATAAATTATAAAAACCACTTTTGATAAAATTATAAATAAAATATTGATATTATATATTAAATAAATATTTTTTATACTCATAAAAAAGATTTTATAGTTATAAGGTAATAATAATCTTATTTTTTTAATAAAATTATGACTTTTTCTAAACAGTAATTTTACTACCTTTTAATAAAGTAAAAATTTTAAATACGATTTTTTAAAAAATCGAATTTTTTTTGATAAAATAAACTTTTTGGAATCATAATATAAAAAATTAATTTGGGTTGTTTTTATTTCTTTTCTTAGAAGTTTTTTGATAAATAATGAATTATACTACATTCTCATTCAGAACTACGTATTCATCTATCTTATTTATAAGGATAGATTATGAATTTTATTAATATAAATTTTCAGTTAGAGAAATTATAAAAACATTTGTCCAATTCATAAAATTTAATCTATTTCACTTTGAAATTGGATAATAAAACTTACCAAACATTTGAGAATTTTTTTTAAAAGATACTTTTAAATCATGTTTTTGTGATTGGATTTATAATAATTTCTGACACTTAAGTGATTATAATTTGAAAAAATGGAGCAATTTATTTTGAATAATAATCATTTATAACATCCATTATTTTGAACGTCATATATTTATTCCTTGACATATGATTATGATCTTTTTTATATGGTTGGATATTATAAAATTGTGATCATGTTCTCATACCCTTATGATCATGTCATGCTTATATATCTCCCTTGTTTACCCTTAAAAATAATCTAATCTCACCCCTTCATAGTATTCCATTCCATTGGTTATGTGAAAATTTATTATGTATGATATTTCTAAAAAAAATTTCCAGTCTCAAAGAACCATGTTGGAGATAATGTGGCATACATATAAACAAGATTTTATGTTTCCACGGTTCCAATGTAACTAAACTAATACATTATTTGGGAGTCTTTTCTGTACTTTTTTAATGATTCAAAACAAATTATATAATGTAAATGTACGAAAAGAAAGGTTCACTATAGAAAGGACCAATATTCTTGTGATAGTGGTAATAAATCATTGAGATTATGGAACAGATTTGGTATGTGTAGGAAAATTATTTATTTTCCATGTTCCATGGTCACTCGTTACATCCAAAATTTGAATAATGCGATGATGTAGATGGCACCCCAAGTACCAAAAGGGGTGATATGTTAAGAAATGGGTTGTTATCTTTTTCTTGAGTTATTTAATGGGTCGATATAGTCATTTACTAGTAATATTTTCATTAAAATTATGTGTTCCTTTGTTTTGTATTTCTTTATATTCCTCCTCACCTATTGACACTATAAAAAAATTGGTATCCTACATCCTTGATTATCCCAAAATGACCTATCTCAAGTCAACATATAACATCCACCACTTCAGAACTATCTCATTTGGCTGAAAAGGTTTGGTTATGGGACTATAAGATCACCTCCCCATACACCAAAGGCTACTGATTAGAAGCAGCGATGTTAGATGTATAGTGGTGTGACTATACCCTCGGGCGATAGAGTTACATCATATTATAATAATCATATAACAATAATTAATAAATATCATCATTTTAGAATCAATGGAAGAA
This sequence comes from Viscum album, assembly GCA_963277665.1. Lineage (NCBI taxonomy): Eukaryota > Viridiplantae > Streptophyta > Magnoliopsida > Santalales > Viscaceae > Viscum > Viscum album. The sequence goes on along the minus strand of OY728159.1, from coordinate 596,441,804 downwards.
ACACACTACAATAGAAAAACAATAACATACACCTAAAACGTACAATAGACGGTAGTGTAATAATGTAATGATAGACTAAAATGTAAATAAATTTCATGTTAGAATTACTAAAACTAAAACACTATAAAAATAAATTATAGACTTCAATGTCACTAGTCCTTAAGCCCAAGCCAGTCTTGTCTCCCAAATCATGCATGTCCATTGAGCATCAATAATCAACAATGTTCTTTTACCTTGTCCAAACCCATATCTATGTAATCATCTTGGGTACCAGACAATGGCCCAAGTATGGTGTGTGTATAACTAAGATGATAAACACCATCATGTATAAACATAACCATCTTGATAATAAGTTCTTGAAATAATGAAAAAATAGGTGTATTAATTACATAAATAATTAAATTAATACACATAAACCTACTTCATCATTATGCTAGAATATCTATGAACATGTATCTTGAATATACCAACCATAAACATATTACCATGGTAAATCATAGCCTACTTCAAATTCATTCTAGAATGTATCTGATAATGTCTCACAACAATTCTAAAAAAACTATATATTCATGGTATAAATTACATAACTTTTGTCTAATCCCACTATATAATAATTTCACTAATAAATTAGGTAAAATACTTTTATATAAGAATTTCATCATATATTATTGGCAAGCCAGGTATATATGAAGAACGATTTATATCATGGTCATGCTCTATGAATAAGTATTCCATCATGTATCAAGGGAAAGCCCAGTAGAGAAGCATTTCAATGTGTTTCACATTTCACAGCCATTTATATAATAATTTCATCATTAAACAAGTTCAATGCCCTATATATGCATTATAGTGTAAAAATTATAACACATATTATAGTAAGAAGGATATCACAATATCACATGATAAGGATTGATGGTTAATTATTAATATAACCATTTTTATTTCAATTACACATTTTATTTATATTTTGGCCATAAAAAAATAAATTACATATTACTTCAATAATTAATAAATGAAAATGTAAATATATATCTTGAAAACACTAAAAAAATGTCATGATAAACAAAATTTAATCCATTAGTGAATTCATTTACCTTTACAAGATTACTCAACTTATAAGTATCCAAAATCCATGTCATAATTAATAATATTTGAAGGTATTCCAATGAATGAGGTAAATACAGTATTAAATTGATTTAGGATGATGTTTTTTTGGAACAATTTTAATATTTCACATAATTTAAATTAAACAGTCCATTGGGTTATGGATTATACCCCTACCATTAATTGGCCATAAAACAATGCATCTAGTAGGATGCTACAACAAAAGTAAAGGATAACATGATCAAAAATAGGATCCCAGATCATGAGTAATAATGATTAAAACCACCAATGATAATGGTTATGAAATTAAACTATAATGTCTAGAGAAAAAAAGGGAGAGAAGGGAAAAAAATATCATCTTACCAATGATTGATCACATAGACGAGACATCTAAAATGGAATATAGTGATGCATAATTCCCTGTAATTCTTCACAGGTTGAGAGGAGGAGTTGAAATGATTGAATGAAAAACAAATCTTTTGTTCATCGAACATAAACATCCTTCTCTTAATAAATACATGGTGTTTAATTCATTTACACATATTGAACTTATTATTAAAGGGATGAACCTAAAAACCCAGTCACCAATGCTAAATAATTGACCATGCCAGACTGTTACATGATTTGTAACTAACTGAAACCATGAACTATTTCATGAAATTTCTAGCAGTAGTTAGAATTTGAAAAAACATGTACGTGGTGTGGAATCGTACAATAGACAATTTTGAACACAATTTATTCAGATATTTCCTTGTTTTTTTCTAAAGACATCCAAGCAATAGAAAACTCTCTTCAACCCATTAATCACATTTATACCCATATTACATTAATTAAAAAAACATATATGCCCGAATATAATGATATTTTTACCATCAAAGGATCTATTTCTCTAAACAAGGCTTGGTCACCATAGATCAAATGAAAAACTAAAAGAGTAATGTACTTATAAAATATGGGATGTAATAACCTCTTGATCATATAACCAGTCATACCTGAGGTTAATTAATTTTACTCTATATTCCCAATGAACATGTCTATAAAATATGATAACATATCAGATATCATCTCCCATGTCTTCTATTGAAAATTCCCATGATCCACTACATTCAATCAAACAGTATCTCCCTAAAGCATTGACAATTATCACTATAATTCACAATCCCCATCAAATTCTCCTAAATTGATGAATCATCACAATGATTGACTTATTCTATGTATATTAGAGGAAAATATGATGGATTATATATATGAACTCATGAAATGAGAAACACATTATACATTTAACTATAGCATTACAGAAGGATAATATGGATGCCACTAGACCAACCCTACCAACTATCTTAAATTTCTCAACAATCCTGGTCTCCAGATTTACCTAAATCCTAATATAATGTTTCATCAACCTGGGTGACACTCAGAGGAAATCAAGATGACCATATTTGAACTCTATAAGACATCTCTACTAGATATTATAAGACTTTTCCAACTCTTGATGGTAACCAACATCCTACCGATCATCTGTACTAGATCAGTTGTCTCCTTCTTGAAACTATGCCAAATAAGCACTAAATGAACTTCCATCAACAAATAAGGAGGTGATAAAAACAACATACCCAACAAATAAATTCAATTTAACATTTGGATTGATTCTTTGGTGTTGTAATTAGTTGATAACTCAATGAGTTCCATGTGTTTCTCCCATAAACCACCGAAATAAAAAAATAGAGGATCATATCATATCCTCTAGAACATGAATAGTCTAATATGATTAGCTATTAGTCTCAGGGTGATATGATATGATAAAGAGAACCTATGGTCCCATATTATTTTTATGTCCTTTATAGAACTATTATGTGAAATGAGAATCTCTTTTTAAAATGTCACTCCTTGAAACATTGTGAAACCGAACTACCCCATGGACATAATTATTCCATATATCATAAAATGTAATGTTCTCTTAGATAGAAAAGAAGTGGGAAATCATCCCCAATCAATCGAAAATCACCTATATAATATCATTCATATGGGTTTTCTTTATTCATCCTCTTACAAAACACATAACTATATCATCTCATTTTCACTCTATAATGTGAAAAGGCGACAAAGACAAACCTACCATCTGATGCTCAACTTTTACATACTGATAAGTGAAACATATTTCTACAAATCTTGATAAATAATTAATTCATGACCACCTATACTATATATTATGTTTAGGATACATATTTTTCAAACCTATATGTAAAACCCAACAAGAATAATTAAACTCTCTCATTGTCTGCGAATGTAATCCTATCAGAACCCATACATGTCCATCAAAAAAGATAATTGATTCTTCTAAGCTACCATCCATATGGTCTCTTCAAACCATATATGTTATCTCTCATAACTAAGAAATATGTATTATATAACTTCTCTATATTAATTTATTCTCAAAAGAAGATACATAATATATTTTGAAGTCAGAGATGCTCGTCCCTGAGAATCCAGAACACCTATATTAATGTCCACAAATGGTTCCTTCATCTACAAATCATAAATAGAGTCCCATATTAACTTTTTCATTTTATTGTAGCTCAAAAAATAAAGAAAAATAATATTACCTTTTAAAAATGTATAATAAAACTCAACATCCAATGACTATAGATACACAACCCACATCCTTTTCTCAACGTTAATGTCCTCGTATGAAAATATATACGTGATGCCCTTGTATTCCATGTATACCAAAAAACTCTCAACCATGAGATAATGTAATGAACTGACCCATGTTGTTCTCAAATCTTACACCTGACCTGATCTGTAACATACCATATGGGCATTCCCGATCCTCAAGGGCTAGCGATAAAGACCCTAGGAATCAAATCAAATACCAAGGGAACAATTTCACCTACCCTGAACAACCACATGGCATAGATATATATAAGGTGAATTCATCAATGGATGTATAAACAATTATATAATATATAAATGTAAGAAAACTATGAAAAAAATTGTAACTATATATAATAACTACAAAATACAAGTCCGAAATTAAGGGACTCAAAACCAACAGCTAATGCAATGATATCATGGAAAACTACAACCATCTCACCTTCAGCTATCCATCATAGCTTACATGAATCCCACCGCCTAACTATCGTGCCATGCCTTGCCCTGCACTAGAAGACAAAAGGTGGTCTATACACCTCCATATTAGTGCATAAGGTGGGTGCTAACCGGATCAATAGGATCCCACCCAAGTGATCCAAAATGTGTCTCTATATAAAAAATCATCTATGCCCCTTTTTATAATAAAACACAGAATGAAAATCAGTACTGTGGTTTTATATAAAACATTGTAATCATTTTCCTTTTCCATAGTTCCAAAGAAACCCATGTATAACAGTTTTAAAGAATGTTGTCCATAACATTTTCCAACAAGAATAAACATTCATATCAATGCTAACTTAAAAAGAAAATCAACAAACATATAAGAACTACTATCACAAACTATGGAATACTACACATCTAGGAAATAGACTATTCATACCATAAGAATAAAGTTTACTATTTTTATCCCATAACTATTGGCCTTGGATGTAGGGGAATATGAGAACCCCCCCCCCCAAGATATCCATATCGTTCCCCTATAACAATAGTAATTGGAAAGAAAGGAAACCCACAAGACAAACCTCATTGATAATCAAAAATTAATTGATGATGTCCCTAGGATAAACCTTCCACCTAAGTACCTAATCTAACCAATGTGATATTTTTCACAAACCCATTTCCATAGCTTGAAAACCATTCAAAAACATTTATAATCCATTAATAAGAATCTAGAGAAAACTAATTTTCTTTTAAAACCCATTTTCAACATAGAAAAAAATCATTCAAAATTCATAAATCAATTTATAATGTTATTTTCAAAGAAAAACAAGTAGGTCCATTATCATAGGCTAGTGATGGAACTACATACCTTAATGTTTGAGTCTCACATTCCCACAATGGAATCTGCCAAAAATAAAAATCATTGATTACACGAAAGGCACCATAATCAAACTCTAACATCTTAGTATTGATTTAATTATAAATATAAGAGTTTGGAGAAAGAGTGGAAACCCATATACATTGAGGAGGAACGCCTGCCACACCAAAAACAATGAATTATATGTAATTAATAATGAGATCTCACAGTGGATCAATAATAAACCAAAAAGAACCATCCAACATAGACGATGTACTCGAAAATGAAAAGCTAGGGAACTAACATGATAAAACACAGTGAAGAATGATAAATAAAATAAACACATAGAGATGCACAACAGAATTAATAATGATAACATGATAATCATATCTATCTGAAATGAGAGGCACCTTTAGAAATCATCCCAATAGAGTTCTGGTTTAATAGAAACAAAGAGACGAAGGAATTACCGAACTAAAATAGCTGAACACATGACTATAGCTTGGGTGAGGGCTGGGTTATGACGTGTACCCCATGGTCATGAAGTGTAGGCCACACTGGATACTTTATTCCCAAAACCATGTTACCTCTGGTAAAAAAATTACATTTAAACACTACATGACATTTACCCATCATATTAGTTATTATATCACATGTTCCAAAATTACAGGATGTGTACTGACTATTAAACTTGTTGAATGTCTAGAAAATATCATATAAGGACATGAATCAAGAAGGGAACTTAGAAAGTGGGAAAACGATCCTGATTCAAGTAACAAAAAGTTATAAAATCCCCACCATAAAGACTTATTATCCCTGAGAAGTCATGTGAACGATGTAACCTCTAAAAAGAGAAGAGGTAATTGCTCCCTCCACAAGAAATCATGTTCCCAAGTCTCATGAGAATCTAATTCTAATATCAATGATCACAAATGTATTCTTCAAAATAGAATCATTTGTCTCTAAATCATAATATTTTCAACTCAGAACGTGAGTGGAATTAGGTTGATACATCCTGATATGAAGTATATTTAAAAAGTCATGAATTCCCATTAAATAAGAAAACAATGCTAACTGATAAGAATCTTTCCCAAGCAATTCAGTTATCTCAAATGGTCCAACATTTCTCGGAGAAAACATTCAGTAATTTTCCAAGTTGACGGTGACCAAAACTAGGAGAAACATTATATAAATCCCATACACCCAGAGAATTCTCTAAAGGGTGATACTACCAGTCTGCAATCTATTTTTATCGACTATGGGCTATTACCAAACATTGTTTCACCTATTTAATCATTGTTGACATGTCATGAACTAGACTTGATCTATCCAAACCTACTTCTTCCACCTCTACCCAACAAAGAGGTTATCTGTATAGGAAACCATACAACACCTCAAAATGTGAAATTATGATCGACAACTGTTAACTATTGTTATAAATAAACTCCACAAGTCTCATATTTCTAATCAATGATCCACCAAAATGTATGATACGAGCATGAGGCATATCCTCTAGAATTTGAATTACATGCTCTGTGTGGAAATTTATTTGTTGATTGTTTGTTGTGATCACTTGACCACAGCCCCCATTAATTGTGGATGACTTCTCTATAACCATGAGGTAAACCTAGGATCCCTAACTGAAATAATGGAAGATGGACTCCCATATAACCTCACAATCGTTTTTACATACAACATAACCAGATCATAAAATTTAGTGATTTATTTGATCAAAATGAAATGAGTAGACTTCGTCAATTGATCAGCAATCAACCAGATAGATTTCTTCCCTCAGGGGGGGGGTCATGTTAACCAAATAAAAAATTCCATGGAAACCACTTCCCACCTCCAAACCAATACTGGAAGAGGCTAAAGCATACCAGAAGGTTCCATGTGCCCTGCCTTTATCAATTGGCAGGTGTAAAAGTAAGACAAATAATCTGAAATGTTACAATTCACACCCCGCCACCAGAATTGTCTTCTCATTTCATAATACTTGTTTTTAGAATGTGGATGAAATACCCATGAAGGTATATAAATATTAAAAAAGACTGAACATGTCATAAGTATTTGGATGAAAACTCGCTTCCCAATGTGATGTAAGACATTTGATGAAAGAGACCAACCATGAACTATATCCACATCATACTGCTTTTTCTGAATCTTTTTAGACTCATTAATTTATTGCAGAATTTTCAATATAGACTCTAGGAGGGGTGATGAAAGCTAAAAAGTTTTCATAATCCTACCTGAGACATCCTCTTAAGAGTCTAAGTGTAACTAATCAAAAATTCCCATATGATTCCACTCCTTCATTTCTAGAAAATCTTGTGATGGTACCTTCCTATTTAAACTGTCTACAACTACATTCCCTTTCCCTGAGGTGTATCTGATGTCAAATTCAGTCATATAAAGCTATTCTACCCATCATTTATGTCTGATATTCATCTCCTTATGGGAATAGATATAGATTATTCTTTTATGATATGAGAAAAATGTGAACTTCTCCCCAAAGAGATAGAGATTCTAGTACTTATGTGCATGCATCACCTACTCAGGAACTAAATAATTATTGGTGTAGTTCCTCTCATGTTGTCAGTGTTTTTGAGGGCCATAAGCTATCACATGATCATCCTACATTAGCATGAATCCCAAACTAGGACCATATGCCTCAAAACACAACATACCCCTTACCAGGATCAGTTAAGATCAAAACATGTGCTGATATCAAAAGTCATTTCAATTCATCAATGGAGTACATAAACATTTCATCCAATGATAATTTCACCACTTTCTTGGTAATAGAATTCAAAGGTTATTCGACCTTATAGAAATACTTGACAAATCATCCATAGTATCTAGCCAGACCAAGGATCCTTCATATCTCAATGAAATGTTGTTGATCCTCCCAGGACAAATAAACTATTACCCACTCTGGATAAATTAATAATACATAAAAAAATATGTTCCCCAAGAAATAAACTTCTTGAATCCAGGAACATCATTTTGATAGCATTCCATACAGTTCTTGATTTCATAGAATCTCTAGAACCAAACTCAGATGGTGCTCGTGATCACTCTCAGACTTTGTATAAAACAGAATATCATTCACGTACACTAACACGAAAGTGTCAAGATGATGGTGGAATATCTCATCCATCATGAAAATAAAAACTACACGATAGTTAGTCAAACCAAATGGAATCATGAGATACTCATAACAACCATGCATACTCTTGAAGGTTGTATTTGGTATATTAGACTCATAGTCATTATGATGATGATAACCTGACAGAAGATTGATATTTGAAAACCACTTTACTCCCTTCAAATGATCAAACAAATCATCCACATGAGGAAAATGATATTTGTTATTAACTATTACCCAGATTAACATCTGAAATTCCACATATAATCAAAGTAAACCACCCTCTTTCTTGATAAGGAGAATAGGGTATTCCCAAGGAATAATATAGGGATGGAAAAATTCCTTTTCTAATAAGTCTTATAACTGAATCGTGATTTTTTTCAACTCCATTTGTGCGAAACAATAAAAATTCATCGATATTGGGTTTTTCCCAGCACCACGTAAATTATAATCTCTACCCCACTCTCTGGATGAAGAAAAGAGAAATAATTTTGGAAAACATTAAAAATGTCTTGGAGCATAATTAGAAGATCACCAGTAGAAGAAACAACATTTAGCTCAAACACAGTGGTATAAATCAAATTCTTGAGGTTCGGGTGGGAAGGCCCTACACGACCTGATCTCGAATCCCACTACCCCTGAAACACATGATAGATCCCATCAGTAGTATGAAATAAAACATTATGATAATAAAAATAATCCCTATCTCGATTAGTGATAAGACAATCCATACTAATGATGACATTGAATAGATACATATCAAGAGATAGAAAATTCCAAATCAAATCTATCATGGGAATCATGAATGAACAAGGACACTGGAATCACTACTCATTACACTTTCCAAGAGGTGTTGCTAACTCTATTGTAATGGGAATAACTTCCATTGGATTTTTAATCTTATCTACATAAGATGCTGATATAAAAGAGTGGGAGGAACTAGTATTAAAAGAATTCAGTAGCTACTGAAGATGTGATAAGGGGCATACCTATCACTATTCCCAAACTAGCATTAAATTCTATTGGACAATTATCCACTTCATGTAAATTCGTTACTCTTGAGGCCTATGGCTGGAGCACTATTTTCATTGATGATTTTTACTAAACCGTAGTAACCTTTAGAGTTGGAGAACCCAGATCATAACGAGGCTTACTCATAGTCCGACAGAAATATTGTAGATGACCAAAACATCCACTTCCATTTAAATTCATCAAGGTCATAGAACATGAAGGTCCAGTTTCACCCCCTTGAGGAACTTGTAGCATGTCAGTGGCACACAACTACCTACAATGGATGGTGTGGAGGAGGATCGTGGTTGAGACCCACCTCCATCACTCCTACAATGGTCCTTACACTCCATCTTCTTCTCATGGATGCCATTGAAGCTATCACCAGTTGGAAGAGGAGAGTTGGTAAATCTGACTCCTCCTACCATGTACATATCTACCATAATTGCCCTGCACAATGTCTTTGAATAGGTATAAATGTTCAACATGAACACTCATGATCTAATATCTAGTTTCAAACCCTATAGGGACTTCTACGCCTTCAGCTGGTCATTCCTTACCACATCATGAGAAAAACAGAAAATATCAGAAAACTGTATAGTATAGGATAACATTGAACTCTCTCCCTTATATAGATATAGGAACTCCAAAGATATTGATATCATTAGAGACACTGGAAAATGTTTCTAAAACAATAAGGTTTTAAAACCCTTCCAATCCAAAATTACATGTCTGTCTGCCTGAACAATAGAATGCCAACAACGATTTCTGAAACCCTTGACTCAGAACAGTGGGAACTTCTCCAAAATATTCTCATGTGTCTATAGGAATTTGAATATTTTATTGATCTGGCCCATCTAATACTTCTCCACTTGAGGTTCAATCGTCCTTTAAAAAATAGAGTATTATCATGCAAGAAAACTCACGATCATTATATTTTGACTCCATCTCCCGGTTTTACTTTAACGACTACATTCTAAACTCATGTCACATCTTGATCGACAGAATGAACTCCTTTTATGATAGTCTTGATGAGATTATAATCTAGTGGTGGAATTCAATAAGGATAATTATCTTCACCTTCTTGAGGAACCTATGGAAGATGTCCTAGAGGCATACTGCTGTACACCAAAACATAATAATGATCAAAAACAGAACAAATCTCAATTCATACTAGAAACCCTAAAAGTATAAAATAATTTTTTAAAATTAAAAAAAAATACTAGAGATATATATCCCAAAATCACAATGTTTCTTTAGTATCATTACGATAAGAGATGGCCAGTAAGTTATCACAACATATCTCTCATGTATTTAAAATTCTATCTCCAGACTAACAGATTTCCTATGACATGGATTCTTTATGAAAAACCTCCTCTGCTACAAAACTGTAATAAAACGACCTGCAATTCTCTAAATCCACGCATCCAAACTTCTCTTTCACATACGTGAAGAGCATTCTAGATCCCCGTGGGGTGGTGATAATTACCTTGGAAACAAACAACAAGACATAGGGACCAATTTAACCCAACCTGAATAATCACACAACATATATATATGAAAAATTAAAGGGTAAAAAGACATATATCAATATATATATTTCATAACTATAATAAAACAATGACAAAAACAATTTTAACAGTAGATAAGAATTCCAAAATACATTTTTTGACTGTAAGGGACTCAAAAAATTACTACTCTAATAATTACATGGATGAACACAAACCATCTCACCATCATCTACCCATCCCAACTGAAATAAACCTCATCGCCTCAATGTTTCACCTTGCCTTTACTTGCATTAGATTAAAAAAAATGGTCTATGCACCCCCAATGTACTGTGTAGGGTGTGAGCTAATAGGGTCAGTAGGATCCCACCTAGGTGTTTGACAATAAACCTCTGTATAAAAAGTCATCATTGCTATTTTTAAACTAAAACAAGGCATGATATATAGTAAAATATTTTAAAATAAAACATGGTAAACATTTCCACTATCCATAGTTTTATACCAAATTATTTACAATAGTTTTAAAGCATATTTTTCATAACATTTTTTCACAGGACTAAAAAATCATATCCAGGCTAACTCATATATTCAAGAATTTAAAAATAGAATAATTGGAATAAAAAATTGGGAAATACTATAGGTCTTGGAATCAGAAAAATCATACCATATTAATCAATTGAACAAATATGATCGAAGAACAATGGGCATAGGAATCAGAGGAATAACCTCTGATTGAACCCCCCAAAATGTCAATATCAATTTCATATTACAATAGTCATTGGAAATAGAGGAAATCCTCCGGAAAAACATCCTTCATAATCACGATGCAGTGGACGATGTCCTCAAGATAATCCTTACACTTATATACCCATAGTAACCCATGTGGCCATTTTCACAACGATATTTCAATGCCTTGAAAACCATTCAAAACCATTTATAATCCATTTATCAAATGACAGGGGAAACCCTTATTCTTTCCAAACCCTTTATATTATAGACAATAATCATTCTGATTTCATAAATCAATTAATAAAGTTATATTCAATAAAAAAGTTTTATTATCTTAGGCTATATATGGAACCAACATCCTCAATGTCCGGGTCACACACACCCATAATGGATTCGTCCAACAATGAAAAACAACGATGAAAATGAAGACACTTGAATCTAACCTTGTCTTAATATTATTAATTCAAATATAAAAACATGATGTCAAAGGAAGAGAGAAAACCCATATACCTAAAGGATGAATGCCCGTCACACAACTACCACTGGAGGAAAAGAACATTAGAATGATAAATCACAATGGATCTATAAGCACCCAAGAAGAATCATAAAACATAAATAAAAATATTCTACAATGAAAATTTATGGATTTATCACGATCAATCGTAATGGGTAATAATAAGGAAGACTTACTCTGAGAGATGCATTAAAGACGCAATGGAGATCACAATCTGATTAGATCGATCCAAAAAAGAGGAACCTCTAAAAATCACATAGGGTGAGTTATGGATCATAATAAGCGATGATCCAGAGGAAGGACTAGACCAAAATAGCGGAACACCTGAATTTAACATGGGTGTGGGCCGGGTAACAATGTGCTCTCCTTGGTCACGATGTATAGGACATGCTAGATATTTTGAGCCTAAAAACACATCTCCTCAGATTAAAAACTGACTTCTAAATGGTACACGATGTGTACCAATTCATATCAGTTAATACATGATGTGTGCCTCAGGAACATGGTGTGTACATTCTCTATAGCATGTAGAAGGTCCAGAAAACTGCATGAATGGATTTGAATCAATAAGAGAATGTTGAAAGAGGAAAAACTAACACAATTAAGGTAACATAATGTTACAGATTATACCTACATAATTTTTTGGAATTCAACACTTCTTATAACTCTAATTCATGAATAAGTTAATTCCGCTTTTGTGGTATCAGAAATATTGTGCTATAAGTAACCACTCGTTCCTCCAATAGCAGAACATATCTATGCCCAACACCATTATCATAGTAAATGGTATATGTGTTACCTAAAACAAGTAAAGTGAAGATAGATACGAATTAAAACCTTCCCTTCATCTCATAAAACAATATATCCTATGTATACACTGAAATGAACTTCACCCCATTCTACTTTAGCTCTGACATCGGTGCTTCTATACAAAATATTTCCTCGATAAAGTGTTGACAATAACATATTAAACCAATAAATATTTTAACATCAAAGCAATTATTGGTATTCTCCCAAGATAAAATGCATACAACATTATATGGGTCTAATGACATTATTTCCACCGAGATAACAAGGCCTCAATGGTTAAATATATCAATCTAGAATCATCAGTTGGTTAGATTGGTGTAAAGGCGATGCTCTATCAATTTACTCAGGATGATGTTAAGATGTTGGTAATTTTCTTCCATAATCAGGGAGTACATTAATATATCAATAAAAAAGTGTTACAAACTAATATATAAAAGGCTCAATAACCAAATTTATCATGTTCAAGAATACCACGGGTTCATTGGTCCAACCAAATGACATCACTGAAATCTCGTAAAAGATTGACCTCCTCCTCTAAGTTTTACACTTTATATATGTAATTATAATTCTAAAATAACTATATCCTTGTGTAAAATTAATCTTTAACAAGATCCTAGCACCTATTAGAATATAAAAAAGATCATTGATGCACCTAAGTGGATATTTCTTCTTGAACCTAATCTAATTCAATCTCCGATAATAAAAACATAAGTTTTAATTCCCACCTACCTTCTTATTAAAGATAACTACATAAACCAAAGGATATGTAAAAGGACATTTTAAAACTTTTTATTATATACCCCCAAACTAGGCACTCAAATTTCAAATATCATATGGTAATTTTTAATAAGGTGGGATAGAAACTAGATCTTCTCTCAAAGGAAACATGATTATAAACTCATTATATCTCTTAGGTTTTATGAAAAATAATTCATTGGGAATAACATCTTGAAAATGGTCTACCAATATAGAGAAATAATCGAGATTCTTTCCACCATAATCTAGAGCAAGAACTTATCTTTGACCCCTGAGACAATCTAATATACAGAGAATTAGTCATGCATGACTAGAATAATGTTTCCACTCACCTTGGTGAGAATATATGCCTCTTGTTGATGAAATAGTGGTTAATATAATTTGTTTAAAATTAATATGAGCCCTGTATATAGATAACAAATCCTTAATAAAAATAAAATCAAACCCTATAATTTCTAGGAAAAAATGTTCAAAAAAGAAATGGTAAACACAATTCTCTAAATAAGATGTCTTAAAATATTTTTAATTCCCTAAATGAACTCCAAATAGGGTATAAATTGTCAAAAAACCATGAAATATTTAAATATCAAATCCGAAAATAGTTATAAAAACATTATAAAATAGGAATGTGATTCTAATATGTCAACCGAAACACATGAAAGGTTAGATGATAATAGAATCCTACATCTAAAAATATATGTTCCTATATCCAAAATAGATAGTGTAATATATATAACATATATCTTACTGGTTGCACTGCCATGGAATCTAACCTAAATTCATTGTGTAATTCCCTCTACTAGGTACTTCAATTGTTGCATCGGGGTACCACATCCCCTACGTCAACCATAATGTCATATTAGCCTCTATATACCTATCTTCATAAGATATCCAATTTCATTCATAGACTCAAGTAACTATCTTGATCCCCTTAAAATTATTTGCAACTACATTCCCCTACAAAAATTCTCTAGGTGGACCATTCTACCCCAAGAATGAAACACCATATTGTGGATTAAAAACAGAGGTTGTTTTGTGGCCCATCTATCCAAAATGATATCACTGCAAAAGAATGTGATACTAAGATGGATTCCCACTTCCCTATCATCTCTGACCAATGGTTCCCTAGAGAAAACTATCTTTGAGATTCATTTTTCAATAAAAAGAGGGTTCCCAATTTATTGTTCTGAAATAGACTAGCTACTGCTCATATCTTCTCTCATTGTCCCTTCCATAATGAGTGTATGATTCATCACATACAAAATACTACTCAGAGGGATCATTTTCCCCTATGACATGATCTCATACTAAAGGCTATCTTGAAAACACCTTCATAGAGAGATATACTCAGCTACCAAAGATGCATTAAATTGATGTATGTCAGTAAAACATTCTATGTAGTCTATTAATGACATTCCCACCCATGTCAGATGAATTAAATCACGAGTCTTATCAACCATAAAAACCTTATTTTATAAATGGATCATCAATTTAACATCAAATTCCATTCAAAATTTCTCATCATGCTACCATGCATGCTCCATAATGTCCCCCAATAGTTGGATGGCTCCACATCATATACCCAACAATCTTCACCCTCCTAATTGGAGGCGTCTCACGATGATTAAAGATATTCTGGGATGATTCGATCCTAGACATGGATTCCTAGGGGCCTTCCTCCCCATTGAACCTAGATGAATACTGCAGTTGAAACTCTTTATTCATATCATACATCAAAGGCATAGTGTGAATAGACTCTCTTTCCAAAGATCACATGGCCCTCAGTAATCTACCTTGAATATGAACATCCATATCATCAATATTAGGTATTGGACACTTTGGTTTAGCTACCCTATGGGTGTTCTGATTACCACCCTCTTGGAAAAGAACTCCAAGAAGACAGTTAATATTTTTATCTAGACCACAAACATAGTTCTTAAGGAATGGTATATAACAATAAGTCCAACCACATGATGTGACATTAAAAGAAAAATAAAATACTCACGGTCTCTCTAAACAAGGATTAAAAGGATTTTAGCATGACATAATGATTAATTTATTTCATTTCTCATATATAAGAGGTATCTGATATCATAGTCAAAATAGGAATGTTTATATGACATTAAATAAATATTACCTTATCATGAAGAATACCTGTCAATACACATCCTTATTTTACTATTATGATGCTTGAATACTCATCTCACACAATACTAAGACATGATTGGAAATATAAAAAACAAATAACATCACAAAATATTATCCTCAGAGAATATATGAGTCACTCAGAGTGAAATAACATGAATTGTTACAAGAAATAATTTTAAACAGAAATACACCACTGTGTAATAAGATTTTCTCCTTTACATGGGTTATCTACTCTATGAACAAGCTCATTACTATGTAATAATGTATCCAAGTCCACTTAATATATTTATTAAATGCTGATGAAATATAAAATAATCATGGATTCATTTGATACCACTTCATAACATCCCCCACTATGGCACTATCGGATGTGGCAGAAATGGGATACTTATGGGACCATAAGAATTCCTCCGCTTGCACGATAGGCTTCTGACAAGTAGTGGGGGTTAGATATGTATAATGTGGAGACTATAACTCCTAGTTATTGAGTTAAAAATAAGAAAAATAATAATATTAAAAAAATGAATATATATCAATCTCTCAGAAATAATCGAAACAATACAATACTCTAAAAAAACAATAATAAAACCCAATTGAATAAACTAATAATATATAGTAATAATGGAATTATAGGATGAAGTGTAACTAAGTTCTACTATAGAAGTGTTATAAATAATATACTACCAGACCCAATTAATGATTCTAAATTCCCGGATCCCCAACCCCATCTTTTTTTGTTCTCACAAATTGATCCCATTACAAAATAAACAATAAATATCGAGATGATTTTCAATTATCCAAACTAGAATCTATGTAATCTTCTCAGGTACCAAATGGTGTCCCATGTTGGGTGTGACTATAACATAGTAGGTTGACTCCACCATGATTAAACATAAAATGTATGATAATTAGTTTATATATACATGAAATAAACATGTGTATTAATTAATTAATGAATTAAATTAATACATATAAACTCAATTTAGCACCATTCCAGAATATCTCCATGAATTCCTTCTGACCATGCCAACCATATCTATATAACCATGGTATATCATTATTGTCTTTAGCACCAAGCTGGATTGTCTCTATGTGTGTCTAAAAATCATGAAAGGATAACCATGAATCTATATTTTAAATCATGAAAATATAGGTCATGAAATCTATACAAACCTTTTAGTAATAAATATGGGCTGATCCCAATATAACAACATTAGATCTTGATTCAGGACCAAGCTCGGTATATAATCATTTTTTCATGTATGAGGTCTAAGACATGTATATAATAAATTCATCATGTATCATATTCAATACCTATATATAATCATTTTAGAATGTCTAAATTGGAATAACATACTATATATGAATTTTGCAATAAAACAGATCAATTCCCCGTATATGCATTATAGTGTAAAAAACACAACACATCTTATAGGAAAAAAGGATATCACAATATCACATCATAAGTATCAATAGTTAATTATTAAAATTACAAAATATATTTTACGTGAACATTTTAATTATAGTTTTTCATAAACCAATAAAATTTCCTTCATTTCAATAATTTGTCCAAGACAAGGTTCATCTATATCATGCAATAATCCAAAAGAAATGTCCTGATCAACATTCTTTAGTCCATTATTCAATTCATAAAAAATAAAGGGTTGTCTCACTAGAATGGTAGCCAAAATATTGGTTATAAAAAATTGGATCCAATATGATTTCTTGTAAAAAATAACAGACATAATTCAAAAGATTTATGACCACATTATATTGGCACAGTTCAAATATTGCACATTCATACAATTAAAAAAGCA
Organism: Viscum album; assembly: GCA_963277665.1. Lineage (NCBI taxonomy): Eukaryota > Viridiplantae > Streptophyta > Magnoliopsida > Santalales > Viscaceae > Viscum > Viscum album. The sequence continues at coordinate 596,424,313 of OY728159.1, read as the reverse complement.
TAGTGTTCTATTTTAGAACCCCTACATTTAATCGATGATAAAATAATGATTATAGTAAGAAATTCCAACAACAATGAAATTTTTGGTTATAAAAATATGAATTTTATATAATGATCGATCAATATGAAAATCCACAATGACCATGATCATGATATTATGTAGAAATAGTAGGATAACAAGGTGAGAGAAGGGAATACCAAAACACAGTTCTTTCAATGGACATATCACAAAAAGTGGATGTTTAGAACAAAGGATAGAAGTCCAAAATCACATGAAATTAATCCTTGGATGAGAGGAGGGGATTCGAAGAAGAATTTAAAGGAAATTATCCTTTCTGCTAACAGAAACTCACTACCCGTGATAAATACATGGCATGTAATCTATTTACACTTTGTGATTTTTTTCAAAGGTATATAATGAAATAACCATCATAATTGATTGATAATTAACAATAAGTTAATTTTAAATCATGTTAAACAAATTCACATTTTTCACTAGTTCATGACATGTTGATTAAACGATACACATCATGTATCATGTACCACAAAAGTAATCACATAGAAGATAGTTTTTAGCCTAGTTTCTGCAGATAATTCTGAATTTTTTTCCTTATCCATCCAAATATTTGAAAAAAATCCAAATTCAATCTAACATGATTAAACCCAGACATCTTTAATTCAAATAAACCACATATCATTGATCTTTATGAAATTTTACACAAAAAATGCTCTCTATCTTCATTCAATATTTTTTCCCTAAGGCTCAAATGAAATGACCAAAGAGGGACATACCTGAAAAAATATGGGATCATAAAGACCATTATTATATGTACATCCTCAAAGAGGAAGCAGTCTATAATTTTAGGCCCTCAAATTCAGTGTTTATGCAAATAATTATAGTTATCATTCAAAAGAATATCATTGGGACATATAATATTAAAAAACATAATAATAATTCATACTAGGGAATAGAAAAATATTAATTTAGGTGTAGAAAACAAAATTGTTCAATATTTTGATATTTGGTTGATTATAAATCTTTTCCACCTCCCAAAAAAGGTATTTCAACCCCATTTATTGTTCAGGATGAGACAATGTCTTATATATAGAAGGATTGAGAGTTGGAGTTTGTATAGGAACTAGTTTGAGTCTAAAATCCATAATATTTTCTTTCATATATTCCCTTCTCTGTGTTTATGGAAATATCTCAATCTTTCTTTTGGAATAAAAGCTGTAATTCTCCAATATCCCTGCCATGAAATAAAACTCCATAAGTCCTCTAGGCCACTTGAAGGGAATTCACATATACGCCAACATTTCTCATAAATTTTATATTTATATGTCTAGTAGCTCATATTGTTAAATCTATATATTTTGGTAATTTTTTCTTCCATTTATTCAGGAAAGGGTGTTTGATATACTCAAATTCCTATATTGTTTTCAATTTTAGATAATGTTAATGGTCATATTACTCTAGGTTGAGTTGAATTTTGTGAAGAATTTTCATCAATGATCTTACCAATTAGTGAAAAACCAGTGTGGTTGGTCACTATACATGAAATTACTACTCATAGAAGATTTTTCATAAGACATTAATTATTCACGACCCCTACTATTATAGGATTCCAATCTTAGATATGTATTGAGATAATTAGTGTATGAGATGCTAATCTGAGTCCTCCATACCATTGAAAATTGAGAATATGGGGTATCTAATGTTATAGGGTGTGGTAGTAAATTCCTCTCACTCTTGGAATGGATTCCTCTATGGAAGCACTAGGTCACACATCACACCCATGCTATCAACCAAAAAAGAAATAGACTTAATGTACCCATGTAATTTTAGTGGGAAATTTTTCTAATACAATGGTCATGTGAATGAAATGGGTAGAACCAAATATTTTTATCATTATTTAACATACTATGGACCCCCTCTTGTTCTATCTGGGGGTTTCTTACCTCAAATAGTGAATTTTTTGTCCACATTGAGTGAAATTTTGACAGTCCTCGACCATCGAGGATTGGTAAACTAGATTTCCAAGCCATGAGTTGGATGGATGATTAGACACTACTCTCATTGGTCATGTAGTACCATATTGAAATAGAAAATTTTACAAAGTAATTATTTTAATTATTTATTAGGATTTTCAAATGGTATATATATGTCCATTGATTAATTCAACATTTACTCACATACACTTATCTAAATAAATTTCTTCTTAAAAAATGGTATCCTTCATAGATTGAATCCTGACTTATTATATTGGGGGGGATAGAAATTAATTTACCAAGATTTTTTACTCAAATATTCCTAGAAGGTGGTAGGGAAATGTTCATTTGAGATCCAAATTCAAGACTATACATATGATTTTTATTATAATAAAATAAATCACATGTTTTAGTATAAACGTCATTTCCAATGAATGCTTCCTCATCGGGTGGATTTTTTTGTGTGTAAGGCTTCAGATTAACAATGGGGATAATGTTAAAAATGGACCCTAACAAGAAGCATATAAGTAAGACCATATTCTAAATTTCATTTGATAAATAATGATAACAATTTTATTATAAATAAATATCTATGGAAAATTCATAATACTTCTTAATATCAATATTTTTAGAAGATCATTTTTACTTGCAAAACTATATGGCCTTAACATTTATCCTTAATGTTTGAATGAAATAGATAATAAAGTATTATATTGAGATAATTATTAATTGATATCAATAGTCATGATCCTAATGATTAGGATATATTATATAGTAGATGGAACATTCAAGTTGTTTCCATTAAATTCAGTCTTAGTCTATATAAGATAAAATTCATTAGAGTATGAGGTGGTATAAAGTTCCCAACCATATGGTCTTGAAGAATTTATTTCTACTAATATCATATCATTTATATGTTATATAATTGATAATTTTAGGGCCATAGATCCTGGTAAAATATCTTCCTACAATTTAGTATGGGGTCATTCATGTAATACTATTGATGGGGTTGATACTTTGACCTTCATAGATATTAAAGATTCTATTATGGACAAGGATAGATATAGTTTCTTTTAAAGAGATAACCTTTAACTATCGTATGTTTTCCTATGCTAATATGTTTTAATTTCCTCATATGGGAGTCCTATATAACCTCTATGGCTACATGGTTCATGATATATCCAATGGATCATTCCTTCCAAGTATGGTGTTTCTTAGAATTAGGAATATTGAGACATCAATGGATATACCAACTAGTATATATAAACCCCTAACATGAGACTCTACATTAATATAGAAAATTTTAGGATAAATTACCCGAGGAAACATGTTTCCAAATGAGATACGTGAAATATAGAGTTCAATATCTACCTCACCCAATGATATTCATGTTTGCTGGGGAGTCAGAATTTTTTTTAGAAGATAAAAATTATAATTATTAGGAATTCATGTTGAAGAAATTCAAAATATGTATCCATTTTTGGGTTCTAGGCCACAAAAAAGGAAACCAGATCAATATGGATATAGAAATAATCAAAATTCATTATATAGTTTACATACTCCTTATAATATAGATATTTATAATTAATATGATAGAGGGTCTAAAATAATTTCTCATGATGATGAGATACATATCTTTATTCAATTCCTTTTGGATGTCATACTGATGAGTGATGATATACCAAAACATGGACAATATTTTATACTATTTTTTCTCCTTTCATATGAACTAGAGTTATTTTAATCATCTATAAGGGGCTATTTGACTTAATCTATCTATAAATTGTCCTTATATAATTGTTTTTCATGGAGAGTAGAATAATGGAGTAAATACATCGCCACATAAATAGATACATGGTTTAGAGGATGAATAAATAATTACTGATTTCATTTAATAATCTTTAAATAAGATTATATATTTTTAATTGATTAAGGGGTTTTTTGTGTAGATGGCCTGGATTTTTCAATATCCTCTTGATATAAACAAATCAGAGAATATTTAATATCGATATGACCTTCATGTTAATAATAAAAGATTCTATGAGTAGGCCCTTATCCATGAGCACGATGATGAGGGATTCAATGGTTAATATGTTCATATTCATATGGAGGACATCTATGATGGGAGAAACTGGGAGGACCAATAGGGTCTTTAGAAATGTTTTCTTTGGGTGAAATTTAATAAAAAAATATTTCTTTACATATTGATAATGATATTTAATAGATATGATTCAGTATTGTAATATACGAAATATAATTTGATACTTCAACATAAAAAAGTAATGGAATAAGGGCATACATCATAATTTTATATTTTTATTCACAACAACTACTTCATGATAGTATTTATTTAGTGAATCATGTTAGAAATTTGGATAGAATCATGTTGGAAAAGTATGTGTATTGACCATCATGAGTTAGATCCCACTTCATTGACTCTTGGGTTGTTGTTCAAATATTATGTTAGATAATATTGTAATTTATAAAATTATATTTCATTATTTCCTATAATACCACCTGAATAATTCAATAAAACAAATGATTGTTGATAATATTAGGAATATGGGACCACATCCATGATAATATTAAAATATTCTTAAAAAATCCCTAATGTTGAAATGGTATGAATATAATACTACTCATACATGTACTCTAGAATATAGCTATGAAATTATTAGATGTTTATAAGAATAGAAATTTGGGATTACACCCATGCTACAATCAGAATATAAAAATGATTCTCCTGAGTGTAAGTAAATAATATTTTCAGTTTTTCTATGGAAAAAATATAATGATGAACAACAAGAGTACTGAAGATAGTACGAATGTGAGCATGAAATATTTTGATGAACTACCATGATGTTAATTAGAGATATTATATGTGCCTTCACCCATGATTGAATGTGAACATGCCAATTAACTTATTGGATATTGATGGGAGAAGGAATATAGGGTTGATTATGTGCTACAATATAAATATAATCATATAGAATCTTAATGATATTTTCAGATGGAATATGGGTCTACTCATATGGTTCCCCATAATATGAGATAAACGTCCTAGATGTTAAAGAGTGTATGGTATTGGGATTTATCATGAGATATTATTTTAATATTCTTATAAAAATCCCTGATGTTGATGGAAGAAGGAATATGGGCATGCTCTTAAACTATCCCTAGGATATATCATTAGAAAAATAAACTATTTAGGGGAGTATAAATACGGTAAAGCATCTATAATATTAGTATAACATAATAATGAGCATCCTTGGTGTTGATGGGAGATAGAATGTGAGAATAATCTGGATATTACAAAAGGAATTTTTAATGAATTTTCACATAATTTATAAGATTACATATATTTTCCATTTTTAATGAATCTATTAAATATTTTTAAAACATTTTGAATACAGGAAAAACTATGACTTATCATTATAATGTTTTTTTATTTTTCTAACATATTTTACATTATTATTTTTTCATTTTAGTTAATATTGATTTTAAAAGGGGGGAATGATATAATAGGTAGAACATAAACTATGTCGGGTATGATTGGTAGAGTCTATGTAGTTGAATATAATCTTCAATGTGATATTTTATCGATAACCACAATGGATGTAGATATGATATGGCCCCCATAAGAAGAGTTGACCTTTTAGTTATTCTAAAGAATAATGTTCTATGATCCACTTATTTAATTGGAATAAGGATTTCTATACATATGGAATTTTAGGAAGAATATTGTTGAGACATTCTTAAAACTATGGTTGTTATCATTAGATGAACCTTGGAATAATCAAGCACACTATAATCTACGAAATTGTAAAATATTTATTTTCTGGATTATCATTAGAAGACTGAGTTACTATTTTTTGAAAGAAGATATGATTTATTATTTAATTCTTATCAGAACAAGAATTCACTAGATCCAATACCATAATCCTTAATAAAAGTAAATTTTGAGGAGAAAAAATGTCATGAAAGATAATAGTAAAAGGAATGATGATCAGAAGTAATTGTTTAAAAAATCCTTGAGGATGGTGAGTGGTACAGAAATTGAGTGATGTTAAAATGAAGTATAAATCATAAAGATTAAATTAAATCACTCATAAAAAGTTGTGTGGAAGAATTTTTTGTTGAGAAAATTTAGTAAACAAATGAGAATAGTTATAGAACAATGATCAAACTGTTATTATTTATTGATCATGAAGAAAGGTTATTGAGAGATTCTAGATGAAATTTACATTTTTTTTGTCCAATAATCATGATGTTAATAAAATATATGAACATATTTAATATTGATGACATTATTTTTATTATTATTGATACAATTCAGGGCAGTTTTCATGGAATATTTGATGTCATATTTTTCGGATATTTAAGTTTAGTCGGATGTTTCACACAGTTTTAAAATAATTTTACCATGTTTATAAGTACGTGAATATTCAGGATATCAAATTTCTTGTAACTCCAATTTATTAATTTAGTTGAGGAGTAAAAATATATATGGTGGTTTATTTTGGAATTAATTATCTGTTTTTGAGAATATAGAGAATATATATACTAAAATATTGACTGATAAATATAGTTCTAAAAATTAAAAGTATAAAATATTTTTTATGGTAGTATTTTTTTCAGTAAATAAAAAATAAAAATTAAATTACTGTACAAAATTTAATAGGTAGTATGTATACCTTCTAATAAATCATGTTTTATATAAATTATTTTAGATATATTTCACAGTTAGTTGAATTCAATGTGAAAATATAATGTTTGATCAGAATAAGAATAAAATAATTTAAATGGTGGGAGGTAGTAATATTTACTTCTAGGAGAAAAATGTAGAATAACAAGAGTTAGTTCATTTTTACATGTTCATTAATTAGTAAATATATATGTCTTGATGGGATTATTAATGAAAAGGAATAGGTACACTCATTTGGACCAAAACATATATAAATGTGTGTGCCTTTATGTTTTTCCATTAATGTTGAATATATGTGTTGTTGAGTATTATATTAGAGAGGATAAAAAGATTAAAAATGTATAAAATTTAATTTAAGAGGATAAAAATTATAATATATCACAACTTATTAAACCACAACTTCTGTAGAGCAGACATTTCTAAGAACATCTATTTATAATAAATAATCCTATGTTTAATTTAAATTATAAATATACTAAATGAAATGTATAATATCAATTTATTCATTTGTTTAGGTTTTCTAATACCAAATTAAAAAGATAAAAATTAAACAAAATGATATCATGTTCTCTATCTATTGGCCAAGAGGTAATTAATGTAGCCATTTTTGTATTTCAACCCATGGATAAATATAATTCTATTTCATTCATTGGGAAATTACATATCAATATTGATGGAAAAATCACAATGATATTATAAAATCCATATCTAATAAATTGTATATAATGGTGATGGGTTTCCAAATTGTTTTCAGGAGAAATTAAAAACATTAAATCATTATCCTATGAAACATGGATGCAATGGAAGTAAAGATTCAAATTTGGGGAATCATTTTAAATTATATCAAGATAGAAGATGAATAATCTCATGATTTTTACTTCGCCGAATAAAATAATATTTTTAGATTTATAATCGGATTTAGATATATAATTGAAAATTCATGTATTTTAAAAAAATGATGAGGAAATTTCCCTATTTCCTTAATATAAATGAATATTCATTAAAGGATAGAGATAATTTACCTTTAATGAACTATATACAAATCTTGATGCACATGAAATGAGTAAATATCCAAAATTCAATATGACGAATAAGGAGGAAATGGATATTGAAGCTATATGGATGATGGGTATTGGTGAATCAGAAGAGGAGATAATGTGGTGTAGTTTTTTAAAATATAATAGCGATGAAAATGAATAGAATAAGATCATTATAACCCTTATATATAATAATTTTCTAAATACTAGAAGAAAATAAAAAGATAATATCCCACTCAATTTTGTTCATTATGGGGGGAATAGATATTTCATGAAAAAAATTGAAGAGGAATCATAGATAATATGATAATTTTGATTCCAGATACATTTCCCATAGAAATAAGTGTGGTAAAATAACAAACGATGTTTAAAAATACACCATATTTAAGAAATATTTCACTAAAATAAAAAAATTAATTATATTGAATAAAAAGGAATGTAATGACTTTAATAACTATATTTTATCAAAATATTATGTTTTAGAGATGTTCAAAATATTAATGGGTAACATTAAAATAATGGAAGATACTTCATGTAGTGAAAGGGTAGGATATGAAGAAACTCATATGAAACATATGTTGACATAAGAACACGAGTCATTTAATGGAAAAAAAATAATCAAGAAAGAATACAATTTATAGAGAAAGAAATTTGAATTTAATAATGGAGGAAAATCCGAATTTCTAAAAAGAAATATTTTTTTAAATAGATAAAATTTAAAACCTCAAGTTGAAATTTTAAGAACAGGGGAAAATAACGAACTGTCATAATGAAAAAAAAAACTATTAAGGAAGATGATTTATATATAAAACAATCAATATGTATCAAGGCTGAAAATACTATTACGATTGTGAACATTAATTTTAGCATAGATTTGAATGTTAAGGGTGAAACATCTCATGTAGTTGAGAGAACTCATCTAAAAATCAGGCGAAATATAAAAACAAAATTTTTAAAAGTTCTCATGATTTATTTATGTATGAAAATTTTGGAAACAAAAATGAAAGTTATTGAGGTGAAAAAGTATGTGGAAAATATGTACCTCAATAGAGAATAAAAACACCTTTGAGATGAATGGTTCTTGACACTATGGGAAATCATATGTTGTAGAATTCTTTGAATCTCTATAAACTAATACCAGGGGAAAACCCATATCATTATATAAGATAGATGCTTCAAAGGTATTTTTGGTTTTATGGGATTTTATGATAAAATAATATAATTATTGTTACAATATTCCTTTCCAAGAGAGTTCACATATATTTAGATGAAAAAATATTAGGTATATAAGAATTAACATCATGAAGATAATTTAATATTTAAAAGTAACTCCATAAAATGTAAAATATTTCTCCATTGAAAATAAATTTGATTACTTATAGATGGACAATGGATCATGTGTCTGACCCTGTACCTTTTTTGGGGAAGTGTGATAGTACATCAGGGGTGGGATACATATGTTGGAAAATAAAATGAATCTGTGAAATGGATGATAAATGTAAAATAATTAATCTAGGATATTTTTATAAATGATTGGAAATGTAATAAATGAGGGATACCTAATATTGGATGTTCCTCACATAGAAAAATATATGTGAAAACAATGAAAATTTTTGAATACTGTGGGTGAGGAGAACTAATATTGGGAAATTATAGCCCTTAAAAAATAAGTGGAATTTGTATCTTTGACACTGAATATTTTATGCTTAATTCAAAGGATGTTCAAATTATTATTGAAATTATACACAACATATTGGGGGTTTAAAAAATATACCATGATTGGAAACAAGATAACATCAGAAAATATTAATATTTTTTTGATGTTATAAATAGGGAAAATATTCTAATAAGAGAGAAATAACCAATAGTGATCTATTATAGATTAGTGATTCAGTTATTTCTATCTATTTCTGTAATAAGGATGAAAAAAATGGAATTATATAATTGAATAACCTGGGTATAAATTCATGAGAATGATTTCAAAATAAAATGTTTTAAGAGATTAAAAAATACTAAAGGGGAAAATGTGGTTATTTTTAAAACATATTGAATAGAATGACGGTTACTGTATATCATATGAATGTTTTAATTCAGTGCACTATATCATTTAATATCATACAATTTGATCTTTGTTGGATAATGATACATCCATTACTAAATAGTTACATATACAATATCAATTTCATCGATGATTTTATTAAGATGATCAATATAATTTACAAGAATCATAAATTAGAGTTATTGGATTAGTTCAAAAAATTTAAAAAGGATAATGTGAAAGATATGGTTATATATATTTTAATTTTGAGAATAGATAATGAAATAGTGTTAATGATAAATATTTAAAATCTTATATAATGAAATATATTATTAAAAACTATCATAGGGAACCCATCACTCCATAGAAAAATGGAATTATGGAAATGAAAAAAATTAACAATACTTGATATGGTATGAAGTAAGATCGCTGAATATCAACTGTAGAAATTTATTAGGACTGAATCTATAAGTGAGATAGTATAATTTCAAAATATATGTTTTCTTCATCAACAATTAAAAATTACTCCCTAACATAAGTGATATAAGAGTAATACTAGTGTGAAAGGTATTATTTTATAATGATAAATTTTTTAACAATGATTAAAAATCCAACTTTTGGGTTTATTGATGAAAAATTGGACGTATTTTTTAATGGATATTCTTTTGAAATTATAAGTTAAAGTTCATGGGATACAAAACTAAAAAAATATGTATGATTACTTCGATGTTAAATTTATTGAAAATAAACACTACTTACCAAAGTGTATTTAATATGATGTAGATGGATTAACATAATATTGAATTATAATATAAAGATACGATAATGAAAAATACAGTAGATGAAATCCTAACTATGTAATAGTTTATAGCCACCCATGCCTCTTACATATAACATTATATGATTTTATGCATAATTATATATCAAAGTACAACACAAGGATCTTGAAGTCTAGTGTCTTGGAATACAAGGTACATAAAAATTAAAACATGGAAATAAAAAACCCCTTCTTTATTTAATATCCATTAAGGTATCCTAGTATCATTTGAGCCCTTACATCTACATAGGGTACCCTGGGTCTCACATGAACAATGCAATTTGCTAAAATCCCAGTAAGAGAATAAACATACGAAAAAAGTCATTAGTACATTGGTTAATGATCATGAATGAATGATATAAAATGGTATATATAACCATAACATATAACCTTGGGATCATATAAAACTGAATTCATTGTAACATAGAAACCAAATAAAGCATGATTTTTTCACAAGTAGAGGCTCATTGAACCTAGAAGATCAGGATTCATGGATAACCACCATGATCGTTGCACAAGGTAGCATGATTCAAGACTGTCTTCCAAGACCGTTCTACAGAATGTATCATGAGACTAATCATTACACAATTCATTTTATTTCTATCTAGTAACACCCATTGTAACATGTATTTGAATATTCTTTCCACACAAATAATCAAACATAATCAATCATACATAAGCATCAGTGAACCTATTGAGGGAAATTGGTATCACATTTATGTCATAAATCATAATGAATAGGAATATCATAAAAGTGTCCATGAGAGAATGGAATTAAAAATAATTGAAATTAATATGGTTAAATAGGAATATATCATGGTATGTGTTTTCACACAGAAGTGACAACATAAAAAATGTTATTAATGAAATTCATAGTACTAAACCATTTTAGTACAGTTGTAAGGAAAATACATAAGGGAATTTAAAATTAAAAATAGAATGATCATTTATGTAAAACTAGATTCAAACCAAGAAGGTTTTCCTAATAAAAATACTGATTTTATAAAAAAAGTTGTTTAAAAATAAATGGTACAGTGCAGTTGGAATTTGGTAAAAATTAGGAAAGTTCCCTTAAAATGAGTTTTCTTATTGAGATGTATCGAGGATGGAATCATTTAAAAACATGTATATCCCCAAAATATAATGATGGATGGATCTTGAAACATGATTTTTAGCATAAAAAAGTATGAATAAGTTTTATATAATATGAAATGACCACATATTTTGGGTATAAAGAAAGAAACATCAACCATAAGGAATAAAGGGGGTTTGGGGAGAATTCTTTATGGAATATTGGCATGGTATCAGGTGTACTTAGGATGTCTTAATGGGAGATAAATGGATTTCATATCTTTTATACATCATCAGGTCAGTATGGTGATGGTGAAAAATCATACCCCATCATTAGTAATTATACCTAAAAGGTTATAACCTATAGGAGATTCTTGAATAAATGTTAGAAATAGAGGATCTGTTACATTATGTCAGATGGTGGTATTTACATAATATTAATGGCATGAATAATCAAATTAGGTTTATTAATTAGTAAATATAGAAAATATATTACATTTAAATTAATTTTTTTTTAAATTTTTAGTACTTTAATATACTTTTTATTTGTTTTGACGTTTAATTTCAGTGTTCAGTTTACTTTGTTTCCTTGATTTTAATGGTCAGTTCACTTATATTCTTGTTCAAAAACACATGGATGATGATGGTGGTTGACTTGAATTGATGTTATATAAATTTATTGATCATACATAATATTACATGGATATATAATTCATTTGTTTATTTGGAGTGAAGTTGAATCATTATAGAAAACATTAATGTTAAAAGCATGGATTAACATGGTGATTTTGTTCATAATTAACTTGTTTTGTTTTATTATTATACATCAATTATGAAATATGATTATAGAAAAATACACAAGATAAATTAAATATTTAGTATCCTAGTTAAACCAAAAAAATGGTGTCATTACAAGAATGTAAGATTGTTGAAGATATTGATAAACTTTCATTCCTGAATGTGATAAATTAACAAATATCGGACGATGTTTTCATTACTTTTTTATAAAATAAGGGGAAAAGAATGATGATAATGAATTATCTCAGTATCATAAGAAAATACCAGTACATTTATGTTACTAGAGTTATAATAACGTTTTGGTGAAGCTATCTGAGTTATGAATAAAGAAAAGAAAAAACATGAATGAAAATAAATTAATCAAATACTGGAAGTTAACTCTAGAGTTTATGTCATTTGAGAACATCTTAAGGGGAATGGATTTGCCTTTTTTAGGATACACATGGATTTTAGACATGGGGGTGATCTTGGGGAGATATTTTAAGGAAAAATTCTTGAGAGTAGTGAATATAAGAGGTAAGGAGGTGTAGAATTTTGAGTGTAGGAGAGGAGGGTTTTCATAATATTTAATTCCTTACATTGTTAATATCTTTAAAGACCATAAATTTTGATTAATCCATGACCAAAAATAGTGATAAGTGAATTAATGTTCAAACCAATTGGGCTACATCATCATAACATCACTCATGAATCTATAAACTATGTATTTAGCTTAATTTTTAAATTATTGTGTTTTACTATTCATAAAAAATTCAAGTATTTTATAGAAATCCAAAAAAAAATTACCCTAATAATTTTTGGATGTGTAGAATCCATATATAAACTCCATTTTTAAAATATAAATTTCTAAATGTGATTAATTTAATTTTTATTTAAAATCATAATTTACATGGAAGGAATCTATTTTCAAACTATATTTGATTTTATAATGATTTAAAAATTACAAAAGGCCCTACAAAATTATCTTAAAACCAAAAGATATAAAACTGTTAATTTATGAACATCTTTTAAGATAATTCATTTTCATTTAAATTAATTAATTAATAAAAATTACTTATTTATGACATAAAATCATACTAGTACTTTTACTATTGTCATATCATTACTTATAAAATATCTAAATTTGGTTTATATATTCAAGGGTGATATTACTATTCTATTGGATTATTTACTATTTATAAGGAACATATTACTATACATATGGGTAGGTTTCTATTCAACAAAAAATATGTTTGTTCCATTTGAATCCAAACATTTTACTGATCAGAACCCTCAATTTTACATTTTTGAAATTCAAATCATAGAAGTGACAATATTATTTTTAAAAGTCACATAGTACATAGTGTTACATTGATGTGTGATTCCATGTGATTATATGACATAAATATAAAAATATAATTTCCATTAATAAAACATTGGGTTATTACATTATTCCCCCCTTATGAAATTTCACCCTCGAAATTTCATTTTACATGATAATCCATCAACAGGTGCAGACACTTTTCCTTCATTTCCTCATCCAGTTCTAATGATTCCTCTTCATAATTAAGGTTCATCCATGATACATTGACAAGGAGAGTAGTCATGTTACGTAGAACTTTATCTCTAGGATCCATGATCTCCAATCGGTGCTCCTCATAAGAAAGACCATTCTCCAATTTTACCACCACTGAATAGAGTACATGTGAAGGGTCAGGTATGTACTTATTGAAGAGGGATACATGGTTGATAGTGTAAATTTGACATAGAATGTGGATGTTCTAGCCAATAGGAAACATCCCTGAAACGATCAACAATATCCGAGTGGTTGATTTACATAGGACTTATCTGTCATTTCATCCCAAACCTGATGACCTTCTTCATGGAGTTTTATGTAGAATTTCCATGTCTCATACATTGAACTCAAAGTCTCATCCAAGACTGTCTACATAACTCTTCTGTCGACAATGGGATTTTTTGACGTTATGTTGAATGGTTTTCAACTTCTATACCATTTCTTCAACCATTTCAGGTCATGACAGCTTACTCTCACTGACTTCATCCCAACACATCGGTGTTCTTCACCTTTTCTCATAAATGGATTCATATGGTACCATTCATATCCTCAAGTGGAAACTATTGTTGAAAAATAATTCATCAAGTGGAAGATGTTGGTCCTATACTACATTGAAGTCCATAGAACATGCACTCAACTCATTTTCCAGTGTCTGAATAGTTCACTCCTATTGTCCATCAGTTTGAGGATGATAGGCAATACTAAAGTTCAATTCTGTGCTAAGATCATGCTAGAGACTTTTCTAGTACATCGAGCTGAATCTTAGATCTCGATCAGATACAATAGATAGTGCCCTGATATGCTTCCTCAAAACTTCTTTGATATATATTGTTGCAAGGTGATCTAATGAGAAGTCCCCCGAAACTACAATATTGTGAGATATATTTTTATGATGATCCACAATGACCGATATAGAATTTTTTCTTCCGGATGTGCTTGACAGTCCAGTGACAATGTCCATGGTGATGTTATCCCACTTCCATGTTTGTATGGGGAGTGGTTTCATCATCCTCGTTGACTTATTTCTTTCAGACATCATATGATGACAAACCAAGAACTTATATGTATACTCACCATTAACATTCTTCATATTATCCCACCAATATTTCTCTCAGAGATTTTGAGGCATATTTTTTCTCCATTGGTGGATAGAGAAGGTCATGTTATGAGTGTCATTCATATGCTCATTCCATATCTCTGGATTAGATGGAACAAATAATTATGACCCTAATTGTGAAACTCCTTCCTCATAAATCATATACTTAGAGTATTTTCCATTTTTAATGGATTACCCCATTTTCAAAATTTCAAAAATAATTCTTTTGTGTGTCCTTTATTTTCTAAAAAAAGTATGGTTGAGAAATCATTTGAGAAAGAATTTATGATGTTACTCCCTTAATTATTCCCATGCCTATCCTCTAAAAATCTAAAAATATTGGATCCTTTTCAATTCTAATAATTGATAAATATGCAGGATCCTTTCTAATAAGAGCATCTTCCATCTTTCATTCTGTACTAGGATGGTATTATATTGACCAGTCATAATCCTTGATAAGCTATATCCTTCTTAATTGGAGAATATTAATAAATTTTTTTTGAATATATATTTTACACTCTTTTGGTCAGTATATATCTCACACTTATACCCATGGAGACAGTTGATTAACCACTAAATGAGTCTAATATTCATTATTAATATATATAATAATATTTTTCTTTATTATACATAAACACCATTTTAGTGCATTTTACACTTTGAACATCATTTCAGATTAGGATTGTAATTCCTTATTAAAAAGAAATATTATGTGGTATATTTTTAAACATCGTTTAAAATTACCAATAAACTTGATTTTATTTTCATTTTTTATTTTTCATTTTCTAATTATATTTGGAACAATTCATTCTTGTGGTGGGTTGGAATATTTACATTGGAAGATCACCAAAATGGGATTTCATAAAAACAATTCTAGAGAAGGCAGATTGGACACCAGCCCACTGATGAGAATGTGGGGACCACCATGCATGCCCAACAAAGCCCCAATTTCATTGGATTCTAGAAGAAATATATTGTAATAAATAAATCTATAGAAGATAGTGAAAATTTGGCCTCCATTGTGGTTAATAATGCAGCCCAATTTAGAGATAAAATTATGGCCCAGATTCTGCATCCCAGAAAAACAGCCCACCAATTTATTCATATCATGGTAACAACGAATCCATTTGGGATGAAATTTAACTGAGAGATAGGAGACATCTATATATTCCCTTTTTCCTTCTATGTACCACTCCAATTCTTCAATCTAGAAGTCCATTTAGACGCGCATGTCCGGTGGATGAAAGCTGGATGCCACCTCGGGTCAAGGGTGGAAAAATCAACTCTCCCTCAACATTCCACCCACCTATTTTCAAACACAATTAATTGAGGAGACATAGACTATTGGAGGCTCTACCCATGGATTAAAAAATTCCTATTTAAGGCAGTGGTGGTGGAGGATTTGATCATCTTTAGAGATTTCTTTCATTGTAAGGTTATGCTACAATTGTTTTTGTCTCAAGTTTTTTTTCCACATGTAAGTTGATTTAATGTATCCTTGTTTCGTAATAAAATTTATTATTATCTTATTATTCTATTCTTCTATATCTCACATTGATACCTTTGTCTCATGGTGTGAATTTAATCACACCAAACCTTGTGAAATTATTCACACAACGGTGAAGTGATCAATTTCTTTTTATTGTTTTCTTTACTTCTTCAATTCCTCCCTCATGAGTCTACATCCTGCTTCCATTGAAACCATAGAATCACTGGAGTGCCAAACCACTTATGGATCAAAAAAAGGGAATATAAAGGGGCTATATTGGATTTTATTTATCACCCCATTAATTTCTAATCACTTTTTTAATTGATATTTTTATTTGATAATTTTTAAACTCCATCGTCATTGTCGAAATTAAGGCCACACACTTCAAGTGCTAATACAAACCTTTACCTTAAATTGCTCAAAACTATTATCCTTCAAGTGTATATGTAATTAGTATTAATGGGTTTATGTATTTAACTTATAAGTTATGATGTTGTTTGATCTTATTAAATGATCCCATCTCAAATTAAAAAATTCAAATCATTAAAAAAGGAATTAACCCAATCCCCCCAATCGATAACCTAGGATCAACTCACTATCATAATTTGATTTATCATAAATCTGTTAGTGATACCTTAAACCCATCTACAATCAACCCATGTTTTCCACATCATAGCCAGAAAAAATCCATAGAATGTACGTGTCTTTAGGTTACTTCGTAGGCCTCTGAGGATTCGATAACCCAAGAAAAACTACAAGGACTGTTCTGCCTTAATCTCTTGGGTAAATTTGAGTGTGAATCAAATTTGGGTGTTGTTTCCAGGGTCCCATGTAATTAATCTCAATACCCATTATATTCTCCCTCATTTATTCTATTATCATGCAATATCTCTTATCTTATCCCTTTCTCATGATTTTTCTTTTGTTTCATGTCTGCCTACACCCGCGAACAATCATACCGTCTAGTTAGGGTGGATAGTCCTAGGGTTGGGGAGTCAAGTACACCAAGGTAACTCTATACATTATATCCTAATATTAATAATATTCTATAGTGAAAAATTGAGCCCATTTTAATGGAAGGTCTTCAAAGAAACCACATAATAAACCCAGGTGGGAACCAAAATGGAAACCCAAATGAGGAAGCCCCAAACCTGGGGAATGCAGATGATCAAACCATGAATTACTACCTCACACATTCCTGGACCAATTCCCCCTCATACATTAGACACAATCCCCTAAGATATTCAAACTACATATTTGAACCCCATGTCCTAAACCATTTTCCCACATTCAATGGAATGGAGTCCGATATGCCCTACCTTCACGTTAAGGAGTTTAATGACATTGTAGAAATCATGTGTCCCCCACATCAACAAGAATCACATAAGATGAGCTGGTTTCCTTTTTCTATAAAGGTTTAATCAAAAAATTGGCTAAACAATTTAATACCATCATCCATAACATCTTGGGACCAATTACAAAGATAATTCTAGAAAAAATAATTTCCCCACCACAAAAAATTGCACTTAAAAATAGTATCCAAAACATTTTTGAAAAAGTGTGAGAGTCATTATATGAAACATGGGAGAGGTTTAAGGACACTCTAAACATGGTTCCAGACCAGGGTTTTTCTATTCCTGAACAAGTGATAATTTTCTATGAAGGGTTGGTCTGGGGAACAAACAATACATTGACACGATGTGTAACAGAACCTTTATAAACAATGACCCAAATTATGCTTATTATTATCTAGAAATCCATTCCAAACAAAACCAATCATGGAGAACTTCACTTTATTCTAAAAATCCACAAAGAACTACTTGAATTCATACATATACATAAGAGGAAAACCTTAGGTCTAAACTCACAGCACTCTCTATGAAGGTTGAAGAGATAAAACATAGGAAAGTCTATGAAATACAAACTATACACCATGATTGCACCATTTTTGAAAAACATGACCATAAGACATAAAACATCCCAACCATTCTATCTATCATGAATGTTCGTTTAGGAGGACCCCTAGTGGAAGTAAATGCTTTGAACTTTCAAAAGCCTCAATACCAAAACACCTTCAACCCAAGGTATAATGACCACCCAAGCATCCGATAGAAATTTAACCAACAACCTAGCCACCGACAGGGAAAAAATACATACCCCAATCAAAACAACCAAACTAATAACTTGATCCAAACCCAAACTATCCAATACCAAAAACCACTAGTCCATTTTCAACAAACCATCCCACCTCAAAAATATCCCCCTGGGATAAACTAATCTTCTCAAGCACTAACCCAAATTGTTCCACAAAGCCTACTAGAACAACTATGGAAACAAATGGAAAGGATTAACTCGAAAGTCTATTTCCTTAATCATGAACTTCAAACAATAAAAACTGGAATGGAACCGATTCCTAATCAGGCGGTACCATCCTCAAATTCAAGGAGAGTGTCATGTTGTACTCAAACAACTCATGAACAACTAAGGACTAGGACTATTTTAAGACGTGGGAAATCAATTGAGATACCTGAACAACTAATTCAAGGCCCATAGGAAGATTCAAAATCTAATGAAAAATCTAATGAAACACAACATCAAAATGAGGAAACTGATAACAATGTGAAGGAAGCAACTCTTCAACAAAAAACCCCACAAGCTACACCATTTTCTCAATGCATGAGGGTGAAAACTATGTTAGAATAGAGTGAAACATTGAGGGAAATTTTCTCAAAATGAAAGTTGAACATTTCCCTTCTCGATGCAATCCAATCGATACCTTCCTACTCAATGTACCTTAAGGACCTTTTCACTTTTAATAGAAAATTTTCACATAAAAACTATGTCCTTTTGGAAGTTAATGTGAGTACCACCATTCAAGGGAAGATTCTTCATAAGTTGAAAGACCAGGTTTTCCCTTACATCAATGTTAAACTAGGAGAGAGCAATGTTTTCAAGGACTTGTGTGACCTATGTGCTAGTGTGAATATCATCCCCTATGATATGTATAGCCAGTTAGGCCTAGAAGTGCTCCAACCCACATCTGTCACACTTAAACTTCCATATCGTAGAATTAGGGTTCCAAAGGGGATATTAAAGGAAATTATGTTAATGTTGAAAACATCATCTACCCTTATAACTTCATTTTCCTTGACAACCATACAATCATAGGAAATAAAGAACAAACCCCAATCATCCTTGGTCGTCCCTTCCTTGCAACAATAAACTATGTTATCTGAGTCTGAAATGGGAACCTGAATTTCACCATTAGAAACATGAGTCTAGACTTGATCATTTATAATGAAACTCACAAAAAGAGGATGAAGAAGATATTCATAAAGTAAACATGATAGGAAGTATTGATAATGAATCCATAGAACATCAATGAATATTTGATGGATATTTCAGTCAGGATGAGATTGACTTCCTTTGTTCACATGAATGAATTTTATCTCCTTGGCTTGATTAATTTTTAAATTTCTATTATGATGAATTCTTAGGTCCAACAATCAGTGAAACCTTTCAGGAAACCACATTCATAAGGACCACTCAAACATACTTCCCTAAATCCAACCAAGCCAATCTAGTAGCTGAAACTTATACATGTGGGGAATCAATCCTATCTAAAACTCTAGGAAACAAAATTGAACCTGATCCAATGTCCCAATCTTCTGCTAAAATTATGAATCATCCTGATGTTGAATTAAAAGAAACAACCTACTTCACTCAATTATGCCTTCTGAGGGAAAAATAAAACACATCCTATTTTCATTTATTCTTCTCTTAATAAAAATCTTGAGAGAATGCTTTTAGTTGTTTTTAGGAAATATAATAAATCCATTGGTTGGACCCTATCTGATATTCCTAGAATTAGCCCACTTATCAGGACACATAGGATTCTTCTGGAATCAGATTCAATGCCCTATCGTCAACCTCAACAGCGACTCAATCCTAATATCATGGATGTAGTGAGAAAGGGACTTCTGAAATTGTTAAAATCTGGTATCATATATTCCATAGCCGAGAGTGAGTGGGTCAGCCCAATCCAAGTGGTTCCCAATAAGGAAGGAATTAAATTGATAACCCATAATGATGGAAATATTAGTCTAACTAGGTTGAGTAGTGGATGGATGATCTGTATTAACTATTAGAAGATAAACTCATTTACCAAGAAAGACCATTTCCCATTACCAATCATTGACCAAGTCCTTGAGCGAGTGGAAGGTCATGCCTTCTACTGTATCATAGATGGGTACTCTGGGTATAATCAAATTGAGGTCTCCCTAGAGGATTAAGGGATTAATACATTCACATGTCCACTCAGAACCATTCCCTTCAAATGCATGGCCTTCAGGTTACGAAATGACCCCAGAACCTTCCATCGGTGCATGATGGGAATCATCTCAGACATGGTAGGGTATTTTCTTGATGTCTTCATGGATGACTTCACTATGATTGGGGACACATCTATGGGATGTCTGAGGAATGGGGATATATTCCTGTCAAGATGTGAATAAATGAATCTGGCGCTAAACTAGAAAAAAATTACATTCCATGGTTAAAGAGGGACTAGTTCTAGGACATCTTTTCTCTGGTAAGGGGATTGAAGTTGATAAAGCCATGCTCGACATCATTCGTCACCTTCAATCCCCCAAAACTGTCAAGGAAGTGTGGTCATTATTAGAAAATTCTAGTTTCTATAGAAGATTCATCAAGGAATTTAGTTCAATATTATTTCCACTTTGTACTATCCTAGTAAATGATGCTCCATTTTTTAGATAGATTGCTTTGATGGTTCATTCCGAACCCTCAAATCCTCTCTCACCTCTCCTCCCATTATGAAATATCCATGTTAGAACCTCACTTTATAAATTATGTGTGATGTAGGTGACTTTTTTGTAGGAGCTGTGCTAGGACAACGTTGTGATAAAGATCCTTATGTCATTTCTTATACAAGAAAATCCTTAAATGATGCCCAAATCAACTACACCACCACTGAAAAGGAGTTACTTGCTATTGTGTTTTCCATATAGAAGTTTAGGTCCTACCTCATAGGATCCCTCATCCCTGTTTTCACTGACCATTTTTCAATAAAATACCTCTTCCAAAAACAAGATGCCAAGGCTAGAAAAATTATGTTGGTCCTTCTTTTACAATAATTTGAACTCACAATAAATGATACAAAGGATGTTGAAAATGTTCTAGTTCATCTCCTCTCAATGATTGAATTCAAATAAAACTCAAATAACATGTCTCTGTCTGATTCATTTCATGATGAACACTTATAATCTATGAGTGATTTCCCTTGGTATGCTGACATAGCCAATTTATTAGTTACATGAGTCATTATAAAATTCTTAGGGACTCAATCTCGAAGAAAATTCGTTTCTGATGTTAGACACTATGTGTTTGATGATCCATACCCCTATAAGTTCTTCACTGACCAAGTCATTAGGTGGTGTAGCCCAGAATCTGAACAAGAGTCCATCCTTAAATTCTGTCATAGTGAGGCTTGTGGAGGTCAAGTTTCCTCTAAAAAAAATCTTTTACGATTCATCAGTGTGGTCTATTCTGGACCACCCTCTCAAGGGACTCCAAAATATTTTTTCAAATCTGTCCTAAGAGTCAACAAGTAGGGTCAATCAGAAAATGGAATCAAATTCCACTCACTCCCATCTTAGTGATTGAAATCATTGATTATTGGGGAATCGATTTCAAGGGCCCCTTCCCAAACTCTAGGGGATTCCTCTACCTCCTCTTAGCTATTGATTATGTCTCAAAATAGGTTAAAGCCATTATTACCAAGTTTAATGGCCACCGTGTTGGGATGTGATTTTTGAAAGAGCGCATATTTTCTTGATTTGGAATTCCTAGGGCTATCATTAGTGATCATGAAACTAATTTTTTCAATATTCAATTCTCATCACTCATGGACAAGTATGGAAAATATCACAACGCTTACAATACATAACATCCTAAAAAAATGGCCAAAATGAGTTAGCCAATCGATAAATCAATCAAATTCTTGAGAAAAATGTCAATCCTTCTAGGAATGATTGGTCCAAGAAACTCTCAGATGCTCTTTGGGCATATCGTACAGCATACAAAACCATCCTAGGAATGTCACCATATAGGTTGGTTTATGGAAAAGCATTCCATTTGCATATTGAAATTGAGCATAAGGCTTATTGTAAAATTAAGAAAATAAATTATGACCTCTAATTGGCCAGAACAAAAAGGAAATTAGATCTCAATGAACTTGAGGAATGAAGGATGGAGGCTTATAAAAATTCAAGGATCAATAAATCTAGAGTTCAAGCCTAAGAATATTGGAATATCAATGTCAATCATTCTAAAAAGGGAAAATCTATGCTCTGGTATAGTTTAAAACATCATTTACACTCAATAAAGATAAGGTCTAGATGGTCAGGTCCTTCCATAGTGCATCATGTGTACCCCCATGGGGAAATAGAGGTTCATGATCCCACATGTGGTTACATTTTCATGGTCATTGGTCAATCGTTAAAAATATTCATTGAATCATTCAATAAACACGAAAAAAGGATGAGTTAACTAATCTAAAATATGAACCAGGATAGAATTGATAGATTTAGGATCTATGTTAGGCTAACTATGTTAAAGAAAGCACAACATGGGAGGAAACCCATTGTTTTCTTGTTTTCAATCTCTTTGCGAATAATTTTTTTTCAAATAGAATTAATTAATCATTTGGATATTTAAATATAAAAAATTTGACTGTTGATCTATTCTTCTATTATGAGTATGGATGGGTAAGAAAGGGGAGCACCATATTTATCTGTGTCACGTGGTGTGATCCTAGAGTAATATCATACCATGAAATTTAAAAAGAAGACAATGTATCATTATTTTGTTTAATTATTATGTGTTTATAGGTTAAAATAACAATTCAAAAAAATATTAATAAATAAAAGAAAAGGATAGTTCATAGGTTGTGGGTCAAACCCCTACACAACCGGCAAAGCCACGTGGAATCAAACCTGGTACCGAAGGGATACAGGGGCGTGCACTTACCACTGACCTACAGATTATTGTGCTTCCTTATTCTACAAATATATATATATACTTATATTTTACTTTCTTTATTATATAAATATATATATATATATATATTATTTTTTGTTTGTTTTTTATTCATCTTTTTCTTCTAGGGAATTCTTAGAGTGACATGGATATAAAGGAATTAAAAGGGAGCATTAAGAATTTCAACTTCAACCACCAAGTGACTTCAATCCATGATCATTATTTTCAATTTCATTTTTGAACTCTCATTATCTACCTATACCCCATTTAAATATTCATTACATTAAACACTGGGTATATTTTTATTTTAGGTTTGGGGTAGATAAAATAAAAAATTATTTTGTCAAAAAAATGAATGATTTGAAAAAAATGTGTGTAAATGGACAGAAAAATTTCTTTTTCTTTGAATATGGTAATACACATTCCACACATTGAAACTGAATATCAAATAATTTAGCATGCCCTAATTCTAATTT
This sequence comes from Viscum album, assembly GCA_963277665.1. Classification (NCBI taxonomy): domain Eukaryota; kingdom Viridiplantae; phylum Streptophyta; class Magnoliopsida; order Santalales; family Viscaceae; genus Viscum; species Viscum album. The sequence goes on along the minus strand of OY728159.1, from coordinate 596,400,184 downwards.
TAATCCTTGAATAATTTCATGAGAATTGATTTTGGAAAGTGTGGCTGTCCAATTGATATTTCATCATATATATTTTCATCGAAAAAAAAGATAAAAATGCACATCCTTTGGATAGTTGGGTATTAGTTTCAGTTTATGGGGTCACCCGAATAAATAGCATAGGTTTGGTAATCATTTTCATAATCATAAAAGTTACTTTTTTATTGAAAAACCACAGAAAAACATACAAAACCCAATAGAAAACATAAAAGAAAACAACATATGGGGGTCTAAAATAGTTCAAACTGAGGGCAACCCCTCTATTCAAATTAACCCCTTCAAGTTTCAAAGAAGAGAAATCATGCAGCCATAACAGATCAGGACTCTAACATCCATTGTAGTAAGGTAATCCGCCACTTGATTACCGTCCTGCCATACATGACTGATTTTGGTGCCATTAGAAAGCATAACATTTCACTTTTTGATAATATAGAAGATGGACAAAGGCAACGGAAAAAAATCATTAAGAGCATGATGCAGAATTTTAGAATCAGTTTCAACCTCGGAGATATATAGCCCTTGGTGGTGGCATAGGGAAATACCTATATACATGGCATTGGCTTCAGCCTAGAGGGAGGACCCATAACCTTACCAAGAGGAGAATGCCAGAAGAACCGATCCCCATTGGGCTCGCACCACACCACCTCCACGTAGAGCACCCATTGTACAGGACCCATCGATATTGAGCTTGAGACCTCTGATGGGAGGAGACCAACATACCTGGATCCTCTACGGCCACACGACGGAGCACCACAGAAGTGTGATCCCATCCAGCTAAGCGAAGGAGAATAAAGCTAGGAGTTGAAGAGGCTGACCAGATCCGAGAGATGAAATTGCATCCTGCAGATGATGGACCGGCCCGAAGCATACTTCCCCTCAAATTGAAACTTATTTCTAGCTTTCCAGAGCGCCCAACAACCAATAGATAAAATCATCACATGAGCCATTCTCTCTGGTCGTTTATCACCTGATCCATGGAACCATCTATCCAAGAATAGGAGACCTTCCAGTGAAGGAACATGAGACCCTATAAACTCCCCAAAACAGCCCCAGACTACTCCCTCCCACTCTTCAGAGAAGAGAAGATGATCAATTGTTTCCTACTTTGAAGATGTTCAATAGAAAAACCTAGAAACCAACTGGATAACATAATGTGTAATATTACCATAAGTGGGAATATCCCCGTGAAGAATCCTCCATTCCAAAAACGTGAATTTCGATGGCACCACATAGGTCCACATAAGCTCATTCCTCCCATTTATAGGCCCCAGAGAGTTCCTAATACCACAAATCTCTCGAGCAGAAAAATTCTTCGAAGAACAAGAAGTGAAAACACACTGATCAGGAGCCTGGTAAAGAGTGATGTGATTAAATAAGTCCTTCTTCTCTTCATTCGGCAATGTATTAATCATGCTCGGGTACAGACTTTCTTCCCGGAACAAAATAGAAGGAACATGATAGCCCAAATAATCAAGCATTTTCCCTTTCCAGTTATGGTGCCAAAAGGAAATGTTACCCCTCCAAATAATCCATTGTGAGTGCTCACGATTCTCATTAACAAGATTCAGCAGGTTATTCCATAACATATGGCCCCTTTCTCTCCCTGAGGGCAGGCCGTGTTACAAAAAATACATCCTTTGACCCCAAAAAGTACTCTGGTCCACAATTTCCCATGCCAGTTTTGCATGCATGCCACTGAGAGTATCAGCTAGACTCCTCACAATAATATCTCCTTCCCTAGCTGGGCTGGGCACCTTACTCCATCAACCCAATCTTTTTTTTCGCTTTAGGATCCCAAATGAAGCTGGCCAGGAGCGTTTCCATGCTGGAAATAACACCTTTTTGAGCCACAACCGCCAAAAGAGCATGAACTGGAATAGCTAAAAGAACACTGTTAATGAGAGCAATACAACCTCCAAATGACAAGTAACTATTTTTCCAGTTATGAATACAGTCCACAATTTTGGTGGTATGAAAATCAAAATCCCAAATTCGATGCCTGATAGGGGAGATCGAAGCCCCAATGTAGTGCAAGGGAAAAAATCATCAATGCATTGCAAGATTGATTTGGATATCAAAGTTGCAACTTTGAGAGCATTTATTTGATATTAAAAATGAACTTTTCTATTTGTTGATAAGTTGACCACTCTAGTAGCAGTACTCTTCCAGAATCCTATTCAAGCCACCAATAGACATTTTCCCAGCATTAATAAACATGAGATTATCATCAGAAAACATAAGATGAGAGACATACTTATCTCTCATAGACCTCCTATATGAAAGAACCTCCCAATTCTGGATAATTTTACAGATAATCCTTCCCAAAACATCCTTGTTGAGGATGAATATACTAGGGGACAGCGGATCTGCATGGCGGAGGCCAAAGATTGCCTTAAACAACCTATAGGACTTCCCTAGAAAAGAAACCTCCATCCCTGGAGAACTGAAACATCTAAAATGAAGGTTAATTTTCCAAGGTGAAAAACCCATATTATCCAATACCTTATTGATGAAGCCCCACTCCACAAGGTCGTAGGCTTTATTCATGTCCAACTTGAGAGAAATGTTAGATCCCTGAGTTTTAATGTTGATATCCGTTATCATTTCATGAGAAAGGGAAATTTCCCCATGGGTAGAAAGACCCCTCAAAAAACTGTGCTGCTCCAAATAAATCCATTGAAGATTACAAGAAGGCAATCTATAGTTGATCACACTCGCAAGGATTTTATACGGGAAATTTCACATGCTCACTGGTCTGTATTGCATAATGGAAGAGGGGCTCCGGTTTTTTGGAATCAGAACTATAGTAGTAACAGTGAAAACCCTTGGCAGGTTCCCACCCCTGAAGAAGTCCCTAATTCCTACAATAATATCTAACTTCACTCCCAAGAGCCTCTATAGAAAGATCCCAAGAAAACATACGGGCCAGGAGCACTATCTGGATAAAGATTCATCAGGGCTGAGAAAATTTCTTTTTCATCTGGAATAGAGCTTAGCCTCTCATTCTCCTGAGATGAGATGCATATGGGAATAACATTGAAGAAACCATTGGATCCTCTAGGATACCTGATGGACATACATTCATAAGGTCTCATCAACAATTCCTTGAAATAAGAGTGGGCCAAGTCACCCACAACATCCCGGACATCCGTGTAGGATCCATCTTCCAACAAAATATTAGGCTTTATGGGTCTCTTTATTTCTTTAATGCAAGCATGAATGAAATAAGTGTTTTTATCCCCATATCTAAGCCATTAAATCCTAGGGCTTCCGTTGCATGCTATTCCTGAGCAAGGAGCAATTCAGCCCGAGAATATATTTTTTCTAGTGGGGTCCTTAAAGGAATAATAATCCCAAACATCTTTCAACATCACTTCAAGAATTTCAATTTCCCTAAGAACTCCATCAATATCATTGTAAATACGGGGAAAGACTTTTTCACAAGAAAGAAGACGACTCATAAGATGACAGAGTTTATCATGAATAGAGATCCAAGGGTTACCCTGCCCATGATCATTCCACATATCACATACCAGATCCTAATAACCTGGCTTAGAAACCCACTATTGGTGAAAAATAAACCTCTCCTGCTGATCCTGCCCTAAGGAAACTGATACCAAAAGAGGGTAATGATTAGAGATACCTCAATCCAGATGACGAAATTTTTAGGAGGAGAAAATATAAATCGATTCTATATTGGCTAGAAATATATCAATAAGACTCCAAGGTCGGTGAGAACCCCTATGATTTTTTCACTAGGTAAAATCATCCCATGAGTAACCCAAGTCAGAGAAGCCTTTCCCTTCCATAAACTGATTAAAATCCTTGATGAAATTCTTCTAAAACGGTCCATGGCCTTTCCTCTATTCGGGGTAAGCAACAACACTGATTTCCCCTCCAACAAACCAATGGGAATTACCCAGGTTGAAAACATTCAAATCAATCTATAGCTTAGCTCTCTGAAGGGGGTCATAGATCTCATACACATAGGTTAGGAAGAAAAAGCTACCAATGGAATTTAACTTGGATGTAATGAATTGATCCCAATATTTCACTATTTCAACAGAAATAGAATTATTCTAAAAGATCGAAATATGATAGTTGTTTGAGATATCTTAAAGACAGCCTGACATCAGTATCATCCACATGAAGTCTCAAATCTTATATTGACTTTTCTTTGTTTCAATAATAGCCACAACCGCACCCTTGTGCACCCTGATAAAAGAAACTAAAAAATATGCCTTAACCTAATCCCCTAAACCCTGAGCATTCCATTGAAGGTTAGGAATCATTGAATGTTGCGCGGTCTGGCTTTGCCTCCAGAACTAGTAGCCCGCTAGAAATGAGAGACATACCTATGCTTGAGTAACCTGACTTGAGAACGGGTACGAACACCCTCACTAGAAAAATTCTTCCCTCCGACCAAAAAAACCAGGCACCCCGGACAAGAATTATGCTCGCTAACAGGGTAGGAACCATATAGAAGAGAGGCCTCTAACACTGATGGGATACTATGAAAGGTTTCCAACTACTGCACTGGATGAACTATCAACTATTGCTCAAATTGAGGACCACATTGAGAGCTCACAGGGCTGGCACTACTGTTAGGATGAGAGGCTTCCGTAGGCACAACTGATTCAGCCGGTGAAACACGAGACAACCTGGGCCACAGAGAAGATAGCCCATGTAAACCAAAAGAAAAAGAACATGACCCAAACAAACAAACATCCAGGAGTGAAAACTTCACTAGATAAGCGATGAAAGCATGAGGAACAGAGCAACTCACCCCTTAACAGATACACCAATAGACGAGGCACATGTATAAAGATCCTTACAAATCAACTCATCGACAAAAGTAGATACATAAGACCTTGGTAACAAATGAAACTCGGCAGTAGGGGACACACCATGAGCAGCCATTGGCATCGAGGAAAAACCTTCAGGTCCTCAAACGGTAGGAAGGAAGGATGATCACCCACAACACCCCTGGAAAGAGGAGGATGATGGGATCACCTATGAAAATCTAGCTGGCTTTTGCGACATATTTAGAGAGCATGACCATGCAGCAAGCAATGAGAACAAAACTGAGGAGACACTGGGAAGAAGGTATCTAGATTCCATGAGAAACCATCATGAGAACGGAGCAAAAACATTCAAGGCGGAGGCCTAGAGATATCCAATTCAACAAAAAATCGATCCACTAAAAAATCATCACTAGTGGATGTTCTAGAATCAGTGTATATGAAGCGTCCCAGAGTATCTCCAATGGACTTAAGGAGCCCACCATTGTGGAAAGGAAGAGGAAGTCCCGGGAGATGAATCCTGACCACAACCATCGGTCATTCCTTACCCCTATGAGCATCCCAAGACCAGCGTGAGAGGATGAAGGACCAGAGACCGAACACCCGAGGGGACAGACACCATGTTTGAAGAAAATCTGCTTCCGAGGAAAAAACTATGAAAATGTACCTTCTGTGAATCGACGAGATCTAAACACCAGAGAGAAGACCCTAAGAGAGGAAAATCCTTCTGAAGTCCGCTAAGGGGGGCTTTGTAGCCCCAAAACGAGCCACAATAGTCCATTTTAGATAGGCCTCCACTTCAAAAAGAGAAATCCTTGGGAAATCCAGAGTTAAACCTCCAGTATCATTCGATACCTTCATATCCAGGATGCAGTCATCGAGGAAACAACAGTGAGGCACCGCGCATGACATCCTGTAGAGAAAATATTTAAATGATCCACGCCAAGCGGAGGGCATAATAGGGCTAGCGCCACCCCCAGCCACTAGAGATAGAGGCACCGAGGAGGAGTAAATCTCCGACAGATGAAATGGGGGAAATCCAATGGTTTGAAAATTTGAAATTCGACGCGGCGCGTTGGGCACGTTCTCCTGAGAGGAATAGGAAGTAATTTTTTAAAATTATTTTTGGTAATTTGATTTTGTTTTTGATTAAGTTAACTCGGATTATGCCTGAGAATATGGGCATTACTTGGTTCCCTATGGTATTTGAGACTAGCAATCATTGGAAAAGTCTCGCTACATGGGTTGACTCTTTTGAGTGCAATTTCAGTTTCCATAGAAAAATTGCAAAAACAAAAAAAAAACAAAAAAAATAATAAAAAAATACAATAAAAAAATTTGATTACTCATCTTAATATTGAAATGTGATTCCACTATGTGATTCCATCATTTCCCTCTTGAATAATTAAGAACCCCCATTTCTAATGTGATGCACAACACATCATAACTCTTAATTGATATTTGATGAAACATGGTAAAGAATTTGAAAAAATCATGGGCTTGGAATTGGGATCTACTTATGAAACATTATTTTAATAAAATAATTTTATGAGTTTCATGATTGAATTTTATAAGGGTTTTGGTTGATCATTGTGTATTAAAATGTTTTTGGAAAAAGAATTTGAATTTCATATTATTGAGATATATTTTTCTCGGGACTAGGAAAACTCAAGTTTGGTTGTTTGATTAGCCACTAAATGAGGATAATATTAATTATTAATATATATAATATTCAGGTGATTTTTTATTCATAAACACCAATTTATTCGATTTTACAATTTAAACATCATTTCACATTATTATTGCAATTCCTTCTTAAAATGCACTATTATGTTGTACATTTTTAATCATCATTTAAAATAGCAAATGATCTTGATTTTATTTTCATATTTTAATTTCCAATTTCTAATTAAGTTGGTAACAATTCATACTTTTGGTGTTTTGGAAGATTCACATTGTAAGATGACCAAAATGGTTTTTCATTCAAAAAAAATCTGGAGAAGGAAAATCGTACACCAGCCCACTAATGAGAATGTGGGGCCCAAAATGCAGTCCTAATGAAGCCCAAATTTTTTGGCATGAGAGAATAAATATATAGGAATAAATAATTCTTCATAATCCAGGGCTAGTTCGGCCTCCAGGGTGGTTATTAAGGTGGATCAATTTAGAGATAAAATTCTGGGCCGGATTCTGTGGCCTAGAAAAAAAGCCCACCAATTTAATCATATCTCGGCAACCACATATCCATGTGATCTGAAATATTTCGTAGAACTCGGAGATTTCTGAAGCTTCACCTTTTTCTTTTATGGACCACTCTAATTCGGCCATCTAAAAGGCTATTTATATGCATCTGTTTGGTGAATGGAAGTTGGATTCCACCTCAGGTCTAAGTTGGATAAATCAACTCTCACTCACCTTTCCACCCACCTATGGCCTACCAAAATTAATTGAGGTGACTTTGACTATTGAAATATTGCCACAAGACTTCAAAAATTACTATTTAAGGCAGTGGTGGTAGTGTATTTCATAGTCTATGGAGTTTTCTTTCACTATAATGTTATGCTGCGATTTTGTTGTCTCAAGTTTGTCTTCCACATGTAAGTTGTTTTAATTCATCCTTGTTTCATAATAAAAGTTCTTCTTCTCTTATTATTATGTTATTATACTTCTCACATTGATACTGTTTCCTTATGGTGTGAATTTACTCACACCAAACCTTGTGAAATTATTCACACAACGGTGGAGTGATCATTTTCTTTTTATTGTTTTCTTTAGTTCTTCAAATCCTCACTCATGAGTCTAATTTCCACTTACCTTGAAACCAGAGCATCAATGGAGGGATATACCACTTATGGGTTGATCCAAGGGAGTATCAAGGGGCTGGATTGGATTTCATTTATCAACCCCTTAATGTCAAATCTCTTCTTTAATTGAGATTTTTATATGGTGATTTTTAAATTCCATCGTCCTTGTTGAATTTAAGGCTTCAAACTTTGAGTGCTAATATGAACCATTACAATGAAGTGCTCAAAACCGTGATCCTTAAAGTGTAAAAGTGATTAGTATTAAAGCATATAGGTATTTAACCAATAATTTATGATGTTGTTTGGTCTTCTTAAATGAAACCATATCAAATATAAGAAATTCAAATCGTTAAAAAAGAATCCATCCAATCTAACCCTAGCGATAACCTAGGATCAACTCATTATCTTAATTGGAATTTACATAAATCTATTAGTGATACCTTAAACTGAGCTAAAATCAACCTATGTTGTCCACTTCATTGTCAAAAACAATCCACAAATGTACGTGTCTATAGGTTACTTCCTAGGTCTCTAAGGATTCGATAACCCAAGATAAACTACATGGACCATTCTACCATTATCTATTGGGTAAATTTGAGCTTCAATCAATAGTAAAGTCCTATTTTTAATGCAAATATCAGTACTAAAAACTTTTGATCATGCATTGGATAGTTGTTCTAATTGATTTTCTGCTTCCATGAGGAATAGGATATCACTTTATAATTTTTCATCAGCACACGGCCTAAATTTTTTTTAGCATCACTATTCTCCACAAAGAGTTATGCACTTGTTAGGAGTGTGAGTAATGGCACAATGATTATCCTCCAATTCAACTCCTCAAAACAGTCTTCTCATTCTTAATTCCAGACAAACATTACTCCAATCTGGGTCATTTTTTTCATTAGGTTTGGATATTATGAAAAGTGCTTCAAAGCGCATCGATAATACCTAGCTAGTCCTATAAATCTCTGGATCTCCGTCAAAAATGTATTTCTAATCCAATCTTAAATCACCTTTGTCTTGGAAGTGTCCAACGATATCCCTTTTTTGGTGATAACATTCCCCAAGAATGATACTTCCTCCATCCAGAACACACATTTATGGTACATTTCATACAACTTCCCCCTTCACAATGTCGTTAACATAATATTAAAAATCTCTACATGTTCTTCTTTTCTCTTTGAGTATCTATGAATATGATCAATAAAGACTACCACAAATTTGTTGAGGAAATCTCAAATGACTTTATTCATTAAATCCATTAAAATTTATAGAGAATTATTGATTCCGAATTGAATAAATACAAACACATAGTGTCAATGCCTTTTCTTAAAGGTAGTCTTGGTAATATCTTCTGTCCTCACCATAACTTGGTGATATCCTGACCATAGGTCCACCATAGAGAAATAACTTGCCACAAGAGACATATTAGAAAATACATTTATCCATTTTAGGGGGTACATGTTCCTTATCATGTTATTATTTAGCTCTCAAAAATCAATGGCGAGGTTCATTGAACCATCCTTCTTCTCAGAAAAGGGGACTGACACTCTCCATGGTAAAGCACTCGAGCATATAGAACACTTCTAACGATTCTCCAGTAACTACTTTTCAGCTCTTCTAGATCTACAATGTCCATTTTATATCATTTCATTGATATAGGAAGTGATCCAAGAATAATTTGAATTGAGAACACAGCCTATTGATCTAGAGGATGGCTGGGAAACACTTCAAGGAATACTTCAGTTTAATCCCTCACGATTGGCAAGTCTTCATGCATGATTATCTACTTTGTCTCAATAATTTGAGCTATAAATTCTTTCTCATAAATAGTTAATATCCACTCTTGAGAAAATGATTCTAAAGGACATTCTTATTCCTTCTAACACATATAATGAATTTTTGGACGGTATGGGATGTGAAGAGTGATCTACCTTATCCAATTGATGATGTTGGATTTGAATAAATATAGTCAATCTATGCCCAATATAGAATGAAACTCTACTAAAGGAAGTATGAATAGAAATACTAGGTGGTCCATTCCAAAAATATTAAATGAGTAAGAGTTATAAATTTTTGATGTAAGGATTTTTCCATTCACTGTTATCAAATATAACTTCTCCTAGAGATTTTGAGGTGGTGTTTAAATGGTTCTACTAAACTCGAAATATATGAAAGAATCTTTATAGCTAGAATCAAAGAGTACGTTCGCTATTCCTGAATGAATAACTAGTATACATATCACCATCTCTTTTTCCAGCACCACCATAGTAGAAGTGGAAGCATAATCCCTTCTTTGTTACCTTTGAGGTTGTGGATGATTGTCTCTGAAAACCCTCATCTTAGGGAAATTGTTCTTATAATTCCCATGATTATTTTTTGTTGTAGTGATGCACTATATGCTGAGTGTTTATCAGAACCTTCCTTTCATCTTCAACATTAGCAGGATTCTTCATATCCCATTGGTAATTTTTATCCAGCTGTCCCATCATTCCACATTTGAAGCAACTCTAGGTTCCCTTGAGACAGTTCCCAATATGTTTTTCAAACAATTTTTACACATTGGATGTACTGGCTTCATTCGATCATGGAATTTATTTTTAGAACTGCCCACATTAGATTCCATTTTCCTCTACTTTTCACCTGGACCATAATACCACTGAGATTTTCTAATCTCTATTTAAACCATTAGGGAACAATGAAAAATCTCCTCATAACTGTCAATGTCTCGAGTCATAAACAATTTTTGTAGACACATTATTAGTTTTCAAAAGAAGTGATTAACCTTTCATTCAGTGTTCATGAAAAATCCAGATGCATTCCTTTTAATACTTGTGATGTTTTATTCATAATACCTAATGGAACCATATTCCTTGTACATGTGTTCAGGTCTCTCTCTCTATCATGAGATGGATGGTTCAAGGAAAATATTTATTGAAAAACATTCTCTTGAATTCCACCAAAGCATTGGATTCAATTTCCTCATTGGTATACGTATTATTGATTAGTGTTCACCACTGATTAGTTACCCCATCCAAACAATATACCACTATAACAAATATATGTTCATCTAAGCAATGGAGGATAGTGAATATCGTTCAATGGAGTTATTACACCATTCCACATGTAGGGTATTGGAAAATCCATTAAACATGGGAGGCATTTTCCATATGAATGATTCAATGAAAATATTCTCTTTCATTGGAGGAGGAGGGTGTTCCAAATGATTCATGTTATTATTCATAATATAGGCTATCTGAGAAAGTACTTTCATGATTTTTTGAGCACCAATTCACATCATATCAGGCATATAATTAGAAAATCCTTTTCATTCCCAATCACATTGATTGTTGGTATGTGTTATTCTATTTCCCTCCATTAACTAAGAAGAAGAACATGCAATTATAGGGCTGTAATACATAGTTATTGATCATAAAATGTAAAAAAATTTCATAAGAGGATAAAATTATAAAGGAGAAGTATATCCTAACTTGTGATTCCCAGTTTTTAAATCTATTTTATCCTTGATCTATTTTGTAACTCATATTCTTGTGGTATTTTTTTCATTCCCTTAATAATTTTTGTACTACACTCATGAATTTACCAAAGCATATCCACTTGGAATGTCAAAACAAGAGTACAATAAGGCCCATTGTCATGCACCTGTTCTCATTCGAGTCTACATCAATATGGTGTTTCCCGGTTTTATCCCAAGATACAGATGTTCCAGAGCCACCTCAACCTATTTGTATCCTGACAGGGATGTATTTGATTAATAAACCACATACTCTATACATACCAAAATATGGCATGGTTTCATATACTTAGTCACATCCTTTAGGTTCTTACAAAAGTGCTCTATTCAAAATCTCTAAAAATTACTAGACCATCCTATGATACTAACTATACAGACCCTAGACTTTTATATATAACATTACCTGATTTTAAGCATAATTATACATCAGAGTAAAAGCCATAGATTGTGATGTTTAGTGTCTAGGATTACTAGGTACATAAATCATAAAACCTTGAAATAAAAAACAATTCTTTATTTATTCTCCATAAAGTTCTCGTAACTTCCTCTGATCCCTTACATCTACATAGGGTACCCTAGGGATCACATGAATAATGGGATGACCAAAAATTCCACTATGAGAATAAACATAGGAATACGTCTTTAGCACCTGGGATAGATATCATGATATAATGATACAAAATAGAATATATAAAAATAACATATAAATTTTGTATCATATAAACAATATATTATAGTAATGTGGCAGTAACATAAATCATGATTTTAGCACGATTCATGGGTTGCTGCATAAATATGAGGAAAATTCAATGTTAACCACCAAGATCGTTGCACATGGTAGCACGGGTCAAGGATAATCACCAAGAATATTGCCCATAATGTCTCAGGAGACTACTATTTACCCAATGAATTGGAGTTCTATCTATGAGAAACCATCATAACATGTTAATGAATAATATTTCCACATAAATAATCATGGATAATCAAACATACATATGCATAAGAGAACCCATGTAGAGAAATGGGTATCACATTCATGTCATAAAGCAAAGGAATGGTAGTATCATCAAAGTTTCCTTGAGAGAAAGGAATTAAAACTTATGTGGAAATTAATAAGAAAATATATTCATATAGCATTTAATGTGATTTCAAATAGAAGTGAGAACTTCTATGATGGGTATTTATGAAATTATTAGCATTAAATCATTTTAGTGTGGTTTCATGGAAAATACTTGAGAGAATTTAATATTAGAAAAGGAATAATGTTATATATAAAAAAAGAAGAGAAAAAATATGGTATTCATAATAAAAATTCTGATTTTATAAAAATAGATGTATCTTGAAATAAATGGTAGAGTGCGGTTGGATTGGGTAAAACTTTGGGATGTTCCTTAAAACGAGTTTGGTTATTAGGATGTATCGAGGAGGGATTCACTTAAAAGAATATATATATCCAAAAATAGAATGAGGTATAGATAATGAGAAAAGGTTTTTGAGAAGATAAAAAGTATTTAGATTTTGTACATATAAAAGAAAATACAACCTCATTCTGGTAGAAATAATTATAGAGAAACCTGAAGAAATAAATGCAGTTTGGGTAGAATCCCTTATAGAAAGTTAGAATGGTATCATGTATACATAAGAGGTCATAATGAGAGAGAAATATATTTTCCATATTTTATAAATAATGAGTTATTTATAGGGAAGTTGAAATATCATACCCCATCATTAAGAATTATATGTAAAAGGGCATATCATAGAGGAGATTCTTGAATAAATGTGACAAAGAGAGGACCCCGTACATTAAGTCTGATGGTGTTATCAACATGTTATTAATAACCTAAATAATAAATTTAGGTCAATTAATTAATAATTAAAGACAATATTTTACATATAAATTATTTACTATAATATATTTGATTTCATTCATATCCTTTTTGATTGGTTCTGAGGTTCAATTTCATTGTTCGAGCTCATTTGTTTCCGAGGTTTTAATTATTGGTTAACTTATATTCTTTTTTGGAAACACATGGAAGATGAAGGATGTAGTATACAACTGATATTATATAACATTAGTGATCATACAAAAGTTTACATAGTTATAAAATTCATTTGTTTATTTGGAGTGAAGGTGAGTCATTAAATAAAACATTAATGTTAAATGCTTGGATTAACTTGGAGAATTTGTTCAAAGATAACATGTTTTGTACTATTATTCTACATCATGTGTGAAAAATGATTCTAGAATAAGACATAATATAAAATAATTATTTAATATTCTATTTCAACTATACTAATTGTATCATGACTAGGATAAAAGATGGTAAAATAAATGGACAAACCGCCATCCGTGAATTTGATTAATTAACACATCATGGATGATATTTTCATTTCTATTGTATAAATTTAAGAAGAATGAGATATGATATGAATTATCCCATTATAATAAAAGAATTATTGAACATTAATGTTACTGGATATATCATACTCTTTGGGTGATGGGAGGTGAGGTAAGAAAAGAAGAAAAGAAAAGAACTTGAAAGAAAATAAAAGAATCAGAAAGTGGAATTTACCTCTAGAGTTTATCTACTTAAGAACACTTAATGAGAGTGTATTTATACTTTAGAGGATACATAGGGTTGTTGGATGTTGTGGATGATCTTGGGTAGAGATTTGAGTATAATTTAGGGAAGGTACAAGGCTTGAGTGGAGTGATGATAATATGTAAATAGGGGTGGTATTTATTGGGGAGGAAAGTGGTGATTTCTTAATATTGATTTTATTATTTAATTAATTTCCCTCAAGACCATAAATATTGGTGATCCCATGATCAAAAATAGTTATATGTGAATGTGATTTAGAACCAATTGGGATTACATCAGTAGAACATCATTCATGACACTATAAATCAGTTATTTAGCTTAATTTTCAAATTATTGTATTTTATTATTCATCAGAAAATTCAAATATTTTTATCAAATCCCAAATATTCACCCTAAACATTTTCTCACATATATAATTTATTATTAATCTCCTTTTTTAAAATTTAATTTTCTAAATGTGATTAATATAATTTTTAATTAAAATCATAATTTACATGTAAAAATAGATTTTAAAACTATAACTGATTTTATAATGATTTCAAAAATTAAATAATGACATATAGAATTATCATAAAAAAGAATATATCAAAATTTCAATTTATTCACACAATTTAGTAGAATAAATTTTCTTTGAAATTAATTAATTATTTATAATTATTTATTTATGACTTATAAAAAAAGATATACTTTTACTATGGTCATATCATCAATTATAAAATTCCCAAATTTTATACATAAAATCAAGGGTGAGATTACTATTCTTTTGTATGATTTACTATTACTATGGTTCATATCACTATTCATAGGGTCGGTTAATATTGGTCATAAATTATGTTATATCCATTTGACAACAAACATCTTACTGTTTGCAACAGTGCATGTCATATTTTTGATATCGAAATCACAGAAGTGAAAATGTTATTTTTAAAGGTCACATGGTAATTTTTAGTTCATTATGTTGTGACATCATGTTATTATATAAAATAATTATAAGAATAAAATTTCTATTGATATAACATTAGGTTTTTACATTCCCCCCCTTATGAAATCTCGGCCTCAATTTTTTTTACATTCTAAGCCATAAATAGGTTCATGTACTTTTCCTTTATTGCCTAATACAGTTCCCATGTGTCCCCTTCATACTTATGGTTCCATCATATTACTTTCATTAGGTGAGTTGTCTTGTTACATAGAAATTTGTCTCTACGATCAACAATAATTATTGGCTACTCCTCGTAAGATAGATAATTCTCCAACTGTACCACCTCTAAAGATATTTCAAGTGAATGGTCTCGTATGCACTTCCTTAAGAGGGTTACATGGATGATATGGTGTACTTGGGACATGGTAGGTTGAATTTATAGTCGATAGGCCACAACACTGAAATTATCATGAATCTTGATGGGGATATTGTACCTGGGACTTAGTTTTATTTTCTTCCCATACCTTATAGCCTTCCTCCCTGGTGATAATCATAGAAATACCATGTCGTCAACATTGAACTCATGTTCTCATCGACGATTGTCTATATAACTATTTTTTCATCCTTGAGCTACCTTGATGTGATGCTAAATGATTTTCACTTTTCTACCACCATTTATTTGAAATATCAGGTCCTATCATCTTATGGTCACTGACTTCATCCTAGCACCCTAGTGTTCTACAGATTTTCCTATAATGGGAATCATATGGTGCCATTTAGATGCTCGAGTGCAAACAATTGTTGTATTTGTATTCAACCAGTGGATGATGTTGGTACCATCCTTCATTGAATTTCAAAAAACATGATCTCAACATATCTTCTAGTTTCTAAATAGTATGCTCAGATTGTCTATCAGTTGGAGTATGATAGGCCATACTGATGTTTAGTTCATTTATTAGAGAATGATGGAGACTTTTCAAGAAAATCAAGGTGAATCTCAAATCACAGTCAAATATAATTGATAGTGTTATTCAATGAATCCTTAACACATATTTGATATATATCAGTGTGAGTTTATCCAATGAGATGTCCTCTCAAATTGTGATAAAGTTAGATGTGTTTGTAAGGTGATCCACAATGACCCATATAGAATTTTTTCCTCTAGATGTCCTTAGAAGTCTAGTGACAAAGTCCATGGTGATGTTCTCCCACATCAATGTAGGTATGGGTAGTGTTTGCATCATCCCCTTAGACTTTTTTCTTTCGTACATCACTTTTTTACATACCAGACACGTTTATGTATACTCAGCAATCTCCTTCTTCATTTTATCCCATAAAAAGTTCCCTCAGAGATCTCAATACATCTTTGTGCCCCCTGAGAGGATAGAGAAGGTCGAGTTGTGTATAACATTCAGAATCTCCTTCATTATATATGGATCAGAAGGTATAAATAATCATGGCCCAAATCATGGAACTCCTTCCTCATCAATCATGAACTCATAGGATTTCCCATTTTTAAAGGCTTCCACCCCTTTCTGAATTTCCACATCTTTTCGTTGGGAATACTTTTTTTCTCCATAAGGGATGGTTGAGACATAATTTGGTAAAGGATTTATGATGTTCCTCCATTTGTGATTCTAATGTCCATCCTCTAAAAATTTATAAAGATATGATCCATTTCAACTCTCATCTTTAATTAAGATGCAGGGTCCTTTCTGCTTAGAGCATCTGCCACCTTGTTTTCTTTATCCGGATTGTATTGGATTGAGAAATAATAATTCTTGATGAGATATATCAACATTTATTGGAAAATATTAGGTTATTTTTGGGTGAATATATAATTGAGACTGTTGTGAGCATTATATATCCCACACCTCCCCCCATAGAGATAATGCTCCCATATTTTTAATGCAATGATCACAGCCGTCAACTCCAAATAATGATTTGGTTAGTTTTTATCATGGATTTTTGGATACCTTGAGGTGTAGGATATAAATTTACCATTTTAAAATAGAACACATACTAATACATTCTTTGAAACTTCATTGCACACCCCCAAAGAGTTCTCCACTTGTTTGGACAGTGATTGATGGAATAGTCATTAGCATCTTTCTGAAATCCTTAAAACATTGTTCACATTCTTGTGTCCATAAAAACATTACTCCCTGCTTTCTTATAGTTTTCATTGGGTTTGAAAATAATAAAATATTCTTCACAAATCATCGATAATACCCAATTAGACATAGAAATCTACAGATCTCAATTAAAGATGTTGTCCTAGGCCACTCTTCAATCACCTTTGTCAAAAAGGGTCCACAGATATCCCTTTTCTAGTGATAACGTGCCCCAAAAATGATACTTCCTCCATAAAAACTCACATTTACTATACTTTACATACATATTCTCTCTTAAAAATGACTTTAACATAGTATTCAAATTCTCTTCATGATCCTCTTTGCTTTTCGAGTATATTAGAATATCATCGATAAAGTCAACTAAAAATTTGTTGAGGTAATATCTAAAGACTCTATTTAGTAAGTCAATAAAATATTTTGGAGCATTAGTGAGTCTAATCGGAATCAATATTACCTCATAGTATCAATACCTTGTACGAAATCTATCCATTGAAATGTGTTCCTTCCTCACCATTACTTGGTGATATCCTGACTGAATGTCCATCTTAGAAAAATAACTGGCCCCACAAAGCTAATTGAACATGTCATCTATATATGGTAGGGGAAACTTATTTTTATCATGATTTTATTGAGATAAATAAAATCCATATAGAGGCACGTATATACATTATTCTTCTTAATGAAGAAGACTTGCGCTCCACACATTGAAGTACTTGGTCCTATAAAACCCTTCCCCAGATTATCCTGTAACTGCATCATCTTATCTTATAGATCTATTATGGTCATACCATAAGGTGTATTTGATACAAGTAGAGATCTAAGAAAATGATAAATTTAGAAATCATCCTTTCAATGAGGAAGAAGACTAGGCCACTCTTTAGGGAATAGATTAGTGTAATCCCTCATGTTGGGCTTGTCTTCATGCATGATTCTCACCACTGTCTCAATAAGTTTAGCTAGAAATTATTTCTCATAATGAATTAATATCCACACTTGAGACAATGATTCTAATGTATACTAATCATCCTCCTTACACTTGTAAAGAATTGGAAGATACTTTGGGATTTGAAGTGTGATCTCCCTTTACTGAAAGTGGATGTTTTCATTTATTAAAGGTATCTAATCCATTCCCAAGATGGTGTTGAACTCCGCTAACATATATATGATGATATTTTTTGGGAGGTTCACCCCAAAAAAATTAGCCGGTGGTGATTTATAAACCCTGAATTAAATTATTTCCCCTTAACTATTCTCATAGATAACATATCCTCTAGATTTTAATGTGGTGTTTGAATAGTTCTACTAAACATGTAAGATATGAAATAACGTGTAGAACCAGTATCAAATAGTGTAGTCACTTTTATTGAATGAATAACTAGTGTACCTACCACCACATCATTTTCATGATCCATCTTAGTTGCAGTGACAATATAATCCCTTCCTATTTCCTTAGAAGTTGTTGTTGATTTATTCTGACAACCCGGGACATAGGGATATTGTTAGCATAATCCACATGCTCCTTGAAGTTATTGAATTTCACTAAAAATTGAGTGTTGATCTGAATCATCCTTTATTCTTCCATATTTGTGACATTATTCATTTCTTGTAAGTATTTTTGTATCCAAATTTCCCAATATTCCCCATTTTAAGCAATTCCATGTTCACTATAGACAGTTACCAATTAGACTCTTCCTTCAATTCTTACATGTTAGATAGACGGTCTTCATTCGATCATTGTATTTATTTGCAGAACCACCCACATTAGATTATATTTTCTTCTTGTTATCATCAACCATGTGATACCACTAAGATTCTCGGATCTCAATTTTGTACTGGAGGAAAAAATAGACAATATTTTCCTAACTGTCAATGTCTCAAATCGCCAACGCTATTCATAGACTTGTCCTTCATACCCTAAAGAATTAACCCTCTTTGAAAATAGTTTTCATGTAAAATATAGAGGTGAACTTTGCATGGTTTATAATTTTGGCATCATACTCCCTAATGGAATCATCTTCCTTTTTCTTGAGTTTGAGGAACACTCTTTCTATCTTGAGATAGAGGGTTTGGGGAAAATATTTATTGGAAAACATTCTCTTGAATTCCTCTCGAACCATGGAATCAATTTCCTCATGGTGCATTGTATTGTTGATCAATTTCAACCACTGATAATCTTCCCCATCGAAATGATAGTCTACCAGCACAACTTTCTCTACTTCTGTTCACTAGTGGATAAATAATATAATTTCAATGGAGTTAATCCACTCTTACTCTATTAGGGGATCAAAAAATACACTAATCATGGGAGGGCTTTTACACATGATGGATTCAATGAAAACATTCTCTTTCTTGGAGGAGGAGGGTGTTTCAAATGATTCACACAATTATTCATAACATGAGCCAGCTGAAAAAGTAGTGCCATGATGTTTTGAGCACCCATTCCCATCATATCAAGGATTTAATTAGGATAGTATTTACATTCCCTATCACATTGATTGTTGGTATTTTTTCTTCTATTTCCTTCCAATAACTATGAAAAATAACTTACAATTAGAGGGATTGAATACATAGTTATTGAGAATAAAGAGGAAAATTTTAACATACGGGGATAATGTTGTAAGGAATAAGTATATATGGACTTTTGATTTCATTTGTTTCAATCATTATTATACTTTATCTATTTCATAACTTATATTCTTATGTGATATTTGTTCATTCCCTTAATAATGTTCTGTAATAATCACATTAATTTACCAATGCACATCCCTCGAGAGTGTCAAACCATGAATAAAGCAAGGCTTATTTCTGTGCACCAATTCATGTTTGAGTCTATCTCAAATCTGTGTTTTTAGGTTTCACCCCTATATACATATGTTCCAAATCCACCCCTATCTATTTGTATATTGACAGGGATGCATTTTATTTATAACACACTTACTCTATAGTTACCAAAATTTAGGGTTGTTTTTTATACTTAGTAATATCCTTAGGTTCTTTACTATAGTGGTCTATTCTTAATCTCCAAATATAACTTGACTATCCTATGATACCAGATATTGTGACCCTATCCTTTTACATATAACATTGCATGATTTTAATAAAAATTAAACATCAGATTGCATGTCATAGATCACAAAGTCTATTGTCTTGGATGATTACGTACATAAAACATAAATCATAGAATTAAAAAAACAATTCATTATTTAATCTCTGTTAAGATCTCATAACCTTCTTTGATCCCTTACATCTTCATAGGTAACCCTATAGTTCAAATAAACAATGGGATGAGTTAAAATCCCAAAAAAGGAATAATCCTAGTATTAAGTCTTTATCACATGGGACATAGATCATGACATAATGATATAAAATGGAATACAAAACCATAACATATAAACATGGGATCATATAAAAATGAATTCACCTTAATGTGTAAGCAACATAAATCATGATTTTAGAATTATTCAAGTCTCTTTACACATACAATATCCCAGGTCATGTTTAACCACCAAGACCATTGCAAATGGTAGCAAAGGTCAAGGTTACCGCCAAGACCATTTCTCATAACGTCTCACAAGAGAAATAATTACACAATTTATTAGAGTGCTATATGTACACACACATCTTAACATGTTCCTAAATATTATTTCCACATAAATGATCATACATAATCAATCATATACAAGAATAAGGGAACCCATCTAGAGAAATGGGTATCAAATATATGTCATAAAGCATAATGAATTGGTGTATCATAAATCTGCCCATGAGAGAAAGGAATTCAAACATAATTTCATCTTCATAAGGTAAAATAATAATATATCATAGTAAGTAATGTCAATGATAAGTGACAACATGTTATAATTGTATTTACAAAATTCATAGAATTAAAACATTTTTTGGGTATTTTTAATGAAAATACTTTAGAATATTTAAAATCGAATGGAAAATAATATTTTATATAAAACCGAAAGTGTTACAATAAGGTTTTAATAATAAAAAATAATGCTTTTATACTTAAATGTGGCTAAAATAAATGGTATCGTGTACTTGGAATTGGGTAAAAATTTGGGATGTTCCCTTAAAACGATTTTGTTTATTGGGTAGTGTCGTAGAGGAAATCACTTAAAAGCATATATATCCCCAAAATAGAATAAGGGATGGATCTAGAAACATGAGTTTTGAGAATAGAAATATATTTCAGAATTTAAACATAAAAATAAATGACACCTTCATCTAGGTAAAAGAAAGAGAGAAAACCTGAAGGAATAAAGGCAGTTCGGGTAGAATCTGTTACGAAAAATCGGCATGGTATCTAGTGTAAATAGTAGGTCATAATGAGATAGAAATGGATTTATAATATTCTATATATCCATAGGGATGTATGGGGAAGGTGATAAATCATAATACATTAATATGAATTATACATAATATGGAATAACATATAGGATATTCTTGAATAAATGTGAGAAAGAGAGGATCCATTACCTTAAGCCGGATGGTGTTATCCACATGATATTAATGACTTGAATAATATAATTTGGTTAAATAATTAATAATTAAATAAAATAAATTTTACATGTTAATTATTTAGTATAACCACTTTGAGTTCATTTATGTCCTTTTTGATTGGTTATGAGGTTCAATTTCATTGTTCGAGTTTGTTTGTTTCCTTGGTTTTAATGATCGACACACTTATATTCATGTCCAGAAACACATGAATGAGGAAAATGGCTGTACATAGTAGAAGTTATATAAAATTAGTGATAATTCGGATAATGATTATAAAATTCATTTGGTTATTTGGAGTGAATGAGAATAATTATATAAACATTAATGTTAAACACTTGGATTGACTTGGAAATTTTGTTCATAACTAACTTGTTCTGTTTTATTATTTTACGCCAAGTGTAAACAAGGATTCCATAACAAAACATAGGATAAGATATAATTATTTTCTATTTCAACCATAAAAAATGTTTCATGACCATAATAGATGGTGGTAAATGATATTGATAAACTATCATCCTTGAATATGATAAATTAACACATCTCGGACGATATTTTAGTTTATTTCGTATAAAAGAATGGAAATAAGATACGATAATTAATTATCCCACTAGTATTACAAAATTATTGTAAATTTATGTTACTGGATTAATAATACCATTTGGGTGAAGGGTGTAGGGTAACGAAAAAAAAGAAAATGAAAGAACATGAATGGAAATAAAGGAATCTGAAAGCGGAATTTACTTTTTGAGTTTATCTCTCTTGAGAACCTCTTAAGGGGAGAGTATTTGATCTTTTAAGGAGGAATATGGTTGATTTATGTGGGGGTGAGCTTGGGGAGATATTTGGGATGAATTTATTTATATAAAAATTCTTGAGAGGAGTGATGTGTAAAGGTAAGGAGGGGTGGCATTTAAAGTTGAAGAGAGGAGGGCTTTTATAATATTTAATTTCATGGTTTATTAATTTCCCTCATGAACATAAATAGTAATGATTCATTTAAAAATAATAGTAATAATTGCATTTGATTTTTAATTAATCGGTCTTATATAAGTAGAACATCATCCATGAATCTATAGATCATGTATTTAGCATAATTTGAACGTTATTGTATTTTACTATTCATCAAAAATTCAAATATTTAAGATACATTCCAAAATATAACCCTAACCATTTTTCAATGTGTAGAATCCAAAAATAAAATCTATGTTTGAGAATTAATTATATAAATGTGAATAATTTAATTTTTCATTAAAATCATAATTTAAATCAAAAAAATAGATTTTAAAACATTATAAATGATTTTATAATGCTTTAAAAATTTACATATGGTCTTATAAAATCATCTTAAAAACAAAAGATATAAAATTGATAATTTAGGAACACCATTTAGTAAAATAAATTTTCCTTTAAATTAACTCATTAATAGAAATTAAATATTTATGACTTACAAAAATACCAATACATTTACTATGGTCATATCATCACATATAGACATCCTAAATGTTATTTATACATTCAATGGTGAGATTACTATTCTATTGGATGATTTACTATTCATAATGGTCATATTACTTTTCATAAGGGTAGTTTACAATTCACCAAAAATAAATTTTGTTCTATTAGTCTCCAAACATCTTACTGATCGCAACTGCGTATGTTAGATTTTCGGAATTAAAATCACAAAAGTGACAATATAATATTTAATAGTCACATGGTTCTTAGTAGTTCATTATGTTGTGATTTAATGTGATTATATGACATAATTATAAGAGTAGAATTTCCATTGATAAAACATTGGGTCATTAACTGGTAATCATGATGAAGTGAGTAATATGAATTGTAATACAAAAAGAAAAAACCAACTTCTTGACATTACAAAAATAATTTGAACCTGATAATATAATCTGAAATTAGTAATATATTGTTCAAATGAGAAGGAAATTGATGTTTGAAAATAAATAATAACTTATCTTATAGGTGAATCCATAATGGTTTTTGGAATAATTTGATCATAGATAATTTTTAAATTCAATGAATGATGATTTGGACTAAATTAAGAAAAATTTTACTTGGGATCTTGTTCTTTGTCCAAAAGAAAATAATGTTTTCAAAACAAAATGGTTGTAAAAAAATTAACATATCAACAATGATAAATTTACAAAAATAATTTCATACTATATTTCATGGTATAATAATAAGCAGATATGGATTAATTTTAACAATTTATGTCTCCAATTACAATACCTGAAACCATCAGATTGAATTTTGTGGTTAATTTTTATTGAAATAAAAATGTATTTCAACTTTGTATTAAATAAAATTTGTTAAATTGAAAAATTATGGAATATGATTACATTGATAAACATGGTTTGTTAATAATTTATAACAATGGTGACATGGTCTAAAATTTAAATAAATCATTATATGGTTTCAATAATTACAATCATTCCACCTATTTAAAACATTATAGTTTTCTAAAGTAATTTAAAATTTCTAAAGAAGAATTTTATGGAAACATATATATGAAATTAATGATTATAGTTACCATTATTTTCATCATTTATGTGAATGATATAACATTTTGATAAGGTTAAACATCATAGAAAATTTTATAAACAGTAATTTTTTTTAGGTTTCTATGCTCAAAGAGTTGGATTTTTTATTGAACTAGAAATTAAACATAAAGGAATAATTTTTTATTCATGTGAAAAATATTCCTTGGAATTATTAAATATAGTTGGATTGGATGAATCAATTGAAATTAACACACATACTATAGTTGGTGTGATAATAATCAATGATTTAACCACAAAATATGAGAATAAGATGGAATTTTATAAATAAAATAACATATTAATAATCTCATTATTTTAGGAATGTATATTTTAATGTTGTAAATTTTTTTCCATGATATCAGAGTGATCCACTATAATCAATACTATTTATAATAATACTAATCCACATGTATGTTAATAAAACATTAAATTATGTCATTATGTATAGATGGGGTAATGTTTTATACTTCCCTGTTTTCACTATCACAAAATGCGAAGGATATTTTAGTGATGAAAAATCAACTTCAAGAGAATATTTTTTTAGGGGAGAATCTTTTTTGGGCTCCCATCATAAAAATTTATATTTAACTTTGAGAAAAATATAATCATAATAGGTTATAGAGATCCATAGATGTACAAAAATGATGTGGATAAAATTTCATCTAGATGAGTTGTGATGGATTGTTTAAAATATATTTTGTATTATTTGTTATAATCAAAGAGAAATTGATATATCTATAAATCGAATGAAAAAATCTTTATAGAATAGAATTTATATTAAATATAATTTCAATGGGGAAATACTTTCTAGTAGAGATATTAAGCGTGATTAAATTTCACGAAAATATCAACTTGAAAATGTATACATTATATATATTATAGAGGAAATATTTGAGGAATATAGGTGAAAACATCATTTTCTTTAGGAACTAATAAGATAATAATGTTATCAATGAACCACCATTTCTATTTGTATCATGTTAGTAAATGGTGAGATGTATGACACCACATAATTTTTATTTCTCTATATTTTATGAATTTTATGATAGTATCATCATATAAAGGGGGTTTATATGAGATAAAAGTTATACAAAAAATAATTGATTGATGGTGATCTAATGAATATCTAGGACAAATTTATTTTCACAATGGTATTGATTTAAATCTATAACATTTATTAATATGGAAGTGTGGTGGTATGAAACAACATTATGAGAATTGTTGTCGGTTGATAGAAAATTGACAGAAGACATTTTGATGAAAGTGTTACTAATAAATTGAAATGGGGGAGTTTGAAGAACTGCTGGTTTCTAATTATAATTACATGTTATTTTTTTTACATTTTATCTATGAATGTTTTTATATTTCCAATAATGGGGATTCTTTAAGGAGGGTGATATGTGGAGGCCCGAACACAATCATGGTATGATACATTGGTTGGTGAAATATTAATGTAACAAAAATAAGGGTACGGACTACCTAGATTAATATTTATTTTAGTGGGAAGATCTTTTGATATAAAACACTAGAAGCATATATAATGTGGTCACCAAAATAAGAGCTTACTTTTGAACACATTACAAGGATAATGTTATACAATCAACTACAAACCAATACAGACCCCAACAGTAATTACCCAATTATAGTGCCTTAACATATTAAATTAGAATATAAATAAGGAAGACGCATCCTGAAGGACCAAATAGTTTAGTAGATTTGGAAAGCTAGATACATATATAATTGTTACATTACAACTTTTAAAAGAAATTAAATATAGAAATTCCATTCGAATATTCATTATTAAAAGATTATCCCAACACGTCATTTATAATGATGATCTTCAAATCAAGGGAAAATATAAAACATAAAGGGTGATGTTAGATTCTCAGTAAAATTAATAATTTAGTGGAATCTAAAAATAAGAAATTATGTATGGTAAATAACTTAAAACACTTCCAATTATAAACACAATTTTATAATATGGTGGGAATAAAAACAGATTAAATAAAGTCTTAAAAATGATAATGGAAAAAGGAAAAATTACCATGAATATTTTACTAGTAAAATAATCCCATGGAATATAAAATAATTATATTATAATGAGGAAGTTCCTAATACATGCCATCATGAAAAAACAATCATGGCTTCGACCAAAACCACTACACATAATCGGGTGAGACGTTAGCCCATACAAAAACTAGTTTCTCTAATAAGACATGTTGACGTACCAAGGGGCTAAAAAGGGCCCTACCAGACACTTACAAATTCTATTGACTTACTCATAAGAAAGCTGTAAAAAATAATAAACAGATAAATTCATATTGAAACTAACATATTTACTATAAATAAATATCGCCAATAATTAAACATAATAACTAACCATTCAGAGTAATATGGTTAATTTTATAATGATATCAAATAAAATTGAAACTAATCATAAAACATTAAATAAAATATTTTATACAACGTCTTAAAACATTTATCTGAATTAAATATAATAATCAACAAGGGTGTTGAGCATACTCCTATAAAACTATGAAATTTGTTTGAGAGAACTACTTTTTTATTTTGAAAATTTGATTTTATTTGGAAAAAATATGTATAAAACAAGAATTTTTATAAGAATTTTTTTCTACAAAAATATTGTATGTTTTTGAAAAAAATTATTTCATAAAACACATTGTGTAGTTCAGTTGAAAATATGTTATAATTTGAGTCATTCCCATAAATCGGGATTACGAATCAAGAAGAATTGAAAATGGAACACTGTAAAACAAGTATTACACATAAACTAATGATTCAAAAATCCATATATATGAGTTTTGAACAAATAAAAATAATATATAAGATTTAAATAAAAATAATTAATCATTAAATTGAGGTAAATACAGTGAATGAATAACCTGATAAAAAACTGACGGTCTATGTAGCATGTTTTCCCTTATGTAGAAATTTTTTATACACATAACCTTAATATCCTTGATAATGAAATTAAATAAATAAATTAATTAATTAATAACATTTTATACATTTATTTTTTTTATTATAATTTTATTAGGTTTATTTATGGCCTTTTTGATGAGTGATAGGATAAAATTTTATTTATCTTGTGTGTTCGTTTCTTTGGATTTCACGGTAATTATACATGTATATGAGAATGGAAATTCAAGTGGAGTGGGAAAATTTTTCTATAATTGAATTCATATGATATAAATAACAATATATAATTTTAAATTTTCATATATATAATTTGGTTACATAATATGAGTATGAATCATTAGATAATACATTTAGTGGTTGACATTTATATTATTTGGTGGTTATTTTTCACAACAAACATGTTTTGTTTTATCATTTAATATTGTGTAAATATATTATTTTTAGTACATAAGAATTGTTTTAATCAATATATTATATTCTTTTTTAACCATGAAATTGATTTTATTACCATCCTTGATGGAGAATTTGATGAACAAAAATTTGTTGTCCATGAAGGTTGTAAATCGGAACCTCACAAATGATGATTTCATTTTTAAATAATAGAGAGTGAGAAAAGAGTTTGATGATGTATTATTCCATTAGAATAAAATATTTCCAGTGTATTTATGCTACTAGAGTCATTATTGTATTTGGATTAGGGTAGGTGTAGAAAGAATAATAAATTAAAAGAACATGGAATGAAAATATAAGGAAAATGGAGAGGATATTAGCTCTTGAATTCTGCTCCTTGTGAACCTCCAATGGGAATTGATTTCATTATTTTGAGGAGACCAAGAAGTCCTAGACATGGGTAAATTGATTTGGAATTGTATTGGGGCGAAATTTGACATGTCCTAAATCTTGGAGGGTTTGAGGAGAAGGGGTGGTATTTATAGTGAAAGAGAGGGTTGATTTTTGAATATTTTATTCATTTGTTTATTATTTTGGCTCAAAACTATGAGTAATTTGAGAATTATCCTAAAAAATATTAAAAAGATTAAGGGAATTCAAAAACTATTTTTGTTTACATCATTAATGACTCATGGAATAGATTATTTTCCATATAAAGTATTTAAACCAGAAATTATCATATTTTACTATTCACAAAAATTCAAGTATTTTAGAGAAATATGAAAAATTCATTATAAAAAATTCTCAACACATAGAATTAAAAAATGGACTCCAATTTATGAAAATAATTTTCTAAAATAGAGAAATTTGTTTTTTAATTAAAATCATTATTTACTCTAGAAATACTGTTTTCAAAATTATAACGAATTCTATAATACTCTGAAAAATTAAAAAAGGTGTCATTAAATTATCCTAAAATAGTAACATAATAAAATATTTATTCTTGAATAAATTTTAATACAATTATTTTTCATTTAAATTATTCATTTAATTATAAAATTTTAATTAAATATTTATGACATACAAAAAATACCAACACTTAATTACTAAATATTAAAATATTTATATACTTATACCATGATATAATTATATTTTATTTTCATTTATAGGTATATTTTAATTATAATTTCATTTGTGAGGTCATAATTTTGTTGTTCGGTTTACTATTCATTAGGGGAACTTTATTATTCCTAAGGTCCTATAACTATTCCATCAGTATAGGTTTCTAAACATCTAGAAATACCTCTATTTCATCCATTCTTCATTTAAAATGATTCTATTTGTTCTATAAGTGAGTCTATTTTATCACACTATATGAAATAGACATAAGATGGGAAATCTCATTGATAAAATTTTCGGTGGTTACATTCTACCATCCTATAGAAATTTAAACATAAAAAATTATAAATTGTTACACCATTTAAAAATCTAGTTAGTTCTTCATCACAAACTCATTAGGTTTACAAATCACATATTCAATATTATTATTTTTACAAATTACCTTTTCCATCCACGTCTTCTCATTCTTTAACACCAGTTATTTAGTGTTAAGAATCCAGATAGTCTCTTCCCAAAAAGATAAATCTTATTCCAATTATAATTCATTAGATGTGAGTACATGTGTTGGGTCTAGAATGTACTTACTTAACAAGGATATGTAGAACACATTGTTCACCTTAGAAAGTCTAGGTGACATTTCGATACAATAATCCACAACTCCAATTATCTCCTAAATTTCAAAATATCCAATGTACCAGGGGATCAGTTTCCCTTTGTTCCCAA
Organism: Viscum album; assembly: GCA_963277665.1. Classification (NCBI taxonomy): domain Eukaryota; kingdom Viridiplantae; phylum Streptophyta; class Magnoliopsida; order Santalales; family Viscaceae; genus Viscum; species Viscum album. The sequence continues at coordinate 596,371,108 of OY728159.1, read as the reverse complement.
ATCATTTAACTCCCTTCCATGGAGATAAATTTAATAAAATAAGATCACCAACATGAAATTCCAAGTCCTTCCTTTGATTACCGATATAGACCTTTGTCATACTTTGAGCTGATTTGATTTGGATTTGAATAGTCTTTACTTTCGTTATTGTTTCCTCTATAAGATATAGGCCTACAAACATCATTTCTCCAACATCATCCCAACAAGTTGGTGCAGAACAACACATTACATAAAATGCTTTATATGTTTCCATTTGAATACTAGAATGGAAACAATTATTGTAAGGAAACTCCACCAATAGTAAATAAATATCCCACATACCATGAAATTCATGTAAGTATGATCTCAACATGTCTTCTAATTTTGGGATCATCTTTTGGGACAATCCACCATTTTGAGGGTGATACACATTACTCAAATGAATCTTAGTGTCCAATTATTTTGGATGACTTTTATAGAATTTATATGTAAATGATGGATCAATATCAGATGCAATTTAGTTAGGTGATAAATGAATTATTAAAGAGTTATGCAAGGAACTATAGTGTAGAATCCTCCATTATTTTGACAAAATCTAATGATTTGTTAAGTAGATATACAATCACCGATATTGTTTCATTGTTTCCCGGGGTCTATGGAAACTAGTTTCCTAATCCATAGTTATTTCATCCCATTTCAATATATTAAGAGGAAGGGATTTCATGGATCATTTAGGATGTTGTCTTTCAGCCTTTATTTTTTGTCAAACTAAACATCATGATACATAATCAATAATTTCCCACATCATATTTAACCCCAAAAAATTTCGTTCATATCTATATACAACCCTATGATACTCGGGTGTATAGAGAAATTTTCACTATGATAATCATCAAATAACACAATTTTTAAATCACATATTGAGGGAACACACCGCCTACTCCCAAATATCCTAATTCTATCCTCGTACACGATATCATAAAACGACCCATAATTGACAACATTTATTTGATTTTGAATATTATCGTTATCACACTGATAAATTTTAATGTGTTCAAGTAAATATGGTTGGGAAACATGTTGAAAAACTAATCATATTTCACCTTCATTGATAATTCCCATATTGATATTTTATTGATCCATGTATATAGGATCTATTTCAATCATCATTTTGTTCAAATGTCCATGATCATTACTACTCATAGAATCCACTACCATATTTTCCATCCGTTGGTGGTAGAGTATTCAAAATTCATAATAATTGTGTAGCCCAAACCATCACCTCTACCTCATGTTGATTTATTTACGTGAGAATATATATTTTAAACACTTATGATTTTTATATATCTCACATTTTTCACAATAGAGATAATATCTCCATATTATAAGATAAAATATTACAGTATCTAACTGAAGATCATGAATTAGATAGTTCTATTCATGGGTTTTTTTCTACCTAGATGCATATGCAATTATTCATTCATTTTTGAGGAAGACAAAACCAAGTCTGTTTTTGATGCATCACAATAAATCACAGACCCAACATTTCCTAATGGTAGAGTCAGGAGCAGAGCATTTACCAATATCATATTTTATTCTTGAAAAAATTCTTGACATTCTTTTATCCATATGAGGTTAAACCCTTTATGGGTAATCTTGGTTAACAGCTAAGATAGTCAAGATAAATTAGGAATGAAACACCAATTGTAACCTACTAAACCAATGAAACTTCATACCTCATTTATATTCTTTAGGGTAGGTAATTCATGAATCAAATTTTTCTTTGTTGTATTAACTAAGAATCCATCTTTTGAGCCAATATGGGCACAAAAAAGAAACTATTTAAAGCTAGAATTCACAGTTGGTAATCTTCCAATATAACATGATTTTCTAAGAGACATCAGAATAATGCACAGGTGATTCCCATGATCTTCATATATTTTGGTGTATAGCAAGATACCATTTATAAATACCATAAAATTCATCAAGATATTCCTTGAAAACATTATTCATTATATACATGAATATAGAGGGTTATTAAGCCACTCCAAAAGGCATTATTGAATACTCGTAATGCCTATACCATGTTCGAAATGATGTCTTTGGAATATCTTAATTTTTCACAGGAAATAGATGATATACATATTGAAGGTTTTTCTAAAAAAAATATTTGGCTACATGAAGTTAAATAAATAAATCATCAATTCATGAAAGATGATACAATTTTTTATCATAATAGCATTTATTTCATTATAGTCACTGCATAGCCTCGTGGATCCATATTTTTTCAGGACAAGGAAAACATGGTCTCCCTATAGAGTGAAACTAGGTAGAATATATCATTAATCACTCAATAACTATAGTTTTATAGCTTAACTTATTCCACATTGGATGCTATATAAGGAGTCTTTGATATAGGCCTTGTGCTGCTAATTAAGTTAATAAAGAACATAATTTCTCACTCTAGAGGATGTCTATGTAAATACTCTATACATACATCAATGTATTCTTTCACAATAGGTACATCACCAATTTGTAGATTTATTTCCTCACCCATACATATTTCATTCCCTTCATCAAAAAGAATTAAATTTAGAAGAGCTACTGGGGGTAGATATAGGTAATAGTAATATGGTGAGGTTTCTTCTCTAAAGATAAGGGACTTTACACCATTTTCAGTAATTGTATCTTCTTTCATCTTATAATATTTTTTTCATCATAATTACATATCCAATCAATTCCATGAATTATATAAATGTAAATCGTTTGTATGATGATATATTCAGAAACTAAAGTGCAATTAAGATTCTTAAAGTGGAATGATTGACACATCTTTGTTGAAATGAGACATCCCTTACAAGTTTTGACTGAAAGTATATTATTTTTATCCAATGGGAAATGACTATATTTCTATAAAAACTAGGATGATATAAAACAACACAGTGATCCAGAATCAAATAAATCATTTTCATTATTTTTAGAAATGAATAAAGTATATCCCAAAACATCATTCAGAATATCAAACATTGTAATTGGGGCCTCATAATCTTATCCTTTATCCCTTTGCCTTAAATGGGGAATATTTCCTTATCAAATAGGACAATAATTTTCATAATGTGTCATCTCATTGAAATTAGAGCATTGAACATTGGGAACATCTTTCTTTACCTTTCAATAAAGGTCTTAGTGACCTTTTTCATCACACTCGTTATAAACACCCATACCCTTCAGGAAAGTATTGGGGTGTTTCTTCCAACAATCCTCATAGGATGGAAAATAAAATATTCACTAATTCCACCTTTCCTTATTTATTTTTAAAAAGACTTCAAAAACACTCTTCTTATTGTTCTATACATTGAATTCATATGAGAAAAAGAATTATTTTTATATCTTGATAGATCATGAGACTACATATTCGTATGATGAGAATATTCAGGAGAATAGTTCCCTACATAAAAATGGTTTTAAAAAAAATTATTAATCAATCAATAATTCACCTTGGATTACATTTGTAGTCTATATAATACCGTGTCGACCTTGTAATTTTTTCTTCATAAGTCAAAAAAAATTATCCACATTATATCATAGTGTCTTTAATTTCCACCCCCTATAAACTCGATGTTCATAAAGAAAATATTTTTTGGTAACATTTATTTAAATCCCTCTATTCGGTATTTTCAATTTCTTCATACTCCATTGTGTTTTACATTAGTGTATACCATTGATCCACATATCTAGATAGATGATAAACTTCCATTAAAACTTTCTCCCTTCTATTGCATCCAAATGTAATTAATATCTTCTCTATGAAAAGTATCCACTGCTCCACAAAAAATGGTTTTGTAGTTCCATTGAGTGTTGTATGTTGTTTCCGTATAAAGGGGTCTAACATTTCTCCTCCATTTTATGGTCTATGATTCTTTATATGGGTAATTTGATTGTTCATAACATGAGTATCTGTTCACAATATAGTTATAGGTTTTTAGTACTATTTCATCTCCAATACTGACATAATTTACTTTATTTAGAGGGAATTCCCTACATGGGATACATGCATTGATAGAGTTTCAATTACATCAACTTGCATACATTTATAAATAGTGAAATACACTATATTAAGTTATGAATTGTAATTTATAATCTCAAACATGAAAAACACTAAACATAAAATGAAATTTTCTACATAGTCATTCTCATAATGATAAACCTAGTTTTTTGAGGAAATGATTACTTTTAAATCCATCATAATGGTTTTTAAATATAATGTGACTTACCCCAAGAATATCCCCCATGAGTGTCAAACCAGGGGCTCAGTAAAGACTATTGTTGTATAATAGGATACCCAAAGTCAAGCCTGGTACACCTTATCAATGTTGTCAACCCTAGGAACATTTTTTCCAAAACCATGTCCAGCTGTAGTATAAACTCATGTATGTATTTCTAGAAAGATTTAAATAATATCAACCTTACCAATATTCTAGGATTTTCTTGTACTATTACCATCAATGTCTATCTAGGGGTTTTCTTCCGTAATCATTATATTCAAAATATAGTTTCCAAGGATTCTATTTAAAATCCTCTGATTAAAACTATAAAGACCCAAACCCTAGTTTCCAAGATATATTTAATTAACTTTCTAAATTGGCATATAAACAAATGAGACACATCCCAAATGACTAAATAGTTTATTATCATTTTAAACTGGACACAAACACAAATGTTACGGTAGAAGTTTTAAAGAAAATACAATTTAAAAATTCCATTGGAACCTACATAATTCCTTGATTATCCTTACATTTCATTCATAATATTCATCTTCACATTCTATAGAAAAATAAAACATAAAAAAGTGGTGAGCACTGATGATCAGTAAGGGTAGCAATTCTACGAAAGTAAAAAATAAACCATTAGGCAAGCTGAATAACCAAAAACACATTCTATAAAAACAAATACATGATCATAATATGTTTGAATAATTAATTAATAAATAATTCCATAAAAATGATCAGAAGAGAATGAAAATTAACAATGGATATTCTAATAGTCGAATAATCACATGGAATATAAAATACTATTTTCATAATTTTGGAATTAATAATTTTGGGCATCATAAACACACAATCAAAGATTCACCCAATACACCATACATAATTGTGTAAGATATTAGCCCATACCTATACAAGTTTGTCTTATGATACAAATCGATGCACCGAGGGTCAATAGCGGGCACCACAAAACACTTAATAAGACAAATTCTTTCCTTGTATTAAAGGGGTAAAAGAAAATAAATATTTAAATTCATATTGAAAATAACATATAAAATTTAAATTAATTTCCTTAATCAGTAAACATAATTATAAACAATTTGGAGTAATTTCGTGAATGGTATCAAGAGAAAACATACATATACTATTTAACCATAAAATAATAAATAAAATTAGGTAGATAATATTATAAAAGATTAATTTTAAATAAAAAATGTAATCCACAAAGGTGTGCAAAATACTCTTTTCAAATCATCGTGGAATTCCTGAAAGATATATTCTTTTATTTGAAAAGAATAGTTATTTTTTAGAAAATATTTTTGTAGAACTAGAAGTGATCTAATATTTTTATTCAATAACACATTTTTTAATTATAGAAAACTAATTGTGGCTTCAAAATATTATGTATTTCACTTGAATATAGGTACGAATTTGAGTCATTTCTTTAAATCTGGCTTGTGTATATGGAAGAAATGAAAATGGAACCGTATAAAACAAGTATTACCCATAAATGAAAGATTATCTGATCAAGATATATGATTTTTTAATGTATAATAAAATACATAATAATTACCCAAAAATAAATAATATTTATATATAGGTAAAGATAGTGAAATAATAACTCGAATGAAAAAATGTTTTCTCGGGCAGAATCCCTTACCATATGCCTGAATGTGTAATAAACATGACTTTAATGTGTTGAGTAATAAAATTTAATCTATTAACTAATTAATTAATAACCTTTTATACTTATTATTTATATAATATAATTTTATTCACTTGATTTATGTCCTTTTTAATTGGATATAAGATACAATTTTATTTCTTGGGAGCATTCCTTCCATGGTTTTCATGATTGGTACACTTGTATATGAGTATGGAAGTTCATGTTTAATGGTTATAATTTGATAGAATTTAATTTATATGATATTAATGAAAATACATAATTTTAAATTGTTATATATATCATTTGGATACATAGTATTAGTATGAATCATTATATAGTACATTTTGTGCTATTCATTTAGATTATTATGGTGGTTATTGTTCATATCAATCATATTTTCTTTTATCATTTAACATTGTGTAAATATTTAATGTCCAGAACATAATAATGGTTTTAATACATATATAATATTCTGGATTAAGCATAAAATCATTTCATTACTATCCTTTAATGAGAAATTGATGAACAAGAATCCATCATCCACAATGGTTATAATTCGGCACTGCAAGGACCATGATTTCATTTTCAAAATAAAAGTGAATGCGGAAGAAGTTTTATGATGGATTATTATATAATAATATTTAAATTTCAGTATAGTTATGTTACTAGAGTTATCATTATATTTTTAAAGGAGATATGAGTATTGAATATTAAAAAATATGGAAAAGAAAATAAACAGAATGGAAGATGATTCTACCTCTTGAATTATCCTCCCTGATATCCTCTGTAGGGAATTGATTTTGGCTGTTATATGTGGCCAATAAAAAATGGAAATGGGTAAGAGGCTTTGTAAGAGTATTTGAGAAAAAAAATAAACAAGTCTCAATGGTTGTAATGTGTCAGTAGAAGGGGTTTTGAGGGGTGACATTTATAATGGATAAGAGTAGTGATTTTTGAATATTTTATTCATTTTTTTTATTATTTTGGGACAATATTGTGAGTAGTTTTAGATTTATCTTGAAATATAGTGAAATAATTAATATATGTCTGATACTATTGTTCTTAAATCATTCATGACTCAAGGAATAATGTATTTAACTTATAATGTATTTACAAAATAAATTACCGTATTGTAATATTAAAAAATAAGTATTTTATAAAAACCCAAAAAAACCACTCTAAAATTTTTTCAATGATTAAAATTCCAAAAATGGACTACATTTTTTGATAATTATTTTCTATGTTAGTGAAATTAATTTATAATTAAAATATTTTTTAATTGAAAAATAAGCTGTTTAAAATTTTAACTAATTTATAACACTCTAAAAAATTACTATGTTCTCATTAAATTGATCTAAAATCATAAGAAAAATAAATATTTATTTATGAATACATTTTATAAATAAAATTTATTATTTTTATTTATTAATTATTAAATTGTTATTAAATATTTATGACTTACAAAAATACCATCACCTAATTAGTAACTTTTAAAAAAATTATTTACTAATACAATGGTATAATTATATCATATTTTCATTTATTGGATGGCTAAATACTATTTATACTTTCATTGGTGAGGATATTTTTCTGTTGGATGGATTACTATTCGTAAGGGCGACATTAAAATTCATATATTCACTTTATTATTTCATCGATATAGGTTTCTTAACTTTTAGAAATACCACTTATTTCATTCATTATTTATTTATAATGTTTGTATTCTGTTGTGTACGTGATTTTATGTGATATATAGTATATGAAAGAAAAATAAGAATATAAATCTTGTAGATATAATTCTTGGTCATTACAAAAACTGGATGAATGCTAGTGATACAAATATATTTCATAAAAGATTAAAAGTGAAATGAGAATATTTGTAATGTTTTTGTTATTATATGAATTTTTTATAATGAAGAACACAAAAATAAAAATCATCATTATATGGTTGAGTGGAAATATTGTCAAAAAAATATTGAGTAATTTATTTTTCTAAAAACATATGAGTGAATCTGTTATGTCCATTGAAAAAGGAATTCACCAGGATAAGTACTATGAACAATAATTGAGGTAAATGAAGTGTGTAATTTTTTAGAATACTATAAATTAAAATATGATCATCATATGGAAGAGTAAGAAAAACAGTTTTATAGAGATGAGTACAATAATTATTGAGTAATGTATAAATCATAGGAGGAAACAAAAAGAGTACTTTCATGCATGCATAAAAACATTAATAAAAGAATGTATGTGTTGAGAAAAATATTGTGTTAAAAAAATAAGTGTAAAATATTTTTAAAAACATTTATTTATTACATCAAATGAAAATTTAATATAATATTCCTTGTGAAATTATTATATTAGTAAATTCAAATAATTTTGTGGATGATGAAGTTTCACATACCAGTTTGAGCTTCCATCCATTATCACACTTGACCCAACATATGGTATTGGACAAAGGGCATTCCCAACAACCATAGGCTAGAAAAAATCTTGTGAGCACCAAAAAACACATTTGGAAATGATTTCTCCCATAATAAGTAACTGTTAACAACCTACATGAATATCACATCACATCATAATTTAATAATAATAATGAAAATAAGGTCAACTATTACTTGAATAATGGGTTATACATTCAACCAAAAACAAAAACACAAAAAATATGGGGGAGGGAGAAACTACATAACCAATTATCTACATCAATACGAAGGTAAAAACCCTCATGCCACCACCAGTAACAGCTTACATTCACAGGAATCCACTAGAACATAGAACCACCATATCCACCACAATAAAAAATTAATTTACAAGCATCAAACATAACAAGGTCCACATGCACCTAAGGGTTTGTGTATGGTGTAATCCAATTCCTAGTAGGATACCACAAAAATAAATTTCATGATATAGGATAATTATAATAATCAACATGTAAATTTTTCAAGGAAAAGAACACTTAAATTTTAAGTGAAAAATGAATTAAAATTTAAATGGGAAGTAAATACAAGGAAAAACCGAATGAAATGCCTAGAATTAGAAAATATGAGCACAATGAATAATCACTAAGGAACTAGGGATATCGAGGTCCTAGAATATTCATTCCATAATAATATGTACCAACTAAAACCCACAATATATTAGTGCATGATCCACTAGAGGGGAAGAAAACCCAATGTCTAGTGGTCTCCAGTCATCATCATATGATTAGTTAGTGTTGTATCATTATTCCTACTAGGGGAACCAGACCTCAGACCCATCATACCATCAAATGTACAGGACCTAAACTGACATACATATTTACCTAGGGTTACCATAGGCTCAAATAATGTTTCCATGTCACATGAACTGCTTTTATATACATAGACATTAAAAAATAGATACACACAATAATACCCCCAATTTTCAATAGTAAAAAATATTCCGAACCCTTAAACACACCACAACCTTTTGAAAACATGATTCTATCCAACCAAACAATACATAGTATTCGTTTAGAAAACATATAAATCATTCTAAAATCATCCAACATTATTAATACGTGAAATCACATTCCTTTACCATGTAAAATTTTAAATACCCACTGGAGAACAAACACATCAATATAAGAGAATAAAAAGGGTAAGGAAATACATAACCATCAAGATCCAACATAAGGGAAGAAGTGTCAACTAAATTTAGAAAAACCAATCCACCAGAGGAAATATTACATAAGAGATGAGAATAAAGAGACTAATAAGAGGGAAGAAATATGAGGAGGAGAGGCTCAGCCATTTATTTTATGAAGAACCAATTCCACACATACCATGATATTGGGTTCCATGTGAGAAACGGGGGAGGGGGAGTCATTCCTAGGGCTATGAAACCAAAATGATGTTAGTTAGGGTCGAGTTTGGGTTAAATTTAATTAGGATAAAATTGTAAATTCAACATTGTTAATAATATGGGTAGGAAACATATTATGGATAAAAAGGTTTCCAAGCCATGCACTATCCCTGAAACACATCTGTTCATAGAGAAAATAGGTTGTATGGTTCTATGTGGAATGGCGTAGGCTAGTGTACTTGATTATTCACCAAAAAACCATTAGTCTAGGTGTACGGTTATCCGTCACACTGACGTGTTAGGCCATGAAGCCGGAATAGTGCCACCGTTTTGGGAGCATAGTCTTCTTTCAGATTTCACATAGTTTCCACTACCTGTTAACTAATCATGAACATCATTTTTCTTTCCAAAAAACACCATTTACAAGAAAATATCATGTTAGAAGCTATCAAATAATGATAATCCCAAAAAATTATAAAAATAGCTAAAACATAACCACATGATTGAAAATTCATCCCACCATGAAAACAATCTACCCTAAAGAAAGTCTTTATCAAATGTGGTCAATGAAAAAAATAGTTATCTGTACTCTACCCATGACCTTGTCTACCATGTCTCACTACCATCATTACTATACATTAAAAGGAAATAAATCAATGATATGGACAAACCTCGAATCACTATCTATTAGAAATCCAAAATCTATACCATTCACTCAAACATAGAAAAATGTAATTTTAGATCCCACTCTTCCAAAAACTAGAACTATATATGGATCTAAATTATACTTCATTAGTTGATAGACATGGACCATGATACGGATTAACATCAACTGAGATGATCAGGCTAACCATTTTGACACCATTCCAACTCTCTCTATAATCATGATATATACAACATTCCTTAAATTATCATCCTTTACATACAAAAATGATTGTGACCTAAGTGATTGTACACCTTCATAAATACACAGTCACCAATTGAATATTACAAGGACTGGTGACACTAATCTATATAATAATTATGGGGGCTTTATACTATCATGAAACAATTGATGGTCAATTATAATATTTTAGATGTCTCCTATATAGGGCAAGGTCCAAATAGACAGATATCATCATCTTCTTCCTTGGAAAAATGTGACTAACATTATTCACCATAACGTGCCTCAATGGGATCCATTTTTATCTATAGAACCTAATTATTTTAATATAAAAATATACCAATAAAAAAATTAATCCCAAAATCTTCTAGAATCAAACACACATTCCCAGAATATGTCTTCAAAAATTTGATATTCCCAGCCCATCTGACCATCTATTTGAAGGTGGTTTATAATACTATGCATTAACTGTGACCCCATTACCTTCTGTAGAAATTCAAAAAATGGAGAGGTAATTTGGTGGCCCCTACCTAAAATTATTTCTAATGAAATACCAAGAATAATCACTTACTCTTGAACATAATAAAGTCCTAATTCATCCAAATATGTTGTGACTTTAATGTGACTAAAATCGCTTAATTTTGTTATATTGTAAATCACCACCAATATTTCATTCCTTCCATGGTGTGTAAAAAGAAACCCAATGATGAAATATATCATGATCTCTTCCAATATCTTTGTAGTAATGGGGACCAATTGAAGCAATCATGAAGTTCTCTAGTGCTATAATATAACCTATTAATATGTATAACACCATGATATAGTTTCATCTATATCTCACCTCATTATTTCCCACTAAAAGCAACAAATTATTTCATAAACCATATTGGTGGTACCAAAATTAGTGGATCACTGACATAAGTGGCTATACTTCCATACTAACTTTAAAAAATATAATGGAACCCAGAAACAACCCTTAAAAAAATAATTTCCTATGAAGATAATGAAATCTCACTAGGAACCACCCCACCATTTAAAACTGCATAGAAAACTAGCATATCTCATCACTTTGTTACTCATCATGAATCATCATTATAAGGGGGTGTTAGCTGAACACTATCCAAGTATCAAAACTCTAATGTTCTCCTTGGTCTACTAGTCCATCCGAGAAAAAATACCCAACAAATCACACTCATCCATGGACACCTTTAGAGATTGAATTGGCACCTTTCTAATCCAAGAATATGAAAAAAAAATTTCTTTACCCGGGGTATAGCTGATATGAAAATGGAACACTTGAAGGTACTAAATACAATATTTCTTATATATGTTGATATACATCTACGATAAAATATATTTAATGAATTTATGATTATTGAATACTAAAAACATCATGCTAATGATATAATGATTCCATGCATTCATGGAATGAATCACTACTTCCAATTCCTGATTTTTGGTTGGGTTAATAATTTTGTATGGTCAGATATGGGGAGAACCATATGCCCCCATGTGGTTATCCTGCATCAACACACACCCTAGAATAGTATCTGAGGCATAAAAATTTCCACATAAAATTTACCAGATCCTGGAAATATTAAAATTGGGGAAGTGGTCAAGAGATACCTGAGCTCCTCAAATGATGTCTGACATTCTGGGATCCATTAACCACGTACCCTCTTCATGGTAAGGGACGTTTTGTGATAGTAAATACAATATAAACATGTTGATGACTTATTTAAATGAATGAATATTCCGAAACATTTCATGATCATAAAGATATTATGCAATTTCTCTCTTGAAAACACCATGTTAATCTTCTCGATGTTTGTTAAAACCCAATGTTCTGAAACCACCTGGTCCCAAAACATCACTTATATGATCCAGAAGGTATACATAGGAATAATAACTTATAGTCTATGATCATGAATAGTTCCAAACACAATCTTGAGATGCTTCTCCTGCTCTTCCTTGGTTCTATAGAAGATGAGGATAATATCCAAATGACCCATAATGAATTAGTCCAAGTATTTTTGAAAAAATGGCTCATAAGAGACCAAAAGACCTCGAGATAATTTTCAAACAAAATCTAATTACTAAATAATAAAATGTTTCCATGACTAAATCATTAGAATATTTTAGAATCATGTTCAACATTGACTATGTAATTATGATATCTAGAATTCTAGTTGAACTTCATGAACCACCTTTCCCCATTAAGATGATCGAAAAAAAGAATAATATGGAAAAAGGTTTCTATATTTATGATATTTAATTTATTCAACTTTGGTTAATATTTGAAAAACAATAAATATTTATCAGCCTTTTATTCAAAAATACAATTATCACCCAAGGTGAGATTCTCAAGCTAATGAATCCTTTGAATACAAAATAACCTATCATTGTCATTAATTCCCTCAACTCTGTCGATTCTAAATGATATTAGGGACAAGATCTTAATTGTGTTCCCTATTCCAATGCAATGGTGAACTCCACATCATGATCTTGGTGAAACCATGATATTTCATTTGAAAACACCTTAGGAAACACATTCACCATAGTTTGTAGTTCATCCATTATACCCCTACCTTAATCCTCTACCATCAATGAAGATATATAAAAAAAATCCCAAAACTTGATGTGGAGGCCCGACTAGTAATGATTTAGGATGCCACTCACCTTGAGAAACCATATTTCTACCATTAGGTGCCACAAAATTCACTCACCATAGATAAAAATTAATGTTAACCTAGTATGGAACCAAAAAATCAATACCATGGATAAAATTAATTAGTTCCATTTTTATAAATAAGAAATATAATTCCACCTATACCCCTAACATAGTGAGAGAACATGATGGAAACAAAAATTCATATTATCTATTCATTCTAAATGTCTTCACCAACTCCATCACATATGACATGATCTTTTTAAGAAATTTAATCAAATACACAAGACAGGTACAAATAAAATATTTAGAAAAAACATTTAAAAAACAACATATATATATTGTTATAAAAATGTAATGATGAAATATCAGTGGTCCAATATATAATTCCAATGGCCCTTGACCCATAGTATATAGGTTCCTTTTATCTTCTTTTTCCAGAAGACATCTACTGACATCCTATTCTTCTTTAAGCTAACTCTCTATAGAAGAAGATCTAGTCCTTCATCCATGAACCAAAAATTGGGAACCTTCTTTCATAGATGGTTTTTATTATGATGAAGTTACCCTCTATTCTATAGAAACTAAACATCGCTAATATAACAATTAAAATTTTCAAATCCACATTGAATTACCCATAGATTTACACTGATTTAATGTCCTAGATGGTGCCAGACATACTGACCTCCTATGTCATAAAAATATATAATAATGGGACAAGAATAACCCAATATCTAAAGCCATATATATAGATGGTTCCTAAGGATGTCTGAAGATACCCTCCCTCTTTTCCAAATTTTCATTCTTTTTCTTCTTTTTTGAAGAACATCAACTTCCCAATCCCAGTACTAGGACTTCCTAAATATAGGATTTCCCACTTAGATCACTCTCAAACATCATGAATCGATCAACCACATAATAATACATATTCAAAATAAACCAAAATACGTTGTACTAAATATTTAGCCATAACCACATTTCAAACTAGTGTCCCTTCTTCTTCTCATTATAAACTATCTCTGGTGTGAAATGATCAAATTCTGTAGTGGAGATCCCAAAAAACACAACTCAATGAAACGTCCTAGGTCTAAATTAAATATTACTCAATGATTACTTCCTTGAATTTCATCCAGCCCATCTACTGATGATTAAAAACCTGAACCATAGAGTCTATCCACTTTTGGCTGAGATCATCCAATGAGGACAAAGCACACTTCAGTTTTAATGTAGGTGGAGTTTCAAAAAACACCATAATAATTTTAGTATTTTAAATCCTAACCAATTATTCTAGGGAATCTATGATACCCCATAAAGAAGGGGGGTTATAATTGAAAATATCATGATACATATTCTTTTTTAGACCTGGTTCAGGTTCATTAACATGATAATTACTAGACAACACTTTCTAATTCAATCCCTAGAAATCCAAAACCACTAATTACACTAGATTATAATCAACTGGAAAAAGATAAATCTCTTTATCCTCTTCCCATAGTTTGACAAGTTGTTTCTAAAGAGGCATTATTCTATGCTAATCAACAATATCATGATACACATAAACACACTATTCTGAAAATTTTCATAAAAAACCTTATTGTAACATTATAAATCAAATCCAAAACCAATAATAATAAAAATAAAAAGTAAAATCACTCCACCTCTTCTTGGATTCCATGAATAATCTAAATCATGTACATCTCACATATACGGGGGAATAAAACCAAATCCCAAACATCTTATGGTGACCCTAGGTTTATCACAAGGTGAGTCAGTTAGAAACCCCACTTTTGGAAGGATTTTAAGCCTTTATTGTCATAGATCTGCTCTATCCATACTCTCCCTAAATATATTGACCCAATTAAAGATAAAAACCTCTTATGATACATTTTTTTGATGAACCAAGAGGGGATTCCATCTAACATGACACCCAACCTGCCCAGTGTCATGGAACGAAGGGTTTTTTTCATAACCACTAGCTAGTGACTAGTTCCAAGGAATCAATCTTCATATTTGGGACTGATTTCTCTCATGATGATTAACCATAAACCAACTGAAGGAATATAACATAACATCGTAGTACAATAATCATGACCAAAAAAGTAAACTATTACAATATTAATGGATTACACATTCAATTGAAAACAAAAATATAAAAATGGGGAGGGAAACCAACTACACAACCAAGTGTATGTAAAAATGGAGGGTGAAATCCATCATGCAACTACGACCAAAACCTGAAAAATGGGTAAACACCTAGAATTATTAAAAACCATCACCACCAATAAAAAACATCCCATTACTAGGTTCAAATATAATAAGTATACATACACATTAGGGTATTTGTAGGATTTGAGACAATGACCAATATTATAGAACAAAAAGTTATTCCATTTTATAACATTATAATAAAAATCAACATGAGTGTTTTTAATGAAAATTATAGAAAACATTTTAATTGAATCTTTATTTGAAATTTAAATGAAATGTAAACACAACACCTAACTGAATAATAAGAATAGAATTAAATAATATGATCACCATAGGTAATCACCAAGGAACTAGGGTTGTGGGGTCTTATGATCCTTGTACCTTAGTGAAAATTGGAAAAAAACAAAAAATATTTATGCACAATCCACTATAGGGGAACACATCCAAAGACATAATGCTCTCTAGAAAACATATTTTTTTAGATATTGTTGTAGAATAAATCCAACTAAGGGGATTGGGCCCTGGCCCTACCAAAACACCTAGCTTAATAGAAAAAGTGTTCCCTGCCTAGTTACATTGGGTTCCATTATTTCAATTCCTTTTTCTAGGTCCCATTAACTACCTCTATCATACAAAGACATCAATCAATTGAAACACACATAAAAAGCATTTTCAATAGGGAAAACCCTCCCAAACCCTTATTCATAATAATATTTTTTGAAAACATGATTCTCACAGCCAACATAATCAATTCAATCCATATATCGAATGATCAATAATATTGAAATCATCTAATAATATAAAATCATTAAACCACCTACCCTTAGCTTGGAAACCACTAGAAATCTGGTGGAAACTACAAAATCACAAAGAGAAGTCCCTAAATGGGAAATGAATGACCATAACCATCATGATTCAACAAAAAGGGAACAAGGATAAACTAAAATTTTGGAAACCAATCCCCAAGATAAGGGGGGGGGGAAACAGACAGGAATAAAGTAACCATTAAATGGAAGAAAAAATAAGAGAGGCTCACCCATTGATTTCATGAATTCCAAGGCTGAATAAAAAAAATATAAAGCTATAAGGAATTTATGAGGGAGGAGTTGAGGTGGATCGGGGGATAAATATAAAGAGTGTAATGTATAAATTCAACCTGGCCTAATTTTCTAGGAAGGATGCATGGTTTGGCCACATGATTTTCCATTCCATTTTCCAACCATACAAACACTCTATCCTTATAAAAAAAGTGGCCTCATGGTTGTATGGGGGAGGCCTCACACCCATATAGTTGACCATGTTCCTCACATAGTCCCACTAGTTTGGATGAATGTTTAGCTTTAACGTTGATTTTGTAGGTCGTGTAGCCTCGATAGTGCCTCTTTCTATGGAAAATAGTATCCTTTGGGATGGTGTCTAATTTTCAGTAAACCTTTTCCAAATGTGTGACACATACTATTAGTCAAAAAACACCATTTTTTGCAAAAATCCAGGTTAAAGTTAATGAATGAATATAATAACTAAATAAAAGATAAAATAAATCAAATCAAAAACATAGATATGATATATTTATGATAAAATTGAACAATAATGAAATAATGTCTATTATTCTAGATGATATTTATGGTATATTGGAAATAATAATTAACACTATTTTTGGGAGATTTAATTTGACTATAATGATTGGTGGAATATTCAAGGCGTCCAACTGTATATATGATCGTGTAAAAACTATAGAGTTTACATTTCATGTATCTCCACTTCATTCAAGTATTTTTGTAGTATATAATGATATTTTTTGTTGAACCAATATTTTTATAATATATTATAGTTTGGAGTGTGTTTTCATTCAGGAAGTTATTTTTTCTAAGAATAAAAATTGAAAATTATAGAATACCATTAAGTTTGTTGGATAAATTATACCTTCAAATAATTCAATTTATAGAGAAATTAATTTTGATAGAAATATAGTGATGATAATTACTTGTTAAAATAATATATTAGATCTGAATAAAGGATCAATTATTCTATCCATTGTGATGCAGTAACATTTCTTATTGCTGGGAAAAATAAACATTATGGGAGTTAAATAATTTTTATTAACATTAACATAATAGTGGATATATGTATCACAATGGGAGTTTACATGGTGAGCACTATGTACTGAAATTGGGACCAAACATTGTATAATGTTTTGGTTCTATTAATATAATGTTAATCATTGAATGATAATGCATTCAATATTATTTTTTATGTCATTCAATAAATTTTCTCAATGTAAAAATAGTATTCTCTTGAAGAATTTTTAATGATATTTTTAATGTATTTTCATATATTTCAAAATACTTTGTTGAATAATATGATTTACTAGGTTTATTATCTTATGTATCCGACAAAAATATTTTTATAGATGTTTTATGATCTTTTTAAATAAGTAGAGTATTGATATTACATATTTTAGTTATTCGAATATATAATGTTATTGATTTTTAAGAAAATTGATTATGTTTAATTATTTATTCATATGAGTAATGTATTGGAATAACTATGGGATTAGAGGGGATCAGAATTATAAGAGAAACTATATTGGTTTTCTATATGAGTATATACCCTCTTATAAAATATGTTTTTGAAAAATTCCATGATAGTACATTTATTATTTCATTGTATGAGTCCTCAACGATATTTTCAGATGTTTGGAATTATGAATTTCATATTTATGAATACATCATTCATTTCTATTTCATTATCTGAATAATTCTTATATACGTGAGTTTTTTCTTGGCACATGTTATTATATATTTAATTTTACTTGAATAAAATATATTTCCATAGATATTATTCACGACAAATTTTAATTTCATTTTATGCATACCCTTACTAAGCATCTGAGATAAAAAAAATTCTTATGATTAATTTACACAAGATAAAAAGAAGTGTTTTATGATTAATACACAGGGATATTCTAAGGTTAGAGGTAATGTGATTGAATAAAATGTAACACCACAAGAAATTAAAATATTTTCATATTAGAATAAATATAATTTTTTCGCTATTTATAAGAAACATCATCTTAAAGTTATGATACAAACTACATTATGTAGTTTTTCATTACACGCAAGACCTAGTTTTACCTCCCTTTAATGGTGGAACTATTTAAAAATAAATATTTGAATTTTAAAATTTTAATTTGTCAAAATAATATTCATTTCTGAAATCAGGATGTCAAAATTTGGAAAGGGTGAATTTTTAGTATTTCTTTGAGATGTTTCATTTTTGAAGGGAAGTCAAAAATACTAAATTTTAAAAAAAATGGCTTTTTATTTAAATTATTATTAATGTTAAATTACTTATTAAATAGTTTTTAAAGTCACAAAAGATCAATTATTATTATATAAATCCAATTTAGTTTGTCAGATTATATTTTATATTAATATTCGTTTAAAAATCTTATTGAACATTTGAATGTTTTAACATTAAAACCCCACATTCTCGCAATGTAAGAACGATTAAAATTATTATTAATTTTTCCCATGCCTATGGTTTTAATTTTTTAAATTGGACATATAATATTGTAATAAATAAATTTTTTATTATAATATGATCAACATATATTTTGAGAAAACATATTTTTTAAATTGATTAAAATTAATAACGGTAATTGACGAATGATTAAGTATAATAAGGTACAAAACCTTAATATTTTTTTCTTTTTAAAAAATACACATTCCTAAAAACAATTTATTATATTTTTGTTAAAAAATATTAAAATTTTATTCTATATCAAATATAAATTTTATGTAATCAATAAAATAATATTTTTAAAATAATCATATCAAAATATATTTTGGTAATTTTTTGCATTTCTCTGAAAAGATTGATTTGTCAATGAATAGGTAAAAGTAAGGCTTTATATTAGAAACTCTATTTTTAATTCATAAATTTAAAATGATAAATTTTATTTTAAAAAATAATATTGATAAATTTAGTTCTATTTTATTATTATAAATTCAATTTTTTTCATTGTAATCATTAAAATGATTGAATTTTGTATAAAATAATAATAACAAAAGTCATTTTCAAGGGAAACATCTTTTCATTGTTTTTTTATTTTGAATTAAATGATGAAACATAAAGCTAATTAGTTTAATTTTATCGATTACATATTAAAAAATATGTAGTATAAATTTTTTGTATATTTCGATTTTTTTGTAGATACTATGAATGTTTAAACAAAAAACGTTATCCACTTGGTAAAGGGAAAATCGAGGTAAACATGGTTGAAACTAAGTGAAAATATTTTTTTATAATACTAAATATTATATCAATAAAATTATAAACATCTAATATTGGTTTGAAAATTTATTAGTTTTATTTAAATCTATTAGGAACACGAATAATAAAAATATTAAAGCCATGAATGTTTCAGAATGTTAATCTATTAGTTTTAAAAGTGTTTTATGTGTATATATTTGGAAAATAATGTCTCGATCAAATATTATGGTTAGTTTTTTGTAATAATGTTATTTTCATGATGATAATTTATATGTAATATTTAGTGATTATATAATTACCTTAAATTCTAACGTGTTACTAATATAGTATTTATACAATTAATTGATAAATGAAATATATGGTATTAATGATAATAAATGTGATGTAATATTATTGATTTATATTGTTCCATTATGTTTTTATTTTCATATGACATTTTATTTTGTTTTAAGATACTTATATTAGAAAAAAACCATTATCTTAATGAATAATAAGTAAAAGTAAATTAATATTTTCAAAATTCACATTAATGATAATTTATCAAAATAATATTTTTCCAAATTATTTATATTTTTTAAAAATAGTTGAGAAGGGACAATGGAGTTAAGATATGATTGGAAATTTTTTTATTTTTTATTTATCATTCAATACTTACCTTCAATATAATATTATAACCCTTTATGACATACATTGACGCGATTAATGTTAAAATTGGATAACTAAGGGGTTAATGAGAATTAAATTTTTATATATCAACAAAATGTATCCATATTATATCTCATGATGATATTTAAACAATATAAAACATAAGGTTCCAATACCTTTCCATTTTTTTCATTTATATTGAAAATGACTTTTTAGAATTTAACATTTTAAGAATTTCTAAAAGTCACCTTCACCGCAATGATAAAAGGGAACCTCCTCTTTCACTTATTGATAAAACATTAATCAATATCTATTTACCAGAACCTACCAACATTTTTTATAAACAAAATTATAGGAGTTTTATAGGTTTTCCTATCCGAGAACACCAACTCGGTGACCATTAAGAGTATATATAAGGATTTCTTTCAATGGAGAGGTAACAACCTTGACCTATCACTTTAATTATTTTAATTTTTACCTCATATAAATATATGATATTTCTCATAAAATTGAAAGATATGTGTCCTAATAATTATAAAAATTTTCATGAATATGGAACCACCCTTATCCACCCATGTTACCATAAAATGATATCTAGAAGTATCGCATGTGTATACGTAGAAGATACCATCTCAACAGAGTGATAAAATTCAATTATCTTATGCATATAATATGAATGGGTATTTATATGGGTTTTATAATTAAAGTTAAATTTATGAAATAATGTTACCTCTATAATTTTAATAAAATATCTACCTTCTATCCTTTCAAACCATTGATAAATATTAACATTGGTCATGTGAACATGTGGACTACCACCTCCACAAAGAGATGAGATTCATTTTATCATTTTTACTTTAGATAGATGGTAATAAGGATGGATTTGGTGTATATATTATTAATATTTTATAATAAATATTATTAATAGTTTAATTATGATTTACCTTATCTTTATTGCATCTATGAAAAATAATAAAACAATGTTCATGTGTACATACGACATACCATCTCCATGAACAGTGTAATTCATTGTTCGATCTATAATATTAATTGATACCCCAAATTATGTATTTGACAAATATAAATTATAATTATATCATTATTATAATTATGCATAGGATATATCACATTTTAATGGAGAATTACCAAAACCACCTTGCCAAAAATTACATAAAAAATTAATTATTTGTTACCTGAAATAGTTATTATAATAATGAAAATCTAATAAAAGAGTGATAAAAGGTTATAAAAACATATTATATGGTATTATATATATGATTATGGATTTTTAATATATTTATGTAAAAAAAATATTTAATATACATGACGATTAAACACGAAGGATGAAAGTCAGACATGTGAAAAGGGTTTTTAATATCACTTTTACCAATGTGAGACATATTCCATATTCACCACTTATTTCACTTTCATGGTTCATATAATTCCAATATTATATATTATATAATAAATATTTATTTAATATTATATATTTCAATTTTATATTTATCTCATTCATGTGGAGTATGCTTCAAATATTACCCACGTGGTAAGTATTTATTTCACCGTCCCATCATTATTCAGAATTGTTTACATTTAAGTCTTTGTTTGGTGGAATGTTTTCTAACATACCTATATATTATAATAATAGTCTCAAAAATAATTTTTAAAAATATTTAAATGATTTATTTAATTAATATTTACCCATGTTATTATTTTTACAAATTTTTTTTGAAATAATCTTCAGGTCATTTTTTGGAAAGAGGTAGTTTTTGATAATTCCACAAAAGTGTGAAAGAAATTTTTTTAACATATACATAATGAAAATTTACAACCTATATAATTAAAAATAATTTATTTGAATTATTAAATAATATATTATATTTTTCTTTTCTATGAAAATGTTTATGTTCATATTTATGATGTCATTAAATAATTGATTTCAATGTGAAATTTTTTTCTTCCTCACAAATTATCTAATTATCATTTTTATGTTGTATCATCTATTTAGACATAATTTTTTAAATGTTAAGATTTAATAAGGTTATTATATTATGTTACCACCCACCATATCAAAATTGTTGTTTTATGATCAATGGAAATTGGGATTTATAAATCTTATAAAGGATACTTGTTTAAATATAGACTTTTACTAATTTCTAAAGATGTTGGATTTTTTGTGTTTTTTATTAATATGAGGAATTTATTTAAATTATTAAATTTTATGTGGGCCAATAGTTAATATCCCCTCGATTCATTGGGATGCCTAATGTGACAAACTATTATAATTTTTTAGTAAATGACTAACTCATTTATATAAGATGTATTGGCACCAGGCCATGAAAGTACGATGAAGATGTCTTTGAAAAATTCCTTGATGGTATTCTTTAGATGAATTAAATTATGAACTATATTTTTATTAACTCATTAATTTATATCGATGTGGTTATTTGAGGTCTTTTAATCTCTATTTATTATTTTTAACTATTATTATTATTTTTGAGGAACTATTTGGCTCTTTTTATTTAATATGATATTATTCCTTATTTATATATATTCCTTTATACTCATATCATATTCATCATATGAGGTCACCCCTTTCTTATATTTAATTTTTTCTAGATATGAGTAAATTTTTTAAAATTAATATGTAGAGATGTGCTAAAGGGTACGATGGTGATCTTGATGAATATACAATGTTGTATTTTTTGTTTTGAAATGTAAATGTAAAATTTATGTATATACAATGTTCCCCAAGACAAAAAAACTATATTTTACCATGGTATGTGTTTTATTATATCTAGTGGTAATGTAATAAATCACTCATCACCTATAGGTAATTTGTTTCAGTGTCATTATGTAAGAACATTCCCAAATATCTCTATAAGATAATATTCATGGAATACATGAGATTAATATGAATGATTATGAATATATTGGTAACTATGAATAATATTTTACAATGTGGTACCATTATAGACATTTTATCATCCCTAAAATCCTTATTGATCAGTTTATATTCGGGTTAAAAACGTGTCTCTAAAAGGAAGTATCATAAAAGAACAATATTATATATGAAGTAATATATTAATGTGATATGAAGGTACAATTGTTTTTATATTACCATCACTGTAAATGGTCTTCGAAGAATATAATGATAGGGTTTTGGGAAAATTATAATACCAAAACCCATTGTCGACAGAAAAAAATCATCTTTTTTCTAGATGCATCGAAAGAAACATGTTTTAAATTTCCTCCAAGATACCAATTAAAATTTAAATTTTATAAAGGATCTACATCATGAATTTGAATGGTTAAGAGACTTAATGATGAATTTTAATAAAGGGAATGGGGGGAAATATTATATAAATTCACTATAAACACTCTTATTCTAAAAATATTCTAAGTTTGAGAATTATTCCCTGTAGTGGAAGAATCAAATGTTTAATGATGAAAATCAGTATTAATATCCTCATAAGTCATTGTATATTGGGAATGATCTTGTGATAAAAATAAATTAGGTGATTCATTAAAATTATGTGTTTTAAGGTATAGTTATCATCCAAACACAAACTATAAATTCACCTTTTCATTCTAGATCTCGTCACTTTTATATATCTTAAGAATTTTCAAAGGGTATCATATCACCACCTCAATGATATCATGTTAAATTTTAAATAAAGAATCATAATATAATAATGATAAAATATATTTTTATGGATCCTCTTTAATAGAATTGTGTGGGGTTGTACTTCATATTAATATTGTGATTCTCGATCTAGTGGAATTTAATGTGACTTTTCGCATAGATTGAATTTCTATATATAGTGTCCATATCAATATATGAGGGAGTGATGTCACATGTGATATTAGAAACCGTCTAATGATTATCTATTGTTTTGAGGATATATATGAACATCTAATGACCATAAATTCCATTAAACTACTCTTTTTACCTATTCTTGAGAGGTATTCCTCTAAAATAGTTGGGGATAATCTAAACAATGATGATATCCTTATTGCATGGTAATATATTAATTTATTTTTAATAGTTGCATAGTCTTCGCATTAATTATGATATTGAGAGTTCAAAATAACTCATTCATTGTGGTATGTTTATTTTTATACTCTTTATAGAATTTCTTACATTGAGTTATATTAATTAATGAATAAACATTAATAGAATCTTGATAATGGATTCATTCATCCATGTGTTTCAAAATATGGTGAAAATATTCACATTGTAAATAATAAAAGTGGGTCATTTTGTCTTTTTAATGATTATATGGAACTTAAAAATATTAAAAACTACTTGAAGTATCATCTACCACATACTGATGATTTGATTCATCAACTACGTGGTACTCAATAATTTTCTATGATTGAACTATACTTTTAATATCATCTGTTGATGTTCAAAAATATGAAATATACCAGGTAACCATCACTACAAGGTATATTAAATATGAATATATAACGATTCTATTTGGACATACCCTCTCCCCATCAATCATATTGGATATAATGAATAAAATAGGTAAAAAGTTCCCTAATCACTTAGTATTAGGCATTATAGCTGATATTCTTTTGTTTTCTATGATAAAATGAATAGAATTATGATAGTTTGATATTTATTTAAAATAAATTATTGAAGAATATGTTCTATGAAATTAATTTAAAATGATATTTTAACGAAAAACAATATAATTATTAAGTCAAATAATTACATGTGAGGGTATATTAGTGGATCACTTGAAAGAAGAAACTATAACCCAATGGACTGGACCAACCACAATGACTGATCATTATATATTTAAAGGTTAGTATGGATAATATAAATTATTTTTTATAAACAACTCTTATCTATCAAATCCATAATCCATGTTTGTGTAGAAGGTTATAAGTTCCTTTAGACTGATGAATGTAAATAAAATATCAAAGAACTAAAGAGAACATTTTTTAATGTAATTGTGATTATATTCCCATATAGTGGAGAAGAGTTTTAGACCTATAATGATTTATCATTTAATATAATTGGTTATGTTTTTATTTTAAAAATCATTTATTATATTATACCACTTTTTAATTTAATTTTCATGACAAAAATTACCCGAATAGTAATTTTGAACTAGAAGTGGTAAGTTTTTTATTTAATGTTGAGGAAGAATTGGCTTTATGTTAGATAATATTAGAAATGTTTTGATAAAAGAAGAATGAACGACATATTCACCCTGAAGGTGTTGAATATGTGACAAATGATAGGGTTGGATATAATTTCTTGATTATTATTTCTCAAAATATTTACACCATGGTAAGGTGAAAAAGGTCACTGATGATTTGAGTTAGAAGGACAATATTAGTTTATCCATGAATAGGATTGAATAAGATACGATACATATAAATTTAATAAGGATGGATCACGAAATCCCAACCAATGGATAAGGATCACCTCTTTCCAAGATAATTTTCTGAAACCAATTTACTTGAATATTTAAAAGCTTAAAACTGAAGGTGAGGAGTTGGAAAATAAGGTAAGTTATTTTCTTTAATTCATTCTTGATAGTGATGGAATGACATAGTTCATAAAAAATGTATGTGTCCCATCAACATTATAATTGTAAGAGATACTTTATAAATATTATCTATCAAAATTCTATATTCATATTTTATATGAATACATATTGATATCATAAAGAGAAATTATGGTGGGATAGAATTATGAGATATATCATTGAGTATGTATCTCAATTATATGTATGTCTTCTTGTATACTCTAAGAGATAGCATTATAAGTAAATTTCACAACCATTACCTACACATGCATTAAAATGGGAATGAATAAGCTAGGAATTTATCATCTGGCTCTCAAATACATCTAAAAGGAATAATTATATTTTCAATAATGTAAATAAGATTATGAAGTTATCATATTTCAATATTATTATAAAATATTTCACTCATTATCAGCTTTAAAGGATATATGTTATGGGCGTTGTAAGCTTGCATGGTTTACTTGTATCAACCCAAACTTTTATTAATGTAAATAACTCTTGATCTAATTAAATGTCTCATTATGAAAAATTTATATATAAAATGTCAACTTCTATTGTTTTATGTTGTAAATTGTGGTCGTTTCTTATATATCCATTGAAATATTATCACATGATTAGTATAAATATAGAGCTTTAACAAATCCAATTTACATATACAAAGGAAGCGATGGTCTCATCCATTTGACATGCCCCATACGAAGCCCATCTGTCAGAGTTCATAAAGGAGGTGGTGTCATTGGTCTTCGCTCTTGGCCAAGCTCAATCCGAGCTTGAACATGTTAATCTTGAGCAGAACCGCCTACAAAAGAAGTGGATGTTGGTAGAGATTAACACCCGAGCGATATTATCTAAGCCACCCCAAGAGTCATTTACCATCGCAAAGCTCACCCTTCGGCCATATGCGGGGTTTTAAGGGGTTATTTAACAATCCTCTAGTACTATTTTTAGGTAATTTTTTTTGTATATAATAATGAATATATTTTCATTTTATTATTGTTACCTTGTAAATAGTTTTTAAATCACAAATAAGATTTTTAGATAATTTTCAACTAAGAAATCTATTTTGACAGATTAACAGATTTTTGAATTAAAGAATACATTAATAAAATAATATTAATATTAATAAATTAATTTTTACTAAATATAAATTATAATATAATTTTATGAATGCAATTGTAATTTTTATTAAGGTTTGAAAGTCATTTTTTTCAAAACCCATGAATTTTCGATAAATGTCGGTTTATATTATAAAATTGAAAATTAACATATTTAGAATATTATTTATATAAAATGAATATAATTTCTGGAATCATCATGTCAAAATTATCCAATGGTGAATTTTTCATAATTTTCTGAGACAGTAAAATATTTGGGTAAAAATTAAATATTGTTTAAATATATAATGTGTTTTATGACATCATAATGACCCAATAGTGATGTAATAATATACTATAAACATTAAGTTTGGAAAATATATTATTTACCATTAATATAATGTGATTTTGGGTTTGTTTGTTTTATTTTACAAAGCTTTTGTAAAGACCCGTAAAATTCAAGGGAAATTTTTTCTTAATTTTCTTTGGGATTTTACAAGAACGCAGTTTTTGAAGGCGTCTGATTCCGAGGCCCATTCAGCCCAGAAAAAATTTCTGATGTTTAGCTCGGGTACGTTCAGTGAAGGAATGAGTGGGTTTTTCTATCTTTTGAACCGATACTCGGAATTGAAATCTGAGAACATCGATGAACTCGTAGCACCGTTATTTGCTTAAGAGGACTTTTACCGTAGGTGCGTATGCTTGGGAGAAGAAGTTAAATTATGGGGTTTAAGGAATAAATAAATAAAATTGTGAACCATTTAATTTTTCTTAACCAAGGGAGTTAAATTCTACCAAGGGATGTTGTTGGTGGGACCCACAACCACCCAACTTCCCATGTGTGGATATGTGGGAGGTGGGGCCCACATGAGACCCTAACCCCGCTTGATCTTCCCATAACCTCCTTGACCTCCCATAACACACTTTCCTCTTTAATTTTGTAACTCGACATTAACATACGTGACTCTTCCTCTTCCCTCTTCCTCTTTCACTTTAACTTTTTCCAAACTCCATTTTTAATTAATGAAACCTACACAATTAATGAATTAAGTTATTAAAATTTTGAATGGCTTGGAAGATTAATTAAAATAAGGTGGATTCTTATTTTAATAGGGCTGGCTTTTGATTAGTGGGGAGAACCCTCTTGAGAGAGTGCTTTGTGAAGGAAGAGGGGTTTTCCTCCATCATTGAAGAACACTGAAACCTCCGGCGAAGAGCGACACACCCTTCCACGAAGAACAACGATGCACCCTCTATCCTCTTCTTGATGCGACAAGAGAGGAGAAGACGATTCTTCTTTGGGTTCACTTCTACAATGACGGAAGCGACGAACACCCATGACAGTCGTCACTCTCTATTCCTTCTTCGCAACGGCGTTCTACCGCGACGTTCGACTACCGCGACTCGACGATGTGCGACGTCTTTTCAAGGTAGGGGTTATGTTCAATTTTAATGTATTATTTATCCTAATTTAATTTTTTCATGATGAACTCTAATTAAATTAATTAATTCTCAGATCGATAAACAATTGATCGAATTAATTTTCTTCTTTAATATCTTGAATTTTAAATTCTGGAAGCATGATCAATATTTAATTTTCAATTCCCCATGTTCATGATTCTCAAAAACTATGGCAAAAAAAACACGACTATCAATATGCACATTGACCGTGATCTTTCCTTATATATTGTCCATTCATTCTTCGCGTGGTCTTCATCCCCGAATAATTAAGCGCGCTGGAAACTCAATGTTTCATTGTGCGTGACATACGGATGTGAAGATCTCGACCTGAGGATCATGAATATGCGTTCGTAACTTTTTTCCAAGTTAAATCGAAGTCGGAATAGAGTGCGGAAGGCGGAGGCCACTTGTGCAGGTCATGGGGAGAAGTCGTGTGAGGAAGTAGGTGATGCGGGAGCGGGCGCATCGGGGTTTTATGGTGAAGACAGCAGCGGCATGGCAGGCTGATGGCAGCCGCGACGGTTCTGGTGAATGCAACGGGTGCGAGAGGTTGGCCGCTGGGGTTCGTAGGAGAGGCGGCGTGAAATTGTGAATGAAAAAGTTATGTGATTGGAGAGAGAATATGGAATTGAAAGGATATAAAATAAAAACAAAATAAATGGAAAAAGAATGCCCACATGGAAGCTTCATGTAGAAAATGAATGCCCATGCGTTGATTGAATTTTGAGTTAAGGAAAAACCAATAAATAAGTAAAAATAATAATAAAATATTGTTATTATTACTTTTGTTGATAAAACACTTTTTATCCTGTAACTTCTTCGTGTGACCACGGTATCACGAACCGTCTGTAGCAGTGTGACCTTGACTTTGAGATGGAATTTATGAGTCCAACATTGGATTTCTTTTTCGGGTTTTTGGATCGGGTACCCGAAGCACTGGGAAAATAATAGATTTAATATTATTATTAAATCTTTGACCCGCCCTAACTCATGCGTGCGACATCCGATTGGCTTGCCATCATTGGCGATGTAATCCTGACATCAATACGGTTGATTCAAGTCTAATGTTGAATACTAAATTCTGGTTCATGGCTCGGTCCCACGAAACACCGAATAATAATATTATTACTATTACGGAATCATGTATCAGACATATCTCTCTCATACGATGTCAGAATGCTGAACCGTATATGAGGTTGCGACCCAAGAATTAAGACAGATGTTTCAAGACCAATTTTTTGATATTTAAGTCGAGGTTGAGGCGCGGGCCCCATGAGGCCCTGTTCGCGCGTGTTGCGGTAAAATGCAACTTTTTCACCAGCGATCCATTTTAGACCAATGGGTAGTCTATCTTGTGTGTTTATTCGTATGGATTGCAAATGTTGTGACCAGTTTGGTTAACCAGTGTCATTTAAAGTACGACTGGGTTGGTTCGAACCCGAAACCAACTGGGCCCACGGAGCGGAAACACTTATAACATAAAGACCGGACGTCCGATTGACGTGCCATCGACTTCGTTGGATTCCTTTTGATGAGACGGTTCTTTTAGCATACTTCACCTGAGTTTTGGATGCATTTGGATTAGTTCTGGGTTGGATTGTACACGAAATCCAATCGGGCCCCTCGAACGGAATAGCAGATAACATTCAGACCAGACATCCATTTGACAAACCGTCAGTGGAGTTTTTGATCATGTTGAGATTCGGTCCCTATGAGTATACCCTATGAGAGTTCGGGGTACAGTTGAGATACGGCCGGGTTGGTTCACACACGAAACCAACCGGGCCCTTGGGACGAAAAATCTAATAACTCATAGACCGGGTGTCCGATTGACGCGTCGTCTGTTGCGTTGAGACCCCTATGACGAGCTGGTCCTTTGAGATACTTCTCCGTGGGACTTTGAGATACTTGGAGTATCGACCTAGAGCACATGGATCAGAACCTCCTAGAGACGAGCATACAGAGTACTGAGACCGTGTAGCCGGCTGAGACCTGACGACTGCTTAACCAAATCCACTTGGAGTGAGTCGACTAGCCCAGTGGAAGAAGCACTACTTTGTTTGGGTGCATACCCATGGCGGACGGAGCAGTACTGTGTGATAGTGTAGACCCGCGGTACTCGTCCAGAGAGTACCTTTGCAGGCTATTAGGGGGTGTAGACTACTGTGTTTGGGTGGCATACCCCTGCGGGAAGCACTACTGTGTTTGGGTGGCTGACCGAGGTACTAGACAGGAGGAGTACCTCAGTAGTCTTAGGTTAGTGAGTAGTACCTCGGAGTCGTGACAGGACCACTGTACACTCTAGATACGGGGCTCTTCAGTAGTTACAGTTTTGATAATGAAAATCCTAGTTTGAGCTGAGTCTATGATCTTTGGGTTTACCTCATGATTGAGATGGGTAACATGATAACTTAGGTATATGTATGGGCATATACCTGGGTAGTGGTTATCTGTTGATTTCATAATCTCTGGGTTTCCTCATGATTGAGATGGGTTACTTGATAACTTAGGTATAAGTATGGGCTTATACCTAAGTAAAGGTTATCTGTTGAGATCCTTCTTTGTGGTTATCATTGTTGAATTTAGTGAGACCTTGAGGGTCTCGAGGTCCCTACTGAGTATCGTATACTCACCCCTGCATGGGCTATGACCGCACCTTGTTATGTTGGTTGCAGATGATGGGCAGCGCCGACAGAGGCCGAGTGTTCGAGGACTGGACGATAACTGGAGGTGGACCTCACGACGAGTCACTGTCAGGAGTGGACTTCACAGAGAGACGATAATCAGAGGAGGTTGACAGGAAATATCGTTGTGGAGGCTATTTGTACCTACCCTTCAGGTAGGATTCGTGGTGGACGATCCAGGAGTTGTGCTATCTGTACCTACCCTTCAGGTAGGATCCGTGGTGGACGATCCAGGATCTGTGCTATCTGTACCTACCCATCAGGTAGGTTCCGAGGAGGACGACCCAGGAGATGCTTCTTTTCTTCCAGATGTTGTCTTTTCTGTTGTACTTTTGTTCATTTGTAGTTGTACTTTCAGGTGGGTTTGTATTCTGGCCCATTTACTTTTCATCACTTTCTTTTGTACTTAGTGTTTTACTCCACTTGTACTCTGTGGTGTTTAGTTTACTTTTATAAAGGCAATTCCTTCCCATTTAGCGGTATTTACGCCATTGGTGCTAGACACCAGCCCCTGGCCTATGGAAGGCGGGTTTGGGGTAGTCACGACATGGGCCCTGAGGATGGCTCGTGACAAATTGGTATCAGAGGTTTTCGGTTCTACCACAAAACTCAGGACTCTGATCTTTTTCTATGTGAAGCAATAGTGTTAAGGGTAGCGAGTGTGGTCTTCAGTTCATGGAGTCCAGTGTTGGTGTGGCGGCCGACGTATCCATACACGAGGACCCTGACTACTGATTTCCAACTTTGTACACGAAAACAATGATTGCATGTGTGTTTCCAAAAGTTTTAATGTCAGCTCAAACCAGTTTAGCTCACCAGTAATACATTGTGGACCGTGTCACATCTTTTCAGGATGTCTCTACGCAGATAGTATGTTGGATATTCCGAGAGAGTACTCGATGATGGCTCACCAAGCGATGAGGCTCCGGTGCAGGGCCCTTTTTACAATGTTGGCACCCTTGGGTGGTGTACCAGTAGCACCACCACCTGATGGGCCACAGATTCCACCAGCCATACTACCGAACTGTGTACGCTGGTAGAGTGTGATGCACGAGTTCCACCAGTAGTGGCCTCCGAGGTTACGAGGCGAGGCAGATTCCCAGATAGCAGAGGACTGGCTGGAGGTGATTGCTAGTGTTTTCGGCCTAGCTGATGCACCAGTGGAGTGGATGGTGGACATGGCTAATAGTTATTTCTTGTGAGTGACCATGAGGATGGACCGCATAGTGGTGATGCTTCGGTTTGTGGACTGATGCCCGAGATGGTGCCTTTGGGTAGTGTGTCAGTTATACATCACTACCTGTTGGTCTGCAGTTGCAACTGGTGGTACTGGTAGGTGACGCATGTATGCTTACTTCTTTACACGTGTTCTAACATCAGATACCCTCATGTTCTGAGGCGAGACCGACTCACAGGTGGCAGAGGACTAGATTGAGGAGGTGGATGAATGTTTTCTTGAGCTTATACAGCTTCAGCAGGATGAAAAGTCGATAGCTGAGTATTAATCGAGGTGTACTGATCGTTCTTAGTACTTGATGACTGCGATATGATCAGTGCTTAGAGCTCAGACCTCAGAGCGAGGTGTGTTTAAAGGATATCCGAGTAAGCACTGTTTTCTCTATGCATTTCTATTTATGTTAGGGTGTTAGAAAGAACCTTTGTGGTTGAATGTTCTTTGGATGACAATTTTAGCCAGTGAATGTTAGTAGTGGGGAGATGTTAACTGGTTCCAGTCTCTGAGACATGGGCATATGAATGGTTCAAAAAGAGGAAATTTTAAGGACGGATAAATCTGCATAGTATCTGACATGGAGGGAAGGGGAAGTGAGTAGCTGCATGCGGTCAAGGAGTGTGACCCAATTGCTCTAAGAATGATTCAAGGGACAGTCTGTATCCACTACTAGCTGCCATAGTAATAGATGTTGATACAAATCGTTCCTTCCTTCCATGAATCTTGTCCCATACCTAGTGTTTCCAGTTAAAACCATAGACTTGACCCTCACGTCTAGAGATAACTTGGGAGGATACTCGATAATCACACTTACGCCGACAGTGTGATCTGACCCACGAGGTGAGACTTTCGGTTGGAATCTCTTGGTGGAAGCGTCGAGGCCTTACAACGTTGTTCTGAGAAGGGATTGGATCCACAGTTCATACACGGATTGACTGTATTAGGAAAAAAGGATGTTGTTTATCTACAACATTGGGATGGGGTTTTCCTTGGTCGGCGAAAAGGGAAACCCAGGCATCACAGGATAAAATCATGCACAAAAGGGTGAATTCGATCACTCAGGAGATGGCCAAACTTAACTTTGTTCCAGAATTCTCTAGAGTTGTGGCACCCCTCCTAGCAGAGCTTTCAGGAGCTGGGTTGACCGGTGCGCCCAACCTGTGGGCAGTGATCGCCTTTGGATCACAGCAGATGAGATTGCACAGAGCTGACAGGAAGCCTGTAGAGTTCAAGGATGACGACCATGTTCTTATACGGGTCTAACCACGACGAGGTTTACGGAGATGTGGCCAAGGCGGCAAGTAATCTCCGAGGTTCAGCAGACCTTTACAGGTCCTCAGCCGGGTAGGTGGGGTGGTTTACTGCTTGACCCATCTACCTCAGTTGCACCAGGTGCACGACGACTTCCACGTATCTCAACTGAGGAGATGCGTGCTTGACCCAATGCATGTCACCGACCATTGGGAACTGGACTTTGGCGATGTGGTGACTTTTTCGGGGTTCCAGTAGAGGTTGAGGATTGAGAGGAGCGGATCCTACGAGGACGGTCGATTCCTTGTGTGCGCTTTCACTAGCAGTATGGGAACCTCTAGATGAGCACATGGGAGTGAAAGACTCAGATGTGTGCCCAATACCGCTTTTCTATCCCTAGTTTGTGTTAAAGCATTACGTGGACATAAAGCCCTGAGGTGGGAGTAATGTAATGACCCATAACAATCAAGGGTTATTTTTTTAATTTTCATTGGGATTTTACAAGAATGCAGTTTTTGATGGTGTCTGATTCCGAGGCCCGGTGAGCTCGAAATCAATTTCCGAAGATTAGCTCGGGTACGTTCAGTGAACGAACGAAAAAGTTTTTCTATCTTTTGAACTGGTACTCGGAATTGAAATCTGAGTACACCGATGAAATCGTAGAGCCGGTATTTTCTTATGTGGACTTTTGCCGTAGGTGTGTATGATTGGGAGAAGAAGTCAAATTTTGGGGTTTAAGGAAGAAATAAATAAAATTGTGAACAATTATATTTTTGTTAACCAAGGGAGTTAAATTTTACCATGGGATGTTGTTGGTGGGACAAACAACCACCCAACTTCCCATGTGTGGATATGTGGGAGTTGGGGCCCACAAGAGACCCTAACCCCCTTGATCTTCCCATAACCCCCTTGACCTCCCATAACTCACATTCCTCTTTAATTTTGTAACTCCACTTTAACTTATGTGACTCTTCCTCTTCCCTCTTCCCCTTTCACATTAAATTTTTACAAACTCCATGTTTAATTAATGAAACCTACACACTTAATGAATTATGTTATTCAAATTTTGAATGGCTTAGAAGATTAAATAAAATAAGGTGGATTCATATTTTAATAGGGTTGGATTTTGTTTAGTGGGGAGAACCCTCTTGAGAAAGATCTTTGTGAAGGAAGAGGGGTTTTACTCAGTCATTGAAGAAAACCGAAACCTCTGGCGAAGAACGAAACACCCTTCCACGAAGAACGAAAATGCACCTTCTATCCTCTTCTTCATGCAACAAGAGAGGAGACGTCTATTCTTCTTCGGGTGCACTTATACAATGACGGAAGCGACAAAAACCCACGACCGTCGTCACTCTCTATTCCTTCTATGCAACGCCGTTCTACCGCGACGTTCAACTTCCGAAACTCGATGACGTGTGACGTATTTTCATGGTAGGGGTGATGTTCAATTTTAATGGATTCCTTCTCCCGATTTAAATTTCTTATGAAGAATGTGAATTAAATAAATTAATTCATGTATCGATAAACAGTTGATTGATTTAATTTTCTTCTTATTTATCTTGAATTTGAAATTCTTGAAGCGTGATAAATATTTAATTTTCAATTCCCCATGTTCATGATTCTCAAAAACTATGGACAAACTAACACGACTATTGATACGCACTTTGACAATGATCTTTCCATATTTATTGTCCGCACATTCTTCACGTGTTCTTCATCCCAAAATTATTAAGCGTGCTGGAAACTCAATGTTTCCTTGATCGCGACATACATACATGAAGATATCGACCTGAGGATCATGAGTATGCGTTTAGATCTTTTTTCGGAGTTAAATCGAATTTGGAATGGAGTACGGAAGGCGGAGGCCGCTGGTGCAGGTCGTGGGGAGAAGTCGTGTGAGGAAGCAGGTGATGCGGGAGTGGGCACATCAGGGTTTTACAGTGAAGACAGCAGCGGCGCGGCACGCTGAAGGTAGCCGCAGCGGTTCTGGAAAATGCAGCGGGTGCGAGAGGTTGGCTTCTGGGGTTCGCAGGATAGGCGGTGTGAAATCATGAATGAATAAGTTATGTGATTGGAGAGAGAATATTGAATTGAAAGGATATAAAATAAAAACAAATAAATGGAAAATGAATTCCCACGTGGAAGCCACATGTAGAAACTGAATTCCCATGCATTGATTGAATTTTGAGATAAGGAAAAACAAATAAATAATTAATAATAATAATAAAATATTGTTATTATTACTTTTGTTGATAAAACACTTTTTATGCTGTAACTTCTTCGTGAAACCTTGCTTTCACAAACCATCTGTGGCAGTGTGACCCTGACTTTGAGACGGAATTTATGAGTCCAATATTGGATGTCTTTTATGGGTTTTTGGATCAGGTACCCGAAGCGCTCAGAAAATATTAGATTTAATATTATTATTAAATCTTTGACCCACCATAACTAATGCATGCGACGTCTGATTGGCATGCCGTCAGTGGCGATGTAATCCTGACATCAATACTGTCGATTGAAGTCTAATGTTGAATAATAAATTATGGTTCATGGCTCAGGCCCCAGAAACACAGAATAATAATAATATTATTATTACGGAATCTTGTATCAGACAAATCTCTCTCATACGATGTCCGAATGTCAAACCGTCTACGAGGTTGCGACCCAGGAATTAAGACGGATGATTCGAGACCAATTTTTGGATATTTAAGTCGAGGTTGAGGCGCAGGCGCCACGAGGCCCGGTTCGCGTGTGTTGAGGTAAAATGAAAATTTTTCACCAGCTATCCGTTTTGGACCAATGGGTAGTCCGTCTCGTGTGTTTTTTCATATGGATTGAAAATGGTGTGACTGGTTTGGTGAACTGGTGTCATTTGAAGTATGACAGGGTTGGTTCGAACCCGAAACCAACTGGTCCCTCGCAGTGGAAACACTTATAACTCAAGGACCAGATGTTTTATTGGCATGTCGAATACGTTTTTGGATTCCTCCTAATGAGACGGTTCTTTTGGCATACTTCACCTGAGTTTTGGACAGAGTTGGAGTAGGGTTGGGTGGGATTGTACCCGAAATCCAATCAGGCCCCTCGAACGGAAAAGCAGATAACTTTCAGACCAGACGTCCATTTGACATACCGTCAGTGGCGTTGTTGATCATGTTGACAATCGGTCCCTATGAGTATACCCTATGATAGTTCGGGGTACAGTTGAGATACGGCCAGGTTGGTTCACACACGAAACCAACCGGGCCCCTGGGACGAAAAGGCTAATAACTCACAGACCGGGTGTCCGATTGATGCACCGTCTGTTGCGTTGAGACCCCTATGACGAGCCGGTCCTTTGAGATACTTCTCCGTGGGACTTTGAGATACTTGGATTATCGACCTAGAGCACATGGAGTGGAACCTCCTGGAGACGAGCGTATGGAGTACTGAGACCGTGTAGCCAGCTGAGACCTGACGACTGCTTGACCGAATCGACTTGGAGAGAGTCGACTAGCCCAGTGGATGAAGCACTAATTTGTTTGGGTGTAGACCCATGGCGGACGGAGCAGTACTGTGTGACAGTGCAGACCCGCGGTACTCGTCTGGAGAGTACCTCTGCAGGATATTAGGGGGTGTGCACTACTGTGTTTGGGTGGCATACCCCAGCGGGAAGCACTACTGTGTTTGGGTGGCTGACCCGAGGTACTCGATAGGAGGAGTACCTCAGTAGTCTTAGGTTAGTGAGTAGTACCTCAGAGTCGTGACAGGACAACTGTACACTCTAGAGACGGGGCTCTTCAGTAGTTACGGTTTTGATAATGAAAATCCTAGTTTGAGATGAGTCTATGATCTTTGTGTTTACCTCATGATTGAGATGGGTCACTTGATAACTTAGGTATATGTATGGGCATATACCTGGGTAGTGGTTATCCGTTGATTTCATAATCTCAGTGTTTCCTCATGATTGAGACGGGTTACTTGATAACTTTGGTATAAGTATGAGCTTATACCTAAGTAAAGGTTTTCTGTTGAGATCATTCTTTGTGGTTATGCTTGTTGGATTTAGTGAGACCTTGAGGGTCTCGGGGTCCCTACTGAGTATCGTATACTCACCCCTTCATGGGCTATGCCCGCACCTTATTATGTTGGTTGTAGATGATGGGAAGCGCTGAAAGAGGCTATGTTTTCAAGGACTAGATGATACCCGGAGGTGGACTTCACGACGAGTCAGTATCAGGAGGTGGACTTCACGGCGAGACGATACTCGAAGGAGGTTGTTAGGAAAGAGCGTTGTGGAGGCTATCTGTACCTACCCTTTAGGTAGGATACGTGGTGGACGATCAAAGAGCAATGCTATCTGTACCTACCCTTTAGGTAGGATCAGTGGTGGACGATCCAGGAGCTGCGCTATCTATACCTACACTTCAGGTAGGATCCGTGGAGGACGAACCAGGAGTTTCTTCCTTTCTTCCAGCTGTTGTCTTTTCTGTTTTACTTTCTTTCAGTTGTAGTTTTACTTTCAGTTGGGTTTGTATTCTGGCCCATTTACTTTTCAGCACATTCTTTTGTAATTAGTGTTTTACTTCTGCTTGTACTCTATGGTGTTTAGTTTACTTCTATAAAGGCAATGCCTTCCCAGTTATTGGGATTTACGCCCTTGGTGCTAGTCGTCTGCCCCTAGCCTATGGAAGGCGGGCTTGGGGTAGTCACGGCATGGGCCCTGAGGACGGGTCGTGACAGCTTTAGTAGACCCTTCAAGACTTATTAAATATTTTGTCTTTTTAAATTGTTTTCTTTAAGAGTGTGATTCACCTCCACATAAGAAACCCCATTATTTTAAGAAGTTTGGACTATGTAATTACAAAATATTTTTTCCACTTCCCTTTTCGAAAAATCATTGGAAAATACCATGGGATGGTTTGGGGTTTGGAATAGTTTAATGCAAGGTTTCCCAAACTTAAATAATAAATAATTCAATCACCTTTCCTATATAAACCCACCCACGGCCTCACTTCCTCCACACTAAAAGCCTTTGGAGATCATCTAAACTGTGCCCTCCTCTCTCTAGAATCCTCCCAAGGAACCCCAAGCTCCCTAGAATCCTCTCTGAAGCCTCTCTCAGGCCATGGGTAGCACACTTCCAAGTAAGGGGGTTTTCTTCATTTCTAATTTTTGTCCAATATTCATTACATTTTTATGACCTTTTAATTTCAATTATACATGATGGGGGATGGTTTATATCCTTCCCCATACATCCCTATTTATGATTGAATGATGGGATACCCCTTTCTCAATTATTAAATTTCTCCCATGTACACCCGTTACTATGTTGAAATTCCGAAAGGAATTTCTCTCTCCTCATTTACATTCAAGAAATTATTTTGTATCATGAATAAAAATTCCTTTAAATTTGTTGGGACATATATCTATATGACCCCAATACTTTCCATGTCATTTAAATAGGACGATAACCCCCTTTATCTCCCATCAATCATTTTTACGAGTTCTTTTGTCACGTCGTTAGGCTGCCGAAATTGCACCATGCTTTTCCAAGCCAAAGTCATTATGTAGTGAATTCCATACCCATTTCAATATCATGGGTATCAAATATGTATGAACAATTACATATTGTGGAATGAGATTCATGTATTTATTCCACATTATTTTATCATTGAATAATTTATTATGTTGAAAGATTCAATATTTTATTATCCATGTGGCACACTTATGCATGAAATAAAATATTTCAGAAGGGTGCGCCCTAATAGAACTCCAATGCATTAGATAAAGTATAGTATAATGATATGTCTTATGCAATGGTTGTCTAATAATGATAATTAAATTTAAACAAGGGTTTACTCATTCTCCATGTGCAATGATCCTTGACTCAAGCTAATTCCATGTTAAGTGTTGTTGCGACATTTCCATGTAATGATTATCAGGTTTTATCATGCCTTTATGTTTATGCTTATCTTGTGCTATATTAATATTCCTATTGTCTAAAATGTATTTTATTCCTCATGTTATTCCATGATTAATCACTTATTGGGCTTTATAGCTCACCCTTTTTTATGCATGTCCTCAAGTTATCCCATGTAAAGCAAAGTACGAGGAAATTTAGTTGTCATGTAAAGGAATTTTTTAATAAAGATATTGTTATTCATGTTTTAATTTGATATGCAATGATCCTAATCCCCCAAGATACTAGACTTCTTGATTTTCTATATTGTATCAAATGATTTTTATGTAATAAATTATGTTTAATTGTGTAATAAAAGTTCAAGGTTGTCATAGTTGGTATCAGAGGATGGGTTTTATTTATATTTGGTATTAGGATTAGAAAACCCTAGTAAAGCCTTAGAGACAAGACTATGTATAATAAAAACATACCTATTTTTTGGTGAGTATTGAGTAAGTGGTTTATCAAGAAAATACATCCCTTTCTAGATATGAGTAGGTAGAGGTGGCTCTGGCAGAAATGAATTCATGGGGTAAAACCCAAAAAGACCACTTTGATCTAGACTCGAATGGGAACTTGTGCACAACAACTGGACTTGCTGCGCTCTTGGTTACGAAACTCCCGTTCTATATTCTTTGGTAAATTCACAAGCTTAGTATAAACCATTATTAACGGACTACAAAAATGCCCTTTGGAATATATGTTAGAATATAGATCATCGATATCATAGACTGATGCCAAAAGCTTCATATGATAAGGAAATTAAAGTTATTTATAAGTCATCAGTTTTGTCCATGTATTACTCTTTATGTGTTAACCCTAACATTCCTTTTATTCCAGCCAATGGTCGGTAATACGATGAATCAGCCTAAAAACTGATGTGAAGATAAATGTGATGACTGTATTAATGATATTACCAATATAATGGGAGCAAGAATCATGAACATTTTCATTATTCTATCTTAGCTAACTCAAGGTTTGAATAGAAACATGGGTCAAGAATAATTTTCAACCCCACGTAACAAAGAACATGTTGCTATCGAGAGCATCATGAGATATAGGCCTCCTACATTTAAAGGATTATATGATACCTCAATCACGAAATAATGGATCAACTCCATTGAAAAGATGTTCTCCATCCTTCAATGTTCTGAAAAGATAAGGTTCTCCATGCTTCTTATCTTATGGAGGGTGAAGCTGATCAATGGTGGACATTGATAAAAAATAAAATGACTGAGGTAGCGATCAAGGCGTTTGAATGGAAGGATTTCTGGAAGATTTTTTTTATAAATATTTTCCGCACACCCACTGGCTTATGATGGAATGTAACTTCATTTCCCTCATGAAAAAAGATGATGAATATGGTGAAGCATATGAGGAAAACATCACAAGGCTTGCCCGATACACTTCTGGCTTTCTCGTTACCCCTGAATGCAAGTTTGATCACTTCTTTGTTGGGATGAATCCTAGCCTATAGAAAGAATTGGTGATCCATGACTTCGACAACTATGAAGATATTGTCAGATGTGGCCTAAAGGTAGAAATGGAGATTGAAGAGTCTCAAGGGTATCATGGGGATAAGAAGCGTAAGGTGAACTTCAATGCTAGCAGTCCTATGGATAAATCCAATGGTGCTAAAAATATCCAGCACCCCACATACCAAAGTTGTGGAAATAAGAACCCTAAAAATTGTCTAAAGGGCATGAGGAAATGCATTAAATGTTTAAGAGAAGGGAACATAGCTATTAACTATCAACAAGAAAGACCCAAAGCTACAACATAGGAGAGGAATGCACCATTCAAACCTTAATGTGTTGTTCAATTCTATAACTGGAAAGAACCAGGGCATCTTGAAAATTAGTGCCCTAATCCATGTGTTTTCAGAGGCATCAAACAACCTCCAAGGAAGAAAGGGAGAGCTATTTCCATCACTACTATAGACACGAACCCAAACAACGAAGTGGTATTATGTACTCTAGTTATTAATTCAATAATAGTGAACATACATTTTGATTCATGTTCTACACATTCTTTTATATATCTAATGATTAGTATAGCAATCCCAGAACCACCACAAAATCATGGAAGTAAAGATTTCGGTGAGTACGGCTAATGGGGAAATCATTTCGTACCATGAATATTACTCCTCCCAAGTCATAATATATGGATTGAACTTCTTGGAGAACCTCTTCATACCCCCTCTAGTGAAATTTGATAAAACTCATGGAATAGATTGGCTTTCATTATATAGAGCCAACATAAATTTCCATGAGAGGGAAATCAAACTCCAGGTGGAGAATCGACCCCCAATTTTTTATAAGTGCAAGGAGAAAGATGAATCTTATTTAGCTCCATAATCTCATGCATGGATATTACTGCCTTATTAGTATGCATATCTGGAATATATGATTGAGTATATAGAGGAACCCATCCTAGAGGACACACATGTTATGATGGAATTCGCTGAAGTGTTTCCTAAGGAATTGTCTGGTCTTCCTCCAAGAAGAGATGTTGAATTCTCAATTAATCATATATCTGGGGAATTTCCAATATCAAAGACTCTAAATAGAATGGTTTTTGTTGAGCTTGTGGAGCTGAATAAACAAGTACAAGTCAATCTGGATAAAGGGTTTATATGCCCAATTGCCTCACCATGGGGTGCACCAGTCCTCTTCATCAAGAAGAAGGATGGGTCAATGCACCTTTGCTTTGATTATTGTGAGAACAACAAAATCACGATAAAGAACAAGTATCCTCTCCCACGAATTGATGACTTGTTCGATAAGATTCTTTGGAGGACAATACTTATCCAAGGTGGATTTGTAGTCAGGATATTATCATGTAAGGGTGAAGAAGGAAGATATCCCCAACACTGCTTTTCATACAAGGTATGGGAACTATGAATTTATAGTAATGCCTCTCGGACTCACTAATGCTCTAGAAATCTTCATGGACTTGATGAATCGCGTTTTTATATATTACCTTGAAAAATTTATGTTATTATTTATAGATGATATTCTGATATACTTAAAAACCAAGGAGTATCATGAAGAGTATCTATGGACTGTACTAGAGACCTTGTAGGAGGAGAAGCTCAATGAAAAGTATCGCATGTTTGAGTTCTGGTTGAAGGATGTCACATTCTTAGACAATATCATCACAAGCAATGGGATATCTGTGGATCCCTCCAAAATAGATGCAATCGAGGGACAACTGAGGCTAACATCAGTAATGGATATTCATAGATTCTTTGGGTTAGCTGGTTATTATTGGTGATTAGTGAGAAATTTCTCACGATTGTCTAACCCTCTTAAAAAGCTATCTTGGAAGGGAGTAACATTTTTTGGAGTGATGAATACGAAGAATGATTCACGTAGTTGAAAAGGAGGCTTATCACTGTACCCGTGCACACATTACCCACAACTGGAGAAATTTTTGTCATATTCAGTGATGCATTGAAGAGGGGCCTAGGATGTGTGTTGGTGAAAAATGACAAGGTCATTTCCCATGCTTTAAGTCAATTGAAAGTTCATTAACATAACTATCAAACATATGTCCTCGAGTTGGCAGTAGTGATATTCACATTGAAAATTTGGTGGCATTATCTCTTTGGGGAGAAGTGTGAAATATATACATACCACAAGAGACTCATGTATATATTCATATAGAAAGAGGTGAACATGCACCAATGAAGACTGTTAGAGCTGATTAGACACTATTAATGCTCAATCCATTACCACCCTAGGAAAAGGAACAAGGTGGAAGATTCCATTAGTAGAAAGGACCCAACAATTCTATCAATGATGAGAAATGAAAATTATCTAATCTTTATAGATTTTATGAATATATAAATGGGAATCATAAAGAAGGGAACTTGATCAATCCTTTCAGAAATTATCACTCATCCATCACTTTTGGAAAGGTTAAAGGATGCTCAAAAGGATGATGTGGGAATTCAAGATAAAGTAGAAGCTATCGAAAAAGGAAAATACTCAGAGTTTAATGTTAATGAAGAAGTAATTGTGCGATTTTGAAAAATATTATGTCTTCAATCATGTCTAGAGATAAAGAAGGATCTTTTGGATGTTGCACATAGTTCATATTTCTCCATTCACCCAGGAAAAAAAATGAATTGTCAAGATCTCCGAGAGCATTATTGGTGGGATAATATCAAGAAGGAGATCGCTAAATATATATCAAAGTACCGGATGTGTCAGAATGTGAAGGAAGATAGGAATAAGTCTAAGGGGATGATGGAACCATTTCCCATACCAGAATCGAAATGGGAGAACATCACCTTGGAGTTTGTCACCGGACTATCGAAGACATCCAAA
The DNA here is from genome assembly GCA_963277665.1 of Viscum album. Lineage (NCBI taxonomy): Eukaryota > Viridiplantae > Streptophyta > Magnoliopsida > Santalales > Viscaceae > Viscum > Viscum album. The sequence goes on along the minus strand of OY728159.1, from coordinate 596,327,149 downwards.
GGAAACAATGAAATCAGTGTTGTTGTGGACCTTCTTACATAGGTTTCACCCTTCATTCCTATCCAGGAAGATTTCTCAGTGGATCAAATGGAACTGATATATATCAGGGAAGTGGTAAATCTTCATGGAGTACCACTATCTATTGTGTCCGATCAAGATTCAAGATTCACCTCTATGTTTTGGAAGATTTTCAACAGGCTATGAATACTGAACTGGACATCAGTATTACCTATCATCCTCAAACTAATGGGAAATCCGAGTAGAATATCTAAACACATGAAGACATGTTGAGATAGTTCTCAATGGACTTTAAATGAGGATGTGATCAACATATTCCTCTGGTTGAGTTCTCTTATAATAACAGTTTCCACTCAAGTATCTGAATGGCACCTTATGAAACCCTATACGAAAATAGGTGCAGATAACTAGAATTTTTGGATGAATTTGGTGAGTGTATTCTACTAGTACCATAAATGGTTGAAGAAAGGGAAGAGAAGGTAAAAACTATTCATCAACATATTGAGGTAGCCCGAAGTCGACAGAAGAGTTATGTAGATAACCATCGACTAGACCTTGAGATTAATGCTTTAGACATGGTATTTATATGCATATCTCTATGGAAGAAGGTCATGAAGTTTGGAATGAATGGGAAGGTAAGTCCATGGTACCTCAGCCCTTCAAGATTCTTGATTGTGTCGGGGTTGTGGCCTATCGACTAGCACTTCCACCTACAATGGCCAAAGTACATGAAGTCTTTCATGTATCTCTCTTAAAGAAGTACATACTGGACTCTTCACATTTATTCTATTCAAAGGTGGAACAATTAGAGGATGATCTTTCTTATGAGGAGCAAGTAGTGAAAACCTTAGATCATCGAGAAAAAGTTCTACGAAATAAGAAAATGACTTTCATCATGGTGTTTTGGAAAAACCGCACGTTTGAATAAGCGACATGGGAATCAGAGGAAGCGATGAAGAAAAGTCATGCACGTCTGTTTTAGTGTGGCAAAAGGAAATTTCAGGGGCGATGTTTCATAAGGGGGGATATTGAAATGGACAAAACATTTAATAATGGGAATCCCTCTTGATATAATTAAATATATCTTTATGTAAAATTTTAATATAAAATTTCAACTTCTTTGGTTTTATGTTAATAATTTTGACTGTTTCTAATATAGTTATTAGACAGTGATCACATGATTAGTATAAATATAGGGCTTTAAAAAATCCAATTTAATCAAAAAAATGAAGCGATTGCATCATCTAGTAGATGTGCCCCATAAGAAGCCCATTTGCAGAGATTATAAAGGAGGTGGGCTCCTTCGGCTTCTCTCTTGAGCAAGCTCAAGCCGAGCATGTACACATAAATCTTGAGGGGAACCTCCTACAGGAGAAGTGGATGTTGATAGGGATTACCACCCGAGCAATGTTATCCAAGCCACCCAATGAATCTATCACCATGGAACACCACACCCATCAGTCATATGTGGGTGTTATAAGGGGTTATTTAACAAGACCCGGGTACTATGGTTATGTACATTATATTGGAACATAATAATGGATATACATTCATTTTATTATTGTCACTCGGTAAGTAGTTTTTAAAGAACAATTAGTTCTTTTAGTTAATGTTCAACTATGAAATCTATTTTTATGAATTAATGGATTTTTGAATTAAATAATATTTTAAAATAATATTATTATTAAATTAATTTTTATTAAATATAAATGATCGTATAATTTTTTGAATGCAATTGTAATTTTTATTAAGGTTTGAAATACATTTTTGTCAGAACCCGTGAATTTTTTATGAATTTATGTTTTTATTTTAAAAGTAAAAATTAACATATTTAGAAAATTATTTAGATAAAATGAATATAATATCTGGAATCAAGACGTCAAAATTATCCAATGGGTAACTTTTTATAATTTTATGAGACATCGAAATTTTTCGATTAAAATTAAATATTGTTTAAATATATAATATGTTTATGACAGCATAATGACCCAATGTTGATGTAATAAAAAACTATAAACTTTATGTTCGCCCAATATATGATTCAACATTAAAATAATTTTATTTTGGGTTTGTTTGATTTATTTTACAATGCTTTAGTAGACCCTTCAAGACATATTAAATATTTATTCTTTTTAAAATGTTTTCCTTAGGAGTGTGACTCACCTCTACATAAGAAACCCCAATATATTAAGAAGTTATGACTTTGGCCTTAAAAATATTCTTTTCGACTTTCCTTTATCAAAAAATATGGTCAAAAACCATGGGATGTTTTGTGGTTTGTATTAGTTTAATGTGAGGTATTACAAACCTAAATAATAAATAATTCCTTCATATTTCCTTTATAAATCCACCCATGCTCCAACTTCAATTTCACTGAAATCCATTGCAGTTCATCCAACCTTGGCCCATCTCACTGTATAACCCTCCCATGGTACCCCAATCTCCCAAGAAGCCTCTCTCAAGCCTTTGGAAGCACACTTCCAAATAAGGGTTTTTCTTCCTTTCTCATTTTTGTCCAATATTATTTAAATTGTTATTCCCTTTTAATTTCAATTATTAAGGTTGGGGTATGGTTTCTAACCTCCACATACAGCCCAAATTATTTTTTAAGGATGGGAGACCCCTTTATCTATAATTAAATTCCTCCCATGTACTCCTGTTACAATGCTAAAATTCAGAAAGTAATTTCCCTCTCTTCATTTACATTCATGAAATTCTTTTGTATCATCAATCGAAATTCAATTACATTTGTTGGGACATATAACTATATGAAACCTGTAATTTCCATGTCATTTAAATATTATGATACAAGCCTTTCTCCATCATAATCCATTTTGATGAGTTATTATGCCACACCATTATGCTGCCGAAATTGCACCGCGCTTTTCCAAGGCAAATTCATTGTATAGTGAATACCATGCCCATTTCCCTATCAAGGGTATTCAACTTTATAAAAATGTACTTATTTTATGAATAGTTTCATGTATGTATTACATATTATTTTTTGTGGAATAATTGAATATGTTGAATGATTCAATGTTTTATGATCCATGTGGCACACTTATGCATGAAATGAAATGTTTAAGAAGTGTGGGCCATGATAGTGCTCCAATGCATTGGGTAAAGTATAGTATCATTATAAATCATGTTCAATGGGTGTTTACACATGATAATTCAAGTGCAATGAGGATGTATTCATGTTCATGTTCAATGAGGGTTTACTCACGCTCCATGATCAATTAGCCTTAGCTAATGGTAATTCTATGTTAAGTGTTGTTACTAAATTTCTATGTTATGATTATCATGTTTTATCATGAATTTATTTTTATTCTTCTCTTGTTATCTATTGATATTCTTATTGTCTAACATGTATTGTATTTCTCATGTTATTTCATGATTAATTCATTACTGGGCTTTATAGCATTCCCTTTTTTATGCATGTCCTCAAGTTATCCCATGCAATGCTATGTATGAGGAAATGTAGTGGTCATGTAAAGAAAGTTTTAAATAAAGATGTTGTTTTTCATGTTTTAAGTTGTTATGTAATGATCATAAGCCCCATAGACACTAGACATCTCGATCTTCTATTTTTTATCAAATTATTTTTATGTAATAAGTTATGTTTAATTGTGTAATAAAAGATCCGGGTAGTCGTATTACTACCCCCAATCATAGCTAATCACGATCTGAGACGTACCAAAGTGTTCTAGATTTTTTTAATTCCTTGAATATACAGCTTATATTTTATGTTTAATATCATCCATATATAGATGGACAATATTTGAGGACCATTCATGCCCTATTTGTTTTACTGAGAGATGTCACTATGGATTATAAATTTGGCTGGTATTAACACCTTCATCATGTAAACATTTCTTATAAGAACATATATCACTCCATAATACAAATAACACCTCAGAAATCACTCTATGGAATGTATTTCAGGGTTAAAACATGTTAGGATAATGTTTGAGAAAAAACTCCAGTCGAAAAAATTCTAGATCACGAAATGACAAAAAAAATCATATCCATTTAGAAACATATCAGATAATATTAGATTCAGAAATAAGTTATTCATTTAGTCATTGATGAGATATAGAGTTCAATGTTGGTGATAATGTATTCTTTCCTATATCTCTATGGAGAATTATAATGTTATTAGTAAATAATGTGATGTTGAACTCTATAAATATCATTATCTATGATATTTTGGATCACATAGGGATGGTGGTCTATCAATTGAAAGAGCCTATAAAACTCACTAAGTTCAAGATATATTTCATGAATATCTTCTTAGAAAATAAATTTCAAATCATTCAAATGTATTTAACTTAGAGTTAAAGAAATTGTATCATGTTATTTATGATGAATAACATCTAGTATAAATATTGGGTCTTCGAGATAAGTTCAAATAGAACAAGACTAATTATATAGATAATATTATATATTGGAATAAAAATTTTTAGGATGATAATATTGGGATCAAATTATACTTTGAGAAGTAAACAATCATATATGGGAAACTGAAGGCACATATTAACTCACCTGGACATGATGAAATGACAAACGCATCTACATATGTGTTCCATGTTCTATGTGAAAGACTAAAACCACGCATAAAACCCTTAAGAAACCGATGAATTATCAAAGGAATTATTTTTATCCATCCTCTAAAAAACGACCATGGTAGGTGCACATAAGTATAGAGGTTTCAATGAAAAAGGTAATCCTACATGTAAGGATCTTATGAACACAATTTGATGCCAGGTCCCACTTTTGACCCAACCTTCTTATGCACTCCAATAAATAATCTCACATATAAATAGATGTTCACCCTACACGTCTTCATATAAATTTCATGAATTAAGACAATCACTCCTGCTTGAGTAGGATGACCAATTTCACAACCGCGTGCATGTCATGGATTCATGGTATATGATCCTTCATGATAGGCCCCCCATGTGCCCCCATTTCTGGTCATACAACAAGGGATTAACCCTTACAAATTTCCTTTTTGTCCTAATTCAGATTCATTAGAAATGAAATTATATTATGAATCAATAGACTAATGTAGGTGCATTAAAAACATCTTCTTTTTCACACCACACACACTTTTTCACACCCATCTTTCACTCATTCCACCTCTTTTTAAGTACATGTCTACCATCTTGAGTGCACATCCTCTTTAGGAATCCATGGATTCTCATTAACTCAAAGAAAAATTTTGATCCATTCTTGCATGAATCATCCACATCATGTATTCACCTCCTCCTTGATGACCTCTGGGTGTGTATATAGTGATTTAAGAGTTCCCCTAGTAGTTTATTATGTTGTATTTCCTACCTCTTTCTTTTTGTAATTAGTACACAAATCACCCACTCATTTTTAGGATAAGGATGATAATGTGTACCCCAACTATTTAACACTCCACCTTGCTCCCACCAGGAATTGTAAATGCCTTCCCTTCCCCATGTGTTGGCAGTTATCATACATGTAAGACCAATGGTTGAGGAACGAGTCCTCCCCATCAATGTGGCAGGATAATAAACTTTAATGCACCATCATCCTAAGAATATTATGTTAATATTTAGACACTTAACATGAAATTCGCATGGGGTTCTGCACCATGGGAATTTTCCATGGCCCCTCGTCTCTATGAAAGTGAGATATTCCTCATAATGAATGAGATTCTCCTCACATTGAATGACATTCTCCCCACAGGGAAGGGAACCCATCCTAATGAAAGCCCCTAGAATTTATTATTTGTGTTATCACTCTTGATAATCCATGCCTCTTCTAGAGGAAAACAACAGAGGTGGGACGGTCACATTGGACTCTCAACACCTCAACCTCTACCTTTGGGAATTATCACCATGGGTAGCTTCCAGGCCTAAGCCCCACACTATCTCTCACTTACACATCAATCATGAAATGACAATCTGGTCTTTTAAATCATATTTTTTCTCACACTGATCATGAATCTCATGGTATTAGATATTTTTGTGAACATGGACCATTGTTTTTTGGGCATCCATGTTGAATTATTCCCAATATTCCACCTCCATAGGATGTTAACCATTCATAATCCCCTGACATTCGAACTACGTGGGCTATGAACTTTGTCATCTAAACATGGTACGTAGGAATCCTCCCCAAGGTTCATGTTTGACAACATAATTATCATATTGGTTTTCTCTTATCCTTTCCATATGATGTTAAAGATCATGGGATATAAAAACAGCATGGAATGTCATCCATGTCTTCTAAATAGGGTATATAGGAATCTTCTCCAAGGTACAATCCAATTATCAATTCCCATCCTATTCATTCCATTGAGTCATTGTGTCTTAAAATGGTCATGCTCTAATCATGAGGCTAGACTTCTTTTGGGTCCCTATCCATGATCCCCATTATCATGGGTCACACATTAGTTGTCTCATCACCCCATATCTAACAACATGTCCTTTTATTCCTAATGATTGAGAAACATATTAATCCCCACCGATGTTCAGGCCCATCATACACCAAACTCCCTGGATTCCATCATCACCTCCTCAATTTCTATATTGTCTCTTCCCTCGGAAATCACATCCTAGTGTGATCATAACATTCACATCATCTCTCATCATAGTATCACCGTGGTAGTTAACTATGCAGAATCCCCACCAAATCTGTATTCATCCAACCAAGAGTTCTCCTCTTGCGATGGGAAGCTAACCATGTGTAATCCCCTACCAACCCTTCTAAATATCTGGGTTTTGATTCCAATGTTCTCAATAAGGTATGTAATAATCCTCCCTTACGTTCAGTAATAGGAAATGGAAAACATTGGTGTCCCCAACCAAGGGGTCCACCTCCATGATCTTCCCTCACTGGTGTCTATATCATCCCTCATGGTGTGAAGTCATTCAATGTATTGGAAACAAAAACCATGTTCACCATCAGTTGTGTTCCAACCCACCCAATGGAAACCCTTGGTGCGTACCTACTAGAGACATACCCGTTATTGGCGTGACACCTTTTTATTAGACTCACTACCCTGATACTACTCTCATTGGGCATTCGTATCCACCATCCTGGTAAACATTCTAGTTTCTCCCTCAAAGGTATGTCCTTATATGTTCAACCATAAATAGTGTATTGGAAATCCCATATTGTCTCTGGTAGACATTTATATCGAGGCCTAACTCATTGTAAGCATCATATTCTCGTGGAAATCTTCAGAAGACACATCTTCGATGCAGCTATCTCTACTAGATGTCAAACTCGTAGACTACCCCATGATAAACATGGGATTCTAGAGGAAAACATCAAAATAAATGCCTCTAGGAAAAAACACCCCATGATCAATGTGGTTTGAATCAGCTTCCATGCCTAGAGAATCCCTCTTATGATGAATAATACAGGTCCCCCATTGTTATAGCATCCATATATGTTTAGCGATGCGCAAAATGACTACATACCAGATTGATGGTCACTTCCCTAACTATACCCCATGGAATTTTCAGACAGAAGTGGTGTAAATAGCCAGCATCCACAAAGAGATGATTTTAGAAAACAGTTTCATGAACAATGTCTTCATTTATGTGGGAGACCCAGACCATGTGAGTAATTATGAAGAGGAATCAATGGAAGGTTGAATCGAAATCCCTTTATCCTATTTAGATCAAGGAGAAGAAATTTATAAAGAGTTTATGAATGATTAATGCCTTTGGAAATTGGTAATGTGGGTAATAATGTAATTTTTGAGCATAATGCAAACAACAAACAGTGGTGGGCACACCCCATCCTCTCTTGAATATGGGATTTGTCGTGTTTGAGAGATCTGTAGAAGAGTGTGTAACCTGTCAATCTATCTGTGTTAGGTCCTAAAAATCCAATAGTGGTCCTCACATGAAACTCACTATAATTTGGGGAAATTATTTGATGGTAATTACGGTCAATGAAATTGTTAGTATGGATCCCTCTCTAGTCATGAAATAATGGACGATGATGTAGAATTGGGAATTTCATTCATTGTATCCAAATTTACAAATAAATCTCGATGATTTGTTATATCCCAAATATAGGAAACCAATCACTCCTCACCTGTAGACATAGGAGAGTAAGGAACAATAATGTGGCAGTGTCACATGATTCAACTACCACTATAAAGTCATTTGGGAAAATAACTACTAGGATCCCATTCCATGTCTCATGCTTGGAGACAATTCAATGGAGTTGTATAGACAATATTGTTCATCTATACAGGCAGTAGGTGGTCATTACCACTAGGTAAATTTCATGAATAGACATATAGGTTTGATTTCTCACAATCCCCATATCCCCCAAGAACTGCGTAAAGAGATACTATTCTCGAATACCATGTTAAACTGCATTGGGAGCCTCTCCCTAGAGCGACCATATGACCCACCTTATACTCGCATGATGTAAGTGATATTCATGTCATCCTGGACATGATAACCATCCAAGAGTCATTGAATAGGGATCCCATGAGGCCCCATTAGCACCACATCCTAGTCCCTCAGGCCGAATAATATGGTTTTTTTTACTCCACCATCCCCATTCCAGATAACCAGACACAAACTATGAGATGAAGAACAAGAATTTGACTGACATGGCCTATCATATTTAATAGATCATGTGGCCCAGTCACCCCAAATTCATTCTACCAGACACCTACCACCTTATTGTGAGGATTAAACAATGTCCACCCGGAATCAAGGCCTCGTCCGCCCCACGGGATGGCTGGGTTGACTCCTTCTGTCATTGACTCTATGAGTAGCTATAATGGGAAAACCCATTATGAGGAGAAATAATACAAATATCCTAGGTACCCTCACCAGTCATAGCGGAGGTCCTCCCAACTCTCATGATTAGTGAGGAGGCCCTCCCCATGTTCTCTACACCCATCCAAGTGGAGCTCCTTCTTGTCATTTCAAAATTATGACTAAAGGTCCTTTATATACCAATGGTTATAGAAATGATGGTCCTCCCCATTCCTTATACCACCAACAGAAATGCCCTTTACATGTCAATTTTGACTCAATGGATGTCCTCCCTACAACAACATTGACCAATGATAAGGCCCTCCTCGCTTCATCACCTACTAGCATAGAGGTCATCCTTATATTGTAGACAATCTGAGCGGAGGTCCTTCGTACTCTAGATACTAAAATAGCATAGTCCATCATCACTACATTCACGATCAGTATGAATTACATCCTTATATGATCCATGTCAATAAACATGGAGTTCATCCTCATGCTTTAAAAACCAAACATGGAGGTACACCCCATTTTATCACCATCTCTAGTGGAGGTCCTATCCGCTCTACCACCCACCACTATGAAGGTCCTCCCCATGCATTTGGTTTAATATACAGAGTTTCTCTTTATACCCCATTTGACATATAACTAGGATCTCTTCACACTCCAGCTCATTGAGGTATACCCCAGCACTCTAATAGTGGTTTAAGAGATGTTCCTCCCAACTTTGATGACAACAAGTTCAGAGGTCTTCCATCTATCCCAAAAAATTAAAGTGGTGGTCCTCCCCTCATATTCATCCAGTTCCAAGAAGGTTTTCCTCATGTAAAAATATTTCCATATCCTAAAGAACCATCCTAGGGAAGAATGGTGAATTGTCACCACTAAATGAATAAATCTGAGAGGATTTATGTTGTTTTGATTATCATTTGATAATTTGATTCAGATGCCAAGTGGGACAAATTGATGGAGTATTCCCCCTAAATCCCTATTTTGTTAGATGAATGTTGAAGATGATTTGTCCACCTTCTCGGTTTTTACAGTGATGCCCTCACTATATTCTCATGTTTTAATCTATTCATCAACAAGAGATCATAGAGAGTTATAATAGGGATTTCTAGAAGATGATAACCCTTTATATTCACCCCAATATCCACAAAATTCATTCATGAATTGGGGTTCAACACCCAATCCTATAGGGAAATGATGATGTGGTTGGTACAGCCTCCAACGGATGACCCAATGTGCAATGTCCTATCATCTTGTGTAGTGTTTTCCCCACTGTGTAGTCCACCACTAAAATGGTCTGCATTAGTAACATTTTTAGTTCCTCAGATAAACCCAATTAAATTATGGGGAAATGAGGATATGGATCCCTTTTTATAAATAAAGAATCTTTTGGGACACTCTTACAGTAGATCGGTTGTCTGAGATGTTCTGGTTGATTGTTACTCCCAAAATTGACACGCCGGAGGCACTCATCCAAGATGAGGTTGTGTGTTTCCTCCAGTCCAAGTGGTTGACTCATTTCTACCTTCGCACCCATTAGTTTGATTATCTAATGAGAATAGAGGAATGTAATAAGATTTATTAGATGAGTAGCATAGATGATCTAGAAGCACATCACATGGATCATCACCCGGTATCACCCGGCTATCACCAGAACATTCAACAATGGTGTATTTAGAGCTTCATTATAATCCATATAATTACTGAAGAGTCACCCCCACATGTTCAGATCTATGCATGGGGGTAGTATGATTCTCTAAATTTTATTCCCATCCTATGCCAACCTAACATTCCAAGAAATATAGATTATATGGCACTAAGTGTTCTCATGGTTAATATGAACGACAATAATCCATTAAAGGAGAAGGCCTCCAAGTAAGAGCTTAACTAAGAGGAATAATCCCCCGAGCTAGCAAATTACAATTAAGACAATCATACATTCACTATCACTCTCCAACAAAGGTAGATACACAGCCTTGATAAGTGGTCTAATTCATTACCCATGAGTCAAGACCCTAATAAGGGAAAAGGAACACCTGAGACCTCTGAACGTTACAACCCATTTGGTGAAGTGTAGAATAGAAGAAGTTCACTGAATATATCATTGATAAATGCATTGTAGAGCATCGTATGGACTATGGTGATCCTATAGACAATCCTATCTATCATCCTCTAGGGAATATAGGGCAACCATATGTCCTCCCGGGAAAGTTTCCTCTTATGGATTTCTATAATAACTTGCATCCCAATATGATAGACACTGAAGCCTATGAAAAAACACTATAGTATTGGTTGCTGAATTCACCCATGTTCCATGTTAACCTTCCTTGAGAGGTGGATGAAATCAACCCTCAAGTAGTTCCATATGCCACTCAATCTGCTCCCTGATCTTATGTGCCTTTCAGTAGTGTTTATGATCTTGTGAATGCCCTGGTGGTCTTGGATCCTTAGACAGATAAGATACCACACCTAGAATCCCTAATGGATGATCTCATTGCTTTCCTTGATGCCTGTGATACATGGTAGGTAGTAATCCTACCTAATGGTAATCCATATATGGTATTGGTAGACGACACATATGCACACCAAAATTATATCAATCATACCTTATCCTCTTTTAATGGAATTAGAGACTCTTTGTACTATTAAGAAAAATTTATATCAAGGTGTGGACCCATGTTGGGAACACCATCAATAAAAGAATAATCCATGCTCAGAAGGATCATACAGAATTTGTAAGGGACTGCAATCATCTATTACTTCTAGTAACACATTATATTTTTGTTGGTCAGAATGGTCATTGGATGATGATTCATTACTAGCTCATCTCAACCATGAAAAAAATGTATTTCTATCCTATTTATGTAAATTTAACGACCATATGAGTATGTTACAGACAATGTTTCTAGGTGGAATGGCCTCATGTATTCTCCCGACATGTCGCTAACTCAAGAGGAGCTTATAACGATGTGCAAATGGAATGTTAAGAATTAATTGGTTCCCTCCATAATTACATAAAATTTCCCAAGTGGATCTAAGGACATGATTAGTAAGGATTAATGACAAGGATAGGCCTTACACAAAGTAGTCAGGTTCACCCATTTCCCCCAACTCCTATAAGAATATCCCCTAAAGATGAGACTAGTGCAGTCTAACAAATAGTTTCCCAAACACCATTAGATTTATTACTGCAAGTGCCTGACCAATATCCTCAGGTTTATCCCCAGGTTTAGTATCACCCATCATAAAATCTGTAGGCACAACCACATAATGCACCCCTCCACCTAGGCAGGACAATCAGGTTATATCCCCTCATCCGGCTCCAACCCCTCCTCAAGGCCAGGGACTCATAATTTCCATTACTAATAGGACAAAATTGGCATATTCGTTCAATGTGGCTCACATTCTCTTTAATTTATATAGTTTCCTTTATTAGTACATTTTCAAGATACCAAAATGTATGAAGCCCTATGTGGATGATCTCACTAGTTTTCCCCACTACTACCATTATCATTGGTTATTTGGAATACCATAAATAAGTGATATGTGTTCATGGACTCGATTTAGGATAAGCGGGATAAAAAATGTAGTAATATTGTTTTCTACCCAGACCCATTTGGTATTCTTTTATACAAAACCAAATATCAATTGTGAAGGTGAATGCACAAATGTTTCTGGACATGGGTCTCAAAAGTATGATGATTTGTGGGATCATATGGAATTTTCCCATGCCCATGTTGTCATCTATAACTGTTTTAATTTTCCTGAGCCTCCTAAGGTTATTGTACCTCATCTAGCATCCTTTTTTGCATCCACGTCTGATCATTCTACCTTCTAGAAGAGTAGACATCAATTCCACAAAGGAAATAAACATCCCCCACCTATTATACAACTGTCTCGCACCCTTGAAAATTTCATGAACCTATATATGGGGATCGACCACCTAAATAAAACTAGTGTTGGAAGATCCCATAGATGATGAGAAGCAATACGACTCCGTGAAAACTATAAATTTAGTGAACACCTAAATGATTCTCACAAAACAAAGAGAATCAATAATTTCCACTCATTTTTCTCAATTGATTCCATCATTGACGAGGTCATGGATATTTGAATAATTGGAATCACTAGGCCAATGCTTCAATCCATGTCATTCATTGTATTGTGACCTTACTATAGGATCATCATAGTGCCCAACAGGCAATGAACTCACATCCTGTCTTGTCAACCTCACAACGACCACCATTCGTCATACTCGATCGTGTAGATCTTCCATGACTACATCATGATCAGCTATAATACACTATGGACTATCCTCAACAATCTAATAGTCTTCTAGTAGTAATATTGCATGGTTCAGCTAGTGAGAAATGGTATATTCCCTGCACCAGTTAGAATCAACCAGTTTGAATCGAAATTCCCATCATACATCCTGACAAAGAGATACCTCTTCTCAATAGGAATGTGTGACAACCCCATAAACAAGACATTATCAACAATATTTTCATCATTTCTACACAAATGATGATTTTTTTGGAACTCCACCTATCAAAAGATCTACCTAAATCCCTACCAGTGTATTGAAAATCCCACTCAGTTGGACTTAGAGGACATATACGCATATACATTCCATGTTGTGGATTTTTAATGAGTAGAATGGAAATCCATCATTTCATTACAGGGGTAATATTACAGTTCTTCTATATAGGAAAACACCCTTCCTTTACATATCACTGTCCAGTTTAATGGATTAGAAGTCCAACAATTTCTCATTGAAATTGGACCAGGGATCAATCTCATCCTCACCCACATGTTGCAAAATGTGGGACTAACGAAAGAAGATATGAGTCCCTCAAACCTAAAAATCATGGTTTAGGACTAGATGAAACAAAGGAAGTGTGGATGGATCCTCATGATGACCCAATTCAGTCACCCGGATACGAGAACTAAATTTTTGGCTATCTTGAAAGACACCACATACAATGCACAAATGGGTAGACCCCGGCTCCATATACATATAGTTGTTTCTTCCTTATATCACCAATGTCTATAGTACTCTATCAATGGTCGAGTGGTCATTCCTAAAGGTTTCGTATATCCTTTCCCATCTTATTGAGCTGTTATATGGATGCAAATTACTATAATAGAAGGGATAAATGGGTTCAGAATAATTAGGTTGAGAACATTACTACAATGGATGACCCATGGATGGACATGAAAGATTATTTCATCAACCTAATTCAGTAGTTGGAAGCCAAAATCCAAGACATTGGACATTGATTCATCAACTTTGAGATGATGTAAAGACAAATTTTGTTGTACAAGGAACCTCAATATATTACCTCCTAGTTTTATATAGTACATGTTAAAGTTAGAGAAGGGCCTCTTGCCATGTGAGGTATCGGGATGAGCACCCCATGTCTACAACTGTATGCCCTGCTTATTTTTTCACTAGGCCAAGATTAGTAGAAACAAAACGACCACCACCATTGCTTTGACATCATAATGAATGGGGCCCTCAGTCGATGGCCAGATGGAATTGGGTCTACAGTCTTTGTTTATATGGTTTTATCTATGAAATAGCCTCCCAATGTTGATTCGACCGCCAGTAAACCCGAAACTAGAATTACTACAGGGTTACATAACCCAACATAATTTCCGCATCCTAATTATCATCCCATCTTGTTTGATGAAGAGGATCTAGAAGATGCTCCTCCTATATGTGAAGAAGGTATCTCCACCAATATCGATGACCTGATACAGCTGACTCATGAAACTGAGATTGATCTATGTTTGATATTGATTTGTGGATCCATGCTTGTAGTGGGACATCATTAGTATATGGAATTATCAAAGAATAATCATGATATGTTTTCCTAGATTTTTGATGAGATTGTAGGGCTAGAACCACATGTCGGTGTCCACTATCTTGGTTGCTAGTGAGCCATTGTGGGTTCAAGAAGGCTCCAAGTAAAATGAACATGTCTCATGGTTTCATGGTCACAGATGATGTTGGTAAGCTCATCAAATCCACCATCATCAATTACAGTCATTACACAATGTGGATGGCCAAAATTGTTCATGTCCGGGTGAATAATAGACAAATATGAGTTTGTATTGACTTTTGGGATCTTATCTACCTATACCCACTGAATGATTTACCCTTATAGTGAAAGAGGTACTAATTGATTCCACATCTATATTTCAGGATCACTCCATTGTGGATATTTATTCGAGGTATAATCATATCTAGAATTCACTTAAATATAAATAATCTACTTCCTTTATATCATCGAAAGGTACCTTCTATATTCTTGTAATTCTAATTAGTCTAAATAATATAGGACTCACCTAATATTATTTGATGAACCACATATTTAACTAGATCCTTAGAAAACTAGTAGAATATTATTTGGATGATTTGGTGTTCAATCCCAACAGCGATAGGACCATCTCAGATAGCATGGGAAATTGTTTGGTTTCCTACCCTACCACTATATGAAGTTGAACCACTTGATATGTGGTTTGGAGATGACCTATGGATAGATTCATTAAATATTTGTCAGATATAGATGTATCATGACCAATGTAGGGAAAAATAAGGCTATCAACTATACCTCCCCTCTACGTAACCCTAGTGAGATCTGAGGCCATTAAGTCAACATAGACTATATACACTGTTTCATCATGATTTTTTTCCAAAAATTGTAATCCTTTTTCATAACATCTAGAATTGAGGCACTCATAAGTGAGATGAAGAGTGTAAGACTGCATTTTGGGATATCAAAAAGTATCTATTACAACCTTTTGTTTTGATGCCACCCATCATTGGAAAGATCCTGGTCCTATATGTGACAAACATGGAATGGTCCCTCGGTTCACATTTCACCCAGAATAAAAAAGTTGGGATAGATAACCATTTGTAATATCTTAGTCAGATGCCCCTTGGAGCAGAGTCGGGATATTATCCAATCGAGAAGAGATCCCTCGTGCATGTTTTAGCAGGGAAGAAGATACAACAGTACAAGAAACATCATCAGATACAGTTGGTTTCCCATGTGGATTTTCTAAAGTATATTTTAAACCACCCTATAATGATAGGGAAGGTAGAACATTTGGTAGTTATTCATGAAAAATTTGACATCAAATTCATTCCACATAAGGTCGTCAAGGTTCAACCATTTGCAGGTTTTTTTGGCCTCTCATACGACCCCCATAGAGAAATATATGGATCGTGACATTCCATAGAAGGATATTCTGTCAATAGATTATGAGATTCATGGTTTTCTGGTGATCTTAAATGGTGCCCCCTTCAGTCCCACTAGAAGACGTCTCAATGATCGTAGGATCAATAGAGTATTCATAGGGATTGTCTTCATTGTACACACATATGATATATTTCCCTATTAATTTTTTTTATCCTAGGGTTCTCCAAAAATGAGGTAGAGTATCAAGATCCTGTCATTGATATGATGCTAGCCATCAGTATTGATATTACCCACATACATATGAAATCAGACTCCAAGCTATTCATAATTAAAATCAAGAGTGATTTTATTGTCATGAAGCCCAAACTCATTCCATTTATCAAGCATGCTTTCCATCTGATGGTCAATTTCACTTTCTATCAAGTGGTGACTCATGTTCCATAGTCATTGAATGGTTGAACAAATTCTCAGGATGGTCTATCCACTTCTCTCACAGATCCTGATAAGAAATATTTGTTTATTATTGTGGCGCATCGAAGAGTCATCACCCCTACAAGTTCAGCTGATGATGAAAACCATCAGGTAAACCACTGTACCAACGATTCCTCATCATTAGGTCATCTAGATCCATATATTTCCAAAAAAACCATTAATTGAAAAATAATTTCATTTTGTATCTTCAATATTGAAATCTCTCATTGTACAGAGGCTAACATGAGATAATTCGTCGTCGTGTAGTTTAATTCACCCTTCATATCGGTCCCATGCAGGATTATACTATCTACAAACATGGGTTTGATTGAGTTATCACTTATTAATTTAAACTTGAAGATATTTCCTAGGTAATTGTGGAATTTCAATATTGGTCTTGTGGTTCCCGTCTCACTGTAGTGATGCTTTCCCACCAAATTCAATGGATGATCAAATTCTGGCCTACTATGGTCCATGAATGTATCAATTCCACCAAGAGGTTTCTCACATGTAAAATCCCTAGAAACATTATACATCGACCTCCAAACCCCCCCCCCCCCACCCCACTACAATTTACTCTTTGAACTTTGTGGTATGGGGACTCGATGTCATGGGGAAATACCCTCCAAAAACAGCTCCCCATAACATATTAATTCTGTCTGTGATAGATTTGTTTTCAAAGTTGGTAAATGATATTCCTTTTATGGATGTAAATAACTTGTTTATCATTGAGTTCATGAGCTCCATAATGATCAATCGATTTGGGGTTCATTATACTTTTCTCACAAATAACAATGTCGACTCTCGAGAGATTAGTAGAATAAATGTTATGCCATTTACAAAATCCTATCAAACCACACTTTTCTCTACTATTCATAATAAAATATATTGATCGTGGAATACACAAAAACCTATCTCTAACATTTTTTTAGAAGATGGTGGTCCATAAAAAGAGAAGATGGCAAGATATTATCCCCAACACTCTCTAGGGTTATCGAATAATGACTTTTGATTCTACCCAGGTGACACCATATTACCTGGTGTATTGAAGAGTGGTAGTCCTCTCTATCAAGATTCAATTTCCTTCACATCATACATGAATCAATGATCATAAGACATTACAAATTTTATTAGAATTCATCCAATACAATCTAGAAGCTCTTAGTGAGAAAAGGATTTCGGCATCTCATAATCTGGAGAGGTGAAAGAAAACAATATCTAGAGCATTCAATAGTAGAGTTTATCTTCTCTCAATCCTTCTATGTGAAATGATATTGTCACTAAGGATGCCGATGATTACTGGTATGAAAATTCTGAATTTTGAGCCCAAAAAAAGGCCGTACATCATTTAAATGGTCTATCCTCGCAGTTCATATTTTTTGGTTACCATGGATGGTAATAAAATTACTCTTCCCACCAATGCAATGTTCCTCAAAAGTACATTACATTAATGGGGTCCATTATCTTACATGATGTCAAACTAAAAAAATTCCCACAGTCTGATGTCTACGGTATGAGCTCTACTACCATAAATTACAGTTCCCCTAATAGACTATCCATGCTGCATCATCTTGCCTATCATTTTTGGAAAATGATCTTGAAGAATTTTGGAGACATTTTGAGGCATGTACCATGTTTCGATCATGGTTATCGGTCGAACCAAATTTTTTGGTCCCACAGACCTGGTAACACAATATAGATTCTAGTTTTAGAACAATGATAACAGTTATCTTCTATTTCCATGACACCCACATTGTGTTTTAGAAATCAGGTGTAGTGATTCACATTTTCATCCTACATATGTTCTCTTGGATACCCAATACCCTTGGTGTTGTCCATCCATGCATATGCCCATGTTTAGTGAGAATATTATTGTTGTTGTGAAATTCTAACAAGGAATTTTATTTCCATCCTTGTGTGATCCCATATTTTGGGAAATGAATCTGTGTGCAATGAGTGAAAATGTAAGTGTGGTTGGGAATTTCCCACATGAAATTATCCTTCCATTGTTGTGTTCTCTGATATGATGGGGATAACCTAGAATAACTTTTTTCTTTCAAAAAAAACATGGATCACATTGGAATAGGCATCTTGGAAGGGTTTATAGAAACATTTAGGGGCTGGATGACCCAATGGTCCAAACTATATGACCTTAATCTAATAACCACTCAATGGTTCTCTTGGGAATATGTGTTGTGATATGGGACTCCTTGTACTCATTCACATTGTGATTATTTTACTGTATGACACACTTGTCTTTGAGATATTACATTTACCTTAATGACCAAGTTTCATAAAAATAAACTACATTACATTTTATTCCTTACCAGCTGATGTTAAACTATACAGATATGTCTGATGTATAATATGTGAAACTTGGAAATTATGGTCCACAATCTATTTTATGAAACATAGAGATTCTGGTACATGAAATATTACCCTAAAATATTTTCTATCCTAGGTTTAGTAAATTCAAACAATTAAAATTCACTAATGTGCTGGGACGTGAGGCCAAAATTTTTGAGTTCTTTGTAGATGTAATTTCAAACCATCTCCACACATTGAGTCTTCTCGGGTTCAGATTTCTACCATATTTCACGTCTAGAAGGGCCCACTAATTCTGATGGTCTCATGCCCCTTTGTCCCACCTCTCATCCTTGTCCAACACCCAAATAGATTTTCAGAAACCAATATGAAATCATGTTTTTCAAATTTAGACAGCAGTGGTTTTTTTGTTTATACTCCCCAACCTTGATTGATAAATTTGTGGATCATGTGTTGAGAATATGGTTTAAATTAATCCCACTCATCTGTAAAATTTCCCTAACACATTCATCGAAAGCCTTAATTTATATCCTTTTTAATTTCCTATGTTCTGGTGGAAATCCAACACCATTTGTCTTTTACCTCTGTACATCTGTTCGCATCAACTGAGAATATCCAGCATTATAAACATCTATAAGTGATGTGGAAAGCCTAACTTAACCACTTTTTTCCTCACTGATCATAGATATCATTGGATTTTGAGTTTTTTTATGGTTTTTACTGACATGGAAATGTTTTCCATCCTTATGGTCCAAACATTATGACCTTATACTAGGAACCCTATTTGAAAATATTTACGACCATAATCAAGTATCCATATGCTCCAAAATATAAGAATTTAAAATAATATCCCTATAATCAAAATTTCAGGGCCATAAACTATGAACAACTCCGGGGTTTTCGTGACAGTGTGTGTTGTCGTGTAGAATTATTTGGTCTCTACTCACATCAAGTTTATAAGAGTCATCTCCTAAACATTCCACTTAGAACTCCTCCCCCAACATCATTACCACTTGATGTCAAAATGAATATGTAGGTATTATCATACAATATTAGAATATGACATCATCTTCCAAGTAGTATGAAGAAAAATAACATAACATTTTGGTGTTCTTGACTAACATGGAATCACCCTGAGCACTAGTAATTCTCCACGCCACCTATCAACACCTAAACAAGTCTTGATTCTAGTTGTGACACCCAGACATTACATCATGGTTCAGTCCCTCCAAAAATTGAACAAAAGAAAAAAAATAAATATCTAATGCCTATCCATTATGATTATGGGTCAGACCCTCCCTAAAAAATTGCCATTAAAAAACTACATGTGGCTTGATTCCTATCCATATATGATACATAGTAATGCCCAGTTCATAGATCTCATGTCGTACAACAAAATTATTTCTTATTTTTACTTAGAAATAACTTTTTTTTACCACATGACATTTATGAGATTCTATATGTATGTGCATATTTATTCCCATCCTTACATGATAGACAATGAATCCATTAATCATTGAATTTGGTCCTTGAAAAAAACAATATGGTCCAAGCTATATGACCTTAAACTGCATCCAGTTCATATTAGGACATCTATGTGACATGTGGGCCCTATGTTTCCCCTATTCATGTGGGTTTTTATATCATTCACGTCACCTGTGTACCCTTGGGATGAGGGTCTCTCATTATAGTCCTAGATGCATGACATTAAACTATATTCAATCTTCTTCAAGAATGCACATTTACTGTGTGTGGGCCTCCTATATCTTTATTCACGTCGCATTTTTTTTTCAACCTCATTATGCATATTACTTTTGGAGAACACCCCATAATGGTACAAATTATACAACCCTAATATAAGATTAGATGAACCATGTTCTCTTATAGGATATGTTGTGTGAATTTGATCCTCATTATCCCTCATTCTTGTTGGGGTTATCATAACACCACACCTCACATGCCCATGATAATCATGGGATGTTTTAGCTTCCTCACTAGAGAGGAATGCCAGTTATAGTGCTCATCTCTATCTACACTATGTTGAAAAACAATGTATGGGTTGATTTCGATTCATAAATGATAAGTAGAAATGCCTAGACATTTTTTATTAGGAAAATGCAGAGGTTCATTAGCCTTTTTAGGCCGCTCAGTCATATTTTTGGTCCAATTATTATGACCTTATTCAAAAATCTTCATTGTGATTTCACCCCTTATTGTATCACGTGTTCATCATTCATGTCGGTCCATAATGACTTTTTTGTGATTTTTCTTCTTGGAATCATTAACATAATATTAATTTCATTCATTCCATGTGAAAATTTTATGAAAATATATTCCAATAGTCCCAAGGTATAGGAAATACGACCTTTAACTTTGTGCAACAGACCTATCTCATGAAATTAAACTAAGAGACGCATTGTGATCACATGATGTTAAACTATGGTACGAATAATACTTATTTCTCATGATTTAAATCTGTCAATCATTCTGGTCCCTCACTAGAAAATTTCTTTCTAAAATACTAGTTTGATATTTGTTCAACCCAATGTTCTTAAACATATGTTCATTTTCATTGTGGCATAATTTCAGGAGTGTTGGATTTCTTTAGAACATTCCATGAATCCACCCCATTCATCACATGACCCTTATTTGGATCATCACCCTATTTCATGTATAGAGACCCCCTAATGGACTGAATGTGCCACATCATCTCACCAACCACTTTTGGCTAACACCCTGGAAGACATTGGATGAAATTGTCAGATAGGCCTCTTGTTTTTATTATGGTATGCATTCAACCCTTGTCTATTTTTCTCCATCCCAGGTAAATCTATGTGGATGATATGTATATAATGAGGTAAATAGTTTCTCTATATCTAGACTCCATTATCATTTAGTTATGAAATATTCACATCATGATTTACACTTCCAATTTCTATATTTTTTGGATTCATTACAATTCCCCAATTGTTATCGTGTTTGTCCACTAGATCAACTTGGAAAATGTAGTTGACTATTCCGAGATCCTTATTATCTTGCAGAAATCTCCCAACTCTAATTTTATAAGTGGTATATAAATAATGGATGACCCCTATTACTTTATGATTAGCTATAAATATCATACAAAATGAAAACTTATGTGTTCGTCCCTTATATCTCACATCAAGAATGACCCACGTGAGATTGAAGATTGACCGTTAGTTACTTCAAATATACGATCGTGGTACAG
Organism: Viscum album; assembly: GCA_963277665.1. Classification (NCBI taxonomy): domain Eukaryota; kingdom Viridiplantae; phylum Streptophyta; class Magnoliopsida; order Santalales; family Viscaceae; genus Viscum; species Viscum album. The sequence continues at coordinate 596,305,121 of OY728159.1, read as the reverse complement.
TAATTAAAACAAGAATTAATTATGTAAATACCAGATTTTCAAGACAATAAATATATCTACAATGTATAATTCCTAATTTCAGAAAGACCTCATCCATTATTGAACTAACACTATGATGAAATGCTTCATCCCGACCACTCTCTGGCATGTGGATTCCATAGTATCTTATTGCTTACTAAGATCCCTCCCCTCATCAGCAACATTAGTTTGGAGATCTTCATCCCTGAACTAAATCTTTTCTTTCAAATCCCAGAGGTCTGATACATGATGAATTTCTTTCTTCAGCTATTATTGGGCCTTCACTGGATAGAATTACAATTGAGATATGAATTTCGATTGATTTGTGATAATGGTGTAAAAATAATTTTCATTTACTTCTATGACCTATATTTATTTTTTGGCATCTTGTATATTCTGGATGCTATCAGAATTATTTATGAACCATGAAGAATCTATGTTCTAGCAGCATTCTGACATATTTTTAGCAAGTTAGTCATAGATTGTCACATGAATATTCCCAACATCCACCTCTATGACATATAGACAATGTATCCAGGTGGAGAGTGACCCAATTCAGATTATACATTATGCCTATAGGGAATCAAAGAAACTCTTATGACACTTTTATTCCCTACATAGAGTCATAAAGATCTCCTTAGATTCATCCAAATCCAAATCACCCAGCTCATCCATGTTTTCAATTTAGTATTCCAAAATGATATCCAAAAGCTCAGTGGAAGGATATTCATCAGGCATCCTCTCTGAAGGATTGTGTTCTATGAAATGTGGGAAGCCCTCATTTCTCATTTCTTCCATACTAACCTCATCATATCTAGATTTAAGATCTTCCCTGGCGGTGGTTTTATAGCAATACAAGCTTAACATGAATGAATATTACATCATTTTAGATGAATACTAATTACATTACAGAAATACATGCCTGAGTACCATAATAGTTAATTTTCATTGCAAAAACAGGAAAAATTATAATATGTAGAGGAATGATCCTACACATCTCCCATAAATATCTCCTCTTTTAGTAATTCTACCTAAAAGTGTGATTCATAACCTAGGTAGAGGAAACATAAGAAATGGGTGAGATGATATTCTTAGTATTATAAATTAAAGAAATCTGTAAGAATAACATGAACAGTTGTGTATAGACCATGAGAATAAAATTTTGTTATCATACCCTATTATTTAGTGATCATAATAAACATTGGGTTTTCATCATACATGAATCATAAGAATATAAAAACATAAGAAATGAAAGCATATCACAGGAATAAAACATAGTATTATGGATGAAAAAAATTGTATAATATTATTTCTATTGTTTCTAAGGCATCACTTCAATGACCATCATGGTAGTATGGGTTCAATATCAATACTATCGTGGTAGTCGTGGTTCCCTTCTATGGCCATTTTAGTAGCATGAGTTCACTCCTCATTCCATCTTTGTTTTCATTGTTCACTCTCATGGCCATATTATTAGTCAAGGATCAATACCCAGACTATATTTGTCTATCTCAAAAGATATATATCTTTATCCAATACATTTTAGAGAGATAAAGTTTCCACCTATCTCAAAGTTAAATCATACATACATGTTCCACCAAATCAAAAATATAATATCTTAACCCATGAAATGATGTTGGTATCATAAACAAGTTTGCATATCATAACCCATGTAACCAAGATATTGGTTTCATAATCATTTCATCAAAAAATTTCTTCTGTGAGAGAAATGAATTTCATAAACATATAAACGATGAAAGAGAAAGATATTTTATGAACACATAACCTCTTATATAGAAACATAATTGATAAAATTAAAACCCATGAATGTAAACCATGTTTCATAATGATGATGAAATTAATCATTACCCATTAATATAACGAATTTGGATAGAACCGTTATATAATTTCCATGAATGGCATGCGATCCTTTAAAATTCATCGTCTTAGAAGAAATTTTGTTTTGAAATATTTTTAAAAAGCATTCTTCTGGAAAATATAATTTATTAATGGAAAAAGAATTTTTAAAACATAAAACCATATGATAGTCGTTTTCTTAGAAAATAAAAGGAAAATATAAAAAAAATATTAAAGCATTTTCATAACTTTTTTCCTTTAAAAATTATAAAATATGAATGGGATCATTTTCAAAACCAAATTATTCAATATCATTTTGAAAAATTATAAGGATTCATTGAAATCTTTTCTAATACCATTTCATTTAAAATAATCTGAAAACATATAAATAAGGCGTAAACAAATTTCCAAAACCATTTTCCTTGAAAACATAAAAAAAAATCAAAAAATATTCGAAAACAATTTCCTTGAATACTTATAATATAAAAATGAAAAAATTGTGAAAAACATTTTCTTTAAAAAGTTATAAAAAATTCTTAAAAATATTATGAATACTGTTTTTCTTGAACAAATCAAGATTGAGAATTAAAACACATTGAATGTAATTTTAATTGAAAGTAACATTTTAAAAATTTCTCACAAAAAATTATATTTAAAATGAGAATATATTATAAAAGGATTCTGGGTGGAAAAATCCATACATGTCGTACACAGTAAATAGAACAATCCTTTTACATGGTAAAGGGATAGAAAAATGCCTCATTCGAAAAGGGATAATATGATTTATTTGAAAACATTATATAAATAAAAAGGTAAAATTACTTTTAATAATCACAATATATTAGTATAATTTTCTTGGAAAACATTTTTTTATAAAAATTGGTTTTTAAGGAATATAGATTTCTGACCGAAGAGATGGTAATGCCTGGAATTATTAAAGAAACATTCTTAAGAGTTTTATGTACCAAAGAGTAGAATAAATGGTACCATCATATGAGTAAATCATGAAAAACCAAATATAATAAACATTATTAATGTTCTTGAGGTATGGATCATTAAATTTTGTCAAAGGAATCATAAACATAAACAATCTCAAAAGGTGATGGGATTGTTTCAATAAACTCTCAAAACAAGGTAACATAGGATCAAAACTACATTTAAGAAAATAAAATTAAATTAATCTTAAAATATCATAAAAATTTAAAATCATGATATAACATGTAAAAAAGAATTATAGACACCTAAAAAGTTAATTTATTTTTATTAAGGAACATGAGTATCTGAGAAGGAAATCTGAGACAAACCTATTTCACCAATTTTGTATATTTTAAAAAATAATCCCTGTGAAATAAATATGATTAATTTGATATGTTAATAAAAATAAATTTATCTATAAGATACATATAATAAAATTATTTTCAGTATGTACACCACACAAAAGGAATGGGTGGTGAAAAAAGAATGTATCTCACATAATTAAAAAGTGAGATGAGATCCCCTTACCTTGTGTCTTGTCTCTCACTATACTCGTCCAAACCACCTGTATGATAAATAGATATTTATTATAACTCTTCTATAGAACCATATTATTATATATAATACAATATGTGGTTTTATTATGTCTTCATATTAACCATTTGTTTTCCATCTTATGTTAATGTTTCACTTGGGGTAATATTCTCTTCATTCATCACATGTGTCTTAATTTGTTATATTCATAGCCCTTAAACTTATAAAATTATTCTAAAATATAATCCATTGTATAAATATAATTTATATATATTATATTTTTATTATAATAAAATATATAATATAGTAGTACAAAATTTAATACACCGTTCATAGAGACAATAATCCATACGTATGCATAAAATGATGTTTACTTTTTTTAGGGTCCTTTTCAAAGAATAAAAAAATTCAAAAAACATATTTATATGATAATTAATGTTGATTTATGATATCATATATGTTATATATATTCACTAAAACCATATTTAATGCAATCCATGTAGTGTGTGAAAGAATCATATCGCCTTGAGGGGGAAGTAGTGAAGACTTCCTCAAATGAAATTATCATATTTACAGAAGATGGAAACCATAAAGGTATGTCATAAATAAAATTTAATGAATAATAAAGACAGTAAAAATATAATATATATCATATATAAACATATTTTTCATCATAATTTCCCCTATGATAGGTGTTAATGGAAGAATGAACAATCATTATTTCGTGAGGCAATAGTTCACCATTCAGAGAAACTGTATGTTTGTTCCCATTAGATTGAGGTGCCTATAATCTTTGGTTGAATTATTTTCATAAAAATACAATCATATTGATAATAATAGTTTTTTAAAATAATATAACATTAATTTGGAGGGTGGATAAGGAAAATAAAAGAAAAAACATTAGTGAAGTTGTTACCACTTTATCGAGTAACTCCTTTTGTTTATGCCAAAAGGCATACTCAGAAGACATTACAACCAAAAGGGGATAAAAGGTGTAAGTTTTGGAAGTTGGGAGATTATTTGAGAATATTTTTGGCGATCAAATGGGCTTTATATGTGTGAGTAATTGGAAGGAAAATATCATTTTTATAGTGAAGGAGGAGTGACAATGTTGTGAATATTTGAAGAGAGAATTCCACCCACATTATTCAAGTAGAATTTAGAGACAATAATGATATATATTAGATACAAGGGAAGATAGGGTCTATGTATGGCCATCCTATATATTTTATACAGTTTTATAGGGCTTTTTGTGTCTTAAATGTAAGGTTAATTCCATAGCCAAGCTTAATTTCACCAAACTAAATATAATTAATTTTAATTACATTCACTAATAATTTTGGTAAAAAACTATGTTTACCAGATTAGATATAATTTTTTATTATTATTTTAAATAAGTATTCAAATTTTACAAATTTATATCATCAAGCCTGTACAAAATAATTTTAAATTAATCTCGTTGACGAGACAACACTGTTGGGTTTTAAAGTAAAAATAATCAAATGTATGATATGTTTTTATGTCCAATTTAAAAATGAAATTGGTTCCAATGAATTAAATTGGATTAATATATAAAAATATTTCTTAAATAAATGTCTAAATCAATTTAAAATTTAATTTACCCTTATAAATAATTATATGAGAATGTATTTTTTATTTAAAATCCATTATTTTTAAATATTTATTAAAAATGATACCTTACAGAAATATAGAATAATTTCATAAAACGTTTTTTTATGTTTCTAATCAAAATACAAAAAAAAAATTTACATATTAAATCTATAAAATTTAAAATTTTGGATTTATAATGGGTTCTCCATTAAAAGGTGTTAAAATTACCATTATAAAAAATATAGGTTTTTATTCATAATATTAGCTTTGTTCTTATCTTATTTCTATACAATCTATTGGATTATTATAAATAATAATTTTTTGAGTATATAACAATTATATTAAATTAAAACCAATTATTAATTGTAATTAATTATATTTATAAGGTTAAAATGTATTTTCGACACTAATAATAATAATATTTTTTATTATATTCAATCGGGTTTCATTTATATTTCTACTTAATTGATAACCAATGAATTCATATAATATTTTCTTAAATATAGTATTTTCATATGTTAGTTAATACTATTCATAACTACTAATTTGACATCTATTTTATATATTATTGTATTAAATATAAATATTTTAATAATATATAGTTCTTTGGTAAAACTCACTCATGCATGTTACACAATCCATTTAAGAAACTCAATATTGCAAGTATCCCAATATAACCATGGGGTTAATATAGAGAAAGCTATAATTTATAAGGTGTGTAGTGCATTATAAACTTTGAGGTGCATATAACACAAGACTAACATAGTGATTTAATATAATATATACTATTTTTAGTGTCATGTGAAGTGAAAAATATCACAAAGGTTAAATTAATTTGAAAAAAATAATTCAAAAATATCAGGGTTTTACGTTATACCCACATTAAATAAATTTCCCCCATTAATTTTTTTATGGGTTAACAATCGTTTAATAATCGAAAATTTCATTCCTTCATTTTCACATCATAAATATAGATACAAAAATGTCCCTTAAAATTGAATTGTTGGAACCATTAAATTTACCCAATGTAACATTCAACTAGAGTTAAACAAAAGAGAACATAGGTAGGGAGTGAATATTGTACATATATGGAATGAATAAATATTTATATGTATTTATTGTGGTCATCAATCATGAAAAAGAAAATGAACAATGGAAATCTGAGGGCTTCAAAGTCACAAATCTGTGATGATTTAAAAGGCCATAAGTTCAAAAAAATAAGTAGGACTACACATTTTATGTTGAAAATTATCCTAACATTGAGTAATTATTTTTTAGAACAATATTATAAAGAATTATAATTACTTTATATATTTATATAAAGAATATTTTATTCTTTTTTGGGATATTAACTATTTCTAATTCATCCATTACTTGATGAAATGGATGTCCAAAAATTCACATTGATGCATGAAGAACTAAAGCACTCTTTTAGCAAATATTAAGGCCCATAAAAGAATGAAATGTAAAACTATTTCTATATTATTATTCTTGAAAATTAATATATTTAATAAATTAATCTATTAACATAAAATGTAACAGTATTGTTCCATCATAAATAATTATTCAAAAAATAATAATTATACGGCAATCAAGACATTGTGTTGGACAATGGTAGACTTGAATCCCTTATCATTCATTGGTCATGGGTTCAAGAACTATATCCTTTCTATACTTGATTAGTCTTCACCCAAAATACATGTTTTCCTGCTTTAATACATTACCAATATAATTTCCATAATAATTAAGAAGGACATCCTTAAAACATGTTTAATCACCAAACTGACTTTTTTCAAAGGTTGTGAATATAAGCTCACCTCATAAATACTTCCTTAAATGTTTAAATTATATTTTTCATTAGTTCATAACCTTTTAAACCTTTTAAGATAATAGAATCTAATTTTTTTAAAGATATTCAATAAATATGATAATAATAAATTCCCTTGTATATTTTAATGTAGATCATGGTTTTCAAATTGCGAACATTTGAATACCCCAATAACATTTTCTCTTGAAACATGGAAAAGACCATAATTAACATATTTCCATATTAATAACATACTTTATTCATTATTACAAGTATATTTGATTTATTCCACTAATCCAAAAAGTGTTAAACTTCATCCTTGATAGAATAAACTAATTTTCAACATGTCCTTAATTAGATCCAATGTAATGAATTCCATCAAATTTACTTTTCCAAATCCCACATTTATTTACCCAAAAAACCTTATCAAAACATAAGGAACATATTAAGGGTTATCTTTACCTTAATCATGTGTTTTCCATGGACATATCATTTCTATTATATTAGTTTTCTATTAAATGAGAGTCATTCAACATGTTCTTGTTAATCTATCGAATATCATAATCCAAAAATCCTTATATATTATTTATTTCATATAACATACTTCATGAACCCCAATACATTAATTAATTAATTATTCAACCCCTTAATTATTGCATTAGAAAATACAACAAATACGATTACACAATAACTATTTCCTTTCACCTTTAATCTGTAGTCTCTTCATCATCAGCAATGTTAACATTACTCTTACAACCTTGCTGATCCTCTTTAGGAGATTTATTCGTTAGAAATTGACATTCATAATGACCATTTATTCCAAAATTAAAACACATAACCTTAAATGATTTCATAGGGAGGCTAATATCTTCAGCCATTTTGTTAACCAAAATCTTCTTTTTCCCTTTACAGTCACTTGATTTGTGTCCTTATTTACCAAAATCAAAACATCATATTATTCCTCTAATAAATTCACTTATATGATTATTTCCACATTCCTGACACAAAATAAACCAAATATTCAATTCTATATGGTCTCTATTACCTAAAACCTCAGTGAAACCCTTTATAAACATTAGTGTGGCCAGTAGTTGGCTATGGTACACATTGTTCATAATGTTCCATGAAAACATATTAGGCATGATCACAAAATCTCTCACACTATTGATCACCCTACTTGACTGATCATCATCATATATTCATCACATTAAAGGTTAATTGAACTTCTTCCATTTCATACCATTTACTAAATCCAGAATCATAGTGTTAGCATTACTTATAATAGCATAAAACCACATAGTGACAATAAGAAGTACATATAAGATGTCTAAATTATTAAAAATTCATTAATATATGAAACAAAAAGTTAATCATAGTTTATTTATAGCCTTCTAATATTTAAATCTTTTATGATGATTTGTGAAGAGTTTTGGAATAACCAAACAATATCTCCCAATAGTTTCAAACTAGGTGTCTATCAAGGCCCATTATCGTGTACCAGATTACCCTGAGATTGGAAAAAAAAATATTGTTAGAGTTATTACCCCTATGTATATATGTTCCAGAGCTGTATCCATTTGTAGTATGCATAAATTGATGTACTTATTGGAAACCACTCACTATATCCTTTAACAACATTCTGGAACACAATTCTAAATGTTAAGTCATCCTTATAATTATCCTTAATGAAATCACTAGAAATTTCTTTAGAGATATACATATGGATCTCAATTAAGTTATCTTAGCCTATTTTATAGTGGATAACAATGCCTTTCCATTGATACAAACTATAGTGATTTGGTCTTAACATGCATGGATTTTACATAATACTATATGAATACATTTTAAATTACAAAAATACATTTCTGTGGTCTGTAATAGTTATGTGTCTTTAGAAACATTGAAAAAATAAATTTCTATCTTAGTAAAAGATCTTGAACATCTCCCATAAATATCTCCACCTTTGAAACTTCTACCTAATACATTTCTTTACAACCTAGGGAAAGGTAACATAATAATGGGGTGATATAATATGCTAAGTAAGGTAAATAATGGAAATGTGTAATCATTTCATGAAAAAAGGGTATGGGTGTTAAGCACAAAATTTGAATATCATACACTGAATATTAGAGATCATAATGAACATTGGCAGTTCATGAGGCGTGAATCATAAGGAAATAAAAAACACAATCCTTGAATGCATAACATAGGTATAAAATGTTGAATAGTGGAAGACACATAAGTATATAATATGATTTCCATAATATCCAAGTAATGTCTCAAAGACCATATTGGTAGTATGGATACACTCCCCATACCATCTTGGTAGTTATGGTTCACTCCCATTACCATCTTAGTAGCATGAGTTCCCTTCTCATATCGTGTATGTTGTCATGGTTCACCTCCATGGCCATCTTAGTAGTCATGGATTATTCTCAATATTATCTTAGTCTATCTAATGAGATATAAATAAATAACCAATTTATTAGATAGAGATATAGGCCCCACCCATATCATAGAGAAATCATACATACATGTTCCATAAAATCACAAAAAATGTAACACCCTGACCCCAAAATCTCAGAGCCGATAGAATATTTTAAAACACTGGCATGAGTAAAAGGAATAAAATCCAGAATGGACAATTAGTTTATCAGTATTGGAAGACAATCTTATATTCATGATACCCCTATTAAATTTTAAAAAGAAAATAAAACATCATACAATATGATCCAAACTAAATCCTTGAATGCATAATAAAAGTATTCTTCTTCATAATATGAGGAATAGAATCAACATAAAGTGGTGATATCATATTCTCAGTAATATTAATTAATTCAAAGGATGTGATCATAAGCATAGACATTAAGAATTTTTAATAACTGAAAACACATGCCATAAAAATAAACTTGGTCATAATATGGAATGATTGAATGATGAGTAAATAAATCTATAAAAATGATCCCATAAAACTATACCCTTGATATTATTCTAGTCGAATAATCACATGATTTATTTATTAATAATACCATAATTATGTAAATTCATATACTGGACATTTTGAAACATTCTTTAAAGGCCCCAAACAAGACATTTAGAAGTTATTAATGCCTCGACTAAAATCATATCTAAAAATGGGAAAGGCATCGACCAAGTCTGTATCTTTTTGTCTCTGGAGACCTTTCGATGCTTCAAGGGGCTATAGTGGGCCCTTACCATCATTTACTAAGACCAACTCATTACTCATATGAATGGTTATAAACATAAACAACATATAAATTTATATTGTGACTAATTTATGATATTTATATAACATTCTCAAATCATTAAACATAAACACTAACCATTCCAGGTAATATAGTGAATGGTGTCAATATTACACATCTAAAATCAAAAAATCAAAAACCCTTTGACAATATATTTTATATAATTTTATAATATATAAAAATAAATTAATTACAATATTTAATAAAGGATGTTTATATAGGTAAAGATACTATTAAATGAGACTATTGAAAAAATATGGAGAAAATAATCCTTAAGCATTCCAAAGTGTCTGATACCACCTTGAAACATTCAAATCATAATCCCATGAATATCATGAGAAAAAGGAGACAATTGATATGATATACCAAAGGGAAGTACATACAACACATTAATGTAATAAGTGGTTAACACGGCATATATCTCAAAAACGATAAATAAAAATTAGAAAAATCATTTTTAATAAGGAAAAAAGAGTTTTTTTGTATTATAATTCATATTTTCCATACATGTACAATTTTAAACACGTATATACTAGAAAATAAATGTTGAGGATATTGAGATAAAAGTTGAGGCATATATGATTTCCCATATAAATGAAATCATATACAAAAATAGTATTTATGAATCTTTGGAAATAAATCATTTTTGCTGTTTAAGGAAAATATTGAATAGATTTTAAAGTGGAAAGGAATGTTTGTTTTGATAATACCATAAAGGAACAATATATTTTTTCATGAAAAAATAATTTATTTAAAAAAAATTAGGGCATTGTCACGACCCGTCCTCAGGGCCCGTGTCGTGACTACCCCAAGCTCGCCTTCCATAGGCCAGGGGTTGGCGACTAGCACCAAGGCGTAATTCCAGGTAAAAAAGGGAAGGCATTGCCTTTGTAAAGTAAACAAACACCATAGAGCATGAAAGAAGAAGTAAACACCAAGTAAAAACAGAGTATAATAGTAAGTGCAGAAAAGTAAGTGGGCCAGTATACAAACCCAAACTGAAAGTAAAGTACAACTGGAAAGGGAAAACAGCAAAGGAAAAGTAAAGCTGCAACGTCAAGCCATCCACTAGAAGTCCCACATGATGGGTGAGTACAGATAGCCTCCATAGCTCTTCGGTCCAGCTGTCCGCTCCGAGTACGTCCCACCCAGTGGTCCACCTCCAGGTACCGTCCTGCTCCTCAAGCCTCAACCACGATCAGCGCTGTCCGTCGTCTGTAACCAACAAAACATAGTGTGGGCATAGCCCGTGCAGGGGTGAGTATAAGCTACTCAGTAGGGACCCCGAGTCCTCTGAAGGTCTCCTAGAATCCACAAAGGAAATATACAATCACGATGTAACATCTGACACTAATTACGTATATACCCATACATATACCTAAGACATCAATTCCAGTTTGCGCCAACCTCCGAGCCCAAGTACAACGCAGTCCACACAGGAAAGAAAAACGTAAATTTACACAGGGGAGCACAACACAATCCACATAGGAAAGAAAAACAGGATTAATCTCACACAGGTATACTTCTTCGTATGACCATAGAGATGATCATATATAGCCACTGATTCATCTAAGTCGTCGGACCCACAAAGGATCGATAGGTACTAACACCCGCAATGACTGAAAAAGGATCTGACCCACATAGGATCGATAGGTAACTAACCCACGCAATTACCCACAAAGGATCGGATCCACACAGGATTGATAGGTTACTAACCCCCGCAATGAACCACAAAGGATCAGACCCACACAGGATCGAGAGGTAACTAACCCCCGTAATGACCCACACAGGATCGGAGCCACAAAAGATCTGTAGGCATTGGCCCACATAGGACCGCTGAGCACTGACCCACACAGGATCTGACTCACACAAAATCGGTAGCACTGATCCACGTAGGATCGCTGAGTGTTGTAGTCGTCTTCGTCGAATCCACTGAGGATCTCTGTAGAGTCGTCGTCGTCGCAGTCGCAGCCAGCTCTAGGGTTCCCGCACACAGCAAGATCGTTCGGGAGGGTTCGCTCAACGAGCCGAGGGGATGATAAATCAACTAACACATAGTCCGGAGATGATGTATCCAAAAGTTCTGTATCGTCAACATGAACTCAACAAGACAAACGACGCGTCGATCAAATGCCTGGTCTGAGAGTTATTAGATTTTTCGTCCCAGGGGCCCGGTTGGTTTTTAAGTCAAAACCAACCCATCCATACTCCAACTACGTCCAATCCTCGATTGGAGTAAGCCAAAAGTTCCTTATCAGTTAGAGAAATCAAACAAAGTAGACATCAGGTCAATCAGACATCCGGAGCTCATGGTATAAGTGTTTCCGTTCTGAGGGCCTGGTTGGTTTCGTGTATGAACCAACCTGGCTGATCCCAATGTTCTCTAAAACCCTGAGTGCGATATACCGAAACGACCGTCCCAATCCAAAGATCGCATCGCAACTGATGGTGCGTCAATCAGAGGCGCATAGCTCATGTTATGGGAAATAGACGGAAAAGGTTCGGTAATAGGGGGTATGGGCCCAGTCCGACCCGGCCCGATACCCCTAGGGTCGGCCCGAACCGGGCCAACCCGAACTTGGTCCGGGTCCGGCCAGCTTGGGTGCGGTCCGGCCCGGCCTGGGCAGCTCGGCCCAGCCCGACGGCTGGGCCCGGTGTGCTGGGCGCAATGGCGCGGGCCAGGTGGCCAGATGACCGGCTCGGCCGTTACGGCCCAGCGTTGTGGGCGGGGAGCGCACTGCCCCCGCGTGAGGAAACCGGGACACCTTGATGGGGCCGCTCACGTCGGCCAGCCGGGGGTCTCAGACCCCCGGTTCTTGCTCGGTCTGGCTTGCCCGCTCCGGCTGGCCGGCTTCTGCCACCGTGGGACCGGCAATGCCGGTCCCCTTGCTTCAATGTCGGCAGCCTGGATCTGGCTGCCAGTTCCCCTGCTCCGCCGCGGCCCTACTCCGGCTGCGGTGCTTCTGAGGTCCTCCAGCGCAGCGCGACAGTGCCGCATCTTTTTATCATCTTCTATGGCGAGGCGTGACGGCGCCGCTGATTTATTATTTCCAACAGCGCAGTGCGACGGCACCATGCTTCTCTGCTCTCCCATTTACAAAAAAATTCCGCGCGGTGATTTGGCACCACGTCGCCTTGCTCGCCACATCAATATCAACAACCAAAGAGGGGAGGAGTGTCGGTCATGTTCGTGTGGTCTGGCCTCCTCCCATTATCATGATAACTGGTGGTTCAAGGAAGGGAAGATAACGACAGAAGAACGATTACAAAATAGAAACACATAAAACCCCTACCTCAACATTGCCTTCGAACAAGAATTCGTCGCGAAATTAACCGTCGCGGAAGAAGAGGGTCGTCGCGGAGGAAGAGGATCACCGCCTAAGGAACATCATTGGCGTTAGGTGATCTCCGAGGAAGGCGTCTCTCACCAATGGAGGTTGGTGTTCTTCGTTGGCGGTATAGCTTTCTTCGCGTTCTTCGTCGAAGAACAAAGAGTCCTCTCTTTTTCTCCCAAGCTTTAACACAACACATCCCAACCAACAAAATAAAATAAGTTCAACACTTATTTTATTATCATAACCTAAGATTTTGAAATTCAAAAGATAAGAAATGAACAATTAATTCAATGAATTAATTGTAACGAATTAATCGCCCAATTTAATGAGGTGTTTCTTAACCAAGGAAAATGCAAGGTTTGACTTCCATAAAAAGGGGTTTGCGGGTGCATTACTTAATAGGGAATAAATGGTGGGGCTCGTGCGGGCCCCACCTCACAAATATCCTACCATGTGGGTAGGATATTGTGGGTCCCGCCTTATCTGATTAACTTAGGTTAAGCGGCATTAAGTTAAATAAAATAAAATTGTCGCATCCCTTTTTTTTTATTTCATAACTCAACCCCAAAAATTAAAAACCACACCCGAGCAAACACAACTCCAGAAAAGGCGTTCCTAAGCAAATATCGGCGCTGCGATTCCATCGGTGCCCTCATATTTCGATTCCAAGCACCGGATCAAATGTTAGAAAACCCCGCTCGTTCGTTCACTGAACATACCCGAGCTAAATTCGGAAAAAATGATTCAGGGAACCCCGAGCCTCGGAATAAGTTGCCGTCAGAAACTGTATTCTTGTAAAATTCCAATGAAAATTAAGAAAAAAATTTCATTGAATTTTATGGGTCTTTACATCACTCCCACCTCAGGGCTTTACGTCCCGTAAATATACATCATAAACTAGGGAAAAAATGTGGGTACTGAGCACGCATCTAAGCCTCCTGCTCCCAAGTTCTCTCCTGGAGGTTCCCATGCTGCCATCTGATGTGCACTAGAGGAATCGACCTTCCACATATTACCCGCTCCTATCGATCCTCAATCTCCACCAGGACCTCTGCAAATGTCTCCCCATCATCAACATCCAGCTCCCCATGGTCAATGATATGCATCGGGTCGTGCACGTATCTCCTCACCTAAGATACATGGAAGACGTCGTGCACCCGGTGCAACGGAGGTGGTAGAGCCATGCGATAAGCCACCTCACCAATCCTATTGAGGACCGGGAATGGTCCGATGAAGTCAGGAGATAACTTTACACCTCAGACAAATCTCCGTAATCCATGTCGAGGTGAGACCCACAAGAAGATGTGGTCGCCATCCTCGAACTCAAGTGGCCTCCGCCTCCTGTCAGCATAAGATTTCTGCCGGCTCTTAGCTGTCCTCATCCACTCCTGGATGACCTGGACCTTCTCTATCGTGGCCTGGACTATCTCTGGTCCCACAAGTGCTGACTCCCTAGGGTTTTTCCAGCACAAAGGAGATTTGCAAGGTCGGTCGTACAACTCCTCGTATGGTGCCATCCCGATGGTGGAGTGGTAGCTGTTGTTGTACGCGAACTCCACCAAGGGTAGGTGGTCCTCCCACATACAACCAATGTCGAGGACACATGCGAAGAGCATGTCCTCGACAGTCCGAATGGTCCTCTCCGTCTGACCATCTGTCTGAGGGTGAAAGGCGGTGCTCAGACGTAGCTGCGTCCTGAACGCCTCCTACAACCCCTTCCAAAGCCGGGATGTAAAGCGAGAATATCGATTAGATACTATAGATGATGGAACACTGTGAATCTGTAGAATCTCCTGAATGTAGTGACGTCCCATGATCTCCACTGTGCCCTGCTCTCTAATGGGTAAGAAGTGAGCCAACTTGGTGAGTCGGTCGACAATCAGCCAAGTGGAGCCGTGACCTCTAGAAGTGCGTGGAAGTACAGTCACGAAGTCCATAGATATCCCGTCCCATATCCACTCAGGGACCTCCAAGGGATGTACTAAGCCCACTGGTACCTGATGCTCTGCCTTCACCTGCTAGCAGGTGAGGCATAAAGAAATGAACTCTACCACAACCTTCTTCATAACTGGCCACCAGTGCTGTCGTCTAAGTTCCTGGTACATCTTCGCCACTTCAGGATGTACTGCCAAGGGAGAAATGTGAAACTCTCTCAGCACATCCTTCCGTAAAGAAACTAGTACCAAGGTACGCCCTCAGAAAAGGAATTTGTGCTCTGCTCCAAAGGATAAACCATCAGGTGCATCTCTTGAGGATATCTGCACATGCTGCGTCTCACAGTCAGCGTCCCCATGCTGTTCCACTCTAACCCTCTACAGTAGTGTAGGATTGACTTTGAGAGACTGAAGGAAGGCTGCTCCATCACTATCCATGAAGGATCTCTGCAAAGCGGCTAGCTACTCTGTCGCCTCCTAAAGTAGCTGGTTGCCCGTCGTCCTGCTGAGAGAATCAGCTACCGCGTTCTTCTTCCCAGGAGTATAGTCTATCTCAAAGTCACAGTCCTGGAGGAACTCGAGCCATCGCTGCGGTCTCAGGTTCATGTCCTTCAGAGAGAATATGTACCTGAGACTCTAATGGTCAGAATAGACTGTAAAGTGCTCACCCATCAAATTGTGTCTCCATGTCTTTAGAGAGAAGACCACTGCTTCTAACTCCAGGTCATGATAAGCGTATTTCTGCTCATGCGGCATCAACTGGCATGATCCATAGGCGATCATGGACCGTTTCTACATTAGGACACACCCGAGTCCGGTCCCCGATGCATCACTGTAAACTACATACCCTACTCCCTCCTCCGACAACCTCAAGATAGGTGCGCTGGTCAATCTCTGTCTCAGCTCCGGGAAGCTCTGCTGACATTTGTCTGACCACACAAAGGGTTTCTCCTTCTTAGTAAGAGCTGAGAGCTGTGTCGCGACTCTGGAGAAGTCTGGCACAAATCTCCGATAGTATCCAGCTAGTCCCAAGAAACTCCGCACCTTCGTCATGCTCCTGGGTGGCTCCCAAGCTAGCACTGCATTGATCTTCGCAGGATCCACCGCAACTCCCGCCTCAGATATGACGTGTCCCAAGAAGTGGACCTCACATATCCAGAACTGACACTTCGAGTGCTTTCCATAAATTTGGTGCTCTCGGAATGTGTCTAGTACAACACGCAAGTGGTAGGCGTGCTCCTCAGTCGTCGAGTATATCAAAATGTCGTCGATGAAGACCACGATAAATTGATAGAGGTATGGCTGAAATATCCTGTTCATGAGGCCCATGAACACTGCGGGAGCATTGGTTACGCCGAAGGGCATAACCAGGAACTCATAGTGGCCATACCAACATCTGAAGGCTGTCTTCTGCACGTCATCATCCCGAACTCTGAGATGATGGTATCCTGACCTAAGGTCTATCTTTGAGAACCACCGTGCTCCCTTGAGCTGATCGAAGAGGTCATCAATCCTCGGTAGCAGATACTTGTTCCTCACTGTCACCTGGTTCACGCGACGATATTCGACAAAAAGTCGAAATCTCTCATCCGCCATCATGGCGAACAATATCGGGGAATCCCAGGGTGGGACACTGGGTCGGATGAATCACTTACCCTTCAAGTCCTCCAGCTATACCCGTAGCTCCCAAAGCTCGGTGAGAGCCATCCGAGATGCTGGGGTGGATATCGGGGTTTTCCCGGGGTATAGATCAATATAAAAGTCTACCTCTCTACGGGGAGGTAGTCCTAGAATGTCGTCGGGAAAAACATCTTCATAATGATCCACCACTATAGAAAAACTAGGACTCCGTACGTCAACTGCTCCTAGGATAAGGCTAGCCAACTGATGAGTGATGGGCTGTCCACTCCTCTGCGGAATTCTATCCTGTGCTGCGAAGGCTCCGTTCTCGCCAGTGAAGGTGAACCAGCTCCCATCGGTGCGTACACATCACACCTTGCACCTAATACAATCAATCTGAGCATGGACTGTAGATAACCAATCCTTGCCCAAGATGACGTCATAAGGCCTCAATGCCACTACAAAAAGATCCCATCCGAAGTTATCGCCTCCTAGAGTAAGCTCACAGTTCTGGCACCAGTGCATAATTGTCGAGCCTGCTCATGTAGGAGTCTTTAGCCGTAAGGATCGAGCCAACGGCTCTGTCGGAATCTCCGAGCTCCGAACAAGGGCAACAACTATGAAAGAATTACTCGCTCATTTGTCTATAGAAACTGAAGAAAGTGTGGAATAGACATAGATAGTACCTCGAATCATCTCAGGCGCACCGTGGTCGTATGCCTCCGCCGCCTGGAGCTGTGCATGTCTCTGCCCGCCAGCTCCCTTTGGTCGGTGTGGACCTCCAGGTGGTGGTGGTGGTAGAGCCTCAAAGTGTCGCCCACCACCTGCTGCTCGGCCAGCTCATTTGCCTAGTCCGCCTGCTCCCTGCGGACTACCACGGTCAACCCTCTGCCTCTGCCTGGTTGACACCTCGACCATCTGGTGCTCCTCTGAATGGCGGGTCGGGCAGTCACGTGCCATGTGGCCCTTCCCACCACAAGTGTAGCACTGTCGGCCTCTCGAAAGATTGGCACCACTCTGTGTGCCCCGCACTACTGAGCCAGTGTCCTGAGGTTGTATGCCTGAGGGTTTGGTCTACCTGAACCCAAGATTCATCCGTCGACTGCCTGCTACAGAAGACTCTGCTATCTGCCGCCTTACGGTAGGCCTCTCTGCTGAAGAAGGCTCTGTAAGGAAGCTCTCGATCAATAGGGATCGCTCTAGTACTTCTTTCTAGGTCGGAATGATGAGGGAGATCAGAGATTCCCTGATATCATGCCTCAATCCCTGCTGAAGGGTCCGGTCCCAGAAGAATGGGTCCCATACCATGTCTTTCGAGTAACGGGAGAGATCAGTAAATCTCGCTGAGTACTGGGCGACCGTCAAGCTGCCCTGCCGTAGTATAAGAAGCTCCTAAATGTGCACCGCACGGAGGGTGGCTGGGATGAACTCTGAGTGGATGAGGCTCTCAAAGTCCATCCAGAGAAGAGATGCCTCATCGTGCACTTAGAGCATCAAGATCTACCATCTGCCTGTTGCCGCGTGCAGTAGGCTTGCTGCGCGGATCACCATGAGGTCTACTGGTGTCCTCACTAACCTGAAAACTCATACCACTGCCTCTAGACAATTCTCAGTGGCCTGAGTTTCCGTCTCCTCGTGGAACCTGGGAGGTCGCTGGCTCTGAAAGTCATGCAGTGCACTAAGGCGTCGTGCATCGTCAGCGGCTGGGGCTGGTAGCATCGGTGGCTCGGTGGGTAGACGTACCGCCGATGCCTTTTCTGTAAAAGGGCCCTGTACTGAGGTCTCGTCACTCGGTTGGATTTCGTCATGCATAACTCTCGAAACCCTAGCTGGCTACCATCGTGGGGCCATCCTGAAAAGAAATAGGTGTGCCACGGTCAAACAGTGTACCTGGTGAGATGACACAATGTAATCACAAAGAAAACATGAAACACACATTTAATCAATGTTTTCATGAATTATGTCGGAAATCAGAAGTAAGGGTCCAGGTGTACGGATACGTCGGCCGCTGTACCATCACTGGACTCGCTGGACAGATAACCACACTCAATAACCTTAAAAATATTGTTTCACATAGAAGTAATATTAGAGTCTAAAGTTCGATGGTAGAACCGAACTCCTCTGATACCAATTTTTCATGACCTGTCCTCGGGGCCCGTGTCGTGACTACCCCATGCCCGCCTTCCATAGGCCAGGGGCTGGCAACTAGCACCAAGGCATAATTCCTAGTAAAAAAGGGAAGGCATTGCCTTTGTAATGTAATCAAACACCATATTGAAAGCAAGCATAAGTAAACACTAAATAAAAACTGAGTATAACAGTATGTGCGGAAAAGTAAGTGGGTCAGTATACAAACCCAAACTGAAAGTAATGTACAACTAGAAAGGGAAAACAACAACTGAAAAGTAAAGCCGCAGCATCGAGCCGTCCACTGGAAGTCCCACCTGAAGGGTGAGTACAAATAGCTGCCACAACTCCTCGGTCCAGCCGTCCACTCCGAGTACATCCCGCCCAGTGGTCCCCCTCCAGGTACTGTCCTGCTCCACAAGCCTCAACCACGATCAGCGTTGTTCGTCGTCTACATCCAAGACAACGTAGTGCAGGATAGCCCGTGCTGGGGTGAGTATAAGCTACTCAGTACGGACCCTGAGACCCCTGAGGTCTCCCACAATCCACAAAGGATAATCCATAAAGGAATGATACAATCACGATGTAACATTCGACACTACTTAGGTATATTCCCATACATATACCTATGTCATCAATCCCAGTTCACTCCAACCTCTGAGCCCATGTACAACCCAGTCAACACAACAAAGAAAAACGTAGATCCACACAGGAGAGCACAACACATTCCACATAGGAAAGAAAAATAGGCTTCAGCTCACACAGGTATAATTCTTCGTATGACGATAGAGATGATCAGATATAGCCACTGATTCATCTAAGCCATCGGACCCACAAAGGATCGATAGGTACTAACCCCCGCAATGACCCACAAAGGATCTGACCCACACAGGATCGATAGGTAACTAACCCTCGCAATGCCCCACAAAGGATCGGACCCACAGAGGAACTATAGGTAACTAACCCCAGAAATGACCCACAAAGGATCTGACCCACACAGGTTCGATAGATAACTAACCCCCGCAATGACCCACACAGGATCTGTAGGCGCTAGCCCACACAGGACCGCTGAGTGTTGAACCACACAGGATCTAACCCACACAGGATCAGTAGCACTGATCCACGTAGGATCACTTAGGGCTATATTCGTCGCCGGGGAATCCACTAAGGATCTCTGTACAGTCGTCGTCTTCGTCGTCGCAGTCACAGCCAGATCTAGGGTTCCCACACACAGCAAGCTCGTTCGGGAGGTTTCGCTCCATGAGCTGAGCGCCTGATACATGAACTGACACATAGTCTAGATTTGATGTTTCCAAAAGTTCCGTATCGTTAACAGGAACTCAACGCGATAGACAGCGCGTCGATCAGAGGCCCGGTCTGAGAGTTATTGGCTTTTTCGTCCTAGGGGCCTGGTTGGTTTTTAAGTCAAATCCAACCCTACCAAACTCCAACTGCATCCAAACCTCGAGCATAGTAAGCGAAAAGTTCTGTATCACTTAGTGGAATCCAAAAATGTCGACGGCACATCAATCGGACATCCGGAGCTCAAGTTATAAGCGTTTCTGCTCCGAGGGCTCTTTTTGTTTTGTGTGCGAACCAACCTGGCTGAACCCAAAGTTCTCCGAAACTCTGAGTGCAACATACCGAAACGACCGTCTCGATCCAAGGATCACATGTCAATTGAAGGTATATCGATCGGATTCCCGTAGCTCATGTTATGTGAAACAGACCAAAAAGGTTCGGTAATAGGGGGTTCAGGCCCGGTCCGACCCAACCAGATACCCCCAGGGTCGGCTCGAACTAGGTCGACCCAAACGGGGACCCGGTCGGGCCCGCTTGGGCGCATCCCGGCCCGGCCCGTCCCGGGGGGTCGGCCTGGCTCGTCCCGGCGCGCTGGCGCTGGCCGGGTGGCCAGATGACCGACTCGACCATTACGACCGAGCATTGTGGGTGGGGGGCGCACTGCCCCCACGTGAGGAAACTGCGACCCCTTCATGGGGCCGCTCACGATGGCCAGCCGTGGGTATCGGACCCCCGGTTCTTACTTGGTCCGGCCGGCCTGCTCCGGTAAGCTGGCTTCTGCCGCCACAGGACCGGCTAGGCTGGTCCCCTTGCTCCGATGTCGGCGGCCAGATCCGGTCGCCGGTTCCCCTGCTCCGACGCGACCCAGAACCGGCTGCGGATTTCATCCGTCCGGCGTGCCGCGATGGAGCCGCGCCCCTCCGCCGCAGCCCCGCTCCGGCCGCGGTGCTTCTGAGGTCCTCCGGCGCGGCGCAACGGCACTGCATCTTTTGATCATCTTCTACGGCACGGTGCGACGGCGCCGCGGATTCATTGATTCGAACGGCGTGGTGTGACGGTGTCGTGCTTCTCCGCTCTCCGTTTTACAAAAAATTCTGTGAGGTTCTTTGGCACCGCGTTGCCTTTCTCACCACATCAATATCAACAAAAAAGAGGGGAGGAGTGTCAGCCGTGTTTGTGAAGTCTGACCTCCTCCTGTTATCATGATAATAGGCGGTTCAAGGAAGTGAAGATAACGACGGAAGAAAGATCACAAAATAGAAACACATAAAATCCCTACCTCAACGTTGCCGTCGAACGAGCATTCGTCGGGGAATTAACCATTGCAGAAGAAGAGGGTCGTCGCGGAGGAAGAGGATCACCGTGGAAGGAACGTCATTGGCGTTAGGTGATCTCCTAGGAAGGCCTCTCTCGCCGATGGAGGTTGGCGTTCTTCGTTGTTGGTAGAGAGTTCTTCGCGTTCTTTGTCGAAGAACGAAGAGTCCTCTCTTTTCCTCCTAAGCTTTAACACAACACAACCCAACCAATGAAATAAAATAAGTTCAACACTTATTTTATTATCATAACCTAAGCTTTGGAAATTCAAAAGATAAGAAATGAACAATTAATTCAATGAATTAATTGTAACGAATTAACCGCCCAATTTAATGAGGCGTTTCTTAACCAGAGAAAATGCAAGGTTTGACTTTCATTTAAAGGGGGGTTCCGTGTGTGTTACATAGGAGGGAAGAAATGGTGGGGCTCGTACGGGCACCACCTCACAAATATCCGACCATGTGGGTAGGATATTCTGGGTCCCACCTTATCCTCTTAACTTAGGTTAATCAGCTTTAAGTGAAATAAAATAAAATTGCTACATCCATTTTTATTTTATTACATAACTCAACGCAAAAAATTAAAAACCACACCCAAGCAAAAGAAACTCCAGAAAAGGAATTCCTAAGCAAATACCGGCACTGTGATTCCATCGGTGCCCTCGTAATTCGATTCCAATCACCGGTTCAAAAGTTAGAAAACCCCCCTAGTTCGTTCACTGAACGTACCCGATCTAAATTCGGAAAAATGATTCCGGGCACACCGGCCTTAGAATTAGGTGCCGTCAAAAACTGTGTTCTTGTAAAATTTCAAAGAAAATTAAGAAAAAAATTCCCTTGAATTTTACAGGCCTTTACAGGAAAAAAATAAAATGAAAAGTGCACTTGAAAATGGGTGTGAATTAAATAAGTTCCCTGGAATCAGGCATGTATTTTGAGAATAATTTTTGAAATATTATTTTAAAACATGTAACTCTACATAATAAATAAAGATTATGATTGGTAAAAATATTACTAAACTTAATATATAATTAATGATTAGTACATAATAATAAATAATAATTTCATTGATTTAATTAGATAATAATAAAAACCCAAATAAAAATGGAGGTTCTGGTAGAATATTAAGGCCACACTTTAATCAATCGAATCATATATCACAAAATTAATAATAAAAAATGATACATTGAATAAAAGTAAAATAAAAAAATTCATGATATGATACATCAATGGGTAATATAAATACACCACACTCAACTAAGAGTAGTGAATAATGAATATCTCACAAAATGGTTGTGAGAGGAAGAAACTCTTACCTTATATCTGAATGTATTCCGCACTTTATTTGAATGAACTTAATAATAAAATAAAATTAATTAATTAATAATAACATAAAATTATATATATCTAATTTATTTATTATATATTAATTATTTTTATTTATGGAATTTTATATTTGTGTGTAGATTCAATTTCACCATTCAGGAGTTCAGAGTTTCTTAGTTTTCATTATCGATTTTCTTGTAAAAGAGAGTGGATGTTCATTTTAAATAGAAATTGAATTAAATAATTGATGTTATTTGTTATTAAATATCAAATATATGTTTAAATTATCATTGAAATAAAAATTTTATTTTGGGATAGTATGAATCATTAGATTAAAGTTTAACGATAAATGCTTAAATTAATTTGGTTGTTTTCCGATCACAACAAACTCATTTTGTTTTACAATTTAATACCATGGGTAATAACGGATCCCATAATGTTGAATGGAATATATTACATATATTATTATCTAATTAAACCATTCAAATGGTTTCATGATTTGTATTAAATATGGTAACAAAAATTGAAAACTTGTTATCTTTGAGTGTGAAAATATAATGCGTCTCAGATGGTGTTTTCATTTTTAGTATAAGAGGATGGGGGAAAGAGATATGATGATTAAATATTACCATATCAAAATATCATTCTAGTAAATGTATTTTAATTTAATTATAAAATAATTTGGATGAAGGGATGTGTAGAGATAGAAACAATAGAATGGATCTTGCAAAAGATATTGAAAGAAAATGAAATAATGGGTTACCTCTTGAGTACTCCTCCCTAGAACATTCTTATGACCTTTGGTTTTGCCCTATTGATGAGACTAGAAGGAATTTTACATAATGAAGGTATTGGAAATATTATTTTGGTATAACTTTATCAATCTTCATGGAATATAGGAGGGAGTCTAAGAGGGAGTGTTGAGTGGATTTTATAGTGTTGGAGAGGAGTAATTTCTGGTTATTTTAAACATTATTTTTTATATTGGCTCAATAATTTGAATAATCCTTATTAATGTGAATTATAATAGTAATAAGTGCATGCGAGCTCAAAGAAAGGTCCATTTACATCATCCATGACTCCATCATGAAGCAAAAATTTCATTTATTTAACATATTTTGTAAATTATCGAATTTCAGTATTCACAAAAAAATCATGTATTTTAGAAAAAATCCCAAAATATTAACCAAATTTTTTTAGACATATTGAATTTAAAAATAAACTCTATTTTAGGAAATTTATTTGATACATATGAGAAATTTAATTTTTATATAAATTCATTATTTACATGAAAAATACAGATTTTAAAGTTAAAACTAATTTTATAATACTTTCAAAAACTAACTGATGTCTCATAAAAGTATCCAACATTCATAAGAGAAAAATATATTTTTTTTGGAAAAAATTTATGAAATATAATTATATTAATTTATTAATAAATATTTGTAATTTAATATTTAATAAAAAAACATAATTATTAATGTTTAAAATATTCACATTCATTTATAAGGTTCTAAATTTTATTTATTCTTGCATGGGGGAGCCTACTGTTCATAAGGGTACATTAATATACATATAGGTCATGTTACTATTCATAAGGTTATATTACTACTCATAAGATTCAAGCTACTAATCACTAAAAATTTATTTGATTCTATCAGAATCAATTATCTGGCTGAATGCAATAGTGTATGTTTATTTTTCAAAATTTAAAACATAGAAGTGGAAAATTTTAGTTTAACTTCTAGGATATAACTATAACATAGTGTTGTTTCACAGTGACTATTTTTTTGCATATTATCTATATAATTAATTGATATTATTTATTAATAAACAAACCATAAAATATTAGGGTGTTATAAAAATATTGTATATATTCATAATTTAATTTTGTATTTAACAAAATAATTATAATAGTCATTGTATATATATATATATATATATATTATTTTATTAAATAATATATTGATAAAAATTAATTTTTTTAATACTAAATTACACATATTCATATTAAAAAAATCTTTTAGGAAAAAATAATAATATAAAATATTATTTGATTTATTGAACATTAATTAATTTGAAATCTATAAATTATATTTATTTATAAATATTAATATTAACTAAAACACATAATTTTAAAATATTATAAATTATTAAAAAAATATAATAGGTTGTTTCGTTATTCCTCCATAAAAATAATTTCATCATTGAAATTACAAATTTCACATTGAATGATAAATGTTGATACATGCCAACTCTCTTGTAGGAAACCAACATCAGAAATAAGGTTAATAAAATATTCTATTAATAAGGGGGAAATTCAGATGCATATGTTACACAATTCTACACATTATTAGAGGATAAAATTAATTATAAATTAAAATATGGAAATGGAATAATAATCAACCAATAATTTTTTATGGAAGGTGATAAATAACTTGTTCCTATGAAAGTAGATTTGAAAAAAATAATAAAATACAATAATGAAAAAGGTCGTTGATATCATTAATAAATTTGAGAATAGGAACCATTTCATTAATTGAATCCTTTTCTATATTTAAGTAATTATTCCACTATATAATAGTATAAATTTACACCAATATATCATTTTATTTGACCTTGAACGATTTTTACTTCATCACATAGAACAGATTGCACCATGTCATGATGTAATACATTCATCTATAAAATCTCATCCAATGATCAACTTAAACAATTCATAAATGGTTAAAAAATCATTAATTTTGAAACACTATAGAAATAAGGTTTATGAATTTCCATGATTAACATGTCATTATCCCTTAACCAACATAAATTAACTCTAATGTTTCACATTCCAAACATGTGAATATCTTTATCATCTGTCCTATTGAAATATTATAATAACTCAAATTACTATAAAATATTATTGGAAACATGAATTCATTCATATTTCTTAATTAAGATATATATTATTAGATTTATTTCATAAATCCAAAAATTTTGTAATACCCATCAATGATAGCATAGACTACATGTCAACAAGTAAAAAACCAGTTTCAATGTAGTTTGTACATATCCAAATCAAACACTTCTTTATCATTATCTCAACATCAATAATATACGTTGGGTTTTAATTCCCTCAATCATGCATTTTAAAAAATTATAACTTTCCAATGTATATTATTTCTTGGTACAACTAAACATATGTTCTAAAATCCGTAATGAAAAAGCACTTAAGTACAGTTTTCATATATTCTGAAATTCTTATAACTATTACATTGATGATAAAATATTCAAATGAAATGATATTTTACCAGGAATATTAATCAATACACTTA
Source organism: Viscum album (assembly GCA_963277665.1). Classification (NCBI taxonomy): domain Eukaryota; kingdom Viridiplantae; phylum Streptophyta; class Magnoliopsida; order Santalales; family Viscaceae; genus Viscum; species Viscum album. The sequence goes on along the minus strand of OY728159.1, from coordinate 596,278,776 downwards.
ATTTATGTCAGTATCAAAACTAGATCATTATGCAGTTACATCATTTAGGGTATATTCTTTTGATTATTGAGAAATTGATTTGCATAGTGTCTCAAATCCATGTAGTTGAAGCATTGTAGATTTGAAACCTATTTATTACCCTTAAGAACATGAATGCGGTGTCATTTTTATCCATTCTTATAAAACCCCCCATTTCCTTCATGCATTTAACATGGTGATTCCTTCCATAGTTATCACATGTGAGAAAAAATTGCATTCCATTCATTCATTTTTCTATATTTTTCTCTTCCATCCTCTTCTTCTTTTTCTTACACTAAAAGAAATATCACTCAATGAATTATTTACATACAATGATAGCACATGATACTAGTTCCTTATATTATAAGGAATCATTGGAGAATATACTCTATTTAAATGACATATTAATTCCATATGAGATATAAATATTTTTTCTCATTGCATCACATGCATTCATGTAGTTATCTTTCATTCTACTAGGTTCCATATATAATCATTTCCATATACTATATTAGCTTATATGATAATTAAATCTCAATAACTCTAAACATGGTATAACACATAACATAAATATATACTTTGAAGATCCTAGAACCATATAGTTTTGATACATTGGGGGGATAAGTCATTCATAATGGACCGTAAAAAATGTGAATTATCCTACGAATATCCCCTAGGATTGTCAAAAAAAGTTACAATTAGGCCCATTACCATATACCAGGATTACCTAGGATAATCCCCAAACACGTTATTGATGTTTTTTATCCTGGGTACATCTATTCTAGAACCACTTCCACTTGTAGTATCCAGACAGGTATGTATTCTCTATAAAGATCTACCAAATATATATCATACCAATATTCTAGGATGTTATTTTATTCTTTTCGCCAATTTCAATCTAAGGGTATTTTCACTAATCTATATTTTCTAAATCTAATTTCGATGTTTTTTGCTAAACATCATCTGATACCAACTATAACGACTTAATCCCAAAATCATGGAGCCGGTGCATTATTTTAAAACATTGGTAGGACTGCACGAAATCAAGCCCTAAAGTATCGACCATCTTAGTAGTCTTGGAATACCAGATTATAGTCATGATACCCATAGTACACTGTAAAAAGAATATTAAACATGATACAATATGAAATATGTTGCATCCTTGAAATATTAATTAGTGTTTTTTATTCATACCCTGGGGAAAGGAAACATAAGAAAGGGGTTACCTCAGATTCTCTGTAAGTTTAATTAATACAATATAAGTTATCATAAACCTAAACATTATGCATGATGACAAACATAAAACACATGCAGTTATAAATAAACATGTTCGTAATTGGCATGAATGAAATCTAAGTAAAGAAATCCATATAATTGATCACACAAAACTCTACCATGGATATTCTACTAGTAAAATAGTCGCATGATTTATCAATTACAAATATCGTAATTTGGGAAATGAATATGAATAACCTTCTAGAATATACCTTCAAGGCCTCATCCATGTCATCTAATAATTATTAAGGCTTTTACCAAAACCATATCTGAAAATGGGCAAGACCTCTGCCAAGTCCATATCTTTTTTTCTCTTGAGGCCTAACGATGCATCATGGGGCTATAGTTATCACCACCCATTACTTCCTATGTCCAATGAATTCCATATATGAATGAGAATAAAACTAAACAATATATATATTCATTTTGAATCTACTATATGAAATTTAAATAAATTTTTTTAATCAGTGAACAAAAACACTAACCATTGTTGTAATATGAACAATGGTATCCATATAGCACATCCAATGTAAAAAAATAAAAAACACCTAAAATATATTTTATATGATATATTAAGATATAAACCCCAATGATGAAAATTATTAAACAATGTATTTTGACATAGGTGAAGTTACTATTAATTTATACCATTGAAAAATTCCTGAGGAAATATTCCTTAAACATTCAAAAGTGTATCATATGTCCTTGAAAAATTCAAATCATAATCACTTAGAATATCATGAGAATATGAAAACTCTTGATATGATACACCAAAAGTCAATAAAAAGACTACATGATTGGAATAAGGGGTTATCACGGTATATATCTCATAAATGTTCAAGTAAGATGAGTAAATCCTTTTTTTTACTCTCGAACGAATATTTTTTGGGAAAATGATTTATATTTGTCATGAAAATCAGATTGTAAACATTTATATCCTAGAAAAGAAAAGGGAGGGATATTTATATTATATTTTCTCATATATTATGTCCCATATAAGTGAAATCTTGTAAAAAAATTTATGAAGCTTTGTAAATATAACATTTTTAGGTCTTTTAAGGGAAAAGTTGATGATATTTTAAAGAAGAACTGAATGTTTGATTTCATAAGTGCAGAAATTAACCAAGATTGATTTTTATGACACAATGTCTTATTCTAAAAAATTAATTATCAATTAAAATTGAATATATATTACACATGAAAATGGGTAATAATTTGATAAGTTCCCTTACGGCGAGCTTGTATTTAAAGAAGAAGTTTTGAAAGATTATTTTAAAATGTATAAATCCCCTTTAAAAAAAGTATTAATATTGGCACAGTGATATTGAAAAATTTTATATATTTTATAAAGAGTATATTTTAATAAATTAAAATTTCATTGAGGTAAGTAGATAACAAGACTAACCAAAATGAAAAAGGAGGTCCAGCTAGAAAATCCTTACAACGTTGTATTTAATAGAATCATTTTCCCCATAATTAATAATTTTAAAATTGTACATCCGATACCATGAAAATAAAAATGGTAATGATATGATATAGAAATTTTATGTATACATACACCATAGTCATCTTATAGTAGTGAATACGGAATATCTCACAAAAATGAATGTGGGTTGAAGAAACCCTTACTTTATGTATGATTGTATTTTGTACTTGTTATTAATGTGCATAATAAAGATTTTAGATTCCATAATTAATAATAAAATAACATTTTTCATGTAATTTATTTACTATATCTTTATTATGATCAATTACTTATTTTTTATGGGTTCAAGAATTCAATTTCATCATTTGGGAGTGCACATTTTCTTAGTTTTCTTGATCAATTCACTTGAATAAGTGTATGGGAGTTCTTGTAAAATGGAAATTAAAATCCAAAATTGAAGTTATGTGTTATTATTGATCATATATATGTTTTAATGATCCTATAAAATTGTTGGATATTTTTGGATAGAGTGAATCATTATATATAATTTTGATATTAAATGCTTGGATTAATTTGGTGGTTTTTCAATCACCATGAACTCATTTTGTTTTATAATTTTATACCATGTGTACAAACAAATTACTAAACACTAAAAAAATATATTACATATATAATGATATGATTCAACTATAAAAATGGTTTCATGACCATAATTAAATATGGTTATTGAAATTGGAAAATCGTCATCCTTGAGTGTGACAATTTAACATAACACAGATGCTGTTTTCATTTTTAGTATAAGAGGATGGGGAAAGAGAGATGATGATTAAATATTAAATTGCTATAATATCAATATAGCACATTCAATGTACTGGGATTATCACAAAATTTTGATGAAGGGGGGTAATTATAGAGAAACAATAGAATAAAACATGTAAAAGACATTGAATGAAAAGGGAAGAGTGGTTTACCTCTTGAGTACCTCTTATTGAGAACCTCCTTAAGGCCTTTGGTTCTGAAATTTAGGTGAGTCCAATAGGTCTTTGATTTATCAAAGGGATTATATAAAATTATTTGGTTAGAACAATGGGTAGTTACATGGCTAATATAGAGTGATGGGTGGCTTTTTTAGTGGATGAGAAGAGTTATTTACCATTATTTTAATCATTATTTTTTTATATTGGATCAAGAATATGAATAGTTTTGATTCTTATTACTAAAATCCGTAATAAGTTCATGTGATTTCTAACCATTGGACATTTAAATCATCAATGACTCAATAATGATGCATAAATTCATTTATTTAGCATATTTTGAAAATTATCGAATTTCAGTATTTATCAAAAAATCATGTATTTCTGAAAAATTCCAAAAAATCATCCATCACATTTTTAAAAGTTAAGAATTTAAAAATTATCTCCATTTTTTCAAAAATAATTTATAAATATGATAAATTTAAATTTTAAATCAGATTTTTATTTACATTAAAAATAAAGATTTTAAATTTGATAATGACTTTATAAATAGTTCAAAAATTAAATATGTTCACATAAAATTATCCTAAAATAATAAAACAATAAAAAAATTAGTTAAGAATAAATTTTATTAAAATAATTTGATTTATTTTTTTAATTTAATATTTTAATTAAATATTTAATATCAACACTTAATTTGTATTTTTTAAAATATTGACATGAATTTATAAGGTGCCGAATGTTTTTTATATTTACATGGAAGAGTTTACTATTAATAAGGGTACATTACTATTCAAATGGGTCATGTTACAATTAAAAACGGTACATTGTTATTCATATGGTTCATGTTACTATTCACCAAAAATCATGTTTCTTCTATCAGATTATAAATATCTTACTGAACGTATATGTGTTTATCTTTTTCTCGAAATTCAAAATACATAAGTGGAAAAATTATTTTTTATATGTTGTTATAACAATAAATAATTATTATCTCTTATTGACTTAGTGTTGTGCACAAATAAGATAAAAATGAATTAAAATAATTTATGAAGAAATAAATAATAGAATATTGGGCTGTCATAATAATAGTGAATATATTAATAAAATAATTTAGTATCTATAAAAATAATTATAATATTAAATATATACATAATTATATATAATAATTTATTAAATATTCAATTGAAAAATAAATAAATTTTGTAATATTAAAATACACATATTCGTATTAAAATATTCTTTCACCAAATATATTACTATAAAATAATTTTTGTTTGTTTTTGAAAATTAATTAATTTAAATGCTATGAATTATAATTCTTTATAAGTTTTATTATTAATTATAACACATAATTTTGAATTGTTTAAAATAATTTTACAATTTACTAGAGTGTTAAAAACAATCATATCATAACATACGAAAGAAAATTTATATCCTAAACGTATAAACATATCATAACCGGTGGAAATGATATAGGTTTCATAATCATTTCATCAAATCATAACCCATATAAGAGAAGTAGATATTATAAAAATATCTCCCCTAAAATATAAAATTATTTCAAAAACATATAACCCATGAGAGAGAAACATATTTCATTAAGATATAACTAATGAAAGAAAAATAGGTTTGATAAAGACCTTGCCATTAATCGTAACTCATTAATTAATAGAATATGAATAAAACCATTAGATTATTTTAGAAAATGGAATGAGTTATATAAAAATATTTCATTTTATATGAAAAATAATTTTGAAATGTCTTTCAAAATATTTCTGGAGTAAAATATCATTCATTCTTTGGAAATGTATTTTTAATTCATATAAACAATTTGAAAATAATTTTCTTATAAAAAACCTGAAAACATATAAAGAAAACATTAAATAATTTTTAAAGTCTTTTTTATGAAAACTTATAAAATAAGGTTCAAAACATTTTAAACACCTTTTTCTTTGTTTTTTTCAAAACATATAAATAATTCATGAAAATGGTATCAAAAAAATTTCTTTTGAAATAACACAAAAGCATATAAACAAATATTGAAAACAAAATTCAAAAAAAAAATCCCTTAAAAAATATAAAATTATATTAAAAACTATTGGAAAATCCTATTCCATTAAATAATAATATAATATTAAAAACATTGTAAAAATAATTATCCTTTAAAACCAATAAAATAGGATTGAATTTTTTTGAAAACCATTTTTATAGAAAACAAATAAAAAGATCTTGAAAACCATTTGAAAACCATTCTTATCGAAAATATAAATTTAAAAAATATGGTTATAATTTATTCTTTAGATATTAAAATAATTTTTCAATGAATTTATGGTGGATAAATCCATACATGGCATATGAGGTAAAAGAACATTCCTTTTTAATGGTAAAAATGATAGAAAATTGTATCCTTCGAAAAGAGACAAGAATATTCATTTTGAATGATTGGTAAATGAAATAATGGTAAACATGTCTTATAATTATCATAGAATATTAGTAGAATATTCATGAAAACTCTTTTTAGGAAACATGGTTTTAAAGGAATGTGGATTTATGACTAAAGAGAGGGTAAGGTTGGGTTTTAGTTAAAAACAATTTATGAATATATTATGAAAAAATAGGGGCATAAATTGTACCAATATATTAATAAATCGTGAATAAAAAAAATAGAAGAAAATGTATAAATTTTCTTATGATATGGATCATAAAAGTTCATCAATAGAAGAAAAAACATAATCATAAACAATCTCAAAAAGCGATGATATTGTTTCTATAAAATATTATAACAAGGTAATATGGGATCACACATTCCATGTAATAAAATTGAATTAAATGAAACCTAAAATATCAAAAAAAAGTAAATTCCAGATGTAACATGTAAAATTGATGTATTTACAGCTTAATTGATAATTTAGGTGCATAAGAAAACCTGAATATCAGAGAAAAATAATTGAGATAAAACTTTTTCACCGATTTGTAACATTTGAAACATAAGTCCCATGAAATAAATATCATAAAATGGATATGTTAATACCCTTAATGTTAAATATAATATATACATATATATAATAAAATCATGGGATGTCCGTACACCACAGGAATAGAATATGTGGTGAATAATGAATTTATCTCATGAAAAGAAAAATGCAAGATTAAATCCTCTTACCTTATATCATGACTATCGTTGTACTCATTCAAACCACCACTATAATAAATATAAATTTGTTAGATATTTTTTGAAGAACCATATTTATATATACAATATCATAAATGGTTTTATTACGGTTGTATATAACCTATTTTTAAGCATCATATTTTAAGTTTTCACTTTGGGTAATATTTTCTTTATTCTGTGTGTGTGTCTTCATTTGTTATATTGTATATCCTTATATACATATATATTGATTATATAATTTAAAACATGATCTAAATATCATTTATATATATTATATATTACTTATAATAAACAATATAATATATATCTAAATAATGGAATACATCATTTATGGAGATTGTAAGTTGCACGTATGCATGAACCTTGCTTCTATTTTATTGTCATATTGAAATAACGAATAAAAATAAAAAAATTTATATATGTATATCATTATTCAAATATATAAATTATATCATATATATTATATATATTCACTAAACCATATTTAATACATTCAATGTAGTGTATGAAAGAATCGTATCGCTTCGAGGGGACGGTAGCCCACACTTTCTCAAATCAAAATATTGCATTTACACAAGATGGAAAGAATAAATGTATGCTATAAATAAATATTTATGAATAATAATGTCATTATAAATAAAATATATATCATATAAAAATTTATGTTGTATCATAATGTCTACCATGATAGGTGGTAAGGGAAAAATGAAGAATCATCATCTTGTGAGGTGGTAATTTACCAAACATAGAAGTAATATGTTTTTACCTGTTATATGGAGGTTACGTTATGTTTAGTTTGAAAAAATAACAAAAAACATAATATTATATTTATTATAATGGTTTTGTTATAAAATAATTAAATAAAGTGAGTGTAGGGGTGGATAAGTAAACTAAAATAAAGGACTTGAGGAAAGTCATTACCTCTAAATTAGGTAACTCTTTTATGATTATGACAAAAGGCTTCCTTGGAAGACATTACTCTAAAATGGAGTCTTCATTGAGTAAGGTAATGATGTTGGGATCTTATTTGTGAATATTTTGGATGATCTAAATGGCTTGATAGGTGTGAGGATGCAACCCCTCGACCCGAGAATCCTAGAGTCTTTGCATTATGTTAATACATTGGCAAGATTACAAGGAATCAAGTCCTGAAATACAGACCAATTTAGCAATCATGGAAAATATATTATATACATGAACATTACATTACACATTATAAAATAAAACATATCATAAATAATCCTTTGATAACACTATTAATCCCCTAGCTTAACCCTTCTTATCAATCATAATACACTTCTTTGAATCCTATGAAAATAAAACATAAAAAATGGATGAGCTCAAATGCTCAGAAAGGATAAAAATATAGTGGAAACATTCTTAAAAAAGAATAAACATTTAAGAAAATCTATAAAACAAAACAAAAAGGCTTTTAATCATAACATAATCAAAATAGGGAAAAGATAAATCAAATAATACCATTTACATATTCACATGGATATTGTACTAGTCGAATAATCACATTCAATATCCTTAGACTATTTCATAATTATGGAATGCATAATTCTAGATTTCATAACCACGTAGACAATGCCCTATTCCAAGATGACATATCATATTTTGTCAAGTCGTTGTTCCAAGACAAAATATTTTCTCATGAGACCTACCGATGCATCGAGGAGCTATAGCGGGCACTTCCAGTCACTTACTAAGTCCAATGCAATTTTCATATGAAAAGGATTAAACATAACATAAACATTCTTATTAAAATTAGCATAATAAATGTCAATGCATTATCCAAAAACCATTAATGGTATAAAAATAACAAATCCACTATAAAACATATCAAAAAACATTCACTACAATATATAAGATTTGTGTGATAATAACTCAAGCACGATCAAGAATAATATCCAGTAATGTATTTTGACATAGATGCAAATGATCAGTAAAAATGTTTGAGGTAAATATCCATTTTTTATGAAATTGTGTAGAAGTCACATAATCTATAAAGGAATTAATTTTAAATATAGTTTGGAATAAATGTGACCCATACAACTTTGAAACATTTGAATGGAATTAACATTTTTATACATTCATGTCTATATAAATAAATCCATAAAACCATTTTGAAAATGTGGACATTAATGAGAAATTTTTAGAAGAATAAATATATAAAACATTTAAAATGATGTTGTAATAAAAAAGTACCATTAAAAAGAATCCATTTGAAAACTATTTTATGAAACATGGATATGGATAATAAATATGTCCTGGTAGATTGTTATGTAAAAACAACCTCAATTAATAATGAGATTTTGAAATCAACCCTTACCTTGTACTTTTCCTTGGTAAGAGATATCTTAACCTCCAATATTATAGTTAAATGTTTTTTATTAAATTATAAAGCAATTTTATAAATAAATATGATATCATATATGATCTTCCAATTTTGTTGTGTTAATAATATTTTAGTTGTATCATCATTTCAGGTGTTAACTGATTCGTTATCCTTTATATGCTTGGTTACTTAAGAAATGTACGAAATGGATTGGATGTATTTGATTAATACCCAGAATGATATTATCTTCTTAAACATTATTTTGAATCAATATGATAATTATTATTGAATGATTATTATGTGGAATGAATTTCATCGCGTTTGTGGAGACGGTAATCCGTACATATGCAAGAGCAAAAATATCATTATATTGATAGTGAAATCAGATGTAATTTTATTTTATATCATATATAAAAAATCATTAACATGTTATATTTATTATTTGCATTAGTTAAACAAATTATTATACCCATCCAAATAATAAAGTGTTTGAATAACAAAGTACACCACGATATGGAGATGGTAAGACGTACGTACGCACGTATGGTGACTGTCATTTATAGGATCAATAGAATAATGAATAAGGTTTTACAATCATTATAATAACATCACATTATATAGGAGGTACTGGAGTTATTTTTTTGGTATGGAATCAACAATGAAAGATGAAGGGGAAGAAGAAAAGAACTTCAAAGAGGGTGGTGAAATTATTACCTCCTCTTCGGGTGTTTCCTTTGAGTTGATCAAAAGAGATCCTTAGTTTGGAAATATGATCAAATATGGAGAGTTTTTTGAGGCAATGGAATATGGGAGGATATTTGGATATGGGATGTCTGAGCTAAATGTATTTGGAGGTGTGATTTTTGGAGAATGGGAAGTTCCCTTTTATAACAGGAGTGAGGGTCACATTAGTAAAAGATTAAAATATTAATTTATTATACTATCATATTATATTTATAATGTCTCTAAATGAAATTTTTTTTAGATGTAGGTGGTTATGGGTAAAAATAATCTCAACAAATAGGTTATAGACTAGTTTATTTTACCATTTTAACCTTATCTTTTAGATATAACTCTTCGTTAAATAGTTTAACGTTTACTGTGTCTTCTTGTATTCTTACACTATATGGTTAATAAACATACTCAAGTGTTTCAAGAGCACCTATAGTGGAACATTAATGAAATATAAAATATTATTTATTCCCTTTGGATGATCCTAATATTTTTAGGAATATTATATCAACCTATAATACATTATTCAGTTTAAAAATTAATTTATGTCAATATTGACACTATTTGATAGGATGATTTTATGAAAGTCATAACAACCATATCCCATAAAAAAATTATCTAATCAACCCTTAAATTTCATATTAACCAATTAAATAGTTTTATAAATTATAAGTCTCAATTTACATTTCTTTGGATATTTATAATATCAATTATTTTAATATATCATTAATAAAGTAATTACTGCATCATCATTTTGAAATTAATAAATTAAATATTTTGATGTATAAAAATTATAAAAAAATACCATTATGTAATAAATATATTTATATTTCTAATTAATATTTATAGTAGAATTTATGTTGTGTGTAACCGTATATTAAAAATGGTTTAGTTATTAACCTTTGAATTTAACACTTTTAACTCTTCTTTAAATAAAATAATAATAAATGTACTAATCTAATTCAATTTGACCAAAGAAGATCATATTTTATAAATAAAGTTGTTTTGGATCCAATTACACTTATATAATAGAATTAGGACATGTGTTATGGCAATTATAATGTCATTTTTACCCTTATTTACAAAGTTTACTTTTAACCGTGGTAAATTAATGTCAACATTTACTAATCACCAAAAATTATTTTCATCTTGTTGAGCCACATTTTACTTTTTGATGTAAAACGTTTCTCTCAGATATTTAAAATTCAACTCCCTTAAGTGGAAAAATTATGTTTTATACAAACTGGCAAAATCTCCTAGAAGGTGGGTAAAAACGTTAAAAAGTTCAGTAAAATTTTATACATCAAATTTTATTATAAAATGACTCTAATTAATTAAATTGATAATATATAGGTATTATATATCTGTTATGACTTAAAATAAATTTCAATAAAATAATTTTTTTTTAAAAAAAAATCGGTTTTAAATAATAACACAGTGTTTTTCACTATTCATCAAAAATTGACAGTTGTTAGAAATATAAAAAAATAACCCTAATATAATTTTGATATTATGAATTCAAAAATGATGTCTATTTTACCAAATTCAAAAAATATAAGTTCCATTTATTAATTTTAAATTAATTCCCATTGTCCAAACCAAAAGGCAGGTTTTTAAAAAGTAAAAACTATATTAAGATTGACATGTGTTTATGTAAATTTTAAATGTGAAATTACTTATAATGAACTACATTGTATTAAATAACAATATATAATCTAATAATACTTCCAAACCATTAAAATGTATAATTGATCGTGATAAAATATTTTGATTAAAAAAGTTGTTTTCAATTAAAATTTAGTGTTTTTCATTAATCACCATAATATGAAAGTTATTAGAAAAAACACAAAAAATTTACTGAAACTGAATTTTTATGTCACTATTCTAATGAAGATGTATATTTTGTCTAATTTAATATATAAAAGTGTCAAATATTGGATTTAAAATGTGTTCTCCATCAAAAGGCTGTAAAATTTCTATTTTCAATAAAATGCAGCCTTTACCTAAAAATATTAATTAGTTCTTATATTATTTCTAAGAAACGTATAATATTGTTGTTAAAATTTATATGGAATATATAAAATTCAAAATAAAGATATTATTATTTATAGCCTCTTTTGAAAAGCTAGTTTTATATGTTATGGTGTGCTCAAACTCAGTGTTGCGTGTAGCGCATGTTATTGAACTACTTTAAAAAATAACAAACTATGAAATATTGGGGTGTTACAGAGGAATTTGGAAAATGGATCCCTTTTTATTGTGGAGGTGGACTGTAAATCTTTAAAATATTTGAAGAGAGAATTCCAGACACATTTTTCATGTTTAATATCGATCAAATGATTATCCAACGTAGATATAATTGAGTATAGGGATGAAATATTTCCATATAATTGCATTTTTATAGAGGAATAGGTGGGTATGTGACTTAAATTTTTTTAGTATTTAGTTCAGCTTCATTTTACATTAATCATTATAATTAATTTTAATTAAAGTCACTAATCAATTTGGTCAAAATATAATTTTATATTTTTTAAATTATAGATTATTCTTATGAAAAATATTTAATCCATTTTTCAAAATTCTAGTCAAATAGTTTGAAAAAATTAATTTAAAATTAATCTCACTGATGGGATGACACTGTGAGTTTTTAAAGTAAAAAAGATTGAATGTTTGTTATGTTTTTATTAAAAAAACAATGTAAAATTGGTTCAAATTAATTAAATTGTATTAATTAACAAAAATATTATATAATTAGACTTCGAATCCAATATAAAATGTAATTTATCCTTATCACAAAATTAGATGAAAAAAAATGTTGAATTAAAATTCCATATTTTTAAATATTCCTTAAAAATGAATCCTTATAGAGGAATACCAAAAAAAATATCCTAATCTAAAATCTATTTTTATCTTCAAATGATAATGTCTATTTTTAAATATTAAATATAGAAAATTAAAAACACTTGGATTTTAAATGGTTTCTCCATAAAAAAGAATTAAAACTACGATAATAAAAAATATAGGGTTTTATGCTTAAAATTAGGTTTAATATTATCTTTTTTCAATAAAATGTATTGGATAAATATTAATAATATTTTATTTAATATATAAAAAATATATTACATTAATATAACTCACTTAATGTAATTAATTAAATTTATACAGATAAAACAACGTTTAACTCTAAAAATAATTCTATTTTTCATTCTATTCAATTGTTTTTAATATTTATTTCTAATTAATTTGTAACCAAATAAATATTATTATATTTTTGTAACCTATATAATTTCATAAATTTTCTACTAATTTTCTTAATTTCTAATTTAACTACTATGTTGTAGCTTATTATATTAAATAATAATATTTTAACAAAATATTATTGTTTGGTAATACATGGACTTGTGCATTAAAAAATCCATCATGGAAAGTCATTATTGTGTGTACCACAATATAACAATGGTTTTCCATGGTGAGAAAGCAATAATTTATGATTCATGTAGTGCAAGATTAACTTGGTGCTACATTTAATGAAATTGAATGATATTCATTTAATAAAAAAAATTCAATGTTTTGTTAAATGAATAATATAAAAAAAAGATAAATTTATTAAAAAAATTTACAAACTCTTGTGGTGTTTTAAGAATCTCCTCTAACCACAACCTATTGCTCACTGAGTGTCAAGGAGTTTTCGAAATGATTGTCTAGCTCACTAGGGATATGTACAGTCGTCAAGATAGATTTCTAGATGTTATAGACTCGTATGTTTCTCGGGAAACTTGTCTTACAATAACTATGTGGAATATATGCCTTAGTTAACCAGATACTTGGGTAATGGGTATGAGTCCATGAAGGTAATAAATATGAGAGGTGAGAGTATATGGATCAAGTGACTAATTCACTATAGGGACTTCCTCCACTGGAGAACCTTCGGTGCTTGATACATTAATAACAGGCACTAGTATGGTTATAATTTGGGGTTTTGTGGTGTTCACTATTACCCCTTTATATGGACCAACACTATCACATTGGCCCCAAATGGTCCTCTACTTTGCTCATCCCTAGGCACGGTCCTCAGGACACATCCCTCTACATTTATTGAAATGTTTTCACCTCCAATAGTGGGGGCTTCCGGATCCCCACTAATAGATTCCCTTATAGGAAAAGATTTGATTAGTGGATTTGAGGTTAAAATGAAAAGGGACAAGGAATGATTATGTAATAATTACTAATAGGAACACATCATGTACCTCTTTATATCATGTGATATCATTACTCTCTCGTGGAATTTCCTAATGAGTTGTTACCCCCTCAGATTCCTCACCTCCAGGATCATCATCCTCGACCTCCTCCTATACTTATTCCACATCCACCTCATCTATTTCTCCATCATCTTCATATTATTATTATTCATCATTTCAATCATACTCATATGGTATATCCTTGGGATCATGCTCTTAAATGAGCATGACATTCACTATGATATGTGGTTATACATATTTCCGGCGATGGAATGAATATTATTCCATGGTCGTCACGTACACAAGTCGAAGATGAAATATCACCCTGTCCACCCCTGGATATGAATGACTTATGGATGATCTTGGAATGTGTACATCATTCTTCACCACTGGTCCTTAGTTGACATTTATTGTCACAGTGTCCTTTATTCATACTTTAGTGTCATGAATATATTGTCATATTTTTGCTACAAGAGATACCATATTTGTTTCCCAGGGGATTCTCTATCTTCCCCTAAAGACTTCCTTTGGGACAACCCCTCTAATTATGGGAGAGGTGCTGCCACACCCTGTGACATTCTTGTCATTTAGGTTGTAGCTAGTATTGCCCCATCTCACATTTTTTCACACCGCCAGGAATCTATGCATTCCACTTTCATCTGTTGAATGAACTATTTTTGTATTTCATCTGGATATGACGCCACCAAATAATCATCAAATTCCATCGATATCCCGACATCAACACTAGCGGTGGAAATTTGATTATTTCACCAAAGATGTTTATTGTAAATATTCATCAAAATTGTTAGAGGATACATGGGTGTTTCTCCTCTTGGGACTCTATGTACGCTTTCTTCATCTTTTTTTGTAGGCAACCAAACCATATGTCAAATAATGATGTCACATATGGCTAAAAAATAGCTCTCCATCATTCAAGGATACTATCATACCACCCCTTATACTCCTCATATATTCTCCCTTCTATAGAGGACCCAAAGGGTCATCCACCATCTAGCCGACCGGGGTGAAGAATCGGTGGGTGCTAATGTTTCTGTGACTTCCAATCCAGATCCATATCCCCTTTGCATTGAGCATTAGTTGTTATACCCCGTTAATGTTCAAAAATGTTTTCCGCAAGCTGTTTCATGGAGGATGAATGGAATTTAGGAATTCATATCTACTAAATGAGCTATTATACAACAATGGAGGTTCTGGAAAGGTCTTATGAATCTTCTGGTCATGCCTCCCCTTAAAATGTTCCCTATGATACTCTACAACGTGTCTAATACATGTAGTCCAAGATTAACTTTTTTGTAGGCCTCCTGGATCCTGACCATCACCAGCATCCTCAGACGGACCCCCATCAGTATTTACCGCACTGTTAGAATACAAATTATTAGGATATAAGTAAGGAAAGATGCATATATTTCTCCTTTATATTGAATGTAATTCCCAGTAACGCCCCATGACTGATATTTTCCTACATTCAGGATCACCGTGTATGATCTGGCCATGCCTCTTTCTGATGTTGTCTAGCACTCCCAACGTTGGCTTAGAATCCTTTCATGCTCATCCCACTTATGGAATATGTTAAAACACACTGCGTATGGGATTTCCCATAAAATGTACTTGATCCCCATCCTCTCTTTCACCATTTTTAGTTGATTATATGTGAAAAGGAGGGTTTGTATTCTATTCTCATAGATTTTATAAATCAGTATTAATTCATCATATTGAAGTCCCTATAATGAAATTCACCTGATTAAGTGCATGTACAATATAATGATACCTAACTCCCCATGGTGGAGTTGGAATATTTTTTTGTTAGGGGACCAATGACTGAATAGATCTTTCACTAGTTCCTGCTGGTGGTAGAAGTGAAATTGCAACATTAATCTAGCTTCGAATATCCAGATAGATTGTATATATTCTCCAAACTCTTCACTTGTTTGAAACATCTAGTAAAAAAATTTCCTTTCACTCATAAAATTATGCCTAGACCTTATATCTTAATCCTGTTACCAGCCCACATTTTCAATCGTTATGCTACTCCAAAAGGTGCTTGTATAGTGGGCATGGAATTCTTCAGCCACTAGCTTGATCATTGTGGCCTTCCTAGTATTCAAATTCAAAATGATGGTATAAATATATCATGATTCATCATAATAATGGGTATGGTTTGTGATGATGTAACATTTATGGTTGTCTTCACACATGACCCATGACTCTGGAGAGCCACTATCAAATCCCATGATTGATACTTCATCCAAAAACCCAAAGTTCTATTGTAGATAACTATCACATTAGATGTAATAAATTCAAGATAGTGTCAACATACAAAGGGGACTCTAATATTTGTGGTATAACCCTTCATGCCTAAATTATTTGGTGATTCCTTGTCACATTGGACCACCATGTAGTTAAGTTAGTCTTTCTCTCAATAGAAGTCTGTTCTTCGGCCATGTCGATCGAGTTTTAAAAGAAATAAGGACATGGAACGAATGGTTAGGGATTACCACAAAAATAAAATAGTCATGTGTAATATCAAATAACTAGCATGGAAAATAAATCCTTGTCTATTTCTCGCATGTTTGATTATCTGTGTCAAATTACTAGATGAATTTGTGTCTTCCACATAAAATATAGGTACTTACCCACATGAGAGAAGAATTTATTATCACACCTGTAGTCAATTTATTATGCAGATCCCCATGTTGTATATATATGATCAGACTAGGACTTCTACACACATTAATGAGGAATTAAACAAGAATCCACGATTTTTTTTGTTCATCTATCCTATTGCACTATTCTATTAGGAATTTCCCATGGAACCTAACCTCCGTTCTCCCATTCAGCTCAGATTCTGAGGATGTAATTTTTTTGTATCGAACTCCATATGGAGATATAAATAGGAAATTTGGGATAATTAAAGGCACCCTTTAACTCTCCAGGACATATGAGAAGACTATGGAGTCCACACATAAGTTCCATGATCTATGTGCTATATGGAAAACTTCAAATAAACCCTTATGCCCAAATGTGATGTCAAATAAATTATTTCACCCCGGCCCTTGAAAATAGGAAATGTTTTATACATGAATGAATATAGGTTTCCACTTATAATGGAATCATATGCATAAGGATAGTACATTCCCAATGCGGTGTTAAACCATACTTCCACGCTGGCCTCCATATGCGCTACTGCTAAATATTTCTCCTTTAAATAGACAAGCACCTCACCCTTTTTAGGATAACTCTATGGAAGTTGAACTATCACTACCACGTGTACAATACATCCCCTTACATGACTGCGTTCAATTCATGGCTTCGTGGTATATGGTCTTTCCTAATAGGTCCCACTTGTGTTCCCTTTAATGTGGGACCCCAAGAGCTTAACCCTCACCCATTTTCTTTTTTTCTTTGATAGGGGCGTGCAAAAGACCCTTCGTGCACACATAATACATCTAAGGAAGGTGTGAGAAACATACCATTCTTGAGACCACAACATACGCTTGTACACAACTATATTTTTTTCCATCCCCTTATTATTTCTCCCATGTCCCCAATATTGCATGCACATCCTCCACAGGACATCGTCGATTGTTTTTACCTCAATACACAATATTTGAGTCCGTGTTGTGTGCAACTTTAATATATTGCACACATATAATCCTTTTTAATTATACATAAAATCACCATAATTTTCTAGTTTTTGAAGAAAATTCCACATCTTTTATACACATACTCTGTCTAGACCTCCATGCTAGTAAGTAGTGATTTCATAGTTCTTCATGTGGTGTCTCATGTCATGTTTCCTTAGCTCTTCCTTTTTATAATAGTTACTCTAATCCCTATTGGTTTTTTCCAAAGGAATTGTTACATGGATGCCAAGAATGACCACTCCCCACTTCAGTTCAATCGAGCATTTATGATACCATCCCTTTCCATAGTGTGGGAGTGTATCTGTCAGGTAAGTATAGGGGTGAAGAACAAGTCCTACCCATCTGAGATACATTATGTTAAACTACAAAAAACCATCATCCATAGTATAAGGTATTAAATTGTATCCTTATCATATAAAATGAACATTGGTTTCCCTACCTTTCTCAATTTCCAATCACAATTATCTCCATAGGAGTGATATCTGTCTCAAAAAGAATGCGATCATCCTCTAATGGAATAACATCATCCCTGTGGGGAAGGGAATCCATCAAGGTGTAAGTCCCTAGCCATACTTGTAGGAGGTAACACTTTTTCTCATCATTACCTTATCCAAACTCAAATACCATAGGTGAGATGGGAACAAGGGACTCTCAACAACCCATCCCTCTTCCATTTGTCTTTGGTTTCATAGGATGCTTCCACAGATATTCCTCACATCATTTATTACTAAAACATATTTCGGGACATGGCCATCTGGTCTAATACTTCTTTTTTCTCAAACCAAGAATGAATCAATTGGGATTATTGGTTTGTAGTAGCCATGACACCATGATTTTTGGGTATCCATCCTAGAGTAAGCCCCATATTCCACCTTCATCAGCAGCAATCCACGAATATGCCTCCGAATCTCAAACTAAATTTCCTTTCATCTCCGTGTTTTTAACATTTTACATAGGAAACTTCTCCAAAGTTCAATTCCAAATATCATATTAACATCGGTTCACTACTATCCTTACTGTATGATGTTAAACTGTATGGGATATCAGATTTGTTTTTACATTGATCTATTTCTTCTAAATATAAAATTTATGAATCCTCATTGAGGTTCAATACCATCATCAATTCCCATCATGGTCTTCCCCTTGAGTCATTATGTCTTAGGAGGATCAGGCCCAATCCTAGAGGTTATACTTCCATTGTGTCTTTATCCTTTTTATCCATTCTCATGAGTCACCACATTAGGTGTCTAATCACCCCATCCTGAATGATTTATAATTGATTCTTATACACTAGGCTACGTAGTAAGCTTCATCGAAGTTAAATACCATCACCCACAATAATCCAACCATTCCATCAACACAACCTCCATTTCCATCATGATTATTACCGAGGCCTGAAAAACCCAGTGAGATCATTCCATTCACATAATTTCTTCTCCTAACATCACATGGGAATCCAACCATTTATATGTCCGACAAAATCACTATTAATCCAACCAAGACTGGTCCTATAATGATGGGAAGCTGTCCATGTGTAAGCCCAAAACAACCCGTTCAAACTATGTGGGTTTTGATCACTGTATTTCAAATAGGGTATGTAGGAAGATTCCTTGATGTTAAATCCCAACCAATGATAAACCTGGGAGTGTCCCTCCATGCAGTACATCTCCATGATCCCCCCTCAGTGGTTTTCATATCAACATTCATGGTTCTAAATATTTTACTTTATGGGAAACATCATGATGCTTCACAATCATAAGCATTCCCATCCAGATAATGGAAATACGTAATGCCTCCTTCCTCATGACATACCCCATCATGTAGTGAAACCTTTTGTATTTTGAGACACCCCACCATAGTTTCATTATCATTGGGAGTTCTTCTCCACCCATATAATAAACATTTTAGGTTCTCCTTGTTTGGTAGGTCCCTATATTATCAACACTCACAAGTGCTCTAATTACCCAATACCATCTCTGCATGATGTTAGACTCATGGCCTCCCTCATGTTAAACATAGAATGCCTGAGGAAAACCTTAGAAGGAACTCCTTCGTTGTATACATCACTATTAAACATTAGACATTTTTACCACCCTGTGTTAAACATGAAATGAATGTGGAAAAACTCATAAGACAATCCAATGAAATAAAATTCCCCATGATCCTAATGGATTGACGTAGTTTCAATTCCCATGAGAATCATATTATGAGGAAGAAAATATGAGTTCCAGTGTTCCACCATCCAGACAAGATCAGTTATTCCCAATTGGACTACTTCAATAATAATAGTTTTCTTCCTTGACTAGACCCCTTGGAATTTTTGTAATGATGTTTCGTAATTAACTGTGTTAAGAGATAATAGTGAGGAAGAGTTTCATTGGAAAAATATTAATCTATGTGGGAGACCAGGATATAGTGATGAAATATGAGGACGAATCAATGGAAGGAGGAACTGACATCTCATTGTCTCATTTCTATGAAGGAGTAGACATCGATGAAGAAGTGTTGAATGCATCCAATGTAACATCCCAGGTAATTAAAGAATAAATAATTTTCATATTTATTAATATGTATGAATTAAATATTAATTTTAATTAAAAGGGGTTTCTACGTTCGATAGTGTACTCGATACGCAACGATGAGTTTCTTTCAAAACGTACGTTGCACACAAGTAATAAAATAATATTATTTTAAATGTTAGTTAACAAGTAGTCGTTGTACTGGCAAAAATGGATAGAAATAACTAAAATATGATTATATATGTTTTTAAATGTTTTTACATTTACCCAATAAAAGGTAAAGTCTTAAAATATAGAAAGAGTTCAATTTTAGGCATTTATACCCAAATTTTCACTAAGGGTTCACTTATCACCTTTTGACGGCGAACCGTCATGAAATATAGTTTTGATCAATCTTATAAATTCTATTGGACCAAAAATAACTCTTCTTTAGAATAGGGACTTCAAAATTTACCTTGTGTAAATTTTTGGTACCTTTCCGATAAAGTTAATTTTTTTTAATGAATAGTGTAAAATGTTGTATTTTAATTCAAAACCTCTTTTTAATCTAATTTATTTATATGAATAGATTATCTTTTGAATTGGTTTTAAAGTGAAATTAGAAAATATTTTTACCATTAAATCCAATAGTGGTTGTTGGAATTAATTTCACCTTGAAATAGGACTTAAACTAGTGCCAATCTTTTGATACTTATTGTTTCATAAAAACATGCTATTTGCTCTGACAGTGGGAATTAATTATTAAATTAATTATTGTGACTTATATGTTTTGAATTTTTTAAAATAGAATTCATTTTTGAATTCGAAATCTCAAATATAGCTTAGGGTGAATATTTGGTAATTTTCTGAAAAACATCAATTTTTGATGAATAGTGAAACCACTAAGTGGTACTTATAAAAATTGATTTTTTGTTTAAATGATATTTTGCCATCATTGTGTTTTTTATTTTCAAAAATCCTACATACATGGTTGTCATTAAGAAGTAAAATGTGTTTCAATGAGATTAAAATAATTTTTTGGTTAATAGTAACTTATTATGTTTTTAATGGCGATTAGTGGTAATTAGTGTAGTTTAAGGTAAAAATAATATTTTAATAATATGAGATGACCTAGACATATGTCCTACCGTCATTGGATGTGTCATGGCCGACCATGAAAAACCATGGGTCAACTTGGGGACCCCATGGAGCCACTTTGGTTGGAAAATGACAGAAATACCTTTTATTTAATGTTAATGTAAAAAATGGCACAAACATGATATGTTTTACTAAAAAAAATTTTAAATGGGGATATACAAGTTAGATTTTTTATTATAAATAGTAATTGGAAAGATAAAAATATTTCCTACATCATAGTATTTTTTTAATAATTTTTAGACATTAAATAAATTAAATTATTTATGAGATAATAATGATGCAGCGATGACATCGTTATTTGACGATTTAAATAAAATGGAAAGATAATGTAAAATTTATGAACTAAAAATGTCCAAAACTTATTGTATGTGTGTATTTCGAACCCTTATCACCTTATCCATGAATTATATCAATGTGTTACCTTTTAAAACCGAAACACATTTTCAAATAAAGTAATATTTCTTTACTTTCCAAAAGTGCCCCTCCTCTCCTCTTATAAAAGGACCCCACCTCTACCACCTTACACACACTCCTCAAGCCTTTGGCACAGCCAAAACCTCCCCATTTAATCTCTCCACATCCCTCTCCTCATCCTAGCGGATTCCCTTTGGGCATAATCTTTTCAAAGGAAGCCTTTAGGCTCAAATCAAAATGAGTTACACTTTTAAAGGTAATTCATTCTCTCTTGTTCATTTGTTTTATTTTGCTTCTCCAACCCCATAAATCTTTTTATTTACTTCTTTTGTAACAAAAAAATTATCTTAAATATACTAGGATGTTGTTATAATATTTATTCGAGCTACACTCTCACACAACTACATCAAATGGTTAATGAACATACGGTTTCCGTGGATGGTGAAATTATGCCTCCCGAAACGATGATTGTTCAATACTCATTTAACATCTTCAAAGGTGGCCATTATGATGTCACTATTTTTATATATGATATGCAATATGTTTATTCTTTCCTTAAGCTTTTGTATTTTTCATTTATGGCATACCATTATTGTTTCCATTATGTGTAAACACAATATCTTCATTTTAGGAAGTGCGGACTACAGCCCCCTGAAAGTGATTTGATTCGTTAATACCATATGTGGGATGTGTAAAGGATAATGTTAATGATATTATATATGTTATTATACTGGAATTATAATATACTCTTATATCATTATGATTCCATTCTATAAAATATGAAATAGAAATGAAAGTAGCGTTCATGCGTACGTACGGCTTACTGTCTCCATGAACGGTGCATTTCATTTCGTACCTCTAAATTATTATGTAATATTATAAATACATGTATATGCTGGATATATATGATATATATGATATCCAAATCAGGAATGTCATTTTGTATATAAAGAACCTTTGACCACACGAACAACATGTAATTGTACGAAGTCCACATTCGACTTAAGAACCAAATATTGACAAAAAACATTATTAACTAAAATTGTTACATAATTTTTATAACATGGAAATAAGTGATATAAAAGGAAAAATGAACTTTAAAAAGGTTATTAATCAAGTATAAATTAACTCAAGTTTTTTATTCAGGATGTTAAAGAACGATCGAGTCAAGTCGGACCCGAGGTAAGGGACTTCGTCTCAATCTCCTTTCATTGAGGCATATTTCGTTTTATACACAACTTTCTTTTATATGGTGTATAAACCCCTTTGAATTTTACTTTTATACAAAAGGAATATTTTTGTATGAAGTGTTTTACTAAACGACAAAAGGAATGTTTTTTTAACGTACGCGGTGACAACGACCTTTTCCGCCGCCACGAGTATTATTTGGTGTTTGGCTTCCTCAACAAGCCGTTATGTTTTTAAAATGAAATAAATACCATATAATCTTTTATGTATTTTGGTATTGAAAATGGTTTTGATAAAGGATTCTATTATGATATATTGTGATTGAAATGTGGAAATGTTATCATTCCTTTATATTGGTTTTATGTTTTATGATTTTATATTGGTCCTTGGACATTTGACGGGTGGTTACGTGATAAACCATATGACGGGTGGTGCCGTGAATACCAGGATGGGTGGTTACGTTATAACCTCTAATGCATTGGGTATGGAAGTCGGCCGTATGGCTATTTCATTAAGTATGTATGGAAATTGGTTGTATGGCTATTCCATTTAAGTGATATGTGTTGAAGTCGACCGTATGGTTATTCCACTTAAGTATGTTTATGTCCCAAGTTACCTTTATATATGTTATGTGTTCTTTATATGGGTTTTATGGTAATCCTTTGGTTTCAAAAAGGTATGTAATGATACTTTATTCAGTGAAGAGTTTTTACTACTTCATGAAGGTGAAGGTATTACTTTGATAGAGTATACATGGTTTACTTGATGTTTGAAAAACTAATAGTTTTCATTCTTTGTGTATCCCTTACTGATATTTTTATGCTCACCCCAAGTTCTTTTGAAGTGTTTTTCACAGGAATTAATGTAGAATAAGGTCAAGGATGGAATCAAGGGAATGTCATGCTATATAAAACATGGAACTAGACATGTTTCTTTTAAGAGTTTTTTTTAATATGGAAACTTAGAAGAAGCGACTACTTTGTAATCTTTTGAGATGTAATAGTTATGTTCTAATTCTCTAAAACTCTAAACCTGAAAAGATACTCAACGTGAATTATTCATTTAATTCAATATTAAGTAAGGTTTAAGGCAGGGGCCTTATAGTTGGTATCATAGGTCGGTTTAGATAAATTTAGGAGTTAGAAAAGTGTTAAATTATATTATGATTGAAATGATATAGCATTTACGGATTACCATGTTGCTTTACATAATGTATTTCTGTGATAATAATTGTTTTCCATAGAGGAAACAGAACAACTTTTCTTGGGAAGGCATATAGAGGGAAATGACCTTTCAAATCAGTATCCAGAGATCGTCAGAATTAGAACTAAACAGTTTGTTGCAGTGATGGCTCAGTTCACTCAGGTGAAAATTTTTGGTTGTTTTATTGATGATATTTGGTGTTTTCTAAAAGTAAAGAGGAGCATGAAAGTCATTTAAGGGTTACCTTGAAAACCATAAAAGAAAATAAACTATATGGAAAATTCATCAAGTGTGAGTTTTGGTTACAACAAATTTCTTTCCTAGGTCACATTCTTTCAAAAGATGGCATAACTGTTGATCCTACTAAAGTAAAAGTTGTTGAAGAATGGCCAAGACCCACAAATGTAACCGAGATCCATATTTTTCTTGGTTTGGTAGGTTACTACCAAAGGTTTGTTGAAACTTTTTCACGGTTATCTAGTCCAATGACTATGCTAACTCGTAAGGGTGTTAAGTTCATATGGACAAAAGAATGTGATGATTGTTTTCAGGAGTTGAAGAGAAGATTGGTGAATGCTCCAGTTTTGGCACTTCCTTCCAGGAATGGTGAGTTTGTTATATACAGTTATGCTTCTTTGAAGGGACTTGGCTGTGTCCTTATGCAGAATGATCAGGTAATTGCTTATCATTCACGACAGTTGAAAACTAATGAGGTAAATTACCCTAAACATTATTTGGAATTAGCTGCTGTTGTCTTTGCTTTAAAAATTTGGAGGCATCATTTGTATGGATTAAAGTGTGAAATATATACTGATCACAAAAGTCTAAAGTATATATTCACTCAGAAATAATTGAACATGAGACAGAGGAGATGGCTGGAATTAATCAAGGATTATGATTGCACAATTCATTACCATCCGGGAAAAGAAAATAAAGTGGATGATGCTTTGAGTCGAAAATGTAATGCTTCATTAGCAATTTTGAGTTTTGAACATGATCCTTTGGTTAAAGATTTGATGAAAATTGGCATAGAAATTGTTAGTGCAGGAAGTCCTTCTGTTTTGTTCCATGTATCAGTGAAATCTTCTCTATCAGACAGAATCAAGCAAGCACAGATGCGAGACAGTGAGTTGAAGAAAAAAGTAGAGCTGGTTCAGAAAGTTAAGTTGCCTGAATTCAACATTGATAATGATTGTGTTTTGAGGTTTGGGAGGAGGTTATGTGTGCCTTGTGATTCACAGTTGAATAATGAGTTGTTATGTGAGGTTCATAGTTCCCCGTTTTCAGTTCAACCTGGTAGAACTAAGATGTACGGAGATCTACGGGAGTATTACTGGTGGGATGGAATGAAAAGAGATATTGTTGATTTTACTTTGAAGTGTCTGACTTGTCAGCAGGTTAAAGTAGAGCGGCAGTTACCGAAAGGGATGTTTTAGCCTTTACCAGTGCCAGAGTGGAAATGGGAAAACATATCCATGGACTTTGTTGTGGGATTACCG
The DNA here is from genome assembly GCA_963277665.1 of Viscum album. Lineage (NCBI taxonomy): Eukaryota > Viridiplantae > Streptophyta > Magnoliopsida > Santalales > Viscaceae > Viscum > Viscum album. Next base: position 596,252,972 of record OY728159.1, on the reverse strand, counting down.
AGGACATCTTGAGGTTATAATGCAATCTGGGATATTGTTGATCGCTTGAGTAAATCTGCTCATTTCCTTGCTATACGAGATACTTTTTCCCTAGATCAACTTTCATGTTTGTATCTTAAAGAGATAGTCAGGTTACATGGAGTTCCCCTCTCCATTGTATCTAATCGTGATTCCAGGTTCACATCTATCTTTTGGAAAGGCCTTCGGAAGTCATTGGGTACTGAATTAAATTTTAGTACAGCTTTTCATCCTCAATCATGTGGGCAGTCAGAACGAAAAATTCAGACATTGGAGGATATGCTATGAGCTTGTTCGATGGATTATCAGGGAAGTTGGGACCAACATCTTTCTTTTGTTGAGTTTTCTTATAATAACATCTTTCATTCCAGTATACAGATGGCACCATTTGAGGCATTATATGGGAAGTGGTGTCGAAATCTAGCATTTTGGGACGAAGTGGGTGAAAGGAAGATGATGGGACCAGAATTGGTAGAAGAGATGGCAGAAAAAGTTCAGTTGATTTAGAAGCACATGAGAACAGATCAGAGCAGGCAGAAGAGTTATGCGGATAACCGGAGGAAGGATCTATCTTTCTAGGTAGGTGATCATGTTTTTCTCAAGGTTTCTCCTTGGAAAAGTGTGATGAGATTTGGTAAGAAAGGAAAGCTGAGTCCAAGGTTTATTGGACCATATGAAATTCTTGTGAAAGTTGGATTAGTTGCTTACCGAGTGGCTTTACCTCCGAGTTTATCTCAGGTACACAATGTTTTTCATGTTTCAATGTTGAGGAAGTATATGCCAGATCCATCTCATGTTTTGAGTCCAGAGATAGTTCAGCTGGAGAAGAACCTATCTTATGAAGAACAACCAGTCCAGATTCTTGACCGTAGGGAGCAGGTGTTACGGAATAAGGTGATTCATCAGGTAAAGGTTTTGTGGAAAAACCATGTGATTGAAGAGGCAACGTGGGAATCTGAAAATGCTATGAGGGATAAATACCCCCACTTATTTTGATAAGTGAATAAAATTGCGAGGACGCAATTCCCAAAAGGGGGGAAGGATGTAACTTCCCAGGTAATTAAAGAATAAAGAATTTTCATATTTAATAATATTTATGAATTAAATATTAATTTTAATTAAAAGTGGTTTCTACGTTCGATAGCGTACTCGATACGCAACGATGAGTTTCTTTGAAAACCTACGTTGCACACAAGTAATAAAATAATATTATTTTAAATGTTAGCTAACAAGTAGCCTTTTTACTGGCGAGAATGGATAGAAATAACTAAAATATTATTATATATGTTTTTAAATGTTTTTACACTTACCCAATAAAATATAAATGCTTAAAATACGGAAAGAGTTCAATTTTAGGCATTTATACCCGAATTTTCACTAAGGGTTCACTTATCATCTTTTGACGGAGAACCGTCATGAAATATAGTTTTGATCAATCTTATAAATTCTATTGGACCAAAAATAACTCTTCTTTATAATCGGGACATCAAAATTTAGCTGGTGTAAATTTTTGGAACCTTTCCGATAAAGTTCATTTTTTTAATGAATAGTGTAAAAGGTTGTATTTTAATTCAGAAACTCTTTTTAATCTAATTTATTTATATGATTAAATTATCTTTTGAATTGTTTTTAAAGTGAAATTAGAAAATATTTTTACCATTAAATCCAACAGTGGTCGTTTGAATTAATTTCACTTTGAAATCGGACTTAAACTAGTGTCAATCTTTTGATAATTATTGTTTCATAAAAACACGCTCTTTGCTCTGACAGCGGGAATTAATTATTAAATTAATTAATGTGAATTATGTGTTTTGAATTTTTTAAAATAGACTTCATTTTTGAATTTGTAATATCAAATATAGCTTAGGGTGAATTTTTGGTAATTTTCTGAAAAACTTCAATTTTTTATGAATAGTGAAACCACTATGTGGTACTTATAAAAACTGATTTTCCGTTTAAATAAAATTTTGCCATCATTGTGTTTTTATTTTCAAAAATCCGAAATACATGGTTGTCATTAAGAAGTAAAATTTGGTTCATTGAGATTAAAATAATTTTTTGGTAAATAGTAACTTATTAAGTTTTTAATCGCGATTAGTGGTAATTAGTGTAGTTTAAGGTAAAAATAATATTTTAATAATATGAGATGACCTAGACACATGTCCTAACCTCATTGGATGTGTCATGGCCTACCATGACAAGCCATGGGTCAACTTGGGGACCCCATGGAGCCACTTTGGTTGGAAAATGACATAAATACATTTTATTTAATGTTAATGTAAAAAATGGCACAAACATGATATGTTTTACTAAAACAATTTTTAAATGGGGTTATACAAGTCAGAGTTTGTATTATAAATATTCATTGGAAATATAAAACTATATCCTACATCATAGTATTTTTTTTTATATAATTTTTAGACATTAAAAAAATTAAATTATTTATGACATAATAATGATGCAGCGATGACATCATTATTTGACGATTTAAATAAAATGGAAAGATAATGTAAAATCTATGAACTACACATGTCCAAAACTTATTGTATGGGTGGATTTAGAACCCTTATCACCTTATCCAGGAATTATATCAATGTGGGACCTTTTAAAACCGAAACACATTTTCAAATAAAGTAATATTTCTTTACTTTCCAAAAGTGCCCCTCCTCTCCTCTTATAAAAGGCCCCCACCTCTACCACCTTACACACACTCCTCAAGACTTTGGCTCGGCAAACCCTTTCCCATTTACCCTCTCCACATACCTCTCTTCATCCAAGAGGATTTTCTTTGGGAATAATCCTTTCAAAGGAAGCCTTTAGGCTCAAATCAAAAGGAGTTACACTTTTAAAGGTAATTCATTCTCTCCTGTTCATTTGTTTTATTTTGCTTCTAAAACCCCATAAACTCTTTTTATTTACTTCTTTTGTAACAACACCAGTATCTTAAATATACTAGGATGTTTTTATAAGTTTTATTCGAGCTACACTCTCACACAACTACATGAAATGGTTAAAGAACATACGGTTTCCGTGGATGGCGAAATTCTGCCTCCCGAAACGATGATTGTTCAATACTCATTTAACTCCTTCAAAGGTTGGCATTACGATGTCACTATATTTATATATGATAAGTAATATTTTTATTATTTCCATAAGCTTCTGTATTTTTCATTTATGGCATACCATTATTGTTTCTATTATGGGTAAACACGATATCTTCATTTTAGGAAGTGCGGACTACCGCCCCCTGAAAGTGATTTGATTCGTTAATACCATATGTGGGATGTGTAAAGGATAAAGTTAATGATATTATATATGTTATTATACTGGAATTATAATATACTCTTATATCATTATGATTCCATTCTATAAAATACGAAATAGAAATGAAAGTAGCGTTCATGCGTATGTACGGCTTACCGTCTCCGTCAACGGTGCATTTCATTTCTTACCTCTAAATGATTATGTAATATTATAAATACATGTATATGATGGATATATATGATATATATGATATCCAAATAAGTAATGTCATTCTGGATATAAAGAACCTTTGAACACACGAACAACATGTAATTGTAAGAAGTCCACTTTCGACTTAAGAACCAAATATTGACAAAACAAACATTATTAACATAAATTGTTACATAATGTTTATAACATGGCAATAAGTGATATAAAAGGAATAATGAACATTAAAAAGGATCTTAACCAAGTACAAATTAACTCAAGTTTATTATTCAGGACGTTAAAGAACAATCGAGTCAAGTCGGACCCGAGGTAAGGGACTTCGTCTCAATCTCCTCTCATTGAGGCATATTTCGTTATATACACAACATTCTTTTATACGGTGTATTAACACCTTTGATTTTTACTTTTATACAAAAGTAATCTTTTTCTACGAAGCGTTTTACTAAAGACAAAAAGGAATTTTTTTTAACGTACGCGGTGACAATGACCTTTTCCGCCGCCGCGAGTATTATTTGGTCTTTGGCTTCCTCAACAAGCTGTTATGTTTTTAAAATGAAATAAATACCATATAATCTTTTATGTATTTTGTTATTGAAAATGGTTTTGATAAAGTATTCTATTATTATATATTTTGATTGAAATATGGAAATGTTATCATTCCTTTATATTGGTTTTATGCTTTATGATTTTATATTGGTACTAGGACATTTGACGGGTGGTTATGTGATAAACCATATGACGGGTGGTGTCGTGAATACCAGGACGGGTGGTTACGTTATAACCTCCAATTCATTTGGTATGGAAGTCGGACGTATGGCTATTCCATTATGTATGTATTGAAATTGGCCGTATGGCTATTCCATTTAAGTGATATGTGTGGAAGCCGACCGTATGGTTATTCCACATAAGTATGTTTATGTCCCAAGTTACCTTTATATATGTTATGTGTTCTTTATATGGGTTTTATGGTAATCCTTTGGTTACAAAAAGGTAAGTAATGATACTTTATTCAGTGAAGAGTTTTTAATACTTCATGAAGGTGAAGGTATTACTTTGATAGAGTATACATAGTTTACTTGATGTTTGAAAAACTAACAGTTTTCATTCTTTGTGTATCCCTTACTGAGCTTTTTATGCTCACCCCAAGTTTTTTTGAAATGTATTTCATATAACTTAATGTGGAATAAGGTCAAGGATGGGATCAAGGGAATGTCATGCTATATAAAACATGGAACTAGACATGATTCTTTTAAGAGTTTTTATTATTATGGAAACTTAGTAGAAGTGACTACTTTGTAATCATTTGAGATGTAATAGTTCTGTTCTAATTCTCTAAAACACTAAACCTGAAAAGATCCTTGACGTGAATTATTCATTTAATTCAATATTAAGTAAGGTTTAAGGCCGTGGCCTTATATCCAACCTCTTCAAAGCGGGAATGAGGGGTGCAATGTAGTCTGTTAGTGTAACATGAACATCACGTGGAGGTGGGAATTCTTGGTTGAGAGAATCAAAAATAGGTACTCGGGAATATTATAATGTGATCATATATACGTATAGTCAATTAGTTTTAATATAGTTTCCAAATATAGAGGTGAAAATTATTATTGGGTGGGGGTAGTGGAAGAATGTTTCACCCCATGACTCGGGAATATATCTATCTTTAGTAAATAATTTTTCTCTATAGATTCGGAAGAAATAATAACTAATTTTTTTTGATCTATCCCTTTAAATTATAAAATGCATAAATTTATTTTGTTCACTAAATGAAATGTAATTCATATAAATAATATTTATTTCATTTATGAAATACTATTGATCCTAAGACACTATTTTGATGTATTTTATTTGTAAGCATAGATATTGTCATATATGTTTGAATAAACTTTTATTTTATTAAAAATAATAAAAATTACTTTATACACATGAGTAAAACTCTTAAATTTTCTATCAATCGGTTATAAATTAAAATTATAGTTTTTATGGTAGAAGAGATGATTTTATTAAAAAAAATCAGTTATACATGTAATATGTTTTTGTAATAATAAATTAAAACAATCATAATGGATGAATCATTTTTATTTAATTATAGTTGAAATGTTAAATAAAATAATTCAATATTTTTTTAATGTATTTTTCAATGAACTAAATTTAAATTAATTTAGTTTTTTGATTAAAAATGATTTTTTCATAAGAATGTTTTTTTTGTATTTTGCAGGATTATTTTAAAACTAGTAAATGAAAATAATGGAAATTTAATATCATGTAATTAGGTAAATATTTGGAATAATAATATTTATAGGTGTTAATGATTCCAATTTCATTTATTTCATAATGATTTGTCAATATGGTCCAAATTCGTCACCTTATTTATTGTTATAAATGGTTAACACAGACGCTAATCTAAAATATAACTTTTAAAATATCTCCTAAGCATTAATAAATATTTTATTTGTATATTTTTACCATAAAATATATTATCAATAATTTTGGGTTTCATTGGTTCCACATCCACATGAATATGACTTTATTATATTTTAATTTTTGAAGTGATTTCATGTTTTCCAACAAGATAACTAATAAAAAGAAACATTATATCCTCCAATATTCACATTGTTTTACCAATTATCCCAAGAAAACATATCCAAATATACTTTAAATATAAATTACAACATTGTAGGGGGTTTTTTATACTTAAAAGTCCAATCCAAGGGTCTTTATGAAGATATCCAATATAGATATCTCAAAAAAGAGGTAATGATCTTCACATATTTCTATTAACATTATTTATTCATATACATCATAAAAATATTCTATAACCATATTAATATCATGTAATTATAATAATTATTATTCTGAAAAATTTTATATTAATTCTACTTACATTTTCTATCACATTTTTCATCTTATGAGACAAGGTAACACCATTTGTGGGTTTGTATAGGCAACCAGCACCACAAAGCAATATGATTCATTTTTCATCACGACCATGCATAGATATTAATATTAATAGATTTTAGGTATATAACTGATATATATATATGATTTTATTATCATTTGATAATCTTATATTATTATTTTACATTCATTCATTTTGTTCATGGAAAAATGAAAACATAAATCATGTGTACATATGAATAACCATCTCTTTGAAGGGATGTAACTAATTTGTCATTATAATAATATATAAATGGTCCTTAATTTTTATGTAATTCATATATATGATACTCTTAACAATATTTGGATTCTTTATATTCTCAATCCATAAACAATGATCAATTATAATATCCATCGAACTGAAAAATACAAGAAAAACATATGAATGTTAACCTGAATATTGATTTTAATGCGGAATTTATAATAAAATGTTATTAAAAATTATTATGGAATGTAATAATTTATAAAACAATTGAATATTTTTATATTATATACTTTTAATTATTCTTAATTAATTATATATGATCTTAATATCAAATATGAATAATAAAAAGATACGAGGTAAGGGTTTATTTTATAATCTAATCTCATATGTGGATTGTCTATGTTAAATTACTATTAAGGGAAACTATATGATTTATATACTATGAAACCTATATATTTTATTCTACTTAGGTTATTTATGTAATTATAATTAATAATACCATATTACTATCTTATGTCCTTAAAATGATCATTTAAATTTTCAATTAAAACATGGACTCATTTCCTTTTTAGTCGATGTACTTTTTCTTCCATTTCCATATTCATTAAAATGTTTTTAGGATATTTTTATAATGATGAAAATATTATTTAATGTAATTTAAAATCATATTTGACATTATTTTCAATTTTTTAAAAATAATATTCAATTCCTTTTCATAACAAAATACTTTTGGACTTTCACAAAAATTATTAAATGAATCATTAATTAATGTCTACTACATGAATAGATTTTACTATTAGCATAAAAAATATTTGTTTTTATGAATTAATTACATGTTTACTTAGTTATTTTCAAATAAAAAACCTTTTCAATATCTTGTAAATTTTATGTTTTAGTGATTATAAAGGAAAATTATATATTCCCCAATTTTAAATGAAATGACTGAATACTAATTTAAAAGGATTTAGCATCATTATCTCAGTCCTTTTATGTTTCTTATGCTTCATAGTATATATGATACAACAATTTAATCCATGAAATTTCTATTTATTGTATTTTATTATGTTATTATTAAATTTGTATGAACCACATTTCTTTTACATGGGTAATGCTATGATGAATTGATGAATATTATTATGATATTGGGGCACAAATATGTATTGGTTTCATTATGTTATATTTTGACCTATTAAATCTTTATGAATCATTTAGAAATGATACATTTCTTATAATATAATATATTATAGAATAGGGCATGAAACATTATTTTTAAGAGACTCGGTCCACAATTATAGTCTATGAACTGTACATTGTCAAAAATGATGGAATAAGGAGTGAACCTAATACACTATTGGATTTATTCCACAATAATAGTCTATAGCGATATCCTTTAATATTGATATTAATTAGTATTCTAATTATTGTGCCTAAATACCATTTAATTGTTCTTATGGTTAGGAAATTCTCTAGTTGATCATTATTAATTAGTGACAATTCATCAATACTATGAATCATCTCTCTTCTAAATGGAAAATATTTATTAAATGACATGTGAATTATGATTGTCAAATTTTTGGGTATGAATATAATAAATTATAGTCATGACATTTTCCCTTATTCATATCTTATACATATATTTGATTAGAAATTTATATCTCTAATGTTCACCTTACATAGAATTTGAGATCACCTTTTCTTGTTATTACAATTTTTCACGGTTAAAAATAATTATTTTAAGTATTATTTTTATAATAAAGGAACTATAATAGAATACATTTATGTGATGTTTGGAATATCGTTCATGAAATTATTTGGTTCAATGTTTAGGATCTGAAGAAATAAAAATTCTTTTATCTACAAATATGTATTATTATGAAATATATTAAATATTAATTTAATAAGAACAATATTTATATAGGTTCTGCTCATGTATCATCATAAGTTTCATGTTGGAGTGGTTTTAATGATCCTTACCTATGTGAATTAGTGGAAATTGTAAGAATACGGGTTTTAATGACATGGGAAATAGATATTACTTAAGGATCCCAATCTTTAATGAGAATTAAAATATTGATACATGTTTTAAATGGTGTAAAATAGGTTTTTAAGGTTGTATATTCTGTATATGAGACTGATAGTGAGTCTTGAGAGTTAGATATTTCTAAAAATGTAGACCAATGGCTGAAAATATTCTAATAGGTTTCTATTTGGGAGGAACTGGGTACTTCGCCAATTCACCTGGGAACATAATCTCTACATAATGAGCCTTGTAACACGACAGATCATCATGTGGTTTTTATTGTTTAATCTGTTATAGAGTGAAACACAAATACATTTTTTAAATTGAGTGGATTTATAATGTTCTGTTGTTTTTGTTTTGATACATGTGTGGGGTTTCATATATTTATCTATAAAGGGAAGATGAAGAGGTTATCCCTATTACCCCATCAACATTCTTTTTTCATATATATTATATATAATTATTACTGAAGTTATAATTTTTCTTTAAGGTATGTTCATCTATGTTATATTCTCCACATAATATTTGTTTAAATTTTTTAAATTTAATTGATTTTTAGCTATGGTATTAATGTTGTTTCCATGAGGGAAAAACCCTATCATGTTAGATTGATAGGTATATGATATGTCTTAACTATAAGGGGATATGGTAGGAACAATGTCATCATTTATTCATAGTTTCACTTAAAATATTTAAATTAAAAAAAAATATTTTTATTTTAATCTATTTCGGATGATTCCAATTGATGATGCTTATTGATAGGTATTTTTTCATTACTAGTTATAGAGGTATTAAAGGATTGAACTATACCAATTTCTTAATGTATTAGAATCCTTATACTATCTGGTGAGCTATCCCACAATTATTCCTAATTGGACTATAATATTTTAATTTGTTAAATTAACTATATGGTTTTTATATTTAATTTGGAAGTCTATTGGATGAGCTAGGAACTCATTATCAATGATAAATCATCATGATTACTTTGATGTGTAAAGAGTGATATTGGATTAAGGATATTTCCTCTCACGTGAAATAATTTGAGCCTAAGATTATGACTTTATGTGTTTCTACCTATATTGAATGGTTAGTAAGCATGGGAAAGCCAACATGAGTGACCCGAGATAGAGATTTTAGTGGGACATACAATTCATGTTTGGGTTTGGTAGTTAGAGTGGTGCACAACTATAACATTGTTGTTATTAATTCCTAATTTATTTTCATATGACTAGTTATTACATTTGGTAGGATCTGTTTCGAAGATATTAAACATGAGGAGGTTCTATTCTTTGAGATACTACACTCATGCCCTATGAGGGTCATTTAGTGATGTATGATGCTCACAAAGGGTTATATCTATGGGTGAGTCTTTATTATTATTATATAATTTGATATATTGTTATAGTTTTGCGTAGGTATGTATGAATGGCCATTTTTTTAATTAAATGGGGTACTATTTACTATCATTATTGGTCCATTCAAAATTTTATGGTTAAAAACATGAACATTGATGATTCTGGACCAATGGGAAATGATGAGATACATAAGGAAAGGATCCATGAGAGGGGTTTTACAGTCATTAGATTATTATAATAGTTTTTATAAATTATTTTAGCATTATTTCATTATGAAACTGATATTTAAGTTTGGATATGTGGTCATTTTAATTATTTATGCTACATGGTATGAGAAGTGTCATTAAGGAATATCCCTTCTGAGATGGGTATTCATATAGCATCATTATAATAACCGTGGATGGTTTGTATTTATACATGTGTTCAAGGTGGTACAGCATGGGTTTGTTTTTCATAGAGTGATTTTTGGTTAGTGGGACTGAATTCTGTGGTGATAACTCATTCACTTTATCTGTGATATATTTTGATATATTTGTGTTTATAGGGATTATAAAATCAATTAAATTGTTAGTATTTTGTTTATAGATCATTCACCTTGTGTGTCATTTCAGTGATATTTAATTCACCTTGGTTGGTTTCAAAGTGGTAAATCATGTACCAATATTATGCATATAGTGACTCAAATTTTTTTCCATTATTGTATAAAATAATTTCATTCTTCTGGAGGTAAATATTTCACCAAATTATTGTGTTGAAATTCCCCATTAACCAAATTATAACTTAGTTTGTTATTGATTTGTGGATTATTATCCAACCATGTAGATAAAGATTATGATATATCAATAACCGTATATAATAATTTGTAATAAATTGTTCTATATGATGGGATTTTGTATGATATATCATCAACCCTTTGTTATGATATATATATATATATAACTCGTTCTCTAACAATTATGATATGAAGAGTGAAAAAAACATTAAGAGATACGATGTTTTCAAGATAAGGGAGCATCATTCCATTCTATTACAAGATAATTATTTTATGTGTTGATTGATAGGGTTTCTACCTGAGTACAAAACAATGAGACTAGTGAATTCCTGAAATTTTAAAACTTACACTTATAACATTCATATATATAAATATACACAAGTTTTCTGTTGGGAAAATGTTGGTGGAGGCATAATTGGGGATTTATTAAAATTTTACCTGATTACTTTGGTGCACATACAAATATTATGGGTTTGATAATAGTTTTTTGATAATTGATGTACTTGTTGAGGAGTCTATTTATATCAGCTCGATTATAGGGAGAAGTTCGATATTATACTGAGGATAGAGGTTGGGTCTCAAGATCTTTTATGTTGAATTATTATTTTACTATATGTGATCGACTATTGAACAACCATCCATGAATTTTATACATCCCTAAGATATATGTATATTTTTTAAAGAGTATCTTTTAGTCTATTATAGTCTACTTTACTCTATACATCCATTTGGTGTACTCTAGTTTTATAATCATTATGGATTCTATTTTATTTATTGGTTATTATTTCTATGATAATAGAAGGCATAGTCAGGAATGTTATTTAATCAAACCTTCATTACTAGATAGAATCTAAAGTGACCCTCTATTTTCAAAGATTATCATTAAATAAATTTTTCGGAATACATAAAACATTATATAATTAGAATCTCAAAGGTGGTACAAGTCTATTGACATTTTAAACATTGAATTAAAGACATTTGTACATAAATTTAATTCATTATCTCCAACTATATTATTCCTGACTAGAACCCTTCTTAGACACATCAAACATAATACATATCTTTATAATATAGTGGAAGGAATCATTAAAATAGACGAGATCAGATTCTCACTAAGGGTAGACAATGGAGATATGCAAGCATAATCAAGATCATAATGGAATGAGAATATTATCATAAAATATATTAGCATAACATGTATACCAGATATTATAGGAATGAATCATTGTATAATTTAAGAAAGTTAATAATATATTAGTCTGAATGAAATAAATTACATAATCCATGAAAGAATAAAAATTTAATAAAATATGGAATTATGGAGAACACATAATAATATATAATGATTTCCAAATTACTCAGGGAATTTCTTCTTACGATATCATAGGGGATAAATTACTTTATTGATCTGGGTTCACTCCATGTTCTAGCCCTATTTTAGTGATCCAAGTTAACTCCTCATTCCAGCCCTGTAATACTAAAATGATATTATTTTATCTTTTAATAATGTCTATATCATGGGATATAAATCATTATCCAATGCATTGGAGAGAGATATAGGTCTCACCCATCTCATAATGAAAACATACATACATGTTACAAATAATCATAATAATTAATTTCATAAACCATGAAATGAAATAGATATCGAAAAAATTTAATCACCTCATAACCTATGAAAAAATATAGGTTTAATAATCATTTCATCAATGTGAAACTACTGATAAGAAGTGGGTTTCAAGATTATATAACCTCTATATGTGAAACAACTTTCATAAACATCATTCCATAAAAAAATAATCCATTCACAAAATAATATGAATGAAAAAATAGAATAATTTCCCCATAAAGGAATGAGTAACACAAACATTTGTTATCTTAGATTTTAAATATTATATAAAGTTATTTTAAAAAACATTTATTGAGAAAAATATCCTTCTTCATTGAATAATTCTTTTTAAAACACAGAAAATTTCAGGAAACCAATTTCTTTTAAATAATCATTGAAAAAATATAATGAATGCATTGGATCCCATAGAAAATTTAATTAATTATTTTCATTATCAATGATTTTCAAATATCATTTGATGAAATTTTAAAAAATATAGTTTTTGAATAAAATAGATTTCATACCGATGAGAGAAATACTGTATGAATTTTACAAAAAATAATTTTTAAATTATCTTAACTACCAAAGAGAGAAAAAAATTTGTAATAATACTTGGATATACCTTTAATAAACTAATGATAAGTAAATTCTTGTGGTTTTTTGAGATATGGATCATAATATTTCAATAAACAAAGAAAATCACCAACAATCTCGTTAAATGATGAGATTGTTATAATAAAACCTTACCACATGGTAACTTGGGATTATACTCTCCATGTATCAAAATGAAAGTACATGAGGATTAGAATATCTTGAAATAAATTATATTCAATATATAAAATTTCATATTGAAATATATACACTTCTAAAAAGATTGTAGGTTCATAAAGAAACATGTGCCTCAATGATGTCGAATTGAGACAAAATTGTCGTACCGATTTTTTTTCTTTTGAAACATAAACGCCATGAAATAAACATCTTATAATTTTATTTAAATACCCATAAATTTAATTATATTAATAATTTAATACATCCATGGGAAGTATATAACCCACAAAAATGTAATGGGTTGTGAATATAGCATGTCTCTATGGAAAATAAAATGCGGGATGAAATCCCCTTACCTTGTGTATTACCTCTAATCATACTCATAAAAAAGTAATGTATAATAATAATAATTGTATTATATATATATTGATGAACCATATTAATATATATTACCTTATATTGTTTTATTGTAACTTTACATTACTCACTTCTTAACAATTCAATATTAAGGTTTCACTTTGGGTAATATCTGGTCCATTCTTCGCATGTGTCTTAATTTGATTTATGTTTTGTCCTTATAATTATATCATTGTTTAAAAATTGTAAACCATGATATAAGTATCATTTATATTCATTATATTCATATTATAATAATCTATAGAATATATAAATATGAAATGGAATACATGGTTCATGGAGAAGGTAAGTCATACTTACGCATTATCGCTATTTTCATTTCTATAGAGGTATTGAAAGAAAGAATAAAATTGATATATATATATATATATATTAAAATTATAGTATAATTATTATTTCATATAGATCATATAGTTTCACTAAACACATCCTTAGTATATTTTATGTTGTTTGGAAATGAATCACATCGCTTTGAGGGGGCAGTGGTCCATATTTCCAGAAACAACATTATTGTATTAAAAACAAATAGAATGTATAAAATTATGTTTTGCAAATGGATTAAAGAAGCTTAAAAACATAATAAATATAACATATAACATATAAAACATATTTACCATCATAATTATTACCAGTAGAGGTGTTGAAATAAAAATGAACAATCATCATTTCATAATGTGGTAGTTCACCTTACACGTAAAAAATATTTTTATTACCCATTACATGGAAGTTTGTATAAGTGTATGTCTAACCCTTAGTAAAATCAGAAATAAATATATTTATGATACTGATGTTATTATATGAACATGTAATATATATATTTGAGGTATTTTATATGTAAATTAAAGACATGTGATCCTTAGAAAACATTTCCTTTTAAATTAGGTAACTAATTTCAATTTTCACCAAATGGATTCCTTGGAATTACTTATACCCAAGGGGATTATTCTAGGTCAAAGGGAGGGATGTTTATGATTTTATTTTCAAAAATTACTATCTCGTCCTAAGTGGTTTTATATTTGTGAGTATGTGGTATGAGAGGAGGAATTTAATTTTGGAGGATGACTGGAACTCTTGTAAATATTTCACGAGAGCATTTCCCCCACATTTTATAGGATTCAAGGGGGCACAATAATGGAATAAAGTCAATCCAATAGAGGATATGGTGATAATTCCACCCATCTCTTCTAGTGATGTGCGTCATGTATTATAGGTATCTCTTTCATGTAATGTATGCCATGTCAATGTAATATGTAATATATGTCAAGATGGTGTCGTATGAAAGGAATATTTAATTTACTGTATTGGAATACAGAAATGAAAATTAATTTATTTTAGAAATAAAATGTCACTAAAAACTCATAGTGTTATATAATCTTCTATCATTGTAATGGAATATATGAGTAAATGTGGAACTCTCTGACTCGAAACCATTTTGTTGATTAGGCATGGTATGTTATGTTGAACTACCATAAACATGTATTTTTCTTCATCTACAAAATAAAATCACAAAGAAGAACTAGTTTTTTCTTAGAATAATATCAAAATTAATTTACTAACATTGAATCCTCATAATATATTTAATAATTTTCTAAAAATTAAGAAATTAAATCTATTAAAAATATATTCAGTTATTTAGTCACATCCTAATGGGAAGCATAAATAAATTTCTCAAAAAAAATTCACAGGAAAAATTAATTTTTATTCATCATATTGGATACAATATTTTCCAATATCATTAAATAGCACATTATAATATTAAATATCACAACATACTCATTATATATATTATAAATAAAATAAAATATTTATTTTGTTGGTATTATGTTTAGACACTATTATTGTTCACTATTTTGATGATAAATTATATAAAATTAATAAAAAAATCAAATATTGAAAACCACCAAAATTTATCTTCTTATATATTCATTTTGAATGGTATCCCAAATTATGTTTTATATTTTATAATAATGTTATAATCTAAATAATATTACATTATATGATTTATCTTCCAAAACTAACTATGTCCAACTAATACAATTATAAAACGAACATTACTAACATCATGTTACTTATTTTTATGTGTTTTGATCAATTTAATTGATTTCCAAATGATTGAATCTCATTTAAAGTTGTCTTCGATATTTTACCAGGTCTTTTTAATGGTTTTAGGGACATTTCATGAATTTTTCATTGTTAAAGAATTTTTTAATCCAATAGTGTGAAACTCAGGTAAAAGGGGTCACAACATTTTTTCATGGTTCGTGAATGGTTAAAAAAAGTGTAAAAGATGGTTGTATGGTTTGTCGATGGTAAAAATAATAGTGTAGATTAAGGATGCAACTATTCTAGGGGTGTAGTTTAGGTTGCACGATTATTCTCACAATTGGTAATAATATTGTTACTGAAACCATAAAATCATTTATTTGATAAGTATATTTCTTAAAATTGTAATTAAAATCAGGAAGCCCCCTAATTAACCCTAATATCCTCCCACATGAACCTAAATCAATTATTTGGGTTCTGGGAAAGCACTAAGGCAATTTTTCCTGCCCATTACACATCTCTTAGAAGATCATAGTTCCAATGAAAATGGATAAGTTCTATTTTAGTGAGTACTGTTATTCTCAATCATTGATCTCTATTCTTCCCATAATTTTTTTTTACTAATGGTCATTATGGACTTGATTTTTTCAGATCTTGGTAAATTTTTGTGTGATATGGGATTTAGATATCTTCTCTCTTATTTGAAGATCTATCATATTATATCTAGTGATCTCCATCAATGGTGACACATCTCACAATCATTTCTACTAGATTCCATATATTCCATACAGGTGTTTCACTCCATTTCCTTCATTTTGTGATTCATTGTTTCTTGATAAAACATAGATACATGTTTCATAATTTCATTAACATGTGCTTTGAAATATTTCTATTTAATCAATTATAATATCTTCGTTGAACCTATTCTATTTGAACTGTATATGAAATTATTTAATTAGATATAATATTGATATTCATAACCTTTTTATGAATTTTTTTGTGACATGTATTTTTGGATTTATTTTTAATGATCATTTAAAGGGTGATTAGGTGAAATTGATATCTTTGTTCGATGTTTAAATTTGATAAATGGACTTCATTTATTTTAATTAAATTAATCATAATATTTGATGTTTTATAAATAGTTTTAAATGAATTATTTTATTAAATTACCAAGAACAACCCATAGAATTATTTTTTTATCCTTGTTTTGAAATAGGTGTTCTAGGGTTATATGAAATAAATGCTTTATTCATGTGGCAGAAGTATGTCAATAAAATTTTAGAAATATATTATATCCTTTTAAAATAATGAAAATTCATTTGAATGAATTATGGTTTCATTAAAAAAATTGTATTAAATGACAATTTGTAATTTTTATGTTGAATTTTTAATGGAAGTGGGTATTGAAAACCTTTTGAATACTGAATTATTTTAATGAATTTGAATTGAATTAATTATTATTTAATGTATTTTTGGAACATTATTATGATCATCCATTCTAATAATCTCTTAATATTACTATATGGATTCTTCACCTTCCTATTATTGTGTATTAAAAAAGATATTTTTTTTACATTGATCAAATTGGGGTTGAGAGTAATTTGTGGTATTAGGGCCATTTCCCATGATTGATAAGGTTCCCCATGCGATCTTCATAACTCTATTATCATACTCACCAGTTTGAAATATTTATGGGAACCTAGGATGTTATATGGTATGAACTAGATATATGATACACTATTGAACTCAAACCCTTCTAGTCGATCCATAGAGAATGTGAAATGTTCATGATATGGACTTACGTCCAAGAAAGTGGGTGTGCATGGAAGTAGTTTTAAAGAGACACGTGAGACTAGTTGTAAGGACAAACCTTATTTATGTTGTTCTTTGATTACATATTCTGAGGGAGACTCACTATCATACCTAGGTTGTACCCATCACATCCATACAATTGATACTTGAAACATGACAGTGTTAGGTTTTACTTTTTGGATCTAGAGTTGCCATGCATGATTCATTTTTAGTTATTATTAACATTATCTATATTCTATTGAATATTATCCATCATTCTATATCATGATCATATTCTCATTTTTTATCATAATTTTAATTTATCTTGTGAAATGGTCTTATAATTTTTTCATGAAAATTGTGAGTTTTTAAATGTTGATATGAAATGATTTACATGTTTAGTTTAATAAATTATTATTAAATGTGGGAAACTATATTTTTAAATTGATCCTTAAACTCCCTTATTTATACTACTATATTTGAATTTTAGAACTTTATCATGAATTAATTTCATTGAATCGTTGGTGGAATCCTAATTTAATATTTTTCACACTCCATTCCTATAACTTTTGTTGTTTTCCTATATTTATTTTCATATAGAATGTGTTCTGCATTCAGTTTTCATATTATCTCTTTGTAGTTATATATATATATTGATTAATATATAGATATCCGATGATGTTCCCATATTATAATATATTATTGTAGTCTTTTGTGAGATAAATCATTCCCATCTTCAATTTGTTGATTCCCAGGTTAATGTATCCTCCAATGGAGATCTAGAGCCCTCTTTTAGCGAACCACGAATCAACTCGGATAGCGGTGTAGACATTATTCTGGGATATTTCATTAAAAATGGTATCATATCTAATAATTCCAAATAGGTTATTACATGAATTTAAAATCCTTTTGTTATTTGGAATGATTCATGGTAATCATTAGAATAAGAATCCATCAGAACTCCATAAGTAGTTTGTGAGCAGGTTCTTGATCACCACCATTTTCTATTGAGTTATTGGTCTTCTTATGATAAATTATATTTATATTCCCAATGATGATATTTTTCATTTGGGAAATCTATTATGATTTATTAAATCAAAATAAAAGGATGATGATAGTCACACATATTATTCAGAGTGTGGTAAACTATAAGGAATCTATGTGACTAATCTAGAAATATATTCATGAATATTAGGGAGGATGGTTTGTCATATTCCTTACCATATACAAATCCTTTTTTAATTCTAACATAGTTATAAACTTGAGACCTTATCCATTTTCTGACAAGTGAAATAACTTATGTGAGGTTGGTTATGTGGGTTATGGATATGGGTTATTTCATGCTCTTGTGTGGATGTTTCATATGTATAAATTTGTTAGTGATTTAAAATCCTTTTACAAAACCGATTTTTTAAAAAAAAATTGAATATTCATTGAGAAATTTTTTCAATTACCAAAAATATATTTTTATGAAATTCATTGATTTGAAAAATAAATATCAAAGGATATTATGTAATGTGATAAAACAAATTTTTAAGAAGAAATATTTGTTGGTAATGTATTTCAATGTTAATGTTTTTGATAGATTTATAATCGGATTAATATCATTGAAACCATTGAATAATTTACAACTAATTGTAAAGGGAATTTGAAAGATTCATTTATTTATGGAATGATTTTTCATTTTTAAGAGAAAGTGTAATGGTTTATAAATGTTGGAATATTTTGTGATTTGAAATCAATGATTCACTAATAAAATTGGGTTGGGTGTTTTTTAAATGATTTTTTTCTATGATTACGTGTGCTTCGATTATTGAGTCGACATTGCAATGATTTTTTATGTTTACAAAATTCTACTAGAATATCCTTTAAGGAGGGTAGAATATATTCCAAATGTTCCATTCTATAGGGTAGTTGTTCACATTTTCTAGAAGTGGAATCATATTTTTACAACTCAACCAAAAATAAATATGGATTGGTGGAGCCATAGAAATTTTAATATTCGAAACTCATCCTTGAGTTCTAGGATTCTCATGAACCTTTATATAAAGGTGAAAATGGTTCTCTTGAAGACTAGGAGAATCTTGAAGAATTTGATTATATTTTTTATACTGTCAAGGCTCACGAATCCTTCAAGGTTATTTTTATCAAGTCCTTGTTCAAGTGACTATGCTAGGAGTGGCCTGAAGTAATGATTATCTATAATATGTATGAATAAATGTCTTGTGAATTAATCTTGTCACTATTCACTCACTGTACGTATACTAAGGATGTGGAGAATGTTAAAGTTAACAATTTCTTCAGTCTTGATCATGATGAGATATCGGGTGTTGATTATGCCAATAAATTATCAGGTTTAGTATATTTAATACTTTTTCTGGTTTGTAATGACTCCAGTAAGGATATCTATTTTACAAAATGACTAATCCCAAGCCTTATCACTTCCATGACAATGGTCAAGTTTATTTCATATCAAACGATGTTGGATAAGGTTTCTTAGATGATGGGAATCTAGTGAAAAAATTTGAATGGAAGAATACTTCTTTAGTGGATGATAATGGAAATCCATATCGTGGAATGAAGATTCCTCTCATGTGTTTCTATTGTGGAGAAATTGTTCATCCAAATAGGTTGGGTTTTAAATCAATGAATATTTGTAAACAATGTTCCCGTTAATTCACCAAAATATGTTTTGTATTTTTTTATACCAAATATTGGAAATTTGGTTAGTAATAACATCTCTTGAATGAGGGGTATTAGATGATTATAGATAACAAGGATCCATCCATAGGCCATAGAGTAAATATTTCACACAGTTCTAGGGCCATCAGTTATTACCTGTTGGTTATCAGATGTGGTTAATGTTGATCCATCAGGTTGATTCTGACATCAGAGTAGAAATATTTTGAGGTTTCCATCTTATGAATTATTTCTTTTGAAAAACTTTATTTTTATATTTTTGGATGGTATCTTGAAGACTCTATTTTGGGTCATTGTTCAATTTATAATGTAATAATGGGTTTGTTATTGAGATCATGATTGTTTCCAATTGGTGTTCCCACTATTTTTACATGATTTATAGAGTATAATTTTATTAAGTATAAATGAAATCCCATGTCAAAGTGTAGATACATGTTGTTCACTAAACTTGATTTTTATTTCATTCCCATTGGACATCGATATTCTAGGGGAATATAATTAGGTAACTAGGATAATTTTTATTTTTGATAGACCCAAAAACTACTAGTGTTGGAATTTGATTTGATGAAATAATAGTGGTATGGGGCATATTTTTGAATGTCATATGCCACTATTGAGTACAAACCAACGGTGGACATCCTTGATAGAAATTATCCATCATTGTGGATGTTTGATCCAAGATGATTCTCTTTAATGATTAGATTTGGACTCTTCCATGGGTTTCAGGGTTGTTCTTTTCTTCTATTACACAATTTTGGTGAGTCTTTAAATTGTGTTGATAAATATACCTAGTCTCCTATATTTCTCAAATTAAGTGATATGTGATGAACATTGGGTTCATATATCATATATTAGTGAGAGTTTCTATCCTTTGTTTGAGTATTTATTCTATAATGTATACCATCAAACTCACAAGATGAGTGACATATTTCTTCTTGTTTCAGCATGATCTATCTTTTAGAGTGGATGAATTTTAGTGATAAAAAGTCCTATGGTGGGGAGAAAATGAAATCATCTTATATTTTAATGTGTTTTGACCCATTTATTTGTGTACCAAATTTTTCGATATTGGGTTTGTTTTTAGTAGTTTATGGTTTATTTTATATAGTTTCATGGAATTTATAGGGTTTAGAAATGGTTTGTGAATGGTAGAAGAAAGTTTCAAATTTAGGTTTCTTGGTTAGTGCGTTGTTTGTGCATGTTTGATCAATGTGAGAAACATGGGAATAAGTGGATGAATTGTTTACACATGGGTTGCGATTGGTTAAAAAGGGGGGTCACATAGTTTGAACACTATTCAACTAAGTGTCCATCCAATGTATGAAAATATTTAAGGGGATCAATTATGGGTGTGTGATTAGCCCTATGGTTAGTACTAACTTATAGACCCAAACCATAAATCTGTGAATGTGATAATTATTTTTTCATAAATTTTAATTAAAGTTATATGACCCCCTAAGTAATTGTGAACTCCTCCCAATTGAACCTAAATCAATTAATTGGATATTAGGTCCCCCATAAAGTAATTTTGTCTCCCCAAACCTCATCTCATGGTGAATCTAAGCGCCAATAGAAGAAGATATCTTCTCCTTTGATTGGTTATTTTATTTTCAATCATGAATATCCCTTTTTATATTAATTAATTATTTTTAATATTTATGATGGCCTTTTTTTCTTGATCTTCATAGACTGTTATAGGATTTTGGATATAAGACCTCTTTTGTCCTCTCTCACGTTATATCCTCTTAGATCCGGTGATCACCATCGGAGGTGAAAAATATGATTTTTTTTCATTTTGATTCCTCATATTTCATATAGCTGTTTGTATTATTCTCCTTAATTTTTGGATTTATTATTTCTGGATAATTCGTAGATACATGTTTTTTATTTCCTATCACATATACTATAAAATTTTTCCAATTGATTACGTTTAAGGCATTATTTGACCCTAACCTCTTTGAATTGAATATGGGCTTAATTTAATAGATATATTATTGAAATATATAACAATTTTATGAATTTTTAGTTGTCATTTTTTATGAGATTTATTTTTTTGAGACTTTAAAGGGTGTTTTGTGAAACTGAGGTGTTTGACTAGAGGTTTGATTTATTAAATAAACAACCTTCATTTTAATTTAATTAATTTAAATTTTTGAGGTTTTCTAAATTTTATTAAATGCATGAATTTATTAAATGATAAATATACCATTTTGAATAATTTCTTATCCTTGTTTTGAAAAGGCTGATTTTGGTTTATTTAAAATAATTTAATTATTCTTTTGGAAATGGGGTTTCAACTGATGTTTTCAAATATACTCAATAATTATTAAAATTATAAAAATTTATTTTAATGATTTATGATTTTCTCCAAAATACAATTTTTAATGGCCCTTTTGGAATTTATATGATGAATTGTGAAAGGAAGCATGTATTAAAATAGTTTTGAATATTGAATTGTTTTATATCATTTTAATTGAATTAATGATCATTGATGGCACGATATTCACTTTATAATGATCCAATCTTTTGATAATCCATTAATATAATTACCATGATTCTTATACTTCTAATTATTGGGTGTTTAAAAGGTGTTATTTACATTGACAGAGTTGGGAATGAGTGTAATATGTGGTATTTGGGCCATTACAAATGACGGATAAGAATAATCGTGTGAACCTCATAAATACATTATCTCACTCAACCTATTGTAATAGTAATTGGACCCTTGTTGTTTCATTTTATGGACAAGATATATGATTCACTAGTGGACTGACACACTTATAGTGGGTCTTTATAGAACGTGAAATGTTCGGGCTACGGACGTGGGGCCTGGAAGGATGGTGTGAATGGAAATAGTTTTATTGAGACATGTGTGACTAGATGTAGTCCCAAAAATTAGTGATGTTGTAATTTGATTATCTATTCTAAGATGGAATCACTATCATACCAATTTTTTACCCATGATATCCTTATCCATTATAATTGAATCATGAAAGCATTAGTTATAACTTTTTTGGAAATAAAGATGCCTTGTTGGTTTTATATATTGATAATATAAACCATGGATCTATTGTATATACTATTGTTCATATTTCCATATCAGGTTTATATTCCCATCATTTATTGCTAATATCTCTTTACCTAGTGAAATGGGTTTCCCATATTTTCAAGAAAATTTTTAGTTTTTAAATGTTGAACCGATATGTTTTTCTGGTTTAGTTAAATAAAAAAAATTAAATGTTTAAAAGTCTATTTTTAAACTAATTATCATACTATGTTATTTTTACTCATATTTTAGTTTATTGGAATTTATTTAGGATGTAATTACATGGAAAATTTTGTGGAATCCTACAATGATCTTTAGCTCATACTGTTTTGTACCTTTTAACGTGTATATCCCATTATAATCATATAGAAGGTGTTTGTGCTCTTGCATTCATTTTCAGTGTCCATATTTTGTAATTTTAATAAGTCAAAAAAAAACAATTCCAAATGTTCTCAAAACTCAATTGAATCTTGATCATGAAACTACATTTTATGTTAATGTATTCAAAAATCAAAATTATAACACTAATTTTTTTATCAAACATCAATCAGTTGAAAATGAAAAATATATAAATATAAAAATAAATATATTGAAAAAATATGGCCAGATAAAATGATAATATAATAAATTAGGTATTTTATTTTATTTTGTCATCTTTGAAAATATTAGACAAACAATTCAATCCTATAGAACAAATAATAATTATTTTAAAACACTAAAAATATAATTTGAAAAAAATATATTTAAAATAATTTATGATTTAGAATTATTTATTAATTAATTTTGGATATCACTAATTCCCTTAGGTAAAGATATATTTAAACTTGTTTTTTTATATATCTTATTTTAAATCATTAATTATAAACATGTATAATGTGCAAATTATTAACAATATTATATAATGATAATAATATAAAAATATAGAAAAGAATTTCTACATATTATAAGAATAAGAATCAATAAAAATAGAATTTTATTATATAATATATATATTCATTATAGTCTCTGATTTCTTTTATTATAATAGTAAAACAAAAAATAATGCATAAAAGAATTTTTCGATGTTTTGTTGTTATATATATTCACCGTGATAACTAAAATGAATAATTATTTATTTATAATGGTTTATATTATTGTGTATGATATATTATAAAAACAATGTTAATTATTATGACAAATAAATAACAGAATAATAAATAAAATGTACAATTTTTCATTTTTATTATATATATTCATTATTTCTTTTAAAAATTCTCAATATTATAACGTTTTTTATTCATTATATTTTCTATTTTTCTATGAATAATTTTATTATATATAATGACTAAAAAATAAAAAATTGAAAGAATTATAATGTAACAAATTTGTAACAAAAACATATTATAATAATTACCAATCATATTAGTAAATTCATAATTCCATAAAACACATTGTATAATTTTTTTCATTATCAATAAATTTATTTAAAATTCTTAAAATAAATATAAAAATTTACAAATAAAAATATAACATAATACATTTTAATATTATTGAAATAAAAAAATTTATCTCACATTTATAATCATGAAATCACATAACAAAAAAAGATAAAACAATAAACAAACATATTATAAAGAAGTAATTATAAAGTCAAAAAAGAATAGTATTTATTATAATCATTATTTTTATCACAAAATAAAGTTATGAAAATATTAGAAAATATTAAATATACCTTTTTCATATTATATTTTTATCTAGGTTTCATTAATGCATAAACCATATTTTATTTTTTATGAACACTTACAAAATTTTTACAGATAACTAACATAATACATTTTAATTAAATATTTTTATTATAATTAATTTAAATCGTACATAAATCATGTTATTTAAAAAAAATTAGTTTAAAAAAAGAAAAAAACACCTTTTTAAAATTTAAATCGTCAAAATGACCATAATATCTGTATTTCTTAGGAAATAGTAATGTTGTATCAAATTAACATATGTATAATGTATGTTTATAATTACTAAAACCATATTATTTTACTGTTTGACAATTATTATTTTATGATTTAGAAATTTTAAAAATAGGGAAAAAATTCGAATGAACTCATAAATGCAAGACATGAGATAAAAATATTTTTTTATATCATTAATATGGTACTACATAATGGGAGAGTTTTTATTGCTAGAATTAGTTTTTAATAGACTATAGAGTCCACCCAAATACTATGATATAGCAGTCAAAGTATGAAAATATATTTGTTATATAATGAACATAATATGTCAGTCACTATTGGAGTTCTAGAGAGATTATATAGTGCCCTCTATATGGCAGCTACTATATGTAATTTTCTCTAAATTAAAATTAATAATCATTCAACAAAATTTTTAAAAATGATAAACAAAAAAAATAAGAATTAATAAATCTAATAAATGTACAAACAATAAATTATTTAATTATTAATCTGAAAAATAACTCCCTAAATAATTTTTCGAAATTCACACGAACCATTTTATAACAAAAAATAAAATAAATTTAACATAAATCATTATCGAGTAATAAAATAAAACAAAAAATAATAATTAGAACTCACTAAAAAATTTAATGTAAATTTTGGTATATTATATAAATATACGATTCCAGTTTTCTTCATTTTTTTCTTATATTTAATAATTTTTTAAGTTAAAACATTTTTTCATTTTCATTTTGAGTACATTAATTATTAAATAGATGTATCAACTATTCATATATGTGTAAACATTTGAAAGACTATTTTTTATGGTTTCCCATAAATTCATTTTTGTTTTAATGGTTTTGAACAATATAAACATGTTAGAGGGCTTTAAAACACATGTATTATTTTTTAAGTCATCATAACAAAATTGAAACATTAATTATTATGGAGTATACTCATATATTTCTATAATTAATAATTGGTTATTTTCCAAGTATTTAATGGAAAATTAAGGTCAATTTCATAGTTTATACACATAGATGAATATTTATAAACATAAATATATTAACAATATCCTATTTAGTCATTACTAGAGAACCATACATAAAATATATGTTTAGCCTTCTCATACACATAAAAAAATAAATAATAATTTTTTAGTATTTCATAACAATTCATGGTTAGTTGGAAAATATCAACCATTACGCGTATGATTTAGGGTTTTGAAACTCCAAAATGTATTTTTATTCATCCTATGAAAACCACAACATGGATTTATATGGATCTGATTATTATATATCAAAAACTAATTATAAAACATTATCATA
This sequence comes from Viscum album, assembly GCA_963277665.1. NCBI lineage: Eukaryota > Viridiplantae > Streptophyta > Magnoliopsida > Santalales > Viscaceae > Viscum > Viscum album. The sequence continues at coordinate 596,226,552 of OY728159.1, read as the reverse complement.
TGATATGATGACAATATAATGTCATTCATTTATTTTAGACCCATAGATACATGTTTTTGAGGATTCTGATATCTTTAAAACATACATTTTTACACATTTTGATTACACCAAAAAAATTATGTTTTATATAATCTTATATATTAAAAATAATTAAATTATCATTTTAATACAATTGTAATTAAATTTACTACTGTTTTATTTATTTAAAAACTTCATTCATGTTTTTATTCTAAAACACTAATATGTTCTTTTAGGTCATCTTGATAAAAAAAATCATATTGAGAGGGTATTAAATAACACATTAAAAAAATAATATTTTTCCATTTTAATTTATTTAATTCCAATACAAGTGAATTTTTTAATTGGACTCGATGATAAATTTTTTTGAACACATTTATATAAAGGAAACGAAATTTTCACTATATCTAGAACCACCACATATTTGAATGATTATAAAACATATGATAATGTAATCTATATTAAAAAAATTATACACAACTGTTTACAAAAATAATTGTACATTTTATTAATTTTTTCCATTAACATTATATTTTTGTGTTTTAAAACTGTAAAATTATATTTTTGGCGTTCCCAAGAAAACCAAGACTCCAACTGGAATTGAATCAGTTCTCATATACCAAAAATTAATCTATGGTAATATTAAATTGATTTAATTGTAATATGGGGTAGTTTTGGGGATTTTTACACTTAGATGAAAAATTCCCAATACATTATGATTGTTGGAAACTTTTTTCTACTCATTCCAAGTACACCACATTCCATATTGAGATTCAATATGCTATGACACCTCACAAAAAAACTAAAAGAACATATTAATATTATTTTACATCAATTCATGGATTTCAATATATTTTCAATGTTACTTGTATTTTTAGGAATTTTTTTGACATAAGAAATGTGGTTCCGGTCATACTTTGAAAACAAAAACTCAAAAAGAAATGGTTTTAGTTCCAATATATGATAATTAATATTCTATAATTAAATAACTATTTTACACATGGTAAGGGAAATATTTTTAGTTTCCACCCACGAAAAAATGTTTTTCTAAGACTTCAATATCATTATAACCTATATTCAATCTTATTTGGTGCTAAAAATTATATAGGTTGATGTTTCATCGAGTTGTACATCTCACAAATAAATTAATAGTCTTTATAATATAATTTCATGTCCTATAATTTTTCTTGTATATTTTTTATATTTTCATAAATTTTTATTATATTTAAAACATTACAAATGTATTTTCCATAAATTTATGAAAATGAAAACTTGTATTTCCATTTGTATAGCTCATACATTTTAAAATATATTTTTCAATATAATTCACTTGATCTTAGAATAATTTGTGAACAACACATTTCATATTATTGAGTTTTTTTCATATGAATGAATAAATAATTCATAACAAATTCTCATTATTTCACAAAAATACATTATTGTCCTCTTTGTTTTGACTACTTCATGATCTGTTTAGTGTTTTAAAACATTAAAACTGAATTTTTTTCATACAATTAAACCCAAACCATATATTTAGGGGAGTTCAATTATGACTTATAAAAAATTAATTAATTGATATTCTCCAAATATTTTTTTCCAATTTCTTTTTTTTATTTGAGCCATTATCTCAACATTTATTTAGACATTAATATCCATAGAATATGGTTTTTCACTTATTTTTAAAACAACATACTTTTTATTGATATTTAATTTAATAATACATGTAAAAAATAGATCAATGATATTCAAAATATGATTTCATAGAAATTTTGGGTTTTAATGGATTTGGGAAATTATATTCATGTTTAATTATTTTAAAACACTAAAAATTAATTTTTATGTATTCTAAAAAAATTTAATTTACATTGAACTGGTGGTGGTTAATTAATTTAAAAAAATTATACGTGGTCATGTTCATATGATTTCATGTTAACCTAATGTTTTCTTCTCTGTTTGGATCCATGTATGCGTATTTTTCGTTAATTTTATATCATTAAAATATATTATTATAAATTATGACCACATCACACGTCAAATTAATATAATGTGTTCATATTCACATCAATTATAATTCTATAATTATTGTTTAATTATTTTAAATTCATTCACAATATTTTTTCTTGGTTTTAAAAATTCCATAATTGTTTTAGTGTTTTAAAAAACAAAAAATTCATATTCAAACATCTTGACAAAAAAAGATATATTTTTATGTTAATTTTTATTTTTAAAAATTAATATGAAGTTATTGTTTTGGTTCTCTAACCTATCTAACATTTTCTTCTTAGTTAAAACCCTTAAATGATCCTTTTTTAAGGCATTTATTTCTTAAAATACTATTTTTTTACTCATTATTATAACCCAACACTTCTGATTTATGTATCATCTAATCATACACATAAAAAATAATTCAAAAAATATTTTCTAAATATTTTAAATCAACTCAATGTTATTGTCTATATATTGACTTCTACATTCATGTTTTCATGTTTTAATGAACTAAAAACTAATTTTCAATCATACATGGAAATTAATATTTGGATTGAACTAATAAAAGTTTCTACATTGAATAAATAAATTTTTGGTCACTTTAGAATGATTTCTCCAAAATAAAACCTCATCATACGTTTAGTTTTGTATATTCCATGATAAAATATTACACATATTTCTATTTCTTATAACGAAATGTAACGTAGATGATGATTTTTAATAAAACATCTAAAATAAATAAATTGTAATGGCCCGGACCTCTCTGGTCCATTACTTTGTGAAATGTTGGTGTTGGAGGTGTTCCGGGAGGTCAAGGGGACTTATCCCCAACACTTTGCCAATTTTCTAGTTCTGTGAACAGTGTTTCCAGTTTTATGAACAGTAACAGATCAGTGAGACAGATCAGTTTCACAGATCGGTGAGACAGATCAGTGTCACAGATCAGTGAGACAGATCAGTTTCACAGATCGGTGAGACAGATCAGTGTCACAGATCAGTGAGACAGATCAGTTTCACGGATCGGTGAGACAGATCAGTTTCACAGATCGATGAGACAGATCGGTGAGACAGATCAGTTTCACAGATCGGTGAGACAGATCAGTTTCACAGATCGGTGAGACAGATCAGTGTCACAGATCGGTGAGACAGATCAGTTTCACAGATCGGTGAGACAGATCGGTGAGACAGATCAGTGTCACAGATCGGTGAGACAGATCAGTTTCACAGATCGGTGAGACAGATCAGTGTCACAGATCGGTGAGACAGATCAGTTTCACAGATCGGTGAGACAGATCAGTGAGACAGATCAGTTTCACGGATCGGTGAGACAGATCAGTTTCACCGATCGGTGAGACAGATCAGTTTCACAGATCGGTGAGACAGATCGGTGAGACAGATCGGTGAGACAGATCGGTGAGACAGATCGGTGAGACAGATCGGTGAGACAGATCGGTGAGACAGATCAGTCTCACAGATCAGTTTCACAGATCGGTGTGACAGATCAGTTTCACAGATCAGTTTCACAGATCGGTGAGACAGATCGGTGAGACAGATCGGTGTGACAGATCAGTTTCACAGATCAGTTTCACAGATCGGTGTGACAGATCAGTTTCATGTACAGTAACGGTAGGTGAACAGTGTTTCCAGACTCCAACAGTTTTGCCCCTTTTGACGTTTCCTTTGACGTAAAATATATTTAATGCCTTATTTTAAGGGCTCTTAAGGCCGTTTCAAATGCCATAAATCCTATATTAATTATTCCTAAGTCTTGGAATGTTTTACGTGGTCAAACCGCGTGGGTTAATGCGATCCGTTTTTAATGGAGAATTAACCGGATCTTAAACCATCACCTCGTTAAATCTTAAAAAAGGGACGAGATATCATTCTTCCTGGTTCTTTCCCTTTGTTCTCGATTAAGAGGCACTAGAACCTTTCAATACTTCCCGTAGGAGTTGCACAAACAACCCTTACTCCTAGGATCAGTCCCGCTCTGTTGGATGCAACCAAGCCGTGTCGATCATTCTTCCACATAAGTTGTCGCGAGGGGAGGATCGTGACCTGCTGTGTGGATAAAGGACGTCAAGAACTCTTCGAGGTAGGGGATTCATGGCTTCTCTAATTATATATGTGCAATCGTAGAGTTAGCATGATTTATTCCTTTGGATCACAATGAAATTGACCTAATTAAATACTTGAACCGGATTAAAGGAATTGGTAGATCACATGCTGTTGCTTTATACCGTAATGACGGTTTGCCTCATGTTTTCCTAGATATAGTGATATCTATGTTTCTTTGTTTTGTCGTTCCTTCATGATAGAAATTGATAATGAACGTAAAGCCGGAATTAATTGTTGATTGATTGGCTAAAGATAAAGAGGCATGTAAATTAATCTGGTTGTTGTCGTTGCTGTAGTTGTTCTAATTTGAGGATAATCAAATTAGGGAAGTAAGCATGGTTATTTAATTGTGATAGCTTACTGATTAGGTATCCATGATTGGAACCTACGAATAACAAATCTGTTAATTCAATATGGTTTAGAGAACAGATTATGTTGGAATTTCAAAAAGGGTTCTGAGTTACCCTCTTGTTTGTTAAAGGGCCGAGAGCCCATTTTGTGATGTTTGTTTTCCTGCTGTTTGTACTGTGATGTGAGCCTGGATGGTTGTTGTGATATGTGGAGGCATGGAGGCCTTATAGTTGTGGCAGCGGATGATGCCTAGTGTGGCGAGATGCATCGGTTTATGCATATGGGTGTCGGGGAGGACACCAAGGGTGATGGTATGAGATGAATGTGATGGTTTGATGTTGGTGGTTGGTTTGATTGTTTATCTTCTTTACTTTTCCCCACTGCTCAAGGAAGCTGGTCTTGCTTACCCTCTTTCCGAAGGAGGCGAAGACACGCGGGGTATGCCACGTGCTTTCCGTGTTTAGCCTCTCGATGGAGGATGGGTCTATGCTCTTTCTATAGGCGGCAAAGACTCGACGGGTAGTATATCTACTCACCGTGTTGAGCCTCCTTTGTGTTTAGAAGCATAGGATGTTTTTTCTAGAATGTCTGGGAATGTGGAAACGTATTTCTGTAATGAATGTTTAATTAAAGGGTGAAAATCCACGGGGATGGAGATGATGGAATTTAAAGGTGATGTGAATCTTAAAAAGGAGCAGTTGTATTGAAAGTGACGCCATTTCAGTTAAATGGGGAATTGTTCAATCTTAATTAATGGTTAAAGAATTAACTAATGTACAGTGGAACTGATAAATGAGAATGGAGTAATCTAATAAAGCTCTTCAATTGGTTGTGTGCTTATAGGATACCTAGTCTTAGAAGTAGCAGCCTGGTGTCTGAGAGACGTTAGCTGCAGTTGTATCTAAGACTAGGTAATGCCCATAGTGTGGATGTGAGTTACTTATATACTCTGTACTTTTTGTGTTTCTATACGCTACTCCACCCTGTCGGTAAGGGCAACTGACACCCCGGGGATTCTGAGCCCTGGGGGGGTGTTTTCCCCAACATTCTGATGGGAGGTTGAATGGCTGACTACCCCCTTTGGCCCCGCTCTCTTCTCTTGGTAGATCTTAGTGCTGGTAGGCACAGTGGTTAGTTTTACCCATATATGTGTGTAGAGGGCTGTAATGGATTGTGGTTATTTCACACACATATATTCTGGATATAGTATCTTATGGACTACTATAGGTGTAACGTGTATAGGCTGTGATGGCTTGAGGATCCTTACTCGGTGTATGGGCTGTAATGGCTTCAGGTATAATACCCGACGTATGATACACGTTATTCGAGCTGTGGTGGCTTCCGGAAACTACCTAGTTACTTTTGGTTGTGAGGATTGTGTGGATCTTAGCCCAGGTGTCTGCGGGCAAGCCGATGTGGTGCACGTGGTGCAGATTGTGGAGCTTGACCCATGTTGATACGGGCAAGCCTTTGGAGAGAGATGCACAGGACGTATGTCGTTGGGGCAAAGCGGCAAACCAGTGGGGAAGTAGTAGCGGGGTACCCTTGATATTCTTTACTACATGCTATATTCTTGTATGCGTTACTTGGTGAGAGTAGCCTTGGTGAGGTTGGGAACATAGCATACCTGTTTAGGTGACGAGTTAGTTTCACTTGTTGTTCACTGGGCTTTAGCATGCTTTCTTTACTTTTGCACGAGAGTCTTGGGGAGTATCCTACTGAGTATACTGTTATACTCACCCTATGTACATATAAACTGTTTTTCAGGTCACTTGGAGCAGGTTGGAGATCAAGGTGGTTACTACTAGCTTGCGGTTGGAGGAGGAGCTGTTCGGGCTTGTGGTCACTATCGTTTTACTTTCTTTTGGGTACTTTTAGTTTCCCCTTCCAGTTGTAGTACTTTTGCATGACATTTCATATATGTACTTGGGTTTCTTTTACATTTCAGTTATGAGTTGGAGTTGGTTGGATTCTATTCTATCTCTCTCTTCTGCATGTGTTCTCTTAGAGGGTAATGCCTCCCATTTGTGTGTGTATTATACCCTCGGTGCTAGTCGCCAACCCGGGGCCTACTGGAGGCAGGACTCGGGGGTCATTATCTCCCTTTTTACATTGCCGGCCCAGGAGGGGTACACTTTGTGGGGAGGGGGTCGTGACAGAGTGGTATCAGAGGTCTGGTCGAGGGATAGGATGGAGTTTGGAGTTAGGCACAGGTGAGGATGCATGGGATGGTAGGGCAACGGTGTCATTCATGTTTAGCAAGTGGGGTAAACACTGGAGACCGGCAGAGACATAGGCGTTCAGGGCCCCCTATGATCTATTGCACGGACCTTTAAGTTTATGATGGCTACTAAACAAAGTGATACTGGTTGCAGGGTAGAGACCTAGGAAAGGATCATGCATCATTATTCCTTGCGCCTGTGTTTGAACGGGTAGACCTTGGGATAGGTAACCTAAAATTAATAAAACAAAATAATTAATTAATTAATGTTGAGTCTTCCATATTCCAGGCTTAGGAGCTCTAACGATTGTTATTTTACAGGTATGGCTCCAGGTCGGCGTCCCCGTCAGGTTTGCGCAGAAGGTGCCCAGCAGGCTGTTCCAGCAGATCGCCGCAGGGTAGAGGTTGACGAAGATGACACTTGGAGGAAGACACTCCGAGAGTTTCAGCGCCAGAGTCTACAGAAGTACGAGGGCTCCGTTTCAGATGCAGTCACAGAAGACTGGTTGGAGGAGGTCGAGATAGGCTTCAGTTCGATTCGTGCTCGGAAGGAACACTGGGTGTCCTTGGTTGTGACGATGTTGCGTGGAGCAGCGAGACAGTGGTGGTTCTTGTTCCTCGGGGATCGTGAGGAGTCAGCGATCTCATGGGAGGAGTTTCGAGACAGGTTTAGAGTCGAGTTTCTTTCTTCGACTGCGAAGGCATCCAGTCGCCAGGAGCTTCTTACCCTTCGACAGGGGAGCTCCAGTGTTCGGGAGTTTGGAATCCGTTTCAGGAACCTTCTACGATATGCTTCAGACCTGTTACCAGATGATGAGGCCAGGGCGAGGCATTTCGAGGAGGCTTTGCGTCCAGAGATCCAGCGCCAGGTCACCCCATTTATGCTGAAGACATATCTTGAGGTGCTGGCGAGGGCAGAGGTTGTTGAGAGGACTTTGGATAGGACCGGATCGTCACGAGAGGGGAATCGTCATGATTCTTCAAGAAGAAGAGCTGTGGTCCGGGGTTCCCGGTTTTCAGGACAGAAGAGTTTCCGTTCACCTGGGGGTAGGTCCCGGCCCTTCCCATCTCATTTCTCCGGAGGTAGCAACTCTCAGACCTATGCCAAGGGATCAGGCGCTTGTTTTTCTTGTGGTGGACGTGGTCATCAGCAGCGGGAGTGCCCAACTTTTCAGAGCAGTCATCGTGCACCAGGCGCTCCACTCCAGGTTCCTCCGTTGAGGCAATTCCAGCCGAGGCAGCAGCAGCAGGTTGCACCAGATTTAGATCACCAGAGGGTAGATGGAGCAGGCAGAGGACAGCCCCATGACGCTCCCCGTCCTCAGAGAGCAGAGCGCGGCCGTGGTGGTGGTCGTCATCAGGGTCAGAGAGGCCGTGGAGGTGGTCGTGGTCAGCTTCATGCTCTAGCGTTGCCAGCTCCAGGCGAGCCAGACGTCGTCCGAGGTACCCTTTGCTTGTTTTCTACCTTAGTGTATGCCTTGTTTGATTCAGGAGCGACACACTCCTTTATATCCCCTACCCTTGTCCACGCTTTGGGACTTGAGGTAGAGAGGCTTCCAGTGCCCTTGGCGTTGACTACGCCAGTTGGAGGTCGAGCTAGCTTGTTTGAAGTATGTAGAGACTGTGAGCTAGTGTTGGGGCAGCACCGCTCTTGGGGAGATTTCCTATGTTTACGAATACAACCATATGATGTCATCCTCGGCATGGATTGGTTGTATTCGGTGCAGGCTATTGTGGATTGCTACAGGAAGAAGGTCGTTTTCTTTGATGAAGATGGAGAGGAAGTAGTGTTTGTTGGTGAGAGAGATCCTCGGATGAGTCATAGACGAGTTTCATCCTTATCATCCATGATGGCTGGGATGATGCTGAGTTCTTCAGAGGTTCAACAGTTGGCGTTTCCTAGGGTCGTAGAAGAGTACCCTGATGTCTTTCCAGAAGAGGTTGTATCCTTACCCCCTCGACGGAAGATCGAGTTTGGGATCGAGCTACAGCCCGGAGCGTCTCCCATCTCTATGTCTCCGTATAGGATGGCCCCTTCTGAGTTACGAGAGCTACGTATTCAGCTCGATGGTCTATTGCAGTGTGGTTTTGTTCGGCCAAGTGTGTCACCGTGGGGTGCACCAGTCTTGTTCGTGAAAAAGGCTGATGGCAGTTTGCGGTTGTGCGTCGATTATCGTCGCTTAAACAAAGTGACAATAAAGAACCGTTATCCTCTCCCGCGGATTGATGACCTATTCGATCAACTGAAGGGTGCAAGTTGGTTTTCAAAGATCGACTTGCGGTCAGGATATCATCAGATGCGTGTAAAGGATGAGGATATCCCGAAGACTGCTTTCCGCTGTCGTCATGGGCATTATGAGTTTGTTGTAATGCCATTCGGCGTGACAAATGCTCCAGCTGTTTTCATGGGGTTGATGAATGCTGTGTTCCGTGAATTCTTGGACAAGTTTGTTGTGGTTTTCATTGATGACATCCTTGTGTACTCCACATCTGAAGAAGATCATGAAGAACATTGACGAGCTGTTTTGGGAGTTCTTCGTCAACATCGGTTGTTTGGGAAGTTGTCCAAGTGTGAGTTCTGGGCTCGAGAAGTTCGTTTCTTGGGACATGTTGTGTCCCAACAGGGAGTAGCTGTGGATCCTTCGAAGATAGAAGCAGTGGTGTCTTGGCCAGCCCCCAAGACCGTGTCAGAGGTGCGAAGTTTCCTTGGTCTCGCAGGATATTATAGGAGGTTTGTGGCTAATTTCTCCCGAGTTGCGACTCCTCTGACAGCTTTGACCAGGAAGGATCAAGCGTTCATATGGACTGATCAGTGTCAGACAGCTTTCGAGTATCTAAAGGAGAAGTTGGTAAATGCTCCAGTCCTTTGTCTTCCAACGGAGGGAGTCCAGTTTGATGTTTTCTGTGATGCTTCACATCTGGGGCTAGGCTGTGTTCTCATGCAGCAGAGGTCAGTTGTTTCTTATGGGTCTCGGCAGTTGCGTCCCCATGAACGCAACTATGCCACCCATGATCTTGAGTTGGCAGCCGTGGTGTTTGCGCTGAAGTTGTGGAGACATTACCTCATTGGAGAGCGCTTTGTGGTTTTCACCGATCATAAGAGTTTGAGGTATGTTTTCTCTCAGCGGGATTTGAACTTGCGGCAGCGTCGGTGGATGGAGTTCTTGCAGGAATACGACTTCGAAATATCGTATACACCTGGGAAGGGAAATGTTGTTGCTGATGCACTGAGCCGAAAGTCTCGTAATGATGTTGTGCGTGAATCTGGTGATTCCTGGAGAGGGATAGAAGAGCTAGCAGCTTTGCATCTTGATATGGGAGAAGTTGGAGGAAGAGGTTGTCTTTTCCAGATGACGGTGCAGTCATCCCTGATGCAAAAGGTGGAAGAGTCTCAGTTGGGTGATCTAGAGGTGGAAGTTTTGAGAGACAGAGTTGTTTGTGGGGAGGCCCCTGATGGTTGGTCAGAGGATGAACAACACCGAGTGTTGTATCATGACAGGCTTTTTGTTCCCCTGGCGATGCGCGAGACGGTTCTCCGAGAGTTCCATAGCTCGCCCTTAGCTGTACATCCTGGTGTGACGAAGATGTATCGATCCTTGAGGAGTCAGTTTTGGTGGCCTGGGCTGAAGCGTTCAGTTGCAGAATGTGTGTCTCGATGTTTAGTCTGCCAGAAGGTGAAGGCCGAACACCGTGTTCCTGGTGGTCTTCTCCAGCACTTAGAGATTCCTCAGTGGAAGTGGGAGGACATCTCAATGGACTTTGTTACAGGTTTACCTCGAGCTCCGGGAGGACATGATGCTATATGGGTGGTAGTGGATCGTCTAACTAAATCGGCCCACTTCATAGCAATCAAGGAGTCGAGCTCAGTGGAGGTTTGTCGAGGCAGTATCTGGAGGAAGTGGTGAGGCTTCACGGAGTTCCTAAGACGATCATTTCTGATCGAGACCCTCGTTTTACCTCGAGGGTGTGGAGAGGTCTCCAGCATGCTTTTTGCTCTCAACTATGCCTTAGCACTGCTTTTCATCCTCAAACGGATGGTCAGACAGAGCGAACCATCCAAACTCTTGAAGACATGTTGCGCTCTTGTGTTCTTGATTTTGGAGGTTCATGGGTGAAGCACTTACCTTTGGTAGAGTTCGCTTACAATAATAGTTTTCACTCTACCATCGGCATGGCGCCGTTTGAAGCCTTGTATGGCCGGCCATGCCGTTCTCCGTTGTGCTGGACTGGGGTCGGAGAGTCAGCAATTCTCGGACCAGAACTAGTGCAGAATACGACGGAGATGGTTCAAGTGATTCGTGAGAGGATGAAGACAGCACAAGATCGTCAGAAATCTTATGCGGATCAAAGAAGGAGACCCTTAGAGTTTAATGTTGGGGATCATGTGTTTCTGAAGGTGACTCCCCGTCGTGGGCAGCGAAGGTTTGGTCGCGGAAGTAAGCTTTCTCCCCGTTTTGTTGGGCCTTTCGAGGTGTTAGCTCGTGTTGGAGCTGTGGCATATCGAGTAGCACTTCCCCCTCGGATGAGTCGGATACATGATGTTTTTCATGTATCGCAGCTCCGTCATTATCTTCATGATGAATCTCATGTTATCGATTGGGGAGAGATCGATATTGATGATGATGCAACCTTCGAGGAGCGACCTGTGGAGATCCAAGACCACAAGGAGAAGGTGTTGCGTGGGCGTTCTATTCCTTTAGTTCGTGTCTTGTGGCGACACGGTGGCATGGAGGAGAGTACCTGGGAGCGTGAGTCACAGATACGTGCTCAGTACCCAGAGTTGTTTAATGTTTAACTCCTTTCATGTACTGATGTTTTCTCTGTGGTTGGACCTTTCATGTTTTGTTTATGTACCTTTGATGTGATGTTGTGAATGAATTGTTTGGGTATGGATTGTTTGTTCCCGGATGTCATAGTTTTGTTCCAGCTTTCGAACAACTCATGGTGGTTTTCCCCTGAGAGGTATCTTATGGGGTGGTTGTTCGGACCCCTCTTTTCTTCTGGGTTGGTTTTTAATTCTCGAGGACGAGAATGTTTTGAGAGGTATCTAATGTAATGGCCCGGACCTCTCTGGTCCATTACTTTGTGAAATGTTGGTGTTGGAGGTGTTCCGGGAGGTCAAGGGGACTTATCCCCAACACTTTGCCAATTTTCTAGTTCTGTGAACAGTGTTTCCAGTTTTATGAACAGTAACAGATCAGTGAGACAGATCAGTTTCACAGATCGGTGAGACAGATCAGTTTCACAGATCAGTGAGACAGATCAGTTTCACAGATCGGTGAGACAGATCAGTGTCACAGATCAGTGAGACAGATCAGTGTCACGGATCGGTGAGACAGATCAGTTTCACAGATCGGTGAGACAGATCGGTGAGACAGATCAGTTTCACAGATCGGTGAGACAGATCAGTTTCACAGATCGGTGAGACAGATCAGTGTCACAGATCGGTGAGACAGATCAGTTTCACAGATCGGTGAGACAGATCGGTGAGACAGATCAGTTTCACAGATCGGTGAGACAGATCAGTTTCACAGATCGGTGAGACAGATCAGTGTCACAGATCGGTGAGACAGATCAGTTTCACAGATCGGTGAGACAGATCAGTGAGACAGATCAGTTTCACGGATCGGTGAGACAGATCAGTTTCACAGATCGGTGAGACAGATCAGTTTCACAGATCGGTGAGACAGATCGGTGAGACAGATCGGTGAGACAGATCGGTGAGACAGATCGGTGAGACAGATCGGTGAGACAGATCGGTGAGACAGATCAGTTTCACAGATCAGTTTCACAGATCGGTGTGACAGATCAGTTTCACAGATCAGTTTCACAGATCGGTGAGACAGATCGGTGAGACAGATCGGTGTGACAGATCAGTTTCACAGATCAGTTTCACAGATCGGTGTGACAGATCAGTTTCACAGATCAGTTTCATGTACAGTAACAGTAGGTGAACAGTGTTTCCAGACTCCAACAGTTTTGCCCCTTTTGACGTTTCCTTTGACGTAAAATATATTTAAAGCCTTATTTTAAGGGCTCTTAAGGCCGTTTCAAATGCCATAAATCCTATATTAATTATTCCTAAGTCTTGGAATGTTTTACGTGGTCAAACCGCGTGGGTTAATGCGATCCGTTTTTAATGGAGAATTAACCAGATCTTAAACCATCACCTCGTTAAATCTTAAAAAAGGGACGAGATATCATTCTTCCTGGTTCTTTCCCTTTGTTCTCGATTAAGAGGCACTAGAACCTTTCAATACTTCCCGTAGGAGTTGCACAAACAACCCTTACTCCTAGGATCAGTCCCGCTCTGTTGGATGCAACCAAGCCGTGTCGATCATTCTTCCACATAAGTTGTCGCGAGGGGAGGATCGTGACCTGCTGTGTGGATAAAGGACGTCAAGAACTCTTCGAGGTAGGGGATTCATGGCTTCTCTAATTATATATGTGCAATCGTAGAGTTAGCATGATTTATTCCTTTGGATCACAATGAAATTGACCTAATTAAATACTTGAACCAGATTAAAGGAATTGGTAGATCGCATGCTGTTGCTTTATACCGTAATGATGGTTTGCCTCATGTTTTCCTAGATATAGTGATATCTATGTTTCTTTGTTTTGTCGTTCCTTCATGATAGAAATTGATAATGAACGTAAAGCCGGAATTAATTGTTGATAGATTGGCTAAAGATAAAGAGGCATGTAAATTAATCTGGTTGTTGTCGTTGCTGTAGTTGTTCTAATTTGAGGATAATCAAATTAGGGAAGTAAGCATGGTTATTTAATTGTGATAGCTTACTGATTAGGTATCCATGATTGGAACCTACGAATAACAAATCTGTTAATTCAATATGGTTTAGAGAACAGATTATGTTGGAATTTCAAAAAGGGTTCTGAGTTACCCTCTTGTTTGTTAAAGGGCCGAGAGCCCATTTTGTGATGTTTGTTTTCCTGCTGTTTGTACTGTGATGTGAGCCTGGATGGTTGTTGTGATATGTGGAGGCATGGAGGCCTTATAGTTTTGGCAGCGGATGATGCCTAGTGTGGCGAGATGCATCGGTTTATGCATATGGGTGTCGGGGAGGACACCAAGGGTGATGGTATGAGATGAATGTGATGGTTTGATGTTGGTGGTTGGTTTGATTGTTTATCTTCTTTACTTTTCCCCACTGCTCAAGGCAGCTGGTCTTGCTTACCCTCTTTCCGAAGGAGGCGAAGACACGCGGGGTATGCCACGTGCTTTCCGTGTTTAGCCTCTCGATGGAGGATGGGTCTATGCTCTTTCTATAGGCGGCAAAGACTCGACGGGTAGTATATCTACTCACCGTGTTGAGCCTCCTTTGTGTTTAGAAGCATAGGATGTTTTTTCTAGAATGCCTGGGAATGTGGAAAAGTATTTCTGTAATGAATGTTTAATTAAAGGGTGAAAATCCACGGGGATGGAGATGATGGAATTTAAAGGTGATGTGAATCTTAAAAAGGAGCAGTTGTATTGAAAGTGACGCCATTTCAGTTAAATGGGGAATTGTTCAATCTTAATTAATGGTTAAAGAATTAACTAATGTACAGTGGAACTAATAAATGAGAATGGAGTAATCTAATAAAGCTCTTCAATTGGTTGTGTGCTTATAGGATACCTAGTCTTAGAAGTAGCAGCCTGGAGTCTGAGAGACGTTAGCTGCAGTTGTATCTAAGACTAGGTAATGCCCATAGTGTGGATGTGAGTTACTTATATACTCTGTACTTTTTGTGTTTCTATACGCTACTCCACCCTGTCGGTAAGGGCAACTGACACCCCGGGGATTCTGAGCCCTGGGGGGGTGTTTTCCCCAACATTCTGATGGGAGGTTGAATGGCTGACTACCCCCTTTGGCCCCGCTCTCTTCTCTTGGTAGATCTTAGTGCTGGTAGGCACAGTGGTTAGTTTTACCCATATATGTGTGTAGAGGGCTGTAATGGCTTGTGGTTATTTCACACACATATATTCTGGATATAGTATCTTATGGACTACTATAGGTGTAACGTGTATAGGCTGTGATGGCTTGAGGATCCTTACTCGGTGTATGGGCTGTAATGGCTTCAGGTATAATACCCGACGTATGATACACGTTATTCGAGCTGTGGTGGCTTCCGGAAACTACCTAGTTACTTTTGGTTGTGAGGATTGTGTGGATCTTAGCCCAGGTGTCTGTGGGCAAGCCGATGTGGTGCACGTGGTGCAGATTGTGGAGCTTGACCCATGTTGATACGGGCAAGCCTTTGGAGAGAGATGCACAGGACGTATGTCGTTGGGGCAAAGCGGCAAACCAGTGGGGAAGTAGTAGCGGGGTACCCTTGATATTCATTACTACATGCTATATTCTTGTATGCGTTACTTGGTGAGAGTAGCCTTGGTGAGGTTGGGAACATAGCATACCTGTTTAGGTGACGAGTTAGTTTCACTTGTTGTTCACTGGGCTTTAGCATGCTTTCTTTACTTTTGCACGAGAGTCTTGGGGAGGATCCTACTGAGTATACTGTTATACTCACCCTATGTACATATAAACTGTTTTTCAGGTCACTTGGAGCAGGTTGGAGATCAAGCTGGTTACTACTAGCTTGCGGTTGGAGGAGGAGCTGTTCGGGCTTGTGGTCACTATCGTTTTACTTTCTTTTGGGTACTTTTAGTTTCCCCTTCCAGTTGTAGTACTTTTGCATGACATTTCATATATGTACTTGGGTTTCTTTTACATTTCAGTTATGAGTTGGAGTTGGTTGGATTCTATTCTATCTCTCTCTTCTGCATGTGTTCTCTTAGAGGGTAATGCCTCCCATTTGTGTGTGTATTATACCCTCGGTGCTAGTCGCCAACCCGGGGCCTACTGGAGGCGGGACTCGGGGGTCATTATTTCCCTTTTTACATTGTCGGCCCAGGAGGGGTACACTTTGTGGGGAGGGGGTCGTGACATAAATAATTTATAATAATATAATGGAAAAATAACTGATTCTTTTAGAGTACGTACATCCATATCTCTTATGAAAACAAAAAACATCCCATTAATTCTCTCTAAATACTACAATATATATAAATATTTTATATTATAAGAATATTAATAGAAATCAATGTGACTATAATTTAATATCTTTTTAACTGATAAAATCAGTTTCTATATATATTTAATGGAGAACAACCTCATAACATCATCTATAAATTATGACATATATTATAATCTAAACTAATATTATTCTATTATCATCAGTAATTAAAAATCCATTCTATACTCCATAGTTTATACTACAACGTCTACAAGAAGCTATGTGTATATCATTATATTTGTGAGTAATCCCATCATTCATACAACAAAACATTATTGGACACCTATCATACATGTCAGTGAGTAAACCAGACCATCACCAATAATGATTAATTTAAATATAAAATATTTCTATATAGTAATATGTAACTTTTCATCTTCTATATGTTAAAGATAATTTTAAAAATGAGAATCAAATATGTATATATAATGAATTAAAAAACACATGTGAATAATATTTAGAAGTTAATAAATAATTTTAAATAAATAATTCATAATTTATAATATTGAAAATATTAGGATTATTTAACCGATGAGTCCACATCCATTTTAACATTTAATGGGTGGGAAAAAATCACTATATGTGCTATATTAATACTATCAACTAAATCAATAATTATATTTATGTAATATTGTATCATTTAAAATATATGATTTCAACATGAAATATAATAATTTATTATGTGTAATTTGTGATATGTGTTGATAGTTATATTTTCAATGTGTTCCTTTCAATGAATAATTTAATGACTCCTGATCGTAATTGGTCTAAATTCAACACATCATGTTTATAGAATCATTAACTACAATTCTTTTTTTGAATATTCGAAGTAATAATTTATACCATCACCATTTCACTCTAAAAATATGTTACGAAATCCCATCATTTGGAAGAAGGAACTCTTGGAAGGAAACCCAATATTATTTTTGGAGAACCTTCAATAGTTCATAAACATCTATATATATTGGTTCTATCATGTCATGGATGAAATTGAATCTGTCAATTAAACAATCAGGATTTTCAAGGAAAACCATGACCGAACTCATTTAGTAATAAAGTGTTGAAAAATGTAGTTTATTTACCCAGAATGATTGTAATGACCCTAAAACACCCATTTATTAATAAGGACTCGAAAACAAGATCGCATATACAGAATAATATGTCATTTGGAATATTAAGCACATAATATTGTAATTTTTTTAAAAATATATTAATATTATAGCTAATAATGCTTACTATGTGAGGTTCCAGATAAAATTTTAATGCTAGAACTCGTACATAAAATTTATCATGATTTTAAATTTACGCATATTTAATAATCATGACAAAAAAATGATTCCTTATTTGGATGTTTTATTGGGATAAACTTATCAATCTATGAATTTAATGTTACCAATGTATAGTAACAATGCTTACCATTGATCTCTCTTACCCAATCCCAAATTATAATTCCATAACTATCATAATTTCACAATATACAAGGGCTAAAACTTATCAGGACATTATTTATAATTACTCTATTTAAAAATATTATATTTGGATGTAATAATAACATAAATAATTTTATTAAATTTTTAATTATAATTTTACTTAAACCATTCTTTATAATTTGAAAATAAAATATTTGGATAATAAGGTCATCTAATGAAATCTTTGGGGGTGTCTTATCATATGACCCACCTGAGAAATCAATGCAGTAACCCTTATCAAACTATACTAAGGGTGTCATCGAATAAAACACATATTTGGGTTACCATGTTTTATGATATTAACCATATTATATGAAAACATGTATGTTATATAATTCAATGAATCAGATGTAACAATAATTCATATTATAGTAAAAAATATTTTTTTTATTTAAAAAATTATATTGGATAACATACATACAGACAATTACAATAGATTGACTTAAAAAACATATATACAATAATTAAAAATCAAGAACTTCATGATTATTATGATATAAATACATTTAAAAAAATTAAACAAACCAATTTTTTGGAAGGGGTTATTAAATATGTTTTAAATTTTTATAACATTTTATATGAAAAAAATAATAGAAAATATTTTCTGGACCATTAAAATATATCACATCCCCTTCAACTATATCCCTAGAACATTTTATATGTTCTCTTAATAAAACTAAAATGGTTTTTTCATGTAATTTTTCATGAATTAAAATATCATATTATTCTTCTCATTCAATCATATAACCTACCTTATAAGCATTTTCACCCAAGCTTTCAGTTAAAACCATTATTGATTATTTAAGAATCCTATTTTTCTGGTGGTAGAATACAAAACTAATTTTCTACTTCTCTATATTTATTTAATATATTATTTTAGTATTTCATCATAAATTTGAACACGGAACTTTTTTTGATGAACTATATTGGGCCAATCAGACCTCAAAAATATGTATTTTTATCCATGACTATAAAGATACTAATAAAATATATTAAAATTCAATCTTAATAACCTACATCTATGGATATATAACCAACACAAATATTTTTTTATTTACATAAACTTCTCCAATGTGAATTAAAAATATGTTCACATCTACATATATATAAATATGAGTTTTAATAAATGTACCATTGAATTTTTGGTTTAGTAAATTAATCCTTTTATGAGTATCCAATTAAAAATACAGGGAATATGAACATTTTTCATTATTAAATAGATTATTTGTGGTAAAAATTAAACTTAAAAATCAAGGAATATTTTGAAGTGTGATCTCAGAAGATAATTAATTTTTTAATAACTAAAATAAAATGTTCATCCACGGGAATTCTCTATATAGTGAAGTAATTTTAAAAAATTTATTCATATTGAAGGAATACAATGGAAAAAAATGAATGAATCTGAAAATTGAATTGCGGGGTTTTTTGAGTTATTTTGATCCTAAAAAAATCATAAAAATCCAAGAATACAATTTTTATTTTATTGAATAAATATATATTATGATATGAATGAATTGTGGATGAAGAAATTTTTTTTTGAAAATTTATTTACTAATCTGAAATAGATGTAACCCACCTTAATAAAATAATCTCTAATGTCATTGAAATTTTTATTAAATAATTATGATACATTAATATTTTTTCTTAATAACTCTAAAAATTTAAAATGAAGTAGATAATGTTGTAATATTTAAATGTTATTCTATCCACGAAAAAAGAAAATCATTGAACCATTGTTTTAATATAATTCCCTAGTAAATGATTTATTATAATACCACTTATAGAACACATCCAATATATATATTTGAATGAATTTAGTGTAGGGATATTGTTTGACCTCTATGAATTGGTAATATTATTATCAATAATTAAAACTATATTCTCATAATTAACAATTTACCTAACCTAATGTATTTTATACTGATTAATTGTATACAAAATACTTTATGTGATAAAATAAAATATTAAAATGTAATTCGTTATACAATTTTTTAATCCTTAGATTAAATATATTTAAATAAGGAATATGTATGTTAGATTAACTAGAAATTAATTGTGCTTCAATGGGTGGATGGGGAATCATAGAAATGTTATGATAACATAATTGTTTCAAAATTGATATTGGTTTTTTATCTTATCTTTGCTTCTAGACCAATGAATGTTACTTAACTATGTTAAATACAAATAAAATAAAAATAGATGGAAGATAAAAAATAAAATTCTTCTAAATGGAATGAATTTTGAAATTTGGTGATGTAGAAGAAGAAAACATTGGAATGATTCTTTATTAATGAAATATTTATCTAAAAATGCATATGGGAATGGAGTGGAATCCCTAATACTCATACTTAATCCCCCTAATGGATGAAAAAATCCATATAAATTTGAATATGATATATTTGTAGAGTTTATGGAAGTCCATGGTTACAGAATATTGAAAATATACCATTTATAATCGATTCAAAATAAATCCTTATTATTTTCAACAAATAATACCATGAAAACTACCATACATAATAAGGATTTAGCAAAATAAATACTTTATTCATGGGTTTTATAAACTATGTTAATGTTTTACATAATCTATGGAATATTTAATGTTTTATGGGCCAAATATTCATGTGATATCCAGATTGAAAAATCTAGTCTATTATTGAATCTATTTTCAATTTCATTTATTAATACATATAATCAAGATCTAGTTATTCATGAAATGAATCCTAAAAGATATTTAATTCAAGAAAAAAATTTCAAATTAGAATATGTCATAATGAATATATTATGAGAATTATTTTATAGTGTAATTAAAAAGGGAAAACTATAATTTAAATTAAACATTTCAAATATATTTTTTGATTATATATTTGATTAAATTATAGTGTAAAATTTATTTTTTAATAATTATATCAATTTTTTTTTTAAAAATATTCAATTGAATCATTTTTTTTTCATCTCACCCTCAATCAAATATTTTATTCATTATAAATCAATAAATATTCTTATCAATATTCACACAAAAATCATGAATGAGAGAATTGTACTTGATCAATACAAAATAGAATATTATTGTATTTTAATTTAAAAAAAACCACTGATTTCCATATCCCATATTTTAATATTTTAATACTATGAATCTATCCATGTACTAATGATAACCTATTTAACATTGAAATTATCATCACTCTTTAACCATGGGAAATTAAAAATAGAGTCATGATAATAAATGGGAAATGATTTTATCACCCTTGGTTTAAAAAAAAATTAAAATATCATCACACTGTGAGACATATTTTTTTTCATCTTGAGGAGTGTAAATGTTCTTTTTTATGGATAATGGTTAGTGAGTATAAAACTTTTTAATTTAAATACTAAAAAGATGCAGTAAAAATAAAAAATATAATTGTATGAATATTCAAGTGAAAAAAGTGGAAATAAATCCCACCAAATTCTTCAAATTATACACCAAAAAACCATTTTCATGGCATTGAACAAGTGTGGTATAATATATGAAGACAAAATATTTGTTATTCCCCCTTTTACATTTCATTTATTTTATCATTATTTTATATAATTTAATGAGTATATGTAATCTAAAATGTATAAAATCAAATCATTCCCATTCCTATATCAATATACGTGAATGTTTAAAGTCACATCACATACATAGTTATGAGTTACTTACACATATAATATACATTAAAGTCCAATCCCCCACACTAAAACAATAAATAAGAATATGAAAATATTAGTAGTGCAGGTAGGTAAGGATAATCCATCTTGTATTTTTTTTAAACTATTGTGAAATTCATGATAAAATATTTCCTGGAAACGAATGATCTAAATGGTAGGTATCAATTTAATAATTTGTGTATTAAAAACTTATTCCTTAATTATATTTTAAAAAGTTCATTAACTCCAACAATGTGATAGATAAATAATAAAAAATTATAGTTTTCATTCAAGTTTCACATTTCTCACAATTATGTGAGGGTATTAAGAATAATATGATAAAAAAGTCTATAATACCACTCAATACTGAAAGAATATTTTTGGATAATGTTTCATGTATTTAGATTTTAAAAAAAAATCATTCTCATAATAATGTATGGAAAATGAAATTCAACAAAAAATTTACATATTAATAATAATTTGTAAACCATTTTCATCCTACATAATTTAAAATATGTAAAAAACATTCAAGGGTAGAAAATGATAATAAATTTCTATTAAAAGTCAATTTTTTAGAAAATGAAAATAATGATGGAAAAAAATATAAAAACCCAAAAATTATAAATATTCAATAAAATTCCATCACATAGCCCCATACTAAGCATTTTTCATTATCCTTAAAGATACCCTATGAAATAATTCATGCACGTGAAATAAAAAAATAATATTATCACAAATTTCATAAAATTTAGAATAAGGTATAACATGATGTGTTTTTCTAGTTCATGGATTTAGAAAATAAACTCCAATACATTACAATAACTATGATAATAAATGGAAATAATTGATAATAAAAAATTTAATTTTAAAAGATAATGATAAACCTAAAACAACATATAAAATTAATTTGTTGTATCCTTACCATAATAAAAAAAATTCTATGTAGTTCTAGATGGTTGATGAATGTCACTAAATATATTAAGAGTGTTTAGATTATTTATTTTATATGACCATGTATTGGTACCTTCAATAATTCTCTATAATTCCATTTTTTCATTTCAAGGAGTGGCATAGGCTAAGGAGTATTGAATGAAAATTTGGGGAAATTTCTCTACTATATATATCAATTTTACAATATCTTCACCCTCAGATTCCATGTGTATTATCTTTCACATATAAGTCAATAATGTCTACAAATTCATCCTTTATATTTTCTTTAGAATATATCAATGCTTATAACGTTTTCTTTTATTTCATTCTTATTATGAAATTTTTTATTGATTTTTTTATTTTTATAAAAAAAAAATTTAATAATTTAAAAATTGGATATGTTAAAAGTTATTTTGGAGTTTGTAAAATATCCACATAATTAATTTTTAATTATCCCCTAATTTATATTTAGTTCTACTAGAATGGAATATGAAATGATACATACCGGGTCATCTTAAAAAGTCTTATCATATTTATATATTCCCTCATTAGTAATGATCATTTAGATTACATATTTTTTTTAAAATATTTATCCTCAGTTATCTTCATCAATGAATCAGGTAATTACATTGTAAACATTGCAATTTAGGATCGACTATTATCCTTGTATATTTTCTAGTTATACTATTAAAACTATTCATCAACCAATATCTCACTAAATCCATAATCAATGGGTGAAACTGATTAATATTATATTTATATGGATATATTGTAATTTTTATCTTATTAGTACATCTGAAATGAGGATTTTAGTTAATTGAATTAATAAAAATCACTCAGGAAATCATCCCAACCATCATTTTTATTGATTTTTATAGTGGTTTTGAATATTGTTGTGAAATATGCTTGGTAAATAGTTAAATATCTTTAAATAGAGTGTTCTTAATCTAGGTATAACCAAAATAATCCAACATTAAAATTTTTTTCCATACAATTAATATATGAAAGAAAGTTAACAAATGAGTTAATTTTACCAAAGGATAAATGAAAAAAATTAAAAGTACAAAAGTTCTAGTAGTGAATTTACTATGATGGAATTCATTGAGGATTATCTCAAAATAATAATTTTCATACATTTTGAAACAAAATGATTTACCTAGGTCTCTCTCTTGAGGAGGAAGGGAATGAAAAAATTACGATTGATGGAAACTAAGGAAAAATAATTAATTGAAGATAATTGTGAATTATGGTGTTTTGATGATATTTTTTGAATTTTTTTTTAAAAAATCATAAATATTAGTGGGTTTTCATTGAATAATTTTGAGTATTGAAAAAAATAAATAGTATAGGATGATTTCTTTATAATTATAAATTTTATTTTATAATGTGAAAATAATATAACTATCCAATATAAATAATTATTTATCAATAAAATTTAAATTAAAAATCATGAAATTATAACCCCATAATATTTCTCATCTGATCTATAGAAAAGAAAACTTAATGTAAATGAAAGGAAACATTAAAATATTAGTCTATCCCTTAGACATGAAATCATCACACAATATTTACAAACTATTCTAATGGAAGGATATATTATAACTATGTTTAGTGCACATATCCTCTATAGAAATTTAAATGATTAGGTTTTGATATCGTAGATGACATGTATATATTTATCCTTGTTTGATTATATCTGAATTTAAATTGTTTCCTCCTAAATCACACTTTACCAGAACTCATGTTCATTACCATATTTGTGTAAATTATTTTCATTTTAAACACTCAAGTCAATTATCCAAATAAAATTAAGTATAATTTTTTAATAATTTTATTAAAAAAAATACATTAACGAAGGGGGTGTTAGATTAAATACAAAATAATTGTGCTTTCAAGGGTCGATGTGCCACCATTGAAGAATAATTCCCACGAAATACTCTAAAGAGAGATAACTAACATAGATTTCTATAAGTTTATTTTAAAAAGAATAAGTGAATTAGAGATGATGAAAATTAAATAATATATATTTAGTGAAATAGAAAAATATAATATAATTTAATGAAATAAAATATACAATGTATAGAAGAATATGAAGAATGTTTTGATGGGATTCTTCCTTCTTGAGATATCTATATTACAATGTTTAGTAAAATAATGGAAAACCACTTCTACAATTAACAAAATATAAAAATAAAAAAACCAACACCTCAAAATATAAGGAATGTATATTATATATTGAAGTGACAGGTAGCTTTAGAAAACATATGACATGTAATTTTTACAATACAGTCAAAATTAATCCGAGATTAAATTTGTCATTGAATATCAAAATAACCAATCTATATTTTTGACAAGGTTATGAAAAGCCTTATTTCTCAATTCCTAAAACATAGGTAAAACATGTATCCCAATCTGAATATGATTGAAAATCATCCAGCCTGAAAATTGAAATGATATTTAGATTGTTGAGCTCAGTCAAGAATAGAATTTACTGTCCATTTACTGTTTTCAGATAGGTGATTCAACATATGTTATTCAAATATAAAAAATTATCATAAATATGTTTAATTATTAAATAAATTTAAAATTTAGTAATTTATATCAAGAAAATAATTAGATAAAAATATTATAGTGCATATGAAGGAAAAAAATGTAATTTCAATGAATTTTAAAAACATCTTATCTTATTACAATGTTTTATTAAATAAAAATGTTCATCATAATGTGGAAAAATTATATAATATATTATCAAAAAAATATTACTAAAATAAATGTTTTAAACTCAAAAAAACATAAATATTAATATTCTATGAAGTAATCATATATCTATATCAATGTCCACATAAAATCTCATAGTGATAAAATTTTCAAATGGTTTTCAATGTAGAATTGTACCACTTCCCACTTAGGAAAAAAGGTTCCCTTTATATCTAGTTGTCAAATATAAATTTGTACATCCTCAAGAATTCATTCTCATCCAAATCACAACATATCTCACATTAAAAGATTTGTAATCTATCACGTAATATATTTTTATTATTGAGATATTATCATAATTTTATAATTCATGTATCTCCATAGGCTTATAACATAATGGAACATAATATTCTAACTAAAAATTTACATTTTTTTAATAATATATCATTTTAGTAATGTTGAATTATATAGAGAAATTATAACCCATGTTAAACCCAAGAATATATTATTAGATTAATTTAAATAATATTTTAATATAATAAATATTTATGTAATTGTTGAAAATATTACAGTGTGAAAAAATAGAAAATAAGATAAATAAATATATATAAATTTAGATCTACTTGACCTACCAAAATAATCATATTCACAAAAATCACTTTAAAATAAATCAAAATTTTAATAATTTAATATTTATCATGAAAAGAAAAATATAAATAAGTTTGAGAAACCATAGAAGTTAATGAAAAATTAATGAAATAATATGTATTTATATAAAGTATGGAAACCATATGACCATCAGGAATCTAACTGTTAAAATAGTAGTTCGACCATTCAAAATATAATTGTTACCATTAAACATATGTTATGACCACATTACATAAGGACACAACTTTATTACATAAATAATCTTGAATTTAGTCAAGAAAAAAACATCCTTTTACATTGAGGATCATTTCATGTTTAGATCTTTAGATATTGAGAATAATACATTCATAACATTACAAATTATTACATAGTGGATTCAATAAAAACAGTTTCCATTTTTTTCAAAATATAAAACATTAAAACATAAAACAAGACTCATTGACAATTCTTCAAAATTTAACATTTACTTTTTCCTTATCTTACACATCCATTAACCTGTTAAAATAATTTAAAAATGTGGTATGAGCACAAAATCTCATTAAGGGATGGAAAATAAGGAAAGAGAACATTAGTCCATGAATACTCGTAACGTATGAAAACATTTTCAAAAGGCATTCTTGTCACCCAAGAAATATTTAATTTATGTAACATGAGATTTAACCAAGATCCACAAAAAACATGTGAACATAAATATAACCATAAAGTTATACTGGGGCATTACTTACATAATCTTGTAGCCATTCTTGGCTACCTTATAATTTTTAACCCTCACGGCTACCTTACTTTGTGTAACCATCGTAGTTACACATTGAGTAACCATACGAATGACCTCCAACGTACACATAAACAATGAATTGGAGGGAGATATTGGTACCACCATTCATCATAAATAATTCCCAAGAACCAAAACATAATCATAAAACATGAATAATTCCATAAAAACAATTTTTTGTAATTTCGTTAAACTAAATTTAAAATGAGGATTTTTAAAGAAAATACCCTTATAAATATCATACAATTGAAGAGAGACCTTATAGAGTGGATGGAGAATTTATGTATTGTTTTAGTAAACATAATAAAACATAATATAAACATAACCCATCAGAAAAACAATTATGATAGAACATAAATAATGAAGTCGAATTTTAACACAAAGAATGGAAATCTGGTTTAGAATTCCCTTACCTCGGGTTGGTCTTACTTTAAAAATTTTTAAACCTCTTGTATAGTGGATAAAAGAGTGTAATTAATATTTTATAGAAACATGTTCATGTTTATAATATATTATATGATCATTTAATAACATCATTCCACCCTTTAATTGTTAGTATTTTTCCCCTTGCTCTGTTTTTGGGTGATTTCCTTACATGGTTTCTATGATTGGTTCACGGTGGAAATTCTTGTCAATTGTAAGTGAAACACTAGAATCAAAATGGAGTAGTATTTTAATATTTACAGTAACATAAATTATACCATTTATCATTTTGAATTCTTATAATAGGATGATTCAAAAGTTAGAACATTAATGATGTTTGTTTAGATCATTTTAGTGGTTCATTGATAAAAACAACATCATTTCATTTTATAAATTAAAAACATGTGTACAATAGAATTATTGAACCAAGGATTATACATAATACATATATTATAACCTATTTCAACCATAAAAATGGTTTCATGACCCGACTTGATGGATTTAAATAAAAATGAAATCACCTCATCCACGATATCAGTAATTCGACACATCATAGACAATGTTTTTAATTCTTTGAATAAGTGAGAGACAAGAAGAAAAATGATGATGAATTTTTCACGAACATGATAATATCTAGAATATACATGGTATATATATTTAATGAATCTTTGATATAAGGGGTGAGGAAAGAAGAAAAATGAATCATGAAATAAAAGAAATATTGAGAAATATCTCATGAAAATTCAGCAACCTAACGACATCTATTAAAATTTCATAAAAATTGTTTGATGAGAGAATTGGAATATCTCATCACAAATAAATAATATTAGTAGTAATAGGGGATATGAAATTAAATATCCCAACATAATTCAAATGAGAAAGGAATAGAATAACATAAAATGAATGAAAAAACAGAAAAAGAGAGAGGATGTATACCTCTCAATCCCTTCTCCTTGAGATCCTTCTAAAGGGCTTTGGTTTTGGCCTTTTGGTGAGACCAGTAGATCTAGGACGTGGGGAAGAGTCTTGGTAAGAGTATTGGTATGAACATAGGCATGTATCAAGGCTTGAGAGGTGTGGGGAGAAGAGTGGAATGAGGGTGGTATTTATAGTGGAGGAGAGGGTGTATTTTTCATTATTTTAATCATTATTATAATATTTTTCCCGAGATTATAAATAGTCTTAGTTAATGTGACATAAAATAGTAATAATGTAATTTGAGTTAGAATCAAGTGGCCTTTTATCACTTATTATGTCATTAATAGTGTATTTTACTGATAATTTGATTATACTGTATTTTATTGTATTTCACTATTCACAAAAAATTAATAAATTTCATAAAAATCCCTAAAATTTAACCCAACCATATATCGACGTGTAGAATAAAAAAACAAAGTCTATTTTTTGAAAATAAATTTCTAAATATTATTAATTTAATTTTTATATAAAATCATTCTTAATTCAAATATTAACAATTCTAATTCTATAAAAAAATCTATATCGCAGTTAAAAATTAACTCAGATGTTATTATCTTAAAGAATAAAAAATAAAAATCATAATAAATTCTACTATTAATTATGTCATATTACTATTCATTTTACTATTCATATGGGTATATTACTATTCACCAGAAAAACCAATTACTTCCAATAGAACCAAATAACATGCTGAACACAATTGTAGATGATAGTTTCTTGAAATTCAAAACATAGAAGTGGAAAAGTTATGTTTTAAAGGCTAGTTGAAAAAATATATAATTAAAACAAAGTTCCATGCATTTCTATTTATTTTAGAAAAACATGTGGAGTTACATTATCCCTACCTTTTGAAAATTGCGTCCTCAAAATTCTATTTAGTTATTAAACAATTGAGGGTACTTTTCCATCATAGCATTTTTAAACTCCCATGTCGCTTCTTTAACCATGTAGTTTCTCCACAAAACCTCTACTTGGTGGATTACCTTATTCTGCAATACCTGTTTCTTTCGATCATGAATCTAAAATGGTTTCTCTTCATAAGAAAAGTTCTCTTCTAGCGGAACGACTTCTGGGATCAAGACATGTGATGAATGTGGCATGTACTTCATCAACATGAAACATTAAAAACATTGTGTACCTAAAACAAACTTGGAGGAAAATCTATGTGGTATGCAACAGTTCCAAATTTCACTAATATTTCGAAAAGGCCGATGAACCATGGAATTAGCTTCCCTTTCATACCGAAATGCATCACACTTTTCCCAGGAGATATTTCATGGAATGCATGGTCACCTACTTCAAAAGATAAGTCTTTAATTCTGTTATCTGCATAACTTTTCTGCCTACTCTGAGCTGTCTTCATGTGCTTCTGGATCATCCTCACTTTCTCAGCCACTTCTTCATCTAATTCTAGCCCCATCAACTTTCTTTCACTAACTTCATCCAAAAATGATGGAGTTTGAAACCGCTTCCCATACACGACCTCAATAGGTGCCATCTGAATACTGGAATGAAAACTATTATTATATGAAAACTCATAAAAAGAAAGATGTTGATCCCAACATACCTGATAGTCCATTGAACATCCTCGAAGCATATCCTCCAATGTTTGAATCGTTCGTTCTGACTACCCATCTGATTGAGGTTGAAAAGTTGTACTGAAATTTAACTCTGTGCCCAACGACTTCTAAAGTCCCTTCCAAAAAGATATATGTAATCATGGGATCTCAATCAGATATAATGAAAATACGGACTCCGTGTAACCTGAAAATATCCTTGAGTTACAATCTAGAAGGTTGATCCAAAGCCATTGTATCTCGAATAAGAAAAATTGTGAAGACTTTGTTAGCCGATCAACCATAAAAAAATCACATTTTTACCTCAAGAAGTTATTGGTAGTACCACAACAAAGTCCATGGATACATTCTCCCATTTCCACGTTGGCACTGGAAAAGGCTGAAGCATCCCCTTTGGTAACTGCCACTCTGCTTTATCCTATTTTCATGTCAAACATTTCATGGTAAAATCAGAAATATCTTTTTCATTCTATCCAACTAATAATACTCTTTAAGGTATCTGTGCATCTTAGTACTACTAGGATGAACATTAAATGAAGAAATATGAACTTCAAAAAACTAATATTTCTTCAACTGAGAATCACTAGGCACATTCAACCCTTTTCAAAATCTTGAAACCCAATCTTGGTCAAGGTTAAATTATGTAAACATACCCTTCTTAACCAATTCTACCTTTTTCTATAGTTCATGGTCTTCCTTCTATGCTTGATTAATTATGTATGACTGGGAAGACTGCAGTGAAACCTGAACAAAAAACAGAGTTATTCCTTGCACCAACAACTTTTATTCCAAAATTCCTCAAATCATTAATCTAGGGATAATATTCCAAATGTATCATGGTTAATGATGAATGTTTTTTTTGACTTAAGGAATCCGCCACATTATTTTCTTTTCCCATGTGGTAATAGATCGGGTAGTTATAATCCTTAATTAGTTCTAGCCATATTCTCTGCCTCATGTTTAATTCCTTCT
Source organism: Viscum album (assembly GCA_963277665.1). Lineage (NCBI taxonomy): Eukaryota > Viridiplantae > Streptophyta > Magnoliopsida > Santalales > Viscaceae > Viscum > Viscum album. The sequence continues at coordinate 596,196,648 of OY728159.1, read as the reverse complement.
GAATGAATATATACTTTAGACTTTTATGGTTAGTATATATTTGGAATTTGGTTCCGTATAGATGATGCCTCCAAATTTTCAAAGCAACAACCATAGCTACCTATTCCAAATCATTTGTGGGATAATTTAGCTCATGAGGATTAAGTTTTCCCGAAGCATAGGAAATTACCTGATCATTCTGCATCAAAACACAACCACTTCCCCTCAAATTATAATCATTGTAGATGACAAACTCACCATTTTGGGAAGGTAAGGCCAAAACTGGATCATTCACCAATCTCTTATTCAGTTTATGAAAACAAACATCACATTCCTCTGTCCAAACAAATATAACCCCTTTCCATGTTAACTTAGTTATCGGGCTAGATAACCGTGCAAAGATCATAAAAAACATTCTCTAATAACCTGCTAACTCAAGAAAACTACGAATCTATGTAGCATTTGTGGGTCTTGTCCATTCAATAATCACATTATTTTTAGCAGGGTCAACTATTATTCCATCCTTATTTATAATGTTCCTAAGAAAATAAATATGTTGCACCCAAAAATCACACTTTTTGAAATTTCCATACAGTTTCATTTCTTTTAAATTTTTTAAAAAAACCCTTAGATGTTTTTCATGCTCCTCTTTATTTTTTAAAAATACTAGAATGTCATTAATAAATACAACCACAAACATATCTGAGAACTCATGAAATACTATATTCATAAGATTCATGAATACAACAACTCCATTAGTTAATCTAAATGGCATAGCAACAAATTCATAATGTCCATATCTAGTATGAAGGGTTGACTTCAGGATGTCATTCTTGTTCACCTTCAGCTGATGATATCCAGATCTCAAGTCAATCTTGTAAAATTACTGAGTTCCCTGGAACTGATCAAATAAGTAATCAATATGAGGCAAAGGATACATGTTTTTAATAGTGATGTTATTCAAAGCTCTATAATCAATGAAAAATCTCATGGAACCATCATTGTTTTTAACAAACATAACAGGGGCTCCCCTGGTGAAGTTCTAGGACGAATGAGGCCTTTGTCAAGAAAATCATGCAACTGATTTTTCAATTCAAGAAGTTATATTAGATCGATACGATAAGGGGGTTTTGAAATTGTATTAGCATCAGGAATAAAGACAACTGTGAATTCTACTTCTCAATATGGTATGACACTGGTTAACTCATTTAGAAAAAACATCAAGGTATTCATTTACCACCGGCACATCATTAATTTTAATAGTTCTCTTGTTTTCAATAATATGAGCAAGATAAATTTCATTTCCACCTTTCAATAGTTTCTCAGATTCAAGCTATATTATCAACTGTATGGGTTCATTATTGTATAAAAACTAAAAATATTTCTGAAAAACAAATTCTTTAGCTCTCCAATCAATTTAGCATGATAATCAGAAATCCATTCCATTCCAAGAATAACATCAAACATAACTAAGTGTAAAACAACATGGTCTGAAAGTAAGGTCCTTCTACAGACCACAATAGAAAGATTCTTATAATTCCACTTTGGTATAACATTTCCTCCTTCTGTTTTAACGGCATGTTCAGGTCTAATTTATTGAGGTGATATTTCAAATTTACCAAAAAATTACTCAGAGATGAAGGAATGAGTAGACCCCGTATCAAACAAAACTTTAGAAAAATCTGAGTGAACAATAAAAGTACCTTATAAAACATGAATGGATAGCCTGAAATCTGATGATGTAGACATAAAGTATCTCACTACACCTTTCTTCTTATAGTTTGTCTTCATTGCATCATTCAGATCTCTCTTTGGAAGACATTTTCATAGTGACCCATCTCACCAAATTTAAAACACTTTACTGTTTTCTTATCAGGATTAGTCTTAGGATCATTTTCATTACAATCCCATGACACATGTCCAATCATAACCAATTTAAAACACTTCCCAGTTTTTCTAAGACATTCCATCGGGTTTTTCTTGCCCCACTTTTCACAAACTAGAAATCGTATTTTATTACCATCATATTTCATTGGTTTATTCTTACCCATTGCTTGCCAACTGTAAAACGTCTTATCTTTGTTTCCAAAATGCACGTGATCATCCACAAAATCCACATATACCCTCTCAACACATCAGACAAGTTTCTCATAACTTTTGAATTCACTAGAGTCCAATTCCCTTTGATACTTTGGCTTGAGTCCTGAGTAAAAGAGGTTGATTTTTCTATCATGACCTAGAATAAGATTTGGTGCATACCACTCCATTAAAGTGATGTTCTCTTCATACACAGCCACTATATCATCCTCCTTCTATTTTAAATCAGAGAATTTCTTCTCCATTCTATATTGCACCACATTAAAAAAATATTTTTCAGGGAAATGACTTTTAAATTCTTCCCAATATAAGGCATAAAAATCCACTATTCCCCTGATATTCTTTAGGATTGACCACCACTGATCAACTTCTCTTTCAAAATGATAAATGGCAGGACGTACCTTTTCATTGTCTGAACATCCCATTACATCGAATATATTTTTAAGGGATTTGACCCATCCATCAGCTTCTACTGGGTCAGAAGATCCATTGAATGCAGGAGGATTTTGTCTAATAAAATGTTCCACTACTGTCATGTTCCATTGTGGTACCTCTATTGGTTTTCATGCATGGATGTCACCATCATTTATTTCCTACATTAGCTGTACCATTACTGTCACAAACTACTCGGTTCTAGTCCCTACCATTCAAGGCTGTAGTTCCAGAAGGATGTCATTTTGTAGGTGCCTCTCCTCTTCAGCATCCTTGTTCCTTCTGCGTACAACCATTCTGAACAAAAATGTCTTATATGAAAAAACATGGAAATCATTACATTCTAAAACATTTCAAATTAAGCATAGAGTGAAAATCATTTATGGTATTCTATTAACATCACCCTCACCCCTAAATTTATATAAACCATAATCTGATACCAACTATAAGGACCCAACCTTATTATATACATATTCGTGAATTTAGTCTTGAAAACATATCATTTTACATTGAGGATATTTTCAACTTTAGAGCTTTAGAGATTTAGTAATATAACTTAACAACATTACACATTATTACAGAGTGGATACCATAAAAATAGTTTCCATTTTTTTCATAATATAAAACATTAAAACCTAAAACAAGACTGCTTGAAAAATTTTCAACAAGTAACATGGATTCCTTCCTTGTCTTACACATCCATTAACATGTGAAATTCATTTAAAAACTTCGGATGAGCACAAAATATTAGTAAGGGATGGAAAATAAGGAAATAGAACATTAGTCCATGAATACTCATAACGTATGAAAACATTTTCAATAGACATTTTTTTCACCCATATATACTTACAATGTGTAACACGAGATTTAAAAAAGATCCACACAAAACATGAGAACATAAATATTATCATAGAGGTATCTTGGGGGATTAATTACATAATATTGTAACCATTCTTGGCTACCTTATAATTTTTTACCCTCACGGGTACCTTACTTTGTGTAACTATCTCAATTACACATTGAGTAACCATACAGATGACCTCCAACAAACTCAAACCCAATTCATTTGAGGGAGATATAGGTCCCACCATTAATCATAAATATTTCCATGTAACCAAAACATAATCATATAACATGAATAATTCCATAAAAACATTGCTTTGCAATTTCATAAAATTGAATTTAAAAAGATTATTTTTAAAGAAAAGCCCCTTATAAATATCATACAATTAAAGAGATACATTATAGAGTGTATGGAGTATGTATATATATATTAAATAAACATAATAAAACATAATATAAACAGAACCCATCACACAAACAATTTAGATAACACATAAATAAGGAAGTATAAGGTTATCCCAAAGAATGGAAATCAGGTTTAATATTCCCTTACCTCGGGTGTGTCTTACTTCCAACTTGTTTAAAACTCTTGTATAATGGTTAGAAGACTGTTGTTAATATTTTATAGAAACATGTTCCTGTTTATAAAATATTATATGATCAATTCATTACATCATTTCACACATTAATTGTTAGTATTTTTCCCCTTCCACTGTTTTTGGGAGAGTTCCTTACATGGTTTCTATAATTTGTTCGTGGTGGACATTCTTGTCAATTGGAAGAAAAATCCAGAAATGGAAGGGAGTAGTATTTATAGATATTCAGTAACATAAAATAGTCCATTTATCAATTTTAATTCTTTCATGATGATGAATCATAAGTTATAATATTACATAATTTTATCATGATACAAGTAAATAAATCTTTAAAATGATGAATTATTTTTTGTATTTTTATAATACAAAAATGTATTTTTACCTTTATTAAGAATAAATATCTTAAGAAATGATCATTTTCAAAAATATATTTTTATCTTAATATTATGTTTCATTATAATTATAATATATATTTTTCATACCATATCTAATTTTACAGAGACCCAAAAAATTAAAATAATATTTAAATTTGTTTAAATTAATTAATTTTTAATTTAATAACTTAATTTCAAATATATAGAATTTTTTTTCATAAAATAGATATCTTTTTTAATATACACATTTAATATTGGTTGGGGTTACGTTTATCTAATATAGTTTAATTCTTTGTTATTAGTGAAATACTAGAAAATATGATGACTAACATTATAAGATACATACAAGATTAATTACATAAAGGGTTATGTAAGAACCCATTACTTAGAACACATATAAACTATTTAGTAAATATGTTAAAAATATTTATCACATTTGGTATTTGTAAACAAAAATAATAGACTAAAGTTTATAATATTCAAAAACATATCTCTCATCCCCTTATAAATACATCCCCTCAACACCCATATACCACATAAATTATAGATATTGTGTATTAAAAAAACTCTAACAAATTACCCTATAAATCCTATAACTTATGTATTAGTTGTGGTTTTCTCATCATTGATCCTTTCATGTATCATTAATGATAATCCTAAATTGATAAAACTAATTGAAGGAGTAAAATTATTGATTTAATGTATTTTAATTTTATTATTATTCTACCATGCCCTAATATTCTCCATACACATAATAATAATAACATAAAATTATTAAATATAATAATATTTTATTAGTTTTATGTGATATTCATATTCTACCAAAACCACAAATTATTCCTAAATGAATACATTGTTGACAATATAGATTGTTCACCGTATGTATGAACATCTCACTTCGTATCTCTCTAACTCATTAAAGGATGGTTATAAAAATATTATTATGATTAAATGTGATGATAATTTGAATTTTATAACTTATTTCATGTAATTTAATGAATTAATAATACTATAATGAAAAGAACAAAATATATTTAATTATGGTTGGTTTAGTCCCCTAAATGAACAAACCATATGAAATTATTATTTTTATGCAATGAATCCTCAGGATGTTGGAAAACACATCGATATATCATACTATTTAAATCTCATGAAGGATATGAGTACCATTTGATTTCACTTATGGACATTTATTCCCATTTAAAAATAACATCGACAATTATCTATAAGCGATCCAACCTGGAAACCATGAAACAAAGGCCCTTAAAATAGTGAAATTAACTATCATATATCATTGTAATGGTGGTAAATTAAATAATATAATTATTTTAGTTACAAAATATATGAAAACGTTGTGAATTAATAAATTAATGAATCTAATTTGATTATCCGGGACTCTGTTTGAATGTGAAGAGTAATTCTGGATCATAAGGTCAAGGAATCTTTTAAGGAACCTTATTTTCATTGAGATATATTTTCTCTCTAATTTCCCTACCTTCTCTCGATATTATTATTATTTAATTATTTTATATTACTCATACATGTCAAACATATATATGCCCGATTAAATTATCAATTCCATGATGGCTATATACTTTTTTTAAAGGATCCCTTCACAATTTTATTCGATAATAAAACCCTATTAAATAGAATTTTTGTGTTTCATACACCATATCAATGACCACACCATATTAATTTTATAAACTATTCTTGGTTTATATGATTGTTTATTATATTTTGGAAAACATTTTTTGTTCAATTCAATTTTCATTGAAATTAATAATCATTTTCCTCTCATTATAGTTGCTTTTTAACTATTCTCGAAAACCCCCACTTAATTGGTACACTTCCAAAGATACCTTCCACCATTTTTCACATCTTCGCTTCATTGAGATGTAATTTTTAATGATATAGGATTATTTTTACATATTTAGATTGAATAAAGTTTTAATCCATTCTTTCATGGAATCCTTTATGATATGTTTTTCAGATATTTTATTATTCAGGAATATGTGACCTATTTATTCCCATGGGTATTTTTTTGTTTATTCCATAAATATGATTTCCATTTTTTAGAACACATAATATTATAAAAAATATAATAGGTGAACCCTAGGATCACTAAAATTAATTGGGTAATAATTATTTCACATGAATCAATATTTATGAGTTTAGTGTGTAAACCTAATCGACAATGGGACTCTATCCACTACATCATATTATCAGGATAGTTAGCCTCAAATTATATTTATGATCGCTTTTATGTAGTTTCCACATTAAAATATAAACATGATATATGAATTCCATAATATATTTCATTCTCTCATATGATTATTCATTATCCTTTTCATTTATTATATCATTTTATTCCATTGGTATCATATACTAGGCTTCATTATTATATTTATTCTTTTACATGTATTTTCATCATAAACATTTTCTTTATATATTCCCTAGGTAATCATTTATAATTTTAAGGTATCAAATGGATTTTAAAGAAAACAATAGATATAAAAAAATTAGTTTTTTCTTATTTTTATCTTTGATATATTATGAACAGAGTCGTTAAAATACACTTTCCCCTTGGATATATGGGTATTTATTGGGATATTAATGTTATAAAAATAATGTAATAGTATCAGTTAATGGACTGGGTTAATCTGGTTGGAACAAAATCAAGGTCTATTTATTTTTGCTGATTAGGAGTAGAATATATATTAATATACCTATAGATTATTCTATATATTAGAATAAATAATGATATATCGGTGACGTATAGAGAAATTGGTTACCAAAAAATTAATTCTTTGCCAGGATACTATTTTTTTATGTGGATTTGAAACAATTGTACCTTGAGGTAACAATGGTTCATTGGTAATTAACTTGACCTGCACCTGAATAATTCTATTGAGGAAATTATCAATACCTATATTGAAAATACAGATAGATATGATTTATATAATTCACAAATTCATAACTAACCATCATTAAGAACATTTATAAATCGTTGTATTAAAAAAACATTATGAAAATTACCATCGAGAGCATATGATGTATCCAGGAGACATAAATTTTTGATTTATATACTATTTAATAATTATTGATTATTTTATTATTGATTTATTTTTTATTTGTTTTTTATTTTCAGTATTATCATCTTTAATTTCGTATTATTAATTTTAGTTAAGAGTGGGAAGTATAATAAATTTTTTATCTACTAATCTGATATACAATGTGAAGTTCTCTATAATAAAATGTCTATCTGAACAAGAATTGGTGCCATGATAATCATTTTAGTACTGTATCAACTGCCTCATTGTATGAATAACATATTGGATTTTGTGGAACCCCTATTTAATATAAGAAGGATAATGTCCAATTTTAGTCTTTTATGCTATAGAAGATACCAACCATTATAGGATATTGAAATCCCCTCATCATGTAAAAATGGATTATCTTTATTGGGAAGATATTATATGTCGATAAATTATAAAAATAAGGGACAATCATATTAACATTATATCATCTTAAAGTGTAATATAAATAGGGGTATAAAATGATCAAAAAAATAATGTCCATATTCGAATAAAATTCCATGGAATGGTAAGGATTCAAAAAAAATATATCAACTAATATTTTCCATCATAACAATATTTTTAAATAGATATGGAGTTCCTTAGAATAAAAAAAGATGATGAATATATCAGGATTTATGAGGAAATATTTAAGGTTCCTTCATGATATATCCCTGAATTTATCATCAACAATAAATATAAGGTGGGATTCATCTTTAGTGGATTATAGACGAGTCTATAAAAAGAATTAGTTATTAATGACAATGATTTCTTGGAAGAGATTTTCCTTTTATCCTATATAGTCGGGATAGAGATTTTTGATTCTCAGTGATCATGTGCGGGGTGAAGATACAAAAGATAAAATGTTGTTAAATTGGGATGGATCAGTGGATAAATATCAGGGAGGAAATGAATTTCAACTTTTATTTAACTAATTTCTGGGATAAAGAATTCTAAATACTATCTCAATAGAACTGATAGACTTTTAATGTGACAAAATTCTGGGTATCCAGATAATTATTTCAGATGATTTATAAAGAACCTAATAATTGTAATGAAGAAAAATGTAAAAATTAACATTCATCATGTGGTATAGTGTTCCAACATCAATTATCACATGAATGATGTATGAAAATTCTCTAAGCCTTAGAAGAGAAAGTACTACTACTAGAGCTAATGAGTATTATGATATTGATGTGGTGATAGGTAAACTAGTTATTCATTCATGAATAGTGAATGAACATTTTCATTCTAGTTTTACAAAATCTCTCATATCATTGAGTCCTATATAACTAATTACACACCACCCAAAATCATGGGGGTTGAGATATCAATGAGAATAAATAATTGGGAAAATAGTTTATCTCAAGCATATAAATCCTCCCATGTAAATGTTTTGGGATTGAACCAACAAAATAAATCATTTCCTAATTCATTTAGTGAATCATTATGGTATACTAATACTTTATTGGATATCCTTATATGAATTTTTAATCAACTATTTGGATAGGTAGATCACTCATCACATATCGAGTCATCCAATAATTTTCTATAACCATAATGAGTGGGATGAGTCTTTTTTTGAATCTTATTTTATAACATGGATATAATTTCCTTATGAAAAATCATATCTATCTAAAAATTATTGAGACAAATAATGTAATCAGGATTGATGACATTCCCACAATGAAGGACTATACTAACTTATTCCTAGAATAATATCCTTATCTTCCTCTAGAACTAGAGGTTGAGTTTTCAATTGAACTTACACATAGATATATTCCCATATCTCAGAATCATTATAGATTGACCCCCATTTAGGTGTAATAATTTAATAATAAGTTATAAGAGAATCTAAAAATGGTTTTATATGCCCAATAGCTCCATTTTTTGGTCTATCAATGCCCTTTTTAAAAAATAAGGGTAGGTTCATGTTGTTGTCCATTTATTTTTATTAACATAAAAAATAATGATAAAGAACACATAACCCCTACCACAGATCGATGAATTATATTATCCAATATATGGGGATCTTTACATTTCTTAGGTTGTACTATATTAATGATATAACCAAATAATGTATACGAATGAGGGTATTCTCAATACAAAATTTCAAATATGTTGTGGGAACTATGTGTACATAGTGATTCTATTCAAACTCAAAAATACTCAAGAAATATTCATCGAAATAATTAATAGATACTTTGGATATTACCATGGATTTTTTGGTAGTATTTATAGATTATATTCTGATACTCTCTAAAATCGTGTAGTATAATGAGGTCAACATGAATACTACGTTAAAAACATTGTGAATGAAAAATATATATGAAATTTATATTAATTGTGGGATTTCTATAGAGGGTGTATCATTTTTGGAAATTTTTACCACTAGAAAAGGGATATATATAAACCATTCTATGACAAAGGTGTCTGAGGAGTGCCACATATTATCTTATATAATGGATAAATTTAATTTTCTTAGAGAAAATGGTTATTAAAAAATATTTTTTTAGAAATGTCTCATGATTTTCAAATGCCTTAACTATGTTGACTCAAAAGGGAGTAAAGTTTGTTTCATCCAATGAATGTGAATAAATATTAAAGGAGTTTAAAATGATTCTTATAATTATGTTATCTATTTTACAACCCATATGTGGGGAAAATTTTGTGTTATACAATTATTCTTAAAATAAGAGCTTGTGATTTACAGACATATAGAATGATATAGTGACCACCTCCCCCTAAAGGTACCTCAAAATCTATGAATATAACTACAACATGAAAAATATAGTGTTTTGTAAATTTATATTCACATTGTATATTTGTTTGTATTATATATTGTGGTAGATTTTTCATTCCTATATGGACCATAACATTCTCAAATATATATTAACAGAAATGATTAATATAAATCAAAATATAATGTTATAACTGAGCATGGGATATGATTTCTCAATCAACTACCATCCAAGGAAGTATAAAAATGTTGAATATTATATATTTCGAATGGCTCTTGTGAACTTATTAAATATTATAGATGAGATTAATTTGATTATATTATACATGAAATTTATGGGAATTCGAATAATAATGTAAGTAACACCACCATTTAGTTCTCAAATTATTAATCATCTATCCCTTTTGGTGAACATAATGAATTCTCAGAGAGATGGTGTAGAAAAATAAAAGAAGGTAGAAGCTATAAGAAATTTAAAATACACATTCATGAAAATTTCCGATGAAGTATTTGTAATTTTTTGTTCATAAATATATAAACAATGAAATATTATGATAATTAATGTGTTATTTAATGATTCGCATAGCTCAACCTTACTCATCCATCAATAATGAACAATGATGTATCAGGATCTGTTAATGCAATAATGGTAGGAATAATTGAAAAGGGAAATTGAAGAAAATGCATCAATGTTAATGTGACATCAGAAATTTAAGGGTAAATGGAAAAATTTTAAGGGGATGATGTATCCGTTACCCATATGCATTTGGAAATGGGAAACCATCACTATGGATTTTTTTCACAAGTCATCCATAGTCCTCTGAAAATGAAAATTCTATATTTGTTGAAGTGCATAGTAAAACAAATTATTCTCACATTATAACTATTCAAGAGTACACCTCACTCACTCAATAATTTTAGATATACATCACAGAAGTGGTAAGGATGAATACAACACCACTATCAATTTTATCCGACCGAGATCCACGTATTAACGCCCTGTTATAAAACATATTCCAACTTGATATATAAAAAAAATTTAATTTTAGTTTAGATTGTCAACACAAAACATGTTGAAAATATGATTACAATATCAAGACACATTATAAAATCATGAGATCTTGATCAATGGACATCATAAGAAGATGGTATCAACATCATTGTTTTGTTGAGTTCCCATAAAAATAGCTTTCACTCAATCATCCAAATGGATCCATATGAACCCCTTAACGGAAATGTTATTAGAAAAAAAAATATGTGATGGGATGAGGTTTGTGCACATATACTGATGGGATCGTAATTTCTCTATCAAATGGTAGAAATGGTCTAGGCCATTCAACTTCACATCAGAACTTCACAAAATCAATAAAAGATGTACATTGACATTTCTCAATTAGAACTAATGTTTTAAGTGTGATATAATATATTCTTATTCATATCCCCATGGAAGATATTCCTGATATTTTGGTTGATTTTAAATATATATCCTCGGTGTATTTCCCCTTCAGTGATTTTATATCTCACTAGAGATGAACCTTATCGACTAGCCCTCCCACCAACCGTGTCAGGAGAATTTTATGTGTTCCTCACATACATATTAATGATGTAAATGAATTATCCCACACATGTATTGAACATGATTTTGGTAGAATTGTAAAATTATCTATCTTATTAGGTGAATCTAGTGAAAATCATGGGTGGTTGATATGATGTTATAAGCAACAAGATGGCTGAGCTATTGAAAGTGTTATTGGGAATCCGTAAGTATAATGAGGAATATGGGAACATGAAGAACCAATAAATATAAAGAACTATCAACTATTTTCACATTATTATTTAATAAAACTTCAAAGAAGGAAATTATTAAGGGGGATAATGTATTGGCCCATAAGTTTTTCAATGGAATTTATTTTCATAAAGTAAATTGCCATATTTAGTAATGTAATGACATATATAGAACTTGCAGCACAAAAAAAAACAAAAAAAATATTATATTAATTTTATCATTATATTTATAGATACAAAAATAAGATATGAATTGAAATTATTAAAATGGGTTAAATTTTATAAATAAGATTACTAAAAAATGAGAAACTAGATATGCTCGATCTACTAAAAAACTAAAATCACAAAAAATTCCACAAAAAATAAACAAATAATTAGAAATGAAGGATTTATCATGAATATGAAATTATATATAACCTAAAGAAAAAATATTATAATGAATAATTAATGAAATATGTGGTATTTTATGAATGTAAGGAACCCTAGTGACCATTAAAAATTAGGTCGTTGTAATAGTAACCTATCCATTAATTATTAATATGGCCATTAGAGGTTTTAACATTGTCATTAGATTAGTATCCTTACATAGGTAATGGTAATATAAAATTTAATCATCTTATGAAATGAAAATTTTCCCAATTTATACCATGATTCAAGTAACAAATATTTTTTAAATAATGATAAAATAGAATATTTGTTTTATAAAAAATAAAATTATTATATGGATTTTTATAAAATATATAAAAATTTAGGGGAATTTTTATTTTCAAAAAATATGTTTATAAATTAATATTCTGTTGTATTATAATGACAAAATTAATTTATTAAATTATATGTATTTTTTGATAACGTCAAAAAATGATCAAAATTTTTAATTTTTTATTTGTAATTAAATGGTTATTTAATAAAAATTACCTAATTTATAGAATTATTTTTATTAAATGAATTTAATTTTTTGGAATATATATATTGGTCAATATTTTTTATGAATTTTTATTCTTTTTATAAAATGGTTGAATTTCTCGTTAATAGTGAAATTCAGAAAAATACAATATTTAATATTACCAATTAAATACATGAATAATAGCATAATGATTTATGGAAGAGAAATTATTTCCCAATTCACATTCACTATTTACTATATAATGCGAATCATTTATCATTGTTAATTTTCTTGAGCCAAAATAATAATATAATGAAAATAATAAGAAAATCAGCCCTATCTTCCCCTTATAAATACCACCCATTCACCTCACACCTTCTATGACATGGAGTGCACATAGTATATACCCAATTATCCTAAAATTAATCTCACCCATGTAATAGTTATTTTTTCACAATTTGAAATTCCAAGGAGCCTTAATTGTACCCAAATCAGAGACAACCAAAGGAAGAGGTAAAATTATCGACTAAACCACATCGAAATATCTTATTCATGAACCACCACCATATATTGACTATTAATCTAAATATAGTACTATAATACTGTAAAATATAATCATACTTTTTTATTATTTTTTTATATCTATATTATACCCTCACATGAATTTTTAGTTAAATAAAAACATTGTTCACAATATGGTTGGATCACTGCCACCATGAACAATGTCCTATGTTCATCTCCATCTCTAAAAATGATACTTATAAAAATATTAGTTTCTCTTACTAAAGATTTGATTTAGTATATAATAACTAATTTATTTTACAATGATAACTTAATAATAATTTAAATAAATTTAAATAATCTAATTTGAAATGGTGGGTTAAACCACATATACGAACTAGCTCTAAAAAATTAATGTTTTTACTAAACGAATTATTTTTTGTTGGAAACCATATAGAAATTTGAGACTTTTTAAATTTATAAAAGATCATATGTACCATTTCATCTCACATTGGGACATGTAGTCCCAATTTTAAAAAACATTAACAATTATTCCTATGTCATCCATCAAGGGAAGCATGAAATGAACTCCCTTGTAATAGTGAAATTAATCATTATATATTACTTTAATGGTAATAAATAAAAAATATTTATATTAAATATAAAATACATGGAAATTTTCTTAAATTATTTAATTAATGAATATAATTTAATTATATTTGATGCTGAGTATAAGAGAAGATTTATTTTCGTACCCCGTGTAAGGGGTATCCCTAAGAAACCCTATTTTCATTTTGATATTAGTTCTCTCCCTTTCCTATAAAATAAATTAATATTATCTATATAAAATTACTTTATATTATGTATATATAGTTAACACATATATTACTAGTAATATTCAGTTTTCATTGATGGTACTATAAATGTTTCAAAGGTTCCCTTATCAATGCCATTTCATAATCAATCAAATTTAAAGAGAAATTCCCTATTTCAAACCCCAATTCAAGTAAAAAATCTATAAATTAATTACCAACATAATTAGTCTAAAAATTATTTATATTATAGAGAACTATAATTTATATAAGTTATGTTTTTTAAAATGTTTTCTGTTTCCCCTCATTTAATAATATTTACACATATCCTTAGAATCCCACATAAGTGGTAAAATTTCAATGTATCTATCAAACATTTGAGAATATTAACATCTATTGGGAATCATTTTTAATGAACTATATTCATTTTTACATATGAATGATGAATAATGTTTATATCACTCTTTATTAAAATACATTAGGATAAGTTATCTGGTTATCATATAAGGAATGATTAAGAAACCCATTTTGTTACATGTGTAATTATTATGATTATAATTTATGTACGATTTTGATATAGGAAAAAAATAAGCATTTTCATGTTATGATGGGTGAACCCAGGTAATTTTTAAATTCAATGGAAAATTTTGATATCTCTTGAGATGATATATATGTGACAATGATGTAATCTTAATCGATTGTGAGACACTTTCCACCCTGTGATGATGTTTTGGTAATTGTACTTGACTTGTAATTATGTCTAGTTTTATAAAGCTTAAAAATTCTAATATATACATCATATTAATGTCCCATATTCATTATGTAATTCTCTCATATGATTATTCATGTTCCTTGTGTTTTATGATATCATCTTATGCCATTAGCATCATTTATTATGTGTCGCTGTCATTTTTTCCCTTGTTGAGCTATTTATCTCAACGCTTTGGTTTGTGTGTTTCAAAGGTAATCCAATATAGTTTTTGGTGGTTAGCTATTTTTGGGATATAATTATGGTGGATAAAATATATCCATTTTATTTTATTTTTTACTTTGATTCATTATGTACATTGTCTTCTAAAGTCACTCATCCTCTTGATCTTTAGGTTGTATTGATTTGATATTTATATAAAAAAATAATGTAATATATTTTGTAAAATGATTTAATCTATATAAATTAGTTATCATTTATAAATACAATTATACATAATGTTTTAAAAATCCCGATGTATTTAGATTTAATTTTATTTGGCTTTGGGATGGTAGGTAGAATTGTTTAATTTTCAAATACTAAAAAAAGAGGTAAAAATATAAAATATAATTATGTGATTATTACTGTGAAATGATATGAAATATACCTACCCAAATTCTAAAACTAAAATAACAGTCACCCATTTTATTTCCATAGACCCTGATTCATAAAATAAATGATTTTAATGTATTTTCTCCCAAAATCCATATTTTTTTCCTTGAGTTTTTTCATTAATTTTTTTTGAATTATATATTAATTGGTGATGTAAAGTGGATAAAATCAGATAATTTAGATTAATCTTATAAATTCTATGAATTCATACCCATGCCTCAAAAAATCATTCGTAGGCTTCTTCACTTATAAATAACTTGAAAATACCTTCCCTAACACCATAACATTAAAATCATGGAAAAATATTAATATAGAATATTTTTAATGATAAACTATCTTATATTATGACATAAATCATTAATGAAATTTTTCTATTATATGGGATTATAATGTATTATTTAATGGGTGGTTATCATGTTAAATTGTAGTCGTTCCAAATAAATTCATCAATTATATTAATGACATTTCATGAACTCTAATGATTTCAAAAAGAAATAATCATACAGAAACCCTTGGTTTACAAATTTAGACATTAAGGTACTTTTTCACAATATGTAAACATTAAAAAAAGTCTCACAAAGACCGTTGTTGGTATAGTGGCTATAGAAGCATGGAAACAAAACACTGGTATTTAATTATGTTACATTGTCTCCAAAAATGTTCTACATTACTAGAACACTTCTTATACATATCCTACATTATACATATCACCATAACATGGGGTAAAGGAAACAAAATAAGGGAGAACTCAAATTCTCAGAAAGGGTAATCATGGGAGACTTGTAATCATTAATAAGAGTATAAGGGTATGATAATCTGATCCTATAAATATAATACCATACCCTGCATATCCAAGATCATAGCACATATCAATGAATTATAATTAACAGTTCCTAAGACTTGAATAAAAAAAAAGATCATAATCCATGAAATCATAAGATAATAATAAGGCATTGAATTGTGGAATTACATTAGAATATAATATTATTTACATTGTACAAAAGGCATCTCTTCCAAGACCATATTAGTGGAAAAAGAATTTTACTAAATCTGGTAACCCATGTTGCATCCCTATATTACTGAACATTGTGACCCTTGTTCTAGCCATGGGTTAATGAACCGAGTAACCCTCATTCTTACCATATTTTACTGAGATGATTAACCCGCATTCCAGCCTAGAATTACTCAACTGAGTAACCCTCATTCTATCCCTATATTACTAAAATTATTAACCCTCTTTTCATCCCTATTTAATCTCATGAGATCTAAATATTTTCTCAAGGCATTGGAGGGAGACATAGTTCCACACATCCCATAATGAAATCATGTATACATGTGCCAAACAAATATCATAAACCATGAAATGAAATGGGAATCATAAACATGTAATGATATTATAACCCATAGAAAGAGTTACAAGTATTGTAATCATTTCATGAAATGAATAACCATTAAAAGTGAAATTGATTTCATTCATATATAACCCATGAAGGGTAAATGTGTTTCAAAAATATTAAGACATTAAAAAATTCATTAATAGAAATGATATGAGTTAATATTTATATAATTTACTATATGGTTTGAGTGACATCAATATATGTCATCTAAGATGAAAAATAATTTTGATATATCCTCTAAAAACAATTCATGATTAAAGATATCCTTTATTTTTTTGACGGGCCTTTTAATACATAAATCCATTTGAAAGTATTTTTCATAAAAAATACATTGAAACATATAATGTAGACATGAAAAAAAAATTAAAATCGTTTTACCTTGAAAACATTTAAAATAATCGTCAAAACATTTGAAAACCCATTTTCTTTGAAAACACTTGATAAAATTTAAAGAATTATTGAAAATGTTTTCATAAATTTTTTTAATATACTGTGAAACTTAAAAAGAAATCCTAAACACGTTTCTAAAATCATTTTCTTAAAAACATATAAAAGAATATTGAAAATGTTTTGAAAACCATTTGTTTGAATACACTTTGAAAACATGTATATCATACATGATAATATTTTGAAAATAGTCTTCCATGAAGAATATAAAAGAATTTGGAAACTATTTTTAAAAAACATTTCCATGGAAAATAAATAAAAAAATATTTTCATAAATATTATCCATTCTAAAAGTGAAAATGGGCCTTCAGAGAAATGCTGGTGGGTAAATCCATACATTTTGTATGAGGTCAAAAGAACATTCCTTTTGCATGATAAAAATTATAAAAAAGTGACTTGTCTATAAAGATAAAATAAGATTCCCTTGAAGAGATAGGTAATAGAAAAAAGGGTACAATTTCTTTTATATATAATAGGGGAATGGTATCATATTCTAGAAAACAATTTTTAGAAAACATTGATTATCAAACAAAGAGAGGGTAAAGTCTATCTGTCTGAAAATCAATTTTTTAACTATATTATGTACCAAAGAGTATAAAATGGTACCAATACATGATAATATCATGAAATAGTTTTGTATAAGTAAAATCATGAATTTTATTTAGTGATGTATCATAATATTTCATCAATGGATGAATAAAGATAAATAATCTTGAAAAGTAGTGAGATTATCTCAATAAACACTTATAACTAGGTATCTTGGGATCATGTTATCCATATAAATAAAGGTAATTACATGAATCATATAATACCATGAAAAGATTGAGATACATTATATGGCATTTAAAATGGATGTATATTCACCCCAAAATAATTTTATGTGCATAACTAAACATATGTCTCAAAGGAAGTATGTTGAGAAAAATATATTTTTTACCAATTTGGAATCTTTTGAAACTTAAACACTGTGAAATAAGGATCATCAAATGGGAATGTAAATAAAACAATTTAAGTACAGTATACATATATCACAATAAAAATAGGTATATACACCACACCAATGGAATGATTGTAAACCTAGCTTGTATCTCAATGAAATTAGATGTGAGATGATATCCCTTTAGCTTTGTCTTAAATCTATCGGTACTCGTACAATATTATTGTACAATAAATATAAGATTATTATAAATCATTTACATAATAATATTCTTATATCTATTACCACATATTCATTTATTATGACATTATATTACCCTTCATGTTAACGATCCTTTGTCAAGGATTCACTCTGGGTAATATTCAATTTGTTCTCTACATATATCTTAATTTTTTATATCATTGGTCCATATAGCTATATCATGATTAAAGAATGTAAAAAATGCTATAAATATCATATATTTCCGTTATAATTTTATAATAATAATCTATATAATAATGAAGTAAGTAGTTTAATACATTGTTCATGAAGACAGTAAGTCGTACATATGAATGATTGTTGTTTTTAATTTTTATTATTCTATTAAAAGAATGTATGTAAATGACATATTTATATATATATATATATATATCATTATTATAGAATAATTAATAAATAATATATATAATATAATTACATTAAATACATCCTTAATACATTCTATGTGGTGTGTGAATAAATCACATTGCTTCGAGGGGGCGGTAGTCCATACTTCCTCAACTAAGATTATCGTATTTACATCAAATTGATGGTAAAAAATAATTTGTTGTAAAAGGAATATAGAATCATAAAAACATAATAAATATAATATATTTCATATATAAGTATATTGTATATAAAAATTGCCTCCATGATTGGTGGTAAAAGAGAAATGTACAATCATTGTTTCATGAGATAGTAGTTCGCCGTACACAGAAATGATATATTCAACACCCATTAGACAGATGTGTGTGTACTTGAAGGTCATACCCTTTGAATAACAAAATCCTAGTTTTTGTAGTATAATATTTTCCATCACACATTTATGGTATAAAAATTTTAGAGGCATGGATAATGAAAATAAAGGAAACGATCATGAGAGAAGATGTTACCTCTTAACCAGGTAACTTATTTTAGTTTATGCCAAAAGGATTATTTGAGAGGTTTTATGCCAAATGGGAGGCTTCAAGTTATAAGTGAGGATTCATGGGAGGATAATTGATCAGATTATAGACTAAATTAAAAGGATTTATAGGTTTGAGAAATGGTCAAAGGTGGTAGCCTTTATTGGGATGGAAAAGGACTCAAATAGATTTTTTTGAAACAAATAAAGTGTTCACATGTTATTACCTAAAAAAATTCTTAAAAAACCAACGAAAATCATTAATGGTATGTTTATAGAAGAAAAATGTACATACAATGTGATTTAGTAAATTTTATTGTTCATTTGGGCCCCTACATTTATGGTTTAGTCCCTAATTAAGCGAAATTTGGCTTAAACAACTGTGATTAATTTTAATCACTTTCAATAATAATTTTGGTCAAAAAATAACATGGCCTAATTAGAATACATATATTATACTTTATAATATGGTGTATGTATTATTTTTGAAATTCTAACCCTAGAAGTTTAATAATTAATATTAGTGATAATCTAGGAGACGAGACAAAATAATAGGGTTTTAAAGAAGGAAAATGGTCAAAAGTTCGTTCTTATTTTATATTCAGTTTCAAAGTGAAATTGATTATACTGAATTAAAATGTATTTATAGATGTAATATTAATCAAATGTTACCTTAAAAAGTATTTATAATATCATTTATCATTAATAATTATTTAGACAAAAAGGTAGTTTTTAACTAAAATGCAGTATTGTTTCACTATCCATCAATGAATTATGTTTCTCAGAAAAAACCCAGAAATTAATCCTAGGATAATTTCAAAATTTTAAATTCAAAACTGAATTTTATTTTGACCCATTATATTTCTATTTTTTCCAAAATTTCTTTTATTATTTCAATAGATTCAATCAAGAAAACAATATTTTAATCATAAAAGGACATTACCATAAAAATTATCTTTCAGTATCAATATTATTTATTTATATAAATCAATAAAATTTTATATTAAAAAATATTTATTACAATTAATATTAATAATTTTAAATTATAAGTTTTAATTATCTTATTTAAATAAATAAAAAGAGATGTTTTTCAGAAACTCAGTGTTGTGTGAATCATACTCCAAGCCGGGGTTTCTTGCAGTGCACATGCCAAGATAGTATTGTGTGTAATGAATGACATATTGGTATTACATGTAGAAAAATTCATATTGGTACTATTTTTGAAATTAATGTTTTACTTAGTTTATATATATATTTATATATATATATATAAAGAAGTGTTTCTAATTTAATTTGAAATAAAAAAATATTAAACAGTAAAATTATTTCAAAATAATATTTCTCAAAATATTAGTGTGTTACATTCTACACCCCTTAAAATGAATTTCACCCTACAAATTAGTCTGGGTAATCAAAGGTTTATAATTTGGATTCTTCATTCATATAAACCAACATAATAACAATTAATACTAAAACATTGCTAAAAATAGAAATTTAGAACCATAATAGCCACCCAAAGTAGCATATAATTGGGTTTCCACAAAAGAGAACATGGGATGGGTGTGAAGATTGGACAAGGAGGAAATACCTAAATATTTATAGGAATTTATTAAATTAATCAATAAAAACCAAGTGAATTATCAAAGGAAATTTGAGGGAATTAATGTTAGAATTCGGTGATTATTCCATAATCCATTGGTTCAACAGAATTAAGTTATTCAGACAACATTTTTTTGTATCAAATTCAGAACATTGAGGAATTCATGATAAATTTCTCTAAATGAGATTTAATTTTTGGGTGGTGATTTGAAAATTTTATAATACAACCATTACCTCATAGAATGAATGTAAACAAATTTACATTGATGATTAAATCCCTAAAAGAATCTTTTAACTAACCATTAGGCCCATAAAAGAAATAAAAGTCAATCTATATTTTCTCTTAAAATACATGAATTATTCTATAAAAATGAACACTAATAGTTCATAATAAATATTTACTCACTAGATAATAAATATTCATTAACTAGGACATCACGTCGGCCAATGGTAGGAGTGAAACCATTATCATCCATCGGTCATGGGTTTATTAACTATAGCCTTTTCTGACATGATTGGTTATCACTCGACATAAATTATGTCCTTTTTTTAAAAGAAAATAATATAATAAATAAATATGGAAATATATGAAATAAGGTTACTCACTCATTATTCATTTAATCAAGGTTTTCAACACACACTCATTGCACAAATACTTCCTCCAAAGAATAACATAAAATTTCATGAACGGTTAACATTATAACCCTTCCCCATGGTGAAAATAGAAAACATTAGAAAGAGAGTTGTGATATTATCTTAAAATTGGTTACCCTATATAACACTAAGATTATTTTGGTTTTCATATTCCATGAATATGAATAACCTCATCATATATTCTCTCAAAACATGGTATCCACCTAAATTACTATAAATCCTTTTGTAAAACACGGATTCTTCCTCATTACAATGTATATTGGATTTACTCATAAAATACAATAATGTTGTAAACATTACTAGGGTTAGTATTAACCACATATAGACATGTCTTTATATATTTCCAAGGTAATCAATATTGTGAAAATTACTTAATCATATCCATGTATCTTTATCTATACAACATTATCATATCATAGAGAATATAATAATTTTTAGCATCCCAAATAAATAATATCAATTTTTCATTAAATCACTTCACTAGTCCAACATAAAGGCTTAAATAGTGAGTGATAAAAACACAATTAAAACAATCTTTGTTTATTTAAAAATTTATAACTTTTTAGTCCAAATAAATAAATAATTAGACTACATAATCCTTAATCCATTAACGATAATACCTTTTTTCCTTTAACATTTCAACTGTAGTATCGTTATCATCTATAATGTGACTATTACACACACAACCTTTTTCATTATCTTTAGAAACATTTTTCTTAGGACATTCAGTTTTATATTGAACATTTTATTCATATTTAAAAAACTTACCAATTGATGAAGACATAGGGAGTCCAAATTCCCATCGATATTATTAACTAAAGTATTTTTTCCCCTTATAGTCACTATCTTTGTGTTTTTCTTTTTCACAATCAAAACACATTTTTGATCCTATAAGACATTCAAGTAGCTGATTATTTCCACATTCATGACATAAAAGAAACCAAATATTTTTTCTACTTGTCTTAATTAACTGAAATCTCATCGAACTTCTTCATTCACACCCTTAGTAAGTCTGAGAGTGCGTTAAGGTAAACATTGTTAATCATGTTCCATCAAAAATGATTAGGAATGATCATTAAATCATTCAATCCAGTGATCATCCAACTTGACTTCACATCAGAATATCTCTCATAACATTCTTCCTTGATCTAGTTCCTTATAGTTCCCTCAATTGACTAATACTAGAAGCATAGTTTGAACATTATATATCATAGCATAAAACAACACAGTCATGAAAATAATTACATACTGGGTGTCTAAATACTGAAAACATTCATTATCAATGACACATTGGGTTTATCCTAGGTTATTCAGAGTCAACTTATATCTAAATATTTTTTTATGGTTTGGGAAGAGTTTGTTAATTACCAATGCATATCTCGAATGATTTTTAGACTAGGTCTGAAATTAGGTCTATTGATTTGTACCAGATTACCCCGAGACAAGCCTGGATCAACTTGTCGGATATGTTACCCCTAGGTACACATTATATAGAGCCCAATCCATTTAAATAATCTAGATAATTATGTATTTCTATGAAACCATACACTCTATATTTTACCAAAATTCTAGAATATTTTCCAAAACAAGAACACATCATTATACATATCCTAGGAGACCTCCCATGAAATATTTGTAGATATAATCATAGGGATCTCACTAATGTTTCATCATCCATGTTTCTGAAGGTTAACTAACAATTTCAATGATACCAACTATAGTGACCCTGGCTTTACAAACATATACATTACATAACTTTTTGGTAATACCTATACATTGTAAAAAAATGACTCCCAATAACCATAGTTTGTATAGTGCCTTTGGAAGCATGGAAACATAAATAGTCAAAAAAAGTAATCTACATCATCTCCCACTTGGTTCTTCTCTACTAGAACCCTTCTTATATATACCAAACATAGTACATATCAACATAATATGGGGGAAAGGAAACCTAATAGAGGTGATATCAAATGTTCTGTAAGGTTTAACAAGGGATACATGTCAACATAAACACGAGTATAGTCATATGATAATGTGATCATGTAAATATAAGATCAAACCTTGGATATCTAATATTATAACATAGATTATTTCATAACTATTGGATGTTCATAACATATGAATCATATGAAATAATGATCATAATCCATGAAAACATATCATAGGAATAAGACACAAAAATTTGGAAACATATAATAATATAATATTATTTAAATAGTAGAAATTTCATGACTCACAAGACCATTTTAGTGGGAAACTCCTTTACTAAATTGGGTAACCCCGATTATATCCCAGTATTATTAACCGACTAACAGTGATTACATCTTTGTATTACTGAACTGAGTAACCTTTATTCTATATCTTTATTACAGAAATGATTAACACTCTTTACCAATCTATATTATTGAACATAGTTACCCTCATTCTAACCATGTATAATTGAACAAAGTAACCCTCATTCCGGCCATATTTTTCTGAACTATGTAACCCTCATTCCATCCATGTATTCCCAAACTGATTAACCCACATTCCATCCCTGTTTAATCTAATAATATTTTAATCTTTTCACAACACATTGGAGGGACATATAGGTGCCACCCATATCATAATGAAATCATACATACATATTCTACAAAATATATCATAACACATGAAGTGAATATGGTATCATAAATATGTAAACATATCATAACCTGTGGAAAGAGTTATAAATTTTGTAATCATCCCATCAAATGCATAACATATAAAAGTGAAATCAATTTCATATACGTATTACCGATGAAGGAGAAATGGGTTTCTTAAAGACCAATATATTAAGCATAACTAATTCATATAATATATAATAATGGAACCTTTAGATAATTTCATAGAATGAATGAGTAACATCAATAGATGTCATCTTAGATGTAAATTAATGTCAACATATCATATAAAATGGTTTTGGGATGAAAATATCATTTCTTGTTAAAAAATGAATTTTAATATAGAATACAATTTTGAAATTAATATCATAGAAAATACATTGATAACTTATAAAGAATGTATCAAATAATTTTGATAACTTTTTTCATTGAAATTTTTTAAAATAAGCTTAAAATTTTTCTGAAAATTCTTTTTTAAAAAATTTAAAACACTTTAACATGTCTTGAAAATGTTTAAAAAAACATTTTTTTATAATAAATTAAAGACTTATAAAAAAGGCCTGAAAATGTTTTGAAATACATTTTTCATGGAAACATATAAATGAATATTGAAAATATTTTGAAATCCATTTCATTGAAAATGCATTTCAAACTCATAAATAATACCTCAAAAAGTTTTGAAAATTGTTTTCCATGTAAAAATATAAAAGAATATTCAAACTATTTTTCAAAAAAATTGACTAAAAATTAAATTTAAAAACATTTTATTAAATATTAAGAATTTTAAAAATGAAGAGGAAGCATCGAACAAGTGATGGAGGGTAAACGTGTACATGTTGTTTGAGGATAAAAAAATATTATTTCTTAAAGGTAAAAAGGATATAATGGTTCCCTGTTTGGAATGAAAAAATAAGATTCTAATAAATAGATTGGTAAAATAAAAAAGGGAAAATATGTATTTTTGATATTATTGGGGAATTTTATAATATTCATGTATGCTCTTTTAGAAAAAATTGATTTCTGACCAAAGAGAGGGTAATGTTGGGCTTTAATAAAAAAACTTTTGTAAATATAGTATGTACCATAATGTGGGGTGTTTCCAAAATGTGGGATGTTTCTTTATAAAATGTGTTTCAATTAAAAATGCTAAAGGTGAAGGATAGGAGAGTTTTTAGGTTTTATAAGTTGTGTTGGGACATGAAATTAGGTTTCACGATCCATACATGGTTATCCCAAACTGTGTGGTCAAACATTGCGCTTAGGTCAAATTTTGATCCTATTTTTAAGAGCTTACTCGTTTTTTCACTATATGTTCCTAGTTTAATTCAAAACGCATGTATTTCAAGATTACTCTCTCAATAAGGCTGGACAACCCTCCCCACACAATTTGGAGCCATCCTAGAGCCTTCACATTGTGATTTGAAGTCCGATCCTTGAGGTTTGTCAACATTCCTTCTGGATTTGTCGTGTTTTCTTAGATCTTCTTAGATATGCATCTCTGATCTCTATTATTTATCAGAAATGAACCTATAGGGGCTAGATCTTCGTTTTGTGATGCCAAATAAATCAATTTTTAGTCGTGATCTTTCTAGGATATGACAACTAAGGTCGTTCTTGGAGAATCGACCCACTTTCTTATGTGTTCTTTTTCTATTTTCAATGTTTTGTCAAAACCATCGAGGTAGGTACCTTCACTCTCACCTCCTCATGATATAATTAATTGGATTAAATTAAAATTGGTTTATTGATTGTGAAATGCATGAAAAAATCATCATTAGAGATGATTTATGGTTTTTGTGAAATTGTGTGATCTTGGTTAATAGTTGTGCAAAGAAGATTTAGTTTTAGGAATTTAAAATAATGATTTTAAGTAATTAATTTTCTGGATTCGATAAATTTGTGATGAAAACGGGTCTTTTAATAAAAATGGATTTCAATAAAAATAATTTTTTATTGAAGTGGTTTGGAATTGAAATTGTTTGGCATTGAAATGGTTTTGATGGAAATGGTTTTCAATAAATATGTATTTTTATTGAAAGGGTTATTTTGGAATGATCATTTTAAATATTTTGTGTGTGTTCATGTTGCATATATGGGGAATGGTTGAATTAGGACCTTCTACATGGTGGAAAAGCCTTAATGGGCCATGGTAATTTCATACACGGGGCTTGTTTGAAATATGACATTGTGCTCGGTTCCAAAGGGTTAATAGCACATGGGAAACAATTACCTTATGATGACTTGGTAGATTGACAAAAAACAACTTATGAGTATGGAACTGTCATAACATAGAATGCATGGTAGGTTTCATGGGTTAGAATAATGGTTGATTATGATGAGAAAGGGGTATTGTGAAATGGTTGTAAAGTTAGTTTAGTTATTTTACAAGAAAAATAACATGCTTGGAAGATGGGGTTAAATTGTCCTTTTATACTTTTGGTAATGAATGGTTTTGGAAACATGTTTATTTTTAGCTATAAACTATTTCTGAGAAGTTTTTTAATATAAACTAATTTATATAATTATTACTAACTCTTTTATCCTAGTGCAATGAGTAGGGAAGTCATTGGGGAAAACCTACTGAATATTATACTCACCCCTCCTTTGGAACTTTGGTACTTTTGCAGATGCTATCTTCCGAGAGAAGGGAAATGCTAATGTTTCACAGATGTTTAGCACAACCTTGTGATGTATGGTTTGTTTGGAGATTTTGGAGCATGGAGCTTGTGGAGCATGGAGTCTTCAGGTCTTTGGAGTGTCCTGTGTGGTTTATCTATTGTGTACTTTTCTTCGTGGTTATTCATCCGTTGTTGCTTACATTGATGTGGTTGTGAGATACATGAAGTTGTTGAGATGTCTTCTATTTGTTTGTGCATCATATACTGAATGTTTGGTTATGATTGGTAGGATTATTGGTTTGTTTCAAAAAGGGTAAATTTTCCCCCACTTGTATTTGAAACCAATCGGCATTTATTTCCAGCCTTAGGCGTCTTGGGGATGTTTCTTAAGGGCTAATAATGACTCGTTGTACTCTCAAGCCAATGGGAATTGGCGGGCCATTAGAAATGGTATCAACTTGTTTGACCCTTACCTAACAAGTAATCATCGATCTTCCTATTTTTGGAGATGAAATACCTTCTTTAATATTCCTTGGGTGGGAATCATATAATTGTGTCGGATTTTCAGAACGTGAAATGTATAACATAAAAGCACATATCTAACCCTTTTATTCCTAAATTCATTTTACAAGGGAGTTGGGTAAATAATTGTTTGGCGACACTTCTAGAATTTTGAAATCTCATTTCCATGGGTTTAGCCAATAGGACAAGCATGACATGAATTGTAGGTGAATTAATTCCCACTAAAAGTGAATACATCATTTAATGGAATGATTAATGATTTGAAATAAAAGTGTTATATTTTGAAAAGGAATCGATTATTTTTTTCAAATGAAATATTTTGAAAAGGCTAATGCTTATCGTATTTTGAAAATGGGTTAATTTTCAAAAGTGTGTGATGTGTTTTAAAAAATGTTTGATCAAGGGAAAGATTTTGTTTTGGAAAACAATGTTGTGATAGTTGATGTGATATAATTTGATTTGTTAATCCAACTATTGCTAGAGAGTGAGATTAACAAATTTTGTTGTGAGGCATAGTAAATGGAACCAGGTAGCCATCATCGAAACCAACCGGAAGAAGTTGCAAGGAATGTGGTAACACCTAAACTAGCTGTGAACCATGAGGTAGTTCAGATTATTGTCCATGAATTCCAATTTGTGGACATAGGGAACTAGAGGAATGATCCTCGACATGTGGATAATATCGTCTAGTTCATGAAGAAAAATCCCCCTAATTTTCGGGGTGATTCCGAACATGAGAAGGTGGAGGTTTGGCTATATAGGATAAATTGTTTCTTCGACTTCATTGACTCACGAGTAAAGATAACTGTCAAATTGGAGACGTATATGCTCGTGGATCATTCACGTCAGTGGTGGGATTTAGTGGTTCATGCTAAATTGGATGAATGAATTACATGGGAAAATTTTGATGAATTTTTCAACAAAAAATTCTATCCTCACATGTTCTACATCTAGAAAATGATGTACTTCTTCATCCTGAAACAATAGAGTATCTCTGTCACAGAGTATGCGGCTATGTTCCTAAACTTTGTATTCTTTGCACCAAAAGTTGTGGCAATTGCCTCTTTGAAGGCACACATCTTTGAATTAGGGATACAATAGGAGATTCGTCAAAGATTGTTGCACTTTGTATTACAGATTATACAGAGATGGTGAACTGAGAGAGTATGGCTTAACATGATATCTTTGGATCTATGGGAGGAGGCATGATGATTCCTACAGGAAATGGTGGGAAATCAACCACTAGGAACAAGGGGAAAGGGACAACTATTTCCAAGGTTCAATTGGAAATCATAACCAGACGACTGGATCAATAAACATTCCTCTACAACCCCAGAGAAAAGAAGGTTTTTTCAATGTTGTTTTGTTGACCATATAATGAGTTAGTGTATGGAACAACCTAGAACCTGTCACAATTGAAACAAGATGGGACATCTCTAGCGCTATTGTAATAGTACTCCATAGTCAGGTGATCGAGACACTTCTCAGGTGTCGCTTGCGTCGTATACTTTGACTGGATGAGGACAACAGAATTAGTCACTTTAGCAGAGAAGAGCTATCCATGGTGATTCTAGAAATTCCATGACTTCTCAACCAGGGAAACCATTGAAAGTAAACAAGGATAATAGTGTAGTGAAGAAACAATTGTATGGAGCTGAGCAGATTATTGTTGATGACTAGGATGGACCATATATAGTGAGATGTATGATTCTTTTGAATTCTACATTTGTGAAAGTGTTGTTTGATACTAGTGCATCACATTCTTTCATTTCTTATCATGCTATTGACTTGCTATGTTTAACACTGGAAGTGATGCCTTATGTTTTGAAACTAAAAACTCATCTCGATGAAAGAAAATTTCATTACTTTGTGTGTAGAGCATGTGATATAACTATTGATGGATCTAATATAATATGTGACTTCTCGATGTTGGATATGGATATCTATGATGTAATCCTGGGTATGTATTGGCTAACAAAATTCAAAGCTCAAATCTACTGTTATATGGGAATAGGTAGATTCATAACTAAGGATAGAATCAAGCATCTCTTTAGATGAGAGAGCATTGTAAAAAAGGGTTCAATGAGCTTGTTGGCACCAACGATGTGAACGATCTCTTACAAATTGGCAGTGTTGACTTTGGCATCAATAGAAGACATCGAGAAAAATAGTTTTTGAGATGTTGTGGACAATTTTTAGATGTTTTCCCCAGTACATTGTTGGGTTACCACCTCTAAGAGAAGTGGAGTTTACGGTTGATCTCCTTCTAGGGACCAGTCCTATTTCACTTCCTTCTTATAGGATGGAACCAACAAAAATATTTGAGTTTAAAGTGCTGTTAGAAGTGCTAGAAAGCAAGGGTTGCATTTGACCAAGTACATCTCCATGGGCATCACCGGTTTTTTCATGATAAAGGCAGATGAAACTCTTCAGCTGTGTGTTGATTATCGTAAGCATAACCATGATATGATAAAGAAAAAATATCCACTTAAATTAATTAAATATTTGTTCAATCAATTATGGGGAGCTCAATGGTTATCCAAGATTTGTTAGCGATTAGGATTTCACCAATTGAGAGTTCTGAAAAAGGATATTCCAAAGACAGCTTTTAGAAGTAGATATTGCCACAATGAATATATAGTAATTCATTTCGGTCTAAAAAATTAACCATCAGTCTTCATCGAATTGATGAATCAGATATTTTAACAATATATTTATTCCATTGTTGTGGTGATTTAAGATGATATTTTAGTCTATTCATAGACAAGGGTTGATCATTAGGTTCACCTAGAAACAGTGTTACAAATCCTAAGAGATCATGTGTTGTAAACTAAATTATGAAAGTCGGATTATTGGATACCAAAATTATGTTTTATTTTCCATTTCATTTTTGAGAAATGTGTTTTTGTTGATCTTGGAAAGATAGAATCAGTTATCTCTTGGCACCACCGAAGACTTTTTTTGAGATATGGTGTTTTTTTTGGTCAAGCTGGTTACTGCCAACGCTTTGTGAATGACTTCTCGTGACTAGCTGCATCAATGAAAACCATGAAAAATGAGAATGATCTATTCCAATTGACATAAGAATGTGAGAATTATTTCCCGAATCTGAATGTTCGGCTTACATCGACACCTATATTGATCTATCCAAAGTCAAGATAGTGGTATATAGTGTATTGTGATGCTTTAAGATCAGGGTTGGGCTATGTTCTCATGCAAAGAGATCATGTAGTTACATATGGTTTAAGGCAGTTGGGGTAAATTAGGAGAATTACAGAAAACATTATTTGGAGTTATCTATAGTCATCCATGCTTTAAAAACATGGAGACGTTATCTCTTTAATGATAAGTTTACTATTTTTACGGATCACACAAGCTTGGACAAAATTTTCTCACAGTGAGATTCAAATATGAGGCAAAGGAGATTAATGGAGTATCTCCAAATGTTTTACTTTGACTTTATGTACACACTGGGGAATAGAAATTCAGTGGCGGATGCATTTAGTAGAATGTCATATGCTCAGTTAGAGAAAGAAGCTTCAGTTGAATGGAAGTTGATGTCAGTCATAGCCTACATGCATGTGGAATGTGAAGACTGAGGTGATGTTGTGGTTTTCTTTTCATCTATTCATGTTGATGATTTAGTAAAAATCACCAAATAGACACAAACATCTAATGCATAATGTTTTCTTATAAGTTCAAAAGTCAATGGTGGGGAGACCATTGAGGGCTAGAGACTTGATGGGGTTTCATTTTTGTGTTTCCGAGATAGGATGATTGTACCTATGGTTTGTCAGGAAAAACACTTTTATTCATACCACTATTCAAGATGGGTTGTATATCTAGGTACAAAAAATATTTATAAGGCGTTGAATGCACAGTTTTGGTGGAGTGGCCTGAAATGTTTGGTGGTCGAGTTTGTCTCACGGTGCTTATGTTATTTGTAGGTTAAAGAAGAGCATCATAGATGAGCTGGTATGTTACAATATTTATCCTTCCTAGTGTGGAAATGAGATCATATGGAAATGTATTTTGTTACAGGTCTTCCAAGAATTGTCTAGAAACATGATTCCATTTGGGTGATAGTGGATCGTCTAACCTAGTCGGCCCATTTCATCCCTATTTGTGAAACTCATACAATGGAGGATCTTTCAAGAATATATATCTGAGAAATGGCAAAGAGGCATGGTGTACCAGTTTCTATTGTCTTAGATAGATATCCGAGGATCATGTCACATTTCTAGAAATCCTTACAGCAATCCCTAAAGACTCAGTTGACTATGAGCATGGTGTATCATCCTCAGATAGATGGGAAATCCGAGTGGACAACACAAACTTTGGATGACAAGTTGTGGGAATGTGTAATGTTTTTTGGTTGATCATGGGAGGATAATACACTCTTATTGTAGTTCTCATACAATAACAACTATCAAGCCTCGATACAGAAGCCTCCTCTTGAAGCATTGAATGGGTGTCTTTGTCATTCTACACTATGCTGGGTGGAAATAAGATAATCTTCACTTGTCATGCCAAGACGTTTCCAAGAAACAACGAAGAAGATCCATTTTTTTAGTAAGAGGATTGAGATAGCTCAGAGTTGTTAGAAATCTTATGAAAGTCGCCATTAAAGACTGTTGTCATTCGCTATGGGTGATCACGTCTTCTTGGGGATCTCTCCAAGGATTGGACACTGTCACTTCATGAAGGATGACAAGTTTTCTCATAGATACATTGTCCCTTTTGATATTCTATAATGGGTTGGAGAGGTGGAATATCGGTTTGTATTACCACCATGGTTTAGTTTAGTGCGCAATGTGTTCCATGTATCCCAGTTGAAGAAGTATTACCCAGATCGGAACCATGTGATCAGCTGGGATCGCGTTGAGCTAGAACCAGATACATCACTAATACATATCTCTGTGCGAATCACGGATAGAGAAGAGAAAGTGTTGCATGGGAAAAGAATCGGATTAGTGTGGGTTTTATGGTAACATGGTCAGATTCAGGAAGTGACTTGTGAACATGAGAAATAAATGATAGAATAGTTGCTGAAACTCTTTTTGGATTATGAGGGTTTTTTACTTTCTGACGACGGAAGGACCAATGGTATGGAGAATGTAGTACCCCCCCGGTTTTGGTTACATAACCCCTTTCATCATGATTATTTAATATGGTGTGTATAAAATAAATATTTTCCATAAAATAGCAAGTTTCCATATTATAGAGAGTTTCCATTAAGTTGGGAGTTTCCATAATGTTTTTTGTTTCAATAAATTGGGGTGTTTCCATAAAGTGGGTTGTTTCCATAAAGTGGGTGTTCCATAAATTGGGATGTTTCCATAAAAAATGTGTTTCCATAAAAAGGGTAAAGGTAAAGGATTTGAGAGTTTTGGGGTTTTTATAAGTAGTTTTGGGAAAATAAGTAAGGTCGCAAGATCAAGACACGATTGGCCAAAACCGTGTGTTCAAACCATGCACATAAGTCAAATCTAGATCTTATTTCTAGAAGCTTACACGTTTTTCCTCTATAGATTTTGGTTTTCCTTCAAAACGCCCCTATTTCAAGATTACTCTCCCTAGAAGACTGGATAACACTCCACACACAATTTGGAGCAATCCTATAGCCTTACCTTGGTGATTTCGAGTTTGATTCTTGTGGTATGTCACTATTCTTTCCGGATTGGTCATGTTTTCTAAGATCGACTTAGATCTACTTCTCTGATCTCTATTATTTCTCTGATCTGAAACTATAGTGGGTAGATCAACAATTTTGGATGCCAACTTATTCAATTCTAATTCATGATCTTGCTAGGATAATAGAACTGAGTCCGTTCTGGGAGAATAGACCCGCATTCTTGTGCCTTATTCTTCTGTTGTCAATGATTCACCAAAGCCATCGAGGTAGGTGGATTCACTCTCATATCCTTTTTCTAGAATTAGTTGGCATAGATTTTAATTAGATTATTTACTGTGAAATGCATTGAAAAATATTCATTAGTGATTATTTTTGGTTTTTGTCAAATCGGATGATTGTGGTGAATAGTTGTGCAAAGGGGGTTTAGTTTCATGAATTTGAAATGATGATTTTAAATTATATATTTATAGTTATTGATAAATTGTTGATGAAAAGGGGGTATTCAATATAAATGTTTTTAATAAAAATAGAGTTTCATTGAAATGGATTGGAAATGAAATGTTTTCGCATTGAAATGGTTGTGACGAAATTTGTTTTCAATAAAAACGTTTTTTTGTTGAAAGGGTTGTTTTGGAATGGTATTTGGGAACATGTGGGTTTTGTTCAGGTTTCATATATGGGGCTTGGTTGAAATATGACCTTGTTCTTGATGCCAAAGGTTTAATGGAACATGGAAATTTTAAACATGGGGCTTGGTTGAAATATGACCTGGTGCTCAGTTCCAAAGGGTTAATGTCACATGGGAAATAATTACCTTGTGATGACATGGTACATCGACGAAAAACCTCTCATGAGTATAGAACTTTCATAATGTAGCACGCATGGTTGATTTCATAGGTTTGAGGAATGGTTGGGTATGCTGATAATGGGATATTATGAAATGGTTTTAAGGTTTTTAAGTTATTTTTCTATAAAAATAACTTGCTGGGAAAATTTGTTCCAATTGCACTTATATAATTTTGGTAATGACTTGTTTTGGAAACATGTTCATATTTTTTAATAAACCATTTTTGAGATGTTGATTTATTTAAACTACTTTATATAATTATTGCTAACATTTATATCCTAGTGGCGTGATTACAGATGTCATTGGGGAAAACCTACTAGGTTTTATACTCACCCATGCTTTGGAAATTCAATGATTTTGTAGATTATATCTTCTAAGACAAGGGAAAAGATAATTTTTCACACTTGTTTAGAACTACCTCGGGATGTATGAGATATTTGGTGATTTTGGAGCTTGGAGCTTGTGTAGCATGCATCCTTTGGGTTTATCTATTGTGTACAATGATTCATGGTTATTCATCCATTGTTGCTTACATTGATGTGGTTGTCAGATACATGATGTTGTTGAGTTTTCTTCTATCTATTAATGCATAATATAGTGAATTTTTTGTTATGGTTGGTAGGCTTATTTGTTTATTTCTTAAAGGGTAAATCTTCCCCCACTTGTATTTGAAACCCTTCATCATTTTTTCCGTCCTTGGGCATCTGGGGGATGTCGCATAAGGCCTAGTAATGAATCACTGTACTCCCAAGTAAACATTAATCGGATGGTCATTACAACTTTAAACCTTTACAAACACACAATCCATGAACAGAAAAAAAATCCATTACAAGGTAAACTATTGTATTAAAAAATTGTAATGAAAGTTAAGGGGCCGAAATAAAATCCCAACTGAAAATTACAAGTACGTCTGAAAAGAGAAAACAACTCATGGATCATCCACTGAGGATCCTACCTGATGTGTAGGTACATATCATCTCTATAGCATTCCACATTATCATGTCCCCTCTGTGTACCACCTAGTCTTGGCTCCCTCAAGTCTCAGCCTAGCTGCTCAATGTTTGCACAAGACACAACAAGCTGAGGGTGAATCCCATGCAGTGTTGGGTATAAATATACTCATTAGGGTCCCCGAGAACAAGGAAGGTCTCCTAGAGTTCCACAAAGGAAGAACCACAATTCAAGACCTCAAAAAAAATGAACATTGCAGTATTCAGCTCACACCTAGTATACAACTAAGTGAAATAGGAGACAAGATGTTGATCCACATAGGGTCGACATGTAGCTTAACCATGATGGGCCGCTTTAAGGCTTGTCCTCATCGGGTTGTAATGATGTTGATTCACATAGTGTCTCTATGATGTTGATCCACACAGGGTCTCTATGATGCTGATCTACACAAGGTCTCTATGATGCTGATCCACAAAGTGTTGCTATGATGCTAATCCACATCGGGCCACTCTAATGTCGGTCCACATTGGGTCACAGTTATGTTGATACATACATGGTCTCTATGATGATGATGCACCAAGGGTTTCTATGATGCTGATCAATATAAGGGAATTTTGATGCTAATCCATATAGGGTCTCTATGAAGCTAATTCATGATGGGCCGCTCTAAGTTTTGGCCTCCTCGGGTCGATATGATTCTGATCCACATAGATTCTCTACGATGTTGATCCAAATAGGGTCGCTAGGATGTTGGTACACATAGGGTCTCTATGATGGTAATCAACATAGGTTCACTATTCTTCATCATGTCAAAACCATCCACCAGATTCCTGCTCATAACACACTTTATTCTGGGAGAACCACTTCTCAAGCTACCAATAATATTTCAACAGGTATGTTATCCCACAAAAATTATACCCCTCGGAGAGACCCATCATAGAGGTCCGAATGTGATAGACGTTGTGTTGTTCAGATGCCCGGCCTATGTGATATGGGCACATTTGTAAAAAGGTCCAGGTTGGATTCAGGCCTGATCGAAGCCAATTCGCTCAACAAACTCTATCAAAACTCACTTAGTGTTTCTTCAAAATAAATATTTATTACAATGGTCCTTATGCCATATACGCCATGTCAATCAGACACCCGGTTGATTTGTTACATCCATTCCTATGAAACGGGGGTGATGGCACGTCATTCCGACCCGACTTAGTTGGGCCTGAAATAATATGCCATAGAGAACACTTCTCAAAATGGGGTTCCAATGCCACTGACGATGTGTTAACCAGACACCTGGGTCATCTGTTATGGGTGATTATTTATTTGGGGGCCTATTGGGTCTGGTCCCAGTTCGACGCTACATGTCCCGGGGCCTACCTAACCCCCTGGGTCCGGCCCATTAAGGTTCGTCATGGTTCCACTTGGTTCAGGCCGTCGAGGTCAGCCCAATGGTTCATGGGCTCGGGAAGTAGATTCCCTACCCCGCCGGTTGGGGCTCGGCCCACCAGCACTGGCCCACTAGGACGTGGGTCCAGCCTGGTCCTCCAAAAGGCTGACAGCCTCTTGCCTTGGCTTTGTAGTGGTGGGGCCGTTTCACCCTGCTGGTGGGGTGCTTTCCCATCACATTAAACGGTTGAGAGTTCTGCCGACTAGTTTCCGCCAATGCATCACAGCGTGGCGCTGCACCCCACCCTCCTTTTGCAGCCAGTTGGCCAAGGCTTCTACCACCGGCGGTGCCTATGGGTTCCACCACTTGTCCTGCATGGCTGGCTCGGGCTGGGGGCCTTCCGACACCACGGTGTGCCATCACACGCCACTGTTCACCACCCACAGCTGGTTGTTGTGGCTCTCTTCCAACCACCGATGACTTCTGTCAACATGGCACACCGGTGGTTCCTTCCTTGTGTCACCAAATGTGCTCTCGGGTCCGTTCATGGTGTTTTCTATGCCTATGGATCTCCCACACTGCCGTCGTAATAGTGTGACCTGCTATTTTGGGTTTCCGTCAATCTAAGGAAATCGTCCTCGATGAACGGACCACGAGCGTAGAGGCGGAGGGTTCTGGCCTTTTTGTTTGTCCCACGCCCTCTGCATTAATGTGATAGCAAGCGGGAGAAAATTTCATTCACCAAAGAAAACATCAAAAATTAACCCCCTACGAGGAAGAGATGTTCATTGAAAATGATCAGAGGAACCTCCTTTGTCATTGTCATCAGTTTGTGATTTAGTGGCACTCGTCACCGCTTTCTAGAACCGGTATCATCCTCCATGTGGTTGGCATCACGATGCATTTCTTGATCTTCGTCATTAGGTGATGATGTGCCATCACCCCTCCATAAGCTCCATATATATAGAAGGGGGAGGAGGTGGGTAAATCTCCACCGAATTTATAAGGATTATTTAATTAATGAACCTTCCAAAATCAAATGGAATGGTTACAGAAATAAAGGGGGTTCAAGCCATTTAATGGATTGACATGTCGTTGGTCCCGCCACCACCACTAATCTATCAGAGGAAAATAAAAAAGTTAAGTAAAGCAACATTTTTTTAGAAAGATGAAACCTTGTTAAGGAAATAAAGGTTCCTTTAATTAAAAATAATATCCAACTTACATTATCGAAAAAAAGAGATATATCAAAATCCCTCTTAAGAAGGGGTAAAGGCCTTCAGGTGGATGACTATACAAGTTGAAATCATCAAACTGATCTTGAGTCAATAAGATTTTCCTTATGACTTTTCCATTCCTTCTTGTTTTGAAAATCACGAACACCTTTTTATAAGGAAAATTTCTTTTATAAGGAAAATTGCTTTTTCATGGAAAATTTCTTTCTTAAGGAAAATTGCTTTTATAAGGAAAATTGCTTTTATAAGGAAAATTGCTTTTATAAGGAAAATTGCTTTTATAAGGAAAATTGCTTTTATAAGGAAAATTGCTTTCTTAAGGAAAATTGCTTTCTTAAGGAAAATTTCTTTTATAAGGAAAATTGCTTTTATAAGGAAAATTTCTTTTATAAGGAAAATTGCTTTCTTAAGGAAAATTTCTTTTATAAGGAAAATTGCTTTTATAAGCAAAATCTCTTTTATAAGAAAAATTATATGTACCATATTTTCATCCATATTTTTTTTCTTAAGTATGAGATTCGGATTCATTTTCTCGGAATCGTTGAAACTTTGACATAAAGCATTCTGTTTTAGGATTCGGATTCTGGATAAGAACTATAAGGATGTTTCATTCCGAATTCCAGATATGAACTCTGACTAAGTTCTATTCCAGATTCAGGATATGAATTCTGAAGAAGAATGCTCATTACGAATTCTAATGAAGAAATCTCATTCAGAATTCCCATTACGAATTCAGATGAAGAATTCTCATTACGAATTCTGATGAAGAATTCTCATTACGAATTCTGATAATGATTTCTCATTACGAATTCTGATGATGAATTCTCATTACGATTTCTGATGACAAATTCCTATTCCGAATTCTCATTCCGAATTCACCTATTAAACAGAATTTGAGTATCTTTGTTTTATACACTCTGAATTAATTCAGACTCCGAAAAATATATTTGTTAGACTCCGAACTTTTATATTGCTTACACTTCTAAAATTTGTCTACTCTTTATTGTTGTTCCTTACACTCCAAACCTTCACTCCGATGATTTCATTCTGAACTTTTATGTTAGAGTTTTAAACAATGTCGTACATTCTGTTTCACTTGTTTTGTTATAAAACGATGTCGTCTGTTTTGTTATAAACTAACCGTTGTCTAAGTGACACGTGTACAGGTCTCTCCGATCATTAAGGAAAATATGACCGTTGGAGAAGGAGCCGACCTAACCTATAAATAAGAGCTCATTTGAAAGAGCTCATTGCCGATAGCTGTTGCAAGTGATGAAAGGCTGACTAATCTGCTTGAAGTGATTTCTAGAGAGAGAGTCTCTTATTAACTCTCAAAGCTTCGTGCGACTCCAAATGTTGGTGATTACATTCGAGGGCTTCCGGGGATAGGAAGACAGAGGTGCCGACTACCTTAAAGTTCAAGGGCTTTCTTGCTGAGGAAGACAGAGGTTGCCAACTACCTTGAAGTTGAGGACTTGCGGGGATAGCAAGACAGAGACTCTGATCATCGTATCGAGGGCTTACCCTAGTGTGGGTAAGACAGACTTGCTTGAATGTATAAATCAAGGGACCTTTATCCAAGGTTGTTGGATACCCTTCTCTTTGGATTAAAAGACTTATATCTTGTTACTAGTAGTTCTACTACTTGTTTTTATTCCGCTGCATTTTGTAATATAAGGAAAGTATAACTTTCTTATACTTCCTTACTTGTACTTTGCTTCATTTAGATTCTGTACACATTAAGGTAGAATCTCATATTGTAATCTTTTGTTAAGTGTCATCTTCTGGAACCATATTTCCGGAACCCTCATTCGGAATCTCTTTCCTAGTTTGCATTCGGTGTTAAGAGGTGTTGTGAATTTTCTTAGTTTAACTTTGTTAAACTTCGCATTTTCCTTTGCTTAAGGAAAACATAGTTATTCTTAACTAACTTTAAGGGTTCCAAAGGAATTTTTAATGTATACAATTCACCCCCTCTCTTGTATATTGAGAGTCTCACCACTATTTCGATCCTACAATTGGTATCAGAGGTTGGAAACCTCTTACTCTATACCAATCTTACATTTGGTATCAGAGCAGGTCTCTGAAATACTTGTACCCACATACAAGTTTTTCTTTCTCACTTTTTCATTACGAACTTTCTCATTCCGAACTATCTTATTACAAATTTTCCCATTCCGAACTTTTCCCATTCCTAACTTTGTTATTACGATTCTTTTGCTACTAACAAGTTTGTGTGCAAAGTTATTTTAAGTATGACAGGAATTAATGTTGGATCAATTGATAATCTGAATCCTACAAGACCACCTATCTTTGATGGTAATGACTATGAATACTGGAGAGATCGTATGAATACTTTTGTTATCAATACTGGTGTAGACAACTTTGTTATGCGTAGTTGTGATTATAAAATTCCTGACAAGGAAGTCAGAACTTTTACTAACCAGGAAAAGCAAGAATATCAACTCAACTATAAGGTACGCAATACTTTACTATGTTCAATGACCAGAAATATATATAGCCAAATTTCTTCTTGTGAAGCAGCTAACTGTATATGGAAGAAGTTAGAGGTTACACACATTGGGACATCCAAAGTGATTGAGACTAGAAGAGCTATGCTTAGAGATGAATATCATGGCTTCAATTTTCCTTATGGAGAACCTATCTGTAAAGTTCAACAAAGATTTATGACCATTGTCAACAGTCTACAATCTATGGGAGAGAAAGGTTTTTATGATGAAGCTCTTGTGGACAAGATAATTGACATTATGACCAATGAGTGGGAATCCAAGAGAACAGCTAAAGATGAGAACAAGAAGGTAACTCAAATTACTCTTGATGATATTTTTGGAACTCTTTTACAACATGAAACAAGAATGAAGAGAGATGATGACAACATCAAGAAGAAGAATGGAAATGGTACTGTTGATTTTACTACAAGTTCAAATCAGATGAAAGCTAAGGCTCCTGGGAGAGTAACCAGATCCAAGTCTAAGAAAGTTATTTTCCAATCCGAATCTAGTGAGAGTGAAGTCTCAGAAAATGAATTAGCCAATCTTGCTCGAAGGATGAACAAGATAGCTGGACAGAAAAATTTTCAATCTAAGTATAAGAAGAAGGATAAGAAAGATAAGAAAGATGGAGAAGTTACTTGTTATGAATGTAAAAGAGCTGGACATATTAGACCAGATTTCCCTATGCTCAAAAAGAAAGAAAGGAAGGAAATACATTCAGACAGGAACATGAAGAAGTATTATAAAGCTAAATCTAAGAAAGTTCTGAAAGCTAATGACTCCTGGAGTGCCAGTGGTGGTGACTCTTCAGATTAATCTTCTGATTATGAATCTTCAGGACAGAAGAATCTTGGTCATATAGCCAGATTACCTATTGATAATCATTGTCTTATGGCTAAGGTACGAAATGATGAATCTTTGACCAATGTTTCTTTAAATTCTAATGATATTAAGTATTATAACTCTTCTGATGAAGAATCATCTTCTGATGAGGAAAATACTTTACCCACTTATGAATAAGTCTCTAGGTTTGCTGAACTTCTTGAGATTGAGAATTTCAAATTCAACAAGAAACTTGATAAGGAAAACACTAGGAATTCTGTTCTTACAAAAGAGATATCAGATCTTTCTAAAGATCTTGATAGGAAAAATTCTGATTTTGAAAGTATTTCAAAAAATCTTGAGGAAGTATGTTATGAGAAGAACAAACTTTCTAAAGAATTAGAAAAAGTAATTTCTAAGAAAAATGTTTTCGAGCCTAACTCTAGTTCCAAAACTAATGATTTTGAGGATAAAAACTTGGTTGTAAAACTCAAGTCTGAAATTTTTTCCTTAAAGAAGTGTTTATCAAACTTTACCCATGGTAAGGAAAATTTTGATAAGATGTATTCCCAAATACGAACTTTAAGAAATAAATCCGGATTTGGTTATACCCATACAAAACTTATTTTCAGTAACAATTATTTTGTTCCTCAAAGTGCCCCATTCTGTACCAAGTGTCAATGTGGTGGTCACTGAGCAATGAATTGTTCCTTAAACAAAACCCAGTATCTAAGATTTCACAAAGCATAATTTTCTATGAAAATGTGGATACCTAAAATTTTATTATCTGGAAATCTCGGATCCAAACAAGTTTGGATTCTGAAAGTCTAATTTTCTTCTTGATTTCAGGAAAATAAAGAAAGTACCAGCAACAATACATGGTACATGGATAGTGGATGTTCCCGGCACATGACTGGTTACAAAAGCTATTTTGAAAAGATTATCAAAATGAAAGGAGGATAGGTAACTTTCGGATACAATGCTATGAGAGAGATTGTTGGTATTGGTAATATTGTTTTTCTTGGTAAAACCTTGATTTCAAATGTTCTTTTTGTTAAAGGTATTAAGCACAACCTCATTAGCATAAGTCAGTTATGTGATGAAGGTTACCTTGTGAATTTTAGGAATGATAAGTGTTTAGTACACAATTCCAAGGAAGAATTTATTCTCTCAGCCAATAGGCAAGAGAATGTCTACACTATGAACCTAGAAGACCTCAGGAGCCAAGATTTACCTTGCTTAAGTGCAATGGAAGATCATTTTTGGTTATGGCATAGAAGATTAGGACACTATAATATTAGAAACCTATGTAAACTCCCTAAGAAGAAACTAGTTAAGGATCTACCGGAGATTAGATTTGATTCTTCTAAAGTTTGTGATCCTTGTCAATATAGAAAGCAATATAAATCTAGTTTTAAGTCAATCGGTGAAGTCTCAACAACTGATTCATTACAGTTAGTGAACATGGATCTTTTTGGTCCAACACAAACTGGAAGTATTGGAGGCAAATACTATGTATTTGTTCTAGTTGATGATTACACTAGATTTACTTGGGTCTATTTTCTAGCAAAGAAATCTGAAGCTTTTTCCTATTTCAAAAGTTTTAGAGCTCAAGTGAAAAATGAGAAAAACCTTCCATTGAAAACCATTCATAGTGATCATGGAGGAGAATTTCAAAATTCAGATTTTGAAACTTTTTGTAGTAAGAAAGGTATTACTCACAATTTTTCAGCACCTAGAACTCCTCAACAGAATGGTGTAGTTGAAAGAAGAAATAGAATTTTTCAAGAGATAACTAGAACCATGTTGAGTGAATATTCTATTGCTAGACATTTCTGGGCTGAAGCTGTAAGTACTGCTTGTTATACTATAAATAGAGTTTTGATTAGACCTTTTCTTAATAAAACTCCTTATGACTTATGGAATGGTAGAAAACCAAGACTTTCCTACTTCATGGTTTTTGGTTGCAAAGTATTCATTTTGAATACTAAAGACAACTTACATAAATTCGCACCAAAGACTGATGAAGGAATTTTCTTAGGATATTCCACAACCTCTATGGCTTATAGAGTTTTTAATAAAAATACTTGTACTGTTGAAGAAACAGTACATGTAAAATTTGATGAGTCGGATCCTTTTGTTTTTAAACCATCTCAACTTACATCTTCGGATGTGTTTTCAAAAACTGATTTTCAACCTTTGATAGAAGAACCTTCTGATAAGGAAATTGTTCTAGAAGATACATCTGAAACATTTACCCCAGAAGACTTCTTACCCTATGTTGATGAACAGGTTTTACAAAACAAAAATCATGTGTTTCTTAAGAATCATCCTAGTGATAGTATCATTGGTGATGTAAACCAACCTGTAAGGACTAGAAGTTCCTTAAGAAATGAAGTAGAACATCTAGTATTTCTTTCCCAATTCGAACCTAAAAGTACTGATGAAGCTTTAGCTGATGATGATTGGATCAAAGCAATGCAAGATGAACTAAATGAATTCGAAAGGAATAAAGTCTGGACCTTGGATGAAAGACCTAAGGAAACTTCTCTTATTGGAGTAAAATGGGTTTTCAGAAATAAATGTGATGAAAATGGATTCATTGTTAGAAATAAAGCTAGACTTGTTGCTAAAGGCTATAATCAACAAGAAGGAATAGACTATGAATAAACCTATGCTCCAGTAGCTAGACTTGAATCTATCCGTATTCTACTTTACTTAGCAGCATTATTTAATTTAAAACTTTTCCAAATGGATGTGAAATGTGCTTTTCTTAACGGTTATGTTCAAGAGGAAGTTTTTGTTGAACAACCTCCTAGCTTTGAAGATACAAAACATCCTAAACATGTTTTTAGACTTACCAAAGCTTTGTATGGCCTTAAACAAGCCCCACGAGCATGGTATTAAAGACTCACTGGATTTTTGCTTCAAAATAACTATGTGAAGGGAAATGCAGTTCCGACCCTTTTTATAAAGAAAGATAAGAAAAATGTTTTGATTGTTAAAATTTATGTTGATGACATTATATTTGGTTCAACTCAGCAATCTTTGACTGACACCTTTGCTAGTCTAATGAAATCTGAGTTTGAAATGAGTATGATGGGTGAGTTAACATTTTTCCTTGGTTTTCAAATTTCTCAAAAACCAGAAGGAACCTACAAATCTCAACATAAGTATATTAAAGATCTTCTTAAAAATTATGGTTATGACAACACTAAGAGTACAAGTACTCCCATTGGTACCTCAAACTATTTAGATCTTGACGAAGCTAGGAAACCAGTAGATCGAACATCTTTTAGAGGTATGATAGGATGTCTACTATACTTAACATCTAGTCGACCAGACTTAATGTTTTCAGTATGCTTATATGCAAGATATCAATCCAATCCTAAGGAATCTCACTTAATGGCAGTAAAAAGAACTTTTCGCTACCTTAAGGGAACCATGGATCTAGGATTATTTTATACATCTGGAAATGATTTTGTTCTAAAAAGATTTTCTGATGCTGACTTTGGTGGATGTAGAATGGATAGAAAATGTACATCCAGAACTTGCCATTTCTTAGGAGATTCTTTAGTTTCTTGGTCCTACAAAAAGCAACATTCTGTAGCACTCTCCACTGCTGAAGATGAATATGCAGCAGCTGGAAGTTGTTGTGCACAAGTGTTGTGGATGCAACACACACTCACAGACTATGGCTTGAGTTTTACTAAAACTCAAATTTTGTGTGATAAGACAAGTGCCATTGCCCTAAGTAAAATCCCTGCACATCACTCTCGTGCAAAACACATAGATATTAGGCATCACTTTCTTAGGAATCACACACTTAAAGGAGATATTATTCTTCAGTTTATCGGAAAGCAAGATCAACTTGCTGATATTTTCACAAAATTTTTGCCTTCTTATAGATTT
Organism: Viscum album; assembly: GCA_963277665.1. Classification (NCBI taxonomy): domain Eukaryota; kingdom Viridiplantae; phylum Streptophyta; class Magnoliopsida; order Santalales; family Viscaceae; genus Viscum; species Viscum album. The sequence continues at coordinate 596,151,916 of OY728159.1, read as the reverse complement.
GAATATATTAAACATAAGTTAGGGATGATAACCATAAGGTAATCCTCCTTAAGTAACTTTCTGTTGAAAAACTATCCTTACAGCAATAAACTCCTTTTCATAGGGGGGGTACATTTGTTTGTTAGTTTAACAAAGTTTTTTTTTCAATGTTTGTTTTCAAACTTTTAGGAAAGAAGATTTCCGGAATGGAATTTACGGAACTACAATTTTCCACATTGGACATTTTCGTACAGATACATCAGAAATGGAAGTGTTCGTATTGAACCTTTCCGGAATGGAAAATTTCGTACTAGAAGTTTCATAAAGGAATTTTCATACCAAATTCTTCGTAATTTATTTTTCGTACTAAGTTTTTCGTAGTGATTTTTTTTCTTACTAAGATTGTTTTTCGTACTGAGTTTTCTGTAATGAATGTTCTGTAATGAGTTTTTCATACTAAGTTTATTTTTCATAGTAAAATTTTTGCGAAATCTGTCTTCTCTTAATAAGTTTTTTTCTCTAGTCTTCTTTATATTACCCATTACGAATAATCCTCCTAAGTCATTCCGAAAGGTATAATTTCCCTACTCATGTTTTCATAGCCATATTTTGCTTGCTGGCATTTTCTTGTTCTATGTTTTCGGATTTTAGGTTTCTTAATTGTTTGTCTTAATAAAAACCTCAAAAAGATCGGATTCAAGTTTTCAACCATCAGATCTGATCTCAGCTCATTCCAACCGTTAGATCAACCGTGGAAGTTGAACCGTCATCTCGTTTCCTATATAAAGGTGACCCAAATACTCGTCCCACATCGATCTCAAGCTCTCGCGTCCCGAATCTCTGCCTCTCTGATTTAAGGCCGTTTCGAACTTCAGTTTTTTCCTTTCCGAACTTCTCAGAGGACTTCAGATCCGAATGTCAGTGGAGTTAGCATCTCAAGAAATGTCATCCACAAAGCCTATTTCGCAATGGTTAGTTTACAGAGAAAGGTTAGTCCATCCAGATTTCTTCACCAACTATGATTCCCTTATTTCAAAGAACATTAATATGAATGGCTGGGAAGATGTTGCGGTGTCAAAAACCGGGAACCAAGATGAAGTGTATTCAGACTTACTTGTCGAGTTTTATAAATCAGTTTCCTTCTTTAAGGAAGATAATAGGGAGAAGTTCTCTTTTAAGTCTTATGGCAAGACTTACAAGCTTTCTCACACCAAAGATGCAAGCATGGTAGGACTGTCTTATGAATGAGAAGCCGAATTTATTTCGCATGTGTTGCCAGATTCTAAGGGTAGCTTCGACAAGGAAAAAGCCTTAGAAACTCTCGGACTAGCTGATGACAAGGCTCCGAAGATTTCCAGTTTATCTACAAATTTCTGGATTCTGGAGTTATGGGTGCAAGGACTTATCGTACCGAGGAAAGGTGATAAAGATAGCTTGAAGAAAAGTGAGATATATATCTTAGATTTCCTGATAAATCTAAGGAAGTTTAACTTGATGAAGCACATTCTTCTTACAATAGAAAATTTGAAGAAAGGAAATCTGAGAGCTCAGATTATTATGTATCCAGCAATCCTCTCCAAGTTAATTGTTCGACGCCTTGAGTCTTTCAAAAAGGCTTGAAAATCTAAGCCAAGAGTTTGCAAGATCATGCTGGTCAGTGATGTTACTCTTAAGAGGATGGATGTGGCTTTCAACAAGGAAACTGGTGAGTTCTCCGATTTGCCAAATCAAGAAGAAGCGGCTCCAAAGGATGTTGAACCCGAATCGTCTAAGCCAGTAAGGAAGAGAAAGCTGAAAGAAGTGGAAGTACAAGCAGAGAATCCTAAGTCTAAGGAAGTCCATTCTGCACCTCCAAAGACTAAGAAGAAGAAATCCTATCCTGATGAGGTTGTTATGAAGTGGAGAGCAGATAAAGAAAAAAGAAAACAAGGGGCTCCACAGTTCGGATTGGACCCTGCGGAGGCTAAGGCCTTGAAGGATAAAACTACTGATGAGCTTGAAAAACAAGCAAAGCAAAAGAAGCTCAAGAAGAAGATGTCTGAGGCTGAGGTAGCTCAGGCTTTGTTGAAATTCAATGAAATGGTTTCAACAACTATTCCAGTTCCGAGATCTTTCTCCTTGGAATCTCTACCTGAGACTCCAGGAAGAAATTTTGTTGCTCTGGAAGAAGCTGTTGCTAAGAATACTGAGGAAGTAGAGAAAGTTGAGGAAGTGTAACAATTAGAAGAGGGTGCTGAAGGAAGTGGTGAAACCGGAGATGTGCTGAAACAAGTAGATGATTATAAGGGGACACCTTCGGAACACATATCACTCCGAACTTCTGAAGCAGAATCTTCAAAACTAGTTACTCCAGCAATAGAAGAAGAGAAAGGAGAAGAAGAAGTTTCTTATCATGGAGAAGAAGAACATCTTTTACTTGATGTTTCTCAGAAGGAAATCATAGGGGTCCATGTTCAGGAAGTCGCTGATGAAGAAGATAATGTTGTTCAAGTTTCTGATAGTGAGAAGAGAACTCCGGAACAGGATTTAATTCCGGAAAAAGACAAGGGAAAACAAATTCTTGCTGATACTCCGAGCTCAGAAGTGAGGAAGAGGAAAGATGTTGGTATCTCTTCAAAGAGAAAGCTTGAACTTGTTGAAGAAGAAATTTCTCCAAGAAAAGTTTCAGATTCGTAGTCATCTTCGGTGGGGCATGACTTTGTTGTTCAGTATTTGAAGAAGTTGGTGGGAACCATTCCGACCTTCTCAAGTACTGATTCAAGATGCCAGATGCTCCAACATGCTTTAAATCAGAAAACTGACTCCGTATCTATGGTTATGGACAAGTGTGTTGAAATAGAGGCCCAATTCAAAACGTTTTTCGTTGGCTACGAAGCTCATAGAAAATATTTCAAGAGGATGAAAAACTGGTCGAAGAAGATTGTTGAAGAGATGAGGTTATTCGATGAGTTTCAAGACAATGTTAAAGATGCTTTTGAGACCTAGGACAAGAAGATAAATGAGTTAACTGCATCCTTTGAAAAGAAGTTGACAGAAGAAAAGAACTTCCGGATTCAAGAAGTGAGAGATCTAAATGGGAAGCTCAATTCCGTTTCTCAAAACTGGAAGTTTGAAAGGGATCGTAGGATTGATTTTGAATAAAGGATGAAGGCTCGGGAAGAAAAGATCAAAGCTCAGGAAGAAAAGCTGAAAGCCCAGGAAGAAAAAATTGAAGCTCAATCCGAAAGAATAGTTGTCTTAGAGAAGAAAGCTAAAGAAGATCATAAAGACCTAAAGAAGATCAAGACTATTCTAAAGGAGCTCATGTCAAAGGAAAAAGATTTGAAATAACCAAATCCGATCTTTTTGTTGTATTTTTTTCTTTGTTGTCGAGATTTCAAACCTAATGAAATTTTTGCCTCTCGTTTGTTTTGTTATCATTACTAATATTTCAGGTACTTTGTTATTTTTTTCCATTACCTCCAATTATTTTTGAAAATCACAAAGGGGGAGAAGGAAAAGATCCTTAAGAAAAAGAAGAACTCTAATAAGATTTTATCAAAGGGGGAGAAGAAAAGGATCCTTAAGAAAAAGAAAAACTCTAATAAGAGTTTGTTTAAGGGGGAGCTTTTTCATTAAAGAAGACCTTCTTATCTATCACTCCGGAAATCTGAATACGATCCTTAGAAATTCAAAGCCTAATGGGGAGTTAGTCGTATTCATCAATATCCTTAAAGAAAAGGGAGATAAGCCTTAATGTTTTTCTTTCCTCTTATAATTTATTTTTCGTAAGGATGTTTGTGCTTTCCAAAAAGGGGGAGATTGTTGAGTCAATATGGTTTTCCTTATGACTTTTCCATTCCTTCTTGTTTTGAAAATCACAAGCACCTTTTTATAAGGAAAATTGCTTTTATAAGGAGAATTAATTTTTCAAGGAAAATTGCTTTCATAAAGAAAATTTCTTTTATAAGGAAAATTCCTTTTATAAAGAAAATTGCTTTTATAAGGAAAATTGCTTTTATAAGGAAAATTGCTTTCTTAAGGAAAATTGCTTTTATAAGGAAAATTGATTTTATAAGGAAAATTGCTTTTATAAGGAAAATTGCTTTCTTAAAAAAATTGCTTTTATAAGAAAAATTGCTTTTATAAGCAAAATTGATTTTATAAGAAAAATTATCCTTACCATATTTTCATCCATATTTTTTTTCTTAAGTATGAGATTCGGATTCATTTTCTCGGAATTGTTGAAACTTTGATATAAAGCATTCTGTTTTAGGATTCGGATTCTGGATAAGAACTATAAGGAAGTTTCATTCCGAATTTCGGATATGAACTCTGACTAAGTTCTATTCCAGATTCAGGATACGAATTCTGAAGAAGAATTCTCATTACGAATTCTCATGAAGAAATATCATTCCGAATTCCCATTACGAATTCTGATGAAGAATTCTCATTACGAATTCTGATGAAGAATTCTCATTACGAATTCTGATAATGAATTCTCATTACGAATTCTGATGATGAATTCTCATTACGATTTCTGATGACGAATTCCTATTCCGAATTCTCATTCTGAATTCACCTATTAAACAGAATTTGAGTATCTTTGTTTTATACACTCTAAATTAATTCAGACTCCAAAAAATATCATTGTTAGAATCCAAAATTTTATATTTCTTACACTTCTAAAATTTGTCTACTCTTTATTATTGTTCCTTACACTCCGAACCTTCACTCCAAAGTTTTCATTCTGAACTTTTATGTTAGAGTTTAAAACGATGTCGTACATTCTGTTTCACTTGTTTTTGTTATAAAATGATGTTTTCTATTTTTTTATAAACTAACCGTTGTCTAAGTGACATGTGTACAGGTCCCTTCGATATTTTAGGAAAATATGACTGTTGGAGAAGGAGCCGACCTTACCTATTAATAGGAGCTCATTTGAAAGAGCTCGTTGCCGATAGCTGTTGCAAGTGCTGAACGGCTGACTAATCTGCTTGAAGTGATTTCTAGAGAGAGAGTCTCTTTTTAACTTTCAAAGCTTCGTGCGACTTAGAATGATGGTGATTACATTCGAGGGCTTCCGGGGATAGGAAGAAAGAGGTTCCGACTACCTTAAAGTTTGAGGGCTTTCTGGCTGAGGAAGACAGATGTTGCAAACTACCTTGAAGTTGAGGACTTGAGGTGATAGCAAGACAGAGACTCTGATATTCATATCGAGGGCTTACCCTGGTGTGGGTAAGACAGACATGCTTGAAAGTATATATCGAGGGACCTTTATCCAAGGTTGTTGGATACCCTTCTCTTTGGGTTAAAAGACTTATATCTTGTTACTAGTAGTTCTACTACTTGTTTTTATTCCGCTGCATTTTGTATTATAATGAAAGTATAACTTTCTTATTCTTCCTTACTTGTACTTTGTTTCATTTATATTCTATACGCTTTAAGGTATAATCTCATATTGTAATCTTTTGTTAAGTGTCAACTTCTGGAACCATATTTCCGGAACCGTCATTCGGAATCTCTTTTCTAGTTTGCATTCGGTGTTAAGAGGTGTTGTGAATTTGCTTAGTTTAACTTTGATAAACTTAGCCTTTTCCTTTGCTTAAGGAAAACATAGTTATTCTTATCTAACTTTAAAGGATCCAAAGGAATTTTTAAAGTATACAATTCACCCCCCTCTTGTATATTGAGCATCTCATCACTATTTCGATCCTACAATTGGTATCAGAGGTTGGAATCCTCTTACTCTATACTAATCTTACAACTGACTCCATTGATAGAAATTGTATCTACAACTAAGTTAGCTTCACTATAAGTGTGGGTGATGATATGAATCATGGTAGGAAGAGAATCGAAGCAACTCATCGATCTATTAGTAAGATTCCAAGATAAATAGTAAGAACACATCCTAATGGATGAAACAATAATAGAAGAATCACTTACCAACCAAACATTGTCCACCCACGAATCCTTGCTTTCTCCACCACAATAATGATACCAATCATTTATGATTCAATTAAAGAGGATATACCACAGGGACCCTGAATGCATCCCATAACCTTCCATTGGTGATCCCTAAAAATAGATTCATATCTAGAGGGGCCATGATTACCCCTTGAGTCCCTATCCGAATTAACCTTAATCCATCCAACAAAAGGTTTATTCCCTATGATCTCAAAAGTACCATACAGAGGTCGGAAAGTACCTTTGATACAAATTCAAGTAAGAACTAAGAAATAATGTATTAAATTAAAGTAGAATTGCTTCCTGGGTAGTCTTGCCTCATGAATAGAAGCCATAATTCTTGAGAAAGTAGCATTGACAGAGAAATATAGACCACCATAAAGTTACATTGTCATATTATTATTGTTTTAAAATGTCAAAAAATTAACTTCTTCTCCAAAAAAACTATGGTCTAAGTGAAGCCTCACATAAGAGAATACCAACTCTATGAATTCAATGGTTCTCTTAGATTTTGGTTCCAAGATATGTGTCAAAATATAGAAAACGCCCCTCGCGCAGTTAGTGAATATACCGAAATAAGGTTCATAAAATAAATAACAGTCAACCCTGACCCGTGATGGTCGATGTTAGGCTTCGTCTAAGGGTAACATGCCTTAACGATCTCAAATGTACTCTTTGATTTTTAATATGAGTTACCGTTTAGATGTTATAGACTTTACAATAAAATAATTATCACTTAATTATTTTATTTACGCTGAAAAACTAGCATCTACTGGTAGCCCATGCTGACCATTATTAGTATCATCATAAGGAATTAATACCCACATGAGTTATGTTGTGGTATTATATTTTTAATCTGATTCACCATTCATGAGATATAAGCATTTGAAAAATAAATAATTTTATTTAATAATTTTATTTATGGTTATTGCATTTTCGGGTTTTCACCCTGGTGGTCTCTGCCGACTAAACATAGGTCGCATTAGGGTTAAACTGCTATCATGAATGCAATGGAACCCTTCGATTTCTGATGTGGGCACTCATTTATGAGTTATTTCTCTTTTATTGGGAAACCACTCGCATGTACTATTTTAAACATAACATTGTTCGACGGATCTTTCCAGGCACTCTGGGCCTCAGAATTACACACCGTCAGATTTTGTGGCCTCAAAATAATTCCACATAATAAAAAAATTATACAGAATTTCTAGGACATTACATTATCCCCACCATAGGGATTTACGACCTAGAAATACAATATAAGGAAAACCAACCAAAAAAGGGTAATGACCATGAATCTGAGCCTCCTGCTTCCATGTGCTCTTCTGGTGGTTCCCATGCTTCCACCGAACTCGCAGCAAAGGGATCCACCATCCTTGAAGGACTCACTCCTGTTGATCCTCTATCTCCACTGGGAACTGTTTGAAATTTTCCCCACTATCGAAATTCAACTCACCCTAGTTGATAACGTGCGATAGAACATGCATGTATCTCTTTAGCTAGGATACATAGAAGATGTCTTTCACCCTCTCCATATATGGTGGGATTGCCATGCGGAACTCCACAGTTTCCAATCCACCAAAGTATCAATAATGGTCTAATAATCCTCAGTGAGATTTTTCTACCTCATCTAAAACTACATAGTCCCCATCGAGGGGAGACTCACAAGAATATGTAGTCCCACTCTTGGAATCCCAATGGTCTCTGTCACTTATCAACATTGGACATTTGTTAGATCTGAGTAGTCTTCATCCGCTCTTGGATAACCTGCACCTTCTCTCATTGTTCCACTGGTACAACTTTACATCCCATGAAATGGATAGCTTGCTCCCCCATCAGAATATCCCCCTGGTGCATGGCTTGATGATATCTGAGCACGTGTAGACTCACAAAAATAGTCCCCGAGTTTCACCGCTCTGACTCGCTAATGGAGTGGAGGTGAAACTACCATCGACTAGAGGTAGAAAATCTTATCTCTATCCTTGTATGATATCTTAATTGAGGCTAACTGATTTTTACCTTCAGTCACTAGTTGTGACTACAATCCCATGCTAAGTGCAAAATCCAATACGTTCCCCTTCCAAGGAGTATAGACTATCACATTTCATAGTCCTAGAGAAACTCTAGACAACGTCGCTATCTCAGATTTAGACCATTCTGTGTTAGGATATATTTGAGACTCTTGTGGTCTGAGTAAAAAATGAACTGCACGTCCCTCAAATAGTGTCACCACATCGTTAGTGCAAAGACTACTGTTTCCAACTCCATGTCATGAGTCACATAACTCTACTCATGAGCCCTCTGTTCTCATCATCCACAAGAAATCACTACTTCATCTTGCACTAGGAAACATTCGTGTCTTGTCCCTGATGCATCATATTAAACCACATAGATAGTTCCATCCTCCGACAACCTCATTATGGGAGTGCTTATCAAACTCTACCTCTGCTGTTGAAGGCTCTTCTGGCATGTCTATGACCACAGGAATTGTTTCTCATTCTTTGTCAAAGTAGTCATAGGGGTTGCTACTCTAGAGAAATCGGGTAAGAACCTCCGATAGTATCATGTTAATCCAAGGAGGCTCAGAACCTCAGTAACACGCCTGGGTGGCTCCCAAACAAGCACTACCTCGATCATCGCTGGACCCACTGCAACTCCAGCCTCTAAGATGATGTGTCCTATGGCGTGGGCCTTCTGTATCCAAAACATTCATTTTGAGAGTTTCCCATATAAATGGTGTTGTTCCTAGGTACATGTCAAAGCAGAAGTCAACCACTCTATGAGGAGGTAGTCATGAGAAATCTTCTGGAATGAAATCCTCATACCCATCCACCACCTCTGGGAACCTTCAACTCACATCATCCACCAAGTTGAAGTGTATACAAGGTAGATGATATGTAATCGGCTGCACCCTCTTGAGAACATGTCCATCTCATGCTTCGTAGTTTTCATTCTCATCAACAATGGAAAACTGGCCTCCATCTCTTTGATTACATTAAACTGTATGTCTCATGTATTATATAAGTTCATGAACTACTGATAGCCATTACATGCCTATAATGATGTTGTTGGGATTGAACACCAGTACTATAAGACCCCATCTAAAACACTCTCCTCCATGAGTAAGATCACATTATCGGCATCGATGTGTGACCGTTGAATATCCTCCCGTAGGAGAATCCAAATTCAATGGTCAAGCTATATGCTAAATCATAATCTCAGAGTCCCAAACTAAGTCTGTGCTAGGAAAGAATTTCTATCACCTATGTCGATAATCACTACTAAAAAAGTATAGAAGATGCAGAACGTAACTCAAATTATCTCTAGAGAATTGTGGTTATAGGCCTCAGATTCCCGGAGATGAGATCATCTTTATCCACCTACTCCATGTGGATGGCGTGGAACACCTAGAGGTGGTCGTGCTAGAACCTAGAACTGTTGTCCAACAACTACTACCAGACCTTGTCCTCTAACATTTCTGACACCTGGCAAACCACCTTGGTTGAATATTTGCCTCTGGCTCAGCAGTCCCTTGACCGTCTACTGGTCGTCGGTGTGGTTGGTTGGGCAGTCACGATCCATGTGACCCTACCCACCGCACATGAAGCATTTTTTTTCTCCTCTGCTGGCATGCTCATGCTTGTGAGACTCACACATTCGACCCTATGTCCTGGGGTTGTCCACCAAAATGCATGGTCGACATGGACCTCAAGGTCATATTCCTACTACTATCCATAGATGACTATACTATGTGTTGTCTGGTGGTGGGCCTCACTATCGGTGTCTACTCAGCAAGGAAACTCTCCACCATGAGTGCTCTCTCAAGAACTCCAGAATGAGTAAGAATGCTGGGAGATACCATTGTAGATCTAATCTCTCATCAGAGACCCTGGTCGAAGGTGTGGGCCCTAAATAAAGGGTCTGACACCATGTTAGTAGAGTAGCATGAGAGGTCAATAAACCTCACTGAGTACTGGGCCATGGTCAGACTTCCCTTCTACATGTATAGAAGCTCATATATATGCACATATCATAGAGTTTCTGGAATGAACTCTACCCAGAAGAGGACCTTGAAATCATCCCAATTGAGGGTTGACTCATTTTGTATATGGTGTGTTAGGATCCATCATCTCCCTGTCTCTCTTTGGAAAATAATGGCTTCTAGGATCACCATCTAGTCAGTTGGTGTCCCAACCAGGTGAAAAACTTTGGCCATAGCCTCCAGCTAGTTCTCAGCCACTTGTTGATCTGTCTCACCTCGGAACCTCAAAGGCATCTAATGTTGGCACTCATACAACACAATCAGTTTGTGCGCCCCACATGCTGGTGGGGATAGTAGAAATGACTACCCAATGGGTTGTGGTGTTGCTGATACACAACCCGATGGAACAATCACCATAAGAGGGCCATGCACCGAAGCATCATCACTCAGTGGGCTTTCATCATGTACTCTGTCAGGAATCCTGGATGGCTTCCTACATGGTGACATCTTGAATAGAAACAGGTTTTCCGCATTCTACATGTTATACCTAGTGAGGTGACTCAAAGTGATTAAATAATAAAACACTTCTAAAACAAACACAGTCAAAGTTTTCATGCACCGAGTCTAAAATCAGAATTTAGGGACCCCGTTTATGGATACGTCGGCCGCCGCACCGACACTGGACTCCCTGAACTAAAAAACACACTCAAAACACATAACACTATTACTCTATTAAAAGATCAATGTCCTAGATCTTCATTATAACCGAATCTTCTAATACAACTTTTTCATAACCCTTCCCCTAGGACGCATGCTCTGACTACACCTAGCCCGCCTTCCACAGGCTAGGGGTTGGCGACTATAACAAAAAAGGCATAACCCTATAATGGGAAGGTGTTGCCTTTAAAACTGTACACACACCCAATCCATGAACATAACAAAAAGCAATTACGAAATAAATTGTTCTAGTAATAAATATTGTACTGAAAGTAAAGGGTCTTGAATACATGCCCAACTAAAAAGTACAAGTACAAATGAAAAGAGAAAATAGTTATTGGATCATACACTAAGGATCCTAACTTAATAGTAGGAACATATCATCTCCACAGCACTCCACATTTTCCTATCTCCTCTGTGTACCATCTGGTCCTTGCTGCCTCAAGTCTCAGCCCAACTGCTCGTCATCTGCATAAGAAATAACAAGGTGCAGGTGAATCCCATGTAGGGGTGAGTAAAGTAATACTCAATAGATACCCAAAGTCCTATGAAGGTCTCCCAGAGTCCATAATGGAAAAATGAATTCGAAAGACCTCAAACACAAAGCAAAAAGAAATAGACAGCACACAGTGGGTATAAAACTTAGTGAAATAGGAAATAAGATGTTGATCCGCATAGGGGCTGTATATAGCTAATCCATGATGTGCCACTTTAAGAATGGTCCTTGTCGGGTCTCTTTGATGCTTATCTACACTAAGATTCTATGATGCTGATCTACATAGGGTTTCTATGATGCTGATTCGCACAAGGTCAGTAGGAAGCTGATCCACGATAGGCTACTCTAAGGCTGGTAGTCATTAGGATGCTAGGATACTAATCCATAGAGGGTCGCTATGATGCTGATTCACATAGGGTCGCTATGATGCAGATACAGATAGGGCCACTATGATATTGATCCAACAAGGTCATTGTGAAGCTAATCCATTGACGACCTCTCTAAGGATGATCCTTGTCATGTCGTTATGTTACAGATCCACACATGGTCTCTATGATAATGATCCACGTAGAGTCATTATGATGTTGATCCACACATGGTCTCTCTTCTTCTTTATGTCACAGCCATCCACATGATTCCCACTTATAACACGCATGATAATGGGAGATCCACTCCACTAGCCATCTGTAGAGACCCAAATCTTGACATACATGGATATTAAAATACTTTTGCAGAATACTTAAAACATAAAAAAACAAACACACAAGGACCATAATAGTTTAATGTCTTTGGAAACTCGGAACATAATCATCTAATCGTGGTGAAAGATCTTCAAAATCTCCCATAAAGATCTTACCCTTTTGTTTTCTTACCTAAAACTATTCGTTATATCCTGGGGAAAAGAAAACAAATAAAGGGTGAGCTCAAATTATCAGTAAGGGTATGAATGGAGAAAATAAAACAAACCATATACAATTGAACATCAAAACATGAACATAAATTTTAAACATCAAAATCTTGAGTTGTGAAACAAATCGTGGGAGTACGTAAATCATAGATCATAAAGGAACATCAATCATGATAAAATATCATGGGAATAAAACATTTAATTTTTTAATACCGTTAAGCACATGATATAATTTCCATAGTACCCAAGGCATTGCTGCCAAGACCATCTTAGTGGACAAAGTCCCTTTCTGAATTGAGTTCACTCCTCATTTTAGTCTTGTAACACTGAACCAGATTAACATATTGTTCTAGCCATGTCTATATCATGAGATATAAATATTTATCCAATGCATTTTAGGGAGATATAGGTCCCACCCCTCTCATAATGAAATAATTCTTACATGTGCCACAAGATGAACATAAATCATTCATCATTACCCAATGTATACAATACGTTTCATAAACATCATCCCATCATAACATAATCCATACAAAAGAAATATATCATTTCATTATATAAAAAGTGAAACCATGTAAATCATAGAGAAATTACTCTTGGAACATACACATATGAAATAATTCCATCTTATAAGGAAATTGCTTTTGATAAAACACTTGAAATTAATTTTTGAGGAAAATATCCTTTCTTCTTCAAAATCATTTTCTTTTCACAAAATTCCATTCAATTTTATGGAAAATGATTTTGTTGAAAATAGTCATTAAATATTGTCGAGTATGATTCATGAAAATATGGAATTATGAAACCATAAAACCTGTTCATGCCGTATAAGTTAAAAAAACATTCTTCAAGTACTTTTGTTGGAAAAGTCAAAAAGTACCACGTATGGTAAAAAAAGAAAGATTCCTTCCATACGACGTGGTAAAAGTAAAAAAGGGTAAAAATGACTTTAAAAATACATGGAATAAAATTAAACATTTTATGAAAACAGTTTGATAACATATGGACATGGATAATAAAGATAACCCCAGTAAATACTTATGAATAATGAATCTCGGATAAGAATGAGATTGGAATAATTATCCTTTACCTTATGTCCAATTTCATCCGTATGTGCCCGAGACACATGTATAGTAGGTTAAAACATATTATTAACTTGTAACAGAACCGTAATAATATTTATCATATCATATATGATTCACTTACGACATTATATTATCCATTCATTTGTCAATTCCATGTTAAAGCAGCGTTTTGGGTAAAATCGTTTCATTTATCATCCGTGTTTTGACTTGTAATTATTAATATGATTACTTAGATCATGCTTAATTAACTCTAGAATATAAAACATAATTTATATATAATATATATTCAGAATATATATATATATAATAGATCAATAAATTCAAAGAAATACCTTGTTCATGGAGACGGTAGGCCGTACGTACGCATGAACGCTGTTTTTTGTTTCCTTATTTAATTGAGTGGAATTAAGTAGATGAAATACATATATATATATATATACAATAGCATTATAATGACATATATTTCCTGATAACATATTATATATACTTTATAATCACTCTTGAATTGTTAACATGTAAAATGAATCTCATTATGTCATGGAGACGGTAATCCTTACGTATGCACGAGCGATGATATCGTTCCCATATTTATTTAATGGAATTGGAGTGGATGATATAATATAATAGATTCAGTATGATGTTAATATCACATATAGTTATTCTTTATACCATTATACCCATCTATGTAAGGTGGTGGTGGAAAAAACTGATTACACCACGGAGTGGAGATAGTATTCCGTACGTACGCACGCACGGTGATTTCATTTTCTGTAGGATGGATAGAAGGTGAAATAGGGTTTTTTATATTTATAATAACAAATAATTAATAAATTAATACTTATGTAAATACTTTATAATGAAAAAACTAAATAAGAGTAAGTATAAGAAGAATGAAACATGGAGGAGTTGGTAGAAGAGATTACCTCTACCTCGACACACCTCCTTTAAACTTCTTCTTAGGGAACTAGAGTTGGTCTTGTTAAAAGAAAAAAACCTCTATGATATAACTAGAGATGTTTATAATAGAAATTTTCAGGGGTTGGCCGAGCTTCATGTCTCAAAAGCATGTGAATTGAAGAGGGATGGGGTGCCCTTTTTATAAGGGAGAAGAGGGGAACCTTTGGAATAACATAAAGAATTATTCTATAATAAAGTCATATTCGGTTTTTAATAGCTCCAAATTGATTTATTTCGTAGCTAAAGTGGGGATGGGTTGAAATACACTCAAACAAAAGGTTTTATACATTTTTAGGTTACTATTTTAACCTTATCATGTAGATTTAAGAATAAGATAAATAATTTAACTTTTACAGTGTCTTCTTGTATCCTTACACTATATTGTTAATAAAATTACTATAACAAGAAAAAAGAACCCAAAGTGGTTCATTATTAATATATATATCTTTATATACGTAATTTTTCTGAACCACATATTTTTATGAATAAAATAACAATTTATAATATTATATTTTTTTGAAAACTATTTTATTTCAATTTTGACACTATTTGGTAATTGATTTTTGTAAAAATCATAACATCACGATTAGTTAGAAAAAAGCTAATTAAATCAATAATAACATATTATATTAACCTATATTATTTTTGTAATTCATAAAAAGTCTCAAATTAAATTTATTTGGTTATTTATAACATCAATTATGTAATTATTTCATATATAAGGTAATTACTGCATCATCATTGTGTCATAAATAAAATAAATTATTTACTGTCAAAAAATTATAAATAAAATAACATTATTTAGGAAATATAATTACATTTCTAACGAATATTTATAGTCTAATTTAGCTTATGTATAACCCTATATTAAATAGGTTTTATTTATTAAATGTTGTTTTTTTCTATTTTAACTCTTCTTTAAATAAAATAATTATAAATGACCTAATCTAATAAATGTGAACATAAAGGGAAATATTTTACTCCTAAGGTTATTTTTGGTCGAATTAAACTTATCCAAAAGAATTAAGACTTTTGTTAGGGTAATAATAATATCATTTTTATCCTTAATTACCTTATTTACTTTTAATCGTGGTAAATAAAAGTAAGAAGTTACTATTCACCAAAATTATTTTTTTGTTATTGAACCACATTTTACTCCCTGATATTAACTGTGTCTCTCGGATTGTTTATATTCCACTCATAATAGTGGTAAAATTAAGTTATATGTAAGTTTTCAAAAAGCTCCTAGGAGGTAGGTAAAAGGCGGTGAAAAGTTCAATAAAATTATTATATATCTAAAATTATTATAAATTTAATCCAATAATTACATTGAACTTATATAGGTATTATTTATCAATTTTTATGTAAAATAAATTTAAATAAAATAATTCGTTATTTAAATAAAAAGTCTGTTTTTAAATAGTAACCCATTGTTTTCACTATTCATAAAAAATTGAATGTTTTCAGAAAAATACCAAAAATTCACCCTAGGTTAATTTCGATATTCCAAATCCAAAAATGAAGTCCAGTTTGAATGATAAAATTTATTAAATTTCAATAAGTGGTTACTACTATTCATAACGGCTAGTTTATATAATTTTTTAATAACATATCGTTGTTTAGTGAAACTCGGTATTGCGTACAACACATGCTATCGTGGAAGGTCGCGATTGCATGTAATTCAAGACAAGTCAGGGTTGTGTGTAGTTAAATATTCCTTTTTTATGTATAATAGAATCCAACCATATTTCATTTAAACATTTAATATGTATATAAATATACACTCAATGTTGTGTAGAATAACTTCTATCAAACGAACTTGAAATTTTGTGTAACACGAGCCAAGAATAGTGTTGTGTATACTGTGTTGTGTATAGAACAAACTAATTTTGGAGTCATGTACATCACAAGACATCAATGAAGTTAAAAATAATAACTCTCAAAAAATCTCGGGTTGTAACATTCTACCCCCCTTAAAATGAATTTCGCCCTCGAAATTCGTCGGGGTTATAAATGGTTTACTACTTAAAAGTTTCTTTCATAGAAACGCACATCGTAAAAAGGAATACCAAAACATAACTATTAAAAACTAAAGTATGAAATGTATCAGTTACCCAAATTAACTCTTCATTGGGTTTCCACATAGGATAACATAGGTGAAAATATGGATGTGGAAGAGAAACCTAACCATCATGTACTGATGGAGAGTGGTAGAGAACAAGGCTATGAAAAATCCAACAATCCCAAAACCATAAATTTGTGATGATCTAAGGTACCTTCTGATTCATCGGATATAAGGGCACTAGGACAACATTTTTGGTTTTTCAAGATCATTTCCATAATTTTGATGAATTAAAAGATATACTTACATGATTCTGGTACAATCTCATTGTTGTTTGTGCCTTTAACAATTTCCACTTCATCTCTTAAATAAATGAAGTTGAATTTTTCTTCCGTGAAGTGTTAGTAGATCATGCAATGATAGGTCATTCCATTTGTCTCAAACATATGGTTAGAAAAATTTATATACATAAGTCCATCAATGGTGAGATTAATCGTATATGGCTCAAAAAATGGACTTATACTTCATCTATCATAGCGCATAATAAAATAAAACTAGTTTCTACTAACCAGGGACTTCCTGTAGGCCAGAGGTATGCGATAAAGGCCTAGAGAACTTCTGTTATGGGTTCGATTTCCACAGCCTTGTCTGACGTGACGGGTTATCTCTGATCCTATGGGTTGTCCTTTTTCTAAATCTATACTATTATAACATTCCAGAAATAATATTGAAAAACAATATCAATCCTAAAATAATACTATCTACATTCCAACATAATCTATTCCAGTCTTTAGTCTTAACCAAAATATATCTGTCCAATCTCATAGTATCATAAATTTTATTACTAGAGAGGTCATATACCAAGAATGTGAATACCATCATTTATCTCCCATATATAATAAGATATATCTTGTTGGTCATATTCCAAACATGTGAATATCTTAATCATGTATTCTTTTGAAACATGAATTTACATGGAACCTTAGCGAAAACTTGAATGCTGTCAAAAGTTAACTCATTCCACATACCAAAATCCCAAAATTTCTATTTACTCAAACCATGATATCACTTTGTCCTTATATTAGTCATTAGATCGTGAATACTATCAAAATTTCATTTTCCCTTTATCCCATCATTATGCACATATTATCTTCTTTCCAAAAATATCTGAATAACCTTTCATGGTTACCAGTACCATTAAACACATACATTAAAAAAATTTAGAAATAAACAATTGTGTAACAATCCTTAGATGTTTCTTTATACCATAGTATCATTAAATTACCTATAAAACATAACTCTGGATAAACATACAATCATTCTACTAACTTCTTAAACCATTGACCAAGCTTCAACACTTCTTTCATCTCATATATCATTTGTAATCTCCTCATAATCATCCACATAAATACTACCCATATGACCATGCTGATTCTCTTTATGATATTTTCCCTTAGGGAATTTGTTTTCATAATGCCCATACATTCCACATTTAAAAAATATAATCATTGTTGATGTCATAGAAATACCAATATCCTTCATCATGGTGTTAACTAAACCTTTTCATTTTCCCTTACTGGATTTGTGTCCTTGTTTTCCGCACCCAAAGCATCTTCCCATTCCTTTGAAAAATTCTCCTTGATGCCTCTTCCCACATTATTTACATGAGAGAAATTGAACTTTAATTCCTCTATGTTCATCATGAAACTCTATATTTCTCTTATTAGCTGAGTCAGGAAACTTACCCAAGTTGAGATTATTGATCATATTATGGGACTGATGATTTGGCATAATAACGATGTTTGGACTTCAAAATCCTATTTCATTTGGTTTCTCATGAATAATATCATTCCATTGTCCATCATATCCTCCATTATCATGAATCTTCCTGTTTCCAGCCATTTTATAAAACCCAAAAAAGAATAGTGTGAGAGGAAAAAATCATAAACAAGGGGGAGTACCATCAATATCTAACATATTAGGTTAAAATATATGATTGTTACCGTAATTCTAGGACTATAACCTATATGTATACTTATCGTAAGGGACATCCCTTGACATACAATAGAAATATCTCTAGGGATTTCACTAATGTTTTCACATCTTACTTTCCAAAGGTTAACTAAACCTTTCCTCTGATACCAACTATAGAGACCCATAGCTTGATGTACATGGAAATTTCATTACTTTTTAGAAATACTTAATAAATAACAAAAACAAACACACAAGGACTGTAATAGTTTTGTGTCTTTGGAAACTCAGAACATAGTCTTCTAATCGTGGTGAAAGTTCTACAATATCTCCCATATAGATCTTACCCTTTTTTTTCTTACCTAAAACCTTTCTTTATATCCGGGGGAAAAGAAAACATATAAAGGGTGAGCTGAAATGTTTAGTAAGGGTAAGAATGGTGAAAATAAAACAAACCATATACATTTGAACTTCAAAACATGAATATAAATTTTAAACGTCAAAATATTGAGTTGTAAAATAAATCATGGAAGTACGTAAGGCATGTATAATAAAGGAACATCAATCATGATAAAATATCATGGGAATAAAAAATTTTATTGTGGAAAAACATTAAGCACATGACATGATTTCCATAGTAAACAAGGCATTGCTGCCCAGACCATCTTAGTGTAAAAAGTCTCTTTCTAAATCGAGTTCACTCTTCGTTTCAGTCCTGTAACACTGAACCAGATTAACGTACCATTCCAGCCATGTCTATCTCATGAGATATAAATCATTAACCAATGCATTAGAGGGATATATAGGTCCCACCCATCTCATAATGAAATAATTATTACTTTCTCTACAACATGAACAGAAATCATTCATCATTACCCAAAGTATAAAATGGGTTTCATAAAAATCATCTCGTCATAACATAATCCATACAAAATAAGGATATCATTTATTCCTAAGAAAAGTGAAGCCATGTAAATCATAGAGAAATTATACTTGAAACATACACATATGAAATAATGCCATCTTATATGGAAAATTGTTTTGATAAAACACTTGAAATGAATTATTGAGTAAAATATCCTTTCTTCATCAAAATCAATTTCTTTTCACAAACTGCCATTCAATTTTAAAGAAAAGGATTTTGTTGAAAATAGTCATTAAATCTTGTAGAGTAAGCTTCATGAAAATAAGGTGTTATGAAACCATAAAAATATGTTCATTCCATATAAGTTTAAAAAAATTCTTCTCATACTTTTGCCGGAAATGTATAAAACTACCTCCTATGGTAATCAAAATAAAGATTCCTTCCATAAGATGTTGTAAAAGATAAAAAGGGTAAAAATTAATTTAAACATATATGGAAGAAATGTAAACATTTTATGAAAACATTTTGAGAACATATGGACATGGATAATAACCATAACCCCGGTAAATACTTACGAATAAACAATCTCAAATAAGAATGTGATTGTAATAATTATCCCTCAACATATGTCCAATTTCTTCCATATGTGTCCGATATTCCTGTATTGTGGGTTTAAACATAGTATTAACTTGTACCAGAACCATAATAATATTTATTATATCATATATGATTCACTTACAACTTTATATTACCCGTTCATTTGTCAATTCCATGTTAAAGCAACGTTTTTGGTAAAATCGTTTCATTTATCGTCCGTGTTTTGACTTGTAATTATTAATATGATTACTTAGATCATGATTGTTTAATTACAATATATAAAACGTGATTTATATATAATATTTATTCAGAATATACATATATATAATAGATCTATAAATGAATAGAAATACATCGTTCATGGAGACGGTTGGTCGTACGTACGTTTGAATTCTGTTTTTTGTTTCCTTATTCAATTGAATGGAATTAAGTGTATGACATAAATATATATATATATATATACATAAATCCAGTAGAATTATTATTTCATATATTTCATGATTACTTATTATATATACTTTATAATCATTCTTGAATTGTTAACATGGAAAATGAATCTCATCGCGTCTTGGAGACGGTAATCCATATGTACGTACGTGCGATTATATCGTTCCCATATTTATTGAATGTAATTAGAGTGGATGATATATTATCTTAGAATCAGTATGATGTTACACTCATATATATTTATTCTTTACACCATCATACCCATCCAAGTTAGATGGTGGTGGATAAAACTAATTACACCACGACGTGGAGACGGTATTCTGTACGTACGCACGAGTGGTGATTTAATTTTCTATAGGATGTATATAAGGTGAAATAGGGTTGTTTAATATTTATAATAACATATAATTATATAATTAATACTTATGTTATTAATTTTTAATGAAACAACTGAAGAAGAGGAAGTAGAAGAATAAAGAAACGTGAAAGAGTCGGTAGAAGAGATTGCCTCTTCCTCGACACACCTCCTTTAAAATTCTTCATAGGAACTAGAGTTGGTCATTTGAGAAGAACAGTGTAACGACCCATAAATTACATACATTGTTAATACTTCAAAATTGAAGCACACATATTAAAACATATAACAAAACAATGAAAGGACCGTATAGGTAAAGTGTCTTTAGAAACTTGGAAACATAAACAACTGGTTCATAAAGTGTCTACATTGTCTCCCATTTATTTCATCACATCTAGAGTCCCTTTTGGCATATTTTAGTTAATAACCTTCCTCTTGAACTGGGGGAAAGAAAACATACAAAAGGGTGAGCTCAAATGCTCCGTGAAGGTAAACAAAAGAAAAATCAATCACATCATATTAATAAGAACATAAAAATTTGGAAATCTTACCCTGCAAAAGAGATCATAATTTGATAACATGGGATGAATCATGGTAGTGAAATGTAATCAAAATAATAATAACATAAAAAATGAAGCTTTGTGGCATACATGAATAATTATAGAGAATCATTTATTATTAGTCAAGACTCATTTCCAAGACTATCTTAGTGGACAAAGTCCATTTCTGAACCGAGTTCATTCCTCGTTTCAGTCCTGTTTCACTAAACCAGTTTCACCTGCTGTTCCAGCCATGTCTATCCCATGAGATATAAAATCTTTACCCAATGCATTGATGGTAGATATAGGTCCCACCCATCTCATAATGATACCATTCTTATGTGTGCCACAAAATCATAAACCATACATCAGAGCATAACCCATGTAATAAAAATGGGATTCTTAAACAACATGACATCATAATACAATTCATACAAGATAAAAGAATTCATAAAAAAACTCCATCACAACATAATCAAATCAATTTAATAATAGGGATAGAAAAATAACCCTTTATTATCTTAGATGGAAAATAATTTTGATAAAACACTTGAACTCCATTCTTGAGGAAATTATCCTTTCAACTTCAAAAACATTTTTCCTTTCTTAACATGTCGTAATATTTTAAACTAAAAGATGTTTATTAAAAATATACTTGAAAACTTGTAAAGAATGATTCTTGGAAATAATGTTTTAAAAATCCTTTCATTCCATATAAGTTAAAAACATTCTTATTTTAGTTTTGTCGGAAAAATAAAAAAGTACCTCGTACGAAAAAGGACAAAAGATTCCCTTCATATCTTTTACTAAAAACTAAGTGAAGGGTAAAATTGGATATTAAAAATGGTAGAAGGATTTAAATATTACATATTAAGGAAACATGGATGTGGATGATAAATATTTCCCAGTAAATTCTGAAGTATAAACAATCTCAGATAAAAATTGAGATTACGAGATTTTCCCTTACCTTAGGTCCGATTTGTTTCGTAAGTGTCTGAACCTCCTGTATAATGATTTAAATAATTTCATAGACTTATTCCATATTGATATCATATATGGTCATATTCTAAGCTTCTTATTAGTAATATTTCATTGTTACTTTTTATTCGGGTGTTTATTGCTTTTTGTTCTTATGCGTGTTTTGTCGAATAAATTCTTATTCTCCTTTTAAGGATCTAGATAACTCATTTCCAGAATTTTATTAGTGTAATATATATCATATTAATTCATTAAATTCATTTATATAATCATTATTCAATGAAGTTCATGTAGAATGAGTCACATCACATCGTGGAGACGGTAGGCCGTACGTACGCACGAGCGATGATATCGTTCCCATGATCGTGGAATTGTATTGGAGTGTATGTATACTATTTCATATTCAAAATAACTTTACAATAATCATACATATTCATTATCCACACCATTATACCCATCCAAGTAAGGTGGTGGTGGAAAATAGATTACACAACGGCGTGGAGACTGTATTCCGTACGTACGCACGTGCGGTGATTTCATTTTCCGTAGGATGGATAGATGGTGAAATATGGTTGTTTCATACTTATAATAACATATAATTATATGAGTGATACTTATGTTATTACTTCATAATGAAACAACTAAAGAAGAAGAAGTGGAATAAGAAATAAAGTTGAAAGAATCGGTAACGGACATTACCTCTTCTTTGAAGAGCCTCTTTGAGACCTCCTCTTAGGGCACCAAAATTGGTCTTTGGAGAAGACCAGGACCTCTAGGATGTTTCTAGTGAAGTGGAGAAGATAATATCTTAGGGGTTTGATGAGATTGAAGGCTCAAAGTGGTTTGAGTAAGAGAGTGAGGAGGTGCTCTTTTATAAGGGAGGAGAGGGGCACCTTTGGAAAAACTAAAAATATTATTTTATTATAAAGCCATATTCGGTTTTAAATAGCTCCAAATTGATTTATTTAGAATCTAACGTGGGGATGGGTCTAAATCCTCTCATAAAATAGAATTTGGACAAGTTTAGTTTACTATTTGAACCTTATCATTTAGATTTAACTTTAAGTTAGATAATTTTTCTTTTACCGTGTCTTTTTGTGTTCTTACACTATAAGGTAAATAAACTTACTATAACAAGCCAAAAGAACCCCAAGTTGTTTATTATTAATATATATAACCTTATCTAAGTCATTTGGCCGCCCCTTATATTTTTAGGAATAAAATAACAATTAATAATATAATATTTGTTTTAAAAACTATTTTATGTCAATTTTGAAACTATTTAGTAATTGATTTTTGTGAAAATCATAACAAAATGATTAGATGGAATAATGTTAATGAAATAAATACTAAAAAGTCATACTAATCTAGAAAGTTAGTGGAATTCATAAGAAGTCTAAAATTACATTTATTTGGGTATTTATAACATCAATTATTTCAATATTTCATTAATAAGATAATTACTGCATCATCATTGTGTCATAAATAAATTAAATTATTTAATGTCTAAAAATTACATATAAAATACCATGATGTAGGAAATCGTTTTATCTTTCTAATTAATATTTATAGTCGAATTTATCTTATGTATAACCCTATATTAAAAATTATTTACTTATTAAACTTTGATTTTAACTATTTTAACCCTTTTTTAAATAAATTATTAATAAATGTCCTAATCTAATTCATGTGAGCCTTAATGGTCATATTTTATTCCTAAGGTTGTTTTTGGCCGAATTAAACTTATCCAATATAATCAGGACATGTGTTAGGTTAATCATAATATCATTTTTACCCTTAATTACCCTATTAACTTTTAACCGTGGTAAATAAAAGTAAAAAGTTACTATTCACCAAAAATTATTTTCATCTCATTGAACCACATTTTACTTACGGACATCAACTGTGTCTCTCAGATTTTTGAAATTCCACTCACAGAAGAGGGAAAATTAAGTTTTATGTAAATTTTCAAATTCTCTTAGGAGGTGGGTAAAAGACGGTCAAAAGTTCAATAAAATTTTTATATATCTAAAATTATTATAAAATGAATCTAATGAATTACATTGAACATATATAGGTATTATGTGCCAATTTTGACCTAAAAATTTTAAATAGAATAAATAATTATTTAAATTAAAAGTCAATTTTTAAATAGTAACCTAGTGTTTTCACTATTCATCAAAAATTGAATGTTTCTAGAAAAATACCAAAATTTCACTCAAGGCTAATTTCGATATTCTGAATCCAAAAACGAAGTCCATTTTGAAAAATAAAATTTACAAAAAGTTGTTATTACTATTAATAACGGCTAGTTTTGATAATATTTTAATAGCATATCGTTGTTTAGTGAAACTCAGTATTGTGTACGACGCAAGACATCAAGGATGGTCGCGATTACGTGTAAAGCAAGTCAAGCTAGTTTTTTGTGTAGTGAAAGATTCCTTTGATGATTTATATAACATAAAAACAAATTATTTCTAATAAAAGTCTCGGGTGTTACATTCTAACCCCCATAAAATGAATTTATCCCTCAAAATTTGTCACTTTGTAACAAAAAGATGAGGATACCTCTCCCTCATCATATCCTCAAGATCCCATGTAACTTCTTATAATTGGTGGTTCCTCCATAAAACTTTTACCAAGTGACTGGTCTTGTTCTATAGGACTTTTTCACTTCGATCAAGAATCTCTATCGGCAGTTCTTCATATGAAAGATCTTGTTCCAGCAGTACAGCTTCTGAGCTGAGTACATGTGAAGGATCAGGTATGTACATTCTCAGGAGAGATACATAGAACACATCGTGAACTTGAGAGAGATTCGGGTGAACCTCCAATCGGTAATCTACCTTCCCAAAACGATCCAGTATTTGGAAAGGACCGATATACCTAGGGCTCAACTTTCCTTTCTTTCCAAATCTCATGACCCTCTTCTAGGGAGATATTCGTAAGAACACTTTATCACCCACTTAAAACTCTAAGTATTTTCTTCAGTTGTTGGCATAACTTTTTTGTCGACTCTGAGCTGCTCTTATGTGTTGTTGAATAAATCAGACCTTTTCTGCCATCTCTTCAACAAGATCAGGTCCTAATAGCTTTCTTTCCTCAACTTCATCCCAGCAAGTTGGAGTCCTGCATTTCTTTCCATAGAGAGTTTCATAAGGAGCCATCTGAATACTAGAGTGAAAGCTATTATTATAAGAAAATTCCACCAAAGGTAGGTGTTGATCCAAGAAACCTTCGAAATACATAGAGCAAGATCTCAACATATCTTCTAGAGTTTGAATTGTCCTCTCAGACTGACTGTCTATCTGAGGATGATAAGAAGTTCTAAAACTCAACTCTGTATCCAGAGTATGCTGAAGGATTTTCCAAAACATTGAGGTAAACCTCATATCCCGATCAGATATAATAGAAAGTTGTACTCCATGAAATCTTACCACTTCCATTACATATATCCGGGAAATCTGATCCAGAGTGAAATCCTCTCTAATAGCAATGATGTGTGCAGACTTTGTAGGACGATGAACTATGACCAAGATAGAATTATTGCCTTTGGATGTTTTATGAAGTCCTATGACAGAGTCCATAGTGATGTTTTCTCATTTCCATTTGGGTATGGGTAATGGTTGTAACATCCCCTTAGAATTCTATCTCTCAGCTTTAACATGCTGAAAAACCATGCATCGAGAGACAATTCAACAACATCTCTTTTCATTCCATCCCACCAGAAGTACTCTTTCAGGTCCCTATACATCTTTGTGCTTCCAAGATGAATAGAGAATGATGAACTATGAGCTTCATCTAGCAGCTCCTTCTTTAATTTGTGGATGGGAGGAACACAAACCCGATTCCTGAAATTTATTATCCCATCACAATCAAGGTTGAATTCAAGAACATTTCTCACCTTCCTTTGTAACTCTACATCTTCTTTCTGTTCCTCTTTAATCTTAACATGTATAGATGGTTGAACATTCATTTGAGAAAGAAAAGATTTTTCCCCTCCATTATAATTCCAAGATCCATCCTTTATAAATCCATAAATATTGGAGCTTTTTTGATCCTCATCATGGATAAACTGCCATGGTCTTGTCGACTTAATGCAACTTCCACCTTTTTTGCTTTCCCAGGGTGGTAATGAATTGAGCAGTCGTAATCCTTAATCAGCTCCAACCATCTTCTTTGGCGCATATTCAACTCCATTTCTGTGAAAATATACATTAATCTTTTATGTTCATTATAAATGTCACACCTATCTCCATAAAGATAATTCCTCCAAATCATTAATGCAAATATTACCGCAGCTAACTCCAAATCATGAGTTGGGTAATTTTACTCATGTATTTTCAACTGTCGTGAGGCATAAGATATCACCATATCATTTTGCATAAGAACACACCCCAATAACTTCTTGGATGCATCACTGTAGATCACAAACCTTTCTCCACTACAAGGCAGTGTGAGCACAGGTGCACTGGATAACCTTCTTTTCAACTCCTTGAAATTCTCTTCACATTCCTTCTTCCAAACAAACATAACTCGTTTCCGAGTCAACTTGGTGAGTTGATTAGAAAATCATGAGAAATATTTCACAAAACGTCTATAATATCCAGCCAAACCAAGAAAACTTTGGTTCTCAGTTACTGTTGTTGGTCTTGACCATCTTTTGATAACCTCTGTTTTTGCTAGATCCACAAATATCCCCTCTTTTGAGATTATGTGACCCAAAAATGCAAATTTTTTAAGCCAAAATTCACACTTGGTAAATTTGGCATAAAGCTTCTCCTTTCTCAGGGTCTTCAATAAAATTCTCAAGTTATCTTCATGTTCTTCCTTACTCTTTGAATATACAAGTATATCGTCTATAATGACTACCACAAACTGATCAAGATAGTCTCTAAAGACTCTATTCATCAGATCCATGAAGATAGAAGGGGCATTAGTAAGACCAAATGACATCACTATAAATTCATAGTGTCCATACATTTTACAGAAATCCGTCTTTAGTATATCCTCCCTTTTGACTCTTAATTGACGATACCCCGAACGAAGATCAATCTTGGAAAAGTATTGATCTCCGCGTAGTTGGTCAAATAATTCATCAATGCGTGGGAGAAGATATTTGTTTTTGATAGTGATCTTGTTAAGTTCTCGATAATCAATGCAGAGTCTCATTGATCCATCTTTCTTCTTAAAAAATAGAACAGGTGCTCCCCAAGGTGACACATTAGGGCGTATGAACCCCTTATCAAGATTATCTTGGAGTGTCTTCTTCAATTCCTGCAACTCAATTGGTGCCATTCTATAAGGTGTCTTTGAAATAGGTAAAGCACCCGGTATGAGTTCTATTGAAAACTCAACTTCACGATTTGGTGGAAGACCTAGAAATTCCTTCAGAAAGTCATCATAAAACTCTCGTACAATGGGAATATTCTTAATCGTGAGTTTCTCACCAACCATTTGAGATAAATAACCTTCATTTAGTGGAATCAAGACCCATAATATGGAATAAATTTCCACTGGAAGGTTATGTTCATCCTTGCATCAATAGACGATCATAGATTGATCTGGAATATGAAATGTGACTTCCCTTCTTTGGGAATTGATATGAGCTCCATATAGAGAAATCCAATCCATGCCAAGAATCACATCAAATTCCACAATAGGGAGGATCACAAGATTTGCAGGAAGCACTTTCCCACAAACTTCAATCGGAGAAGAATTATAATCTTTTGATGCGACTGTTGTGCCATTTGGGGTTTCACAGCTAACTCAACATCTTATTGCTGAGGTAATACGGTGATACCCTTAGAAAATTCTTCAGAAATAAAAGAGTGGGTGGATCTAGAATCATATAAAACATTTTCTACTATAGAGTGGATGGTAATTATTCCTTTCACCACATCGTTATCGTACTCCACAACGATGATAGAAATTGCATGTGACGTTCCTTTGTCTTTGGCCTTAAGAGTATGTTGACGTCAACCATCATCATCAACCCTTGGATTTGGGCATTGATTAGAATAATTCCCCATTTCATTGCACTTGAAGCATTGATGTGTTGGTGGTGCCTTCTCTGCAGTATTTTCTTTATTCACACCATTACGAACCCTTTTTCCATTACTTTGACACTCAAGTGCTCGATGACCTTCTTTTCCACACTTAAAAAATTTTCTAGTCCCTTTAAGACAATCTCCACCATGATTCTTTCGACACTTTGAGCATAAGGAAACATTCATGTTCTTTTCACCATTATTCTGAGATTTCTCTTTGAACTCCATCTTTCGTTTCTTGTCAAAACCATTGATGGATATGTAACACCAACTTCCATTTCTACCGTAACAAAATAACGCAAAATTTCTTCATAGCTATAGAAGTCTCTTATAGATAATTCCCTTCGAAGATTTGGTTTTAATCCACTGAAGAATCGATCAACTTTACTTTTAGGTTGGATGATAAAGCCAGATGCATACCTTGCAAGCCTTGTATAATTCGCTTCGTATATACCAACAGATTCATCATCCTTTTACATTAGTTCAAGAAACTCTTTCTAAATTTCTGTTCAAATAATACGAGGGAAGTACTTATTGAAAAATAAGTTCTTGAACTCGACCCATTCCATGGACTCAATTTCATCTCTTTGCCTCGTATTCTTGATAAGATTCCACCTTTGATCAGCATCACCATCCAAACGATACACTAATAATATGACTTTATCATGTTCAGAACACTGAAGAACTGAAAATATCTTTTCTGTAGTACTAATCCATTGTTTAGAAACTAATGGATCAGTAGACTCGTTGAATGAAGGTGGACGTTGCCTCATGAAGGATTCAACAGAATGTTGCTCCTTCCTTTGCTCATTTGGAATTCCTACATGATTCATAGCTTGAGAAAGTTGTGTGAGAATTGCTACAAGATTTTTCATTCCAACTCCCATCACATTTATTTTCTCAGGGGGACAATCATTTCATTGCTCATCACATTCCACATTAACACGGTTCCTTCGGGTTCCAGCCATTGACTAAAACCAAGAATAATAGTATGAGCAACACTAATTATAATAGGAAAACCACATAATCAAGAATAAAATTTCACACTTAAGGTCTTATCCTAGGTTATTCGTGGCCATTTATAAAACACTAAGATTGTGTTCTATTCATAGAATTATCCTTATAATTCTTACTAAGGATTTCACATCCTAGTTTCCAAAGGACCGTATAGGTATAGTGTCTTTAGAAACTGGGAAACATAAACAACTGCTTCATAAAGCGTCTACATTGTCTCCCATTTATTTCATCACATCAAGAGTCCCTTTTGGCATATCCTACTTAGTAACCTTCATCCTGGCCTGGGGGAATGAAAACATACAAAAGGGTGAGCTCAAATGCTCTGTATGGGTAAACAAAAGAGAAATCAATCACATCATATTCATAAGAACATAACAATTTTGAAATCTTACCCTGCAAAAGAGATCATAAATTCATAACATGGGATAAATCATGGTAGTAAAATATAATCACAATAATCATAACATAAAACATGAATCTTTGTGTCATACACACATAATCGTAGAGAATCATTTCTTATTAGTCAAGACTCATTTCCAAGACTATCTTAGTGGACAATGTCCATTTCTGAACCGAGTTCATTCCTCATTTCAGTCCTGTTTCACTGAACCAGTTTAACCTGCTGTTCCAGCCATGTCTATCTCATGAGATATAAAATCTTTACCCAATTCATTGGAGGGAGATACAGGTACCACCCATCTCATAATGATACCATTCTTATGTGTGCCACAAAATCATAAACCATACATCATAGCATAACCCATGTAATAAAAATGGGATTCTTAAAAATCGTGACATCATATAAAAATTCATATATGATAAAGGAATTCATAAAAATAATTCCATCCCAACATAATCAAATAAATGTAATAATAGGGATATAAACATAACCCTTTATTATATTAGATGGAAAATAATTTTGATAAAACACTTGAACTCCATTCTTGAGGAAAATATCCTTTCTACCTCAAAAACATGTTTCCTTTCTTAACATGTCATAAAATTTTAAACTAAATGAAGTTGATTAAAAATAAACTTGAAAACTTGTAAAGGAAGCTTCTTGGAAATAATTTTTTAAAAATCCATTCATTCTGTATAAATTAAAAAAACATTCTTCTCAAACTTTTGTCGAAAAAGTCCAAAAGTACCTCGTATGAAAAATGACAAATGATTCCTTTCATATATTTTACTAAAAACTAACCAAAGGGTAAAATTGGTTATAAACTATTGTAGGAGGATTTAAATATTACATATTGAGGAAACATGGATTTGGATGATAAATATTCCGCAGTAAATTTTAAAGTACAAACAATCTCGGATAAAAATTGAGATTGTGAGATTTTCCCTTACCTTAGGTCCGATTTGCTTCGTAAGTGTCCGAACCTCCTGTAAAATGATTTAAATAATGTCATTGACTTATTCCAGAATGATATCATATATGGTCATATTCTTAGGTTCTTATTAGTAATATTTCATTGTTACTTGTTATTCGGGTGTTTATTGCTTTTTATTCTTATGTGTGTTTTGTCGAATAAATTCTTATTCTTCATTTTAGGTTATAAATAAATCATTTCCAGAATGGTATTAGTGTAATATATATCATATTAATTCATTCAATTCATTTATATGATCATTATTCAATTAAGATCATGTAGAATGAGTCACATCACATCGTGGAGACGGTAGGCCGTACGTACGCACGTGCAATGATATCGTTCCCATGATCGTGGAATTGTATTGGAGTGTATGTATACTAGTTCAGAATCAATATCACTTTACAGTAATCATATATATTCATTATTTACACCATTATACCCATCCAAGTAAGGTGGTGGTGGAAAATATATTACCCCACAACGTGGAGATGATATTCTGTATGTACGCATGTGCGATGATTTCATTTTCCATAGGATGGATAGATAGTGAAATAGGGTTGTTTCATACTTATAATAACATATAAGTATATGAGTGATACATATGATATTACTTCATAATGAACCAACTAAATAAGAAGAAGTGGAAGAAGAAATAAACTTGAAAGAATCGGTAACAGACATTACCTCTTCTTTGAAGTGCCTCTTTGAGACCTCCTCTTAGGGCACCAAAATGGGTCATTGAAGAAGGCCAAGACCTCTAGGATGTTTCTAGGGAAGTGGAGAAGATAATTTGGCAGGTTTTGGATGATCTTGAAGGCTCAATGTGGTTTGAGGAAGAGAGGGAGGAGGTTCCCTTTTATAAGGGAGGAGAGGGGCACCATTGGAAAAACTAAAAATATTATTTTATTATAAAGCCATATTCGGTTTTAAATAGCTCCAAATTTATTTATTTCGAAGCTAAGGTGGGGATGGGTCTAAATCCTCTAATAAAATAGAATTTGTACGTGTTTAGGTTACTATTTTAACCTTATCATTTAGATTTAACATTAAGTTAGATAATTTTACTTTTACCGTGTCTTTTTGTGTTCTTACATTATAAGGTAAATAAACATACTATAATAAGGAAAACGAACCCCAAGTTGTTTATTATTAATATATATTCCCTTATCTAAGTCATTTGTCTGACCATTAGATTTTTAGGAATAAAATAACAATTAATAATATAATATTTGTTTTTAAAACGATTTTATGTTAATTTTGACACTATTTAGTAATTGATTTTTGTGAAAATCATAATAGAATGATTAGTTCAAAATAAGTTAATTAAATAAATAATAACATGTCATATAAACATATACAATTATTTTAATTCATAAAAACTCTCAAATTACATTTATTTTGGTATTTATAACATCAATTATGTCAATATTTCATTAATAAGATAATTACTGCATCATCTTTGTGTAATAAATAAATTAAATTATTTAATTTCCAAAAATTACAAATAAAATACCATTATGTAGGAAATCGTTTTATATTTCTAATTAATATTTATAGTTGAATTTATCTTATGTATAACCCTATACTAAAAATTATTTACTTATTTAACATTGATTTTAACTATTTTAACCCTTCTTTAAGTAAATTAATAATAAATGTCCTAATCTAATCCAAGTGGGCCTAAATGGTCATATTTTATTCATAAGGTAGTTTTTGGTCGAATTAAACTTATCCAATAGAATTAGGACATGTGTTAGGGTAATAATAATATCATTTTTCCCTTTATTACCCTATTTACTTTTAACCGTGGTAAATAAAAGAAAAAAGTTACTATTCACCAAAAAATATTTTCATCTCATTGAACCACATTTTACTTACTGACATCAACCGTGTCTCTTAAATTTTTGAAATTCCACTCACAGAAGTGGGAAAATTATGTTTTATGTAAATTTTCAAATTCTCCATGGAGGTGGGTAAAAGACGGTCAAAAGTTCAATAAACATTTTATATATCTAAAATTATTATAAATGACTCTAATGAATTCCATTAGACATATATAGGTATTATGTGTCAATTTTGACCTAAAATAAATTTAAATAGATTAAATAATTATTTAAATAAAATTTCGATTTTTAAATAGTATCCCAGTGTTTTCACTATTCATCAAAAATTGAATGTTTCCAGAAAAATACCAAAATTTCACCCTATGCTAATTTCGATATTCCGAATCCAAAAACGACGTCCATTTTGATAAATAAAATTTACAAAAAGTGGTTATTACTATTCATAACTGCTAGTTTTAATAATATTTTAATAGCATATCGGTGTTTAGTGAAACTCGGTATTGCGTACGATGCAAGCTATCAAGGAAGGTCGCGATTGCATGTAAAGGAATCCATGCTAGTGTTGTGTGTAGTGAAAGATTCCTTTGATGATTTTTATAACATAAAAAACAAAATATTTCTCATAAAAGTCTCGGTTGTTATAACCAGAACCCTTATGATATAACTAGAGAGGTTGAGAAGAAGAATTGGCAGAGTTTGGAAAAGCTTCATGTCTCAAAAGGGTGTGAAGAGAAGAGGGAAGGGGTTCCCTTTTTATAAGGGAGGAGAGGGGCACCTTTGGAAAAACAGAAAATATTATTTTATAATAAAGTCATATTGGGTATATAATAGAACCAAATTGATTTATTTAGAAGCTAAAGTGGGGATGGTTCAAAATAATCTCAACCAATAGGTTTTAGAAAAGTGTAGGTTACTATTTTAATCTTATCATTTAGATTTAACAATAAGTTAAATAATTTAACTTTTAACATTTCTTCTTGTTTTTTACACTATATGGTTAATAAAAAAACTATAACAAGCTGAACTAACCCCAAGTGTTTCATTATTAATATATATATCCTTATCTAAGTCATTTTCCCAAACCATAGATTTATAGGAATAAAATAATAATTAATAATATAATATTTCTTTTAAAACATAGTTTATGTCAATTTTGACACTATTTGGTAATTTATTTTTGTGAAAATTATAACAGCATGATTAGTCCTAATAAAGCTACTTAAATCAATAATAACATATCATATTAACCTAGAAAATTAGTGGAATTCATAAAAAGGCTCAAATTACATTTATTTGGGTATTTATAACATCATTTATGTAATTATTTCATTAATAAGGTCATTACTGCATCATCATTGTGTCATTATTAAAATAAATAATTTAATGTCTAAAAATTATAAATAAAATACGATTATGTAGTAAATCTTTTTAGATTTCAAATTAATATTTATATTTGAATATATCTTACGTATAACCCTATATTAAATATGTTTTACTTATTAAACATTGATTTTAACTATTTTAACTCTTCTTTAAATAAAATAATAATAAATTTCCTAATCTAATCCAGGTGAACCTAAAGGGAAATATTTTATTCCTAAGGTTGTTATTGGTCTAATTAAACATATCCAACAGAATTAGGTCATGTGTTAGGGTAATAATAATATCATTTTTACCCTTAATTACCCTATTTACTTTTAACCTTGGTAAATAAAATTAAACATTTACTATTCACCAAAAATTATTTTTATCTTATTGAACCACATTTTAATCCCTGATATTAACCGTGTGTCTTGGATTTTCAAAATTCCACTCACAGAAGCGGTAAAATTATGTTTTATGTATGTTTGTAAAAATCTCCTAGGAGGTTGGTAAAAGGCGGTGAAAAGTTCAATAAAATTTTTATATATCTAAAATTATAATAAAATGACTCCATTGAATTACATTGAACATATATAGGTATTATGTATCAATTTTTACCAATAATAAATTTAAAGAAAATAAATAATTATTTAAATAAAATGTCGGTTTTTAAATAGTATCCAAGTGATTTTACTATTCATAAAAAATTTAATGTTTTCAGAAAAATGCCAAAAATTCACCCTAGGATAATTTTGATATTCTAAATCCAAAAATCATGTCCATTTTGAAATATAAAATTTATTAAATTTCAAAAAGTGGTTACTACTATTCATAACGGCTAGTTTATATAATATTTAAATAACATATTGTTGTTTAGTGAAACTCAGTATTGCATACAACACAATCTATCATGGAAGGTCATGATTGTATGTAATGCAAGCTAGGTCACGGTTGCGTGTAGTGCAAGATTCCTTTGTTGTCGCGTATAATAGAATGCAACCATATTTCATTTGTTCATTGAATATATATATATATATACACACACACACACTCAATGTTGGATAGAATAACTTTTATCAGAGGAACATGAAATTTTGTGTAACATGAGCCAAGAATAGTGTTTCATATACGGTGTTGCGTATAGAACAAGATAATTTTGGGGTCGCGTACAACACAAGACATCAATGAAATTAAAAAGAATAATTATCATAAAATCTCGGGTTGTTACACCATCGGTCGTATTTCAACTGGTACGAATTCTTGAAAAAGATATACACAAGGGACTGGACACTCATTTGGGTCCCAATGTGACATATCGATTCTTGTTTAGATGCTCGGTCAGTCAGATATGGGAACTTTAGTAATAAGTTCCTGGTTGGATTCAGGTCTGATCCTACCCAGGTCGCACGTCAAACTCCATCAAAACTCACTTAGAGTATCTACAATAGACCATATTGTCACAAGAGTCCTTATTCCATAGATGGCATGTCAATCAGATGGAAATTCTATTAGTTAAATCCCTTTCAACGAAACAGGGGAGATCGCACCTCAGTTCGGCATGGCTCGGTCGGGCCCACCAGAATATGCCATATGGACGGATTCCCATATAGAGGTCCCAACACCACTAATGGAATTTCAAAAATACATATGGGTCATTATTCATTGAGTTTATTTATTCAGGGGTCGGTTGGTTCTAGGCCCGATCTAACTCATTCTGATCGGTCTGACGTAATAGGTCCTCAGGCCTACCTGACCCCGCCCAGGTCTGACCCATAAAGGGTCAGCCCAGTTCCTCTTGGTTTGGCCCATTTTTCTTGGCCCATTGGTGGGTGAGATAGGGACGCTGTTTTCTCGACCCACTGGGTGGGGCTCGGCCGACCCACACAGGCACGCTGGGCTACCGGTTCGGCCCACTCAGACGGCCTGTATGTAGCTCGGTCCGCTAAAAGGCAGACCACCATCTACCATGGCCCCGCAGTTGCAGGGCCATTTTTCCTAGCTAGTGGGGAAATGCCTCTCCACATTAAATTATTGGTCATTATGCTAACTAGCTTCCGCAAATGTGGTAGGGTGAAGGCCCGCACCACGCCCTCCTCCGGCCGATTTCCCTTGTGGGCACCACCCCTTGTCCCGCACATTTGTCTCGGGATGGCCGCCTTTGGCCACCGCGGTGTACAATCATGCACTGACTTCCACCGCCCATTGTCGATTGTTGTGGGTCTCCTTTGGACAAAACTGGATGCCACCGAAATGGCGTGCCGGTGGATTCTTCCATGTGTCACAGGACGTGCTCTCGTGCCGGATCTTGGTGCCATCTGTGCCTATAGCTCTCACGTGATGCTATCGTCAAAATGTGGCCCACTATTTTGATTTTCTATTAATATAGGGATAGCGTCCCTGAATAATGGAGCATGTGCGAGGCAACAGAGGGTTTTTTCCTTTTTCATATGGCTTTCTCCCTCTGTGTTAATGTGATAGCAACACGTAGAGGATTTAATTCTCTAAATACAACATAAAAATTAATCCTTCTACCTAGAAGAGAAGTTCTATGATGACGATCGACGGAACCTCCTTCATCATTGTCCTAGGTTCGTGATTTGGTGGAACATGAAACTTCTCACTAGAACTGATATCATCCTCAATGTTGTTGGAATTACAGTACATTTCCAGAGCATGGTCGCTTGGTGATGTTGTTCTAATAACTTCCCACAAGATCCATATAAATAAGAGGGGGATGACGTGGGTAACACTTCATGGAATTTATGAGGTTTATTTAATTAATGATCCATCCAAATTCAAATGGCATGATTACAAAAATAATTGGGGTTAAGCCATTTAATGACATCACATGTCGTTCGCCCAACCACCATTGCTCATCCGTTGGAGGGAACGAAAAGAAGAGAAATAAAATAACATTGTTATTCTATTATTCTTTTAAAAGATCCAAAGACTATCTTCTTCTCCTAAAAACTATATTTGATGTGAATCCTCCCTTAAGTGATTCCCAATGTTTTAGATTCAATGGTGAACAAATATTTTTGATCTAGGCAATGAGTTAAAAGATATAAAATGCCACCCACGTGTTTACTGAATGTACCATAAATAAAGATTAGAAAATTAATAAAAGTCACCCTCAACCCATGATGGCTGAGGTTAAAATTTACCTAACGGTGAAACAACCTCAAGAGAGTAACTATACTCTCGGATTTTCAATCAGAGTTACAATTTAGAATTTAAGGATGTTACAATAAAATAATTTCCATGTAATTATTTTGTTTACGGCCAAAAACTAACTTCCACTAGTGGACTGAACCAACCAATGTTAATATCAGCCTAAGGAAAGCATAGCCTCAAGGGTTGAATAGTGGTCTCATATATTTCATAATATTCACCATTCATAAGTTATTAGTATTTGAAAAATAAAATAATTTTATTCAATAATTTTATATATAGTTATGACATTTTTGTGTTTTCCCAATGGAGTCATGTACCATCTGAACATAAGTCCCTCGTATGGAAATCCTGCCATCATGAATGCAATAGTGACCTCAAATTTATGATCTCAGAAAACATTTATGCATTATTCTCCTATTTCATGAAAACCACTCATGTACGATATTTTAAACTTAACATTTTTCTATGGATCATTTCGGGCACTCCGAGCCTTAGAATTGTGCACTGGAAGATTTCACGATCTTGAAATAATTCCATGTAATAAAAAATATTATATGTAATTTCCAGTACATTACAAAAACATACAAGGATTTTTCAAAGATTTATCATAATATTACATCAATGGAATCATAATCATAAACAATCTCGAAGAGCAATAAAATTGTATCAATAAAAAATTATTACTTGGTATATTGGGATCATTCTCTCCATTTATGGTAATGTAGAGACCCGAAGCTTGACGTAAATTGACATTACATTACATTTACGGAATACTTAGTACATAACAAAAACACACATGCAAGGATCGTAATAGTTTAGTGTCTTTGGAAACTCGGAACGTAATCTTCTAATCGTGGTGAAAGATCTTCAACATCTCCCATAAAGATCTTATTTTTTTTATACCTAAAACCTTTCATTATATCCTGGGGAAAAGAAAACATAAAAGGGTGGGCTCAAATTCTCAGTAAGGGTAAACAAAAGAAATATCAATCACATCATATACATAAGAACATAACTTTTGTAAATCTTAACCTTCAAAAGAGATCATAATTTCATAACATGGGGTAAATCATGGCAGTGAAATGTAATCACAATAATCATAACATAAAATATTAAACTTTGTGGCATTCACACATAATCTTATAGAATCATTTCTTGTGAGTCAAGACTCATTTCCAAGACTATTATAGTGGACAAAGTCCCTTTCTGAACCGAGTCACCCTTGTTTCAGTCATGTTTCAATGAACCGGTATAACCTACCGTTCCATCCATGACTATCTCATGAGATATAAAATCATTACCCAGTGCATTGGAGGGAGATATTGGTCCCACCCATCTCATAATGATACCATTCTTATGTTTTCCACAAAATCACAAATCATACATCATTGCATAACCCATGTAATAAAAATGGGAATCTTAAACATCGTGACATCATAAAAAAATTTATATAAGATAAAGAAATTCCTAGAAATAATTCCATCACAACATAATCAAATCAATAGGGATAAAAACATAACCCTTTATTATTTTATATGGAAAATAATTTTGATAAAACACTTGAACTCCATACTTGAAAAAAATATCCTTTCTGCTTCAAAAACACTTTTCCTTTATTAACATGTCGTAAAATTATAAACTAAAAGAAGTTGATTAAAAATAAACTTGAAAAATTGTAAATTACGATTCTTGGAAATAATGTTTTAAAAATCCATTCATGCCATATAATTTAAAAAAACATTCTTCATACTTTTGTCGGAAAAGTCAAAAAGTACCTCGTACGAAAAACGACAAAAGATTACCTTCATATCGTTTACTAAAAACTAACCAAAGGGTAAAGTTGGATTTAAACAATTGTAGGTGGATTGAAATAATATTACATATTGAGGAAACATGGATGTGGATGATAAAATACACCCCAGTAAATTTCAAAGTATAAACAATCTCGAATAAAAATGAGATCGTGATATTTCCCTTACCTTAGGTCCGATTTGCATCGTAAGTGTATGAACCTCCAGTATAATGATTTAAATAATGTCATTGACTTATTCCAGAATCATACTAATTGTTATTATATCATATATGTTTCACTTATGACTTTATTTTACCCGTTCTTTTGTAAATTCCATGTTAAAGAGCGTTTTGGGTAAAATCGTTTCATTTATCGTAGGTGTTTGGACTTGTTGTTCTTGACATTATTATTACTTATATCATGATTTACATACTTCAAAAATATAAAACATGATTTATATATCATATATATTAAGTATATATATATATATATAATAGATAGATAAATGAAATGAAACACACCGTTCATGGAGACGGTAGTCCGTACGTACGCATGAACATTGTTTTCCTTTCCTTATTGTCTTAAATGGAAATAATTAAATGAAATACATATATACATAAATCCAGTAGCTTTATAATGTAATATATTTTATTATTATTGCTTATATATACTTTATAATCCTTCTGAAATTGTTAACATGGAGAATGAATCTTATCGCGTCGTGGAGACGGTAGTCCGTACGTACGCACGAGCGATGATATTGTTCTCATGATCATGAAATTGTGTTGAAGTGTATGTATACTATTTCAGTATCAATATCACTTTATAATAATCATATATAGTTACTCATTGCACCATTATACCCATCCAATTAAGGTGGTGGCAGAAAATAGATTACACCACGGCGTGGAGACGGTATTCCGTACGTACGCACGCACAATGATTTCCTTTTTCCATAGGATGGATAGAAGGTTAATTAGAGTTGTTTCATATTTATAATAATATATCAGTATATAATAAATAATTATTTCATTACTTTATCATGAAACAACTAATGAAGAAGAATTTGAAGAAGAAAGAAATTGAAAAAGCTCGGTAATGGATATTACCTCTTTTTGATGCGCCTTCACTTAACCTCCACTTAAAGAACTAAGGATGGTATTTGAAGAAGACCAGGACCTCTAGGATGATACTAGGGAAGTGGAGAAGAGATTTTGGCAGGGGTTGGCCGAGCTTGAAAGCTCAAATTGGTGTGAGGAGGAGAGGGAGGAGGTGCCCTTTTATAAGGGAGGAGAGGGGTACCTTTGGAATAACAAAAAATATTATTTTATTATAAAGTCAAGTTCGGTTTTAAATAGCTCCAAATTGATATATTTCTAAGATAAGGTGGGGATGGGTCGAAAGACTCTCATCCAATAAAATTTAGACAAGTTTTGGTTCCTATTTTAACCTTATCATTTAGATTTAACATTAAGTTAAATAATTGTACTTTTACCGTGTCTTCTCGTGTTCTTACACTATAAGTTTAATAAACTTACAATAAGAAGACAAAATAACCCCAAGTTGTTTATTAATAATATATATAACCTTATCTAAGTCATTTGGCCGAACCATAGATTTTTAGGAATAAAATAACAATTAATAATATAATATTTGTTTTAAAAACTATTTTATGTCAATTTTGACACTATTTAGTAATTGATTTTTGTGGAAATCATAAAAGAACGATAAGTTCAAAAAAAGTTTATTAAATCAATACTAACATCGCATATTAACCTAAAAAATAAGTGTAATTAATAAAAAGTCTCAAATTATATTTATTTGGGTATTTATAACATCAATTATGTCAATATTTCATTAATAAGTTAATTACTGCATCATCGTTGTGTCATAAATAAATTAAATTATATAATGTCTAAAAATTACAAATAAAATACCATTATGTAGGAAATATTTTTTATCTTTCTAATGAATATTTATAGTCGAATATATCTTATGTATAACCCCATATTGAAAATGTTTTAGTAAATAAACTTTGATTTTACCTCTTTTAACCCTTCTTTAAATAAATTAATAATAAATGTCCTAATCTAATCCAAGTGGGCCTAAATGGTCATATTTTATTCCTATGTTTGTATTTGGTCGAATTACACTTGTCCAATAGAATTAGGCAATGTGTTAGGGTAATAATAATATCATTTCTACCCTTAATTACCCTATTTACTTTTTACCGTGGTAAAAAAAAGGTAAAAGTTACTATTCACCAAAAATTATTTTCATCTCATTGAACCACATTTTAGTCCTTGATATTAACCGCATCTCTTGGATTTTTGAAATTCCACTCACAGAAGCGGTAAAATAATGTTTTATGAAAAATTCAGTTTTTAACTACCACTTAGTGGTTTCACTATTCATCAAAAATTGAATGTTTTCAGAAAAATACCAAAATTTCACCCTAGGCAAATTTCGATATTCTGAATCCAAAAATGAATTCCATTTTGAAAAAAAAATTACAAATTTTCAAAAAGTGGTTATTACTATTCATAACGGCTAGTTTTAATAATATTTTAATAGCATATTTTTGTTTAGTGAAACTCGTTATTGGGTACTACACACGCTATCGAGGAAGGTCACGATTGCGTGTAAGGCAAAGAATGACAAGGATGCGTGTTGTGCAAGCTCCTTTTGGTGTAGCGTACAACACAAGACGTTAGTGAAATTAAAAAAATATTTTCCATAAAATCTTGGGCTGTTACATTCTACCCCCCTTAAAATGAATTTCGCCCTCGAAATTTATCGGGGTTATAAATGGTTTACTATTCAAAAGTTTCTTTAATAGAAACCCAAATCGTAAAAAGGAATACCAAAACCAATATTTAAAAATGAAAGTATGAAACATAACGATTACCCAAATAAACTAATCACTGGGTTTCCACATAGGTGAAAATATGGATATGGAAGAAAAATCTAACCATCATGTTCTGATGGAGAGTGGTAGAGAACATGGCTATGGAAAAGCCAGCAATCAAAAATCCATAAATTTGTGACGATCTAACGTACCATCTGATTAATCAGATATAAGATCACTAGGACACCATTTTTGGTTTTCAAGATCGTTTCCCTAAAGTTGAAGAGTTTGAAATAGAATAAATACTTACTTTATTTTGGTACAATCTCACTGTTGTTCGTGCCTTGAACAATTTCTACTTCATCTCTTAAATAAATGAAGTTGACTTTGTTATTCTTGAAGTGTTAGCAGATCATGTGATAGAATGACGGGTCATTCCATCTGTCTCAAACAAAAGGTTAACAAAAGTTATTAAATATACATAATTCATTTTATAGTGAGATTAATCATATATTGTTCCTAAAATGGACTTATACTTCATATATCATACTAATAAATATAATAAAACTAGTTTCTACTAAACAGAGACATCCTGTAGGCCAGTGGTACGCGATAAAGACCAGTCGCACATCAGTTGTGGGTTCGATTCCCACAGCCTTGTCCGAAGCGATGGGTTGTTTCCCGTCCTGCAGGTTGTCCTTTTTCAAAAGCTATATTACTATAACATCCCATCAATAATATAGAAAAACGTTTTATCCTAACTTATGTCCAACATAATCCATTCTAATCATTAGGCTTATCTAAAATACTTTGGTTCAAGCTCATAGTATAAAGAAAATGATTACTTGAAATGTCACAGAACAATCACATGAATGCCATCATTTATCCCTCATATATCATAAGATATATCCTGTTGGTCAAATGTGAATACCTTAATCATGTATTCGCTTGAAGAATGAATACCTATTGAACCTTAGTGAAAACATGAATGCAGTTAAAAGTTAACACTTTCCACATACCAAAATCCAAAAATTCTATATACTCAAACCATGATATAACCTTCTCCTTATATCAGTTATGAGCTCATGAATACTATCAAACATTTAATTTTCACCTTATCCCTTCATTATGCGCATATCATCTACATTCCAAAAATATCTGAATAACCATTCATGGATACTGGTAACATTAATCATACACTTTCAAAACTCAAGGAAAGACAATAGTGTAACAATCCATAGATGTCTCTTTATTCCATATTAGCATGAGATCACTTATACACATTACAAATGATAAACATGTAATCATTCCACTACATTCTTAAACCATTGACCGAGATTCAACAATTATTTCATCTCACATATCATTTGTAGTCTCTTCATCATCATCCACATAAATACTACCCATACAACCATACTGATTCTCTTCATGAGACTTTCCCTTAGGGCATTGGTTTGCATAATGCCCGTACATTCCACATTTAAAACATTTAACCATTGTTGATGTCGTAGCAATACCATTATCCTCATCCCTGGTGTTAACAAAACCTTTTCATTTGCACTTACTGGCTTTGTGTCCTTCTTTTCCACACCCAAAGCATCTTCCAGTTCCTTTGAAACATTCTCCTTGATGCCTCTTCCCACATGATTTACATAGGGGAAATTGAACTTTTATTCCTGTATGATCATCATGAAACTCCATCTTTCTCTTATTAGCCGAGTCAGGAAACTTACCAAATTTTACATTATTGATCATATTATGAGATTGCTAATTCAGAATAATAATGATGTTTGGACTTCCAAATCCCATTTAATTTTGTTGCTCATGAAGAATATCATTCCATTGTCCATCATATCCTCCAATATCGTGAATCATCTTGTTTCCAGCCATTTTCTAAAAACCAAAAAGAATAGTGTGAGAGGAAAAAATCATAATAAAGGGGGAGAAACTTCAATATCTAACATCTTTGGTTTAATCTAATTTCGATACCATAGTTCTAGGACTATATCCTATACGTATACTTATCCTTAGGGACATCCCTAGACATACCTTAGAAATATATCTAGGGATCTCACTAACGTTTTCGCATCCTAGTTTCCAAAGGTTGACTAAACATTTCCTCTGATACCAACTGTAGAGACCCGAAGCTTGACGTACATTGACGTTACATTACATTTGCGGAATACTTAGTACATAACAGAAACACACACGCAAGGATCGTAATAGTTTAGTGTATTTGGAAACTCGGAACGTAATCTTCTAATCATGGTGAACGATCTTCAAAATCTCCCATAAAGATATTCTTTTTTTATACCTAAAACCTTTCTTTATATCCTAGGGAAAAGAAAACATAAAAGTGTGAGCTCAAATTCTCAGTAAGGGTAAACAAAAGAAATATCAATCACATCATATACATAAGCACATAACTTTTGGAAATCTTAACCTGCAAAAGAGATCATAATTTCATAACATGGGGTAAATCATGGCAGTGAAATGTAATCAAAATAATCATAACTTAAATCACGAAACATTGTGGCATTCACACTTAATCTTAGAGAATCATTTCTTGTTAGTCAAGACTCATTGCCAAGACTATCTTAGTGGACAAAGTCCCTTTCTAAACTGAGTCACCCTCGTTTCAGTCCTGTTTCACTGAACCGGTATAACCTACCATTCCAGCCATGTCTATCTCATGAGATATAAAATCATTACCCAATGCATTGGAGGAAGATATAGGTCCCACCCATCTCATAATGATACCATTCTTATGTGTGCCACAAAATCACAAATCATACATCATTGCATAACCCATGTAATAAAAATGGGAATCTTAAACATCGTGACATCATAAAGAAATTCATATACGAAAAAGTAATTCCTAAAACTAATTCCATCATAACATAATCAAATCAATAGGGAAAAAAATAGAACCCTTTATTATCTTAGATGGAAAATAATTTTGATAAAACACTTGAACTCTATTCTGGAAGAAAATATCCTTTCTGCTTCAAAAACACTTTTCCTTTCTTAACATGTCGTACAATTATAAACTAAAAGAAGTTGATTAAAAATAGACTTGAAAACTTGTAAAGGAAGCTTCTTGGAAATAATGTTTTAAAAATCCATTCATTCCATATAATTTAAAAAAACATTCTTCGTACTTTTGTCGGAAAAGTCAAAAAGTACCTCGTAAGAAAAACAACAAAAGATTACTTTCATATCCTTTACGAAAAACTCACTAAAGGGTAAAATTGGATTTAAACAATTGTCGGTGGATGGAAATAATATTACATATTGACGAAACATG
The DNA here is from genome assembly GCA_963277665.1 of Viscum album. Lineage (NCBI taxonomy): Eukaryota > Viridiplantae > Streptophyta > Magnoliopsida > Santalales > Viscaceae > Viscum > Viscum album. The sequence continues at coordinate 596,107,263 of OY728159.1, read as the reverse complement.
GATGTGGATGATAAAATACAACCCTATAAATTTCAAATTATAAACAATCTCGAATAAAAATGAGATTGTGATATTTCCCTTACCTTAGGTCCGATTTGCTTCGTAAGTATCTGAACCTCCTGTATAATGATTTAAATAATGTCACTGACTTATTCCAGAATCATAATAATTGTTATGATATCATATATGGTGCACTTATGACTTTATTTTACCCGTTCTTTTGTAAATTCCATGTTAAAGAGCGTTTTGGGTAAAATCGTTTCATTTATCGTAGGTGTTTGGACATGTTGTTCTTGACATTATTATTACTTATATCATGATTTACTTACTTTTAGAATATAAAACATGATTTATATATCATATATATTTAGTATATATATATATATAATAGATAGATAAATGAAATGAAATACACCGTTCATGGAGACGGTAGTCCGTACGTACGCATGAACGTTGTTTTCCCTTCCTTATTGTCTTAAATGGAAGTAAGTAGATGACATACATATATACATAAATCCAGTAGCTTTATAATGTCATATATTTCATTATTATTGCTTATATATACTTTATAATCATTCTAAAATTGTTAACATGGAGAATGAATCTCATCGCGTCGTGGAGACAGTAGTCCGTACGTACGCACGAGCGATGATATCATTCTCATGATCGTGAACTTGTGTTGAAGTGTATGTATACTATTTCAGTATCAATATAACTTTATAATAATCATATATAGTTACTCATTACACCATTATACCCATCCTATTAAGGTGGTGGCAGAAAATAGATTACACCACGGCGTGGAGACGATATTCCGTACGTACGCACGCGCGGTGATTTCCTTTTTCCGTAGGATGGATAGAAGGTTAATTATAGTAGTTTCATATATATAATAACATATCAGTATATATTAAATACTGATGTTATTACTTTATCATGAAACAACTAACGAAGAAGAAGTTGAAGAAGAAAGAAATTGAAAAAGATCGGTAATGGATATTACCTATTTTTGACGCGCCTTCACTTAACCTCCACTTTAAGAACTCAGGATTGTCTTCGAAGAAGACCACGACCTCTAGGATGATACTAGGGAAGTGGAGAAGATATTTTGGCAGGTTTTGGACGAGCTTGAATGCTCAAATTGGTTTGAGGAGGAGAGGTAGGAGGTGCCCTTTTATAAGGGAGGAGAGGGGTACCTTTGGAATAACTAAAAATATTATTTTATTATAAAGTCAAGTTCGGTTTTAAATAGCTCCAAATTGATATATTTCTAAGCTAAGGTTGGTATGCGTCGAAATCCTCTCATCCAATAGAATTTAGACAAGTTTAGGTTCCTATTTTAACCTTATCATTTAGATTTAACATTAAGTTAAATAATTGTACTTTTACCGTGTCTTCTTGTGTTCTTACACTATAAAGTTAATAAACTTACTATAAGAATCCAAACGAACCCCAAGTTTTTTAGTATTAATATATATGACCTTATATAAGTAATTTGGCCGATCCTTAGATTTTTAGGAATAAAATAACAATTAATAATATAATATTTGTTTTAAAAACTATTTTATGTCAATTTTGACACTATTTAGTAATTGATTTCTGTGAAAATCATAACAGAATGATAAGTTCGAACAAAGTTAATTAAATCAATAATAACATGTCTTATTAACCTAGAAAAATAGTGGAATTCATAAAAAGTCTCAAATTATATTTATTTGGGTATTTATAACATCAATTATGTCAATAATTCATTAATAAGATAAAATCTGCATCATCGTTGTGTCATAAATAAATTAAATTATTTAATGTCTAAAAATTACTAATAAAATACCATTATGTAGGAAATCGTTTTAGGTTTCTAATGAATATTTATAGTCGAATTTATCTTATGTATAACCCCATATTAAAAATGTTTTAGTAAATAAACTTTGATTTTACCTCTTTTAACCCTTCTTTAATTAAAATAATAATAAATGTCCTAATCTAATCCATGTGGGCCTAAATGGTCATATTTTATTCCTATGTTTGATTTTGGTCGAATTAAACTTGTCCAATAGAATTAGGACATGTGTTAGGGTAATAATAATATCATTTCTACCCTTAATTACCCTATTTACTTTTTACCGTGGTAAAAACAGTAAAAAGTTACTATTCAACAAAAATTATTTTCATCTCATTGAACAACATTTTAGTCCTTGATATTAACCGTGTCTCTCGGATTTTCGAAATTCCACTCACAAAAGTGGTAAAATTAAGTTTTATGAAAAATTCAGTTTTTAACTACCACTTAGTGGTTTCACTATTCATCAAAAATTGAAAGTTTTCATAAAAATATCAAAACTTCACCCTAGGCTAATTTTGATATTCCGAATCCAAAAATTAATTCTATTTTGAAAAATAAAATTTAAAAAATTTCAAAAAGCGGTTATTACTATTCATAGCGGCTAGTTTTAATAATATTTTAATAGCATATTGTTGTTTAGTGAAACACGTTATTGCGTACTACACACGCTATCGAAGAAGGTCGCGATTGCATGTAATGCAAGGAAAGTCAAGGATGCGTGTTGTGCAAGCTCCTTTTGGTGTAGCGTACAACACAAGACATTAGTGAAATTAAAAAGAATATTTTTCATAAAATCTTAGGCTATTACAGGTAAGGTAATTGGATGAATCTTATAGTATAATTAAAATATTTAGATTCAAGATATGAATGTAAAATGGAAGTATATGGACCCCGAAAATAGAATTTAGGTTCATATCAAAACATAAGTCCCAATGAATGAAAATTGAGGCAAAAACCTTTTTACCAGTTTTGTAACTATTAAAACATAATCCCCGTGAATGAAGGTTCATAAAATTGAAATTTGAATACCCATAAAATTATTTAAATTATATGTAGAATAAAATAATTGTCTGTACATAAACCACACAAAAGGAAAGAGTGGTGAAAACAACATGTATCTCACGGAAACTAGAATTGATATTAAATCCTCATACCTTTTTTCTTGACTATATCTATACTCATAAAATATTACGATATAATAAATATAATTATATTATACATATTTTAAAGAATGGTATTATTATATCTATTACCATATATGATTTTATTATTACCTTATATTACCTCTTGTTAACTATTCTACATCAAAGTTTCCCTTCAAGTAATATTCACTTTGTTCTTCACATGTGTCTTAATTTGTCATATCATTGAACATATACTTATATAATGATTCAATAGAGTAAAAATTTATATAAATATCAGGTATATCTTGTATAATTATATTATAATAATCTATATTATAATGATGTTTGTAATGGAATACATCGTTCAGGTAGATGGTAAGAAGTACATACACATTAATGTTGTTTGTGTTTTTATTACTATATTGCATGAAAGTTGTTAAATGACATATATATGTATGCATATATATATATATATATATATATATATATCATTTTTTCAATATAATGAATATATCAAATATCAAATATATGTTTATTAACAAAATCCAAAATACAATCTTTGTGGTGTGTGAACGAATGACATTGGTTTGAGGGGACGGTAGTCCACACTTCCACAACTGAGATTATCATATTTAAACCATACATAATGAAAAAATATTTGTGTTATAAACGTAATACATATGATTAAAGAAATAATAAATATAATATATTAAATATATAAATATATTTTCCCTCATAATGTCCCCCAGGATTTGTTGTAATGGAGAACTGAACAATCATTGTTCTTTGAGGCAGTAGTTCATCGAACAGGGAAATATTATGTTCAACATCTATTAGATGGAGGTGTATATATTTTTAGATCATAGAATTTTCATAAAAACATTATTTTATATTGATGATATGGTTTTCATCAGATAATAATGGTATAATGACAGTGGAGGGGTGGAGAAGGAAAATAATGGAAATAATCTTGAGAGAAGATGTTATCTCTGAATTAGGTAAATTATTTTGGTTTCATCCAAAATGATTCCATGAGAGGGAGTATTATTGGGAAGCTACATGGTATGAGATCCAGAAAACATAAAATTATTGAGAGTAGTGAGATATGGGTAGATGTGTTGACCTTTTATAGGGATGGAAAATGACTCACATGGAATTTTTGTAACAAATTAGGTGTGCACATGTTATTAACTACCAATTTAAAAAGTCAAATAAAAACTCAATAATGAAACGTTTAGTGCCTAAATATGAACATAAAATGGGTTTTAGGCAATTGTATATCTCATTTGGGCAGTTGGTTTTATGTTTTAGTCCCATATTAAGCTGAATTTGGCCTTAACTACTGTGATTTATTTTAACCAAATTTTCTAATAATTTTTTGGAAGAAATAATGTGGTTTTATTAGAATATAAATATTAGACTAAATATAATGGTTTATTTTAGATTTATAAATCACAATCACAGACATGGCATGATTAAGATTAATGATAATCCTAGAGACATGATGAAATAATGGGGTCTTAAAGTTTGAAAAAGTTCAGAAGATTTTTAATAATTAATATTCAGTTTCAAAGTGAAATTTATTATAATGTGTATTATTGTATTAATAGATATAATAAACATCTATTTTTACCATTACAATATTTATTATGTCATTTATCATTAATAATTAATTAGAAAAGATGCAGTTTTTAACTAAATAGTATTATTTTTCACCATTAATCAAAGATTTAAGTTTCTTAGAAAAATACAAACAAATCAACCAGGGATAATTCCAAAATTATTAATTTAAAAAAATATTTTTAATCAACCAAATTAAATTTGTAAATTTTTAATAAACTACTTTAATTATTAAAATTGATTCAATCAAGAAAGCAATATTTTTAACACAAAATGACTTTACAAAAAATATTATCATTCATTATCAATATATTTTATTTATATAAAACAATTATAAAAAATATTATAACAATATTTATTACAATTAATATTATTATTTTTGTATTCTAGGTTATAATTATCATATTTAGGTAAATAAATAGCGATGTTTTGTAGAAACTTAGTGTTGCGTGCATCGTCAGCCATGTCTGTGTCGCTTGTAGCACAAGCCACGTTGGTATTGCGAGTAAAAGGAATGTTTTAATTTATTTTTTAAATATATATATATATATATCTATTTAATGTGTCATTTGAATTAGAATATTTTAAAATTATAAATTAATTTGAATAAAATAATTCTAAAAATCTCTAGGTGCTACAGATCACAAGTTTTATTTTTCACACAAGTTCATGTTTCTCTCAAGGGAGTGGGGATATAATGAATAATATTAAAAATTGGAATATAATACCTCTTGGGACTAGATAATTTTTATTGGACATGTTTTCTTGTAAATGTGTTTCAAAAAATGCTCTCAATCATTATATTAATTAAATTGTCTTTTTAAAGTAAGATTTCAATATCACAAAAATTTATAAACCATTTTTTACATAAATCATTTCATATGTATAAAAATATATTATAGAGTGAAATATGGTAATTTATATTCATTTAATCTCATATTTTATAAAAAATTAAAAAGTGAAAGAAAGAAATAAATATTGAAATAAAACAACTACAATATTCTAAATAATATATGTAATAATGCATTCAATACCTAAGTGATATAGTTTTAACAATATGAACCTATAAAAATGTTTTCAAATGAAATATAGATTTTTTATTAGGTAAAATAAGATAAAAGATATAATAAGTGGTAATATATTGTCTTTATTCTAGTGTATTTAATTTAGAATACGACATTCATAAATCATTATTACATTTTATATAAAAAGAAAAAAAGAAATATAAAAAACTAATTTCAAAAATGAAAGTCAAAGATAATAAAAAGTACAATAAAAATATCAATGATGGGTTTTCCATCCATGAATTCTTAATTTATAAATTTTATATATAATAAATGTAATTTAAATTCATCCAACAACTGATGTGGGGTGTGGGTTCATTTTATAAAACCCCCAAAAATTGGGTTCTCTTCTCCTCCAAATTTTTTTTTCTTACAATATTGATTAATTATAATGTCAAAATATTAATGGAATGAAAATTATAAAAATCTTCTCTTAGATCATTTTCTATTTAACAATTTATTCTTCATGAAATTTGGTGTTTATTTTACCTTATTCATGTGCTTGTATGATGTACAAAAATAGTTCCTTTATATTTTTAATAAAATAAATCAAAACATTTAGGGTCTCAAATTTGTCATCCAAATCATTGATGAATTCTAATGATTTACATTTTCTGAAAAAGAGAGTTTTAATAATTCCAATACTAGGAAAAGGAGAGTTTTAAAATTATCTTTAGATTCATGTATGCCTTCATCAATAATGACAATTTAGATAATATCATATTTTTTAGTTCCTTTTTTCCTATAATATATGAATCCTTTATTCATTAAATGAATCATAAATTTTATATATTTGGGTTCTCATCACACCCTGTTTGATTTTAATGTTTAGTAAATTTCTATTTTTTTCATTACAAATTTACCCTAATTGATCATAATTGGATAGTCATTGTTCCAATTTTATTTGTAGATATATTGGGTTTTTGTTATATTTTTTGTACATTTGGAATGATTATTGTGGTTAATTTAATTCATAGACACCACTATAATATTATTCCAATACTTCATTATATATTTTTTTATTTTGGTTCCAAATATTGTTTGGAAACATTCTCATTCAATAGTTTCACATCATTTAATCATGTGTGGGTATATATTGTACAATGAAAATAATCCTTCATGAAATATTATATTTATACATGAATGTTTGTAAAATAACATGGAAGTAAAATTGAATTATTTATTGAGGTTTTAAAACGTAAAAATGAATAAATGTAAAAAATTAATAGAAAAATATTAAATCAACAAAAAAAAGAAAGAAAAAAATGCTAAGAAATTAATATTAAAGGTTTAATAAAATACATTCCTACATATAAATGAAGATAATTTTATGGAAACTTTCATAGGTGAGATCAATTTTTTTGCACAAAGATTCACAAAATGGCTAATTCAATTTGTTCTACTGAGGAGGAGTTGAATTCTAAATTTTGTAGGATTAAAGGTTTGAATGGGAAAAATGACAGATAAATTATAACTTTGGGTTATTTTTTAATATCATTTTAAAAAAATCTAAATATGAAGGAGCTTTTATTTAAGAATTGTGAATCAAGAAAACATATGTTAAAAATAAGATTATTTTTCTAATTTTATAATTTATTTTCTAAATTAACATTCATTTATCACACATATAAAATCAATTTTATATTATTTTCATAGAATATATAATTTATTCAATTATGATACCATAATTTGTAATCTTCTAAACCCAATAAAATTATTATATACCGCATTAAACATAAACATTTAAATAATATGCTATCCTTGGGATGAGATTCCATGAAAACCTACTTTTCATAACATTTCTATAAATCCATTTATTAAATGGTCTATTAGGTTTCATCTCCACTTTATTAATGTTAATAAATTGTGTTTTATGATAGTATTATAACCATAAAAATTGACAAAAATTATTTTTTACCAATTCAAATTTTGTTTTCAATATACACACACAACCTTAATACACATGCTAAATGATCACAGTTTGAATTGATGAAAATTTAAATAAAAAAATAAATTATGAAATAATATTTAGTTATAATATTTAGTTATCCTTAGATTCAAATAAATAAATTAATGAAGGTGTAGGTTAGATGGATTAAAATTGAACTACACATCCTAATGAGGAAAATTCATCTTATTAACGTTATGGAGACATAATGTTTGGAAATGTATTATAGAATACCATTTATAACTATAGATTCTAGAAAAAAAGATATGAAAGAATAAAAATTAATATTAATTAAAACAAAATAAATAGTAGAAAATAAAAAAATTATATACATAAACCAAATATACAATGTTAATAAAAATCAAAAACCATCATTTAATAAATCATTTATTCAAGATCTATCCATATTGTAATGATTATTGAAATGGATTGGAAAATTTTTAATTCCCTCAATACCATAATGTTTTATATTTTCTAACAAAATGTAAGTGGCATTGGCTTATGGATTTAAGGGTATGTCATTTTTACAAAACTATTTACATGAAAGCTTTTTAATTAATCCAAAATCAATCCAAATTTATATTCAACATATTTTTACATAAAAAATCAAACTAGATGGGTCCACAGCTGAATGTAATATTTGATATTGATCCTTGTAATGAACTTAGAAATTTTATCCTAATTTGAGGAAGGATATAAATGTAATATTATATTTGTTAATTCTATATCATTATTAAATAATCCAATCAAGTGTTGAACTCACATCCCATTTTTTTCTTTTAGACATCTATTTTACTTTAAGGTATAAAATAATATTTGTACACTATGAATTTATTTATAATTATAGAAAAATTATAATTAAAAAAATTCATAAATAATTCTTTGTGATAATATTTTTTTGCATTTAAATGAAAAATATATAATTTCCTTAAAATTTAAAAAATCATAACAAATATAAAATTTATTCTTATATCATAAAACAACAATAAATCTGTATGAAATAAAAAAATTTGTTAGGAATAAATGATTTAATATTATTATCGAATATTTGATATTTTATAAAATAATTAAATTAATTATATATATTTATGTTAGTGTTTAACAACACATTAAATATGTTGAGAAAAAAAATTTAGATTACAATATTAGTGAAACCTTTCCTTTTCCATTTATAATCAATTATAATTGTTATAAATTACAACATAACAACATATAATGGAAAATTAAATATACAATAATAATATATACTATATCAACTACATAACTTATTGTATCAACAACATAACATATAGAGTGTTGAAAAAACATATTGATGTGCTTTAACATAGTCCTCATTGTCCATATAAATATTTCCCCTTATATAAATAAAAATAAATTAGTATAGAATTATTTAATTTTTTTTCTCTCCTCATCATCATATTGAGAAAAAAAATTTCATCCATCAATCAAAATTAAAGGTATTGATCAATAGTGGTCACAAATGTGTCAATTATCAACATTTCTTTTCATCATGTTCATTGGATTTATCCTTCTAATTGTTTATAAAACAAACCTTATAATCTATGGGAATATTCATAAAAAATATTAATAATTAAATTTTTTAAAAATTATGAATTAACTAATTTTGGAAATCATTCATTTTTGAATTATTTTTTACCATTTGATGGAATAATTTTATTATTGTTATTGGAATCAAGAATATAATACCTTATGCATCGATCTAATCATTTTCCACAAACATCTGATCATTATCGTAAAAATCCCTATGAACTAGCATGGTAGAGTATAATTCAAAATTATTTCATTGAAGATCTACACGAGAATCACTTCAAAATAAATATATTCATATTTTATATCTATATAGAAGTGGGTGGAATAGAAGAGTAACATTTCATTCTTTAAAGTATTCTAGGAGAAGGTGTCTCTATGTCATGAAAATATTCTGCTGATTTTTTGTGTATGAAATCAATATAGAGAAACATATATGATTAGAAAAACAAAACAATATGTATTTATATGTGTAGGATAGGATAATAAAAAGTAAAATGGGGGACCTTATTATTCTTTTAGTAAATGAAAAACATGATTTCAAAATATTAATAATTATTATTGACACTCCCTAAAATCACATATAAAAAATATAATATTTCTCAACAAATAAATAAATATTTATTCAAATAATAATCAATATATTATTTTTTATATAACCATCAAAGACTCTTCATCAATCCTCAATATTTATCATATAATGAATAATGAATATTTATTATATAAATATATATTACCATAATAATCATAAATAAATAAATTAAAATAAAATTCATTAAAATAATGAAAAAATATATATTAAATAATAATGCCATTTATATTCTCCTGATTAACTTCTGAATGAATACATGGGATCAACTAAATATTAATAATTATTATACAATGTATGGAAATAATATTTATGGAACATGTTAAATTCATTTTTAATTTTACTAATGTTCAAAATACACATAGTGTGTGACCCTCTAGGCCCTTTTTTCTATAGCATTATGGAATATCACCTAAAGCCCAAGGATAGAATCTAGAAACATTATATGGTATCCATATAGAATAATATTAATTTAAACCATAATAGTAACCATATATGAACACATCCTATCTAATATAATCTCCTTATCTTGATTTGTCAAATTAAAAAGGTTTTACAGCTCTGTAATCAACCTATATTCTTTAATTATATCTATTTTTTATTTTAAAAATGAACATGATAAGAAAATCAACATGGAAATTGGATTAAATATGATGTTCTTTTTTCATTAATGGTTCTAAGATATTATATTTTGTTTCATAATTTAGGGGTCAAATCCTCTCTATCATTATTCAATAATAAAATATCTGTTATAATTCATCAAACATAACCAAAATTTCAATGAATATATTTCATTATTTTTTAACATAATACATCATTTTTCATGAATCATGATATTATCTAAAAATAATATTAATTTCAAAGGATCATTACACATTTATAAATATTTTAACATATAATGACATATATTAATGTTGATTTCCTACTAATAGTTCATTCTATCAATCTCTCTTTGATTGATATTACAGGGTACATAAATAATTAGAAGACATATAAGTATCTCATGACACATACACCCCTAATATAATATTTCATTTGGGTCTCATAAAATGATATTATCCTACCATATAAAATATATATTATGTATACATATATAACAATTTATGTATCTCATAATTGTGGGGAACTATTATGACCTTTCAATGTTACATTTACCACATAAACATTCTCACATTCATTGTAATGTATAATAATGTTCAATATAGGATATGATATTAATTTTTATTCATCGTAATGAATATTCCATTAATATAATTTACAAAGTAGTTAGTTCTATGTAATAAAATCTAACTAAATCCCTTTATCATTTGAAAGAACCATCAATACATAGAAAATCATGTAACCTCTGAGAAATAGTTATCACGACTAACAACAACATTCCACCATTGTACGATCTTTAAACTATGATCTTATTTCATTGAGAAAATATACCAAGATATTATATTACATATTATATATTTTTTCATATACCATCCATGAAATCCTGGATTATACCATTGTTAAATTCTCACCATAATATAATTAAGAATTATTATTTAGTTATAACACCAAAATAAAAAAATGTTTCTAAACTCACATCTTTAAATACATTAGAGGTCACTACATACTCAGTCCAATAAAGGTATGATAATTACCATCTATCATATATATACCCATGTATATTTCCATATCCTTACATGAGTTCTATATTATACTAATATAATTAACAATATTATATGTACCCTGAAAAAACTATTCTCATATAATGTATTTCATAAAACTTATCTAGTTTTTCTACCCCAAAAAAATGTCATATAATTCAGCCTACTAGGATATTTAGTTATCATTGTCCCATTTCATATATGTATTATACACTTTTTATATAAGATAGATAAATCTTTTGTACATATTAGGGCTTGTGAAACAGATTTACAATGCACTCTTAGGCATATGTTTTCTATAAATCCTAAAAAATACCCTAAGACACTAGCAAAATATAAGTGTATTAATTAATATTTTATATTCAATGATAATATATTCATTCTATAATTACATTGATCAAGAAACACCTTGATCTATGATGTAATATATTTTTTTAAAGAACATAGGTTATTACATTGTTCAAATTAGGGAATTTTATTTTTTTCCCCACTACCTATATGAATAATCACCTTCTTTCTATATGCTTTCAATCATATTTAAATAACATATTGATCCCTTGGATACCATATGGATTCATAGGAATAGATTCATTTCCATTGAATATCATATCATGATTATTCTTTTTTGACCAATCACTTATCTGGGAAACATATATATCATTTTAGCATTTCATTATTTCACCCCCCCCCCCTTAAAGTTTTTACATGGAAAACTATTCTATAATATTCCACTAAATAAGAATTATCATGATATACAATACCTTAATAAATAATTATCAAAAGAAAATAAAAAGTAATAATTTAATATAATTTCATAGGATGACTTGGGAGACGATATTATCACCCATTTTCATGAATAGAAGATGAGTAAACAATTTTTTTTTATAATTTATGATTTATCAATATAAATTTTACTATACCTAACTAGTTTTTATATATAACCATAACAATAGATTAACATCAATTAATGACAGTACAAAAATGTGGAACAAGACTGTTTACGTGGAACCAATCTATCATTTTAAATGACCATGTAAATTATAGTTTTGTTACTACATAGTTCATCATGTAGAATTCAATATATTTATTGAATAATATATACCATTAACAATATATAATATGAAACATCCACTATATTATTATAGTTGAGAAATAGTAATTGTTTCTAGAGTATATCATTCCACTTAGACTTTTAATGTTTACTATAATTAATACAATATTATCAGTAGATTCCATGATTCAATTGAAACCTTATTTACCACCAGTATCTCAAATGTTATTTCCTTCCATTATAAAAATAATGATTTTATTATTAATTAATGTTCCCTATTTTGTATGTTAATATCTTTAAAAATGATATGATCTTTAACTAAGATGAATTCTATCATTCTTGTGATGACTGTATGATGTGGATGTCGTCTTAATAAATGATCCCAAAAAAACACCTATGGGTGGGGAATAATGGACTCCCAAACTAATAAAATATTCGATATAAATTAGTAAATGTAGTTAACATATATTAAATTATTACATTTATATATTTTGTTAGACATGTATATAACGTAATCTAGGAAAACATATATTATATGTTTCTCTCCACAAAAATCAGCATTGTAGAATTCCCATATCTATGATGTGAATAAGGTAATATGAGTTTATAAAAAATAAACACTTTATATTTAATAATATATGAAAACATGTTTAAGATATAAATCGATATAAAAAACCAAAGGATCATGTATCCATTAGCATGTGTATTTATTAATTTAGAATCTTTATGGAATTTCATTATTTTAAATTCTCATTTATCTAACACCGGACATATATGATCGATAGAATACCTACTTTTCTATATCATTCCATTCAAAAAAAATTAAAGGAGGTAGACCACAAGGATGATGATGAGGACATACCAAAGTCAGGGGAGCCTAAAATAATGTAAGGTTAGGACATCCCCTCAAATCAAATTAACTCCATCCAGCCATAAGCTGAGAGGGCTGAGGAGACAAGTGTGGACATAGCTCTGATCCGCCAATGAATCAAGGTAATCTGCAACCTGATTTCCTTCATGCCACATATGGGTAAATTTGATGTTATTTTGGAGGAGGGCGTTAAATTTCCTTACAATGCCTAAAGTAGACCATGGGGTGGATCCTTTTCCATTCGGGGAGTCTTTAAGTATCAACGAGTTTGTCTCCGCCTGAGAAATAACAATATTCTTCTGAATACAAAGAAAGATCCAGATGAGCATGGATCTGGCCTCAGCCATGAGAGTGGTTCTATAACTATACAATGAAGAGAAAGAAAGGAAAGCATTCCCCTCCCCAGCAACAAAAACCCCAACCCCCCTCTCATGCAGCATAGCAAGTAGGACCCATCTGTGTTCAGATTGTAACCTGTGTCAGGAGGTCACCAACACACCCATCTACCCAGGGATCTATAGGGGGGTTGAGTCAAGGGGTTATAGGCTTACAAGAAATACATGGATGGAGAATCCCTCCAGTCCTGGATAAGCCTAACCGTATCCTACTGAAGGAAATGGGTCCTTGCAATGATAGACCTCACCGTTGTTTGAGCTCCATCAAACCTTTCCTAGTTTTTTCCATGCCCCAAACAACAGAACCCGACATTGAGAATCACTGACTTGGCCAACCATTCGGTTTCTGATCCATGAGCTCCATAAAACCACCTCTCCAAAAAGGACGCATCCATTTGATCATGATAAGGGAAAGAAGTACTGCAACCAAATAAATTTCATACTATTGTAGACCAATCCCCTTTGAAGAAAATTTGATTGGTACTCTCCTCCCACCTGGTACAACAATAGAGGCGCCATGAGGAAAAACTAATGCATAGTTTTAGGATGTTCTCATCTGTCGCAATAGCCCAGTTACTAATGCTCCAAATAAAGAAGTTGTATTTTTTTGGGATCCTCATGCACCACACAACAACATTCTAATTTTCATTTCGGTCCTATGTGTGAGATAGTTTGTATAAATCTATTGTATTGAAATATCCCAAGGAAGAAAGTGTAAAGACACACATATCTGACTCTAAGTTAATCATGTTGGACTCCAGGAGATCATGTTTATCTTTATCGAGAACATTGTTGGTAAACCTAGGGTTGCGCCGATCCTCTTTTAAGGTAATCATTGGGGATGGGAAACTAGGGAAGGAAACCACTGATCCGCCCCAATTCTAATACCAGAACATGATGTTTGCATCACCAAAAATTCAAAGGGAGTTCTACTGGAGGACATGGATGAGAGGGAAGATCATCCAATATAAGGGGTAAACATGGCAACATACAGCCTCCTCATCACCCCTAGAGATATGTGACATAAACATACCCCATTATGTTCTCTAGTCAATATCTTCCCATGCGAGCTTTGATTTCATGTATGGGAGAGTGCTCTGGAGGCTCTTGATATTGATCCCTCTGTTACTGATTGGTTTTGATAACCATCCCCATGAGGCCATGTGACATTTCTCCTCAGAGAGGGAATCCTAGATAAAAATGCATGGACCTTTTTAATGGAGTAGATGAATCCTTGCAGGACATTGGTGGTGGCCAAAGCATGAACTTTTATGGAAGACAAAACACTATTCACATTTTCAATATGACCCCCAAAGGATAAATTATAGTTCACCCCATTAAGGACATGAAAAGTAATCCTGTTAACCACAAATTCAAAATCTTGTACCCACAACCATCCTGATGAAATAGGCATGCCCATATAATCAATGGGGAGAAAAACCTCGATACATGACCAGACGACTACCGAGGGAGATGACATGTCTTGGAGAACTTTTAGAGTTAAATAAGATATTAGTTTTTGAGCTACTTACCACCTTGTCGCTCTAAAAGTTGTACTCGTTCAGTATTTTCTAGAGACCTAAAACTAAAAACCTACCATAGTTAATAATATGATAGTGTCATCAATAATCATGAGTTCTGAGATCGAGAGGAGTTTTTGATTCCTCGTGTATAGGAGGACATCCCCAGGAGACAGGCATTGGTTGAATAGGTGGCTGAGAGCATCCCAAGCTAAAATGAATAATCTTTGGGAAAGTGGGACCCCCTGCCGGAGACCATTACTGGCTGTTAAAAACCCATGAGACTTTCCATAAAATGAGATGTCCATCCAAGAAAAACTGAAATAGTTAAATAGTAGATCATCCTACCTAGACGATTGTCCCATAGTTGAAAGAACCCCATTTATAATACTCTATTTTATCATGTCATATGCCTTGTTTATTTCATGTTAGATTGTTAAATTCGTGCAGCAGGTTTTAAATTTGATGTCCTAGATCACCTCCTTTGTTAGAGAAATAGCTCCTTGAGTTGATAGACCCCTAACGAACATGTGCTGCTCGATCGAAATCCACCAGGGTAAGCATCAGGACAGACTCTGGTTAATTATGATCACAAAGATCTTATAAGGAATGTTTCACAGGCTGAATGGCCTGTAATGTGAAAGGGAAGAGGGATCCTTGAACATCAATATGAGAATAGGGGTAGTAGCACAATGAACATGGGGGAGGCTCCCTCCCCAAAAGTAGTCTTGTATAGCTCCAATGATGTCACCCCTAACTACATTCCACGATATCCAGTAAAACAATCCTAGAATACTATTAGGACTCGGAGCACTCTCGGGATTCAGATGCATCATAGACAAATTGATCAACTCCTCATTCAGGATCCCCTCCATGTACTCATTAACATGTAATGTCATAAAAATAGGACTCACCTCCCAAATATCAGCACTACCTCTTGGGTAGCCTCCGAACATCCTCGAGTTTGGAGAAGCAAGTAGATCCTTGAAGAATTAAAGAACCTTTCTCCCCACTATGTTACTATCATTCGTGTAAGATCCATCTTTAAGTAAAATATTGGGCTGAATCAACCATTTTATTTATTTAATACAGGCATGGAAGAATGAAGTTTTACTATCACACTCCTTCAACCATTTTACCCAAGAGTGGTCCCACAACAATTGTTCATATTTTAAATGAAGCTCTGCGCAGTGATCCTTCTTATTAGATAGCTCCTCAAACATTTTGTCACTCCAAACTTACTCTAGATGAGATTCCAAGTTTTCAATGGTCTTTTTCAGCTCATACAGGTTCTGAACACTGTGTGTTATGGTCCAGGCCCATGCATAAAGACTCTTCTCTAACCTCTAAATATTATTGTGAAGGGCCACCTAGGAATACCCCTGAGTTGGTCCTTCCAAAAAATCACGGACCACCCTCTAAAATCTAGAAATACAACCCCATAGATGGTTGAACCTAAATTGCTCCTACATGTCCTGATAGGGAAGTAGAGAAACATCCATTAGAGAATGATCAAAAGCCCACATACCAGATGTTTATCCTCGGAATTTGGAAACGAATTTATAGCATTGGTATTGGAATGACATCGGTTGATTCATCTCCGTCATTGACTGCCTCCTCGCTTGTTGCTGCTCCACGTATAGTGGTGACCATATTATCCCATATCAAAAATACCCTTACTCACTGTGAACTGGGAAAAGTCTAGGGTAGCTTGATTCAATAAATCTTCTATACCCTTCCTCTCATTGGGGTCCATAACAACATTAAAATTTCATGCCACCAGCCACAGGAGGTCCCTTGCATCAAAATATCCATTCTCTTGCCAAATACAGTTTTTGACATGAGCATCATAACTCCAATAATCAAATGATTCAAAAAAAACATTCTGATCCCTTTGTGAATTTTTTGGTAATGAATTGATCACCCATATTAATCAAGTCCACAGATATATCCCTATTCTTGAAAAGCCAAATATCGCGATTCATTATGTCAGCATGAAGAACACCATGCATATTGACCTTATAACTTAAATCCTTCATTTTGGCCACATTTTGATGGGGCTCCAAGACTACAATAAAAGAAATATTGTTTTTCTTAACTTTTGATGCAATAAAGTTGGTCTTTACCCAAGACCCGAGTTCGCGGGTGTTCAAAATGAGAATAGATGTCATTAAACTAGAAGAATCCTATTTTTAACTCTCTGCATCTTGGTTATGTTTCTTTGATAGGAGAAGCCCTCCCTATGAAGTCTCAATCTCGTACGCGTACTCACACCTAGACTTTGAATATGAGAAATGGTATCTAAGGGCGACTATAGTGAGAAGGGCTCTAAAATAACCCCACACTTTACCATTGAATTTGAGTGTCACGTATTATTTTTTATTTCCTTTCTAAGAAGAGAAGAGCACACTGAACCCACCATGATCCGGATAAAGCTTTCCTTTATGCAAAAAAAAGTTGTAAGGGGAAACAAGGACACACATTATTCCTCCATCAATTCAATAAGAGCATCATGAAAAACCTCGTTAAGGGGAATTAGATGTAGCCAAACATTTTTTGACATGATGGCAGACTGAATGCTTCCCTACAACATTCCTATCAAGTTCAACTGCTGAGGACTGAACAACTAATCAACCACGCTAAAAATCCCCAATAGTATAACCTCTTGAGAAAATTCCTTCAAGATCTTAAATAGGAAAAATAATGATCTGTAGGAAATGAGGCATGGGGTGTCAAAGCAAGATCCTCCATAGGTAACATCACCATCTCTACAGCCTCTTCCCAAGAGGGGATGGTTATAAAACCACCACACATATGAGTAGGGAAGGCCTCGCGCGATCACTCATAGGGAGCCGGAATAGGACCACCTAACTGCAAGATTATACAAACCTACCTTAGATGCCCCTAAATACAGGAAGGTGAAAAAAACAAGAAAACATCAGATAGATAATCACTTTACCCCACTCTACTAAAATCATGCACCATCAACGGGAGCTTTTCCATAATTAGCAGAGAAAGATCTAGCTCAAATGCCACACAATTATATATGGTATGGAATTGTCTTTCCATAAAATGGTAGATGTCTTATGTTTTTATATTTTATCATTATCTTCCTAATCATATATTTTTTCATTCATGATACATTGAAATAATTGTTATATATATTCATCCTTGAAAAAACTATTCCATAAATAATATAATTTCATATACTGTCCAACCAAAAAACTATTATAACTAAAAATGTTACCCTTAATGAAAACAATTATTCAACAGGAATCAATCCTTATGGAAATAACTAATCATTAAATTATTACTACTTAAATAGAAATCAACATTTTTCATTCATTGTGAGAATTCATGTTAACATAAAAACGTTTATTTCTTCTCACACATCACATATGAATCTCCCTTCCTCTACACCAGGGTGAGAAGACCATAATTATTGTAATGTTTTATTCCTGGATTTTTTTTAGTATAAGTCAATATTTGATTCCAAAGAAGAAGAAAAAATCAACAAGATAAATTAATATTAATTACATGAAATTGATGCATATTTTTCAATTTTATTTCTATTTGTTACTATCTACATTAAAAACAAATTTCCACCAATTTATACAACTACATATAAATCCTTTTTTCAATAAAATAAATTGTTAAGGAACTATTTAACATAAATTGGTAATGGTATTTTCAATACTAAATTTCATTCTGTTCATTTTATGGGATATAAAATGGAGTTTCCACATTCACTATATCCTTTGTGAAACATGGTGAAATTATTTCCAATTTATTTATGTTTAAAATTCATCCCATAATACTTGATGAATAAAGATAACCTAAGAGGTAATTATGACAACATGATATTAATGAATGAATTATTATCCATATGGAAGATATAATTCTTCATGTTATCAATTTTCTATAGTATATTATGCACAATATCACTAGGTAAATTCAAATATCTAGTTGATGGTAATTTAATGTTGTTACAGTGCCATTTATCTAAATCCATTCTGCCTCATTTTCAAAATATAAAAAAGGAGATATCAATATATACACTTCCATGTACTTATATTTCATTATAATATATATTGAAATATTTTATATGGTAATCATAAATACTGGGTAATAATATCTGTGTACCTCCTGTAGGTATCCATATCACGTTTGATTACAGGGTGAGGTTCCTTAATCTGTATAGTGAATTCCAGAACATAATACATATTCTCCTTTTTTAGTTAAATTTTAATGAATTGTACATAGCATTAAAATATTTTATAATTAGGATGTGGTTTTTTCCAAACAATCTCAATGTAATGACACCTTTAAATTAATTTCTATTTATTAAATTATGGAATATTATAATATTTATCTTGATTACCAAAAGATATGAATAACATAATTTTATTTATTTGTCTTCCACTTTTTTGGAACCTATAATCCCTCAACATTGGTTTCAAATATCTTATCAAATTCATATTATAGTTTAAAAGATTTATTCTCATAATTTAACAACATATATTATATCAATATAATTTACTTGAATGTGTTTAGGTAGTTGTAAATTTCCAGCTATATTAACTATTAAATCCTTGATTTGTTGAGCAGACTCCCTAATCTAAAAATATTTGATACGGATTTCGACAACACATACACACATAATGGGTTTGAATAATATTTTACCATTATAATCCTTAACAATTTGGTTATATTGACCAAAAGTCCTTATAATAATTATCCAATAAAATTATGAATTATGCATTTGTCCTTGAGAGAACATAGATCTTTGGTTTTATTATTAATAAATTAACGGAAAGCTTTTCAAACATGAAATATGATGAAGGATTTATAACATTATGTGTAAATTTTATATTTTAACTTATTACAATCTTGTTAATATAAAGTGAATTTTTCCTAATTGATTAACCATGTCTCGATAACCTTTACACTCAGTTCAGTTCAGGTTAGTTCTATCTAGCATGGCTATTAATTCCTATTTTATTGGGAATAATAATGCATCAATAAATAATATACCACAAAACTAAAAGAAGTAAAATAATAAATGTGGTATGAGAATGATTTAATAAAATGGTTAGATTACCTAGTGGATGATAAACAACCCCATGACATATTAGAAAAACCATGAACCATAACTAAGATCATGTTGCAGAATTCCAACTATACTCTAATGTAACTCCATAGTTGGATTCACCTGATATATGAACATTGAACTATATCACTTCATTAAAGATATATATATTATATAACATTTTACTAATAAGTAGATGATATGGATCAAAGAATTATGTTTTAGGAATATATAGGTACATATGTTCTTACACAATAGAGTTGGGAATTTTAAAAATTATATATTTTTTATTTAATTATATAATTTTTAGTAAACTAATAAAATAATAATTTACATAAACGAAACCATGAACATACATTGGTATCTCCAGTTTTATGATCACCTAGTGATACAAAAAAATCATTTTTTTATACTAAAAATAAATAAATGTAGTTTCACTTTTTATTAGGATATAACAAGTTTAAATTAATCAAAATAATTTTCATTTAAACAAATTTTATTTTATTCAAATTGTATTATAAAAATTACAATCCATAATATCATTTAACCTTATTTTTTATAAAATTAATAATCATAAATTGTGTAGTTAGAGAAAACAAAAGAAATATTTTCAAATTAATAATGTAATTGATGGGAACAAAACATTATTTAATGATTATTACATAGAGTGTATCGAGGATTAATAACATAATTAATTTAATTACAAAGTAAATTAATTTAAGTGTATGCATCCTTGTACGATGTCTGCATCGCATAAAATAATTGATTACATCATGTGTATTAAACAAACATGGTGCATAATGTTAATTCACCATGTGTGAATTAATAACACCTCATGCCAATTAATATCACAATGTGTGAAATAATAAATTGAATATAATTTGAATTATATGAATCATTTGTGAATTAATTAATTGTAACACATGTGAATTAATTAAACATCATGTGTGAATTAATAAAACACTATGTGTGAATTAATTACACGTTATATGGGAATTAATTACAAACCACATGAATTAATCCAACTGTGAATTTATTAAATGACCACTCTGTGTTTTTTGTTAAATAAACCTTTTGTTTATTATCCAAATAACCAGTGTATCATTTATCATAAATAAAACATTAGGGTATTAATTAAAACACAACTGTATCATTTTTATTTTATACACATCATCTGTATTAATTATATGAAAAATACATCTTGCGCATTCATTACTGTGTTTCTCAGATATCAGTCCAATGAATCAAAAAATAAATACATGACACATATTTGACCACATTGATTCCATGATTTATGATAGAAAATGAAGACAGTATGTGTTGTATTAACCGGTTACACCTTTTGTAATCTGGAAATACGAAAACATGTATTTTTGGTCAACACATGACATTTAATAAATACACCACACATTTAATCCAGGTGAAGATCTATGTACTTTATGTCCCATCAAAACCTTGTGAAATTACACACACACCATGTAATTTTCAGTTACACTCTATTTATATATCATTCATCCAAAATTTTCAGCATCCCTCGATTGATTTAACTGAGCTATTCTTCATCAATATTGAACAGATTCATAGTTATATGATGTAAAAAATTTGAATAAAGTTTTCTTCAAGATTAAAAAATAAATTAATAGAAATTAAATTTAAAAAATTAATAAGAATATCTATAAAAAAAATATAAAGTCATCATAAATTATTATATGATATCCTTAATTCCACATATTGTTTCAAAGGTACATTAGAAGTGTTCATCCCCACACCCTAATATTAATTCTCATCGCATTATTTGGATATATCCTATGATTTGGGTGGAATTGAAATCATATAATCCATGTGAATGGATTATTTCATATAATATATAATTTATTTATTTATAATAAATTTAACATGAAGATGGAATTAATTCTTCATTATATATTTGGTAGGTTAGCTCTTTTGGTGTCGTTATATAGTTGATATGATTAAATTTTATAATCTGTCTAGTTGTGATCT
Source organism: Viscum album (assembly GCA_963277665.1). Lineage (NCBI taxonomy): Eukaryota > Viridiplantae > Streptophyta > Magnoliopsida > Santalales > Viscaceae > Viscum > Viscum album. The sequence continues at coordinate 596,084,960 of OY728159.1, read as the reverse complement.
AAACATGCAGTGTAAACCTATTAATGTCGAATAAATATACACATATTCTAGTTTATATTACTATTATTATTATACTTCTTATTCTGATAACCAGAATAATCTCATCAAGGTGGATAGATTTATTAGTTCTCCCTATACATAAGAGGGTGGAAGAAGCTTATTGGTCTGATTTCTTAAGAAAAATATGGAATAATAACTATATATATATATGAGAATAATATTAATAAATTTTATTAAGAAAATGAATTATAATGGTGTAAATCGTCAAAGAAAATATCATAATCAAGTATTTATAGTCATAGGGTTAGAGAATAAATAATTACACATGGACCTCGGTTACTTTATTAATCCTCGATGAACCCCATTTCTATGTATTTATAATAATATTAACATATTCCTCAAATTTTCTAAACACACAGAAAAAATATTACTTTATTAAATAAATAAGTAATAATTTAATCATAATGTTTTCAATATGAAATTTCTAACCAGACCGCCAAAAGAGAACCTCCATTCCTCCTCAATAATTATCAGACCATGAATAATTAGTATAAATCAAATAACTCAAAACAAAAATAGTATTCATCGATAAATAAATAATTTTATTATTCACTAAAATATGAAGTAAATGTTTTTAAAATATTCAACTCATATATATTCTTTTTAAAAATTGGTGATAGAATATTTATTATCCACCAAATATGAATAATAATTAAACCATGTGAAGGAATAATATTTATTCAATATGTTATCTTAATGTGTAATTTAATCAAGAATCTAAATACACATAGTGTGTGCCCCTATGTGACTTTTTATCAATATAAATATGGAATAAATCCAAAATTACATTGTTACCATCTAATAATATTCCAAGGGACCTATTAAGAGTGAAGATAAATATAGAAACATAAATACCCACATAAAACAAGAACGTCGTAATATTATCCTTGTATATCTATCTATTTAATCAAGAAGTATGCATGATGTTTTAATTGACCTATGTAAACACTGTACTGTTTGTTATGGTTTCTAGAAATAACATTCTAAAAACCCCGGATAGATGTGAACATAATTTGGATGATCCATTCCAGTTTAATGATATAAGACGTAAAATCATATTAAAGATCATTTGAGAAACATAAAACAACATGTTATTCAATAAAATAACATTGGTCAAAATTCACCCAATATACCTGTAATCTATATAAAGATATTTTTTCAGTCATTTCAACAATACATCAAATTGGAGTACTAATAATTTCAATAAACAAAATCATAATGTAAAATGATAATTGTACATGTCCATATATAGTAACATATAGTAACATATATAAATATAGATTTTCTAATATTAGGTCATGTGAACATAATATAAATACATGAAATTACTATGGATGAGGATCGTGAGAAGATGTATTAATGTATTATAATCCCCCTAAGCCTGATATCTTTTGTCATTTAAATCATACTAAATTATATCATTATTCTATATAATATATATTTTAAAAATAATATTAAAATATTTCAATGTCATCATCATTATAAGGAACTACTATATCCTTTCATTAATGTAAAAACCAAATTCATTATGGGTTTTGAATGCCTAAGGGAATTATAGTTTTTGAAAATGATAGAGGACTATTTTGAGAACACGGTATCGAATTTGTATTTAGAGTACATGAAAATAATCATGTCGTGTTTCTGGATACAGAATGATACCCATTAGGTTGTTTGGGTTATTTAGTTGATGTTAGAAAAAATATGTTGTAACTAAGATGCTTAATTTAATCAATCAATAGATATTAACACCAAGAAACAAGGGGTCCTTATATGAATGGAGTCGAATGAGTGGATAACCCATTACATTTTTACATTAATTTAGTGAACATTCATTTCACTGCATTATTGTTTTGTTTTAGAATTTATAGTGTTCTGCCCATAGGAAAAAATGTAAAAACCCTGGATCATGTTGTGAATGGTATTTAAGATCATTATTTATAATAATGATAAAAATAATATTATTCTAGGTTGAAATATAATATAATAGGAGTTCTATTCAACCAAATCATCACATATTCATGATTTTTAGTAGTTATTTCATGTGTAGTTATCTAGTACACTCCATCTATTATAAAATCATTTTTCATATTCGTGATTTAATAAAATGTTGATTATGTATTGGAACTGATTGTATGGGATTTTTGTGGAATCATTTAATGTTGATTTTGATTAGTGTGAGGTAGCTAGATGTCCTCTTAAGATGTTGATCTCACGCAGTTTTACATTAATTTGATTCTATTAAACAATTTTATGATTTTATACAACATTTTTTATGAAGTTAAAATAAATGTCCTTATTTATAAAGATTTAGATGTTATGAAATTTTATAAGAATGGTTCTTGGGGTGTGTTTGGGACCTTCTTCTGGGTTGTTGATTGAGGATATCTATTAACAGTTATGCCTAGTGAGTATTTAGGTTATTATTCCTCTTTAATATTTTCTTAAAAAATTAAAAATAATTTTTTATAATTAATATTTTTATGTCATATGATTGGAGGATGGTTTCCTAGTGGGGTAATGGGATATGCTGAGGAACCGAAAAAAATTTAGGCTAGAAATATATTTGATTTCGTGTTAGCTTTTTAATGCATCTAGGTGGTCAATTTAATTTAAATTCATTTGAATTTTTATGCATGATTTATGACTCTAAATGCATGTTACATGGGTTTAAGAGGATTATATAAGGAATGAAAGTGGTCAAATTATAGATATAGGATTTAATTTGGAATCCTTTGAGTAGCGTGAGTTCTTTGTAGCACAATAATTAGTTGGGATTTCCTAGTGACTCTATTTCGCAGGGGAAAATTGCATGTTGAGTTAAAAAGTGACCATAGTGGGTAAAATTCAATGATATGAGATAAGAATATCCTAGGATGGGTTTTCATATGGATATTTAAATATTAAATTGATACTTTTTCTTAGTTATGTTATTTGGGAAAACCACATGAGTCATCCTATAGAGTTACACCTTCTTGATAGTGTTTCAAGACATGGGAGAAAGGTGAGTGGGATGTGCCCATCACGAAAATACTGGGTTTGAAAAAGAAGGGATAAATTTTGCTATTATTTTTATATATCCCCATTAATATATAAGATGTATGTCTATGATATGGTTTATGTGTAGTTTCTTGTGAATTTGTAAATGATAAAATTCCATGGTAAGTTGAAAATTTTAATTTAGTTTATGGATTGTTTTGAAAAATGAGATTTAGAATAGAATTAAAAAAGTTAAAACAATCCAAAATGTTATTTTTAGACATGGTTAAATGATAGATATATCTATTGGACTTCTCATTGATATTTTGGTGTGTTGATCCCCAAAAATAACTTCTTTTGGTGGTATGAACTAGGAACACAATTTTTCATAAATAACGCCACATCTAGAAGAAAAGCATGTGGCCTGACCTAGGGGTGATGAAAGTGTTGAATAAGATATGAATATTTTACCAAAACCATGCATCTATTCTTCCATCATAGTACCATTTAGGCAGTGTGAGTGCACTTTTCATCAAGTGGTTGGTTCATTGTTTATCTAACTGTGTTACCCAAATTGTTCGTAGAGTAATTTAAAAATATTCTATAAATTAAAATTAATGTAAAATAATCTGAAACATAGTTGTCCCATACCTCCCTATACACTCATGTGAAGCACATAAATGTGCATCTTGTCCTCACACAACAACCCTCCTTAGACCCTATCTATATGTTGATTCACTAAGATTTCATCAGGATTCTAATTTGATTCATAGAGGTATGATATATGGTTCTCTCTTCATTATTTTTCTTGTAGTTTATTCCTCTCCTCATCACTCGATTATATGTGTTCAAACCCTAGGGTTAGGCTTGAAACACATTTATTTGTTCTTTCATCCATAAAATGGAAATTCTAAGGTTTTCTTAGTTCTTATTTTTTTATGATTAAATGTTCTCCACTAAATCCGGTGCATTTTAGATCATCATTATTTTCACCACTGATGACGTGTGTGTTGGTCATCCTTAAGGTGGGTTTGAGTTTTCAGAGTTGAAGGTGCCTAATCAGTATATGAAAAGGTTTAAATTTATTTATGAATTATACAGCATTATATATATATATATATATTCACCCAGGGCAGCATGAATATATATATATTGGGGATGGGTGTGCTTATATATATATATATCAAAAATGCATACGTGGTTAATTGCAAATGAGTATATGAATATATAAATAAATAAATAAATATAAGGACCCTTGAAAATATTCATGGTCATGTGAATATGTGCATAAGTGATAAGTGTTTTATATATACGTAATGGTGTATATAATTTGATTAGGCGTATATACAATTTTAGTGGTTTCCAATGACATTATCATGTTCTAAAAAATTATGACACGATCCTTTCCCCTTTGAGGGAGGATCCCTTTATTATGCCTTTTTTGTCTTATGAATATGACTTATATCATTTCCCATCAATCTGTTTCATGTTGTTAAATTTGTATCCCTGTGCAGCCTTACTATTATGTCTTTCCTTACACTCTTAATTTGTGTTGTAAGTAATATAAATTACGCATTGTGATGAAATTGATCAATTAATATGTAATGAGATGAATTTTTGGAAAACAATGTCTTGTTTTCTAATAAAAATACTGAATAGTGTGCACTATATTTAAATGGAAAAGGCTAAATGTTCATACATGTGGACTACTGCTTATGGTTTCTCTTACTGCAATGTGTCGTGTAATATATGCCACAGTTTTTTATCATATCGTAAATGAAATTATTATTTTTAATTCATTTATCTTATAACTGATGGTGAAACTAGGGGTTCCAACATAAGGATCCCTTCAACATAATATATTGAATTTCTGATAGATTTTTTACAGTTAGTAAACACACTAGGTGAGATATCAACTACTCCATAGATATGATCTACATAAGTTATCTATTTTTTTCCATTAGACGTGTAAAACTAGTTCTATTGGGTTTTCCCCATGGGTGAGCTCAATTGAACTATTGGTTGTAGCATAACACAAGAGATATGCATACCCCTATTTTTTATAGTAGTTATGGACTTTGAGGTTTGAAAGAACATGAAATTTCAAAACATTCATAGATTAATAAAAGGAACTTCATTCTTGGGTGACCATGGGAGGGATCCTAGGCATTTTATATTAATATAGTTCCCCATGTGAAACAAGGAATTTCCCTCCATATTACACTAGATGGTATCAAGGTGTCTCAATAAATTTATAAATGTTTTTTAAAGAGTTATTAAATAAAAATGTAATTGAACATTTTAAAATAATTATTTATTCCCTTACTATTAACGATGTAGGGACAAGTTCACCATGTCAAACCATGGGCTTGGGGTTATTCAAACACTTATTATATTATCTCAAACAATTTACAATTTTAGGATTTTTTAGTTATGCCACACTGATTCATGATAAATAAGGTAGATTAGATGGGTGACCAATTGTGACCCATTACAATTCGTTGATTTATTTATTTTTTCTTTGTCAAACCTATTAACTATAAAACAATATTAAATTTAAATTGTATTAAATGGATTACGCCACACACCATTGGTGTTGGAATATTATGATTTTGTTAGACACCCTCATCAGGAACCATTTAAACCCAAGTAGAATTTATTGTTATAGGTATTGATAAATTAAAGCATCGAGCTTCCAATGTTTTGATATATATTTCTAGGATGGGGTTGGTGTAGTGGACAAATCTAGTGTTCGAGATTCTCATTGATCATGTTGTTGGGATGAAATTATATTATTACACTATATTTGTATTTTAAATTTTCAATATTTGAACTTATTTATTATTTTTTATACATTCATTGTTTGAAATTGGCACTGTCATCTTTAACTCAGTATAAAAATTTGTTATTCTTTTGTTGTTATTTCTTTATCATTAAAGCTTCTCCTACTAGTTTTTTATTTCATTGTGACTATAAGTCTATGATACTACGCTATCCAAGGTATATAACCCCCACCGTACCACTATTAGTACCTCTCAACTTGTTGGAGTCCTCTGGAATATAGGGAGGAATGCTTGAGGCCATATGGAAACTAGTTTAGCTATTGGTTCAATGGTCTGTTGGATCAGCAAAATACAATATGGTATCATAGGCTACTTTATCTTGTTTTCGTGATGTTTAGGACTGGTATAAAAGAGATTATGAATATTTTGATTATTAATAAATAGTATTTCCATTTTGTGATCAACCCGTGTACTGGGAAAAGTATAAGTGGTCAAGGATGGGATTGGTTTTTATGTTGTTTTCTATTACCATTGGTTATAATTTCACTTTTAGTGATTAGATTATTATCCAATGATATATACTTATTGTTATTAAATTATGTACCCATGTCTTGTTATGAAAAAGGGGATTCATTATATGCATCATTATAGGCACCTAAAAATTTTCATGCCAATTATATTTCAGGCCATGTAGATTATACTGTTAGGTTTTTCTAATATGTAAACGTGACTTGTGTATTTTTTTTGTTGTCAATTTCATGTGATGTCATGAATTTTAATAAAATGTTTAGATCTCACTAGATTGGGTAAATGTGTATCCTTATGTTCTTATTGTATATTATTACACCTATTAATTGTTCCTTCATTAAATTACCATTTTTTAATTTTTGTTTATCATCGACTAAAATAGTTTTGTTATTAAATGGGAGTCAACTTCTAACTAGTAATGTTTGTGGTAAATTTATGAATTAGAATAGGGAGACACATATAAATGAACCATAATGCTTGATACTTTTAAAATATGAATTATTTTTCTTAAATTACAATAAGTTGAATGTTTATCCTCATTTTGGGACTACATTTCAGATGTTAGATGGGAGAAACCACAAACATATAGAGTGTATGAGAACATTATAAGTTGATGGGTGGTATCCCTTAAAGACGAACCATTTTTTATGGGCATTTCCATGGAGACTAATGATTCATATAAAATATTTTGGTCATTAATATAATAATTTCCCCTTTTCAGCTCATACCTATTTTTCTTTTTGTTAATGACCCATGTGGATAATTTTATAAAATGACAACTACATCCAAGAATGTTAGGTTGGTATTATTGTTAATAATAAAGGATAGTTAGGAATTTTTTCAAAGTAATGATTATTTAATTGTTATTATTGTTTTGATGAACCAAGAATGGCTTAATGAGACCCTATTAGGTTTACTTATCTTTTATATACCTTATTTCTTAACCACATGCGTGTATACACATGATTTTTTATTTTTCATCTCTTAATGTTTTGTATTATATCATATTATTTTGAATCAATATAGATTGTGTATTTGTTTTTAACTAGTACCCATTTAACTAATTAAATACCCTTCAATCGACTTTGATATGTAGTAGTGTGAGATATTAAATATGGTAATGGTTTCAAAATTGTGTTCATTTGATGAAATATCCTAATTATGATAATATTTCACTAAATATAAACTCTTAAAGGGGTAGTTTAAAATGAATTTCTTATTTTCCATTTTTGTATGAGTTGTTTTCTATTTAAAAATTAGAAGGAAATGTTTGATGTATTAAATGGGTTACTGTTTAATTTTCTAAAATGAAACCTTAAGTAGCATTCTTAGTTTGGACCTTGGGTATCAGTAGCATAAATAATTCATGTGTTTTCCAGGAGTTTTTCCATGAAATGAAATATGATCGTTTCAATAGGGTTCATAATTCCTAATATAGAATCTGAACGATAGGTCTTTAAGACTAGTGACCTCTATAAGAGTAACCTCATTTTGTTATATCGCATCTACCTATGGTAAGGGTCTATGCCATTGTGGGAAGCACCCTCAGATATATAATCGTTTTCTGGTTTCTTATGAGTAGTTTATCTTTATTAGTGTTGTTCATGTGTTTTCATCCCTCATAGAACTACTACTATTTAAGGATGACACTATTTTTTTGGATTGGTTGTCGTGTATTTAATCGGCCTTTTTTGAATGAGTGGCAAGTTAAAAATGCCCAGTTAATGTGGGTTATACATGCCCAGGGGGATGGTCAACCATTTAGTAGGTCATGTACCCATTATTTCTTTTATTTTTAGTGTTTGATGACTTAGAAGGCCATTTGTTTAGTCTACATTCTTATAGAGAAATGTGACACAGAGATTGTTCTACCTTTGGGTTATCCGATACATGAATGCATATAGCCGATAATACAATAGATTGTACCATGGATGTGTCTCTTGATCATGGAATATCAGTGTAGTATACATCGATATATGTGGTACACTTCATCTTTTAAAATGGTACATCAAAGCATTTGATATCAGATTTAGTCATTTAATCTAGATTTATTATGCTTTGAGATTCCATCATCCCATGAATAGAGAGACCTTAATGTCTAGTAGGATTAAACTCTCCCCTACTATCGGGATGATGTTCTAGGAGGATTACATGTTTGACATGATGATTAGTCATTTTTTATTTTATTTTTGATATTATGTCTTGCACATACATGGATCAGGATGAGAACTATATGTATGTGTAAAAGTGAATCTAATCATGTTCCCTTGAGGAGCTAGTTAACCTTATATATTTTGTTAAATGCTTATTTATGTGTGATATCCATATATAGGGACCTCATTTAGTTGTCTATGGAGCATGTTTCATCGAGGGACATCACATTCTGGGTTGAATTATATGTTGAGGACACTCCAATGTTTGGTAGTGTGACATCAACTTTAGTTTCATGTGTCCCCCTAGTTTGAGGTGCACAACATTGAGGACTATTTGAAACAGGTTGGACTCACTCAATGTTCTATGTGGCTGGTAATCCTTCATTATGTCAGTGCTTGCATGAGAGCATGATAGTGATGTGATTCATTGTATGTGAAACCTTTGAAGACATTATTGGTCTGGAATTTTGTACAGTTGTTGTTTTTGGGTAAACATTAGATGACTGAAATGGTGAAGGTATCATGGTTAGTCTGTAAATTCTTCATCTGATGTAGTCTATATCTTGTAATGATATCGACCTGTAATGGTTTGAAAATCCTTCCATTTGATTTTGGTAGTGTTTGATTGAAAAAATATGGAGAAAATCCACCAAAAAATTGTTAACGCGTCTCTTATTCTTTTTAAAGATCGCTCATAAAATATTATAGTACAATTAGTTTATGGAAGACCATGTCTCTAATCATGTAATCATTTGGGTACACTGAAATACCACAGGTTATACACCACACTTTGGTTTTAAAAATTCTATTAGGTATGTTTGTGTAGTTTTTATAGAGTAATCTCCAAAATCATTCATGTTTTATGAGTTATGGATGTTATTGAGTGATATCTGGGTTCCCAAGTAGGAACTCTATGCATGGACTCGTGGACACCTATTGTTCTCCTCGTAACATGAACTCCAAATATTTTCTCCATTAGTTATAGTGAATGTTCATGATGTGGATGATCATATTGTACTGATGTCTCACCTGTAAATGTAGAGTATGGTTTTCCTTATATTATCTCCTAGGATTTTTGATGTTGACTATGAGGTTACCCAGCTTTTTGTAGGGATGAGATGGGTTTTTTTATCAGGATGTTCCAAATATATTAGATCGAGAGTTGTTCCATGTTCATGCTATGGAATGACTACTATGATGAGCATTTTTTTGTTAGAGGAAGAACATAATATATGTTTCCGACTTGGGTGATCCTTCTATAAGAAGTTCTGATGATTCAACATATATATCCATCTGGTCTATCTTTTTATATGCATTGGACATCTAAGATGGGTTCCACGTTTATTGTCCACTGAGGAAATTGTGACTTTATATCTGTCTCTCTTGTCATGTAGTCGATTAGGAACAACTAAAATGGATTTTTCTAGTCGTAGTAGTGTTATAAATATTGATAAGGTAATCATGGTTATCTCTAATTACAATTATTTAATGTTAATAACCATGATAAGGGATTCATTAGAATGATGGGGGAAATCATATATCATTCTTCATGGTGGAAGTACCATGTTTTTAGAGTTTTTTCATTAAATAGAATACCCAATATTGGGGAGAATCGTAGGATTGATGTTTAAAAAGATGAAGATATGATAATGTATTCGATATATGGGATCTGGAAAAAACCATATTGATGTTCAATTTTATAATTAGATCATTTAATCATTGTTTGAAGTCATACATTCAGAACATTTATGTTAATGATTTGAAAGTGTATGGGAATTTTGAACTGCAATATAGCCATGGTATGAGGCTTCATGGACCTAGTAGGTCGGGTGATATCTCATTGTTTCCATAAGTCTTTATAGGAAAGATTTTTTTAATGGGGGGAGATTGTAACATCCTATGATTTTAGACCATATGAGCTTCCAAGGTATTACGATTTTTCTTGTTTGGTGTCTGTTTTGTTTTGAAAATCAGGATATAGAATGGAATAATGAGAGTTGGAACACTCCAATGTGTTTTTTAAGATGACTTTTGAGATATCAAAGGTCCTTCAGAGGACTCATTGAGGTTTAGGAGTGTTAGGCCATAAAAATTATATGTTTTGACGGTCTAAATAGGGAATATGGATTATCTAAAACTATCAAGCCAGTAGTAGGAACTGTGTGGCCTGAATCAGCGGTGTAGTAAGTGTCATGCGAGCTATGAAACGTTTACCCAACTGTGAACCTATCCTACACACTTAGTTCCATTTTGTTAGTGTGTCTGCACTGGTCATCGCACGGTTAGCGCATTGTTTGTATAACCATGCATCCCATGCCATGGGCAGAGTCCTTTAAAAAATTATATTAATTAAATTAAAATTAAAATTAAATAAACCAAAACCTAATCAACCCCCCCCCCACCTCCATACTCATGTCACCCACACTATCCCTATACCTCTCAGTTGCAAGTGACACTCCTCCCCAGCCATTACTCTACACATTGATTCACCTAGATTTATTTAGGTTTCTTATTTGATTCTTTGAGATATGGTCTCTGGTTTTCTCTTTATACATTTCCTCGAAGATTCTTTCTCTCCCCATCCCCCAGTTCTATTCAAATGAACCCTTTGGTTATGGTTGACCTTATTATTTAGTTTTATCCTACTTTTATAGGGCATGCAAGGGGCCTCTCAAATTGAATTTATTTTTGATTAGGCCTTCCCCCTAAAGGTGATGCATTTCTGATCATTTCAGTTTTCCACAACTTCTCCAATGTGTTTTGGTCTTCCTTAATTTGGGTTTGAGTTTCCAGAGTTAATGGAAACATAGCTTTATATGAATTGGAAGTCATATATATATGAATGTTCCACCATTACATATCTATTCACCATGGTGGAATTAATATATATATATTGGGGCGAGGTATGATTTTGTATATATATAAAAACTGCAATCGTGTTTAAGTGTAAACACGTATATTCATGTATATGAATATATGTAAGGATCACCTTCTACATGTTTGAGGACATTAAAATATGTACATAGGGGGATTGATTCCATATATATATATATATATATATGAGAAGTTGAATATTCTCATAGGTGGTGAAGAGAATATTTAAGCGGTTTTCAATGAAAGCATTATGTTTTGAAGTGTTCTATATTGGTCCTCTACCCTTTCTGGTAGGATCCCTTTTTTATTCCTTTTTTATGTATTTTGAATATTCCTTATATCATGTTCTATCTATATGTTAAAATTTTCTAATTTTTTATGCGTGTACCACCTTTCTCTTATGTCTTGTATTGAACTCTTACATTATTCATTATGTAATATATGTTATGCCATATGATGAAATTGAAACCTCAAAATGGAATGGAATGAATTTTTGAAAAATATTATCATGATTACTAATAAAACCTCTCAAGTAAGTTCTCTATAATCCATCAAAAATTTCCATATATGTATTCCTATAGACTAATATTTATTCTTAGGGTTAGCACAATTTTCCCCAGCTATATTCCATAGAAGCTAGGATTGATGTAAATGACATTCTTGATTAAATTCATTTATCATCAATCTAATGGCGAAACAAGGTTTTCCAATGTAACGATCCCTTGGATGGAATCTCCTACATTTTTAAAAAAAAAAATTATAGTTATTAAACACCATGTGTGTGATATCAGCAATTCCTGACACAAGATCGCAACATGTTATCTATTTTTGACACAAGAAAAGTGACACTTGTTCACTAGGGGAGTGTCATTAGTAGGGATCGAAGACATGATTGGTTTTACCATACCTCAGGAGAGACTAATACCCATATATGTGATACTAGGTACTGTATTGTAGGTATGATTTATTCATGAAATTTTATTACATGATTGGAGTGATAAGTGGGGCTTCATTATTTGGTCACCACGGATAGGTATGGTGGCATTGGATATGAACCGAGTCCCCCATGAGAGAAATGGAAAATCTCTATAGGTTATCAACGGATGTGCTAATATTATCTTGATACGTTTTGTAATGTTTTTTCTCAAATTGTATTAAATAAATGGTATATGAATGTTTTATAATAAGTAGTTATCCCATAATTATTAGTGATTTTGGGACATATACTCCATGACAATCCACAACCATGGGTTGAGTCCACCTCCTAATATATTATCTCACTAGATTTACAATTTTAGGATCCTTTGAATCAGACTCACTCGTTCGGGCCAAAGAAGGTAGATTAGATGTGTGTCAATGTGAAATCTAGTCCAACACATTGATTTATTTATTTCTGTATTACTTATTTAACTATGGAACATTGGTTAATTTATATTGAATAAAATAGATTAGGTTGGACACAATGGGGTTTTTCCTACTTATATTTTATCTCACACCCTACTATGTCACCATTTGTACTCAATTAGACAATATATATAAAGGTATTGATAAAGGAAAGCATCTTGCTTCTAATGTTTTGATTTCATTTTCTCTAATGGAGTTGGGTCAGAGGGATGAGCTTGTGCTCGTGATGCTCATGGATATAGTCATTGGGTAGTTATTATTTTATAACATTATATTTATTTTTGAAATTTTCAAATCTTGTACATGTAGAATCACCGGTCATACAAGCATTTTTTTTAAATTGATTTTGGCTACTAATAATAATTTTTTATAATTATTCTTATGATTATATTCATTCTTTATCAGGACTGCTTTTATAGTTTTTATACTCAATTCTCAAGGGTATCGTCTCCCCATAATACCACCATTAGACCCTTGAAACATGTTGAAAGGATCTTTGGTTTGGGGAGGCATTCTTGTCCCATGAGGCGACTAGTATGAAAACTGGTTTAGTGGTCAGTCAAGATGGTACATTACATCATGATAAATTTAAATATTATAAAGTGAATTCAACGGTGTTGGATGGGAATAATACCCCATCTATTGAGGATATGTTACAATTTATCCTTTAGGTTGTGGAGTCTAAATGGGTTAATAGAGATACAATGATACTAATGAGGAGAGGATCTATTGGTTATGATGTACCCTAGAGGGTTCCAAAATGGATATGAAGTGATTTACATGGGGATTTATTATCCCTGAAAAGTGGGTCATGATGAGACAAGGGGATAGGTCTGGGTTACTAGCACTTAGGTGATGAACCGGTGAACATGGGTGATGGGTTGTGTTGCCTATGGTGTGTTGTATACATTATAATAAAAATGCTTCATTTAGTAGGTCTCAATGTGGGGACAAATCCTGAGGTCTCTTTTAATTATGAGTGAGATAGCAGGGGTGAGACTATCATGGTGAAGGAGAGTACATGATTCATATGCCATTTATGAAATAATCATGAGTGATATGGTGTTAATCAATACTATTTTTTTCCTCTTTATGATTGAGATAACATTTTTGGGACTACCATGACTGTGATGGAATCCCTGGGATGGGAATTATGGAACATGTATTGATTATAGGACCATAATGAGTGATATGGGGTTATGATTTAAATAGAGATTCGATGGATTGTCCATACTGTTAGTGGGATAAAAGAGGTAAATATTTTTATGTATAATAATATTTAGTGATATACTGTGTCCAGATCATAGACAAAGGACATTATCCTATACGTTAAGTGGTAGTAAGTACTTGAGATACATCCTAACATAAGTCATACAGTATGGGATAGGATATGTGGGAGAGTTCTTGTGGATTACTCTAGAATTTATGCATGGAACTACAACACATATATTTAATTATTGTGATGTCATGGTTTTCAAATGATTAAATGTTGTGTAAAGTGTCTTGTTTGAAAGGTTAATGAATAGAGTACACACAATTATGTGATCTAATTACTTATTCCACTTGAATATATTAATATGATTATGTATTCATGGGGAAAATTATGAGGCCCTAATTAGATATATTTTTTAATGTATAAATGTGAATCCTAGTTTTAATGTTGACCATTTGAATATGTTTTTTTATTTCATAGAATATGATGTATAGATGATAAGGCAAGGTACGTTAATGAATATTTGGACACTGGTTGTGTAGTTTCCTGGGTATAACATTATCGCTAGTTTATTATTTTTTAGTTTATTTTATATTTAGGATTGAACCATTTTTTGATCATTTTTTATATAAATATAAGACTTATGTATGGTACATATGATATAAAATTATGTTTATTGAGTATTTCATCCAAATTATATGTAATAATTTTATATTTATGTTGATATATTGCATTGATTTAATGGAATATTCACCCCAAATGAATGGATTAGCCCCTAAATAATAAGCATCCTCTTCTAGCATATTAGGTGGAATTCATCAGGCCATATAGATCTCAATCATAGATGATTTTATAGGACAGGGCATCATATTGTTTTATAAGATATATATTTTCCGTGGGTACATATAAGATATGTGGTATAAAAATATGTCGTTGATTTTGAATGACCTTGGAAATTTTATCACTGAGAATCTCTATATTGGGAAATATTTTTTTACAAGGATAATGACATTGTTTTTTTAAACATATGGAATATATTATTATGAAATATGATGTTTTCAAGGGATATGTAATTTATAGTTGTGAATTTTGGTTTTTTGGAAATGAGGACCCTATACATATATAATATTTTTTATATAGGAATCCCATGACATGTGCTGGATTTTGTGTTATTGGTCCTTTTCATGACATAGATCAATTATTTAATGTTTCATCAATAATTTATATTCCTTTTTACAAAAAAACATACTGTATTTATTCTAATAAACAAAACTATACATTATTACATCAAATTTGTGTTCATGTGTATCTTATGTGTTATTGTACTATGGTGATGGAAATGAAGTACCATTGTTATGAGATGAATGATATGGCCTAATGAATCATTACAAGTAATTAAGGCCTTAGTGATGGAATTATGAGGGAATGAAAGGCTTGATATATGAACCGAGGATGGAAATGAGACTCATTTAGGAAGAATTTTGGTTAGTTAAAGAGACCAGACCACATATACTCTATTTTCCCATAAATATTATTGGTTGAATTATACAAAACCAAACAAGGCACTTTTTCTGGAAAAACATTAATGTGGGTTTTTGAGGAATTCCATATAAATTTCATTTTTTTGTATCAATGTTTTGAATCAGGAGGGAATGATTAGAGGAATGTGTTTTCTATTTGTTATGGTGAAGTCTCAGCATTCGTAGAAAATCATTTTTTCAGAGAGATGATGGTGTGGAAAGTGATTGTGAAGTTATAATATTAATGAGAGAGGTGTTTTGGGTTTTGAGATAGGATGAAAATTATATAGGAGAATGGTTTGCGGGTTAGGTTCATGAGGATAGGTTAAATATGATGTGAATCATTGGTTTGTGGGTTGGGATTTTAGGTTGGGTGTTATGGGATAATTTTACTCTAGGATTTCAGTGAGACAATGATTGGTTTTTGGGTGAGAACCTAGGAGAGGGTTCTCTATATATCACTCTACCTAAGGTGTAGAGTGATTGTTGATGTTAGTTTTTGGGGAAAATAATAGGTGTGCGGGGAAGGTCTGAAATGATTATTCATAGTGGGGTGTTTCTTTGTTGATGGGTGAATGGGCCATGTATGTGTCTATTGATCATAGCATATGTAGTGGATAATCATGAGTTGTTGTATGGTACAAGCATGGTTTAGATATTTATGTGGAAATGATGACCCATGGGTTTCTTCTTTCAAAATGTTCCTAGTTAGGATGTATTTTAATGGAATCCATTTGGTTGGACACACAAGTTATGGGGTAATTGAATCTATATAATAGGGAGTAATTAATTAACTATTTGTGGATGAAGTTATTGGAAATCGAAGAATGGGAGGTTGTCTGTGTTTTTTGTTAGAGCTCACGTATAAGTGATGAATACTTTTTAAGTATTAATGATCAATGATATATGTTATGTGGGACATAGAGTTTGTAATTTTAGATTTATTGGTGATGATAACGATACGCCTATGGTTGGGATAAACATATTGGTCATGGGGGAATGACCCTGATGTTGGATGTGACATCAATATGGTAGGACTGGTCAGAATGATTTTTCAAGTCACACAATGATGATAGTGGGAGGGATCATGTGATGTTTTATTGTGTCTCATTTAATACCTAATTCAAAATTTATATGTGGTGACAGTACGATTTATGTATCTAGATCGATCTTGGTGATATTTTATGTGGTAAAAAAGAGATTGATTATCCATCAATATAGTTACATTAGGATTCATTCCCATACATTAGAGTGTGACAAGGATGGTCCATGACACCATTATAGATTAAGGCTTAATGATCAATTGAGGCTATAGGGAAGTGAATCATAAAATTTGACTAATTTTTTTTAATAGAAATGTATCTATTCAGATTAAACCAAAATTGGGAGTGTTGGTCAGGATGTAGTTGAGGAGGTATGAGGTTGGAACTAGAGATTTACGTGAAACGTTTATGGTATTCATTCATCATAGTGAATGGGGAACTACTATAATATAATCTATGATGATAATCCACATTGTGGGGAGTTTGTATAAACTGGAATTTTTATAGATTTTGAATTACTAAAGAAATTTTTATTTTTGATATGGAGAGGTGTTCATTTTCATAAATATTGCTAGTATTGGGATTCTAAGTATTTTTATGTCCTTATGGTGTGATTTTGATAGTATAACATGACTTGGTTGGTTTTAAAGGTGATTAAGAGTATTTTAGAGTAGAAAAAGGTGACTTGGAGGGTAAATTTTGTCTTCCCACATCTATTCATTTCATCAAATAAGGATATACACTATCAATTGGTAATATCAATGAGATAATCCCACTACACGATCATTTCATGTCATAAACCAATGGTTCACCCCTAGTGTTGTAGTAGGATTCTTAGACCTCTCATTAAAGGCATTCATGAAGTGAACCCCATAGTTATAGTGTTTTATAGTGTCTGATTATATTTTTAAAAATATAATTAGATATCTTTTTTTTGATGAAAAATGGTCAAAATGATGTGAAATTTAACTGGATTTTCACATCTTCTCTCAATAATTAATACCACCAATATGATATGGTTATTGGAAGTGATTTTTGGTATGTTTTTTCTATCATCTCCTTTGATTATGGTTTCTTGTAGATGATCATTGATTCCTTTGGAATTTGGTTGGGGTATGGTACTAATTCTAATGGATTATGGTAAAATAAGGTGAAATCGATGGGAATTCATGTGTTGTGGATAGAGGCTTCCTATATAGGTTGAACACATGTACAATTTCTATATTTTAGATGAGTTATGTCATCCTCAAAATATCCTTAGGAGTTTTGATTAAATTCATCAAAATTGATGGTTTATCAGTTTTCATGAGTTAAGGATTTTACTAGGGATGAAATTGATGGTGTGACATGGACCATCTATGGGTGGATGGTCAATGTTTCATATTGATGTAGAATTTTGATGATTATTCTGTTTATTATTCTTATTTTGAATTTAATTTAATAATTGATTATAAAATTTATAAATAATTTTCAATTTTATATCAGGAGATACATTATCAAGGGTGGTGGTACAAGCTTTGATAGGTCCAGAACAAATGTGTGTGAGGAACCATAGAGCATGGATTTGGTTGTAACAACATAACAGGGTTATGTGGACCTTTTAAAAAAGATATATAAATGTTTGTAATGATTGTGTTCCTATATGCTTGTAAAATGGGTCCATTTAGAGATAATTTTGACTGAGAGATAAAAATACACCGAATTAGGATGTTATTGGGCCCCTTATTCTTGGGATGAGATCATTCATTCATAATAGTATATTTCGAATTCCTAAAGATTATGTATTCAATGAGAGAAGGTGTTTAGTGAGTGGATGAGTTTAATTAACATATCTAAGGGTGTGAGATAAAATGTCGGTGTCCTATGATGATTATCAATAGGGTCTATTAGTAGTGAATGAGAGGCTTCATCCATGTGGATATATCTAGGATGACCATATATATCATATTGGTTATTTGTTCTCTCTTGAGTTAACTCTAGTACATAGTTCTCTTTGTGAGTAGGATGAGTCCTTTGGGGTGGGAATTTTCACAATATAGATGGGTTTTTCAATAGGTAATGAAATGAGAGAACCCCATTAAGAGATTTAATATATGAAATAAATATTGGTCAAGGGAATTTCTGTCACCTTGTAATGTGTAATATATGGTAGTTTATATGGGTATTTTACCCCGCCTCTTGAGGCCATCATTGAGATAAGCCAATTGGCCCTGTATTTATCATGTGGTGCTGAGGATATGATGGTTCCGATGAAAAAAGATTGTGAGAGGTTTAGGTTCCACAATAAATGACTTATTAGGAAGTATGAGAATGTTTTTGGGCCCATCATATTATTTATGTATGTTAATTTGTTTTTATATAATGGACTATGTATATTTCACTATCATCCAATGATGAAATGGTGAGCTTCTATTTGTAGTGGTGTTCCCTATAAGTTTTTCATGTGTGTGAATGTTCCTGTTTCATGAGAAAAATCTCGATGTCAGGGTGGATCCTCAGGAATAGACACCTTATGAGTGATATAGCATGGGTTTTACTGCCATGGTGAAAAAGTATTCTAAGTTACCATGTGAAATATTGGCTAACCGTGATTTAGATAGAGTGCCTTGGGAATGGTTTGGGACTCTTAATAAGTGATATTTTGTTTTCTAGATATCCATAAGTGATATGAATTACCTAGAATATAATAGATGGAGTGAGACTAGATGATGTTACCAACATGGGAGAGATTAGGTCCAGTCGTTATGTAGGATCTGAGGGATAGATCTTGTTGTCAGATAGATGGTATAGGATGATCTTTGGATGTGGGACCACATCAAGTGAGATGGTGAGTCTAAATCAGGGATTCATTACCCTAACTTATCCTTTGGGTATTTTTCAACACATATATTTTTTTATACCATGAATCCTTAGTTACGTTCTGTGTTACATAGAGGAATACATGTTGAAACATGTAAAATTAGGGTATGTTGTGGAGGTAGCTATAGTCAGGTTTAATTTTAATGGTTTAACATTTTGTGACATGATACAAAGGCCTTAGTGGAGGCATCGTTGGGCCATTAAATCCATATTCTTGGTGAATGATTTAATTTTACCCCAAGTGTACTTATATATTATAGTGTATACTTGGGTATCATAGTAAGATACTATTGATATGTATTTCCTACAACCCTCTGGGGTACCCTAGTGTGTGTAAAAAACTTATGTTTATGTTTTAGGTCATAATGAATAATGTAAAAAGGTTTTGGTTGGTTAGTATTCTAGTTATTTTGGGAATAGGTGTGTGGTGGTCTAAGGTTATATGTAGCTCTAGCTACATATTTTTTTGGTTCATAATTTAAATATGATTTGGCATGTAGGAAATATGGTAATGTATGACTATATAACTTCTATATGATACATTTAAAATAACAATTTTTTTATTAATTACTAATTCTTTTTAGGTAGGCTAGATTATTTTCTTATTTCCATTATATTATGTCATTGATTTTAAGGAATTGTTTCACCATTTTATGGATTAGGACCTCATCGGTAGTCATCATCATTTATTATTGGGGAGGAAGGCTTGAATCCACATGGCTCTCAAGATTAGAATGAGTTTCTATTAAAATCTGTCACAATTGTCATATATACTCCATGTAAATCATAATATCTATTTTTTTGAAGAGGAATAAACAATATTGGATATGATATTACTTAATATTAAACTTCATTAATATAATGGCAATTTAATGTACACAATAGTTGACATTAAGGGAATAATTTCCACTTTCATAAACCTTGGATTTTGAATCTTTTTAATTCCTTCGTTGCACACATTCAAATTAAAATTACTAATGTATTAGTTTATTGCATACACCTATCATTAATTTTATGGGACCACCAATAATGTACTCACTTGATAAATTAATATACAAACATAAAAGCATATAAAAAATATAGGGAAAATAAGTTTTTAACCTTACATGATATAAATATAATATTGTCCTAAAGCTTCTTTTAAATCACTCATGTAAATCATTGTCGAATGAATCTATCTTAAATAATTAAATCCCATAATTATTAGATGCAAAACACGGGTAGAAAAAATCATGATTATTTAGCATGATTAAATTTTTGAGTATAATAATATTATCTTTAATTTCCTCCAATATTTTATTTCTCACCACATTTAAATTATTTGAAATATTATAACAATAACCATATGGCACAATGACCACCTTAAAATTTGAAAAAAATGCATCATTCTATTTTTTACACATTTTCAACTATGTATTTGGGATTTTTAACTTATTATGGTCACTCAAATAAACATTTAATGGTTTTCTCAATCACATTTCATACTAATAATATCAATAATTTTTATCATCCTTTCATTTCCCCTTGAACCAATAAATGTTAAATAGTTTATTAACTCTAAAAATTTTCTAATTGGGCATAACATCCAAATTTTCTCCAGTTATAAAATCATTTAAATAATGTAGTTATAATAAAATATTACACATCATATAATTATTATTGCACTATCTAATTTCCATAGGAATGGAACGAAATACATAAGGAAAAAATTCCTAGAATTTATACACTATGAAAATTATTTATATTTCAATTTATTAGTGAATTTTATCTTATTAAAATATATATGATGCTGGTGCCTTCTCCCCATTCATATAAATAATGACATTATTTATATTGAACATGTATAGTGGAGGAAGAAATTATGTTTGTATATGGTATTCATAATTTCTATGATTCCAAATCCATATTTATTTCATAGTTTTTTATGATAAGAGAAGGTGAATAATAAATTTTCATTTAGAGCCTAATATGTTGACGTACACTAGGGAGAAATTAATTATCCATAAATTAGAACATATATATATCTAAAAATTTCATTACCAAAAAAATCCATATATATTACACTATCTACAAAAAAATATTGAATCTCAAAATCCATTAGTTTCATGTAAAAATTTATTTTATCATCAGTTTCTCTTAGTTTTTTAATAAGAGTGTAAAAAAATTGATATTTTTTCATGATTCATTACCATGTTTTAATGTATTATATATTCAATAAAACAATCCATTTACTAAGAATGACACTTGACATATACCAAAATATGTTAAAACTATCTACATCAAACCCTTGTAGAACATTAAAAAATTCATTGGAAAATTCAAAGTGTCTGTTACCAAACTCATTATGTGTCAATGAATATTCTATATAAGATAAAATATCATATAATTTATTTTTATTTAAATTCTATTTCACTAGTTTACTATTGTCATCTCATATAAAGAAACTCTTCTACCTTAGTTTCAATGTCAATTAACACATACACTAAATGGTGATATCGTTCCTCCCATTTAACATCCAACTAGGAGGAGTCTAAAATCCACGATTAATCATGGTACTCACCCACATTTATTGTAAATAAATAGCAAAAACAATGATATTATTCTTCACTTGTTTGAACATAATACAATTGTTTCAATATGATTCTATATTATGGTATATAAAACAAATGTTGTTGGTCAACTGATGATATTTTTATTATGACTCTATAATCTTCAAACTAAAAGGTGGAATAGTTACAATCCCATATCTTAAGAGGTATCTATCCATTAATTATATGTATCTTTGATTAATTGTTCATCAATATTTTTTTTATTAAATCTACTACATCTAGAATATATGTTAGTATGTGCATTATCAGGAAATTAAATAAATTTCAATGCTTATACATTAATAAATGAATAAAGAACACTCCCTCAAATGTTAATATTCATGATGGTAAAATCTTTTTATTACAAATAATATATCATTTTATTGAGAATTATTTTCAATTCATAAACGTTTATTAGATAAATATCTATATGATACATATACCATCATTTATAGGGAATATACTATTATCTTTGATTTTTCTGTTTCTTAATAATTTTCATACACTCATTTATATAAAAATGTTCTCTCATGGATTCTCATCTGAAGAGATATAATTATATATAAATTTTCCTGGAAATGTATCAAAATTTCATTGAAATTCACTAGTTAAATCAATATATTATTTAATCAAATTTAAATAATTAATACAAAATATATTCTGTATATCAATCGTTTTCTTATATATATTATTATGTTCAACAAAATTGAAAAATAACAACAATTATTATTAGATTGGGAGATTAGTTAAATTAATAAATTAAAATATCAATATACATTAATGTATAAAAACTAAAAATAATATAAATAAAAGAAATAGTTATATATGATGGAGACCACCGGGATTCCAACACTTATTATAAATGTAATTAATTTATTGACAATACATATTTTTTTTCTAGGATAGAGGGAAACCTAATAAGGCTGGATTTCCTTGAATACATGATCCAAATTCCAAATGGGATAAATTCTAAAATAGAAGGATTTAAGGAAAATAGGAATATTCCCCAAATTATAACAACTCATCCCTCCATTTTACTGTCTTCCCTTTATATCATATATCTAAAAGGTTTTTCTTAACCATCTCTTGTTTGGGTGTCATACTACATCACTGTTCATCATTGGTGTTTTCCCTCACACTGTCTTTCACAAAACTGGTCAGAGTTTTCTCCAACACCAACACTGAGGCCTAATATATTGGTATCCTAGTGGCCTTTCACTTTAGATCCACTATCAATGGCTCAAAGACCTATTTGGGGAGGTCAATATTACTTCTACAAATCATTTTTATATTACGATTTCTACTTTAGTATTGAAAAAATACGAATATGAATAACCTTTTCCCAGTTTTGATCAAATGATTCATGTTGTATTACATTTTATCTTAACCATTCATCTAAGCCCCAAACAACCCAATTTATAAAATTTTCCATTCGTTTTCATTGAAAATAACTACGTGGTATTATTATGAAGTAAATTATATTATATTTATATATTTAATAAATAAATTGTAATTATAATTATGTATATTATTTATATATTATCAACTCTTATATGTATTAATAATTTATTTTTCCATTAATATATATATATATATTTATAAGTTAAAAAATAAACAATAAATATATTTATTAATGAAAATAAAAGTGTAAATATTTTTTTAAAAGGTTCCCTATAAAATGGTCAATGTTTTTATTTATAAAAAAGGAAGTTAAAACAGACTAAAAAACTGTATTTTATTATAATCAATTTCATAATGTTATATCAAAGCACTTGGCGGAGTGTCCAACCAAGTTAGATCTATATTGACACCATTATTGGCTAGAATATCTAAAACTCTATTTTCCTCCAAAAAACATGCATGATAATTAAATTTATGCTAATTAGATAATCCATGCATCGTATCCATCATGTTGGGAGTCACCAATAATGGAGAAAAGTACCATTCCTGATATCCCGCAATATAGTAATATAATGACTTTACAACCAAAGGCAATTGCAAACAATTATTTGGGAAAGAGAAAAAAAATATTAGTGATTTCATTCACCTCTTCTTAATGGGATTAAATAACTTCACATGAGCATTTGAAACGTCCCATAAATTTTTCAATAGGATCAAAATATACAATTCCACATCTAGAGGGTATCATATTTCATTTTGATGCACCAAGTGAATTAATTTTAATTTTATTATGTTGAGGTGGTTTCCAAAAGAACATCATTCATTCCCAATGTAGAATTCTAATTCCTAGGAATACATTATTTTATCAAAACCAAAATATCATGAATACTAGTATTAGAGGGACTAATTATTTAAATGATTGAAATCGTTTATTATAACTAGAACCTTCACTATTAAAGAAAAAATATAGAAATCTAAAGCATCATGTCACTGATCATTTCATCTGTAACAAATCATAGATAACAATTTAGATACAACCACTAAATTAATGATACACAACTTCTATATTTGTGAGACATGAGTATAGTGATGAAAAAACTATTTTAGGTAAATCAAATTTAGTTTTGGATACTAAATATGTTATAAATTTCCATCTAGAAAGTCAAAGCAGTCACACACCTAAAGATGAGAAGATCGATGCCTACCATTTATTGACTAAAAATATAGACACTAGGAAACATAGTGATAACAATGGATAATAATAAAATATAAAGTGGATATCTTTTATGTGATAGGCGCTAGATGAGGGTAAGATGAGAGGTAACAATCTAAGCCCTGTTGAATATTTTAATCTTACTAAAGTCTTCTATATATTTCATAGAGAAATGCAGATAAAATAGTTTACTACTCAAGATACCATTTATGGCTCTGCCAAGACAAGTACATCAGGGAATGAAATAGAGGAATATTCATTTATAATTCTCTTTACATCACCTTTAGAAGTTTTAATAGCCGACCAAATAGAGGATACAATGTACATAATTTCCACCTATTTAAACCTTTTCAAGAATCATTACATTAGAAATATAGGATAATATGAGTTATTATTATTCAGATTCTAGATTCATCCAGCTAAAAGAGATTTATTGAAATAGACAATGTCTTTTATTCCAATATCTCTACTTAATATAGATATACAATAAATTTTCCAAGGAATGGGGACAATCCACTCCTCATAACACTACCAAGCTAGATAAAACTTTAATTATGAAATTAAGTAGTTTTTCCAACCCTCAAGGTCATGTATAAATCATAAAACACTAAACATGTTTGGAGATAATAGTGAATTTCACCAAGCTTGTACTACCATCAATCTAAAGAATCATTCGCTTGCAATATGAATGTGGACTTTATTTTATCAAAAAACACAGTAAAATAACAATATTTTAGATTCCACTAGATTAATCGAATTGAAATTTTATTGGACGTAATGAATCATTTTCTAAATTCCATCTCCAAATGATTGAAATTATTTAGTTCAGGAGGGAACCTATTCCCAAAAAAGTTAAAAGTTTTATCCCAATGAATATTTTTCAATCCAATACATTTATAATGTTTTAATTTTTTTTGATATATTGAATATTACTTTTAACTACCTATAAAGGAGGTTTATATAACCCTTGTTAAAAATATTTCTAGGAGTTGTGAGGGGTATAGATCCTTGAATTGGCATGATATTCTATTATGTTGGACGAAGTGAGAGGAGTCTAATAAGATAATCTTCAAAAATTTAAAAAAAGAAGGATTGGAGAGGGTAACCATTCCAAACCCCGATAGAGAAAAAAAATTATCCATTTGGAGATCCATTATCAACAACCTAAATTTAATAAGATACAAAAGGCGTGAAACCCAACTAAAATATCATTCTAACTAAAATTCTACTGAGAACATTATAAATGAATCTCTAGTTCAATTTATTAATTTATTTCTAAAAATAGAGCTTTATAGATACCCTACCCACGTTTTTAGATTTCTACGCAGACTGATGCATTCAATAAAAATAAAAATTCAATCTTGAATGAATCATTCTTTAATAAAGAAAATATGATTCTATGAAATTATGGTATCTACAATGATAGAAATATTTTAGCAAGGCTTTTTCGGATAACCTTATTTGTAGTGTTAACAAAGAAAATGGCATAAAATATGTGTATCATAATAATTTTCCGTTATAGAAATCCACTTAATGAATTGAAAATTTAGACTCTAAGGATTGATTCCCTTCATAAGGTTGGAATAGTTCACCTTGCACAAATCAAATTGAAAAACAATAGCGATTATTAATGGAAATATAAACACAAAAATTCCAAAATTATACACATAACCTTGTTTTATAGAAATTAATCAGTAATATATATTTGTAAAAAATATATTTTGGTTAAGTATTTATATCTTTAATTTAATGTAAAAAATCATGGGAAACCCCTTGGAAAAATTCGGAGCCTAATGAAACAATTGAGGTGAGATCGCAATAAGGTACAAAGTGGGTTGTGTCAAAACTACATGAACGTGGGTTGTGATTGAGAGGGGAGTCCGGAATTAGGGGGGATACACAATCTAAGAGTGCGTGATGATTGAGGGGTGAGAAATCAGTGGGCATTTTAGTTTCACTAATGAAAAGGATATTTCACGGTGGGGATACAATCATAGGTGGAATCAGGGGATAATCCTGAAGCATCAAGAACAATCGTATTGGTAGAAGGACTTAGAGTGGGGTAAATTCACTAACTAATAATGTAATTAATAATTTTTATACAATATATTTAATTATAACTAATTAATAATTATTGTTAATGTTATATTAAGAATTATTGAATATACATATTAACTAATAATATAATAAAAAATTAAATTAATTATAATATTAACATGGAAACAATTATATAAAAATATTAATCAATATTGTATTTAGGAATCCATTATATTTGTAATTATTAAATAAATTATGAATTAATTTTTTAATTTCTAATAATAATATAATTAAATATTAATACTAATAAAAATTATTTAAAAATAATATATATATTAATTTTTATAATTAAAAATATTATTAATATCTACTATTAATTATTGAAATTAATAATCAATTATTCACTATTAGTAATTAAATAATATCATTGTCAATAAGAATGTATTTATTAGTAATTATATTATTTAAAAATAAACTATTAATATTAGTAGGCAGTTAAAGGGTTTTTAGAGTTGAAAATTTATCCTTTTATTTAAAATCCAACCAATGTTCAAATCCTAGTGGCCATTGTTGGCTGGGATTTATGGTGGTAGAATTGTAGATAGTGTAGTAGTTTTGGTACCATAATAAGTACTATAGAAACACTAGTAATATAGTAGTTGTACTATTGTAATACAATTCAATGAAGGGGTTCTTGGGATACACTACTGGAAATGGAATTTTTACCCACGGTTCTTTACCAATAGTTTGGTTAAACCGTTGGTAAAGATGGTTTAGGGAACCCTTTCCCAACAGTTCTAGTGATCTTTTGGCAAAGGGTGGCCTCAAGAACCCTTTTCCAATGGTTTTTAAAAACCGTTGGTAACGGTTTTCCCCAAAATCAGTCAGGGCGCTTTTATTCCCCATTCTTCACAGAACCCTAACTACAAACGTCGCTCTGCTCCTCTCGCGAAGTCCCCCATCCGAACAGGTGAAAAACCATCCCAATCATCTCAAATCAGGTATTTTATTCATTATACACATATCCTACCTTGTTTTTATTGTTATTGACCTAATATTTTAGTTTTATGTTTTTATTTTGATATGATTTCACGGTGAAAATAGGGAAATGAACAAATATTTTGTTAATTAATTAGTTTCCCATGGAATATCATTTGTGTTATAATGTCAATGCTAAAACGATAACGTGACTTTCATTGTTTTGAACTTCATTTAAGGTACGATTAAATTCTTCAATAGGTAGATTTATTAACCTAATAACATAAAATTATTTCTAATTCTATATGAATATTTTCAACATATAGGTGTCATTATGATACCATTCATACCATGTGGGAGTTCATTTTTATAAAATGAAAGCAATGATTTATGGGTCCTCATTTTATAAATTGAAACTACATACGGGTTATAGCTTCAAGGAATTCATTAATTTTGTGAGTTATACATTCCTAGGGAATGGTTGAATACATAGAAGGTAACATGAACTTTATTATTAATCATTGATCAATGAATCAATAAGTCATTAGAAAGATCAATAGTCATAAGAGTTAATCAAACTCTAGATAAAATTACTTGTAAGTGATATTATATACTCGGCTTCATAGGGATGATGATCCAATAGAACGTACTAATTGGTGTGAAACTATGATAGTGAAATATAGTGCTAGAATACATTTGTTCATGTGGAACCTATCATGTTGTTAAACTATTGAAATGCATTATATTTGTTTGGTATAATTTTTTTATATGTGAGATGTAAAATGACATTCACAGGATATTTATAATTTATAATGGCCTGAATGTATAGATAATACATTGTTTTTCTGGTATAGGGGGGATTACATTACAAAAGGACCATGTCATTTAACACCAATAAATAATTTATTTTTTAGATAATATTACTATTTCCAATGAAGTCTGTGACTGTGACAAGAGATACCATCACACATTCATCTAGTGTAAATCTATTTTAACATAATTTCATGTTGTTTCATTCTCCACTATATTTATTTTGGTGCCTTGTAAATGTATTTTTTGGCTACATCTACAACTCATCTTCAATAGTGGGTTGAGTGTGCGCCTTGGGATGAGTTATCCTCCCTAGTAAATGAAGAACATGTCACTTATAATATAGGGAATGTTCCATAGAATGTGTACTAGTGAATCCTTTGATTAGAGGGATCAAAACCAAAAAAATCAATAGAATATGGTTAAAACATTTTATTATAGCTCATGATTATATCAGTTAGGAATCCAATTCGTTTAGTCAATGATGATGATAAAACCTGTTTATAGGTTTTAATTGATCCCCAAAAATATTCTAAGGATTTGAGTGTGTGATAGTCCCATAGGTAATAATACTTCTGAGGCATTTCATTACTATAAAATAAGTATAATGTTTTAATATCATGATACTTAAAAAAATTAAAAAGAATTCAATAATTAGGATTGAATTCCCTGATTTATCTAGATTTATCAAAGGGTTTGTGGTAGTAGGAAATTATGTTTGGTTAATGCTGACATTCCAGTAGGAGAATCTATGCTATTTCAAAATACTCATCTATTAAAGTTTTAAAAATTCTACTTGGACATCCCGTACCCCCTGGACAGCCCCCCACCCTTGTTGACATCCCGAAGACCCCACCCCGGACACCCTCCCACCACCCCCCAGACACCCCCATCCCCTAGATGTCCCCACCCCTTGGAAAGCCCCCCCCCCCACCCCTGACACCCCCGACCCCACTAGACAGCACTGCCACCCCTGTGGACAACCTGACCACCCCCCGTGGACAGCCCGTCCACCCCCCGGATAGCCCGCCCACCCCCTGGACACCCCAGCCCCCCTGGACAGTCCCGCCACCCCCTATGGGTATCCCTCCCACCCCTGGACACCCCGTACCCCCCGGACAGCCCCACCCACCCCCTGGACACCCCACCCACCTCCTTGGACATCCCTCCCACCATCTAGACTCCCCCTACCCCCTTGGACAGCCTGACCACCCCCGCGGACAGCCCGCCCACATGGACACCCTGGCCCCCCTTGACAGCCCCCACCCCCTGGACACCTCCAACCCCCAAAAGGCCCCACAACCCCCCTACACACCCCTCACCCCCTGGACAGCCAGCACCACCTTGGACAGTCCCTCCACTCCCCTGATCCTCATCCTACTCCTCATCTTGATTTTCCTGAAGATGTTTAAGTATAAAACTCATGTACTCCCAAAAAAATCATTAAGGATTATGTATTCCTTGATCCACTTCCAATATCTTACTGGGAAATCCTTGAATATAGGTATTATAAATTCTGTATCTTATTTTCTTATATACACTGTATTTTGTTGTATTTCTTAATATGATTCTCATATAGAGTAATGTGTCAGTTATGCTTTTATATAAAGTAAACAATTGTCATTTATGTAAATATTTATTTCATTAAACTTCTATATTATTAAATTAATTTGAAATTACATATTGAAAATTTTTTTACAGAATGGACAGAATTTGGATGTACTAAACTGATCGGATTTCAACCGATTTTCAAAATAATTTGAACAGCTTTCTAGATTTTTCATTTTAAAAGTCTTCAGATAGTGGTCGCATACACTACCCATGTTTTAATTATGTTGGAAGACATTGGTTGAGTCGTGAAGCAGTTAGATATCATATAACCAAATATGGTTTCAAAACAAACTATTATGTGTGGTATCACAATAGAGAGAAAATAGAATCTCAAAATGTTGATGATTCAAATGATAGGACTGAATTGGAGAGTTTGATATATGATCAGTTTCCATTTATTCAGCATCATGAGAAGGAAAGGATGTCCAACCAACAAGACTTCGGTACAAGAGCACATGATGCGTCCAATGAAAATGATGATGTTGATTGGGTGAAAAAATTGAATGATGCTGTGACGACTCCAGTATATCGGCAATGTGGTAAAATGAAAAAGTTGGAATTTTTTATCCTATTGTCTCATGTAAAAACTATGCATGGGATTTCAAATACTTTAATTGATTACATTATTACCTTCTTGAAGGACATACTTCCAGATGATGTAGATATTCCCTCAAACCACTATTTGGCATGGAAGTTAGTTAATGAATTTGGATTCTCAAAAAAAAATTCATGCTTGCCTGAATGATTGCAGATTATTTTGGGAGGAAACTGCTGAAATAAATGATTGTATCAAATGTGGAAACTCTCGATGGAAGCCAAAATATGATGTAACACCATCTTGTGTGCCACAAATAGTAATTTGGAACTTTCCATTGATCCCCAAGTTACAGAACCTTTTCATGTCTGATGAAATATCCATAAAAATGTGATGGCATGACACCGAGAGAAAAAA
Source organism: Viscum album (assembly GCA_963277665.1). NCBI lineage: Eukaryota > Viridiplantae > Streptophyta > Magnoliopsida > Santalales > Viscaceae > Viscum > Viscum album. The sequence goes on along the minus strand of OY728159.1, from coordinate 596,053,957 downwards.
GAATAATGAAGAGTTGGTTCACCCTGAAGATGAATTTACATGGAAGAGTTTTGATGCTCGATATCCTGAATTTGCAGCTGACATGTGTAATGTGAGACTGGGTCTTTCATGTGTCGGTTTTAATCCATTTGGGAAGATGCTTACTTCGTACAGCACACAGCCGGTTTTCATTCACATTTATAACCATCCCCCTTGGTTGTGTATGAAAAAGGCTTACACTTTCTTGAGTATACTGATATCTAGCCCTTGTGATCCGGAAAATGATATTGATGTATACATTCAAACTTTAATAAAAGAGTTGAATCTTTTTTGGGATGTGGGTGTTCTCACATACGATGCCTGTTTGAAAGAAATATTTCAGATGCGTGGTGCGCTTATGTGGAAGATCAATGATTTTCCTTCTTATGCAATGATGTCTGGATGGAGCACAAAAGGAAAATTGTCATGTCCTGTTTTTATGAATAATACTCGATCGAGAAGACTAAAATATCATCGTAGTTTTAGTTTTATGGGACATCGACGATTCTTTCCAATGAACCATCCATATAGAAACAATCGTCGAAGATTTGACAATACCACGGAGAATGACGATCCACCTCAGTGTATGTCTGGAACTGATGTTCTTAATGAATTGAAAGATTTCAGTTATTTATTTGGTAAGGGTGTAATGAAATCTAGAAAGAGGAAAAATGTTTCCAATGATACCTGTTACAATTGGAAGAAGAAGAGTATATTCTTTGAGTTGTCGTATTGGCAACCAACTTGTTACGTCATTGCTTAGATGTAATGCACATTGAAAAGAATATATGTGAAATGTTTATTTAGATTCTTCTAAATGTCAAGGGGATGACAAAAGATGTTTTACGATCTCGATGTGACCTGGTAGATTGGGGGATCAGACCAGAATTGCATCCTGTCTGTATCAGTGAAAATAAATGGAACATTCCATCTGCTTCTTATGTGATGACACATGCTGAAAAAAATCAATTTCTGGAAGTGATAGAGACTATTAAAGTTCCTAATGGAAATTTAAACAATATATCAAAACGGGTCAACAGAAAAGAGATGAAGCTGAAATCTTTAAAGACTCATGATTATCATGTCCTATTGCATGAGTTGATTCCAATAGAAATCCGTCATCTATTGTCCAATAATGTTAGAGTCTCGGTTATTCGGTTGTGTTATTTGTTTAGAGATCATTGTGCTAATAAGTCTTCCAAATCATTCTGGAAAAAAATGTTGGCAGAGACACCCTTAATTTTGTGTGAGTTAGAGAGAATATTCCCTCCAAAATTTTTTACATGCATGTTGCATCTAACAATCCATCTTCCGATCGAAATACTTCGTGGAGGACCCCTTGCTTTCTGTTGGATGTATCCAACTGAAAGAAACATGGTCACATTTAAATCTTATGTCCGGAACAAGAATTATCCTGAAGGTTATATTGTAAACGGTAACTTGGCTCTAGAATGTATGGATTTATGCACAATATATTTGTCTGATCTTACTACGAGAATAAACAGACCAATGAGAAATGAAGAAGAACAATATGGGAAAATTGAACCCTTTTTTCCATCACTTCTTCAGACAGGATGAATTCTGGGATCATATACATTGACAACATTAAGCCTTGATGAGCGAGAGATGGCTCATCGCACAGTGTTGTTCAATTGTGATTTGTTCGATGAGTATATCAAGTAAGTAAATTGTACATGTATCTCTTATCTTATCTCTTGAAATTTTAAATATTTGTTAAAAAATTATTATTTTTATCTATAGGGAACATAATGAATTGATATATAGAAAGCATCATTCTTTATCTTTGAGAAATAAAGAGACTTTGCATAGCAAAGGGTTTTCTACTTGGTTGAAATTGAAGGTAAAAAAATTTCAGTCATAACTAAATAAAAATAATATTTAATTAACTTTACTATATGATTATATTTCAAGTATCGGTTTTGCATGAAAACTCTATTTATGAAGAAGTAAGAGCTTTGTCTTTTTTTCCTAATACCATGGTTTGTGCTTGTAAATCACTTGTGATCAATGGATACAAATTTATTATCACTAAATGGGCAAGAAACAAGAGAACACAACATAATGGTGTTATGTTAACTGCCACAACAGACTGTTATGCCAGTTCATTAGACACTATACCTCGTCCTAAAAATGTTGCTTATTATGGAGTCGTGGAGAAAATAATAATTTTGGATTATTACTCGCATGGTCGAGTCACGATGATGAAACGTCAATGGTTTGATTCAATGAAAAGGCAAGGCACCTGGATTGATGATTGTGGATTGCGAGTTATTGACATGATTCACACTCTTTTCACCGATGAACCATATGTATTGGCATCAATGGTGAAACATGTTTTTTATGTCAAAGATCATCGTCATCCTAAATTCGATGTAATTATTGATGTAAATCCTAGACATGTTTTTGATGATGGGGATAATGAAGTTGACACTATCCCTACTGCAATTGGAAGCAATCCGTTTATTACTTATGATGACGCCAATAGCTCAATTGTCAGAGTTGATTATGAACCCAAAGTTGTGGTGGGAAATATATATAATCATACAGTTGTGTTCTCACGTACATGTTTCACCTACATCATTCATAGTGTCTATCCTAGTACTTACCTTCAATCCACCATAAATGTTCTTTTACTTTCTGTTTTTTTATCAGAATGGTTTTTCTATATTTTGTTTTGTGTTACACATTAGTTATCTGTTTCTAATTACATCCATATTTTTTTCATTGGAGGAAATGACACCCAGTGAAGAGAGGCGACAGAAAAAGATGATAGATAATAATCGTCGCATGGTACAGATGGGTGTTCCCCCACTCATCCCTATTGTGAGTATTTTATTTCAAATATAAATATTTCAATTAACTTATAATATCATGTGTTTACTTTTGTGTTAAAATTTCTCAGGATCGACCCCCTAGACAAGAGATATCTGACAAGGAGCCTGATATTGCTCCCAGTAGAGAGGCTGGTGGTAGGTGGGGTGGTGGTGTTAGAGATGGACGATCATTAAGTGGTCCCAGTACTGAGGCTAGTGGTGCGAGGACTCGTGGGGCGAGAGTTAGACGATCCAATTCCATAGACGTATCTTCTTCTCCCCATTTTTATCCTGATGTGTCTTCAGGGACATAGGGGATATTTAGACCTCCGATGTTTACACTACCAGTTGGCCAGACGTCTATGCCATCATCTTTTGCTTCTGGTTCATATGTCCGAGCTATTATATTCCACCTTCTTTGACTCCTGCTACGACACAGTATGTGGGTGAGGAGCGTACACTGAGAGACACTCCAACTGTACAGCATATTCCTTCAGCTTCTGCACATCCAGTGATGCCCATTGATCCGACTACCACATGTATATATATATAATATCAAAATTTTATACCAAAATTTATTTTATTTTAACTTGTACTGATATTATTTTTATTTAATAACAGATTCATCTACAGATAGGAGGCAGGGGAGGGGGAGTACTCACTTGCGTGAGGTATGGAACCTCCAGACACATTTGATGGTTTAATACAATGTTGGTGGACAAATTATAGTGATGTCTAGGTAGGAATGTCGGGGTTTTTTGGTGACGCTAGAAAAATACTCAGATATCATTCTGGTCAGCCCTCTCTTTTAGAGGAATCTTCCACACAAAGTCAAGATAATGCATGGGAACAAATATGGGTAAAAAATCTATTGGATTTAATGTAGTATTTTTTTTTTGTATTTATATGAACTAATATATTGGGATTCTGCTTCGGTATAACTTCCCTGATGGTGAAGGTGCGCTACAAGCGTGTTTAAAAGAGTTAGGAGAGCTTTGGAGAGCTTATAAGCATGACCTGTATGTTGGATGGTGTGAGAGAGTGGGCACAGAGTTAGAGACATTATCTGTCGTGGATGACTTCCCGATAGAGCAATATCACCAAATGATTACCCATTGGGCGACTGCCAAATTTAATGTATTAATCTCATTTGAGGTATTTAAATCAGAGTTTTCATATTTTTCATTAATGTAATCTTATTTATTATTAATCATTATTTAGTAATATTCTAAAAAAAACATTGATTCAAAGAAATACCTCCACACTTTGGGGTGCACAACTATGTCAGATCATGAGAGGAAGCTGGTACGATATAGTAGTTTATAATTTTTTTAGGACTTTCCCTTTTTATTGTTTCCTACTAAAATTATGTGATTTATTAAATATTGAATATATGATTATACATTTACTTTATATTGTTTCAATGTCATTACAGAAGCACAAGTTGAATATTGAAGGACGCATCCCTCGAAAAAAATTGTTTTGATCATGTAGAAGAAAAAAAGATGGAACTGCGGTAAATGAATCAACCCAAGAAAATATTGTATGTTTTTATTTGTTCATTTCTAAGTTTAATATCTATTTTGAAAGTTATTAATCTATTAATATTTTTAACCGGCTTCTTTAGAGGCTCTTGATGACTAGGATCCTGACAATTTTGGGCCACACGATCATTTATATTAGGTTTTGGGAGAGGAGCACTCTGGTCGAGTACGCTGCCGACCTGGTAAGAATATAGTCCCAACGTGGTATTGGTCCTCCCCAGGTATCCATTCTAGTACCACCGAGTTGGAAGAGGTCAAGGAGCATGCAAGATAGTCTGATAAAAGGGTCACAGAGTTGGAAGTACAAGTTCAAATGAGGGACAATAAAATTATGAAACTGATGAAGGATTTATCTTCATCACTCCCACCAGAGGATACACGGCTTGTCAGACATTTATGTCATCATTGGGTGAATTATCCAATGCACCCGACCTCAGCTCTAGTTGCGGTCGAGATGATGACGTTCCTGGTGATGACGACGATGTTGAAGAGGATGAGGGAGAGGATGAGGATGAGGATAAGGACGAGGAAAAGGATGGGTCCGAGGGCGAGGATGGGGCTGAGGGCGAGGATGGGGATGAGGGCGAGGATTGGGCCAAGGACAAGGAGGGGGCCGATGATGAGCATGGGGATGATGATGAGGACGACGACGAGGACAGACATGGCGGCGAGGATGAGGCCAATGATGACAGTGGTGATGGTGATGGTGATTAGGGGCATATTGATCCATTACATTTTTGAATTCTGTATAACTTTATATTTTTGAATCTGGTTTTCCACTCTGGGGGTTTCCTCTGCTTCATAGGGATGTTGTTATCAAATCTCTTTTTTTCACTTGATTCTTATTGTATGATTAGTCTAATACCTAGACCTTTAGTATTCCTTGGTACTGTGATACCCATTTTACTATTTTGTATTACTTATATTTCTTAGTTAGCCATGTATTTCATGTTTATGTAATTTTCCCATAGAACTGCATTTTATGTCATTTATGGCTGATATTTTTATGCCTGATAGTAACATGCCTGGAATAATCACATGCAAATAAATGTGATTTTGCAAATAGTGATTGTATATTATTGATTATGTTATTATTTTTGTTATTTTGAAGTGAATCATGCTATTTTTTAATTTACATTCTATTCAGGGGATGATTTTTGTTTTAGTAATGGTGGATCTTCTGGGGGAAGAGGATGGACAGGGGGGAGGGGAGGGGGATGCTGGGTGAAAAGGGTGGGCATGAGGGGAGGGGCAGTGGGCTGCTGGAGGAAAAGGGTGGGAAGGGGGTAGGGTAGGGGAGGGAAGGTGAGGGGGAGGGGAGGTGAGGAGGCTGCTGGGTGAAAAGGGTGGGAAAGAGGGGAGGGGCAGGGGGCTACTGGAGGAAAACGGTGGGTAGGGGGAAGGGAGGGGAGGGGAGGGGAGGGTAGGGGATGGGAGCGGAGGGGAGGGGGAGGGGAGGGGAGGGATCTCCTGGGTGAAAAGGGTGGGCATCATGGGGAAGGGGAGGATAGGAGGGGAGGGGATAGGGCTCATAGGTGAAAAGGGTGGGTAGGAGGGGAGGGGCAGGGGGGAGGGGAGGGGCTGGGGCTGGGCAGGTTGGAGGGGAGGGTAGGGAAGGATGGGGAGTGGAGGGGAGGGGAGGGGGATGCTGGGTGAAAATGGCGGGCAGGAGGGGAGGGGCTGGGGGGAGGGCAGGGGCTGGGGCTGGGCAGGTTGGAGGGGAGGGTGTCTTCATTGCAGATGCATTTGGTTCTCAAAGTGTCTTTTTTTCTATTTAAAATGGATGCGCTTTCTAAGAAAAATAAACTACATATTGAAAACAGACCAAACACATTCAGATTGTGTTGACACATTAGGAAAATGATCCATGGGTCATTTGTGACATGTAAGAGTCAACCCCGCCTCAATCCGAGGTGCAGTGTGGCCGACACCACTCAAAGTGTCTCACATTTCCTTGAAATGAACAATAGTTTAAGTAAAAACACCAATTTACATACGGAAAATGGACCAAACGCACTTGGATTCTGTTGATACATTAGGAAAAGTATACATGGGTCATTTTTGACCTGTAAGAGTCAACTGCACCTCAATTAGAGGCACAGTGTGGCCAGCACCACTCAAACTGTCTCAATTTTATTTTAAATGGACTTTTAAGGTTAAACAACTACTAGCATATAGAAAATAGACCAAACACATGTGGATTATGTTGAAACATTGAGAAAATGATTCATGGGTCATTTCTGACGTGTACAAGTCAACCATGTCTCAATCTGAGGAGCGGTGTGGCCGACACCACTCAAAGTGTCTCACTTTTCTTTGAAATGGACAACAGTTTAAGTCAAAACAACAACTGACATACGGAAAATAGGCCAAATGCATTCATATTCTATTGAAACTTTAGGAAAATGATCAATGGGTAATTTGTGATGTTTACGAGTCAACCCCACCTCAATTTGAGGAGCGGTGTCGCCGACACCACTCAAAGTGTCTCACTTTTCTTTTAAAATGGACAACAGTTTAAGTCAAAACAACAACTGACATATGGAAAATTGAACAAAAGCATTCTTATTCAATTGATAAATTAGGAAAAGTATCCACAGTTCATTTTTGACATGTACGAGTCAACCTTGCCTCAATCTGAGGAGCGGTGTGGCTGACACCACTCAAAGTGTCTCACTTTTCTTCAATATGGACAACAGTTTATGTCAAAACAACAACTGACATACGGAAAACAGACCAAACGCATTCAGATTCTATTGATACTTTAGGAAAAGTATAAATTGGTCATTTGTGATGTGTACGAGTCAACCCCTCCCAATATGAGGCACAGTGTGGCCGATACCACTCAAATTGTCTCACTTTTATTTGAAATGGACATGATTTTAAGTGAAAACAACTCCCTACATACGAAGAACCGACCAAACGCATTCGGATTCTGTTGAAACATTAGGAAAATGATCCATGGGACATATGTGATGTGAAAGAGTCAACCCCGCCTCCATCCGAGGTGTGGTGTGGATGAAACCGCTCAAAGTGTGTTTCTTTTGTTTAAAATGGATGCACTTTTATGTAAAATAAACGACATACGGAAAATAGAACAAAAACATTCTGAATCTGTTGATAATTTAGGACCAGTATCAATGGGTCATTTTTGATTATTACGAGTCAATGCCGCCTCAATTAGAGGCACGGTGTGGCTGGCACCACTCAAAGTGTCTCACTTTTCATTGAAATGGACATGATTTTAAGTGAAAACTACTACTAGCATACAGAATACTTACCAAATGTGTTTGGATTCTACTAAAACTATTGGAAAATGATCCATGGGTCATTTATGACGAGTATGAGTCAACCCTGCCTCAATCCGAGGAGCAGTGTGGCCGACACCACTCAAAGTGTCTAACTTATCTTTGAAATGGACAACAATTTAAGTCAAAACCACAACTGACATACAGAAAACAGACCAAACACATTCGGGATCTGTTGAAACTTTATGAAAATGATCCATGGGTCATTTCTGATGTGTACGAGTCAACCCTGACTTAATCTGAGGAGGGTTGTGGCCGAAACTACTCAAAGTGTCTCTCTTTTCTTTGAAATGGACAAAAGATTAAGTCAAAACAACAAATTACATACGGAAAACAGACCAAACGCATTTGTATTCTGTAGATACATTAGGAAAAGTATCCATGGGTTATTTTTGACGTGTACGAGTCATCCGCACTTCAATCTGAGGAGCGTTGTGGCTGACACCACTCATAGTGTCTCACTTTTCATTGAAATGGACAACCGTTTAAGTCAAAACAACAACTGACATATGGAAAACAGACCAAACACATTTTTATTCTATTGATAATTTAGAAAAAGTATCCATGGGTCATTTGTGACATGTATGTGTCAACCCCGCCTCAATCTGAGGCATGGTGTGGCTAGTACCAATCAAATTGTCTCACTTTTAGTTGAAATGGTCAGGATTTAAAATGAAAACAACTACCGGCATACGAAAATATGACCGAACACATTCTAATTCTATTGAAACATTAGGAAAACTATCCATGGGTCATATGTGAAGTATAAGAGTCAATCCCGCCTCAATCTGAGGAGCGATGTGTACATAACCGCTCAACGTGTCTTTCATTTGATTAAAATGGATGCACTTTTAAGTAAAATAAACGACATACAAAAAACAGACCAAACACATTCGGATTATCTTTATACATTAGGAAAACGATACATGGGTCATTTGTGACATGTACGAGTCAACCACTACTCAATCCAAGGCACGGTGAGGCCGACACCACTCAAAGTGTCTCACTTTTCATTGAAATGGACATGATTTTAAGTGAAAACAACTACTGGCATACGGAAAACCAAACAAATGCATTTGGATTCTGTTGATACTTTAGAAAAATGATCCATGGGTCCTTTGTGATGTGTACGAGTCAATCCTGCCTCAATCCGAGGAGTGGTGTGGCCGACACCACTCAAAGTGTCTCACTTTTCATTGAAATGGACAACAGTTTAAGTCAAAACAACAACTAACATATGAAAAACAGACCAAACACATTCAGATTCTATTTAGACATTATGAAAACAATCCATGGTTCATTTTTAATGTGTACGAGTCAACCCTGCCTCAATCCGAGGAGCGCGGTGTCCGACACCACTCAAAGTGTCTCACTTTTCTTTGAAATGGACAACAGTTTAAGTCAAAACAACAACTGACATACGGAAAAGAGAACAAACAAATTACGATTATGTTGATACTTTAGTAAAAGTATCCATGGTTTAGTTTTGATGTGTATGAGTCAACCCCACCTTAATCCGAGGAACGGTGTGGACAGAACCACTGAAGTGTCTTTCTTTTGTTTAAAATGGATGCACTTTTAAGTAAAATAAATGACATACGGAAAACAGACCAAACGCATTCGGATTGTGTTGATACATTAGGAAAACGATCCATGGGTCATTTGTGACGTTTACGAGTCAACCCTTCCTCAATCCGCGGCGCGGTGTGGCTGGAACCACTCAAAGTGTATCCCTTTTCTTTGAAATGGACAACAGTTTATGTAAAAACAACAACTGACATACGGAAAATGGACCAAACACATTCGGATTCTGTTGATACATTAGGAAAAGTATCCATGGGTCATTTCTGATGTGTACGAGTCAACCCCGCCTCAATCAGAGGCACGGTGTGGCCAGTACCACTCAAACTATCTCAGTTTTATTTGAAATGGACAGGATTTTAAGTGAAAACAACTACTGGCATAAATAAAAACTGACCAAAAGCATTCAGATTCTGTTGAAACATTAAGAAAATGATCCATGGGTCATATGTGACGTGTACGAGTCAACCCCACCTCAATCCGAGGAGTGGTGTGGATGGCACTGATCAAAGTCTCTCTTTTGTTTTAAAAGGACAACATTTTAAGTGAGTACAACTAAAATCTACACTCATCAATGATAATCGAAAACTCTTTTTCATGAGTTGTGTAGTTTCACTCATGGGGTCATAAGTGAAGAGACTCCTAAGAAAATACCTTTTCACCATATATTATAAATAATACAAGTTCATTGAAAAATTCATCACAAATCATTACATACCCAATTCTATGATCAGAAAAAAAATGGGATATGAGCCAATTTCAAACTTTAATTCAACTCTAATAGGTATTTCTCATTCTATTCTGCCTATTGGAATTTGATGGGGAGGTGGGGAGCTGTGCTGGTTGGGGGGTTGTGCAGGGGTGAGGTGAATTACTATCGGATGATTGTTGTCATATGAAGATTGAAATAGGGAATTGTAGTACATGACATGGTTGGAAGAATTTGATGGTTTTATGTGTTTTTTTCTATTTTATGTGTTTGTTATACTGTTTTAAGTTTGTATGTGGTTTTTGTGATATTTTTTATGCAGGTGTAGGTGTATAGTGGAGGGGCTGATGTGCAGCAGTTCTTGGAAAACTCAATACCAACGGTTCTAAACCGTTGGTATAAGAGTGCTGGAATTATGGAAAAACATATATACCAACGGTTTAGAACTGTTGGTATATGTGTTCTGGAAAAACACAATACTAACAGTTCAGAAACGTTGGTATATGTGTTCTGGAATTCTAGAAAAAACACAATACCAACGGTTTTGAACCATTGGTATTGGTGTTCTGAAAATCACATAACCAACGGTTTAGAACCGTTGGTATAATAATTCTCAAAAATGAATTACCAACGGTTATAAACCATTGGTATACATTGAGAGAAATTTAATAAAACAAAATACCAATGGTTTAGATTAAACCGTTGGTATAAGGCGTTCCTCACGGCTTACTAACCAACGATTTGGAAAATCGTAGGTATAGGCTATACCAATGGTTTTCCAGCCTATACCAATGGTTTACAACCGTTGGTATACCCTTATTTTCTAGTAGTGATAAGATGAAGTGGCATATTGTCCATAAAATGATGGGTGATGAGGATTAAACATCATAATGGGACAACCTTAGAGCGGGTCAACTCCTAAAGGGTGTTTGTCAAATCCTTTCCAACCAATGGGTATGTAAGTTGTTTCGTTTATTTATAACCTCAAATATCATAATAAATATTTATTAGTAATGTAATTCGTTATTTATAACATTTAAAAATAAATTTAACAATTTTTTAAAATTTAATAATATAAAATTAAAAATTATTAAAAATGTAATATAAGAAATTATTGATAGAATTTGACAATAAAATTAATAAGAATTGTTGTTGAGTCTCCATTGTATATCATCATCAAAGAATCATGAATGTACATTTTTTTATTCTTCATCATGGGAAGAAAATATTATTCAATAATGAATATCTAACTAATGATCATATCATTTATAAACCATGGATTATAACATATAAAATCTAAACACAATCTTTAATTTCCATTATTTTACATATTAATTTTAAAACCCAATATCTACTTCTGGGAGTATCATCTAGAATGAAATATTGATGTATGGTGATGATAATAAGAATGTAATCAAGTGAGAAATAATTATATAAATTTTATCTATTGATTCTCATTTTATTTTTCTAAAAGAAGATTACATAAGGGAGTATTCAGACCTAATTATGTGCATTATTGAGAACTAGTTGTTCTTTGAATGGAGGGTGAACATACATGGGACACGGCTTTGTTAAATCATTTTTCCCGTAGTTCTATTGGGGACATAAGCATGGGGATCCAACACTATCTCTCTATAAAAGTTATTCATAATTTTCAAGAATATGATGTAAATTTTTATGATGAAAATGTTTGAAACATGTATTCCCATGTTTGAATATAAGCTCGTGGCCTCAATTTGTTTTATTGGAAGTTAATTATTTGTGCGGATAATAATTATATAGTTGGAACTATTATTAATCATAAAAATGATTCCTAAAAAACATGATATTTTCATTATTTTCACTTTCTTATGGAGGCGGATGCCTCTACCACCATAATCGATTGTGACATATTAAATGTTTTAGAGAACCATATTAATATGAACGTATTACATCAGAGGATATCACAATTTTTTGTTGATTTAAAACTCCTCAGTCATGTGGCTAGTATGTTTTGGTAGAATAAAGTCACTAGTATCATCTAAAAAATCACAATTAATTCATAGAAATATTACATAATACTTATAGGTAGGGAATATAATGATCAAACCATAAGCATAACATAATCGTTTTTACTAGAATTCACATATTCATTCCCAAATTACTTTTCATTTTAGTGTTTTATAAAATATGGGCATAAGTCATATATAAAAACCAAAAATAATACAGAATGTTATGACTAAACCTATTTTAATTTATTTCATAATGCATATGGTTTTAATAAAACCTGAATTGTTCAATGAAAAATCATCACAACATTCATCTTTGATTATTCTTTTCTCTTAACCATTCATAAACCCTGTAAAATTCATATTAAAAAACAGAATGAGAAAAAAATGATTTTTAAGGCACATAAAAATAAATAAATTTTTTTTCTACTTTAATACTTATAAACATATGAAATTATTTTCATAAATAAATGTTTTCACCCATAATGTATAATATACTTACTTTGCGAAAACATGATATTTCCATAAAGCATAGAAAACATAAATAAAACCATAAAGGTAACATTGATAATTACATAATAAATATTTTAACCCTCATAGATAACATATGATTTGTAACCCGCACGGATACATTACATTATAACCATCAAAAACATCTTTTGATGTAACTGACACGCCTGCCGTATGGTTTAACCATCACAGTTACACATTGAGTGACCATATGGTCGACCTACGACATAAACATACTCATTGAATTGGAGGGATATATATGTCTCACCCTTCATAATTAAAAATTCCCATGAAGAAAAAATAATCATGAAACATGAATAATTACATCATAAAACGTTCTTCTGAATTTTGGCGTCTATAAATTTAAAAGAGGATTTATAAAGAAAAATCCACTACCTTAAGTTCGATATACAAAAAATGTGTTAAAACGTACTATAAAATGGTTTAATGAGTGTTATTAATATATAATATAAGCATATTATTATGTATAGTTCCTTAAATGAGTATTTTTTAAAAACGTTCCACCCATATATTAATATTATTTTGTTATTTTCATTGTTTCAGGTGCATTTTCTAATAGTTTACATAGTTGGTTTATTATGGATTTTATTTTCAAATGGAAGAAAAACACCCGAAGAGAAATTAAATGGTTTTAGATGTTTAATGAATTTTAAATAATACCATATATCATTTTTTATGATATAAGGTCCATTCATTACATAAAACATTAATGATAAAATTTTGGTTCATTTTTTGTGGGTTTTTTAGACCACCACAAACTTGTTGGATTTTATTTAATTTTATGTATATAAATTAGTTCTATAAAATTAAAAAAATTATAATATAAATTTTAAAATATATTTTAACCATATTAATGGTTTTTTACCAGCCTTGGATATGGTAAAGTAAAATGAAAATACGACGTCCATGACGGCGGTGAATCAACACACCAAATACGATGATTTCATTTCCTAGAATAAGTGGACAATATGAGTCAAGTGATGATGGATATTACATTGACACAACAAAATTTGGGTATATGTAACATACTAGATTGATCATTTCAATTTGGATAGTGTATGTGAAAATAGAATAATAAAATAAAATAAATATTAAAAAAAATAAATGAAAATGAAATAGGATTTTACATCTTCAATTATTATCCTTGAGAACATCTTTAATGTAATATGCATTGGCCCTATAGTGAGACCCGAAGGTCCTGAATGTGGGCATGAGGCCTGAGAATGAAATTGTGTTAAAATTAATCATGCTACATGTATTGGAGTTGTGAGGAGAATAGGTGGTGATTGTGGTATTTATAATTGAGTTGGTGGCATTTTCACATTATTTTTCTCATTAGTTTATTAGTTTGGATCAATACAATGAATAGTTTGAACATTATCATTAAATAAATTAAATTAATAAAGGGAGGAGTTTTAGATTATGGTGATTAAATTAGTAATGACTCAAGAAATAATGTATTTAACTTATAATGTATATATAATATAAATTAATTTATTTAGCTATTCTACAAAAATTTAAATATTTCAGAAAAATACATGAAATTAAAGATATTATTTTCTCGATGAGTAGAATTCATAAATAAATTTCATTTTATTAATATAATTATCCAAATGTGATAAATTTATTTTTTTATTAAATGTTGCAATTAATTGTAAAATATAGATTTTTAAATTATAACTGATTTTATTATACATTGAAATTTTAATTAAGGTCTCATAAAATTATATTATAATCATAAGACAATGAGATATTAATTTATCGATCTATTTTGTGAAAATTAATTTTATTTTAAATTGTTATACTATTTAAAAAATTGTGAATGAATATTTATATTTCCTCAAAATAAAAACACTAAATTTATCATTTTCATAACATTTACTTATTTATTACATGAAATAAATATACCATATATTGACTTATATGATACATAAATTTCACTAATACTTACATATGTTCTAATACTATTCTATTAGTATATATTTCGTAATTCTTTTCAATATAAATTATTTTATTATAAATTTATAATGAATTTACCTATTTAATTCTATAATGAAATCAAATTTTATTATAAGTACATTGGTCGTTACATTATCCCCGCATTAACAAGCGAGGGTACCATTCCTTGATAGTATTTTTATATTCCTATGCTTTTTATTCAGTAGTGTGTTTACTCCATTAAACCATAACTAGATGAATTATCTTATCCCACAATATATTCTCTATAATTTCAAGATTCTTAAAATGATTTTACTCAAAATAATGGATCTTTTGCAGCTGAACTACTTTTGGGATAAAAAAATGATAGGAATCTAGAAATAGATTTAAAGCATTGAAAGAAACATTGTGTAAATAAGATATAATCGTATGAAATTCTCCTCAATAGGAAACTGGTCCAACATTCTCCATGATTTAATAAAGTCCAATTGATTGGGGACTTAGCTTTGTTTTCATTCAAAAATTTATAACACTTTTACTGTGATTGTTTTTAATGAAAAAATGATCGCTTATCTAAAAAGGTCATCCTCTATTTGTATAAATATTTTTTCTTCCAACTATGCATGTTCCTCATGTATACTAGAACGTCTTCACTTTATCAACCACTTCCTCTACTAATTCTAGCCCCATCAACATCCTTTCACTAACATTATGCCAAAATGGGGGAGCTCAGCACCAATATCCATATAATGCCTCAGAAGTATACATATTTATATTGGAATAGAATCATTTATTAGAATAAAAAAGAACTAAAAATATGATTACACAAACTTCCATAGTAATATATTGGACAAGCTTGATGAATATCTTCCCATGTTGAAATAGTTCTCCCTCACGGTCAATCCTATTATGGATGATAGACTATGATGAAATTTAATTCATCTACCAATGAAATAGAAAAGAATTTATAAAGTTTAAAGGTGAACAATGGATCATGTTAACATACAGTGGAGATAGGAACACTATTTAACAAAAATATCTCTTTGAGTTACAGTCAAGAAACATAATATATAGAAAGAGTATTATGAATAAAACTTAAATGTGAATATTTTTCCAGCTGATCAACTATAACCAAAAGCACATTATTTCGTCAAAAAATCATTGGTAGTCCCACATTGAAATCTAGGGATATATTTTCCTACTTCCACTCTATAACTGGTAAAGTCTAATGCATCCCCTTTGGTGGTTTTCTCTCTTCTTTATCCTACTGACAAGCCGAAGATTTCATTTTATGATCTGTAATATATATTTTTATTCCATCCCACAAGTAATATAATCGAAGTTCTTTGTACATATTTGTTCCTCAAATAATAACTGAAAATATAGAACTATTTCTTCAATTATGAAATCATTCATGAACTATTAATCATAAGGAACACATAATCACGTGGAAAATATAAAAATATGTTCGTCATTGACATTAAATTCTAGAAATTTACCATTTTCACTAATTATATGTTTCTATGTAACTCACATTCTTCCTTCTATGATTTCTTAAATTTTTTTCTAATGAAGACTCCACTAAATCCTAAATCAAAATGGTGGAAATTCTAGGAACAAAAACATCCAATCAAAAATTAATCAAATCACAAACCAAGGGGTGACATACCTAATGTATCATGGTTAATAATGCATGATTTTTTTGACTCAAGGCATGCACCACGTTATTCTTTATTCCAATATGGAAATTGATTATGAAATCATAATACTTTAACAATTCAAGACAAATTCTCTTCCTCATGTTCGATTCCCTCTGAGTGAATATATAATTCCAACTTTTATGTTATGTATATATTTCACATTTGGCTCCATGAAAATGATTCCACTAAATTTTTTAAGGGAAAATTTATATTTAAAAGTCTTGTATGGGATACATAAATTCATGAGTTTTTATTACACCTATAACATAATCAATGACTAGATCATTCTGTATCAGAACACAAAAAATACCCTTCAACTAATTATCACCTTATATAAAAATTCATTGTTTCTAGAAGCTAGGTCCAAAACATTAGAATTATCCAATCTTCATTTGAGTTACTTTAAAAAAACATAACATTATTCTATGAAAATAAATTTAAGTCAGTTTCATGTTATCATTGTTACAAGGCTAGATAATTGCGCCATTCTATTAACAAACCATCAGTAACAGCTTACTAGTATAAGAAAAATACATACCTTCATAATATTTGTACGTGTTGTCTAATCATCAACAAATTTTTTTTAGTGGGATCGACTATTACGCCATCCTTATATATAGATTTCTCATGAAATAAATATGTTTCAACCAGAAATCACATTTTCTAAATTTCCCATATCGATTTTTCTATTTAAGGTTCTATTGGAAAATACATAGAAATTTTTCTTAAAAATAACAACTGTTTAAAAACACCAAAATATCATTAATAAAAAAACCTTATCCAAATATTCAAAAATTATTATATTTATATGATCAATAAATATAGATGGAGAATTCTCTAAACCAATTCTCATAACACCATCTCATATTGCACATATCTAGTATAAAAAAACTGTTTTTAGAATGTCAACATCCTTCACCATTAGCTACGGGAACTCAGATCTCAAGCCAATCATGGAAAAATATTGAGCACCTAAGAGTTGATAAGAAAATTAATCTGTATGAGGTAATGTTCATTATTCATAATTGTAATTTCATTCAAAGCTCTATAATCAGTAAAATGTTTCAGAGAATGATCATTTTTTAATGAAAAATATTGGATCAAGCCATGGAGAAGTTCTATAATGAATGAAATATTTTTCAATCAACTCCTACAACCTCTTCTTCAATTCTAAAATTTCCACTAGTTTGATTTGATAAGGTGGTTTTGAAACTGTACTAGCATAAGGAACTATGTAAATGGTAAATTCAACTTCCAAATCTATGATAAACTAATGAATGACATCTTGAAAAACATTAATGTATTCATTTACCACTGTAACATCATTAATAGGATTTTATCCCCTTCATTCAACTACATGAGAATGAAAACATTTGTTTCTATATTTTATCAATTTCTCATCTTTTGGATATGTTATCAATGGTATATGTTCATTCTTGTATAAAAATAGAAACTCTTTTTTAAAAAACAACTTATTTATCTCTCTAAATAATCATATAATGATAAATAGAAATACAGTCCATACCCATAATAACATCAAACACTAATAATGGAAAAACAATATGGTTTTTAGGTTATTTCTTTCCACATACAACAAGAATAGAATTAATATAATATCATTTTCCAATAATATTTCTCTATGATGTTTTAACCATTTGCTTCAGTTTCATTTATAAAGAAAATTCTCAAATTTAAAATAAATTTTTTTAGATATAAAGGAATGTGTAGACTCTGTATCAAACAAAACATAAGGGAAATATGATTAAATAAACAATTTACCTGAAGCCACTTCACTAGATGGACCAATATATTATGATGTAGTCATAATGTATTTCACTACACCTTTAAACTTATAATATATTTTTCATCCATATTTAAATTTTTTTTGGGAGGGTATTTGAAAAATGTCACATCTCAACCCATTTAAATAAAATTAAAATTATTATTATCCAAATTAAACAAATCATCATAATGTTATTTTGCATTTCATCCTCAGGGTATATGTAATAACAGTCCAAATAGAAAATACTTCTTTCATTTTATAAATAATTCCCCAAAGTTATTTTTCCCCATTTTCCACAATCATGAAAATATATTTACTTTTCTTTATATCATTTTGATTGAGTATTACCCATTTCAATCAATATGGACCGTTTCTTCTACTTTTTCTCAAATACACATTATCTTCAATAAACCCCATTTATATGCTCTTAGCATAACATACAATTATCTCATAACATTTTAATACATGGTATTCCAATACATTTTTGTATCATATCTTGAATCCCAAGAAAAAATGATTGACTATATTATCAAGATAACAAATAACATTTCTATTGTACATTGAAAATCAAGCTAGGTTTTCATCATACATGAATACAGAATCATAATTCATATTTTTCAAATAAATGAAATAATTTACTAAAATAAAAAATACTATGTTAGAAAAATATTATTCATGTAATATACTCTTAATTTCATCTAATTCCTACAAATAAATATCCTTGCTCTATATGTAACTCCGGACCATGAACACCACTAGTATGATTTGACATAAAAATTATAGATAGAAAGACATATTTTTTTACAATATGAACACCCAATGATATCAAAATATTTTCAAGGGATTTAATCCACCCTATAGACACCACGATGTCATGAGATACACTAATAGAAGGAGGGAATTTCCTTATAAAATTGTCCACTATAATCTTGTTCCATTGTGATAGATATATTTATTCTCATTCGTGGATGTTGATTTCATTTAGAGTGTGGCATCTGGACTTCATATTACATAACATTCCATCACATTACAAATAGGTGATATTTAATGTTTAATGTCTTGAAAAATGTATATAAAACATTAAAAAACTTATTTAAAACCTATTGAAAGGCTCCTTGAGTTTTTCATCCTATGTACAATTATTTTATTTTATATCCTGTGGACATACACATTGTAAAGTGTGAGTAGAAGGCCCAGAAAGGAAAACAAATGAAAAATTTCACATGTGAACATGAGAAATAACAATAAGAGCATGTTGAATATAATAAAAGCATGATAAAGATAAATTTAGTAATTTGAAACAAAACATGGAAATTTTGAAACAACATTTAATTTATACATTCATAACCATGACACCATGTTCAATCCCCAAGATGTCATAAAAATTACCACGGTTTTTCACCATGGTATCATAAAACTGGTCATCTCTAGAGATTAATTTCTTTTCCCAATCCATTAAAGCACCATCAGAGCACACCATTAGTATATATATATATATATATTCTTGTGAACAAAATATATCATAAAAAATTTCATAAATAACCCCAAGAGAATAAAATAAATTGGTTTCATATCGAAATCATTATGTTTTAAGAAGTCCTAAAAACAAGATCATTATGTCATTTATAATCCAGAGAAAGGGGATGAAGGTTTTATATATGTTATTTCCAAAATAAAATATGGCATTTTTATTTCTTGGTGAGAACCTTTAGAAATGATTTTTTTTTGGATATTCACATAAATAAATTAAGATAATTTTTTGATAAAAAGAGGGATATTTTGATAAAAAAATTCTGCAGCATAACGGTCATTCAAAATGGTTATAGAAAACATTTAAAAAAGAGGGTTCATAGGACGCCCATTAATAAGAGAGTAATTATACAGTATTAAGAAAAATAATATGGAGATAATAGGATTTCATGGAAATTTTCAAGACATACCACATAAAAGATAATATGAATGAAAAAAAGAGAAGTTACAAATTCCCTTACAAAAATTCAGCATCCTAACGGAATCACTTAAAAATTTAGTAAATAAGTTGATTTGAGTATAAAGGGTATCTAATAATATGTACATAAAATAGACATAAATAAATATATATATTAACACACCCCAATATACAATAATGATAAATGAAATACATAACAAAAAATAAGGGTTGATTATAAGAGGAGTTCAAAATATTCCCTTAACATGAAGAGTAACATCAAAATCATGAATTTTGGGAACATAGGGGGCTTGATTGATCCTTGGGAGGACTCCATGGAAGGTAAAAATTCTATATAATCATTGAGAACGAATTTGGAATCAATTTAATGAAGTATTTCATTGGTGTTTATAGAAAAAGTGAAGGAATATTTTATTAATTTCCAAGGGACACCTCATTAGTAGTATTTGAAAACCGATGGGATTTACAAAGGTATTTTTCCATGGTATTGGCCACTTGGGACAACTCATAACATATTTTATTCCTGAAGAGTCTACTGGATTTATTACATAATTATTACATCATTCAAGTTGTCATTAATCTTCCTGGAAACTCAAAACTATATTTTTACTATTCCACAAATATTCAACTATTTCAGAAAAATCCCAAAATCTCTACCTAACCATTTTTTAATGTGTAGAATCCAAAAATTAACTCCATTTTGTAAAAGAAAATAATATTTTACCTTATATTAA
The DNA here is from genome assembly GCA_963277665.1 of Viscum album. NCBI lineage: Eukaryota > Viridiplantae > Streptophyta > Magnoliopsida > Santalales > Viscaceae > Viscum > Viscum album. The sequence goes on along the minus strand of OY728159.1, from coordinate 596,033,341 downwards.
AAAAATTAAATACTAATAATTGACTAATAATTTATAATATATCAATTTACTTATACTATGATATAATTATATCATGTTACCACATAAGATGACTAAAACATATGTATACCTCCATATGTGATGTTTTTTTCCTAGAGGTAAAATTACCATTAATAAGGGAAAAATTACTATTCTGATGGGTAATGATATTATTCACCAAAAAATATTTTGATCTTATTGAATATCAAGTTTCACATTGATTGTAATATTCTTTCTTATATTTTTGAAAATAATTTCATAAAAAAAGTTATTTTATAATAAAATATTTTTTACAATTCATCAAAAACATTATTCATTAACTATAATTCACCGAAAAAAACTATTCATAAAATATCATTCATCGAGTTGAATCTTCTTAGGAAACTTCTAAAAATTCAACATAGATTAATTTTGATATTTGAAATTTATAATTGATGTTTATTTTACCAAAATAATTCCTATGTATGAAAAATCTATGAAAAGTACATTTTTTTAACTTCTAAAATCAATTTATCAAAATTTTCTTAATTAAACATATACATTATAATGAAAATATATTCCTTAAATATGAATATGGAAATAAAAATTTTATTTATACTAAGGGATTACACAATGTAACTAAATCCTCATTACATAACCTTTTATAATTCAAAAATAGGACCTAAGAGTAAGTTGTGAAATGGTGGTAGAATCATAGGGTGGCTCAGATAATATTTCCGAAGTGATGATTTCTATCAACATCAAATTCTATCATAAATGATTCTGTTAAAGATTAATGTGTTGATGTTTGGCTTGGGCCTGGTCTAGAGCAAATTCCATCGAATCCACCACCTTCCCAGAATCCAACAAATGGGCTTCATAAAGCCCAAGTATAGTAGATTATGTCATAGACTTTTCTTTATGCAGTAATAACAATTATTATTTCAATTTATAATCACTAATATTAACATTATGAGTATAGCTTCCAATGGTAGTGTTTGTCAGTGGTTATAAAATAGTCGAAACCTAACAATATCATTTCAATTATACTAAGTTCATTACTAAATGGATACAATTTTGTTGAGTACATAAACTTATATCACATTATAAAATTATTATTCAAAAATTTTGGGTCATCACATTATCCCCCCTTAAGTAGTTTCATCCTCAAAAATTCAACTATTACACTTAGAAGATAAGATGTGTGGGTACATTTTCCTCATAGACTCATTTGGATCACTTGTGGATTCTTCTTATTTGTTGTTCCTCCATAACAGTTTAACATGGTGTGTAGTCATGGGGTGCATAACCCTATCTCTGTAATCCATGATCTCCACCAGCTTCTCCCCATAAGAGAGGTCTTGTTCGAGTTGTACCACCTGTTCATTTTGTACATGTAAAGGGTCAAGTATATACTTCCTTATAAGGGATACATGGAAGACATCAGAAACTTGTGCTAGATTTGGAGGAAGTGTCAGTTAATAAGCCACAGATCTAGCACGATCAAGTATTTCATAGGGGCCAATGTACCACGGGTGGATCTCCCCTTTCTTCCAAAACCGAATTACTATCTTCCCGTGTGAAATTTAAAGAAATTATTTTTCACCAACCTCAAACTCAAATTCCCTTAGATAGATGTCACCATAAATCTTTTTCCAACATTGATTATCCTTAATGTGTTATTGGATGGAGTGACCATTTTTTGTAATCTCTTGCACAAGATCATTCCCAAGAAGCATTCTCCTACTAGCTTCATCCCAATATGTAAGAGTTCTACATCGCTTCCCATACAGTACTTCATAAGATTCTGTTTGAATGCTTGAGTGGAATCTGTTGATGTAAGAGAACTCAACTAATTGTAGATGTTGATACCATGCACCTTTAAATTCTATTAAGCATGATCTCAACATCTCTTTGAGTGTTTGAATATTTCTTTCTGATTGGCCATCTGTTTGGGGATGATATGCTATACTGAAATTCAACTCGGTACTCAAAGAATGATGCAGACTTCTCCATAATTTTGATGTGATCCATGGATCATGATTAAGTATGATATAATGTGAAACTTTGCGTACCTTTCCACTTCCATCACGTATATCCTGGAATGTTTATCATGAGTGAAATCATCCAAAACAGAGATAATATGGACAATCATGGGGAGATGGTCCACTATAACCAATATCATGTTGTTTTCATTTGGAAGTTATTAGGAGACCAGTGACAAAGTCTGTGTTGATATTATCCCACTTCCATGTTGGTATGTGTAGTGGTTGTAATATCCCTTTAGGAAGTTATCACTATGCCTTCACATTATGAAATACTTAGCACCCTGTAGTGTAGTTAGCAATATTCTTTTTCATATTATGGCACCAAAAATGATCACAAAGGTCCCAATTAATTTTTATTTTTCCTGGATGTATAGAAAATATAGATCTATGAGCTTAATCCATCAACTCCTTTATTTCTGAAACATATGGAACACATATTCTTGTACCAAAATTCAGTACACCTTCTTAAACAATTTTAAAATCGGTAATGTTCTAATAATTCACATCCTCAAAAATCTTTTGTAGAAAAGGATCTTTTTTCTAATATTTCTTGATCTTCTCTAGTAATTATGGTTGAGAAATCATTTGGTTTAGGGATGATGATGTTCCTTACCTTAAAATTCCAATGTCTATATTTACTAGTTCATTGATCAAAGGATCTATTTGAATCCCCGTCAAGGAAAAAACACCAACATCTTTCTTAATTAATGCATTAGATACTTTGTTTTCTATTCATGTATGATAATTAATTGATCAATCATAGTCTTTAAGAAGTTCCACCCATATCTTATATCTCATGATCATTTCCTATTGTGTGAAAATATACTTCAAACATTGATGGTGTATGTATATATCATATTTCTCTCCCACAAAGATAGTGCCTCTATATCTTCAGAACAAAAACAATTGTAGACAACTCATGATCCTGCCTCGTATATTTCTGCTAATGAGTCCTCAACTTTTGAGATGAATAAGAATCACCATATCATTTGTTACAGAGATACACCAAATATATATCATCGATGCGTCTCCAAAAATTTTGAATCCTTCTCCTCTGGTGGGAAGTGTTAGCATGGGTGCAGTAACCAATCTTTTCATCAGCTCATGGAATCATTCCTCACACTCCTTTATCCAGATTAACTTGAACCATTATCGATTAAACATGGATAATGAAATATAATGTCGTAAATATTTTTTCACATACCACATATAATATCCTGATAATATAAGGAAACTGTGAATATCAGTTAATGTTTTAGGCTGAGTCCACTCCTCTATAAACTATGTCTTTGATGGGTAAACTATGATTCCTTAATTGGTTACAATGTGACCCAAGATATCAACTTATTGTAACCAAAATTCAAATTTTCTAAACATTCTGAACACCCATCCTTCCAGAGAGTTTTCAAAATAACCCTTAGATGATCCTCATTCTCCTCGTGACTTTTGGAATATATCAAAATATAATAAATATGAATTTCCAAAAAGTTATGAAGGTAGTCTATAAAGACCATATTCATTAAATACATAAAAATATTAGGTCTACTAGTCTAGCCCAAGGGCATAACAACAAACTCATAATTCCTTTATCTTGATTTGAAGGTCGCTTTTGAAATATTATCATTTTTCATACTCATTTATGATAACCAGATAGAATATAAATCATAGAGAAGAATTGACCCCTACAAATTGGTCAAATATGCCATCAATTCGTGGAAGAGGGTATTTGTTCTTCACTATGATCCTATTCAGATCTCTATAATCAATTCATATCTGCATTGATCTATCCTTCTTCTTCAGAAAGGGAAAAGGTTCTCCCCATGGATACACACTGATTTGGATAAATCACTTCTCAAAAATTTTATGGAGTTGATTCTTTAATTCCTATAACTCTAGATTCTCCATACTATATTGGTTGTTTGATACCAGATGAGATCCAGGTTTGATATCAATGGAGAACACTACATCTCTTTTTGGTGGATATCTGAGTAACTCCTCAAGAAATACACCAATGTATTCCTGGAAGATGGGGATATTTTCAATAATTATACAATCATTTATTTCATTTTATTCACCAATAAACTACATAAATAATGATATAAGAGGTTCTTCTAGACAAAATCAGGTTGAGATATCTCTCTTTTAAAACAACTGTAGGTTTTCCAGTCAATAATACTAATATTTCCTTGCTTTTGAATTTGATCTTATCATTATACATTGATATCTAGTTCATCCCTATTATAATGTTGAATTTCAACATATTATTGACTGCTAGATTTGTGATAATATTGTTCTCACTAAATTTATTGCTAGTTTTCTCAAAAAAATTATTCTTGGATAATCCCACTAGGAGTAATGAAAAATAACTCTACTTTGATAAATTTTGGGGTTAAATTTAAATTCCATAAAAACATAGAGTAAAAAAGGAATGCGTAGAACCATAATCATGAAATATACTTTCTTGATTTGAGAGAATAATAAGAGTAATTTTCAAAAAATAATTTGGAGCTTCAACATCAACTATCGTGACAGAAAAAGCATGATCATACTCCCTTGGCCTTTGCTAAGGTTGATGGTTATTCCCATACACTGCCCTTAGATTTGGACAGTGATTGGAAATGTTCCCAAGCATTACACACATGTAGAATGAAATGTTTGGTACTGCATGCACCATCATCCCTTTATAGTTAGTTTTTTTAATTTGAGGTTTCACCTCACTATGACAATTCCACACGTTATTTCCATCTTGTAAACACATGTATCACTTCCCACTCCCGAGTTCACCGAATTATTCTTACCATATTTATTACATGTGTGAATTTGCACTTTCTTTCCTCCTCATCACTTTTCAATGCTCCTCCATAATATTTTCTTCATTGATCTGTTCATATAATTGGATTTATGATAACACTGTATCTCACTGAACACCGGCTCGAATGTCATAACACTATAAACTATCACCTCACAGCTATCATAGTCTCGGTTTTCATGATTATTCTACAAATGAGGTCCTAGTCCACCAAATAATCTATCAATATTCCTAGTAAGATCCATGAAAATGAATATAGTGTAACCGTAATGTCATGGGAAGTTCACCACATTACTTCCTATAAAAATCATTCCCCTACATCAGCTTGAAAAACTCATTCCCCATTTTTTTTCTCATCGAATGAGGTAAATACTTATTTTAGAAGATACCTATGAACTCATCCCACTCCATAGAATAAACCTACACTCATTTCGTAATGTTTATAATCAGTTACAACCAATGATTATTTTCTCCTCCTAATAGGTAAACAATTAGGCTGACAATATCTTATTCTATATAGCATAGCACAGAAAAGATCTTTCGATAGAGTAGATACACTGTTCTACAATCATTGGGCCAGTTGATCCATTGAACATTGGTGGTCATTGATACATAAAGGTCTCAATAGAATGTTTTTTCCCTTTATTGGAAAATTTATCTCCCATCATGATTCATGATATTTCCCATAACATGACTCAGTTGGATCACTATTTTAATAAATGTTTCCATTCTAGCTTCTATCAGAGGGATGTCATCAAATGGTAAATTGTGGTAACCATTTGAACAATTCCTCTTATTTATCATTATTTTTTTAAAGAATAAAACCGTAGATGGATACTTATTTCATTTACAAATCATTATCTATAAATGAGTTTTATATCTTAAGACATAATTTTCAAACATATTATTCTTTTACAACAATTTCATTTATCTAAAAATCCTTCATAATGATTTATAATCAGATTGTGATTAACCAAACATATCCCCCGAGACTGTCAAACCAAGTGTGATGTAAGGCATGTAGCTTTTCACTAGTTCTTGTTTTATTTTATCTCAAATCGGTATTTTTTTGGTTTAACATTAGATGAATATGTGCCAAATCCATGTCCACATGTTCGTATAAAGATAGAGATTTATTTTTTCAAAAACCACTTACATAATATTTCACCAAAATACAAAGATTTTTTCTTATATTTAAACTTTTATATTGGTTTTTTCCTAATTTATTCATATAATATTTTCCAAAAATAACTAAACCATCATTAATACCAACTATGGAATCCCACATTCTTATTACATAACATTTCATTACATTACAAAAATAGGATCTTTAATGATTCATGTCGTGGAAAAAGGTACATAATATCAAAGGAATATAACATTATTTTATACATCTTGAAATGATGCTTGTTTTGTTAATCCTATATACAATTACTTAAACTCATAACTTGGGGACATACATCAAAAGAAAGGTTGATTGGAAGGCCCAGTAAAGAAAACATGTGAAACAGTTCACATGTGAACATGACAGATAACAATAAGTACATGGGAAATAGAATAATGGAATGATAATGAGGAATTTAATCAATTGAAAAATAACATGATATTTAAACTACAGAATTTAATTTAGATATTTATAATCATATAACCATGGTTAATCCCCAAGGAGTTATAAAACATACCAAACATATTCACCAATCAGGACCAATTGACATTTTTATTTATCAAAACAATTTTAAGGGATAAAGTGTGAACCCTAACATCAAAAAAGTTTACCCACCAAATGATACTACATTTTTGTTGAATAAAAGATTGAGATGATTGGAATCAGTTTCCTTAAATAGTATCACGGGAATAGAATATACCTGGGACTCTGGTCATCCTTCAAGATGTCTTCATAATGTTTAGCCATGATGTCCCAGGATTTCAAGAATTCCTCCATGTTTATCTTTCCCATGTTGAAACCTCTCTTCAATATATGGTTATGCCTATCAATCCATTTACCTTGCCCCTTTGATTTTTCCACATGAGGAGGTCTTCCCAATATTTGTTTGATCACTTCCTTCGGTGCGTTGATATCCAGCACTTTCTCCACCATCTCTTCATCCGAGTGCAAAAGAAGGCCCATGTGATGCAGCACCGATGCTATCTGATGTTGATGGTCAGAATTGAAGCCCACCTCGCACTGTTGCCCCAGAAATTGTTCCGTCTCTAACCGACTAACTTCTCTAGAGTTTGGAATCCCTTCCTTTTGCAGGACCTTAGTCTTCTCTCCTGCCTCCCCAGAGGTATCCAAATCCGGATCTCCACTGACATGAGCTCCATCCACCTTAGAGTTAACCCCCACCTTCATGCCAGCATCTTCACAAACCTTCGAAAGAAGGTTGGCTACACTATAGGACCTGGTCACAGGGGGACATGGTAAATTAGAGTAGTCTTTCCGTTGTCGCGAACTCCTGGTATGTTTGAAATAACCTCCAGCAAACACTATGAAATTTTTTCCCTTCCTTGAGGTGGTTCTGAAAAAATCCACTTCAATTCCCACTTCCTTTAGTTCAGTAGGGGAGTCTGGAGTTGACTCTGACGCCACTTGTCTAGCCTCCTCTTCCGAACCGGTATCTCTGGCAATATCATTTACCTCAACACCACGCAAAACTGCAAACCTGTTATGAGAATTGTAAAAACTCCCTCTAGATTTAACCTTCTCAGCAATGGAAGGTTTGATTTGAGAGGCTTGCACAGGAAAATCCAATCCACTTTATTGATCGAAGCCATGTCCCATGTATTGAAAATGATGATCTCCTAAGGCCAGAATACTAGGACAATCATCCATGCCTATCTTTATACCAACTTCCTCATTCTCCCTCACTACATTGAATAAAACCACCTGCATATCCTTCTTACCATCCTTGCCAAGGTCTAGGTGCACCTCTCTCTCCATTTGCCTAACTTCTTCCGCAACTATACCTGCATTCTTACTGGTACTAATACCCTCTTTAGAAAGAATCACTGAAGAACAGGGAACACCCAAATCCTTTTTTAGGATGCTAAAAACCTCATGCACTGTAGGGTTCAAATAGGAATCCTTTGGGGCTTTCTTGGGAGCCATCATTGCTCCAGGGGTCAAAGAACGAAGAGCCTTCTCTCCTAGAACCTCACCGTGTGCCACCTCGTACTCACCCAAATTTCCACTATCACACGATTGATGTTCTACAGCTAGAACCACAAACACCTCTGGTGACCTATACCAGTTCATGCGGCGACATCCTAAGGCCTGATGGCCAAGCGTGCTGTATCCTGAACAAAACCCAGGCCAGGAGTCAAACACTGCTCATTTCTTCCACCTCAACTCTTCTCCAACCGAAATCCATAGCCACTCGGTTGGGGGTTTTGAATGATCATCCTTAATACAAGAACGAGGCAGGATGTGGTGAAAAACCGTAGCGGTTTGAATATCAAAACATAGGTAGCGTCCAACTAAATTACCGAGCATACAAATGATAGTAGGATTCTGTATGGGTAGAGGGAAATTAGGAAAACATACCCAAACAGCGGCCGAGGGCGGATCATGATTCCTGTTGAAATCAAATGGCCATCGTAGGAGGAAAAAACCACAACCATTGAACACCTGAGGATCATTGGACCAGGCGATGACCAAATCCCCCTCTGATGTGAAACGGACCATCAATTGATGTCGGTCAAGCAATCCCACCACCGCTCAGTTTTAAAGACTCCATGAATTGAAGACGAATTTGTCTAATGCATTGACCGAGGGGCGACGACCACTGAAGCGATCCACCAGCATTGATCTGTGCAGGTCTGAAGTTGCATTGAACTCTTTTAGCGAAATCACGAGCTAAGGAGATCCTTCATGGAGATCTGGAACCTTATGGCTAAGTGTTATCAAGTTCACAATTAATATGCCTTTATATTCATGTGAACCAGATATATATTAGAAAAAAAGGTCATAAATAACCAAAAATTGAAAAATTAAATGGGTTTCATATCAAAATAGTGAAGTTTTAAAATTTTCTTAAAAACAATATCATTTTGTCATTTATAACCAATGAGAAGTGGATGAGGGTTATTTTTATATCAATTATAGTATAAAATATATAATTATTTGGTTTTGGTGAAGAAACATAAAAATTTAATACGTTTAGGCATTCAATTTAATCAAATAAGAAAAAAATTTGAGAAAAAAGAGAGATATTTTGAGACAAAAAATTTGAAGCATAACAACTATGCAACATGGATTTTCAAAAAATTAAAAAAATTATGGGACAATGTTTATCCATTAATAAGAGATTCATAATAAATTATAAATTCATAATAATATGTAGATAATCAAATGTCATGTAAATTTTTAATACATACCACATAAACGAGAATTTCAATGAAAAAATAGAAGTTACTAATGTAGAGACCCGAAGCTTGGCATACATTGACATTACATTACATTTGCGGAATACTTAGTACATAACAAAAACACACACACAATGGCCGTAATAGTTTAGTGTCTTTGGAAACTCGGAACGTAATCTTCTAATCGTGGTGAAAGATCTTCAATATCTCCCATAAAGATATTCCCTTTTTTTTACCTAAAACCTTTCTTTATTTCCTGGGGAAAAGAAAACATAAAAGGTTGAGCTCAAATGCTCAGTAAGGGTAAACAAAAGAAAATCAATCACATCATATTCATAAGAACATAACTTTTTGAAATCTTAACCTGCAAAAGAGAGCATAATTTCTTAACATGGTATAAATCATAGAAGTGAAATGTAATCCCAATAATCATAACTTAAAACATGAAACTTTGTGGAATACACACATAATCATAGAGAATCATTTCTTGTTAGTAAAGACTAATTTCCATGACTATCTTAGTGGAAAAAGTCCCTTTCTGATTCGAGTAACCCTTGTTTCAGTCCTGTTTCACTGAACCGGTATAACCTAACATTCCAGCCATGTCTATCTCATGAGATATAAAATCATTACCCAATGCATTGGAGGGAGATATAGGTCCCACCCATCTCATAATGAATCCTTTCTTATGTATGCCACATAATCATAAATCATACATCATCGCATAACACATGTAACAAAAATGTGATTTTTGAAACATCATGACATCATAAAACAAATCTTATAAGGCAAATTACTTCATAAAAATAATTCCCTCACAACATAATCAAAACAATGTAATTAAAGGGATAAAAATATAACCCTTTATTATCTTAGATGGAAAATAATTTTGATAAAACACTTGAACTCCATTCTTGAGGAAAATATCCTTTCTTCTTCAAAAACACTTTTCTTTTCTTAATATGTCATACAATTATAAACTAAAAGAAGTTGATTAAAAATAAACTTGAAAACTTGTAAATGAAGCTTCTTGGAAATAATGTTTTAAAAATCCATTCATGCCGTATAAGTTAAAAAAACAATCATTGTACTTTTGTCGGAAAAGTCAAAAAGTACCTCGTACGAAAAAACGACAAAAGATTCCATTCATATTCTTTACTAAAAACTCACCGAAGGGTAAAATTGGATTTAAACTATTGTAAGTGGATGGAAAAAATATTAAATATTTAGGGAACATGGATGTGGATGATAAAAGACACCACAGTAAATACTTTCGAATAAGCAATCTCGGATAAAAATGAGATTGAAAATTTATCCCTTACCTTAGGTCCGACTTGCTTTGTATGTGTCTGAACCTCCTGTATAATGATTTAAATCATGTTATTGACTTATTCCAGAATCATATTCATTGTTATTATATCATATATGGTCCAATTATGACTTTATATTACCAGTTCTTTTGTAAATTCATGTTAAAGAAGCGTTTTGGGTAAAATCGTTTCATTTATTGTAGGTGTTTGGACTTGGTGTTCTTGACATTATTATTACTTATATCATGATTTAATTACTTCCAGAAGATAAATTATGATTTATATATCATATATAATCAGTATATATATATATATATATAATAGATAAATGAAACGAAACACACCGTTCATGGATACGGTAGTCCGTACGTACGCATGAACGCTGCTTTCCTTTCCTTATTATCTTGAATGGATTTAAGTAGATGACATATATATATATATATACATAAATCAAGTAGATTTAAAATGTCATATATTCCATTATTATTCATTATATGAACTTTATGATCATTCTGGAATGGTTAACATGGATAATGAATCTCATCACGTCGTGGAGACAGTAGTCCGTACGTACGCACGAGCGATGATATCGTTCCCATGGTGGTGGAATTGTGTTTAAGTGTATGTATACTATTTCAGTATCAATATCACTTTATAATAATCATATATAGTTACTCATTACACCATTATACCCATCCAATTAAGGTGGTGGCGGAAAATAGATTACACCACGGCGTGGAGACGGTATTCCGTACGTACGCACGCGCGGTGATTTCCTTTTTCCGTAAGATGGATAGAAGGTTAATTAGAATTGTTTCATATTTATAATAACATATCAGTATATAAGAAATACTGATGTTATTACTTTATAATGAAACAACTAAAGAGGAAGAAGTTGAAGAAGAAAGAAATTGAAAAGATCGGTAATGGATATTACCTCTTTTTTGGAACGCCTCTTTGAATCATCCACTTAGGGAAATAAGATTGGTCGTTGAAGAAGACAAGGACCTCTAGGATTATTCTAGCGAAGTGGAGAGGAAAACATGGAAGGGTTTGGCTGAGCTTGAGTGCTCAAATTTGTGTGAGGAGGAGGGGGAGGAGGTGCCCTTTTATAAGGGAGGAGAGGGGCACCTTAGGAATATCTCAAAATATTATTTTATATTAAAGTGAAAATCGGTTTATAATGGTTCCAAAGGGTCTTATTTCGAAGATAAAGTGGGGATGGGTCGAAATAATATCAACCAAGAGGATTTAGACAAGTTTTGGTTATTATTTTAACCTTATCAATTAGATTTAACTCTAAGTTAAATAATTTAACTTTTACCGTGTCTTTTTGTTTTCTTACACTATATGGTTAATACACTTACTATAACATGCCAAACGAACCCCAAATTGTATATTATTAATATATATATCCTTATCTAAGTCATTTGGCCGAACCTTAGATTTTTAGGAATAAAATAACAATTAATAATATAATATTAGATTTAAAAACTATTTTGTGTCAATTTTGACACTATTTGATATATGATTTTTGTGAAAGTCATAACAGAATTATATGTTCGAACCAAGTTTATTAAATCAACACTAATATATCATAGTAACCTATAAAATTAGTGTAATTCATAAATAGTCTCAAATTATACTTATTTAGGCATTTATAATATCAATTATGTCTATATTTCATTAATATGATAATTACTGCATCATCTTTTTGTCATAAATAAGATAAATTATTTGATGTCTAAAAATTACAAATAAAATACCATTATGTAGGAAATCGTTTTACCTTTCTAATGAATATTTACAATCTAATTTATCTTATGTATAACCCTATATTAAAAATGTTTTAGTAAATAAACATTGATTTTAACTCTTTTATCTCTTCTTTGAATTAAATAATAATAAATGTCCTAATCTAATCCAAGTGGGCCTAAATGATAATAGTTTACACTTAAGGTTGTTTTTGGTCGAGATATACTTGTCCAATAGAATTAGGACATGTGTTAGGGTAATATTAATATCATTCAGACCCTTAATTACCCTATTTACTTTTAACCGTGGTAAATAAAAGTAAAAAGTTACTATTCACCAAAAATTATTTTCATCTCATTGAACAACATTTTAATTACTGACATCAACCGTGTCTCTCGGATTTCTGAAATTCCATTCACAGAAGCGGTAAAATTAAGTTTTATGAAAAATTCAGTTTTTTAACTACCACTTAGTAGTTTCACTATTCATCAAAAATTGATGTTTTTCAGAACAATGCCAAAATTTTATCCTAAGCTATATTTCATATTCCGAATCCAAAAATGAAGTCCATTTTGAGAGCTAAAATGTCTAGAATTTAAAAAGTGGTTATTACTATTCATAACGACTAGTTTTAATAATATTTTAATAGCATATCGTTGTTTAGTGAAACTCGGTATTGCGTACTACACACGCTATCGAGGAAGGTCGCGATTGCGTGTAATGCAAGGCAAGTCAAAGATGTGTGTTGTGCAAGCTCCTTTTGGTGTAGCGTACAACACAAAACATTAAAAAAATTAAAAAGAATATTTTTCATAAAATCTCGAGCTGTTACAACTAATTTACTAACAAAAAATCTATAGCCAAACATCGTCACATAAAATTCTAAAAACAGTTGTTTAGAGGGGAAAGGGTTTCTAATAATTTGGACATAAAATATTCATAAATAATTATACATAATACCACACCCCAACATAATTAAATTTAAATGGAAATACATAACATACAATAAGGCTTGACTAAAAGAGGATGGTAAAAGGTAGCCATGCCATGAAGAGTAACTTCGAAAACTCGATGTTTGGGACTTTTTCGGTTCTTGAGGGAACCTTGGGAGGACTCCTTGGGATTTAAAAACCAAATAATCATTTTGGAAAAATAAGGAATGAAATGAATGAAGTATTGTGTTGGTATTTACAGAGAAAGTGAGTGAATATTTTATTAATTTCCAAGGGACGCCTCATTAGTGGTATTTGCAAAACCATGGGCTTGACCATGGTATTTTCCCATGGTATTAAACACTTGGGACACATAAAAACATATTTATTTTTCAATTTCATTCATGAATTATTATATAACTAATACATCATTAATGATGCCATTAAACATACTGAAAACACAAAACTGTTTTTTTACTATTCAATGAAAATTCAACAATTTCAAAAATATCACAAAAATTTTCCCTAAAAAATATTCAATGTCTAGAATCCAAAAGTGAATTCCATTTTAGAAAAATTAATTTCATTTTAAATGATATTAAATAAATAAAATACTAATACTTGACTAATAATTTCTAAAATATCTATTTACTTATACTATGATATAATTATATCACATTACGACATAAGATGACTAAAACATAATTATACCTCATTAGGTGATATTACTATTATAGTTGTAAAATTACCATTAATAGGGGTAAATTTATATTCCAAAGGGTAAAGTTAGTATTCCCCAAAAAAATGATTTCCATCTAATTAAACTACAGTTTCACCCTGATTACAACCATCTATCAGATTTTTTAAAATCATTACACAAAAAAGATACTTAATAGTAAAATATATTTTTACAATTCATAAAATACCTTTCATCAATAACAACTTTTCATAAAATACAATTCATCAAATTGAAACATCCTAGAAATTGTTTATAAATTCAGCCTAGGTGAATTTTTTTCAATTTAAATTAAATAATTATATTTATTTTACCAAAATAATTCTCTATGTATGAGAAATATCTAAAAATAAAAGTTTGTACTTATAAATTCAATTTATCAAATTATTCTTAATTAAACATATAATTTATTATTAAAATAACTTCCTAAAACAAGAATGATGAAATAAAAATATTATGTATACAAAGGGATTACAAAAATTAACTAAGGCCACGTTACATAACCCCCTATAATGCCCGCATAGGACATAAGAGTAATGTGTGAAATAGTGATAGAATATTGTGGTGGCTCAAAACAAAATTCCCTTAGTGGTGATTTATATCAACTTGAACATCTCCCATAAGTGATATTGTTCAAAATTAACGTGTTAATGATCATCTTTGGCTTAGTACAGAGTGAATTCCAGTAATGCTACCTCCTTCCCAACCTCTGACAAATAGGCTTTATATGGCGGGAGTCTACTAGATGAGGCCATTAAATATTCTCCTTCAATAATAACCACAACCATATCCATTTATAATCACTAATATTAATTTTAATAGTATAGTTTCTAATACTCATATTGACCAAAGGTCACATAACATTCAGAACCCAATGGTCTCATTTCAATTATTCACACTTAATTACTAAAGGGATATAGTTTTACTGAGTAAAAAGAATAAATTTTCATGAAACAATTATTATTTAAAATGTTTGGGTTGTTAAATATAGGCAATTCCAACTGAGGAATTATAGTCATAAACTCTTTGTATTCGATTTGCACCATTTTGGGGTTCATATTTAGGATGATATCATCCTCTTAGTGACATCATACATAAAACTCCTTTATATTATGTGGAAACCCGTTCTAAACTATCATATCTAAAATGATGAAACATGGTAATATTCACATTAGATATCATATCAACACAATAATATGGTAAAAATCATTTATTGTATTATATTAATATCATCCTAACCCGTAAAGATATCTAAAATGTGCTTGGATACCAACTATAAGAACACAACCATAAACATTACCTAATATTGATAATTCTACTAATATATAGTTATACATTCCAAAAAATCATTTTCATTTAGAGTTTTAGAAGATTATGACATAAATCATACATCATATCCCAACAGAATATAAAATGGTAATATTAAAATATTGTCCATTTTTTTAATAAATACATGTTTTTAATAAAACATTAATTATTCCATGAAGAATCATCAAAACATTAATATTCGATTTTTCGTTTCTCTTAATCATCCTTGAACCATGTGAAAAAACATATTAAAACACGGGATGAGCAATAAAAGGTATGTAAGGGACATAAAAATAAGAAAAGAAATAGTTAGTCCATAACTACATACAAACATGTTAAATAATTTTCTCAATGAAATACTTCACACCAACAAATTATCATATACTTGAAATGTGAAAAATACATATTTACCTAACACATAGAAAACATAATAACCCATAAAGGTAACTTGGGGAATTACTGAAGTATTATTATAACACTCAGGGATACCATAGGATTCGAAAATCTCATGCATTACTTATAAAAAAAATAAAATGGATTCCATATAATTCAAACCACATGGCTACCTTATGATGTAACCATCCCAATTACATTTGGAGTAACCATATGGTTGACCACTGACATAAATATACACAATTCATTATAGGAAGATATAAGTCCCACCATTGATCATAATCAATAAAAAGGAACCATAAAATAATCATTAAAAAATAATAATTTCATTATAAATACATTACTTTTTAATTTTGTAAAATATAAATTAAAAAGATAATTTTTAAATAAAATCCCCTTACCTCATCTTTTTCATACTTAAAATGTGTTAAGACCTCATGTATAATAGTTTAAAGAGTGTTATTAAAAAATCATAGAACCATATTAATATATATAGTTTGATATATGTTTTTAACATATTTTGAAAAATTTATTAATAATATTGTTTTATTTTCAATATTTGAGTGTATTTTTTTAGGGTTTTCATTGTCAATTCATTATGTATTTTCTTATATGATGAATGAAAAACTCTAGAAGTTGAATTAAAAAGTGTTTATATGTTTCCATAATTTTTAATTATACCATATATTATTTTCTATGATATGATAATGATCAATTAGATAAAACATTAATTACAAATGTTTAGTTCATTTTTTGCGGTTTTTTCTGACCATCACAATGTAGTTTTATATTATTTAATATTAAGCATATAAAATAGTTTATGAACATTGTAAAAGTTATAATATAAATATTAAAATATTTTTTAACTGTAATAATGGTTTTATTACCATCCTTAAATGTGGTAAATGAAAATGAAAACACGACATCCTTGAAGGCGGTAAATCAACAAGCCACAAACAATTCTTTCATATTATAGAATATGGGTTGATTATGAAGGGTTTAATTATGGATATGCCATTAAAAAATATAATTTATGTATATATAAGATAATTTATTTAAAATTTGTCTTTGTAAAGGGTATGTGGGGATATAAAAATAAATCAAATGATATTAAAATTAAAAAAAGTCAATTAAAGAGGATTTTACCTCTTGAATTATTCTACTTGGAATCCTTCTTAATGAACGTGGTTTTGGAATTTTTGTGAGACCATTATATCTTAAATGTGAAAAGAGGGTTAGGAATTGAATTAGAAAGAAGATAGAAATGAAATATGGTTTTGATGTGTGGTAAAAATATGTGGTGATGGATTTTATTTATTGTGGAGTGTAGAGGTGTTTTCTCATTATTATATTCATTAGTGTAAATGTTTTCTCAAGAATATGAATAGTCATGCTTTATTGTAGTATCCCATGTATTTATAGAGAAATAAAATTTAGTATCTATTAATAATTTTATTTTTAATGTTAATTTTAGTTTAAATGGGGCACTATGTATGATAGCATACCCAACACACAACAATATCTTTCTTCGACATTTTATTGTTGCACATAATAGTGAGTTATTTCGAAAAATAATTCAATAATATTATTATTATTTTAAATGGTAGTTAATTACTAGCTGTTGTATTGGGGGAAATGAACATAAGTAACTCAATTTTGATTTTATATATTTTTTAAATTTTCTTACATTAATCCAGGGAATTTTAAAGGCTTAAAAGGAGAATGAATATATTTTTATTAAAAAAATACTCTAATATTTTCAAAAGGTCATTTTACAGCATTTTATGGGAGAACCCTTTATAAAAATATTTTTCGTCACTTTTATATTTACTATTTGATAAAATAAACTTCTTATTTAGAAGAGGGACATCAAAATTTATCTTGGTTGAAATTTAGGTATTTTTCGATGAAAATACATATTTTCATGATTAGTGAAAAAAATTGCATTTTAATTCATAACTACCATATCATTAAATTAATTTATATCATTAGATTGTCTTTTTAATTTCATTTAAGGTATAATTTTATTACTTATTTATCATTTAATCCAATCATGGTCATTGAAAGTAAATTTTAATTTAAATTGTACATAAACACATATCAATATTTTGTTATTTTTCATATAAAACTAACTATCTTTCTGGTTTTGAAAATTGGAATTAGTTTTAAATTAATTACTGCATATTATATGTTTTGAATTTGAAAATTTTGATTCCCTATTTGGAATCACAAGGAATAGATTGAGAAAATAGGTACTTTTTATTTTTGGACATTATGAATATTAACATCGGTAATTATTTTTATTTACCATGGTTAAATGGTAACTCAACTAAATGAGGGTATCAAATAATATTATAATAATAAAAAACAACCCAAAAACATATCCTAATCCAATTATATGAGATATGTACGACCATTTGAATCCTTGGGTATATTTGAGGACAACAATGACCCCCTTGGTTGGGATAATGTCATTTAATAATATTTCTTTAAAATAAAAGAGAAATATAACATAAAAATGTATCTCATAAATAAAATAATTATAATTTGGATTATATAATCGATATATTCACTATAAATATTAATTATAAAGAAAAAAATATTCCATACATCATTTATTTTATTTATATTTTTTAGATATTAAATCAATAATTTATTTTATGACACAATAATGACACATTGACTACCTTATTAATGAAATATTGAATTAAATTCAATTATAAATATTAATTTAAATGTAATTTTTATATTTTGATGCAATAAAAAAAAAATTGGATGAAATTTACATGTTATGGATGTGTTAATTAATTTTTTTAGAAGTAATCATGTTTTTATGACATTAAAAAAAATCAATTTCTATATAGCGTCAAAATTATGAGAAATTAGTTTTTTTTAAATACTATTTAATTAAATGATATAATAGTCGTAAAAATAGATGTTTTATCCAAATGAATTATATAATTTTTAATATGTCATTTATTATATGATTTTGGTTCTATTATAATTTTAAAGTAAATATAAGAACCATATATTATGAAAGAAAAAGAATACATGGTAAGAGTAAATGTTTTTAACTAATGGTTAGAGATAAAATATAAGTTTACTTTTGTGATTTAAACATTTAAAAACATATTTTTTGAGAATATTTAAACCCATAATCTTCTTATCATCTCAATGTAAGAATTTTTTACAATTATAATTCTAATATTAATTTATAATAAAATAATATTTCAAGACTTTCTTAAAGTGCCCCTCCTCCCTCTAATAAAAGGCCGACACCTCTACCCACTTACTCACACCTCTAAAGACCCATGGATCATCCAATGTATGCTAATATAAGATCCAAAAATACCACAATTACTCCTATAATCCTCACATTGTCCATATGTAATATCAAAATATCCATTTGGATCCAAAAAAAAATTCCAAGTATTGAGGTATCATATTTTCTAATGTTTATTTCCATTATTTTCCTTCATCACCCAACGATCTTTTTATTCCATTATTTTATAACAAAGACATTATCCTCAATATACTAGGTTTTTTTGGGTAATGTTTTGTACCTAAAATAACACAAACCTCCATCTAATGGATATAGAACATACAATTTATGTGTACAGTAAACTACTGCCTCACAAATTAATGATTGTTCAATTTCCCCAACCACCGATCATGGTGGAAATTATGATGAAAATTTATTTATATATGATATCTATTATATTTAAATTTTATATATGCTTATGTAATTTTTTTTACAACATACCTTTATGCATTAAGTAATATGTAATTACAATAATTTCATTTTGGGAAGTGTGGACTAGCTTCCTTCAAAGTGATATTAATCATTCCTTCCATACATGTAATGTTTAAAAAATCACATTAACGAAATTATATAAAATATATAATAAAATTTAATTATAATATACCTATTTATATTTTATTTTTATTATTCCATTCATATGAAAAAATGAATCTTGTGTTTATGGGTTCATATAGACAATAGTCTCCATGAATGAGGCATTTTATTTTTTTATCTCCAAATGTGATGGACTATTATAAATACAGATAAAGAAGATATATATGATATATAAATAATGAAAAATATTATGGTGATAATTGTATTTTGACTACATGAAAAATTTGTATTAAAAAAGATTATTTTTGACTTAAATTTCAATCACAGAAAAACATCCGATATAAACTCAAATAATTAACTAATTAATATAAAATGGTAATAAGTTTTATAAAATGAATAATAAACATTAAAATGGTTATAATTAATTCATAAATAATAAATAGTTTTTAATTCAGGAAATTGAAGAACAAACGACACAATTCATACTCAAGGTAATGGATTCTATATCAATCTACTTTCATTGAAGCATTTCATGATAATATAAACCTTTATTATTTTATAAGGAATATATACTGCCAATATGACATTTCATATCCATGTTTTGTCTATGTAATGTTATTTATTGTTTTCTATAAATTTATTAATTCATAGAGATTAAGAATGAAATTTTTAAAGTGGTATGGGACACCATGAACGTCTAACAATTTATTTATAAAAAAACTCGTCATGATATTAATTTAAAATTTTATTTATATGGATATAAATAGATTATAAAATAAATATTATTTCTATCATTAATTTCATTAAAATCATTCCAAATGTAATATTATGATAAAAATCATTTTATATTCATTACAAAATGATAATAGGAATGTTTTTTGTTTAATCTTATACAACGACAATGACTTCTCCAATGTTATAACTGTTATTTCATATTTTGATTCAACTATAAGCCTTAATGTAATTTAGAAGGAAAATAAATCCTTCATTTGGGTTTTATGGTATTGAAACTTTTTCCTTAATTTAAAATGGTATTTTTTGAAATACCAATTTTTTTCACATAGGATTAGAATATTCATTTAAAAAGGGGTTTTGTAACGAATTAATTCTATCCATGAAATTATAAATGAGCAATATACAAAATGTGTGGGCTCGATATAGCTTATATGATGGTTTTAAGCCCATTATAGCTCACAAGTGAGCCTGATATATCTTATATGAATGTTTGATCCCAATTATAGCTCATGGTTGAGCCTAGCATAGCTTATATGAACGGTGAGACCTATTAAAGCTCATGGGTGAGCCCGATATCGCTAATACGAAGGGTGATAACCATTTTAGATCACCAATTTTGATGTTGACTATATGGTTACCCCAATTGGAATATGTTTGAAATGGATTTAGGTATATTATGACATAGGTCGCCTAATGGAGTTTTAATTCCATGCTATTGGTTTTAGTGTTTTTCATTGAGAAACAATTCTTATTGTTATTCATGGGAAAATGTTTTGTTTCATCTACTCCATGAACAATGAATGGGATATCAGGGTTTAACTATACTATTGAGTTTTACTTATATTTATGTCTCTTTCTGAGTTTTTTGTGTTCATACCATTTTTCTAATGGTTTTCATAGTATTTAATAGATAATAGAGTCAAATATTGAATCAAGGAAACATTTTGATGATTAAACATGAAAATAACCCACGTTACATTGTAAATATTTTATGTTATAGAAGAAAGGGATACTACTAGAATTGTTAACTATGTATTTCTATGTTTTTGTTATGTAATAGTTATGAACTATTTTTTATAAATCTACAAACATGAAAAGATCCTCAATTGGAAATATTTTCTTAACTCAGGATTGTGTTACGTATATGGTTAGGGCCTTATAGTTTGTATCGATTGCCAGTTTACACAAATTTGATGATTAGGATTTTTTATTATGGGTTAAGGATATCATCACATGTTTATAATTTTATGTTATATTATAAGTTCAATCACATAGAAACATATTTTAGTTTGATGTTATGAAATTTCAAGGTACTTAGTTGTATTATTTGAGGCATTAGTTTTTGTGGTAGTCATCGGTCTATACTTTTTGGGATGAAAAATTAATGTTATAGAATCAAAAATAAGGATAAAACATTTTATGGTTATTTTGTAGGTTTTTATATGATTTTTTAATATTATAATAATTATATTCTTTTTGATAAAGGACAACCTACATGATGGCTGACAACTCATTGCGTCCAGCAAGGACTTGGGAATCGAACCCACAGCAGAAGGTCGACAAGATTGCGTCACCTAAAACTAGTCTATGTCATGTCCCTAATTATTATAACTTGTTAATTTTAGGTAAATGTATTTATAGATAAATAATAAGTTGATTTTGGGAACTTCTGTTTTAACAAATGGTTATCAATAGTATAGAAAAAATATTTGGTGATAAATAGATAAATAATATTTTTGAATATGGTCTCTCTTTTGGGAAAAATATATTCATAAATAAAATAGAGTACTATTAGATTTATATTTATGAGTAATGTATAAATTTTATTTTGGAAGAATCAATGCTTTTATTTTGGGCATATTGTGGTTTGGGAAATTATCAACCTATAATAGAGAACATGTGATTTTGTTAATTAATTTTCAGTATGATACCTTAAGAGAATTCAAATTTATTTGGAGAAAAAATTTAAAATTTATCAGGGAATATTATGTGATAAAATCCTTCTAAATATTGGGTTTCAATACTAGTTTGGATTTTTCTTTTTGGGAATTATCTAATCTCGTGCTAACCATTTTGGTTCTGGTTAATGTTTCAAGATAGGATGAATTGATAGTGATCCTTTTTTGGATTATTTGATTCTATAAAAGTTGATTCTACCACTATACGGGTGTGTATGTCATCTAGAATGCTCATCGTTTGTAGAAAATATGAGTTTGTGGTATATATTTATTAAATTATGAAACTCTACTTGACAAGTAACTATGTTTCCTTATATTCGTAGTCATGCTCATAAATTTATTCCTATAAATTATGAAAATTATATTAAATCATAAGAGTTTCATATTTAAATTTCCTACTAGGAAAACAATCACTGTTTATCCCATCACATAAATATGGTTTTATTGTTATTAACTTTCTCTTGATCATGCTTTCGATCCCTCGATATCAGAACAAGATGGTTAGTTTTTCTTTCATATCAATGTTTTCCTATATTGGGTCCTAGTATGTGTTATCTCAGGAGACCATTTAAATTCTATTTAATACTTTTTAATAAATATTTTTATTAACTCTTCTTCTGATGTGGGTTTTCAATGAGGTTTCTGAGCACAATTTTAAAATTGCGAGTATTTTATTTCCAAAAGGGAGAATGATGTTAACATCTCAAGTATTTATAGATTAATAAATTTTCATATCTATTAATATTTTTTTATTTAATATTAATTTTCCTTTAATGAGGTCACAATTTATGATAGCGTACTCGACATTCAATAATTGGTTTATCTAAAATCATACTTTTCACATGAAACAGAGTTATAACAAAAAATAATGCAACAATAATATTACTATTTTAAATTGTAATTAATGCCTAGATATTGTTTTGGAACGAATGAAAATAATTTACTATATTATGATTATATATATTTTTAAATTTTTTTTATTTATTCGATGAATTTTAGAGGATTAAAAAAAATTCATCCAATTTTAATCATAAAATACTCTAATATTTTTAATAGGTCATTTTCTCACCTTTTGATGGAGACCCCTTTTTAAAAATAGTTTTTGTCATTATTATATATTATATTTTAAAAAATACACTTCTTATTTAGAAGAGGAAAAACAATATTTTATTCAGTTGAAATTTTGGTATTTTGTTGACAAAATCCATATTTTTATGAATAGTGAAAAACATTACATTTTAATACAAAACCACCTTTTCATATATTTTATTTATATAGTTATATTGTTCATATAATTTGTTGTAAAGTGTAGTTGGAATATTTTTTATAATTTAATCAAATTATGGTCATTGGAAGTAATATTACATTTAAATTGGATATAAACACATGAAAGTCTTTTGATAGTATATACTCCTTAGAAACCCACTTTTGAGTTTTGAAAATGGGAATTAATTTTAAATTAATTAATGAATATTTTTTGTTCTTAATTAAGAAAAATTGATTCCATTTTTATAATCTGATCAATGAAATTGTGTAAACTGGTACCTTTTATCTATGGACATTTTGAATAGTAACTTCATTAGTTATTTTCTAACCATGGATTAAGGGTAAATCAGGTAAATAAGGGTAAAAATAATATCATAATATTCTAAAACTACCCTACTACAGGTATTAATCGTATTGGATGAGAAATTCTCGACCATGGTAATGCTTGTATAGATTTTAGGACCCCATGGACCCTATTGGGTTTGAAAATGACCTTTTATTGTATTTACTTTATAGAAAAGGGAAATATGTCATATACACGAATCTCCTAACGAAAAAATTTTATAATGTTTAATATAAATTATATCATTGACTATAAAGATGAATTATAATCATAATTTTTTTAATATATCATTATATTTTATTTATAATTTTTATACATTAAATAATTATATTTATGTATGACACAATGATGATGTAGTGATTACCATATTAATGAAATATTCAAATAAAAAATATTATAAATATGACAATAAATGTAATTTGAATATTTTGAAGCCATAAAATTATATTTTGGATGACATTTTCATATTTCGGATGATTTAACTCAATTTCCATGAAGTGAAAAAGTATTTTAAAATTTAACAGAAATCAATTTCTAAATAGTGTCAAAATTAACAAAAATGCATTTTTAACACAAATACGAATTTATTAAATGATATAATATTCCTAAAAATAAATTATTCATCCAACAAACTAATATAATGTTAAAAATTTCATTACATATTCACATATGGTTCCATTGTAATATTATATTAACTATAGTAACCATATATTATGAAAATAAAATAAGACATGTTAAGAGTTAATGATTTTAACTTAGGGATAAAGAGAAATCCTAAGGATAATTTTGTGAACAAATATGTCTATAACATATTTGATGAAATTATTTAGACCCATCCTCATATTATCCAATAAATGTATCATTTTTTAATAATTATAATTCTAAAATCAATTTATAATAAAATAATATTTCACGACATTCATAAAATTCCCTCCCCCACTTATAAAATTCCACCACCTCTACCTACATACTCACACCTCTATATCTACTTGAATCATTTAATATCATCTCAACTAAGAAACCCAAATCATTCCCTTACTCCTATTAGCCTCAACATTGGATCATTTCAACTCAATGAATTCTTTTAGCACAAATAAATTGGAGCTACCCAATTTTGATGTAATATATTATTTAAAGATTCTTTCCTTCATTTTCTATATCCACCACTACACACTTTTTATTACATTATTTTATTACAAAAATATTAACCTCAATATAATTTTACATTTTTATTCGATGTGTTAAACCTAAACATACACAAACCTCTACTTAATTGATATGAAATATATTGTTTCTATGTACGACGAATTACTGGATCACAATATAATGATTGCTTAATTTTATTCTACCACATCTTATGGTGGAAATTATTATTGCACTATATTTATATATGATACATATTATATTTATATTTTCTCTATGCTTCTGTAATATTTATTTACAAAATACATTTGTTCATTCCATAACGTGTATATATGATAATTTGAATTGACGATGTGTGGAGTACCTCCCCCTCAATTTGATATAAACCGTTCATTCCATACATTGAACATATAAAAGATAGTTTTAATAAACATATATAACATAAATAACCTAGGTATTATAATTTAATTATAATATACATATGTATCTTTTTTTCCTTTAATATTAAAAATATAAGAAAGTAGTGTTCATGCGTACGGTCGGCGTATCATCTCCATGAACGGTGAATTTCAATTCTTATATACAAATGTTATGCATTGGAATATTCCATATAAATATATAGTAAATATATGTGATATTTAAATCAGGAATAATATTATGTAGATAATGGACTTTTGAACACATGGATAATTTTCTTCAAAACAAGTTCATTTTTATCTGAAATACCAAACATCGAAAAAACATCCAATATAAAATTAAATAATTAACTAATTTCTATATAATGGTATTAAGTGATATAAAATGAATAATAAAATATAAAAAGGTTATAAAGAAAGTATAAATTAATCTATGTTTAATATTTACTAAATTAAATAATCAATGGGACAATTTGGACGCAACGTAAGGGGTTTCATCTCAATATGTTTTCATTGAGGAATTTCGTGAAAATATGATCTAGTATTATTTTATAAGGAATATATACATCAACTATGACATTTCATGTCCATATTTTATCTATAAACATGTTATCTGTTTTTTGATTAATGTATAATTTCATGAGATTAATATTTAAATTTTCAATGTGGTATAAGACACCATGAACGTTTAAGGTTTTAATTATCTATTTTTTCGTCATGATATTAATTTAAATATTTATTTATATTGATATAATAGTGTTATATCAGAAATTTAATATCTATATTTAATTTCTTACAACATTTCCAAAAGAGAATATATTGAAATAAATCTATTCACATTCATTACAAAATGATAGGAGGAATGTTTTTTAGGTTTTAACGTATATGACGACAATGATTTCTCGGTCGATGTAATTTATATTTGATATTTGGCATCCTCTATAAGCCATGAATTATTTTAAAATGGATAGTCGCCTCTTATTTTTTTATTATGGTATTGAAAATATTTTTATAAATTTAAACATTATTTTTTTATATACAATTGTATTTCATATTTTATTAGACGAAGCATTCAAAAAAGGGGTTTTATGATGAATGGGTTTTATTCATGAAGTGGTGCTTGAGAACTTTATTAAATGAGTACACCTGATATAGCTTATATGTAGGGTTAATCCCCATTATATCTCACTCTTGTGCCAAATATAGCTTGAATGAAGGTTTGATCCCCATTATAGCTCACAGGTGAGCCTGATATAGCTTATTCGAAGGGTTGATTCCCATTATAGCTGACTGTTGAGCCCAACATAGCTTATATGAAGGGTTGAGCCCCATTATAACTCATGGGTGTGAATGACATTTTTTTAAATTGGGTGAGACTCATTATAGATCTCCAATTAGGAAGTTCACTATATGGTTATCTGAACTAAAAGATGTTTTAAAAGGGTTTCTTGTATATGATTCTCTAAGTCTCCTAAAAGAGTTTTAATTGCATATTATTGGTTTTACTATTTTTCATTGAGTAAAAAGTATGAGTGACATTCTATGAAAAATCATTTAATATTCTCAAGGAGCATTTAATGGGTTATCAGGTTTTAACTAGACTAATGGTTTTATATATTTTTATGTCCCTTTTTGAGATTTTTGTTCTCATCCCATGTTTTTAAATGTTTTCACTGGATTTAAGGGGAGAATATAGTCAAGGATTGAATCAAGGAAAATTTAATGATGATTAAATATGAAAAGAAACAATGTTTTATTTTCAATGATTTAATGTTATTTAAGAAAGACATACTATTGGAAGTGTCCACTTTGTATTTCTATGTTTTTCTTCGGTAATAGTTATGGGATAATTCTATAAAGCTCTAAACCAGAAAAGATCCTCAATGTGAAATCATGGCATAACTCAAGATTATCTAATATTTAAAGATGTTGCCTTATATTAATCACTATATATATCAAAATAATTATTGAAAGTTCATGATTATGGTGATTAAATTATAAATTTTTCAAGGAATAGTGTTTTTACCATATAATGAAAATAGACATTGAATTATAGTATTTTACTATTTAGAAATGATAAAAAATTTAGAAAAATCCCAAAAAATCACCCTATAAATTTTTTTGAGGTGTAAAATTAATAATTGAACAAAATTTTATTAAAATAATTTTCTAAAAATTTGAAAATATAATTTTCAAGTTAAATCACTATTTAATAATAAATAATGTTTTTAAAATTATAAATGCATTGATGACACATTGAAAAATTATTTATGGTCTCATTAAATAATCTTATAATGATAAGAGATGAAAATTAATATTTGGAGATATGATATAAAACAAAATATTATTTTAAATAATTATATTAATTATCATATTTTTAATCAATATTTATATTTCACAAAAAAAACTAAACATAAATTATCATTTTATAAACATTTATTTACATATTACATGACCTAAATATATATCATATTTTTTTATCTAGGATATAAAAATTTTAATTATAATCTCATATTTGAGGTTACTATTATATTAATATAAATTCTTTGATTACTATAAATATAAATTATTTCACTATAAATTTATAAATATTTTTTCTATTTAATTTCTAAATGAATATAAGTTAAATTTATAATTACCCAGTATATTATAAGGGTAATTCTATGGAAATATTCCTATATTTCCCTATGTATGTTTGTTTTTATCTTTTGATTGTTTTCGGATCTTATGTGGTCCCTAAAGTGTCTTCCACATTATTATTAAGGTTAGATATTATTAAATGATATCCATTCCAACTAATGGAAGGGAGGAACGTGACACTGCTCAGGTAGAAAATCCAATTACATATTGGAATTTTTCAAGGAATATCTAGTAGAATATATTTATCCTAATTTGGTAAGGATGATCTAAAATTCACGATTTATTTCATACATTCCAAAGATTTCCGACTAAGAGTTTTTACCATTCTTACAGAATAATATTTTACGTGAAAATTTCAATATAAAACATTATTTGACACAATAAAGGATTAATGTTTTTCAAAATTTAATTGGTTTTTTATATTTTGGATGGATACAGAGATTGATCTAATATGTCTTAAATATTATGAATTGTCTATAAAAATTATTTCTCAAGAAGAATGATGAGTTATGGACCATGGCGAGAGTTAAAAGAAAAAGATAATGGTGTAAAAGGAGGTAAATTTTTTTGGAATGCATAGTTCACATCATGAATCCCATATTCCAAATGTTAAATATATAGTTGAAGAGAGGTATATGAATGATGGGATGGTAAAATAAATAAAATTATGGTAAATCCACATGTGCCATAGTATTACACTTATGTTCACATTGTAACACATCCAAAAAAGGCCTTGAAAAATCAAAGATCATTAATGAAAATGTGAAAGTGATAGCATCATTCATTTTATGTTTTGAAAAATCTATTCATCATGTGGATTACTCAGAGGGTCCTAGAAACAAGATGAATCAATCAAATATTTGATGTATTTCCCTTAAAACCCCCCATGTAGTCCAATTATGGTGTGTGACCCATTAATAAATTCATTTATGATAGACCGAGCACCATTTTGGCCTATAGTAGGAGGACCATGGAAATTGAAAATTGGATCATCTAATATAATTAATCTTCCATTCTATGGATAAAGAGGATGTTTCAACTAATTTTTGGTTTTCTTTATGAATTTTAGTTTTTTTATTTATATTTTAAGGTAACATGAATTAATTATTTATCAGTTTCATTTTATTATTCCAAACAAAATTTCTTTTTCTAATCCTTCATTCCACCATAATATATTTTACATTTCAATAGTAGTGACTAAATTGAGGAATGTACTTCGGGGAGTCTTCATGGAGTTTTAAATTATTTTATATTAAATTTATGAAATGTTTTTTTAAATTTTTATTGAACAAGAGGGATGATTACTCATGCTGTCATTTTCAATAACTACCTGACATTCAATGAAAAAAATTTATTCTCTACCAAGTAAACATTAAATCCCATCAATTAAGTAAACTCTTCATGCAATATAGTTTAGGGTTCTCATATTATGAAACAAAACCATATAGCAAATTTTTTTGAAAATCATTCGCAATCATGGTTTTTAACATATATCGCTATTGGAGGATGTGGGATTTGGTGTGCTGAGGAGATTTTGTTGGCATTATAAATTTCAAACACAAAAGTAGAGGGTTATAATTCTTATATTATAATAGGGAATGTCAAATTAAATTTAATCAATAATAAAAAATTATTATTGAACCCATATAACCAAACCCTAGGACTAATAATATTCTTCCATAAAATCAATTTGTTCATTCATTATTTATATTAGTTTTTCATTGGAGAAAAATTTCATTTTTTACCCTAAAAGAAAGAAAATTCATATTCTTTATACATAATAAAAAAATGATTTATTTTTTGTGAATAATTATTAATAGATTAATTTAATTAAATTCTCTCAAAGTTTGATGGCCCTATTTATCCTCTATGCTAATTTAGAAAAATTTATAAGCTTTTTTACTCTATTACAAGAGTTGTATAAATACTACCACTATCACAATGGATCTGGGTAACCTATTAATAATTCTTTTAATTTTAAATAATTTTAATTATTTAATTAGTTTTTATTAAATAATGTCAAAAATACTTTTCCACAATGTTTCCTAGCATCAAATATTTCTCATGGGACTATAACTCTAGTTGAAAGAGCAATAAGATTAAAATACATAGTATTTCATTCAATAAATGATCGATTATCTTATGGTTATATTCAAGAAGATTTATATTTTTCATGATACAGGTTTTTCACTTAATGAATTATTGTGATTGGCCGATCATCTCTTCACTGACATGCATAGACTAAAGAACATAGATGACAAAATAATAGATCTGCCAATTTTATTATGCTTATCATGTGGACGATATAGTCATATAAATATATATTAATCCAAAACATTTCATGATCCAAATCCAAAATAACTAGTAATGATATATATATTTATGATGAAAACTCACACGATTATGTAAATTTGAGAGATACACAGGTCTTAGATCAATATACAAGTGATTGTTATTTTACCACCCCGAGCTTCCATGATACGCTTCTCCTTAAATAATGAAATAGCTTGCATTGTACACAACTTCGAGATTCTTACACACTGTGTCCAATCAAAGTAACCGTTTTGAATAGTAATAACCACCTTTTGAAATTATATAAATTTTATATTTCACAATGGACTTCATTTTTGTATTCGGAATATCGAAATTATCCTAAGTTGAAATTTTTGTAATTTTCTGAGAACATCCAATTTTCTATGAATAGGAAAATACTTGAAAACAAATTTTTTAATAAAAATAGTTTAAATTGATAAATTATACTATTGAGAGGTTTTAAAGTATAATTAGAATATATTTTTACCATTTTATCAAATTGTGCTCATTATAATTAATTTCACTTTGGAATTGGACATATACAATTGTCAATATTTTGATATATATTGTTTCTTAAAAACACGCTATTTATTGTGACAGTGGGAAATAATTATAAAATTAATTAATGAAACTTATATGTTTTGAATTTTATAAAAGATACCTCATTTTTGAATTCGGACAATCAGATATAGCTTCGGGTGAATTTTTGGTATTTTTCTGAAAAACTTCAATTTTTGATGAATAGTGAAACCTCTAAGTGGTAGTTTAAAAACTAATTTTTCAAGTAAATGAATCATTACCACTTATATGTATTGAATATCAAAAATCCAACATACATGGTTATCATTAGAAAGTAAAATGTGGTTCCATGAGATTAAAATAATTTTTGGTGAATAGTAACATTTAGGTTTTATTAATCGTGATTAAAGGTTATTAGTGTAATTTAAGATAAATATAATGATATTGTCCAACCATTATTGGATGAGTCATGGCCGAATAAGAAAATACATGGGTCAACTTGGGGACCCCATGGAGCCACATGGGTAAGAAAACAACATTAATAACTTTTAATTTAAAGTAAAAATATAATTGTCACAAACATGTGTGGTTTTACTAAAACAATTATTACATGGGGTTATATAGGGTAACTTTTCAACTATATTTATTCATTGGAAATATAAAAATATTTCCTACATCATGATTGTTTTTATATATTTTTTAAACATTAAATAAATTAAAAATTTTATGACACCATGATGATGTAGCGATTACCTCATTAATTAACGATTTAAATTAAATGAAAATATAATGTACAATCTACCACATACACTTGTAAAAAACCTATTTTAGTTGTATATTTCGAACCCTTACCACCTTCTCCTAGAATTATATTATTTTGAAACCTTTTAAATCCGAAAATCACTTCATAATAATGTAACATTTCATAGCCTTCCAAGAGTGCCCCTCCTCTTCTATTATAAAAGGCCGCCACCTATACCACCTTATTCACACCATAAATCCATTTGGCTCGGCCAAAATCTGCCCATTTACTCTCCCAACTTCCCTATATTACTCCTAGAAGCCTCAAATTGGCCAGAAGTCTTCCCAAGTAACCCTTTGGCTCAAATCAAAAAGAGTTACCAGATTTTAAGGTAATGTCTTCTCTTATGTTCTTTTGTTTTATTTTGCTTCTACAACCCCTTAAACTCTTTTTATTCCATTATTTTGTAACAAAAACAGTATCTTAAATATACTAGGATGTTTTTATGAGATTTATTTGATTTACACTTACACACACCTTCGTCTAATGGTTTAAGAACGTCTTGTTTCTGTGGGTGCCGAATTACTGCCTCACGAAATGATGATTGTTCAATATTCTTTTAACACCTGTCATGGTGGCCATTATGATGAAACTATTTTTGTATATGAAATATAATATTTTTTTCCTTATGATTCTGTATTTTGAATTTATGGAATGCCTTGAGGATTTCCATTATGGGTAAACGCGATAATTTCATTTTAGGAAGTGCGGACTACCATCACCTCAAAGTGATTTAAATCGTTAATTCCATACGTGGGATGTATAAAGGATAGAGTAAATGGTATTATACATTATATTATACTATAATTATAGTATAACTTTATATAATTATAATTTCATTCCATTAAATATGAAATATAAATGAAAGTAGTGTTCATGCGTACGTACGGCTTACCGTCTCCATGAACGGTGCATTTCATTTATTACCTCTAAATGTTATGTAATATTTTAAATGCATGTATATACTAGATATATATGATATATATTATATCTACATCATGAATATAATTCTGGATATAATTTATATTTCACCACATGAACAACTTGTAATTATAAGAAGATTATTTTTGACTCAAGTACCAAATATCGACAAAAGGACCGTTATTAACTTACATGACTACATAATTTTCATAACATTGTAATAAGTGATATAAAAAGGATAATGAACTTGAAAAATGATATTATGAAAGTATATATTAACTCTAGTTTATTATTCAAAAGATTAATGAATGGTCGAGTGAAGTCAGACACGACGTAAGGGAACTTCTTAACCCGATTTCTGTTCTTTGGGTTAATCTCCTACATTAAAATTATGTCATGATATTATTATGTCATATATTTTATGTGTACTTTATTTATGTGTACTTATATTGAATACACATAATAGATCTATTTGATTTAAAAAATTATCTTTCTAAGGGAACGTCTCAACCCAATTTCTGTTCTTTGGGTTAATCTCCTACTTTCAAATTATGTTTTGATATTATTATGTCTATCTTGTATTTGTACATTCTTTATGTGATCTTATAGTGAATACACATAATAGATCTATTTTATTTAACAAATTATCTTTGTAAGGGACTTCAAATCAATCTCTTTTCATTGAGGCATATTCGGTTTTATACAAAACATTCCTTTATACGGTGTATAAACCCCGTTGAATTTTACTTTTATTCAAAAGGAATCTTTTTATACGAAGCGTTTTTACTAAACAACAAATGGAATTTTTTTATTACATATTCAGCGACAACAAATTCTTCACCACCGTGACTATTATTTGAGTCTCATATTCCTCTATAAGCCATAAATTATTTTTAAATGAAAAATAAATACCATGTTTTACTTTTCTTTTATTTTGGTAATGAAAATGCTTTTGATAATGTTTTTATTATATCATTGTGTTTAATTAATATCTTGTGATTGAAATGAGGAAATTTTATGTTTCCTTTATGCATGTTTTATGTGATATGATTATGTTATGGTTTATTATATGTCTAAACATGTTCATATGAGGAATGCATTGGACTTAATAAGTGACAGGTGGAGCCCACTATAGCTCCTCGATGCATCGGTAGGTCTCAGGAGACAAACTAGTGTCTTGGCACATGGCCTTGACAAAATTTTATATGTAGTCTTGGCACAAGGCCTTGGCTACATGGTTATGATAGTCTGGAATTATGCATTCTGTCATTATAAAAGTGGTTATTGATATTTCATGTGATTATTTGACTAGTAGAATATCCATGTGAATAAGTAAATGGAATTATTTCATTTTACTTTTTCCATATTATGATGAAGATCAAGTTTAAAAGGCTTCTGTTTTAGTTAAACATTGCCTTAAATGTTTATGTTTATTTATGAATGCTTCCGCAATATTGTTATCCTTACTGAGCATCTGAGCTCACCCCTTTCAATGATTTAATATTTTCCAGGATGTGAAGAAGTATTTTATGAATGACCTTCAGGGATAGTTAGAAGGGGATATGATTGTGGACTATGGAGACCAGGTTATTGTATTTTTTCATTTTATGATGTAATGTAACTTGTATGAATGTATCTAGTGTTTATAATGATACTATATAATAGGTCTTTCGACACTTGATCTTTTTTGATCATGCCAATGTTATGTAATAATGCACCAACTGTGGGTAACTGGGGTCGGCGCGTTACAGTTGGTTTCAGAGGCAGTTTAGTACTAACCATGGAAGCTAGATTTAGATAAACTCTGATTAGAGCGCATAGACCTAAGATAGACATTGTTGATTAGTATATAAGAACATCCTATAATTTTGGTATTATAAATATTTTGTGAGTTTTACAAGAAATACATCCATGTCTGGATACGAGTAGGTAGAGACGGCTCTGGCACAGATGTATCTAGGGGTAAAACTCGAAAACACCCCTTTGAGCTAAACTCGAACGGGAACTGGTACATGACAACGGGCCTTGCTGCACTATTGGTTACGACACTCCCCAGAGATATTCTTAGGATAATTTTCATTTTCTTTACAAACCACTATGAAAGGTTAAGAGTATATACATCCTCAAAGAAAACATTTTTATGACTTTGGATTATATCCATAAATAGTTCAATTTATGTTAAGTGTTTTGAAAGTTTGTAATTATGTATTTTTATTTATAAACTAATCTACTTTATGCCATTGTTTATAATGGCGCCTAGTGGGAGGAATGGAAACTGTATCAATGCACAAACTCCATGTAGGGATTTCCCTCCTGCTCAAAATAATTATAGTGGGGCTGGTGATACAACTGTTGTGGATCACCTTATCACCATACCGGGACAACTCACTCGGGTTATGAATAATAACCTTACTCGTATGGAGCACCCTGATCCGTGACATGGAGGATCACTGTTAGATCGTTTCATGAGGCAAAAACCGCCAAAATTTAATTGGGGTACAAATCCATTAGTTTCTGAGCAATGGATAAACATCATAGAGAAAATATCTCATGCCTTAGGGAGTAGCGAAAGGGAGAAGGTTGTCATGGCAGTTTACCACCTCGCTGGAGATGCTGATCAATAGTGGTCACTGATTCAAAACACAAAGGAATATGGAGAAGTATCAAGTATGGGATGGAGGGAGTGTAAGGAAATTTTCTTAAAAAAATACATTCCACATGACCATCGAGTAGATATGGAAAGGCAATTTATGAGTCTGAGGAAAAAGGAGGATGAGAATGTCGTAAAGTATGAGTCTAACTTTACAAGGTTAGCGAGGCATGCATAAGATTATATACGTAACCCAAGATGTATGATTGATCGTTTCTTTGATGGGTAAAAACAATTTCTCTGTTGAGACTTAGTCTCACAATCTTTCT
This sequence comes from Viscum album, assembly GCA_963277665.1. Taxonomy (NCBI): domain Eukaryota; kingdom Viridiplantae; phylum Streptophyta; class Magnoliopsida; order Santalales; family Viscaceae; genus Viscum; species Viscum album. The sequence continues at coordinate 595,997,857 of OY728159.1, read as the reverse complement.
CGTCGTACGAAGATATTTTCTCATGTGCTATCAAGACAGAAAAGGGATTCTCTAAATCTTATGACAATAAAGTAAATGAAGAGATGAAGAGAACTGTGGAACAAGATATAGATAAAGGGAAAAGGGGAAAGAAGGATTTTATATTATATGATAATTGTGGGAAGAATCACCCTGGTACGTGCCTAAATGGAATGGGAGTTTGTTACAAATGTGGAGAAAAGGTCACCAGGCTCGTGATTGCAAGGGAAAGAAAGAGGCCATCAATGTTGAATGCTACAATAATAGGGAAATAGGCAATTATTCAAATGAATGTCCTAAGAATTAGGGAAACATACCTCAGAAAAGGCCAAAGGATCATGGACAATCTTTTGATGTTTCTACAATTGAAGTGGAATAATTAATGTATTGGTGCTTTTCGACTGAAGGATTATATCCTAGTTATAAGAATAAGATGATATATATATATAAGGATTGTACTGTAGTAATTTTTGTTCACATTAATGTTTTAATATGATGAAGGTAATCATATTTTTAGTATGTGACAATAAGAGATACATTACTTTGTTTGGGGAATCTGAGTTTACAATTGATTTTGGAATTTAGAGACCTTTTAGAGAAATTCTGGACCATGGTATTTTGGATAACTATAAAGGATGGAATGAATTAATTTGAACTTTGGATTGTATTGTTTGAGGTTAAAAAATTTCTGAAGACTATTTCTGGAATATTATAATACTATAGTTTTAGGAAAAGGACAACCTGTAGGTTGGGGGATAACCCATCGCGTTGGACAAAGCTGCAGGAATCGAACCTACAACAATAGTGCGATAGGCCTTTATTACCTACCACTAATCTACATGAAGTCCCTGGTTATTAAAAAATAGTTTCCCAAATCTAAATGGTATGTGTTAATATTTGGAACCTTATACAATTATGATAAATAGAGTATTTTTTGGTTTTATTACCTTTTGGAGTGAAAGATGGGTTTGTGGTAAAAATTTAGGACAAGTAAGTATATTTCCTTACGTTCTTAGTAAATCTCCATAATAAATTACTCAACTTTATGAAATGTAACTTAAAACAAAAATTTTGTCGGTTAGCTTTTCCAATTGTGGAATCAATGACCGTTTAACCAATCACAAGTTTCTGATTTTCTTGTAGTTAACTTTCTACTAATTCTATTTTTTTCTACTCTCCATCAGACCTTGATGGTTTGTTTCTCCTCCAAATCCATATTTTCATAGAATCCTAGTATGGGCTATTTCGGGTGACCTTTGTAGTTCCCTTTCTTTCTTTTAATGTTATATTTTTATTAACCCTATTTCCGATGTGGGTTTCCGACAAAGGTATTTTCTATTTTCAACCTTTTATTTTCGAAGAACAATTTCAAATTGCGATGATGTAATTTATTGAAGGAGGGGAGAATGTAATACCCTGACCATCCACGATACACTTCTCCCTCAATAATGCAATAGTGTGAATTGTACACAACTTCGAGATTCTTACACACTGTGACCAATCAAAGTAGCCATTATGAATAGTAATAAAAACTTTTTGAAATTATATAAATTTTATATTTCATAATGGACTTAATTTTTGTATTCACAATATCGAAGTTATCCTAAGTTGAATTTTTTGTAATTTTCGCAGAACATCCAATTTTCTATGAATAGACTAATACATAAAAACAACTTCTTTTAATAAAAAAAAATTGAAGTGATAAATTATACTATTGAGTGGTTTTAAAGTATAATTAGAATATATTATTATCATTTTATCCAATGGTTGTCATTAGAATTAATTTCACTTTGGAATTGGACATCAAAAATTGTCAATCTTTTGATATACATTGTTTCTTAAAAACACGCTATTTATTGTGACAGCGAGAATTAATTATAAAATTAATTAATGAAACTTATATGTTTATAATTTTGTAAAATAGAAATCATTTTAGAATTCAGAATATCAAATATAGCTTAGGATGAATTTTTGGTATTTTTCTAAAAAACATCAATTTTTTATGAATAGTGAGACCACTACGTGGTACTTTAAAAACTAATTTTTCATGTAAATGAAACATTCCCACTTCTATGTATTGAATTTCAAAAATCCGACATACATGGTTGTCATTAGAAAATAAAATTTGGTTCAATGCGATTAAAATATTTTTTGGTGAATAGTAACGTTTACGTTTTATTAATCGTGATTAAAGGTAATTAGTGTAATTTAAGGTAAATATAATGATATAATAATATAAAATTACCTTTACAATTTCTCTAACCTTATTGGATGAGTCATGGACGACCAATAAAATCCATAGGTCAACTTGGGGACCCCATGGAGCCACTTGGGTAAGAAAATGACATTAATAACTTTTTATTTAACGTAAAAATAAAATTGTCACAAACATGTGTTGTTTTACGAAAACAATTATTAAATGGGGTTATATAAGTTAAATATTCGACTATAAATATTAATTGTAAAGATAAAAATATTTCCTACAACATTATATTTTTTATATAATTTTTAGACATTAAAAAAATTAAAATATTTACGACACAATGATGATGTAGTGATTATCTCATTAATTAACGATTTAAATAAAATGAAAAGATAATGTAAAATCTAAGATTTACACTTGTCAAAAAACTATTGGATGGGTATATTTAGAACCCTTATCACCTTATCATCGAAATATATCATTGTGGGACCTTTGAAATCCTAAAATAACTTCATAATAATGTAACATTTCATGACTTCCAAGAGTGCCCCTCCTCTCCTCTTATAAAAGGCCCCCACCTCTACCACCTTATTCACACCATCAAGCAATTTGGCTCGGCCAAACACTGACCAAATACTCTACCAACTTCTCTATATTACTCCTAGAAGCCTCAAATTGGTGAGAAGTCATCCCAAGGAAGCCTTTGGATCAAATAAAAAAGAGTTACCCAATTTTAAGGTAATGTCTTCTCTTATGTTCTTTTGTTTTATTTTTCTTCTCCAACCCCTTAAACGCTTTTTATTACTTTATTTTGTAACAACTACATTATATTCAATATAATAGTATGTTGTAATGATAATTATTTGATTTATACTTACACACACCTTCGTCTAATGGTTAAAGAACATACTGTTTTTGTGGGTGGAGAATTACTGCCTCACGAAACGATGATTGTTCAATCTTATTTTAACACCTCTCATGGTGGCCATTATGATGAAACTATTTTTATATATGATATATATTATGTTTTTTCCTTATGATTCTGTATTTTTCATTTATGTCATATTTTTATGAAATCCATTATGGTTAAACGCGATAATTTCATTTTTGGAAGTGCAGACTACCGCCCCCTCAAAGTTATTTCAATCATTAATGCCATATGTGGGATGTATAAAGGATGGAGTAAATGGTATTATACATTATATTATAATGGAATTTTATTATACCTTTATATAATTATAATTTCATTCCATTAAATACGAAATAGAAATGAAAGCAGAGTTCATGTGTACGTATGACTTACCGTCTCCATGAATAGTGCATTTCATTTCTTGCCGCTAAATGTTATGTAATATTATAAATGACTATATATACTGGATATATATGATATATATGATATCTACATCATTAATATAATTATTGATATAAAGGATATTTCACCACATAAAAAACTTGTAATTATAAGAATTTTATTTTTGACTCAAGTACCAAAGATCGACAAAACGATCGTTATTAACTTAATGAATATATAATTTTCATAACATTTTAATAAGTTATATAAAAGGGATAAATAACTTGAAAAAGTATTTTAATCAAGTAGAGATTAACTCTAGTTTATTATTCAGGAGATTAAATAATGGTCAAGTGAAGTCAGACACGAGGTAAGGGAACTTCTTAACCCAATTTCGGTTCTTTGGGTTAAACTCCTACTTTCAAATTATGTCATGATATTATTATGTCTTATCTTGTATTTGTACTATTTGTATATGTAAATATAGTGAATACACATAATAGATCTATTTTATTTAAAAAATTATCTTGGTAAGGGAACTTCTTAACCCAATTTCCGTTCTTTGGGTTAATCTCCTACTTTCAAATTATGTCATGATATTATTATGTCCTATGTTGTATTTGTACATTATTTATGTGTAAATATAGTGAATACACATAATAGATCTATTTTATTTAACAAATTATCTTTTTAAGGGACTTTGTCTCAATCTCCATTCATTGAGTCATATTTGGTTTTATGCACAACTTTCCTTTATACGGCGTATAAACACCTTTGACTTTTACTTTTATTCAAAAGGAATCTTTTTATATGAAGTGTTTTTACTAAACGACAAAAGGATTGGTTTTTATTACGTATGCGGTGAAAATCACTTCTCCACCACCATGACTATTATTTGACTTTCGGCTTCCTCTATAAGCCATATCTTTTTTTAAATGAAAAATAAATACCATGTTTCACTTTTCTTTTATTTTGGTATTGAAAATGATTTTGATAATTTTTTTATTATATCAATGTGTTGTATTGATATCTTGTTATTGAAATGTGGAAATGTTATTTTTTCTTTTATGCATGTTTTATGTGATACTATTATGTTGTGGTTTATGATACGTTTAAACCTGTTTATATGAGGAATGCATTGGACTTAATAAGTGACAGGTGGAGCCCTCTATAGCTCCTCGATGCACTAGTAGGTCTCATGAGACAAACTAGTTTCTTGGCATGAGGCCTTGACAAAATATTATTTGTAGTCTTGGCACAAGGCCTTGGCTACGTGGTTATGATAGTCTGACATTATGCATTTCATCATTATTAAAGTGGTTATTGAAATTTCATTTGATTATTCAACTAGTAGAATATCAATGTGAATAACTAAATGGGATTATTTCATTTTACTTTTTCCATATTACGCTGAAGTTCAAGTTTAAAAGGATTTTGTTTTAGTTATACATTGCCTTAAATGTTTATGTTTATTTATGAAAACTTCCACAATATTTTCATCCTTACTGATCATCTAAGCTCACCCCTTTCAATGCTTTAATATTTTCTAGAATGTGAAGAAGTATTTTATGAATGATCTTAAAGGATAGTCAAAAGGGGATATGAGTGTGGACTATGGAGACCATGCTATTGTATTTTTTCACTTTATGATGTAATGTAACATTTATGAATGTATCTAGTGTTTCAAAGGCTACTAAACTAATTGGTCTTTCGAGACTTGATCTTTTGTGATCACGAAAATTTTATGTAATAATGCAATGACTCTGGGTAACTGGGGTCGGGGTGTTACATGTATGATTTTGAAATGAAACATTTATTACCTATATACAATGTATAATAATCATAACCTCTATAAAAATATCATTCTAGGGAAGATGCATAGACCAATACTATGTGGAAATCAAATAATGGAAATAGTATCCTCACTACCTACCTCATTCATCCACAACAAAAAAACTCCAATATTAATTTTTTACTGAAAATTAAATTAATGCTAAAAAAAATACATATGATTTTATCATGACCTATATCTCATCTAGTTTAATTTAATCATAACTGGACATCACACCATATTATTTTGAATCTTATGATTTGGATAACTCATTTTATGACTTGAATAAAGATAATGGAACATAATATTCACCTAATGAGGAACATATGGATCTCCTTAAAGACATTGAACATTTATTTGAAGATTCCCATGAGGATATCAAACTGGATTTTCATGAAAAAAATTCTAATACAAAATATACATACATAAATGGGGGGGTGTTGATAAGTATTTTAACATAGATTTTGTTGAAATAACATTACACTCTAACTCTACCTTTGATTATTCTTTTAATGATGTATATTTTTAGTAGACAGTGGATGGTGAAGAAGATGTTTCAAAAGTAGCATCCAATGACTTAAGGGTTCTATATTTTTTCTTACCCTAAAAATGATTATTTTCCAAATTCTGAAAGGGATGTATCTAGTGTACACTATACATGTATTTATTTACTATTAAGAAGAATAAGTGAATGATGGAAAGGAAATATGATTTGGTTTGAATATAAGATCTTCCATCCATTATCAGATTATGGATGATAGTAGGTACTACCAATTCAAGAGAATTAAAAACCAAGGGCCCAATTGGGGGGTCAATCCAATAATAATCTATAATGATTGGTAAATTCAACATAATTTGTTTTATTTATATGGAATTTTTAAGAGATGAAAAAATTTATGGCACATGATTCTGAGGACCAGAGTGATAGGAATGATCCATTGGGAAATATTACTATTTAAATAGAGTGCATGAGATGTTTTTATGAAAAGTGCAATAACACTTAATCAGGTGTCTGGATCAGAAATCTTAGGGTACGATTGCATTCAGGATGGCCAGTTTACCCTAGGAAAGACTTAATTTTAGTCTTCGTAGGCCTCCAGTGAGAAAAACTAAAAATGGATTTACAAAAAATAAAATTATTAAATAAAATTATTTTACATTTAAAATGGTTATATCTCATGAACCGTGATTAGATTAAAAATCCATGTCCATCACTGAACTCTTGAGGTTATGTTTTTTAGGCAAATCCTAACATTGACCGGTGTGGAAGAACAGTGGAAGATAGTTTTTGGCTATAAATAAAATAATAAACTAATAATTATTTTATTTTTGAATCCTTTATCTCCTAAATGGTAACTCTGATTTGAAATCTGAGAGTACCATTGAGCTCCTAAGGGCGTTTTCCCTTTGGGAATAGCCTAACCTTGATCGGTGTGGGTCAAGGGTGACTGTTATTTATTTTTTGAATTTCTTTATGGCACGTTCATCAAACATGTGAGTGGTTATTAATATCTTTTTAACTGGAGCTCAGATTAAAAATATGAGAGCACCATTGAATTCATAATGCTGTGATTCACTAAAGGGAAACTTAACTTCGACTGGAAAGGGTCGGATTAAAAATGTATATTTTGTTCCATAAAAATATAATAAAATTACTCCAAAGTTATTTTATTCTTTCCTTGTAACTGTTGAGTGACAGTAGTGGGACAACAGTGAAATATCAATCTTTTAAAAAGAGAATTTTAATGAATTAAACCCCTCATTTCGTTGGATTTGTAATGAAAATGATTGTGTTTTTAATAGAATAATTAATTATGGTTAATTAGTGATTCAAAATACTAAACACAATTTGGGATATTATTATACTATTTAATCAAATTTTGGGCATTGGTTCTGGGAGAGCTACGAGAGGAGGCTCTAACGAAACACTGGTGACTTTCTGATCCAACAAAGAATAGTGATTTATCGATGGTCATTGGAGGAACTGATGGGTGACGACGAACACCTTCGGATGCAAACCCTTCTTCCTCAGCAGCAACCCCTTCCACCGAATTCAAGGTAGGAGTTTTCTTGAATTATTTCTACGAGTTATATGTTTTATCTACTTATGATGATGTCGAACCCCTTTCTTAATTATAATGTTAACGTTGAGGGTGTGGTCAAACCGATCAAGGGAGCCGACCCCCGTGCCCAGTTGGCAGGCCAGATTGGATCAGTGGAACGGTGTGCTGGGCCGGCCCTGTGGCTGAGAAGGCCGAGCCCGCGGCCTATCCACTTTTGGCCAGGCCCAGCCAAACTACACTAAGCCCAACTCCATCAGGCTGGGTACGGTCAGTCCGCCCGTGTCATACCAAAACGTGACCAACTTACGACTCGGTTTCAATTAAAGGGTTATACGTCCTAAACTAGATGTCCATTTAACGAAAAGACTATGACATCAAAATCCTTAGGAAGATGTAGTCCTTTTGAGATAAACCACTTGAATTTTAGATAAATTTTCTGTATGGATGGGTAGGATTGGACTGGAATCTAACCAGGCCCCTAACCCTAAAATTCCTATTACTTATAGTTCACGAGTCTGATTGACATGTCGTGTATTGTGTTATAACACAAAAGACATTATGGTTCATCATGTTACATAATTGTGGGACTTCATGGAAGTTTAGGCACAGACAATGTCTTTTGGAGAGGATCCTCTAGAAATCATGCGTGATTAGTGTGAGAATCTATTGGCTAGTTGTTACATGATGAATGTATAATGATCCTCAGTGTGTCGACACTTAGCGATCCTCCATGGAACAAAACCTAGAACTCCGTAGTTGTTCAACATGGATAGCTCCTCTATGGTTCATTAGCAATTGATACACCATTGGTTAGCAATGGGCAATCCTTCATGGGTTAGTACATAGTGATCCTCTGTGGTTATGAACCTAGTGCTCCTCAGTTGGTTATCACTGAGCGATCCTCAGTGGGTTAGCACCTAGAGATCCTTGGTGGATCAAAACTTTATGATCCTCCATGGGTTAGCACGTAGTGATCCTCCGTGGGTCAGCACCTAGAGATAATCCGTGGGATAACACCTAGTGATCCTCATTTGGTCAACATATACAGATCCTATGTGAGTCATCACCTAGAGTTCCTTTGTGGGTCAGCACCTAGTGACCATGTCCAGTCTAGCCGCAAAAGCCTCTCCATATAAAAATATTATCAATATTTATGACAAATCAAATTTATTATTTTTATCTATGTTGTATACCTGGTTTGAGCTTAGTATTTACTTGTGTTGTGTGATTTTGATCATGCATTGGGGTTTTTCAATTGTGGAATTCAATGAGACCTTCAGGGGATCTCAAGATCCCAACTGGGTACTTTTATACTCACCTATGCACGGGGTCTCCTGAACCATGTTGTGTCTTGTGCAATCGAAGGACTTCCTTGACTGAGGTTTGGGAGCTAAGTCAAGATGGTGCGTAGAGGTGACTAGTTGATGCTGAGAGTTGTAGTGACGAGTTGTACCTTCACTTCTTGTAGGATCCTTATTAGATGACCTCAAGATCTGTTTTTTTTTCTTCTATTTTTTTAGATGGTTTAGTATTCTATCCCGTTATGTTTTAGTTCACACTTTTATATTCAGTAATTATACTATGTGTTTTGTTGTTGTTGGGTTCTTATTATATGTGTGTATAGATTTTTAGGTAATTCCATTACATTTTAGGGATAATCCTTTCAGTTTCTAGTTGCCAACCCCTCGACTATGGATGAAAGGATTTGGGTAGTCATGGCATGGGCCCCGGGGGATGGGTCGTGACAAGGTGGTATCAAAGGGCGGTAAATTCTACCAGAAGAACTGAGGGTCTTTATTTTTCAATGGGGGCAATAGTGTTATGTGTCTGGAGTTCAGAATTCAGTTGAGTGACTCTAGTGTTGGGGCATCAGCCAACTTATCCATACACTAGGACCCTGAATTCTATTTTCTGACTAAGCACACAAAAACAGTAGTTACATATTTTTTGAAAACATTTTTCTATTGATCACTTTTGAGTCAACTCACCAGGTATAACTTTTTAACCGTGGTTTATCTTGATTCTCTTTTTATATTCCTCCACACAGATAGCTATCCCGTATTCTAATGCATGACAATGACGATGGTACACAAAGTGAGGATGCATCAGTACACAGACTATTCGTGGAGATGGTACATTCAGGTAGTGTCCCAGTTATACCACAACCATTTGGTCTCTAGTTACAATTGGCAAAGGAAACATATAGGCTCAGCTTCATACATGAGTTTTAGTGAAAGATACACCTCAGAATTCAAGGAAAGCCCGACTTAGAGGAGGCTAAGAATTTTCTTGAGGTGGTTATTGAGATTCCATCTAGCCAGGGCACCATTAAGTTAGATGGCAGTCCTAGTAGTTAGAATTCTATGTAGATCGGTAGGGCGATAAATGTGTTTAGACTACCCCTATATTATGATGACGTGAATTTTTATGTTGACAGATCTTGAGAACCATTCTTAGAGAAGAGGTCTATTTCCATGAAAAAATATGGGGTTTCTATTCCAAAGAGCATTTACAGTTTTGACAGGAGGACATGATGTTAATTAAGAATTCATCGAGGTGTACTGACCATTCTAGGTACTTGATTATATGATATGACCAATATTTCAAGGATCAGACTACTAAGTGAGACATTTTTAGGGACATTTGATCCAAAACTATATTTTTTTGCATTTCTTTGAATGTTAGGGTGCTAGAGATAACCATTTTGGTTGAAAATTATTTGGCTATGTATATACAGCTAGTGAATGTCAGCTGATGTAAAGAAGGAAACCGACATCAGTATCAGATACATAGACATGTAAAATGAGGTGGGACGACGAAATGATTTGGATAGATGAATTTTCAATGCAGTAGATGTGGACGGGGAGTTAGGAGAGCATCAGGAGGGGGTTTACATTTCGCCATGTTATAACAACCACTCCAATGTGATCCCCATTTGGCTTATGGAGCTAGAGGATATGGTAAGGGAGTGGTTGCTTTTGGTCATGGTGTTAGACCCAAGGGCTCCAAAAATGATTTGAGGTATAGTCTATGTCTACTTATCGGTGATGTAATTAGTATACATAGGTATAAATCATTCATAATTTTCATGAATATTGTTCAAGACCTAGAGTTTATAATTAAACCATTGACATGATCCATACATCTGGAGATACCTATGAGAGGAGACTCAATAATCAAACTTATGATGACAGTTGGATCTGACCTTTGAGGTGAGAGTATTGGTTGAAACTTCTTGGTGGCAGCATCAAGGCCATATGATGATTGTTTGGTTATGGACTGGTCATACAAAATTCATGCATGGAATTACAATTTTAGGGAAAAGGTTGTTGTATATCTACAACATTGGAATGGGGATTTCCTTGGATAGTGAAAAAGGAATCCGAGAAATCCTGAGATAAAATCATGCATAGGAGGGTGCATCTGATCACTCATGAGTCAAACAACCTTTCCCTGTTGGAATTAGGAATTTTGAGTTTTTTGTTCCCAATTGTAGTGGCAGAGTTTGAGAACATCCTTTCAAAATATGATTCAAGGATTATATCTCCATTGGGATATGGACTTCTACATTCTCTTGTACCCAAGGATGACACCAAAATCTAGAACTTCAAATCAGGTGTCTCATGTAGTGCTCTCGGAGCAAATAGCATAGCTTGAAGAATGTTTTACTATTTACCATGATCACAATAGTCTTAGGTATATCATCTTACAGATGGTCCGAACCTAAGACACTTGATGATGGATGGAGTTTCTCCAGGACTATGACTTTGATATGGCCTACACTCCTTGGAAGAGAATATTAGTAGTAGACACACTCAGCAAGAGGGAAATTCTACACCTATTGAGTGAGGAAATAGAGCAATTAGATGCTTTTCAGAAATCATTCCTTGATTGTGATGGAGAATCATACCTCTAGTCTATGATAGTTACTCCCCCACTCCTTTAGCGAGTTAGTGATCCACAGCATGGGGACATTTTCTGCCATGCCTGATATGCTATGATATCCTCCGGATGGGATCCTGAAAGCGATTCTGAATGTGGGGAGCACATCATCCATTTCAGAGGACACACCCAGGTACCAGTGATGCTATAAGAGGAGGTGTTGAGAGAGTTCCACACAACCCCTTTGGCAGTATATCATAGTTCCACGAAGATGTACGAGGAACTCCGACATGAATATTAGTGTCCAAGGATGAAGAAATCAATGGTGGAGTTTGTTTCACAATTCCTCACTTGTCAGCAAGTCAAGTTCGAGCAACCATTTTCAGTAGGCTTGACTCAGCTACTTCTAGTTCCAGTGTGAAATTGGGATGGAATTTCCATGGACTTCATGACAGGGCTACCACATACATCCAGGGGCCACAATTCCATATGGGTGATCGTTCACTAACAAACTATGTTGGCCCACTTCCTACCCATCCGAGAGCATGGATCACTAGAGGGATTGGGACACCTCGACATACATGAGATTTTAGAGCTTCATGGGGTGCCATTGATGAGAATTTTAGATTGTGACGCTCATTTTACATCTCGGTTGTGGGTGGGATTGTAGGAGGAATTTGGGACATAGGTATGCTTGAGTACCACCTTTCATCCTCAAATTGATTGTCACATAGAGCCAACAATACATACACATGAGAAAATGATTAATGCTTGTGTCCTTAATTTTGTCCGCAATTGGGAGGATCAATTTTACATGGTAGTGTTCTCATACTAAAATTGTTATCACACCACCATAGACATGGCGCCGTTTAAGGTCTTGTACAGGTTACCATACAGATTAACTCTATGCTGGATAGACCAATAGGAGTCCGCACATATGGGACCAAAGTTGGTATGAGATTCCATTGAGATGGAGCATATCTTTTAAGAGTGGATGAAGACAACAATGAGCAGGTGGAATTCTTATGACAATAGAAGATGAATACCCTTGGTGTTTTAAGAGGGAGACCACTTTTTTCTTTTGGTCTCACACTGATGGAGATTGCATTTATTTGGCCAGAGCGAAAAGTTGTCTCCAAGGTTCATCATACCTTTTCAGTTTCTGAGTGGACATGGTGAGGTGGCATACCACCAGGATCTTCATTCACAAATCCATAAGGTGCATGATGTTTTTTACATGTCGCAATTGAGGAGTTATGTGCATGATCCATCGCACGTCATCGACTATGGAAAGCTATTAAATTATGATGGGGTGATGTTTGTGGAATTCCCGATGGAGATAGAGGATCAAAAGGAGTTCGTACTTCATGATTGGTTGATTTCTCAGGTGAGCATTTGGTGGTATCATGGGAATCAATATGATAGAACAAGGGAGCAGGAGGCTTTGATTCATACTCAATACCCCCATGTTTGATTAACTTTTTTTTTGACTTTCGGGGTTGTAAAGCCCAATGGTGGGGAGAATCTAAAGACCCAGGAAATCCATATAATTTATTATTTATGTGGAATTTTTATGAGATTGAAAAAATTGACAGCATGTGATTCTGAGGTGCAGAGTGCCCAGAATGATTCGTTGAAAAATGTTATTCTTTAAATTTCATGATTGAGTAGTTTTTCTGAAAAAGTGGAATAATTATTAAACAGGTGACTTGATTAGAAATCTGATAGCACTATCGTGTTCAGGATAGTGGGGTTACCCTAGTCATGAATTATGTTTAGTCGGTCGAGACCTCTTGTGAGAAAGCCCTAAAATGGAATTACTTTAAATATAATAATTAATTAAAATTATTTTATTTTTCAAATTCTTAGAACTCACAAATGGTGACTCAAATTAAGAATCTTTGACCACCACCGAACTCATGAGGATATTATTTCCTTAGGTAGATCCTATCATTTACTGGCCCGGTCCAAAAAAGGATGTTAGTTTTTCATCCTTAATAAAATATATAAGGAAAAAATATTTTATTGTAAATTATGTTATCTCCAATATGGTAAATCAGATTGGAAATCTGTGATTACCGGTGAGCTTGTGAGGGCCTGTTCCCTGTAGGAAGAGCCTAATATGAAATGGCTTTGGTTGAGCATTACTGGTATAAATTTTGGGAATTTTTTAACATTTGTTTTGTAAATGTGAGAGCGGGAATTTATATTATTTGAACTGGTGTTCGGATTAAAGATCCATGAGAACCATTGAATTCACAACACTATGATTCACTTAATTTAATCTTAACTATGATTGGAAATGGTCTGATGAAAAGGTTATATTTTGGGCCATAGAGAAATAATAATAAAATATCTCCAATGTTTTTTAATTAATTCTTTGTAACCATTGAGTGATTGTGGAAAGACCGCAATGAAATATCATAATTTTAATTAGAGACATTTAAGGTCTTAAACCTCTCGTTTCATTGGGTTTTTAATGAAAACGTTTTTGTGTTTGATTTGACTAATTTATTATGGTTAATTAATGATCCTTAATATTATACACAATGTGTGGGATTATTCTCATATTTAATCAATGCATGGAAATGGGTATTGGGAGAGTTACTGGAGAAGGTTCTAATGAAATGCCAATGTAATTTCTCTTCATCATGAATGGTGATTGAGTGATGGTAATTTCCGAAATTGACGGTGAAAATGAATGTCGACAAACACCTTTAGATGAAGTCCCCTCCTCCTCGTCTGCAACGCCTTCCAAAGAATGCAAGGATGGGGTTTGTCTGTAATTATTTCTAAGATTTTTTTGTTTCATCTAGTAGTGATGATTTTGAACCACTTTCTTTGTTATAATACTAATGCGGAGGGTGCTTTCCGAACTGAAAAAGGACTGAACCCTCTACTAATGTTGGTTGATTGCGTTCATCATGGGCAATCGACATATACTATGACAAGATGGAACCGGGGTCCACTCAATGATGGGGACGTCTCGGATGCCCCATAATCATAGTTGGGAATAAAATCAGACCACTATGGCTTCACCGGTGGCCTGTGGATACTTTTCAGGCGTGGTGAAATTGGTGGCTAGAGGAGGTAGCGGCAGGAGCTCACCGGCCGTGAAGGGAAAATGATGCCCGATGGTGCCGTGACTAAATAGTGAGGCCGAATGACTCCGGACATGTTGACGGTAGCTGTGTGTCATGATAGTGCATCGCGTATTAGGGTCGTGGTACCAAGCCACTACGAATGGCAGACCAGGGCCTCACGAGTCCTGTAAATGACTAGCCCACAGAGACCGGTCTGGTGGTCCTACACCAGCTGGTGACACCGATGGGGGAGCTCGAAGGAATGAGACATTCAGGAGTGGAACCAACCCCCACGCCCACCCGGTGGGACACGCCTGGCCTGTAGGCTGGGTCGGTCTAGCGGCCCAACAAGAAGGTGCCACGGCGTAGTGGGCCAGTTCGGACTGAACCTAGACCCACTTATAGCCCCGTTTTGATTAAAGGTCTATATATCCTACATTGGATAACCATTCGACAAACATTCTATGGTGTTGAAACCCTTAGGACGAGGCGGTCCTCTAGAGATACACCACTTGGGTTTTGGAAAAAGTTGACGTACTGCTAGGTTGGATTGGAATCGAATCCAACCAGGCCCCCAAGACTAAAATTCCTATAATATACAGACCAAGCATCTGATTGACTTGATGTATGTTGTTTTGTAACCATTATTACATAGAAGTTTATTAGTTTACTTCATCATGGGAAATTGTGGAAGTTATGGTATGACCATTGTCTTTAGGAGAAGATCCTCCCAGAATCATGCTTATTTATTGTCTCAATCCAGTGGCTGACTGTGATATTATGAAGGTATAGAGATCCTAATGGGGTCAGCACTTAGTGATTCTCCATGTGTTATAACTTATCAATCATCCCTGGATTAGCACCTAGAGATCCTCAGTTGGTCAGCACCAAGCCATCCTCTCTGGGTCTGCACCTGGCGATCCTCTGTGAGTTAGCACTCAATGATCTTTCATGGGTCAGCACATAGCGATCCTCCGCGGGTCATCACCTAGCGATCCTCAGTGGGTGATCACTGAGCGATCCTCCATGGGCCAACACCTATAAATCCTCCATGGTTAAGCACTCAATGATCCACCATGGATCAGAAAATAGTATTCCTCCATGGGTGAGCACCTAGCGATCCTCTGTGTGTCAGCACATAGCAATCCTCCATGGGTCAGCATCAAGCGATCCTCTCTGGGTCAACACCTAGCGATCCTCTATAGGACAGTACCTTGAGACCTTCTCCAGTCTAGCAGAAAAATTCTCTCGATAGAATTAGATGATTTAGCTTTATGAATAATCATCTTTATTCTTGTTCTTTAACTTGTATAATAGGTTTGAGATGTGTCTTTACTTGTGCTTTGTGATTGGTATCTGGCTGTCCGGTTTTTCAATTGTGGAACTCTGGGTGACCTTCAAGGTGACTCGGAGTCCCTACTGGGTATTTCTATAATCACCCCTACATGCGCTTCGCTAGTAGCTTGTTATGTTGAGTGCAAACCATTGAAAACTTTGACTGTGGATTGGGATCTTGGACCAGATGGTTCATGGAGGTGAATAGTTGATGTAGAGAGCCACTGTGACAAGATGTAGCTACTATTAAGTTAAAATCCTTGGCGAACGACCTTAGGAGCTATTTTTTCATTTATGTTTCTTTTTTCTTTTTTTTGGTTTATATTATGTCCCATTCTTCTTTAGTTCGCAATTTTACTTTAAATTGTTAAACTGCATGGTTTTTTTTGTTGTGTTCCTGGACTATGTATGTACATTTTATGAGACAATTCCTTTCCATTTTATAGATAATCCTTTTCTGGTGCTAGTCGCCATCCCCTGGACTATGGATGGCGATAATGGGGTAGTCAAGAAATGTTCCCTTGGGGACAGGTCATGACATAATTAATTTCATCATTTATTTTCATTTTATGAATTTAAATTTTAATTATTAGTATTAATATTAAGCTAGGATTCTGCCATATTCCTTATTATTTTTGAAACAATTTTACATTGTGTAATTACTTACACATTGATGATTTATTTTTATAAGCCCAACATGATGATATTAATAAGAGGTATGATGAAATTAAAGTTACTCTCTATAGTCGACTAAAGGATATAAATTGAAATTCACACTATAAAAAATATTCACATAGTAAATATGAAATTCATGTTTTAAAAGGATAAAAAATGATTCATGAATGTTGAATTCATACCGTAAAAAGGATGCATGTTGTGAAATATTACAAAATAAATCCAAATGACTACAATCTACCTAGACTAAAGAGAATATTCATCTATATTGGAGTCTGAGTTTCAAATGGTTATTTTATTTTAGCCCTCTGGTTTTAATTTTGATTATCACCTTTAAAATAAATTTCATTCCCCACATTAATCTCTTCAACTCTAGCATCATTCATGGAGAAATATATTAGAAATCATATAATCATCATTTCTTTTTAAAAATTTCATTATTGACATGAATAGATGTTTAAAATGGGAATGAAATGATTATAGGTAATCATGATTTATGTTTTTTAAAACATGTTTTTAGGAAAAAAATGATATTCGAAGATGAAATTATACTATGATATTTCATGATTTGAATTTTTGAAATTCATATTTTCCATTTTGTTAATATTTTTATTTTACATGAGAAATTATACAAAACCATACGTTATAATTCCTAATAAAATTTCTCGAATAAGTATATCTCATTTTGTTCTATATTAAATTTCTTGAGAGACTGTGAATGATCTATTCTTGAAATTTCTTCTCATCCTATTGAGGCTACGACTGTATAGAAACCAATTTCAGCATGATTAGTTATATTGTATAAATGATATAATTATTATTTGACCCACCTTGATATTAAATCATTTGGTTTCCCTTAGAATGCACGAATAACCTTATTAAAAAATATACATGGTAACACATTTTTAAATCCATTCATGACCTTCTCAAAGTATGATTCATGATATTCAAAAGGATATGTTTGGGGGATAGTATATACATTGGGAATAGGGATGTAATTTATTTTTAAAATGGTTCTCATGATATTTGGGGAGATTCTATGTTTTCAATGAACTTTAATACTCACCATAATTGTTAGAAAAATAATAATATAGAAAAAATAATAACAAATTTTAAATAATTGGGTTACTTCTTAGGATCGATGAAAAAATAACCAATGGAATATTTGTAGAGACCCGAAGCCTGACGTACATTGACATTACATTAAATTTGCGTAATACTTAGTACATAACAAAAACACACACACAAGGATCGTATTAGTTTAGTGTCTTTGGAAACTCGGAATATAATCTTCTAATCCTGGTGAAAGATCTTCAACATCTCCCATAAAGATCTTCCTTTTTTTTATATCTAAAACCTTTATTTATATCCAGGGGAAAAGAAATCATAAAAGGGTGAGCTCAAATGCTCAGTAAGGGTAAACAAAAGAAATATCAATCACATCATATAGATAAACACATAACTTTTGGAAATCCTAACCTGTAAAAGAGAGCATAATTTCATAACATGGGATAAATCATGGCAGTGAAATGTAATCACAATAATCATAACTTAAAACATGAAACTTTGTGGAATACACACATAATCATAGAGAATCATTTCTTGTTAGTAAATACTCATTGCCAAGACTATCTTAGTGGACAATGTCTCTTTCTGAACCGATTCACCCTCGTTTCAGTCCTGTTTCACTGAAGCGGTATAACCTACCGTTCCAGCCATGTCTATATCATGAGATATAAAATCTTTACCCAATGAATTGGAGGGAGATATAGGTCCCACCCATCTCATAATGATACCATTCATATGTGTGCCACAAAATCATAAATCATACATCATTGCATAACCCATGTAATAAAATGGGATTCTTAAACATCATGCCATCATAATCCATAAACAATTGATATCATTTCATCATAAGAAAATTGAAGCCATTTAAATCATAGAGACATTTTACTTGAAACATACATATCAAATAATGTCATCATAGACCGAAAATAGTTTTGATAAAAACACTTGAAATGAATTCTTGAGGAAAATATCCTTTCTTCTTTAAAATATTTTTCTTTTCAAAAAATTCCATGCAATTTTAAAAGATAAGGGTTTTGTTGAAAATTATCATGCAATCTTGTAGAGGAAGCTTCTTGAAAATAAGGTGTTATGAAACCGTAAAAATCCATTCAGGCCGTATAAGTTAAAAATAACATTCTCCTCGTATTTTTGTCGGAAAAGTCAAAAAGTACATTATATGGTAACCAAAGGAAGATTCCATTCATACAATGTGGTAAAAAGTCAATAAAGGGTAAAAATGACTTTAAACATTAATGGATGAATGGTAAACATTTTAAAAATACATTTTTTAGAAAACATGGTCATGGATGATAAACGTAACCCCAGTAAATACTATCGAGTAAACAATCTCGGATAAAAATGAGATTGCAAAATTATCCCTTACCTTAGGTCTGACTTGCTTTGTAAGTGTCCGAACCTCCTCTTCTTTGAAACGCCTCTTTGAATCCTCCAATTAGGGAACTATGATTGGTCTTTGAAGAAGACCAGGACCTCTAGGATTATTATAGGGAAGTGGAGAAGGGATTTTGGAAGGGGTTGGCCGAGCTTGAGTGCTCAAATTGGTGTGAGGAGGAGGGGGAGGAGGTGCCCTTTTATAAGGGAGGAGAGGGGCACCTTAGGAATATCTCAAAATATTATTTTATATTAAAGTCAAAATCGGTTTATAATGGTTCCAAAGGGTCTTATTTCGAATATAAAGTGGTGATGGGTCGAAATCATATCAACCAATAGGATTTAGACAAGTTTAGGTTATTATTTTAACCTTATCAATTAGATTTAACTCTAAGTTAAATAATTTACCTTTTACCGTGTCTTTTTGTTTTCTTACACTATATGGTTAATACACTTACTATAACATGAAAAATGAACCCCAAGTTGTTTATTATTAATATATATATCCTTATCTAAGTCATTTTTCCGAACCGTAGATTTTTAGGAATAAAATAACAATTAATAATATAATATTTGATTTAAAAACTATTTTGTGTCCATTTTGTCACTATTTGATATATGATTTTTGTGAAAGGCATAACAAAATTATATGTTCAAACCAAGTTAATTAAATCAACACTATTATATCATAGTAACCTATAAAATTAATGGAATTCATAAAAAGTCTCAAATTACATTTATTTGGGAATTTATAACATAAATTATGTTAACATTTCCTTAAAAGAGTAATTATTGCATCATCGTTGTGTCACAAATAAATTAATTTATTTAAAGTCTAAAAATTATAAATAAAATATCATTATTTAGGAAATATTTTTAGCTTTCTAATAAATATTTATAATCTAATTTTTCTTATGTATAAACCCATATTAAAAATGTTTTAATTAATAATCTTTGATTTTAACTATTTTAACTATTCATTAAATAAAATAATATTAAATGTCATAATCTAATCCAAGTGGAACTAAATGGTCATATTATATTCATAAGGTTGTTTTTGGTCGAATTAAACTTATCCAATAGAATTAAGACATGTGTTAGGGTAATAGTAATATCATATTTACCCTTAGTTACCCTATTTACTATTAACTGCGGTAAAAAAAGTAAAAAGTTACTATTCACCAAAAAAATTATTTTTATCTCATTGAACCACATATTACTTACTGATATCAACCGTGTCTGTCGGATTTTCGAAATTCAATTCACAGAAGCGGTAAAATTACGTTTTATGCAAAATTCAGTTTTTAACCTACCACTTAGTGGTTTCACTATTAATCAAAAATTGAAAGTTTTCAGAAAAATACCAAAAATTAGGTCTATGCTATATTTGATATTATGAACTCAAAAATTATTTATATTTTACCAAATTCAAAACATATCAGTTGCACTAATTAATTTAAAATTTAATTTCCGTCGTCAAAACAAATAGCGTGTTCTTAAGAGATAATAACTATCAAAAGATTGACACTTGTTTATGTCTGGTTTTAATTTGAAATTACATCCAATGAACAAAATTGTATTAAATTGTAATAATATATTCTAAATATACTTTCAAACCACTCAAACTAATAATTTATCACTATTAATTATTTCTATTGAAAAAGTTGTTTTTAATTAAAATTTAGTACTTTTCACTATTCATCAAAATATGAAAGTTATCCGAAAATCACCAAAATTTCACCCTAAGCTAATTTCGATATTTCTAATCCAAAAATGAATTCCATTTTGAAAAATAAAATTTACAAAATTTCAAAAAGTGGTTATTACTATTCATAATGGCTAGTTTTAATAATATTTTAATAGCATATTGTTGTTTAGTGAAACTCGTTATTGCGTAATACACTCGCTATCGAGGAAGGTCGCGATTGCGTGTAATGCAAGGAAAGTCAAGGATGCGTGTTGTGCAAGCTCCTTTTGGTGTAGCGTACAACACAAGACATTAGTGAAATTAAAAGAATATTTTTCATAAAATCTTGGGCTGTTACAATATTGATCATTTTTACATATGGGGTTAGGATATGGATGTGATATTTCTCTTATAAACATATTAAAAAATAGGTAAAACCCATGTTATGGAGATTTATTCATTATTATAACTCATTTCATGTGACCAATCTGAGCTTTTAAGAATTAAGAGAAGAAATTTTCAAGATTATTTCAATTTTTATGTTTTTAAATAATTAAATATGCTAATGATACAAACCACTTTTTTAAAAATTACTTTTATTTACCACATAAAAAAATAATCCATTCGGACATTGAAAACATAATGAAAATCCATCATGATTAATTTTTCCTTTATCAATATATGGTGGATATATTATTCCCCCTACATGCCTATAATATGTGACATTTTCTAGATGTATGGGAAATATTCTAGTAAAATATTTGACATTTATATACGAGTAAAAATAATTTTATTTGAATTAAATTGAAATTGGAATGTATAAGATTGACGCATTGAGAGATTAACGTGAAAGGAATCATATGAAAAATAATATCCAAATAGGAAATGTAAAATACAAGATTGAATTTATTTAATTGAATAATTTGGAGTTGATAGAATTATTGTGAGGGATATTCCAAAATTTATTTTCCAATTTCTAACATCAGTTTTTTTTAATTTGAAATTTAAATATTGTTATAATGTGGTTCCCCTATGTCTTTATTGATGTTAAATTATTGATGAAACACAATCTCTATGTGTAGGGAATTTTCAGAAGCATATTGTTTCCAGTATATTTTAATATGAAACATATTTTTTCACATTAAATTATTTATAATTTCATTATTAAATTTATTATTTATATTGTTTTAGTGTATTGTGAATATGTGAAAATAATCATAAATGTAATTAGTTTCATAATAAATATGATTTTCCATGAAAAATGATAAGTTAATAAAATGTCTTAATTCTCATAAATAATGATCTGGGTTGAAAAATTGTCAAAAATGTTAGAAAAAAAAATAAAATCATAAATCCCACATTAATGACTTGAATTACATTGGAGAATAATAGAAGATGAATGATTTTGTAAAAAATATAATTGGGGTAAAGAAACATGTTTCATGATGTGACATATCTAGTCATTCCACGACACATCCAAATAAGTTCTATAAAATTCTCATATCATGAATAAAGCTTTAATATTGTTGAACCCATCCATTTCACATCAATAAATCAGGATTCATGATTTAATTATTCAAGAATGATAAAAACTGAGAATCATTGATGTAATAAATGAATGGCGACCCTTTGTTCCCCCCATGTAGTTCCATTAGGAACCAAGACCCATTAATGAGGCCATTAATGATAGCCTAATAATCATTTATCCCTATAAGAGGATGTGGGAGGGGGGTTGAAAAAAGGATCATCTATTATAAGTAATCAACCATTTTTCTCTATAATATAACATTAAAAATTCTTTTGAATTTCCATTCTATATTTTTTTTATTTATTCTACAATGTTACATACATTTTTATATAGATTTAATTTTTTTCTTCCAATGCAAAATTTATTTACCTATTCCCTCCTTTGTACGTTGTCATTTTATAATTTTTTATGGTAACTGACTAAACAACATTTTTTCATTTGGGGATGTTTAATGGAATTCTATATTATTTCTTCATAAATATTTTAAATGATTTAATATAATTTGTGTTGAATGAGAGGGAATTGTATTGGTTTTGAAATTTTCCCCCAAGAATGGACGTTGAATATCACTTCAACTTCCTATGAAATCATAATTCACTCATTTTCCTTGGGAAAAATATTATCCAATAGAGTTGAGGGGTATCATGGGATGAAAAGAAATCCAATATATCATGTCCTTTTAAGAATTTTAATATTGATCAAGGAGTGTTCCCTACAAGGATATTGGAGGATGTTGGATTTGTTGTGTTGAATATATTTTCTGGGCATAATAAATTTCACAATCAAATTAATACAGTAGAGATCCTTTTTTGATGTGATTGATTACCAATATTAAATTAATAAAAAAATGTATAATGATGTAACCTATGTGAAAAAACCATATTACCATGATGGTTCCTCCTTAAATTATTTATGATCCATATGTATTTAGTTTAGTTTTTCATTCAATTATATTTCATTTATTTTCCAAAAAAAGATAAACATTTATTTAAATAAATATTAAAAACAAAAAATTACAAAATTATTTGAATTATAATTAGAGATTAATCAAATATATGGCTCCTCATATGTGATAAACCTATTCAATATCTATTATGACTTATAAAAATAAATAATAATTTTTACTACCTTATAATAGGCACATCACTAATAGTTTTTTCTCTTCCTACTAAATTAATCAGACTCCAATTACTCATCTAAATGTTATTTTAATACTATTGGGATTGTAATAAAATTTGGTCCCACTAATGTTTTGACTACTAACCATGTAATGGTTGTGAATATGGGGACACATGAATTTGAGTAAAAGGGGTCTTTCATGGTGTCTATCAGTTTCTTATTAATTGATATGTACATGGATGCACACCCAAGCACTAAGGTGTGAGATAATCATACAACTATATCCATTATTGTGACATGAATGTGAGAACTATTGTAATCTACATATCCCACTAGGGAAATCAATAGGAACCCCTCAACCACATGTCCATGGATTATATTTCCCAAATATAACCTAATGTGGACACAAAACCAATAATAGAGACCTATTATTATACATGAATGCCTATTTATGTCATATTTGGGGAATATTTTGTTTAATATATCAATCTAGGGAAATGTAATAGAATTTATGGGGTAGAGGAATTTCAATTAATTGAGGAAATAAATAAAATTTTTTTTCTTTATCGTTGATAAATCATTGAAAAACATGGAAATGGAAAGAAGAATAAATCTATATAGTTAAATTTACAATAGGAAAACACTCAAAACATGAGGTAGAACATCTACATGTTCTAAATGAATATCATGTATTAAAATTATTAGGGGATAATAATTGTTCCCCCTATCATATCCCTTAGACAGTTTATTTATATCAGCATAACAATTTTCATAGTAATTTCATAGATAAAGATGAAGATTAAAAATTGGAAATAAATTAGTTGTGATTCCACAGTGTAACAACCAAATATTAGAAATTATGGAAAACAGTTTCGATAAAATATATAACATGACATAAAAATATTATAATTGAATGTAAGACACTGATACATAAGTATAATCATTTATAAATAAATTATATCTTTTTGATGGTTTATGATTCTCTCAACATCGTGTTTAAAAAAAATATGAGACCCTATTGAAATATTATTATTTAAACATGACAATTACTACCCTAATGTTATGATGGATGGTATGTATATGAATAACTAAATTATGAAAATTATATGTTTTACACATGTATTAAATGAATTCCATGGTTATGTATTAATTAGAAGTATATTAAGAACCATCTGTAAGAAAAAGGTTTGCATTATAAAAAACTATATTTTTCAAAAAGTTTGTTTACTTGCGCTTTGTAAATATAATATAAAAATATCAATTACATTAAATTAAATTTATAAAAGTAACATCATTATTTGAATTGCAATATTAAAATATACATTGGCTTAATTTTATAGATTTTCAATATAATATTGATTTTTTAGTGAATAGATAAGAATACTTAATTTTTCAAAAATGTCATTTATTTAAATAAAATTTGTAATTTATGGGAAAATATGATTAAAATTTTATTAAATTTCGATTAATATTATTATTTTATTCTTCCAATTAATTAGATTTTAATTACCTTAAATATATATTTTCTCATTTTAATTTTTGTGTTTAAAAATACATTTTTTATGAAAACTATTTTAATTTGAATGATGTTTCCCTATTTCAATTAATAGAAATAACCGCTAATGTGTAATTATTAAAACCAAATTTGTTGGTTATGAATATAAATTATTAATCTGAATTTAAAATAATGATTATTTCTATTCATACAATTAATATAATATCATAATTTCTTATAGAAAATATATTTCATGAAATCCACATATTCATTGCGTCCACAAGATTAATTTTAAGAGGAATTTATAAAAATAATGAGAATAAATTTTTCAAAGTGGATTATATATTTTAAACAAGAATAGTTAATATTATATAATCAGATCAAATTAATTTTTTCAAATAATGATTACTAAAAACAATAATGATTAATTATCATATTTAAGGTAAAAATTAGTTTACAATGGGATTAAACTAATATTATAAGGGTTAAAATGTCATAAACTTATCCGAACCCCATTTTACGAACATAAGTAGACCTTGTTGCCATTAATTTTTTATAATGACTCATTCTATTAGCTTTTTCAGGGAGTAAAAAATAAATGTTTCATAATATTTTAAAAAATTCTATGTGTGTCATATCCTATACTAATAAAAGGACACCCCATATCCCCCCTCTTAAAACATCAAAAACATTTTTTATAAATAATTCCCCAAAAAATAATAAATTATTTCCTCCAAAAACTCATATAATACTTATTTATATTAGTAATATCTATTATAAATTATTTAGGTATAAACCTAATGATGTTCTTCGAAGAAGTGATAAAATTATGAAATGTGCATATTTGATTTATTTATTATTCCACCTACTAAAAATATTTTAAAGTTATTATAATTTAATCATAAAGTTTTTGACAATATCCATATATTTTATTATATAAATTGATTAACCATTATCCATCTTTAGTTATGTCAAATGGAAACAGAAATTATCGATCGTGAGTACGACAGACTACCGCCTTACGAACTGATGTAATTTGTCTTCCGTAACCCCCTTTCATGGATAAAATCTAATTCTGGATTTAAAAAAATTTTATTTTATCTATGAAATTATTATAATTATGTAATTATGAAATCACATATACCTTCTTACATTCCCTTATGTGGGTGATTTGATATCGTCACTTGTGTGTATGGCGGACTACCCGCACACGAAGTGATGTGATTTCTTTTTATCACTTACGATTTATAAGCAATTATTTAAGTAAACATTTAATGAATATATGTTAAATTTAATACCAAAATTCCCATTTTATAATATAATATCATATCAAATTTTATTACTTACAATCCATTGGAAATCAACAACATCGTTCTTTCGTACGTGAGGACTACCACATGTACATAGCGATGTGAAATGATTTTCATTTTAATATTAAATAGATGATAACAAGAATTTAATTTATTAATATAAATTATATATATAATTATAATTATTTTTTTGAATATTAAATATTATTTACTTTTTATTCATTTTGTCCTTCGGGAAAATGGTGAAAAAGTTCACACGTATAGACAACATGCCGCCTCCAAGAATGGTGTAATCCATTTTCTACCAATAAATTATGTAGGTTACGATAAATACATATATAATGAATATATATGATACTAATTTCATGTTTAACAATCTTGTGATTATTAAACCAAGAGAAGTGTAAATGTATTGAAAATATGAAATCGAAACATACATGAAACACTATGCTATTATTACAGTAAATAATTATTTTAACAATGAGTTGTTAATAAAAGGGAAATAAAATACAATAATTATATAATATGTGATTTATATATATATTTCTATGGTTTTTAATATATTTATAATATGCTGATATTTATTATTCATGAGTTCTATACACATACAAAGGATGTCGATCTTAAGGTAAGTGTTTCTCATCAACTTTTAATTTCATGGGATATATTCCATATTCACCTCTCATTTGGTTGTGTGGTGTTTATATAACCCATTTTCATATGTTATCGGATGAATCAATTTATCATTAGGTTATTTAAACTTTTCTGTGGATTTATTCTTTTTAAGGGATTATGAATCTTGTCTTACCAAAATATAAAGTTTGTATTTCACAATCTCATAATTTTTCAAGAATATTTTTTTTAAGTCTCACTTGAGGGAATTATTCGATACATATAAAACTAAATATATTTTAGTATTATATAGTTATTCATGAAACATTTTGTGAAATATTATTTTTTTCCTCACATTGTTAATTAATATATTTATATATAATGTTTTTAGAAAATCTGACTTTTTTTCTCTTCGGTTGAAAATTGCTTTTTCTTCAATAGCCACGATTTCTAAAAATAATCTCAAAAAAATATTTTTAAATTATAAAAATAATTTATTAATGAAAACCATAACCCGATTTAACTTTGTAACAAATTGTTATATATTAATATTCTTGTCATTTTCTAAACGTATATCATTTTATCCCTTTTACAATAGTGTGAATGAAATGTTTTCTTAACTTATTCAACGTGTATAGAATTACAAACCATCATGAACACTCATTTATCTAATTCTTCTAGCACAGGTTTATATATATATTAGTTTAAATAATTTATTTTTTTAATTTCATTAATTTTTTTTTAATTTCTGAATGATATTTTCAAGGTAATGAAGGTCATTTTCCTCAAAAATGTTATTAAAGTCATTATTTCAGTATTTATATTCTTCAAGAAAAAGTAAATTTTACTTATGCTTAATTGAAATTCTTTCCTAATAATTTTCTAATTAGTATTTATATAGATGGATAATTATATGTTTTAATAGGGATATAAAATTTTAATAATATTTTCATATTACTTATAATGCTCAATGATTATGATTATTAATTGGTAATGTTTTTAAAATTTATTATGTTAGTCATCAATAATAAATTTTCTTCACTATGATTCGACCATTTATTATATATAATGAATTTATCTTTTTATGTGGTTTCTTGGGCCTGGTATAGCCCCGTGACACATCGTTATGTCTCATGAGTCAAACTACAATAGGATTTTTGGCCAAGGACTTTCCGATTTAATCAAAATGTATTGTAATGAGGCCTTGATAATATGGTTTGGATTTATGGAACGATGATTTCATTAATTATATGATATGTCTTTGGTGTGCATGTGATTATCTGATTAGTTAGCATATCATTGAAAATGACTCAAGATCATATGATTACATATATGACATTTTTGAATCATCATTTATATCATCCATATTATGATAAAGTTATTAATTAAATTTACTGTGTTTCAGTTATTTAACTCTCAAAATAGATTATTCATTATTTAGTGATATATTCAACTATACAGATACCATTAATGAGAATTTGAGCACACCCATTTCTTCTATATCTTTCCCCCGAATTCCATGATGAGTATTATTATGATATACCAGGATATAATAATTGAAATAATGGTGTAATATAAGAAAATTTATTATTTTGTTATTTTTTCATTGGTAATTTGATATTTATGTATTTAGATTATTTAACAATACTACTAATGTATCCGGTCCTTCATGATGTGATTCCATTAATCTTATGACATTTTAATTAATAAAGCTTCACCTCTATACGAGCAGGGCGGGGGACTTTACATTTATTATCAAAATATGCTTAGTAAAAACCATATGAACTATATTTAGGAAAAAATATATTATGGAAAAAAAACCAATGATATACAATTAGGGTATGTATATAATAACATCCAAATGTTTTGATAAGGGGGATATTATGTGGTTTTTTTATAAATAAATCATCATATGTATAATAAAATAGAACATGGTTATTCCATAGATGTACCTCAGGTTAATTTCTCTGAAAAATGAATATGAAGAATGAATAGATAATTACATATAAAATGAAAATGGTCCTTATTGTGCACCTGGTTTGACACTCTAATTGAATAATCTTAGGATAGTTCACATTTTTTTATAAAATATTTTGAAATATATGAAAATATTTCGATGGTTTTAACACATTCTACAAAACATCCATGTTTATGAATATGAGATAAATAATTCAAATATTTATCAATTTATGATAATGGTTTCACCAGTTTTTGGATAATACATTATGTTTCATAATTATATTATCTAATTGAGTATATTCCACTATTTTTGGAATGGATCCAAACATAGGGAATAAAACTGTTTCAAATCAAATACCCCATGCAGGGATTTCCCTCTTAGATATGATAATGAAGATGAACCTGGATCTATAACTATAAAAGATCATAATATAACCATATAGTGGTAAATGAATAAGGTTTTGATTAATAAACATTACTTTTGGGTGCATTTAATATATTCTAATTTCCGAGTAATTTTATTAAAGTATATGGAATTATTTCGAGACTACATGCTTTGAAGGGATATGATTCTAAGGTGTAGAGTGCCCAGAATTTAATTTTGAACTTTTTAAGGTATTTTCAGTAAACGTGCAATCAGGAGTTTCTAACAATTGAAATGGTTCTTGTATTAAAAGTCATAGGGCTCCATTGAACTTGAAATGCCGAGATTCTATTTTAAAGGACATAAATTTGGCCGGGAAGGGTTGGAAGGAGAAATTATTTTTTGGACTTTTTAGAAAATAATAAAATAGCTTAAAAGGAAATATTATTTTGTTTTCTCAATATTGAGCGGAGGATGGTGGTGTAGCTCTATGGTGATGAGCCGACGATGAGGCACATTAAATGAGTTTCCCTAATGGCTCCTTGTAAAAGAGTTACCGCTATGATGTCTCATAAATGTAATAGCATACCAGAAACCATGCGACATGTTTCATTTTTTAAAAAACATATTGAAGAGTTGATAATTAAACCATGGGAAATCCTCTATCAAACCTCCAATAATATTCCTCTCTAATGAAGAATGACGAACACCAGCGGATCATCGTTGACCTTGATGTACCCCGAAGAACAATGTTGGTAAGCGACTTACGACATCGGCCTCTTGAAACCTCAAGGATGGAATTCTATGACAAAAAATTTCAAACATGGAAAGGGGTTGATCAATTTTATGTTTTCTCAGTTTTGTTTGGAAAACAATGAACGTAGATCAACCCACAAACAGGTTGATCTACAGATTGTGTGTTCTTGCTGGAGGGTGGCTTATTTTGGTGTTCCTATATCAACGATTAGATTATCAATTTAATTGATTGAAAAACAATCCCTAAACATCCACATGTTGTTAATAAACTTCTAAGGCTGAGGGATCATGCCGATATGAATAAGGACTGATCCTCCCACCCTGATATGTGAATTCTTCATGGATGAATTTCTCAAAATGGCAGCAAGGTGAGTTCGAGGTTGTCGCAGTGAACGTGGAAGCTATAAGATCTCGTTAGTGCATGCAGTGTGAAGATTGGACCACCAGAGAGAATCTACTGGTCTGTCAAAGTACCTACTGGCGTGTTGGTACCGAAGATAGTGCCAACAACGTGCTGAATGGCAGTTCTACAAAGCCACTGACAATGCCAATGGCTGGGAAAGATAGTGCGATGAGGGATTGAGCATGCGGCTGCGTCACTGGAGACCCACAACACCGAGTTGAATGGTCAACCCAATGACTTGGTCCAGGGGTGACATGGAAGGACTCGACCATGTGAATCACAACATGTAGTGGGTCGCCGTCACTTAACTACTGTAGATGGGAGGCCCCACGACAACATGTAGGGCAGTAGGGGGGAACACGACATTTAGCCATGTCCCAGGAAGACAGACCAGACGGTCCACCCATGGATGAATAGGAAGGGTGTGGGATTCCCCCTCAGGCTGAACCCACCCTACTGGGCCCTGGCCGGACCAGAATTGGTTCGGACTGGACCAAGACCTAATCAGTCCTTGTTTCACTAATATGATTATATCTCTCAAACTGGGATTCTAATTGTCGCTCCATCAGTGGAATTAGAACCCTTTTGACTAGGAGGTCCTTATGAGATATTCTACATGAGATTTTATGGATGTTGGAGTAAATCTAGGATGGATCAAATTCGAATCAAACTGGACCCATTTTTACAGAAAAAAATCCCATATCTTACAAACCCGGAATCTGTTCGACGATCCTTCTATTTCATTGAGACATTTTAGATGATATGGTCCTTTGGGTCACTCTATGTGAGACATCTAGGTAGTTGAGGTATGAGCAATGAATTTATTTGTGGATCTTATTAGAATCAAGTGTGTTATGTGTTTGAATCCAGTGTTTGGATGAGGCAATAAAAATGAATAAGAACCCTATGTGGTTCAACACCTAGCAACCATGTGTTAATATTCACCTAGAAACCCTATGTTGATAAGATTATAGTGTCTCAATTTGGGTCAGAATCTAGAGACCCCATGTGGGTAAACACATAGCGACCCTATGTGGATCAGCCCCTAGAGACCCTGTGTAGATCAGCACCTAGCGACTCTATCTGGATGAGAACCTAGAGACACTCTGTGGATCGTTTGCAGAGCCTCTAAATAGAATAATATGTTCTAACCATACAAATAATCATTTTTACTTATGTAATTATGTTATACCTATTATGAGATGTATTTTAATTCTTGCTAGGTATTTTGAGATATTTCTTGGGGGTATGACCTCGTTGTTATTTACATGGTTTTATTTCCCATAGTGTATTTTTGAGAGACCTATCAGGGGTATAAGGGTCCCTACAAATTATTGTTATACTGACCACTACACGGGATTTACCTGCACATGTAGTATATTGTGAAGATGACATACAACTTTGACTGGGATGTTGGGGAGCCTAGGCTAGACGGTGCTCATAGGTGGATCGATAGACGTGGTGTGCTTCATGGATAATAAATAGATATTTTTTCCAAAACTTTGAGTAGGATTATTTCCAGATGACCTTTAGGGAATTTACATCCTTTGGTGTACCTTCCTTTCAGTTGAGCTAATATTCTGGATCCTTTCCATTCAATTCACACACTTTACTCTCAATGGTGGTACCCTGAGGTTATTTTACAATTTTTCATTACATTATTGGTTTTTATGTGTATTACAACCTATCTCTATGTGAATGGTTTAATGTAAATGCATTACCATTTTGGGATATGACTTCCAAGAGATTTTCACCAGTCCCTGGTCATGGAAGGCAGTCTTGGGTTAGTCACGACATGGGACCTGGGGGTGGGTCGTGAAAAAGTTATTTCAGTGGGCGGTTTCATCTACCAGAGTAACAAAGTTATTGTATTTATTATGGAGGGAAATATTTTTAAGTCTCTTGAGATTGGATTTTAGTCTGGATAGACTGGTTTTGGTGGGGATACCGATGTATCCATACACCAGGACCATGAATTCTTCATTCCAACTCAATACACAAAAATAGTGGTTGTGTTTGTTTTAAAAAAGATTGTATCTTCATCTCTTTTGATTCATATCACCGAGTATAACATGTTGATCATGGAACAATTTTTTTCCTACAGCACTCCACCACAATGATAGACATCCAAGATTCCCGTGAGGGATCGGGACGATGTCCCAAAATGAAATGATGCATCCGTACATGGTCCACTTACATCGATAGCACCATCGGGTGGTGCACCAATAGCACCACCACGCAATGAGAAGAAATTTCTACCATCCCCACCAGTAGAAAATTCACATCTACTGATCTCATTGTAATAGTTCTAGAGACATTGGAATCCTAGGTTTCGAAGTGAGACATATCCTAAGGAAGTTGAGGATTTCATGGAGGCAGTTATGAGGGGTTTTCTTTTGGTAGAGACACGTACAGACCAGATGGTGCTCATATATGCTAACCATTTTTAGGAACGAACATGATATAGTGTAGTTTGACACTATATACACATGATGATGCAACCCTTAAATGTTTGGAATTCGAGAGCCTCTTCAAGGTAGAGTTCATTCTAGCGACACTACACTCAATGCATATTCAAGAGCTTCTCCCCCTATAACAGGGCAACATGACTGTGAAACAGTACTCAGGGAGATTTACTAACCCCTCCCGCTACTCCATTGACATAGTACTATCCCTTTAATACAAACCCGGAAAATTGAGTAGGGAATCTGATGGGATATCTGGGCTTTGATTTTTTCCCACTATCTTATCACAGGATGGAGTACTAGAGCGAGCTCTACTAGTGGAGGGCTTCCTAGATGAATATTAACTGATGGTGAGAGACACCACCATATGAAAGGTGGTTGAGTCATTAGTATTAGTTATTGGGCAGGTGAAATAAAGGCCCTAGCGGTATAGACCTTCTAGAAGATAACCCCAGGATGTTGGGTCAGTTTTATAAAGCATGCGTGGTAGAAGAGGACATCTAAGGGCTAGAGTTTGTTACTACTACAGCGGAAATGTAAACATGGTTTGTGACTATTTGACTCCCTGCACAGTTGAACAGAAGGCTGTTGAAAGACTATTGAGGCCGAGATAGAGATATGAATGAGGAGGTCCATAGGACGGCAGACGTGGTAGGGGAGCAGGCCGAGCGGTAGTTGGTGGGTAACAGTTTAAGGCACAACCACCACCCACCTGGAGGTCCACCACGGGTTTAAAGAACATGTGGACGGGGGCAAGGCCAGCTTTAGGATATTTAGAACTATGACCACGATGCTCTTGATACCATTAATGGTTCAATCTACGTCTTCTCCCCCTTAGTTGTATTTCTCAATGACATAGGTTCTAGCCATTATTTCCTTTCCATGGATCTTGTGTGAGGTTC
Organism: Viscum album; assembly: GCA_963277665.1. Taxonomy (NCBI): domain Eukaryota; kingdom Viridiplantae; phylum Streptophyta; class Magnoliopsida; order Santalales; family Viscaceae; genus Viscum; species Viscum album. Next base: position 595,964,416 of record OY728159.1, on the reverse strand, counting down.
AAAGATTTTTCTGGAGCTGTTGGCTCGATCCATACTATGAGAGACTCTAACATGAGGGTATTCGACGATTATACACTTGTTCCAGAAAATTGAGCTTACTCTCTAAGACAAGATAATTGGTTGGGATTTCATAGTAGAGGCAATGAGGCCTTAAAACATCATCTTGGGTATGGAATTTTTATCTATATTCTATGATATGACCGGCTGTTTTAGGCCCAATGTGTTGTGTGTTCATGAGGATGGGATCATGTTTTCATTCACTATAGAGAATGGATCTTTCGCAACATAGGATGAAATTTCTTGAAAGTGGGTTCCCCCGATAACTCACCAATTTGATAAATTCACCCTCAGTTTGGTGGATGAGAGGAGTCAAAGATTTCATATAGTGGTGGTTAAGTCTGAGGATTTCTTTCAATATGATATCTTGGGTCTACCTCCTCCCAAATATGTATACTTATGAATTGAATTATACCCATGAATGGCAACGTTATCTACATCAGCATATCGGATGGCTCTTGTGGAGCTTGTTGAGTTTAGGGTATAGATGGATGACTTGTAGAAGAAGGGGTTTGTATGACCCAAGGTTTCCCCAGGGGAAGAACCAGTGTTGTTTTACAAGAGGGAATATCGGAGCATTAGGCAATGTGTGGACTTATAACTCCTAAACTAGGTGACCATGAAAAAAAATGTATACACAGTCCTGGTTTGATGACATCTTCAATAAGTTAATGAGAGTGAGGTGGTTCTTGAAGAGAAACCAAAAATGAGGCTTTAATCAGCTTCAGGTACAAGACGAGGATGTACTAAAGACAGCCTTTAGATTCCATATGTCCAATATGAGTTTTTTGTGATACCTTTCGGCGCGACCAATGTCCCAGCAGTCTTTATGAGACTAATAAATAGGTTCTTCCATCCTTACCATGATCCTTTTGTGGTAGTATTCATTTTTTACATCTTGGTGTACGTAGTGTCGTAGGAGGATAATTATACACACCCGTAGATAGTCATAATTTCACTCCAATAGCACTCGATTTATGGTAAGCTCTCGACGTGCAAGTTCTAGATTCAATAGGTCCACTTTCTACCACCTAGAAGCATGATTGAGGTGCAGAGTTTAATGGGATTGTCCGGTGACTACTAGGGGTTCATGTCCGTCTTCTCCAGAGTAGCTTCACTTATCATATCTTTGACGAAGAAGGGAAAACCTTTGATCTGGATAAATAAATTCTAGTAGATACTTCCATCAATTGAGTTAGATCATGAAAAGAACTACCATATTATGTTTTCCAGTGGAGGGCATCGACTACGAGGTACACATTGATGCATCAGGGACTGGACTATGTTGTGTCCAAATGTAGGAGTGATCAGTAACTATCAATTTCTCATGGTAGTTGATCCATCATGAGTAGAACTATCTGATTAATGACCTAGAGTTAGTAGGAGTGGTCTTTTCTTTGAAGATGTTGTGGAACTGCATGACAGGTGAATATTTTACCCTTTAATATGACCAAAAGAGTCTTATCTACATCTTCTCAAAAAAAGGATGTAAACTTGAGATAGTGGAAATGGATAGAGTTTCTCATGGACTTTGACTTTGTTATAGTATATAATATTAGGAAGGAGAAAGTGGTGGAAAAAATAGTCATCAGGAGGTCAGGTTTACAACAGCCGAGTGAGGAAATGAAGCAGCTTTCCACGATGTAGATATCCTCCATGGATAGCTATGGAGTAGCTTACCTCAAGTATATTATTGTCACTCCCACACTCCTTCAGTGAGTTAGGAAGAACATCATGTGAACATTGAATACGAAGCCCGACATGCTCAGATATACATTGAACGTGATATTTATGTATTTTTGATAGGTGGGTAGAACATCATCTTTTTTAGAGGATGCAACGTAGTAACAGTGACGTCATGAGTGGTGATGTTTAGGGGGTTACATAGCTCCACATTAGAATTAATCCATTTTTGGAAACGATGTACCATGACATTCGACGTTAGTACTAGTGGAAAGGGATGATGGAAGTAGTTCTAGAGTTCATTTCACGATGCCTCACTTGTCAAAAATTGAAAGCCAAGTATCAGGTCCCCGCAGGCTTGATGCTACCACATTTGGTACTAGAGTGAATGTAGGATGGTATTTACAGGGCCTTCCTGACGACGTTACCCCACACACTTAGGTTCCATGAGTCTATCTAGGTGATTGGTGACCGACTCACCAAGTCGGCTCACATCTTTCCCATCTGGTAGTAGGGGTCAGAAGATGGATTGGGATTCCTCTACATCCAAGAGATAGTGTGTCTACATAGTGTGACTTCAACGCTCATCTTGAAACATGATGCATTCATTACATTCATGTTGTAGAAGGTGTTGTAGGAGGAATTATGGACCCATATGTTCTTGAGAACAACATTTCACCCCCAGACAGATGGTCTGACAGAGTTGACCATACATAATGTGGAGGATATTTTTCTAAATTGTGTCCTGGATGTCAGTCGCAATTGGGGGGACCACCTACTACTGGGGTAGTTTTCAAACAACAAAAACAATCAATCCACCATTACCATGACACTGATTGATGCCTTGTATATGTTGCAATGAAAATCACCTCTATAATGGAAAAACCTAGGGGTGTCAGCACTAATGGGTCAAGAGTTGGTACAAGATACTAGTGAGAAGGTATAAATAATCCTTGAGAAGATGGGGATGGCACAGAGCTGACATATTTCATATTCTGATTGGGGATAGAGACCCTTCAGTGTTAGAGGAGGGAGACCATGTTTTATTTTGTGTCACACCCAGATGATGATTATATAGATTTTTATATGGCATCAAGTGATCCCTGAGGATCATTGGACCTTTGTAGACTCTTAATAGAGTTGTTAAGGTGGTGTACTGCCATTCTCTTCCCCCATAGATGCACTGAGTGAATGAAGTTTTCCATGTTTTTAACTAAGGAGAAATATGAATGATCCATTGAACATCATCGACTGGGGAGAGTTGGAAATTAATGATCGGTTAACGTTTTCGGAGTACCTGGTGGAGATAGATGATCTATGTGAGAAGGTTCTTCATGGGTAGTCGGTTCCTCTGCTGCATGTTCGGTGGAAGCACTAGAACCTCAAAGAGAGAATGTGGGAACAAGAGGCTTAGATTCATTCTTTGTACCCCCATTTATTTGATTAGCCTTTGTTTTAGATTTCAAGGATGTAAAATCCTATGGTGCAGACAATGTAATGTCATGTATTTTCCATGTAATTTTTGCTAAAATTATATGGAATTATTTCGAGACCGCATGCCTTGGCAGCACATGATTTTGAGCCCCTAAGTGCTCAGAATTTAATTATGATCTTTTTAAGGTATGTTTAGTAAAAATGTGAGTAGGTTTTTTAAAATTTTGAACTAGTGCTCAAATTGAAAATTTTAGGGCACCATTGTACTCAAAATGCTGGTATTCTCCTAGAATGGACTTAACTTCAACCAGAAAGGGTCAGACATAAGAGTAAATTTTTGGACTATTAAAACAATAATAAAATAGATTAAAAGGTTATTTTTCATTATTTTCACACCGTTGAGTGGTAGATGGCTGTGCTGTGGTGAGGTGACAAGGCGACGAGGAGACGACAAGACACAATAAATGAAATTCCATGAAGGATTATTCTGTAAGAAACACCACTATGTTGTTTCATAAATGAAACAGTGTAACGACACAACATCACAGCCTAAGAGAAATTATATGACATGTTTCTTTTTGTTAAGAAAACATGTAAGAGTGTTTAGAAATAAAACATAAAAAATTCCCAGATAAAGCTCTGGTGAGATTCCACTCCAACAAAGAAAGGCGAACACTGGTGAAACGTCTTCATCTTCGACGTACCCCGAAGAAGGAACCCGGGAAGCGATGAACGACATTAAACTCTTGAACGCTAGGGGATGGAATGCTGCAACAATGAAAATTAAAAGAGGTAGGGGATTGACCTATTTAATGTTTTCCCCATTCTTTTCCAAAAACAATGAATCCAGATCAACCAACGAATGGGTTGATATGTGAATCATGTATTATTGTAGGAGGGAAAAATATTTTGGGATTCCTTTATCTAGGATTAAATTATCACTTAAATTGAATAAAATACAATTTAAAGACCTACCCATGTTGTTTTTAATCTTCTAACATAGAGGGCATGGGACCGCATGAACAATGGCTCGAGCCTCCCCCCACCCACCTCATATGTGAATTTTTCTTGGGTAAATTTCATAAAATGTAGTAACTGTGAGTTTGAGGTCGTCACCTTGATGTTGATAGTCTGAAAATCTTGTAGGGGTGAGTAGTTTGAAGAACATACCAACATAGAATGTCTGGTGGTCCTCCAATGTTCTCACCGGTGTGCCAGCATCGGCGGCTCTACCGTCAGCATGCAGCGGTGATATTAGTGTGTCGGACGGCAGGGAAATAGAGTCGCCAACCATATTAGCAACAGCTGAAGAAGGTGCTCCCCTGTGTCGCACCAATAAGAAGAGGTTGTGGACCCCGCAGTCGCAGTTCTAGAGACCCACATCACAATGTTGGTGCCGCATTGAATGGTAAACCTGCGGACCTGGACACTGGGTGATGTGGAAGGATGCTGCCAGTCGTCCGCGTCGAAGGCCACATGCATCCCATCACGCGGCGGGGTGATGTCGCTCGACCATGGTCAAAGGGAGTCCTCATGGCGACCCGCGATGCAGAAGGGGGGGGGACCATAATCTCTCCATATCCCATCAAGGATGAAAACCCAGTCTTCCCATGGGAGACTCTGTAGGATGCATGCCTATCCGTCGGGACGGAACTCCCAAATTGGTCAAACCCTCATTTGTGGGATGAACCGGCCCTACCAGTTCAGACCATTGGACAATGGGTAGTGACATAATGGGAACATACCTGGCCAAATTCGAACTGTGTTAGATCGATCTGACCGGGTCAGACCAGACACAAATTCATTCAGTCCCCATTTCACTAAAACGCTTGTATCTCTAAAACTAGGCGTCCAATTGACGTATCATCAGTGTAGTTGTGGCTGTTATGATGAGGTCGTCCTACTGAGATACTCTACGTGAGTTTTCACGAATGATGGTATACGGATGGGTTGCATCAGACATGAATCCATCCGAGATGTTTTTACAAAAAAATCTCATATATTACAGACCGAGTGTGTGTTTGACGCATCGTCTATTCATTGAGACCCTTATGACGAGACATTCATTTGGGGTTACTCTGTGTGGGACATCATTGTGGTTGAGGTGTGACCGATGGATTGATGTGTGGATACTCACAGAATCAAGTGTTTAAACTGTATGAATCCAGTGAACCTATGTGGATCCTCACCTTGAGACCCTGTGTGGATTATCTCCTAGTTACCCTTTGTGGGTCAGCACCTTAGAACCCTATGTGGATCATCACCTAGAGACCCTCTGTTGATCAATACCTAGAAATCCTATGTAAGTAAATACTTAGTGACCATGTGAGGATCATTACCAGAGCCTCGCAATATGATAACATGATCTAGCCTCATGAGAAATCATCATTACTTCAGTACATAAGTTATACCTGGTGTGAGTTGACTACTACTTTGTGCTATGAATTTTGAGATCATTCTTGGACGAATTTCCTCAATAATGTTTCATTTTTTGTATTTTTTTGTTTTGCATTTCTAAGAGACCTTTGGGGTCCTGAGGTCCCTACTGAGTATTGATATACTCACCCCTTCACAGGCTTTGTCAGCATTTGTTTTGTCTGTACATACGATGGATATCATTGACTGGGACTCTGGGGATCCATGGCTAAACAGTGCGTAAAGGTTCGTCGACAGACAATGTGTTCTACATTGAAATCTAAAAGAGGTTTGTACATACAGTTAAGGTACGATTCTTAGGGACGACCTCCGGAGCTTGTACTTCCTTTGCAGTACTTTATTTTCAGTTGGGATTGTATTCTAGTCCCTTTATGTTTAGTTTACACACATTACTCTCAGTGGTTCTACCTTGCAGTGGTTGTACTATTTTTTATTACTCTCTATTTTTAATGAATTATTCTAGATCTATTTGTGTACAAGTTTAAAAGTAATGACTTCCCTTTTTGGAATATGTATCCTCGGTGCTAGTCAGTAGCCCTTGACCTATTGAAGGTGGGCTTGGGGTAGTCACGACACAGGCCCTAGGGGATAGGTCATGAAAATGCATCTTGCAGATCCACAACATTATTTAATTATGTTTTTCAATATATTTCATTAGAAAAATCCATCATATATTGGGTCTAAAAATACATTTATATCTATTAAATGGATAATAACTATACAAAATAAATTTCTCGCATTGGTAAGTAATAAAATAGAGTATGTTTTCATAGAATTATGTGATATATTAGGAGATTTGGATCAACAGGGTTCATTTATTGAAAACACTAAGGATGTATAAGATACTAAAAACATGGAATTTGTGGATTTTAAGTCACTATTATTGTAAAAGGATGTTCCTCATGAAATATTTGTGTTTATGGATAGTAATTTTTTGAATCTAGGATAAAATTTTGATAAAAATGTATCTATATATGAATCTAAATTTATTGGGCCAGCAAGGCATTCTATAGAATGAATTCATAAAAAATGTTTAATATTGACTATTTATATATTGGATTTATCCAATTCTATAAGGAGAACTGGTCTCCCAAACATTGTCATCATACGATTATATAGTTTCATGTGGTATAATGATATAGAAACAATTATCCATGTATCATGAATATGAATTGATGCAAGAGAAAAGATGAAGGATGAGAAAAATATGAATAAAGGGAATTGGGGAAATAATGATTTCCCTGATTTGATAATTGGGAAGAAAAACACTATGGTAATTTCATAAAGGTATGGGGAGATTGCTACATGTGTGGATAGTATGTCCACCATGCTCATTATTTCATGGTAATGAATGAATACTCCAATTTATGATTATATAAATTCAAGGGTATGGGGAACTATAAAAATTAACTCCCCAAGAATAAAGGGAATATACATAAAAATAATCTTAGGGATCAAGGCCATGTTTATTCTATTACTATAAATGATGTGGGAATATTATTGTTCTTGTATTTGGATTCAATAATTATGTTATATGAATATTTTATAAATGATGTTCGTGTTATATGAATTATGATAGATATAAGGAATTTAAATTAGTAGTTTTTTATGGATTTCAGAGAATATGTTGAATGGTACAGATGGCCAAGAAAAGTGATTTAGTGGAATTTTTGTCTTCTGAAAAAACACATGTTTGAGGGATTATATCAATTTATAAATATTATAATCTGAAATAATAAGAAAAAATATTTTTTTTATGAACGTATTTGTATCCTTTTGGGATTATATTACCAATTATTCTGATGAAATTATGGGTTATTACTCTTTGAGAACATTGTAGGAATTATATTAAAATGTTTTGGAAAAAAGGACAACCTATATGTTAGGTGAAAACCATAACATATCAAAATTTCATGGGGCTTGGACCCACAACCAAAGTGTGACAAGGTGATGATCGGGTTAACATTTCATTATTTTTAATAAATGAATTGATTGAAAAATATTTTTGTTAATATTTTGGGGCTAATATTGGTATTTAGATATTAATAATTTACATTACAAGAGTTGTACATTGTATTTTGGTATTGGAAATTATTTATAGACATATGGAATGTCTTTTAAATCATTTATATATCTTACGATATGTTAAAAGATAATTTCAGTGTTTTTGTAACTAAAATTAATTTTATTGTATATTCATTTCATCGAGTAAGTGATGAAGTCCAAATTGATATAATAAATACTAATGGATGATATTTTTTTATGAAATAAAAATATATAATGTAAGAATATATATATTTATATTAATAGTTAGTAAAATAATTACCCAACATCAGGTAAAGTATTTTTAAATAAAAATGTTATCATATTACATCCACATCTATTGAATCGTAAATTATTTTAAATCAACATTTTTTATGGGTTTACATTTAATAACATTACATTGATAAGTACCTTTAATGTGATCAAAGATCTACATCACTGTATATAATTATTTGTTCTTTTCTTTCATGTACATATATTCAGCTTTCACCAATGTTCTCCTACATGGAAACCTAGTTACGTGACATTGTAGATGACCATTGTACATCTCATTATAATTTATCAAGAGGATGATTTACAAACCATTTTTACTATTTTAGTTTTAAAATGTAGTTATTTTCAAATGTAACACAATTAATATTTTAGAACGCTATTAAATCACAAGGTTGGAATTTTTTAAGGGGTAGAATGTGACACCCCCATGATTTTAATACATGATGTTTATAGTTGATGGATTATATGAAAAAAACATCCCTAGAATAGAATCCAATATAATAATAATTAATTATATATTTATTTTTAATTAAATACTATATCATTGATAGCATACGATACATGCATCATTGGGTTTAAATGAAATATGATACACTATTAAAATATTATAATTAAAACTTCATCAATATATCCTAGCCAATAAGGTGAATAATATGATAAAAAATTAATAAATTTAATAATATTACATACATTAAACATTTATAAAATATTTTCAATGCTTATCTATTGATTGGAAATAAAATATGAAGAATCTTATTGACAAATATAGGTTTCATGGAAAACTAATTTTCATAAAAAGTAGGTTAGTCACGATTTGCACACGTATTTTCATCAAAAAAGTTTCCCCAATAAGAAAAATTATTCTAAAAGAGTTTCTTAATTTTTGAAATCATCATATAATAATTACCTTTGGGGTGATATTTCAGGATTTCATAGAAAATATTTATTTTAAAGTAAATAGTAAAAAATATTGTATTTTTACTAACTCTAATTTAATTAGAAAAAATAAAATAATATAAATGGAAAATTATGAGTTGAATTTAATTTAATCTAAAAAAATATTATTTAGTAATAATTAATCTACTTAATTACATTTGAATCAACTTAATACTCGATTGTAGTATAAGATTGTTTTTGTGTTTAAAAATACATTTTTTCTTAAAATAGTTTTAATGTGCATAATATTTCCCCTTTTAAATTAATAAATATAATCCCTAATGAAAAATTACATAAATTATTTTTAAGGAGTATATATATATATAATTTTAAAAATTATTACAATCCTGATTCCAAATAATATAGTTTTTATAAGATCACTATTTCTTGAAAAAAAACATTTCTGGAAATCTATTTTTTAATCACGTAAGTCAGATTAATTTTAAATTGAATTATACCACTTATATGAACTGAATTTTGGAAGATTTAATATATATTTGGAATAATAATGACATAAATTATATAATATTTTCAACATTATTTTTATCCATAATTGATAATAAAAATATTAAAAACTTATTTATTGTGGTTACGACAAACTGGGAATACATGGGTTTAAAGCGATAATAGAAGGTTTAGAAATACGATAAAATTTCTCAAAAAACAAATCTAGGTTGAATTTTATCTTTATAAACTAAAAGGGTATGTAATTTATATTTTTGGACAATTTTTTCTTCAAAAAATGTTTTTAGTGCAATATCTTTTATAACATTTTATTTGTGTCCTCTATCCCACTTATAAATGGTCACCCTATATCATCCCATCTTCACACATCAAAAGAACATTTTTCACTACAATACCTAAAAAAATAACCTTCCTTATTACCTAGACATGTCCTAGTGTCCTTTTCTTAACAGTTTATCTCTTTTATATATTCTTTATGTATAAACCTAAAGAGACTCTCCATATAAAAGGTGAAATCCTTAAACCTGAGTAATTGTTTTATTTCATCCTTTAAATCTTCAGAATAACAGTCTAATATGATGAAACGATTATAATAGGTTCCAGTATATACATATTTATTTATTTTAATGCGATAACCTATCTTTATTTTCACTTCCATCAAATGGAAGACTAAACAATTGATTGTGTGTACGATGGATGACCGCCTTGAGAACCGATGTAATTCATTTTCTATAAAAACATTTCAGTGCATGATATAATGTTTGATTTAACATAATTATATAATATTATTGAAAATATATTACTTATTGAATTATGTTATCGTGTATACTATATTGGTTCCAATTTCATCGGGGGATTTGATAATGTCACTCGTGTATACAATGAACTATCATATCACAAAGCGTGATGATTCATTTTTGTTTTTTACTCTTTACATTGAAATTAATATGGATAAAATCAAGAATAATATGTTATAATTATGAAATAACCATAATAATATATGTATAATAAGAAATACAAATTTTTACTGTACAATATTTTTGAAAACCACAATGTTGCTTCGGTGTACCTGTAGACTACACCCTAAACATAGAGATGTGACTGCTTTTTTATTTTATTTCTACATTGATATTAAAAATTATGGATTTTAATTATGTAAATGATATATATATATATATTAATTATTATTCTATAATGATCAATCAATATTAATTTTTCATTTTTTCAATCCGTTGATAAAATGGAAAAAACATTCATGTGTCTGTACGGCCTATCATCACCATGAACGATGAAATCCATTTTCTATATCTATCTTTAATATATTACTGAAAATAAATATAGAATAAATATATATGATATTTATATCATGGTTAACATTGTGAAAATAATTTTACCATGAATAAATTAAAAGGATCAAAAATACCAAATCCAAACTCACATGAAAACAAAGATATTATTACCCGAAACAATGATTTTAACGAATAACTTTTAATAAATTGGTGATTAAAGATAACAAGTAATTATTAGTAAATATTTTATATATTATTGTAGTTCAATAAAATAATTATAATAATACTATATTTATAATTTATAATTCTCAATAACATACACTAGAAATCAAACCTAAAGTAAGGCTTTCTCGTCTCACTTTTCCATTCATGATACATATGTCATATTCATCACCTATTAATTTATGTGGTATATATACTACCACATTAAATACTTTACATCATTAATATATTTTTTTCATGTAATTTAGTTTTTCAATTTATTTTATTTCTTTCATAACTCTTATGAGTAAAACATTACCAAAATCATAATGGTTTATATCATAATATCAAATTTATTTAAGATTGTTTATTTTTTAGTATCCCTTGGATTAATTTTTTGATATTTAATAAACTATATATATTTTATTCTTCACTAGTTATTCGTGAACCTATATATGTAATTGTACCATTTTACACTTAGTTGGTACTAAGAATGAATGATAATATGTTTTCTATAAAATATGACATTAATTTTCTTTTTGATCAAAAATACTTTTTTTCTTCCAGAACCATGCTAATAAAACTATGTAAATTTTTTTTATAAATACACAACATGATTTATAAAATAAATTATTACCATGTTTTAATTTTTAAAAAATAATTTGAAAATATTATTCTAATCATTTTTTGAATGAGGTACATTTTTAACATTTTTACAATAATTTGAATGGAATGTGTTTTTAGTTATATTATTTTCTTGGAATTGGACACCATAATGATGAATCATTTAATTGATAAACAATTTATATTTTTGCAATAATATATATATTTTAAAAATGACCCACATATTCTAGAATATTTTATTACCAAATTTTATTTACAAAGTGAAAGGGATATTTTCCTCTTACATTTTTATTATATTTTTTATGATATTTATATAAATAAATGGAAATAAAACTTATTTTGATTATTATGTGTCAGGAATATATTGGGATGATACAATTCTTATTATTTAACATGTTGTTTTATGATCAGTTTTAATGGTTATGTAAGCTATTTATACCATTCACCTTATTAATCTGAATGGTTTATGACAATTTTCATTGATAGGGATAATTATTATATTTTAATATGTAATTTTTTAAATATAACTGTTTTTGTTTATTATATTTCATACCTTTCATGTAAGGGATGAATTGGAATTTATTAATAACATGTGGGGTCCCCTATATCCATTTCATGAATTGGTAGGTTTCATGTGACAAACTAGTTTGTGTTTTAGGGTGAGGCATTGACAGTATGGTAATGATGTGAACCATTATGAATTACCTAATTATGAGATTAATAATTGACATCCTTATGTTTATCGGATTTTTTAGAATATATAGGTAACAGTTCTAGGATCCCGTGATTACTTATATGAAATTATTTTATAATTATTTATTTCTTCCATATTTTTCTCAAAATATTTATTAAACAATAATGTATTTTGGTTGATTACAATTCTATAAGAATTATAATATAATTATGTATAGTTTATACTATACTCATACCCTTACTGATCATTTTAACTAACCCGTTTTTTATGTTTCTTACCCCATGATTCCATAATGAGTTTTCTGATCGATATACAAGTATTTAATGAAGGGAATAATAGTTACTCAATGAAAATAGTATTTTATATTTTATAGTTTCTATTTTAGTATGAGATTGGAGTATATATCTAGTGTACAAATAATACTAAAATATGTATTCCATTAGGATTATATTTCTTGTATCTCATTTAAATGTAATAATGCAACAACCCACTCATGGATACTAGGGTATAGGTCATTACACATAGGATATTCATTTATCACTCAAAATTTATATATGATTGTTGTAGAAGCATTATATGTGATTAAAAATATAAGTTACTACTCCTCTCATTAGTTGATAATTTTTTACATGTATAATTACTAGAAATTGTGGATTAGACTGCATTGAACCCCCTCCCTGATCATATATTCATTCACTGTATACACATAGAGAAGGGACCTATCAGCGGAGTTAATACTAAAATCCGACCAACTAGATACGAGATAGATTCTTATTGGTGAATTTAATAGTATATTATGTCTTAATGATTATATTGGTTTTAAATTCATTAGGAATGATTATGATGATTTTTTTTTCAAGGATAGATAAATGTATTATCATTGATTCTCCCATTGTAGAAGCTAAATTTGATTCGAGAAAATGTGTAGTAAATATAAATAATGCCTGTAAACTTCATATATCAATCTATTATATTGAGGATAGAAGAACACATATTTAGATATCCAGTTATACACTTAATATATTAATGTCTGATACAAAACGTTTTTATTGGTGATGTTTGAGTAAATACTATGAGTTCAACCACATTTACCATTAAATTTAATAAGGCATAGTTCAGTATTCATGGGTTTTTGGAAATTGTGTTAAAATAGTGGAAGAATAATTGATTAAAGGCCCTGTATAGGCCCTTTATGGGATGAAAAAATAAATTAAATTCCTTAAAAAGTTGTAGTAGAAACACCAATTATTAAAAATCAATGAGTTAATGAATTCAGTTGAAAATGGTTGAATTTTTTTTCTAAATAACATAGAAGATAATTAAAATTAAATTTTAAGAAGGGAAAATATTACAAAAAAACAGGAAAGTCACATTAGGATTTATGAATTGAAATATATGGAAAAATATAATATTATATGGATAAAAATTGGTTATATAAATTTCATGATTTTCCAACTCAATCAAAAAAATGAAGTATGTTCCAAAAGGGAATAATTTTGATTGAATTGAAAACAATTTCCACAACACTAAAATAAAATTACAAAATTTTATAATTGAATTATTTAAAATGATATGAAATTTTGATTAGAATTAATATATAAATCAGTTTATTGATAATATTTCCACTTTCATCTAAGTTAACCATAATCGTGCACTTATTATGGCAGATTTCAATGATAAAATAATGTTTTCAATTTTTTTCACTAAATCCTAAGAGTATTGAAGAACATGATCAGTATATGAATAATTTCATCATATTTTATTTGAAAATTATTCATATTGATCCAAAAAATGAAATTAGAGAATTCATCTTCTCTGAATCCATGCTATATAGAATCAAATACCAGTTCTTTATAGTAATTTTTAAGAAGGAACATTCCACAAACAGAAAAATCATTTGTGAACATTACAACGGGAACACTATCCCAATTAATATAAAAAAATATTGGTTTTTAGGATTGGTAAAATCATTGTTCAATTGATAACTCATAATCTGTTTATATTTCTCACTTGTATAAACACTAAAAAATATATTTTCAGTGATTGATAATGAATTAATGTTTTCAGGTAGAATCAAGTGGATGAAAATCTCTCTGTAATGATTCAAATCTGAATGGCCATTGAAACAATTAAATAGAGATTCATCCTAATAATCCCTGATATGTATGGATTCTCAATGGCCTTAAGAAAATTAATATGTGTTAATTGTTGTACCCCTCTCTCTTGGATTTCAATGATCACAATCACTCTCTTTTTGTTCTAACTTGTTTTCAAGTGTTTTTGTCGATAGGCAAAAGGTTTCCAAGGAGTTGGGCCAAGAAGGACTGAAAGTAGACTCTCTGAGTCTACCGGCCAACCGGTGGATTCCCACCGGCCAGCCGGTGATCTCTGGCAATAGCAATTGTTTCTGTCCAGATCCACCGGTCAGCCAGTGTGAGCTCCCCGGCCAGCCGGTGGAACCTGGGCATTGATCTTGCTCTCTGTCTGAGCACCGGCCAGCCGGTGGATCAGGACCGGCCAGCCGGTGGACCACCGGCCAGCTGGCGAGACACCACCGGCCAGCCGGTGTGCCCAGTCAAACTCGCCGTTGGGCTTTGACCAGACTTGTACTTTTGACTCCCAACGGCTCCGAGGCCTCTCCAACGGCTCCGAAGACCCCCAATGGCCATTTGGGTGTTCCTCTCCTATAAATAGAGGACTAGGAAGCCCCGGAAACAAATGGTAGCCCACGGGAACATTTTTCCATTATTTGTCGAACCTCCGACGCATTCCTTCAAGGATCCCCACCTGCTCCAACTCACTTCCACAATCAAGGAGAACCACCATAGAAGCTTGGGAGCACCCTTCATCATCACCAATCAATCCATTGGCGCCCAAGACTTCTCCTCTTTACGGTTTTTCTTGTTTTATCTTTTTGAGTATTATTTTTGAGTTTGTGCATACAAACCTTTCTTTCTCTCATCCTCTCTTTGTTTGGGTTTTAACACCACCTTCAAGGTGTGAAGAGGTTAGTCAAGTCTTCCCAGTAAAAGACTTGAGTCATAGCTGAGCTAGCCTTCACCTGTAAGAAGGCTAGTGGGTTTCTTGCTACAACCAATAAAAAGTAAGCTGTAATAGGTTCTAGGCTACCTTAAAGTCTAGTGGGTTTCTTGCTACAACCATTAAAAATCAAGCTGTCGTATAAATCTTTCAACAGTTGAGTTGGGAGCGGAGACGTAGGATTGGGATTTTAGCCGAACTCCTTTATCAATTTTGTGTCTTGCCTCTTTTATTTCCGCTGCGCTTTAACTTTTTCTTAAATTGTTATACTTTTTTTAAAAGGCAATTCACCCCCCCTCTTTCCATCACTCTCCGGCCCAACAATTGGTATCAGAGAAAGTGTTTGTGTAATACCATAACTGGTTTCAAATTCAAGATCCATTGTGATGGTTTCATCTTCTTTCACCCCCGAAGGTTATTCATTGGGTCGTGCTCCTTTTTTTGATGGAACCAACTATACCTATTGGAAACCCCGCATGTCTACTTTTCATAAAAGTATAGGTTATCCTATTTTTAGAATTGTCATGCATGGTTACTCTCTCTCTTCTCCCGATGAATCCAAATGTACTCAAGCCGATATTAAAAATTTCGAGCTTGATGGCAAAGCCATGAACGCTCTTCATTGCGGCCTTGATCGTAATGAATTCAATCGAGTTTCCACATGCACTTTATCTCATGAAATCTGGAAACTTTTGTAGGTTACCCATGAGGGGACCAACAAAGTTAAGGATACTCGATTGGATATGTACCGTCAAGATTTTGAGTCTTTTACCATGCACCCACACGAATCAATTACTGAAATGTTTACTCGTTTTACTGATGTTTGCAATGGAAGAAAATCTCTTGGTGAGGATGTTTCTGCAGAAATGATGGTAAAAAAGATTCTTTGGGTCCTACCAAGCTCCTGGGCACCAATGGTGACCGCAATTCAAGAAGTAAAAGATGTCAAGAAAATGCCGGTCGAAGAGCTCATCGGATCCCTCATGACCTACGAGATCACCATGAGGAGGCAAGCTGAAAAGGAAGGCAATCTCATCAAAACTCCAAAGAACATCGCCTTCAATGTTCAAAAAGAAGAAATCTCCTCCTCCACATCTTCTTCCTCTTCAAGCGGCGATTCAAAAATCGAGAACCTTTCCCGCAAGATGCACAAATTCACGAAGAAGAACAAAAAGAAGAAATCTCGCAAGGCTCGAAAGGAAGAACTCGACGAAAAATCCGAGCCCGAGGTAATATGCTATGGGTGTGGCAAGAAAGGCCATTATAAGCCCGATTGCCCACTCCACAAGACAAGGGCCAAGCAAAAGGAAAAGAAAAAGGCATTCAAGGACACTTGGAGTGATAGCTCCTTATCCTGCTCCTCCTCAAAAGACAACGGTAAAAAATGTCTAATGGCATTTCATGAGGTAACCTATTCCGACTCCTCTTCCTCTTGTTCTTCCAATTATTTCAATAATTTATCTTACGAGGATCTCCAACATGCGAGAGATCAATTAGAGGAAGGTTTTCACGAACTATCTTCCTAATTTATTTCTTTAAAAAAGAAATTCAAAATTCTTTCTTCCGAAAAGGATCAACTTCTCAAAGAGAAGGAAGACGTGTCCCTCAAGATCCAAAACCTTCTCGATGTTGACTCCATGGAATCAACAGTCAAGGATTTAAGGAAATCCCTAGCTAAGTTCACTGAAGGTGAACATAACCTTTCGAAGCTCCTTGGTTCCCAATGCATATCTAGAACCACCCAAGGTCTTGGCTATTCCAAGCAAGCTTCCTATTCCCATGCTCCTACTATTTTTGTAAGGGGGAGCTCCCAATATAAATTTTGCAACTATTGCAAAAAGATTGGGCACTTAATTTACGAGTGCGACTGCAAAAATGCCCGGTATGGACGGCCCAAAACAATTTCCTTTAACGATGAATTTCATAGGAGAAGACCCGCCACAAGAAAAGTTTTGATTGAAAAATCCCTCTTAGCGAGTCTCTCCGGACCAAAATTTTTCTCGGTTCTAAAATCCTCTACCCGGTGATTTGTTGTTTTTATTTAGGGGGAGTTAGGATCGTTTAAGCCTTTTTGCGTTTTTCTTTCAAATCATTCAATTCAAAATTTTCAATTCAAAACATTCAATTCAAAACATTCAATTGAAAACTATCAATTTAAAACTTTCAATTCAAATTTCAAAAATCTCAATTGGTTTAAAATCTCTATCTTGTTTTTCAATCCTTTCCTTCAATAAAATTTTATGCCCCGTGCTATTTTGATAATCACAAAGGGGGGGATATCCTTGATTGATTGGGGTAGAAATATTTCTCTCATGATTTGCTTTACTTTTCAATTTATCCTTTAAATCATGCCTTTCATTTCAGTCTTTTTCATTGCTTGTTTTGGTGATTGTGATCATCAAAATAGGGGGAGATTGTTGTACCCCTCTCTCTTGGATTTCAATGATCACAATCACTCTCTTTTTGTTCTAACTTGTTTTCAAGTCCTTTTGTTGATAGGCAAAAGGTTTCCAAGGAGTTGGTCCAAGAAGGACTGAAAGTAGACTCTCTGAGTCTACCGGCCAACCGGTGGATTCCCACCGGCCAGCCGGTGGTCTCTGGCAGTAGCAATTGTTTCTGTCCAGATCCACCGGTCAGCCGGTGTGAGCTCCCCGTCCAGCCGGTTGAACCTGGGCAGAGAGCTTGCTCTCTGTCTGAGCACCGGCAAGCCGGTGGATCAGGACCGGCCAGCCGGTGGACCACCGGCCGGCTGGTGAGACACCACCGGCCAGCCGGTGTGCCCAGTCAAACTAGCCGTTGGGCTCTGACCAGACTTGTACTTTTGACTACCAACAGCTCCGAAGTCCTCTCCAACGGCTCCGAAGACCCCCAATGGCCATTTGGGTGTTCCTCTCCTATAAATAGAGGACTAGGAAGCCCCGGAAACAAATGGTAGCCCACATGAACATTTTTCCATTATTTGGCGAACCTCTGGCGCATTCCTTCAAGGATCCCCACCTGCTCTAACTCACTTCCACAATCAAGGAGAACCACCATAGAAGCTTGGGAGCGCCCTTCATCATCACCAATCAATCCATTGGCACCCAAGACTTCTCCTCTTTACAGTTTTTCTTGTTTTATCTTTTTGAGCATTATTTTGAGTTTGTGCATACAAACCTTTCTTTCTCTCATCCTCTCTTTTTTTGGGTTTTCACACCACCTTCAAGGTGTAAAGAGGTTAGTCAAGTCATCCCTGTAAAAGACTTGAGTCATAGGTGAGCTAGCCTTCACCTGTAAGAAGGCTAGTGGGTTTCTTGCTACAACCAATAAAAAGAAAGCTGTATTAGGTTCTAGGCTGCCTTAAAGTCTAGTGGGTTTCTTGCTACAACCATTAAAAAGTAATCTGTCGTATAAATCTCTCAACGGTTGAGTTGGGAGCGGAGACGTAGGCTTGGGATTTAAGCCGAACTCCGTTATCAATTTCGTGTCTTGCCTCTTTTATTTCCGCTGCGCTTTAACTTTTTCATAAATTGTTAAAGTTTTTTTAAAAGGCAATTCACCCCCCCCCCCCCTCTTGCCATCACTCTTCGGCCCAACATTAATATCAAGATTTATATTCTCTCTATATTTTTTAATGGTTTTATAAGATTAATCATTGACATATACAAATGTATTAGAAAAAGATACCCAATTTTGGACTTTTCATTTTAGTAAAAGTTGTTAACCTAAGAACATTCATTAATAATATCACGCAACCATGTGTCTATAAATAAATTTTGTTTAATAGTGATTAAATTATATATCCAAAAATTATTATGAAGATTCATTTATTTATTTTGGAATGATCTTTTGGAAATAAATTTTAAGTCACTATGAAGAAGTTGTTGAAGAAATGGTCTTATTGAATAAATCACTCATTGGTTTGTTATAAGGAGTTATGCCCTCCATAGAAATTGTTTTCCAAAACACATGGGTTATGGGGAGGTTCTATATCATTTTTCTTTCATAGAATTACCCTTTTATAGGGAATCATTATGATATAGTACATTTAGATCATTTTCTAAAATATTTCAGAAAAAATAACTTGTTGGATAGGAAAAGGTATTATCAATATAGGATGATATATCTTATCAAATTAATTATCACATCCCACTTTTTCTATTCTATATTTATATACACATGTACTTATATAATTTTTAAGAAACATTATGGTATGGTTATATACGGTTTATGGAATAGCGATGTTCATGTAAAGAATATTATCACTATTGTATATAATTAATATACTAAAGCTACAATATTGTGTGGTATTAATTGTAATTATCTTAAAAAAATCACAGAATATCATCTTACTAAATTTATTCTCAATCTCCTCTAATGAGATTTCAATAAACAGAGGTTCCTCAAACATATGCTTGTCACACAGCTATATATTGGGTACTACGTTTACCTATCCATAAATATGTGGCCAATAGTAAATTTGACATATAATAAACTCATTTTATGGTCAAAATAGATTATATGTAGGAAACTTGATTTTAAAATACCAAACAATTAATTTTTTTGGACGGAATCTAAATAATATTATCATTTTTTACATAATAATTATGTACATAATATTATCAATGTTATCAAGAACCTCAATGAGTTTATTGGGTTCTTACCTACTGAAACTGGCCAATAAATTCATAATTACAGGTATGTGGATTGGGATATACTATTATTTGCAGTAACTGTTATCCAAAACCATAATTCTGTATTTTTCTACATATCAAAGTGTCATAGTGAGAACAAAATACCCAAATGGATTGTATAGTTTCAAAAACATTACACTTCAACATCCAAGATCATTCCATATGTGGATGGTATAGTGAAACCAATTACCTATTGAAGATAAGATTTCATTAATTGAAATGAAAACTATATTTTATTATAATATCTTATTTATAACATAAAATATCCTTTAAAATTTATTTTTCTAAGAAATATCTTTGATAATGGTATGTATCTACATATATAAGTTGTTTAATACTAAGGTGTGCCTGAAAAAAGGTATTATTGGTCTTATGATCTTACTCACCATTCATCCCTTATTTTGAATTCACACAACCTTATCTTTACTAATATATTAACTACCATTTCCTATATCTGGGGAGTGAAAAATGGAATGGTATTAGATAGCCATAAACATCCTTCCATTATAAAATAATTACAATTTATTGGGATGTTTTGGAATTCTAAAAAATCCAAAAATGTTTTATGACTTATGATATCTATAAATTAACAAAAATTTCTTATGCTTTGGGTAGATAATAGGACTAAGATAGATCTTTTGAAAAAATATATCATTTGGAATTCAGTAATTTCAAATTGGGTAGTAGTGAATTTTTATGGAACTACATCTACTGCACTAGATCCCTCTAGTTTGGGAGGTGTGTTTGATAAACAATATGAATATTTCAATGGGTTCTATTTTAAATACATTATAAATGGATTTCCTTACGAGGAAGATTTTTGGGTGATGATAGGAGAGATAAAATATAGATATGTTTTCAAATGTAAATTCTTTGTGGTTGAATCTGATTTAATTACTATTGTGGATTCCCTAAGTTCATGATCATCAAATATTCTATTTATCCTTCTTGGGAAGATTATGTAATGCATTCAGGATCCTATTACACCTCAATTTCATGTGACATATGCTTATAATGACAAAAATAAAGTGTCTGATTCACTATCAAGTAATAAAATTACAGTGGTATGTTTGATATAGACCTTTATTACAACAAATACGTATTCCATGTTAGTG
The DNA here is from genome assembly GCA_963277665.1 of Viscum album. Lineage (NCBI taxonomy): Eukaryota > Viridiplantae > Streptophyta > Magnoliopsida > Santalales > Viscaceae > Viscum > Viscum album. The sequence goes on along the minus strand of OY728159.1, from coordinate 595,943,454 downwards.
AATTAATGTTATAGGGGTGATGTATAAATCCTATTTTATAATTCCACATTGTAATATTACAACTATTATTTTATAATTTTGATTACCATAAATGAATTAATCTCGAACACTTCATGATATTATTTTATTTTTTAGATACAACTTATTATTAATTACAATTTATAATTTTATTGATTTTAAGGTTAATAGTAATAATGATTTCATTATAAATAATGTAATTTAAAAATTCATAATAATAATTTTAAAGATAATAATCAAAAAATGTAATATGTAATTTATAAAAATTAAATAAATATTCCTCAATTAAATTAATAATATAATTGAAAAATTGTCTTTCTGTATATTAAATTGTTATTAATTATGACACTAATGTATTTAATAGAATAATTAATAATCATTAATAATATTGTTTAATAAAATAACTAAATTTTTAATTAATTTTAATTAATATAAATAAATAAAATAAAAAAACTACTGTTATATTTATTTAATAGAATCTACTAATAGTATAAATTATAAATAATTTAGTTATATATAAAAATTAAAAGATAGATTAATTTATATCATTATATTTTCTATAAGTATACATGTTTTTCTTTGAAATAAAATTATTTTATGACATTGAAATTATTTAAAATTAATATTTTTATAAAAGGATATTTATATTCCATTATATTTTTTTGTTCATCCAATGCATTAAATTTCTTTAAGATTATATCAACTCATTACTAATTATATTATTTAAAATTTTCCAACATGAAACCAATTTTTTTTCCTAAATATGATTTTAAAATCATATAAAATATGAATTATATATACAATTGGAATTAAATTTGAGGCAATGACTAACTGTATAATAAATTATAAGAAATAAATATAATTACAAAAAAACATTGTTAAGAATGTTATTAAATAAGAAGAACTATATTATTTCAAAAATATATCATTTACAATTTAAAAATTATAAAATATAAAATATAAATCTATGTATCAAAAAGAAAAGAGAAAAAATTTGTATCATCGAAAAAAAATTTATACAAATTTTGAAATTAAAAGTAATTGACTAACAACTGTCAGCATAAAAATGAAAGACACGTATCTTTTTGGATTCTAAATGAACATTTAAACATTAATAATATTTCATTTATGTGAATTTAAATGTTTGTAAAAAATAAATTGTTGATAAAATATAATTTTAATTTGAAGAAATGACTTAAAACATAAAAAATATGTAATAAAAAGCATTTATACAAAAAAATATGATGATGGTGAATTTTGAATCATATAAAATATAAAATAGAAATATATGACAAATAATATTTCAATCGTTGAATGAACAAATTTTTTAAAAATAATAACAATTTCATCAAAAAGATAAATCACAAGTTCATTATTGAATAAAGTCTTGGAAAACATGAAAAAATTCAAATGATTGATTAGAATCTTTTATTTATCACTTATAATTTCTAGATAATGAAATCTGGTATAATATTTTTGATTTTAGGACATATATCATTAACTCATGAGGAATCGACTGTTGGATGACTACATACATTGGTAGGGAATAATAAAAAACAGACTACCAAGGAATTTGATGTTAAATTAATGGGTATACAGATTTGTTTATCTAAAATATTGGATTCTAATGATTCATGATTGGAACTAAATTTTGGATCCCTTGAATATAAATAATATAGTAAATATAATTCGTAATAGAATTCATTGAATGATATAATTTTCTGTAATCCTTCAATTTTATGGTGAATTTCTGTAATGTTTGGTGTTGCAGTCATGAGTGGAAAAGAAAACAAAAAGGTATAGGTATTGTTATTATTCTAGTTTGTTAGTAGAGGTAGATATTACAAACCACTAATTATGATTTTTTATCAATTTACCACTATGGATATGGTGTTCTATTTGATTATAAATGGTGGAATTATTCTTATTATCATTATCCAAAACATTCATACCTAAATACGAAATATTATTTGGGGAACTATACATGACATATCAATATGATCTACACTATAATTTAAATTGTTTTGTAACATTGTTTATATTCATATTTGGTATGGGTATATTAATTTTATGATCGAAATTTACTTTTCTTGTCCTTAATAGAGTTCCTAAGAGAATGTGGAATCTTTTGAGAGTGTCTGAGCCTCATTCAAAGCCTATAACCATTAATTTTGATGAATATGGGTGGGCTAAATTGTTTTCCAAAACCATTCAAATAATAGATAATAGTGATAAAAACCATACTTGGTGTGGTTGAGGATTTTCATAGGGTGCAGGGGTTATATAAAATTTTTTCAGAACATGTTCCTATCTTTCACGTGTACTTCGAGATAACTAGTGGTGTTGTATGGTTTAGGCAATCATTTGGTAAACCATGCAGCTAAAATCCAAACCACTAAAAAATTGGTGAAATTCACATTTCTCACCCACCTCTTAAAATTTTTTAACCACCGTTTCATTCTACTTCATGATCAATATCTCCTCTAATTTTTGAAATCTCCCTAATGGTTCTATCCTAGGATTTGATCCATCACTCACATATAGTGTTTAACTCCTTCACCGTTGGTTGTGTTGCATAGATAAGTGTAGTCTATCTAATCATATTCCTCAATTTGACTCATCCTATAGAATAATATATCAATGAGACCTAATATTCTTTATATATAGGTAATTTGTCTATTATGATGATTTCCACCATTTCATCCAGAATTAGAGGGAGAAGAAATGGGGAATGAATTACCAAAATAATGTAGTTGTTCTAGAAATTTTTTTTAACATCATGTTTTCTTATATCATTCAATTTTATTAAACATGCTATAATTTCTACCTTTTTCTCTAAAAAAGTTTTTTATTCAAATTTTTTTTACCCACATTATAAATGCCTTTATATACCTTTTCCATGATGGGAAGTCTCCCCTCAACTAGTTTAACCCTATTTGTTTTTGTTTGTTAAATGATCATGGTTTCTTGAATTCTTCTTTTCACAAACAACCATCAATGTGGTTTTGGTTATCCACTATGTTAATTTTATTATTATAACTAAATAGAAAGTGAGTTGTATGACCATTACATGCGACTCATATGTACTTTATGGGTTAGTTATTTATTAAAATAAAATATAAAATGTTAAGAAACCATCCAATGTTTTTTAGAATTGTAGAGTGATCTTTATTATTAATAAATATTTTACATCGTTATGGAATCTATTAGTAAATGTGATAATCAATCATGTATTCTATTTATATTTATGATAATCAGTAATGCGCCCCATATGATTTTTTATTCCTGGGAAAGATTTCCCTTTTTAAAGGATATAACTATTCATTATGTCCCTTAATAATTACTATACATGGTAATGGAATCCCACCTAGGATTGGTTTCTATAATTGATTATGATATACATGAATGATGTACCATACTAATATTGGATATTATATTCACTATACGGGGACTCATGAGTTACACATTGGGTCCTAAAATGTATTAAAATAATAATATTTATGTAAATATATGTCACTATCCAAATAGTCTGTACATATGAATACATATATATACGCATTTTTATGTATATATAGGGAAACATATTAAGAGTTTTCCTAGAATATACTGATGTAGGTAGTGTTAATCCAAAATCTTTTAAGAACTACATCCAACTCATTTACCATTTATATTTGTTCTTTACATTTTTTATATCTATACACTACAATTTTAAATTCACCATCTCTAAAATTATGTAATCTATTGGGGACAGTCCACGAAGTGTCTCTCACACCATACTTGTGCCACCAAATATTGTTGAAATTGATCTTATGTATGGTTGTATAGATAAAGTAATTTCTTTATCTATGTATTTTTGATTCCCACATAGGATGGAGTATAACTGTATATGAAAGAGAATAGTATCATTCCATATGAGACAATTTTTTATATTTTTTCATTTTTTATAGAATGTTGTATATTTTTTCACATTTACATCCATAACTGCCATTTTTATGAAGTAGAATCATGAAATCATTTATATATGATATTCATTCATATACTTATAATTTATTGTATATGGATTGTTTATTCTTTTTAGGTAACCTTGTTTATACTTATTTTGATACTTATTCTTATTGTATACCTTCTTAATACACTCTTATCAAGAGGATAATGTCTTTCCAACACACAATCATTGGCCCTATCTACTAGTCTACATCCTGTGGAATATAGAGGGATGCATGGGACTATGTAGAAATTTGTGTTTGGTTAAATATTATTAAACAAGGGTCGGGTGCCACAAGTGGTTTCAGATCCCTCTTTTTATTTCCTAATAATTAATGTATTAGTTAAGATACTAGGAGTGTGTAAAAAAATTTGTAATGATTATATGTCTACGTGTAGATTACTCACATATGGGGAAAATCCAAATTACCTGGTATGTGATATTGATGTTTTGGGTTTTACCTACTATAGTTGTGTTGATTTCACTATATGTTGGAATATATTATTTGTGGATTTGTTATTCATATTATAAATGTGAATTATTTTTCCTTGGATTATTATGGTAAGGGGTACTGATCGTTCATCATTATAATAAATTGAGCAGTATGATGTTCTGTATATTCCAAGACATATCTATTCTCATGTGTTAATTTTTTGATGTATATTACCTATTCCATGAATACTATATTTCTAATTGTGCTAATTTTTCTTAAAAATATTGAAAAATTAGATTACTTATTATCAATTAATCATTCAAAATAGTGCTTACCTACATATCTTGATGCTGGTTCCTTAATTAACCAATTATTCAATATTTGGGCCATGGAAAAACATTCACAAGGGATGTAACATAATTCAAATTAATTACATGAATTCCAATTAGAATTAAAGAAGTAATAACTTATATAAATTCTTAATGTTGAATTATTTGATAGAATCATTTTATATGACCTATTAAATCCTTATTCAAAATGGAAGGGCTATGTCGGAGTTACATGACATTCCAATTAAAAAATATTAATCATAATTCTTTTTAATAGATGAATAGAGACATATATAAATAGACCGTAAGATTTATATATAAGAATACACATAACTGAATATGAAAAAGTATGAATTCAAATTCTTAGATAATATGGTCATCATTAAATTGTAATAATAATTGTAATGTAAAGGGTGTTTTTCACTATACTATTCAAGGGAAACTCTATATAGTGGGACCACATCTATGTTATGTGAGACCTTGACCCTGACCTAGAATTAGTAGTGGGATGTGTGTAACACCCCGGGATTTTTTGAAAAATATTCTTTTTAATTTCATTAATGTATTGTGTTGTACGCTACACCAAAAGGATATTGCACAACACGCATCCCTCACTTCTCTTGTATTACATGCAATCACGACCTTCCACGATAGCGTGTGTTGTACGCAATACTGAGTTTCGCTAAACAACGATATGTTATATGAACTACCCGTTATGAATAGTATCAACTACATTTTGAATTTTATAACATTATTATTCATCTTACACATTTTTTAGAACATGGTATGAGAACAAAATCAATTTTTCGAGTAAAATAAGTAATTTTAAAAAAATGTAGTTTTGTCGCCTTTTGATGGCGCACCCACATTAAATCTTGTTTTTGACATTTCCATAAGTTCAATTTGACAAAATAAAATTTTTCTTTGGAATCAGGATATAAAAATTTACTTTGGATAAATTTTTCATATTATTCTGATAACTTTTATATTTTAATGAATAGTAAAAACATGTTATATTTTAATTAAAAACAACTTTTTTCATCGAAATAATGTACATGGCTAGATAATCTTTTTAATTGGGTTTAATGTGTAATTATAATATATTTTTACCATTTAATCAAATTTTTTACATTGGAATAAATTTCACTTTGAAATTGAATATAAACAAGTATCAATCTTTTGATTGTTTTTGTTTCTAAAAAACACACTATTTGTTTTGATAACGGGAATTAAATTTTAAATTAATTAATTCCACTTATATGTTATGAATTTGTAAAAAAATACATTAATTTTGAATTTGGAATATCAAATAATTATTAGGCTTAATTTATGGTATTTTTTCTGAAAAACTTCAATTTTCGATGAATAGTGAAACCACTTAGTGGAAGTTAAAAAACAGACTTTTTTTAATTTAAAATAAATTTTACCACTTCTAGGTATTGAATTTCAAAAATCATAGAGACATGGTTAATATAAAGGACTGAAATGTGGTTCAATGAGAAGAAATTTTTTTTTGGTGAATAGTAACTTTTTACATTTATTTACCACGGTTAAAAGTAAATAGGATAATTAAGGGTAAAAATGATATTATTATTACCATAACACATGTCCTAATTGTATTTGATAAGTGTAATTCGACCAAAAACAACCTTAGGAATAAAATATGACTATTTAGGCCCACTTGGATTAGATTAGAACATTTATTATTAATTTATTTAAAGAAGGGTTTAAATAGTTAAAATCAAAGTTTAATAAGTAAATCATTTTTAATAAAGGGTTATACATAAGATAAATTTGACTATAAAGATTAATTATAACGCTATGAATATTTAATACATAATGGTATTTTATTTGTAATTTTTAGACATTATATAATGTAATTTATTTATGACACAATGATGATGCAGTTAATATCTTATTAATGAAATATTGACATAATTGATGTTATAAATACCCAAATAAATGTAATTTGAGAATTTCTATGAATTCCAATAATTTTAAATGTTAATATGACATATTATTATTGATTTAATTAACTTTTGTGGAACTAATAATTCAATTATTATTTTCAAAAAAACCAATTACCAAATAGTGTCAAAATTGACATAAAATAGTTTTTAAAACAAATATTATATTATTAATTGTTATTATATTCCTAAAAATCTAAGTATCTGCCAAGATACTTATATCATGATATTTGTATCATTAATGGACTACTTGGGGGTCTATTAGTTGTATATCGTACGTTTATTAACTATATAATATACAAATACAAAGTGACATGGTAAATGTCAATCTAATTAACTAAGAGTTAAAACTAAAATATAAGGTTAATATAATGACCTAAACGTGTATAAATTCTATTTTATGAGAGTATTTAGACCCATAACCCCCTTAGATTCTAAATATATCAATTTGGAGCTATAAAAAAATCTAATATGACTTTATAATAAAATAATATTTTTTTGTTTTTTCAAAGGCGCCCCTCTCCTCCCTTATAAAAGGGCACCTCCTGCCTCTCTTCCTCAAACCACATTGAGCCTTCAAGCTGGTGTAACCCCTCACAATTTCTCATATTCACTTACCTATAAACATCCTAGAGGTTCTGGTCTTCTATAAAGACCAATATTAGTGCCCTAAGAGGAGGTTTGAAAAAGTAGTGTCGAAAGAAGAGGTCATATTAGTTACCGATTCTTTCAACATTATTTCTTCTTCTACTTATTTTTATTTAGTTGTTTCAATATGAAGTAATAACATAAGTATCACTCATATACTTATATGTTATTATATGTATGAAACAACCCTATTTCACTATCTATCCATCCTATGGAAAACATAATCACTGCGCGTGCGTACGTACGGAATACCGTCTCCACGCCGTGGTGTAATCTGTTTTCGACCACCACCTTACTTGGATGGGTATAATAGTGTAAATAAATAACCATATATGATTATTTCAAAGTGATATTTATTCTGAAATATTATACATACACTTCAATACAATTCCACAATCATGGGAATGCTATCATCGCTCGTACGTACGTACGGACTACCGTCTCCACGACGCGATGAGATTCATTCTCCATGATAACCATTCATGAATGATTATAAAGTATATATAATAAGTAATCATGAAATATATGACATATTAATGATACTGGATTTATGTGTATATATATGTATGGCATCTACATAATTTCATTCAATTCAATAAGGAAACGAAAACATCGTTCATGCGTACGTACAACCTACAGTCTCCATGAATGGTGTATTTCATTCCAATTAATCGATCTATCATTTATATATGTATATACTGAATATATATTATATATAAATCATGTTTTACATTCTGTAATTATATAAATAAGGATATAAGCAATAATATCATGAACAAAAAGTCCAAACAGGCATGATAAATAAAACGATTTAACCCAAAACGTTGCTTTAACATGGATCTTACCAAAGAACGGGTAATATAAAGTCATAAGTAAACCCCATATGATATCATAACAATGATTATTATTCTTTAATAATTCAATGACATTATTTAAATCATTATACAGGAGGTTCATAAATGTACGAAGCATATCAGACCTAAGGTAAGGGATAATTTATCAAAATCATTTTTATCCGAGATTGTTTATTCATAAGTATTTACTGGGGTTATCTTTATCATCCAATACCATGTTTTCAAAAAATGTTTTCATGTAGGTTTAAAGTCATATTTACCCCTTTTTTACTTTTACTACATTGTATGTAATGAATCGTTTTTTGTTTACCATACGAGGTACTTTTTGACTTTTCTAACAAAAGTACGAGTAGAATTTTATTTTTAACTTATACGGCGTGAACAGATTTTTATGGTTTTATAATGCCTCATTTGCATGAATCATACTCTACAAGGTATTATGAATATTTTCAACAAAATACTTTTCTTTTAAAATTTCATTGCATTTTGTGAAAAGAAAATGATTTTGATGAAGAAAGTATATTTTCCTCAAGAATTCATTTCAAGTGTTTTATCAAAACCATTTTTCCATATAAGATAATATTATTTCATATGTGTATGTTTCATGTATAATGTTTCTATGAGTTACATGGTTTAACTTTTCTTATTATGAAATCACATCCATTTCTTTTATATGTATTATGTGATGATGGAATGATGTTTATGAAACCCATTTTATTCTTTGGGTTATGATGAAAGATTTATGTTTATGTTGTGGCACAAATAAGAATGATTTCATTATGAGATGGGTGGGACCTATATCTCCCTCCAATGAATTTGGGTACAAATTTATATCTCATGAGATAGACATGGCTGGAACGGTATGTTAATCTGGTTCAGTGTTACAGGACTGAAACGAGGAGTGAACTCGATTCAGAAAGGGACTTTGTCCACTAAGATGGCCTTGGTAGAAATGCCTTGACTACTATGGAAACCATAACATGTGCTTAATTGTTTCCACAATTACATTTTTTATCCCCATGCTATTTTATCATGATTTATGTTATCTTATGATATATGCCTTACGTACTTCCAAGACTCATGTATTTTCTAAATATTTTAATGATTAGATTTTATGGTCAGGTTTTTTGCAATCAAATGTTTATTGATTGTTTTATGTTCTCTATGTTTAACCTTACTGGGCATTTGAGCTCACCCATTTTATGTTTTCTTTTCCCCAGGATATAAAGAAAATTTTTAGGTGAAAAAAAGGGGGAAGATCTATATGGGAGATGTTGAAGATCTTTCACCATGAATAGAAGATTATATTCCAATTTTACAAATACAATAAACTATTAAGGTCCTTCTCTGTCTGTTTTTGTTATGTACTAAGTATTCCTCAAAAGTAATGTAATTTCCATATACGTCAAGCTTTGGGTATCTACAATTGGTATCAGAGGGAGGTTTAGTCAACCATTGGAAACTAGGATGCGAGAACTTTAGTGAGATCCCTAGAGATATTTCTAAGGTATGTCTAGGGATGTACCTAAGGTTACGTATAAGTATACGTTATAGTCCTAGAATTATTTTAATGATCTTATAATTAAACCTAATATGTTAGAAATTTAAGGTACTCCCCCTTTATTATGTTGTTTTCCCTAGCATGATTTTTGCCTCTCACACTATTCTTTTTGGGTTTAGGATGATGGCTGGAACCCGAAAAAAACCATGTTGATCAATGTAATGGACAATGCGATTATTGTCCTCCTGAACCAACAAATGTTATGGGAGATGGAGTGAAAAATCTTATTTCTATACTTACACAAGTTATGAATTATTCTGGACTTCCAAATGATCAGTAAAGCAAACAATATTCTATTGAGTCCTTTATGAGGCAACGTACACCTTCTTTCAGTGTGTCTTCTGATCCACTTGTTGGTGAACAATGGATCAATACCACTGAAAAGATATTTTTAGTTCTTGAATGTTTTGAACATGATAAATTCATCTTAGTAGTATATCCTTTGGAATGTGAAGCTGATCAATGGTGGAATCTTATCAAGTATACAAGTCCAAGAGATGGAATTGTTTCCCTGGAATGGGACGAGTTCCAGAACTTATTTTTCAATAAGTACTTCCCTCGTATTCTTCGAACAAAGATGGAGAAGGAATTTCTTGAACTAAATAAAAAGGATGATGAATCTGTTGGTATATACGAAGAAAATTTTACAAGGCTTGCAAGGTATGCATCTGGATTAATCATCCAACCTGAAAGTGAAGTTGATCGATTATTCAGTGTCTTAAAACCAAATATTCGAAGGGCATTAGCTATAATAGACTTCTTTAGCTATGATGAAATTTTGCATTGTGCTATCAAGGTAGAAATGGAAGTTAGTGTTACATATCCATCTCATGGTATTGACAAGAAACGAAATATGGAGTTCAAGGAGAAATTTCAGAATAATGGTGATAAGTAGATGAATGTTTCCTTATGCTCAAAGTGTGGAAAGAAGAATGGTGGAGATTGTCTTAAAGGGACTAGAAAATTTTTTAAGTGTGGAAAAGAAGGTCATCGAGCAACTGAGTGTCGAAGTAATAGAAAAAGGGTTTATAATGATGTGAATAATGAAATGACTGCAGAGAACGCTCCACCAACACTTCAATGCTTCAAGTGCAATGAAATGGGGTATTATGCTAATTAATGCCCTAATCCAATGGTTAATGATGATCGACATGAGAAACCACTTAAGGAAAAGGACAAAGGGAAGTCACATGCGATCACTGTTGGCGATGTTGAATATGAAAACGATGTGGTGGAATGATTAAGTGTTTATGTAATGGGATTCCAAAATAATGTTGTATATACTATCGTGGAATATTTGAATATTTATGTATTGGTCTATTGGGGTTTTCAAAAAATTTATGCTACCAGTAACCACGGAAAGTGATTGAAATATTTTTATAAAGAAGTTGATATGCACATAATGAAGGGATAAGGAGAAAATAAAATGTTTTACAGTATTCATGAGCTTATGATTGATATAAAGAAATAGTTATATCATGGTTTGAGTGTATAGAAATTTGGGGTTTTGGTATGTGGAATGATTTACCTTTTGACAGCACTCATGTTTTCACTATGATTTAATGGGTATTCAATTTTCAAGAGAATACAAGATTGCAGCCTTTGAATGTTTGTAATGTGACCAACAAGAAATATCTTAGGATATATGGGGATCAACGATGGTATTAACATGCTTGTTATATGAAATCTCTGGTAATCATTTTCACTATAATATGAGAATGGACTGCAATATTATGGATAAGCCTAAAGATTGGAATGGATTATGTTGGACATAAGTTAGTATTGCATTTTTAGAAGAACAAAAGGACAACCCGTAGAACGAGCGAAAACCCATCACGTCGGAAAAGGCTGTGGGAATCGAACCCACAACTGAAGTATGACATGCCTTTTTTTCCTACCACTACCCTACAGGAAGTCCCTGGTTAGTAGAAACTAGTTTTATTTTATTATAAAGGATGATAGATGAAGTATAAGTCCATTTTGGAACTATATATGATTAATCTCACCATAGATGGAATTATGTATATAACTTTTTCTAACTTATGTTTGAGACAGATGGAATGACCTATCATTCTATCACATGATCTGCTAAAACATTGTGAAAGACAAATTCAACTTCATTTCATAAAGAGATGAAGTGGAAATTGTTCAAGGCATGAACAATGGTGAGATTATACCAAAATAAATTAAGTATTTATTCTAATACAAATTCTTCAACTTTAGGGAAATGATCTTGAAAACCAAAAATGTTTTCCTAGTACCCTTATATCCGATGAATCAGATGGTACCCTAGATCATCACAATTATATGGCTTTGTGATTGTTGGCTTTTTAATAGCCATGTTCTCTACCACTCTCCATCAGAACATGATGGTCAGATTTCTCTTCCATATCCATATTTTCACCTATGTTCTCCAATGTGGAAACCCAGTGATTAGTTAATTTGGGTAACCGTTACGTTTCATACTTTAGTTTTTTAAGCCAAGTTTTCGTATTCCTTTTTACAATGTGGGTTTCTATTAAAGATACTTTCGAGTAGTAAAACATTTGTAACCCCGACGAATTTTGAGGGCGAAATTCATTTTAAGGGGGGTAGAATGTAACACCCTGAGATTTTATGAAAAATATTCTTTTTAATTTCATTAATGTCTTCTGTTGTATGCTACACCAAAAGGATCATTGACATCACACATCCCTGACTTGGCTTGCATTACACGCAATCACGACCTTCCACGATAGTGTGTGTTGTACGCAATACTGAGTTTCGCTAAACAACGATATGTTATATGAACTACACGTTATTAATAGTATCAACTACATTTTGAATTTTATAACATTATTATTCATCTTACACTTTTCTAGAACATGGTATGAGAACAAAATCAATTTTTCGAGTAAAATAAGTAATTTTAAAAAAATGTAGTCTTTCCACCTTTTGATGGCGTACCCACTTTAAATATTTTTATGACATGTCAATAAGTTCAATTTGACAAAATAAAATTCTTCTTTGAAATCAGGATATAAAAATTTACTTTGGATATATTTTTCATATTACTCGGATAACATTCATATTTTAATGAATACCAAAAACACGCTATATTTTAATTAAAAACAACTTTTGTCATCACAATAATTTATATGGATAGATTATATTTTTAATTGGGTTTAAATTTTAACTAGAATATATTTTTACCATTTAATTAAATGTTGTTCAGTGGAATTAATTTCACTTTGAAATTGGATATATACAAGTATCAATCTTTTGATTGTTTTTGTTTCTTAAAAACACGCTATTTGTTTTGATAAGGGGAATTAAATTAAAAATTAATTAATTCCACTTATATTTTATGAATTTGAAAAAATAGACATCAATTTTGAATTTGGAATATCAAATAATGCTTTGGCTGAATTTTTTGTATTTTTCTGAAAAACATCAATTTTCAATGAATTGTGAATCCGCTTAGTGGTAGTTAAAAATGACTTTTTTAATTTAAGTCAAATTTTACCACTTATGTGAATTGAATTTCAAAAATCCAAGAGACACGGTCAATATTAAGGAATAAAATGTTGTTCAATGAGATGAAAATATTTTTTGCTGAATAGTAACTCTTTACTTTTATATACCACGGTTAAAAGTAAATAGGATAATTAAGGCTACAAATATTATAATTATTACCCAAAAACATGTCCTAATTCTATTGGATAAGTTTAATTCGACAAATAACAACTTTTGGAATAAAATATGACCATTTAGGCCCACATGGAGTAGATTAGGACATTTATTATTAATTTATTTAAAGAAGGGTTAAAATAGTTAAAATCCAAGTTTAATAAGTAAATAATTTTTAATAAACATATAAAAATTAGAAAAATTTGACTATAAATATTAATTAGAAAGATAAAATGATTTCCTACATAATGGTATTTTATTTTTAATTTTTATACTTTAAATAATTTAATTTATTTATGACACAATGATGATGCAGTAATTTTCTCATTAATAAAATATTGACCTAATTGGTGTTATAAATAGCCAAATAAATGTAATTTGAGACTTTTTATGAATTAAAATAATTTTATATGTTAACATGACATGTTATAATTTATTTAATTAACTTTTTTTGAAGTAATCATTCTATTATGATTTTCAAAAAAATCAATTACCAAATAGTGTCAAAATTGACATAAAATAGTTTTTAGAAAATATATTATTTTATTAATTTTTATTATATTCCTAAAAATATATGGTTCTGCAAAGATACTTATATAATGATAGTTGTGTCATTAATGGACCACTTGGGGGTCTCGTGGATGTATATGGTAAGTTTATTAACTATATAATATAAAAATACAAAGTGACATGGTTAATGTCAATCCAATTATCTAAGATTTAAAACTAAAAGATAAGGTTAATATAGTGACCTAAACATGTATAAATTCTATTATATGAGAGGATTTCTACGCATCCCCACATTAGAATTGATATAAATCAATTTGGAACTATAAGAAAACGAATATGACTTTATAATAAAATAATATTTTTAGTTTTCCCAAAGGTGCCCCTCTCCTCCATTATAAAAGGGCACCTCCTCCCTCTCTTCCTCACACAACATTGAGCGTTCAATCTCGGAAAACCCCTCCCAATTTATCTTCTCCACTTCCCCAGACTCATCGTAGAGGTTCTGGTCTTCTTCAAAGACCAATCTTAGTGCCCTAAGAAGAGGTTTCAAAAAGACGTGTCGAAAGAAGAGGTAATATCCATTACCGATTCTTTCAGCTTTATTTCTTCTTATACATCTTCTTATTTAGTTGTTTCATTATGAAGTAATAACATAAGTATCACTAATATACTGATATGTTATTATAAGTATGAAAAAACTCTATTTCACCATCTATCCATCCTACGGAAAAAGAAATCACCGCACGTACGTACGTACAGAATACCGTCTCCACGCCGTGGTGTAATCTGTTTTCGACTACCACCTTAATTGGATGGGTATAATGGCGTAAATAAATAACTATATATAATTTTTGAAAAGCGATATTGATTATAAAATATTATACATACACTTCAATGCAATTCCATGATCATGGGAATGATATCATTGATCGTGGGTACGTACGGACTACCGTCTCCACGACGCGATGAGATTCATTCTCCATGTTAACTATTCATGAATTATTATAAAGTATATATAATAAGTAATAATGAAATATATGACATAATAATGATACTGTATTTATGTGTATTTATATGTATGTCATCTACTTAATTTCATTCAATTCAATAAGGAAACAAAAACGGTGTTCATGTGTTCGTACGGCCTACCATCTCCATGAATTATGTGTTTCATTCCATTTAATAGATCTATCATATATATATATGTATATACTGAATATATATTATATATAAATCATGTTATAAATTCTGTAATTATGTAAATCTGGATATAAGTAATAATATCAAAAACAACAAGTCCAAATAGGTACGACAAATAAAACGATTTAACCCAAAACGTTGCTTTAACATGGAACATACAAAAGAATGGTTAATATAAAGTCATTAGTGAACCATATATGATATCATAACAATGAATATTATTCTGTAATAAGTCAATGAAATTAGTTAAATCATTAAAATAGAGGTTTGGAAACGTATGAAGCATATCAGACCTAATGGTAAGGGATAATTTATCAATCTCATTTTTATCTGAGATTGTTTATTCATAAGTATTTACTGGGGTTATCATTATCATCCAATCCTATGTTTTCTAAAAATGTTTTCATGTATGTTTAAATTCATTTTTACCCATTTTGACTTTTACTACATGGTATTTATGGAATATTTTTTTGTTTACCATACAAGGTACTTTATGACTTTTCCGTCAAAAGTATGAGAAGAATGTTATTTTTAACTTATACGGCGTGAACAGATTTTTACGGTTTCATAATGCCTCATTTTCATGAAGCATATTATACACGGTTTTATGAATATTTTCATCAAAATACCTTTCTTTTAAAATTTCATGGAATTTTGTAAAAAGAAAATGATTTTGAAGAAGAAAGGATATTTTCCTGAAGAATTCATTTCAAGTGTTTTATCAAAACCTTTTTCCATCTAAGATGAAATTATTTCATATTTGTATGTTTTAAGTATAATGTCTATATGATTTACATGGTTTCCCTTTTCTTATTATGAAATGATATCCATTTCAATTATATGGATTATGTGATGATGGAATGATGTTTATAAAACCCATTTTATTCTTTGGATTTTGATGAATGATTTATGTTTATGTTGTGGCACAAGTAAGAATGATTTCATTATGAGATGGGTGGGACCTATATCTCCCTCCAATGCATTGGATAAAGATTTATATCTCATGAGATAGACATGGCTGGAACGGTAAGTTAATCTGGTTCAGTGTTACAGGACTAAAACGAGGAGTGAACTCGATTTAGAACAGGAATTTGTCCACTAAGATGGTCTTGGCTGCAATGCATTGGCTACTATGGAATTCATAACATGTGATTAATTGTTTCCACAATTACATGTTTTATTCCCATTCTATTTTATCATGATTGATGTTCCCTTATGATATATGCCTTACGTACCTCCAAGACTCATGTCTTTGATAATTATTTTGATGTTTAGATTTTATGTTCAAGTTTTTGCATTCAAATGATTATGGATTGTTTTATGTTCTCTATGTTTACCCTTACTGTGCATTTCAGATCACTCCTTTTACGTTTTCATTTCTCCAGGATATAAAAAAATGTTTTAGGTAAGAAAAAAAGTGGAAGATCTTTATGGGAGATGTTGAAAATCGTTCACCATGATTAGAAGAGTATATTCCGAGTTTTCAAAGACACTAAACTATTACGGTCCTTGTGTGTCTGTTTTTGTTATGTACTAAGTATTCTTCAAAAGTAATGTAATTTCCATGTATGTCAAGCTTTGGGTCTCTACAATGTGGGCTCTATCTCTAGTTCTTCTTATAAATTTGTCTATGTCTCCTAGACTTACATTTTGGTTCAAGAATCGTAGTGGGGCTCTTATATATGAATGTGTGTACCCTTCCTATTATATTACTTATGATTTTAACTAATGTATAAAATTATCTAAGGAATTTATTTGGAAATTTTAGAGGTATTATGTAATTATTTACTTTATTTATGTTCCATGAGTGTGGTAAAGACCATGCTTCTATGGTATTGGGCCTGGGAGACAAGATTTACCTCCAGTAGTCACTCCAACTGCATATCATGCTATTCCTAATATAACATCTAATTCTCAATTCCAATTGTGATTCTAAGAAATTATGTAATATTTGTAGTGATCTTCATGGACTTTTCCAACATTGATAGTGTTGATGTCATAATTCGAGCAATAACACCCTCAGAAATTTTCTACGGATGGTATTACTCAGGAAACTATATCATGGATTAGGGAAATGTTATTGATATTTAAACATATTGAGATTCAAACCAAGATGAAGTTAGTTATTTTATCTTATATTATATAATAATTTTCCATCACTCAGTATGATGTGATTACTTAGGATGATCGTCACCAGTGTATAGTCTGAGTGGATTTCCAAAAAACCGGTTTTTGATTACTTCTTCGATTAGATAGTGAGAGTGGGGCATGCTAAGAAATTTATGCACCGTGAGATTGTTTATATGTGTATGATGGATTATTCAAATCATTGAAAAGTTCTATGAACCAACACAAGTTGGTCATCATTTTCATAGAACAAGAAGGTTCGAGTTTGGGCTCATATATTCTATCTGATCATGGTTGAATTCATTCCAGTTGGCCGCTTTTTCTGCATTAGTGAATAGAGCCTTCATCATCGACCATAACATGAGGGAGGATAAATGTGTATACCCTATCAGTTCATCACTGTGATAGAGAACTGGGTTTTCTATCTGTACGTAACATCACTAAGATTATTCATTTATGGGAAGAAGTAGTCACATGAAACCCACTAATAGTTACATGTTGTGTCACTAGTGTGGGAATCCGTGGAATATTAATACTCAGTTCCCTATAGACAACATTGTGTGTTGAGGCATTGATAGTTTGGGAAATCATCATTTTTTATTTGGACCATAAAATCTATACATATATGAACAATAGATATATTAGACATGTCTTTAATAGTATTGTCATTATCACCTCACTTGGCGGGTCATGGTAGTACTACTATTTATTCATAGGTGATGGTCATGATTGAGGCATCTATATTTAGATATATTATGTCAGGAGAGTGGATGTACCTTGGGTAGTTATGATGTTATTTAGTTGTTGGATATGGAAATATCTATGTAGTGTGGCCTACTCATGAGGAGAATTTTTTTCCTTATATACAGTAATGTACTATTCTAGTAGCCTCTACATTAGTTTCTACATTATTTGACAGTTGTGTTATTAATTATTTTATTTCATTAGAAATTAATGATTATATGTGGCTATGGTTTAAGTACTTTTTTGTTTCAATAAATCTAGACACAATATGAGGGATCCTTTCTGATATCAAATGCTGATGTAGGGAATTCCTCAACGAGGTAACCAAAAATCACATCATTTTGAAAATCATCATAGTCAAGATGAATGGTGCTAAAATCGTTCAATGGATGAACTACATAGTTCCTAACCATGGATATGATGATTTTTATAACCATACAGTATCTTTAATCTCACCCAAGTGTAATAATCATATTCATATATAATAATTATATTTTTATGTTATTCAAGATAAACTTTACCATTGTGGGTTGGGCAGGGATACACCTGATATTTCTAGCCACTTTATGAGTAATCAAGTGATGTGATGTATAAGCTCATCTCATGTGGTGGATTATTTACAGGATTCCTTGACTAATTAATTTTCTGAGTTACCTCATGTGATAAAACTATAGTTCATGATTGAGCTACTTCCAGGAGTATAACTAGTATACATTATTACTTATAGGAAGCACATACTGGTCTTGAAGATCCGAAGAAGTATCTAGGGGACTTGGAATATAAGGCTATTATATAACCTAGTACTTATCAATGAGGTTTTCTTTTCCTTTTTTATATGAAACGAAATAGAACCCTTAGGATTTTTTTGGACTACTAGTGACTAAATCGGCTTATTGTTCGGAGTCATTATCCTCAACCCCCGCATAGATGATCTCGTTAACTCGATATGAGGTGCTCATTTTTATGCATTATTAAAATGAGGTTGGGCTATCATCACATGTGTGTGTGATATTTATATATACTATTTACACAATTACACATTAGAAATGAATATTACAATTATTTGGTTGATTTATTCAGTCTCAAGAATTCACCTGTAGTCTTTATGGAACTAATGAATTGGGTTTTCCACCCATATCTCGATTCTTTGGTGGAAGTCTTCATGGATGAAATATTTTTGTATTATTATACTCATCATAACCATGTGAATTGTCTCTATATCATGATTAATATAATGATAGAGGATAATTTCTATTGTATGCACAATAACTCCACATTTTTGGGTCAACAGGGTACACATTATGGGTACATTGTTTTAGAGGCATGAATATTTATTTTCCTAGAGAAGGTGATAGATTTAGTTTCATAGATGATGACTATGAATTTATTTGAATACTTTTTGGGACATTATTTCTATTAAAAATGGTTTACATAATACTTTTCAGGAATATAATCACCTCTCAAGGGCCACAATAAATAGGGTGTTAGTTTTTTTAGGTACTGATGCTTGTGAAAAAAATCAAGAGTTGAATGTAATAATGAATTCAAAACCAATATTGACTCATATAGAGATGGGACGAATCCCTAGAGTTTATTGTGATTCTTAAATCAACAGTATTTGATCTTTTCATAGTGTGTGGAGGTCTAGTCATGGACTAAGGGTCCCACCATCAGATGATAAATGTTTGGAATTACCCTCTAGAAAATATCATGAATGATCCTTTGGTTCATACCATTCATTGTTGGAGGAAATTATTTTTGGGAGATTATTTTGTGATGTAAACAAATCAAAAAGTCTAAAAATACATATTTACAATGTTTGAATTATTTCTTTGTTACTGAATGTGGGTTGAATACCTATAGTCCTTCAACATTGAAAATTATTATACATAAATAAATTGGAAATGAAGTGGCTTTTGTACTGAGCTGGAATACATATAAAAATTACATTAAAGAGGATATTAGTGACTTTATGTTGATGGATTTGTTTTTAGAGATTCAATTAGAGGTTTAGGAGTATCACAAGAAGCCTATTTTAATAGATTTTATAGTGTCATCTTCAATTTTGAAATTGGAAAAGATGAGAAAACATAATAATCTGGATGTATTAGTCTGGAGGTATTGTTTACCAGGAGATAACCCACCACCATGTTGAGTTATTGATGATGATGATATTTTGTACATTCAAGGGTGTGTCTAGAAACATGGGGACGTATGAAAATATCTGTTATTAGAGAATCGTGCCTCTATAATTACATTGAACCCTCTTATTACCATGTTGTATCATGATATATGTGTCCAGTATTTTTGGATGGGTGTGAAGTGGTAGATTACATGTTTTATCACATGGTTCACTGCCATTTAATAGGTGAAGGCTAAGGAATAGAGGCCGAGTATAATTTTGAAGCCTCTATAAATTATAGAATTGATATGGGATAACATCTCTATGGATATTTTGATGGTTTTTTGACATCCCTTCGATAAAGTGATGAAGTATGGTGGATCATAAATTGAATGATAAATTTCACACACTTTATACATATCATGGAGACCCTTTAAATGAATTGTCTTTGAAGGACATATGTTCAAAATATCATTAACTTCCATAGAGTTACACACATTATCTTACGGGATAATGATTTTTGTTTTAAATTAATTTTTTAGGAGGGATTATAGAAGGTTCTTCGAACATAGTTGCTTCTATGAACTACCTTCTACCCTCATACTGAAGGACAATCTGATCATTCTTTAAAATTATAATAGGACATGTTCAGAGAATGTGTCCATGTTTTTTGTGTTTCATTGGGGAAACAACCACCAATTTATAATTTTTCTTATCATAATATCATTCGTGAAATTATTAATATGAAACATTACAAGGCTACATTCAATAGATCATTTCATTTACCACTGGGATTTTTTGAGGTAGGTGAGGTAGCACTACTGGAACCTCATCTCATTAAGGAGACATCAGAAAAGGTAAAACGTATCAGGAAGAGTATAGATAAAAATCAGTCTAGGAATACTTCTTATTCTGATTTATATCAACGACCATTCATATTTGAGGTTAGGGATCAATTATAAATACTATTTTTGACTATAATATAGAATCGATTGTCATTCATCCCTGGAAATTATCACATTGGTTTATTGGATACATTGAGAATTAAAAATTATATTATGATATCCTATCAGTTACAATTATATTAGTGGAATCATTCTATGAATGATGACTTCGGTGATTCAAATCTCCACCATTACTATTCAAACCTGACTCATTGTTTTCATCATGATGATGTTGAATTAGTGGTTATGGAATTATTTAAGGAGAAACATGTTCTTATTATTGAATAGATCGTGAAAGATATATATGGAAGTTTAGTTCATTAATTTTGGGTTTTATGGTAGAATGGTTGAATGAAACATGATACCTTGGATTGAGAGGGAGATATATGTAATGATTGGCCATAAATTTTCTCATACGTTGTTTTCCACCCGCATATGGAAAACATGGGGAAATTATGTTTTGAGGATGAGAATTTGTAATATCTCCACCTTTAATATGATGTAGGTGCCATTTAATTTTCAATGTAATATGTTTTAAACATTAAGGATGTTACCAATATATTTAAGAACATTTTAGAAGATTATGAGGCTCATTCTGATCCCAGAGCAATGAATTTAAGGGAAACCACATGGCTCGAATGATTTGCTTAAACCATTATCCTAAGGGTGCATGCTATTTTATATTACATAAGGTATTACAAACGGTCTATAGAGAGATCACATGCTTCACATGGTTTTCCAAAACAGCATCCTTTCCAATACTAATTATTCCATTTGACTAGTGGTGTAGTATGATTTAGGTGCATGATTTGGAAAACCAGTTATCCACACTATGCACAACATAATAATAGGGGAAATTCCCTTTTACCTTATACCTCCATAAATTTTATTTTTATCTTTTTTCAATTATAACTTTCTCATAATGTCACCTTTATTCCACAAATTCTCAACTATGGTTCTCTCTAATGAATTGAGCCATCTCTCAAATATGTTTTTTGGTTCTTTCATCTTTGTCTTGGTTGGATAGCTAACATTATGATCTCTAACCCTCTTAAAAATTTCAATCATTTATTTTATCATTAGGAATGAAAAATAAGCATGACAAAATATAACATATTTTGTAGGAATTTTCTTATTTTATCAATTTTTCATTTTTCATTCAAAATTAAATAAATCTAATTGATGAGGAGTGTAATATAAATCATAGTTTGGTGGTCTAGTAAATTCTCACTAATTTCATGTTTTTATATCATGAGACATCATATCTCATTCAATAAATTCCATGTGTTTCTTCAAAATGGATTTTATTTTTTATTTTTTGAAATAATTGTTGGAAATTACATCATACACATTTTCCTTGATAGAGGATCCCCCCTTATATTATTGCCACACATTATAGGTGTTATCATTAGACTCATTTTACATATCGAGTGCTTATATGAAAAAACAACATTCTATGTGGTACTAGGCTTTAAAGGCCCAAAAATTTCATACATAGTTATTAAATCTGAATAAAATAATATTCATTAAATATCAATAAATCACCACTTAACAAACATATAGATTTACTATCTTTGAAAAAATGGAAAATTAAAAAAAATATTCATAAAACATTTATATCTTCTCCCTTTTATCCCACCATTACTAGAACCCTTTTTGATAAATCATACTTAATACCATTATTCATATCTCATGGAATAGAAAAATTATAAATGGTTAGATAAAATTCTCAGTTAGGGTAAATAAAATAGATATCAATCATATAATTATCATGATACATAAGAACATTAAAAAAACTTTTGAAAATTATATACTATA
This sequence comes from Viscum album, assembly GCA_963277665.1. NCBI lineage: Eukaryota > Viridiplantae > Streptophyta > Magnoliopsida > Santalales > Viscaceae > Viscum > Viscum album. The sequence continues at coordinate 595,920,525 of OY728159.1, read as the reverse complement.
TATCAAAGTTCATGATAACATGTCATGGGAGAAATAATAAATATTCATGATGAATCCAAAAAATATATTTCATGAGAGAATGACAAAAAATTATAATTTTTTCATAATGATAATCATAGAAAATAATTTCTAAATTAGTAAAGCCTCATTTACAAGGCCATCGTAGTGGATGAATTCCTTTACTGAATCATGTTCACTCCCTATTTTTGTGTTTTATTATCGAAACATGTTCACTCAACATTCCAGTCATACTTATCTCATGAGATATACATATTACAGTATTGAATATGAAGGAAAAATAGGTCCCACCTATCACCCAGTAATATATATATATATATATATGTGTTTCATAAGAACTCTAATCCTTCATCATATTAGAACCCATTCAATATAATTGTTCTCATAAACATCATTCAATCATAACATCACCCATGGAAAAGTAATGGGTTTCATAAATATTATTCAATCACAAAAATTAATGCACCATTGTAATCATTGGGATAATATCCTTGACTAATATCCCAATTATTGAACATGTATCCTAAAATAATTGAATCATAGATGGAAAATAATTTTGATAGATCAATTGAAAACAATTCCTGTAGAAAATATGCATTCTTGTTTTGACAACATTTTATTTTAAAAACATGTCATGGAATTTTATAATAAAAATTATTTGAAAATAATATTGAAATATATATGGTATGATTAATCTAATTAATGCTTCATGAAAGTGAAAAAATTCATTCAGTCCATATAAGTAAAAAATACATTCCTCTCATACTTTTTTTTGAAAATATCACAAAGTACCCCATTTGTAATATTAAAAAAATATAGATTTAAATAACATTAAATTAAATTTAAACATGGGTAAAAATTTATATACATTTTTTAATATAATAGTAAAATTAATTTTCAAAACAACTTTATGAAATGTCGACATGGAATATAAATATTCAATAGAAAATAATCACATATAAGCAGTCAAAAATATAATGATATTGCGAAATTGACCCTTACCATAGGATTGGTTTCCATTGTACATATCAAAACCCCATGTATAATGTTCTTAATTATTAGTAGAAACATATTCATATATATGATACTATATTTTGTCCACTTATATCATTATATCACCAAATTATTAATAATATTTTGTTATTACCCTTCTTTCAGTTGTCGACCGCTTCATTTTCTTATGCATGTTTTGCAATAAAATTCCATGTTCCTTTGAATATAATATAGGTACATAATTTACATAATGATATTGTGGTAGTATATATCATATTTATTCATTTTTTACTTTTATATAATCATTTTATAGTGGTGGATATGGAAAATGAATCGCATTGCATCATGAAGATTTTATACCGAATGTACGCACGAGCAATGGAATTATTCACTTAATAGTGAAATGGTATGGAAATGTATGATATATTAATTTTATTCCAGATAAATATAATATTATAAATATAATTTTTATATATTATTTCCATGATTATATTTATCCATGTAATGTGGTGATGAAAAAATCATTACACCACAACATGGAGATGATATGTCGTGCATACACACGTATAATGATTATTTTCATAGGATGGATCAAATGGGGAATATGTTTATTCCATAATCATAATAACATATAACAATATAATTTATAATATAGTAATTATGATAAAAACGAAAAAAATGTGATGATATTATAGAATAACAAACAATCTTGAAAGGGTTGGTAAAGAAGGTTAACTATTATTTTGAAAACATCCTTTTGATCTCCTATTATGAACACTAGGGTTAGTATTTTTAGATTAAATTAACCTATATAATTTGTCTATTAATGTTTATATCAAAAATTTGAAGTGGATGGTTGGGATTTTATGGCTAAATGTGATGTGAAGAAGTGAGGGAGGAGGTTCTCTTTTATAATTTTGGTGAGGGACACTTTTGGAATTTCAAAAAATATTTATTTATATTTAATGAAATATTAATAAAAAAACTGAAAATATAAATTTAATAATATAAATAATTTGATATGTTTTTAAAATCAAGAACCAATTGATTTTAGACCTATTTTTATAGTATATAAAACCCTATCATTTTGATTAAAACATTGTGAACCTATTTTAATTTTAACTATGGTTACATGTTATTAAATATTAAAATGTTATAATATTTAGAAATTTAATGTCAATTAGACAATTGATGAAAAATGTATAAATATTATGAAAATATTATTATTATTATTTATTTTTAAGGTAGTTTTATTATTTTAAAATAATTTAATAATATATTATTTTTATAAAAAATCATTACTGTCAATTTTGATACTATTAATTACTTGGAAATTTACATATATATAATAAAGAGATTCTAACTTAGAAACAAATATTTTCATATATACATAAGAGGGATATGTCATTGTAGGGTCCTGAAAACATTGCCATGGGAATTTTAATACTCCCATAATTTTTGGAAATGGAAGAAAAAAATTAGATAAATGATTTAAAGAAAATATTTGAAGAAGAATAATTTGGTGAAGGATCCAAAATGTTACACATACTAAATCCTTGGAATTGTTCATGGAAATAATTCCTCAAGAATCAATTTATACAGAGATATTGATTTTGGCACAAGATCCACTACATATGGTGTCATTGGTGAAAACAGGATGGAGCGGTGTGCTGCCACAAACTACCCCCATAAATCAAAAATGGTTCATAGGTGAGGCAATGTTGAAAGAGTAAAATGAATAGGGAAATACATTAGTGATTTTTAGGTAGTGATTACCATCACTACAACCCTTAGACCTAAAACCATAGTTGACTGAGTCGTCCAAGGGCTGGATGATTTCCCCATGGGCTTTTTCAAAAAGGGATGTGCACCCCATAGATATAGCCTCCTTGAAACTCTATAAAAGGACAATGAGAGAAACCGAGTGATGGGATTGGATTTTTGGGGAACATGGAGTCCACATATGGAAGGCTTTGAAGACACATGATCGATGAAGAATGAAATAGTGAATTGTGTCCAATACGTTTAAATGCATCACATACCATAAAAAGTATGAAAAAAATGATAATAATGAAGTTGTCATGAACCTACCTGGTGAACTACTAGCCATATGCCTTTTTTGGATGAACATCCTCCAAACCATATGATCAAGGACCCTTATTCCATCTGGAAAACCGCATAGCACATCACTATATGGATGAATCCCTACACTGTGTAGCGCTTCGCTCTGTGGATGGAATCCAGCACTGTGTAGACCCCCAAAACATGGATAGAACCTATGGCCATGTACCACTGTGGTACGCAGACAACATCTAGGTCCACATACCACCTTGGTAAATATACGACCCCTCCACCATCATATAAATATGACTTGTAGATGGAACCCCACCCCGTATGAACAAATGGTATGTGGAATAGGGTACCTTCAGGATTTCCACCTTCTAGTCTCAATATTGCCCTTGTGTTTCCACCCATCCTCCATGACCCCTCTTTATGCCAGTCCAACAGGATAAGGGAAAAGCCTTTTCCAAAGCAATCAGACCCAGATTGTAAAACCACTGGGTGCATCATCATGCCCTTTTCAGTTTACATACCCATGGAATGTATAGTTGTGTACATTATCCCTGCAACACTGTGGACCCCAAGAATTTTTATATGTCTACATTCCTAAGGAAACTCAGGTTCTGACCATGGGGTATTATCATGAACAACCTTATTCTAGTTATCATGGGTAATCAATTTTTTTCCTTCCAATTAGGGAGAATGACAAGTTGAAGGGATCATGCTTTCATTTCCTTTTGGAGAGGAGTGGTGCTTCTCTCTTTTCCCTGAACTCATCTCAAGGCACTCCTCAGCATGTATGTCCCAAAACTCTCTATAGGAGGTGGTTCTATTTCCCTTCATTGGACCATCCCATGACACATCGGGATATATCATCAAACATGGATATCCTAGATATGAACATGGGAGAAAAAATGGAACATTCAAATCTCCCCTCTCCCTCTCTCTCGTTGTGAATTCTCCCTATTCAATTTTGCTGCCATCCTCCTTTTCCATTAGGGATGGTGTGTGGTTTATCATATCTACTGCTTCCTCTTGTTAGTAAGACTGAGCATCACTCATGTGGTATTAGTGGTTTATGTTTATCACATCATTCATACCATCTATTAATGACTTTTGATAACTCCGATTTATGTACCAAACAAGAGACCATATCAACCCAGGAGACCATGCCAGTTATGAGCATGATGGGAAGCTTTATCATAAGTCCCACATGAAATCTTGAGTTGGAATTTGTGGCCTTAACGTCATAGTTGTGTGACATTAAACTACATGGAAGTTTCATCATTGCATGACCAAAAAATGTGCCGTGTCTTGTTGAGTGGCAACGAACTACGTGGGTTATTATTCCTCTCTTGGGGAAATGTTGGAATCTAATATTATAGATTTTATCTTGATGGAGAAACAAATTTATTCCCCTTATATGAAGATAAACTCTAGAGTTCCTCATCACATGGATTAAAGTACAATTGTATCAGTAATTCTTGATCCATGTATATCCATGGTTGATTTTTCAACCCAGGGATAATACACAGATACATTCTTCGGAATGTATTAAGGATTGAAAAACATATGAAAATTACATAAAACTATAAGAGAGTCCTATTGTAGGAAATAATTTTCCCCCAAAAGTGTGTTATGAGCCTAACCACCCATCTTCTCCACCAATGTAGTCTTTATGTGTTGTTGGAAATATCTTCATCCAACGACCACCGAACTGTGTAAAGAGGGTCCATGAATCATGGATATAAGGGATGTTTGGTGTTAATGGATTTGTGAATAAACCCCTTGGAGACCTTCTATGGAAATTGTACATGATGTGGATCTATATTTCAAAACACTTAGCCCCATATAATCACACTCTACAACCAGTCAACTATGGAACCTCTTTTGAAAAATAAAAAGGGATATACAATCAATTCCCAGTGCCACCATCTCACCCAAAAAGGAGTACAATGAAAATAGGGTTGAAATGAAATGTTGAACCAGATTTGAATCTTTAACCAAGGTGGAGGGTTATAACACCTCAACCTCCTTTCACATCCAAAAGGAGGAGATTGAATAGAAGTCATGAATTATGATTGTGATCATAAGATGATACATTGATGGGGGGGTTGTTTATATTTTGTATATATATAATACCGTTATTACATAGAGAAACCTTAAATCCAATTGAATCATCAGAGTTCTCATGAACAGACATGACAATCGATGCACCGACCATGTCATATTAAATAATAGGACTCCCTCGCCTACCCGGTGTTTTTAATGATGGGTTTCGAACATGATAATAAAATATTACAACCAAAATGGTAATCTCCCCATGGTGGAGGCTACAAGGTAGGCCTTCCAATTGGGGACACCCCACTAGCTGCGTCTTCCTCCATGGCCAAAAATCCAGCAAAAGAAAACCCCAATGGCCATCTAAAATTATTTTAGGACTCAATCCCTCGAGTGCTACAATGAGTACCTCACTTATCTGAAAAAGGTAGATGAATTCAACACTAATGAATTCATCCCAACTGCATGGGAACCCTGATCGAGAGATCTTATTATGGGACATCACCACCAGCAACATACATCCATATATCTTTGCACTGAAGAGGATCTCTTGTTGAGGGTTCTTATTTATGTCCAATGGACATGGTCCTCTTGGGCTATCAGCTAGGGGTGTTTAATAAATAATCAAGAGTAGTTCATCACCCTAATTCATGAGGATCAGATCTATCAAACCAACATGGTGGCATACCTTGGGAATACATACAACTATGCCTCCTCTTCAAAAGAATGACATGAAAATATGATGGTGACCTATAAGAGGACACATATTCACACTCCCTCTTATGATGATCACCATGAATATATGGTTCCATAATAAGAGATAGTTAAAATTCACACCAATGCTCACCGGTCCCTCAGTGCAAATTGGGTGGTAAATTACAAGAAGATGGAAATTACCGCCAATGGGAAAGAATTTCACCGTCTAAATAAGGTGTAAACCCACTATAGGAATAAAAAAATTCCTACATAGGTATACCAAGACAACCATATAAATAGGGAGGAATCTTTGGGTAGTCATAAAATACTACCAATGCATATGAATCAGACCAGACAAATATGATGGAAATTAATTAGGAGATGAACATTCCCACCTACCATAATGAATCCCACTAGTCAAATATAGTGATAAGAAAATATAAGAAGTGTCCAATTCCTGAGAATGAAAACCAAGAACATGAGACAAATATAGTGGCGGGCATGTATAAAAAAAATATTACTCATAAATATAAAGTGCACAAGTCATATATGATGGGAACATGAGAAAGTAGTTAGCATATCGCAATTACAAGTTGGATGGAGATTCACTCCTCTTCCCTAGTACATGTGAACTAACAATACTCACTGGAAACACAAGGATAACTGGAGAATGCACAAACTCATTCTCATACATTGTAATGGTAATTAATAATTGACCCTGCTAAGGGGGTATCTTAGCACATCCTAGAAATGATGGAGGAGAAAATTTTGATTCCCGAAAATATCATCCAAACCTATCAAGATGTCATCACATTAGTAGAAAAAATAGAGGAGTCGGGCCCACGATCCCATTTCCTTAGCGGGTTATTCATCCACGAAAATAAGATGGTTACTGAAAAGCATACTTTCATCCCTACTCTAGTATTTAAGGTTTGATGGAAATATTCTATGATAAAAGGACAACCGTATTATGAAAAAACACATGTTCTAACTGGAGATCACCAATCCAATGTGGTATGTCATCCATCACTAGTTTTCTTCTCACAAGAAACATATTATTTTGTTCTTATTCCATGTCTTCCTTTACTTGTTGTGCCCAACATGTTTGTTTTGAGATGATTCATTCTATGTAGAAAGGATTATAGAGATTTATTAGAAGCATTAATGGTGTGGATGTGGCTTAGAGGATGTGTGTTGCCCCATGTTGTCTCTCATTGAATCACTCCTCTCCATGAATCTCAAACGGTGAAACATAAAGGATGGATAATATCCAAAAATAATGACATAAGATCTCATTCCATTCGTCCCATAGATCTACACCCACATTGTTTATGAATCAATTAATTTATTGCATGTTATAACCATAGATATCATAGAAAATAAAACAAATGATGAAGAAAAAAGAGAATATAACTCCCTTCTAGAGGTGGTCCACACCGTCCATGTATGTGTGCATACATGAAACCAATGGTCCACCTTAAATTCAGGATCCCCATCAGGTAATACATCATTAACTCCTTCTCAAATCCCCAATAAAGAGATAAATATAAACATGTTTACTCAAAAGAACACATTCTCCTCCCATTGTGAATTCCTCCCTTTCACTTAAGGAGAGATTAAATAAATAGGAGGAGGAAATAATAGAGGTAAGGAGAATCAACATTGAGCTGATATGAGCATGTCGTCCTACATTGTATGTTCCCCGGTTTGACCATAAACACACACTTCCATCTGATGTACCTCTACCCCATGGACTCATCCCGATAGGTGAAGCAATGATAGAAGTTAGCACCAGGAACATTAGTCAAACTAATCCCAATCATTGAAGGACATCCTGAATGTAACACCCGAGACTTTTATGTTATATAAATCATCAAAGGAATCTTTTTCTACACAACACTTGCTTGGCTTGCTTTACACGAAATCGCGACCTTCCTCGATAGCTTGCACCGTACGCAATACCGAGTTTCACTAAACAACGATATGCTATTAAAATATTATTAAAACTAGCCGTTATGAATAGTAATAACCACCTTTTGAAATTTTATAAATTTTATTCGGAATATAGAAATTAGCCTAGGGTGAAATTTTGGTATTTTTCTGAAAACTTTCAATTTTTGATGAATAGTGAAACCAAAAAACTGAATTTTGCATAAAACTTAATTTTACCGCTTCTGTGAATGGAATTTCGAAAATCCGGCAGACACGGTTGATATCAGTAAGTAAAATGTGGTTCAATGAGATAAAAATAATTTTTTGGTGAATAGTAACTTTTTACTTTTTTTACCGCGGTTAATAGTAAATAGGGTAACTAAGGGTAAATATGATATTACTATTACCCTAACACATGTCCTAATTCTATTGGATAAGTGTAATTCGACCAAAAACAACCTTATGAATATAATATGATCATTTAGGTCTACATGGATTAGATTATGACATTTAATATTATTTTATTTAATGAATAGTTAAAATAGTTAAAATCAATGTTTAATAACTAAAACATTTTTAATATGGAGTTATACATAAGATAAATTCTACTATAAATATTCCATAGAAAGATAAAACGATTTCCTACATAATGATATATTATTTATAATTTTTAGACATTAAATAAATTAATTTAATTTTGACACAATGATGATGCAGTAATTACCCTTTTAAGGAAATGTTAACATAATTGATGTTACAAATGCTCAAATGAATGTAATTTGAGACTTTTTATGCATTACACAAATTTTCTAGGTTAATATGATATATTAGTGTTGATTTAATCAACTTGGTTCGAACATATAATTCTGTTATGAGTTTCAAAAAAATCATATATCAAATAGTGTCAAAATTGACACAAAATAGTTTTTAAATCAAATATTATATTATTAACTGTTATATTATTTCTAAAAATCTAAGGTTCGGCCAAATGACTTAGATAAGGATATATATATTAATAATAAACAACTTGGGGTTCGTTTGGCATGTTATAGTAACTGTATTAATCATATAGTGTAAGAAAACAAAAAGTCACGGTAAAAGTTAAATTATTTAACTTAGAGTTAAATTTAATTGATAAGGTTAAAATAATAACCTAAACTTGTTTAAATCCTATTGGTTGATAGGATTTTGACCCATCCCCACCTTACATTCTAAATAAGTCCCTTTGGAACCATTATAAACGGATTTTGACTTTAATATAAAATAATATTTTGAGATATTCCTAAGGTGCCCCTCTCCTCCCTTATAAAAGGGCACCTCCTCCCCCTCCTCCTCACACCAATTTGAGCACTAAAGCTCGGCCAAACCCCACCAAAATCCCTTCTCCACTTCCCTAGAATAATCCTAGAGGTCGTGGTCTTCTTCAAAGACCAATCTTAGTTCCCTAAGTGGAGGATTCAAAGACGCGTTTCAAAGAAGAGGTAATATCCATTACCGATCTTTTCAATTTCATTCTTCTTCAACTTCTTCTTCATTAGTTGTTTCATGATAAAGTAATAACATCAGTATTACTTACATACTGATATTTTATTATAAATATGAAACAAACCTAATTGATCTTCTATCCATCTTACGGAAAAATGAAATCACCGCGCGTGCGTACGTACGGAATACCGTCTCCACGCCGTGGTGTAATCTATTTTCCACCATCACCTTACAAGGATGGGTATAATGGTGTAATGAGTAAAAATATATGATTATTATAAAGTGATATTGACACTGAAATTGTATAAATACACTTAAAAACAATTCCACGATCATGGGAACAATATCATCGCTCGTGCGTACGTACGGAATACCGTCTCCACGATGTGATGTGACTCGTTCTACATGATCATAATTACATAGTAATTATATAAATGAATTGAATGAATAAATATGATATATGTTACACTAATACCATTATAGATATAAGGTATCTATAACCTTACAATAAGAATAAGAATTTATTCGGCAAAACACGCATAAGAACAAAAGGCAATAAAGACCCGAGTAACAAGTAACAATGAAATATTACTAATAAGAAGCTAAGAATATGACCATATATGATATCATATCAATATGTATGATTCTGGAATAAGTCAATTACATTATTTAAACCATTATACATGAGCTTCGGACACTTACAAAGCAAATCGGACCTAAGGTAAGGGAAATATCACAATCTCATTTTTATCCGAGATTGTTTATACTTTGGAATTTACTAGGGTGTATTTTATCATCCACATCCATGTTTCCTCGATATGTAATATTATCTCCATCCACCTACAATTGTTTAAATCCATTTTTAACCTTCCAAAAGTTTTTTCGTAAAAGATATGAAAGGAATATTTTGTCGTTTTTCATACGAGGTACTTTTTGACATTTCCGAGAAAAGTACGAGAAGAATGTTTTTTTTCACTTATATGACATGAATGGATTTTTAAAACACTATTTCCAAGAAGCATCCTTTAAAATCTTTCAAGTTTATTTTTAATCAACTTCTTTTAGTTTAAAGTTGTATGACATGTTAAGAAAGGAAAAATGTTTTTGAAGAAGAAATGATATTTTCCTCAAGAATAGAGTTCAAGTGTTTTATCAAAATTATTTTCCATCTAAGATAATAAAGGGTTCTACTTTTATCCCTATTATTACATTGATTTGATTATGTTTTGATGGAATTATTTTTATGAATTCCTTTATCTTATATGAATTGTTTTATGATGTCATGATGTTTAAGATTCCCATTTGTATTACATGGGTTATGCAATGATGTATGATTTATGATTTTGTGGCACACAAAAGAATGGTATCATTATGAGATGGGTGGGACCTATATCTCCCTCCAATGAATTGGGTATAGATTTTATATCTCATGAGATAGACATGACTGGAATGGTAGGTTATACTGGTTTAGTGAAACAGGACTGAAACGAGGGTGACTCGGTTCAGAAAGGGACTTTGTCCACTAAGAGAGTCTTGTCAATGAGTCTTGACTAACAAGAAATGCTTTTCTATGATTATGTGTGTATTCCACAAAGTTTCATGTTTTATGTTATGATTATTGTGATTACATTTCACTGCCATGATTTATCCCATGTTATGAAATTATGATCTCTTTTGCAGGTTAAGATTTCCAAATGTTATGTGCTTATGTATATGATGTGATTGATATTTCTTTTGTTTACCCTTACTGAGCATTTGAGCTCAACCTTTTGTATGTTTTCTTTACCCTGGTCAGGAAGAAGGTTATTAAGTAAGATATTCCAAAAGGGACTATAGATATGATGAAATAAATGGGAGACAGTGTAGATGCTTTATGAACCAGTTGTTTATGTTTCCCAGTTTCTAAAGACACTATACCTATACGGTAATTTGTGGTTTGGTCATATGTTGTAATAAGTGTGCTTCAATTTTGAAGTATTAACAATGAATGTAAAGTATGAGTCTTTATAGTTGGTATCAGAGGAAAAGGAGGTAGGCATGTATCCGATCCTTGGGAACTCTCACATGTGAGCGTTGGACGAAGCATGGCTCTCCGCCCAAGGGCTTCATGAGGAAATGGCTGCCACTGGGGATGGTGGTGTGTCCCACCCAGGGGGTGTAGCCGCCCATGGAGTTCCCTGATAGGTATAAATTATAGTCCACTAGAAGTAATTCCAGACCGCTATAGTTGGTATCAGAGGAAAGGTATAGTCAACCTTTGGAAACTAGGATGTGAAAGCCTTAGTAAGAACCCTAAGGATAAGTCTAATCATAGAACACAATCTTAGTGTTTTAGAAATGGCCATGAATAACCTAGGATAAGACCTTAATCATGAAATTTTTTTTCTTGAATTATTTGGTTTTCCTATTATAATTAGTGTTGCTCACACTATTCTTCTTGGTTTTAGTCAATGGCTGGAACCCGAAGGAACTGTGTTAATGTGGAATGCGATGGGCAATTCAATGATTGCCCCCCTGAGCAACCAAACGATATGGGATCTAGAATGCAAAATCTTGTTGCTATGATCACACAACTTTCTCAAGCTATGAATCATGCATGACTTCCAAACGAGCAAAGGAAGGAGCAACATTCTGTTGAATCTTTCATGAGGCAGCGTCCACCTTCTTTCATCGGGTCTACTGATCAATTAGTTGCTGAATAATGGATTAGTACTACTGAATAGATATTTTCAGTCTGAACATTATAATGTCATCCTAGCAGTGTATCGTTTGGAAGGAGATGCTGATCAATGGTGTAATCTTATTAAGAATACGAGGCAAAGGGATGAAATTGAGTCCATGGAATGGGACGAGTTCAAGAACTTATTTTTCAATAAGTAATTCCCTCGTATTCTCCGAACAAAGATGGAAAAAGAGTTTCTTGAACTGAAGCAAAGGGATGATGAATCTGTTGGTACCTATGAAGCAAATTTTACAAGACTTGCAAGGTACGCTTCTGGTATTATTATCCAACCTGAGAGTAAGATCGATCGATTCTTTAGTGGCTTAAAACAAGTCTTCGAAGGGCGTTAGCCATAAGGGAGTTCAATAGCTACGAGGAAATCGTTCGATGTTCTCTCAAAGTCGAGATGGAGATTGGAGTAACCCATCAGTCATATGGGTTTGATAAGAAGAGGAAAATGGAATTCAAAGGAAAATCTAAAGAGCACACTGAAAAGAATATGAGCTTTCCCTTATGCTCAAAGTGTGGAAAGAAACATGGAGCGAGTTGTCTTAAAGGGACAAGTAAATGTTTCAAATGTAGAAAGGAAGGTCATCAGGCATTTGAATGCCGTGATAATTGGAAGATGATGTCTAAGGATGCAAACAAATGAAGGGACACACAGAATGAACCCACTACACTTCAATGTTTCAAGTGCAAGGAGATGGGGCATTATGCCAATAAATGCCATAATCCAAGGGTTGATGATGATGGTCGACGTCAACAAACTCTCAAGGCTAAAGACAAAGGAAAGTCACATGCAATTTCTATCAGTAATGTGGAGTACGATAACGATGTGGTGAAAGGTACACTTACCATCCACTCTAAATTAGAAAATGTTTTATTTGATTCTAGATCCACCCACTCTTTTATTTCTGAAGAATTTTCTAAGGTTATCACCGTATTACCTCAAAAATTAGACGTTGAGTTAGTTGTGACAACACCTAATGGCACATCAATTGCATCAAAAGTTTATAATTCTTCTCCAATTGACGTTTGTGGGAAAGTGTTTCCTGCAAATCTTGTGATCCTTCCTTTAGTGTAATTCGATGTGATTCTTGGCATGGATTGGCTTTCTTTATACGGAGCTCATATCAATATCCAAAGAAGGGAAGTCACATTTCATATTCCAGATCAATCTATGATCGTCTATCAATGCAAGGATTAATATAACCTTTCAGTGGAAATTTCATCCATTTTATGGGTATTGATTCCACTAAATGAAGGTTATTTATCTCAAATGGTTGGTGAGAAACTCGCAATTAAGAATATGCCCATCGTACGGGAGTTTGATGATGTCTTTCCAGAGGAATTACCGGGTCTTCCACCAAATCGTGATGTTGAGTTTTCAATAGAACTCGTACCGGGTTCTTTGCCTATTTCAAAGACACCTTATAGAATGGCCCCAATTGAGTTGCAGGAATTGAAGAAGCAACTCCAAGAGAATCTTGATAAAGGATTCATACACCCTAGTGCGTCACCTTGGGGAGCACCTGTTCTATTTGTTAAGAAGAAAGATGGATTAATGAGACTCTGCATTGATTACCGAGAACTTAACAAGATCACTATCAAGAACAAATATCCTCTCCCACACATTGATGACTTATTTGACCAACTACACGGAGCTCAATACTTTTCCAAGATTGATCTTCGTTCAGGGTATCATCAATTAATGGTCAAAAGGGAGGATATACCAAAGACTGCTTTCCGTAAAAGGTATAGACACTATGAATTTATAGTGATGCCATTTGGTCTTACTAATGCCCCTGGTATCTTCATGGATCTAATGAATAGAGTCTTTATAGACTATCTTGATCAATTTGTGGTAGTCTTTATAGACGATATTATTGTCTATTCAAAGATCAAGGAAGAACATGAAGATCACTTCAGAATTATATTGAAGACCCTGAGAAAGGGGAAGCATTATGACAAATTTACCAAGTGTGATTTTTGGCTTCAAAAAGTTGCATTTTTGGGTCACATAATCTCAAAATAGGGGATATCTGTGGACCCAGCAAAAACAGATGTTACCGAAAGATGTTCGAGACCAACAACAGTAACTGAGATCCAATGTTTTCTTGGTTTGGCATAATATTATCGACGTTTTGTAAAAGATTTTTCAGGATTATCTAATCCACTCACCAAGTTGACTCGGAAAGGAGTTAAGTTTGTTTGGAAAGAGGAATGTGAAGAGAATTTCAATGTGTTGAAAATAAGGTTATCCAATGCACCTGTGCTCACACTACCTTGTAGTGGAGAAAGTTTTGTGATCTACAGTGATGCATCCAAGAAGGGATTGGGGTGTGTTCTTATGCAAAATGATATGGTGATAGCTTATGCCTCACGACAGTTGAAAATCCATGAGCAAAATTACCCAACACATGATTTGGAGTTAGCTGTGGTAATATTTGCATTAAAGATTTGAAGGCATTACCTTTATGGTGAAAGGGGTGATATTTATACTGATCATAAAAGTTTACAGTATATTTTCACACAAAAGGAGCTGAATATGTGTCAAAGAAGATGGTTGGAGCTGATTAAGGATTATGACTGCTCAATCCATTACCACCATGGGAAAGCAAACTAGGTGGCAGATGCATTAAGTCAACAAGACCATGCTAGTTTATCCATGTTGAGGATCACAAAATATCCAATATATATGGATTTACAAAGGATGGATCTTGGAATTATAATGGAAGGGGAAAAATCTTATCTTTCTCAAATGAATGTTCAACCATCTATACATGTGAAGATTAAAGAGGAACAAAAAGAAGATGTCGAGTTTCAAAAGAAGGTGAGAAATGTTCCTGAATTCAACCTTTATTGTGATGGGATAATAAAGTTCAGGAATCTGGTTGGTGTTCCTCCCATCCCCGAATTAAAGAAGGAGCTGCTAGATGAGGCTCATAGTTCTTCATTCTCTATTCATCCTGGAAGCACAAAGATATATAGGGACCTGAAAGATTACTTCTGGTGGGATGGCATGAAAAGAGATGTTGCTGAATATATCTCTCGATGCTTGGTTTGTCAAAAAGTTAAAGCTGGGAGACAGAAGTCTAAGGGGATGTTACAACCATTACCCATACCTGAATGGAAATGGGAAAACATTATTATGGACTTTGTCACAGGACTTCTTAAAACATCCAAAGGCAATACTACTATCTAGGTCATAGTTGATCGTCTTAAAAAGTCTGCACACTTATTGCTATTAGAGAGGATTTCTCTCTTGATCAGCTTTCCAGGATATATGTAAAGGTAGTGGTAAAATTGCATGGAGTACCACTTTCTATTATATCTAACCGGGATCCGAGATTTACCTCAAAGTTCTGGCAAAGTCTTCAGCATACTCTGGATACAGAGTTGAGTTTCACCACTGCTTATCATCCTCAGACAGACGGTCAGTCTGAAAGAACAATTCAAACCCTATAAGATATGTTGAGATCTTTCTCTATGGATTTCAAAGGAGGTTGGGATCAACACCTACCATTGGTGGAATTTTCTTATAATAATAGCTTTCACTCCAGTATTCATATGGCTCCTTATGAAGCTCTCTATGGAAAGAAATGCAGGACTCCAACTTGCTGGGATAAAGATGGGGAAAGAAAGCTATTAGGACCTGATCTCGTTGGTGAAATGGCAGAAAAGGTCAGATCTATTCAACAACACATAAGAGCAGCTCAAAGTCGACAGAAAAGTTATGCCGACAGCCGAAGAAAAGCCCTAGAGTTTTTAGTGGGCGATAAAGTGTTCTTACGGATATCTCCCTGGAAGAGAGTCATGAGATTTGGAAAGAAGGGGAAGTTGAGCCCTAGATATATCGGTCCTTTCGAAATACTGGATCGTGTAGGGAAGGTAGCTTACTGATTGGCGCTTTCGCCGAATCTCTCACAAGTTCACGATGTTTTCCATGTATCTCTCCAAAGAATGTACATACCTGATCCTTCACATGTACTCAGCTCAGAAGTTGTACCGCTGGAGCGAGATATTTCTTATGAAGAACGGCTGATAGAGATTCTGGATCGTAGCGAAAAAGTCTTACGAAACAAGACCACTCGCTTGGTGAATGTTTTATGGAGGAACCACCAATTAGAAGAAGCTACGTGGGAACTTGAGTATATGAAGAGTGAGAGGTATCCTCATCTGTTTGATAAAAAGTGATGAATTTCGAGGGCGAAATTCATTTTAAGGGGGGTAGAATGTAACACCCGAGACTTTTATGTTATATAAATCATCAAAGGAATCTTTTTCTACACAACACTTGCTTGGCTTTCTTTACACGAAATCACGACCTTCCTCGATAGCTTGCGTCGTACGCAATACCGAGTTTCACTAAACAACGATATGCTATTAAAATATTATTAAAACTAGCCGTTATGAATAGTAATAACCACTTTTCGAAATTTTATAAATTTTATTCGGAATTTCGAAATTAGCCTAGGGTGAAATTTTGGTATTTTTCTAAAAACATTCAATTTTTGATGAATAATGAAACCACTAAGTGGTAGGTTAAAAACTGAATTTTGCATAAAACATAATTTTACCGCTTCTGTGAATGGAATTTCGAAAATCCGACAGACACGGTTGATATCAGTATGTAAAATTTGGTTCAATGAGATAAAACTAATTTTATGGTGAATAGTAACTTTTTACTTTTTTTACCACGGTTAATAGTAAATAGGGTAACTAAGGGTAAATATGATATTACTATTACACTAACAGATGTCCTAATTCTATTGGATAAGTTTAATACGACCAAAAACAACCTTATGAATATAATATGACCATTTAGGTCCACTTGGATTAGATTATGACATTTAATATTATTTTATTTAATGAATAGTTAAAATAGTTAAAATCAAAGTTTAATAACTAAAACATTTTTAATATGGGGTTATACATAAGATAAATTCGACTATAAATATTAATTAGAAAGATAAAAAGATTTCCTACATAATGATATTTTATTTATAATTTTTAGACATTAAATAAATTAATTTATTTATGACACAACGATGATGCAGTAATTACCCTTTTAAGGAAATGTTAACATAATTGATGTTATAAATGCTAAAATAAATGTAATTTGAGAATTTTTATGAATTACACTAATTTTATAGGTTACTATGATATATTAGTGTTGATTTAATCAACTTGGTTCGAACATATAATTCTGTTATGATTTTTACAAAAATCATATATCAAATAGTGTCAAAATTGACACAAAATAGTTTTTAAATCAAATATTATATTATTAATTGTTATTATATTCCTAAAAATCTAAGGTTCGGCCAAATGACTTAGATACGTATATATATATTAATAATAAAAAACTTGGGGTTCGTTTGGCATGTTATAGTAAGTGTATTAATCATATAGTGTAAGAAAACAAAAAGTCACGGTAAAAGTTAAATTATTTAACTTAGAGTTAAATCTAATTGATAAGGTTAAAATAATAACCTAAACTTGTCTAAATCCTATTGGTTGATAGGAATTCTACCCTTCCCCACTTTACCTTCGAAATAAGACCCTTTGTAACCATTATAAACCGATTTTGACTTTAATATAAAATAATATTTTGAGATATTCCTAAGGTGCCCCTCTCCTCCCTTATAAAAGGGCACCTCCTCCCCCTCCTCCTCACAGCAATTTGAGCACTCAAGCTCGGCCAAACCCTAACAAATTCCCTTCTCCACTTCCCTAGAATAATCCTAGAGGTCCTGGTCTTCTTCAAAGACCAATCATAGTTCCCTAAGTGGATGATTCAAAGAGGAGTTTCAAAGAAGAGGTAATATCCATTACCGATCTTTTCAATTTCTTTCTTCTTCCACTTCTTATTCTTTAGTTGTTTCATGATAAAGTAATAACATCAGTATTACTTACATACTGATATGTTATTATAAATATGAAACAACCCTAATTCATCTTCTATCCATCCTATGGAAAAATGAAATCACCGCGCGTGCGTATGTACGAAATACCGTCTCCACGCCGTGGTGTAATCTATTTTCCACCATCACCTTACAAGGATGGGTATAATGGTGTAATGAGTAACTATATATGATTATTATAAAGTGATATTGACACTGAAATAGTATAAATACACTTAAAAACAATTCCACAATCATGGGAACAATATCATCGCTCGTGCATACGTACGGAATATTGTCTCCACGATGTGATGCAACTCGTTTAACATGATCATCATTACATAGTAATTATATAAATGAATTGAATGAATAAATATGATATATGTTACACTAATACCATTCTGGATATAAGGTATCTATAACATTAAAATAATAATAAGAATTTATTCGGCAAAACACGCATAAAAACAAAAGGCAATAAAGACCTGAGTAACAAGTAACAATGAAATATTACTAATAAGAAGCTAAAAATATGACCATATATGATATAATATCAATATGTATGATTCTGTAATAAGTCGATAACATTATTTAAACCATTATCCAGGAGCTTCGGACACGTACAAAGCAAATCAGACATAAGGTAAGCGAAATATAACAATCTCATTTTCATCTGAGATTGTTTATACATTGGCATTCACTGGGGTGTATTTTACCATCTACTTCCATGTTTCCTCGATATGTAATATTATTTCCATCCACCTAAAATTGTTTAAATCCAATTTTACCTTTCGTTACGTTTTTAGTAAAAGATATGAAAGGAATCTTTTGTCGTTTTTCATACGAGGTACTTATTGACTTTTCCGACGAAAGTACGAGAAGAATGTTTTTTTAACTTATACGACATGAATGGATTTTTAAAACATTATTTCCAAGAAGCATCCTTTAAAAGTTTTCAAGTTTATTTTTAATCAACTTCTTTTAGTTTAAAGTTGTATGACATGTTAAGAAAGGAAAAATGTTTTTGAAGAAGAAAGGATATTTTCCTCAAGAATGGAGTTCAAGTGTTTTATCAAAATTATTTTCCATATAAGATAATAAAGGATTATATTTTTATCCCTATTATTACATTGATTCGATTATGTTTTGATGGAATTATTTTTATGAATTCTTTTATCTTATATGAATTGTTTTATGATGTCATGATGTTTAAGATTCCCATTTGTATTACATGGGTTATGCAATGATGTATGATTTATGATTTTGTGGCACACATAAGAATGGTATCATTATGAGATGGGTGGGACCTATATCTCCCTCCAATTAATTGGGTAAAGATTTTATATCTCATGAGATATACATGGTTGGAACGATAGGTTATACCAGTTCAGTGAAACAGGACTGAAATGAGGGTGACTCGGTTCAGAAAGGGACTTTGTACACTAAGATAGTCTTGGAAATGAGTCTTGACTAACAAGAAATGATTCTCTATGATTATGTGTGTATGACACAAAGTTTCATGTTTTATGTTATGATTATTGTGATTACATTTCACTGCCATGATTTATCCCATGTTATGAAATTATGATCTCTTTTGCAGGTTAAGATTTCAAAAATTTATGTGCTTATGTATATGATGTGATTGATATTTCTTTTGTTTACCCTTACTGAGCATTTGAGCTCACCCTTTTGTATGTTTTCTTTCCCCTAGTCAGGAAGAAGGTTATTAAGTAAGATATGCCAAAAGGGACTATAGATATGATGAAATAAATGGGAGACAGTGTAGACGCTTTATGAACCAGTTGTTTATGTTTCCCAGTTTCTAAAGACACTATACCTATATGGTCCTTTGTGGTATTGTCATATGTTGTAATAAGTGTGCTTCAATTTTGAAGTATTAACAATGTATGTAAAGTATTGGTCTTTATAGTTGGTATCAGAGGCATAGGAGGTAGGAATGTATCCGATCCTTGGGAACTCTCACATGTGTGTGATGGACGAAGCATGGATCTCCGCCCAAGGGCTTCATGAGGAAATGGCTGCCACTGGGGATGGTGGTGTGTCCCACCCAGGGGGTGTAGCTTCCCATGGAGTGCCCTGATATGTATCAATTATAGTCCACTGGAAGTAATTCCAGACCGCTATAGTTGGTATCAGAGGAAAGGTATAGTCAACCATTGGAAACTAGGATGTGAAAGCCTTAGTATGAACCCCAAGGATAAGTCTATGCATAGAACACAATCTTAGTGTTTTAGAAATGGACATGAATAACCTAGGATATGAACTTAAGCGTAAAAATTTTATTCTTGAATTCTGTGGTTTTCCTATTATAATTAGTGTTGATCACACTATTCTTCATGGTTTTAGTCAATGGCTGGAAGTCGAAGGAACCGTGTTAATGCGGAATGCGATGGGCAATGCAATGATTATCCCCCCTGAGAAACCAAATGATATGGGAGCTAGAATGAAAAATCTTGTTTCCATGATCACACAACTTTCTCAAGCTATGAATCATGCAGGACTTCCAAACGAGCAAAGGAAGGAGCAACATTCTGTTGAATCCTTCATGAGGTAGCGTCCACCTTCTTTCAGTGGGTATACTTATCCATTAGTTGCTGAACAATGGATTAGTACTACTGAAAAGATATTTTCAGTTCTTCAATGTTCTGAACATGATAAAGTCATCCTAGTAGTGTATCTTTTGGAAGGAGATGCTGATCAATGGTGGAATCTTATTAAGAATACGAGGAAAAGGGATTAAATTGAGTCCATGGAATGGGACGAGTTCAAGAACTTATTTTTCAATAAGTACTTCCCTCGTATTCTCCGAACAAAGATGGAAAATGTGTTTCTTGAACTGAAGCAAAGGGATGAAGAATCTGTTGGTACCTATGAAGCAAATTTTACAAGACTTGCAAGGTACGCTGCTGGTATTATTATCCAACCTGAGAGTAAGATTGATCAATTCTTTAGTGGCTTAAAACCAAGTCTTCGAAGGGCATTATCCATAAGGGACTTCAATAGATACAAGGAAATCGTTCGATGTGCTCTCAAAGTCGAGATGGAGATTGGAGTAACCCATCAGTCATATGGGTTTGACAAGAAGAGGAAAATGGAATTCAAAGTAAAATCTAAAGAGCACACTAAAAGGAAGATGAGCTTTCCCTTATGCTCAAAGTGTGGAATGAAACATGGAGAGAGTTGTCTTAAAGGGACAAGTAAATGTTTCAAATGTAGAAAGGAAGGTCATCGGGCATTTGAATGCCGCGATAATGGGAAGATGATGTCTAATAATGCAATCAAAGGAAGGGAGACAGAGAATGAAAATACTACACTTCAATGTTTCAAGTGCAAGGAGATGGGGCATTATGCCAATAAATGCCCTAATCCAAGGGTTTATGATGATGGTCGACATCAAAAAACTCTCAAGGCTAAAGACAAAGGAATTTCACATGCAATTTCTATCAGCAATGTGGAGTACGATAACGATGTGGTGAAAGGTACACTTACCATCCACTCTAAAGTAGCAAATGTTTTATTTGATTCTAGATCCACCCACTCTTTTATTTCTGAATAATTTTCTAAGGGTATCACCATATTACCTCAACAATAAGATGTTGAGTTAGTTGTGACAACACATAATGGCACATCAATTGCATCAAAAGTTTATAATTCTTCTCCAATTGACGTTTGTGGGAAAGTGCTTCAAGAAAATCTTGTGATCCTTCATTTAGTGGAATTCGATGTGATTCTTGGCATGGATTGGCTTTCTTTATACGGAGCGCATATCAATTTCCAAAGAAGGGAAGTCACATTTCATATTCCAGATCAATCTATGATCGTCTATCAATGCAAGGATGAACATAACCTTCCACTGGAAATTTCTTCCATTTTATGGGTATTGATTCCACTAAATGAAGGTTATTTATCTCAAATGGTTGGTGAGAAACTCGCAATTAAGAATATGCCCATCATACGGGAGTTTGATGATGACTTTCCGGAGGAATTACCGGGTCTTCCACCAAATCGTGATGTTTAGTTTTCAATAGAACTCGTACCGGGTGCTTTGCCTATTTCAAAGACACCTTATAGAATAGACCCAATTGAGTTGTAGGAATTGAAGAAGCAAATCCAAGAGAATCTTGATAAAGGATTCGTACGCCCTAGTGCGTCACCTTGGGGAGAACCTGTTCTATTTGTTAAGAAGAAAGATGGATCAATGAGACTCTGCATTGATTATCAAGAACTTAACAAGATCACTATCAAGAACAAATATCCTCTCCCATGCTTTGATGACTTATTTGACCAACTACGCGGAGCTCAATACTTTTCCAAGATTGATCTTCATTCAAGGTATCATCAATTAAGGGTCAAAAAGGAGGATATACCAAAGAATGCTTTCCGTACAAGGTATGGACAATATGAATTTATAGTAATGCCATTTGGTCTTACTAATGCCCCTTCTATCTTCATGGATCTAATGAATAGAGTATTTAGAGACTATCTTGATCAATTTGTGGTAGTATTTATAGACGATATTATTGTCTATTCAAAGAGCAAGGAAGAACATGAAGATCACTTGAGAATTATATTGAAGACCCTGAGAAAGGGGAATCTTTATGCCAAATTTACCAAGTGTGAATTTTGGCTTCAAAAAGTTGCATTTTTGGGTCACATAATCTCAAAAGCGGGGATATCTGTGGACCCAGGAAAAATAGAGGTTATTGAAAGATGGTCGATACGAACAATAGTAACTGAGATCCAAAGTTTTCTTGGTTTGGCTGGATATTATCGACATTTTGTAAAAGATTTTTCACGATTATCTAATCCACTCACCAAGTTGACTCGGAAAGGAGTTAAGTTTGTTTGGACAGAGGAATGTGAAGAGAATTTCAAGGTGTTGAATAGAAGGTTATCCAATGCACCTGTGCTCACACTGCCTTGTAGTGGAGAAAGGTTTGTGATCTACAGTGATGCATCCAAGAAGGGATTGGGGTGTGTTCTTATGGAAAATGATATGGTGATAGCTTATGCCTCACGACAGTTGAAAATCCATGAGCAAAATTACCCAACACATGATTTGGTGTTAGCAGTGGTAATATTTTCATTAAAGATTTGGAGGCATTACCTTTATGGTGAAAGGTGTGATATTTATACTGATCATAAAAGTTTAAAGTATATTTTCACACAAAAGGAGCTGAATATGCGTCAAAGAAGATGGTTGGAGCTGATTAAGGATTATGACTGCTCAATCCATTACCACCCTGGGAAAGCAAACAGGGTGTCAGATGCATTAAGTCGACAAGACCATGCTAGTTTATTCATGATGAGGAACACAAAAGATCCAATATTTATGGATTTACAAAGGATGGATCTTGGAATTATAATGGAAGGGGAAAAATCTTATCTTTCTCAAATGAATGTTCAACCATCTATACATGTGAAGATTAAAGAGGCACAAAAAGAAGATGTTGAGTTACAAAAGAAGGTCAGAAATGTTCCTGAATTCAACCTTGATTGTGATGGGATAAAAAAGTTCAGGAATCGGGTTGGTGTTCCTCCCATCCCTAAATTAAAGAAGGAGTTTCTAGATGAGGCTCATAGTTCTTCATTCTCTAATCATCCTGGAAGCACAAAGATGTATAGGGACCTAAAAGAGTACTTCTGGTGGGATGGCATGAAAAGAGATGTTGCTGAATATGTCTCTCGATGCTTGGTTTGTCAACAAGTTAAAGCTGAGAGACAGAAGTCTAAGGGGATGTTACAACCATTACCCATACCTGAATGGAAATGGGAAAACATTACTATGGACTTTGTCACAGGACTTCCTAAAACATCCAAAGGCAATAATTCTATCTGTGTCATCGTTGATCTCCTTACAAAGTCTGCACACATCATTGCTATTAGAGAGGATTTCTCTCTTTATCAGCTTGCCAGGATATATGTAAAGGTAGTGGTAAAATTTCATGGAGTACCACTTTCTATTATATTTGATCGGGATCCGAGATTTACCTCGAAGTTCTGGCAAAGTCTTCAGCATACTTTGGATACAGAGTTGAGTTTCAGCACTGCTTATCATCCTCAGACAGATGGTCAGTCTGAAAGAACAATTCAAACCCTAGAAGATATGTTGAGAGCTTGCTCTATGGATTGCAAATGAGGTTGGGATCAACACCTACCTTTGGTGGAATGTTCTTATAATAATATCTTTCACTCCAGTATTCATATGGCTCCTTATGAAGCTCTCTATGGAAAGAAATGCAGGACTCTAACTTGCTGGGATGAAGTTGGGGAAAGAAAGCTATTAGGACCTGATCTCGTTGATGAAATGGCAGAAAATGTCAGATCTATTCAACAACACATAAGAGCAGCTCAGAGTCGACAGAAAAGTTTTGCCGACAGCCGAAGAAAAGACCTAGAGTTTGAAGTGGGCGATAAAGTGTTCTTGCGGATATCTCCCTAGAAGAGAGTCATGAGATTTGGAAAGAAGGGGAAGTTGAGCCCTAGATATATTGGTCCATTTGAAATACTGGATCGTGTAGGGAAGGTATCTTGCCGATTGGCGCTTCCGCCGAATCTCTCTCAAGTTCACGATGTGTTCCATGTATCTCTCCTGAGAAAGTACATACCTGATCCTTCACATGTACTCAGCTCAGAAGTTGTACCGCTAGAGAAAGATCTTTCTTATGAAGAATGGCCGATAGAGATTCCGGATCGTAGCGAAAAAGTCTTACAAAACAAGACCACTCGCTTGGTGAAAGTTTTATGGAGGAACCACCAATTAGAAGAAGCTACATGGTAACTTGATGATATGATGAGGGAGAGGTATCCTCATCTGTTTGTTACAAAGTGACGAATTTCAAGGGCGAAATTCATTTTAAGGGGGGTAGAATGTAACAACTGATACTTTTATGTTATATAAATCATCAAAGAAATCTTTTTCTACACAACACTTTCTTGGCTTGCTTTACATGAAATCACGACCTTCCTCGATAGCTTGCGTCGTACACAATACCGAGTTTCACTAAACAACGATATGCTATTAAAATATTATTAAAACTAGCCGTTATGAATATTAATAACCACTTTTTGAAATTTTATAAATTTTATTCGGAATATCGAAATTAACCTAGGGTGAAATTTTGATATTTTTATGAAAACTTTCAATTTTTGATGAATAGTGAAACCACTAAGTGGTAGGTTAAAAACTGAATTTCGCATAAAACATAATTTTACCACTTCTGTGAATGGAATTTCAAAAATACGACAGACATGGTTTATATCAGTATGAAAAATGTGGTTAAATGAGATAAAAATAATTTTTTGGTGAATAGTAACTTTTTACTTTTTTTACCACGGTTAAAAGTAAATAGGGTAACTAAGGGTAAATATGATATTACTATTACCTTAAAAAATGTCTTAATTCTATTGGATAAGTTTAATTCGACCAAAAAAACCTTATGAATATAATATGAACATTTAGGTCCACTTGGATTAGATTATGACATTTAATATTATTTTATTTAATGAATAGTGAAAAGAGTTAAAATCAATGTTTAATAACTAAAACATTTTTAATATGGGGGTATACATAAGATAAATTAGACTATAAATATTCATTAGAAATCTAAAAATATTTCCTACATAATGATATTTTATTTATAATTTTTAGACATAAAAAATATTTTTTTATTTATGACACAACGATGATCCAGTAATTACCCTTTTAAGGAAATGTTAACATAATTGATGTTATAAATGCTAACATAAATGTAATTTGAGACTTTATATGAATTAAACTAATTTTCTAGGTTACTATGATATATTAGGGTTGATTTAATCAACTTGGTTCGAACATATAATTCTGTTATGACTTTCACAAAAATCATATATCAAATAGTGTCAAAATTGACACAAAATAGTTTTTAAATAAAATATTATATTATTAATTGTTATTTTATTACTTAAAGTCTAAGGTTAGTCCAAATGACTTAGATAATGATATATATATTAATAATAAACAACTTGGGGTTAGTTTGGCATGTTATAGTAAGTTTATTAATCATATAGGGTAAGAAAACAAAAAGTCACGGTAAAAGTTAAATTATTTAACTTAGAGTTAAATGTAATTGATAAGGTTAAAATAATAACCAAAACTTGTCTAAATACTATTGGTTGATAGGATTGCGACCCATCCCCACTTTACCTTCGAAATAAGACCCTTTGGAACCATTTTAAACCGATTTTGACTTTAATATAAAATAATATTTTGAGATATTCCTAAGGTGCCCCTCTCCTTCCTTATAAAAGGGCACCTCCTCCCCCTCCTCCTCACACCAATTTGAGCACTCAAGCTCGGACAACCCCGGAAAAAATCCCTTCTAAACTTCCATAGAATAATCCTAGAGGTCCTGGTCTTCTTCAAAGACCAATCTTAGTTCCCTAAGTGGAGGATTCAAAGAGGCGTTTCAAAGAAGAGGTAATATCCATTACCGATCTTTTCAATTTCATTCTTCTTCAACTTCTTCTTCTTTAGTTTTTTCATGATAAAGTAATAACATAAGTATTACTTACATACTGATATGTTATTATAAATATTAAACAACCCTAATTCATCTTCTATCCATCCTACGGAAAAATGAAATCACCGCGCGTGCGTACGTACGGAATACCGTCTCCACGGCGTGGTGTAATCTATTTTCCACCATCACCTTACAAGGATGGGTATAATGGTGTAATGAGTAAATATATATGATTATTATAAAGTGATATTGACACTGAAATATTATAAATACACTTAAAAACAATTCCACGATCATGGGAACAATATCATCGCTCGTGCATACGTACGGAATACTGTCTCCACGATGTGATGCGACTCATTCTACATGATCATCATTACATAGTAATTATATAAATGAATTGAATGAATAAATATGATATATGTTACACTAATACCATTCTGGATATAAGGTATCTATAACCTTAAAATAATTATAAGAATTTATTTGGCAAAACACGGATAAGAACAAAAGGCAATAAAGACCCGAGTAACAAGTAACAATGAAGTATTACTAATAAGAAGCTAAGAATATGACCATATATGATATCATCTCAATATGTATGATTCTATAATAAGTCAGTGACATTATTTAAACCATTATATAGGAGCTTTGGACACGTACAAAGCAAATCGGACCTAAGGTAAGGGAAATATCACAATCTCATTTATATCCGAGATTGTTTATACTTTGGCATTTACTGGGGTGTATTTTATCATCCACTTCCATGTTTCCTCGATATGTAATATTATTTACATCCACCTAAAATTGTTTAAATCCAATTTTATCCTTCGGTATGTTTTTAGTAAAATATATGAAAGGAATCTTTTGTCATTTTTCATTCGAGGTACTTTTTGACTTTTCCGACAAAAGTACGAGAAGAATGTTTTTTAACTTATACGACATGAATGGATTTTTAAAACATTATTTCCAAGAAGCATACTTTAAAAGTTTTCAAGTTTATTTTTAATCAACTTCTTTTAGTTTAAATTTGTATGACATGTTATGAAAGGAAAAATGTTTTTGAAGAAGGAAGGATATTTTCCTCAAGAATGGAGTTCAAGTGTTTTTATCAAAATTATTTTCCATCTAAGATAATAAAGGGTTATATTTTTATCCCTATTATTAAATTGATTTGATTATGTTTTTATGGAATTATTTTTATGAATTCCTTTATCTCTTATGAATTGTTTTATGATGTCCTGATGTTTAAGATTTCCATTTGTATTACATGGGTTATGCAATGATGTATGATTTATGATTTTGTGGCACACATAAGAATGGTATAATTATGAGATGGGTGGGACCTATATCTCCCTCCAATGCATTGGGTAAAGATTTTATATCTCATGAGATAGACATGGCTGGAACGGTAGGTTATACCGGTTAAGTGAAACAGGGCTGAAACAAGGGTGACTCAGTTCAGAAAGGGACTTTGTCCAATAAGATATTCTTGGAAATGAGTCTTGAATAACAAGAAATGATTCTCTATGATTATGTGTATATGCCAAAAAGTTTCATGTTTTAAGTTATGATTATTGTGATTACATTTCACTGCCATGATTTATCCCATGTTATGAAATTATGATCTCTTTTGCAGGTTAAGATTTCCAAAAGTTATGTGCTTATGTATATGATGTGATTGATATTTATTTCGTTTACCCTTACTGAGCATTTGAGCTCACCCTTTTGTATGTTTTCTTTCCCTAGGTTAGGAATAAGGTTATTAAGTATGATATGCCAAAAGGGACTATAGATATGATGAAATAAATGGGAGACAATGTAGACGCTTTATGAGCCAGTTGTTTATGTTTCCCAGTTTCTAAAGACACTATACCTATGCGATCCTTTGTGGTTTTGTCATATGTTGTAATAAGTTTGCTTCAATTTTGAAGTATTAAAAATGTATGTAAAGTATGATCCATTATAATTAATTCCCTCAATTGGGTATGAAACAGGAATAAATTCAATTGAATCCACAATGGATGCCTGGTATGGGTCTCCGAATCTTGTTCTAGTAGTGCCGACACATAAAATCATTCACCATAATACACCTACTTATGATTTGGATAAAAACTACATGCCTAAACGGATCAATAACACCATTGAGTAACTTATGTATTGATTATATGTAATAGAAGGGTGGCATTCATGGATATAACCATAATGAAAACATGTCCTTGACAGGGTAGGAAACATTCCGCCAACACAAAATTTAAGAAACCCTATATTCCTAGACTTTAATTTCTTAGGGGACCTAGACAAAAATATAATGAACTACACATCATACTATGACCCAATCATGGGAACCTTGGAGAAACAATAAAAATTGATGATACTAGGCTTTTTGAGAAATCTGTAAGGTTCGACTTCTATTTGGTACACAAGTTTTTCAGCTAATTCAATAATAGTCTGGGTGGACCTTCAGTGCTAGTTCATATTTCAGATTAGATTAATGTTCCCAAAAACAACATTCAGTTACCTTATGAATTATAAACAGCTAGGGAATGACAAAGTTTCATATTTCATTGCTAGATGGAGTGGTCTAACTTACTCCCTAAACCGACTGCTCCCCCAAAATGAAATGTTAGCCATTTACATCGACAATGTATGTGTTGAGCTACGAAAACCCCTCATCCAAGTGAAATATACATCAGGGTTTTGGGATTAATCATTCATCAATTAAAGGATAGAATATTCCTTTTTACAATCTAATCTGAAGTCTTGATCATCCCCATCATCCATAGACAAAAAGTGCTGGAATAGATGAAGTTTCTTCTGTTATGCTTAATCCACCTCAGTGTTGGCTTCAGTTCCATGACCCACACCAAATCGTGCAGCTCCCCTAGTTGTCATCATTCACCCATGACTCAACAAGATGAGTGAAGGGGGGCTAATATAAATTAATTCAAGGATATAATAAATAATTTTTATTCATTATGAGGTGACCAAGTATGTATCTACATTGTAGCTGCCATGAATTGCAACTTCCTCAAACATTTGGATCCAAAGATGTTGGATGATGTAGGTCTAGATGATGAGCATGATTACTATTATATACATCAAATATTGTAAATGTTAACCTTGAGTTATTTTTTATCAATGTCCTCAAAAAAATGTGTTTACTTTCAGAAAAGTCAAGATGGGATCACAACTAGTACAAGTGGCATATGTTTCTAGTACTAACCCAAACGAATGAGGGGAGTGGAAAAAGTTTGTAATAGATAGGAACTATTTTATAGTTGTATGAATTAGAAAACAATAAATTGATCCCATGGTATCCTCCAAAAATTTTTAAAGAAAAGGAATGTTCCCCTAATTTCTCCTAACAAAGAACATTTGATATCCTCATCCCCACAATCCTTCAATGGCCGGCCACCCAAAAAAAGACCAATCCCAAAAATGAAACGTAAGTGAAAGATGATGAACATGAAAAAAATTTGTATTTGATGGTATTTGATTTCATACTAGAAGATATGATGTTATAGGGTCCACCCCACCAAACATTAGAAATGGAAGATGATGTAGAAGTAAAGTCATCATCAGAAGAGGAGATGATTTTTTTCTTCATCACTATCATCTACTTGATGGATCCCTTCTCCAATGATGAATAATGTTATTAAATATAATTCCACACACCTAATTAGGTGGAGAATAACAATCCACATAGTCGAAGGATATCCCGGGATACGTAGCCATGACAGAAAGCAACCTTATGGATACACCCCCATTCAAACTATTACTGTTATAGAAAACCATGGAAGGACTCTCTAGTGGATCCAATAGGGACATGAAACTATTCATTCCTACACAAGAAGCCACCATGGTCTAATATTCTTATAATATCCATTAGAGGAAGAACAAGTTTCAATTTTCACTTTGTAGGTGAGAAGACCAGCCCGACCAAATCCACAAAGAACAGAACCTCCTCAATCTTTATTCCAAAGGGCAAACCAGTCATCCACAAATTCTCAATCCTCTAATGAGAATGAGAAATAGAAATCCCAAACTAAGAATATCCACCAATTAGGATAGAGAAAATAAATTTTCATAATGTTATCATCGGTTCCAGATATACAGTCAATTATGGATGTACAGAATCTATCAACAGATCTTATGAAGACACCAATTGAAGCCCTACTAAGTCCCCAAGAGTTTTAAACTGAGGTAGCTCCAACTAAATTCTACCAGAGATTTACCAATACTGCATAATGACATGTAGTTATATCCTTCACGGATTAAGGTGAATAAGTCATAATTAGAGGACACATCAAACTCTTATTTTTGATAGTCAAAATAAATTATATCAATGTCTAAAAATTATTCATTGATAATGGATCTTGAGTTAATCGTCCCCCACTATAGAAAATTCATCGGCCAGGCAGCAATGAGTATGATCTAACTACCTCCATCACAAATGTTTTGGGATATGACTAATGAGATCATAAGACATTAGGAAAAATCATGCTTGAAACCTAGTTTGGTGACCTTGTAGCCCACCCAGAATATTTGGCGGTCTAAGATAAGATGGACATCAAAACCCTACTAGGAAGGCCCTTGATGCATTAACATGCAAAACCCCCCTCCAATTACCACATGTGCTAAAAATATAACATTTACGGATAATTAAGGACATTTCATGCTGATTAGGTCCCATTTGACCTCTATGAATCACACTATATTGATGTAGGGTTCTATGATATAAAGGTGATGCATCTTCTGATACCTGGTGTTGATTGGATTTCCCAACCCATGTTGTTTATAAATGGTTCATGTCAATCTATTCAAGAATCTTAGGGAAGAATACTTAATACCCATCAATTATATTGAGTGAACAAGCTATAATGTGGATGAATAAACCTAAATCATCATAAATTCATTCATTGAAGTAAAGACTGATAATTTTGAAAAGCATTTACCCCCCCCCCCAATATATTGGTGAGTTATCCGATAGAAATTCCCACTAACCATCATCAAAACTAAAAAAATACTCGCCTCACCAATGTGGTAGGAGGAAGTGTTTTTCACTCAATGAATATGTGGACACTCTTTTACCTATCACCTAATCTTCTCTAGAGAATCCCCCACCAATGGTCAATGCAGAAGAGATGGTTTCACCTCCTAGACACCCAAATCATAACCCTTCCCTCAACTATGGAGAAATCGTATAAATAATTGTTTTTTCCTCATAAGTCGAAGAGGATGATGATGAGGATGCAAAGAAGGAAGAATAAGACATAAGGGATGCAACTTCATCATTTGAGGAAAGCATACCTACAACCATTGAAAAACTCAAGGAAATCAACAATGTTATAGAGGAATACCTATGACCCACTCTGATTACTACCACTACATATCCCAAAGAGAATGACGTATATACCATTTTCCTAAATCAGAGAGATATTTTTTAAACTATAACTATACAGAAATTCTAGGAATCGATCTAGATGTGTCCTCTTACCATATGGGCCTTCTAAAAGAAAATCGTAGTTACATGAAAGAGGCTAGAAGGACACACATGACCCATGTTTCCAATATACAGGGTAAAGTCAACAACCTCATTATATACAAATTAATTTAGGAATTCCAATACCCCATATATCTCACCAACATTTTCCTAATCAAAAAGAATAATGAGAATATCAAAGTTGACATTGACTTGAGAGATCTCATTCAGTATTTGTCAGAAGCTGACTTCCTAGTTCTGATTGTTGATTTTTTGATGGGTGAAACCACAAGATATGAAGCTCTCTCTTTCATGGATGGTTATTACAGATATATATAAGTATGAATTTTCTGAGAGGATGAAAAATATGACAACTTTAGGGATCCCTAGGGGGTGTTTTTCTTTAAAGTGATGTTTTTTGGGTTTGAAAAAATGTCAACGTCACAAATCATCACACCAAACATAGATTTTTAAAACCCTTCCTAGGAATGTTCTTCAAATACTATGTGTATGACTTGGTGGTTAAGTCAAAAAAATCCTTATACCTCCATGAAGATATTGAAACCATCATTAATAGTCACCAACAGAATAGTCTGAAAATGTAACCCCAAAAGTGTTCTTTTTTTGTTACCTTTGGAAAATTCCATAGCTTCATTGTACGCCACAATGGCATTGATGTCAATCATGATAAGATAAAGTCCATCCATGACATACCTCCTCCTAGAAACCTCACTGAGTTAAGATGACTCTATGAAAACATGACCTACATTCGATGCATCATATCCATCATCACAATAAAATGTTTTCCCTTCACGTTGTTGATGAAACAAGGGTTGGAATATCAGTTATCTGACTATTGTCAGAATGTATTCGACAATATTAATAGATATCTCTTAATCCCATCGGTGATAATGCCTCATGTTGAAGGAAGACAACTAATTCTATATATGATATCCTTAGAGTGATCCATATGTGCCTTCATCAAAAAGATGAATGATGTTGGCAATTAGAATAATCCATATTACCACATCTGAACCATGATCGATGCTGAGACTCATTATTCAAATATTTAGAAGAGATTCCTTGCCTTAATATTTACTGTGGAGAAGGTGAGGCATTAAATGAATAAACCTAAATACCATTCATTTACATAATACAACCCGATGAAGTATATTCTCAATCATCCAGTGTTAACTGGATGCATGTCACGATGGGTGGTCCTTAGACATCAATTCGACATAAGGTTCATATAGAGAAAATCCATCAAAGGCCAGACATTAGTGGCTTTCTTGGTAGATCATCCCTCAATGGAAGTGGTCACATTAGATGTTGAATTACATAATTATGATGTCTTCAATATTTAAGAGAACTCCCAAATGGTGGAAATTCACATTGACAGTTCCTCTAGAGGAAAAAAAGGAAAAAATTATGGAATACCATATAATCAACATAGTGTGGATGGATTCATTCTAATATCCCTAGAAATATAATTTCATACCAAGTCCTTCCTACTATTAAATGGATGAACAATCAATGGATTAGAATAACAGGCCCCTAACACAGGCTTGGAGTTAATACTCTAAGTGCAAGCCAAACACCCAATGATTAAAGGAGATTCAAAATTGGTTATTATGTATATCAATGGTGACTATGAAATCAAGAATGAAGAGCTGATCCGTTTGCTAAACACTTTCTAAGATTTTATGGCCGAATTTCTCTTACATCCAACATTGAATTATGTCCCCTATTCAAAACATACGCAAGCCGTTGCATTGGAAAATGCAGCCACAACTCTGGCCGACTTGAATCCAAATAAAATAGTCATAAATATTTCCCACCAATGGATGGTCATATGATTTATTCAAGACAAAAAAGAAGAGATAAATGAAATCAGTCCCATCTCTGAGACATATGGACCTACCACCAGTATGATGACCTCCATTTTATATTTCCTTTGAAGGGGAGTGAACCTGCATGATAGGTATTGAAGGGAATAGATCCGGAGACTGGAAAACCAACATCATCTGATATGATGGTGCAAACCAAGAAAAAGGACTCTTATATGAAAGGATGTGAGGGAGTTATTCTCAGGTGCATTTATGGAGAAGAGTCTGCCACAATCATAGATAAAGTCCATGACAGAACCTACAGTGCACATCAATCAACATCCAAGATCTCATAGATGAATCAAATCTATGGGTACTATTGACCCACCATGATGCAGGATTTTAGCACATTTCACAAGAAGTTACATTCTTGTCATTTTCAAGAAAATTTCATCCACCAACCCCCAGTGTTACTCTATACATCCATATAGTCATGTCTGTTTCCAATATGGGGAATAAATTTCATGGGATCATATCCTCTCTCTATGGATAATAAATTCAAATATATTCTAACAACAACCGGCTTATTTTTGATATGGGCATTGGTTTTAGCCCTAAAATAGTTTGTAGATAGTCTAATTTTCAACATTTTGAAATCCAACCTCATACCCAATTTTGGTGCCCCTCATACAATACTAAGAAACATAAACACCAATTTCTGCTCTATTGGATTTGAAAAACTATATTAGGAGTTTGAAATCAAGGACAACCATTCATCCCAATAACATGAGGTGATCAACAGGAAGATAAAGGCCTTCATCAAGACCCTATCCAATATACTCTTGAGAATGGTATAAAATGACAAGAAATTTAGGCCAGAAAAGTTCATTCATGCTCTGTGGGCATACTAGACCACGACATGCACACCCACTTAAGCAACCCCGTACTCATTAGTAAATAAGAGTGAGGCAACTCAACCCATCGATGTTCTGTTAACATTACTCTACAATTTCATCTATTATCAATACTCATAGATGAGTAGTCCCATAAACAATTCAATGAGGTAGAGTTGTTGGATAGGAAATGGTTATAAACCATACCCCATATAGATGTTTATCATAGTCATATCACAGAATCCATTAATGAAATGGTTTCCTTTCGATCATTACTTAAATAAAAGACGATACTGGTCCCCAAAACTCTAATGATACATGGAAAGCTTCTTAAAAAATTGGATCCATAATGGTAAGGTCCATATTTTATATACAAAGTCTACCCCAAAGGAGAATATTTTTTAATTTCAATGGATGGAAAGCTCACCAAAGGTCCCAACAATGTAAAGTTCCTGAATAAATAAATTCTGTAATTATGCAATAATAATCTTAGCAGCATGTCAATAAACTACATATTAGTGTTGTCATCTTTGTTACATGATATTAATATGTATATCACCACATGCATCTTAGTTGCGTGATGTTAAACTACATATATCTTCCTTAGTCTTATCTGCATGATGTTAAACCCCATAGCTATAATTTTATCATAGTTTCATGATGTTGAACTAAATATATCCACCATATTCTTTGCTGAATAATGTAAAACTCCATAGCTCAACCTTTGTCATAGCTTCAGGACCATAAACTATATAGCTCCTCCTTCGTCTTAGCTACACATAGTTAAACTGCATTGCACTGCCATCATATTTTTTCACGAGTTTAAACTATATAGATATTCCTTTATCTTAGATGCATGACATTAAACTTCATAATACCACCTACCTATTAGCTACATGATGTTAAACTGTATAGCTCTACCTTCATCTTAGTTTCACGTTGTTAAACCGCATATCACTACCATCATCTTAGCAGCATGATGTTAAACTGCAATGCTCTTCCATCGTTTTAGCTTCACGACGTTAAAACACATAGATCCTCCTTCATATTACATGCATATTGTTAAATTTCACATAAGTTAATTCATTTTAGGTACATAATTTCAAACTTCATATCACCAACTTTGTCTTAGATAGAAGATGTTAAACTTCATAGCTCTGCTTTCTTCTTAGTTGCATGATGTTAAATTTCATAGTATTGCCTATGTCTTAGTTGAATGATGCTAAACATTATAACTAGAACTTTTTTTTAGATGGGAAATGATAAACATCATATAAACACCTTCATCTCGGCTACGTAATGTTATATATCATTTCACCTCCTTCTTTTTAGCTACACAATGTTAAACTACATAGCTCTGCCTTTTTTTAGTTTCACGATGCTAAACTACATAAAACTACCATCTTAGTTACAGTAAGACGTTAAAATTCATAACACCTCCTACAACATAGAATCATGATGTTAAACTACTGTGAACCACAACCATCAATGCTACATGACGTGAAATTGTTTGGAAATCATCCTAATTGCAAAACATTAAACTGCACGGAAAAATAAGTCATAACCACATGCCATTAATCTGTAAGAAATCTCAGGAACATCATATGCATTGATCAATTCCCTCTCAAGGTACGTAGTGATGCCCATATTCTTAATCCCGATCGATCCACCAACATTATTGAAAAAAATAACACCCTCCTCATGCACAGGTCAGACCAGTACAAAGAACATGTTTTCTAGAACTATGTACATCTTGATTCCCATTATTCAATGGGATACGTAGTGACTCCCAGATCATACATCCTAGTCTAACCACCATCCAATGTCAATAGAGACACATTTCCTGTGTACATTTCAGACTTTCATAGTGGAATCCAAGAAACTTCTTAACCATACAGAGTTAAAATACAAGGTACCTCAAGAAATACGTACAACATGATTTCTGCCCACATAGGATATATAGAGACAACTTGAACCTAAGTCATGGTTCAAAAAACACATCATACAAATTACCCCCTCTCTATGCACATGTCAGACTAGAATGCAGTGTTTTCATTAACTAAACTCGTCTTGATTACTACCCTCACATGATACGTAGTGACGCGTGAATCCTTCATCCTTGTCTAGAAACCATTAAAAACAGCATCTTTTCTATACATGGGACATACCAACATAGGGAAAATGTTTTTGGAAGAATGTGAACATTTATTCCCAACTAACTGGGATACATAAGAAACATCTAT
Source organism: Viscum album (assembly GCA_963277665.1). Taxonomy (NCBI): domain Eukaryota; kingdom Viridiplantae; phylum Streptophyta; class Magnoliopsida; order Santalales; family Viscaceae; genus Viscum; species Viscum album. The sequence goes on along the minus strand of OY728159.1, from coordinate 595,883,682 downwards.
GATGGTCAAGCCTCACACTTCACATGCCACACCCTTTTCTCATCGGTACACTATCTTCAATAACATACGACGTTAAAATACATAGGATATGAGAACTACATGTGTCTCGACTACTTCTTTTTATGGTTACATAGTTATTCCTAGATCTTATATTCTGGTCCATCCACCATGGAAAAAAATGCATCCTCCAGTGTATAGGTCAGACTTCTAGTACGAAATTCATGATTCCTAACCACATTACATTAAATTTCAGGTCCAAATAAGTCCTGACGACAAAAAATTAAAATATATTTTATCGTAATAACTATGTGTGTATTGATTATCTACATGCATATATACATAATGACACCTCAGCTTTCTCTGGTCCAACTGTGCGGGAAAATTTCCCTCATATCCTGCATGAAAATTTAAATATTTATAGATGATCACAAATGTAGATTCCCTCAAAAAGGATTAGTCAAAAGACTGTTCCCCCTTTACATATGAGTCATATATATAGGGGAATATATACCTCATAGCTTATATTGATCTGGATGATTCTCACATACACATGTATCCCCCTTTCATCAATCAAACTCTATACCTTAGGAAATATCAAATCCACATAATCACCCATGGTATTATAAATAGATGGATTGTATCCTAATAAAACCATTGTTTTAATATGCACACATTTCTTAGGTGACTCTGCATATGTTTCCAACATAAATGGCCTATCAAACTAAGTAATTATTTTCTCAAGATAGAATTTTACTATTTATGAAGGCCCATTGGCTCCTAATCCTCACATCATAACTCCTGATTTGAGGGCCCCCGGAATCATGGTTTACACAATCTCCGTCCAATCACATTCGGGGCATACCAGGGATATCCCGACCTAATTATACCTTATTTATGCATGATTCGATCGATATTTTGTCCCAACAACATGAGGTTAAACTATGATGTCATCATCCTCAATGAATGATGTTATATTGCAAGGCACAAAAAGGGATATTTCATTGATCCTTTCATCCCTTGGTGGTGGAGTGATGCCATTGTCTCCCCTTTTTTCTCACATTGATCATTGCTCATGTAGGATTAGTAATTTTGGTAGGGGATTCCCCAAAAAAACTAGGGCAAAATAATACAGTTTTCTTTTTTCATGACTTTAAAAGGAATGTTAATGTTTTCCCTCTCATATGACGAAACATTAAGACTAAACCACATGATGTTAAACTACAAGGTACCCAAAATGTTGTATTGATGCCCCAATCCATGTGCATTGGCTAGACCTATGTACGAAGCCTGATTTTAAGGCACCCTAATCTTCAAAATCGGACCCCTCTCCAGCAAGGGAATCAAAATGACTCACCCCACATGCGAGCTAAATATGTGTAGGAGAGTTCTCAACTCTATGGGTGACAATGACTTGATCGATTATAACATATCCATACACATCATTTGTTCCAATGAATTTCTATAATGCGAGTGATTTCAAATTCTCATATACCTCAAAATCCATCGTAAATGGAAGGATAATGTCATTTGGACACCTTTTTTGACTATGCACATCATGAATCTATGGATCTCCATATGTTACCAACAAGAATGGCCTATCAACCAATAGAAAGTTCATCTTCAAGAGAGGAATTTCCTTTTTATGTATGGTTAATGGCTTACAAGATCCATATCATCTATTCTGATTTGAGGTCCCTTGAAACATCGACTTATACATTCCTTCATATCCACTTCTTTTACATGCTGGAAAAGCAAGGCCTGATAATCCTCCAGTTAATCAGATCTTCTAAATCAATGTCATAATCTCATAAAATTAAAACTTCTTGATGATCGATAGTCAATGTTTTTTATTGATTCCTGAAATGATGAAACATTTCCACCCCCATGTTATTATGCATGAAAAGAAGCTATATAGGAATATTCGACATGGGTCCCGCTTCATTGGTAACCTCGGGTGCAAAAAACAGTTCCCAATTCGTTTGCGTGAACCAGATCTGCATATGGATAAACCATAACATAACTATTTACAGATTTATTGATATCATAATAGGATACATATTGAAACCTGTGTCTCATATTTCTAGTCCATCCACGAAACAACATTATCACGTTCTTCCCCATGCAAGCTCCAGACCAATTTGGGGATCCTGCTCGCATCTATATGGGTAGCATGCCATCATGTGTTATTAGTAGACTCCTATATTCTTTTCCCCATTTTCATTTGTAGTAACTCCTCTTCACACACCATACTATGTGTCTATAATTTCCTGAACGACCATAAGAATCCATGGAAATTTGAAATAGATGGGTAGTGTCATGTGGACACCTTTTTTTGACTATGGACATAATTCACCAAACATTGTACATATGTTGCACAAAAAATGGATTGTAAAAAAAGAAAATTCTTACTCAAGATTGGATTTTCCAACCTCTATGCGCCACTACAGAATTTATATCACACATCATTTCTTGGTTTCAGAAACCCTCCCAGATTATAGCTTACATATTTTCTACTCTTGACATGCCTGGATGAGATAGAACATTACTAATCAGAATATCATGTAAATGAAAATTATTTACACAATCTATTTATATTAAAAAACAATATAACCCAAAATTCTCAAAATTTATGGTTTTACGACATTAAACTACACCATAAAATATCATACCTTTTCACAAGTAAAATTTGAGTGGGCATAGTTTACATAGGAGAACCAATTCAAATACCCCATACATTGAGACATCATTCCCTCAACAGGCCACCCACTATGGTCTTAAAAAAAGAAAAAAGACAAATTTCTATTAATATTTCTGGCTAATGGAAGTTGTAGGACAATATCTTAAGGACCCTTTGATTAACTTTACCCTCAATGACCGAATGGATTTACATAAATGGCCCACAAAAAAGCCCATGAAACCAAAGTAAAATTCATCTTTAATGGAGGATTTACAGACTCATGTTCAACCAATAGATTCTATGCTCCATGCCATATTCAATTATGAAGAACAACATAAGTTATGGTCCTGAAAAGTATCCGTAGTATGTGATTGAATGATATTTGGAAATTCGTTATTTACGAGTCCTAAATTGGGGCCCTCACCATGCAAATCATTTTCTATACTACATGACACAAAACTAAATTATTCATCCATGATTTTGGATCAAAAAAATTAGTAATGGTAGTCCAGTTTACAAGACGTGAAACAATTAACGAATGAGAAAACACTCACCATGATTAGAGGCCTCAAATTGAAACTTGTAAAAAAGTAGAGTTCCATATTGCACAACCTACGATGCATATGGTTTAGGTGAAAATTTTTAGCAGACAAAAAATCTCAAGAGACACAAAAAATTTTAAGTTTAAAAATCATTAAAAGATACCTAAGAAAAAGCCATGTCATGCTGACTAAGATGACACCAAATCGGTCTTAAGATAAAATTATGTCCACAACAGAAAGGATTTTTTTTAGGTTTTACCATGTTACGCTAGCATGATTCGAACTATGATCATTTTTCCCCTCAACTCCATAAAATATTAGTGCATGATCTAATTATTTCTTTTATTCTAAATTACGAATCAAATTAATATCTGGTAGGAATTATAGTTGAAAATTTACCTGAACAAGACTGATAGAAACTATAGTAAAATGAAATTAAGATGCACTTGGGTAAAAAAAATTCACTCAGTGTAGGTGTGGAGGACATCCAAAACTAGGAAACCCTCCCTAATATAAATGAAAAGAAATTGAAGAAGACAATATAAAAGGATTATAATGAAGCCCTCTTATGTATTTCCAACAGATCAATGATTCTCTAGCATAGACCATAAAGAACTTTCTTTAATGAAGTATTATGTGTATATTTAGCATCAACTAGGAGATAAACCATATTTATTATTGCACAAATATCTTTTCTTTTCTATTTAATGGATTCAAAATTGGAACTCTTTGATTCATGTTGAAACTTTATATTGGAAACTTTAGATTCTCACTCATGTAACTATTTTGTTTGGGAAATTTCTTGGTCATGATAATTTCTCTCCTCAACCACTAAGTGATGAAACTCTTAAGTAAGATCCAAAAATTATTATTTTTATTGGTGTTAAGCATTGAATTATGAATGTTTTTTAAAACAAGGGGATAAATCATCTTGAACTACGTCAAAATGGTGTGAATGCTGGTGCAGATGTTAGTAGTCAAATCTCCATAACCTGGGTCTGAAAATAGACACTGAAGTGTGTCCTTCTCATTATTAAACTCTTGAAGATAAATCTCAGTAATAATAGCTTAAATTTTAATCCATTCCCATCTACATATGGTTCAGTTTCTGAAAACACTATTGGGACCGTAACATTGTTCCTTTTCCAGAACATGTATGTAGTCCGGGAATGACAGCAAGACAGATAGAGCTACCCTAGGCTAGGTCACCCATGTGGGGGAGCCTTCCTAACTTGTAGGTGATTCAATATCTATAATTAATCCCATAGGGTCAACATCATCATCATGGGTATTAAATGATTTCCAACTCGTACCTACTTCATTAGGACCATACAATATATCCGTAGATGGTGTGAGGTCTAAATCACTATCCACAAGGATAGGATAATTAGACAATGCCCCATACAAAAAAATGTGTCACAGAGTAGAGAGAATTATGGAATTAGGAATGGAGGGTGATGATTCATTTGACATAGGTAAAATGGGACAAGAAATAGTCAAGGTTATTTTCACCCATCATACTAGCATGGGTAGTATATTGTTATGATAGCACACTACCAACTATTTGGCATAATCCGATGATGAGTATTTATAGGCCTCTTTTGGAGGAATAAAGACATGGATTCCATAATCCTACTACATGATCATCAACCATTGCTGACAAAGGATTTTTGGGTGAGATTCCCTGTTAACAATGGTAACCGGATGGGGTGAAGATCACTACAGATATCAAAACTCAACTGAAAACTAGAAGGGATCATTAGGATTGCATATTTACATCTAGTCTATAAGAGCATATAATATTTTATCCCCATATTTCCATGTGGTATGAACATGCATCCGAAGAACCCCTCCCATCATCTTTTTTTATTCCATAAGGAACGAGGTAAGGTAAAAAAGAAAACCAATTAACCTCACTTAGTAGATCAACCACTCTATTCACATTCAATGATTGATGGAAGATTATAGTAATATTAATAATAGTTGGGTATATTTATAGTGATGAACCTTTTTCGAATGATGATATTCATAATAGGGAAAATTACCTACCATTCATCCATTCAAAAATTAAAATGGCCTACTGAAATGATGCATTGGATTCCCTTATTGTGTCTTCCCTAATATTTCATATATTTGGGAAAGGTTGTGGATAACTAGGTTGATGGGTTGTCCCTCCACCAATGTGGCCTCCATATTTAATGTGCAAACACGAACATTGGTGTATACATCATGGGGGGGGGGGTAAATCCATCCAATCGGAAACATAGTAATGAAACCTGTTAATTTGATCTCGGGTGATATGTCTGATCGAATCTTGAGCCCAAGGTGGTGTACTAACTTGCATCAAGGGTAGAATAATATGATCCATGATTTTCGTCAAGACTGTTGAGTTGGTAGAGTCTAGTTGTGATGGACTTTCATCTTTAACCCTCTCTCCAAAAAGAACAATCCAATACAATATTAAAATGAAATCAACGTGAAAGCAAGATGATGATGACTGAGTAGTCCCTATGCTAGGACTAGTAAAACACTTGGAAATAGAGATACTAGTTCTAAATTCTCCCAATTATTCTTTGGTGGAATACATTAATTATATATGTCATTGAGGATAAAATGTCCCCCTATCTGATAGAAATCCCAAAAACTGATCCATGTTTTACTGTGGGACATGTGAAAAGTGTTAGTGATCAAACACCAATGGTTTTGCATCTCTGGTAGTATTTAGCCTGGTGAATATATGGATAACCGGGAGACCCAAACTACTTGATGCAGACTAATAGCTTTCAACTGATTTGGGACCTCTAGGTAGTTTTAGTACACCTAGAAGGCCCATGCCCACTCATTAGAAAATCACCATCCATATCGAAGATCCCATTTGGATCTCCACCATCCACTACGGATGACTTGTGACAAGTTAAAAATAATTATGTAATCCTGAATAACTATTTAAGAAGATATCGGAAGGTGATTTGGAGTGCTCTTCATCCACATAGAGCTATTCAAGAAAAAATTTAGTGCCCTGGCATAATGATTTTATGACCTCCTCCATGGAAATAATATTCATCTGGTCATACTCTTCAGACGTATCGAGGTGAATGGTGAATCTGCTCTGGTCAACTACTGGAAAAGGAACATCATCATGAAATCCAAAGTTGTAAATATGCAACTTGAGAGATAGTGGATAATCCACAAGCTTTGGTGAGAGTATATTTTGAAGACACCCTTTCGAGGAATGATTAAGGAATGAAGGTTTTATTTGGTGTTATTAACCATGAACACACTCCTCCTAGCCTCTTCTACTGAGTTAAGTTGAATTACCATCACTTTTCTACACAAAACGACCATACAAAAGGTCAATCCTATAAAATATTTCGATAAAAGACCAAAAATTGTAAAATTAATAAAAAAAAGACTACCAACAAAATATATGTGTACTAAACCCCGTAAATGGTTCTTGAAAGGCATTCCCCATGAACCGACAATTCACAGAACCTACGATGCGCTAGCCCATGGGGTGTTGGCCAGCAAAATGAACAACACTTGAGAAAGTGGAATTTGAATGACCATCATGATGTGGATGTCCCAGCTCACGGTTTAAAAATAAAAAGTTCATTTTGCGAGTTCAAAATTATGTTCACAGATAGAGATCACCCACGTATGGAACATTCTAAGTAAAAGCTCATACTCAACATTGATAGAATCTATGTTTAGATCCAATATTTAAATTTTGCATCATGGAAGTGATTGATCATGAAGGTTTTTCCATTCATATAATCCAAAGAACCATTTTTGGTCGACGGATTTTGTGAAGGGAGTGGTATGCAGAAGCACATCGGCTGAGAGGAAAATTGAGATTGTAGATTTCACTAAAAATCTAGTAAAACAAAAAAAAACAGCACCCACCCCCACATATATATTTAGGTGTGGTATCCCCATATGGATCAAATTGATATCTTAAACTCATTCAATATAGGAATTATTTATACATCAGAATAGCCTCCTTTTAGCCTTGATCAGTACTAATTACAATAAAGGAACTTCTAGGTTTGTGAAACAATTTAAATGGGAAAGTGAATACTTCAATCATTCTGGAAAAGGAAATAAAAAAAGTAGATAAAGGATTTATAGAAAATTGTTTAACAATCCACATGTGTAAATGACCCAAAATATTATTCGTAATAATTCTTGTGAATGGTTCGCGAAGGGAATTCCCTGTGAACCGAGTTGTATGCGGAATAAGATGCTGGTGATAGATCCATTGTGAATGGTGTTATTGGATATATTGAAACAATGTTTATGCCATCATGAACAACCCCCAACAACAAAAATAGTTTGTAGGTGAGGAGATGATTATGCCATCCCATGAATATGACAAGCTATTTGTGGGATTGAGTGGGTGACTACCACTACCACAAATCTCAGCCCCACTAACCTCTATTGATGGAGTCACCTTCTTGCAGTATGATTTCCACATGATATTTCACAAAACATTTCATGTTCCCTATATATAGAGCCTCCTAGGAATGTTATAAATGGACCCTGTGGAGAGATGATATAGTGGATCATTTTTTGTTGGGAGCGTGGAGTTTATAGTCTGAAGACGTCGAAGGAAAATGATCAATGAAGTAAAAAATGAAGAATAGGTTCCAGTAGGTATAAACCCACCACATAACATGAAAGGAAGAAACATAATAATAATATTAAACTGGGTGAAAAAAATTAAGAAAACCAAAAACTATATCCCCTTTTCATATGAACATCCCACGATCCTAGGATCAAAGACCTTTATTTAATCTGGAATACTAGATAGTGAATTTCTACGTAGATGGAATCTGCTGACATATATCCCCACCCTACATGGATGAAACATGAAGTTGCATACCCCTACAATATGCGAACCACATACAGGTCCACATACCACCTCGGTACGCGGATGACCCATCCACCCACATAATAATATGACATGTAGAGGGTACCACACCCGTCATGATCATATGGTATGAAGAATAGGGTACCTTCAAGATTTAAACATTATGGATCTAATCATTCTCTTTTATTTCCATCTCATCCTCCAGTCCAAAAACATCATGAAAAATACTCTTTCATAGCAGTTATACCTGGCTGGTAAAACCATCGGGCTCCTCAGAACACCCTTTTGAGATTACATAACCATGGTATGTGAAATCACGTAAGTAATCCCCACAATAGTGTATACCAACTAAATGTCCATAAGTCTACAATCCCATTGTAACCCAGGGTGCAAGTATGAGATACCAACGTGAACCTCATAATTCTAGGTATTAAGGGTAATAACTAGATTTTCGATTCAATGAGGGATACTGATAAGTTAAAGGGATCATGAATTCAATTTTTCTGACACGGATATATGCTTTTCCCCTTTCCCAGAACTCATTTTAGTGTACTCTTCTTGAGGTATGTTCCTAACCGTTCCATAAGATGTGGTACTATTTCTCCTCTTTGGTATATCCTAATACACAAGTGGATGGATCATCAAAAATGGATTTCATATATATCAAATTGATGTGATAAATTGACACATTCAAAGTCCCCTGATCACTCTCATTAATATTTCTCCCCTACATATTCAATTATCATCCTCCTTTTCCAAAAGGGGATAAGGGAAGGTGTGTGGAGTTTCAGATCTACCACTTCCTCTTTTTTCCAACACCGTTCATGAATCACCTAAGCTTAGAGATTTATGATGATCACAACATCTAAATAATCTATCAATGAACTACAAGAATATTGATTCTTGTCCCATGCAGGATACGTTGGATTCCTATCAAATGGACTGATCTCAAAGGGGATCCACATTAAATGTTAATCCCCACTGAAGCCCCAACAAATAAGGTCTCCACCATGTTATATTCCCCAAATAAATCCAAATGATTATTTCATTGATTCCCAACTAACTAGACCACATAAAAATCCTCCCTAAGGTCCATACCTGACACCCATATTTTCCTACTGTTCCCATGACCATATCTTAGATAGGGTCATATCATCCAAGGAGACCATGCCTTTTCTGAGCATCCTAGGCTACTTTGGCATAATCCTAACATGAAATCTTAACTAGGAGTCTTCCTCTTAAAAGTCTTGGCTACAAGATGTTAAAATGAATGTATGGGTCCTCATCACATGACCTCAAAAGTTGATGAGTCCAATTTAGCTGTGCTTAACTATGTGGGTTTTGATTCATCTCACAAGAATACATAAGAATACCATATTATGGGTTCGATCCTGATTGAAAAAAAAACATTATCCCCCTCGATGATAATAAACTCTAATGAACCTCATCACATGGCTGGAACTTGAATTGCCTTAATTATTATTGATCCATGTATATCCATGGTTGATTTTTAATCCCAGAAGTAATCCAGAGAAACATGATTGGGAATTAACCTAGGATTCATGAACATATATAAATTTCATAAATTAAGAAGAGAGTCTCTGTGTACACAATGATTTTCCCTCGGAAGCGTGTGATGAGACCGACCTCCCAGAATCTCGACCAATGGATTCAGTAAGTGTTGATGGTTATATCTTCATCCAATAAGAATATTCTTTTTGAAAAAGGGTCCTGGAATCGTGGATAAAAGGGTCCTTGGGTATTTCTAGCTTTGTGAATAAACTTTTTGGAGATCATCTATGGGCATCATACATTACATGGATCAATTGTATAAAAAAATGATCCCCATGAAATCTCCAACCAGGACCAATCAACTATGGAACCTCTACTGGGACATAAAAAAGGATATATTGTTCAGTCTCGATGTGACTATCTCGCCCACCAAAATAGGTACGACTCATATCAGGTTAAAATAGCCATATTTAAAATTATTTTATCACATAAATTTTCTGTTTTATTTATTTTCATATTTTTCTTAACATATATTTTATATTTTCATTAATAAAATATTTACTACATCGGTGTTGTGTAATTACATAACATACTTATATTTCGCAAAAAAATAAAAAAAATACCATGATGAAGATAAATATGATGGATTCCCAAATAATATCTATATTTGAATATATATATATATATATATTGGGCAACCCCATATTAAAAATGAAGTAGTATTCATAACTAGAATGTCACGTCTATAAATTTTTACTAAATAACACATTATAAATATCATAATCAAATCTATGTGGCAAGAAAATCCATAAATAAATTTTAACCATGGAATGTTTTTTTTAGTTTAAAATTTTTCTTTTTATCCACTCATAACAATACTTTTTCAGCATGTAGAAAAAATAGATATTTAATAAAAAGATATATTTTGTGACTTTCTATGAATTAAATATCTTATATTTCATTTTCATAGAAAAGTGTTCATTAAACAAATTATTATTTGTCCATATATTATTTATGTAGAATTATATACATCCAATTAAATTTGGTAATTTTAGGGTCATTTTTTAGTTCTTATTATTTTATTTTTATCCTAAATTACACAATTTACCAATTACCTTGGTAACAAAATTTACCAGGGTTACTATTCATATTTGAAACAAATAAAAGAAACCTATTAAGTAAATTTAGAACATATGAATACAAATTTTGTATTAGTTTTTCAATATATAAAAGTTATAATATACCGAATTTAATTTAATATAAAACAGGTAAAATTCCATTAAAATAGTATTTAGGAGAAATATCATTTTGAGACATAAAATATTTTTATAGATAATACATGACAAAAATACATTTCAATAACCATATTTTTATTATTTTAAATTAAAATAATCAAAATAAAATTTAACAGTATTCCAAAAAAGTATCTTACCTAGTAAATACAATAATAAAAAATATAGTTTTAATAAAAAATGTGTATTTTCATTATTCTTTAAAAATAATTTTTTTACAAAAAAATTATTTTATGCTAATTTTTACATGTTATAATTAAATTATTTAAATAACTTTTCAATAACTTATGATAATTAATATTCACTCATAAAATGAAAATATACTCATTTTTTTAGGAAACATATTTTTGAAAAATAATTTACTTTTACTAAACTTTGGGTGATTTTTTTTCTATAAACCTACAAATATATTCAAATTGAGTTGGGAATTTAATTTTGTTTCCTAAAATAGTTATTAATATTTATTCATAACAATTTAATGGGTAGTTTATATAGGTATTTTATACTAATAGTATCTTTCATTTCGTTTAAACTCATGGCTAAGTGAAACGTAAGCTATTGAAATTTGAAATTACTTAAAGATATATATTTATTAAAATATCAAGGTGTTATATTCACAACCCGTTAAAATGAATTTAATCCATGTAATTTTTCATGTGTACATAAGAATATTATCATTCCTCTTCCTCATAACATCATTAGGTTATTGTATAGAATCCCCAAATTGATGGTTTCACTAAAAAACAGTTACCATTAAAATGGTGTTTTTTGGTAGATCATTTTTTCTATTATCTAGAACCACTATTGGATGTTCTTCAAAAGAAATATTTTCTTCAATAGTATGAATTATGAGTTTATTAATATGAAGAATTGGGTATGTATAATATTAGGAGAGATACAAAAAACACATCATGAACTTGAGGGAGATTAAGTGAATGTGACAAAAATTAAGAAAACATCCCAACAATATCAATAATTTAAAAAGAACTAATATATACATAGGCCTTGGATTTACCTTCATTCAAAATTTCATCACTCCCTTCCATTGATATATTCATAGAAATACCATTTCATCATTTTCAGACTGTTTTATTTTTTTAAATGTTAGTATATTTTCTATGTCGACTATTAGGGTAACTTAAGTGTAGTTGAATAGAATATAACATCTCTTCCATTTCCTCAACTAGATCATTTATTGGTATCAGTATTTTGCAAAGTTAATTCCATCATGTTAGAGTTATGAACTAACTTAAATAGTGGGGTGCATAAGGATCCATCTAAATACTAGAGTGAAAAATATTATATTAACAAAATTCTTCCAAAGGTAGGTGATGATACCAATAGACATTGAAATACATATAGAAATATCTCAACATGACTTCTAGAGTTTTAATGTCCTCTCATATTGATCATATGTATAAGAATGATTTTATGTGATGAAACCTAAAATTTTATCAAAATCCTTCTATTGAATTGTCCATAACATCTTGAAAAACCCATGATCCCCAACATATATAATGGGAAGTGGTGCCCCATTAAATCTCACCACATCATTAATTTATATTCTAGGAAGATGATCAGAAGAAAAATTTTCTTTGATAGCAATGATGTGGGATGAATTCATAATAATATCGACTATAACCCATATAGAATTAGGGATTTTAGATTTTTTTAAGAAGAATTAGGACAAAGTATATGGTTTTGTTTTATAATTTCCATTCTGGTGTGGGTAATGGTTGTAATATCCCATTTAAATTATATCTCTCATCCTTAACATACTAAAAATCCTGGCACTGGGAAACATATTATAAAATAACAGTAATTAGGACATCTGGCCAGAAATACCCTTTTAGGTATCTATACATATTTTTTTCCTTCTAGTATAAAGATGAAATGATGAAGTATTTGCCTCATCCAATAGATCCTTATTTAAATCTTGTATGGGAGGGAACACATGATTGACAAATATTATTATTCCATCATAACCAAAGATGAACTTAGGAATATTTATCGCCTTATTATATTGTTGGACATGTTTATTTTTTTCATGAAAATTCTTCACTTATTTAGATGGATAAGAATTCATTTTAGAAATACAATATTTCTCCATATCCATTTTGATTTCAAGGTGAATAATTTTCAACTAATTTTTAATTAGATCTTTTGAGATCCTTATCATAAATAAGATAGCATGTTCATTTTGACTAAAATAATCTTCATCATTCATTTCTTTCATAGGGAGGTAATATATTTAGTATTCATAATATCTAATCAAACCCAATCCTCATATATGGAACATATTTCGATCATTTTGAATGAAAATATAATTCAATCTTTTATGATAACTAAATATGAAACATCTTTCTCCATAGAGATAACACCACCAAACCATTAATGGAAAAATTATCACATCTAAACCCAAATCATGAGATAGGAAATTTATCTCATGATTTTGAATATTCATATGGCATAAGCTATCAACATATTATTTTTTATAAGAAATAATCCTATAAAATTATTTAATGAAATATCATAGATCACAAACATTTCACCACTATAGGGTAGTGTGAGGATAGGTGCACTGAATAAACTTATTTTGGAATCATTAAAATTCTCTAAACATACATTAGACCATAGGAATTTTAATCCTTTCTGAGTCAGCATGTTGACTAGATTAAAAAATCCTGAGAAATATTCCAAAAAAACATGGATATTATCCATCCCAATTAAGAAAACAATGGACCATAGTTATTATTTTAGTCCTAGTAAACATTAAATAACATCCATATTTTCTATATCCAAAAATATCCCCTATCATGATATTATGTGACCTAAAATTGAAAAAAAATTAATCTAAAATTCATTGTTTGGAAATTTTTCCAAAATAAAATCTTTTCTTAGGGACTATTGTAAAATTTTAAAATGGTGTTTATGTTCTTAATATCTCTTTGAATATTTAAGAATATCATGTATAAATACTACCACAAAATGATCAATATAATCTCTACAGATGCTAATAATTAAATCCATGAAGTTATTGTGGGAATTAGTAACTCTAAAAGGAATCAGAATAAATTCGTAGGGTCCATAATATGTATGAAATTTTATATTGGGTGTATCCTCCTTTTAACCCTTAATTGATTATATGAATAATGATGATCAATCTTAGAAAATTATTGAGCTTTTCATAGTTGATCAAATAAGTCCTCAATAAGGAGGAAGGGATATTTTTTATTTATAGTGATCTGGTTATATTCTTTAAAATCAATATAGAAACTTGTTGATCTATATTTATTCATAACAAATTGAACAATTACACCCCAATGTGATGCACTCTGTAATATTGATCACATGTCATAATTTTAGTGGAGTTTCTTCTTCAATTCATACAACTCAAGTGGGTACATTCTATTATGATTATTTTAAATTGAAATAGCACATGGCTTGATTTATATTAAAAATAAACATCATTATTTGGGGAATCACCTAGTAATTTTTCATGAGAGATATAAAAAACTCCCATATAATATGTTTATCCATAATGGTGAATTTCTCCCCCACTATATGAGATATATAACCAATGTTTATAGATATTAATACCTTCATGACGGAATTTATTTCAACAATATGTTCAAATTCATCCTTACATTGATTTATGATCATATATTCACTGATAATATGAAATTTGACTCTTCTTCATTCGTAATTGATATGTGATTTATATTAATAAATAAAATCCATTCCATGAATCTCTTAAAATTCAAATAATGGAAGGGAAATTAGATTTTAAGGATGCGCATTCCCTCAAACTTTATATTTAGAATAATTATAAACTTTTGATGTGTTTTTAGTCCCATTTTTAGATTTCACAAGTAACTCCATATCTAATAATTGAAGTAATATTGAGATAACCTTATAAGAGTCTTTATAAATAAAAGAGTGTGTGGATCCAAAATCAAATAGTCCATTACATTCATTAGAGTGGATGTTACGTATACCTTTCACCACTTCAGTATTGTACTCTACATCAAAAATAGTAATCACATATGATTTTCCATTTTATTTGTCCATAATAGGTTACTCATATCAATCACCATCGATAAACCATGGATTTTAAAATTTGTCACCATTATTCCTATTTTCATAATTTTAATGGATTGAAGGGTTGGAGGTGGATTCTATGTAGTCTTTTACCTATTATCATCATCAAGTTTCTTTTTACCATCATGGAAAAAGTCAATTGGCTGAGAAAGTTCTTGCTCAAACATAAAACATTAAATCTTCCCATTAGGTAAGTTCCATACATGTTTCTTTCCACTTGTTGATCATAAATGAAAGATCATATCCATTTTCACTTTGGTTTTTAGATTTTTGCAGGAATTCATTTTTTATCTTGTTGTCAAACACATATTATTTATTATTGACTCTAATCTACATATCAACCTTTAGAAAACATCAACTAATTTTCTCATAAATTCTGATGTCTATTTTGGATAATTCCCATCATAGACATTGCTTTTCACCCCAGAAGAATTGATCAACCTTAAATTTACATTATTTTATATTTCATAAATTTTACCTTGAAATACATATAATATTTTGTTTCTAGGCATGGAAAGATTCATCATAATATTTCTTTATCTTAAGGAACTCTTTGTCTATATTCATATCATGAATTTGAGGATTGTACTTATTGAAACATTATTTCTTACACACATCCCATTCCATGGAGTCAATTTAATATTGTTTCCATGTATTCTTGATAAGAATCTACTATTGATCACCTAAAACATCAAAATTATAGATATCCAAAAATAATTTCTCTTATTCCTATCATTGGAGAACAAAAAATATCTTTTTAGTTGTATTAACACAATATTAATCAACTAGTGGATCAGAAGTCCAACTAAAAGAATATGGAAACTGCCTCATGATGGAATCAACTAAATGTTGTTCCATTATTTTCTCATTTAGAAGTCCAAAAAGAATCATATATTTAGATTATTTTGGGAGCATAGTAATGAAAATTTTTAATCTAGAACACATAAAGTTTTCTTACTCAATAAGAAAATAATTTTATTTCCCATCATATTCAGCATTAACATGGTTTCATATGATTCTATAAATTGGATAAAACCAAATATCATAGTGTGAGAAACAGTAATCATAGCGTGAAAAACATATTATATATGTAAATTAGTTATAATATTTCTATTCATTACATAATAGGTTCCATTTTAGATTATTCATGATCATTACCAAACTCTTCGATTGTATCCTATAATTGAAAATATCCATAGGGTTTTTAATAAGGTTTTATCAACATAATTTCCAAATGTTAACTAATTATTTCTATGATACCAACTATAATAGATTAGATAATTCATACGTAGATATTAAATATAAATAAGAGAATATTTATTATATCACATATCAAACCCATAATATAATTGTACAGTTTTACTATCTTTGGATACACGGAAATCGAAACAACTTATTCATAAAAAATCTATATCATATCCCAATTATTCAGTCATTACTATAACCCTTTCTAAAAAATCATTCTATATAACATTCTTCATATCATACAGAAATGAAATATAACAAATAGTCAACTTAGATTCTCAATAACGGAAAATAAGGGAGATATCAATCATATCATAAATATAATAAAAATGAACATAACCATAATATTTCAAAATTATATCATAAATATCAAATATCATGATATCATGTCATGGGATAAATCATAGAAGTTAATAATGAAGAAAATGAACATAGTCCATGAAAAAATAACATAATAAATAGAAATTTGGAATACAAATAATCATAAAAAATAATTTCTATATTAGTAATTGTTCATTTATAAACCATTATAGTAGAAACATACATTACTGAACTAGTTTCACTCACCATTCATGTCTTGTATTACTAAATTGAATCAACTCCTATTTCTAGTCTTGTCTATCTCATCAGATAAAAATCATTATCCAATAAATCTGAAGGTGATATACGTCCCACCTATTACATAATTTAAATAATAAATATGTGTTCCACAATATCATAAATAACTCATCATATCAAAACAAGTGGAATTATATCAGTTTTATAAACATAATTCAATCATAACATAACCCTTCTAAAGGAAAGGGGTTTTTTAGATATTATCCCATCAAAACCATAATCCACCAATAATGATAATAGGGATAATATACATGAAAAATAACTCCACTAAGGTATAAGAAACATCATTTAATATTATTTTATATGGAAAAAACGTTGACAGATAACGTGCAATTAATTCTTTTGGAAAATATATATTATTATTTTAAAGTGTATTGTTTCCCAAAAATGATATGAAATTCTAAAAAGAAAAAATATTCATTGAAAGTAAATTTATAAATTTTAAGGAAATATTAATGGAATTAAGATTTTTGGAAAGTGAAAAAAATATTATTTATATATAATCTAAAAATTAATTCCCCTCAAACTTTTTCAAAAGAAAGTCACAAGGTACCTCGTTAAGAAGACTACAAAAAGATTCTATTCAAACCATTTAGTAAAAATTCAGAATGGGGTAAGAATGAAGTAAAAAATTATAGAATAATAGTTAAAATAATTTTTAAGGCATCTTTATGATAAATAGACCCTGAAGATAAATATTCCCTAATAGATACTTTTCTATAAACAATTACAAATCCAAATGTGATTGTGGAATTAACCATTACCATAGGTACAATTTCATTTGTAAGTATTTCAAATTCTTATAAAATGTTTTCAATAATTATATTAATTTATTCCAAACCCATTTCAATATTTATGATATCATATATCATATAATATCATATTATCACCTTTTTTTAATGAAATTTCGTGATTACACTTCTTTCTGGTGTTAACTGCTTCAGTTTACTTTGTATGTTTTGTCATATAAGCCCCAAATATTTTTTCATAGGATATAGTTCCATCATTTACATAATTATATTATGGTAATATATAAAATATTTATTCATTATATACATTTATATTATAATTATTCAATGTTCGACATGGAAAATTAATCGCATCACATTGTGGAGATGGTAGGTAGTATATAAGCCTGGGAAAATGTATCATTCCATTATTGGTGAAGTGGTAAAGAAATAGATTTTGTATTAAATTTTTTAAAGAAAATATTTAATTTTACAATATTAATATATATCTATTATTTTTTTATTATAACAACCCATGTAAATTGGTGATGAAAAAAATATTACACCACATCGTGGAGATTATATGCCCTATATATGCGTCTGTGGTGCAATAATTTTTAATTAGATGGATAAAAGGTAGAATATGGAGGTTATATAATCATAATAATATAAAAATATATAGGTGATTGTGGCGTTATTAAATTATAATTAAAATAAGTCATTAAGAGGAATTATAAGAATAAATAATCATGAAAGAGCAAGTAAAGAACATTACCTCTTGTTTGGAGAACTTCCTTTAGTCCTACACAGAAGAACATGAGGGTTGGTATTTTGAGAATAACATAACCTAGAGAATAAGGATATGGAATTTGAGAAGAAAAATATTTAGGGTATGGTCAATCCTGAAGGCTCAACATGATGTTATGAAGTGGGGGAGGAAGTTCCCCTCACTATTATACTTATGCCCTTTAACAGTATGCAAAATGGATTTTAACATCACAAAAAATTCTTGTTAATCATAACGATGATAAGTGGGGTATCCTTTATCATCACTCATAATATTGATTATTGTGGCCTATCTAGATGCAATGTGTTGTTAATATAATAGTACACCCATAAAATCATGCATGTATATATGACACAACCAGCAAACACTATTATATATATTTAATTGACATAATGAATAAAAACATATCCAACCATGTTATATTCAAACAACACTACAATACACATTAAAAAACTATTTATATAATTATATTTACAATTATACAACCAATAGTTAAAACATTAATGTTTCATCTTTTGACGCTCGTGATCCTCTCTGAAAAATTTATACCCATGGTATCAGTTACCGGTGACAAGGTGCGTCAGATTGAGGTTTGGCTAATTCTTATATATCACAAATGACATATGGATCATGTTTTATCAAGTATAAAAACATTGTGAATGTGGTTACTATGTTTTCAGTTTTTCATATGGTGTTTTTACTTAAATTATTTGCTATTTTAAAAAAAATTCTCATTTTGAATTATACTGGTCACACCATGCATTATATTGAAGTGGGGATGATTAAAACCCGTCAAAAAATACTCATGGATCATTTTACTAAAATACTAAATTAATCTGAATGTGTTTTCTTGGGTTTCATTATGTCCCTTGTTCTTTTTAATAAAATTAATGTCAATTTTAAATAAAAAGAGACACTTTGATTTGTATCATCCACACCGTGCAGCATATTGAGGTGTGGTGGATTCCAACACATCACAAATGACATATAGATATTTTTCAAAAGTATCCAGACAATCTTAATGTGTTTGATCAATTTTAAGTTTGTCAGTTTTTTTTTCAAAAATGAAATTTCACACAAGAAACATGAATTTTGAGTCACACGGGTCGCATCATGAATCTGTTTGATGTGATAAAACATTATACACATCACAACTAACATATAAATCACAGTCAAAAATTAGTTCGATATATAGAGCATGTTTTCTTTTATTCATTGATTAAAATTTTTTTGTGCTAAAATGTCAATTTAAACTAATAACAGATCCCTTTGGTTATACCAGTCACACCAAGCATCAGAATGAGGTGTGGTTGATTTCCTACACATTCAAAATGACTCATGGGTCATTTTCCTAATATATTAAAACCATACAAATTTGTTTTCTCATCTTTCAGTAAGTTACTTATTCTTTTTTCTAAATTTAATATACATTTAATATAAAAATAGCCTCTTAAAGTCATATCATTCATTCTATGTGTTTTATTGTGTTGGGGTTGATTCCCACACATCAAAAATAACTCGTGGAACATTTTTCTAAATTATCAAAATGATCCAAACTTGTTTTCTAGGTTTTTAGTATGTCTCTTGTTATTTTTTGTAAACATTAATGTCAATTTTAAATAAAGAGAGATACTTCGAGTTATACTAGCCTCATCGTGCATCATTATGCGTTGTGGTTGATTCTTACATGTCAAAAATGACATATATATAATTTTATTAATATATCAGAATAATACAAATGATATTTTTTTTAGTATGTGGGTTTTGTTTTGTTTTTAAAATGAAATCTCAAACTGGAAACATGCATTTTGAGTCATATTGGTTACATCATATGTTGGATTGATATGAGACTACATTATACATGAAACAAAATACTTACAAATCATTTTCTAAAATTATGAAGACAATCAGAGTGTTTTTTAATGTTTTTTAGTGAGTGAAAAATTTTGAGATAAAATGTCAATATTAAACTGATAATGGATAATTTTAGTCATACTAGTCACACCGTGCACTAGATTGAGGTGTGGTTGATTAATACACATCAAAAATGAATCACGGAGCATTTTACGAATGTATCCAAATAATCAAGTTGTGTTTTCTCAGTTTTCAATATGTCAGTTGTTCTTTTTGAAAAATTTCATGTCAATGAAATTAAAAAATTAACACTAAAAGTAATTTAATTCACACTAAGTGTAAAATTGATGTGAACATGAGTCTTAAAAATCAAAAATTACATATGGATCATTTTCCTCACGTATCAAAACAATTCAAACATGTATTATTGTTTTTTAGGATGCCACTTCTGTCTGTAACTAACATTAATGTTAATTTTTAATAAACAGATTCACTTTGAGTCATAATATCCACACATTTCATTATATTGAGGTTTAGAAATTTCTACAACATGAAAAAGAACATATAGATAATTTTCATCAACTATTAAAATTGTATGAATTAGTTCTCATGGTTTTTATTATTCCAGATCTCCCTTTTTACTGAATGTTCATTTCAAACAAAAAATATGTATTTTGTGTAACACTGATTTAATCATGTGCTAGTTTGACCAGAGACTACTTCATCCAAATCAAAAAGTAATTATGAAAAACAGGCCAAAATTATGAATAAAATCAGAGTCTGTTTTCTTAGTTTTTAGTGAGGGACACATTTTGAGAAAGAAAAGTCAAATTAAAATAGATAACTAACATGTTTAGTCATACCAGTCACAATGTGCATCATATTGAGGTATAATTGATTCATACATGTCCCAAATTAATCGTGGATCATTGTACTAAAGTATAAAAATAATAATAAAGTATTTTCTTTGTTTTCTTTATGTCACATATTCTTTTTCCAACATTTAATGAAAATTTAATATAAATATACACACATAAATTCATATCATTCACAAATTACATTGGATTGAGGTGCAGGTAATTCACACATATCAAAAATGGCTTATGGATCTTTATCCTAAAGTATCAAAACAATATAAATTCATTTTATTATTTTTTAATATGTCACTTTTTTGTACTAAGAATAATGTCTATTTTAAATTAAAAGGGGTAGTTTGAGTCATACCGGTAATATCATGTGTCATATTGAGGTGGGGTTGATTCCTACACATCTCAAATAACATATTGATTTCTTCTCTACTATATTAAAATAGGTGAATTCTTTTTCTTGGTTTGGAGTAGGTTAGTGGCTTTGATACCATTCAGATTTACCCATACATTTCATACTTATATATCAGATCTTAATAGATTAATATTCTATACATAACAGAATGATCTATACATGAATAGTTTAGGTCTAGTGCTTTTGGGAACATGGAATCATATTGAACTATTTCATAAGATTGTGTCATTATGTTATTCATTACTAGAAAAATTCTTAGACATATCATTTCTAAAAACATTCTTCATAACCTATGTATATGAAACATAAAAAAGGGTCATCATTGATTCTCAATAGGTATAAAAAATTGAGATATAAATCATTATATAAGAATAAAAATATCATAATTATGTTAAAAGGTGATATTAAAATTTGAAATTCACAACCTGAATATCATATATCATAATCATGTTTCATGGATTTAATGACGGTATTTCAGAAAACATGAATCATCAAGTATAAAAGACTATTATAAACTAAAAACACACACTTCAAGTCAAACCTATCACACTGTGTCTCAGATTGAGGTGTGACTGAATAATCCATGACTGATTACTACATTATTCATGAAAATGTTCAGGATAGAAATTTTGGGATGTTATACATTGCATTAAACTACAATGAAAACCCTGGTAAATTCATCCTTATGATTCACATATCATTTCATGCAACATAGGGTTTCCTCTTTCACTAGGAAAAAAACATGTTGTCCATTTTGTAGGTACTTGTAGATAGTTGAAATAAAAGTATAACTTCTTAAATAACAATAATGAAACCAAATAAGTATTATATAAAAATAATAATGAAATTAACTTACATATAGTGGATAAATTTATGACCAAATTAATTAATTATATAAGAAGTATGAATTCACCTTTATACATTCTTGACCCATTTTCTTCGTGTCATCATCTCAGTTGTAGCCACGAAGTCCAATATCTCATGAGCATGACCAGTTTTAAACAAACTGCGCAAACTAGAATAAAGGAATACACCTGTAAAAGAAAAAAATTGTTATATGAGTAATACCAAAAAGAACTAAATTAAACATAAATAATAAAATATTCACTACATCTATCTAAGTCAAATCTTAATGCTCATTGAAAACATTCCCCCATCAGGTATGCTACATATTCATTTCTAGGAAAATCAATATCTTTTTGAGAATATGTGTTTTTCTATAGTCACAATATATCTAAAATATATATATATAAAAGTATTAATTAATATTTTAAATGAAGTAATAATTATCATCCAAAATACCAGTTTAGGGATTCCAATTTGGTCATGGTATCTGATCTAGCTCATAAATTTACAAACATAATGACCAAAATGTGTTACATTTGTTTGTTTCTGACACTATAGAGACATTGAAACAAATAATTAATTCATTTGGATATGTTTTCAGATATGGAAATAATTTTATATATACTATGATACATTTCCAGTTTTAGAACTTGTCATTTTTCTTGTGTTTATCCCCTGACCCCATCCTTGTTTTTCATGATAATCATACACCACCCTATCAAAAAAGAAACATAATTAAAAGATAATATAAATATTATAAGATTTTTTTTACTTCTAATCATTGGATATAGTGTAGTATGTGATGTCCTGGGTTCGGAAGCCACCCAGAGGTTCCCCGTACCCAGATGGTCACATGGCCTCCAACGCATTTCCCCAAATGCCAGAGACTGTTGACTAGTAGCGAGGGCCTTGGCTGTGATAGTGGGGAAACTATGCCCTCATTGGAAGAGTACACAGTGGAAGAGAAAACAAATAATCAATAACATAAATAGTAAAATAATCCATACACACGTGAATAGCGGAAGACTAATGATGATAAATATCATGAGTACATGTATATATGATGCATGATACATATGTCTAGGAAAGAATCCAAACAAGTCATAATTCATGAAATAATAGTGCTAAAACAAGTACAAAAGAAATACAAATAGCTCCTCATCATCACAAGCCTAAGCACAGTCCCAAGCTCTCTAGATCCACAACAAGCCATGTACCTGAAGTTGAAGGGCGCTTTCCCTTGTATATAGCTGCAACAATATAGTCTCTGTGGGACCAAAAGCATGACCCAAATAGGGTGTGAGACTAAATAATAGTAGGCAACCACATGAAGGTCAGTTCCGAACAATCAGTGAGAATATGTTAGGTAATGGTACAGTAAGCAGTAAACAATAAATAATAAACAGGATTATACACAACAGAAAACCGTCCACAGATCAACAAGCAGCAGTGAAGAAAACAGCTAACCTAAAATTGGAATCCCTTTCATATGTACTCTCATCCATCCCCTATGGTCCTATCCAATAAGTACCAACAACACTCTGGGTAGTACACTTAGCCTAACCCCTCTGGTTTGGTCATAGGAAAAATATTAGACTCTCTAAGGAATCACGCTCTGTCAATTCACCATATTTTCTAAGGTAGTTAGGGACTCTCTAAGGATGATCACATGGTCAATTACCTTTATATATCCATGGTATAGAGACTCTCTGAGGAAAATCTCTCGATCAATTCCTCTTATAGCCTCAGGTCGATCACATACTCTCTGAATAAGCTCACTTGGTCAATTCTTCCTATAGCCTGGAATGGTTTAAGGAAATTCAAAAAAATGCAACGACTCTCCAATGAAGCTCACTCGGTCTACCAACGTATAGTCTATAAAGCTTAAGAATATCTGAGGAAGATCACTATGTCTATCCTCCGATGGTCTATAAAATCCCTGAATCTATGGGAATGTCACTCATTATATCCCTTATAGTCTATAATGTCCATGACTCTTTGAGGAATCTCACTCGGTCTATCACCATATAGTCTATAGCATCAGGTTCCCACATCCCCGTGCCAGTCAGTGAATTATAATGATATAAGGCCAAAGTAAACCTACTGAGCTACATGGCTAACTAGTCTACATCATAACACGCATGTCAGGGAACAATACTCCATGCTACGGTCACCAGGCATGAAAAATGGGTATAAAGGACAAAGGCATAATATGACCAAAAGGACATAAATAGAACAAGTCATGTGAAAAACATCCAAGCATAGTAATTATACTTATAAATGGCCAACTTACCTCTACACAAGCATACAAGAAAGGTATTAAAAACAACAGGGGTAAAACAGTAATCACACAATTCCTCATTCTACTGTATTTGTGGAATTTACGCATAAAACTCAAGGACGTTGAATTGAATGGAAGAAAACACCTAACTTGATTCTAGGAGACCAATATACTTGAACCACGGGGCTTGAATCTCCTTAGAACATCCTAGATCTATGAAAACACACAAAACATTCAACCCAAAATAACATGAAAAAGATGAGGTATTGGAAAACTATGCTCTAGAAGAAGGAAGAGCCTATAGCTGCGGTTCCAACGCAATTGACGGCGGTCAATTCAGAGAACAAACATAGGATCAGGGGATTAGAGAAGATTTGCAGCCATACTGTCTATCCTGGTCGAAGAATGCCTAGAAGAAGACCGTTCTGGGGTTAAGACGCGACCCATGTTAATTTAATGAAAAAAAGTTAACGACATGTACTTTTGGAGTACACGACTTGTACTAGGCTTTTCTGTACTCTGCATCAAGTAGCCTCTACATCACCCACACTTGGTCGTGTGCATTGTCATGAAACGTCCAACATGTGGCCTCGAGCAGCATCAAAGTACATGACGGGTACTTAAAATATTTGTAAAAACTCATCTTTTATGAAAAAACTCTATAAAAAGGAAAATCATACTAGAAAAGAAGGTCTGGGTTCTTACAAACTTCCCCCCTTAAATAAATTTCGCCTCAAATTTCCCTAGCGAGGCATAAAAGAAGAAACCTAGAACAGCTCCGACCACTGCGATCGTACATCGGCCTCCCTCTCCCAAGTCTTTTCTTGTACTCGCCCGTGCTACCATATCACCCATATCAAATGAACATACCGGCCATAGAGAACCTCCGTACTACGACCGAGAATCTGGGTAGGATGCTTTTCAAATGATGAATCCACTTCGAGCTCAACGTCCTCATGCTGAAAAACATGAGATGGGTCTGAAAACTAACGTTGGAGCTGAGAATCGTGGAAGACATCATGCATATCCCGATACCTTTGAGGTAACTACAACCGATAGGCAACTGGTCCAACTCTCTACAACACCCCAAACAGCCCAATGTACCTTGGTGAAACCTTACCCTGTATTTGAATCCTCTTATGTCCCAACCTCAGTGCGACATGTATGGAAACCTAATTCCTGAACTCGAACTCCAGAGGTCGTCTACACTGATCAGCATAAGACTTCCATCGAGACTGTTTCATATCAATCCTCTTCCGAATCAACTCTATCTTCTATGAGTTCTCCGGAATAAGGTGAGTTCCCAGCAAAGTCACCTCTCCTGCCTCCACCCAGCATAAAGGTGATCGGCATGGCCTACCGTACAAAGCCTCGTAAGGTTCCATATTAATAGTTTCTTGAAAACTATTGTTGTAGGATAACTCTAAAAGAGGTATATGCTTCTACCAAGAACATTCATAGTCTAGAATGCAAGCTCATAGCATATCCTCATGCACCTGGATCATGAGATCGGACATGCCATCTGTCTAGGGATGGTATGATGTACTCAAAAGTACATGTGTACCCAAAGCCATCTAAAGCCCCTACCCAAACCGAGAAGTAAAGCGTGCATCTCTGTCTGAAACAATGGAGTGTAGAAATACATGTAATTTTACAATATCTAAGATGTAAAACTATCCAAGCTCATCAACACTGAAGGTATCCTTGATCGGCATGAAGTGATCAACCTTCGTAAGCCTGTCGATGAAAACCCAAACTACATCATTCCCCCGAGGCGACCTCGGCAAACCGGTCACGAAATCCATCGCGACATCATTCCATTTCCACTTGGAAACGTGTAACTACTGCAATAGACCTGTTGGTCACTGATGCTCTGCATTCACCTACTAACAAGCGGAACACCTCAGGACAAAACCAACAACATCTCTCTTCATACCTGGTCACCAATACTGGTGGTGTAGATCATCATACATCTTGGTGACGCCAGGATGAAATTCCCAAACCGAGGAATGAAAATCCTGCATCCGCTTCTTGTGTACATCTGCTGGCACCCATTGGAATCCTTGGAACCGAAATATCTCATCCTCACCTATTGTCCATCTAGGAAGAGTGTCCCCTCCTGGCACACTCTCCCACAAGACTAGGCCTTCCGAGTCTGATAGCTACCTCATCCGTACCCTATCGAGAAGAGTAGAAGTAAAACTAAAGAAGATAGAAAAGTCTAGCCATGTTCTTCGGGCACCTCCAAATGTATCTTAGATAATAGATTCATAAGCTTCCACTCACTACTGGCCTCTTGAACTGCCTTTATCTATGTTCTGTTACTCAACGCGTCAACCACTGTGTTTCCTTTCCCACGAGTATAGGTAAGCTCAATGTCAAAGGGCTAAAGATACTTAACCCAGATGTGCTATCTTAGATTCAGATCACGCTGTGTGAAGATATACGTGAGATTTTATGGTCAGTAAAAACCACATATTTATCTCCCAATAGGTAATGTCTCCAACATCATAAGGCATGAACAACTGCTTCAAACTCATGATTGTTCATCGGGTAATTCCTCTTGTGTGGCCTCAACTACTGAGAGCTGTATGTAATGGCTCCATCTCCCTACATAAGCAAAACTCCCACCCCAATACATGAAGCATCAAAATATGTGGTATAGATCTTTCCCAACTCTAAAAAGACTAGTATCAGTGCCGACTTCAACCTCCCTTTCAACTCCTGAAAGGATGAATCACAAGAATCTGGCCATAAGAACTTCACCCCATTCACGGTGAGACCTATCAGTTGTGTTGCTAAGCATGAAAAGTTTGGTATGAAATGATTGTGGTATCCATCTAGAACTTGAAAAATCCACACCTCAAATACATTCTTCGACTGCTCCCATGAAACTACAACTCTCACTTTCTCTGGGTTCACTGATACTCCTGCCTCTGAGATAACATGACCAATGAACTGAATATGGTCCATCCAAAAGTGACATTTTGATAGAATATCATATAATTGATGTTGTCTCAGTGTAATCAGAATGATCTCAAGATGGGTAGCATGGTATTGTCGAGTTTGAGAGTACACCAAGATGTCCTCCATGAAAACCACCATGCTAGAATAAAAGTATGGATGGAACACTCAATTCATTAGTTCCATGAAAACTGCAGGCATGTTTGTGATACCTAACGACAAAACCATATACTCTTATAGACCATAACTGCTCCGGAAAGCTATAAGAGGTATATCAGATGGTCTATCGTGCAACTGATGATAACCGGATCTCATGTCAATATTCAAGAACACTCGGGTTACTCATATATGATCAAAGAGATCCTCGATCCTCTGTAAGAGATATCGGTTATTGACCTTCAATGGGTTTAACTTCTGATAATCCACACAAAGCCTAAGGTTGATGTCTTCCTTTTTCGCAAACAGGACATGAAAACCCCATTGAGAAGTACTGGGTCGGATGAAACCCTTAGCCTACAACTCCTCCCACTACTTCTTGAGCTTTTGTATCTCCGGAGGAGCCATACTATAAGGAGGAATGGACACCGGTTCCACTCTTGTCATGATCTCAATAGAGAAGTCTACCACACGCTCTGGAGGAAAGCCTGAAAAGTTCTCTGGAATGATATCTCTGAAATGATCCTCTACTAGAGGAAAGACTAAGTTTGAAGTCCCCCAGTCTTCCAGATAAAGACTAGGAATCTGTGTTGTAACTCCTCTTTGACCATGATGCTTGAGTCCTTCTCAACTCGTCTAGACATCCCACTCTCCTCTATGAAGAAATGATCCACCCCTGGTGATACAAAACTCATCCTATGGTGATATCAATCGACGACTTATTAGAAGTGGACTAACCAGTCCATTCAGAGAATTACATCATAGCTCATCATCTATAAGAAATAGAGGTCCCATGATAAGTGTCACCCGGCAACATCAAGAGGTCACTCTCTACGATGACGTTCACTAACCACTCTAGTCCCCAATGATGTGTCTAGAGTCAATGTATCGGTAGAGGAAAAGATGCAGAGACCAAGGCTCTCCACAACAACAACAGAGATAAAGCTATGAGTAGCACCAGTATCAAAAAGAGATGATGATAAAACTGTGGCTACTAAGATCATACCTTGAACTATAGAAGGGCTGGGATCCATCTCCAGTTTGGTCTGCCCCACTACAAAAGTCTGGCCTGTATCACGGCCCTATGACACTGGCTGACCACTCTGAGTTGATCCACTCTATTATTTCTTGTAACCTAGTGACTGACCACCATGGCCGCGACCTCAACCATGACCCGAACGGTAGGAAGAACTCCAGTTACCAGACTGGTGTGAAATTGGTGATGCATCTCCTAAAAGTGGGGTCATAGAAGAATCCCTACCACAATATATAGGTGAGAAGATCTGAAAAAACACTGATGATGGAGCATCTTGCCGCAAGATCGGCACTCCATCAGGTCTTTCTGCCATTGAGGCCGTGTATGCCTGCTCCTCCCGCATTGGTAGCACACTACCTAGATGCCCGAAGATACATTCCGCCTACTCTAATATCTTCGAGAAGACTCCTTACGGTGCATCCTGTTATCAGTAGGAGGAACACTGACTCTGGATGTGAAACCTCCCTTGATCGCTTCTCTAGAATCCCTCAGATTGCACTCATTGATCAGCACCTGGTTGACGATAGATGATATCGATGTCATCCTGAAGATGTTCACCAGCAAACTTATGTCATGCCTCAGGCCATCTGCGAACTTTATCGCAAGGAACATCTCATCGCCTCCAGTAATTGGCGTGAAAATCTGTAGCTTAGTAAAGTGAGATAACTAATCAATAACAGAAAGAGTACTCTACACCAGTCTCATAAACTCCCTGGCTCAATCCACCCTCAAGGTCTCTGGGTAGAAGTAATCATATAAGATGCACCGAAACTCATCCCAAGTCATACTCTGCTGGCGTCTTGACTGAAAGATCACCTCCAACAACCTCTTGGATAAGTCTCAGAGCATATAGGTAGCGAGCTTCACCCTATTCGCTGGATGTATCTCTAGATGCTAAAAAATTATCATTGTGGCCACTAGCCATGACTCTGCAGACTGAGTTCCTCCAGCCCCTTAGAAATTAAGAGCATGCTGTTGCTGGAAAACCCACGTTAACTCTTCCATCAACGAGGCAGGAGGCGGCGCTCCGTGGAAGGTCTGCATCATCCTCATAAATTCTTCTATAAACTGCACATCGGTGCCTACCACTGGTATAAATGCTGGTGCTAAGGCTATCATACAAGGAGGATCTGCAAGAGGTCCCTGATAGGTTATATCTAGTGTCTTATCACCGTCTCACAGCTAATGTGCAACCGAAGGATGTTTCGGTGGAATAACTCTGAAAGGTAAAAAGCACACCATAAATAAATATTATCGTAGACTGAGATCACAATAGTACAAGACAAGAATAAGAGAAGGAAACATTCATGTTTTACAAAACATGACTACATGGGGTGTATAAAAACTACACGACTTGTTCTTTTAATCCATTCACATGGGCGTGTCCTTCTACCACAACTGGTCGTGTAACGCCCCAACCACACTACGTGATTCCCTAAAAATGGAGTGTACTTGAACTCTATTCCCATGTCCGAGTATCTTTTCATGGATTACCCACATGGTCTTCATAATCCTAAAATACACGGAATTCTCACCTAGGACACATAATTTACTAGACAAGGTCTCAACGACCCGTGTTGTTAGTTACACGACCAACTACACAGTTCACTCTACACGACATGCTCCCTAAGAACACATCATGTACTTGAAGGTTTACCCCGACCTGTTTTGTTAGTGACACGGCCGGGTACATAAGTAATAGGGCACGATGTGTGATAACAGGACATGGCATGTAAAGTCAATGTTTCATCCATCTGTGTCGTTAGCCACAAGGGTAGACACACGGTCACTACAACACAGCGTGTACTTACCGTACACGGCATGTTCTTGAAGATTTTTCAAAACCCCATGTTTCTGCCCATCGAGTCAGGGACACGGATTTAAAACTACATAGTGTGTATTAATAAATTACATGCCGTGTATTCTGGGTTTTTCCAGCCATTATCTCAGAAACTACTCTGATGCATAGAAAACACAAAAAACAAGAGTTAAGGTACCAAATTATAATCCGTGGGGGCCCATACTCCCAGAAAATAAAATCTTGGCATCTTATAAAAGTTATAACAAATAAACCACGCAATAAACCACAAAATTTCAGACCATTTGGCCCCATAAACAATAGGCTGGAGGATCGGAGCCTCCCTCTGATACCACTTTGTAACGTCCCGGTTCTGGAAGCCACATAGAGACACCCCCTTCCCGGTTGGTCACATGGCCTCAAGCGCATTTCCCAAAACTCCAGAGGCTACCAAATAGTAGCATGGGACTTGGGTGTGATAGTGGAGAAACTATTCTCTCATTAGCAGAGTACACAACAGAAGTAAAAACAATAAATAATAAAGGAAACAGAAAAAAAATCCATATATAAGTGCACAGTTGAAGACAAAAATATGATAAACAGTAGGAGTGCATGTATATATGATTCATGATACATATGTCTAGGAATGTATCCAAACAAGTCACAATGTTGGAAATACAAACTGTGCTAAAACAAGTACAAAAGAAATATAAACATCTCTTCAGCATCACAAGCCTATGCTCGGTCCAATGCTCTCCAGCTCCACAGCATGTCAAGCACCTAATGTCAAAGGGAACTTTCCCTTGTATATACCTGCAAAAATATATTCTATTTGGGCCCAAAAGCATGACCTAAACATGGTGTGAGACTAAATCCCAGTAGGCAGCCACCAGAAGATCTATGCCTAATTGTCAGTGAGCATTTGGCAGGGAATGGTAGAGTAAGTAGTAAAAAATAAACTGTAAACAAGATGAAACACAACAGTAAACAATCCACATATCAACAAAGTGCAGTGAAGAAAAAAGTTAACCAAAAATAAGAATCCCTCTGGAAAGTACTCACATCCATCCCCTCTGGTCCTGTCCACGAAGTACCAACAACCCTCTGGGCAGTACACTCAGCCTAACCCCTCTAGTTTGGTCATACGAAAAATATAAGACTCTCTGAGGAATCAAGCTCAGTAAATTTATCTTATATTCTAAGGTAGTCAGGGACTCTCTAAGGATGATAACTCAATCAATTTACCTTATAGCCCCAAGGTCTAGAGTCTCTCTGAGTAAGCTCACATGGTCAATTCCTCCTATATAGCCTCAGGCCGATCACAGACACTCTGAGGAAGCTCACTTGGTCAATTGCTCCTATAGCCTGGAATGGTTTAAGGAAATTCAAACAAACCAAAGACTCTCTGAGGAACCTCACTCGTTATACGCCCATATGGTCTACAAAGCTCAAGCCGCTCTGAGGAATCTCACTTGGTATATCCTCCTGTAGTCTATAATATCCAAGACTCTTTGTGAATCTCACTATGGCTATCCATTATTGTCTATAATGTCCATGAATCTCTGAAAAAACTCACTCGTTCTATCCCCCTATAGTCTATAGCACTAGGTTCTCACGGCCCCATGCCAGTCAGTGCATAATAATTATATAAGTCCAAATTAAACCTACATAGCAACTACGCTAGCCAGTTTATAGCATAACATGCATGTCAGGGAACATTTCTCCATCCTACGGTCACCAGGCATGGAAAACACTTATAACTGCCAAAGGGAGAACAAGACTAAAAGTTCATAAATAGAACAAGGCAGGGGTAAAACATCCAAGCATAGAAATTATCCTAATACATTACCAAATTACCTCTACACAAGCATACAAGCAAGGAAAGAAAAACAAAAGGGGTAAAATTGTAATCACACAATACCCCGTTCAAGGGTATTGGTGGAATTGGACCATAATACTCAAGGAATTTGAATGGAAAAGAATAAACCACCTACCATGATTCTAGGAGATCAATATACATGAGCCACAAGTCTTTAAGCGGTTGAGAATGTCTTGGATCTAGGAAAACGCACAGAAAATTCAACCCACGATAACATGCAAATGAGGAGGAATTGGAAAATGATGCTCTAGAAGAACGAAGATCTTACTGCTGCGGTTCCAATGCAATCGATGGCAGTCGATTTGGAGAAGAGACAGAGGTTCAGGGGCTCAGGGAAGATTCACATTCATCTAGTCTCTCCCGATAGAATAACGCCTAGAAGAAGACAATTCTTGGGTTAAGATGTGACCCCGGTGCGTTTAATGAAAAAAACGAAAGTACACGGTGTGTAATTTTTGAGTAAACGGCTTATACTAGGCTTTCCATACTCTTCTTTAAGCGGCCATTACATCACCCCTACATGGTCGTGTGCATGGTCAAGACATGCCCAGCATGTGGCCTCGAGCGGCATCAAAGTACACAGAGTGCACTTCAAAAATTTCCATAAACTCCTCTTTTCTAAAAAACTCTAGAAAATGGGAAAAAAACCTTGAAAAGATGGTCCATGTTCTTACAAACTTCCCCCCTTAAAGAAATTCATCCTTGAATTTCCCTATAGAAGTGTGGATGTGGAAACCCAAATAGTTCAGGCCACTGCGATCGTACATCGACCTCCATCTCCCATGTCTTATCATGTACTCGCCTGTGCTTCCATTGCACTCGTACTAGAGGAACAAATCGGGCATAGAGAACCTTCGTACATTGATCAAAAATCAAGATAGGATGCTCCTCAAACAATTCATTTGCTTCGTGCTCGACCTCCTCATAATGAAAAACATGAGACATGTCTGAAAGGTAACATCAGAACTAAGAAATGTGGAAGACTTTGTGCATATCCCGGTACGTCTGAGGTAACTACAACCGATAGGAAACCGGTTCAACTCTCTCCAACACCTCAAAAGACCCAATGTACCTTGGTGAAAGCTTACCCTATCTATGAATCCTCTTGTGTCCCAACCTTGATGCGGCACGTAGGAAAACCTGATCCATGACCTCAAACTCCAGAGGTCATCTCTGCTGATTAGCATAAGACTTCTATCGAGATTGTGTCGTAGCCATCCTATTCCTAATCAACACTATTTGATCTGAGCACTCATGAACAAGAATAGGTCCCAGCACAACCAGTTATCTTGCCTCCAACCAGTATAATGTTAATCGGCAAAGAATACAATACAAATCCTTGTATGGTTCCATCAGAAAAGTCACCTGAAAACGATTGTTGTAGGTGAACTCTACCAGAGGTATATGCTTCTACCAATAACCTCCAAAGTCCAGAATGCAAGCTCGGAGCATATCCTCAAGCACCTAGATCGTGCGCTCAGACTGGCCATCTATCTAAGGATGGTATGTTGTACTAAAAAGTACCTTTGTAACCAAATAATTCTGAAACCCCTTCCAGAAACGAGAAGTAAAGCGTGCATCTCTGTCTGAAAAAATGGATTGTGGAACTCCATGTACACATACAATCTCTCGGATGTACAACTGTACGAGCAAATCAACATAGAAGGAATCCTTGATCGGAAATAGGTGAGAATCCTTTGTAAGCCTTTCGATGAAATCAAAAGCTACATCATTCCCCTGAGCCAACCTCAGCAAACCGGTCACAAAGTCCATCACGACATCATTCCACTTCCACTTGGGAACGGGTAACTGTTGTAATAGAGCTGCTAGTCGCTGATGCTCCCCTTTCACCTACTGATAAGTGGAACACCTAAGGACAAAACTAGAAATATCTCTCTTCATACCTGGCCACCAAAAATGGTAGGGTAGATCATGATACATCTTGGTGATTCCAGGATGAACTGCCTAAACTGAGGAATGAAAATTACGCATCAGATCCTCAACTATGTTTGCTGGCACCCATACACATCTGTGGAAATGCAAGATCTCATCCTCACCTACTGTTCATCTAGGAAGAGGGTCCCCTCCTGACACACTCTCCCGCAAGACTAGGCCTTCCGAGTATGATAGCTACCGCATCCATACCCAATCGAGAAGATTAGACGTAACAACTATAGAATATAGAAAAGTCTGCCCCTGTTTGTCGTACACTTCAAAATGCATCTCAAAGAATAGAGCCATAAGATTCCACTCATTTCTGGCTCCCTGAAGTGCATGTATCTGAGTTCTCCTACTCAACGCGATAGCCACTACGTTGCGATTTCCATGAGTATAGGCAATCTCAAAGTCAAAGGAATCATGATACTCGACCCACCTGCATTGTCTCATATTTATATCATGCTTAGTAAAGATATACTTGAGGCTTTTATGGTTATTGAAAACCACAAAATTGTCTCCTATAAGTTAATCTCTCCAATAGCGTAAGGCATGAACAACAGCTTCCAACTTCAGATCGTGTGTCATGTAATTCCTCTCGTGTGGCCTTAACTGGCGAGACCCGTACGCAACGACTCCATCTCCCTGCATAAGAATTGCTACCACCTAGATACCTAAAGCATAAAAATAAACGGTATAGATCTTACCAGGATCTAGCAAGACTAGTATCGGTGCTGACGTCTACCTCCCATTCAACTCATGAAAGGAAGACTCATAAGAATCTGACCTTAAGATATTCGACCCTTTTTTCTCAGACCTGTCAGTGGTGATACTAAGCATGAAAAGTCCTATATGAAATGCTTGTAGTATCTATCCAGCCATAGAAAACTCCACACCTCAAAGACATTCATCGGCTGCTCCCAGGAAACTACAGCTCTCTCTTTCTCTAGGCCCACTGATACTCCTGCCTCTGAGATATTATGACCCAAGAAGTTAATCTGGTCCATCCAAAAGTGGAATTTGGAGAGCATAGCATATAAATTATGCTCTCTCAATGTACTCAGAATGATCTATAGATGGGTATCATGGTCTTGTCGTGTGTGAGATTACACCAAGATGTCATCCAAGAAAACCACCACGAAGGAATCAATGAATGTTTGGAACACTCGATTCATCAGTGCCATGATAACTGCAAGCGCATTCATGAGACCCAATGGCATAACCATATACTCATATAGACCATACCTGCTCTAGAAATCTGTAAGATTTATATCAGATGGTCTAACACACAAATGATGATAACTGTATCTCAATTCGATCTTCAAGAACACTTGGGCTCCTCGAAGCTGATTAAAGAGATCATTGATCCTCAGTAAGGGATATCAGTTCTTGACCGTCAATTGGATTAACTTCAAATAATCCACAAAATTCCTGAGTGTGCCATCTTCCTTCTTTGAAAATAGGATTGGCGAACCCAATGGAGAAGTACTGGGTCAGAAGAAACCCTTTTCCTACAACTCCTCCAACTGCTTCTTGAGCTCCTGCAACTCAGGTGCAGCCATCCTATAAGGAGGAATGGACACCGGTGCCACTCCTGGCACGAGCTCAATTGAGAATTCTAACTCATTATCTAGAGGAAAACTTGAAAAGTATTCTAGAAAGATATCCTTGAAAACCTCCACAACTGCAGGAATGTCTGACTGTGAAGTCCCCTGGTCATCTAGATAAAGACTAGAAATATGGGATGTAACTCCTCATAGACCATGATGCTCAGGTCCTATTTGACATTCATGGACATCCCAATCGCCTCTATGAAGAGTAGATCCACCCTCTGGTGATACGAAACTCACCCTGCGGAAGTAGCAATCGACAACTTCTTGGAAGGGGACTAACCAGACCATTTCTAGAATAACATCATAGCTTGTCATCTCTAGGACATATAGTTACCATGAGAAGTTACACCGTGAAACCTCAAGAGGGAACTCTCTGCACTGATGTACGATAACCTCTCTAGTCTCCAACAGTGTGTCTATAGTCAAGGTATCAGGGGAGGAAATGATGCAGAGCCCAAGGCTCTCCACAACAGCAACAGAGATAAAGCTATGTGTATCACCAGAATCGAAATGAGATAAAGAAAAAACTAAAGTTACTAAAATCATACCTCAAACTTTAGAAGGGTCGAGATCCATCTATTGAGGGGTCTACTCCATAGAGAATGTATGGCCTGTACCGTGACCTTGTGACCCTGGCTAACCACTGTGAGATGATCCACTCTGCTATCACTAGTATTTTAGTGACTGACCACCACGATCGTGACCTCCACCTCAGCCCAAACAGCCGAAAGAACTCCAGTTCCAATACTGGAGACAAACTGAAGATGCATATCTTGAAAAAGAGGTAATAGAAGAAGCGCTACCACCAGCTTAAGGTGAGAAGATCTTACAAAAACACCAATGATGGCCCTTCTTTTTGCAAGATCGGCACTCTATCGGGTCTCTCTGGCACTGAGGCCTAATATTCCTGCTCCTCCAGTATTGGTAGCATACTACCCGGCTGCCTGAAGATACATTCTACCTAATTTGATCTCCCTGAGCAAAATCC
Organism: Viscum album; assembly: GCA_963277665.1. Classification (NCBI taxonomy): domain Eukaryota; kingdom Viridiplantae; phylum Streptophyta; class Magnoliopsida; order Santalales; family Viscaceae; genus Viscum; species Viscum album. Next base: position 595,846,679 of record OY728159.1, on the reverse strand, counting down.
TTGTGGAGCTTCCTACTATCAGTAGGAGGAATACATACTATGGATGTCGAACCACCCTAGCTCACTTTTTAAGAATCCCTCAGATTCAACTCAGTGATCAGCGCCTAGTTGATGATAGATGCTATCGATGACAACCTGAAGATGTTCAACTGCAAGAGGATGTCATACCTCATACAATTCTAGAACATTTTCATAAGGAACAACTCATCTCCTCCTGTAATTGGCATGAAACATTGTAGCTCTCTAAAGGGAGATGAGTACTCCATAACAGAAAGAGTACCCTTCTCTAGACTCATAAACAACTAGTCTCGATCGACCCTCAAGGTATCTGGGCAGAATTAATCGTATAAGATGCATGGAAACAGATCCCAAGTCATACTCTACTGGCATCCTAACTACGAGATCACCTCCCACCACCACTTGGCGGAGTATCAGAGCATATAGTTAGTGAGTTTCACCCTATTCTCTCGAGGTCTCTCTAGATGCTCGAAAATTTTTAGTGTGGCCTATAGCCATGACTTTACAGTATGAGGTCCTCTATCACTTGAGAATGTAGGGGGGTGCTGCTACTGGAAAACCATCGTCAACTCTGCCATCGATGGGGAATGAGGTGGCACTTCCGCGAAGGTCTGTTTCATCCTCAAAAAGTCTTACCTAAACTGCACATCGGCACCTGCAACTAGTATAACTACTAGAGCCAAGGCTGGCACAATAGGAGGATCTGAAGGAGGTCCCAGATCAGCCATATCTGGCATTTAATCATCGTATGGAATCTGACATGAAACTATAAGATGTTTCGGTGGCATAACTATAAAAGTACAAAATCACACCTTAAATCAGGATTTTCAAAGACTAGTATCAAAACAGTACAAGATAGGAACAGGAGAAGTAAAAATTCATGTTTTACAAATCACAACTACACGGCGTGTATAAAAACTACACGGTGTGTATAAAAACTACAGGGCGTGTATAAAAACTACAGGGCGTGTATATAAACTACACGACATGTTCTTTTAATCCATTAACATGGGTGTGTACTTCTGCCACAACTGGTCATGTAATTCCCCAACCACATGGTGTGTTGTCCCTACACACGGCGTGTACTTGAACTCTATTAACCTACCCAAGTTTCCTTACACATTTAACCCACACGGTCCTCATAATCCTAGAATACATGACATATTCACGAAGACATGGAGTGTACTAGAAAAGGTTTCAATGACTCATGTTTTTAGCTACACAGTTGGTTACACAGTTCACTCTACACAACATTCCCCCTAAGAACACAATGTGTATATAAAGTTTTTCCCCGACCCATGTTGTTCGTGACACAGCTGGGTACTTAGGTTACAGGGATCAACGTGTGATAACATGACACATTGTGTAATGTCAATGTTTCTTCCATCCCTGTCGTTAGGCGCATAGGTAGCACATCGTCACTACAACACGGCGTGTACATACCGTACACGGTTTGTTCCTGAAGATTTTTCAGAACCCCATGTTTTTTCCCACACAATCAGTGAACATGTTTAAAAACTAAACAACATGAATTAATAATGTACACACCGTGTATTCTAGGTATTTCCAGGTAGTATCTCAAAAATAGCTCCGAAGCCCAAAAAACACAGAAAACAGGAGTTATGGTTCCAGATTCTTATCTGTGAGGGCTCATACTCCCCGTGAATCAAAGCATGGCATCTTATACAAGTTATATCAAGGAATCTAGGAAATGGTCAAGCAAATTCCTGTCCATGGGGGACCATAACACCTCAAGAACCAAAGTTTGGCTTACATTTAAGCAAAGTACTGTGAAAATAAAATTCTCTATCAAATAGTAGAGATTCTATCAAATAATCTATCACAACATCATGCATAATCTACACAAAGTCTATCACAACAACAAGAAATCACTAAAGCATCCTAGATGGCATGGAAAGAATGCATGGCATGTGATTTCTAACAAGTTCTTATATGATACATGAGATTGCATACCCTCATCTCATCGGGTTGCGAAAAAAATAGAATTGTAATAACAACAACAGTAACAACACAAAGCATCTGAATCACCCAATAGTGAAATCAAATCAACTGTAAAAGTGGAAACTAGTAAAACTGCAATAAACAAGGTATTATGGCTTTTTCCCATTCTTGGTTGGTCAATAGGACTCAAGTGAATTTCCCTAAATGCCAGAGGCTACCGAAAAGCAGCGAGGGACTTGGGTGTGATAGTTGGGAAGCTATGCCCCCATTGGAATAGTACACAGTGGAAGAGGAAACAATAAACAATAACAGAAACAGTAAAAGAATCCATACACAAGTGAAAAATGGAAGACTGTATATGATAAACAGAAAGAGCACGTGTATATATGATTCATGATACATATGTCTAGGAAGGAATCCAAATAAGTCACAATGCTGGAATTACAAACAGTGCTAATAAAGTACAAAAGAGAGATAAACATCTCTTCAGCATCACAAGCCCATGATTGGTCTTATGCTCTCCATCTCTACAACAAGTAAAGTACCTGATGTTAATGGGCTCTTTCCCTTGTTTATACTTACAACAATATAGTCTTTTTGGGCCCAAATGCATGACCCAAACAGGGTGTGAGAGTAAATCCCAGTAGGAACCCATCTGAAGATCTGTGCCTAATAGTCAGTGAGCATATGGTTAGTAATGGTATAGTAAGTAGTAATCATTAAACAATTAAGAGGATGATACACAACAGAAAACAATCCACAGATCAACAAGAAACAGTGAAGCAAATAGGTAACCACAAACATGAATCCCTATGAGAAGTACTCACATACACCCCCTCCGGTATTTTCCAAGAAGTACCAACAACCCTCTAGGAAATACACTCAGCCTAACCCCTCTGGTTTGGTATTTTGAAAAATATAAGACTCTCTGAGAAAGCACGCTCAGTCAATTCCTCTTATAGTCTAAGTAGTCAGGGACTCTATGAGGATGATCACACAGTCAATTCCCCTTATATCCCCAAGGTCTACAGACTCTCTGATTAAGCTCACTCGGTCAATTCCTCTCATATCATCAGGTTAATCACAGACCCTCTGAGGAAGCTCCCTCGATCAATTCCTCCTATAGCATGGAATGGTTTAAGTAAATTCAAACAAAATAATGACTCTCTGAGGAAGCTCACCCAATCTACCCCCGTATAGTCTATAAAGCTCAAGACTCTCTGAGGAAGATCACAGAGTCTATCCTCCTATGTTCTATAATATCCAAGACTCTCTAGGATGCTCTCTCAGTTTATCCCTCATATTCTATAATGTCTATGACTCTCTTAGGAAGCTCACTCGGTCTATCTCCCTATAGTCTATAGCACCAGGTTCTCACAGCCCTGTGCCAGTCAGTGTAGAATAATTCTATAAGGACAAATAAAACCTATAGAACAACTTGGATAACCAGTCTACATCATAACAAGTATTTTAGGGAACATTACTCTATCCTACGGTCACCAGGCATGGAAAACAGGTATAACCGCCACAAAAAGAACAAGACCAAATGGTTATAAACAAAACAAGGCATGGGAAAAACATCCATGCATATAAATTATCTTTATACATGGATGAATTACCTCTACACAAGCATTCAAGCAAGGAAGGGAAAACAACAGGGGTAAAACAGTAATCACACAGTACCCCATTCAAGGGTATTTGTGGAATTTGCACATAATACTCAAGGATATTGAAAGAAAAGGCACAAACCACCTACCGTGATTCTATTAGATCAATATACTTGAACTATTAGGCTTGAATCTCCTTAAAACATCGTAGATATATGAAAACACACAAAACATTCAACCCACAATAATGTGAAAAAGATGAGGAATTAGAAAATGATACTCTAGAAGAAGGAAGAGCTTACTGCTGCGGTTCCAATGTAATCGATGACCGTCAATTTAGAGAACAGATGAAGGATCAGGGGCTTAGATAATATTTACAGTTGTACGGTCTCTCTTGGGCGAAGAACTCCTACAAGAAGATAGTTATGGGGTTAAGACATTACCTTGGTGCATTTAATGGAAAAATAGAAGGTACATGACGTGTACTTTTGGAGTACACTCCTTATACTAGGATTTTCCGTACTCTGCTTTAAGCGGCCTCCACATCACCTCTACATAGTCTTGTGCATGGTCATGAAACAACTAGCACGCGGCCTCAAGTGGCATCAAAGTACAAGGCGTGTACATCAAAAATTTCTAGAAACTCCCATTTTCACAGAAACTCCAGTAAAGGAAAAACATACTTGAAAAGAAGGTATGAGTTCTTACATATTACATAGTGAAAAATGTAATAATGTGAGGTTGGTTTTATGGGTATCCATGCATTGAATCCGTAAAATAATTCATTAGAGTATCCAAATTGACCGTAATAAGCATCCAATGGTTAATAAAACTCAGAAATGAATAAGTAAACCTTGAAATAAAATTATATTTGATATGATTTAATTTTAGAGTTTCACCACTGCATCATTCGTATTAAGAATAGTTTGTCATATGAAGTTTTTCATTCAAACGACATGACTAGGACTTCTATTCTTTCATCATATTTTTTGGAAAAAAATTAGTTGTTCTTTAAGGGTTGTGTGGGGACTAACGAGTATAAATTTTTATTCATTGGTAAATACCTTCAATTTAATCATATATATTCGTGCCAAAAATATGAAATATATTTAGTCATAATAAAAATAGTATATTGGCATTTGGAAAATTAAATCTTAAATACATACCTCATTTATACATTTAAAAATGAGATGCCTATCCAATCGTAGTAATGGATTTGACATACATTATAGAGACTTATGAATTCCTTAAATTTCTATCCATACATTTTTCCTTCAAAATAAACTATGTGATTATGACCATTTTTTAAAATTATATTCACATGAACTTTCAATTACAAAAATTTCAGATATATAATGGGAAGGGTAAATGTGCTCTTGGGAGATATTTTTTATTACTTGGTCGATCCTTTAAGAGATTTTGTGTCGATATTTCATTTCACCCACATTCCTTTGTTCAAATGTGACAACATTTCTGTGTTTAGACCTTTTTTATTAATTGTTAACATGTTTTCATGAAAAAATCAGTAAATGATTACCTCATTATGGGCATGTTTTTTAAATATGTGATTGTTATATGATGAATGTTATAAATGCTTGTTCGAAATTATGAATATCGTCCTCATTAATTGGAATAGGTAGCTCAGTGCTCGGTTCATGGGATATGATAATAGACACCTTAACATGACCTATTGTTGGTGTTCTATTGTGTAGCATGTCATTTTGGATATTGAAAATCGTAGCCCTCACTACAAGAATATTATTGGGTGTTGATAGATATAAATCATAGTCATTATCGCACTATAGAATATAAGTAAGAGAAAGGTGTCAATGACTATCCCATTCACATTAAATAGATGTTTTTAGGATATTTATTACCTCAATTAAGATTGGTTTTTAGGGTAATGGCTTTCCATAGAGGTGGTGGTGGTGGTCTGGTATCTTCATAGGATTTTTTCCCTTGAGTTTTATCATATCTTTTCTTCCCCGGCACAAATGTTTCCATCAACTCTATCTGCCATTGGAATTTTTCTTCAAGGGTATATATTATTTCTCTAATATTTTTATTTATTTCACCTTGATACTCCTCTAGTTTTTTCTCATTATATATTTTGTGTGTCACCCTAAAACCCTCAACTAGGATGTAACCATGATTTTTAGAGCCTTTAAAGACATTTAATGTACGTGTTCATCCTGTACAGGTGTTTCTGATTACTATGACTATTTCACAAAGATAATTTAGGAAAATAATTTATCATTTTTATTTAATATATATTTAATGATTTTTTGTATTTTGTAATACATAAACATGTTTTACAACCTTTCTACATCTATTAGTATCCTGTATTTATTTAAAAATACCTCCTTCATTATCAGAAGGTGTGGGATGGAAGTGGCATTGGATTTTTAGTCATTAACATATATATAAATATAAGAACACAATAATGATGTTGTTTCATGTCACATAAAAGTATTATAGCGTTTTACAATACATAACAATTTTATTCAAGTGAAGTGTACCATATCCTTACATTATAGTAGGGGTATGCTGCTTTTGATTCTAGATAATTATTTTCCACTCTCAATTGATTTTTCATAAATAAAATTTTTTTAAAATAATTAATGAATATTCATATCATCGAACAATGTATTTATAGACTTGTTTTATGAAAAAATTCACATCCACACAATGGCTAGTAAACACATCCCATGTTTTTTGGGTTATTTGTTGGGCATAAAAAGGAGGTGGGTGTGGGTTTTTTTTCTAATCGATTTCACTAAGATGATGTCAATTTATAAATGTGTGAAATACTCTATAAATAATTTGAACAAACATTAATACATATTTCTTGTGGGAGTCATCGTCTATAAATACATTCAAAAACTGATGATAAAGAGTAAGTCATTATTTTATTATTTTATTATTTTGTAAAATAATGAATTGATATTATATAGTTACCATAATATATTCCCACTTAAGCATCATATGGGTTGGGAAATCATGGTACCAAAAATCAACATCAATCAGTACATGTTTCTGAGTGATGATTCCAATGTAACATCTGAACCTAGCCTTATTGGATTTAACATGTGGCCTCACATATTCCATCTGACCCCATATTTGATGCCTTTTATTTTTTACATAAAAATTTGTTTCTGTCACCATCAATCTATAACACACATTCATTATAAATCATTGATCCTTATTGATGTACCATTTCCTCAGATTCAACACCATCAATCTGTTTCTCTGGAGTGGTAGCATAAGAATGATCAAATTATAATTGTACCTCTACACTGGGAGAAACAATCAGTTGAGAAAAATGTTGTTCTTATGGGATGGGATCACTAACATTTGCATAAGGTCATTTTTTGCTATAGTACGTGAAATATCAGATTGATGGACTTGTTTATTCATGGGATTAGGAGAACCAAAACATGAAAAAGTTCATTGTCTCTAGGTACTGTAAGTACCGGAATATTGAATGAGTTGTTGTGAATTGGGATTGGGAGAACCAGCACATGCAGAAAGATGTAGTTCATCTGCACTGTGAGAATAAATAGGTTGAGAGACATATTATTCCTTGGTATTGGGATCAAAAACATGGGCACGATTCATTTTATACATAAGTGGTTTAAAATTTAATTTAGAGTATATAAATGTAGTATAAAATGGGTAATAACATGAGGTAACATGGTGTATATTACAAAAAATTATTACATAATTATTTAAATCTATTTATTTTAATGGATAAAGGGATTTGATCTCCCAATCAATTATGAAAATCACTTCATTGTGGTGTCCTCTTACATTGAAAACAACATCTACACTTGGTGAACTGTGATATTATTACAATGCCTCATGTAGAGGGTCATTCTCAATTGAATTTCCATCCAACACATCAGTGGTTTTGCATGATAACAAAAAAATGGTGACTTTTAGTTTACGGGATCTAGAACATAAAATAATACTACTATTGGTGATTCCATTATAAATGGTTCATCTTTATACCCTTCCTTAAGAAAAAAACTTTCTTGAATCCTAATTAATCAATTTTAACATCACTCATGTTACCAACAAACATTAATTAAGAAATCATTAATTTAAATGTTTTATAATCTGACACCCATATTTGTTTGATGATGAAAATGTATGAAATATTAAGGTAAATTTTATTTCTTTATTTAGTAATAAAAACAGGCATCGCTTCATCAGTAATTCTAACTACACTATTTTTCATGGTAATTTATTCATCATTTTAATTTTTATATAACATACACCATTAATTGCATTACCATTTTAAGATAATACATACAAACTAGTTCCACTGGCTAACCATCATAGTCATTCTGAAATTGAAACTGCATTTTTATCGTAGACTATAATAAATGGTCCTAAAACCATCCAATAAAATGTTTTATTATGTGTATTTCATATCCATATTTCATCTCATGGTTGATTCAAATTCCTATGAATTTTTTGTGAGTTTCAACATATGATCCAACCTCTAAACTGTTATGAAAAATGTAAAGGTGGGAATTCTACCGATCTATATTTCTGATTGTGAATCATATCTTTCATAAATTCATTCACCCTAGTGCTTTCTGGTGAGACAATATTTAGAAATTCCATTTCGTTCCACACTATACAATTATTTGGTACATAATTCAATGACTTCCTAAAAAATATATATCTTCCCAAACCAACCCTCCAAAAGGCTTTGATTTTTACATACCCTTTCAAAATAGTCCTATACAGTTCAATGGGTTACATGCATCTATTGCGTATGGGACCACAAAGTTGAATCTCTCTCAAAAAGTGAAATATCAAATGAACCATCATATCAAAGAAATTTTGTGGGGAGAAAATTTTCAATTGACCTAATATGATGGAAATTCCTCTTCCTATAGTCAGTAATTTTTTTTGGGCTTATATCTTTAATGCAAATTGTTTTTTAGAAGAAATATAGCTTAGTTAATGTATGATGTACATTTTGGGAAAAAATAAAATGTAAAGCTATAGTAATTATATCTTTCATCAAAATGTGGTAGTCATGTGATTTCTAACCCTTTATCATTAATTATTTCAATGACATGATGTTCTTGATATTCTATGAATTCCATTATGGAACCTTTACATCACTCAATAATTAAAAAAATTGATAACACTCCTACCTGGATGTAGTGTATGTAGGTGGAGGAAGAAAATGTTTCTTTTCACCACTCACTACCAGCAACTATTCTCATATTACCAGGACAACCATATCCATCCTAGACATAATTTCATCCTTTTTCTCTTGTTGCGTTTAGCAACATGTAGATGAAACTATCATGTAAATATTTTTCAATATACATAACATCAGAAAAATGTCTGACCAATATAATTTTATAATATAGAAATTAAATAAAAACATATCTTTTTTTCCAATTGGTTGTTGTACGGTTTTTTGGAAAGGGTTTAATAAAAGTTGTTTCTAAATGTTGTTTTTTTATAAAATGATGATCTTGTTTTAGTGGATATAGTGTTGTACGTTCTTATAAACATCCATGGAATCTTGTCATCCATGATTGGTACTTATTCTATCTGATTATAAATCTGTGATGTCCTAGAAATATGATTTTTTATGATTTTTTTACCTAATTTACTGTGTACCTTTTTTGAAAATGGGACACTCTTGGGATCCCTTAATCCTATATACTAAAAAAATTCCATAAGAAAGAAATTCATTTATCATCAAATACAACATGGTTCTACATGTGAAATATTTATTCCTATAAGCATCATACAACATAACACCTGAATACCATAATAATTTCAAATCCATAAACAATACAGCCAAATAATCACCAAGATCATTACCTAGTTTATTTGGTGCTGATAAAATCATGGATAACACAATGTATTTTCATATTAGGAATAACCCAAATTGAAAGGGTTAATTTACCAACATAATCAACAATGTAATATAAGTGATCATTTGAAAACCAAAAGGATTCACTCAATCCGTAGACAACACAAGATGAAGGTTTCTTGTCTCATTTCCAAATTCAGGATACTCATGATCAATTCTCTTCCACAAAGGAAAGTCTATCGGGTGACCAATTTTTCAATTAGAAATCCTTGTATGTAAATGCCTCATCAATTAACCTAAAATATTTACTCATTCATATAAGATCCTTGACCATAGAATGATTGGGATGTAACATAGAACTTTAGTAGGACCAGATTCATATTTCGTTTATCGAGAAACACCACACATTGGGAATTCAGTATGTGATTTCGGGTAATTGTGAAATAGTATATGTTTATTCGGGTCGGCATTTATTCTTTCCTAGATCACACCCATTTAGTGTGTCATTAATTTGGAATCTTATGTTTGGCTCAAGAGCTCATTATATTCTATGATCATGTCATTCAAGGAAGAAAGTAATTCTGTAAAACTAGCTTCATTCCATCTATTGTTTGTTTCAAATTATAGAAATTCATTATGCCTAACAATGATGTATATTTAGTGCAATCAGTATACAATAGACTATTTTCAGAACACATTATCTTCTTAATCAATTTTGGGAAATCACGAAGTTCATCGTCAAAAATACTTTCATTTTTTCAATATGATCTTCATCATAATTCACATATGTAATCACATCCTCGATACAATATTATTCATTTTCTATGTATTTAATCATATTAGATTATACATAAAACATAGTGTTATCACATAAAAAAGAGATATTTTGATTCTCCCTAGGTTTATTCCACTATTTATATCTTCTGTCTATTCCATGAAGGATCATGGTTTCTTCCAACTGCTCTAGACTAATTTTTCAAGATTAAAAACATTGTAAACACTGAAAAATTATTTGAGAAGGGTCATACTAATGATCTATTTCAAATGTGATGAACTATTTCACTACATGTTCATTCACTTTTTTCAAACAATTGGAATCCAGCCATTCTTTATTCCTATTCATCCTCTTTGATTCGGTAATAATAATATTCCAAAAAATAAATACTCAAAATATTAATATATAAATTAATCAAGGATAAAAATTCTGTAATTTAATTCTCTTTCAATATTTATCCTCAATGTTCGCATTCCAGAGCCAAGTTAATTTATCTTGGATCTTCAAGATAAATCAATATTCAGATCTTCCAACCATTCCTTAATTGGTTGAACTAAGATAAAATCATCCACATAAAAAATTAAAAGGACAAAACTCTCATCATCAAACACCATCATGTATTAAAAAATAAATACATTGAACTAGAAGAAAATTAATTATACCATGAGTGAATTGAATTTCAATTCGCACTTACTTGGTGCCTACATAAGCCCATAAAAATCCATTTCAGATTTGTACCGAACATTTTATTCCATTTAGCATGAAACCTTTCAATTTATCTATTTAAATCTCTTACTCCAAATCTACAAGAATGAATATAGTCATGACATACATTGGATCTTGAAATAAACCATTAATTAAAACTATGTCATGAAACATCTATGTTATATTATGTTTTATAGTTTTAGAGGGAATATAAATGAAATCTCATACTTGTAATTATTGAAATACAATTACAACTAGAGACACCATTATCTATTTCCAATTATCCACCTTCTTTATTAGATGATAAATCTAATTGTTATATAGATCCATCCTTATATGTTCTAATTATATTATCTACATTGTATCAAAATTATAGAGGGAATTACTTTATTCATTCATTTTCTATTTTCACTAAAATGCGGAAAATATTTGGGTTATGATGAATCCAATAAGAAATTAAAAATACACCTAACTTACCCACAAATTAATCATTAGGGACACTCTTATAGACTAAGAAAACTATAAAACTAGGGAAAAATAGATTGTGTGTGAGATTACTTGTCTAGTATACATCTAGAACTATTTCATCATTCAATGGGTTCCTATACATCCAAACAAGTGGAAGTGAGACAAAACAAGCCAACAGTCATCACATGATAAAATATAATATAAGTAGTAAATCACATGCCAACTCTAACTACCTAACAATAAAATGACCATTTTCACATCCATGTATAAGCATCAATAATTTTATGTTAATAATCATTCCCATCCCCCTGACATAAAAGGCATAAATAGAAATAACAAACAACGACCCCCTAACTAAAACCATAAAAGAGATCTTGGATGAAAATTATATTTAAGATTTTCAATGGGGTTAAACATTAATACATATTTTGTGGTAGTGTGTTCATGATGGAAATTCTATGAGCTGGATAGAGATAGTGATAAGACCATTCCATGGTTTTATAATAATCTATTGGTCTTCCCTAAATAATATGTTGGTTTCCCAATTTCTAAAAAATCTAAAAAAAAATATTACAGAAAACCCATATTTTAGATTTCAATTGAAAAATATTTATATAATCCCATTTGAAATCCCATATAAAAAACAATACATTTTCAAATATTCCACTTTATAAAAACACACTATTTTTAAAATAATCCAATCAATTCCATGCACTATGTGAAAAAACAACAATTCCATTTTTAAAGCATAAAAAGATAATTCATGACCCAACAGTCAGAACCCATTAATATGTGTGAAAACCCTCGCTATTTTTTAAATTTTCATTTAAAACATCACACACCCCCTACTAAAATTACCCCACCAGTAAATACAATTTCAAAAAAATTGCATCGCTTTATAAAATCCAATCGAGTGAGTATAAAAACACTTGTGATACAACCTAATCAATGTAATGTCTTTAAATCATTATTAATTTATCTAAAACCAAAAAAAATGTATATAAAAAATATATAATTTCTTAAGATACATTCCATAAGCATAAAACAATTTAAAATATACACATAGACATTTTCAATCTCTCTAACTAGCTAGATTCTTTGAAAACCACTTCAAACTATTTTAGACAATAATAAAACACATCAATTAGTACATGTTATTTTTTTTATCATTAATATTATGACATTTAATAATTTAATCATATATCATCAAACTGGAATTTATCTAGCCAGATATTTATAGGTAGTACAAACTTCCTTCAATCTCCATATCCATAGTTTATTGGAAAACCATAAATCATCATGTAATTGGATGGATAATAAATCCATCACTGGAAGTATACATATTAAGATTGAAATATTCATTGATAGTTGTTGAAAAAAAATAACAAAACCTAACTCTACGAGCTTCAATCAACCCCTTTGTATTTATTTTCAATTCAAATTAAATGATTTACTCTTAATTCATGTTAAAAAATTCACATTTCCATAGCCACTTAATTATAATAAATAAAAATGAGTGGAAATTCTTTTCATCATTTTCAAAACAAAAATAAATCGGAATATCTTCCATGGGAAAAATTTATATCAAAATTTTTCATCTGAATGAAGGAAAATTTTTCTCTACTATTGTTCTTACACTTTAATTGAACTAAAACAATTAAATGAGGTAACTATGGAAGCACAATTTTATTTACAATGATCCATGGGTAAGTCTTCTCTTATTCTATGTCGGATAACGAACTATCGAAAAATTGTTTTTTTATAAAAACGACACAATTTTCAATTCACAATAATAACTGTCATACTGATTTAAAATTCAGTTATTTTGTGGATTTAAAAATATAATTCTGTTATAGTTTATAAACGTGGACTCATTTTAATGAACACATAAATACATTAATGAGATTGGGTTTTCACATTCCTGTTTTTAGGGTAATAATTCATATAATGTTATTATAGAAAATATAAAATATATAGATTTTTTAATGTATTTTTATGATACTAATATGGTTCTTGAATAAATGACACTTCATTTGAAGGTATTGAAAATAATTTCCATCATATAAAATTTAATGTAAGAACATATAAAAACAAAGACAAAATCTATCTATATATTGTGAATTCATAATAATGTGGGAAAAATAGAATACCACTTCGCTAGTAGTAGTACGGTATACTGGTGATGGGTTTGGGGTAGGCAACGGTGATGGTGAATTCATTAGAGGGGTTCACAGCAGTGGTGGGGTTCGTGGAATAGGTGGGGTTCATTGCATTGTAAAGGTGGGATCAAGAAGGAGGATGAATAAAGGTTGATAATGGTTCATAGTAGATATAGTTCAATAGAAATAAAGGGGTTCGTGGAGGAGGATAATGGATTCATGGAAGCGGAGGAGGGGTCAGTGGCCGAGGAGGGGTCCGTGATAGCAAGGTGAGGTCGGGGAAGATGAGTGGTGAGTGGTGCAGGGGTCAGTAGTTCATTTATAAAAATTTGAATTTATTTATAAATATTACACACACATATATATATATATATATATATATATATTTAATTATATATAATTATAAATTTATATGTATAATATATTTATTTATTATAATTATATATATATATATATTTATAACTATAAATAAAAATATTTATAAATACTTGTATATAAATATATATATATATATATTAGACGTATTTGTTGTAATTTTAAAAATATATATATAGTTTTAATTATAATTACAAATTAATATATTTAAAAACTATTTATATGTATTTAAAATCATACATGTACAAATATAATAAATATATTTTTTATTTTTATATATTTATTATTATTTTATTATTATTTTTGAGAAAATTATAGATTTATGGGTATAAAATGAATGAATCATATAACTGTTAAAATATAGATAAAAAGATGAGTCATCACATATGGAAAACATGAATAATAAGATGGGTGTAGTGTAAAGATGTACATTACCGATGAATACATTACATATATACACATCAATTATACTCACGCATCAATATCATTATTGAGAATATTCATTAAAAACAAATATTTTTCATTTATAGTTATTATTATAAAAATATATATATTAATAATGTATTTACATATAATTTTAAGTATAATATATATATAACTTAATGAAATTTATTAAAATATTAAAATTATTGAAAGATATATTTATGTAATTATAATCCGAGAAATACTTTTTTGAAAACATTATATATATTTGAATTATTAAAAAAATATTATTTATAAACATATATTATTTATTTATTGTATAAAAATAAACATTATTTTTGAATTTAAATATATAAATATATATAAATTAATAAAATAATAATAATTTTTTTATCATCTCGAATAATAGGGATGACAATTCTACAATTTATGAGTGACAAAAAAGAATTGATAAATGGTGAACCTTTATGAGTGCCTTTTTTAGCATTGATAAATGGACAATTTATCAGTTCTTTTAGCTATCATAGAAAAAGGATAGAATTTTTTCAATGATTTACATTTACTGTTGATAAAATCTAGTGCACACCGTTCATTTATTTGTGGTTGTTCCTTTTATCGTTGAGGTGAGGGGAACTTTTGGAATTTGGAAAATTTTAAATTTATAATAAATTCTATCTCAATTAAAATACCTCTAAAAGGACATTTATTCAAATATTAGATGATATGAGGTTTTAATATCATCCTAAAATAGATTTTATACACATTTCGGTATTATTTTAATCTTATTCCTTTTTATCCTTTAGTGAACCTTTTTAAATTTTAGTTAAGGTAACAAGTTATTCAATATTAAAAGGTTGTAATTTTTTATTATTTGGTATAAATTAGACTATAAGTGAATGATTTATAACATTTTATATGAGCATGTAATTATTTTTTATTTTTAAGAATGTTTTATGATTTTTAAAAAATATAATGAAATATTATTTTTATAATACATCATTATTCTTAATTTTGACATTGGTCATCACATGGAACTTTATAAATATAAATGTTGAAAGTAAACATCCAAAAATATTTTCATATTTACATAACTGGTCAAGAGAGTCTATAATTGTTTTATATCATTATATATAAAAATTATATTTACTTTAATATTTTTAATAAAATTTATTTTATATTTCCACTAATAAGATAATCACTGAATTAGTGTTGTGTTATTATTTAATATACAAAATTTTTCACTAAAAATTTGAAATAAAATACCACGATTAAGATAAATATAATTTATTTTAGAATAATATTTATAGTCAAATACATAATTTGTGTAACCCTATATTAATAATTATACTGTATTTAAAACGTGAATGTGACATCTTTAATTTTTTATTAAATAAAATATTTTAAATATCATAGTCTAATCTAAGTTCTCCAAGAAGATAAAAGTAATTCTTAATCCTAAATATATGTTTATAATGTTATCCATTTACATTTTTATTCATTATTGACATACCTTTATCCCCATGTTGACTCATAAGAGAAATTTAAGATAAATGGAGTGACCTTTTGTGACTTTCTTTGATTTAAATACTTCGTATATCATTTTTATGGATGAGTGTCCATTAAAAAACTAAATTTTGATCATAATTGGTTATGGATCAAAATTTAATTGTACATTAAATTTTTGGAATCTGTTATGATCATTTTATTTTATTTATTGTTATATTTTTAAAAAAAATTTACTAATTTATCCTTTACGAGGAAAGAAAAGATTACATATGTTTCTATTCATATTGTCCAAAAATTAAAGGAAACTATTATCTAAATTTTGACCTTAGGAATCCAAATTTGTAATACGTTTTCAAAATTAAAAAAAAAGGTGATTTATAATTTAACAAAAAACTGTAAAATTCCTTGGAAACAACATTTCTGAAAAAATTTATTTTGAAACATAAATTTTTTTTATAACATATTCATGTAAAAAATACTTTAATAAATAATAATTTTGTTTTCAAAATTAAAATGAGCTAATTAAATTTTAAAACTAACCAAATATGTAATTTTTCCTTCTAAATAATTTAAAATAGAATAACATTTTTAATAAAAATATTTATTTTCACAATTCCAAATAAATAAATATTTTTATAAAAATAATTTTAATTTTTTATGACCTGTTGAAATTAATTTTGTTAAATAAATTTATATAAAACTTATAAAAATTATTAGTCACTCATAAAAATAAAAAAAAAACTCTTTTATGAAGAAAACATATTTTTAAAGAGTAATGTGATTTTACTGAAAATTATTTTATTATTGTATAATAACATATAATTACATTCATATTGAGGTGGACCATTTTTTTAATAAATAATTTATTCATATTTATTCCTTCCAATTTAATGGCAAGGTTATAAATGTCATTTTATAATAATAGTGTCTCATAGTTTGTTCAATCTCACTATTTCATGCAACACAAGCTATTGAAAAATTAAAATTATTTAAAGAAGAATATTTATTAAATTATAAGTTTTTTACACGGGGTTCCTCTGAATTTGAATGGATTTTTGTAAATAGAACGTGAGTGGTATAACCAAGTCACATAACTCATATGTAAAATTTGGGTTAGCACCTTAAATTAATGAAATATATAAATATAGGAAACAATACATCGGCTCAAAGTAATATGGACCACAACATATTATTATTAAATGTTATTATTGGGAATCTAATCCCATAGTAATCATTATACTCCTGTATGGATTCACTACATTAATATTATACATGGGCAAGGCGTTCCTTAAAGTTTTGTGTAATTTTGAAGGGTGTCCCTTATGATTTGTGATAAATGGGTACAGAATCCCTTTTAAAATGAGATACATGGGAATGACATTCCATATTGGTTATGATAATCAGTCCAATATTCCTTCATTTATTATGATACTCATTCCACATAACCTACTTTGGTTATCATACACTAGCATCACATCCCTTACTATTTGGTTTGATTTTTATAATAATACAAGAAATCCTGAGTTGTTCCCTAGGCCCTAATTAGTGTTAGTATGTATATATATGACATTATATTTGACTACAAAAATATTCCATTCATGTAAGTATCTGTTTACATACTAGTGTTCAAATATATATATATATATATATATATGGTGATACATTTTCAGTTTTTTCGTATCTTAGGATAATGTAGGTGGTGTCATCCCAGTGTCCTTTATGAACCGGAGACAACATAATTACAATTTATATTTCATCTTTACATTATTATATATCCAAACATCCATTTTATACACACTCTATATAATTTTATAGAAATTATTGGTGGTGGAATAGTTAGTATATCTCACACCCTATTCAGACTGTCAACTGGTATCCAGATAGATCATATGGATGCAGGTATGGGAAATGTGAAGGATCCAACTACAGATTCGTTATTGTCTTCCCAGAGTGAAGTTTGAGTTCATATAAACATGAATATAATCATGATTAAATTTGAGATAGTTCTATTATTTTTTTAATTTTTTTATAATTATTTATATTAATTCTACTTTCCTTTCATGTATTACCTTTTTATATTATATGAATACATGACATAATTTTGTATATGAGATTGGTTCAGCTTCTGGAAATTTATTATATCATGATGATTTATACTTTCATTGTTCATTAATTTATACAGATTATATTGATTGTCCTTATAGTATACAATCATGAAACACTGTAATCATGATGGTATAATCTTCCACTATGCCATTATCAACCCCCACTACTAGTCAGCATCATCCAGTGTATTGGGACACACTATTTATGCCATATAACCAACTTGGTTGAAGTACTTATGAATGAACCCATTCCAGGATGTTATAGGATTAATTTCATTTTAAAGAAAAATATATAAGAAATTATAACTCAAATGGTCTACATTATTTCCCATTAATATCATCCCAATTATATCCCTTTGAAGATATAAGAAACATAAAATATTTCTCCATAATCTAGGGAATAGAAAAGTAGAAAGGTTTACCATATATTCTCAACAAGGATAAATATATGAGATATCTATCAATACTCATAAGTATGAAATAAATATAAAAATATGGGTTTGATAATATGATATTAACATTATAAAATCATACCCATTAATTAATATATCATAATCATAAAAAAATTAATGATGTTTTATAAATCAACTAACATACTTTATAAGAGTGTGGGGTCATAAATAATTAATCATGAGACATGTAAACATATCATATTCATATAAAATATATTTTATTCCATGAGGATAAATATAGAAAATAATTTCTTTTATCACGAATCACAACTTGGAATATAATATTTTATTAGGCTCACTCCATCTTCCATTGTAAATTTAGGCAACGATCAATTCCAATACTATCTTTTTTGAAAAAATATGTTTCTCTAAAAGGTTGACTTATAATTATATTTGATATTATATCCTGATATATCATTCAATATCCAATTCATTAGTGGGCCAAATAATTCCTATCCCACTCTTCACATACTGAAAATCATATATATGTGTGCAATAAAATCATAAACCATCTTTCATTTCATTAAATCATAACCCGTAGAAAGGATAGAATTTTCAAAAAAATTTAATCATCATAATAAAAAACATATAGATGATTATTAAAGATATTATCATTGTATAATATGACTATAAAATCATAATAAATACATAATTATATTATTATATATTAAAATTACATTGAATGTTAATAATAAAATTTAATAAGGAAAATATCATTTTAATTTGAAAAAAAACATATTTTGAATGTAAAGGTTTCCTAAAGTATTGATGATAGTTTTTTCATTGAAAATAAAATATTCATAAAAATTAATATTTAAATAATATAGTTATCATGATGCTGTGGAAATACGTTCATTCAATGAATTTTAAATCAAAATTCCATTCACATTTTCTGTAAATGTTAAAAGTACAATGTATTATAAATGTTCAAAAGTTATCCTGAAATCCCTGAAAAAGAATGTAAAATATAGTAAACTTTAATACAAATAATATTTTTAGAATATTATTTACAATATACAAATTATGAACAAGATAATATTGTCCTAGAAGAAATTATTCCTCATTGAAGGAAAATATCAGTTTTCCTTAAAGAAATGCACTCCGTCTCTTAGGTACATTAAGAGTGGAAAATGAATTAAAATTTTTATTCATAAAAATATACCATCAATAATAAAAATAATATTATTAGAGATATATTGATCAATAAATTATGTTTTTATATTATTTAATCATAAAAAATCATGGTAAAAGCATATTATTACAAAAACATTATACCTCCAATTCATATTGCATCATAAGAGATCTATCCTCCTGTATACTAAATTTTAATTATATTATTATTTTAAAATATAACAAAATATATATATATAATACCATAAAGGTCTTAATTATAACATATCCCCACCTATTCACTGATAATCATTCATTTTCATCAAAATAAATAGGGTAAACAACTTCATTTTTTAGGTATGTTTTGGTACAACGATTATAAAGCATAAAATTTGACAATGGTTATATCATATATATATATATAAAGGGAAAAATGATATAAATATTATATATATTAATCAAATAATTCTAAACATCTATTAATATAATTCGATGTTGAAAAATAAATTACACCACTATGTGTAGACAGTAGTTCCTACATACTCAGAAGTGATGTTTCCATTATTCTAAAAATATAAAAAAATGGAATATATTAAATAAAAATTGTAGAATAAATATTATAACATAAATAAAATATAAATAATTTAAATATATCATAATAAAAAACTATTATTGATGGTGGTGTAAAATTAATTGTATCCATATGTGGAGGTAGTATCCCGTACACACACATAAGAAATTCATTCATGTAATATTTGAATGATAAGAGGTGGTAAATGTTTAGTCCATTTCCATAATAACATATTATAATATTTATTATACAATATATGTTATTATTTATTGTTAAATCTTTTTTATCTGAAATTAATGATGAAATAAAAATGAAAGATAATCGCTAAGATTTGTACCTCTTCCTTGAGAAACCTCATTTAGGCTACATATTAAACCTTGAAGAACAAGTTATATGGGATGACCAATACAACTAGTATAAAGGAAAATATTATTATATGGTTTTCAGATAGTGTTTTGTGATATATAAAGCACAAAAAATATGAATTTTGGAGGAGAAGAGGTACCCTTTTATAAGTGATGTGTTGTACACAAATGGATGTTCTAAAAAATCAATTCAATATGGTTATTTTATTGAAAATGTGGCTCCTAATGGATGGTTATTTGAATTTAGTATATGATAAATTTAAAATATTCTCAAAAAGTAGAAGCTTTTGTTGTAATAAAAACCCTATCACATGGTTTAAGCTTCATTAAAACCAATGTAACTTTTACCATGCTAATATAATTTGACAATTTTTACTATTCATTATGGAAAAATGCATCGGCATATTAGATTATATAAATTATTTGGATTCAAAATATTTAGTCTATTATACAATATTAAAATATATTTGTGGTATAATTCAATTTTAAATAGTTAGGCAACCCACTACTAAAACACATTTTAGAATAATGAATATTTAAACATGAAAAATACATTAAATATATTTTGTTCAAAATTGAAAACATAAACTGTTTGTTAGAGTATATGGATGAATATATATTATTTATGTTTATATGAAATAAATAATCAATAGAGATTAATTTATGTTATTGAGATAGAAGACTATTTTGTGTAATAGCCTAAAATTTTTGAAAGACAATTGTTTCTTGAAAATTTATGTCATAGTCTTTTGTACATAATAGAAATATATCTATTTAATAGTGATTCATGTATAATTTAAATCAAAACATTGGGATTCAACTATTATATGACCATTTGAAATAATACTATGTATAATAATTTTAAAATTAAAATTAGTGTTGTAATTAGAAATGATAATGGTTAATTAATGAAAAAGGGCTAATAAGGACCATAAACAATAGAGTTGTTTGATATGAATCCCATTTTTAATTGAATCTAGATGTATAATAATTGCAATATTATATTGACTAATCCCACTCCAGGCTTCAACATGTCAGGAATGAACAGAATTCCCTACAAGAGAAGTTCATGTTAGTGTAAATTACTACACGAGTGATCATATCAGCACCACCCCATGAATCCATCAACATCACTCACCTCCCCATTAAATAACATGAGTTTTTTATAAGGTGATATGTGTAATTTACTTAGTTAATTAATTTAAAATCAAATTGCAAAAAATAAAAGTTTTATTCTATCTATTTTGTTTTGAGAATATTTTTTCATAAATATATGATGAATTTTATAAGGTGATTTTTCGGACAGAAATTGTACATTTCAAAACATTTATAACTATTTATATAAAACTGATTTATAATGAATAATATTTATTTTAATTAAATAGCATGATTATAACATTCTTATTTATTTTTAAAAGATAAAATAGTTTAATTTTTTTCAAGTGTTTGAAATTTTGTTGTGCATTTTATATCCACTATTTTTTAATAAATAATAACATTTATATTTAAAATATAATTTTATTATACATAGATAATTTTAATTATAAATTTAAAATAAAATTTTAAATAATAACATCATGATTATGTTAGTTTGAATTTATTATAATTTTCTAAAATATGTTTTTCTGTTGAAGAGAAAAAATATAGTTTGAGTTTTCCATTATGTTTGTTGACATTGTAAATATGTAATACATAATATAAAATTATGGTCAGATATTTTGATTCATAATTACTTTATATGTTTCCCAAGTGTCCAATACCATGTGAAATTACCATGGTCAAGCCCATGGTTTTGAATTTACAACTACCTTGGTGTCAAAGATATTATTAAACAAATCATACAATTGTTTCTATAAATACCCACACATGTATCCATTATCATTCATTTAATATACATCATTAATGATCCTATGATAGTTTTACCTCCCTAGGAGTCCCCCAAATGTATATTTAATCCCAAAGTGTCTCAATCTATGAGTTTTATTAGTTACTCTTAAAGGATGGGAAATGTCAACTTCTATATTCCATCAAACCACCCTTTTTTGTGTGGTATGTCTTTTAAATTAACATAATATGTTCATATATCCAATATTTTTTTATCAAATTATTTAATTGATAGTATTTAATTAATTTTAGTCCATTTCACCTCTCTTTTTAATGTTTTCTGAAACCATGATTCTTACACGTTATGCTGCTGAATTTTCCATTCAAAATTTATCACTTTTTATAACGAATTTCTTTCATTTTATTTATCCGAATACCCAGACATCATTATTTCATTGGGGTATTAAAAAATATATAAAAATGATATATTATATTCTTGATTTAGAATAAATAAAACCCTCATTACATTTCTATGGGTTATAATTGGAATAATGATCATGTTTTTAAACACATCTTTTTAAAACGCCAGGATTTTTATATGAAACCCATTTTTTTATTCTCCATTGGTTATTTATGAACATTTTATTAAGATATATGTATCTAAAATTAATAATGAAATATTAATGGTTTTCCCTTATAGCACACTAATAAATTTTTTATAGAATTTAATCTTTAGAGATATCATGTTTTATGAAACCTTAGTGAATAACCTTGGTAATATTTATGACACCTTGGTGACAAACCATGGTGGTATTCATATAAAAGGATCAAATAAATGTTGTATCAACACATAAATGTTATGATTCATGTTATTTTATTTATTATATTCCCCATTTTCCCTTTCCCATTCCATATTGATATTCTTCATATTCTTATTGAATTTCCCCAAGATCACATGAAAATTGATTCCCTCACTTTCCTTTACTAGGCCCCATTCTCTCTCTTTCCTTTTATTTTTGTACCCAGTTTATGAGTTATAGAAATGTTACTTAGGAAAAACCTTTTATGAAGGATTTTATGTGAAATAATTTTTTTTTCTTTTCATGTATTATATACACTTTTTTTCCAAGAAACAATACTTTAAAACATCCCATGTTTCATGCAATGTAATGAAATTTTTTGGTAATAAAAAGGTGGGATGACATGGTTGGTATCAAATTAATTTTTAGTTGTTTATGGAAATTAGGAATTGATAACATTAGAAAAAACAAAATAGAAACTTTTAAATATAGTAAAATCAACTAGGAATTATGGTGAAATTTTTGTAAGTGGTTTTTGAGAAAAATAAATCCACGTTTGGACAAGAACATGGGGACGTGGATGTAGAAAATATGTACATTGGGTGTAAAAAACTCTTACAAGGTACATGAATCTTAACTCTATATAACCTGTTACACAACAAAAGGCCTTACTGCATTACTAGATTGAAACTCTTCTGGGAAATATTTGGTAGATTATATGATTTTTTAAATAATAAAATCATTAAGCATGGTGTTTTAAGACATGAAATTCCACTAGAAATATAATATTATTAAATAAAACAAGTTTATAACATTGTTATCAATCATTTAGAAAATGCTGGGAAATTATAGAAACTACATAAATGTTGAGCACAATTAAAGAGGCACTGACATACTTTTAGTGGAAGATATAATGGAAAACATTGTTAGTATGATTGCTCAAAATACTAAAGATATGAATAGGAACTTGGATCAAGATGAGGGAACAGATTCAGCTAAAAGGGAATAATTTTACATGGTTCCATCTATGTGTTAAATGCTACCTTCATTTAGTGGATCTACTGACCCATTTGTTGTTGAACAACTGATAAGCTCTATGGGAATGATGTTTTCAGTACTACATAGATTGGAATTAGTGAAATTCATCTTGGATGTGTACCATTTAGAGATAAAATATGTTCAGTGGGGTACTATGGTTTAAAACAATAATCTATGAGGGGATATTGAATCTATGTAGTGGTTAGAGTTTTGAGGAACCATTTTCAAAAAAAAATTCCCCCGTCCAATGTGACTGAAAATGGAGAAGGAATTTTAAGAGCGTAGGCTGAAGGAAAATAAATATGTGGGAATATATGAGATAAAAATCATGTTCCATTCAAGTTTCCCCACTATATTTTTCATGGTTCATAATGGGAATGTTGATAGATTCATTAGTGGACTGAGACCCAATCTATAGAATAATCAAGCCAACAAAGACTATGAAAACAATGATGAGATCATGAAGAGTACTAAGAATGGGGAGATGGTGTTTAAGGAGATGATGTGGTCCCATAAAATTGAATAAAAAATATATTTAGAGAAAAACATTAGTAGGATCATAGATCTTGGAAGAGAAGGAAATAAAGTGAAAATTTTTATGCATAACAAATGTAGTAAGAAGAATTCATGGAACATTTTTCATAGTAGTGGGAAATGCTACAAATGTTGAATATAATGACATATTGCTCAGAATTGTAATAGTGATGGGAATCATAAACATCTCAAAACTATCAACAAAGTAAAGATGTCGGAGGCCCAACCTTAAATTGAATTCATTAATTGTGGAAATCATGGGACCATTTCCAATCACATGCTAAATCCGATGTTAGTAGAGGGGAATCACCATCAACCTCAACATCGGCTAAGGGAGAAAGTTCATGTTTTTTTACCATGATGGCTAATGTTGATTCTCCAAATGATTTTGTTGTAGGTACTCTCATTTTTTTGTCAATGATAACAAGTACATTATTTTATTGTTGTTCAACATATTCATTATTTCCACCATTTTTTCAAATAATGTAGAATCAATCCATGTACTGATAGAATTAGATTTATAATTTAAGACTCTAGGAGGGATTATAAAAGCATCAAATGTGTATAGAGACTCTAGTATTCACATTGGTGATAGAAATCTCATCAAAAATCTCATAGTAGTTCCCATGTGGAAATTTAAAATTATATAAGAGATAGACTTGATCGCATATTATAATTCTATGATCAACTACATAAGCAAGGAAATATCAGTAGTCTTAAATATACAATCGATATTTGTTTTCAAATGTGTAATATTGCAACCTGATTTTTTTCTATAATAACCACCGACATCCATCCTTATGGGGATGATCAGTAATTATGGAAAAGGAAATGATTGTATATGAATAGAGAATTTCCCCATTTTTATGAATAAATTGATGTATTTCCTAAGGAGTTAGCTAGACCTCCCCCATAAGAAGACGTAGAGTTCTCCATTGAACTAATTCATGGATCAAAACCCATATCAATGACCCCATATTGAATGAAAAATATGATCTAGAGGAATTAAAGAGAAAAGATCATGTTCTTTTGGAGAAGGGGTTTATCTGGCCACATGTGCCTCCTTGGGGATCAACTATTCTTATTATGATGAAGAAGGATAAATCAATGTGGTTATTCATTTATAATTTAGAAAATAATGGGATCATAGAGAACAACAAGTGGCATCTTCCAATAATTGATTATTTATTTTACTAGCTTTGTGGTTCTCAATTGTTATATAATATTGATCATTGATCTAGTTATCATCAATTGTGGTGAAGAAAGAAGATATTACAATGTCCACCTTCCAATCAAGATATATGAATTATGAGTTTTTTGTAATGCCCTCATCTTAGCTAATACTCCTTCTATTTATATAGATTTGATGAAAAGAGTCTTGAAGGGAAACCAAGAACAATTTATAGTAGTATTTGTTAGTGATATTATGATAAATTCAAAAATTAAAAAGGAATATAGGGATCATATGAAGATTATATTGAAAACTATAAGGAAGGAAAGGTTATTTGTAATTTTTAGTAAATGTGAATTTTGTATACAACATGTTTCATTGTTGGGGAATATTAGTACTATACAATGAATATCATTTGACCGTACAATGAAATTGTTTTTGATTATTGGCCCCATTCTTCAATAGAGTCTGATATATATAGTGTCCATGGATTATAAAGAAATTATCGAAGTTTTGTAAAAAAATTCTTGAATTTCAAATCCAATAAAATGGTTAACTCGAAAAGGGACTACATTCATGTGGAAGAAATACTACAATTTCTGTTTTCAAGATTTGAGAAAGAGATTTTTTTCTACCCCTATGTTAACACTACCCTCTATCATATAATGATTTTTTATTTTTATTGGTAAAGCCATGAAATGGATTGGGTGAGTCCACATGAAACCGGAAAAAAGAGATTTGTTATGCAACCTGATAGTGGAAATCTAATGAGTAGAATTGTCATATGTCTGGCCTATAACAAGATGCACCTATTGTTTTTGTAAATATATTGAGATACTATCTTTATGAGTAGAACTATGATATATACACATACCATCAATGTTTTTTGTATATTTTTACACCTATGAAATTGATCATGAGGAATATGAGATGGTTGAATCCTATTAAAGAATATGAATGTTTAATTAATTATCATCTCATAAGATAAAGCAAAGTCATTGATTCATTTAGTAAGAAGGACCTAATTGTTTCTGAAATGATGCGGATTCAAGGATATCCTTTGATGTGAGTCAAATTAAAACAGGACATTGGAATTGTAATTGAAGTGACATCATCAACCCTATCTCAAATTATTTCTAAAACATCATTACAAGAGATGATTAAGATATATCAATTATATGATCCCTTACTGCAAAAAAATTATAGAGGTTGTGAATATTGGGATGTTTCCAAAGATCAATATTGATCAGGAAGGTGTAATAAAATTTCATACAAGACTATGTGTTCCAAATATTCATGAAATAATTAAATAACTAATGGAAGTAGTTCATAACTCTACTTTCAATATACATTATTGGAGCATGAAAATAAATTTGGAAACTCGTGATCATTATAGGTGGGATAATATGAAATTGGAGATTGATGACTACAATACATGGTTCCTACTGTGTCAAAAAGTGGAGATCTGTTGACAAATTCAAAAAGGGGATTCACAACCACTACCAATACCATCATGGAAGTGGGACAATATCACAATGGACTATTTCCTAGGTCTCTAGAAAAAATAAAAATGAAACAATGTGATATGGTTTATAGTGGACTATATCCCCAAGACTGTCCATTTTATTTCTATACAAGAAGACTTATCTCTCGACCAACATTATAATGTTTACATAAAAGTAGTGGTAAGGTTGTATGGGTCAAGAATCCCCATCATATCTGATCATGATCCAAAGATCACATAAAAATTATAGGGAAACCTTCAACACGATAGGTGCCAAGAATTTAATTTATGTGTTGAAAATCACCCTCTAACTGAATGCCAATATAAAAATACTATTTAGACACTCAAGGACATGATGAGAAAATGCTCAATAAAATTTAATGTCAGATGGGATAAACATCTCACATTATTTGATTTCTCATAAAACAAAATCCTCCACTAGAGTATTCAAATGGACCCTATTTAGAACTATATGGGTATATATGTAAAACGTATACTTTTTGGGATGAATTTGGTGAGAGTATGATTATTTGGCCCAACCATTTAGAGTAGGTGATAGAGAAGGTTCAATCCATCCAAAAAAACATTAAGGCTTATTAAAGTCAACAGAAGACCAATGCTAGTAAATGTAGAAGGTAATAAGAGTTTCATGTTGGTGACAAATAATTTATTTGAATTTAACTTTGTAAGAGATTCATATTGTTTGCTATGAATTGGATGCTTATCCTTAGGTATATAACCCCCAATGAAATCCTAGATCACATAAGAGAAGTCATCTATCTGCTTTCACATCCTCCAAATATAGTTCAAGATAATGACTTATTACATGTATCACTCCTAAGGAAGTGCATACCTAACCCTTCACATGTACTAAATTCTAATGTGGTACAAATAGAATTTGAACTCTCTTATGAGAAGCAGATGATGGAGATCGTAGAATATAGAACGACGGTTTTATGGAACAAGACTAGCCACCTTATTAAAGTGTTGTGGATGAACCAAACATTTGAATAATCCATGTGGGGACTAGTGAAAAAAATGATCCCAACATATAGACGTATTTTCTCAACTGAGAAAATGAGATGAAATTTCATAAGGGGGTGAATTTAATGACCAGAACCCTTTTAATGATAATATTATCCCAATAATGTGTGCTATAGTATTTTGTAATCAAAATAAATATATCAATTTAATATTGATATTAGTATAATTGAGATTTGGAAATCAGGTTTTTCCCATTATATTACTGTTGGTAAATATTACTATTCAAAACAATACTCTTAATAATAATTTTATCTTAGTAATTATAGTTATGAATTGAAATGAAAAAGGTTAATTAATGAAAAAAAGGGAAATGAAGGCCTCAACAAATATAGTTGTGCAGTACGAATCCTATATTTTAGATCTTGCAATGGTGGTAGAGTCACTGGGCTCTACCCCTTACCAAGCCTAATCTAAGATTAAACATCATAATCTATAATGAAATCTCATATGGGGGAAGTTCAACTTTGTGGAAATTACCACTCAGGCGATGTGATCATAGCTACCCCAAGAATCATTCATCATCTCACACCACACACTTATGTCATTTATGGGAGTTATAGGGGGTTATGTTTTGTGGCCATAATTATGTACTTGGAAATCCATTTGTCTAAATAAAATTTTTATTCCATAAATTCAATTTTGAGAATAGTTTATCTTAATTAAATAACAAATTTGATAAATTAAATTTTCAGATAGAATTAATTCTTTTCAAAAATCATTTAAATTATATATTAAACTATGAAATTATGAATATTAATTATTTTTATTACATATTACGATTAAAACAATCATAATTAAATTTAAAAGAAAAAATAATTTTATTTTTTCAAGTGTCAAAAATTTTCCAATGCATTTTCCATTTGCTATTTTTGTAATAAATAACAATTTTTATATTTAAAAGCTAAATTAATTATACATATATAATTATAATTATAAAATAAAAATCATTTTCGAATTTTTTTCATTTATAATTCATGTAATTGTGAATTTATTGTAATTTAATAAAATATTTAGTTTTTTAGAGAATAGTAATAATACAATTTGAGTTTTTAAATATGTTTAATGAAATCATAATAATGTTATATGTAATAATAAATACTTATGTAATCATGTTTATATTTATAATATTATATGTGTACTATGTGTCCAATACCATGGGTTAACCCATTGTTTTGAAGTTACCACTACCTTGGTGTCCAAGGAAATTATTAAACTATTCTTCCCGTTTCCCTATAAATACCCACCAATTTATCCATTATATTTCATTAAAAAAATTTCCACCATAGTTATCAGATATTTTTACCTTACAAGGACCAATGTCCAAAAATTTGAGTTTTAGGAGTTACTCTTCATGACATGGGAAATTTCGATTCTCTTTTCCATTCAAGTTCCTTTTTTATGTGGTATATCTTTAAAATTGAAATAATATGTTATTATATCAATTTTATTCAATAAAATTTCTTCATTAAGAGTCTTTTATGATGGTTATACCATCATACCCTCAATTTTTAATGATTTCTAAAACCATGTTTTTACCCATTGTGCTGTCGAATTTTCATCACAAAATTTTACTTTTTTCTCACGAATCTATTTTATTTTATTTATTTGAATACCAAAAAATATTTTAATTCTAGAGGTATTAATTGAGATTGAATATATATATATATATATTTGATTCTATTATTGACATAGATAATACCATGATTCTCCTCATGTGGGTTATAAACGACATAACGATCATGTTTTTATGAACTTCTTTGTAAAACACCATGATTCTGATATGAATACCTTTTTTTTTTTATCCATGGGTTATTTATGAGATGTTTTATTATAATATAGGTGGATCACATTAATTAATATAATTGATGGTCATACCCTATTATTGCTTCAAAACATTGGGTAAACAATTTAATCTCTAGATCTGACATGTTCTATGATACATTGGTTAACAACCATGATAATATTATTTGAACCTCAGTGATAACCCTTAGTGATATTCTTATGAATGATTAAAATATTTTTTATACAAATTTCCATGTTATGAGTTATGTTATTTTATTAATGATATGCCTCATTTACTATTTTTCATTCCATAATGATATTCTTTAGGTTCTAATTGAATTTCCTCAAGATCACATGTCAATTGTTTCCCTTGATTTCCCTTACTTGGCCTTATGCTCACCATTTCCTTTTATGTATGCCCCCTTGTTTTTATATTTATTAATTCTTCTTAGTATGATATTTTATGAATCCTTTGAAGTCAAATATAATAATTTTTTTATTCATTCTTGTATTTTGTATCCTTTTCTAAGAAACTAAACATTGAAAGGACCTTTGTTTCATACAAAGTAATGAAATGTTTATTTAAAAAAATGATGGATGCAATATTGTTCATAGAAAAAAGAAATTAAATGATTATTTTTTTCTTTATGAATAAATTCAATACATAATGGTACTTTAACATAAAAATAATGGATATTTTTAAGATAATTTATCATTCTGAACTATTCACTTAAAATAGATATATTTTTTAAAAAATAATATATAATCTTAAAAATTAAATATTAAATTTATGATTTAAAAATGATAAATAATTATTCAAAAAAACAATTTTCTATAAATAAATTATAATGTTATCAAGTATAATATGTTATAAAAACCATTCTTGAAGAAATTTAATTCTTGAATCAAAAAATGACTTTAATGAAAATTGGGTAATACATTATTATTCATTAATATATTCATTTTTATTATTATAAACCAGTATACATATTTTTCATAAAGTGGATAAAACTATTCACATTATCAAATTTAACATCTTGGTTTTAATGGAATTGTATATCAAAATTCATATGCCTTGTCCATCAATTGTTTATTAGGGTAAAAAAGTAAAATGAGGGAACTACGGGTGGGGTGGGGGAATTAGTGAAGGCCAATAGAATACACCATGAAAATATTGACACCATCAAAGGAAAGAGATATATGGCTAGAGAGGAAAGTAAAATGTACATCAAGAGTAGCCAAGTATGCAAGAAAAAAAAGAAACATTATTTCCCTCATTCCAAACACAGGAAATCTCGATGTGGGATCTAATCAAACCACTATATCTATGAATAAGATTTTTAATGGACCAAATATGTTTCTTTGACCCATGAAGTGAGCTATGGAGTTTGTAATAATCCTTTTCCACCACTACAAGACCTATATTTACCTAATGACACATTCAGAGACATTAGAACACTGGAAAAGCCTCAGCTTGGTGGGAATCTCCACTACCAAAGTCAGTCGTGAATTTAAAGATGATGGAAATATTGGGATCTCGGACCACCCATCCTCCCCACAAAATAACATAGAAGAATTATCCATCAAAATTATGTTTTAGGAATGTATCATGAGGATACCATTGAACCCACCGTCATTACTTACCATCACTCTCTGAGTTATAAAAATATCTTCCCTTCAGGATCTGAAAAAGAGATGGGGTGACCTACCCGTTAGGGAGAATCAATGCACGATCCACAGGGATAATTTTATATCTAATAATAATAGAATCCTAATAAATTTTTGTACCTTCATTATGTACCATGTTCCATGCATGAAAATAGATTCAACATCCCATAACGATGATCATCGAGCAGGCCTTCTGTTCCTGTCTATTAACATCCATCGCCTGAAGCCAACAATATATAAATTTGGGCCACTACAAAACATGAGCTGGTTTTATAGAGAATGTAAAAAGATAAAATCATTTATTATTCACCATAGCACCCCCAAAGAAGAGGTGAGTAGCAGTCTCATCCGAAGGTTCTTAAAATAGAAGCACCATGATACCATATGATTTCCTATACACATGATTTTATCAATATTTGGAAGTACATGGTTTCTCATATGCCATGTAATGAAGCTATACACATCATGAATTTATCAGTTTAACATGATATCCCCCAGGTATCATCATAATTTTCATCTTGAGTCACTCCCTTATAGTCCTTTATCGTGAAGGAATGTAACGAGGAAGTAGAAAACCTAAAATGATTTTGTTCGAGTTGAGATCAATATAGTCCATGATACTGCATTGATAAGTAATCAGTACAGCATGGATTATTATTTTGTACAAAATATCTTAAAGTAAGTAAATTCTGGGAGTAGGGAGGCCACGAAAAAATGATTTTGAGTGTTCCCAATTGTGAAACCATAAGTCGATGTCACCCCTTACAACAAGCCACCGAGTGTGGTGCTAGAGGATAGAGTAGTGCAATAGCACCATTCAATAAAGGGATGAAGGTTGAGATATATTTACGCCCATGACATTACCATATTTCCCATCCATGAACCCCCCCCCCCCTAAATTTTTATCTCAATGATATCCTAGTCTTATTTTTTCATGAAATCCTCGATTGGTAGCTGAATAATTCCTAACAATAATTCCACCCTCCTCTATCGGTCTATCCATACTTTTCCATGAAATCCAATGAATCCTACCCTTAAAATGGTACTCCCAAAAATGGATTCCAAGATCAATTTAAATCCGGAGATTACTATCTATTTATCTTTTATATTTTTCATAACATGAATGGGTATTGAATTTAAAAAACCATCGACCTTTGTGACTCTACCTACGAAGGATATGAAATGATTATTACAATAAACAATAAGACTCATAATCTCGCCAACCAATTTAACATAGTGATAGATATGAGGATGGTATATGTTGATCAGAGATCCATGATAAATCATCATGTAGTTTCTTCCTCTGTAAAGACACGTGGAACAGATATTTAACATGCGATAGGTTTTTTGGGAGTTTGTGTCTGATGCATTCTTCAGGGCATGTTCCATCATGATGCAACATGCTTTCTATTTCCCTGCATTACTGCATTCCAAATTCGGGCGGAATCCATCAATTATTCAATGATGTTTTACCCTTGATCGAAATAGGATGAGGGTATGTCATCCTCTCCTTCCATAGATTCCTAATCAGAAATCATCCCCTAGTTTAGGTCCCCCTTTATGACTACTACGTTGTCCGAGAAACTCATCCTTGGTACCATATCTTCATGGATTCCAGATAATTACACAACATTTGTCAATGCATTCTAATGGGTCATGTCAGGTCACCAACCTTCAATCAAGGGAGTAGTGACATTGGACATCACTGGAGTGTCTGGATGCCGAAACACTAATTATCATGGGTTTCCTCAACATATTATAGGGCTTTGTGAGGGTTCGGAATCTCGGGGAATCCCATGACATTTGTGGAGAATTTAATGCCATAGGCATGTCCCTAAGGCTCTCCTCTGCTTCCCATTTTTAATATAGGTTATTCCATGAGTTAAACGTCTAGTGGAGATGGTAACGCCATTGGTGTATCTTCTGATGTTTTCCTCTGGCATATCATGTTTAACATGAGGTAAGCCTGGAGTTTAACATCTTTTAGAGATTGAATGAATGTGACTAGAACATCCTATAGAGAATGTTCTTATTAGTACATCAGTATGATCAATAATCTGGATGGTTTACCAAATAGATGGATTAGAAAGCCCATTGAGGTTGGATCCTTGGTGGTGTGTCCCATAAAGGGAAGATATCACACCACAATGGTTGATCTGGACACCACTGAAGGAAGAAAAGGAGAAGTGATACCATGAAGGGGAACACCATGGATTACTATTGGTTGGGATTTAACCTAAGGTAGGTATCATGCGTACCCTGTGTAGATAGAAGGGATCAAAACCCACATACATCAAAGTTGTGATGAGTTGAGGTGTACACAAAGGCAAAAACCCCATAGACATGTTGGGGCTCACACATGGATTGTGGACCATAGAAAGCAGGACACTCTTGGTAGGAAGGTTATGGATTTTCTGTGTCTTATGTATGGTTAGCTTCCCAAGAGAATGGTGTGATCTCCCTAGGATGTGATAGAATGTGTAGGAGTCAGGATGGATGATGGATGGTTGAACTTAGAAGATGAGAGTAATGGGATGGAACTGACATGATGGTGATGATGATGTTGGGATTGAACCTCATAAAGGCTTCCTACGTATCCCTATGGTGGGAATTAAAATTCCATGTTGTTAGTTGGTGTGGTGGGACACCTGAGGAGGTGACCTGGGATGATGGATACAGGGATGGGACCTAGATGAAGTAGAACATCTAGGTTGGTTCATGACCTTCCCAAAACACAAAGGTTCAATGGAGAGACTGGTATGGGACATGGGTGATGGGATTGAACCTTAGGGTGGGTTTCTACATATACTCATGGCTGCGAAAAAAATCAACATAGTTCAGGTTCAGTCATGGATATAAGGGGTATATAAAGGAAAAAAAACCTAGATGCATGTTGGGGCCTGCATGTGGTTAGTAGCCCATCAGAAGAGTGAAACTCTTGGTTGGAGGGTTATGGATTGCTTGGGGATTATTCATGGTTAGCTTTCCATGAGGTGGTATAACACCTCTAAGGGAAAGACCAAGCATGTGGGTCCCAACATGGGAGGAAATCAATGTTTAACAGTGATTGGGGTTAAATATCAGGGAGCTTTCCTTTGTACCCTACCTAGAAGATAGGGATCAAACCCCATGTAGTTCGTAAGCATACAGTTTTTCATCATGCGAGAAAAAAGGGGGCATATGGTTAAACGTTCTTTGGGATGGGAGTGAACTGACGTTAAGTGGTCAAGAGTGATTGGTAATGGGCATGAACCTTAAGGAGGCTTTCAACATACCATTAATGGAGAGGGAAAAGATCAATGTCCATGTAGTTAGGTGGTGAGGTGTGGTGATTACTCACTAAGGTGGACAAAAAAGGATTTAATGTCCAATGCATACTCTATGCTTATGTGAGACAAGCTCGGAGTGATAAACAAGAGGCAAAAAAGGCCTACCGATCATGTCACGATAGGTGTGTTTATGAGAAATGGAATGGGGCTTACACATGGTTTGTGTACTAGAGATATGGATATTGGGACTTAGTCCATGATTAAGGTTCAATGGTGATAAACACCAAAGGGAGAGGGATGAGGTACCGAGAGTCACATGTTACCATCTCTCCCCTGGTCTTTCGACATGGAAGAAGAGTGGAGGAGAAACAGTTAGACCCCCTACAAGAAAGGATAGTGGCGTACACATGGATGGTTTCCCTTCCCCGAGGACATATTTCATTCCATATCAGGAGGATATCATTCCATGTGAGGAAGATCTAACTCATGTCGAGACTAGTGGGAATGGAAACTGTCTGAGGTGTGGCCCCATGTATATTGTATCAGGATATGCTACAGTTTAACATCATATGTTGGGGACAATACTTTTTTGGAAGTTTAACATCCATCAGCTTGAACGATGAGTATTATCTCCCCACCACTAGTACACACATAACTAATTCTCATCAAACCTTGGTGATGGTAAGTCACCAAAATCATCATATAGAGATGGGGTTGTGGAGTGATATAATGAGGGGATCACATTAGCATGACTATGAAAAGAACCAATAGATGTTAGAATGCCTATACAAAGACAAATGATTAAAATTAATGTAACATGAACACCTACCAGGGGACCTTGAAATCACATCGTACAAACCTGGAGGGCTGTACAGGAGAACAATGGTTTTTGAAGAAAAGGGGTTTATGAGAAGGAACCTTGCACTGCTCTAGTGCTCTACAATATGGAGAGTCTCCATGAAGGGGAATGTGTCACGAAGTGAGGTTCTATAGCCTAGAAATGTATTATTCATGAATATAAAGTGTGCATTGTGAAGTGAATGTGCTTTTGGGATGTAGGACCTTGCAGAGGTTGGGTGCCTTGAAAATTATGACATTGTGAAACAATGTACATCGAGAAGCACAGTGATCTTTCCTTGGCATGGGGTTCACATATGCATGGAATGTACTTTGTGAAGCATGACTGCTTTCCAAAGACATGAGTTCTCATAGGCATATCCTTCCTTTACAATGGATCGTGGGCTTTACGAAGGGAATCCCTGATTGAAGAGGGGTTTATATGAGCAAAGGGAAAGGAATTTTTCAATTATTCAATACCATGATGTGTTTATATTCTCCATGATTCGTAGAGAAGAGGGTGTTTTTTTATTTGAGGGATGAGAATGTGAAAGGCCTGGGTATAGGTTCTTTGGGTTTTGGGAAAGCTAGTTATTTCTTAGAAAGAGGAAGCACAATGCTAAGTGGTCTGGTCATGAAATAATTGGACCTCGAAATCAGAGGAATATCCACCTCGTTCCTTGAACATGCAAAGATCTTCGTCAGTCACTGTGTGGCTCTAATTGAGGGCTACCACTAGTGTGTTGTAGTAATTAAGTTCTCCACCATCTACATTGTGGAGGTTTAGAGGTCTCTCTCAAGTGTGGTTTAGTCTTGGAGTGCACCTTCAGCTACTCTGTGGTCGCCATAGTGGAGGCTTTTCCCACTCATTCATGATGATTATAGAGTGGGAGGTTCTTTGCGAGGATTATCTGTGAGGTTCTTCAATGAGGCATGCCTCCTTGAAATTTTTTTGGGGTTTGTTTGTCTAAGGGACAAATTTTTGGGACAAAAAATCCCCCCCCCCTCAGAATGGGAGCCAAGGTGAAATATGGGTCAGATACTGAGGCTAATTCTCCAAAACTATGGAATGTCCTAAAGAGAAAATTTGAATCAGGGGCGCATGACACAAGTTGATAATGCCATGAAGCATGCGATGTGTCAGGAAGCTCAAAAATCATCTCATATAAATAAATGGTGTAGATCGGTATTTTATCCTCATTTGCCTCTGAAATTCTATATGTTTTCTCTCGATTCACGATATTCTACAGACATTGCGATCATGATTTCTGAATCCAGACTCCATGGACCAGTGTTTCTCAATGCTACTCAGCAAGACACATAACGGTAATCATGGGATACTTTTGGCTGCACATTGGGTCTTTGACTATATGACTGCAAGCTTCGCAAGCCAAGCTCTACGAGAGTGCTTCGCAACCGAGCAATGTGACCAAGATTTGCAAACCTGCAAGGAAAACATTTCTAAAGTATCGATCAGAGGAAATTAACTACCAAGTAGTTGACTCTGAAATTCTTGAAAAAGATACCTAAATGGAGGAAATGTAGGATAACATAGGGATTGGTGAATACATATATAGGCACATAAATTATGAATCCCGAATGGTACTTCTGGAAGTGGTACAGATGAACTATCCCCTGTGTAGAAGACTGCTTTTGTACTACTTGGGGTCTAAGGGATGGGGTCTTCATCCTATGAGTTTTTAGTGATAAACCCACTTACTGGTTCAGGATCACACTAAAACAGTGTTAGTGATTCAAGGTTGCTAATGACCATACAATTTCTGATCGTATTTATGTCACGACAACATACATGTACAACCACTCCCACAATGGTGAAGGGAGGGATCTCTAGACTGAGTTGTCCCATCAAAGTATCACACTATCCTAAAGGTAGCTCTACAGTATTTGAAAAAGGATGGACCAATGAGTGGGACATTCACCAGGGTGGAAACATCACATATTATAGGACCTAGTCCTATTGGGTATGTGCAACCGATGATTATTTTGGGTAGGATCTGAGGTGATTAGGCCTTTTTGAGGCGACATGGGCTTCTTAATTCCTTATCTACCAGCTAATGTGTGTGTTGTTGGAGTTGTTTACCATGTGGTTAACTGGGACTAACGACTTCCATAATAATCCTCAGGTAGTCGGTATCAGTCTCTGAGACATCCACAAGATCTATGGGATTCCTATTCCATGGGCCATGTATGAGGAATTATTCACAGTAGAGAATTTGTGGGGAGACACGAAGCAGATTCCAAGGCTAGAAAAGGAGATGGTGGACATGGTGTAAAGTGAGGACGAGGAATTAGTAAGGGAAAATCATTTCATGTTGTGGTTCAGGAGGTTTATCAACTTCCCATTAGGGCCTAACTCTGAAGGGGAGTAACCATCAAGGAGGGTACAAGCCAAGACTCCCACCTTTCAACAAGGGGACCAATGCAGTGAAGAAAACATACATTGGACGACACTAGAACACTGTAAATGGAAGCAGTGGGTGTAAATCACCAACATTGAGCAGAAAATGGTGGTTAGGTTGGTTGCGTTCTTCTCAACACTCGTTTTTTGATAGATTCTTCCAATGGAAGACATGGACATGGGCGTATGACCGAGAACATTCAAAATGATACCCTTCATAGAAAATCTGATGTAGGTCAACCATGGGTTCCCAATACATGTGAAGTTGTAAAAGAAGTTGTGGAATATTTTTGTGTTGAAGAAGTCATTGCGGGTGTGTGGGTCATTCCATTTCTTCTATGTCTAGGTGGAATTTCACTTGATGGTTTATGAGTTCCCAAACACAATTTATCATCCAGGTTCAAACATCTATCCCTCCATCGTGATCGCAGTGGGAATCTTTCTGGCTAAGATGAGCCCACAGAGCGTGATGATCATCATCTATTATGTGGAAACTTTTGTCTTCCATCCTATTTCACTACCAATGGTGGAGTTCACCAATGATGACAGAGATAATGAAACGAATCGGTCATACCTTATTGATTTTTGGGGAGGAGCTTTGGTGGTATAGGTGGACCATGATCCCATCTGTGATCCATACACCCTGCACCAATTTTCATGGAAATTTTGGTGCATGTAGAGACTAACGCTAATCTGTTATTTTGGGTGTGTCATGAGAATAACCCTTTTATAGTGTGGAAGAT
Organism: Viscum album; assembly: GCA_963277665.1. Lineage (NCBI taxonomy): Eukaryota > Viridiplantae > Streptophyta > Magnoliopsida > Santalales > Viscaceae > Viscum > Viscum album. The sequence continues at coordinate 595,807,594 of OY728159.1, read as the reverse complement.
GTGTCTCATGTCAACCGGGGAGGATTAGATGAAGAAAAATGAGCTCCCTCTAGATGATGCCACATTTGGGTTGGTGAAAGAATATGACAAAAGCTAGTAGTTATCCTACCTAGGGGATATGCTCAAATAGAGAACTGTCTAGGTCGATGATGAAGTGTCTCTATGACCCAGATGCTGAGGTCAGAGAATTATGGGAGCACATGCTGGTGGAAGTGTGATGGAATAATTAAGGGAGGAAATATCTAATCTTGCACCAATTAGTGAGAAAGAGGTAGTGGCAAGCTCGACGATCCCAACTGAACATGCTCATGAAGGGAGGAGGGTTCCCAAATATTTTCGTAGGATTTCCACCAAAGCTCAGAGGAAACAATTTCACTACATAGACAATAATCTAAATGATGTATTTATGAAATCTTGGGACAACATGGAGGTCAACCAGAAATTCCTCAATATTATGAAAATCTAGGATCATATTAACAGCTATGGAATGGAACTTTCAGTTATTAGAAATGCTGATCTCAGTTTTCTCGTGTCCTGAGAAGAAGGGGAATGTTATATCACCGAGATAGATGACTACATGCATTCTTAGAGGTGCTTCACATAGAATGATGAGAAATGTTAAAGTAATATTGGGTTTGAAAATACCACCTCAAGCATCATCTGCTGAGTTGAGTGAGATCTTCACTTTACCTAAGGATTCAGACAACTCTTAGAGAGATGTTGCATATGGGGGATGTCCTTTGGAAGAAGTTGGAGTTAGAACTTCAATGATGGAAGATTTCTCCAGAGTTATCGAGGTAACCACATAACCATTCCATTCCAGCATGATTTTATCTATGTCACCTTAGTTTCTCAAAATACATTTTTTATCTTGAATAGAGCCTTATGAATGAGATTCCCACCCACGTTCATGAAAATATGGGATCAAGATCTTCATGTGGGTCGATGGTGATTACCGAGTTGAGAAGGGCTGCTAAAACCATAACATCACTTCCAAAGTCCTCATAGTTTACAACCACATATGCAGGGGACAACATGTGATAACATTTATGAAGACCCGTTAAGAGAATAAATCCTTCAACCTTCGTAATCCTTTTTCTCACATAGCCCAAAACAACTATCCATTTGACCAAATTATAAAATTTGCATCTCTATTCTGAAAAGTTATTCAAATGACGTGGGCTATATTGAAGATAATGAATCGGTATCTTGAGAACCCTCTCTCAAAAGGGGAACCTATTATTATGGAATCGAATTCTTAGTCTGGCTAGACTATGGTGTCTAAGGCTGCAGGTAATGCCATTGGAGAGGTGGAACTAGAGCTCGTTGAAGTTAAGCCTGACGATAATGATCATCCGAATGATGTGGATCCTATTGCTCGTTTAGATGAAGAAACTGACATTCCTAATAGGATACTAGGGGAAGACCCAACCATTGATATTGTGGCAGTATTCATAGAGTATGAACCCACCAACCTAGAAAATCAAGATGAGACTTCCTCTAATGAAGAGGACATCATGATTGTCCACCATCGTTCATGGAAGCTGACCAAGTGCTTCATCGGGAAGAGACCACATGAAAAATGGATATACTAGAAGGGGAGGAATCATTGTTGACTACATGAATAATGTTATATAAGAGTGGTTTCCCATCATCCTCATATGCTCAAATGATACTATATGGTAGAGAAAATACGTGAACATATCCGCGACCTTAGTGTGGGCTGGCAGTAGAGGAATTCTATCAACATCAAGAGACTCCATGAGGCTGATCATGAGATATAACACATGAGGGCATGGTTGAATGAAATTTTTTTTCCCTCGAGGAACATTTGGGGCTCACATCACGACTAAGGGACATACTGGTAGGGATGGAGGAACACATGAGGTAAGCTTCTCAAGAGATTGCTATTTTCGAAACCAATGAAGAACAAACCTGGATCAAGGCCAATGAACTATACACCATTTCTATTTTGGAGGAGTGGGATATTAATAGGAAATAATATATCATGCAATCCATGAGCCAGATAGCAGTGGATCTGGGTTTCTACATTGAAGAGGTCAACCAGTCCATGGGAGGGACCAATCCCTATTTGTTCTAATCTAAGTGAACCCATAAACGTACTTTCATATTATTTTTGTTATGTTGGATGCATGCATGAGTTCCATTATCTACATTTATTGATTCATTCCCATCATATCCAAGAGATATGCAATGATCAATCCATAATCTCAAGTGGGTCTTGCTTGAGGTGAGAAATAAGGGCTGACCACATCTTTATTCCATTTTAATATGAGAGTGGAAACCAGTATCTATTAAACTGAGAATCAAATAAATGCTCCGAGTTTCCAAGAAGTAGGGGGAGGCCTAAATGAAGAATGGGATTCTCAGAACAGTCGAATTTCCAGATTACCAATGTGATCTAGTGGACGAACGGGGTAACAACAGTGGCGTTGGAATAAATATGAATACAAGGGAGTGGAATTTGTGAATCACGTTACCCAAAATCTGGAACACTAAAGGGGTATAATGAAAATAAAGGATAAATCGGACCATGTTTGAATCAAAATAACCATATTACATTAGCCCAAATTGGGTACAATGAATGTGGGTTGGCCGATTAACATGATTGAAACACGGGGCGTGACTTGAAATGTCATCCATAGACATCTTGAACATTGGACCAGGATAGTAGGCGATCAATAGGTAGAGCATCCATACATTTATAGGGATCTATTAGATGTGAAATAGGATGAGGATCCAAATAAAGGGGCCCACCAAGAGTGGAGGGTGGAGTGATGGGTTGTTTGAATGGATTCCAACATTCATGAAATTACGCCACTGTAATGAAAACATATTAATTGAGTGCATTGGTCTGATCAGGGATCAAACTGATTTCTTAAAATGATCTATCAGGTGACTTCCTAGGATTTCCCATAGTTTTAAGTCATGGTAATGAGGAAAATAGACATTTAATATAATGTCGTATAATGAATATGGGGCTACCCCAAAAGGAAACGTGCAGTTTGGTACATATGCGGATGTGAATAAGCACAGTAAGATTCAACACCAAACCAGATGTTACCAGTGGGATCCTTTAGAACATGTAATAGAGGTGGAATAATTTGGGGTTGGACCGAAGATAAAGTGCTCAGGGATTCTTATATATCCTCTCAGGTTATGAATCAATCCATACATATTTATGTATTCTTATGTAGTTTATCTTCATACGGTAGGATATAGAGTGAAAGTGGAGATCCCAAAGTGGGAATACATGGTCTGGGTTTTATAGACCCCACATGAATGAGGACCAAAGTAGTCTATACCACACCTCATAATCCTTGAGGAAATATTTGATCGAGAGACAAAGGATGATAAAACATGGCCTAAGCCTGAGGAAAATTGTTCGGGCCTTCCAACATAACCCATTTGGATGGGAGTCAAGCTTGACATAGTTCTGAATATGCATTTTATTGTCATGCAGGATGAAAGGCATGTGTGGTTCAGATTCACCAATACACATCCTACCGAAACACTGAAGGCCATGTGTGTCATGATCAATGTGGGAATCAAGGAGTAGTGATGGAAATTTCCTAGTATAGGGAGGCACACATTAGGAAAAATTGAATGATTGGGCAATGAAGTCCCAATAATACTGACATGCCTACTTAATGCACAGAGATGCGTAGAGGGGTAACTACTAGTGTGTTGAAATTCCAATTAAAAATAAGGAAGTGAAAATATTTGAGTCATGGAAGCCAATATATGGATCAAAATTATGGTACCATGATGATGGAGGAAAATGGTTTACCACGTTCGAAACACATCATTCATTTCACGTTATCCTAGTGTGAGGAAGACAAATTCTGTTCTACCACAGACCATGTTTGAAATAGGAGAACTATCAAAAAATGTCATCTGATGTATTCATGGGTATTAGGCTAGGATGATAGCTGAGACAATGTGGCATGAGACTAGGTTGTAAAGGGGGTCCCTTCACACATGGAAGAAAATAGAGATCCAAATAACGGTCTCATGAAGCATATACACGAAATGAGGGAATGCATATATAAAATCCAACACTTTGGGTTCTATGCTATGGCACATTCGAGTATGCCAAAAAGACATGTCAGATAGAGGGAGTTGAATACTTTTCCATTGAAAAAGGTAAAATGGATTCAAACTCATATGTTAAGGTCATAGAGTGGACTCATGATAGGGGAATTAGTATAATGGAATTTGTGCAGAGTGGTGAAGTAGAAAAATTCAAACATGATAAGGACTAAATAGGACATACCACACTGAATTCATTCCTAATGAAAAGCCACACACATTTTAGAGTCATGATGATGTTACTAGGGTAAGGAGTTTAACTGCATACACATGGACAAATAAAAGATTTATAGTACCTGGGGATGGCCCTAATGACTAAAAGTCTTAGAATTCCTATGAATCCCACAAGGATGGTAATAAAAATATATGTCTTTCTCATTGGATGGTATTAGTTTATGGTCACAGAACTCGGACTTGGATTGGAGGAGACAGTGGAGACACATAGTGCGATTGTTGCAAAACCTGATGTGAATGAGGAAAATGGTAGTCTGCACCACACCATGCAGTACCAAGGGATTACTTTGGTCGAGGGACTGATGGTGAGAGCTTTGGATGGGCCCGAAATGAAATTCACGGGTGTTCCTATGTATCCCATTAGGATGGGAGTCAAGCCATATGTAATTCTGGTCATGTCATGCGGTTTACCATCATGCGACAAGAATGTATGAGAATTAACAGAAGATCCTCAGAGGGAAATACATGGAATTTATATCATAAACCCAATGTGAATGAGGACCCAAGAGGTCCTCACCAAAACACATTATTTTAATATAGTTCAATCCAATGGGGCCGAAAAGAGGATAGGATTTTAGATACCTAGGTCTGTACCCGAAGACAAAATGTATGAGTGTTCATACGTATTCCATGTGGCTAGGAATCAAGCCATATGTAGTTCTAAATTATGGAATTGTAGGGTAACAATTCCAGGGGAAACACTGTTATGTAGGTCTCTCCCATGCACCAAAAAAAGAAACATTTGATGGATCTTTTCTGTTATTTAGAGTGGATGTATTTTTTAATAAACTAACCTAGGATGAAGAATTTGTGCGTCACTATAAGAATCAAGCCATATATAGGACTTTAACATGTCATGTAGGATGACCGATACCAAACATAAATTAATCCCATGAAATGATACCACAATGCGGAGTCGTTTTTCATCGTGCAGCCAGGAAAATAATATCATAGTTTAGGGTAGTATCGTTGGACGACCCCTTGCATTTTAACGCAGTGCATCAAATACACAATAGTTTAAATTCATGTGGGACTAAGTATTATAGTTTAAATTATATATTTGGGTTGCACACATAAAAGTGATGTTTTAAAGGGAATGTGTATTGCGTGAAAGAGCATACCCGATGTGAATGAAGACGAGGTCCTCACAAAACCACATGCAATTCTAGGGGAGAAGCCTTAGGCCAAGGGGACAGAAATGGTCAATGGTCCAATGGATAGACATTAAGATAAAATGTTCAGGAATTCCTAAATATCCAATAATGGTAGGAATCAAGCCATACGTAGTTCTAGAAACTCCATAATGGTTAATGTTATGTGGCGTAGATGAAGGTAGGAGGGACTAGACAGTAAGGGGGAGTATGTGGTGTGGTTATTATATACTTTAAATGAACGAGGACATAATTCCTCAAACGCAACACCATAAAATCTTATAAGAGTAATGGAAAAAATAAATAATAGAAGATATAATTAATGGAGCCTCAGATGGACCCGAAGTTGAAATGTCTTGCAGTTCTTTCAAATCTCATAAGGATGGGAACCAAGTTATAGGTAGTTCTCAAAATTTTTTTAGTATAACATCATGTGACAAAGACAAGGGTGGGGGTATTATTTTATAGTCTTAGAGCTCAAATCGAAAGAAGTGAAACTATTCAAAACGAGCATGAACTTTGACCATGTCCCTTAGACCATGTGAGCTATGCTGGATATGGGAGACAATGGAGAATAAGATCATTTCATCACATGGAATACAGAGAAAAGGGTAATGGTGTGGATCCTCGAATGACACCACACCATGGATTCACCCTCTCAACACACAAACATGCATTGAGAGATAAGACCATGAGTGTCAAAATTCCACTAAACATGTTGGTGTGGAATGAGATGGGAATATGAAACCAGTATTAAAGTCTTAAGGGGGGTGGTATAATGATTAATGATAACTGTTGACCACGTTAAAAACACAACATCCATATCGTGTGACTTGAAATTGGTACAAACAAATGAGCATTGACTGCTAACGATATTCTCAATTCAGGATTTATGTCAAATTGTTGTTCAAATTCCTCAGGGATGTTGGCCCAAGACAGTAGGTGAGCACTGAGGCCTTTCATCCATATCTTTTGTGGGACCTTTCAGATGTTAATGGTGATGAAAAACCAAATAAAGGGAAACATGAAGCATATAAATGGATGAAAACATGTGCATGAAAAACTAAACACTCCAGGTGCCAAACCACACTTCATCTATGAACATTGGTGAATTTCCAAAGAGGGTTAAGGGGACAAATTTGAGAGAAGAGGAAGCAAAAAGATGGGTATAGGAAAGGTGGATGGAGGGCTCTCAATGGAGAATTATGTGGGGTTGTTGTTTCAAACCCGATGTGGATGAGACATAAGCCCTCACCGCACCACATTCCTCTCCTTAGAAGACTAGGGCCAAGTGGCCAGAAAAAAGATAAGGCTTCTATGAAATAGGGATAGACATGAATACAAAATGTCTGGGAGTTCCTACATATCCCATGAGTGTGGGAATCATGTTTTATGTAGTTCTCAATGTTCCATTTCATTTAATGTAATACGATAAGAATGTAGGGAATAGTAATCTCACAGTGAAATGTGTATGGCGTGGAAAATAACTTGTCTTGCATGAGGATATCAGCCCACATATGCAACATCATTCATGTTTCCAATAGATAACTCAGGCCGAGTGGGTGATAGAAAGAATGGATAAACCCAGGCAGGAACCAAAATAAAGTAATCAGGCATTCCTACATATCCCAGGATAAAGGGAATCAATCCATTCATAGTTCTGAAGGAGTCATGTAATTTAAATCATGCGACATGGACATGGTAGATCATAGTTTATGTTCATAGAGATCGGACTGAGATATTCCTTGTTTAATGTCGTGTGCTTGGGATAAAACTGTAGAGAATTTGAATCACCATGACCATCATTTTCGAGACCATAGAATCAAAATAAGGGTTGAGGATAACTACTAACCATTTTTTCAACACAATATACCTCTCATGTGACTTGGAATAGGAACATATAATTGAGCATTGACAGTTAACCATATTTTCAACATAGTACTTGTGTCAAATTAATGTTTGAGATACTTGAGGATGTTGTCCAAAATTATAGTTGAGCCAAGGTGGTGTGAAACCACGATTCTAGGGGGTCCTTTCTAATATGAAAGATGATGGAAACCGAAATGGTGGGATTCATGATGTTTAGCGGTGCTAGTGTAGCCTAATGTCCGGTGATAAGGATGATGGATGAAGGAGGGTTGTCTCAAAGGGATGTGCATGGCATGAAAAAAATAGCCTGAGGTGAATGAGAACATAAGGTCCAAAACACACCTCACAAATCTAAGTGAAAACATTGGCTAAAAGGTTGGAATATTTAAGGGACCTAAGTCTAGGACATGATTTAAAAGTCCCCTCATTTCAACTTATCCCAATAAGATAATAATCAATCTGTACATAGTTTTGAAATGTTAAAAAGTTGAACGTCATATGACAATGATATAAGAGATCTTATATTGAGGGCATAGAGCTCAAACCATTTTGTTATTTATCATCATGCGGAATACGTGTGGTGTATTAACATCCCCATAGATGACTATAGGTACATTAATGACTTGCTAGAGGGTAATACAGTTTAACATCATGTGATACTAGTGATGGGTAGTATTTTTCCCTTCATACATTTTTTATCATCGTACAGTAAGGCCCAAACAATTTAATATCATGTGGGACTAAGAGAAATAAATCCAGGAGGATTTTTCATTAGTGGGAGGTGTAACACACGAATCATCAATGGTGACCAACGTGTATGCACTATTGGGCTCTAGCTTCAGTGCCTTCCTCCAAGGTATCATTGTAATTCTCTGAGCCAACACCATGCCTCATTATAAGAAAAATGGATGTAAACCATCTTATTGAAGGCTCTAGCTATCATGTTCTGATGCATTTCCAAATTGTGTAGGGAATAATACCTATTCTCATAAAGCGCTTCCAATTCAGCCAGACGAATTTCAGATACTTTTTATGGTACATGCTGGTCGTAGATGGCTATACGTAATGAAGGTAACTGAATCACGATGGGTAGTACTGCCTCTGTTCCGATCCCAAGGGAATATGGGGTAACTTGACTATATTTATGAGTCATCGTCCGATATGACCAGAGAGCGTTCGAGAGATTTTTCAAACAAAATTTCTTTTTATAACCAACCATATTATGTATAAAGTAAGAGAGGGATTATTTAAATGGCTCAATATACCCATTTAGTAGCTCATCATTGTAATATGTGTGATTAGAATAATTATTCTACTTGGAATACTACTTCATCATCTCAGTATCTAGGAAGATGGTGTCCTTGTAGGTGAGGATGTCCTGAGGGACTCAGAATCAGTAGATGAAATTTGATCTCACAATCTCAATTATATAACGGTCCTTAACATCTTTAAGTATAAATTCCTAATCCCACTTGAAATTTTTTTTGCGGTCATGAAGAACCTGCACTAGAGAGCTCTTGTCAGTGGATATGGTCCCTCAACATCATGTCCCAAGAACGCAAAGGGCCAAGAGTACATGGTAGAGTGGAGAGGTCATGGGGGTGATGAACTAAATTATCATGGATTTGTCATGCGTGGAAGCTATTGGAATGTCTAATACATTCACTGATCTTGGTGGGACAAAATACCCCATTATGTTAATCTTATAAAAGGGTTTCTACCATATCTGATAACCCTTACTATAACCTGCATGAACCTTTTGCATGACCTGAGAAATCTTACCTCTATGAATGCAATAAATTAGAATCCCATCAAAACTATGTCTATAGAGGATCTTCTCAAGGTTCGGGCTACCTTGGTGGGTGAACTGCACTACCCTCTGATGGTCTCACTCACGTTCGACTTTATCTTCTAGGAGATTACCGTGTGAGAGATACTCGATAAAGGGGATCCTCCTGTCTGGGGTCACTTCTAATATTGTGGAAGGGGGACCTTGAGGTATCGATTTAGAGGCACTGGTTGTATTATGTTTTTAATGTGGGTATCATCATCGTTCAGAGTGACATGAGCGATTACACTTTGATGAAGCACATGGATAATCAAAGCAACCTAGTCAGGATCAGTAAGAGATGCAACCATAATGGCCAAGGCATCTTCTCAGTCATTTTGCGATCGTGGGGCATTTGTAACTTCTAATCAAATTGGGAACTGGGAAATCATCTATTGGGTAAACTCTAATAGTGGTATAAGCTCTAGTTTTCTGATAACGTAATAACCATTGATCTTCTTGTTGATGATTTCAGAGTAGACATTATCATTAAAGTGGGGAACTTCAATATTTACTTCCATCTGCAGACTAGGGATGGGATCCTAGTACTCTCCATCATTGTTTGTATAACCATCTGACAATAAGAATGAATATGGTAGGACATCTTATGCAGGCTTGATGAAGACAATACCATGGCCCACTCTTTTGAGTCTGGGATCATTAATCCTTCTATCGGTGGGGATTTAGGAAGTGTAATAAATGTAAATATTTCATTAAATAATTAATAATTTAATGATAGGATGACCATATATTAAATTTTTTTATCCAGAGACTATTTTATGGGTGTTGGATGGGAGGAAATAATTTCTTCCAATACCTATACATTGATATCCATATAGGTAAAAACCATGATGTCGAACTCTTAGAGGATCACTGCACACCGAGCTGCAAAACCTATCAATATGGGGTGGTTGCGAATTTACATCAGTTAATCCACTCGGGACTCCAATTTTATATTGTAGTATTGCATGTAAAGTCACTATTAATGCACTGAGAATACTATCCCAAGGCATCTCTTCTTGGTAGAGGAGGATATGGTCTCAGTATCAATGAGCATGTGGCTGAGATAGTATAAATTATTCTCTATTTCCCCATTGTTCGACTAAGTTAAAAGGGTGCCGCGAGAACATTCTAAAGAGGTCACATACATGACCAATCAATTTTCAGTAATGTGTGGAATTAGAACCGGTGGGCGTAGAAGGTATTACATGATTTCCTCAAAAGCGATCTGACAGTCCTCATCCCACAGATAATTACAACTATTATTCTTGAGCTAGGAAAAGGTATTACACTTCCAGATATATTTTCGATGAATCATGGTACGTAGGCTAGGTGTTCTTGAAATCCTCGAAGGTCGTGAATGATGCTTGGTGGATTCATCTAACTAATGTCATTGATCTTCAATGGGTCAACCTTAATGCATCTGTACCTGAAAACGAAGCCAAGAAACATTCTGTAGGTTACCCCGAAGATACACATCAAAAGGTTCATATTCAGTTATCAAGAACGAAGGAAGCCAAACACTTTATAAAGATATTTTATATGGTCTTGGTGCTATCACTATATGACCACCTGATTTTCATTGTATAATTACCCCAATTAATCTATGATCAGCTAGAATATATGGTGTATTGCACTCTAGTAAGTAGCACTTTCATTCATTAGACAAAAGGCACTTTCCTGGTAGCATAAAGTATCTTTTTCTTCCCTTAAGGTACTATATTATTCATCCTAGGGGAAAATTAATATTTTTTTATACCCAAAAAACCCATCCACGAAGGATAGATCATGGAACCAAGCGGTATCATCAATTAACCGTTATGTTCCCGGAAGGGGAAAGCATCCTTTTGACAACAACCATTGAGATCCTAGAAGTCGATGCAAACCTTGATCTATCCATTATTTTTCATGATGGGCTCAATGTTAGATTACTATCTTGTGTAATGGAACTCTATTGTGAATTTGGCTTTCATGAGCTTATCAACCCCATCCTCGACCATGGCATAGTGAGAAAGGTGCCTTTTATGGGAGGTTGTTTCAACCTGTGATGATTTGCTGGAAGACTGAGGTGGTGGATGGTGACCTGAGGATCTTGCCATGGAATCACACAATAACTCTAAGTGAATACATCATGATACTACTTCAGGAAATCCACATAACACTATCACTCTTCGATAGACATAGTGTCACTGATCAACGTTGGTTATTGATCTGTCTCATTACTGAGGTTCACTTGTACCAATTCATTGACCATGGTGGTGAAACCCTATTAGAATGTAGGAGGATCACCTACAAATTCTATTCTTCATATCTAGTGGAGGGATTATCGGTAGGAGGTGATTCTTCTGAATTAACATATCATGATGGGACATTGGTGCCAGCCTAAGAGGCAGTGGACACCTCATGGGGGACTCATGTCCTGCTGAAACAATAGTGATGAATGTTTCCTCCCCGATCAAACTTGGACATCGACCCAAGGGTCCACATTTGATGATATAAAATAAATAGTGAAGCATCTCCTTGATCCAGTTTATCCCATCCAGGAGAAACAAGAAAGTATGACGTATTTTCGTTGCCATAGGGTGGACATCCAGATACCTTATGAGCATTGGGGGATCTGGGATAACCCAAATCTGATATTTATATGAGTACGTGGTGATCATCCAGTGTTCATTGGACTTGGCAATGAAAATCCACCTCATTTTGGAGACAAAAAAACAATTCCCCAAATCTGGGTCATGGCCTCCAATCAATGGATCAGGAAAATGTAGACGTATTCCATGTTTGTTTGTGGGTCAGTCACAGTTGTAGTATTTTCAATTGTTGTCTGCTCTATCTCGTTATAGCCATGTTATTTTAGGTCAAAGGGAATCAGATGAGACTCAAATAACCCAATCAATCAGAGTATCTGGGTTAGGATAAGGTTGATCCCAGATCCTGTGTCGACAAGATAGTGGAGAACCTCCCCACTATAGAAATTCATAGTGATGTACAGGTGGAAGATGTTCCCATGTGTGGTAGAACCTTCATCTTTTCTAGAGAAAGAGATAATGATCTAATATTCCCCATGCTATACTACATCAACATGAATGGATTTGGCGAGTGGTACTTATTTCTAAAACTAGAGGGGGATTCTTAATTCCTTAGAAAGGGATTCATGGATATCTACTGATATAAGAAGAGCATAGAGGATATTTATTTTTTTAGTAATGCATGCAATATGCTGGAGAATATTGTATTTTAGTTCCAGGCATGAACTTCTACTGAAAAGAGGTCTCTCTGTGGAAAGAGGTAAGACATTCCCTTCTAGTTGAATCAGCGACCAACGAGTGCTGGGAATGTCCCACTCCACAGTAGTCGAAATGTGTGGCGTGACTAACAGATGAGGTCCATATGGCTATATCTGATCCAAAATAGATCATGGTTGGTCATATCATGGATTGGTGGCTTTGCCTTGTCAAGTAGTACAATTGGCGTTGGAGGTGGATCTGATGAAACAAAAAGAGAAGGATGCACGTGATGAGCTCTCTGATGGGCATGTTGTATGGTATTAGTGCCAGGCATATCCAATATGGAAACATAGACCAATGAATTCTTACAAAGCACATAACAATGTCTTCATCGACACTAGAATCATCAGGGGATATTAGGAGGACCCGTTTGGCACTCTTCGTCATCAGGAATCATGTAAGGGTTTGCCAACTCCACGGTATTAACTGAAGCGTACCCTTAATCAGCACATGAAGAATCCTCAATAATTGGACATTTTCTTGGGGAAATATATATTTACAAGGTAATGATATAATTGAGAGTATGGTATGATGATGTCATTAGTGGGGGACTATTCTTTCCCTTACATCATCAATGACTACACTTCTCGGAAGAGGAATACTGTGATAATGACACAGATGTAGTGGCTACATGTAACATGGTGACATCTCAAGGCCCAGGTTGGTTCAAACATGCAATGATAATACAATGGGCATGGAAAATTACCTTGAAGGTCATCGGGTCATCGTATCGTTGAGTCCCATGATTAGAAACCTGCTATCATTCACCTTCACGGTCACTGTCACTATTAAGATTAAGAAACACACATGCCACATATGGTGGGGATGGACCTGACCGGAATTTTATTATTGAAATAGTCATAAATTTAGTATAAAATCACATAGAACTATTTAAGGGTTTGCCTAAGGATTTGGTGATATGGGATGTAATTGGGGTGATCAGTGAGATTTGCCTCATCTTGTCTCTTTTGTTCCAAAAACTGTAAGATTCTCTTAGTCAAGGCACTTTGTAAAAAATCAGGGACTTAATCCCCATTAAATTAATAGGGCCAGTTCCTTCTATCGAGGAAGGGGGATCTAGGATCCTGGACTTGATGAGGGCTTAGGGAATCCAATAAAGGAGTTGGAACATGATTATCTTGCCTAGGTGGCAGCGGTGCGTTACTTAAGGGAGACTTCCGATTCTGATGTGTTTGTTGTTGGGTAAGAGGTTGTACCTAAGGTGGGGGGCCTTGGAGAGTTTGTAAATGTGGTTCCACTAGTTATAAATTTGGCTACTTAGGTGCCTCTATTTGTGCTACCACATAGGGCTTTTCCCTATTAGCTCTTCTATTGGGAACTACAGGATACAATGGACAAGCATGCTTATCATGATTCGAAGATTATTCTAGCCAATGGGTTTTTTCAAAAAAAAAATCATGAAACATCCCTGCAATGTTCAGAGTGATTAGAGAAGGGACCAATTCAGTTTTACATTCCCCACACACATTGTTTGCAGCTGTTCCTAAGTCAGCGACATGTAAAGGGAGTATATGTGGCCTTTCAACGTAGAGAAAATGTCTGCGACTCATTGTTTAGGCATCTACATCCAATTGAAGAGGTCAGAAATACACATATTCTGGGTTGTGGAACTAAACTGGTTGAGAAACATCCTACGATGATCCTCCCAACCTGATAGTGACTCAATGGGTAGTTGGTGGTACCAGAAAAAAGTGGGCCCTTATGATGTTTGTATGAAACTACGGAGATTAGAAGCCTCGTGCTGCACTGGAGTTCCCAGCAAGGGTCCACACCTTGAAATAAAGTGGGCCAAATGCCATAGTGGGTTACCCATAGCATTAAAAGGGGAGAAGGTAGAATTTTCATATCTAGTTGTTTCTAGAATATTATCCACCCATCCCGGATATGGATTACCATCAGGTAGGATCACCACTTTTCAGGTTTCCATAGCCTTGAGGCGGGAAATAAGAGTAGCCATATGCTTATCTAATATAGGGATTCATGTCTTGATGAGAATCTCTAACCACCAGTGTGTTTGTAGGATCTTTAACATGATAAGTAGGCCCATTGGATCATGGAATGGCTAGTGGGATGACTTGCAGGGCCACCATAGTTACGAACTATGAAGCGCCTTGCGGAACATGTGGTTGGTCCCGAGGAGGTTTACCATCCAACTTGGGTAGATTTGGTAATTAATATCACACCCTATTACCATAATCTCTATCTCTACCATCTCTATATAGGTATTATGGTCATGGTCACCTAGAGACAACTTTCCGGGGGGATGTTATAATGGACCCTACTTCCCCGATAGAGGAATACTATAGTATGGTAATTGTTCTGCAACACGTTCAGCGAGAATGTCATCATCCAGTTTTTTATGTTTTGTGATATGTTGACACAACACAACATTTTTGGGGTTGTCTTCCATCTTTTCCATTTATCTAGATAGATCATAGGGTTTTATGGTCCCATAATGCTCTTTAACCTTATCGATGTTCTGACTGAGAGATAATGACTCAGATGGTGCAAGAAAGACCAGTAAATTTCTTTTCTGGTGAGTAACCCTACCCAAATGATCAAATAGGTGTGATACCACCTCAGGGGGTATGTTCTCTTCAAGGAGACCTAACTCAGTTTCTTCCTCTGATAGGTTATCCATATTAACTGTGAGTGTACTTGATTGAGTATCCTCAATATCGTTTTCTAGGTTGGGTTGGCACCAGATAGGACTGAAACGAGGGGCAGTATACGTCCCCCACACATGTATATGGACATGGGGGGAATCCTACATAATAATTTTGGGGAGCACCTTTTCCTCTGGATGTATCATTGCTGGAAGGTCTGATGATGACCGGGCAACTTAAGGCACTAATCCCTGGGGAGCACAACTAAGTAAACCATGGGTAATTACTGAACGATGTCTTCAATGTGTTCCTAGATCTTAGGGAAATACATATATTGATGAATCAAATAGATGTGTGTTTCTCAGAGAGTTTTATCCTAAGCACATGAAATCGTATAGTGTAATAGATTTCAGAATAGTAAAACATGATGTTATAATGGGCCATGACATCTCTAGGTACTGGTTTGCTGCAAGGATGACCCACAAGACACTCAAATTAGACCTGGGATCCTGCACTTGGTTTCCCCATTCATCAACAAGTGTTCTCTAAGGAACTGGTAATGACACTTATGTGGACTATTGTGATGTTAGATTGGCTGGTGGAGAGTACGATGCCTGAGTTGACAAATCGCCACATCATTGGTTGTATTCCAAAGAATGAAAAGACTGAGCCACCACATCCTAGTATGATGTACTGGTGACCACATCATCCCAAGTAGGGGAAATGGTTACTGACGGTGGTTCATACTATTTCTCATCCACTATTAGCCCCAAGAAAAACTTCCCATGATCTCTGGTTGATGTAGAGAATGATCATGTTGATCATAGGGAGAATTTTGCAGCAAGGACCTATACAGAGGCCAAATCTTCCTCATCGTGAATGTATATTTTGAGGGATAATGAAATTGAGTTGATATAACATTATGAAAGGATGAGGATTATATGACCTATTCTTTCCCTGACCTCGACATAGATTATCGGGTTAAGGGTTACCTCGCCGAATCGCACTCCACCTCAAAGTCCGAGAAGAAGAAAAGTTTCATAGTAGTTGGAAACTTCCCATTATTACACCTTTAGAATAAACAATCCTCCATACTTCCCCATTATGGATATTCCAGATGTGGTAGGTTTTTGACACAAGGAGTACATTTCCGAACTATTAATTGGATGGAGAGTACTTCGTCCTGGGTGAGTCAGGGTGTGAGAAGCACCCAGTCAAAAGTCAAAAGGAACACAGGGAAGGCCTCAACTTCCAATAGTTAGTTCAGGGTGGGGGGACCTATATGGGACGTTTTAGAGTGGGTAGGAACTCCACTATTATTATTGGGTGCATGGAAAGTTCTTCCATGTTTATTTCCCTTGGTGGTGACGGTACGAGGGGTCCTTTGTACTGGTCAAACTGAACATGAGGAAGACCTCCATGATGGATACAAATGAAGTGGGTTAGACCTCCACATCTATGATTACTGATATAGGAAGGACCATTGTTTGATTCATTAAGAATATGTAGAAGATCTCCCAGATGATGGTTGTCCATGTGAGGAGAATCTTTGCATCGGTGACGTGCGATAGGAAGAATTGATCCGTACCTATGATCATGGGTGCACCATGAAACATCATTCTAGATGTTAGTGCGGAGGGTAATACCTAGGTCGGAAACCAAGAGAGTCGTCCCAACCTTCATGTGCAGTGGTTGGAGCCTTGATCTGGGTTGGGAATAGAAGTTCTCATATTTATTATAAATGGCTATTTATATTATGTGTCAGCGGTGGATCTGGCCACAATAGCCATTGATGATGATGATGATGCCCCTGGAGGGAGTCCTCTTTAGCATGCAACCGACAATGGGGTCTGGTTAACTAGAATGGGGTCGGTGGTGCATGTGTGTTACTCACCTTCTCCCCAGCCCATGGGACTGGGTGGTGGCACTAACATGGCCCTGGGTGAGCCCACAATGGTGGCCCCCAGGACAGGAAAACAGATAGACTAGCCCAGACTTCCCTTACCTCAATGGAATAAGGGAGAAAGTCATCAAAGCATCTCTAGGAGAGAATCATAAAACTGTTATAGGATGGATTGGGGAGCAGTGTCTCCCTTTTCATCCCATTTGGGAGATGGTGATGATGATGCACAGAAGCATCTAGTTTCTGGTAGGCCATATCAGGAGTTGGGATAATCCCTTCTTCCACATACAATCTGATGAGGGTGTAGATCAACCTCCTATGAAAAATTTCCGATGATGAGGTAGGGTGTGGGTTTCCAACATCCATGGATATGGAGGCCGTCACAGAGGAGACGATGCCAATCGGGATGGCCACATTGGTGTTTCCCCAGACCCTACAAAGGTGGGTGTTTGGTGATCATTTTTCTGACATAGTTTCTTAGGTCTTTCAAAGTAGGAAGATTAATACATTATCACTAAAAGGAGGAAAGAATTTTCCAGTGACCAATTCCATTCAATCACCCTTTATTGTTAAGAAGGATCCACGCTGACAACGTCAGAGACTGGGATGTCCAATGATCTGCTTCCCTAATATCAGGTGAGTTTCACGCCAAGGCCACTATTTTCATGGTGTGACCTGGAACCGGACAGATGGATCCGGTGACACTTATGTCGACTGATGTCTCAAAATATACTAATTTCCACATTGATGAGAATATTCATGTTAGGTTTTCCATTTCATTTTCCAATTATTTTGTTAGGTTGTGCATCGTCATGCTGCGATGGACTCGGCTATTGCACCATTTTCCTTCTTTCTAAAGGTAGGAGTCATCCATCACATATTTAGGGATGTTTGATCCTTGATCAAAATAGAAACATGGGATTCCAGCCTCTTATTCCGTGGATTACTCCTTGTAATTAATCACATAGTTCAGGTCTCCCTTAAATAATAATACCTTGTTTGTGAAAATATTCCCTGGTGCCATATCTTCTTGGACCCCGGTTAATTAAACTAATTCTATTACAAAATTACAAGGGGTCAAGTCATGTCTGCAAACTTCGATCAATGGAGTTGTCACATTGGACATTACTGGCATGTCTGGATGCTGAAACACTGAGGCGCCTAGGGTTCTTCCCCTTAAGATAGGGCATCTCAAGCGCACAGCAGCCCGAGGCATCCCACGTTGAGTGTGGGAAATTGTATGTCATAGTCATGTCCCTGAGGTTTTCCATATATTTTCATGTTTAACATATTTTATTACATGATTTTAAAATCTAATGGATATGGTTACACAAAAGGCATGTCTTTTGAGGGTTTCCTCAGGCATATCAGGTTTAACATGAGGTAATCCGTGTTTTTATCCTATTGTAGAGACAGAATGATAGTGATTAAAACATCTCCTAGAGACACATCAAATTGGTACATCTCTAAGACATAGCATCTGGAAGGTTTACCATATGTATGAATTAGAACTCCCAGTGAGGACGGATCCAAGGTTGTGTGTCCCATAATTGTAAGATATCACACAAAAAATCTTGATATGGACACAAATGAGGGTGGATCGGGGAATGTGAATCCAACAAATGGAACACCAAGGCTTTCCATTTGATGGGATTAAACCTCAAAAAGATTTCCTACACACCCTTTTTAGATGACAGGGATCAAAATCCACATTGTTTGCAGGGGTGATGAATTGGTGTGTAAAAAAAGGATGACTACCTAGAGACATGTTGGTGCTCACCCATGGATAACAGCCAATCCCAAGAGGGGATCTCTTGGATGGATTGTTATGTATTGTTTGGGGATTATGTGGGGTCAGAATCCTGAACGAATGGTGTGATACCACCAGGATGTGATGGCCTGAGTAGGAATCAAGATGAATGATGGGTGGATGAACGAAGTGAATGAGAGTAATGGGGTGGAACCAATGTGATGGTGGTTGTGATGTTGGGATTGAACATTATAGAGGATTCCTACATATCCCTATATAAGGGAATCAATTTTCACATAGTTATGTGGGGAAATGGGACCACTAAGGTTGTGGCCCTTGAGGATGGATGCATGGATGGGACCCCAGGGAGTAAAACCTCCCGGTCGGAGCATGACCTTCTTGAAACACTGAGGGTCATGGGAGAGACTAGGATGGGACATGGGGGATTTGATTGAAACTCATGGAGAATTCCTACATATACCCATTGTGGGGAATCAATGTCCACATAGATTAGGATGGGTCATAGAATCTAGGTGTATATAAAGGACAACAACCAGGATACATGATGGGTCCTACACATGGTTAGCAGCATATCCCAAGAGGGACACTCTTGGATGGAGGGTTACAGATTGTGTGTGGATTATGTAAGGTTAGATTCTCAAGAGGTGGTCTAATGACACTAAGGGATGAACCAATAATGTGGGTCCCAATAGGGGGACACCAATGTTTTCTACTGATTGGGGTTGAACCACATGAAGGCTTCTTACATACCCTGCATATGAGACATCAATCAAAACTGAAATAGTTTAAAATCATACAATTTAGCATCATGTGGGATGAAAAGGGGCAATACATTTTAATGTATTGTGAGACATGGGTGATCTAATAGGAAGTGGTCGGGACTGATCGGTGATGGGATTGATCCTCATGGAGTCTTATTATATACCTTTACTGGAGAAGGAAATGATCAATGTCCACAATGTTCGGTGATGAGAGGTAGGGATTACACAATATGGATGCCTAAAAAGTGTGTCATGGTCAATTCTTACTCTAATATCACGTGAGACATTAATGGTGTAATAAACAAGATGAAACAAAGACCTGATGATCACATCACAAAAGGTGCATCCATGAAGAATGGAATGTGGATTAAGTGTGGTTAGTAGACAAGGGAGATTGAGATTGGGACATACTCCAAGATGGAGGCCCAATGGATATAAATACCTATGGGAGAAGGAAATGGTATCGAGAGTCCAATTTTCCCATATCTCCTCTAGACTTTGAATATAGAAGAAGAGAGGAGGAGCAAGGGTGTTACCCCCTGCAGGAAAGGATAGAAGATTATAACATGATGGTTTCTCTCCCCTGTGAATAGATGTCATTCCATGAATGGTGGATCTCATTCCATGTGAGGAAGATCTCAATCCCATGGAGACTAGTGAGCATTGAAAATGTTGGAGGTGAGGCATCCCATGTATATTACATGGTGTGAGGCTACAGATTAATGTCATGTACTGGGGATGATGATGCTTTTCAATTTAACATTTTTCATCTCGGAAAATGAGGATCCACTCCACACCCATAGTATTTACATAACCAGAATTCTTTAATCCTTGGTGAAGGCTAGGCAATGGTAATTCCATATGGGGATGGGGTTGTGAGTGATCCAATGAGAATATAATGTTAGCGTGACTATGTTAACAAGAATGAGTCATTCGAATTCCTATTTGAAGAACCATTGAGATAATAAATGCAACACGAAGGACCACCCAATGGACCTTCAAATCACTTAGTACAAACCTAGACGTCTTAATGAGATAAGTAGGGTTTGTGAAGAAAAGGGGTTGACATTAAGGGATCTTGTGAGGCTCTATTTCTCCAAAAAAAATTGGAGTGACTCTACGAAGGGGTATGCTTCATGAAGTGAGGTTGTCTAGCCTAGGAATGGAGTACACATGCATTTTAAGAGTGCATCATGAAGTGCATGTGAATTTGTAAAGTGGGACTTCGTGGATCCAGGGTGCCTTGAAAGGTGATGCATTGAGAATAAATTCACTTCGCGATGCCTAGTGATATTTCCATTTCATGGGTTCCACTAGTCCATGGAAGGTACATCACAATGAATGAGTGATTTGTGAAGACAAACATTATAATAGGATCCCTATCCTTTGCAATGGCCTATGGGTTTCATGAAGGGCATCCCTAATTGAAGATAATTTTAATGTGAGAAAAGTTAATGGTTTTTTGAAATGATTGAATGCCCTAAAGAGTTCATTTTCTCCCTGTTTTGAGGAGTATAGGGTTCATTGTGATTTGAGAGGAGAAATGAAAAATGGATAGTATATCAGTCCATTGGGTTTTGTAGAAGCTTGGAATTTATATGCAAGAGGCAGCGTAAATCATAGAGGTCAGATTGCGAATGAATTAGACCTAAAAATCATTTTCATATCCAGAAGTTCCTTGGACCCACGGAGCTCTCTATCATCCAATACATGTCGCTCGCAGAGGGCTCCATGTAGTGCACCATAGTTATAGAGTTATCATTCATCAACTCCACAGTGACACAAATATCTCTCTCTCGTGTGCATCATAGTTTCACATTCTCTATTTTTAATGCACAATGACCATAGAGGAGGATTTTCCTAATACATTGCATAGAACACTGTGTCGTAGGGGCTTTGGAGGCTTCTCTATGAGGTTTCTCTATGAGGTAGGATTCCTTGGAATTTTTGTGTGGTTTTATTTTTCATGGGAAATAATTTTGGCGCAAAAAATGGTCCATGTGATAATAAGCCATCCCAATCATATCATAAATTACCAAACAGAAAAATTTATATTTCACTTCACTTCCACTTTTTACAAAATTTCATAACCTCCAACCATTGGTTAATTTGTAGGAACACCATTTCACCAACAATGAATTATAGATCTCATGGATGGTTATAATAATGAAAATTATGTTTACTTTGAGTTTCCTTGATTTTATTTAGAATAGATCAATTGTTCTCTAATATTTCATTAGCTAACTCATGTACTGATAGATTTCATCCTCTATATTCGTCCCAATATGTTATAGTTCTAAACTATTATCCATTGATATATTCGTACGGATCCAATAAAGTACTCATGTGAAAGCCAGTATAGTATAAATAAAAGTTATAAATCCTAATAAATCAGGAAATGTATAGAAAATAATGTCAATATATCCTCTAATTTTTAATGGCCTTCTTTGACTTGAGATCTATTTGAGTATAATAAAAATTACAAAAAACCATTAATATTATATATATTTTTGAAGGATTCTCCAAAACATCGAGGTAATCCTCAAATCGAAATAAAATAAAATAAATTTATTACCCCATATATTTATTCAGATTTTTTAATGTATTTTTTTGAAAATCTGATAAGTTGAAAAAATATTCTACGATATAAATGATGTACATAGAATTCATATGGTAATAAACTAAAACCCAAATAGAATTATGGCTATTATAAGTTTTGGGGAGTCGAATGATGAAATTAGTTGTTATTTTTTCCCATTATAATTATAGTATTAGAAATGGTTATAAAATATTTATATACTTATACATCTCAGCCATAACATGAAGACATACCAATCACCAAGATGTATACTCTACCAAATCTCTCTTCATGTTGTCCCAAAAGAAAACTATTTCTTGTATCTATATAAATTTATAAATCTTGGATGAATACAGAGAATGGATCTTTGATCTTCTTCTAATTATTACTTATACAATTAATGTATTTATTGGACACATACACGGTTTGAATCCTAATCATCCCATCGTTGGAATGGATGAACTGGGAATCATTTCTCACCTTCTTTTGTGGTTTCACATTATCCTTCTATAACGTTTTAATCATCAAATTGATAGATGAATTGAAAATCATTTGTGAAAGATAAAATATCTCCCTATCCATAATGATTTAATTACCCACACATTGTAAATATATAAATATTGAATATTTTTTATCCTAATCATAGATTAGCTAGCCTATGTCTTTCATATAAAAGAATACAACATCACATTCACACCATATGGTGTTAATGTATTGAGAAATCATAATTTTAATAAACTCCAACCATCAAATTATGATTACATTTGACTAAATTTTGGGTGAATATATTCCTTCAAATTTAATTATAATGATATATTTCACACCACTCCCTATAAAGATAACGTCATCATATATATACCTAAAATATTACTTTAGCCAACTCCAATTCTTGTGTGAGGTAATATTTCACATGAACCATCAACTAAAGTGAAGAATAACCTATCACCATATCACCATATACCCTTTTCAATGCATTACAATAAATCAAACCCCTTATTCCATATATGGTAGTGGAATCATGGGTTTACTGACCAACTGTCTCATCTGTTCCATGTCATTTTCAACACATTTATTACTCCAAAGGATCATAGATTCTTTATGAGTTAACATGCTTACTAGATTATATAGCTATGAGAAATACCTCAATAATTAGAAATAATATAATGTTAATCCATGAAATATATGGATTGATGTCAAAGTGTTTAGTCTAGGAAAATGTTTAATAAACACTTTCTTTGACGGATCCACAAATATACCCTCTCTAGAGATTAAATGATCCAAAATGGAAACATTATATATAAAAATTCAAAATTGGTAATTATTAATCAAACGTATCATTTATATGGTATTAAATACAATCCTAAAGTTTTTTATGCTCTTATTTTCCCATAGAATATATATTAAATCTTCTATAAAGAATACAAAAAATAAATCAATGTAATTCATAAAGGCTGTATTTATTAAATCAATGAATATAATTGGAAAATTATAATGACCCAATGAAATAAAAATATATTAATAGTCTCCATACCTCATTAAGATTGATATATAGTTTATGAATTCACATTTAACCCTCAATTATCAGTAACTAGATTGATGATTAATATTTTAAAATTATCAATATCCTTATAATTCATTGATCAAATAACAAATAAGGGATAGTGGATACTCATTATTGATCATGATTTTTTAATTTCCAAATAATAAATGCATAGTTCAATTTTTCTATATTTATTATTAGTTAAATGAATATTTTAACACCATTATTTTATGCATGGGTGAATGAAAACCCTATCAATAATGCATCCTAATTGGAAACATTCCATATGGTGTATTTGAAATCGGTGTAGTATGATGTAAGTGTTATATTCAAATCCTAACTTAACTCCTCAATAAATTGATAAAAAATATCTATACAATAGGTATATCATTTATTTTTGGTTTCTCTCAAACCATATGAGTTAAATACCCCCTTTTAATAAGAATCATGTCCCTTGAAGAAGTTGTAATATCCAGTAGAATTTCATTTTTAAAAAAATTGTGATTAAAACTCAAATGTTGTATTGTAATATTGAATGTTAAATAAATTCATATTAAACTGATATGGGATATATATATATATATATCTATATATCCCATACATACCCAAAATCACATCAAAATTAACTATGGGAAGAATAAAAACATTTTTAGGGAGCACATTCCCATAATATTGAATTATGTAAGATTCACTAGATAGATATGAGTTCCTAGTAAAACTTTTATTTTGTAATACTATTTCAACATATAAATATCTAGGTGACAATGTGACACTAATAGAAAATTAAGTCAACATTAAAGTATGGGTTTAACCATAATCAAAAAATACAATAGTAGTTCTACAATGGATTGTAAATGCACCTTTCACCACATCATTATCGAACCCCAAATCAGTAATATTGATCACATGAGATATAAATTTTTGTCTATGTTTAATAGGATATTATGGGAGATCATTATAAAAAACACCTAATATTTCACACTGGTTAACATAATTTATATACATTTTTCAATTATAGCATTGGAGTGTTGGTGGTTATTTAAATAGTTATTTCTACCAAATATTATCATTAATTATATTCGTCCCATTTCATTGTCATTCAATATCCTAATAAAATTATTCTTAACAAATAAAACATGTACTAGTCACCTTTAGACAATTCACTCAATGTTTCCTTCCACACTCTTGGAAATATGTAAAAGTCAACCACTACCCTAAATGTTTTTTTATATTTATTTATTTTTAATTCCTTATATATTTTCTTATATAAACCATTATATTAATTAATAATTACATTTTCTATTTCCACCATGGTAGAAAATCTATAAATTTTAACATAGGTGCTGAAGTATCTTATATATAAAAACATTTAGAGAATTTTTTTAATCCATAAGAAAATAAATCATTCATCAATTACAGTTTAAAAACAATATAAAAATCATTCCTCACAAGTATGTAAAAAATGTATCATAATTAATAATGGATTTGTCATCCTTTTTTTGGTGCTCATGAAATAAATTCTCTATCATTATATGAATAATACATGTAATGTAAATCTTAATGATTAATAAAAAAACACATGAAAATTAACAAACATTATTTAATCCCATTTTACTATATTTTTTGTAATAGTAAACCATTTATCCACTTAAAAAACCAAGTGATAAAAAAATAGAATAACATTTTAATGTTTTGACAGCAAAAGATTCAAAATTTATTCTTAATGGTATTTATACATTTCAAAAAATAAAAGAACATATTAGAGGACCCAGATAATGAAGGTGGTCACTACACAATGAAGGAATCAATAGTACATTGTAACTTTGTTTTCTCCTTTGAAATAATAGCATGATTAATGGATTATGAAATTTATATAAATATAAGAATAATTTTTTTTATTCTAGCTTAAATAAAAAATAATTATCATAGGGGGACTATGAATTTATTTTTTATCCCATTTAGAATTAATATAAATCATTTTAAGTATAACCATTAATTATAAAAAGCATCATATGGTAAATAATAATCATAATGGGAAATCATATTATCATGAAAATCATTAATAGGATGTCTAAATCAAGCCATAATTACAATAAAAAGTCTCACATTAGGTTTTAAAAACTTCATCAATCATCATTATATAACCAAAGACATCATAATAGATTATAATGATAATGTAAATTAACAATAGTATATCACATGGGAGAGTTGTACTAGGAGTAAAATAAGGTCTCATTCACTATGAACCAAAATGTTGTTAAAGATACACTCAAACATCTCTTTATATGGTTATCACACTGGGATATATTTGTGGAAAAAAATGAACACTTTTAGTCTCCAGATATGGATTTATTATCATAAGTAAAACAAAATCTTTTATTTATCATTAAATAATATTTCCTCCTACACATATGATTATCATATGGGGTTTAACAAATTGTTCATCATAAGACATACCAAACATTACAAAAAACTTCTCAAAACTTCATTATAGTTACCAAAACATGTATTATATAAATTCTACATCATATTTTCAGAAATATTCATCACATGTAACTATGATCTAGACAAAAAAGTAATTGGGTTAGTCTTTTTAGAAACATTGATACATAAAAAATTAGTATATAGGAAATATACATCATTCTACATTATATACAATAAAAATATCAACATTACATAAATCCCTTCATCATAACCTGTGAAAGGGAAACTGATGAAACATATATCTCATAATCATAGTAAGGGTAATCCATAAATATGTCCATCAAATAACATAATTGAGAAAAATATAAGAATAATCTTCTACTAACACGATCTTAACATTAAAATATAATACCCATAAATTCATAGATCATAATACTGAATTATTTAAAATGTTTTATTAGCCATAAGATATAATAAAAAATACATTGAGATCATAGATAATAAAATAAGGGTAATAAAAAATATCATAATATTTATAAATATGTATGTGGAATTAAAATAAGCAATTAAATTCTTTTTCTTTGGGAATGATCATCTCAAATATCATAATAGTGGAATGTGTTCACTCCCAATTCTATCATTTATATTTTCATAGTCCAAACCCATGAAAATATTGTAATACTAAGTCACTTACTAAATTAAATTAACTCCCCATTCCAGTGATTATTTTCTAATCTAATATCCAAATTTACCCATTTTTTTGGAATAAATATAATTATGGGTCCACTAGTGACATAATGAAAACTATATATTTGTGTTCCAAAATGATCATAAAACATTCCTAGCTAAATAGATGCTATTAAAATAATGAACACATATCATCTACCTATAATTGATGATTTTTTTTCAACTTCATGGAGGAAACTATTTTATAAATATTGAACTTCAATATGGATACTGTCAATTTATTGTGAAGAAGGATGATATTCCGAAGACATCATTTCGAACTAGGTATGGACATTATGAGTTAATTGTAACGCCTTTTGGACTAACTAATGCACCCTCTATTTTTATAAATATAATGAACAAATTTTTCATGGAATATCTTGACTATTTTTGTAATAATGATATATTGATATATTTTAAATTATAGGATGGCCATGAGAAGCACTTGGGGATTTTTTTTTAAGATTCATAGATGAAAATATTAATATGGGTTGTTTATAAGGTGAGAATTATGGATTCAAATAGTTTCCTTTCATGGAAATAATGTCTCTATGGATGGAATCATAGTTTATCCTATGAAGAAAAAGTTAGTCCAAGATTTTCCAACAACAACAAACAAAATTGAGGTACATAATTTCATTGGATTTGAAGGTTACTATCAGTATTTCATTATTAATTTTTCATGATTAGATAACCCATTGACCAAGATTACTCATATAGGGGATATGTATATATGGAAAATAGAATTTTATTTTTGTTTGAATAATTTAATATGAAATTAGTGAATGATGTGATCTTTTCTCTGCCAAAGGGAAATTGTGGATTTGTGATTTATAGTAATGCATCAACTAATGGACATGGTTTTGTGCTCATATAGATTGCAAGATTTATTTCAAATCCATCATGGAAATTAAAAAATCATGAACAGAACTATCTAACTCATGATCTGGATTTAAAATCTATAATATTTGATATGAAAAAATTAATACACTATTAATATAGTGAATGATGTGATAAATTTATAGATCAAAAGAGTTTGAAATATATCTTATCTCAAAAATAACGAATGATAAATAAAAGAAAATGGATCTATCTATTTATGTATTATGATAGTTAACTACACTACCACCTAGGGATGGAGAATAAGGTTGAAAATTCATTATGAATGAAGAATCTAGGAGTTCATAACAATATGATGATTGACAACGAAATTGTGTACATGGATGAAGAAAATATGGATAAGAGAATTATCAAGGATGGTGAAATATAATTTATTTTTTAATTGGCTTCCTAACCATATTTATTTAAAAGAAATAAAATTCTCACGATAATGATATGAATTTTGAAAAGAAAATTAAAGCTATGATTGATGGGAAGTTGACAGACATTGTGTATGAGGTTGGAATTATGAAATTTCAAAAGATACAATTTGTTACCTCTATACGTAAGCTTGAATGTAATTATTGGATGATTCTCGTAGATAAATTCTCTCTATATGCCATGGTAGCACTATGATGAATTGATATTTTAATGAAAATTTATGTTGGGATAATATAAAGTGGGAAATCACTTATTATGTATCAAGATGTTTCGTATGTCAATAGGTGAAGGATGAAAAAAACATCTTAGAGGATCCATACAACCTCTTTGTATTCCTACATGTAAATGGTATAACATTATAATATATGTTGTAATTGGATTACCCGAAACTCTATGAAATAATTATGTAATACGATTAAATGTTGACCGACTTAACAAATCATCACATTTGGTCACTACAAGGGAGGATTTTCCAAAAGATATCAACTAAAAAATTTATAATAATGAAATTATAAGACATTTTGGATCACTTATTTCTATTTTTTCTGATCATGATTCATGATTTACATCAAAATTATTGAAAAATATTTGGAAATATTTACACACAGAGTTTTATTTCAGAAAATCTTCTAATCCTCAAACTGACTGGAAGTCTAAAAGGAATATTAAAACATTGTATGTCTTCATTACATCATGATCAGAAGAATTTAGATGTATGTGGAATAATTAATTAACATTGGTAGAGTTTTCCTACAATAATAGTTTCCATTCATTTTTTCAAAGGGAACCATATAAAGAATTCTGTTAAAATAGATGGCATACACCAACATTTTGGGATGACATTCGTGAAAGGATACATGAAGGCCAAGAATATGTGAATGAAATAACAACCAAAATAAATATTATTCCAACCCATATTAAAGTAGCTTAATGTAGACAAAAAACATATGTTGATAAACGGATAAATGAGTAAATGTTTCAATTGGGAGATATTGTTTTTCTAAAAGTATATCTATTGAAGGGTATTATATGATTTAGAATGAAAGTGAAACTAAGACACAAGTCTATTGGACCTTTTGAAATCCATGGGAGACTTGGATTTTTGGATTATAATTTCGAAAATGAGAACTAACATTTTGGAATTACACAATGTATTCCACATCACTTTGTTAAGAACCTACATGTCATATCCAACGAATTTTCTCATGTATGATATAATAGAGTGGCAACCCAATTTATCTTTCGGTTAAGACCCTAATTGTCTTCTAGGGACAAGAGAGTAGGGGTAGTGGAATCATATGACTAGATTGGTAAATATGGGTTTGAAAAATCATAAAATTGAATAGATGATGTGGGATCCAGAGGAATTACTGATAAAGAACAATCCAAATCATTTTTATGAGTTGACATTATTTAAATTTTGATGTAAAATTTTTTGATAAAGGGGAAAATGTAATACCTTAATGATTTTATGGTATGCCTCATAAAATTTTGTATCTCTCCTCATTTATGCTTTAGGCAAGACCGAGTTTAATACCACAATATACTATTAAAAATGATCGTGACAATTATAATGATACCATTATATATTGTAATACAACCAATAGTATAGTAAGATCCTATATGATTTTATATATAAAATATGGTTGTCTTATAAATGAAAATATTGTAAATTTACATCATGTAGTATATAAATAAATGTTTTATAAATGAAAAATTAATTATTGGTATTTCTATAAAAAAAGAATATTTATTTAAAATTTTATATTTAATAAAATAATTTACATTCATAAATAGAAACCAAAATGATCATTTCTTCATCTTATGATTATAATATAATTTATTACACCTTAATTAATTTCTGTAAGAGTCATAAAATCAATCATAATTTTTAAAATGGTATTTTATGAATAAATAGTGAATTAAAATAAAATTTCTATTTATCATATTTAGATGATTATTTATAAAAAATGGATTTCATTTTTTAATTCTACACATTGAAAATTGATTATAGTGATTTTTTTTGATTTTTTTTTAAAAGTTGAATTTCAAGGTAATAGTGAAATATGGTAAATTAAGGTATATTTACATTATAAGATAAATACACTCTTCCATGACTCATGAATGATTAATAAACCATAATCTATTAATTACATTAATTATTTAAAATATTTTTTGATAATTCTCAAAAAATTAATAGTCTTGAGAAAAATAATAAACTAATTATTAAAATAATCATAAAACAACCTTCTCCTTCATGATAAATATCACATATCAAGACCTTTTACCCTCACTCAACCAAATACTTTCAGCTTGATTATATTTTTCCCATTTACTCTACAAAACCTATCCACCGCATTATTGTCTCACTAGTATCACCAAGAGACTATTTCTAATTTACTTAAGTAGGTTCCTGAGTAGAATAAATCAAGACGTAAATCATTTTTTGTACCCTTTCAATTCCTTTAATTTTTCACTTATTTTTATTTCATTCTTATCTATTCCATCAAAAAATGAATAAAAACTCTAGTATCATATATATACATGAATTGTTTTATGTCAATGGATGTTCCATTATCAAAACCCTTATCCTCACCCCTTTTATTCTTAAAATGAAAACATCATCTGTGATGTTCCAATTTACCACCATCGAGGATGATGCAACATAATTTTACATTAATACCATAATGAATGATTATAAAACCATAATTATAGTTAAAAAGAAATTTTATTATACATTATATATGTTACATAGTTATCTAGAACTAGTATATATACATGATGTTAATTAATATGACAAAACTAGTTCATGATAATCAAAAAACCACCAAATTAATCTAAATAGTTACCTTTAATGTTATATCTTAGGAATCATCCTCATATATAGAAAAAATAATCTATAGGACCATGAATTTTTTTTATTTTAATTAATAAAAAATAATTATAAATTTGGATATTTAGTTCAATTTTAATTGATCTTTTATAAATAAAACAACTGAATCAATCATGAAAATCAAGGAAACAAACACACCCGGACGATAATTTTTCATATTATAACTAATAAAGGGCAATAAATCAACATAATAAAATTATTAAAAATCAAATACCTGCATAATATGTTCGGAATTAAATTTTAATGAATCTAATTTCATTATCCATGACATTAATTACATGTGAATAACACTTCCATACATAATCTAAGTGAATTTACTTGAACCAATATTTTTCAATCCGGTTATGATTTCTTACTCGTTAACACAACATAATAATTATTTTATTTTATAAACATCATACACTACTACAAATATGGCTTATAATAGTGCTAAAAACTGTCTTTAACAGTTCTAAAAAAGTGCAGTTAATCTCGGTGAAGATAAAGGGGGGTCCCCTTTATCAGCACTAAAAATAGCGCTGCTAAAAGTGCCCCTTTATCAATGCTAAGTGAGCACTGATAAAGGTAGTATTTCTCAGCGCTATTTTCAGCGCTGATAAATATATAATATATCAGTTATATTTTGAGTGCTTATAAAAACTACCTTTATCAGCGCTCAAAATAGAACTGATATATTATCCATTTATTAGCGCTTAACTAGCGCTGATAAAGGGAAAAGATCCTATCAAAATCCAAAACCTATAAAGAACCTGCCCAGCACCTGCACACTTTACATCACCTGCACAATCCAAACAAAACCTACACACAGCACACACAACACCCACACAAAAATCACATAAGAACAAGAAATGATACATACATTTTCATGAAATCATGAATACAAAACAACACACTTCTATATACATTTCAAGCAATGTTTAATTTGGTTACAATTACATTTATCCAACAAACAGTTAAAAACAATGATGTTTCATCCTTTTTGCATCCATCTACTCTAAAAAATTGTCTTCCATGGCAGCGGTTTCCGAAAAAAGCATTTAAACTAAAGAAAAATATTTCACCTAAATAATAAAACAAATATTATATTATTAATACAATAATGAAATAAAGAATGGGGTTGCTAAATGGAATTATACTAGTGAGGCAAAAAACATATAATAACCAATTATACTAGCGGGGAACAAAACATAAAATAAATATTATGTCCCCCCATTCCATAAAAAAGAAGCACCCCTGCCCCCTTCCCCAGCACACCCCTTCCCACGGCACTTCCCACTTGCCCATTGCACACCCCCCTACCCACCCCCTATATATTTCCAAAGAACACAACACACCCCCTACCCTTTCCCACTACCAGTTTTCCCCCTTCCCCCTCCCCTAGAAAACCACCCCTGCCCTCTCACACAGTCCCCTGCACATCATAAAGAAAATAACTTGTATGGAAGTTGTTCTCAATTTACATTATACACATCATATATATCAACTCATTCTCATGTACTTTCATTCAATGTAAATACACATATATATATAATCTCTACATCTCATAAGAAACCCCTCTTTAAAATTCACAAACACATTAAATCCATTTGAAAACACCCATCACACAACTTTCTCATTTCTTCAAACACATTTAAAGGGCTTAATCATTAAAATCCACAAGAAATACAACTGAATTCATTTTAAAAATAACTTTCAAGTCTATACACACCCCAAATTCCTTGGATAACACATTTTTAACCACACAAACATTTCATATAGTACACTTAGCAAGCAAATACTAGATAATAAAATCATCATATAATGTAAAAGCATGGAATCACTTACAAAAAGCGTGTAATGTTCCGAAATCTGCTGGAAAACATAAAACCACACCTCCACAATACATTAATAAGGACTGATTAAACATTAATATTGTATATATTAATGGAAACCCATGTTTTACATGTGGTATTCCATGATTTTAACATCCCACAAGGATAGAGGTTCATGATTCAATGTCTTAAAGAGATGTAAGACCTGGGTGGATCAAAACACTTATAAAGGTGGATTAGGTAGGTATATCTCTAGGAGGGAGCACCTGGAATGTTTACCTGATAGATGGATCAAAACGCCCAATGAGGTCTGACCCAGGTGTGGTGCATCCAATAAAGGTAAGGTTTCTCATTTTGAAGAATTATTCGGACGCCACTAATGAAAATACAATAGGGAAAATAAGAGAAGGTGTACCCTAGTGAGGGGGTCACCATGGTTTACCATTGGTTGGGATTTAACCTCATGAAGGCTTCCTACGTACCATATTTAGAATACAAGGATCAAAACCCATATATTTAAATGAGGTATGTTGTGGGTATTACCCATGGTTAGCTTTCCTTCACACTAAGAATACTCTTGGTTGGATGAGTATGGATCTTTTGGGGCTTATGCATTGTCAGATCCTTAGGTTCTTCCAAGATTAGCAATGGGCTGAATGGGACATACGTGCTAAGATGGACCATGTGAATGGTGTGATCCTTGTAAAGAGGCATGAGTCACAAAAAACATGTGGAGTTGTCTGTAAACATTATTTATGGTGGCCATGTGGGTTATCAGACTCCCCAGACCTTCCATAAACACCTCAAAACATCACGAGGACCAGATTCTACATGATGGTGCATCACAGGGTTGATTCTTTTGATGATGTACTGTTCATTTGAGCTTGGATTTCATCTCAACCAGCCTTTCCCTTACTTGAATTATCCATGGACACATATTTTGGTTCCAAAAAATCCTTCAACGATACTGATTATCTCATGCTTCTACCTAGAAATAATTTTGCAAGTCAAACAATAACACATGTGCTCAAATACAAGTTCAAACAAACAAGATACAGAAAATTGATTTTGTTGATCCTCGGTGGTTTTGTCGTTCACCCCATAAGCACTGCACACCATCATTCCTTAATTCAATATTGATTTGTTCAAAGATCAATAATATGAATCCGGGGATAGAAAACATTGAGTAATAAATTATGATTTCGATAAAGCGGAGCATTATCAATTCACCAAAGAAGGATGGAGGATAATCAATGATCATATATAGATAAAATAAGTGGTAGGAATTCATTTTCATCCTATTTGTGTACAATCTTCTATCAGGTATGTTGCCCATTCGTTTCTAAACACATGTATATCATATTCTAAATATGAGTTTTTGCGACAGTCATGGTAGTACTAAAAAAATATAAATACACAAAGGATTAATAAATATTTTAAATGTACTCGTAATTATTTTCAAAAATACCTCATTAGGGATGCTAGTTTGTTGATGAAATACGATCTCTTTCATAAATTTACAAACCTAATAACCACAGTCCTTTCTGTTTGTTTGCTTTGGACACTATAGAAACATCGACAACAATAAGTAATTTGTTTTTATATGTGTTTGGATAGTTAAATGTTATTATATATACCCGGATACTTTTCCAGTTGTAGATCTTGTAGGCTTTCTTATCCTTATGCCTTGGATTCATTCCATGCATTAGACGATATTGATGTGCCGCCCTATCATAACATGATCCTCATTAAAAGATAAAATAAATTATATAACTAGATGTTTAGTTTTAAAATGTTGGATTTAGTGTATTAAAAATTAACAAGCGCCATCATGCGTGGTCGGTTTTTTGTATATCCATGCGTTGAATCCAGAAAATAAATCTTTGGAGTATCCAAATTGACTGCAATCAGCATCCAATGCACCCTAAAAATTCAAAAAGTAATAAGGAAAGAAAGAAATGAAAATATAGTTGATATGATTAAATTTTAGATTTTTACCCATACATCATTGGTATTATAAAGAGTCTATCATCCGTAATTTTGTTTTGAAACGATTTGAGAAGGGATGAAATTATTACAACCTCTTTAACAGAATCTATTTCGTCTTTTGAAGATGTGGTGTGAGGACTAACGAGTCCAATTTTTTGTTCATGGGTAAATCCCTTCAATTGTTTTTCATATATACGTCTACGGCAAATATAAAATTTATTTAGTAAAAATTATTAGAGTATACCAGCTTTTGTAAAATCAAATCATGAAAACCTACCTCATGTATACATTTACAACTGAGGCGCCTAACCATTCATACATGAGAAGTTCATTTACATTTTCAGCACTGATGGAATCTGATATCTCCGATCCATACAAATCTTTTTCGAAATCAACTATGTGAGTACTTCTGTCTTTCAACTATGTATCCACATGAGCCTGAAATGATATTAACTGTGGATATAGAACGGGCGGGGTGAAGGTGCTCTAAGTAGACCGTTTCAATCAGTTGGTTGATCCTTGAGATAGTTGCGAGCTGATATTTCATTTCAACCCACAGTCTATGTCACTCTGTAATAACAGTCATCGGTTCAGACCTTTTTTCATTAAATGTTAAAGGTCGAGCTTGAAAAATAAATAAGAAATGAATACCTTATTGTCGACAAGTTTTTTTACATGAATTGTCGGCCATGCGATGAATGTTCCAACAGTTTGTTCAACCGTATGAATGTTGTCATCGACATTTGGAATAGGTAGATCGGCATTCGGCTCATTGGCTATGTTAATTGACACTCTATGATGATCTTTTGGAAGTTGTCTGTTGTGTAGCATGTCGTTTTGCGTATTGAACACCGTAGCCCTCGCTACCAGGCGATAGGTGGGAGTTGATAAATATAAATCATAGTCATTTTCACCCTATGGAATATTAGTACAGGAAAGGTATCAGTGTCTATGTAAATCACATTTCAAATAAACAATTATTAAAACATTTATTACCTCATCTATGTTAGGTTTTTAGGGGAATGGATCCCCTCAAAGCTGGTGGGGGGTGGGGCGAGATCGTCACGCACGGGGTTTTGTTTAGTTGTTTCTTCTCTTTGCCTCTCCCCCATCAATTTTGATATCATCTCTCTCTGGTATTGTATTTCTTCTTGAAAAATAGATAATTGTTCTTACAGCTTTTCCATTTTTTCATTTTGATCCTCCACTTGTTTTTGTTTTTGAAAATATGTTCGGGGTGTCACCCCAAAACCCGCACCTATGACGCGGCCATACATTTCTGGCTACTTCAAGGCTGCTGAAAGTATGTCTGCATCTGGTGCGGTTGTTGTTGATTCTTGTGACTATTTCAGATAGACAATATAGAAAAATAAGTAGTTTTTGTATTGTAATAGCGATTTAAAGCAACTCAAATTTATATTATGTCATACTTACACATGTTTTCCACACTTTTTGTGTGTTTTAATCTATCAATGTCCCCTCTTTATTTGCACGAGCCTCCTTCCATAGCACATGGCGTTGGATGGATATGGCTTTCGAATTCGATCCATCAATCTGCATATAAACAGAGAAACATGGTTATGGTGTTGTTTTGTGTCACATACTAGTAGTAGGGTAGATTTAAAAGACGTACCAATTTTTTCTCAAGTTCAGCGTACCCCATCCCTGCTTTACGGTTAGGGTACGCTAGTTCTGTTGCACATTTTCTATTTTCAACACTCAGTAGCTGATTCATAAATAAAAAACTGTCAGTCAGAGTGATGAATACAAGAAAACGTCAAACAACTTATTACCCCACACAATGTACCTAAAAAGTATGCTCCCCACGACGGTTTCTAAACGCATCCCACGATCCTTGGGATATCAAGTGTGCGTAAAGAGGAGGTGGGTGCTGCTTGATTTTCCATTATGCATCATTAAGATGATATTTCATTAAAATTGTGTGGAAACCTCTATGAATCCTTCCTGCAACTCTTAATACATATTCCTTGTGTGAGACATCTACTATAAATGCACTCTGCAATGGATGATGAAGAGTAAGTCAATGTTTTGGTATTTTATTTTCATTTAATAAATTAAAAAAATGATATCATAATGTTACCGTAATCTCTTCCAACATTAGTGTCTTCAACCTGGTGACAATATGGTTCCACAACTGTACATCAATCGGCACACGTTTTCGAGTGACGATTCCACTGTAGCTACTAAAGATGGCTTTGTTGGGGTTAACATGTTGGCCTCGATTTTTCCATCCCACCTCAAATTTTATTCCTTTTTCTTTTGCCTTAAGGATTTTGGCCAACACTGTAAAACTACGATGCTCTTGTTTTTTTGTGCTTTCAGGGTTTCATTTCCTACCATTTCCTCAAAAGTAGCATCAATATTTTCCCCTGGAGCGCTACCATCGGCAATGGGACCAGAAGCAACAGGTTGACAAACTTATTGTACCTCAGCACTGGGACAAACAACAACAGGTTGAGAAACCTATTGTTGCTCTGCACTGTGACCACCAGCATTTGGTTGAGAAACCTGTTGTTTCTCTGCAGTGGGACCACCAGCTGCTGGATGAGAGGCCTTTTGTGCCTTGGGATTAGGCGCATTAGCAGGTGCAGAAGTCATTATCTGCAGAAGTGGTTTAATATTTAATTTAGATTACATAAAAATGGAAGTGAACAGATAATAACATAATGTAACACAATGTATATTACAATAAACAAATAACATGATTATTGTACTCTCTCTTTTTTCTTTAAAGGCTGAAGTGATTTGACTCCTCTATCGACTATGTAAATTCCTTCATTGTGGTCTCCTCTGACATACAAAATGCCGTCTACATTTGGACCACTGCGAAATGATTGTGAAGTCCCTATAAAAGGGTCAACCTCCATTGAGCTTTCATCTGGACCTTCATTTGTTTTGGTCGATAATAGAACAATTGACCGAATTCGGTTTGCGGGGTCTGGAACTTAAAATATGTGTACTTCCATTATAAATGGTTCATCTTTCTCCCCTTCCTTACTGAAACCAACATTCACATATCCTAATGCATTTATTTTAACAGCAGTCTTATTATCAACCCACTTGCATTGAAAATCGGAACTTTGAATTTCTTATAATCCAACTTCTATATTCGTTTGATGATGCGAAAGTATGACATATTCGCATAAATTGGATTTTTGTCCTTAACACCGGAAACATGCATCGCCTCATCCACCAGTGTAACCACACTATTCTGCATGGTACTGTCTTCATCATTTTCATTAGTATTTAATGTATAACTGTTAACTACATAAGCATTGTAAGATAATAAGTACACACTTGCTCCTCCGGCCAGCCATCGAAGTCGTTCTGAAATTGACTCTAGATTTTCATCTAACTGATTAAAAATATTTTCTCGAAACCATCCTATAAACTGTCGATTGTGTGTATTTGATATCAATTTTTCAGCCCTAGAAGGATTCCAATTCCTAAGAATTTCTTTGTGGGTTTGAACATATGGGTCAACGTCGAAACTGTTATGCAAAATGTAAAGGTGGGCCTGATCCCGATCTGTAATAATGATTGTGACAACCTCTCTTTCAGAAATTCCATCACCCTCAAGCCACTCTGAGTGACGAGATTTCGGTAGGCCAACGATTTCCACACCAGACAGGTATTCGGTAGAAAATTCAACAGCTTCCTCAACAATATTTTTCTCTACAATACAACCCACTGGCCGACTTCAATTTTTGACATACCTTTTCAAAATCGTCATATACCGTTCAATGGGGTGCATCCATCTATAATGTACAGGACCACATAGTCAAATATCTCTCACCAAATGAACCATCAAATGAACCATCATATCAAAAAATTTCGGTGGGAAGAACATTTTCAATTCACATAATATGACATCAATTTCTCTTTCCATATATGGCAATTTCGCCGGGTCTATAACTTTTATGCATATCGATTTGAAGAAGAAACAAAGCTTCGTTAATGTATGGTGGACATTCTTGAGAAAAATGCAACGTAAATCTATAGGAATTAGATGTTGCATAAAATCATAGCAGTCATGTGATTTCAGACCCTTTAATTTTAAATCTCCCATTGACACGATGTTCTTGATATTTGATGAATACCCCTCTGGAACCTTTACGTCATTCATGAAGATGAAAAACTGATATCTCTCCAGCCTGGAAAGAGTGTAAGCAGCAGGAGGAAGAAATATTCATTTTTCACCCTTCACTGGTGCCAACTCTTCTCGTATTCCCATATCTACCATGTCCAATCTAGCTTTAATATCGTCCTTTGTTTTTCCGGGTGCATTTGACAACGTGCCGATGACACTACCACATACATTTTTTTCAACATGCAATAATCAAGAAAATATCTGACAAATAGACAATTCTAGTATGGTAATTCTAAAAAAACTGCTCTCTTCTTCCAACCAGTTTTCATATGGTTTTTCAAAAATGTTTTACCAAAAGTAGTGTCCAAACCATTCACATTCTCAAACAATTGATCACCTGTTAGTGGAGACAGTGCTGTACATTCCCATGAACTTTTGTCAAATGATGTCGTCCAAGATCTATACTTATGTCGTCGGGGTATAAATCTAGGATGTCCACGAAACATGGTTTTTTATGAATGTTTCAACCTAATTGATTGTGTACCTTATTCACAAACGGGTTACCCTTGATTTACTTTAATGCTATATCTTGGAAAGTTTCCATAAGCAGGAAAGTCATTTATCGTCCCGTACAACATGTATTTCAAAGTGAACTGTTCATTTTTGTAAGCATCATACATCATAACACCTGAATCCCACAATATTTTCAAATCCTTGATCAATGGGGCCAAATAAACATCAATATCATTACCTGGTTGTTATTGTCCTGATATAAGCGTAGATAACATGATGCATTTTCATTTCATGCATAATCACAGTGGTAAATTATAATTTACCAACATAACAGGCCATGTACTATGACTGCTACTTTGAAAACAAAAAGGATTCACCCCATCTGTAGATAACGCTAGACAAAGGTTTGTCGGCTCGTTCCCAAATTCAGGATACTCATGATCAATTCTCTTCCACTGAGGAGAGTTTGCAGGGTGACGTAGTTTCCCATCTTTAATTCTTGTATCTACATTCCATGTCAATTTTCTTGCAGTCTCCTCACTTCCTTATAAGCTTCTAAATCTAGGAATGATTGTAATGTACCATACAACATTCTTAGGACTAGAATCATCTTTCTTTTATTGGGAAGCACCACACTTTGGGCATTCATTAAGTGATTTTTGGTCCTTGCGAAACAATATACAGTCATTCGGGCAAACATGTATTCTTTCAGAGATCATACCCATTGATCATAGAATTTTTTTGGCATCATATGTTTGTCTTGGGAGTTCATTATCTTCTGGGAGCATGTCATTCAGGAGAGCAAGTAGTTTTGTAAAACTGGCGTCACTCCACCCGTTGTCTACTTTCAAATTATACAGCTTCAATACAGGTGACAATGCTGTATATTTAGTGAAACCAGCATACAATGACGTGTTTTCACAACTCTTTAACTTCTCAAACAATTTTGGGCAATCATGAAGTTTATCTTCAACAGTCCTTGTCATTTTCTCAATACGATCTTCATCATTGTTCACATCTGTAATCACACCCTCCATACGATCATCTTCACTGTTCACGCTTATAATCATATCAGATGATCTATAAAATGTCATGTTCTCTGAGTCACTACCTACATTGGTTTTTTACCCATGTTTATTCCAACGTGTATAACTTTGATCTATTCCATGACAGATCAGGTGTTCTTCCAACTCCTCTGGAATAATTTGTCTTCAATAACAACAGCGTAAACACGGACAAAGGATTTGAGAAGGGTCACATGCATGATGTTCTACAAACTTGATAAACCCTTTCACGCCATCTCTATACTCTTTTTTTCAACAGATTGGCATTCATCCATTCTTTGTTCATATTCATCGTCTTTATGGGTTCGATCTCGAGAACTTGCCTAATATTATGTTTTAATTAATAAGGTAGCATTTTTTGGGTTTTATAAAATCAAATCATGGTACAAATGCCTTTAAACACATGTGAAATCCATATACATGGTGTGTCCAGTAGGGTGAACATCGGGTATGTATAAGATACCTATTTTAATCTGACATATATGAAATTTATTCCAAGTTAGTCTTACAAAGACTGAATGTTGCCTTAGAAAATACATGACATGCGAACAAGAGGAAACCAATGAGTAACAGTAGAAAACAGTAATAAATATGATGCTATCTCAATGTACTCAGGGTGATGTTAAGATGTTGGTCAAGATAAACTATGGGTTGGGAGTACACTAATATTTAATTGTGAAAAACTACTAAAAACCTATCCAGAAAAGGATGAAATATCCTATTCATCATGTCCCTTAATACAATCGTTGCATTAGTTAAACAAAAAATCATCGCTAAAAATCATACAGGCCATAACTAATCCTAAAATCTGTCCATGGTAGGTCCATCGATGTCCAACTCATCTAATGGTATCCTAATGTCAAATCTATCTTGGAGAAGATCATAGAACCACATAGATGCTCAATGTGACTATTAATGAGTGGATCAGGATACATATTCATGACTCTCATCAGGTTCAATCTCTAATAGTCCAACAAAATAATAAATATCAATCAACCATCTATTTTAGAGAACTATAAAACCCCATGGTACATTACTATTCCATATGAAACCATTATATTATATATCATCAAATTGTAATTCAAACAACTAAGGCCCTTTTGGTGTTATTTTAGAAATTATGATAGAAACTGAATTTTCTCCAAAAACTAACTAGATTATAAAGTTTTTCTCTTTATTAGGAAGTAAATTTTATACCTCATCAGTGAAAACATCCTAAAAATGTACTACCATTGGGGAAAAAGAATCATACAACATTCTAGCAACATCTACAATATGACTGACTTTTTGAGCCATTAGGGTACAATAAATATATAATTATAACATTCTATTTAAAATGAAATGTGGAAACATGAAATCATACAAACTCCTGATAAACCCATAATACAAATCATATAACCTAGTATGTCTTTCCCATATACAAATAAATAAATTAGAAAAAAACATTCTACAAAGCATAAAGGTACAATTAAATACTTACATAGGTCAACATGTTTTAGAAATTTTTTATCTTTATCCGTGCCTTGTACTTGCACCCATGAATTTGAAGGTGAGTATGCATACACGATAGTTGACCTTATTATTTAAGTGTTTCTGGAAGAGTATAAGAGACATTAAGAAATGAAGATCTTGTTCTTCAGTGTGGCAATCGGCTTGTACAACAGGGCCTAAGTTACAATACCTGCAAGTTGTAACTTCAACCGTGTTGCACAAGCCGATTGCCACATTTTTTGTAGAAACCACATTTTCTCCAACACTCTAATGATCCTCATTGAATCATGTCTCTTATACTCTTCCATAAACTCTT
Source organism: Viscum album (assembly GCA_963277665.1). Classification (NCBI taxonomy): domain Eukaryota; kingdom Viridiplantae; phylum Streptophyta; class Magnoliopsida; order Santalales; family Viscaceae; genus Viscum; species Viscum album. The sequence goes on along the minus strand of OY728159.1, from coordinate 595,765,271 downwards.
CTCTAAGAAGGTCAACTATCATGTACACATTCTCACCTTCAAATTCACGAGTTCAAGTACAAGGCACGGATGAAGATAAACAATTTCTAAAACAAGTTATCCAATTTAAGTATTTAATGCTACCTTTTTGCTTTGTAGCATGTTTTTTTCTAATTTATATATTTGTATATGTGACAGATATACTAGGTGATATGTTTTGTATTATGGGTTCATCTTTGTCTAATCATATAACTATGAGAATATTCTATGTGATGAAAATTAATATGGATCCATCATCATTTCCATTGGGATAATCTTTGGGAATCCATATAACCATAAGATTAAAAACTATTTCCTTTGTATCTTAAACATAAATATTCAACTCGAAGGGGTAGAATTTACCTCCCATGGTAACTCAAAATAAAAAAAATGAAAACAAGGGTTGGTTATCCACAGAAGTCATCACACACAACCTTGGTAGACCTCTCACACATCTGAACCATCATAACTAAACAATTACCATATAGTTCATCTTAGAGTCATGATATCCCTATGAAACCTATAGGGTATCCAATTCCACATCATTCACAAACAACCCACATTTGTTGATAAATATCAATAACATATCTTATTTCAACACTCATCACTAATTATGAATCACATCCCTAGACATAATCATAATCACATTAAGACCACATTATCTATTATGGAAATCCATACTGGAATTATGTTCAAGATATGTTATTATTCCTATATCACATCTATATTCACTATTTGGTCCTCACACACACAATATATAAATAATATACCAAGGGAATACCATCCATGGAACTCACCTCCCACCTTGAGAGAATGAGGAGGAGGAGGATGAGGTGGCAGTGGTCGTGGCAGCGAGGATGGAGGTGGCAGCGGCGACAGAGGAGGAGGAGGAGGCGGCGGTAGAGGCGGTGGCGGTCGCAGCATCGAGGGTAGAGGTGGCAGAGGAAGGGGCAGTCACGGTAGCGGGAGCAGGGGCGGAGGCGGTGACTGTAGTGGAGAAGGAGGAGGATGAGTAGGACGAGGAGGAAGATGGATGAGGAAGGAGGAGGAAGGAGGAGGACGAGGAGGACGAGGTCGCACGGTGAGGTTCCTAGTTCAGCTTCCATGAGAGCTTGACCGCGTGCAAGCGAGGATGGCCTGTTAGGGTTATTAAATAAAAACCGACAGAACCATTATCAGTGCTCGTTAAATGCACTGATAAAGGTATGTTTTATCAGCGCTAAAATAAAAGCGCTGATAAAACATTCATTTATCAGCAATTTTTTAGCACTTATAAACCATTCATTTATCAGTGATTTTTCGTGCTGATAAAGATATACCTTTAGCAGCGCTAAAAAACGTGCTGATTAATTTTACCTTTTATCAGTGGTAAAAAAAGTGCTAATAAATGTAATATTTATCAGTGCTTTTATATAGCGCTAATAAAGGCATACCCCATTATCAGCGCTTTCTATTTAGCGCTGATAAAGGGTAGCACTGCCCTTGACCTGTTTTGTAGTAGTGATATAAATCCTTTTAATATTTAAAAAAATAAGGCATTCATTTTATTTAATCTTATTTTGTTGGAAATAAATGTTTTAAATTGTTCCCTTCTCAATTGTTCTTAATATTCGAACCCAATAAAATAGAACATCTCAATTTGTTACCCAATTTCATCTACCTTCCAAAATTAGTTTTATGAAACCATTTTTTTTAAAATCACTAATATTTTCAGGAAAAACAATTTTTTGTTTCCTTTTTTATAAAAAGAATTATTATGAATACAATATATTTTTCCCAAAGAACTATTTTTTACAAAGTATAAAGGGTTTCTCTTTTCTGAATTCCTCACTGTCTTTATTAGAGTATTTTCATATATTTCAAAAACTTATTTTTAATATTATTCTTAATTGGGATTAATATTATATGATATCATCTATTATATAATATTAAATAGTTTATGACTAGTTAGACTATGGATGTGCTATATTGATACAATTCAACATATTATTACAAATGGATGTGGTTATAATTAATATTTGGGGAATGTTATTTAAAAATCATATGTATCTGGATAGAAATGGAAGATGTGAGAAAGAGGTATACTGTGTGAAAGAAGTTGTTTCTCAGTTTTTCTTTCAAAAAAGGATAACATACAAACATGAGAAGAAATCTACATAACACATGTAATACCCAATGTTTTATACTTGTTCCCCATACAACTATTTATGGATGTGGAAGATGTGATTGAACACTCATGGAATTCCCTTCTAGGCTAAATCTTGAAATTTTCACACACCTTCACAAGTCCATCCCTCTCTTCTACATTTTCCTCCGAACCAATACTCATGGTACCATTTCAACTAATTTTCTGAGTGGGGATAATTTGATGGCAATGATATTATAGATAAATACACATGTGGAAAACATTTGGTAAACTAAAGACATCCCTTAAATCGATGAAGCGTTTTATGAAAACTATGGGTGGTGTACACATGTTTTCAATAATTCACACAACACCTTAATTCTATCACAAGAACATTGTGCACCATATATGATGAAATTTCTCATAACTACCCCTAAAGGTCTCTATAACTGATAAGGAATTCCAACTCAACTTATCAGTGTTGCGCCTAAGGCCCCCCATCTATGAACATGACACATACCCACAAAAAGAGACATCAATCCAATTCCTTCTATAGACAACAACCATGAAAACAGATGATGTTGGGTTGAAGAATTTTTCCATGAATGTAATCTTGGGCACACATCCCTTATGATATAACATATATATATATAATTTCACCCCTTGTTTTGCATGACACTCTAGAAGATGTATCCTCATTCTACTACACATAAGACCTATATTCTATAAAATCGAGAAATCATGGAAAACATATGGTTGAAAGTCATGTGCAATAGAATTTTTTTGGTTCCCGATCTAACAAGGACAACTATTGGGTAATCAACGCCTGACCTTTCTCAACCCATGTTGGGTATGTTCAAAGGAACCACATATGTCTAACCATGACCTTTTGTGTAATACCTCGAAATTGCGATCACCCCTTCATTCAAGCTCAATGGCCAGCCCATGTGTTAGATAACATACTCGAGAACCATTTTCACACATCACACAAATTTTGCGTTCCAATCATGCATGTAACACTCCAAAATTGTGCATAGAAATTTCATGGTCCTTTGTGTGAATCCTTTTGTTAATTCATTATCATACCTCATTCTTCTCAATATGGGCACTCTATCATGGTCCAGATGATTGAAAAATAATCCCCATAATTAAAATGTATAATTTGTAAATCGATTACCCATATAAGGGATCATGAGGTGTGGTTATTTATTCCCATGTGTTAAGGAGTGAGTCCCCCTAAATCTCAGTTGTATGTCTTAAAAAATCCTAGCTACATGTCTTAGTCATATGTTGTTAAAGTACATGACAACATTCATAGGAAATAAAACATACATTTAGTCATTCCCAATGAAATGAACATGAAATTCAACATGTATAATCATCATGGGATTCAACCTTCTTCCCCATTGTTGGAAGTCTATTCCTCCTCAGGAATCCTCAGTGTAAACCCAACATATTATATGCCACATGAATCTGACTATATATGTATGAATCATAAGGAATTATCTCATACTCATGTGGAATGAGATCCCCCTCGCAAGGAATGAGATCCTCCTCACATGGAATGAGATCCTCCTCATAGAGGATGAATTACACTTTAGGAACTCCAATGTATAAGCCCCGCACCATATGTCGTTGACGATATTTCTGGGATATGAGTATCAGGCCTGATTTAGCCTCTTCTTTCTCCCACTATTCATAACTCACGAGGTTATAGTTGTTATTAGAAAGTATGACATCAACCCAAAACCACATGGGACTTCTATATAGCTCTAATTCAAATCCTACATTCATATGGTAATCCCATATGCGTAATCCCCGACAACATCTATAATCACATGAGGGGAAACTTAGGGGTAAGTCCCATCCCATTCCAAACTACATGTGATTTGATTTCAAATGAGTAGGATACATATTAATACTTCCTATGTTCTATAACCAACATCTATATCCATACTAATTTTCTATTGGTCACATTTTATTAAGATCATGCCTTTTACCTAGGAGGGAACATGTTTTCCTTATCCCATGGGAATCATAACAGATAATCTCCCCACCAACTATAACCTAGAGAAATAATAATGCAATCCCATGCTTCCTGTAAAGACCTGGAAATTCCATATAATTTTTTTTACTTAAATGGGAAATTTTCGAGACCACAAAATCTAACGGCGTGCGGTTCCGAGGCTCAGAGTGCCTGGAATGATCCATCGATGTTCGGTTATGCTTTAATTAGAACACAAAAGCAGTTTCCATAAAAAAGTGGAATAACACTTAAACGTTAAATTGGATCAGAAATCCAAGGAAATTATTGTGCATAGGATGGTGGGATTACCCTTGGCATGACAGATGATTAATCGGTGCGGGTCTCCTGTGAGAAAACCCAAAAATGGCATAACCACAAATAAAATAATTAAATAAATTATTTTAATTTTCAAATGCTTATAACTCACAAATGGTAGCTCGAATTGAAAATTTGAGGCCACTGTTGAACTCGTGTGGGCTTGCTTTATTTAAATAGAAACTAACATTAGCTAGTGCGGGCCACTAGTTAATGTTAATTTTTGGCCATAAATAAAATAATTAAGTGAAAATTATTTTATTGTAAAATACATAACATTTAAATGGTAACTCGAGTTAGAAATAAGAGAGTACCATTGGGTTTTATGGGGCATTTTTCACTTGGGAAGAGCCTAATCTCGACTGGCACTGGTTAAGGGTGATAGTTAATAAATTTCAAAAAAAAGGGTATGTTCACTAAATGTGCAAGAGGGATTTTGTAACTTTTGAACCAGTGTTCAGAATTGCAATCAGAGGACATCTGTGAAATCATAATTCCGTTATTCTCTTATGAAGGCCTTCACCTCAACTATAGTAGTTCGAGGGTTGATTTAATCTATTCACATATCCGTGAAAAAAAATTGTGGCATTTTATTTTATTGTTTAAAACCTCCCACATGTGGATGTTGAGAATTGGGAACCACCAGACCTAAACCTACTATTAGAGGTTATGGTGGTGGGGTCCACCCGAACTAACCTCCCATGAGGGGTTATGAAGGTGGGGACCACCCGAGGATTGAAACCTCTTGAACTCCTCCCATACATGTGAGAAACCACTTGGACTCCCTCCAACCTTCATTGTGCCAACACAGCAAATAATTAATTAAGCCATCCTATGAAATTAAATATCTCAATTTTAAATTTTTCCAACATATTCTATAATTATGGATAATTCATTTTTTTTTGAATTGGGGATAACTATTGGAAAAATGGAGAAACTAAGAACCTTGGGAGAAATCTCTCCAATGAAGAAAACCAATGAAGAACTCCACCGAAGAATGCCATTGAAGAACGTTCTTTGAAAATCAAGGATGAGAATGACAGAGAGCATGTCATAGAAGCATGGTTTCAAAAGAAACGATCGTTTCCACCTCCCTATATATTCTTTGAATTCTTTCTCATGATCTCGGTCGATGAATCAAATTAGGTAGGGGTTATTATATAGTTATTGAATTCTATCGATTAATTTCCTCATTCATTGAAAGCAGGGTGAGCATGGATCAACCAAAATGAGTTGATCCACAATTCATAATAAATTTTAGAGTTTGTCTCCATGAATCATGATTTTCAGTTGAGTAGCTTACTACTGCACTAATGTGGAGGGTGCGGGCCAAACAAACATGGCCCGACCCCTCCACCATTTCTCTTTTTTGGTGTGTTCTTAGGAATGGAAGAAGGTGTCAAAGGCAACGACACTACCCCCTGTATCCTTTGTGCCCCGTAGTGCTCTGACTCCTATGGCCATGCCATGCTGACCCAACAAAGCCACCCTGCGGCCCCCCGCGCCACCCCACAGCACCGACTCCACTACACCGCTGCGCCGCCACTGTACGAGTCTCTGTCTCCGTCTGGGAAAAGATACCGCCGCCTTCCGTGATGCCTCCACCGTCTGGGCCAAGCCTACCCTCGAACCGCCACCACCCATCAGGATGAACCACCATGGAAGAGCTGCTCCGCGGCATCGCGCCCTCACGACACCCTCCATAGCCTCGTGGCCTCCTACGGCCTCGCGACCTCCTGCAGCCCTCCACTACCCCTCAAGGCCTACCAAGCCCGACCCTGTGGGTTGGGCCAGACCCAGTGAGTCAATCCAGATTGACTTGAAATAGGTTGGCTCAGGCTGGGATTGGCTGAGTCAGTTCGACCAGGTCGGACCGTACATGAGACAACTATGACCCATTTTCGTTATTTTGGCCATAACATTGGAACCCGATATCCGTTTGACGAACCGTCTGTGGTGATGGCTACCCTGGAGCAAGATGGTCCGTTTAATTTTACCCTAATAAAGATTTGGATTATGTTGGGTTATAGTTAGGATGGATTAAGCATGAATCCAACCTGGCCCCTAAGACAAAAAGGCTAATAACTCACAGACTGATTGTCTGATTGACACGCCATATATTGCGTTAAGACCATAATGACGTGGAATTCCTTTGAGACCAATCTTCACGGGACATCGTGGTAGTTGGAGTATCAACCAGTGGTGTGAGGAGCGGACTCTCCTGGAGATGAACATGCCCAGTGAGGAAACCTAGTAGCTGGTTGTGATGAGAAGAGTGATTCTAGATATCCTATGTGGGTTAGCTTCTAGCTTTTATGTTCAGATCATATACTAGTGATCATGTGTGGGTAAGATCCTAGGGATCTTGTGTGGGTCATATCCTAGCGATCATGTGTGGGTTAGATCCTAGAATTCTGTGTGGGTCAGCTCCTGCGATCCTCTATGGGTTAGCTCCAGGGATCCTATGTGGGTCTTCTCATAGTGTTCATGTGTGGGTCAGCTCCGAGAGATCCTGTGTGGGTAGCTCCAACGATCCTTTGTGGGACAGCACAGAGCAATCCTGTGTGGGTCAGCTCCTAGCGATCATGTGTGGGTCAGCTTCAGCGATCCTGTGTGGGTGACCTCCTAGCGACCCTGTGTGGGTCAGCTCGTAGTGATCCTGTGAGGGTCAACTCCATCAATCCTGTGTGGGTCAGCTCCTGGAGATTCTATGTGGGTCAGCTCTTAGGGATCTTGTGTCGGTCAGCTCCTAGCGATCCTCTGTTGGTCATCTCCAGCGATCCTGTGTGGGTCATCTCCTAGATATTTTGTGCAGGTTAGAATCAGATCCTCTTAATGGAGTACAATGATTTAGTAGTTACATCTAATCATCTCTAATACTATACCAAAAGATATTCCTAGTGTGAGATGAGTTCCTACCTGTGTGGTACTTATCTTCATGGTAATACCTTGGTTGTATTCTTCTATGTCGCAGACCTGTGTGGTACATGCTTTTTTGGTTTTACTTCCATTTTAAAATATTTGAACATTGGGATTTTGGGTTACACCATATGTTTTCTCATGATTGATATGGGTACACATGTTAACTTAGGTATATGTATGGGAATATACCTATGTAGGGTTGAATGTTGACTTCATGCTTTGAGGATTATCCTTTTTGGATGTTCTGAGACCTTGAGGGTCTCAAGGTCCCTACTGAGCATTTTTATACTCACCCATTCATCGGCTATGCCTGCACCTTGTTGTGTTAGATATAGACGACAGACAATGCTGATCGAGGTTGAGAGTACGGAGACTAGATGGTTCTCATAGGTGGACCAGATGGCGTATCGGTACATAGAGGTGACGGGTGTATGTGGAGTGATGTGGAGGATATTTGTACCTACCTATCAGTTAGGAACCTGATGGACCACCCAGTAGCTACCTTTATTTTTCTTCAGTTTTATTATATTACATTTGTACTTGTACAATTACTGTTGGGCTTGTATTCCGGCCCTTTTTTGTATTCATCACTATTGTTTCTATACATTTGACTTGCGTTCGTATATTTTTGTGTGCATGGTTGCATGTGTTTATAGGTTATAAAGTCATTTCCTTCACAGATTTAGAGAATACGCCTTTGGTGCTAGTCGCCAGCCCCTAGCCTATGGAACGTGGGATTGGGGTTAGTCACGTCACGGGTGGTGACAAATTGTTATTAGAGGAGTCGGTTCTACCGTAGAACGTTGGAAACTGATTTTTTAATGGCAATAGTGTTATGTGTAGTGAATGTGGTTATTAGTTTAGAATATATAGATTTAGTATGGTGGCCGACGTATCCATACTCCAGGACCCTAACTTCTGATTTCTGACTCAGTGCGTGAAAACACTAATTGCGTGTGTGTTTTGGAAGGTTTTATTGTGTCTTCTTGAGTCATCTAACCCTGTATAACTATATGACAGTGGCACACCAGTTCCTTATCAGGATGCCGTTTTGTAGATAACCATCTAGGATTCCCATGATATTATACGATAAAATCCCACTAAGCGACGAGGCTCCGGTGCCAGGCCCTCTTACAATGTTGGTACCTTCGGGTGGTGTACCAGCATCACCACCACCAATTGGGAAGAAGTTACCTCCTGCTGCACTGGCCGATGGTGAACGCAGACTGACCGCACTGAATGAGTTCCAGTAGCAAAGGCCTCTTATTTTTCGAGGTGAGACAAATTCCCATGCATCTAAGGGCTGGCAGGAGGTGATTTATAGAGATTTCTGCCTGGTTGAGACACCAGTAGAGAAGATTGTGATCTTAGCTACTAGTATTCTTCAGTGAGTGACCATGAGGACGGTCTGCATAGTGATGATGATTCAGTATGCAGATTTTTTTCCATGATAGTACCTTCGGGTAGTGTGTCAACTATATCACTACCATTTGGTCAGTAGTTATAACCGGTAGTACTGGTAGAGGACAAATTTTGGACTTGTTCTATACACGATTTTTTCCATCAGATACCCCACAAGTTCTAAGGCAAGCCCCACTCATAGGCGGTTGAGGACTAGCTTGAGGAGGTGGCTGATAGTTCCTTGGAGCTTCTATAACTTAGGCAGAATGACATGACTGTAGCTGAGTTTTCAACAAGGCTTACCGACCATTCCATGTACACAGTGAAAATGATACGATCGTTGCTTCGGGGCTCGGATTCCCAAGAGGGGTTTGTTTAAGGACAACCGAGCCAACACCATTACCTTATACTTTCTAACATATTTTAGGGTTCTAGAGAGAACATTTGTTGTTGAATGTTTTTGGGATCAGTGAATACTTCCAGTGAATGTTAGCAGGGGGAAATAAGAAACTATGGCTAGTCTCAAAGACTTGGGTGTGTAAAATGTTTCAGGTAGAAGATGTGATAGGGAAAAATGAATCTGCAGGGCTACAGATGTGGAAGCAGAGCTAGGAGCGAATATTGAGGTGGTGTACATTTGTACATGTTACAACCACCCCCCTATGTGGTCCCCACAAGGCTCAGAGAACTGGAGGACAAGGGATGATAGTTACATCATCCAGTCAAGGAGTGCAACCAAAAGGCTCTAGGAATGATCTTGGATACAGTCTATGTCTACTACATGATATCGCATCAGTAGACATAGGTACCAATCATTACTTCATTCCATGAATATTTTCCAAGACCTAGAGATCCCAGAGAAACCATTGACTTCAGCCGTACATCTATAGATACCTTTTGGAGATGAATCGATAATCACACTTATGTTGACTGTGTGATCCGACCCTTGACACAAGAGTTTCGGTTGAATCCTCTTGGTGGTAGTTTCGAGGCCTTATGAAGTTGGTTTGGGTATGACTAGACATCCACAGTTCATACTCAGGTTCACTATATTAGGAAAAATGGTTGTGGTTTCTCCACAATGTTGGAATGGGTGTTTCTATGGTCAGTGAAAAGGAAACCCAGGAAGCACAGGTTAAACTCATGCATAAGAGGGTGCAACTGATCACTCATGAGTCAACCAGTCTTACCCTTGTGGCAGCAGAAGTAATGAGTTTTCCGTTCCAAATATTAGTGGTAGAGCATTGGGATATCTTTTCAAAAGATGTTTCTAGGAATATATCCCCGAAGGGGGAGGGACATTTTATTTGGTCGGATACTACAAGAGATATTTGCCAGACTTCTCCTAAGTTTCAGCACCACTGTCAGTGTTGACAAAGAAGGGGAACCCCTTAGTGTGGCCGGCGAGATGCCAGTAGAGTTTTTAAGAGTTGAGGTCCAGGTTGACGAGTGTCCCCATCTTATGACTTCCACAGGAGGGAATAATTTACGTATTCTATTGCGACACATTAAGGACTGGACTCGGATATGTCCCAATGCAGGAGCGAGAATTGATCACATATTGCTCTTGAAATCTGATAAAACATGATAAAAACAATGCTACCCATGACCTGGAGTCAGTAGAAGTGGTATTCGCCTTGAATATGTGGTGACACTATCTGATGGGTGAACTCTTTGCAATGTACTATGATCTCAAGAGTCTTAGTTATATCTTATCTCAGAAGGAATTGAATCTGAGGCATTGATGTTGTCTTCAGTTCCTCCAGAACTATGACTTCAAGATAGTCTATACTCCTGGGAAGGGAAACGTTGTAGCAGATGCACTCAGTAATAAATATTGTATACAACTGCTAGGTGAGGTGATGGAGTTGCTGGACGCTATGAAGATATCCTTTGTGGATAGAGATGGATCCTTTTTTCATCAGTCACTTACAGTCACTCCTCCACTTCTTCAGCGAGTCAGGGAGGCGCAGTGTGGGAACACTGACTACGGGGCTCGACGTGTTCAGATATTCTCAAGGAATCCACTTGATATATTTTCTGAATTTGGGGAGCATGTTATCCTCTTCAAATGACGTATCATGGTACAAGTATTTCTACAGGAGGATGTGATGAGGGAGTCCCATACATCCCCTCTGACGGTACATCCTCGTGTGGTGAAGATGTATTAAGATCTCTAACATCATTACGGAGGGCCCGACAAGATGGATGTAGGGGGAGAGTTTGTATCATGATGTCTCACTTTCCAGCAAGTGAAGACTACATAGAACTGGAAGAAGTCTTATGCCGACATGATACAGAATCCCATGGAGTTCAAGGAGGGGGGACACATATTATTTTGAGTCTCTCCTCGACAGGGACTATGATGATTTTGGTGAGGCAGGAAGTTATCACTATGTTTTATTGGTCTTTTTATAATACATCAGAGGATAGGTTAGGTAGCCTAATTCTTGGCTCTTCCACCACAGTTAGAGAGGGTGCACGATGTCTTCCACGTATCCCCGCTGAGGAGATACATGCATGGCCCTATCCACATCATCGACCATGGTGAGCTGGACTCCGATGATGGGGTGATGTTTATAGAGGTTCTAGTAGATTGTGCATTGGCATGAGAGATTCATTCACAGGAAATCCATATCATTGGTGCGCGTGTGTTGGTAGAACGGGAACCTCCAAGAGAGAAAATGGGAGAGGGAGGATAAGATTCCTTCTCAGTACCCCCACTTGTTTTCCTAGTTTTTGTAATGTGGCATCTAGGGAGACAAAGCACTGAGGTGGGGAGAATGTAAGGACCCAGAAATTCCATGTAATTTTTTTATTTACATGGGAATTTATCAAGACTGCGAAATCTGATGACGCGCGATTCGGAGGCCTAGAATTCCTGGAATGATCCGTTGAATTTTTGTTAAGATTTAATTAGCACATGTAAGGAACTTTCATGAAAAAGTAAAATAACTCTTATATGGTTACTCGGATCTGAAATCTGAGGGCACCATTGTTCTCAGGATGGTTGGTATACACTAGGTGCGACTTAAGTTTAGTCGGTGCGGGCCTCCTATGAGAAAACCCAAAATGGAAGAACCATAAATATAATAATTAAATAAATTATTTAAATTTTCAATTTCTTATAACTCACAAATAGTTTCTCAGATTAAAAATATGAGACCACCATCCAACTCATGAGGGCATGCTTTATTTAATAAGAAACTAACTCTGGCTAGCACGATCTACTATTGAAATTTTTTATTGCCGTAAATAAAATAAATAATTGATAATTATTTTACTGTAAAATCCATAACACATAAACGGTAACTCAGATTAGAAACATGAGAGTATCTAGGGGTTTTTTGGGGAATTTTTCACATGGGCATAGCATATCCTCTTCCAGTATAGGTCAAGGGTGATTGTTAATAATTTTCCAAACTTTTTTTAGGTACGTTCAGTAAACGCGCATGCGGCATTTTGTTACTTTTGAACTAGTGCTCGGAATTGAAATCTGAGGACACCATTTAACTCGCAGTGCCCATATTCTCTTATGGAAACCATCACCTCAACCATAGTAGGTCGACAATTGAAGTTATATTTTCACATATTCGTGAAATAATAAAATAAATTAAAATCTATGTAACACTTTATTTTATTTGTTAAAAACTCCAACATGTGGATGTTGAGAAGTGGGTACCACCAAACCTGAACAACCCATGAGAGGGTATAGTGGTGGGGACCACCCGAAATAACCTCCCATGAGAGGTTATAATGGTGGGACAGCCTAAGGTTTAAAACCTCTTGAACTCCCCTCATATGTGTGAGAAACCTCTTGGAATCCCTCCAACCTTAATTGTGCCAACCCAACAAATAATTAATTATACCAACCTATGTAATTAATTATCTCAATTTTAAATTATGCATACATATTCTATATTGTTGGATAATTCATTTTTGTTGGAATTCGGGGAAACTATTGTAAAAAGGGATATTCATGGAGCCCTTGGAGAAAGCTCTCCAACTAAGAACCCCAAAGATAAATGCTAACTAAGAATGCCATTGAAAATGTTCTTCGGAAGTCAGGGATGAGGAAAACATACGAGCACATCATCGAAGCGTCGTATTTGAAACAATGATCATTGGCACCCCCTCTGTCTTCTTCGACTTCTTTCGCATGACCTCCATTGACGAATCAAATGATGTAGGGGTTATTATTGAATTCATGAATTCTATCGATTAATTTCCTCGTTCTTGAAAGAATGGCGAGTGTGGATCCACCAAAACGAGTTTATCCATGATTAGTGTTAAATTATAGTGTTTCTCATCATGACTCTTGATTTTTATGTTGGTTTTCTTGCTATCGCTCTTACGCGGAGGGAGCGGTCCAAACAAACGTGGCCCGAACACTACCCCGTTATACTTTTTTGGTGTTTTCTTCACAATAGACGATGGAAACGAAGGGAACGACACCACCACAAGTGGCCTATGTGCCCTACGGCACTCTGCCGCCCATGGCCTTACCACGCCACCCTGGCCGGGCCGCACAGCTACCACACCGCTAATGGACCCGTCATGCCATCTCCCGGCACCGACGCCGCCATCTGAACTACCACGGCCGCCCTGGCCGGGCTGCCGCCGGCGCCACCGTTTGGGCAAGCCTCTATCACCGTCTAAATAGCTGCCGCCCTCCTAGATATGATCGTCGTCCGCGCTATTGTCCATGTCTGGGCTAAACTGCCGCCGTCATCTGGGACGATCCCCCGCTCGGGTCGCTGCTTCCTTCCAATCCATCGACGCCGTCTGGGACAAGCCACCGCCCAAACTGCTTCCGCCCTTCCGGTCGAACCTCCTCGGCCGGGATTGTAACATCCCATATCTGGGTAGCACTCCACGAGTGCCCCGAATACGTTTGGTCATATGACGTCAAGCGCATTTTTCCAAATGCTAGAGGCTATCGACTCGCAACGTGGGCCCAGGTCTGATAGTGTGGAAACTATGCCCTCATTTGTCAACGTGTAGCGCAACAGAATACAAGATAAAACATACAAAAACAGTGGAAGCAATAAACCATACATACAAAACTACAGTAAAAGATAACGAATAGTTATATATAATGATGCAACATGCCTCAAGTTCTATGAAAATAGCCAGAACATGTTCGACAACAAAACAGGACATTACAATACAGAGTACAGCAAAACAAAACAAAATAGCTGGTAGCATCCCAAGCCTAGCCCGGTCCCATGCTCCCCTACTCCTCAGCAGCAATCAAGTACTTGTATAAGGACCCTCTCCCTTATCCACACCTGTAGAAATGTAATCTGTTTGGGCTGAAGACATGACCCAAACAGGGTGTGAGAAAAGAATTCCCAGTAGGCACCCACTTAAGGCCCGTGCTCAACTACATGTACACATGCAACAACAATGTGAAAATGTAAATGCAATAAACTAAATAGTACTCAAAATTAACTAGATTTACCAGTTATATTTCCATTTTAATATTCATTTAATCGTTCATTATAAGGAAACCACAATAGTGAATTTCTATGTAAACTGTCAGTGTCCTCAGACACGCAAGACCTTACCCTCATGTAATCCGAGACGCAACCCACAGGTGATCGGACATAGGCATAACAGATTTTTCCCTTAGGTATACAAAGTTTCTCCCTCAGGAACATAGTCAATCGCCCACATGTACATAAGATGTTTCCCTCAGGCTAAGATAATCATTTCCCTCAGGCTAAAGGAAACACTCCCCTCAGGCTAAGTAACTCACTGCCCTCAGACTAAGCAAGTAACCGGGCCATGCCCAACATATAACAAACAATTCACATGCAATTCCTCTCAAGGAAAAAGTAATGCTCAAATTAAACTTGGCATACCCTCAGGCATCCTGGCCAAACGGCGAAACAGAGTATTGCACCCTCGGGTGGTCCAAGATCCATGAAGCGATCCAAATCAATATTTTATTATCACATTTAATTAGCTGTGTAATTCTAGGTATTCAAAATAACCAAGGCCTCAGCCACACGACACCCCCAATAAAGGTTCATAGCCCATCGATACAAAAAAACACACAGTAGTTGGAAATAATCACTAAGCCACCTACCTTAAACGCCCCAGAATGGTATACGCGAACAATGATCCTCGAATCATCCAAGAAAAATGTTGACCTGAGGTGAAAGAAATCCCCGTTCAAACTCAAATAACATCCCTTAGAAGATGAATTGGAAATAATGGCCAATGGAGAGGGGAGGGCTTACCCGTACGGTTCCAACGAGATAGTCAAAGGCGAAAACGGATTCCCGATTCATGATTTAGAGACCCTTAAAGGTCCGGCCTCCTCTCCCGATTCCTTCCTCCGGTGAACAATTTTGGATTCTGCCCATTTTATGCGAAAAAAACTACACAACGTGTACTATTGACTACACGACATGTACTTTTCTCATTTAATTGTTCCTCTGGCGGCACCATCGCACTATTCATCCGGCAGCAAGAGTACACGATGTGTATTTCTAATTACAAGGCGTATACTACCGCTCCGATGGCAGCTGCCTCCACAGCCTTACTATTTCCTTGCTGACAGACTACACAACGTGTAAATATCCACCACACGGTGTGTAGTCGGTTTCTACACCCTTCATCGATAGCATGGCTACACACCCTGTGTACTCATCCCACACGGCCAAAGTACACGACATGTGGAAAAGTGCATGGCGTGTAGTCCCAAAATTTATGAATTTTCTCCATTTTCCTTATTTTATAAAAAAACTTAAGGAAAAGTGAAAAAAATATACCCATACCACAAAAATAAGAACCAGGTTCTTACAAACATCCCCCCTTAAAGAAATTCATCCCCGTATTTCCCTTCCAAGGGTGGCAATGATAAAGCCCAGAGCAACTCTGGCCACTGAGAACGTACGTCTGTCTCCCGCTCCCAGGTTTCATCCTGCACTTGGCTATGCTTCCATAGCACCCATATGAGAGGAACTGACTGACCTCAAAGAACCTTCGTGCTCCTATCCATGATACGAATTAGATTCCCAACAATGGACATATCTATCTGAAGCTCAGCCCCCTCGGGCTGAAATACATGAGATGAGTCTTGTAACAGCCAGAGAGTTTATGAGAAATATTATTTTTAATTACTTTTATGTCTTGTGTTTTACGCTACACCAAGATTATCTTGTACTATACACAACACGATATTAGCTTGCAGTATACGCAACACTATTCTTGGCTAGTGTTACACAGTATTTCAAGTTCGTTTTGTGGAAATTATTCTACGCAACATGTAGTATAGATTTTGTTTAATGTATAAATGAAATAAGATTTGATTATGTTATACGCAGCACCAAACAGAGATTTCACTACACGCAACCCTGACATGGCTTGCAATACACGCAATCCAGACCTTCTTCGAAAGCATGTGTAGTACGCAAAACAAAGTTTCAATAAACGAGATATTATTATAATATTATTATGAACTAGCTGTTATGAATAGTAATACACACTTTTTGAAATTTTATCTTTCAATATGGACTTCATTTTTATACTTGGATTATCGAAATTTTCTTAGGTTGAAATTTTGGTATATTGCTGAAAACTTTCAATTTTTGATGAATAGTGAAAACACTATGTTACTATTTAAAACCCGACTTTTTATTTAAATAATAATTTATTTTATTTAACTTTATATTTGGTAAAAATTGATACATAATACCAATATAAGTTCAATGTAATTCATTGGATTCATTTTATAATAATTTTATATATATAAAAATTTTATTGAACTTTTCACCGTCTTTTACCCACATCATAGGAGAATTTGCAAATGTACATAAAACATAATTTTACCACTTCTTTGAATGGAATTTCAAATATCTGAGAGACTTGGTTGATGTTAGTAAGTAAAATGTGGTAAAATGTGATAAAAATAATTTTTTGTGAAAAGTAACTTTTTACTTTTATTTACAACGGTAAAATGAAAATAGGGTAATTAAGGGTAAAAATGATATTATTATGACCCTAAAACATGCCCTAATTCTATTGGATAAGTTTAATTCGGCCAAAAAAAACCTTAGGAATAAAATATGACCATTTAGGTCCACTTGGATAATATTAGGACACTTATTATTATTTTATTTAAAAAAGAGTTAAAATTGTTAAAATAAAAAATTAATAACTAAAATATTTTTAATATAGGGTTATAAATAAGATAAATTCGACTATAAATATTAAATAAAAATATAAAAAAAATTCCTAAATAAGGGTTTTATTTATAATTTTTGGACTTTAAATAATTTATTTTATATATGACACAACGATGATGTATTAATTACTTTTTAAGGAAATATTAACATAATTGATATTATAAATACCCAAATAAATGTAATTTGAAACTTTTTATAAATTCCAATAATTTTATAGGTTAATATGACATGTTAGTAATGATTTAATTAAATTTTATCGAACTAATCAGGTTGTTATGTTTTTATCAGAAATCAATTACCAAATAGTGTCAAAATTGACCTAACATAGTTTTTAAAACAAATATTATATTATTAATTTTTATTTTATTTTTAAAAATATAAGTTTCATAAAATTACATATATAAGGATATATATATATTAATAATTAACTATTTGGGGTTCTTTTGGCTTGTTATAGTATGTTTATTAACTTTATAGTGTAAGAAAACAAGGAGACATGGTAAAAGTAAAATTATTGAACTTAAAGTTAAATCTAAATGATAAGGTTAAAATAGTAAACTAAACTTGTCCAAATTATATTGGATGAGAGGCTATCGACCCATCCACACCTAAGCTTCAAAATAAATTAATTTTGAGATATTAAAAACCGAATATGACTTGATAATAAAATAATATTTTGAGTTTTTCCAAAGGTTCCCATCTCCTCCCTTATAAAAGGGAACCTCCTCCCTCTCATATTTACACAACATTGAGCCGTCAAACTCGGCCAACCCCTGCAAATTTCTCTTCTCCAATTACCTAGAAACATCCTAGAGGTCTTGTTCTTCTTCAAAGTCCAACCCTAGTGCCCTTAGAGAAGGTTAAGAAGAGGCGTGTCAAAGAAGAGGTAATATCCATTACCGATCCTTTCCAATTTCTTTCTTCTTCAACTTATTCTTCTTTAGTTGTTTAATTATAAAGTAATAACATAAGTATTATTATATACATATATTTTATTATAAATATTAAATAACCCCATTTCACCTTCTATACATTCTACGGAAAATGAAATCACCGCGCATGCATACGTACGGAATATCGTCTCCACGCCATGGTGTAATCTGTTTTCCCCCACCACCTTACTTGGAATGGGTATAATGGTGTAAATAAATAACTATATATGATTATTTTAAATTGTTAATGATTCTGAAATATTATACAAACACTTCAATACAATTACATTATCATGGGAATGATATCATCGTTCGTGCGTACGTAGGGACTACCATCTCCACGACACGATAAGATTCATTTTCCATGTTAACAATTCAAGAATGATTATAAAGTATGTATAATACGTAATCATGAAATATATGACATAATAATGCTACTGTATTTATGTATATATATATATATATATGTATGTCATCTACATAATTCCATTCAATTCAATAAGGAAATGAAAACACCGTTCATGCGTACGTACTGCCTACCATCTCCATGAACGGTGTATTTATTTCCATTTATCGATCTATTATATATATGTATATTCTGAATATATATTATATATAAATCATGTTTTATATTCTGGAATAAATTAATCATTATCTATGTAATCATATGAATAATTACAAGTCAAAACACGGACGGCAAAGGAAAAGATTTTACCCAAAACGCTATTTAGCATGGAATTTACAAAAGAATGGGTAATATAAAGTCATAAGTGAACCATATATGATATCATAACAATGAATATGATTCTTAAATAAGTCAATGACATTATTTAAATCATTATACAGTAGGTTCTGATACATATGAATCATATCATACCTAAGGTAAGGGATAATTATTCCAATCTCATTCTTATCTGTGATTGTTTATTCGTAAGTATTTACAGGGGTTATGTTTATCATCCATTTCCATGTTTTCTAAAAATGTTTTCAAAAAATGATTACTATTCTCACATGTATATTTAAAGTCATTTTTACCCTTTTATGACTTTTACCACAAGGTTTAGAAGGAATATTTCTTTTACCATACAAGGTACTTTTTGACTTTTCTGACAAAAGTATGAGAAGAATGTTATTTTTAACTTATACAACATGAATGGATTTTTACGATTTTATAACGCCTCATTTTCATGAATCATACCCTACAAGATTTAATGAATATTTTAAACAAAATAATTTTCTTTTAAATTTTCATGACATTTTGTGAAAAAAAATTATTTTAATGGAGAAAGTATATTTTCCTCAAGAATTATTTTCAAGTGTTTTATCAAAACCATTTTCCATTAAGATGAAATTATTTCATATGTGTATGTTTCAACTAAATGTCTCTATGATTTACATGATTTCACTTCTCTTATGATGAAATGATATCTATTTTTTTAATATGGATTATGTTATGATGAAATGATGTTTATCAAACCCATTTTATTCGTTGGGTTATTATGAATGATGTATGTTTAATTTGTGGCACACATATGAATGGTTTCATTATGAGATGGGTGGAACCTATATCTCCCTCCAATGAATTGGATAAATATTTACATCTCATGAGATAGACATGGCTGGAACGGAAGGTTAATCCGGTTCAGTGAAAAAGGACTAAAACGAGGAGTGAACTAGATTCAGAAAGGGACTTTGTCCCCTAAGATGGTCTTGGCAGCAATGCCTTCACTACTATGGAAATAATATCATGTGCATAATGGTTTCCACAATCAATTTTTTTATTCCCATGCTATTTTATCATAACTAATGTTTCTTTATGATCTATGCCTTACGTATTGCCATGTTTTATGTCATTTCTCAAGATCTTGATGTTTAAAATTTGTGTTCATGTTTTTAAGTTCAAATGTATATGGTTTGTTTAATTTTATCCATGCTTACCCATACTGAGCATTTTATCTCACCATTTATATGTTTTCTTTCCCACAGGATATAAAGAATGGTTTTTAGGTAAGAAAACAAAAAGGGGGAGATCTTTATGAGAGATGTTGAAGATCTTTCACCATGATTAGAAGATTATGTTATGAGTTTCAAAGGACACTAAACTATTACGGTCTTTGAGTGTTGGTTTTTGTTATGTATTAAGTATTCAAAAAAATTAATTTAATGTCCATGTACGTCATGCTTGGGGTCTCTACAGTTGGTATCAGAGGAAAGGGTTAGTTAACCTTTGGAAACTAGGATGCGAAAAATTTAGTGAGATCCCTAGAGATATTTCTAAGGTATGACTTGGGATGTCCCTAAAGATAATTATACGTATAGGTTATAGTCCAAGAATTAAGGTAAAGATATTATAATTAAACCTAACATGTTAGATATTGAAGGTACTCCCCCTTGATTATGTTTTTTGCCTCTCACACTATTCTCTCTGGGTTTTAGAAGATGGTTGTAACCTGAAAGAACTATGTTGATCAATGTAATGGACGATGCAATGATTGTCCCCCTGAACAAACCAATGTAAAGGGATATGGAGTGCACAATCTTATTTCTATACTTACACAAGCTATGGATCATTCAATACTTCCAAATGAGCAGAGAAAGGAGAAAAATTCTATTGAATCCTTCATGAGACAACATCCACCTTCATTCAGCGGGTCTTCTGATCCATTAGTGGATGAAAAATGTATCTATACCACTGAAAAGATATCTTCAGTTCTACAATGTTCTGAGCATGATAAAGTCATTTTAGCAGTATATAGTTTGGAAGGTGATGCTGATCAATGGTGTAATGTTTTCAAGAATACAAGGAAATGAGATGAAATTGAGTCCATGGAATGGGACGAGATCAAGAACATATTTTTCAATAAGTACTTCCCTCATATTCTTCGAACAAAGTTGGAGAAGGAGTTTCTTGAACTTATGAAAAATGATAATGAATCTGTTGGTATATTCGAGGTGAATTTTACAAGGCTTGCAAGGTATTCATCTGGATTTATCATTCAACCTGAAAGAAAAGTTGATCGATTATTTAGTGGTTTAAAACCAAGACTTCGATGGGCATTAGCGATAAGAGACATCAGTAGGAATGAAGAAATTGTGCATTGTGATATCAAGGTAGAACTGGAAGTTGGTGTTACACATCCATCTCATGATTTTGACAAGAAACAAAAGATAGAGTTCAAGGAAAAATATCAGAAAAGTGGTGAAAAGAAGATGAATGTTACTTAATTCTCAAAGTGTGGAAAGAAGCATGGTGGAGATTGTCTAAAAGGTACTAGAATATGTTTCAAGTGTGGAAAATAAGGTCATCGAGCAACTGAGTGCCAATGTAATGGGAAAAAGGATTCAAAATAACATGAATAGAGAAAAGACTTCATAGAACGCTCCACCAACACTTCAATGCTTCATGTGCAAGGAAATGGGAAATTTTTCTAATCAATACCTTCATCCAAGGATTAATGATGATCTAAGTGAGCAACCTCTTAAGGAAAAGGACAAAGGGAAGTCACATGTGATTAGTATTTACGATGTTGAATATGAAAATTATTTTTGGGAATGATTAAGTGTTTATGTAATGTGATTTTAAAATAGTATCATGGAATCTCATTATAGTACTGTGGAATATTGGAATATCTATGTACTGGTTTTCAATAATTGTATGGTACCAGTAACCATGAAAAGTGATTGAAATATTTTTGAAAAGCAGTTGATATGAACATAATGAAGGGATAAGAAAAAAATATTATGTTTGATAGTATTCAAAAGGTAATGAATAAAATAAAGACAAAATGATATCATGGTTTGAGTACATAGAAATTTTGGAATTTTGGGATGTGGAAAGAGTTAACTTTTGATATCATTCATGGTTTTACTAAGGTTCAATGGATATTTCAAGAGAATACATGATTAAGGAATTTACATGTTTGGAATGTGACCAGCAAGATATATCATATGATAAATATTGTTATTCACGTTCTTATTATGTGACCTTTCCAGTAATCATTTTCTGTAAACAATGTGATTGGACAGATGTATTTTGGATAAGCCTAAAGATTGGATTGAATTAAGATAGACATAATATAGTATTGTTTAAGGAAAGAACATTTTTTGATATTATTGCAGGAATGTTATAATAGTGTAGTTTTAGAAAAAGGACAACCCATAGGATGGGCGACAACCCATCGCGTCAGACATGGCTGTGGGAATCGAACCCACAACCGATGTGCGATAAGCCTTTATCGCCTACCACTGGCCTACAGGAAGTCCCTGGTTAGTAGAATCTAGCTTTATTTTATTATGCAGTATGATGGATGAAGTATAAGTCTATTTTGGGAACCATATACGAATAATATCACCATAGATGGACTTATGTATATAATTTTTTCTAACATTATGTTTGAGACATATGGAATGACCTATCATTCTATCACATGATCCACTAACACATCATGGAAAAAAAATTCAACTTCATTTCTTTAAGAGATGAAGTGGAAATTGTTCAAGACATGAACAACAATGAGATTGTACCAATATCATGTAATAATTTTTTTTAATAAAAAAATTCATCAACATTAGGGAAATTATCATGAAAGCCAAAAATGTTGTCCTGGTACTATTATATCTGATGAATCATATGGTACCTTTGATTATCCCAAATCTATGGCTTTGTGATTGTTGGCTTTTTCATAGCCATGTTCTCTATCACTCTCCATCAGAACATGATGGTTAGATTTCACTTCTATATCTATATTTTTACCTATGTTATCCTATGTGGAAACCCAATGATTAGTTAATCTAGGTAACCGTAACATTTCTAACATTCTTTTTTAAAATGAAGTTTTAGTATTCCTTTTTATGATGTGGGTTTCTATGAAAATTTTTTTCAAGTAGTAAACCATTTACAACGTCGACGAATTTCGAGGGAGAAATTCATATTAAGGGTGGTAGAATTTAACAGCCCGTGATTTTATGAGAAATATTATTTTTAATTACTTTAATGTCTTATGTATTACGCTACACCATGATTTTCTTGTAATATACACAACACCGTATTAGCTTACAGTATATGCAACACTATTCTTGGCTAGTGATACACACTATTTCAAGTTCGTTTTGTTGAAATTATTCTACGCAACATTAAGTAAACATTTTGTTTAATGTATAAATGAAATAAGTTTTGATTATGTTATACGAAACACCAAGCGGATATTTCACTACACACAGCCCTGTCTTGGCTTTCATTACACACAATCAAGACCTTCTTCGATAGCGTGTGTAGTACGCAAAACCACATTTCACTAAAGGAGATATTATTATAATATTATTATGAACTAGCGATTATGAATAATAATACACACTTTTTTATATTTTATAATTAAATATGGACTTCATTTTTGGATTTGGAATATTGAAATTAGCTTAGGGTGAAATTTTGGTATTTTTCTGAAAACTTTTAATTTTTTATGAATAGTGAAAACACTGGGTTACTATTTAAAACCCGACTTTTTATTTAAATAATTATTTATTTTATTTAACATTATTTTAGGTAAAAATTGATACATAATATCAATATAAGTTCAATGTAATTCATTGGAGTCATTTTATAATAATTTTAGATATATAAAAATTTTATTGAACTCTTCACCGTCTTTTACCCACCTCCTAGGAGAATATGCAAATTTACATAAAACATAACGTTACTGCTTTTGTGAACGAAATTTGAAAAATCTGAGAGACAAGGTTAATATTATTAAGTAAAATTTGGTTCAATGAGATAAAAATAATTTTTGGTGAATAATAACTTTTTACTTTTATTTACCACGGTAAAAAGTAAATAGGGTAATTAAGGGTACAAATGATATTATTATTACCCTAAAAGATGTCCTAATTCTATTGGATAAGTTTAATTCGACCAAAAACAACCTTAGGAATAAAATATGACCATTTAGGTCCACATGGATAAGATTATGACACTTATTATTATTTTATTTTAAAAAGTGATATAATTGTTAAAATCAATGTTTAATTACTAAAACATTTTTAATATAGGGTTATAAATAAGATAAATTAGACTATAAATATTATTTAGAAAGATAAATATATTTCCTACATAATGGTATTTTATTTATAATTTTTTTACTTTAAATAATGTAATTTATATATGACACAATGATGATGTAGTAATTTCCTTTTTAAAGAACTATTAACATAATTGATATTATAAATACCAAAATAAATGTAATTTGAGACTTTTTATAAATTCCAGTAAATTTATAGGTTAATATGAAAAGTTAGTATGTATTTAATTAACGTTTTTATAACTAATAAGGTTGTTATGATTTTAAAAAAAAATCAATTACCAAATAGTGTCAAAATTGAAATAAAATAGTTTTTAAAACGAATATTATATTATTAATTGTTATTTTATTCCTAAAAATCTATGTTTTGGCCAAATGACTTAGATAATGATATAAATTAATAATTATACACTTGGGGTTATTTTGTCGTGTTATATTAGGTTTATTAACATTATAGTGTAAGAAAATGAGAAGACATGGTAAAAGTAAAATTATTGAACTTAAAGTCAAATCTAAATGATAAGGTTTAAATAGTAACCTAAACTTGTCCAAATTATATTCTAGGAGAGGCTTTCGACCTTTACCCACCTTAGATTTGAAATAAATCAATATTGAGCTATTACAAACTGAACATGACTTTATAATAAAATAATATTTTGAGTTTTTCCAAAGGTTCCCCTCTTATCCCTTATAAAAGGGCACCTACTCCCTCTCATCTTTCCACAAAATAGATCCTTCAATCTTGGTGAAACCCTTCCAATTTCTATTTTCCACTTCCATATAAACATCCTATAGGTACTGGTATTCTTGAATGAACAACCCAAGTGACCTAAGAGGAGGTTAAGAAGAGGCGCGTCAAAGAGGAGGTAACATCCATTACCGATCCTCTCCAATTTCTTTTTTTTCAACTTATTCCTCTTTAGTTGTTTCATTAGAAAGTAATAACATAAGTATTAATTATATAATTATATTTTATTATAAATATTAAACAACCCCATTTCACTTTCTATCCATCCTATGGAAAATGAAATCACCGCGTGTGCGTACTTACAGAATATCGTCTTCACGCTGTGGTGTAATCTGTTTTCCACCACCACCTTACTTGGAATGGGTATAATGGTGTAAATAAACAACTATATATGATTTTTTTAAAGTGATAATGATTCTGAAATTTTATAAAAATACTTCAATACAATTCCATGATCATGGGAATGATATCATCATTCGTGCGTACGTACGGACTACAGTCTCCACGACGCGATGAGATTCATTTTCCACATTCACAATTCAAGAATCATTATAAAGTATATATAATAAGTAATCAAGAAATATATGAATTAATAATGCTACTAGATTTATGTATATATATATATGTATGACATCTACTTAATTATATTCAATTCAATAAGGAAAGAAAATAGCATTCATGCATACGTACGACCTACCGTCTCCATGAACGGTGTATTTCTTTCCATTTATCGGTCTATTATATATATGAATATTATAAATATATATTATATATAAATCATTATTTATATTATGGAATTATGTAATCATTATCTATTTAATCATATGAATAATTACAAGTCAAAACACGGACGACAAATGAAACGATTTTATCCAAAACGCTATTTAACATGGAATTTACAAAAGAATGGGTAATATAAAGTCATAAGTGAACAATATATGATATCATAACAATGAATATGAATATGTAATAAGTCAATGACATTATTTAAATCATTATACAGGAGGTTCATATACGTACGAAGTATATCAGACCTAACGTAAGGGATAATTATTCCAATCTCATTCTTATCCGAGATTGTTTATTCGTAAGTTTATATTGGTTTTATGTTTATCATCCATGACCATTTTTCCTAAAAATGTTTTCATAAATTTTTAAGTATTCTCCCGTGTATGTTAAAAGCCATTTTTACCCTTTTATGAATTTTACCACAATGTTTGGAAGGAATATTTCTTTTACCAAACGAGGTACTTTTTGACTTATTTGACAAAAGTACGAGAAGAATGTTATTTTTAACTTATACAGTGTGAAAAGATTTTTACAGTTTCATAATGCCACATTTTCATGATGCCTAATCTACAATATTTTATGAATATTTTCAACAAAATAATTTTCTTTTAAAATTGCAGGGAATTTTGTGAAAAGAAAATTATTTTAAGGAAGAAAGGATATTTTCCTCAAGAATTATTTTCATGTGTTTTATCAAAACCAATTTCCATTAAGATGAACTTATTTAAAATGTGTATGTTTGAAGTCTAATGTCTCTATGATTTACATGATTTCACTTCTCTTATGATGAAATCATATCCATTTGTTTTATATGGATTATGTTATGATGAAATGATGTTTAGGAAACCCATTTTATTCGTTGGATTATTATGAATGATGTATGTTTAATTTGTGGAACGCATAAGAATGGGTTCATTATGAAAAGGGTGGGACCTATATCTCCCTCCAATGAAATGGGTAAAGATTTATCTCTCAAGAGATAGAAATGGCTGGAACGGCAGGTTAATCTGGTTCAGTGAAACAGGACTGAAACGAGGAGTGAACTCGATTCAGAAATGGTCTTTGTCCACTAAGATGGTCTTGGAAGCAATGCCTTGGATACTATGGAAATCATATCATGCTCTTAATGGTTTCCCCAATCACATGATTTATTCCCATGTTATTTTATCGGGACTAATGTTTCTTTATGATCTAGGCCTTACTTATTGCCATGTTTTATGTCGTTGCTCAAGATCTTGTTGTTTAAACATTGTGTTCATGTTTTCAAGTTTAAATGTATATGGTTTGTTTTATTTTATCCATTTTTACCATTACTGTGCATTTGGGCTCACCCTTTATATGTTTTCTTTCCCCCAGGATATAAAGAAAGGGTTTTAGGTAAGAAATCAAAAAGATGATGATCTTTATGGGAGATGTTGAAGATCTTTCACCATGATTAGATGATTATGTTATATGTTTACAAAAACACTAAACTATTACGGTCCTTTAGTGTTCGTTTTTGTTATTTATTAAGTATTCCGAAAAAGTAATGTAATGTCCATGTAGGTCAAGCTTTGGGTCTCTACAGGTCTGAATCATAACGACACAACTTTGACACATGTAAGGCGTCATGCATGGCTCGGTACCTATATGGTAACTGCAACCGATAGGCAACCAGCCCTACTCTCTCCAGAATATCAAATGGACCCACATACCTCGGTGAATGTTTACCCTGACTCATGATCCACATGTGTCCCAACCTCGGGGAAACACACAAGAAAACCTGATCCCCGACCACTAACTCCAAGGGTCGTCTACAGCGATCAGGATAAGATTTCAGACGAGACTGTGGGGTAGCCATCCACTTTTGAATCAACTACACTTGCTCAGAATTCTCCTGCACGAGATGTGGTCCTAGTAAAGCTAACTCACCTGCCTCTAACCAGCACAAAGGTGATCATAATGGCCGACCATATAAAGCCTCGTAAGGTTCCAAATCAATAGTTTTCTGAAATCTATTATTATAGGAAAACTCGATTAGTGGTATATGCTTCTCCCAAGGTCCCCCAAAGTCTAGGATTCATGCACGAAACATGTCATCTAGCACTTGTATTGCACACTATGACTGACCATCTGTATGAGGGTGGAAAGTTGTGCTATGAAGAACCTATGTACCCAGTGCCCTTTGAAAAACCTACTAGAAATGAGACGTAAACGGGTGTACCTATCTGAAACGATAGGATGAGGGACCCCATGAAGACGTATGACCTCTCAGATATACAGCATCCTGATCTTATCAACATTAAAGGTCTCATTGATTGGAAAAAAGTGAGCTACCTTTGTAAGTCTATCCACAACGACCCACAAGGCATTTTTTCCTCAAGGAGACCTCGAAAACCATGTCACAATGTCCATCGTGAAATCATCCCGGTTCCACTGAGGAATGGGTAACTACTGTAAAACTCCGACTGGCCTCTGATGATCTGCCATCACCCACTGACAAGTGGAACATCTCGTAACAAAACCAGCTACTTCTCTCTTCATACTCGACCACTAATATTGACATCTCATGTCATGGTACAACTTTGTAACTCTGGGATGAACATCCCAAGCTGAAGCATGAAACTCCCGCATTAGTTCCTCACGTATATCCCCTAGAACCCATATCGTCCATGGAAATACAGAATTTCATCATCGCCTATCGTCTAAACAGGAGGAGGGTCCTCACTTTCCAACGACTCCTGTAGAACTAGGCCTTCGGAATAAGAAATATGTCTCATCCTCACTCTATCTAGGAGGGTAGAAGTCAAAACTAAAGATGAAATATAGGTATTCCCCTGACTGTCGTGTACCTACAAATGCATCTCAGAGAACAAAGCCATAAGAATCCACTCACCACTTCCCTCATGAACCACATGTATCCGAGTTCTCCTGCTCAGTGCATCAGCAACTACATTACCCTTACCAGGTGTATAAGCAATCTCAAAATCGAAGGACTTAAGGTAATTGACCCACCTTCACTACCTCAGATTCATGTCATGCTGAGTAATGATATACTTGAGACTTTGTGGTTGGTAAAAACCACAAAATGCTATCCCAAGTGATAAAGTCTCCCATAATTCCACACATGAACAACTACAGCCAACTCAAGATCATTCTTTGGGTAATTCCTCTCATGTGGCCTCAACTTCAGAGACCCGTATACAACAACTCGATCATCCTGCATCAACACAGCTCCCAGCCCAATACCTGATGCATCAAAGTAAAGTGTATAGCTCTTCCCTTGCTCTGGAAGTATCAGGACTGGTGCTGATGTCAACCTTCCTTTTAGGTCCTGAAAGGCTGTCTCACAAGCTTCCGACCAAACAAACTTCACAACCTTCTTAGTCGAACCCTTAAACAAAATTGCTAAGTGGGAGAAGTCCTGGATGAAGCATCTGTAGTAACCAACCATCCCAAAGAAACTCCATATTTCAAACATGTTCTTAGGATGATCCCATGAAACTACTGCTCTCACCTTCTCTAGGACCATGACAACTCCTGCCTCTAAGATGATATGACGCAGGAAGTGAATCTGGTCTATCTAAAAGTGTCAATTTGAAGGACTAGCATATAGATTATTCTCTATTAGTGTACTCAATACGATCTCTTGATGGGTGGCATAATCGTGTCGAGTGTGAGAGTACACTAATATATCGTCCATGAATACAAAAACAAAAGAATACAGGTAATGGTGGAACACACGATTCATCAGATACATGAAAACTGCTGGTGAGTTTGTTAGTCCAAACGACACAACCATGTACTCATACAGACCATATCTGCTCCGAAAATCTGTAAGTGGGATATCTGATGGTCTCACGTGCAGCTGATGATATCCCGATCTCAAGTGAATATTCGAGAACACTCGTGCACCTAACAATTGATCAAAGAGATCATCAATCCTCAGCAGGGGAGATCTGCTTTTAACCGTCAATTGGTTTAACATCTGATAATCCACACAGAGTCTCAGGGTACCATATGACTTTTTCGTAAAAATGACCTGCAAACACCAAGGAGAAGTACTGGGTCTGATGAATCCCATTGACTGTAACTCCTATAACTGCCTTTGGAGCTCTTGCAACTCAGGTGTAGCCATCCTATAAGGAGGAATGGACACCAGTGCTGCTCTAGGAACAAGATCAATAGATAAATACACCTCTCGCTCCAGAGGAAGACCCGAAAAGTCGTCCGAGAAGACATCCCTTAAATGATCAACCACTAGAGGGAAATACTTCTGACAAGTCCCCTGATCATCCAGATATAAACTCGCCATCTGGGCTATGACTCAACCTTGCCAACGATGCTCTGGTCCAGGTTGACTCACCTAAACATCCCATTCGCTCTTATATAGAAATTATCCTCCCTCTGGTGATGTGAAACTCACCCTTCAACGATAAAAATCTACAAAGGCTCGAAAGGTAACCAACCAGTCCATTCTGAGAATGAAATCATAGCTCACCATCTCTAAGACATAGAGGTCCCATAGAAAGTGACACCCTACAACCTCATGGGGGAACTCCTTGAACTAACACACACAGGTCATTCTAGTTCCCAACAGAGTGTCTGACATCATAACATCAGATGAAGAAGAAGAAGAAACACAGAGCCCAAGGCTCTCCACAACGGGCACAAATATGAAACTATGTGTAGAACCCATATCAAAAAGTGCTTAAGATACGACAGAAGCTACTTGAATAGTACCTCTAACAGTAGAATGTCCGGGATCCTGCTCTTGTTTTGTCTGTTGCACTGCATATTCCTGCCCAGGGCCACGACCCTACGACACAACCTGGCTACCCTGAGCTGTCCCGCACTGCTGCCTATGAGATCCTGGTGTCTGGATACCATGGCCACGAACACCATCTCTGGCTGCACACCCTGACATATTATAGTTTCCCAACTGGTAAGAAGCTACTGGTCCTACTCTTGCATGCAGAGTCGGTACAGAACCCATCTCACTATCCACCGGTGGAAACGCCTGACAAAAGCGCTTTAGATAACCCATCTTATCGCAAGCTCAGCACTCCACTGGATTATGTGGACACTGCGGTGTCTTGTGCCCCTCTTTACCACACTAGTAGAAACTGACATGACCCACTGAAGATACTGCCTGGCTGGTACTGCCACCGTGAGAGAAGTCCATCTGACGCTTCCTCTTACGGGCAAAAATAGTACCAGAAACTGGATCTACTGGAGGATCCACTGGTATCCCATGGCCTACCATCTCTGGAGTATAATTATTTCTGCTCTCCTGGAAAACAATGTGTGTTCATCTCAGCGGCCTGACTCTACAAGGTCAAACACAAACCTTAGATGAAGATTATCACAGTCTATAAACGAAGGGACTAAAAGTGGAACATGAGGAAGAAGGTATTCAAGATTTGGAAAACAAGACTACACGGTGTGTATACTGACTACACGACATGTACCTAACTTCTCTTCCCCACCCCAGGACCTTCTACATGGCTAAGCCACACGACTTCCATTGAAAAAAACTACACGGCATGCATATATTCTACACGGCATGTATTGTTTAATTTTACAACTTCTCGTGTAATTTGTGACACGGAAACTACTCGGCTTGTTACTACATGGTGTGTTACACCCGCACATGGTGTGTACACCACCCCATTTCCAATCGACATGGCTAAAACCACTTGGTCTATCCTCGTACAAGACTTTATGGCGTGTCCCATGGGTAAACGGCCTGTACTAGACGAGCTCCACTGACCCGTGTTGTTAGTTACACGGTCGGAATCACGGCCCCCACTACACGGTGTGTTCCATATGCTCACGGTGTGTACACAAAAGGTTTACACCAACCCGTGTTGTTAGTTACATTGCCAGACTCTTTGTCAACACTACACGGCATGTACATCAGGTAGACGGTGTGTTTCCCCAATCATTTACCTTCCCTGTGTCCCTGCCCACATGGTCTATCACACGGAAAGAGACTATACGGTGTGTATTGAGGGTACATGGCATATATTTAAAAAGTTTTCTTTTCTTCCTGAGCATAAGATCACATGGCATGTGTCCAAGGAACTACATGACGTGTATCCTGGGTTTTCCGGATAGTAAGGCTTAGATACTACTCTGGATCCCAGAAAATAACAAAAAAAACAACACCTAAGTGCCAAATTCCGATCCGTGAGGGCTCATACTCCCTGTGAATCAATTTTTGACATCATATACATGTTATACCGAAGATAAATAGTCAATGATCTACCAAATTCCGGTCAATGAGGTCCCATACTCCCCAAAAAACAAATTTGGAGTCCATTCTATCAATAAGATTATACAACGATACCCTATCATAGAGTAGGTATTTTATCAAAGCAGCTATCACAACCACATGCCTTTCCTAGCACCACAACTATCACAACCACATGCATTTTCTATTGTACCTACATGGCATGGGAACTATGAATGGCATGTGATTCCTAGCATGTTCCTAAATGATGAATGAGATGAAATACCCTCATCTCATCGGGTTTCAACTAAATATGACACATGGATAAAATATAAACAACACAATCACAAGTGCGTCACCCAATGGTGAAATAAAATCAACTGTAATATTTTAAAAATCAAAAGAATTGCAAAAATACAAGGTTGAATGGCTTTTTTTCCTGTACATGGGTTATCTACTCCCAGTCATAACATATTACCAACTATTGTTTCCGTCCAATCCCGGACTAAGGCTCCATATAGTAAGTCAAAGAAAATAACTCATCTTATACAACTTTGTAACATCCCAGATCCAGGTACCAATCCACGGTTCCCCCGAAGTAGGTTTGTCACATGAGCTCAATCGCATTTCCCCAAACGCTAGAGGTTCTCAACTAGCAGCGAGGGCCCAGATCTGATAGTGGGGAAACCATGCGCTCATTTTTCAAAGTGTAGCGCAGTGGAATACAAGATAAAACATACCACAACATAAGAAGAAATAAACCATACATACACAACTACTGTAAAAGATAACCAATAGTTATATATAATGATGTAACATGCCTCATGTTCTATGAAAATAGCCAGAACATGTTACACAACAAAACATGACAGTACAATATAGAGTACAACAAAACAAAACAAAACATCTGGTATCATCACGGGCCTATGACTGGTCTCATGCTCCCCTACTCCTAAGAAGAAATCAAGTACCTTGATAGGGACCCTTTCCCTTATCCACACCTACCGAAATGTAATCTTTTTGGGCCGAAGACATGACCCAAACAGGGTGTGAGAAATGAATTTCCAGTAGGCACCAACCGAAGGCCCGTGCTCAGCTGTGTGCACACATGCAACAACAGTGTGCAAAAGTAAATGCAATAAACTAAGAATTACTAAAATGTAACTAGCTTTACTAGTTATATTTCCATTTTAATATTTATTTAATCGTTCATTATAAGGAAACCACCATAGTGAATTTCTATGTAAACAGTCAGTGACCTCAGACACGCAAGCCCTTAAACTCAGGTAATAATAAACATAACTTGTAGGGGATTTCCCACAGGCATAACATATATTTTCCTCAGGAATACAATGTGTTTTCCTCAGGAACATAGTCTATCTCCCACAATCACGGAAGATGTTTCCCTCAGGCCAAGATAAACATAGCCCTCTAGCTAAAGGTAACACTGACCTCAGGCTAAGTAATGCACTGCCCTCAGGGTAAGCATGTAACCGGGCCATTCCCAACATATAACAAAAATTCACATGAAATTAATCTCAATTAAAAATTAATGCGCAAATTAAACATGGCATACCCTCAGGTATCCTGGCCAAACGACGAAATAGAGGAATGCACCCCCGGGTGGACCTGGATCCAAGAAGGGATCCCAAACAATAATTTATTATCACATTTAATTACCTATTCAATTATAGGTATTCAAAACATCCAAGTTCTCATCCACATGACACCCCCAACATGGGTTCATAGCTCAATGATACACAAAAACTCACAACAGTTGAAATAAACACTAAGCCACCTACCTTAAACGCCCATGAACGGTATACACGAACAACGATCCTCGAATCGTCCAAGAACAATGTAGATATGTAGAGAATTAAATCCCTATTCATACTCAAATAACATCCCTTAGAAGAAAAATTGGCATTAATGGCCTAAGGAGAGTGGAGGGCTTACCCGTGTGGTTCTGAAGAGATAATCAGAGGCGAAAACGGATTCCCGATGCACGATCGAATGATCCATGAAGGTCCAGCCTCATTTCCAACTCCTTCCCCCTGTTCTAAGCCAATCATGAGAACAGGGTTGGATACTTCCCAATTTAAGTGAAAAAAACAAACTACACGTCATGTACTATTGACTACATGACGTGTACGTTTCTCGTTTAATTGTTCCTCTGTCGGCACCACCGCACTGTTCGTCTGTTGAAATGAGTACATGACGTGTATTTCTGTTTACAGGGCGTATAATACTGCTCCACTGGCAGCTAACTCCATCCCCTTACTCCTTGCCTTCCGACTAACTACATGGAATGTAAATGTCCACTACATGGCGTGCAGTCAGTTTTTACACCCTTCGTCACCAGCATAGCTACACACCCTCTGTAATCATACCACACGACCAAAGGACATGGCTTTTAGAAAAGTCCATGGAGTGTAGTCCCAAAATTTAGGAATTTTCCCCATTTTTATTTATTTTCTCAGAAAAACTTAAGGAAAATATAAAAGAAGATACTCGTACCTCAAAAATAAGAACTGAGTTCTTACAGTGATGCTCCGCGACCTCGCACCCTCGCGGCACCCTCCGTGACCCTCTATGGCCTCACGACCACCCACAGCCCTCCGCAACCCCTCGCATCCTTTTGGGCCATGAAACGGGATGGGCCAAACTCAACAGGGCCGGCCACCTCGCAGGTCGCGTCTATTCGACTGGGTCGGACCGGACCCTGGCCAACTGCAACCCTTTTACGCTCTTTTGGCCATAACATTGGCACCAGACATCTGTTTGATGAACCGTCAGTAGTGCTGGGTACCTTGGAGAAAGATGTTCTTTTTATGTATACCCCACTAATGATTTTGATTATGTTAGGGTATGGTCAGGTTGGATTAAGCACGAATCCATCTAGGCCCATGGGACTAAAAGGCTAATAACTCACAGAACGGGTGTCCGATTAACGCATCGTCTATTGCATTGAGATCACTATGACGTGGCCTTAATTTGAGATACATGTTCATGGGACATCATGGAAGTTGGATAATCGACCCGTGGCTTGGGGAGAAGACTTGCTAGGAGATGAGCAAGCCTAGTGCGGTAACCCAGTAGCTGACTATGATGAGAAGAGTGATCCTAGCTATCCTGTGCGGGTAAACTCATAACTATCCTGTGCGGGTCAGATCCTAGCCATCCTATGTGGGTCAACTCTTAGGGATCCTGTGTGGGTCATATCATAGTGATCCTATGTGGGTCATCTCCCAGGGATCCTGTGTGGGTCATCTCCTAGCAATCCTTTGTGGGTCAGCTCCTGCGATCCTATGTGGGTCAGCTCCTAGAGATCCTATGTGGGTTAGCCTCTAGAGATCCTATGTGGGTCAGCTCCAGTGATCCTGTGTGGGAGAGCTTCTCTATATCATGTGTGGTTCAGATCCTAGTGATCCTGTGTTGGTTTTCCAGGGATCCTCTGTGGGTTAGCTCATAACGATCCTATGTGGGTCAACTCCTAACGATCCTATGTGGGTCAGATCAAGCGATCCTGTGTGGGTGAGCTCGTAGAGATGTTGTGTGGGTCATCTCCAAGAAATATTGTGTGGGTCAGATCTTAGTGATCCTGTGTGGGTTATCTCTAGTGATCCTGTGTGAGTTATCTCCTAGTGATTCTGTACAATTTAGCAGCAGAGCCTCTTAACGGAGTAGGGTGATTTAGTAATTAAATCTAATCATTCTACTACTATACCAAAAGATATACCTTGTGTGAGCTGAGTTCGTACCTGTGTGGTAATTTTCTTCATGGTAATACCTTGGTGGTATTATCTTGTGTGGTGTACCTGTGTGGTACTTTCATTTTTGGTTTTCATTCTTGTGTGAACTGTTGTGCTTTGGGATTTTGTGTTGGACCCTTTGTTTTCTCGTGATTGAGATGGGTATACTTGTTATCCTAGGTATATGTATGGGGATATACCTATGTAGTTTTGTCAGTTGACTTCATGCTTTGAGGATTATCCTTTCTATATTTTGTTGAGACCTTGAGGGTCTCAGGTTCCCTACTGAGTATCATTATACTTCCCCCTGCATGGGCTATGCACACACCTCGTTGTGTTGGATGCAGATGACAGACAATGCTGATCGATGTTGAGAGTACCATGACTGGACGATGCTCGAAGGTGGACCATATGGCATGTCAGTATGTAGAAGAGATAGATGTACATGGATTGTTGTCGAGGAAATATGTGCCTACCCTTCATGTTGGAACGTAGAGGTTGACATAGTAGCTTTCTTTCTTTTTCATCAATTGTGTTGTATTTCAGTTGTAATTTTACTATTACTATTGGGCTTGTATTTCGGCCCATTTTTTATTTTAACACACTTTTTTCTATACAGTTTACTAGCGTTCGTATCTTTTTGTGTTCTTCATTGTGTGTGTTTACAAGTAATAATGGTAATGCCTTCCCAGATTTAGGGAATACGCCTTTGGTACTAGTCGACAACCCCTGGCCTATGGAAGGTGGGATTGGATTTAGTCACAGCATGGGACCTGTGGGACAGGTCGCGACACTTCTATTCATAATCCCCACACCAAGCCCCATAGGATTTCTATTCGTAAATGGAGTTTACATAACACAAAATTTTAAACTGCATGGGCTGATCCTGCCACATGACCATAACATGTGTCATTGAACTACGTGCAGTATTATCCCTGTCTTTGAATCGTGGTATGCAGGACACCTATCTAAGGACCATTCATTAAAATCATAAGGAGATCCCTCATGTGGTTTCACCTCCCTAATCCACCCCAAGGGGTGTTACGATCAACCATCATGGTGATACCTCATAGGTATGCACCATCATTGATTGAAAACATCAGGTTAGGGGACACACCCCAAGATCTTCCTTAAAGGTTCATTCTTGCCCATCAATTTTGTAAAACTTCATGGTTCTTCGTCATAGGGATTCAACTTCATAGTGTGACATATTACCTTTATGTGACACACCACCTAATCCTCCTCTATGGGGCATCATGAACTATACATCTGAAACATCATGATGCTTCCACCTAGGGATGAACCAATGTGGTGCAAAATTTTACATTTATGGGAAACACCCCAAGATCTTCCATGTTGGGAAATATAGATCAATCAATTGGGTAAACCTTCACTCTTATCTCACCAAAGGGTTACCATCATGGTTTTACATCTTATCCTATAGGGATTCACCTTTCATCTCTACAAGACATCAAAATCGTTCCATGTTCTATCTCAACTATACATTCAGGTCAATATATGAAGGATGTAGAACAGTTGATAACCCAGAATAGCTACCCCATGATAAAAAATGGATGCCAGATGTTAAATCCGCGGATGATATATTACACTGCCATAAGGTACCTCATGATAAAAAATGAGATGCATGAGGTAAAATATTTGAAATATATACAACACTGGTGTAAGCTACCTCATGATTAACATGGGATTCATGAGGTGAGTGACTTAAATGATATGATCCCCTGGTTCCAGCTCCCTCATGATAAATAGGGAATGCCTGACATAAAATACCAAGAAGATATACTCCCAAAACATCATCTAACTCATGATAAAATGATATTTTTGAGGTGAAAACCTTTTATGATATACTTGTTCAATGTTAGATACATATTGATCGACATAATATGTCATTTGTTCTACGAAAAATATGACTCTATGAGATTAGCTCTTATGATGAATAATATAGGTGACCAATGATTCAAGAATTCCTGAATGTCGTCGATGCCCAATTTGATTACTCTCCTAACCATAATTTACTTCCCTTTCAAGACCCACTGGAATTTATATTGAGAATTATCATAATTAAATGGTGTCTATAGAGGGATGGTATTGTAAGAATCTCATTTATTACATTAACATTACATCACTTTTTGCAAAAAACATAAAACAATACACAAATGGATTCTCAGAGACCGTATTAGTTTAGTGCCTTTGGAAAAATGGAAACATAGCAACTGGTACATATATGAGTTAAATTATTTCCCAATAGGTTTTTCATGACTAGAATACTTAATAGTCACATTATACATAATACATATCTTCATTACCTGGGAATGTAAACATAAAAATGGGTGATCCCATATGCTCATTAAGGGTAAAAAAGAGAGATATGTGAACATAAACATGAGCATAAGAATATTATATCATGATCATGACATTTTAACATCATACCCGACATATCGAAGATCATAATCATGAATCCTGGAATAAATATAGGCACTTTAGAAGACAAGAATAATCTGTGGAGTAAGAGAATAATAAATGAAATCACAACATTATAATAATATATTCAGATATGGAAGACACATAAACATTTAATATCATTCCTTATATGCCAAGGACCACTACCAAAATGTAACAGTGAACTTCATGGGGACTACAACTACTACACGTGAAACACCAAAATCCCCAGTAAAAATCATTTCCTTGTAAGGGTTCAGGTTTCCCCATCATCCCATAGTAGATCTTGTTTCCCCATATTCCCATAGTGTATCAGGTTTCCCCATCTTCTATAATGGGTTAAGAGATTCATCTTGAATCATATCTTTATTTCCTGAGATATAAATCATTAACTAATGCATTAGATGGAGATATAGGTCCCACACATCTCATAATAAAATCATACATACAAGTCCCACAAAATCATAATCATTCATATAGTGACCCATGGAAAGAAAGTTTTTCCATAAACACATAATCATATCTTAAATTTTAATAAAATTTAGGATTCATAATATTTTTATAAAAACATAACCCTTCATAAGAAGATTAATTTACAAGCATCTAACTTGTGATGCGAATCAAGTTTTATAAAAATCATTCTATCAAAACATAAACCATTCAAAGGGATCATATGAATTGAACCTTTGGATAATTTAAACATAAATTAATGATTAAATGTAATCGATATTTTCATATATATAAAATAATCTAGGATGATATTTTAAATTTGTTTTGATGAAAATCTCATTTCCTCTTTGAAAAATTGATTTTATGTCATAAAACATTTTTTAAAACATTATTTCATGAAAATAGATTTCAAAAAATATAAAAGAATCTTTGAATCCATTAAAAAATTAAAATCCTTTTTACATGAAAATGATATTTATGGATCACATTTAAAATAATTTTTGAAAACATGTGTTTTGAAATTGATGGAATGTGTATCCGAGAAGTAAAAATTAGATAAATATACTTTAC
The DNA here is from genome assembly GCA_963277665.1 of Viscum album. Classification (NCBI taxonomy): domain Eukaryota; kingdom Viridiplantae; phylum Streptophyta; class Magnoliopsida; order Santalales; family Viscaceae; genus Viscum; species Viscum album. Next base: position 595,726,277 of record OY728159.1, on the reverse strand, counting down.
ATATTTGGAAACATTTGAAACAAAAACCCCCATAAAATAGATATCATGAAAGGTATATGTAAATAAACATATATTTAAGGATCGTAATCATTGAATATGAAAATAAAATTTATATACTCCACAAAAAATAAAGGAGTGGTAAATAAATAATCAATCTCACCAAAATAAAATTTAGACTAGAAATCAACATAAATTATGTCCTTACTCTCATTGTAGTAATTCAAAATTCACGTATAATGAATATATGTGTATTATAAATATTACATAAAACCATATTATTATATATAATATAATCAAATTATTTATATAACCCACTTATTAAATCATCCTTATTATGGTTATGTTTCAGGTAATTTAAGTTTTATTTTTTCATGTGTATTAATATGTTATATTTTATTTCTCATGCATATATAATTATTTAAATAATATATACCATAATAAAAATATCATTAATATTCCAAATATATGTACTTATAATCTATATATACACACTAAATTGGACATGTTTCCAGGACATGTGTCACTTTCTCAGTGATTCTCTTAAATATTCTATCACCACCAGATCTCACTCCCTCCACATATATCCTATCTAGATTATGGTTTCCCTCTCCATATCATAGGTTTTCTCCCTCAAATCCTCTTTCACCCCCGACACATTGTCTACAGACACCACACTTTGTCTCTTTATATCCAACAATCTTATATCCTCACATCTGTCTCCTCCTACTCCTCATATCTGAAACTCCTCATCTCCTCATCTTCATATCTCTGTCTCTATTCACAGTGATCCATCTCCTCATATTTAGAACTCCATTGAATCACATTATCTCCCCATTCACTATTACCTCCTTCGTAACTCTTACATCACGACATCCATTCAATACCCCTCAGCTCCATACCTTTGTTCATATTCATGATATTTATTCACTGTTCTTCTGCTTAAGTTAGGTTCATCATGAAACATTATGTTTTTTTGATATATTATGTTAAATTTGTTTTACTTCTATTTTCTTAATTTTTTTTAATGTGATTATAATAAAACAATTCATTCAACTCATCAATTAACACAATAATTTCATTTAATTAGAATATTTATTCACCTATTATGTTTTTAGGGTTCAAACTTTTTGTTCAAGAATATGAAAACATGTTGAAATTTAGGAATACCTAGCTAACATTACTCACTGGACTATATATACAAATTTTTTTTCCTCTCCATCATATTTTATATAATCATGATTACTCATTTTTATAATGGTGTTACATTACATGTGAAATTTAATATATGTTTTCTATTACAAATAATCTATGTCGTCTAATCATCAGTTTTTCACTTCCATTAGTTTTTTAATATAAATGAATACTCCCTTCTGGTATTCTGTCGTCATAGTTCATTTATTATCCTAAGTTTTTATGATTTTAGGTGACATGATTCAGTTGATTATTTGTGTAATCATGATTCAATGATAGTATATTAGTTCATCAAAGGGTTCATTTAATTTTTACAATAATTTTAATAATTTATAAAAACATATTTTATTATTCTCTCAGTATTATTATCATCATTCTTCAGTATATATAATTAAGAAAACATTTATATTAGTGATTTAGTTACTTTTTTATATTCTATTAAATTTTATGTATTTCTATATTCATACTATTATTCTTTTGTCCATTAGTTCTTAAAATAAAATTATTACTTACTTCAATCATTGTACCATATTATTTCTTTGATTCCCCATTAGTTTTTGTGAATTTATATAAATAAGAATCATCGTTTTATATATGGAATCATGTTTCAATTACAATATTTCATGATAAAAGGTATCATTTAATGTTTACCATATCCTTAATGATTTATAAAAATCTAAATTTTGGGTATTTTTAATTTAACATTCATGAGACATCTATATTATCATCATCAGTCATCATTATATAAACAAAGAAAAACATTTATATCCAATATTTAGTTATTTTATAATAATTATTAAATTTTTAATAGTTATATTTTCTTAGTATTGTTTCATATATCATTCCAATACATATTTTCTTTTAGTCTATTATTTAAAACCAGTTGTTTATAAAATAAAAAAACTATTTATTCATATATTCATTTTTTCATGGTTCACACTTTCTTCCACCACTTTAAAATGAGTTGTAATTTGGGTATTCCTATCTTAATTTATTCGTTGAACAATATATTTCATCTTCTCTCATGCAGATTGTATGTACTATTGATTACGAATGTTTATAATGGTGTTTCATTAAATACATAATGTATTTTCTTTCCTCAATTATAAATTATATTACATATGTATAATGGTGTTCCGGTAATTTTAAATTCAATGAGAAATGTGTTTCATATTGGGATGCTTCCAATGTTTTTTATGTTACTATAGATTAACACATAAAATGATTTTTACTATGTCATATTTCTCCGAAAAAAGGTTACAACCCTTAGCTTCTGGAATGAATCATGGAGTGGTTGTTACATTAGTAATCATGAAAGTTCATGACTAGATAAAATTTTAAAAACAAAATTATTTAATATTTTCATTCACATCTCATCCCATTATCTCATCCCTCTTCTAATGAAAATTTGATAATAATATATATTCTATCAACAATTTTCATCGATGCATTGAAGACTTCCAAGTATCTAGAGATTAAAATATCCTATATTTAATTAATAACCATATAAATGTCACATAATAGCATTCATTTTATCCTAACTATATATGATCATCATAGAAGTGAATCTTTACAAGTATTACCCCTGACCACTACTATGTACTATTTTTTTTAATGTGTAAATTTTGATTTATTAAAACACATAAGCCACATTATTGTAATTTTCATTTTATTCTTGTGTTATAGAAACATCAAAGAAATTGAACATTGGGAGTCAATATCAACACTTACTTTGGATTTGTTAAAAAAATTATTTAGTGAGGAAGATGTTTTTATATTCATTTTCTATTATTTTCATTACTGTATTCTAATAGATAATACTAATTTTCCCATCTAATTTACATGTTTTTATTTTTATAACACACTTGATTTGTTATTATCAATTTCAAATTATTAAAAATCATATTTGTGCTACATTTATTACACTTGTCAGTATTTTTTGCTACTTATTTATTTAAATCAATTTTACATGTACAAAAGTCTTTTTATTGAGTTTGATGCTGATGATGTAGTCTAATTAAATTTTACAATGGATAGGGACTCTACTGAAAATGAATACATGCCAATGAAGACCATCCCTTAATAAAAGAAAATAATAACCCAATGGCAGAAAAAATTGACTCAACTTTTGTGATATAATTTCACGGTATTAGAAAAATCATAATGATTTTTAGCTTTTAAATAACCTTTTACATTATTATTTTCAATTCTAAAAGAACTTTTGTTAATGGATAAAAAATTGTAACAATACATTTTAGTTAGAATTTTTCTCGTATACTTCTTATACCCCGTACAATAAAAATATTTCCCAGATTCATTTTTCTCACAAAAATTTACTACTATAGAGATCAACATTATTGTTAAATTGACAAACATAAGTGGGGTTCCACTAACTCAAGAAACTCACATAAAATATTGTTACAGAGCTTTAGATTTTTGGTACATCACTCACACAACTTTTCATAAACATATCCTTCTGTTTAAACATTGTGTTATGTTTTCATGGTTTGATAACAATATCTATTATGTTGAAATTCAAAATTTCAATTATCAGGTTTCAATTTTCATTATTATTTTTTATTATTTCAACTGTTTTCTCTAATTAATTGTAATTATAATGTTACTTTATTATAATGAAGACTTGGGTGCATATATAATACTTGTATGCACCCATTTAATGATTCTTTATTACTCATGGCATCTTCAAGAAATTATGTTGATATTATGATGTAATCAACACTTTTCTTAGTGGAACCATATGTACCACTCATTCAAATACACAATGTATTGATTTTGTGTTAAATATTTTTTCTTCTTCATTCCCCTTTACTTATTTATGTTTCCAATGTGTTTTTGTGGAAATGTTCTCATATTTTCTTGATTAAATGTTTTTGAAAGCACTTAACCATATTTCTATTAATGGGTTGTTTGAATGATACTGAGGTCGGGGTATCGAATAAGGTTATACTATCAATATAATGTACAATGTCTGAAATCTATCCATGGTTAATTTTTTAGGTGTCCTTGATAAATTGTGAGTTATTATTAATTTTTAAGTTGACAATAAATGAACTTTATGAATTATAATCTACTTTATTATATGTTATATGATTGGGTGACAAGGTTATAATGTTTTGTATTTTCTTAACTAAGAGTACGAACATGCTTGTAGCTTCAAAAAGTTTGCGGTTTGCTGTAAAATTTAAAAAATTACAAAAGTTTTAATCTATTTATTGTGAATTAATTTTCACAACAATATATTAAAACCATCATAAATCACATGTAAAACTAGGTTTATAAAATTTTTATCATGTTTTCTCCAATTCCTGCACTCACATACCATCTTATTTGATGTATATGATGATCATTTTCAGTTTTGTTGTAGGTTAGATTATTTTTTAAAATATTTTATTTTTTGTACCTCTATATATAAATTCACGAGATATGGTGGGGTGTAGTAGCTAGATAAATGGATATACACACCATTGGATAATATCCCTCTCCCTCCCATATCCTTCCCCAATAATCTATAAATGTCACAGTCCATCTCTGCACATATATTATATCTATATCTTTTTTTTCAATGACACACTCTTTCAGATGATGATGCTTTTCATGGAAGATCATTTTATTTAGATGAGGACTCAATGATGGTGGTATTTTACTACTAAATTATTATGAATAACATATTTCCCATTTTTTTATCACCTATATTTTCTATGGAAAGGTTATAAAACATAGGAAACCCAATATCCATGATAAGGGATCTACTACAGCAACTACTCACACCAATGTAGGTGGGATTTTATTAACATGGTCGTATGGTGACTGTCTATATCCCAGGAACACACCGAGAACTATTAAAAACCAGAAGTCACTATTACAACAATAATAATATTTTTCAGATATAATGAATTATTTTTAAATATATTATAATGTTTTCTTCATTTGAATGCTTTTATTTTATGTTGACATACATTGTTTCAATTCTAATATTTCTATATTCAATGATACTTTTTCATATTTCAAATATATGTTATTTCATGTATTTGATTTATCCATAGTTAAAATACATTTTCCATCCTTTTCATTAATTCATCTCTGTTTCTTATGATTTTTATTATTTTTTTGAAGGTCCTATAACTGTTTAAATATTATCTACCACTATATTGTCTTTCTAACATGTTTTAAATTACCTCTTAGTATTAAATTCAAAAAATCTGAATTCATTTTGAAAATAAGAGTTGATTTATTATTCTGTGAAAAAATATTTGTGAGGTACTAGTTATCTATGAATTATGTAAACATAAAATGAAATATATCATTCATGGAGACAGTGGGTCATACAAATACTTAGATGTTGTTTCCTTTTTCTTATCGTATTGATTGAAGGAAAGTAATTTAAATATATGTATATATGTTTCTATAATAATTATAATATAATTATAATATCATATATATCATATATTTTTACTAAAATTATCCTTAATACATTTCATGTATTCCGTGAACGAATCACATCCTTATGAGGAGGTGATAGTCATCACTTCCCAAAATGAACGTACAATATTTTAAAAAAATGGAAATAATTTTGGTATGTATTTTAAAATACTTAAATAAGTATGAATAAAAATATATAATATTAAAAAATAACATCCATCATAATTTCCAACCATTATATATTGATAAGAAAAAATTATACAACATAGTTTCATGATGCGGTAGTTCCCTGTATACAATAACGAAATGTTCATAACCCATTATATGTATGTGTGTGTAAGTGTAGGTAAAAACATTAAATAATAGAATAAGTACATTTAAGATATATAGTTTTATTATATAATAATTTAATAAAAATATTTTATGTTGTGGATAATGAACATAAAATAAAGAATCCTGAGGAGGGATGTTACATATTCTTTGGGTATCTCTTTTTATTTCGTACCAAAGGGTTTCATTGGACAGATTTCCTCCAAAATATTGGTTTCTAGGATTAATGTAGGTATATTGGGTGGAAATTTAGGAATATTTTTTTAATGTAAAATGGATTTATATGTTTGAATATGTTTTATTGATGACTTCGTTTAGATAGTGGAGGAGTAGTGGTATTCTTATAAATTTTTGATAAGGGAATTTTACAAGTGTTTTCAATTATAATGTGGCTACAATAATGGTCCCAATAAAGGAATATATATTATATGGTAGAAATTTTAACTTAAAATTTCTTTCCTACAAGTTTTTAGGTTATTTAGGGACATAATATTAATTTTTTGTCCATTGTTGAGATAACATTTTTCTTAATAGTTGTGATTAATTTTAATCAATTTCTTAAAAAGTATTCATGAAAATACTATGTTAAAATTATTATATATTTTCAATTATGAAGATTAAAAATATGAAATCTATTTATCCACATTGTAATAATATAATTGGTATAAATTAATTTAAATTTAATATCGTAGATTGGTTGAAACAATGGGGGTTTTATGAAAAAATGTGTAAAATTTTGGAATGATTTAATATCCAATTTCAATGTGAAATGGGTTTCAATGACCTAACATGGATTAAATTAACTGAAATTAAAATCATTACACTTTAAAACCAAATTAAAATATAATTTATCTATATAGTTAAATATGATAAGAAAAACATTTTTTAAATAAAAATCATTAGTTTTCATTATTCATCCAAAAAGGTTGTTTTTCATAAAAATATATTAAATTATTGCAAAGATAATTTTTAAAATTTGAATTAAAAAAATAATTTTATCAAATTCAATTTCTAAAATTATCTATTATTAATTTAATTATTATCCACAAAAGAACATAAAAAGATGTTCTTTTAAGAAAAAATATTTTTCAAACATATATGAAATTTACTAAAAAATAAGGTATTTTTATAAATATGTTATATATATATATAATTATAAATAATATTTAACAATTATTTATGAATAATAATAAAAATTAATTACTATGTTATTAATTTATTTTTTAAATAATTCTAAAAGATTAATGTTGTTTCACAGAAACTTAGTGTTGGATGCAATGCAAGACATTTCAGTGTTATGTGTAGTAAAATAATAGAATCATATAGTGTGTAAATAATTTTTGATATAGGTTTATCATATAACTCAATACATATAATATGATTAATTTATTCAAGAAAACTTTTTCATAAAAACTCATGGTGTAACATTCTACCCACCATAAATTGAATCTCTTCCTTGAAATTCTTCATTATAATAAAAAAATGTGTATACATATACATAATAATATCCTAAATTTCCCATGATTTTTCTTATAACAACTGATTTCTCCAAATAATATTTTTCATGTGAGTGATCATGTTTCATACAACTGTCTTTGTATGATCAAAAATTTCAATAGGTTATTCTTTATAAGAAAGATCATGCTTCAATGGTATGAACTCAGAGTTCATTATATATGAAGGTTTGGTTATGTACTTCCACATGATAGATTCATTGAACATATCATGGAATTGAATGATACATTGAGGAAGAATAATGCAATAGGCTACCATTCTGACATGATAGATAATATCAAAGGGATCGATATACATATGTCTTAGTTTCCCTTTCTTCTTGAATTTCATAACAGTATTCCATGGAGAAATTTATAGAAACACCACCTCACCATCTTCAAATTATAGGTCATGTTGATATTTATGAGCATAATTTTTCTAACGATTTTTACATGCCTTTATATGTTGATGAATGGTTTTAACCTTATATTATATTCCTTTAGCAATCATAGTCCCTAATAGATTTCCTTATCCAACTCCATCCCAGTATGTTGAATTTCTACATTTCTTCCAATAAAGGTATTCATAAGGAGAAATCACAATTCTTGAGTGAAAGTTATAGTTTTAAGAAAACTCAACTAGAATTATTTGATTATCCCAAAAAACTATTAAATCCATTGAAAAATATCCCAACATATCTTATAGGTCTTGAATTATTATTTTAGAATGACCATCCATCTGAGGATGATAAAAAGTAACGAAACACAATTCTGATTCAAGTAATTTCTATACAATACTATAAAACATTTAGGTTTTTATTGGATCAAAATAATATTGAATGAAATGTGGTACTCAATGAATTTTTATCACATCCTTAATTTATATATTGGAAATATTATCAAGAGAATATTATTCTACAATATCAATTATGTGTGCTGAGTTAGTATGGAATTAAAATACCACCCATATTAAATTAATCCCAATAGAGGTTTTGGAGTGTCCAATGATAAAACCCATAGTGGTGTTCTCCCATTTCCATTCTGGTATGGGTAATTAATGGAAAATCAAATTAAATTTTTTTTTCTTGATTCCTTAACTTGATGTAATCCCATTAATCGAGATATAAAATCCAAAATATTCCACATCATGTCATCCCACAATATGTATTCCATAAAATAACTATACATCATCAGACATCATGGATAAATGTTGAATGTAGTACTATGATCATACTCTAATAGATCCATTTTCAAATTCTATATGGAAGGAAAACATACATTGTTCCTGAACCTTATCAATTCATCAACCTCAGTGCAAAACTAAAGAACATTTAAAATATCCTTCTAAAGCTGGTTGTCTTCCTTCTACACCTCTTTATTCATCACTTGGATAGAGGGTTTAACATTCAATTGAGCATGAAAATATTTCCCATATTATTTAAAGATTTATAGATCCATGATTAAAAAGTATAAAAATATTGGATCTTTTGTTGTCATTGTGATGGACACACCAGAATCGTTGTTTCGACTCAATGAATTATACACAATGTTAACATTCCAAGGGTGGTAATGTGTTAAGAAGTCATAATCATTTATTAGCTCTAGCCATATTATCTAGATCATATTATACTATTTTAGTGTAAATAATTATTTTAGTCTTTTATGATCAGTATATGTATCCCGAGTTTCATTGTAAAGAAAAATCCTTCATATTTTTAAATAAAAAATAATTTCTCCTAACTAAAAATAATGATTTGTTTAATTTTTCATGTGGATATATAACTACCGTAAGAATGAAGTGATAAACATTATATTTTTCATAAGAATAAATCCCAATCCCTTCTTGTATGAATAAATATAGATTGAAAACCCTTCTCCACTATATGGTAATGTAAGAATAGGTGCGCTGAACAACTATATCACTAGTTCCTCAAAATTTTCCCAAAATTCATCTGTCCAGAGGAACATTTAACCATTCGAATTTAAAATGGTCAGATAATTCTATTTTTGTGATAAATTATCCATAAACCATCAATAATATTCAACTTATCTTGGAAAACTACAGATTTTCGTCACTATGGTTGGTCTAGGAAAAAATTCAATAGCTTCGATCGTTGATGTTTCTACTTCTACTCAAACTATTATGATTATGTGACACACCAATTAATCTCTTTCTTGTCAAAATACACCAATTTTAAATTTTTCATATAGTTTTTCCATCCTATAAGTCATTAGTACAATTCCCAAGTGGTCTTCATTCCTTTCCTTTCTCTTTGAATAGTTAAGAATATCATCAATATGGACGACCACAAAGTGATCGAGGTAATATCTAGATAATTTATTCATCAAATAAAAAAAGATAGTGGGGGAATTATTAAGAAAAAAATTGATAACTATATATTAATAGTGTCCATACCTTATATATAATAATGTCTTGGGTATATACTCTATCTTCATCTTAAATTGATGATGTAAAATATTGTGGTACATATTGAAAATGTTGTAAACTCCATGTATTTGATGAATGAAGTCATCAATTTGGGGAATCAGATGATTTTTCTAGATCATGATCTTGTTAAACCCCCAATAACCAATTTAAAGTCACATTGACCCATCCTTCATTTTCATAAAGGGAACTGATGCACTCATTGGTGAAATAGTTGGCTGAATGAACCCCTTATCAATGTTTTCTAGGATTTTCTCATTAAATTCCTATAACATAATTATAACCATTATATAGGGAGTATTTTAAATTGGTGCTGAATAAGGAATGAGTTTTTCGGATAACTCAATTTCATGTTTTGGTAGAATACTGGGGAACTATTTTTGGAAAATATCCAAAAATTCTTGATCAATAGGCATATCATCGATGCTGAGTCAATACCCAACCATTTGAGACAAAAAACCATCTAAATGTGAATTAAGAGCCATTCAATGGATTTATTCCCTATAGTATGTCTATAATTATTGTCACATTGATGGGAAATCATTGGATTGTTTGAAAAAACATGTTTAACTTCCCATCCTTAGTAATTTATGTCATATTTATACAGATAAATCCAATCCATGTCTATAATGAAATTAAATTCAACAAAATAAATAATAATAAGAATTTTTGGAAGCATAATCCCAAAAACGTCAGCCAAATATAAATCAAATACTTGATATGAAATCATCATACCATGAGGGAGTTCTACTACTAATTCCACATCTAATAATTTTTGATGAATCATAATACCCATTTAAAATTCTATAGATAAGAAAGAGTCAGTAGATGTAAATTCAAATAAGACATTAGCAGTAGTTGAGTGGATGGTATGTTTTCCTTTCACCACTTCGTAATCACACCCCTTATCTGAAATTATGATTACATGAGAATTCCCCTTCTCTAATAGTTTAATAGGTTTATAACTCTAATACTCATCAATTAACCTCATATTTGGTCACTATTTATCATAATTCTCATCCTCTAATCATGTTACGAACTAAAGTATTGGAGGTTCATTATATGAAGATTTTATTTTAACTACATCATTGGCGTAATTATTAAAATTAGTTCAAAAATAAATTGCATTATTGACTTCTCTCCCAAAATTAAATAATTTAATAGAACCCATTAAAATATTTCATCCATGATTATTTTAAAAAAATTAGAATAATGGAAGTGTCATATTGTAATCTTCATGGTTTTTAGAATTTCAGTTTAACTCCATATTCATTGTCATATTGATGGAGTGAGATTGATATATAATCCAACATGAATTTCAACTTTAACATCATAATTCAAAATCATTTCATAGCTACTAATGTCACTTATTACTAATACCCTATTGATATGTTGCATTAATCCACTAGAGAACATTTACACATTACATTTGGGTTGGATGATAATTCTAGAATCCTACCTCACAAAGATATTTTAATTATCCTCATATGTACTTATGGATTAATCATCATTTTTCATTACAAAAAGTAACTCATTTTTCTTATTCATACTAATAACATGAAGAAAGTACATACTAAATAATTTGTTCACGAACTCATCCCAATCCATGGATTAAATTTCATCTTAATTCATGGTATTCTTAAATTTATTCCACAACAGGTCAGATTCAACTTCCAAAAGATAAATATCAAGAATTAATTTCTCATGTTCCATTCACTGGAGAATAAAGGATATATTATTAGTGTTATTAATGAATTTTTCTGTGACAAGTGTATTAGAAGAACTACCGAAAGAAGGAGGATGTTGCCTCGTGAAGGGTTCAACAGATTATCGTTCTCTCTATTGATTGTTTCTAAGATCAACCAGATTCATAGTTATATAATATTGGGTGAAAATATAAATAATATTATTCATTATAAACCCCTTTTAATTCATATGATTAAGAGTAAAATCATTTCATTGTCTAATGGAATAACTATTAACATGGTTCCTTTTGGTTCTAACCATTGACTAAAACAAAAAATAGTAAAGTAAGAAACATTTTTTATAGCAGGGAACTACATAATCCCAAAAAATTACATATATGATATCTACATTAGGAAAAATTCATTAATATATATAACACCTAATATTTAACCTATATAATTTATACCCAACTCAAATTTAAACTATTCCTGACGGTTCCTAAAAATATTTTGAATTCCAATAGAATATCCCTTTGGAGTGTCATAATTGGTGTGAATCAAGGCATGTTGTCGTGCAATAGTTCCAGATTGATTATAGCTCAATTCAGTGTTTTGGGGGGGGGGGGGGGGTTCAACCCTATGTACATCCTTTATAGAGTCACTTCTTCTTATTAATTCCAGACAATGATGTATTACAAGGAAAAAACTCACTATATCAGTTAACAGAATCCTAAGTCTTTTTCTTATACTTTTCATTATCCCAATACTTACCTATAAACATGTCTTAAGGGTACAAAATGTGGTTTTGTTATCCTCCTATCTAAATTTTAACTAACCTATTTCATATATTAACATTACTTCTTTTTTTGAAGAACACTTACAACAATACAAAATAGACACCCAATGACCATTTTTGTTTAGTTCCTTTGGAAACATGGAACCATAAACACTGGTATATATGTTGGATATATTATCTCCCACTTGTTTCTTCATGACTATGACCATTCTTAGATACATCATAAATAATACATAACTATAGAACCTATGTAATGGAATAATAAAAAGGGGTGATGTCAGATGCTCCATAAGGATTAACAAGGGATATATGAAAGCATAAAATGAGAATAAGGGCATGATATCATGTTTTTTATGTTATAATATCATACCATTCATATAAAATATATTAAAAATTAATCAAGGTATAAATATTGGATGTTCATAGGAAATAAATCATAATGTAATAAAGACGAAAATCCAAGAAATCATAACATAAGAATAAGACATTTAATTGTGAAAGATATAGAAGCATGTAATACCATTACATATAATTCAGGGTATATTTTAAAAAAATACTTTATTTCTGGGGAAAAAACCTATTGGCCGGGACACATTACCATCCCTCGTCATAGTCTTTTCCATATAAGGGATCAGGTTTTCCCATCTCTCCATTGTGGATCAGTTCTGCCCATATTCCCACAGTGCATTAGGTTTTATTATCTCCCCATTATGGATTCGGTTTCCCCATATTCTTATAGTGGATTCAGTTTCACCATATCCATAGAGGATCAATCTCATTGAATTTAATCCCATCATTATCTCATGATAAATTATTTTTTACTCAATTCATTAGCGGGTGATATATGTACCGCAAATCTCATAATGAAATGATACATACATGTAAAAAACTCAGACACAATCTTATCATAACACATGAAATTAAATCAGTGTCCTAAATATGTAATCATATCTTAACATGTGGAAAAAGGAGTTTTAATATAAATATAACCATTTACAACTACTTAAATGAGCGGGTTTTATAATAATATAACTCACGGAGGTGAAACTAGATTCATAAAAATCATTCCATAAAAACATATACCACATAGAGAAATGAATGTTATTGAAACCATTAGATCATTTCACCATAAATTATTGAGTTACAAAAATGGATGTTATCTTAGATATATAATAATTTATTAAGATATTTTAAAAACATTTTTGGATGAAAATTTATATTTTTCTTTGAAAAAAATTGAAAACATAAAATGTTTTTGAAAAAGTTTTTTTTAAATATAATTGTAATCTTATAGTAGAATAATTAAAATAATAAAAAAAATTTCAAATTCTTTTTCCATGAAAATTATCTTGAAATATTTTCTTTGTAAATAGAATTTAAAACTTGGTTTTTGAAAATCCTGGAAAGTGTCTCAAAGATAGAAAATTGAGAAAAAAAGACATTAATATTTTAGTAACATTTGAAACATGAAACCCATGAAATAGATATCATCAACAGGATATAAAAATACACATAAATTTAAGTATAATAATCAAATAATATATCAATTGGAATTATATAATCCATAAAAAATAAATGAGTGGTAAATCTCATAGAAATAAAAGGTGGGAATGAAATCTAATTACCTTATCTCCTAAATTTTATTATACACATTCAAACCTCCTATATAATAAATTTAAAATTCATTTTAAATATATTACACAACCATATTTCTATTTCTAACCATATATGGCTTTAGATTATATGCATGATAAAACTTCCTTGTAAAGGTTAGATTTTAGGTATCATAAGCTTTCCTTTTGGAATGTGTCTCAAACAGTTATATTTTTTGTCCTCATACTTATATCATTATAACCAGACTGTAAATTATTATAAAAAATTATTTTATACAAATTATATATTTTATTATAATAATCTATTCAATATAGAAATAGAAAATGAAATACATTAATCATGGATAAAGTGGGGTGTTGGTACTCATAATCGTTGTTTCCATCCTCTTATAGTATTGAATGAATGAAAGTAAATTAAATATATTTATATATGTATATATATTCATTATAGTATAACAATTATTTTTATATAAAATATAATGTTACTTACACATTTATCTATACATTATATGTAGATTTTGAACGAATCAAATCATTTTGAGGAGGCAGTAGTCCCCACTTCCCCAAAAGAAATTAACGTCTTTACAAAAAATAAAAATGATGAAGGAATGTGTTTTATAATAATTTAAGATGAATAAATAAATAATAAATATCATATATATCATATAAAAATATATTTTCCATCGTAATTACTAACCTTGAGAGTTATTAAATGGAAAATGAACAATATTTTTTCGTGAGGCGGTAGTTCACCATATAGAAGAATGGTTAATTTTTTACATAATAGATGGATTTGTGTGCATGTGTAGGTAGAAAAATTAATAAAAAACATATAAGTATATATTGTATTGTGATTATATTATATAATAATGGAATAATATGATTGTAGTGAGTAGATAATAAAATTAAAAAATGAGCTTGATGTCAGATGATAACTCTTATTTGCATAACTCCATCTTGATTACACCAAAGTGATTCCTTATATTAATATATGAACAATATGATGATTATAATAATAAATTAGGGATTTTTTAGGATATTTTTTAGATTTTTTCTGAGAAAATGGGCTTGGGGTGTGAATAAGTAAGAGGGGTGGGTTTATTTTTATGGGGAATGTGGAATGACATTCTTCTAAATTTTCCAAAATGGAATTCCACCCATGTTTTTCAATGAAAAGTGGCTATAATAATGTTCTAAATCATAGATAATAGAGTATAGGGTCCAAATAGAAATATCCAATTTCACATCAACAAACATATAGATCATTTTGGGCCTTATATTTATGTTTTGGTCCTTTATTTATCATATTTTTCTCTAAATCAGTATAAATAATTTTTGTCACATACAATAATATAATTGGTAAAAAACAACATTGAACATATTAAAAAATGTAAAATATTATGAATCCAAATATGGAATCATTTTTTCAAATAAAAATTGTAATTTTTTTATATATTAATTTAAATCTAATCCTGTGAAGGGGTTGCGGAAATGGGTTTTATCAAAAATGATTAAATGTTTGGAATGTTTTTATGTTCAATCTCAAAGTGAAATTTCATACAATAAACTAAATTTGATGAATTGATGTAATATTGACCATATTACACTTCAAAACAAAATTTAAATAAGATTTTTCCCTATAATAAAATTAGATGATAAACAGTTTTGAATTAAAATTCATTATATTTCACTATTCATCCAAAAATGATATTATTATGTAAAATCCCAAAAATAAACCTAAGGTAATTTTAAAATAGTGTATTTAAAAATTATGGTTAATTCATAAATTTCTATTCCTAAATGTATTCAAATATAAATTTATTATTATTTAAAAAAATACAAAAAAAGAATTTCTATTAAGAAAATGGCATTTTGAAACATACAAACAATTTAAAAAAAATGTATTCCTTATTATCAATATGTTTTATTTTTATAAAACCTTTATAAAGGAAAATTAAAAAATAGATGTTTCTAATAATATTACTATTTTTAGTAACTATTTTATAACTATGTATTTTAAAAAATACAATAATAAAATTTTGTTTCATGGAAACTAAGTTGTGCATGCAACACAAGTCAAGCCAATGTGGTGTGTAGCACATGATTATCATAGTAGAAATTATAAATATAGTTTGATAGGTTGTAGTGTAAAATGAAATACCTCATTAAAATTTTTATTATTCGACAGAAATAGGTACATAAAAACACATGGTGTTATAGATATCACCGATAATGTTTCCATTAACATGATGCATATCTATGAGGGAGACAGAGAGTAGGATAATATTGTCACGACCCATCTTTGGAGGATGTTTCATGACTACCCCAAGCCCACCTTCCATAGGCCAAGGGCTGGCGACTAGCACCAAAGGCATAAATCCTGAAAAAGGGAAGGCATTGCCTTTATAAAAAGAAACAAACACAACAGATCACACAACTAAAGTAAGAACTAAGTAAACTGAGTAAAAAAGTTGGTACTGAAAGGTAAATGGGCCAGTATACAAACCCAACTAAAAGTACAGTACAACTGAAAGCAGGTACAACAACAGTAATGTAAAACAGCAACCAATGAGTCTTCCTCCGGATATCTCACCAAAAGGGTGGGTACATATGGTCTCCTCAGCTCCTCGGGCCTGGTCATCTGCTCACTGTACGTCCCGCTAGTGGTCCACCCCCGAGTACCGTCCATCTCTACAAGCTTCCACCTCAATTAGAGATGTCTGTCGTCTGCATCCAACACAACGTAGTGTGGGTATAGCCCGTGCAGGGGTGAGTATACGATACTCAGTAGGGACCCCGAGACCCTCGATGGTCTGTTTGTAAACAGGAAGGATAAACCAAAACTGAAAGATACAAACAGGATGTATCAACCAACTCTACATAGGTATATGCCCATACATATACCTAAGTCATCAATCTCAGTTCAGCTCCAACATTTGAGCCCAAGCACAATCCGATCCACATAGAAAAGAAGCCAATCAAATTAATGATAATGATTGAAAGAGAAGACTCAACTCACACAGGTATACTACTCACGATGTGGGGTGGAGATAACTAGATCTATCCTCTGAATCATCTCCTCTATCGAACCCATGTAGGATCTAAGTATAGAAGTCATCGCTGTCGAAACCACGTAGAATCCAAGTATAGTAACCATCGATGTCGAACCCACATAGGATCCAAGTACAGTCGTCATCACTACTGAACCCAGGGAGGATCCAAGTACAGTCGTCCTCACTGCTGAACCCATGTAGGATCCAAGTACAGTCGTCATTGTCGTCGAACGCATGGAGGATCCCATCACGGTAGTCATCACAGTTGCATCCAACACTAGGGTTCTCACACACAACGTACTCGATTCCGGGAGTGTCCACTCCTTGAGTAAAGGGGGTAGATACAAAAACTATCACGAAGTCTATAGTTGATGTATCCTGATGTTTCTTCTCGTCAAAAGGAACTCAATGTGACAGACGGTGCGTCAATTGGACGCCCAGTCTGAGAGTTATTGGCTTTTTCGTTCCAGGGGCCCTGTTGGAAATATGCTAGTACCAAACCTGACCATTTCCAAATATGCCCAAAACTCACTTAGAGTATCGTAAAAGTACCACCTCGTCGATAGGGTCTTAGTGCCACAGACGGCGCGTCGATCAGACACGTCGTCTTTCAATTATTTACCTTTAAGTGAATATGGGCACGACCCATTATGCCCAGTGGTCCGACGGGTCGGGTTTATCCAGTTTTTGCGGGTCCGACCCGGCAGGGGTGTCTGTCCGGTAAGAATAAATGTGCGGCCTAGAACGAAGGGATATGGCCTATCCCAAAGGGGTTCAGCCCGGCCCGAAGGGGTGCAACCCGGCTCGAGGGGTCGCGACCCGGCCTGGTCCGGCCCGTCGCATTTCGGTTCGGCTAGGTGCAACCCGGATGGGCGTGACCAAGCAAGGTACGGCCTGGCTGCGTGCTGCCCCACTGGCTCGGCCCGTATGCCGAGCAGTCTAAGTGGGCGCATCCCCTCGGCTGCCCAAACTGGCGGCGCCATGCGACGCCGCCCACCCTAATAGGGCGGCTGGAGCTGGTCGGTCTTCTGGCGCAAGCGGCCCGCCGTGCGGGTCGCAGGTCCTCCAGCACGGCGCCCTCCTAGCATCTCAGCTTTGCACAGCCCGGTCGGTGGATGGGCCAGCCGGTTCCTCCACCTAAGCATCCCGTGTAGCACGCCACGGTTCTATCCGCACAACCGGCACGACGGCGCCGGCTTCCTCCAACGCGGCCCCCTTGGCCGTGGCTATTCATTTCTTGTGCGAAAGCGGCCCTTGCATCGTCGGTCTCATCCGAATTCCTCCTCCGATTGTCAATTCCATAAAACATAGACAAGATCAAACGGAGAGTCGTCGGGCCATGTTCGTTCAGCCCATGCCCTCCACTTTAATCAAGAGAAATTGGCTAAGACAATCAAGGTTATAAAATGATGAACCGAGGCACAAAATTTAATCCCTTAAATTTGAACATAACCCCTACCTTGATAGATTATGTCACACGTCGGGCTTCACAGAAGATGGCGTCATGAGGAAAGTATTCGTAGGCGATGTCAGAGTGCGTCCGAGGAGGAAGCGGCATCTCTTCACTTGTCGTAGAAAAAATAAAGTAAGGCACGTCGATCTTCTTCACGGATCAGGCGTTCATCATCAAAGAAGATGTCATTCTTCTTCATAGGGTGTGTGATCTTCAAAAACTCATGAGCTCTCCCAATTCTCCTTAGCACGATGAAAGCCCTCCCAAAATAAAATAATAGGCTTATGATATTATTTTATTAACACATGAAATTTGAAAATTCAAAATTCAAACCACTTCAATAATTAATTGATGTGGTTGAATTCATTAAATTGATGTGTTGGAAATTAATAAAGAGATGGAGAGGAGGAGGTGAGAGGTCTCATAAATGTTGGGAGAGTTGTCAACATTATACGAGGGTTTTTAATGGGGGGATTAAGGGAATTATTTGAGGATTTTAAGGATGGTTTTGGGAGATGAAAGGTTGCGGATTGTGTAGGCCCCACCTCTCATATATCCTAACATGGGTTGTTGTGTGGTTGTAGGCCCCACCAACAACTTCATATGGGAGTGTTTAACTTCTAAAGATATAAAATAAAATTGTTCCAACAATTTTATTTATTTTACACTAAATCCCCAAATAATACTTCTCAACCCACATAAAAAACAACTATGATAAAGGTACCCTTAAGAAATTATTGGCGCTGAGAGTTCATCGGTGCCCCCAGATTTCAATTCTGAGCACCGGTTCAAAAGATAGAAAAACCTTCTCCTTTGTCTACATAAAGTACCTGAGTTAAACTTTGGAAATTTATTTCGGTCACACCGGGCATCAGAATCAAGTGCCGTCAGAAGCCATAGACTACTACAAATTGCAAAGTATTTAAGGAATTAAAATTTTATTGAAATTCATTGGTCTTTACATTACTCTCACCTCAGGGATTTACATCTCCATAACGATGCAACATAAACTACGGAAACAAATTAGGATATTGTGCACGCATCCGAGCCTCTCGCTCCCATGTGCTCTCCTGGAGGTTACCGTGCTTCCAACATATGCGCACCAGAGGAATCAACCATCCACGTAGGACCCGCTCCTGTCGATCCTCAAACTCCACCGGGACCTCCATGAATTTATCTCCTATATCGATGTCCAGCTCCCCATGATCAATTATGGTGGTTGGGTTGTGAACGTATCTCCTCAACTGAGATACGTGGAAGATGTCATGCACCTGGTGCAACTGAGGTTGAAGGGCCGGGCTGTAAGCCACCTCGCCTACACTACTGAGGACCTGGAAAGGCCCGATGAAGCACGAAGATAACTTGCCTCCCCGACCAAATCTATGTAATCCACATCGAGGTGAGACCCGTAAGAAAATGTGGTTGCCATCCTCAAACTCCAGTGTTCTTCATCTCTTATCAGCATAGGACTTCTGTCTACTCTACGCAATCCTAATCCACTCCTGGATGATCTTCACCTTCTCCGTCGTAGCCTGAACCATCTCTTTTTCTACAAGTGCTGACTCCCTAGGGTTAGTCCAGCAAAAAGGTGATCTGCAAGGTTAGTCGTACAGTGCCTCATATGGTGCCATCCTGAGGGTGGAGTGGTATCTGTTGTTGTACGCATTGTCCACCAAGGGTAGGTGATCCTCCCAGCTATGACCAAAGTCAAGGACACATGCACGTAGCTTGTCCTCGAGAGACTGAATGTTCCTCTCTATCTGGACATTTTTCTAAGGATGAAAGGCGGTGCTCATGCGTAGCTACGTCCCAAATTAGTCTTGAAACCCCTTCCAAAGTTGATTAGTAAAGCGAGCATATCGATCAGAGATGATAGACGATATAACACCCTGAAGCCGTATGATCTCCTGAACGTAGAGGCAACCCAATCTCTTTACTAGGACATTCTCTATGATCGGATGTAAGTGGGCTGACTAGGTGAGTCGGTCGATGATCACCCAGATAGAGTCGCTTCCCCTTGAAGTACGTGGAAGCCCCATCACAAAATCCAGGTATATCCCATCCCACTTTCTACTCCGGAACCTTTAAAGGATATACCAAGCCTACTGGTACCTGGTGCTCCGCCTTCAATTTAAGGCAAGCGAGGCATCGTGAAACTTACTCAGCTACATCCTTCTTCATACCCAACCACTAGTTCTATCGTCTGAGGCCCTGGTATATATCTGCCACTCCAGGATTTACAACTAGAGGTGAAGTGTGAAACTCCATCAACACTTCCTCCTGCAGTGCAACTCGTACCATGGTACGTCCCTTGAAGAGGATGACGTGCTCTCCTCCATCAGTAAATCCATCAAGCGCCTGCCCTATGAATATCTGAACACGTCACGTCTCATAGTCAACATCCCCACATTGTGCCTCTCTGACCTACTGATGTAGTGGAGGAGTAACTGTGAGGGACTGTAGAAAAGCTTCCCCATCTCTATCCACGAAGGATTTTTGCAAAGTGGCTAACTGCTTTGTCACCTCTCCAAGTAGCTGAATGCCCGATATCTTGTTAAGAGAATCAGCCACAACTTTCCCCTTCCCAGGAGTATAGAATATCTTAAAGTCATAGTCCTGGAAAAACACGAGCCATCACTATTGTCTTAGGTTTCGGTCCTTCTGCGAGAAAATGTACCCGTGACTCTTGTGGTCAGAGTAGACTTAATGTGCTCGCCCATCAGATAGTTCCGCCACATATTCAGGACGATGTCCACAGCTACTAACTCCAGTTCATGTGTAGTATAGTTCTTCTCGGGCTACCTCAACTGCCATGAACCATAGGCGGCCACTTCCTGCTCTTGCATTAGGACACACCCATGTCTGGTCACTGATGAATCATAGTAATCCACGTACCCAATGTCCTCCTCTGGCAGCCTCAAGATGCTCTCCCTGGTCAATCTCTGTCTCGGATCCTGAAGGCTCAGATGCCATATATCATACCACACAAAGGGTTTCCCTTTCTTCATCAAAGCTAGAAGCGGTCCTACCACTCTGGAGAAGTCTGAAAAAAATCTCCAATAGTACCCAGTGAGACCTAGGAAACTCTGCACCTTCATCACACTCCTAGGAGGCTCCCAAGAAAGTACTACCTCAATCATCTTAGGATCCACTGCAATTCCCGTCTCTGAGATGACATTCCCTAAGAATTTAACCTCTCGAATCCAGAACTGGAACATCTAGAGCTTACCATAGAGATGGTTCTCTCAGAGTGTGTCCAGTATGACACGAATGTGGTAGGCGTGCTCCTCCTATGTAGTCGAGTAAATCAGTATGTCATTGATGATGACTATGACAAAATGATTGATGTAAGGCAATAATATCTTGTTCATGAGACTCTTGAACACTAATGGTGCATTGGTTATGCCAAAGGGCATATCCAAGAACTCGTAGTGGCCATACCGACACCTGAAGGCCGTCTTCTGCACATCCTCGTCTCGAACTCTGAGTTGATGATAGCCTGACTTGTGGTCTATCTTCGAGAACCATCGTGCTCCCTTGAGATGATCAAAGAGGTTGTCAATCCTTATGAGTGGGTACTTGTTCTTTATGGTCACCAGATTCGGGCAATGGTAGTCAATACATTGTCAAAAGTTTCCATCCTCCTTCTTGGCGAATAAAATCGGAGAAGCCCAGGGTGAAACACTGGGTCAGATGAATCCCATTCCTTGTAAGTCCCCCAGCTGTACCCGCAGCTCATGAAGCTCGGCGGGATCCATCTGATAAGATGGAGTAGCTATCGGTGTTGTCCCGTGGTACAGGTCAAAGTAGAAATATACCTCTCTGTGAGGAGGTAGTCCTGGAAAGTCATCAGGAAAAACGTCTGCAAACTGATCCTCCACAATAAGAAAACTCGGACTTCGCACATCAACTTCTCCTAGGATGAGACTAGAAAACAGATGTGTGATCAACTGCCCTCTCTTCTGCGTAAGTCCATCCCTTGCTGTAAAGGCTCCCTTCTCACCAGTGAAGGTGAACCTGCTCCCATCTATACGGACACACTGCACTTTTCACCTAATATAGTGGATCTAAGCAAGGACAGTAGATAACCAATCCATAACCAATATGAAATTTTATGTCCTTGATGCCGCTACAAGAAGATCCCATTGAAATCTCTCACCTTCTAGAGTAAGCTCACACTGCCGACACCAGTGCGTAATCGTTGAGTCTCCTCCTATAGGAGTCTATAGCTGTAAGGATCGAGCCAATGGAACTATCAAAATCTCTGAGCTCCGTACAAGGGCAGCGTCAATAAAATAATGACTTGCTCTTGTGTCTATAAGAACTGCATCAAGGGTGGTGGAGACACAGATAGTACCTCAAATCATCTCAGGTGCACTGTGGTCGTAGGCCTCAACAACCTAGAGCTGAGCCTGCCCGTGTTTTCCAGCTCCCTATGGTCAGGGTGGTCCTCCAAGTGGTGGTGGTGGTAGAGCCTCAAAGCATCGTCCACCACCCGCTACTCGACAAGCTCCTCTGCCTCGTTTTCCAGCTCCCTGCAGACCACCATGGTCAAACCTCTGCATATCCTTGGGAGGTCCCTATACTGTCTTCTACTTGTCTGCATGGTGGGTTGGGTAGTCCCGAGCTATTTGGACATGCCCGCTGCATGCATAGCACTGCCTGACCCTCATATAGTTGGCTCTGCTTCATGTTCCCCACACATCCGAACCAATATCCTGAGGTCACCCACCCGATGGTCTGGTCCCCTTAGACCTCTACGAAATCTATCTACTGCTGGCTGTAGAAGACTCTGCTATGTGTCACCCTGTGGTGGGTCTCGCTGCTTGCGTCAGCTTAGAATGAATTCTCTCCACAAGAAGGGCTAACTCTAGTACTCCTTCCTACGTCAGAATATTGAGGGAGACCATCAATGACCTGATCTTATCCCTCAGTCCCTACTCAAAGGTCCGGGCCCAAAAGAATGGGTCCTGTACCATGTATGTGGAGTAGCACGAGAGGTCTGTAAATCTCGCAGAGTACATGGATACTGTCATACTACCCTGCTGTAGATGTAGCAACTCCTGGATGTGCACCACATGGAGGTTTGCTGGAACAAAATCCGAGGAGAAGAGGCCCTCGATGTCCGTCCAAAGTAGTGATGCCTCATCATGAACCTAGAGCATTAGGCTCCACCATCTACCAGCTGCTATATGCAGAAGGCTCGCGACAAGGATCACCATAAGGTCCGCTGGTGTCCCTACCAATCTGAAGACTCTGACAATAGCCTCCATCCAATCCTCAGCAGCCTGAGGGTCTGTCTCTCTATGGAACCTGGGCAGCCTCTGTCGCTATAACTGGTGCAACAGACTCAGGCAGAGTGTACTATCTGCTACTGGGGCTGTTGGCATCGGGGGCTCAGTGGGTAGTGGTACTGCTGGTGCATTCGGTGTAATGGGGACCTACACCGAGACCTCATTGCTCAGTTGGCTGACATCTCACTTATAACTAGAAACCATGGCTGGCTACCTTCATGGGGCCATCCTGAAAAGAAACAGGTTCACCATGGTCAAACAGTATACCTGGTGAGCTAACACAAAGTAATCACAAAGAAAACATTTGAAACACACATGAAATCCGTGTTTTCGTCCACTGAGTCGGAAATCAGATCTCAAGGTCCTGGTGTATGGATAGGACGGCCACCACACCAACACTGGACTGCCTAGACTGAAAACCACACTCAATAATCATAACACTATTGCTTCACAGAGAAGAATGAACAGAGTCCTGAATTCTGTGGTATAATCGGCAACTCTGATACCAATTTTTCACAACCCGTCCCCGAGGCCTGTGCCCTGACTACCCCAAGCTAACCTTCCGTAGGCTAGGGGCTGGTGACCAGCACCAAAGGCATAAATCCCGAAAAGGGTAGGCATTTGTTTTATAAAAGTAAACATACACAATAGAGTATACTACTAAATTAAGATCTAATTAAACTGAGTACAAAAGTAGGTGCTGAAAAGTAAATGGGCCAGTATACAAACCCAACTAATAGCACAATACAACTAAAAGAATGTATAATAGTAGTAAAGTATAACAACAACCATTGAGTCGTCCTCTGGATATCCTAGCTGAAGGGTGTGTATAGATGGTCTCTTTAGCTCCTCAGGTCCAGTCGTTCGCTCAGTGCACGTCCCGTCTAGGGGTCCACCGCCGGGTACCGTCCATCTCCACAAGCCTCCACCTCGATCAGTGATGTCCGTATTCTGAATCCAACACAACGTAGTGTGGGAATATCCCATTTAGGGGTGAGTATACGATACTCAGTAGGGACACCGAGACCCCTGATGGTCTTCTAGAATCCACGAAGGATAAACCACACAGGAAAGATACCAACACGAAGTATCATCCAACTCTACATAGGTATATTCCCATACATATACCTATGTAATCAATCTCAGTTTGACTCCAACTTTCATGCCCAAGCACAATCTGATCCATACAAGAAGAAATTCAATCACATTAATGATAATGATTGAATGACAAGGCTCAAATCAAACAGGTATAATACTCACGAAGTGGGATGGAGATGATTGTATGTAGCCTCTGAATCATCTCCTCTACTAAACCCACATTGGATCCAAGTACCGATGTCATCGCTGTCAAACCCACGTAGGATCCAAATACAGTAATCATCGCTGCCAAACCCACGTAGGATCCATGTACAGTCGTCATTGTTGCCAAATCCATAGAGTATCCAAGTAAAATATTCCTCTTTTCCAAACCCACATAGGATCCATGTACAGTCATCTTCATCGTCGAACCCACGGAGGATCACAACACAGTAGTCGCCGTAGTCTCAGCCAGCTCTAGGGTTCCCGCACACAACGTACTCGATTCCTAGAGGGTCCACTCCTCGAGTAGAGGGGGTCGATACATCAACTATCATGAAGTCCAGATTTTATGTGTTCCTGAGTTATTTCTCTTCAAAAGGAAATCAACGCGATAGACGACGCGTCAATCAGACTCACGGTCTGAGAGTTATTAGCTTTTCATTTCTAGTGGCCTTATCGGAAATATGCTCGTTTCAAACCAGGATGATATCCAAAGATGCCCAAAACTCACTTAGAGTATTGTAAAATGACCACATTGTCGATAGGGTCTCAGTTCCGTAGACGGCGCGTCGATCGTACGCACGGTCTATGAATTATTCACCATTAAGTGAATACGGGCCCAGCTCGTTAATCCCAGTGGGCCGACGGGTTGGGCTAACACAGTTTTAGTGGGTCCTACCCAGAAGGGGTGTCATTCCAAACTAAAGAAACGTGCGACCTGTCCTGAAGGGATGTGGACTATCCCGAAGGGGTTCGTCCCAGCCTGGCCCAACCCGGCAGGGAGCGGCCCAGCCCTGCGCAGCGTAGTCCAGTTCAGCAGGGCATGGTCCGGCAGGGCATGACCCAACATGGCGCGGCCTAGCCAGGCGATGCCCCGCAGACTCTACCAGCTGGCCGAGCAGCTCGGCCCAGAGGATGAGGGGTCTAAGGGGGTGTGGCCACATAGCTGCCCAAACCAGCAGTGCCAAGCAGTGCTGCTACCCCTAACCGTCCAGCCGGAGCCGGCTAGCCTTCTGGCCCAAGGGGCCCGCCATGTGGGCCACAGGTTCTCCAGCGTGGTGCCCTCCTGGCACTATAGTTTTTCTCCACCCTTCCGGCTAACGGGCTAACTGATCCTTCCGCCAAAGCGGCCCGTGTAGCACACCTCAGTTCCTACTACACAGCCGGTGTGACGGTGCCCGCTTCCTCCATCGAGGCCTGCCCTGGCCGCGGCTCCATGTTCTCGGCACGACGTGATGGTTCCGTGCTTCCTCCTCCGCCGCCCTCTTGGCTGTGGCTTTTATTTTCATGTGCGACGGCGGCCCTTGCACCGCCGGTCTCTTCTGCATTCCGCCTTCGATCATCGATTCCATAAAATTTCAACAATATCAAATGGTATGTCGTCGGTCCATGTTGGTTAGGCATACGCCCTCCGTGTTAAGCGATATCAATAGGCCAAGACAATCAAGGTTACACAATGAAGAACCGAGGGACAAATTTTAATCCATTAAATTAGAACATAACCCATACCTTGATAATTGATGTCGCACATCGGGCGTCGTAGAAGACCGCATCACGGGAAAGGATTCATAGGAGACGCCAGAGTGTGTCCGAGGAGGAAGCGGTGTCTCCTCACTTGTCACGGAGAAAAGAAATGAAGGAACATCTATCTTCTTCATGGATTTGGAGTTCTTTGATAAAGAAGATGTTGTTCTTCATAGGAGGGTCGGTGTTCTTCAAAAACTGAAGAACTCTCCAAATTCTCCTTAGCACAACGAAAGACCTCCAAAATAAAATAATAGGCTTATGCTATTATTTTATTAACACATGCAATTTGAAAATTCAAAATTCAAACCACTTCATTAATTAATTTATGAGGTTTCATTTATTAGATTAATGAGTTAGAAATTAATAAAGAGAGGGAGAGGAGGATGTGAGAGGCCTCATAAATGTTCAGAGAGTTGTCAACATTAAACTAGGGTGTTTAATGGGGGGGGGGGGTTTAAGGGAATTATTTTGAGAGTTTAAAGAGGGTTATGGGAGATGAATGGTTGGGGCTCACATGGGCCCCACCTCTCATATATCCTCACATGGGTAGTTGGGTTGTCATGGGCCCCACCGAAAACATCCCATGGGAGGGTTTAACTTTCAAGGATATAAAATAAAAATGTTCCAACAATTTTATTTATTTTAAACTAAATCCCAAAATAATAATTCTTAACCTGCTTAAAACCCAACTACGGTAAATTTTCCCTTAAGCAATTACTGGCACTACGAGTTCATCGATGCCCTCAGATTTCAATTCTGTGCACCAGTTCAAAAGATAGAAAACCCCACTCCTTCGTTTACTAAATGTACCTGATATAAAAATCGGAAATTGATTCCGGGCACACCTCCCCTCAGAATCATGTGCCGTCACAAGCCACAGACTCTTAAAATTCAAAAGTATTTAAGAAAAAATATTTCCATGAAATTTCTGAGACTTTACAAATATTTATAAGCAGTATCCCAATAATAAAAACTAAAATACAATAATAAAATTTCAATAAATTATTTTGCTTTTTCAATAAAGTTGAAGAATGTTTCCCAGCTTTGGAATGTGGTAATGTTGTGTAAAAAGGAAAAAATTACACACTAACATACAGGCGGTGGCCACAGATAAAGAATAATAAATAGTCATAAACGTGGTTTTTTATGGATTTACATCATGATCCATCCAATCCAATTTTTTTCATATCCTAGTATTACCTTATTTTGTATCCTCATGTTTATTATCCTTGATGAAACCTAAAATAAATTTTTTTATGTATTCCATTGATTGAATCCATTTTTTTCTATCTAACTCCCTTGAATGTTGATATTCATTGAATTTATATAATAGTCTATTATGTGGATTATCATTAAAAAAAGGGAATTGTTTTATAATCTCTATATGGAAAATCTTTTTAACGTTAATTACTATCATCTTAGGATTGAAATTCAATATAGTTTTCTTCGTATGATTCTTTCCTAAGCAGAACCTAATTTATTTTGAATATTTATTATTTTTCGGAATCATCTTCACATAATATTATGAGTTATGTTGGTATGGTACATGAAAAATTAACATTAAAAAGGGTCATATTTTTTATATAATCTTAAATTATATTTTTATTTTATATCATTTATTAAAATAATGATTATTCTTCATATATGAGACATCATTTTGAATATCTATATTGTTCCAAATGAAAAAATTTCTACTAGTTTTTGATGATTATTCCCCCTATAAAAATTTAAATACAATTAAAAAAACTGAATTCAATTATGTACAAACCCTTAGATTTCATAAAATTAGCTGGTAAATATTTATTTTAACACAAGTTATAATGTTTTTCAAGAGCGACCAAATTTGGAATCATTATATTTTTAATTAAAACATAATTTTGTCCAATCATTGTTTGGGGATATTATATTCTTATTTTTACCCAAATACATAATTAATACAATGTGTGTTTGTGTATACTAATATTTATATATATTTTGGATTTTTTGCTAGAACTTATAGAAAAAAATGGATTCAATACTAAATGATTTGTGAGGGTATTAGGACCTCATTATCTATGATCGTGAGAAGTATGATTCTTCACTTGATATCCCATAATTTTAACAACTTTCTTGAGGCCATTTTATGAATAAATAATATATGGTATTTGAGATGTATTACATATGTTATCATAAATGTGGGAAGAAACATCAAGGGTTTATTTTTCAATATTATTTCACATTATATTCACTATTAAATTGAGTGTGTTATATTAATTTTACCCTAAACTAAACTTATCCTCCTAATTACTCCTAATTTTAATAACATGAACATTATGAAATATATATTAATCACATAAATAATATGAAATAACATTAAAATATTTTTCTTTAACAGCCATTTATCAACATCTGTTGTTGATTAAAATATATGGAGAATTATTTGTTTTACTTTTCTATTACCAACTACATTCTATGAAATTAAAATTGTTAATGGTGAAAAAAATATATTTACGTGGTTTAAATAAATTACATACCTATTTTTGTGATTTTTATTCTCTCCAATGATAAACTATCTATTATAATATATCAATATCAATAATGGTTTAGTTATAGAGTATCATAATAAATATAATTTCTTTATTATACCATTACATTTGTAAACATAGCTATAAAAAAATTAAATATTCTCACCATGTTGTCCTTACAAACTCCAAGTAGCAATGGACCTAAATCTCACCACCATGTATAAAAATTTATTATCATTCTAGATATATAATAATGTAGATCACTAGTTGGACAAGGTTTTATATGTGTCATCATAATGGTTCATGTTTATATAACAATCAGAGGCCTTTCATTCATTCTGTTTTATAGGATAATTGATATAGCATTTTATTTGCTTCATCAAGTCTTCACTAATCATTAAAATATCATCGTCACCTATATTAATGAACTAAAAATGTACTCTTTTGATATTCTCAAATCTGAAGAAATACAATCCAGTAAAATGATTAGCATTAATTATAAAAGACATTCAAAATAAATTATTTTTTCCTCGTTTAATTTATTCTCATTGTTCTTAAAGAATTGATATCAAAGGATCCCTTAATTTATTCTTCTTTAACTACTAGATGATCATTCCATTTTTTATTATCAAATATTAGTTTTCATCATCTTTATTCAAATTTCATTATTATTATTCTTCATATAATAAACAGGGAATTAATTAATAGTCTGCTATCTTTTCTAGATTCTTATATTATCAATAAGACACAAAAAATAATTATTATATATGTTGATAATATATTAAATATCATATAAATCAAATTTCCATTATAATTATATCATTTTTCATCAATGGTTTTTATATGGTACTATCTTAGGACCATTATTTATATTGTCATTTATATTCCTCAATGGTGTGTCACCACAATATCCATTATTATTTTTCCTAAATTTTCTATATACTATAAAATTAGAGCATTACTACTTTTTTGGTTGTCATTTTTTTCTTCACATTATCAAAGATAACTCTTCCAAATCATTCTATAAGGTTTGAATCTCTTATTTTATTTCACATCCATAGCTTAAAATATCTCTAATGAAATCAGCAGGTTATAAAATTTACCAAAACTATATTTAAATCATTTATTATTTAGCCTAATGGAAGAAATATTTCTCTATCATAGTAGGAGTATATAATCTTTTATTTGAACCATTAGCTTCTTGCATGGAAATTATAGGTCTCGAAAGTTCAATCCACTTATTCCTAATATGTGTCATAAATTATTTGTGATGTTACAACCATTTCATTATATATCATAAATCTCATAACTTATTCTTTATTATATGATTTGATAATCTAGAAGATCCCTTATTAAATAACCTCTTATTTGATATTATTTATCAATAATATAAAATATATTTTTTTGACTCAACTAGTCATGGATAACACATATTTAGTGATGTTTAGGACAATATATAACACTTATTAAAATATGTATACTTTCATCAGAATTATTATATTGGAAAATAACCTTTTAAATATTAAAATATATCTCAAAATAAAATTGACATTGATCTCATCCTTTCCAAATTTTAATACCATATTCTGAAAGATTAAAATTTGTCTAAAATTTGTTTGTGATGTTTTAATCACTAAATATTGACCTATGTATCATTCAAAACATTCTATTACATATACATTGAATCTCAAAACTGAAATTTTCATTTATGTTATCTTTAGATTTTTTAGGTAAAAATATTTAAGTTCTAATGGAAAACAATGTCATTATACATTATAAGTTATATAAATTTATTAATGGTATAAACATGAAAAAATAAATTCATATAATCTATTGAATTCCCATTTTATTTCATAAGAAAATTAATTTGATAACCATAAAGGATAATGTGGAACTCATTGTAGTATGTTGAATATGGCGTCAAATGTTGTAAACAAACACAATATAATATTCTCTATTTTGATAGATATGGAACTCAAATAATATCCCCTTCATAAAATTAATAGGAAAGGGTTTTAAAAGTAATCAAAATTTCAAATTCATATTAAATATAAAAGTCATACACACTTAGCCAATGTCATACATGACATATTCCCTTTGTAATAAAGCATGTAAACCTTAAAAACATATCCCAAAACCACATTGGATTAACCAGTGGACTAGTCAATACCAAAAAATCATCTCACAGTGGCATAAAATTACATTTGAAATGATTAGAATAGTTCCATTATGTTTTAAATCTAGATTAAAATCCTTTATAGAATTTTAACTCAAAATGATATTTTTCATGAATCAAAAATACATTTTAAATTTCAACCTTCATCTAAGAGTTAATTAAAACTATATAAATCAATATTGAACTACCATAGTCATTATATGGAATTTTATTTAAACTACCTACTATATCACCCATTCTCTATATCTTATCAATGAAAATAAAACCTCTTAATTCTTTCACATAAATAGAACATCAAAATTATTCGAAATGTCATAGACACAAATTTCACACAATTCAAATATCTCATAGACATGAGGACCATCAATCAAAATATTCTATTTCATGGGGATATTCAATGAGCCTAAAACACATTCAAACATATTTTAAAACATAAGAAACATTATTTATAAATCCAAAGGTGTTTATTGTTTCATTATTGCCAATGAGGGTATATAAAGCCACAATTTTTTTAATAGGTGGGATAACATTTAATTACCCATTACACCATGATCATTGAATATCATTTTTTACCTAAAAACAAATTGAATTTGTAGGTTCCAAATCCAACTGGGTACTTTATATTTGAAATTGATATAAACTTATTTATTGGTAGTTTCAAAAGGGAAATGAACTAAATTTATGGATTTATCATATAATTTTTTGGCTTCATAAAAACTTTTGCTTATAAGTTGGAATTATATTAATCTATAACATCGTTCATGGAGAAAAAACCCCCAAATGAATCCCATGTATAAAAAATAAAAAAAGGAATATGAACATAACCAAGTCACCACACCCCAATGTAAAACAAAAAATGAAATTATAGAAAAATTACAAGTAAAAAGGATTGAAATATTTCATAAAATATATAACACAAAAACATTGGATTACATGGTTTAGGTTTTCCCAATAATCTAAGGGGTATGAAACATCACAATTAATCATTGAAATATGAGGAATATTACAATTATATCCCTGACACTATTATTTGATGATGATACAAGTGCTCCATACTACCATATATATCAGGGAAATTAAGCTGTTTTCAGTCACCACTACCATGAAATATATATGGAATAAAGTAAACTTCATTTAAGATACCAGGAAAAAAACATCATATAGTCAAATTTTATACCACCTTTGTGTTCCCATACAATTCTGTTTCACTATTCTAATTATTTCATATATATTAAATCATGCATATCTTATTATTAATGAAAATCCATTTGACATAATCTTATTAAACAAGATGGAATAAATTATTGGACTGACACTCCACAACTAGCTCCCCATTTCAATATTGTTTTTTGGAAATTAGATCATTGGAATTTCTCATTCTGGTGATCTTAGATTCCAAAACAATTGTCAAATAATACTGATTCCTCAATAATATCCCACTTTAAATTCACTTATTTCCCTAACAATTTCCTCCAACAAATCCCTATTATATTTACCCAATTAAATTTTTATAAATATGATTCATGGTTTCTCACCAATAATTTTATGCAATAACCCCAGACAAACTGAGGCTTTAAAGAACCTTAATAAATCCCATGTAAATTTTTTTACAAACATTATTGTTAACTTCATCATCTAGTTGACTTTATGTATGTATATCACTCATTCATCCAATAGTATTAGGATGAATTGGTACCATATATCAATTATTATTAATTCGTGAATTAAAAACATGATTTATAATCGGGTGAAACAAACTATATGAGTCACAAACCGATTTGAAAATTCATCTTCCCTTTCGAGATATTTTATCAGCATATTCTCCCACACTGGTTGGTTCTATGATTTTTACAAGGTTATGTGCAAAATTTATGTTATTGAAATTGTGACATTTATTTGAGTTTTGGATATCAAACCAACCATTGTTCCAACAAATCTATATAGATATCCTGTTGTTCTTGTAAAATCATAAGATATTAAAAAGAAACCCTATGTACTTAAATGAATTAATAAACACTATGTGAGAATTTTTGACTTGTAGTTATTTATAATTTTTTCCACTTCTATGAATTGAATTTTGATAAACAGACATACACAGTTTTGATCATTATGTTGTTTAGCGTATGATATGACTTATTTAATTTTTTGTGATTAGTAACTTACCTTTATGAATAGTGATGTTACCCTTATGAATAGTAATATCAAAATTATGAATATTAATTCATCCAATTAATAATAACCTCACACATGAATTTATAAATAAAATTTAGGCAATGAATGAGTGACAATATGATCATAGTATAAGTGTTGTTTTTTAAGCCATAAGTATTTAATTAAAATTTGATGAATAATTTAATAATATAAATGAAAATTTAGTTTCAAAAATTATAATAATTAATTTTTATATTATTTTCTAATGGTATTAAGATAATTTTGTGAGACCTTGATTAATTTTTTCGAGGGTTTATTTAATATGTTATAGTTTCAAAATTGTTATTTATTGAATAAATTATTATATTATTGAATTATTAAATTTCTCATATTTAGGATATTATTTTTATGTAATGGTGTTCATTTTCCAATTGTATATTTTGATAAATGGTTTGAGTGAATGTTTTGGATTTTTCTAAAATACATGAATTTTTGATAAATAGTAAAATTTCCAAAATTTATGAAATACGCTAAATAAATGAATTTATGAATCACGTTTCATTCATGGATGTGGTAAATGGCCATTGGTTTAAACTCACATGAAAATAATTATTTTTTTGTTCATAATAACAAAAAAAATTCTTTTGAGGATAAAAATAAGAAAATAATGTTTAAAATAATAGAAAACCCTCCATTCATACATTATATATATTAACCCTCACCCCATCACCCTATCACACCTCTCAAGATTTTAGAATTGTCTATATTATTAAAAATATTCTTCCCAAGGATATTACCCATGTCAATGATCTTCTGGTGTCAACTAAAGGCCAAAACCAAAGGCCTTAAGGAGGATCTAAAGAGAAGAGATCAAGAGATAAAAATCCTCATTCACATTCTTTTCATGTTCCATTGTTTTATCTCCGCACCACCCCCCACACAAATGGTAAAATAAATCCAGTACGTTTCATATACTTGACCTTTTTTATTTGAATTGAATAATTCATAATATTACCCTTTTCCCCTTCTTGTATACTAAAAAATTTTAACACATTCTGAGATGTGTTATTTTTTCACATTCAAGGATGACATGTTTTAAATTTTAATTATCGTATTAATGGATTGTCATGAAAAAAAATTTATGGTTGAAAAATATCCTAATATATGTATTAAATCTTATTTAATTATTTAAAATCATTATACAAACATGATGTAATATAATTAATCAAAAATTACTTGTTGTGACCGAAACCGCCGAAAATAATTCAAGCGATTATCATTAGAAAAATTATGATCATTCATCATCATCCCATTTAATAAAATTAATTATATAAAAATTTAATATTATTTAATTTCATTATAAGAATATAATTAAACTTATAGAAATATATGTGATTTTTAAATGAACTTCCATTCTCTTATACAAGCGAACTAATCATGATAATTATGAAAATGAGCACTCTAGGGTGATAAAATTGAGCACTATAACTCCTTAAAAAGGCAATGAAAGAACATAATAAAATCATTCTAAATAAATTAAAAGAAATTGATTTTTTTATTAATTAATGAATCTATTTTGATTCACAAGGACATTAAGGTCATGTGAAGAACACATTTAGACTTAAGGTAATGTATTCTACCTGAACCTCCACTATTCCATCAGGTTGCTCAATATTTCATTTACCCAAAATAAAGTTATCATTTATTTTAATGGAAAATTATAAATTATATTAATATGATACATACTCCTGTAACATGGTCCATCCATCATTCTCTTTTATGGATACACTTATTATATGTGGCTCATTTTTTATTTATTTTGACAAGCAAGCCTGTTTTAATGAAACATCATAAAATTTTACCCAATTTCATGTGCAACATATCATCATATTTAAGGAAAATTTATTTTTATAAAGTTATTGTATTTATTATGAAAAATAATTCTTGGTTAACTTATGGTTTTAAACAAATCACTATTCCCTTTTCTTTTAAATGCTCATTAGTATTTTCCTTAGAATCACACTAAATTGTATTATTTCTAAAATATTGTGAATAATTTTTTTACATGTTGTCACTTTTATTTGACAAAAAAGACCATGATATATGAAAATTTTACATTATTAATTTCCATATATTTTTTAATTACCTTTTTATAGGGATAGTTGTATGATATTCCTATTTATTATGCTTATGATATGATTATGATACCCATTTCATTCCATGGGTACCCTTATGTTTATGTATGTTTGATTATGAATGATTAATTATGTGTAAATCATATAAAGTAAAATTTTAATATGGTAACACCTAGATACAATCCAAGTCATTGAGATAGTATTAGTCTCATGAGATGTTATGTGCAATACTCTTAGCGGATATCCTTGAATCAGGATCTTTATGCGACAATATTGGGTGTTTCGCTTGACTCGTGATCCATGTGAAACATTATTGGTGGTTCGCCTTGACTCATGATCCTATTTGGGAAACTATCCTTAAATAATTCAAAATTCATTTTTTTATGTTTCTACCAAGTTATTATGATTCCATATTTAAATGACCTGAAGTTTTATATGTTATGATTCTATATGTTCAATCATGTACCATGACTTTTTATATCCTTATGTCATGAATTGTGACACATGTGTTAAGATTTGTTCTTATTATCAGTCCCTTGTAGATATTATTATTCTCATCGTAGGTTTTTGAATTTTTTTTCATCAGATTTGTTTGAATATCAAATGATGGTTATAGAGTTAGTGCAGATGAATCCAATTTGTAATTTTAAATTTTATTTGTAAACTCTAATTTATTTTATGATTTGTATAATCACCAAAAACCTTGACTCGAAATGGTCCTCATATGTATAATGTACTATATATTTTTAAATTAGCCCTTACAAAAAAATATAAATAATGTTGCAGTACTGAATCCTGAAGTATGGGTTCCCGGAAATATATCTTTTATAAGAGGAACTGCATATACATATTCGGAAATTGGACCTCATTTTTTTAAAAATAATTACTAGTAATATTTACATTTTAACTTATAGTTTATTAATTACACAAAATAAAATAGTTATTCATAATTATAAATCTATAAATTCATAATTACAGAGAAATGAATGAATTGTGAAGGCACAATTCATTTACACGAGGGATAATGTAACTAAAAAAGATATAAAAAAGTAATACTATGTTATCAAATGAACTAATAAACACTATATTACCCTTATAACATTGCATTTAAAAATAAATTTTCCACTTTTATGAAATGAATTTTGAAAAATAGATATACACAGTTGCGATTAGTATGTAATAAGGATTTTTATATGACCAACATAATTATTGGTTAACAATAACTAACCTTTATGAATTATGAATGTACCCTTAAGAATAGTCATATGATTCTTATTAATATTACCTCATCCAAGTAAATAGTAACATCACCCATGAATTTATAAATAAAATTTATGCATATTATTAGTGATAATATCATCATAGTATAATTGTTGGTATTTTAGATTCATTAATATTTTATTTTTATTTTATGATCTACTTAATAATTTAAATTTGTTTATTTTTTATAAAATATAATGATAAATTATTATTATTTTTTATTTAGGTTAAAATATAATTTTATGAGACCACTATTAATTTTCCATGGGGTTATAAAATAAGTTATAGTATTTCAATTGTTATTTTTTATATAAATTAATGTTTTTTGAACAATTAAATTTATCATATTTATAATATTATTTTTGATAAAATGGATTTCATTTTTGAATTATAAATTTTGAGAAATGGTTACGGTTCATTTTTACTATTTTTGTGAAATACATGAATTTTTTTGAATAGTGAAATTCGATAATTTACGAAATACGCTAAATGAATGAATTTTTGAAATATGCATGAGTAACGACAAAGGTAAATGGCCATTGGTTCAATCTCACATGCACTAATTAATATTTTTGGTCGAAATGACCAACAATATTTCTTTCCTTTAGCAAAATAATAAAATAATGATTAAAATAATGGAAAACCCCTCCTATCATCCAATATAAATACCACCCCTCACCCTCTCTTCTTATCACACAAATCAATCTTTGATAATAGTCTAAATTATATGTAATCAACTTCCCAGGGTCTTCCCCATGTTCTTGACTTTATGGTCTCACCAAAAGTCCAAAACCATAGGACTTAAAGAGGATCTCATAGAAAAGAGGTCAAGACGTAAAAATCCTCTTTAATTTTCTTTAATTTTCTTTTCATGTTCTTTTCTTTTCTCTCATAACATCCAATCAAAACAATTGTAAGAAAAATACATTATATTTCATATACTAAATTTTTTTATGCTAATATAATAATTCATTATCTTACCTCCCTCCCCTTCCTTTTAAACTAAAAATGGAAAACATCATCCAATGTACATTAATTTATCAAATTGAAGGATTATGACTTTTCAATTTCATTTATCATATTAATGTATTATCATGATACCATTTTATAGTTGAAATAGATAATAATATATGTATTTCATTTTATTTAATGTTTTTTAATCAATATACACACGTGATGTAAAATAATAAATCAAATCAAGCTCATTGTGAGTGAAACCACTCAAAATAATCCAAGCGTTTATCATTAAAATATTATCTAAAAATTCACCCTCATACTAGTTAATAAAATCAATTAAATTAGAAATATTTATTCTATAACTTCATTAATATAATATATTTATACTCCTAAAAAACCATTCACTTTATACATAACCTTATATAATATTATACAATTGAACAGATCAGGAAAATTAAGAGAACGAGCACCCTATAACGATACAATTGAACACTATAACTCATCAAAAAGGCCATTAAGGAATTAATAAAATTATGATAAATATATTACATTAATATTAAATTTTGAATTATTAATTTTTGAATCTAATTTTATTATCTAGGACATTAAGAACCTGTTAAAAACACCTTCACACTTAAGGTAAGGGATTCTACTAGAACCTCAATTATTCATTTAGGTTTCCCTATCATTCTCTTTACCCAAATAAGGTTATATGATAATTTTATCTAAATATTATAAATAACATTTATATGTTATGGAATCGCGTAGAAATATCAATTCACAATTTTATTTTAGGTATATACATATTTTATGTGGATCCCATCTTAATTCTTCCTGATAATAAATCCTATTTTAAGGGATCTTCTTAAATTATTACCCAATTTCTAGGGAACTCAATAATTTTTAAGCCACCATTGTTTTTATAAAATATATTTTTAAGTTAGGAATAACTTATGGGATCACATTGGGTTTTATACAAAATATTATTCCCATTTATATTTTAAATTCCTTTAATTATTTTCCATAAAACCGCATTAAAATTTTCCAGTGAAATTTTTTTGTAAATACTCATTTTCCATTTTATCACTTATGTTTGACATATAATACAATGATATATTTCATCATAAACTTATTAATGTAAATGTATGTTCTAATACCATTATTTTATTTATACTTGTATGATACAACCATATATTATTCTTTATGACATGATTATGATACCCATTATTTCCATGGGTACCCTTATGTTTATGTATTATTCATTATTTGGCAAACAAATTCCTGAACCTGTTATGATGGTTCTGACCAAAATTTAATCCTAGTAAATGGGTAACATATAGTCTAATGAGATGTTATGTTAATAATTATTTGTGGTGAGCTTTGAGTCATGCTTCATATGCAATGGTCTTGGCGGTTAGCCTTGATTCATGCTCTATATGCAATGGTCTTGGCATTTAGCCTTAACACAAACATCGCTATGAAAAAAAATCATTTAATTGTGATAAATTTGTGTTTTATATTACATCCATATTATTATGATTACATGTTTATAAGATCCTATATTTTATGTTATGATTCCATTTGTTCAATCATGTTCCATGTCTTTTTATACTCTAACACACGTGCTAATATTTACTCCTATGATTATAGACATAATGAGATATTTCTGCCCATTCCATGTTTTTTAAAATTTCTTCCCAGGATTCCTTATATGTTCAAAGGAGTGTTTTGGTGATACTAAAGATGAATCCAATTAGTTATATTATAAATATTTTTTGTAAACTATGATTTAATATATGGTTTGTCTAATACACAAAAAACTAATCCAAAAATGGTCTTCAGATGTATATTATTCTGTGTATTTTTCTATTATAATTTACAAAAATGACCACATGTTTTATTAGTGAATATAGAATTGTGTGTTGAAGGATTTACCATTATCTTCCATTAATCAAAATAAATTCCAAATTAAGAGTTTAAAAAATATTCTGATGACATATCTATTCAAAAGAAATGTTCTATATCCTTAGAAACCTTTGTGTTCTAGACTGTCCACTTCATGAAATCTCAGTTGTCCCTTTAGGAGTCTAATATAAACTTCATAAAAACTCTAATATATTGGATAGTGTTAAAACACATTAAAATAATGTAATATATTAAAATTATTATAGATGATTCATATAAAACATCTTCTATGTACATGACCATTTGTTATGTTATAGGTGGCCTCATATTAAATAGATTGAAATTACTATTCATGGGTATGGTCTTATTTTTTTAATCTGAAAAAACTAAATAAATCCTCCACTATCTTGATGTAGTCATAATAGTTCAGGAATACCAACAAAAAAATTAACTTATATAATCCATATCCCGAAAATTCCAATTTTCTTGCATAGATTATTCAACTAGATTCTACCATATAACTAAAAAATTATCTCATTGTCCCTTAATATCACCAATATCTCAACCAACAGGCCATCCACCTAATTTATAAGAATGATTGATATGTCATCACGAAATAACTTTTGATAATATTAATGGTCAATGTTACTCAATGTAATCATATATTCTATCATTAAATCATTCTTCATTTGATTCAAACACCATGGTACATACTTTTGAACTACAATTTATACCTTTTCCTTATAAAAATTATCTGGTTCAATTTTTATTTGATACTAGTTACTTAATATATAAATATTTCATCATATTATCTTCCATAATGTAATAATATATTTATATCCATGTTCTCTAGATAAATATCTTCCATTTAATATATTTACAATATCATTCATATGGTTGTGTTCTTGACTGCCGATGACATTATTTTGCAAAAATTAAGTCCTTCCTTCTATTAAAATCCCATTTTACATATCTATTCTAATAATGAATGAAATTACCCTTATCTTCATTTAGAAAATAAAAAACTTTATTGTGAATATTATTTATCCCAAAAGTCCTTAAGTTACCTCCCATGATTTGGACACATGGATCTACTCATTCCATATTTATAGATAATGTAACACAC
Organism: Viscum album; assembly: GCA_963277665.1. Lineage (NCBI taxonomy): Eukaryota > Viridiplantae > Streptophyta > Magnoliopsida > Santalales > Viscaceae > Viscum > Viscum album. The sequence goes on along the minus strand of OY728159.1, from coordinate 595,685,443 downwards.
TCTCATAGGTTTTTACATAGAGAATTTCCATGGTATACAACCATAATTTTCTATATGAAGAATCAATTTATATTACAATTGTAGAGACCTGAAGCTTGACGTACATGGAAATTACATTACTTTTGCAGAATACTTAGTACATAACAAAAACACCCACACAAGGACCATAATAGTTTAGTGTCTTTGGAAACTCAGAATATAATCTTCTAATCATGGTGAAATATCTTCAACATATCCCATAAAGATCTTCCCTTTTTTTACCTAAAACCTTTCTTAATATCCTGGGGAAAAGAAAACATAAAAGCGTGAGCTCAAATGCTCAGTAAAGGAAAACAAAAGAAATATCAATCACATCATATTCATAAGAACATAACATTTTGGAAATCTTAACCTGCAAAAGAGATCATAATATCATAACATGGGATAAATCATAGTAGTGAAATGTAATCCCAATAATCATCACATAAAACACGAAACTTTGTCGAATACACACATAATCATAGAGAATCATTTATTATTAGTCAAGACTCATTTCCAAGACTATCTTAGTGGACAAAGTCCATTTCTGAACCGAGTTTACTCCACGTTTCAGTCCTGTTTCACTGAACCAGTTTAACCTGTCGTTCCAGTCATGTCTATATCATGAGATATAAAATCTTTACCCAATGAATTGGAGGGAGATATAGGTCCCACCCATGTCATAATGATACCATTCTTATGTGTGCCACAAAATCATAAACCATACATCATATCATAACCCATGTAATAAAAATGGGATTCTTAAACATCGTGACATCATAACACAATTCATATAAGATAAAGGAATTCATAAAAATAATTTCATAACAACATAATCAAATGAATTTAATAATATGGATAAAAACATAACCCTTTATTATCTTAGATGGAAAATAATTCTGATAAAACACTTGAACTCCATTCTATAGGAAAATATCCTTTCTACTTCAAAAACATTTTCCTTTATTAACATGTCATAAAATTTTAAAATAAAAGAAGTTGATTAAAAATAAACATGAAAACTTGTAAAGTAAGCTTCTTGGAAATAATGTTTTAAAAATCCAGTCATGCCATATAAGTTAAAAAAACATTCTTCTCGTAATTTTGTCGGAAAAATCAAAAAGTACCTCGTACAAAAAACGACAAATGATTCCTTTCATATCTTTTAGTGAAAACTCACTGAAGGGTAAAATTGGATTTAAACAATTGTAGGTGGATGGAAATAATATTAAATATTGAGGAAACATGGATGTGGATGATAAAATACACCCTAGTTAATACTAAAGTATAAACAATCTCGGATAAAAATGAGATTGTGATATTTCCCTTACCTTAGGTCTGATTTGCTCCGTAAGTGTCTGAACCTCCTGTATAATGATTTAAATAGCGTCATTGCCTTATTCCAAAATCATACTCATTGTTATGATATCATATATGGTTCACTTATGACTTTATTTTACCCGTTCAATTGTAAATTCCATGCTAAAGAGCGTTTTGGGTAAAATCGTTTCTTTTGTCGTCCGTGTTTTGACTTGTAATTATTCATATGATTACTTAGATCATGATTAATTAATTCCAGAATATAAAACATGATTTATAAATAATATATATTAAGAATACACATATATATAATAGATCGATTAAGGGAAATAAATACACCGTTCATGGATATGGTAGGTCGTACGTAGGCATGAACGCTGTTTTCATTTCCTTATTGAGTTGAATAGAATTAAGTAGATGAAATACATATATATATATACATAAATCCAGTAGATTTATAATTTCATATATTTCATTATTATTATTTATATATACTTTATTATCATTCTTTAATGGTTAACATGGAGAATTAATCTCATCACGTCATGGAGACGGTATTCCGTATGTACGCAAGAGCGATGATATCATTCCCATGATCATGGAATTTTATTGGAGTGTATGTATACTATTACATAATCAATATCACTTTAAAATATTCATATATAGTTACTATTTACACCATTATACCCATCCAAGTAATGTGGTGGTCTAAAATAGATTACACCATGACGTGGAGACGGTATTCTATACGTACGCACACGTGGTGATTTCGTTTTCCATAGGATGGATACATGGTGAAATAGGGTTGTTTCATAATTATAATAACATATCAGTATATTAGTGATACTGATGTTATTACTTCATAATGAAACAACCTCTGAAGAAGAAGTTTAAGAAGAAATAAAGTTGAAAGAATCGGTAACAGACATTACCTCTTCTTGGAAGCTCCTCTTTGAGCCCTCCTCTTTGGGAACTAAAATTGGTCATTGAAGAAGACCAGATCCTCTAGGATTTTTCTATTGAAGTGGATAAGATAATTTCGCAGGGTTTGGCTGAGCTTGAAGGCTCAAAGTGGTGTGAGGAAGAGAGGGTGGAGGTGCCCTTTTGTAAGGGAGGAGAGGGGCACCTTTGGAAAAACTAAAAATATTATTTTATTATAAAGTCATATTCGGTTTTAAATAGCTCCAAATTGATTTATTTCTATTATAAGGTGGGGATGGGTCTAAATCATCTCATCCAATAGAATTTAGTCAAGTTTAGGTTCCTATTTTAACCTTATCATTTATATTTAACTTTAAGTTAGATAATTTTACTTTTACCGTGTCATTTTGTGTTCTTACACTATAAGGTTAATAAACTTACTATAACAAGCCAAACAAACCCAAAGTTGTTTATTATTAATATATATAACCTTATCTAAGTCATTTTTCCGAACTTTATATTTTTAGGAATATAATAACAATTAATAATATAATATTTCTTTTAAAAACTATTTTATGTCAATTTTGACACTATTTGGTAATTGATTTTTGTGAAAATCTTAACAGAATGATTAGTTTGAAAAAATTTACTTATATCAACACTAACATGTCATATTAACAAAAAAAAATTTGGATTTCATTAAAAGTTCAAATAACATTTAATTAGGTATTTATAACATCAATTATGTCAATATTTCATTAATAAGATAACTACTGAATCATCAGTGTGTCATACCTAACATAAATTATATAAAGTCTAAAAATTACAAATAAAATATAATTATGTAGGAAATCGTTCTAGATTTCTAGTGAATATTTATAGTCGAATTTATCTGATGTATAACCCTATATTAAAAATGATTTACTTATTAAACTTTGATTTTAACTATTTTAACCCTTCATTAAATAAATTACTAATAAATGTCCTAATCTAATCCAAGTGGGCCTAAATGGTCATATTGTATTTCTATGGTTGTTTTTTCTCGAATTACATTTATCCAATAGAATTAGGATATGTTTTAGGGCAATAATAATATCATTTTTAACCTTAATTACCCTATTTACTTTTAACCGTGGTAAATAAAAGTAAAAAGTTACTATTCACCAAAAATTATTTTCATCTCATTGAACCACATTCTACTTACTGACATTAATAGTGTCTCTCGGATTTTTGAAATTCCACTCACAGAAGCGGTAAAATTATGTTTTATGAAAAATTCAATTTTTTTAACTACCACTTAGTGGTTTCACTATTCATAAAAAATGAATGTTTTCAGAAAAATACCAAAAATTAGGCCTAAGATATATTTGATATTATGAACTCAAAAATGATGTCTATTTTACCAAATTCAAAACATATCTGTTGCATTACTTAATTTAAAAATTAATTCCCGTCGTGAAAACAAATAGCATGTTCTTAAGAGATAATAAATATCAAATGATTGAGACTTTTTTATGTCTGGTTTAAATGTGAAATTAAATCCAATGACCAACATTGTATTAAATTGTAAAAATATATTCTAAATATACTTTAAAACCACTCAAATTAATAATTTATCACTATTAATTATTTCGATTAAAAAGGTTGTTTTTAATTTAAATTTATTAATTTTCACTATTCATCAGAAAATGAAAGTTATCGGAAAAGTACAAAAATTTCACCCTAAGCTAATTTCGATATTCCAAATCCAAAAATGAAGTCCATTTTGAAAAATAAAATTTACAAAATTTCAAAAAGTGGTTATTACTATTCATAACAGCTAGTTTTAATAATATTTTAGTAGCATATTGTTGTTTAGTGATACTCGTTATTGCGTACTACACACGCTATCGAGGAAGGTCGTGATTGCGTGTAATGCAAGGCAAGTCAAGGATGCATGTTGTGAAAGCTCCTTTTGGTGTAGCGTACAACACAAGACATTAATGAAATTAAAAAGAATATTTTTCATAAAATCTCAAGGTGTTACAACAATAACATATGATTCTTGATTTTATAGTTCTCATTCATTAGATATCCTTTAACTCTCTATTACTATAAACCCTGGAAGAAACATTATAACATGACAACCCTTTTTATGTAACAACACTATATGATAGGTTGTTTCATTCACATTCAATATAGAAGAATGTTTTATAAGATGCATTATTTGATTCTTCAAACTAGGTTATCCTCCTCCTTCTATAATACTTTTATTTAATCAAATCGTACATCAATGTTATAATTATTCCCCATGATCTCTTTGTTGATGACAAAAATCAAATTCTGATCCAGTTCATTGATTCCTTATAATATATTTGTAATCGAAATTATCCATTTTCATAACCCAATATATGACATTAATAAAACCGAGACTCTTTATATTATCATTACCTTACATAAACATGTGAATATGAACAATCTCAGAATACATTGAGTGAGTTCTAATAAGTTATTCATCTAGACCAATATTTACATAATTTTTTTTAATAATGGGTGATGATGGAATCTAATTGACAATGATTGAAATTTTTTCTATAACCTCAATCCAAATAATATTTGGGAATCCGTTGTGATGTCTTATGATTATATATGTTTACCAAAAGTGTATTCATTCTCCCTATAAATAGGGTTTTCTCATGAGTCCATGGAATGGTATTATCAAAATTATTCCCTTTTCAAATGATGATCTTATAAAACCACTTGATTCAATAATAAAAAACATTTCTATATCATAAGAAATTTAACATAATTCAAACCTCAATCCCCACCACATCCCTCAATTAGAAAGATGTGTCAGGCCCCACAAAGTTGTTCTTAATTAAGTGCACCCCCTAATTATTTTTGTATTCAACGATGAAATTCATTAGTAAAGTGAGACTCTTTTTATAAAAAAATTGAGGTACACCCATTCATCTATAGAAACAAAATCTATTTTCAGATGTTTATAACTTTATCATCCATTCAAAAGAACATATTAAATTTATTTTCAAAAATGAGAACATTTCACATGAAATATTATGTGTTTTTTATTAAGTCACAACATAGAGGTTGGAATAATTTTTACATTCACACTACAATGTCCTAAATGGGTATGATAAATTTTAGAGTAAGTAACTCCTCCATCATACATCACTTCAACTCATGAACTGGTATGATAAAAGGTATCCTCCATCACTCCCACAGATAGAACCATATATACATGTTAAATAATCGATGTTCAATATATGAACATTGTACAAAAATATGGTTTATAGAGTTATCCCATGAAATTAAGTTATTATTTAATCCATGGATGCGACACAAACCCTGAATGTCTAGTATGATTTTGATCGATTTAGGGCTGGAAACATTCCTCATATCAAAAATTTGAAAATCAATGCTATCCACCAAATAAAAACATTGATATATTGTAGATAATTAATTTTTCATTTTGTCACTCTTATAATATAAATTGATTTATTATTTAGAATCTATTTCCCACGAAACAAGTGAGCTGGTTATAATTACGAGAAAACCAATCATTTAATCAAACACAAGAATTACATACCCACAATTCAATGTATATAATATATATTTCTACCTATCATCAATATAATCTCTTTAAGATGGAATTTTTTATTATTATGAATAACTAGCCAAAAACAACCATCTAGATACTCATATATTTTATTCTCCGATAATTCCATATGCATGGACTTTTTTGTCTAGCAATAAGGCATATAGATTTTTTTATTGAGGTTTTACAATAATATACTAGAGTCTCTTTATAATGAATTTAATTATTCAATAATTGGTCATATATATATATGAACATTAAATCATCTGTTACACAAGAATTAAAAACTTCTATATCCATCTCATTTCCTAACTCCGAACAACAGTAATGTAATAATAACACTAAAATATTGTTTCCAAAGTCAATTTATACTATTTCTATATGAAATTAATTTACTTTGTAGTCATTTATATTATTTTATATAAACCTTACTATCAAAATTTTAATCGTAAATAATATTTTTAGAATTAAAATCTTATTTATCATCATGGGATTCTGATACATATCATATAATTTAGTAGTGGTTTTTGATAAGGTCTTATATTCGTAGATACACAACTCAAATTTTTTGGAATTTCACATTTTCATTATTGTGGGTGTTTTCTTTATCCATCACCTACCATTATACCTTTTTTAAACCATCTAGATTTTCTACATTTAAAGAAGGATAAACGTTATTAATATATAAAAATCTATCATTTATATTTTCCCAACACAAAAAATAAATTATGATAAACATGTCCAAAAAAATTCAATAATATGAAACCAACTCTAATTATTTTATCTCAATGTAAAATATTACGTCATGAACATCTTATCTATACTATCTAATAAAAAATGAATAAAATAGAAAAACAATTCATATATTTAAAACACCTTAAATCGGTATTTCTGCTTTTGATAAACTTCAACAACAAGATTTGGTAAAAGATTATTGAATCAATAATATATTAAAGTCAAACCACCATATGATACTCTAATAAAACAAAATCTTCATAAGAAAAAACTCTAAAATAAATGCCACAGAAGATCCCCAGATAGTGGAAGATGGTTGCCGAAAAATCATCAGACTAAAATTCAAAACCTCTAAAAGATAAAAAACAAGACTATCAAATGTCATGATAGTAAAACACCATGTAAGGAAAAGAGTAAAAAATTAGGAATACATGGTTTAGGCTTATTACATAATCAATGATGGAATTATGCTTCACTTTCATTCATGGCAGAATATTGATTATTAAATTTTTTCCAATCTCCCAATTGTATTATGATTTAAAAAGTCATACACTCAACAATATATTTAAGTTCTATTCTAGTGCATCCAGTTTCTTCTACCATATAATCCACATGAGTTAAAGTGTAACAATTATTATATATAGAGATGAAATCTTCAAGTAGCCAGGATTTTATTACCTTTATGTTCCCAGGTGGTTTTCTATTCCTCTATTGGAGATATCACATATATTAAATCCTTCATATATAATGGGGAATGAACGAATACCTAAAGTAATCCAATATAATTGGCATAAATCATTTATTGAATTTGCACATAACCATTATCTCTTAATATCCATGCGCTTTAATCGAAATATGGTCATCATATTATGTCTTTGCAATGATCTTATATATCCAACTCTCAGTAAATTGAATCCCATAACTCAATATAAATTGGCCTAATCAAGACCCATTATGATTACACTATAAAATATTCTATTATATTATTCCCCATAGGAATTCATTAACAATTATATGTGGAATTCAAGTACAGATGATAATTTAATGATGAATGGTGTTCCAAAGATAAGGATTCACGAAATGATACATGAAATCCTGCTTAACTAATCTATGGTTATTAATTATTGGTTGGAATTTTATTTTTGAATACATATGTCTAATATTTTGAAAAATATTTATATTATTGTAAAATTGGAATATATATTTAGAATATCTTTTATTAAACATGTATTTTTTCTATATTTTTAAATTTGAATCTATTTTTTTTAAATATTTTAAGTATTGAGAAAAAATATCCAATGTTTGATTTTTTATAAAGATATATTAAATATGTTTTATCATGATGAAGTTGAAAAATATAATACTGGAATAATGACAGAATAATGATCATCCTGAATAACTTTTAATTTAGATCTATATATTACATTATTTTTCATACTATTATTCTATTACATTAATTATCTATTGGAACTGGACAATAATTTTTACCATGAAGGGGTGATATATGTGTTTTGTAATTCAATAGATTTTACCAAACACTTTTGAAACATTACTATTGAAAATTGTTTCAAATTTTATGGAAGAATGAATTTTTCATAATGAATTATTATTAATGATATATTTTTAGGGTTTGGTTATGATGTTTGCAAAGGATGTGTTTAATGGAAATATTAATATTTCTAGGATATAAGAACAATTAAGGGAAATTATTTTATCTTTGTACTAACATAACATGTTTATTGAGGTTTAGGGGAAGGTCAGTTTGATTAATTTTAGGATTAATCTTCAAGATCCATATGGACACTTTTGAGTAGGATGATAATTGCACAAAAAAAAAATTTATTCTCAAATTAATGTGTGAGATATATATTTTTGATATTTAATGGGATATTTGGGTGGAGAGTATACTATCTTATTACTTTTTAGTAATAATATGTATTTTATTTTCTCCATTTCTAATATGACCATGACCAACATCTTGATAAATATAACAATATATGATTGATATATTATCAAAGGGTTGATATATAATTTCATGGATCCAGTTGTATAGTCACTGTTGTAGAAAATATAGACAAATTGATGTTATTGTGGACGAATAAATATTTATGCTTTGGGTGAATGGTTTTTTTGAATGCATATTTATAGTCATTTTTGTAGTAGAAATGATATTTTTTTATCTGTATTCATATTATCATATGTTGTTTCTAGACATCAATAACATGAGTAAATTTTATTTTAACTATGCATTATTTATTGATGGGATGTCATTGATATTTATTTAGTGGGTAAATTCATTAAAAATTGCCATTTTTGTATGTTATAATTTTTCTTTAGGAATATTATTGATTTGATTTATGGGGTAAAGATCATATTATGATATTTCTTAGGAATTCATTGTAACTGGGAAAAGTATCAACTGAGCCTATACTGCTTCCCCTACACAAAAATCTGGTAACTTCCATTGATGGAATATTAAAAACTGTTGAGGGATGGTTTTACTTTGATTACATATAAATTATCCAAGCATAGATTTTTTTAAAAATGACATGAAATGTAGATTTAATTAGAAATCCCATAAAAATAATAGATATAAAAAACATTTAGTATTTATTATTATGAAATATATTGACCACAGTATATGTGTTATCCCATTTATTTTTAGGGATTATATTTCCGAAATATAATTTATTCACCTATTTATTTTTTTTAGAAATTTTATATAAATAAAAATCAAGCATTTAATACAATATTTTATATTCATTATTTAAATAAATTAAAAAATATTTAAATAATTTAAAAATGAAAATACACATAGAATGAATTGAATAAATAAAATTGATATATAATCCACTATTAGTCATTGATAAAAAAATATATTAACAACACCCAATCAACCCATCCTCAAATATTATTTCCAATAACTCCTCCACAAGTGTTAAAATACATATTCAAATCATGGGTTTGAAATAATGTGTATAAAGGCACATCATGACATATATCCACTATATCATTTTATTATATAAATAGAAGTAAGTACAGTGAGTGATAGGTGAATGAATGCTAGAATTTACCCAAAACAATATAACAAAACATATCTATAAATCATTATATCTGTAGCACCGAAATATTTTATTAAATATTTCTCATTAAATAATTTTAATTCATCAATATATTGTGATTCATGGAGTAATGATTTTAATTGAACCGCGAGATCCTATAAATTTTCTTTTATAACCTAAAAGTTAAATTGGTAGGAATTAATATTAATAACTAATTTATGAAATAAAAATAATGGCTCAACACATCCTAAATGTATTTTTATGTGCATATAATACAATGACACAATTTTTAGTGAAATCACATTGTTCATAAAAAATATTTTCTCTTAAATATGAGTTAATTTTATTATGATGAGTGAATTTTTAATTGTCGGCGTTATATAAAATGGATTTAAAAAATAATTATTTCCGAAATTACCTAAAAAATAATAATTTTTTAATAAATTTATAAAACAACATTTATTTTTTATGTATTGTGAAAATAATTATATTTAATGAAAACTCTATATTCATTTTAATTTATTACAACGAAGAAATATGATTTCGATAAATTTTAAATTTTAAATATTTATTTATAATATAAATATAATATAATAATGATTTATTTAAAAGCTTTTATACATGAATTTAATATAAAATAATTTTTCAAAGGGGAATTATTTTTGAAAAACTGTCTTCATTTAATTTTAATGGTTTTATTTTAAATTTAATTCTAAAAATTCTTTTAGTTGAATTTTTCAAAATAGATAAAAAATTTGGATTTAGGGGTTAATAATTTAGTGAATACATTCCTTTTAGTTTTGGCCAGTATGAATGGTAACCTAGGTAAATTTGTTTACCGCGTTAAAGGTTAAATTGGGTAATTTTAGTTAAAAAAATAAAATGATAAGGACCACAAAATGACCATAACACATGGAGAAATATATTTTATGAGTATAATTCAACCCTTAAAACATAAATATATAAATTATTTTTTAATGGATACATGTTTATAAAATTGTATTCTATATTATTTAAATGAGTGAAAGTAACAAATTGTCACTATAATTACCTTAAAAATGAATTCTGTGCCACATGAGAGAAAAGGTATGTTATGAAAAAATATAAATGTAAATTTTTAACATAATAAAAATATTTTGATGATAAAAATTTATTTTTAGCTTTTTCATCCACTTATTTGAGATTATGATATTTATGGTATTTTATTTAAAAATACATTAAATATGTCACATTAATTTTTAAATGACTAAATAATTTGAATATATAGTTACCACTATTATATATTCTACTATAATTTTTTTCTAAATATAAAACAATTATCTTTGTCATGGTATTTTATGTTTCATATTCAGTGAAAAAATAAGTATATTAAATAATTAAACAACACTAATGTTGACACTATTTTATTCATAGAAATATAATGTAAATATAACTTAAAATGTTACATGAAATATAAATAGTGATAAATAATTTCTAAAAAATTATATATGAGCATGAAAAAATTATAATATAATAAAATATATTTTTTTGAGTTTAACATCATATTATATTACTTATAAAAGTACATGTAATTAATAGTTTCGAAATTATAAATAATAATTTTTTTTAAAATAATATATTATTAAATTTTTTAAAAATGATAAATCATCATAAAAAGAAAAATATTTCTTATATAGTAATTTTTTTTATTTTTCATTTATGGTGTAATTTAAAAAACATAATTAAAAATTACACCATTTTAATATTGAAAGAGTGGATACCTTAGTTAAAATAAATAAATGACAATAAATTGTTATCCAATATGATAAGGATAAAAATAAAACCAAAACATTTTTATAATCTAATAGTTTATATTATTACAACCTTATATGATATTATATTATATTCCATTTCCTAATCTTGGTATTTGGATATACATTGAATTTATTATAAATAGGTAGTTCTTGAAAATTTCAAAAGTACCCCTCACCTCAATTATAAAATGTCACCTCCTCCCTAACTTCATGACATCATGTTGAGCCATAATGATAATACATACCCTGAATATTTTCTTTTTAAAATCCAGATATATATTATAGAGGTTCTGGGTTTCTCAAAAGACCAACCCCAGTGTCCCTCAGATAAAATCTAAACAACTTTTTTTATATAAGAGTTAATATTCTCTAACAACTCACTCAATATTATTTGTCATTATACTTTATAATCATGTGTTTTTTACATTAAAAATTAATAAAAAAAGTTCCAAATATATTCTTATATATTATTATGATTATGTAACATCTATATTTCACATTTAATGCATTATACAAAAAAAACATTGCACGTGCATACGTACAACATACCGTCTCGACATTGTGATGTAATATATTTTTCATCACCAGAATATTTTGATGGATACGATTATTGAAATAATATTTATTTATTTATATAAGACAATTATAACAATATATTTATTCTATAAATAAAATTAATATACCATCATCTTCCATACCATTTTACCAATAAGGGAATGATGTCATCACCTGTGCATACGTATGACCTACCTTCTCCAAGATGTTATGCGATTAATTTTCCATGATCATGAATCAAAATTTTCATATAAATATATATAATAAAAAACATTGATATATATTATATTAATATAATTATAGATATGAATGAACTATATAATTTTGAAAATAATCGATACGTACAGAACAAAACAGTCAAAAAAAATTACGTAGTTAACACCCAGGAGAAGGGTACTAATTTAATATTATAAAAAATGTGTAAGTTTATATAAGAGGACCATATTTAATATCATAAATATGAATATAGTTTTGTTATAAATTAATAATATAATTTATAAATTTTAAAATAGATTCAGATAACTATGAATGAAATTTATCCAATAGTAAGGTTTAATTTCCATGTTTCATTATTATTTGGGATTTTTATATGTATGTATCCAGTGAATAAATATTTACCTTACACACCGATGAGTCAAAACAATGTTTTATAAAATATTTTTACTATTCTTCTGAAAATTTTAATTTCATTTTTACCCATGTGTGAATTTTTTTGAGTGGTTTCAATCAAGTTTTAATTACATTTTCCAAGTGAGCTTATTTATGATTTAACCAAAAAAATACAAAAGGAATATTTTTAATATTATATGTCATGAAATTATTTTTCTAATTTTATAATTCCTTAATTCTTTAAATATTCCATTAAAATATTACAAGGTAATTTATAAATTAATTTTTTATTTCAAAATAGTTTGACAATTAAATGAAACATTTTCAAAAAAAAATTATTTTCCAAAAGAATTCATTCAACTGGTGTATCAAAATTATTTTCCATTTGTGATAATATTATATGATGGTAATTATTATTTTATTGGATATATTTAATGGATAATATCCCTTTTATTTCTATAAATGATATATATATATTATTGAATGATATTAATGTAAACCATATATTTTCCATGGGTTATGTTTTTATGGAGTGATTTAATGAAAGCCATTTATTTTTTTTGGTTCTGATGTGATGATTGAATTACATTATTATGGAATAATTATTAATGTTTTTTATTAGTTGATAGGTTTCACCTATATATCCCTCCAATTCATGGTTAATTATTTATAACTGATGAGATATAAAAGATTTTAATAAAAGGTATAATTGGCTGAGTAATATAATGATAGAGCAAGGAGTGACCTTGCTTTAGTAAAGAACATTTTCCACTATTATGGCCTTGGATATGAGCCTTGAGTAATATGAAAATGAGTTTCTATGATTATGTGTATTACACAATTTCATTTTATATTTTATGCTGTCATTTAATTTGTTGTTTTATTCTTTATAAATTATAAGTGAATTTATTACATATAATTTATTGTATTTTAATGTGTTGATTAATATTTTAAATGAATAATTCATCAATTATTTTAATGTATTGACATGTTTTTTTGTTTTATGGAAGGCTATAAAGGAATTTTTGTAGGAAAAAATGGTGGGGAATTTTATAGGTTAATGTTACTTCGCACCATGAGAAAATCAATGAGGAGTGACATCAGATTTTTGAGGATGATCATTAAGCTCTTCTGGGTATAAATCTATAGAACTGAGCCGGAATAATTATTTCAAAGAAAAAAATTCTGTATAAAAATCATTAAAATAATTAATCATCATGTACCAAAGAATTCCATGATAATAAGAAGAAATCATGAAGTGAAATAAATCATCCTTAAAATTTACACTTGGTGTAATAATTTATAGCATGTGTAAATGGTCAAGATGGGATTTAAGTAAAATAATCAATAGATTTTTGATTTTTTACATAATTTATAACATGGGACCCATAATTGACAACCTTAGTAACACATATTAATTATTTTGATTCAAATACGATACCATATAATGATTATAAATCGAGGTATTTTCTGACTCCTTTCAATGGATACAGATTCCAAGGATTAGAATGAGAATCTATGTTATTTAGGGCCCTCCCTAAGTTCATCTCCCTTTTATTTTTGCATTCATTTAATTTTTATGTTTTCTTATAATCCTATCATCCCTAGTATGATGGTATAAACCCACCTTGTTCTAGATTCATGTTATTTAATGGGGATGTATGTTGGATTTATTTCCAATTATTTATTCAAGAATTTGGTTTTTTTTAATTATTCAATAAACTTTCAACCAATTTTATTTTATTTTATTAATACCATTGATATTTGAATCTAAAACGAACAGTAAAATTTCCAAACTGATTAGAATAAATAATTCATGACCATTGTTAATGTCTGGATAAATCATGTTTAAATATTGTATTGAGACAAAACTGAATCTACAAAACATTAAATTATTCCACCAATGGAAGTAGGGTATTAACCCATTTAGGAGAAGATACCATGACCATTAGATCTCCATATTCTAAAATCTAACCCCAATCATGAATTTATCAAACAATTTTCATAAATCTAATCACACCTAAACCCTAAAATTACACAACCCTAGAATGATTTCAACTTTTGATTTGAAACCAACCACTCAATATTATTTTTTAATTTCATTTTCACGTAATCAATTAAAAACAATATTCTCTAACCCATTTCATCGGTATAATAAAATATAATATTTTGAAAAACAAGTCAATCTAATTTCACTAGATATATTGATAGATATTGACATGCTTCTTTACACATTTTAATTACTTAGTTGTATCTGATGAGTTTTTTCGGAACAAAATTTTGTAAAGGCCTTTATGGAATTAATGATCCCCGATGGGCCTGTCAAACTGGCTCTGTTGCTATAATCCACATTAAGATCAATAATATAGTCGTTTTGATGATAACGAACTGTGTTCAATTCATTGGACATCAACATGATTAATTGAGAAAAAAAATTGTTAAACATTTTGAGCTCTACAATAACTTCCAACTGTATAATGTTTTATATAATGTGGTAGGACTATGTTACCTCTAATTTTCATTACATTGGTAAGGATGAGATTGGATTTAAAATTTTCTTCAACATTTCATCACTGCATTGTATGGTATGGATATAACATACTCACCCACTTCTTTCAACCTTCAATGTCATTTTACACATGGGTAAGTATTCTAAACATTTTTTCAATTTGAAGACTAGACTATATATTTTACATTGGAAAATTATAGTGATATGATATAGAAACTCCCCCATCACATTATAGAGCTATATAATATAATAAAAAACATATATAAGGGTTTTTTTCTTAATTAAACACTTATTTCAAGATTCTACAGTAAGAGAATCATTATTGATGATGTTTCTGGAAAAAATCTATAACATACAAGGTGAAACATAGATAAATAATTTCCAGTTACAATGATAAGTGATGAAAAGAAAAAATAATTCATCGAATCATAGAACATGATTGTATGGTAGCATAGCTACATTAATTAACAAATAATATGGACATTATGGTGGGTCAACAACCAAAACCCTATGGTATATATGTAAAATACGAAAATTGTTCTGATTACAATCATGGGAATCAATTTCATGTTTGGAAACCAAAACAGTAACCCAAAAAATCCCTTCAAAAATGATAATAAGGGTATAAAAAACAAGAACCCCAAGGTCCCACATTGACATGTTAGGTCTATACATTGGAAGAGAAACTATTAGCATTCATGACTACTTCTGGGGATCTACATAATTAAAAATGTGAAGATTCAATAAAGAAATATGTTGTGTTAAGGTACATATGGAATCAAGTTGGAAAATGTATTATCATAAAATAGTGGGACATAATGGTACACTAGAATGATACCCTAATGTATTCTAACATGGAAACATGACATATATACCACTTATAAGTGGGAGGAATAAAAACAGAAGTGGCAACGAATATTCAGGAATGTAACCAGGGCCTAAATGGGCCATAGACTGTCATTTTTTATTGATTTCTGATAATACATCTTTGAATAGATGAGGGGGATCCATTAAATTTCCTGAAAATATATGTGACGTTACATGACCTATAGGCATTTGGAAATGTAAAAAAATACAACTTGTAATTTCCCCTCTCTAGTAAATGGTTTGATGTCAGCTCTCTAACTTCTCATGGTTGGTTGGCTGGATGTCCTGTGCAGAATTGCACATGCATGGCACTGATGGAAATTTCATACCCTCATCATTCTCCACATTTGGTTAGCTCTGCTATGGAAAATGAGACTGCCCAAACTTCCCCTATAATTCCTTATTCATTGTAACGTGTTTGGTAAATCTAGATTTTTAGGTAGCCCAATGGCCTTGAGGTGTCCTGAAGGACTTTTGTGGATTCAAGGCCTTTAGGTGGCCCAATATCCTGACTATACCAGAGGTGATGGGTGTCCGGAAGGCCTTGAAGGACTAAGGGGACAAAGAGGTGGTTTAAAGGCCCAAACAGATGAATAGTTCGGAGTATTACAACACTGAACATTACCTATTACCATAGCTGCTATAGTACCCCATAAATCTGCCTCTACTGGGATTTGGTCTTGGGACTGTGGGATATAATTTCTAAGGCCTCACCAACTAGGTTAAGCCTCATGTGTAGAAGAAAACCATTATATTCAAGAGATGAAAAAGATGAATGTTTCAATGAAAAAGTGGCTAAATTAAACAAAGAAGATCCACCTCAGTACAAGATAAATGTGTTTTTTCTAGAATGAACGATACATGTAAAAAAATGAAATGAAATTTTAATTATTAAGATATTTTAAACAATTAAATAATAATTTAGCTTTTTTAGTTTTCTAATGAACATTCCATCATAGGATAAATTCAAGATATAGATGGTAACCTATAATAAGAAGCTAGAATAGATTTGAAACATTCAACTCAAACGAGAGTGTTCAACTTTAGTAATTGAGGAACAAACTGAGATGAAATATGAGTGAGATAGATTTTATAATCCCATATTTATTAGAGATAATAAATGTGGAAAATATTTTTATGACATAGGTGAGAGTGTTAATATTATGTCTGACAATACATTAATGATTTTTGGACGGGATGGACTGAAGCCAAAAATAGTAATTCATCAATTAGATGATTAACAATTAAACCCAAATGAGGGTTAATTTAAGATATCATGATCAATATTTACATATTCATAATTCCCACCGACATCCAATCACGTGATATGGAAGATCATAGAAATACACTCATTCTGGGAAGGCCATTTTTAGACATAGTTCATGCACTGATTGATTTCCAAAGTGAAGAAATCTTCCCGAGAGTTCGTAGTGAACAGGTATGTATCAGCATCCATTGAAGAATGAATAACTATGATGTGAGAGAGGAAATTGAGTTTGAAGGACAAAATAAACCGAAATATGAGGGTAACATTGAAATTGAATAGGTACATGAGTTAGATGTGGTTGTTCAAGAGGATGTTCAACTAAATAAGAAAGCGAAGTGGAAATTCCAGACAGATGACACAAGATGAAATAATGAATCCATTACATTTTAGAAATTGAAATAGGTATTGATGGTGAATTAAATTTCATTTAGTTAATCTAGATTAAGGAAGAAATGATGGACCTGTCCAATGGAGATCCTAATAATACTGTAACTTGGAAGAATTAAGATGCTAATAGAAGAAGGACAAAGGATGACCTATACAGATAAGACACAACTCAAAACCATTATGGGCCCTGATGCAAAAAAAATTAAATCATCATTCGTGTGTGTTGATGATGAAGTAGGTAAGGATGATCCACTAAGTTTAAACAAAATCACTTCAGGGAGGCAACCCGAGTTTTTTTCTTTATTTATTTTTTAGAGATGTCCATGATCTTACTCTATATTTTTCAGAATTCATTGATAAGGGCATGCCCTTTCACCTATAATTTTAAATTTAATAGGCCATTAGTAGGAAATATGGTAGCAAATATTAGGAATCCAAATAAATCTTTTTCTAACATTACACATCATGAAGTAAATTTAAATGTTGTAAATCTCCATCACAAAGAACCTACAAGATAATGATTGAGGAAAACATTTTAGCTGTAGTAAACAATAAAAAAACCTTTTTATCTCACATATTTAATTCTAGAATTAATTTGAAATTTAATTGCAATATTTCATTATTTATTCATTCTACATAATTACTAGGCATACAGTATATTACATCAACACTATGGAAATAATTTAAATAATTTTTATGTATATTTGAATGAAAAAAAGGAAAAATAATTACTAGAGATCATTGTGTGGATTAGTATTTTAAAAATCTTGATTTTAAGAGCATATTAATAACTGTGAATGAATCATTCCTAATATTTTTCAATTTTTGAATATTTTATATTTTCATCAAATGATTTAATTATTTTGATCATTTTTAGGATTAATTTTACCAACCATTCATCTGATTCTAGAGATATCCACTGAGCCAATATTTTCCATTCATTCTTTTGTGTATTTCATGAGAAACTTAGTTGTAATTTCTTCTATAACATTCTATTATTCTTATCAATTATATGAATGAACATTATTATTTTTAATATGATTAAGGAAATTAGTTATTTATACGCTTATCCATAAAACCAAAAATAATAATCCTTTTTAATCTTATAGAATCCATAAATAACCTAGTTATTAAATTTACCATGTTACAATCCTATCATATCCTTTCTTACACTCATCTAAATATTTTCATTGATTATCAATCATAAGAGTAGTGGAAATGGAAACTGTTAGAAAGGATGTAAATTTTTAAATGAATAATTGTTCGGGATATTACATGGGATCTTTTGAAGACACATTTATTGTATTTATTGCACACCATATTGAAAAATAAACCAAAAAGGGTTGTGTTTATGGAAATTAAAAAAATTTGTATTTGTTGACCAGTGTTCTAATTATAACATTTACAAATAGTTTCATTAGGATAGCATTACAGGTTTGGTGGTGGTTTTGAGAATTTTCCCCGACCCGAACATCTAAAAAGTAATGTAAAATAATAATTAAAGTGGGTGTTTTCTTTATTACATTTCATCTCTTTATGGGTCTTCTATATTATTCTAGGGGAATATGACACTTTCATTGATCATTAGTTTTTTATTATCATGCTATGTACATTTGAGTGGAACAAAATTTAGAGACTTAATTTATTTACAACATTTACTTACATTCACAAATCAATATACTAACTTGATAATAAATGGTTAATCTCTAAGGATTAGCAGTGATTTTTTCTTTCTGTAGTGGAGATGTTAGAAGCATTATAAGCCTATGGTAATTTACATGTTCTTGAGGTATCTGAATCACTCTATTCTTTTGTACCCATATGGTGAGTGTAAAAATTCAAAGGGATTTTGATTAAAAATGGAATGCATATTAATAATGAATAGAATAATTAAAATGGCTGAAAAAAAGGTTTGGCTATTTCAAAATAGGGAAAGTAAAATACATGGTTGATTTGAATTCATTGAACAATTACAAATTGTTAAATTTTAAACAGGATATTGTTGGAAATTAATTTTCCAATTGATCAAATTATTTGGTAAAAATATATTTAGAACTATAGTAATGTGAATGTCCTTTTTAGTATGTTAAGAGTCCATCCTTGAGGAAAATAATGAATTTATGTTTTGGGGTATTAATAAACTTTTATGATTTATCCCATGTCATAATTTCATAATTCTATGATGTTGTAGATATAATTTTCTAAGTTTTTTTTATTTTCGTATGGCGTATGATTATGAAATGATTTTTGTCTCTCTTTTTTACTCTTACTAAGCATCTGATATGACCCATTCTTATGTTTCTTTTCCTCATAATATATATAATGTTATTAATTAATATGTATCAAAAAGGGTTCTAGTAATGAAGGAATAGGTGGGAGATGATGTTGATGCATTATGAATAAGTTATTTTTGTTCCCATGTTTCCAATGAATCTAAAACTATACAATTGTGTTTTTATCTATATATAATGTAATGAATATTTTTAAATATTTATTTAATATATATATATATATAGAAATTATAGGCCATTACTGTTAGTATCAGTGAAAATTATAGTTGTCCATTGGAAACAAGGACTAAAAAAATGTATTAAGAAACCTATGGGTATGTCTAAGTATAAGATGAAATCATATTGTTTAGTGTTTCTCACAATATGTTTTTTGTATTAGTCAATGGATATAACTCGAAGGAAGCACATTAATGATGAGTGAAATGGGATGTGAAATGATTTACCTCTTATGAAACCAATTTTTATGGGATCATTAATGAATAATTTTGTTTCTATGATAACAAATTATTTTCAAGATATGAATCTTGATTATCATTTAAATGGGCAAAGAAGGGAACAATATTATGATGATTCCTTCAGGAGGCATCATCCTCCTTCTTTCAATTGGTGTTCTCATCCACTAGTGGATGAAAAATGGATCAATACCAATGATACGAAATTTTATGTTCTTAAATTCTTTGAACATGATAAATTCATTTTTGAAGTCTAATGTTTAGAAGGCGAAGTAGGTCAATGGGGGAACCATATCAAGAAAACTAGAAAACACGATGAAATTGACTCTATAGAGTGGGATGAGTTCATGAACATAATACTCATATTATTTATATAAATATTTTGAAGTAGTTCATTGATATTAATAAAAATGACTATGAATATGTGGGTTCCAATGATGTAAAAAAAATATGTGTACGGTAAATATATGTAATTATCATCTGTCCTCAATGTACAGTTGATCAATTCATCAATGTATTAAGTCCTAGTTGCAAAGGGGGAGTGTTGGTAAGGGACTTCAGTATCTATAAGGAAATCATTTGATGAGCTCTCAATGTTGATATTTATATTTGAGTCACCATTAATATTATATGTTTGATAAGAAGAGATAAAATGAATTCATGGAAAAATATAAAAAACATAGTGAAAATAAAATGATCTTTCTATTGTGCTCAATGTGTGGAAAAAATCATAGAGAAAAATATCATTTAGTTACTACTAAATGTTTTAATTTTGAAAAATAAGTTCTTCATCGAAATGACTGCCAATGTGATTGAAAAAATATAAGTACTCACGCGAATAGAGAAAATCCTTCGTGGAATGCACCCCTAATGCTTCAATGCATCAAGTGAAATGAAAGTAGGAATTATACTAACTGATTCCCAAATCTGAAGGTATTCTATAATGACTGAGGTCAGCAACCAATCATGTTTAATGATAATTTCAAATTGAATGTAAAAATTGTTGGTGACATCGAGTACCAAATTGAAGTCCTAAAAGGTACAAATTCCTTCCAAAATAAATTTGATATTGTTTTATTTGATTCTAGATTCATCCACTCTTTTATTTTAAAATAATTTTATTCTATTATATCCATATTAGATAAATAATTGGATATTGATATAGTAGTGAAAATACATAATTGTACAACAGTCGCACCACAAGTTTATAAATCCTATCTAGTCGAAATTAGTTGGAAATTGTGTCCTACAAATCATGTGATCCTTCCTTTTGTTTAATTGGATGTGATTCATATCATGGATTTTCTTTCTCTATATAGAGCTCATTTAAATTTACCAATAAATGATTTAAAATTTAATATCCTAAATTAATTAATGATCATATATCAATGTAATGATGAATATAAACATCTAGGGGAAATTAATTCAATATTATTGTTCATTATTATTATAATGGAATGTTATTTATCTGTGATGGTTGAGTAGAAACTCACTATTTAAAATACAAAAAAAATTATAGGAGTTCAATGATGTTTTTCTAGAAGAATTTCCATATAATACCTCAAATCATGATGTTATTTTTTTAATAGAAATCATATCGGGATCTATGAATATTTTAGGGACTCAGTATTTAATTTCCCAATTGAGTTATATAGGAATTTATGAATTAACTCCAATAGAATATTTACAAGGGATTCATAGGCCCTACTGCAACACCATTGGGTGCTGGTTTTTAGTTATATATGAAGAAAGATGGATCATTGAGACTCTTTATTTATTATCAATTACATAACAAAATCACTATCAAGAAAAAATATCATCTACCCTATATTGATTATTTATTTGATAAAAAACCAAGAGCTCATTAGTTTTCTATGATTGATCATTATAATGAATATAATTAACTGAGGGTCATGTAAGATGAAATACCCAATACAAAATTCATTAATTTGTATAGACACTATGAATATATTTTGATGACATTATGTCTTACTAATTCCCCCTTTATATTCATGGATTTAATGAATAGATTCTTCAGAGGCTATGTTGATCCGGTTTTGGTAGTATATATAGATGTTATTCTTGTATATTCAAATATCTAGAAAGAACATGAAAATTACATGAGTTTTTTACAAAAGAACCGGAGAAAGTAAAAGCTTTATGAACGGTTTACCAACAATAAATGTTGGATTTGTAATGGTACAATTTGGGTTCACATAATATCATGATGTGGGATGTATATGCATCTAGGAATGAGGTAAGTTATTAAAAGTTTTCCTAGACAAACAATGGTAACATAGATTCAATGTCTCATGGTTTTTCTGGATATTATCGATTTTTTTTCAATATTTATCATGATTATCTAATCCCCCACCATATTTACCTGAAAAGAGTTAAATTCATATGGATGATTGATTATGAAGACAATTACAAGGATTTAAAAATAAGGTCAGTCTATGCTCCTATTTTCACAAAATCATAATGTTTAAAAATGTTTTTGATCCTTAGTGACACATCCAAGAAGGGGATGAGATGTGTTCTCATGAAAATTGATATGGTGAGAGAATAGGCCTCCTACCATGTGAAAATATATGTGAAAAATTACCCAACAAATGATTTTGTGTTAGATTATATACTTTTGGCTTTATATATATAGAAGAAACAAATTTATGGAGAAATATGTTATATATATACTGATCAGGAATGTTTAATGTATATTTTAAATCAAAATATGTTGAATATGAGCCAAATAAAATGGTTACAATAGATTAATGTTAATGAATAAACATTAAATTATTACCATTTGAATGAGAAAATGGTGGAATATGAATCAATTCAAAAAAACAATGATATATTATCAATGATGGGGATCAAAAACATTGAATATTTATAAATTTCCCATATATTAATCTTAAATTCATAATGGAAATGTAGAAATCTTATCTAGATCAATTAAATGTTAATCCACCTATACAATAAATGATTAACGAGATGTAGAAGGAATATATAGAGCTATAAAAAAGGTTAGAAATTCTACTATGTTTAACAGTGTTTGTGATGGAATAATAAGGTTCAAGTACTGTTTTTTGACCATCCCATACCAGATATAAATAAGGTGTTTTTGAATAAGGCTCATTGTTCATCATTTTCATAAAATGACCAATATATATGAAGACCTGAAAGATTATTTTGGGTGGGACTAAATGAATAAAGGTATTTTAGATTATGTTTCATGGTGAATGTTTTTTTATTAATTCACAGTAGAGACATAGAATTATAAGATTTTATTAAAACCATGAACTATACTATAATGGAAATGAGGAAACAACACCATGTATTTTGTCATTCTAATTACCAAAAAATCAAATATACACAAGGATGAATGGGTTATTGTTTATCTCTATACAAATTTGTCACAAATTATTACTTTCAAAGATGACTACTCTTTTGAACAGTATTCCAAAATATATTTTAACGATGTGGTAATATTTCCTGGAGTATTTATTTTGGTGAGGTCTGATATTTTGAAGTTTATATTTTTAGTGGCTGTTTGTTGGTTTTTGATATTTTCTCAATGATAATGGATGTGTCTGTGTTTCGGATTTAGTTTTGGGGGTTCTTTTTGTTTTGGTTTTTTATTTTCTACTCATGATGGAATTTGGAGTTAGGGTGAAAATTAAATTTTAATGTGTTAGAATATCTTGAAGGTAGTGAAGTTTGGCTATTTCGAATCGGTGGTGGTACTCATTCGGTGGAAGGTTTTTCATTATGGATGTAATTTCAGGATGCATTTTTTTCATTGTCCTTAGTGGTTTGTAGGTTAAGGGCTACTACAATCATCTCATCTACATGAGGCTCCTCCATATGAGTTTTTTTGGAAAAGAGTTTCCACTATTCCATTTCATTCCAAAATTGGATGTTTGAGAGGGTATGTTTATGGCTATCAGTACCGGGCTCATGAAATTTTCATGAGATAGATCATCGAATAGCGGTGGAAGGTGGAATTTGGATTTTATGTTTCTTGTTGTTGCTATGGGATATTCTCATGTAGTGTCGGTTTTTAGTCATGTAATTATTGATAGTTGGGGCCTTTTATTATTTTTTATGTCTTTGATGTCATGGAGGTTTCCCCCTTTACCCTTAAAAGGGAGTTTATCTTCAAAGAATGTGAAATTTTAGTCATTATATTAGATTGAGATTCAAGGTTCATCTCAATGTTCTAGAAAAGTCTTTAGTATGATCTAGATATAGAGATAATTTTCAACACACTTTTTCATCCTTAGACATATGGATAGATTTATCTATATTCATCGATGTTGGCTGGGATCAACACCTACATTTTGTATAATTTTCTTACAAAAATAAATTTTAATCCATTATTTAGCTGGCTATTTATTAATCATACTATGGTAAAAAATATCATTATTTTCATTGAAATAGATATACACTTATTAGGATATATACTTAGAAATAATCATAGTCATGTGAGAGATTTATGGAACAGAAAAGGAATGTTAGATATATTGAACATCACATAACTGTATATCAATTTCAATAAAAAATTATGATGAAAATATATTAAAATACATACTAATTGAAGTGGGTGAAATTATATTTCTACAAACCTACCTATTGAAGATATTGAATAAATTGATAATGAAGGAAAAGGTAAGCCCCAGGAATATTGGTCATTGTGAAATTATAGATTTTGGGGGAAATCTAGAAAATATAATGTAACTTACACTAAATTTATCTCATGAATATGATTATTTCTAAGTATATATCTTAATAAAATACATACCTAATCATTTTCATGTAATAAATTGATATTTCATACCATTGGAGAAATTTCATTCTTATGAAGAACAACGAATTGTGATTCTCGTTCATAAAAAAAAATTTGTGAACCAAGACAAATTTCCTAGTAAATGTTTTATGGATGATCCACCAATTTGAGAATTCTATGTGGGAACATGAGGATGTGATGAGGAATAGGTATACTTATATGTTGGTATCTGAGTGTCTAATTCTGTGTTTTAAGTTCATTTTAAGGGTATTATAATGTCACACCCCAATATTTTAATAAATATTTCTCTTTAAAAAAAATAATTCATAAATATCTTTCGTTGCATGAAACTATGAGATTAAATGAACCATGAAACTCTATGACATGAAAATTATAAACTAGACATTAAACTGGAATTAATAAAAATGTATAAATAATTTAAAAATTATAAATTACGATACAACTCAATATGAATGTATTGGTAAGTCCTTTTAAAATAATCACAAAATTTTTTGTGATGTCACTTCATTTTTCAAAAATATATTTTCATAAAAATGGATATCAATTTCTTTTTAAGTGTGATTATTAATTTTGATAATTTCAGGAAAATGGTTTTAAAAAAATTTCTTTCATAACTAAAAACAATCCTAAAATTATTAACATTTTTTACAATTTGAGGAAAAATATTTCCAAAGGGTAGCAAAAAGTCGGATTTTTGTTGAAGAAAATATTTTATTTTAAATTATTTACAAGGTAAAATTATGTTTTAGATCAGTTTTAAATTTAAATTAATTCATTTTAACTGAAATTAATAAAATATTTGTGTTTAAGAGTTTATTATATAGAATTTATTATAAAAAATGTTTATGTTTCACAAGCGTGTTTCAGAAAAAAAAATGTCTTCATGGAAATTTATAAGTTTTTCTTTAAATTAAATTATGAAACATTAATATTTTTAACTTTGAAAAATGGATTCCAAACAAAAATAAAAAATTCAAAAATTTGATGGATAAGTTCCTTTTATTTTTTTCTAATATAAATAAGAAACATGGTAAATTTTTTTGTTATGGTAAAGGGTGAATTCGGTTGTTTACATTAAAGATAAAATGATAAGGACTATCAAATGATACTAACACGTCCCAAAATATTATTGGATATATATAGTTACACAGTTACAACTAAAAGGTCAAAATTGTGTTTTTATTGTTCACAAGTCCATGAAATTGCCTTATATATTATTTAAATCAATGAAAGCCGCAAAATGTCACTTTCTATCACATCAATATCTCTTATGTGTCCACATGGGAAAAAATGCGACGATTGAATATAAACATAAAATTTCATCTTAATAAACATATTTAATGGAATAAAATTTATTTTTATCTTTTTGGGCCTCTTATATGAGATTATAATATTTATAATATTTTATGTAATAAAAATTTGAAAATGTCACATTACAATTCTAAATATTATATAATTTGTAACATAGGGCTACCCAAAATATTTATTCTATTATAAATATTTACAATAAATCTTGAAGATTTATCTTTGTCATCTAATTTTAGGTTTATTTTTCATTGAATAAATATGAATATTAAATAATAATACAGAATTCATGTATTAATTATTTTATTAATGGAAATATCATATAAATATTATTTAAAAATATTAAAATAAACATAATTTCTGATAATTAACGTGATAAAAGAGATTTATAGAATAACGTGACAAACTAGTAATATTATGATATATTTTTTTCAACATTAATTTGTTGCCCTTGTATTTTAAAAATTCTATGTAATGAATATTATGAAAATTGACAATAATGATGTTTTTTCAAGATAATATTTTATTAAATTATTTAAAAATAATACAGAATATATAAAAAGAAAAAAATTATAATATAGTCTAAAATGTTTTAATTTATATGTTTATGGTCAGATTGACCAAGAATAAGAAAAACCTACAACTATTAATATTAAAAAAAATTACTGTAGTTAAATTTAAAATATGTTAATTAAGGGTTAAGTGAAATGATAATTATTAAACTAATATGTAAAATGT
Organism: Viscum album; assembly: GCA_963277665.1. Classification (NCBI taxonomy): domain Eukaryota; kingdom Viridiplantae; phylum Streptophyta; class Magnoliopsida; order Santalales; family Viscaceae; genus Viscum; species Viscum album. The sequence goes on along the minus strand of OY728159.1, from coordinate 595,658,212 downwards.
ATAAAATATGTTTGATGATGATATTAAAACCTTATATATATATATATTAGAGTCCATGGTATTTTGGAGGTATTTGATTTATATTAATTTTATTATAAATATATATTTTGCTAAAATTATGATGGTTCCACTCACCTTAATTATAAAAGGGCACCTACTCCTTCACTACATCAATCACATTGACACATCATGCATGACCACCCACAATGAATTTAAATTATAAAAATCAATATAAAAATTATATAAGATAGTTTCTTTTCACAGGACAAGCCCTAGTGTCCATAATAGGATATCTAAGAGATGTTCTCCAACGAATAAGTAATTGTCCTTACTGACTCTTTCATGTTTACTTCTTTGTCTACTACATCTTCAGGAATGTTTTCATTCCGAAGTTACAAATATAGTATAAAATATGTTATGAGATGCCATTATGTTTATTTTAAAAACATATTACACCTTTTATACATCATAAAAAAAGATAAATCACCTCATTTGCATATATAAAGCTTACCATCTCTACGTCATGGTATAATATGATTTTTATCACCACATTATATTGATGGTAATACTGATGGAAATAATATATATCTATATATATATATATGATAATTGTAACGTAATATTTATTCCAGAATGAAAATTAATATACCATTGTATTCCATACGATTTCATCATTTAGGGAATGGTATCATCACATGTGTGTACATACAACCTACCATATCCACGATGCAATGTCATTCATTTTCCAAATTCACCATTCAATGACTATTATATAAATTTTTATAACAAATAAATATGATATATATTACCTTAATTTCATTTAGGAAGTGATGTAAATATATCCTATGCACAATAACTGGGATTTATATGACTAAGCATTAATATGAAAAGGAAGAAGTTAACCACAATGAGATGGTTAATAGTGAAATATTTTTATCAAAAGATTGATAATTGTTTATGTTTAATTCCAAAATGAAATTTATTCTAATGACCACCATTTTATAAACTGGTAAAAATATATTCTAATTATACTATAAAACAACACAATAGTATAATTTATCATTTTAAAATATTTTGATAAAAAAATTTGTTTTTAAGTATTTTTTTATTCATAGAAAATTGGAAGTTCTCAGAAAATTACAAAAAATTTAAGTTAGGATAATTTTGATATTCCAAATACAAAAATGAAGTCCATTGTGAAATATAAAATTTATATAATTTCAAAAAGTGGTTATTACTATTCATAATGGCTACTTTAATTGTTCATGGTGTGTAAGAATCTCGAAGTTGCGTATAATGCAAGCTATTGCATTATTGAAGGAGAACCGTATCGTGGAAGCTCAGGGTGTTACAAAAGGTCATTATTATAAGGATAAACTGAAAAATAATTTTGATCATATAGAGAAAGATCACTGAATCAACACCACTCGCATTGTTATATTTTTGTGATGAGACCACCTTTTTTCATAATCTACATTTTATCATGAGTATATAATGAGGTATAAGTATCATTAATTTTTGGATAAAATTCAATAATTTCAAGGGTGAAATTTAATTTTATTTGGGGTAGATTGTAACACTTCAGACTTTTGTGAATTATTATTAAAAAATTAAATTTATATGAGATATTTCATTATAAAAAACACCATGTTAATCTTTTACTATTTGAAACACTTTGATAACATGAATTACACATGACACAAAATCATAAAAAACCTACAATATTTTATTAATATAGAAATTAAATAGATAATTTTACATCCTAACCATTAAAACTAGTGATAGGATTTATAATAAATTATTTTTAAATATAATGAATAATGTTTTTATATTAATAACACATATTTGAAGATATTTTTTTTGAAAAGCCTTTATATAATATAGGAAATAGGCCAGACCTCTTCAGCCAATTTCATTGTGAGAATGTTTATTTGAGTTGTTCTGGGAGTTCAAAGTGGCACTTTTCAACACTTTTCAAAAAATACACAATTTTCATGTTTTTCAATGGTGGCTCACCATATCGGTCTCTCGGTGGTGGAGAATTCCTGGAGATCGCTTGTTGCTAATGGATCACTAGTGATGGCTCAATAGTGGTCCCTCAATTTTTGTCTCACAGTAGTGGTGATTTTCTAGTGGTTGCTCATCTTGTGGTGGTGCAGAAATCGTTTTTTACGTCACCATTTTTTATGTTGGTTATATATAACCGACATAAAAATGCGGCGAGTAGATTTATAACGTTGGTTATTTTAATAACCGACATTAAAAATCGCGCCTGTTGGGTTTTTACGTTGGTTATCTTATAACCGACGTAAAAAACCAATGTGCGGGGGTTTTTTACATCAGTTATTTGGAAACCGACATAAAAACCAGATATCGACGCGTTTTTTACGTCGGTTATTTTATAACTGATGTAAAGAACGCATCCAGGCGTTGGTTTTTTACGTCGGTTATTAGATAACCGACATAAAAAATGCGTCTATATCGGGTTTTTTACGTCAGTTTCCAAATAACCGACGTAAAAAACCCACCGTGCTTTGGTTTTTTACGTCGGTTATAAAATAACCGACGTAAAAAGCACGTACATATCGGGTTTTTTTACTTCAGTTTCCAAATAACCGACGTAAAAAACCCCCCAAACATTGGTTTTTTAGGTCTGTTATTTTATAATCGATGTAAAAAACCAAAGCCCGGGGGGGTTTGTTACGTCGGTTATAAAATAACCGACGTAAAAAACGCGTAGATATCTCATTTTTTACATCGGTTATAAAATAACCGACGTAAAAAACCAAAGAGCCAGAGCTTTTTTACGTCGGTTTTAAAATAACCGACGTTATAAATTTAAAAAATAGTTTATAATGTCTATTATATAATAACCGACGTTATAAAACATTTAAAAAAATTAAAGCCCGTGGACTGTCATTTACGATTTTTCGATTGACAGTCCGCCGGCTCGTCTCTCTCGCGCGGTAAACCCCAATCGGCTCATCGATCGACCAGCGTTAAACTCAATTTGGCTTCATTGTTTATCTTCTTCACTCCTCTAGGATCTATCATCTCAACTCGCAACATTCAAGTAAGCCTTCCACGAATTTATCTCGTTCGTTTTTGTTTCGATTGTTGATGTGATTTTCGTTCGTTTTTGATTCTCGTGGAATTTTTTGTTATTGCAAATGGTTTTTTGCAAATGGTTATTTGTATTTTGTTATTAAAAATGGTTATTTGTATTGCAAATGGTTATTTCTATTTTGTTATTGCAAATGGTTATTTTAATCTTGTGGAATTTTTTGTTGATATAACAGACTATTTTGTTGATATAACAGACTATTTTGAGGGAACATTAAACTAGATTAATAATGAGATAAAAAAGACGTGAATCGTTACTTTAAAGGAAAATAAATAATAATTACTTTTTATATCACGTTTTGGATCGGTTTTTTTATAAATTAAAACAATAAATGTGATCTTCATTATATGATATTGGAGGAGTACCATGGTTTAACCACACAGTATGGAAAACCTAGAACCAACACTAAAAAATGCATATGCATCATGCTGTGTGATTTCATGATAAATAAGTTTGGTTTGTACAAAATATATTTCCTCCATAATATTTGTAAACAAATGTAAAATGTTTCCTAGGTAGAACCTCATGGTATTCACTAACCATGTTCCATCCATGAATAAGAATATAAAACTATAATATCCTGAAACGTCAAAAAATAATAATACAAGGATGAATAAAAAAAGTTAATCAAAATAATTTGATTTAATAACCTATAATAAATATAGAGGTGTTAAAAAAACACAAACAATACTAAATTCTACCCCTAGAAGAATATGTTGAGGATGTTGGACCTAGATTGAGATTAGGCCACTACTCCATTATCAATGGCTCTCACACCTACGTCTCATTGGAATCGAAAACATGTTACCAATGATACTAAACCATATGAATTACCATATAATTTATAACATTCACTTGAGAATATAAAACACAATATTATTTTTAATCATATACATATACATATTTAGTCTTGTAATTGCCCGGCTGTTCACTATTGTTGTTGATATTTGTTATTTCTTGGTGTTTAGAATTTCTGAACATGTTTCCTGTAATTGGAATTCAGTTTTTGTCCGTGGTTGTTTTGTTTTCGTTTTTGGATTTTGAAAACCTAAAATAAACAGAGTTTTTAGTCGAGTTTTATTTTGATTGATAACCATTAAAGCTGAAGGCCAAGTACAAAATCAAATGCCCACAAGATATGTCACATGAGATTAAAAAGAAGAAATAAATGATTAAACCGAATCAGTGAGACAATTGTTATTATGAGCAGACCTGTGTTGGACGTGCTGGGCGGCTCTCTCAGCCTTCCAATGCAATTAATGATCATCAGAAACAAGAATTAGTGAATTGCTGATAAAATAATAACATGCTGGTAGACCTCTTTTTTCCAGTCACACCGAAGGGTGATGAAGACCAATATCAAGTTCTGCACGCCATTTAAAATAGGTTGTTTATCTAATATATTAAAACATCAAAACCACAATCAATATTAATCTATGTAGGCGTCATGGTTTTCTTTGATTCAACAAAATTTAAAACTGTTATATCTAACTATATTTTGTTTTGAAAATAATATTCAAGCATATTTTTTAAATACCTATAGATTTGTTTTATATTTTAAATTATTTTACATTCAAATTATGATTTTTTTCATATAAACATGTATTTGTCTTATCTTAAAAATATATATTTTTTGTTGATATTTGTTATAGGTAATAATGAGTCGAAGTTGGATTACGGAACATCGAATGAGCAATGAATTTGAGGAAGGTGTTGATGCCTTTTTGGAATTTGCAAAACGAAATGTTCAAAGTAGTGACATTTTTTTCTGTCCATGCCTGAAATGTTTGAATATGAAGAAGTAGAAATGTAGAGAGATAAAAGATCATCTGATATGTCATTGTCGTAATCCGAGTTACAGCCCTTGGATTTGGCATGGTGAAACTGGACGGAATGTCACTCATGATGTTGATTCTCAAAGTGGTAACTTCGATGGAATTGAAGGAATGATTCGTGATATTGTAGCAGAACAAATTGAGATAGAACCGACAGTTTCACGTCTATATAGTGATGCTGAAAAACCATTATATCCCGGTTGTACAGATTTTACGGTTTTCTCGGTGTTGTTAAGATTGATTAACCTCAAGGCGAAGCATGGATGGAGGGACATAAGTTTTACAGAGCTACTACAATTGATGAAAGACATTCTTCCAAAAGATAACGATCTTCTATATTCACATTACAAAGCCAAAAAAATATTATGCCCGATGGGATTGGGATACAAGAAAATACATGCCTGTCCGAATGACTGCATTATATATAGGAAGAAATATGAATTTCTGTCAGAGTGTCCAAAATGTGGGACATCACGGTATAAGGTGAAAGAAAAATCACAGGTTGATGTAGAGATTACAAAGCTCCCTTCAAAGGTATTTTGGTATCTTCCTATAATTAATCGTTTCAAACGGTTATTTGCTAATTCACATGATGAAAAAAGGTTATGATGGCATGTTGAAGAGCGGGTATGTGATGGAAAAATACATCATCCAGCTGATTGTCCACAATGGAAGAAAATTGATGTGCAGTATTCTACATTTGGAAATGAAATTAGAAATCTCAGACTAGGGTTGTGCACAGATGGAATGAATCCATACCGAACACTCAGTAGCACACATAGTTCATGGCCTGTTTCATTGGTAATTTACAACCTCTCTCCTGAAGTTTGTATGAAGTGCAAATATGTCATGTTGAGTACAATGATCTCTGGTCCAAAGCAACCCGGTAATGACATTGATGTTTACTTGTCACCGTTGATTGATGATTTGAAACTGTTATGGGCTGATGGTATTAGGGTGTATGATTCTTATAAAATGGAATATTTTCAACTGCATGCAGTGCTTCTGTTCACTATAAATGACTTCCCAGTGTATGGAAATTTGTCTTGATACAGTGTTAAAGGTCATAAAGCATGTCCAATTTGCTAACAACAGACGTACTATTGTCAATTGCTTCATGGGAGTAAAACAGTGTACATGGGTCATCAAAAGTTTTTTCCAATGGAACACCCTTATAGAAGACAAAAAAAGGCATTCAATGGCTCACAAGAATTTGATACTTCTCCAAAACCTTTATCCCCTGATCTTTATTTTGATAGGGTGAAAAACCTTGACATGACATTGGGAAAGACACAGAAATCTGGTAATGATAGACATATTTGGAAGAAAAGGTCAATTTTTTTGATCTACCATATTGGAGGTATCATGAAGTTAAACATAATATTGATGTCATGCACGTGGAGAAGAATATCTGTGATTCTTTGATTGTAACATTGTTAGATATTAAAGGAAAGACTAAAGCTGGGTTGAACGCAAGATTATACTTACTATCAATGGGAATACGTTTGGAGTTAGCTCCCACTACTAAAGGAAGATGAACATTTCTTCCCCCGGCTTGTCATACATTATCGAAGAGGGAGAAAATTAGCTTATGTCAATGTCTTCATGATACCAAAGTGCCTCAAGGTTATTCTTCTAATGTAAAAAATTTTGTCTCATTGAAGGACATGAAGTTGATAGGTATGAAATCACATGATTTTCACGTCATGATGCAACAAAATCTACCAGTTCCATTGCGTGGAATATTTCCCATTCGTGTCAGAAAGTCTATAATGAAGTTGTGTTATTTTTTCAATTCAATTTGTAACAAGGCGATTGATGTGAATGCTTTGATCATTTTGGAAATGGATGCAATTTTTATACTTTGTCAATTGGAAATGTATTTTCCTCCAACTTTTTTTTGATATAATGGTGCATTTAATGATTCATCTGGTTCGAGAAATAAAGCTTTGTGGACCTTTATATCTTCGTTGGATGTATTCTTTTGAAAGGTATATAAAAATATTAAAGGGGTATGTTCAAAATCTATATCGACCTGAAGCCTCCATTATTGAAAAGTATATTTCTGAGGAGGTAGTAGAGTTTTGTACGAGCTACTTGGCTGCGGCGCAACACATAGGTTTGCCTCCATCTCGCCATGAACGAGTTAATAATGAGGGAAAGATGATTCGCAGCTTGAATGTCAAATCATTGTCAGCTGAACAGATGAAGAAGTTAGAATCATACATCGTGAATAACATATCTGATGCTCAACCGTATATCACAGTGCATATTAATGAGTTGAAACAATGTCATCCAAAGAAGAAAGAAATGTGGATTTTGAATGAGCACAACAAAACTTTTTTGTCAGAGATTAAAAAGACTTTGCTTGGTAGATCAGATGTATCAGAGACATTAAAATAGATAGTGGGTGGTCCATGTTTAAATGTGATAACATGGTCTGGTTATGACATTAATGGTTATACATTTCATACAAAAGCATAGGAAAACAGAAGTGCAGTTCTGAATAGTGGTGTATTGGTGTTTGCAGAAGAAATGCATTTTTCAAGTGCTAAGGAAAAAACCCCAATTTCTGTATCAAATGCATATTATGGAGTGATTGAAGACATATGGGAGGTTGATTACTTTAAAATTAATGTTCCTGTTTTTAACTGTAAATGGTTTAACGGTAACAACAGTGTCAGACACGATGAATTTGGAATGACACTTGTTAATCTGAATAGATTGGAAGATACAGCTGATTATTTTATAATGGAAACACATGAAAAAAAAAAATTATGTAGTAGATCAATCAAATATGCAGTGGGCTGTCGTTTTACAAGGGAAAAACCAATATGTTGGTGAGGATGAACTTGATGAATATGCTGATTTATGTAAGATCCCTACTTCCATGGAAATATTAATACAACATAATGATGATCATGTCGAAGACATAGTTTGTTCCATAAGGAACGATCATGATGAAGGAATTTGGGAAAACAATCCATCTGTACATTCCTAAAATTATAGGTAACATATGTTTATTTCTTGTTTTCATTTATTTTTTCCATAAATGTTAGATATTGTATGTTTTTTATTTATTAAAACATGTTTTAAAATAATATAAGTATATGTTTTTGTTTCTTTTATGTTTGTTTAGTTTACATTATCATGTTTATAACCATTACATTAATTTTAAAATGCTTATTTTTGATCACTGACAATTACTTTACCATGTTTACAATGTTTACCAGGTTTACCATTTTTACCATTTTTACCATCTTGACCATCTTGACCACCTTTGCCATCTTTACCATTGTTTAACATGCTTACCATATTACCAATGATTACTATTATGTAACTTAGTACACATTTCTATTTTCTGATTACAGTAATATTAAAATATTTTAATTTGTATATTTGTGAACTGACGTTGGTTTTTTTGATTTGAAGGATAATGACAGATCATTCAGATGATCAACCACATGATTCTGGAGAGGAGCATATTGCTGGTCATACCTCTGGGGATGAACATTCACATGCTCCTATTACGACAAATAGTTAAAAGGTTGGTAAACGTGGGTGCACACGTTTACCAAAATTATCACTTGCCCATACGCAGGATCAAAGGATAGTAGTTGAGTTTGATGATGATGATATTTCTAGAGGTCCGAATGCCAAATATTTTAAGAGTTTTGTTGCAACTCAGGATAAGACCAAAGTAAGCATTCTGTATGATGATTGGAGTGGTGTGGATAATGATATTATCTCTCAGTTGTGGGAGACGATTTTGGTAAAATCTTTTGTCATTGTTTGACCATTCTTTTAATGTTTCTAGTATATATAATATGATTAACCTCTTATTTATCAGATGTCATTTGATATTCCTGACACTGGAGGAGTCAGGAAGAAATGCTTATCGTTGGCTTCCAGGAGATGGATGGATTTCAAATCAACCCTCTCATCTGATTTCATTTATGGTTATAAGAGTCATGACAATCCATGTCGTATATATTCTTTTATAGATGAAGACACATGGAGAAAAATTTTTGAAAGTAGAAAAATAGAGTCATTTATGGTAAGGGAAATGTAAACTTTTATAAACTTTCTTATATAAATGATTTTATTAATGTTTTGTTAATGATTTCTTATTCTTAAATTACAGAAAACAAGGAAAGATCATCAGGAGATCCAATCTAAAAATGTATACCCTCATAGTTTATCTCGAGGAGGGTATACATTCTTGGAAGAAAAAATGAAGGCAACAAAATTTCAACAACCAAGAGCTGAGTCTTCATGCTCTGGAGAGGTGGCCCCTCCATCCCCTCCATCTAGACATGAAAAATGGAAGAGAGATCAGAAGGGAAAAAGGGTAATATCTTTCGGAAGAATCGAGAATCGTAGCTGAGAGGATTGTAATATATCTATTTAATTTTTTTAAGTTAACTTTTTTCTTCATATAAGTTTCAATCATTATAGAAATGTTCAATTAATTAATACAGGACTCTCTTGAGGAGCAGAGTTCAGAGGGGACATTTACAGCTACTGGGAGGGAAGATATTTTATTTGCAGCATTAGGAAGGCCTGAACATTTTGGTCGTGTAAGAGGATATCCGGCAGGTGTATCGGTAAGAAAAGTGTTTCCACGTTATTCAACTTCTAACATTGAGGGGGTTTATAAAAAAAATAGAATCCTTGGAGGCTGAAGTTCAAAATATTAATGCGACGATGGAAGACAAGATTAGAGAGTCGGTGCAGTCTATGTTTGCAGAAATGCAAAGACAATTTCAGACTGCAGCTCCCACTCCTCCACCACCCCCTGCAGACCCCATTATTTATCCTCCACCTCCGCCAGTAGCTCCCACTCCCCCCCCTCAGCCTGCGGACCCCATTTTTTATCCTACGCCTCCGCCGCAACTTCCTACAGATTGCGAGTTGTATGTTGATGATTCTCAACATCATATAGTAGCATACGGGTTGGTATATTGTATAGGAGATACAGTTCATCATCAACAATTAGAGGTAGAGAATCAGAGGGTCACTGTAGAGGATATTATAGATAGATAAGCTAAGGTACCAATACCTACAGATGAGGTGGCGACAGTTGGACAGAGTATCAGCCATTTTTTAGTTTGGCCATCCATACTTCTTCGACTCATTGCCATAGAGGTATGAATGCTATATCATTTATTTTATTTTTTATTAAAGTTGTTTTATCATGTGAAAACTACTATATTTCTTAATTTTTTTCACAGGAATACTTCAAAGGTAATGAAATACTGTATAGACAACAATAATGACAACATGCTATGACATCAGATACAGATTCTAGTGGTCTTGAAAGATTGTCAAGATATTAACATTTGTTGTTGGGTTTTTATGAGTTTCCAATTGAATCTAATGTTTGTGGACGTGAAATAAGTGTGGGGATTACAAAATCTGATATCATGGAGCTTTTTAATGGAGATAATTTGGGCATCAACGTGGTGAAATTTTTTTCCATGTAAGTCTTAGCACCTTTTCCCTGCATTATATGTATTAAAAATGTATACTTATATATGTTTTGTATTAGGTATCTTTATAAAATTTGTGAGAGGAATGAACTGACAGAAGTATAGGTATTCATGGACCCGGAATTGATTTCCCCTGAAGCATGTGCATTGACTGAGGAACAAAGAATGGTTTATATTGCTGAAATATTTTAAAAGAATATAATCAGACAATGTTGGATGATGCCTTTTTGTGAGAGGTATGAAACACATTTCTCTCAAAGAGTTATTTATCTTTTAACATAAAAACCCACTAAAATTAAATTTCCTTTTATCAGTGATCATTTGATGTTAGGGATTTTTTCCCAAGGGAGAAATCTCTTTATTGGATATGCTCAGTTCATGGTGATGTGCGGGAATGTTTTAAGAATATATTGGAAAAGTAAGTTTCAATTTCTCAATAGTTTTATATATTATAATGAATTTTAAATTTACCCCATTCGTATTATTTTCTAACAGTGCATGGGTCTACTTTCGAAAAAACACAAAGAAAAGAAATGCAAAGATCAAATATGTAAATGCAAAGGTAAACTTCCATTTATAATTTTTACTTTTTGATTTATTACATAAAAATAATATATTGAATTTACACTCATTCAAAACAGAATTGTCCAGAACAACAAGGCCTCATCGAATGCGGATATTATATGTTAAGATTTATGTATGAAATAATAACAACTGGGACAGTTGTGAATCTTGACCTGGTTTGATTTCCTCTTAAACTTTGCCATAATATTTCAATTTGATTTATTAATTATACACGTTAACTATCTTATTTTTCATTTGTAGCTTTTTGATGACCCTCAAACCTATACTGATGAAGACATCAAACACGTACAAGTGGAGTGGTCAAATTATTTTACAGGTTTGATTGAATTTTAGTTGTTTGTAATGTAAAATGTAATTTTGAATATTGTCGTTTTAATTGTGTATTTGGTAGTGTTTAGGTTTGATTTTGTTTTTTTTGAAGTTGACAGTGTAAGTTTTGAATGTTATATAAGTGAATGTTTAATTTTGCTCTACTTCTTGTTTTGGACTACTTTTGATGGTTCTTATGGTATGGATTTGGGTCTGTGGGGGAGGGGTTCCAAGGGTGTGGGGGTGTGTTCAGTGGGGTTGGGGGTGTCCAGCGGTCTGGGAGGGCTGTCCGGTGGGGTGGGGGGACAGTCTTGGGGGGTGGTAGAGATGTCCAGGGGTGTGGGAAGCCGGTCCAGGGGTGTGGGAGTGCTGTCCAGGGGTGGGGGGGGGGGGTTGTCCAGGGGTGTTTGGGGCTGTCCAGGGGTGTGGTGGGGGCTGTCAAGAGGGGTGAGGGGGTGAGGAGGTGCTGTTCAGGCGGGTGGGGGTTGTCGAGGGGTGTTTGTGGGTGTCCAGGGGTCGGGGGGCAGTCCAGGAGTGTGGTGGGGGTTCCAATGGGGTTGGGGGAGGGTTGTCCAAGGGGTATACATGAGGGTGGGAGCTCCAATGTGGTGTGGGAGGGCTATCCATGGGGTATACATGAGGATGAGGGCTCCAACGGAGTGGGGGAGGGCTGTCCATGGGTATAAATGAGGGTGGATGCTGTCTAGTGGGTATGTTTTATATGTTATCTATGTACATGCTTAATTTTGATGTACTTCTGTTTTTGTGGTACGATTTCTTGATTTGTTTTCTAGTTGATTCTTGTGGAGAAAAGATCACTGCATTCTGTTTAAAAAAAACTTGGGTTTATCACGTCGGTAATTTAATAACCGACGTGATAAAATGCCTAGAAAATAGTTTATCACGTCGGTTATTTAATAACCGACGTGATAAAAGGCCTGGAGAATGGTTTATCACGTCGGTTATATAATAACTGACGTGATAAAGGGCCTGCAGAATGGTTTATCACGTCGGTTATTCAATAACCGACGTGATAAAGGGCCTGCAGAATGGTTTATCACGTTGGTTATTCAATAACCGATGTGATAAAGGGCCTGGAGAATGGTTTATCACGTCGGTTATTGAATAACCGACGTGCTAAACGACATAGACAATGGTTTATCTTGTCGGTTATTGAATAACCGACGTGATAAACCGCCTGCCTCCGGTTTATCACGACTATTATATAATAACCGACATGATAAACCCCCCTCCCCCGGTTTTTCACGTCGGTTTTATATGAACAGACGTGATAAACCACGCTCAGCCCGGTTTATCACGTCGGTTCTTATAGAACGGACGTGATAAACCGCCCTCACCCCAGTTTATCACGTCGGTTCTATATGAACAAACATGATAAACCCCCTCGCCCCTGTTTATCACGTTGGTTGTTTAAGAACCGACGTGATAAACCATTTTCCAGGTCATTTATCACGTCGGTTATTCAATAACCGACGTGATAAACCATTTTCCAAGCCCTTTATCATGTCGGTTCTAAAATAACCGACGTGATAAACCATTATCCAGGTACTTTATCACGTCGGTTCTAAAATAAACGACGTGATAAACATCGCGATTTTATGTTTTTGACGTCGGTTATTAAATAACCGACGTTAAAAACCTTATTTATAAAGTCGCACGTATTAACGTCGGCTAGAAACCGACGTAAAAAATTAAAAATAACCGACGTAAAAAACGTTTTCTGCACTAGTGCCACTTCGCGGTCACTCACTGACAGTGGCAGTTATTTTTTATGAATGTCTCTTATTGAGCAATGCTTCTCCTAATAGTAACTCGCGAGTATTTCCTTGTCGATAGTTGACTCACCTTATAGTGGCTCATGAAGTGGTGGCTTGTTTAGCTGTGTATCGCTAACCGATCACTCGTCGAACAATGAATCAGTTATAGGTGCCTTGTCTAATGGTGGGTCTTGAATAGTGTTTCCATCTTCATATAGTATCCCCTTTTTGACATTCTCATTAACATAAAATGATCTCCAAGATTTAATTGGATTGTTCTGAGATTGTTTTAAATATTATAATTACTATATTTATTTTAGTAAGGGTTCTAGGGATTATACTTCTTCAAAACATGTTATCACATGAAGATCTACAATGAATTGAAAATAAACAGAATATATAATCTATTTTATTATTTAGATCTTCTAAATGCTAAGATACCTTTCCATACTTCTTCCTTCTTTCATTCCCTTAGTTTGAGACACGCCAAACTCTTCCTACTAAAAAAGTCTTGTGATTCTGTTTTTGTTTTTAGATCATGTTTCCCTATTGTTTTCCTTTTGAATGCATGCCACTATCATAGTGAAATCAGGATCTGTTGTTTTTATTTTCTTCCAAGTAGGTATCCATTAAAATTTCCACATTGTGTATCATGCGTGGGAGGTGTATGAATTATTCTTATTTTTGAATATTGTGGAATCATAATTAAATAAAAATAATTTAACCATTTTGAAATTAATAAACCAGGGATTGAGAATGTGAAGCATGTTTCATTTGTGTCGTTGTCTTGTTCATATTTTCATCTGTGTGGGATAACTAGAAAATAAAAATCATGATCATTGGGGATCCTTGTTTGAGCATAGAATTGTAGAGACCCTAATCTTGACGTACATGGACATTACATTAATTTTGCGGAATACTTAATACATAACAAAAACAGACACACAAGGACCGTAATAGTTTAGTGTCTTTGAAAACATGGAACATAATCTTCTAATCATGGTGAAAGTTCTTCAACATCTACCATAAAGATCTACCAATTTTTGTTTCCTGACCTAAAACCTTTCTTTTGATCCTGGGGGAAAATAAAACATAAAAAGGGTGAGCTAAAATGCTCAGTAAGGGTAAGCATGGATAAAATAAAACATTCCATATACATTAGAACTTAAAAACACGAACATAATGTTTAAACATTAAAATCTTGAACAACGACATAAAACATGGAATTACATAAGGAATAAATTATAATGAAACATAAACCATGATAAAATAGCATGGGAATAAAACATGTAAATGTGGCATCCATTAATCACATGTAATGATTTCCATAGTAGCCAAGACATTTCGTCCAAGACCATCTTAGTGGACAAAGTCCCATTCTGAATCGAGTTCACTCTTCATTTCAGTCCTGTAACACTGAACCGGATTAACATACCGTTCCATCCATGTATATCTCATGAGATATAAAATCTTTACCCAATTCATTTGAGGGATATATAGTTCCCACCCATCTCATAATGAAATCATTCTTACTTGTGCCACAAAATAAACATACATCATTCATAATAACCCAACGAAAAAATGGGTTTCATAAACATCATCCCATCATCACATAATCCATATAAAATAAATGGATATCATTTCATAATAAAAAAATTGAAACCATGTAAACCATAGAGACATGATATTTGAAACATACACATATGAAATAATGTCATCTTAGATGAAAATGGTTTTGATAAAACACTTGAAATGAATTCTTGAGGAAAATATGATTTCTTCTTCAAAATCATTTTCATTTCACAAAATTTCATCCAATTTTAAAAGAAAAAGATTTTTTTGAAAATAGTCATGAAATATTTTGGAGAAGCTTCATGAAAACAATGCTTTATAAAACTGTAAAAATTCGTTCGTACCGTATAAGTTAAAAAAAACATTCTTCTTGTACTTTTGCCGGAAAAGTAAAAAAGTACCTCGTAAAAGAAAGATTCCATACATACCATGTAGAAAAATTCAATTATGGTTAAAAAGGACATTATAAAATCATGAAACCAATTTTAGGAAACATGAACATGGATGAGAACAATAACCCCAGTAAATACTTACAAATAAACTATCTCAGATAAGAACGAGATTGGAAAAGTTATCCCTTACCTTAGGTCCGATATGCTTCGTAAGTATCCGAACCTACTGTATAATAATTTAAATAATGTTATTGACTTATCACAGAATCATATTAATTTTTATGATATCATATATGGTTCACTTATTACTTTATATTACCCGTTCTTTTGTAAATTCCATGTTAAAGCAGCGTTTTGGGTAAAGTCATTTTATTTATCATATGTGTTTCAACTTGTCGTTCTTGATATTATTACTTATATCCTGATTTACATAATTACAGAATGTAAAACATTATTTATATATAATATATATTCATCATATAAATATATATTAAAGATCGATAAAACGAATGAAATACACCGTTCATGGAGACGGTAGGTCATACGTACGCATAAACGTTGTTTTCGTTTTCTTATTGAGTTGAATGAAATTAAGTAGCAGACATACATATATATACACATAAATATATTATCATTTTTATTTCATATATTTCATGATTACTTATTATATATACATTATAATCATTCATGAATGGTTAACGTGGAGAAATAATCTCATCGCGTCGTGGAGACGGTATTCCGTACGTACGCACGAGCGATGATATCATTCCCATGATCATGGAATTTTATTGGAGTGTATGTATACTAGTACATAATCAATATATCTTTACAATAATCATATATAGTTATTATTTACACCATTATACCCATCCATGTATGGTGGTGGTGGAAAATAGATTACACCACGGCGTGGAGACAGTATTCTGTACGTACACACGTGCGGTGATTTCATTTTACATAGGATGGATAGACGGTGAAATAGGGTTGTTTAATAAATATAATAACATATCAGTATATGAGTGATACTGATTTTATTACTTCATAATGAGACAACCTAAGAAGAAGCAGTGGAAGAAGAAATAAAGGTGGAAGAATCGGTAATAGAAATTACTTCTTATTTGAAGCGCCTCTTTGAGACCTCCTCTTAGGGCACTAAAATTGGTCTATGAAGAAGCCCAAGACCTCTAGGTTATTTCTAGGGATGTGTAGAAGAGAATTGGGAAGGGGTTGGCCAAGCTTGAGGACTCATAGTGGAGTGTGGAAGAGAGGGAGGAGGTGCCCTTTTATAAGGGAGGAGAGGAGCACCTTTGGAATTCTTAAAAATATTAATTTATTATAAATCTATGCCCACGTAAAATCTCCCAGAAATGACTCATATTAGAAGATTAGATTAGATAGGGTTGTAATCCCATCATAAAATCAAATTTAGACATGTTTGGATCTTATTTTAAACCTTATCATTTTGATTTATCCTTATTTAATATTTTTATGTTTATTTGTGGTAATGAAATTCTAAATTTTACATTATAACAAATAATTACTTATGTGTTGTGAGTTTTCAATAATTGGTTAATTTATAACATTATAGACAATATAAATATAAATTTATTATTTTTAAATATTTTTGCGATTTTTAAACAATTTTATAATATGATATTTTTGTAAAACAACAAGAGTGTCAATTTTGATACTATTCATTTATTTGAATTTAAATAAAATATATACAGAAGATATGTTCAAACTAAAAGCTTTAATAGATTCATAAAAGGTCATATATTTCTATAAAATAATTGGATCACATTAAATAGATCATATAATATTTATTTTATTATTTATAAAACCATTTATTTGGTTTATCTCTTAATAAAATAATTACTACAACATTTTTGTATAATTATTTAATATACTTATATGTTGCATAAAAATTAAAAATAAAATCCTATAATGAAGCTAAATCTATTAAATTTCTGAATAATACTTTAACTCGAATTTATCATCTTAAAATACCAATATTTAAATTGTAATATTTATTAAATTATGAAGGTGACAACTTTGGCATCATTTAAAATAAAATAATATTAGTGTCATAATCAATTTTATAAGGCTCCAAACCGTTATATATTAGGTCACTGGATTATTACGGTGTAGTTATACACTACCAATAAATTTTGATCAGGTTTTTGGGCCTTTTAATGGGTATTATTATTTCAATAAAAACTATATTACTTATTTCCCACATAATAAATAATTTTTGTATCATTAATGAATCACCATTAATGACAATTATTTAATCCCTAAAAATTCTAAATAAATTATCATTATGTATATAAATTTATTAGATTTCTGAATACTATTCATGTTCGCTGATTTATGATGTTTATTACTAAATTAAAATTATTATACGTATAAGATTTAAGAGAGTGACATGTTGTCACTTTCTTTGGTTTTAATAATAATTAAATTATTTTCATGATCAAAAGTCCATAAAATGAATCTAATCTGACCCTAAGGTTATATGGGTCTACATTTATGCATCCCATAGAATTTTTGGAATGTGTTAGGGTAAATTTATAATATTATATTTACCCTTAATTACCCGATTTACCTCTAACAATGGTAAATAAAATTTACCGTAGTTACTATTCATAATTCCCAAAAAAAGTAGCTTATTAACATAATTTGGACCCACTGATTCCAAATATGGAATATATTTTTCCTAATTCAATACAAAAAAGTTGCAGAAATTAAATCAAAATTAATCCCGTTGTCGAAAGAAAACAGGTTTTTCTTTAAAACATTACAAAATATTGAATTGATTTAACCTACGAATTTAATGTAAAATCAATTCTAATGACATTAATTATATTAAATGGTAAAAATATATTCTATTTATAATTTAAAAACTTAAAAACATTATAATTTAACCATATAAATTATTGCGATGAAAAAAGTTGTTTTTAATTAAAATATAGCGTGTTTTTACTATTCATTAAAATATGAAAGTTACCAGAATAATATGAAAAATTTATCCAAAGTAATTTTTTATTTCATGATTCCAATGAAGAATTTTATTTTGTCAAATTGAACTTATAAACATGTAAAAAACTAGATTTAATGTGGGTGTGCCATCAAAAGGCGGCAAAACTGCATTTTTTTAAAAATACTTATTTTACCCGAAAATTTTATTTTATTCTTATACCATGTTCTACAAAATGTGTAAGATGAATAATAATGTTATAAAATTTAAAATTTAGTTAATAATATTAATAACGGCTAGTTCATAAAAATATTATAATGATATATCGTTGTTTAGTAAAACCTGGTATTGTGTACAACACACGCTATCGAGGAAGGTCGCGATTGCTTGTAATGCAAGCCAAATCAGGGTTGTGTATTGTGCACGAAAACTTCGTTGTTTTTTATAACAGAATCCAACCATATTTCATTTATACATTGAATATATATATATATATACTCAATTTTGCGTAGAATAACTATTATCAAAATTGTGTGTAACATGATCCAAGAATAGTGTTGCATATCCTGCAAGCTAATACAGTGTTGCATATAGCGCAAAGAAATCATGGTTTAGAATAAAACACAAGAAATTAATGAAGTTAAAAGAAAATTTTTCATAAAATCTCAGGGGGTTACATTCTACCCCCCTTAAAATGAATTTCGCCCTCGAAATTCGTCGGGGTTATAGATGGTTTACTACTCAAAAGATTGTTTAATAGAAACCCATATCGTAAAAAGGAATACCAAAACATGTCTTTAAAAACTAAAGTATGAAATGTAATGGTTACCCAAATTAGCTCATCACTTGGTGTCCACGTAGGAGAACATAGGTGAAAATATGGATATGAAAGAAAAATATAACCATCATGTTCTGATGGAGAGTGGTAGAGAACGTGGCTATGAAATAGCCAACAATTACAAAGCCATAGATTTGTGATGACCTAAGGTACCATCTGATTCATCGGATATAAGGTCCCTAGGACAAATTTTTTGGTTTTCATGATCATTTCCATAAAGTTGATGAATTTAAAAAAAATACTTAAACGATTTTGGTACAATCTCACTATTGTTCGTGAATTGAACAATTTCCACTTCATCCCTTAAAGAAATGAAGTTGAATTTGTTATTCGTGATGTGATAGCAGATCATGTGATAGAATGATGGGTCATTCCATCTATTTCAAAAAAAAAGTTATCAAAAGTTATAAGTCCATCATATGGTTAGATTAATCGTATATGGTTCCAAAAATGAACTTATACTTCATATATCATACCGCTTAATAAGATAAATCTAGTTTCTATTAACCAGGGACATCCTGTAGGCTAGTGGTAGGCGATAAAGGCTAGTCGCACTTCGGTTGTGGGTTCGATTCCCACAACCTTGTCCGATGCTATGGGCTGTCGCCCATCCTGCAGGTTGTCATTTTTCTAAAGATATATTACTATAACATCCCATCAATAATATCGAAAAAAGTTTTATCCTAACTTATGTAGAACATAATCCATTCCAATATTTAGGCTTATCTAAAATACTTCGGTCTAATCTCATAGTATAAATAAAATGATTACTTGAAATGTCACATAACAGTCACATGAATGCCATCATTTATCCCCCATATATCATAAGATATATCTTTTTGGTCAAATTACAAACATGTGACTACCTTAATCATGTATTCTCTTGAAGAATGAATACCCATTGAACCTTAGTGAAAACATGAATGTAGTTAATAGTTAACACTTTCAACAAACCAAAATCCTCAAAATTCTTTATACTCAAACCATGATATCACTTAGTCCTTATATCAATCATGAGCTCATGAATACAATCAAACATCTCATTATCTTCTTATTCCTTCATTATGCGCATATCATCTACTTTCCAAAAATATCTGAATAACCTTTCATGGTTACTGGTACCATTAATCATACACTTTCAAATCATAAGGAAAGAAAACAGTGTAACAATCCTTATATGTCTCTTTATTCCATAGTACCATGAGATTACTTATACAACATTACACTTGATAAACATATAATCATTCCACTACCTTCTCAAACCATTGACTAAACTTCAACAATTATTTCATCTCACATATCATTTTTATTCTCTTCATCATCATTAAAATAAATATTACCCATACGACCATATTGATTCTCTTCATGAGACTTTACCTTAGGGAATTGGTTTGCATAATGCCCGTACATTCCACATTTAAAGCATTTAACCATTGTAGATGTCGTAGAAACACCATTATCCTCATCCATGGTGTTAACTGAACCTTTTCCTTTGCACTTACTGGATTTATGTCCTTCTTTTCCTCACCCAAAGAATCTTCCATTTCCTTTGAAACATTCTCCATGATGCCTCTTCCCACATTATTTACATAGGGGAAATTGAACTTTCTTTCCTCTAGGATCGTCATGAAACTCCATCTTTCTATAATTAGCCGAGTCAGGAAACTTACCAAATTTGAGTTTATTGATCATATTATGATATTGCTGATTTGGCATAATAATGATGGTTGGACTTCCAAATCTCTTTTCATTTGGTTTCTCATGAAGAATATCATTCCATTTTCCATAATATCCCCCATTATCGTGAAACATCTTGTTTCCAGCGATTTTCTAAAACCCAAAAAGAATAGTGTTAGAGGCAAAAATCATAATAAAGGGGGAGTAACTTCAATATCTAACATCTAAGGTTAAATCCTAAGATCATTAATGTAGTTCTAGGACTATATCTTATATGTATACTTATCTTTAGGGACATCCCTATACATACCTTAAAAATATCTCTAGGGATCTCACTAACGTTTTCGCATCCTAGTTTCGAAAGGTTGACTAACCCTTTCCTCTGATACAAACTGTAGAGTCCCTTTGCTTGACGTACATGGACATTGCATTACTTTTGCGGAATACTTAATACATATCAAAAACAGACATAAAAGGACCGTAATAGTTTAGTGTCATTGGAAACTTGGAACGTAATCTTCTAATCATGGTGAAAGATCTTCAACATCTCCCATAATGATCTTCCACCTTTTTTTCCTGACCTAAAACCTTTCTTTTGATCATGGGGGAAAATAAAACATAAAAAGGGTGAGCTAAAATGCTGTGTAAGGGTAAGAATGGATAAAATAAAACATTCCATATACATTGGAACTTAAATACATGAACATAATGTTTAAACATTAAAATCTTGAGCAACGACATAAAACATGGAAGTACATAAGGCATAGATCATAATGAAACATAAACCATGATAAAATAGCATGGGAATAAAACATGTAATTGTGGCATCCATTAAGCACATGTAATGATTTCCATAGTATCCAAGGCATTTCTACCAAGACCATCTTATTGGACAAAGTCCCATTCTGAATCGAGTTTACTCCTCGTTTCAGTCCTGTAACACTAAACCGGATTAACTTACCGTTCCAGCCATGTATATCTCATGAGATATAAAATCTTTACCCAATGCATTGGAGGGAGATATAGGTCCCACCCATCTCATAATGAAATCATTCTTACTTGTGCCACAATATAAATATACATCATTCATAATAACCCAATTAATAAAATGGGTTTCATAAACATCATCAGATCATCACATAATCCATATAAAAGAAATGGATATCATTTCATAATAAGAAAATTGAAACCATGTAAACCATAGAGACATGATACTTGAAACATACACATATGAAATAATGTCATCTTAGATGAAAAATGGTTTTGATAAAATACTTGAAATGAATTCTTGAGGAAAATATAATTTCTTCATCAAAATCATTTTCTTTTCACAAAATGTCATCCAATTTTAAAAGAAAAATATTTTGTTGAAAATATTCATGAAATATTTTGGAGGAAGCTTCATGAAAATAATGCTTTATAAATCCTTAAAAATTCATTCGTGCCGTATAAGTTAAAAAAACATTCTTCTCGTAATTTTGCCGGAAAAGACAGAAAGTACCTCATAAAAGAAACATTCCATACATACCATGTAGAAAAAGTAAAAAATGGGTAAAAATTACATTACAAATTCATGAAATTTTTTTAGGAGACATGGACATGGATGAGAATAATAACCCCATTAAATACTTACGAATAAACAATCTCGGATAAGAATGAGATTGGAAAAGTTATCCCTTGCCTTAGGTCCGATATGCTTTGTACGTATCCAAACCTCCTGTATAATAATTTAAATAATGTTATTGACTTATTAAATAATCATATTAATTGTTATGATATCATATAGGGTTCGCTTATGAATTTATATTACACGTTCTTTTGTAAATTCCATGTTAAAGTAGCGTTTTGGGTAAAATCATTTTATTTATCGTATGTGTTTCGACTTGCCGTTCTTGATATTATTACTTATATCCTGATTTACATAATTCCAGAATGTAAAACATTATTTATATATAATATATATTCTTCATATACATATATATTATAGATCGATAAAAGGAATGAAATACACCGTTCATGGAGAAGGTAGGTTGCACGTACGCATGAAAGCTGTTTTCGTTTTCTTATTGAGTTGAATGAAATTAAGTAGATGACATACATATATATACACATAAATCCAGTATCATTATTATGTCATACATTTCATGATTAATTATTATATATACTTTATAATCATTTATTAATTGTTAACGTGGAGAATGAATCTCATTGCGTCGTGGAGACGGTATTCCGTACGTACGCACGAACGATGATATTGTTCCCATGATCGTGGAATTTTATTGAAGTGTATGTATACTATTACAGAATCAATATCAATTTAAAATAATCATATTTAGTTATTATTTACACCATTATACCCATCCAAGTATGGTGGTGGTGGAAAATAGATTACACCACGGCTTGGAGACGGTATTCCGTACGTACGCACGCGCGGTGATTTCGTTTTCCGTAGGATGGATAGATGGTGAAATAGGGTTTTTTAATACTTATAATAACATATCCTCATATGAGTGATACTGATGATATTACTTCATAATGAAACAACCTATGAAGAAGATGTGGAAGAAGAAATAAAGGTGAAAGAATCAGTAACGAAAATTACCTCTTCTTTGAAGCGCCTCTTTGAGACCTCCGCTTAGGGAAATAAAATTGGTCTTTGAAGAAGAACAGGACCTCTAGGATGTTTATATGGAAGTGCAGAAGAGAAATGGGCATGGTTTGGCCATGATTGAAGGCTCAAAGTGGTGTGTGGATGAGAGGGAGGAGGTTCCCTTTTATAAGGGAGGAGAGGGGCACCTTTGGAATTCTTAAAAATATTAATTTATAATAAATCTATCCCCACTTAAAAACCTCCCAAAATTACTCATATTCGAATATTAGATGATATAGGGTTGTAATCTCATCATCCAATAAAATTTAGACATGTTTGGATCTTATTTTAAACCTTATCATTTGGATTTATCCTTATTTAATCTATTTAAGTTTAATTGTGGTAATGAAATTCTAAATTTTACATTATAACAAATAATTACTTATTTGATGTGAATTTTCCATATTTGGTTACATTATAACATTATAGACAATACGAAATTAAATTTTTAATTTTTAAATATTTTTGTGATTTTTAAACAATTGTATAATAAGTTATTTTTATAAAATAACAAGAGTGTCAATTTTCACACTATTCATTTATTTGAAATTAAATAAAATATATATAGAAGATATGTTCGAACTAAAAGCGTTAATAGATTCATAAAAGGCCTTATGTATCTATAAAAGTATTGGATCACATTAAATAGTTCATATAATATTTATTTTATTATTTTTAAAACCATTTATTTGGTTTATCTCTTAATAAAATAATTACTACAACATTTTTGTATAATTATTTAATATTCATATATGTTGCATAAAAATTAAAACTAAAATCATATGATGAATATAAATCTATTAAAGTTCACTATAATACTTTTACTTGAATTTATCATCTTAAAATAACAATATTTAATTTGTTATATTTAATAAATTATGAAGGTGACAACTTTGGCATAATTTTATATAAAATAATATAAGTGTCATAATCACTTTTATAAGGCTCCAAACCGTTATATATTAGGTAATTGGATGGTTAAGTTGTATCTATACACTACCAAAAAATTTTGGTCAGGTTTGTGGGCCTTTTAATAGGTATTATTTTTCAATAAAAACTATATTACTTATTTCCCACTTAATAAATAATTTCTGTATCATTAATGTATCACCATTAAACAAAATTATTCAATCAATAAAAATTCTAAATAAATTATCATGATGTAGATAATTTTATTAGATTTCTGGAGACTATTAATGTTCTAAGTTTTATGATTTTTATCACTAAATTAAAATTATTTTACTTATAAGATTTAAGAGAGTGACATGTTGTCAGTTTCTTTGGTATTAATAATAATTAAATTATTTTCATGATAAAAAGTCCATAAAATGAATCTATTTTGACCCTAAGGTTATATGGGTCTACATTTATCCATCTGATAGAATTTTGGCATGTGTTAGGGTAATTTTATAATATTATATTTACCCTTAATTACCCGATTTTCCTTTAACTATGGTAAATAAAATTTACCGTAGTTACTATTTATAATTTCAAAAAATAAAAATTATATTATTAACATAATTTGGACCCACTAATTACAAATATGGAATCCATTTTTCCAAATTGAATACAAAAAATTTGCAGAAATTAAATCAAAATTAATCCTGTTATCGAAAGAAAACAGGTTTTTCTTTAAAACATCGAAAAAGATTGAATTGATTTAACCTACGAATTTAATGTAAAATCAATGCTAATGACATAAATTATATTAAATGGTAAAAATATATTCTATTTATAATTTAAAACCATTAAATATTATAATTTAACCATATAAATTATTGCGATGAAAAAAGTTGTTTTTAATTAAAATATACCGTGTTTTTACTATTAATTAAAATATGAAAGTTACCAGAATAATATGAAAATTTTATCCAAAGTAAATTTTTAATTATTGATTCCAAAGAAGAATTTTATTTTGTCAAATTGAACTTATAAACATGTCAGAAACTAGATTTAATGTGGATGCGCCATCAAAAGGCGGCAAAACTGCATTTTTTGAAAAATACTTATTTTACCTGAAAAATTTATTTTATTCTTATACCATGTTCTAGAAAATCTGTAAGATGAATAATAATGTTATAAAATTTAAAATTTAGTTAATAATATTAATAGCGGATAGTTCATAATAATATTATAATGATATATCGTTGTTTTGTAAAACCCGGTATTGCGTACAACACATGCTATCGAGGAAGGTCGCGATTGCGTGTAATGCAAGCCAAGTAAGCGTTGTGTATTGGGCACGAATCCTTTGTTGTATTGTATAACATAATCCAACCATATTTCATTTATACATTGAATATATATATATACTCAATGTTGCGTAGAATAACTATTATCAAAATTTTGTGTAACACGATCCAAGAATAGTGTTGCGTATACTACAAGCTAATATGGGGTTGCGTATAGCACAAGGTAATCTTGGTGTAGAATACAACAGAAGAAATTAATGAAGTTAAAAGAATATTTTTCATAAAATCATGGGGTGTTACAGGAATGGTTTATGGAATTCTTGTTGTTTGATTCCTATTTAACGATTATAAATGAAAGTTATTACCCATTATAATTCTACTAATAAATCGATTTTCTCAAGATCATATTGGGTCTGTGATAACTGATAAATTAACTTGCATGATTAATGAAGGAATGAATTTTTAAATTTGAATATATTTATCCGTAGTTTGTGAGTTGATGTGGTCAGGGTTACTATTGATCACATTGGGTTGATTTTGGGATTGTGCTAATCAGTGCATGATATGTTTGTATAACAGGGCTACAGATATGGTTGTTAGTTAAGGATTGTTGTGTTTCTGATGATGTATAAAGATATATGATTTTGATGAATGAAAAAATTGGTCAGTATGTTTTATTATCTATTAATAACATATATGATTATTCACCAATTAACTAGAGGTCATGGTAAGTGGTTTCTCTAATGTGAAGTGGGTTAATTTACCATTGATGTGACTATGTATTAATTCGTAGTTTCTTAGGTAGTTCCAGAATGGATAAATTAACGATTTAATTAATAATAGAAATTCTTCATTAATTTCTTTGGGGAATATGAATTGGGATTTTGTATTTCTGTTTGGTGTTACTCATTTAAATGAAGCAAAATAGGTGGTACTGTTGTGACCTAGTTGGTTGTTTGAGAACCCATATGTTGGTCATGAGTGTTTGGTACCATATATGTATATATTTGTATTTTTTTCCTCATTATATCTATTTTCACCCCAACCAAGTTGAGAACTATGTTCTGAACACCCGCATTTACTTGGAGGATTGTGTCTTTCCCAAACATTATAGTTGGAGGATGAATGGCTAGCCACCTAATCTTCCAAGCTGCATCCAGGTGGGGATATCACATGATTCATAAGGAAGGTTGCGGTTCATAATGCCCAAGTGTGTGCAGGTGAGTCGTGCTTTCCCAGGTGTCTTTGGGTTGATATGTGTTATTCATTCCTTGGTCTCTTCAGGATGAGGTGTGGTTTGTGGCCCAGGTGAATACAGATAGGATCGGATGTTGTCTGTCTCCTAGGTGTATGTCGGTGGGATGTGATATGGTTATGGCCTAGGTGTCTATAGTATGGATGTGGTTGAGAGGACGTGGTGTGTGTGAGAGGGTTGTGACATGGTATAATTGGAATAGGTGTGTGTTCTAGGATATTTGACATTATGAGGTGAGAGCAGCTAATCATTTTGAAAGTTGTATAGGGTATCATATCATTGATGCGCATTATATTAAATTACTTGACAATCATAATTTTGCGATCATTCTTTAGTGAAGTGGGAAAGGTTATTATAACTTATTAGGTTCTATTTATTTATTTAGTTTCCACATGGGTTAATTAGTATGCCTCTTCCACATGTGCATAACAGAAATTGGTTTTCCTACTGAGTATGCAGGTATGGTCTCCCTATATATATACGAACTACATTCATATTTCTAGGAGAATTATTTGGTCTGTGTTTGGTGTTACAAGCTCGGGCCTTGGGACAGTTGATGAGTCACTACTATAGTTTTTATTTTGGGTACTTTACATTAGTTACATTTGTATTTGTATAAGTTCTATTTTATGCATTCATCTAGAATGTTTTTTGGATTTATTTTAAACATGTCTTGGTGTTGTTTTATATTCTTTCCATATTATCTCCAGATCATGATTCCTTTAATGTGGAATGCATCCAATTTGGTGAAATGTGTATACCCTTGGGTTTTTTCTCGAACTAGGTCCTATTATATGTTTGACTCAGGGGTCATTATCTGACTTTAATCATTAATATACCAGGAGTTGTATCATTGGAGGGAGGGGGCCATGACAGAATGCTAAAAGAGTGCATAATTGATATATAAAATGGATTTTGAGTTTAGAACAATGAGAATAACATGGGATGTCATGAAACTATTCTAGTAAACATCATTACATGCCATGGGATATGGAAACTACTTATGAAATGGGATTTTATCCCCCCACCCCTCATGATCCAGTTCACGTACTCTGAGCATATTAAATGGCCATGAATGTCAGACCTGGTTGTAGGGTAGATAACTATGAAAGGTACATGAATCACAATAACATGTGTTGTTGTCATAGTTGGGTTGTTTTGGTTTAGATAGAATGAATAAATGAGTAAAATTAAAAATAAAAAAAATAAAATTATATAATACACAGGTTTATGAAATCATTGACTACCATTATGGTATGGCTCTTGGACATTGTCCGCATATGGATTAGGTGGTAGTGGTTTATCTGAATGATCTAGTTGATAGATGTAGGTTTGATCCATCTGTGGAAGATGATTAGCGTTAGATGATGTTCTGTGATTTCCAAAAGTGGGTTTGGAAAAGTATGGGGGCATTGTATTAGATGTGGAGACAAACAACTATCTTGAGGAGAATGAGATTTCCTTCAGTTTGATTTTGGCCTGGACAGGTTAATGGGTCCCTATGTATGTCATGCAGATGTGGGGAGATGCGCATCAGGGGTGGTTTCTATTCCTAGGGTATATGAAGCAGTATACATGTTGTGTATTGACTTCATAAAGGATTTCTAATTATAGTTACTTTGGTCAACTATAATGGATGAGATGCGTCTGGAGGTATTGTACTATCAGCATGGGAGTATGTCTATGAAGGATCGTGGGATCAAGTTCAAATATCTTTTTTTCTTTCCCCTCAACCTTTTTCTAAAGGATGATTATTGTGTGATATTTCTCATGCAGGACCTACACCCATCTATCGAGTATGTTGTTACTCATTTTTTTATTCCAAAGTATTTAAGGGTTCAGTAGAAGGAGTAGGTAATCAAGGGGATGCGCTTACAAGGAGGTTTACCACAAGAGGGAAGAATGATAGTTCTTAAAGAGGAAGAGTTGTCTGTTGAACGTCACATGCCCCATGACCTTTGAGTATTCGATTAGAAGAGAGATGACCTCAACAAATTACACGCCATGCCTCTATTACTGGTGGTCTACATGCCTTTTCCATGAGGATGGGGTCGATGTGTTTCTTATGTGTGGTTCATGAACATCATATAGACTGGTTCCCAATGGTTAAGCGAGGTCCGTTTTGTGGAGGTGGTCAGGATCTGAATAATCCTTAGAAAAATATACTGATGGGATAGATTCAGAATCAGTGAAAATTGGATTTTGCATCCCCGAGGAGATATTGAGCAGTTAGTGGCTGAAAGCATTATTCTACTAACATTTAAGGACCTCATCATGAACATGGTCTTGGAGGTGGTCATTAGTAGAGAAAAAGATTTGTTGGGAATGGTTATTTGAGCATAGTTGTGTAAGAAGTTTTAGTAAGTACAATAAAAGCAAGAGGTAGAATCTGCTTGTTTAGTAATTTTTTCATGTGATTTGATTGATTCAGTAGCTTGGTCCTTCCTTGTTTAATATAATATATCCCATGGTATGGGACTAGACATTGAGAGGAATTTTCTTCCCTGGGAGTTCAGTACATTAGTAGGTGGCCATACAATGTTTTTTGATGTGTTCTAGGGGTGTATACTGATGATGGTACTACATCAGACTTGTGGAGATCACTTCTAGCAACAAATGTATCCATGGGATGATATCCTTGACATTTATTGGTTATATTCAATGTGTGCTATTATCGATTACTTCTATAGGAGAGTTATGTTTTAAAAATGTGGATTTCCAATGTGTGGATTCCATTTTCTAGAAATATTATTAGATGGGTAGTCAGCATATAGATCCCCTTCTTTCATTGTTGGAAGAGATATTAGTGGAATTAGTAGATGTTGAGATAGGGTAAATTCCATAGGTCATTAGGGAGTTCTCATATTTTTTCTTGATGAGGGTATGACTCTACTCCATCGACACAACATTTTTTTCATGATTCATTTTCACCCAGGTGCTTCTCTGATTTTGATGGATCCCTATCAGATGGAACCATCATAGCTGGAAGAGTTGATGATTTAGAGAGACAATCAAATAATAAAGGGATTTATCTATCCCAATGTGTTTTTGTGGGTTCTCTAGTGTTTTTTTTCGATGAAATAGGATGATAGTATGAGTCTTTGTAAAGAATATTAGAGGATGAATTACGTGATGGTCAGAAATTGGTACCCTCTTCTGAGGATAGATGATCATTTTAACCAATGGAAAGGGGTGAGTGGGTTTTCTTATATCGTTATGAATTCTGAATACCACCAGTTGAGGGTGACGGAGGTAGATATCCCAATTACTATCTTTAAATGTAGGTATGGGAACCTAATGTTTGTGGTCATTCCCATTGGTATTACGAACACACAAGCTATGTTCATGGGGATTATGAACACCATCTTCCATGAGTCCCCGAACGTATTTTTCTTCATGCTCATCGATGAAAATTTGGTTTACTCTAGGTTAGAGTAGGAGCATGATGAGCATATTGGAACTGTCTTTTAGGTAATTCGACTCCACTTGACCTATGGAAAGTTGTACAATTTCATGTTTTGGACACAAGTGGTGCATTTCTTCACTAACATACTGTCTTAACAGGGTATGTCTGTTGATCTATAAAATGATGAAGATGTTCTTTCATGGGAATCACCCAAAAATGGCATGAATGTTCCTAGTTTCCTTGTTCTTGAAGGGTATTATTGGAGGTTTTTAACCAATAACTCTCGATTTTTATCATCATGAATAACCTTTCCTTGGAAGAACCAATCATTTTTGTGGAGTGATCAAATCAAGGAGACTTTTGGTTACTGGAAGAAGAGGTTGGTTAGTGCCCTAGTACTTCAGTTTCCAGAGTAAGGGGTGATTTTTATGGTGTTTTGTGATGCTTCCCATCTAGTTTAGGGATGCATGATAATGCAGTAGTAAGAAGTGATCTCTTATGGGTCTATGAAGTTATCTAATAATTAATGTAATAACAAAACCCATGATATAGAGTTATTATAATATGTCTTCACGCCAGTGTTTTAGTGGCATTACATAATTGGAGATTGATTTTTGTTCTTGGATAAGAGGGCCTTGATGTTTATCATTTACCATCATGATCAAAATATGTGTCAATAGAGTTGGATAGAGTTTTTTCAGCACTATGATTTTGATATCTCATTTACCTCTGTAATATAAAATGTTGTGGTTCATACATAGAGTAGAAATATGAAGATGGGGGTTGTTTGGGAATGTATAGATTAATGGAGAGAGATGGAGGATTTGGTAGTTTTTTACATAGATATATGGGTAGAATGTGGTATAGGTTGTTTGTTTCTGATGATGGTGCAGTCTTCTCTAATTTGTAATGCGTTGGAGTCTGAGTTAGGAGACTCAATGATAAAGGTGATATGTGATCATTTTGTCAATGGATATGTTTCAGATGGATGGTCATAGGATGTTCGAAACGAGATGTCGTATCAAGGTATTTTTTTAATTCAGAATTGATGCATAGTGAATTCCTTTATGAATTCCATATCTCACCATTGTAAGTACATCCTGGATATTCTAAGATGTATTATGGATAGAGTTTGGCGTTTTTTTGGACAAGGATAAATTTGGTGGTTAAGGAGTTTGTGGAAAAGTTTTTTTTTCCAGAATGTGAAAGCCAATAACCATGTTCCCAATGGGTTTCTACAGTCCTTGGATGTTCTCAAGTAAAAATAGGATGACTTATCAATGTACATTGTCATGGGTGCACCCAAACCTTAATGAGGTATCAATGATACCTGGGTGATTATAGATAGGTTATTGAAATATTACATCTTCATAGCAATCAAGGATTCAACTGCAATGGATTCATTCACCAATAGGTATGTGGGTGAAGTTGTGAGGTTGCATGGATTTATGAGGTCAATCACCTCATATTGAGATGTACCGTTTTCCTCATGTGTCACCAGGTGTTTGGAGAAATCTTTTAGAACCCAGGTATACCTCAACACTGCCTTTCACCCTCGGAGAGTTGGGAAGATAGAGCCGATAATCCAAATGTTAGAGGATATGTGGAAGCATGAATCTTAGTATATGGTGAATCCTGGGGATGATACCTTCCATTGGTGGAGTTTTCAAATAATAATAGATATCACTCCCCCATTAGCATGGATTCCCTTGAATATTTTTTACGAATGAATATTTTGTTCCTTGTTGTGTTGGAAGGTGTTTGGGAAGACATCTGTTTTAACGACCCAACCACATTTACCCAGAGTTGGTGAATTATTATATAATATTGTAATGATTACAAGGAATCATCTCTGAAAGGACTGATCAGTTTAGCATCCTCGGAAACAACATTCATACATAAGTTCAACTTTACAACTTGAAAATAAATAAAACACTAATTTATTCCATTAGAGATATCCAAGCCTCATAGATTATTCCGGCAAGCCACACATAAATAACATCATCATGTCTTGGGAAAGTGAAACATAAGAAAGGGGCGAGCTCAAACGCTCAGTAAGGCTAAGAAATACATCGGAAGATAACATAAATATTATGTGTGGCGAATAATTGAAAACACATTACTTTACCAATAATAAACACGAACACTTTTATGGAAGGAATATGAGATGAGTAAATTATGCCATAGTAAAACATAATCATCGGTATTATAATAGTCAAATGACCACATGAACCATCAATATTAATTTTATAATGAGGGAATGTATAATACTAGACATTCTGATACATTTTTTCAAGGCCAAGGACATGATGAGTATAAATGTTTAAGGCCTCGGCCGAAACCATACATCAAATAGAGAAAGGCCTTGGCCAATTCCACCTCTAGTTGTCTCATTAAACCTACTGATGCATCGAGGATCTATAGCGGGCTCCACCCATCACATACTAATTCTAATACATTCCTCATTCAAAATGGTTGGAACACAACATAAACATTTATATTAAAACTGGCTTATGAAATGTCAATACTTTAACCATAAACCATGAATTGTATAAAAATAACACATCCACAGTCAAACAAATAACAAAACCTTCAATACATTATGGAAGATTTGTATCATAATAAATAAACTTTAAACAAGTTTAAAATCCACCAAGGGATGTTGACATAGATGAAAATGATTTACAAAACACTTTGAGAGAAATATCCAATTTTCATGAAAACATTTAAAAGTCTCACAATTTAGAAAGGAATACATTTAATGACTTTTTTGAATCAAAGTGTCCCATACCACATTGAATCATTTGAATGCAATTAACATTATTAAAACATTATTTTCTATATAAATGAATCCATAAAAGAACATTTTGAATACATGGACATTAATTAGAATTATTTAGAAGAATAAATATTTAAAACATTCAAAATGATGTTCTAATAATAGAGTCCCATAAAGATAATCCCTTTGAAAACTCTTTTATGATAAATGGGCATTTATAATAAATATTTCTCAGTAAAAAATTACACATTACAATCTCGGAGAATAATGAGATTGATGAAATAAACATTACCATGAACATTCCTTGGGTCAAGTGTACGTTTGTCCTCTTATATAATGACCATTGTATGTTATTAGATTATACCAGAACTATATTCATATTTATTATATCATACATTATTCATTTATGACTTTATACTACCAATTTAATAATAATTTTCATGTTAAATTAACATTTCAGGTAATAATCACTTTCGTTATCATACGTATTTTAACTTTTTATTCTTGATCTTATCATTTATATAATGATTTAAATAATTATAGAATATAAAACATGATATATATATATATATAATTTATAATTGGTATATATATGAAATGGAAGACACCATTTATGGAGACGGTAGGTCGTACGTACGCATAAACACTATTTCTGTTTTCATATCGTATTGAATTAATGTAAGTGAATAATATATATGTATGTAATATATATATATATATATATATATCCAATGGAATTATTATATAATATATTACATACTTAGTAGAAATATATACTTTTATAATAGTCGATGAATAGTGAACATGAAAATGAATCTCATCGCGTCGTGCAGACGGTAATCTTTATGTACGCACGAGCGACAATATCATTTACTTAAAAGAGTGGAATTGGATGGTATATTAATTTTACAGAGACATTATCATGTTATTTTCATTATTTTTATACATATTACTCGTCATTATATCCATCCAAATAACATAGTGTTGAATAACAAATTACACCACAGCGTGGAGACAGTAAGTCGTACGCACACACGCATGGTGACATTATCATTCATAGGATGGGTAAAATAAGGAATATGGTTGTGACATATTTATAATATCATCAAAATATATATATGTTACTGGATTTTTTTTATGGTAATATGAAATAAATAGTAAGTGGAAGATGAAAAGAACATGAAAGAGGGTGGTGAAATCATTAACCCTTCTTGAGGTTCATCCTTTTGATTTGATCAAAAGGTCTCCATAGGTTGGCCTTTTGACCAACAAAAGGAATATAGGATGAAGGTAGGAATTTCTGGATGATATATGGGTATGGTTTGGATGAGATAGATGGCTTTGAAGGTGTGAATTTGAGAGAAGGGAATGTTCCCTTTTATAAGAGGTGTGAGGGGCACCTTAAGAAAAGATTGAAATATTATTTTATAATAAAATAATTTTAGGTTTTAAATGGCTCCAAAATAAATTATATAAAGTCTCAGGTAAGTATGGATAGAAAAGCACTCAACTAATAGTTTTTAGATAGGTTTAGTTTACTATATTAAGCTTATCGTTTAGATTTAATTCTTAGTTAAATAGTTTGACATTTACCATGCCTCATTGTATTTTTATATTACATGGTTAATAAATTTACAATAAACATTCAAGATCACCCCAAGTGGTTCATTAATGATACACCTATAATTATATAGGTCTTTTGGCCCAGCCTTATATTTCTTTTATTATTATATCCACCAATAATATTGTATTTGTTTTAAAACTCATTTATGTCAATTTTGACTTTATTTAATAATTGATTTTTTAAATGTTTTAACAACATTATTACTTCTAAATAAATACATTTAGTCAACAAAAACATGTAATAGTAACCTATTAAATTTTTTTATTGCATCAAAACTTTCAAATTATATTTATTTTATATTTATAATATCATTTATTTGATTGTTTCATTAATAAGGAAAATACTACATCATTATTGTGTCATATATAAATAAATTTATTTTATGTCAAAAAATTTTAAATTAAATATCTTGAGGTAGGAAATACTTTTATATTTATAATTAATATTTATAGTAGAATAGATCAATTTTATAACCTCATATATTAATTGATTTATTACAATATATTTTCTTTTGTTATTTTTGTCTTTAATTTAGAATATTGAATACAAAATGTAATTTCCACTCCAATGTGGCACCAGGGGGTCCCAAAATTTACCCAAGGATTCACATGGTCAGAAATGTATCAAACAATAGATTTAGGGCATGTGTTAGGGTAATTTAATATTATAATAATATTATATTTTGACCATATTTACTGAATTTACCCTTTTAACCAAAGTAAATAAAATATTTACTGAAGAAAATATTCCTAATGTATAAAAATAAAAGTTACCAATTTACACAACTTGGACCTCCAAATTAAAAATATAGAATAAATTTTTCCAAAATTAAAACACATAAGTGTCAGAAAATAATTTAAAATTAATTTTTGTTGTAAAAAAAGCGTGTTTTTAGGAAATAATAACTATCAAAAGACTAACACTTATTTATGTCGACATTAATTGTGAAATTAATAATAGTGACCAACATTGTATTATATGATAAAAATGTAATTTTATTATACTTCAAAAATATTCAAATTCATAATTTATCAATATTAATTATTTCGATTAAAATATATGTTTTTAATTAAAATTTTGTAATTTTCACTATTCATCAAAATATGAATGTAATCAGAAATGTAGCAAATATTTATCCAAACTAAATTTTTATGTCCTTATTCTAAAGAATAATTTAATTTCATTAAATTGAATATATAACATTGTTATATATTTGTTTTAAAAAAAGTTCTCTATTAAAAGACTGTAAAATTTCATATTTTGAAAAATTATTCTTTTATCTGAAAAATATTAATTTGTTATTACATTATGACTAAGAAACTCATAATATATATTCCTAAATTATAAGGATTATAAAAAATTCAAAATTCATTTAATAATATTTATAACCGCTTTTGAACGGCTAGTTTGGTAAGTTGTGGTGCGCTTAAACTCGATGTTGCGTGTTGTGCATGTTTTTGAATTAATTTGAAGAAATAATGTATTATGAAATGTTGGGGTGTTACATTATTCCCTCCTTAATAAAATTTCCTACTTTCAATTTTAAATTGTTCTTAAAAAATGAAAGGTTAAAAATTGAAAATACCTTTCTGGGAAAACTGACAACAGAAATTGGGTTAATAAAATATAGTCTTAATAAGAAGAAAAAGAAAATGAAAGGGTCATAACCAAAATATGATCTCGATTAAGAAAACATTGGTGGATATTAGAGACACAAAATTTGAGGAGAAACATAAATATTTCTAGAGTGTGATTGAGGTCATAAATCATAAACAAGTGTAAAATTGAGGGCCTCAAATCCATCAATCTATGATGATTTAAAATACAATCGGTTCAACAAAACATATGGAATTATGATAACAAATTTTGGTTTTAGGATCCCTTCCCTAATGTTTAAGAAATAATTTACACAATGAATAAGAGGGAAAAATTTTATATATATATATATATATACTTGACAATTAGTGTGTCATTCTTCATCTAATTCCTACCACAAACTCATCTTTCACTTTAAGTTTTTTACAAAAAATATTCTATTTATCCTAATCGTATCGGGTTACAAAAATAATGAATTTATATTTCACTTATCAGACCCTTAAAAAAACTATATTATATAATCCAGGGACTTCACGTAGTCTAGTGGTATGCGATAAATCCCAATTGCACTATGGTTCTGGGTTTCATTCCCGTAACCTTTTCCGACTTGACGGATTGTCACACATCTGCATGTTGCCCTTTTTATAAAAATAAAAAAATATCCTTAACAATAGTATACAATTTCAAACATAATCTATTCAAACCTTTAGGCTTTTCGAAAATACTTCTATCAAAAATCACAGTCCAAAATTTATAACCATGTTAAACACAATGATAATCCTTTTTTCCACCTAATAACATGTGAACACCTTAATCATCTATTATTTTAAAACATGGTAACACAATAAATTACCATAAACCATTATTTATTGAATTCCTAATCCCATATCATTTATATATTACTAGATATATTCCTTATATCCAAAATTTTTTAATATTCAATAACGATGAATTAAACAAACTATTAATCAGTTCCATGGAAGTCATGAAAAGCCAATATATTTTATCCAAATTAAACATCTCCTATTCAAAAATCACAACCTCATTATGAAAACCATATAAAGGAATACCTTTCCTTCATCAAAGTATTTTAATAAATGTATAACTTACAATTATTTCACTTTTCATAGAACCATATAATCTCAAATCATCAGTAAAATAGTTTTGCAGTACAATCC
The DNA here is from genome assembly GCA_963277665.1 of Viscum album. Lineage (NCBI taxonomy): Eukaryota > Viridiplantae > Streptophyta > Magnoliopsida > Santalales > Viscaceae > Viscum > Viscum album. The sequence continues at coordinate 595,620,953 of OY728159.1, read as the reverse complement.
TTATTTATCTCAATTATTCATATATCATATATATTGTTTATAAAACACTAAAATGAAAAAAAATATAATAACAACATAAGAAAACTAGTCATTCCTCTTCATATGAGGTAATATCATAACATAATTATTATCCAATATCTTCATTTGTGGTACACTCTGATGACTGGGGCATTTATTTGCACAGTGTCCCAACAACTTGTAGATGAAGCATTTTACATTTGAATCCATTTTCTTACCCTTGCAATCACATACCTGGTGTCCTTTTTCTCCACACTTATAAATGACTCCCATTCCATTCAAGCATTTAGAAATGTGATTATTTCCACATTTATCACATATGGGGAAATCCTTCTTTCCCCTCTTCTGGTTACCCATTTTTCACTCTGCCATATTTTTCTTATCTTGCTTCACTTCAAAGCCATAGGACTCAGAGAATTTTTTACATATCTTATTAACACAAGATATTATTTCTTATTATGTTTAGAATACATGGGAGACTATTTCCCTTATAAATTTTGGCTTAATTCCATGAATGATATGATCCTTCTTACTCTTGGGATCAAATGTATTGCTAGAGTTCTCTTTCCTTTTACTGGGTTCCGTTTCAATACAATGGAATACATTAGGTCAGTTTATGAATCACAATGAATAATTCCAAACATGTAAAATGACTGACGTAAATTTAACATTTTATGGATATAATCCATAATCATAAAAAAAATTTCATTAAAGATGTATTTATTCATAAATCATTCATAGTGGATTGTAATGAAAATTTGAATTATCCTAAGCATATCCCCTGGGAGTGTCGAAACCAAGAGTACATCAAGGCATGTTGTTCTACACCATTTCATTTTCGAATCTAGCTCAAATCGGTGTTTTCGGGTTTTACCCCTAGGTACATTTATGCCCGAGCCACCTCTACCTTCTTGTATCCAGACATGGATGTATTACCTGGAAAACTCACAAAATATATACAATACCAAAATTCTAGGAAGTCATTCTATACTAATACTCAAAGTCTATCTTATGGATATGTGCTCTAATAGCAGTTTATCTAAATCTGGTTTCCAAGGATTGTACTAAACCTCCTCTGATACCAAGTGTAATTCCCCGAACAATGTTTCCCATAATTGGTTGATTATTACATAATATTGGAATGATTACAAATAATCAAGTCTCGATGGACCAATTAGTTTAGTAGTCCTAGAAACAATATTCATACATATGTTCAAAATTATAACATGAAAAGAAATAAAACACTAATTTATTATATTGGAAACATCTAATCATCCTAGATTATGCCTTCAAGTCCCTCATAACTTACTTCTTCATATCATGTAAAAATGAAACATAATAAAGGGGTGAGTTTAAATGCTCAGTAAGGGTAAAGAATATAGTGGAAGATAACATAAATATTAAACATAGTGAATAATTCAAAACACATTCTTTATCAAAAATAAGGATGGACACTTTAATGGTAGGAATATAAGATGGGTAAATACTGCCATAATAAAAAATAATCATGGGTATTATACTAGTCTAATGACCACATGATCCATCAATATTACTTCCATAATCGGGGAATGTATAATGAAGGACATTCTAAATTTTTTTTTCAAGGCCTCAGCCAAGACATCTAAAAATGATTAAGGCCTCGACCAAAACCATACATCAAATTAGGAAAGGCCTCAGACATTTCCATGTCTAGTTGTTTCATGATACCTATCGATGCATCGAGGAGCTATAGTGGTCTCCACCCATCACATATTAAGACTAATACATTCCTCATTCGAAAATGTTGAAACAATACCTAAAAATTTGTATTAAAACTAGCATATGAAATGTCTATACATTAACCATAAACCATGAATAGTATAAAATAACACATCCACAGTCAAACATATCACAAAACCATCAATAAAATATGGAAGATTTGTATTATTATAAATCAACTTCAAACAAGTTCAAAATCCATCAAGGGATGTTGTCATAGAATAAAATGATTTGTAAAACTCTTTGAGATAAATATCCATTTTTCATGAATACATTTAAAAAATCATACAATTTATAAAGGAAGACATTTTATTAAATTTATGAATCAAAGTTTCACATACCACTTTGAAAATTTTTAATGGAATTATCATTTTTAAAACATTAATGTCTATATAAATAAATCCTTAAAAACATTTTGAAAACATGGACATTAATGAGAATGATTTAGAAGAATAAATATTTGAAAATTATAAAATTATGTTTTCATAAAAGATTCCTGTAAAAAGAACCCATTTTAAAAGTCTTTAATGAAACATACACATTTATAATAAATATGTCCCAGTAAAAACTTACACATAACATTCTCGGATAATAATGAGATTGAAGAAATTACCCTTACCTTTCACATTCCTTAGGTAGAGGGTACATTTAACCTTCTGTATAATCACAATTGTATGTTATTATATTATCAAAAAAACATATTCATGTTTATTATATCATAAATGATACATTTATGAATTTATACTTCACATTTAATAATTTTTTTCATGATAAATTAACATTTAGGAAAATAATTGCTTTCTTTATCGTACATATTTTAACCTTATATTCGTGATCGTATCATTTATATCATGATTTTAATACATCACAATATGAACCTTGATATTTATATCATATATATTTGTAATATAAATATATATAATAGATATATATAGGAAATGGAAAACACCATTTATGGAGATAGTAGGGTGTATGTGCGTATAAACGCTGTTTCTATTTTCATATCGGACAGAAGTAAATGAATAAGATATGTGTAAGTACATAAATACACACCCAGAAAAACAAACACACACACACACATATATATATCTACAGTAGAATTATTATTTCATATATTACATACTTATTAATAATATATATTTTGATAATCGTTGATTAAGGGTGAATGTGGAAATGAATGTCATCGTGTCGTGGAGACGGTAATCGGTATGTACGAATGAGTGACAATATCATTTCCTTAAAAGAGTGGAATTAGATGGTATAGTAATTTTATAGAGACATTATCGTGATATTTTCATTATTTTTAAATATATTACTCATCATTATATCAATCCAAATAACATAGTGTTGAATGACAAATTACACAACGGCGTGGAGACGGTAAGCCGTACGTACACACGCATGGTGACCTTATCATTCATAGGATTGATAGAATAATGAATATGGTTGTTAAATATTTATAATAACTTATTAGTATATATAAGGAACTGTAGATATTATTTTGGTATGGTAATAACAAAGAAAGAGTAAGTGGAAGAAGAAAAGAGATTCAAAGAAGGTGGTGAAATCATTACCTATTTTTCGGGTTCTTCCTTTTGATTTGATCAAAAGGGATCATTAGGTTTGATTTATGGACAAAGGAAGGAGTATAAGATAAAGGGAGGACTGTTGGGAGGGTATTTTTTAGGGTTTTGCTGTGAAAATTGGATTTGAAGGTTCGAATTTGAGATAAGGGGAAGGAGCCTTTTATAAGAGGGGTGATGGTCGCCTTATGAAGAGATTGAATTATTATTTCACAATGAAATAATTTTCGGTCTCTAATGGCTCATAAATGAATTACTTAATGGAAAAAGTTGGGATGAGTATAAAAACTCTCAAAAAATATTTTTTAGATGGGTTTGGGTCACTATATTAACCATATCTTTTAGATTTAATTCTTTGTTAAATAGATTGACATTTACCATGACTCTTTTTATTTTTTTATTATATGGTAAATAAGTATTCTATATAAATCCAAAATAACCCCATGTTGTTCATTAATGATACAACTATCATTATATAAGCCTTTTGTCCAATCCTTAGATTTTTAGAATTATTATATCAACAAATATATTGTATATTTTTTAAAAGCACATTTATGTCAATTTTTCCATTATTTAATAGTTTATTTTTTTAAAGTCTTAAATACCTTATTACTTCGAAGTAAATACATTTAATCAACCCTAACATGTCATAGGAACCTATAATATTTTGTATGGAATCAAATCATCCAATTTATATTTATTCTTGTGTTAATAATACCAATTATTTGATTGTTTCATTAATAAGGATAATACTGCGTCATTACTATGTCATATAAAAATTTATTTATATTATTTCGAAAAATTATAAATAAAATATCTTGAGGTAGTAAGTCTTTTTATCTTTTTAATTACGATTTATAGTCAAATAGATCAATTTTATAACCTCATATAAAAATTGTTTTATTAAAATATTTCTACTATTTTATATTTTTGTCATTACTTTAGATTATTTAATATAAAATGTCATCATCACTCTCATGTGGCTTCATGGGGTCCGAAAATAGACCTAAGGATGCCCATTATTTGAAATGTTTCATCTAATAGGGTTAGGACATGTGTTATGATAAAATATTAAAATAATATTATTATGTTTTAAACTTATTTACTGGGTTTACCCCTTTAACCATGGTAAAGAAAATAATTACTGATGTAAATATTCCAAATGTCTAAAATTGAAAGTTAGCTATTTACACTATTTGGACCTCCTGATTCAATATATGGAATCCATTTTTCATAATTCAAAACACATAAGTTGCCAAAAATTAATTTAAAATTAATTATTGTTGTCCAAAGAAAAAGCATGTTTTTATGAAATAATAACTATCAAAAGGTTTACACTTGTTTATGTCAACTTTAATTGTGAAATTACTTAAAATTACCAATTTTTTTTTAAATGTTAAAAATATAATCTAATTATACTTCCAAACTATTCAAATGCATAATTTATCACTATTCATTATTTCGATTAAAGATGTTGTTTTTAATTAAAATTTAGTAATTTTCACTATTCATTAAAATAAGAAATTTATTAGACAAGTAACCAAAATTTATCCAAACTAAATATTTATGTCCTGATTCTAAAGAATAATTTAATTTCATAAATTGAATATATAACTTTATTAAATATTGGTTTTACAAAAATTTCTCTATTAAAAGGCGGTAAAATTGCAATTTTTGAAAAATACTTCTATTATCTGGAAAAATGAATTAGTTCTTACATTATGTCTAAGAAAATCATAATATTGATTCCTAAATTTAAGGATTTTATAATGTTTAAAATTCAGTTAATACTATTAATAACATCTTTTGAATGGATAGTTTGGTAAGTCTTGGTGCAGTTAAACTTAGTGTTGCATGTAGTGGAATTAATCGTATTACTTTGAAGAAATAACATATTATGAAATCTTGGTGTGTTACATCTGTTCTTCGTACCAATGTTTTGTAAAACTTGGAAGAAAATGCTTATATTTTTCGTTAAAGGATTACAGCAATGTAAGATTAGTAGAAGTTGAATGTAAGTCGCAAGAGCAACCCCTTGGAGTTCTAGGTTGGGTACCACATGTTATTTAAGATCTCCCCTCGACATAGGAATATAGGATTAGAAGGGGGATTAATCTTTCTTTGGGGTTTGTCAGCCCCCTTGAGGTGTTGGGATGACTTATTAAAGTGGAATACTAGTTTTTGTTGTCACCATTGTTATAGAGGATCCATGAACCCATCCATATCCCTCAACTTCTTCAGTATATTAATGAAGACACTCACTTCAATGACTGTAGAGTGTTAGATATCAAGGATGAAACATCATTTGTGGAATGGAAATTGGAGATCAAGTATCATCCAGAGAGGGTGTTGTGAGAACGGACCATTCATTTGGTATGTGTATTGTGGATCCATGGGGACCAACATGAGAGTACAATGGTGTGGGATACATATATGTGTGCCCAGTACTCAAATTTGTTTTGAATATTTATTTCTTTTTGTTTATTTCCAAAAGAAAATGTGTGAACTGTGATATTTTTAATTATATGAGGAATGATACTTGCTTTATGATGATGTATTGGTTTAAAAAATTGGGATCAAATGATTCCTAATTGAGACACATTAACTGCGATGCAATTAAGCCCATTTGGGAAATTTAGTGTCGCCTAAGAAGAAATTGTATCTTTACATGGAGAATAGGATTCACTGATTTGTGTGTTCTAGACACCATAGTTTTTGTACCGGTATAGTATGTTTGTGGTCGTTTATGTTGGAACTTCTACACCTATGTGTTCTATAATATGGTTTTTGTATGCCAGAGGAATGTTTTATTGGATGTGGAGTTTTTCATATAAGGTTTCGAAAAACATAGGGTGGTATTTTATTGAACATTGGAATGTGTATTGGTGTTTTATGTGTAGATAGATCTTAGGATGTATCTTGGGAGAATGTTGTTAGAAACCTTACTATCTTTTTCTTAGAAGATTTTTTTTAACTCTGGTGGGTAAAAATAGATTGAGACTTATCTGATGCAATAGAATAGAACTATATGGTCTATTACTTTATCAGAATCTTGTGATTGAGGTGTTTTGGGAGGTCAAGGTGGATCTTTTCAACACTGTTCAAAAATACCAATTTCTCATGTTTTCAATGGTGGTTCACCCTGGATGTCACTCACAGGCAGTGACATGATAATGGTGGCTCACTGGTAGTGACTGGTAAGCGGTCTCTCACTAGCGGTAACTATCTATTGGTGACACACTGGTGGTCGCTCATCCAGTAGTGCCTCATCTGGCTGTGTCTTTTGTTGTGGTGTATCAATATAGGTCAAAGGGGCTTCATCTGGTACTGTCTTGTAGAGTGGTTTTTTTCCTAATAGTCACTCATAAGTAGTGCCGCATCATGTGCTGACTCATAGAATAGTAGAATAGTGTCTTACTAAGATGTGTCTTGATGAGAGGTGGAACACCAAATGGTGACTCATTGAGCAGTGCCTCGTCTAAGAGGGGATCATGAGCAATGTTTCCAGTTACATGTAGATTCTTTCTATTGAAATTTTCATTGACAGAAAACAGATTTCAATACTTATTTTGAGAGTTCTATGATTTACTCAAATAATTTAAATCCTATGTTTATTTTGGAAGGGGTCCCAGGGATTTTACTTGGTCAAAAAAGATTCTCTCGACCATATCCACCTGTAACGGAAAATAAAAAACATCTATAAACAAATTCTATTTTTAGATCTTCGAACGTATGACATACCTTTCTCCCTTGTTCTTCGTCCATACATTCCCTTATTTATAGATTCCCTAAACCATTCCTCTTATAGGAGTCATTTAATCCTTTTTTGGATTTTGTTTCATGTTTTCCATGTGTCTTTCTATTTTCATGGTCACTCTATACGTGGTTCAATCAGGATGTGTCATTTTTTATTTCTACCACGCATGTGTCAGTTATTCATTCTTATTTGATTATCATGAAGGGATATTGTATGAATGATTATTTTGTAAGGATCCCAGAATCCAAATTAAATAAAAGACAATTCAATCATATTGAAATTAATAAAAAGGTTATAGCAATAGTGAAACATGTTATAGCTCGGTTATTATCTTGTCGATATTGTGATCTATTTGGAATAACAACCTACTAAAATCATTGTATTTTGGGTCTTTTTTTGTATTGAATGTTTTATAGAAAGTATTTTGATTGGTTCATGTTCAAAAATTATCTGTTAAAACTATTAAGCATGTATAATCGGCTAATAAATTGTTTTCCATAAGATGATATTATTTTTGTGAAAACCCCTAAATTTAAATGTTTAATTAAAGAAGGAATTCATTGTTAAATCTGAATATGTTTTTACTGTGGTTCATGAGGTGATGTTTTCATGTGTATAGTTGTTCATAAAGGGGATAGGTTTGTCAGTGTGGTTATATTGGATGGTATATTTATGAAGTGGGGTTGTAGATCTAGTTGTGAGTTAGGGATTATTGTTGTTGAGATAATGGATTATGATGGATTAATTTTAAGAATGATAGTAGTTGTTGGTATGGGTTCTTCTCCATTAATAACATGAATGAAAATTCAAAATGTAGCTGAAAGTTTTGGTATGATTCGTATTTAATATGAAGTGGGTTAATTTTACATGGATTTTACAGTGTTGTTCTTAGTAGTTTCCTAGTATGTAATGGAATGGATAAATGAACATTTTTCTGAAGAAGGGAAATTTCAAATTAAATTGTTTGGGAATATGAATTGCGATTGATGCTTGATGTGTGGTGTTGTGAATTTAGAGTTAGAAGAAAGGTTGTTAATGTTGTAAGCTGGTTTCTTATTTGATATCCTAGAGGTAGGTTATGAGTGTTTGTTACCATATATTTATATTATGAATTTTTTCATTGTGATTTCTATACATGCGCCACTATAGTTGACCACATTTTGTCGAAAACCCCCATTTTCATGGGGTAGGGGAAAAGGGTAAATTTCCCAATAATCTTAGTTTGAAGATGGATAGATGGCCAAGAAATATTCCATGCCACTTCTTCAATGTGATAATAACCCATGATTCTTCTGGAAGATTGTGGTTCATGAGGACCATTTGCGTGTTTGGGAGTTTGGATTTCCCAGGTGTCTTCAAGATGATATGTGTTGTTATTTCTTAGGTGTCTTCATAATGGGGTTTGGATTATGGAACAAGTGTCTTTTTGTAGAATTTCATATCGTTTGTAGACCAGGTGTTAGTGGGTTGGATGTGATGTGGTTATGGCCTATGTGTTTGCGGGTTGGATGTGATATGTGTTGTTATTACATGACTTGCATTATTTGGTGAGAATTATTTTGTGAGGTTGGGATTGGTAGTATAACATCTTAGGTGTTGTTTAGTTATTCTATATTCTCATGTGTTCATTAGTATACCTCTTTCAAAAGAACATGAGAGAATTTCGTTTTCCTACTGAGTATACATGTATTCTAACCCTACGTATAAAAAATATGCATTCCGGTTTCTAGTAGGATTACATGTATCATGTTGGGTATTACTAGCTCATGCCTTGGTATAGTTTCTGGGTCATTACATTTTCATTGATATTGGGAACTTTACTTTTTGTATTTTTATTTGTACCTGTTCTATTTTATTCAAGCACATGGGATGGTTACATTCTTTTTTTATATCTCTTGGAGTTGATTTGTGGATGATTCATATTATATCCTAATCTTGTTTCCTATAAATGGAATTTCTTCCAATATTGTTTGAATTATAAACCCTAGGTGGTAGACGCCAACCCGATGCCTACTGGATGTGGGACTCAGGGGTCCTCATCTCCTTTTTTTTATTGACATCCCAGACGGGGTATTATTACAGGGGGGTCGTGACAAATAAAAAACAAAATTTTCTCAAAAAATTGAATTTTTTATTTTAGTCATTAATTAATTTAGTTATAGATAATTAAAAAAAATAATAATTTGATAAAATAAACTTCATTTTTGAAATCATAATTTTAAAATTATCTTATGGTAATTTTTTTAGTTTTCCTAAGAGGGGATTTATTTTTTATGAATAGTTAAAGATAATGAATTTAATTGAAAACTTAATTTTGATTAATTTATTTGTAATGTTATGTTATTTTATAAAATTTATTTAAAGTAATATTAGATCAAATATACATCTATTAATCCAATTTTGGTCCTTGTAATCTATGTCAAATAGTATTTTTATATAAACTCATTTCAATCTTTATAAAATTTTCAATTTATAAAACTATTTTCCCATCATGTTTAACGAATTAATTTTAAATTAATTTTTACCAATTTGATTAATTTAATTTTTAAAATTAGATTCCAGGTTTCGAATTATAAAAATTTACATTTTCAACTATTATAAAATAAAATTTTGATCAAAATGTATACTAAAATGTTTGAAAATTAATTACCACAAGGAAGGGAAATTGGGTTATCCATGTGTTTAAACAAAAGATATAAGGGTTTAAATGACCAATAACCTTTTCTTGAAAATATTTTGTGTTAATATTTTGAATATTCATCTTCTACGGTTCCGGAATGGATCATTTAGGACCCTTTTATATGTGAAAAATCTAGTAGGACATAATTCTTTTCCAAAATAACATGTGTGTCCTCTACCGCACTTATAAAAGGATACCCCCTCTCTTATATTCTTCACAACATCAAACCCTTTATTCATATAATATCTATGTAAATAAATTCTCAAAATCCCTCCAATGATTTTATAAGCCATGTTTTTTATAGAAATCCATCCTAGGGTGGATTTTGGTTCAAACAAATAGAGGATACTCGAATTAGAGATAGTACTCATAAAAGAGTGTTTTGGTTTGATTTCTTCATAAACCTCCTTCAATTGTTATTATACCATAATTATATAGTAAATATAGTATATTATATAAAATTTAATTTTTTTATTCATAGGCAATGACCTACAACTTCCTCTACTTCGATCACATGTGTTATGAAATCATCATTTTGGAGTAAGACAGTCTACCGCCTTGAAAACCGATGTCGTTTACTCTCCATTTACACCTCTCAATGATGGAAATAATTATATATTTATTATTTATATAATATAATTTTGATATTATTATTATGGAATTATTATATCAAAAATACCTTAATACATTCAATTTTTTGGGAAAATGATATCGTTTTTCATGTGTATGGCATACTACCTCCTCATAAAGGGATGTGATTTGATCCCACAAAACATTGAAGGTATTAAGGATGGGACTAATAAATTTTATTTATTTATTTCTTATAAAATAACTCTATAATGTAAATATACATGTCATTTAATTTTTTTACAAAAAAATGGAAACAAAAATATGGCATATGTACGAACCACCACCTCAATGAATGATGTATTTCATTTTCTATCATTAAATTTTACAGATCACTATAAATAAAGTTAAAATAAATATATTTTATATTAATATAATTTTTTTACATTATGTATGTTACAAAACCATGATTTTATTTTGACTTCCAAAAAATAAAATCCAAACATATCTGAAAAGCCAACCGGTTATTGCCCAAAATATCACTTAACATGGAATTATTAATAAATGGGTAATAAATTATTATAATAAAATAATATGTGGGATTTTATATATAAATATAGATCTGTAATATAATGATAAAAATATATTTATTTTAATGTTTTTTTAAATGTGTATTAATGATGTCAAGTCTTATGATATGAGATTTCCCGAATCTCTTTTATTTATGGGAGACCTATGGAAATCAACCACTCTTTTCTTTTACAGCATGTATATACTACCCTGTTGGCATGATATATGGTTGATATAATAATTTTAATTAAAATTTATGTTTCATTTAGTATTATTATTTATTGGGGAATGTGATTCAACATATACATATGCGACAAGGGGGTTTTACATCAATTTTCCTTCTTTCAGACATATTATTGTGTTATGAAATAATCATGTTATATGAGGTGTATATAAAAACCCTTTTACATTTTTTTAGATTTTCTAAAATGTGTTTCATTAATAATAAATGAGATTTTCTATATTAATATTTTCTAAAATATTTTTATTTATGTATACGTAATATTTCAATACTTATTTACAAGGAAAATTATTCATAAAAAATATAATACAGTTTTAAAAATGATATTTTCAAAGAAAGAAAATTTTACTCATGAAATATTCCATGTTATAATAATATAATTTCATTATAAATTTAAAATAACATCCTTTTAGTTGTGTTATAATTTCTTAGGGATATGATCCAAATATTCCATTCTTATTCTTTCTCTGAATAGTTATTTCTTATAATGACAAGGTTTTTATAAATCCCATTAATTATTCCTTGGGTTATACCATTATAGAGATACTATGAATAATGATTTTTTTTAATTGGGTTACACTATTTTTATATGTTAAAAATATTGTGAGACTTATCTATTTTATATAGGTTGTGATATGATGATATTTTTATGAATCCTGTCTCAGTACATGTATTGTGATATAAGGAATTTTTTATCATCTTATGTCACATATTTATATGATTATAATTATATAAATGGTTGTCCATATATCTTCCCCTAATTAATTTTGTATATATTTAAAAATCTTGAGATATAAAGGATTAAAACTAGAAATGAAATAGATTCTTTGAGTATATTTTTAAAATATGGTGGTCTTGAGATTTTACCTTTTCTACAATGATGATTTTTGTAGTGAAATCATTCAACTATAATAGTGTTTCTTATGAACCTTTATAAATATGGGGATTTTATTTTATGCAAATGTTTATACAAAAAATATATTTCTTATAATAATTTTATACTATCGTGGATAATGTTCTTTGAATCCCTTATGATTACTGTCTTATATTATTCCTATGATTAGTCCATGTATCATGAATATGATAGTTTAAATGTGTGGTATGAATTGAAAATGTTATGATAATTTTCTCACAAAATTATTTTCATGTTATTCATTCTTATCTCCATTAATAACACTTAGTGAGCATATAATATTATACATTTTTATTTTTCCATTCCCCATGTTATGAAGAAATGTATTAAGTAATATGTTCTTAAAAATGGTGTCAGTTATGAACATCATGGTTGGAGATGATGTAGTTTAAATATGGACAGGTGAATGTGTTTCCATGTTTCAAATCAAACTAGACTATTACAGTACTCATACATATGTTTGTGTAATTTAATAAATATCCCTAAAAATATTGTAATATCTATGTATGATAATACTGGGCCACTATAAATTTATTCATAGATTATTTATCAGATTTTTTTCACATAAGGTTTTATCACATGGGTTCACATGATGAATTAGTTCATGAACATGTGTTTTTAAATATATGTTCTTTGTGTGGGTATGATTTCTTATATTACCAAAAATACGTTAAATATTCATGGATTTGTGAATATGAATTGTTTTTTAAATTAATGAATATTATTCACAAATGAATTCAGATTTTTCAAACTTTTTTGTTAAGTTGTTTTTCAAGCTAGAACTACAATATTCATGATATTAGACCTTATATAGACTTTGTGGATGTATCCTATTAAGGTTTTTTCTCAGACCATAATTTTCAGTTATGGATGATGTAGATGTTATAATATAGTTTCCAGATAGATAGAAGGGAATCTTTTAGTATGTATTCTTATATTATTGTTGCAAAAAACAATTTTCGATGGGTTGGAGTGATAGTTTTTCACATGGAGAGTTTTTGTTTTAAATATTTATTTACTTTTTTTGGTTTATCCTTTTTGGAATGGATAATATACATTCTGGATGAAAATCATTCATCCACATTTTAATCTAGTTATTTATTTTGATTTTGTTATACTCAATATATGTTTTTCTTATTTTGTTGAACCTTATAATCTGGAATGTCATTATTATGTTGCGTATCTAGTTGTCCTGTGTCTGTTTGTAATAATACCTATAAATAATTATATTTTAACCAATATACATACATTAAATAAACTGTATATAAATATATAATATTCAAAACTATGAAATTAATTTATAGATACAAAAAAATATATTCAAAATATATTTTACATGAGAACATATCAGTTGAAACAATATGAATTTATGATATTCGAACAAACTTTTCTATATTAATATCACTATGAAATATAAAAAGTAATTCCCTCAAACGGAAATCATGGATCATGTATTAGAAAATACAAAGGTTTTGATGATTTTAAGACATGATTTTTAGAATATAAATTTCCAAATGTTGGTGTTTGTTTAAATAATAATTATATATACATTTCTCTATAAAAATCATTGTTATCACCAATTTTAAATAAAATTGAATTTTAAAATATTAAAAAACCCAATAAAATTGAGATACATTATATCATAGAAACTAGTGAAAAATATTCATCAAATTGGATTACTTCATCTCAAAAAAGTTATCACTCTTAATTATTAGTGTGGTGTAAAAATAATACCAATTTAATATGGAATTCCATCTAGGGTTTCATTGAATCACTATAATTCAATATTGTGTCAATATATAATATATCATAACCAATAAATTCCCACTCCTATTAATCATTCATATTTTTGAATAGTCAATACAAATATCTAAAAAAATCTATAAAAATTATTAATTATTTTCATTTAATCAATATTTCGTTATATTAATATTTTTCTAGTAAGTAAAATAATATACTTAATAAAATTCCATCAACTAATTTCATATATTAAAATATTATGTGATTTCAGATTAAGAAATTTAATATAAAAGATTATGTATTTATCCATGATATTAATAATATGTCCCTAAAGAACAAAAATATTTTCTAATGAATATGGGAGAGTAATAGAGAACAGTATCACGAGAATGTTGAAAAATTGAAAATAATGTATAACCAATTATAATAAAATATGATAATAGATTCATTGTAGATGATATATTTATAATAACAAAAACCATTATAAATCTAAATACAATCTATAGATATAAAATAACTCTCCTGTAACTTTGTGTAACAAAATTGTTATAAATAACGTTTCAAAAATATTTTCAATCCTTGGATGAAATTATATAATTTTATTTTTAAAAACTTTTTTAATAAAAATTATTAAAATATAGAGAAAAAATATTTCTTTTATTTTAAACATTGAAGCATGTATGTGATTCAATAAATAAAAGTGTATTTATTACTACAAAAATTTGATTTGAGATGTATATTAAAATAAAATATATGTTCTAACCTTTGGTAAAAAGTACCTCATCTATAAATCTACAATGGCATTCCTTTAAGATAAAATTTTATAAACTAAAACATGAATAAAAATTTAATTAATAAATATTTTTATAATAATAATAATTAATTTAAGAAAATATTTACTTTGAAGAAAAATATTTTGATGGAAAACAAGAAAAAGAAATTAAAAGAAAGAACCATGCATGTGACCTATTTAATATTGAGGAAAATGAGAATAGGTGGAAAACCAATAATTATACCCCATAATACACAATGGGAAAAAATATATTTTTTAGAATATTAGGATCATGTAATTTTCCCAAAGAAACATGAATATAAACATTCTATAAATAAATATAAATTTTAACAGAAATCCTATACATGAAGTTGGAATTTCCACATATGTGAATTTAACCTCTTGTATAACAAATTTATTTTTATTATAATTATATAATAGAATAATATACATATATAGAATATCATATATTATTTATTTATTAAATTTCAACACCCGTTAGATGATAATATTTCATTTTTTAATCATTTTTTGCATCAACTACTTTATTTTTAATGTTTTTTTATTTAAAAATTGTTGTCCTTATATATTGATCATGTTACAATTATTTATTTATGTAATAATTACTTAAAAATCAAATATACTAATACATAGTTATTTAAACTAATACATAAATGAATGAAATAGAAAATTTATCACATCACCTAATAGTAGTGATAGTTCACACATTCTCACATGATTCATACTGAATTTTTAGTAGGAGGAATGATAAAAGGATAATAGTTTTTTTAATTTTGGAAAAACCATAATTATGTTATAAATATAATATATATTCATAAATTTTTTATTTATATGTATATATTTTTTATAGTGTAGAAAAATTAATTAAACCACTATGTGGTGATGATAGGTCATACGTACACATCCACAATGTTTTCACATTCCATAGAATGAAAAGGATGTGAAAACTTGTTTTATAATAATAATAATAAAATACAATCGTATTTTATATACATAATTAATTATTTTAGGATGGGTACAATATCATTGTAGTACATATAAGAAAAAACATTAAAAAAGACATACATGGTGAATACAATTATTTGAGAGACCACATTTAGCATTAACATAAATACATTATGGGAAGGTATTAGGGTAAGAATATAAGCTCAAGAACAAAGAGAATGAATCTAAAAATATTTTTATATAGGTATTTGTAAGTCTAGGGATCTAAAATACTATTAATAATGGTGGATATGAGGTTCCCATATATATGAAATGGGTGGGACACACATGGAATTGCCTAATAATGTTTAAATATATCAATTTATTTTCTTATAAAAGATAATACAAATTTTTTTAGAATAAATTTTAAATTAGGTTATATTATAATTAAAACCATAAAATAGTATTTAATAATGTTCTTAATGTTATCTCGAAGCCTTATCACTTTAATTTTAAATCTTTTAACAAATTTAACAATTAACAATAGTGATAAATATTATGCATGATTAGTATTTATTACGACCAATAATTATGTTTCCAATATAACCTAAAAATAATTATTATGATTACAATTATGTAATACATTAAAAATTATTCAAATAAGATAATTGGAAGAGAATAATTTTTATACAATTAAAAAACACAATGGAAAGTGTTGTCAGAAAAATGTTCTTCATAAGTGTTAAAATATTTTTATAGAATCATAAATCATCAATTTTATTAAAATTTGAACAATTGGATTATTATTTTTTTAGAGTTTTAATTTAATTATTTAAAAAAAACTAAAACATATAGATAAATTTTACAAAAAATATAAAATGAAAATAAAAAAAATTGTTTATTTACAAAAAGAACATTACGAAATGACCAAAATGACAAGGATATATTTTTGAGATTTACATTATATTTTTATATAAATTATATTACATTGTTAATATATATATTTTTCTTGAAATAATGTTTTGTAAACATCGATGTTATTATTCTATCATTATATTGACAAAAACTGACAGCTTTTTTAAAATTAAATTTTGTTTACTATTCACACAAAAATCTACAATTTATATAAAATATAATAAATCATGATAATAAATTTTTAATATGATGAATTGAAAAATAGAATTTATTTCATGAAAATAAATTTATATATTAGTTTTAATCAAATTATAAAATAAATCTACACGAGTCATGTCACTGTCTTTTTAGAATGAAATCCTTAGTTTCTATAATTGAATCTCACTAATCATATTCATCCATAATTTAAAAAAGTCGTCCTAAAAATATCTGTAATGTCACCTAGTGAATATATGTATGTAGTCATTCATCATATATTCGTTATTTTCCCATGGTTCATTTTTTTATTATGTTTCATCTAAAGTATCTTCACCAATATGGTCATCAGATTCTGTAACATTTACACGCCAGTGTAAAACGTTTTTGATATGCTCTTCTAAATAAAATAAATTTTTTTCTAATTATATATCTCTATAATTTAGGAAAATAAATGTGTGTATAATTAAATTCCTCAATAAAGATATGTGGATTACGTAATAATATTTATAGAGTCTACGTTTCAATAAAAAACATTAATATGTTGTTCTATATCCTTCCAATATTTTAAAAGTATTGATGTACATATGAATTTGTTTCATCAAATTTATAAACAATATAGAAACATTCCATTGAGTTAATTTCTTGAAAACATGATCCCATTATTGATATTCTATTTCCTTACGTAGGTTATCTAAATAAAATTTCATATTTATTTGAGAAAACTTAATATGATGTTTCATAGTCTTAACGTTCTCTATTTCTTCCTTAAAAAATTCTGCAATGTAAACCTTTCATTTACTAGCATCATCCCAACATATATGTTTATAAAATAATTTAACATAAATTGTTTTATAACATTACATTTGAATTCAATAATGAAATCTATTGTTTTTAAAATATTCTACTAAAGGTAAAAATATATACCACACTCCTAAAAAGTTAAGTGAGAATGACCGCAAAAGAATTATAAAATCTAAAATGTTCTCTTAAAATCCATATATTTCTAATAATGATTTATAGTGATGAAAGGTAACTCAAATTCAAGATATTTCTAAATAATTTTCCATCTTTTTTATTTAAATCATGGGTTTTAATCAGATTTAATTGAATGAGTTTCACAATTAAGTCACATATATTAATTAATTTATACCCACATTAGGCGTAAAATATGTGGATCATCACTTATATGAGGAAAAAGTGGTAATTTTATTATGATAAAAAATAACCAATCTGGGATAATTATATTTTAGTATTTATTAATACAATGTTAAATTATATAGTTATATCACCCAATTTACACAAAGGAATTAGTAGAGGTTTCATGAATATATTAATATGTTGGCTCTTAGCCATTACCTATTGAATAAACTCATTTTGATATGTAGGTTTCAATTTCCCATTTTGTATTATCCCATGAAAAAATTCCATCAATTCATGAATCATTTTGCTTCTACTGGATTTTATTGATATTTAATACATTAATTACTTCCAAAATTCAAAAAACCTTAATCATATATTATTTTTAACAAATTCACGTCAATTATTTCATTGATTTTGTTTTGAAAATTATTTTCATCAACATTGGAACATTATATATTCTAAATTAAAAATGTTTTGATAATCATTCAGAAGAGATGTGATGTTTCCACTTTTATAATTATTCCCATATCCTTCATTAGTACATATAATAATATATTATATTCATCAATCCTCATTTTAGTCAAAACACCATGATCATACCTACTCAACACATCAGTAAAATTATTTTCCTTCACATGGTGGAAGTGTATCTGCCAATCATTTTACATGTGTAATTATGTCCATTTAATTTTTCTATAATGTTGTTTTATTTATATATTATGATGTATTTCCAACTATTGTGATCCATATATATTTAAAATTTTCCCCCATATATCAAAGGCATATATATCTTCAATGAAAATATTTGTGATTCAAACTATAGTCCACGGGATGGATAATTCTAACTATGAATATTTAACAACATTGATGAATATAAAATATCTATATCATTCTTCATAAAGACAAATCAAAGACTCTCTTTATGAATATAAATCTATCAAAATCATATCCATTCTTAATGGAAATTTTCATAATGGTGAGTTTTCAATTATCAATTTAAATTATATAAAAAATTATTTACATTCTTCTGACTATATACCAATAAATCATTTACTTTTCAGCATGGTTAAAGTGCTAGCTAAACAAGTGAAATATTGAAAAAATCCCCAATAGTAACCTTATAATCAAATAATACTCAATTACTCTATTATATTCAATTGATATGGATATTATTTTACTACAGTTGTCTTTGAAGTATCAATAAATATTAACTTATTGAAAATATAACCATGAAAAGAAATTTCATGAAGCCAAAATTCAAAATTGGTAATTTTATCATATAAGTCATTTTTATTTAGACTTATAAGAGTAATTAATAAATGAATATTATACTCATCATATATTTTAATCAATATAAGGATATAATTATTATGTATAATAAAAAATTATTGAGACAATCCTTGGAAATTATATTAACCAAATACATAAAATGATTAATTATTTAATAAAATTTGAATTATGTAAATTTATAATATCCATATATCATTTTAAACTATTTATTTGGAATATATTAATTCTATAAAAAATGTAGATGAAATGAAAATGAATTTAAATATTTATAAAATATATGTCTCATTTAATTTGATCAAATAAGTCATTATCATAGGGGATGAGATACTTTTTAATTATAAAACTATTAATGGTTTACATTTAATTGATGCAAAACACCTTGTATCCATATTTATACATACAGAAATAACATGGGCTCTATATTGTGAAACAGTTGAGTATATATATATATAAATTATCACATAAATATTGCAATTGTTCATTCAAATCACTAATTTCACTATTTTTACCCAATAGGGAGTCTTGTGTATAGATTTTCATAGTGAATTAAATTAGCATAAAAATCAATGTCATGCTCTAGTGTTTGTAAAAGTAGTTCATTAAGGAAATCATTAATGTTTTTTGTATAATATGTACATAATATGTTATAAGGGCATATTTCCAATTCATTGGTTTTTATGCTCTTATTCTACAATAATTTCATTAATAAGAGCCACTGGAGGTGGATGTAAACATGTTATAGATGATATAGTCTCCCCATTAAAAACATGGGATTCCATATATCCCATGAAAATCTTAAGTTATTTCTCTTTAAAATAAATTATTTTGTTTAAATATTATTTCCAATCTATACAAATTATTATATCAATTCGAAACACATTAATTATAATCATGTCTAAAAATACAGTATGTATGTGTGTCACAAAAGGAACTGACCAAAAAAACCTTGTTGTAATGTGATTTCCACAAGGATCCTTGATTAGAAAATACATTATAATGGTTCTATAAAAATAAATATTTTGCATGGAACAATAGAATATCTAAATGTGTTGTGAGATATATAATAAAATAAATTATTATATAAATGTTTCATTTCAAACAATGTACTTCAAACAACCTCACATATAAATTCGGCCTTATTTATAGTAATCATATAAGATTAAAATTCTCGCCTATTCTTATTATGTTGGAGTATTTATTAATTATTTGTACATTGGTTTTAATATTCCCCCAAATCTTTACAACTAAATAACTTGATATCATTGGTTTTTTTTATTTTTCATGAATCTAAAAATATTATAAACCCTTTCACCACACATGGAATTCGCTGATTCCACAACTAAAAAAGTACACGGGTGTTTGTATACAAAATTATAACATCTGGTAAATATAATCCTCCATTTCTTCTTTTTTGACACAATTATTTTTTATTAAGGCTCATCCAACCTCTTATTTTCTTGATTTCCATTGATGATATATTACATATTATATTGTTTCTCTATCTGGAAAACAATTTATATTATATCATCACATGATACTAATATTTTAGAAACCAATTTATTTTGGACACATGATTTCGGATCATAATAAAAAAATCCGTATACAGATCGATATTATATATGTATTTTAAAATATTCTGACCTAATCTAATGATGTTAGCAGAATACTCTGTATAAATTTATTCTACCATCAATTTTATTGTGATGATCTTCCTCTCTATTTTTTCCTGTTTTTCTCATGTAATGTATTTTTAAAATAATTTCATATTGAATTTTAACCATTTAAAACAATTTATATTATAAACCACTATGGTGTTATGAATCAATGACCGCAATAGATTATTTTATACGTTCAGATAATACACAATAGAATAACTTCTCCTCTTTCATCACATTCCATTGTTAGGAATATCTTTTCATGTAACATAATCTACTGAACATCTCAAATTGATTAATTCTTCCATTAAAAATGAGGTATAATTCAATATAAAACGTTTTAATAATAGTTATTTTAGATATGGAGAAACATGTTTATCATTTCATTAAAGGTTATGCATCCCATCCTTTATAATCTACCCTAATATAGAAATGAGTTTCTATTTTCCATCACAATTTCAATAAGTTTTCATAGTAGAGAAATATTTATACCACCTATGGGTGTTGATTTATTTCATTCAGGTCAGATCCATCTATTATAAATAGAACAAAATGTGTCAGATCATAATAATTATGAATATAGTGTGATAAAATAAAAATCCGGAAAACTGTAAAAGTTCTCAAATACCCTAAGTGGTTATCATGAGTCCAATAATTGTTATAATCATTTAAAAAATAGTTATCAAGTTTCCTACTGAAATTTTTCTGATCAACACAAGAAATCACAGACTCCAAAACTAAGTGCTAGTGTTTACATCATTATAGAGGTGAAAAATACACGAGATCTAATCCTGCATGATTAACAAATTTATTAGTCATGGAGAAAAAGATACATTCAGGATTACTATATTAAAATGGAAACATTAAAATATATCATAATAAGCATTATTTAATACTTGGTATCATTTATAATACCCTTATTCAAATACTATAGATTATAAATCAAATAATTATCATGCATAAATATTCTGTAATGGTGACATGAAATGAAATATGCCCCGAGTTAATATGGAATAACCAATATGGTATATCATACAATCAAAACATATGACATTTAGACATAAACATGAGTTTAATGAACATACATGTCTAATATCAATATAACAGTAATGAGGATAATTAAAATAGAATTAATTATAAATGAAAATCATAATTTAGGAAAATAATGACTGAGGACTCTCAACCATTATATCATGATGCTTACAATTAATATATGTAGACCAAGAACACGTTATTATTATATGTGTATGTGTAAACAAAATATCCATTTAATATTAAATAATTATTCTTCATGAAGCCTATCACTTTCATTAGGTTATATATTTAAATAGGACCCACTCATCATTTTTATGTCCTATGAATTCATAATATTTGGAATGGTTATTATTTTTCATTATACAAATTCATTATAATTCAATAATTTTCCATATTGGATCAATATTAAAAAATGTCTATATTTCCATATCAAATAAAATAATATAATTGATAATCTTACATCAAATAATATTATATAATGAAATTCAATATAGCTAAAAATCATCAAATTAATTGAAATGACTTTGAATTAATCCATATTAATAAGAATGTAGAAATGAAGGATAAAAAATAATTTACAATGAATAATGGAGAGTGATATAGAACATGAAAGAAAATGTGAATTATATAAGAATAATCTATAATCCAATATCAGTATATGAGGACAAAAGATTAATCATAAATGAATGTTTTTTTAGTAAAATCATGTATTTAAAATTAAAACATTAATCAACATATTAGATATAGAATCTTTATAACATCACTAAATAACATAGTTTTAAATTAGAATATTCCATTTAAAACATTTTATGGAAATATAATCATGTGAAACAATGAAATAATATTTTTATAATAGTAAAATAAATCATGATTTCATTTTAATTAAAATACTAAATTTGAAGAAATATAGTTGGAAAGAAAACATTAATAACAACTTTTTTTAAAATGATACTCCATGAAAAGTAACTTACATATTGATTCATGATCCAAAAAAATAATAAATTAATAGATAAAAATATAAACCCCAACATATCCAATGTGAATAGAAATATATGGGGAATAATATTGTGGGATTATATAATTTTCTCCAAATAAATATGATCACAAATTATCATGAAATAAAATGAGATTGTAACTGAAATCCCTTACCTAAAGTTTGACCACTTCATAAGTAATTTTAACCTTATATATAAAAAATTAATATAAACTGTAAATATATACTAGAATCGGTTTTATTATTATAATATTCTATATCACACTATGAAAACATTTCAACACAAATTCATTATTAATCCTTAATTATCATCATCATAGTCGGTGTTAAATTTTTTCATTCCCTATATTTTTTTAATTTTAAATTTTCGATCCATGAATCATGATCGTGGTTCTATAATCTATTTAATGTTATTAATGATATTAATATAATATATAAATATTATATTCATATTTATAATCATCCATTAATTTCTTACATAAAAATGAATCAAATATGTTTATAGAGTTGGTAGTCTACACGGATTCACGAACATCATTATAATTTTTTAATGGGGGGAAAATTAGATGATAAATGACTACATGTATTTATATAGTCATAATTATATTATTAATTTCATATATATTTATTACATACATCATTATAATGATATCGTTATTATTATGATGAAAAATGAATTTCACCGCTACGTGGAGATGGTCAATCATATGTAAACATGACAAATGTTTTCATTTTCCATGGAAAATAATATAGGTGTAATATTATTTTAAAATAATAGTAAAATGAATCAGTTTATTTATGAAAATATATTCACTAAGTTATGATGGTTAATAAAATTCATTGGATTTATAATAAAAAGGAAACACTGAATGATTTGGGCAATATAGTTTTATCTTTTATAGGAGGTCTCCTTTGTCTTACACATTATTAATTATGTGGAAGGTATTAGGGTAAGCACACAAGCACAAATATTAAGTGATGAAATCAAGGATGGTTGTTGTGTTTGTATTGGATAAGATATTGTGTTCAATTTATTTGGAATAATGGCTGAGAAGAGTTTCCCATTTATTTGTGACAGGTGGGAAACAAATGGAAGTCATTAAAATATTTTATTAATTTAAAGTCAAATTGTTGTGAAATGTGTAAAAATTGACACACGTTAAAATAATATAATGTTTTAGATGAAATAATAACAATGCATAAATTTTAACAATTTTTTTTGTGTTATATATAAGACCTATACCTTTAGATTTAACATTTTTAACATAGTTTACCTTTAACAGTAGTGATAAATTTTAACCATTGTTACTTTAAATTATGACCAAAAAGTAACATGAAATTAAAAAAATGATTAATATAAATATGAATTCAATTTATTAATTCAACTCTTATAATATGAGGAAGATACATTAAATATATGTTCACAAAACACAACTGATCAAATTTTTAGAGATTTTTTTAAGAATAAAATTGATGATATTTAAAAAGAAAGTACTGTATTGAGTACAATGGGATTAATTATATTATATTAATTAAATGTAACCTTGTTTTACATTAAAAGGAGAAAATTAAATAAATTTACATTGTAAATACTATTATAATATGAAATAGCTAGAAAAAATTTTTATTTGAAGGGAAACATTACTTAAATTTATAATATTTTATTGATATATTTCGACGTTCATAATTGTGTTTTTATTTGGATTATGTTGCTCATATAATATATATTGTTTATAAAAATTTTGGTTTTTAAACCTTCATGTTATTATTTCATTATTATAAATACATAAATTTTATAGTTTTTAAACTTTCATGTTATTATTTTATCATGTTTTACCTATGATTATTTTATTTTCTTTCATATTTTGAAACCACTTCATGAATCACTTATTCTTTTTATAATGTTTTTAATTCATTTTTTTGAGTTACATATCTTCATTCTCACATTAATGTCATAATGATTTCAAAATTTTAACAGAATAATTTTGATTATATAAAAAATTAAAAATATTCTTTTAGTAAACCAACACAGCCATCATATTATTTTATTCAATGTCATACTACATTAAAAAACTAATATATTCATCTAAATTATTACTCTAACCAATTTCTACAATTTTCATGCTATTGTTTAGGTAGAGACTACCACTCTTTTTAAACTATTATAGTTTTATCAAATATTATTTTATGTGAATTCATATACATGATTATGATTTTGATTATATGGATAATATAGTTTATATAATAATATTATCCCATTATGAAATCCTTGTACTCAACATTTCTTGTCATTGATTTTATTCTATTAATCATGTTAGACAAGTAGTTCGTCACTAGATTTATCCTTTAAAAATCGTGAACATTTATAAAATTTAAGACACGTATAAAAATAATTAAACTAATATTATATTGAAATATATTAATTGAATTGTAATTTGAAAATAATTTATAACATCTTTACCTAATGATTATATCATTCAATTTCTAGAAACTAATATAAATTCATTTGGATCGCCATGTTCCAAATGATAATACACATAAAGTATTTATCCCTTTGAGTAGATCATTAATTTTAGTAATTCCCCCAAAAATATATTAGTTTTTATAGAATACTTCCATCCTTTATTTTTATTTATCACATATTAAAAAAATTATTCTCCCTAAACTGTTAGTTTTAAAAAAGGTTAGCATAATTAAAATATAAGCAAAATAACATATATTTAAAATTAATAAGATATTATACAAATTGTTGTCCCTTATAACATAATCCATATTGTTTATATGGGTGGAAATTAACTGTTTATATTATTTCATACATGAATATTATAAAATACAATTCTATTAAAATATAAAATATAACAGATTAAAATATATGAACACATGATATTATAATTATTTATTTGTAGTGATCATAAAATCTAATCATAGATCATATATACTCATAAATATGAATATATATGACTAATATTAATCATCACATTTTAAAGGTGTAATAAAAGTATACAAAACTTCATTGTTCTCACATGGAGGTTCATTACAGGATATCTATCCATGTTTTTATGGAAGAAACCACAACCATGAACAATGAATATTGATCAGGAGTCATAACCCATGGATATAACCTTTGGTTAGAATAAATAACCAAGAATAGTCTTTATTGTGTTTGGGAAAAGAAAATACCGATAATTTATAGAACAATATGATAATATAAAGATATAATAGTGTAAATAGAGTTAATGAATAATAAAAATTTGAGGATGAAGATGTTGTTTCAATGAAATTAGTGAATGAATGATCATTAATGATCATATTTGAAAGATAAATGGAACATTAGTGATATTAGTATGGATTCAATGATTTTAAATTCTCATATGAATTTCTTGTATCACATTCACCTCAGGAAAATTTTATTTCTATAAAGATTCATTTTTTCATTGAAATGTAAAATTTATCATCAATAAATCCACATTCTTTAATTTATTTTGAGTGTTTATTTGGACCAGTCAAAGTCAAAAATGGATAAAAATATTTTAATCAAGTATATATCATTACTTATATTATTCATTCTTTAAAAAACTATCCCAAAAAATTATTATTTTTTAAAACACATAAAAGAATTTTTATTATAATTTTTTGAAATTATAAGTATTTTACATAATAAATTAAGTATAAGTAAACTAATATAATCATACATTAATTTAAAATATTAAAATGTCAGTAAAATCATGATTAATGTAATCATCAAATAAGAAAGTAAACTATTCTGATGAATAATTATACTATGTGAATACACATCATTTAGTTTGATACCTAAAAAAATTATATTTCATTATACAATTAACATAGAATTATGTAATCATTATCTAAAATACATTTAATCATTATTCTAGTGTAGAAATAATATATATACATTTCGTAAGTATCATTAATAATTTTGTTAAATTTGTTTTCTATTTTTATGTAAACATAATACTAACATATTAAAAAACATGATACATGTATGCATATACATCAATTTAGTTTGTCTAGTGATGAAAATTATCGATATAAACATTAATATATTATTTCATAAAAATGATACAAGTCAAAATAAGTATCAATACTATTTTTATAATAATGGAATAATGAAAATTAAATTGAATAACATTAAAGAGATCAAAGTGAATGGAGTTCACGATTACAATATAGTGAATATAAAATTCTTTATAAAACATGTTAAATAGTAAACACATAAATAGTGTTATTTAACAAATCTATGATAATTTATAATTATCATATTTAACCATGATATGTTTTTTTAAAAGGTGTTGTACATATAATATTCAAAAGAACACACATAAATCTTAAAATATCACAAGGTGCAAATAATATCTATATAAATAAATCTTGACACTAACAAAAACTAGAAAAAATTCTCACCAATTTCAATATAATCAATTCGAAGGAAATTTTTGAAAATGTGATCTAAAAATAATCTAACTTATCAATTATCCTTTTTATAATTTTAGAGAATATTTTAGACCTAATAATATTATTCTCAGAGTATCCTCACAAAAATTACCATGTTCTATTCTTCTTAAGGTAGTTTATTTCATTTTTTGTGGTTTTCATCCAAACCTGATGTTATAATTCTTATTCAATGTTATTCATTTTATCCATTGAGAATAATATTGTATTGTTGAAATTATTAAAAATTATTCATGTATAAATAAGATTATGTAATATTGGTTAATAATTTCATGCTCTACATGATTTTTATCCCTTAAAAATAATATCTCTAATTTTTAATTGTTCTACATAACTTAAATGTTTCAAATAATATTGGGAATTATTTAAACATAATGAGCTAAATGAATTTATCCCATGTTATCCAACATATATTATGTGAGTTTCTTAAACCATATTATCAATTCAATGTCATGATCTGTATGTACCATAATACTAGATGAAATTTTATCATTGTTTTTTTTATTTTCGTTATATAATTTTCATAACATCAATTACTCCTTCCACCATGTGTATGTCCCTTAAAAAACCTGCATTGGCTCATGGGTTTGATTTTTCCCCAGTTACATCATTTAGTTATGAAATGAAATAACAATTTATACACTATATACAAAATCATATTGGGATTCATCCTATGATATATAAAATTATGGGAGTGGAATAATTTTTTTGATTTTAAAAACTATTTATAATACAGATATCTACCATTGAAGCTTCATAAAAAATAGAATTTGAGATTTTTTAGTTGATAACATGTTTCTCTACATATCAAACAATTATGATTATTAAATTTTACCAAATTATTTAATAAATCTATATATCAATCCGCAATTCATTCGTTATTTTATTATTGACATGTAATGATTAAAATTGTTCATTCTTACATTCAAATACATTTTTATACTATAATATTATCTCAACATACACCATTTTTTGTTAGAGCATTGATTATTTGTTTTAAAAAATAAAGATAAATTAAATTTTTCTTATTGGATGTAAAATGAAATAAATAAAAAAATTCTAGGCATCAAAAATTAGGGGGACCCAGGGTGTCCCCCCCAACTATTATATTACATTCCTTTAGTAAAGAGCCCATGATAATGTAGGTAATGATCACCTCATCGAATGAAGTAATCAGTGTATCATAAATTATATGTTATGTTGCAACTTTATTTAATCTTATTTATTTATATAGATTTATATTTTCCATCATTGTGTGTCTACAATATTTTTCTGTTAATTATTTGAAAAATTATTATGTTCCCCTATGGATTCACCAACATTACCCCTAGATTAAAATGAAATATAATATCCATGATAATATTTTTAAGTTCAGAATGAATTTTTTAAATAATTCAAAGCAAAAATATGTATTAACTCAAATAATTTATACTCTTTATTCATAGATAGCAATTTTTTTTAAATATTAATAATATTGTTTCATTGTTTGATAAATTCATTGAGATAACCCGTTTTTCTTGAGGACACTGTTTCCTTTTCAATATATTTATTGGCATTTCATATATCAAAGGACGTCTTAAAAAAACTAATTTTCAATATTCATTGAATCATATTATATTTTATGTTTCATTTTTTCCTTCAATAATATAATCATGATCCTCCTCAATTAGATATGATTTACTATCTTTTTATGTTCACTATTCACTTCAGTACTTTTATATTCATCACTATAGGGGTTTTCTAGAACGTTTAGATTTTTCTAAAAAACAACTATAAACTCCTATAATTTTTTTACTATATTCATTAAAAGATAATATATCAGGTCTTGATAGTATAATTTCGTTTTTTTATGTATTGGAATTTTTCATTCATTTGTATATTTTTTAACGTAATTTTTCA
Source organism: Viscum album (assembly GCA_963277665.1). Classification (NCBI taxonomy): domain Eukaryota; kingdom Viridiplantae; phylum Streptophyta; class Magnoliopsida; order Santalales; family Viscaceae; genus Viscum; species Viscum album. Next base: position 595,591,816 of record OY728159.1, on the reverse strand, counting down.
CTATTAACCATACACATCATAGGTTATTTTTTTATTAATGATCATCATATTATTAATTATTCTTCTCAAGGAATCAAATAGAAACATCTGTCAGTTTTATTATACAAAAAAATAGAGTTATTTTTTCCTTTATTCATTCCATTTCCTATTTTTATTCTCTATTCTAGAATGACTTCATTTTTGTTAGTCAATTTAAAATTTTCCATTTTTTCACTAGTCGTATCATTGATCTAAAAAATATTTATTTTTAATAGAACATATTTAATTTAAATCCTTTTGAATATTATTTAAAATCTTTGTCAATAATATCATATGCTTCTTATAATGTTGAAAAATTATTTGGTCAAGTGATGTAATGGTTCTATCCCACATCCATCTGACTAAGATTAAGAATATGTAAATTGATTAGTTAAATTATATTTTTTTAATAAAATATATACTTTTAAACAAACTCATTAATTATTTCATTAAATTAAATATCATACTACAATAAATAAACACTTATTTTATCAAAATTATATTTAAAAAAATTCTTACTATTGTAGATTTGTAATTTTTTCATTCAATTGCTTAGGTAGTGAAAGGTATACTATTTTAAATAGTATATTATTATATATATCCTATCTTATTTAAAATTTGGTATATAAATTAATCTTCACTAGTTAAAAATTCATAGTACACCAAATTTACATTCATTATATTTTTTCTATTAATGTTGTAAGACCTGTATTGTGTTACAAGTCATATCTCAAAAAATAATAAAATCTCAATAAATTTGAGAGATGGATTAGCATATTTGAACATATATAATAATAAATTATACATTTAATGAAAATTAAAGGTGGAATCCCATTTATTAAAAATGATAAAATGATAAACACCTTTTTAAATTGTTAAAGGATAACTCATTACAAAACTGGGGGTCAAGATGGAAAAAATCATATCAGACTGAGAGCCCAATGGATGGTAGACCCAACCACTATAGGCCTATCTCATGAAAAAAGACATGATAATTACATGTAGGACCATCCTCTGATGGAAACAGTAGTCCTCACAACGTAGAAACAGATGTTATCTGCCAAGAAGCATGTCACTGAGAGACATCGATACATTCCACTGATGCCTCAAACATTTGGTATCCACATCTAAAAATAATTGTGCCTCTCCCATTTTAACACAATGACCACCACAACAGACCTCCTATGAAACACCATGACCTCCCACTAGATCCACCTGATGAAGTCCTATAGTATATCAATTCCAGCCACTATTCCTCTACTGATGTCACAACACCTACCGCCATAGAGACCCATTGCCGAATGAAACCCACAAGGACCATCCAACCCACTAATATGGCATAAAATCATCAAATCTAAACCATATCATACATAGATTCCAATGAGAGATATAGATAGGTGACAAGACATGTCGGATCAGCAACAGATGTAAGAAAAAATATATGATCACATTATTTTTTATTATTTATATGGAGTAACCCTAAAATATACCCTTCACTCATCTCTACATAGAAATTTGAATGAAAATAACTAATAATGAGCCACAATTTTTAAAGATGTTATATCATTAAAATAAAACATCCCTTTTATCACATTTAGCTTCAACATGGCCAATATATCCATACGATTATAGAAAAATGGACTTATAAAACACCATATATTTTCTCATATTCATAACCCTTATATGTTCCTTTTGGTTGGGAATAAATATGACTATGCCTTATTTTGTTTTGGAAAATAAAAAAATAATATTTATTGAGGAAAAAATTAATATAAATATTTAATAGTGAGAAATAAACATTAGTATAATAGATAAATAAGGATAATAATGATATAGTTTCATTCGCTTTATTAATTTAATGATCATTGAAGTTACTTTATGAAATAACCATAGAAAATTTGTTATAGTACTATAGATTTAATGATTCTCAATTATCATATAAATATTTTTTATTCAATCCCTCACATGAAATATGTATTTCAATTGAGTTCCATGATTTCATTCAATGTTCTTATTCATCTTCACTACCACTATGATCTTTGATAGAATGTGTGTGTTTACATTGACCAATCACAAAAAACCAATGGATAGAAATAATTTCAACATGTAAATATCATTACATGTGTCATGAAATGTTTTAAAAACTATTCCAAACAATTACTGTTTTAATAATATTAAAAAACAATTTTATTACTATTTTTATGAAATAAAATTGTTTTACCAACTACTAAAAAATATAGAACAACTCATATAATCATATAGTTATTCATGGTAATAAAATATCTATGAATGGGAGTTTCTAAATAATCAAAAAAAAAGAGGACATAAGCTAAAAATATAAAACATTATATTATGTTAATAAACATAATTTTTATATAATATATAGACATATTATTTAGATTCTATGTATTATTTTCTTATAATTGGGTAAAAGTCATCAATAATATCTGTAATCATTAATTTAGTGAAAATATCATTTTTATAAATTTTATATGCATCAATTATAAGTTCATATAAACATCATTCATATTTTAATATAATCATGATTTTATATTATCCTAAAGCATAATGAATTTCTATATATACATCAATTCAATTGGGGTAATCATGCATAATTTATCACTAAACATGAACAAAGATATTCATAAACATGACACATGACTTCATAAGCACCGATGTTGTTTCCAAAGACACAAAATAATCAGAATGAAATATCATAACATTAATGAGATCATTGATAATGGATTACAAGAATACATTATATTAATTACAGAACCCTTTATAAAACATTATAAATTGTAAACACATAAATAATGTGAATAGAAAAAGATTTGATTAATTAAAATGATCTAGTTTAAACATGTTATGTTTATCTAATAAATGTTATGTATTTATAATATTTAAAACTGAAAACATGAAACTAAAAATCACCCCAGTCACTAATAATCTACATAAAAATAAAACATAACACCTAAAATAACTAAAACAAAGTACAATCAATGTCATAAAAATAAATTTTAGAGCAACAATTGGTAAAAACAATCTTTATTACATGTAACATATCCATTATAATTGATTTTATTTAAAAGGAATAATTTTATGTAGATTATATTATTCTCCATGGAGGATGAAACCATTGATCTTTTTTAAGTCCCCATATGTTTTTTAACTAATATTTACTTTTCCCAAATCCATCATATTATAATTCTTTTTCAAGTATGTTTAGTTCCTCTAGTGAGAAAAATATTTTACAGTTGTAATTCATCCAAATTATCCATGTAATAATATCTTTATTATAAGGCCATGGCCTTAAGCATTACATAATTTTGAATTATGTCATGAATTCACATTGAGGATCATTTCAGATTTAGTGTTTTAGTGAATTAGGCCATAAATATTACATAAAAACATGAATATTACATGTAGACACTTCTACCTAGTATAAATTTTTCATAAAATACAAAATTTAAAAAGAAACATGTATATGTCCATGTTTTTTGACAAAATGACTTTTTCTTGATCCCATACTAGACCCTATTCATCATTATGTCCTCGAGAAAAAAATTCAAAAACATGAGATGAGAATAAAAAGCATAGTAAGGGTTATAAAATAAGGAAAAGAGACATTAACGAATCATTAAATACAAATCAATGAAACCATAATTTTCAATCCTAACATACCTTCTGAAATCAAAATATTTATATATAACACATTGTAATCATAAATCATAAACGTAACTTGAGGCATCCATATCATATATACATTGTAGCTATCATAGCTACAGAGGGAGTCATATTTGGAATACCCATCACCGTATATTCCTTAAATAGCTTATGAAAAACATTCACTTTTACCTTTGTCATGATACCCGACGCATTGGAGAGCTATCTCGGGCTCACCCACCCTAGGATTATGATGGAACCACCCATATATGTAAACAATTCCTAACAACCATAAAATATTAAAAACACATAACAAAAGAATGAAGGAAACATTATAATTCAACATCCAATCACAATATATCTAATATAGATATTTAAATAAACAATGATTTATGAAATAATTTTCAAAATAACTTAAAATATTTAATAAATATATTTTTGAATCAAAGTGTCTCATACCACTTTGAAACTTTTAAATGAATAATTATTTGATAACATTATATTTTATATAAATAAATCCTAAAATTCATTTTTAAAACATTGACATTAATGGGAAATATTTAGAATAATAAATACTATAAACATTAAAAATGAAATTTTTGTTAGAGTTTTTAACAAAATGAGAGTCGCTTGAATAAAAATAATAGAGGAAGTAAATTTACTCAGAACATTATAATGTCATGATAATTATGGTATTCATGATATAATATTCTAAGTGTCAATATATACACCACATAAGATTGAATTGGTTCATAAAAACAATGAAGTCTCAATGCAATGTAAATTGAGATGAAATCCCTTATAAAAAATGAATCCTTAGATTAAGGATAAATAAATTACATAATAATGTTTGAGAAAATAGAATGAACACAATATATTTGGATATTAAGTGTGAAACAATCATATTTTATTCACACATATTCATAGAATGACATAATCAAGATGTAGAAGTTTTACCCAAATGAATTGAAAATGGGTGAAGAAGCTCCTATAGAGAAATTTGACAGCCTAACCACATCACATTAAAATTATGAAAATGAATTGATGATATAGGAAAGGGAATATAATCACATGGAATTAAAATTTGCATCAATAATGATATAGAATAACATATCCTAACATAATAATGTTTAAATTAGTAGGCATAACAAAAATAAGTCTTTTAAAAAGGGGAGGGTGAAAAGGATCAATTACTGTTTTAGTAACTTACGAAACATACACACCATGAAAGAAGGATAATTCAATTAAGATGTAAATACCCATAAATTAATTTATTTTACATAAATAATATAATCATTGGAAGTACATCCACCACAAAAAGGTAATAGTGGAAAATATTGCTTGAATCTCACGAGAATAAAAAAGTGAGATGAAAACCACCTACCATGTTGTAATCAATCGAGTCATATGAAAAAAATTTAATAACAACCAAATGAATCCCAGAATACCATGAATATAAATATAATCACGATAATATATATCTAATTTCAGTACACAATACAACACATGTAATAAGTAAGTGATGAACAATGGAAATCTCACGGAATTAAAAGTGAGATAAGAAATCCCTTACCACATGTCTGAATAGACTTGTTTGGTATTTTTTATTTCATGAATAATAAACTAAAGATAATTTATACTTGTTTAATAACATTTTCTTGTTAATATTTATTTTTATATCACTTATTACCATGTTAAGAACATTATGAATTCATTTAAGTTAATAATGGTTGTTTGGTCGATATTTGGTACTTGGGTCAAAATAGACTTCTTCTAATTACCAGTTATCCTTGTGGTCAATAGTAAACTATATACAGAATGATATTCATGATTTAGATATCATATATATCATATATACCCGGTATATATATGTATTTATAATATTACATATCATTTAGAGGTAAGAAATAAAATGCATCGTTTATGGAGAGGGTAAGTCGTACGTAGGAATGAACACTACATTCATTTCAATTTCAAATTTTAATGGAATTAAAACATAATTATACATAGTTATATTATAATTACAGTATAATATAATATAAAATATCATTAACTCCATCCTTTATTTGTCCCACATATGGCATTAACGAGTCATATCACTTTGAGGGGGTGATAGTCCGCACTTCCCCAAATGAAATTATTGCATTTACCCATATTAGAAACAATAATGTTATGATATAAATGAAAAATAAATAATCATAAAAAAACATAAACATAACATATGACATATATAAATACATTGAAATATTAATGGCCACCATGCGAGGCGGTAAAAGATAATTGAACAGCCACTGCTTCGTGAGGCATTAGTTTTCCATCTAGAGAAACAGTATGTTCATAACCCATTAGATGGAGGTTTGTGTAAGCGTAGTTCAAATAATTATCATAAAAACATCATATTATACTAAGGATACTGTTGTTGTTATAAAATAATGTAATAAAATGATACTAGTTGTTGGAGATGTAAAATACAAGAAAATAATTTAAGAGAAACTATTACCTTGAATTCGGGAAACTCCCTTTGGTTTGAACCAAAAGGACATCTTGAAGAGCCTCCTTCCTAAGTTGAGGCTTCTAATAGTAATATAGTGATGTGGAGAGCTTTATCAGGCAGTGTTTTGACGATCCGAAATGCTTGAGAGAGGTCAAGAATCGGTTTGAAGTGAAGGATTTTTATATGGGGGAGGAGGGGTTTTTAGGAACGTTTGAAAAATGTATTTTATTATATGTATATCATCACATTCTAATGGTCCAAAAATTATTACAATTTATGTTAAGATGACTAACAGTCGAAATAAAATCATAAAATAAGAATTTTATAGGTTTTGGATAATATTTTAATCATTTTAACTTTATTTATTTTAATAATTTATTACTGAGGTAAAAACTACATCATTATTGTGTCATAAATTATATAATTTATTAGATGTCTAAAAATTATTAATAAAATATTATGATATTGGGATTATTTTTATATTTGAAAAAATATATTTATAGTCTAATATATAACATATTTAACTCCATGTAAAAATTAATTTACTAAAATATTTATGTTTATGTCATTTTTTTAGGTTAAATTAATTAATATTAAGTGTCATAATCAATCATTAGTGGATCCATGGGGTCCAAAAATAGTCAAAAGGATGCCCATGGTATTACATGTATCCTAAAATAGTAATATAACAAATTTTAGGGTAATTTAATATTATTGAAATATAATTACTTTACCCTTATTTACCAGATTTAACCTTTAACCATGGTAAATAACATTTTTACTACAGTAAACATTAATAAAGTATAAAAATAAAAGTTACCTATTTACAAAATTTAGACATACTGATTCCAAATATGGAATCCATTTTTCAAATTCAAAATACAGAAGTGTCATAAATTAATTTAAAATTAATTCATGCTGTCAAAACAAAAGCCAGTTTTTTTCAGAAATAATAACTATCAAAAGATTGGCATTGGTTTATGTCAAATTTCAATGTGAAATTATTTAAAATGAACAAATTGGATTAAATGGTGATAATAAAAAATAATTACACTTTAGAATCAAATAAAAAGATAATATATCCATATAAATAAATTATATTAAAAGGCATTTTTAAATTAAAATACAGTATTTTTCAGTATTCATCAAAAAATGAATGTTATCAAAAGAATACCACAATTTTACCCAATGTAAATTTTTAAGTCCCAATTCTAAAAAAGAATTTTATTTTGTAAAATGGAACATATTAAAGGGACCAAAAAAATATTTAATGAGAATTCTCCATCAAAAGGCGAAAAATTATCCTTTTAAATAATATTACTGTGCTTCTACATAAAATTAGATTCATTCACATTTTACGCTTCTAATTTTTTTGGATAAATCTAAAAAATATATTTAAAAAACATGTATATTAATATTAATGTTAGTTATTTTCATTCATGTAATTACAACGGCATGGTGTTTAATAAAATTTAGAATAATAATATTATATTATTATTGTGCAACGTAAGATTTTAAAGAAACCCATTATTGCATATCGGGATTGCCATCGAACACAACATCCCCTTTAAATTAGAATTAATATTTAATTAAATATTATATATAAATATGAAAATTTTCATGTTATTTATTTACATGGGATGTTACATCCTTCCCCCCTTTTGAGAATTGCATCCTCGCAATCTTAAAATAGGTCTTGGAAACATCATTAAAAGTGCCACAAAAGAAAAAAGTCAGTAAAAATACCACTTTAAAATAAAGAAATATAATTAAAAAGGTCACCTAAGATAACCCATACTAGGATTCCATGTATGAAAACATGAATATGGAAGAGAAAGAAACTGTCATGTTCTGATGGAGAGTGATTGAAAACACGATTATGAGAATGTTAACCACCAGAAGATCACAAACTTATGATGTGTTAATCAGTCTTTGATTAACCGGTAGAGAACGTAAACCAACAAATTTTTTGTTTTATGGTCCCTCTCATAATTTCTAGTAATTCCATTACTACATAAAATAATAATATAAGTAAATATTCTAACATTCATGTAGAGTATCTTCCATTAATAAGTTTCTTCCAAAAACTAATATTTTCACAAAACTGTGAGCATTCAAAAAGACTTGGTCGCATAAAAAGTCCAAGAATCATCTTTTAGAGAATAATATAATATAAAAATATGAAAAATATATTTACTTTGTCTTTTGACATCAACTAAAACCCAAAAGAGTAGTACAAGATGATGTAATCCCGAAAAATGATAATCCTTTATAAAAAAAATACTACTATTAATCTCCGGAATTTAACTAAACATACCCAATGTTAAAGAAAGAACATTCAATAAAAAATCTTCATTAATATTATTCAAAATAATCTATACTAAGATTGAAAACCAATACTAAGTAGCATTTAATCACATAGTATTCGATTGTAAATCGTAATATTTAACTCAAAAAATCATAGACCACTTTTAAAGTCCCATTCTGACGAATAATTAACCAAATCACATATTATCTATGATAGATTAATCATTTCAATAAAGAAACCAAATAATTATATGTCCAAAATAAAAATTGATATTATTCAAAAAAAAAATATCAACCATTACTCCATAAATGTAATCCCATAGTATTTTATTTTTCTTAAGCATACAGTTTTCAAAAAAGAGAGAACATCTTCCAAAATCACTTTTATCACTTAATCATCAAATAATTTTCTTATAATATGGATATCCATTTGGTAAAACACAAGTTCCCAAATAAAATTATTCTTGATCAATTAAATCATTTAACTAAAAATAATAAATCATACTAACCAGGGAAATCATGTAGTCTAGTGGTAGATGATAAATCCAAATAACACTTTTGGGGTGGCTTCGATTCCCACATCTTTGTCCGACATGACGGTTTATCTCACGGTCTATGTGTTTTTATTTTTATAAAACTCAAAAATAACCCTAACATGGTTTAACCTCAATGGTTTATTTATACCTTTCATTTTCATCCCAATTCATTATGATATGAACATCTTAATTCTTGAAGTATTATATATATTGTCATTTTTTCCACAACCATATGATAAAATAAAATGATCCCCAAAATAAAGAACATCATACCTTGATCACACTGCCCACTTGGTTTCATCATCATTTTGATCACGTAGGTAGAAGGTCCATGCATTGCAACAATGATTTAGATATCTTTAAAAATAATTTTCTTCCTTCATCCAAATACACCTTGTACAACATTGGTCATAAGTGTGTTTATAGAAAAATTGTTTCGAAAAGTAATCATGTATGACATATAACATCAAAACATCTTATAAAACATGATTTTTATAAAACATTAGGACCAAATTTGATTTGAAAAATTAAATAAATGGTATTTTTGAAATACTTCAAGTTTGTACTGAGAGACTATATTTTAAAAGCAAATATAAATAGGTTGTCCAAGGGTCTCCTTCTTAAGTACCTTTTTCAAGATCATAATATGAACTAAAATCTAGAGGTAATGTAAAATATTTAAAAATTCCCTAATAATATTTAACATTTTTAAAAATATGAGTATATTGTGAAAATAGAATTTTTTTTAAATACAACCAAAGACCCACGATGATAATGAGGTATAATGGAGGTGTTTCATATCTCAAACAACTACTTTCACGTGAGTTGTATGATAAAAAAAGTTTCACAATCATTCGAACATGAATTTGAAATTATTTTTGCAAACAAGTCATCATAGAGAGATAGGAATGTTGTCTATGATATTTATCCTTCTATTGAATCTGAAATTCCTTAATATTGAAAAGTTTAAAATAAGGATTTAACTGAAATAATAGAAAGAGTGACTAACCATGTGTCTAACGCAAACTAATAATCCCTAATGTTTTCTAAACTGACCTTTAATACCAACTATAAGGCCCAAAACCTAAACATTAAATAATCTCAAATTATATAATGAATTCACATTGAGGATCTTTTCAGGTTTAGGGTTTTAGAGAATTAGGACATTACTATTACATGACAACATGAATATTACATGTAGAAACTACTACCTAGTATCTATTTTTCATAAAATAAAAACTTAAAAAAACACGTCTACTTCCATGTTTTTTATAGCATGAATTTTCCTCGATCCCATTATTGACCCTTTTCAACTTTAAGTCCTGCAGAAAACATTTCAAAAACATGGGATGTGCATAAAAATATCATTAAGGGTCATAAAAAAAGAAAGGAAACAGTAACCCATCAGCAAATACAAATCAATGAAGCAATAATTTCAATAGTAAAATACAATCTGAAATCATAATATATATGAATATCACATTATAATCAAAAATCATAAAGGTAACATAAGGCATCCTTATTATACTGAAATTGTAGATATCACAGCTACAGAGGGAGTCAAATTTGGAATACCCATCACAATCTATTCCAAAAATCTCTTAGGAGAAACACTCATGTTTACTTCTGTCATGTTACCCAATGCATTGGAGAGCTATCATAGGCTCACCCGCCCTAGATATGTCACGAATCCACCCGTATACATAAACAATTCCTAATATTCATAGAATATTCATAACACATACCAAAAGAATAAAGGAAAGATAATATTTCCACATTCCAATCACAACATATTAAATGAATATATTGAAATAAACAATGCTTTATCAAATTATTTTCAAAACCATTTAAACATTTAATAAATAGATTTTTGAATCAATGTGTCCCATACCAAATCAAATATTTATAATTAATTATCTATTGAAAAAATTAATATCCATAAAAATAAATCCGGAAAACCATTTTTAAATCATAGAAATTAATGATAAATATTTAAGAGAATAAATCTTTTCATCATTTAAAACGATATTTTAGTAAAAGAGTGTTAAACAAAATAAGAGAGACTTGAATAAAAATAATTCAGGAATAATATTTCATTAGAACTTTATAATATAATGTGAATAATGGGATTCATGATTTAATATTCCAAAGTACAATAGATAAACCACATAAGAGTGAATTGTTTCATAACAACAATGAATTCTCAATGGAATTTAAATTGAGACAAATCCATTATAAAAACTGTATCATTAGATTAAGGATAAATCAATTTAATTTTTTTTTGAAAAATAAGAATACACTCAATATTAGTGGATATTATGTATGAAACAATCCGAGGTTGTTTACAAATATTCATATAAAGAAATAATCAATAAGTAGATGTTTAACCCAATGAATTGAAATTTGGTGAAGATGTTCCCTTAAAGAAATTTGACAGCCTAACAATGTCACATTAAAATTCAGATAATGAATTGATGAGAGAGAAAATAGTATCTCATAACATGGGCATACAATTTATAGCAATAAGGGTATATAAGAACATATCCCAACATAATAATATGTAAATTGAAATACATAACAAAAATAAGTATTCTAAAAAGAGGAGGGTGAAAAGGTTCCCTTACAGTTTGGTAACTTATGAAACAAACACCCCATGAAAGAAGGATAATTAAATGAAGATGTGAATACCCATAAATTAATTTATATTTCATAAATAATACAATAATGTGAGATAAATCCACAAAAAAAAGAAATAGAGGAAAATATATCATGAATCTCACGGGAATAAAAATTGAGATGAAAACCCCTTACCACGTTGTAATGTATCTCATAGTATGACCAAAAGTCAATAAACACCAAATGAATCAAACAATACCATGAATATAAACATAATAATGATAATATAAATCAATTTTCCAAACAAAATACACCACATGCAATAAATAAGTGTCGAATAATGGAAATATCATTGAATTAAAAGTGAGATATGAAATCCCTTACCTCATGTCTGACATGACTTGTTTGTTCTTTGTTCTTCCTAAATAATAGACTAAAGATAATTTAAACATGATTAAGAAACTATTTCAAGTCTATTAATATTTTTATATTGTTTATTACCATGTTATATACTTTAGCCGATCATTTACATTAATAATGGTAGTTTGGTTGATATATGGTACTGGAGTAAAAAATTGACTCCTTATAATTACAAGTTGTCATTGTGGTCAATAGTCCATTATCTCCAGAATGATATTCCTGATTAATATATCATATATATCATATATATACAGTATATCTAAATGTATTTATACTATTACATAATCTTTTTAGTTATGATATGAAATACATCGTTCATTAAGACGGTAACCCGTACGTACACTTGAACGATATTTCATTTTTATTTCATATTTTAATGGAATTAAAACATAAAGATACAAAGTTTTATTATAATTATATTATTATTATCATTTATTATATCATTAAATCCATCCTTCATACATCTCACGTATGGAATTAACGAGTCATATAACTTTTATGGGGCGGTAGTCCGCGTTTCCTCAAATGAAATTATCACGCTTACCCATAATGGAAACCATAAAGGTATGTTATAAATTAAAAATACAGAAGCATAAAGAAAAAATAAACATAATATATATCATATATAAATAAATTTCCATTTTAATGTACACCATGAAAGGTGGTAGGAGGTAGTTGAAGAATCATCACTTTGTGAGGCGTTAGTTTTCCATCCACATAAACCGTATGTTTTTAATATATTAGATGGAGGTGTGTGTAAGTGTAGTTGTAATCATTCTCATAACAAAATAATATTATATTGAGGATAATAGTGTTTTTATAAATTAAAGGAATGAAAATACTTCAGTGGATGTATAAATAATATAAATGAAAATAATTTAAGAGAATCGATTACCTTTAATTCGGGTAACTCCATTGGGATTGAACAAAAAGGACTTCTTGAAGTGTCTTTTTCCTAAGGTGAGGCTTCTAGGAGGAAGAGAGGGATTTATGGTGCATTATTGTGGATATATTGGAAGTTCTAAAAATCTTTAGAGGTTTGATTAATTTGTTATAATTGATGACTTTTATAAGGTGGAGGAGGGGTTCTTTAGGAATGTTTGAAACACTTATTTTATTATAAAAATTTCTTTGGTTTCAAAAAGTTCCAAAAATCATTAATGTCAAAGATAATATGAGGAATGTTTGAAATAAAATTATCCAATAATAATTGGACATTTTTGGGATAATATTTTATTGTTTATAATCTTATTTATTTAAATCATTTATTAATTATATAAACACTACATCGTTATTGTGTCATAAATAATATAAATTATTTGATGTCTAAAAATTATAAAAAAATATCTTGACGTAGGAAATATTTTTAGTAGTCCATATATTTTTTATAGTCTAAAATACAACATATATTACACAATTTAAAAATTTATTTACTAAAATATATTTTATTATGTCATTTTTTTTTCTTTACTTTAAATTAATTAATATAAAGTGTCCTTATCACTCATAAGTGGATCCATATTGTCCAAAAATTGTCCAAAAGATTTCCATGGCTGGACATGTGTCCAGAAATATGAATAGGACACATGTTAGGGTAATTTAAGTGTATTATAATATTATTTTTTTACCCTTATATACCAGATTAACCTTTTAACCATATTAAATTAAATTTTTACTGAAGTAAATATTCATAATGTCTAAATATAAAAGTTTTTTATTTACACAATTATTACCTCCTAATTCCTAATATAGAATCCATTTTTCCAAATTCAAAATATGGAAGTTTCATAAATTAATTTAATATTCAATCCCACAATAAAAGCAAAAGGAGTGTTTTTAAGAAATAAGAACTATTAACAGATTGTCACCTGTTTATGACCAATTACAAAGTGAAATTACTTCCAATGAATATAAATAGATTAAATGGTAAAAATATAATCTAATTAATGTTTAAAATAAATTAAAAAGATAATATATCTATATAAATAAATTTTTTTAAAATGATGTTTTGAATTAAAATACAACATTTTAAATTATTCATCAAAAAATGATTTTTATCATAAAAATACAATATTTTACCCAAATTAAATTACAATGTTACGCTTCTATAGATTATTTTTTTGAAAAATAGAACATAAAACAGTGAAAAAAACTAGATTTAAAGAGGGTTCTCCGTCAAAAGATGTTAAATTTTCATTTTAAAGAATATTGAGTGTTTTTAATTAAAATTAAATACATTCACATATTAACCTTATATCTTTTATTGGATAAATGCAAAAAAATATTTAACAAACATGTATATTTATAATGCTGTTAGTTATATTCAATCCCTCTATTACAACATATAGGCGTTAACTAAAATTTAAAATAATAATATTATATTATTAGTGTGCAATGTAAGATTTCACAGAAACCCATTGTTGCGTATCGGGTATGCCATCGAACATAGCATCCCCTTTAAAGTAGAAATAATATTTAATTCATAAATATTAATAAATATGAAAATTTTCATGTTCATTATTTACCAGAGTTGTTACATTGTTGTAATATTGAATAATATTTTCATGCTCAATATTTTTTATATCCAAAATAATTTTAGATCCTTCATTTTTGGTCCTTCTTCATTGCATAAAAAAATAAATAATTCTATGAATCATGTAAACATGTTGACAGAAATAACTTATCCCATGTTATCCACTACAATCTATATGAGCATCACCTATCACATCATTAATGAGAAATCCTGATTACAATGTATGATAATACTAGATGGAAATGAAATCAAAATAATTTTTTATATTCTATTAATTATTTTTATAACATCACTAAACCCTTCCAATATGTGTATGTCTATGAAAAATCCCTTCATCTCTTCATTTATTGAATATTCTCTGGTTCCATCATTAAATAATAAAATAAAATAAATTTTTTTTAACTATAAACCAATTGAATATAGGATTTTTATTGATATATATATATATATATAGAATATTTTGAAGTAAATTTTTACAAAGTAAGAGTCTACTCAGAATATAGGTGACTACCATTATAGATCATTAAAAAAATTATTTTGACGTTTCATTATTAATCAAATGGTTCTCAAAATTTCATCAAATTTATATTTTTACAATTGACTACATTATTTTTTTGAGTTATATGTATATTCCTAATTAATTAATTATTATATTATTAAAAATATATTCCTTACAATTTTCATTCTTACAATCAATCCAATTAATATATTAAAATATAATCAGGGAAAACACCCTTTGTTTCTCAGAACAATGATGAAAATTTTCAATCTTCTCAAAAGAATATGATTTATTTAACTTGAAATAAATATAATTTTATATAATTATTATCATAGAAAGTAATTAACTAATTATCACTCTCTGTTTAGTTAAATCTCATTAGGACAAACACATTTAAGTAAATTAAATCAAATAGACTTATAATTTTTATCTCTGTTTGATTTTTACAGAATTTTACTATAATTAAATTATGAAATGAATCCTAATAAATATTCCTATATGGGATTATAATTTTTATTTTTCTCAAAAAATCAAACTTCATTCATGTTTTCATGCTCTTAATAACCATGCATTTTTGTATTTTATTTTATTCCACATTTTCCTCCTTCAAAATCATCCAACAAGTGTTCTGATTGCATAAAATTATGAATAAATCAATATTTATTACCAATAAATTCAAGGTTATTATGTTATCATTAATTACTATAACACATATATTCTCCATGAAAATAACCTCTATCTCATTATAATATTCAAAAAACACTCAGGATATTATATCATAAACCATCAATGAATAGAACATATTTTGATTCAAAATCATCATTCCCAACATTTAAATTTCAAAAACAATTTGAATTTAAATAACTCTAATTTTAAAAATGTATAAAACGAATATTAAATTTATAAATATCCTTCATATATAATTTCTAGCATTAAAACATATCAATATCCCACTATCACATATCTATGGTTTTCACCTATTTTATCATTATAGGGGATGAAAATTTCCATTTATTTAGAATGATAACTCCTCCTTTTGATTGAATTTTAGATTTAATTTATCTTTTACAAATATCATAGTAAAATGAAACAATTATGGGTCATCTTTTTTTCTCACCATCCACATGTTCTACAAATAATAATTATAGAATTATATAGTACAGACTTTAGTTTAAGATATTGTATTGGTATTCTTATTTTATCTTATTGTTTACCAATTTAATTAGTAGAATATATATAATTTATAGAATAAAAAAATGTGCTAAAAAGACATAGACCTTATGTCCAAATATTTTACTACACTAATATCAGTATTCAAATAAAAATATCTTCATCAATGAATAAATTTTTTCCAAGAATAATATATCTAGTTTCTCAATTTTAGTGTCTATGGATTTTTTTAATCCTTATCTGTATTATAATTAATTTTATTCACCTTGACATTATATTTTCTATTATATTTAAACTTTAAAATCTTAAAATACTTTTATCGAATCCTCAATAAAATAACTAGATAAAAGCACAAGGGTGTCATGGTGTTGAAATATTTTTTTCATTTTATTTGTTTATATACATTTTGTTTCATCCCTGAGTGTATAAGATGTATTTTTCTCCTATTTAAATTTTTATTATGTTTATTTATGGAGTCAACAAATTTCTCCTTTGACTTCAAAGATTGTTTAATATCTGTGATAGTGTTTTTAAACTAAAAAGTAATCTTATAACCAATTCATAGTGTCAATGAATTTAAAATCAAGTAATTTAAACTCCATATTAATTAAATCCAAATTCATTATAAAAATTTCAATAAATTATTTCTTTATTTAATAATTTCATTGAGGTATCCCATTTTTCATGGTAACTCTATTAAATTTTAACATATGTATTAGAATTTGATATACTAAGGGACATATTAATATAGAGTTTTGCTATAATAAATTTTTCTTCTTAAATTTTAGGATTTATATTCTAATTCAACAATATAATTGGAATTATCATCAATGAAAACTCTCTTAGAGTCTCGTTATATTCCACATTTACTATATTAAATTTCTCTTTTTAACAAGTGTTTTATTTTGATTTTCATTATTTTTCAAAGAAAACATAACCACATTCATATTCAATGTATTCCAATTGTCTCAAGCACTCCATTACAAGATAATATATCATGTTTTAATAGTTTTATTTTCCATTTTTTATGTATTTCATTTTACCATTCCATTATATATTTTCTTCCAAATTAAACACTTTCAACCCTACTCATCATAGGTTACTTTTTTTATGATCCTCATCTTATTATTTATTCTTCTCAAGGAAACAACGTAAAATTCATTCCATATTTCCCAAATAAAAATACATAAATTTATGTTTTTCTTCATACATAACATTTCTAATTTTGATTCCCTTATAAAAAGTGACATAAATTGATGTCTGTTACTGATAACAATTAATATATTCCACCATCAAAATTTTATTCACTTAAGGAAAATTTATAGATCAAAGGAGACCATATGTCACACCTTGAGAGAATATTGAATTTCTGTCAAGGATTGATTATGGAAAAACAATTTTTATAGGGCACAAATCATAATAAATCTACATTTTCCAAGGGTAAAACTATATGAGACATGGTTAGACCACCGAATTTTGAAAAATATTATCAAACCATGTGATTATACTGTATTAATGCCATTCCTAAAATAGTTTTCTCTCATATTAAGAACAAAATCACTAACCACTCTTTTCCCTCTATTTAATATTTCACATTTACTCATGGGAATTAACATATTTTGGATTAACCATTTGCTAAATGTCTGAATACTCAGTTCCTATTTTCATCCCATTCATGGTTTCCTATATATTCTACATAATTTATACACACAATTGACAAACCATTAACCTCTTGAAATTCCTAATAAACATTCCAAAACCCCATAAAATATTTTGTAACATAATTAAAACATCATATAATGATTTAATACATGAATAAATGATAAAGGTCTAGAAACAGAGGTGCCTATATTACCCTAACCATTGGAATTTATTTCCAATAAAAGATAATAATCCTTGTTTTCCTTGAAGAGTTAAGGCAATTCCTTAACTATTTTGGTCTCACGCGCCAATTTTATTTCCAAAATCTGACCATGTTTCCAAAAAATCCTACACTAGACCAATGCTTTTCCCACACATGATCTTCTCATAGCTTTCAAAAATTTGTATCGGCAAATGAATCAATATTGAATCCATATCTACGTCAATGTGTCCCCACTAAATCTCATGGTCATGATTAGCATTAGACTTCTTCAAATGATATGCATGAAGGGTATTGTGCATTGAAAATAAATTTTAAAATAAATTAAAACAACATTCTACCTCACCATCTCATTCAAGTATATCAAAATATATTATTTTTTAATGTGGTGACTTTTCCTACATTACAAAATGATGACGACCAAGCCTTAGAGTTATTTTAAAATACCCATGGTTACTCACCTCAAATGAAAAAAAATAACTAATGATGATCCAAATATGATTTATAATGACTACGAGTCTTCTCATTCATCATTCTAATCAAATGAATCTTTTATATCGTCTCTTGCAATATGTTCTCACCAATTGGTAAAGTAACACCAATTTCCACCGAAAAACGTATATAATGACAAGGATGCTCGTAAAATGATTTAAAGGGAGACATATATATAAGATACTAATATATGTTATTATATGATAACTACACTATGTTTATATTCACTTCTCATGACCCAAAAAACCTTTACACAAGATATTATCATGTCATCCATTGGTTGGATTTCCCTTTCAGAATTTCCACCCATTTTTACATTGGAATATTTAAAGACATAAACATACCCATTGGATGATGATTCTCTTCCTGAATTTCTCATTAGAATGTAATATTAGGAAATAATTCACAGAGATGCTTTTATGATACCCACTAGAACCATGCTTTCAACACTTTATAATGTTTTTTACATCCAAGGATGAATAGCTAATATCGAATGATGGTAAGAACTAAGAATATGATTCTAATAAGTAAAACCTATGAGATTATCATCTATAAACTGAAAAAATTATCTCAAAACATAACTGTATGCCTCAAGGGTATCCACACCATTTATTTATTACCTTATATAAAAACCATCATAATAGATGTTGTAGAAACTTTAACTTACTCCATAAAATCAATAACAAAAAATTAAAAATTAAAAAATTAGAATCACTTTATTCTATATAATGTAGATGGATATCTATTATGAGTTTCATTAGTTTCTATAGTTTCAAATAATCTTTAACCAATAGAGCATATGAACTCTTACTCAGTTCATCCTCCATAGTGTTCTTTTTTCCTAGAGTATACATCTAGTCAATGTCAGAGTTCTAATGATACTCCATCTATATGTACTACCTTAAATAAAAATATCACTATTGAAAAATGTGTTTTGAATTCCAATGATCTGTAAACACTGTGAATTTATCACCAAAGGGATAATGATTTCTATTTTATAAATCATGGACCACATCATCCAGTTTTTAAATCATACTCTTTGTATTTATTCTCATGTATCCATAACATACATGATCCATAAGAAACAGCAAGCTTTGCCTTCTTGAGAAGAAATCCCCACCAAGATCTTTATTCATCATAACAGACTGCTTAGCTCATATAGACTCTTGAAAAATTTAGATATATAATGATGTAAAAATAAAAATATGCTCATTAAAGGATTTATAGAATTAACATTTTCATTGTAATAAGAATAAATTCCTCCTCAATGATTTCATTAGTGATGATAATCATGAAATATCATTTGAAAATTTCAAAAGTATCCCAATAAGATGGGGGAACTATGTATCTCTATGATATTCCATATTTTTTTCCATTATATAATATATTATATCACTTCGGGATCAATAGAAATTCCTTTTTATTAAATGAAATTTCGAAGGATAAATACATGATGTATCCAAAAATAAAACTCTGATTACTTTTTATACAAATGATGCTCCCATAATATTCCCAACACTATAGAAAAGTGTTTTTCATGAGAATATTTTATCATAGAATAAATTAGTATATCATTAATAAATACCACCAAAATGAGATCATGTTTTCCATAAGAGATTTAATTCATCAATGACATAATGAAAACTAGTTCGTTTGTAATAAATAATTGTATAACCACACACAAATAATTTCAATATATGAATCTCATATCTATCATCAGAATGTCCATCTTTGAATCTCATAATGGGAGATTCCTTGTGTGTACGTCAATTTTAAAGAACCAATGATATCCCCTAATTTGATTAAAAAACCTTAATGCATGGAATTGGATACTGATACATTATTATAAATGGTTAATCTTATAATAAACCACAAAATTGTAATGCAATATGATAACCACTTTACTGAGATGGTTCAGTTCACACCTAAGTTATTTTCAATGTGTACCTGAAGGATCAATGTTTTGAATTGGGGTTCTAGTAAAACATTCTATCTCGTGTCTTCTAGTTCAAATGTAAAATATGCGATGAGGTTATTGATCATGTTTTGTTTGTGTAGATCCATCGTAGCTGAAAGTACTATTTATTTGTAATAATGATAGAAGTGAGAGAGGAATGTGATAGTTCATATGAGAAGAAATGTATTGGAGATGATTAGGATCTAAAGTGATGTTGAATATTGGGCCATCCTTCCAAATTGTCTTCATTAGGGTATTCATAAGCCATATCAATCCTATCAAATCGGCACTGGAAGGTGGGGCATGTTCGGTTTACCTATTCAACTCCACCCCTACCATGTAAATAGTGTAGAACCATGGGGTTCTTGAATAATGGTCCTAATGTTGAACACCATTATCATATAGGTGATGGTTCTACAACATCCAAGTTAATATTAGTCGATTCAGAACCATCTAGGTCTACAAGTTCTTGGTTGGAAAGTTATGGTGGTAGGACTTGATTTTATTGAGGGAATATTGTGTTTAAGGTAGATCCACATGTCAGTGGTCAACCTTGTTCTTAGGCAGAGAATTGATACTTCATTCTCAGGATTGTGCACTTGTAGGATCAGATACAAGGCCTATGATAATATGATGTATGATTCTTATTGCATCGTCCATGATTTTGGTTTTGGGTTATAGTGGTACATCTATTTATTTTTTCTCTTACAATCATGTGGATGTTTTGAAATTTATAATAAAGATAATTCCATAAGGGATAGTGTTGGTGACCCCCAATTGAAAATAAAAGAGAGTAGGGTTTGTGGTTTCCATCGTGTATCCTCACCGTGTTAGGGGTCGGGTTGGAATTTGATTCCATGGTTTTAGATATGTTACACTATGTCACGATCCTCAATATGGATCTAATGGTTATTTTTCATGTTCACATCAATTTTTATCATCATATATTGAGTTTTTTAGAACCTAATAGAGATTTTATGGGTTTCCAAGGTGAACTGGATCCCAGATAAAGAGGCTCTTGACCTCCACGTACATTATTGGGGAGAATTAATTTCTTTAAATTGTCATTCATCCTAGAATAGGATGATGGAGATATTGAGAGAGGATTACTTCATGTGGTAGGTAAGTTCCTAGAAAAATTTACAGATGATTTTTCAAGCCCACCTTTGGAAGGGATGTCTATTTCACTATGAATTTGGCACCAGGGGAACAACTGATATCTATTCCCTATAGCCCAACTAAGTGGAGATAATAAAAGATACACATGGATGATTCAAAATCCAATGGATTCATTCTTTTGAGTATCTCACCATGGGTTTCCACTATATTTTTTAAAAATAAGTTCAGCAGATCTATTTGTTTGATAATCATTTAGAAGAATATCAACAATGTGATGATAGAGAAAAAATAACTTTTCCTCTAAATTGAAGACCTTTTTTATTATCTCAAGGGGTGAGGTGTTCTCCTATACCGATTCTGTTATGGGTAGCACCAAGTCATATTCATAGAAGAGAATGTAATTAAGATGGATATATGAAGTAGGTATGAACACGTTGAGTATTGGGTCATGCCTTTAAGTTTAAATAATTCTCTAGTGGACTTTTTGAAGCTAGTGAAGAAGGTGTTCCACCAGTACATTGATATTTTTTGTTATCTGTGGATGAAATCATAGTCTATTTAGGGAATAAAGAGGATCATGAATGACATGTGAGGATTATGATAGGAACTTATTGGGACTATAACCTATATGATATTCCATTTTATTGAACCTTCTAGTCTATGGAGGTGATGTTTTTGGGTCATATTGTCTAAGAACAAGGGGTTTCAGTGGACTTTGAGAAGATTATCGTACTGATGTCATGGGAGAATCCAAATAATTTTTTTGAGACTAGAATCCTTTTTTCCAAGATGGGTATTTCATGAAATTTTTGAGATATTTCCCCATACATTTATCTCCAATGATTAATCATACATGAAAATGGGTAATAGATTAATTTAGTTGAAAGTATTAAGCTTATTATGAGAATATTAACTAATGGTTGACCATATAAAATGTTTTGATATTTCTAAAACCTATGAAGTGATAGGTTGAATATTTTGACTCTTTAGGGATGGGACTAGGGTTTTTACTGATTTAGTATATTCATGTTGTGTCATATAGATCAACCAAACTTTTAAAACATAAAAATAATTACCCAACCCATGATTTGAGAATGTAGTAGTGATGCATTACTTAAAGACGTGACATCATTATATTTTTGGGATTAGATTATTGGTTCATTAGGATTACAAGACCCTATATATATTTTACCTTATAATTATTTGATATTTAGGCAGCTTCTTTGGGTTTAATACCTTCAAGGGTTCAGTTTTGATATCATGCACACCCAAGAAAAATTTAATGTTGTAAAAGACTCCTTGCATATAAATGTTTCAGTGTATTCTCTGAAATTATCTAGTGATTAATGTAACTAGATCAGTATCTTCACCTAGGTGAATTTAGAATTCAGGTCATGTTGTGGATGTTAATTATTGAATAATTTTTATCAACACCCTCCCTCATATAGTTTATTCAGTAGGATCAACCTAGTAATAAGTTGTGATAGTTGGATATGCAGTTATTAAATGGTGTTGTTGTTCCCAAAGAATTGTCTTTATTTTTAGATGGGGTTATTTGTTTCAAAGTATGTGTGGTGGTTATTTTTTCAATTTGAATGGTGTTGATACATGATAACCACCCGTATTAGTGGGTTGTTCAACTTGGTACACCATGATTTTTTATGATTTTAATCATTAATTATGGTTCCTCGGTATGAGAAGCGAGATAGATGACTTTGTATCCCAGTGTGATACATGTCATTGGGTTTAATTTTACCACAAAATACCCGATTGTTTACTCCATTAACTAACTATTCCTACTTGTGTGTGGGATGATGTTTCATTGGATTTCATTAACGGATTACCCCATACACACAACGGTTTGTACGACCTTTTTAGATTACCATTATAGTTGGTAAGGTGGTATACTAGTCACCTTTTCCATATCATTTGAATTAAAATCATGATGTATTCCATGTGTCTTAGCAGAAAAATTATAATATTGGTTTGTCTCATGTGCTGAATTGGGAATATATGGAATTGGAGCCCAACATATCGTTATTTGAGAAACCAACATATATTGTGTATTCCTAGGATAAAGTGATTCAAGGGAAGTCTATACTATTGTTTCAGGTTCCCTAGAAGCAAGGTAAGGTTGGGAATGATCTGTGGGAGTATAAATCATTGGTTGGGGTTTAGTAACCATTTTTTATGATTGGACTCTGGAATGAATTTTCTAGGGAAAAAATTTTCCATGATATTAAGAATTGTCACATATGTCATATTATTCTGAGGAATTATTCTGATTATTTTTTTATAATCTATGTTGTGTGGATTTATCGACTGTTTTTAGAAAAAAATGAAGTATTTATACATGAAATATATTGGATCATAGTTGAAAAAATGATAGTAGAAATCATACACCATCCTTATAATTTTTTTGAACCATATAATATGGAATTATCCAGGCTGTCGGGACAACCACAGAAGCATGTGGCTAACCATTATCCTAGACCAATGGTTTTGTTTTGGGGTGTACGGTCACCAAGTGGATGTGTAGCCTCCCCCAAGAAACTATGTGGCCACATTAATCATTGGAAATATAGGGACACATGACATCAACCTGATTTGGAAAACAATGAGGGCTAACCATGTATCCCATCTAGGTTATTAAATTTCTAGAAATTATCATTCTATTATCCCCAAATTTATCCCCTATTCGACATATTGTATCCCCAATTAGAGATTTGTAGCACTGGTTTCCCCCTCCTCTCCGATATTCCCCTTTGGAACCTCGATTTTGGGGTGGTTTCGGTGAATTCATCAAGAAATCATCTAGTAAGCCTCACCTATAAGGATTTGTTCATTATTCCAAGTCACATTCTCATTATTCCTTGTTTTCTTACTTCTGAATCTAGTTATATTCCTTAAATTGGGTTGAACCATGAATACTTCATTTAATATTGATGATTTTTTAGTCTTTCCATTATGGGGTCATCTTGAGGTGAAATAACGGTTTCCCACCATATTACATAATTTTACATTTGTTAGGTCGGTGATTCGATGATTTCAAATTATTAAATGATTTTGGTATTCTTTATTTTCTTCTTGAATGTGTTCAATAATTTTTTTTAAATGGTAAAAAATTTGTTTTAGTAACATTAATATGATTTTTTGGGTTTAATGATGGTTTTATAAAAGACATTATTTGTGCTTCATGTGTTCATCATTATTGGTCTTCGTAAATATTTTCCATAAATGGTGTAAGTGGGGAGAAATGTGTTCCCAAATGGATTTGGAGTGAATATCGATTTGAAAGAGGTATTTTTTATTAAAAATGATGGGTATTCATGTGTATTCATATTGTTTAAAATTTTTATGTGGAATTAGGGATTTATGTGTCGTAGGAAATGAAATGTAGAATAAAGGGAATCCAAGGTATTTTGGTGGGAAGACAAAGGCAAGTATGCTAGTTGAATATATTGGGGAGAGGCTCATATTCTTTTAGTAGGATTGACACTACAACAATAAGAAATATTTGATAATAATTGAAGACCAATATACCTTGGTATAGATTTCCCTCTACTGTCTTGTGTATGAGGACACTGTAGGTTATGGTTGTTATACAATTTTCGATGAGAAACAAGGTTCCTAGGTTCCCACAAAAGATAGAACCTTTAATGAATACCAATGGTTCCATATTGTGATTTTGGGATCACCATCGACATATAGTGGGCCTTTCCTTCATTTTAGTTTCATGGTATTATTTTCATGAATATATTTTCCTTAATGTTTTTCCTTTTAAATGTTTCAAATTAATTTTATTAATACATTAATGTTAATTTTCTTACAATGAAATGGCTTGGAATCTCTCTTTTTGGTACAGTAGTACTGTGATTTTTCTCACAACCAACATTCACCCTCATGTGTATGTAGAACTAACTACTTTTGACCCTGATAATGGTATGATGTATCATGGTGGGGATTGTGGACCATTTTTCTTGTATTCCTCTCATTCAAGTGTTTTTGGAGGTGTCTTGAAGGTGATGGCCCTATTTTTTCATAGAGGTTGTGTGGTGTAGTAGGTTAACCTCAAATTTAGGTATTTTCATTTTTTGTTGAACTTGTATAATTTATTTCACGAATTTTTGTATATATATTATATTAGATATTGATAATAGTCTGATGTTACACTTTGAGCACCGTTCATGATTATTTATCATTGGTGGATGCATTCCCCCAAGTATATTATTAACACCCACAAAATAGTTTCCAACCCATGGGGATTGAGAATTACATTCATGTCATTCCACAGTCTTGGTTATTTATTGGGTATGATGAAACCCTAGTTTGGTTTGTGAAGGGGAAGAGAATCCTGGAATCTGTATGAAGGGATCTTGGTGGCTATTCCTATTTGTAAAATATTGGAGTCATGCTATTAAATTATAAACATATATAATGAAACCCCCTCATGCAATGGATAAACAAAAAGGGTTTGGATTGACACTCATTATATGATAAATTATTTCAACTACTAGGAACACATTCATTATGAAATCCAATTTCCTATGTCCATGGTGGTTAGAGACAATTAGTGATAACAAACTCCAAGGACTATAGACAAAGGAAGTGAATAGGCCACTACAACTGTAGAAGTGGATCTTGAAAATGATTTCATGATAGGTTACTTGTTATTCATTCATGATTATGGGATTTAATTTTTTTTTCATGTTATTTCATAGAGTGTATGTTTTGTAGAACAATTCAAAACTACAACAAAACTTAGGGGATGAACTATATTTGAGAACAATAAATAGAGTAATTGTTACCCCCAAATTATATAACTCTTCCCCGATCAATTTTTGTAGATTTATTATACTATAAAGTTTTTTCACTTAGCCTTTAATATAGTTTAATGATATATTGGCAATGGATTTGATGATCTTATACAAAGAAAACATCATCTTTTATGGCTGGGAGATCACTCTTCATATCCCGATTCTTCCTCTAACAATATACAAGTGTAATGTGAAGGATGAATCTTCTAAGGAATCATCTAAAAAAGAATGGTTGTTATTACCATATGTGTAAGAAGACCAATCCAAAATGAATTATACAAAAGATGGAATCATTCTAGAAGAAATACTAATTGTGGGGAACTTTACTCATGTATTTGGTGAAGAGATTATGGGTCTTCTCTATGAAATTGTGGTTGATTTCTTCATCAAATATACACCAATATAACTAATCATATCCAATACTCATTAAAAAATGTACACCATTGATTTGGAAGAGATATTAACTACTTAAAAGTGAATCTGGAAATTTGTTTTATAAGATTGAGTGATTCAATGTGGGGTGCACTAATCCACTTCATCACGAATAATGTTTGGTCAATGAATCTATATATTAAATATCCTGACGTATAAAAACTAATATGAATAACAAATATCCCGTAATAATAATAGATGACTTGATTTATCAAAGATGTGGTAAGCAATATATCTCTAACATAGACCTTTGGTCAGGATATCACCAATTTAGGATTTGGAAAGAATATATTCTCAAAAATTCCTTTAAAATATGGTATTTTCACTTTTAGTTCATAGTGATGATCTTCATACTCAATATTCCTCCTAAAATATTAATGGAACCGATGAACTGTGTCATTAGATATTACCTCTAAAAATTTATGGCTTTGTTATATATATGACATTTAGATATAATCTAAATAGTAGGACAAGGAAGATAAGTATTTGAATTCTATGATAAAGACATTATGAATGGAAAACTAATATAAAGAGTAATAAAAAAATGAATTATAGATGAAGGTAGTACAATTAATGGGGCATGTTAACACCAATAATGGAATGTTTGTAAGACCCCGGTTTGTTTAGTAATAAATTAAAATAACAATTTAAATTGAGTATTTTAATAATAATACTTATAAAATATTTAATCTAAAATTGGTTTAAATTAATTTTCAAAAAAATACAATTTATCAGTATAAATTTTTCTAAAAGAAAAATATATATTTTTTAACTTGGATATATGTATTGAATTTTATCCTTAATCAAATTATATTGCAATGATAGAAATAATATGTTATTTATTTTATCAGAATTTTTGTTCATTAAATAAATTAATATTATCAAATATTATATGTTGCGATCTTAAAATGTCGAACATATTTTTTATTTACATTATTTTTTACAATGATATTACATTTTTAATGTGATTTTAAATGTTGATGATTTATAAAATATAATTATAAGAAATATGATATTTTTGAAATAATAAATATATATAATATATATATATAAATGAATTTTTACATATATAAAAAGTTATACTGGTTGTTTTTATATATATATATAAAAGTTATTTAATAAATATGTATATATTAATAAATACTTCATACGATCGTTTTATTTTTATTATATATACATGTTTTGTTTCCTTTTGATTATATATATATATAGTTATATGTTCTAAATATATATACATATTGTATTTTATTTTAAACAATATGTGTTTTTTTAAAAGGAAATTTTTATAATGTTTATCATATATATATATATATATTGTAAAATGTAATATATATATATAACTATTTTATATAATGTTTTCAACATATAATGTTTTATAACATGTTTATAAAATTTTAATATATATAACGTTTTTTTAATGTATAACGTTTATATATATATATATTATCTTTTTTTAATTTTAATATATATATATCGTTTTTATTTATAACATTTAAAATATATATAGATTTTAAAACATTTAATATACATTTTAATATATATATATATATACAATGTCACGTTTTTCTATGTATGTAATAATAATAAAATAAAGTGGCTTGAATTCTTGGAAAGAGAGGTTTTGAACTACCTTTTCATTTAATGGTATTATATTGATTGATTTTTGTGAGTGTGTGGCATGGTATTGGGGTTAATAAGTCAAAAGGTGTAAAAGTGGAATAGTGTTTTGTCATGTGTAGCAAAAAAATGAATTAAAGCAAGCTTCTCATGTAAGCTTACTACAACCTACATGCTTCACAAAGAATCTTACAACATCATATAGATTTTAGGTTATAAATAATTGTTTCAAGATGACCCTATATTCATGTTTTATTTGAGTTATTTAACTTTCTAAATGTTACACACATAGTGTCAGGGGTATTGCATACCCTTCTTGAGCACTACACCACCCATAGTGTTTTCTGCGCCCCTGCCTGGTGCATCCAAGCCTTAACATGTAGTCTAAATCCACAAAGGTATAGTTTTATTTAGTTATGTGTTTTTAAAACCCATATATACATATATGTGTATATACAATTATATATAAATTCAAAACCTATTCTATTTTAACTTTTCTAAATGATGAACATTTGAATTTAAATGATGTTAATTATTCCCATGATTCTTGTAATGAACTATTTTCATTTGGTTTCAATTTACAAAACCTCTATATATATTAATACAGTTTTGTATATGTATATATGTATATCAATCCTATATCAGATTTAAGGTTTTTAAAATGGGTTATTGATGCGTTATTAAGGTTTTCTCAGTCATAATCTGCATAAGGTTTATTCATTTAGAATTCTATTTTTTAATCTATATTTTGCAAGGGGTATTTAATTTATTTCAAACAAAAATAATTATTTTTAAGTTAATGTTTTATTGATTATATGCATATGGGTGTAATAGTGATTTTATGTATATAATTTTTTTGTTAATCGTTATGCTTAAAATGCACATATACATAGCCATATGCATATAATATACATGTTCTTTTTATTTATTTATGAATGTCAAATAAGTAATGATCATTATATTAATGAAATGTCATGTGCATCAATAATATTTTATGGATAATATATATACATATTGTTTTTACTAAATATATATGTATGCACGATGTATGGTTAATGAGTCATTTTGTAAAAAGGAAATTGAGAAAAATGATTTGTTAAAAGGAAAATTATATAAGAAAATTCATGTGGGGATATGTTCATAAGTAAAACTACTACTCTAGAGAATGAAAATTATATCCTATAAACATATATATTCATAAAAAAATATATATGTGCATGGATATATAAATATAAATTTGTACACATGAATACTTATGTATCAAATGTTGTTTATAAGTTTTATCATATGAAAACCCAGAGTAGATATATACGTATTTAAAGCAAGCTTAAAAATGATTTTAGAAAACCTGACTCTCGAGTGTGATAGAAAGAAAGGGATTAGGCATGGACCCATAATGGCTTATAATTAGTCTAGTAGTCTCAGAATTAGTTATTTAGTTTTTTGAATATTGACTTCTGTTTTCAGAAAAACACTGGAGTATATTTGAGTAATTTTAAACATAGGTATCTTCTAAAAATTGAACTATTATTTTGATAACGTAATTAATTTCAAATGATATTTAAAGAAATGGTATTTCTAAATGTTTATATACCAATTTTCAAAGAATATTTATCGATGGTTTTTAAACCCCCTACTGAGCATCTTGTGTGCTCGGCCCAAGTTTTTGAAATGTTTTTCACTAGTTTCCAGAGATGGTCATCATTTTTTTAGTGCGCAGAACCAGAGATAATCTTTCAGTTAGATTTAATTTTTTTTTCTTTGTAAATATGATATTTTTAAACATGTATCTATTTCCATAACCTAGAATAGAATAAGGTCATCTTGTATGTCATGTCTATAGTTGGGTCTGTACAATGTCTATATACCCTTATATGAAAATGGAAATTGAGAACTATCATGGACTAACATATGTAACACAAATAATTTGATTTGGTGGAATAACTATTTATTACCATTAATTTTTGGAAACAACATTGGATTGTCAAACCATATCACCATGATATCTTGAATGAGAAGAATGTTTTTAAAGTGTAGTGAATTTGAAGAGAGATTTAAGGAATTAAGGAATAGGCTTATCACTGTGGATGTATTCATGATTCCCTCGGGTGTGTAATTTCCTTGGTATATATAGATGCTTAAAATAAGGTTTTGGTCTTTGTGCTGATGAAAAATGGAATGTTTAAAACCAAAAATCAATTTTGTTTATAGTTCAATAGAATAACTATCCAACAGATTATCTGAAGTGAGCTATAGTGATCATTGTATTGAAAATAGAGAAACAATGTGTCTATGGGAGAAAGTGTATAATATAATAAGATCATAAGTCTCAAAAATATAAATTTACCTAGGAGGAGAATAATACGCACTAGTGAATACAGTTATAGAAGGGCAAAAACATATTATTTCTCAATCCATTACCATTTTGGGAAAGAAAACGTTATTTTAAATGCTCTGTGTAGAAGTATCAAACAACATTATCAAGGATAATAATTTAAAGGGATCCAATCTTCATAGAATGGATGATAATGGAAATGGGAATCAGAAAAGAGGGAACATAACCATTACATACTTAACTAATTTATAAAACATCTATTATGGAGAAGATAGAGTATTCTCAAAGGCATCATGTAGAAATTATGAATAATGTTGAAGCTTTACGGAATGGGAAATATTTAGTGTTCAAAATTGAAAAAGAATGATTTATATGATTTGGATAATTGCTATGTGTACCAAAAATTCCTTATATAAATAAGAATATATTTAATGATGAAAATAGATTGACCATATCCATTCACCCATATATCTTGAAGATGTATTGTGATCATTAAGAGATGTATTAGTCGTAAAATATAAGGAAGGATATCATGTAATACTCATGAAATTTTTTGGTATTTTTCAAGTAAAGGATTAAAGGAAAAATTCAAATGTGCGGATGATACCATTACCCATACCTATATAGAAATGGGAAAACATCACTATAGATATTGTCAATGATATTATAAAGACATTAACTGTATAAAATTATATATGTTTATGCAATTGAATCAGTATTAAAAAAATACTCACTTAATTACAATTTTATGGGAAATATCACTCAAAAAACATACAAGGATATACATAAATATGCAGTGAGGTTTACTATAAGACCACTATCAATTTTATCTAGTTAATATTTGATATTTACCAAAATGTTTTATAAGATTCTACAAAATTCATAAAAAAGAGTTTATCTTTAATAATGAATATCATCTTGAAATTGATAGCCAATCTAATAATATTATCCCTTCACTAGAAAAAACTTTGATAGCAAGATCAATTTTCTTAAAATGTGGATGAAAAAAACAACATCATTGGGTTAACCTATAATATAATAATATATTTTACTCAAAAATAATAATTTATCCTTATGAAGTTGTTTTTGGGAATAGATGTATAACACCTTCATGTTGGGATAATGTTTCTTAACACAATCTATTAAGAACAGACGTGGTTTAGAAAATAATAGATAAGGTCAATACAATTTAGTAAAACATTTGGGATTCATAGAGTTGACAGAATATTTATTCTAATAATCAATAATGGAACCCAGAGTTTGAGGTTGCAGATAAA
The DNA here is from genome assembly GCA_963277665.1 of Viscum album. NCBI lineage: Eukaryota > Viridiplantae > Streptophyta > Magnoliopsida > Santalales > Viscaceae > Viscum > Viscum album. The sequence goes on along the minus strand of OY728159.1, from coordinate 595,559,653 downwards.
GTGTTTTTTCACATATCTCTATAAAGGGTAGTCATGTGACTTGGGAAGATTTTTTTGAAGACCTTAGTTTTTCATATATAGATATTATATCTAAATACCTTAATATTTAATACATTAAACAACTATCCATTCCATGACCATAAATGTTTTCAGACTTAAGATATTAAACATAAAATTATCTTATATAATTAAATATATTCACTAAATTCCACAATGATATTATCACCTAGTAATCTTCTCTTGAATACCCTACCTAAACATTTCTTCATCTCCTACATAAGGATACATAAAAACTATTGAGATGTGATGATAACTAAGGATACACATAGGATATTTCATTTCACGATCATATGAATTCATAAGATAAGAATAAGGTTAGGTCATCACGAAAATAACCTACAATGTTCATACCCAACCTATCATATATCATTAACAAGATTCCTATAATAAAAAATATCATTTCAAATAACATGTACAATAAGAGTGAAAAATCATCAAATTACCATATTTATTAATAATAGTAGGTCACAAAAATTTGAAACCATCATAAATATAGAAAATATTTTCCTATTTCATTATTAACTACTCTATCCATAAACTTAGTAGATCAGGTGACACATGTTTCCCATAGTGGATCGGGATCCACCATTTCCCCTTAGTGAATCAATCACATCGACTTTCTTATCAATTCTATCTAATAAGATATAAATTTTTACCCAATAAATTTGGTGGATATAATGGTACTGCCTATATAATAATAAAAATCATACATATGTTTGTGGAAATATCATAAATCATTACTCAAATCATAAAAAATTGAATGAAATGGGATTCAAAAACTTTTCATCATAACTTAAACCGTGAAAAGAATTTTTTTTCACAAATATCATTCCATAATAATCCTAAACCAACCAATAAAATAATTAGGATAGTGTCCTGAGATAATAACCCTAGTAAAGATTTTTTAACAAAAAATAATGTTATCTTATATGAAAAGTTAAGTTTTAAATATCACTTCTAATAATTTATGAAGAAAAATAAATTGTTCTTTTTCAAAATATTTCACATTAATGATCCATGAAATTATAATAGAAAATTTTTCATTGAAAATTACAATGTATTATTTTAATAGATACATCGAATTATTAAGACTTGATGGTGGGAAATCCTCTCATTCATTATATGTTAAAAACATTCCTTACTTCTTTTTATTAGAATAGTCATAATGTATATCATTTGGAAATAATCAATGAATCCTTTCAAACCATGTTATAAAAAGTTAAACATGAGTAAATATTAATTAAAAAATCACAAAATAAAATAAAAATTATTTGGTTGAAATTTTAGAACTGAAGGAAATTGATGAAAGGGTTATTTTTGAGGAAAATTTTAAAAATATAAATTTTTAAAGAATGTCCATTAGAAGTAGAATATCATTGAAGTGATCGTTAGTCAATAAAATAGATTTTTTTTATTATATATAAATAAAAATAAATATATTTAAAATAAAATATATTATAATAAAAAATTTCTCTTTTGTAATCTTGACATGGAATAATCAATGAAGTATAGGATTAAACCATTGAATAGAAATTGATTTAAGAAATCACTCATCACTTTATACTCAGTCAAATTTTATTCCACATAAATGTAAATATATAAAATAAAACATTTAATACCATTAAAATAATGATATTTTAGATACAATATATCAATTTGAAGTATATAAACCACAAAAAATAAATAAGTGGTGAATTTGGCATATATATCAAAAAGTAAAAGTGATAGGAGAAACCCAATCCTCAAACTTTCATTTAGTTTTGTATACTATATCATCCATTATAAATGATTAAAGATTGTTATTAATAAATCAACCGACTATAATAATATTTTTAGTGACTTATATGTATCTTTTATAAAATATTTCCACCTACTCATTAATAATATATCATTATTTTCATTTTTTCGAGAGAAATCATTTTGTGGTTTCACAGTTAGTTCATTTTTGTATAATTATGGATTTTTTTTTTAAATTGTAAATAAAGCTACATAATTGAAAATAAATTGTATTCATGAATATATATAATTATAATTAGTCATATATATCAATTTTCATTCTCTAAAGTGAATGATTCATTTGATAAGATATTAATAAGAAATGTTTAATTTGTTTGGGTGTTTTTCCAGTCGCCACAAACAGGTTTCATTTTATTGATTATTATGTCTCTATATTTATTCTACAAAATGAAATAGGATATATTATGCCTTTTATGTAATTATTTAACCATAATAATACTTTTATGACCACTCATCAATTTGATAATTGAAGATGAAAAATCATTATCCATGGAGATGGTTAACAGCCATAATATGGACAATGGATTTGATTCTTTGAATAAGAGGATATATGAAAAGGGGTAGATATAAAATATTATCAATATAACATTATATATTATACATGATACAATATTAATTATTCTTTTATGGATGAGTTAGTTTAATATAGGATATAAAAATAAAATAAATTAAGAGATGTTGTCAGAGAATGTTAATTCTTGAATATCATCTCCCACATGAACCCCTTAAAAAACATAGAAGTGGAATTAAGGTGATTACAGAAAAATGTGGATATAGTGAGAATGAAGATGAGGATGTATGGAATCTATTTTAGAAATTTCTATTATTAAAAGTAAATGGGGGTGTTGTTGTGTGGTATTTATACATGATGATGATTAGTTTTAAGTCATTCAATAATGATTATTTTATAGGTACATACAACAAAAGTTTAGTATAAATAATTATAAATATTATCGATGATAATTAATGTCTTAAGGACATGTTAAAGTTGATAAACACATCATCCACCCATTTTTTGTTGTAGTATTTATTTATTTTATGATTTTACCTTTTATATATAACCCACTATAATATTTTACGTATTCTGTTGTAAATCATTTTTACCATGGTAATTATTTTATTCATAAAAATGAAATTAATCTTAAAACATATCCATACCTACTAATTAATAATTCATGACTGTTATAATTTAATGCTTTCTTAATAATTTTCTTGTGGATGTGATCATTCGAAGGCTTCCAGTTTTTCTTCACCTTTGGGTTTTGGAGGAGCAACAAGTATTTTTCCATGATCGATCCACTCAAACGACCATTTACTTAGCCAATGAAATGATTAATGATATTCATAAAAATTTATCAGGATCAAACATAACCATTCATCTTTACATGGATAAATTATATGGTACAGTTGATTGGAGCTACATCATCAGAGTCATGAAATGTATGAGTTCTTCTATGAAGGTGGTTGATATTTTCGATAGGTGTATTGGATCTCTGTGGTTTTCTATCACCATTTCTAGTAAAAACTATTGCTTAATAAAATATTCTCATGGCCTCAGACTGGGGGATACCTTCTCCCTAGTGTTTTCATTTTGATTCTAGATGTCTTTTTTGGTACCTTAACAGAAGCAGCCATGATGGCATTGTTCATCCATTTATGTGAAAGTCGAACCTCAATGGGATTTTATACATTTTTTTCTAATGATATTCTCACTTTTACCAATGGAGCTATCGGAAAAATTCATGCTCTTAACCAGATTCTAGACAATAATTATTCTTGGAGTGGCCACATAAATAACCATTAAAGGAGTTATATCATTATCTTAAAATTATGCTTGGATAGAAGAGGAATGAAAATTGAAGAGATGATGGGGATCGATGACGGAAGTTTCACATTTAGTATACAGGGGACCCTATTCTCTCAAGTATAATATGTATCCATCACTTTGATAAAATTGTTGATGATATTTATTCTTAGAATATCAGTTCGATAAAGTGATTTCTCTCATTTGGAGAATGACAAATCCATTTCAACAGCATTTTATCCTTAATTAATATGAATGTTCTTGCTGCCACAATTTTACCCAATTCAATCCTTATCACCTTTGAGAGCATCATGGATAGTTTTATTTGAGATGAAAATGTAGAGGGGAGATGTCACTAGTAATCATGGGATAGAATGGAATGTGCTTCAAAGGAAGGTTGTATCAATCTTAATAATGTCTGGGACACCATGTCCTTTCCCTATTCCAAGCTATCCTACGTTTTGATGTAAGAGAATTATAATTACACCAGCTTCTTGAGGCAAAAATATGACCTAGCGTTGGAATCATATATTGGTAGATTCACCAAGTTGTGGGTGGTTATTCGTCAACTCTCTCTCGGCCATCAACAACACTTGAAATTGATTGTGTGCATCGAATTGATCAGCTTATGGAATGATAACTAGATGGGGTTTGATCTGAAATTTCAATGCAACCAATTTCCTAACATCATGTTTTCTAAGGTGAATAATATCCCTACCTTTTCCTAGGTTTTTCTCAACCATCATATGTATGAGGTTCATCAAGGTATTTCCTCCTCCTCTGAACCGGACAAGATGGTGTTTATAGGGTCTTCATGTTGTACATTCACTTATAAAGCATATCACCTCTCTATGTATATATGAATTACCACGGATATTTTTGGTGATTTCTTATGGATTAAATACTTTCCTGCTAAATATATATTTAATGTTTGGTGTCTCTGTAATCATGATATTCCCATGGATTAGGGGATATAATAGAAAAGGGTTTACCTCGCTTCTCGCAGTGAATGTTGTTGTATCCCCTATGTTGAGTCTAGTGAGCATTTTTTCTTCTTCTGTGACTGGTCATACACCATCTGGTTGGTTCTGGGTTGCATCACTGGAATCATCATCCGTGTGATTTTAGGCAATTCCTTCTTATCATCTTGGATTCATGGCTCAATTGATCTCTCCCAAGAACATTTGGCTTCGATGACTCTCTTTATCTTTGGGTGATGCATTATATGATCTACTCAGAATAAGGCCAGAATTAAAGGATCCAATCACACTTGTATAACTATTAATGTTTAGTCTAGGGCATTGGCTTAGGAACTTATCTGTTAATCTGGTAGGGGAATCTCTCTCTATCTCTTCGATGGATGTTAGCCCGTAGTAGTGAGGGAATCCCATAAGTGGGGAAACTCTCCCACTGAATTTGGGTGAGGTGGAATCCTCCTATGTGGGTCCGTCTTCTGAGCATCGATGAATAATGCAAATATTGTCTAATGCGAGGTCGAGGGGTAGTGTGGGACATAATTGTTTTAGGGTATCTTTCTTTCAGATTTTTCTAGGGCCATGTGACTCCCTTAAGGATGAATTTGTTACCTTGCTTAGTGGATTTTCATTAGGTCACTACCATTGTTATTCTCCTAAAAATGAGGAATCTAATGCATTTATTCTAATCAATTAAATCAATGGAGTGAGATACACTCCTAGTCCATGATATATAATTTTCATAAAATGCATGGATTTCCATGTTAACGATATCTAGCTTACCAATAACTCGAGAAAAGGTAACATGGTTGCAGATTTCATGGCCTCAAAGGCATCAACTTGTTGTTATAGTACCATTTTTTCTTGTATTGGCTCCCCCTATATGTGTTAATCTAGTTCAGGCTGACTCCATGGCCTTGTACTACATTAGACCTCCTAGATTTTTATGGCCCTTGGTCCCTCTATTTTTGAAATAAAATTCCCATCATTGGATGGATGGATAAGTGAGTAGTACTGATTCATGTAATTTAATCTCCCTAAAATAGAATCTCTACTAATTATTCTTTATAAGATATATCTTACTCCAACAGCATGACCACTATCTACAGTACAAGTGACAAACTAGGTTTGTACATCATTATGAGAGATACATGTAATAGATCATAAACATGAGACAGATTCAGTTGATATAGTGACTGATAAGCTACCATCCATATTTTATTATTAATTTCAAAATAAAAACATTGTCAATATTTGATATTTCATATTCAGAACCAAATTTGGATATTTCAAAATTCTATTATGGGTATCCCGTATCATGAAAAGTGTCAATAAAACATCCTCTGAAAAAGTGGGAAACTAATAGGTGAAGGTGACCACAATACTAGGGTTCTGATTAGTATAACACTAGCGGAAACTGAAAATATTTACATGGAGGATAATTATATCTATCTAGTTTTGATGTATAATAGTAAAGAACATGTTCAAGATGAATCCAATGACCAAAAATTCATTGAAAGAAGAGTGGGATATAATTGATTACTGATTGTTATCTATAACGTCCCATACTAAGTGCCACACACTGGTGCCCCAACCCAATTGGTCACATGACCTCAACAGTTCCTCCCCATACTCTAGAGGCTTTCAACTATTATTAATAGACTAATTAGTTGATCCTGGAGAGACTATACCCTCTATTATAAAATTAATACACAATATAAAATGAATAAACAATAGAAAAATCATGTATAAACATAAAAAGGATGAAAATATTTCAAGATTATCTATGTAAGAAACACAACATCCACCTAAAATTGAAAAGATATTATGATAATTTATTTTTCAATTGTTTAAAATGAAACTCAAAAGAAAGAAACTGATGATTCGGCTGAGGGTCTGGAATTACATCTACATTGCTCAACCAGGCTCCATTCCGACTCAACCTTCTAGCATGGTCCCTTTCCCTTTACCATTCCAGCTTCCCTGAAATATATTTAGGTACCGATTAGGCACCCTGATTATTGTCTGTGTAAAACATAGTAGGCCACCACCAACAACATCAAAAAAAAATCTAGTCAATATAATGTATATGTAGTTTTATAGATAAAAAAGTACAATGAATAAGTAAACATTTATCAGATTATAAATTAATTTTATAAACCACATATTCCACTAAGATACATAGGAAATCCATACATCAATACCTAATTAGACCCGTGATGGGTTTGAACTATGTTACATATTCAATCGACAATTCTTTTAAGAAAATAGCCATTAATTATCCATTTTATTTCACTCTCATTCTTACCGCCACATGGAACTATAGTCCAATACATATGTTTTGGGTATATAATGGTATGTCGAGTAACCTATTTAACAATCCAACATATTTACCATGGGAATATAACATCATGTCTAGAACCCCCATTCCAAATCTTAAATATACATCATGGGCATAATATTTCATGTATAGAACCCCAATTATCGATCATGCACATTAAACATTGGTTTATATCATCATGTTTAACACCCAATTTATCAACCATATATATGGATATATCATTGGTGTAGATCATCATGTATGGGACCCCATTTTACAACTACCTTTTATATTAATGGTGTATATTTCTTTCCCTAACACCCGATTTTTCAACCATACATTTATTTTATTATTTACTTGCCTTAGATCATCTTCTATAGTACCACTTTTAACATCCATAATTAAAAAACAATAATCCTCTTATCATAAGTAACCCCCACTACTTTAATTAATTAATTCATAAATTATTTTATCCATGACTAATATAAGATTTGACAATTAATTAACAAAATAAATTTTCATTATTAATTCTATAATAAATTTACCATTTTATGACATCAAAATCTAATAATTAAATGGCCAATTAATTATTCTCAATTTACAAATATAGAATTTGATAATTTATAGAAAAATAATTATCCAAAATTTACCAATCAGTACATTAATAATTAGTTCACCAATAGATTATCATTATTGTGCATTTAATTTCTTATTTCAACCATCTCAATTCCCTCATAATTAATTCCCACACTTAATTATCAAATCCAAAAATCATGAAATCTCATTATTATTTATCCAATTAATTATCTCATTAATAATTCCTAAATATCTAAATTTCAAAAAAAAATTAAAAATTATTTTACCACATTGACTAATTCAATTAGAAATTTCAAATGATAAAAAACAATAGAAATTAAACTTCATCCATATATATAATAAAAATCATGAATATGGGATTTTGAAATTCGTCTACCTACCTCAATTCTCTAATGAATGATCACCCAGTGGAAATCCCCAAAATTGAGTAGCACAGTGATGTAGAATGGGTTCCTTATCTATAACCAAAATTAAGATTAAAAATCATCATATATCTAATATAGATCTAGATATACACTCCTGGATCTAGATTCACCATAATTAGGTCTAGATATAGAAAAAAATAATGTAACATTCCACCAAAATAATGAGAGGAGAATGGGAGATGAGCATGAAAGAAACGACATGGGATACACTTACTGGGAGGGGGTGAAGATCTTAGATTTTGCCATTAAATCCAGAATAAAATAGTTTATATGTGTTTTAATTCATCTAGAAAGATCAAAAATCATTCAAAACCAATTTGGTACGAGTTTGGGTCAAATGAGTGAATTCATGGGGATTTAATTGAATTTAAAATTAAATTTTGGGCCATTAAAATTATTATGCATGGTTTCTTTTGTAGGGGTACACTATTTTCCCTAATCATGAACCCACTGTGCACTTGTTATTTTTGGGATGAATCTATTTTTTATAGGATGCATGGTTTGACAAACCCTTCACAGTCTATGTGATCTCCAGTTTTCTAAGCTTGCATGGTTTCTTAGGCTGGGGCACATGGTTTCCTCAAACCATATTCAACTGTTTGTAGCCACCATTCCATATATATATTTCTCTATTTTAATCCAAAACACTCCCTAAGACAAAAATCAAAGAAAAATAAAGAAAAAAAGTATATGAAATCATGTCTGAGTCAACTTTGAAAAGTATGGGATCATACAATCTCCCAACCTTATAATAACTCATCCATGAGATGCACTCCCAACCATCTATAAGATTTAGAGGTGAATGGATTGGGCCAGTGATCTCGTATACATTTTTCCCTTTACCATGTCTTCTCCTATACATGCCCATGTTTCTACAATACAAGAATTGTCAGTATGGTGTTTCCCCAGAACAGTTTCTCAATAAGATCCAACACACATATAAGATGATATTCAAAGGATTCATCTATCTAAAGATCAAACTTATTCACATCGATCACATGAGAAGGGTTGGGGTGATACTTCTATAGTTGTGATACATGGAAACCATCTTACATAACTATGTACATATAAGAAGGAGCCAATTGGTATGTCATCCACCAGATTCTCTCCACAACCTGAAATAGTCCAACGAATCAAGGCACCATATTTCCCTTCCTCCATATCCTCGAATGAACCAAACAAGGTGAAAACAATATTAATATGTTATCACCCTCAATAAACTCTAGGGATCTTCTCCATTTATCAGCATACAAATTCTACATACTATGATTCATACCAATAAATTTTTGAATAAACTAATTGTGTGCCAATGTATCTGACATGAGACTCGATCCCAACAACTCTAACTAACCTACCACCATCTAGAATAAGAGTAAAATGAATATACTACCACAAATATCCTCATATGGATTCATCTAAATAGTTTTTAATAACTATTGTTGTAATCTAACTCCACTAAATCCATGTGCCTCTCTCAAGACTGACTAAAGTAAATTACAAATGGCCTAAGCATGTCTTTAAGAAATTGTATATGACGATCTGATTTCACATTTATCTGTGCATGAAAATTCTTGATAAGTAATACATGATAACTGAGAACATCCAAAGTATAGTAGTGAAATATGAGTGATGAACTAAAACTATAGAATGTGGCACCCTTTGATGACTTACTTTATCTTGAACATACAATGCTCTCAATTTTTCTACGAATAACGTCTCATGTATAGGAATGAAATGTGATACGTTATTATATTGATCCATAAAAACCAAGATAGTATCATTATTACATGGAATCATCATATGACCCACAATATAATCCATTTTCATTTCGTCCAAATTCAATTATGGAATGAGAAATAGCAGTAGAAAACCCTCAAGTCATTGATCCTATGGATTTACCTTTTGGAAGGTGTAGCATTGTGTCATGAACCCTGGTATCTTTTATCTCATTATTGGACACCAAAAATATCATCATAGGTCTCATTACATTTTTTGTAACACCTATATGTACCGCCCACTTCAAGGCATGAAATTATTGCATCACGTCATTTCATATGATCTTAGTCAAAATAACCCAATTTCTAACATATATAATCTCACCCTCATCTCTAATCAAATCATATGGTGACTCCCCACCATTAATATTTTCCTTCAATTTCAAACACTCTAGATCCTCATAATGCCTATCATGGATCCATATCAAAAGTGTATAATCCACTGAAACTGTTGACAAAGTTATCTTCTCTTGAATATAATGGATCACCACATACATCTCTGTACGTAAATCCATCAACTTCGGCTTAGCACTAGAGTCTTAAACTAAATGAGTCTATGTTTTCCAACTCAAGGTGTCAACCACACTGGTTTATTTCCCATGAATATATGAAATCTCAAAATAATATGACTTCATATACTCAACCCACATTAACTAATGAATATTAAAATCTCAATGTGATAAGATAGAACATAATATATAGTGATACATATAAACAATAAAATTATCTCACAGTTGATAGTGTCACCAACGATATATAATAAACCATTGATGCTAGATATAGTTCATTCATATGGTATCTATATTCATGTTTCCTCCTCAATTGATACCCATACACTATGAATCGTTCTTCTTGCGTCAAAATTATTCTGAGTCTGATCCAATAAGTTTTTCAATAAAACTTATACTCCCCACCAAGACTAGGTAGGGTCAAGAATGGGGTGGAAGACAAATTATTCTTCAACTACTAGTAGTCATTCTAAAAATATTCTGACCACTCATCCTTCACCCTCTTCATAGTCATGTAAATTAGCGATGCTCCAAAATGGTAATGGTTTTGGATAAAACTCATGTATTATCCATGTAACCCTTTAAATATGTGGATATCCAACATGTTCCTAGAATGATCTGCCAAAATCACTTCCCAAACAATATCTTGGTCCACTAACACACCTTCCTTCATGATGACGCACTGCAATGAGTTTACTAGATCATCCCAAAACTGACATTTAGATCCCATGGTGTATAGTCTATACTCTCTCAGTGTACTCTGAATGATGTCATGATATTGCATATGATATCCATGATTCTTATATTACACCAAGGTGTAACCCATGAACCCCACCACAAAATGATCTACGTATTAGTGAAAGACATTTTTCATCAAGGCCATAAATACTTTTGGTGCATTCTTCAACCCAAACTACATTATGATGAACTCATATAGGCCATACCTATTTCTAATGTAAGTCTTTGATATATTAGAATTCTAATCATTAAGCTGACGATCCCCTAATCTCAACTCAATATTCTAGGAAAAAAAACTCATATCAACAAGAAAAAAAATTAAATACACATAAGAGGATACTAGTTTCTCTATTATCATCTTGTTCAATGTTTTCTAATTGATAGATAGACGCATATTCCCATTAGCCTTATTTGAAAACAATACAAGTGATCCCAAAGTGATGTGATCGGTTATATAAACCCTTTTTCATCCAAATCTTCCATCCGAGTATTGAGATTCTGGAACTCTATTGGTTCCATTCTATATGGTGGAAAAGAGACTTTCCCATCGTCAGGAATGGGCTCAATAGATAATTCTACATCTCTCTCAGGTGGTAGCACTGAGAAGACTTTGAGAAAAACATCTTGATACTATTAAACCATTGTTGGAAAGGAATCGGTCTTTACACCACGATCATCTATTAATAAATTAGAATCCATGGATGTGATCTCTCATAGTTGCTGAGAAATTGGTCCCGATTGGCTTACATAGATTTCCCACTCTCCATGGTGAATATAATGGTTACCCTTATGAGACGTAAAATCTACTCTCCACTGGTAATAATCCATGTGTTCTCGATATGTGACTAGCCATCCAATACCCATTTTTACAAAGATGCCTAAAAATATTAAGGATATAGATAACCCACAAAAATGATACTCCCTGACATCAAGAAAACAACCCTTTCACATATTGATATATATAGACTGTACTCAAAATGCTGTATATATAGTCATAACCCCACTCACAAACTCCACTGTTGCAATCAAAAAATTAATAATTTTTTACTATATCAGGGAATGAGAGGAACCAGTATCAAATAAGGTAGTATAGAAAGTAGAATCTACAATAATAATAATTCTCAGTATCGATTTCCTTACCTCGCTATCATTAAGTGTAGGATACACCTCATGATATTGTTCTTCCCCTCTTCCTTGCAATGTAATCATACTCCCATGTGTTGTACCACTCTATTTATATGGGAGGTCTTACCCAGATGTGCCACATCCATTGGATCTACCTCCACATCCAACAGAACTCCAGCTGCGAGATTGATATGGTGTAGAAGATCCCCTTCCCACACCCAGGTTTTATCTAAATCCTCTATCACAAACTGTCTATCTCATGTTTTAAAAAAACCTTAATTGATATCCAAACATGAATCTGTAAAGAAACACCATTTTTTGTTAGGTAAATATTTTATGAATGTGTTACGAATTACCACACTAATGGAATATCACTTGGGTGAGAGCCTGAGTAACTGATCACCCTTAATGGACAATATGTTTCATACATTGGTAGCTAATGTTCTCAAAACGATGCTTCATTATCTCAAAATAAGTATCTCTAGATCATCAAGAAGAAACCACATTTACACAACTTAAATCCCTCTTTATGTTATACCCTAAAATTAGAGCTTGGTTCAATACATTTAAAAACTTATTCAGCCCAAATATATTCACTTGGGATGTATTTCCTTAGATAATTTGTTCAAGAAATCATTTTACTGAAGTATAATAATATTCTACCAATGATAGTGAAAATAACTAAACATCCATGAAGTAACTAGCATAATCCTTTATAGAAATGATCACCTAAGTCAATGTCAGGAACTTGTCTTCTCTATCATGTATATTAGTATCTAGGTAGAAGTTCTCCCAGAACTTCTCAGAAAAGGACCTTCCATAACACACAATATGTTTTTGCAGTCCACATATGAGTCTCCCAACAAAACTTCACTGATATTCATTGAATATAAGAATCCAACTTCATCCTCTTTTTAGCAGGATTCTTCAAATGGTCATGTATCTTCTTGATCGACTCAAACCAAAATACAGCTTCATCAGGTCCACCATCTATAATAAATACTGGATGATGTTGCAACTGAATCTCCCTCATCAGGTATGACATGCTCTTCATGAACCTACCTATGACTCTTTACATGAATGTTATAAATAGAAAAATGTTATATTGGAACTAAATCCTGGATTCCTCTCCCAACACTATCAGTTCCTTCGGTTCCACTGTAGGTAAATCATCTCCAGCCATAACCTTCTATCATCCTCTAAAACAATTTCATGATGGAAGCATAAATCTACAATTCCAAACTAAAATCATAGGGCACACAATAAAACTGATAAAAAATTATATTTTAGTAAAGATAAATCAATCCACAATTTGTATTTTCTCCAAACTTCACCATGTGGTCAAAACTAAGGAATTATCATTACCATTAACCATCCAAATCATATTTACTAGTTAATGAGTGTAACCAAATTCTCATATTCATTATTCTCATTTATAGACCCAATTATTAACTTTATTGATTCATTTTTACACTTCTGATTTCATATTAGGTACCATTTTCAATTTAATTTTACAATCCAAGGAAATAGTACAAGTTCAATAGCTTATCCCAAACCAGTTTCCCCATGTGTGACAGTAAAGATGCTTGTCGGAAAATAATCCTAGGTTCCTAGTATGATAAATGATAACTAAAATATATTTCTATATAGTAACACAATTCAATTATCTTGAAATATAATAGATATTCACATCACATGACAAGTGTGTTATCCATTATGAACTAATATTCAACTTTATTAGAAAACAACAATCATAAAAATTACAGCCGTGGATACATGGGTTGTCACCCATAAATAGGATAGCTCCTCCCATGAACATTCTCATAATCTATTCCCAATTATTAAGAGTACCCTATATACCTTCCTAGAATATTAATAAAAAAGTAAGAGAAAGGAAAACTGGACCACTCATTTTATATTATAATGTCCCCGCATGGGTTCCACACACTCAATCCCCAAACCGATCGGTCACATGACCTCAAGCATGCCTCATAGTTTTCACGAAGATTATTACTAGCATCAAGTTAATGAAAATTCGATCATGGATATACAATACGCTTTTTATCATAGTAATACACCAGTTGAAATAAATAAAATACTGAAAAATCAAATATAACAAGAAAATGATACCATGGATTCAAGATATTCAATGCAGTAAATATAATATCAATATAAAGTAGAAAAAATACATTCTAATGTATCATTCAGGTGTATAAAATGCATCTTAAAACAAAGTCACCAAGGAATCCCAAGGGAGCCCCAAAGCATGTCTGGTTCGCCCAAGTTGGATTCAACCGGACCCACCTATCTAACACGGGCCCTTACCTTTAACCTATCCCTAATCCATGAAATCTCTTCGTGTACCAATATTAAAACCCAAGTATGGTGTGAGTAAAACTTAGAAGTCCACCACCATAAACATCTAAAACAAATATATTCAATTAAAAGAGTATGCAGTTGTATAAAACAATAATTTCAATTCATTAGTAAATAATTACCACATTATAAATTAATATTAATTAACACTTTAGAACATCGGGTTCCTGAAAAAACTCATATATCAATAGATTCTCGGGTCTATACCGGGTATGAACCATGTTATAAATAAAAATCACAATTCATTTTAGAAAACAAGATTTCAATATCCATTTTATTTCACTTTCACTATTATCGACACTTGCAGCCATAGTCCAATGTTAATTTTTATTGTATAGAAAGCCATCTCTAGCACCAAGTTTATCAATCCTCTATATTTGACCTTGTAATATAACTCAATTTCAATCACCTCAATCCTCAATCACGAATATACATCATTGGAATAAAACATCATGTCTAGATCCAAAATTCTCAGTCGTGTTCATATATCATTGTTTTATATCATCATGTCCAACACCCCATTTATCAACTATAGAGAGAGATCAATAATTGGTGTATATCTTTATGTCTAATATCCCATTTCACAATTTTGAATGTATATCACTGGTGTAGACTGACATACATAACAACCCATTTATCAACTATACTTTTGTACCATTATTTAATTTGATTATATCATTATGTCTAATACCCAATTTACCAACCATTATTAAATATCATTAATCCTTTTATCATAATTATCTACCAATACTTCCATTAATTTATTCAGAAATTAATTAATCCAATTCAAATAATTAATTTCATAGTTAATTAAAAAATGTTTTTTTTAATCAATTAATCCATAAATTGACGATTTCAAAACCTCATCATCCGAAAAATAATTCACCAATTAAATATTCTCTTTTTAAAATTTAATTATTTTTTAATTAACTCAATAATTAATTATAACCAATTTAAAAGTCAACACATTTATAATTAATTCACCAATTTATTATCCATATTCTACATTTAATCTCATAATTAATCAATCTAAATCCCCTAAAAATTAATTTCCATTATTTATTATCAAATCCACAAATCAAGAAATCAAATATTTTATTCTCCAATTAATTAAATCAATCAACAATCACTAAATATCATACTTTAACTAATATTTCAGTAATCAATTTACTACATTTTTTAATTCAATTAGGGATTTCAATTTCTCTAAAATAGTTGAAATTATACAAAATTCATATATATTATAAAAATCAATAATATGTGATTTGGAAATTAGGCCACCTACCTTTATTCATTAATGAATGACATCGAAATAGAATCCCTAATATTAAGCCGCATAATGATGTAGAATGGTTTCTAAATCTATAAACTTCATACATATTAATAAAATAAAAAAAAATCTATTCATGAACTGGATCAAAAATACAAGATTTGATTCAAAAATTCTATATCCGGATCTTGAAAAAATATGTTAACTTTCCATGGAATGAATAATATTTGTCTGACAGATGAGGGATAATGTAATGGGATATAATCCACATATCGATAGGGATGATACTATTTTATTTGTTCTTCAAATCATGTAGAATGGTTGTCATATGGGCTTAGAATCCCTCGGGAAATCTCTAAAATCATCCAAAACAATGTTGATCTGTGTTTGGGTGAAATGGGTGATGTTGTAGGGGTATAGGATAATTTAAAACTACCATTCAGACAATTAAAATTACATTTCATAGTTTCATAGGTAGGGGATTATTGTATTCTCTAAACGCATACCATATATTCACCTGTTATTGTTGGCGTTCACAATTTTACTATTTTAAGGTCCATAGTTTGACAAATTGTGCACTAGCCATGGGAACCCCCATTGTCTAGGGTTGCACGGTTTCATGGACTGGGGTGCACATTTTTTTATAACTGTGCGCTGACCATGCATGTATTTTTTCATCCATTGTACTAAATTTTCCACCCATACACACCCCATTTCATAACTCAAACAAAAAGTACACAAATAAAGACAAAATAGTATCTAAAATAATTTCAGGGTCATCTCCAGAAATGTTGAGTATGTTACACTATCTACGAACCCATTTCATGTTTCTTATATAAGGGCCCCATGCTTTCAATTTTAAGAAAATAGAAACCATAATTGCATATAAGATCATGTAAAAATAAATATATGCATCTATTATATCTATGAGTGACCTCTAGATATTTTTAGATCAAAACCAAACAGACTGTAACATATATAAAAATGTATTTATTTCGTTAAAAATCTCTGAACACTATAAAATAACACTTCACACTAATCATCAAGGATAGGTAAGACAACCCTTCCCATGTGGTATTACCATGAGACTATGGTGTTTCCATAAAGTTCCAAATACTTCCTTCAATACAATTGCAACACATTTTTATATTCTTTTTATGGGAATCAATTTATCGAAAAAACCCTTTTGGGATCACACAATGTGCCTATGGTTTCCTAAAAAATACACATACCTTCAAAATTAGTGTCATTATTATTGCCCCTAAAAATATTCTTATTCACCCAGCTCACCTAAATAGTTACCGTTTTTTCTAGTTTACAAAATTAGGTGTGCTTTCACTCAAATATCCAATTATGAGTCGCCCCAAATCTAAAAGTCATTCATCATGGTATCCAATTTTTCACCTCCATCAAGGCCTTTATTAGATATCAAAAAACACATATAGGCACCCCATTCACCTAGGTTAACTATATTGGATAAATTGGTAACCCAAAATATCCTGTCAATACACTTTTCCTAAGGAAACACCATCAAATTATTTTACACACCTAGGCCTTCTTCACTACTTCTCAACTTCCATTCCTATGATATGAACATCATTTTATCGCTACTGATCACATATTTAATTTATAATGAGAATAAATTATTTTATAAGAGATATTATACTAATTTATATCGAAAAATATTTGAATTATATGGATATAATAAATCTTGTATTCCCATGAAAATTTGAAAAATCATTTTAGGAGGGCCCATGAAATATTCTGTAACTCACACTTCTTGGCTCACCTATCAATGCTGTTTTGTACCGAATACTTTTCACCAAACACCGGAATAATCCATTAATACGTACCCCTTGTCCAATAAATATTCCATTATTATTAAGGGGATACTAATATATTGAATGATCCACAAAATTTCACATGACAAATCATCTACGTAAAACCATAAATGGTAACTCATGAATATACTGCAAATGAAACCCATGATAGTCATCAATGTCAAAAATACCATTTTTATGGTATTAAAAAACATTGAATAGATACATGTAATATATCATTATCCTAAAAGACAAAATTTTATTGAACTCACCAATATTGAAAAAACTTGTTTGTCCTGGATCCATGATATTAAAAGGTACATCATTGTTCCTAGATGTGTGACATTGAAATAAATTTCATTAGTGATAATATGAAAACCTTAAAAAGATAAAATATATTCATTATCACACACCCATAAAAGTTTTATGAAATGGGGGACATATAGAAAATATTATGCATAAAAATAGAAAACCTATTATGCATACAAATGTTCACATTGATATATGGTATTGATTGGTTGTGTTCATGACAGGGGTAGCTGGTATTATTACTGGAAATAATTTTTTAAACATTTATAAATTATTCAAATATTCTAGGACAATAAAACAAGACACTTCATGGGATCATTCTACCCAATATAATCCTTATGACCACATGATATGTGATGTATCATTGGTTTATGTTGTGGGATTTTATCCTTTGAAAATTAGGTGTGTGACTAAATAAAAAACTAAATCAAATGCATTGAAAATTTTAGGAATGTATTTTATTACACACTACAAAATTTGAAAAAATAGTACCCTCATAATTTTCATACATCACATCACTAAAAATTAATGTATTAAAAAATGAGTATTTAAAAACATTCCCTAAAAGTGATATATATTGGACATTAAACAAGTAATAATCATTATCTTTGTGGAAAAAGATAAAATTAAACTAATCATTTATAATAACATGAAACTGTTTCAAAAAATATGAATATTTTTAAATTTGCAAATAAATTTTTATTAATTTAATTAATAATTAAATAAGGTATTAGTTTTATGCAATGTTTCAAGATTGAAGATAGTTTACAAGATACACCAATCAGTTTTTCTAAGGGGTTAGTTGGGCCACAACAACTGGATCCATTTTTTTCTCCCATTCGATTAACACTAGGATACACTATATTACCCTACTTGCCTTGTAATGGTTAGCCAACCACTCTGGTCTCACTTATCCATGGACCCCTTCCTCCAAAGGAATTATTGAACAAAAATAAAAAGAGTAAGAGATCAATTATATTGATTTTCATGAATTAGATAATGTACCCTACATCCACTAGTAGAGTAATAATTACTTTATTTCTAAGAAGATTGTAATTATTTTAGGATATTAATATAAAACATTTCTAGCAACCCATGTGTAATATAATATATAAATAATTCAACAAAAAATTATTTTCTATGTGAAATATATCTATATATAAATTATATTTTCTTTTATATCAACATCCAAACTATTATAAATATTATCTTCTTAGTTTCCATCAAAACCTTTTGAGAAAATTATTATTTTTGAATATTTATGGTCCTCCTGAGAAATTTAATTTCCAGACATAGTATTCCAAATTAACCCCATATGAATCTTTCTTTAACAACACTATGTTATGTATGAACCTAATTTTTATTCCAAAAAATATCACATGCCATCAAACCTCCAAACCCTATATTTCAACCATGAACAACATAAAATAGTAGTTACATAGATTATTGAAAAATATTAAATAATCATTGTATAGTATAGAATGAAATAAAACATGCTCCACTCATTTCTCAATAATCAACCACTAAGAGACTAATTTCAAATATTATTTGATCCAACATTATTCTATAATAATAGAACTTATTTAAATGATACTCTCAATTATTTATCATTTATGAATTGTAAAATAGGGAAACCCATTCCTTAGGTTTTTAATAACCATCATCTTTTAAATTTCTTCTGATTGATATATAAATCCTTGAATCTATTTATTATGAACTGATGTATTCTTTTCTATTAGACATAAAATTTATATTTCACGTAGATATGATTGGACTAGGAATGGGGTGCTAAAATAAAAAAGTTCATTTAGATTCTGTTTTTAATTTTTTTTAATTTTATATCGAAATTAATTTTTTTTAAATAGTTATTAGAAAAAATATAAAATTTTTCATTTTTCATAGGGTTATTCACAAGGTTATTTATTTTGTTCTTATATTTCTAGTAGTTATTTTTTTATAATAATTTTTTTAAGAAAATAATAATAAATAATAATTAATTGATTTATTAATATGTAATTTTTATTTATTTATTTATTTCCTATGAAATCCCCCATAAACTCGGATAACCTACCTAACATAGGCATACAACGAATTATTTTGAAAAAAAATGTCCCACTTCACCAAGGTCCACTGCAACCCGAATAAAACCATACTTCAAAATTCATTATATATATTAGAAGGCTTGGATTGAACATCATACCATTTAGTTATAATATATAATCCTCACCACTACATTAGACCTATACATAGGCTAAGCTTGTTAATTTCATGCAAAAAATAATTGACGCCCTTATTAATCGAACATGATCTTCCCTATTAGAGCCCGACATATTTTTTAAATGAGGTTATAAAAAATCCTCACTATAATAAATTTAGAATTTCATGGTCGATTTATTAATAAATACAAAAAATATTATTAAATTAACTAAATTTTCAACATTATAATCATTAATTTTTTATAACCAATAGATAATTGTATTTTTTTAATATCATTATAATATTCCAAAATTTTCTTTAATAGGTCACATACTAGGTTGCTTATTGGAGCCCAAGGGTAGTCCTATTATTAAATGGACATTAAAAATAGGATCATTTATTAATCGGGTTAAAAATATTTATCCTAATAAGTAATTTTTTATCCTTCTAATTGGGAAGGTTAAGCCCCTCGAATCATTAATAGGTCTACACTCTATAAATTCCAACATATGATAATTAAACATACATTAACATAATTATATATTTAGATAAATACATGAAAATACATATATACATGTGTATATGAATTATTCTACATATTTATGTTCATATTTATTTTTACAGATTATTTTATTAGTAATATATATTTTTTATAATATTTATTACTTAATAATTATATCTATATAGAGATATATAAATATTAATATTTAAATATATTTAAATAAATATAAAAAATAATTTTTTGTGTAAATATATGTATATATACACACATAAAAACATTGAAAAATATATAAAAATTTCTTAACACTTATATAAATACATATGAAATTTTACAAATATAAATAATTACATATTTTTATATATTTTTTAGTTCATGAGGATGATATTTTCTTCATTGAAATCCCCTATTACATCGATGATCACATATATTCCTTCATAGAATCCACATCAATGTTAGATGATATTAAAATGATCATCAACCTCAAGTCTGACAATGAACCCAGCCAGGATGGATTCCTAGGTACATTATATACTCTCAATTGATACTAAATTAAATATAAAGATATCAATGTTATGAAGACCACTTTTCTAGAGATACTTTCACTATAGCATGTAGTTCCTCTTTTTCTCATCGCGAATGTAAAACAACAAAGTTACTTATAATAATGACAACCCATAATATTTAATAATTTCTCGTATTGTAATATCACTATAATCTTGAATGATAGGCTATTTACTAGTGTACCTACGATAGTTTCATAATGGAATAAAACATTATTTTGGTGGATACAAACTTAACTTTTTATTAGAAATGCATATGATATAATGGTTAAACTAGATAAAAAAATATTGATCACCAACATTTTCATAAAAACCCAATATAAAAAAATATATGATAATGTTGAATGGAAACTAATCAAAAAATGAGGAGAAACTATGGATTCTATGAATGGTTTTGAGAAAATATTTTCTATGTTTACTTATCTATATTGTTTCTCAATCACACATTTTTTCATGAAGTATAAAACCATCCAATAAGACTAAATAATTAACCAAGGTGATCCAAATTCATATAGTCTCATCATATTTTCTCAATACATTCTCTATAGTAACATCCAAAAGGCTTTGTCAAAGAATGATATGCTTTCATACATATGAAAATATTTTTTTATAGGTATCTCTCATAATTTTTTCAATGATGGAATGTTGTTATTACATAATGGTAAAAATTACTCTATCTGGAAATTTTTGGATATTAGACATACCAATATCTTGATAGGTGTATAGTTGTTTCATTAACATAATTGAAATGTGATTATCTCTAGCATCTTCACCAATATCCACACTCATATACTGGTAATATGGAGTAATTTTTTATAGGTACTTTTAGTATGATATAGTATAAATAATATTTTTCTGATTTGATATCTATATCAATATTTGTTAATTTTTATTAAAAAGTGTCACGTGATTTATTCGTTACTTGAATTGTTAGTTTTTATCTTTCGTAGGATGAATAACTCCCATAAATTGTATTCTTTCTACTATTTCCATGGACAAATTATCTATTATGAGGCCCCACAAAACATTTATTACATCTATTGATAATATAATCAATGATTATTATGGGATTCTCACAAAGAGGGTCTCTCCCGTTCTCCAACTTATACATTCCTAGAGAACCATTTCAATATTGGTGTTATAAACATATTAAAAATGAGGAATTCATGAAAATCATACTTTGTAATAATGATTATGATCTCCAACTGGGAAAATATGTATGTTCCAAATTCATTATGGAAAAGTAACAAATCATCCAGATGAAGTTACACATTAGTAACTCCATGTATTCCCAATATAATATTTCAATATATTTTATAATATTTGAGACAGACTACTAGACATGCAAAATTATCCTATTGGGGTGATAGTTGTTCTAACATCACACCCTACTTCCTTTGTTTTCCCAACGCTGATATAAAATTATATGAGGCCAGGTATCATCCCTGGATGAACAATGCTATGTTTAAATAATGACATAATTCCTTCATCTTCTCTATCAATATGTTCAATTAGGCTGATCACTAAGTTTTCACCACATTTTAGTTCAAAAATGTTCATCAATTCTATCTAACACCACGTTTTTTAAATCCAACAGGGATAAAAACCTTGTGCTTAGGCACTATAGTTTAAAACCACCCCTCCCAAACTAAATAACCTAGTATGAAAAATTAGTCAAAAAATCCCTACTCATAACCGTTTATAATGAAAATATATTATCATTTTTTAGAATTTATCTTAGTTTAGTCATCCCTATATATAAATAGTATATCATCTCATTAGGTGTGGTGATTTGGATGATTTCTATGATTCCTGGAAAAATTATATATTTGTATATTATTTTTTTCTCATTTTTATAGAACATTTTATTAATGAATTGTTCCTAAATGTCCATATTTACTTATGAAAATGTTGGGCTCATAATGTTGATTTCTTTTATAAGTTTAATATTTCGAGAGAATCACAGAATGAGTCCAAACATAGAGATCTCGAGACAACTCTGTCTTCTTAAACTCTAAGGTGTTTCTTCGAATTAGTGAATTATGTTTCTAAAAAAAATGTTTTAACGATTCTATGTATATCAATTTCCATTTTCTTATCCCCAATTATAAATATGCGCTTCAATTCAGGGGCACCGAGATTCAAGGAAATCCCCATAAAATTTCTAAACATAACACTAATAAAAATTGTTCATTTTAAAAAATGTGAGTTTTAGTTATCATAATGAATTATATGGGATCAATGATTATTTATTTGAGCACCGTATATGGGGAACATGATTAAACCATTTCATAATATCAATAAATTCTCAGTGTCCTTCTCAATTATATGGTTTTCAATATAACACTTTTACATGTTTAATATAGAAAATATCTTCATTTAAAAATAATTCGAATATTTGAAAATATTTATATGTTTATCACTTATATACATAGGGAATTGGTGTTTTGATTTCATGAAATGTTTTTATTCAATACACTTAGCATGTCGTTAATAAAGAATATACTCTTATAACGTCCAATGGAAATTGTATTGACATTTTCTAATGTTTTTTTATTATGGGATAACGTATCCTAGATTTTAGAAATGATATTATTGGTGACAACCTCAGGCTCCATAACTACTTACCTCCACCATCTCTATTTTGGGGTTCTATCCTCTTAATAATATTTTTTAGTTGTTCTGTATATATAATTATATTTATATATCATTATATATATATATATATATATATATATATATTTATTTATCGATTCAGTGAAATATTTATAGAATAATAAAAATTTATATGTTCATAATTATATCAATATATATCAATATATATTATTTTTTATTTTTAGATGATTATATATATAGTTAAATATATTATTACACGAAAATAGTTTTATATAATTAAATTATTTGATAATTTGATATATATATATATATATATATTTAAAATTATATTTTTACATATTTATATTTATAAATGTTTCAGAATATATTTATATATATTTAAATATTTCCTTCCAATTATATTTTTCTGAATTCTTTCAAACATCACATTTGAGGGTTATGTGATGACCCACACAACCAACATGAAAATAAAACAATATTCAACTCCAAAAAATCATCACAATTTAATAATATACAATATGACCTCATCCTACCATTGATAGCACCTGAAATAAGGCCTTCATCGAGACAATCCACCTCAACTCCAACACCCCTATCACAAAATCTCTTATCGACATTGAACCGATACACCACTTATAGTGAAACATCTTACCAGAAACCAAAACCATTCCCCTCCTTCACCATCAAAAATTATGAAACCATTACCAAAATAAAAAATATTAAAAAATATCATATATGTGATTCACTAATAGTTTAAAAAATGATGACCCAATAAACACACAATCCATCGCTATGATATTGTCATCACTGAATAATAGATATAGTAACAAGAACCATAAACCATTATTGAGAAAAAAAATCTAATATAACCAACGCCAATATAGAAAATACTCCTCCATCCAAAATTTATTGGAAAACCATCCTACCATCAAACCATCCAACTAGATCATCCAAATCTCTAATATTTACATCAAAACATTACCATAGTAGTGAAAACTTCCTTAGAAAACCACCAAAAGAAAGTATGACACTGAGGGGGATAAATGATTCAAAAAAAGACAAACAGAGAAACACAAAAACAAAATATGTAACCAACGATCCAACCCAAATCATCCTTCCCCAAATTAAAATAAAATGTGCATGTCCAATATGGGTGCATGAGTGGGTGTCATATTTGAAGGGAACATGATGGAAGAGGTAGAAATTCACACTTGATTGTCAAAATCAAGTTTTAACTTATGTCAAATTTATTGATGAGTCTATTTGATTAATCTATATCGATTTATCTTCTATGGAGGTTCTACTATGTTTTTGATATGTTTGGGAGGTTTTGGATAATTATAGATCAACCATATATCTAATTAAAATGTTAATTGGTGTATCATGTTTTGAAGAAACTTTTAAAGATTACATATTTTCTATAAGAATTTCCTTCTCACCATGAATATCCTTTCATGTAATGTGTGAAATTATTCACATCAATAATGGTGGAATCACATCTTGAAGCCTAGAGAATTGGTATTATATACCATTAGTGAAGCTATTTCATGATTTGAGTGGGGATTCATTCCATGAAGGCCTATATAATGGTCATGTGATCCTTATGTGAAGTTATAACTTGTCTTAATGATGTAACACTGTGTTGGGAATAGGCATGTGTCCTATTTTAATTATATTGTTTTCCAAAATTTTCCATAATAATTATTCATCGATTATAATCCACATCCCTATCTCATTTCAGGAATCGATCATATTGGAGCAGAATTGAGATATTATCCTTCTATCTATTTGATTTTTGGATCCCACTATTTGATATACTAGTAGTTTTTTGGGTAATCACTCCTCCTATAAAATTTTATATTCCCCCATATTCTCTCTTCAATTTCTCTTAGTCTTATCCCCCAAATCATAATCATTATGAATAATGCGTTTATGGTATATTGTCTTATATTCATGGTGTTTTTATCATTTAGGTTTCTTTGAGGGTGTTTCTATGCTATATTGATGGATCACCGTAGATTTTGAAACATTGTAACTTATTACCACTATTATTGAGGTAACGGTTTCTTTATTTTTCCATTATTTTACAATTCATGGTTTTATTCAGTTTTATACATTAATTTTTTAAATTATATTGTATTTACATATAATATGTATGATTTCTAAAAAAACCATCAATGGATGTCTTCGGATAATGTGTTTCCTAAAGTAATTTCACTTATTTTTTGAAATTAAATTTTCATTAAATGTCAAAAACATAGGATACTTATTTTGTGATCCAATATTTTATAATATTATATATTAATGGTTTCACTCATTTTTTCTTTTTAAAATGATGAAAAACATGTTTTAAAGTTTATGGTTTAAAAAAATGTTTCATTTTTAGTGTTTTTTTGAAAACTTTTTTAATGTTTTAATTTTAAAAATAAGAATTTAATTTACATCTCTTAGTAAGATTTTCTATAAATGTTCATTTTGAAACCTATGATATATGGCTTTATGAATATTAGTATACTCACATACTAACCCATGTATTTGTTCTCTTACATTTATTATTGGTTCCTGGATCATGAATTTTTTATATTTTGAATGAGGGGGTTGTTATAGTAATGGATTTGGAGGTGAGGAAAGAAATGATGAGTTTGTTAGATTAATTTATTTATTTCTTATATTTTTACTCACTACCTTTATTGAATCATGTGAACCTTCATTATCAAATAGAATAATTGAATTCATGTTTCACAGGTCTTATTTGTTCTACATGACTAGTACCCAAGGAGAGTTTCTTCCTTGTAGTGGTGTATTGAATACCCAATATTTCTAAAGTGGGTTACTGGATAAGGTACATTTTATGGATCCATGTTGGGTTCTATTAATTATATAAACTAAGATTTGTACCATTCTAACTATAACTTGAATCATAGTATGTTACACTCATTCCATTATTACGAGTTCTAGTTAAGGTATTTTAATTCTTTTTTAGCATACCTACATTGTTTCTTGTTTAAAACAGAATTTGTAATGTATAATTTTGAACCTATCACTGGTGTAGTAATTCCTACTATCATCATGATTTTATTTATTTCACTATGGTTTAGTACTATTTCAATAATTATTTTCTATCTGTTTTGTGAATTTTATTTAATAAAAGTGAAATTATTCAATTTACATTTGGTTTTCCCTATAATAGTTTTAAATAAGGCATATGACTCTTGTTATAGTTCTAATAAATTATAATATCTTTATTTCAGTTTCAAAAAATTTATAGTAACTAAATGATATATTTAATGGATTTTCCATAAAAATTATAATTTTATTCTTAATAAGTATTAACTTATTGTTTGATGCTTTTATTATTTTATTAAAATGAATAAAATTTGGTTTTTAATGTATTTAAATCATGTTTTTTTTAATTGTTTAATATAAGGAATATATAGGATAGATATTTCTATGATTGTTATCTCATAGCCAACATACACGCTTGTTTTTGTGTGTGTAAAGCTATTATATTGTATAATGGTTTTAGGATTTACCATTGGTTAGGATTCCACTATGTGGGCTAGAAATAATGGGTGGGGTGGGGTGATTGGTCATGAACTATAAAAGGATTATAGTAAAATTTGGTTTGGTTTTAATTTGTGGATGTGGTATCAGCCAACTCATGCTATATTTCATTACATGTTTTATATGTTTCGGTTATATTTTTTTAATGTAATATGATCCTTCATTATCATATGTTTTCAATTTTATTATTCCTTATTTTTATTGTTTATTTAATCATATATATTTCTTATTCTATTTATGTCCATCCATCATATGGGAACACCCTTCCAGATTTATAGTAAATATCTATTTATTAGATACTATAATTTTAGAGGGGGCATTGATACCAATATTGTCATATTGATTCAATGGAACATGTTGATATAATATGAGGATATGGAATTCCATTTAGACCTTATGATTAGCCTACTCGAGTGCTGAGATTATCGGTGACCGAAGTTGCTTTGATACAAAATGGTATTACAGTTCCCTTATGTTATTTTATTGTGTCTCGGTTGTATGAATAACGTGTATTACCAAAACTAAAATGTGTATCTAATGAAAGATTACATATAAGAAATTCATATTCAAATAAAATAGTCACCATGGATGGAACATATAGTACTCATTGAAAGATATATTCTTTTGATGATTTGGTATATCTTTTGAAGATTTCTTAGCTTTCAAGTTGAAAATAGTTGAACAATTGTTTCTTCATGGTAGACTCAATAGGTATGTCAAACCATGTGGAACCCATGTGTATGGTTATGATTATTTGATATATTTTATCACATAATTCTTGTGAAACATAATAAATAATTTATAAAATATATGCACATCACTATATTAACCCTAGATCAGTAAACAAGGGTCTCACATTTTCTTTTAATACATATAAAAGTGTTCACAATTTTTTTGGAATGTAATAAAAGATGGATGTAAATATGTCTTATTGTTATTGATGTTAATTATTTGTGATTATTTTTACTCATTTATAACAATGTTTATTGATTTAATGGACTGTTTTGGTGAAAAAATGGTGATAATTTTATTAATGATTTTATTCTATAACAAGACCGAGTATGATATTTTTAGTTAAATTTTTTCATTTTATGAGATATTTTGTACTATTTGCAATTCCATTGTACTATTTAGAAAAATCAATAAAAATGAATGTTTATTTAAAGAAATTGTCTTTAAAAGGATCCATTTTTATATATAAATGAATTAAATAATACTGATGTTGGAAATGATTTATTTATCTTTTTAAAAATGTGGATGGGTGTTTAAAATATTTCAGTTTCTTTCAATGGTACACATTGCAGGCCAAAATTGTTTTAAAATTATGTGATTTCCATATTTATATAGAGGAAATGGACTGAGAAATACATTTTCCAAAGGAATGTTTTTTTAAAAGAATAAGGTAAAATATTAGGTTTCAAAACAATTTGTTAAGAGTATTTTTTATAATAGGAAAGTAGATTTAAATTTTCTGAGACTGGTAATATCATATATTGAGTTTTATATTGGAATTTACCCTTGGTGTTTTTGGAAAACATTATTTGGGGTGTGAGAGGAATGAATTTATGGGATTCATGTATTGTTTTATTCGTTATAAATCTAATAAGACTTTAAAAATTTGTAGATGGAAGATTTATAGGATGGATCCCTTGCTGATTATTATCATTACAAAGTTTATATCTCTTCCATTGTATACACTTCATAGGCTCTAAATAGAGGTGGGAAGTTAGAACCATCCATAATTTTAGACCATATCCTATATTTGAGGAATCTATATCTATATTCTTTTCAATATGGTTCTCATTGAATACAATAAAATATATGTTATTTTTATAATTTTTTTGGTTATTTGTATTTTGAGTTCGTCAGATATATCTTTAGGATATGTTCATGATGGTCTTGTTGGTGGAAAAGTAACTATTCGAAAAATGTATCAAGTTTTAATTATTCTAGGTGATGAGATTTTATTGGATTTTTTTTAATATTGTTTCTTCATTTATATTGGAATAAAATTATAGGTATTAGTGGTTTCATTGGTTTTTATTTTCAAATAATAAGGAATAAAATTTTTTTGCATGTCGTTATTATTGGGTTATATGTTCTTGGAATGTGAATTGTTGATAATGGGTGAGTGATATTCGAATCTTATCTAGTTGAACAATGGAAACCATGGGTTCACACTTGAGTGACATAGATGAGTTTTCCCTTAAATAGGTTGAGAACATAGTAATTATTCTTTTATATTTTCATGGTTCACCATTTTATGGTTTCCTATGGTTCAGGTCCTAGTTTATCCTCCTCGAGTGTTGAGGCCTAGTTCAAGATCCATCATTGCTTAATTATAAGAAATTTTTGGGGTTATTCGTGATTTTTGAAATGATTTTGGTTAATTTTATTGATTAATTTATATAGTGTCAATTTAATTGGTGTTGAATTTAAATTGGGATTCATTTCATAAGGAATTATGAGCTAGTTTCTAGGATTGTGTTTCGGGAATATTCCATTTTTTTGATATCACAATTTGACGTGAATATTCAGTTACTAAAAATTTAGATAAAATGTTATTTTTTGTGATACCTTTGATTGTTCCCAATATTTCATGAACGTACATATTAGATAGTTTTTATTGTAATGTTTTTGGAAATGTTTTCATATTTTTTGAGAGAAAATTGATTAATTTTGAAGATTGAAAATAGATTTATTCAGTAAGGGGAATGTCTTCAATTACCTTTATTAATATGACTCGTTTTGTTATCCTAGAACAACCACCTCATACATGGAGGTATGGAGTTTTAACATATATTTAATTATATTTTTAAATAAGACCTCATGGATGTATAAATTGGAAATTGTGGGAAAATTATCACACCCCCATATCAAAGATCTTTTCTTTATTAATTAATCTGGTCTATTTTAATTTATATCCTAAATTCATTGAATGTTTTGGTGGTTTTTTAAAACATCAATTAATAACCTAAAGTAGTTAATGTAATGAATAGGGGTGTTAAGCTATATAGTTGTGCATGAAGAACTTGTATTTTATGGACTAAGGTTATTTATGTTATAAAGGTACCCTTATAGAATGAGTAAGATTATTCACATTAAAAATGGTGGATTAACACAATTAATCCAAATGTATCGGTCATATGTACCATGAATGAACTTTCATATTCTAAAAATTTATGTGTCATTAAATAAAATTTTCCAATAATGGTCATAGTAACCTTATATGAATGATTATCATGATATAGCAAAGTAAAAGCATATCTTGAGTATGAATGTGTATAGATTTAGTTTAATGTCTTCCAAAAATTTATATATTATTTATTTAGGTTTTTTGAACCCCCTTACACTTATCATTATTTGGGTATTTCATTCAAGATCTCAATGGAGATATCTTACTCCTAATAGTTTATTCATGGACCCCCTTCAAGATTTTGATACTATTTTCAATGTAATATATCCCCTACCTATTTTTATATTATCATGTATTATATTTATAGTTGCCCATGTGTTTTTACTCTCCAAATAACCCTTATTTACATTAATAACGTATTTTGGGTTAATGGTTTAAGATATATATTTTAGGATCATTTATATTTTTTTGATAATGTTCTCATGACCAATATAGTGTTGTACATGGATGGATATTGTTGCCACTTTTTATTGCAAGGATTTTATTAGGTGTATTTAGCTCATTTATTTTTTATTCAATTAATGGTATGATTGAGTTCTATATGTGTATTTTTTTTAAGATTATAGTTATGTATGAGACATATAGTGTATCTTCAAATCATATTCAATAATTTTAGTCCAAAGATAAATGATTTTATAATTAAATATCAAATTAACTGTTAAAATTAAATCGTTCTATATTATAAGAACTTGGGATATTTTTTTATGGAATATTTAAATACATTAAAATTAATAAAAATAGATTTATCCAATATTCAATTTAACAAATGAAGATTATTTTTTTTTTGGAGAACATTAGAAAAAAGGGATGTTTGTTTGAATGGGTTTTTAAATAATGATTTGAATTTGGATATTCTATAAAAAAGATGATAACATCACACTCCATGTATGATTTAATATTGAGGACTGTTTAAAACCCTATGGAAAATGGTTTTTATGGGTAATGTGAGATCCTCCTTATTCCCTATATATTTGTTCTCATCCCATTATGGGTGGTTTATTTTTCATATGATGTCTAGTTAATTAATGAAGGGGTTTTTCTTGTAATTCTGTGGGAGGATAGGTGAAAAATGTTAATTAAATTTTATTCATACATTTTTTTAATATTGAAATTATCAACTCTACATTTTTATTACATAGAATCATTAGGTAAATTGTAATTGTTATGGAATCTTGTGTTACAATTCTAGATTGTACTAGCTAACTAGTTCACTAAAAGAGTTGTTCCCCTCTTAATTATTGGTCTGATACCTAGAATTTTATGAAGGGGATGCCAGATGTCATATATTATCAGGATCCTTATAGAGAGCCATCAAATCCAATAACCTGGTCTAGTATCATTCTGAGTGGAACATATAGTGTATCATGTAACAATTGTGTCGTTGTTTTATATTCTATACAGGACATTCCTCTCATTTATTTTTATCCCTATTAACTTTTTTATTTAAGTAATTATTTTATTTGATTAATTTTTTATCACATGCCTGACATAGTTAGACATACATTTAACATGATTTTGTTGTTTATTTATGGTTGGGATATATTTTAATTATTATTATTTATGTTTCTTGTGAACCATGTTTTGAATAGGAATGGAATATTTTTGTTTAATTTTAGTTTTCATGAATATTTTCAAATTAAGAATAGAGATTTTATAATTTTTTATTAATTAAAATATCCTCATTTTAGGATTCAATTTTTTTATTTAAATGGAAATTTGAATAGTTTTCTCCGTAAAAAAATAAGTGGATTATTTATTGTATGTAGTAAGATGTGATTTATTTATTTATCATTATCTAAATGGAAAAAAAATTCCTATATTGTATTTCTAAATAGAAATAATGAATTCCTTAATAGGGGGAACTCAAGAGTCAAAATGGGGAGATCCTACTACACATGTTTGTATAAACCATATAAACAAACTTGTGTGTGTGTGGATCTTATATTCGATAAAGGTTAGAGAATTTAACTACATGTTTGATTCCACCTTTTAGAACATATATTATTAGTGGGATGTGGTCACTCATTTTAGACCTTGAAGATATTGATAGTTATGGTCATGATGTTTTTTATTTTTTGATGTTGTTTTAACCAACATGTATTATTGTATTTTTTTCTGGTACTCATCATGTATTTTTTTATTTCATTTTTTATAAATGGTAGTGGTGAGTCTTGTAGATTTTTATTCCATTCTTCATTCTATTTTTTGGAATGTTTAGATATTCTTATCTTTTAATTTTTCTATATATTTTCATCCAATGTAAGAGGAATTATTCCTTATTGCCAAAAATTATTTGTTTCTTATATACGCTAATTTGATGGGAAATCATTCTAAATATAATTCAATTTATACCATTGGACTGGTTTCCAGCTCATCAAGAAGGGAAATCCCATTGGTAAATGACATAAGATGAATCGATTGAGCATTTTAATGGTGGAGTTATTTTATTATAGTGAGTAATACTATAAATGACAACATGTGGAGAATAAAAAAACATTGAGGACTAGAAGGGTTCAACAAATTATCATTCAATTCCCTAACCAATATGCACAATATTATGTTTGAACAATTTTATGGTCAAAAAAATATTGATTTGGTTGACATAGTTGAATGAGAGGGTTCCTCACCTGAATCTACCTACTACAAGGTTTTATATCCACCACCTAGAAAAAACCATAAATACCAATTAAGAGGAAATAAAATCACCATAAGAGAATACAAATGTGAAGATGAGAAAACTGATCATGAATGGAAAATATGGGAAATAAGAAAGATTATGGAAAAATGTGTATCACATAAGAGGGACACCATCACCCCCATGATATGTTTCTTGATGAAACCATAACAAAATCTCCATAGGTCAAGAGAGATATCAACTAGGGTGAATTAAAATCCAAACTAAGCAATTTAAGTATTAAAAAATATTTATATGTTTATAAATATTTCTATAAACATTTGTTTATATTTTATTATCTATACATTAATATGTTAATTACATATTACATATTAATAATATTAAATGTTAAATAATAATTAATATATCCCTAATTTCTAATTACTAATTAAATTTAATCATATGTT
The DNA here is from genome assembly GCA_963277665.1 of Viscum album. Lineage (NCBI taxonomy): Eukaryota > Viridiplantae > Streptophyta > Magnoliopsida > Santalales > Viscaceae > Viscum > Viscum album. Next base: position 595,526,039 of record OY728159.1, on the reverse strand, counting down.
ATTCCTGGTTAATAAGATATATATACAGTTTTATATGAGTCACTATTAATTAAAATATTATAGTAATAAATTTGTAATTTATAATATGTTGTTAATTGTAAATAAAAAAAGATAATTTTTTATTCCAAATTAGAAATTATTTACAAAATATATTTATAAATTATAAATTCTTAAATAATTATTATCAAATGGTTATTAATAATATGTATTTATTTTTTTCTTCAGTAGTTTTTATAAAAAAACAAAACAATAATGTGTTTTTTGATCGTTTAAACTTTTTTAAAAAACTTCTTGGTATTAAAATTAAGTTTTTTTAAAAAAAAAATTAGATAATGGTGGTTTCCGAACATAATTAATAAGAAAAATAAATTTAAATTTCAGACTTATTTTTCAAAATTGTTATAAAAAAATTAAAAAATACGATTCTATAACATATATTGGAATAATATGATCTTTACCAAATATATTACACTCTGACTACAAGAAAACTAATAATTATATCCTTTATTATATTCATAATACTTATAAATCATATAATTTATGTCATCCCCTTTATTTATGTTACAAGAATTTCATTTTCCACCACTATATCTGATAATTCCATTGTCCTTAAAAATTTTGACACCCAAATCACAGTTATAACACCATCTATGTAAACATAACCAATTATGTTTCTTCTACTATTATTATCACATTATTGTTTTCAAAAATGTATTCCTATAAAGGCATCACTTATAAAAAGAACAAAAACATAGCTATTTTCCCCTTCATGTATCTTACCACCCCCTTCACACCACTTAGTATAACCTTCCTTGACTATCCTTAACAATGTAGATAATCCCCACAAAATTTATTATTCTTATGTAATGTGAAAACCATGGAATATGTTATCATTGATGTGTAAGATATTTTTTCAGTGTACACATGATCATCATAAGATTTAAATGCTTATTCCTTTTATAACCTAAAATAAAACATGAGAGGAATCCAAAGTGGTTTTCCCTCTAACAAGTTGAATATATAAAAATCATGATCCGCATAGATTTTTTTGAATGTCTCAATGATCCAATGATATAATCTTGAATAATCATAATTAGGAGAATCTTCTTAACCTTTCCTAGATAATAGATATCTTATTAAAATCATTATTTTATTTTCAACTCATTGATAAATTAGTCATTAGACTATATAATGATAATATCATCCACATATAATAATTGTATGATATAGTGGTTACGAAATGATTTGATATATAACTATTCAACCGTGTCACAAGTCTTATAATAATTATTTGAAGTAACAGAAATTTATAATTCTCGTTACTTATTGCTTTATTTTTTCCTTACATGCTCTTTTATGTCTATAAAAATTATATTCTTTACAGAAGTTAGGGAACCCATCTTATTTCACCATATACAAATCCACCAACCCACCAAGCCTCTAAGAAGGAAGGAAGTGAGAAAATATATTTACTTCAAATGTAAACAAAAAAAAATAGAACACCCAATGGGACATTTCGGGTTTATTACATTATAATAATGTATGTAGATTATTTTAATTCATGTCTCTATTTTATTAAGTCCCCTTTAAAATAAGGGTTTACTTTAAAATTTTAATCAATCCATATTCCTTATTTACACTTTATATTGATTAATTCAAAAAATATTCATTAATATTTTGTTAAATAGTAATTTAACATGTATTATTAAATTAAAATGATGAATTCCATTATTCATTTCTAAATCCCATATTCATGAATCATTAAATTTAATTTATAATTCGGATCACTCATGATTTCGACCATCAATCACTATCATGTACTCTATATAAGATTCATTTTATAGTGTATTTTTTACCTTCGATAACCAACTAAAAGGAATATGGAACATTATATGAACATCTGGATGAAATATTCCACCCACTAATGATCCTTCAATATTAATCTCCCCATGATAACAAAATTCATTTTGATAACTATAACATTATATTTTTTCGACTACTATGAAAATAAGTTATTGGAAAATTCTATTCCTATATTTAATTATATTAATAATTTTAATCATTAAAATATAGAAACTTTTTCCTTATAATAAACATAGACTATCCATTTTTTTACAAATTTATCTAACTTATTACCATAATATGATACATTATGAACATAAGATAGAAATCCAAAGACTTACAAAGTTTATATATTTTCATATTTTATAGTCCAAGGTACCTTAAGAAATTTATCTCCTAATGATATAGGTAGACCCTATTTATTAGATATTCTTTTATAAAAAAATCATTATTCTAAATAATCTTGTGAAAAAATTTATTAATACTCAAACACCTATCATGATTGATAAATATTATGTCACTATGAATATAAAAAAATATTTTAGTTTTCTAAGAAATATTTTCTCCTAAAAAATTACATTAGATGAATATAATTAATTAAAAATTATATTAACATACATGAAACCATTATCTCATTTTTGAAACATCCCTGTTATTATTATTATTTCATTTTTGATAAAAAACATCCAATTTATGATCGATAAAAAACATTAGGGATATTTTTTAAAAATATTTATTCATAACTTTTGAACAAATTATTCACTGAATGAAATATAATAATTTGAACCACTATGAGAATTTATTAGCATGAATCTCTATAAATTAGTTTTGAAAAGTACAAGTGTATTTCCCTTCTATGTTATTTTTTCATTATAAAATGATAGTTTTTTTAAACATAATAAAAAATAATTTATTATAAAATTGAATGTATTATGATTTCAATTTGTTTTTTTCTTATCTAGAAGAATCATTACAATTTTTTCACTTATTACCCAATATATATTTTTTAGAATCTATTTATAATTTTTACGATATTACCATATTAATTAAATAATCTATTATGTGAAGATTTGGTATCTTTACTCCTTATGTAATAACGAAGAATACATTTTTGTGATTTACAATTACTATTTAAATAATTTGGAATGATATAAATTATTAACATTATTTATAATGAACGTAATATTTCCCCTGTGTCTAAAAATATATTAAACAATATTTAATATCCAAAAAAATTTCTTTTTAATATGAACATCACCTTTTCAAAAACATTTATTATTCTCATTTTTTATAAAATATACCTTCCAAAAATTTCCAAGAGTAAAATTAATATGATATTATATTTTAATATATAAATGGAAATAAGTGAATAAATCCAATATCATTTTCTAAAACTGAATTTTGACACTAATATCTAGTTCATTTTCATTAATTTTTATGATTCTTCTGATAGATTCAATACTTGGTGTCCACACGTTTTCCATTAAATCCATTTTTATGTGTACCTTATTCCCACTTCCATAATATATTGGACCTTATTACACTGATTTATCAATTATCCCTTATCATGATGTTGATTACCCTTTAATGTTTCTGGGAATCAATGATATCCTTTTAGATTTAATTTTTATAGTTAATCTAGAAAATCTCTTTAATTCCCTTATATAGAAATCTCTACACTAAATTATATTTTTAAACACATTTAAGATTATATTAGAGTTTATAATGGAACTATAATATATTATTTCCATTGAATCCCAAATATTTTGATGTGGTTATATGTGGAGAAACTCCTAGAATTCATCTAAAACTAAGTATTTTACATGCTAAACTCGAATAAAACAATATTTAATTCATTAATTTGATATGTGATTGAATTATATTCACCTATATCTATATTGAATAGTATACATTTCAAAAACACCTAGTTTTGTGTAAAATGAATTTTTATACATGATTTAAAAATAATACAACTATCCCATGGTAATAATCTCCATATAGATATTGAACTTATATCTTCTAATGAATTTAAAACTTATAATACCAATGTATAATAGATTAAAAAAATTATATTATAAATTTGACATTATTGTTGGGTTTTGTACCATTAATGTCTCATTAATATTTTATAATCCTAAATAGATTTCGGTTGATTGATATTCATCTTTTTATAGTTATTTTCCATTCTTAAAGAATAATTTCCAAAAAAAATACCATAACCAAGATCTAATTATACATTTTTTCAAAATTTGGTGTGTAAAATAGAAAAAATAAATGATATAAATCAAAATAATTTACCTGGTTCATGAAATGCATCATATTTATACATATAGGATAATAAATCTCACTACATCGTAAAATAATATTAGAAGGACCTTTTTTTTGAAGGTTGAGTAAAATTATTTCAAGTAACCCATGAAAAGTTAATAGATAAAAAATTTAATGACTAATAAATTTACCTCACTAAATTTTTTCCATTTTAAGTAAATTAACATCCACATACACTTATAGACTATTGATAATTTTCATTTCCATGTTTATTTCTGAACCACATGTGCAACATAATTTGCATCACTCTATATAAACCATACATGAAAATTAATATTACCAACTCTGTATTGAGTCCAAATTAAATATGAAATGATACATATAATCTCCATGTTCTACTAGATAACTATATGATTTTATTAAAATATTTTATTGGAAACTAACCACAAAAACCATAATGACCGAAGTAAGTAGTAATAGTTACTAAATATATTCCTATATGGAGTTTTACAATAAAAAATTAACTAAATAATTATTATAATTAACAATTATAAAACCATAAATTTCATGTAATGTTTTTATTAGATTTAGAATACCTTGGTTGATTTTTTATACATTTCGTTATGTTTTAGTGGGTTACATATTGGCTAATATAGAGGATATGCATTTTGGGGTACACTATGGGAAATGGAACTTCAGTGGTGGTCAGTGTGTTGCACTAGTAGCCTGCATGGGAGAAACATGTAGCCTAAGGTGACGTGTTCTCGTGAAAAGAGTCTTAGAAGTATTTCATGGGATAAAAATTGAAAAAAATGTCGTTAATGTGGTTGTGGAGTATATATGGGGTAATAGGGAATGATGAAATTCCCTAGGATATTGTGTAATTACTCTATGTTGAATAATGGATTAGATGTCTAGGTTCTATGGAACATTAACAGTTAGACCCCACCATGCCATAATAGAATGTGCAGTATTAAAAATATGACTCATGTTTTTGAACCAAAATATACTGGAATAAATGGTGGTGGTTAACAAAATGGTAATTATAAAAAAAATCTCAAGATTCCAATTCCATGAAAATTGAATCATACTTTGACCAGAGGAGCCATAAAATAATGGGATTTCACTGAATCATGGTGAAGTATTTTCAGATCCCTGTAAATTAAATAGTTATTGGATGAATTCAATCCATTTTTTGGATCACTATCTTGATTCGAGATAAACTGTATACTTATCCCCATCTTCCAGCCATGCTAAGAGATATTTAATCCCCTTGGAAAAAGAATCACAGTTGGATCATTTAAGGATCACATTCTTCTATTAATCAAACAGACAATTCTTGGTGTTCGTGGTTCTCATTGAGTCATCCTAAATGAATATTATCCATTATAATGTTATGTTATATTCCTATTATAGGATTATCAAAATGGTATAAATTTTATTCCTAGTGAAACAAAGTTGTTTTCTAGAGTCATCTCACATGATGATCATTCCAGTCCATCACTCTCTAATTCTTGTTCACCTATTTTACCTATTTTATGTTTTATTATTATTTATGTAAATAAATAAAAAATGTGGATTAGAAAATCTCGAATAAAAATTGAATCTAAAATTAAAATGAAGATGAAAATAGAATAAATGGGAAATTGGATTAACGGGCTTAGCAATGGGGTTTGGTAACACGAGTTCCATTATTGTTCATAATTTTTTTAAATTCAATTCGATAAATCATTTAAGAAATCTAATTAAGGAATTACTGTTATATAATTATGTTATTGTGATGTACTAAATGTTTATACAATTACTTTACACCCAAAACACTACCTCCTCTTATAATAAGGGTTAATGGTAGTCCTCAAGGGAGAGTGTGAAACATTCTAGGACCCAAATACATAATCTATTATTTCATATATTAGATATAATTCACTCCATAATTTAATGATATTTCCTAGAAAATGGATATATATATATATATAAATTAATGAATAAAAAATAATTTGAGATTAATTTCTTGGTGGATGACTATCGCACGCATTCAATTCTATTTTTTCCTTTAAAAGGAGAATAGAAACATTAAACAATTTAATGTGAATGAATTTGGTAATGCCATGAGTTCTACCCCAAGGAAAATCCTTAGGATAGTCAGTCATCATTTAGAGAATAAGAGACAAAGGTATAACAGAAAAGATATATATATTTAATATTGGATTAAAAATCACTTAAATTAAAAATATTAATGTACAATTACATTTAAAAGACATTAAAAATATAGAAAACATAAACAATAGATGCTTATAGGATCATAAGATATTCTCAAATGACTATAATTACCAGAGGTTATGGAAAATATATTTAAAAAATCCATTTAATAAGTTCAAACTACCTAATAAAGAGTCATCCTTAAGTAAAATTATTGGAATATTCCCTCAGTTCAATTAAAAAATTCATAGGATCAAAACCCAAATATAGAATGCTTGCATTAGAGTAAAAATCGTAATCAATTTGGGTGCAATTTATATTAGAGTGACTATCATAATATTTGTTACTATGATGAAAAATCGAAATACGTATATGATGAATCACTTTTTATTATATGTGTAGTGGGAAATAAAAACATTTAAATAGTAACTAATAATGTATAAAACAAATGTTAGAATGACATAACGGCTATTTACAAATATAAACCTATTTTTTCGTTAAGAGTATGTTAGTCAATAACTCTGACAAATGTTATCAACTATTTTATACCTATATTAAAGTATATCATTCCTTATTAGGAAATCCCTTGATATGATGATTAGAATGGACATGTCTTCATATTACCAAAATCCTTAGATATGATGATTAATGCTATTATACAATCCCCATAAGACCTCAATATTATGGATATTATTATCTATCATCCATAACCCATAATCCCTCTATCGTAAAAATGATCTAATTCAAGTTTAAATTAAAAAAAATTAAGGACACAACCTGAGAAGGATTCCTTTGAATGAAAACACCCTTAAGAGTTACATAAATTAAGAATGAGGAGTTCATAAAGTGAAATCTTCAAGATTAAAAGTTATTATCAAACCATAATGTATAGTTTCAAAATCTTCAATTTACCCAATAATTATTGACATCCTGCCAAAGGTCATATTTCTTTGTTTTTTTAAACAGATTCAGATATCGGGCGATTGACAGCTCATAATGATCTAGCATAACAAAATGTATCACATATTATTTATAAACAATATCTATAGTTTTATGATATTAATTATATTATAAATAAGTATTTTAATTATGATTATAATCTCAATCTATCTGATTGGATTTTTTCACAATGGCAGTACAATAATCCTTAAGATTATTTTTTCATCGTTATAAGTATAGGTATAAATCCAATTATAAATAATTTCTTTAGTACACAATACATGACTAAAATATAACATCTGTTCTGATAATGTTGATTCCAGATAATCAATCACATTATTAGAAGGAATAACTGGTTTTTATATTATCAAAACTTAAGAAAATTATATATAGTAAATTTAATTTTTTCTCTACAAAACCATTCTAAAAAACATCGGACATAAAAAATCAATAAATGTGTTTTAAAAAGTGTGTGTTATTTTAAAAATACAAGGAATGGAAAACTAGGAATTAAAATTTATGCCTAAAAAATATCACCCTTTTTTTAAATCACAAAGAACTATAATGGAAAACTAACATTTAAAAACATACAACCCATTTTATTTTAGGAACTTCATATTCAAAGTTAATAATTAATCCTTAACTCCCCTAATAATGTAACTCTACATAATACGATTGTGAAACAATGGATTCTCATAATATATATTTCATTAATATAACTACTATTCCTTAGTAAGTAATATTTAATAAGGATAATATTATCCCCCTTATAGAAATAATCCCCCCTTATAATACATGTTTTATTTTATAGAATATTTTCCTCTTTTGTGAAATTATCCACCAATAAATTAATATCTCCCCCTTTATGATTTTCCAAATAAATGCTGAAGGATCCAATGATTTAGAAATGTTAGAAAATTATCAAACAAAACATTATTTTACAACGTAATAATCAAAAAATATGAATGAAAATATACCAAATTGTAATAGGAAAACATTCAAACAAATTATACTTGAATGAAACTATAATTCACATATTTAAAAAATTATCATATTTTTAAAAATAAAATACCAAAAGAGTTGAAAATAAAATGTTCTCTCTTTAATAATTAAGTTCTTGACAAATGCCTTCATCATTTTTAAATGTTTACCTACTTTCTCTATCTTTTAAACATTGTCTACCAAAATCATTAATTTCTTGAGATCATCCAACTTGTTTTTATTCTCCTACATCAAAAACAAATTTCAGCTTCAATGGTACAGAGTTTAGTAATTTCTCACTACTTTTCATGTACCTTATTATTTAGAGAACTATCTTCCTTAGTTCTTTTATTATTGTAATCATTTACTCGTTATAAAAATTGTTCTCTTTTAGCCGTATGAGATGAAAAGACAATGAATGAACATGATGACTCTAAAAAAAATTTCACATACTCATCAAACCATTCTTATTATATTTTTATATCAATATACACATTTCTTGACAATTTGAAAATTTGACTGTGTGCTCATTTGTGAGTCCCAAAATATTTTTGATGGGTTTTCAATTCAACATCTATCTAGATTACCATCTCTGTTAAAACCATTTTAGATTCTAAATGTTCATTATAAATATTTTTAGTTTTCTATAACTTAGACTAATGATTTGGAAAATAAGAAATAGTTCCTTATAACTATTATAATGCATGAATAATATAATCATAACCTTTTAGATGCATTTTTCCTATTGAATTTGAATGATATTTTGGAATTTAAGAGGTTTTATTATTCTAGGATCGACATTATCTTCCTTTCCTTTAATATAATATATTTTTGAAACATCCATTTCAAAATCTGTAGAATCATTATTTTCATAAAAATCCTTTTCATTAGATAATATATTTATTTCAATATCCTAATTAAATAATTATTTTACATAAATACTTTTTTATAAATTTTTTCTTCTACTTTTTTGATACGGACTGGGCTTCTTTTTCTAATGAGGATCCTTACTCCTTAGAAATTTCAGATATTCCTTCTATTTTATGGAATTATGGTAGATCAAATGATGATTATTATTATTAATTAAATTCTATATTATTGATGTGAGTTTTTTCTGCATCACCATTTCATTTTATTTCTCTTCATGTTATACTTCTTCCTCAACCTCTTCTATAAATTTTTGATTCGTACTATTTATATTATTCATATTTTTTTCTTTAGCTTATTTTCATTCATTTTAATCTCCATCTTTTCATTTTCCTATTTTTCATCAATATTTTCTTCAATAAATTCTTCTATATCTTCCCCTTCAAGTTATTTTTTTAACTCCCTCTTAGTTCTGAAAACTCCCTTACTAGCTACCTCCTGTTTGGATTCTTTATCAAGGATGGATAATGTCGATTGACCATCAAACACCTTTTATTTTCATTATTCATCCATGGATTGAACATTAACATGACCCAGATCTATTTCTTCTAATAAAATTATTGATCTAAAATTCACCTAATCAATATGAGTTGTTGGTATAAAAACCTTCTTATATTCTATTTATACTCCTTTAAAATAGTTTTCACTCAATATATTTTTTTATAGATTCTTATTTTTTTTCTTCTTCTTATATTCTTCTTAAAAAACATTAGAATCCTGAATTATTGATTATTTAGCTTCAATAGGGTCATGTCTAAACTCAGGATCCTCTAGTTTCTTTTTTTACTGTTTTGTTAATTCATTAAAAATATCATCATACATCTTCTTATGTTTATTTTTTCTTGGGTGGAGATGTCTTAACCTTCAACTTCTTTTTCATAACAACCATATCAAATTTTCATAATGGATTTACCTACGATGTATCTTTATAATCATTCTCAACAAAATTATTGAATTTTCTACAAAACACAAACCTCATCCTTTTTCATCATATCATCACCTATAAATGTAATTTTCTCTCTCATAAGATATGATTTATTGTAAAAAATCCCATATAGTCCACAACCTCCTTTCTAATAAATGGGGGTAACATAATAATCATTGAATCTATTGTGAACAATTTTAAGTTATCGACTATGAGAATGATGAATTTGAAAAGATAACACTTTCTCATATTTATCAAAAATTCCAATACAAATGCATCAGATACCTACAATGCATCTCGATCATGAATTCTTTGAATCGAAAGAACATTCACCCAAAACGAAAAAAATGAATCATATAGAGGTACATGAAAAACCATCTTGTCATTCTAATAATGAAAAAATATTGAATATTTGGATTTGGATTTGTTAAAACATTTGATATTGTCTGGAAATTTTTTAGAAGGACAAAAAGGTTCTCCCTATCATGCTACTTCAACTAAAATATAATGTTTCTTATATAAAACCTTGTAATTTTACAATATATATAAATATATACATTTTCATTAATATTTAATATTATGAAATATAACTAATTCAAAAAATTCATGAACACATGTTGAAAATAAAATATCAAAATCATTGTCCATTTTTTTACCCAGATCGATTTAAAACATTGAAAAAAACAATTATATTCTTTGAAGAATAATATTATTTCTAATCAAAATATAATTCAAATAACTTCTCACTATATATGAAACACTTCACATATTCCAATTTTATAGACACCATATTTGGAAAATATTACTAGATATTATTCATAAAAACAATCTGATTTTGGCCGTTTAGGGGTGCAATAACTCAGGACACAAACACTGATAAAAAACTGTGGGATTAGTAGTGTACACTCATTTTTATAGGAATTCATGGCGATGGTTAATTTCCATTATATGATCAAAGTTTTTTATGATGAAATATTTTATATTATGGTTAATTCTACTCTAAAAAAATCATATAAGGAAATTTTTGAACTCTCATGGGGTTTAAAACCTTTATCTAATTGAGAATGAATCTAATTAATATGAGTTTTAAAAAATTAAGATAAAATAATGTTTTTAAATCTAAATTTATAGAAAAAAATATTATTGAAATGATGTAAATAAATAGTGTAAAAAATAATATTACTATGGCGATCAGAATGAAAAAATTCATTTGTTTGAATAACATATTTTTCATGGTTATTTGTAAACATGAATTATTATGATAGTTTTGAAATAAATACAAAATATTATTGTTTTAGTATGATTATTTGTAACAACAGTTTTATTTGTAAAATAGTTATTATAGTTTTGAATCATATTTTTTCTTCAAAATATTTGTCTGAAAATTTTATAACATTTTATAAGGTTGAAGAACATTTTGAGAATTCGGGATCTAAATATTTTATAAAGAAATATGAGTCCATAAAATTCATTATGATTATGGTCTTAAAAACATTTATCATTAGAAAACTAAAATTTTTATGAAAAACTTATGTTTTGATAAACATAAAAAATATTTACTATCCCTATGAAAATGAGTATAATAATATAAGGATCTAGGTTAACAATATGTAGATATTAATTATTACATTATGTATATTATTCATAGCTTATATTTAATAAACTCAAATGTTTCATAACAAATATGTTTTTTAAAAATTTAAACAATGTGATCATGTGTTCTAATGAATTGTAAAATTATATTTCTTTTATGTGTGTGATCTTGAAAGAAATGATGTCTTATATCTACATTCGTTGTACATGAGTGATGTTATAGGTTCTTACTTAAGGTAATAGAACATGTGTTATCACAATGAATTTGTGTTTTAGTAAAAAATCATTCCATAGTCCGTGAGTTTGTGTTTCATCCACAACGCATGAGCACAAAAACTTTCAGTTTTCACATATTTGACTTCAGTAATAAAGATTAATCTTTATTGTTTTTTCTTAAAAGACCATGAAACTAGAGAATCTCTTAATAAATAAAAATTTCTTGAAAAGCTTTTCGTATACATTATACAACCACCAATGTCAACAACTGAAAAAATAGTTAAAAAACATTTATATATTAATAAAAAATTATTCATTCCATAGTTCACTTAAGATATTTAAAAATTAGTTTTAAATAATATATAATGGGTTTATTTTTATTTTGTTGAAATCATTCCAATAATAATATAGAAAACACTAAATCTATATGACTAGTAGTTATGTAATGTAAACACCCAATAATTCTTCTAAAAATATTTCGATCAACTAGTTTCCTAGAATCATCAAGATATAATGTATTTGAGGTACCGATTGGAGTAATAATACCTTTTGTATTTTTGTATCCATATTTATTAAGAATATATGTTACTTATTTATGTTTATATATAAAAATTCCTTCTTGTTTTTGAAATTTGAAACCCAATAAAATATGTAATCCCACCCACCACACTTATCTCAAATTACTATTTCATAGGATCCTCAAAGGAGTCTATTAACTATTTCTCATTTTTATCTGAATATAATATCATAAAAATCTATTTTTAAAATCATAAAGTTTTATAAAATTATTTTATTAAATTTTTAATATCCCCAAAAACCATAACAAAAAAATTTCATCAAAATTCTAGTAAATCTACCATACCAATTTCTAGGGTATTATTTAAGAAAATTTAATGATTTTGTATGTTTATAATCATCTTACATATGTTTTTTATGTACAAAATAATGAGGTTTCAAAACATAAACATCTTCATCAAAATATCAATTAAGAAAGTAAAACTTATGATCCATCTGGAAATTTTTTTAATTAAAGAATGTTGCAAAGGCATGATGTATTTGAATAGCTATAAGGATTTATACATGTTCTTTGGTTTTTTCATAATTGATTTCCTATTATTTATTATATCCATTATAAAAAATTATTCCTTTATTCTAAAAATTATTCCATTTTCATCACATTTAATCCAAATAAAAAACATTTCACTCCAATTATAGATGATTTTAAAGGTCATTGGACTAATGTAAAAAATTTATTATCCTTAAACTCATTGAGCTCATCTTTCATATCCCTAATCCAATTGTGATAATCTAAAGCTACATAAAGATTATTGGAATGATGTTGGTGTAATACAGCTAAATTTTTTATGAAATTTCATAAGGAACATCTATCCTAACAGGTTGATTTGAATCACCAAGGATACATTCAGTGGGATGATTCCTATGAAACAGATATCTTCTTGGGTTTTGAAAACTATGTTCTTGAAAAATAGTTACAAAATACTCTCAAGGAATAACATCATAAGAAAGTTATTCATATTTATCCTCAATAGAAGACTATTATAACAATAGATAAAAACTAGATTTTGATATAACTTCTAAAGAAATTGGTTGGGGTTGTTTGAAAATAAAGGATCAGTTTGATCAAAAACATCATGCACTATTACCGCTAAATTACATGAATTATTATTAAAAATGATATAATTATTATAATTAGTGGAATAATATAAAAATATTCGTATATTATATTTGTGTTTAAATTTATTTAGGTTATAGTTTTGTATTTATTATGAATAATTTGTAACAAAAAAATTATGTAATAAAGTTTTGGTTATTCTCCTATCAATAACTCAAAAGGTTTTTTAATAGGAAAAGGACAAATTAAAACTTGATTAATTATATATAATGTATTAGTAAATATTTCATCACAAATTGTTTTAGCAATTGAGTATTCACCTAACATGGATCTTGTTCTTTCATGAAGAATGTTATTTCATCTGTCAATTAAACCATTTTGTTTAGGGCTTTAGGTGCTAAAAAGTTGGGTTCTATACCATTTCTACAACAAAATGTTTCAAAATTATAAATATTAAAATTATAATCCATGATCAGTACAAATAGTTTTCATGGAAATTATTTTTCTATTATTAACCATGCCTAATTTTTTTAAATAAAATCATCATATTTTACTATGAGAAAATTTACACATCTATATATTCTGTAATCATCAACATAGAGATATATATAATATTTTCCAAAAATATTTCCCGTTTGTCTAGGAATAGATAAATCCATGTTTTCTAACAATAAACCATTAGTATTTGAGACTTTAATAATTTATTTAGAACATGACATATAATTATTACTACTTTCACAAGGGAAGCCAAAATTTGATGTATCAATCCTATGTTATGATAGATCCATAACACGTCCTTTCTTAGAAAACATTGCTATGAGTTAATGGTTATAGATTCCTAACCTTTTATAGCAGATCAAATATTGATCTTCCATTTCCATAAAGAAAGTTTTGTCTTGTCCTCTAAGACCTTCTACCTAATGATTATAAACATTCTCATAGTGGTTGGAAGAATGAATATATTCAGCCTTGGAACTATGTACTAAACAATTATCATTCGAAAAAATCACAAGAAAACATTAATTACCTAATTGACTTGTTCATATAAGGATGTGGTTAAGACCTACAACAAACACAATATTTTAAATAATAGTTATTCCAAGAAGAATTGTGTTAACTATACCAATATATTATACTTTAGCATTATTTTTAAAAGTTACAAAAACACCTTTCATTTTTATAATCTTTTTGAATAATTATTTGTTTCCAATAATGTGTTTGGAATACCCAAAATCCATGTAACATTTAGTTTTTTTCTACATTCAATGTGATCCTAATAAAAGATTGGTTTTTCATAACACAAACTATCTTGGGTCTGAGTTGTTTAAAAAAAATAACCACATTTATCAAAATTTGATTTTGGAGAATTTCATATACATAGAAAAATAATAATTCTGAAATCCCAGTATTTTTTCTTTTTTTTATATTAAAATAATATACTTCTAGTGCATGCCACATTAAAATTTAGTGTAAAATGTGTCCACTTCTTGAAAAAAAAATATTACTAAAAATAGTTTTTTATATGTAAAACAGAATCCAGGACCATTACCATGATTTCTAATTTTTATTCATTTTATCAATACATTTATTATGATTGGTAAATATGGATAAAAGTTATATTATAGTAGATATTTCATATTTTATTTGATAAAGTAAATATTATATGTCACTAATATATGTTTTATTTCTAAATCATTTTTCTCAAAAACATTTTTATCAAAATATCTAGAAATACTTTCTTTCTCATAAATAATATTATCTATAACTTTTGAATGATATAAAATTAAAATAGTGAAAAAATTATACCTAAATCATCCTTAGTATGTTTTTCCTTATCATTATCATGTTTTCTTAATATTTTACTATTATTATTCTCAAAAAAATTATAAAAATGAGAAACACCGTCATAAAAAGAAGATAATTATCTTCTTTTGAAGAATATTACTCATAAGAAGATGTATAATCTTTATCATCCAAATAATTAGAATATAAATACATGTTGGTAAGGTTTTAAGATATTGGAACCATATCCATGAAATATTGATTAACATTAGGTACATTTGAAGACATTCTTATCTTACTCTATACTGAACATTAATGATCAGAAGTAATTTTAGAAGAATCACCTCCACTAGAACTCCATGTGTTAGTAGATTTCAAAACATTATTTTCTTTAGATTTATAATATTATTATCATTTTTTTGAATTCTTATATTGTCTATATTTTCTCTTCAACTTTTGACGTTATGGTTGGATGTGTCTAGAATTATTATATTCATATAAATTGTCTTCATATTTATTATCACTTACATGTTTATGATATTTTTTTATCAGCATTAGAAATATTTATTTTTCACTATATTATTCATTCTTTTTAACAAGACACCTAATTCATTCTCATAATGTTCAGAAGTTCTAGAATCAAATGGATTAACTAATTTATACAATCTTAAAGACTTAACAACATTCTCAGTAGATTATACTTTAGAAGGTAAGGTTGATTTTGTATAAAAATAATAATTTTTATTTTTATTTTTTTCTTTTTCATCATCATCTACCATAGTACTTTATAAGGTTACAAATAATATCATCCTATGTAAGATTAGTAATATATATTTTCTCATCAATAAAATTTATTTTTTATTTCCATTCATTGGGTATGATATCAAAAACCTTTTCCATAATGATATCATCATCATGACCATTATCACTAATAGATTGTAAAATTTATATGATCATCCATAATCTCTGATGCATCATTAAAACTAATATCTCAGGTATGAAATCAAATGAATAATAATCTTCCATATTTATTTCACTCCTAGTTTCAAAAACATTTTCTGTTCCAAAATGTGAGATATATTTCTTTTTTGATACACTAATAGAATGTTTATATCAAGAAATATGACTATAAATACTTCTCATCTTGAAACATAAAAATTTATTTTATACTCTATAGTTAATCTGATTATATTTTTTCTATTGATGTGAAAGAGGAGTTAGTTCTTTATCTGGAAACTTATAGTCTCCAATAAGTATAAAAATATTATCAACTTATATTTTCATAACAGAATTCTCAATCATATCCCTCAAGTACCAATAATCCACATCCTCAATGATATGTTTTCTGTTTGGATTTATATTTTCTCCTTATTGGACATTAAGACCTCTTCTATAAAATATATAAATTATATTCCTGATGATTCATGTTAGTGTAAAAAAATTAATATAAAAAATATTATATAGAACATCAAAAATATGCAATAGTAAAGAAAATAAATTTGCAAGTTTTTAAGTAGTGAAATCTTGTTCTGAAACAAATTATAGGATTATAATATATACTCAAATGACCATACCTACAAGTGGGGGTCAATAGAAGTTTACAAAACATAGTATATAATGTTTAAACAAATTAAAATATATATTTTTAGGTAAAGATATCAGACTCAACCCTCACACGATTAAAAATACCCCAAAATTGGAACAAAAAAATAGTCGCATTGTATCAAATTAAAAATCTTAATCAATATATATCTAATTTCTATTAGATTTATTGTTCTAATAGGCTCTAATATAAAAAACCATAATATTTCAATGATTAATATGGTTAATCAATTTCTATTAATTTTGTAGTTGAATATAAAACATGTAATAAAAAAGAAACACAATAGAAAATAAAATTTCTGAATGACTTCCAATATATATAAAATGATAAAACTATTTTAACCATACGATTAAGGTAGTAAATAACCATGAATTAAGATATAAACCATTTAACAATTATAGTAATTTTTTCCTTTCATTACCATGAATTCCCTTTATATAAATATCAGAATGACTCTATCATCCTATGCACAGAAGCCCCAAATACAATGATTTACTCTGTATTACTAAACACATAATCCATCATTCTAATGTATGGTATAGTTCATCGTCCTATACATCAAATCCCTCAATCGTAACAATGATCAGATACAAATTTAAATGTCAACAGTTCTTAAGGAGTCAACCTAATAGGGTTTCTCTATAATGAAAACACTCTAATGAATTACATTGACTAAGAATGAGTGATTCATGCAGAGAAATATTTGAGAAAGAAAATAATCCACCAACCAAAATTTAAAACATCAAATCCTTTAAAAGACCTAGCATTTATTGGAATACCCCAAATGGTCTTATTTCCATGATTGTTGCAAAACCATCATATAGTTGGCAGATGAAATCTCATTACTGTTTGGAGTAACTATGTTTCTGACATCTTATTGATAAACACTATCATAATGTATATGTTATTATATATATATATATATCAAAAACTAGTTTTTCTATTAAAATTATAAAATTATTCAGCATATTAGAGTTCCTTGACAATATCAATATAATAATCCTTATAATTATTTGTCTGATGTTATTGGTAGTATGATTATTGCGATTGTTAAAACACTATTCAGAATGATTGACATGATAAAAATATAAATTCTAGTCTCAAAAGGTGAGTCTTATTAATTGAACCCATTCACATTAGATTATTCATAATGATGGTTAGTAATCTTATTTTCATAATTCTTTAGAACCGTTTCTATGCATGGTAAATAGAAAAGATTTTTTTGAAACAATTAAATATATTGGGACATAAATAGTTATTAATCGTGTTTTAAAAATGTTATTGTGATTTCCAATAAAAAATAATTGAAATATTAGACATATAACTTCTGAATCAAAAAATTTTATATACCCAATGTAGCGGTCATATCCTACAATGTCTAATGACCCAAAAATCACACGCATAAATATATTTAAAAGACTCAATTGCACCATAGGGTCATCATAATTTCATGATAAATGTGTATTCAATTATCATAAGTTATAAAATAGGAAGAAAAGGGTGACCAAGCATTAAATTCATCAAAGAAATAGATTTATGGATCAATATGTGTGTTTCACAAGGTGAATAGTTATTTCATATAATGAATAATTCAATGATGAGCAATTAATGGATTGTTTTTATGTATGGAAATCTTCTTGGGTCATATTTGTGTGTGTCACAGTGTGACCATATTTTCCATGACATCACATTGTATGTCACTCTCTAAATCATAATTTTTCATTCTATATTTCTCCCTTCTCACATTTCCAAAATATTTTACATCATTAATGGTAAATTATTAAAATGATTTTAGGTATTCTAATAACATCAGCTCCATTTCCACAAGATATTTCATTTTCAATACATAGAATGGGTCGATTACTTGTCCTTTATCATGACCCATAATTTTCATTCCCAATTCATCTCTTTTTATATCTTTTTCAACCAATCAATGTATCACACAATAATTTAAAATAATTATTAAATACTAGAAATGGTAATCAGTAAATACGTGAATTTTTTTATTTTATATTAAAATAAATATAAAAATTTTGTTCTATTAATTCCCACACACTTATAAATATCTTTTACCCAAAAAAATCTCTCATTAATGATACAAAATAATATTATAAACCAATATTTATATTTCAAATGAATCAAAACTAAAAAAGTTTTCATTGGAAAATATACTTTCAAATTTTACATAATATAATTCCCCAAAGTCATCGTTATTCAATGAATCAAATTCATTCATGAAAATTAATTATCTACATTTTAAAGAAAAATTTTATTTCATCCTTCAATTTTAATTTCTCAATTAATCATTAATGTACACACCACATTCAATTTATCTGGAATATAATTTTTCTCACTCATCACCAAAGGTATAAAAAGTAATAATGTTTCACTCATAACAGATGTACATATTACATAACATATTATTTCATGGAATCTGTCATCTCGACCACATAATTAAAAAATAAAATTTAACCATGTTTCCTTTGGAGTGCGTACCAAATGTCTATAATGACTAAGGATGTTGGGAAATGAAAAAAATAAACCTCAATAGTATGTTTTTGAGGTTCTAAGAGTAGCCTAAGTGTGATTTGGGTCATTCTTAACTTTTAGTTTCTTAATGATCAATGTCAAATCTAATATTTATGTGATGATTAATGTTGTAATAAACTGAATTGAATCAACAAAAAATTAAAATGGTTAAAATTCTAGAACTATGAATAGAAACATCACATTTTTTTAATTAATTTAATAAATTTAAGAAATACCTTGCATGAATTATTTATTTGTTTATTGATCTGATAATAGATTAATGTTTTATAGTCATTACGATGTCAAAATCTTGATAATATATCATCTAGTGTTCATCCACCCATGTCACACATTTCTTTAAATGTTTGTGTTGGAATCTTCAAGAGCTACCACGGCAGATCCTATCGATTTCATTGTTCTACTTTTATCTCCACTAGAATCAATTCCAATTAATTATCCTTGATATATCTAGATGAAATAGTGTATAGTGGGGGAATATTTGTTTTCATTCTTGGGGAGTTCTTGATATTGATATCTCTAGTTCTTGAGTTGATTTACATCATCTACTATTGTACACAACAGAAATGAATTGGATGTTTGAAAAAACAATATAATTGGATTTTTAATACCACTAGTGATTAGAAATAAATATTTTCACATAGTCTCTAAGTATTTAATAATCCTTTATGGAACCCTATATAAAAAATAATAATAATATTATTATTTTTATAACATGAACTTAAATAGAAAGTAAAATTAAATATTCTTTCATAAAATAAAATTCAATATATATTTCATCTCACAAGACAAAAGAAATAAGATATCCATTAATCCATAAAATTTATGGATCCTAGAATAATTTCTATTTAATTTAATAATTATATATCACTTCATTATCAACCAATAAATAAATTAACTCTATATTATTAAAATATAGAAAAAAATACTTATTAAATATTCGGCTCACATTATATTCTCTCCGGTAACTAGGCAAAAAATATATGTCATTAGTGAAACATGAATAATTATTAATTCTTTTGTGGGAATAATTTTTATTCATCTTATTATTTAATAAATAATAATATATTATTTAACTATGATTTTTGTTAATCTTACTATGTGACCCCCTAGAACTTTATCTCAGTGGCATTAGTTGAAGCTGCCTAATATCCAAGGTTAGCATCAAGCAACATGCCAAGGCACCTATATAGAATTAATTTAATTCTAAAAACACATAATACCACATATGGATTCTCACAATTTAATATAATACATTTATCATGATATCTCTAATCCGACAGGTTTCATGATTATGGCATCATCCTATGTGCTCGATGACTCTTTCATAGAAATTTCGGAAATAAAATTTGTCAATAGATTTTCATGGACATGGATTTTTTTATGATATATAACATCCATAAAATTTTATGAGATATTAAATTCCATTAAATAACATAAGGGGCATAATAATTTTCACAAAATTCATTAATTTAAAATTTCTCATGTCAAACCTAATGTATCTTACATTTCCGAAAACATCCATCATCTAGGATTCAATAAATACAGCATAGTATGCAACTCATAATAATCATTAACAATAACATCAATAAATAAGGATAAATACATAATTATATTGTTATGAACATCCAATGACATGTATAGATGTTAGTTTTCTACTTGTGAGCATCGTTCTCATAATATCATACAACAGATATTATCAAGGGTATACCCTATGAGAAGGTGCCTCAAATTACTTGTTCTCTCCACCCCCAATAGCATGTATCATTGAGGTTAAAAAATGATATCATATAGATATATAAAATATATTTAATAATAGTTTCATATCACTTCTGGGTTCTCATCATAGTGGGGAACTTATATAACCTTTTATTAGGACAACTACTCTTATGAAAATTTCACATACTATGTTAAATGAAATAATAAGCATTTATTGATAATGTTTTTTAGAATATATAAAACATTGAATATAGTTTTCCTAAATTAAATACAATTAGATTATAAGTATTCAACAGTAACATATTCCCACTTTCACTAGAGCCAACTGCTAACAACCATCAGTCTGCTTGCTCTCACATGACACTCATGCTTCTACTGAGATAGAAAATTAGTCAAGGGGTCCAAAATATGCTCATATGTTGTTATTATTCATACATTAAATTCACAAAATTAATTCAAATACCTCATTACATGATACTTCCAGATTATATGCATTGATCGTTGGTGTGTAGTTAACTATTTTTTTAGAGTTATTGTTTCATTATTATCACAATGAAATTTGATAGTGTCTTTACTTCTTGGTACCACATTATTATATTGGAAAAAAATTCATATCCAAAATTATTCAGTGGCTACATCAGAAGCTTCTATATACGCATTCTTCATTGTAGAATCAGTGATAATACGCAACATTGAGTAGTTCCAGCACACATCTCCTCATTTGAGACCTAAAACCTATACTGACTGAAACTATAGATCATTATGATCTATTTTTAACCCAGCATTAGTATATTAATAGATTAAAAATTACCCATATCGTTCATACAGTAGGGAAATTTCCTTATTTCTTCTTAAATAAAAGAAGATATAATTAATTTTAGATAAATTATATTCTCTTTGGTCTTCTATATATATTCCTTCCATTCTCATTGCAAGGATGTATAAACTACAGTACGTTACATGGAATACATTATTTATTATATCATTGAATCATAAGTGATGTTACTCAATCTCTATTTATTTTTTTGTATGAGGAATTAAATATCTTGTTAATGTACGAGATTGAGTAAGATCCCATATGCTTCAATGAGTGGGAGAAATTAAATATCTTGTTAATGTATGTAGTCTGGAATGTTTCAAGTAGCCTGTTGAAAATATCACGACTGATCTTAATCCTGATATTATAGGTTCTATCACCTATGTCTTTAATGGATAAATACATGTCTATCTAGTCTTTAATATACTGCAATATTGGTATGTGATTTCTGATAAGTAATATTTCATCAAAAAATTATAATAAGATAACGAACAAATTACCACTAATCCTCTTGTAAAGACGTGGATCACATTAATTATTAATGAAACCTAAATCTATTATTGCATCATTGAATTGATATTTCCATTACTTGGATTCTCACTTCAATCAATAAATACATCTATTTAACATGAAAATATTTTTGGCATCACCTGGAGTCTCAAACCCATATTGTTTTTTCATATATACATCCTACTAAATGTTCACATTATGAAAATTAGTATTTAAATCCATCTGTAAAATATTATATTTGTTTTAAACTATAATAAAAATTTGAATACTTATAGATTTAATCATGGAAACATGTTAAAAATTTTTTATTGTAATTAATTCCTTTCCGTTGATTAAACCCATTATCCACAATCCTTAATATATTGGTTTTTACATTACTATACATATCCAATTTTCTATTGAATTGAATTTCCACCCTATGAGATTTACATCAACTAGCACATCAAACATAACCGAAACATGGTTTTGATAAATGAAATTTATTCCATAATTCAGGGCTTCTATAAACCTTTCGTATTCTGGTCTATTTAGTGCATCATTATAGGTTATAGGTTCATCATCGTCAAATTACAATGAATCATCATCTTTGGTAACATGAAAACAATTTTTATATAGTTCTCTAACCTCTTTAGGGCCACTAAAAAGAACTTTTCTTTAAGTTACTACTTCATCCTTGGGGAACAGTGTAATCGATATTCTACAAAATCTTATGTATCTCGATAATCTACTTCATCAATGAAAATATTTATTCCATTATACTTTTTTTCACATGTTCTCCCACTCATGAAATATTGAATGTATATTGATAGTCACTTTCTTGGGTTGGGAGTCATATAGGTATCATCCCCTTGTTTCTTTAGGATACCAAATAATGATAAACTTTTTGGTCTTGGTTTTATATTTTTTCCTGAGAAGGCATCAAACATTCCATGCTACCCTAGACATGTGTATATGAGAAAACTAGTTTATTTTCACTAAATTACTCAAAATAAATTCCTTTTTTTTATTTCAATGATACTTGGTTTAGTGTGTATGTTGTAGCTTTTAATCTAGATATTCAAAATGATAATGGAATATTTGAATGAATCATCATGAACCTTACCATTTCTGATAAGGTACATTTCCTCTTTATCTAACACAATTTTACTGTGATGTATATGCTAGAGTGAGTCGATATAGAATTCAAAACTCCTGTAAAAATTCGATAAACATTCAGTTAATATATTCACAACCTTGAACTAAGTAAATATTATTTATCTTCATTCAATGTTTATTCTATACTTCCCTCTTCAATTACATTAATTTATTAAAGTACCCAGACATATAAATCATCAAGTATATATAGACATATCTACTCAAGTCATTAGTAAAAGATAATAGATAATAATAATTTCAACCAATATCTTCTACTAGAAAAGTTGCACACACATCAGTATGCATCAATCTTAAAATCCAAATGGCCCATTCAACTTATCCAGTGAATGATAGTTTGGGAATTTTTCATTATAAACATAAATGATATATTTCAAGTGTTTTTAGCTCATAATAATCTAAATAACCATCTTGATTGATCTTTTTCGAATGATTATCATTTATGTGAATGTGATGGTGACTCTTTATCTCGGTGTCATGTGAGCCATGTGAACATTAATTTTATCTATTTACTATAATTGGTCTTTATAATTAAATAAATTAGTAAAAATATCATAATATTCCATATCGTAACATATTTTTTCATTATAAATAAAATTTATTCTATATCTAAACCTGAAAATAAACCAATCTGCATCTAGTCAGGATACATAAATTATGTTCTTGGTAATTTTAGATATATATTTTCAATATTTTAAAACCAATATAATTAATATTGTAAATCAATGGTGGTTATCAAAAATGATTATATATACATCCTCACACCGTTTTTATCTTGAAAATTCACCTCTCCTCAATAAATATTTATAAATATACATGTTTCCTGCATTTGGATATAGATGTGATCACTGAAAGCTATATATAATAACAAATGTGTATATACTGAATAATTAAACTCTATAAAGAATGATACATTATCTTTTCCATTTTCATGGATGAATTTTTTCTCCTAGTGGCCTTGTATTCCACATGAAAAACATACTTCCTCCACTTCCATATATAGCCTTTGTATCTACTTATTATTAAAAGTACGGTTCTCGAGAGCATTAATCTTTTTGTGAGTCTTAGACCCCTTTTCAATGTTCTTACTTTTCCTTTTCAACATAAGGAATATTATTGTGTCTTGTCTTATTTCATTATCCACATTTTGAATTAAAGTTACTAGTTCTAAAAGAAACACCTCATTATTTATCATATTGTAATTAATAAGGAAACAAAAGAATCTCTTGGGTAGTGATGAAAGTATGTGATCTGTGTACAACTCATCTAGGAATTTTTCCCTAACATATATCTGTTTTCAATGTAGCCAATAATACTGACTACATAAGGTTAATATGAAATAGACCCTCCCACAAAATTTTTTAACATATCATTGGACATATCATATCTCGCATGTCTCACCTTATTTGGATAGATTTCCTAACGGTGAGACATCATTCCAAATGCATCAATGTCCTCATGTCTCCTCAAAACTTCATTTGTCAAAGACGATATCATGAATCACTAAACATTTATAGAATCATCCAAATTTTTCCTATAGAGAGACAACTCTTCATCACTGGACTTATTTCTAGGGACATTAGTAATAGTATCTTCCATCACATACAATTTCTTTTTACAGCGAAGGATATCATGTATTTGACATTCCCACTTTTGGAAATTTAGGCAATTGGGAAGGTTATCCTTATCAAGTATGGATCAAAGTGATTTAATTGATTTAATTTTTTTTAATTTTTTATAAATTGATGATGATAAGTGTTTAGTACATTATCTATTAAAATTTATATGAATAAATAAATATTATACTTAATAATATCTCATTATTTTATCAAAACCCAATAGCCGTCAATATTGGATTTGGAATACCATGTTGCTTGGACATTCCAGTGGTAGTGATCCATATTCCCATTCTTGTTTCCCTAAATTTGGTTGGTCAAGAATCGTTAATAGTTTTATAAAGTCATTCCCATTACCAACTACATTAAATCTTAGTTCTTTTATTTTTTGAGTGGACTCCCTATTCTTGAAATCCTCAAATTGGATTTACTAAACCCTTTCCTCTTAGTAAAACCAATACCTTTTTCGGTAGTCAAATATTAATTTAAAATATGTTATTTAATTCCCAAACATCATTTTGTAATTCCTCATTAATTGAAATCACACTAACATTGGATGTTTAATCTCTTTAAACTACGGTTGTATTTTAACTGAAGTAGGGGAAGTCTATACCGAATTAATATATATTACTGTGGGGTTTTTTTATTTTTTTGTAAATTTAAAATTATTATATTTATCACCTTATTTTTAATTTTTAGTGGATTTACTTATTTGATTAACCATTAATTAGACAATATTTATGAATAAGACAATTTAGGGTTGTTATATCATGCATACTTGTTAATTCATTAATTTAAGTGATTAAGAAAAAAATTAACAATTAAATAACTAAGAACCCTAACTAAAATAAAATAATAAAGTGGAATTATCATGAGATTTTATAATGGATAGTTTAACTAGTGGATGATAAACTAACAGTCGGCCCAGGGTGAAAATACCTTAAACCAATTAAGGTTCATGGTAAAGCATTCCTCTTGTCCACATATGTATCTCTCTAGGGTTGGTTTTACCTCGACATTAGATATGAATCACCTCCACTATCATGGGATCTCCATCCATAACATATTACTTTTCTCACACATACTTGAGGGTAAATGGGTTTACATAAATGAAATGATGGGAACACAGGATCATACAAAATGAGACGAGAGATGACACAAAGACCACCAATTTAATTTAATAATAAATTAAATGAAACCTATAACTTAAAAATGTATGGACTGTACCCATGATCATATACATTCATGAAATGAATTACAAATCTAATAAAACAAGAATTCAATTCTTAATCATTATTATTTTATATAAATGTATCTCGAATCAAATAGTTATCTTCATTAATCAATCAAATATATTTTCTAAATTATCATATGTATTTCCCTAAGATTCTCATCCATCATAATTTTAAACAAATTAAATAAATTTATTTAAAATTTACTATATAAATAAATAAATATTGGAGGAATCCTGGTGAATGACCATCTGAATCTACCAAACATGTATTATACTCATATATTATATACTCTTGTGATATAAAGAATTCATAAATTATCACATACATTCATTATGTGTATTATTAGCTTAATGATTACATAAATGACATTATTTTTAGTCAAAAGATATGATTCAATTCACCTATATTAATATAACACCTACGTGATATGTAGATATGAACATGACAAATAAATTATTTACAAAAATTATATATATATATATATATTAAAATCCATCACATGGAGAGTCCTATAAACTTATTGACCATGCAGAAGAACATTTGTGTAAAATTTACACTTTATAATAAATTAATTTAAATTTATCCTAATTTGGTATACGAATATGATGTGTACAAGTGAGCTATATTGTGTGTCTCTCTCTCAACATCTATCTGAGGCACATTCCTAGGAACATAGATTTTAAATCACCTCTCAGTAAATTAGAGTACTTTACATAAACTAGGGATCCACAACGTGTGGTATCTGAGTCACACATCCCCCACTGAAGTACTCTATGTATGAAAAATACATTGCCCATATGTGACTTTAATGTCTATCCACAATACCTGGGATATAGGGTATAAACTTTGGCCGACTGTGCACTAGGTTTGACTGGTAAACATGCTATATAAAAAAACTAAATGCACCGCATGTATTCAATTCACGTGGTTGGAATTAAAAAAAATTAATTCCGAGTGGATTGAACAGTATTTCATAGTGTGTACCTTAAGGTACACTGTGTGAAATCTTTTGTTTTTTGATGAGAATCATCAGCACCTCCAGATGATTTCTTCAATTTTAATTTATTCATAAAATTAATCTTTTTATTATATTTATTAGAAAAGAATGAGGAAGTCGAAATTCTCACAATTCTGTTTAATGAATGAAAAAATTGAATTGAACACTAAATTAAAAAAAAAATCAAAAATAATTCATTGATCATTTAATAAATATAAATAACTATGTGACCACTATGATACAACCTGAATGTTTCATGTGTAATGTAATCATGGATGGTTCATTCCCAACATTGATTTTTTGATGACAAGTGATCAATACGAGATTTACATGAAGTTCAATGCCATAATTTACAAAATTGAATCAAAGAAAATATAAAAGGGATTGAATACCTTAACCAAGTATAGGATCATTACATATTATTCATAATTAACATAATCAATTAAATAATTACCTTGCACTAAATAATTATTCATTGATGGAAATTACAACATATCAATATATATATATATATTGGTCATTCTATTGAAGAAATCAATAGAATATCACCTACAGTTTTGATTCACAATTGTTCCACAAATATAATAACGTCCTTGTACTAATCTCCAATTACTAGCACAAAATTTCCTATCGCTCGCATCATTCACCTTTAATAAATACTATAATCTCTTAAAAATCATTCTCATTGGTCTATCAAGACTCAACAGCGGATATAAAATTATTATTTCTCTCTATTCTTGGGATCATTCTTGGAGAGGGAGCTCTATAGGGATTGAAATGATTCTCTTTTGATATCCTTGTGCACAACACAAATTAATTTCTCATCATTAGTGAAAATATTATAATTGCAATTAAATACCACGAGAGTTTTTAAATAAATATTTTCACCATTTACCTTTGATATTTATTTAATACCTTATGGTACCTTGTGTATAAAATTATAATAATAATAATATTTCTTCAATATGTACATAGTTGTTGAATTAAATGAAATATTATTTAATCAAATGATATTCAATATATATTATTTTACATTGGGACTAAAAAATTGGACCACCATTCATTCACATTATTAATAGATCCTTAAAAATGACTATTTATATTAATAAATAAATATCACTACATTATATACCAATATATAAATTAATATTATATTTACTAAATATAAAATATTTTTTTTAATTATTTTTTTCAAATTATTTTATCTAAAATAACTGGTTAAAGGATATATGGTATGAAGAAAACATGAATAATTACTAAACCACATATGGGAATAATATTTATTCATATATCTAAATAATAAATAAGAATATATTGTTTAACTAATATTATGGATCCCCTTAGTCAGTGAACCGCATGTTATATTTATTATTAGAATTCGACGAAGCATCATAAAGTAAATGGATAGCATCTAAAAAAACACCAAGAAACCCCTAGAGAAATAATTTAACAAAGAAAAAATATAACACCGCATTCAGATTCAAACAGTGTAATATAATCCTTTTAAAATAATATCTCTAAGAAAACATGTTGCATACTGGTGTCGTCATCCTATGTTCTCGATGTCTCTTTCTTTAACATTCCATAATTTGATCGTTCCCATAGAACGTCATGCCCATGGAGTTATTTAGGAAATATCATTTCAATAAAAGGGCCTACGAAATCAACATATGATAAATATTTGAATGCATGAATCCCTTCTTTCATTATTCATTAATGCAATATTTCTCATGGTGCAACCAATATATCTACTTCACCAAGAACATATGACATCGTTGTTTTTATCAATACATCAATGAAAATGAATCATAATACTCATTAATTATAATCTTAAACTCTAAAGACAATACACATGTCCATAAATATAAATATCCAACGACATAAATAAATGTGGATCCCCTACTGGTAGGAATCATTCTCATAATAACCTATACTGATTATTACTAAGGAAATATACCCTGAAAAATTTACTCAAAGGAAAAATATTTTCAACCCATGATATCATATATCTCTTAAGTCCCTTAAATGATATCATCTCTCTATATAACACATATTTATGAATAGTTTAATATCACTTTTAGGTTCTCATCATAGTGTGGAAATATTACGACCTTTTAGTGTGGAAACTACACTCAGGACATTATCAAATACTATGCTACGAAGTGGAAGATTCATGGTGTGCTTATATGTTTATTAATATTTAAATATATGAATTAAATTTATTATAATGTTCATAGAATATGGTTCTTGGTCACCAAATCAAATATGGTAGACTGTGGAGAACACTTCTAGATATAAAATGATATGATCAATAAAAATACATCTTAAATTTTGAATATTTTATCATCTCAACACCCAAAATAACAAATTAGATACAATATGTTCATAAAAATAATGAATAAATCAATTTTTTACCTTTTCCTTTATTTTTAATTTTAACCCATTATTTTTTAATTTTCAATAATTTTATTAAAAAAATTTCACATCCACTATCTAACACCATAAGAACAAAAATAATCTGTCAGAAAAAGTTGATTTTGAAGCATCCCTATACACATTCCATTTAATATTTATTATTATTATTACTTTTAATTTCATTTAGAATGAGTGTTTAATAATAATGTTTAATGAATAATAACACGGACACTCTCTAAATAACAAGAACCCCCATAAAGCCTCCTCAATGTAGCACATGCTCATCCACCAAGGATAACATATCTCAAATATTTATTCCTTTTAATATCGTGAACCATATTTTGAGGTGGTAGGAATTAATACAATAGGATTCTAAGATATCTCACTTCCTCACATGTTTATTCGCATCTTTTACATGTTATAATATGATTAAATGTATTTATAGGTCTATGGAAAAATAGAAAAATAAAATAAAAACCCACATTCATATTAAAAGTAATTATATTCATTTATATATTCAATAAGATTTTAAGAATATTCTACAAGTAAATAATTCAGGTGTATATCTTGAAATTTTATATAGAAACACTGGAAAGTATAGGGTTATATATTTTCTCAATAATGAGAAGATATGTGTTGGAATATTACTCATATAATTACACATTAACAATAATCCAATCTATATCAATTTAATACATTCAAATAATGATAAAATATAAAAATAATTTCATTTACAAAAATAAACATATTCCAAAAAATTATGTTTTCTCAAATTCACCACATTATTATTAATTCTACTAATTCATTTTACCAGTTCACTCATATAGTCATGTTAAGAATGAAAATTAAAACATAGAATACTGATTATCCTTCTAATCTTATGTCTCCTAGATTGACACTAAAGTATACAGGTTTAAGTCGGAAATGTTCTCTATATTAATGTTTTAAAATAGATTTTAAATGATATCATATTGAAAATAAGAAACAATATTTAATTTAAACTCATATGTATCATTCCATGAATATTTATGTTGGTCGTGTAGTTTATGTTTTTCACAGTTCTGTTCTGTAGTAATTCATGACATGAATCCCCTTTAATGATGTGAATCATTTTCAGAGTGAGTTATCTTTTATATAGTCCGACTTCCATTTTTAGGATGTGAATTCCTATTTCAGGATGTTAATTATCTATAGGAATCTTCCTCAACACAAATATTTCTTCATTTTTCCATGATGGTGGTCCGATAAAATAATATTTCTCGTTAGAATACATTCACTATTTCTATGTATGTTTAAAAAAGTTAGAGAGATATAAGGCTCAGTAATAATTTCTTCCTATCATTAACAATTAAAATATAAATTCCTTGAAATATAAAAAATGAAAAAAAAAGTTAAATATTTATTTGACCCCTCATGGGACCTGGGATTTGGTTCCCTTCAAATCAGATGTACTAGATATAATCCTCTATTTGATGGTGGGTGTATTTTATCAAATTCGAACCACCACATGTTTCTTTTTTCATATTTTACCTCTTCATTGTTTTAGATAACTCCATAGACAAAGTAAACTAAATCCATCACCATAGTAATGAAATATATCTTACATAGTGGGCGTAGGATAATGTATGTATCCTCTTCCATCATGGTTTAAAATTCTACAAACTCGTATTCACACTACAAGGACTGATCTAGATATTCTATACAAATAAAGCATTCAATGAGAATGTTGGAATGAACTTTTATTTTTAAACAATATATATTTAATTAAATAATAGATAATTTTACACCTTAACTATGATTTGTATGTGTCTCCTTTTTATTAGTCATATCCCCTTGGATCTCGTCTCATATCCCCTCCAATAAATTTTCAATGTGATTTTAGTTGATGAATATCTTCCTTAATAGATGCATTTTATTATTAATCATATTCCTTCATGTTATGAAATGAGTTGACCAATTATTAAAATTCAAAATATTTGGAGTGATACATAGTTAATTTTAACAAAATAAAATTCAATCAAGTTCAAGATGAGATTATCTCCCGGATTTGGTTAGGATTCAAATTAGTTTTTCATTGGAAAGTTAATATTAATTATGAATGGTAGTGGGTGGAGGTAAGAAGTCAAGATCCTCTTACCTCTCTTCAATTTCCACCCCATGGGTGTTCTCATCTTCCTACAAAACTCGTAGATGTAAAAATTTGAGAATGATTCAAAATTTCCATTCTTCTGTAGATAATGTATTAATTAAATTTATTCCCAATTACCCACTAATTTATCCAAGATTAATTAATAAACCATTAATTAGATAATAGGTTTTTCTCCTTCATATATCTCCTCCAAACAGTGGTTGAGCAGTGTGGAATACATTTTCTAGCACATCCACCTTTACCTCCTTAGGTATTCTACTTCATAGATATGTGGTGAAATCTCTTTGACCGCTATCTTAGGTTATTCCTCTTATTCACATTCACGTGTCATATGATATTGCTATGTTATTTTCACTACAATGATCCTGAAAAATTCTATATTTTCTAAAATCCACTGTAAACATTCATTTTAATCATTAAAAAAACTTATTTTGTTTGAGGTTTAATCTTTGACTTGTATGTCTATTAAAAATAATTACAGTTTGAAAACATGATGGAAAATATTTATTATATATATATATTGAAAATTTTCAAAAAATTATGAATAAAATGTTAATTCAAAACTATTTATCTCCTCATCAATGATTCTATGCATTACCATTATTTTCATAGGGTGGTGAGAACATAATATTTATATACATATTTTATCATACTAGATGACTGAAGTTAGCTCAGTTGAGGAGATTTATAGTCAATGACTCCCTAAATGTTATTCACCTATTCAAACATTTTTAAATTTTTTATTTATTTATGTAATTAATTACAAATGGGAATTTTAAAATTGTGGAATGGAAATTGAAAATAAATTTAAAATGAATATTCAAAACAAAACTAATAAAAATTTCGGTGAAAGGTCATGCTCGCAGGGTTTAGTTAGACAATTTCCTATATTATTTAATATTTTTAAAAATTATATAATATAATGAAATTTTCAAATATCATTAATGATTTACTATTATTTTATTTATTTCTAGTGAAATATTATTTGCCTTGGAAAATTAATTTGCACATGAAACCCCCCCTCCTCTTATAATCAAGGTTAATGAAACACCTCTATCAAGAGTGTGCATCCTTCTAGGACCTAGCCCTATCATATGTTATTTCATCTATGGATAAAAAAAATCCATTATATGAATATATTGCACTAATTTAAGGTATGTAATGTTTTAAATTGAGTAATAGAAATTAATTTTAGATTCAGGTCATGGTGGGTGAACACTACAGTCATGAAATTCTCTTTTGTCCACTATAAAACAAATTAAATAATAAAATAAACTCAATGTGAATAATTTTTTAACAACATAAATCTTCCCCAAAGGCTAAGACTCATGTCAATAAATGATATTTATGTGTTTAAGAGATCATTAAATAATATAATATAGTGATATATATTATATATTGTAATAAGGATCGCTTGAATTAAAAATAAGAATATGATATAAAATTCAATAAAATTAAATATAAATATAAAATTAAATGTATATAGTAACACCATATTTCCCCAAAATAGTGTTTGAACCCTAAATTGGGTAATAAAAAATAAATATCCCCTTATAAAAACATATAATCCCAAATCATACCCATATTAAATTATAATTTCCAAATAAATGTGTGTCACATCATCCTGGGTAATAAATGAGTCATAAAAGGACGTCTGGGAATTATATTTTTCAAAGGAGACCATGTTTTGGTTAGTTTGAGTGTTTTACCCTCTAAAGAGTGAATTATTATTTTAAATACAGTTAGTCAATGAAATCAATGGCATTTCTTCATGCATTGAATGATTTAGTGGCCATCTTTAGGTTTCTCCTAGCAGGACAATATTTGTTATTCTGTCACATGTGATCTCATGAAATTTTTTTTCTCATGATGTATTTATTCCATATAACCACTGTGATATATTTTACACCCTGAATGGTGATTAAATTCAATTAATTTAAATTTTTCAATAGTTTTCATTTTTTTCAGCATAATTCTTCATTTTTCAAGCCTTGGGCTTGATCATTGACTTGTCGTAGACCATGTTATATCTATATCATATTAAATTTAAAACCATTGTGATTATAATAATCTTAATATTATTTTTTACAAAAAATTGTAATGAAAATTACATATCAAAATTTTTAATCAAATAAAATGTTAAATAATGTATTTATAAAAAAAATATGATGAATATGGTTCCTCAATTCTTCTTGCTAGATCATGATTCAATTGTACACATGTTGTGTTTAGGAATGGTTATTGGGATCGTTGGTATGTGAGCATGATCTTATTGGAAATTATTCTTTTGGGGATCCAATAATCTTCATGTAGGAATTCTGTAGTATATAATTTCATAAATAATATTTAATTTGCATTAATGGTATATGTGTGATTATGAGCGGTGTCATGAGAACCATTGTGTGATATGGTATTCTTGTGGTTTTCATATGGTGTTTGTGAGTGGACCATGATGCCTAATAATTCTATGTTATAATATTTTCCTTCAATTCTATTATCTATTTTGTTTTAATTCATAGACTGTAGATGTATGTATCTAGTATTGAGGTGATAGTTGGGGCATTCTGGCTTGGTTCACCCTCTTTAGAAGAGAATGTTTTATTTTTGCATGTAGCGTTGATGATAATGGAATTTATAGATAGAGAATTGGTTTAATGTCCTTGTTTTTTCTCCCAAAATAGAGGATGAGAAATGATATCCCTATGGTGTGACCCATAATCGATAATTGAAAAATAGCCATGTGTCCTGACTTGAGGTTGATCATGGTGTGTAATAGCCTTATGACCTAACCCAATAGGGATATGTGCACGAAACCTTTATGTCCAATTTTTTTTTGAATGGGGTTCAAATTAAATTTGTATTAACAATTAGAATCATATGATATGGTCCTTGATTCATGACATGAGTAGTCTATGTGACCTAATACAATATTTAATGGTGTATTAGACACACCTTCTTGCATGGAACTAGAGCAGCTATGGTTGGGGATCAATTAATATTGATTAGAGCATGTACATCCACCATATGATTGGTTACATTATAATGAATTTAATTTTTATCATGACATATACTATTAAATACATCTTCACATTATATTAAGAATCTATAGTGGTCTATTCGGGGTTTGTACTCACACCAATTATTGGAATCTAAATGTGCATATAGATTTCCTGGGTTGTGAACCAGCATAGGGAAAGGGCCCAACATTGATGAGTTGAGTATATGGGGCTTGTAGAATAGATGTGATTCCAGGACATCTATAGATTATTATTGTTCTACTTTTAGTTTATTTTATTCAGTTTTTATACATTGGTTGACCAACTATATAAGGGGTTATTTGGTCTGTATTGTATGACAGAGATTCCATTTAAAGATTCATGATAATATATATTTTATATTCTTCTATGATGTTTTGAGATTTATAATTTTAGATTATTTTAAATATAGTGTATGGTTATTTTTAACGAATTTATAGTTTCCCCACATAAACTTTTAAATCCTAAACCCTGGTCAATATCCACTTTTGTATGCAGAAGTGCACATAAAGCAATATATCACTCTAAAACAGATTGGGTGAATCATGCCATAGAGATAAAAAAATTAAAAGGATTTTTCCATTCCAATTATTCATGATTTTTTAGGAATGGTAGAATGAATATAGGTTTCTTGGAACTCATGTAGTGGAGTCACATATGATCTTTAATTGCTCTTATATAATGAACCGTAGAGTTGATAGTAATTTGATTTATTTTACCAATTGTGATTTCATATTTAATGTTATTTTTCTGTGTTCAAGTATCATGGATATCTATATAGGTTCCCATGTCCTGAATATTATTTCTTTCTACAAAGATTAATACATATCAATAAATTTCATTGGTAATACTTAATATATTCTTTTGTCAAATATATGTACTGAAATATTAATTAATTGAATTGATCATGCTTTGTTTTGTTATATATATATGTAAGTGAGTAATGTGGAGGTATTGGAGACTTGTGTTTGGACTAGGGAATATTTAAGGAGGTTTTGTCGTTTAGATAATAGTATCCCCCTAGAATTGGTCTTCTAGTAAAGACACTTGTGTGTGCCTAAAACTTCTTAACCTTTACTGATCTATTATTTCTATTTATAAGTTTCCATTTTCTATTACGAATAATTTCACCTAGTAGGTGACTCATAGGAATAGAATGAAAAGTATGAAATAATTCCCTCATAGGGAAGGTTGTTATTTTTCTTCCACCAGATGTGAATGATGATTCAGCTATGCAAACTCGCACACCCACTATATTTTTTAAAGCTACTGGACCGATTTAGCATGGATTGATTTCGATATAACCTATTCTCTATCATAAATATCATAGGAAATCGTTAGTTAGGATCACTATTTCTAGATTCAGTATCCACCATCCATCATGGGTCATAGATGGGTCTGGTATATTGAGGATTAGATTCATATATTTGTATCATCTATCTAGTTAAGACCACAAGGGATTTATGAATGATCATTGATTTAGGTACTGATGAGGTTATTGTTGGAAATCATGAACCAAACATGAGTATGAAAGAGTTTAACTTAGGATATCTTTAAGGATCTATTTCATGACTATTTTTCCATCAATAAACTAAATCTCAAACAAGAAAAGGATTTAATGAAACTTAATCAGGGGATGATGCCAGTATCTATGAATTATGCTTGTTTAAGGGAGTTCATTTTTTACTCCGCATTTGAATGGGAATAGGTCACATAAGGATCACATGTTTGAGATTGGACTACATAAAAACTATGACACTACAT
Organism: Viscum album; assembly: GCA_963277665.1. Lineage (NCBI taxonomy): Eukaryota > Viridiplantae > Streptophyta > Magnoliopsida > Santalales > Viscaceae > Viscum > Viscum album. Next base: position 595,489,175 of record OY728159.1, on the reverse strand, counting down.
CAGGATCTATAACTTGAAAAAAATTCCTTATGTGCTTTTAAAATCCTCGAAAATTGAGAAGGTCTAGAGGAGGATAGTGTTATAAGACTTATTTAATCCTTTGGTGTACCAATAAGCAAAAAACATATAGGCGTAGTGATATCCTTTTCAATTATTAATATTTGAAAGTCTCTATTGGAATGGTATGATTTAACAATACAGTCAATGTAAAGATGCCTCTCTTCAGTATCGTCAAGGGAAGAAGGTTCCACCCTATGCCAAAATTATGGATAAAATAGACACTCTCAAAATTTTATTTGGAATCTCATGAAAAATTGTCATAAAAGTAGAAATATGCATATATTCAAAATTTCTTTTTTTGCGTGTTTTTATATGGTTTTATGTAGATGTGTTGGGAATACACATTCTTTGAGTCATTGGATAGATATGGTTTCTTCGTATCATACCCATATTCATTAATTGTCAATGGCTCAAATGAACCTGGGATCTCAAGGACTAAGTCATAGTATTGATGAAACATTATTGTATGTCATGGAATATGATATAACTAATATTAGATATGATAATTATATAGAGAGAGTTAATTTTCTGATCACTTATATTCTATCTATTATATATTTTTGGTATAGGAGGTTCATGTTATTTTATTTCAGGTAATTTTGTTTTCTGGTCGTAATTTCCTATTAATTTTTTTCTTCAATTGGTTTTCCCTGATAACACCTTTGAGAGGAAGGTATATTGTGTATAGATAAGTACTTAAATATTTTTATTAGTAGTTTCATGAAAATTATTTCAATTTTATGATATTGGGGATGCCTATAATTGAAGTCATTTCTTGTATGGACTATTGAGTCAAAATTTCTCTTTTGACTTTTATATCTTGTTTTGGAAATCACAAATGTATTTTACCATGCTAATCGTATGGATCATTCTAATCGTACTGAACATGCTGATCATACTGACCATACCGATCGTACTGACCATGCTGATCGTACTAACCATTCCGATCATTTTGATCATGCTGATCGTATTGACAATGCTTATTGTACTAACCTTGCATATCGTACTGATCATACTAATCATACTGACCATGCTGATCATACTGACCATGCTGATCATACTGACCACGCTAATCGTACTGACCATGCTGATTGTACTGACCATGTTGATCGTACTAACAATAATATTTGTACTGACTCTAGAAAATGTATTGATTCTATTAATCGTACTAATTTTTATGAATCATACTCAGTTTGTATCATACCAATACATTCCACTAAGGAATACTCTTATTACACATACATTACATTCATTACAAACTTATTTTGGTCCTTTATCAAGAACACATGTTTCATATTTATTGTACTCATTTTTATCATCCTCATATATCTTTTTTTCTAACCAAAACGATGTCATCGAGTTAGTTATAAACTAATCAAAACTATGTTGTGTTTTCTGTTTCAATATGACCGTTATAATGCCAGGTGTCCTATTCCCTCCGATTGTTCTGGAGAAAAATGACTGTTGAAGGAAATATGACCACTAGAACCCATGGCATATAAATAAGAGGTCATTTAAAGCCATGAAATTCTAACATGTGCGAGACTTTGCTTATATCATGTTCTAGAGAGAGAAGTTGTGACTTCTCTCCTGCTTCGTACGAAAGCCTCGAGATTACAAAACATGAATGACTCATTCTTAGTTTGTCTATTTCTATAAGTGCTTTGTTTTGCTTTGTGGGATCGATCATGTGATAATAATCGAGGGCTGCTGGGGATTGGTAGACGGTTCTACCGATCATTGTATAGAGGGCTTTCAAGTGATTAAAAGACATAGGTTCCTATTACCTGCAAAATCGAGGGCTTGCGGGGATAGCAAGACAGACGTACCGATCACCGTATCAAGGACTTACCAAGGTGGCAGTAAGACAGACCTATTATCCTAGGTGAAAGGACAACCCTTCTCTTTGGGTCAAAATAATTCGAATAATTTTACAATTCCGTTGTTGTTTTTATAGAAAGGGAGTTGTATTATTTTCCATTCTTCATTCCATATTCGTTTGTAATTGTTTCAATTACATTTATACTATTACATATTGTATCGATTGATTCTATACGCTTTATGGTATAATCCTTCACTATTGTATTACTCTAATTATTGTATTTAACTTGAATAAAATTTCTTTACTTTTCTTATATTATTACATCACATCATACCTTTATATTCAATACAATTTTGGTTTGTTTTTGTTGGGAATTTTGTTAGTTTAAGATCATTTTAACAAATGTATTAAGTGTTTAAACACAAGGTTGTTAAAACTACAATTGACCCCCCCCCCCCTTGTATTGTTCCATCTAATATACATATACATCTACATATTTGATCCATCAATGGGTATCAGAGGAGGTTTCCACTGATTCATATTACTAGCTCTATTGCTTCCAAATTTCTGTTTCAACAATTTACTACACTAATGTGTGGGGTGGAAAAGTTTTTGTTTTTATTAGATGGCCGGAATGAATATTGGGTCAATTGACAATCTAAATCCTTCTAGACCACCTATCTTTGATGGAAATAATTATGAGTACTGGAGAGATCGAATAAAGACATCTGTTATCAATACTAGTGTAGAAAATTTTATTATGCTTACTAGAGGATACAAAATTCCAGACAAAGAAGTCAGTACTTTCACTATTCAAGAGAAGCAAGAATTTCAACTAAATTAAAAGGTACACAATAATTTTCTATGTTCTATGACCTGGAATATATATATCCAGATATCTTCTTGTGAAGTATCCAACTGTATTTGGAAGAAATTGGAAGTCACACATTTTGATACATCCAAGGTTATAGAAACAAGAAGAGAAATGCTTCGAGCAGAGTATCATGGATTTATTTTTCCCCCTGGAGAACCTGTATATAAAGTGAAAAATACATTTATAACAATTTTCAATAGTTTAAAATCTATAAGAGAAAGAGGTCTTGATGATGAAGCTCTTATTGACAAAATTATAGATATAATGCTGAATGAATAGGATTCAAAAAGGACAGATATTGATGAAAACAGAAAAGTGTCTCAGATAACACTTGATGAACTCTTTAGAACTCTTCTACAGCACGAGACAAGAATGAAGAGACATGCAGATTTCAATAAGAAGAAAATTGGAAATGGATGTGTAGCTTTTACTACAACGTCTAAATCTAAAACACCTAAATGGATAACAAGATCCAATACTAAGAAAGTCTTTATGTCCGATTCAAGTGAGTGTGATCATTCAGATAATGAGTTATCCAATCTTTCTTAAAGAATGAAAAAGATTGTGTGAAATAAAGACTTCCAATAAATATTAAAAAAGAAAGATAGTAATGATAAGATAGATTCAAAGGTAACTTGTCATGAATGCAAGAAAGCAGGTCATATAAGGCCTGATTTTCCTTTACTGAAGAGAAAAGACAGAAAGGGGGAACATTATGAAAGAAACAAGAAAAAGTATTACAAGACAAAGATGATGAAATTCTTGAAGGCAAATGATACTTGGAGTGTGAGTGGTAGTGATTTGTCAGATAATTCTTCATAATATGAATCCTCAGGACAAAGGAATATTGGAATTATAGCCAGATTACCAATTGAAGATCATTGTCTCATGTATAAGGTACACAATGCTGAAGATATTACAAATGTTTCATTGAATGTGAATTATAATGATAATAATTATTATGAATCTTCAAATTATGAGTCTTCATCATCAGAAGATAATATATTAGCTTCTATTGACGAAGTATCTAGGTTTGCTAAATTACTTGACAATGAAAATTCTAAACTCAAGAAAAAGCTGGATAAATTAAATTCTAAAATTTTGATTTTAACTAAAGATGTATCAGATCATTCTAAGGATCTTGATTTGAAAACTTTTGATTTTGAATTTATTTTAAAAAACCTTGAGAAATCTATATAGGATAAGGATAAACATTTGAAAGATCATGAAAATGTAATTTCTATGAAAAATGTTTTAGAGACTAACTCTAGTTCCAAATCAAATGTTTTGGAGGATAAAAACTTAGTTTTAAATTTAAAATCAGAAATTGTTTCCTTAAAAAAGTGGTTGTCTAACTTTACATATGGTGAGGAAAACTTTGAAAAAATGTATTCTCAAATTAGACCCTTGAGGAATCAATCTGGTATTTTTTTTATGCTCATTCTAAATAAATTTTTAGTAATAACTATTTTGTTCCTCAAAATAATCATTTTTGCTCTATGTGTTAGTGTGGTGGACACTGGAAAAGAGATTTTTCTCTTAATAGAATCCAGTCTTTAGCATTTCATAAAGTCCATTTTCCAAAAACAAATGTGGATCCCTAAAATTCTTTTATCTAACCTTTCTGGATCCAAACAAGTTTGGATTATGAAAAACTAATTGTTTCTTTTTCAGGAAAATAAAAAATCTACCAACAAGAACATGTGGTACATGGATAGTGGTTGTTCTCGACACATGACGGGAAACAAAGATTTTGTTGAAAAGTTCATCAAAACAAAAGGTTGAATGGTTACCTTCGGAGATAACGCTCAAGGGAAAATTGTTGGAATAGGTAATATTGTTTTTCTTGGTAAAGTTATTATTTCAAATGTTTTGTTTGTTAAATATCCTAAGCACAATCTCATTAGCATAAGTCAATTATGTGATGAAGGTTACCTTGTGAATTTTTGAAATTATAAGTTTCTAATGCACAATTCCAAGGATGAGTTTATTCTATCTGCCCATAGGCAAGAGAATGTATACACTATTAGCATAGAAGAACATAGGAGTCAAAACATACCCTGCTTAAGTGAAATAAAAGACCAATCATGGCTATGGAATAGAATATTGGGACACTACAACCTGAGATCCTATGTAATATTTCAAAGAAAAGACTTGTATAGGGGCTACCAGATCTTAGATATGATTCTTCAAAAGTCTGTGATCCGTGTCAATTTGGCAAGAAACATAAAACTAGCTTTAAATCAATTAATAATGTTTCAACTTATAATGTATTACAGCTTGTGCATATGGATCATTTTGGCCCTTCACAAACTGGAAGCATTGGAGGAAAATACTATGTATTTTTCTTAGTTGATAACATTACTAGATTACCATGGGTCTATTTTCTAACAAATAAATCTGAATCCTTTTTGTATTTCAAAAATTTTAGAGCCCGTGTTAAAAATGAGAAAAACATACCACTGATAACTATTCATAGTGATCATGGTGGTGAATTTCAAAATTCTGATTTTGAAAGCTTTTGTTGTAAGAAAGGTATTACTCACAATTTCTCAGCTCCAAGAACTCCTCAGCAAAATAGTGTTGTTTAGAGAAGATATCGTATTCTTCAGGAAATGACAAGAACCATGTTGAGTTAATACTCAATTGATAATCACCTTTGGGCTGAAGCTGTATGTACTTCATGTAATACTATAAATCATGTTTAAACTAGACCTTTTCTTAATTAAACACCTTATGAATTGTGGAATGGCTGAAAACCTAAATTTTCATACTTCATAGTTTTTGGGTGTACAGTATTCAGTTTGAATACTAAAAAGAATCATCACAAATTCGCACCAAAATTTTATGAAGGAATATTTCTAGTCTATTCTACAACTTCTATGGATTATAAGGTTTTCATTGAAAACACTTGTACTGTTGATGAAAAAGTGCATGTTAAATTTTATGAAACCAATCCTTTTGTTTTTAACCATTCCCAACCTACATCCACAGATGTGTTTTCTAAAAAAATTTATCAACTTCTGTTAGATGATTCTTAGGAAAAGGAAAATGTTCAAGAAAGGCTTCCTGAAACTTTTACCCTAGAAGAATTTCTACTATATGTTGATGAGCAGGTTTTACGAAAACCAAATAAATTGTTTCTTAGGAATCATCCCAGTGATAATATCATTGGTGATGTAAATCAACCTATAAGGACTAGAAATTCCTTGATAAATGAAATAAAACAACTTTCTTTTTTCCCAATTTGAACCAAAAAGTCCAAGTAAGACCTTATGTGATGATGATTGGATTAATGCAATGCAATATGAACTAAATGAATTTGAACAGAATCAAGTCTGAACATTAGTTGAAAGTCCTAAATAAACAATTGTAATTGGTGTAAAATGGGTCTACAGAAACAAATGTGATGAAAATGGAATCATTGTAAGAAATAAATCAAGACTTGTTGGTAAGGGCTATAATCCACAAGAGGGAATAGACTATGAAAAAACATATTCTTCAGTAGCTATACTCGAATCTATTTGTATTCTATTAGCTTTTGCAGCGTACTTCAATTTCAAACTATTCCAAATGGATGTTACATGTGCTTTTCTAAATGGTTATGTTCAAGAATAAATTTTTGTCGAACAACCCCTAGCTTTATTGACTCAAAACATCCTAATCATGTTTTTAAACTTAAAAATACTCTATATGGCCTTAAAAAATCCCCTAGATCATGGTATGATAGACTTACATGATTTCTTTTACAAAACAATTACACAAAAGGAACAAGAAATCCAACTCTTTTTATAAAAATGGAAAATAAAAATGTTTTTGTTGTTCAAATTTATGTTGATGAAATCATATTTGGGTCAACTCAGCAATATTTAACTGATTCTTTTTCTAACTTAATGAAATATGAGTTTGAAATGAGTATGAAGGTTGAGTTAACATTCTTTTTAGTTTTTTAGATTTCACAAAAAACAGAAGAAACATATATTTCTCAACATAAGTATATAAAATATATACTCAAAAAGTATGGTTATGACAAGACTAAAAGTATTATCACTTCAATTGCTACCTCAAATACACTTGATCTTGATGAAACCTGGAAACCAGTAGATCAAATAACTTCTAGAGGAATGATAATAAGATTGTTATACATGACAGTCAGTCAACCAGACTTAATTTTTTCTGTATGCTTATGTAAGAGATACCAATCTAATCCAAAAGAGTCACATTTAAAGGCCGCAAAGTGAATCTTTCAATATTTAAATGGCACTATGGATTTAGGTCTTTTTTAGTTGTCTAGAAATGATTTTGTTATAAAAAGTTTTTCAGAAGACGAATTTGGTGGTCGGAGAATGGATAGAAAGAGTGCATCTGGAACATGTCATTTCTTAGTAGATTCTTTGGTTTCTTGGTCTTGTGAGAAACAACACTCTGTAGCACTTTACACTGCTGAAGCTGAATATGTAGCAGCTGGAAGTGGTTGTGCCCAAGTGTTGTGAATGCAACAGACACTCACTGATTATAAATTGAGTTTTTCCAAAACTCAAATTCATTGTGATAATACTAGGGCTATAGAACATAGTGAGAACCCAGAACATCACACTCATTCAAAACACATAGATGTTAGATATCACATTTTTAGGGATCACACACAAAAAGAAGATATTATTTTACAATTCATCGGAACGCAAGAACAACTTGCTGACATTTTTACCAAACCATTACCTTCCGATAGATTTGAAATTATAAAATAGAAGCTATGAATTATTACATTAAAGTAATCATTCATATCTACTTTATGTTTTACACTTCTCCTTAAAATAAAAACTCCTCTTAGAAAGGGAGAGAACATTTTTTTTACGTATTGTGTTTCTTATTTTCTTATCATTTTATTTGTTTATTCTCCTATGTTTGTGTTTTTTTGTTTATCATATTCACTATTTAATCGTATTATTTACCTTTTTGTTTATCATATTGGCCATTCATGGTAATGAATTTCTATTCCTTCGGCACGTCCGTTCATGGTAATGAATTTCATTTCCATCGGACCATCCATTCATGGTAATGAATTTCTTTTCCATCAGCACGTCAGTTAATGGTAATGAATTTCTTTTCCATCGGCACGTCTGTTCATGGTAATAAATTTCTTTTACATTTTCATGTCCATTCATGGTAATGAATTTCTTTTCCATCGGCACGTTCGTTCATGGTAAGGAATTTATTTTCCATTAGCACATCCTTTCATGGTAATGAATGTCTTTTCCATCGGCATGTTCGTTCATGGTAATGAATTTCTTTCCCATCGGCACATCTATTCAAGGTAATGAATTTCTTTTCCATCAGCTCTTCCTTTCATGGTAATGAATTTCTTTTCCATCGGCACGTCAGTTCGTGGTAATGAATTTCATCTACATCAGCACGCCTCTTCATTGTAATGAATTTCTTTTCGATGAGCACGTCCGTTCATGGTAATGAATTACTTTTCCATCATCATGACAATCGATCGTATTCTTTCTCCCTATTCGTTTGTATTTTCTTTCATTGTTAATACTACTAAAACCAAAAATTACCTTATGATCTCAGAAAGGTACATATTTTTTTAAAAAAAATTGTTTTAATCCTATATGTTGACTTCTTTTCTTATAATATCAACCGTAGAAGACCAACAATCATTTCTTTGTCACCTATAAATAGACCCCCTCTCCACAAACCCACACCGGTTTTTCATATTTCATGGAAAAGCTCGGCCTCCATGTTTTAAGACTCCGTACGATCTTCCTTTGGCTTTAACTATATGTATTAGTCCTCTGCTAATACTCCTACAGAAATGTCTTCCAAGAATTTTTTAGAAAAAGGCTTTTTCAAACAAATGTTAGTTTGTCGGGACTTTATTGATTTGTACGATTCTACAATCAAAAGAATTATTTCGTTTCAAGGCTGGGAGCATTTTTGTGTTGAAAATCCAGTGTCTCAATATCCAGTTCTTATTAATGAAGCCATTCAGTTCTATTAGACTGTATATTTTGACCAAAACATGACTATCAATTTTGATGTGTACGATAGAATGATTTTAATTTCTGTGAAGAAAGTAGCCAACTTTCTAAATGTTTCAGCTGAAGGAGATTCTTTTTTTCCATCTTATAAACTACCAGAGGAAGTTGGTACATTTAACAAAGAGAGTTCCAAAAAGTCTTCGATTCTTATAAATGAATAGAAGAGGAAAGTGGCTCATCTTTCACCAGACAATAGATTTGTGTCTCTTTAGTTTCATGGTATTTTAATCCCAAGGAAAGAGGATTTAGAAACTCTGAAAGATTCTGACATTTTCATACTTGACTATCTTGTCAACATGAGAAAAGTGAATCTCATGGGATACATTTTTGAAACAATCAAGAATGTTATGTCAGGTGAAATTAAGTCCCATTTGATCACGTATCCAGCTATTCTAACAAAGTTCATTCTTGAGAGCATGAAGCTTTGTAATATTCCTTTGAATGGAAAATTGAAAGAGTTGAAGCCTTACTAGATATGTAAGAGTACGTTGAGGAAGTTTAATGTTTGTTTTGAACAAAATGTAAAAGTTTTTGATAGGGATTCGGAATCTGAATTGGCTTAGAATCAATCGGCACCTATGCCAACCAAAGAGAATCCATATGTTGGTGCTCCTCAAAAGTCAGATCTGCAAACCAGTTCAAAGACAAAAAAGAAGCCTAATTACAGTATGGAGGTTGTGGAAAAGTGCAGAAAAGAAAGAGAACATAGAAAGGAAGGTGATATGATGTTTGGTCTTGACCCATCTGAAGTATTTTCTGAAAGGATAAGGGTTTAGGATACCCTTCCGGCTGAAAAGAAAAATAAGACTCTTTTAAAAAGAAAAGCTCATGAGTTTGATATTTCAAAATTCATGAAAATGGTTGAGGATTCTAGTGCTCATGTAACTGAAGAGTTATATCGAGAACCAGCCATATAGAGTCTTCCAGAGAAAGAGAAATGGAAAAAATGTTGGAAGAAATTCAGGAAGTTGAAGAAGAGGAAAGAGATATCCTTTTAAAATTCTTTCAGAGCTCAAAGAAAAGTAAAGAAGAATCAGTTCAAAGACAAAGTGAAGGGATTCAACAAGTTTCTCATGTCGATCAAGCACTAGATGAATCTTTTGAAACTCCATAAAGAATTATTTCCCAAGGGAATCAATTTCCTAAATCTTCTCATAGAGAAAAAACAATTTTTATCAGTGACATAGAGGAAGAAGAAAGAAATGGGATTGAAAAAGAAAATGGAAAATTGCCAGTTGTAGACTCAAGCCGATCAAACGAACTAGATTCGTATGATGATGATACTGATTCAGAACTGACAATTTCTCTTAATTAAAGTGATTACATTTTTCATGTTTTAAGGAGAATTGATAAGACCATCCTTTATTTTCCCATGCTTGCAGGAAAAATTGATTTCATTTCTGAAAATCAGAAAAAAAAAGTTTGGTTCAGTAAGAGAATTAATAAAGGGAGTTTTGTCAGTTTAATCTGATTTGAAAGATCATTCTGAACGTTCGGATGCTCATAAAAAGGATTGTAACAGAATGACTAAGTGGTCATACAAAACAGAGAGCTCGGGGAATGATCATGAAGTATACATTGATGACTTAAGGAGACTTTTATATGATCTTTCTATTGATTTTATTAAGCTTTTCAAAGAAACTGTTGAAAGAAGAATCAATTGTCAAATACCCATGGGGATGATTTTCCTTTAGTAAAAGATTTGCAAGAGAGAATGAATGCTTTTCAGTCCGAGTTTTTGAAAGTTCCATATTTCAATGATAATTTTTTTTTGAAGAAACAGAATTCTGTCTTATCTAAAGACAACATGAATCTGAAAAATAGAATTGATACTCTTGAAAAAGTAATCAGAGTCCAGGAAGAGACCATCAAGTATCAGGATCCGCTTTTCGCTGACCAACAATAGCTTCTCAAAACTCAGGGTGATTAAATATCTAAAGACAAGAAGGAAATCAAAAAGATTAAATCTGTTCTTCATGAGCTGATAAAGAATGAAAAGGAAAGAGAAAAAAATGAATATTTTATCTGTTTTCTTTTCAGATCTTTGTTATCTTAATTAGATTTATGATATCTTTTCCCTTGTCATGTATTTTTTCTTTTCAAACTCTTTCGGGTAACTAAAGATTACCCTATTCTTTTTGTAAATCACAAAGGGGGGGAATGTTTTACAAAGAGGGATAATGTTTTACAAAGGGGGAGAATATTATTAAAGTAGGAGAATGTTTTTAACAAACACTTCTAAATCATGGAAAATCCACGAATACAATCCTTAGGAAAGTACATACCAATGGGGAAGTTAGTTTTATTCAATTTTTTATTCAGAAGAGTTTCTAATAACTCAGGGGAAGATAAGTATTTATTTCTGTTTTTACTTTTTATTTTGTGCTTACCAAAAAGGGGGAGATTGTTGAGTCAAAAGTTCTCTTTTGACTTTTATATCTTGTTCTGGAAATCAGAAATGTCTTTTACCATGATAATCGTACTGATCATTCTAATAGTACGGACCATGCTTATCGTACTGACCATACTGATCGTACTGACCATGCTGGTCGTATTAACCATGCTAATCGTACTAATCATGTTGATTGTACTAACCATGCTGATCGTACTGACCATGCTGATCGTACTGAACATGATGATCGTACTGACCATACTCATCGTTCTGACCATGTTGATCGTACTGACCATGCTCATCGTACTGACCATGCTGATCGAACTGACCATGCTGATCGTACTGAATATAATTTCTGTACTGACTCTGGAAATTTTATTGACTCTGTTAATCATACTATGTTTTAGGAATCATACATAGTTTGTATCATACCAACACATTCCACTAAGGAATACTCTTAGTACGCATATTTTACTTTCATTACATACTTGTTTTGGTCCTTTGTGAAAAACACTTGTTTCATATTAATTGTACTCATGTTTATCATCTTCATATATCTTTTGTTCTATCCAAAACGATGTCGTGGAGTTAGTTATAAACTAATCTAAACAATGTCGTGTTTTCTGTTTCAATATGACCATTATAATGCCAGGTGTCCAAGTCCATCTGAGTTTTCTAGAGAAATATGCTTGTTGGAACCTAAGGCCTATAAATAAAAGGTCATCTGAAGCCAAGAAATTATGAACGTGTGTGAGACCTTGCTTATATCAAGTTCAATAGAGATACTTTGTGACTTCTCTTTTGGTTTGTGATAAATCCGTGATATTACAAAACGTGAATGGATCGTTCTTAGTTTTTGTATTTCTATAAGTGCATTGTTTTTCTTTGTTCGACTAATCAAGTGATAAAGATCGAGGGGTTTCTGTGATAGGCAGACGGTGCTACCGATCATCGTATCGAGGGACTTCATGTGTTTGAAAGATAGAGGCACCAATTAACTGGAAAATTCAGGGCTTGTGGGGATATCAAGAAAGATGTGCCGATCATCATATCGAGGGCTTACCAAGTTTTTGGTAAGACAAACCTGTTATCCTAGGATAAAGGATAACCCTTCTCATTGGGTCAAAAGAATTGTAATACTTTTACATTTCAGCTGCAGTTTGTTTTAGAAAGGGAGTTGTTTTATCTTCCTTTCTTCATTCCGTATTCATTTGTAGTTGTTTCAATTACATTCATACTATTACATAATGTATTGATTGATTCTATATTCTTTATGGTAGAATCCTTCACTATTTTATTACTCTAATTATGTTATTCATCTTGAATACAATTTCTTTAATTTTCTTATAGTATTACACCATATCATACCTTTATATTCAATAAAATTGTGGTTGTTTGTTTTTGTTATGAATTTTATTAGTTTAAGATCATTTAAAAAAATTTCTTACGTTTTTAAACATGAGGTTTTTAAACCTACAATTCACCACCCCCACCCTATTGTAATTTTCCATTTAATATACATATACATCTACATATTCGATCCAACATGGACATGCACACTAGTGTCCATGTTCACATTGATAAGAAAAAAGATGGGTATACTTTACAATTCCTTAGGGGGGAGAGTTCTTTTAGACGGGTGAGTGGGACATTGGAGAATATTCAATAAGATTATATCTGTGTCATATTATAGCTATTCATATACAACATTCAGGAATGGTTCTTATAATATATCATTCAGGGTTTCCCTTCTATTTTCCTCCCATCGTAGGCAACTCAATGTTATGGGATGAATATCAACTAATATGTGAAATAAGTATCCTTAATTATTATTCTAGTGTAAAATATATTGACCAGGGGGTGGGATAATATTGAACGTACAATTGGACCTAATAAAAGTCATATTTGTTCTATTACAATGCTTATTGTGCGAATTTTTCTTGTGTTAGATCATGTAGTAGCACCCACCTCTACTCCACCATTTATAAACTATTGCAAAGATCTTTTAAAAATAATTTCATAGGACTTCCTACTGATAGTGGAATTGAACTTGATATCAAACTCGTTCTAGGAGAGGTTTAATCCATCCATATCTTATAGTAAAAGTAGATTTAGTGGGACATACGATGTATCGTGAGGATTTATAATACAAAAATATTTTACATAATGAGAAATAATCATTGGGGTTGGATAGTTTTTTTCAATAATATGGAAAATGGAATCATTCAACAGTATATGGAGTATTGAAAGCTAAATCAAGTCATGGGGAAGAATAGTTACCCATTATCAAGGATTGATCATTTCTTTGATATGATAATGGGGAACATTAGTTCTCTATAAACGACTTTAAATGATGTTATTATTGGACTCATATTTGAGAATATGATATAACTAATACAATATTAATGAAATTGTTAGTACTATAAGTGTATATTTTTAAACACTTTTGGTTAATGAATGTTCATGTGAATTTCATGTATCTCTTAAATTGGATCTTCTATCCATAATGTGAATCATCAAGGGATTTAATTTTTTATGATCTCCCAAAATAATCAAATTCCATAGAGGTTTATGATAAACACCTTGAGATTTTGTTGAGTGTACTTATGTTGCATCATCATTATTTTATGCTTTGGAATTGAAATGTATTTATCTAGGAGTTTCACTTCCTTTGGATTCATGTTTCTCAGATATGAATATGTGTTGAATGGGATAAGGTAGAGGCCATGATGTCAATGGAATACCACAGGACTATATAGGAGATAATATGTTTCCTAGGTTTGGTTTGGCATTATATATTGTTCATTCAGGAAATCTCCAACTTAACAACACCCAATAATTTACTCATTGGGAAGAGGGTAAATTTAGAATGGATTGAACTGGGTGGAGAGTAAATCCTAGAGTTTAATAATTGATTGAATTTATATTCAATTTGGATCTTACATATTATTGATATTTGATATGTTTATTACTATTATTCCTAAATTGTTGTGTTGGGGGGTATTCTAATATAGAAATATTAGGTAGTCATTTATTAGTCTCTTCAATTGTGATCCTATGAGTTGTACTATCATACTCATGTTTTTGTGTCTGTAGTGGTTGTTCAAAACTTAAAATGATGGTGAAAATATCTTTTTTATAGGTGATTTTACTTTTATTATAACCAAAAGAGATTTAATATATTTTCTATTCGTAAAACTTGAATCTCTTGTAGGGACATTGGTTTGGATTTGTGTGAACATTGTTCATTGGGGTGGACTAATCTCCTTTAATGGGTAATTTTGTTTTATATTATATTATTAAGAATCCTTAGGGCCATTAATATTTGAATTTAGATTAGGAATGAATAATGATGATCTTGTTAACCAAATGGATGTTGGGTGAATCTAAGGATCAATATGTGATGACATGTTCCCCCTTAATTGTCAATTATTTTTATCGGATTGAGAGAATGAAATCGAGGTTTCAATTTCTGATTGATTATTGATGTCAGCTAAATTGGTGGGATATGACTCAGTTCTATGATGGACATTAAATTATGTTAATATAATCTACATTCATGGTATAGTTGTTTATTCTACTTCTATAAAAGAATATATGAAAAGGATCTCTCATTCAATACAGTGGGATGTGAACCGAATATTAATATTGATGTATGATGACATCAGATGATAGTTCTATTACATATTATTAAAGAGGGACACTACCAAACTTTTCAATCATTGTGTTATATGTTAACAGAAAAAATATGATCATCAGTCTCCAAGTGATTTTTTTATCATCATGTTATTCCATTGTGGAAATGGTAGGATGTAATGATGTACTTTATTATGGGGTTTCTGAAATCCAAGAGAGGTTGATATTTTTCTTGGGTTTGTATTTTTTAGATAATCAAAGGATCAAGTTTCTTCTTTCTAATATGGGGGACTCATTCCATAGATGAGTTTGGAAAAATATATATTCGAGATATTTTGTGAATACACAGAGTTACCTTTAGCATTGTTTCATATTAAGATATGTGTTTTATGTTTTAGTTTTGGAATGGATTGAATAAGTCTATTTAGGCTCAGTTCTATATGAATATGGATTATCATATGAAGACTGATGGGTAGTCAGATAGAATAGTCAAGATTTTGGAGGATATGCTTCAACATGCATACTTGATTTTTGTGGAGCATGGGATGATCTTCTGGCATTTTTGGAGTTATCATAAAAAATACATACCAGTATTCAATTCGAATGGAACCATGTGGTCCTCATTATAGTCTATAATATCATTCATCAATGTTTTGGAATAAGGTAGGTGAGGATGATGTTTTCGATCTGAGTATGGTGCATAATACCTATAAAGATTTATATTTGATTCAAAAGTTTTTTTGTTACAACTCATTTTATTATGGGAAAACCTGAAGTCATCACCATGGTTTTTGGGGTTTTTTGAGATCATGGAGAATATCTGGATAGTGAATTACAAAATTTCACCCCTTCTATGATATCATGGTTTTTATAAATTTCCCAATATATCTCATCTTATATGTGTCAGCCCGATCCTACACATGTGATTGATAGTGATGATGTATAGTTGGAACTAGATGCGTTATTTCAAGAGAAAAAAATTTTAATTTTGGATTGACGTGAGAATGTTTTGTAAAGGAAGAAAATTCCCCTCATTTATGTATTTTATTACTACTTTTATGTCCATGATGTAACATGGGATCATGAGAAGATGATTGGGCTCAATGAAATAGGTTTTTCAAGAAAAATCTCCTGAGAACTTCTTAAGGGAGATAAGGAATTAGTGGGGGAAATTTTTGACACTCTCCATTTAATAACATGTGTTCATTTAAATTAGTAATTAAATGGGTGATTTTTTTATAATCTTTTGTGATGATTTTTTGGGTAACACGATGGTCATGGTGATATATTTTAATTTTGGGGTGAACCACGGGTAGTGAAAGCCTAGTATTGGTTGGAGTTTTGCACATTATAGTTTTCGGGGTGAAATAGTTAGCTCAAGGTGATTTTTTCTCTCAATCATGGTTTAATATAAGTAATTATATAGTAAAAATGGGGACCTATACATCATAGTTTTTCAAATGGTATACATGGTGGTAACGTTACATAGAATAAGCATAACAAAACATGGTATGGGGGATTTGTGGTGGAATTTGGCTTGGATATTAAGCTAATATGGAAGAACAATATTGGAACCCCACTACTCCACGGTGAAAATAATGTTGGGGATAAAAGAATTTGTGACATGGTTACACAACATAGCTGATGCTATAGTGGTTATTCAACAAGGTTAATTATGGAATGCAGTCTCTTCATTGAAACACATTAAAAACTAGATCATGCATTGACCACATTCACCAATTCATGATGAGATTTCATGACACTATGCTGATGAATTTTTGGATTTATCATTATAAATAAGTCTCACTATATTTTGGATCATATTTTTAGAAAATCCTCTTGAACCTACTTGACCCCTACACCTATTCTCACCCTTTATTGGAACCTTTATGTGTTTTAACCCCTTTGAATGATGATCACAACCTAAATCATTTGAAAACAAGTTTATTTCCTTGATATGACCAAGAAACATTAGTTATAGTTTTCTTATTTGGACATCCTAATATAATTCAATCATTGGTCATGTGGTTTTTTGTGGATATTGATTATTGTTCCCTCGTGCAGTTTTTGGGAATATTTTTTCGGCTCCTCAATATTGGGGATTAATAGGAGTTCCAATTATTTTCATTGGACACTAATAATCATCTTGTGGGTAGTTTCTACCAAATAGATTTATTTTATAATGTTTATTTTAATGACTAAAATGTGTCTTATTGTGTTCATATACGTGACAAAAATTGTGACATATGCAATACTTTTGGTTTGTATATGGTGTGTGTTTGGACCGTGAGACCTGTCTATAATGTTATATGGTTGTGAAATCTGGTTTTATTCCATTTTGTGTGTGAATTAAAATAGTTTGAAGGATTTTTTCAATTTTCATATTTATTGGCGAGTCATTAAGAAATTTTTAACCCCTAGAGGAAATGAATGTTCTTGTGAAATGTGATATATAGATGACGATGAGATGTATAGATAGGGTAGGGGTAAGATGATCATATGGAATGAACTGAGAGAATGGATGTGAAGTGATGACTTTTATAACTGAAATTATATGTAAGAGCATGGTGTTCATATGGAATTACTTGATGATGGGACATATGTATGATGTTCTTCTGACATATCCCTACAGATATAGTGGCATGATTGCATTGTGGCATAACCTAGGGCTAATCCAATTATCTGACAGACTTATTTCCTAACATAGGGAATGATCCTATACAGGCCTTGTACATGGAAGGTGATGGATTTTTTTACTTGTTTAATATGTGATGATATAAGATTCATTCCTTGTGATATGAATCTGAAATTGTTATGGTCAGTGCTCATGGGAATATGGTTAGTGAATGAGAACCCAACATACTATTGGATACATCATTGTCCATTTACATTCAATCATTACATTGACATTAATATAGATGTGTAACATATTTTATGGATACAAAGGTGGTCACCTACAAGGATTATTCTCACACACTACATGGTTATCATGTTATTCATGGACATTCCACAAATACAGCTAATGGTAAGGGCCATTCTTTAGGGAACTGCGAAGGTGGATCTTTGTTGATAACATAGATGACTGGATTTACTAAGGACTACTGCTAATGTTTTTCTTGTTTATTTTATATATTTTTCATACATTTTTTCCCTCACCACATTAGTGGTATTTTCATTTATATTGTATGAAATGGGTACCATTTATTATTTCATGATGATAGTCTCTTAATGTCCCCTACATTGTATCTAGATACTTATTTATACCTCTATGTAATAATTATGTATGAATATTGTTCCCAAGGAAATAGTCTCCCTGTAGAACCATTCATACCCACACCACTAGTTAGTAGACTCAGGCATATGAGGAGGCTCCCATGAAATTATAGAGCACATTGGACTAAACCTAATTATTTTTTTCATGTTGTTTCAAATATAAATAAATTTTATAACTTTTACCAAATTTCATAAAAAATGAATTTTTACACTATTGGGAACCCATTGAAGGCCCCATATAGTTTTTTGAAGATATAATGCCACCCAGTAGTTGATGATACAACTTATAAATAGACCCTGACATGGAATTATGTACTTTAGGGTATTCATGACCTAATCAATGCTCATCAATAACAAATACTAATACCTTATTTCTCACAAATCCTTTAATTCCATCTCCAAAGTGCATTTAAAATACAATTATATAAATAGTCAACTAAATAAAACTAATTTGATGAAATAATAAAAATGACGATTTTTTCAATTAAAAACCATAATCATTCCTACTGTAAACACCATCCTAATCCTAAACCGAAATATTTTATATAACACCTCATGACCAGTCACTACGAAGATTCAGCCTAAAATTAGTTATTATAAAGAGAGAAATCCTGGAATCCTTCTGAAAATAGGCCATGGTTTTGTAACTGGTGTTGAGTAAGTAAATTTCTGTACTATAAGATATCAGCCTCAAGTGAACACAGTAAAAAATATATAGGTACATATGAAATCTCTAACCCATGAGTAGTATTAATTATCCATGATAAAATGATATTATGATAATGGAAAATTCATGTATTTAAGAGAAAAATTTATACTATAACTCTAGAAGAAAATTAAAATCCTAAAAATATAGAAAACTATCATCCAATATACCTTAGTAGAATATTGTAGATACCACTAAATTTGAGTTCTAATGAACTACCTAGAACCGATCTAATATTGTTTGGCACTACTCCCAGATCGATCAAAAAAGACTATATAAAAATGTAATTTTCAGTATATCCAAATACTTAGTGGATTAACAAAAACATATATATCATGAATTTATAATAATCTGTGAAGATATATTTTTAGTATTTAGATTGATTCACACTATTCATTTCCTTTAATAATGAACTAGGTGATATTTAAACTAAGAACCCATTCATTTTAGAGATATAAAAAATGCTTCCACATGACAATATTATCTAAAACAAAAAACTATATAAACAATCACAAACCTCAAACAACAAGAAATTTTTATATAATATGTAACTATCCAATCCAAGAATCCCACAGTTAGTGTATTATTTTATTACGTTAGCATGGTTACTAGGAATCAAATCTAGAAGTAAAAATCAGTTTATCAGTCTTGGAAACCCATATTACATACCATATAGACACAATACTTTGGGGAATTGAAAATGAAAACATAAAACATAATAAAATTAAATAGAAAACATCATTGAAAACCATTCAATGGATTCCAATTCTTAACCTGGGGAAAGGTAACAAAATAAGGGTTGGATCAAAAGATAAGTAAGCATAAGTAAAGTGGATGAAATTACAAATAAATGAGAATAGATTCAAATGTAATGATAAATAACTGACAACACATTCCATTTAAATATCTAGATAAGGTAAATTCAAAATGTCATGTTATGAATCTCAAACACATTCTATTTGATGAATGAAAAGAAAATAAAATATATCCATAGTAATGTTGATGAAATTTTAATATGATTTCATAATAAATGAATATAAATGGTTGAAATGATTAATTATTGAGAACTATGTTTCCTAGGTACATGCAACCTCTACTGCTAAAACCATCTACAAGAAGGTTCAACTATTAGGTGAAAACCCATCGATTTTGGCCAACTGTTTAGTCTCATTAAACTACCGATGCATCAAAGGGATATCTATAAATGAGGCCTAGCTGTATCATAACTATCCAAAGAATTAGTCATATCTAATTATAATTTTAAATAATAAATATTATGCCTTATCAGATATCTTTATTGAATAAAGGGCACATATTTATAAATTATTCCCCAGTTAATCAGATAACATTCCAATTAATCACTGAATGTAAAATTGATATACAGTTTAGGAAAAAATAAAAATAATTAATATGAAAATATATATATTCAATGAATATTATAATTAAAAAATATCACCATAAACCGATTTATTAATTATCATGTTAATAATCAGAAAATTATGTTTGATTTCAAAGATAATAATTTTGATTATTCTTGAGTATTGTAATCATTAATAATTATAGTGTTTATCACACCACTTTGAACCTTTTAAATAATAATCCCTATGAAGGATAAAAATAAATATTATAGTATCATGAGACAAATTAGATTAATTATATTACATGTTTAATGAAAATATAAACACCATATAAATGTGAATTGGTCTATAAAAACAAATATGTCTCTATGGAATGTAAATTGAGATGAAATATCTTAACTTCAATGTCCTTTGGTTTTGTGATACTTATCCCCCTATAAATTGGTTTAGAGACGATAATAACTAATAAAAAACCATAATCATGCTTATAATATCATATATAATTTTATTATAATAACTTTTTACTCATTTGTTTAAAATACTTCATTATTTTCACTATTTTAGGTTTTAATTACCTACATTTCTCGAGTATGTGTTGGATTCTTATATGTTTTTACTATTAGATATATAGTTATTTAATAATCTATCAAATTTAAACCATGATTTAATTACCCTATATATTTATTACATATGTATTTATAATAAAATATACTGTTTTTAGAAAAAAAAATTAAATGAACCGTTCTTGGAGATGGTAGGTCATATGTATTCATGAATGCTACTTTAATTTGTTTTTTATATTAAAATAATGAATAGTAAACAATACATATTTATATTATAATTCTAGTATCATATCTACTAAATATATGATAGATAGGTTTACTAAAAGTATACTCAACACATTCCTTGTATAGTGTGAACGAATCACATTTCTTTGAGAAGGCTTTAGTCAACACTTCCATAAATGATGTTATCATATTTAAATAAATAGAAAGCATGGGGTATGTCAGATAAAACAATAAAATAATTATAATAATTTAATAGATATAATATATTTAAATATATCATATATAAATATAGATTCCATCATAATTCCCACCTAGAGTGGCAACAAAGGAAAAAATGAACAATCATCATTTTTTGAGATTGTAGTTCGATGTCCATGTAAACAATAAACTCATTACACATTAAAAGGAAGTGGGTATAATTATAGGTATATAAATTATAATAAAAATGTACTCATATATATATTATAAATTATTTATATATATTCATAGACTAAGGATGATTTAGGTGATGAATAATGGAATGAATCCAAAGAGCTAGAGGTGAGATGTTATCTCTTAATCATGTAGCTCCTTTTGTTTTGTAACGAAAGTATTTCAGAGATTACTTCATACTATAAGGGAGTAATAAATGAGAAATTAATATGTTTTAGGATGTATTTTGTAATATATAATCTGATCTTATGTGTTTTTATTGGTGTGAGGATGTTGGAGCAGTATTGTCCTTTATTAGGGAAGGAAAATTACTCACTTGGAATTTCTTAAAACAAGTTTGGTGTAACAACGTTTTTACTAATAAAAGGTCATCAAATGAAACAAAACTGAATAATTTAATGTTTATAGTATAATTATGGATATTAAATTGGTGTTTTACATGTTTTTGGGTAATTTGGTATCCTATGCTAAAGGTTTAGTCCTTTGTTATGATTAATTTTTCTTTATAATTTTAAATAATTTTAATTAGTATTAAAAATAGATGTAGTACAACACTATGCTGAACAAATTAGACATTATTATTTATTATTATTACAAATATAATATCCATTTTTCGAAATTACAATATCAAAAGGGGAAGAAATTAATTTGAATTTCATCCTGTGAATGGGACGACAATGGGTTTTCAAAGTAAAAATGTCTAATTTTTTGCTACGTTTTTATAGTAAATATCAAAGTGAAATTGATTCCAATAACCATAATTAGATTATTTAATAAAAATAAGATATAATTAAACTTTAAAACCTCTTTAAAATGAAATTTATCCGTATAAATAAATTAGATGAAATGTTAGTTTTGAACTAAAAATTAGTATTATACACTATTCATTAAAAATAATATATCAAAGAAAAATACCAAAATTTACCCTAACCAAATATTTCTATTTATATTTAAAAGATGATTTAATTTTTACATACATAATCTATAAAAGTTACAAAAATGAATTTAAAAAAATTTATTCATTAAAAGGTTATTAAAATCCTCAATAAAAACATATTATTTTATGCATAAAATTAGGATTGTTTTTATCTTATTACAATAAAATATATTAGATGAGTGTAAAAATATCCACTTTGATATAATATACATATATAATCTCTAAAATAATTATAATTTAATTTAATATGAAAAATATTACTGAAAAATGTTTTTTTAAATCAGGTGTTGTGTCTATCGAAAAGCTATTAACAAAATCTAAAGGAAATTATGGTAATGTAGGGTTGTGATACAACATTCCCTCATAAAAAACATATTCTAAAATTTGTATGGTCATTACCTTCAATAATTTTTTGGTAATTCCTCTTCATATAATCCACTGGTTCACTTGTTGCTACTTCCATTTTTTAATTTCTCTATAGTATGTTTACCAAACGAGTAATACGATTCCCCGGTATTTGTCCTGTAGTATCCTGAATTCAGATGGTTTATTCACAACATGAATGATAAATTCCAAATCTCTGTCATCCTATATGAGAATATCATTTGGGAATAGCATGTACATCCATATAACTGATATATGGAACACATGATGTACCTTTGATAGGTTTTGTGACATTCTTAAATGATAAACAACAAACCCAACCCTTATAAGAATTTCTAAGTGTTTGATGTACCTGAGACTCAGTTTCCCATTCTTCATGAATCTTATAACACCCTTCTATGGAGATAAATTGAACAAAACATTATCACTCACTTGTATCTCAAAATATTTCTCTTGATTATTGGAATAGATATTCATGCTAATTTTAGATGATTTAATATGTCCTTGAATAGATTATACATTTTTCATCATCTCCTTATCATGTTCTAGGCCTATGAGATTCCTTTGACCAAAATCATCACATAATTTTGGTGTAAGAAATCTATTTACATATAATTCTTTATATAATTCTATTTGAATGCTTTAATAGAAACGATTATTATAGGAAAACACTAGAAAATGTGAGTACTGATCCCACATAATTTAAATGCCAATTGAGAGTGACATAAATTTTCATCAATTGTTTGAATTTTTCATTTGGACAATCCATCTGTTTGAGGATGGTATGAATTTTTCAAATGAAGCTCATTATCAAGATCCTTCATAAGCATTCCCCAGAATTTTGATGTAAAATAAGTATCTTAATTGAAAACAATTCATAGAGGTTCACCATCAAGTCTTACTACATCATTAATGTAGAACCTTATGAGGTGCTATAGTTGTAGATGTTATCTTATAGAAAGGAAATTTCATGATTATGTTAGTCGGTCAACGATAAAACATATTGCATCATACCTTCTAGGAGTCTCCAATAGTCCGGTGAAAAAGTCCATTTACACAAAATAATCAGAAAAAGTTGCAAGAATCCATTATTGTGATACCTCGTAAGAATCGCTTATTTTAAAACCAATCATCATGATACATAATAATCAATTTATCACTTCATGTTATCCCAAAAAAATGTTAACTAATTTTTTTATACACATTCATGCTACCATAATGTATAAAAATATGTTTCGTGAGAATCATTTAACAACTATATTTTTAGATTGGATATATGTGTAACAAATAGCCTCTTTAAAAATTTATAACACCAAATTCACAAAAAAAGTATGCTAATTTAACATCATTCACACCTTTAATTTTCTTCCTAGATTCCTCATTATGAGATTGGGAATTCATTATCTTCTATAATAAAGATGGTTTTCCAATAGTATAACAAATTATTGATGCCTACCATTCCTTATATATTCCCATATCTATATTTATTAGATCTATGAACATAGGATCCTTCTCAATCCTCATCAATGTTATAACCGCATGATATATATTACTCAATACATTTCTTACATTATTTTCTTTTCCTAGGTGGTAGTTTATTGAAAAAAAATAATCCTTGAGAAATTTGAGTCATTGGATTTGTATCATATTGATCTCTATCTAATAGAAGAATTATTTCAAGATCTTATAATCCATGTATTTTAGTCATATTTTACCATAAACATAATGTCTCCAAATTTTTATGGAGAATAATATAGCTACATGTTCTTGATCTTGGGATGGATATATAACAACCCAATAATTTATAAATAAAATCCCCATTATCTTATGGACTTATGGTTTAAGAAAATACATGTAGTCATTTTTTATTATATGGTTTAAATGTTTATTAAGTATAATTTTTCTTGATAATATAACTGTTGAACATCGATAACATAAGTGATATAAATATAAGGTTCTTTTTTTATGAAATCATTTTGACATAGGCAATATAGAGGATATCCTAATCCAGTATTCTTGAGGCATAGGAAACTTATTTAATAGAGATTATAATGAAGGTAGAGTCACTGTGAATTTCTCTTTACCATGCCAATGTCGAGCTTCAAAAAGTTCAGGAGGAACAGAATCGCCTATAAGAGAAGTTCAAGTTAAGAGAGATTACTACCTAATGATGTTATCTGTGCCACCCCAACAGTCTATCAAAATTCCACACAATACCCTTAGGTCTCCTAAGGTTGTTATAAAGGTTTATGTAACAAATAATTAGTTAATAATTTTGCAATCCCTTTTTATAAATGAATGTTTTATTCCATCAATTATTTGTTGGAAATACACTTTCTTAAAAATTGATCAATTTGAAAAATTTATTCTTTAGGTAAAAATGGTACTTTTTTATGAAAATATACATTATTATACTAATATAAGTTTTTTATTAATAAAATTATTATAAAAGTCTTATAAATTATGGTTATATCAGTTCCTTATCTGT
Source organism: Viscum album (assembly GCA_963277665.1). NCBI lineage: Eukaryota > Viridiplantae > Streptophyta > Magnoliopsida > Santalales > Viscaceae > Viscum > Viscum album. The sequence continues at coordinate 595,463,978 of OY728159.1, read as the reverse complement.
AAATGATTTGGTAATCAATTTGATACGTGTTTATATGATAAAATAGAATAATTATTTGTAAGGAATTTATGTAAGGAATTAAGGATTTCATTATTTTAATAATATATTACTGTCAAATTTATTTTATGTATAATAAATTATTATATAATTTTTATGAATCAAAATGTAATTTTTATTATTGTTTGAAAACTATTTTTGTCAAACACCTTGATAGTTCAATAAATGTCATATATCATTTTAAAAATGAAAATTAAAATATTTAGAAAATTAATTAGATAAAATAAACATTATTTTTTATATCATGATTTTGATATTGTGCAATGGATAATTTTTAAAAAATTTATGAGACAGTTGAATTTTTAGGTAAAAATAAAACATCGTATAAATAAATTTTGTTTTGTAAGACATCATAATGGCCAAAGAATGATGTAATAAATACTATAATGCGTATTCATGGACGAATATATGTTTTAAAATTATAATAATTATATTTTAGATTGTGTTTAATTATTTTATAAATCAATAGTGACCCCTCCAAAATGAATAATATATTTTAGGATTTTAAATTCATTTCTTTAATAATGTGACTCACCTCGACATAAGAAAAGCTAAAATTTTATCATTTTTTTTACATTGAACATATAAAATAATATTTTTTCATACCTCTTTGGAAAAAATCATGGGAAAAAACCATAGGAAGGTTTGTGGTTTGGAATATTTATTTATATAGATTTCAAATCCTATTATTGTGAAATATTAAATAATTCTCTTAAAATTTCCTATATAATCCCACCCAAGATCCCAATTATATTCAATAAAAATACTTTTATAACATATTTACTTTGTCCTCCACTCTCTTAAATCCTTCCAAGGAACCCCATGATATCATTAATCCTCTCTCCATGCTTTTGAATTCACACACTCAAGTAAGGTATTCCTTCATTTCTCATTTTATCCAAATTTCTTTATGTTGTTATACCTTTTTATTTTCAATTAAAAATGTTGGGAGATGATTTATCACCTCCCCCATGCATCCCTTCTTATTTTTTAATGATGATATATTGTAATGAACCGTAAAATTCAATGTAAATTTTTTCTTAATTTTCATTGGGATTTTACAAGAACTCGGTTTCCTACGGCACTTGATTCTGAGGCCCGGTGTGGCCGGAATTTCTATCTGAAATTTAGCTCGGGTACGTTCAGTGAACGAACGAGTAGGTTTTTATAACTTTTGAACCGGTTCTCGGAATCAAATTCTGAGGGCACCGCTGGATTCACTGCGCCGGAAATTGCTTAGGAACACCTTTTTCGGAGTTGTGTTTACACGGGTGAAGTTATTAAAAATTGTAGAAGTTTAATTAAAAATTGAGCTACAATTTTTATTTTTATTTTCTTTCTAGGTGGTCCAAACCATTGAGTGGAAGTTGGGGGAAACCACCCAACCTCACATGGGAGATTATGTGGGTGGTCGGGCCCACACGAACCCCACCCCTTCATATTCCGTAACTCCTTCAACTAACCATAAAAGTTGATAACTTATATTAATTAATTAGGTGTGTTTAATTTGAATGTTTGAATTCAAATGCTTAAGTCTTGTTAATAAAATAATCGAAGTAATTATTTTATTTGGTTGGATCTTGTTGGGTGGAGTCTTTGGGAAAAAAGGGAATGCTCTTGAAGTTCTTATTCCTCGACAAGAACGCCTGATCCTAGGAGATTTACGACGCGACGCCGATGAATCATTTTTCTGCAACACGACTCTCTCCTTCCACGACGAACCGTCACTCATTGAACTCGATGAGGTATGGGTTTTATGCATTTCTCTTGGTGAATTTCTTCAATCATCGTTCCTCTTACTTTTTGGACAACTTGGTATCAGATAACGGGAGGGGGCCGGACCGCACAAACACGGCCGACCCTCCTCCCCTTTTTTCTCTTGTCTAACTTGTGGTGGAATGGAACGAGGATTGCGTGGTACCATCACACCGCATGGGGTCATGCGGCATGGAATGCGTGGCACCGTCGTGCCACGCCGTTGAATCGAGCAAGATCAAAGCGCCGTCTCGCCGCGTCGGAGAACCCTGAAGGCACCGCGGCCGGAGAAGGGCCGCAGCAGAGGGGCGCGGCGCCATCGCGACGCGCCGGGCAGACCAAGGCCATGGCCATAGGTCGTGGCATAGAAAGGGTCGGTAGCCGGTTCCAGGCCACTGGCATCGAAGTAGGGGGACCGGCCATCACCAGTCCCTTGGCGGCCACAGTCGGCCGGCCGTAGCGGGCCGGCCGGACAGATGAAGAGTCGGGGGTTATGACCCCTGGATGGCCAGAAAAGAGGGCCCCCCACATGGGGTCATAGTTACAAAAGGCGAGGGGAAACCCCCCCCCCCCCCCCCCCCACACCCATCCACTCGACCGAAACGGCCGAGCCACTTGGCCTTGGCCAGCGCCAGCACGCCGGACCGCCAGGCCGGGCCCGCACCCAGGCCGGGCCGGGCCGCGCTAGCTGGGCCGGGCCGCGGCAACCAGGCCGGGCCGTGCCCAAGCGGGATGGACCTGGATAAGGGATGGGTCGATCCAGTTCGGGGCTGACCTAGAGGGTATCTGGCCTGGTCGGACCGAGCCCGAACCCCCTAATACCGTACCCCTCATGGTATTTTGCCTATAACATGGGTTTCAGACCTCTGATCAATGCACCATCAGCAGCGATGAGATCCTTGGATCAAGGAGGTCATTTATTTATATTATACTCAAGGTTTCGGAGTACTATGGGTTCGGCCATGTTGGTTCGTACACAAAACCAACCAGGCCCTCGGAGCGGAAACACTTATAACTTGAGCTTCGGACGTCCGATTGACGTGTTGTCGAGTTTGTTGGTTTCCTCTTAGTGAGACGGACCTTTTGGATTACTCCTCTCAAGGTTTGGATGAATTTGGAGTATGGTCGGGTTGGTTTTGACTTAAAAACCAACCGGGCCCCTGTGACGAAAAAGGAAATCACTCCCAGACCGGGCGTCCGATTGATGCGCCGTCTGTGACGTTGAGTTTTTGTTGACGATACAGAACTTTTTGATACATAAACTCCGGACTATGTGTCAGTTGATGTATCAGTTCCTCTGCTCGTGTAGCAGACCCTCCCAAAAGAGCTTGCTGTGTGCGGGACCCCTAGAGCTGGTTGCGACTGCGACTACGATGACGATTGTGTAGGAGTCCTCCATGGATTCGACGGTGACGACTTCAGCACTCAGCGATCCTACGTGGATTAGTGCTACCGATCCTGTGTGGGTCCAATCCTGTGTGGGTCAGCACTCAATGGTCCTGTGTGGGCCAGCGCCTACAGATCCTTTGTGGGTCTGATACTGTGTGGGTCATTGCGGGGGTTAGTTACCTATCAATCCTTTGTGGGTCATTATGGGGGGTTAGTTAAATATCGATCATTTGTGGGTCATTGCGAGGGTTAGTTACCTATCGATCCTTTGTGGGTCATTTCGGGGTTAGTACCTATTGATCATGTGTGGGTCTAACGGCTTAGATGAATCAGTTGTTACATCTGATCATCTCTATCGTCTTACGAAGAAGTATACCTGTGTGAGATGAATCTTGACTTTCAATCCTTATCTTTGATAAGATTGACATGACAATCTTGTGTGGATTATGTTATTATTTCTTGTGTGGATTGGTTTGTGATTTCCTGTGTGGACTGTTTTGTACCTGAGCTAGGATGTTGGAGCTGAACGAGAATTGATGACTTGGGTATATGTATGGGAATATACCTAAGTAGTGTCGGATGTTACTTTGTGATTATATATTTCCTTTTTGGATTATCCTTTGTGGATTCTAGGATGCCTTCGGGGGTCTCGGGGTCGCTACTGAGTAGATTATACTCACCCCTACAAGGGTTATGCACGCACTACGTTGTGTTGGATGCAGACGACGGACAGCACTGATCGTGGTTGAGGCATGCAGAGCAGGTCGGTACCTGGAGGTTGACTAATGGGTGGAACGTACTCGGAGCAGATGGCTAGACCTGAGGAGCTGTGGAGACAATCTCTACCCACCCTTCAGGTGGGACTTCCAGTGGATGGCTTGAGGCTGCGGCTTTACTTTTCAGTTATTGTACTCCCTTTTCAATTGTACTTTACTTTCAGTTTGGGTTTGTATACTGTCCCACTTACTTTTCCGCACATACTGTTGTACCCAGTTTTTACTTAGTATTTACTTATTATTGCTTTCTATGTGGTGTTTGTTTACTTTACAAAGGCAATGCCTTCCCTTTTACCAGGAATTACGCCTTAGTGCTAGTCGCCAACCCCTGGCCTATGTAAGGCGGGCTTGGGGTAGTCACGGCACGGGCCCCGAGGACAGGTCGTGACAAATTGGTATCAGAGGAGTTCAGCTCTACATCAGAACTCAGGACTCTGATCTTTTTCTATGTGAAGCAATAGTGTTAAGAGTATTTATTGTGGTTATCAGTCATGGGAGTCCAGTGTTGGTGTGGCAGCCGACTTATCCTTACACCAGGACCCTGAATTCTAATTTCCGACTTAATACATGAAAACATTGATTGCATATGTGTTTCAAGATTTCATTGTGGTTACTTTATGTCATCTCACCAGGTATACTGTTTGACCGTGGCATACCTATTTCTTTTCAGGATGTCCCCACAGCGGCAGCCAGCTAGGGTTCCGAGAGTTGGGCATGACGACAGCCCACCGAGCAACGAGGCCTCGGTACAGGGCCCTTTGCCAGCAGAGGCACCGACGGTACCTCTACTCGCCGAGCCACCGATGCTACCAGCCCCAGCCGCTGACGATGCACGTCGCCTAAGTGCACTACACGAGTTTTAGCATCAGTGACCACCCATGTTCTTCTGGGAGATGGACCCTCAGGCAGCTGAGGATTGGCTAGAGGTAGTTGTACGGGTTTTCATGTTAGTGAGGACACCAGCAGACCTCATGTTTATCCTCGCAGAGAGCCTCCTGCACGCGGCAGCAGGCAGATGGTGGAGCTTGATGCTCCAGGTGCTCAATGAGGCATCTCTTCTATAGACAGACTTTGAAATCCTCTTCCGCTCGGAGTTCATCCCAGCCACCCTCTGTGCGGTGCACATCCAGGAGCTTCTTCAGCTGCGGCAGGGTAGCTTGACGGTCACCCATTACTCGGCGAGATTTACCGATCTATAGCACTATTCGATAGACATGGTACGGGACCCATTCTTTGGGGCCCGTACCTTTGATTAGGGATTGAGGCATGAGATCAGGGCATCGCTGATCTCCCTCAACATTCTGACACAGGAAGGGGTACTGGAGTGAGCCATTCTGATCGAGAGCTTCCTTGCTGAGCCTACATCAACAGCGAGACCTACCGCAGGGCGGCATGAGTAGAGTCTTCTAAAGCAGGCAGTCGACGGATGACTCTTGGGTTCTGGTAGACCAAACCCTCAAGCAGACGACCTCAGGACACTGGCTCAACAGTGCAGGGCACACAGCGCGACGCTAGTCTTTCTAGAGGCAAACAGTGCTACTCATGCGGCGGGCAGGGCCACATGGCTCGTGACTGCCCGACCCTCCGTGCATAGGAGCAGCAGACAGTTGATGGACCACCCAGGCAGAGGCAGAGGGTCGATCGTGGCTGTCCGCAGGGAGCAGACGGATGAGGAAGAGGAGCTGGCCGAGCAGCAGGTGTTGGGCAACGCTATGAGGCTCTACCACCACCACCGCTAGGAGGTCCACCCCTACCACAGGGAGCTGGCGGGCAGAGACAGGCACAAATTTAGGCAGCGGAGGCCTATAACCACGGCACGCCCGAGATTATTCGATTTACTATCTATGTCTATTCCACCTTTGTTGTAGTTCTGCTAGACACAAGAGCTAGTCATTCTTTTATAGCCGATTCCCTTGTTCGGAACTCAGAGATTCCGACAGAGCCGTTGGCTCGATCATTATGGCTAGAGACTCCTACGGGAGCAGACATAACGATTACGCACTACTGCCGGCAGTGTGAGGTTACTCTAGGAGGCGAGATCTTCAGCTGGGATCTTCTTGTAGTAGCTTTGAGACCTTACGACATCATCTTGGGCATGGATTGGTTATCTATAGTCCGTGCTCAGATTGACTGTATTAGGAGCAAGTTGCGGTGTGTAGGCACCGACAAGAGCAGGTTCACCTTCACCGGAAGGAAGGGAGCCTTCGCAGCACAAGATGGACTCTCGCAGAGGAGAGGACAGCCCATCACTCATCAGTTGGCTAGCCTCATCCTAGGATTAGTTGACGTGCGGAGTCCTGGTTTTCCTGTAGTGGTGGATCAGTATGCAGATGTTTTCCCCAACGACGTTCTAGGACTACCTCCTCACAGAGAGGTAGACTTTTATATTGAGTTGTACCCCAAGACAACCCCGATATCCACCCCAGCATATCGGATGGCCCCCGCTAAGCTTCAAGAGCTATGGGTACAGTTGGAGGACTTGCAGGGAAAGGGATTCATCTGACCCAGTGTTTCACAATGGGATTCCCCAATATTGTTCACCAAGAAGGAGGACAGGAGCTTGCAACTCTGTGTTGACTATCATCACCTGAACTAGGTGACTGTGAGGAACAAGTATCCTCTACTGAGGATTGATGACCTCTTTGATCATCTCAAGGGAGCATGGTGGTTCTCTAAGATAGACCTCAGGTCAGGCTATCACCAGCTCAAAGTTCGGGAAGAGGACGAGCAGAAGACGGCCTTCAGGTGTCGGTATGGCCACTATGAGTTCTGGTTATTCCATTCGGCGTAACCAATGCTCCAGAAGTGTTCATGGCCCTCATGAACATGATCGTTCAACCATACCTCGATCGATTTGTCATGGTCTTCATCAACGACATTTTGATATACTCGACCACTGAGGGGGAGCATGCCTAACACTTGTGGGTTGTACTAGACACACTCCTAGAGCAACATCTTTATGGAAAGCACTCTAAGTGTCAGTTCTGGATATGTGAGGTCCACTTCTTGGGACACGTTATCTCTGAGGCGGGAGTTGCGGTGGATCCTATGATGATTGAGGCATTGCTAGCATGGGAGCCACCCAGGAGCATGACGGAGGTGGGGAGTTTCTTGGGGCTATATGGATACTATTGGAAATTTGTGCCGGACTTTTCTAGAGTTTCGACACCACTCTCAGCTTTGACAAAGAAGGTGAAGCCCTTTGTGTGGTTAGAAAGATGTCAGTAGAGCTTCCATGAGCTGAGACAGAGATTGAATAGCACACCTATCTTGAGGCTACCAGAGGAGGGAGTTGGGTACGTAGTTTACTGGGATGCATCAGGGACCAGACTTGGATGTGTCCTGATGTAGGATCAGGCCATGATCGTCTATGGATCACGACAGTTGAGGCAGAATGAGAAGAACTACACTACCCATGATCTGGATTTAGCAGTTCTGGTCTTCACTCTAGAGATGTGGCGACACTATCTGATGGGCGAGCACTTTACAGCCTATTCTAACCATCAGAGTCCCAGGTACATCATCTCACAGAAGGACCAGAACCTGAGACAGTTTCGATGGCTCGAGTTCCTCCTGGACTATGACTTTGAGATAGTCTATACTCTTGGGAAGTGGAATATATTAGTCGATGCTCTCAGCAGGAGGACGGGCATTCAGCTACATTGGGAGGCGACAGAGCAGCTAACTGCTTTGCAGATATCCTTCGTGGATAGAGATAGAGCATCCTTTCTTCAGTCACTCATTGTCACTCCTCCACAACTTCAGCGGGTCAGAGAGGCACAGCGTGGGGATGCTGACTGTGAGAGGCGACGTGCACAGATATCCTCAGGATAGGCACTTGATGGTTTCTCTTTATGAGGAGAGCACGACGTTCTTTTCAGAGGACGTACCTTGGTACCAGTTGCTTTATGGGAGGAGATGCTGAGAGAGTTTCACACTTCTCTTTTCGCGGTACATCTGGGAGTGGCAAAGATGTACCAAGATCTATGGCGACAACACTGGTGGTCGGGCATGATGAAGGTTGTGGCAGAGTTCGTTTCTAGATGCTCACCTGCCAGTAGTTGAAAGTAGAGCACCAGGTACCTGTAGGCTTGGTAAAACCCTTGGAGGTCCCGTAGTGGAAGTGGGACGACATATCTATGGACTTCATGACTATATTTACATGCACTTCCGGAGGTAATGAATCCATTTGGGTGATTGTCGACCGACTCACCAAATTGGCCCTCATCTTACCCATCAGAGAGAAGGGCTCATTAGAGAGATTAGGACGTCTTTACGTTCAGCAGATTGTACGGCTTCATTGTGTGCCATCATCTATCGTCTCTGATCGAGATGCTCTCTTTACTTCCTGGCTTTTGAAGGTGTTGTAGGAGGCGTTCGGGACGCAGCTACGTTTGAGAACCACCCTTCACACTCAGACAGATGGTCAGATGGAGAGGACCATTCCAACTCTTGAGGACATGCTCCGCGCATGTGTCCTCGTCTTTGGTCGCAGCTGGTAGGACCACCTACCCTTGGTGGAGTTCGCGTATAACAACAGCTACCACTCCACCATCGGGATGGCACCTTACGAGGTGTTGTATGACCGACCTTGCAGATCTCCTCTGTGCTGGACAGACCCCAGGGAGTCAGCACTTGTGGGACCGGAGATGGTCCAAGACACAACTGAGAAGGTCCATGTCATCCAAGAGATATTGAGGACAGATCAGAGCTGGTAGAAGTCTTATGCTGATAGGAGACGAAGTCCACTGGAGTTTGAGTATGGCGACAACATCTTCTTTCGGGTCTCACCTCTATGTGGAATATAGAGATTTGGCTGTGGCAGAAAGTTATCTCCACACTTCATCGGACCATTCCAGGTCCTCAGTAAGATTGGTGAGGTGGCTTATCGCCTCGCTCTACAACCTCAGTTGCACCGGGTGCACAACGTCTTCCAGGTATCTCAACTGAGAAGATACGTGCATGACCCGACACATATCATTGACCATGGGGAGATGGACATAGATGATGGGGATACTTTTGTGGAGGTGCTGGTGGAGAATGAGGATTGATAGGAGCGGCTCCTATGTGGATAGTCGATTCCTCTAGTGTGCATCAGATGGTAGCACAGGAACATCCAGGAGATCAGTTGGGAGGAGGAGGCTCAGATGCGTGCTCAGTACCCACATTTGTTTCCCTAGTTTTTGATGTACCATTATGGGGATGTAAAGCTCTGATGTGGGAGTAATGTAATGACCCGTAAAATTAAATGTAAATTTTTTATTAATTTTTTTTGGGATTTAACAAGATCGCGGTTTCTGACGGCACTTGATTCTGAGGCCCAGTGTGCCCGGAATTTCTATCCGAAGATTAGCTCGAGTACATTCAGTGAACGAATGAGCGGGTTTTTCTATCTTTTGAACCGGTGCTCGGAATCAAATTCTGAGGGCACCGATGGATTTTTAGCGCCGGTAATTGCTTAGGAAATCATTTTCAGGAGTAGTGTTTACATGGGTGAAGTTGTTAAAAATTGTGGAAGTTTAAATAAAAATTGAGCTACAATTTTTATTTTTTTTCATTCTAGGTGGTTAAAACCATTAAGTGGAAGTTGGGGGAAACCACCCTAATTCCCATGCGAGGTTATGAGGATGGTGGGGCCCACACTAACCCCACCCCTTCATATTCCCTAACTCCGTCAACTCACCATTAAATTTGATAACTTATTTTAATTAATTAGGTGAGTTTAATTTGAATGTTTGAATTCAAATGCTTAATAATTTTTAATAAAATAATGGTAGTACTTATTTTATTTGGTTGGATCTTGTTGGGTGGAGTCTTTGGGAGAAAAGGGAAATCTATTGAAGTTCTTCTTCCTCGACGAAGAGTGCGAAGAATGCGAAGAACGCTGACCTCCAAAAAAGGTCGACAAGAATGACGGATCCTCAGAGATCGACGATAGGACGCCAACGAATCATTTCTCCACGACGTGACTCTATCCTTCCACAATGTTTTCTTCCGTGTTGGTTATTTCCGCGATGAACCCTCGCTCAACGAATTTGACGAGGTAGGGGTTTTATGCGTTTTTATTCATGAATTTCTTCTGTCATCATTCGTCGTACTTTTTGGACCACTTGTTATCAGCTAATGGGAGGGGGATGGACCGCACAAACATAGTTGACCCTCATCCCCTTGTTCCTATTGACTACCTTGTGGTGGAAGGTAACACGGATGGATCCATGTCGTCGCACCACGTGGGGTCATGTGTCCCAGAATGCACGGTGCCGTCACGCCGCGCCATTGAATAGAGCAAAATCACGGCGTCGTCACGCCGCTCTGGAGAACCCCGAAGGCACCGTGGCCGGAGCAGGGCCACAACGGAGCAGGGATCGACGACCGGTTCCAGGCTGCCATCATCGGGGCAGGGGGACCGAACATTGCCAGTCCCGTGGCGGCAACAGCCGGCCGGTCGGACAAGGGAAGAGCCGGGGGTTAAGACCCCCGGATGGCCGGACAAGAGCGGCCCCACATGGGGACACGGTTACAAAAGGCGGAGGCCTGCCCCCCCCCCCCCCCCACACACACCCCCATCCACTCGGCATAAACGACAGAGCCACCTGGCCTTGGCCAGCGCCAGCGCGCTGGACCGCAAGGCCGGGCCACGCCCAGGCCGAGCCGGGCAGCGCCGCACCCAAGCGGGCCGGACCCGGACCCGGAAGGGGTCGACCCGGTTCGGGCCGACCCGGATGGTAACGGGATGGGTTGGGCCAGGCCCGAACCCCCTAATACCAGACCTCTCACTATCTTTTTCCCATAACTTGGGTTGCTGACCACCGATCGACGCACCGTCAACTACGATGCGAGCCTTGGATCGAGACGGTCTTTTCGGTATATTATACTCAAGGTTTCAGAGTAGTTTGGGTTCAGTCGGGTTGGTTGGTACACGAAACCAACCGGGCCCTTGGAGCGAAAACACTTATAAGTTGAGCTCTGGACGTCTGATTGACGTTCCATCGACTTTCTTGGTCTCCTCTTAGTGAGACAGACCATTTGGCTTACTCCGCTCGAGGATTGGAAACAGTTGTAGTACCGTCAGGTTGGTTTTGACTTAAAAACCAACCGGGCCCCTAGGATGAAAAATCCAATACCTCTTATACCAGGCATCTGATTGATGTGTCGTCTGTGGCGTTGTGTTCCTGTTGACGATACAGAACTTTTGGATACATCAAATCCGGACTATGTTTCAATTGATGTATCATCCCCTCGGCTCGTGGAGTGGACCCTCCCGAACGAGCGTGCTGTGTGCAGGAACCCTAGAGCTGGTTGTGACTGCGACAACGATGACGACTGTCCACGAATCCTCCATGGATTTGACGACGACGACTTCAGCACTCAGCAATCCTAGATGGATCAGTGCTACCGATCCTGTGTGGGTCTGATCCTATGTGGGTCAGCTCTCAGCGATCCTGTGTGGGCCAGTGCCTACAGATCTTGTGTGGTTCTGATCCTGTGTGGGTCATTACGGGGGTTAGTTATCTATCGATCCTTTGTGGGTCATTGTGGGGGTTAGTTACCCATCGATACTTTGTGGGTCATTGTGGGGGTTACTTATCTATCGATTCTTTATGTGTCATTGCGGGGGTTAGTACCTATCGATCATGTGTGGGTCTGACGGCTTAGATGAATCAGTTGCTACATCTGATCATCTCTATCATCTTACGAAGAAGTATACATGTGTGAGCTTAATATCGACTTTCAATCCTTATCTTCTATATGATTGACTTTATAATCCTGTGTGGATTACGTTATGATTTCCAGTGTGGATTGAGTTGTGATTTCCTATGTGGACTGGGTTGTACCTGATCTCGGATGTTGGAGCTGAATGAGAATTGATGACTTGGATATATGTATGGGTATATACCTAAGTAGTGTCATATGTTACATTGTGATTGTATGTTTCCTTTGTGTATTGTCCTTTGTGGTTTCTGTGAGAACTTTGGGGGTCCCGGGGTCCCTACTGAGTAGCTTATACTCACCAATGCAGGGGCTATGCCCGCACTATGTTGTGTTGGATGCAGACGAAGGACAACATTGATCATGGTTGAGGCTTGCGGAGAAGGTCGGTACCTAGAGGAGGACCACCGGGTGGAATGTACTCGGAGCGGACGACTGGACCCGAGGAGCTATGGAGGCTATCTGTACCCACCCTTCAAGTGGGACTTCCAGTGGACGGCTCGAGGCTGTGGCTTTATTTTTCAATTGCTTTACTCCCTTTTCAGTTATACTTTACATTCAATTTGGGTTTGTATACTGGCCCACATACTTTTCCCCACTTACTATTGTACCCAGTTTTTACTTAGTGCTTACTTCTACTTTCTTTCTCTGTGGTGTTTGTTTACTTTACAAAGGAAATGCCTTCCCTCTTTACTGGGAATTACACCTTGGTTCTGGTCGCTAGCCCCTCGCATATGGAAGGTGGGCTTGGGGAAGTTACGGCATTTTCCCCGAGGACGGGTTGTGAAATATATCCATTTTACTCTCATTAATGCCTTCTGTGTAAACCCATTACCATGTTGAAATTTCGTTAAGGATTTCTCTCTACTTATTTCCATTCAAGAATTTATTCTATATTATGTATCTAAATTCAATTTCATATTTATGGATATTATTTTCCCAGATCCTCTTACTATCCAATTCATTAATGATTGATGATAGACCCCTTTTGATATCATCAAACCAATTTATGAATTTCCATATGACGTCATTATGGTGCTGAAATTTCTCTGTGATTTTCTGAGACAAAATCATCATGTGGTGAATACTATGTGCATTCCTATATCAAGATTATTAAACATTATAAACATATATTTATTGAATGTTACATATATTTATGTATTCCACATTCTCTAACCCTATAATAAATTATTATGTTGAATGAATCCATCTTATAAGATCTGTGTGGAACACATATGCAAGAGATTGAAAATTTCACGAATGGTGCACTCTAATGCACTGGGTAATGTTTAGTGTCATGTTTCATCATGTTGGGATAGGGGTTGAACTGATTCCTTTTATAAATTTTATTAACCATGTTAGGATATGGATTTACCTAATTCCATTATATTAAAGATGCATGGCTTTTTGTTGTTTCCAAATTTCCATTTTATATTAATAATGTTATATCATGCCTTTATGTTAATATTTCTCTTTTGCTCCATTGATACGCCTATTTCAAAACATGTATTTTATTATTAAGGATATTCATTATTTAATCCTTTACTATCCATTATATCTCACCCTTTTCTTATGTATGTCCTCATATTATCCCATGAAAGGATAAATTTGAAATAATTGTGTGGTCATGTAGAAGATGTTATCAATAAACCTGTTGTATTTCATGTATTCAGTTGTCATGTAATGTTCCTAATCCTAAAATACACTAGAACTCATTATCTCATAGTCTGTATTAATTTTAATTTTATTTTACAAATCATTATTAAATTTTTAATAAAGACCAGGGTTGTAATAGTTGGAATTATGATTATAAAACCATAGTGAAATCCTTAGGGATAAGACTAATTATTATAAAAACATAACTACATTTTCGTTATTATAGATTTATTGGTTTATCATGAAAATACATCTCTGTCTGTATATGAAGAAGTAGAGGTTGCTCAGACACAGATGTATCTTGAGGTACAACCTAAAAACACCACATTGAGCTAGTCTTGAGTAGGAAATCGTGTATGAAAATGGTCCTTGCTACACTCTTGGTTTGAAACTCATAGGAGATAATATTTTTTTAAATTCCTAAGTGCAGTATAATCCATTATTATGGGAGAAAACCTCCATGAGAATACATGCTAAAAATTAGATCTGGATAACATAGATTGAATACTTGAATTTCATAAGTTAAGGAAATAAATGTAATTTAAAAGTCATCCTTTCTTTCCATTGGATTCCCAATTATGTGTTTAATAGTTTAAAATTATTACCCCTAATTTTCAATTTATTCTAGCCAATGGACGATAATAAGAGGGCTCAGTCTAACAACTGATGTGAAGATCAATATGATGATTGTTCTAATGAAATGTCTAATATGTGGGTAGTGGGAATCGAAAACGTTTTAATGATACTCTCTCAGTTATCTCATATTTTCAAAAAGATCATGGGTCAAGTGGAATATACAACCCCCCCCCCAAGAATGAAAAATTTTCAATCGATAGATTCATGATCCAAAGGGATCCAACTTTTAATTGATCATCTAGTAACTCAATAAACAAAAAATGTAACAACTCAATTAAGATATGTTCTTCATCCATCAATTTTCCGAACAAGATAAGGTTCTTATGGCTACTTATCCTATTGAGGGTGAAGCTAATCAATGGTGGAAATTTATAAAAAAATAAATCCTATAAATGATATTCAACCATTGGAATGGAAGGATTTCTAGAAAAAAAAATTTGATAAATATTATCCTTGCATCTTCTAATATAATATGGAAAGGTAATTACTTTACCTCAAGTAAAAAATTTGGAAAATCCATTGGAACATACAAGGAAAACTTCACAAGGATTTCAGAATATGCCTCTGACTTTTCTGTTACCCCTGAAGTAAAGGATGACCACTTTTTTGGTGGGATAAAACATGGCATACAAAAGTCCATACCAATCCATGAAATTGATAGCTATGAGGAAAATTTATTATAGGACATCAAATTTTAAATGGAGATCATTGAATATCAGGGGTATCATTTAGATAAGATGCTGAAAGTGGCCATTCATTCTGGTAGTCCGATGGATAAATCCAATTGTGCTAATAAATTCTAAACACATGGAAATTACTTGAAGGGGGTAAGGAAATGATTTAGGGGTGGAAGATAAGGGAACCATTACAATGATTGTTGACAATGAAAACACATTGCTGCAATAGAGGATTGGAATTCTCTGTTTGACCCTCAACCCATTGTTCATTGTTACAACTATAATGAACCATGGAATGTTTCCAACAATTTCCATAACCAAAGGGTTTTCAAAGGCAACCAAATAACTCTAAGCTAGTAAGAGCGAGCGTTTTCTATCACTAACGCCAAATTGAATCCTAAAAATTGTGTGGTTATAGGTATTCTAGTAATTCATTCAAGAATTGAGAATGTAATTTTTTATTCTGGTTCTATGTATTATTTTATAAGTTGAAATTTTTGTAGAAAAATCCAAACACCACCACGAATTATGGAAGTAGATATGTTAGTGCAGACAAAAAATGGTGAAATCATATCATCCCATGAATATAACTCCACCCCAATCCCATTTTTTGGATTGAAATTCCCAGTGAACTACTTCATACTCTATATGGTGTAATTTTATGCAATTCATAGCTTGGATTGGATTTCCCAATATAGATAAAACAAAAAAAAATTGAGAGAGAAATCACTCTACATATGGAGAATCAACCCCCAATTATATACAGTTGTAAGGAAGATGATGAATCATCTTTATCACCATAATCTCAAGCATATATATTACTGCTATATGATACACATATCATTCATAGATTATTGAGTTTAAGGATGGAACCATCATAGAAGAAATAATTATTGTGAGGGAATTCATTGATGTGTTTTCTGAAGAATTGGCAGGTCTTTGTCCAAGAAGAGATGTTGAATTCTCGATTTATCATATACACAAGGCATTTCTGATATCCAAGAATCCGTATTGAAATAATTTTGTAGATATTGAGGAGTTAATTATCCACTCTATGAGAATATAGATAGAGATTTTATACACCCATGTGCTTCACCATGGGGTGCACCAGTCATCTTTATGAATAATAATGTTGGGTAAATGCACATTTTCATTTATTATCGTGATATCAAAAAAATCATGATAAAGAACAAGTATGTTTTTCTATGAATTGATGACTTGTTCGATAAGCTACGTGGAGAAAAATACTTCTCCAAGGTGGGTTTATGATCGGTATATTACCATGTAATGGTAAAAGAGGAGGGTATCTCCAAGAATGCTTTTCGTAAAAGGTATAGTCACTATTAATTCATAGTAATTTCTTTCATACTCACTAATGCTCCAACCATCTTCATGAGATTTAAAAATAGAGTACTTAAAAATTACCTTGAGAAATTTGTGGTATCCATTATAGAGATATTCAAATATACTCAATAACTAATGACGAGTATGAAGAGAATCTAAAAATTGTACTAGAGACCATGTGAAATAAGAATCTATATGAAATGTACATAAAATGTGAGTTCTAGTTTATGAACTTCTCATTATTGTGGTATATCATTATAAGAAATGGGTTATCTATGGATCCCTCCATGAAAAAGGAAATTGAGGGATATATGAGGACAACATATATGCGGATATCCATAGATTCCTTGGGTCAGATGGTTATTGTAGATGATTTGTGATAAATTATTCATGATTTTCAAACCATCTTACCATGCTAACTTGAAGGGAGTCAAGTTTTTTTGAATGATGAATGAAAAGAGAGCTCAAGGAGTTTAAGAAGAAGCATATACCTGCACCTATGATCACACTACCAACAAGTGTATAACATTACATGGTACTCGATGGTTCTTCTAATAAGGGAAATGGTTGTGCATTGATGTAAAATGAAAAATTCATTACCTATGCATCATAGAAATTTAATGTTTATGAGAATAATTATCCAACACATTATCTAGAGATAGATGCACTGATATTTACTTTGAAATTTGGAACACATTAAATCATTCGTGAAAATTATGAAATATATACAGATCATAGAATACTCATGTATATATTCACATAGAAAGAGCTGAACATGAGCCAACGAAGATGATTAGAGATGATCAAAGACTGTGACTTCTAAATTCACTACCATCTTGGGAATGTGAATAAAGTGGAAGATTATATATTTAGAAAGGATCCTGATATTCTTTTATTAAGGAGAATTAAAAATCATCTGATCTTCATAGATTTTATAAAGATGTATATGAGAATAATAAATAAGGGAACATCATCAATCCTTTCACAAATGACTTATCAACCGTATCTTTAGGAAAGGATTAAAGATGAAAAAGATGATTATGTGGGAATTCAGAAGAAAGTGGAAACTATTAGAATAGTTAAATTCATGGAGTTAAATTTTATTGAAGAAAGAATTGTTATGATTCGGTTAAGACTACGTGTTCCATCAAATCCGGAGTTAAAGAAATAACTTTTAGAGAATGCACATAGTTTGAATTTCCTCATTCAACCTGGAAACACAATGATGTATCGAGATCTCTAAGATATTTTTTGCAGGTAAAACAAGAATAAGGTGATCACAAAGTATATATAAAATTTCTTAGTATGTTAGTAAGTGAAGACTGAGTGGAAGATGTCTAAGGTAATGTTGCAACCATTTCCCATACCTACATGGAAATGGGAAAACATCACTAGGGACATTGTCATTGGATAACCTAATGCATCCAAAGGAAACAATGATGTATTGTTCATTGTGGATCATTTTACAATGACTCCACATTTCATTGGGATTCATGAGGATTTCTCACTATATCAACTAGCACAGATATACATCAGTGAAGTGGTAAGGCTGTAGTTTTTTCCACTGTCGATTGTATCTTATCAAGATCCACGATTCACCTCTATGATTCAGAAGAGTCTCCACAACACTCTGAATACAGAGGTAAACATCAGTATGGATTATCATCCTCAAACTAATGTCCAATATGAGTGGATAGTTAAAACACTTGAGGATTTGTAGAGAGCAATATTAATATACTCTAAAGGAGGATTGGATTAATATATTCCTCTAGTTTAGTTTTCTTACAACAATAGTTTGCATTCAAGAATAAAAATGGATCATTATGATTCCCTTTATTAGAAGAGGTGTAGAACATGAGAATGTTGGGATGAAGTTGGGGAGAAACAACTTCTATGAGAAAAAATTGTCAAGGAAATGGTAGAGAAATTTATGACCATCAAGCAGCACATTAAAGTTTCTCAAAGTTGAAAAAAGAGCATCGTTAACATTCATCGAAGAGACCTAATTTTTTAGGTTGGAGATATATAATTCCTCCTCATATCACCAGGGAAGTGAGTTATGAGATGTTTAAATAATTGAAAGCTTATTCTATGGTACATCAGCCCTTTTGAGATCCTAGATCGCATTGGAGTAGTGGCCTATCGACCACCACTAAAATTGAACCTATAACAAGTACATGATGTATTGCATATATAACTATGGAGGAAGTACATACATGGACAATCACATTTACATAATCTATAGTTTCTACCATTAGATAATGACCTATCAAATGAATAGATTCAAATTAAGATATTAGATTGTAGAGAATAAGTTCTATGAAATTAGACAATGAACATCATCATGGAATTGTGTAGAACCCACAAGTTGGAATAAGCAATGTGGGAACTGGAGGAAGTGATGAGGTAGAGTACCCTCATCTATTTAGTGTGGGAAAAAAAATATCTAGGCAGCAATTTATTAATGGGTGAATGTTGTACTGTCTTGACAATTAATGAATAAAACTCCCTTTCATATAATGTCTTACGGATATAGAAATCATATGCACTATTTTTTTAATTAATGGTCTTAAATGGAAATAAAGTGTCATTACCATTGATAATATAGCCATTGAACAGTAATCACATGACTGATTTAAATATGAGGTTTTTTAAAAAACAAACCTTTTGACATAGATAAACGAGAGGATGGATTCATCTAGTAGACTTGGGCCGTATGAAGATCATTTTTTAGAGCTTGGAAAGGAGGTTGGTTCACTAGGATTCACTCTTTACAAAGCCCATGCTGATCTTCAACACATTATACATTAATGGAATAGTCTATGGGAGAAGTTCATGTTAACAGAGATTACCACATGGTTGATGTTATCTGAGCCACCCCAAGAGTCTTTCATCATCGTACACCATGCCTATAGGTCTTGTTTAGGTGTTATAAGGGGTTATGTAACCAGGTATTAATTTCTAAATTTTTAATCCCTTTATATAAATAAAATTCATAATCCATGAATTTCATTATGAGAATAGTCTTTCATAATAAGATGATTAATTTAATAAATTGATTCCTCATATAAGAATGTTACTTTTGAGAAATATACACATTATCACATTAAAAAAATTGTTTTTATTATAATGATTATAAAAATAATTCTTATTAATGATCATTATATAAGTTCCTTATGTGTAAATGAATAGGTAATCATTTTGATAAAAGTTATATTTTTATATGATAAATAATAAAGAGTATTTTTAATAAATTTAATTTAAGGAAATAATTAATTTTTTATTTTAATAAAATAATGATATTATATTACTTTTATTAATAAAAAATGAGTACCTAATTTTTATTTATCCAAATGTAATTTTTATGAAGGTTGGGAAACTGTTTTTATCAAAACTCATAAATATTCAATAAAAGTCAGTTTTCATTCTAAAACCAAAAATTCAAAAACATAGAAGATTATAATGATAAAATGAATATTATTTATGGAATCACGACATCGAAATTATTGAATGGTTAATTCTTCATATGTTTCTATGATAGTCAATGCTTTGGTTAAAAATTAAATATTGAACAAATAATATATGTGTTTTATGAAATCAATATGACCTTTAAATGATGTAATAAACAATACACCACATATACTCAACCCAATATATGTTATCCCGTTAGAATAATGACATTTTATATTTGGTTTATTTATTTTATAAATCCTTATTTAATCCCCCAAAATGACTAATATATTTTATGATTTTAAATTCATTTCATTAATAATGTGACGAACCTCCATATAAGAAAGGATAATATTTTAATATATTAGGATATTGTCCTTATAAAATAATTTTTAACACTTTAATTGAAAAAATCATGGGAATAACCATGGGAATGTTTGTGGTTTTGAATATTTAATTATATAGATTCCAAAACATATTTTTCTGAAATATTAAAGAATTCCCCTCTCATTTGACAAATAAATTCATCAATGATCCCACATATCATCACAAAAAATACATAAAACAATTACATTCTCTATACCACCCTCTATATAATCCTTATAAGGTTCCCAAGGAACTCTAAAATCCTCTCTTCAATCTTTTGAAGTCAGACGCTCAAGTAAGGAATTCATTCCATTCTCATTTTTATAAAAATTTCAACATGTTTACATAACCATTAATTATCAATTAAAATGTTGGGTTATGATTTCTCACCTACCCCATACATCCCTCCTTTTATTAATGATTATAGAATAATTTTTATCTTATTAATTCCTTCCATGCACAGTCGTTAGCAAGCAAAACTTCCAGAAGGGGTTTCTCTCTTCTTAATTCTAATCAAGCATTTATTCTATATTATGAATCTAAATTCCATTTAATACATTTTGATATTATATTACATGAACCCCTTACTGGATATTTCATTTATAAATTATGAGAGACCCCTTTCTCTCTCATCATCCTAACTTATGAATTTTTATATGACGTCGTTATTCTGCTGAAATTGCGCAACGATTTTCCAATCCAAAATCATTATGTAGTGAATACCATACCAATTTCCCTATCAAGGGTATTAGATTTTACGACCATATACATATTTAATTTTACATACATTTATTTATTCCACATTCTTCTATCTTTGAATTAATGATGATGTTGAATGAATCCATGTTATATGATCTATGTGGCACAGTTAAGCGTCAGATTAAAATATTCATGAAGGGTGTGCCTTGATAGCAATCCAGTGCATTGGGTAATATTTAATATTCATTCCACATGTTAATGATGTAGTGTTTTAAGTTGTTTCCACACTTTCATGTTATGGTAATCATGCTATATCATGCCTTTATGTTCTGTTTATCTTGTGCTCCATTGATATATCTATTTCCTGACATGTATTTTATTCTTCATGTTAATCCTTTTTTAAGAACTTACTGGGTTTAGATGTCACCCTTTCATATGTATGTCATTATGTTATCCAATACAATGCTATGTTCGATGGAATTTTGTGGTCATGTAAAAGATGTTTTCAATAAAGATGTTGAATTTTATGTCTTAAGTTGACATGAAATGTTCCAAATCCTAAAATACACTAGACCTATCGATCTTATGGGTTTTATTATGGTCTGGATAATGTAATAAATAATTTTTAGATTCTAAATAAGACCATGGGTTTTATTGTATAGTTTTTCTTGAGAGTATTCAATTTCATTGATTTATAAGAAATAACATTTTTATTTTTCATTAAAACACAACCATGACCCTACTTTGATGAAAAATTATATATGAAAATACCATCACTCTCATATAGTAGTGTCCAATCATATAATTGACTAACCATAAATTTAGTTCATCAAATCATTATTCAAATTCATTCATCTAGAAAAACATAACTCCTTTACATGTAATCTTTGTTAATTGTTTTTCCAAGTGGGAAAAATTATCAATGAATCGTCGATAGTAACCTATAAACCCAATGAAACAACGTACCTAATTTATTATTTTTTTTAGGCCATTATCTGGCTACCATTTTATTTTTGGATAAACTGATATTCCATCCTTTGAGATTGTATCACCATGAAAACAAACATCATGAAACCAGAATTTAAACTTGCTAACGTCACTATATAGATCTTCCCTTCTAAGAGTCATTGAATAATTTTCATTTTATTATCATGTTCCACATAGATTTTTTAATACAATAGAATATATTCATTTAATACAACAATAAAATAATCAAGATAATATTGGAATACTATGTTCATTGATTCTAAAAATCATAGGGTGAATTTGTCCGTCCAAATAGAATTACTATAAATTCATAATTTTCATACCTCATTCAAAAAGAATTTTTTTCAATTTATTCATTATTCACTCAAAATTAGTGATACCCATAACAAAGATAAATCTATGAATAATATTGTGCTCTGTGATGACGATCAAAAACTTCATCAAGGTGAGGTATATGATACTTATTCATTGTTTTAATGGCATTGATTTCTCAATAATCAACACACAACCTCATGGATCCGTATTTCATTTTAACAGAGGTTATGGGATCCCTATAGTGAATCATTAGGGAGAATAAATACATTATTAGAAATATTCCTTACTTATTCTTTTATACATCCTTTGATAACAACTATGACACCCCAAACCTAGAAGCCTAGAGCCAGTGCACTATTTTATTACATTGGCACGATTAAAAGGAATAAAATCTCAAAGGATCGATCAGTTTAGTGGTAATGGAAATCCATATTACATAAATTATAACAAAAATACATTTTGAAATATAAAATACAAGTGAGATACTTAATAATATTAAATAAACAACATTCTTGAAACTCATTCAACGGATTCTTCTTCATAACATGGGGAAAGGAAGCATAATAAGGGTGAGATAATATGATTATTAAGGGTATGAAATGAAGATTAAATTATGAATCGAAAATATTAAATCAATATTTTAAGGTAAATAACTAATAAATCATTCTATTCAAATTGCTTGATAAGGAAAATTCAATATGGAAAGGTAAGAAACTAAATCAAATCCCATATATTCAATGAACTGGAAATTAAATGTATCTATATATATATTGACACAACATCTCATGGATGAATATTAATTAAAAATAAATTGCTTATTTCTAAATTATTTGATTCAATGTTTCTTAGGTTGATGTAACCATTACCATCAATATGATTCACAAGACAATTTAGTTATCGGGTACAAACCCATCTATTTTGGACAACTATTTCTTCTCATGAGACAATTGATTCTTCAAAGTGAGTTCTATAATCGGGATCCAAATGTTTCATACCTTCCTAAAGAAGTACTCATATATAAAAATAAATTTAAATAATAAAAAAATATTCCATATCAAATATATATATTCAATGAATGATATAGATTTATAAATTATTCCTTGGTTAATCAGGTAGCTATTAATGTAAACATCGTATGTAAAATTATAAATAGTTTAGTAAATAATAATTTAAATCATATAAAAATATGGATATTAAAAGAAATTAATAAGGAAATATTATTATGATAATTTTATTTTTTCAATATAATGTTAACAATCCCCAAGAAAAGTGACATTGCAATGTAAATCATCTATAAAATTCTTGAGGAAACTGGTCTTTTAACATTCTAATGTTTCTTATTCCACATTGAAACATGTAAATAATAATCCCCATAAAAGATTAAAATAAAACATATATTATCATGAGGTAAAGTATTTTTATAATATAACATGTCAAATGGTAGTATAAACACCATAAAAATGTAGAACGGTGCATAACAACAAATAAGTCCCAATGGAATGTAAATTGAGATGAAATATCTTACCATAACATTCCCTTTATTGGCTGATCTATATTCTGATATATTGTGGTTTAAAATATTTTAATAAATTATTCCAAAATTATAATCATGTTTGTAATATCATATATTCTATTCTTGTAATATCTTATTACCCATATTTAAATAATATTTTATTATTTTCACAATTTCAACTGTTAAATGCATAGTTCTATCATGTATGTTTTGTTATGTTATATATTTTTACTATTTCATATATGATTATTTCATAATAAAAAAAATTTAAACTATGATTTATTAATTATATATATTCAAGAAATATTTTTTTATAATAATCAACAAATTTTGGAGATTAGCGATTAAATTCATTGTTGTTGGAGACGATTGGTCATACGTAATGATAAATACAACATTAATTTCATTGTATTATTAAATGAATGAATATTAAATGATAAATATATAAATTATAATTCAATTTTCATATCAAGGTTAGATATATTACATTCTTTTATTAAAATAATCATTTATATATTCTATTTATAGAGAGAATAAATCACCTTACTTTGAATAGGTGGTAATCCACACTTCCACAAATGATATTACTGTATTTATAGAAAATGGAAACTGTGAAAGTATGTGCTAAAAATTAATTAAATAAAAATAATTTCATAATAAAAATTATATATAAAAATAGTTCCCATTATAATGACCACCATGATATGTGGTGAAGGAAAAAAGAACAATCATTGTTTCATGAGGCTGTAGATCATCATACACGTAAACACTTTGTTCATTCCACATTATATGGAAGTGAATGTATGTGTAGGTCTAAAGTGATGAATAAAAACAACTTATAATGTTGTAGATATTTTTTTATTATATAATAATAGATGAATTATATTTTATGAGGTTAATTATTGAAATGAAACCAAAGAACTTTAAGAAAGATGTTACATCTCAGTCAGGTAACTCCTTCTGTTTTGTTAAGGCACCCTTGGATTTATTACTAAAAAAACAGAGGCTTTAAAAATTAATGGATAGTTTTTGGTAATATATTTGTGCATATATTTTCCAAACTTATTTCATTTTATTGGTGTGAGGTAGTGGGATGATTGGTGGCCTTTTATTGGAAATGAAAAGGGCTAACTTGGCATTTTTTTATACAATTTAGATGTAACCATGTTTTTACCTAAAACAATCCTTAAAACCCAAAGAAATTGAATAAGTTAATCCATATATAGGAATTATAGACATCAAATGGGTGCTGGAAAAGTGTATAGTTAATTTTGTCCCTTACATTAAACGTTTCGTCATTTGTTAAACATAATATTTCCCAAATAATTATAATTAATATTAATTACATTAAATAATATTTTTGTAAAAAACTAATTTTATATTATTAAATAATATAAATTATTATCCTTCCAAATATTTTATCCATTTTTATTAATTCCAATAACATAAGTTTTGAAAATTAATTTCAATTTAATTCCATGTATATGATGAAAATGTAGGTTTTAAAGTAAATATGTTTGAATGATTTCTATGTTTTTATAGTCAATGTTATTATGAAAATTATTCCAATAACCTATATTAGATTAATTTATAACAATACGATCAAATTAAACATTAAAACAACTTATAATTTAATGTATCCTTATAAATAATTTAGATGAAAAGGTAATTTTCAAATATAATTCAGTATTTTTCACAATTCATTAAAAAATTTATCTTCATATGAAAAATACCCAAAATTTACCAAAAACTAATTTATATATTTATATTTAAAATATTAGGTTTATTTTTTTTTAATATTTCAATGTTTAATAAATTAGATTTCAAATAGCTTCACCATTGAAAGGTGATAAAATTTCCTTAATAAATATATTGTATTTTATGTATAAAATTGGGTTTGTTTTTATGTTATGACCATAAAATATATTAGATGAGTGTACAAAAAATTGGTTCTAAATATAATATAAAAATATACCATCCAAAAGGGTTATTATTTAATGGAAAATTCAAAATGCGACAATGTAGTGTTTTGTTTAAATTAAGTGTTGTGTGTATCTTAAAGCTATTAACCAAATCTAAAGGAAAATATGGTAAGGTTTTGGGGTGATAAATAACACTTGATATAAAAATATAGAATTCCCCTTTTTTACCAACTCCCAGAATCTAGTATCCATATCTCAATCATCTTAAGTATTATAAAAACACACTATAATAATCATTTAATATCCACATCAATATATATAACTGACCCACAAAATATAACATATCTATATCCATCCATAACAACTAATGTGATGGGATAAGATATAAGAATATGGACACAAATTTAGTATTCCCACTTTCCTTTATGTCATATCACACAAATGTAAACATCCCTTAGATAGTGTTTTCATAATTTATGATACTCCCATAAACATAGTATTCCAATTATAATAAGAAATAACAAAAAAACATAATATATCCTTATCAGGATATAATAAAAATAATTCTTATTCAAATAAAAACACTATCATCTATAATCCTACCATAAATAAACCAATAACACTCATAGTAAAATGATACTCATTGTTGAAATATATTGGAATAATACACTAGGTTAACTTGTCCCCAATAATATTTATTTATCATTACAAAACACTACATCTATGTAGGAAGATACCTCTTTGAATAAATTATTTTAATAATATCGTTCATGGAATAAACCAAGAAAGAGTTGTATCCTATAAAATATAAAACTCATAGAAATATGAAAAAATAATAATTATATATATATATAGGTTCACACTATTTGACCACCCATTCTTATTGAATTATAAATATTATATAACCATAATATAATTAACCTATATGAATGGTCCCATTTAAAATCGATCTATACAAAACTTATTATAGAATTAATTATAATTCACATGAAAGAATATGTGTCCAATTTTTCATTTAGTAATTTTATTATCATGGGATCTAGAAGTCATTTAACAAAGGGAACACATGTATTTTACTCAAGAAAATGGATAAATAATATGATAAAAACTTTACAATTCTATGTCACTAAAATTTACACTGTTCAAAATTAATAAATTCTTCAGTTTTTCTCTAAGTGATCTATGATGTCCTTGAAAATATACACATTTCAATATATGTATAAAATTTTGTAAAATATATATTTCATTTATCAAAAATGTGCCCAAATTATAAAATATTTGACTATTTTTTTTATTTATGCATAGAAATATATTAGTAAAATTAATTAAGTAATATGGGGTAGGATCTTATTGTTATATTATCATGATTTCTATGTTAATATTGAATAAATCAGTCATTCAATGAGGTGATTTGGGCCACACCTACCCAAAAAAGTCGTTTACCACCCATCTAATACTAGACACCCCTTTATTGGAATAATGACCCTTATTTGGTTACCCCACTTGTATAACCCCACTTATTCATGGAGAACACTATTTTTCAGAATTATTAAAGAAAATGATAAGTAAAAAATGATTTTTATGGTTTAGTCAATATAACATTTCAATATTTCTAAAGAGAATAATATGTAGTTCTTTCTAGGTGATTGAACTATATATATTATAGTGACTAAGGTATAATATAATATGTATAAAATACATCCAATATTTAATTTAGATTTCAAATAGTATTCAATATAAAAAAAATTATAGTAAACATTCATGTTCATGGTAATAAAAATATTAACTTCCATGATTCCACATTCACATTATATGGAAATTGTGTTATTGACTATATATTGTGATACTGCAATCTTATGTTATAATATATGAATAGATCATTTTGTGGTTATCCTATAAACATTCATTATTCTTGAATCTCAATTGAGACCCAAAAAAAATAATTTCCCAAACATTTTTTAATGAAATTACGTTTAAATAAGAATAAATTCATTATTATGTAATGTAGTTTCAGAAAACACATACACTACTTCGGTTACATTGGATAGTTATAGCCTAATGGAATAAAAATATTTTTAGGAATCATATCATTTGAGAATATGGCCATTATACAATGGTTTTTATTAGTATTATATAGTCAGGGTCCAGATAAATTCAAATTTATAGACACAGAATTGTCATAGCCTCGAACAGAAGGAATATAACCTCCGATGCACTTTTTTTTATAAGTTCCAAGGGATATGAAAAAATGATTCGTTTCCCATGACCAATCCCAAGGAGTGATTTTTCAAATAAATCTAAACATTATCCATTTATTGGATAATTTCAAAACTATTTATATCATAATCTAAATAATGTTCATTTTTCTTCCATAATAAAGTCCCACCATCACACACTATAACCTTCGGGTGTATGCTACTATAAAAAAGTTTTATTTATCAAGAACCTAAATGTCTGAATTATTATATTTTATTATTGAAATTATTATTATATTTATCTTTTTAATTATTACATTCTAAATTATTATATAATGTGTTGGAAGAAATTATATTTTTACATAATGAAATCAATTTTTTCATAAATATTTAGTTTCTATTCAGACACTATTTATGTTAATTCCAAATTTATAAATAAAAAATATTAAAGAAATATTATTTTTATATATTAAATATTTAAATATAATTTATAATTTAATTTTATGAATTCTTAACTAATTTTTATAAGTGATAGAATGTTTTCAAGGTCATTTAAAAAATTATTTTCTTGTATATATAGATTTTACATTTGTATGTAAAAATTATCATAATAAAAAAGTTATTTTAATAAAATGAATATATTTTTAAATTATCACATAGAAATTATCCAATTTAAATTTTTTTCATAATTTTATACGTTATGAGAATTGTAGTGTAAAAATTTAATACATTATAAATATTAATTTTTTATTATGATATCATAATAGCCCAAAAGTGATGTAATAAATAATAAAAAATAATTTAATATCCAAAAATATGATTTCAATTTAAAATAATGTTTTTAGATTATTTGATTAATTTTACAAACCCTAACTGAAACAACCAGACACAATATTATATTTTTAGGTTTGAATTAATTTATTTATAAACATGAATCACTTTCACATCACCAAAGGTATTATTTTAATTATTTCACTACTATGACTTGGTAAATATTAAAAGAACTCCACTTTTTCACCAATAATGGGAAATACCAAGGGATGGTTTTTTTTATTATTTTATCATATTGTGTAACAAAACTATATTTAGATATTAATAATTAATTCCACCTCTTTTGAAAAAAATATCCACAAATATCACCTTATTATTCACCCCAAACGCAAATTATAAAGAAGTTACCCTCCATATAACTTTCTAAATCCATCCAATGGTGTCCCCAATATCTTAATAATATCCTCTCAATATTTTTAATGTCCCCTCTCAAGGAAAGGGATATTTAAATATGAATTTCTATTCAAGATACTTCATTGAAATTATCCTTTTGAATATCAATTGAGTATTTATTCACATAATTATAAATATCCCTTTACTACCAATTTTTTTATTAATGTTATAATATTTATCCCCTATCTTTATAACTATTACCAAGGATGTTACTGTATTGAAGTAGGGGATCCTCTCTTTCTCCACTTTATTTAAGAACATTCATTATTTTTTCCATTTAATTTCTAATGATTTATGTTGGGATATGTATTTAGAGATAAATAACACATAACTATGATTTATAAGATATTAGATACATCTTACACTATCATTAAACCCCTACATAAATCTTAATGTACTGCCATTATTTTTCCATAATTATCAAGGGATCTTCCAAGCCAAAAAATTATGGAGTGAAAACCTTCCTAATTTCTACATAAGGGTATTAAACTAGATATTCATATTTGTAATTTAATGCATACATCAATGTATATATCTTACACTCTTTAATTATTTGATAAAATGTGATAAACAACATCCATATGTTGTAAAATCAATATGGCTCCCTAATCCATGTACATGATATGAATGTGAAGGGTGGTCCTAGAATTATATATCCCTATAAAGAATTGGTTAATGTTTTTAATGCATTAAATTATATTAAGGTCTCATAAGAGGTTATCCCAAGCATATAATGTTATGATATCTTGTAATTTATCATTGACTTCTGGTTACCATGTCATGTTTTATGTTTTTTCTAAAATCCTATGTTTATTCTATGTTATTATATTATATTTTGATTAAATTATATTGTTTAAGATTATCTCCCCATTTATGTCACATAGATATCCCTTTTAACTAACTTGGGTTACATTTTTCATTATATTATTTTACTTTTCCCTTACTGGGATTTATGTATCACTATATTCTTCTATACATCCCAATTTATCCCATGTATTTTTAGAGTGGAAATGTTATTTTGAGGGTATGTTGTGAATTTTTTAAATAATTTTATTATACAAATGTTTAAATTTATAGTGATGTGTTACTAATTATGTAAAGAGATTAGGAATCATTATCATTATGGATTTTATTGTGGGTACCATTAGGTAATAAATCATTAATTAAGGTGTAATAAAATATCAGGTATCATAATGCGTATTAAAAAAATTATTTTATTTTGGTGATTTGGATTAGAAACCCATGTCCCAAATTTCTAGATAATACAAAACATGTAAAGAAATACCTCAATTATAGTAAAATGTAGACTAAGTGGTTTCCAAGAAACATAATCTATTTCTAGAAATTACTAGTTGATGTTTCTCTATCGTATTTGTACATAAGGGTACTATTCACTAAAGTGGTGAATTGTGATTTTACTGAATTTTCACCTAGTGAACAATAAATAGGCCTTAGTTCACCATCATTTTTACACTCCTCAGGGATATTCATTGTTAAATTCTTAATAACTCAACATACCATTATAAATGTAACCTAAATTCCCATAAAAATTTTTGTTCGATAACAAAATATGGATAACATATATTTAAACCTACATATTCATATGTTACAGAATGTATGTCATTTTGAGTTAACCCTTCATAGTTAATTTTTTCACCTTTTATTTTTTTAATTATCATCCATAGTTTTTCATTTATTTTAGTCAATAGTAGGAAACATGAGGAACCATGTCAAAAACCAATCTAATGAGAAATGTAATGGTTTCCAAAATGTGATTCCTAATATAATAGGAGAAGGAGTAGAGAACATCAGTGAAATACATTCTCAATTTACTATTGTTTTGTGTAGAAACATTAATTAGGTGGAAAATCATAAATCCCTATGCAATATAATGTTTTCATTGTGGGATCTATGAAAAAATGGATTCCAAATTTTAGATGACCATCAGATTCATTAATCAAGAAAAAGTAGATCAAATCCATTAAAATAAGAATCTATATCCTTTAATATATGGAGTAAGAGAAGGACTTGATTATTGTTTATCATATGAAGGGAGAATTTAATCAATGGTGTCGATTTTTTATATAGATGAATCCAAGGGAATATGTTTATGTGATGGAGTAAAAATTTATGGAAACTATTTTTTGTTAAATATTACCCTCATAATCACCAAATTAAAATTGATATATGTTTCCTTGGAATCAAGAAATATGATAATGAATACATTGTGGAATAAAATTACAACATCACAAGGATACCATGATATTCCTCCAACATTTTAATTAACCCCTAATTTAATTTTAGATATTAATTTGGACTAATGAAGAGTCTTCAAAAATTCATAGTGACTCGAAACCTTGATAGATATAGGGGAATTTTCTCATATTACCATAAATATAAAATAGAGATCAAAGAGATATAGTGGAATCATGTGTCTAGAGATATATAGTAGAGGATATATTTTAATTATATATGTATAACTAAGAAGAATAATGGGGGAATGTAATTCCAATAGTCCATTTCTCAGAAGTGTGGGAAGAAGAATCCTCGATATTTCATGAATGGGATAAGGAAATGATTTATGTGTGGGAAGGAAGGGAACCTTGAAAGAAATTTGTTATGGGTGAAACCCATCAATGAGATGGAAGAAATGATTGTATAGTTCAACCATAATCATAATTTCCAATGATTGAAATATGTGTATGATGGACAAGATATGAATTAATGCACTAAAACAATCTTTTCAACATCAACCGATGAGAACAATATCCATGTCCTATAGATAATTCAAGAACATATGACAAAAAAATGGTTTGGTTTATCTAGGAAATAATGTGGTGAAAAGTATTCTAATAGTTTCTTCAAATATAGGAAATGTTATTTTCTCTTTTAGTTCTATACATAAAATAATATCATTAAAGATTATCAATACTCTTTACACACCACCTCAAAACATGGATGTTGAGTTATCAATGAAGACAATAAATGTGGAAATTACTTATTCACAAGAATATACCTCATCCACAATCAGAATTATTTTTCCAAATATTCAAAAAAAACCTATTTATACTCCCCTTAGATGAATTAAAATCTATTTCCAATACATATTTGATTTCATTATATATAGAAAACATAAAATTCTATGATAAAGAAATCAACATTCATAAGATCACTCTCCTTATGATTCAATATATGTGCATGGAAGTGCATGAATAATCATTTTCCTAATCAATCCAATAAATTATATTATTACATTGTGATAAATCATATTAATCTTAAATAATTATGGATTGGGAAAAGACTATAATTAATGACATTCCCATTGTAAGGGAATACACTGATCTATTTCCTAATGAATTTCTTGGTCTTTCTCCATGACAATAGGTTGATTTATTTATAAAGATTATTCCTAATGGCTTTGTAATAACCATGAATCTATGTAGAATGGAAATTATTTGAATTCAAGAGATTATGAAACAACTACAGATGATTCTGTATAATGATTTAAGAAACCTATGTGCTTCATCACGGGGTAAACCAGTCATCTTGATTAAGATTATTGATTTTCCAATGTGCCTCTAAAATTATTATCATGAGAAAAATAAGATCATGATTAATAAAAAATTACAATCATCCATGGATTGAATGATTTTTTAATAAAATACATGGATCCATGTTCTTCTCTAAGGTAGATCATTGATTGTTATATTATCAAGTAAATATTAATAAAGAGGATATCCCCAAGGATTATTTTCACACTAGGAATGAGCACTATGGTTTTAGGGTGATTCCATTTGGAAACATTAATGTTCAATCTATTATAGTGGAATTAATTAATAGTGTATTTGGGGATTAAATATGTAAATTTATAGTATTCAATATAGATGATATTCCTATTTACTCCAAATGTAAGTATGAGAATGTCGATCCTTTTAATCCTATATTAATGACCTTTAAATGGAAAAAAATGATCATATACCATAAGGATTAATGCGATGAATCAATGATACTGGAAAAAGGAAAGTTTTTAGTGTGCCGAGTGCCTCACTTATCTCTTGTTGACCTCTTCATTTCTGCCTAGGGTGGAGGAGATCCCACTGGGGCATGATATCAATGATGATTTTCATCTGGATCTTTTGGGTGTTCATTCCTTCAAAGACATTCTTACATTTAGGGTAACTCTGTATATCTCATCTTGTTACCCAAGAATTCTGGCTATTATTGTTCCTCACTATTTGGATTGCGTGGATATTTTTACCAGTTGTGGACTTAATAGAGGAGGAACTTTATGAGGCATCATTATATCATTATTTCTCATTTGTTGTTATATTCGATTAGGATAAAACATTGCTCACCTTTTTCAGGACTGATGCGAACTCGTGGGGTCTTAGTTAGCCTTTGACAATATTAGTGGTTTCTAGATTTTCTATATGTATCCACCTATTTAATATGGGTAACCACATGAAGACATGGTCTATAAAGGGGAGGTGGTGTGGATCATGTTGTTTTTCTCTAACATTGTTTTCA
Source organism: Viscum album (assembly GCA_963277665.1). Lineage (NCBI taxonomy): Eukaryota > Viridiplantae > Streptophyta > Magnoliopsida > Santalales > Viscaceae > Viscum > Viscum album. The sequence goes on along the minus strand of OY728159.1, from coordinate 595,430,780 downwards.
TGGGATTCCCATTTCAGTTAAAATTCAAGGAAGGAAGTGGTGTAGATCAGCATCTCTGGGATTTCATTGCCTCGTTATAACCCATCCATTTTGGAATATATTTGAAATGCCTAGGGTATCTTTTCATGTTTAGAATTGTAAACCCAATGTAAATAGCCTTATTCATGCCCCTGAATGTGTGTGGAACTGGACCTTTTAATGAATCATCTTTCTTATAATCGTATCATAGTAGGCGATGGATTCTCATGGTGGCAACTTATCTACTTCCAGGATCGTACTCGGTTTTGTGTAGAGTGTTTTTTTTATTTTATTTGGTAGAGATGAGTCAAACGTGTCAGTGGTGCTTTAAAGAAGAAAAATTGGTTGATGTTCATTCTCTATAAATTTCTCCAAATGATCCTCTGAGTGATTTGGTTGTAAAGACCTGGAATTTCCATGTAATTTTTTTTAATTAAATGGTTATTTTACGAATCTGAACAAAATGACAGCGCATGATTTCGAGGCATGGTGTGCATGGAATCAATTTCAGATGTTTTTATTGGGTATGTTTAGTAAACGTACGAGCAGGTTTTTATAACTTTTGAACCAGTTCTAGGAATTGAAATCTAAGGGCACCGTTTAACTTGCATCTCCACTATTATCTTATTAAGACATTCACCTCGACGACAGTTGTTTGATATTAAATGTTAGTTTTTGGGTTTTTAGTATATTAATTAAATAAAAATAAATTAATGTAGATATATTTTTATTTGTTGGTTAAAACCTCCAATTGGAAGTTAGAAGTTGGATGTGTGTGGACAACCTGACTATAACCTCCCTTGAGAGGTTATGGTGGTGGGGGCCACTCAAACCTAACCTCCCGTGAGAGGTTACGATATGGGGACCACCTGAGACTAAACCCCCTAATAATGGTGGGGGAGAAAAACCTATCAAATCCCTTCATTAATGAGGGATAGTCTCACCACCCCCTCCTTTAATGTTCCAAATCCTCCTTTTTAATTTATTATTACAACCTCATGAATTATTTAAGTGGATCCAACATAATTAATTCACGCTTTATGAATTCTTAGGACAATGATTGATTTAATAATCTGTTATTCTTAGCTACCTATTCTTTGGTTGGAAAAGGAGGACATATATTTTGAGAGAAAAGATCTCTCCAATTAAAAACAAAGAACAATGAAAGCGTTCTTCCAATGAAGAATGCCAACAAGGAGCATCTTTGACATCCTACCGAGGAACCTCCTTTGACATACAACGTCCTTGACTATGACGAGCCAACACACAAACCGACAATCGAGGAAACTGTTGATGTCCGTCTTTCATTCCAATGACCCGTATTCTTCCCCACGACTCCGTCTATGAACAACTATCAAGCTAGGGGTTTAATTTCATTTATGTTCAATGTCATTCATTTCTTTCATAAATGAATAATGAGGATGTTTTCCTTTTGAGGGTGGATTGTTGTCCTTGATCTTATGAAATTTTTGCTATCACCCTAAATGCATAGGGAGTGGCCCAAACTATCATGGCTTATATCCCTCCTTTGATTGTCTTTTGTGATGTTCTTCAGCATGGAGACGAAACAATGAGGTGACAAAGGTGACAGGGAACGACAATGCTTCTCGTTGTCTCTGCAAGCCGCGCCGCCATCATGGCGCTTTGGCTGAACCAGCTCCGCTGCCCCGACTGAACCGGGCCCCCTAACGGCCCGAGCCACCGGCCTCCAGTGCGCCCCGATGAACCGTGCGGGCCCGTTCCACCTGGCTCCCGGCTGTCACCGGCCTCATGTGCCCTCCGACCGAACAGTGTCTGCCCGCGCCCCCTTTCTCCCGGTCGTCGATGGCCTCCCGTGCACCCGGGGCTGAACTGGCTCCGGCCTCCCAGGCTGAGTCGGCTAAACGAAGAACATGCAGTGCTCCGAACCGTACCGGATTTGTGACTCCAGGATGAACCACCTATACGGCGCCCTCCAGGCCGAAATGCCCTAACACCGAATCGCATCTAGTCTACGCCCTTACGACTGGTCCACGCTCTCACGTCCAGTTGGTCTGGGCCCAAGGAGCCTGGCCAAATCTAACAGGCTTACTCGCCTAATGGGTTTGAACATGTCAACCCAGACCGGGTCATCCCATATTGGGTTAGGCCGCGTCGGTCCGACTTGTCCGACCAGACTCTGGCCCACTACCGGCCCTTTACTTTCTTTTGGCCATATGTTTTGTACCGAACATCTGTTTCACATACCGTATTCGTATATGGAAACCATGGAGGGGGTGGCTCTTTTGGTATACACCACTCATGGTATCAACACTGTTGGGGTACGACTGGGTTGGATCAAACATCAATCCAATTGGGCCCTCATAATCGAAATGCCAAAAACTCTCTGACTAGATGTCTAATTGACACACCATCTTTCGCGTTGGGTTCCTTTGGGAAAGAAGGATCTTTTGGATACATAAATTTGGGACTTCATGGTAGTTGATGTATAGACACATGGCTTGGGAAGCAGACCCTCTCAGGATCAAGAATGCTTTGTGCAGAACCCTGAGGCTGGTTTCATTCTGAGTATTGTTCCTGGATCATGTGTGGGTTCGATATCTCTGACTATTGTTCCTGGATCATGTGTGGGTTCGACATCTCTGACTACTTTTCATGGATCCCATGTGGGTTCGACAGCTCTGACTAGTGTTTCTGGATCCTATTCGGGTTCGACAAATCTTACTATTATTCCTGTATCTTATGTAGGGTTCAACAACTCTGAATACTATTGCTAGATCTTGTGTGGGTTTGACAGCTCTGACTACTATTCATGGATCCTATGTGGGTTCGATTACTCTAACTACTATTCATGGATCCTGTGTGGGTTCGACATCTCTGACTACTACTCCTGGATCCTATGGGGGTTTGACATCTCTGACTATTGTTCCTGGATCATCTGTGGGTTCGACAATGTAGATGACTCAGTGGCTACATCTAATCATCTCTAACTCTCTACATAAGTTGTATACCTGTGTGAGCTGAGTCAGTAACATTTTTGTTTTTCTCATGATTGAGATGGATTACTTGATAACATAGGTATATGTATGGGCATACATCTTAGTGGGGTTATCTGTTGATTTCATACTTTATGGTCTATCCTTGTTGTATTTTGTGAGACCATGAGGGTCTCGGGGTCCCTACTATGTATTGTTATACACACCCTTACACAGGCTATGCTCGCACCTCGTTGTGTTGGATGCAGACGATAGAAAACGCTGACCAAATCTGAGAGTACCAGGATTGGACGGTACCCGAAGGTAGATCATACGACATGATGGTACACAGAGGAGATGGACGAACGTGGAGTGTTTTGGAGGATATCTATACCTACCCATCATGTAAGAATCTAGGAGGACGAGCCAATATACTTTTTTTCCTTTATCCAATTCTATTTAATTTACATTGGGACTTCTATTTCCGGCCCCTTTACATTAAACACTCCTTTGTTATACTGTTTACTTAGTATTTTGTATTCATCTATGTGCTTTGTTGTGTTATATTATAGGTTATAACGATAATGCCTTCCCAGTCATATGGAATTACTCCTTTGGGGCTAGTCGTCAGCCCATGGCCTATGGAAGGCGGGCTTGGGGTAGTCACGGCATGGGCCCTGAGGGAAAGGTCGTGACAAATTGATATCAGATGAGTTGGTTCCACCAAAGAATATAGGACTCTGATAATTCATTTTAAAGGAAATAATGTAAAATTTAGTGAGTGTGGTTATCAGTTTAGGGGATCCAGTGATGGTGTGGTAGCCGACGTATCCATACCCCAGGATCCTGACATCTGATTTCTGACTCAGTGCACCAAAACACGGATTGCATGTGTGTTTTCAAGAGTCTTCTTTGTGAATTATTTGGCTCAGCTCACCAGGTATAACTTTTTTTACCGTGGAACACCTATTTCATTTTGAGATGCCTCCACACAGATAGCCAAATAGGGTTTTGAGAGTAGTACGCACAGATAGTCCACCGAGAAATGAGACCTCAGTGTAGGTCCCTTTTCCAATAGAGGAACTAGTGGGACCACTCCACGTTGGGCCACTGATTCGACCATCCCCAATAGCAGAGAGTGCACACTGCCTGAGCATGTTGCACGAGATCCAATGCTAGAGGTCACCCAGGATCAGGGCGAGACAGACCCGCGTGCAGTTGAGGATTGGCAGGAGGCTATGGTGAGAGTCTTCATACTAGTAGGTACACCAGCTGACCTTATGTTGATCCTTACCACGAGTTTCCTTCAAGCATTAGCAGGCAGATGTTGGAGCCCGAGGCTCCAGGTGCATAACAAGGGTACACTACTTGGGGTAGACTTCTAGATCTTATTTTGGGCGGATATTCTCCCTACCACCCTACGTGTAGTGTGGATATAGGAGATACATCATCTACAGCAGGGTATCATGGTGGTGGCACAGTACTCAGCGAGATTCACTGACCTCCGTGCTACTCCACAAATATGGTGAATGACCCATTCTTCAGGTCCCATAACATCGATCATGGGCTCCAGCGAGAGATCAGGGTTTCGATGATCTCCCTCAGTATCCTGACGCAGGAGTGGGTGTTAGAGCGAGCCCTCTTCATGGATAGTTTCCTTGCTGAGAAGTCACCAGCAGATAAACCCACCACCGGGCGTCACGTAGCGGAGTATGCTCTAGTAGGCTGCAGACAGATTTCACAAGAATCCACGCAGACCAGACCATCCGTTGGATGACCTCAGAACATTGGTTTGGTTGTGCGATGAAACTGAGACTGAGACAGTCATATGAGGATCTTGCAGTCTTTCAAATGTGGCAGGTAGGGTCACATGGCTTGTGACTGTCCGACCCGCTATTCGGTTGACCAGCAGACGGTCGAACGACTGCCTAGGCAGAGACAAAGATTTTATCAAGTCGGTCTGTTGGGCATAGGAGGAAGTGTTAGAGGAGCTGGTCAAGCAGCTGGTAGTGGGTGATGTTTCAATGTTTTTCCACCACCACCACAAGGAGGTCCACCCTAACCATAGGGAGAAGGTGGATATGCGGCATCTCAGCTCCAGGTAGTTGAGGCTTACGATAATGGCATACTAGAGGTGATTCAAGGTATGATATGTGTCTACTCCACCTTATTGTATTTATTATAGATATAGGTTCCTGTCACACATTGATTACTGCTTCCCTCGTTCGAATCTTAGATATTCCAATGGAGTCATTGGATCGATCCTTATGGCTAGAGACTCTTACGGGAGCATACTCGACGATTACTCACAGGTGTTGGCAGTGTGAGCTTACTATAGGAGGTGATAGATTTGGATGGGATCTCCAAGTTGCGTCGTCGAGGCCATAAGACTTCATATTGGGTATGGACTAGTTATCTATTGTCCATGCTCATATCAACTGTATTAGGCGCAATGTGAGGTGTGTCCGGATGGATGGGACCAAGTTCAACATCACTAGAGAGAAGGTAGCCTTTGCAGCGTTGGATGGACTTTCTCGGAAGAGAGTACAGCCGATCCCTCATCAGTTGTCTTGCATTACCGTCGGAGCATATGATGTAGAGTATACAACTTATCCTGTAGTGGTGGACTAGTACGTGGATGTTTTCCTTGATGATGCCCCAAGTATTCCTACTTGTAGAGAGGTGGACGTTTACATTGACTTGTACCCTAGGATGGAACCGATATCGACACCATCATATTGGATGGATTATGTGGAGCTTCTCAAGCTGCGGGTTCAAATATGGGACTTATAGGGGATGGGATTCATTAGGCCCAGTGTTTCTCCCTGGGAAGCCCTGATTCTGTTCGCCATAAATGCTGATGGGATATTGAGGCTTTGTGTCGACTACCGGTTCCTGAACCAGGTGATCGTGATGAAAAAGTACCCACCCCTGAGGATTAATGACCTCTTTGATCAGATGAAGGGAAAATGATGGTTCTCATAGATAGAACTCAGATCCGACTATCGCCATCTCAGATTTCGAGAAGAGGATGTGAAAAAGAAGGCCTTAAGATGTCGGTACGACCACTATGAGTTCTTAGTTTTTCTATTCGGTGTATCCAATGCTACATCAGTGTTCACGGGACTCATGAACAAGATCTTTCGACCATACCTAGATCTCTTTTTCATAGTCTTTATCGAAAACATTATATTCTACATACCTTCTAAGGTGGAGCATGCCTACCATTTGCAGGTAGTATTGGACACACTACGATAGATCCATCTTTATGGTAAGCCCTCGAAGTGCATGTTTTGGATCTGATAGATTCAATTTCTGGGATATTTTATATCAGAAGATGGAGTTTTAGTGGATCTAGTGAAGATTGAGGTGTTACTTTCTTGGGAGCCACCTAAGAGTGTGAAGGTGGTACGAAGTTTCCTGTGTTTACCTGGATATTATTAGAGGCTTGTACTAGACTTATCTAGAGTTTCAGAACCACCATCATCCTTGATGAAGAAGGGGAAACCCATTGTGTGGTCGGAGAGATGCCATCATAGATTTCAAGAGATGAGGTAGAGGCTTACTAGTGCCCCTATCTTGACGCTACCAGGGGAAGGCATTGGGTATGTTGTCTATTGCGATGAATCAGGGACTGGACTCGGATGTGTCTTGATACAGGAGCGAGCAGTGATCGCTTATGGTTCTCGACAGCTAAGAAAACACGAGCAGAACTACACTACCCATGTCGTGTAGTTAGCAGCAGTGGTCTTCACCTTGAACAAGTGGTGACACTATCTGAAGGGAGAGCATTTTACTATGTACTCTGATCACAAGAGTCTTAGGTATATCTTCTCTCAGAATGACCAAAACCTCAGACAGTGATAATGGCTTGTGTTCATCCAGGACTATGACTTCGAGATAGTCTATACTCTTGGGAAGGGGAACTTTTTTTGCAAAGTTCTCATAAGGAGATCCGGTATACAACTTCTTGGAGAGGTGACATTGGAGCTGGATGCTTTACCTATATCCTTTGTAGATAGAGATGAAGAATCCTTCTTTCAGTCTCTTATAGTCACTCCCCCACATCTTCAGTGATTTAGGGAAGCATGACATGGGGACATAGACTGCAAGACATGACGTGCTCAAATATCCACAAGTCAGCCACCTGATGGATTTTCTAATGGTGGGGAGCATGTCATCCTCTTCCGAGGATGTACCATGGTACAAGTTTCAATTCAGGAGGAACTATTGAGGGAGTTATACACATACACTCTAACGGTACGTCCAGGAGTGGCGAAGATGTACTAGGATCTCCAATGACATAACTGGTGGCTGGGAAAAAATATGGTAGTTGTAGAGTTTGTCTTATAATGCCTCACTTGTCAGTAAGTGAAGGCATAGCACCAGGTACTAGTAGGATTGGTTCATCCTTTACAGGTCGAAGAGTGGAAGTGGGATGGGATATCCATGGACTTCGTGATAGTACTTCCACATAAATCTAGGGGACATGACTCTATTTGGGTGATCAGTGACCGACTCAAAAAGTTGTCCCACTTCCTACCAATCAGAGAGTAGGGTTCAGTAGAGAGCTTGGGATGCCACTATGTGGAGGAGATTGTACAACTACATGGTGTATGTTCTTCTACTGTCTCTGATCATGACACACGATTTATCACCTTTCTATGGAAGGGGTTACAAGAGGCATTTGGGATGCAGCTTCATCTGAGCACCATATTCCACCCTCAGATGGATGGTCAGACCGAGTGGACAATTCATACCCTCGATGACATGTTGTGTGCTTATGTCCTCATATTTGGTCGCAGCTGGGAGGATCACTTACCTTTGGTGGAGTTTTCATAAAACAACAGATATCACTCCACCTTTGGGATGGCACCTTTTGAGGCTTTATATGGGTGACCTTGTAGATCACCTCTATGCTGGAATGTCTCGGGAGAGTCAGCATTCGTGGGACCAGAGATGGTACGGGCTACCATATAGAAGGTGTAGATCATCCAGGAGCGAATGAAGACTGCATAGAGTAGGCAGAAGTCATATGCTGACAGTAGATGGAGACCTCTGGAGATTGAGGATGGCGACCACATATTTCTATGGGTCTTACCTCGATGAGGTTTACAGATATTTGGCCGAGGAGGGAAGTTATCACTGAGATTCATCAGAACTTTTCATGTCCTCAGAATATTTGGCGAGGTGGAATACCACTTAGCTCTTCCACCTCATTTTCACTGAGTGCACGACGCCTTCCACGTATCCCAGCTAAAGAGATATGTGCACGACACTTCTCACATCATTAACCATGGTGACCTTGACGTAGACCATGGAGAAACATTTATGGAATTTCCAGTGGATATTGGGGATCAACAGAAGCGGGTCCTACATATATGATCGATACCTCTGGTGTGTGTTCGCTGGCAGCATGGGAACATCTAGGAGAGCACATTGAAGTGGGATGCTCAGATGGGTGCTCAGTACCCCCACAAGTTCCCTTAGATATGAGTTGTGGCTTATGAGGATGTAGAGCGCTGATGTGGGGAGAATGTATAGACCTGAAATTTCAATGTATTTTTTTTAATTAAATGGTAATTCTGTGAGTCCGTAAAAATTGAAGGCGCATTATTCCAAGACCCAGTGTGACCATAATCAATTTTTTAAGTTTTTATGGGGTACGTTCAACAATCATATGAGCGGGTTTTTATAACATTTGAACTAGTGGTCGGAAATGAAATTTGAGGGCACCGTTGAACTCGTAGCGCAAGTATTCTCTTAGGAAGACTTTTACCTTGACAACAGATGGTCATGAATAAAAGTTAGTTTTTGGTTTTTTAGTAAATTAATTAAATAAAAATAAAGTACTTTATCATTATATCTATTTTTTGGTTAAAACCACCACTTAGAAGATGGAAGTTTGAAGTGTGGGGTCCACCCGACCATACCTTCTCATGATCGGTTATGGTGGTGGAGCCCACTCGAAACCTAACCTACCGTAAGAGGATACGATATGGGGACCACCCATGACTAAACCCCCTAATAATGGTGGGAGATGAAAACCTCTCAAATCCACTCATTAATGGGGGAGAGTCTCTCCACCCACCCCCCTCCTTTAATGTGCCAAATCCTTCTTTTAAATTTATTGTGCCAACCACATGAATTAATTAACTGGAACCAACATAAATAATTCACCCTTTTTGAATTCTTATACCAATGATAGATTTTATAATCTATTATCCTTGGCAACGTATTATTTGGGTGGAAAAGGAGGAAGGATCTTTTTTGAGAAAAGACCTCACCAATGAAGAACAAAGAATGAAGAATGCATTCCTCCAACGACTAACACCGACGAGGTGTGTATTCGACGTCCTACCATGGAACCTCCTCCGATGTAGGATGTCTTAAACTACAATAAGCCCGTATTGAAACCAATGATCAAGGAAAACACAGACTTCCCTCTTTCTTTCCAATGACATGTCTTATTACTTGTGACTCAGCCAATGAACAACAATCATGGTAGGGTTTTAATTTCATTTATGTTCTATCTCCTTCCTTTCATTCAAAACGAATAATGAGGATGTTTTCCTTTTGAGAGTGTATTTTTGTGCTCAATATTATCAACCGTTTTCTATCACCATAAAAGAAGAGGGTGCAGGTGAAATTAACGTGGACTGTCTCCCATCCCCCACAACTGAAATATAGGGACATTGATCTTTTCTATTTCTTGGAATGGTATGTAGGAAGCCTCTCTAAGGTTCAATACCATCACTCATTGATCCCGACCACTTCAGGACTTCTCACCCTAACCTTGCATGATGTTAAACTTTACATTTTCAATCTATGTGGGTTTTGATCCATGTCTCCTAGGACAAGGTACATGGGAATAATACTTGAGGATCAACCCCAAATACTGGTAAACATTTGCATCCCACTTTGTTGTGACTACTTCCTTGGTCCTCCCCTTAGTGGTGTTAAGCTATTTCTTAGGAAGCTATCCATGCATAAGCACCACATTTAATCCATAATCCTCCAACATAGAGTTCCCCACTTATGATGTGATACTAACCACGAAGACGCCTCAACATTTCATCAGGTAGTTTTCGTTTGTGTACACCCTAAATCCATGACCAATCTTGAACTACATTGGTTTTGATACTTATCTTCTACATAGTGTATATAGGAAGCCTACCCGAGGTTCAATCCCAACCAATAGTAAACTATGGTGTCCCCTTTGAAGGTAACCAAGAATCCTCAGATACATCCTCATCAGAAATTTTGATCCACCCATCATGTAAACCTCTCAGGTGATCCCTCCTAGGAATGCACCCAACTTGTCAACTCCCAAAATTGTTATGATAAGTCAGGTCCATTAATACTAGGATATAAACTTGCATCATACCTCATGTTAAACATGGGAAGTGAAAGAAAACCTTGGAGACATGAATCTAGAATACCATTCCACACACATGACATGGGATGCCTCGGGCTTCCACACCCTTGAGAATCCATAACATAAGGCAGATAAATCTAGTTGTACTAGTAATTTAGTGTCTAGACACACATGTGATGTCCAACGGGACTACTTGCCTGACCGATGGTTACTGTCCTCACAAGACCCCAGCGAATATCCGAACTGAATAAGTGTAATTAACTGACATTCACAATAATGTGAAACTAGGAAATAGATTCACAAAAAATATTAAATCTATGAGGGAGACCTGGAGTGGGGGATGAATTCTAAGGTGGAATCCACAAAAGGAGAGACTGTTATCCAATCAATGCATTTATATCAAAGAGATAACGTCTCTAAATAAGGTAAGGATATCGCACACCTTTAGAAAGTGGGAATGCGTAGAAATAAATAGCACACTACAACATGATGACTTATGCCTCGATGAAAGCATTAAAAAAATGGTGAAACCAAAGTAAATCTTCTCCTCAATATGGAGATTAGTGGCATTTGAGACATCAACATTTAAGCATGTCATTGGATCAATCCATTCATTGCGAGGTCTCACCATGAAAATAGTGGTCCTTGTATGAAACTCAAAAGTAGTTATGGTAGTTGACTGTTTGGAATCATGGTATGTTACATTGTTAGTCTGGGTCCTCCTATGTAGCCATAGAAGACTGAATCAGGTTGGGGAACTTGTCACTACTTTCTTGTTGTCTGTACTAATGATGGAATTTTCCATTCTTGTAGGACCAACGCTCAAGATACATGAAATGGGTCACCTCCCTCTTATGGATATAGGGGAAGGGGCAGTCCAGTTTCGTAAATTCCCCACAACTTCATCTCCTCTACAATGGCTCTAACACCCACAACTACTGGGAGCCCATGCCTCATATCACCATCTGAATTAATTCCAATGAGGGATATTGACACTCTTGTTAAACGATATGAATAGGAAGGGGACACACCAATGAGATACATTTCATGTCATGGCATGGAGGCCTCAGTGCCCAGTCAATGTTTCTGCCCCCAAGGATCACGCAGGGTGCCACTACTCCCCACTCCAACCATCAACAGCTTCTAGAGCCTATAGCCAAAGCACTCCTATAACTCACTCCCTAATAATGACATAGTGAAGAATGTACAAGCCTGTGATACTTAAAATTTCCTTGGGAGACTCCAAGGATGTCTCTCACTCAACTATGTTAGCATCGCCATCCGGTCATGCAATTCAAAGAGAAGGTGGTCCATCCCCTGCACTGCCATCTTTAGTTCGAATGACCTAATGTCAATGCCGGGTGATTTCTCAAAAGTATTACCACTAGTCGATATCATCATATGTGGCGTAATGGGCCCAATACACCACCAATATGAGATATAAGTACTCTTTCATAATTGGGTAGTGGATCCTCATAGTTACATGGTAGGGGAACTTCCATGCTTGGCCAATGTTGAAGCACAAGTTACCCTGTGAGCTAGTTAAAGTTGGTCTCTCAGTTACTGGGGAAAGTAGTAGCCATCGTAGGATAACCTCTGATAGTGATGTTCAGTACTGGTCCCTCCCCATTCCCCTGTGATCATCCTAAGAAAAGTTCCTCTCCAACTTCTGGATACTTGACCCAATGTTATTTAATGTTTCATCGATATCAATTATGGAAATTTTCCTCACATACCCAGTTCTCAATGCAAGGGTCTTCCTTGGCTAGTCAACCAACAACATGGTGGCCATCTAAATGTGCTCATCAATTATGGTGGTGGTCCTTCCCATCCTAGAAATCATCAATGTGGAGGTCCTCCTAGATTCATCAGTAACGAACATGGAGGCCGTTCTGATGTCTTGTATAATCAGTACAAAGGCCCTCTTCATACTGCTTCTACTAGGGCTGACTGACGCTAAAGTCATCCCCACACTATGAATGACCACAATAGAGGTCCTACCCAGGTGCATACCATCTCTAGAAGAGGCCCTCCCCACTCTATAACTATCAAACATGGATATCCTCTACATGTTCCATTGGATATTTTTTCAGGTTCCCCTCGAACCCCATATCATTAGAGAAGAGGTCCTCCCCTCATCAAGAATATACTATATAAAGTCCCTCATCATATCCCATCATGTGCGGGTAGAGGTCCTCCCCACTCTAGCACCAATATGCACAGAGGACCACCCCTTGTAAAAAATATACTTTGTTCTGAGGAACCATCCCAGGGTAGGTAGGAGGGTGACCACCACCATAGGATGAATCCTGGGAAGAATTTAACTGCAATCAAACCCATCTTCTTTTTAGATTCTAAGGCATAGTGTGATGAAGTGATGGAAATCCCACCCTAATTTTCACTATTGGGGGTTGAGGTAGAAACATGGTTTATAAGCCTCATCCTTCCAGAATTTTTGGTCCACTTGATCCAGGAATCCCTCTGATGATATATACAAGAGGAGGAAGATTTGGCCCCTTTCTAGGGCCTGGCCATGCAATCCTCCTTAAGGTCAACCGGAACATTCTCCACCTCAACAAGAGAACATGGAGAGTTGTTTTGGGGACCAGAACAGGGTGACCTACAATGTGACCCACCACCAACAACCACATCCCCTATGTGAGAATCAGTTGTATTTAGTCCATATTATAGGGTCATAGTGGCCCAATTAGTGAATTCCCCAGAAGACAGCCCTAGATGGGGCGGCCTGTCATCTCTAGTGTAGTAATATCCCCCGGCTTGCACACCATCACAATGTTCATCTTCAATGTTGTTACAAATCTCTCAAATATCCCTGCCAATGAATTGGGAAACCAAGTGATGGATATCGAGTCTGAGCTGATAAGTTTATGGAACCTTTTCTCCATAGATCATCCCCAGGTGATGTTTAACTCATTACAATAGAAAGTTTCAGTATTCTAGAATTTCTCACCCAGGAGGAGGTCATGTTCTTAAACCAAACACTCTGGGAAACACACTTACATCCCTGACATCGACGGGTAGCATACTCCAAGATCCATAAACACTTTAGTGACATCAGTGAGCAATGATTCATGGTCAAATTGGTTGTACTCCCCATGGATCAGTGCCATGAGTCTCCAAGTTATCATCAAACCCTCTATCAATGATGTGTCAAATGTTTTACAGTGCTTTGTAGAATTATCAAACAGGCTAACCCATATTCATATATGTGGATGAGAGAAGTATGATTCCCTTCATTTCAATACTATCCTACCCCAGCCCATCTTTATAGATTATATTGAGGATATTCCTCTAGGAAGAGTCACTATTTACAGAGCTGACGTATCATAGTAAGAAACTGAGATATGACTCATTGATAATAACTTACCCTTTAGGGTGGTGCCACTCATGTTGGATCCTTTGGACATTGTTACTTTCCTGCAAGGAAACATACTGGGACATCCTATACCTTTCAAGTCATTGTCCATCTGTTGGGAACCCAATAAGGGTATAGAGAATGCTGGGACCGTTAAACCATCTAACATATTTTGTTAAATAAAAAAGATGGATGATTTCCCTGAAATGGATTCATTGCTTGAACATCTCACAGAACATAAAAAGATATTCATTGATCCTCTAGCCCAACATGTTGCAGAATTGATAGTAGATAACAATAATACTCGATCGAGGTAGTTGGGGATGATATAGCCTCCCATCAATGAGTTCCCTCCTGGTGAATTTGACCATATTGCTTTATAAATTGAATAGAGGGAGGATTTTATGGAAATTAGTCCTGATATGCATCAGCAAATCCACCCGAGTTGTGTGGTAACCCTCCCCGTGACCCAACTTAGGTTACCCGAGTTTTTAAACAAGTTGTTCTCCCAACAGTCTCTTGATTCATCCATATAGCTTCTCCTTGAGCTGATGGGCATTATTAATATGTTGAAGAACCCTCCAACACACTGGTGGTATGATATCCTCAACAATATCAGAATATTAATCTAGATGACCCAATAGAATCACTTATTTCTCGCTTCAAGGCCATAGAAACTCAACTGGTGGAAATCCTGCTTGATGGAAAGCAATATTTGGCTTGGGTGGATGATATTCCAGCACCCCGGGTTTTTAAAATCCTACTTTATCCCCCATTAATGGGATGGGAGATCCGATGGAGCAATAGTCCCATATTATTGGAAGGTTTGGATCCATGCAGGGAAATCTAGCATAGCAGGAGGCCACCATGCTCTAGTGTTTCTTGCAGACATTAGAAGGGCATACATTTTTTTGGCACAATCAGTTACCTATTAGGTCATTAGTCATTTGGAAGGCCTCTATAGGTAGTTTCTCTACCTATTTAGTGCCACCACCCCGAAGAAAATAATTCTTGTCCTCTTCAAATGTTCGTAAAGGTCTGACAAGCGCATCACATACATTGTTTCTAAGTGGAAGATACTCACATATTAACTTGCTATGACAATAAACAATGAGCAGCTGATGACTTTGTGCATAGGGAATGTGGAGATCAAAATGGTTCCTTCTCACATTACTCGGAACATCCTAAGTGGGTTTCAGATTTTCTATGAAAAAGCTAAATGTTTAGAAGAACCCTTGATTTAAGCCAAATAGGCATGCCCATTTACTCATGTGGTTCCCAAAAGAATAGCCGCTAAGGATGAGCCCACCAAGGTAGCACTAATAAAATCCCCCAGGGTTATGGAATTATTACCAGTAGAGACACCTCAACATCTTCATCAAGGCCCACCACCTTAGGTGCAACCTTTTGTCTAGTAATACGCTCCTTAGAATCAGTGGGCATCCTCACATAATGCACGACTTCCATCTACGTGAGATAATTAGGTTCCTCCTACCCATCAGGCTCCACCATCCCCTCTTTAAAGCTAGAATCCTATAGCCCCTTCTTTCATCGAAAGAACCAGAAATACTCATATAATGAGGATCAAGTTCCCAGTTACATCTAAATAGACTTTGGTTTGGTAATACTATGTTTTATAGAATTAAGAGGCCCAAAGAAGCAGAACTCATTTATCGCCCCAATTACTACCCATATTATAGGTTTCTAGGGCACACCCTGAAGCAGTACTATGTGCTTTACTACTAACTCAAAGACTTGGTCGATAAAAATATAGTCAGGTTGGGATCAACCACAGATCATGTGGTGTGTGTGTTTATAAAGCTTGAAAGTGATAGAAAAGGTGAATTGAAGCAGGTTTCTAATCACGGGTCTCAAAAATATGATGATTGTATGGATCTCAAGGTAGTCGCTCATACCTATGGTATTATACGTGCACGTTTGAATCGAACTAAGCCTTCAGAAGTCATAGTATTACCTAAAACCACTAAATCTATGTCATCATTTCATCCTTCATCTTCTTAGAAGGGAATGCATCGATGGCACTAAAGAAAGAAAAGTCCCCAACTGATGCAATCATCTTCCCGTAATTTTAGAAATATGATGCCACTAGAGATGGAGATTTCCCTATAATCCACCCAACGATGGATGATTCATCTTGTAAGGATCAAGGGTACACTTTAGTCAATACTGTCAAGTTGGTAAACCCTTACAGAGTTCTTGATGACGATGACAGCTAGGATGACCCACCCAACATCCCCAACCGATGCAAACGTCGATGAAGTTGTGGGCATGTGAATCTCCAGATGGTATTGGTCAATGATTCAAACCAAGATTTCCAAGCCACTGACATTAGAGAGTAGGCCCAGTTTAGAACTCAACACCCACATCCTTCTCACCTTGTTTCATTAGTTCCACCTCCACCACTGTTTGTGCTACTAGATCCGGAAGAACCACCATGACCGTGCTATGGTCTGTCACATTCTTTCATGGATAGAACTCAGTAATCTAGCCTCCATCTAGTAGTCACTCTATACTATTTTACTAGTGAGTAACAGGACATTCACAACACCATCCAAAATCCACCGGTTCAACCAGCAGTTCCCGTCAAACCTCCAGCCACCGAGTGACCTCCTGTCAGTAGAAGTGTATTCTTGGAAACGATGAATGATATCCTCAACCATCATTCTAGAATTACTGCAAACATATCTATCCTCAAGTTTGTCCTCATGTCAAAGGATATTCCTGAACCCCTTGTGTAGGCTTTATGAATATAACTTCAGTTTGAGATAGTTATAGAATCCACAGAAGCATACTATGATGAGACTGTTGAGTATGAGGAATGTTAGTCCATTATCAATTTCTCTAGAGAAGATGAAGGATCTAATATACCGGAGCACATCCTCCCAATATACATCACTACCCATTTCCATGGTGTGGATGTCCGCCGCCTCCTTGTTGGCATGGGCTATGAGATTATCCTTATCCTAAAACAGACAATATGAAATATGGGATAGTCTGAGGCCGATCAGAGTCCCTATAACCTGATAATTTGTGGTTATGATTGGACAAAACAAACAAAAGTTGGATAAATTCCCCTGAAGACCATATTCTTTGGTCTACATTACATCACTGAGTTCATGGTTGTCTCACAGGACATCACAGACAATGCGTTGATTGGTATACCATGCATCCACCTACACAAGATATTTCCTTCCTCGTATCCCAAATGCTGTAATTAATTCATTAATGGATGAGTAGGCATACTCCAAGGTGATGTGTCCCATTTTTCTTCTTGTGAATCCCACTACATGGATTCTAACTAGTACAAGATCAAGGAATAGAAGATTTAGGATAAAGAGGTTGAACACACTGCTGCTGCGATAGACCTATTGACAGATCTCGAGGATGCCAACATTTTCTCAATTCATTAATTAGAGGGAAAGATCCCGGATTTGGGTAAATTTTTCATTGACACTATATAAGGGGGAAGAGAATTACCAAGTCTAAGAAACACCATTACATCACCTCACATTCTGACAGAAATTAGGCTTGGGTGATCCTAAATCCCCTACTCATATAAGGTATTGAGATGTATTCCAGTAGAAACATCGAATCATCATCATTACTTGTTTTATTTGGTAAGGATAAAATGAATCAAGATGTTGTGTCTCTATTTATCAGATATTATAAAATGTTCCCCCTTGGGATGAAGTCCATATGGGATCTCTTTTAAGGCTTTTGATGCCAGGGTTTCAGTAGAGCAGGAGTCCCCCAATGAGGTTTCCATTATCGCCCAGCATTGCCCCGGTGTCCCGCTAGGATCTCTAGACTAGAAGGTTTTTCCTTCTAAAAATCATCATATTTCTATTTATGAAGAAGATTATTTGGAATATTCCCCTACCACGTTTTAAGAGGGTTTCTCTACTACGGTCTATGTATTGGTATAAGCGAATCTCAATACTATGAAAAATTTGAAACCCACACGGATTAGCACCATTATGCCTGCAGATGAGAAAACCAATACGTGGATTTCATTAGGCTACATCGTGATTTATTTTAATTGACTTATAATGAGATTCTAGGGCTAGATCCTTATCCCCCCATTCAATGTATCGGTCTTTTAACAAATCATCGTGGTTCAAACAGCCTCCCAGAATGATGCACCCTTCTCACGGTGCCATGGTTGAGGCCCAGGTTGATAAGATCTTCCAAGAAAACTTCATCAAGGATGTCCAATACCCCATATGGTTAGATAAAATTGTGTTCATCAGGAGGATGAACTGAAAGATCATAATCTGCATCAACATTTGGGATCTCAAATGTCACTGTTTGAAGAATGATTTTCCCCTTCCAGTGACAGAACTGTTGATCAATGCCACCGCTAGATATCAATAGATCTCCTTCATGGATGGATATTCATGATATAATAACATCCAAATGTACTGTGGGGATCAAGATTCTACAACATTTAGTGCACCAGAAGGCAATTTCTACTACCAGGTAATTCCTTTTGGTCTAAAGAATTATGGTTCTACCTATCAGCAGGCCTGACACAACATATTCGAGCAAATCCTTATCAAATTGGTTGAATTCTAAGTGAGAGATTTGGTGGTTAAATTAATATATCATTAAGAATATCTCATAGGTCTTGATAAAGTGTTGGAATTTCTCTATTCCCAACATCTAAAGAAGAACTTCATGATGTGTACCTTTGGGGTCACATCAAAAATGTTTCTCGACTTCTATTTCCATATAAAGAGCAATTGAGATTGATCTGAAAAAGATCATGTTCATTAGTCACATGTCCCCCCTGAGAAACATTTGGGAGCTCATAGGCTTTCAAGACAACAAATTCTACATATTCTGATTCATCAAAAATATATATAGAAAGTGTAATCCATTTTTCATGACTCATGAAGAAAGGTGTCAATTATTAGTGGGAGGAGGAATGTCAAAAATATTTGTAGGAAATCATGCAATACATTCTGCAGCCACTGGTTTTGATTCACAAAGTTTTTAGAAATCCATTTTCCCTCTATGTTACCACTCTAGAATGATCCCTCGATGCGCTTCTCACTTAGAATGAGAATCCTAGAATGTAGAACATTTTATACTATCTCAGCTGCATTCTCCCCGATACAGAGAGCATATATTCCTCTATCAAGAAGATATGTCTTGATGTAGTTTTCACAATGAAGATATTTTGACATTACATGCAGCACCATGAGATATTTATTGTGTCCTGAGTGGATCTGTTGAAGTACACTCTGAACTACCCCATGTTGATAGGCTGTTTACTCGATAGGAAGTGATCCATCAATAGTTCAACATCATGTTTTTTCCCAAAAATCAATAATGACACATGTATTAGAATACTTTCATTACATCTATCCATCACTTACATATACATCTTTAGATATTTATTTTCAAGATGTGGAAATCCTCATAGTGGATAAATCCATTTTGTGGTGGAAAATGCACTTTGATGGTGCTCCCTGAAGCCCTATCGGTAAAAGACTCAATGATACAAAACTCAATAGAGTGGGCATGGTTATCATCTTCATCACACATGCACATGATTATCTACCATATTCATTCATGAATTTAAATGTTTGTACCAAAAATAAGGCATACTTATAGGATCTCATCATTGGTCTTTAGCTAGATCTTGAGATTGATGTTTCCCACCTTTAGGTGAAAGGGGACTCCGAACAAGACATCAAGTAGTTCAATATTTAATATGTCATTAGGAATCTTGATCATGTACTGTTTTTAGAGTTTAATCACTCACTGATGGCCATGTTCTCTTCTCAGCCATATGTTACTCATATCCCCCAGTAACAGAATGGACAAGCTGATAACTTTGCCAGCCTGGCCTCATCTCTTGCAGTGCTTGACTAGGATGATTTGATTATCCATGTGGAAAAATAAATCATAATAACTCCCTTCACTCTGTAGGATGATGACATTTTATAGGTAAGACACCTTAATGCTGTTGACTCCATGTTGAGACCTCCAGGTCCCCCAGCCAATGTGGTGGAAGGTACCCCTGACTGGAAGACTCCCTTTATCGAGTATCTCCAACACAGTAATCTCCCAACAAACCGAGCCAAAAGTGAGAGAGTCTGTCAACATGCAGTGCAATTTTTCTAACATAGTGGTGGTAGTCTTGATCAGATCCTCTAAAAATTTTGGTTTGATGGGATTCTCATTCTCCACATTCAATGAGGTGAGATTTCTTAGGTCATGTGGGATGCTCTTTCCGGTTCATGTGGGGCACAAAAAACTGGGACAAAAGTCACTCATGAGACCTAAAGATTGGGGTATTTTGGCGCACCATGATCCATGATCATATCATGTTGTAAAGAGGTTTCATGCATGCTAGATCAATACTCATTTTGTGCATCATCCTACAAAGCATCTTGATACTACAAAGTACACTTTTACCATTAAGGTTTGGGGACTCGATATCATGGGACCATATCAACTTGAAATAGTTCACTAGTGAAATTTTATATTGACCGCTATAGATATATTTTACAGGTGGGGAGTGGAAATTATGCTCCACGAATTCAAGGCACATTCTATCGTCGACTTCATGAACTCTAATATCATCTACTGATTCGGAGTCCCTCATGTCATCCTCACCGATAAGGACGCCATCTTCCTGGCAGGTGAACTGATGAAATTATACACAATGTACAACATCCTTTATAATCATACCTCTCACATTCATGTATAGGAAAATGGGTAGATTGAGGTGTTCAAAAATACCCTCTCTAATATCTTGCAGAAGATGGTTGGTCAGAAAAAGAAGAGTTGGTTGGAAAAACTCCCCAACGCACTCTTGGATTACCTGATGAGGACTCATAATCCCACACATGTGACTCCATATTCCTTAGTGTATGTAATAGAGTTAGTCCAACCCATCGAGATTTAGTTACCCTTCCGACACACAACCATATACGATCAGTAGACACCATAAAAAATAGCTGAACTCTGCTTGGTTGAACTGGAAGTGCCTAGAAAGAATAGGATTCATTCCTTGTACAGTCTAGAAAGGAATTAGAAAAAGATAACCATAGCTTCCAATATTAATTCCAACCTTCAATCATTCTTATAAGGTGGCATGATGTTGGGCATGAGAACACCAATGATACGAGGTAGGAAGCCACTTATGTTGCATCCAAAATACAAGGGATATTTTATCATTCAAAAAGTTTACCCAATTGGTGCACATTCTCTACTCACTATATATTGTGAGTGTCTAACTACCCCCACCAATGCCAAATTCGACAAGCAGTACATTTCCTGAGGGAATCACGACACGCCTAACATTAAACTATAATATCATCATGAATGATATAAAAATTTATTATCATCTATGATGATGTTAAACTATTCATATCCATCCTACAAGATGTTAAACTACCAATCTTGGACCTGTAAGATGTTAAAATAAAATTGGATAGAGCTCTAGGACTTTAAACTATGATCTCTTATGTCTTTGTCGCGCGTTGTTAAACTACATGACATATTTTTAACTCTGTATGTCTTGATTCTCATCCTTATGGGATAAATAAGAATGCCTAGAACTTTCATCTATAGCCCAGCCCTAGGTCAGTATACATTTTCAGTGTTTTGGACCAAATTTCCACTTAGAAATGTGTGATGTGTTATGGACTCTATGTCCTCATTCATGTCAGACTATTTTTTTCCATGCCACACTCATCCCATTGAGACACTCATCATTTTTATGTAAATTTCGCACAACATTTAACTGACTAACATTTTTGGAACTATGTTTGTATTGATTCCCATCTTTATGGGATATGTAGGAATGTGCATGCATATCTTATGTTGGTATAACTGAACAAATCATTGAACCCACTTGGGCTTTGTTCTTTTAAGGGTATTTCATATGGTGTGGTATGGAGAATTCGTTGGTCTTCATTGAAGTCAGGTTTACAATGGCCGCATCATGTTCCCCTCCTTATAGGACATCCTTCATCCATTGTCCATACCACATGACGTTAAACTGCATGGATGTTTCTAAACTACATGTGTATTTATTCCCATCCTCATGGGATATGTAGGAACACCTAGACAATTTCTCTTCAGTTCCAACCCTTGGTACCTCAAATCCTTTCTTTTTTCCAGCCCCCTTGGTCTAAATACTGTTGGAAACAAATGTGGTAGAAAGGATCTCTATGGTCCTCATTCACATAAGGTTTATAATATCCATTTGATGTAATTACATTTAAATATATTCCTTATATTATATTTAATTCCTTGTCACACGATGATAAATTGCAATACATTTTCAAGAAATATGAATGGCTTGATTCCCATCCTCAAGGGATACATAAGAACACCCAGACATTTCATCCTCAGGTCCATACTTAGGTTCATCAACCCATTTTTCATGTCCCCCAATATGTTAAACTATATCATCATCCCATATAATGTTAAACTATAGTGTCATCATAGAGTAATTTAAACTGCATGTCACCATTCATCAAGGCCTTAATCTACCTATCCTCGTCCTGCAATATGTAAAATTATAAATGGTCCGATCTATACGTCCTTAAACTAAGAATCATATGTCCTTCTCAGACAATGTTATACTACACAATGTTTTCATAACAATGTATGGCTTGATTCCGATTCTTATGTGATACATAAGAATAACCAAACCATTCATCCATGGCCCAGCCCCGGGTCCCTTGACCTTTCTGGCCTTTTGGACTAAGTCCTCACATAGGATTGTGTGGTGTGGTATGCACTCAATGTCCTCATTCACGTCAGGCTATTTTTTCCCACATCACACACATACCCTTGAGACACCCATCCTTTCTACATCTTTTTTGCACGATGTAAAACTTCACAACATTTTCATAGCTATGTTTTCATTTATTCCCATATTTATGTGATACATTGGAATGTCTAGAAATTTCATCTTCAAGTCCAACTCAACAAATCTATTCATCCCCTCGAGTTTAGTTATCCTCGAGGGATTTTAAATGATGTGGTATATGGACTTATTTGGTCCCCATTCACATTGATTTTACAATAGCCACATCACGTGCCCCACTTTCATGGACATACTTCATCAATTTATCTTACCACCTGATGTTAAACTACAGAGTTGTTTCAGAACTACATATGTCTTGATTTTCATCCTCATAGGATACGTAGGAATGCCCAAAATTGTTTTTGCGGGTCCATCCTAGGTTCATATATTCATTCTATCAGCATCTTGGTCTGATTTGTCCCGTATTATTATGAACGGTGAGGCATATGTGGACTAACATCATCATTCATTTTGGGTTTTAAATAACCATTCCATGTATCACTCTCTTGAGAAGTTTCCAATCATGTTTTCTCCACTCATCTTCTCAGGTCGTCAACTCTCAATTAGACCCTTCAACCCTATTGGGGAGAATCACTAACGTGCCCAGATGCACTTTTGTTTAGAACCTAAATTATTGGATTCCATATGGGAATAATTTCATTTGTTTACATACAGAACATCTCCCTATATTGTGGTTTCCATCATCTTTCACATATTAACGGACCCCAGAATGGTTTGGATGCTCATTATTTTGGGTCCCCTAACACTTTGGTCAAGATTCCTAGAGGATTTTCAATGACAATATGAGATAGGTTCCTAGTTTCAAATATGGTCAGTGGTTATCCCTCAGATTTTTTTCCTATTTTAGTCCAGCTCAATGTGGATAATGTGCTTCAAACATGGTCAGAAATTATCCTCCATCACTGTTCAACCCCCATTGAAATCTAAATATTGGTCTCTTTATTCACATCCCATTACACTACATCTTGTTCAACTGTAATTTTGACACACTTGGTGTTATCCCTCCATGCGCATTTACGCATTAAGAGGATGAATCAACGTCATGGTGTCACCCTTTAAACCACACCATTTCCCCTTATAGTGTATTGTATGTGTTGAGAAGATCTTCTTCTCCGTTATTTCACACATCGAGCATACCTTACGTGGGGTTAGGGACATGGTCAAGGTTTAGGCCCGCTTAGAGGAATCTCAATTCTTTCGGTCTGAGCTATATGACCTTAAAATATGATGCCCCTCTTCTATACCACATGACGTTAAACTTCACGAACATTGAAAACAACTTATGGCTTGGTTCCCTTCTTTATAGGATATGTAGGAACTCCTGGTCATTTTATCTTTAGATCGAGTTGAGGATCCATTAATTATCTCAATTGTCAATTATTTTGTCCCTGATTCTTATAGAATTTTATGGTGTGGAGTATGTGTACATGTATCCCCATTCACATCTGGTCTATAATATCCTCACCATGTACTTCTCCTTATGGGACATTCCCTCCTATAAATATCCCTACCTCTTGAAATTAAACCATATGGAATTTCTAGAAGTAAAAATAGTTGTATTCCAACCATCATGAGATACGTAGGAATGCTCAGACAATTCATCTTTGGGTCCATCCCGGTTTCCTTTGATATTTTTTGATCCCTGCCACTGAGGTCCCCTCACCTTGGGGTTGTGTGTAATGTCGTGTGGTCTGATGTCTTCATTATCATTGGGTATGCTTTATGAATCCATGCACATTCCCTTTAGAAAATAATTCTTCTAGGTGAGTCCAATCAATAATGTTAAATATGATGCAATGTCCCAGATGACTTTAAACTATGGCGCCTTTTCCACATGATGTAATACACATGGGCTAGTACCGTCCTACAACCATAATCTTTCTTCATGTAGGAAGTAAAATAGAATCACATTGTGGTTTCCATGATTAAGGGGACATCATGTTTTATATCAATTTTCAACCATTCCATTTTCCAAGTAATACATATGGATGTATTCTTACAGTGATTCCTGGATTCTCTGTCTTGGGTTTGTTTCTAAAAAACACATCCACAATAAATTACAAACAATATCCACCAAATTCCAATTCTTTTGGTGCATGGACCATAACTACTAAATAGTATTGATCATATAATTGGCTCCCTACCATGAATCTTTAATGATCTATGAGTTTCTTTATTCCCATAATTAATGTATATGTAGGAATTTCTGGTCATTTTTTCTTCGATTCCATCCCTAGGTACCTCAAATCCTACCTTCTTTCTAGTCCCCTTGGACCGAACTCTGTCAGAATAATGTGGTGTGGTGTGGACCTCTTGGGTCCTCATTCATGTCTGGTTTATATTATCTGTTCCATGTACATCCCATTTGGGATCTTTCATCCATTCTCTTTACGTTCTTTTCACACGATGATAAACTGCATGACATTTTCAAAATCAATGTATGGATTGATTCTCATCCTCATGGGATACATCGGAATTCCCAAACATTTCATCCTCAAGTCCATCTATAGGTTCATGATCCCATTTTTTCCCTTCTCCTCTAAAGATATTGAAAACTATTATGCCTCACCATTGTTCTCAGATGAACTGTGGTTTAGTATCTAGAGTGTTGGATTCTGTGGGAACATGCTTTCATTATTTTCCATGCTTCAGGTCTCTCTTTATTCAGGTTTCCATCATCATTCACATCTAGTAAGACTCTTTGATGGTATGTGTGTTCAGATTTATATATTTCCTACCTATTTCTCCCAACATACCATAGGATTTTGAATGACATTATAAGACAATTTCGGAATTTCAAATTTGGTCAACAGTCAACCCTCATATGTTAGTTCCCATTTTAGGTCACACAACATGGATGTTGTGTTTCAAACATGGGTAATAGTTTTCCTACATTGTTATTCCTCCCCATTAAGCCTTAAATATTGGTAGCAGGATCCACATCCCTTTCCACTCCATCATGTTGAAGAGAAATTTCCAAACCCTTGGTGTTATCCCTCTCTGCACCTATGCACATTAAAGAGGTTGAATCAATGTTCTGAGTATCATCTTCGACTTCACACCATCTCCCACGTCTGTGTATTCCATGTTTTTCAAATATCTTCTCCGCCCTTGTTTCTGACATCTATTATAGTTCATGTGGGATTAGGGATAAGATTAAGGTTTTTTATTCCTAGATAAGCCACACTTCTTTTGGACCAACCTTGCTGAACATAATTTAAGTGCTTTGGTCCCTTAGTCTGGGAATCGTGGCTTTAAACTGTGTGCGTTCATATAGAAATTTGTGGTGTAATGCGGACTATTTTTTCCTCAATCACATCGAGTCGTGTCACGACACAACATCACATATTTCTTCTTCAAGACTCTTTCCATTTTTTTCCAGGCCATATGACCATAATCTAAGACCTCTTACATCCTTATCGTATATAATTAAACTATATCTTCTATTCACAGGATGTGTAATTATCAATTAACTAGACATTTTATATCTTCACATGAGAATATTCCCTCCCTTTTAGTATTAACGGCTTTCCATACCACCATCATGAACTATTTATGGATTGATTCCCATCCTCATTGGATACATAGTAATGCCCCAGCTTCATTTTTGTGGACCATCCACATCACCAGGAACCTTCTTATGCCATTCCATCCTGAGTATCCTCAAAGATATGTGTTGTGGTGTGAAATTATGATCTCATTCATATCAGGTTTGCATTAGTCATGCCACATACATTTCTTGAGAGTTCTCAATTTCTCTATCATTACCTCATGATAATAAGCTACATGGTCATGTGCTTGACCCATGCCATTAAACTATAACCCTACCCTGAAAATGGTTAACATGCCCCATAAAAATTATGGGATACGTCGACCTCCTCACCAGATAGGATTTCCCCAATCAGTGTTGTTATCTACCCATGTTATGTTCAATAACAACGTAAGAGTTGATTCATATCCTTATGGGATACAATGCGATGCCTAGACAGTTCACCTTAGTCCCAGTCCTTGGACAATCAAAATTATTGGTTCCATTCACCAAATAATGGTACAAACTCTATGCCATTATCGTAGAGACCCGAATCTTGACGTACATTGACATTACATTACATTTGCGGAATACTTAGTACATAACAAAAACACACACGCAAGGATCGTAATAGTTTAGTGTCTTTGGAAACTCGGAACGTAATCTTCTAATCGTGGTGAAATATCATCAACATCTCCCATAAAGATCTTCTTTTTTTATACCTAAAACTTTTCTTTATATCCCGGGGAAAAGAAAACATAAAATGGTGAGCTCAAATGATCAGTAAGGGTAATCAAAAGAAATATCAATCACATCATATACATAAGCACATAACTTTTGGAAATATTAACCTGCAAATGAGATCATAATTTCATAACATGGGGTAAATCATGGAAGTGAAATGTAATCACAATAATCATAACATAAAACATGAAACATTGTGGCATTCACAAATAATCTTAGAGAATCATTTCTTGTTAGTCAAGACTCATTGCCAAGACTATCTTAGTGGAAAAAGTCCCTTTCTGAACTGAGTCACCCTCGTTTCAGTCCTGTTTCACTGAACCGGTATAACCTACCATTCCAGCCATGTCTATCCCATGAGATATAAAATCTTTAACCAATGCATTGGAGGGAGATATAGGTCCCACCCATCTCATAATGATACCATTCTTATGTGTGCCACAAAAACACAAATCATACATCATTGCATAACCCATGTAATAAAAATGGGAATCTTAAACATCGTGACATCATAAAACAATTCATATAAGATAAAGGAATTCTTAAAAATAATTCCATCACAACATAATCAAATAAATAGGGATAAAAACAGAACCCTTTATTATCTTAGATGGAAAATAATTTTGATAAAACACTTGAACTCCATTCTTGAGGAAAATATCCTTTCTGCTTCAAAAACACTTTTCCTTTCTTAACATGTCGTACAATTATAAAATAAAAGAATTTGATTAAAAATAAACTTGAATACATGTAAAGGAAGATTCTTGGAAATAATGTTTTAAAAATCCATTCATGCTATATAAGTTAAAAAAACATTCTTCGTACTTTTGTCGGAAAAGTCAAAAAGTACCTCGTACGAAAAACGACAAAAGATTACTTTCATATCCTTTACTAAAAACTCACCGAAGGGTAAAATTGGATTTAAACAATTTTAGGTGGATGGAACTAATATTACATATTGAGGAAACATGTATTTGGATGATAAAATACACCCCAGTAAATTTCAAAGTATAAACAATCTCGAATAAAAATGAGATTGTGATATTTCCCTTACCTTAGGTCCGATTTGCTTCGTAAATGTCCGAACCTCCTGTATAATGATTTAAATAATGTCATTGACTTATTCCAGAATCATACTAATTGTTATGATATCATATATGGTTCACTTAGGACTTTATTTTACCAGTTCCTTTGAAAATTTCATGTTAAAGAGCGTTTTGGGTAAAATCGTTTAATTTATCGTAGGTGTGTGGACTTGTTGTTCTTGACATTATTATTACTTATATCATGATTTACTTACTTCCAGAATATAAAACATGATTTATATATCATATATATTCAGTATATATATATATAGATAATAGATAGATAAATTAAATGAAACACACCGTTCATGGAGACGGTAGTCCGTACGTATGCATGAACGTTGTTTTCCTTTCCTTATTGTCTTAAATGGAAGTAAGTAGATGACATACATATATACATAAATCCAGAAGCTTTATAATTTCATATATTTCATTATTATTGCTTATATATACTTTATAATCATTCTTAAATAGTTAACATGGAGAATGAATCTCACCGAGTCGTGGAGACGGTAGTCCGTACGTACGCACGAGCGATGATATCATTATCATGGTCGTGAACTTGTGTTGAAGTGTATGTATACTATTTCAGTATCAATATCAATTTATAATAATCATATATAGTTACTCATTACACCATTATACCCATCCAATTAAGGTGGTGGCAGAAAATAGATTACACCACGGCGTGGAGACGGTATTCCGTACGTACGCACGCGCGGTGATTTCCTTTTTCCGTAGGATGGATAGAAGGTTAATTAGAGTTGTTTCATATTTATAATAACATATCAGTATATAAGAAATATTTATGTTATTACTTTATCATGAAACAACTAAAGAAGAAGAAGTTGAAGAAGAAAGAAATTGAAAAAGATCGGTAATGGATATTACCTCTTTTTGACGCGCCTTCAATTAACCTCCACGTAAAGAACTGAGGATGGACTTTGAAGAAGACTAAGACCTCTAGGATGATACTAGGGAAGTGGAGAAGAGATTTCTACAGGGGTTGGCCGAGCTTGAATGCTCAATTTGGTGTGAGGAGAGGGAGGAGGTGACCTTTTATAAGGGAGGAGAGGGGTACCTTTGGAATAACTAAAAATATTGTTTTATTATAATGTCAAGTTCGGTTTTAAATATCTCCAAATTTAAATATTTATAAGATAAGGTGGGTATGGGTCTAAATCCTCTCATCCAATATAATTTAGACAAATTTAGGTTCCTATCTTAACCTTATCATTTAGATTTAACATTAAGTTAAACAATTGTACTTTTACCGTGTCTTCTTGTGTTCTTACACTATAAGGTTAATAAACTTACTATAAGAAGACAAAAGAACCCAAAGATGTTTATTATTAATATATATAACCTTATATAAGTCATTTGGCCGAACCTTAGAATTTTTGAAATAAAATAACAATTAATAATATAATATTTGTTTTAAAAACTGTTTTATGTCAATTTTGACACTATTTAGTAATTGATTTTTTTGAAAATCATAACAGAATGATAAGTTCGAAAAAAGTTAATTAAATCAATACTAACATGTGATATTAACCTAGAAAATTAGTTGAATTCATAAAAAGACTCAAATTATATTTATTTGGGTATTTATAACATCAATTATGTCAATATTTCATTAATAAGATAATTAATGGATCCTCGTTGTGTCATAAATAAATTAAATTATTTAATGTATAAAAATTACAAATAAAATACAATTATGTAAGAAATCTTCGTAGCTTTCTAATGAATATTTATAGTCGAATTTATCTTATGTATAACCCCATATTAAAAATGTTTTAGTAAATAAACTTTGATTTTACCTCTTTTAACCCTTCTTTAAATAAATTAATAATAAATGTCCTAATCTAATACAAGTGGGCGTAAATGGTCATATTTTATTCCTATGTTTGTTTTTGGACGAATTAAAATTGTCCAATAGAATTAGGACATGTGTTAGGGTTATAATAATATCATTTCTACCCTTAATTACCCTATTTACTTTTTACCGTGGTAAAAAAAGTAAAAAGTTACTATTCACCAAAAATTATTTTCATCTCATTGAACCACATTTTAGTCCTTGATATTTACCACGGCTCTCGGATTTTCGAAATTCCACTCACAGAAGCAGTAAAATTATGTTTTATGAAAAATTCAGTTTTTTAACTACCACTTAGTGGTTTCACTATTCATCAAAAATTGAGAGTTTTCAGAAAAATACCAAAATTTCACCCTAGGCTAATTTCGATATTCTGAATCCAAAAATAAATTCCATATTGAAAAATAAAATTTAAAAAATTTCAAAAAGTGGTTATTACTATTCATAACGGCTGTTTTAATAATTTTTTAATAGCATATTGTTGTTTAGTGAAACTCGTTATTGCGTACTACACACACTATCGAGGAAGGTCGTGATTGCGTGTAATGCAAAGCAAGTCAAGGATGTGTGTTGTGCAAGCTCCTTTTGGTGTAGCGTACAACACAAGACATTAGTGAAATTAAAAAGAATATTTTTCATAAAATCTTGGGCTGTTACATTCTACCCCCTTTAAAATGAATTTCGCCCTCGAAATTCGTCGGGGTTATAAATGGTTTACTATTTGAAAGTTTCTTTAATAGAAACCCACATAGTAAAAAGGAATACCAAAAACAATCTTTAAAAATGAAAGTATGAAACGTAACGGTTATCCAAATAAACTAATCACTGGGTTTCGACATAGGTGAAAATATGGATATGGAAGAAAAATCTAACCATCATGTTCTGATGGAGAGTGGTAGAGAACATGGCTATGGAAATTCCAACAATCACAAATCCATAAATTTGTGACGATCTAAGGTACCATCTGATTAATCAGATATAAGAGCACTAGGACAACATTTTTGGTTTTCAAGATCGTTTCCCTAAAGTTGATGAGTTTGAAATAGAATAAATACTTACTTTATTTTGGTAAAATCTCAATGTTGTTCGTGCCTTGAACAATTTCTACTTCATCTCTTAAATAAATGAAGTTGAATTTGTTATTCGTGAAGTGTTAGCAGATCATGTGATAGAATGACGGGTCATTCCATCTGTCTCAAACAAAAGGTTAGCAAAAGTTATTAAATATACTCAAGACATTCTATAATGAGATTAATCATATATGGTTCCTAAAATGGACTTATACATCATATATCATACTGCTTAATATAATAAAACTAGTTTCTACTAAACAGGGACTTCCTGTAGGCCAGTGGTAGGTGATAAAGGCCAGTCGCACTTCGGTTGTGGGTTCGATTCGCACAGCCTTGTCCGACGCGATGGGTTGTCACCCGTCCTGTAGTTTGACCTTTTTCTAAAGCTATATTACTATAGCATCCCATAAATAATGTCGAAAAACGTTTTATCCTAACTTATTTCCAACATAATCCATTCTAATCTTTAGGCTTTTCTAAAATACTTCGGTCCAAGCTCATAGTATAAAGAAAATGATTACTTGAAATGTCACAGAACAATCACGTGAATGCCATAATTTATCCCCCATATATCATAAGATATATCTTGTTGGTCAAATGTGAATACCTTAATCATGTATTCTCTTGAAGAATGAATACCCATTGAACCTTAGTGAAAACATGAATGCAGTTAAAAGTTAACACTTTCCACATACCAAAATCCAAAAATTCTAGATACTCAAACCATGATATAACCTTCTCCTTATATCCGTCATGAGCTCATGAATACTATCAAACATTTAATTTTCTCCTTATCCCTTCATTATGCGCATATCATCTACATTCCAAAAATATCTGAATAACCTTTCATGGATACTGGTAACATTAATCATACACTTTCAAAACTCAAGGAAAGACAATAGTGTAACAATCCATAGATGTCTCTTTATTCCATAGTAGCATGAGATTACTTATACAACATTACACATGATAAACATGTAATCATTACACTACATTCTTAAACCATTGACCGAGCTTCAACAATTCTTTCATCTCACATATCATTTGTAGTCTCTTCATCATCATCCACATAAAAACTACCCATACGACCATACTGATTCTCTTCATGAGACTTTCCCTTATGGCATTGGTTTGCATAATGCCCGTACATTCCACATTTAAAACATTTAACCATTGTTGATGTTATAGCAATACCATTGTCCTCATCCCTGGTGTTAACTGAACATTTTCCTTTGCACTTACCGGCTTTGTGTCCTTCTTTTCCACACCCAAAGCATCTTCTAGTTCCTTTGAAAAATTCTCCTTGATGCCTCTTCCCACATGATTTACATAGGGGAAATTGAACATTATTTCCTCTATGATCATCATGAAACTCCATCTTTCTCTTATTAGCCGAGTCAGGAAACTTACCAAATTTTACTTTATTGATCATATTATGAGATTACTAATTCGGCATAATAATGATGTTTGGACTTACAAATCCCATTTCATTTGGTTGCTCATGAAGAATATAATTCCATTGTCCATAATATCCTCCATTATCGTGAATCATCTTTTTTCCAGCCATTTTCTAAAACCCAAAAAGAATAGTGTGGGAGGAAAAAATCATAATAAAGGGGGAGTAACTTCAATATCTAACATCTTTGAATTAATCTAATTTTTTTACCATAGTTCTAGGACTATATCCTATACGTATACTTATCCTTAGGGACATCCCTAGATATACCTTAGAAATATCTCCAGGGATCTCACTAACGTTTTCGCATCCTAGTTTCCAAAGGTTGACTAATCCTTTCCTCTGATACCAACTGTAGAGACACGAAGCTTGAAGTACATTTACATTACATTACATTTGTGGAATACTTAGTACATAAAAAAACACACACGCAAGGATCGTAATAGTTTAGTGTCTTTGGAAACTCGGAACGTAATCTTCTAATCGTGGTGAAAGATCTTCAACATCTCCCACAAAGATCTTCTTTTTTTTATACCTAAAACCTTTCTTCATATCTTGGGGAATAGAAAACATAAAAGGGTGAGCTCAAATGCTCAGTAAGGGTAAACAAAAGAAATATCAATCACATCATATAAATAAGCACATAACTTTTGGAAATCTTAACCTGCAAAAGAGATCATAATTTCATAACATGGGGTAAATCATGGCAGTGAAATGTAATCACAATAATCATAACATAAAACATGAAACTTTGTGGAATTCACACATAATCATAGAGAATCATTTCTTGTTAGTCAAGACTCATTGCTAAGACTATCTTAGTGGACAATGTCACTTTCTGAACCGAGTCACCCTCGTTTCAGTCCTGTTTCACTAAACTGGTATAACCTACCATTCCAGCCATGTCTATCTCATGAGATATAAAATCTTTACCCAATGCATTGGAGGGAGATATATGTCCCACCCATCTCATAATGATACCATTCTTATGTGTGCCACAAAATCACAAATCATACATCATTGCATAACCCATGTAATAAAAATGGGAATCTTAATCATCGTGACATCATAAAACAATTCATATAAGATAAAGGAATTCCTAAAAATAATTCCATCACAACATAATCAAATCAATAGGGATAAAAACAGACCACTTTATTATCTTAGATGGAAAATAATTTTGATAAAACAATTGAACTACATTCTTGAGGAAAATATCCTTTCTACTTCAAAAACACATTTCCTTTCTTAACATGTCATACAATTATAAACTAAAAGAAGTTGATTAAAAATAAACTTGAAAACTTTTAATGGAATCTTCTTGGAAATAATGTTTTAAAAATCCATTCATGCCGTATAAGTTAAAAAAACATTCTTCGTACTTTAGCCGGAAAAGTCAAAAAGTACATCGTACGGAAAATGACAAAAGATTACATTCATATCCTTTACTAAAAACTCACCGAAGGGTAAAATTGGATTTAAACAATTGTAGGTGGATGGAAATAATATTAAATATTGAGGAAACATGGATGTGGATGATAAAATACACCCTAGTAAATTTCAAAGTATAAACAATCTCGAATAAAAATGAGATTGTGATATTTCCCTTACCTTGGGTCCGATTTGCTTCGTAAGTGTCTGAACCTCCAGTATAATGATTTAAATAATGTAATTGACTTATTCCAGAATCATACTAATTGTTATGATATCATATATGGTTCACTTATGACTTTATTTTACCCGTTCTTTTGTAAATTCCATGTTAAAGAGCGTTTTGGGTAAAATCGTTTCATTTATCGTAGGTGTTTGGACTTGTTGTTCTTGACATTATTATTACTTATATCATGATTCAATTACTTCCATAATATAAAACATGATTTATATATCATATATATTCAGTATATATATATAATATATAGATAAATGAAATGAAACACATCGTTCATGGAGACGGTAGTCCGTATGTACGCATGAACGTTGTTTTCCTTTCCTTATTGTCTTAAATGGAAGTAAGTAGATGAAAAACATATATACATAAATCCAGTAGCTTCATAATGTCATATATTTCATTATTATTGCTTATATATACTTTATAATCATTCTTAAATGGTTAACATGGAGAATGAATCTCATCACGTCGTGGAGACGGTAGTCCGTACGTACGCACGAGCGATGATATCGTTCTCATGATCGTGAAATTGTGTTGAAGTGTATGTATACTATTTCAGTATCAATATCAATTAATAATAATCATATATAGTTACTCATTACACCATTATACCCATCCAATTAAGGTGGTGGCAGAAAATAGATTACACCACGGCGTGGAGACGGTATTCCGTACGTACGCACGCGCGGTGATTTCCTTTTTCCGTAGGATGGATAGAAGGTTAATAAGAGTTGTTTAATATTTATAATAAAATATCAGTATATATGAAATAATGATTTTATTACTTTATCATGAAACAACTAAAGAAGAAGAAGTTGAAGTAGAAAGAAATTGAAAAAGATCGGTAATGGATATTACCTCTTTTTGACGCGCCTTCACTTAACCTCCACTTAAAGAACTACGGATGGTCATTAAAGAAGACCAGGACCTCTAGGATGATACTAGAGAAGTGGAGAAGATATTGTGGCAGGGGTTGGCCGAGCATGAATGCTCAAATTTGTGTGAGGATGAGAGGGAGGAGGTGCCCTTTTATAAGGGAGGAGAGGGGTACCTTTGAATAACAAAAAATATTATTTTATTATAAAGTCATGTTTGGTTTTAAATAGCTCCAAATTGATATATTTCAAAGATAAGGTGGGGATGGGTCGAAATAATCTCATCCAATAGAATTTAGACAAGTTTAGGATCCTATTTTAACCTTATCATTTAGATTTAACATTTAGTTAAATAATTGTACTTTTACCATGTCTTCTTGTGTCCTTACACTATAAGGTTAATAAACTTATTATAAGAAGACAAACGAACCCCAAGTTGTTTATTATTAATATATATAACCTTATCTAAGTCATTTGGCCTAAACTTAGATTTTTAGGAATAAAATAACAATTAATAATATAATATTTGTTTTAAAAACTATTTTATGTCAAGTTTGACACTATTTAGTAATTGATTTTTGTGAAACTCATAACAGAATGCTAAGTTCGAAAAAAGTTAATAAAATCAATAAGAACATGTAATATTAACTTATAAAATTATTGGAATTCATAATAAGTCTCAAATTATATTTATTTTGGTATTTATAACATCAATTATGTCAATATTTCATTAATAAGATAATTACTGCATCATCGTTGTGTCATAAATAAATTAAATTATTTAATGTCTAAAAATTACAAATAAAATACCATTATGTAGGAAATATTTTTATCTTTCTAATGAATATTTATTGTCCAATTTATCTTATGTATTACCCCATATTAAAAATGTTTTAGTAAATAAACTTTGATTTTACCTTTTTTAACCCTTCTTTAAATAAATTAATAATAAATGTCCTAATATAATACAAGTGGGCCTAAATGGTCATATTTTATTACTATGTTTGTTTTTGGTCGAATTAA
Organism: Viscum album; assembly: GCA_963277665.1. Classification (NCBI taxonomy): domain Eukaryota; kingdom Viridiplantae; phylum Streptophyta; class Magnoliopsida; order Santalales; family Viscaceae; genus Viscum; species Viscum album. The sequence continues at coordinate 595,394,846 of OY728159.1, read as the reverse complement.
ACTTGTCCAATAGATTTAGGACATGTGTTAGGGTAATAATAATATCATTTCTACCCTTAATTACCCTATTTACTTTTTACCGTGGTAAAAAAAAGTAAAAAGTTACTATCCACCAAAAATTATTTTCCTCTAATTGAACCACATTTTAGTCCTTGATATTAACCATGTCTATTGGATTTTCTAAATTCCACTCACAGAAGAAGTAAAATTAAGTTTTATGAAAAATTCAGTTTTTTAACTACCACTTAGTGGTTTCACTATTCATCAAAAATTGAAAGTTTTCAGAAAAATATCAAAATTTCACCCTAGGATAATTTCGATATTCCGAATCCAAAAATGAATTCCATTTTGAAAAATAAAATTTACAAAATTTCAAAAAGTGGTTATTACTATTCATAACGGCTAGTTTTAATAATATTTTAATAGCATATTGTTGTTTATTGAAACTCGTTATTGCGTACTACACACGCTATCGAGGAAGGTCGCGATTGCGTGTAATGAAAGGAAAGTCAAGGATGCGTGTTGTGCAAGCTCCTTTTGGTGTATCGTACAACACAAGACATTAGTGAAATTAAAAAGAATATTTTTCATAAAATCTTGGGCTGTTACAATTATTCTAGGAGTACCCAATCCATGTAACAAGTCATGAAACTGTTGAGTAGGGTTGAGGCAGTATGACCTTAAACTATGTGAAATGTCCTGATTATACAATGTTAAACTATTTCATGCATTGTCATCACTATGTGATTCTCAAATTCATACTCATCATCCCCATTTACATGACATAAAATTGTATACCATCTCAGGTCCTCTCCCATGAGGTCTATCCCAAATGTAGGCATGATCATGATTCAGACCAATATGTTCACCCAGTGTACTTTTATCCAGGTGACATAACTTCAAGAGTGTTCGACTTTATCCAAACATAGCATCATACCATCACTAGGCTTTTCATACCATCTATTTCAGATCCTCATTCCCTCTCAAATCTGTAGGATCCCCTTAATGGATAGGATTCTCCTCTTTGAGGGTCAATTACCATCTTTAGTCGATATTTTAGAGTATATCTGAAATCACTTCGAGTTTGGCCTATTGTATTCAAGAGTGGTCTGCGGCTGGACCTCATTTGTTTGTTCCCGTTTTAGGGTATCATGATATAGATTTTGTGATTCAAATTTAGTAAATTGATATCCTCTGTCATCATTCTATCTTTACTGAATTCCAAATTTGGGGTATCATTATTCAAATTCATCATTCCCATTTGTTTAGATCTATTCCAACATGCATGGTGTCACCCCCCACGTTCACTAGAGTATGCAGGAAAGATCATTTCGGCTATTTGGAGGACCCTATTATTTGGTCAAGACCCCTCTGTTGTTTCAAAAACACTGGGTGGTTATCCAGACCCCATTTTATTTAATGTTTTTTCGACAATCTCATACTAAAAGTGAATAATTATGAATTATTTTCTTGTTTCTCATGTCAGGTATGGCCCACATGAGCTTTTGAATCGATTTCTAATTAGATCATGGTTATGGTTAAAAGACACTAAAATATGCCTGAAATAAAATGATAAGTCTATGAAAAAAATTCATGATATGAAAACAAAGATTGAGATATGTTTATGAGTTCGTCCAAAATATGGCACTTATGGATCAACCCATTTGATGGATTTCTCTAGTGCTACCACCTTCTGGATCGTATCCTCTAGGTCTACTTCAAGATCCTTGATATCCCTCACTTCATCAACAGTTTGAAAGAAGAAATCATTAGGTTTGGATTGAATTATCATCTACTCATCTTGGAGCTCAATCATTTTATGGATTTCTTGGACTTCATGATCTTAGGCATCCTCTAGCTAGACCTTAAATTATGAAAAAAGTTCAAAATGGCTAATTATAAATGACACTCATTCATTTAATTCCTATTCAAGGCATCAGAATTCTTACTCAACTTTATGGAACTTCTTGTACTCTCATATTCTTTTTGACACTTGGAAATATCAGAGCGAAGACTACTTTTTAATATCATCTCATCCATATAATCACAGATTATTATATTAAGTTGTTGATTGTCTACCCCTACGGTATAGAGAAAGCATATTCATGTGTTAAGTGATCACATTTGGATCATCCATTCTACAAGACAATCATTGAGGAATCATTTGATGAACATACATTCCATTAATCACATTATAGGAAACTCCTCTGCCGCATCGGGATCAAAGTCATCCATCTCCTCAGGATTGGTAGGCCTGTACTCAGGAAACATCTCCAGGAGTTTAGAGGCAGGGTCCTCTTTTGGAACTCTTTCCTCTTCAACACCCTTAATCCCACTTTCCTGGAGCTCATCCATGACATCATCATCACCCACGATGGAAACTTCTTGATCTCTGGGTGCTATGGAGGGACCAACATCAATAGTTGGCTCTACAAGATATGGTGAAATCACTAGAAGAGGTGCAATAGTTGTTACAAACATGATTGTTTTCTGAGCAACCAAATATGTGATGGCTACATTGGTAACCAATATCATGGTCAACTGAGCCCTCCATTAAAAGATGTGATCCTACAAAGGAAGAAACATATAAGTTCCAAGAGCAGTAGTGTCCAATTCCTAAGTGACAGCAGGAGCTTCCACAATAAGAGATTGCTCAACACTTATTAATTCAATAATCAACGTTGGTTCCTTCTGGATTGTTAGAATATCTTGAGAATTTGAGGTTTATATTTCATCCCTTCCTTCTAGTTTGTCTCTTCCTATGTCGATTATGGCTAGTACTTCGACCACTTCAACCATGGTGGGTTCTTCGCCCTGCTCGATCCCAAATGCAGACTAATGAGTTTGTTATTCCACATGCATGGGTACATATTCATCCCCCACCGAGAAGAATTCCTGACTATAATCAATGATGAGTACCGAAATAGGGTATAGATTGGTTAGTGGATCTTAATTATGATAAAATATGGTCTAGTGGAGATAAGAGTTTATACTCACCTAGGGTTGTACAACAAGTTCCATGTAAAAGCCTGCGATCACGCCACTCTCACATGGGCTTCCCAAGTAGATGATTGTTTTTGGAGGTCTCTCACCTCCAAGACCTTCACCACCCAAAATCCTATTCTCCCTATTCATATTATCTCTCTTCAATGTCTTCCTCTTCTTCCTCATACACCACTTCCTCATATTCTTCTTTTTTTCCCTCATCTTCATCATCCTCATATAACATCTTCTCAGCGTTATGCTTCTAGACAAGCATCCCATTCATTGAGGGATGTGGTTCATCATACCTTCCTCGTTGGAATGCATACATATCCATGGATATCAGTTATTCATGTAAAAAATGGAATTTTACCCTCTCTACCCCCTGAATGTGCCATGTGTATGGAAATTCAAGACCAGTGTGCACCAGTCTCTGTTATAGCTCTTTTATGGACATTGATTGTCGTAGTGTCGTCCATATAGACCATTGAGATACGAAATGGATTTGGTGGTATGATTTATGAGATTCTATAGTTTCTTACAAGGAGTTATTTATATGGGTCAGGAGTCCACCCATAAGACTACCCCTCTTCAGAAGGCAGAGGTTCATTCTCTCCTTTGGATGCTCCTACCGACAAATTTCCAGCCCGCCCTGTTCCAAATTCCTGGATAATTTCTTGTCTCACCTCCCTAGTAGTACCTTATCTACTTCCCCGCTATCCCAACTCCATGTCGGATGCCTTGATTTTCTAAATGGTCTTGCACAAATTCTTATATAGGTATGTTTCTATCTAATGGTCAGAATACTCTGTTGATAGGCCATCATTGAAATCGGTAGGGGGAAGGCTGATGACTTCCTCAAAACCTATATTTTAGAGAATGATCCATAGTTGGAAATGTATACAAGGATTTCTCTCTTCCCAAATGACTATATATACATTCTTTGAAATCTACTCCATGAACCTGAACTGTCTCTAAAACCATGTAAACACATACAGTTGGAAAAAATATTTTTCCATCAATTTGGGAAAATAGCACACCATCATTGATGCTTGGAATGTACTCCATTTGCTCTAATGGGCCTTGCTCATCATCTAACATATGGTCATCTCAGGTCTGAAATGGATGAATGTTGCGGTTTGTGTGGTTTTCGATATTGAGTTTTATCCATTCCTCTTTAAGCTCCAACGAGTAGATTCCTGCAATGCGCAGTAAGGATGGTCACAAACCGTCACTTGGATGAAGGATGGTATTTGGGAAGTCATTCCCACTGCAATGAGCTGCAACCCAACCATGGAGAATCTTGAATGATTCATATATCCTTATATTTATTCTCCCTCTATATGTTCATCCTAGAATGTTGTACATCATGTCCAACATCAGAACCCCATGATTAATAGTTTTCTTTTCCGCAATCATCCTGACCATCACTAGTGTCCCTGAATAAACCCTCATCCTCATGTCTAACATCGGCAGTAGCCACCCACATAGAAATATAGCAAAGAACCCATATTATGGTAAAATATGGTATATCCTGTCATTTATATTGATTCCCCATGATCAGTACTCACTTTCTTCCAGGATCTTCCAATATAATATTGCCTTACCACTCCAGGATGCATCTGAAAACTGCTTCCCTCGGCCTAGAATTTTCATCACATTGTTCTATGTCAGAAACAGACTCAACCAACCCAAATAGAATATGTACTTTAGTATGTAGAGGATTTTTAGATTATCCTTATCTAGATCTAATAGATTACATGTGAAAATATGGTTGCATGTCCAATCCCCCCAAACATTCTTTATTGGAAGGAACTCATCAAATTGATATCCTTCTGGGGGAATTCCCTTGATGCAATGGATGTATCACAGACTAATTCCTACCTCCTCGTGGTATATGTGGATCGTATTTGTATCCAGACCTCATCAACTAAACATATTTGGTACTAGGTATAGCTAATAGAAGAAGTTAAACTATGATATCCTCACTGCTTCGAATATCATGATAGACCACAGCTCTGAATCGAACTCCTCACATGTTCAACGTACCCAGTACATCCATGCCCATTCGCTCATGAAATTTACCCCAAACCTAAAGTCCCATTCCTGTCCAACTTTGGTATCATCAGTAATGCTACTTCTGATGGTGCACGCATAGTGATCTGGAGATTCCTCAGGATCCGTATCACTCCCTACAAAAGTCATGGTCTTCAAATTTTTGATTTAAATTTCCAGTTTTTATGTTTCCCTATAGGGGTGACAGTTTCACATATTATTGAACCATGGAAGGCTATCCTTATAGGTTACCTATGACTGTAGTGTATCTATAAAAAATCTTGTAATCTACACCTCTTCTGAAATAACGAAGTTCTATATTCGTAGATTGTCACTTAGAACATAATCCATTTGATATTGTATCAGCATATCCAAAATCATTTTATTATTAGACACGACTCTTCTCGCATGAATAATATTAGGTTTGATTATCATCAAGGTCCTCCTTGATGTAGGAGTAGTTTCCATCTAAGTGTTTGTAGATTGACATTCCATTTATGTCAGGCCCTAAACTCACAAAGGTTCTTGTGTAAAAGAATGGGGTTTTGTACTGCAAGATAGGATGTTGCACACAAAATGTGCCTAGGTCACACAAAAATATACCACTATGTTGGGTCTATTCAAGAATTTATTGTTGGGTGAAGGAGTCTACAAGATCATGAAAAATTCAAACAAAATGAAAGACCATTCACATATAAATGAATATCTTTCATGCAATAGAGAAATGTGGCTTGTCATGTGGAAAAGGAAAAGTGGGAACATAAGAACTCCCCGGCGTATTTATAGGCCTGTGTCAGCCCTTTCATGAGAATAGAAGTGGGTTTCATGCCGAATGAACATTTTTTAATGAAAAAACCATCAGGTTCTTAGCTTCTCTGTGTGACCCTCATAATCAGAACTTCGTGGCCCCCATCGGTTCTGATTTTGATGGGGGGCATTTGATGGTTCCAAATTTCTTGTATGGCCATAAATGCCCATTTTTATGTGAACGAAATGATTTTTTCAAATTGGCGGACAATCATTAGATATCCAATGGTGGTTCCATAAAGATTCCAGAATTGTACACAATATTGATAGTTGCGTGCAATATCTTACATACCAAATGCAATGTAAAATTGAATCTTTCATGTCATCCATCAGAAAAATTTCCAAGTAAGTGGCTTGAAGGCAAATTATCTGATACCCAATATTGTAAACTAAAATGAATGATCTTTCACAACCAATTCAATGTCAAAAGTCCACTTGCGTGAAGCTCACCCTATGCATAACCGCGAATGATTTTTTTCTATAAATAGAAATGTAATCCCAATCGTTGGAAGATGGTGATAGAAGAAGAACGGATGCTCTTCTGCATATATGTTATCCATTATGGAACTCCATGAATGAAAAAGTATCAAGGTACTATATCTTGAACGATTGGTCTCCTAGGGGTCCTTATTAAGGTGGACTCACTAAGGATCAATCCTCGCCCATTTAAAATTACGCCAATGCATTTTCAAGAAAAATATTCCACTTGCATGCAAGAGTTACCTTATATTAGGCTAATCTTACATGCAGTGTTTTCCTATGAGCGTAACCACTCATGTTTCATGCACCCATAGAAACATGTTTGCAACCCCTTATCTTGTATTCACCCCTTAAATGTTGTGTGTGACCCTCCATGTTCTCACCATGTGTCGTCCTTACCATAAGACTTCATGTCTTAGATCCTATTATGCATGACACCCCTGTCTTGCGCATATATTTCCAATATAGCCCTCCGATATTGTAAGATGTGATTTCAGGGTCCCATTGACGATGCTTCATGTTGTTTTTCATTGCCTCATTCTTCTTCGCATAATAAATTTAACGACTATTGCATCTTCACATAGCCACACTACTGTGAGACACTTAATAGATCACTCCATAACACTTTATTCACATGGAATTGTCGGTTCCTTCTCTTCACAAAGGGTTAAAGTGCACTTGTTATGTAAGACATAGAGGTGGGGTGTGAATCCTCACTGTCCGAGCTACATGACGTTAGACATCCATGCACCCACGTCCTCGACACAAGGCGTTAAACTATTATGGACACATGGGTTGTAGGTTGAAGATGATCAGGGAGTAGATGGGCACAGGTTCCCTCAAGCTGTAACACCCCAGAATGATAAAGGGTTAGATGACTTAATGAAAAGACTCATGTCAACAAAGTGAACCTTCCTATTCGGGAGCATGTCTGATTAGAACTCCACAGTTAAGCGTGCTTGTCCTGGAGTAGTGATCAGGATGGGTTACGTTCTGGGAAGTTTTGTAGGATGTGTGTGAGTGAGGACAAAACACACTGGAAAGGACATGTGTTGGCCTATGGGGAAAATCATTAGTCAGATGACTCGTTCGGGCATGTGGGTGGACCCTAGGGTGGGCCCCACGTGTCTGCGGGGGAAACTGGTGATACCTGGTAGGCCAGGACCCGACGACCATGTTAAGGAGGGGTGGTTGTGCTGTCACTAGGACCCATTTGTCAGATTTGTATCAGAGGTGGTACCATGCCTTAAGTGTGGTGCACTGCCTGGGTTGAGATGTAGGGCCCACAACAAGGACGTTGTGCTCTAAAGGGGGGGTGATTGTAACACCCCAGAATGATAAAGGGTTAAATGACTTAATAAAAATACTCATGTCAACAATGTACACCTTCTTATTCGGGAGATTATCTGATTAGAACTCCAAAGTTAAGCGTGCATGGCCTGGAGTAGTGATCAGGATGGGTGACCTTTTGGGATGTTTCTCAGGGTGTGTGTGAGTGAGGACAGAACACACTAGAAAGGACATGAGTTGGCCTGTTGGGACAATAATTAGTTAGATGACTGGTTCGGGCATGTGGGTGGACCCTGGGGTGGGTCCCACGTGTCTGCGGGGGCAACTGGTGGTACCTGGTAGGCCCGGACCCGACTGCCATGTTAAGGTGGGGTGGTTGTGCTATCACTGGGACCTAGTTGTGACACATTCTCTCTCTTTCCATCGGATCTTTGTCACCATACGCACCTTGGGAAGACTCTACATAAGCCCTGACACCCTTTGATGGGGTGATTTAGGTATGATGGCCATATCCTCCTCGCATGTCTAGATACCCTACATTCCCATCAGGCATCCCTCCAAGAGTATGTCCCAATATCAATCTCCCTAGTCTGCAAACCACACGTAATCCATGCTCCATTCCTCAAAAACAAACCTTTCATGGCATTGTCATCGGGTCTTTGTTGCCTCTTGTTTCTCACACTAAGAAAGACTCACATGGGATTAGAGTATGAATCGTCCATGACACCCATTTTGGTCTTCCTTAGTGTGTAAGCCCCATCCTCCACAACAGATCTACATTGAATTTTATATTTTCCATTTCTATGAAATGTATGTATGAAGACTCTATGATGTTCAAATGCATCACCCATCAATCCCGGCCACTTCACTTCATATCACCCTCATCAAGCAAGACTTTAAACCATACATGTTCAAACTAAAGTGGTTTTCATCCCTATATCCTGGTACATGGTATGTTGGAAGCCTTCCCAATGTTCAACCCCAAACATCAGTAAGATTTGGCATCTCCATTTTTTGGGACCCACATCCTTGGTCCGCCCCATAGTTGGGTCAGACTAGTTCTCAAGCAAATAACCCTGCATAAGCCCCACCCTTAATCCTTTCTCCTATAACTAAGATTTTTCCTATTATAATGGGATGCTAACCATGAGTAATATCCAATATGTTTTCGGGTTGATGTCCTTTTTGTACACCCTGAATCCATGCCCCATCCTGAACAAATGTGGGATTGGATCCCTATCTTCTACACAGGGTACATTAAATGACTCTTGGAGGATCAATCCTAGCAAGTGGTAAACCATGGTTTCCCCATTTTAGGTTCCCAAGAATCCTCAGATCCATCCTCATTTAAAATTTTGATCCACCCATATATCAAACCTATCATGTGCTCTGTTATTAGGATACACTGATCTGGTACTCTCCTACCAATGTTCTGATCAGTACAACCCATCTTTGAAAGAGTTCAAACGCATGTAATATGGTGTGTAAAACATGGAAAGCTGATGAAAACCATGGATACATGCCTCTGGCATTCAATTCCCCACACTCGACGTGAGATGTCTCAAGCTTCCTTTCCCTAAAGAATACCTATCATAAGGGGTGTATGTCTAGGTGTACCGGTGTTTCAATGTGTATACATGCCAGTGATGTCCAAAATGACTACTTCATATACCCATGGTTACTCCCCTGACATGAACCCTTTGATTTCCTAATAGAAGTAGCGCAATTAATCGGCGTCCACAATAATATGTTAGCCAGAGTGAGATTCGATAATAGTGTATTTAATCTATGAGGGAGTCCAAAACAAGGTGATGAATTCCAAGAAGGAATCCATAGAAATAGTGACCAACATCCCATCAAACTATTTCGACCAAGGATAAAATCTACATGAATAAGATACAGATGCATGAATGTTGGGAAAAACTAGGGTGTGGTAGCACGACAACGTGCACCCCAGTGAACACATTGAAAACATTGATATCAAATATTTTTTTCAATGTTGAGATATAAATAATTGGGTATATGTTCTTGTTTCACTTCACTGATGATTTCATTATGTCAGTTGATGTTGTTTTATACTATGCCACTCATAATTCATTTGCAAAATCTTCATAGGAGAGATATTGTTGTACCACTTCAAGTGAACCATTTTTTCAACCAAAACCTCATAGTAGATGTAGTAAACAATGTCTAAGATTTTTTCCAATATGTCAAACCATCCCCCATTTTAGTTCTACGGATAGAAACTCAAAATATAGATAATAGAGATCAATTATCTGAGTTTCTTCATCAACCAAATGTTGTAATTCTCATGTTTTAATGACGATTAATCATGTTTAACATGTCAAAAATCATGTATGAGTCCTATAAACTGTGTTTAATATTAATCTATTAGGTTTCATTATGATTATGCTTAATCTAAATCCAATCATTGAATATTAATTCTTATGAATAATTATAGATATTTAGCTAAGTCTGTGACACCATATGTTTGATATTGGTTCTAGATTTTCCCAATGTCTATGACACCAATGCTTTCTACGAGTTCTAGATGTTAGTAAAGGTCCTAAAACCATTTTTCAGCTAATGTTTCCAAGGCACTGTAATAAGAAACTGTTCTAAATTTTGACAAAGGACTTGACATTCGTACCCTATTAAAAGAGGGCATGACGTCATAACACTATTTTCTGTATCTCTTACTACTTGTTATAGAATTCTCAATGGACCAGAAACTGTGATCATGCAATCAGATCTAGATTTTCATAATGAATCTTCTACCACAATACTTCTATCATTATCACACAGTAGTGATTCCTCAATTGATAACGTATCAGACACCGCTCTAGTGATACCACTTAGAGGAAAAAATGTTGACACGGTGCTAATTGACTGTCTCACCATGACTATCTCACCATTACTATATCACTGTGATTACCTCAACAGAGCTATGAAATTGTCCCATACCTAAAAATTTATTTATTTTTCAATTAAATATAAAAAACATTTATAACAGTCATATTTTACTCATTTAATGACACTAATATAATAAATCTTCTTTGGTAGTCTTATTAGCATGCAGTACGAGGTACAAGACATTGAGATCGTCCTCCCTGTAGAATATAACATAGATATACCAAAGATAAAATTCATGGTTGAACAAGAATAAAAAGTTAGGTCAAGAAATGGATTGCATGAAAAAAGTAGAATATAGATACACTGAAGACACTACTAAAAAATACCCTATACCAACGGTTTGGAACTATTGGTATAGGCCTCCAAACTATTTGTATAGGCTATACGAGTGGTTTGGATAAAAATTTCCATGTAATCCATGAAGATATGTCTATAACAATGGTATTGAAAACTATTTTTATAATTAATATGAAAATCCATAACAAGGGTTCCATAAACCCTTGGTATATGTAATTCAAAAAATAATAATCTTGTTAGTTTTGATCCCAGCACCTCCCGGTTGTGATTGAATGACCTAACCACTAACCTAACAAAATTTTGTGAAAATAATTTCATAAATATATTTATGTATTATCATAAGTATTTTAAATTTTTATTTATTTAATTTCCACTGTATGATGATTGAATTAAACATATATGTACCTATACCCACGGTTCTCAAAACTGTTGGTAGAGACCTATTCCAATAGTTTTGAGAACTGTTGGTATATATTTTTTTGATTTTGGGACCTATACCAATTGTAACAGCCCAAGATTTTATGAAAAATATTCTTTTATGACTTGTGTTGTATGCTACACCAAAAGGAGCTTGCACAACACGCATCCTTGAATTGCCTTTCATTACACGCAATCACGACCTTCCTCGATAGCGTGTGTAGTACGCAATAACGAGTTTCACTAAACAACAATATTCTATTAAAATATTATTAAAACTAGCCGTTATGAATAGTAATAACCACTTTTTGAAATTTTGTAAAATTTATTTTTCAAAATGGAATTCATTTTTGGATTCGTAAAATCGAAATTAGCTTAGGGTAAAATTTTGGTACTTTTCGGATAACTTTCATTTTCTGATGAATAGTGAAAATTACTAAATTTTAATTAAAAACAACTTTTTTAATCGAAATAATTAATAGTGATAAATTATTAATTTGAGTGGTTTTAAAGTATATCTAGAATATATTTTTACAATTCAATACAATTTTGGTCATTAGATGTAACTTCACCTTTACACCAGACATAAACAAGTGTTAATCTTTTGATAGTTATTATCTCTTAAAAACACGCTATTTGTTGTGACAACAGAAATTTATAAAATTAATTAATGCAACTTATAGGTTGGGAATTTTGTAAAATAGAAATCATTTTTGAACATTGAATATCAATTATTGCTTAGGGTGAAATTTTGGCATTTTTCTGAAAAACTTTAATTTTTGATGAATAGTGAAACTACTAAGTGGTAGTTAAAAAAATTAATTTTTTAATAAATCTTAATTATACCAATTCTGTGAATGGAATTTCAAAAATCTGAGAGACACGGTTGATGTCAGTAAGTAAAATGTGGTTCAATGAGATGAAAATAATATTTGGTGAATAGTAACTTTTTACTTTTATTTACCACAGTTAAAAGTAAATAGGGTAATTGAGGGTAAAAATGATATTATTACCCTAACACATGTCCTAATCCTATTGGAAAAGTGTATCTCGACCAAAAAAAACCTTAAGTGTAAAATATTATCATTTAGGCCCACTTGGATTAGATTAGGACATTTATTATTATTTAATTCAAAGAAGAGTTAAAAGAGTTAAAATCAAAGTTTATTTACTAAAACATTTTTAATATAGGGTTATACATAATATAATTTAGACTATAAATATTCATTATAAAGATAAAAATCTTTCCTACATAATGGTATTTTATTTGTAATTTTTTATACTTTAAATAATTTAACTTATTTAGGACCCAATGATGATGTAGTAATTACTTTTTTAAGAAAATATTAAAATAATTGATGTTATAAATGCCCAAATAAATGTAATATTAGACTTTTTATGAATTCCACTAATTTTCTAGGTTAATATGACATGTTATTATTTATTTAATTAACTTTTTTAGAACGTATCATTCTGTTATGATTTTCAAAAAAAACAATTACTAAATAGTGTCAAAACTGACATAAAATAGTTTTTAAAACAAATATTATATTATTAATTGTTATCTTAGTCCTAAAAAGCTAAGGTTCGGCCAATTAACTTAGATAAGGTTATATATATTAATAATAAACATGTTGGGGTTCGTTTGGCTTGATATAGTAAGTTTATTAACCTTATAGTGTAAGAACACAAGAAGACACGGTAAAAGTAAAATTATTTATCTTAATGTTAAATCTAAATGATAAGGTTAAAATAGGAAACTAAACATGTCTTAATTCTAATTTATGAGAGTATTTAGACCCATCCCCACCTTAGCCTCGAAATAAATCAATTTGGAGCTATTTAAAACCGAACTTGACTTTATAATAAAATAAAATTTTTTGTTTTTCCTAAGATGCCCCTCTCCTCCCTTATAAAAGGGCACCTCCTCCCTCTCCTCCTCACACCAATTTGAGCATTAAAGCTCGGCCAACCCCTGCCAAAATCTCTTCTCCACTTCTCTAGTATCATCCTAGAGGTCCTGTTCTTCTTAAAAGACCAATTTTAGTGCCCTAAAAGGAGGTCTCAAAGATGCACTTCAAAGAAGAGGTAATATCCATTACCGATCCTTTCCAATTTCATTCTTCTTCAACTTATTCATCTTTAGTTGTTTCATTATGAAGTGATAACATCAGTATCACTCCTATACTGATATGTTATTATAAGTATGAAACAACCCTATTTAACCATCTATCCATCCTACGGAAAATGAAATCACCGCGCGTGCGTACGTACGAAATACCGTCTCCACGCCGTGGTGTAATCTATTTTCCGCCGCCACCTTAATACGATGGGTATAATGGTGTAATGAGTAACTATATATGATTATTATAAAGTGATATTGATACTGAAATAGTATACATACACTTCAACACAATTCCACGACCATGGGAACGATATCATCGCTCGTGCGTACGTATGGACTACCGTCTCCACGACGCGATGAGATTCATTCTCAATGATTAACCATTCATGAATGATTATAAAGTATATATAATATGTACTAATGAAATATACGAAATAATAATGATACTGGATTTATTTATATTTATATGTATGTCATCTACTTAATTTCATTCAATTCAATAAGGAAATGAAAACAGCGTTTATGCTTACGTACGGACTACCGTCTCCATGAACGGTGTATTTCATTCCATTTATTGATATTATATATATATATATTATGAATATATATTATATATAAATCATGTTTTACATTCTGGATATAAGTAATCATGATCCATGTAATCATATTAATAATTACAAGTTAGAAACACGAATGACAAATGAGATGATTTTACCCAAAACACTACTGTAACACGAATTTACAAAAGAACGGGTTATATAAAGTCATAAGTGGACAATATATGATATAATAACAATGAATATGATTCTGGAATAAGTCAATAACATGATTTAAATCATTATACAGGAGGATCAGACACTTACAAAGGAAATCGGACCTAAGGTAAGGGAAATATCACAATCTCATTTTTATCCGAGATTGTTTATACGTTAGTATTTACTGGGGTGTATTTTATCATCCACATCCATGTTTCCTCAATATGTAATATTATTTCCATCCACCTAAAATTGTTTAAATCCAATTTTACCCTTCGGTGAGTTTTTAGTAAAAGATATGAAAGGAATCTTTTGTCATTTTTCGTACTAGGTACTTTTTGACTTTTTCGACAAAAGTACGAAGAATGTTTTTTAACTTATACGGCCTGAATGGATTTTTAAAACATTATTTCCAAGAAGCATCATTTACAAGTTTTCATGTTTATTTTTAATAAACTTCTTTTAGTTAAAATTTTATGACATGTTAAGAAAGGAAAAATGTTTTTGAAGAAGAAAGGATATTTTCCTCAAGAATGGAGTTCAAGTGTTTTATCAAAATTATTTTCCATCTAAGATAACAAAGGGTTCTGTTTTTATCCCTATTATTACATAGATTTGATTATGTTGTGATGGAAATATTTTTATGAATTCCTTTATCTTATATGAATTTTTTTATGATGTCATGTTGTTTAAGAATCCCATTTTTACTATATGGGTTATGCAATGATGTATGATTTATGATTTTGTGGCACACATAAGAATGGTATCATTATGAGATGGGTGGGACCTATATCTCCCTCCAATGCATTGGGTAAAGATTTTATATCTCATGAGATAGACAGGGCTGGAACGGTATGTTATACCGGTTCAGTGAAACCGGACTGGAACGAGGGTGACTCGGTTCAGAAACGGACTTTGTCCACTAAGATAGTCTTGGCAATGAGTCATGACTAACAAGAAATGATTTTCCATGATTATGTTTGCATTCCACAAAGTTTAATGTTTTAAGTTATGATTATTTTGATTACGTTTCACTGCCATGATTTATCCCATGTTATGAAATTATGCTCTCTCTTACAGGTTAAGATTTCAAAAAGTTATGTTCTTATGAATATGATGTGATTGATTTTTCTTTTGTTTACCCTTATTGAGCATTTGAGCTCACCCTTTTATGTTTTCTTTTCCCCAGGATATAAAGAAAGGTTTTAGGTAAAAAAAAGGGAAGATCTTTATGGGAGATATTGAAGATCTTTCACCACGATTAGAAGATTTTATTCCGAGTTTCCAAAGACACTAAACTATTACGGTCCTTGTGTGTGTGTTTTGTTATGTACTAAGTATTCCGCAAAAGTAATGTAATATCTATGTACGTTAAGCTTCGGGTCTCTACAGTTGGTATCAGAGGAAAGGTTTAGTCATCCTTTGGAAACTAGGATGCGAAAACGTTAGTGAGATCCCTAGAGATATTTCTAAGGTATATCGAGGGATGTCCCTAAGGTTAAGTATACGTATAGGTTATAGTGATAGAACTATGCTAACGATCATAGAATTAAACCCAAGATGTTAGATATTGAAGGTACTCCCACTTTATTATGTTGTTTTCCCTAGCATGATTTTTGCCTCTCACACTATTCTTTTTGGGTTTTAGACGATGGCTGGAACCCGAAGGAACTGTGTTGATCAATGCAATGGACAATGCAATGATTGTCCTCCTGAACAAACAAATGTTTTGGGAGATGGATTGAAAAATATTATTGCTATACTTACACAAGCTATGAATCATTCTGGACTTCCAAATGAGCAGAGAAGGGAACAATATTCTATTGAGTCCTTCATGAGGCAACATCCACCTTCTTTCAGTGGGACTTCCGATCCACTTGTTGCTAAACAATGGATCAGTACCACTGAAAAGATATTTTCAGTTCTTCAAAGTTCTGAACATGATAAAGTCATCTTAGCAGTATATTGTTTGGAAGGTGAAGCTGATCAATGGTGGAATCTTATCAAGAATACGAGGCCAGGAGATGAAATTGAGTCCATGGAATGGGATGAGTTCAATAACTTGTTTTTCAGTAAGTACTTCCCTCATATTCTTCAAACAAAGATGGAAAAGGAGTTTCTTAAGATGAAGAAGAAGGATGATGAATCTGTTGGTATATACGAAGCAAATTTTACAAGACTTGCAAGGTATGCATCTGGCATTATCATCCAACCTGAAAGTAAATTTGATCGATTTTTCAGTGCCTTAAAACCAAGTCTTCGAAGGGCATTAGCTTTAAGAGACTTTAGTAGCTATGAAGAAATTGTGCGTTGTGCTATCAAGGTAGAAATGGAAGTTGGTGTCACATATCCATCTCATGGTTTTGACATGAAACGAAAGATGGAGTTCAAGGAGGAAATCTCAGAATAATGGTGAAAAGAAGATGAATGTTTCCTTATGCACAAAGTGTGGAAAGAAGCATGGTGGAGATTCTCTTAAAGGGACTATAAAATGTTTTAAGTATGGAAAAGAAGGTCATCGAGCAGCTGAGTGTCGAAGAAATGGAAAAAGGGATTCTAATGATGTGAATAAAGCAAACACTGCAGAGAACGCACAACCAACACTTCAATGCTTCAAGTGCAAGGAAATGGGGCATTATGTTAATAAATGCCCTAATCCACGGGTTTGTGATGATCGACATGAGCAACCTCTTAAGGAAAAGGACAAAGGGAAGTCACATGTGATCACTATTGGAAATGTTGAATATGACAACGATGTGGTGAAATGATTAAGTGTTTATATAATGGGATTCCAAAATAATGTTGTATCATGGAGTATTGGAATATTTATGTATTGGTCTAATGTGGTATTCAAAGTGATTGAGATATTATGCGCATAATGAAGGGAAAATGAGAAAATGAAATGTTTAACAGTATTAATGAGCTCATGATTGATATAAGGACTATGTGATATCATGGTTTGTGTATATAGAATTTTGAGGATTTTGATATGTGGAAAGTGTTAACTTTTAACTGCATTCATGTTTTCACTAAGTTTCAATGGGTATTCAAGAGAATACATGGTTAAGGACTTTGAATGTTTGGAATGTGACCAACAAAACATATCTTATGTTATATGGGGATCAACGATGGTATTAAATCTCTGGTAATCGTTTTCACTATGTTATGAGAGTGGACTGCAGTATTATGGATAAGCCTAGAGATTGGAATGGATTATGTTGGACATAAGTTAGTATTGTCTAAGGATAGATGTTTTTTCAATATTATTGATGGGATGTTATAGTAATATAGTTTTAGAAAAAGGACAACCTGCAGGACGGGCGACAACCCATCGCTTCGGACAAGGCTGTGGGAATCGAACCCACAACTGAAGTGCGACTGGCCTTTATCACCTACCACTGGCCTATAGGAAGTCCCTACATAGTAGAAACTAGTTTTATTATATTAAGAAGTATGATATATGAAGTATAAGTCCATTTTAGGAACCATATATGATTAATCTCACTATAGATCGACTTATGTATATAATTTTTGCTAACCTTTTGTTTGAGACAGATGGAATGACCCGTCATTCCACCACATGATCTACTAACACTTCACGAATAACCAATTCAACTTCATTTATTTAATATATGAAGTGGAAATTGTTCAAGGCATGAACAACAGTGAGATTGTACCAAAATAAAGTAAGTATTTATTCTAATTCTAATTCTTCAACTTTAGGGAAATGATCTTGAAAACCAAAAATGTTGTCCTAGTGCCCTTATATCCGATGAATCGGATGGTACCCTAGATCGTCACAAATTTATGGCTTTGTGATTGCTGGATTTTCCATAGCCATGTTCTCTACCACTCTCCATCAGAACATGATGGTTAGATTTATCTTCCATATCCATATTTTCACCTATGTGGAAACCCAGTGATTAGTTTATTTGGGTAACCGTTACGTTTCATACTTTTGTTTTCAAAGAATTGTTTTGGTATTCCTTTTTACGATGTGGGTTTCTATTAAAGAAACTTTCAAGTAGTTAACCATTTATAACCCCGACGAATTTCGAGGGAGAAATTCATTTTAAGGGGGGTAGAATGTAACAGCACAAGATTTTATGAAAAATATTCTTTTTTGACTTGTTTTGTACACTAAACCAAAAGGAGCTTGCACAACACACATCATTGACTTGCCTTTCATTACACGCAATCGCGACCTTCCTCGATAGCATGTGTAGTACGCAATAACGAGTTTCACTAAACAACAATATGCTATTAAAATATTATTAAAACTAGCCGTTATGAATAGTAATAACCACTTTTTGAAATTTTGTAAATATTATTTTTCAAAATGGATTTCATTTTTGGATTCGTAATATCGAAATTAGCTTAGGGTAAAATGTTTGTACTTTTCGGATAACATTCATTTTCTGATGAATAGTGAAAATTACTAAATTTTAATTAAAAACAAATTTTTTAATCGAAATAATTAATAGTGATAAATTAATAATTTGAGTGGTTTTAAAGTATATCTAGAATATATTTTTACAATTCAATACAATGTTGGTCATTGGATGTAATTTCACATTTACACCAGACATAAACAAGTGTTAATCTTTTGATAGTTATTATCTCTTAAAAACACGCTATTTGTTGTGACTGTAGAAATTAATTATAAAATTAATTAATGCAACTTATATGTTGGGAATTTTGTAAAATAAAAATCATTTTTGAACTTGGAATATCAATTATAGCTTAGGGTGAAATTTTGGCATTTTTCTGAAAAACTTTAATTTTTGATGAATTGTGAAACTACTGAGTGGTAGTTAAAAAAATTAATTTTTTCATAAATCTTAATTTTACCACTTCTGTGAATGGAATTTCAAAAATATGAGAGACATGGTTGATGTCATTAAGTAAAATGTGGTTCAATGAGATGAAAATAATATTTGGTGAATAGTAACTTTTTACTTTTATTTACCACGGTTAAAAGTAAATAGGGTAATTAAGGGTAAAAATGATATTATTACCCTAACACATGTACAAATCCTATTGGACAAGTTTATACCGACCACAAAAACCTTAAGTGTAAAATATTATCATTTAGGCCCACTTGGATTAGATTAGGACATTTATTATTATTTAATTCAAAGAAGAGTTAAAAGAGTTAAAATCAAAGTTTATTTAGTAAAACATTTTTAATATAGGGATATACATAATATAATTTCGACTATAAATATTCATTATAAAGATAATAAGCTTTCCAACATAATGGTATTTTATTTGTAATTTTTTATACTTTAAATAATTTAATTTATTTATGACACAATGATGATATAGTAATTACCTTTTTAAGAAAATATTAAAATAATTGATGTTATAAATGCCCAAATAAATGTAATTTTAGACTTTTTATGAATTCCACTAATTTTCTAGGTTAATATGACATGTTATTATTGATTTCGTTAACGTTTTTCAAACTTATCATTCTGTTATGATTTTCAAAAAAATCAATTACTAAATAGTGTCAAAATTGACATAAAATAGTTTTTAAAACAAATATTATATTATTAATTGTTATTTTATTCCTAAAAATCTAAGGTTCGGCCAAATGACATATATAAGGTTATATATATTAATAATAAACATGTTGGGGTTCGTTTGGCTTGATATAGTAAGTTTATTAACCTTATAGTGTAAGAACACAAGAAGACACGGTAAAAGTAAAATTATTTAACTTAATGTTAAATCTAAATGATAAGGTTAAAATAGGAACCTAAACATGTCTAAATTCTAATGGATGACAGGATTTCGACCCATCCCTACCTTAGCCTCGAAATAAATCAATTTGGAGCTATTTAAAACCGAACATGAATTTATAATAAAATAATATTTTTAGTTTTTCCTAAGATGCCCCTCTCCTCCCTTATAAAAGGGCACCTCCTCTCTCTCCTCCTCACACCAATTTTAGCATTAAAGCTCGGACAAACCCTTCCAAAATCTCTTCTCCACTTCCCTAGTATCATCCTAGAGGTCCTGGTCTTCTTAAAAGACCAATTTTAGTGCCCTAAAATGAGGTCTCAAAGAATCACTTCAAAGAAGAGGTAATATCCATTACCGATCCATTCCAATTTCATTCTTCTTCAACTTATTCTTCTTTAGTTGTTTCATTATGAAGTAATAACATCAGTATCACTCCTATACTGTTATGTTATTATAAGTATGAAAAAACCCTATTTAACCATCTATCCATCCTACGGAAAATGAAATCACCGCGCGTGCGTACGTACGGAATACCGTCTCCACGCCGTGGTGTAATCTATTTTCTGCCGCCACCTTAATAGGATGGGAATAATGGTGTAATGAGTAACTATATATGATTATTATAAAGTTATATTGATACTGAAATAGTATACATACACTTAAACACAATTCCACGACCATGGGAACGATATCATCGCTCGTCCGTACGTACGGACGACCGTCTCCACGACGCGATGAGATTCATTCTCAATGATTAACCATTCATGAATGATTATAAAGTATATATAATAAGTACTAATGAAATATATGACATAATAATGATACTGGATTTATTAATATTTATATGTATGTCATCTACTTAATTCCATTCAATTCAATAAGGAAACGAAAACAGCGTTCATGCGTACGTACGGACTACCGTCTCCATGAACGGTGTATTTCATTCCATTTAATGATATTATATATATATATATATATATATATTCTGAATATATATTTTATATAAATCATGTTTTACATTCTGGATATAAGTAATCATGATCCAAGTAATCATATTAATAATTACAAGTTAGAAACACGAACTACAAATGAGATGATTTTACCAAAAACGCTACTTTAACACGAATTTACAAAAGAACGAGTAATATAAAGTCATAAGTGTACCATATATGATATAATAACAATGAATATGATTATGGAATAATTCAATAACATGATTTAAATCATTATACAGGAGGTTCAGTCACTTACGAAGCAAATCAGACCTAAGGTAAGGGAAATATCACAATCTCATTTTTATCCGAGATTGTTTATACTTTAGTATTTACTGGGGTGTATTGTATCATCCACATCCATGTTTCCTCAATATGTAATATTATTTCCATCCACCTAAAATTTTTTAAATCCAATTTTACCCTTCGGTGAGTTTTTAGTAAAAGATATGAAAGGAATCTTTTGTCGTTTTTCGTAGGAGGTACTTTTTGACTTTTCCAACAAAAGTACGAAGAATGTTTTTTTAAATTATACGGCATGAATGGATTTTTAAAACCTTATTTCCAAGAAGCTTCATTTACAAGTTTCCATGTTTATTTTTAATAAACTTCTTTTAGTTAAAATTGTATGACATTTTAAGAAAGGAAAAATGTTTTTGAAGTAGAAAGGATATTTTCCTCAAGAATGGAGTTCAAGTGTTTTATCAAAATTATTTTCTATCTAAGATAACAAAGGGTTATGTTTTTATCCCTATTATTACATGGATTTGATTATGTTGTGATGGAAATATTTTTATGAATTCCTTTATCTTATATGAATTGTTTTATGATGACATGTTGTTTAAGAATCCCATTTTTACTATATGGGTTATGCAATGATGTATGATTTATGATTTTGTGGCACAGATAAGAATGGTATCATTATGAGATGCATGGGACCTATATCTCCCTCCAATGCATTGGGTAAAGATTTTATATCTCATGAGATAGACAGGGCTGGAACGGTAGGTTATACCGGTTCAGTGAAACAAGACTGGAACGAGGGTGACTCGGTTCAGAAAGGGACTTTGTCCACTTAGATAGTCTTGGCAATGAGTCATGACTAACAAGAAATGATTTTCCATGATTATGTTTTCATGACACAATGTCTAATGTTTTATGTTATGATTATTGTGATTACGTTTCACTGCCATGATTTATCCCATGTTATGAAATTATGATCTCTTTTGAAGGTTAAGATTTCAAAAAGTTATGTTCTTATGAATATGATGTGATTGATTTTTCTTTTGTTTACCCTTATTGAGAATTTGAGCTCACCCTTTTATGTTTTCTTTTCCCCAGGATATAAACAATGGTTTTAGGTAAAAAAAGGGTAGATCTTTATGGGAGATATTGAAGATCTTTCAGCATGATTAGAAGATTTTATTCCGAGTTTCCAAAGACACTAAAGTATTACGGTCCTTGTGTGTGTGTTTTGTTATGTACTAAGTATTCTGCAAAAGTAATGTAATATCTATTTACGTTAAGCTTCGGGTCTCTACACCAATGGTTTTGGACAAACTGTTGGTATATGGGGGATGTATACCAAGAGTTTGGCCAAACCATTGGTATAGGGTCTCTATAATGGACCTATACAAATGCTTTTGGCCTAAATGATGGTATAGGTCAAAATTAGTGGACCTATACCAACGGTTTGGCCATACCGTTGGTATATGTCCCCCTCTATACCAACGGTTTTTTCCAAACCATTGGTATAGGTCCAGATAAGTGACCTATACCAACGGTTTTGGCTAAACCTTTGGTATAGTTCCAAATTATTGAACAATACCAACGGTTTTCCCAAAACTATTGGTATCGATCATATTTACAGTAGTGATAACATGATAAAATCTCAATTCCTGGTGGCTAAACTATTTTTGATCAGAAACTCAAACATCCTCATAAGAAAACACATTTTGAGGAAAAAGAGCTAAAAAGAACATCTCATCGAACTAAAAACTGGAACACATGACTTGCGACACTCAGTTTTTACAAGAGGAATCAAAAATCACATCTGCTACATTCAGCATGTCTCAGGATTCCTAGAACAAAACAAATATAATTTCTAATCATTTATCATTATCTTGGCTCTATCGTGTACTTTTTTTATCACTTTTTTAGATGTGTGTGTACCTGTATTAGAAATTAACCATCTCCTACACGGAACATGTAGATAAAATATATCCTCACCTAAATATCATTTATACCTTGTTTCACCCATGTATAACTCTGGATGTTTTCTTATGTGACCTGATTGTTAGTTTTACCATTGAGAATAGTTAAAGGGGTCTTGTGGCCTAGATAGTATTGTGTAGTATTTTCAACCCTGATCCAGGGTTTGGATCAAATATTTATATATAATTTGTGGTGTATGGTGATCATAATGTTTGCTGAATTAAGATTCATCTTGAGACTGAACGGATTCTTTTTTCTGTTGTGTATTTCAATTTATTCATTCTCTGTTTTAATTCATTTTTCATAAAACTAAAATTTACATTGATAGTTAGTCTTGGATCTTAGTTGTTACTATTTGTACATATTATAGTAGTTTCAAATGTTTTATTAATAACTCATATTATTATAACTATGAATTAATCAATATTTTGAGAAATTATTTGAATAGTGAAATTATTATAATTTTACTACCTTGGTTTAATATAATGTTTTTATTTTTAATTGTGGGAATCATTTAAATAAAATATTTAATAGAAATTTTTATAGGAACTCAATTCACCACTCTCTTGACTGTCCTTACCTCACCAACATTTGATATCAGATGTGTTTTTAAATTCCCTATAGTCAAAATTTTTAATATGTTTGAAATATATTTCTACTATGATTGTAGTTGTATTTTAAAGATATATAAATTTTAGATAGTTATAAATTTCATGTTCTTTAAAATCATGTTTACTAATCATTGATAATATATTTGAAGGTGCTACAACCAACAGGCCTCCATTCATTAATGGAACAAATTATTCACAGTGGAATATTAAAATGAAAATGCATGTAGAAAGTATGGGTTTTGAGAATTAGTATTAGATTATATATGAATATAAAATTCCTACTACTAATAGGCCTACATGGGATGACCCAAATAAGGATTATTCTAACAATAATTGTAAAGCCATGAATTCCTTATATTTTTCATTAGGTGATGACGAGTTTAACAAAATTTATCCATGTTAAACAACCCATGAAATATGGGATACAATATCTGTTTCATATGATGAATCCTCTAGTGTTAAGGAAATGAGGCTAAAGACATATACTATTAAATATGATAACATCAAAATGAAGTGTGATGAGCCTATTTGTTACATTTATGTTAGGTTTAATGAAATTCTGAACATTGTGATCTCTTGGAGAAGATATGTTACATCTAAGGAACAAATGGAGATAATACTTAGATTCTTGCTAGATAGATGGTGAGGGACCATTATCTCTATTCGATAATCATGTGATATTATCAAGTGACTAGTCGAGGAGATGATAGTAAATTTGATGAAGTATGTGGAAGAATTAAAATTACACAAAGAAGTGGATGATGAACCCAATAATTAATCTATGGGATTCAAGACTACTACATCCAAACACAAGGGAAAGAAGAAATTACAAGCCCCTGTAGAATGTTATAGAAGTGAAACATCATCACAAGGTAGTGATTATGAAATCACTAAATTATCCATAAAATTTTAAAATTTTTATAAAAGAAAGAAGTTTTTTAGAAATCCCATTTTCAATGGAATAAATTATCACAAGGGAAACAGGAATAAGGATTTGAAAAGAAAAACTAAATATGATGAAATACTCTACTATGAATGTATGAGGAAGGGACATGTACATGATTATTGTCCCAAGTCAAAATATATTATGAGGTATGTGGATAAATATAGAAAGTATAAAAAGCAAATAAAATAAAAAATGGAGTCCTTCTAAGTATATTTCATGTGATTAGCATCTTTATATGATGATAATTCTAAAATTCCAACATTTGTTTTAAGAAAAATAATTAGGGGTACCCCTTGAGTCTCATATACAAAATCTTTATTATTCAGGAGACGAAATTGATTCTGAAAATATTACTAGTGAATAATTATTTGAA
This sequence comes from Viscum album, assembly GCA_963277665.1. Lineage (NCBI taxonomy): Eukaryota > Viridiplantae > Streptophyta > Magnoliopsida > Santalales > Viscaceae > Viscum > Viscum album. The sequence goes on along the minus strand of OY728159.1, from coordinate 595,369,838 downwards.
TTCATCCAAAATAAAGAAGACACATGTAATTAGATAAAATATCAATACATATCTTTAATTAAATAACACTCCATTAAAACTACTATTAAATCTAAACATGCTGTCAAGAAAGAGAAAAATCTCCAATTACTAGAGAAGAACCATGAACATAAGTTATCTATGATCAATTGAAAATGGACCTAGAGAAATTTACGATTTGAAGAATACTCATGCACATATTATTGGTAAAACAATTGACCACAAATATAGTACTGATATAGGATAACAACTTGGGAAAATAAATCTCACTAAAAACAAGTATATAACCAAATCATGAAAATCTATTTTTCTAACTAAAAATGAAAATTCTACTATTAGATCTTGTTATGGAACATATTATAGTACCAATAGTTTTTTAGTACCAAATATATTATATTTCAAATATGTTTCATAATGTTTATAGAAGTCCCGTGAAGAATATCTGGGTTCCTAAAGCACTGATTACTAGTTTTGCTGGACCCAAAAAAATCTAGGTACCAATATCTGTTTTTGTTTGATTATTTTGTAGGAAATCTATTTGATGAGATTCTATAAACATTCAATTTACTTGGAAAACATATGTTCAGAAAACATGATAGGATATCACTCACTCTTCAAAAATTTTATAAATATTGATGGTGGGAACGTCACCTTCCGTGAAAAAGCTAAGGGAAAAATAATTGGCCTCTACTAGATTAGTAACTCTAATTTAGTTTTAATTTCTAAATTAGCATTTGTTGAGAGATTTAAATATAATATACTTAGTATTTCACAACTATGTGATTATGGATTTCATGTTAAATTTGAAAATTATTCTTTTAATGTTTTTTACTATAAAAATCAATTAGTAATGTATGAATTTAAAAAAATTATTATATTAACATAGATTATTTATATACTCAAAATGTTACATGCATAAGTGTATTTCACAAAGTGTCTTGGTTTTGGAATAGAAGACTTGGACAATGTAATATGCAGTCCCTTAGAAACCATTCTAGAAAATTTTTAGTCTTGGATCAACCCAAACATGTGTTTCTAAATAATAAATTCCGTAATCCTTGTCAAAAGTTTTAACAAAAAAAAATATCTTTCAAAACTGATAATGAAGTTTCATCATCTAGACCTCTCGAGTTGGTTCACATGGATTTTTTTGGAACTTCTAGAGTCTCAAGTCTTAATGGGATGCACTATGACTATATTTTTTTAGATTACTATTCTTGATATAGTTGGACCTTCATATTGGATCCCAAAAGTGATGCATGCTCTCATTTTACAAAGTATGCTAAGACTATAATAAAGAATAGTGGTCTTATAATTAAATATATAATAAGTGACCATGGTCATGCAATTGATTACCAAATGTTTGAATCGTTTTTATCAAAAAATTGATATAGTCATGACTTCTCTACCCCTATAACACCTCAAAAAAATGGTGTAATAGAAAAAAGAAATATAACTATGCAATAAATCCTAGAAGAAAGCATATTGAGTATGACCTATCTATTTAATTTTGGTATGATGTTGGAAATACATCATGATATATTATTAACAGAGTGTTAATTAGACCATTTCCTAAGAAATCACATTATGATTTGTTGAACAATTGAAAACCCAAGGTTAATTACTTCAATATATTTGGTTGCAAAGCCTATATTCTTAATAGTAATGATAATCTTGATATGTTTTCATCCTATAGGGATAAAAAAATTTATAGGATATTCAATCTCTTGTAAAGCCTATATAGTCTTTAAAAAAAGAACCAAATTTGAGGAAGAATCTATACATGTAAAATTTTATGAAACATATCCACATGAGACTATGACTTCCCTACAGAATCTTAAGGATAATATGTCAAATTTAAACATTAATTCTAAATCTTATGACCATCCTATGGAAGAATATATTAAAATATCATGTTCATTAAATTCTCTAGATTCGAGCCGTAATGTACCCAAACATGTGGAAGAATCTGATATTACTATCCCATTATTTACTATATCTTTTAGAACCCTTAAGAACTATACTTTAGATTCTATAGTTGGAGACTTAGACAATGGAACATAGACTAGATATTTTATTAGAAATTATGATGAACATCATGCTTCTCTATCACAACTTGAATCTAAAACCATCAATGATGATATCAAGGATAAAGTTTTGGTGATGGTTATGAAAGATGAGCTAAAACAGTTTGAAAGGAAAAATATATGGAAACATGGGGATAGACCCAAAGACACATTGACCATAAGAACTAAATGGGTGTTCAGGAATAAAGTAGATGAAGCTGGAAACATATTTAGAAACAAATATAGATAGTTTTCACAATTCTATAATCAAGATGAAGTAATTGACTATGAAAAGACTACTCCACCAGTTTCTATATTTGAATCCATTACAATCTTTCTTGCATATGCAGCACATATAAATTTAATAAATTATCGACTGCATGTCAAGAGTTAGTTATTGGATGGGTATATAGTTGAGGTTGTTATTCATATTTCTATAGAATATTTCTTTTCATATTTCTAATGGTTTTACAAAACGTATAACTAAAACTAATATTTTTATAAAATGAATTTCAACAGATTTTATAGTTGTTCAAATTTATATAAATGAAATTATTTTTTGTCATTTAGGATATATTTATGTACAAATTTTTCAAAAATTATGTGAAATGAAATTGAAATGAGTTTAAAGGGTGATCTGAAATTTTTCCTTGGATTTCAATTTTTTCAAAAAAAAAATTATTTAAAATCAAATAAAATATATAGAAATTCTCACAAAACATATTGGATTGAATAATTCTAAAAGTAGTGATACTCTAATGAGTACTACCTATAAGTTGGATTTTGATTAAAGAAGTAAATATATTGATTAAACAACTTATATAGGAATGATTTGTAGTTTACCTTACTTTACTACTAGTCATCCTATTATTATGTTTAGTGTTTTCATGTGTGCACATTTTCATGAAAACCCCAATGAGTCTCATTTAAATGATATTATGAGGATTTTTAAATACATCAAGCATACAACCAATTTTGTATTATTCTATCATAAACGATGGTCATTTGATTTGGTTAGCTATTTAGATGCATGTTCTTGAGGTTGTAAGTTAGATAAAAAAACCTCTCGAACATGTCACTTTTTAGAAATTTCTATAGTGTAAAGGTGTATTGTAAATAATTTTTTTATAATATCAATCACTGAGGATGAATACATAACATTTGGTAGTTGTTGTGCACAAATTTTCTAGATGAAACTCACTTTCCTAGATTATGGATGTCAATTCATAAATGTAACTATTAATTTTGAAAATACATGTGCTGTAAACATTTCAAAGATTCATGTTTCAAAATCAGGACTAAACATATTGATATAGGACATCATTTTTTTAGATATATTTATCAAAGAGGTGATATCACTTTGGAAGTAATTGGCACTCAACATCGTGCTGCTGATATATTCACTAAGCTATTAAATTAAGAAATGATAAATTATATCAAACATGAGTAGGGAAGATAATTTCTAAGTGAACAGTTTATTGAGTTTCACGATACATTGGTTCACATGTTACTGCATTATAGTTACTGTCTCACAGTTTCAGTCTCTCAGTTACAATATAAGAATTAGAGGTATTTGCAACGGGAAATTTGCAATGGGATTCTATCACAAATAGGCTTTTGCGACGGGGCCTTATCTCAAATAGCCCGTTGCATAAAACTGAGTCGCAAATACAATTTTATGTGATGGGCCCATCACATATAAGCCTATGATTTTATGCATTATATATAAATAAACCTTTTGCGATGGGCCCATCGCAAATCGGCCTCCAATTATATACATTATATATATATATACACACATTTTGGGGCAGGATGAGAGTCTCGTCGCAAATACTAATAATCAAAAATTTATATTAAATTTATTTGAAACGGAATCCCATCTTAGAAGGTCATTTCGAAAATACTAAACATAATAAAAAATTATTTAATAAAATTATGAGTAATTAAAAAATAATATTATTAGTATTAAAATAATAAAAAAAATATAAAATATTATTATTAATATAAAAAACATTAAAAAATATGATACCATAATAATATTTAATAAAATTATGATTAATAAAACATTAATAATATTATTATTAAAGTAATAAAATAATAATATTATAATAAAATTTTCAATATTTACAAAAAAAATCTATATATAAAACATAAAATATTATTATTATTAGTAAAATAAACAAAATGTAAAAAATATAATACAAATAATAAATATTAAAATATTAAAAATATTAAAAAATTAAATGATATATTTGCACCAATATAAAAAATAGAAACTGTAAACAGTTCATATTGCAATGAATCATGAGTTGAAATGTTTTTAACATAAAAAAATCACTCGGGGTCGTCTTCTGGAGGAAGTGGAGGAGCTGTAGGAGATTGGGGAGGAAACTCCATCCCTAAACTATGAGTCATATGGTGCATGTACTCAATCTTCTCATGATGTTGTTGATTCTATTTCTGTTTTCATTGAAAAATCTTCTCCTCTTGTTTCATCTGCTACTGCTGCTGCGGCTGCCGACACATCTCTTCATGCTACTTCTACAAACTCTCTATAAGCTCAGCCTGAGTTCACAATTTCTCTTAATACTGTAAGGGAGAAGATGATGCCTCTCAATGAGATCCTCTCGAGCTGGATGCCAATATCTCAGCAGTACCATAATAAGTACCAAGAGTAAAATGAGAGCTGATACCAACTACTTGGCCCTTCTCAAAGCTATACTGAGTCGCCTGCATCCATGTCGCCTCATCAAAATGGTGGGCACTGGTTAGCTCAGTCGTCTCGTCCTGACTCTCAGCCTATGTGTGAGAGGTCGCAACCTCATATTACTCCTTCAATTCCAATTTGAAATTAAATTTTTTAGAATATTATTAGTAGTTAATTGTAAAAAAATAAAAATATACTAACCACAATATGACACTGGTGATCACCTGTAATCTCTCCGGTGGCTGGATCATTGTACATCCTCCGATAAATGACGAACACTGTTATATCACGATGCTCTACTGCCTATAGATAAATAAAATAAACTGTTTATATTTAATGTTACATAAAATATTTAAAAAATATACTTTCTAGACACTCTCTATACGTACTCAATGTTAGGCTACTAGCAAGATGTGTCACCTCCTGTCTCACTTGGTTCTGCTGTCCCACTGAAGATCTCCTCTGAAATCCACCACCCAACCACTGTAAACATAATCTATCCTAAACATGAGATGAAATGTACTCTAGTTATTGGGCTCTACAAGACTCATCAAAATCTATCACTCCTGATTTTTAAATGTATATTCTTCTCAAGTAGTGCAAAAATCTTACGGAAATGGTCACACATAGATACCTACCATGCCGCGTGGATAGCGCCACACATGCTATCCTCGATAGGATACCATGATCCCTAAAAATTATATATAATATCAAGTTATTATTAAATAAATTTCAAAATAAATATTATTTATTTATGTACAAGCCAATGATTGGACTTGTCTCTCCACACATCAACAAGAATCAATTCCCATGTGCTCCATGGCTGAGAAAAATAATTGCGCAAGATAGTGTTGCCTTTCCAATAGCTACATGCGAAAAATTGTGAAAAACGAATAAATAATAAAACAATTATTATAAACATAAATAAATTTGTGAAAGCTAACTAAAATATATAGGTCACTATACCTCCATGTGCATGGATCAAAGCCAAGATGTGGACTTCGCTCGGGGATAAAGTCAGGAATCATCAGTCATGCAAGATTGTTCCCCCTCCGCATGCCCCCTGAACTTTTAGTTGGATAAGGTTTAGATGATCCACAATCCCCCACATCCAAAGGTAGCTCAGCCTCCTACAACTCGCTAAAAAAATCGAGATCCATCTGAAACACAAAATAATTTATTTTATCAGATATTTAAAAATAACTATTATATAGATATGTATTAGTTATGATTATAACTTGCATTTAACTATATCAATGTCCACCATCATCCTCATCTCCAGATATGTCGATGTCAATTTCTATATCTTACTCCTCATCATCCTTAATATCCATATGAGTTTCAATTTCATCATCTTTTATCATTTCAAATTCATTTGTAACATCTTTAATATATTCTTCATCATCGATCTTTAATTGTAGAGTGTCATCATCGATATTCATGTATCATTGTGAAAAAGATGGTTTCTATGCAGTCTCTTGAAAAATTTCAACTCCTTCCACTTCCGCGGAATGAAATTCGGTTTGATTAATAATATTTTCCTAAGATTTAATTTTTATTATTCTCCACCAATAACTCAAGTCTCTTGAAGTTGCATAGTACTTTGCGTAATAAATATGATGTGCATGTTGAGCCAGTAAAAATGGTTCATTTACTAAAAAAGGAATTTTATATTTAATATTGATGATTCCATGAGTCATATTAAGATGCATGCCTCTCTCAGTATCCATCCGCCGACATTTAAACATCATTATGTAATTATATCCTAGATAAAACAACAAAATAATTTCATCCAGAATAAAATAAAAGTCATCTTCAATATCTATCTGATGCGGTCCTCTCAAGAAAACTTCCCTGTTTATTATTTTTTTATTCCCCATATGCACGTGTAAAAAATAGAAAACCATTTACCACATATGAATTATAATATTTAACCATATTTTTTGGTTGGTTACTCAATATACACAGCCGCTTTTCAATTTTAACAGCATTTTGAGACACCTGAAAAAATGTTTGTCTCCGTTTTTTGAGTGCATCTGCTGTAATGTTTGGAAGTTGTTTCTTGATATGATTATCATATGACCTAAAAATAAAATATGTTTACATACTGTAACCAAAATTACAGTATAAGTGATAGAAGAACTCATAGTAAAAATGATTTCATTTCTTCACAGTTGAGTAGAACATATGTTTGAGCTCTGTGTTGTTCATCATCTGAAATCCATCAATCATAAACTCTAACGAATCCGAGAATTGTATTATTAAAAAATGATAATTGATTTTCCATTTCATGATTACTATTCCCCTCATTTTGTCCCATGCGATTGTGTTTTGAGGGATATTGAGATTCAAAATAATGGGAGTAGAAAAAAGCAATTTCCTCTTGAAAATAAGCTTCAACAATTGATCTTTCAACTGTTGCATTGTAACATACTATTATCTTCAATTTTTGCATGCATCTCTCGAATTGATACATTTATCGATTCTATAATGGATGTCAATAATTAGCTTCATGTGGAAAATGTAATATCAGATGTTCGATTGAGTCAAAGAAATCTGTTTGAATGATTTTTTTCCAGTTTACATATAATTACAACAACATCTTCTTCCAGTTTTCTTAATCCATCATAGTCTATTGTTTCATCACAAATGTCTCGAAAGAAATATGATATATCTGTTATCGAATCCCAAATTATATAATTTGAAAAACCTCTAAATCTAATTGGCATTAGTAATTCCATTATAACATGACAATCATGACTTTTTAATCCGGTAATATAACAATTCTTATCACATCTTCCCAACTTTGAAGCATAGCTATCAAGAAGTCTTAAATCTATAATCCAGTGAAAAAATTATAAATGACTCTCTTTGGACAGTGTATAAGTTTCATTTGGCTTCATTAACCTCTGTGATCTGACATTTTCAAATAGTTCAAGTTCTGTTCGCCTACAAATTTGGGCATGATCAAATCATGCCTTTACAGTATCTTTGGTGTTACATGGTGTATCCAAAAATATTTGAAATAAATTATCAAAATAGATCATCTCAATATGCATGACATCCACCATGTGGAGGACCAACAAATAAAACCAATATGAAAGATCCCAAAAAATGTTTCATTTTATCCAATTATGTTCTTTCCCAAAGCCAGGAATTTTCTTGTTGGTTTACAGTTTGCCCAAATGTGATGGGAGGTAATGGAAATACAATAGATTTTAACTCTATACCTGAGATCATTTTTTAAGGTTCATCCTTTTCAATTGTACCTTTTCTGAAATGAGACTTGTTCCTCCAAAAAGGATGATCAGTTGGAAGAAATCTGCAGTGACAGTCAAAATAGCATGGTTTTTTCCATTGACGACCATAAAGGCTTTGTTGTCTTTTATATAGTAAAGGCATGATTTCAAACAATGTGTACTCCAGCCAGATAACATGCCATATTCTGGAATGTCACTAATCATCCACATCAATTTAGTTTTTAATATGAAATTTTGTTTCGCAGCAACATCATATGTACAAACACCATCAATCCACATTGCATTTAACTCATCAGTCAATGGATTTCAATAAATATCAATATAATTTTTCTGATGTCCTGGGATTTATAAGGTCAAAAAGATATAGGGAACCATCATCAATATCCATAGAGGTAAATTGTAAAGACTTATAAAGAATGGACACCATGAATACTGGATACCATAAGAACCTAATGGATAGAAACCATCAATAGAAAGACTCAATCTCACATTTCGGTCTTCTAATAAAAAAGATAGACACAAATGGTCAAAATGATTCAACGAATCACCATCAAATGGATGATTCAAGCTTTTATCAGTTGAAATCATGGTTTTATGTCATGGCACCATTGACATTGTGGTCTGAGACATAAATAAATGTTGAAACCTATGCGTAAGGGGGAAATATCTCAACTGTTTTGCTGGAATCATTCTAGAATTCCCTGGTTGAGTTTTTTTATACCTCGATTGTCCAAATGTGGGAAAACTATAAGACGAATCATTTTCACCAGAATATAAGATATAATCATTTGGATATGCATGAATCATTTGATAACTATGGCCTAGATTATGAACCAGCCACATAATCTCATAGTAATTTTCAAGAAACACATTACATTATGTAACAATGTTTTAACCAAAGAAAATATCTAATCAAAACAGTTATTTGACATTGCATTATCTGATATAATATCTATAAATTTTGCAACTGCATTTAATATGCTAATCTTGCAACCAGGATATAATGCATCCTCAGCAGACCTCAATAACTCATAAAATTTGGATGGTTCCAACTCAAGAGTTAAATCAGTATCATTTTGAGTTTCAGTTTGTTAAACAGATGGACCTGCAACATCATGTACTAAATTTTTAAAATTGTGAGGGATCCGGAACTATGTTATTAGTATCTTCTCTAGAATTTCATTCACTTTTTTGATACCAAAAAACATAATCTAATTGAAAACCAAACCGCAAGAGATTTCCCAAATCATGTCAAATGTGTCAACTGTTCTCAGAGCACATTTTTTACAAGGACTCGTTATTGTGCCTTCTGAAACATATTCTAGTTTTGATGATGAAAATGACAATAAATATTCAACACCCTCAATATATATAGGATTTAAACCCGAACCATTTGGATTTATACGCAGATTTAACAAAGAGTGATCATCTAGTAATGATTGTTGTCAATTTCCTTGTTACATATATTTCTAAAAAATTTAAAATAATTACTGTTTTTGAATAATTTTAAATTATAAAAACACTATCTAAAATAAAAGTTAAATAATTAAAACTACTTCTTAATAATTACCATTACTTATGGGCAACACAATTTACAGTGGATTGACAACTACTCTTTTCTCGGACGGCTCATTTACTTGCAACTTTCTCACCCAAAAATCAAAATGAAGAATCTCTGTGGAGGTAGGCATATTAATTCTCATATGCATGAGAATTAATATGCGTAACACTGAGCATATTCTTCATTGTGATTTCTGTGTGAGAAAGTTTCAAATAAATGAGGCGTCGACAAAAGAGCCCCCTTTTCGTTGATGAATCATCTTCATACAACTGTCACCACCAGAACACACTATGAAAAATGTTTTCTTATGATTGTATATTCAAACTCGTTTATACAAGATTGGATATTCATACATAAAATCATTCTTTTCATAATTTTTTGTGACTGTGAAAGTTGAATGGAGATGAGTCATCGAGAAAAAGGACTATCGTCAATCCACTAGAAATTGTTCCAAGTTATTTCGAGTTATTACAATTTATTACAATTGATTTTCTTTCTAATTGTTCCTATTTATTACTATACTAATTAATATTTATTACTATTTATTAATATTTATTATTATTTATTTCTATTTATTAGTATTTATTACTATTTATTACTAATTATTACAAATTATTACTAATTATTACTATTTATTACTATTTATTACTATTTATTAATATTTATTTCAATTTATTCCTAAAAATTCCTAATTATTACCAATTATTCTTAATTATTCTTAATTATTCCTAATTATTCCTAATTATTCCAAATTATTCCATATTAATTTAAATTATTCTTAATTATTCCTAATTATTCCTAATTATACATAATTGTTTCTAATGATTCATAATTATTGTTTATTATTTATAATTATTCCTAATTATTCTTAATAATTCCCAATTATTCCCAATTATTCCTAATTATTCTTAATTATTACTAATTATTACTATTTTTTTAAATTATTACAAATTATTACAAATTATTTCTAATTATTACTAATATTGACTAATTTTAACTAATTATTAATAATTATTAATAATTATTATTAATTATTACTAATTATTACTAATTGCTACTAATTTATACTAATTATTTCATATTATTACAAATTATAACAAAATATTACAAATTATTATAATTATAACTAATTAGTACTAATTATTACTAACTATTACTAATAATTATTAATTATTTATAAATATTCCATATTATTCATAATTATTCCTAATTATTCCTAATTATTCATAATTATTACTATTTGTTACTATTTATAACTATTTATTACTATTTATTACTATTTATTCCTAATTATTCCTATTTATTACTGATTATTGTTAATTATTTCTAATTATAACTAATGATTGATAATTATTCCTTATTATTCATAATTATTCATAATTGTTCTTAATTATTACTAATTATACTAAGTATTCTTAATTGTTACTAATTATTCCAAATTATTCCTAATTATTCCTAGTTATTTCTAATTGATACAAATTGTTACTAATTTTTACAAATTCAGACAAATTCATACTAATTATTACTAATTATTACTAATTATTACTAATTACAACTAATTATTAATAATTATTCCTAATTATTACTAATTATAACTAATTATTCCTAAATATTCATGATTATTGCCAACTATTTCTAATTATTCTTAATTATTACTAATTATTCCTAACCATTACTAATTTTTACTAATTATTCCTAATTATTAGTAATTATTCCTCATTATTACTAATTACTCTTAATTATTCCTAATTATTCCTAATTATTCCAATTTATTAAAAATTATTCCTATTTATTCCTATTTATTCCAGTTTATTACTAATTATTCTTAGTTATTCCTAATTATTATTAATTATTCCTAATTATTCATATTTATTTCTATTTATTATTATTTATTACTTTTTATTACTATTTATTACTATTCATTATTAATTATTTATAAATATTATTATATATTACTAGTTATTACTATTACTAATTATTACCAATTATTCCTAATCATAACTAATTATTACTTATTTTTCCTAATTATTACTAGTTATTCCTAATTATTACTATTTATTCCTAATTATTACTAATTATTCACATTTATTACTAATTATTACTAATTATTACTATTTATTTCAATTTATTACTAATTATTCTTATTTATTAATAATTATTCCTATTTATTACTAATTATTCATATTTATTACTACTTATTCATATTTATTACTAATTATAAATATTTATTACCAATTATTCCTATTTATTACTAACTATTCCTATTTATTACTAATTATTCCTATTTATTCCTATTTATTACTAAATACTAGTAATTATTACTAATTAAACATAACTATTACTAATTAGCATTAATTGATATTAAAAACTACAATTTACAACTATTAATTACTAATTACAAGTAATTATTTATAGACAATACTAATTTTCATTAATAATAATTAATTATTACTAATTATTAAGAATTATTATTAATAATTACAATTTATTATTAAAAATAAATATAGAAAACAAAACAATTAAAATCAAATTTAATTAAGAAATAGTAAATAAATTTAACATAAAAAATGAAATAAAAACAAAATTCAATAAAATATAAATACGATAAACTTGATCTCTTGATGATGTAAGTAACTTCACAACTTCTCCATAAAAAAACTAATTTAGAGAAATTATAGCTCTAAAAATAGAGTTTGGAGAAAGAGAGGACGTGAGAAATAAAGGGAAGAGAAATAAAAACGGAGGGGGTATATATAGGTCAGATTAGTTGCGAAAAGATTATTTGCGACAGAATTACCATCAGAAAAGGTTCTTTTTGCAATGGGTCCTGTCGCAAATACCTATGCCCGCATTAATTTCTGTCGCTAGTTAAAACGGTATCTATGATGGGCCCCGTCGCAAAAAGTGACCTGCAGACACACCTTTGGCGACGGGCTAAGAGCCTGTCACAAAAACCCATTTAATGCCGCCGTTATTTGCGATGGGCCTCATCACAAATGCCCACCGACCGAAACAGTATTTGCGAAGGGGGGATCCCCCCGTCGCGAATAACCTTCCATGCTTTGGTGAACAACCTGTGACAATCCTCGCATTACTTTTTGTGACGGGATGAACCTGTTGTAGCAAATGCCTGTTTTTCCCGTAGTGTTACTATCTCTCAGTTACGATGTCATACATGCTGTCTCAATGACACTTTCACACTATTTAGAGTCATTCCATAATGATGACACTATTACTACATGTTTGGTCTCACCATAATGACTCAGACATCTATTTTTAAAATATTCATTCCCATGTCACTGTATTGAATATTTTATTTTATTTTGCATTTTTTGTGCGATGTCAAAAATCCCTAAATGATAAAATCCCTATAATTTTCAGTACTCTCTTAACTCGAGCTCTATTATCTTAAAACTGAAACCCTCCACTCTCATATATATATCCTTATTATAACCATTCAGCATTCTTGAACCCACAATGGATTCTCATTTTGAAGCTCCCTTCTTCATTGAATCCAGAGATGTGCATGTCATAGAAGAATGTGAAAAAGGTTCTGAAAAGAATGCCTGAGAAACCGCAGAATCTAGGAAATTCAGATTGAATAGTAGTACCAGAGAAAGAATTTTTTCTGAAGTGTCTATTGATAAGTTAGTTTTTTAAACATATTGGATGAACATGGGTGGTTGATGTTGTTCACAAAAGAAAAAATATACATTTATCCAAAGCTAGATTTTGAGTTATATCAGTATGTTCAGTTCTCGTTCAACTCTGAAGATGAATTTGTATTAAGAAGTTGGTTTAATGGTAAAAGGTGTACCTTTTTTGAGGTTGTGGGATGACTGCCTAGGAATGCCCCATAATCAAAATTTTGAGGATTACCAATGATGTCCTCCTCTACCGAGTGAAGTTTTTTACATAGAAGAGTCTCTTGGTAGTTTATGTAGACATAAGATTAAGGGAAGAGAAATTGCTGCTGAGCTAGATGGCGAGAGAAGACTATTTTTTTATGATCATTCAACAAAATATTTGAACAAGGAAAGGGGGCCTTCCACCCTTAAGTATCACGATGCATTTTTGATACATTTTATGAATAATGGGAACAAGATAGATCTCTTTATTTATATTATACATAATATGTGTGAAATGATCTAGACCACTTCTTTATAAAATTATGTGTTTTATTCTAGGTTAATTTTTGAAATGTTATTATCCACGGGAGTAGTTGGTCCGTATGAATATGTAATGGATGGGTATGAAGTTTTTATCTCAATGGATACATTTAGAAGGATAAAAAATAGCTAGAACCCATGGAATAAATCTTGGTTGGAAGATAATGAATGTAATTATAAAAATGTCAACCCTTTTGAAAACCCCTATACACCTAAGAATGTATCTGAACCTGGTCTGGAACCTAATGAAGTTTTCAATTACTCATGTGATGATGTATAATATTCATATGTTGCACATGAGGAAGGGAATTTCTTAGAAAAAGAAGATGGTGGTCTACTTGTTCCATATGTAGTAGTTGAAAAAGATGTTGTTTCTACTAAGTGAATTGTTCACATAATGGAAGAGACTACTGTTGAAGAATATGTTATTATTAAAGAAGAATCTGATGTTGTAGAACAGTCATAAAAATAGGTTGAAATTTAAAAAATTTTATATACTAAGGAGAGAATGAAGTGGGCCTTTAATCTAGCTTGAGAATATATAAGTGAACCGGGCAGAGTTGAGAATATGGTAATAGATCAAGAAACATAATCTCTTAATCTTATCATAGAGGCACCTTTTGAGGGGAACCAAACTATATTTTTGAGTGATTTGAATGGAAAAACACTTTTGATCTAGGTTCAGTGGAAACCTGGTACAAATTTTTATAGTATTTGGATGTTTCTGATTCTCAATGAGGCTCAGTTAAATCAATTTATCCCTCCATAGTGTTCGATTTTAGAAGAATATTTGGTAAATAATTTTACTCTCAATGGAATAAAAACTACAATAGTTACTGCTTCTGAACCTAACCAAGAAACTCATTCTAATGTAAGTAAATATGACGTAAAATACTTTGGAAAAACCTTGTTTTTTGGATTTGTAAATGTCATGAAGTCACAACCTTCCCATGTGACTACTCTAAGTGAAAGAGATTCTTCCAAGATATTTGAGAAAATTACGTGGATGATTCAAACTAATATTCTTTATGAAACTCTAGATGTTAAGATTGAGAACAAATAGTTGAGTGATGAGGTCAAGTCTGTAAAATCTACAGATGACGATATGCAGAAAATCTTACAAACTGGACAATCTCCTATTACACATCCTGTTGAGGACGTTGGTGATTAGATCCCACAGATGGTGGCAACTCTAATTCAACCAAGCCTGGAGATAGTATATGAAAATATGGCTGATAAAAACACAAAAATAATCAATGAGATGGGGGAGCATGTTGTTAGACTTAATAAGATGACTAATTAATATAATGGATGTTTGATAAAGGTTCTAAATCAACTTAAGTCTCTCACATTACCTGTTACATCTTCACCTACCTCTAGACATCCATCTAAACCTATTGAAAATGATCTTCTCTGAAAAGATTTAAAATAATAACTTCAATTAGTGTTGAGTGGTGTTGATAAGGAATGTTTCTCTACTTTCAGCAAGAATAGTGACCGAGTTCTTGATTGGATAATGATTAATGAAAATATTTCCAATGATTCTCAAGAACAAATCTCTAAGAAAGTGCACTTCTACATTAATATAATTTCTTCAAATCATGATATAAACATTCACATCATGTATCTTGAAGAGAATTTCAAAATTCTTATTGTCACTCAAGCTTTCAAGACACAAGTTCAGAAGCTGAAAGACTTCACTCATATGATGGACAATTTCTTGGAGAAAAAAGTTGACTTTGAGAAGGCTATGTAGTTTGGAGGTGTGATCATCTCAAATTATATTATGTTATCAAATCCCTGTCTTCATGAGAATAGTACTACCATAGTTGCACCGGAAACTGCCACTTTACGGCCTAGTCAAATTCCTTCCCCCTTCACTACCCTCAGTCTTGCTACCATGTCTATAACTTCGGCTCTGAGCCAGATCAGACTGGTTATTATTGGGAATCCAATTCCTCGGTCTTCAACCAAATCATCTCTCTCACCCTATATCACAAAATGAGTTCCTTTTCCTCCTATCATCATTTAATAAATTCCTTATACCAATTCTTCTTATGCTCTTGTGGCTCCTCCTAATGTCTCCACCAAGGAAAAAAAGACAGATAGATCTGAAGAGTAGGGATAGATGTATTTTTATAGGTTTTTTTTGTATTTTTCATTATTCATTTAATGATCTATTTCATTCTATTAAATTCAATGTGTACTATTGGTGTTTATTATCTTACTTTCCTTTATTCAGTGTTTCTTTTTTTTGATAATCCCATATGGCAGAAAAATAAGACATGGAATTTATGTAAGCATTTATGGGAAAGGATCTTCATGGGAGAATAAACAGTTTATTATATAGTCTATCACATATATACTAATATATATTTTATTTACTAAAATATATGGATTGTAAATTCCATGATTCGTGATCACCAAAAAGGGGTAGATTGTTGGACTCCTCGTGTTTTAATGCTCGCGAGTCATGTTAAATATATCACAAATCAAGTATGAATCTTATAAACGATATTTAATATATTTCAATCTTGTTTGAATACGATTATCTTTATTCTAAATCCATTCTGTTAATATTTATTCTTAAGAAAACTTATTGATATTTTGATAAGTCTGTGATACAATATGTTTGCTAATGGTTTTATATTTTCCCAAAGTGATTGAACTTGTAATCTTGGTAACACTTCTAGATTATCACAAATGACTTAACATTGTGTCCTTGGTATCATTTCTAGGACACCGTAATTAGACCTCATTCAAAATTTTAACAAATAAATTAACATCATTTCTTGATATATTAAAGGGCCTAACAATGTAACACTTTCTACTATAACACTAGCGACTGGTTATAGAATTTTTAAAGGGCCAAACACCATGACCATGCTACAGATTCAAGATTTTTACAAGGATCCGCTACTGCAATCTTTCTACATTTATCACATGCTATTGGTCCCACAATTGAAAAAAGAACCAGACACTGCTCCAGTGATACCACTAAAAGGAAAATTTGTAGACACTATTCCAAGTGACTATTTCACTGTGATTATCTCATTATTACTGTATCATCATGATTGTCTCACCATGATTGTATCATCGCAACTATGATAATGTTCCATTCATAACCATTTTTGAATATTTTTCAATTATGTTTAAAATAAATTTTAACAGTCATATTTGAGTCATTTAATGACACTAATATAATTATTGTTCATTTTTAGTCCGTTCAGTAGACATTACAAGGTACTAGGTGAAGAGATTGTGTTCCCTATCGGATATTGGACAAATATTCCAATGATAAAATACATTGGTGCACGAGAATAAAAATATTTGTAATGTAGTGGATTTCAGAAAAAAGAGGAGAAAAAACATACACTGAAGAACATGAAGAAATCACGATTCCTAGTGGCGGAACTATAGTAGATCAGAACCTCAAATATCCCCACCGCAGCAACTCTAAGAAGAATTAGAGTAACAAATCTCATATCATCGAAATGAAAACCCGATCATGAGAATCATGAAACTCTGTTTTTACAAGAGGTCTCAAAAATCACACTTTCTATTTCCTACAAGTCAATAGTTTAATATAACAACACTCTAAGCATTTATAATAATTTCTAAGTATATTATCTCTATATTGTACTATTTTCTATGTTATGTTCTATTTTTATTACTTTTCTTAGAGTGTGTGTAAGTATATTAGAACACATACCATCTCATACACTGATGTAGAAAATACAAGTTATCCTCACCAAAATATGTTTTATACCTTATTTCACCCACATTAAACTGGGGGAGATGTCTTTTGTGACCTGATTTTATGTTTTCCCACATAGAATAGTGGAAGTGGTCTTGTGACCTAGAAAGTCTTATGTACTGTTTTTAACCCCGATCTAGGGTTTGGATCACATATTTATATATATTTCATGGTGGTTTGTGATATCCATGTGGAGAGAATTATGCATCATCATGAGACTCAACAACTTGTTTTATCCTCTATTTCATTCAATTTAGTATTTCTTTATTTTAATTCCTTTTTTAGAAAACTAAATTTTACTTTAATAGTGAGTCTTGGATATTATTTAAAACGTTTTTTCCTTATTAGAGTAGTATAAAAAGTTGTATCAATATCTCAAAATGTTATAACTGAGGATTAATACCGCTTTTGAGAAACTATTTTAATAGTCAAACAATTATAATTTCATAATCGTGGTTAAGTAACATGTTTTTAATTTTTATTTGTGGAATCTATTAAATAACCATTTTAACATAAATTTTTATAGGATCTCAACTCACCCCCTCATGAGTGTGTTACTCTGACGGCCATCATCCACCATATTTTTAGATAATGAATAATGTTTTGGATGTAAAGGATTGGTAATGGTGATTGAGAGACTCTTTGATTTTATAAGGATATCATATTCCGTTGTAGTGAATTTTATCTTCTTCAAGCTTGAGTGGTCTACTAGGGATAGTTGGAAGATATATTTCTAGAAAAAAATAATTGGGAATTAGAGTATAAATAATTCAAGAATATTATTACGATGAAATTCAAACCAAAATTGATGGTTTTGGCTAAGTCTACAGAGTTTTGTATCCTTCATCAAGGTGATTGGTCAGTGATTTATTATTGCAATGATTTTTCAAAACTCATTTAATATTTGACTAACGAGGTTTTGAATATGAATTTAAAATACAATAGGTTGTATACAGTACTTCATTGAAATATATATTATTTGGTATATATTTTGATCCTTACCACATACATTGTTGTTATTGATAAGAATTTGATCATCGAAATTGACCGAATGGCATGTCGGGGATAAAAGGAGTTCCAACTTCTACTAGTGACCACTTCTGTTGCTCTTTTTAGTTAAATATGATATCAAATGATCCTTATCTTTGAAATAGTGTTGGTGTTCCCCAACAGAAAACACCATCAATATCTAACCATGTTTAAATAATTTTCTATTGACTGGCTACCACCATGAAAATATTGGCCACTCAAAGAATTATTATATTAATGCATCTAAATTTTATAGGACATAATGTTGTCCATTCCACTTTTAATGGTGATTTCTAGTTTTCATCCCCCCTAGTGACACATGTTATTTTATAATGAGAGGATAAATAGTGTAGTCAAATTCTCTAATGATAATGGGGTGTCAGCAACAAGTGTTATGAATAAAGAAGCTTCATGTATTGGATGAGTCTCCAATTGGAACTGATTTGGGTCATATGATAGAGAGAGGTATAATAACTATTCATTTTAATTTAGTGAAAGATTTTTTTGAAATTGGATCATCTCATTATTTTACATCAACCCATACTGTGTACATTTTTAATATTCCTATGGGTCTCATGCCTTATGTGTCAGAAATTTCAACACCACTTGGGTTGAAGAGGGAGAAGGATATCTGATTTCTCTCTTATGCCATCCCACTATCTGAGAGATATATATTTATGAGTGTTTTATTCTAGATATGAATTATAATTTTGTTATTATTGTAATGTAATGATTATCTTTCCACAAATATCATATTGATTTTTATCTTTTAAGGGTGTACCTTTCTTCCCTGATGGGGAGTACATGATTTTCAGGAAGAATGGTACCCCAGTTATAGCTAAGTGGTACATACTCATCGAGGGATATGTATAATTATATCCATGTATGTGGTTGAATTAGAGGAAGATTTATCTTGTAGTGAACTTCCTCCAGTATCCATTGATTTTCTATAAGTGTTACTCTAAAACATTTTTTTCATACCACTAAAGGGTGTGGTGGAGTTATCTCATCACATTGTATCGAGAACTCAACCAATGTCTATTAACTCATAAATCATTTAACCTATATAACTATGTTATCTATATAACAATTTGTGTGAATTGATTTTCAAATTCTTTATTTGATCTATTGTATCGCAATCTATAGAACCAGAGATATTATTTATGAATTTTGATGGAACCAACCCTTGAGTTTTGATATTCAAAAGGTAAACTGAGCTATGGTTAAGAACATGTATTTGTTTCCATGAATTAATTATTTGTTCGATCATCTGAGTTGGGATAAGTGGTTCCCTAAAATTTTTAATAGATTTGGTTACCACTAAATCAAGATGAATGATATTGATATTACAAATATCTCTTTCAATAGAAGGTCAGTCCACTATGAATATCTTTTTATTCCATATGGAAAAACCAAAAATCCTACCATGTTCATGGTATTGATGAAAACAATTATTCACCAGTATTTTGTATTTTTTGATGTATTCTAGGTTTAAATCTTGGTTTATTCAAAACCCAAGGAAGATCATGTAAAATATTTAACAGTAGTTATGGATATCATAAGGGATCAGTTACATTAATTCATGTTTCTAATGTTACAATTATGGATTCATGAAGTGATTTTATTGGTTCATGTGTCTTTGAAAATGGTTATGATTTGATCTTAAAAGGGTTAAATCCATCATATAGTTTTAGGAGTTGAGGAATTTCTATGTTATTCAAGAGTTTTGGTTACTTGATTGTTCTTAATGCTTGATAGTGAATAATTTTTCTAACATGGTTTCTCATTGACCATTTATTACTCTGAAGGTAATAATGTATTATTAGGTTTCAAAATATTAGTATTCCATTAATTTTTTATAGCATTGTTAATATTTAGATCCATAATTGACTCTTCTAGAGTCTGGACAGGGGTTTATCATCTGTTTTGATTCATTAGGATTGAGAATGGGCTTCGTCCTCATGCAAGTTAATCGTAATGGTTATTATACTTATTTTTCATATTAGGATACAAAATAAAAACTATCCTATACATGATCTTGAACATTAAACTATGATACACATGCATAAGAGATTACAACACAACCGGTGATTGATAATGGTTTACTATTTTCCCTGGTTACCAGATGTTGATTTAGTTATTTTCATAAAACTATTTGAATTATAGGAAAAAACAATAGTTGGTAAACCTTAAATATTCAATTTTTGGAATTTTACACACCACTGGAAAGGGGAACATTTTGGATTACATGGTTATTAAAAACATAATGTCTAATGTTTTCAAGGAATCATCAAATGAGAGAAATTTCATGTAACTCTCTGCTCACATTCATTTCCATTTCTATGAAAATAATACCACGATTTTTTGGAATTTTTTCAGTTGACATCAACTCTTATTGAGATGATAAATTAGGAGTAACAGCTTGATGCTGATTTTTGAGGTATCAATAATTCATTATACGGTGGGGAGACCATCAGAGAATAGTCTTTATATCCAAGGGTCATTCATTAAATCAGGAAACATTATGTCCTTCCATAATCTATGGGAATGGTTGTGATGGGGTACCTTAATAATTCAACAAGGGAAGTTCACTGAGGCATGATTATGATGTTTTATGATATGAGGTGTCAATTTTTGTGGCTATATTTTAAATACGATGTCGATGTTTTCCCCATTGCTTTACCTATCCACAAATCATGGACAAACACTAAATGTATTATGTTTTACTTCAAACCATTCCCATGTATACATGGATGTGGGATGAAATATTAGTGTTTTTTTGTTGAAACATTCTCCTTGAATAAAGAGTTTAATTTGGATGGAGATTGTCCCATTGACCAAATCAAATCAATTAATTCATATTTTTGGTACTACAAATATTATTGATTATGGAAATATGAATGTGACTGATAATGTTAGATTTAAAATAGATTTGTCTTCTATTTTTTTCAATAGAGAACCTCACATCACAACTCAATTTTGGATAGGCCTATAGGATATGATGGCATACCATGTGAAATAATCCACATCAAACCATCCCCATATGGATTTTCAGAAAAATTGAACTATATGGATTCATGATGACATGCTAAATGCTTTCGTCTATAAATTTTGAGGAGAAAGGTAATTATATTTAGGGATGGTAGAGTTTACCACCATTAATAGTTATCAGTTATTCATAAAAATGGAACAATTTTTTCCCTTTTAGGTTCGAACTTGTAAATCTGTAACCTATTGGTCGATGATTAGCGAGGCATCACTAGGGAGACCAATCGTGGTCTTGGAGATGTGAACAAAGATATATATGCTTTTTCGAAGGATAGTGATAGCCCAGTGTCAATGAAAATATTATGGGGATTGTTTTCAATTTTCATTTTTCATCATTGTTGGAGAATAGGTATTATTCATAGTCTCATCTATGTAGGGTCACTGATGGATTTGAAAACAAGGGAAGTTAGTAATGAGATATGATTGAATTTTTAGATCATTGAACGAACCAAGAATTCAGTGTACCAAATTTATTTACTACCACTAATGACAATGATATATAATTTGTTACAAAAATTGAATCTTAATAAATATAATTTAGCCACATATCATTCATGGAATTTCAATGATGATGCCATGGAATTTGATATGAGTGTGACTATGTATTCAGTTTGCACTGTGAATTCACTAGTTATGGTGATATTGAATATGTTTGTTCAATTTTTTGAGCCCTATGGTTTCATGGATGAGACACACATGAGACCTAGGTACTTGAGGATATAACTAGATAAAATTTCCCTCTTCTCGTTACTGAGTAGTATTTTTAGTGAGGAATTTCAGGGGTATAAATAACTTTTTATGGGGATAATTACAACATCCAAAAAATTGACTTCAAATTATGTCATTTTATTCTTTTTTCTTATTGAATTTTACAGTGATTCATAGTTGTTACTACGTATTTCTATCATTTGAAGGGCAATATAAGTGGTTGAAATTCTTGTTTGATAGTTTTGGAGGTGTTTCCTATGTTTGAATCGGGGGTGGATGTGGGAACTATGATTGAATATCTATAGGTAGTCAACCACATATCTAGTGTGACCCACCAACTAGATAGAGAAATGTTGAAAGTAGGTAATTCTTAATAAAAACCAATTGGAAGGATGGAAGAGACCCATCATCCCCTCATTTGGTATTCAATAACAACAAGGATTCTATCATGCACAACTGGTATACTGATGGAAGTCATCAAAAAGAAAGTATTTTCAATATAGGTAAGAAAACCATGAGTAGTGTAAAAATGTAATTTATAATAAAAATTATTTTAATTATAATCACTCTTCATATAGATCTATTTTGTGTTGTTTAATGATACAATTAATTGAGGTTGGTTGTTTTGTATGTTCTCCAAATAAACTATAACAATAAGTAATTATTTTATTTGGAATTGATTTCAAAATTGGTCTTCAATAAATATTTTATATTTTTGATAACTTCATTGGAATGGAATGGTGTGTAATGAAATCATTTTAGTCAAGGGATTATGAAATAAAGTGTTGATTCATAAGAAATGGTTTTCAATTAAAATTTATGATTTTAGGAATAAATTGGTTTTGATTTTTGAGATGTGAAGGAATAAATTGAGTAAAATTTTTTTATTTAAAAGAAATATTTTTAATGTATTAGACTTTAAAAATAAAATATTTTCCATTTTTGGATAATTAATTTTCATCGTAAAAACAATGATTTAGGGATCATTGAACAATGAATTATGAAATTGGGTTTTTATGAGTTATTTACCCCTTTGTTCACTTATTTGAATCACATAGAATTCTTGGTAATTAGGTAGGTAGTCAATGAAATTAACTATAGGAATTTACCATCTAAAAAAATTAATGTATCAATGATGTAAGCATAAAATAAACATTTATGAGTGTATATGATTATTCATTAGGGTGGATTTTTATTCCCTAAGGTTTGAGATCTATTATAGAGTGAACTCCTAGATACATATATCAACAAGATGTGTGATGATTTTTATGAGATGATATTACGTGCAAATTTTGATAGTTATTCTTATACATTCATGTTTTTATGGAAATTATCAATTTACCTATTTTTTACTCCCCATTGAATTGATTAGAAAATCATGTTTTATAATGAATTTTGATATTTTTATCATACCTTTTTTTAAAAAAAATTATCATATTTTGTTGATTTTATATGGATATCTTACTAAATTTCTTGGTGGGATGCTACATTGATACTTTCTTTACACCCTACATATGCCTTTGGGTGTATGCATAATTTATTTTTCTTGGACTAAAAAATGAAAAACCAGTATATAGAGGTAATGTGGTTTCATTATAGTGGAAACATTAGAGTTATTACCAATTGGTGGAGTATGTGATTTATATGTTATAAGGATATCATGTCTGATGATTTTTCCTTGAGATAGTGTTATTTTCTCAATAGTTTATCTTTATCAAGTTTTCTGCTTTACATTTTGTGATACTACTCCCTTGATGAATGAATTGGAATATGTAATATTAAGGGAATATTTTCTACATCTTCTATACTTTTTGGTTATTATTATAGATATATATTCGCCCTTCAAAATTAATGATTCCCAGATATAAGTCATCCACCGATATGGATTGGGGATGTCCTCTATGTCATTTTACGGATGATTCAATAACCAATTAAGTGGGTTTTCTAGGTTAGTTCATGACACTTAAAATTTCAACCTTAAATGACAGAAAATTAGAATAAAACATATAAAAGTATATTTTAATTAAATTAGTTATTAAATTAAAGGAGAGTAATACTTTTTAATGGCTTCAAAAAATAAAAATTGAAACCCATAATATTGGAAATTATTTCACCTTTTCATAGTAAAATCATAAATCAAAACCATTACCCAGGATAGGGGAAATAAAATTTAAGATAAAAAATAAAGTGTATAAACATAATAAAAGATTAATTTTTAAAAATATATATAGAACCACTTAAATTCTATGGGTTGAAGGTGATTAAAGGGGAGTTGATGGAAACCTGGGGTAGCCAATGAAAGATATATCAATTTCACTTGGGAAGAATGACCCAAATGAAGAATAAAATAGTTTAAAATGAGATATGGAAATAAAAAAAATTTCTTTTATTTTAATGATAATATTTCCTATATATATTGGGTACCTATTATAGGGAAATCATGTACTCGGTGTCCCCCTAGAAATACACCTTTATAGCCATCTCAAAAAGTATTGAATACATCCCTTAGAGTACTTGATGCCACTTATAAATCTGAAATTCAACCTAAAATGACAAATTAAATACTACTGTGTATAATTAAACATGACATTCCATTAAAAATTCTAACAGTGGAAACTAATTTTGGATTAAAAAATGAAATAAATGGGCACATACTTTAACCACAAAAGATACATACTTATTTCCTCAATAACACCATAATTAAAATTACCAAGGATAGGGTTATTACATTTTGATACACCTTGTCATTAATAATGAAATATTTAAAGAATTTACTATTTCATATATTATCATTATAATTCCTTGTAATATTATCAAATGATATTATAAACTAATCATGGTAACTTATGTTGGAGAAAGATCAATAAATTTTCATTAGATAATAACACATAAACTATTATGGAAAATACTAAAATGCAATTTCCGTTCACTATATTGTGGTTTAAACCAGCCTAATCCATGACATGTTTTGGTTCACTATATCATGGTTATATATTAACACTCATATAATTCAATTTTACACTTTCATTATATCATCACAGAGTAACTGAAATTTCACTTTATGATCAATCATATGTAATAAATTTTGAAACCATATTTGAATGATATTTTGTATGTCCCCTAATGAAAATTTAGAAGATGTTATAATTCATGTTTTCAATATTTTACATAATATAAAATAACATGTGAAAATATACCATATGTATTTTTGGATATCCTTTAAAAATATTTTGGAGAATCATTCAATGTTTTGTATAGAATCATTATTACAAAAAAACAACCTCATTCAAACAAAAAAAAAATTTTACCCCATGGGACTTTATAACATTGATTTTTTTATATCTCTAATCCATATTTTAAATCAAATAGATTTTACTAGAGAAAAACATGTGATACTCAACCTTATAAGGTATATTTTACGATATCCATAAAAAACAAGTATCTCAAGAACATTGTCCTCTTGAAATATCATATCATAAAATTATAATCATAAATTAATTTTTCCTAAGATATCATCTGTCCAAAATATATACATTATGAAAATATCATGTATCAAACCAATATATTCTAAATCCCCTGTGTATATACTGACTTACAAAAATAATCACAACAAATTTCATTTATTATAATCGAAGGGCCCATAAAATAACCCTCACCCAAGTATATATTAATATCATGTTTCCCTTACATTGGAATGTCTAAATACATCCTTCATCTATCTAATTCAATATCCTAAATTTAATACACATCTTACTAGAGATAAAATTCAATATTCATTAATTTTTAACTAATGAAATGATATATATTATACAAAACTACACCTAAATTTTCTTAATCATTATGATTGAAAATTGCAGGTTTCAATGTTTGAAGGTTGTTATATTTGGTAACATTTTCACCTTAGGTAATTTGGATTAAATAAAAAATATGCACCCATTGTACACATATTGAATATATTATAACACTCTATGTCGTATATATAGTTGGAAATATTTTATATAAACTCATTTTTTTGAATCATGAGAAAATTATTTAACTCCATATAAAACCCATTATAATCATCATAAGACATTATGATTGTAGAGACCTGAAGCTTGACGTACATGAACATTACATTACTTTCGCGGAATACTTAGTACATAATAAAAACACACACACAAGGATCGTAATAGTTTAGTGTCTTTGGAATCTCAGAATAAAATCTTCTAATCGTGGTGAAAGATCTCCAATATCTCCCATAAAGATCTTCCCTTTTTTTTTACCTAAAACCTTTCTTTATATCCTGGTGAAAAGAAAACATAAAAGGGTGAGCTCAAATGCTCAGTATGGGTATAGAAATGAAAAATAAATCACATCATATTCATAAGAACATAACTTTTGGAAATCTTAACCTGTAAAAGAGAGAATAATTTCATAACATGGGATAAATCATGGCAGTGAAATGTAATCACAATAATCATAACATAAAACATGAAACTTTGTGGCATTCACACATAATCATAGAGAATCATTTCTTGTTAGTCAAGACTCATTGCCAAGACTATCTTAGTGGACAAAGTCCCTTTCTGAATCGAGTAACCCTCGTTTCAGTCCTGTTTCACTGAACCGGTATAACCTACCATTACAACCATGTCTATCTCATGAGATATAAAATCTTTACCCAATGAATTGTAGGGAGATATAGGTCCCACCCATCTTATAGTGAATCCTTTCTTATGTGTGCCACATAATCATAAAACATACATCATCGCATAACACATGTAACAAAAATGGGATTCTTGAAACATCATGACATCATAAAACAAACCATATAAGGTAAATGACTTCATAAAAATAATTCCCTCACAACATAATCAAATCAATGTAATAATAGGGATAAAAACAGAACCCTTTATTATCTTAGATGGAAAATAATTTTGATAAAACACTTGAACCCCATTCTTGAGGAAAATATCCTTTCTTCTTCAAAAAAACACTTTTCTTTTCTTAAAATGTGATAAAATTATAAACTAAAAGAAGTTGATTAAAAATAAACATGAAAACTTGTAAAGGAAGCTTCTTGGAAATAATGTTTTAAAAATCCATTCATTCCGTATAAGTTAAAAAAAACATTCTTCCCGTACTTTTGTCGGAAAAGTCAAAAAGTACCTCGTATGAAAAACGAGAAAAGATTCCTTTCATATCTTTTACTAAAAACTTACCGAAGGGTAAAATTGGATTTAAACAATTGTAGGTGAATGGAAATAATATTACATATCGAGGAAACATGGATGTGGATGATAATATACACCCTAGTAAATACTTACGAATAAACAATCTTGGATAAAAATGAGATTGTTATATTTCCCTTACCTTAGGTCCGATTTGCTTCGTAAGTGTCCGAACCTCCTGTATAATGATTTAAATAATGTCATTTACATATTACAGAATCATATTCATTGTTATGATATCATATATGGTTCACTTATGACTTTATATTACCCGTTCTTTTGTAAATTCCATGTTAAAGAGCGTTTTGGGTAAAATTGTTTCATTTGTCGTCCGTGTTTTGACTTGTAATTATTCATATGATTACATAGATCATGATTACTTAATTCCAGAACATAAAACATGATTTATATATATATATATATTTAGGATATACATATATATAATAAATCAATAAATGGAAAGAAATACACCGTTCATGGAGACGGTAGTCCGTACGTACGCATGAATGCTGTTTTCGTTTCCTTATTGAATTGAATGGAATTAAGTAGATGACATACATATAAATATACATAAATCCAGTATCATTATTATGTCATATATTTCATTAGTACTTATTATATATACTTTATAATCATTCATGAATGGTTAATCATTGAGAATGAATCTCATCGCGTCGTGGAGACGGTAGTCCGTATGTACGCACGAGTGATGATATCATTCCCATGGTCGTGGAATTGTGTTAAAGTGTAAGTATACTATTTAAGTATCAATATAAATTTAAAATAATCATATATAGTTACTCATTACACTTTTATACCCATCCAATTAAGGTGGTGGCGGAAAATAGATTACACCACGGCGTGGAGACGGTATTCCGTACGTACGCACGCGTGATGATTTCCTTTTTCCGTAGGATGGATAGAAGGTTAATTAGAGTTGTTTCATATTTATAATAACATATCAGTATATAAGAAATACTAATGTTATTACTTTATCATGAAACAACTAAATAAGAATAAGTTGAAGAAGAAAGAAATTGAAAAGATCGGTAATGGATATTACCTCTTCTTTGGAACGCCTCTTTGAATCCTTCACTTAGGGAACTAAGATTGGTCTTTGAAGAAGACCAGGACCTCTAGGATTATTCTAGGGAAGTGGAGAAGGGGTTTTGGCAGGGGTTGGCCGAGCATGAGTGCTCAAATTGGTGTTAGGAGGAGGGGAAGGAGGTGCCCTTTTATAAGGGAGGAGAGGGGCACCATAGGAATACCTCAAAATATTATTTTATATTAAAGTCAAAATCGGTTTATAATGGTTCCAAAGGGTCTTATTTCGAAGCTAAAGTGGGGAGGGGTCGATGTCCTATCAACCAATAGGATTTAGACAAGTTTAGGGTATTATTGTAACCTTATCAATTAGATTTAACTCTAAGTTAAATAATTTAACCTTTACCGTGTCTTTTTGTTTTCTTTCACTATATGGTTAGTACACTTACTATAACATGCCAAACGAACCCCAAATTGTTTATTATTAATATATATATCCTTATCTATGTCATTTGGCCGAACCTTAGATTTTTAGGAATAAAAAAACAATTAATAATATAATATTTTATTTAAAAACTATTTAGTGTCAATTTTGACGCTATTTGATATATGATTTTTGTGAAAGTCATAACAGAATTATATGTTCGAAAAAAGTTGATTACATCAACACTAATATATCATAGTAACCTAGAAAATTAGTGGAATTCATAAAAAGTCTCAAATTACATTCATTTGAGCATTTATAACATCAATTATGTTAATATTTCCTTAAAATGGTAATTACTGCATCATCGTTGTGTCATAAATAAATTAATTAATTTAAAGTATAAAAATTATAAATATAATATAATTATGTATGAAATCTTTTTAGATTTCTAATTAATATTTACAATCGAATTTATCTTATGTATAACCCTATATTAAAAATGTTTTAGTAAATAAACTTTTATTTTAACTCTTTTAACTCTTCTTTGAATTAAATAATAATAAATGTCCTAATCTAATCCAAGTGGGCCTAAATGATAATATTTTAATCTTAAGGTTGTTTTTGGTCGATATAAACTTGTCCAATATGATTAGGACATGTGTTAAGGTAATATTAATATCATTTTTACCCTTAATTACCCTATTTACTTTTAACCGTGGTAAATAAAAGTTAAAAGTTACTATTCACCAAAAATTATTTTCATCTCATTGAACCACATTTTACTTACTGACATCAACCATGTCTCTCGGAATTTTGAAATTCCTTTTCACAGAAGCGGTAAAATTATGTTTTATGAAAAATTCAGTTTTTTAACTACCACTTAGTAGTTTCACTATTCATCAAAAATTGAAGGTTTTCAGAAAAATGCCAAAATTTCATCCTAAGCTATATTTCATATTCCGAATTCAAAAATGAATTCTATTTTACCAAATTCATAACATAGAAGTTGCATTAATTAATTTTATAATTAAATCCCGCTGTTAAAACAAATAGCGTGTTTTTAAGAAACAATATCTATCAAAAGATTGACACTTGTTTATGTCTGGTTTAAATGTGAAATTACATCCAATGACCAACATTGTATTAAATTGTAAAAATATATTCTAAATATACTTTAAAACTACTCAAATTAATAATTTATCACTATTAATTATTTCGATTATAAAAGTTGTTCTTTAATTATAATTTAGTAATTTTCACTATTCATCAGAATATGAAAGTTATCCGAAATGTACCAAAATTTCACATTAGGCTAAATTCGATACTCCGAATCCAAAAATGAAGTCCATTTTGAGAGCTAATGTTTCTAAAATTTTAAAAAGTGGTTATTACTATTCATAACGGCTAGTTTTAATAATATTTTAATAGCATATCGTTGTTTCGTGAAACTCAGTATTGCGTACTACACACGCTATCGAGGAAGGTTGTGATTGCGTTTAACGCAAGGCAAGTCAAGGATGCATGTTGTGCAAGCTCCTTTTGGTGTAGCGTACAACACACGACATTAGTGAAATTAAAAAGAATATTTTTCATAAAATCTCGGGGTGTTAAATTCTACCCCCCTTGAAATGAATTTCGCCCTCGAAATTCGTCGGGGTTATAAATGGTTTACTATTCGAAAGTTTCTTTAATAGAAACCCACATCGTAAAAAATACCAAAACCTGGCTTTAAAAACTAAAGTATGAAATGTAACGATTACTCAAATAAACTAATCACTGGGTTTCCACATAGGTGGAAATATGGATATGGAAGAGAAATATGTCCATCATGTTAGGATGGAGAGTGGTAGAGAACATGGCTATGGAAAAGCCAGTAACCACAAATCCATAAATTTGTGATGATATAAGGTACCATCTGATTCATCAGGTATAAGATCACTAGGACAACATTTTTGGTTTTCAAGATCATTTCCCTAAAGTTGAAAATTTGAATTAGAAGGAATACTTACTTTATTTTGGTACAATCTCACTGTTGTTCGTACCTTGAACAATTTCCACTTCATCTTGTAAATAAATTATGTTGAATTTGTTATTCGTTTAGTGTTAGCAGATCATGTGATATAATGACGGGTCATTCCATCTGTCCCAAACAAATGGTTAGCAAAAATTATATACATAAGTCGATCTATAGTGAGATTAAACATATATGGTTCCTAAAATGGACTTATACTTCATATATCATACTGCTTAATATAATAAAACTAGTTTATACTAAACAGGGACTTCCTGTAGGTCAGTGGTAGGCGATAAAGGCCAGTCGCACTTCAGTTGTTGGTTCGATTCCCACAGCCTTGTCCGAAGCGATGGGCTCTCGCCCATCCTGCAGGTTGTCCTTTTTCTAAAACTACATTACTATAACATACCATAAATAATATCGAAAATCTTCTATCCATAAAAAATACTAACTTATGTACAACATAATAAATTTTAATCTTTAGACTTATCCATAATACTGCAGTCTACTCTCATAATATAGTGAAAATGATTACCAGAGATTTAATACTGTCGTTGATCCCCATATATCATAAGATATGTCTTGTTGGTCACATTCCAAACATTCAAAGGCCTTAATCACGTATTCTCTTGAATACCCATTGAACCTTACTGAAAACATGAATGCAATTAAAAGTTAACACTTTCCAAAAACCAAAATCCTCAAAATTCTATATACTCAAACCATGATATCACTTAGTCCTTATATCAATGATGAGATCATGAATACTGTCAAATATTTCATTTTCTCATTTTCCCTTCATTATGCGTGTATCATCTTTTTTTCCAAAAATACCTCAATCACTTCGAATACCACATTATACCAATACATAAATATTCCAATACATCATAAAAGTACCTCAACAACATTATTCTTGAATACCAATACATAAACACTTCAGTCCATCCACTTTAATGATTGTCCTAGAAAAAGTCCTTCCTTGATTTAGAAGTAACTTTTTAGGTCAGGGCATTGAGTTGGGTAATGCCCATGTTCTCCACAAATAAGACATTGAACTCCATAATAGTCTGTCACACTATGACCCTTTTCTCCACATAGATAACATCGGTCCCTCCATTTGAGGTATTCCTCAAGCTTATTCTTCCCTTCTTTAGAAATCTCAATCTTCCTTTCTTTATGCTCCTCAACATGCGAACATGCATAATAGTTTATCTTCCTCTTCTTTGATGAATTAGTCATAACACTAAATTTCACATTGTTAATCATATATCGCGATGACTGATTTGGCATAATCACAATATCTTTCTCTCTGGAAATTAAACAATTTGTTTTCTCATAGTCACCAATTTGTCCATTGGATTCAATGTTAACTGAATTCCTTCTGGTTCCCTCCATTAACTAAAACACAAAAAGAATCTTTTGAGAGGAAAAAATCATGCTAGGGAAAACAACATAGTAAAGGGGGAGTACCTTCAATATCTAACATCTTAGGTTTAATTCTATGATCGTTAGCGTAGTTCTAGTACTATAACCTATACGTATACCTAACCTTAGGGACATCCCTAGACATACCGTAGAAATATCTCTAGGGATCTCACTAACGTTTTCGCATCCTAGTTTCCAAATGTTGACTAAACTTTTCCTCTGATATCAACTGTAGAGACCCGAAGCTTGACGTACATGAACATTACATTACTTTCGCGGAATACTTAGTACATAATAAAAACACACAAACAAGGATCATAATATTTTAGTGTCTTTGGAAACTCATAATAAAATCTTCTAATCATGGTGAAAGATCTCCAATATCTCCCATAAAGATCTTCCCTTTTTTTACCTAAAACCTTTCTTTATATCCTGGGGAAAAGAAAACATAAAAGGGTGAGCTCAAATGCTCAGTAAGGGTATACAAAAGATAAATCAATCACATCATATTCATAAGAACATAACTTTTGGAAATCTTAACCTGTAAAAGAGAGCATAATTTCATAACATGGGATAAATCATGGCAGTGAAATGTAATCACAATAATCATAACTTAAAACATGAAACATTGTGGCATTCACACATAATCATAGAGAATCATTTCTTGTTAGTCAAAACTCATTGCAAAGACTATCTTAGTGGACAAAGTCCCTTTCTGAATCGAGTAACCCTCGTTTCAGTCCTGTTTCACTGAACCGGTATAACCTACCATTCCAGCCATGTCTATCTCATGAGATATAAAATCTTTAACCAATGCATTGGAGGGAGATATAGGTCCCACCCATCTTATAATGAATCCTTTCTTATGTGTGCCACATAATCATAAAACATACATCATCGCATAACACATGTAACAAAAATGGGATTCTTGAAACATCATGACATCATAAAACAAACCATATAAGGTAAATGACTTCATAAAAATAATTCCCTCACAACATAATCAAATCAATGTAATAACATGGATAAAAACAGAACCCTTTATTATCTTAGATGGAAAATAATTTTGATAAAACACTTGAACTCCATTTTTGAGGAAAATATCCTTTCTTCTTCAAAAAAACACTTTTCTTTTCTTAAAATGTCATAAAATTATAAACTAAAAGAAGTTGATTAAAAATAAACTTTAAAACTTGTAAAGGAAGCGTCTTGGAAATAATGTTTTAAAAATCCATTCATGCCGTATAAGTTAAAAAAAACATTCTTCCCGTACTTTTGTCGGAAAAGTCAAAAAGTACCTCGTATGAAAAACGACAAAAGATTCCTTTCATATCTATTACTAAATACTTACCGAAGGGTAAAATTGGATTAAAAAATTGTAGGTGAATGGAAATAATATTACATATCGAGGAAACATGGATGTGGATGATAAAATACACCCCAGTAAATACTTACGAATAAACAATCTTGGATAAAAATGAGATTGTTATATTTCCCTTACCTTAAGTCCGATTTGCTTCGTAAGTGTCCGAACCTCCTGTATAATGATTTAAATAATGTCATTTACTTATTACAGAATCATATTCATTGTTATGATATCATATATGGTTCACTTATGACTTTATATTACCCGTTCTTTTGTAAATACCATGTTAAAGAGCGTTTTGGGTAAAATTGTTTCATTTGTCGTCCGTGTTTTGACTTGTAATTATTCATATGATTACTTAGATCATGATTTCTTAATTCCAGAACATAAAACATGATATATATATATATATATTCAGGATATACATATATATAATAAATCAATAAATGGAAAGAAATACATCGTTCATGGAGACGGTAGTCCGTACGTACGCATGAACGCTGTTTTCGTTTCCTTATTGAATTGAATGGAATTAAGTAGATGACATAAAAATAAATATACATAAATCCAGTATCATTATTATGTCATATATTTCATTAGTACTTATTATATATACTTTATAATCATTCATGAATGGTTAATCATTGAGAATGAATCTCATCGCGTCGTGGAGACGGTAGTCCGTACGTACGCACGAGCGATGATATCGTTCCCATGGTCGTGGAATTGTGTTGAAGTGTATGTATACAATTTCAGTATCAATATCTATTTAAAATAATCATATATAGTTACTCATTACACTTTTATACCCATCCAATTAAGGTGGTGGCGGAAAATAGATTACACCACGGCGTGGAGACGGTATTCCGTACGTACGCACGCGCGATGATTTCCTTTTTCCGTAAGATGGATAGAAGGTTAATTAGAGTTGTTTCATATTTATAATAACATATCAGTATATAATAAATACTGATGTTATTACTTTATCATGAAACAACTAAAGAAGAAGAAGTTGAAGAAGAAAGAAATTGAAAAGATCGGTAATGGATATTACCTCTTCTTTGGAACGCCTCTTTGAATCCTCCACTTAGGGAACTAAGATTGGTATTTGAAGAAGACCAGAACCTCTAGGATTATTCTAGGGAAGTGGAGAAGGGATTTTGGCAGGGTGTGGCCGAGCATGAGTGCTCAAATTGGTGTGAGGAGGAGGGGAAGGAGGTGCCCTTTTATAAGGGAGGAGAGGGTCACCTTAGGAATACATCAAAATATTATTTTATATTAAAGTCAAAATCGGTTTATAATGGTTCCAAAGGGTCTTATTTCGAATCTAAAGTGGGGATGGGTCGAACTACTATCAACCAATAGGATTCAGACTAGTTTAGGGTATTATTGTAACCTTATCAATTACATTTAACTCTAAGTTAAATAATTTAACCTTTACCGTGTCTTTTTGTTTTCTTTCACTATATGGTTAATACACTTACTATAACATGCCAAAAGAACCCCAAATTGTTTATTATTAATATATATATCCTTTTATATGTCATTTGGCCTATCCTTATATTTTTAGGAATAAAAAAACAATTAATAATATAATATTTGATTTAAAAACTATTTAGTGTCAATTTTGACACTATTTGATATATGATTTTTGTGAAAGTCATAACATAATTATATGTTCAAACCAAGTTGATTACATCAACAATAATATATCTTAGTAACCTAGAAAATTAGTGGAATTCATAAAAAGTCTCAAATTACATTCATTTGAGCATTTATAACATCAATTATGTTAATATTTCCTTAAAAGGGTAATTACTGCATCATCGTTGTGTCATAAATAAATTAATTTATTTAAGTCTAAAAATTATAAATAAAATATAATTATGTAGGAAATCAATTTAGATTTCTAATGAATATTTACAATCGAATTTATCTTATGTATAACCCTATATTAAAAATGTTTTAGTAAATAAACATTGATTTTAACTCTTTTAACTCTTCTTTGAATTAAATAATAATAAATGTCCTAATCTAATCCAAGTGGAACTAAATGATAATATTTTAAACTTAAGGTTGTTTTTGGTCGAGATAAACTTGTCCAATATGATTAGGACATGTGTTAGGGTAATATTAATATCATTTTTACCCTTAATTACCCTATTTACTTTTAACCGTGGTAAATAAAAGTAAAAAGTTACTATTTACCAAAAATTATTTTCATCTCATTGAACCACATTTTACTTACTGATATCAACCGTTTCTCTCGGAATTTTAAAATTCCTTTCACATAAGCGGTAAAATTATGTTTTATGAAAAATTCAGTTTTTTAACTACCACTTAGTAGTTTCACTATTCATCAAAAATTGAAGGTTTTCAGAAAAATGCCAAAATTTCATCCTAAGCTATATTTCATATTCCGAATTCAAAAATGAAGTCTATTTTACCAAATTCATAACATAGAAGTTGCATTAATTAATTTTATAATTAAATCCCGCTGTTAAAACAAATAGCGTGTTTTTAAGAAACAATATCTATCAAAAGATTGACACTTGTTTGTGTCTGGTTTAAATGTGAAATTACATCCAATGACCAACATTGTATTAAATTGTAAAAATATATTCTAAATATACTTTAAAACTACTCAAATTAATAATTTATCACTATTAATTATTTCGATTAAAAAAGTTGTTTTTTAATTATAATTTAGTAATTTTCACTATTCATCATATTATGAAAGTTATCCGAAATGTACCAAAATTTCACCTTAGGCTAAATTCGATACTCCGAATCCAAAAATGAAGTCCATTTTGAGAGCTAAAATTTCTAAAATTTTAAAAAGAGGTTATTACTATTCAAAACGGCTAGTTTTAATAATATTTTAATAGCATATCGTTGTTTCGTGAAACTCAGTATTGCGTACTACACACGCTATCGAGGAAGGTTGTGATTGCGTGTAACGCAAGGCAAGTCAAGGATGCGTGTTGTGCATGCTCCTTTTGGTGTAGCGTACAACACAAGACATTAGTGAAATTAAAAAAAATATTTTTCATAAAATCTCGTGGTGTTACAATGATACCTAAGAGAGAGTGTACCACCACCAAGAGAGGGTTGATTTAGTGGTTTTAAAAAGAATTACTCTCAGTATATTTGATTATTTTCACTTATTATTATATATAAATATGGTTAGGATGTGATTATTAAATATTAATTGAGAGAAAAAAATAGACACATTGGTTTTTACATTGTTTACTAATACTTGCAATATAGTGTCTAATATTTGGTGTTCAGTGGTTGTGAACCATCTATCTATGTTAAAATTTATTATCTATATAACACATAAAAATGAAAAATGATTGTATTGAACTCCCAATTACATTTTTAGCCTTTAGTGTCAACATGTTAAACTTGTAACATAATTGTATTTTCATGTAAATATTTTTAATGTATCCAATAATATTTTTACAGCCAAGAACTAATACCAAATGAGATTTCAAGAATTATAGAAGCTTAGTATTGATATTTTATATCTAATAAATATATTAATATCATTGGTTCACTATTTTACTAAAATAGTGGAATAAATACATTATAGTGTCTTGTCTTGGAAATCGATACCACTTTTGATTTTGAATTGTGGGTTTTACCTTTGCATGCTATAATCTTGGTCAGTATCGGGTGTTTGGCTTGAGTACCCCTTTGGGTGATATAAATAAATATAATAATTTTTTACAATTTTAATTAAATCATATCAAAATTTTCTCCTCTAAAAATATGTTTTTTTTCAAATCACACGGGTTAGCCGCAGAACCGTAGGATTTGATGAGAGAGTAGTTGGAATATATTTTGACGAACGATAATGGATCGAGGATCTTTTTCTACAACGCAGCTTCTGGATCTCATTATAATGATGATATTGTTTCATAAATTATCTAAGACCGATCCAAACCCATGGAAATTCCTTTTTATATATATATATATTTTTTCTATTTCGATTATACAAAAATGAATTTAAATCAAATAAACCAACATATTTATTAGTGGGTATATCATGTCATGGGTGTGGATTTACCTATATGGGATTATGGTAAAATGGTTATTTTTTTTATTATTACTCTTCATTCATGATTATAATGGAAAATAATTGACACCAAATTGAAAAAAGGTTGATGTTTGTTCTCGTATTTTGGTTTCAACTTTTCTCCCCATTTAATTGCATATTCATTTTCAGTGTCTCTGTGAAAAAATATTAGACTTTTATTTGGTAGATTATCATTGTGAAACCACATTTACATGAAAAGGATCAATACCATGGGTAATAATCTTTTATATATGGAATGATAGAAGAATAAAAACATGGTAGTTGAGATGTGATTATATTGTTGGTTTTAGATTCTTTTATTGTCATTCGAAAATTGTATGGTTCATTAGAGGAGTTCTCCCAATATAATATGGTTACAAAAATCCATCCCCTAGAGACAAAATGAATTTTATGTGGCATGATCTAAGATTCTTGTCTGATATTGATGGTAGGATCAGAGTTAGTAGAGATTATATTGAAAGACACATGAATGAATGATGGAATTTTGGAAAATATATTATTACACATCTTGTATCCCAAAGAAAACATTCAATGTGGGAAACTAGATATGACACTAGGGGTTAAACATGATTAAATATAACATATTTCATGTAAAATGAACCAATCTCCTTGTGATCCATTGTTGGAAGCTCAACATGTATTTTGAAGGATACACATGTCTGGATCGGGCTGAGAACATGGGAATGGATAGGGCTAGGAACACAGTCATGGGATGAATAAATGATCACAAATGTGAACTGAAACAACACTTGAGGACCTGAATATTTAAACGTACAAGGGCGTGACCCGAGTACATTGGAATAGAATGAGATACATGGGTAGAATTATGGTATGTGAGATATGTTGTATACATACAGTTCATGTCATGTATATTTTCTAGGGTGTTTTGATTACCTTATCCACATCAATATAAACTAGGATTAGTTTAATGTGTTTCATTGGCCCTTCACTTTGAGGGTACTATGGGAAATTAGGTCATGGGGATAGGATTATGATCCCCTATATAGGTTTTGTCTTATATAGGGTTTGGTGTATCCTCATTTGTGACCACATTGGGATCTTGTATCATTTAATCATCATATTAGGTTGGGTTCATTGTATCATTGTGACCACCATGCATTAGGATTCCACCCCCTATCTAGCAGTTTGATCCAGTTTGGTCTATGACGCCCCCCAGTGGTACTGAAAATGATCCTTTATTTGTGTGTTGATAACCTCGGAGTTTTTTGATCAACTCTTTAGTGATACCCAATGATAATAACCTCTTATATGATTTCATTAGTGAAAAAATGTATTTTGAAGTTAGTTCCCCTTTAATGAGTGTTACATTGAATACTCAAAAATAATCCTATGGCAAGTAGTGGTTTAAACCACTTTATAACTTGGAGTCTATTATAAGTATATCTTGGTATTTTATTATTTTTATGTCTCATGTCTTGATTCATATACCTTCATATTGATGATATGGATACTATCACTATAACAAAAATAGATATTAGCATCATTTTTTTTAAAACAACTCAATTTTTTTAAAATATTCTTGCAGTTCCTTAAGAACAATAGTTGAATAATTTTTTCAAGTACCGAAACATATACACCTCTCCCCCTCCCCCACCTAGGAGCTAGACACCCCTAAAACCCCTATTCCCCGACACTATGAAACCCCCACACTGGGAATCCTCTCACCCTCATCTCCTACACATATCCCAACCTTACCACATGATCTCTTTCTCTCGCTCACAACCGGCACCTCTCCCACCATTGATGTTGGATCCCCCCCCCACCGCTGGCCACTCCCCCCATCACTACTTGTTCCCCTTTGCACCATTGAACCCTCTCTCCCCCTCACCGACTACCCTTATGCACATCTCTGTCATCCCACTTCTCCTCCTCACTTCCATCCTCCTTCTCCCATGAGCACCCCGAGCCTGGGAATTAGGTACTGACCCCAATCTCCCTTGAACAGTTACTGCCAATTTTTCCCAAGGCTAGCTAATTAAAAAGTATATATGTTGGGATTTGATCGTATGTTTTTTCTTATTATTTCATCACCATTATCCCATAAAATGGTTTTTTATTTCTTTATTTTATTCTAGGATTTCAAATTTTGGAGTTATTTATTTAATTTAAAGGTGTTTAAATATGTTTTATATCGTTGTAGACCCGTTTGAGGAATTGTGGGATCTGGTGTATTGTGAGAGTCATCAATTTTTTTTGTGGTTCCATTCATACATTTTAAAATCATAAACCTTGAATTATTCATGGAATTGGGTTTCAACACAATATTTCAGTTAGAGGTTTTCATATTAGTTATATTTTTCTATATTCATAACAATCAAGAGGATTTCATTATCAGGAAATAATTTGTGGGAATGCACATCTAATATGATTAATGTATTCTTTTTCATATTTTTTTCTAGTGGAGAGAAGGTTTAATTTATTTGGAATAATATATTTTTTAAAGTCATATAATGGAAATAAACATGGGAATCTTGTCAATATTTATATAGATAGTTCTAATTAGAAGGATTATAGTGGGGAATTATGGGAATAGTAAGTATATGTAACAATATCAACACATTCATGTCTTCATTGTAGGATGGTAATGCATGTTATGGAATATTTGGATTGGATCTCATGGAAGAGTAGTGGTTCAAATTAAAATCACATGATTGTATTAGTAAGGAAATGTTGGGTACTAGACTTGATTGAGTAAGATTGAAAGAGTAGTGTTTTTCATATTCAATGTAAATGGAATTCATCTCATTATAAGAATCATGAGAAACAACATACTATTTCATAACAGGTGGAGGAGGACAAGGCTTATATTTGGATATTTAGAGTGAAAGGTACCATTCATATAAAATAAACTATTAGTTGTTTTATGATGGAAATTGAGGAATGAAATTATATTATATACATACATCTGGTTAATATTTGTGTGTTTTTCATGGAGTTTATTCCTTTCTTAATGGTTATCAATACTCTAATTTCTGAGAAAACTGAACTAGTTTTAATCATTATTTCCCATAATATCTTGATATATTATGTGGAAATCAATTTTCATTTATTAAGGTTTTACCATAAAAGGGGTGTGGTAATTAGGATATTATAAAAATTAATATTTCTTTCTAGATCATTACTTTATTATCTCAATTTTAGGAACACTTCACTCTCTACCTTATAGTCACTAAAGAAGTAAAGAACATAATATATTTTTATTTGGTTCATTAAAACTACTCTTTTCCAAATAGAATGAAAGTGGTGAAGTGTCAATGCACCTAAAATATAGAACAATACCTCTTTTATGTTCTTACATATTGGAGAGGACTCTCAAACCCCCGAGGAATTAAAATCATGATAAGAAAAGAAAATTATATTACCTTTATTTTTTAATAGCGAAAATATTATTCTCCCATATATATATAGTTTTTCATTATTCTTTCATTGAATGTCTTATTCTATAAAGAAATTAGATTGGAAATATAATAAAAATTGGGTTTTAATTCTTACATAATGTTAAAACATAAAAAAATATAAATAACTGAATATACACTTCTCATCCTTCAAAAGATCAATCATGTCACTTAAAAATATATATTCATCATATCCTAATATAATATTTCTATATATGATCTTATAAATAATTCACTCTAAAATTCAATCACTCCATTTTTCATTGAAGATCTAGATCTATCCTAAATAATGGATTGTCACATTAGTTGAGAAACTGAAATATAAAGATAACTTACATTATTATAAAATTAAAAAATACCAATTGTATATTTCATTAAATGAACATCATGATTTTGATTATAAAATAACATTTTTATTTCCTAAAAACCACAAAATTCCACATATAATACCTATAATGACCTATTTTTGGAACTGCCCAGAAATCATGATTCAAAATTTAATGATGTTCTTTAGGGAGTGATAGAGATCATCCTAAGAACTATCATCAACAAAATGAATTATTAATTTTGTGACACACTATTAAGTACACCTATATCCCATAGAAACAAAAAAGATAAAAATTACCAAAAACATTCAAGCCATTAAAAATCACTCATTATGTGATCATCTATATTATTGATATTAATAACAAATTATAGAGTAAATATATTTTCTCCAAAAACACATGAATATATCCAAAATTCAATCATGGCTTGATAAAATAGTACAATTTCCAAATTAAATTAATAGGGTATTCATGTTACCAATCTGTAATTGAGTTTATAGTTTGACTTATTTTTATTAATCATATTATTTTCGATCAGATTACATTTTTCATTCATGTCATTATCACAACTAAAATCATTAATATCATCACTAAATTATTTTTATTCACACAGGGATATGAATGATTGTTTAAACTCAGTCACTATTATATTTTTCTACACAGTGGATATCTGGTCACTAACATTATTATTATAAATGATCTTATCCATTTTTTTAGTTTAAATAAGTTTTGTCTTCATTTTCATAACATATATTTTCCACTTATAAGTCCTCAAAATCATGTTTATCACCCCTTGGGTAAAACAATTCATATTAATATTATTTTTCATAAACTAATATTTTTTCATGGGGAGACTTTTTTTCTTATTAAATGATAATAATTTTTAAGAGGAAGTGATATAATGATGATTGACGACTCACATTTGACATTCCCTCGACCATAAAGATAGATAATGATCCATTTGTCCCCCTCCCTGCAGCATCTAAGACACCATATTATTTCTCCCTACACTGTCTCTCACACCCTCTTTCAGCATCCCATTAACATCTCTACAATCACCCCCCAAATATGTAGCCTCAGAATTTTGGGAGTAGGCTTCCACTCCTAGTTCTTCATGGGGATATTGGACAGTGACTCTTATAGGTACAAATATTAGTATAAATAATGTTATTTATCTTTTTTACTACTAACTATTTTTTTCTTCAAATATGGAAACAATGCTACTATAGAGAAATATATGAAATTTTTATATGTCTGGAATCTTAATTGACTAATATTTTTATCCTTTTTGACTTTTATGGGGTCTTTACAGAAGATGTTGCGGGATTATTTGGAGAAATTTTGGGATAGTTGGCAGTGGAACTAATTACCCTTCTAATTAAATAGGATGATTAGAGGCAT
Source organism: Viscum album (assembly GCA_963277665.1). Lineage (NCBI taxonomy): Eukaryota > Viridiplantae > Streptophyta > Magnoliopsida > Santalales > Viscaceae > Viscum > Viscum album. The sequence continues at coordinate 595,326,784 of OY728159.1, read as the reverse complement.
ATTCCTTCATATTGGATAAATGATGTTTTTGATTCACAGATAAAGGTAATTTTATTACATTATGATATAATTTAATTTCATCATGTTATTAAATAAAAATATTTTCAAAATAAACCTCTTTGTACACATGTTTTCCACTTTACCATTGTTGATCTGATAGTACGGATGTGGAAATTAAAAATTTTGGGAAAAAAATGGAAATATTTTAACAAGATATTATAGAATGAATTAAACTATTCTTAATTAAGAACCTATCAATTATATTATATGGACATAATGGTGTATCTAGAGAGAAATGAGATGTTTTTATTGATAGTCATTGTGATGATAAGAACATGGTATTTAAATATCTATTTTTATATTAATCTAATTTTTCATTTATAAATGCATATAAAGGATAATAAATTGGATAAATTACTATTACATTACATTTTATTTATTTTAGGATGTTTCAAGGATGAATGCATTAAGTCAGTCTATGTAAATCATCTCTCACACTTTAGGGTCAAAGAGATATTCTAGTATCTGATCGACTCTGGTAATTTTTCATTAGTTTAAATATTTATAAGAAAATATTATATATTTAATATATTAAATTATTTATTTATCATTATTTAATGATGTCACAAAATTTATATCACAAAGCATCCTGAATAGATGTGTGGTTGGATGTTCCTAAAAAGTCTCATGGGAATTTTTCTAATGAGTATGTAAAAGCTGTTGGAGTATGAATTGATTTGTAATTATAATATCATATTATTATTTTCCCTATGTTAATATATATTGATTATAATATGAAGTATATTTTATTTTTATGTAAAAATTAACGAACAATGAGATTCAAATCCAACATAGTCCTTCTCAGTCTCCTAGGAAGAAGCAGTTAGTAAAATCATAGGGATGGAGAACCTGGACGAGTGCACGTGATGGGTTTGGGACCAATACAATATGAAATATATTATATTCCATTATTAATTGTAGAGGTATCTACTTCATGTTACAGTCAGTCCCTACCCCAATATGATTAGTGAGAGTTTGTTTTTATGAAAATCATAATTCAGCAATAGGGGTTTAGATATTTTCCTTTTATAAAGATTCAGTTAATTTATATCAGAAGAGGACTTAACCTATCCTCGTTGATATTGCATCGATTAATCGTGGTGAGCAGGCAAATAAAATAAATTCAAAATCATTTAGTTCAAAATATTATATAGATTGTATGTTTAAATATAAATATACAATATTATTTAGTTTTCAATATAATTTCGTCATATGTGCCGGTATCAGGATGTTGCGATAGAGATCCAAAGGGTGATGAGAATAGATCATCATCGTCTACTGATTACTGGAGATAGTCTATTCATGTGTAATTCGATTCATATATTGGACCATGTTGAGTGATTTGGTCATTGCATTGTTTAATTTAACTCTGATTGTATGATATTGAATCATTCCTTATGTGTATATGCTATGTACTCTGATTTATATGCACTCTGATTATATTATGTTTCCTTTTTTAGGTTGTCTTCCAATTGTGTTTTATTTTGTATAAAATTATTTGCATTTTTTCTATGATTTTTCTCAGGATACATATTCTAAAGCTAGTTTTTTTATATTCATCATACAGTGGCTGTTCGAACCACTGTTAAGTATAGTTTTTTTTTCACAGTGGATTAAACATACACTATATTATATTATATATTTTGGTCTGGGGGTTAAAACTACTACAAAATATTAAAAACATTTATATAGAGGAGGTCTTAGCCACCATATAAATCATTGATTTTTTGTCGAGAAAACTACTGCTAAATACACATTCTACAATGATTATAAAGAACCACCACTAAATTGAAGGAACCACCATGTGATGGATGATGAAATAATCTTTAGTGTTTGTTTCTAGTAACCAACACAAAACCATGTGGTGTTTGTATAAACTACCACCAAATCAAAAACAACCTCCACTACAAGGAGATTTTCTTATATTGCATTGATTCATTATCTTTATTGATTCCGGGTTTCCTACAGGATCTTATTATACTCACCCATACATGGGATCTTCCCACACATTTCATGACTTAAAAATAAGAAGACCCTTTTGATGATGTCATAGGAGGTCCAGAATAAAGAAGATAAATGTTTGTGGTAGAATTGATATGGTTCATACTGGTGTTGAATTCGACATTAGTCCAGTTGTTTTGAAAAGTTTGGACAAAATTTGTGTTCTTTTGTGGAATTTTATTTATACCATTTCACTTTTGGTACAATGTATTACTCTGATGGATGAATTTATATGTATTTAATCATTTATATCACTTTTATTATGTTTCCTTTTATTAATTTATGGGCATAAGGACGTGATTGTAAGTTATGTTACATAGGCTAATGCCTACCATTTATAGAATATGTGTACTCGATGATGGTTTCAAGTCCATTTCCTATTTGGGTAGGGATTGTATTTTCACACATAGCTTGACATTATCCATGTAGGCTCTGGTATGTCGAGACATGACTAATTGGTTTGAGTTTGGTACATATTAGAACTAGAGTTTGGATATTTCCTAGATGTGGGGTTCGGTTTGGAATTTATGAAATCAATAATAACATTTATTTTATATTAGATTTTTGGCGAAAGGATCCAATATTTGTGCAGTGGATAATGTATCTATTCACTAGGACTATGATAACAAACTTATTGACTCGATACATTTATATTCTAGTATTTGGAAAAACATAGGTACACACTACATATATGAATTGGTTGTTGACTCTATGTCTTTATTGAGTCTAATCCATTTACATACTAACTGATCATAGTGAATCTTTTTTATTTTATGATTATCCCAAGAAAATTATTTTCCATGATTCTACTATGAGATCATAAGGATGATTTTCATAGTGGTGAGGCATTTCTATAGGGTCTTATATTGTAGGTGGTACCTCTAGAGGGATTTAAAGTTTTTCCCCCACTCATAGAGAAGAAGGTTTCACCTATAGTACCAACCAATAATGTTCACAGGCTAACCGTACTCCATGAGATTTAGATGTGTTAACATCTAAGATTTTTAAGTTATCAAGATACCCATGTGGATGAGTATTGTCATGATATGGTTACTTATGTTTTTTACCATGTGAGGATTCCTAAATATCAGATGGTTTTCCTAGAGTTGAGTCTTCTTTAGGGAACCACTAGGTGATGGTGGAGTCTGGTAATTAGTTACATGATGAGAAGAATCTATCATGGCCAGATCTCTTGTGTTTTTAGGGTTATTTTAATATTTGAACATGTTTCGATCTATGTGAATTCATGAGCATATATAGTTATATAGGTATATAATGTCCTTGGAATAGTATTAAGTGAGGTTTAATGATATCTAATTATACTCCCTTGATATTGTATTCTATACTTTATTCATTGTAATGAACATAGAGATGGCTCTGTGTTGATATAACATTCCTAGAGTCATTTATCTTTATAGTCGAACATATTCTAGAGTACAATAGCGGTCTTTGGTAGAAGGGAGATTCCTAGAAGATCATAAAATTATAGTTCGAGCTAGAAGTGTGAGGCAAGAAGATGATACCTTTGTAGTTGATATCTAACATCAGTGACAAGGATATGAGCATGTGTGATGCTTTTGGAGATAGCCATAAGAGAGAGGATCAGACATTTAGGGCTCTCAGGATGGATTAATCAGTTGAGATAGAGGTAGTGTTTCTCATATAATGGTTGGGGACACCTCTCTTGGTATTGTCTGACCTATTTTATAGATGATATAAATATGGTCGATATACTACCTATGCAGAGATAGTGGCATTAGAAAGGTGTTCCATAGAGTGGGGGATGTGATATAGGAGAGGGTATGAAATCCAAAGTTGGAAATAAGTTTAACATATTTCCACCACCACCCATATGTTTTCAAAGTAAGTGTCATGGATTTTGTGGTCAATAACGAGGAAAACTATATGAGGAAAAGGAAAATAACTTAGAGGCACTACGGATTATTAGTGGTACAATCTAGGACATCTTTATTTTTCTTGTATCACTAATAGAAATGGGTGTGAGAACCTCTTTTATTATAACTTCTCTTGTTTGATAATTTGTAATTACTGTTGATTCCTTAGCTGAACACTTTCATATAAAGACTCCCACAAGAGTTGAATCAGTTACCACAAACTCATACTTATAGAGTGAACTGATTATTAGAGATGATATATTCTTACGAGATTTCTTTGTAGGAGCAATGAGGCCTCACAACATCATCTTAGGTATGGAGTGGCAATTTTAAATCAATTTCCAAATAGATTGCTTCAGGTAAAGGATGCATTTTGATCCTGGTGATGGAAAAATGATTTCATTCATCGATGAGATGGAAAACTATGATGAGTAAGAGGAGCTCATATGTATGATGATACATTGGATTACTCACTATATGGCTATTATTATATTGTAGTTTTTGATTCTATGGGATTTTATCTTCCTATTGTGGTGAAGGATTACAAGGATGTATTTTATGAGGACATGTCAGCCTTAACTCCATATTGATAGGTGGAACTTTTCATATACACACAGATAGGGATTATGCTCACATCAACACTAGCATATCATATGTCTCCAATAATTCTTCAAGAGATGATGGTTTAGTTATAGGAACTAAAATATAAGGGCTTAATCATCCCCAGTGCTTCCCACTATGTAGACCAAGAGTTATTTCTTAAAAATGAGGATGGGGATAGGTTTGTATGTGGATAAATATCAGTGGAATTAGGTGGTCATGAGTAATAAGACTTCACTACCATGGTTTTAGGACATCTTTGAACAGTTGAGAGGGGAAATATGGTCCTTGAAGATAGATTTTTGACTAGGTTATCAATATCTATTATTATGAGACAATGATATATGAACGATTGAATCATGATGTTTTTATAATCATTATGAGTACTTATTGATGAATTTATGTGTGAATAAGTCCTCAAAAGTATTCATTGGACTCATGATAAAAATATTTAAGGCTTTCATAGACTGGGTTGTGGTGGTGTTAAATGATTAGGTTCTAGTTTACTAGACGTTCGAGGATGTGAACATGAGAGACATAAGAATGGTCCTAGAAATAATCTGATTCAACAAGTTACATGGGAAGATTTTAAAGTGTCATTTATATAATTGAAAGGCCCACATTCTAGGACATGTCACCTCATCTGATTTATTAGCAATATATCTAGTGATTGTTGAGGTAGTCCTAGCATGTGAGTCGCCCATACAAATAATTGAGGTAGCTAGCTTCCATGGGATGGAAAGATACTATAAATTATGTTTGCTGGATTTCTATATGATATCGACACCATTGAATACTTTATCATAGATTTAGTAGCCTTTCTTATGGATGGATATGATCTAATATATGTATTAGCATTTACAGTGGAGGTTGGTGAGCAATCCAATTTTTTTATTTCTAAATTAGGGTGTCAAGTAGTAGTGTTTTTATGATTCTTAAAGGTATAGATATGGTATTATTATGATTTAAATGTGTGATGTTTTTACCTATGAGACATAACAGTTGAGGTCATTTTATAAAAACTATCTGACCCATGATACAGTTTTGGAAGTAGTGGCATTCACCCTAATGATATGAAAACACTAACTTATGGGTGAGTGGTTTATCATCTGTTATTATCATATCAGTCTCAACTACATACTATTTTATAATATTAATAACATGACATAGAGGATATATATTTAGTTCCTCTAGGATTATGATTTCAATAACGTGTATACTTTTATGTAGGAAAATGTGGTGGAAGACGATATTAGTAGGAGATCGTGTTATCTGTTGTCGTGTATGATGATAAACTAGTTAGAATCATTTTACTTTTACACAGTTTATGAGGATGGTGAAAAATATCTATATTTGATGGTTGATACCCCACTACTTATAAATCAAGTTTGGGGTTCTTATAAGGGAGGTATGACTTTAAAGAACTTATTTTCTAAGATATCCATTTGTTATGATTCATAATGGTTTTATAAAGGTGGGTAGAACACATTATTTTTAAGAGGATGGATGGTGGTCCAATTTGTGTTTCATTAGGAGGTTCTAATGGAGTTTCATAAATCCACTATGTTAGTACATCCATTTATAGGGAAATTTGGCAGGACCTACAATGTCTGTTTTGGTAGCTAGTGATGGTGAAGTTTCTAGAACCGTTTGACTCTTGATGCCTCACATTTCCAAAAGTGAAGGCTGGGTAGTAGGTTCTATCAGTTTTAGATCAACCCCGAAAAGTTCCAAAGTAAAAGTTGAATGATATATCTATGAAAATTATGTTGTGGATACCATAGACACATAGAAGACATAATGGAATCTGGGTGATTGAATATAGAATGACCTTGTCCTCCCACATACAACCTATTTGTGTGTAGAGTTCAGTAGAGATATTATGATTCATTTATATGAAAGATATAGTCTATATCCACAGATTTCTGTAAAAAATTATTTTAGATGTTGATTCTCTTCTCACATCATGTATACAAATGAGATTTTAGGAGGCATTTGGGACTCATATGTGTTTGAGCATGATGTTTCATTTCAAGGCTAATGTCCAAACTGAGAATACCATTTATGTATTGAAGGATATATTATAGGATTTCATGTTGGACACTATTATTAGTTGGAAGATTCACCTATCCTTGGTGAATTTTTCTTATAACAACAACACCATTCCACCATCCGTAAGTTTCTATTTGTGTCTTTGTATGGGTGACAATATAGGTCACCAATATGCTTGGCTAATCCAAGTGATTAAAGAATCATGGTCATAGAGTTTGTTAAACCTACAACAGAGAAGGTTCAGATCATTTAGAAGTGGATGAAGACTTCCCAAATCCATTAGATGTCCAATGTGGGCTAATGAGAGTTTCCCTTTGAGTTAAAATAAAGACACAATGTGTTTCTAATTATCTCATATAGACATGTATTATATATATTAGTTCATGGAATCAAGCTATCCCCAAGTATCAGATACCCATTATACAAACTACACAGGGCAGGCACAGTTACATACCACTAAGCACTACCACTGTAATATGATATGGTAAACAAAATATTCCACAGGTTGCAGGTAAGATGGTATGTGAATGACCCATCACATGTTATCGATAGGGGTGGGATGGAAATATAGGATGTAGAAACATTATCATATAACCTATAAGAGATCAATGATTTGTTGGAGAATATCTTTTGTGGGAAAGTGATTCTATTAGTGCATGTTAGGTGGAAGCACAAGAATCATCAAGAATGAACCTGAGTGTTGGAGACCCAGATATAAGTTTAGTACAAACTTCATTTTTATTAGTATTTTTCAATTTTGGGATATATTCCCCTGGGTTGGGAGAATGTAATTCCCCTTTTTGTTTCTATATAAATTTTTTTATATATCTATTTATATTTTAAAAGCTACAAATTGGGACAAAAATAGATTTCATGGCCTGGAGAGGCTCGATGATTATATTATATAAAAATTATGAAGATTAGTTTCATACCCACCTTTTTTCTTTAAATAGAGGAATGAATACCAAATGAAGACTTTGATCATAAATCTGAGACTACTATGAAGTTATAAATGTATGTATTACCCTATGCGCAACCTGACCGTAGTCATTATTTGGTGTTTTTTTAGTTACACCATGTATGAAATAATTAAATAAATAAATAAAATTAATTAATTTTTTTACTTAATGGAGAATAGAATTATCTCATATATAAAAATGTTTTCATTCCATACCCCTAGGGTTACCTGCATAAGCCTAAGATTTTATAGGTGCTAATTTGAAAAAGACCTTGAAAAACAAATATGGATCGAGGATCATTCTCTCCAATGAAACTATTGTATCTCACCATTGAAGATGATTTAATTCCATTATTAATTATTGGTCAATAAAAAACAATGATATGATTTCTATGTTTGTATATTTGATTATCCCACGATCTAATATATTTTAAATCAGGTGATATATTGATTTATGGGCCAGTCTGGTCCTCATTTTGGGTTTATTTACTTGTGATTATGGGGAATTATTTATTAAGTAATTATTATTACTCTTGGATATTAATTATAATGAAAATGGGTCAATCCCAATTTTCGAAGAGCATTTGTTTGTTCCACATGTTTTGGTTTTCAATTATCTTCCCCTTTCTTCACACAATATTCATTAGGGTTTCATTGACCAGTGATTCGACGTTTACCCAGTATGAGAGGATTGGGAAATCTCTTTTTACCACAATGGATCTGAACCATGAGTTTAGATATATGATCAGTGACACTATAGTGGCTAGTGATCACAATATTGGAGTCGCCGTCCTATTTTAGGTTATCAATTCTTGGTTTGGTGTGTGATGATGGAGAAATTTGTTGCAGGGTGTATTGTTAATGAATATGGCTTCAAAAATCAAACAATTGGTGATGGAAAGGCTGAGTGGAGGTCCAATATGATATTCCTAGGTGTGATTGATGGAGGGGGAATAAAAAAAGTGTATAAATTGGATGATGAATAAATGAAACACTAAATTATGGAGAATAATTCTTTACCCTATGTCTATCATAAAGAGAACACATCTTGTGGGGACTTGGATGAAGTGATATGGTTTACACTTGATGAAAGTCAGCACAATCCTTTTGAAAAGTGTCGCACACTATGTGAATTATTCCTAGAATCATGGTGTATATCTTGTAGGATACATGGGAGCATATATTGTCTGGAAGACAAGAAGAGGAAGAAAACATTGGAATAACCATGTACTTAGGCAAGGAAAAGGGACTTAGACACATCAATGAACATGGGAATGACCTGAGTATGTATGAATGACTAGAGTTTCATTGGCATGAGCCATGGTATATGGGTAGACATGGGGTAGATGAGACACTCATTTTAATTTCAATACAAGTTTTATACCTTTTCTAAGGAAATGTTAGGACATCCATCTATAAAGTATATACCATGATTAGTTGAGTTTGATTCTGTGGTATATCTCTCTAAGGGTACAATTTGATTTTATTTCCAGTGAATGGGATTTCGATCTTCTATATGGGGGTTTTCTCAGATAGGGTCTAGTGTATCTCTATTTTGTGACTTGGGTGGGATACTTTTATAATTCCTTATTTTCCCAAAGCATGGTTCATGGTATTGGAATGAACACCATATAAAATTCATCAATTACCAATCTATAGGGATGATCTATTAGGGGTTGTGGCATCCCCTAGCTGTCAAGGGAGTGATCCCTTTTTGTGTATTGTGAAATTTAGAGTTCTAGTGATTACTGGTTTGATGGGACCTAATTAGCATAATCTCTTGGATTTTTTCCATCAATTATATAATTTCTTGTATAGTACATTCTCTCACAAGAGTATTACTATGAATCATCATGCTGAATATTGCAGTCTGTTGTGTTTGAGACCTCTTTTAGAATTAGAGTCTTGTATATTACTATATCATTTATTTATTGATATGTCTCATATACTAATTGACTGATGAATGTATTGATGATCTACCTACTATTGATTCTTTGTGTTTAGTTACTTTAGGATTCCAAACTTGGTATTGTTATACTCACTCATGAATGGTCTCTACCTAAAAAAATGTCAGGTATAACACATATGATTGTACTTTTGATGGGGACTTAGGAGGATTGAGAGTGGGTAGAGAATTGTTTGAGCTTAAAATATTGAGGTTCATATCAATTTTTCATTTGATAGTAGTCACCTTATTCTGGGTAGTTTAAACTCTTTTTTAGATTTTTAAAGGAATTTTATTTTTCACCTTTTTCTTTATCTAAACGTCAGGTCACCAGTGGTGGGATTTATAGGTATGTATGCATTGGTATAAGTTTATTATTTTTACTTTTATATGTTTACATGTATAGATATGTGTTTTTGCATAAGTAATATTTTTATTCCCCCCATATGTGGGATATTCCTACTTGGCATTGGTCATCAGTACATATCCTATTGGAGGAGTAATTAAGGTTGAAACACATGGACTAACACATGCAATGGTAGGCACCGGTTGGTCATATGGGAGAGAAATGATTTCAAATCCTATACCAAAATTGCCTCTATAACCTAGAAATGGGGTATCAAATTATTATTCACTTAAATAGAATACCAAATCATACAGGAAATGTTGTTTGACTTTATAAAAATCTCAATTTTCATCACACAATATATTTCCATGAAAATCTACAAATATTTATAGATTTATCCAATATTGTCGATATTTTCTTCTGGTATTCATGTGATCCTCATATTTAAAAGATATATAAGACTAATTACCTTAGATGTTAGAGTATCTACAAATATATATGAAAATTTTTTATTATGTGAACCATCATTTACAGTTTAAAATCATTGATTTTTCTAGATCCAAAAATCCAATGATCTATTCGAATAAAAATTATTAAATCACTAGTAAATTAATATTTTATGAAATGAATCAAATATCCAAAACTAATAAATCATTATAAAAATATCACCAATATTATAACAACATTATCCCTACTTTTACATCATGGAATTATTAACATAACCACAAATTTTGGTGGGAACTATTATCCACCCACATGATGAAACATAATCCATAAAACAAAACCGATATCAATTATCTTTAGCATTTATTTAGAGCATAGTAAGATACTGAAAATTACTCAGAATATCAATCATAACAAAAAATCATTTAGATGTAGAATTGTCCAACCATATAAATTTAGCTTAATTAATCACAACAGATCCACAACATGAAATAATCTTATTACATATTATTAACTCTTCATTGAATAATATCATCTTGTAGTGGTGAACACAACTATGGTGTGTTTCATTCTCATGTTAGATTAAATGATTTTGGTACATGATAGAATAAAAGACAGGTAATATACATTATTTATCAGGTAATATATATTAACTGCTATAAAAAATTAAAATAATTAAATAATAATATTTTATTTGATATTGTATGTGATATGCAACACCAAGTTTAATTATCCCATAAAATATATTTTATTAAACTTAATCTCTTGGATACCTATCAGAACATGAAAACTCTATTCTAAATCAATTGTAATATAGTATACAATTATATCATAGCTGTTACATTTTTCAGTACAAACATTACTAACTAAAATTTTAAATTTATGGTTATCTACTTATTTAGGTTATAATAACAATTAATTAAATGTTCTTTGAATTCACATATTTTTCTGAAGAGATGGTTTAGTCGTACACATCGAACCTAATTTAAAATAAATTTTTACTTCATTTTTAATTTATCTATATCAAATTTTTTTGAAATAAAAATGTCATAATTATCTTAGGGTAATTTTTTGTCCATTTCTGTAATTTTTCATTTTATTGAAAAATATTGAAATTACTGAATTATAATTTCAAACTGTCATTGCATTAAAATTAATTATGTGTTTAATATTAATTATTATTGGTTTTAATGAAACAATAGTTCAATATTATATCTAATGATAAAATTTAGGTCATTTTTATCATTTTCATGTTGTTTTTTATATAAAAACATTGAAAACCATTGACCATTTTCACTTTGAAGACCCTCTTTCTCATCACATCTATGGGATGAAATTTAAATTATAATTTACCAAATTTTTGGAATATAATTTTGAAAAAATCATTAATTATTTGGAATAAAAATATATTATATTATATATTACGTTCAATATAATTATTCTGAAAAATGAATAGTTAAAACTGTATAACTTATAATCATAGTTAAGGTAAATATTGATTTATCAAGTGTTAAATTAAAATGATAATTGTTAATATTACCAAAAACGTGTCTAAAATATATATTTTTGAACTATTTAGACCCTATCATGTATATTTATTGATAATAAGACATTTTATACACTTTTTGTATGTGAAGAACATTGGTACACCATTTTCCATTCAAACATTACAAGTGTGTAAGTCATGTCACTTTTAAAAGGCCAACCCATCCCCTCTCTTCTCACACATTGAAACCATTTTGGTTTTACCAATACCTATCCAAATAAATTTTTAAATTCAATATTCTCATCCTATATGCCTTATTTTACACATAAATATAAAATATGATTTCTTTCGGTGAAATCCTTTGGATGTTACCAAAAGAAGATGTTACGGTCTTAAACAAGAGTTTTATTTTATTAATTATTAAACCTCATAAAATTGATATTAAAACTAGATTATATAATAAAATAATTATATAAAATATAATTATATTTTTTATTTAATTTTCATGGCCTAATATTATCCCCACTGCCATCAAGTGGGTTAAGAAATCATCATCTGTGTGTATAGTGGAATACAACCTTATGAATTGATGTCATTTATTTTTCCATAACAACCTATCATGGTTGTGTATGATGATGGATTTAAATTATATATAATATATTTATAAAATATTAATACAAATTTATTAATTATGTTTTATATTAATATTTTATGTCCAATCAATTTGATATATGATAACGTCGCTCATGTGTACGGCAGACTTCCACCTTGCAAAATGATGTGACTAATTCCTGACTAAGGATTTTTAGAGAAGTTAATAAAGATATAATTAAGTAATATATGTTATATATATGACATAATTATGATATTCATGACATATTTTATCATTATTAAATGATAATATATCAGTTTCTTTCATACACATAAAATTGATACCATCATTCATGTACGTGTGGACTACCGCCTTCACAAAGTTAAGTGACACTGTTTTCATCACCACACCCCATATATGATATATATATATACATATATATATGTATATATAAATTAATATTATGATAATAATATAATTTATGATCATTATATAATGATAAAATATTACTTATCTTCTTTCCATGATGACCATTCAAATATAAAATGTTACACATGCTTATGTACAACCTACCTTTTCTATGATTGTAACATACTTAATTTTTTCTTAACCATATTTAATGATTGGGATAAAAATTAAAATTATAGAAATAATATAATAATTTTCTTATTATTATTATTATAATTATATTTTTTTATTTATAAAAAATTCTCAATAATTGTATCATTCATGACAAAGCATGAATGACGATAAAAGGAAATTAACAACCGAAACATTGAAAATAATGAAAGATTATTAATGAATATGTGATAATATGTTATAATAAGATCCTATAAGAGATTAAAAATATTAACAAGGTTATGTAATAATTTTGTAAACTATTTAAAACAACTATAATTAAGGTTAATGTACGTTCAAGAAAAAGGAAGTGTCATGTGAGGGATTCTGCCTCAATTTCCTTTCATTGAGTCACATTTCTATGTTATGAAATAGTTTCTTTTATATGGTTTATAAACTTACCATTTCACATGTAATATAATTAATAAAAAATAAATCATTTTATCTTATGTTTCATTTTAATTAATTTCATCCAAAGGGATTTAACATAAAATATAACAATTGGTAAAGAATTTTATAACACCATTTATATTTATTAGGTTATATTACTTATTCAATGTCCTTGATATTATAATATTTTGGGTCTGATGAGTATCGATTATATAATTTTGTATTTAAACTTTTTATTATGTGTATTTATAGTTTATATACATAATAGATTCATTTATAAATTATCTCTTCAACTATATGATGACTATTAGGGTTTACTTCACAATTTCATTCTAATCGAGATTGTTTGTTCATGAATTTTAGTTGAATGATATAATTTGATATTTTTCTAATAGAACCAATTAATAATATTATACTTTTTTTAGTAATGATATTTTCAACTTATAATAAAAAATTTTCAATCTTTGATATGTAAAATAATTGAGAAAATGTTTTAATGAAAATCCAACTTCATTTCTCTCTTTAGTCAGAAATCTATTTTCCTCCAAAAGCATGTTTTCAAAATTTGATTTCAAAATAGTTTTTGACCATTATAAAATAATTTATTAAATAAATTTTCACCAATGTTTAATTTTTTAATATTTTTTTGAAATGAATATTCATTTCATTTAAAAAAAATTATTTTTTGACTTTTAGCAAAAAACTGAAAGCACTATTTGGCTTAATGTACTCGTATTGTATGGAATATTATTATATCATGTACACTCAATGTTTTAAAATCATCCATTATAATTTTCAATTATTATTTCAATGAAATTTATTTTCAAAATTATTTGGGAACATTTTGTTATAAAAATTTATATTGAAAATGAAAAAGATATTCTTCTCAGGAATGTTTTTAAATATACCTTTTTGGTATTTGTATTCCTCCTCAAGAATATAAATTTATTCTTACATTAATTGGTATATATTGAGTTGATATTATTATTATTATTTCAATGTATATTTTTTATCATTTTTCTCGGGGAGAGTATTGACAGTCAATTTATTGATTTATTATTATTGCCATTAATGTTCCCTTGAAATATTAACTCCCGTCTAATAGCTGTACATTTTACACCCCCTAAATATCCATGTATTTTATCCTGGATATTTTTATTTCTTAAAATATACATTACTCCTTCATTTTATGTTCTATATTGAATGTTAATTCCTTTATTTTAAAATATTGATAAATATATATTTATTACTCAATATAAATATTTAAGGACAAGGGACATTGTTCTTGAATAAAAAAATTATTTGATATATGAGGAATGATTATCATATAATGATATGTGTTGGTATAGAATATAGATAGTCCCATGTTTCCTAGATAGTTCACATGTGTCGATTAAGTTGTATAACATCAGTCAAAGGGGGTTCTACCGATCAGTTTTAAACTATTTAGAGGATAGATTTTGATAGTAATGCTACCATGTGTCTGAGGAATAACATCAAATAATTAATATTTTTTTTAATTAAGAATTAAATTATTATTATTAATGATATATTCACAATGATATTATATATGGACGAATTTAATTCGAAATTATTTATTAAATTCCTTGTGCTTTTAGTTATTAATGATTCTATATTGATTATGCCTTATCTTATCATGGTAGTAATGTTATTATAATAGAATGTGTGTTTACATATTTAAATTTTGATGTTAATTATGCATATTGATTCACAATGTTTTCCACTGCATGCAACCCTTATTGATGATTTGATCTCTCCCTTATTTTTTTATTTTTATGGGATTCAATGATGTGTGTAATGATTGATATTCATGAATATCAATGAGGGAATAATGTTATGAAAAAAATGTTTTAACTAGTTATTTCAAATGTAATATAAGAATCATGTACATATCTAGTTTAATAATTATATAAAACTATTCCATGATTTGGTATGTTATTCCTTGTATCAGATAACAAAAAAATAAATATGACACTAGCTTTGAGCTAGCAGGTTTCAGGTAACTACATTTTGTATCAAAAAAGTTAAATATAAATCCTATGAACTAGACTTATAAAAGAGTGGATTAGGGATCATAAACATATGATATAATTTTAGGATAAGTATAGATGAATATCCTAATGTTTTGGTATTATATATATTATATGGTTTTCATATGAATAAAACCATCTATGGATACTACCTGTAGATGTGGTTCCGTAATAGATGTGCCTAGGGTTAATAACACTAAAAATGGTGAAATGGGATTGATCCATTCTTTACCTATTGGACATAAATGGGCCTTACTCTGACCCTAGTTGGAAACACGAGGTGGATATTCATCGGATAATTTATGTTCTATATACAAACCATTGTGGTGGAATTAAGAGTAGATATGTCGCTAAATTAACCATGTTATTTATTTTGGGATTATCGATGCAAAGATTTTCAATTTATTTTGTGTATTTTACAAGTTTTAGGATTATAAATTATGTTTCATAATAATTTAATCTAATATACTGTCTTTCGTCACATAGAAATGGAACCTATCCCAAATAAAGGAACCCCCATCAATGAATGTAATGAATATAAATAGAATGATCATTTCATTGATGAGAATAATTTAATATTTTAACTAGTGTCCATAAAATTATCATCATATGGGGACATTAAATCATTTAATAACAAGACATGTAAATAAATCACTTTGTATTATGGATTTGAATATAATATAGGGATGAAGGGTACTATAGGGAAAGGATAGATAAATTGAAGAAGAGAAATAAGGATTTTCCAACATGATATAAATATTTTATGAAACGTTGCGATATTGACATTAAATGAACCAATGTTTTATACAAGTACGGAGATAAATTCATCGATAATAAAAAATTTAAGGTCTAGAAACATGATTCCAAGGTAAAATTCATCAACTGCAAGGATATAAGGCACTCTGAAAATCAATATCTCGTGTTTCAAATGAATATACCTCAGAATATGATAATGGATCATGCTAGAGATTATTCTTTTACAAAAATGAAGTGAAATGTCAAATTTTATTAGGTTTGGACTCATGAATTCTTTCATTTTTTTATTTTATCAATGATATCCTGGTTATGAAGTGTATAAGGATTTTACTATAGTATTTTTTCATGAATGATTTGAAAGAGTATATTAAATTATTATGATGGAAATGAAAAATGATTCAGTGAAAAATGGTACATTTTTTAGAGCACATGATGGAGGGAAATATAACCCTTCTTATGTTCCTGATGTTTAAATAATGAATAATTGATAAATAGATGATTTATCATTGGACTGATTAATTAATTTTTTACAAAGTGGTTTATTTTATCATTGATAGAGTATACAACTTCATTGTATAAATGGAATATATAAAATAATCAATATTTTAATTAATGTAAAATGTTGAATTATTGATCACAATGAGGGTTTATGGTAATTAAGGCAATTTCCGTGATCCAATATAACACATTATGAAGGTACTCAAAATGTTTTTTTGTGATGATTAAGAGCTACTTCATTATGATTGTGGGATTAATGATATGTTCATTTTTGAAATTCACTGACATACTTTCTAATGTTTTGGATATTAATATTTTTTGGAGGTCAATAAGCATAACTATTAAAAAAAATATTTAAGTTGAACTTTGGATGAGGTTTTAGATATTAATGTATTTCATCATCCAGATATATATATATATATATATTGGATAACATATTCTTACCATATTAGTTTTGGAAAAGTTATATAGATAGAAGGAAATACATTTCACTATTTTATATTCCTCGTGATTAGTTAAAAGTGAATTTTAGTGCATCAGGAACAAAAAATAATAATTTTGTGGTATTCATTTCATGGAGTACGAGGTGAATTGTAAATTGATCAAAGCACATCCAAATGATAAAATTGAACCTATTAAATAGAAATTTATCATGTAATTATATTTTTATATATTCTTATAAAGTAGAATTAATTCTAAAATTTAGGAAAATTTTCTTGAACCAAATATTCTATCATATTACCTTCATTTCAGAATAATTAAACAACCTTATAAATATTTATATATTTAATGTTTTTGGGCCCTTAAACATCCATTTCTCCCTCACTTTATTATGATCGACGACCTCTATCAATCTCAAAAATTATTTAGGGTTTTCATACATTTCAATATATTTACGTTACACCAATGTTATCTTATACAGAATCCTATATATCAATTATTATATAAGACCTTTGTACATAAATTTACCTCATATTAAAAGTATTTTTATTAACTCTTTTCGCGATGTAGGGTTTTAATAAAATAATTTTAAAATATCCACCACTTGATTATTGAGATCAATATTAAATTTTGAGGATAAAATTTATTTAACATTGACATAATGCTAAATGATGAAATTTTAAAATAATAACATTTTATTAAATATTATATGTGAAATGAGACACCAATCTCAAATATCTCATAAAGTACATTTCATTAAATTTAATCTCTTAGATAGCATAAAAAACACAGAACCCAAATCATAAATGAACTATAATATAGTGTACCATTATAATAAGGATTATAAATTATACAGTTCAAATAAAACTAATTAAATATGAATTTTTAGGTTCTCTATTGATTATAAATAGAATAAGAATTATTGAAATGAAAAAATAAATGTTTTCTTGAAAACATTATTTTTTTAAAATTTGGTTTAGTTGTGTTATACACAAAAAATAAAAAATTATTTTTAACCAAATTTATAAAATTTAGTTTATTTTTTAAATACAAATTTAAAAATTATCATTGTGTTATTTTTTTTTGATTTTTTCGAATTGTATAAATTTAGTATGATTAAATAGTTTTTACATTTTTAATTGAAAATGACTTTTCATTTAAATTATTTATAATGAAAAATTATATTTTAATTGGTTTAAATGTAAAACAAGTTAAATGATATATATAATAATTCAAATTAGTTCATTGGAATCACATTTATATTAGACATTGAAATAAAAACAATGTAAACAGTTGAATATTTTTAGTTTGAAACTATGCTTTATCATCGTGTCTGAAATATTAACATTATTGTAAAATTTTCCTCTTCTTTAAATAGTATTTTTAAAAATGGATTCCATATTTATAATCAGTATAATTTATATTATCTAATAATTTCTACATAAAATTTGACAAAAGTTAATTGTGAAAACAATAAAAATTATT
Organism: Viscum album; assembly: GCA_963277665.1. Lineage (NCBI taxonomy): Eukaryota > Viridiplantae > Streptophyta > Magnoliopsida > Santalales > Viscaceae > Viscum > Viscum album. Next base: position 595,308,166 of record OY728159.1, on the reverse strand, counting down.
TCCCACGGTTCAAAAAAACATGGATTTAACCAGGGTAATACTAAAATGATTATTTTAAATTTAAAAAATAACTTGTCTAAAATATATTTTATGGTAATATTTCTAAATTATTTTGTATAATTCGTTATAATACTCCATTTTGACCCTTTTGTCCTGTAAAAACTTTGGTACACATTTTTATTTTCAAAAATTACAAGTGTGACAGTCATCTCACATATAAAAGTCCAGACACAATCCTCTCTACTTCACGACATCAAAATCAGTTGGATGCACCATGAACTTCCCAAAGAACATAAAAAAATATCATATATCATCCTAGAAGACTCATTTTGGTTATAAATCCACCCTATTAAGTATTTTGGTTCAATCCTAACATGGTTACATGAAGAAGAGTTAACGTTCCTCAATGTGTATTTTTTTTTAATATTTCTTCCTCCATTTCCCGAAATTCTTATTATAACTTAATGATATAATATAAAAAATATCTCAAATATATTGATATATTGTTATGTTCTGGTAGTGACCTATAACAACTCCCACTCCCATTAAAATTGTTTTGAAATCATCATTCATGTGTACAATGAACCACTACCACACGAATTTATGTCATCCATTTTTCCATTCCCACCTATCATAGTTGGGTATGATGATTGATATGAAGTATATATATCATAGTTATCACACAATTATATCTATTTAATCATTATAGCATAATTTTTTTTATTTTTCATTCTTTATGAGATACTCTAACATTTTTGATGTGTATAATGTACTACATCCCCGAAAAGTGATATTATTCAATTTTCACTAACGCTTTACATAAAAGGTAATAAGGATACAGATAATAAATATATGTGATATATATGAAATATTTATTATAATCAGGAAATATTTATTATTATGAAAATATAATATATAATTTTATTTCATACATTGAAATTTGATAACATCATTCGTGTATGTGAGGACTACAACCTTCATATAGCGATGTTACTCTCTTTCTGTCACCATACCAAAGAGATGATATATATAATTATATATAAATAAAATATATGATATGTATGTGAAATTATTATCATTATTTAATTATTAATTAATACTTCTTTTCTTTCAAAGATGATCATTGGAAAATTTAAATGTTACTCATTCGTATGTACCACCTACAATACCATTGACGATACCAAAATTCATTTTTGATAACCATATTTTCATCATTGGGTTTAAAATTAAAATTGTCTGAAATTGTTTTTATTATTTCAAGATTATTATTATGAATATTATATAAATATATAATCTTCATAATAAATTGAACATTCATGATAAATATTGAATAAGAAAAAACAATTAACAACTAAAACAATGAAAATAATGAATTATTTTTAACAAGAAAGTGATAATAGGTTATAAAATGATGATATATGATATTAATAACATTAATATGGTTTTAAAATTGAATAATAAAATTTTATAATAGCATTATACATTTTTTTAAATCATGTTCATCCAAAACTAAGCGTGACGTAAGGGATTTTTTCTAAATTTTCATTAATTAGGGAATATTTGTATGTTAGGAACAAATCAATTTTATATAGTGTGCACACATCAATTTCACATATAATATCAGAAATAATATATTTTTCATCGTATTTATTGTTTTGTTCTATGTATCTCATCCAATGTGATTTGACGAAAAAATTTCCAAATGGTATAGAATTTGATATCATGATTTAATTTTATTGGGTTATATTACATCTTCATTATCATTTGTATTATATGGTTATGTCTGTATTGATTTTTTAATATATTAATTTTCATTTACACTTTTTTATTTTGTTTTATAGTGGATAAAAATAATTGATTCAATGATTAATTCTCACTTCAACGTTATGATCATTTAAAGAGTTTATTTCGCAATATAATTCTAATCGAGATTTTTTATTCTTGAATATCAGTTGAAGCATATAATTTTTTAATTTTATTATAAAACCATTAAATTTTATTTAACCCTATATATTCATTGTATTTTCCATTAATAGTACATTTTTCAACTACTTTTCTATTAAAATAATTGACAAATGTTTTTTATGAAAATATGACCTCATTTCACTCTACGGTCAGAAATAAGTTTTTGTCCAAACCATGTTTTCTAAAATACTTTTTATATTTATTTATATACATTAAAAAATGATTTATTAAATTCATTCTATGAATTATTGTTTTTTAAAAAACATTTCAAGGGGATCTTGATGGTTTTTTCCGAACAAGTTCTATTTGGATTTTACTAAAAATGTTAAAGGAATCATTGATGTAACGTACTCATCATGTATTGAATTTTATGCTATCATGACTTGTAAATGTTTTTATGTATTTCATTATACTTTTCAATGATGGTTTTTAGAGAAATGTTTTTTTGTAATTTTTTTGTGAACATTTATTTTCAATATTTTATATCATAAATAAGAAGGATATTTTCCTCAAAAGGTATTTAAAGACACTATTTATGGTATTTCTATTCATCGATGAAAAAATTTCATATAACTATAATGGGTGTATTTTGAATTTTTCATATCCTAATTATTTCTATAGAATATTTATGATCATTTTGACCAAGTAATTTATCAAAACCCACTTTCTTGATTTATTTTATAGTCCTTAACATTCCCATAAAATATTCACTTAACTATAGTCACTGAACATTAAATTTCTCCCAAATATCCATATTATTTATCATGGATATGATTATTTATAAACATTTATGTAAACTCTCTATATTATGTTTTACATTGAATGCTTTTTTAAATATGGATGTACTGATTGATCTCTATTAATAAATCAATATAGATAATTTATGATAAGGCTTAATATTCGTGAATTAAATTTGATTATTTGATATATTATGAATGGTTTGGAGTTGAAAACATAGGTGGGTACTTGTTATAGATATCATATCAATTCCTCAACATGTCTCATGAGATGAATATTTTTGAAAGCATTTACAATGTGGGTTTATACATATCAGTTTTAATTTGTGTTGAGGATATATATACACAGTGAAGGTATCATGTGATGGATACATGACATCAAATAATTAATTATCTCCTTCATTAAGAATTTATTTATTATTATACATGATAGTTTCACTATGATCTCTTTGGATGAATTTCATTCTTAGTTTATTGATCAAATGGATTGTGTTTTCATTTATTTAACTTTTAGTATTGATTTTTCCTTATCTAATCATGATATTCAGTTTATTTAAATTAAAATTTTATTAATTTATTTACCTCTCCATATTTATTATTCTTATTATTTCGTGACATATTATACTATACATAACCCATACTAAGCATTACAGCTCACCCATATATTTTCTATTTTCTCATGAATCTACAGAGTGTATTATGATTGACATGATAAGACATATTAGTGGAAATAATTTAATCCTAAAAAACAATATATAATTTGGGTTTTCTACTGTAATATGATAATCATGTATTTATATAGTTTACAAATAATATAAAAAAAATTGGCCCTTTATGATGTTAAATTTTTTAACTTCTTCCAATTCATTAAACAAAACTTATAATATGGGGTATTCGAGTTAGGATCACTACAAAATCTATTTGATATTAAGTTTTACAAACAATTATGTGAACACTAGTATTCACATAATCATTGTGTCTCTATAGTATAAATTATCTCCTTTAATATATATGAATCACCACATGATTAGTTTTTCCCCACTTCCCTGATATTCTTTTGGTAGTTGTACATAGTGGTTATACCCTATTGGTAGTGTGTTTTGACAAATGATGGTGTATTTATTGATTATTCCTGATGATTAATGGTAGTGATTTATTGTGGGTGAATTCATAGTATTGGGTGTTCATGATTTTTATGTAATTCATGTAAATGATACAGTAATTCTCTAGTTATGAGTTAATGGTTAATTGTATTCTATTTTCTTGATGATGTTATATTGGTAGAGAGATATGTATATTGATTAATTTAATCCGAATATTCTCATCCTTATAAATGGATGGGTTGGGTAGGAATGTGACATAACCCACATCCAAGATAGTGTGATATGTGGTGATGATATGACCTAGGAGGAATGAGAGTATAAGATGTTTGATGTTGAGATATGATGGAATCATTTCAATGGTGGAGTATACTATTATGTTCCCTAATCTATGTTCTCTTTATATTATTTTAAAATATTAAATTTTTTATTTGGTGAGAGGTACTTGGTATGGTTTGAATGTATAATTAACTAGTTTTGGTGTAGTTGGGTCTACCAAATTTTCAATGCAAAATTAGTATACTTATTTTAAATTTTAATCAGTGACCATGGTTAGGAAACTAGTGAATACACATTTTATGCTGACCCTATATATATATATATATTCATTTCTAATATTCAATGGGGATTATAGAGACCAAAATGGGTTTTTATTTTTATAATGGTGGATCGGTTGAAGAGTCATTCCCTCTGTTTCCAACCATTTACTTTTTTTGGTGAATTGTATTTATATCCCATGACATGTACTGTGGGATGTTTTTGATAATATTTATATTAGGATGGATTTTTTTCTATATATTATATATATATATATATATATATATTTATTTATTTTAGTTATTCCCATAGAGTTTTTTAGGCCCTGGTGGTTGTTTCCGACAAAGGAATTACTAGAGGCAAGACTCATGGGTAAATCATCTCCCTGATGGTGATAAAAAGTTGAGTTATCAATATAAAAACTATATAAAGGAGTTGATGATTATATTTCAAATTGGGTGTTAATATATAGGGGTATATAATTCATATAAACTAAATAATATGAATTATCCACCCTTAATAAATGGGGGAAATGAATGTCAAAATTTTCAAGGGTATAGATTGTTGTAAAATCCCACCAACTTTCTCTTTATTATTCATTTTAATTTTTTCTCAAGGGGGGAGGAGAAACCCCTATATATGAAGTGAATTTTTTTGAAATATAATGATGTATTCAGTGTCAAAAATTTATAAATTTTTTATTTATTCAAATAAAGGTTCAATTGAAAAATTTATTTTTTCACTTGAGGAAATGCGGCGGAGGTTTGGTCTACTCAAACACACATCCAAAAAATTCCGTACTAGGTTATTGGTGTAGTTGAAGAAAATTTACAGTTCAAAATATTCAAACAGTAGAAATAGTCATGATCATAGTTTGTTTGTTGAGGTCCTTTATAAGGTATAAATGACGTAGAATCTATGGATAAAAAATAATAGCATTGAACATATACTATGTGATGTAATTATCATATAATAAAAATTATTTCCAATATTTTGTTTTTTATTTTTTTCTCCAATATTATGGTAAACTAAATGACTCTCCATATGATAGAGCGATTATTGTAAGATAATTTCATCACTATGTGTTATTTAAATTCTATAATCGGTAATGCATGGATTCTTTAAAATTTGTGCCTTGTAGGAAAACTAAACCAATAGAGTATGATATTGTTTATTCCACATATTAAAATTTTGGGAATAATTTTTTTTCATTAAAAAAAATAACATGGTAATGAATTTATCTGAGGTATGTTTGGGTATAACACACCTCTTAAAAGATTCTTTAGGATAATAAAATGAATTTTCAATTAAAATATTTGTTTTATAAAAAATTTGAATCACTTTTAATCACTAAAACCCTTTTTGTAAATAAAAACATGTCACTTTATATTTATATCTTTCATGACCCCCATTTATAATATAATACAAATAAAAAATAAAGGGTAAGTTATATTAATTGTACCATAGTATCGTCCCTTGATATGTTAAGGATTCATGTCCATTATTTATTTGGGGTTACTTCATTAACTTCATGGGGTTCTAAAAATATTATACCCCTATATATTTACTCCATTTCTGAAAAAACAAATATAATTACCTTTGAATTATTTTTATATAAACACCTCACCTTTTTATCATCATATAGAGATGAGTTGAAAAGTCTTCTAAATATGGGGTAGTTTGGGGTCTTGGAAGTTGGATTTTTAATAATACCAAATATATATATTTACTAGTTGCTAATAAATATGAATAGGGAAATTTTTCAAAAAACAAAAATATTGGCTCCTTTGTACCCCAACTGGACTATACATGATGTAAAGGATTGAACCCCAAGTACTAACTCTGAAATATCCCAGGATATATATTTCAACTGGGGTTGTAAAATAGTGAATATGAATAATTAAACTCAATATATTATATATATAGATATCTAAGATAAATAAGACAAAAAAATCAATAATAATATAAAAAGGAACCAAACCTACCCACAATACAAGTTATGTGATTAAATTAAAATCATCCAAAAATAATTACCAAAAATTGAAACTAAGAAGGTGACACTACAAAAACTCCAATATTCTAGCTATTAATGCCTATATTGATCTCTATAACCCTACTGAAATCATGAAGTATATTTCATACATACATATGGTGAGCATAACATATTTCCTCATTAGTATCATAACCACGGTCTCCTAGAATAATGTGAAATAAATATTATAATTCATTAGTGAATAAAAAATTGAACCAAATTACACATAAATTGGTCAACTATCCATTATAATATCTCCTTAAATTATTCATCAAATAAAACATTCAATAATGGAAATAATGTCATGAGAACACAGATATGGGAACCTCACATCCACTTTCCCACTCAGTTGCTGCACTCACAACCCAACTTCAAATGCCATATTCTCTTATACTTTCTATGTCATATAATCACAAAATTAAAGACCACATATGATATTGGTTGGGTAAAAACCCTACCTACACCAATCTCCCACAAGGACCAACATCTTATACTAGGATTAATCGATATCCACTTCTCATTACCTATACAAATTGATCAACCACATTAACACTAATATATCACAAAACACATAAATAATGAAATTTTTTATCATAAAAATTGTGTACATAAATAAAAATAGAATTTATAATGAAATATTGATCTAAAATGGGTAGTAGGTACACCACATAAGGATTATTAGGTGCACAATACAATGTTAGTCACGACGAAAAGGTAGTTGAGACGAAGTCCCTTACAACAATGTAATCAGTCGAATCGTATGACCAGAACTTCATGAACAACAAATGAAACATTGTATAAGATGAATATAAAGAGTGTCATGTTATTATATATCTAAGGTTAGTACACATATACCACTTAAAAGGAATAAGTGGAGAACAATGAAAATATCACAGAAATGAAAGTGAGATGACAAACCCCTTAACTTTTTTCTTGAGTGTGTTCTTTGTTTTTTTTAATGACCTGAATAATCAAATTTAGATTCATTAATTAATAAATATATAACCTACTATACATTAAATTGATATATTAATACATTAATAGGTTCATTCAGGGCCCTTTTTAATTGGTTGAAGAGGTTCACTTTTATTGTTTTGAAAGCATTTTCTTCCTTGGTTTTAATGATTCGTTTACTTGCTCTCCTGAATGGAAGTTCATTTGAAAAGTGGATAAATATCCAAAGTTGTTAATATATATTAATAGTGTTATTAATGATATATAAATGATCTTATAAGGATTATAGGTTATATACTTTAGGATGAGTCACTAGTTATAGGTTTTTGATAAACGATTGGATTTAGCCTGGCAGTTTTGAATACAATGAACTCGTTTTGTATAATTATTCCAGATTATGAGTATTTAAATGTTCTTGAGGATTAATGAGATTAAATAGATATATTCGGGTTTGGTTAAACCATTAAAATGGTTTCCTGAAAAGTAATGAAGGAGAAATTGAAGAACAAAACTTTGTCGTCCACAAAGGTTATAAATTGGAACCTCATTGACGTTGATTTCACTTATAAGAATAAAAAGGGGGAGTAAGAATATTGGTGATGGTTATTACATTAACATGATATAATTATAGTATATATATTATTCTTTAGTTTATCATGGTCATTTGGATAGAGGAGGTGAGAAGATAAAAAGAAAATATATGTTCCTGAAAATCAAACGAAACTTGAGAGACCCCTTATGAAAAGTTGGCAGACTAATGGCGTCGCGAAAAATTTCATAAAATAAAATGATGATAAAATAGGGTATCTCATCATATTGATGTTAGAAGGATAGTAAGAATAACAAATAAAATAAAACCCCATCATTTGAGATTGGAATTTCAAATAGCTAACAAAAAAGAAGTGTTGACTTAAAGAAGTGAATGAAGGTTTCCCTTACCTTGTAGAATAATTCCTATATCATAAAGGATGGGAACTTGGGGGTATAGGGACACAGTGGGAGGACTCATAGATAGGTAGAACCACTAGAGTTTCTAGGATGATGGATTATTAATGAAATAAAAAGAATGTGTGAGTGGGTATTTATATTAAAAGAGAGGTAATTTTTTAATAATTTCAAAGGGACACCTGATTGGTGGTTTTTTCCAAACCATGGGATTTTCCATGGTATTTCCCCATTTTTTTAGCCACTTGGGACAGAAAATTTTATAAGATACTGTAAAAAAGTGGGCCATAATTTTATATTTAATTATTACATCATTATGATGTCATTAACTATTGAAAACTCAAAACTGTATTTTTAATATTCATGAAAAATTCATGCATTTTAGAAAAATACCAAAACTTTAACCTAACCATTATTCGACATGTAGAATTAAAAATTGAACTCCATTTTTTTAAAATAATTTTATATGTATTATTAATTTAATTTTTAAATAATTCCATAGTTAATTCAAAAAATAACAATCTAAAAGGTGAAATTAGTTTTATTTCTCATTGAAAAACTAATTGATATATCACTAACTTATTGGCTTATGAAAATCAAATAATATTATGATTTAATATTCATAAAGGTCATATTACTATTCATATTACTATTCCTATGGGTATGTTACTATTCACCAAAAATCAAGTTTATTCTATCAGACTCCAAATGACTTCCTGATCTCAACTCTAGATGAAAATTTTTCAAAATTCTAATCATAGATGTAGAAAATTTATATTTAATGGCTAGGTTTTGAATATCTCATAAATAACATAGTATTGTTTCAAAGGAAGATATTGATGAATAGGATGTATTTAATATAATCATGCCATAAAATGTTTAGGGTGGTATATTATTCCCTACTTCAGAAATTTAACCCTCATAATTTTATGTATAAAACCCACCAAAAAGACGTGGGTGGGTCTTCATCATGAAATCCTCTAGTTCCCATGTTTCTTCCTTCATATTATAGTTTTTCCAAAGAACCTTTACTAGATGATTTTTTCAATTTTTCAATACCTGCTCCCTTGTGTCATGAATTATGATAGGCTTTTCACAGTATGAGAAATCAGGTTCCAGCTCTATTTCTTCATATGTGAGTACATGCATTGGGTCTGGCTTGTACTTCTTTAACAATGATACATAGAACACATCATGAACTCTATAGTGATTTGGCAGCATTACTAAATGGTAATCTACAACTCCGATTCGTCAGTTTGGGGGTGATATGCAACACTCATATGAAACTCAGTATTCAAAGTCTTCTGGGGAATTTTCCAGAATTTTGACATAAATCGGGGATCTCGATCAGACAAAATTTATTGATGTGCACCATGATGTCTCACAACTTCATTTATATAAATTCTTTCCAGATAATAAAGTGGTAAATCATCTATTATTGGAAGGAAGTGTGCTCTTTTAGGGAGACGATAAAAAATTACCCATATTGCATCATTCCTTCTAGGAGACCTCGGTAGTCCGATGACAAAATCCATCATCATGTTATCCCACTTCCATAATGAAATAGGTAGAGGTTGCATCACTACTTTGAAATGTTGTCTCTATACATTCACTTTTTGAAAAACTAGACACCTTGACACGTAGTCAGCAATTTATCACATTATATTATTCCACAAAAATATTCCTTGAGATCTCTATACATATTGTTGCTACCAGGGTGTATAGATAAATTTGAGCTATGAGAATCGTATAATAGTTCCCTTTTTATCTGAGGTACGGATGGAACACATAACCTCTTCCCAAACATCAGAACTCCTTCTTCATACATTATGTCAGCCAGTCTCCCATCCTTAACTGCATTAATTTTCTTGTGCAGATTCTAATCATCAGAATTGAGAAATTTTTATCTTCTATAGTAAATATGGTTTAGCAATAATTTGAATGAGGAGTGATGTTTCCCCTTCCTTAACAATTCCCATATCCATCTTCAGTAAATCCATGAATATATGATCTCTTTCAATCCTCATTTAAGTCAGAAGGTCATGATCTTTCCTACTTAATTCATCTACCACCTTATTTTCCTTTCATGGGTGGTAGTGTATTGAACAATCTTAATCTTTGAGTAACATGAGCCATATTCTGTGCCTCATGTTGACTTATTCTTGTGTGAAAATATATTTCAAACTCTTGTGGTCCGTATAATATCACATCTCTCTTCGTAGAGATAATGCCTCTATATTTTTAGAGCCAAGATTATAGCTGAAAACTACAAATCATGAGTTAGATAATTTATCTCATGATGCTTCAACTGTCTTGATGCATAATTTATAACTTTATCATTTTGGATAAGGACGCAACCCAATCCTTTCTTTGATGCATCGCTGTATATTAAAAATCCACCACTTCTAGATGGAAGAGTCAAAATTGGAGCATTGTCCAATCTTCTTTTCAATTCATAGAATTAGTATATACATTCTTTTGTCCACACAAATGTAACTCTTTTACATGTGAGATTGGTTAGCAGATTAGCCAGTCGGGAAAAATTATGAACGAAACGTTGATAATAACCTACTAAGACAATACAATTGCGTATCTCGGTTATGTTTGTTGGTGTGGGAAAATCTTGGATTTCCTTTGTCTTTACAGGATAAACTATGATTCCATCCATATAGACAATATGGACTAGAAAAAAAAACTGATTGAATCCAAAATTCACACTTACTAAACATCCCATATAATTTATTTATTCTAAGAGTTCTCATAATAGCCTGTAAGTGTTTGTTTTGGTTTTCATATATTTCTGAGTATATGAGGATATCATAGATTAATACCACAACAATGTTATCAAGATATTCCTTGAAAGCAATATCCATTAAATCCATGAAAATATAGGGTGCATTTGTCAGTCCAAAAGCATCATTGTAAACTCGTGATGCCCATACTTGGTCTGAAATGTTGTCTTAGGAATATCTTCCTTCCTCCCACGCAATTGATGATATCCATATCAGAGGTCAATCATCAAAAAGAATTTAGATACATTATGTTGGTCGAATAACTCATCAATTCAGGGTAGATGATACTTAATATATATTTTAACTGGATTGATTTCCCTGTAATCAATGCAAAGCCTATTGGATCCATCTTTCTTCTTAACAAAGTGGATAGGGGCTCCCTAGGGAGATACACTAGGTCGAATAAATCCCTTTTCACCCAAATCCTCTACTTGTTTATTTAACTCTACTAATTAAACAGTGGCCATTCTATAGGGGGTTTTTAATATAGGTATGGCATCAGGAATTAAATCAATAGAGAACACAACTTCCCGCTCTGGAGGATGTCTAGGTAAATCCTTTGGAAATACATCATTTTAGTCTTTCAATAAGTGCACATATTCAATTTTAAGATTTATTTACTTTCCCATAGATATTGGTTTATCTTTCTCTTCAAGTATTGTATTTAGTAGAGCTATTGGTGGTGGTTCTAGATAAGAATCATGTGGCGATTTTTCTACCCTAAAGACAGGGAATTCTACAACACTTTCAAAAATTGTAACTTCCTTCTTCTTATAATAAATCTTCACATCATTATTTGACAACCCATCCATATGGAGAATTATATCAAATTATGTCATTGGTATGATGATAATGTTTTCAACTAGAGTACGTTTTGGTGTATGGAGGGGAACTAGTCAACATTTCTTGTTTTTAGTGATACATCCCCTAGGAGTTTAGACTGACAACTCCTTTAATAAATCAAATTGGACATATCTAATTTTCATGGAAAATTGAGAGGATGTAAATGAATGTGATGGTCCAGAATCAAATAATGTGTTGGCTATGTTTGATGAAACAATTAAAGTACCTGCCACCACGTCACTAGGAAATTAAACCTCCACATTTGTAATCGAATAGTCTCTCACATGCTCTCTTATAATTTTCTGAGACATGATTCCTTAGCGAATAAGATCCTCATTTTCATAGTTTCCCATCTCTCTGCAATTGTAGCATTGAATATCATTGAATTGTTTCTTCCCCTTGAATTTACCAGATCAGTGACCCTTTTCCCCGTAGTTATAGAAGACTGCCATGCCTTTCAAGCATTCCCTGAGATTATTCTTTCCACAGTTCTCACATAATGGGAATCTTTTCATTTCCTAGCTAGCCATGTAATGGTAGCCTCATACTCTACCACACTTTATTCTTCCCATTGTTTCAAACCAAGGAATATCCTCTTCATTTCAATTAATTTCTCACAATGGAAATATTTTTTTATGAATATTTCCTTAAAAATCATCCATTACATATCATCTATCACTTCGTCCCCCGTGGTATATTTAATTAGGGACCACCATTGATCAACTTTTCCCTTGAGACAATATACCGCCAATACTACCTTTTAAATTTCATTTCATCTTAATGCCATGAATATATTTTCAAGGGAATTGATCCATTGCTCAAATACCACTGGATTAGTAGTCCCACTGACAGATGGGGGATTCTTCTACATGAAAAAATCCAACACAGGTGTAGAATGGTTATTCATTACAAGTTGAGTAAGTTGTCCCAATATGGTCATGATCTGATCTACTCCAATGTTAACTATGTTGACTTGCTCAGTAGGGAGATCCCTACCTTGCCAACGAGTATTGGTTCCCCTTCTTCCTTTAGACTCCATTTCTAAATAACAGGATACACTATATTAGTATATGAATCTCAAATAGAATATCACTCAACATAGATTGAAATTCTATGCATATCTAATCTTATAAACATGGTTCCTATGAGGAAAAGTTTTCATTTAACTTCTTCATAATGGATTATAAAGAAAATGTTAATTATCCTAAGCATATCCCCCAAGAGTGTCGTATCCAAGAGTGCAACAAGGCTCATTATCGTACACCAGTTCCCCTTTGATTCTAGCTCAAACCGGTGTTTTCGGGTTTTACCCCTAGATATATCTGTGCCAGCACCGCCTCTACAAGATCGTATCCAGATAGGGATGTATTGCATAAATTGATCTACACAATCCATTCCTTACCAAAACATTAGGAAATTATTTTATGTTTATCCTCAAATAGCACCTTATGGATTTGTTCCCTACTATACAATTCCAACTCTAGTTTCTATGATTCCTACTAATGTTCCTCCAATAACAACTATAACACCCCGACCCTTATAGGCTAGAGCCGGTGCATTACATGAGATATTGGCATGGTTAGAAGGAAGGAAAATACCGAAGGAATGATCAGTTTAGTATTCTTAAAGAAACTAGAAACATAGATGTTACACAAATTACATCGTAAAAGTTTAAAAAATACAATACTTAACGAAAATAAAAACTGCATCCACAAAACTCAATAAACGATCTCCTCTTTGTCACCAATTTAAAGTAAAAAATGAAAGGGGTGGTCTCAAACACTTAGTTAGGGTTACAATTTGCGGAATAATGAGTACAATAATATGGGAATTAGAATCAATCAGACATAATCAATATGGCATAAAGAATAAATGAAAAACTAATTCCATTATTATACTGAGAATGTAGAGACCCGATGCTTGAAGTAAATGGACATTACATTAATTTTTCGGAATACTTAATACATAACAAAAACACACCCACAAAGACCGTAATAGTTTAGTGTCTATGGATACTCGGAATATAATCTTCTAATCATGGTGAAAGATCTTCAACATCTCCCATAATTATCTTCCCTTTTTTTCTAACCTAAAAACATTCTTTATATCCTGGGGAAAAGAAAAAATAAAAGGGTGAGCTCAAATGCTCAGTAAAGGTAAAAAAAAGAAATATCAATCACATCATATTCATAAGAACATAACATTTTGGAAATCTTAACCTACAAAAGAGATCATAATATCATAACATGGGATAAATAATAGTAGTGAAATGTAATTGAAATAATCATTAATTAAAACATAAAACTTTATGGCATACACACATAATCATAGAGAATCATATATTATTAGTCAATACTCATTTCCATGACTATCTTAGTGAACAAAGTCCATTTCTGAACCGAGTTCACTCCTCGTTTCAGTCATATTTCACTGAACCGGTTTAACCTGCCGTTCAAGCCATGTCTATCTCATGAGATATAAAATATTTACCCAATGCATTGGAGGGAGATATAGGTCCCACCCCTCTCATAATGATACCATTCTTATGTGTGCCACCAAATCATAAACCATACATCATAGCATAACCCATGTAATAAAATGGGATTCTTAAACATCGTGACATCATAAAACAATTCATATAAGATAAAGGAATTTATAAAAATAATTTCATCACAACATATTCAAATAAATGTAATAATAGGGATAGAAACAGAACCCTTCATTATCATAGATGGAAAATAATTCTGATAAAACACTTGAACTCCATTCTTGAGGTAAATATTCTTTCTACTTCAAAAACATTTTCCTTGATTAACATGTCATACAATTTTAAACTAAAAGAAGTTGATTAAAAATAAACACGAAAACTTATAAAGAAAGCTTCTTAGAAATAATTTTTTAAAAATCCATTCATGCCGTATAAGTTAAAAAAACATTCTTCTCCTACTTTTGTCAGAAAAGTCAAAAAGTACCTCGTACGCAAAACGAAAAAAGATTCCTTTCATATATTTTACTAAAAACTCACCGAAGGATAAAATTGGATTTAAAAAATTGTAGGTGGATGGAAATAATATTACATATTGAGGAAACATGTATGTGTACGATAAAATACAACCTAGTAAATAATAATTTATAAACAATCTCAGATAAAAATGAGATTGTGATATTTCCCTTACCTTAGGTCTGATTTTCTCCGTAAGTGTCTGAACCTCCTGTGTAATGATTTAAATAATGCCATTGACTTATTCCAGAATCATAGTCATTGTTATGATATCATATATGGTTCACTTATGACTTTATTTTACATGTTCTTTTGTAAATTCCATGTTAGAGAGCGTTTTGGGTAAAATCGTTTCATTTATCGTCCATGTTTTGACTTGTAATTATTCATATGATTACATAGATCATGATTACTTAATTCCAGAATATAAAACATGATTTATATATAATATATATTAAGAATATACATATATATAATAGATCGATAAATGGAAATAAATACACCGTTCATGGAGACGGTAGGTCGTACGTACACATGAACGGTGTTTTCGTTTCCTTATTGAGTTGAATGGAATTAATTAGATGAAATACATATATATACATAAATCCAGTATCTTTATAATGTCATATATTTCATTATTATTATTTATATATACTTTATAATCATTCATTAATGGTTAACATTTAGAATGAATCTCATCGCGTCCTGGAGACGGTATTCCGTACGTACGCAAAAGCGATGATATCATTCCCATGATCATGGAATTTTATTGGAGTGTATGTATACTATTACCGAATCAATATAAATTTAAAATAATCATATATAGTTATTATTTAAACCATTATACCCATCCAATTAAGGTGGTGGTGGAAAATATATTACACCACGGCGTGGAGACGGTATTCTATACGTACGCACGCGTGGTGATTTCATTTTCCATAGGATGGACACATGGTGAAATAGGGTTGTTTCAAAATTATAATAAAATATCAGTATATTAATGGTATTGATTTTATTACTTCATAATGAAACAACCTAAGAAGAAGAGGTGGAAGAAGAAATAATGTTTAAAGAATCAGTAATAGACATTACCTCTTCTTTGAAGCGCCTCTTTGAGACCTCCTCTTAGGGAACTAAAATTGGACTTTAAAGAAGACCAAATCCTCTAGGATGTTTCTATGGAAGTGGAGAAGAGAATTTCGCAGGGTTTTGCAGAGATTGAAGGCTCAAAGTGGTGTGAGGAAGAGAGGGAGTAGGTGCCCTTTTATAAGGGAGAAGAGGGGCACCTTAGGAAAAACTAAAAATATTATTTTATTATAAAGTCATATTCGGTTTTAGATAGCTTAAAATTGATTTATTTCGATTCTAAGGTGGGTGTGGGTCTAAATCCTTTAATCCAATAGAATTTATACAAGTTTAGGTCCCTATTTTATCCTTATCATTTATATTTAACTTTAAGTTAGATAATTTTACTTTTACCGTGTCTTTTTGTGTTCTTACACTATAAGGTTAATAAACATACTATAACAAGCCAAACGAACCCAAAGTCGTTTATTATTAATATATATAACCTTATATAAGTAATGTGGCTTTACCTTATATTTTTAGGAATATAATAACAATTAATAATATAATATTTGTTTTAAAAACTATTTTATGTCAATTTTGACACTATTTGGTAATTGATTTTTTGTGAAAATCATAACAGAAGGAATAGTTAGAAAATATTTAATTAAATAAACAATAAAATGTCATATTAACATAGAAATTTTTTGTAATTCATTAAAATTCTGAAATTACATTTATTTTGATATTTATAACATCAATTATGTCAATATTTCATTAATAAGATAATTACTGAATCATCATTGTGTCATAAATAAATTAAATTATTTAAAGTCTAAAAATTACAAATAAAATATCATTATGTAGGAAATATCTTTAGATTTCTAATGAATATTTATAGTCGAATTTATCTTATTTATAACCCTATATTAAAAATTATTTACTTATTAAACATTGATTTTAACTATTTTAACCCTTCTATAAATAAATTTATAATAAATGTCCTAATCTAATCCAAGTGGGCCTAAATGGTCATCTTTTATTCCTAAATTTGTTTTTGATCTAATTACACTTATCTAAAAGAATTAGGACATGTGTTAGGGTAATAATAATATCATTTTTACCCTTAATTGCCCTATTTACTTTTAATCGTGGTAAATAAAAGTAAAAAGTTACTATTCACCAAAAATTATTTTCATCTAATTGAACCACATTCTACTTACTGACATCAACCGTGTCTCTCGGATTTTTGAAATTCCACTCACAGAAGTGGTAAAATTATGTTTTATGATAAATTCATTTTTTTAACTACCACTTAGTGGTTTCACTATTCATAAAAAATGAAAGTTTCCAGAAAAATACCAAAAATTAGGCCTAAGATATATATGATATTATGAACTGAAAAATGATTTCTATTTTACCAAATTAAAAATATATCAGTTGCATTACTTAATTTAAAAAATAATTCCCGTCATCAATACAAATAGCGTGTTCTTAAGAGATAATAAATATCAAAAGATTGACACTTGTTTATGTCTGGTTTAAATGTGAAATTACATCCAATGACCAACATTGTATTAAATTGTAAAAATATATTCTAAATATACATTAAAACCACTCAAATTAATAATTTATCACTATTAATTATTTTGATTAAAAAGGTTGTTTTTAATTAAAATTTAGTAATTTTCACTATTCATCAAAAATGAAAGTTATCCGAAAAGTACCAAAATTTCAACCTAAGATAATTTCGATATTCCAAATCCAAAAATGAAGTCCATTTTGAAAAATAAAATTTACAAAATTTCAAAAAGTGGTTATTACTATTCATAACAGCTAGTTTTAATAATATTTTAAAAGCATATTGTTGTTTAGTGAAACTCGTTATTGCGTACTACACACGCTATCGAGGAAGGTCGTGATTGCGTGTAATTCAAGTCAAGTCAATGATGCGTGTTGTGCAAGCTCCTTTTGGTGTACCGTACAACACAATACATTAATGAAATTAAAAAGAATATTTTTCCTAAAATCTCAGGGTGTTACATTCTACCCCCTTAAAATGAATTTCGCCCTCAAAATTCGTCGGGGTTATAAATGGGTTACTACTCAAAAATTTCTTTAATAGAAACCCACATCGTAAAAAAGAATACCAAAACTAATCTTTAAAAACAAAATAATGAAACGTAACAGATACCCAAATAAACTAATCACTGGTTTTCCACATAGATGAAAATATGGATATGGAAGAGAAATCTAACCATCATGTTCTGATTGAGAGTGGTAGAGAACATGGCAATGGAAAAGTCCACAATAACAAATCCATAGATTTGTGATGATCTAATGTACCATCTAATTCATCGCATATAAGGGAACTTGGACAACATTTTTGGTTTTCAAGATCATTAAATGAAATACTTACATGATTTTGGTGCAATCTCACTGTTGTTCGTTAATTTAACAATTTCCACTTCATCAATTAATGAAATGAAGTTGAATTTGTTATTCGTGATGTGTTAGTAGATCATGTGATAGAATGATGGGTCATTCCATCTATCTTAAACAAAAGGTTATAAAAGTTATCAAAAATACATAAGTCCATCTATAGTGAGATTAATTATATATGGTTCCTAAAATGGACTTATACTTCATATATCATGCTGCTTAATATAATAAAACTAGTTTCTACTAAACATGGACTTCATGTAGGCCAGTGGTAGGCGATAAAGGCCAGTCGCACTTCGGTTGTGGGTTCGATTCCCACAGCCTTGTCCAACACGATGTGTTGTCTCCCATCTTGTAGGTTGTCCTTTTTCTAAATCTATATTACTATAACATCCCATCAATAATATTGAAAAACGTTACATCCTAACTTATGTCCAACATAATCCATTCCAATCTTTAGGATTATCTAAAATACTTCGGTCCAAGCTTATAGTATAAAGAAAATTATTACTTGAAATGTCACATAACAATCACGTGAATGCCATCATTTATCCCCCATATATGATAAGATATATCTTGTAGGTCAAATTACAAACATGTGAATACCTTAATCATGTATTCTATTGAAGAATGAATACCCATTGAACCTTAGTGGAAACATGAATGCAGTTAAAAGTTAACACTTTCCACAAACCAAAATCCTCAAAAAAAATTTATACTCAAACTCTGATATCACTTAGTCCTTATATCAATCATGAGCTTAGGAATACAATCAAACATCTCATTCTCTTCTTATCCCTTCATTATGCACATATCATCAGCTTTCCAAAAATATCTCAACCACTTTCCATGGTTACCGGTACCATAAAATTATTGAAAACCAAAATATACCAATACATAAACATTTCAATATTCCATGATACTATATACAACATTATTTTGGAATCCCATTACATAGACACTTAATAATTCCACCACATCTTTTTCATTTTCAACATCGCCAATAGCTATCTCATGTGACTTCCCTTTGTCCTTTGCCTTAATTGGTTGCTCATGTCGATCATCACTAACCCTTGGATTAGGGCATTGATTAGCATAATGCCCCACTTCCTTGCACTTGAAGCATTGAAGTGTTGGTGGTGATTTCTCTGCCGTCTTTTCTTTATTCACATCATTAGAAACCCTTTTTCCATTACTTCGACACTCAGCTGCTCGATGACATTTTTTCCACACTTAAAACATTTTCTTGTCCCTTTAAGAAAATCTCCACCATGCTTCTTTCCACACTTTTAGCATACGGAAACATACATCTTATTTACACCATTATTCTGAGATTTCTCCTTGAACTCCATATTTATTTTCTTTTCAAAAGTATGAGATGGATAAGTAACACCAACTTCCATTTCTACCTTTATATCACAACGCACAATTTCTTCATAGCCACTGAAGTCTCTTATAGCAAATTCCCTTCGAAGATTTGGTTTTAAGCCACTGAAGAATCGATCAACATTACTTTCAGGTTGGATGATAAATCCAGATGCATACCTTTAAAGCATTGTAAAATTAACTTCGTATATACCAACAGATACATCATCATTTTGCTTTAGTTTAAGAAACTCTTTCTCCATCTTTGTTCGAAGAATACGAGGGAAGTAATTTTTGAAAAATAAGTTCTTGAACTTGTCCCATTCCATGGACTCAATTTCATCTCCTGGCCTCGTATTCTTGATAATATTCCACCATTGATCAGCTTCATCTTCCAAACGATATACTTCTAAGATGACATTATCATGATCAGAACATTGAAGAACTAAAAATAACTTTTCAGTGGTAATGATCCATTGTTCAGCAACAAGTGGATCAGAAGACCCACTGAATGAAGGTGGACATTGCCTCATGAAGGACTCAATATAAAATTGTCCCCTTCTCTTCTCATTTGGAAGTCCAGAATGATTCATAGCTTGTGTAAGTATAGCAATAAGATTTTTCACTCCATATCCCATAACATTTGTTTATTCAGGAGGACAATCATTGCATTGTCCATTGCATTGATCAACACAGTTTCTTCGGCTTCTATCCATCGTCTAAAACCCAAAAAGAATAGTGTGAGAGGCAAAAATCACACTAGGGAAAAGAACATAATAGAGGTGGAGTACCTTCAATATCTAAAATCTTAGGTTACCGTAATTCTAGTACTATAAAATATACTTATACTTAACCTTAGGGACACCCCCATACATACCTTAGAAATATCTATAAGGATCTCACTAAAGTTCTCACATCCTAGTTTCCAATGGTTAACTAAACCTTTTCTCTGATACCAACTGTAGAGACCCGAAGCATGACGTACATGGGCATTACATTACTTTTGCGTAATACTTCGTACATAACAAAAGCACACACACAAGGACCATAATAGTTTAGTGTCTTTGGAAAATCGGAATATAATCTTCTAATCATGGTGAAAGATCTTCAACATCTCCCATAATGATCTTACCTTTTTTTTACCTATAACCTTTCTTTATATCCTGGGGAAAAGAAAACATAAAAGGGTGAGCTCAAATGCTCAGTAAAGGTAAACAAAAGAAAAATCACTCACATAATATTCATAAGAACATAACATTTTGGAAATCTTAACCTGCAAAAGAGATCATAATATCATAACATGGGATAAATCATAGTAGTGAAATGTAATCCCAATAATCATCACATGAAACATGACACTTTGTTGCATACACACATAATCATAGAGAATCATTTATTATTAGTCAAGACTCATTTCCAAGAATATCTTAGTGGACAAACTCCATTTCTGAACCGATTTCACTCCTCGTTTCAGTCCTGTTTCACTGAACCGGTTTAACCTGCCGTTCCAGCCATGTCTATCTCATGAGATATAAAATCTTTACCCAATGCATTGGAGGGAGATATAGGTCCCACCCATCTCATAATTATACCATTCTTATGTGTTCCACAAATTCATAAACCATACATCATAGAATAACCCATGTAATAAAAATGGGATTCTTAAACATCATGACATCATAAAACAATTCATATAAGATAAAGGAATTCATAAAAATAATTTCATCACAACATAATCAAATCAATGTAATAATAGGGATAGAAATGGAACCCTTTATTATCTTAGATGGAAAATAATTCTGATAAAACACTTGAACTCGATTCTTGAGGAAAATATCCTTTCTACTTCAAAAACATTTTCTTTTCTTAACATGTCATACAATTTTAAACTAAAACAAGTTGATTAAAAATAAACATGAAAACATTTAATGCAAGCTTCATGGAATTAATTTTTAAAAAATTCATTCAATTCTTATAAGTTAAAAAAACATTCTTCTCGTACTTTTGTTAGAAAAGTCAAAAAGTACCTCGTACGAAAAACGATAAAAGATTTCTTTCATATCTTTTACTAAAAACTCACCAAAGGGTAAAATTGGAATTAAAAAACTGTAGGTAGATGGAAATAATATTACATATTGAGGAAACATGGAAGTGGATGATAAAATACACCCTAGTAAATACTAAAGTATAAACAATCTCGGATAAAAATGAGATTGTGATATTTCCATTGACATAGGTCTGATTGGCTCCATTAGTGTCGGAACATCCTGTATAATGATTTAAATCATGTCATTGACTTATTCCAGAATCATACTCATTGTTATGATATCATATAGTGTTCACTTATGACTTTATTTTACCCTTTCTTTTGTAAATTCCATGTTAAAGAGCATTTTGGGTAAAATCGTTTCATTTGTCATCTTTGTTTTGACTTGTAATTATTTATATGATTACTTAGATCATGATTACATAATTCCAGAATATAAAACATGATTTATATATAATATATATTAATAATATACATATATATAATATATCAAAAAATGGAACGAAATACACTGTTCATGGTGATGGTAGACCGTACTTATGCATGAACGCTGTTTTCGTTTCCTTATTTAGTTGAATGGAATTAAGTAGAAGAAATACATATATATACACATAAATACAGTAGATTTATAATGTCATATATTTCTTTATTATTATTTATATATACTTTATAATCATTCTTTAATTGTTAACATGGAGAATGAATCTCATCACGTCGTAGAGACAGTATTCCTTACGTACGCAGGAGCGATGATATCATTCCCATGATAATGGAATTTTATTGGAGTGTATGTATACTATTAAAGAATCAATATCACTTTAAAATAATCATATATAGTTATTATTTACACCATAATACCCATCCAAGTAAGGTGGTGGTGGAAAATAGATTACGCCACGGTGTGGAGATGGTATTTTGTACGTACGCACGCGTGATGATTTCGTTTTCCATAGGATGGATACATGGTGAAATAGGGATGTTTAATACTTATAATAACATATCAGTATATTAGTGATACTGATGTTAGTACTTCATAATGAAACAACCTAAGAAGAATAAGTGGAAGAAAAAATAATGTTGAAAGAATCAGTAACAGACATTACCTCTTCTTTGAAGCGCCTCTTTGAGACCTCCTCTTAGGGAATTAAAATTGGTCTTTGAAGAATACCAGATCCTCTAGGATGTTTCTATGGAAGTGGAGAAGATAATTTCACAGGTGTTGGCCGATCTTGAAGGCTCAAAGTGGATTGAGGAAGAGAGGGAGGAGGTGCCCTTTTATAAGGGAGGAGTGGGGCATCTTTGGAAAAACAAAAAATATTATTTTATTATAAAGTCATATTCGGTTTTAAATATCTCCAAATTGATTTATTTCGATTCTAATGTGGGGATGGGTCTAAATCCTCTCATCCAATAGAATTTAGACAAGTTTAGGTTCCTATTTTAACCTTATCATTTATATTTAACTTTAAGTTAGATAATTTTACTTTTACCGTGTTGTTTTGTGTTCTTACACTATAAGGTTAATAAACATACTATAACAGGCCAAACGAACCCCAATTTGTTTATTATTAATATATATAACCTTATATAAGTCATTTTTCTGAACCTTATATTTTTAAGAATATAATAACAATTAATAATATAATATTTGTTTTAAAAACTATTTTATGTCAATTTCGACACAATTTGGTAATTGATTTTTTTGAAACTCATAACAGAATGATTAGTCTGAAAAAATTTCATTAAATCAACACTAACATGTCATACTAACATAGTAAATTTTTGGAATTCATTAAAAGTCTCAAATTACATTTATGTTGGTATTTATAGCATCAATTATGTCAATATTTCATTAATAAGATAATTATTGAATCATCATTGTGTCATAAATAAATTAAATTATTTAAAGTCTAAAAATTACAAATAAAATATCTTTATGTAGGAAATATTTTTATCTTTATAATGAATATTTATAGTCTAATTTATCTTATGTATAACCCTATATTAAAAATTATTTACTTATTAGTCATTGATTTTAACTATTTTAACCCTTCTTCAAATAAATCAATAATAAATGTCATAATCTAATCCAAGTGGGACTAAATGGTCATATTTTATTCCTAAGGTTGTTTTTGGTCGAATTACACTTATCCAATATAATTAATACATGTGTTAGGGTAATAATAATATCTTTTTTACCCTTAATTACCCTATTTACTTTTAACCGTGGTAAATCAAAATAAAAAGTTACTATTCACAAAAAGTTATTTTCATATAATTGAACCACATTATACTTACTAACATCAACCATGTCTCTCGGATTTTTGAAATTCCACTCACAGAAGCGTTAAAATTAAGTTTTATGAAAAAATCATTTTTTAACTACCACTTAGTGGTTTCACTATTTATAAAAAAATGAAAATTTCTAGAAAAATACCAAAAATTAGGCCTAAGATATATTTGATATTATGAAATCAAAAATGTTTTCTATTTTACCAAATTCAAAACATAGTAGTTGCATTACTTAATTTAAAAATTAATTCCCATCGTCAAAACAAATAGCATGTTCTTAAGAGATAATAAATATCAAAAGATTGACACTTGTTTATATCTTGTTTAAATGTGAAATTACATCCAATGACCAACATTGTATTAAATTGTAAAAATATATTCTAAATATACTTTAAAACCACTAAAATTAATAATTTATCACTAATAATTATTTTGATTAAAAGAGTTGTTTTTAATAAAAATTTAGTAATTTTCACTATTCATTAGAAAATGATTGTTATCTGAAAAGTACCAAAATTTCACCCTAAGCTAATTTTGATATTACAAATCCAAAAATGAAGTCTATTTTGAAAAATAAAATTTCAAAAATTTCAAAAAGTGGTTATTTCTATTCATAACACCTAGTTTTAATAATATTTTAATAGCATATTGTTTTTTAGTGAAACTCGTTATTGCGTACTACACACGCTATCGAGGAAGCTCGTGGTTGCGTGTAATGCAAGGAAAGTCAAGGATGTGTGTTGTGCAATATCATTTTGGTGTAGTGTACAACACAAGACATTAATGAAATTAAAAAGAATATTTTTCATAAAATCTCAGGGTGTTACAGAGAATGAAACTGCATCCATAGATTTTGTTATAGTAAAAACCTCATGGATAATAAAAATAACTGGTAATGATTAATGAGAATTATTATTAATTGTATGTCATGTATATGGCACATGAGACCATAAAAACTTGAAAATGGTTTAGTTCTATGGGTAGAAACTCGTCTGATTCTTTTGGAAACAAACTCGAAGGGTTTATCGCCAACTAATTTGTCTCATGAGACCTACTGATACCTCGAGGGGATATATCGGGCCCCACATGCCACATCATGTCCATATAATTTGTTATAAATTTATTCAATACAAGTTCAATATGTCTTTTCAATATCCATATAGAGTAGAGTATACAGATTCATCAAAATTTCCATAATTAAAATAACGTTCCAAATAAACACTGTACCTAAAATGATATACGGTTTAGACAAAAAAACATATACATGGAATGGAATTATAGAAGTTTAATATAAATACAATTTCAATGGAAAATATATCTTAAAAAGGTAGTAGGTACACCACATAAGTATTATTAGGTGCACAATACAATGTTAGTCACAACGAAAAGGTAGTGGAGATAAAGTCCCTTACCACAATGTAATCAATCGAATCATATGACTAGAACATAATGAAAATCAAATGAAAAATTTCATAACAAGAATATAATGAGAATAATGTTATTATATATCAAAGGAAAGTACAAATATACCACATACAAGGAATAAGTGGCGAACAATGAAAATCTCATAGAAATGAAAGTGAGATGAGAAACCCCATACCTTTTTTCATGAGTGTGTTCTTCGTTCATTTTAATGACTTGAATAATAAAATTTAGATACATTAATTAAAAAATTTAGAACCCCCTATACATTTAATTGATTTATTATAACCTTATTAGGTTCATTCATGGCCCTTTTTAATGGGTTTAAGGGGTTCAATTTTTTTGGAACCATTTTCTTCCATGGTTTCAGGTTTCGTTTACTTGATCTCATGAATGGAAGTTCATTTGAAATGTGGATAAATATTTATAGATGTTAATATATATTATTAGTGAAATTAAAGTTATATAAATGATCTTATAATAATTATAGGTTACATTCTTGAGGACGAATCATTAGTTAAAAGTTTATGATAAACGCTTGGATTTAGCTTGGCAGTTTTGTATACAATGAACTAGTTTTGTATAATTATTCCATATTATGAGTGCGTAAATATTACCAAAAAATAATGATATTAAATACATATATTATGGTTTTTTTCAAACATTAAAATGGTTTCATGACCAGTAATGAAGTATAAAGTGAAGAATAAAACTTTTTCGTCCACAAAGGTTATAAATTGGAACCTCATGGGCATTGATTTCAGTTATAAAAATAAAAAGGGGGAGTAAGAATATAGATGATGGTTATTCCATTCACATGATATAATTACAGTATACAGATGATAATTTAGTTTATAATGGTCATTTGGACATAGGAGGTGAGTAGGGAAAAAGAAAAGAAATGATCTTTAAAATAATAGAAAAGCTGAGAGATCCCTTATGAAAATTCGGCATCCTAACGACGTCACATAGAATTTCATAAAATCAAATGATGAGAACAGAAGGGTATCACATAATATTGAAATAAAAAGGAAAGTATGAATAATAAATAAAATCAAACCCCAACATATGAGAATATAATTTGAAATAGCTAACATAAAAGAAGTGTCGACTTAAAGAAGAGAATGAATGATTATCTTTCCTTGTAGAGTAACTCCTAGAGCTTGATGGATGGGACCTTGGGGACTTAGGAACACCTTTGGAGGACTCCTAGAGAGGTAAAACCCCCAAATTGTTGACGATGATGGATATTGAATGAAATAAAATGAATGGATGAGTGGGTATTTATAGAAAAATATAGGTAATTTTTTAATAAATTCAAAGGGACGCCTCATTTGTGGTTTTTTACAATCCATGAGCATTCCTTTGGTTTTAACCAATTTGGAAACCCCATGAAATAATTTATTGTACACCATTAGACCATACATTATATTTAATTATTACTCAATTATGATTTCATTAACTACTGAAAACTCAAAACTGTAATTTTACTATTCATGAAAAATTCATTTTTTTTAGAAAAATCATAAAAATTTATCCTAACCATTTTTCGGCATGTAGAATTCCAAAATGAACTCCATTTTTTGAAAATATTTATCTATGTATTATAAATTTAATATTTAAATAATGTCAGAGTTAATTTGAAAAATAACAATATTAAAGGTGCAATTAGTTTTATTTCTCATTGAAAAACTAATTAAGATCTCCTTATCTTATTGACTTAAGAAAATCAAATAATATTATTATTTAATATTTATAAGGGTTATATTTATATTAATATTACTATACATAAGGGTTTGTTACTATTCAAAAAAATCAACTTTGTTCTATCAGACTCAAATTGACTTACTAATCACAACCCTAGATGACCAATTATCGAAATTCAAAACATAGATGTGGAAATTTTATATTTAATGGATAGGTTTTTAATATCTCTTAAATAACATAGTGTTGTTTCAAATAAACACAGTGATGAATAGAATGTATTTAATAGAAACATACCATAAAATGTTTGGGGTGTTATAATAAAACAACAATTTAATCAAAAATTACATCATCAAATAAATGTCTTAAAACATTTCATGTATTTTATAAAATTAGTAATAGGGGATTTTAGATTAATTCATTATCTCTTGAATCTATTTTTTCTCAATGATCCAATAATTATTCCAAACCAATTAATTAGATTCATATAAGTACCTAACCATTTATGAGTAATGGGTTTAAACAAAAATTAAAAAGAAGGGTTATAAATCTAAAATGGGGTTTCCTGATTCACAATTGTTACAATAAGGTAACCATAAAAAGAATATAGTTCACTTAATTGAACAACAAGAGATACAAAAAAAACAGTAACCGCATGTGAAGACACTCAAACCATTAAATTCAATTTCATCTTCTTCATTATATTCATTAGTTAAATTTTCCTTTCCACCCAATATAAAAATGATTCATTATAATTGAATAAATTGACAACAAATAAGTGAGAACAAGGATCATCAACATGTAATTTATCTATGTTATGTTACCCCAAAATGGAGGGAAGAGGGAGATAATGTCACGAACATAATATTATAAATGTAATAATCAACCAAAAACACAATACCTGAAGATGATGAATATTTTTTTGAGGCATACAAACTTATACTTAAAATGAGACATGATTATAGAGAAATAGGGGGATTAATTAGTTATACAACTCACTAAGAACAGATAAGTGGGAAGGGCTCCGGTCATGGTTGATAACTCCCCCAGGATCAAGAAGAAGTATCTATTTAATATGGAGTCAAATTATGGAAGTAATATTCAAATGGGAGAAAATATTTATCATTATGATTCTATACAAGGATCCCAGGATAACTATAAAAGATTACTGTTATTAATATTACTTTATATCATTAAAAATACACATAACTAACCAATTAAATACCTTGATGTATAAGTAATTCATATATATATATATATATATAAAACTCACTTAAAATATTTAGAAATGTTTTTATCAACATTAAAGTATTTATTTTAAATTAAAAATGAAGTTATTATAATTAATAACACTCTGTATTTTGAAAATTTGGAATCCTAAAAAGATGTTTAAGATACTACATAAAGGGATAGACTGAGTGAAGTGAGGATACATAATAGAATGAATAAAATTATAAAAATATGGAATACACATTCAATGAATGACTACATGACCAAAAAATGACTATTATGGACCAACCACATGACCATAAAATTGATTGAATAATGAAAAAATTTAACTGAAAGAACAATTTTCAAATTGTAAGACGAAACATACAATATTTTTCAAAAAAAACCAAGAAAATTCATAAAGGAACTAGTTGATTATAAGAACAACTTATAGACCACATTATGAAATGAACAACCATAATGAAGGACCATTCAACTGCATTAACATACTGAATGACCACACGGTTAGTCAACTAGACATGAAGAAAAATTTAAATATATAAAAGGTCAAAATATTTCAATCACACTATATATTACACATGACCTCATTATAGAAGAAAATAAGGGGATTAAAAATCCTATGAAATTATAATATTGATAATACCTTTATGATTTTTAGGGTGAATAACACTATTGAATATCATTGAAAAGGGGGGATCTTATTTGATTTAAATAATGACATAGTCAACATTAAATTGACCTTAAATGGATAGATAGAGTAATATCAGAATCATTATTTTGTTTTATGGTGATATTTTTATATGGGAATTGTATTCAATACATGTTGTAACTTTTCCTTTATGTAATTCATTCATTATTTAAGATGTTTTTATGTTTTATTCATTGGAAACATTCTCATGGATCAGTTGGAATCACATTAGATTTTAATAGTGATTCATCAAGATTAAAGGAGTTATGTTTTTGTATCGATGAAAAAACAATGGATTTAATTGTTGTGGTCCCACTAAATTATTGATATATTAATCCTATTTAGTAATAAATATATGATATGTGAGAATAAATATATAATATATATGTGGTATTTAATCATATTTATAAATAAATTAATCATAAATTTGATGGAATCATTTAGCATTCATAAAGAATTTTTCATGAGAATACATCTGAGTAATTTACTCCACCATGAGAACTAAATAGAAAAATTGATATTAAAATTTCCTGGAAACCAAGTGGTCTTGTGTCCCTGTGAAATTGTACATGTCATGGGGGTATATTGAAAAAAAATACCATATCATAATAGATAAAATTATATCATAATGTGTCTAACTATATGAGTGCATCAAGATTCATTTTCTAGATGTAGTGAACATGTCATTTCATGGATATAAAAATCATTCAAAATAACTAAGTATAGTTATAATTTTATGAAATTTTGGTTCATTAAATTATGGAATCAATGAGTTTTGGATGATAGGTAATGACACAACTCGAGGTGACTCTATGAAGACATAAAAATTCCAACTCAAAAGGTAAATGAGCAAGTTATAAGTAATTTTTTGAATTTATGAATCTAATGAGTGATTCAAAGAGATATATTAGTCAATAATTTTGGGATTTAGCTTTAAAATTAATCCTACATCACGATGTAGGATAACACATTATATAATCACACATTGAATGTAACATCTAGGTAAAGAAAGAATAAAACATTTTCATATTTATTAATATTTATGAATTAAATATCGATTTTACTTCAAAGGGGTTGCTATGTTCGATAGCGTACCCGATACGCAATGAAGAGTTTCATTGAAATCTTACAATGCACACTAGTAATAAAATAATATTATTTTAAATGGTAGTTAACATCTAGTCGTTGTATTGGTGGGAATGAATTAAAATAACTAAAATAAGATTATATATGTTTGTTAAATGTTTTTACATTTATCCAATAAAGGATAAATGCTTAAAATACAAAAAGAATTCAATTTTAGGCATATATACTCTAATATTCACTAAAGGTCCACATATCGCCTTTTGATGGAGAACCGTCATTAAATATAGTTTTTTTCACTCTTATACATTTCTTTTGGACCAAATAAAATTCTTCTTTATAATCGGGACATCAAAATCTACTTTATGTAATTTTTGGTATTTTATTTGATAAAGTTCATTTTTTAATTAATAGTGAAAACTGTTGTATTTGAATTCAAAAAATATTTCAATTTAATTTGTTTATATGATTAATTATATTTTTAAGTGGTTTTAAAGTGCAATTATGAAATTACTTATACCATTTAATCCAATAGTAGTATTTGGAATTAATTTCACTTTGAAGTTGGGCTTAAACTACTGTCAATCTTTTGATATATATTGTTTCGTAAAAACGCGCTATTTTTTCTAACATCGGGAATTAATTATTAAATTAATTAATGTAACTTAAATGATTTGAATTTTCTAAAATAGACGTCATTTTTGAATTTTTAATATCAAATGTAGCTTAGGGTGAATTTTTGGTATTTTTCTAAAAAACATCAATTTTTTGGAATAGTGAAACCACTAAGTGGTACCTAAAAAATGATTTTTTGTTTAAATGAAATTTTACCACCTATGTTTCTTGAATTTCAAAAATCTGACATACATGGTTGTCATTAAGAAGTAAAATGTGGTTCAATGGGATTAAAATAATTTTTTTGGTGAATAGTAACTTTTATGTTTTAATCGATTAGAGGTAATTAGTGTAGTTTAAGGTAAAAATAATGTTTTAATAATATGAAATGACCTAGAAACATGTCCTTCCCTTATTGGATGTGTCACAGCCGAACAAGAAAATACATGGGTCAACATGGGGAACCCATGGATCCACTTTGGTAGGAAAATGACATTAAAAACTTTTTATTTAAAGTTAAAATGAAAATATCACAAACATGGGTTGTTTTACTAAAACAATTTTTAAATAGGGTTATACAAGTTATATTATTGACTATAAATATTACGTAGAAATATAAAACTAGTTCCTATATCATGATATTTTTTATATAATTCATAGACATTAAATAAATTAAATTATTCATGACACCATCATGATGCAGCGATTACCTCATTATTTAACGATTTAAATAAAATGAAAAGATAATGTAATATCTAAGACCTACACATGTCAATAACCTATTTTATGGTTGTATTTTGAAAATATTATCACCTTTTCCTCGAAATATATAATTTTGGGACCTTTAAAATCCGAAAATCATTTTATAATAAAGTAACCATTTATAACTTTCCAAGAGTGCCCCTCCTCTCCTCTTATAAAAGGCCCCCACCTCTACCACCTTACCCACACCTCTCATGCCTTTGGCTCAACCAACCCCTACCCATTTTGTCTCTCCACATTCCTCTCTTACTCCTAGAAGCCTCACATTGGGCAGAAGTCTTCCCAAAAAAGCCATTGACCTCAAATCAAAAAGAGTTACTTGTTTTAAAGGTAGTGTTTTCTCTTGGGCTCTTATGTTTTATTTCGCATCTCCAACCCCCTAACCTCTTTTTATTCATTTCTATTGTAACAACACTAGTATATTCAATATAATATGATGTTTTTATAATAATTCTTAGAGCTACACTTACACACACCTATATCTAATGGTTAAGGAACATACCGTTTATGTGGATGGCGAATTTCTGCCTCACGATACGATGATTGTTCAACACTCATATAACACCTTCAAAAGTGGCCATTAATATGTAACTATATTTATATATGATATATAATATGTTTATGTTTTACTTAAGCTTCTTTATTTTTCATTTATTTCATACCATTATTGTTTCCATTATCGGTAAACGCGATATCTTCATTTAAGGAAGTGGGGAATACTGCCCCCTCAAAGTGATTTGATTCGTTAATACCATATGTGGTATGTATAAAGGATTCATTTAATGATATTATATATGATACTACACTGGAATTATAATATACCTTTATATCATTATTATTTTACTCCATTAAGTAAGAAATGGAAATGAAAGTAGTGTTCATGCGTACGTACGAGTTACCGTCTCCATGAACAGTGTATTTCATTTCATACCTCTAAATGTTATGTAATATAATAAATGCATGTATATACTAGATATATATGATATATATGATATCTAAATCAAGATTATAACTCTTGATATAATGGATACATGAACAAATTGTAATTATAAAGAGTTTATTTTTACTCAAGTTCCAATGATCGTTAAAACGACTGTTATTAACTTATATAATTACATAGTGCTCATGACATGGTAATAAGTGATATAAAAAGAATAATGAACTTGAAAAAGGTTCTTAAGAAAGTATCAATTAACTCAGGTTTATTATTCAGGACATTAAAGAACGATCAAGTCATGTCGTACCAAAGGTTTGGGACTTCGTCTCAATATCCTTTCATTGAGTCATATTTTGTTTTATACACAACTTTATTTTGTACGGTTTATAAACCCCTTTTAATTTTTACGTTTATCCGAAAGGAATATTTTTATACAACGCATTTTACTAAATGACCAATTGGAATTTTTTTGTCGTACGTATGCGGCGACAATTACTTCTCCGCCGCCGTGACCATTATTTGAGTTTCGACTTCCTCTACAAGCCATACCTTTTTTAAAAAAAAATAAATACCATGTTTTAATTTTAGTTTATTTTGGTATTGAAAACGGTTTTTATAATGTTTTTATTATATCAATGTGTTGTATTGATATCTTTTGATTGAAATGTGGAAATGTTATGTTTCCTTTATGTATGTTTTATGTGATACAATTATGTTAGGGTTCTTGGGCATTTTTATAAAGATGGGTGGTTCCGTGATAAACTAAGGGTGGGTGATCACAATATAGCTCTCCAATATATTGGGTAATGTGAAGGGGTTAAACGCTAAGGTTTCTCCGAAGAGATTTAGGGAATATATTGTGACGGGTATTCTAAACATAACCAAGAGGGTTACTCCCAACATAGGAATGTTACGAATGCCTCAAGTTACCTTTATGTCTTATGATTTATATGATTTATTCATGATTTGATGAGGTATGTTAAAGTGCTTATGTTTTATGAGTAAAGTATGATTTCATACATGGACTAATGTTTTCAATTCATACTTTTACATTCCATACTGAGCTTTTTATGCTCACCCCATGTTTTTGAAATGTTTTTCCCAGGTCAAGGGAATGGTACATGATGTGATGATATTGTTAAGGAAGTCTCAATAAAGAATCCATGTTATATTTTAAATATGTTTCCATTGATGGTAAAAATGAGTACAATCTTTTATGTAACCACTTTGTTTAAATGTGCAATTTAATGCATTTTTATGATCTAATTCTCTAAAACTCTAAACCTGAAAAGATCCCCCACGTGTATTCTTGAAATAACTCATGATTAAGTAATGATTAAGGTTGGGGCCTTATAGTTGGTATCATATGTCAGTTTATACAACATTAGAAGTTAGAATTCTATTAAATGATTATCCAAAAATATTTTTTTATGGTCAAATTTAATTGGTATAGAATTTACAGATTACCATGTTGCTTTACATAAAATATTTATGTGTTTAGAATGGTTTTTTTAAGAGGAAACATGGAAGTTGTGCTAGTAAGGTATACAGATGGAAATGAACTTCTAAATCGGCATCTTGAGATGGTCAGAATCAGAATTGAACAGTTTGTTGTAGGGATGGCGCAATTGACATAGGTGATAAATCGTGGTTCTGTTTACTGACAATATTTTGGTGTTTTCTAAAAGTAAAGAGGAAAAAGAAAGTCATTTAGGGGTTATCATGAAAAAATTAAAAGAAAAGAAACTGTATGGAAAATTTAGAATGTTTGAGTTTTGGTTACAAAAAATTTCATTCCTTGGTCATATTGTTTCAAAAAATGGCATAACTGTTGATCCTGCTAAAACAAAAGTTGTTGAAGAATGGACAAGACCCACAAATGTAACCGAGATATATAGTTTTCTTGGTTTGGAAGGTTATTACCAAAGTTTTTTTGAAACGTTTTCACGGTTATCTAGTCCAATGACTATGCTAACTCGGAAAGGGTTTTATATTTATCTGGACAAAAGAATGTGATGATTGTTTTCAGGAGTTGAAAATAAGATTGGTGAATGCTCTGGTTTTGGCACTTCCTTCCAGGAATGGTTAGTTTGTTATCTATAGTGATGCTTCATAGTAAGGAATTGGTTGCGTCCTAATGATGAATGATCAGGTAATTGCATATTCTTCACGTCAGTTGAAAACACATGAGTTAAAATTTCCTACACATGACTTGGAATTAGCTGTTGTTGTTTTTTCTCTAAAAATTTGGAGGCATCATTTGTATGGAGTGAAGTGTGAAATATATACTGATCAAAAAAAATTAAAGTAACTATTCACTTAGAAAGAATTGAACATGAGACAGAGGAGATGGTTGTAATTAATCAATGATTATGATTGTACAATTCATTACCATCCGGGAAAAGAAAATAAAGTGGCTGATGCATTGATTCCAAAAAGTAATGCTTCATTAACCATGCTACCTTTGGAATGAGATCCTTTGGATTATGATTTGATGAACTTTGGAATAGATGTTTTTGGTGCAGGAAGTTCTTCTCTTTTGTTTCAGGTATCAGTGAGATCATCTCTATCAGACAGAATTAAGCAAGCACAGAAGCAAGACAGTGAGTTGTAGAAAAAAGGTAGAGCTGGATTATAAGGGAATGTGCCTGAATTCAACATTGATAATGATTTTGTATTGAGATTTGGGAAGAGATTGTGTGTGACTTGTGATTCAAATTTGAAGAGAGAGTTGTTATGTGAATCTCTTAGTTCTCCACTTTTAGTTCATCCAGGAAGTACTAAGACTTAAAGATATCTTCGAGAGTATTACTGGTGGGATGGAATGAAAAGGGATATTGCTTATTTTACTATGAATTGTTTGACTTTTCAATAGGTTAAAGCCGAGAAACAGTTACAGAAAGGGATGCTTCAGCCTTTACCAGTACCAGAATAGAAATGGGAGAATATATCCATGGACTTTGTTGTGGGATTGCCGAAGACACCTCGAGGTAATAATGCAATCTGGGTTATTGTTGAACGTTTGAATAAATCTGCTAATTTCCTTACTATACGAGATAATTTTTCCCTAGATCAACTTTCCCGTTTTTTATCTTAAAGAGACTGTCAGGTTACATGGAGTTCCACTCTCTATTTTATCTGACCATGATCCTAGGTTTACTTCTAACTTTTGGAAGGGCCATCAGAAGTCGTTGGGTACTAAATTAAATTTTGGTACTGATTTTCATCCACATTCAGATGGGCAGTAAGAACGGACAATTATGTCTTTGTAGGATATGATATGTGCTTGTTCGATGGATTATTAGGGATGTTGGGACCAACATCTTTCTTTGGTTGAGTTTTCTTATAATAACAGTTTTCATTCTAGTATACAGATGGCACCATTTGAGGCATTATATGGGAAGCGGTGTCGAACTCTATCATTATTCGATGAAGTGGGTGAAAGGAAGCTAATGGGACCAGAATTGGTAGAAGATATGGACGAAAAAGTTAATTTGATTCCAAAACACATGAGAACAGCTCAGAGCATGCAGAATAGTTATGCAGACAGCAGGATGAAGGATCTATCTTTTGAGGTAGGTGATCATGTTTTTCTCAAAGTATCACCATGTAAAAGTGTGATTTGATTTGGTAAGAAAGGAAAGATGAGTCCAAGTTTCATTGGACCCTATGAAATTATGGATAGAGATGGATCAGTTGCATACTGAGTGGCTTTACATCCGAGTTTATCTCAGGTACACAATGTTTTTCATGTTTCGATGTTGAGAAAGTATATGCCAGATCCATCTCATGTATTGAGCCCAGAGGTAGTTCAGTTGGAGGAGAATCTCTCTTATGAATAACAACCAGTCCATATTCTTGACCATAGAGAGAACTTGTTGCGGAATAATGTAATTCACCAGGTAATGGTTTTGTGGAAAAAAACCATATGGTTGATGAGGTGACATGGGAATCTGAAAATGCTATGAGGGATAAATACCCCCACTTATTTTGATAAGTGAATAAAATTGAGAGGACGCAAATTCCCAAAAGGGGGGAAGGATGTAAAATCTCAGGTAAATAAAGAATAAAACATTTTCATATTTATTAATATTTACGAAAAAATCTTGATTTTATTTTAAATGGGTTGCTATGTTCGATATCGTACCCAATACGCAACAAAGAGTTTCTTTGAAATCATACGATGCACACTAGTAATAAAATAATATTATTTTAAATGGTAGTTAACACGTATCCATTGTATTGGTGGGATTAAATTGAAATAACTAAAATATGATTATATATGTTTTTTAAATGTTTTTACATTTATCCAATAAAGGATAAAGTCTGAAAATATGAAAATAATTCAATTTTAGGCATATATACTATAATTTTCACTAAAGGTCCAATTATCGCCTTTTGATGGAGAACCGTCATTAAATATAGTTTTGGTCACTCTTATACATTCTATTGGACCAAATGAAATTCTTCTTTAGAATTGGGACAATAGAATCTACTTTGTGTAATTTTTGGTATTTTTTTTGATAAAGTTCATTTTTTAATGAATAGTGAAAAATGTTGTATTTTTTTCAAAACCTATTTTTAATCTAATTTGTTTATTTGATTCTATTATATTTTTTATTGTTTTTAAAGTTTATTTAGAAATTATTTATACCATTTAATCCAATAGTGGTAATTGGAATTAATTTCACTTTGAAATTGGACTTAAACTAGTGTCAATCTTTTGAAATATATTGTTCTGAAAAAACACGCTATTTGTTCTGACAGCAGGAATTAATTATTAAATTAATTAATGTAACTTATATGACATGAATTTTTTAAAATAGACATCATTTTTGAATTCTTAATATCAAATGTATCTTATGGTAAATTTTTGTTATTTTTCTGAAAAACATCAATTTTTGATGAATAGTGAAACCACTATTTGGTACTTAAGAAAAACTGATATTTCATTTAAATGAAATTTTACAACCTCTGTGTTTTCAATTTCAATAATCTGACATACATGGTAGTCATTAAGAAGTAAAATTTGTTTCAATGGGATTAAAATAATTTTTTGGTGAATAGTAACTTTTAAGTTTTAATCGCGGTTTGAGGTAATTAGTGTAGTTTAAGGTAAAAATAATGTTTTAATAATATGAAATGACCTAGACACATTTCCTACCCTTATTGGATGTTTCATGGATGACCATGAAAATCCATGTGTATAATTGGGGACCCCATGGAGCCACTTTGGTAGGAAAATGACATTAAAAACTTTTTATTTAAAGTTAAAATAAAAATGTCAGAAACATGGGTTGTTTTAATAAAACAATTTTTAAATGTGGTTATACAAGTCATATTTTTGACTAAAAATATTAATTAGAAAACTTAAAAGATTTCATACATCATGATATTTTTTTATAATTTTTAGACATTAATTAAATTAAATTATTTATGACACCATGATGATGCAGTGATTACCTCATTATTTAACTATTTAAATAAAATGAAAAGATAATAAAAAATATAAGACCTACACATTTAAAAAACCATTTGGATGGGTGGATTTCGAACTCATATCACTTTAACCTCGAAATATATAATTTTGGGACCTTTAAAATCTAAAAATCATTTTATAATAAAGTATCCTTTTATAACTTTCCAAGAGTGCCCCTCCTCTCCTCTTATAAAAGGCCCCCACCTCAACCACCATAAACAAACCTCTCAAGCCTTTGGATCGGCCAACCCCTGCCCATTTTTTCTCTCCACATTCCTATATTAGTCCTAGAAGCCTCACTTTGGGATGAAGTCTTCCCAAGGAAGCCTTTGAGCTCAAATCAAAATGAGTTACCCGTTTTAAAGATAGTGTTTTCGTTGTGTTCTTATGTTTTATTTCGCATATCCAACCCCTTAAAATATTTTTATTCATTTATTTTGTAACAAAACAAGTATCTTCAATATACTAGGATGTTGTTATAAGATGTATTTGATCTAAACATATACACACCTACTTCTAATGGTTAAAGAACATACTGTTTCTGCGGATGGCGAATTTCTGCCTCACGAAACGATGATTGTTCAACACTCATATAACACTTTCAAAGGTGGCCATGAAGATGTCACTATATTTATATATGATATATAATATGTTTATGCTTTACTTAATCTTCTGTATTTTTCATTTATGGCATACCTTTATGGTTTCCATTATGGGTAAACATGATATCTTCATTTTAGGAAGTGCGGACTACCGCCCCCTCAAAGTTATTTGATTTTTTAATACCATATGTGGTACTTATAAAGGATATATTTAATGATATTATATATGATACTGTACTGGAATTATAATATACATTTATATAATTAGGATTTCACTCCATTACGTAAGAAATAGAAATGAGAGTAGTGTTCATGTGTACGTACGGCTTACCGTCTCCATGAACGGTGCATTTCATTTCTTACCTCTAAATATTATGTAATATTATAAATGCATGTATATAATGGATATATATGATATCTACATCATGATTATAACTCTGGATATAATGGATACATGAAAAACTTGTAATTATAAAGAGTTCATTTTTGACTCTTGTACCAATGATCGTTAAAACGACCGTTATTAACATAAATAATTACATAGTGTTCATGACATTGTAATAAGAGATATAAAAATAATAATGAACTTGAAAAGTGTTCTTAAGAAAGTAGAAATTAACTCAAGTTTATTATTCAGGACATTAATGAATGATCAAGTCAAGTCAGACCCGAGGTATGAGACTTCGTCTCAATCTCCATTCATTTAGGAATATTTTGTTTTATAAAAAAATTTCTTTTATACGGTGTATAAACCCCATTGAATTTTTACGTTTATCCGAAAGGAATATTTTTTATACAAAGCGTTTTAATAAACGACAAAAGAGAATGTTTTTGTCATACATATGCAGCGACAACGACTTCTCCGCCGCCATGACTATTATTTGAGTTTTAGCTTCCTCTACAAGCCATACCCCTTTTTAAAAGAAATTTAAATACCATGTTTTACTTTTCTTTTATTTTGGTATTGAAAATGGTTTTCATAATGTTTTTATTATATCAATGTGTTGTATTGATATCTTTTGATTGAAATATGGAAATGTTATGTTTCCTTTATGTATGTTTTTTGTGATACGATTATGTTATAGTTCTTGGAAATTTTTATGAAGATGGGTGGTTCCATGATAAACTAAGGGTGGGAGAGCCCGATATAGCTCTCCAATGCATTGGGTAACGCGAAGCGGTTAATGTTTAAGGTTTCTCTGAATAGATTTACGGAATATATTGTGATGGGTATTCCAAACGCAACCAAGAGGTTTACTCCCTATTTAAAAATGTTATGAATGCCTCAAGTTACCTTTATGTCTTATGATTTCTTAGATTTATTCATGATTTGATGAGGTATGATAAAGTGATTATGTTTTATGAGTAAAGTATGATTTCATATATGAACTAATGTTTTCATTTCATACTTTTACATCCCTTACTGAGCTTTTTATGCTCATACCATTTTTTTGAAATGTATTTCACAGGTCAAGGGAAAGGTACATGATATGATGATAGTGTCAAGGAAGTGTCAATAAAGAATCCATGTTATATTTTAAATATGTTCCCGTTGATGGAAAAAATGAGTAATATCTTTTTTTGCAACCACTTTGTTTTAATGTGGAATGAAATGCATGTTTTATGATCTAATTCTCTAAAAATCTAAACCTGAAAAGATCCTCAACGTGTATTATTGAAATAACTCAAGATTAAGTAATGTTTAAGGTTGGGGCCTTATATTGAGTCATGATTTTTAATGTCATATCATAATCTACTTCAGTATATATTATCAAAAAATCTTAAGATTTTTATTTTCAAATATGTGAAAATAAATATAGGAAATACGTAATGTCAAATAAATAACATTAACATGGTATTTAATGAAGTTATATTATAGATAAATATGATTATATGTGGGATATGTTGATTGATTGAGATTTCCATTGATGATATAGATTATGAAATATTTCAATAAATAAATCATTTATGATATGGGAGATATAATAGTGAAATTTACATTGTAGTTGATTCAGGAAGTCATGAAAGGCTTACCCATGACTGTATAGTTAAATGGAAGTACATTGATGTATTGCTATTATTATGTCAATAGATACTCAAGGATTATGGAGGAAGGATCACACATTTTGTACAGATTTTATATTGCTAATTTATTTCCCTTATAATTTTAGTTTTCATTCTTGTATGAGTTCAAGGTAATTCTATTGATCTTTATTTAGAGTTAGTCATCAATGATAACAAGGTGGTGAAGTGATAACTTGTATGATAACAGGTTATTCACTCTGAACACAATAAGAATCAATAGAATAAAACACACATAATGTGTGGTGTCATCCCCATAATTATAAGTAACAAATTAAATAACCACCAGCCCTCACCATCATATAAATAATAAATATATCATAATCCCATAGAGTGTGTAAACATTGTTGATAAATAAGGATATAAAAATATAAATAAAACATTGAAACTCATATAGAAGTAACTACTCGAATATTAGTGGCTACTATTAGATTGTGTGATCCATCTTGATCATAAACATCATCTTATAGTGTGTGTGTGTGTGTGTGTGTGTCTAAATGTATATGTATCCATAGTATGATCATCTAAAAAACATCTCTTGAATATTTTGAATAACAATACTAATGATTTAATTATTTAACAGTAGAATAATCTTTCTACCTATACCAAGTTAAATACCTTTTATCATCACAATGTCTTTCGTGAACTAACTCTGGGCCACCCCAGAATAGGGAACTTGAGCTGGCTTACAACAGACCCGAGGATCATTCTACACCACTCCATGTTGTAAATTAGTTTTAATCCATTAATGTATGTCAATTGAAAATAATTTATCACAAAAAAAGTAAATTAAATGTGCAATTGAACATCACTATACATTTTTCATGAACTATTTGAAAGTTGAATGTCTATAAAAAAAGAATAAATGTAATGTAATAAATTAATTTAATTAATTTAATGAAAAAATGAATACCAAAAATCACCTCTAACTCACTCAAATAGAAAAACCTAAATTTAATTCATGTAATATAAATACATATATATAATACATCAATAAATAATGAATGAAAAATAAAATAGGATTGTCAATTTATTTTAGATGTTAAGGAAAACTAAATAAAACATATAACCAATATAAAACTATGTGGCACCACTAGTTATCATCAAACATCTAACCAATCATTCTATAAGTGAAATCAATATATGAACAAGAACCTGAAATTTTAATAGAAATGTTAATAATGTTCCAATATGATTTTCATGTGAAAACTACACCACCTGAATAGTATTTAAATAAAATATGTATTTCATGCTATTTTGAAATAATTGTTCCATTTTTTCATTAATTAATACATAAAAACCAATATAATTTCTTTAATAATTTTATATACATTTTCATTTTCAATAAATGAAAACAATCACATTGAAATTATTTATGATAGTTAAAACCTCCTTTGTTAGACACACCCATTTCAATAATACATTAAAAGTACTTTTAAAATATGATTTTCAATACAATCTAGAAAAACTTGTTTGAATAAGCGAATTAAATCAGAAGAATGTATTATATAAAAACCTAAATTAGTGGAGGGTTCATGATAAATTTAATAGAGTAATGTAAATTTTAAATAAAAGAGTATTGTTGTAACATAATGAATCATGTTTAAATGAAACATTAAAAATAATATTTAAGGATATGAAAATTGGGAAACACTACAAGGATACAAAGATTTGGGGAATATAGAACTTCTATGTAACCAATTTTTAAATCCCTAATGTAGAAAAATATAACAATGTGTTATTTAATAGGAAAATGGAATATATATGTAGTGGTTATAATGGAAAACTTGAAATAAACTACTTCAATAATTTGGGTAACACCCAAAATAGGCGAAAGGACCTCATTTGATCTAGGAATTCTTTCCCAAGTACCATGGATTCCCATGAAATATGAATATTAAAAATGAAAACTAAACAATAATATAAAATATCTTTAATTGGATATACAAATTAAATGTACATATAAAATCAATAAACACTCTTGATTAGATTCTATCCACAAATATAAATCCTTTATGAATAATTTTCCAAGAAAAAACAAAGGATTATCAATTTAATATCAATTAATGTTTTAGACATTTATTTTGAATGAGTTAACTAGAACATAAATTCATTGTTTTCAAAAATAAATAAATAAAACTAGCATGAAATCCAATTATATTTATTTTTCAAATTTATTATAAATTTAGGTAATCTAAATCATACCTTTTTTAAACTAAACAAACATTTATAATATAAGTAGTTCCTTTAAAAGGTTTACAAATAAACTCATTTTTTAGAATTTAAGAATCATGTTGTGAAATTGATTCTAAAAATTGTAACAATGTTTTTTATGAAATATTAATTAAATCATATTTTCAACATGCTTTCATGTTCAAAAATTCCATGCATTGAAATGTAAATCAAGTGAATCTTGAATTTCCTTTCAAATAATCCCCAAAAAATTGTAATAATATGTTTTCATATAAAAACAAGAGTTTAAGAACATAAGAAACCACAATTTAATAAATTAATGGTTAAATACTAGGTAAAAAAACCTCAATGATGTTTTTAGATAATGAAACCTTTTTTTAATGAAGGAATAAGTCATTAAAAACATGTAAAACACCCTAAAATTAATGTCCCAAACAAATTAGAAACAAATGTGTACATATGGTTCATCTAAAATCAAGACACGATGAGAGGAGAATAAGAAATAATCAAGTGAATAAGATGAGTCCTATCCATGGATTTATGGACATTACTAATAAAGAAACCACCTAAAATATCCCACAGAGAGGATAAAATTAGAATATGGATGTGTTTCTAAAGACTCCTTGTCATTTTTCACCATATATAGATACAGGGGAATGATGTGTTTATCTTTTAACACAACGAGGATAGGGGTATAATAATAATAATTTATTTTTAATGTGTTGCACACATAACGTAGTTTTTGACACACCATTTTCCAAACTCTATGCCAAATATGTGATCATAAATAGAGGGACTCGAACATGGTATAAAATCAGGCCACATAAGGAGACTAATTTAGAACCAACCACGTAGTAAGTTTTCACTACTGGGAATGTGACCATTCCCAACACTTCTATACTCCCTTTCCCAACGGTTTGGCCAAACTATTGGGAATTCCCACTTTGTGGCCACTTTTCCCAGTAGTTTTCAAATACCGTTGGGAATGGGTAGGCTTTCCCAAAGGTTTGGCTAAACCGTTGGGAAAGGTCCAATTTGTGGCCACATTTCCCAACGGTTTTCCAAAACCACTGAGAAAGGGTAGGCTTTCCCAATAGTTTGGAAAAA
The DNA here is from genome assembly GCA_963277665.1 of Viscum album. Taxonomy (NCBI): domain Eukaryota; kingdom Viridiplantae; phylum Streptophyta; class Magnoliopsida; order Santalales; family Viscaceae; genus Viscum; species Viscum album. The sequence goes on along the minus strand of OY728159.1, from coordinate 595,264,145 downwards.
CCCTTAGGAAGGGTCCAATTTGTGGCCACTTTTCCCAATGGTTTGGCCAAACCGTTTGGAATGGTCCCCAATATATCAGCATCACCAGGGACCTATACCAATGGTTGTCAAAACCATTGGTATAGGTACTTTAATTTTTTAACAGATCCTCTTAACCAGAACATTCTATAAATCAAAATTTAAAATAATTATGATAATACATATATATATTTATGAAATAATGTTCACAAAAGTCATGTTAGGTTAGTGGTTAGGTCATTCAATGATAAACTAGAGGTCCTGGGATCAAATCCCAACGATTGTTTTTTTTGGAAATACATATAACAAAAATTTTATGGAACCGTTGGTATATATTTTCAAATTACATATACAAACAGTTTTCAAAACTGTTGGTATAGTCCTATCCCAATGGCTTACATGCCTACAGTTCTCCAAACCATTGGTATAGGCTATACCAACGGTTTGGAGGCCTATACCAACGATTCCAAACCATTGGTATAGGTTAGTTTTCCAGTAGTGTTTGCAAATAAGATAAGATTATTACATGAACTACATTCCCAGAACAAAAAAATATCATGGGGTCATTCTAGAAGGGTATAGAGATAATAAAAACTCAAAATATATTAATTAATATTTGAAGTATGAGGTTTGGGGCATCAAAAGTATTCACACCATAACACTTCCTTCCAATAGAAATCCTTGGATAAAATTGTAGTATCATAGTGAAATCAGATCTAATATCCACACTAATGACACACATTAGAAAATAATAATAATGACATAGATTACAACCAATTATTGATAAAACTATCCTTTCTGTGGAAATACTAAACAATATAATTATCCCATTTCTTAATCATAGGAAAACGTTTTTGAAGTGAGGTGAAATCATCAATGACTTAAAAAAATACCACCTCAATAAAGAAAAATGGTTTCCATCATAAATAATAATCTCAAATCCATTGAACACCACAACCTAAAGGAAACATTCAGATCATTATAAATGAAATCGGATAACTATACCAAAAAACATCCCATGTTTCAAATGGAGACAAATTATAAAAATCATTCCTTTGGATGGGAGAGGTTAGATAAGATTCAAAAAATGGTTCACCAAACAAATTCCACAACCAACACATAAGACAATACAAATAATATCAGTTGAAGAAAACTCAAAACCTAAAAAGGATAACATCTATAAAGGGATCACCTATTTTGTTGGGAACCAACATTAGAACATCATTCCTCAGATGAATTAGTATACCCATCACATACCTTGGGATCCTTCATGATCTGTCCTAGTTGGAGAAAAGTTATATGGTGTAAAATTCAACTGGGAATAATTTCTTCAATAAAATAATTAAATATATAGATAAACATGGTCTTAACACTTTTTATAATAGAGTTACATGTAGTAGATGAAATGAAAAAATGAACAATATACTAGAAAGATATACTATTTAAACAATGATATTAAATCCCTCAACACACTCACTAATCCCTGCCATAGGAAAATCCCCTTCTATTCTACTTCCATATCATCACATTCATGTACACTAACTATAAGCATAAATAAAATAACAAAATAATATTCAATGGATGTTGAGATAAGGGAAAAAAATAAAACAATGAATCTACCATAAATCAACATGACTCCAAGATTCACCATCAAAATCTCAAACCCAACATTCTCCATGATATAAAAAAATAGGTAAACTAGAACATCGACTAAAAAAATCAATTGTGCTAAAAAAGAGTTTAGTTGGAAAGCCTATGAAAAAATACAACTCGTTCACCATCATTATATAAGAGATCCATCTAGTGAAGGTCTAAAATACATGTTTGAAAATATATTTTTCATAAATAACACATAAAATACTATATAATTTCTAAAATCATTTTACATCCAATTATTTTTATTTTATTTTAAATAAAACATTCATTTTAAAAACACATTTTTAAAACCAATTTTAAAATATTGGGTTTTGATCTAATGTGAACAACCATTTTAATAAATATTAATAATAATCAAGGAAGAATAACCTTGATATGATGATAGTACTGAGATAAATCAAGGGGAGGATAAACCATATAAAAGATAATTTAAGATAAGAATCATTGTGAAAAACTGTAAGATCTCTATGAATTGTTTCACCATTAAATATATCACTAACATGGGATGAACGCATAATTAGTGTAATTCATACTAACATGTCACATGCTAGTAGAAGGGTGAAAAATATGTACATTACTAGTAAAACTGTTTGAATGTGATCTCGTCCTAATTATGTTCGTCTATTCATGTACTTCGATTATGCATGGTGTTTGAATAGAAATAATTTCCATAATCAAAGAATGTATAAAATCAATACCCAACTATGAGTATACTCATACCACACATACATATTCTTCAAGATATAACCATGATACATTCCATTGAAATTCTACAAAAGGCAAAAACACATTATCCATCATGCCTTATAAATTATTTTAAAAAAAAATTAAAACATCTAAAATAATGTGGTCTGGTAATAAATAATAAATTCTTAATGTTTATTCTATCGTTATTCACATTAACACTAACACACACACACATGTATATATATATATATATATCTGTGTGTGTTTATGTGTACATAAGTACATGAATTCACACACTCTCATGTGAATTGATATATATATATATATATATAAAATTAAATATACCCATTTATATGTGTATAACTTCATAAAATGTAAAAATAACATTCAAACATCACGTTTCTATATAAAATCAATTTTGAAACAATTTATGAATACATGGAATTTATATTTTTACAAAAAATGATATGTAGAATTTAGGGCCCAATATGGAATTCCATTTTAATAAACAAAATCTTTTTTAATGAAAATTATTATGGTAATATAAAATTGGAAATCCATAAAAAATTATTTATAAATATGTTTCCAAATAAATAAAATCAATCCTTTTAGAAAAAAGACCATTGTATTCAATGGAAACCAAGTGGATCTCAATTTCTATTCCATAAAGGTTCCTTGATATATTAATTATTATTAATAAATATCTTATACATTGATTCTGAGATCAGGAAATAAGTGTTATTGTATTTGAATTAATAAACTTAGTGAAGAATACAACAAATTTACAACATTTAATTGATTGATGCCCAACTCCAACACAACCAACTCAATGGAAACCCAAAAAACATAAAAGAGCCCTAAAAATTATAATCCCCAATGAAAATATATCCATATGAAATATTAACAAAACTATAGAAATATTTTATCCTAGGATTGTTCCCTTTGAAAATGAGTTGAGGTAATAAAAATAATGAAGATGAAGAATTAAGATGAGGGGGAGAAATCAGAACCTAGGATGGTCTCTACTAAAATAACATGGAATCGATTCTATAATGAAGGGTGAAGAGGGGGATATAAACATAATAGGGAATCCTCTAAGCTTATTTGGGCATTAATAATAATAGATATGGGGGTTGTATTATGGTAAAAGGAATGTGGGGTATGAGGTTTGAAAAAAATTATTTTTATGTTTCAAGACATTGTGCACGGTTTGGACACACAGTTGTCCAAACTGTGAACCAAATGTGTGCCTCCTATGAGAGGGTACATAATAACCCACATTGTTAGAATTAATTATTATATAAACCATAATACAATCACTCATTTTGGTTTTGGTAAACTATGGATTCATTATCATAGTTCCCACAACAATAATACTAACCATCCTTCAATTGTGTTACTTTGTAAAAATTCAGAATTATTCAAAAAAAATCACTTTATTGACATGAAATTAAAGGTAATTATGAAAAGTAGATACTGAATAAATAGTTTAAAAATTAAGAGTCAGTTTTTTTTCACAAATCCACACCAAACATTTTAACTCGAGAAAATTCTAAGCAACTTTCGTTGATCAAATGAGATAACAAAATCTGATCTCCTTAATCATAGTTTGACTATCTAAGGCTAATAAACACCATGTCCATGATCATGATGAGACCCAAAATTTTAGCCCAATCATCCCAGAATCACCTCTCAAACTCAATTCATCTATAATGGAACCATGAATATGACAACTAGATCCCAATATTCTCTCACCAAAATGAGTATCCACATGTGAATCTGAAATAAAATTCCAAAAGATCCTATTATGGATAGACCATCGAAGTCTCCCCACTATTGTAAAGTCTTATTAATATATTCCTTATCAACTGTACCAAATGATCAAAGCCGACACAGAGCAAAATAAACATCTAAAATCATGATCATAAATATGTCTCGGAAAAAATATTGAATCAAAACACGAATTCCAAAAACCATATGGAACTATAATGAAATTTAACTAAGAACCCAAGGAAAACGCAGTGACTAAGAAATTATATGATTTATGGAATCCAAACATAAATTACTAATAGTAACCATCAATAATTCCCATTAACTCAGTCATCTAGTCTCCAAATTTCATATTCAATTATACCACAACCAAAACCTATAGATAAATAAAAAATAGGTAAGACAAATGGACATTGAAAAAAATCCTAAACAAGCTCACTTAAAGAATTACCTTACTAAAACTAGGAAAATCCCTTGAAACCAATCACTCTATAAAACCCAAAATTGTTGATGAATATAGGGCTTATAGACATAGAAAAAAAATAAATTCAAGTTACGCTGAGAAAACACACTTTAGAATACAATAGTGATTATCCAAAATAGTGAGGACCTCCAATAGGGCTGTAAAGATGGGATCCACCACCTATTCTTGGTTGGTCCTTCAAAATAAAAATCACTACCAACAACTTACTAATACCATTATCAAGTGGAGCTAGTTTAGAAGGGATAACATCCATAACCATGGCCCATGTGAAGGAAAATATTAAAAATACATATTATGAATCCTTGACCATTACCATGAAAAATTAATTGTGTTATAAAAAACTGATACTAACAAAAAACTATTAGGAAAGACAATCGACTAAATGATTTCACCCCACAATCATAATTATCAGAACTAGACAACATCCAAAATAATGATCTTCCCAAAATCCAGAAAAACATTTCTTGGGGAAAATCAATCAATAAACTAATATGAAATTTTAATAAATATGACTCATATTTAAACTCTAATAATACTGAGTAAACCATAAGCAGAAAAGGAAACCCATACAAAAAAGTCAATGTAATCAAAAACAAATATCAAACAACAATCCAAATAAAAATTTCTACTTTTATGATAGTTAAATGGAATATTAAAAATCTATCCAAAAAACATGTAGGTTTTCCTTTTTAAAAACAAATAGACAATTTAAGGAATATTTCTCATTTATAAATACAAATAAAAATCATTTGAATTTTACTTTATCATGTTTTTATTAATAGTTCATATCTAATATATCACCCATTAAAACATAATTTCCTCTCACAAGACCAAAAATTAAATTTGAGACCATTTTTAGTATTTTTAATTTAAATTAGTTCACATTTTTGTTCTCAAATTTCATAATTTTATTCATAAATTAGATCACATATCTAAATAAATTTGTTGATGTTATTTAGAAAATGTGAGTACCAAGATGAATCCATTTTATTTAGATTTTTCCATTATTAATATTTGTAGAATGTAAAATTATTTCACGTTTTCTTAAATAATTCATTGAAATCATATTTTAATGTAAATGAAATATTTTGAAAATCAATTTCATAACTCAAATCCCCTTTATTAATTTTTCAAAACCCAAATCAATTTCTTCTTAAAAAAATAAATACACACCAACCTAAAACCCGATAAATTACATTACATAACTCAAAAAAACCCTAACATGGACTATTTCTATTTAATATCTTAGAAACAAGGTTTATAAATCCTTATTCTAATCATAAAAATGCCACTAGAACTCGTGTCCAATTGTGCACTCAATGTTCACATGGGTTGTCTTGAAATGTTATCCCAACATGTGATTCTATTTTACTCCCAAATTCATCACAAAAAATATATAAATCAACTAAACAATCTAAATAAAAATAAAAAAAACTAAAAAAATAAAATAAAATTCAAAAAACCAAAAATAAATTAGAATCCAAAAAATCACAATTCACAAACAAATATTTACTGAAAACATGAAGTCCAAAATGATAAATAGCTTTTGACACTCTTCCTACTCCAACTTTTTTATTTATATTGTTTCTATATTCATCTATAAGATATTTATAAATAATAAAGGGTGACTCCATATCCTAGGACATGTAATGAAACTATGATTTGATACCATTTATCATGAACCAACCAAATATGTCCATCCATCAGACTCCTGATCTAGGGACAACATGCAAGGGTTGTGTTCATAATCAACACAAGATGATGAAAAGTGATAAGGAATCAATGTAATTAATGATTAGAATGATTTAAAATATAAGTTTTAAAAAATATGTATAAAATATCTGATGGTAAATTTTTATTGAAAAGATTCATCCATCAACCTAAAATAAACAAAATAATATATAGGAAATTATAAAAATGTAAATAATTCAAAGAAATCCTTTTGATCACCCTTCTAACCATTGAAACAACCCATCTTATTCTACATAAATAACTCTAATGGAATTTAAACTTCCAATAATAATAAATGAATGAATAAATAGGAATAATCGACTGATGAGATATAGGAAAGTAAAGAAAACGAAAAAAAGACGATAATGGGACTCTAATAGTAATTTCACAAATGCCTCCCTATGTTGATATAAAAATTAGAAGAGATATTTTATCACAACATCCCGAATATCTATATATCCTAATGAGATAATCTATCAAGATGTCATCCCATTACAACTCAATAACATAAAGAGGCTATAAAAAACTCCAGGAACTCTGTGATCATCCTTTACCTAGTGGAAAACCAATAAATTCTCCAAAAAAACTCTACCACTATTTATTTTGTACTGGGCCAAAAAAACACATCCTCATACCATGGTACATCTATGAAAATCTTGTATGTACCTCCAAAACTAATATATAAACTCATTAAGTACATCCTCATACATCACTATCAGTAAAAAAGAAATTCCCAAAAAATAGCATAGATTTTTTAACCACCTCCATCCATCTCTCTGAAGCATTATCATCGACAATAATATAACACATCACCTATTCCTTTGAGTATCCCCACATAGACTCCTCTATTTTCTGCATAAAAAAAGTCTTCACCTTTATATGAAATAATGATCCTATAAAAACATTCACTGATGCATTAATGTGCCAAGCTGTGAAATCTAACATTTATCTTGACGAATCCTAGAACTACCAAATACCATCCTCCCTAAATTCCTACGGAGATCATTGACCACAACATTCCCTTTATCAAATTTTTAGGAAATCTAAAAATAATAATTATGAATAACCTGTATCCACCTCCACTTTTTAAAATTTAAATTACGCTATGAATAGATATACCTCATGCTCTTGTAATCTGTGAATACCATAAGACAGTTCCTAAAAAGTTAATCCAACTGAAAGACTTACACAATCACAACTATAACTAGCTCTAAATCATGGGTGGCATATTTAGTATCATGTGGACATAACTACATAGAACCATAATAGATCACTACAGATTATTGCATCAACACAAATCCAAATAACAGAAAAGAATTATAATGAAACAATTAAAACATAAAACACTTATTTTGAAACTAAAGAATTGGATAACATAAAATCATTCCCTTTATGTAAAAAAATCTCTTTCTCAAAAATTAGTCCACATAAAAGCCTCCTCATTCTTGGTCAGTGATTTCGATGGGGTAGAAACTAAGGAGGAATTTGAAAAAATCCTCATATAATAGCATGCTAATCCAAATAAACTCTCAACCTCTTCCACATTTCTAGGTGATACCAATGAAACAACTGCTTTGGCATTGGACTGGTATACTACCATGCTCTACTGAGACACCACATGTTAATGGATATGCAACTCTCATGTATAGAACATACACATGGAAAAAGATCCATGGATATAGTTGCATGAAATAACCATCAAGAATGATTTTATATTCTCATCATGCTCCTCCCCTAACATTGAATATACCAAGATATCATCAATGAATACAATAAAGAACATGTCCAAGAACCATGGAACACCGAGTTCATAATCCCCATGAACAATTATTGTGAATTATTAACATCAAATGGAATAAATACAATTTAAAATTTCCCATATATACATTTATAGATAGTATTCATGATATCTCACTACTTTAACATCAACTGGTGATATCCAGAATGACTAAAAATATTACAAAACCAAAGAGCCCCACTCATCTATTTGAAAAAATATTTTATCCTTATTAGAGGGTAACAATTCATTTCTATCACTTGATTCTCCCAATAGTTGTCTATAAACAATCTAGTACTACCATCCACTTTCATGGAGAACAATATTGGTTCAGTCGACGATGATATATAAGTCCATATAAAACACTTATGTATCAGATTGTCATTCTGAATCCTTAGATATCATACCTCAAAAGGTGTCATCCAACAAGGATCCATAGAAATTGAATATGTACCATGTTGGAATTCAATCCCAAAATGCACATCACTTTGAGGGTGGAGAATCCTAAGATCATCAGGAAAAACATCCATGAACTCCCCAAGGACCCTGGGTACCTCCACTAATCTAGAATCCATATATTATTTTAATAACTCATTCATCAAATAAAGAAGGGGCTTTCCATGCCTACTACCCACCTGACAACCCCACTCACTAACAATAACCACACACTTTTCATCCACACCTAATAACATGTATCTCCTTTGGGATAAGTCCACATAAAACACATTTGGAATAAAAATAGTTTATGATGAGGAGAACATTATATCGATGAATGTGAATCAATAAAATATACATCTTCAACCTTGTTTCTCGGTAGAAATCAAACTATCAAGTATTACCTCTGAAAAATGTAGTCTACACCAGGGGCATGAAAGTTCACTATTTTTGATGTCTGAAATCATAGAATATAGAGTGTGAAAAAAATTAGTGAAAAGCATTTGAATTAATTGAATAACTAACAAGGGTTCTAAACAAATGAATAGTACTTTAGATTATTCATATCCCTTCGGGTACTACCACCTCCACTACATGCACTTGACCGGGAACAAATCATATAGAACATTACAATGGTCCCACTATACAACCATTCTTAGGTAGAGGCCACATAACATGAGGATAATCCTATATATTTCCTCTAACTACTCTATATCCCTTCTATGATGCATAATTCTACATCTTCTATTATGGAAACGGTATTTTTGGAAACTACTTATATGTCTGGAATTGAACATTTCATCCTTAACCAAAATACTCTCATGAAACAACTGGTAACTAGTTATGGTGATGGAAAAAAACCCCATAATCAAAAAAAAAGTCAAGATGTACCCCTAAAAAAGAACGAAACCCAACAACCCCATAAGGTCGGAAGGGATGGTGCTAAGGTAAACTCCCCACTAGTAAAAACCTTAATGGTCTTTGGGCCTAATATTGACCACTAACAAATATTCTCCTCATGGAACCATACTAAATCACCAAAAATGATAAAAATACTCAAAAGTGCATCTTCTTGATCACCTATGACTTCTTCTGAACCTCCAAATATATTATCAATGTAAAAGGAGTAACTATACACTAGATAGAAGGACATGGTGCCACATCAAGACATATCTCATAAAGATCTTGATATAGAAAATGATCAGGGAATATAATAGAAGGTGCATGAACTTGATTCCCAAATCCCGCACTGACAGACTACCCGACTGATGAGAAATAATATCCTGCCTCCGCACTTCCTTCATTGTGGACAAATGGAATAATTCCTATATATCTGATTGGAATTTGACCCATGAAACATCTTCCACCTTCCACTCTCCCAAATACATTTCCCACCACCGACACATAACTCCCCACCTCTGACAGACTAAAAAGGGAACCAATATGGATTTTGGGCCTAGATAAAACTTAATGTGATATTGATATCCTCCATCCATCTCTCTTTCTCAACATTTAAAACACTTCCCTTGCATATCATAAAATCATGCCACAAGAATGATCACAATTACCTCTTCACAACCACACCATATCCTACCAAATAAAACATATAGTTATCAATTAGATCACCATAATGAACCTAAACTACCTAAACCACTTATGAATGATGAATAAGAGCCATAGCTGAAAAAACACAATAACAATCCAATCCTGGTAGTATGGAATTTTATTAATGTTAATTTTAATTCCATTCAACCATTTCATCCTTCCCAAAAAACCCAATTCAAATATGAACACAAGTCATCATGATGCATTTACATCTTCATGAACTATAGCCTATAGAAAATTCCACCAAACTTATTCATTAAACAAAATCAATGTCCATGCAATAGACCACATGGGCCCCTGAAATCTTGTGTCCTAACCGATCTCTATATCCTATGTCATTCACCAAGGTTGTCTTGAACTATTTCCACACCAACTAATGTAATCATCACTATTCCTAACTCCAAAATATATCCTACTCCAAAACATCCCTATGACACCTCTCTATCATGACCCCTACCTCCAATGATATCGCCATGGGGGAAGATTGATAGTGAACCCCTGAGTCTTGACTCTAGTAAGCCCCAAGGTGGATACATGCACCATGGGTATAAAAATATCATGAAATGGGGTTCATTAACCTCTATAATAATGTATTGTACAGAGTTGATATGAGTCATATAGAAGAAAAAACATCAATCAATATTAAAGAAACTAAGACCATCCCACAAATGCAGGAATAAATAAAATTTATTCTGATAAAAGTATCCATTTTAAATATACAAAATTAAAGATAAATTTGTGACTCAAAAGACACCAATAGCTCCAAGTTATTAATGTCTGGCATGGTCCATGGGATACTTTTGGGAAACAAGAAAATAAATTTATATATGTAGGGTGAGAATATAAGTATACTCAGTAGGAAAACCAAGGTCTCCTATGTACATGTGAAAGAAGCATACTAATGAACAATTGAAAAAATATCAAAACCAAATACCACCAGTACATGTACACTAACAGAATGAAACCTCACTGGGGAATGATCATCAGACAACAAAAGGCAAGTAATATAATATAACAACAAGCATACCAACAAAGGGTATCCTACACTGATTTCTTTCGGATATGCCTCTCAAACACCCGAACATCGATCATGTTGGAACTCCCTTATGTTGTGTATACCACACCACCCACAAGTATGGTCACATCACATCATGCGTACAAAAACATTATATAACCACCCTACAAGCATGTCCACATCACATATTTCCTAAAAACAGCATGGCCATAACCCATGAACAAACATATCTATAGTACTAAGGTATCACAGACCTGAAATACATCAAACGTTTGTACTCCTCCTACTATAAATGAACCCCAATATAATCTACCACATCTCATATCATCATATCCATAGACACCTAGTCTATATCAAATCTTTACTAATGAGAACTATGCGCACTGCGCTACCATCATGATTATAAAAAAACTTGTCAGAAGACACATAAGATATCAAAACCAACATCTAGTTAACTTAATGAACTAAAAATATCACAACATATGAAATACATACATCTAATATAATAGAGATAGGAAAAGAGTGTCTATATATCTATCTATCATCCTCAACTGATGTGCAGAAAAAACCCCTGCACAACTATGTATGCGTCAACACCAAGTTATTGATCTTGCTAGGGGGAATATAGAAAAAAATACAAGTATATGGATACAAAGACACACACAAAGTCCATCTTATGGTTTCTCAACCAGATAGTAACCAACTCAAAAAATCACCACATTCATAGGCACCTCTAAATGATTAACACCAAAAAAACCAAATGTCGCAACACTCTACAAAACAATTCCCAATTCATTTAATTATTCATCATCATCCACATTTATCCACACAAAACATAATGTAATTGTTCATTTTTTATTTCTATCCTTTTTACCAATCCAAAACCCTTCCATCTCAATCATTATAAAATAATTATTTATTCCATCACTAGTTTAGAAACTAAAAAAAGAATCCACATATATCAAATAGTTCATCTTCCCCACCATACCAGCACCTCACCACCCCACAAGTACATCCAAACAACTACTACCTCAGTTCCCCCAATGAACTTCAAAATAACGACCACATTTCCACCCCAAAAGCATGACCAAACATAAACCACCTCATTAACCAAAAATCATGGCCGAAAAATACCATCATCCCCACATTCTCTAGCCACACTTCAATTAAACATAGTCTCCCTAAAAGAAAAACAGAAAAATAGAACATGAAGACAATTTTACATATTTCACAATGGGGCTTTTATCACATTCCACATTTTTTGTGGTGTTATCACACAAGATGTAATCTTGGTGAAATTTTTTAATTTTTGAAATATTATTGGTTATCCAATTTACATTTTTAGGGTGATATAAAACAACAATAACAAATGCAGAAATCACCTAGCACATTATATAGTGAAAAAAAATCCCAAAACCACAATAATTTTCAATAGGGCATCAATCCCATCCAATCACAATATCACAAACATATAAAAGCCAGGAAAACATGGGAATAATTAACCTTTTCTAATTAAATTATAATAAAACCAATTACTTATCATTAATTAATCTATCACAACTATCCCACATATATAAAAATAAAAAAAATCTTCCCACATGATACAAAATTATGAAAAATGGGAGATTTACAAGCTTAAAGTTGCTTTTTTTACCTTTTTGTGTACCATATGGTGAAGAAGAAACACCCAAAAACCATAACTACACCACGATAAAGTACGTATAAAATATCAATCCTCCAAATTATCATCAAAATATAGCTCAAATCACAACCTTAACCAAAACAACACCACCACATCAAATCCCCAAGATATGAACCATAAGAAACTAATTATGAAAAATGAGGCGATTAACACCGATTACTAATAGACATCCACTGGACCTAAAAAATAAAAGTGAGAATAAGAGGTCTGACATATACTCTAACGGAGGTTGTGGTTCTTCCAAAATGAGATAAAAATGTTTCAGAAAAAATGAATAACATTTTTCTAATAAACATAACATAAAACCTGAAATACAACCCATTTCACATCATGTAACTATTATTCAGAGTGTAATTATACGGTTTTCATAAAGTTATAAATTTTAAAAAAATCAGTCGACTCATATTTTATTTAATAAATGACATTAATTGAATTTATATAATGAGTATCAATCTCATGACGTCCCCTTATCCATGTAAAATCCATGAACCAGGAAACTACAAATGATTGGAACCACCATTTAATGTCATGTAAACAATACAATATGTGCATTCCATATAACAAAATTATTGCACCTCTAGCCTCCACAAAAACAATCAGAACATACAATGTAAAAAAAGCCACAAAACCACAAATTTAATAATATTGGAATGCACAATACTTTATAAGTCACCATCCAAAAATTAAACCTAACTTACTCGATGAGAAACCATGATAGCTAATCTAAAATCTAAAATAAAGTAGTATATATAAGAGGATCTTAGTAGGAAGACCTATTATAAACCGCACCCCAAATAAAGTCTTTAAATGAAGGAGTAATTTGGTTATTTTTTAAAATATATTATTAAAAAAAATTTATGCATAACACCTAAATCCTAATATCATTTACAAAATAATTTTACACACATTCCATTTTATTTTCGTTAAATAAAATATTACACTATGAAAAATACCAATCTTAACGTAATTGGGTATGTATGGGTTTTAATACACATTATTAAAAAAAATTCAATAAATAAAGATAGTTCTCAATAAAGAATATGATAGAGTGTATGATAGTACCTTGTTAAAAAGATATAAGAAGAAAAAATTTAAATAATTTTTAAAAAAAATAAACCTATGAAAAAACCACAAGGTCACTTGAGATCAAGGAACCTAGAAATACATTACTAACTATTGGCATATCATCATTTAGTGGAAGTTTTAGTAACACATTACTTTCCAGTAGAAGGGATTCCATATACATACATAACTAGTTTAGCTCATTAAAAGATATCTGGTCAAATCTAAATTCATATACCTCAGTATCAAGGATTCTATCATATTTGAATAAAAATAAAAACCAAAAGAATATATAATATAAAATCAAAAACCATTTATGTTTTGATTCAAACCAAACATACAAGTTCAAGATGTAATCCCAAAAGAACATTCCCTTGAAAATAAACAAATTTATTAAACATGTTATCAAATAGTTTTAATAGGGATTTATAAATTTTATTCGATATAAAAAATAATACTTATTTGAAAATGTTTATTTAGTACCAAAATTAAATTCCCTATGATGGGTCAATTTTTATCTGTGTATCCATTTATATGAATATATTTGATTTATTTTAAAATTTAATTTTCATTCCTCAAATTTTTTTCATCATAAATATTTAAATTATTTATCAATAACATATCATTCAATTTTTATAAGAAATAAACTATAAAATTTATATACATTTGAAAATTCACGTTAAATATCGAAAAAAAAATTAAAATATTGAAAGACATTTGTAAAGACAATTTGAGAAATATATTGAAAAAAAATTTATATAGGGAATTATTCAAATAATTTTATTCCACACCTTTAGAAAAATTCCACCGTATTCAATGAAAATAAAGTGAATTCATTTTTTTAATATTAAAAATGACCATAGACACATTTATAATTATCAGTAAATATCTAAAACATGAATTTAAAGAATAAAAGGTACGGTTTTATGTATTTAAATCCATAAACATCGGGAACAATACCTCAATTTTACTACATTCAAAACCCTAGTTCTAACCCCACTTATACCATATATATTCACAAATGATAATATATATATATATATATATATATATATATATATATTAGTGTGTGTATTCATTAAAACAAACCTAAAATGTTCGATATTTTTCTCTATACACAACCATATGTATACATAAACCATAATATAGTTAACAATTATAATCTAGTCATTAATTAGAATATGTGAATAGTAATAACTAAATTTTGAATATTATTTACACAGGATTAAAATAGTTTAAATTCATTGATTAATCCATAATAATTAAGATTTCAATTATGTAAATGTCATTTAATACTTCAACAATATAGTTCTATTAAAAATAGTTATTTACACAATATTTCAAAATGGATATTATAATTAATTATTAAAAATTTTAGGAATTTTAGTATTGAAATCATCATGTAAATATTATCATACATTGAATTTATATGGTATTTGTAAAAATATTTATTTTTTTAGTGAAACATTATAAATAGAGATTTTTTAAAAAACATTTATTTATTTCCAAATAAATATTTTATAATTATTTCAATTCAATATTAATGTAACATAATTACCATTTAAAAATAACTAATATAAATAATTATAAACTAATAAGCATTATAATTTATTTTGAGATTGGGTTTCTTTTGTCCAAAAAAATACTTTTTCCAAAAAAATAATTTGTATGCGTAAAAATGTGTATTTCTCTTAATAAATTAAATTATTCACTATTTATTAATGGTTTTAATTAAAAGTTTATATAAACATTAAATATCATAATTTAAAATTGATTTATGGTTTTTACAATGATATTAATTTAAGTAAATACTATTTTAAGGATAAATATTCATTCCTCAAAAATGGCGTTTTATTGATGGTTGCAAATTTATTTTAAGTTAAATATTGAAATTTATAGTAATTGAATATATTAAAATGGAGTATAGACTAGGAATAATAAAAATCACTATTATATAATAGGGTTAAATTTTGTTGTTGTATTGAATAGCGAAAACAATAATATTTTTATTCCACAGTTAATGTTAAGATGAATTTATCGAGGGTTGAATGAAGATATTAGGTTAAGATTACCACCCAATCCTATAATACTCAGATTAGTTAAAGATATTAAATCCTAATATTATCCTACATTCAATTAAATTTCAAATTTTATAATCTTTCTAATAAAATTCATCTTATATTATAGAAATAGTTTTTGGAAATTCAATTTGTGTCCCTCCCCTCATTTATAAAAGGGAACCACATCCCCTACTATATTCACACAATTTGAGCCTTATAGATCAAAATATAACTACTAAAAAACATCCAAAATTCCATCCCCTCTTTCTGGAGATACCTCGTTCCTCTTAAAATAATTCATTAAATCCTTAAAGAGTATGAAAAATGAGGTCTATCAAAGAATATGTATATATCTTAACCAGCCTTGTTTAATTTATTTTATAATTAATATTGTTAAAAAATTGTTGTAACGATAATAAATGTTTAATATAATATCATATATATATACCAATAAATTATTATTATGATTTAACATCCTTTTACCCCCTCTTCCCCATGAAATGAGAGGTTAAAGCATCTCTTGTGTATACTTGTCGACTACTTCTTCCACATAGCAATATTAATAATATTCATTCATCATTTTAGTGATCGGTTATTAAGGTATATTTAATATATATATATATAAATATAAATATATATGTATATTTTTTAAAATAATAATACATATATAAAGGTGAATAAATATTTATTACTTTTTCATTATATTCATCAAAAAATATATACATCACTTGCACGTACATATGGGATATTGTCTCTAAATAGTGATGTAAATCAATTTTCATCAATGATTTATATGAATTGTAAAAAATATTATTACAATTAATATATAATATATTTATAAAATTATCATAATTATGAATATTAACAAACCAAGATCAATGTTCATGGACCACAAAAAATAATCCAACTCATTCATGAAAGACAAAGAAGTCAACACCCAAAATGATGATGATAATTACATATTATTAATAAAAAGGTGATACATTGTTTTAAATAAACCATCAATAGTATAATAAGAATTATTATGGATCTATTATATAATTATAATTATTTTAAATATATTATACATGAGTATAATGTTCTTATGAAGTAGCAAAGAGTTGAGGTATGGGCATTATGATACAATCTCATTTTTATGAGGATTCTTTCAGAAAATATTTTATGGTAATGAAATTATATGATATATATATATACCGTGTACTGATAGTTTTTGTTTCATCTTTTTTTATATTACATTTTTTACTTTAATTTTCCAATCATTAATTACGGAAGTGTCCTAAATAATGTGTTTATGGAATAACTGACTCTTTTTCTCTCTTTGGTCAGGAATCATTTCTCCATTATCATATTTTCTTTTAAATGTTATACAATTATTTTTAATAATATATAATGTTTTATAAATTTAAATTTAACTTAATAAAAATTCTATGAATAAAAAATGGTATCTTCCTAATTTTTCCTGAATGAGGTACTTTTGAGTTTTTAATGAAAATATGAAAAGAATTTTTTTTACATACACTACATGAAAGGGACTTCCCCACCATAATGAAAAAAAATTCTATAGGGAATTATTTAGAATATTAAGTTTATATTACCAAATAAAATTTTTTCATATGACTTAGAAAATGTTTAGTTATAAAATAATTGATTTGAAAATGAAATGGTCATTTTCCTAAAAAATTATTTAATGATAATTAAAGGTATTTTTCATATATAATAACATCCTTTGATGTTCTTGATGATTTTTTTAGATTATATCCAATGTTAAAATACTTATTATTTTTCTATATTTTTTTTATTATAATGGTTAATTTATTAATGATACCCATATTCCTTCTATAGGTTGGGATATGATCATCTGATAAAAATTTTATGATTTTTTAGTACACATATGTATGGTTTTGATTATTTCACGAGTCCTGATGGAATTATAATGAACTATAATGAATTGGGTAAATATAAATATCTCATGAGATAATAAAGTATATAAATGGGACTAAACCCAATTCATTATGAGATTTTCTCACACAAGATAGTCGTGGGAGTGAATCAAGGCTATATAAATGATGAATTGTACGGTGAACCCAATCTGTTGCGATAGTCATCACAATGAGTATTGAAAATGAAAATAACTTTCTATTATTACATGAATTCCATAAAATCATATCTCGTTCTTATGATTTTTTCTAAAACCTCATGATTTATTATTGACGATTCAATACACTAATGTATAATATATTTTTATTGATAAAATTCAATTCTATGTTTCGTTAGTATGATATATTACATGATTGAAATGACTTTCTATTGTTAATACCATGTTCACATACCACTACTCATACCTTATACTTAATTATAAAAATTGATCGATATATTCTTTGTTTTAAATTACTAACCATTTTAGCTAAACGTTTCTTAGGATTATATTCAATTGGTTAAAAAGAATTGTTTTATTTATGTTATGTCTAAAAAGGGTAATAGTTGTGAATAACATAATTGGAAATGATGTAGGTCATATATTTGAATTTTTATGTATACATTTTTTCTAAGACACTAAACTAATGTGGTTCTAGGATGGATCTTATAAATATGAAAATAATATTTAAGTAATAAGATATAGTATTTATGCAATAAATGTTTAGATTTTTATAGTTTTTATCAAATTAAGGTTTAGACAAGTTTATAAAATATCATGATGATACTTTTTTGAGAACCATTAGTATGAGACTATTTATAAGATAATTTCCTATATTAAGTTAAAGGAAGTGGTGTTGTTTCTTTAAAAAAATGTATCAAAATCTAGATACTCTTACAGAATGTGGTTTTTGGATAGATAAATCTTGTTTTAATGAAACTAAAACTAGTTGGTTGAGTACATTCCATCCATAATTTTGGTTCGTGGTGAAAGGGACCTTAGTGTGCACCATTATTCACTCTAAAGGAATATTATTAAGTTAATTCATATTTTATTTATATCCATATTGAAATATTGAAATAAATAATGACGAATAATGATTAAAGTTAAACCTATGGCATCATAAATTGAAAAAAGGGGTCTTCATTTAGACATATAAATCATTTTCATTATTATATGATTTCCCACTATGATTATTGTTTCTTATACTATTCTTTTAGTTAAAATCAATGGTTGGAACATTAAGGAACCACATTAAAGCTAAATGCGATAGATAATGAAATGATTTCCCTAATGAGAAACTAAATTTTATAGGATATAGAATAAAAATTATGGTGATATAATTATTAATTTTTTTCAAGATATAAATCATGATGAGATTACAAAAAAAAGAAGGATATAAATAAACTATTGAATATTTCATGTGGAAACTATCACATATTTTTATTTGGTTTAATAATCCACTAATTGATGAGTAATGATTTAGTACCATTGAAAATATATTTTACATAATATGGTACTCAAATCATGATAATGGTATCTTATCTATTTATCGTTTGGAAAATAAAATATATTGGTGGTGGAATCTTATCAAGAATATGATTAAATGGGATGAAATTTAATTGATAGAGTAGGATATGTTTAGGAGTTCGTTTTTTAATAATTAACCTTCATATATTATTTGTATGAAGATGAAGAATTAATTCCTCTAGCTAAAATAAATGGATAGTGAATAAATTGTTTCTTGTGAAGAACATATATAATACATTTTAGTTATGGTTTTTGTATTAGTATAGAATAAGACAATAAGACCGGTCGATTATTTAGTGTCTA
Organism: Viscum album; assembly: GCA_963277665.1. Classification (NCBI taxonomy): domain Eukaryota; kingdom Viridiplantae; phylum Streptophyta; class Magnoliopsida; order Santalales; family Viscaceae; genus Viscum; species Viscum album. Next base: position 595,244,395 of record OY728159.1, on the reverse strand, counting down.
AAAGCCTATCCTTTAATGTCTATTATCTGTAATTGAAATTATAGTCTATGAATGATTCATTCAATGTCTTGTAAAGGTTGACATAGATATTGGATCCACCCATAAATATGATGGTTTTGATAAGAAAAGAAAAATTGAATAAAATGGAAATTGTAAAAAACATAGAGAGAAGAATATGATTTATTCTTTATTCCAAATGTGTTGATAAAGGAATGAGTGAATATATATTAAGGGGGACTGTAAATTTTTTAAATTTGGATATTAAGATCATATCATCAATCAATTACAGAAGCAATGGGAAGAAGTTATATAATTATGAAAATGGATAGAAATATATACCGAATGAACCACTCACACTCTAATTATATAATTTCATGTAGAATTGAAAATATGCCATCCAGTTCTCAAAATGAAGGGTTAATGATGTCAAATGAAGTCATTAACCTCTTAATCCCAAAGACAAATGGAAATCTCATGGAATTAGTATTGTCGATGTGGGGTGCAATAATGACATGGTGAAAGGTACACATTCCATCAAATTATAAAATGATTGTGTATTATTTTATTAGATTTCTACCCACTATTATTATTATGAAGAGTTTTTTAAGAATATCATATTACCACTATAATGATTACATGATGAAATAGAATCAAAACTCATAATGGTACAATTATCAAAAACAATGCTTACAATTATTCCCAAATTGATGTTTCTAGAAACGTGATTCCTAAAAATATTGGTATTCTTCCTATATTTGAAATACATGTAATTTTGGAAATATATTATCTTTATTTATATAAAACCCATATCGATTATCGAGGAAGGGATGCCACATTTTATATTCTAAACCAACTTATTATTGTTAATAAATGAGTGGATAAATATTAACCTCCAATGGATATTACATTTCTTTCATGGGTTTTCATTCTTATACAATGTGGGTATTTATATCAACTGGATTGGTAGAAAATCAACATCAAAGATAATATTATTGTATGGCAGTTTTTTTATTTGTTTCTAGAAGAGTTACTTAGCCTTCCTCTGAATAAAAAATAAGAGTTTTCAAAAGAACACATTTTATATGATTGAACTATTTGAAAGACTATATAAAATGGTACTAATTGAGTTGAAGAAACTATGAAGGAACTCTAGGATAATCAGGATAAGGGATTAATTTAGTCAATTGTATTCCCATGGGACAATCCTATACTTTCTGAATGAAAAAATATGGATCAATGTATCTATAAATTGATTTTTGAGAGCATAATAAGGTCATGATTAAAAATATATACCAATTTCATCTTATTGATGATTTATTTGATCATTTGTGAGGATCAGAATATATTTAAAAATTTATATTGAATTTAGATTCTATTTTTTGAGATATAAATGTGAAGACATACCCATTATATCCTTCCATTTGAGGCATATACATTATAAATTTATAGTAATTATAATTGGTCTTACTAATTCCCCTTCTATATTCATGGATTTATTCAATATTGTATTTTGAGATTACCTTAATCTGTTTATTGTCGTATTTATTGAAAATATTATTATATATTCCAAGAATAAGGGAGAGTATGAATATCACTTGACGATTGTACTTAAGTCGATAAGGATTGATAATCTGTATGAAACATTCACCATGTGTTATATTTTTCTATAGAATGTTTCATTTTGGATCATATAATATCTTGAGGGAATATTTTGATGGATACAGAAATAATGGATATTATTAAAACATTGTCCCAAACCAACCCTATGATTGAAATTCATAGTATTCTTCATTTTTTTGACAATAATGGTGATATGTTAATGATTTATCATGACATTATAATCAACTCACCAAGTTAACACAGGAGTGAGTTATGTTCATTTAGATTGATGGATGTATAGAAGATTTCAATGAAATAAATAAAATCGTGTTTGATTCAGATATTCTAATACTATACCACAATAGAGAAGGTTTATTTATTTAATGTGATGAATCGAAAAAAAACGATTGGGTTGAGTTCTGATACTGAATGATGTGGTGATAGATTATTTTTCAAAATTATCAAATGTTCATGAGAAAAGAAACATGATTTGGATTTTTAGTGGTAAATTTTTTATTAAATAATATCCAACACTATCTTTATATAGAAATGTGTGACATATATATAGATCAAGGACTAGTTATTTATATATTCATACACACAAATGGTTAATATGATCCAGTGAAGATGGTAATATTTGATTAAATATATTGACTTCTCAATACGTTTCCACCATAATAAAGTGAACTAGGTGGATGATTCATTGAGTCAAAATGATTATTTCATCTTATGTATGATGATGATAACAAATAACCAATATTTTTCTAATTTCAAATGACATAGCTGTAAACATTGAAGGATGGGATGAAATCATACATTAAACAAATGTGTGTTAACTCTTCTTAATATGCGAAGACTATTAAGGTGCATAAAGATGGAATTAATCTATAAAAATGTGAGAAATTTTTCTAGGTTCAATATTGATTATGTAGGAATGATAGGTCTATAAAATGAGTACATTTTCCATCAATATGAAACTATTAAAATGACCTATTGCAAAATTTCATATCTCATAAATATATATTCATAATGTAAGTATGAAGATGTATAAATATCTAAAAGAGTATTTCTAGTCGTAAAACATGAATAGTGATATTATAAAGTTTGTATATTTGAGAATAAAGTGTCATTAATTCAAGGTTGAGGAAAAAAATTATGATGGTGTTGTAAACATTAACAATACTAGAATGGAATTTGGAGAAAATCATCAGGGATTTCATTATTAAACTCCTAAAAAATAACTACAAACTATATTGATATCTAGGTCATAGTCTATCACCTTATGAATTTAGAACACTTCATTACTGTTAGAGAAGATTTCTCTCATGATCATATTACACAGATATACATTTTGGCAGTGGTAATGTTTCATGTAGTCCAACATTCTATTGTATTCAATCTCGATTTATCATTTACCTTAATTTTATGGTAATTTCATTAGTATGTTCTAGATATAGTGTTGTGTTTATGTACTCTCAATCATCAATAGACAGAATGTTAGTTTGAGAGAATCATTCAAACCTTCGAGGATGTGTTGAGATCATATTCACTAGATTTCAATGGTTGTTGGGGTTAACCCCTTCAACTAGTGGAGGTTTATTACAACAAAAACATTCACTCGAGCATTCCAATTGATACTTATGAACAAATTTCTAAAAATAAATATAGCATTATGACATAATGGGAAGAATAATGAGAAAGAAATTTATTGGGACATTATCTAGACAAAGAAATGGAATATAATGTTAGATCTAATCAGTATCACATCAAGTCATCTCATAGTATAAAGAGGAGTTATACAGCCAATTGTCGATGAGATAGTGAATTTTATGTTTGTGATAAGGGTTTCCTATGTATTTATCATTATAATAATGTAATGTGATTTAAATAGATAAGAAAGGTGATCTATAGTAATGGTGGTACTTTTTTGAATCTTGATCATATTGGGATGGTTATTTACTGTCTATTACTTAAAAAAACCCACTATCATGTTAATGATGTCTTCCATTTATTTATCCTAAAGAAGTACATACCTAATCTATCACATGTACTAAACTCAGATGTAATAAATCTAGATCATGATATTTCTAATGAAGAACCACTAGTAAAAATCATCGATCATTGAGGTAATGTACTATGTAATATTATTTATCTCCTAATTGATTGTAGAGAACCAAAGGTTGATGTACATGGACATTACATTACTTTTGTGGAATACATAATAAATAACAAAAACTAACATCATGGATCATAATAGTTTAGTGTCTTTGGAAACTCAGAACAAAATCTTCTAATCATTGTGAAGATCATCAATATCTCCCATAAAGTTCTTCCACTTTTGTTTTCTTACCTAAACAATTCTTCATATACTGGGGAAAAGAAAAAATATAATGTTTGAGCTCAAATGCTCAGTAAGGGTATGCATGGAGTGAATAAAACAAACCATATACATTTGAATTAGAAACATGAACATCATGTTTAAATATAAAAATCTTGAGTAATGACATAAAACATAGCAGTATATAAGGCATCGATACATCAATAATGATAAAATATCATGGTAATAAAACATGTAATTGGGGAAAACCATTAAGCAAATGATATGATTTCCATAGTAGCCAAGGCATTGCTTCCATGACTATCTTAGTGGACAAATTCCCTTTCTAAATCGAGTTCACTTCTCGTTCCAGTCCTGTATCACTGAACTGGATTAACTTACCGTTCCATCCATGTCTGTCTCATGAGATATAAATCTTCACACAATGCATTGGAGGGAGATATAGGTCCCACCCATCTCATAATGAAATCATTTTTAAATGTTCTGCAACATGAGAAAAAATCATTCATCATTAGCTAAAGTATAAAATGGGTTTCATAAACATCATCCCATCATAACATAATCCATACCAAAAAATGGATATAACATCATCATAATAAAAGTGAAACCTTGTAAATCATAGTGAAATTATACTTGAATCATACATATATGAAATATTTCCATCTTATATGGAAAATGGTTTTGATAATACACATGAAATGAATTCTTGAGGAAAATATCCTTTCTTCTTTAAAATCATTTTCTTTTCACAAAATGCCATGAAATTTTTAAAATAAAATGATTCTGTTGAAAATAGTAATTAAAACATGTAGAGTAATCTTAATGAAAATAAGTCATTATGAAACTGTAAAAAAAATTTCATGTCGTATAAGTTAAAAAAACATTCTTCTCGTACTTTTGCTGGAAAGTCAAAAAGTACCTCATATGGTAAACAAAAGAAAGATTCCTTCGATTTGATGTGGTAAAAGTAAAAAAAGTGTAAAATGACTTTAAACATACATGGAATAAAATTAAACATTTTATGAAAATATTTTGAGCACATATGGACATGGATAACAAACATGACCCCAGTAAATACTTAGGAATAAACAATCTCGGATAAGAATGGGATTGGAATAATTATCCCTTACCATATGTCCAATTTCTTCCATATGTGTCTGAGACACCTGTATAGTGGGTTTAAACATATTATTAACTTGTAAGAGAACCTTAATAATATTTATGATATCATATATGATTCACTTACGACTTTATATTATCTGTTTATTTGTCAATTCCATGTTAAATCGGCTTTTTGGAAAAATAATTTCATTTATCGTTTGTGTTTTGACTTGTAATTATTAATATGATTACTTAGATAATAATTACTTAATTTCAAAATATAAATAATTATTTATATGTAATATATATTTAGAAAAGTATATATATAATAGATCTATAAATGGAAATAAATACACCGTTCATGGAGACGGTAGGCCGTACGTACGCATGAAGGTTGTTTTTCGTTTCCTTATTGAATTGAATGGAATTAAGTAGATGAAATACATATATATATATATATATCTAGTACCATTATTATGTCATATATTTCATTATTACTTATTATATATTCTTTATAATCATTCTTGAATTGTTAACATGGAAATTGAATCTCATTGCGTCGTGGAGACGGTAATCCGTACGTACGCACGAGCGATGATATCTTTCCCATTACTATTGAATTGAATTTGAGTGGATGATATAATATCACATAATCTGTATGAGTTTATAGTAACTATATATAGTTACTCTTTACACCATTATACCCATCCAAGTAAGGCGGTGGTGAAAAATAGATTACACCATGGCGTGGAGATGGTATTCCGTATGTACGCACACACAGTGATTTTATTTTCCATAGGATGGATAGATGGTGAAATGGGTTTGTTTAATATTTATAATAAAGTATCAGTATATAAGTAATACTGATGTTATTACTTTATAATAAAAAAACTAAAGAATAGGAAGTAGAAAAAGAATGAAACTTGAAAGAGTCGGTAGAAGAGATTACCTCTTCCTCGATGCACCTCCTTTAAACTTCTTCTTAGGGCACTAGAGTTGGTATTTTGTGAAGACCAGAACCTATATGATGTAACTAGAGAGGTTGAGAAGATGATTTTTCAGGGTTTGGCCGATCATCATGTCTCAAAATGTTGTGAAGAGAAGAGGGAAGGGATGACTTTTTTCTAAGGGAGGAGAGGGGCACCTTGGGAAAAACATAAAATATTATTTTATAATAAAGTCATATTCTGTTTATAATAGCTCCAAATTTATTTATTTCTAAGATAATGTGGGGATGGGTCTAAATACTCTCAACCAATAGGTTTTAGATAAGTTTCGGTAACTACATTAACCATATCATTTAGATTTAACTATAAGTTAAATAATTTATCTTTTACCGTGTCTTCTTGTTTTCTGACACTATATGGTTAATAAACATACGATAATAAGACAAAAGAACTAAAATTGGTTCATTATTAATATATATATCCTTATCTAAGTCATTTGGCCAAACCATTGTTTTTTAGAAATATTATAGCAATTAATAATATAATATTTGTTTTAAAAAAAATTTATGTCAATTTTGACACTATTTGGTAATTGATTTTTGTGAAAATCATAACAGCTTGAATAGTTCGAAAATATTTATTTAAATAAATTCTAACATGTCATATTAACCTAGAAAATTAGTGTAATTCATAAAAAGTTTCAAATTACATTTATTTGGGTATTTATAACATCAATTATGTTATTATTTCATTAATAATGTAATTACTGCATCATCACTGTGTCATAAATAAATTAAATTATATAATGTCTAAAAATTATTAATAAAATACCATTATTTAGGAAATATTTTTATATTTATAATTAATATTTATAGTCAAATTTATCTTATTTATAACCCTATATTAAAAATGTTTTAGTTATTAAACATTGATTTTAACTATTTTAATTCTTCTTTAAATAAAATAAAAATAAATGTCCTAATCTAATCCAAGTGGACATAAAGTTTAATATTTTATCCCTAAAGTGTTTTTGGTCTAACTACACTTATCCAATATAATTAGGACATGTTTTAGGGTAATAATAATATCATTTTTAACCGTAGTAAATAAAAGTAAATAGTTACTATTCAAGAAAAATTATTTTTATCTTATTGAACCAAATTTAAATCCTAGTTATTATCCGTGTCTCTTGGATTTTAGAAATTCCACTAACAAAATTGGTAAAATTATGTTTTATGGAAGTTTGCAAAAAGCTCCTAGGAGGTAGGTAAAAGACGGTGAAAAGTTCAAAAAAAAATTTATATATCTAAAATTATTATAAAATGACTCCAATGAATTACATTGAACTTACATAGGTATTATGTATCAATTGTTACCTAAAATAAATTTAAATAAAATTAATATTTATTTAAATAAAAAGTCGGTTTTTGAATAGTAACCCAGTATTTTCACTATTCATCAAAAATTGAATGTTTTTTGAAAAATACCATAAATTCACCCTAGGATAATTTCCATATTACAAATCCAAAAATAAAGACCATTTTGAAAAATAAAACTTCAAAAAGTGGGTATTACTATTCATAACGTCTAATTTATATAATATTTTAATAGCATATCGTTGTTTAGTGAAACTCTGTATTGCGTACAACACAAGCTATCAAGGAAGGTCGTGATTGAATGTAAAGCAAGCCAAGTCAGGGTTGTGTGTAGTGCTAGATTCATTTATTGATTTGTATAATAGAATAAAACCATATTTTATTTATACATTTAATATATATATATATATATACACTCAATGTTGCGTAGAATAACTTCTATCAAAAGAACTTGAAATTGTGTGTAACACGAACCAAGAATAGTGTTGCGTATACTACAAGCTAATATGGTGTTGCGTATAGCACAAGATAATATTGGTATACTGTAGAATACAATATATAATAGAAATTAAAAATAATATATCTTATAAAATCTCAGGGTGTTACATTAATATTCACTGGAGGTATCAAAAAATTTAAGAAGCTACTTGGGAAATCAAAGATGTGATGACCTAAATATATCCTCATCATTTCATATAATTGTTTTACATGTTTGAGGTAGAAGTTTGTGTTAATGAGTATATAATGTAACATTGAAAGATTATATATATATATATATATTCATTTTAATTATAATTATTTATTTGATAGATTTATTTACACACAACCCAATGTCTTAATAAATGTTGATATTGTAAACTGTTATAACCTAACCGTTAAATTGGAAGGTGAGAAATGTAATAAATTTATTATGAAAAATGATATAAAAATTCATTAAATAGTTTAAATTAATAAATTAATGTATAACAATAATGAGTTATATTTTTAGTAACGTCACTTTACTATTAAAAAATACATTTTCTTCAAAAATAGAATTTATAACAAATTTTTCATGTGAACAATATAATTAATTTCTATAATTTATAGAAATTTAATTTTAGGACGTTAATATATTTTTTTAAATCATATATTTAATATTATATAATGATTATTTTTTAATAATTTTCCAAAAACATGTATATTATAGTTTATAGGGAAAAATTTATGTTTTAAAAAACTAATATTTTTTACAAATAAAATTCACATTATGTATGGAATTTGATATTAAACTAATATAACTACTCTTTAATTTAAAATTATCTAATTAATTTTTTTTATCCCACTTGGTTAAATGAACTTGTATTTGGGATGAATCAGTGTATGATAGTGTAAAATAATATTCCCTTTAGATATTAGTTCACTATTAAACAAAAACGCCATTCCCTCCCTTTACCATAACAATATATGAGACGAAAATAAAACATGATTGGCAATTAAAATTTTCAATTGGTTTACCACCACTAGAATATGTACAAGGATCTTAAATAGGAAATATATTTATATAAAATATTAGCTAATGTCAATTGTTATGGAAATGTTTGGAGCTGAATAATTGTCCCTATTAGTTCACTTATAATCATAATTAAGTACCTAACTTCTATCTCAAGTGTTTTGGACTCACTAATACTTCAAATGATTCTTCATTTTATCACATAATTAATTTTTTCACTACGCAATTGGTGTTTCATAGATCTCAATATTCATAAAATTTATGAATACAACATAACCCCCAAATAACCAGTAAATTGTTTATAGTTTTATTGGATTTAATTTTAGGAAAACCCTTTATCAGCATTCATAAAACATTCCAATCCATTTTTAAACATCAAAATTTCATGAAACCTGCAACCATTCACAATGTTATCTAAAAGTTCACAAAACTGCCTTAGTCAGAATGGAACAAGTTATCTCTTCATGAAACTAATTTTCTTATGAAACCATTATATAATGAAATAATTTGATAAACTATTTCACCAATTCATAACCATTGAATATTTTTTATGACATTGTATCTTCTTCAATGGATGGGTGTAGCCACCTATTTATAGATGTTTCCAACATTTCAGGAAATTTTATTTCCCACCACAACCTTTTTCAATTCTCTTAAATATATTCATGTATCTCCCCAAATTTACGAATGAATATATTAAATTTTCACAGTCATAAAACAATCCTTGATTCATGGATATATCTTTCTTGCATCCCCAATCATTTTTGAAACAACCATGCTTTTGATAATTTCAAGCATTTTCCATATTTTCAGGTGGTATTCCCTAAAATCCATATATCAAGAATGTTTTATGTGATGTCAAATTTTTTACCGCAAATATTTATAAAACACTAAATAATTATGCCACAATGTGCATGTAATTTTCTAAAACCCTTATAGAGCTTCTATACCTCTGTATTGTTGTTTTATCTCTATATTTTATCAACAATCATGGTGGAATGACCCAATTTTCCATGTAAATATTACTTTTAAATAATAAAAACAAATCCATAAAACTCTATATATATAAGGCCCTAGCATTAAACCTTACTTAATCTTGAGTTATTAAAAGATTACACATTGAGGATCTTTTCAGGTTTAGAGTTGTAGAGAATTAGATAATGAAACTTGCATTACATTCCACACTTAAACAAAGTGGTCACATAAAAGACAGTATTCATTCTTCCCATCAACGTAACATATTGAAAATAAAACATGGATTCTTTCTTGACACATCCTTGACACTATCATCACATCATGTACCTTTCCCTTGACCTGTGAAAAACATTTCAAAAACGTGGGATGAGCATAAAAATCTCAGTAAGGGTTATAAAAATATGGAAAGGAAACATGAGTTCATATATACATAAGAATGAAATCATACTTTACCCATAAAACAAAGGCACTTTAACATACCTCCTCAAACCATGAATAAATCATAGAAATCATAAGACATAAAGGTAACTTGAGGCATTCATAACATTCTAACGTAGGGATTAACCCTCTTGGTTACGTTTGGAATACCCATCACAGTATATTCCCTAAATCTCTTCCTAGAAAACTTAACGTTTCACTCCTTCGCGTTACCCAATGCATTGGAGAGCTATATCGGGGTCACCCGCCCTTAGTTTATCACGGAACCACCCATTTTCATAAAAATGCCCAAGAACCATAAAATAAACGTATCACATAAAACATGCATAAAGGAAACATAACATTTCCACATTTCAATCACATTATAACATTTTAGTATATTGAAATAATGAATCTGTTCAAAAAGATACCATTTCCAAAACCATTTAAAACATTTAATAAAGAGATTTTTGAATCAAAGTGTCCCATACCACCTTGAAGCTTAAAATTTTAAACCATTAATATCCATATAAATAAACTTTAAAACCATTTGAAAACAAGGATCTTAATAAGAACAAATAATTATAACATTTAAAACGATATTTTGGTTAAAGGGGTATTACCAAAATTAGAGACACTTGAATACAATAATTAAGGAATAACATTTAGTCATAACTTTATAATATCATGAGAATAAATGGATTCATGATATAATACTCCAAAGGACAGTATATACACCATATAAGAGTGAATTGGTGCATAACAACAATGAACCCTCAATAGAAATGTCAAATGTGATGAAATCCCTTATAAAGAAGGTATCCTTAAATTAAGGACAAATAAATCTCAAAAATATGTGTGACAAATATAAATACACCCAATATAAGTGGATATTAAGTGTAAAACAATAAAAGGTCATTCACACATATTCAATGGATGACATATTCAATGACTACATGTTGAAGCCAAAGAAATCGAAATTGGGTTAAAAATTTCCCTTGATAGCCTAACGACATCACATCAAAATGAGTTGATGAGAGATAAAAAGTGTATCTTATCACTTGGACATAAAATTTAAATCAATAAGGATATATGAGAACATATCCTAACATAACAATATGTAAATTAAAAGACCCAACAAAAGAAGTGTTTTAAAAAAAGGAGGGTGAAAGGTTCCCTTACCGACTTGGGTATCTTTCAAAACATACACTCTATGACAGAAGGACAATAAATCATTGATGTAAATACTCATAAAGGACAGTATATTACACAAAGACTAGAATAATGGCAGTAAATAAACCACTAAAAGGAAATTGTGGCAAATGTAGCATAAATCTCACGGGAATAAAAGTGAGATGAAAATCCCTTACGAAAATTCGGCAGCCTAACGGCGCCACTCAAAACATCCAAAATGGATTGATGAGAGGAAATAGGTTCTATCATCATATGAACATAATAAGTACAGTAGGAGTAATATAAAATAACATCCCAATCATAAGAAATATGAGCTTAAAATGAATGACATAAAAGAATGTACTTAAAAAGAAAGAGAGAAATAAGATCCCTTACCTCGGGTCCGACTTGACTCGATCGTTCTTTAATCTCCTGAATAATAAACATGAGTTAATTTCTACTTCCTTAGGAACCTTTTTCAAGTTCATTATTCCTTCTATATCACTTATTACCATGTTATAAACTTTATGTAACTATTTAAGTTAATAATGTTTGTTTTGTCGATATTTGGTTCTTAAGTCGAAAGTGGACTTGTTACAATTACATGTTGTTCATGTGGTCAAAGGTTCCTTATATCTAGAATGAAATTCCTGATTTGGATATCATATATATCATATATATCCAGCATATACATGTATTTATAATATTACATAATCATTTAGAGGTATGAAATGAAATGCACCGTTCATGGAGACGGTAAGCCGTACATACGCATGAACGCTACTTTCATTTCTTTGTCATATTAATGGAATTAAAACTAAATGAGAGGTATGTATATTTTAATTCCAGAATTATATTCATCATTTAGATATATAATTAATTATATATATCCATTATATACATGTACTTTTAATAGTACATTACATTTGGGGATAAGAAATGAAATGCACCGTTCATGGAGACGGTAAGTCGTACGTACGCATGAACGCTACTTTCATTTCTATCTCATACTTTAATGGAATGAAATAATAATTATATATAGGTATATTATAATTCCTTTATAACATCATATATAATAACTTTAAATCCATCCTTTACACGTCCCACATATGGCATTAACGAATCACATCACTTTGAGGGGGCGGTAGTCCGCACTTCCTAAAATGATGATATCGCGTATACCCATAATGGAAGCCATAAAGGTAATACACAAATGAAAAATACAGAAGCATAAGTAAAAAATAAACATATTATATATCATATATAAAAATAGTGACATCATAATGGCCACCTTTGAAGGTGTTAAATGAGTATTGAACAATCATCGTTTCGGGAGGCACAATTTCGCCATCCACGGAAACCGTATGTTCTTTAACCATTTGATGTAGTTGTGTGAGAGTGTAGCTCGAATAAATCATATAACAACATCCTAGTATATTGAAGATACTGGTTTTGTTACAAAAGAAATAAATAAAAAGAGTTTAGGGGGTTGGAGAAACAAAATAAAACAAATGAACATGAGAGAATGAATTACCTTTAAAAGTGTAACTCCTTTTGATTTGAGCCTAAAGGCTTCCTTTGAAAGGATTCTGCCCAAAGGGAATCCTCTAGGATGAGGAGAGGTATGTGGAGAGAGTAAATGGGCAGGGGTTGGTCGAGCCAAAGGCTTGAGGAGTGTGTGAAATGAGGTAGAGGTGGGGGCCTTTTATAAGAGGAGAGGAGGGTCACTTTTGGAAAGTAAAGAAATATTACTTTATTTGAAAATCTGTTTCGGTTTTAAAAGGTCCCACATTGATATAATTCGTGGATAAGGTGATAAGGGTTCTAAATCCACCCATCCAATAAGTTTTGGACATGTGTAGTTCATATATTTTACATTATCTTTCCATTTTATTTAAATCGTCAAATAATGATGTCATCGCTGCATCATTATTATGTCATAAATAATTTAATTTATTTAATGTGTAAAAATTATATTAAAAAACTACTATGATGTAGGAAATATTTTTAGCTTTCCAATGACTATTTATAATCAAAAATATGATCTTTATAACCCCATGTAAAAATTGTTTTCGTAAAACATATTATGTTTGTGTCATTTTTACTTTTACATTAAATAAAAAGTTATTTATGTCATTTCCCAACCAAAGTGTCTCCATGGGGTCCCCAAGTTGACCCATGTCTTGTCTTGGTCGGCCATGACACAACCAATGAGGGTAGGACATGTTTCAAGTTCATTTCATATTATTAAAACATTATTTTTACCTTAAACTACACTATTTACCACTAATCGCGATTAAGAACTTAATAAGTTACTATTCACCAAAAAATTATTATAACCTCATTGAACCACATTTTACTTCTTAATGACAATCATGTATGTCGGATTTTTGAAATTAAAAACACAATGATGGCAAAATTTCATTTAAATGGAAAATCAGTCTTTATAAGTACCACTTAGTGGTTTCACTATTCATTAAAAATTGAAGTTTTTCAGAAAATTACCAAAAATTCACCCTAAGCTATATTTGATATTACGAATTCAAAAATGAAGTATATTTTACAAAATTCAATACATATAAGTCAGATTAATTAATTTAATAATTAATTCCCGCTGTCAAAGCAAATAGCGTGTTTTTATGAAACAATAAGTATCAAAAGATTGACACTAGTTTAAGTCTGATTTCAAAGTGAAATTAATTCGAAAGACCACTATTGGATTTAATGGTAAAAATATATTCTAATTTAACTTTAAAACCAATTCAAAAGATAATCTAATCATATAAATAAATTAGATTAAAAAGGGGTTTTGAATTAAAATACAACATTTTACACTATTCATTGAAAAAAATGAACTTTATCGGAAAGATACCAAAAATTTACACAAAGTAAATTTTGATGTTACAATTCTAAAGAAGAGTTTTATATGGTCCAAAATAATTTATAAGAGTGATCAAAACTATATTTAATGTCAATTCTCCATCAAAAGGTGACAAGTGAACCTTTAGTGAAAATTAGGGTATAAAAGCCAAAAATTGAATTCTTTCCGTATTTTAAGCCATTATCTTTTATTGGATAAATGTAAAAACATTTTAAAAACATATATAATAATATTTTATTTATTTCTATCCATTCCTGCCAATACAACGGCTACATGTTAACTACCATTTAAAATAATATTATTTTATTATTAGAGTGCAACGTAAGATTCCCAAGAAACTCGTTGTTGCGTATTTGGTACGCCATCGAGCATAGCGTACCCTTTAAAGTCATTTCAGTATTTTATTCACAAATATGGATAAATATGAAATTTCATATTCTTTATTTACCTGGGGTGTTACATCCTTCCCCCCTTTTGGGAATTGCGTCCTCGCAATTTTTAAAATTGAGCTTGGAAACATCCTTGAACGTCCCACATCGGAACAAGAGTCGGTAAAACAATCACTTTAAAATAAAGGAAGATAAGTACAGAGGTCACCCGAGTTAACCCATACTAGGATTCCATGTAGGAAAACATGGACATGGAGGAGAAAACATAGGGTCATGTTCTGATGGAGAGTGATAGAAAACATGTTTATGAGAAAGTTAACAATAAGAAAATCACAAACTTGTGATGGGTTAAACGGTGTTGGGTTCCCCAGTAGAAAAAGTTAATAGACAACATTTTTGTTTTAAGTTTATTTTTATTGAGGAATTTTTTCATAACGAAACATAATCACTTATCATGTTGACTTTCAACTTTTGCTAGATTCCTTAATCAAACTCATATTTTTTCCAAAAGACGAGTATTTAGGGAGACTTGTTCGCATTAAGAGTACTATAATCAACTTCTATAGAATCACCTAATCCCCAAAAGATAACTATATACATCCCATGTCTTTAGGCTTTAACCAAAACCAAAACCAAAAAGTTTAGCACAAGGTCAGATAATCCAGAAAAGGATAACCCATTAAAAAGAAAATCTATTTTTAATCTCCAAAATTTGTCCAACAAAACCCAATGTTCAACAAGGACCATCTGATAAACAATTTGTCCATAAAATTATTCAAAGTAAACCAATATAATATTGAAACCCAAATATTTGAAGGATTTAGTCACATAGTCTTCCAAGTTAAATCATAACATTTATCTCCAAACAACATTAGTCACTCCTAAAGTCTCTCATTGAAAAGTAATTATCCTAATCACATATCCTCCAAAATCAACTTACTCTTAATTCATAAAATCATATAACTAAAAAGAATCAGTCAAACTAACCAGGGACTTCACGTAGTCCAGTGGTAGGCGATAAATACCAGTCGTACTTTGGTTGTGGGTTCGATTCCCGCAGCTTTGTCCGACGCGACGGGTAGTCACACGGTCTACGTGTTGTCCTTTTTCCAAAACTATATAATTCTCAAATCATTCCCAAAAAGGGATAACATCATCAAAAATAACCATAACAAAATTTAACCTCAATTTTATCTCATGCATTTAACTTCAATCATAACATATTGTAACCCATAATTATCTCAAAAGTAAGGATCATATAAACCCAAATGGTTCTTTATAACTATGTCCACAAAAGAAAAGATAACTATTACTTGAATAAAATTTGCCTATATTAAACATCAGGGTTACACATAATATAAAAAGTATTCTAATGTAACCCCATCATCAAAAGAGACCTAATACTCTTAAGAATTTCACCATAACTCTTGAAGCCCTTATATGCTGACATCTTACTCAATCAACATTCTTCATGATCCATTAACCATTCCTTTCCAACTTATTCCGAAATACCACTTTCCTACAAAAAAAATCATGAATCATATCATAAGATTTCAAAATAGGAAAACAATAGTCATTGAATAATACATACCTTTGATTGGTCATTGTCAGTTTCTTCATCCTCAATCGGAATGGCATTATGTATTGGTAAACGGGTATTTTTATGATCTTGGTGATCCCATTCACGAAACATCTTAATGGGACATGTGTTTGCATAATGACCATGCACACCACATTTAAAACATTCAATTGATCCCTCAGAAAGAACTTCTTTCCCTTTCCTCGAGTCAACTGGATGCTTCCTTTTTCCATGGAAGGTTCCTGCTTTATGACCATCATTTCCACATCTATAGCATATTTCTATCCCTTTCAAACATTTTCCTAGGTGTTTCTTTCCACATCTTTGACACATAGGTTTTTGAACACACTTACCTTTATGATTATTACCTGTACTTCCGTAGGGATTTGTTTCTTGCATATATGATGCCTTAGAGAAATCTCCATGGTTTAGGTGGTCAATCATGACTCTAGATAGTTGGTTGAGGATAATCAAAAGAATTCTCATTGCAGCTCCCATATCATTCAGTTGCTTGCTCAAAAGACTGTCACAGTTTCCTTCACATCCACTGTTACTTTGGTGCCTGCTAGATCCAGCCATTTGCTAAAACCAAAAAGGTCAGTGTGAGTATATCAACAAAACCATCATGTAATAATGAGTAATATAAACACTAAGATATACTTACTCATTCAATTTATCTAAAACTGGGACTCTTTCTGAAATCCTAACCATTATGGTAATGTCACTTATGCTTTAAGAATACCCTAACCTCTAAAGTTATCTAAACCGACCTTTGATACCAACTATAAGGCCCTAGCCTTAAAACTTACTTAATCTTGAGTTATTACAAGATTACACATTGAGGATCTTTTCCAGTTTAGAGTTTTATAGAATTAGATCATGAAACTTGCATTACATTCCACACATAAACAAATTGGTTACATAAAAGACAGTATTCATTCATCCCATCAACGGTAACATATTGAAAATAAAACATGGATTCTTTCTTGACACATCCTTGACACTATCATCACATCATGTACCTTTCCCTTGACCTGTGAAAAACATTTCAAAAACTTGGGATGAGCATAAAAAGCTCAGTAAGGGTTATAAAAATATGGAAAGGAAACATGAGTTCATATATACATAAGAATGAAATCATACTTTACCCATAAAACAAAGGCACTTTAACATACCTCCTCAAAACATGAATAAATCATAGAAATCATAGGACATAAAGGTAACTTGAGGCATTCATAACATTCTTACGTAGGTAGTAACCCTCTTGGTTACGTTTGGAATACCCATCACAGTATATTCCCTAAATCTCTTCGGAGAAACCTTAACGTTTCACTCCTTCGCGTTACCCAATGCATTGGAGAGCTATATCGGGCTCACCCGCCCTTAGTTTATCACGGAACCACCCGTTTTCATAACAATGCCCAAGAACCATAAAATAAACATATCACATAAAACATGCATAAAGGAAACATAACATTTCCACATTTCAATCACAATATAACATTTTAGTATATTGAAATAATGAATCCGTTCAAAAAGAAACCATTTCCAAAACCATTTAAAACATTTAATAAAGAGATTTTTGAATCAAAGTGTCCCATAACACCTTGAAGCTTAAAATTTTAAACCATTAATATCCATATAAATAAATCCTTAAAACCATTTGAAAACATGGATGTTAATAAGAACAAATAATTATAACATTTAAAACGATATTTTGGTTAAAGGGGTATTACCAAAATTAGAGACACTTGAATACAATAATTGAGGAATAACATTTAGTCAGAACTTTATAATATCATGAAAATAAATGAATTCATGATATAATACTCCAAAGGACAGTATATACACCATATAAGAGTGAATTGGTGCATAACAACAATGAACCCTCAATAGAAATGTCAAATGTGATGAAATCCCTTATAAAGAAGGTATCCTTAAATTAAGGACAAATCAATCTCAAAAATATGTGTGAGAAATATAAATACACCCAATATAAGTGGATATTAAGTTTAAAACAATAAAAGTTCATTCACACATATTCAATGGATGACATATTCAATGACTACATGTTGAAGCCAAAGAAATCGAAATTGGGTTAAAAAGTTCCCTTGACAGCCTAACGACATCACATCAAAATGAGTTGATGAGAGATAAAAAGTGTATCTTAACACTTGGACATAAAATTTAAATCAATAATGATATATGAGAACATATCCCAACATAACAATATGTAAATTATAAGACCCAAAAAAGAAGTCTTTTAAAAAAAGGAGGGTGAAAGGTTCCCTTACCGACTTGGGTATCTTTCAAAACATACACCCCATGACAGAAGGACAATAAATCATTGATATAAATACTCATAAAGGACAGTATATTACACAAATAATAGAATAATGGCAGTACGTACACCACTCAAAGGAAATTGTGGCAAATGTAGCATAAATCTCACGGGAATAAAAGTGAGATTAAAATCCTTTACGAAAATTCGGCAGCCTAACGACGCCACTCAAAACTTACAAAATGGATTGATGAGAGGAAATAGGGTCTCTCATCATATGAACATAATAATTACAGTAGGATTAATATACAATAACATCCCAATCATAAGAAATATGAGCTTAAAAGGAATGACATAAAAGAGTGTACTTAAAAAGAAAGAGAGAAATAAGATCCCTTACCTCGGGTCCGACTTGACTCGATCGTTCTTTAATATCCTGAATAATAAACTTGAGTTAATTTCGACTTCATTAAGAACCTTTTTCAACTTAATTATTCCTTTTATATCACTTATTACCATGTTATAAACATTATGTAACTATTTAAGTTAATAATGTTTGTTTTGTCGATATTTGGTTCTTAAGTCGAAAGTGGACTTGTTACAATTACATGTTGTTCATGTGGTCAAAGGTTCTTTATATCTAGAATGAAATTCCTGATTTGGATATCATATATATCATATATATCCATCATATACATGTATTTATAATATTACATAATCATTTAGAGGTAAGAAATGAAATGCACCGTTCATGGAGACGGTAAGCCGTACGTACGCATGAACGCTACATTCATTTCTTTGTCATATTAATGGAATTAAAACTAAATGAGAGGTATGTATATTTTAATTCCATAATTATATTCATCATTTAGATATATCATTAATTATATATATCCATTATATACATGTACTTTTAATAGTACACTACATTTGGGGATAAGAAATGAAATGCACCGTTCATGGAGACGGTAAGTCGTACGTACGCATGAACGCTACTTTCATTTCTATCTCATACTTTAATGGAATGAAATAATAATTATATAGAGGTATATTATAATTCCAGTATAAAATCATATATATTAACTTTAAATCCGTCCTTTACACGTCCCACATATGGCATTAACGAATCACATCACTTTGAGGGGGCGGTAGTCCGCACTTCCTAAAATGAAGATATCACGTATACCCATAATGGAAGCCATAAAGGTAAGACACAAATGAAAAATACAGAAGCATAAGTAAAACATAAACATATTATATATCATATATAAAAATAGTGACATCATAATGGCCACCTTTGAAGGTGTTAAATGAGTATTGAACAATCATCGTTTCGGGAGGCACAATTTCGCCATCCACAGAAACTGTATGTTCTTTAACCATTTGATGTAGTTGTGTGAGAGTGTAGCTCGAATAAATCATATAACAACATCCTAGTATATTGAAGATACTGGTGTTGTTACAAAAGAAGTAAATAAAAAGAGTTTAGGGGGTTGGAGAAGAAAAATAAAACAAATGAACATGAGAGAATGAATTACCTTTAAAAGTGTAACTCCTTTTGATTTGAGCCTAAAGGATTCCTTTGAAAGGATTATGCCCAAAGGGAATCCTCTAGGATGAGGATAGGGATTTTTAGAGAGTAAATGGCAGGGGTTGGCCGAGCCAAAGGCTTTAGGAGTGTGTGAAATGAGGTAGAGGTGGGGGGCTTTTATAAGAGGAGAGGAGGGGCACTTTTGGAAAGTAACGAAATATTACTTTATTTGAAAATGTGTTTCGGTTTTAAAAGGTCCCACATTGATATAATTCGTGGATAAGGTGATAAGGGTTCGAAATACACCCATACAATAAGTTTCGGACATGTGTACTTCATAGATTTTACATTATCTTTCCATTTTATTTAAATCGTCAAATAATGATGTCATCGCTGCATCATTATTATGTCATAAATAATTTAATTTATTTAATGTCTAAAAATTATATAAAAAAATACTATGATGTAGGAAATCTTTTTAGCTTCCCAATTAATATTTATAATCAAAAATATGATCTTTATAACCCCATGTAATAATTGTTTTCGTAAAACATATTATGTTTGTGTCATTTTTACTTTTACATTAAATAAAAAGTTATTTATGTCATTTCCCAACCAATGTGTCTCCATTGGGTCCCCAAGTTGACCCATGGCTTGTCTGGGTCGGCCATGACACAACCAATGAGGGTAGTACATGTTTCAAGTTCATTTCATATTATTAAAAACATTATTGTTTCCTTAAACTACACTAATTACCACTAATCGCGATTAAGAACTTAATAAGTTACTATTCACCAAAAAATTATTATAACCTCATTGGACCACATTTTACTTATTAATGACAACCATGTATGTCATATTTTTGAAATTAAAAACACAATGATGGCAAAATTTCATTTAAACGGAAAATCAGTCTTTATAAGTACCACTTAGTGGTTTCACTATTCATTAAAAATTGAAGTTTTTCAGAAAATTACCAAAAATTCACCCTAAGCTATATTTGATATTAAGAATTCAAAAATGAACTCTATTTTAAAAAATTCAATACATATAAGTCAGAATAATTAATTTAATAATTAATTCCCGCTGTCAAAGCAAATAGCGTGTTTTTATGAAACAATAAGTATCAAAAGATTGACACTAGTTTAAGTCTGATTTCAAAGTGAAATTAATTCCAAAGACCACTATTGGATTTAATGGTAAAAATATATTCTAATTTAACTTTAAAACCAATTAAAAAGATAATCTATTCATATAAATAAATTAGATTAAAAAGGGGTTTTGAATTAAAATACAACATTTTACACTATTCATTGAAAAAAATGAACTTTATCAGAAAGATACCAAAAAATTACACAAAGTAAATTTTAATGTTACAATTCTAAAGAAGAGTTTTATTTGGTCCAAAATAATTTATAAGTGTGATCAAAACTATATTTAATGACAATTCGCCATCAAAAGGTGATAAGTGAACCTTCAGTGAAAATTAGGGTATATAAGCCGAAAATTGAATTCTTTCTGTATTTTATGCCATTATCTTTTATTGGATAAATGTAAAAACATTTTAAAAACATATATAATCATATTTTATTTATTTCTATACATTACCTCCAATACAACGGCTACATGTTAACTACCATTTAAAATAATATTATTTTATTATTAGAGTGCAACGTAAGATTCCCAAGAAACTCGTTGTTGCGTATTGGGTATGCCATCGAGCATAGTGTCCCCTTTAAAGTCATTTCAATATTTTATTCAGAAATATAGATAAATATGAAATTTCATATTCTTTATTTACCTGGGGTGTTACAATATATTACCGTTGATAAATGTTTTCCCAACATAATTACATAAGAGACATCGTTATACATTAATTTGAGATCTGCTAGCTTTTGGGAATAAAAACAGTATTTTCCATAAAAAGTTTTTCATGCACACAATGGGTTTTTTATTAATAAATTAAATTAAAATATAATTATTAATTATTTAATGGAATTTATATATTATTTATTCAAAAATATATTTAATCATTAATTTTAAGATTTTTTCAAGGAATGTAATGTAAATAAATCATGGGTTATGCTTAAGATCTTTTCTTCTAAAATGGGATTTTGTTACTGGCCACATGTTTATTTTAACTTATATTATACCATTTATATAAATTAAACCAAATAAATCATATTCCATATTCATAATAATCATAACTAATATAATATAATTGGTTCAACATAATTTTGTCGATAAAGAATAGTAAAAATGGTAAAAGTTTGATACATCTGTTAATATTAATAATGGTTTATCGGGATTGTTAAACCAAGAGGTAAGGGTAGAGATACTTCCAAAATCATTAAAATTAATTTTTTAATACATATAATAATTATATTATCCTAAATTATAATCCTAATCCATTTGGATCCACCTTCCTACAAAAAGTGACTTTATATCATTGAAATCTTTAATGAAATTCCATGTGTGTCCCTCCCCTCGCTTATAAAAGGGAACCTCTTCCCCTCCCAGATTAACAGAATTTCAGTGTTATAAAATGTAAAATACATAGTAAAATCCATCCAATAAAAATTATATTCACTTTATTATTATGTTATTCTTCTAAGACAAAACATCCAAGGCATAAGGATTAAACCAAAGGATATATCTAATAGAAGAAGTATTGATCTTAACCACAGTCATTCAATTTGATTCATTATTTTAATTACTCTAAATATGTTTTATCCCTAAAAATATTAATAAATTCTCATAAAAATATTTATAAATTAATATGATTACTTAACAACTTGTTACCATTGCATCTAAATCAATTGGGAGACAAATGTATCACTTGTGCATACACACGGACTGTCGTATCAACGTAGTTATATGATATTTTTTCCATACCCATATTTATTGATTGGTTGTTATGATGTATTTAATAAATAAATAAATATATATATTATACTTATTAGATATTAATTATTCTTTGAATATTAATTAACATTTACCTTTATTTTGTCTCATCCAATGAAAAATGGAAACATCACTCATGCGTACGTGTGGACTACCATCTCGACATATTAATGAAATTGATTATTCTTCACCATTTCATATGAATGGTTATATATATATATATATATATTTATATCATGTTAAAAAAAATATATGATGTAGCCATTATCAAATTTCAAGACCCATAGCTGCCAAACTAAAACAAACACAAAAAATAAAGCGCTTAATATAAGAAATGATAATAGTAATGAATGATTATAATGAACTGGGAATAAAATGTTATAGGGAAAACATGTATGGTGTTATATTAATTATTATTATTATTACGGTATATAAGTATAAAAAATTGATATTTATTATATATTAAGTATGAACACATAAAACACATGGATGAACTTGATGTAGAAATTTTATGTTAAATACTAATTTTTATCAGGTTTATTTTTTATTAAATTTTTTAATGGTAAAATAATATAATATATATATATACCAATTATTATGTATTATATTATACATGATTTGTTTATATTGATTAAAAAATATCAATTAATTTTATTCTTTTTAATATCACAATAGTCCAAAATGAATTTTTTTTAATGAAAAAATCACTATATTTCTATCTTTGGTCCCGCGTAATTTCTCCCATGACCATATTTTATATAAAATAATTTGAATAATGATGTTACTATTCCCAAAATATTCATTAAAGTAAGTTTTTCTTATTTTTAACAAAATTTAAATATATTTTAAGGGAATATTTTTAATTTTTTTCCAAACAAGGCACTTCTTCCTTGTTACTAAAAACATGGATAGATTTTTTGATCTATCATAAAATGTATGAACATAATTCTACACCATCATGAATATTATAGTAATAATATTATTAATTTTAATTATTACAAGGTTCCTCCCTAAAAATTCCTCAATATTTCTAAAAACATTTAATATTGAATAGGGGATTTCAAAATGAAAATCGAATCGTCCTGAAGAAATTTTCTAATGATTTGTAAAGGTATTTTTTATATATAACAACATCATTTGGAATTTATTAAGATTTAATTTTTATATAATCAAATGTTATCATCCATAATATTTATTCTGATGGTTTCTTATTATGATTATAAAATGATTATGAAACTCGTATCCTTTCTAGGGGTCAGGATCTGATGATATGATGAATGTTTCTTGATCTTATGACACATACATGTATGGTTTTAATTATGTGACATGTAAAAAATTAATTATATTTTCCTCTAATGAATTTGTTAAATTTATATATTTTATATGAAAATAAGGATCAAAATAGGGAGTGAACCAAGTTAAATAATGGGATTTTTCTAATAAGATTCTATTTGAGGTTAATATTAACAATAAAAATGACTGAATTATGAGTGAAAATAATCCACTATGATAGTATTGGAAGTGAATATTTACTAGTAAAATGATTTGAAATTATTTTTTTTGTATAAAAAATATGTTTTATTCTTATGATATTTTTCCATGGAACATGATTTTTTATTTATGATTTCATACTCATATATATTATGTATTTTTATTATTGAAACATTATATTTTGTTTCATGACTATGATCAATAAAATAAGGGGTATGATTATATAATATTATGTTAAATTACTCATACCAATATGAATATCTTAAGTTCACATATGAACTTTGACTAATATCTCTTATGCTTAACCTTAATGAACATCTAATTTCAACCTTTATTCTATTTCCCTTATGCATGTTATAGAGAATGGTTTTAAGTATGTTATATCATAGAATGGTGTTGGTTGTGAAGAACTTAATGGTAAATGTGGTAGATAATTTATGTACCATTATTTTATGTATCAAAGTATTATACGATACTAAAACTATGCGATTTTGGCAGGGATGATGATATGAAATGAATATTTAGTAAATAAGATGAAGTATTTATGTATGAAATTTTAGGATCACTATTAACCATGTTGAAGGTACCTCACATGACCAAGTAGAACCCTATATAATAAAAATTCACCAATCCACCAAGATTCTTTGGGGGTGAATTATACAAGATATTGGGATTTATCATCTTTTGATAAATAAAAATATTGTGTATACTAGATTAAAAATAATTTTTTGATGTTTATAAGAACTTCTCATGGTTTAGAATCATAGTTGACCATGCTGTGTGCCAATTTTATTCCTCTTATATGAATATATAGAACACCTCAGAAGAGAATAACTATAATTATAAAAATCATAATATATCCTCCCATTTTGGGAATGTTAATCTATAGATTGATTTGAATAGTTTTCTCATGAGTAATACTAAATCTTCACCTATATTGTAATTATTTTTTTAAATAACGTAGTTCAATGAAAAATTCAAGGATAAGGCCAAAAAATTAGATAAATTAGTTAATATTGAAAATGAAACACTTTTGGTTCAGATTATGTTATCCCCAAAATATTATAATTATTATAATACTCCATGTCTCCCAGAAAACAACTTATTAGTAGGTGAATGAAATATAAAAATCAACAAAATGGATGGACTGACCATAATTGACAAAACGATATTCTGAAAAATAATAATAATGGAAATATATGATAATATGTTCAAATTACACCATAGATAAAATATCAACATAAGAATAACCTCAAATAAGTTAAACTATTGCAAACCAAATAGGATAATTTTATAAATAACTATAATTACCTCAAACAAGACATGCCCAAAGAAGAAAAAATAATTTTATAATTAACATAGAAGTGGAAAAGGAAACATCAATGGAAATCACACTCATAACACTAAAACCATGGAGAATGAACTCAAATGTAAAAGGCCCCAGCTAGGGTATGACCTTCATTAATAATAACACGTGTCTTGTTCACCGATGAACACACTCAAGGTTTCGAGTTAACATTTCCTCAAAAACAACACTAAAAAACATGGATTTCACTCGCATAAAACAAAAGGTAACACCAAATCAGTAGATAATTAATATTTCCATGTTTTTTGACATTCCAAAAAAATAATTTACTGAATAAGACAAATAAAAAAAATAATGACTAATTTTTAAAATCTGTCATCTATATTGTTGGTCTAAAAAAGTCCAAAATAGATAACCAACAGTAAAATAAAAAAACAACACCTATATGATGGATATAGAGATCAATTGAATAAATATATAAAAAAATTTAGCATTTACATTCAATAATTCTTGAGAGGAAAGTTAAACTAACGTAAGGCACAAGCCCAAATAATAAAAAATTGGCAACATCAGCTAAATAAATTTCAATAAATTCCAAATACCATAAACATGAATAACTAAGTACAAATAATTTACCAATATTAACCTTTCCCAATTATTTTAAACTAATTTAAAATTAAATGATTAAAACATATTTTATAATGTTAATGTCACCCTAAATACACCCCTTGTCTACTATAAAAAGATAATCTAACCCTCAAGGGCCTTTAATTGAGTAAAAAATATAAAAAAATACACTACAGATAACCATTGTGAATTAATTTCTTTATTTCTCAATGGAAACTAATATATAATTTCATAAATAATTTATTAATTTATTTAATAAAACCTCAAAAATTGTCTCTCCATTTAAAAATATTAAATTTTATTTACCCATTTTAACTATTAACTTTTCCAATTAAACTATATTTATAACTCACAATGCCAATGAATTATAATTTATACAGGGTATTAATACATTATTAAAAAAATTCAATAATTTTAAAACCAACATCCTCCATATAAAATTAAGTTTATTTTTTTTCTTAATGAATGTAAGAAAAATAAATTACTCACGTTCAAAACCAACAAATATAAATTACCATGAATTCCATTTTAAATATTCATAAATCATATATTTTATCACTATGTAAAATTTTATAATAAATAAAAACACTATGTTTTTTCATATTACATTAATAGAAACTAATATTTTTTCTTCTAAAACAACTAACCACACCATTTGAAAACTATTTTTTAAAAAATTATGAGTAATGTATCATCAAAAAACATTTACATGAAATGATTAAAAATGAATTGAAATGAAATAAAAGTAACAAATAATTAAATGGGGATATAGTTACTTTTTTGAGGTGTATTTTAATTAAAGATACTCATGCAAAATATAACTAATGTAATACATTAATTTTGGGGTTTAGATAATACTTCTAACAAATTGTAACAGTCCAAAAATTAAAATTTATTATGTCTCAAAGACTACGTACATAAAAAATATTATTTTATGACATTTGAAAAAAAATACCAAAGTAAGAATCCTATTGAACCTTTATATATATTTCACTAGAAATAATCCTATTCATAATCTTGGGAAATGAAATATAATAATGAGGTGATTTATGCCACTCTTTAAAATAAAATAGTGTCATAATGTATAAAATCATAAACAGTATGGAGATCAAGATAAATGGTCAAATATCTTTTTAAAATATATTTAGGGTATATATGATAACCCTAAAACATGGTATAAAACATAAGATCATAAAAATATCTTTAAGGAAGCCTAAAAGTAAGAAAATGGTTCAAAATACATCTCAATAATCATAAAACATATGACCATGACGTTATACTAGGGAACATTTGACAAATATGTTGTAACGTGGAATAATATAATTTCATGAAAGGATGTGAATATTGAAAATGGAGAATAACTAGATAAAAAACTTGTAAATGTGGATAAATCATAATAATTGAAAAACCATTATGAGAAAACTCATTATTCTCACCCCAAGGTGAAAAAAATCCTAATGACCATGCCTGAAAATTTGAGAGAACTAAATATTTTAACATCTATGTGAATAAAAATAATGTGTACATTATGTACTATCTTATGAAATATAATATTAATGGAATTAATTGTAGGGTGATATTGGATCCAACCCTTAATCATAATTACATAATTGTGTAACTTAAAATCAATCATCACCATATCGCAAAATATCATTCGAAAAAGAATTGTTTTTTAAACATCTTTTAAAAAATAAAATAGCATAATCACAAGATATCACAGGATATCAAAAAACACTTTTTCCATTAAATAATCATTTCATAATAACATATATAGGGTGATCAAAACAACAATTGACGAGAGATAATGCATAGGGAAATAATATAAGTAAAAATAAAAATATTTTTATAAATCCTTTTAATCATTTTTATAAAAGATGATGTGAATGCTACATTAAAAATCATTTTTTGGATGGAAAAGAGAATAATTTTGAAAAATTATTATAAAAACTACCATGTAATGTTTCCATAAATAGAAAAAAAATTTAATAAATACAAAGTGGAAGATAATTATAAAAAATGTAATAATTAATCTTTTAGGACAATTATTAGAAACAAACACATGGGAGAAACATTTAAATGATTTAATTTCATAAAATTGGTATGGAAAAAAATAAATAACAAAAAAAAATCATATAATTTTGTCTCTAATAAAAAACACTTTTTATTGAAATATCCATGTCATTGAAGAAAAGGATCCTTTGGTATGAATGTGAGTTATTCATGCCAACATTTTAAATTTATTTCAAAAACTAATTTTCCAAATAGTTTTATATTGATGATAATAAGTAAATTATAAAAATAAAAAATTGTAATACCATATAAAATTGTTGATTGGAAGGATTTAATATGTCTTTTAAAAGTATATTTGGTTATGAATGGTTATGACCCAATGAATCAAAAATTGAGATGATGAAACCCTTCCTTAAAATTTCTACATAGCTGATTCACTCCAACCTCCTATATAAAATAACTATATTAATCACCTATTCCATATACATATATATAAACTTTTATTAAAATCATTTATGATTATTATCAATGTGTATATTAGTTAGTTATTATTTATTCTCATGATGAGGTGGGATTAATCTTGATCTCATTGAATTACTTTCCTAAATATTATATTGTTCATCATTGTTATCAATCATTTACTAATTAATATGTCATAAAATTTACAATAATTTATGTTTTATTATAGGTTATACACTTATAATTTCATTTAATAAGAGTTTTAGTTATAGTTCTGGTAGAAAAAATTGACATCACACATATTTCGATGATTTTAAACAAATTGATCGTGGAAAAAAAATTAATGTGTAAAATTATTATATTAAAAATATATATCCCAAATTAAAATATCATTTAATTATTAATATATAATATTATTCATCCATTTTCATACTTGATATAAATTTAGAGAATTTTTTATGTAGGTGATTGGACCCACCCAATAAAAATGATACAATTTATTTGGTTATGAATGAGAATATTTTTTTACAATAGCTTTACAACAATAGTTTAATGAATTTATTTATATTTTAATTAAGTAGTATAATAAATAAATGAAATATTTATGAAAATAATTTAAATAAAAGGTAATTTGTTACTTATTAAGAATTTTTTTTTCCTCATGGTATATCCATTTTAGGTTATTATTTTTTCACTGATCTCTTATAGTTAATGTTGTTTATAAAATTTATAAATCGTATTTTAGAAATTTAAGTCATTATTAAAAATTACATGTATATTAAGTAAACCTATTTCTAGAACTATCCTATATTAGTTTCAATCAAGAAGGAAAATTTTCATTCATATTCCAGGTAGTGTTCACATACACATGTCTAACTTTTTTATTTTTTTCATTGATTGGGAGGTGAGTGTATAATGTTCATAAAATAAACATAGTGAAAATCTACTATATTATTCATAAATTTTTAATTTTAAAAATATAGATATAATGGGTTTGTGGGGGGGTTATGTCAAGAAACAATAATGTACATTAAAATTTATATAATGCTTACGTTAAAAATTTGGATGTTCACTAGAAGTGCCCATTATAAATGAAGGAATTGAAGTGAATTGGTGTTCTTATAGGCTTCTAAATATTTATATGGGACTAAGAAGAAGTAAATTTTATATATTTTAATAAGAATTTTGAATGAGGGGTGTGATTTTTTAATGGAGTATGTGATATGCTTTTATAGATAAAAATGAGGGACAAATCATTAGACAAAAAAAATCTGGTGATGGGTTAGAATAAAATTGTATGAGGTTTAGGTTAGATAAGTGGTGGAATATTGGAGATATATTTAGGTATAAATGTAAATCCAATATAATTTTCAATTTATATTCTATATGTAAAATTGATATATAAAAATTCAATAAACATTAGATTACTCATTTATCACTTAATAATCATGATTAAATATTGGTGGATAAACACTATACAGGAAAAATAGAATCCCAATAATCGAGTAATTTTAGTTCCTACATGGTGTTTATCTTCCTATTACTTCATTTTTCTTCATTATAAGTGTTTCAGTGGTCGCTTCACACTTAAGATCTTCACTAACCATAACTAGTAAAGAAGACCCTTTGAAATTTTGTTGACCAAGACCTAGAAAAGAAATATTTCCCCTTAAAAGATGTTGTAGTGCATGTAAAATACATGTACAGTAAAAATATAATTGGATTCCCTACCCCTAATACTTATTAGGTTTTCCCTAGGGCTGAATGCTTCACTAACAGGTCGGGTGGGGGATCCATCCACAAATTTTGTTTGGATACATCTCTCATCTCCACTTCTACTTGAAATCACTCATAATTATCTTCAATGTTCCATTATACCATTTATATTCATCATATCATAGCCCATATATATAATTTTCATGCATCAATGTTGTGGTGGTACTGCCTCATTTCGTATCTGTGGTCCCTGTCGGTGGTCTGTGGATATAGATTCTTCTCAAATATAGGCGCCTTTATCATTTCTACTGTACGTGTCCATGTCATATTAGCAAATATTCGGTGTCCAAAGAGAGAAATATAGGGCCACCAGTGCTCATGATTCACTATTTTTTGGAATTGTGTAAATTATTTTCTTATTTTAGATAGTATTTATAGGTTTCTAAGTGTTGGAGTTGTCTTTATATGATAGTCACGTGATGTTCGAACATAGTGAGCTTGATGGATGGAGAACATGATTCGCAAGGATAGGTTATTCGAGATATGGAAGAAATATTTTTTTTGGGTTATGGTATTTACTAGTAAGATAATTTATCATTTTTCCATGATTTTATAAAAATTCATGGGATTATAGGATTTTTGGGTTGGTGATGGGTTTTCAAATTCTACTTCATGTCATGTTGCAGTTTTTTTAGGTGCAACATTTTATGGTGTCCATGGGAGGGAGACTTTTATGGAGAGATGAGTTTAGCAACACCCATAATAATCCATCTATATTCTTCATTTATATATATGGAAACTCTTTGATTTTAATTTTTAATAGATATCTCATTTTGGACTCTTTTGGCATTAGGATGACCAAGTGGTGCATTCGTTGGTACTTTGTCGGGTGGGAGGCTTGAAAAAGAGATAGGTGTTTTAGAACCTTTCATTCAGAAATCATCCCACATTTTAATGTTTATTTTAGGGGTTCTCTTCCATGTGTTGTTCACTTGAACAACACAAATTCATATCAAGGGCTGATTCATTTTCTCCTAATAATCCTCTTATTTAGTTTTTTGGAAAAGGGATGATAAATGACATTTTCTAATGTCGTCCTTGGAATTTTGTTCCCATGTAATCTTCATGACCATGTTATGACCTTATTGTCATGTTTCATAAATGATTGTATACCTATGTGTCTTGAACGAGTTCCCCATTTATCATTTCTCTAAATGGCTTTCATATTTCTTGTTCAATAAGAAGATATTTTCCTCAACCAATTTAAATAAATAATTTTTATTAAATATTAATCATTGTTTTAATTTTATCACTAAAATTATAATATGAACCGTCTTACAAAATTTAAACATTGAAAATATAAATCAAGAACCCATTTAATATAAATAAATATTTTAATATGATAAAATTATCTTTTAAATACAAACATATAATCTGCTAAAATTAGTGGTAAAATGTTATTTGTTATTAAGTGATCATCAGATTAATAAAAATTTATTTACATTTAAAACCAAATAAATTTATTTGTAGATATATTTAAAAATAATATTATTGTATTAATTTAAAATCAATCCATATAATTTAAAATAACATAAAATAAAAAAATATATCACTCTTTAAAATATAATCATTTTTATCAAGTAAACAATATTTATCTTAGTGACTTAATTTTAAGCCTAACAATGCAATTTATATCTTTAAGAAATATTAAATTTCTAAATAATAACACTCAAATAATCTTATTGGATTCAATTTATAAAAGATTAAAATCTAAATTTTAATATAATGGTGCAAAATGTATAAAAATAATTTTACAAAACATATATATTTTACAAATAAAATGAAATTTATTTTATCAAACCATTCATAATTGTATTTATAATGTGATTACATAAATAGAACCCCTGTAATTTAATGTTTATTATTTGACAATTGTGTTTAAAAATTTTATTAAAGCAATATGGTTTTAATTTTTGTTCACTGTTTCATGCCACAGAAACTACTCATTAAATATTTAATAAGGAAAATAATATACTAAAATCATGGATCCTTAAATTATATAACACAAAAATAGAATTCCATTCATGAAATTTAATTACATAAAAAAAGTGAGGTTACATTTTTCACATCACATACTTAGTTTCCCATGTAACCACCTTAAACATTTGATTCTACTAAAAGACATTGACCTGATGGATTGTCATTTTTCATAGAATGTTTTATCTTAAATAATTGATCTATATATATATTTCTTCATTTAAAAGGTTATGTTTTAATTGTACATCATTTAAACTTATAATATATGATGGATGTGATATACACTTTCTCAAAATAATTATGTAGAATACATTATGCCCATGAAAGAGATATATATAAAGTACTAGGAGATATAATATTTCCACTAAATGATCAAGGATACTGATGGGAATGATATATCTAGAGCTCAAAATCACAGTTTCCTAACTCAAATAACATGCTATCAGGGAAATATTAGATGGAAAACGTTGTCACCAAATTTAAAATCTAGATCTCATTAATGACTATTTTTAAAACACTATTGACACATTGGGCCTCATTTATATGACATATAATGGTTTAAACCTTCTAAATAATTTCATGTATAAGGTTAGGACCTATCAAATTTATCATTCTAACGATATATCAGAATGTGTTATTCAAACATCCCTTCCCATAAAGATCATTATATGGTTCTTTTGGAATGCCTGATTGAAAATTATTATTATAAGAGAACTCTTCTAGCGGAAGAATTTGATCCTAATATCCTTATAAATCCATTAAATAAAATATTTGAATATTCTATAACATATTAATGGTTCTCTGAGATCAACAATTTTTCTTTGGTAGATAAGTAGTGTTGAACCTCAGTTCTATCTTCAATGATTTTTTATGAATTCTCTAGAATCATGAGGTAAACCTCCTTTCCCAATCAGATACAATAGAGGGTGGTACTCATTGAATCTATACCATACAAATGAGGTATATCTTGGGGAGTTTTTTAATATCATAATAATTTTTTAATAAAAAATAAATGATATGTTTAATATCATACAAGATACATAATACCGAGCATAAACAAATAGTGAATTATTATAATTTTAATGAGACCATTATTACCTGACTGTTAAATTAGTGTAAAATAATAATCTTGACCACATTATGAAATATATAATGTCCTTACTCATTTATATTGTATTAATTAACCATAAAAAATCATAACATTATTTTCATTAATGT
Organism: Viscum album; assembly: GCA_963277665.1. Lineage (NCBI taxonomy): Eukaryota > Viridiplantae > Streptophyta > Magnoliopsida > Santalales > Viscaceae > Viscum > Viscum album. The sequence goes on along the minus strand of OY728159.1, from coordinate 595,210,551 downwards.
AATTTTATTATTAAAAATTATGTTTTCCACAAAAATCTGGGTTTTTTTTCATTTTATGAGTTGATATTTAATTAATTTAATAAATTTATTTAAAAAATGATTTCATTTTTCAATTTATAATTTCAAAATTATTTTATGATATTTGTTGAAAATTTTCTACAAATATTGATTTTTCAAATAATAGAGAAAATTTAGTATTTTTTAAAACATGTTTATTCCTTTCAAGTATTTACAAAATAAAATATGATTTTGGATTTGTTTTAATCTTTAATTAAGACTTTTTATTAAAAATTATATAATTGTTGTTATTCAAATTTATTTTATACTATAATGTTTTATAAAATAATTTTATATTTGATTAGTTCATTTTTTTAAAAAAATTATTTTTCTTGTGTTTTTTCAGTTTTTTTAAATAATATTATATAATATCCATATTGTGATTTTTTAAAAATGGGTTCCATATTTGGAAATAGTGGGAGAAAATATTGTAAACAATAAATTTTTATTTTTTTCAATATGAATAGTAAACATATAATTCTTTCTCTATATTAATGGGTAAATAAGGTAATTAAGTTAAAAATAAAATATTATGGAATATGAAATGGATATAAAACATCACATTAATTTATATTAGGATCCCAATCGACACATAATCATTTAATATTTGGTTATGTTTCATTTTTATAATTGGTCAGTGATTATAAACATTATCATTTTTTATTTAGAGAAAAGTCAAAAATATCACACTTGTTTTTAATAAGTTTAATATTTTTAGTATAGTGTTAGCGGTTGGATATGCTTGGTTAGAAATATTTATATGAAATATAAAAGGCCAATATTTATCAGGATAATTTTATTTTTTATTTTTATTAAAGAAATAACTCCATTAAATTCTTTGAAAATTCTATGATATATATAATTCAATTATGAGAAAAATTAAATAAATGGAATTTAATATATTAAAAGAACATAACGTGAGACAATTAATGTGATACATGAATTTTATTGATGAATATGAAATCATAGGGATATTATAAAATAATTTTTCCTAATTTATCTTGTCATATTTTTTATATAATAGGGTTCAGACCCATCATCATATTATCTTAGAAATTAATTAGTTTAGAGACATTTTTAATTAATAATTAATTTATATTAGTTTATGATTTTGATAAATTATGAGGGTGACCCTCCCCATTATTTCTATACGTAACATCTTCTTCTAATTCCTTGTCTACCCAAGAACCATTTTTTCGACAAATCCATACCCAAATCCCAAACTAAAATCTATACAGACATTTTAGTGGATTGGGTTTAGATATAATACCTAGCTTGGTGGTTATATGGTTTTTAGTAAAAGTGGTTCTCTGAAGAAGAGGTGTTGTGTTTAATTGAGAATTTCTTATTTTCTACTTCAAGGTTATTAAAATATTCCTTAATCACGACTATATAATTAGAATTTTATATTCCATGTACTTATGTTTTTTGTAAATGGTAAAAACTATATCCATCTCTTATTCCATTAAATTGGAAACCAAACCATCATACATGTGTATGAGGGATTTCTACCTTACAAATTGATGTATATAATTTCCATAATTAACAATCATTGATGTTTAAAATATTCGAATTAATAATTATAGATGATATTAAATAAATTGTTATTATTCTTGAAAGAAAATATAACTCGTATTTTATTACCTTTCAATAAAATGGAAAATGATAATGTCGTTTATGTATACATGTGGACAACCATATCCATAGAGTAATGTGATTCTTTTTTCATCACCATGTCATATGGATTTTATATATTATTATAATAAATTAAATAATATCACATTTATGATATTATGTTAATTTTTGAAATATATATTTGTACATACCTTCTTTGCATAATGATCATTGAAAAATGTGAAGTTTACTAATGCATATGTATGGACAACCATATCCATGATTGTGACATAGTTAAATTTTTTTGACTATCATGCAATGTTTTCTTAAACCTTGATTTATGTATAAAAATTAAATTTTTTCATGATTATTATTCATGATATGAAGAATTAATGACATATTTGACCATTTTCAACATACCAATGTCATTTTTGACATATAAACTGAATATCATAAAAATGATCGATGTGAAATTAAATGATATATATATATATATATATATATAAAGGTAAGAGATATAATTAATGGAATAATAAATGTCAAAAAATATTAATAATGTTTAAATTGACCAATTTGTTTATTTAAAATGAAAATGATTGTACGTGATGCGTCTAACTCTAGGTAAGGTATTTTATTAAAAAAAATTATTTAATGTTGCCATTAGAAATACCTTTTTATTACTTATACATATTATTTTTATCTAAAAGAATTAATTTTATTTAGTATTATTATATTTTTTAAAGTAATTTTATCTATTTGTTTAGTTTTTCCAAAATTGATTCAATGTAGTATTTTTGACATTTTCCAACTAAGGTACTTTGTGACATATCTAAAAAATTGTAGATTGAATGATTTTTATCTTATACAGAATTGAAGGATTTTATTTATATCATTAATATTTTTTTTTGAATCTTCTTTTACATGTTCATGTTTTTCTTTTCAAGTAAAATAATTTCTATTATATGTGCATGATTTTTTAAATATGTTATTTAATATAAAATATCAATTTTTAAATATTTTTTTTAATAATCATTATTGGAATTTTCATTTATCAAATACCAAAACCATTGATTTGATTTATGTTTTATGATGAAATTAAAGTTATATGTACTTCTTTTTATGTTATGTTTGTTGGGTATTTTTTTACGAGGATGGTTTGTTTAGTTATAAAATAGAGGTGGGTTAGCTCGTTATAGCTTTCAAATGCATTGATAAAAAGGATTTACTTCACCAATTAATATTACCCAAATAGATTATGGGGATATACTATTATGGTTATTCCAAATATGGGAAAGATCTCACTAATTATGTTTATCATAAGAGGTTATTAGATATATTAGTATGGCAATTCATATTATAACCATGATGGTTATTTCATGTGTAACTGTGATGGTCACTATATGTATAACTGTGATAGATATTATATGTTTAATTAAAAATTATATGAAAAAGAGTCCACATGTCACCTACATGATTTATATAAACATTCTCTTTGTTTTTATGGAAATATTCTGATTTCATTAAATAAAATAAATAACATGATAAATCTTAAGGTAAAAGATATAATTTTTTTAAAAAGATATTATGAGTTCCTAAGGATTTCAATGAAACAATTATGAGTATTATTTTTAATTAATATTTATTATTAAATGTTTTAAAACCCATTGTGCAAATATATCTATTTCTTTGGTAATGAAATGTTTATTCTGAGCCTAAGGTTTATATAGATAAAAAGAAATGACTTATTTGAACTCATGGACTAAATAATTATTTCTCTTATTTTATTTCCATTACATCACTTTTTTTCTCACCCCAAATTTTTCAAATTATTTTCAAACGTTTTTAGAATGATTACATACTGTGATGAGTTCAAGACCAAATTCTTAAATATATTTCATGAAGAGAAAAATATTATTTTTTAAATATTTTATTTGGTGGAAAAAATGGATACTGATCCGATGTGTCCACTTTTTAATATGTTGTTTTTTATGTATGAGTTATGACATAACTATATGAAACAATTAACCTAAAAAATCATTAAAAAATTGAAGAATGTGAATTAAACTTTAATGTTATTAGAATAAGTAATTTTTATGTCTAGTTCCTTATAATTAGTGATAGAGTAGTGTTTGGATGCGTTATGAGGGTAGTATTTTTTTAACATGGCTTAAAATTCGTTTAATTCATCAATGGATTGTATGATAGAGAGAATCATATTTATTTTTACTAAATAAAAAGAGTTTTATATAACATAAATATTAATATATAAATATTTTGCCACCTCTTAAGATACTATATTATGCTTTTATTGATAATCACTTACTAAACATTTTGGTTTTAGTAGATGGTTAGATCTATTATGAACCAATTTAACAATGGATGTAATGGAAAATATAGTGATTGTTGTATAATAAACCAAATGGAATGGCAATTGTTTTGAGAAGTATTTTGGTTATTCTTAACAGTATATCATGAGTAATGATTAACATCCTAAACCATGGGGAGATTCTTAATTCTTTAAATATGAGGGAAATGAATCATTGAGGAATTTTTGGTGATAATGATCAATAAAATAATTATATTAAATTTAGTTGGTTTCATGAATATGGGTAGATGTAGGGAAAAAAATCACTTAAAAGAACTTGTAGATGACTTATATGTGGTAAATGAGGATATTAAGAAATAATCTTCTAAATATAAAAGGAAGCATTCAATTATCTCTGCAAATGGTAATTAAGTTCTTCCAATGGTAATAGTTGATGGTTTTATGTGTGGGGACCATGGGAAATATGATAATCTATTTCCTTGGGGGGAATATCAATAATTACATAACCAAATCTATACAAGTGAATATTTATCAATACATAATGCCATTATTGTTAAAGAATAAGGATCATCTAATGGAATATGAAAGGTCTAAATTATTTCATGTATTCTTTCATTATTGATTGTTAGGGCATGAATATTAATTTTTTCATGGGAAACATGTATTAATCATTTCGATGGAAAATAATTTTTAATGGATTATGAATAATGTGGGATAACAGAGGAATATATATATAAGGATGATTGAATTATGATTTATGTATGATCATAAGATTATTTTATGTTTTCTATTATGGATGGACATTGGGAGAAATTCATTTTGGTGGTATCTATAACATTTATGTATAACATATAAAAAATTTATTTAAATAATATTGATATCTTAATTGTGTGGAAATGAGATTAATTTAATTGATAAAATTGTGGGTTGATATGATTATTATTGATTAAGTTTATTTTTTATGATTTTTATCTTATTACATTGATCATTATATGATTTATATTAGTATTGTCTTTTAAAGGACAATTCATAGCTTGGGCGGTAGCCAAAAACATCCAGTTAGGCTGTGAGGCTTGAACCCACAAAAGAATGTCATCAAGGGTGCACCACCTACCACTGGTCTATTTGATGTCCTGGTTAGTATGATTATAGTTTTACTTATTTATTTGTTATGATAAATAATGGTTAATTTTAGTTTTGATACATGTTTGAAGGTATCGATAACCAAGAGAATAAAAATTTATATATCGATTATGTGATTAATTTTGTTTTGGAAGAACATATCTATTTTGGAAATCCTATATGATTTTAGAAAACATAATATTATGGGATATTATTTAAAGAGTAATGGTTTACTTATCTATTATGGGGATGTGTGATTTTAATGTGGATTTATAATTATTTTTTTAGATACAAAAATTATTTTCATATCGCCGAGATTGTGGAAATTTTATTTTCTCATATGAGACATTAATAGAGATTGATGTTATTGTGATTCAAAAGTTTGAAAAATCCTATAAGACAATGGTATCAAATACATATAATTTTTGAGTATCATTATTAGTATAGAATATTCTGATTACATTTAAGTATATTTATTAATTGAATAGTCTACATTGAATTATTGGTACTATTTTTGATTTTTTTTAATTAATTGTTTTTCCACATATGAATGTTCATTATTTTTGGGAATTATATTATATTTTCCTATCCTTTTATGATTATTAATGTTTAAAAATATTTGTAAAATCTTTTACACCATTTTTTATTAATTGATCAATTAAAATTTTATTCTAAATACTAAGGCATTATAAATTTATGTTGGATACTCGTCGTTGGGATAAAAATGATGAGTTTTTGGTAGAAATAAAATAAAAGATAAAATTATTCTTGAAAATTATTTATATTTCTTTATTCTTTGATTATATATTTAAATGGAATTTTTAAATTTAGGGAAATGGATATGGAAAAAGGGTTATGTGTTTACTTGTCTAACCAAGGAATCTATAACATTTTAACATTTCTTACATTTATGGTTTTGTGATTTTTAACATTCTCATGACACATTTCTCTATCACTCTCTATCTGTAATTAGACATTTTATTTTTCTTCTATATCCATATTTTCATTTTCCACAAAAATGGTTTCCTACAAGGAAAACAACTACGTATTATTCGATATTACGTTTATACATCCCTTTATCTCATTTAAAGGGATATTTTTATTGACCTATTTAACATTGTAGGTTTTAAAAAAAGATACTTTGAAAAGTAATATCCTAGTTAAAAAACCCGAGTAAAAATTGTAGGGAAAAAAATTATTCAATGGGGGATAATGTAATATCATATAATTTAAAAATTCAAATAAAAAAAATACTATGTTTGATAGTGTACATTATACAGAACACCAAGCATAAGAAACAATGAATTATTCTTATTTATATATGATAGTTATAACATAGTCGTTAAATTTGAAGGAATGAATTTTATTAACCGCATTATGAAATATTTATTTATATTTCTCATTTTTTATGTTTCAATTTTATTAAAGACAAAATTAATTTCTAATAATGAAAATCTCTTACTCAAAAATAAATTTTATTCATATATCATTTTTCAAGAATACTAGGAGTAAATATTATAATTAATTATATAAACTTTTTTCAACAAATTAAATTCATATTATAATTCCGAATTTTGAAATTATCATAGGATAAATTTTTTATTATTTTATTAAAAAAGTGACATTTCTATCAATAATTAAAAATATAGTGTTTATATAAAATTTTATCTTAATTTTAAATATTTATAATGGGAATTATATTTTTGAGTAATGTTAAAATATATTTAGTTAATTTTTATTTATGATAAATCAATTATGGTTTTTGAAATTCATTTCATAATTGAATTTCATATAAACAAATTTTATATTTTAAAAGGTCCTTTTCCAAAAAAATAATATTCCATCGTGTTTCTTCAATTTGATTTTAAATTAAATTATTTTAGTTATGAATTTAATAAAACATAAATTTTATTCCATATATATAATCAATGGGTCCAAATTTCGTAAATATTTCCCTTTTTCTTTTTGTCAATAAGAATATTAACCATGGTAATTTTTATTCTCATGGTAAAAGGTAAATCAAAAAATTAATGGTATAAATAAAATAATAAGGATTATTAAATGACCCCATCACATTCTATAGGATTATATCATGAGCATATTACATCCATACTCATTCAATATTTAGTTTTATGGACTTTTGTTTCCATCTTAGCATGATTATATCCATTTAAATATTTTATTTAATGAAAAGTAAATTATGTGACACTCTTGTTTTTTATAATTGTAATATTTTTTGTACATGGTTAACTAGAGTATATTTCTAGTTATAATTACTAATCTGAAATATATATTATTTACTTCCACCATGGTAGTATATTTTTAATTTTTAGTGGATAAATAAGATCCAAAAATTAGTACACAAGGCTAACATAATAATTATTAAATTAATTGAAAAATAAAATAAATGATATTACAAATATCAATTGAAAAATGATTTGAGAAAATTAATTTGATCCATGAATTTTTTATATGAACATACAGTTTTAGTATAGAATAAAATAATTTTTTCAAATTATACTTGTATCCTTGATGTTATTATTGTCAATGTATTTAACAGTTCTAAAAATTAACATTAATGATATATTAAAATAAATAATACGTTATTAAATGATATAAAATTACTAAAAACGTATATTTGTTCATATGATTAGTAAATGGATCTAATATCAACAATGGTCTATTTATTGACTATATTTTATTAACAGTAGCTTCATTAACCCTCAAATAATGAATGTAACACCCCTATCTTCCACGATAGGCTTCTCTTTCAATAATGAAATAGCTTGCATTATACGCAACTTCAAGATTTATACACACTGTGACCAATCAAAGTAGCCATTATGAATAGTAATAACCACTTTTTTGAAATTATATATATTTTATATTTCACAATGGACTTCATTTTTGTATTCTAAATATCGAAATTATCCTAAGTTTAATTTTTTGTAATTTTCTGAGAACATCCAATTTTCTATGAATAGAAAAAAAAACGTCAAAACATATTTTTTTAATCAAAACAATTTAAATTGATAAATTATACTATTGAGTGGTTTTAAAGTATAATTAGAATATATTTTTACAATTTTATCCAATGGTGGTCATTAGAATTAATTTACTTCGGAATTGGACATAAACAATTGTCAATCTTTTCATATATATTAATTCTTAAAAACACGCTATTTGTTGTGAAAGCGGGAATTAATTATAAAATTAATTAATTAAACATATATGTTTTGAATTTTTTAAAACAGTCATCATTATTGAATTCAGAATATGAAATATAGCTTAGGATGAATTTTAGGTATTTTTCTAAAAAACTTCAATTTTTTATGAATAGTGAAACCACTAAGTGGTAGTTTAAAAACTAATTTTTCATGTAAATGAAACATTACAACTTATATGTATTGAATTTCAAAAATCCTACATACATGTTGTCATTAGGAAAAAAATGTGGTTCAGTGGGATTAAAATAATTTTAGGTGAATAGTAACTTGTAAGTTTTATTAATCGTGATTAATGGTAATTGGTGTAATTTAAGGTAAATATAATGATATAATAATATGAAATTACCTTTAAACTTGTCCTACCCTTATTAGATGAGTCACGGCCGACCAAGAAAATCCATGGGTCAACTTGGGAACCCCATAGAGCCACTTGGGTAGGAAAAGGACATTAATAACTTTTTATTTAAAGTAAAAATAAAATTGTCACAAACATGTGTTGTTTTACTAAAAAAATTATTACATGGGGTTATATAAGGTAAAATTTCGACTATAATTATTAATTGCAAATATAAAAAGATTTCATACCTCATGATATTTTTTATATAATTTTTAGACATTAAATAAATTAAAATGATTATGACACCATGATGATGCAGTGATTACCTCATTAATTAACAATTTAAATAGAATGAAAATATAATGTAAAATATAAGAATTAAAATTTTCAAAAACCTATTGGATGTGTATATTTGGAACCCTTATCACCTTATCCTCAAAATATATCATTTTGGACCTTTGAAATCTGAAAAACACTTCATAATAATGTAACATTTTATGACCTTCCAAGAGTGCCCCTCCTCTCCTCTTATAAAAGGCCCCCACCTCTACCACCATATTCCACCATAAAGCCATTTGGCTCAGCCAAAATCTGCCCAAATACTCTCTCATCATCCATCTATTACTTCTAGTAGCCTCACTTTGTGCAGACGTCTTCCCAAGGAAGTCATTGCCTCAAATAAAAATGAGTTACACAATTTAAAGAAATGTCTTCTCTTAGGTTCTTTTGTTTTTTTTCCTTCTCCAACCCATTAAAGTATTTGTATTCCTTTATTTTGTAACAAAACCATTATCTTCAATATACTAGTATTTTTTTATGAGAATTATTTGATTTACACTTTCACACACCTTTGTCTAATGGTTAATGAACATACTATTTCTGTGGGTGGCGAATTACTGCCTCACGAAACGATGATTGTTCAATCTTCTTTTAACACCTTTCATGGTGTTCATTATGATGAAACTATTTTTATATATGATATATATTATGTTTTGGTTTTCCTTATGTGTCTGTATCTTTCATTTAAGGCATAGCTTTGGGATTTATATTATGGGTAAACACGATAATTCCATTTTAGGAAGTGCGGACTACCGCCCCCTCAAAGTGATTTGAATCGTTAATTCCATATGTGGGATGTATAATGGATGGAGTAAATGGTATTATACATTATATTATACTGGAATTATATTATACCTTTACATAATTATAATTTCATTCCATTAAATACGAAATAGAAATGAATGTAGCGTTCATGCGTACGTACGGCTTACCGTCTCCATGAACGGTGCATTACATTTATTACTTCTAAATATTATGTAATATTATAAATGCATGTATATACTGGATATATAAGATATATATGATATATACATCATGAATATAATTCTGGATATAATGGATATTTTACCACCTGAACAACTTGTAATTATGAGAAGTTTATTTTTGACTCAAGTACCAAAGATCGATAAAACGACCGTTATTAACTTAAATGACTACATAATTTTCATAACATTGTAATAAGTGATAAAAAGGATAATGAACTTGAAAATGGTTCTTAAGCAAGTAGATATTAACTCTAGTTTATTATTCAGGAGATTAAAGAACGGTTGAGTGTAGTCGGACACGAGGTAAGGGAACTTGTTAACCCAATTTCGATTCTTTGGGTCAATCTCCTACTTTCAAATTATGTCATGATATTATTATGTCCTATCTTATATTTGTACATTATTTATGTGTACTTATAGTGAATACACATAATAGATCTATTTTATTTAAAAAATTATCTTTGTAAGGGACATCGTCTCAATCTCTATTCATTGAGGCATATTTTGTTTTATACACAAATTTCTTCTATATGGTGTATAAACACCTTTGACTTTTACGTTTATTCAAAAGGAATATTTTTATACCATGTGTTTTACTAAATAAAAAAAGTAATGTTTTTCTTTTCACACATATGCGTCGACAATGACTTCTCCGCCGCCATGACCTTTATTTGAGTTTCAGCTTCCTCTACAAGCCATAATTTTCTTTAAATGAAAAATAAATACCAAGTTTTACTTTTTATTAATTTTGGTATTGAAAATGGTTTTATTATATCTATTTTTCGTATTGATATCCTTTTATTGAAATGTGGAAATGTTATGTTTCCTTTATGCATGTTTTATGTGATATGATTATGTTATGGTTTATGATATGTTTAAACCTGTTCATATGAGGAATGCATTGGACTTAATAAGTGACAGGTGGAGCCCGCTATAGCTCCTCGATGCATCTGTAGGTCTCACGTGACAATCTAGTGTCTTGTCACGAGGCCTTGAAAAAATCTTATTTTTAGTCTTGGCACGAGGCCTTGGCTACGTGGTTATGATAGTCTGGCATTATGAACTCCATCATTATGAAAGTGGTTATTGATATTGAATGTGATTATTCGACTAGTAGAATATCCATGTGAATAAGTAAATGGAATTATTTCATTTTACTTTTTCTATATTACACTGATGTTCAAGTTTAATAGTCTTTTGTTTTAGTTATACATTTCCTTAAATGTTTATGTTTATTTATGAATGCTTCTGCAATATTGTTATCCTTACTGAGCATGTAAGCTCAGCCCTTTCAATGATTTAATATTTTCTAAGATGTGATAAAGTATTTTGTGAATGACCTGTAGGGATAGTCAGAAGGGGATATGAGTGTGAAATATGGAGACCATGTTATTGTGGTTTTTCCCTTTATGATGTAATGTAACCTTGAAGAATTTATCTAGTGTTTCCAAGTCTACTAAACTAATCATTCATTCGAGACATGATGTTTTGTGATCATGCCAATGTTATGTACTAATGCACCGACTCTAGGTAACTAGGGTCGGGGCGTTACAGTTGGTATCAGAGGCAGTTTAGTACTATCCTTGGAAGCTAGATTTAGATAAAATCTGATTAGAGAACATAGAACTATGATAGACTTTGAGGATTAGTATAGAAGAACATCCATGAATTTTGGTGTTATAAATATTTTGTGAGTTTTCCGAGCAATACATCTATGTATGGAAACGAGAAAGTAGAGGCAGCTCTGGCACAGATGTACCTAGGGGTAAAACCTGAAAACACCGCTTTGAGCTAGACTGGAATGGGAACTGGTTCACGACAATGGGCCTTGATACACTCTTGGTTACGAAACTCCTGGGGTATATGCTTAGGATAATTCTCATTTTCTTTACAAATCACTATGAAGGGTTAAGAGTATATATTTACTCAAAGAAAACATTTTTATGATTATGGATTATATCCATAAATAGTTCAATTTATTTTATGTGTTTTGCAAGTTTGTAATTATGTATTTTGACTTATAACCTAATCTAGTTTATGCCATTGTTTAGAAATGGCTCCTAGTGGGAGGAATGGAAACCATATCAATGCATGCACTCCATGTAGGGATTGCCCTCCTACTCAAGATAATTATAGTGGAGATGGTGATACAACTGGTTCTGATCACCTTATCACCATACTGGGACAACTCACTCAGGTTATGAATAATAACATTACTCGTATGGAGCACCCTGATCCGCAACGTGGAGGATCAATGTTAGATCATTCATGAGGCAACAACCACCAACATTTAATGGGGGTAAAAATCCATTAGTAGCTGAGAAATGGATAAAATAATTAGAGAAAATATTCCACACCTTGGGGAGTAGCGAAAGGGAGAAGCTTGTCATGGCAGTTTACTGCCTCCCTGGAGATTCCGATCAATGGTGGTCACTGATTTAAAACAAAAAGGAAGATGAAGAAGTATCAAGTATGTAATGGAGGGAGTTTAACGAAATTTTCATAGAAAAATACTTTCCAAATGACCATCGTGCAGATATGGAAAGGCAATTTTTGTCACACTCGCATCTTTTACATTATTTATTTTATCAATTTTTCTTGAGCCTTGGGTGGTTAGGGTTGAATCCCGAGTTAAAATTTTGAATTCTTATCTTAAAAATGTCTGTTTTGGCCTCGACTGCGTCCAGTGCACTGCGGTCGAAGTCGTGCGGCCTCGCTTGGGTCGTCAGACAACTCTGCCTGGTCACTACATGCCTTTCCGATGTTCGATTAACGAAATGAGATGAATTAAGAATGGTTTTAATAATAATAATATTAATAATGTCACTTAAAATATTATTATCATTAACTTGAATAATAATTTAAGTGAGTATCATTTTTATTATCAGCATTTTATTAAGTAGATTATTGTATAGTTTACAATTGGTTTTATTATGTTATTATTATTATTATTATTACTGTTATTATTATAATTATAATTATAATTATAATTATGAGTGGGTTCTGCGTCACCGGACGTATGAGCAAGGCCTGGTTTTGAGATCCGCACGGTTTGGCCGACTTTCAAATGTGTTGAAACATAGCGGAATACTGAAAAAGTAATAAATAATGCAATAGAAATAAAATTGAAATAAGAAGTTTAGTAAACTATAAGGAATTGTTTTTAATGAAGAAAAAATATATTGTTTGGGGTTAATAAATACTATGGTTAATATTATGTGATATTATTGCACTTCTTATTATCATACCACATATTTCTTTTATTTATTTTATTGCTTATTTATTTATTATTATTACTATAGGTATTATTCTATTTCTATTTCTTTTTTTTTACTTGTTTTGTTCTCTTTTATTATTATTATTTTTTTCTCTCCCTCCCCTCACTCATTCCCGTCGGGCCCCTCCCCCATCTCCTTTCCGTTTTTTTCTTTCTTCTTCCCCTGGAAACCCTAGGCGCGACGCTCCTCTCGTCGGACCAGCCTCCCCTTTCCCCCTTCGGTGGCGCTGCGCCCCCTCCATCCTCACCTTCTGCCTTCCGCTCACCAAGGCCGCACCCTCTCCCTCTTCGCCGGCTACCTCCCCGGCTCCCCCCCTGGCATCGCGTTGATCCGCCGCACCCCAAGGCCGGCAGCCCCTCTTCTACTCCGGTCAGCAGCCTCGCTGGTTCCGCCTCCCCCACCGGCGGCTTTCCCTCCTTCCGCGTGATTGGTTCCTCTCCGGTTGAGTTCTCTTCTTCATTTATTTTTATCTAGAGTTCATGGTCGTCCAGTTGGAATGAGGTCCAAATTTAGGGTTCTAATTAGATTTTTATGGTTCCAATGCTTGATTTAGGGTCAATTTGTGGTTGCTTGAGGTGCGGACGAGGTGCAAGGGTGATTTCGCACATTCTGCGGAAGATTCTTGGTTAAAGGTAGGTGGTTCCATGCCATACCATCATTAGATGATTTAAATTGCTCCTTAATTAAATTATAATGTGTTCTAATTATAAATTGCATAATGCGAATTTCATTTTGGACGTGCTTTGATATGCGTATTGATGAATTTAAGTTGTTTCGAAGTAAATGCCAAAGTTTTTCATGTGCGATGTGTTGCTGAAATTTTCAGACGTGTTTTAGTTAGTTGCTTAAGGTGGGAAAATGGTGTTTTCAAGAACGCTCGAGGTACGAATTTTATTAAATTGAGTTTTTCAAAAGAATGTAAACTATTTTGACGTGTTAATTTTTATTATGAACCTTGAGTATGTTTTAGGGGTGCGAATGATGTTTTAGAAGGGTTGGGATGTGCAATTGATTTTAAAATGGTTTTGGCATCTAAAATTTGTGTGTTTTAAAGTGAGGTATTATGGTATGCATATGTGACATTTTACTAATTGAGCAATGGTTTAATTAAGTGTCGTTTAAGATGCGTAATATGGTTGGTAAGGTTTTCTGGGTGGTTTGGTAGGTGCGAAAAGTGTTTTCAAGTTTGTTGAGGTGTCCATGTAATAAAATGTAGAATTTCAATGAAAATGAGTCACTTTGGGTGTGTTTTCCGTGTTGCGTACTTTTGGAATTAAACTGAAAATTGGTTGAACTATGGAAAACATGTTTTAGATTGTATGAGCTGCACTTTTGGTTTTAAAGTGATGTTAATCTATGAAATCAGGTTCGTCGTTCTAGTGCAAACCTTTGCTTTCTAATTTTAAGTGTTTTATAAATTGTTAATTGCACTTATTAAATTATATGTGGAGCGCGGGAGTTGTGTTTGAAAGAATTTTGTGTGTGTTAAGTTTTTAAAGGTATTATTATTTGTGAAATTGGACACGTCTCATTTGAAAACTCTTATTGTGCTATTTTGAAATGTTTTCAAATTGTTTAGATAGTTGTTAAGTCATGCAAGTGATCTGAACTATGTTATTAAATGGTTTTGGCGCGCTTGTTTTTTGTTATGGTGTTTGGGTATGCAAACGGTGATGTGTATGTGCAATGCTTTGTTTGGTTTGGGATATGTCAAAGTGATATACATTATTTGAACATGAAACTTGTTTGAGCACAAGGGAAAAACCCTGGGTATCTAGGTGGGCGGACTAGAACTAGTGCGCTAGTGAACCGGATGGGTATCGTCCCTGTTTCACTTAGCTGGATTGACGATTGCAACACTAACTAAACATATGATATCTGAGGGTCGTGTCCTTCTAAGCCACGTGTTCTGAGGGTCGTGGCCTTCTAAGCCACGTTTTCTGAGGGTCGTGGCCTTCTAAGCCACGTTTCACCGAGACACGAGGTTCTAGGGTCCCACTTGAGCTAGATGAACCTTAGGGGATTTACCCGTAGTGCTCTACCATCTTTGGCGTGGTGCCTTCCGTCGGCATATGGAAGACCACTTGAGTATTTGTGTGTGTGTGTGAGCATGTGTGTGTGTGTGTGTGAGTATGTGTGTCTGTTCCCATATTGAACATTTCTCTTCCCCTTTAAAAATCGTGTTTGTTAAATGAGTTCTTTTTAATGTTTTTCTTTTAGCGTTTAACTTGTAAATGTTTTCTTTAAAAGAATTTTTAAATTAAAATTTTGAATAAGCACTTTAAATTGTCTTTTGATGTTGTGGCATGGAACCATTTCTCGGTGGCGTCCTACTGGGCTTTTAGCTCACACCCTACATACACCCTTGGGTGTATGTAGATTCTTGTTTCTTGTTTCTTGTGTATTCCAGGTTGTGCGTCGTGCTCAGTGATGGTGGTTCAGGTTGCAGCTGGTCTTCTCATGAAGAATGGTGTTGATGTGGTCTCACTTCTGCCGGGGGGTTGGGTATGAGTTTTATTTTCCGCTGTCGTCTTTTCTTTTTAGTTATTTCTTCAAGTTGTAGACTTTAAACTTGTTCATAGTTTAAAGGCACGTTTTGTTGTCTATTTCTAATTTCAGTTTATCTATTTGGTTAGTTGGTTTTTCTATCTTGTATTTCGGGTAAATCGTTCCCATGTGCTAGTTTTGATACCCAGGCACTTGTGCCAGCCCGTGGGGATCGGGAACGCCCTTCGGGCCTTGCCGCGGACCGGGTCGGGCGCCGGGTCGGATGGCGACCCGGCCTGGTTCGTGACAAAATGGTATCAGAGGGCAAGGTTTGCTCTCTTGGGTCGTTTTCTTTTGAGATGGAGTCAGAGTGGACAAAATTTAGGTTGTCGGAACTCAGCGTTCTAGCTACGAGCAATGTGCCTGGCCAGCACACCTCGTGGCGGGACTCGAGTTACCAAAGTGTGTTGAGTTTTGTCTGTGTTTTTTTTTGTCATTGATGTTAATCTTGTCTATGAGAAATGAAAAAGGGGTAAGGTCTGTGGTCCCAGTGAGCTCGCAGGGTCTGGCAAGCCATGTGGAGCCGGGGACGCTGTCCTAGAATGCCCTCCGTTGCAGTGGCATGACTGGCGTATGGCCGCCAACCATACGTTCCAGTCACCCTCTGACACAAGTTTTCTCTTGCGTCATTTCTCGTCTCTTTGTTTTGGATTCGTGAGAATTTGGTTTTTAGGTAAATATGTTTGGGTCTTGGAAAATGTTTTCAAATGAAAGGCTTTAAAAAGAAAATGACGCGAAAGGTTTGAAAAGTGTGGGTTGGGTGTTTTGGTTTTGAAAAAAAAATGGAATGGTTTGTTTTTGACCCTTGGTGTTCTCGTGGGAAACCACATGCATGAGTGTATATGGAAAAAAATGGTTAATGGCACGAGCGGATGAGTGCTCTGATGGATATGAGGTGGGTGCCAGTGCGGCACGAGAACATGCATGTGCGAGGCCCATGAGACACCATTGGTGTTTGTGCAACCCACTGGCTTTGCTTGTTTTTAAAATGTCTTGCTAAAGAAAATGTTTGGTATTTTAGTAAACGGTGTTTGTGTGGCGTTTTGAACTGAGTATTATTTATGAATGGTTTATGTCCCGAGTTTGAGTTCTTATTTGTAAGTTGGTATGTAAGCCTGTGGTTAGTAAATTCCTTTGAAGAGTACATCGGGGAGAACTTGCAGTGGTTTCCCCTGCACGGTTGGTGTTTTCTTGTGGTATGTCTTGACCGTTGGACCAGTTTGGTTGGGTCCATAGTTTTCTTTCTTGACTAGTGTATGCCCCCATAAAGCATTGGCATGTGATTGAAGTACGACTACGGGGAATTCCCTGTTGGCCGACACTCCAGTTGATCGAAGGATTCTCCTTTTGAATTCTGGAATTAAACCCACCTTTACTTTTTACAACTAAGTGGATCCTCTCGCACTAGGATGACAGATGCGAGGGGAGTTGAACAGAGTTTTGGTTTCTTTGAGTTTCCTGAGTCATCGAGTATGAAATTTGACGTCGTTACGCTTGAAGGTTTCCCCTAGAAACGGCGAAAGAAATTCCAGTGGGGAAGGGTGAAGGTGATTGAGAGCTGTCAGTGCTCATCGATGTTTTGAATGGTTGGTAGTGTTTACATTAGCCGCAAGGGTCATGTTCGGTGACGTCTTGCAGCGTGAGACCTCTTTGATAATCAACAGTGGTTTGGAAGCAACCCTAAGTCGTCGGTGTAGCCTATCATTCTAAATGACCTCTGATCTTTGGTTTGTCTTGTTTAAGAAATAGGTTTACGTTAGGCCACTAGTGTGGCAGACCCAGTCACATGGGGATGCTACGGTCAATCGCAGGAATCATGTTTTGTTTAAGACTCAGTTTGAAATCCCTCTCTGTATAATGTTCCTCTCAACAACAATGGTCATGTTCAGGTGATGATTCATGGTGTCATGTTCTCATCCAGTGTGACAAAGGGTGATACGCATACACCATTGCAGCTCTTGTGTTGGTTAATGTTTTGGGTATGATCAATTAGATGTCATGGTGTGTTGTGTCTGATGGTGTTTCCTCGGTTGCAGTATGATTGCGTGTTACACCGAAAGGAGAAGCTCCGTTCAAGAGTCTTCAATACCTGACTGCGAGGCAGAAGATGCTTCAAACATCAGGGCTCCAGCCATAGGTCTCGGAGTGAAGCTGGCGCGTAGTCAGGAACCCCAGGATTGTATGAGACCCCAGTGTTATCTCTGTCGTCGGTAATAAAGGTGAAGGCAATTTAAAGTTGTTTTCTGTGGTTCCAATCCGAACGACCCGATTGGGTGCGTGAGGCTCCATGTGGCTATAAGGTGGCGCGGTCGTCTCATTATCTTAAGGTCTTGAGGGTTGCGTTCCATCAAAGGTAATCGTTTTTAGTTGTCCCTATGGGATGTGTTGGGTAAGTTGGTATCAAATTGGAATGGAACTCGTCTAGGGATGTGAAGATGTTGGTTCGTCTTGGGTTGTGGGTTTGACGCCCGGTAGTTGGGCCCGACCCTCCCCGCCCCTTGTGGTGGGGTGCCTAGCCCCCGTCGAGAAATTTCTAAAGTTTTGTATCTGCTGTCAGTTCTAATGGTGGGGAGACCCACAGTGGGTCTCACACGAATGTCTCTAGATTGAATCAGTGCTGGACTTTTCTTTACTGGCGGGGAGTCTGCTCGAAGCTTTCCGTGCCGGTTTTCCAGTCTCGTTTCGAGTGTCAGTGACTTTTTAATGGTGGGGAGCCCCTTGAGCTTCCCCATGTTGATCTATAGCTTCTGTTTTCAAAGATGGTTTGTCGAAAAGTGATAAGTATGTTCTGTGGACGTGGTCTGACTTTGTCTATTGATTCCAACCAAACGGTGCGGTTTTTGTTTAATAATGTTTGAGTTGTTTCGTCTGATGAGGTTGGTTTTCGCGGGTGCGAGAGTCATTTTCCTTGATTAGTCAACTGGAGGTGTTTTAACCCTTTAGGGTAGGCAACACATATGAGAAAGTCTTTTACGCATTTCTTGAAGTCGCCATTAAGTCACTCTCTCTGAGCACGATTTTTGTTTGCCTCCTTTCGCTTGATGTTTGTGGGGATCCCCTTTGAACCATGAGGAGGTGCCGTTCTTACTTTGACTCTTAGCCTTAGTTGTGGCTTGCCGGGGACGGAAAGCTTTATGGTGGGGAGAATTGTCACACTCGCATCTTTTACATTATTTATTTTATCAATTTTTCTTGAGCCTCGGGTGGTTAGGGTTGAATCCCGAGTTAAAATTTTGAATTCTTATCTTAAAAATGTCTGTTTTGGCCTCGACTGCGTCCAGTGCACTGCGGTCGAAGTCGTGCGGCCTCGCTTGGGTCGTCAGACAACTCTGCCTGGTCACTACATGCCTTTCCGATGTTCGATTAACGAAATGAGATGAATTAAGAATGGTTTTAATAATAATAATATTAATAATGTCACTTAAAATATTATTATCATTAACTTGAATAATAATTTAAGTGAGTATCATTTTTATTATCAGCATTTTATTAAGTAGATTATTGTATAGTTTACAATTGGTTTTATTATGTTATTATTATTATTATTATTACTGTTATTATTATAATTATAATTATAATTATAATTATGAGTGGGTTCTACGTCACCGGACGTATGAGCAAGGCCTGGTTTTGAGATCCGCACGGTTTGGCCGACTTTCAAATGTGTTGAAACATAGCGGAATAATGATAAAGAAATAAATAATGTAATAGAAATAAAATTGAAATAAGATGTTTAGTAAACTATAAGGAATTGTTTTTAATGAAGAAAAAATATATTGTTTGGGGTTAATAAATACTATGGTTAATATTATGTGATATTATTGCACTTCTTATTATCATACCACATATTTCTTTTATTTATTTTATTGCTTATTTATTTATTATTATTACTATAGGTATTATTCTATTTCTATTTCTTTTTTTTACTTGTTTTGTTCTCTTTTATTATTCTTTTTTTTCTCTCCCTCCCCTCACTCATTCCCGTCGGGCCCCTCCCCATCTCCTTTCCGTTTTTTCTTTCTTCTTCCCCTGGAAACCCTAGGCGCGACGCTCCTCTCGTCGGACCGGCCTCCCCTTTCCCCCTTCGGTGGCGCTGCGCCCCCTCCCTCCTCGCCTGCTGCCTTCCGCTCACCGAGGCCGCACCCTCTCCCTCTTCGCCGGCTACCTCCCCGGCTCCCCCCTGGCATCGCGTTGATCCGCCACACCCCAAGGCCGGCAGCCCCTCTTCTACTCCGGTCAGCAGCCTCACTGGTTCCGGCTCCCCCACCGGCGGCTTTCCCTCCTTCCGCGTGAGTGGTTCCTCTCCGGTTGAGTTCTCTTCTTCATTTTTTTATCTAGAGTTCATGGTCGTCCAGTTGGAATGAGGTCCGAATTTAGGGTTCTAATTAGATTTTTATGGTTCCAATGCTTGATTTAGGGTCAATTTGTGGTTGCTTGAGGTGCGGACGAGGTGCAAGGGTGATTTCGCACATTCTGAGGAAGATTCTTGGTTAAAGGTAGGTGGTTCCATGCCATACCATCATTAGATGATTTAAATTGCTCCTTAATTAAATTATAATGTGTTCTAATTATAAATTTCATGATGCGAATTTCATTTTGGACGTGCTTTGATATGCGTATTGATGAATTTAAGTTGTTTCTAAGTAAATGCCAAAGTTTTTCATGTGCGGTGTGTTGCTGAAATTTTCAGACGTGTTTTAGTTAGTTGCTTAAGGTGGGAAAATGGTGTTTTCAAGAACGCTCGAGGTACGAATTTTATTAAATTGAGTTTTTCAAAAGAATGTAAACTATTTTGACGTGTTAATTTTTATTATGAACCTTGAGTATGTTTTAGGGGTGCGAATGATGTTTTAGAAGGGTTGGGATGTGCAATTGATTTTCAAATGGTTTTGGCATCTAAAATTTGTGTGTTTTAAAGTGAGGTATTATGGTATGCATATGTGACGTTTTACTAATTGAGAAATGGTTTAATTAAGTGTCGTTTAAGATGCGTAATATGGTTGGTAAGGTTTTCTGGGTGGTTTGGTAGGTGCGAAAAGTGTTTTCAAGTTTGTTGAGGTGTCCATGTAATAAAATGTAGAATTTCAATGAAAATGAGTCACTTTGGGTGTGTTTTCCGTGTTGCGTACTTTTGGAATTAAACTGAAAATTGGTTGAACAATGGAAGACATGTTTTAGATTGTATGAGCTGCACTTTTGGTTTTAAAGTGATGTTAATCTATGAAATCAGGTTCGTCGTTCTAGTGCAAACCTTTGCTTTCTAATTTTAAGTGTTTTATAAATTGTTAATTGCACTTATTAAATTATATGTGGAGCGCGGGAGTTGTGTTTGAAAGAATTTTGTGTGTGTTAAGTTTTTAAAGGTATTATTATTTGTGAAATTGGACACGTCTCATTTGAAAACTCTTATTGTGCTATTTTGAAATGTTTTCACATTGTTTAGATAGTTGTTAAGTCATGCAAGTGATCTGAACTATGTTATTAAATGGTTTTGGCGCGCTTGTTTTTTTTTATGGTGTTTGGGTATGAAAACGGTGATGTGTATGTGCAATGCTTTGTTTGGTTTGGGATATGTCAAAGTGATATACATTATTTGAACATGAAACTTGTTTGAGCACAAGGGAAAAACCCTGGGTATCTAGGTGGGCGGACTAGAACTAGTGCGCTAGTGAACCGGATGGGTATCGTCCCTGTTTCACTTAGCTGGATTGACGATTGCAACACTAACTAAACATATGATATCTGAGGGTCGTGGCCTTCTAAGCCACGTGTTCTGAGGGTCGTGGCCTTCTAAGCCACGTTTTCTGAGGGTCGTGGCCTTCTACGCCACGTTTCACCGAGACACGAGGTTCTAGGGTCCCACTTGAGCTAGATGAACCTTAGGGGATTTACCCGTAGTGCTCTACCATCTTTGGCGTGGTGCCTTCCGTCGGCATATGGAAGACCACTTGAGTATGTGTGTGTGTGTGTGAGCATGTGTGTGTGTGTGTGTGAGTATGTGTGTGTGTTCCCATATTGAACATTTCTCTTCCCCTTTAAAAATCGTGTTTGTTAAATGAGTTCTTTTTAATGTTTTTCTTTTAGCGTTTAACTTGTAAATGTTTTCTTTAAAAGAATTTTTAAATTAAAATTTTGAATAAGCACTTTAAATTGTATTTTGATGTTGTGGCATGGAACCATTTCTCGGTGGCGTCCTACTGGGCTTTTAGCTCACACCCTACATACACCCTTGGGTGTATGTAGATTCTTGTTTCTTGTTTCTTGTGTATTCCAGGTTGTGCGTCGTGCTCAGTGATGGTGGTTCAGGTTGCAGCTGGTCTTCTCATGCAGAATGGTGTTGATGTGGTCTCACTTATGCCGGGGGGTTGGGTATGAGTTTTAGTTTCCGCTGTCGTCTTTTCTTTTTAGTTATTTCTTCAAGTTGTAGACTTTAAACTTGTTCATAGTTTAAAGGCACGTTTTGTTGTCTATTTCTAATTTCAGTTTATCTATTTGGTTAGTTGTTTTTTCTGTCTTGTATTTCGGGTAAATCGTTCCCACGTGCTAGTTTTGATACCCAGGCACTTGTGCCAGCCCGTGGGGATCGGGAACGCCCTTCGGGCCTTGCCGCGGACCGGGTCGGGCGCCGGGTCGGATGGCGACCCGGCCTGGTTCGTGACAATTTTTGAGTCTGAGGAAAAAGGAGGATGAGAATGTCGCAAAGTATGATGCTAACATTAAAAGGTTAGCGAGGCATGCACCGGATTATATACGAAACACAAGAAGTAAAAGTGATCGTTTCATTGATGGGTTAAAACCATTTCTCCGTCGAGCCTTAGTCTCACAATCTTTCTCATCGTACGAAGATATTGTCTCATGTGCTATCAAGACAGAAAAAGAATTATCTAAATCTTATGACAATAAAGTAAAGAAAGAGAAGAAGAGAACGGTGGAATAAGAGAAAGATAATGTGAAAAATGGAAAGAATTATTTTCCATTATGTGATAATTGTGGGAAGAATCACCCCGGTACTTGCCTAAAAGAAATGGGAGTTTGTTTCAAATGTGGAGAAAAAGGTCACCAGGCTCGTGATTTCAAGAGAAAGAAAGAGGATATCAATGTTGAATGCTATAATTATAGGGAAATGGGGCATTATTCAAATTAATTTTCTAAGCATCAGGGAAAAATACTTTAGAAAAGGTCAAGGGATAAAGGCCAATAATATGTTGTTACTACAATTGAAGTAGAATAATTAATGTTTTGGTGCTTTTGGACTGACAGATTACATTCTGGTTATAAGAAGAAGATGATATATATAAGGAGTGTACTGAAGTACTTTTTGTTCTCATTACAGTTTTAATATGATGAAGGTAATCATATTTTTAGTATGTGACAATAAGTGAAACTTTACCTTGTTTGGGGAATCTTAGGTTACAATTGATTTTTTAATTTAGAGTCCTTTTAGAGAAATTCTGGACAGAGGTATTTTGGATAACTATAAAGGTTGGAATGAATTAAGTTGAACTTTGGATAGTATTGTTTAAGGTTAAAACATTTCTAAAGACTATTTTTGTTATATTATAATACTATAGTTTTAGGAAAAGGACAACCTGCAGGTTGGGGGATAACCCGTCGCGTTGGACAAAGAAGCAAGAATCGAACCCACAACCACAGTGCGACATGCCTTTATTACCTACCACTAACCTACAGGAAGTCGCTGGTTATTAAAAAATAGATTTCCTAATCGAAATGGAATGTGTTAATATTTGTAACCTTATAAAATTATTATAAATAGAGTTTTTTTGAGTTCTATAACCATTTAGAGTGAAATATGGGTTTGTGGTAAAAAATAAAGACAAGTATATTTCCTTACGTTATTAGTAAATCTCCTAAATAAATTCTTCAACTTTATGAAAGGTAACTTAAAACAAAAAAAAATTCGGTTAACTTTTCCAATTGGGGAATCAATGACTGTTTAACCAATCACAAGTTTGTTATATTCTTATAGTTATCTTTCTCCTAATTTTTCTTTAACTCTCTATCAGACCTTGATGGTTTGTTTCTCCTCCATATCCATATTTTCATAGAATCCTAGTATGGGCTATCTCGGGTGACCTTTGTACTTCCCTTTCTTTCTTTTAAAGTTATATTTTTGTTAACCCTATTTTTGATGTGGGTTTCCCACTAAGATATTTTCTATTTTCAACCTTTTATTTTCGAAGAGCAATTTCAAATTGCGAGGATGCAATTTATTGAAGGAGGGGAGAATGTAACACCTCGAGCTTCCACGATACGCTTTTCCTTCAATAATGCAATAGCTTGCATTGTACGCAACTTCTAGATTCTTACACACCGTGACCAATAAAATTAGCCGTTGTGAATAGTAATAACCACTTTTTGAAATTATTTAAATTTTATATTTTACAATAGACTTCATTTTTTTAATTCAGAATATCGAAATTATCCTAGGTTGAATTTTTTTTTTAATTTTCTGAGAACTTCCAATTTTCTATGAATAGAAAAATACATAAAAACAAGTTTTTTAATAAATATAATTTAAAGTGATAAATTAAAATATTGAGTGGTTTTAAAGTATAATTAGAATATATTTTTACCATTTTATCCCATGGTTATCATTAAATTTCATTTCACATTGGAATTGGACATAAACAATTGTCAATCTTTTGATATATGTTGTTTCTTAAAAACATGCTATTTGTTCTGAAAGTGGGAATTAATTATAAAATTAATTAATGAAATATATATGTTTTGAATTTTTTAAAATATACATCATTTTTAAATTCAGAATATCAAATATATCTTATGGTGAATTTTTGGTATTTTTCTGAAAAACTTCAATTTTTGATGAATAGTGAAACCACTAAGTCGTAGTTTAAAAACTAATTTTTCGTGTAAATGAAACATTACCAATTTTTTGTATTGAATTTCAAAAATATGACATACATGGTTTTCATTAGGAAGTAAAATTTGGTTCAATGGGATTAAAATAATTTTTGGTGAGTTGTAACTTTTATGTTTTATTATTTGCGATTAAAGGTAATTAGTGTAATTTAAGGTAAATATAATGATATAATAATATGAAATTACTTTTACACTTGTCCTACCCTTTTTGGATGAGTCATGGCCGACCTATAAAATACATGTGTCAACTTGGGGACCCCATGGAGACACTTGGGTAAGAAAATGACATTAATAACTTTTTATTTAAACTAAAAATAAAATTGTCACAAACATGTTCTTTTTTACTAAAAAAATTATTACATGGGGATATATAAGTTAACTTTTTTACTATAAATATTCATTGGAAATATAAAACGATTACCTACATCATGATATTTTTTATATATTTTTTATACATTAAATAAATTAAAAATTTTAGGACACCATGATGATGAAGCTATTACCACATTAATTAAAAATTTAAATAAAATGAAACGATAATGTAAAAGCTAAGACTTAAACTTGTCAAAAACCTATCAGATGGGTATACTTCTAACCCTTGTCACCTTATCCTAGAAATATATCATTTTGGTACCTTTTAAATCCGAAAAGAACTTCATAATAATGTAACATTTCATGACCTTCCATGAGTGCCCCTCCTCCCCTCTTATAAAAGGCCCCCACCTATACCACCTTATTCACACCATAAAACCATTTGGATCAGCCAACATCTGCCCAAATACTCTCCCAAAATTTCTCTATTACTCCTAGAAGCCCCAATGTTTGCATAATTCTTCCCAAGGAAGCCATTGGCTCAAATGAAAAAGAGTTATCTGATTCTAAGGTAATGTCTTCTCTTATGTTCTTTTGTTTTATTTTGCTTCTCCAACCCCTTAAACTCTTTTTATTCTTTTATTTTGTAACAAAAACAGTATCTTAAATATACTAGGATGTTTTTATGAGAATTATTTGATTTAAACTTACACACACCTACGTCTAATGGTTAAAGAACATAATGTTTCTGTGGGTGGCGAATTACTGCCTCACGAAACGATGATTGTTCAATCTTCTTTTAACACCTCTCATAGTGGACATTATGATAAAACTATTTTCATATATGATATATATTATATTTTTTTCCTTATTATTCTTTATTTTTCATTTATGTCATACCTTTAGGATTTCCATTATGGGTAAACGCGATAATTTCATTTTAGGAAGTGCGGACTACCGCCCCCTCAAAGTGATTTGAATCGTTAATGCCATATGTGGGATGTATAATGGATGGAGTAAATGGTATTATTAATTATATTATACTGGAATTATAGTATACCTTTATATAATTATAATTTCATTCCATTAAATATGAAATAGAAATGAAAGTAGCATTCATGCGTACGTACGGCTTACCCTCTCCATGAACGGTGCATTTCATTTCTTACCTCTAAATGTTATGTAATATTATTAATGCATGTATATAATGGATATAGATGATATATATGATATCTAAATAATGAATATAATTCTGGATATAATGGATATTTCACCACATGAACAACTAGTAATTATAAGAATTTTATTTTTGACTCAATTACCAAAGATCGACGAAACGACCGTTATTAACTTAAATGACTACATAATTTTCGTAACATTGTAATAAGTGATATAAAAGGGATAATGAACATGAAAATGGTTCTTAAGAATGTAGAGAATAAATCTAGTTTATTATTCTGG
Source organism: Viscum album (assembly GCA_963277665.1). NCBI lineage: Eukaryota > Viridiplantae > Streptophyta > Magnoliopsida > Santalales > Viscaceae > Viscum > Viscum album. The sequence goes on along the minus strand of OY728159.1, from coordinate 595,184,044 downwards.
ATATTAATGAACGGTCGTGTGAAGTCGGACACGAGGTAAGGGAACTTCTTAACCCAATTTCCATTCTTTGGGTTAATCTCCGACTTTCAAATTATGTCCTGATATTATTATGTCATATCTGTTATTTGTACTTTATTTATATGTACTTATAGTGAATACACATAATAGATCTATCTTATTTAAAAAATGAACCTTTTAATGAACTTCGTCTCAATCTCTATTCATTGAGGCATATTTTGTTTTATACACAAATTTTTTCTATACTGTATATAAACCCCTATGACTTTTACATTTATTAAAAAGGAATATTTTTATTCAATACGTTTTACTAAACAAAAAAAAAAGTAATGTTTCTATTTTCATACGTATGCGGCGAGAACTACTTCTCCACCACCATGACCATTATTTGAGTTTTGTCTTCCTCTACAAGCAATAATTTTTTTTAAATGAAAAATAAATACCAAGTTTTACTTTTATTTTATTTTGGTATGGAAAATGGTTTTATTATATCAATGTGTTGTATTGATATATTTTCATTGAAATGTGGAAATTTTTGTGTTTCCTTTATTCCTGTTTTATTTGATACGATTATGTTATGGTTTATGATATGTTTAAACCTATTAATATGAGGAATGCATTGGACTTAATATGTGACGGGTGGAGCCCGCTATAGCTCCTCGATGCATCAGTAGGTCTCATGAGACAAAATAGTGTATTGGAACGAGGCCTTGACGAAATCTTATTTGTAGTCTTGGCATGAGGCCTTGGATATGTGGTTATGATGGTATGGAATTATGCATTTCATCATTATGAAATTGGTTATTGATATTGCATGTGATTATTCGACTAGTATAATATCAATGTGAATAAGAAAATGGCATTATTTCATTTTAATTTTTCCATATTATGCTGGAGTTCAAGTTTAAACATTATTTGTTTTAGTTATACATAGCCGTGAAATGTTTATGGTTATTTATGAAATCTCCCACAATATTGTTATCCTTACTGAGTATCTGAGCTCACCTCTTTCAATGTTTTAATATTTTCTAGGATGTGAAGAAGTATTTTACGAATGACTTGCATGTATAGTAATAAGGGGATATGAGGGTTGACTATAGAGACCATGTTATTGTAGTTTTTCACTTTATGATGTAATGTAACTTTTATGAATGTGTCTAGTGTTTCTAAGGCTACTAAACTAATTGGTGTTTCGAGACTTGATCTTTTGTGATCATGCCAATGTTACGTAATCTTGAAACAACTCTGGGTAACTGGGGTCGGGGCGTTACAATGAAAATCATTGTTTTCATGGTAAATGTGAAAGGGTTTATATGGGGTTAAAACCAAAATATAAAGATAAATAAAAAGTGAAAACCTATATATTTTTTATTTTATGAAAATATTTCAACCGATTATCATAATATATTCAAAATAAATTATTTTTTATCTGCATTGAGTAAATATTTATTTATATTAATTGAATATTTTGAGAAATATCAAGTGTGAAACTACCCACCCTTATAAAAGTGATCAAAATCATCTCATTCCCTCAATACTAAAAAACTATTTTTTAAGGGAATACCTATCCAAATCCATTTTAATAATACCTACCATTCAGGTATAATATCAGAAATAGTGGTCTTATGGTGTTATAAAAAGGAGGTTTTTCGAAGAAGTGGTATCGTTTTTAACCGATCATTTCATTTTTTACTTCTTTTTACTTATCTATAAAATATTTCATAACCATGTGATATAATAACACTAGTATATAAAATATAATTTGGTTTTTTTTGTTTTTTTTACAATAAATATCTATATCATCATCCATCAAATGGGACAGAAAACCATCATTTCTGAGTACGACAGGCATTCACATCCTAAACTGATATAATCCATTTTCCATCGTTGTCTACCATAGATGTAAATAATGTTATAAATAATGATAATATATGATATTAATGACATATTTATCATTATTTAATTATAATATAACAAATTTTCGTTACCCTTTCATTCAATGTAAAATGATAACATTGGTAGTCCATATGTGTGGGAGACCACCTCTAAAAAGTGATGTGATCATTTTTTCTTCACCACATAACATGAATTATGTATCCAAATATTTTTAAATAATTTAAATAATATTTATAATATTGTAATAATTATTTATAGATGAAATAATACAAACCCTATTCCATTAATGATCATTGAAAAATTGTGACATTACTCATGTGTATGAATGACTTATCATCTCTATGATTATATAGTGGTTATGTTTCTTAAAAATCATTCATTAAAGGTCAAAGCAGTATAATTGATGTTAAAAAATGATAATTATTTCATGATTTTTATTTTGTAGATGATGAAAAAATAACCACACTGACAGTAGTCAATATACCCAAGTCTTTTTGACTTATGAATAGTATATTATCAAAATTATCAATGTGAATTTAATTGATTATGTAAATAAATATATCCAGGTAATAGTTAAAATAAAATGAAAAAAAATGAAAAATATTATTAATAAATTATAAATTAACATAATAATTTTATTCATTAAGATAAATAATTTAGGTGACATATCGAACTATAGGTATGATACTTCACTTTAAAAATATTCTTTCCTATTTCCCATAAAAAAATTTCTTCCATAGCCATATGATTTTTTTCGAAAAATGATATAAATAATGTTTTTAATATTATTCTATGATTTTTAAAGTTAATCTAAACCATATTTTAATTTTGGAAAAACATTTTGAATGCTATATTTTTATCAATTTCCAAATGAAGTACTTTGTGCAATTTTATACAAAAACATACAAGGAATGTTTTTTAACTTATACGGCATGAATTGATTTTACTACCATCATGATTGATTTTTTATTTAATGATTATTTTTTTAGTTTACAAGGATATTTTAAATCATGTTTTTATATTTGCATGGAATATTTAGAATAAAATATTTCAATTGGATATGTTAATTTTCCCATGAATGTTTTAATTATCCATATTGGTATTTATATTCACACAAGAAAAACCTTAATTTCAAATATGTTTTATTTTGAAAAGAAATATATATGTACATTATTTATGTTATAGTTCTTATGATTTTTTAATGACTATTATTAGATTTGTTATTTACTATTGGAAAATGAGCCCGTTATATCTCTCCAATGCATTCGGAAAAGGTACAGGGTTAACTGATTATGTTTAACCTAAGAGATTATAGGAATATACAATAATGGATACTCTGAATATGGGGTGGAGTTTATCAATTTGGATTCTCCTAAGTGATTTTGGGAATATATAATTGTTGATATTACATGTGTTACCATGATGGTTATGTCAAGAGTAACTTTGATAGTTATTCCAAGTCTAACCAAGATAGTCATTCTATGTGTACGTAAGAATGATATTAAAATGATAACTCAAGATACCTATATGATTTGTATTGTTTATCTATATGTTTTATAGTATTATTATTATTTCAAAATATAATAGAAAGTATATGATACTTGATAAAGGAAAATATTTACAATTTTTAAAATGATAGTATGAGCTCTTTTTGATTTTAATGAATCCTTAATGAGTTTTATTTTTTATTTAAGATTTATTATGACATATTTTATAAAATATTTTGGCCAGAAAGTTTATTTCTATGGTAAGAAAATGTTTCTTTTACGCCTAATTTTTATTTTGACAATGAATAATTTCAATAAGTATTCAAACAGTATCTAATTGTTTTAGTCTTTTTATCCACCTTACTATGATTTTGCACTGATCACATTCTTTAAAATATTTTTCATAGGGTTGTAAGAAGTGTAGGGATAAGGATGAGGTTACGATAAATAATTTAAATACATTTCATAAAAAAGATACATCATTCTTTTTAATGGTTCCCATTTTTTGGAAAAATTAATTTTGAGTAAAAGTGTCCATTTTCTAATTTTTATGATTTTTAAGAGAGCTTTATGGACAAACTCTATAAAACTATAACCCTAAAATATATTTGGGAAGTTAAAAATGTTAATTATATTTTGAATTTTCTAGAATATGTAATGTTTAAGGATTAGTCCTTACATGTTTCTCAAGAGATAAATATTCTTCAATTATAATATAATGTGATGAATTTTTCGAGCAATTAATAAGAACAAAAAAGGTATTATGTAATTTATAGGTATTTGGGAGTCTTATGATGGGAAAAATAGTTATATTTTTCCATTTACATACTCATATGAATAATAGTTACAAAATAACATTGGAATATTTTTCATCCTTATATTTTTTGTATACTGTGGATCAATATACGATTTTTTCAATTTATCACATCATATTGTCCCACAAGAATTGTTTTTAGATTTCTATAAATATTATTTCTTCCAAGCTGAATAGAGAAGGATGAGTAGTGTGTAATCTCAAAAATTATCTTCATTAATTTGGATTTTAATAGGACATATATATAGGTTACAAACCTCATATATCTATTTTTATTAATGTTTGCATATGGAAAATTTTATACCCTTTTCATTAAATTTACATAATCATTTTAATATTATTTGTTCTTCACATGAATGGATCATTGAGCTATAATTTTAGAGAAATAATATTTCTTTATATCCTATATGTCTTCAGGATTTTATCCTCTAAAAATAATTGAGTATTTGTTTACTATTTATCATGGATAGAGTTGAATGATCTGTACTACTAAGAACATCAACCAAATTATATTCCTTCCATGGGTATTAATGTATTAATAATTCATAATAATTTACTAATTACAACCATCTCTTTGCCTCATTTTAGTCTCCTTATATGGGAATATATATTTCAAAATATTATAATTTTTATTTATATCACACTTTTTTCTATAGAGATAATTTCACTAATCCCAAAATCCAATGATCACCAGTATGAATCCCAAATCAATTGTTTTGAAATTTTTCTAAAATTTTTTAATAGGAATGTGGAACAAGAATTTACGTTATCCTAATACCTCAGAATGTAATATGCGCACTTTCATGATTCCCTACTATATTCAAAAAACCCTTCCCCACAGAAAGGTATTATGTGTATATGTGAGGGGAAAACATCCTTTTTATTTCTTTGATGATTCCTACACATTACTCAAGTTGGAATTTATATTGATGAATACGTTTCACCTAAAACATTGATAATATCCTTTTAAAATGAGAAAACAATATATTACAATTATAGTGGTGAGTCTAGTAAATTACATGGTAACATCCATATTTGTTAGATCTACTGATATTTTCTTATTTTTATTACATGATCTATGGATTATACTTTCTACATCCATAATTCATGGTTTCTAAATTTAGTATACATTTTCTCATTTCTGAAAGACTTTAATACAATTTTAAAGGATATTTGTGTCATCCATTCAATTCGAATATATAAAAATATCTTCTATAAAGAAAAATTGAAATTGATGAATATAGTATATAAATAGTATATTTATTTGACCCAAGATGATCATGGGAGAGTTGAAAAATTGAAATGGTATCACTATAAATTCATAGTTTATATAATTTATATGGAAATATGTATTGGAAATATAATCACATGTAACATTGAACAGATGATATCTTGATCAGATGGTATTTTTTGAGAACAATAACATCATTTTAGTTGAAAAAAATAGATACTTAATATTGTGTGGAGAATTCTTATTCATGATAGAAATTTTATTAACATATATGAGGATAATCAATGAAAAGATGCATTGAATCGTCCTTATCATAAAAAATAGGACTAATTCACTCCACATTGAAGCACTAGGGTGTATTAAAACCATTTCTATATTCCCATATAGTTGTTTCATGAATTCCTCTAATTAGATGAGATCTATTCTAAATAGACACATTTGTAGATGAATTTATCTAGGATGATTTGTATTTTAAACTAAACCTCAAGCTCTTGCGAATGACCAAGATTTCGATCAAGATATTCATTAATATATTCGCATATAAAATGTTTGTTTAAGACCCAATACATATCTGTTAGTTATATTCTAACATTTTCATTGGTTTTCCATTTTGGTTGGTTGAGTACTAATGATAAGGATTTTAGAGGATTCCTTTACCGGTAAAATTAGTTATTTGTTGGAATGTTTAGTATGAAACCATAATTATTACATTCTTATGGGGATTTAAACATTGTATAATGGGGATGAACAATGTGTAATAATCTCCAAGAATATTTCATGAATACCATTATTATGTGAAGGGTTACACACCCTTCATATCTTACATTCCATGTAAATATTATTTCATGACCTGTCTTCAGGGCTCGTGTCATGACTACCCCAAACCCGCCTTCCATCGACCAGGGGCTAGAAACTAGCACAAAAGTCTTAATCCCCATAAATGGGATGGAATTTCCTTTAATTCTGTAACACACATAGTTTGAACACAAGCAGTAGAGGCAGAAAGTACTGATATAGAAAAATAAACGTGTGCTGAAAGTAAGTGGGCCAGTATACAAACCCAGCTGAACAACAAGTAAAAGTACGGGTAAAAAATGGAAAACAACTCCTAGTTCATTGACCAGGGAATCCTACCTGAAGGGAAGGTACAAAACTTGAAAAACTCGTCCCTACGGTACATGCGTCTAGTCCATCTCTGAGCAGCCTCATTTCTATCACCCTCAGCCTCGATCACTGTTGTCTGACTTTTTCATAAAATAGAACAAGGTGTGGGCGAAGCCCGTGCAGTGTTGGGTAAAACAATACTCTGTAGGGGACCCCGAGACCCCCGAAGGACTCCCAGAATACACTAAGGATAACCACATAAGAAAGATACAAAAAATAATTATCAACCCACCAAACATAGGTATATTCCCATACATATACCAATGTTACATTGTTCGACTCCAACTCTCGAGCCCAAGCATAACCCATTCTACAGAGGAAGTAAATTCAATCACCACAATGATAATGGTTGAAAGAAATGACTCAATTCACAAAGGTATACATCTTTTGTAGAGTGGAAGAGATGATCAGAAGTAGTCACAAATTCATCTATGTTGTCAGACCCACACAGGATATAGGACCAGCTAAGCTATCAGACCCACATAGGATACAGGACCAGATATTTTGTCAGACCCACAAAGTATAGAGGAAAAAAAGTCAGAAATGTCGGACCCACGGATGATCCCGGAATAGTAGTCATAGATGTCAACCCCATAGAGGATTCCAGTATATTATTCATCGATGTTGGACCCATAGAGGATCCTGGTACAATATCTTCACTTTCGAACCCACAGAGAATCCTATCATCTCATTCGTAGAAAGCCCTAGGGTTCCCCCACACAACACACTTGATTCTGGGAGGGTCCGCACCTCGAGCCAAGTGTCAATAAATAAACTATCACAAGGTCCTATTTTGATGTATCCCATATTTCTGTGTCGTCATAAGGAACCCAACACAATAGACGGAATGTTAAAAAGATGCCTAGTCTAAGATTTATTGGCATTTCCGTTTTAGGGGAATGATTGGTTTTTAGGCTTAATCCAACCCGGTCGTACTCCAAATACATCCAAACCTCAAGTGAAGTATTTCAAATAATTCTATCATCCATGAAATCTATCATCGCAGATGGTACATCAACCAGACAGACAAATCCCAAGATAGGGGCGAAAAAGTTAAAATGGCCATAGCGGGTCCGGGTTCGGTCCTACCCTATCAGACCGACCCGACCTAACCCCGTCCAAATCGTGTGCAGCCCGACCCCAGTGGTCGGCCCGACCCATGTGAGAACACTGAACCAAGGGAGAAGTATAGCACTATGGGGCGGCCTGTCCCGACCTGTGGCAGCTTGATTGAGGGTCGGTCGGCCCCGTGGAATCCCATCCGGCCACCCGAGGGAGGGGGTGCCTCGCCCCTCCACAGTTCATCGAACAGAACTGGTGCCTTGCACTGCTTTATAGAATGCGGGACCCGGGTGGTCTTGCATGTTTGGTTCCACGGTGGTCGGCCCAGCCGACTGCAACCGCACATCCATGGTGGCGTGACGGCACCGCGGTCCTCCTTCTATCTGCACAGAGTGACGGCGCCACGCTTCTCTATCCGTCGCTGCCCTCCTGGCTATAGTTCCTATCTGGTTCAGCGCGATGGCACTGCACCCCTTTATCGCGGCCCACACTGGTCATGATTCCGCACCTCTGGCATGGGGCGGTACGACGGCTCTGCGCCTCTTTCATCCACCATGGTTCTTCTAGGGTGCGTTGAAATGGCACCACACACTTCTGGCTCCGCCTCTGATTTCAACCAAACCAGAATCAATGGAGGTATATCGATCCATGTTTCTTCAGCACGCGCCCTCCACATTAGGTGATAACAGTTGGCCACCATCAAACCAAGATAAACGTCGAATAATGAGGGTAAATTCATACATTAAAATAATCAAATCCCCCTACATTGATTCAATGATTTTTCATTGACAACGGCGTCATTACGTTGACATCGGAGGGCATTTGAGGAAGAATTTTCGTTGACATTCTTTGTGGGCGGCTCCTTCTCTTTTAGCTTAGTCAAAGATCAAGGATGGTCTTCATCGTTCTTCGGAGATGTGGAGTGTTCTTTGTTGGGTGGATGTTGTTCTTCCAGGTGTTCTCCCAAAGATCCCCCAAAGAGGAATCACCAAGCCAAAATAAAATAATAAGTTCACTATTATTTTAATGTTTTTATGCATTTCAAAAGAATTCAATAGAATTCATATCACTACAAATTAAGTAGTTAAGGCATTAATTAATCCTTAGCTGTGTTGGCACCATTATGAGGGAAGGAGGAAATGGTCCACAAAAAATTGGAGTTCCAAGGGTTAAAGGGGGGTTAAGGGGGGTTTGAGCTCATGTGGGTCCCACAACACAATATCCTCCCAAGGGAGGTTATGTGCGGGTGGGCCCCACCTCAAGCCTCCCTTTGGAGGTTTTAACTACCAACCAAATAAAAATATGTTACACATATTTTTACATAATTTTATATACAATACCCAAAAATTAACTTCCAACCTCGATAAAACACAACTGCAGTAAAGGTATCCTTATTCGAAAACTGGCATTGTGAGTTCAACAGTGTCCTCATATTTCAATTCCAAGCACCAGTTCAAAAGATATAAAATCTCGTAACTACGTTTACTGAACGTACCCGAAAAAAAGTTTGGAAAATTATTATTAGTCACCATCGACTCGTGCCGGTCAAGGTTATGCTCTGCCAAGGTGAAACATGCCCCAAAGAACCCAACGTTACTCTCAGATTTTCAATCCGACTCACAATTTAGATGCTAGGAATTTTACAATAAAAAAATTATCACTTATTTATTTTATTTTCGGCCAAACACTAACTTTTTCTGGTTTCCCACGCTGGCCAATGTTAGTATCTACATAAATAAAGAATTCCCTCACAAGTTCAGTGGTGGTCTCAGATTTTTAATCTGGGCTACCATTTGTGAGTTATAACAATTTGAAAAATAAAATAATTTATTTAATTATTTTATTTAAGGTTATGCCATTTTTGTGATTTTTCACAGGAGGCTCGTGCCGACTAATAATCAGTCATTCCTAGAGTAAACCCACCATCTTGAGCACAACGGTGCCCTCTGATTTTGGATACGAGTAACAGTTTATGATTTCATTCAATTTTTCAGGAAAAATACTTACGCTCGTTAATTTATGCTTAACAAAACATCATAAATTGATTCTGGGCACACCAAGACTCGAAATCAAGCACCGCCAAAAACTACGGACTCATAAAATTACCATGCATTAAAAAAAATCATGGAATTTCCAGGTCTTCACATTCTCCCCACCAAAGGGATTTACGTCCCCGTAAGCTTCAACTCACACTAATGGATTAAATGGGGGTACTGAGCATGCATCTAAGCATCCCAATCCCACGTGATCTCATGGAGGTTTCTATGCTACCAATGATCACGCACCAGAGGTATAAACCGTCCACGAAGGACCAACTGCTGTTGATCCTCAATATCTACTAGAACCTCTTTGAATTTCACCCCGTCATCGATGTCTAGTTCCCCATGGTTGATGATGTGGGACGTTTCGTGCTCGTATATTCTCAACTGAGATACATGGATGACGTCATGCCCCCGGTGCAACTGAGGTTGATGGGAAAGGCATTCCGCCACCTCATCTACTCTGCTGAGGACCTCGAATGGTCCGATAAATCGTGGAGATAACTTATCGCCTCTGCAAAATATCTGTAGACCTCGTCCAGGTGAGACCCATAGAAAGACGTGGTCACCATCCTTGAACCTTAGTAGTCTCATTCTTCTATCAGCATATGACTTCTGTCTACTCTGTGCAGTCTTCATCTGCTCCTAGATGATCTGCACCTTCTCCATGGTAGCTCGTACCATCTCTAGTTAATAGGAAGTGGGCGGACTTGTTGAGTCGGTTGATGATCACCGAAATAGAGTCATGTCCCATTGATGTACGTGGATGAATCATCACTAAATACATCAATATCCCAACCTACTTCTTCTATGGGACCTAATAATGGTTCAACCAAGCCTGCTGGTACCTGGTGCTTTGCCTTCACTTACTGACAAGTGAGGCATCGTGAGACAAACTTAGCTATCGCCTTCTTCATACTTGGACATCGGTGCTGTCGTCGAAGGTCCTGGTACATCTTAACGACTCCTAGATGTACTGCTAGAGGTGATGTGTAGAACAACCTCAAAACTTCCTCTTATTGTGCTACAGGAACCATATTACGTCCCCTAAAGAGAATAACGTGATCCACTCCTTCAGAAAATCTTTTAGGTGCCTTCCCATTGGATATCTGGGCACATCATGTCTCCCAGTCAGCGTCTCTGCGGTGCGCCTAACGGACTCACTAAAGAATTGGGGGAGTGACTATAAGAAACTGCAGAAAGGTAGCTCTGTTTCTATCCATAAAGGATATCTGTAAGGTGGCTAGCTGCTCTATCGCCACTCCTAGTAGCTGTATATTAGACCTCTTGCTGAGTGCATCTGTAACAACATTTCCCTTCATAGCAGTATATAATATCTGGAATTTATTTTCCTGGAGGAACTCGAGCCATCGTCATTGTCTCAGGTTTAGGCCCTTCAGAGAAAAGATATACCTAAGAATCTTGTGATCAGATTACATGGTAAAATTTTCACCCAAAAGATAGTGCTTTCACATCATCAAGTCGAACACCGCTGCAGCTAACTTCAGGTCATGGGTAGCGTAGTTCTGCACGAGATGTCTCAACTGCGGAGAACCATATGTGATCAGGGCTAGCTCCTGTATAAGGACACACCCAAGTCTCTTACCTGATGCATTGCAATAGACTACGTACCCAACAACCTCCTCTGGTAGCCTCAATATGGTCGCTCTAGTCATCCTCTACCTCAGCTTCTGAAATCTCTGATGGTATCTCTCTGAACACATGAAGAGTTTCCCCTTTATTGTCTAGGCTGATTGTGGTGCTGCAAATCTGGAGAAGTCTGGAACGATCGTTCAGTAGCCTTTAGCCAAAGCATAATTTCCTCCCCCTTTGGGCGGTAATCATGGAAACATCTTTTGAAAAGATGTCGCCATGTATTGTCACTCCTGTTTGGAACTCAACACTCAAAATGCCTTCTGCCACGAGGGTACAGTTGGCCGACTCAAGAGTGATCTGATGCACCCTCCTATGCATGATTTAAATCTCTGCTGCCTGGATTTCATTTTTTTTCACTGAAAAAGGAAAACCTCATCCTAGCATTATAAATAAACTAAAACCTTTTTTCCTAATTCATTCAATCTATGTATGACCTGTGGTTGCACAGTCCATTCACAAACTAACGTCGTAAGGCCTCGACGCAGCCACCAAGAGGTTACAACCGAAACTCTCACCTCTAGCGTCAGATCACAGCATTGTCATATGTGTGATTGTCGAGTCTCCTCCCAAATGTATCTCCAGATGTGAGGGTCAAGTCAATGATTTAACTAGAAACTCTACGTATGGGAAAAGATTCATGGAAAGTAGAAATCATTGGTACCTATGTCTATTGATACGGCAACTAGTATTAGATACATGTTGTACCTCAAACCATTCATAGTTCCCTTGGGTTACACACCTTGACCGCATGCAGCTATTCTATTCACCTACCCTCCAACACCCTGAGCCTAGTGGTGAATACAAAGGCGGGTGGTTGTAACATGTCAAAATGTTCACCACCTCATGCTGCTCTCCTAGCTCTACTTCCGTATCTGTTGTCCTGCAGATTCATTTTCATGAACACTTCCACTTCTCAAAACGTTCTACACACTCATGTCTCTGAGACTGGTGCTAGTTTCATGCTTTCCAACTACTAACATTCACTGGTTGTATCCGCTCATCCAATGAACATTCAACCACAAAGGTTATCTCTAGCACCCTAATATATGTAGGAATGCATAGTGGAAAAAATTATGGATGTGATATCCTTAAATACACCTCACTTTGAGGTCTGAGCTATAAAGCACTGATCCTATCATATTCATAGAGTAATAGTAAAGATCGATATGCCTCGATGAATACTCAGCTACCGACACATAATACTGCCGAAGATGTATAATCTATAAAAAACACTCATCCTCATCCTCAAGCCAGTCCTCAGCCGCCTGTGGGTCAGGCTCTCCTCGTAACATTAGGGATATCTTGTGCTGAAACACATGTAATTCATTAAGCCTACAAGTGTCCTCTACTGGTACCACCGGTAGTGTCTGTTGACCAACATGCAGTGATATAGTTGGCACACTACCTGAAGGTGTCATCATGGAAAATGATCCAAGTACCGAAACCTCATCACTATGTGGGCGATCCTCTTGGTCAATCACTAAAAAAATATTATTATATATGATCAAAATATCTTTTAATAGTGCCTCGACTCGGCGGAAATCTCCAGTAATCACCTCCATCCAGTCCTATGCTGCCTGGGAATCTGTCTCGCCTTGAAACCTCAGAGGCCTCTGCCGCTGGAACTCGTGCAACGCGCTCAGATGGCGTGTACCTTCCTCCAATGCGACTAATGGAATCTTCTACCCAAAGTGTGGTGTTGCTGTTGGTACACCACCTAAAGGTGCGAACATAGTAATATGTCCCTAAACCGGAGCCTTGTCGCTCAGTGGGCCGTCATCCTGTACTATCTTGAAAACCCTAGCTGGTTGTCTACACAGCGGCATCCTATTCAGGAAATGTTGTGCCAGATTCAACAGGTTAAAATAGTATACATGGTGAGCTGACACAAAGTAATCATGAAGAAAACTTTTTCAAATGAAACACACATGCAATTCGTGTTTTTGTGCACTAAGTCGAAGATTAGAAGTCAGAGTCCTAGTGTATGGATACGTCGGCCGCCGCCCCCACATCGATTTCTCAAAACTGAGAACCACCCCCAAAACACTTAACACTATATATGATAAAAGAATAAGAGTCCAAGTTCTGTGGTAGAACCGACTTTTCTAATACAAATTTTTCATGACCCTTCCTCGGTGCCTGTCCCATGACTACCCAAGCCCACCATCCATAGGCCAGGGGCTGGCGACTAGCACCAAAGGTGTAATCCCGATAAAAGGGAAGACGTTGCCTTTAATCCTATAACACAAATAGTTTGAACACAAGCAGTAGAGGAAGCAAGTACTAATATATAAAAATAATTGTGTGTTGAAATTAAGTGGGCTAGTATACAAACCCAACTGAACAATAAGTGAATGTACATGTAAAAAGGGAAAAACAGCTCCTAGTTCATCCACCAGGGAATCCTACCTGAAGGGTAGGTAGAGAACTCGAATAGATCGTCCATGTGGTACGTTCGTCTAGTCCACCTCCGAGCATCCTCCAGTCAGTCACCCTCATCTTTGACCACTTTAATCTATCGTCTACATAGAACACAACAAGGTGCGAGTAAGGCCTGTATAGGGGTGAGTATAACCATACTCAATAGGGGACCCCAAGACCCCTGAAGGTCTACTAGAATCCATAAGGATAGCCACAAGAGAAAGATACAATCACAAAGTATGAACCAACCCTACTTAGGTATATTCCCATACATATACCTAAGTTACACAGTCCGACTCCCACTCTCGGGCCTAAGCATAACCCAGTCCACAATGTAAGTAAAGTCAATCACCGCGATGATAATGGTTGAAAGACATGACTCTGCTCACATAGGTATATATCTTTCGTAGAGTGATAGAGATGATAAGATTTATTCACATATTCATCTAAGATTTCGGACCCACACAGGATATAGGACTAGCTAAGCTGTCAGACCAACACAGGATACATGACTAGCTATTCTGTCGGACCCATTCCGGATACAGGAACAGATGTTAGAAATGTCGGACCCATAGAGGATCCTGGTACAGTAATCATTGTTGTTGTACTCATAGATGATTCATGTATAGTATTCATCACTGTTGAACCCATGGAGGATCTAGGTACAATATCATCATTGTTGAACCCATGGAGGATCCTGTCATCTCAGTCGCAGCTAGACCTAGGGTTCCCGCACACAACCCGATCGATTCTAGGAGGGTCCGCTCCTCGAGCCAGGTGTCAATACATCAACTATCATGAAGTCTTGATTTGATGTATCTCATAGTTCCGACTCATCATGAGGAACCCAATATGATAGATGGTGCCTCAAACGGACACCCGGTCTGAGAGTTATCAGCATTTCCGTCCCAAGGGCCCTGTTGGTTTTTAGGCTTAAACCAACCTGGCCATACTCCAACTGCATCCAAACCTCAAGTGGAATATTCCAAACAATCTTCTAACTACAATACTTATATCACCACAGGCGGTATATCAATCGGACATACAAAGCCCAAGATAGGGGTGACAAGGTGAAAATGGAAATTGTGGTTTCGGGTCCGGTCTGACCCAGTCGGACCGACCCGGTCCGAACCAGGTGTGGCCCGACTAGAGTGGTCAGCCCGACCCAAGTGAGCGGCCCGAACCAAGGGAGTGTCCTGGCCCTAAGGGGTGGCCCGTCCCGATGCCACGGCCCAGCTTGAAGCCATGGCCCAGTCCGGCCGAGGGGTGACCTAGCAGGCCATGCGAGGGCGGGGGCATCGCGCCCCTCCCCGGTTCGTCAAAATGAACCGGCGCCTTGTGGGGGTTCAGGGGTTGCGAGACCCAGGTGGTCCCGCATGTCCAAATCCATGGTGGTCGGTCTAGCCGGCCCCCACAGCACCTCCACTGTGACGTGACGGTGTTGTTCCATCACCACCATGGCCCTACCTGGCCGTGCCCTTCGGCTCCACCACGCGGCGTGACGACGATGTGTTTCTCCATCCGCTGAGGCCCTCCCGGCCGCAGTTCCTATCTGGTGCGGCGCAACGATGCCACACCCCTTTGTTGTGGCCCACCCTGGCTATCGTTCCGCACCTCCGGCATGGCATGACGCAACTGCGCCTTACTTATTTCATCCACAACGGTTCCTCTACGGTGCGGTGCGATGGCACACTCCCTTCCAGATCCGCCTCCGACATCAACCAAACAAGAATCAACGGAGGGACATTGGGCCTTGTTTTTTCGGCTTGTGCCCTCCGCATTAGTTGATAACAATTGGCCACCATCGAACCAAAATAAACGTCGAAAAACGAGGGTAAATTCATAAATTAAAATAATCAAATCCTTCTACCTTGATTTGATGATTGGTCATTGATGATGTCGTCATTTCATTGACGTCGGAAAGCATCCAAGGAAGAATCTTCGTCGAAATTTTTCACGGGAGGCTCCTTCTCTTTTAGAATGGTCAATGATCGAGGACGGTCTTCATTGTTTTTCAGAGATGAGGAGCGTTCATTGTTGGGTGGATGTCGTTCGTCCAAGAGTTCCCCTAAAGCTCCACCAAAGAGGAATCGCCAAGCCAATGAAAATAGCTTCCTATTATTTTAATGTATCGATGAATTTCAAAAGAATTCAAAAGAATTAATATCACTACAAATTAATTAATTATGGAATTAATTAATCCTTAGGTGTGTTTGCACCATTATGATTGAATGTGGAAAGGATCCACAATAAATTCAGATTTCCAAGGGTTAAAGGGGAGTTAATGGGGGTTTGAGCTAGTGTGGGCCCCACCACATAATATCCTTCCAAGGGATGTTATGTGAGGGTGGTCCCCACCTCCAACCTACATTTGGAGGTTTTAACTACAAACCAAATAAAAATATGTTACACATATTTTTACATAATTTTATTTAGAATCCCTAAAAATTAACTTCAGACCTCGATAAAACACAACTGTGGTAAAGGTCTCCTTAAGCGAATACCGGTGCAGTGAGTTCATCGGTGTCCTCGAATTTCAATTCCGATCACCAGTTCAAAATATATAAAATCTCTTGCGTAAGTTTACTGAACGTAGCCGAACAAAAGTTCAAAAAATTATTATCAGTCACACTCGACTCGCGCTGGTCGAGGTTAGGATCTGCCTAGGTGGAACATGCTGCAACGAATCCAATGGTACTCTCGAATATTCATTCTAATTCAGTTTTTATAGGTTATGAATTTTACAATAAAATAATTGTCACTTAATTATTTTATATGTGGCCAAAAACTAACTTATTCTGGTGGCCCGCACCGGCCATAGTTAATATCATATTAAATAAAGAATTACCTTATGATTTCAAAGTTGGTCTCTAATTATTAATCTGAGCTACAGTTTTTGAGTTATAATTATTTGACAAATAAATTAATTTATATAATTATTTTATTCACGGTTATACCATTTTTTGGATTTTTCACAGGAGGCTTGCACCGACTAAACATAAGTTTCACCTAGGGTAAACCTACCATCCTGAGCGCAACGGTGCCATCGGATTTCTGATCCAAGTAACCATTTAAAAGCTATTCCACTTTTTCTGTAAAACTACTTACGCGCCTTATTTTAAGCTTAACAAAAGTTCAGTAATTGATTTCGAGCACACCAGGTGTCGGATTCAACCGTCGTCAGAAACTACAAACATGTAATATTTCCATGTAATAAAAACATTTACACGGTATTTCTAGGTCATTACATATTAAATATTTAAATTTTAATAAAAATGATGGGTTTTTTGAATACATAGTACTAGAAAATTATAAGACATGAAATGGGGTTGCACACTGTGTAAAATCTAGAGTGTTGGTTTTATGTAGGTATATCAGGTGAAATTATTACATCCTTCCTCAATGTATTATTTCTAATATCAAAGAGGCTCTTCATTGGAGATATTAGATATCCTCAATCCCCCCAGATAATATTTTTTGCGATAGATCATCGTGTTGGGTATGTTGTGTCTCTTTGGTGTTGTGTTCTCCAAATCTCATTCACCTCTCTATTCTTGGATCCTTGGAGTTTGAAATATTATCTTGGGAATTATAAATAAAAACTATGTTTTATCGAATCATGATTCATGGTTTAGTTATTAGATCATTCAATCCATTTTACATTGGTGAGTCCCATTGTGGGAGTTGTGATTCCTTGAAAGGGGTATGGGTTTCCGTTTATGGTCAGACAATTGAAAAAACATTGAAATTATTCTTGTTTTAAATTTCATTCAATTGAATTATGAAACACCCAATATTATTCAAATTGGGATTGAAATTGATATGGTATGTATTTTTGGTAAAACCCCAAATTTCAATAGAAATGGGTACTGGGAAATATTTTAAAACTTATTGAAATTGTGAAATGATTTTAGAATTTATTTTGAGAAAAAATGTATCAAATTGAAATGATAATAACATATTATTGGATTGGTTTGAAATCATATGAAATGATGAAAAGAATTTATTTTGTTTTTTCAGAATATAATTTGTTATATATAAACATGAAATGGGGAAATTGTATTCTAAACTAATTTCAAATGGTCATCCCATTTTTGATTTATCAATTGGGAACATGTGAGACTGGGTAGTTACTAGTTAATCATTAACAAGCATGCTAGGATGGTATTTCCCTTACAGTAGATTGATGATGAAAACTGTAAAAAAATAATAGTTTTATATATCATATTCCATATGGGATATAGATTATTTCTATTTGGTGTAAAACTATGGGAAGTGTTTAAAAATACATATCGTGATCACTGATATGAGATATGTGAGTATCCTATAACTGGAATCTACCATACATCGAGGAAGATGAATATATTGATTACGCTGAATATTTTATTATAAATGATAATTATTGTGAAACCTTAATACTCAAGCCTAGTGATTTATATAATATGTTTTCTATAAATTTTTAATTTAATCCATGTTTAATTTTTTTTCATAATTTGAAAGGGAAATAATATTATTTTAAAAATGAAATTATACAACCATGACTGTTTTGGTTGAAATATAAATGGTTAATTGTTTATTATTATGAAATCTTGTTATGGAACACTTTGTGTGACCATAGAGGGACATTTAGATAATAACCTAACTTCTCCATTGATAATTTTTATATATTTTTTCTTCTATGTACGAGTAAAGGGAAAGCGCCACATGGAAGAGATTTTACACCGTGATCCTTTGGGGCTTGGAGGGACATGTCCTTTGCGAAAATCATCTTTTCATATAAGACATTGCATAATTTAATGATGCAATATGTTTTTTCATATACCTATTTTATTTTTGGTAACAACCCCCTTTCTATTTTTTCATTATTCTGATGTGTTTCAGTTTTCTTCTATTGTTTCTTTGTATTTGTTTTCCCGGTTTTATCATATGTGATACTAGGGGTTAGTCACCGACCAGTGGGGATCAGAAAAACCCATTAGGCTATGTAATTGTATGATTCAATATTAGAGTACAAGGGTATATGGGATGGTTTTTTACAATGTGGTTTCAAAATTTTAGGTTAATAATCATTCCTTGATTTCATTATAAAGTTTAGATATCTTGTTAGGACATGGGTGGTAGTTGCGAGTGAGTTCTTTGCCATATATCTTCACAATGAACCGTAATTACCCATGGGTGGTTTGGGAATGGAATCTTGAGTATTAGTTATATTTTTTCCTATTTTATATTTGGATAGGTAAAATACAAATCTTACATTCTTATCGTAAACGATTAATTTATAATTTTCTATTATTAGAGTGTGGATATGAGTAATCTTTTGATGTATTCAATATTTTTATCTGATGTTTTATAGCATAATTCCTCTAGGATGACATGTGAGTGGGATCCTAGAGGAGGTTTCAGATGATCAATAACATGTAAATCCACATGTGGACAAATCCCTAGGGCTGGCCCCTATTCTCATTCCCGCTCAAGATCTAGTGGTGAAACCTCATATGGATGAACCTAAAAATCAATCATAGAAGTTCCTTAAATAGAATATGACTTCATTCTATGGTTACAATGACCCTCAGGTGGCTGTGTATTGGTTAAGAAAGATTGATTTTTTTATTTCAAGGAAACTCATGCAGATGTTAATGAAATGTGTGAAACCTTCAAGCTAGAGGGACCTTCTATGAGATGTTGGTACATGATAGCGATAGTGATGAAGCATGAGGGTTTATAGTGTAATGACATAAATGTTATTTTTACTAACCTATTCTGTCTTGATTTTATTGTGATGGATAAGGCTAAAATTTTTCTCATACTCCAGCAGGTTGATAGGACCATGAATGAAAATGTGAACCAATTAACTGATCTTTTGTAGGATTCACTTCATATTATACCAAATGAGAATATGAATACTCGATAGTTCAATATGGGAATTTGATATGATATTCTTTATCTGGATTTTATACTGAATCGTTTATCTTATGACAAATTGAAGGATTGGTTGTTGATGTTTAAACATAATATGTATGGTATCTTTGGTTTGTTAGGAGTTTCCTTTCCTCGAAGAAAATGTTATAAAAATTACCATAGAGGTAATTTTAATCATGACGGTTCTTGTGGGGCATCGTGATATAAGAGTTATTATAGACCTCATATTGTGCCTGGAAGAGGCTCTTTGAATTTCATAAGGTTTGGAAAGCATAGGAATTGAAGTAGGTTACCCAAAAAAACCCAAGATATGTGGTCCCTATTGTCAGCCAAGACACTTGAGGAAATTATTTTATATCTATTCTACTCCACGTAGGTTCATAGGCTAATCAGAACCAATAAGTACTATGGCGAAATCATATTCTTCAAGATATCTGGGTATCCAGCCACATGCATCTATAATGAATCTTTTTCATGTATTAAGAGTATCTAGAGGATGTGGATATGTGTCCATCAACTATGATATGTACAATAACTATACCTTCATCTTTAGTGAATTCTATATTTGATACTAGTGAATCTCATTAATTCATTTAGGCAGATATTTTAAATTTTCTAAATCATACTATAGAGATTTTCTCTTATCAGATGGATTTTACTATACCCCTCAGAACTAAGAGAGTATATAGTCTCCATTTTCCTTCATATGTGTTTTATTTATCAAATATTTAACTTACATAGGAATTTATGGTTTACAAAATGAATCGTATTGATTTCATTTTTGGGATGGATTAGATCAATAATAATAAATAATGAATTGATTTTTATCTTTGAAGACTCTACATTACTTTTCCTGGAGCTTTGAGGAAGAATGGGACCTGAGGTTATATTGGGATGAACCATATTTTCCAAATATAGAGATGTAATATCAGTGTTCACTTTTGATATAGTGCATGAATATTTGATTCTGGATCACCCTTAATATGACGTTGAGATTCATGATGTTTTCCCTTTTAACATCTTGTTTTTTCCATTGTTAGGGAGGTAGAATATTATATTTAGTATGATCCTGGTTATCACCTAGTTTCTATACCATCTTATTTTATTACATGAGCTATGATGAATGATTTACAGAATAAATTAGATGATCTCTTAGATAAAGACTTTATACACCCGAGTGTTTCACCTTGGTGGATTCTTGATCACTTTTTAAATAAACATGATGAAACACTTCAGTTATATTTTTTTCCGAAATATCAATCAAGTCACATTTAAGAACAAGTATTTTTTGCCATGTAATAATTATCTATATGACCAAATAAAAGGGGAGAAGTTGTTATTTAAGATTTTTATTCACTCGGGTTATCACTAGTTGAGAATAAATGAATCTATTATTCAAAAAACCACCTTCTAGAGTATTAATCACAATTATGAGTACCTTTTCATGATTCTTTTCTAACCTTTTATCTTTTAATATTTATTCCCTTGATGAATATTAATTTCCATGAGTATCATCATATTTCCATGGTGTCCCTTTGGATGATATTTTAGTTTACGGTGTGTCCATGGAGGATCATGTGATTCACCTAAGAGAAGTTATGTATTTTCTCATAATCCATCGACATTATGAAAATATATTGATATGTAATTTCTAGAATCATGAAGTGATTTTTTGGGGACATGTGGTCATAGAATATGGTATTTTAGTTGATACTATGTATGTGAATGTGGTAATGATGTTGTATAAACCATGTAATGTTATTGATATTCAGTTCATTATGGGTTTATACTGATAGTATATATGGTTCATAAAGGATTTATCAAAGTCAATTCTCTAGTGACTGGTCACACTCAGATGGGAGTAATTGTTTCTTGGGAAGAGATATGATAGTGTTATTTTTATGAGAAAATCATATTTTGACTTATTCAGTTATATTGACTCTTCTAGAGGCTGGGTAGGGATATCTGGTCTTCTGGAATGCCTCAGGTTTGGGTTTGGGTTTTTTTTATTAAACCAGGTTGTCATGTTGTTGGCTATGGCTATTATAAGCTTTTGTCACATTATATAAAGTATAAAAAACATGACCATGAACATGAATATGGGATTAATTCACTTAATTTTTAGAGAAATTACCTTTTAGTAGAAACGTTTTTTTGTATTATAACCACGTAGATGTGAGATATGTCATATCTAAAAAAGTATTTGAGTCTATAACCGAGGTATTGGGTGGAGCCCGAGCAGCCTTTTGATTTTAGTGTTTCCTCTACCCTGAGGAAGGGGAATGTCATCAAAAATTCCTTAAACAAGAATATTCCAACAAAATTTGTGAATGAATCATTGAAATAATGGATCATAATGGATATTTTTTCATAGTTTCATATTGGATTTTGGGAAATGAGGCTGAGGTTGTTGTTTATAGTTTTCAATTGACCTATGATCTTCGCAAGATGTTTCTTTAGAAACCGAATCACAAAGGTGAATTTAATAAAATTGTAGACTATTATTATTATGGGGATACCATTACTAAATATTTTTTTAATCCATGTAAGATGTCATATTTTTTAGAGTCAGTTTTTATGCTTTTATCTACAATGAAATTTGTGATGGGTGATTTCCATAATTCCTAGTGGGATGTGCACCTAGAAATAACATCGACATTATATGAAATGTAGTGACAACTATACTGGCTGAGTATGATACATGACATTGCTATTTTTTCTCATTTCTATAATTTCCAACATGCCAAGGTTGATAATAAATGAACTTTGGTTTTTCATAAACCACATCCAATTCCGACATAGAAGTTGGATGAGATCTCTATGTAATTTTTTGTTCAATTTTTGATACCCAGAGAATGAAGAATGTGATTCGGGTTCTTATTAATAGATTTTTCAAATTTCATCACTCTATACACATTGGTGTTAAAACAAAATTTGGGGAGTTCTTAAATCATGATGTGAGAATGATTATTCATTTTCACATAGATCCATCTTTTATAGTGTCTAATCTGTATCCTCATTTTACATGTCACTTTTAGAGAGTCCTTTAATAGGAACTAGGATCTCAGGTTTATTTTATTATACAATACCATTCGTAAATAGATAGATAGACTTATAAAGATATTCATATTCCTGAGGATATGATTCATGACCAAGTCCTTAATTTTGGTGGATCGTAGGATGACAATTTTGGTCTGTTTTAGTTTTGGTACAATGATAGTTAACATTACACGACCATAATGGATATTTTTAGGAATTTTATGGAAGAAATATACCTCTATATATTGTTAGTTAAAGATATATGAAAATTACTTAATTAGACTAGAATTGGTTCAAGAGACAATAACTAAGGTTCAATTATTTTCAGAGGATGCAGATGGCATAATGAGGATATAAAACATATTATAATTTCTATTGTAGAACATATGAATTATTTTTTTGTGATCATGTGTTATTTAATGTTTCAACATATTTGGGTGATCAATTTCATGGGTCACAAGGGAATATTTCTCCCTATATTTTAAGCTATTTTAGGTTGTTGAGTATGTGGGGAATGTGGATTATCATTTAGAACATTCTACTAAGTTGATGTTAATACATGACATTGTATATTTAACTTAGCTTCCAAAATATATTTATGACCCATCTCATGTTTCTAGCTTGATTGATCATGGTTTTGATCATAATTTTTCCATGACTCAACATCTAGCCAAGATATTTGATTTTTAAACCAGGGTATATTGTTGGAGGATGATACCTTTAGTAAATTTTTTATCGAATTAATGTTATAATTTTAATGATTTTTGGGAGCGTGAGGCACTGATGAAAGAGAAGTAGCCTCACCTTTTTGTTATGGATGCTTCATGATAGGGTTTATGGGTACATATTTTTTTATTGTGGGAAGGTTGTAACACCCCATTACATTTCTGTCCGGTATGTTATAACCATTGTATTGGTTTTCCTTTTTATTTTGTTGAGTAACTCCAAAAATAAATTCGTTGGATACCAGTCATTATAATTTATATGATGTTTTTGAATTTTAAGCATAAATACTAATATTTTGTATTCAGATGGGAATTTACACACCATATAAGATCGATACATTATCTGAAATAATTGCTTGGTAGATTCCATAATGTGTGTTCATAGTATGAAATGTTACACATAATGTATAGCTTACACGACTTATTCATACTAAAAAACAAATTTTTCATTACATTTGATGGTTTTTCACTGTATATGAGACTCTAAAATTACACAAGGTGTAATGGGATACATTCCATGTAAAATACTGAGTGTTTTTTTAAGAAGGATGATCATTTAATATTCATATTTTCATCGTATTGATTTCCTTTGTCTTAACATATATGCACTTCTTAGGTAGTTTTTTATATCTCCAATCCCTCTAGATCATCCATTCATTGATTGATCATCATGTTGGTTGTGGTGAGTCTCTCCAGTTTAGTGGTATCCTTGCCTCTTCCATCTCTCTCTCGCTTAATCTATTTTTTATATATCGTCTTGGTATTGATGGATCTAAAAAATGGGTTGGTTAATGTTTATTATAGGTTGAGTTTCATGATATTTTGTGGCATTTTTATTCATTGGTGAGTCCCGTTGTTGGTTCTATGATTATCTAAAAATATTCTATGGTTCTATTTAATATTATCCAATTGAATAAAATATTAATTTATAATTGTTTGTCATTGATTTTAAATTAATTTTAAAAAAACTGAAATAGATGTGAATTTGGATTGTAATTGATATAGTATAGATTTTTGGGGGGAAACACCATATTCCAATGGAATTGGAGACTGTGGAATATTTTTAAAATGATGGAAATTGTGAATTTTTTTGCGAATAGATCATTCACAAAAATATCTTGAACAGAAATGATAAAAACTTATTCTGTATTCTTTATTCAAAATAAATGAAATGATGAAAATCCAATATTTTGGTTTTTCATGTGAAATTTATATATGGAAACTAAAAATAGGGAAATTATATTGTAAACTGATTTGAAATTATTGGTATATTATTTATTTATTGGTTATGAACATGAAATCTAGGGTTGTTAGTAAGTAATTTTTGATAAGCATGCTATGATAGAAATTCCATGGAAATGCATTGATGATGAAAACACTAATGAAAAGCTATTTTTATATATCTTATCCCTAATGGTATAATGATGATCCCTATTTTCAGTGATCCATGGGAATGTGTGTACATATATTCTCTATGATCATTGATATGCATTGTGTGATGTCACTATAACTAGAAACTATCATACCTCAGAGTAGATGTCAATGATTCTTGTTTGGATTATTTTATTTTAAATTCTAATGATTGTGAAATTTATTTACTCATTCATAGATATTTACATAAATTTTATATATAATGTGTTTATTTAATCTAGGATTGATTTTTACCGTTATTTTATATGAAAATTGTTTTTTAATATAAAATTGTAC
Organism: Viscum album; assembly: GCA_963277665.1. Taxonomy (NCBI): domain Eukaryota; kingdom Viridiplantae; phylum Streptophyta; class Magnoliopsida; order Santalales; family Viscaceae; genus Viscum; species Viscum album. Next base: position 595,158,866 of record OY728159.1, on the reverse strand, counting down.
TTTTATTATTGTTTTGATTAATATTAATAGCATGATTTGTTTATTATTATGGAATAATACAATAGAACATGTGGTGAGACTGTACTGGGATTTTTAAAACATACCCTACCTTTACCATAAGGGGTTTATATACTTTCTCTAGATTATTATTTGTAAAGGGAATGTGCCTCATAGAGGATGTGGTTGTTCTTGATACCTTGGGTCCTAGAGTGAATTTCCATTTTTAGTGTTGATCATGTCTTGTCAAACATTGAGAAATTTTATGATGTACATTTTAGGTTTTTGATTTTCCTTTTTGGTTTTGTGTTCCATCTCCCATTATAGTTTTTGAGCATTCTAATGTGTAAATATTTTATTATGCTATTTTCTAGAAAATTAATTCTCTCTATTAGCTTGTATGATGTCGTATTCTAGTCATAATCCCATGGGGATATATAATGTCGATCATTATATGTTAGTCCTGACTCTGGTATTATAGTACCATGGTATCTAGGATGGTTTTTGACATATGTCATTGATGTTGACTTCCGCCCTAGTCATTTGAGTTAATATCCCTTCATTGTCGGGTATCATAACACATATTATGGATTTTTTATTCATATGGATTTCATAATAATTCATTAATTCCTAAAGAATTATAGGATTATTTGGGATATGAAATTATATATAATTAACCTAATAGTTTATATGATCCCTATATATAGAGATAACATCAATTCTTAATACTTCATAAATTGTACAAAGGATGTATACCTGGATTCACTGGGAGTATATTCCAACACATCTTGATCAGTGAAGTGTTATATATCTTGGATGTATCCATTATACCACCATGATATTTAACTTATTAAAATATCTAGTATTTGATGGTGGAAATCAACATTATTAGAAAAAATATATGTTATAAAAGAGTACAAAGAACCTGAATCAACTAATGTATTCATAGTTTATGGGTAAAGTTAAAGTGTAACATCCACTTCTATATTATTTTAACCCACCACATTAGTGACTACATATTCTATCCATTTTTTCTATTGTTAAAGAGGTCATTAGGGGTATATTGTATTCAATTTTTCATTGGTTAGAGTATAAATTCGTTTAATGTCCAAAATCCTATAATTTGAAGCATTTTAGTGACGATGATGCATTATTAGGTCCCTTCTTGTGATTTATTTACCTAATCATACCCATAGAAGAACTTTTGAAGTTATGAGAATGGTTTACCACATTTCCAAACATAATGCAGTATCATGATCCTCTAAGGTAATTACCCGGGTTCTTCCTCACACTATTATTTCATATATGAAACTAGACATTCTTCCCAATCTCTAAATTATTATGAGAGATTTAATGAAAATTCAGTTTCCTTTTCATGCCCATATAATAATAAATGTTTATAGACTCTATCTCTACTTTATGAGAATATCAGACTATTTTCTCACATATACCAATGTATCTTTAGGCTAACACCCCTAATAGACTATGCATTAAACTATTAAATAAGTAATCAATTTTAGTCTTTGCATCAAAGATGAAACCAAGGGAATAACATGTGATCTCTTTGAAAATATCTCCAGATGTTATAACATATTACCTCTCATCTTGCTTCAATTTCATGATTTTTTAATATTTTTTTTTTGTTAATAATCATTATAAAATAATTTGTCAAGATTTTATTCATTAACTGTTCCCACTTCATAAAAAATACCTATTAATTTACTATATTATTCAAAATGTGACTCGACAATTAGTCAGAATCATATTTTAAATTATATATGGATGAAAAAAGTTCTCACATTACAAGCACTAGAAAATGGAAAATATAATTTTCATTTCATTGACCCACTTCTTAGAAACTAGTTGATGAGAAAGACTCTAAAAACATGAAAGATTTGTACTAATTAGTGCCTTATGGATGATATGATCCATCCTTGGTGTTTTTAGGGCTCAACATTATTATTGTTGTTCCTCATAGATTGAGAATCTTGTTTCAGAATTTCTATTAGTTTTTTTCATACCAGAAACTATCTCATTAGGTTTCCCATTGGTAGAATCTATATGTTTTCCATTCCACTCTTTTTAAGTCGGATATTTCAAGTTAACTCTTTTAAATTTAATAAATTATAATTGGTAATGAGTGAAATTAATTTTAATAAATTAATAAACAAGGGACCTATAAACATATTAGACGGATTTCATAAATATAATTAATATGTTAACTATAAATCTATAGAATTCAATCTATTTTATCAAAATAAAATATTTATACATTAATATCCTTAAAACTATATCATTAATAAAATGTGAATTATAAAAATAATAACCCCCTTATAGTGTCAATCAATGTGTGAAAAAGTCCTATTTTTCATCTTTCATGAGACAATTGAGTTAATACTCAATATTCCCCTTTTAGGGTAACCACACCAACGTACATTTCTGCCAAACCTTGTATCCATATGTTGTATCGAAACAAGGATATTATTGTTGGAAAATCACACAATCTCTAATATAAAAAAATTATAGTGGTATCATTTAATTATAATTAACCCTTAGACTTATGTCAATGGATTTTCCTAATGCCCTCTAAACTAATCATCAAACTAAATAAACCCTACTCTGATACCAATTAAAGCTTCCAAATCTAAACATATAACAAATAATACATTACTTTTATAATTTAAATGATACATCTCAAAAACTATCATAATGTAAGGATTAGAATGTTCAATTTCTTAGAGATTAGAAAGATAATCATTTTATTTTAAAATTAATGAAAACATTTTCCAATAATCTCACTCGTATACAACATTTTTAAGACATATAACATGAACTATTCATATTTATAAACTGGTGAATTCAAATATAAGAAAGGGGTAACCCCAGATAATCAATAATGAAAAATGTGCATCTTAGTATATCAGGTCATTAAGGAACAAAAAATTTTTATGACATGGATGAAAATACATCTTCATAATCAACAAACATGTGATTATATAAAATTTTAAAAAAAGGGAATAATATCCAAAAATGGAATATCATAAAAAGGAAATTCATCTAAAATATGTGGAAGAACATGATATAAAATGTTTCAATATAGAAGAACTATAATCATAGGAAATTTTGTTTTTAGGGAAACTCATTATTCTCATGTATATATGAAAAAACTCAACATGTCCACACATAAACATTTGAGAAAAAACATTATCCCATGCCTGTGAGAAAATATTTATTATGTCCACAACTATATATCTCATGAGATATAAACAAAAACCAATTTAATATAGGAAAATATAGTACCCCATCCACCATAATTCTTATATATGTTTTCTACTAAAAAATCATTAATAACCAAATTTTAAAGAACCCATGGAAAAAAGAATGGGTTTCATAAGGTTTTCAAAATAATGTACTAGAAAACATAAGAGGGTTTAGGATATAAAAAATCATTTTCCAAAACGAATAAAATCATAGTAATATATATAGGGTGTTCAAAACATCATAAATAATCCTTAGAGGAAAAAAAAATTTATCATCCAAATGATTTCACAAAGCTATGCAGAAAAGTTTATAAAAGACGATGTGAAAAATGCATTCAAACAAAAATAAAATAATTTAGAAAATGTTATTATAAATAATTCCAAAATAATGAATCCTTGAAAAGAACCAAAAAATGATAAAATTAGTATGTTTTTGTAAATAATGAAAGGAAATGGTTTGATATATTTTTAGACCATTTTATGGAAAAAACATATGGAAAATATGAAAATATTTCTATTTCAAAGAGCAGGTAAATTAAAATATAAACAACATATAAAGAATTACATATTCAAAATTCATTAGAGAAAAAAATTAGGTAGGAAAAATGGGTATAGAAGAAAAATATTCATTGGTAATATGAGAGTTATTATTACCAATGTTATACATTTATTTTAGAAGATTTTCTTGACATTGAAGTGGTTTTTCAGGATGAGAAGAAATATCCAAAGAGAGAAATAGGAAATACCATTATAAATAGTGGAATGGAAGGATCAATGAATACTTGAAAAATATATTCGATTAAGAAATGATATGACATAATTAATGAAAACCCTATTTCATGAAACCTTTAAATAGAATTCACTATTAGTTTATAACCTTATAACCACTTTTATAGTTGTCATAATTATAAAAACCTGGCCTATTTTACAAGGTATGATTTTGTTTAATTTTTTTAAAAAACATTTTAATCTTTTTTAGAATTATTCTCAAAATTAGGGAAGTTATTGGGAGGATCATAGGTGTCCGGGACATAAAAAAGAAGACAATTCGATCATACTGTGCATGGTGCATGATTAGAACTTGGTTTCTCAGATCCATGTACCGTAATCATGTGTCTTGTATTTGGGGACAGTCTTGGTTTAGAAACTGTGTTGGGATGGTCTAGATCCCTTCACATGTCTTCTGCATGCACTGTCATACTAATCATGTGAAAAATACTTCCATGAGAATTGTGTTTCCTATGGATATAGGTTCTTATGCATTTGGCACACATTTTATAGACCATTTTGCCAGACCTTGTGCCCCATTAAAAGTGGAAATTTTATGATTTTCACTCTTGAGATTGTATCTGTATCTTCGAATTCTCTTCCTCATTCTACTACAATGTGACTAGTGTGTAAACCAAATCCTCCCTTTTCTCCCAGGGTTTTCCCCTTTTTGTTATTATTCATTTGATTCTCAATTTATTATGTTTCGAATACCTGGGTATGATTATGAGTCAATTTCCTAATATTTTATGAAAAATTCATAGCATGTTTATTATGCTTCTCCATTGTCTCAAGACAACTATTTCCAGGGAGTTATTTTCTTTTGAGGTTATATCCATTTCTGATTGATTAAATGTTAGTGGTCGGATGACTGTTTATCTATGAGTTTAATGTATATTTTACATGATCTATTTCATATACTATTGTTTTGGTTCAAGGGTATGTGGTATGTTCTATTGAGTCCTCATTGTACACAATACCTTCCTTATTTTGGAATTAAAAATTGTTCATGTTAACATTTTTTTAGGACCCTCATCGGTCCTGTTAATTCAGCTGATTACTTTGAGACTTGGGAAATGGCCAACCAAGGTGTGTGAAAGCCCCTTGAAAATGGTTAAATGGGATATATATTTGGGAAAAAGGCTTTATAACATTAAAATGGAAATACTTCTTAGTTGGTTTTTTGTAATAACTTAATGGGTTATTTTCTATAAAGTTAAAAAATTAAATGTTTTATGATATGATAATGTGAAGGAGTACTACACTATTAAATGGGTTTGTTCACATTGTAAAATAGGATTTAATAACACTTAATGGTTGTGTTATATGAGTAAATGTTCATATAGATTAATTATAGGATTAGGATAAAAGTGTTTAATGTAATAGACAATGATAATAATGATACATGAAATATTCGTGACATTGATGTTTAGATGTGTTAAAAAGGAAAAAATGTGAAAACTATATTTTTTTTAAAGGTTGGGGCCGAAGTCTCAATTTATTATTAAAGAAAAGACCTCTTTAGAGGGTATAGGGGGAACCAATACATAACTCAAGGCCCAAGGCCAAGTGGCCTGAATACAAGGCTTGAAAGCCCATTTTTTGGCCCAAAGGACCCCTCAGTGAACATTACAGCAAAAGTTCCTGCACAGCTACAGTACCTGCTACAGTACCCACCACTGCTACAGTAACCTGCAATAGTTCCACTGCCGCTACAGTGCTGCCACCGCTGCTTCAGTGCCTGCTTCAGTGCACCACTACAGTACCCTTCTACAGTACCCAAAAATTCATCCCTGCCCGGATTTGAACACGAGTCTTTTGTATGCCAAGAAGGAGCCTATACCACTTGGGTACATGCTCGTTGGCATGTGAAACCTATAAATTGGTTATTGATAATATTGTTATAAATATTTGACATGATTCATCACAATTTTTAGGACACATCCCAGTGGGGCCCACGCCATGACAACACCAAACCCACTTATAATAGGCAATAGGCTAGAGACTAGCCTCGAGTAGGCCTATCTCACTAATGGGAGTCATTTAAAATAAAAATGTACACATGCACATACCCTCACACCAAAAAATGTATAAATGTAAACACTATATAAACCATGCATCCTACTAAGTCAACCACTAAGAGTAACAGTACAAAACATAAAGTAAAAGGTGCTAGTATACATGCCCGACAAAATAAAATCTATAAAAAAGAGAGTACACAATTCACTGGAAACACATGTGTAGAAAACCCGACGTAAGGTTTGGTGAAGGGTAGCATCCTGAAGCCCATGGAGTACACCTCGCTTGTCTGATTTCACTAGGCACCACCTGGTCCTCGAATCTCAAGGTCTCTGTTAAAGCATCATTCATATGTACAAAACACGACACATGAAGGAAAAACCTGTGTAAGGGTGAGTAAAATAATATTCAGTAGGACACACTATGACAACAAAGGAAAAAAAGAAATTCCAAAAAGGAATAACCACAAAGGAATGTACACATAAAGTATTATAAAGTCATACAACTATAAATCTAAAGAATAAAAAGAATGAATATTATATGTAATCACAAAACAACCATTAAAATTGAGTCATTTAGACCTGCTAAGTCACTTAGACCTATTGAGTCACTTAGACCTACTGAGTCACTTAGAGCCACCGAGTCACTTTGACCTAATGTGTCACTTAGACCCATTGAGTCACATAGACCTACGGAGCCACTTAGACTCGTAGTCACATTCTTCACATCACAACAAGCCATAAGATCCCCGCTCGTTGTGTACTTGTTCGGGGAGAACATATCCCTCATGCCAATGGTCATATGTTAAATTCACTAAAACCCTACTTTGAGTATCTCAAAAGGACCGCCTTGTCGTGAGGGTCCCAATGCCACAAAAAATTTCATCAATCAGACTTACGGTATGAGTGTTAGGGTCTTTTTAAGGATGAGGGGTCAGTTGGGTTAGGGTCTCGTCAGACACGGTCAGACCGATCCGACCTGCCCCTCTAGGCCTGACCCGACCCCCCAAGCCCGACCAAACCCACCGGGTCACCAAGGACAACCTGTGCAGCCCGGTCTGCTCGGGCAGGCCAGTTACTCCACTGGAGAAATAGCGGGTGCCACATCTCTGAATGTAAAATGTCTCCAGCCACCGTGGTCACACTGGACTATGGTTCCTAGCTGTGGGAAGCGGCCCACCTTCTGCATCCATCGTGGCATGCTGTCAGCCGCCTGCAGGCAGCCCCTACTCATCGCCTGCAGTTGTTTCCACTGGTTTCTCCACCATCGTATTTTGAGCTAGTATCCCTCGCCACAACCAAAAGCTCCAATTCAGGCAGTCGTCCTCATGAAACCACCATATCCTGTGGCCTCCTATCAACATATGGTTTTATGCTATGGTCCTTCCTGGACTGCAGATTTCCATCGCTATCGGTCGTGGAGCAGGTGGCCTGGATCTTCGTGCCATGAGAAACAAGAATATCACAAAAACACCATAATCAACTAGATCTAGGACTTCGATTTTATAGTCCCAGATCGATCCATGTTATAATTGAAATTAGGGGGGAGATTAATAACACTAATCATAAATTGCTTCAAAATAAGGTTGAACCCGATTCAAATTCCCGCCATTAAAACTTTCCAATGTATGCGATCGTCCCCCATGTTGACATGTTCATGGGATGATATGTGTTCATCACAAAAATAAAAGAACGAGGTGATAATGAAATCACATATTAATAAACCCCTGCCTCAAGGATTGTATAGATCATTAGTGAATAATGGAACTACACTATTTCCATTCTTGAATCCTTAATTCGGAATCCGTCTTTGATGGATAAATCCTTCAAATTGGTGGGGGGATCCATTGACATTGGAATTATATTGCTCATCGACATTCATTGTTTTTCAATTAAATTCCTTTAATTCTACAGTGCAAACTCTAGGATCCTCACATGATCATGTATCCCTTTTGATCCATGTAAATGTGGAAAATTGTTTCAGTGTTTCAGTTTCTCTAAGTTGTAGCGTCGATAAATTGTTTCATTTATGAAATGAAATAGCTATGACATTGTTGCACTGTAGATAAGAATTTTTTATAAAATAAAATTTCTTAAGTTTATTTTATTATTTGTTTATAAAGAAAAAAAAATTATTTTACCCTCAACCCGTGCCAGTCATGGTTAAGACCGTTCTAAGAAAATTTCTTCATTATAGACATAGCAGTGAACTCATATATTTAATCCAGGAGCTATTATAGAGGTTACCAAAGCCAAACATGCATTGTACTTTAAAAAAGATCAAAAAATTATTCTAGGAACACTTGGCCTTGGATTAACATGGCTTCTCAGTGCCTTTATTTGAAATAATCCATAATTTTAAAAAAAATGCCATGAAAATTTCTGGAACAATACATTCTCTCTATCTCAAGGGTTTACATAACAAAAATCCAATACCATAATAAAACAAATAAATGGAGATACTGAGCAAGAATATTACCCCCCTGCACCCATGTGCTCTCATGGATATTCTTGTGCTACCAATGAATGTTTGTAAGATGAATTTACCATCCATGAAGGACCATTTCATTTTAATCCTCCATATTCAACGGGAACTCTAAAAACTTCACTTCATCATCAATGTCAAGGTCACCCTAGTCACTGAGGTGTGATATATCATTCGAGTACCTTCTCAGCTATGATATGTGAAAGACATCATGCACCTGATGAATCTTTGGGGGAAGATCTATGAAGTATGCCACCTTTCTGATTCTACTCAGAATCTGAAAACAACTACTAAAACTTGGAAGAAACATTCTGCCCAAGCCTAATCTCTACAATCCCCACAGATGGGAGACCCGAAGGAACATGTGGTCTCCCTCCAAGAACTATAAAGGCCACTGTTTCCTATCAACATAATATTTATTCCCTCTATTTGAAATCCTCATCTACTCCTAGATGATCTTCTCCTTCTCGGTGGTAGCTTATAGTGACTCTGGGTCAATGAGTGATGACTCCCCTAGGTCTATCCAGCATATTGTCGACATTCATGGTCACCCATACAGTTCCTCGAACAATACCCTTCCAATGGTTGAGTAGTTGTTTTTTTGTATGAAAAATCCACCGGTGGTATGTGGTCCCCCAAACAATTACCAAATTCAAGAAGGAAAACATGAGACAAGCCCTCTAAAATCTGGATAGTCTTCTCTGTATAGCTTTCAATATAGGGATGAAACAACGTGATCAAGCTCAATTGAGTCAAGCAATATTACTGCAATCCCCTCTAGATATAGGTTGTGATGTGTGCATCATGGTCTAAAATGATGGTTAATGGAATCCTATGAAGATGAAAAATCTGTTGAACATAGAGGCATCCCAAGCTCACTGTTGAACTTTGATCCCAGATGGGTAGGAAGTGATTTGAATTAGTGATCTCATCAATGATCACCTAGATTGTATTGTGTCCCCTACACATTCATGGTAATCCTATCAATAATTTCATTGATATAAATCCCACATCCTCTATGACACTTCATGTGGCTGATCAAATCCTTCTAGACCATAATGCTCTGTCGTCACATGTTGACAAGAGAGGCACTGAGAAATGAACACTGTCACTGCTTTCTTCATCCCTGGCCACCAAAACTATTTTTGTATGTATTGGTACATCTTTTAGACTTCTATATGTACCATCAAAGGGGACATGTAGAACTCCATCAGAACATACTCTCATAACATCACTGGTATAATAGTGAACCCTCTGAAAAAGATGACGTTCTCCCTACCTATATAATATGCATCATGGGATTCCCCTAGCGATAATTGAGCTCATTCGGTCTCACAATTGACATCCCCAATCTATGTATACCAATATCTCTCTATGAATAGAGGAGTGAGAACCATTTACTGAAGTTAATATCCTTCATAACTGCCCATGAAGGATATATTTATCGTGGGTAACTTCTCTAACGCCTCACTCAACAACTACACTTGGATCTCATGCTCAGTTTGTCTGCCACAACATTCCCCTTCCCAGAAGTATAGGATATCTCATAGTCATAATCATGGAAGAAATCTAAATATAATTGCTACCTCATGTTCAGGTACTTCAAGGAAATATATATCTGAAACTTTTATTTTGAGTAGATGGTATACTAATCACTGATTAGGTAATTCTACCACATCTTCAAAGCAAATACCACTGCTGCTAATTCAATTTCCTAGGTCACGTATTTTTTCTCATGCTGCCTCAACATTCACGAACCATAGGTGACCACTACTTGCTTCTTCATCTTGACACAAACTAGTCTGGTTCCAGATTCATCTTAGAACACTACATATGAAATTCCCTCCTCTAGTAGTCTTAATATGGGTGCCCTCGTCAACCGCCACCTCATCTTCAGAAAACTCTCTTGACCCTTCTATATCAAAACAAAGTGTTTTACCTTCCATGTCAAATTAGATAATGGTGTTTCTTCCCATGAAAAGTATATCATGAACCTCTTATAGTATCCATCCAAACCAATGAAACTCTTCACCTCGATCAAGCTTCTAGGTTTCTCCCAAGTAAGCATCGCCTCTATATTCACCGAATCCACTACATCTCTCATCTATAAAAATGATGTGTCCCAAAAAGTAGACTCCAAAAATCTAAAACATACACTTGGAGAGCTTTCCATAGAGTCAGTGCTCTCATAGTTTATATAGTAGCATTATCAGGTATTTTGTGTGCTCCTCCTAAGACAATCAGTACACTAGGATGACATCAATGAAGACCATGATGAACAGGTCAAGGTAAGACTATAATAACCTACTCCAGAGACCCATGAACACTGATGGGTAATTTTTAATGCTGAATGAAATCACCAAGTACTCATATAGGACATAATGACATCAAAAGACAGTAATCAGTACATTCTCATCTTGTACATGAAGCTGATGATAGCCATATCTGAGTTCAATAATCAAGAACCACCTCACTTTATTCTAATGGTCGAAGAGGTAATCGATTCATGATAGTGGATATTTTTTCATCATGGAAACTTGATTTAGGTGTTGGTTGTCCACAGACACACTCAACGACTAATCCACCTCTGGGAAAATAAAACTGGGGAAGCCTTATGTGAAGAACCGGGGAAGCACAATGTGAAACATTGGGCCTCATGAATCCCATTCTCTACAGGTGCTCTAGTTGAACCCTCCAAGTCATAAAGCTCCATAAGAGCCATCTGGTACGATGGTGTGGATATTGGTGTCGTTTTGGGGTACATATAAATGTGGAAGTCAACCTTCTTATGAGGAGGTAATCCCAGAACATCCTTAGGGATGATTTCCCCAATCTCGTCCATAACAACATGATATTGAGGACTTCTCTCATGCACCGCACTGAGGGTAAGGTTATACAACTAGTGATTGATCGACTACACCCTCCTCCACGAAATCCCATAAATCCCTATAAGTGAATCCATTTCACCGGAAAAGAAAAACATGGTCGCATATCTATGGACACATGACACTCTGCACCTAAAATAGGTAATCTGGGCATAGAATGTGGATAACTATTACATACATAGAATGATGACATAAGGCCTTGGCCCCACTACTAGGAGATCCCAGCTAGAGATTTCACCTCCATGAGTAATCTTTCATTACCGAAACAAGTACCTGATTGATGAATCACTCTTTTAAGAGTCTCTAGATGTAAGGATCATTCTAATAGATCCACCATAATCTCTGAGAATTGAACAAGGTCTATTTTAATGAAATAGTGACTAGATCATGTTTCTATAATAACTATCGATGTGGTTTATAATACATATATCATACCAATAATCATCTCTATAGTGTCAGGGTCAGACGCCTCTATCACCTGATGCTGGGATCACCTCTGCCGACTGGCTCCTAAAGCCCACAGTAGAGCACCAGGGGTAGTGGTATTAGTTCCTTGATCATCCCACCACCACATGTCGATCTTCCTACTCCCCTACCATGTCCACCACCCTATGGACAACCCTTCTTGAACCTCTACCTCTACCTCGACAGTCTCTCATCCATCTTTGGATTGTCCGTGCGGTAAGTTGGGAAATCATAAGAGATGTGCCCCTGACTTCCACATGATTAGTTTACACTTAACTTTTACTGACTATCTATGGCCTGGGTGCCTCATACCACCAACCGTATATCTTGGTGCTTTCCCCTAGAAGTATTGAACCACTTCGATCCTTTTGTCTACATTGTGCTACACACTACTGAAGACTCCACCACCTGTTGTCTATTGGTAGCTCATGTCGCTAGTGTCTGGTCTTTCAGAAAGCTCTCCATAGGTATAGCTCACTCTATCACCCCATCCGTTGTATGGATGATAAGAGATATCAATGATTCCCTAATCACCATGAATATTACCATCTCAAAATCCCAAACCCTGATGAACGGGTCTTTCACCAAGCCTTTGGAAAATCAAAAATTCTTGGTGAATCTCGCTGAGTACTCCACTACTCTCATGCCACTATGATGTGGGTGTAGTATCTCATGTATACACATTGAGAATAATGTCACCAGAAATAACCCCTTCTTGAAGTGTCTCTCAAATTATATCCAAGTGAGGGTTGACATGTCATGAATCTAGATCATTAATCTCCAATATCTCCCCCTAGTTCTATGTAGATGTCTCATGGATAAGACTTCCATGTGGTAAAGAGGCATCCTCACCAGACGAGACAATCATGTAACCACCTCGATCTAATCCTCATACACCTAGGGGTCTATCTCACCAATAATCCTGGGAGGTCTCTACCTCTGGGGCTCATGTAGTGGACTGATCATATGTGAATCATCAATTGAAAGTGTTGGTAGAAACTATTGATTGATGGGTAGTGTTAAAGATGGTGCCCACCAGTGGGGATACCTCTGGCACTGGTCCATGTATTGATGCCTCATCTCTCTGTATACCATCCATGTTTTCAGGAAATCGAATCATGGATAGTTGTCTACCTAAAGGCATCCTAAAATTTATCAAGATAAACCACAGTAAATAGAATATACCAGGCGAGCTAACTGAAGAAAGAAAAGAGGAGACACTCAAAATAAAATACGATGCATCTTAGAATTATTTCCATGCAACCAATGTGTTCATATACCATGTCAAAAAGTAGGTTTCTAGAGTCATAGTGTATGGTTACGTCATCCACCGCACCAACACTGGAGTATCAGGCCTAAAATCTAAACTCAAAATGCTTCACATTAATTCCCCAAAAAAAAATTCACAAACTACGAGTCCCAATGTAGAACCAAACTGGCACTGATACCACCATATCATGACCTATCCTAGTGGGGCATGGACCATGACTACCCCATACATGCCTGCAATCGGCCATGGGCTGGTGACTAGCACTAATTTGGACCATCTCACAAATGGGATACATTTCCTAAAATGTTGTATGAAAGATCATAGTTGGAAGCCCAAAATGCCGAAAAGTAAACTCTTGTTAAACTATTAATTACACTAAGACAACCACATAGAGTAATAGTACAAAATAGACTGTAAAGTGGACCATTAGTAAAGGTAAAAAAACCCTATAAACTGAATAGTACACAAGTCACATGAAACCCATATGCAGAAAAAGATATCTAAAGGGTTGGTGAAGTGTAGCTACAAGATGTCGTTGGAGTACACCTCACCTTTCTCATCTCATTCAGAACCACCTTGTCCTGAACCACCTAGGTTTCTGTTACTATGTCAGTCATTACCACAAGGCACAACATATGCAGCCAAAGCCCGTGCAAGGGTGACTAAATCAATACTCATTAGAACACCCCAAAACCATAATGGAAAGTCCATAAATGAATGAACACAAATAAATACCTATAATAAAATGTAGAGAAGAAGTATTATCATCTCACACAAGTGTAAATATAAGGTATGAAAATCACAACTATTAGACGTAATCACATAGAACCTAGTACTATTTATTCAGTTAGACCTACTGAGTGACATAGACTTACTAAGTCAGCTAGACCACGTGATTCACTTAGACATGTTGAGTCAGATAGACCCACTGAATCACTTAAACCTGTTGTGTCAATTAGACATGTTGTGTCACTTGGACACACTGAGTGACATAGAACTATTGAGTCACTTATATGTGATGATTCAATTAAACATGATGAGTCAATAAAACCCATATTTTTAGTCTTCTCATTACAACCAGCCATAGGATTCTCATTCGCATCATGCTTTTTCTAATAGAACACAATCTTTAATCCATATATCGTATTACTACATCCAAAAAAACTCAACAAAAGTATCTCAAAGGTAAATACTCATTTCAAGTGTCCCAACCCCAAAAACGGCTCGTCAATCATACGTACAATTTGAGATTTATGGGCATTTTATTGAAATGGGGTCGGTGGGGCCCAGGTTCGGTCCGACCCAGATGGTCCCTCCAGACCTATCTCAACCATGGTTCTGCTAACCCGAACCCCCAGGTCCGAAACCACCCACTAGGTTATCTCAGTCCGCCTGCTAGCCCAGCCTGATGGAGCAGGACAGTTGCTCCATCTGAGATGTGGTAGGTGATGCATCCCCGCCCAATGAATGTGAACGACATCCACATTCCCCACTCACAGATGATGGCGTGTCTTATCTGAGGTAGTTTCACTAGACAATGTTTTTGGGCCATGGGATGTGGCCCGCCTTCTGGTTCCACTGTGGCTGACCACCGTCGCTGACCGGCGGCACCCGCTTATCTCTTATAGTTGTATTTGTGGGTTCTTTTTCCACTTAACTTCAAGTCGGCGAACCTCGCCACCAATGCCAAAATTGTTTCCCCTCCACATATTGCATGTCCACTACCCTCTACCACCACTGACTCCCATGATGATAGTCATTCTACTGGCTCTTTCATCTCCCACAGCCTCCTACCATGGGATGATATACTATTACGGTCCTTCCTGGTTCTTAGATTCCCATCTTCTTCGACCATCATGTCAGTGGCCTAGATCACTGCTCCATAAGAAATGGGATGAACATAGGATCACCAATTTTAGCTGCATTTGGGCCTTGTTCGTTTTGTCCCTGATCCGTCCGTGTAAAAATTGAAATCAAGGGGAGATTAAAAATGGTAATAATGGATCAAATAAAAACATGGATTCCTCCGATTAAAATTATCACAATAAAAACCATCTCCTATAAACAATCAATCTATAGGTAAAACTATTCTTAGTTTTATCAATGATATTTTCTCAAATAAAATAATTGGGATAAAATAAATCACATTTAAATGAACCCCAACCTTGAGGATTGGATCTATCGCTGGTGAATAAATGATCTGTACTATTGTAGTTCATTTATCCTTGATCCGGAATCCATCTTTTTAGGCATCATCTATTGAAGAAGAGTGGTATCCATTGCCAATTGAGATCTATTAATCGTCTCAGTTCATCATTCTCCAAAAAAAATTTATCAGACCTTTAGAGAAAACACTAGGATCCTCTATTGATCAAATATATATGTTAATCATTTGAATGGGGAAACACATTTCATCATTTCTGTTACACTGAGCTGCATCATTGTTACATTGTTACATTTATCTAATGAAACAGCTCATGTGTCATTATGCTATAACAAGTCATTTTTAATAAATTAAACCTTCTGATGTTTATTTTAATTTTATTTTTTAAAACCCAAAAAATTAACTTTTACCCTATACCTCAGACATTGTTATGTTCTTATAAAGGAAAAGCCTTTCTTCTGGATCCAATAGTCCCCTAATATTTCTAATTTGGGCACCAGTTTATAAATTACTGAAACCATCCACCCACATTATTTAAAAAACTAATCAATCAATTATTCCTAGCATGCTGGTACTCAGAATCACATGTCATATCGATTCCTAGTTTTCAAATAATTCATATAATTTTAAAAAAATTCCATAGAAATATAGGGGATATTACGACAATATTGTTTACATATAATGTACATGATTCAATATTTACTTTATTTAGGATTGCTAGAAATGACTCTTTCGATCCTTAACTAGTAATGTTATACATGAATATATTTATTCATAGCATATGAAAAAATATGACACTTTAAGAACTAAAATAATTTTAATTAGTATACATAATTCAAAATATACTCCTCTATACTTAATATTGAATCAATTAATAAATTACCAATTATATCGATATTTTAGACCCTGTGATTTATGGTACAATATACAGTTTTGGGATGACGCTGGTTCAGATGTCTTGGGTGTTATAATGGAACCTGCAGGCCAAATAGTTTAATTGATAATTATATTTTTTTTAAACAGGACACAATTATTTCCTTGCAGTTTATTTTCATTTTAATTAAACATTTATTTTTTATAATGTATATTGTTTTAGACACCATTGGTGGTGGACTACAATTTTGTAGTCACACCCTTCTCAGTCCACAATTGGTACCTCATTATATTTCAGGGATATATGTCAGGATATGGGAATGTTTTGTGTGATTGAGGGATAATTTGGCACCTGTGATGGGGAATGAATTATTGTACTCGACATGGTTTTAGGTCTAAATTTTAGGTATTTCCAATAAATTTATTTTTTGTTTCATTAACACATGACAGTATTATGGATGGAATGTTTAATATATTAGTTTGTATAAATTTACATAGTTTTTGGGAATTTATTATATGATTTATTGGTACTGAGAAATTTTTTCCTTATTATTTATAATTATTTATCATATATTTTTTATATGATAAATAGGTTTTTTTCCATGCATTCTTCATTAGACCCTCACTACAAGTTTGAAGCCTCTATCATACAAGGAGATGCAACTGAGGTCGTGTGGTTAATCTATTTGGATACTAGATCAAGTGATATATGATAATATGTTACAATAACCATGTTAATAAGCTATTTTGTATTCTAATTCATTATTATAACTTATTATAAAATTCCTTCACAACTATTATTTATATGTTTATTATTTAGTTATTATCTATTTTATGCATTATGAGTATGTAATCATGATTGTTTTAAATTAGATTCATAAATATTGGTTATTATTCATTCTTTCAAAAAATAATTGGATTATTACCCTGTCATTAAAATTGCAAAAATTCATGTATTTGGAGTGTTTATAATCATATAATTTCATTTTATAAGATATTTAGTTTATGATCTTTTTGAAAAGATATCCAAAATCCTGATTTTATTGTATTTTACAAATAAATGGTGTTAATATAAATATTTCGTTATTTTTTTAAATTAACAATCAATAGAAAAATATTAATTTATTATTTTATAATATAATCTTTATCTTTCGATAATTGATTGTAATATATATATTTTTTATGTAGTGGTCAAATACACCCAATTATAATATGTAACAATCTATTTCAGCAGTTCAAATATATGATTTTGAATCAGGTTTTTCGTTTTGTAAATAAATATTATAGGGAATGTCATTATATGTGAATTAATGAATATATAATTTATTTTAGAAATAATGAACTGATGATAAAGTCAATATTAAAAAAAACTATACTTTTGATGTTGGTTTCCTTGTAACAGAAATAAAAAGTCACTTTTAATGTTTTTTAAATTATTAACATCGAAATCAATATTTGAAATACAATATAAAAAACATTGAAATTTACTTTATAGATAATTTATATAAAAAACAATACTGAAATTAGTCATTTTTTAGAAATTCATAGATGTTGATTAATTCCATGAATACAAAAAAAATTAGGAAGCATCAAAAAATTGAAAAAATTACTAAAATGAAACTTAAAGAATAAAAAAACATCAAGCCTTTCTATGGTGCCATTTTCTGTAATTTTATGTTGAGAAAATTTGTTTTGAGGCATCTTAAGTTACAATTTATAAGTAATTTTAAATCATTTTTGTGAATATCATGCAGCGACATTTCATTTTTTTCACAATTTAACGAAATATTCTTCGTCATAATAGAAATAATCACTAACAAGAATAAATATTAAGAAAATTAATTAAAAATAAATTAAATAATTGGATAATACTTATAAATACCATGGTGAAATCTTTATCAACGAAACCATTGAAATAAGATCTGAATCAAGGGAGGATTAGATTATAACAGAGTAATTATTGAATCTTAAAACCTATATATGACACATGGAAATTTTTTCTATGCACTAATAAATTTTAGGAGTGATTTGAAAATTAAACGGTGATTTTTGAAAAAAAATGATCGTTTTCTTATTCATATGTATAAAATTTACTTTTTACATAATTTTTATTAATAAATGATAGTAAAAGTACGAGGAACAACTCTTTTAATATTTTATGAAATAATTTCTATTAAAATTTGATTTTAAACACCTATTAATAAATTAATATTTTTTAAAAAACCAAATAAAGGTTTATCATGTCTATTATAAAAATAAAAAATGTGAAGAACATTTTTATCATCAGCTATTTAATAACCAATGTTAAAAATTATAGAGAAAAACATTTTTTCAAATGTATCTCAATGGAATAGATTATTTTGTTATAATATAATTTTAATAAAATTATAATAATGTTATTTTATATTTATTTAGGTGATGAATTAGAACTGGGATGATATATAAGAAAATCATAATTGAAAAATAACATTTCACTTATTGTAAATCGATTTTACTCTTAATATGTCTTTTTTAGGCAGTTAGTTTTACAATGATCATTTGTTGTTAATATTACTTATATAATGAATAAATTACATTTTTAAAATATAAATCAGGACACGAATAACATATATATTCACTAAACCCATATTCTCACCAATCCTAAAATTTGGGAACGAAAAATGAAATGTATTGTTCATGGAAGAGGTAAAACCCACATAAATATGATCAACGTTTTAATTTTTTGATTGAATGGTCGTGGAATAGATAATTATTACCTTAAATATAATAATATTTTAGTATTTTTTTATACTAACTTTATTATATTCATATGGATAAAATTTGTTTAAGGGAAGGTGGATGATAATAATAATGAAATGAGATAAATGTTTAGGTAATAGTTCATTTTTGAGTTTTGATGTTCTTGAGATGCTTCCTTTGAAAATGAAGAACATGAGGAATTTGGATGATTCTACAAGAATAAAAATGTCTATATGGGATCTATAAGAATCAAATTAGTTTCAACTTCATGCAATTTAAGAAGTATTGTTGTGGGTTAAAAAGGGAAAAATTGAACACCCTTTAAAGTTGAATGTGTGGGATAAATCATTGGAAATGAATTATAGGTATGAATTATTTTTAGAAATTAATTAGAGTTAGGTTAGTTTAGTTTGGGATTTTTTGTAAATTATATAGGTATGACTTAATATTCTAACAAATTTATTCTAGAATGTATATGTGTCAAACTGATTTTGAAAAATTCAAGAATCATTAGAATACCCATTTTAACATTTATTAATAATTATTAAATATTAATCGTGGGTATAATTTTATCACTAAAAATATAATTAGACCAGTTTTTATAAAATCTATATTGGATGAAAACTAATTTAGACTCTCTTTAATATAATTTAATTTCTAAATGTGAGAAAATTACCTTTATTATTATTTCATTTAAGTTGTTGAAAAACTATTTCTTGTAGAAAATATGTCTTTTTTATCATTATGTTTTCTAAATCTTATTTAACAACAGATAAAAATTAAAAAAAAATTAATTCCTTTGATTATACTTTTAAATATTATATTATAATATTAATTTAAAATATATCCATTTAATTAAAAAACATAATATTTTGTAAAGTATCATTCCTTAAAAAATTAGTTGTTTTCTCATAGAAACTAATATTTATCATGGTTACAAAAAATAATTTATATGAATTAATTTTACCCATTACCTTATTTGAACATAATATTTAAAAATATTCAAATAATTTTATATGATTCAGTTTCTAAAATTGGAAAAATAAATTATAATATAATCACCCATAACATATTAGTTAATTTCGGAAAAAAAGTATTATATAAGTATAAAAGATCATTGTTTTGTTATAAATATTTTATATATTTCATAAATTTGTTACTATCA
The DNA here is from genome assembly GCA_963277665.1 of Viscum album. Taxonomy (NCBI): domain Eukaryota; kingdom Viridiplantae; phylum Streptophyta; class Magnoliopsida; order Santalales; family Viscaceae; genus Viscum; species Viscum album. Next base: position 595,138,777 of record OY728159.1, on the reverse strand, counting down.
ATTATATAACCTAATTAATAAGTTTTAAAATAATACTAATGTATAATAGTTTTATTATGGTCACATGGTTTTCATTTTCATTTAGTGTTGCGTGTAAGACAACCTACCAACATGATTTTTAATTTTGGAATATTATTTACTAAAACAATTGTTAATTATATACATATAATAGTGGCCAAATTTCAAAAAAAATACTACGATAAAGAGTAACTTCTAACCATGCACTTGGTATCCAACGGATTTCTAGTACCATTGAGATCATCAAGTACCAGCATATCAAACTTATTATGATCCCCTAAAACACAAAGAAAATTAACAAAGAAAATATCAGAATTTAATGTTTGAAACACAAAAACTAGTACCCAAATCACTAAATATTAATGAAAATGTATATTGTAGACATTAAAGAGATAAAATATGATAATTTAATATATATATTCTTTTTGATAAACTTTTTAGTAACTATTTCACCAATGAGATTTACAGCACAAAAACGAATAAATTTTAAAAAATAATATAAAGCATGGATTGTTATAAATAAAATATAATTATATATAGTACAAAAAAATAGATATTTATAACCCTAAAAAGATAATGTGTAAAAGATAACATAAAAACAATATTTCAAAATAAGAAACATAGAAAAAAAACAACCTAAGGTAACCATAACTAAGGAACCAAGAATATATATATCACTAATTATAATAATCCTAAATTAGATAAAGGAATATATAACTAATTCCATTTTTAGTGGAATATTTATTTCCATGTGACCCTTTAATGTTTTTTACAAAATACATAACTAGTAATAGAAAAATCAAAACTAGTGGAAGAGACATTAATTTATCTGTGATTTTATAACCATTTACTTCCACATCCCATGATGATTCAATAATATCCACAACCAAAAAATCACAAGGAAACATTTCACTAAATGATTTTAAAAGAGCCATGAACATATAATATCAATAAGCATCTATAATGTCTCCCAATATAGATGTCTATCATGTGGATAAATTAGGTTGGTTAATAGACATCTAGTTCACCATCCCATACACAAGAGGATTCCAACATTCAGGTGGGGTTTATAGAACATATTGAGGAGATTATACCCCCTGTTAAATCATTTAAATATAATGGAAATAAAAATGTACAGAGTTACGATAAATAGTTGAAACAATTCCTCACATCGGATAAACCAAACAATAAATGGTAATTTAATAATAAAATAACAATAAATTGATATTTTTGAGTGTATCCGAATGACATGATAAAATTTATATGGAAACAATAATGATCTGTTAAAAATAAATTCAAAAGACCCCTTTCCAGAATCCATTATTGAACCCATATCCAAACTCCAACACATGCATCAATTAACAATAACAAATAAGGTCCCTATCCCTTTTTGAAACCTGCATATATGTAGTCTGCTCAAGTACCAAATGGTTTCTTGGATTGGATGTGTGTAAAACTCATTAGGGTGACACCACCATGACTAAATAATCCATTCTGACAATAAGTGCATGAAATAATGAGATGATATGTTGTATTATTTAATCAATTAATATAATACAACAATAAAATCTATTTGACACCAATATGGAATATCCCTGATCATATAGCAAAACCGTGCCAATCGTAACCATAATTCAAGGGAATATCACATAACAAGGCCAAGCCCTATATGTATTGTACCATATCTAGGGATATCCATTTATATAAGCATTTCAAAATCTATAGGAAAGTCCCTTTATTTATGAATTTCAAGTTCATTAGAAAATGACCTTTATATACGTATTGTTGCATTACTGGGTAATTCCTCTTATATAATATTTTTAGAATCACTGGGAAAATATATTTATATAATATTTTTAGAATCACCAATAAAATCCATTTATTTACCCATTTCTACATCACCAGAAAAACCCCTTTATAAAGGCATTTTAGCATCACCACAGAAGTCACAATGGAAAAAATAACACAAAATAACATCAAAAGTCACAATGGCATATTTATTCAATTAACATTTTTAATCCAATTATCATTTCATCCATTAAATTATACGTCAAATACTTATCATGAAAGTGTATACACCCATTTATATCAACTCATCACCATACAATCAAAAATAATTGAATCGATTTTCAATGGTGAATCTATAGAAATAAATCACCTAATATTTCATGTCATTCTAAAGAATTTCTTTATTCCCTTATCTAGTTATTTATTGTTAAAGGGATTGATCACCCTAAGAGTCTTTGCAATCTAGGTCTCAACACCATTGGATCCAAATGGGTCTAAAGAGTGGTCCAAACACTTTCTTATTATCACCCATAAAATTTTATAATATGTGCATTGTTATGGTGAAACAATAAAATATTTCTCCTACTTAATCAAATAGAAACAAAATATTTTTTTACACCACCTACCCTTATATGTATATTTAAGAAAAAATTACAATTATTGAAACCAAAAAAATAATGAGGGTGATGTTAATCATAAGGAAAAATTAGATCACACAACATAAAAAACTATTTCAATAGGGGTTAATAGGTTACACCATGTTAATGGATAAAAATTAGAATAAAGGGGGGACATAAATCTAGGAAACTCACCCATGATTAAAGGATTTAGTGAGACTTACATAAATTAAATAATATCTCTACAATCTGCAAGAGTATCCCTAGGGTTCGATAGAGAGGGTTTCATGATGGATGAAATACTATCCTATGCAAAAAAAGTTTTAAAACCCATAGTCCTGAGATATTCATGATGTAAAAAACATTCACAACATGTATTTTTTAATTTATAAGATGTAACAACCCAAAATTTCACTGTACGTTATTTCTTCAATGTAATTCAATAACTTGCACTACAGGCAACACCGAGTTCTAGCACACGATTAATTACCAAATAAGCCGTTCAAAAGCGGTTATGAATAGTATTAACTGAATTTTGAAATTTATATAATCCATATAGTTTTAGAATTCATATTATTAGTTTTTCAGACATAATGTAAGAATAAATACATTTTTTTTTCAGAAAAAGAAGTAGTTTTCATAAGATGAAATTTTACAACCTTTTAATGGTGAAGCCTTTTTAAATCAAATATTCTAAACTTTTATATATTAAATTTTACAAAATAAACGTCTTCTTTATAACAGGGATATAAGAATTTTATTTTAATAATGATTTGGTGTTTTTCTTATAACTTTCAAATTTGGGTGAATTGTGAAAAATACTATATTTTAACTGAAAACAAATTTTTAAATCAAAATAATTTATATTGTTAAATTATAAATTTTAATGGTTTAGAAGTATAGATAGATTATATTTTTACCATTTAATCCAATTATGGTAATTTTAAGTAATTTATCTTTGAAATTTGACATAAACATGTGTCAAACTTTTGATAGTTATTATTTCTATACGCCATTTGGTTTTGACAGCAGGAATTAATTTTAAATTATTAAATGAAACTTCTATGTTTTGAATTTCGTAAAATAGTCATACTTATTGAATTTTCAATAACAAAATTAGCTTAGGGTAAATTTTTGATATTTTTCTGAAAACATTTAATTTTTGATGAATAGTGAAAAACACTAAGTAATAGATTAAAAATGAATTTTTATATAAATAATTATTTATTTTATTTAAATTCATTTTATGTCAAAATAGATACATAATACCTATATATGTTCAATGTAATTTATTGGAGTCAGTTTATAATAATTATATATATATAAAAATTTTATTGAACTTTTCACCGTCTTTTACCCACCACCTAGGGGAATTTGAAAATTCACATAAAACATAATTTTACCACTTCTGTGAGTGTCATTTCAAAACTCTGAGAGGAATGGTTAATATCAAGTAGTAAAATGTGATTCAATAAGATAAATATAATTTTTTTTGAATAGTAACTTTTTACTTTTATTTACCACAGTAAAAAGTAAATAGGGTAATTAAGGGGAATAATGATATTATTATTACCCAAAAACATGTCCTAATTCAATTGGATAAGTATAAATCGACCAAAATCAATCTCAGGAATAAAATATGAACCTATTTGGTCCACTTTAATAATATTAGGACATTTATTATTATTTAATTCAAAGAAGAGTTAAAAGGGTTAAAATCAATGTTTAATAACGAAAACAATTTTAATAAAGGGTTATACATAAGATAAATTTGCCTATAAATATTCATTATAAATATAAAAAGGCATCCTACATAATGATATTTTATTTATTATTTTTTGGCATTAAATAATCTAATTAATTTATGACACAATAATGATGTAGAAATTATATTATTACTGAAATATTAAAATAATTTATATTCGAAATACCCAAATAAATATAATTTGAAAATTTTAATGAATTAAACGAATTTTATTGGTTAATATGACATATTAGTATTGATTAAATATTTTTTTTTTGAAATAATAAAGTTATTTAGACTTTAGAAAAAATCAATTATTAAATAGTGTCAAAATTGACATAAAGGAGTTTTTAAAACAAATATTATATTATTAATTGATATAACATTCCTAAATATCTACGGTTCATATAAAGGACTTATATGATGTATTTATGTCATTAATGAACCACTTGGGGTTTTCATGGTAGTTAATAGTAAGTTTAGTAACCATATAATATAAAAATACAAAGTGGCATGGTAAATGTCAAACTATTTAACTAAGAGTAAAATATAAATGTTAAGGTTAATATAGTGACCCAAACCTATCTAAAATATGTTGGATTAAAGGATTTCGATCCATCCCCACCTTATAATTTTAATAATCCCCTTTTGAGCCATTATAAACCAAATATTACTTTATTATAAATTAATACTTTATGTTCTTACTAAAGAGCCCCTCCTCCCCCTTATAAAAGGACACCACTTCTAACCAATTCTTCATACCATCAAAGCCTTTTGGTTCAGACAACCTCTTCCCAAATACCCTCTCAACTATCCTAACTTAATCCTAGAGGCCATACATTAGTCAGAAAGCCATCCTAAGGTGCCCTTTTGATCAAATCAAAATGAAGAACCCGAAAAGAGGTCATGTTTTCACCACCCTCTTTCAAGTTCCTTTCTTTTTCAAATACATATTTATTTTTTATTTTCAATATAAAATAATAACTCTGGTATCTTTTAAATACTATGATTTTATTATAAATATGGTACATCGATATTCAGTATTTTATCCATCCTTTGAATGACATGTCACCATACGTGCATACGTACGGCCTACTGTCTCCACGTCATGGTGTAATTGTTATTCAATACATTATTTTTTGGATTGGTATAATAAGGATGTCTATTTCATGTAAATAATAAATATAACATGATAATGATTCTGTATATATGATATACCATCCAATTATATATTATTTTAATATCAAAATAATGATATTTTCCTTCATGCGTACGTATGGATTACCGTCTCCATGAACGTGATGAGATTCATTACCCATCATATCCATTAAAGAATAAATTATATTTGAAGATTAAAAATAATATTTAATGACATGATATAATTCTGGATAGGAATAATATACATCCCATCCATAACAAATATGGCTCACATAACAAATAATATAAAGAAAAATGAATCTCTTAACACCCGAAACGAAGATAATATTAAGATATTATTAACAAATCAATGTTAAAAGATCATATATGACATCATATTAATGTTTATGATTCCTGTATAATTTAATAACAATTATTTCACCATTATACATGAGGTTAAACTACCCTAAACCAAGGAAAAGTACAAGTAAATCATTAATTTCACAATCTCTTTATTATCCGAGGTTGTTTATACCTAATTATCTACTAGGATCTCTTTATCATACACATCCATGATTCTTAAAAATTTATTTCAAAACATTATTCTTATTTTATAGACTATGGATTAATGTCATTTATAACCTTGTTTGACTTTTTATAATATTTTTATAAAGGAATCTTTCATCATTTCCAAAACAAGGTCATTTTTAACGTTTTCGACAAAATTAAGGTAAGAATGTTTTTTTAACTTATATAGCGGCTGCAGCTATTTTCTACAGTTGTGAAATCTTCGAAGCATGTCTTACAATTTTATAAGAATATTTTAAATGTAAATGTTTTATTTTATAAATATGTGAATATTAAATGATTTCAAAAGTAGAAATTTCTCTCAAATAGTTTTGATTTCATCTATTTCAACATCTTTTGATGGATTTTAAGCTTATTTGAAGTTGATTTATTATGATACAAAACATCCATATTGTGTTGAAGGTTTTGTGATTTGTTTGACCATGGATGTGTTATTTTAATATCATTTATGGTTTATTGATAAATTATTGTCTTTTTGTATGATATTTTTAATACGAATGTTTATGTTATGTTTAAAACTGTTCATATGTGCAATGCATTGGACATAAAAAGTGATGGGTGCAGCCCGTTATAGCTCCTCGATGCATCGGTAGGTCTCACGAGACAAACTAGTGTCTTGTCATGAGGCCTTGACAAATTATTATTTGTAGACTTGGCCCGAGGCCTTGACTATGTTGTTATGATAGTATGGCATTATGCATTCCAACATTATGAATGTGGTTATTGATATTTAGTGTGATTATTTAACTTGTAGAATATCCATGTGAATAGGTAAATGGAATTATTAAATTTTATTTTTTCCATATTAGGATGATTTTCACATTTAAAACGCTTTTGTTTTAGTTATACATTGACTTAAATGTATATGCTTATTTGTGAAAGTTTCTTTTATATTGTTATCCCTACTGGGCATCTGAGCTCACCCCTTTCTATGTTTTATTATTTCCCATGACGTGAAGAAGTATTTTATGAATGACCTATAGGGATAGTATGAGGGGATATGAGTGCGGTCTATGGAGACAATATGTTGTTGTAATTTTTCATTTTATCATGTAATGTAAGACATATGAATATATCTTGTGTATAAGGCCCCAGCCTTAAACCTTACTTATTCTTGAGATATTACAAGATTACACATTGAGTATCTTTTCGGGTTTAGAGTTTTAGAGAATTAGATCATAGAACTTGAATTACATTCCACATATAAACAAAGTTGTTACATAAAGATAGTATTCTTCTTTCCCATCAATGGAAACATATTTACAATAAAACATGGATTCTTTCTTGACACTTCCTTGACACTATCATCATATAATGTACTTTTCCCTTGACCTGTGAAAAACATTTCAAGAAAACATGGGATGAGCATAAAAATCTCAGTAAGGGATATAAATATATATAGAAAGGAAACATGGGAACATATATACATAAGAATGAAATCATACTTTACCCATAAAACATAATAACGTTAACATACCTCATAAAATCATGAATAAATCATAGAAATCATAAGACATAAAGGTAACTTGAGGCATTCATAACATTCTTACGTAGGGAGTAACCCTCTTGGTTACGTTTGGAATACCCATCACAGTATATTCCCAAAATCTCTTCAGAAAAACCTTAACGTTTCACTCCTTCACATTACCCAATGCATTGGAGAGCTATATCGGGACCACCCTCCCTTAGTCTATCACGGAACCACCCGTCTTCATAATAATTCCCAAGAACCTCAACATAATCGTATCACATAAAAAATGCATAAAGGAAACATAACATTTCCACCTTTCAATCAGAAGATATCAATACAACACATTGATATAAAAATATTATGAAAACCATTTTCAATACCATAATAAAATAAAAGTAAAACATGGTATTTATTTTTCTTTTAAAAAAAGGTATGGCTTGTAGAGGAAGTCGAAACTCAAATAATGGTCATGGCGGCGGAGAAGTCGTTGTCGCCGCATACGTACGACAAAAACATTCCCTTTTTTCATTTAGTAAATGCTTTGTATAAAAAATATTCCTTTTGAATAAATGTAAAAGTCAAAGGGGTTTATACACCGTATAAAAGAAGGTTGTGTACAAAACAAAATATGCCCCAATGAAAAGAGATTGAGACGAAGTCCCATACCTCGGGTCCGACTTGACTCAGTCGTTCTTTAATCTCCTGAATAATAAACTTGAGTTAATTTCTACTTGATTAAGAACCTTTTTTATGTTCATTATTCCATTTATATCACTTATTTCCATGTCATTAACACTATGTAATTATTTAAGTTAATAACGGTCGTTTTAACGATCATTGGTACTTGAGTCAAAAATAAGCCCTTTATAATTACAAGTTGTTCATGTATCCATTATATCCAGAATGGTATTCATGATGTAGATATTATATATGTCATATATATCCAGTAAATGCATGCATTTATAATATTACATAATCATTTAGAGGTAAGAAATGAAATGCACCGTTCATGGAGACGGTAAGTCGTACGTACGCATGAACGCAACTTTCATTTCTATTTCGTATTTTATAGAATGGAATCATAATGATATAAAGGTATATTATAATACCAGTATAATATCATATATAATATCATAGTTCCATCCTTTATACGTCTTACATATGGTATTTAACAAATCAAATCACTTTGAGGGGGCGGTAGTCCGCACTTCCTTAAATGAAGATATCGCGTTTACCCATAATTGAAACCATAAAAGTATGCCCAGAATGAAAAATACAGAAGCTTAAGGAAAACATAAAAATATTATATATCATATATAAATATAGTGTCATCTTAATGGCCACCTTTTAAGGTGTTAAAAGAATGTTGAACAATCATCATTTCGGGAGGCATAAATTCACCATCCACGGAAACAGTATGTTCTTTAAGCATTAGATGTAGGTGTGTGTAAGTGTAGCTTGAATACTTCTTATAAAAACATACTAGTATATTTAAGATACTGGAGTTTTTACAAAAGAAATAAATAAAAAGAGTTTAGGGGGTTGGAGAAGCAAAATAAAACAAAAGGACTCAAGTGAAGACATTACCTTAAAATCGAGTAACTCCCTTTGGTTTGAGATCAAAGGCTTCCTTGGGAAGAATTCTGCCCAAAGTGAGGCTTCAATGAGTAATAAGGGGATGCAGAGAGATAAAATGGGCTGGGGTTGGCCCAGTGAAAGGCTTTGGGAGTGTGGGTAAGGAGGTAGAGGTGAGGGCCTTTTATAAGAGGAGAGGAGGGGCACTCTTGGAATGTAAAGAAATATTACATTATTTGAAAATGAGTTTCGGATTTAAAAGGTCCCACATTGATATAATTCGAGGATACAGTGATAAGGGTTCGAAATATACCCACCCAATAGGTTTTGTACATGTTTAGGTCATAGATTTTACATTATCTTCTTATTTTATTTAAATCCTTTATTAATGAGTTAATCACTGCATCATCATGATATAATAAATAATTTAATTTATTTAAAGTTTAAAAATTATAAAAAAATTACTATGATGTAGGAAAGCTTTTTATATTTCCAATTTATAATTATAGTTAAAAATATTACTTGTATAACCCCATTTAAAATTGTTCTTGTAAAACATATTATGATTGTGTCATTTTTACTTTTTCATTAAATAAAAAGTTAATTATGTCATTTCCCAACCAAAGTGGCTCCATGGGGTCCCCAATTTGACCCATGGATTTTCATGGTCGTAAATGACATATCCAATGAGGGTAGGACATGTGTCAAGCTCATATCATATAATTAAAACATTATTTTCACCTTAAACTACACTAATTACCACTAATCACGATTAAAAACTTCATAAGTAACTATTCACCAAAAATTTATTTTAATCCCATTGGACCAAATTTTACATCTTAATGAAATCCATGTATGTAGTTTTTTTGAAATTCAAAACACAAAGGTGGAAATATTTCATTTAAATGGAAAATCAGTTTTTATAAGTACCACTTAGTGGTTTCACTATTCATAAAAAATTGAAGTTTTTCAGAAAAATACCAAAACTTCACCCAAAGCTATATTTGATATTCTGAATTCGAAAATGATATCTATTTTACAAAATTCAAATCATATAAGTTACATTAATTAAATTAATAATTAATTTCCATTGTCATGACAAATAGCGTGTTTTTATGAAACAATAAGTATCAAAAGATTGACACCAGTTTAAGTCCAATTTCATAGTGAAATTGATTCCAATGACCACCATTGGATTAAATGGTAAAAATATATTCTAATTTCACTTCAAAAACATTCAAAATATAATCTAATCATATAAATAAATTAGAATAAAAATTAGTTTTGATGTAAAATGCAGAATTTTTCACTATTCATTAAAAAATGAACATTGTTAGAAAAATACCAAAAATTCACACAAAGTAAATTTTGATGTCCCAATCATAAAGAATAAGTTAATATTGACAAACATAGTTTATAAAAGTGTCAAAAGATAGATTCAAAAATGGTTTTCCATCAAAAGGCAGTAAAACAATCTCTCAAAAATATAAGTGTATTCCATGCTTAAGATTGGATTTATTTTTATTTTAAGCCTCTAAAACACTATCTAATTCATTAATAGACATAGATAAAAATACCTATTATTCATTACTTACTTGGGATGTTACATCCTTCCCCCTTTACAAGACTGTGTCCCCGCAATTTTTTTACTTATCGAATAAATGGGGGTTCTTATCCCTCATTGCATTTTCAGATTCTCTTGTTGCCTCTTCCATTATGTGGTTTTTTAAAAAAACCTTTACCTAATTAATCAACTTATTTCGTAACACTTTCTCCCTGTGGTCAAGAATCTAGACTGGTTGTTCCTCATAAGATAGGCTCTCTTCCAACTGAACTACCTCTGGACTCAAAACATGAGATGGATCTGGCATGTAGTTTCTCAGCATCGAAACATGAAAAACATTGTGTACCTGAGATAAATTCGGAGGTAAAGCCACTTGGTAAGCAACTGATCCAAATCTCTCAAGAATTTCATATGGTCTAATGAACCTTGGACTCATCTTTCCTTTCTTACAAAACTGCATCACACTTTTCCATGGTGATACTTTGAAAAAAACATGATCACCTACCTCAAAAGATAAATCCTTCCTCTTATTGTCTGCATAACTCTTCTGCATGCTATGAGCTGTTCTTATGTGTTTCTGAATCAGCTGAACTTTTTCTGCCATCTCTTCTACTAATTCTGGTCCCATCAACTTCCTTTCTCCCACTTCATCCTAGAAAACTAGAGTTCGACACTACTTCCAATATAATGCCTGAAATGGTACCATCTGTATACTAGAATGAAAACTGTTATTATATGAAAATTCAACCAAAGAAAGATGTTGGTCCTAACTTCCCTGATAATCCATCAAACAAGCTCGTTGCATATCCTCCAAGGTCTAAATTGTTCGTTCTAACTCCTCATCTAATTGAGGTTGAAAAGCTATACTAAAATTTAATTCAGTACCCAACGACTTTTGAAGGCCTTTCCAAAAGTGAGAAGTGAACCTGGGATCACGGTCAGATACAATGGAGAGAGGAACTCCATCTGACCTGACTATCTCTTTAAGATACAAAAGGGAAAGTTGATCTAGGTAAAAAGTATCTCGTATAGCAAGGAAATGAGCAGACTTGGTCAAGCGATCCACAATAACCCAGATTGCAATATTACATCGAGATGTCTTCGGTAATTCCACAACAAAGTCCATGGATATATTCTCCCATTTCCACTCTGGCACTGGTAAAGGTTGAAGCATCCCTTTTAGAAACTGCCGCTCTTCTTTAACCTGTTGACATGTCAAACACTTCACAGTAAAATCAGCAATCTCTCTTTTCATTCCATCCCACCAGTAATACTCCAGCAGATCTCTGTACATCTTAGTACTGCTAGGATGAACTGAAAACGGAGAACTATGAGCTTCACATAACAACTCTATCTTCAACTGTGAATCACAAGGCATACAAAATCTCTTCCCAAATCTCAAAACACAATCACTATCAATGATGAATTCCTGAAACATACCTTTTTGAACCAGCTCTACCTATTTCTGAAACTCACTGTCTTGCTTATGTTCTTGCTTGATTCTGTCTGATAGAGAAGATTTCACTGATACCTGAAACAAAACAGAAGAACTTCTGGCACCAACAACTTCTATGCCAAAGTTAATCAAATCCTTAACCAAAGGATCACGTTCCAAACACAACATTTCTAATGAAGCATTACTTTTTCGACTCAAAGCATCAACCACCTTATTTGCTTTTCTTGGATGGTAATGAATTGTACAATCATAATCCTTGATTAATTCTAGCCATCTCCTCTGTCTCATGTTCAATTCTTTCTGAGTGAATATATACATTAAACTTTTTTGATCGGTATATATTTCACACTTTACTCCATACAAATGATGCCTCCGAATTTTTGAAGCGAAAAAAACAAAAGCTAATTCAAAATCATGTGTAGGGTAATTTACCTCATGAGTTTTCAACTGTTGTGAAGCATAAGAAATTACCTGATCATTCTGCATTAGGATGCAACAAAGTCCATTCAATGAAGCATCAATGTATATAAAAAACTCACCATTCATGGAAGGTAGTGCCAAAACTGGAGCATTCACCAATCTTCTTTTCAATTCTTGAAAAAAAATCATCACATTCTTTTGTCCAGATAAACTTAACACCCTTCCGAGTTAGCTTAGTCATTGGACTACATAACCGTGAAAAAATTCTAACAAACCTTTGGTAATAGCCTGCCAAACCAAGGATGCTATGAATCTTAGTTACATTTGTGGGTCTTGGCCAGTCTTCCACAACTTTAGATTTTGCAGGATCAACAGTTATCCCATCTTTAGAAACAATGTGACCAAGGAACGAAATTTGTTTCAACAAAAACTCACACATGCTGAATTTTCCAAACAGTTTATTTTCTTTTATGGTTTGCAAGATAACCCTTAAATGACTTTCATGCTCTTCTTTACTTTTAGAAAACAACAAAATATCATCAATGAAAACCACCACAAACATATCCAAGAACTCATGGAAAATTCTATTCATTAAGTCCATGAATACAGCAGGTGCATTGGTTAACACAAAAGGCATTACTACAAATTCATAATGGCCATATCTTGTACGGAATGCGGTCTTCGGAACATCTGTCTCCTTTACCTTCAGCTGATGGTACCCCGATCTCAAGTCAATCTTTGAAAAATACTGAGGTCCCTGGAGCTGATCAAACAAATAATTGATATGAGGAAAAGGATACATGTTCTTAACAGTAATATTATTCAAGGCCCTATAATCAATGCAATGCCTCATTGAACCATCTTTCTTTTTAACAAATAAAACAGGAGCACACCATGGTGATGTGCTAGGTCGAATGAAACCTTTCTCTAATAAATCCTGCAATTGCTCCTTCAACTCTAAAAGTTCAATTTGATCCATTAGATAAGGGGGTTTTGAAATTGGCTTAGCATCAGGAACTAAGTCAATAGTAAACTCAACTTCCCGATCTGGTATTATTCCCGGCAACTCATCTAGAAAAACATCAGGATACTCATTTACCACTACCACATCATTAATCTGAACAGTTCCTTTATTTTCAACGATGTGTGCAAGGTAACATTCATTTCCATCTTTTACAAGTTTCTTGGCCTCTTGATAAGTTATCTACAGTAAGGTTTCATTCTTGTACACAAACTGAAAGTCTTTCTAAAAAGAAACTTCTTTAGCTCTACAGTCAATCTTAGCATGGTAAATAGAGAGCCAATCCATACCCAGGATAACATCAAACTCTACTAGAGTTAAAATAATATGGTTTGGAAGTAGGTTCTTTCCACAGATAAGGATATGAAGATTCTTATAAATTCTTTTTGCCTCAACATTTCGCCCATGTGTTTTTACCAAAAGTTCAGGAGTCATTTCTTGAGATGGTATTCCCATTTTACTAGAAACATTTTCAGAGATGAAAGAATGTGTAGACCCCGAATCAAACAACACACTGGCATAATCTGAAAAAACAAACAAAGTATCTGATACAACTTCATTTGACTGCCCCACATTTGCTGAAGTAGTTGCAAAGGATTTCACCACCCCTATTTTCTTGTAGTCTAACTGCTTCCCATCACTCAAGCTCTTTGTCGGACACTCATTTTCATATTGACCCATCTCATTGCACTTATAACATTTCACTAACTGTAAATCAAATTTGTTCTTACCCTCACCTTCATCCTTTTCAGTGCAATCATGAGCCTTATGTCCCATCTTACCACATCGGTAGAACTTTTCATAATTCAAAATTCATTCTGCAGCATGCCTTTTTCCACATTTATCACAAACTAGAAACTTAGTTTTCTTACCATCAGACTTTTTTGAATAATTCTTACCTTTCTCCTGCCACCTCGGTCTCTTCTTCTGTTGGCTGTTATAGAACACTTGGTCATCGGAAAACTCCATTTCCACCTTCTCAGCACATCGAACAAGCTTTTCATAACTTATAAACTCATGAGAAGCTAATGCCCTTCGATATTTTGGTTTTAATCCTGAGTAAAAATGATTGATTTTACTATCAAGGTCTTGGATAAAATTTGGAGCATACCTTGACAATCGAGTGAACCTTTCTTCATAGGCAGCCACTGAGTCTTCCCCTTGCCTCAATTCCATGAATTGGTTTTCCATCCTAAGTCGAACAGCCTTAGGAAAAAACTTTTCAAGAATCATACCTTTGAATTCATCCCAGTTGAGAGCATCAATCTCATCAGTGTCCTTGATATTTTTAACCATAGACCACCACTGATCTGCTTCACCCTCCAAATGGTAAATAGCAAGACTAACCTTTTGATTGTATGAACACCCCATGACATCAAAAATCTTCTCCAGTGCTTTAATCCACCCTTCAGCTAGCACAGGGTCAGATGATCCTCTTAATGATGGGGGATGTTGGTCATGAAATTTTCCACCACTGACATGTTCCTCTGTGGTTGATCTGGCTGATCTCGTGCATGGATACCACCGCCATTTATCTCTTGAGTCAACTGCGCTATTACTGCAACAAACTATTCAGTTCCAATTCCGACCATCTCGGGATTCTGATTCGGAAGGTTATTTCCTTCTGTATGCCTTCCTAGCACTGCTTCCCTGTTTCCTCTGTGGAAAACCATTTTGAATAAAAATGTCTTAGATGAAGCAACATGGTAATCTTCAAATGATATATCACTTCAATTTGACCATAAAAAATATTTTTGGATAATAATTTAATAGAATTCTAACTCCTAATGTTACCTAAACCGACCTTTGATACCAACTATAAGGCCCCGACCTTAAACCATACTTAATCTTGAGTTATTACAAGATTACACATTGAGGATCTTTTCGGGTTTAGAGTTTTAGAGAATTAGATCATATAACTTGCATTACATTCCACATATAAACAATGTGGTTACATAAATATAGTATTCTTCTTTCCCATCAATGGAAACATCTTTAAAATAAAACATGGATTCTTTCTTGACACTTCCTTGACACTATCATCATATCATGTACCTTTCCCTTGACCTGTGAAAAACATTTCCAAAAAAACATGGGATGAGCATAGAAATATTAGTAAGGGATATAAAAATATATAGAAAGGAAACATGGGTATATATATACATAAGAATGAAATCATACTTTACCCATAAAACATAAGCACTTTAACATACCTCATCAAATCATGAATAAATCATAGAAATCATAAGACATAAAGGTAACTTGAGGAATTCATAACATTCTTACGTAGGGAGTAACCCTATTGGTTATGTTTGGAATACCCATCATAGTATATTCCCTAAATCTCTTCGGAGAAGCCTTAACATTTCAATCCTCCGAGTTACCCAATGCATTGGAGAGCAATATCGGGCTCACCCACCCTTAGTCTATCACGGAACCACCCGTCTTCATAATAATGTCCAAGAACCTCAACATAATTGTATCACATAAAAAATGCATAAAGGAAACATAACATTTCCACCATTCAATAACAAGATATCAATAACACACATTGATATAAAAATATTATGAAAACCATTTTCAATACCAAAATAAAAGAAAAGTAAAACATGGTATTTATTTTTCTTTTAAAAAAAGGTATGGCTTGTAGAGGAAGCCGAAACTCAAATAATGTTCACGGTTGCGGAGAAGTCATTGTCGCCGCATACGTACGAAAAAAACATTCCCTTTTGTCATTTAGTAAACGCTTCGTATAAAAAACATTCCTTTTGAATAAACGTAAAAGGAAAAGGAGTTTATACACTGTATAAAAGAAGGTTGTGTACAAAACAAAATATGCCTCAATGAAAGGAGATTGAGACGAAGTCCCATACCTCGCGTCCGACTTGACTCGGTCGTTCTTTAATCTCCTGAATAATAAAATTGAGTTGATTTATACTTTTTTAAGAACCTTTTTCAGGTTCATTATTCATTTTATATCACTTATTTCCATGTCATGAATACTATGTTATTATTTAAGTTAATAACAGTCGTTTTAACGATCATTGGTACTTGAGTAAAAAATAAGCCCTTTATAATTACAAGTTGTTCATGTATCCATTATATCCATAATGGTATTCATGATGTAGATATTATATATGTCATATATATCCAGTAAATTTATGCATTTATAATGTTACATTATCATTTAGAGGTAATAAATGAAATGCACCGTTCATGGAGACGGTAAGCCGTACGTACGCATGAACGCCACTTTCATTACTATTTCATATTTTTTAGAATGGAATCATAATTATATAAAGTTATATTATAATTCCAGTATAATATCATATATAATATCATTGTTCCATCCTTTATACTTCCCACATATGGTATTTAACGAATCAAATCACTTTGAGGGGCGGTAGTCCGCACTTCCTTAAATGAAGATATCACGTTTACCCATAATGGAAACCATAAAGGTATGCCCAAAATGAAAAATACAGAAGCTTAAGGAAAACATAAACATATTATATATCATATATAAATATAGTTTCATCCTAATGGATACCTTTGAAGGTGTTAAAAGAATGTTGAACAATCATCGTTTCGGGAGGCATAAATTCACCATCCAGGGAAACAGTATGTTCTTCACCCATTAGATGTAGGTGTGTTTAAGTGTAGCGTGAATCCTTTTTATAACAAAATCTTAGTATATTTAAGATACTGTAGTTGTTACAAAAGAAAAAAATAAAAAAATTAATGGGGTTGGAGAAGCAAAATAAAACAAAAGGACTCAAGTGAAGACATTACCTTAAAATCGAATAACTCCCTTTGGTTTGAGATCAAAGGCTTCCTTGGGAAGACTTATTCCCAAAGTGAGGCTTCAAGGAGTAAGATAGGGATGTGGAGAGACAAAATGGGCAGGGGTTGGCCGAGCCAAAGGCTTTGGGAGTGTGGGTAAGGAGGTAGAGGTGGGGGCCTTTTATAAGAAGAGAGGAGGGGCACTCTTGGAATGTAAAGAAATATTACATTATTTGAAAATGATTTTAGGATTTAAAAGGTTCCACAATGATATAATTCAAGGATAAGGTGATAAGGGTTCGAAATATACCCACCCAATTGCTTTTGGACATGTGTAGGTCATAGAGTTTACATTATCTTCTCATTTTATTTAAATCCATTATTAATGTGGTAATCGCTGCATCATCATGATGTCATAAATAATTTAGTTTATTTAAAGTCTAAAAATTATAAAAAAAATACTATGATGTAGGAAATAGTTTTATCTTTCCAATTAATATTTATAGTCAAAAATCGGACTTTTATAACTCCATTTAAAAACTAATTTCGTAAAACATATTATGTTTGTGTCATTTTTACTTTTTCATTAAATAAAACGTTATTTAAGTCATTTCCCAACCAAAGTGGCTCAATGGGGTCCCCAAGTTGACCCATGGATTGTTTTGGTCGGCCATGACACATAAAATGAGGGTAGGACATGTTTCAAGCTCATCTCATACTATTAAAACATTATTTTCACCTTAAACTACACTAATTACCAATAATCGCCATTAAAAACTTAATAAGTAACTATTCACCAAAAATTTATTTTAATCCCATTGGACCAAATTTTACTTCTTAATGACAACCATGTATGTTGGATTTTTGAAATTCAAAACACAAAGGTGGAAAAATTTAATTTAAATGGAAAATCAGTTTTTATAAGTACCACATAGTGGTTTCACTATTCATCAAAAATTGAAGTTTTTCAGAAAAATACCAGAACTTCACCCAACGCTATATTTGATATTCTGAATTCAAAAATGATGTCTATTTTACAAAATTCAAATCATATAAGTTACATTAATTAATTTAATAATTAATTCCAACTGTCATGAAAAATAGCGTGTTTTTATGAAACAATAAGTATCAAAAGATTGACACCAGTTTAAGTCCAATTTCATAGTGAAATAGATTCCAATGACCACCATTGGATTAAATGGTAAAAATATATTCTAATTTAACTACTAAACCAATTCAAAATATAATTTAATCATATAAATAAATTAGATTAAAAAGTAGTTTTGATGTAAAATGCAGTATTTTTCACTATTCATTAAAAAAATGAACATTGTCAGAAAAATACCAAAAATTCACACAAAGTAAATTTTGATGTCCCAATAATAAAGAATAAGTTTATTTTGACAAACATAGTTTATAAAATTGTCAAAAGATAGATTCAAAAATGGTTTTCCATCAAAAGGTAGTAAAACAATCTTTTAAAAATATTAGTGTATTCCATGCTTAAGATTGGATTTATTTTTATTTTAAGCCTCTAAAACACTATCTAATTAATTAATAGACATATATAAAAATATATATTATTCATTACTTACTTGGGATGTTACATTGTGATTCCAAGGCTACTAAACTAATCGTTATTTTGAGACATGATCTTTCATGATCATGCCAATGTTATGTAATAATGCACCGAGTCGAGGTAACTGGGTTCGGGGCATTACAGTTGGTATCCGAGTAATTTTAGTACAATTGTTGGAAGCTAGTTTTAGGTAAACTCTGATTAGATCACATAGAACTAAGATGGACTATGAAGATAAGAATAGAAGAACTTAATAGAATTTTGGTATTGTAGATAATTTTTGAGTTTTTTGAGAAATACATCCCTGTCTCTATAGGGGCAGGTAGAGGAATCTCTAGCACAGATATACCTAGGGGAAAAACCCAAAAACACTGCTTTGAGCTAGAATCGATCAAGAACTGGTGCTCGACAACAGGCCTTTCTGCACTCTTGGTTATGAAACTCACGGGGGATATGCTTTGGATAATTCTCATTTTCTTTAGAAACCATTATGAAGGGTTAATGATTATATACATACTCAAAGAAAAAAAAAATTAATATGTATTATATCCATAAAATATTCAGTTTAAGTTAGGTATTTTACAAGCATGGAATTATTCATTACAATTCATAAATTGTCCTAGTGTATGCCATTGTATAGAAATGGAGCCCAGTAGAAGGAATGTGAATTCCAGCAATACGTATGATCAAATGATTAAGAGGAATCATATCTTTCACAGTATTAAGCCAACAATTAGAACGTAAATAGTCTCCCATGTATTTTTAGCATATGAAGAAATAGTATCATGTGTTAATAAGATAAGTAAATAATTCTGTGAGTCCTATGGATTTGAAGGGATGCAAGAGAAGAAATGGATGGAAGAGAGAAGGATGGATAAAGGGAAGATGAAAAAAATAATTTTCCCATATGTGATAACTATGGGAAAAACACCATGGAACATTCTTGAAGGGAATGTGAGTTTGTGTGGAGAAAAACGACACAATGTACGTGACTTCAAGGGTAAGAAAAAGGTTTCAAATGTACAATGCTTCATCTGCAAGGAGTTGGGACACTACGCGAATCAATGTCCAAATCATCATAGTATGCCCCAAATGATGCAATTGGATAATAATCAAGTTATGATACTACCATAGATGAGGAGAAATGATTAGTGTTCTTATGTTTTTATTAGAGAATTATGTCATTTGAGGGTTGTATCATCAATGTACTGTTTATAATAATTATGTAGTATATATGGATTGTACTCCAGTACTATTTCATAATGGACATGAGATTGTGTGGAACCATGAAAAGTGACTCAATAGTAGGTTAAATTTTTGGAAAATATATGGTTAACAGATGGATAGACTAGAATATGGTTCTGATACCGAGATAATGATTTTGGAATAATACATGATAAATTTGGATAAATTATATTGTATATTTTTCACTACCTTGAATATGATTAACGATTTTTATATTCAATCATTGTTGGAGTTTACAACATTTTTGGACAGAAGGAGTATATCCAGTATTCTAGAAGGAATAAGGGATCATGAATGTAATCAATAAGGTTTTGTGGTAATTCAGGATGTTGCAGTGTTTTAAAAGAATACACGATGAATTTTTTCACATGTTATTACGCGGAAAAAAGGATCTTCATTGTGTTTACCTTACTTATAAAATTTGGACCGTGATTTTGGAAATAAATATTTTAGATAATTCTAGTTTGAGATTATTTTTGGATTTCCATAAAAGGACAACCCGGAGGTTGGGCCGCAACTCGTAGTGTCCGGAAAGTCCACGAGACATGAACCCACAACCGAAGGGCGATAAGGGTGTATCACCTAACACTGGCCCATGAGATGTCCTGGATTGAATAATGTAGTCTTTTTTAAAAAATTCTGGTAGATGAATTAGAAATTCATTTTTTTATCCCTATACGAATAAGATAAATAGAATATTATTTTTAAGTTCTATTATCTTTTAGAGTGAAAGATGAGTTTGTGGTAGAAATTAGTTAAAGGGTGGGACTCTTCTTGTCAAGCATATATTTTTCTTCATCTCTTATAATATTAAGAAATTAATTCTTATAATTTAGTGAAGGGATCTTTAAAAAATGTTTTATCCTAACACAATATGTTTTTTTGAACCGATGGTATTTTAAATCATCTTAGATTGATGAATTTAAGGCCCTCAATTTCACTGTTGTTTTTGATTGATGACCTCAATCACTACCTATAAATATTTACATTTTTCCACCAATTATATGTCTCTAATTTCCACCAATGTTCCCCTAATCGAGATCATAATTGGGTTGTTACCCTTTTATTTCCCTTTTCCTTTTCTTAAGACTAAATTTTATTAACCTAATTTCCGAAGTGGGCTTTCCCAAAATTGTTTTCTATTTTCAACCATTTCTTTTCAAAAAATAATTTCAAATCGCAAGGAAGCAATTTTTTGAAGGAGTTAAGAATGTAACACTCCAATATTTCATAGTACATTATTTCTTCAAAGTAATTCAACAACTTGCACTACACACGAAATTGACTTCTAGCGCACCATGACTTACCAAACAAGCCATTCAAAAGCAGTTAGAATAGTATTAACTGAATTTTTAACTTTATATAATTCTTATAATTTTAGAATCCAAATTATGAGTTTCTTAGTCATAATGTAAGAATAAATACATTTTTTCAGATAAATGAAGTATTTTTAAAAAAATGCAATTTTACAACCTTTTAATGGTGAATCCTTTTTAAATCCAATATTCGAAACTTTAATATATTCAATTTGACAAAATAAACATTTTCTTTAGAATCAGGACATAATAATATAGTTTTAATAATATTTTGGTGTTTTTCTGATAACATTCATATTTGGGTGAATGGTGAAAAATTCTATATTTTAAATGAAAACTACTTTTTAAATCAAAATAATTGATATTGTCAAATAATACATTTTACTGGTTTCAAAGTATAAATAGATTATATTTTTACCATTTAATCCAATTATGGTAATTGTAAATAATTTCTCTATGAAATTGGACATAGAAAACTGTCAAACTTTGGATAGTTATTTTTTCTTAAAAATACGCCATTTGGTTTTGACAGCGGGAGTTAATTTTAAATTAATAAAAGAAACTTTTATTTTTTGAATTTGGTATAATAGACTTCATTATAGAATTTGGAATATAAAAATTATCTTTGGGTAAATTTTTTGTATGTTTCTAAAAACATTTCATTGTTGACGAATAGTTAGAAACACTAAGTTATAGTTTAAAAACGAATTTTTCTTTAAATAATTATTTATTTTATTTAAATTTATTTTAGTTCAAAATAGTTACATAATACCTATATATGTTCAATGTAATTCATTGGATTCAGTTATTAATATTTTTTGATATATAAAAATTTTATTTAACTTTTTAGTGTCTTTTACCCACATTCTAGGAGAATTTTAAAATTCACATAAAATATAATTTTACCACTTCTGTGAGTGGAATTTCAAAAATCCAAGACACATGCTTAATATCAAGGAGTAAAATGTTATTCAATAATATAAAAATAATTTTTGGTGAATAATAACTTTTTACTTTTATTTACCACGGTAAAAAGTAAATAGGGTAATTAAGGGTAAAAATGATATTATTATTACAATAACACGTGTCCTAATTCTATTGTCTAAGTATAATTAGACAAAAAAAACCTTATTAATAATATATGAACCTCTTTGGTCCACATGAATTAGATTAGGACATTTATTATTATTCAATTCAAAGAAGAGTTAAAAGAGATAAAATTAATGTTTAAAAACTAAAACATTTTTTATATATTTTTATAGATAAGATAAACTTCATTATAAATATTAATTGGAAAGATAAAATGATTTAATACATAATGGTATTTTAATTTTCATTTTTTAAAATTAAATAATATAATTTATTTATGACACAATGATGATGCAGTAATTATCTTATTAGTAAAATATTATACAAAATGATATTATAAATACCCAAATAAATATAAGTTGAGACTTTTAATGAATTACACTAATTTTATTGGTTAATATGACATGTTATAATTGATTAAATTAATTTATTTTGAATTAATAAATTTATTAAAACTTTAAAAAAAATCAATTATTAAATAGTGTCAAAATTTACATAAATGAGTTTTTAAAACGAATATTATATTATTAATTGATATAATATTCTTAAAATTCTAAGGTTTGGATAAAGGACTTATATGATGATATTTATGTCATTAATGAACCACTTGAAGTTCTCTTGGATGTTTATATTATGTTTATTAACCATATAATATAAAAATACAAAGTGACATGGTAAATGTCAAACTATTTAACTAAGAGTTAAATATAAATGATAAGGTTAATATAGTGACCCAAACCTATCTAAAATCTATTGGATGAAAGTATTTAGACCCATACTAACCTTAGACATTGGATAATATAATTTTGATTCATTAGAAACCTAATATGACTTTATTATAAATTAATACTTTAGGTTTTTTCTAAAGAGCACCTCCTCCCCCTTATAAAAGGAAACCACTTCTATCCTATTATTCATACCTTAAAAGCGTTTTGGATCGGCCAAAATCTTCCCAAATACCCTCTATACAATAATCCCTTAATCATAGAGGCCTTACTTTAGTCAAAAATCCAACCTATGGATCCCTTTTGATCAAATAAAAAGGAAGAACCCGAAAAAGAAGTAATGTTTTCGCCAGCCTCCTTCAAATTCCATTCTTCTTAAACTTCTTCTTTCTTTGTTATTTCCATTCATAAATAATAAATATAGTATCTTCTATATACATTGATGTTGTAATAAATATGGTACAACCATATTCAGGATTCTATATTTTCATTGAATGACATGTCACCATATGTGCGTACGTACGGCCTACCGTCTCCACGTCGTGGTAAAAATGTTATTCAATACATTATTATATGGATGGGTATAATAATGTGTTTAGCTCATGTAAATAATAAATATAACATGATAATTATTATGTATATATGATATACCATCCAATTATATATTATTTTAATATCAAAAGAATGATATTGCTGCTCATGCGTACGTACGGATTACTGTCTCCACGAACACAATGAGATTCATTACCCATCGTATCCATTGAAGAATAAAATTTATTTTATGATTAAAAATAATATTTAAGGACATGTTATAATTATTTATATGAATAATATACATCCCATCTATAACAAATATGTCTCACATAACAAATAATATAATGAAAAATGAATTAGTTAACACCCGAAATGATGATAATACTAAGATATTATTAACAAATCAATGTTAAAAGATAATATATGATATCATATTAAAGTATATTATTCTTGTATAATTTAATATAAATTATTTCACCATTATAAAGGTGGTTAACCTACCCTCAACCAATGAAATATAAAAGGTAAGTGTTAATTTCACAATCTCTTTATTATCCGAGTTTGTTTATACGTAATTATCTACTAGGATCTCTTTATCATCGACATCCATGTTTCTTAAAAAAGTATTTCAAATCATTCATAGTATTTTTTAGACTATGGGTTAAAGTCATTTGTACCCTTGTTTGAATTTTTATAATATATTTATAAATGAATCTTTTCATCGTTTTTCAAACAAGGTCATTTTTAACCTTTTCGACAAAATTAATGTAAGAATTACTTTTTTATCTTATATGGAAAGTGCGACTATTTTCCACCATTGTAAAATCTTTGATGCTTATATTACATGCTTATAAAAATATTTTCAATGTAAATATTTTATTTTATAAATATGTGACTTTTATATGATTAAAAAAAAGAGATATATCTCTCAAATAGTTTTGATTTCATCTATGTCAACATCCTTTGATGGATTTTATGCTTATTTGAAGTTGATTTATTATGATACAAAACATCCATATTGTATTGAAGGTTTTGTGATATGTTTGACTGTGGATGTGTTATGTTTATACCATTAATGGTTTATAGAGAAAGTATTGACATTTCGTGTGCTAGTTTTAATACGAATGTGTATGTTATGTTTAAACCTTTTTATATGAGGAATGCATTGGACTTAGTAAGTGATAGGTGGAGCCCGTTATATCTCCTCGATGCATCGGTAGGTCTCATGAGACAAACTAGTGTCTTGGAAGGAGGCCCTGAAAAAATCTTATTTGTAGTCTTGGCATGAGGCCTTGACTATGTGGTTATGATAGTCTTGAATTATGCATTCCAACGTTATGAATGTGGTTATTGATATTCCATGTGATTATTCGACTAGTAGAATATCCATGTGAATAAGTAAATGGAATTATTTAATTTTATTGTTTCTATCTTATGCTGAATTTCAAGTTTAAATGGATTTTATTAGTTATACATTGTGTTAAATGTTTATGCTTATTTATGAATGTTTCTGCTCTATGGTTATCCTTACTGGGCATCTGTGCTCACCACTTTCTAGGTTTTATTATCTCCCAGGATGTGAAAAGTATTTAATGAATGACCTGTAGGGATAGTATGAGGGGATATGAGTGTGGTCTATGGTGAAAATATGTTTTTGTATTTTTTTCATTTTATCATGTAATGTTAGACATATGAATGTATCTAGTGATTCCAAGGCTTCTAAACTAATCAGTCTATCGAGACTTGATCTTTTTTGATCATGAAAATGTTATGTAATAATGCACTGAATCTGGGTAACTGGGGTCGGGGAGTTATATAAGATACATAAAATATTGTTTTTTGGCTTAAAAATTTATCAACCTGAGTTTTTATTGTTATTTTCCAAGAATATATGAAATATCATTGATGGATTGAAATAATCCCAGCACAAAGTTAATCTTATATTACATGAAATCCTGGGTTATCATGAACTGCATACAACACTTTATAAGTGGATAAGGAAAATGTGTAGACTAATATCACCACACACAAAATTCTAAAATTTAATAAAATCATAGAGACGACTAAAGAACTCAGCCGACACATTTGTGTACTAGTACATATGTAGGGACAAGCATATATTTATATCCCTACAACTAGTGAATTCCAACAATTTGATCATTATGAACATGTGGTTACACAAGATAAAGTGAAAATTCTTTCTATAATATACCAAGATTATCAGTATTTTTTGGTGAAGGACGAGACACATTATCTGTATCCAATTCTTATTACAATTGGGGCTCACATGGTGGGAGTGGAACATGCCCCGCGATTGGGGCACATGCCTTTCAAAAAAAATATTGGGGCATATTCCCGACGAAAAAAATCATGTTCAAATACCCATTCTTGTTAGTGCTCACCAATTACGAGGGGAAAATTACTTCGGACATGATTTTTTTATTATCAATATGACTATAGATGTACTCCAATAGCTCAAGACTAGGATCATACCCCCATTTTGGCTGGGCCTCACCAAGTGTGAAAAGAACATGCCTGAAAACATGAACATATTTCATTCAATGAATCTACCCAGATTATTTTATAAAATCACATAAAAAGGAATATATTCATACATCTTACAATGATTTAAAACACCAGAATGCATTCTAGGAAATACATGAAGAGGCTCATATCATTTTTCCCATTTCAGAGGTCAAATGAAATATTCTATCAGAGAATGAATATATGAACTAAGCTCATATACATGTCACAACATGTGATCACCATGGGTGAGTGACACATCCCTCATGGTATTATTGTATTATTACAAAAATGTATTAGTGGAATAATCCAATGTCTTAGAATCGAGCACATACTCCAATTTATTCTGAGGATCACTAAGTGAGAATAGAACATTCTTCATTACCAGATCATATTCATGTTAATACTGAGGAAGATCATTGTAATATTTTTGCAGCTTATTATAAGTGAAATAATGCTCCTATGACACCAAACGTCTATAATAATGTTCTAGCTATCATCATGTAGTAGGATCAAATCCCTACCCAATTAAAAAATAATTTTTGACATATTATAGCCACGATGCAAAACATAGGCCATACCAAAAATATATTCAATGATGCAATCCATGAGGTTGTAAGAGACACATTATCAACTTCCTAAGTGTCCATAAACTCATCAGTTGAATGAATATATGATCATTAACATGATATTCCTCCTCCTAGTAGTGTTGAGAAGGATCATAAGGGCTCTACAACAAACATCCATCATGGTCACCCCCCATGGGGATATCTCCCACAGACATGGAAATAGCCACTTTTCTAGAAACCTTTATATAATGAGTTTCCAAAAATTAGAATACATCATAATGATATGTACTTGAAGTATCGTGGTCAACCGAAAATTGTTATCCATCATCTTCAAGAACCAGCCCAGTCGAGTCAGCAGACAACCCGATGGAGAATCTTCTAAGGTCTGATCGGATAAGGGCATGTATTTAAAATGAAAACTAGTTCGAAAAAGAATTATAGATAGGGTTATCCTAAAACAAAATACCATCATGTTTCATCCCCTCATAACATGTGAATATGACGTCCCAGGTAAGATATAAAAGGATTTAATGAATTATATACAACAAAATATGTTTTCTACTCATCATCGAATGAAGGATTGAAATATCCACCATCCAGGATACATGTATCACCTTAGTCTCATCAATACACATGGTTTTTATCTGGATATGGAATCCCTTTTCATAGCCCAAAACCAACAGTGGATGAGAATGAAAAATGCTTGTCAAGTGTATGTCTCTAAATCATAACATTGCTCTGCTAAATGATTTACATAGAATCTCCAAACATTCATGTCCGAGGATGGGTGAAATATGGATCAATTTACTTAACTATCTCCCAAAAACAAAACTATCCTTCAGATATGACATCAATTAATGTTATATACTTCAACAAATTCAAATGACCATGTAACAAAGGAGCCAGTTGGTCCCTAAAACATAATTCCCCCCACATAATTAATGCCAACACATCACAAACAGTGGAATCATATAGCCAATAAGTGCTTGAACTAGTCCCATAAAAGAAATAAGAATTCATTCCAAACACCTAATCCAAGGTTTTAGTCAACCCAATGAACTCTTGTGGAAAATGAATCCCATTATGGGATACCACAACCCCGATTGTAACACCCCAAGATTTAATGAGATATGTTATTTTTAATTTATTTCATATCATCTATTGTACGTTACACCAAGATTATCTTGCACTATACACAATACTTTATTATCTTGTAGTATACACAACACTTTTTTTTGATCATGTTATACACAATTTCAAGTTCCTTTGATAGTAATTATTCTACGCAACATTGAGTTATATATATATATTCAATGTATAAATGAAATATGGTTGGATTCTATTATATGAAACACTAAAAGAGTGTTTCACTACACGCAAAACTAACTTGGCTTGCATTACATGCAATCGTGACCTTCCCCTATAGTGTGTGTTGTACGCAATACTGGGATTCATTAAACAACTATATATGGTTATAATATTATTATGAACTAACAATTATGAATATTAGTAACTACATTTTGAATGATTATGACATTATAATTCATCTTACACATTTTATAGAACATGGTATGAGAAAAAAATAATTTTTTCGGGTAAAATAAATATTTTTAAAAAAATGCAGTATTGCCGCCTTTTGATGGTGCATCCACATTAAATCTTGTTTTTGACATGTTTATAAGTTCAATTTGACAAAATAAATTTCTTCTTTGGAATCAGGATATAAATATTTACATTTGATAAATTTTTCATATTATTCTGATAACTTTCATATTTTGATGAATAGTAAAAATAGGCAAAATTTTAATTAAAAACAACTTTTATCATCGAGATAATTTATATGGTTAAATTATAATATTTAATGGTTTTAATGTATAAATACAATATATTTTTACTATTTAATATAATTCATGTCATTACCATTAATTTAATATTGAATTCATAGGTAAAAACATTTCAATCTTTGACAATGTTTTAACTTTTAAAACCCATTTTCATAACAACAGGATTAATTTAAAATTAATTACTACAACTTATGTGTTTTGAATATTGAAAAATGGATTGAATATTTCTATTTAGGGGTCCAAATTATGTTTTTTTATTTTTTTGATATTATGAATTGTAACTACGGTAATTTTTATTTACTACGGTTAAAGGTAAATCAGGTAATTAATGGTAAAAATTAGATTTTAAAATTACCAGTACACTTGACAAAATTCTAGTGGATTAATAAAAGTTGAACCATATCACCTAAGGGTAATAATAGATTATTTCATTGAAATTTTACCTTGAAAATGATGTAATTATTTATAAAACTAAACAAAGTGACAACATGTCACTCTCTTAAATCTTATAAGTAAAGTAATTTTAATTTAGTGATAAAATTATTGAAACATCGAAAATGAAAAGTCTATAGAAATATAATAAAATTAACTACTTCATGTGATTTTATATATAATTTTTAAATATTAAATAATTATCATTAAAGGTGACACAATAGTAATGTTGAAATTATTTTATTGATTGAAATATCAAATAAATGTTGTTAAAAATAATAAAATAAATGTTATATAAACTATTTAATGTGCTCCATAAGTTTTCTAGATACATATGACATGTTATGAATCTATTAAAGATTTCATTTAAAACATATCTTTTGTGTGGATTTTATTTAAATTCAAATAAATGAATAGTGTCAAAATTGACACTATTGTTATTTTATAAAAATAAAATAATATAAAATTGTTTAAAAATCACAATATTATTTAAAAATTATAAATTAAAATTTATATGGTAAAAATGTTATAAATTATCCAATTATAGAAAATACACAACACATAAGTAATTATTCATAACAATTTAAAATTTAGAATCATGTTACCACAAATAAAATTAAATAGATTAAGGAAGGATAAATAAAGTTGATATGGTTTAAACTTAATTTCCAACATGTTTAAATTTTATTATTTGATGATATTACCACCCAATATAATCTAATCTTCGAATATGAGTCATTTTTTTAGGTTTTTATGTGGGGTTTGATTTATTATAAATTAGTATTTTTGATATTTCCAAAGGTGCCCCTCTCCTCCATTATAAAAGGGAACCTCCTCCCTCTCATCTTTACAAAACATTAAGCCTTCATGATCAGTCAACCCCTATCAATTTCACTTCTCAACATATCTAGTTATATCATAGTGGTTCTGGTCTTCTTATAAGACCAAATCTAGTGCCCTAAGAGTATGTTTAAAAGTGGCACGTCGAAGAAGAAGTAATCTCTTCTACCAATTCTTTCATGTCTCTTTCTTCTTCAACTTCTTCTTATTTAATTTTTTTATTATAAATTAATAACACCAGTATCACAAATATACTGGTATTTTATTATAAATTTAATCCAACCCCATTTCACCATCTATCCATCTTACGAAAAATGAAATCACTGCGCGTGCGTACGTATGGAATACCGTCTCCACGCCATGGTGTAATCGGGTTTTCCACCACTACCATACTTGGATGGGTATAATGGTGTAAAGAATAAATTTATATGGTTATTATAAAATAATAATTATTCTGATATATTATATCATCCACTCTTGTTCTATTCAATAATTATGGGAATGATATCATCGCTCTTGCGTACGTACGGACTACCATCTCCACAAACACGATGAGATTCATTTTCCATGATTAACCATTCAAGTATGATTATAAAGTGTATATATAAAAAATAATAATTAATTATATTACATTATAATTATACTTAATTTATTTACACATATTTTTCATTTACTTAATTCCATTCAATTCAATAAGGAAACGAAAACAATGTTCATGCATACGTACGTCCTACCATCTCCATTCATGGTGTATTTCATTACATTTATCGATCTATCACATATATTTATATGATGAATATATATTATATATAAATCATTTTTTACATTTTTGAATTATGTAAATCATGATATAAGTAATAACATCAAGAACCACATGTCGAAACACGTACGATAAATGAAACGATTTTATAAAAAATATTGCTTTAACATGGAATTTACAAAAGAACGTGTAATATAAAGTCATAAGTGAACCATATATGATATCATAACAAATAGTATGATTATATAATAATTAAATGACATTATATAAATCATTATATGAGATTTTAGGATACATACGAAGCATATCAGACACAAGGTAAGGGAAAATCTCAAAATCTCATTTTTATCCAAGATTGTTTATACGTAAGTATTTACTGGGGTTATATTTTTCATCCATTCCCATAAAATTCTTTTCATAAATTGTTTAATATTATTCCATATATTTTTAATTTCATGTTTACCCCTCTTTGACCTTAACTTTGTGTTAGGGAATGAATATTTCTTTTGTTCACCATAAGTGGTATTTTTGACTTTTTCGTTAAAAGTATGAGGTGGATGTCTTTATAACATATAAGGCATGAACGGTTTCTTATGGTTTTATAATGCCTAATTTTCATGAACCATCCTGTAAATGTTTTCATGGTTATTTTCAAAAAAATCCTTTTCTTTTAAAATTATGTGGCACTTTGTGATTAGAAAATGATTTGGAAGAAGAAAGGATATTTTCCTCAAGAATTCATTTCACGTGTTTTATCAAAACTGTTTTTCATCTAAGATGAAATTATTTATCATGTTTATGTTTCAAGTATAATGTCTATATTATTTACATGGTGTTAATTTTTTATGAAAAAATTATATCTATTTTTTTATGGATTATGTGATTATAGGATGATATTTATGAAACTCATTTTATTCTTTGGGTTATGATGAATGTTCTATGTTTATTTTGGGGTACAAGTACGAATTATTTCATTGTGAGATAGGTGGGACCTATATCTCCCTCCAATGCATTGGTCAAATATTCATGTCTCATGATATAGACATGGATAGAACGGTAAGTTAATCTAGTTCAGTGATACAGGACTGGAACGGGGACTGAACTCGATTCAGAAAGGGACTTTTCCACTAAGATGGTATTGGCAGCAATGCCTTGGATACTATGGAAATCATTTCATGTTCTTCATGGATTTCCACAATAACATGTTTTATTATAATGATATTTTTTCATTATTGATGTTCCTTTATGATGTATTCCTTACATACTTCCAAGATTTATGTTTTTTCTCAAGATTTTGATGTTTAGATTTTATGTTCAATTTTTTGCATTAAAATGTTTATGGATTATTTTATGTTCTCTATGTTTACCCTTACTGAGTATTTGAGCTCTCCCTTATTTTTTTTCTTTACCCCAGGATATAAATAAAGGTTTTAGGTAAGAAAGAAAAAGTGGAAGATCTTTATGGGGGATGTTAAAGATCTTTCACCATGATTAGATGATTATTTAATCCAGTTTCCAAAGACACTAAACAATTACGGTCCTTTGGTGTCTATTTTTGTTATATATTAAGTTTTCCTCAAAAATAATTTAATTTCTATTTACGTCAAGATTGGGTCTCTATAGTTGGTATTAGAGGGAGTTTTAGGTAACCGTTGGAAACTAGGATGCAAAAACTTTCTTGATATCCCTAGAGATATTTCTAAGGTATGTCTAGGGATGTCCCTAAGGATAAGTATAAATATATGTTATTTTCCTAGAATTTATGTGACGATATTAGAATTAATCCTAAGATGTTAGATATTGAAGGTACTCCCCCGTTATTATGTTGTTTTCCAAGCATGATTTTTCCTCTCACACTATTATTTTTGGGTTTTAGACGATGGCTGGAACATTAAGAGACCATGTTGATCAATGTAATGGAAGATGCAATGATTGTCCTCCAGAAAAAACCAAAGTTATAGGAGATGGAGTGCAAAATCTTATTGATATACTTACATAATCTATGAATAATTCGGGTCTTCAAAATGAGAAGAGAAGGGAACAATATTCTATTGAGTCTTTCATTAGGCAACATCCACCTTATTTTAGTGGGTCTTCTAATCCACTTGTTACTGAACAATGGATCAGTACCATTGAAATGATATTTTTCGTACTTCTCTATTCATAACATGAAAAATTCATTCTATCTATATACCATTTAGAAGGTGAATCAGACAAATGGTAGAATCTAATTAAGAATACAAGTCCCCAAGATGAAATTGAATCGTTGGAATGAGAAGAGTTCATGGACTTGTTGTTCAATAAGTACTCACCTCGTATTCTTCGAACAAATTTGTAAAAGGAGTTCCTCGATCATAAGCAAAAGGATGATGAATCTGTTGGTATGTACGAGGCGAATTTTACAAGGCTTGAAAGGTATGTATCTGGCTTTATCATCCAACCTGAAAGTAAAGTTGATCGATTTATCAGTGGCATAAAAACAAGTCTTCGAAGGGCATTAGCTATAAGAGACTATAGTATCTATGAATAAATTGTGTGTTGTGCTATCAAGGTAGAATAGGAAGTTGTTGTAACATATTCATCTCATGGTTTTTACAAGACACGAAAGATGGTGTTCATGGAAAAACCTCAAAACACTGGTGAAAATAAGGTGAATGTTTATTTATTCTCAATGTGTGGAAGGAAGTATGGTGGAGATTGTCTAAAAGGTAATATAAAATGTTTCAAGTGTGGAAAAGAAGGACATCAAGCAGCTGAGTTCCGAAAAAATGGAAAAAAGGTTTCATATGACGTGAATAGAGAAAATACTACAGAGAATGCTCCACCAACACTCCAATGCTTTAAGGGGAAGGAAATGGGAAATTATGCTAGTCAATTCCATAATCCAAGGGTTAATGGTGAACGACGTGACCAACCTATTAAGGAAAAGGATAGAGGGATGTCACATGCGATCACTATTTGTGAAGTTGAGTATGAAAATGATGTTGTGGAATGATTAAGTGTTTATGTAAAGGGATTTAAAAATAGTATAATTGAATCTAATTTATTGTATCTTGGAATTTTGGAATATCTATGTATTGGAATGGTATCGGTAACCATGAAATGTGATTGAAATATTTTTTTAAAAAAGCTGATATGTGCATAATGAAGTGATAAAGAAATGAGATCGTGACTGATATAAGGACAAAGTTATATAATGGTTTGAGCATATAGAAATTTTGGGATTTTGGTATATAGAAAGTTTTATCTTTTGACAGCATTAATGTTTTCACTAAGGTTCAATGGGTATTCATCTTTTTATAGAATACATGATTATGGTATTCACATGTATGGAATGTGACCAACAAGATATATCATATGATATATTGGGGATAAATGATGGTATTCACATGATCGGTAGATGACATTTCTAGTAATTGTTTTTTTATACGTTGATCTTGGTCAAAAGTATTTTAAATAAGACTAAAGATTGGAATGGATTATGTTGGACATAAGTTAGTATTGATTAAGGATGGAACTTATTCGATATTATTGATGGGATCTTATAATAATGTTTCTTTAGAAAAAGGACGACTTGTAGGATAGGAGACAACCCGTCGTGTATGACAAGACTGTGGGAATCAAACCCACAACTGAAATGCGACATGCCTTTATCACCTACCATTGGCCTATAGGAAGTCTCTGGTTAGTAGAAACTAGTTTTATTTTATTAATCATGATGTTAGATACATTATAACTCCATTTTTGAGCCATATACGATTAATCTCACCATAGATGAACTTATGTATATAGATTTTTCTAACTTATGTTTAAGACAGATGGAAAGACGTATCATTCTATCGCATGATCTACTAAAACTTCACAAAAGAAGAATTCAACTACATTTATTTAAGTGATGATGTGGAAATTGTTCGATGCACGAGCAACGTTGAGATTGATCCAAAACCAATTAAGTATTATTTTTAAATAAAAAAATTCTTCAACATTTCGGAAATGATCTTGAAAACCAAAAATGTTTTCCTAGTGCTCTCATATCTGATAAATCAGATGGTACCTTAGATCATCACAAATTTATGGCATTGTGATTGTTGGATTTTTCATAGCCATGTTCTCTACCACTCTCCATCAGAACATGATGGTTAGATTTCTCTTTCATATCCATATTTTCACCTATGTTCTCCTATATGGGAAACCAAGTGATGAGTTACTTTGGGTATCTGTTTTGTTTCTAATGTTCATTTTTAAAATTATGTTTTAGCATTCCTTTTTATGATTTGGGTTTCTATGAAAAAAAATCTCAAGTAATAAACCATTTATAACCCTGAAAAATTTCGAGGGAGAAATTCATTTTAAGGGGGTAGAATGTAACACCCCGAGATTTTATGAGATATATTCTTTTTAATTTCTTTCATATCTTCTGTTGTATGCTACACTAAGTTTATCTTGCGCTGTACACAACACCGTATTAGCTTGAAATATACGCAACAATATTTTTTGATCATGTTATACACAATTTCAGATTCATTTGATATTAGTTATTCTAAAAAACATTGAGTGTATATATATATATTCAATTTATAAATTAAATATGGTTGGATTCTATTATACAAAACAACAAAGTAGTTTTGCACTACACGCAACCTTGACTTGTCTTGCATTACACTCAATAACGACCTTCCTCGATAGCATGTGTTGTACGCAATGCTGGGTTTCACAAAACAACAATATATGGTTATAATATTAGTATGAACTAGCCTTAATGAATATTAGTAACTAAATTTTGAATTATTATGACATTATAATTCATCTTACACATTTTATAGAACATGGTATGAGAACAAAATAAAATTTTCGGGTAAAATAAGTATTTTTAAAAAAATGTGGTTTTGCCACCTTTTGATGGTGCACCCACATTAAATATAGTTTTTGACGTGTTTATAATTTCAATTTGACAAAATAGAATTATTCTTTGAAATCAGGATATACAAATTTACTTTGGATAAAATTTTCATATTATTCTGATAACATTCATATTTTGATGAATAGTAAAAATACACTAAATTTTAATTAAAAACAGCTTTTTTTCACCAAGATAATTTATATGGTTAAATTATAATATTGAATGGTTTTAAAGTATAAATAGAATATATTATTACCATTTAATATAATTCATGTCATTACCATTAATTGTATATTGAATTCATAGTTAAAAAATTTTCAATCTTTGATAATGTCTAATCTTTTAAAACTCATTTTCTTAACAATGGGATTAATTTTAAATTAATTAATGAAACTTCTGTGATTTGAATTTTAAAAAATGAAATCCATATTTGGACTCAGTGGGTCCAAATTATGTTACTTTTATTTTTTTATATTACGAATTATAATTACGGTAATTTTATTTACTACAGTTAAAGGTAAATCGGGTAATTAAGGGTAAAAATAAGATTGTAAGATTACCCTAACACTTTACAAAATTCTATTGGATTAATAAAAGTCGACCCATATCACAGAAGGGTCTGAATAGATTCATTTCATGGAAATATGACCATGAAAATGATGTAATTATTATTAAAAATGAAGAAAGTGACAGAATGTCACTCTGTTAAATCTTATAAGTAAAATAATTTTAATTTAGTGATAAACATAATTAATATTAGAACATGAATAGTATCCAAAAATATAATACAATTATCTACATCATTTTATTTCATTTAGAATTTTAGGGATAAAATAATTATCATTAAAGGTGATACAATAGTAATGTTGAAATTATTTTATTGATTGAAATATCAAATAAATGGTTTTAAAAATATTAAAATAAATGTTATATGAACTATTTAAGGTGATTCATTAATTTTTTAGATAAATATGACATGTTATGAATCTATTAAAGTTTCTATTTTGATCATATTTTCTACGTGTATTTTATTTATATTCAATTAAATGAATAGTGTCAAAATTGACACTATTGTTATTTTATAAAAATAATATAATATAAAATTGTTTAAAAATCACAATATTATTTAAAAATTATAAATTAAAATTTCTATGTTCTTAAATGTTATAAAGTATCCAATTAGAGACAAATAAAAACACATAAGTAATTATTCATAACAATTTAAAATTTAGAATCTTATTACCACAAATAAAATTAAATATATAAAATAAGTATAAATCAAGATGATAAGGTTTAAAATAAGTTTTCAACATGTCTAAAATTTATTTTTTGATTATATTACAACCCTATATAATCTAATAGTATAATATGAGTCATTTTTAGTGGTTTTTATGGGATTTTTGATTTATTATAAATTAATATTTTTGAGATTCCCAATGGTGCACCTCTCCTCCATTATAAAAGGGCACCTCCTCCCTCTCCTCTATACACAACATTGAGCCTTCAAGTTCGGAAAAACCCTAACAATTTATCTTCTCAACATATATAGTTATATTTTAGTGGTTTTGATCTTCTCAAAAGACCAAATATAATTCCCTAAATGGAAGTTCAAAAGAGGAACGTCGAAGAAGAAGTAATCTCTTCTACCAATTCGTTCATGTTTCTTTCTTCTTCAACTTATTCTTATTTAACTGATTCATTATAAAGTATTAACATAAGTATCAAAAATATTCTGATATGTTCTTGAAAATTTTAAACAACCCCATTTCAACTTCTATCTATCCTACAAAAAACGAAATCACCGCGCGTGCGTACGTATGGAATATCGTCTCCACCCCGTGGTGTAATCAGTTTTCTTACCACCTCCTTACTTGGATCGGTATAATGGTGTAAAGAACAACTTTATATGGTTATTATAACATCATACTTAATCTTAGATATTATTTCATCCAATCCAATTCTATTAAATAACTATGGGAACGATATAATCGATCGTGTGTACGTACGGACTACCGTCTCCGCGAACGTAATGAGATTCATTTTCCATGATTAACCATTCAAGTATGATTATAAAGTGTATATATAATAAATAATCATGAATAATATTACATAATAATTATAAAGGATTTGTTACGTCTATGTTTCATTTACTTAATTCTATTCAATTCAATAAGAAAACAAAATCAGCGACCATTCATACGTATGGCCTACCGTCTCCATGATCGGTGTATTTGATTAAATTTTGAAATCTATAATATATATTTATATGATGAATATATATTATATATAAATAATTTTTTAAATTCTGTAATTATGTAAATCTAGGTATAAGTAATAACATCAAGAACAACAAGTCAAAACACGTACGATAAATGAAACGATTTTACCCAAAATGTTGCATTAACATTGAATTTACAATAGAACATGTAATATAAAGTCATAAGTGAACCATATATGATATCATAACTACGAATATTATTCTTTAATAATTCAATCACATTATTTAAATAGTTATACAAGAGTTTCAGATACATATGAAGCATATCAGACATAAGGTAAGGGAAAATCTCAAAATCTCGTTTTTATCCAAGATTGTTTATATGTAAGTATTTACTGGGGTTATATTTTGCATCCATGCCAAGAAAATGTTTTTCATAAAGTGTTTAATATTATTCCATGTATTTTAATGTCATTTTTACCCCTATTTGACTTTTACTTTGTGTTATGGAAGGTATCATTCTTTTGTTTACCATTCGTGGTACTTTTTGACTTTTCTGTTAAAAGTACGAGGTGAATGTTTTTATAACTTATACGACATAAACAGATTTTTAAGGTTTCATAACACCTAATTTTCATGAATATTCCTCTACAGTGTTTCATGGTTATTTTCACTAAAATCCTTTTCTTTTAAAATGGTGTGGAACTTTGTGAAAAGAAAACTATTTTGAAGAAGAAATGATATTTTCCTCAAGAATTCATTTCAAGTGTTTTATCAAAATTATTTTACATGTAAGATGACATTATTTAACATGTTTATGTTTCATGTATAATGTCTCTATTATTTACATGGTGTTATTTTTCTTATGAAGAAATTATATGCATTTTATTATATGGATTATGTTATTATAGGATGATGTTTATGAAACCCATTTTATTCTTTGGGTTATGATGAATGGTTTTTTATTTTGTGCACAATTACAAATTATTTCATTATGAGATTTTTGGGATCTTTATATCCCACAAATTCATTTTGTAATGATTAATATATCATGAGATAGACATGGATGGAATGGTATGTTAATTTGGTTCAGTGATACAGGACTGGAACTGTGAGTGAACTCGATTCAGAATTGGACTTTGTCCACTAAGATGGTCTTGGGAGCAATGCCTTCGATACTATGGATATAATATCATGTGCTTAATGTTTTTACACAATGAAATGTTTTATTATCATGATATTTTATCATTATTGATGTTCCTTTATGATGTATTCCTTACGTACTTCAAAGATTTATGTTTTTAGTGAAGATTTTGATGTTCAGATTTTATGATCAGGTTTTTGCATTCAAATGTTTATGGATTGTTTTATGTTCTCTATTTTTACCCTTACTGAGCATTTGAGCTCACCCTTTTTATGTTTTCTTTTCCCCAGGATATAAAGAAAAGTTTTAGGTATGAAAAAAAGGGGAAGATTTTTATGGGAGATGTTGGTGATCTTTCACCATGATTAAAATATTATTTTTTCGAGTTTCCAAAGACACTAAACTATTACAGTCCTTTTTTTTCTATTTATGTATGTATTAAGTATTCCACAAAAGTAATGTAATGTATATGTATGTCAAGATTGGGTCTCTATAGTTTGTATTAAAGGGAGGTTTAGTTAACCTTTGAAAACTAGGATACGAAAACTTTAGTGAGATCCCAAGAGATATTTCTACAGTATGTTTATGGATGTCTCCAAGGTTAAGTATAAGTATAGGTTATAGTTCTATAATTATGGTAACAATATTAGAATTAATCATAAGTTGTTAGATATTGAAGATACTCTCCCATTATTATATTGTTTTACATGCATGATTTTTCTTCTCACTCAATTCTTTTTGGGTTTTAGACGATGACTGGAACCCGAAGGAACTGTGTTGATCAATATAATGGACGATGCAATGATTTTCCTCCTGAACAAACCACCGTTATGGGAGATGGAGTGAAAATTCTTATTGATATACTTACACAAGATATGAATCATTCTGGACTTCCAAATGAGAAGAGAAGGAACAATATTCTATTGAGTCCTTCATGAGGCAATATCCACCTTCTTTCAGTGGGTCTTATAATCCACTTGTTACTGAACAATGGATCAGTACCACTGAAAAGATATTTTCCATACTTCTCTATTCAGAACATGAAAAAGTCATTCTGGCTATTTAACATTTAGAAGGTGAAGAAAACCAATGGTGGAACCTAATTAAGAATACAGCTCCCCAATATGAAATTGAATATATGGAATGGGATGAGTTCAAGAACATGTATTTCAATAAGTACTTACCTTGTATTCTATGAACTATGATGGAAAAGGAGTTCCTTGAGCTTAAGCAAAAGGATGATGAATCTGTTTGTATGTACGAGGTGAATTTTATTAGGCTTCCAAGGTATGTGTCTAGATTTATTATCCAACCTGAATGTAAAGTTGATCGATTTTTCGGTGGCTTAAAACCAAGTATTCTAAGGGAATTATCTATAAGAGATTTTAGTAGCTATGAATAATTTTTTCATTGTGCTATTAATGTAGAACTGGAAGTTGGTGTAACATATCCATCTCATAGTTTTGACAAGAAACAAAAGATGGTGTTCAAGGAAAAATCTCATAACAATGGTGAAAAGAAGTTAAATGTTTTTTTATGCTCAAAGTATGGAAAGAAGCATCATGGAGATTGTCTAAAAGGTACTAGAAAATGTTTCAAGTGTGGAAAAGAAGGTTATCGACCATCTGAGTGCTGAAGAAATGGGAAAAAGATTTCAAATTACGTGAATAATGAAATGACTACAGAGAATGCTCCACCAACACTTCAATGCTTCAAGTGCATGGAAATGGGGCATTATGCTAATCAATTCCATAATCCTAGGGTTAATGGTGAACGACTTGAGCAACCTATTAAGGAAAAGGATAAATGGAAGTCACATGAAATCACTATTTGTGATGTTGAATATGAAAATGATGTTGTGGAATGATTAAGTGTTTATGTAATGGGATTTCAAAATAGTATCATTGAATCTAATTTATGGTATCGTGGAATTTTGTAATATCTATGTATTGTTATGGTACTGGTAAAATTGAAAAGTGATTGAAATATTTTGGGAAAAAATATGATATGTGCATAATGATGGGACAAATAATTGAGCTCATGACTGATATAAGGACAATGTTATATCATGGTGTGAGAATATAGAAATTTTGGGATTTTTGGTATGTAGAAAGAGTTAACTTTTGACCGCATTCAAGGTTTCACTAATTTTTAATGGGTATTAATTTTTTTAGAGAATACATGATTAAGCTATTCACATGTTTGGAATGTGACCAACAAGATATATCGTATGATATATGGCCGATAAATGATGGTATTCACATGCTCAGTGGATGAGATTTCTAGTAATTGTATTTTATACTATGAGCTTGGAAAGAAGTTTTTTAGATCAGCCCAAAGATTGGAATGGATTATTTTAGACATTATTTAGTATTGTTTAAGGATATAAATTTTTTGATTTTATTGATGGGATGTTATAATAATGTAGTTTTAGAAAAAGGAAAACCTATAGAACGGGCGGCAACCCGTCGTGTCGGACAAGGCTGTGGGAATCGAACCCATAACTGCAGTGTGATGGTCCTTTATCGCCTACCATTGGCCTATAGGAAGTCCCTGGTTAGTAGAAAGTAGTTTTATTTTATTAAACAGGATGATAGATGAAGTATAAGTCCATTTTTTGAGCAATATACGATTAATATCACCATAAATGGACTTATGTATATAACTGTTGCTAACTTATGTTTGAGATAGATGTAATGACCTGTCATTCTATCACATGATCTAATAAAACATTGTAAAAGAGGAATTCAACTTCATTTGTTTATGATATGAAGTGGAAATTGTTCGAGGCATGAGAAACGTTGAGATTGTACAAAAATAAAGTAAGTATTTATGTTAATTCAAAAAATTATTCAACATTTGGGAAATGATCTTGAAAACCAAAAATGTTGTCCTAGTGCTCTCATATATGTTGAATCTGATGGTACCTTAGATCATCACAAATTTATGGCTTTGTGATAGTTGGAGTTTTCATAACCATGGTCTCTACCACTCTCCATCAGAAAATGATGGTTAGATTTCTCTTCCATATCCATATTTTCACCTATGTTCTCTTATGTGGTAACCCAAGTGATGAGTTACTTCGGGTATCTGTTTGGTTTCTAATTGTCATTTTAAATATTATGTTTTAGCATTTCTTTTTTACGATGTGGGTCTCTATGAAAAAAACTCTCAAGTAATAAGCCATTTATAACCCTGACGAATTTCGAGGGTGAAATTAATTTTAAGAGGGGTAGAATGTAACACCCCATGATTTTATGAGATATATTCCTTTTAATTTATTTCATATCTTCTGTTTTATTCTACACCAAGATTATCTGTCACTGTACACAACACTGTATTAGCTTGATGTATACGCAACAATATTTTTGGATCATGTTATACACAATTTCACATTCGTTTGATTGTAGTTATTCTATGCAACCTTGAGTGTATATATATATTCAATGTATAAATGAAATATGGTTGGATTATGTTATACGAAACAACAAAATAGTCATGCACTACATGCAACCCTAACTTGCCTTGCATTACACGCAGTTGCGACCTTCATCGATAGCGTGTGTTGTACCCAATGCTGGGTTTCACTAAACAATGATATATGGTTATAATATTATTATGAACTGGCCATCATGAATAGTAGTAACTACATTTTGAATGATAATGAAATTATAATTCATCTTACACATTTTATAGAACATTTTCTGAGATCATAATAAATTTTTTGTGTAAAATATTTATTTTTAAAAAATTGCAGTTTTACAAACTTTTAATTGCATGACCACGTTAAATATAGTTTTTGACATGATTATATGTTGAAATTAAAAAAAATAAAATTATTATTTGGAATCAGGGTATAAAAAATTACTTTGGATAAAATTTTCATATTATTCTGATAACTTTCATATTTTGATAAATAGTAAAAATATGCTAAATTTTAATTAAAAACAACTTTTTTCGTCAAGATAATTTATATGGTTAAATTATAATATTGAATGGTTTTAAAGTATAAATAGAATATATTTTTACCATTTAATATAATTCATTTCATTACTATTAATTTTATATTGAATTCATAGGTAAAAAAATTTTAATATTTGACAATGTTTTAATTTTTAAAACCCATTTTATTAACAATGGGATTAATTTCAAATTAATTATTGAAAATTCTACATTTTTAATTTTGAAAAATGGATTCCATATTTGGATTCATTGGGACCAAATTATGTTTCTTTAATGTTTTTGATATTATGAATAGTAACTACGGTAATTTTTATTTACTACAATTAAAGGTAAATAGGGTAATTAAGGGTAAAAATAAGATTTTAAAATTACCCTAACACATTCAAAAATTATATTGGATTAATAAAAGTCGACCAATATCACCTAAGGGTCGGAATACATTCATTTCATAGTCCTTCGACCATGAAAATGATGTAATTATTATTAAAAATAAAGAAAGTGACAACCTGTCACTCTCTTAAATTTTATAAGTAAAATAATTTTAATTTAGTGATACAAATCATGAAAATAAGAACATGAATATTCTCTAGAAAGATAATAAAATTATATACATAATATGATTTTATTTATAATTTTTTAGGATTAATTGTTTATCATTAAAGGTGACACAATAGGAATGTTGAAATTATCTTATTGATTGAAATATCAAAAAAAATGGTTTTAAAAATATTAAAATAAATGTTATGTGAACTATTTAATGTTCTCCATAAATTTTATAGATAAATATGACATGTTATGAATCTATTAAAGCTTTTATTTCGAACATATCTTCTGTTTGGATTTTATTTATATTCAAATAAATTAATAGTGTCAAAATTGACACAATTGTTATTTTGTAGAAATAATATAATATAAAATTGTTTAAAAATCACAAAAATATTTAAAAATTATAAATTTAAATTTAT
Source organism: Viscum album (assembly GCA_963277665.1). Lineage (NCBI taxonomy): Eukaryota > Viridiplantae > Streptophyta > Magnoliopsida > Santalales > Viscaceae > Viscum > Viscum album. The sequence continues at coordinate 595,094,949 of OY728159.1, read as the reverse complement.
ATGGTCTAAAATGTTATAGGTTATCATTTTATTGTAAATTCACAACACATAAGTTATTATTCATGATAATATAAAATATATAATCTTATTGCCACAAATAAAATTAAATAGATTAAATAAGGATAAATAAAGTTGATAAGGTTTAAAATAAATTTACAACCTTTCTAAATTTTATTTTCTGATGATATTACAACCCTATATAATCTAATAATATAATATGATTCATTTTTGGAGGTTTTTATGTGGGTTTTGAGTTATTATAAATTAATATTTATGAGATTTCCAAAGAATCCCCTCTCCTCCCTTATAAAAGGGAACCTCCTCCCTCTCCTCTTTACACAATGTTGAGCATTAAATATCAGACAAAACCTATCCATTTCATTTCTAAATATCTCTATTTATATCATAGAGGTTTTGTTATTCTCAAAAGACCAACTCTATTGCCCTAAGAGAAAGTTTAAATGAGGCACGTCGAAGAAGAAGTAATCTCTTCTACCAATTCTTTCATGTTTCTTTCTTCTTCAACTTCTTCTTATTTAATTGTTTCATTATAAATTAATAACATAAATATCACTAATATACTTATATGTAATTTTAAATATGAAAAAACCCCATTTCACCTTCTATCCATCCTACCGAAAACGAAATCACTGCGCGTGCGTACGTACGGAACACCGTCTCCACGCCGTGGTGTAATCATTTTTTCCACCACCACCTTACATGGATGGGTATAATGGTGTAAAGAATAACAGTATATGGTTATTATAAAATCATAATTATTCTGATATATTATATCATCCACTCCAATTCTATTCAACAATTATGTGAATGATATCATCGCTCGTGTGTACGTACGGACTACCGTCTCCATGAACGTGATGAGATTCATTTTCCATGATTAACCATTCAAGTATGGTTATAAATTGTATACATAATAAATAATAATGAATGATATTACATAATAATTACACTTTATTTATTTAAATATATGTTTCATTTACATAATTCCATTCAATTCAATAAGGAAAAGAAAACAGTGTTCATGTGTACTTACGACCTACCGTCTCCATGAACGGTGTATTTCATTACATTTATCGGTCTATCATATATATTTACATTCTGAATATATATTATATATAAATCATGTTTTACATTATTTAATTAAGTAAATCATGATATAATTAATAACATCAAGAACAACATGTCGAAACACGTACGATAAATGAAACGATTTTACCCAAAATGCTGATTTAACATGGACTTTACAAAAGAACGGGTAATATAAAGTCATAGGTGAACCATATATGATATAATAACAATAAATATGATTCTATAATAATGAAATGACATTATTTAAATCATTATATAGGAGATTATGATACATACGAAGCATATCAGACCTAAGGTAAGGGAAAATTTCCAAATCTCATTTTTATCCAAGATTGTTTATATGTAAGTATTTATTGCGGTTATATTGTTCATTCATGCCCATAATTTTTTTTTTCATAAAGTGTTTAATATTATTCCATGTATGTTTAATTTCATTTTTACCCCTATTTGACTTTTACTTTGTGCTATGGAAGGAATATTTCTTTTGTTTACCCTACATGGTACTTTTTGACTTTTCCGTTAAAAGTGCGAGGTGAATGTTTTTTAACATATACGGCCTGAATAGATTTTTACGATTTCATAAAGCATAATTTTCATGAAGATTCCTCTAAAATTTTTCTTTTTTATTTTCAATAAAATCCTTTTATTTTAAAATGGTGTTGCATTTTGTGAAAAGAAAATGATTTTGAAGAAGAAATGATATTTTCCCCAAGAATTCATTTCAAGTGTTTTATCAAAAGTATTTTTCATCTAAGATGAAATTATTTAGCATGTTTATGTTTCAAGTATAATGTATCTTTTATTTTGATGGTGTTATTTTTCTTATGAAGAAATGATATCCATTTTTTATATGGATTATGTGATGATAGGGCGATGTTTATGAAACCCATTTTATTCTTTGGGTTATGATGAATGTTTTATGTTTATTTTGTGGCACAAGTAATAATGATTTCATTATGAGATGGGTGAGACCTATATCTCACTCCAATGAATTGGGTAAAGATTTATATCTCATGAGATAGACATGGATGGAACGGTAAGTTAATCCGGTTCAGTTATACAGGACTAGAATGAGGAGTGAACTCGATTCAGAAATGGAAATTGTCCACTAAGATGGTCTTGGCAACATTGCCTTGGCTACTATGGAAATAATATCATGTTCTTAATGGTTTTACACAATTACATGTTTTATTCATATGATATTTTATCATGATTGATTTTCTTTTATGATGTATGCCTTACATACTTCCAGGATTTATGTTTTTGCTCAAGATATTGATGTTTATATTTTATGTTCATGTTTTTGCATTCAAATGTTTATGGATTGTTTTATGTTCTCTATGATTACCCTTAATGAGAATATGAGCTCACCCATTTTATGTTATCTTTTCCCCAAGATATAAATAAATGTTTTAGGTAAGAAAACAAAAGAGGAAGATCTTAATGGGAGATGTTGAAGATCTTTCACCATGATTAAAAGATTATTTTTCCGAGTTTCCAAAGACAATAAAATATTACTGTCCATTGGTTCTTGTTTTTGTTATGTATTAAGTATTCCTCAAAATTAATGTAATGTCTATGTAAGTCAATATTGGGTCTCCACACCGATCTCTTACACAAGAAGTGTTGCACAACATCATAGAGGGAATAGTAGCATCTTCCATAATATCCATTTATGAGTGGACCCTTCTCTCTGTGTTGTGGAAATATCTACATCTTCATCCACCACATAGATCATTTATTATTGAGAGGATTCAGGAAATGTCATTAGCAACTAAAAAACCATATCCCACAAGTATGGGGTAATTTATATCTCAATCACTACCACCGGGTTGAACATCCCCTGTTAGTGTCCTGGTGAAATAAAAAAGGATTCCATATCAACCACATCCCACTAGTCTTGGATAGTTTTTTAATAAATTTCCATCTAAGAGTCATAAAATCAATATATATAATAATTGAATAATAAAAATTGGATATATCAATGGAAATTAGGGCCCCAAATAACTCTTAGTCTACTGGTCTGGGTGGGTATTTTCATCATCGTCATAATCATTAATATAACTAGTTATCTCCATGTTGGGAGGTAAATATCTATTGTCAGTATCCCATATATTCCACCTTTTGTAATAAAATTTTCTAATATTAGGGGTCCATTATGAAATCATGAATATAAACTCCCCCAAGGTCATTCCACAGTTTCCAGAACATGAGGGACATAAAAAAAGATATTAGACCTCACTGGGGATGAACTCCAATGTTGAAAAATATGGAGAAGGGTTCGAAGAATAAACCATATAAAGCCACTATCAAACCATCCTATTTAATTTCAAGTAATATATAAATTACCATTTACTAATATGACTCTATGAATTTCATCTCAATCAACATGATTGACATTTTTGATCAAGATGCAAATTCAAAGGGCCACACAATAGAACACCAAACTCGAGAGAAGGGTGATATGGATGCACCAATGAAGGCTATACACACATGTAAACATAGGGGGCTCAAAAACACAGATCCTTTGAATATTGAGTATCCAAATCTATATTGGAACACTAGTAAAGAAAAATGGAAAGGCATGGCTACATTCCAATCACTACCTTAAAGAAATGAAACTCCATTCATGAATGAATAATTGTTGCAACATGATAATGGGATATGAAATATAAGAAAACTCAACGAGAAGCTACTTAGGGGTAAAGTTATCTTTGGTTATCATAATCTAGATGAGGTGAATATCCCCCCTCCAATACGTCTTGAAAAAAATAAATCAACTAGTAAAAGTAGCATCTTAGTTTCAAATGGTCTCTAGATCTAGGTAGATGGTATACATGAATGTAGAAGATGATAATCATTATGACTTCCATCCATTTTGGAAATACCATCTCCCTCCCCTGGGATATCCTTCAATTTTAGAAAAAATCCATAATTAGTGAGTCATAAAGGTGGTTCCACCTAATCATCCCCCATTCACTTCCTGTAGAGGAGAGGTGTCTCAGATAGTAGTACCCCCTAAGATAATTAATTTCATTGAGTCATTGTATACTCAAATAGAATCCATGGAAGGGAAAAATGAACCTATGAAGCTTGATAGGATACCTCATATAAACTGTGCGGATCAAACTTTTCCAAAAACCAATTTTATCAATCCAACCTTCTTTATCATTGATAGTGTATGTAATCCCAAACAACATCTCCTACGTATAATATCTAGATGCTGGTTGATGATGGGTCCTTGATACCAATATGAGGTAAAAAAGTTGATGTGTTTTTTTATAGAACATGATAGGCCGAACATTTTTTATAGTATTCTTCCATGATAATTCATTGTAGGATGGGAAGACCTTCATCAGGAGTTCATTAACAAATCATCTCCTCACTGAGAAAAACATCATTGTTCTTCTAAAAGAACTTCATGAAATATGGAAATGAGACGGTTTCTGACATCATATCCATGTGGAAGGGTACAACCTATTCACTCAACATCCCTATCTCGTTGTAACACTTATTGTAACTCCATGATGAAAATATCTGGGATGAGATGTAGAAACATCTGATCCCAATGTTGTTTCTAAGCGGGTTCTATTAGTTAGAAATGACGGAACAATTATTGGAAGATACAATTAAGTTAACCAAATCCATTCCCTGACTCATGAACTCAACATATTTTAAATGCATAGAAAAAGAATATGTTTCATCAATCACTCTTATTCTAGTATCAGTTCCCTATGAAGCACATATGAGGGTCTCGAACCGCCCATCAACTCCTAATGAGTGAAAATAACTAGAAAAACCCTCGTCCAGAAGAAAAGGGAAGTAAAGTTTCCATGGATATGAGTAATGTACAAATAAAAAAATTCCTTCCAAAATTAACATGTCCATTTTAATTTAATATAATTTATGGATAAAATCCTACTCATAATTCCACAACAATGGAACCCCAATGAGTTCAACTGCACCGACTATCCTTACTAATGCCCTTTCAATAGATGGATGGGTAATAATATACAATATTTTTTCATAATTAAACAGTTCCTTTAAAGATTGGTAAATTATAGACATGTGATGTTAGATAACTTCTCAGAGTAGTTTTCCTGTATTACAATTGACTAGTCAGAAGAAGAGGGTGATTGGAAGAATGTTTCATCCAGGCGTGATAAAAGTTCAAAAACTAGAAGACTCAAAAAATATTTGATTGATCACATGCCACCATATGAGAAAATATTAAAAATAACATAGTATCTCCAAAACCTAAGGAGGTAACATCAAATGAACCTACCAAAGGTGAGAATTATAATCATATGAAGGAAGAGATGAAATAGTATGAGTCGTATTCTTCTCATACACAATCTCCCACTCTAGCAGTTTTCATCCATACAACATACAAATCATTGGCACAACCCCTCCCAATAGAACCCCCATTGAAAGAAAAGACCATTATTAGTTCTTTTGATTTGATGCACTTGTTTTAACACTTTTCTAATGATTAACATGCCTTAAAGGATGAGTTTTCAACACATAATCTGGGAACATGAGGCTATATGCTTAAGAATAGAGGATACATGGGACAAAACCTGAGTGGTTAGACCAAATATTTTGAACTCATACCTATAGGGGACATATATAAAAATAATTATGATGGTAATTCACTAATGGTTTCCCATCAAAGGAATTGACATGTATCACAACCATATTGGAGTCACCCAAACCTAGTCGTCTTTTATGACATCTTGGTGGGGGTATGATTATCCAATTAGTCTAGGAAATAGGGAAGACTGACATGACTCATTCCTCTTGTAGTAGATTCTCCCAAAGACTCTACCAATGTACCGAAAATACCTACCTCAAATTACATAGTTCCTAAGACTCATGTCTAGATGAAACCCCACCTTAAGACGATCCGTCATTTGGGAAAAAAGTACAACATTCTAACATAGCGTGCAGATGTACCGACCATGATCCCAATCCTTGATACGATCCATATTTCGGAAGAACAAAGAGAGGAAATAATTAAAGACTTCCAAATCCCATGATAATTTGATATAGAATTTGACGTATCTATGGTCTATCTATTTGAGACCATGTTAGCAGAATGATATTTCACAATCCAATTCATAGAGCATGATTAGGAAGGGGCCATCCATGGACTCATAAAACCCCTATATGTTTTGGGAAGACTCGCTAATATTGACATCTGATGGTGTCTATTATAAAATGGCTCTGCTATCAATCTGATATTGATCTGAACCCTCTCATTTTTTTGGTATATTTAAGGGGACTTATCTCCCACATTGTTGATCATTCAAGGGTATGATAAGAATGGGAAAGGCCTCTCAGGAAGATAAATCAAAACCCCATTTTGTTATATCACATCTAATGCTGAGTTTATTGTTATCTGGAATGACCCCTCATAAAATTTCTTTCTTTGATAGCCATAGCTCCATCTCCACATGGTAGTACCTTAAACATTCCATCCATGATATAAATAACACATCAGTGGAAAGGTCTCTATACTACATGTTGATAATTCCCCATTTGAGACCATCAAAGACATGTATTCTATGAAATATATCTACATGTGGGGAGCAATAAATACAATGATGTATGATGATATACATGCTGTAGATCCCAATGTCTTGGGGACCGTCCCTTCAAATCATTAGAATATGCCCATTGGAGACAATGTGCTCCACATATATCTAGTTGAGTTGATAGACTTGGTCCTAGAGACACAAAATTATCTTATCGATAGAGGTAGTTTAAAACAAAATTGGTTACAGCATATCTCTACAAAAAATTAGTAATTCGGAGATGATAATATCACTTCTTAGGGCCTCACTCACCTCAATAGTGAATGGGAAGTCCCCATCTTTCCAACTATGCATCAATGTGTCCCCACATACCCAGAAGTGGATGAATATAAGGATGCCCTTATAAAGGCCCCTCCCATATTCAAGGATGGTATCTCCATCACCTTTGATGATCTCATATAGGGAAATATAAGAACATAAGAAGGCAGGAAGCCTATACCAATTAGTACTAGTATTCCACTCAATGATAAAGACATGTAATTCATATTTCTACGAAATATAGATATTTTTATTGGAACTATATGGAAATGATCAGAATAAATATATATATGTCATTTGGAACTATCTAGACCTACCAAACGAGGCTTAAGGCGTCAAGCATGAATTCCGGAGGATTCCCCCCTTTTGTGCCACCAATCTAGATGAATAAGGTGAAAAATTGAACCAAAGAATTTTTTTATGAGTATTGAAATACCCAATATGTCTCACCATCATTATCCCAGTCGTGTATAAGATTTATGAGATTATGTTGTGCATCAATTTCAATGATTTTAACCAGAACAACCAAAAGGACTATTTTCCATTATCGGTCACTGAACTCTTGATTGATAGAACTATTTTCTTCTAATCCCTTATTCATGGATGGGTATTCATGGAATAATTTAATATAATGTCCCCTAAATAATTATATACCACTTCTTTCAGAGTTCCCAAAGGGTTCAATTTTTATTAGGTTATACCATTTATATTAACAAAATTTATGCCATATATCAACACACCATGCATCATAACATTAATTCATTCCTGGGAAGGATAGTATAATGTTTTGTCGATGAACTGTTTATCAAATCCGGGAAGCGATTTGATCACTTCATAAATCGTAAAAAATGATTGAAAAAACAACAACATATTCTAAATATTAATACACTAAAATATTATTTTGAGATAACAATCGGGAAATTACTTGGCTTTGTGGTACACCACCGCAACATCGAGTACGACCAAGAGAAAACTAGTTCTATTTAGGAAATGACACCCATTGAAACATAAAGAACAAAAGGGGATCCCAGAGATCATGTCCTATATTCAAAATTTCAAATCCAACATGGCCAGTAATGATATCCCTTTCACCAGGCTAATAAATAAGGGGTTCATAAACTAATAGAACATTGATTGTTTGGGATCCTTCAAAAGTCTTACGGTATACCTACTGCACCAACCAATTCTATTTCGTTTTGTAGATATGATGCCAATATTTTTTTATGTGGATTCCATGGAATGCTTAATGGGTTCCATTCTCCAATAAAAAATAATGCGATGAGAGATAACAATCTCTATTACCTCATCCTGATATTGATAGTTACTAAGACCTAATACTCTGATGTCTAGAAGAACTGCCTTGAACTAATCTTCATTGTGGAACAGCATAGGCATTACATGTACCAACATGATGTCCACATGGTCTCTCATATTTGTCTACTCATGGAAATCCTTGTTCATCGAATGTTTACTAGGTTCTTGAACCAATAGATAGTCATTCTGCATTAATATGAAATTCAATTCATTTAAATGAAATTGATGAAAGGGAAAGCCCTATCAGATTTTATCACCACACATCCTTCTTGGGAGAACACACTAGTAAACACAAAGATTCTAGATGAAGATTGTTAGTATTCCCAAAAGACGTACCATACATAATAGATTTATTTTGATGGTGTATCCCATAGTACCTTATGAAAAATGATGATAAAAATAATCACATTTAGGTTTCACAAGGGATTTTATATTTCCCACAAAAAAATTAGTTTTCCCTACACATTATCATTATCCAAGCCCTCCTCAAATAATGAGTCTGGTTAACAATACATCATCTCTGGTTTGGAACTCACCTTATAACTGCATATAGCCTACCTAAATATCTAGGGGGCTTCTGAGCTGATAGAAAACCATATCAATGATGAATATTACTTAAAAATGACAAATTAACCCCAGCTAAATCAGGGGATTGAAAGTGGATTTCCCTTTCTGATCCCACATTTCATCATGTTACATGATCACAAAATGCTCACACTGACATGTTGTATAATGTTTCAATAGTTGAATATGACCCTGATTATGATAAATTAATCTTTGATATGATTCATAGATTAATGGACTCATCAATCATCATCTATAAGGTTGAATAAATAAATCAACACTTCCCTATAGAGTTATGAGTTAGCATCCACCCCTATATGGATGGATCCCAAATTTGGTATTGTGAAAAATTTTGGTCTCCCAACTGACCGAAATGGGTGGAAATAAATTCAATTCCATTTTTCGAACTCTATACTATAGAATGTCCCAAATGAAAAAATTCCCCCTCAAAGTGAGGATTTTATTAAATCCTCCTCAAATACATAGTAGAAACATATATTCCTCCATCATGGAAGACATCCATACAAGCTCATGCGACACTCATTAGTCTCAAACTAGGATCTCCAACAAAATTGGGTGACTGGGTTGTTGCTGGAAGACCACAATATAATACTACGTGGAATTCAACAGGAAATGACATGCATTCCCTATCCATGCAAGAATCATCCATAAAACCCTATAATTTCTACATTAAACTAAATATTGCTCACAATTTTTCATATTGGGAATGGATTTCCTAGGATCATTCCTCCCATCCACAACCAAAAATTTTTAGTACATTTTTACTAAAACCAAATTCTTTTCAAAATGGGATGACAAAATACTGACCATGGATGGTGGGATGAATAATATCATCAACTTCATAAATTCTAATATCATTACCTATTTCAGGGTCTCTAACACAATATTGAAAAACAATGACACTAGATTCTTTTCTATTGAGTTGAAGAAACATTATTTGGAGTACAATATCAAGTCCAATCACTCATCTCACTATCATGCAGTAGAAAATGGATAGGTATTGTAGAGACCCGAAGCCTGACATACAAGAAAATTACATTACTTTTGTGAAATACTTAGTATATATCAAAAACACACATACAAGGACCGTAATAGTTTAGTGTCTTTGGAAACTCGGAATATAATCCTCTAATCGTGGTGAAAGATCTTCAATATCTCCCATAATGATCTTCCTTTTTTTATACCTAAAACCTTTCTTTATGTCCTGGGGAAAAGAAAACATAAAAGGGTGAGCTAAAATTCTCAATAAGGGTAAACAAAAGAAATATCAATCACATCATATTCATAAAAACATAACATTTTGGAAATCATAACCTGCAAAAGAGATCATAATTTCATAACATGGAATAAATCATGGCAGTGAAATGTAATCACAATAATCATAACATAATACATGAAACTTTGTGTCATTCACACATAATCACAGAAATCATTTCTTGTTAGTCAAGACTCATTGCCAAGACTATCTTAGTGGACAAAGTCCCTTTTTGAACCGAGTCACCCTCGTTTTAGTCCTATTTCACTGAACCGGTATAACCTACCATTCCAGCCATGTCTATATCTTGAGATATAAAATCTTTACCCAATGCATTGGAGGGAGATATAGGTCCCACCCATCCCATAATGATACCATTCTTATGTGTGCCACAAAATCATAAACCATACATCATTGCATAACCCATGTAATAAAAATGGGAATCTTAAACATCATGACATCATAAAACAATTCATATAAAATAATGGAATTCCTAAAAATAATTCCATCACCACATAATAAAATCAATGTAACAATAGGGATAAAAACAGATCCCTTTATTATCTTAGATGGAAAATAATTTTGATAAAACACTTGAACTTCATTCTTGAGGAAAATATCCTTTCTACTTCAAAAACACTTTTCCTTTCTTAACATGCCATACAATTTTAAACTAAAAGAAGTTGATTAAAAATAAAATTGAAAACTTGTAAAGTAATCTTTTTGGAAATAATGTTTTAAAAATACATTCATGTCGTCTAAGTTAAAAGAAAACATTCTTCTTGTACTTTTGTCGGAAAAGTCAAAAAGTACCTCGTACGAAAAACGACAAAAGATTCATTTCATATCCTTTACTAAAAACTCAAAGAAGGGTAAAAATGGATTTAAAAAATTTTAGGTGGATGGAAATAATATTACATATTGATGAAACATGGATGTGGATGATAAAATACACCCCAGTAAATTTCAATGTATAAACAATCTCGGATAAAAATTGAGATTGCGAGATTTTCCCTTACCTTAGGTCCGATTTGCTTCGTAAGTGTCCGAACCTCCTGTATAATGATTTAAATAATGTCATTTACTTATTACAGAATCATATTCATTGTTATTATATCATATACGGTTCACTTATGACATTATATTACCCGTTCTTTTGTAAATTCATGTTAAAGTAGCGTTTTGGGTAAAATCGTCTCATTTGTCGTTCGTGTTTTAACTTGTAATTATTCATATGATTACTTAGATCATTATTACTTAATTATAGAATATAAAACATGATTTATATATAATATATATTCAGAATATACATATATATAATGGATCGATAAATGTAAAGAAATACACCGTTCATGGAGACGGTAGGCCGTACGTACGCATGAACGCCGTTTTCTTTTCGTTATTGAGTGGAATTAAGTAAATGACATACATATATATACACATAAATCCAGTAGCTTTATAATGTCATATATTTCATTATTATTTCTTATATATACTTTATAATCATTCTTAAATGGTTAACATGGTGAATGAATCTCATCGCGTCGTGGAGACGGTAGTCCGTACGTACGCACGAGTGATGATATCATTTCCATAATTATTTATTTGAATTGGAGTGGATGATACAATATATCATAATCAATATGATATTCTAATAACTATGTATAGTTATTACTTACACCATTATACCCATCCATGTAAGGTGTTGGTGGAAAATAGATTACACCACAGCGTGGAGACGGTATTCTGTACGTACGCACGCGCGGTGATTTCTTTTTCCATAGGATGGATAGATGGTGAAATAGGGTTGTTTCATAATTATAATAACATATCAGTATATGAGTGATAGTGATGTTATTACTTTATAATGAAACAACCTAAGAAGAAGAAGTGGAAGAAGAAATAAAGATGAAAGAATCGGTAATGGACATTACCTCTTCTTTGAAGTGCTTCTTTGAGACATCCTTTTAGGGAACTAAAATGGGTCTTTGAAGAAGACCAGAACATCTAGGATGATACTAGGGAAGTGGAGAAGAGATTTTGGCAGGGGTTTTCCTAGCTTGAATGCTCAAATTGGTGTGAGGAGGAGAGGGAGGAGGTGCCTTTTTATAAGGGAGGAGAGGGGCACCTTAGGAATATCTCTAAATATTATTTTATATTAAAGTCAAAATCGGTTTATAATGGTTCCAAAGGGTCTTATTTCAGAGATAAAGTGGGGATGGGTCGAAGTCCTATCAACCAATAGGATTTAGACAAGTTTAGGTCATTATTTGAACCGTATCAATTAGATTTAACTCTAAGTTAAATAATTTAACTTTTACCGTGTGTTTTTGTTTTTTTACACTATATGGTTAATAGATTTACTATAACATGCCAAAAGAATCCCAAGTTGTTTATTATTAATATATATATCCTTATCTAAGTCATTTCTCCAAACCATATATTTTTAGGAATAAAATAACAATTAATAATATAATATTTGATTTAAAAACTATTTTGTGCCAATTTGGATACTATTTGATATATGATTTTTGTAAAAGTCATAATAGAATTATATGTTCGAACCAATTTGATTAAATCAACACTAATATATCATAGTAACCTATAAAATTAGTGGAATTCACAAAAAGTCTCAAATTACATTTATTTTGGTGTTTATAACATCAATTATGTCAATATTTCATTAATAAAATAATTACTTCATCATCAGTGTGTCATAAATAAATTACATTATTTAATGTATAAAACTACAAATAAAATAATATTATGTAGGAAATCGTTTTATCTTTCTAATTAATATTTATAGTCGAATTTATCTTATGTATAACCCCATATTAAAAATTATTTACTTATTAAACTTTGATTTTAACTATTTTAACCCTTCTTTAAATAAATTAATAATAAATGTCCTAATCTAATCCAAGTGGGGCTAAATGGTGATATTGTATTCCTAAGTTTGTTTTTGGTCGAATTAAACTTATCCAATAGAATTAGGACATGTGTTAGGGTAATAATAATATCATCTTTACCCTTAACTACCCTATTTACTTTTAACCGTGGAAAAAAAAGTAAAAAGTTACTATTCACCAAAAATTATTTTCATCTCATTGAACCACATTTTAGTCCTTGATATTAACCGTGTCTCTTGGATTTTCGAAATTCCACTCACAGAACCAGTAAAATTAAGTTTTATGAAAAATTTAGTTTTTTAACTACCACTTAGTTGTTTCACTATTCATCAAAAATTAAACGTTTTCAGAAAAATACCAAAATTTCACCCTAGGCTAATTTCGATATTCCGAATCCAAAAATGATGCCCATTTTGAAAAATAAAATATATAAAATTTCAAAAAGTGGTTATTACTATTCATAACGGCTAGTTGTAATAATATTTTAATTGCATATTGTTGTTTAGTGAAACTCGTTATTGCGTACTACACACGCTATTGAGGAAGGTCGCGATTGCGTGTAATGCAAGGAAAATCAAGGATGTGTGTTGTGAAAGCTCCTTTTGGTGTAGCATACAACACAAGACATTAATGAAATTAAAAAGAATTTTTTTTATAAAATCTTGGGGTGTTACATTCTACCCCCCTTAAAATAAATTTCGCCATCGAAATTCGTCGGGGTGATAAATGGTTTACTATTCGAAAGGTTCTTTAATAGAAACCCACATCGTAAAAAGGAATACCAAAACCAATCTTTAAAAACGAAAGTATGAAACGTAACGGTTACCCAAATAAACTAATCATTGGGTTTCCACATAGGTGAAAATATGGATATGGAAGAAAAATCTAACCATCATGTTCTGATGGAGAGTGGTAAAGAACATGGCTATGGAAAAGCCAACAATAAAAAATCCATAAATTTGTGATGATCTATGGTACCATCTGATTAATCAGATATAAGAGCACTAGGAAAACATTTTTGGTTTTCAAGATCATTTCCCTAAAGTTATAGAATTTGAATAAATACTTACTTTATTTTGGTACAATCTCACTGTTGTTCGTGCCTTGAACAATTTCCACTTCATCTCTTAAATAAATGAAGTTGAATTTGTTATTCGTGAAGTGTTAGCAGATCATGTGATAGAATGACGGGTCATTCCCTCTGTTTCAACCAAAAGGTTAGCAAGAGTTATTAAATATACACAAGTCATTCTATAGTGATATTAATCATATATGGTTCCTAAAATGGACTTATGCTTCTTATATCATACTGCTTAATATAATAAAACTAGTTTCTACTAAACAGGGACTTCCTGTAGGCCAGTGGTAGGCGATAAAGGCCAGTCGCACTTCAGTTGTGGGTTCGATTCCCACAGCCTTGTCTGACGCGATGGGCTATCGCCCGTCCTGCAAGTTGTCCTTTTTCTAAAGCTATATTACTATAATATCCCATCAATAATATCAAAAAACGTTTTATCCTAACTTATGTCCAGCATAATCCATTCTAATCTTTAGGCTTATCTAAAATACTTCGGTCCAAGTTCATAGTATAAAGAAAATGATTACTTGAAATGTCACAGAATAATCACGTGAATGCCATCATTTATCCCCCATATATCATAAGATATGCCAAATTACAAACATGTGAATACCTTAATCATGTATTCTCGTGAAGAATGAATACCCATTGAACCTTATTGAAAACATGAATGCAGTTAAAAGTTAACACTTTCCACATACCGAAATCCTCAGAATTCTATATACTCAAACCATGATATCACTTAGTCCTTATATCAATCATGAGCTCATGAATACAATCAAACATCTCATTATCTTCTTATCCCTTCATTATGCTCATATCATCTGTTTACCAAAAATGTCTCAATCACTTTTCATGGTTACTGGTACCATAAAATTATTGAAAACCACAATAGACCAAAACATAAATATTCCAATATTCCACGATACTATATACAACATTATTATGGAATCCCAATACATAAACACTTAATCATTCCACCACATCATTGTCATATTCAACATCGCCAATAGTGATCACATGTGACTTCACTTTGTCCTTTTCCTTATGTGGTTTCTCATGTTGATCATCACTAACCCTTGGATTAGGGCATTTATTAGCAAAATGCCCCATTTCCTTGCACTTGAAGCATTGAAGTTTTGGTGGTGCGTTCTCTGCAGTGTTTTCTTTATTCACATCATTAGAAACCCTTTTTCCATTACCTCGACACTCAGCTGCTCGATGACCTTCTTTTCCACACTTGAAACATTTTCTAGTCCCTTTAAGACAATCTCCACCATGCTTCTTTCCACACATTGAGCATAAGGAAACATTCATCTTCTTTCCACCATTATTTTGAGATTTCTCCTTGAACTCCATCTTTCGTTTCTTTTCAAAACCATGAGATGGATATGAAACACCAAATTTTATTTCTACCTTCATAGCACAATGCACAATTTCTTCATAGCTACTGAAGTCTCTTATAGCTAATTCCCTTCGAAGACTTGGTTTTAAGCCACTGAGAAATCGATCAACTTTACTTTCTGGTTGGATGATACTTCCAGATACATACCTTGCAAGTCTTGTAAAATTATCTTCGTATATACCAACAGATTCATTATCCATTTGCTTCATCTCAAGAAACTCATTTTCCATCTTTGTTCGAAAAATACGAGGGATGTACTTATTGGAAAACAAGTTCTTGAACTCGTCCTATTCCATGGACTCAATTTCATCTCTTGGCCTCGTATTCTTGATAAGATTCCACCATTGATCAGCTTCTCCTTCCAAACAATATACTTCTAAGATGACTTTATCATGCTCATAACATTGATGAACTGAAAATATCTTTTTAGTGGTACTGATCCATTGTTCAGAAACAAGTGGATCAGAAGACCCACTGAAAGAAGGTGGATGTTGCCTCATGAAGGACTCAATAGAATATTGTTCCCTTCTCTGCTCATTTGGAAGTCCAGAATGATTCATAGCTTGTGTAAGTATAGCAATAAGATTTTTCACTCCATCTCCCATAACATTTGTTTTTTCAGGAGGACAATCATTGCATTGTCCATTGCATTGATCAACACGGTTCCTTCGGGTTCCAACCATCGTCTAAAACCCAAAAAGAATAGTGTGAGAGGAAAAAATCATGCTAGGGAAAACAACATAATAAAGGGGGAGTACCTTCAAAATATAACATCTTAGGTTTAATTCTATGATCATTAGCGTAATTCTATTACTATAAACTATACGTATACTTAACCTTAGGGACATCCATAGACATTCCTTAGAAATATCTATAGGGATCTCACTAATATTTTCGCATCCTAGTTTCCAAAGGTTGACTAAACCTTTCCTCTGATACCAACTGTAGAGACCCGAAGCCTGACGTACATGGAAATTACATTACTTTTCTGGAATACTTAGTACATAACAAAAACACACACATAAGGACCGTAATAGTTTAGTGTCTTTGAAAACTTGGAATATAATCTTCTAATCGTGGTGAAAGATCTTCAATATCTCCCATAATGATCTTCCTTTTTTTATACCTAAAACCTTTCTTTATGTCCTGGGGAAAAGAAAACATAAAAGGGTGATCTCAAATGCTCAATAAGGGTAACCAAAAGAAATATCAATCACATCATATTCATAAAAACATAACATTTTGGAAATCTTAACCTGCAAAAGAGATCATAATTTCAGAACATGGAATAAATCATGGAAGTGAAATGTAATCACAATAATAATAACTTAAAACATGAAACTTTGTGGCATTCACACATAATCATAGAGAATCATTTCTTGTTAGTCAAGACTCATTTCCAAGACTATCTTAGTGGACAAAGTCCATTTCTGAACCGAGTCACCCTCGTTTCAGTCATGTTTCACTGAACCGGTATAACCTACCATTCCAGCCATGTCTATCTCATGAGATATAAAATTTTTACCCAATGCATTTGAGGGAGATATAGGTCCCACCCATCTCATAATTATACCATTCTTATGTGTGCCACAAAATCATAAACCATACATCATTGCATAACCCATGTAATAAAAATGGGAATCTTAAACATCATGACATCATAAAACAATTCATATACAATAAAGGAATTCATAAAAATAATTCCATCACCACATAATCTAATCAATGTAATAATAGGGATAAAAAAGAACCCTTTATTATCTTAGATGGAAAATAATTTTGATAAAACACTTGAACTTCATTCTTGAGGAAAATATCCTTTCTACTTCAAAAACACTTTTCCTTTCTTAAGATGTCATACAATTTTAAACTAAAAGAAGTTGATTAAAAATAAAATTGAAAACTTGTAAAGTAATATTTTTGGAAATAATGTTATAAAAATCCATTCATGTCGTATAAGTTAAAAGAAAACATTCTTCTCGTACTTTTGTCGGAAAAGTCAAAAAGTACCTCATACGAAAAACGACAAAAGATTCCTTTCATATCCTTTACTAAAAACTCGACGAAGGGTAAAAATGGATTTAAACAATTTTAGGTGGATGGAAATAATATTACATATTTATGAAACATGGATGTGGATGATAAAATACACCCCAGTAAATTTCAATGTATAAACAATCTCGGATAAAAATTGAGATTGCGAGATTTTCCCTTACCTTAGGTCCGATTTGCTTCGTAAGTGTCCGAACCTCCTGTATAATGATTTAAATAATGTCATTGACTTATTACAGAATCATATTCATTGTTATTATATCATATATGGTTCACTTATGACATTATATTACCCGTTCTTTTGTAAATTCATGTTAAAGTAGCGTTTTGGGTAAAATCGTCTCATTTGTCGTTCGTGTTTTAACTTGTAATTATTCATATGATTACTTAGATAATTATTACATAATTATCGAATATAAAACATGATTTATATATAATATATATTCAGAATATACATATATATAATGGATCGATAAATGGAAAGAAATACACCGTTCATGGAGACGGTAGGCCGTACGTACGCATGAACGCTGTTTTCTTTTCGTTATTGAGTGGAATTAAGTAGATGAAATACATATATAAAATCCAGTAGCTTTATAATTTCATATATTTCATTATTATTGCTTATATATACTTTATAATCATTCTTAAATGGTTAACATGGAGAATGAATCTCTTCGCGTCGTGGAGACGGTAGTCCGTACGTACGCACGAGTGATGATATCTTTTCCATAATTATTGAATTGAATTGGAGTGGATGATAAAATATATCATAATCAATATGATGTTCTAATAACTATGTATAGTTATTCTTTACTCCATTATACCCATCCATGTAAGGTGTTGGTGGAAAATAGATTACACCACGGCGTGGAGACGGTATTCCGTACGTACGCACGGCCGATGATTTCTTTTTCCGTAGGATGGATAGGTGGTGAAATAGGGTTGTTTAATACTTATAATAAAATATCAGTATATGAGTGATACTGATTTTATTACTTCATAATGAAACAACCTAAGAAGAAGAAGTGGAAGAATAAATAAAGATGAAAGAATCGGTAACAGACATTACCTATTCTTTGAAGTGCTTCTTTGAGACCTCCTTTTAGGGCACTAAAATGGGTCTTTGAAGAATACCAGAACCTCTAGGATGATAATAGGGAAGTGGAGAAGAGATTTTGGCAGGGGTTGGCCGAGTTTGAATGCTCAAATTGGTGTGAGGAGGAGAGGGAGGAGGTGCCCTTTTATAAGGGAGGAGAGGGGCACCTTAGGAATATCTCAAAATATTATTTTATATTAAAGTCAAAATCGGTTTATAATGGTTCCAAAGGGTCTTATTTCGGAGCTAAAGTGGGGATGGGTCGAAATCCTATCAACCAATAGGATTTAGACAAGTTTAGGTTATTATTTTAACCTTATCAATTAGATTTAATTCTAAGTTAAATAATTTAACTTTTACCGTGTCTTTTTGTTTTTGTTTACACTATATGATTAATACACTTACTATAACATGCCAAACGAACCCCAAGTTGTTTATTATTAATATATATCCTTATATAATTAATTTTTCCAAACCATAGATTTTTAGGAATAAAATAACAATTAATAATATAATATTTGATTTAAAAACTATTTTGTGTCAATTTTGACACTATTTGATATATGATTTTTGTGAAAGTCATAATAGAATTATATGTTCGAACCAAGTTGATTAAATCAACACTAATATATCATAGTAACCTATAAAATTAGTGGAATTCACAAAAAGGCTCAAATTACATTGTTTTTGGTGTTTATAACAACAATTATGTCAATATTTCATTAATAAAATAATTACTGCATCATCACTGTGTCATAAATAAAAAAAATTATTTAATGTCTAAAAATTACAAATAAAATACCATTATGTAGGAATTCGTTTTATTTTTCTAATGAATATTTATAGTCGAATTTATCTTATGTATTTCCCCATATTAAAAATTATTTACTTATTTGACTTTGATTTTAACTATTTTAACCCTTCTTTAAATAAATTAATAATAAATGTTCTAATCTAATCCAAGTGGCCCTAAATGGTCATATTTTATTCCTAAGTTTGTTTTTGGTCGAATTAAACTTATCCAATACAATTAGGACATGTGTTAGGGTAATAATAATATCATCTTTACCCTTAATTACCCTATTTACTTTTAACCGTGGTAAAAAAAAGTAAAAAGTTACTATTCACAAAAAATTATTTTCATCTCATTGAACCACATTTTAGTCCTTGATATTAACCGTGTCTCTCGGATTTTCGAAATTCCACTCACAGATGCGGTAAAAATAAGTTTTATGAAAAATTCAGTTTTTTAACTACCACTTAGTGGTTTCACTATTCATCAAAAATTAAAAGTTTTCAGAAAAATACCAAAATTTCACCCTAGGCTAATTTCGATATTCTGAATCCAAAAATGAAGTCCATTTTGAAAAATAAAATCTATAAAATTTCAAAAAGTTGTTATTACTATTCATAACGGCTAGTTTTAATAATATTTTAATAGCATATTGTTGTTTAGTGAAACTCGTTATTGTGTACTTCACACGCTATTGAGGAATGTCACGATTGCATGTAATTCAAGGAAAATCAAGGATGCGTGTTGTGCAAGATCCTTTTGGTGTAACATAAAACACAAGAAATTAATGAAATTAAAAAGAATATTTTTTATAAAATCTCGGGGTGTTACAGGTATTTTCATTCAATAAGAATTTAAAATTTAATATGAACTATTTTGAGTAAGGAAAATAATTCCTAGATGGAAAAGAACCTCTATTATTTATGGGACTACCATTCAACCACATATACTACTACAAAAAAACTACATACTCATCAGTATACATGAAGAAGGTAGTGTTACCCATTAAATTCCATTTTCTATCACTTAAAATAGCCATTTGCAGAAATTTCATAGATGATGAGAAATCGTAAAAGATTCTAGATGAAATGGAGAAGCTCAATGAGAACAATTTCTGTGCATTTAATAACCATGAGGGCCATCAGAATTGGATCACATGACCCATTAACAAAATGATTTGACTCACTTCATTCCTATAGTGGGAATTGGTATTGGCTCTTAGAACCTAAATGATTCCATGAAATAATCTTCTAAAGATAGAACAAAAATGGTAAGGGACTTACATAATAAATAATTCCTATTGCAATGGAGCCTAATCATTAACCACAGTTGATGGGAATCATTTATCATCCCCCATCAATGCAAAATTTCTGAAGAAAAAATTTACATAGATATTACCAAGAACCCCTCATCGTGATTGCATTATGTCAAAATAAAAAAATATTATCCTGATTGTAAGATGATAAATTTCAAAACACCTCAAGTCCTAGACTAATGAATTTAAACTGCATGATACCCCACAACCTAGCCACATGATGATAAATTGCACAGAGTCATCCTAGCAGCAATAAATTAAATTTCATGGAATATCACAACCTAGTTACAATATTGAATGTTGTAAAACATCTCAAGTCCTCATGGAAAGAATTCAAACTGAACATGGACCCTTTTACTTACTACATGAAATTAAAATGCATGAAAACTATCATTTCTGATGATGAAAACTACAGGGATCCATGAAATCCATTATTATTCACTTCAGGAAATCCCTATCTCTTCTACATGACAATAAATTGTATGATTTTTCTAGAACTATGTATGTCGTGACTCTCATCTCGATGAGATATGTAGGGATTTCATGATCCAATATATTTTTCCATCCACCATAGGATACAGAATTATCATTCTATCTTCTTCATTTCCTCAACATTGTTAGTAGAACCCCTTCTATTTATTTATAACAAATACTAAGCAAAGTTAATGTGATTTAATATTTTTTGTATGGTTTTACCCACAATAAAAGTCTTAATATATCATGATAGTATCATCATTTCATTGAGTGTAAAGTCATAAAATGCATACCATGACATATCATTGCATAATGTCAAATTTCATGGTTTAAATCCCTTACATGAAATAAATCTTCACATTCTTGTGGACCTTGCCTGAGAGGACCGATGTTGGTGGTGTTGGTCTCCTACTGCAACTCCATTCATGACATATGAGTTACCTAATTTTTGAAATTACAGGATACATATTGATGTCCAGATCATAAATCTTTGGTCTAGTCGCAACAAATAAAAAATTCCCCCTCTTTGTGTATAGTTCATACTTGAATAGGGAGCCCCCCCCCCCCCCCTCAAGGATTACATGTGGATTAATTCTTATCATCACATTATTTGTAGTGATTCCTCGATTACCATTTTGAGTTAATCCACATTACCCATATTCATACCAGAATTTCAAAATTCTTTTTCTTTAGGACATTAAACTATACAGATCCTGATGAACTATGTGTGTCTTGATTGAAGTCATTATTGGATACGTAGTGATGCATGGATCAAAAATCGTGGTCCTAGTAACAATAATCAATAGGGAAAATAGCCACTAATGTATATGGTTTGGACTTTAACGGAGAGTTTACCATTAAAGAAATATGTGTGTCATGATCCCTTTCGTCAATAGATATGTAGTGATTCTCATATCCTCAATCATCGACATAGGTACAATAGACGATAAAACATTCTTCCCAACTGCATAGCGGATGAGCCATATAATACCATTTTTCATACACAAGTGTTAGATAAATGTTTAGAATTATAGTTCTTGTAATATAGTGCCCAATATTTCTTGTCAGTTCCCATTCCCTTACTCTATGATGTTAATCTGTACGGAAAATGTCCTACTCTCACGAAATTAAAAAGTCAAGAAACAAATATTAGCAACAAATTATATGAATCTCCAAGGCAAAAAATCATCATTTCGTAATGTTAAACTGGAATGAAAATTTATTTATTACATTAAATTTAACCGAAATAAAGAAAGTACTTCCCTACTACATGATGTTAAAAATTCTAGGCCACCATAAATTATCATCATTAATCAATGGAACAGACAATATTGACCCCGGTTAACCAGAGTAGAGGAAGATTCTTTTATCCATAAAATCACCTTGATCCATAAATCATACCTCCTGTCATGAGTGACTCGAGTTTCCAAAAACACTCCATGGACCATGTAAAAAATACCCAAATTCATGGTACCCTTTTTTGAATATGGTTTCATTCCTATGTCTCATTAATATGCACTTATCATCGTCAACAAAATATGTCACTCTGAACAAATAATAGATATCAAATTCTTTTGAGTCATGAAATCATCGTGGTGGAGTCCAGCACATAAGGATGCTCTAATCTAACTCTGGTATGTTTTTCCCAAATCAATACTCATGGTATGAGATCTTGGAGCCATTATTTACAAAATTTTCATCTCCCACTCAAGATGATGTTGTGTAACTCTTGTCCCTCGGTATTCAAATTAGACTCATGTATACCATCCACTATATGAGGTCTACGTACCTCAATATCATAAACTACCTAAACTCTGGTAAATTTTATAAAACATAAATCATTACCCCATATCTAATCCAAATTTTGAGACCTTAAACTACTAGAAGAAGAGACCCAAAACTTTTCATGTTGAAAACATGCAAATGGAGGCATGAGAAAAATTTAAATTTTCACTCACTAAAATATTTATCTACATGTAGAAGGATAAACATATGGTGCGAATAATTCAGTTATAAATATCATAGGGAATACATTTAATTCCTAGTAAAATCAAATCTCTTCTCACCGGGCCGTCTAGTTAAGAGAAATGCTAGTGAAATTAATTGTCACAACTCCTCTCTCAAAGAACATGTTTGATAACTAGGGAACAAATTTTAGTGTGCTTCATAACTTCTTGGTTGGTACACTTTACACAGATCAAACTTCATGATTTGAACTTCTTGTATCACCATAAATATATCATGGCCCTTGGAAAAGGATACTTGGCTATAAGGGGCCCTTTTTTACTATGTCAGTATGTATATGGCTCCTGAATATGCACATCTGGTGATCAACAAAATGCATTATTCTCGTAAAAATTCTTTCTAATCCTTGTGAGACTCGACATTACAAAAATATAAATCATCAACTTAGTGTATTTTGGGCCATTAATGTTACTATTTTCTTGAATCATCCTCTTGAACTGAGAACCTTAGACCATGATTTAAAATCATCAAACCAAACTATCAACGTGTATTCGATATCATCGAAGTTATTTCACATATTTTTTGTACACTTTCTCAATGTTGCAATGAGACACTCCATTATCAAAACTTTCATTACCCATAACACATGATTTTAAACAACACATCATATTGATTTAGCTTCAGAATTAAGAGATGAACTATCATGTGGTTCCACAAACCTTCCTAGATAGATATCCTCCATAATCAACCTCATCATCTGGAATACTGAATCATCACAAATATCTCATGGACCATAGAAAGAAGAGTAGATCATCATTTCATGACCACGAAATTGATGCATAAATTATTTGACATGATAATAAATGTATCACTACCTTAAAAGAAAGAAGTTGTAATGACCCAATGTTTTTAATGGAAATTCCCTTCTTATAAATATTCCATAAAATCACAAAATAATGAACTACTAAGTGACAAGTGACCTTTAAACATATGTTTTTCACTTCTGTGTTGGGAATTTCAAAAATCTGGCATACACGGTTGTGTTCAAGATGTATTTTGGAGTCTAATAAAAATAATAATAATTTTTGGTGAATAGTAACCTACCATAATGAATAGTAACATAACCTTATGAAAAGTGATATACCCTAATTAATAGTAACCTTAACTATGGTGGTATAAAATTAATATTAATGTTTGAAGTTCGATATACCTATAGTTTAGAATGAGTTAATGAATGCTTTAAAACTGGTTTTGATACTAAATTGTTATTTAATTTAAATATTAAAATAATCATATTTAGAAAATTATTTTTGGAAAATGGACTTCATTTTTGGATCATACAGATCAAAAAATGGTTGGGGTAAATTTTGTTGATTTTTCTGAAATACATGAATTTTTTATGAATAGTGAAATACCGTAATTTACAAAAATAAGCTAAATAAGCTAATTATAGAGTCATGTGTAATGTTCTGCTGATGTAAGCCCTCTTGGTTCGTGATTAAATTATAAAATTAATATAATATGTCATGAAAGACTCACTATTCCTTGTCTTGTGGGGAAATAATAAACTAATGAATTTTATATTAAGGAAACCCCTCTCTCCTCCACTATAAATACCCTCTCTCCTTACCTCTTTCCCTCACACCTCTCAAGCCTTGTGCCCATCCAAATTTCTTCCCAAATACCCTCCCAAGATCCTTCCAAACTTCCAAGGCTTTATGGTCTTTCCAAAAGACCAAAACCAAATCCCCTAAGAGGAGTCTCAAAGAGAGGAGATCAAAGGGTAAGAACCCTCTTTTGTTTTCAAGTGTTTTGTCTTCATTTTCTTTCATTCCTTATACCATCTTCCCCTTACCTTATCCAAAAGACATGAAAGATATAAAATATCATATATTATGGATTCTAATAACGTTTATGGAAAATTTGATGCATCATACTTCTCCTCCACTCCCTCATGTTCTAGAATTAAACAACGTCTGTGATGGGTCAAATTACCGACATCATGGATAATGTGTTTACAAATTCTCTTATCATTTTGATTCTGGTCCTGAAACCATTTATGTAATGGTTGAACCAGATTATTATATATGTTATATGTACAATTTAATTTTTTGTAATCCTCACACACTCATGATATAAAAAAATAATACAAAAGAATTCAATTATGGAAAAAATCGTTAAAATTAATTCAAGTATTTATCATTAATGTTTACTGTAAAGGTTCTATTTCATTCGAATTAACCAAATAAATTTTGTAACCATGTAACCTATTTGATGTCCAATAAATTTATAACTTTAATTTTGGACAACCACTTTCATCTTACAATTTATTTGAACCTGAATACAATTGAACCGATCATTAATACCAATGAAACAGACGGACCCGAACAATGAAATTGAACCTCGTAATCATCCAAGATGGTATAAATGAACAAAAAAAGGTTATATTGAATCTTGTAATTTTATATATTTTTCAGGAACTATTGATTAATAAACCTAATTTGACTATTCAGGTCATTAATATCAAGTGGAGAACAAAAACGTGCCTAAGGTAAGGGATCCTCCCAATTTCACTCTTATTTAAGATTGTTCACTATGTTAAGACATGTCGTGTGTAATTATTAATTAAGGGGTATGATTTTTCACCTCCCCCATACTGACCTAATTATGTATTAGTGATTATAATTCCCTTTACTCTCTCACTAATCCCCCCTCATGTACTCCCGATACCATGCTGATAATCCGTAAAACATTTTACCCGAACCTATTTTACTCATTCAGGTTGTCTTATCATCCTTTATACCAAAATGATGTTATCTTATCTTTTGAAGTGCATACTCTAAATGTTGTTTACATGTTACAAGTCTATTTATCAATACAATTTCATCAATTTCTTTCAGGGATAGCCATGATTTTATGTGATTATCTTCTCATTATTTTCCGATAAGTGAACCCATTTTAAAAGAACTTCCCGAATTCTTTCCTCTTATCAACTGTACTCTATCCTATTTTTTAATTCACCTTTCTACTAATTAAATCAGTCTTTTCATTATGAAAACACTCTTTGTTTACTTCTGGTTTTATAAAAAATATTATGCCTCATTTTCTTTTAAGAGATATTCGATGTTTTCTTAAACCTCACTAAAAGGTTTTGACTCAATGATTCCTAAAAATTATTTTTACATATTATCACATAATATTGTTATCAATTGTCAAGATTTATTCCATTATACATTATTAATGACTATTTATGATTTAATTTCTTTCTTTCATGGATTCTTGTATGTTACATCGCTTTTTTTTATGCTCCATGACGTGATTGTGTGCCCATTTCATTACTTGGGTACTCTTATGTTTATGTATGATTGATTATGTGAGATTATTAATGTGGAAATAATATACATGAATAAGCATAGATGGGTGTTCCTAGATAGCACTTCAATGAATTGGGTAAAGTTAATGTCTCATTCAAAGATAATGGGAAAACGGTCCGGGCATTTAGCCATGGTTTGTGCTACTATGGGAAATGAGATTGGCGTTTAGCCTCTACTAGTTCTAAAGTCTTATTTTAAGTTACTTACACCTCTCTATGAAACTATGATTAAATATTATCATGCTTGTATGATCCCATGTTTATTTTATCCCATGTTTTTATGATCCCATGTTTATCTGTTATGATTCTATATGTTCCATGCTTCCAATATCATTATGCCAAGCCCCCTAACTCATGTGCTTGAGGTTTATTATTATGTTCTTTCCTTTACAAGGATTTTTAGCTCATCCTTTTCTTCATGTGTTCCCCAGGGTACCCTATGCATATGTAAGAGATCAAAGGAAGTTAGAAGCTCTTTATGTTGATTAATTAATGATGTTTTTTTAGCCCCATGTTTTATGTTTTATGTACCTAGTCTTACAAGACACAAGACTTAACGATCCTTGTCTTGTACTCTGATGATTAATTAAGTTTAAAATCATGAAATGTTATGTGTAAAAGTCTAGGGTCTCTATAGTTGGTATCAGAGGATGGTATAGTTATTTTTGGAAATTAGGAATAGATCACCTTAGTGAGAACCTTAAGGATGAGATAAATTATTATAAAACATTCCCAAATTTTGGTGAATATTGAGTAAATGGTTTATCATGAAAATACATCCCTTTCTGGATATGTGTAGGTAGAGGTGGAACTAGAACAGATGTATCCTAGGGGTAAATCCCAAAAACACTGCTTTGAGCTAGACTCGAACGGGAACTGGTGCATGACAACGGTCCTTATTGCACTCTTGGTTACGACACTCCTGGGGGATATGCATTTGTAGATTCACGAGTTTAGTACAAACCATTATTATGGTAAAAAGACCATAAGAATACAAGTTAAGAAATTGATTAAGGATAACCTAGATATAAACCTATGGAATCACAAGTCAGGATGTACTTATTATTTATAAGTTTATCCTTTGATGTTCAATGTTTACTTTCTATGCTCAATAGATAACAATTCAAGACCTCTAATTATATGTTATTTTTCTTAGTTAATGGCGGGAAATAGAAGAACACATTCCAACAACGAATGTGATAGGTAATGTGATGATTGCCCTAATGACATGCTTGATGTGATGGAAGAGGGTGCTCAAAACTACATGAAAATACCTGCTCAGCTGGTACGAGTTATGAATAATATCTTGAATCCAGAGGAACGTCCCCCTCCTCCATGAAAAGAGCTAGTTTCCATAGAATCCTTTATACGATAAAGGCATCCCATGTTTAGCAGATCATATAATCCCCTCCTCGCGGAACAATGTATTAAATCCATTGAAAAAATATTGACCATCCTCCAGTGCTCCAAAGAAGAAAAGGTGGTACTGGCAGTCTATTGTTTTGATGGGGAAGCTGATCAGTGGTGGAAACTGATAAATAATACAAAGATCCAAGAGGAAATTGATTCCATAGATTGAGAGGAATTCAAGAGGATGTTTTTCAACAAATATTTTTCTCGAACCCTATGTCTCAAGATGGAAAGATAATTCCTCAGACTCAAGTAGAAAGAAGATGAGTCCATCAAGGCGTAGGAAGCAACCTTTACCATGCTTGCAAGGTACGCCTCTGGCTTTTTCATGAACACAAAACGCAAGGTGGATCTCTTATTTAACAGACTAAATCTGAGTCTACGAAAAGTGTTGGCGATTCACGACTTCGACAGCTATGAGGCGATTTTCTTTTGTGCCCTCATGGTTGAAATGGAGATGGGAAAATCTCAGTGGTCTCATGGGACAATTTACAAGAATCAGTAGATGGAAAACATCATGGGTGGTCCATAAAACAAATCCCTTGATAGAAATAATCCCAACTTTCCCCTCTTCAAAAATTGTGGGAAAAAGCATCTTGGTAACTGTTTGAAGGGAACCAAGAATTGCTTCAAATGAAACAGTTTGGTCATCTGGCCAAGAACTGTCAAAGGTATTTAAAAAATCCCACTAATGTTGATGATGAAAGGAAGATTCAGATCAATACTCAGCCTGTAGTGTAGTGTTATTACTACAGGGAGCTTGGGCATTATGCGAACAATTTCCCTAAGCCGAGGGTTGTCGGAGGCAATCAGCAAAAACCTCCAAGGCAACAAGGAAGGGATTAGGATATCTATACTACTGAGGTGGAGCCAGAAAACTTTGTGGTGACAAGTATGCTTGTTATTAATTCAAGAATAGCGAATGTACTACTTGATTATGGTTCTATGCATTCTTTCATATTCTGCATGTTTAGTAAAACTATTCAAACACCACCTCAAAATTTGGAGGAAAAGATATCTATGAGAACAGCGAATTGGGAAATTATTGCATCCATGGTTTATAACTCCTCCCAAGTTAATATTTTTGGACTAGACCTCCTAGAAAATCTTTTCATACTTCCTTTAGTGGAATTTGATGTTATCTTGGGCACGGATTGGATATCTTTGTACAAGGCCAACACCAACTGCTGGGAAGGGGAGATTAATATTCACATCCCGAAGCATCCCCCGATTCTTTACATGTTCAAGGAGTATGATGAGTCTCATTTAGAATCTTCATCTCAAGTTTGTATATTACTTCCTTCTGAGAAATCATACCTAGCTCAAATGATTGAGACAAAGGAGAGAATCAAGCTTGAAGACATGCCCATCGTGAGGGATTAAACTGATGTATTCCTCGAAGAGTTTCCTAGTCTTCCTCCTGACAAAGAGGTTGAGTTCTCAACTGAACATATCCCTGGATCACTACCAATCTCAAAGAGAACTTACAGAATGGACACCGTAGAGCTAGAAGAGATAAAGAAGCAGTTACATGAGAATATGGAGAAGGGTTTTATACGCCCGATTGCTTCACTGTGGGGTGCTCTAGTCATCTCTGTCAAGAAGAAGGGTGTATCAATGCGCCTCTACATTAATTATCCTGAGCTCAATAAAATCACAATAATGAACAAGTATCCCCTTCGATAGATAGATGACTTGTTCGATCAGCTATGTGGGGCCACTTATATCTCTAAGGTGGACCTTTGGTCAGGATGTCACTAACTAAAGGTGAGGAAGGGAGATATTCCCTTGACTGCCTTCCAAACAAGGTATATTCACTTTGAGTTCATAGTGATGCCCTTTACACTCACTAATTATCCATCAATTTTCATGAATTTAATGAATAGAGTATTTTGAGATTACCTCGACAAATGTGTGGTAGTCTTTATTGATGATATTTTGATATACTCTAAGAGCAAGGAGGAACATGAGGAGCATTTGGAAACTGTGTTAATGACTTTTCGAAGGGAGAAGTTGTATGAAAAGTACAGTAAATATGAGTTCTAGATGGAGGAAGAATCATTCTTGGGGCTTGTCATCACCAGCAAAGGGATATCTGTGGACCCTTCCAAGACGATGGCAATTGAAGAGTGGCCCTGACCAACTTCTGTAACGGAGATCCGCAGCTTTTTGGGTCTAGCTGGGTATTATCGAATTTTCGTGAAGAACTTTTCATGATTTTCAAATCCAATGACCAAGATGACACAGATGGGAGTAATGTTTGTCTGGACACAGGAGTGTGAAGACTGTTTCAAGGAGTTGAAAATGTGGCTTATCACTGCACTAGTAGTCACACTCCCTACCAGTGGGGAACTCTTTATGGTGTATAGTGATTCTTCTAAGAAGGGCTTAGGATGTGTGCTAATGCAAAATGATAAAGTGATAGCCTATGCCTCAAGGCAGGTGAAAATCCATGAGAAAAACTATCCAACACGTGATCTGGAGTTAGCGGCTGTGATCTTTGCCTTGAAAATATGGCGGCATTATCTCTATGGGGCGAAATGTGAGATATATACTGACCACAAGAGTCTAATGTATATATTCACACCAAAAGAGCTTAATATGCGCCAATGAAGATGGATAGATCTCATCAAGGATTATTACTTCTCAATTCGCTACTATCCAGGCAAGCAAAACAAGGGGGAATATGCTCTAAGTAGAAAGGATCATGTATCTTTATCAATGATGACAATTGAAAAGGATCTTATCTTCTTAGATTTGCAAAGGATGGACATGGGAATCATTAAGGGAGGAATGTCATTTATCTTTTCTTAAATGACTACCCAACCATCTGTCATGGAGAAAATAAAGGTTTCCCAATGAAAGGATGTGGAAATTCAGAAAAGGGTGGAAGCTGTTAAAAATGGGAAATCCTCTGATTTCAAAATTGATGAGGAAGGATTTGTAAGATTTGGGACATGGTAATGTGTACCATCTGATCCAGAGAAAAAGAAGGAGCTATTGAATGATGCACATAGTTCAACCTTCTCTATCCATCCTGGGAGTACCAAAATGTACCGTGATCTCTGAGAACACTTCTGGTGGGATAACATGAAGAGGGAGATTGTGAAATATATATCAAGGTGCTTGGTATATCTGAAAGTTAAAGATGAGCGAAAAAAGTCCAAAGGTATGATGCAACAATTTCCTATACCCATGTGGAAATGGGAAAATGTTACTATGGACTTTTTCATGGGTCTCCCGAAGACGTTGAAGGGAAATAATACGATACGGGTTGTGGTTGACCAACTGACCAAGAAAACCCATTTTATCTCTATTCGGGAAGATCTCTCGCTTGAATAACTGGTAAAGATATATGTGAAGGAAGTGTTGAGATTGCACGATGTTCCACTCTCAATTGTCTCTGACCATGATCGAAGGTTCACAATAAATTTTGGAAGAGTCTTCGACATGCATTGGGTACTGAATTAAATTTCAGCACGGCCTATCACCCCCAAACTGATGGAAAGTCTGAAAGAACTATTCATATTCTTGAAGATATGCTTAGAGCCTTCTCTCTGGAATTCAAACGTCAATGGGATCATCATCTCCCATTGGTTGAGTTCTCATACACCAATAGATTCCACTCGAGTATTCAAATAGCTCCATATGAAGCTCTGTATGCAAAGCGATGTAGACCTCCAACTTGTTGGGATGAAATTGGAGAAAGAAAGCAACTTTGACTCGATCTCGTTAAAGAGATTAAATAGAAGATTCAAGTCATCCAGAAACACATCAAAGCTGCTCAAAGTCAGCAAAAGAGCTATAATGATAACCGTCGAAGGGATTTGGAGTTTGATGTTGGAGATAAAGTCTTCCTTCGAATATCTCCATTGAAGATAATAATGAGATTCAGGAAGAAAGGGAAGCTAAGCCCATGGTATATTGGACCCTTTGAGATCATTGACCACATAGGAGCCGTGGACTATCAGCTTTCACATACACCGAATATGGCTCGAGTTCATGATGTTTTTCATGTATAACTCTTGAGGAAGTACATACCTGATCTCTCACATGTACTAAACATAGATGTGGTACAGCTGGAAGATGATACCTCCTATGAGGAGTATCAAGTAAAGATTATGAATCTGAGAGATAATGTTCTACGCAACAAGACAACCCATCTTGTCAAAGTGTTTTGCAGGAACCATAAGTATGAGGAAGTAACAAGGGAGCTGGAGGAATCAATGAAGGAAAATTACCCACATCTGTTTTTGGCCTAGAAAGTAAAATGAAATTTTGAGGGCGAAATTTCTTAAGGGAGGATGAATGCAACGACCCAATGTATTTAGTGGAAATTCCCTTCTTATACATATTCCATAAAATCACATAATAATGAACTAATAAGTGATAAGTGACCTTTAAACATAATTTTTTCACTTCTGTGTTTAGAATTTTGAAAATATGGCATACACGGTTGTGTTAAAGGTGTTTTTTGGAGTCTAATAAAATAATAATAATTTTTGGTGAATAGTAACCAACCCTAATGAATAATAACATACCCTTAAGAATAGTGATATAACCTAATGTATAGTAACCTTACCTATGGTGGTATAAAAATAATATTCATGTTGGAAGTTCGATATATCTATAGTTTAGAATGAGTTAATGAATGCTTTAAAACTGGTTTTGATAATAAATTATTATTTTATCTAAATAATAAAATAATAATATTTATATTTTTTTTTGAAAAATGGACTATATTTTTGGATTCTACACATCAAAATATGGTTGGGGTAAATTTTTGGGATTTTTCTGAAATACTTGAATTTTTGATGAATACTGAAATACCGTAATTTACAAAAAATATGCTAAATAATCTAATTATAGAGTCATGTGTGATGTTCTGATGATATAAAACCACTTGGATCGGGATTACAATATAAAATTAATATACTTGGTCATGCAAGACTCACTATTCATTGTCTTGTGGGGAAATAATAAACTAATGAATTTTATATTAAAGAAACCACTCTCTCCTCCACTATAAATACCCCCTCTCCTTACCTTTTTACCTCACACCTCTCAAGCCTTGTGCCTAGAAAAATTTATGCCCAAATACCATACCAAGCTCCTTTCCCACGTCCAAGGCTTTATGGTCTTTATAAAAGACTAAATTCAATGCCCCTAAGAGGAGTCTCAAAGAGAGGAGATCAAAGGGTAAGAACCCTCTTTTGTTTTCATGTATTTTGTTTTCATTTTCATTCTTTCCTTACACCCTCTTCCCCTTACCTTATCAAAAAAGAGTGAAAGATCTAGAAACTCATATATTCTGGATTCTAATCATGTTTATGGAAAATTTCAAGCATCTTACTTCTCTTCCTCTCCCTCACGTTCTAGAATTAAACATCGTCTGTGATGGGTCAAATTACCAACATCATGGATAATGTGTTTTCAAATTCTCTTATCATTTTGATTCTGGTAATGAAACCATTTATGTTATGGTTGAACCAGATTATTATATATGTTATATTTCCTATTTAAGTTTATGTAATCCTCATACACTCATTATATAAAACAATAATACAAAACAAGTCAATTATGGGAAAATCGTTAAAATTAATTCACGTGTTTATCATTAATGTTTAATTTAAAGGTTCTCTTTAATTTTAATTAACCAAATGAATTTTGTAACCATGTAACCTAATGGATGTCCAATATTGTTATAAATTTAATTCTGGACAACCACTTTCATCTTAAAATTTATTTTTACCTAAATACAATTGAAACGATCATTAAAACAAATGAAACAAACGGACCCGGACAATGAAATTGAACCTCGTAATCAACCAAGATGGTATAAATGAACATAAAAAGGATATACTAAATATTTTAATTTTAGATATGGTTCTAGAACAATTTATTAACAAACTTATTTTTACTATTCCGGTCATTAATATCAAGTGGAGAACCCCAACGGGCCTAAGGTAAGGGATCGATTCAATTTCACTCTTATTCAGGATTGTTCACTATGTTAAGACATGTTGTGTGTAATTATTAATTATGGGGTATGATTTAGAACCTCCCCCATACTGACCTCTTTATTTATATGTGCCTATAATTCCCTTTACTCTCTCATTAAGCCCCTATCAAGTACTCCCGATACCATGATGATAATCCATAAAGAATTCTACCTGAACCCCTTTTATTCCTTCAGGTTGTCTTATCATCCTTTCTACCAAAATGATGTTATATTATAATTTCTATTGCATAATATAAATGTTATGTACATGTTCCAAGTATATTTATAAATACACTTTAATCACTTCATTTTGGGGATATTCCTGATTTTAAGTGATTCTCTCCTTATAACTTTCTGATAAGTGAACCCGTTTTATGGGAACTTCCCGAATTCTTTCCTATTATCAAGTGTACTCTATCCTCTATTTTTATTCAACTTTTTCCTTATAAAATCATTTTTTTATAATTAAAACCCTCTAGGTTTACTTCTCGTTTTATAAAATATATTATTCCTCTTTTCATTTTAAGAGATATTCGATGTTTTCATAAACCCCACTAAAAAGTTTTGACTCAAAGATTCCTAAAAAATATTTTTACATATTATCACATAAGATTGTTATCACATTTCATGATTTATGACATTATACATTTTTAATTTCTATTAATGATTTAATTCATTTCTTTCATGGATACTTTTATGTTATGTCCCTTTTTATTATGCTTCATGACGTGATTGTGTGCCCATTTCTTTCCTTGGGTACTCGTATGGTTATCTATGATTGATTATGTGAGATTCATTATATGGAATGAATATACATGAATAAGCTTAGATGGGTGCACCTAGATAGAGCTCCAATGCATTAGGCCAAGTTAATGTCTCATGAGATGATTATGGGCAAATGGTCCGAGCGGTTAGCCTTGGCTTGTGCTACAATGGAAACGAGATTGGCGTTTATCCTTGACTCATACTAAATTCTTCTTTAAAGTTGTTTCCACCTCTCTATGAATCTAGTATTATATAATCTCATGCTTATATGATCCCATGATTATTTTATCCCATTTTTTTATGATCCCATGTTTATATGTTATGATTCAATATGTTCCATTCTTCTAATATCATTATGTCAAGCCCCATAACTCATGTGCTTAATGTTTGTTCTTATGTACTTTCCTTTATTGGGATTTTTAGCTCATCCCATTGTTCATGTTTTCCCTAGGGTACCCTATGCAGATGTAAGATGTCAAAAGAAGTTATAAGCACTTTATGGAGATTAAATAATGATGTTTTTTAGCCCCATGCTTTATGTTTTATTTACCTAGTCTTCCAAGACACAAGACATAACGATCCTTGGCTTGTACTCTACTGATTAATTATGTTTAAAATCATGAAATGTTATGTGTAAAAGGCTAGGGTCGCTATAGAAGCTCAAATACTTGTGATCATTAGAAACACCTTGGTAGAACCAAGAACCTCATAATGTTATGGTTCATCCCTGGAAAGTTCTCTCAATACCATTTTCATTGACTCCAACTTTTGTGTTATTATATGCATAATAAAAAATCCAATATTCCAGGTGGGCTTATTTTAGTTATCATTTCTTTCATATCCAATATAACCCACATAAATCATAGATTACACATGGAAACTAGTGTAAAATCTTGTGTTTTATAATACTTCTGATGGATAATGGATTTTACTTACCAACCATAAGAATCATTTTATTATTGTAAAGGATATCTGATACTCATGAGAATCAATAGAACCATTGTTGAACTCAACACTGCCGTGTGTTTTGGGTCATTCCTGACATCTATGCACCATATTCCATGATCATCTATTAAGTATTGTAAGTAAGAAACTAAAATATAGTGCATCATAAGGACTAAAAAATGTGGCTAAACAGAATTTATATAATTTTTTTTCCATAAGACACTGAAGTGTGTCACATCAGAAAGTCTAAGATAAAAGACAATGAACTATAGTGATTGATTCTAAAAGATAAAAGAACCAAAACTAAAGGTCTAGGATGTTTGATCTAAAATACACTAATCTACAATGATAAAATTCTCAAGCTAAAAGAAACTAAATTATAGATATTGATTATATGAGATAAAAGACCCTAAACTACAATGATAGAGGGTATGAGTTAAATGAATCTATCATATGTGATATAAGGTTCATGCTAAAATACCCTAATCTATAGAACAATAGTGATTTATTCTAAACTAATGAAATAAATTTCAAGGCATACCATTTGGGCTTAGAAAAATCAATCTATTCTCACCATGTAATGCCTTAGAAGTCCTTGATTATTTATTTCTGAAATATAAATGGGATTATTTCAAGACCAGTCTCTAAGAAGACATGTAATTCTAATGCCTAGAGTGTCAAGAACATATTTTTGAACTATTTTTAGTTTCATTAAATGAACATGAGAGTGGGTTTTTCAAACATTTAAACTGGTTCCTAGATCAGAGGGCACTATTCACCCAAGAGTGTTAAGATTCACCAAGAAAAGGCTGAACATTTGATGGTGTGATCCAAGAGTGGAATGTACTTTTTGGCTGAAAAAATAATAATAAAGTAATTATTATTTTATTTTAAAATCCTTTTAACACAAAAATGGAAACTAAGATTCGAAATCTGAGAGTACCATTGAGCTCATGAGGGTGTTCCTCCCTTAGGAAAAACCTAACATCAAACATCACGGGTCTAGGGTGAAATATGATTTTCTATATTTTTAGAAGAAAAATAAAACAACATAAAAAGTTATTTAGTTTGTTTCCTCCATCATTGAAAGGTGGAATGTCAATTCTACAATGCAACAATGAAGCAACGGTGAATTTAATTAATAAACCCCATTAATGAGTCAGCATAAAAACACAGCAACATAGTATAATAGAAATGCTGATTCATGTTTTTTCAATTAATAACATTGAAAAAAATACAAAATCGTTTGCCCAAATGTGGATTTACTCTTAGTAATTGGTGGGTGGTGGCGATGAATGAAGAATCCACTTTCTTCCAACCTTTCATGAATTTTTAGAAACAATGGGCTACATATCAAGAATGAAGAATAGAGGTGTGTGATTTCATTCTTTGTCAAGAAAAAAATATATCCCAAGTAGGTTTTTTATGATTTTCTATGTAAATTTTTCCGTGTTCCCTATTTTAAATAACGAACGCGGGTTAACTCACGAAAAAGAAAATCTACAAATCAATTGTTCATACAGGATGGTTAATGATGCAGGGAAAATTGTATAATTATCTATGTGATTATTTCCACCATATTTTTGGTTCTTCGTGATGGTACGAACTAGAAAACATCATGGACAACAAGATAATGACCCGTATAACTAATTGGGTGTTCATATGTGTGTCTTCTACCCCTTTTCCTTCTTATTTTTTCGTATTATTCATGGAACAAATTTCAGTGGCGCGTCAGATGTAGTGGCACCAGATGGAAGGGTTGCGACATGGATGTTTGTGAAATCGACACCATGCCACAACACCTTGCCACGATGGTAACACTAGGTCATGGTACCAAGCCACGACAGTAGGCGGGAGGCGGCGACAAGGGATATCAACATGGAGGATAGAGACTCACGATAGGTGGATGCACCCATCTTTCCATGTTGGATGTGCCAGCTATGGTTTGTAGACCATTATAGTGATATGGACCTCTGGATCATCGAAATCGTAGTTCCACCCTAGCACCCCATGGCTATGTGAACCGGATTATGCCTGACGTCTAGATATGGAGAATACCAGACCAATTATGTAGGCCAGGATGGTTAATTAAATATGGTCATGGGGTGGCCTGGGCTGGATGAGAACTTTCACGATGATGAAGGTCGGGCATGAGGGGAAAATAGGCCATCGGGTGGCCCGATTTGGTAGTACTAGTCCTACTGAGTCAGACCGGACCGTAGAATGAGGACTGGGTTGTTTGGTGGCCCCGTGGGCTGGACAAACAACCGAACTAGGCTGGGTCCTATAAAGCCCAATTGCCCCGGATAAGGGGAAATTTCAGATAGGTTCACCCCTTAACCCACCAAGTTTGGTCGGGTTGGATAGAACAGTTCATGCCATGCGAGACCCCCCGGGCCAAGTTGGTCGGATCAATCCATCCATGTTAGACCGAGCCCATACATAACTGGACCCTGTTTACTAGAACTTCATTATTTTCCAAACCTGATATCCTATTAACATGCCTTCTATGTATTTGGGACCCTTTCAAAAATACGGTCCATTGGGAATACTATAAGAGAGATTCCATGAGAGTAGAGATATGACCGAATTATTGAGGACTAGATTTCCCCGATATCCAGCACAATGGAGAGAGGAAATCCTAGAGCTGGCTGTGACATGATGTATATGATGAGTGGAACTCTGTGATCTAGCAAAAGAGGGTACCTATGTGGTTATGAAGACAAGTGTACCTTAGTGGTTTATGAGACGAGTGGATCTATGATGTTCAATAGTCAAATATACCTCAGTGGTTCAACAGAAGAGCATAAATTAGGATTTTAGCAGACGATTTTACCTTAGTGGTTCAGTAGATGAGTGAAATTTAGTTGTCCAGCTGAAGAGCATACCATAGTGTTTCAGTAGATGAGAAGTTGTTAGTGGTTTAGAAGACATGAGAACCTTAGTGGTCCAATAGACGAGCGAACCTCATTAGTCCAAGAGATAAGAATACCTCAGCGGTTCAGTAGATGAGCATACCTTAGTGGTCCCGCAGAAAAGCATACCTTAGTGGTCCTGCAGAAAAGTGGACTGCAGTGGTCCAGTATTCGATGGTACCACAATGGTCATATTGCTGAAATACAATAGTGTCCCCTCAGGGAAGAGTACCACAGTAGTATGAGATATTTCATATTTAGTACTAATATGACTTAATTTCTATTCTTCGAGTTATACCTGGTGTGATCTGTCTTTTCATTGTGGTCTTTTCTGTGTGCTCA
Organism: Viscum album; assembly: GCA_963277665.1. Classification (NCBI taxonomy): domain Eukaryota; kingdom Viridiplantae; phylum Streptophyta; class Magnoliopsida; order Santalales; family Viscaceae; genus Viscum; species Viscum album. Next base: position 595,055,989 of record OY728159.1, on the reverse strand, counting down.
TTGTTTGTAGTATATCCTTTGTGTACTAGGATCCTTACAGAGTATTGTGTTAATCATGCCTGAATAGTCTTTTCCTACACATGTCGTGTCTCATGTAGGTTATCGATGCTTCGACGTATACCTTTCTAGAAAAAGACCAATTAGTTCTTACGATATGAGAAAGACAGGACATACATCTACAACTACAGATATCTACCATACACCTACACTTTAGGTAGGGTTTGAACAGATGGACCTTCATAGTTGTACAATCCTTTGTAATTTCAGGCTTGCATTCTTACCCCTTTTTACTTTTCAGTATGTACTGTACAATATTTGGTTGTATTAGTGAAGGTTGTGGTTTATATAGTGTTTACCTTTCCACTGTTAGTGTTAGGTGCATGTGTAGTGATTTTATGGAAATGACTTCCATTTTCTGGATATTCCTTCTTGGTGCTACTCTCCAGCCCTTGGCCTATGGTAAGTGGGATTGGGGTAGTCACAACACATTCCCTAGGAGAATGGTCATGTGAATTTTTTATCAGAGTAGGTCAGTTCTACCAGAAGATATAGGAGTCTATAAATGTTTATGGGGAAACAATGTTAAGTGTTTGAGTTTAGCTTTCCGGCCAGGGTGTCCATTGTTGGTGCGACAGCTGAAAAATCCATACACCATGAAACTGAATTTTATTCTCTGACCTGGTACATGAAAACATTGGTTTCATGTATCTTTGAGTGTTTTACCATGATCTTTTTAAGTTAGAGTAATCTTATCAGTTATAATAAATTTACCATGGTTCATCTTGATCTCTTTTAGGGTGCCTCCACATAGATAGCCATCCCGGATTTCATTACATGACAATAAGGATGATCCACAAAGTGATGAGTATTCGGTACAAGGACCATTTTTGGAGATGGAGCATTTGGGAGTTGTTCCATTGATACCACTACCCATTGGTCACCAGTTACTATTAGCACTACTAGTAGATGACGCAAGTAGGTCAGTGTCTTACATGAGTTCTAGTGATAGAGACCTCATAGGATCAGGGGAGAGACATATCCCCATGTGACTGAGGAATTTATATAGGTAGCTATACTGGTCTTATGATTAGTTAGGATGAAACTTTACCAAATGGTGGTTCTAGAAGCGTGACTTATGCATGTCTCAATTGGGAGATGGTGGCGTTGGACCATCCAGACTCACTAGGAGGTCAACCTCACCTGTTCCGACATTGAGAAAATTTTGAGGTAGGAGTTCTTCCCTGCATCCTTGCACTCCATGTGCATACAAGAGCTGATTCACTTACACTGGGGTAGCCTAGAAGTGGTTGAGTACTCTTTGAGGTTCACAGACTCCTCCTATCACTCGACATATATGGTTTGTGTCCCATTCATCCGAGCCCAAACCATTGAGTAAGGACTCTGAATGAAGATCAAGTCATCAATGATTTCTCTCGTCATACCAATGTAGTAAGGTGTGATGGAATGAGCTATACTAAAAGAAATATTTCTCACTGAATAGGAACCGATGGTGGGAGCTTCTATTGGGCGATGGGTGGCTGAGTCATCTGTAGTGGGTAGCTGGCAGATGATACAAAGGCCCAAATGGGACAGACCATTTGGAGGACAACCTTGGGAGTCAAGGACGGCAGTGTGAGACCCCATGGGTAGATGTAGTAAATAGTGGAGTAGATTATGATATGCATGAGGTGGGAAGGGAACATGGCTCAGGATTTCTTGACCCGCCGCACAGAGGACCGACAGTTGGTATAGGGACCACCGAGGAAATGGATGATATCAGAACATGGTGGTCCTCTAGGCGACAGATTTGGTACCCTAGAGGGATGAGAAACATTAGGTGAGTGTAGTTATGAGGTACTACCAACACCACCCCCATGTTGTCGTCTATAGGCTCTAGGTGTAGGTGGATAGGGACTGGAACAACATCATGTAGTGGATGCCTATAGTCCCAGTGTCCCATAGACGATACAACATAAAATCAATATCATATCCACTATAGATGAAGTTCATAAAGTCATAGGTGCCTATCACTCTTTCTTTTCCATAGACCTTGTTTAGATCTTAGATATTCTGATCGATCCTTTGTATAAATCCTTACGACTAAAGACTCTTACAGGATGGGATGCAATGATCACATTCTCATGTCAGCTATGTGAGATTACAGATAGAGGTAAGAACTTTTTCTAGGATATCCTAGTAGTGGTGTTGAGGAATTATGATGAAATTATGGGTTTAGACTGGTTATCCATAGTCCATGTTCAGATTGACTATATTCAGCACAGAATGTGGTGTGTCCGTGGAGATGAGACACTTTTTTCCTTCACCGGTGAGAAGGGATCTCCTGTATTGCAGGGTGGACTCTCACACAAGAGGGTGCATCTGATCACTCCTTAGTTGACTTGGATGACCCTTAGTGTAGTGGATGAAACGAGTCCATAGTTTCCTACAGTTCTAGAAAAGTACAACGATTCCTTTCAAGAATATTTTCATTATCAACCTCCTCGAAGAGAGGAAGAATTTTTCATTGATGTTTACCCTGGGATGACACTGATATCTACATAGGAATATGGCTCTTGCAGAGCTCTGAGAGCTGAGGGTATAGTTCAAGGACATTTAGACAAAGGGGGTTGTAAGGGTCAACATTTCACCATGGTCCATCCTAGTGTTTTTTACCCAGAAGTTAGATGGGTGATCTAGGTTATGTGTGGACATCCGGTGCCTAATATATGTGACCATTTAGAATTGGTATCCTATACCAAGGATTAATAACCTCATCAATTAGCTAAAAGGAGAAAGATGGTTCTCGAAGATGGACATCAGATCAAGCTATCACTAGCATTGAGTATGAGATGAGGAAATCTCAATGATAGCATTAAGATATCGCTACAGACACTATGAGTACGTAGTGATTCCATTTTTCCTGACTAACACCCTGGTAATGTTCACAGGTCTCATGAACAGAATTTTCCAGCTGTAATTAGACTATTTGGTAGTGGTCTTCATTGATGGCATCTTCGTGTATTCAGCTTCTGAGGAGGACCATGTGATACACTTGAAGATGGTTCTGGACACACTCTGAGTGAACAAGATTTAAAGAAAGAAATCTAAGTGTGAGTTCTAGATATTAATATTCCACTTTTCGGTACATGTCATCTCAGATTTTGGAGTTGTGGTGGATCCAATACTGATCGAGGTAGGGCTTTCATGGGATCCAACTAAGAGTAGTACTGAGGTGGAGAGTTTCTTTGGGTTGGCGGGGTATTATTGGAGGTTTGTACCAAACTTCTCCAGATGGTAAGAACCGATGAAAACATTGAAAAATAACTGAAACCCTTCATATGGACAGAAAGATTCCAGCAGTGCTATCAGTAGTTGAGGAAGATCTTGATGAGTGCCCTTGTCTTGAGGATTCTAGACAAGGGAATAGACAATGTGGTGTACTCTGACACATCTAGATCTTGTCTTGGTTGTGTCCTGATGTAGGGTAAATCATTGATTGCTTAAGGAATATGCTAGTTGAGGCTAAATGAGTAGAACTATGTGACTAAAGACCGTGAGTTAGCATTGGTAGTCTTCTCACTAAATATGTGGAAACACCACCACATGGGTGAATGATTCATCATCTACTCTAAATATAAGAGTATCAAGTATTTCCTTTCCCAGAAGGATATAAGTTGGATACAACGATGTTGGATAGAGTTCCTCAGGGACTATGACTTTGAGACAGTCTCTACATAAGGGATGGGGAACATGGTTATAGATTCTCTCATCAGGATATCTTGTTCACAACTACATAACGAGGCCTCCGAGTAGTTGGAATTTCTTCAGATATCCATTGTGGATAGAGATGAGGTGTCTTATTTTCAATCAATTCTATTTTTCCTTCCACTATTACAACGAGTCACGGATGTGCAACTCGAAGATACCATCTGCGAGACTACACGTACCCAGATGTCCAAATGGTATTCCCTAGATGAATATTATATAGGTGGGGATCATATAATCCTTTTTAAAAGACTCATCATAGTACCAATAGAATTTGGGGATGAGGTGTTGTGGGAGTCCTATACATCCCCTTTGGATGTACTTCTAGGTGAGGTGAAGATGTAATAGGACATCAAACATCGATACTAGTGGCCGAGGATGAAGAAGAAATTTGCAGAGTTGTCTCAAGATACCTCACTTGTCAGTATTTAAAGGCTGAGCACCCGGTTCAAGCTGTATTGACACAACCCTCGAGGTACCAGAGTATAAGTGGTATGAGATATCTATGGACCTCATGATAGGGTTACCACATAAGTCTAGGGGAAAGACACCATCTAGGTGATCATAAACTAACTCACTATGTTGGCCCACTTCCTACAAATTCGAGAATATGGTTCAGTAGAGAGCATAAAATGCCTCTATGTGAAAGAGATAGTTTGACTATGTGGGGTCTCATCTACAATAGTCTTATATCATGATACATGATTTAAATCCCGGCTATGGATGGGATTACAGGAGGAGTTTGGGACTCTGTTGCACTTGAGAGAAACATTTAATCCATAGAAGGACGGTCCGATTGAGCAGACCATATAGACCATGGAGGACTTGATTAGTTCTTGCATTCATAATTTTGGTTGCAATTGGGAGTAACACCTACCATTGGTGGAGTTTTCTTGCAAAAAAACTACCACTCCACCATCGGTGGGGCATCGTTCGAGGGGTTGAACATACAATTATGCAGGAAACCTTTATGATGGATAGTCCTCATGATGTTAGCTGTCATGGATTAAGAGATGTTATAGGCTACCACTGAGAAGGTGCATGTCATCTAAGAGAGGATGAAGATGAAACAAATCTGATATAAGTCTTATACTGTTAGGTGTAAGAGAGCCTTGGAGTTTGAAGAGGGGGACCACATATTCATACGGGTCTCTCCTCAATAAGGGATACCGATATTTGGTCGGTGCTGAATGTTATCTGTGAGGTTCATCAGACCATTCATGATACTACGTATAGTGGAAATGTTGGATTTCAACTTGGCTCTACCACCACAGTTCGAGAGGGTGCATGGTGTCCTCTACGTATCGCAGTTGAAGAGATACATTCAAATACATTCTCATGTCATTAACCACTGGGAGCTGGAGAGTGATGGAAAGGTGACATTCGCGCAGTACCTGGTTGAGATAGAGGATATATAAGAGAGGATCATTCATGGATGGTTGATTCATATGGTGCATGTTAATTGCAGCACAACAATATCCAAGAGAGAATTTGGGCGTAGGAGGCTCATATTCGTGCTTAATACCCACATTTTTATATCCCTGACATGAAAATTACTTTTTAAATTTTAATTCTCTTTTATGGGAAAGTAAATACCCATGACAGTACAAACTACAAATATTTATTCATTATATGATATAGATAAGCAATTGAAACCTAATTTATGTCTATTAAATTCATTATTCCTAATTAACTTTCAATGATGATCATTTACCTCTAAATCCTGATCATGCTTGATAAGATCTTCGAACCAATATTGTATCTTATCCCACATTTGTATGAAATCCTCCATTTTTAACTTCCCTCCATTGAGCCCTCTTACCAAAATACAATAATTCTTTTTGATCCACTATGTATGTACCTTATTATACCTTGTTTTTTATTACAAGGATGTAAATCCCTAAAGGAGGGAGTAATGTAATACCCCAGAATTGGATGGTTTTTTTAAATTAAATGGAATTATTTTTATACCAGTCACTATGAAGAAATGTAATTATGAGTCCCAAAGTGGAAAAATCATATTTTTGAAATGTTTTTAGGGTTCATTAAAGAAACATGAAAGCATATTTTTCTATCTTTTAAATTGGTGCCAGGATCAGAAATCTAAGGGCACCATTGATCTCAGAGGGTCAGGATTCGCCTAGAAGGGGAAAAAAATTTCTGGCATTGGAAAACAATGGAAAGTATCTTTTATCCATAAATAAAACAATTAAATAACAATTATTTTAGTTTCTAGTCATTATTAATCCTAAACGGTAACTATAGTTTGAAATCACAGAGAACCGTTGAGCTCGTGGGGCCGTTCTTACCTTAGATGGAAACTAATCTCGACCGATGAGGGTCGAGGGTGAATATTTATTTTCAAGAAATTATGGATGAAAAATAAATTAACATGAAGAGATATTTTATTTATTTTATCCATCCTTGTGTGTGTGAACGTCAATGAAGATGTGCAGTAATGAGGAAACGATAAATCTTATTACGGATCCTAATTAATGTGTCAGCGCAACAACATTGCAACATAGCGTATCAAAAAACTGATTCACAATTAATCAATTAACGACCTTATAAGAAATGTATAATTGATGGAACAATCCTTGAATTTCTATGAGGCTTTTTTGGTGGAGACAATGAACAAATAAATTAATTTATTCCAACGCTCAAATAATCGCAAGCAGTGGTGGGATGCAGATTAAGAATGAAGAATAGAGGTGCATGATTTTGTTCTTCCTCAAAAATCAATTCTATCCCAGGTAGGGGTTTGATGATTTTCAAGGTGAAAATTTTTCACATGTTATCTCTTTTAAATTATGAAAGTGTGTTAACTCCAAAACATGTTATCAAGAAGATAAACTGTTAATGAATGATGGTTAATGTTGTGGGATAATGTGGATATTTATCTTATTTATTTTAGAGCCCTATTTTCTATTCTTCATGATCCTGCTAAAAAAACACATCTGGGTCAATAGGAACAAGACCCATATCATTATTTTGGTGTTTATATGTGTATCACCTTCACATTTTTTATTTGTTATCTTGTTCTTTGTGGAATAACAGTCGGTGGTGCATGGGCCATAGAGGTTTCGGATGGAAGGGTGATGGCCAGGCGAGCTATGACATCAGCACCAGACCACAGAAACTAGATCTGGAAGCCAAAATAGTCTGTGTAGGCATGTGGGAGGTGGTGTGATGGAATTTTTCCATGGTAGAGATAGTGGTGATGTAGACAGTGGTCAATGACTGGTGCCAGGTAGACTTGACCATCTGGACGCATTGGAGGTAAATGTTTCTATCTGTTGACCACTATGGTGAGATGGACCCATGACACGTCGTGGGTCATGTAGAGGAATTGGTTTACATGAGGGGACCATATGTATGAAAACATGGCACCACCCTAATGTCGTGTGGATACGAAAACCTGACATCACCTGACGTCTAGACCCAAAGTAGACTGGCTTACTGATGCATGCAGGGTGAGAGGGGAAACTAGGATACTGGGTGGCCCGGCTAGAAAGTCCTAGTCTGACTGAGTTGGAATGAGCTCAAGAACGTGGTCTGGGTCACTAGGCGACACGGTGGGCTAGACCTATGACCGAACATAGCTTGATCTACAAAATCCAAATGGGCTTAGACAATGGGCAAGGCCGGACTAGGTCGGCCTAGAGCAAACTGAGTCAGGTCATGTCAAAATAAATGGGTTGTCCCATGTGGGAACCCCATGCTATGTTGGCTGGTTTGGTGAGCCAAGTCGGATCAGCCTGAATGCAACAAGCCCCTATTTACTAAAACGCCATTATCATTCAGAACAAGTGTATGATTGACAAGATGTCTGTGGAATTGGAACCCTAGAGATAAGAAAATGTTTTAGGAATAGTCTAAGTGATATTTTGTGATAGTCGAGATACGACCAATGGATTGAGGATTATATTCCCCTAGAATGAAGTGCACTGGAGAGCAGAAATCCTATAGTTAACTATGAACCAATGTATATGATGAGGGAACCTTGCTGGTCTAGTATAAGAGCATACCTCCATGTTTCGGTAGACAAGTGTACCTTAGTTTTACAACAGATAAGAATACAAGTGAGGTTCAGTAGACGAGAATACTATAATGGTTTTTTAGATGAGTGTATCCTAGTGGTTCAACAAACAAGCATACCTGAGTGGTTCAATAGATGATATGGCCTATGTGGTCTAACAGATGATCGTACCTCATTGTTTCCACGGAAAAGTACACCATAGTGGTTTAAAAGATGACCGTACCATTGTTGTTCAGTAGAAGAGTGAACCTTAGTGGTCCATCAGACGAGCGTCCCGTAAAGGTTCAGTAGACGAGTGTGCCTCAGTGGTTCAGCAGACGAGCATACCATAATTGTCTAGCATAGGAGAAGATCTTAGTGTTCCTATAGCTGAGAGGACCTCAATGTTTCAGTATCCTAGTAGACCATAGTTGCTGATTAGTGATGAGTTCCTTGTTAGTATGAGATGTTTCAGCTTTACGATTGATAAATATTACATTCTATACTTTGTGTTATACCTGGTGTGAAATGTATTTTCTTGGTTGTATTTTGTTTTTTCTCATGAATTTTGGTCTATTCGTTGAGGAGTGGGATCCTAATGAAATATTCTATTACTCACCCATGCAAAGGTTTCGCCCATACATGTCATGCCTTGTGCAGGTGATCGATGCTTCAATGTAGAGCCTAATATTCCAGGACCAGGTGCTGCATAGTGAAACATGATGGAGGAGAAAAACATCTACCGCAACAAACAACTACCTTCCACCTGCCCTTCAGGTAGGGTTTGAGTAGATAGACCTTGGGATTTGTACTTTTATTTGTGGTTTTGGGCATGTATTCTAGACCCTTTATACTTTTCAGTTTGTACAGTACATTCATTAGTTGTCTCCATGAGAGTTGTTGTTTACATAGTGTTTGCCTTTCCATAGGTTGTTCTATGTGCATGTGTATAGGTTTAAAGTAAATGACTTCCCTTTTTGGGATATTCCTCCTTGTTTCTAGTTGCCAGCTCGTGGCCTATGGAAGCTAGGCTTGGTGAAGTCATGACACGAGCCCTATGGGATGGGCTGTGAGACACCAAGATTATATGCTTCGAAAAAAGAATCAGAACTCTCATCCTAGGACCTATATTCAACCCAATTATCATTTTACAAAATAGGTGATCTCAAGAAAGATATAATAGATATATAAATGAAGAATTTGATGTTAGTGTGAATTCAAAAAGTTTTATCAAGAAGAATATTTTAAAATTTTGACACTCAAATCTATGTATTTTAGTTTTCATGATACTATAAAAAGGATGGTATGAATTGATGATCCATAAAATATCAACTCAAATACTAGAATTCTAGATTAAAAGTATCCTCCTCTTAATGATTAAAATCCATTAGTCGACACACTCATGACAAATCCTTTCATAGGTCTCAATATCAAAGACTTCTAGATAATCATATATGTTGAAAAATTATCTTTTTTACACTAGAATAAGATTATTTTTGTACTAAATGAATCTATATATAAATATGGGTGACATTTTGTGATTAACATAATTTCACATCGCAAAATATTTCAAGGGATGATGCATGTTGGTAATATCACATGATGGCTAAGAAAGATTTTTGGTCATCTTCTACATACCACAGAACCGAGAACATACCACGGTCCAACCTCCAACCAAATAAAGATTAAATATCTAAATTCATAGTTATGTGAATAGTTGGGGAAAATGAATCATTGTTTGAAAATTATAAATTCCTAATGAATTTATTTTAATTTCTGTTAAATTCGAGCATGAATTAAATTCCAGACTCGGTGAACCATGCCAATCTTATGGATGTCCAAACCGCACACAAGAAATATTCATGTGTGCATGAGAATCTTCTTGTCGCTCATGATATTAGCATGTGAAGAGGATAAATATTCTAGGAATTTGTTTCTCGGGATTTGGATACATGACATTTATGTGACAGCTTCCAACATAAGACATACAACCTTTGGATTATGACCTTGTCAAGAAAACACCCTTGCACGTGCTATGGAATCATACAACCATGAAAACACAACACATCCAAGGATAGAAAATTGACATTCTTAGAAAATTTAAGCATGTTTTTATGAGATCTATCAATGAATACAAGACACATAAAAGGAAATAAAATAGATTGTCCTTAACGATGTCTTCATTCCATTGTGAGATCCATTACAGAATACGTGACACATAAAAGGAATGAAAATGGACTATTAATTACAATTTATAAACCCCATCTCATAATTTATCAATGACTGCCTGAAACATAAAAGGTATTCAAGGTGACTATCCATGATATTGTCTGCCAGCATTTTTGAGATCTATCAATCAATATGTGACACATCCAAGGATGGAAAAGGGATTATCTCGGACAATGAATGCATGATGTTGCGGGATCCATCATTGAATAAACAACACATTAATGTCGAGAAATGTGACTACCCATGAAAACGACTTCACACCATCATATGATCCTTATTGATCATGTGGAACACTCATGAAACATTAGTGGCTGGAGGATGAAATAATTCTTGTAAAATAATGTGTAAAATATCTTAAATAAATAAGTCTCTTATAGTAACAAAAATAATGTGATGCATCACTGATAGGTAGAGCGATTACCTTGTAAATCCCACATAGAACCCCTTAAAGAAGCTATCCATTATAAAATATGTAATAGAAATGATATCATATAAATATGATATTATCTTGCGGTCCAAAAATTTATGTGATGAACCCATGAATCCTCCCAAAGACCATGGAATCCCTAGTAACATGTCTGCATGGTTAAGCAAGAGCCCATTGACAAGACACCACCATCATATGAATGGATTTGGACATGTTCAGACCGTCTTATTCTACCTATATGGCTCAGTAAGGACTAGTAGAAGGAATTTTATAATAAATACAAATGAATCTCAATATAATAATTTTTGTTCATGTGACGCATCGCCGTTGGGGAGATGGTTTCATTAAAAACAATCCAACAACTTCTCGAGATCGCAAATATTTTTTAAAATGAGAAATGGAATTAAAAATTGAAATGGTGGGATCCTTTTATGGTTATAAAAATCATGGGATGTTCCTTATAATGTTATCATGACACCGCAGACCAATGGAGACATGTCTTCTTAACTACTCAAGATCCCTCTAGTGTATCTCCCTCATAACGAAAAAGGACATGGAAATGTCCAAGAAGTCTTGTACTTCCCCCATTAGTTCAAAAAATAAGTATAAGGGTTTTCTCTTAATAAAATATCTCAAATCACTACTAGAAATTTTTTTGTTCATAAGATGCACCATCGATGGGGAGAATGATTTTACTTGAAAACAAAAAAGAAAAATGGAAAGCCCCCATTAGTATGATATAATATAACAAATGGAGAACTGGTTTGATGGTCTTCTAGTTATGGAATATCATATGACTCCACCAGAGCAACCAATGGACAAATGTCATGAATACACGTCATACTGACTCCCTCCACTAACTCCATCCTAGATTTATTTGATACATGTCATGAAATACAGTAGGAAATTGGGGTGGAAAGAACTATAAATCCACCACCTGAGTGTAAAAAATGCATGCATAGAGATGAGTATTCTTAATTGATGACAAATAATTGGAACTATGAACCGAAACAACCATGCACCCAAGAAGATTTGTCATAGTAGATGATATCATGAATGAGAAGATTTTTGTCTAGTAAGATTCCATCAAATAATTATAGAAATAATGAAACATTAATAAGCACTTCATGTGATCACTCATATATGATGATAAGGACTAGTGGAGGAGTATGTGAAGAGAATCCAATATATTTTATAAATTACATTGGACATAAAAAACAACACAAAATGAATCTAATGAATTCTAAAAATAAAGGAATGAAAAATTACTAAAAAAACGGGACACATATGTGAAGAACATATAGGATTATACTCATGAGCTTTTCATGAACCATCCAGGTCATGTGAAATCACAAGAACATGTCACCCATATCATGGAACATTCCTTGTAGCAACTCAATTTTAGGCCCTGTCAGACTTTGGAATATTCCTATGAATAATTCCAGAGCTAGGCGCGAAGACTACATGCGATTCTGGGGCCCGATGTTCCTAGAATTAATTTTATAAAAATAATACTTTTTTTATACTATGCACGTGGTGGGTTCTGTTTTTCCCTAAACGGTAGATCAGATATGAAATCTGAGGGCACAGTTTCATCCAAAGCATGCTGTTTACCCTATGCGGGGTGTAAACATTACGACCGCGGGCCTGCTGTGTAAGAAGCCACAAGGGGCATTTTCGTAAATAAATGGAAATTTTTATTTGTGAGTGTCGACTCGAATAACTCTTGAATGGAGTCTTATATCGTAATTCTGAGTTCTTCATTGTGTTCTGAATGCCATGTTTACCCTAGGGGTGACTTAATCTTCTCTACGCTGGGTGTTTTTTTCGGGATTATTAAATGGTGGTTTAATTAATTAATTAATTAATTAATTAAAACTAATCAATCCACACCCCTCCCTTTGATGAACTAATGGGGAGGAGAACTCATTTCCTCCACTTTACTCCTCCAATTACAAATCAGAGGCCAAATCGTCAAAATGAAGCACTGTCGGTCTCGGATCTTGACGGTAGACGCTCCTGGATCGTGCAACAGTATCAGAGCGTGCGAAGCTTCAACAGTCTTCCAAAAGGTAGGTGGTCTGAGTTTTATAATTTTGGATCCCATTTTTGTTTTTTTTTCTTCAAATTTTTATAAGGGTTTTGTAGTTCGGGTCCCGAGCATTCCGAAACACGTTTCATATCAGAATTTGGAGCACCGGGGTGCTCCTGGTGGCTCCCGAAAGTTTTCTGGAGGAATACCTTGTTTTATGGAGGTGAGGTTGGTGAAAATGGAGGATTCCAGGAAATTGGCGGTGGTGCGGCAGTGGCGCGGAGATCTCCGGCCGCGGCGCGACAGAATTCGGCGACGACGTGGTGGTTTCATGCGAGGCAGGCGGTGGTCCAGCCATGTTTTTCCAGGGGTTTTTAAACCCCTATAACATGAAAACCAAAAGATAGATTTCAGAGACATTTGTAGTGATGCGAATATTGTGTTGCGAAATACCTCTTTAGAATATTTAGGGAATTTTGTGAGTCGTGTTTTTTGGCTCGGGGCCATGAAACGTTGACAATAATGATAATAATAATTTATTGTTTTCAACTTCGATCCACCATAACTCCTACACTGAGTATCCAAATGAGGTTTCGTCAGTGGAACTGAGGACCAGATGGTACAACAGACTATTCAAGATAGTTTCTGGGTGATGGAAATGAGATCATGATGTGGGCCCCATGAGGCTGGGTCTGGCGTTTACAAAGTAACAAGACTTTTCTGCCGAGTGTCCGTTTTGGATGACCGAGTAGTTGATCCAGTGGGTTTTTACGACGGGATCGCAATGGTGTGATTCTCATGATGAGTTTTGGTATTATGGTGTGGGTCCCACCCAGGCTGGCTACGATGAATAGTACCTTTTTAACAGGTTTCTGTTTTGGAAAATCTGGTATACGATCTTGTGGATTTTTCTAAGGGAATCACAATAGTGTGATTCACTTGATGAGTTTTAGGATCGTGGTATGGGGCCCACACAGGATGGATACGTTGAATAGTTCCTTGTTCACCGGCTGTCCGTTTCGGGCGAGTAATGTGCCTATCCTATGTGTTTTTCCGCATAAACTGTGATAGTGGCCTTGGTATCGGCCAAGGAGGTGCATAATGTGGCAGTGTTGCGGGTGGCTCTGGTTTGTGATGTTTGGACCATCCATGGTTGAGGGTACTCCCTTGGTTGTATCCTATGATGGTTTGTGTGGCATTACAACAGTGGTATGAGTTTGTGATCCCCTCGATAGGTTCTCTAATCTATTAGAGTTGTGGCATCCCTCCGGTGGGCCCGGGGTGGGATCCTTTAGCTTCACTGCCCTTGATCGGGTTCTTGGTATCACTGTGACAACCTATCCATGGGCGGTGATCACCTATCGAGCAGGTTAACCCTCGTAGGGCTTGTGGAATCTTCGGTAATATGATCACCTACGCATTGGGTAGTACATAGTAGGGTTATGGCATCGTCGGGCATACGATCCCCTACTTAGTATGTGGTTTATAGTAGGTTTGCAGCATCATTGGTTCTATGACCCCCGATGTAGCGCTTGGTTTTAGTAGGGTTAGTGCATCGTCAATTTGATACCCTACTACACGAGTTATACTAGATGGAGTTTTGGTATCATCATGACTGCCTTGACGGGCGACTATCCTCTATCTGAGTGATGTGATTCTGTGGAGCTCCAGTTCGGGTTTTGTAATTCCCTAGCGGATCCTGAGAGTGATCTCGTATCTGTGAGATATTCGAATATTAGATCGGGTTGTGGTATCCCCCATCGGATCTTGGGATTGATCCCCTATCTGTGGGATCTTTGAATACTCGATCAGGTTGTGGTATCCCCCACCAGATCCTGGGAGTGATCCCCTATCTGTGAGATCTATGAATACCAGTGTGGGTTCTGGAATCCCCTAGAGGACCCTAGGAGTGATCCCCTATCCGTGGAGTTTTATGTTTTTGCTGATTCAGTGTGACTTTTTCAGTGATGATATCTGATGAGTGTGATATTTCGGGTGAGAATCTAGGATGTTTGTGTGGGTCCCAGTGGAGTGTATATATTGGATGACTATAATCTGGATGACGGTGCTCATTGATTATGTTCTCTTAGTTGTAAACCGTTTCTGGTGACGAGGTTGGTACCTCTTGTGGCTTGGTTGTGTATCGAGTATATCTGGATGTTCATCGTATATGTGTAGACGTATATCTGTGCGTATTCTCCTTGTATATTTATGGTAGTATACCTAATTGAATTTTAATGATATATGTATGGGCGTATACATGTGCGGATGTTCAAGGTGTATATATGAACATAAACATGAATTGAGCTGACTAGTTGTGTTAGTTGCGGATGGTCTCGAGATGGAGTTTCTCTCTCGTCTGGGTTCCCTCCGGCTGGGATGAGCCGAAAGTTGCCTTTCCATTTCTCTCTTTTGATTTTGGGTTTTTGGAATTCCTACTGAGTGTTTTTATACTCAACCCTGCACGGTCTTTTCTCGCACGTGTTTGTCTCTTGTGCAGACAACATGCCTATCAATGAAGTCCCATGGGGACCCAAAGAAGGAAAATCTTAGTGAGTGAGAGTAACTGGGGTGTTTAGCGGAGTTGTGCTGAGGAGATTACCAGTGGGTGCTTTTGGCAATGTTTCCCTCTATCTGAGCAGGTTGGACACTTTTGTAGTTTTCATTGATGGGCCCTATTTTGTTATGTTGTACTTTTGTTTCACTCTGGTTGTGGGTTAGATGTGTGCATTCATTTGTTTTCAGTTTCAATATATATCTCTGCACTATTTCATGGAGGTGTATGTGGGTTTGTGTCTACAAGTACCATAGGCTAATGCCTCCCATGTGTGTGATAGAATATTCGGCGCTATTTTCCATCCCCTGGCCTATTAGAGGTGGGCTTGGGGAGTCACGGCTCGAGCCCCATTGGGTCGGGTCATGACTGAGTGATATTAGAGGGGTGTTCCACCTTTGGGATCTTAGAGCATAGTTTGTCTAGCTGTGATATTGGTTTGGGTTGCATAGATGCATTGTTATGATGTTTTGAATTCGGCACTCATTCCAGGGATTCAATTATTGGTGCGACGACCGATGTATCCATTCACTAGGACTCTGATAACCAGCCCCTTGACTCAGGACATTTGGACACTAGTTGTAGGGACATAATGGTACATGCATCAAATAGGATTGGGAATTTGGGTTCCCATTGTTTTTCTTGAGTCATATATCTAGATATTCTCTTTGACTATGGGGTATCTTGATTGTATTTCAGGATGCCTCCACGACGATAGACAACGAGGGTTTCACAGCTGGATTGTGGTGATGATCCACCCCATGAAGAGTCTATAGACCAAGACACGGGCACTAAGGCTTCTCCTCTAGGTGTTCCACCACCTATCGAGTAGCTGGTTGTGCCAGTAGTGCACGATGAGGTTGCGTGCAGGCTGGGTGTGCAGCACGAGTTCCAGAGGTAGGGAGCTCTGAGGTTTCGGTGTGGTCGAGACCCCCAGAGAGCTGATGACTAGCTTGAAGCCATCACTTGAGTTTTTCTCCTAGTAGGGACACCTCCAGATCCTATGGTAGTCCTAGTGGCGAGCCTTCTTCTTGGGTCGGCCGGATGATGGTGGATTCTAGTGATGCAGTCCCACGACAAGGAGATTCTCATGTGGACAGAGTTTGAGCGGATTTTTAGGGAAGAGTTCTATCAAGTGACGCTGAGGTTAGTGCTAATTCCGGAGCTCCAACATCTTTGGCAGGAGGATATGACCGTTTCAGTGTACTCAGCGAGGTTTATAGACCTATCACGCTACTCCATGGATATGGTTTGGGACCCATTCATTAGGGCTCGGACCATCGAGGAGGGCCTACCCAGGGACTTCTGAGCATGTGTGGTTTCCTTGTGCATGGCCACCTATGCTAGAGTACTGGAGCTGACCATAATGGTGGAGAGAATTTTGACCGAGTATATACTACCTGTTAGTGCTAGGCATGCGAGATCTGAGACTTCTTCAGATGGATCGACATCTCGTAGTCGACGATAGTCGACGATAGTCTCAGGGGCCTGAACTTATGCGACGTTTCAGGAGGCAACCCCAGGATGGATGATCGAAGGCTCATGAATCTCATGCCAGTTTGGGGCAACTGCAAGAGAGTTTTTGTTACACTTGTGATGGCTGGTCACATCTGGATTTGGAGTGTTCGACCCGCTGTGCAGCTGAGTGGGAGCCAGTGGGCATGCCTCCTTGGCAGCGGTAACGTCTCAAGCATGGAGGTTCGTAGGGCGGTGGAAGTGGCGATAGAGATGGTGCAGCAGTGGGAGGTGGTCGACATTATCATATGCCACCAACACCACCCCAATTTGATCCACACAGGGTTCTGGGAGGAGGTGGCTGAGGGCGAGGAGAGATGCAAGCCTCAGAGGTTGTTGACCCAGAGGCTCCGTGTATGGGTGGAGGTATGACTTGTGTATTTTTTACTTTATCCAGTAGTTTGACAGACACTGCTTAGTGGTACTCTTCCCTTTTCGTTGTTTGCTTGAGTTTTGTTTAGGGAGTTGGTAAGACTCTGTGTGGGTGTTGTTCAGCGTGCTTCGAATGTGCGAGGAAGATGGATCCTTCCCCCGTCGAGATGTGTTTTTGTGATGCGATGAAAACAATGCGGGAGAGTCAGCTCTGCCCAAAGTAGATAGTGTTGAGATGTGGTGGATGAGTCCCTCTCACTTATGTGTTCGAGAAGGGGTGTTTGATGGCGAAATCGATGGCGTGGGAGACCCAGTTGAGATTCCAGTTTCTTTCCTTATGATTATGGATTTTCAATGATGAAAATTTCTAAGGTGGGGAGGATGTAGCAACTCAAGTTGTGGCCCTGTAAGACTTTGGAATATTCCTATGAATAATTCCAGATCTAGGCATGAACATGACATGCGATTCTGAGGCCTGATGTGCCTGGACATAATTTTATAAAAATATTATGTTTTTTTATACTATGAACATGGTGGGGTGGTTTTTTCACATAAATCGTAGCATGGATCAAAAATACAAAGGCACATTAGTGTCTAGAGCATGCCGTTTACCCTAGGCGGGGTGTTAACATTGCGGCCGTGGGCCTACTGTGGAAAAATCCACCAGGGGAATTTTAATAAATAAATTTAAAAGTTTATTTGTGAGTGTCAACTCGAATAACTCTGGAACAGAGTATCCGATCATAATTTTGAGTTCTCCCTTACGTTCATAACGTCGTGTTTACCCAAGGTGACTTAATCTTCTCTGCGCTGGGTGTTTTGGCCAGGGGTGTTAAATGGTGGTTTAATTATAAATATAATTAATAGAATAAACCTAATCATTCCACCACATCCTCTCTTTGATGATCAAAAAAGTATTAGAACTCCTCCCTTCAACTTTTCTCCTCCAACGATGAATTGGAGGCCAAATCATCGAAACGAAGCGCTGTCGTTCTTGGATGTTGACTGCGGACGCTCCTAGGTCGTGCAACAATGGAATCAGAGCATGTGAAGCATCAACATGGTGAGGGTGGTGGTGATGGTATATTATGGTGAAGCAGTGGTGGCATGCAAATCTATGACGGCAGCGCGCCAGAATCCGGTGCCGATGTAGTGGTGTCCGACGTGGCAGGCGGTGGTCCGACTAGGTCTTTCAAGGGGTTCATTAAACCCCTGTAACATGCAAACCGGATGTCCGATTTGAGATCTGTTTGTGGTGACGTGAAACTTGCATCGATATGGACCTCCTGAGATTATATATAATTTTTTTAGTCGGTTTTTTTGGCCTGGGTCCATGAATCTTTGAAAATAATAATAATATTTTATTATTTTCAAATTCGATCTGACATAACTCCTACATAGGGTTTCAAAATGATGTGTCGTCAGTGGCATTGAGACCCTGATGGTATGGTCTATTTTCAAGATATTTTCTGGGTGTTGGGACTAAGAATAGGGTGTGATCCGCATGATGCTGGGTTCTAGCGTTTACGGAGTAAAGTGACTTTTCCACTGGGTGTCCATTTTGGATTATTGATTAGTCGATCCCATGTGTTTTTCTGAGGGGATTGCAATGGTGTGATCTAATTGACGAGTTTCAATATCATGGTGTGGGCCCCACCATGGCTTTTTATGGTGAATAATACCTTTTTCACTGGGTGTTTGTTTAGGACGATTGGGTAGTAGATCTAGTGGGGTTTTCTAAGGGGATCACAATGGTGTGATCCGCTTGATGAGTTTTGGGATTGTGGTGTGGGCCCCACACGGGAAGGCTACAGTGAATAGTATCTTGTTCACCGAGTGTCCATTTTAGGCGAGTAAATTGCATATCCTACATGTTTTTCTGCAAAGACCTGATGGTTGCCCTGGTATCAGCCTAGGAGGTTTTCAGTGTATCGATGTTGCGGGTCACTCGGGTTTGCGAGGTTTGGACCAGCAGTGGTTGAGGGTACTCCTCTGGTTCTCTCCTATGAGGGTTCATGTGGAATCACTAACATAGAATGGGTTTTTGATCCTCTCAATAGGATCTCTAATCTGTTAGAGTTGTGGCATCCCTCTGGTGGGCCCGAGGAAGGATCCTCTAGATTCACTAACCTAGATTGGGTTCTTGGTATCGATGTGACCCCTTATCCATAGGCAGCGATCCCATATCTAGCAGGATAACCCTCATATGGTTTGTGGCATCTTTGAGAATATGATCCCCTACTCATTGGTCCATCCTCAGTAGGATTGTGGCATGGTCGGGTATACGATCACGTACACAACAAGTGGTTTATAGTAGGGTTGTGACATCGATGGTTATACGATCCCCTACTCAGTGTGTGATTTCAGTAGGGTTGGTGCATCGCCTGTTTGATCCACTACTATGAGAGTTATACCAGATGGGGTTTCGGTATCGTTGTGACCACCTTGACGTGCAACAATCCTCTGTCGGAGGGATGTGATTTTCTGGAGTGCCAAATCGGTTTGTGGTATCTCCCAATAGATCATGGGAGTGATCCCCTATATGTGAGATCTTAGATTATCAGGTCGGGTTGTGGTATCCCCTAGTGGATCCTGGTAGTGATCCCCTATTTGTGAGATCATCAGATACTAGATCTAGTTATGGTATCCCCCGGCGGATTGTGGGAGTGATCCCCTATCTGGGAGATCTTTGAATACCGATGTGGGTTCTAGAATCCCCTAGAGGACCCAAGGAGTTATCCCCTATCCGCAGAGTTTGATGTTTTTTTTCAGCGTGACATTCTCAGTGATGATATCCAACCATCGTGATCTCTCGGGTGATCATCTGGGATGTTTGTGATGGACTCAATGGTGTGTATCTCTAGGACGATCGTCATCTAGATTACGGTGCTCGTGGAGTTTGTTCTCCTGGTTGTGAACTATTTCTAGTGATGAGGTTGGTACCTCTTGTGGCTTGTTGTGTGTATCAAGTATTTTTGGTTGTTCATAGTATATGTGTGGACATACATCTTTGCAGATGGTCCTGGTATATGTATGGGCTTATACATGAGTTAATGATAATGATATATGTATGGGCGTATACTAGAGTGGATGTTCAAGGTGTATGTATGGGCATACACCTGAACTGAGCTGACTAGTTGTGTTAGCCGAGTATGGTCTCTCGATGGAGTTTTCACTCTTCTAGGTTCCCTTTGGTCAGGTTGATCCGATTGTTTCCTTTTAGTTTCTCTTTTTTGTTTTGTGTTTTTGGGGTTCATAATGAGTATTTTTATACTCACCCCTACATGGGCTTTTCCCGCACATGTTTTTGTCTTGTGCAGACCACATGCCTATCGAAGAAGTCCCAGGGGGACCCGGAGCAGGCAGAGCATAGTGAGTGAGACTGACCGGGGTGCTTACCTGAGCTATGTGAAGTAGCTTACCATCAGGTGCTTTTGTCAGAGTTTCCCTCCTTCTGAGTAGGTTGGATGCTTTTGTAGTTTTCATTTGGTGGGACCTATTTTTTCTTTTTGTATATATGTTGGCCTCTAGTTTTGGGTTAGATGTGTGCATGAAATTATTTTCAGTTTATATATTTATATTTGCACTGTTGTAGGGAGGTGTATGTTGGTGCATGTTTACTGGTACCTTAGGATAATGCCTTCCATGTCTGTTATGGCCTACTCGGCGCTAGTCGCCACCCCTCGCCTATTGGAGGCAGGCTTGAGGAGTCATGACTCGAGCACCATTGGGTCACGTCGTGAAATTCCTTTTTCATACTATTTAGAACATGTGAAGTCCCCTAAACATGTTAAGATAAAGGAACATGGAGTCCCCTGAGAATACCACCCAAGTCTTGCGAAGCCCTCTAGGATAGAAATCTAAGCCTCAGAATGTCCTCTAAATATGTCAACCATATCATATGGTGGCATTGATACATGTCAAGTAAGTCACACATTATCACCAATGTATGTCAGATGGATTATGTGGCTCCCCTTAGACATGCCAATTGTCTCTCACGATTACACCAAGATAATTCAGTGAGGACCTCTATCACCGTTCAAGACAAGTGTCATTGACTCTGATGAATCCCCCAGGAATGACGACCAGATTTCATGATGACACCATGTAATTTATACTACATCATGAGATTCCTTATAAAACATATATCCATTATTCCCAAACAAATCAACTGAACCATGTGATTTCCTCCAAAAAAACAAGTCGGGATCATGAGTTAGCTTGTATGGAAAGTCATTCTTGTCTTGCGATGTCCTCAAGACAATTCATATTTGATCATGAAACAATCTTTCAACATGCCATCTAGATTATGAGATGTCCTTGGGACAAGAAAATTTGATAGTGTGGAAATATTTAGACATGTCAAGAATTCATACTTTGATATATCAAAAAAACGACCAAACTTTTTTTATATGACAATAAACACAAGTCAAGAAGACATGTTAGACCAATGTACCAAGAGAATGATAGTGTGTAAGACCCAACCAAAATAATGATAACGGATTTGATTCCTGATATAACTCAAATACAGTATACACATTTTTATGGCCTGATATCCATATTGAACATCCAAATGTATTTCCCATCACAATATATCATTGATATATATGTAGTGAGATAGATTACTTTTTGTCCCTAATTTATCACATCTGGAACAACTCATGTGATTGTAGGGAGTTACAATTTTCATATCAGTCTCATCATGATTCTACAATATCAAGGAAACTGTAGTGTGTAATCCATAATGAGTGGAATGATATGATTGCCTCTAAAAAATGGATCTATCTTGGGGCTATTCCCAAGGACATTAAATGAACGTCAATGACTCTGATTCTTACTATAAATATAATATGTAGGAAACCTCCCTAAACCTCATGCTCCATATTAAACATCCAATGGGATGTCCCATATCCATATTTAATAGGGATTATTACTTTTTATCCCTTGTTTCTCACATAGAGCATGGATCTCATGATCATAGGGAGTTGCAGTGGTCATATATTTCACAAAAAAACCTCCACTATCCATGGAAACTTCATTTTGTAATCCCTGATGAGTGGAATGTTATGATTGCTTCGAGAGAATAGAATCAACCTTGGGGTTAGTCCAATTGGTGTGAACTAAATTATGATGACTTGGATTCAGTCAATAACATGGATATTCATAACTCCTTCAAAAGGTCTAGTTTCAAATAGGAATCCACTTTATGGTATGTCCCCTCATATCTATACAATTTAAACCAACGGGACCTAATCATTACCATGGTTTGATGACTGTAACACAACCTTTCGGGGACAGAGAAACCAATCGAACTATAATAACTATGATTCATGTTATTTCCAAGATACGTAGGATGTATCCACAGAACACAATATTGAATAACATGTTATTAATTTTTAATATATATGTCATCTTTGTATGATGTTAAACTGCATGGGTTTTATTGAATGGCATGGGATTAGATTTCTATGAAAATGGGGATACATAGGACACCTCATAATGGCTCAATGCCCTCCTTATAATATTAACAAGATCCTTGCATGTTTGATAATTTCAATGTACCTCGTAATACTTCTTCAAGTACTTTACCATTATTGGGAAATAGATGAAAAATCTAAAAAACATAAAAATTAGATTCACTATTCATATCCCATTCTTAGACACCAAAAATGAGTTATCCTAAGATCATTTTTAGGATCACCTCTTATGTATCCTGATTATGAATATATACATAAACATATCATAAATCTATATGTCAGTACCAAAATTGAGAAAAATTCCCCCAAAATGTATGTGATGATCTTAACATATCATCCCCTATAACAATGTGAGTTCCTAAGATTCGGTGGGTCTAAAACCCCAACTGACCACCGAACTTTGGAATGTAGTTATATAATTTATTATTAATTTTGAGCTGTTGAGATAATCAATTGAGAATTTTAATAGTTATCAGACATCAATTATTGTGTACGAAATCAAACCCCCAACAATAAACTTTCTATCCGATCCAAATTCACCTAAAACACATCTTTTATATTAAAATAAAAATTGATGAACCCATAGAGAATTTATTTAATCAAAAACATATCCTTCACGACATAAAAATAATGGGCATCCTAGTTCTCATCAAACCATTATGTTCATCATATGATGGATTGCGTGTCATCTATGTTCCGTAAAAATATGTACATTATGTTATGCACGTATATTATTTTTTGTGGTGCATATAAAGCCCTATAGACATGGAATATCATGAATATACTTTTCCTTGTGATATTTTAAGATTAATTTTAGGTTTTTACTTCATGGGTTTAATGATTGAAGGTTACCAAAGTGGTAATGATTTTATGATACAATCAAATCGTTTACTAAAATTGATTATGATCTAGTCTCCATTAATGAAATTTCATGATATACCTCAAAACAATTCTCATCACATTTCATCTACTCTAGTTATTCAGGATATCTTCATTTAGTGGTCCATTTTTCCATTCTTTGGTACATAATATAATTTAGAAAATGAATTTAATAAAATACAATTTAATATCACTTTTTGATCAGAAATATTGTTTCTTTCAAAACCATGTTTTCTAATAAATCAATTATTTCTATTATCATCTTATGATATTTTTAAAGATTAATTTTTACCAATGTTTTACGTTTTTTGAATGTTTATTAATATGAATTTTCGTGTTGTTTTGTAAAACAATGTCTATTTGAATTTTAAAAAATATATAAAAGTAATCTTTATTTAAATGTGTACAGAATGAACAAGATTGTCGAACAGCATGACCAATAATTACAAAGAATATTCTATTACAAGAATTATTTTAATATATAGAAATTCTTATTCAATGATTTTCTTGTTTTTAAATGTTTTTTTTGAATCAAAATATATATGTTCATCAATAAATGTTTTAAAATATATATGAAAATTATATTCCTTCCATTACTAAAAATGTTGTTGTAAATTATTCCTTAATACTGATATGATCCATGAATATGATTCATATTGTTTTTCTAAATTTTTTATAATTTTATTTTAGGAGGTTTATGAAACCCATTTATCTTCCACAAGTAATAACATGTGGAAATTGTTATGAAAATCACTTCATTTCATGAGAAATTCTATAATAAAATGATTTTGGAACCACCCATTTATCAACAAGTTATGATATTATTACATATTTAAGACATAAATTTTACTTAATTTGTTTTGATATGATGAATTTTTATGAAATTTTGTAAAATATAAATATAATTTTCTTTATCAGATGGGTTGGACCTATATCTCCCTCAAATGAATTGGGTAAAATTTTATATATCTCTTGTGATAAACATGGTTGTAATGGGGGGAAACATTATAAATTAATATAGGGATGGAAAGGGGAGTTGTCCATGTTTTTTATGATTTGGCTACATCTAGGAGTAGAATCGATATTATAATCAAAATTTTCATCTATGATGGAATTAATAGGGATTCTTATTCAATATGGAAATGATTTTCTATACATATGTGTATGTAGATAATACATGTTTTATGAAATTGTTATGCCCTTGTAGATCATGAAATTTGATTCATTTATGATTCATGACATATGATCTTCCAATCATTATCCCATGACTCATACATATGATCATTGATTTGTATGGTATTTATTTCAAATGTTCTAATCATGTTTTTATAAACATATGTCTATATTATTCATGTGTATATATATTATTTACCTTTACTAATAATCCAATATCATCGTTTCTTATGTTTCATTTCCCCAGGCTATAAAAATTCATATTACATATGAAATTTATAAGAAGTCTGGTAGTTAAGACGATCATATTTAGAGATGTTATAGATTAAATATGGTTTAATTTTTTGTTTCCATGTTTTCGAAGACACTAATCTATTGTGATCCTTGTACCCGTACTTATGTAATTTAATAAATATCCATTAAAATGCAGAAAATTCTATATATGATAAGATTTGGTTACTATAGTTTATATAAAAGGGTAGTTTTAGTTAACCTTTAGAAAATAGGATGGTAAAACCATGATTGGATATCTAAGGACATGTCTAAGGATAATTATATGGATGACTAAAAGTAAAGGAAAATATCGTTGAATTTTGATAATTTAGATAGTGTGTGGTTTACAAGAGATTATATCTATGAATAGATATTTCTTGTTTATGTGACTCTATATCATATATACATTAGGGTCACAACCATGGAAACACCATATTGATCTAGACTCAATTGGGAACTAGTGCATGAATATGGGCCTTGCTGCACAACTGGTTCGAAACTACTGGGGGAAATTATTTGAAAATTCAGAAACTATTTTTCCAAATAATAATTAATGGTTTACCTATAATATGACTATGAATGGCCTAGGATAAACCTATGGTTTCATAGATAAAATATGGTTTCGTGATTTGACATCCTATAATTGATTCTTCATTATTGTGTGGTTCCACATTATGATTATTGTTTCATACCCCATTCTTTTTACTTTTAGACAATGACATTAACCTGAAGGAATGACATTAATGCTATGTGTCATAGATAATTTTATGACTATCCTCCAAACATTCCAAACATTATGGTAGCTATAAAAAATTGTTTCTTTTATCAAACAACATTATACTATTATAAATCATGTTGAACATCCAAATGAGCAAAGAAGGGAACAACGTTCTATTGATTCCATCATGAATCAATGTCCAACTTCCTTCAGTGAAACCATTAATTCAGTAAGTTATTAATAATGGATCCATACTAGTAAATATATATTTTTTGTTCTCTGATGTTTAAAACATGAAAAATTCAGTTTGGTTTTCTACCATTTGGACGGTGTAGCTGACAAAGGTGGACTCTTGTTTAAAAATCAAGGAAAGACTATGAAAATGAATCAATGGTTTGTGATGCATTCATGAAATTATTTTTCAAAAATTACGTTCCTCGTGTTATGAATTCAAATATGGATAAGGATTTAATTATGTTAATGACAAAATATGATAAATCTGTTGGTACCTACGAGGATAGTTTCACAAGACAAGCAATGTACACTTCTAGTGTTTTGACCCAACTAGAATTTAACATTAATCATTTATTCAATTTCATAAAACCAAGTATTAAAATGGAATTATACATAATATTATTTAGTATATATGAAGATAATTCATTATTTTTTATCACTGTGGAAATGGAGGTTAAATATATGTAAACTATCATGGTTTTGAGAATAAATGCAAGATGTATTTGAAAGGCTACTCTAAAAACCATGGAGAGAAGAAGATGAGATTTCATTTATTCTCAAAGTGTGGAAATAAGAATAGAGGGAATTGTATTTAGGGGACTAATAAATTTTTCTTTTGTATAAGGTATGTTCGTTAGGAAAATGATTACCATTTTTAGTGGATGAAGAAAACAAATAATTTGAATATAGAGAAAGCTTCACAAAATGAACCTCACCCTCTTTAGTGCGTCAAGTGAAAGGCGAATTGAAATTATGATAACTAATGTACAAACCTAAATATTAATGATGATTGTTGAAATAAAAAATAACTTTATATTAGGATAAATTATAAATCTTAAGTGATCATTGTCTCTGTTGGGAGTATGATAATGGAAAGGTAAAAGGTTCACAAACCATCAACTTTGGAACTATTAATGTATTATTTGACACCAATTCTACCCATTAATTAATATATAAATAATTTTATAAGGGTATCAATATACCAACCAAACTATTAAATGTTGTATTATTAGTAAAACCCATTATTAGTTTGATGAACTCATATCAGGTTTATGATTCCTCCCCTGATGACATATGTGAGAATGTGATTCCTAAAAATATTTTCCTTTATGCTCAATTGGAATTAAATTTCATCCAGGGAATAGATTATATTTTGTGACAAAAATCCCACATCAATTTTTTAAGATGGGAACTCATGTTTGATATTAAAATCTAATGTATGTTCATCAATTAATGTAATTATAAGTATGATATTCCAAAGGAGATGACATCTATTATATACATCTTAATAACCATTCATAAGTGGTCATTATCTCACATGGTTAGTGAGAAACTAGAAATCAATGATTTTATTATTGTACATGAATTTTTTAATATCTTTCCGGATGAATTTATTAGCCTTATACCAAAATTTTAAGATGATTATTCAATTACACTAATACCTAATGCCAGAAAAATTTGAAAGACTCTCTATTGAATATCACTAATTAAGGTGAAATAATTGAAGAAGAATCTCTAGAAAAACCATGAAATGTGATTCATTCATCCAATTGTGTCACCTGGTGGTGCACCTATACAGATTTTTTAAATTAAATATATATTTATGTCAATCCTCATTGACTATAAAGAGTTAAAAAGATCACAATCAAAGAGAAATATCAATGTTCCTATATTGATGACTTGTCTCTTCAACTATCAAGAGATAAATACATTTACAATATTTCCCTTCATTATGGTTATCATAAATTGATTGTTAAGAAGGATGATATATGCATGATGGAATTCCATATGAGGTATGAAATCCTTGAATATATAGATATTCATTTTGGTCTTACTAATTCCCTTTCTATCTTCATGGATATAATGAATAGTGACTATAGATATTACCTTGATTAGTTTGTGTTATTCATTAAAGAATTATTTCTTATCTATTCAAAAATTAATGATGAGTATGAATATCACATGAAAATTTTAATAAATACTCTAAGAAGGTATAAAATATTTCAAAAATTTATAATGTGTGAATTTTGGCTGTAAAATGATTTAGTTTTTTGGGCATGTAATATCAAGAGGGAGTATCTCATTATATTCATCAAAGAAGATGTTTATGGATTGTAGTACCTTAACAATGACAGTTAATTGGATCAGTTTTTTTTGTGTTTTATCTAGAAATTATTTATTATTTTTAGAAATTTTTATTGATTATCAAATCATGTGACTATGTTACATTGTAAGGGATCCATGATCCTCTGGATAGACAAATGGGAGTAAAATGTCAAATAACTAAATAGATGATTCGTTGGTGCACCTATTCTCTCAGTACACTGTAGTGAAGAAGTTTTTTTAATATATATTAGTTCATACATAGATGGATTTTTAGATTTTTTTATGTACAATGACATTTCTATAACTTGTGCCTCCTAAAAATTGATGATTCCTGAGCATAATTATCCAACTAATTTTTTAGAGTTAACTGCAGTAATTATTTTAGTAAAGGTAACTATTCATTATATTTATTGATACAATTTTGATATATATACTGATAAAAAATGTTTGAAATATATATTCATATAAAAGGATGTTAATATGAACCAAAGAATATGGTTAGATCTTATTAATGAATATGGATACTCAATGTATTACAACCCTAGGAAAGTGAACAAGGTGGCCGATGCTTTGAGATGAATGAATCATGCTTGCATATCAATGATGAAGATTACAAAAGATATAAGATTTACTTATTCTGAAAGGATGGATATGGTTATCCTAATGTATGGGGAAAAATTTTTTCATTCCCAAATTAATGATCAATCATCAATCCACATGATGGTTAAAGATGCTAAAAATGAAGATTTAGAGTTGAAAATGAAGATTATAAATGTTTTTGATTTTATGCTTGACCATCATGGAATGATAATGGTCCAAAACCGTTTATGTGGTCTTTCTATACCAGACATGAAGAAGAGTTGTTATAGTAAGATCATAATTCTTCATTCTATACTCATTAAGGAAGTATGAATATGTATAGAGATTTGAAATAATTCATATAGTGGGATGGAATAAAGAGGGATATCAAAGAGTTTGTATCTTGGTTCATGGTATGTTAGAAATTTAAGGTGAAGGAAAAATGTCTATGGGGTTATTTCATCCATTACCTATAACAGAATGGAAATGGTAAAATATCACCACATATTTTGTCATTGGACGCCCCAAAAAATCAAAAGGGAATAATTCTATATGGGATGTAGTCGATAAACAACAGTGATTTCATAATTCGTCTTCATCATATAAGACTTATCTCTAGATCATATTTTCAGGATATACATTAAGAAAGTGGTTAGGTAACATGGAGTACCACATTCCAGTACATCTGACTGAGATCTGAGGTTTAAGTCAATGTTCTAGTTAATTCTTAATCATGATCTTAATATAGAGTAGTGTTTTAGGACATTGTATCATCATCAAGTAGATGGTCAGTCTAAAAGAACATTTCTAACCCTAGAGGATATAATGAGATATATTTCATTATAAATCAAAGGTGGTTGTGAACAAAACCATCGTCTAATCGATTTTTTATACAACAACAGATTTCAATTATGCATTTATATGGATCCTTATGAATACCTCTAATTAACCAACTATAGATCATCAACATGCCAAGATGAAGCTAATGAAATAATGCTATTGGGACCTGAGATAGAGAATGAAATAGAAGAGATGGTTAGATCCATTTTTCATCACACCAAGGATAATCTTAGTCAAATGAAAAGTTATAATGATAATCTCTATCATAATATATAATGTTAAGATGGTGATAAGTTGATTCTAAGAAGTTTACTAAGGAATAAAATTATGAGATAAATGAAGAAATAGATACTAATTCCAATGTATATTGGCCCTTTTAAAATTAATGATAACATTAGGACAATATATTATCACAGGGAACTTACAAAAAAACTATCTGATTTTTATGATGTTCTCCATCTATCTAAAACAATGATGTACATAATTGACTGACCACATGTGCTAAAATCCTAGGTCATACCGCAGGAGTGAGATATTTATGAGAATTACTCAATAGTTATTCCATATTGTACAAAGGAAGTTTGAAGAATAAATACCTCTCACCAGGTCAATGTTTTCGAGTCAAATTACCATTTGAGGAAGCTATGTGGGAACATTAGGATATTATGAGGTAGATATATCTTAATATTTTTTTATCATTGTGATGAATTTAGAAGGTGAAATTCATATTATGTGTGGTAGAATATAACACCCCATGTTTTTAATAATTATTAATTTTTAAATAATATATCATTATTTTATGGATTATGTCAAATGCAACACCAATTCAATACTGAATTACACACAATCACATGTTATCTTTCAATATGTGTAATTCTTTATTTTCTTGTGTTACACATGACACTGAATAGTAATAAAAATTATCGGGCAAAAGAAGGGTAATACATAAAAAAATAAGTAAAAAGGAAAATAGAAAAAATATGGAAAGGGAAGATATATAGAAGAGAAATAGTGAATTCAACGTTATTCAGCACAAACAAGACAATCTATGGGATGAGAACCAAGGCTAGAGAAAATCATATATCTTTTATCCTCCCTGCCTCTAGCTACTAGAAAATCCATTATATTATTCCCTTCTAGCTAAGTGTGAATGAGGCTCATCGTATGGGATATGTTTTTCCTACAACATCAGATCATGTAGGTGATGAACCAAGGTATATATGAATTTCTATAAAGAGATTTGTAGATAATAGAAGAGTCTCTTTCAATGACATAGATACCAATACCATGTGAATGTAAGACATCCAGACTAGGGAGTAAGGTATGAGCTTCACTGATGATCACATTACTATAATAACCATGCTCTTTATTAGCATTTAAACTTGATTAATTGCATAAAATTACACTTAATAACCCCAAAAATATCTATAGGTCTATTGTATTTTGTAAATTATATACAATACGTAACAACAAAAAACATCAATAAATAACATAATTATTGAAAACAACTTTAACATTACCAATGCATTCATTCATACATAACACTACATTAAAATATCCATAGGATATTCATAAGAAATGGGTGATCTATAAATCACAATAATGTAATTAAAAATGAATTACATGATGAATAAAAAACATATTAGACAATAGGAATATCAATGGTTCATAAAAGGGACATGAATAATAAGGCATTATATAGCAAGATAATCATAACATGGAAAATGTAGAAACAACATAAAACACAAAATAATAAACATAGGTCAAGGATAAACCCACCAATACATCATGGTGGACAAATTAACATAATGGAATTATGTAAACCACTATCCCAACATGACATATCATGAAACTAAACACTACCCAACACATTGGAGCGCTATCAAGGTGTACGCTTCATAATCCTTTCATTCTTATACTTATGTGTGCCCCATAGTGACATGGATTCATTCAACAAAATAATTCATTCCATTATCATGGACTATAGAATACATAAATTTATGTCCCCAATCCATATGAATGTGTTCATAAATTTCAATACACTTGATATAGAAATGGGTATGTTATTCACTTCACAGTTATTTTGGCATGGAAAATCACGGTGCAATTTTTGTACCATAGAGACATCATATAGGAATTCGTCAAATGGGTAGTTGACGGAGAAGTGGGTCTATCATTATAATAAATTAAATTTATAGTAATATATAAAATTTATGTCATTACCTAACATAAAAAATTATAAATATATGACATAACATAATAAATAAACATCAAGAAAGACGGGAAATAAAATAACTATTAAATTTTTTTCATGGAAGTGGGTGTGCATTTAATTTTTTAGAGGGTTAAATGAATGTGAAATTGGATATCATAATATATAAATAAAATGAAATTTAAGTAGGATAGGTAATAATGTTTCACAAAATTGAAATTAAAAGGCATATCATAAATCAAATTATTGATAAAAAGAGGATATAGAGAATTCATTACTAGAGTGTGTGACTCAAAAGGAAAGGGATATGACACTTGGGAGCTTGGGGGAGCACTGATAGGAATCTAAGATTTTGAGGGAAGATGTTGGATGTTCTTAATGGTGTTTTAGTGAAGATAAATGAGATATTGGGTGGGTTTATATAGGAAAATAAAGGGTTTCTTCATTATTTTGGTTTTGGACACTACATAATAAAATATTCAAAACCACAAAACACACCATGGTTTTTTAACATGGATTCATACAAAGGGGAGTGGTTTAAATTATTTTACAACTAAAATTGATGACTATAACAAAATATTTTTGTTTCTTATGTGGAGGTGTGTCACTCTTTCAAAGAAATTATTTTAAAATCATAAAATAATATATAATTCAAGGAAGATTCATAAAGGTTCTATATAATTAGTAAAATTATCATTAAATTAAATTATTTTAAATGGATGGGATTTATTTTTCTTTGATACCTTTTATAGTTTTTATTAGATCACCAGTTTTCCATTATAATGGCATAAAACACACCATATGTTTATACAGTATTTAATTTGTATGTAAAAATTCGATTGTCCCAAAAAAAATTTATAAATTCAATTCTATAATATTTTGATGTCCTGATTCCAAAAATAATATTTATTTTATCTATGTAATTTTCATAATAAGTGAATTCTTACTTTTAAAATAAAAACAGATATTTATTGAAAATTGAAATATTTTGACAATAAGTGTTTTCAAAGCATAATAGAAATTACAGTTGATGTCATAAAAATTAAATGATATTTTGTATATAATAAAATCAATTTAATAATAATATTCTGTTAAAATATTATTTATTTTAAAAATCTATTAATTTATGAAAATATTTTTATTAACTGAATTTAAATATTATCAAAAATACTATTTGATCAATAAAATCATTTACAAACTAACAATAAAAGGATACAAATATATTCATTATTATATAAAAACTAATATACATATTATATTTTATAGGGCATCAATACATAACCCTTTAATACACGATCTTACACCCTATGAGTAAGGTTCACATTGGTGGGGCTTTCATGGGTTTGTTCGGTGAACATGGATAAGGTTCGTGATCTTGGTAGACATGAAATTCTCTCATAAATGGGTTTAATCATGATTAAGTTGTAGAATCTCAGAGTGGTACTGGTCTAGGGAAAGACCACAAATTATATCTTCATCAGAAGCTCTAATAAAAGGAATTCGTATGGTATGATCTTTCTAGTTGACACCATCTGTACCGTTGACGGTGCCAAATAGATTTGTTATAACCTTGTATTTATGCTATTCATGAGAACATTATTCAAAGACTATATTTTAAATTGTAATTATACATAATAGTCATTTCAATCCCATTGAATATAAAAAAATAAGTATATGTGTTTTCTATATCCATATGACATTTAATTAAATCAAAAAGTGGTATTTAATTCATAAAAGATCATGTCTTTACAATCATTCACACTTTAGAAATGTTTCAATTAAATTTTTTTCACAATTAAAATAGATGAGGCTAACTATTCTTCATCACATCCTCTGGTTCCCACATTACATCTTCATACTTGTGGTTTTTTACAACACCTTGACAAGGTCCATTATCTTATTTCATAAAATATTTTTTCTATGATCTAGGATATTTACTCTCTACTACTCATAAGAAAGTTCATTCTCCAATGGTACCACCAATGAATTGAGTACATGTGATGGGTTTGGCATGTACATTCTTAAAATTGATAGATTTAATACATAATTCTCTTAAGACTAGTTTGGTGGTAGTTCTAGTCAATATGACAGTAATCTAATGTGGTCAAGGATACCAAAAGCACATATGTACTTTGGACTAAGTTTTCCCTTCATCCAAAATCTCATAACTATCTTCCATAAAGATATAAAAAGGAATACCGAGTCTCCAAAATTATAGTCTATGTCTCATCCATGCCTGTCTACGTAGCTCTTTTTTGGAATCAAGGTATCCATGATGTAATGCTAAAGGGTATTAACCTTCTCTACAATTTCCTCAACCATTTCATGACCTAGATATTTCATTACCCAACATCATCCAAACATGATGGTGTTCTAAAACTCTTCCCCTAGAGTGTTTCATTGGGATAAATTTGGATGCACGAGTGGAAAATATTTTTGAAATGAAACTATACAGGATGGAGAAGTAGGTACCACCATCCATTGATGTCAACTGAGCATGCTCTCAACATTATTTCATTAATTTGGATAGTTTTCTTAGACTTTCAATTATTTTTAGGGTAATGATCTGTAATGAAGTTCAAATCTATACATAGAGCACGAGGGTGACTTTTCCAAAACATATAGGTGAATCATAAAACTCGATTAGAAACAATCGATAGTTGTACTCAAGACATCCTTACCGCTTTTCAAATCTGTATCTGTGATATTTTATACCATAAAAAATACTCATGAATTTCAATGAAGTGTGCAGTCTATGTAACATGATCCATGAGAACAAAAAATTTATTTTTTTAATTTGGATGACTTTAGGAGACTAGTGAAAAAGTACATGGTGATTGTTTAACATTTCTATGTTGGTATAAGTAATAGATTCATCACCATGTTAAGGTTATTCCATTCAAACATCACTTATTGACATACTAGACACTTTTAGGTATAATTAAAAATATATTTCTTAATTTTATCCCACCAATAGTGATCTCATAAATGTTGATACATCTTTTTGATTCCAAGGTGAATGGACAAATTCGAATTATCTGCATCATCCAATAGATCCCTCATTTTGTTATGATTTTATAGAACACACAGTCTTGACCCAAATCTCGAAATTTATTCTTCATTAATATTGAACACTGTGGATTTATCTTTTCTTGTAGTTTCCACTTTTATAGTAATTACTTTATCATATTTTAGTTAATCCTTTAACCTTTCATTAAGATACATTTGTGAAATCATTTGTGCAATTAATGATTATGTTCATTTAATTATAATTCCAATTTCTATCTTCTTCAAATCTCAAAATATCGGATCCTTATCAATTATGATTGATGATAGAATTGTTGGATATTTCCTACTTATATATTCCACCACTTTTTTTTCTTTCTTATGATGTTAGGGTATTGAGCAGTCATAATACTTTTGGATATCTAACCATATTCATTGGATCATTTTTATCGCATTCTATTTTAATATATACTGAAGAGTTTAGTGATCTTTATATATTTCACAGTTCTATGAAAAAAGATAATTCTCTCAAATTTTCAATGAGAATACCACTGCTACCTACACCTAAACATGTTAGGGATAGTTTGTCTCTTGAATTTTTAACAATGTTGAGGAATATGCAATTAGTTTTTCATTTTTCACCAACACACATCCCAATCCCTTCCTTGAAGAATCACTGAAAATTATTATTACTTTTCTACTTGGGGGTAGTTTTGTAACATGTGAAACTATAATGCTTCTCTTCAAATCCAGGAAGCATTCTTTGTATTCATCACTCATAGAAAACATCACTCCATTATGAGTGATCTTGGTAAGAGGGATTTCCAATCATCAGATATTTCTCAAAAATCAGTGATAATATCTAGGTAACCAAAGAAGAATATGAATATCTATCATAAATTTCAGCTTCGACCATCCTTCAATTTCTAATGTCATTTAAGGACCCATAGATATTATATTTTATATGATTATATTCCCCAAGAATAGGACTTCCTTCAACCATAAATCATACTTTCATTAATTTTAATATATATTATTTTTTACAAGGCCTTTCTAACAATTCTCAAATGATCCTCACGCTCCTTCTTGTATTTAGAGAATATAAGAATAACATTAATAAATACTACCCCAAATTTATTGAGGTAATATCTAATTATTGTATCAATAAATTCTATGATGATTTATGGGGAATTATTGGTTCTAAATGGAATCATAATGAAATCATAGTGCTCCTACCTTATAAAAAAATATGCCTTATGGATATCCCCCTTATCCACCTATAATTGGTAATATCATGACCAAATATCAACCTTGGTGAAGTATTGTGCTCCACATATATAATCTAAGAAGTCATAAATTTGTGGGAAAGGATATATTTCTTTATTATGGTTTTTTTGGGATGATGATAATAAATTCAAATGATCAATGAACAATAATTCTTATTCAAGATGATGACTAGTGCATCCCATGGTAAATCCCTTAGGCTTATAAATATATTATCTATATTATCACGTATTTGTTTCATTAGCACCTCTAGTTCCTAAAAATCCATCATATATGGAGTCTTGGATATTGGAAAATTTCCATGTATAAGGTCAAGTGAAAATTATACCTCTCAACTAGGACAAATACCGTGAAATTCCATGGGAAACACATCATCTTATTCCCTCAAAGTAGGCTTGTCTTCGAGTTTGATCCTTTCATTACAATCAATAATTTGTTCAATATATGGTTTATTATAGGGTAATAATATCATTGATTGTGATGATGATTCTAAAAAAGTTTCATCCTCCTCCAAGAATTTTATAGAGTCATGTGTTGATTTACTATATGAAGATTATTTTTCCTCTTATGGGAATTTTTTTGGCTCTTTATAAGGAAAGAAAGTCTATGACCGGATATACATAAAATTCCACCAAGGGAATTATGACATGGTTTACTGGTATGTTCAACCCACAAACATTGATAGGGGAGAATTTATATACACGAGATACAATAATTTCCATGTTATCCATTTTTAAAAATATCTATACTTCCATTCGTGGTGGCAGAGGTTGGATTTTTCTAATAAACATTCATGATCTGAAGGAATGCATAGAACTATGGACCATCAACCATTATTTAGCATTTTTATTCTAGTTCTACTTTATCTGATATATAATTAGTGATGTGTACTTCTAAACCATTTAACACATAAAGGTGAATCTGCTGACATTAAATGGGTAACTTATAAATTACATTTATCTATATAACATTTGAGTTTCTAGGCTTCAATCTATATTATCCACACTCTACTTACTAACATATGTTTTTATAGTAATTTTTTACATTATTATATTAATAATGATCCATAATTAGCTTTTTAAATTTACCAAGAATATCCCCTTGGAGTGTCAAAGAAGGTATGCAGTAAGGCCTATGGCTGTGTACCAATTTATGCTGAGTCAGTCCCAAAATATCATGTTATAGTTGTTAACCCTATGTAGAACTTTTCTAGAAGCACATCTACTTACATTATCCAGACATTGAGGTATTTTCATGATAAACCACTTAATCTATACTTATTATAATTTGTGATGTATTCTTATACCTAGTCTTATCCCAATGGAATCCTATATAGTTCCCTATTCTTAAGGATATCTATATAGTTTTATATTCCTATTACAAAAAATAACTAAACATATCCTCTAATAACAAATATAACAACCATTCTATTTAGGTAGCATGTAAACATGATTTATTATGTGAAATTACATATATTTTAACTCAGAAGATCGATATGACAAATGTATTTGGGAAATTAGGTACATTATATAACAACATAAAACATTAAAGAACAATATCTTTATTGAAAACTTCATTAACATGAATAAAAAATTCATTCGTACATAAACTGTGTGGGATTTCCCATGGAAATAAAAAAGAAAGGGGTGATCTATAAAGCCCATTAAAGGAATAAACAAGGCATTACATGAGGAATACAATTAATTCTAGATAATATCCATATCAATGGATCATAAAAGGAACATGAATAACAATGAATGATACTTCCTGATAATCATAACATGGAATATGGGGAAATATCTTAATACACTACATATTAAACATTAGTCATGAATAAACCAAGCAAGACATCCTACAAGAAAAATTACCGTAATAAAATTAGGTAATCCCCAGTACCAAAATTATATATCATGACACTATACATTACCCATTACAGTATAGCACTATTAGGATTCACCATTCATAATCATTTCATTCCCGTGAATAAGTGTGCCACATAGAAACATATATTCATTAAAAATCAAATTTTATTCAAAGTGATAGAATTTGGGATAAATAAATTTAATTCAACAAATTGTTAAGAATATGTTCTAATTGTTTAATACCTATGATAGAGAAATATTTACGGTCGTCACTACACAATTAGTTGGCCATTGAAAATCACAGTTTAATTTTAGCACCATAACAACATCATATAAAAATAAATAAAATGGGTTGATGAGGGATGAATAAGTCTGTAATAATTTAATAATGAAAGTAATAGTAATATATTTATTGAAATACATTCCCCAAGAAATTGTATTGTTAATTGAAAGTGTAAAAAAATAAAGAAACTTGATGAATGATGAGAAATGAATGAACCGTTACAAAATTTTGGCACGGTAATGGTTCAACATAAATGTTATTAATAGGGTTTAATGAGATTGAAATGGGATTTAATAATTTATAAATAAAACATAATTTTGGGGGTATATGTAATTGTAACAACCCGAGATTTTATGAGAATTATTATTTTTATTTTCATTGATATCTTCTGTTGTACGCTACTCCAAAATTAGCTTGTGATATATGAAACACAGTATTTTCTTACAGCATACAAAACACTATTCTTGGCTCGTGTTACACACAATTTCATGCTCATTTTGTAGAAACTATTCTTTGCAACATCATGTATAGATTTTGTTTAATGTATAAATGAAATTAGTTTTGATTATGTTATACGCGACACCAAACAGAGCTTTCACTACACGCAGCCCTAACATGGCTTGCATTACAGACAATAAAGACCTTCCTCGATAGTGTGTGTAGTACGCAATACCGAGTTTCACAAAACGAGATATTATTATAATATTATTATGAACAAGCCGTTATGAATAGTAATACCCACTTTTTGAAATTTAATAAATTTTATCTTTCAAAATGGACTTCATTTTTGGATTCAGAATATCGAAATTATCCTAGGGTGAAATTTTGGTATTTTTCTGAAAACTTTCAATTTTTGATGAATAGTGAAAACACTAGGTTACTATTTAAAAACAAACTTTTTATTTAATTATTTATTTATTTTATTTAAATTTATTTTTGGTAAAAATTGATACATAACACTTATTTATGTTCAATGTAAATCATTGGAGTCATTTTATAAAAATTTTAGATATATAAAAATATTATTGAACTTTTCACCGTCTTTTACCCACCACCTAGGAGAATTTGAAAATTTACATAAAACATAATTTTACCGATTCTGTGAGTGCAATTTCGAAAATCCGAGAGACACAGTTAATATCAAGGACTAATATGTGGTACAATGAGATGAAAATAATTATTGTTGAATAGTAACTTTTTAATTTTTTTACCACGATTAAAAGTAAATATGCTAATTGAGGTTAAAATGATAATATTATTACCCTAAAACATTTCCTATTTCTATTGGATAAGTTTAATTAGACCAAAAACAACCTTAGGAATAAAATATGACCATTTAGGCCCACTTGGATGAGATTAGGCCATTTAATATTATTTTATTTAAAGAATAGTTAAAATAGTTAAAATCAATGTTTAATAAATAAAAATTTATTAATATAGGGTTTTTCATAAGATAAATTCAACTACAAATGTTAATTAGAAAGATAAAAATATTTCCTACATAATGGTATTTTATTTAAAAATTTTAGACATTAAATAATTTAATTTATTTATGAAACAATGATGATGTAGTAATTATCTTTTTCATGAAATATTGAAATAATTGATGTTATAAATATCCAAATAAATGTAATTGGAGACTTTTTATGAATTACACTAATTTTATAGGTTAATATGATATGTTAATATTTATTTAATTAAATTTTTAGAACTAATCATTCTGTTATGAGTTTCACAAAAAATCAATTACCAAATAGTGTCAAAATTGACAATAAATAGTTTTTAAAACAAATATTATATTATTAATTGTTATTTTATTCCTAAAAATCTATGGTTCTGAAAAATGACTTAGATAAGTTTATATATATTATTAATAAACAACTTGGGGTTGGTTTGTCTTGTTATAGTATGTTTTTTATCCTTATAGTGTAGGAAAACAAGAAGACACGGTAAAAGTAAAATTATTTAACTTAAAGTTAAATCTAAATGATAAGGTTAAAATAGAAACCTAAAATTGTATACATTCTATTGGATGAGATAATTTCGACCCATCCCCACCTTATTTTAGAAATAAATAATTTTGGAGCTATTAAAAACCGAATATGTCTTTATAATAAAATAATATTTTTAGTTTTTCCTAAGGTGCCCCTCTCCTCCCATATAAAAGGGCACCTCCTCCCTCTCTTCCTCACACAACATTGAGCCTTCATGCTCGGCCAAACCCTGAAAATTTCTCTTCTCCACTTCACTATAAACATTCTAGAAGTCCTGGTATTCTTCAAATACCATTTTTAGTGCCCTAAGAGTAGGTTAAGAAGAGGCGCTTCAAAGAAGAGGTAACGTCCGTTAC
This sequence comes from Viscum album, assembly GCA_963277665.1. Classification (NCBI taxonomy): domain Eukaryota; kingdom Viridiplantae; phylum Streptophyta; class Magnoliopsida; order Santalales; family Viscaceae; genus Viscum; species Viscum album. The sequence goes on along the minus strand of OY728159.1, from coordinate 595,015,801 downwards.
CGATTTTTTCAACTTTATTTCTTCTTCTACTAATTCATCTTTAGTTGTTTCATTATAAAGTAATAACATCCGGATCACTAATATTCTGATATGTTATTATAAGTATTAAATAAACATATTTCAACATCAATCCATCCTATGGAAAATGAAATCACCGCGCGTGTGTACGTACGGAATACTGTCTCCACCCCATGGTGTAATCTATTTTCCACCACCACCTTTCTTGGATTGTTATAATGGTGTAAATAAATAAATAAATATTATTATTTTAAAGTGATATTGATTCTTAAATATTATATATATTCTTTCATACAAATCCATGATCATGGGAATGATATCATCGCTCGTTCGTATGTACGGACTACCGTCTCCACGACGTGATGAGATTCATTCTCCATGTTTACTATTCATTAATGATTATAAAGTATATATAATGAATAATAATGAAATATATGACATAATAATGATATTGGATTTATATATATATATATATATATATATTTCATCTACTTAATTCTATTCAATTCAATAAGGAAACGAAAACAACATTCATGCGTACGTACGACCTACCGTCTCCACGAATGGTGTATTTCATACCATTTATCGATATATCATATATATATATGTATATGATGAATATATATTTTATATAAATCATGTTTTACATTCTTGAATTAAGTAAATCAGGATATAAGTAATAATATCAAGAACAACAAGTTGAAACACGTACAATAAATGAAACGATTTTACCCAAATCGATGCTTTTACACTGAATTAACAAAAGAAAGGGTAATATAAAGTCATAATTAAACAATAAATGATATCATAACAATCAATACGGTTCTATAAAAAAACAATAACATTATTTAATTTTTATACAGGAGGTTCTGATACATACTAAGCATATCGGACATAAGGAAAGGGATAATTATTCCGATCTCATTCTTATTTGAGATTGATTATTCGTAAGTATTTACTGCGGTTATGTTTATCATTCATGTTCGTGTTTTCCAAAAAATGTTTTCATAAAATGTTTTGTATTATTCCATTTAATTTTAATGTTATTTTTACCCTTTTATGACATTTTCCACATGGTTTGGAAGGAATATTTTTTTTGTTTACCATATGAGGTTCTTTTTGACTTTTCTGACAAAAGAACGAGGAGAATGTTTTTTTAACTTATATGGCATGAACAAATTTTTACGATTTTATAACGAATTATTTTAAGGAAGATTACTCTACAATATTTCATGACTATTTTCTACAAAAATAATTTTTTTTAAATTTCATGGCATTTTGTGAAAAGAACATGATTTTGAAGAAGAAAGGATATTTTCCTCAAGAATTGATTTCAAGTGTTTTTTCAAAACCAATTTCCATATAAGATGAAATTATTTCATATGTGAATGTTTAAAGTATAATGCCTCTATGATTTACATGGTTTCACTTTTCTTATGATGAAATATAAATTTTTTTGTATATGGATTATTTTATGATGGGATTATGTTTATGAAAACCATTTTATTCTTTGGGTTATGATGAATGATTTATGTTTATATTGTGTCACAAGTAAGAATGATATCAATATGAGATGGGTGAGACCTATATCTCTCTTCAATGCATTGGGTAATGATTTGTATCTCATGAGATAGACATGGCTGGAATGGTAAGTTAATCTGGTTCAGTGTTACAGGACTGGAATGAGGAGTGAAATCGATTCAGAATAGGACTTTGTCCAATGAGATGGTCTTGGAAACAAAGACTTGGCTAGTATGGAAATAATAACATGTGATTAATGGATGCCACAATTACATGTTTTATTACCATGTTAGTTTATCATGAGTAATTTTCCTTTATGATCTATGCCTTGTGTACTGCCATGATTTATGTCATTGCTCATGATTTTGATGTTTAGATTTTATGTTCAAGTTTATGCATTCAAATGTTTATGGATTGTTTTATGTTATCTATTCTTACCCTTACTTAGTATTTTAGCTCACACTTTATATGTTTTCTTTTCCCCATGATTTAAAGAAATGTTTTAGGTAAGAAAACAAAGGGGGAAGATCATTACGGGAGATGTTGAATATCTTTCACCACAATTAGAAGATTATTTTCCGAGTTTCCAAAGACACTAAACAATTACGGTCCTTGTGTGTCTTTTTTAATTATGTATCAAGTATTCCACAAAATTAATGTAATATCCATTAATGTCAATCTTTGGGTCTCTACGGTTAGTATTAGAGGAAATGTTTAGTCAACCTTTAGAAACTAGGATGCGAGAACTTTAGTGAGATCCATAGAGATATTTCTAAGGTTTTTCTAGGGATGTCCCTAAGGATAAGTATAAGTATAGGTTATTGTCCTAGAATTATGGTAACGATATTAGAATTAAACCTAGGATGCTAGATATGGAAGGTACTACCCCTTTATTATGTTGTTTTACCTATCATGATGTTTGCCTCACACTATTATTTTTGTGTTTTAGACGATGGATGGAACCCGAAGGAACCATGTTGATCAATGTAATGGACGATGCAATGATTGTCCTCCTGAACAAACCAATTTTATGGGAGATTGAGTGCACAATATTATTTCTAGTCTTACACAAGCTATGAATCATTCTAGATGTCCAAATGAGAAGAGAAAGGAGAAACATTCTGTTGAATCCTTCATGAGGCAGCGTCCACCTTTATTCAATGGGTCTTCAGATCCATTAGTGGTTGAACAATGGATCAGTACCACTGAAAATATATTTTCAGTTCTACAATGTTCTGAGTATGATAATTTCATCTTAGCAGTTTATCGTGTGGAAGGTGATGCTGATCAATGGTCGAATCATATCAAGAATACAAGGCAAAGAGAAGAAATTGAGTCCATGTAATGGGACGAGTTCAAGAACATATTTTTCAATAAGTACTTCCTTCATATTCTTCAAACAATGATGGAACATGATTTCCATGAGCTTAAGAAAAAGGATGATGAATCTATTGGTATATACGAAGTGAAATTTACAAGGCTTGCAAGGTATGCATCCGACTTTATCATCCAACGTAAAAGTAATGTTTATTGATTTTTTGGTGGCTTAAAACCAAGTCTTCGAAGGGAATTAGCTATAAGAGACTTCATTAGCTATGAAGAAATTGTTCTTTTTGCTATCAAGGTAGAACTGTAAGTTGGTTTAACATATCCATCACATGGTTTTGACAAGAAATGAAAGATGGAGTTCAAGGAGAAATCTCAAAACAACGATGAAAAGAATATGAATGTTTCTTTATGCTCAATGTGTGGAAAGATGCATGGTGGAGGTTTTATTAAAAGGACTAGAAAATGTTTTAAGTGTGGAAAAGAAGGTCATAGAGTAGCTGAGTGTCGAAGTAATGGAAAAGGGTTTCTAATTATTTGAATAAAGAAAAGATGCAGAGAACGTACCACCAACAATTCAATGCTTCAAGTGTAAGGAAATGAGGAATTATGCTAATCAATGCCCTAATCCAAGGGATAATGATGATAAACATGAGAAACCCCTTAAGGTAAAGGATAAAGGGAAGTCACATGCAATCACTATTTGTGATGTTGAGTATGAAAATGATGTTGTGTAATGATTATGTGTTTAGGTAATGGGATTTTAAAATAGTATCATGGAATCTCATTTATAGTATCGTGGAATTTTTAAATATTTGGGTATTGGTCCACTGTGGTTTTCTATAAGAATATGGTACTCGTTACCATGAAAGGTTATTCATATATTTTTGGAAAGATGATGATATGCACATAATGAATGGATAAGGTGGAAATAATATGTTTGATAGTATTCATGAGCTAATTATTGATTTATAGACTACGTGATATCATGGTTTGAGTATGTAGAATTTTTGGGATTTTGGTATGTGGAAAGAGTTAACTTTTGACAGCATTCATGTTTTCACTAAGGTTTAATGGGTAATCATTTTTCAAGAGAATACATGATTAAGGTATTCACATTATTGGAATGTGACCAACAATATATATGAGGGATAAATGATGGTATTCACGTGCTTGTTATATGACCTTTTTAGTAATCATTCTCTTTATACTCTGAGTTTGGAATGAAGTCTTTTAGATAATCCTAAAGATTGGAATGGATTAAGTTGGACATCAGATAGAATTGTTTAAGGCTAGAATTTGGTTTCGATATTATTTATGGAATGTTATGTAGATTTAGAAAAAGGACAACCTCTAGGATGGTCGACAACCCATCGCGTCAGACAAGGCTATGGGAATCGAACCCACAACTGAAGTGCGCCAGGCCTTTATCACCTACAACTGGCCTACAGGAAGTCCTCGATTAGTATATATGTGTTTTAATTTATTAAGAGGTATGATATATAAAGTATATATCCATTTTAGGAACCAAATATGATTAATGTCACTATAGATGGACTTATGTATATTGATAACTTTTTCTATCCTTTTGTTTGAGACAGATGTAATGACCCATCATTCTATCACCTAATCTACTAACACATCACAAATGACAAATTTAACTTCATTTCTTTAAGAGATGAAGTGTAAATTGTCCAAGGAATGACCAACTGTGTGATTGTAACAAAATCAAGTAAGTATTTCTTCTAATTTGAAATTTTCAACTTTAGAGAAATGATATTGAAAACCAAAATGTTTTCCTAGTGCCCTTATATCCGATGAATCAAATGGTACCTTAGATCATCACAAATTTATGGCTTTGTGATTGTTGGATTTTTCATAGCCATGTTGTCTACCACTCTCCATCAGAACTTGATGGTTAGATTTCTCTTCCATATCCATATTTTCACCTATGTTCTTTTTGTGGAATCACAGTGATGAGTTAATCTGGGTAACCGTTTCATTTCTAACTTTCCTTTTATAATGAATTTTCAGTATTACTTTTTACGATGTGGGTTTCTATGAAAGAAACTTTCAGGTAGTAAACCATTTATAACCCGACGAATTTCGAGGTCGAAATTCTTTTAAGGGGGATAGAATGTAACAACCTGAGATTTTATGATAATTATTCTTTTTAATTTCATTGATGTCTTGTGTTGTATGTGAAATAAAAATTATCTTGTGATATATGCAACACCGTATTTTCTTGCAGTATACGCAACACTATTCTTGGCACGTGTTACACACAATTTCAAGTTCGTTTTGTAGAAACTATTCTATGCAACATTATGTATAGATTTTGTTTAATGTATAAATGAAATAAGTTTTGATTATGTAATACGCGACACCAAAAATATATTTCACTACACACAGCCCTAACATGTCTTGCATTACACATAATAAAGACCTTCCTCGATAGTAAGTTTATTACACAATACCGAGTTTCACAAAATGAGATATTATTATATATTTATTATGAACTAGCCATTATGAATAGTAATAGCCAATTTTTGAAATTTTATAAATTTTATATTTCAAAATGGAATTCATTTTTGGATTCAGAATATTGAAATTATCCCAGGGTAAAATTTTGGTATTTTTCAGAAAACATTCAATTTTTGATGAATAGTGAAACACTGGGTTACTATTTAAAAATAGACTTTTTATTTAATTATTTATTTATTTTATTTAAATTTATTTTTGGTAAAAATTGATACATGACACCTATTTATGTTCAATGTAAATCATTGGAGTCATTTTATAAAAATTTTAGATATATAAAAATATTATTGAGCTTTTCACCGTCTTTTACCCACCTCCTAGAAGAATATGAAAATTTACATAAAACATAATTTTACCGCTTCTATGAGTGGAATTTCATAAAATCCAAGAGACACGGTTAATATCAAGGACTAAAATGTGGTTCAATGAGTTGAAAATAATTTTTTTTGAATATTAACTTTTTACTTTTTTTCCACGGTTAAAATTAAATAGGGTAATTAAGGGTAAAAATGATATTATTATTACCCTAACACATGTCCTAATTCTATTGGATAAGTTTAATTAGAAAACAAACAACCTTAGAAATAAAATGTGACCATTTAGGTCCACTTGTATTAGATTAGGACATTTAATATTATTTTATTTAATGAATAGTTAAAATAGTTAAAATCAATGTTTAATAAATAAAACATTTTTAATATAGGGTTATACATAAGATAAATTCAACTAAAAACATTATTTATAAATATAAAACGATTTCACACATAATGGTACTTTATTTATAATTTTTAGACATTATATAATTTAATTTATTCATGACACAATGATGATGCAGTAATTATCTTATTAATGAAATATTGACATAATTGATGTTATAAATACCCAAATAAACGTAATTTGAGACTTTTTATGAATAAAACTATTTTTATAGGTTGAAATGATATGTTAGTATTGGTTAAATTAACTTTTTTTGAACTAATCATTCTGTTATGATTTTCAAAAAAATCAATTACCAAATAGTGTCAAAATTGACATAAAATAGTTTATTAAAAAATATTATATTATTAATTTATATTTTATTTATAAAAATCTATGGTCATGCCAAATGAAATATATAATATTATATATATAAATAATAAACATCTTGTGGTTCTTTTGGCTTGTTATAGTATGTTTATTAACCTTATAGTGTAAGAAAACAAGGAGACACTGTTAAAGAAATTTTATTTAACTTAAAGTTAAATCTAAATGATAAGGTTAAAATAGAAACCTAAAATTGTCTTAATTATATTGTATGAGAGGATTTAGACACATCCCCACCTTATCTTCTAAATAAATCAATTTGAGCTATTAATAACCGAATATGACTTTATAATAAAATAATATTTTTAGTTTTTCCTAAGGTGCCCCTCTCATCCCTTATAAAAGGGTACCTCCTCCCTCTCTTCCTCACACCACTTTTGGCCTTCATTCTTGGCCAAACCCTGCCAATTTCTCTTCTCCACTTCCCTAGAAACATCCTATAATTCCTGGAATTCTTCAAAGGCCATTTTTAGTGCCCTAATAGGAGGTTAAGAAGAGGCGCTTCAAAGAAGAGGTACTGTCCATTACCGATTCTTTCAACTTTATTTCTTCTTCTAATTATTCTTATTTAGTTGTTTCATTACGAAGTAATAACATAAGTATCACTCATATGTTTATATGTCATTATAAGTATGAAACAACCTTATTTCACCATCTATTGATCCTACGGAAAATGAAATCACCGCGCGTGCGTACTTACAGAATACCGTCTCCTTGCCATGGTGTAATCTATTTTCCACCACCACCTTACTTGGATGGGTATAATGGTGTAAATAAATAAATATATATGATTACTGTAAATTGATATTGATTCTATAATATTATACATATGCTTCAATACAATTCCAAGATCATGGGAATGATATCATCGCTCGTGCGTATGTACGGACTACTGTCTCCAAGACACGATGAGATTCATTCTCCATGTTAACCATTAATGAATGATTATAAAGTATATATAATGAATAATAATGAAATATATTACATAATAATGATAGTGTATTTATGTATATATATATGTATTTACTCTACTTAATTCCATTAAATTCAATAAGGAAACGAAAACAGCGTTCATGCGTACGTACGGCATACCATCTCCATGAATGGTCTATTTCATTCCATTTATCGATATATCATATATATCTATATATATGAGGAATATATATTATATATAAATTATGTTTTACATTCTGGAGTTATGTAAATCTGGATTTCAATAATAATATCAAGAACAAAAATTCAAAACATGTACAATAAATGAAACGATTTTACCCAAATCACTGCTTTTACACCGAATATACAAAAGAATGGGTAATATAAAGTCATAAGTAAACTATATATGATATCATAACAATGAATATTATTCTATAATAAGTCAATGACATTATTTAAATCATTATACAGAAGGTTTGAATACATACGAAGCATATCAGACATAATGTAAGAGATAATTATTCCAATCTCATTCTTATCTAAGATTGTTTATTCGTAATTATTTACCATGGTTATGATTATCATCCATGTCCATGTTTTCTAAAAATGATTTCATAAATTTTTTTGTATTCTTCAATTTATGTTTAAATTCATTTTTACCCTTTTATGTCTTTCACCACATGGTTTGGAAGGAATCTTTCTTTTGTTTACCATATGAGGTACTTTTTGACTTTTCTGACAAAAGTACAAGGAGAATGTTTTTTAACTTATATGACATGAACGGATATTTATGATTTTATAACGACTTATTTTCATGAATATTACTCTGCAATATTTCATGAATATTTTTTAAAAAATCCATTTCTTTTAAAATTTCATCGAATTTTGTGAAAGAAAATGATTTTGAAGAAGAAATGATATTTTCCTCAAGAATTCATTTCAAGTGTTTTATCAAAACCTTTTTCTATATAAGATGAAATTATTTCATATGTGTATGTTTCAAGTATAATGCCTCTATGATTTACATGGTTTCACTTTTCTTATGATGAAATATCCATTTTTTATATATGGATTATGTTATGATGGGATGATGTTTATGAAACCCATTTTATTCTTTGGTTTATGATGAATGATTTATGTTTATGTTGTGGCACAAGTAAGAATGATTTCATTATGAGATGGGTGGGACCTATATCTCCCTAAAATTCATTGGGTAAAGATTAATATCTAATGAGATAGACATGGTTGGAATGGTAAGTTAATCTGGTTCTGTCTTACGGGACTGGAATGAGGAGTGAACTCGATTCAGAATGAGTCTTTGTCCACTAAGATGGTCTTGGAAGCAACGCCTTGGCTACTATGGAAATCATAACATGTGCTTAATGGATTACATAATAACATGTTTTATTACCATGTTAGTTTATCATGACTAATGTTCCTTTATGATCTATGCCTTGCGAACTTCCAAGATTTATGTTGTTGCTCATGATTTTGATGTTTAGATTTTTTGTTCACGTTTTTGCATTCAAATGTTTATGGATTTCTTTATGTTCTCTATGCTTAACCTTACTGAGCATTTGAGATCACCCTTTATATGTTTTATTTTCCCCAAGATTTAAATAATTGTTTTAGGTAAGAAAACAAAAGGGGAAGATCATTATGGGAGATGTTGAAGATCTTTCACCACGATTAGAAGATTATTTTCCGAGTTTCCAAAGACACTAAACTATTATGGTCCTTGTGTGTCTATTTTCATTATGTATCAATTATTCCGAAAAAGTAATGTAATGTCCATGTATGTCAATCTTTGGGTCTCTACAATAATAATGTATCATAACTTACAAAAATGGAAATTATAATTCATATCATAAATGAAATCACTTATAGTAATAGGAGAGAGAGAATCCCTTATTCGAGTGTGTGAATCCAAAGGATTGGTAGAGGATTCATGGGAGCTTGGTGGAGCCTTGGGAGGGCTCTATAAAGTATATATAAATGATTGGTTTTTCTTAAAAGAGTATTAGTGGAGAGAGATGGTATCTTGGGTGGGATTATAAATGAAACGAGGGGGGTATCATTGTTATTTTGGTTTTGAACACTACATAATAAAATATTCGAAACCATGAACCATCCCATGGTTTTTCTCATATTGTATATCTAACAAGAGTGGTATACATTATTTTATTATTCACAAGGGCGGATGATAATAAAATATTTCCCTTTCTTATATGGATGTGAGTCACAAATTCAAAGAAATAATTATGAAATATTAAAATATAATATAAGTCACTAAGGATTCATTATGGATTTATAAAATAATGAAAATAGACATAAAATTACAATTTTTCAAGGGAAAACATATACTTTTCAACTAATACCTTTAATAGTATTTATTAAATTACTATTGGTTCATTATGATGACATAAAACACATGGTATGTTTATACGATATTTTTTTATTGAAAAATTTGGAAATCCCACAAAATTATGAAAAATTCACTATTAAATAATTTTAACATACAAATTAAAATAATTATATTCATTTTACAAAAATAATTTTAAAATTTTTTTATTTTTCAATTTTAAGAATACTGATATTTTTTTAAAATTTATGGGTTTTTTGACAATAATAGTTTTTAACCCTAATAAAAAGTACCTTTGACTTTATAAAAATTATATGATCATATATATATGAAATAAATAATCTGAAAATAATAATTTAGTAAAATATTATTATTTTTAAAACCCATTAATTCATCAAAATTGATTTCTTAGTTTAATTTGAATATTAACTAAAAATACTATTAATTTTTTAAAAATAATTTACAAAGGAACAATAATAGAATGAAAATATATTAATTATTATATACAAAAGAATAAATGTATTAAAATTTATAGGGTCTTGATACATTTCCCCTTAATACGCCAACATGCGTCCTATGTGTATGGTGCATAATGACTGGGATTTCATCGGGTTGTTTAGTGAACATGGATTTGGGCCGTGATCTCAATGAGCATGAACATCTCCCATAAAAAGATTATAGAATGATTATGTTGTTGGATCTAAACTCTGAATTAGTCTTAGGGAAGGGCCAAAAATTCAATCTTTTCTAGAATCTTCGATTAATGGACTGCATGGGTTACAATCCTATAGGTTGAGGGCACCACTTTCATTTTCTGATCCAAATGGATTTTTTAAAACCCCTTATTTATTCTAGTCATGGGAACATTGTTCAATGACTATATAATAAATGGATATATATGAAACTGTCAATTAAATATAATTCGATATAATAAAACAAAATAAGTGGATGTGTTTTCTGTATCCATATGTTTTTTAATTAAATAAAAAATATTAATTTCATTTATAAATGTTAGGGTCGTTACAATTAACATGACCAATGAAACTATTGAATGATATATAGAAAGATCAAATATGTTCATTAACCATGCTTACACCTATCATAACTCCCAGAGAACATACACCATCAACATTATGTTTTAGACACTCATTGGTTATGTACCAGCAGACCCATCTTCCTAGATTTGACGGTCATGGGTGTGGGGGAGAAGCTCATATTCCAACCCTGATAATATTAAGGATTTAATTGTTATCCTATTTTTTTAACTAAATAACCTAGATCCATAGAATTATTCCACTAATATATTTTAATTTTCATTAGGGAGATGGATTTTACTTCCATAGGCAATTTGTTCCGGGCATTCTAGATAGTATAGAAACCCTCAACTAGAAGAATGTCTCTCTATTTGGTAAATATAATAAGAACACACCCATCCAAAATTGTTCTACTGAAATGATAAATAAGAGTTTCTTTACAATTTTAGACCTATAATAGAGACAACCCCATTCCAAACAACTATAAACAATTCCACAATGAAAATCAGTTGATATGTGGACTCTTCCATTAGTTGATAGCAACATGATCATTTATAATGGAGGTATATATCTATGTTTTTTATTTTTTTTCTCTATATAAATTGAATTCATTAGGGCTCCCCAAATAAGGAAATTAAAATTTTCAGGAATGTTCCTACACCATGTCCAAGGAACCCATTCCAAGAATGCATTGTTATCCTATCTCGAGTTCCTATAATCCTTGGCTAAAAAATATCCTCGAGGGTCTTAATAATTATGCGGTGTTCACGATCATGGGAATGGTCAATATAATCAAGAAATACCACTGATGGTCATTGATAGTGGTTTAGATCTTATTTGGACAAGCACTTTCATGTGAAAACGAGATGTTGGGAGAGGGATATTTGGGGAAGATAATGGTGTTACAAGCACAATTATGAAACCAATATCTAGAATCACCTCAAACAATAATATATTGAGAATGAAGTATGAGGGATGTGACGTGGGAACAAAGGGACACCACAAAGATGAAAATTTCCCCCTTCGATTCCCCGGTTCCAAACTATATTTTCTCATAATGAACTTTCACCCAGAAAGACTTCCCTTCCATAATCTCCCAAACAATATTTTCTTGCAAGCATTGCACGGTTCCATTCATTTAGTAGAGGTTTATCCCACCATTATCTATTGTTTTATCCAAGAGATGCTAGGAATACCAATGGAATCCAACCACGTCATTTGAGTCCTAAATAAAGGCAAAAATACCTTTTGAAAGCACATTATTATTGTTCTAGGGACCTAAAGAGATAAAAAGAATTTTTTATGGATGTAATTCAAAATGTCGTAAACAATAGTGATTATTCCATCAAAATAAAGGATGTTATATTTATAATTTTCAATGCGGTTCATGATTCATTCATTCATTAATTAAAAATAATGAATCCAAACAATACCAAGGAGAGATGGGCCCTCGAGTAATCCACATGAAGATTCCATTTATGAATTATTAACAAAGTTTACATTATTATTCCCTAGGAATATAAGAAGTTCTTAAGAAAAAATTCAATGTTATCCCCTTTGATAAAATTCCACTCAATTTATAATATTCATCCAAAATACCATAGAGTACTTTTATGTCCCTTTTACACATTTTGATGAATAAAATCATGTCAACATTATAAAGGTAGTGAGAAACACCATTGAAGTGCCTCCTACTATTGATGTTGGGACCACATTAGTAGTTGAGTTGAATTTTTGGTCATTGAGGTCAATTAGGTCAATGAATTTCAGTGATCGATAAGTACACTCTCCTAAGTGAAATGGAGAATGGGAATCAGACAATTGATGTTCTGCTCCTAACTTCAAAGAACGTGTATCATGTGTGATACATTGTTTACAAAATTAAAGTGACATCCTATTAAGGATGATTGAAGTTCTCTTTGGGATTCATGTTCCAAAAAGAAATGGTGAAGACATGTTTGAATGGGATTGTAATTTGAATATGAAGAGGCTTGTCCTTTAAGGTGGCCATGCATGGGGATGGTTTCTTTTTATTGATTTCCCTGAATTTTGGTGCATTATGCCAAGTATTTATTATAAGTCCATACATAAAAGTTGGGGGGGGGGGCTACCATATAGGCCAGCTGAGGACCTCACATCAAGAACATGCATGAACAGAGGGTTAATCGTGCTCAAGGGAAGCCCTCAAGTCTAGCCCCTCATGAAGCAGGGGTGTGCGGGCCATGTATGAGCCCATATGAGTGCGCGCATGGTGATCAGCCGATGCACATGGATGCATAGTCAGTGCTAGGAGGACGCCCACATGAGACATGGGTTGGTGTAGAAGTGTGCCTGTGGAGAAATGGTTTGGGGCGACCCCGAAGGGGGAGAGAATAATTTTGAAAGGTTTTCAAGAGGAGTTGATTGATAAGACGTACCTCTCCCAGATATCTATTTCAATGTGGGACAAAATTTTAAAAATGCAGATGTAATATCAGCTGCCAATCAGATCCTGCATCTCGATCGACTGTTCAAACTATCGTGGCATCTGATCATCTAATCTCTACCGCTCATCTGATTTGGCACCCTACACATTTGAATCTGAGTCGTCTAATCTTCCTATGGATTTGAACCATCCGCACAATTGTCTTCATCCTCCATCACTTTCCAGCATAACTGTATCATACTAGAGAAGAAGCCCGATCATGATGGACGACCTCTAACTATCAAATAAGGATCATTTCAGCATAATGAAGGATACATGATCAAACGGAGACCATGTATGCAATCTATGTTTTTCAGGCATGATATCTCGAATGAGGCAGAAGAAAACAGAGTTGAGAGGACTTAATTCACGTCCAAGATACATGGAGGAACCATGAGATATTCTTTCATGAGAATCGTGAATATGATATTGACTTCATGCATGAATATTGGAGCCTGTGATTAGAAAATAGGAAACACCTGAGGCATTCAGCTTATCCTCAACCCATGGTTTTGAAATCATGAAGGAAAAGATCTCACGAATTCAAATCCCTAATCTTAATGGAAGATACATGGATTTTTATTGCTAAAGAGGGGTTTCCACACCTATAAAAAGAGGATCCTGAGACGAAGAATATTAATTGTCCCTTATAATGGAGAGCTCTTATTTTAAAAAATAGAGCATATCCTAATGCCCCACTTCATGCAGAGAAACCAAGAGTACCAATAGCCTTCAACTCTATGAATAAGAGTTCCCAAAAGCCTTCTATAGGTTCTATGCACCCTCAAATTGCCTCGTGATGAACTGTTACTTGAACAAGTGACAGGTTTTGTAAAAACTATCATTGTTCTTCACGAATGTTGTTTCATCATTAGCTAGTGCATGAGATATTTTCTCATTGTGATTTGAGAAGAGGTAATATTGTGCACCTCATGCACAAAGAAGAACCATTCATTATTTTGTAAAGAATACTACCCTAGGCCACCTCAGTTTCATAAGGTGATGAATAACTCTTTCAGGTACACATTTTTACACTCTACTATTTGTAGGGGGTTGTGATTTGGTGGAGAACAAGAGAAGGCCAACACACATTCATACATTCATGTGTATTGTTTAAAGAATATAAAGGTTTTACATTGAGTGTTTAATGAATAATATCACATAGAGAAAGGGTTTCACCCATTCGGGATTGAGGAAACTCACACAAACACCCTATCCTAGTGCAAGAGGAAGAAAGAAAAGAAAGAGGAGAAAGAGGCCAAGTGTGTGTGATTAATGAACCATACCAATTTAGTGTTCTCAAAAAAGAAGAATAATATGTGAATTCATGCATTCATGAATGTACATGGATATGTAAAGTCACTTAAAATAACAAACCAAAATTGTGTGTGTGTATATGTGAAGACGGAGAAGGAAGAGTTCAACCCTAATTTCATATGCATGATTAGATGCATACATAAACAAGAATATAAAATGATTTGGATGATCCCAAGTGAACTGATCTTCATTACCTAAATAATAACATTAGTTTATGTGATTCTATCCAAGAAGAGAGAAGAAGTTTTAGTGCAATTGGTTGTTGCACTAATAATAAGATAGAAGAAGTCTAGTGCAGTAGTTATTTCACTATAAAAGAAGATAAATAAGGGGAATAATTACTTACATACTTATTTGAAATTAATAAACTAAAAAAAACTAAATAAGATCAAGAGGAGAACCTGCCATTTGGAGAAGGAAAAAGACTGTCCCCATAAGTAGTATAAAGAACCGCCTAGAGGCTGCAAGTTGGACTAGGAAATCACTAGTCTAGAGAAGGGGATTGTTTCCCACCCCCCAAAAAAGTATAGAGACTCACACTAGATAGAGTATTGTATTCCTAGCCACTCCATTGTAAAAGAATATCACATTATTGTGATGAATCCATGCACTAGTCATACCCATGTGTGGAATGGATGTTCATACACTTATTGAGTGGTGAACCTTGTAAAAATATAGTGGGCATATTTTTTCTGCTTTCAATTTTTTCATATGACATAGAAAAAAGAATAATTGAATCAAGATCCCAACAAGTCAAGATGTATAAGAATAAAAAGTTGGAACTGGTTTAAAAATTTCTCAACACTGATTCACTCACCACCCCCCCTCTCAGTGTTAGGTCTATCCAAAACTGGTCCTCTTAAATGGTATTAGAGAGACGGGTTCACCTCTGTTGAATTATCTACAGTGAAGTTATTCTCCTTTAAAGACATTAGTTTCCTTCCTTGGTTATAAATGTAGTTCACTTTCAGGGATGATTCAGTTGTCCTTTAACATAAAGCTATATCTACCACGACCACGATGAGTAGAAAAAATAAGGTGAAGAGAAAGTTGAATAAGAAGTTCCTCTTATCTAATGAAGAGGAAGCATTTGGTTCTCCATATCTAGCTGAGATTGAAGACACACTAGATCCATCCTAAACTGATCAAGAGGTATGTGTTAGTACATTTATAAATTATTATCATGACGAAAATTCCGACACAAGTGGGGATGATAATTATAAAAAATCATAATAAATATTAGTTGATATATTAAGAATTATTCTACATGTTATTCCGGATGAAAGTGCATCCCTAGTTTGTGATGTATTTCAATGCATTTAGGAAAATATCACTCAGCTAGTAGAAGAATGTTGTGTTTTTAAGAAAGTCTTATATAATTTTTTTTGAATCTTTAAAGCTCCCCATACAATGTTGGAGCCTTTGAAGCAACCAATAGGGGATTTGAATTGAGTTATTCCAAGAGGCTCAAAGTTGTTGAAGAAAAGGAGGGATTCAAGAAGGCTCTAGAAAATAAGATCCATACACTCTATGATGATCTAAAAAAGATAAATGAACTCAAGGAGGTATATTTGAAAGAAGACTCCTTGAAGATCAAAGAACATGACTGTTCATTACAAAACAATTTTAAGATGTATGAAGTTGTTGATGAAAGATTAATGAAGGCTTGTGAAGAGATGATGACTAAGATTTAAGAACAAAAATTCATCCTCAATATGAGATGTCTTGAATTTGAGTATGAGTGGACCAATCTTTAGAAGACACATATTGATTCTCCACAAATAAAGGAGAAAATTGATACAAGTACTCAATGCTTATTGAAAGATTCTTCTGTTCAAAGACCTCCATCACATGACAATAAGATTATGGATTAACTCAATGATATATCTCAAGAAGCTGAGAAAGTAAAGGTACCAACCATACCATTTTTTACACATGATTCTAAAAACGTTTATACAAATTGTGTAGGTTGGAATAAAAATTCTATACAAGTATGGATGAAGAAGAATGATACGAAACCTACAACCACGGATATGGTGGATAGGGGAAATACAGTGGCAGATAGATCCCCAAAGAAATCTCAACAATTCAAGAAGATGATTCAATAACCTTATAAAGAATGTGGGAAGAAGATTATGTTTGTTGGTCAATGCTGCTGCTGTAATAGATTTGGGCATTGTGCACTGGATTGTTGGTGCAATCCCTTAAATGTAAAATCAAAAATAAATCCCATCTCAATGGGGAGAAATCCAGAAAAGAAGAAGAAACATCCATATACCCAGAGGCATCTGTATACTGCAAAAATATTTGGAATGTAATATAACATCTAAATTTTATGCAATAGGAGTGGCCACATGAATGGTGCATGTTCCATTCAATAGGTACCCAAAGAAGATATGAAAAGAATATCGCAGGAGAAGGATAAGAAGAAAAATCATCATTGGGAAGCATTCAGAAGAATATTTTATAATAAAACACTCCCAGGATGACTCTGAGGAAGAAAGTTGAGAAGTCTATGGATTCTAAATCCAAGAAGGTGAAAGATGGTACCTCCAAAATAACTACTATGAAGGATTACACATAGATGAATCCTTATATAAGATTCAAACTTTATGCATCAGTCCCTTATGATATATTGGTGTTTTGGACAGAATATTTGAATGAATAAGAAAGGTGAAAGATGCACAGGAAAATACTGGTGCTAAAAGAAAAAATAAGATTCTATAAGAATGCAAAATATTTCTGTGTGTAAGGAATAATAAGGCTTGTCATATTTTTTGATGAAACCTGAAATTTACTCCATCGAAATATGAATTCCCCAAAAAGATGAGTGTTGCACTAGGAGATTCGTTGGATTTGTATACCCTAGAATAATGAAGATTCACACAAAAATAGAAGGAAGAAACAGTAAGGTGCACACAATCAGAGTCAGTGATAAAACACAATTATTTTGAATATTTTATTAATAATAAATGATATAATTTCCTCACATTGTTCTATATATATTCATTTATGAAATATTTGTGATTAGATCATTCATTTGAAAATTTGATGAAAATTCCATTTTTACCCTTTTAAAATCTACTATAGTATTTTGAATATTAATACTTTAATATTTATTATTTGAACTTAATATTTTGTAACAGTGATTATAAATTAATTTTCTAAATCTTTTATTCAGAACACTAGAGCTAAATAGTGCATTTGGATGGAGTAAATGGGCCATTAAGTCAAAGGTGGGCTGGACTCAGCAGAATGGACATGGGTTTTCTATTGGGGCCATATCCTCTTTATACGGGCTTGGATTGAACCCAAATCATGGGGAATGATCGGGGAAACCATTTGGAAAAAATCATCCTTGTAGAAGGATGTCCAATACATGCGTTTTGGAGGTCAACTAGGTAGTGCAACTTGGAATAAAATATTTGGCTGAGTTTTTCATTTCACACTTAAAATGTTATGTAACCCAAGCCCTCACAAAAACTATTTAAAGGGGGTTTTAACTCATTGATAGGGATGTTTGAGGCATTTTTAAGGTGTTTCCAAAAGGGTGTCTCTTGGGAGCCCCTCAAAACTCTTGGATGAATTAAGTCTTTGTGCAAACCTCTCTTCAAAAAAGGCTCTCCTCTCCCACCTCCTCTTTGTATTTCTTTTTCTTTCATGTTTGTATCATTAATTTTTCATCAAATAAACTTATGTATTCTTCCCTTTTATTCTTCTCTTAATCTTATTAATTGGGATGGAATTAAGAGTGTAGATGAGATTGAATTTTACCCTTTCTATCCTTTTCTCATGCAAAATGACTCCACGATGACCACACCACCCTTGGAAGAGTAGTTTTTAGTGATCGTTCTATCTTCTACCCTCTTCATTTAAATATTTTGAATCATTGATATACTGTAGTTAACTTAATATGATCCATCAATTTTTCTTTTAAATTGTATGAAACTACACAAGCAATTGAACAATTAACACAAAAACACACGAGGTCGAGATTTTGTGTAAATTGTGAGAGCACGATCTTAATCGGTAATAAAAGACCATATGGGATAAATTTTTAGAGATCAAATACAATCTCATAACAAAATTTATCCACATTTCCAAAATGGATATGTCCTCTAATTAATCACTGACCTTAAGATAACCTTAGGACAACAATCAATACAGGGTGCTGCGATTGCGTGTTCCGACGCAAGCCTAGGGTTTAAGTAATTTCATCTTTGTGGTCAAGTTAACTCTATTAGGGTTAGAGGGTTAACAAATTACGATATCATAAAAAGTGAATATTAATTTAAATGATAATTATTAATAAGTAAATGAATAGGTAGAGTTAGATCGATTACACCTTTTCAAATATGTTCTAAAAAACATCTTCTCGTTGAGCTTTGTTAATGAACTTACATTTCAAAATTAAAATAATAAAATCTTCTTCTAGCTAAATTCATATAGATTTATAAAATATAAACAACCCCCATCCATTAAAATAGTATTTTAATTCTATTATATTTTATTTTTACAATTCCTCTAAAAAGTTGTTAAATTCACTACCTCCTTTGAGAAACTACCTTGGTCAGCCACTCTGCTGCACCTAAGTAACCAAAAACTGAATATCATTTTAGGGCACCCACGACAATTCTCTTTCATATTATTCAACTCCATCAGATCCGAACCTTTACAATTTAGAACATTCTAATTATTAAGAGCAAATTGTTTCAAAAGTTCATCAATGTTATAATCTAACTTTTATGGGGGATTTGCTTGTTGTTGGCTTGTGGATGCTTGAGATTCAAATCTCTTTTGGGGTTACTGGAAATACTGCTGGTAAGGTGGAGACAGCATGAAGTTTTTTTGAAAGGGTGCCCTTTGATGTTGTCCAGGGCTATACGTCATGTACGATTTATCCTTCCACCCTTGGTTGTATGTAGGATCAAACTTCTTTTGGGGATATGGTTGTTGTTTTTGCTGCTGATATGGTCTCCCAGGGAACACTGCTGCACAATATTATGTTTTCTGGAGTTGTGGGCAATAGTCGGTTGGGTAGCTTGTCCCAGTGCGAATACCACAAGGTCTGGAAGGAGGGGGTTGGGATGTCTTTTGAGCCAAAGTAATCTGCCTCACCATAGTGGTCAATTCTTCTAACATGGTATCAATCAAATGACTTTCAAGAGAATAAGGATTTACCTGATGTACTCCCATGACATGTGGTGCACATCTATCGCCAAATTGTTTGGAGTTTTGGTGTCACGAACTAGCCCAGTTCAACCCCAAACCGGTCACCTGAGCCGGCCCGCGACAAGTCCCGAAAGGCATTCCCGATCCCCACAGGCTGGCAACTAGTGCCGGGCGTCAAAGCTAAAGAGTTGGGAACAATTTTACCCATAAAATATAAATAAGTAAATACGAATAAATAGAACAAAAGCACTAAAATCTAGCTTCGGAGAGAAATAAAAACAACCAGAAGACGTACCTCCATGTGACCCTTCGGTCACCTCCCAACCAAGGCCAACGTTGCTCCCAAAATGATAAACTCATCCAAGAAAACATGAACACTGGAAACCCGCAACTGAAAATATAAAATAGGCATGAACATTAAAAATGCTCAGCAGGAATGCCAAAGAAAACCACATATCCAACCAAGAACACATTCCAAAAACAATCCCAAAAACACTAGTTTTAAAATACAAATATAGAAAATAGGGTTTTGTTATCTTAAAGGTAAATGGAACCTGATCTACCATTTCTAAACTAACACACGCCACAACCCGTTTTCCCCAAAACAATGCATTTCTTGAAAAAAAATTCAAATCCCTATTTATCACATTTATGCAAAATAATAAAAGGAAATAACTAAATGATGAAAACCAAGTGCAAGTAAAAGTATACCAGCAGATATAAGCAATAACCATGGGAGATCCTAAGAATCCCTAGAAAACCCCTGGACGTACTCGGGATCAGACTACCTGTCGGCATGGTACTCCACAGTCAATAACAAACTGGCCGCCCTAATAGCCAACTAGTGGCATGCCCCAAAAGGCCTACCTACCAAGGGGGGACTAACCCGTCAAATCAGGGTTAGCCAGCAACCGTTACTCAATTCTCAAAAGACCCTCAGGAACCCACGGTGGTTTTAATAATACTGTGTAAGTGGGAGGCCATCGCACGCATGACTCATCTCACCGCACTTGCCAACCCCTTACACGGACACCACTACACGATAATCCTTGAAGGGAAGTCTACCTGTAGAGATGTCCCAAAAATATGCATATATGAAATTCCTTCACATTCTAGAAGGTTCCAACCTGGCCTTCACAACATGCACATTTTCTAAACATTTCGTAAACGAATTAAGTTGCCAATCGGGCACCAACATTTTTCCCAAAGGACGATGCAACCACATTCTTTCCAATGAGTCAACCCAAATAATACAATTGAGTTGGAAGATCCAAATGGGCCACTGAGAAAAATGACCATCTAACTCACACTAAAATCCAACCGGGCTAGTCTCATTCAATTCCGTTTGAAACAACACATTGTTTTACCTTGAAACCTGGTTTTAAGAAAACATAGCATTAATGTGTCATTTTTATTTGGAGGCACATCCATGTGAGCACCTAGTTCTCCCATGGATGTGCCAACATCAAATGGCACCATTTGTTTTTAGAAGAATCACCATAATAACCATCTTTCATAAAACAATTTAGCATTGAAACAAAACTCAATTCTTTCACAACACTTTATAAGATCAAAATGCATCTTTCAAACCAACCATCGTTTCCAAATCATTTCTAAAACAACTTATTGGTTTTTCTTTTTGTTTAAACAAACGCACCAAATTAATTTTACATTTCCAAAACACAATCACTATCAATTTCAACCAAACACATCACAAAGAAATTGATTTAACTTTACCAAGAACCTATGCATTTCATATAAACCAACATCAAAAGCCACTTTCAGAAATTTAAAATAGAAATATAACTATGCCAAATGCTTTTCATAAATACAATAGAGATGAAAATGATATAAAATGATTAAATGAAAACATTCAAGTGCTGATGGTTTGAATAATAAAAGGGAAATGGTTGGAAACACCTACCTCGAACAAAGGTCATGTCAAGCATTCTAACTCAAGCAGAAACTCGCTCACATGCACGCACTTCCACACAGACACACACACACATAGATATATATATATATATCCTTAAACTGATGCACGTGTTCCCCGCGCCATGGGAGACCACGCAAACATAAGATATATATATCTACACATATTCATACCTGGGAATATGCGTGCGCACCTTCAAAACCAACCGCAACTCCCTACAATAGATCCCCGAGACTCAAAACACCACAAATCCCTAAAATAAAATTAATCCAAATAAAGGAATCAATATACGATTCAAAAACCATCTCTATATAAATCACCAAGTTCATAAGTAACACTCAAATAACATCTGCACCGTTTTTATAAAACAACACTAAGGGAAACGCCCTCAAAATCACATCAATATTTGTTAACATAAACATAATTAAACAATCACACCAAAGACTAATTTTAACCAATTACACAAATGCCAAAAACATCACAAAAAAACAATACAAGGATACCATAAGGACTTGAATTACATTTTAAAAATTAACAAGGAACAATTTTTCACTTAAACAATCATAACACCGTAGATGCATGATGACATAAACCAGGAAACGACTCTGGACCAGATAAAGTCCTCAAGGGTCCGCAACACAATTCAAATTTAAATTAGCATAAGAATATATAACAAAGCATAAATATATCTTTACACAAATATTGGCGAGCAGTCTAAAAAGATCTGAATCGCTTCGCCTTCGGCGGCGGTGGACGAGACACGGTCCGACATGACCCGGTAAACCCTTCGCAAACCCGACGAGGGGATTCATGGCCACGCCGGAGCAACGCGGAGGTGCTGAGAATTGTCGCCTTCACCAGAATCGTGCTGAAGAGGGGGCTGGGATCACTGGAAATGCGCCAGAAAGGGGGTTGGGCTCGCCAGAAACGTCTGCGGCTGGTCGAAGGGATGCGGCGGAAGGGAGGGAGGCCAGCGGTTGTAGGGGAGTAGGGAGGCTCCAGAATAGGGCCGACAACGATGATTTCTAGGCAGCAGAAGGGGGGGACGGGGAGCTAGAGGTGCGACGTGCGGGGTCGGGCGAGCCGGGGGGAAGGCGGAGCTGGCAGGGAGCCGGAGGCGGCCAGGAGGCCGGACAGGGGGGGGGGGGGCTTGTGCGACGGACGGGAAAGGGGGGAGGGGGGTGCGGCCCATGACATGCAAGGGGAAAGGGGGGGGGGGGGTTGATTTGGTAGATTAGGTTTCCTTTTTTTCTTAATAACGATAATAATAATAAAAATAATTAGTTAATTATAATAATAATAATAATAATACATATTATTATTATTATTATAAACATATATGCATATATAAATATATATAAACATATATAAACCTACTTATATAAACATAGGTACATATATATATATATATAAACATATATATAACATATAGAAACATATAAAAGTATATGAACATATATGTAAACATATACACACATAAGCATAAAACCATAAAAGATATTTATTTATAAACATATGTTTATATATATACACCTACAAACATATATACACATACATATATATATATACACATAACGTTAAAACATAAACATGTACAAATGTAGATACACATATATATACACATATATGATCATATGATCATACATATACATATATCTACACACATAACGTTAAAACTGGATGACCGTGCAGTATTTGCGCACCGTACGGTACCCAAGAGGACAATGCGTCTTAAACATACGGTGTCCGCGCACTATCCCAAACCATAAACTCATCCCAACATTAAAATTTTAAACCGGGACTCACCCGCACTTATGCAAAATCACCCGACGCCATGAGAAATAAAATAAATAAAATGACTAAATAAAACGGGTGTGACATTTAGGCCATCTTGTCAATCAATGCATGATTAGCTAATGGTGTCTTGTCCACCAATGCTCCTCTATGAACTGGTAAGTAATAATTCTAGAAATCTACCATCCAAACCTACTCCAAATCCAAAGGGGAATGTCAGTGCCATCACATTGAGAAGTGGGAAGAAAAAAACTCACGCTTCTCCACCTACCATTCCACCGATATTCACCTAAACTCCAAAGAATCCCTATTCCATACCAACTGATGAGAAACCCAAGGAGAAATAAAATTTAAGAAAAATATTGATAATGTTCCTCCTAAACATCTTCCATTTCAAAATAGGGTTGTTCAAACCAAGAATATGGTTGAATATGCGATGCAAAAAGAGGTTTTGGACACATTCAAGTGTGTTGAGATCAACGTCCCTCTACGTGAAGCCATCAAACAAATCCCAAGGTATGGAAAATTCTTAAAAGAACTTTGCACCAATCGAAGAGGGCTCAAGGGAAATTAGAGGATCAAACTTGGAAGGATTGTATCAACACTCATTACACCAACTCTAGAAATACCAACAAATTGCAAAGATCATGGGACATTCACCATCACATGTACCATAGGGGAGTTGCACTTCTCGGATGCTATTTGTGATTAAAGAGATTCAATAAATCTGATGCCTCACTCTATATTCTCTTCTTTATAGATTGGTGAGTTGCTGCTGATGAGAGTAGGGGTGCAATTGGTGAATAGAGCTATGAAATATCCAGCGGGAGTCCTTGAGGATGTACTTGTCCGGGTAAGATACATGATCTTTCTAGCAGACTTCTATGTGATCAAAATGAGGATGATCAGGTATGTTCTTGTGCTCCCATTATATTATGTAGACCCTTCCTCAAAACTGTAAAACTATCATAAATGTTCATGAGGGTACACTTTCCATGGTGTTTGGAGATGAAGTTGTAATTTTCAATGTTATGGACTCCATGAAGTACGCCTCTGAAGACCATTATTCTTTTGTTATCTCCCATTTTGAACCACCATGTAAAAACACCAGGGATTTTGATTGTCCTATGCATAGGGAGATTATGGGTATTGGTTATATTTTGATATCTAAGAGTACTTCCACACCTATTTCTAATGAAAAACACTCTCTTAGATTTGATTTTGAAATGGATTCATATTCTGATTTTGGTCATGTGAACTCTAATTATGACATGGATTTTGAGTACGCTGATGGATATGATACTTCATTCTCTGATTTTGATGATGTATATTTGGATACTGATGCTCTTTGTGCACATATTTCAGTTCCTTTTATGTCTCCATCCATACACCACCCCCTACACTGGAACTCAAGCAATTTCCATCAAATCTCAAATACTCATACTTGTTGAGTAGTGAGAAATTACCTAGTATCATTGCTAACAATCTCTATTTTGAACATGAAGAAAAACTTTTGATACATTTGAGGGAGAACATCAGGGCAATCGGGTGGACCTTGGCTGACAAATCTGGTATTAGCCCCTCCATTTGCATGCATAGGATTATTTTGGAGGATGGGGATAAACCGGTGAGGCAACCACAAATGAGAATCAATCCAAGCCTTCTATAGGTTGTTAAAAAAGAGGTTGAAAAATTTCTCGAGGCAGGTATAATATATCCAATTTCAGATTCTAGGGGGTAAGTCCTATTTAGGTTGTGCCTAAGAAAAGTGGTGTTACTTTTGTAAAAAATGAGAAAGAAGAGTTAGTTCCAGTGAGGGTACAAAATAGTTGGCATGTGTGTGTTGATTATAAGAAACTAAATCATTCCACTCCCAAAGACCATTTCCCCCTCCCATTTATTGATCAGAAGCTTGAGAGACAAGCTACGAAGACACACTATTATTTCATGGATGGATTTTCTGGATATTTTCAAGTTCCTATAGCTCTGGTGGATCAATAGAAGACTACATTCACCAGTCCCATTGGCAAATGTTCCTACTGTAGGATGCCATTTGGACTTTGCAATGCCCCAGGTACCTTCTAGAGATGCATGGTGAGTATTTTTCTGATTTTATTGGGACCTTCACGGAGGTATTTATGGATGATTTTATAGTGTATGGGTCTTCATTTGATGAATGTCTAAGTAATTTGGGAGAGGTTTTGAATCGTTTTATTGAGAAGAATCTGGTCCTGAACTTTGAAAAGTTTCATTTCATGGTAGAGAATGGCATTGTATTAGGGAATGTAGTCTCACAACATGTAATTGAATTTGATAAATATAATGTAGATATTATTTCATCCCTTCCAAATCCTACATGTGTGCGTGATGTTTGATCATTCCTTGGACATGCTGGATTTTATCGACGCTTCATCAGAGATTTTTGTTAGACCGCTCTACCCCATTCTTGATTGCTTCAAAAAGATATTGGATTCTATTTGGATGATTAATGTAGGGTATCATTTCATTTGCTAAAGAAGTGTCTGACCACTCCACCGATCATACAGACCTCATGGTGGGACCTTCTCTTTGAGCTTATGTGTGATGCGTCTAACTTCGCGGTTGGAGTTGTCTTATCTCAAAGGGTGGAGGGAAGTTCACATGTGATTTTGTATGCTTCTAGGACATTGGATTCAGCCCAATAAAAATATACCATAATAGAAAATTATTTTTTGCAGTTATATATGTTTTAGATAAATTTCGTTCATATTTATTTGGATCTATTGTAGTAGTTTTTTCTGACCATGCAGCTTCGAGGTACCTCCTAAAGAATCCAGATGCAAAGCCACGACTTATCCGTTGGATGGTCATTATTCAAGAGTTTGACATCGAGATAAAGGACAAGAAGGGTTTAGATAATTTGGTGGCAGACCAAATGAGTAGGCTTACTCACACACCATAGGGTGACACCTTGGACCAGGAACCACTTCAGGACACTTTCCATGATGGGCATCTCTATACCATCTCAGGTACACATCCATGGTATAATGATTTAGTTAATTACATTGTGGCATCTGAAATCCCAGTAAACATGAAGAATCATCAAGTCGAAAATAATAAAAGTGAGTATAGGTTTTATGTGTGGGATGATCCTTACCTCTGGCGCATGTGTAGTGACCAAGTCATTAGGAGGTGTGTTCCCGATCATGATTTCGAGTCTGTTTTGAAATTTTGTCATACAATTGCTTGTGTGGACACTTTAGACTCCAACATACTGCTAGAAAAGTATTAGACTCGGGATTATATTTTCTTAGCTTATTCCATGATTCCCATGTGTTTTCTATGTCATTATCTCGTTGCCAACACACTGGAAACATTTCAAGGAGACCCGAGATGCCCCAACAACCAATTTTATTTTGTGAGATTTTTAATGTTTGGGAAATAGATTTTATGGGACCTTTTTCCAGATAATTTGGATTCTTTTATATCCTTATTGTTCTAGATTATCTGAGTAAATGGGCGGAGGACAAGGCCACAATGACTGAAGATTCTCATGTCGTAGTGGATTTTGTCAAGGATCAAATTTTCTGCAGGTTTGGAGTACCAAAGGCCATCCTCAGTGACCAAGGGATGCACTTTTGCAATAGTAATTTTTCTTCCCTCCTTCTAAAGTATGGAGTGAAACAAAAAACATTAACACCATACCACTTCCAAACAAATGGCCAGGCTGAGGTTTCAAATCAAGAGTTAAAACAAATCATGGGGAAAACCGTGCAACCAAATAGGAAGGTTTAGAGCAAGCGTTTGGATGATGCGTTGTGGGATTATAGGACATCATACAAGACCCCCATTATTATGTCCCCATTTTGGACTGTTTTTTGGAAATCATTTCATCTCCCAGTGGAAGTCGAGCATTGGGCTTATTGGACTATAAAGAAATGCATCATGGATTTGGCCCAAGCTGGAATTCAAAGGAAGTTTCAAATTCAAGAGCATAAGAATATTCGAATGTTATCATATGAGAACTCAAGGCTCTACAGGCAAAGATCAAAATCTGTTCATGATACAATGATCCAGAAATGGGAATTTTATGTTGGATAGAAAGTCTATCTCTACAGTTCACGACTGAAGATGATGCCTATTAAGTTGCGTTCCATATGTTTAGGTCCTTATATTGTATCAAATGTTTTTCCTTATAGTGCAGTAGAGATCACACAAGAGGACACTGGAAGGATATTTACAGTCAATTGGAAACATTTGAAGAGATAAATTGAGGGACTTCCTACTGATGTAGTGGATTTTTTCACACAGCATGACCCCATCATCACATGAGCACATCAGGTTGTTCCTAACACTTTCACTTTTATATTATTTGTCCTATTTAAAAACTCTACATTTCATGTGAATATATCATCTCATGGATTAACATTGAGGGAAATAAAATATTTTAAGAGTGGGGGAGGGAACCTTTTAGTTTAGTAATTTTAATTGTTTTCCTGTTAAAAAAAATTGTTTGTTTTTCAAATTTCCTGGGTTTATTTCCAATTTTATTTGTGTTTTTTTAATTTTTGAGCTGAAATGATTCTCATAACAATTTTTAAACGCATATCAATGAGTGAAACAATTTATCCCATGAAACTGAGCTTAAATTAATGCTGAAATGACTTTGTTTCAAGTTCAAAAATTTAGTAATTTCATGAAAAGTACACTGATTTTTGAATCCCATGCTACATCTCACTATCTTTATATTTGAAACCACTCTCTTGTGAGGCTTCTATACCAATATTTTCATATTATTTACTTTCACCTAACCTATTTATAGTAACAAACCATGCTTGATTTAACCATAATTTGATTTATTCCTGTCAAAACGTGAGGGTTTGAGGTACTTATATTTAAATGATTGAGGCATTTTCTTTATATTAAATCCCCTATTTCAAAGAATCCATTTTTATAATGTCCTAACTTTAAAATTTAATCCTTTTAGCCCTTATAATCCATGAAAATACTATTATGATAGCCACATTACAAACCAATTTTCCCTATCCAACTAACTCTTGAAGTGAAATTGAATAATCTAGTTGAGCTTAAGTGTGGGGGATGCTGCCTTGTGTTGTGCTACCACATTTTGTGATAGTTCAGGTGAAAAATAGATTTCAGAAGAGATGTTTTTGCTACTGAAGAAAAAAATTATATTGAAAGTTGTTCATTTTTGGAGCATTCATGATTAACGAAGTTGTGCCTTTCTGGAGTTTCTAATAGAGGGGGAACGTTCTGCCTATCTCGATCATTCAAGAAAAAAATTGCTTGAGACGATTGGATTTTTTTTGGCTGAAATAATGAAGGGGGATAAATTTCATTGATTTTTCATGATGATGGAGCTGAATTGATACTATGGGGATTGAGGTGAAGACCATATTTAAGTGATAATTATATTAATGCAATTTTGCTTCAAAAAGAGTGAAGCCCTCCTTATTCAGCCTCAGAATTTTTCACATCTATATCCTACAAATTGAAAGCCTCAGAACAACCTAGAAAAGTACACATGATAAAAATATTTCCTGGACTCACATCTATTAGAGATGTTGGAATTTATTAATCCTATGGGGACCCTTGTATGAGTTTGGATGAGAAAGACATTGAAAAAAAATTACATTTGTGTGATAAGAGAAAATTCAAGTGAGGTAAGTGTTTTGTGAATGGGAGGATAAATGAAGTAGAAATATATTGAATGATATAAATGGATTACATGAAATAATTTTTTTATGAGGCAAGATATCTTTTGTTTCTTGGTGTGTAATTGTTTGATCTCATGGATATGTGTTTCAAAATTGGTTTTGAATTGATATTGACGTTTACTTGAAATGAGGTTTTGCCTATGAGTACAAAAGGGTAAGTGTGGGGGTGTTGATAAAACACTAATTTTTTGAATATTTTATTGATAATAAATGATATAATTTAGTCACATTGTGATAAATATATTCATTTATGAAATATTTTGGATTAGATCATTCATTTGAAAATTTGATGAAAATTCCAGTTTTAACCATATAAAATATAAAGTGGTATTTTGAAGATAAATATTGTAATATTTATTATTTTAACTTAATATTTTTAACGGTTTTTATAAAATATGTTTCTACAACTTTCATTCAGGACACTAGAGCTAAATAGTGCATTTGGATGGAGTAAATGGGCCATTAAGTCACTGGTGGGATGGACTCGGAAGAATGGATATGGGTTCTATATTCTGGCCATATTGTCTTAATCTGGACTTGGATTGAGCCCATATTTATAGGAAATCTTAGGGACATGAGTTTCCATAAATCATACTTCTAGAAGGCCGGCCAATTCAGGCATTTTGGAGGTCAACTCGGTGGTGAAACTTGGAATAAAATTTTTGGCCGAGTTTTTTATTTCACAATAAAAAATTTATGAAACCCTAGAACTCACAAAATCTTTTTAAAGGGGTTTTTCACTCCATTAAAGGGCTGGTAGAGGATTTTTGAAGGTGAGTCTGAATGGGTGTCTCTTGGGAGCCCCTCAAAACTCTTGGAAGAAGTATGGCTTTGTGCAAACCTCTCTTCCAAAAAGGATCTCGTCTCCCACCTCCTCTTTGTATTTCTTTTTCATTAATGATTGTATCTAGATTTTTTTTTCAAATAATCTCCTGCATTCTTCCCTTTTATTCTTCTCCTAATCTTCTTAATTGTGTTTTACTCAAGAGTGGATACGAGATTGGGTTCTTCCCTTTCAATCCTTTGCTAATGAAATACGTCTCCACGATGACCACACCGCCCATGGAAGAGTAGTTTTTAGTGACCGATCTATCTTCCACCCTCTTCATTTAAATTTTTTGAATAATTCATCTACTTTAATTCACTTAATATGATACATTAATTGTGTTTCTAAATTTTAAGAAACTAATCAAGCAATTGAACAATTAACACAAAAACATGTGAGGTCGAGATTTTGTGTAAATTGTGAGAGTGTGATCTTAATTGGTAATACAAGACCACATGGGATAAATTTGTAGAGTTCAAATATAATCCCTAAAAAAAATTAAAACTAATTTAAAGAATGGATATGTGCTCTAATTAACCACTGAATATAATCTAACATTTGAACAACAATCAATGCAGGGTGTTGCGATTGCGTGTTCTGATGCTAGCCTAGGGTTTAAGTAATTTCATATTTTATGGTTAAGTTAACTCTCTTAGGGTTTGAGGGTTAACAAATTAGGAGATCATAATTAAGTGAATATTGATTTAAATGATAATTATTAATAAGTAAATTAATAGTTAGAGTTAGATTGATTACGTCTTTTAAAATATTTTCTAAAAAAACATCTTCTCGTGGTTCTTTGTTAATCAACTTACATTTCAAAATTAAAAACAAAAAAATTAAATCTTCTTCCATCAAACATATTCTTGATTTATAAACTATAAAAAACCCCCATTATTTAAATTAGTGTTTTAATTCTATTCAATTTTATTTTCAGAATACCTTTAATAAGTTGTTAAATTCACTTCCTCCTTTGAGAAGTGACCTTGGTCAGCCACTCTACTGCACCTAAGAAACCTAAAACGTAATATCACTTGAGGTCACCCATGACAACGCTCTTTCAGTTAGCATTAAATATTAGTTGTAAATGTGTGAATACGAGAGCATCTAGGTTGATAAAATCATCTCTACCTTGTTTTTCACATTAATGAAGCAGGAAGGATCCACCTTATTCCTTTAAACCATTGTGTATTGTATTTGTTCTTACCATACAGGGAATTGGTGGTGAGGCAATATCATAGGGGGAGAACATGGAATTTAGTGATTAATAAGTTTCCCCTTGTGGGGGAGACATATTAATAAGCTTCCAGTTACATTATCTCAATCATTATCAACATTAGTTGGTATAAATTTCAATTTCTATAATGATTTTATAAAGACTATGTCTTTGGAAAAGGAATTTCATTTTCCAATCTCCCATCATTGGTTACTCTAATTAAATATATTTTTTTTCAAATGGGGATTAACTTAATTACATAGTGACATAAGAAAAATTAAAGTGTTCCAAGGTCACTTATCCTGCTTGTTGCACTTGAATTTTTTTATACCTTTGTTAAAGTGAGTACATGAGTTTCGGGTTGATTATTTCATAAATTATTTTTATCTTAATCCTAGAATGAATGTGGAAAACCCTAAAAGAAAATTTCATTAGTTATCATCTCATGAGGTGTCATATTCAGTGGAAAATGGATAACTTTGATGTCGAAATAAAATCCTCTTGTTTTCTACACCGAGAATTGCTCAAGTAGACATAGAGTGAAATCATTGATGGTGCATTGCTTATGTATGAAATGATACCCTCTCTACCATGAAAATTTTATTTCTTATCAATAAAGGGGAGAGAATTGAAATGAATGTTTGAGATAGAATGAAGTGAAGAATCAAATTCACACATTCATTTAGTAGAAAAACTTTGGGTATTTCAAGTTAATACAATGGGGATATTGTCTGGGCCACTTTAGTTTTTGTGTATTAATTTTTTACAATGGAGTCAATTAGATCAATAAATTTCGATGATGGTTATAGTCACTCAACGAATTGAAATGGAGAATGGAAATTAGATGATTGTTGTGATGCTCTTATGTTCAAAGAACGTGTATCATGTGTGATACATTGATTACAATATTTAAGTAACATACTCATAAAGATAAATGAAGTGATCTTTGGATTAAAAGATACAAAAGGAAACACTGAATAAGGGGATTCATGGGATTAGAATTTGACGAAGAAGATGCATGGCCTTTAGATTTGTCATTTGCTATGGTTTTCTTGAGTTTAATGATTGCCTTTCATTTTTTGGGAATTCTTCCAATTATTTATTATAAGGCCCTACTTAAAAAAGGGGCAGCAATGGAGGCCATTCTAGGACCTCATCACAAGAACATGTGGTACCCTAGGGTCAAATGTACTCGAGGGAATACCTCAAGACCATCCTCGAATGAAATAGTGGCGTGAGTACCTTGTATAATCCCGCATGAGTGGCGCACGGTGATCATACCAAAAAAATGGAAGTATAGTGGGCTCTAGGAGAGCACCTAGCAGAAGAATGGGTGGGCATCATAGTGCGCCCGTAGAGAACCGGTGTGGGGTGACACTAGAGGGGGAAGAAGAAAATTTGGAGGAGTTTTCAGGAGGAATTGATTGATAAAATTTGCCTCTCCCAAATCACCATGTTGATGTGGGGAAACATTTTAATAATGAATATGTAATCTCATCTGCCCATCTCATCTCGCATCTCAGTTTCCCATCAGATCATTTGTGGAATCTGGTCATCTAATCTTCGCTGCTCATCTTATCTGGATCCCTGTGCATTAAAATCTGACCCCTCTAATCCTTCCATGTATTTGAAGAAGTCGCGACGTCATCCTCAACCTCTAGCAATTTCTAGTGTCATTTTATCTCACCAGAGAATAAGCTCGATCACAGTGGATGTCCTCTGACTATAATAGAATGATCTTTTCGGAACCATGAAGGCCACTAGATCAAACCGTGACCATGCATGCATTCTAAGTCTTGCATGCATGAAATATCGAATGAGGTCGAAGAAAAATTAGTTATGAGGCATTAATTATCATCCGAGATACCAGGAGGATATATGAAATATTCATGCCTGAGAATTGTGCATACGATCTAGACACTATTCACAATGATAGGTGCCCACATTTGGATTAAAGGAATCATCCGAGACCTGTGGCTTATCCTTGACCCATTGTTTCGAAATCATGAATGAAAAGATCTCGAGCATTCAAATTCTGGATCTTAAAGGTTGATACATGAATGTTGAATGTGGAAGAGTAGTTTCCCTCACCTACATAAATAGGAGCTTGAGATGAAGAATTAATATGTTCCCTTATACCTGAGATCTCTAATTTCAAAAACAGAGCATCTCCCTATGCACCACTTTGTGAAGAGAAACTAGGAGTCCCATGAGCCTTATTCTCTATGAAGAAGAGTTCTCACATTCCTTTTAATGGTGCTATGAACCTTTGAATTTATTTAGGAAGAAATGACACAACAACACGCGATAGGTTTTGAAAAATCCCATGATGTGCACCATGAAAGGAATTCCATCGTGAGATAGTTCTTGAGATATTCTCTCAGTCTACTTTGCGATGAGGAAAATCTATGCACCTCATGTACAATGAATAACTATGAATCCTTTCATGAAGAATAAAACTCTAGGCCACCTTGGTTTTATATGGTGAAGAAGAACAATTTGTGGTACGCATTTTTACATTCTACTCTTTGCAGGGGTTTATGCTTTGGTGGAGGAGAGATGTCTAAAACACAGTTCTACATGCATGTGTATTATTTAAATAATATCATGACCATACATTGATTGTTTAAATAATAATATCACACACAAAAATGTTTTCACCCCTTTGGGATGTAATAAACACACACAAACACCCTAACTTAGTGAAAGAGGAATAATGAAATGAAAGAGGAGGAAGAAGCCAAGTGTGTGAGCTTAAAGTACAATACCAATTAAGGGTTCTCACACAAGAAGAAGAATATGTGGATGTATGAATGAATTCATGAACATGCATATGATAAGACACTCCAAATAAAGCCACAAAATTGTGTGTATACATATGTGAAGAAGGAGAAGGAAGAGTTCAACCCTAATTTCATATGCATGATCACATGTATACATGAACAAAAAGAATAAAATTGATTCAGATAATGCCAAATGAACTAATATCCATTGGCTAATTAATCACATAGGTGTGTGTGATTTTATCCAAGAAGAGAGAAGATGTTTTAGTGCATTTTTTTGTTGCACTAAGAATAAGAATGAATAAGTCTAGTGTACATAGTATTTCTCTAGAATCAAAAAGAATGAAAGAAGGAAGAGTTAATTGCCTACTGCATTGCATGAAATGTTGTTCAGGGCACTACATATGATCAAGATCAGAACCAAACTTTTGAAAAATGAAGAAGTATGTCTCCATATGTAGTATAAACAACCATCAAGAGGCTACAACTTGGACTAGTCTATCACCAGTCCAGGGAAGATGATTGTTTCCCACCCCCTCCAAAGTGTAGTGACTCACACTGGCTAGAGGATTTTTTTCTTAGCCACACCATTGTAAATGAATATCACATTATAGTGGAGAATACATGCACTAGTCATACCCATTCATGTCAATGACGTAGCTACTCTTATTGAGAGGCGAACCATGTAAAAATATCATATGCATATTTTTACTATTTTCTATTATTGCATGCGACATGTAAAAGAAAATAAGAGAATCATGATCCTAACAAGTCAAGAGGTATAAGGATGAAAAGTAGGTATTGGTTTAAAATGTCCCTAACATTGATTCAACCCCTATAAGTGTTAGGTATATCCAAAAATGATCCTATCACTTGAATGGTTTAATAAAACCAATATTGATTCTCTTGGTAAAAGGAATACATAAGGATTCATGATGAATAATAAAAAAAATGAGGGAAAATGGTGTCGGCTACCCAATCCCACAAGTTAATTTTAAAAAACCAAACATTTTCCTTATAAATGAAATATAAAACCATGAAGAAGAATAGAATTTGATGATGTGGTCTCAAATAAATTCAAAAAAACCCAAAAAATTCATAACAAGGGTAATAACCACCATTACATTATATTTTATTATTTTCCATGTCTTCATGGATCAAAAAATTAGACCCTTAAGTTTTTGTGTTAAGATCACAGTTAATCTCTTGAGTTTTTTTGATAGCCTCTTGACTTAACGTACTTATAATGAGTCCATCCCTCTCTCATGTATCTAATGTATGAATATCTGGGATAATCCTTCTATTGATAATAGTATCCATCAACTAGTAAAAGTAGTTCTAGATGATGATAGGTCCAAATTTCTTAATGGATATAGAAACATTTACCTTTAATTTGAGAATGTGGATATTCAGACTGGAAACCTGGGGTAAGGGACCCCCCAAAAGTAGTCCCAAAAGAATCCAATAAGATCCCCTTTTATGAGGTTCTAAGAGGATAAATTAAAAGATCGACCAAAGATTTCATGGATAGGGTAATTTTCTTGATTATGATAATTAAGGATTTCTCACACATCATTTTCATTAAGAATGTAGCAAGATGACTCATTGTTGGAGTAAAAACATCTCTGGGAAAGGTATTAAAAATATTGGAAATGTAACATGGGAAACTCACATACAATAGAGGAATGACCTCAATAAGGATGTCTTTAAATTACCCCATGACCATACCCCTAAAAATCTCAGGGTCATTGAAGAAGGATGTATCCTTGCTATAGATATTAATAGAAAATAAACATTTCTTTTATTTTACATAGTCGTAAATGAATGAATAATTCTTTTCTCCTTCCTTGAACCAGAAGGATCTATATATCCCATGCACAATTCACTCTTTTATACAGATAAGATCCATATATTGAATATTCTGTTGGGATATTTTGTAGAATTTTTCTTAATTCCAAGCATCATCTATGATGGTATCATGTAGATCAATGTCACTTTGGATATGAACATGAGTATTAATATGGTTTGCCTTATCCACAAACCATTTCAGAAGGTCTCCCTTAAGTCACATTAGATTATTGTGAAAGCATGAGCAAGACAACTTACCAATAGGGTTACTATATGACTCATGATACACTGAATGAAAATCATGATACTAGATCCATAATTTTAATTATAAGAACTATTCTCTTAACTTCTTATATGAACCACGATTAATGAGGATGGTATATTTTTGTGAAAGCACAAACCCGATAAGAGAGAGATACATTGGGTAATAGAGAAATGGCTTATAGGTTTACAAGAAATCTACCAACCCAACTCATAATAAATCATGTACCCATATGATTATTTCGACACAAAAACTTATCACCCAAGAATCTAAGAACCAATAGTTCATTCCTAGAGGAAAATGGAGTTAAATATTCCCTATATCATCAAGGATGAAACCCACCTACATTCTTCAAGGATTGGCACATGATGGTATTAATGTTACCTCTCATGATCTTAGTTTAGTCGTTTTCATCTAATGAATCTAGGTTCCACTAGATAATTTTTCTTTCACATTCTTCTCACATCGAATAGATGAATGTGAATAAGACACCTAAACATCCATACATCAAATTAGTTAATATGTGTCGGTTGTACACCTTAATAAATTCCACCATGGTATAATTATTCCAATAGATCAGAATATTATGGTTGACATCTCCGACATACAAGGAGTTATGGAGAACTATTCTATGAGATGACATATCAATCATAGAAGAGGCCTTTTTAAGCATCAACCCCACTATAAGAGCAGCTTTGTTACATCGAATTTATGTAGATAGAATTTCAGTTTGAACACGGAACCAAAGCCCTAGGATTTCCAAATTACAGTAGATATCATTTGAATAGATTATGGCTGGTGATGGAACTTATAGTTAGTGCAAACCATTCATAAAAAGACGCGGTAGATATGGAGATCTTATAGTGTGACCTGGTACAAACACCACTAGAAATGGGGGATGGAGGAGGCGTATATAGATTTTAATCCAATGGAGTATGAAATAACAATCTGAATCTATTGGTAGTATCTATGGGAGAGGGTAGGGGGAGGGTGATCAAAATGAATTGGGTATAGTAGAAGGGCTTTTGGGCTCTACGTAAAATTTCCCAGGATGTCAGGAGGATTTTACCTAAATAAAACCATCACTGACATTCTTGGGAGGTGGAAGCATGATTTGTCTGTAAGGGAATATAGATAGTTATAGATACCGAAGTACATATAGAAGAAACTGGTAAGGAATTAATTTGTACAAGGACACAAGGATCTGAGGGTGTAAGGGGAAAAAGAATGTGTAGGGAATCCATCTATATAGGAGGAGAAGTAGGGGGAAGGTGGACGGTAGAGGTAGCGGTCACCAAGGAAGACGAAGTAGAGTTAGGTGGGTTGATGTAGCACAATATAAAAAATGATCACTAAAAGGGATCTCTATCAACCAAGGTGAGAATACATTTGATTACCATTTATG
The DNA here is from genome assembly GCA_963277665.1 of Viscum album. Taxonomy (NCBI): domain Eukaryota; kingdom Viridiplantae; phylum Streptophyta; class Magnoliopsida; order Santalales; family Viscaceae; genus Viscum; species Viscum album. Next base: position 594,978,246 of record OY728159.1, on the reverse strand, counting down.
GAGATCAAAAGCGATCTGGCCTTTGAATATATAATAAGAACAATATTATGGGGACGCCAGATAATGTAATGTTTTCCATTCAAAAATATATGCTCCAACCAACAAAAGGATGAGATGTAAGGGAGATTTAAATATTTTCATCTCAAAAATGATATATACCATCAGTCTATCTATGAAATAGAGGGTGTAGTCGTTAGATCATAAAAACGATAAAAAAATATCACATACACTACACTTGAAGGCCATATAGTAAAATTAGAGAAAAAGGTCCAGAATTCTTATTGAGACAATTGAATGATGAGATTCATGACCAAGATGAACCTCCCTCATCCATTAAAGTGGGGGTGAAACATCATCATCCAATTGAATAGGACTCCATAGAACAAGAATACCCAAATTCTTCTATTGATGCGATCATCACACATATATAATGATGGTTTAAAATCGATAACCTGGATAGATCTAATAAACCCCATGAGTGAATAGTGTTTTGCAAAAAAATGAGAGAGTATTTTTGAACCCCCAATATTGTAACTAATTTCTACCAATGAAGGTATGTTGCCTACTAAAATTCCACCACATAGATAAAAGAGTGCGATTCTTATCCATTACTCTTGACTAATTTGAATCCAAGGAAACATCTAGAAGAGGGGAGAATGAAACATTTATATCCAGTGGTCGTAGAAGAACATATTTTTGAAAAGGACATCCAAACTCAACCATGACCTAATTGATGCAACAAGATTTCAAAGAAGTTGGAATTAATGGATCATGGTGTTGATCAAGGGGTGGAGGTGTGGACGATGCTGACCATAAGGGTGTTACCAATGTAGATGGGATGGCTAGCTCTGAGAGAAATGTTGGTTTGTTTTTTGAATCAATTCGAGGCATATTGGGCATGCTCAATTTGTTCAGTGTCATTGGATTTACCATGACACATGATACTTAGTTCTAACAAAACCATGAAATATATTTTCGACAAAATTTTAACGAGACTGTTATAATCTAAAATTAGACATAGTAATATTAATATTAATTACTATTTTTTTAGATATTCACTATAATGTTTTTATATAAAGGAAACATATTTCATAATAAACTACATAATTTTGGTAATGTCTTTTAATGTTTGAATATACTATTTTCTCAAAGAAATGTTTTTTTATAATTTTTGTAAAAAATAATAACATTATTTTAGGAAACATTAATATAGATAATTTGATAAAATAAACCTCATTCTTGAATCCCTAGTTCCATTATTAGTAATGGGATAATTTTCATGCTTTTTTGGAAAAGTTTCAGTTTTAATGAATAGTGAAAAATGATATGTTTTAATATAAAAATTCTTTTTTATTTAATTTCTTTATAATATTAAATATTATTTTAATGTTGTTTTGAAATTTAATTACATTAATTATACATATATTTATATAATTTCGGTTATTGGAATCATTTTTATATTTAAGTATAATATAAAAACATTCTAAACTTTTTTAATATTTTCACCTTCAAGACATGATTTCACATCACATATACATGATTAATTTTAAATTAACCTTTACCAATTATAAAATACTAATTTGGAAAAATGGATTATTTATTTTTAATTATTATAATTTATACTTTCTAATATGTCCATCTTAATTTGTGTACAAAATGGATAGTGAATGAAATAAAAATTAACTATTGCGGTTAAGTTAAAAATGGGTTTACCGGGGGTTAAAAAAATAATGCTCAATTGGTACAATGAAATTGTCTAAAACTATTGTATGAAAATATCTTGGGAATTCATATAACACCTTTTGATATTTTGTATTATCTATTTTCGGAATTAATTTAAAATTTTTCTATTTTTCTTTTCACGCAACATTGAATATAGTTTGTGTTATATGAAAGCACCAATTTATTCTTGCATTGGATGCAATATAAAGTCATGCCTGGAATAAACAATAGACATTGATAGATTGGGGTAAAGAATTATTATTTTTTGTATTATATAGAATATTGAGTGTCATTGATAGATTCCATTACAATCAAGTTCGAGTTTTAACAAAATAAAATATACAATTAATATTATAATTGAAATATTATTATAGTTATCAGCTAGCCGTTGTAATGGATTTTTTGAATAATATTAACTAAATCCTAAAAATATGATTTACACATGCATAAAAATGAATCCTTTGGTTATCATTTAGTTAGAAATGAAATTAAATACTATTCGGAAATAAAGAAATTATGTTTCTTTGAAAACGATTTTCTATGTACAAATCTATTTTATATCAATTTATTTTAAACCAATTTGAGGAATAATATTAATTAAATTTATATATTATATATTCTATCATATTTTTTTGACACTTATCAAATATATTTTATATCCATAAGATAATAATAAATCTCATTTTATGATTAAAAAGGTTTATTTTTCAAAACGGTAATTTTACCGCATTTTAATTGTGCTCTAATATTAAATATAATTTTTGAAACTTTTATAAATTTTATTGGATTTTTTTACAAATTTATATTTTAAAATTTACTTTTGGTCATTTATTTTTATTTTTTAAATACTTTTTCTATTTTTATGAATAGTTAATAATACAGTATTTTAGTTTAAAACTATATTTTCATCCAATTTATTAACATAGTTAAATTATGTTTAAAAATTATTTTAAATTATAAATGGATCAATTTTGTATAATTTATACCCTTTTAGTTAATTGTAAGTAATTTTACAATGAAATTTTATATATAAAATCATCATACTTTTCAACTTTTACTTTAAAGAAACATGCTTTGTCTACCCATCTACAAGAATGCATTTAAATTAATTTTTGCCACTATTATTATTGAAATGTAAGAATATTTAGATGAAAATTTGTAATAAAAATAAAATATATGATCTAATATGGTCCAATTATTTTGTCAAAAAAATAAATAAATTTTTGAATGTAATTAAAATTAATTAAATTGGTTATGAAAAAAAATTGTTTACTTAGTAGTTAATCTTCAATAATAAGAGTCCCAATGTCCTAGAAACTTATTAAAACCAATTGAATTGATATTATTTGACCATATCCCATCATGGATATATTTTCAATCATTATTTATGTCCCATGATGTAAGGGAGACCTCTCAATATATTTTATCTTTTTATATTTTTATGAATGTCACTACTCCTCCACATTAAAAAGAACATACACCCTCACTTATTGACTGTAACGCCCCGACCCCAGCTGCCCAGAGTCGGTGCATTACTTCGTAACATTGGCATGATCACAAGAAAGATCAAATCTCGAAAGACCGATTGGTTTAGTATCCTTGGAAACACTAGATATATTCATAAGGTTTACATTACATCATTAAACGAAAAACTACTACTACAACATATTGTATCCATAATCCACACTCATATCCCCACATAATATCCCTGCAGGTCATTCATAATTTACTTCTTCACTTCCTGGGAAAAATAAAACATAGAAAAGGGGTGAGCTCAAATGCCCAGTAAGGATAACAATATAGCGGAAACTTTCATAAATAAGAATAAACATTTAAGGCAATGTATAACTAAAACAAAAGCCTTTAAAACTTGAACTTTCAACATAGTATGGCATAAATGAAATGAAATAATGCCATTTACTTATTCACATGGTTATTCTACTAATCGAATAATCACATGAAAAATCAATAACCACTTTCATAATGATGGAATGCATAATGCCAGACTATCATAACCACATAGCCAAGGCCTCGTGCCAAGACTACAAATAAGATTTTGTCAAGGCCTTGTGCCAAGACACTAGTTTGTCTCATGAGACCTACCGATGCATCGAGGAGCTATAGCGGGCTCCACCCGTCACATATTAAGTCCAATGCATTCCCATATGAAAAGGTTTAAACATAACATAAACATTCGTATTAAAACTCGCATACGAAATGTCAATACTTTCACCATAAACTACGAATGGTATAAAAATAGAACATCCACAGTCAAACATATCACAAAACCTTCAATACAATATAGAAGTTTTGTATCATAATAAATCAACTTCAAATAATCTTAAAATCCATCAAAGGATGTTGACATAGATGAAATCAAAATTCTTTTTAAAGAAATATCTCCTTTTATTTTGAAATCATTTAAGATCCATATAAAATAAAACATTTTCTTTGAAAATATTCTTATAATCTTGTAAGGGAAGCTTTGAAGATTTTATAACGGCGTAAAATAACCGCACCCGCCGTATAAGTTAAAAAAAACATTCTTACCTCAATTCTGTCGAAAAGGTTAAAAAGGACCTTGTTTTGAAAACGACGGAAAGATTCCTTTTTAAACCTCATATAAAAAGTCAAAAAAGGGTATAAATGACTTTAACCCATATTCTTGTAAATAGTAAAAATGTTTTGAAATACATTTTTAAGAAACATGGATGTGGATGATAAAGATATCCCTAGATTATTACGTATAAACAACCTCAGATAATGAAGAGATTGTGAAATAAACCCTTACCTTGTACTTTTCATTGGTTGGGGTAGGTTAACCTCCTGTATAATGGTGAAATAATTGTTATTAAATTATAAAAGAATCATATATATTAATATGATATCATATATGATCTTTTAACATTGATTTGTTAATAATATCTTAGAATTATCGTCGTTTCGGGTGTTAACTTACTTGTTTTCTTTTATATGTTTTGTTACGTAAGACATGTTTGTAAAGGATAGGTTGTATATTATTCATATCCAGAATGATATCAAGTCCTTAAACATCATTTTTAAATCATCAAATGATAATTATACTTGAATGGATACGATGGAGAATGAATCTCATCGCGTTCGTGGAGACGGTAGTCCGTACGTACGCACGAGCGACAATATCATTATTTTGATATTAAAATAATATATAAATGGATGGTATATCATATATACAGAATCATTAACATGTTATATTTACTATTTACATGAGTTACACATCATTATTATACCCATCCAAATAATAATATATTGAATAACAATTACACCACGACGTGGAGACGGTAAGCCGTACGTACGCACGTATGGTGACATGTCATTCAAAGGGTGGATAGAATACTGAATATGGTTGTACCATATTTATAATAACATCACAGTATATGTAAGATACTGGAGTTATTATTTTAGAATGGTAAGAACAAAGAAAGAGGAAGTGGAAGAAGAAATGAACTTGGAGAAGGGTGGTGAAATCATTACCTCTTCTTCGGGTTCTTCCTTTTGATTTGATCAAAAGGGCTCCTTAGGTTGGCTTTCTGATCAAACTAAGGCCTCTAGGTTGTAGTGAGGGATGTTGGGAGAGTATTTGGGCAGATTTTGGCCGAGCCAAAAGGCTTTGAAGGTGTGAAGAAATGAGAAGGAGGAGTGACCTTTTATAAGAGGGGTGAGGGGCACCTTTGGAAAAGTTAGAAATATTAATTTATAATAAATTCATATTCGGTTTCTAAAGGCTCAAAAGTTTATTATTCAAAAGTTAAGGTGGGGATAGGTCGAAAACCACTCATCCAATAGAATTTAGACAGGTTTGGGTACTTATATTAACCTTATCTTTAAGTATTAACTCTAAGTTAATTAGTTTCACTTTTACAATGTCTCTTTGTATTTTTTTATAATATGGTTAATAAACATACTATATACATCCAAGAGACCCCCAAGTGGTCCATTAATGATTAACCTATCCTTATATAAGTCTCTTGTCCTAACCTTAGATTTTTAGGAATTTAATATCAATTAATAATATAATATTTGTTTTAAAAACTCTTTTTTGTCAATTTTGACACTATTCAATAGTTGATTTTTTTGAAACTCATAACAGCTTGATTACTTCGTAAAAAGTCAATTACATCACTACTAATATATCATATTATCCTAGAAAATTAGTTAAATTCATTAAAAGTTTCATATTATATTTTTTTGGGTATTTATAATATCAATTATTTTAATTTTTCACTATTATAGTAATTACTGAATCATCATTGTGTCATAAATAAAATATATTATTTAATGTCTAAAAATTATAAATAAAATATCATTATGTAGGAAATCTTTGTATCTTTCTAATGAATATTTATAATCTAAAATACAACTTATATAACCCTATGTAACAATTGTTTTGCTAAAATATATATGCTTGTGTCATTTTTGTATTCATTTTTACTTAATTAAAATAATGTGTCATTATCACTTACAAGTGGATCCATGGGGTCCCAAAATTGACACAAAGATGCCCATGGTCGACCATGTATCAACCAATAGGGTTAAGACACGTTTTAGGGTAATTTAGTATTATTATAATATTATTTTTTAACCCTTATTTACCGGATTTACCCTTAACCATGGTAAATAAAATATTTACCGCAGTAATTATTCAAAATGTCTAAAAATAAAAGTTACCTATTTACAAAATTTGAACATCCTGATTCCAAATATGGAATCAATTTTCCTAAATTCAAAACCCAAAAGTGGCAGAAATTAATTTAAATTTAATTCCCGCTGTCAAAATAAAAAGCGTGTTTTTAAGAGATAATAACTACCAAAAGATTGACACTTGTTTATGTTCGGTTTAATTGTAAAATTATGTCCAATGACCAACATTATATAAAATAGTAAAAATATATTCTAAATATACTTTAAAACCACTCAAATTCATAATTTATTACTATTAATTATTTTGATTAAAAAAGTTGTTTTTAATTAAAATTTAGTAATTTTCACTATTCATCAAAATATGAAAGTTATCCGAAAAGTACCCAAATTTCACCTTAGGCTAAATTTGATATCCCGAATCCAAAAATGAAGTCCATTTTAAAATATAAAATATATATAACTTCAAAAAGTAGGTATTACTATTCATAACAGCTAGTTTGATTGGTTACGGTGTGTTAGAACTCGAAGTTGCGTACAACACACGCTACTATTTTATTCAAAGGAAACCATACCGTGGAAGCTTGGGATGTTTCATTTTAAATTTTTTGATGTATCCATTTATTCAAAAAGTTTAAAATATTGTATTTAAAAAGGTTTCACTATCAAAAGTTGATAAAGGTGCAATACTGAAAATGAATCTGTTCTTGCATTATGACTAAGAAACTCATAATATGGATTCTAAAATTATCAGGATTATATAAAGTTTAAAATTTAGTTAATACTATTCATGACCTCTTTTAATTGCTTTTGTTTGGTAAGTCATGGTGCAATTGAACTCAGTGTTGCGTGTAGTGCAAGTTATTGAATTATTTTGAAGAAATAACACACTATGAAATCCTGGGGTGTTACATTCTCCCCTCCTTCAATAAATTGCGTCCTCGCAATTTGAAATTGTTCTTCAAAAATAAAAGGTTGAAAGTAGAAAATATATTTGTGGGAAAACCCACATCGGAAATTGGGTTACTAAAATTTAGTCTTAATATGAGGAAAAGAGAAATCAAAGGGTCACCACCAAATTATGATCTCGATTAGGAGAACATTGGTGGAAATTAGAGACATATAATCGGAGGAAAAACGTAAATATTTATAGGTAGTGATTGAGGTCATCAATCACAAACAAGTATAAAATTGAGGTCCTTAAACTCATCAATCCATGATGATTTGAAGTACCATCGGTTCAACAAAATATATGGTATTGGGACAACACATTTTTGACATTTCAAAATATCTTAGTTGAAATCCCACATCGAAAAATGAATTAATGAGGCCTATATTTAAAATAAAGAGTGGAAAGTATGAAGATTACCGAAAATAACACATACTAGGGTTCCATGTAAGAAAATATGGATATGGAAGAAAAATCTAGCCATCAATTATCTGATGGAGAGTGGTAGAGAACATGGCTATGAAAAGGCCAACAATCCCAAAGCCATAAATTAGTGATGATTTAAGGTACCATCTAGGACAACATTTTTGTTCTAAGTTCCTTTTATTAATGATGAGGAATTTATTTATGAGATTGGCTAAGATCATAAGGAGATATACTTAGTTTATAATTAGAGTTTTATCCATTAATAAATTTCTACCAAAACTCATCATTCACTCGTAAAAAAAAAATTCTATTTATACTATTCATAGAGGGTTCCAAAATAAACGAATTTATAATTCATCTACCAGATCTTTTAAAAATCTACTTTATTTAATCCAGGACATCTCATGGGATAGTGGTAGGTGATACACCCTTGTCGCCCTTTGGTTGCGGGTTCAAGTCTCGCAGCCTTGCCGGACGCGACGGGTTGCCGCCCGACCTCCGGGTTGTCCTTTTATGGAAATCCAAAATAATCCAAACTAGAACTATCCAAAATACTTCTGTCCAAACTCACAGTCCAACATTCATAAGGAAGGTAAACATAATATAGATCCTTTTTACCCCGTAATAGCATATGAATACCTTCATCATGTATTACCATATTCCTTATTGATTACATTCATGCTCCCTTATTCCATATAGAATGCTGGATATACTTCATTAATCCAAAAATGTTTTAAACCCCAACAATGATGGAATATACAAATCATTAATCAGTTCCAAGGTAGTCAAGAATATCCAATATAATTTATCCAAAACAATCACATATTATTCCAAAATCACTACCTCAGTATCAGAACTATATTATGGTTTATCATTCTCTCAACCATATATTTTCCAAAAATCTATCCTGCTAATGAGTCATTTTTCTTTGTTCCACACAATCTCAAGTCCTTAATGAAATAGTACTGCAGTACAATCCTTATATACTCCATGATTATTGTAACAAGTACATTGTTGATACAACACTCAATTGACATAATCAATATAAGAACTCTAATCATCCCTCTTCATCTGTGGTAGTATCATAACATGATTATTATCCAATAACATCATTTGCGGCATAGTCTGATGACTGGGACATAGGTTCGCGTAGTGTCCAAACTCCTTGCAAATGAAGCATTGTACATTTGAAACCATTTTCTTACCCTTGCAGTCACGTACTTTGTGCCCTTTTCCTCCACACTTATAACAAACTCCCATTCCTTTCAGGCAAGTTCCAGGGTGTTTCTTTCCACAGTTACCACATATGGGAAAATTCTTCTTTTCCCTCTTCCCATTATCCATCTTTCTCTCTTCCATCCTTTTCTTCTCTTGCTTCCCTTCAAAGCCATAGGACTCAGTAAACTCTTTACTTATCTTATCAACACATGATATTATTTCTTCATATGATGATAATACATGGGAGACTATTTCTCTTATAAATTCTAGCTTAAGACCATGAAAGATATGATCCTTCCTTCTCTTTGGATCATGTGCATTTCTGGAGTTCTCATTCCTTCTACTGGGCGCCATTTCTAAACAATGGCATACACTAGATCAGTTTATGAATCAAAATACATAATCCCATACTTATAAAACACTTAACATAAATTGAACTATTTGTGGATATAATCCATAATCATAATAATGTTTTCTTTGAGGAAGTATATACTCATAATCCCTTCAAAATGATTTGTAAAGAAAATGAGAGTTATCCTTATCATATCCCCCGGGAGTGTCGTAACCAAGAGTGCAGCAAGGCCCGTTGTCGTGCACCAGTTCCCATTAGAGTCTAGCTCAATGCGGTGTTTTCGGGTTTTACCCCTAGGTACATCTGTGCCAGAGCCGCCTCTACCTGCTCGTATCCAGACAGGGATGTATTGCTCGAAAAACTCACAAAATCTCTACAATACCAAAATTCTAGGAAGTTCTTCTATACTAATCCTCAAAGTTAATCTTAGGTCTACGTGCTCTAATCAGAGTTTATCTAAATCTAGCTTCCAAGGTTTGTACTAAACTTCCTCGGATACCAACTGTAACGCCTCGACCCCAGCTTCCCAAATTCGGTGCATTACTTCGTAACATTGGCATGATCACCAGAAAGATCAAATCTCGAAAGACCAATTGGTTTAGTAGCCTTGGAAACACTAGATATATTCATAAGGTTTACATTACATCATTAAACGAAAAACTACTACAACAACATATTGTATCCATAATACACACTCATATCCCCACATAATATCCCTGCAGGTCATTCATAATTTACTTCTTCACTTCCTGGGAAAAATAAAACATAGAAAAGTGGTGAGCTCAAATGCCCAGTAAGGATAACAATATAGCGGAAACTTTCATAAATAATAATAAACATTTAAGGCAATGTATAACTAAAACAAAAGCCTTTAAAACTTGAACTTTCAACATAGTATGGCATAAATGAAATGAAATAATGCCATTTCATTATTCACATGGTTATTCTACTAATCGAATAATCACATGAAAAATCAATAACCACTTTCATAATGATGGAATGCATAATGCCAGACTATCATAACCACATAGCCAAGGCCTCGTGCCAAGACTACAAATAAGATTTTGTCAAGGCCTTGTTCCAAGACACTAGTTTGTCTCATGAGACCTACCGATGCATCGAGGAGCTATAGCGGGCTCCACCCGTCACATATTAAGTCCAATGCATTCCCATATGAAAAGGTTTAAACATAACATAAACATTCGTATTAAAACTAGCATACGAAATGTCAATACTTTCACCATAAACTATGAATGGTATAAAAATAGCACATCCACAGTCAAACATATCACAAAACCTTCAATACAATATAGAAGTTTTGTATCATAATAAATCAACTTCAAATAATCTTAAAATCCATCAAAGGATGTTGACATAGATGAAATCAAAATTCTTTTTAAAGAAATATCTCCTTTTATTTGGAAATCATTTAAGATCCATATAAAATAAAACATTTTCTTTGAAAATATTCTTATAATATTTTAAGGGAAGCTTTGAAGATTTTATAACGGCGTAAAATAACCGCACCCGCCGTATAAGTTAAAAAAACATTCTTACCTCAATTCTGTCGAAAAGGTTAAAAAGGACCTTGTTTTGAAAACGACGGAAAGATTCCTTTATAAACCTCTTATAAAAAGTCAAACAAGGGTATAAATGACTTTAACCCATATTCTTGTAAATAGTAAAAATGTTTTGAAATACATTTTTAAGAAACATGGATGTGGATGATAAAGATATCCCAGTAGATTATTACGTATAAACAACCTCAGATAATGAAGAGATTGTGAAATAAACCCTTACCTTGTACTTTTCTTTGGTTGGGGTAGGTTAACCTCCTGTATAATGGTGAAATAATTCTTATTAAATTATACAAGAATCATATATATTAATATGATATCATATATGATCTTTTAACATTGATTTGTTAATAATATCTTAGAATTATCGTCGTTTCGGGTGTTAACTTACTTGTTTTCTTTTATATGTTTTGTTACGTAAGACATGTTTGTAAAGGATAGGTTGTATATTATTCATATCCAGAATTATATCAAGTCCTTAAACATCTTTTTTAAATCATCAAATGATAATTATACTTGAATGGATACGATGGAAAATGAATCTCATCGCGTTCGTGGAGACGGTAGTCCGTACGTACGCACGAGCGACAATATCCTTATTTTGATATTAAAATAATATATAAATGGATGGTATATCATATATACAGAATCATTAAAATGTTATATTTATTATTTACATGAGTTACACATCATTATTATACCCATCCAAATAATAATATATTGAATAACAATTACACCACGACGTGGAGACGGTAAGTCGTACGTACACACGTATGGTGACATGTTATTCAAAGGGTGGATAGAATACTGAATATGGTTGTACCATATTTATAATAACATCACAGTATATGTAAGATACTGGAGTTATTATTTTAGAATGGTAAGAACAAAGAAAGAGGAAGTGGAAGAAGAAATGAACTTGGAGAAGGGTGGTGAAATCATTACCTCTTCTTCGGGTTCTTCCTTTTGATTTGAACAAAAGGGCTCCTTAGGTTGGCTTTCTGATCTAACTAAGGCCTCTAGGTTGTATTGCGGGATGTTGGGAGAGTATTTGGGCAGATTTTGGCCGAGCCAAAAGGCTTTGAAGGTGTGAAGAAATGAGAAGGAGGAGTGCCCTTTTATAAGAGGGGTGAGGGGCACCTTTGGAAAAGTTAGAAATATTAATTTATAATAAATTCATATTCGGTTTCTAAAGGCTCCAAAGTTGATTATTCAAAGGTTAAGGTGGGGATAGGTCTAAAACCACTCAACCAATAGAATTTAGACAGGTTTGGGTACTTATATTAACCTTATCTTTAAGTATTAACTCTAAGTTAATTAGTTTCACTTTTACAATGTCTCTTTGTATTTTTATATAATATGGTTAATAAACATACTATATACATCCAAGCGACCCACAAGTGGTCCATTAATGATGAACCTATCCTTATATAAGTCTCTTGGCCGAACCTTAGATTTTTAGGAATTTAATATCAACTAATAATATAATATTTGTTTTAAAAACTCTTTTATGTTAATTTTGACACTATTCAATAGTTGATTTTTGTGAAACTCATAACAGATTGATTACTTCGAACAAAGTCAATTAAATCAATCCTAATATATCATATTATCCTAGAAAATTAGTTTAATTCATTAAAAGTTTCATATTATATTTTTTTGGGTATTTATAATATAAATTATTTTAATTGTTCACTATTATAGTAATTACTGCATCATCATTGTGTCATAAATAAAATAAACTATTTAATGTCTAAAAATTATAAATAAAATATCATTATGTAGGAAATCTTTTTAGCTTTCTAATGAATATTTATAATCTAAAATACAACTTATATAACCCTATGTAACAATTGTTTTTCTAAAAGATATATGCTTCTGTCATTTTTGTATTCATTTTGACTTAATTAAAAGAAAGTGTCATTATCACTTACAAGTGGATCCATGGGGTCCCAAAATTGACACAAAGATTCCCATGGTCGACCATGTATCAACCAATAGGGTTAAGACACATTTTAGGATAATTTAGTATTATTATAATATTATTTTTTAACCCTTATTTACCGGATTTACCCTTAACCATGGTAAATAAAATATTTACCGCAGTAATTATTCAAAATGTCTAAAAATAAAAGTTACCTATTTACACAATTTGAACATCCTGATACCAAATATGGAATCCATTTTCCTAAATTCAAAACACAGAAGTGGCAGAAATTAATTTAAAATTAATTCCCGCTGTCAAAACAAAAAGCGTGTTTTTAAGAGATAATAACTATCAAAAGATTGACACTTGTTTATGTTCGGTTTAATTGTAAAATTATGTCCAATGACCAACATTATATTAAATAGTAAAAATATATTCTAAATATACTTTAAAACCACTCAAATTCATAATTTATTACTATTAATTATTTTGATTAAAAAAGTTGTTTTTAATTAAAATTTAGTAATTTTCACTATTCATCAAAATATGAAAGTTATCCGAAAAGTACCAAAATTTCACCTTAGGCTAAATTTGATATTCCGAATCCAAAAATGAAGTCCATTTTAAAATATAAAATATATATAACTTCAAAAATTAGGCATTACTATTCATAACAGCTAGTTTGATTGGTTACAGTGTGTTAGAACTCGAAGTTGCGTACAACACACGCTACTGTTTTATTCAAAGGAAAGCATACCGTGGAAGCTTGGGATGTTTCATTTTAAATTTTTTGATGTCTCCATTTAGTCAAAAAGTTTAAAATATTGTATTTAAAAAGGTTTCACTATCAAAAGTTGATAAAAGTGCAATACTGAAAATGAATCTGTTCTTGCATTATGACTAAGAAACTCATAATATGGATTCTAAAATTATAAGGATTATATAAAGTTTAAAATTTAGTTAATACTATTCATGACCTCTTTTAATGGATTTTTTTTGGTAAGTCATGGTGCAATTGAACTCAGTGTTGCGTGTAGTGCAAGTTATTGAATTATTTTGAAGAAATAACACACTATGAAATCTTGGGGAGTTACGTTGACACCTCTCAAGAAATTTGGATAAACAATACTCATCCCAAATATATTCCAAACAACTATACCATCATTCTAGATTCCATAATTTAGGTATATATAAATACAAATAATATGATTGGTACAAACAAAAAAGAGATACCTAAAGAATAGGTGGTTTGATTTTGTACAAAGAATGTCCAGACTTACAGTTAGGGTTATCCCATTTAAATTTTATTTTAGTGATATTTATGTATTATACACCACTAATTAATTGTTTTGATTTGTATATAAAATAAATTAATGTATTCTATAATTATTATACTTGAACATATTGTTATTTACAAATCTCTTCGATTAACTTTTATTCATGGGGGTTTATGGTTCAAAAGTTATATAACAAGTTGAGTAATATTTTTTTTTAAATTTCCATTATTTTAGACTCATGAAATTTCATAAACTCGTATACATATATAAGGTGTATACACTGCCCATTAAATTTATACATCATTAATGAACTTCTTTTGATGATAATTTTAGATTCATGTAATTTTATTTTTTAATGGGGATTATGATTCAATGTTAGAAAAGTCGTAACAATTTATTTCTACAATCTCATAATTTATTGGCATTGTTTATAATTAGTCATCCATTGATGAAATATTATCATCCATATCAAAAGAAAAATAAAGACATGTATTCACCTATATTAGTTCTGATATCATCATATAATGGTTCATTTGTTCAAATCTTTGGTACTTAATATTTAAAAGAAAATGTTTTAAAGAAAATCTAACTTTATTTATTGGTTCGGTCATAAATAAATTATATTTACAATCTAGGTTTTCAAAGATTTTTTTTTTAAAATGATATCTTAATCACATTTTCCATGAAAAATATTCTAAATTAATTTTTAATGTTTTAAATTCTTTAAAATAGTTTTCAAATCATTTCTTCTTTGTTTTCAAGGATATTTTAAATGAAAATGGTCATGAAAAATATTTTATGATTTAAAAATAAATTTTGAATGATGAAAGTATATTTTACTCAATAAATAATTTAAATTATATTATAAATAACACCATATATTTTTTCATGTGTTTTTATATGTAAAATTATTTTCAACGTGAATTATGAATTAAAAATTTATTTTCAAGGAAAGGTTGTTTTCTTTATGAGATGCCTCATGCGATCTATCAATATCCTTCCCTATATAAGTTAAAATCATTTGAAATAGTTTATTATTTACTAAGGATATGAAGCAAGGACACCATTATTATTATTTATTTGGTTTACGTTAATATGAAATCTTTTTTATAAAACTTATTTCTCATCCATGGGTTATACCATGATAAAACAATTACGAAATGTGCTTCCTTTCACAGGTTATTTGGTGCTGAAATGATTGTGAAACCCATATTTTTTTACATGTTATTATTTGATGAGGTGTTTATAATATCCATATAATTTCTTGGTCTATGATATGATTTTTATAAAACCCTTTTACTTTTATGGTCCATGATGTGGTGAATGTTTTTTTATCTTATGGCTCATTCATTTATGACATTATAATGTGATGGGTGGGACCAATATATCCCTCCAATTCATTGGGTAATGATTAATGTATTATTATCTCAAAGGGTTCATGTCATTGAATACCAAGTCCAAAGAAAGTGGGTACTTAAGAGGGTAACCCAGGCACGAAACAAGAGTATATATTAGAGGTCATCTCATGGGAATGGCAATATGGGACACATGAGGGAATCCTAATCCCGAAACAAGCGGATACATGAGATGGAATAACATTCCCAAAACAAGAGGAAATATAAGAGGGTATTCAATCCTTGAAACAAGATGGTACATGGGAGGGAATCCCAACCCCAAAAACAGAATGTACATGGGAGGAAATCCCCTACCCAAAATAAGATATAACACGAGAGTCTATCCCAAGCCCGAAACAAGTCGCTACAACAGAGGGAATATCGTGCCCAAAAAGGAGGGTACAAGGGAAGGCATCCTAATCCTAAAACAAGAGGGTATATTTTAGGTAATCATAAGCTATAATTAGGTAAAAGGGAATATCAATAAACTATCATGTTATTAAAGTCATTGTATTTTTCCTTGACAAAGGATTTTCTATTCTAATACGTATGAAATAGTTCCATGTATTTTTTCTACTCTATTATATCATTGATTATTCACTTTATTCCCTTAAGATTAATCTCCTATGAATTACACATAATTATGAGATGGATATTTATTATGATATTTAATATGTAGTGTATGAACTTTGAATATTATAATTGTGTTCTCATACCCTTATGTTGGTGTCATACATACATATATACATTATTTACCCTTGTTGAGCAACTAAGACCACCCCTTTTTATGTTTCCATTCCCCTTGTTTTTAATAATGGATTAAAGTTAAATTACAAAATGTGTATGATCTACAAGGGATATTTTAAAGATCATTCACTAAGATAGAGTATTATATTTTTATTTTTTCAAAGCCAGAAATCTATTATGGTCCTCATAAATTTATTTTTGTAATATGTTCAATATTCCTCTAAAATTATATAATATAAATGTATATTAATCCTATGTAATTATTATTGGTATCAACATAATGGTTTATATAACATTTGGAATCAAGGATGAGGATACTTCAATGATATCCCTAAGTATATTTCTAAATATATATATCTAGGGATGTCTCTAAATATATTCTGGAAGGTTCATATATATAAAATATTGTGTCATTATTTATATATCATATAATTAATTTTTTATATCGATGTTCTTTTATTCTTTGATAAGTGTTTCTCTCACTATGCTTTATGATCTTATTAAATAGCATGATATAGAATGAACAGAGTTAACTTTGAATGTTTTAGATGTGGATAGTTTGGGAATTATGAAAATTGATATCCTAAGTGGAAATATCATAATGATAATTAAGAATGTGCATTGAGTATTTGTTATACTAATGAAGATAAAGAGACTATGAATGACTTGTGAAAGGTGTGGGACATTCTAAAAACATTATTTACATTAAAAGTAAGAAGCATTATTATATTACAGTTTATGAACCTTAATACATAATTCATATTTCATATTCTTGGAAACTAATATTATTGAATAAGATGATGAAGCATGAGTAATGGTTTAAAAATAATGTTGGTTGATTGAAGTGCACAAGTTTTCGAATTTAGATATTTGGTTATATGAGTCATGAAGTATATGTTATCTATTAAGGATTAAAAAATATATATCAAATTGTACTAAAAACTAAAAATGTTATTAAATGGAATTATGATATTTTGATGAATGGAAGGTAACCCGTAATGTGTTCCAGATGTTGAAATTATTTTTATATTTGGTAAAGAGATTATTGATATGGTTGATGTAAATTGGATTGTATTAATTACCCTAGAAATGATTATTGATTTTTTTGATAATTTGAACTGTGTTAACACGAATGAATTTTACATTTTAGGATTTAAGGAATATATCCAATGTTTTTATATAAATAATGATGATGAATGTATGTTTTTTAGTAAGGATATATGATAAATAAATTCTTATATTTTGAATGTGAAAACCAAGAGTTACATTATTATATTAGGGGGTCAATTTTATGCTAATTTAGTGAAATTGTTTCTAATGTTTTGGATTTTAATCTTTTGAAAGGGTTATATGGTCAACCATTTATTTATGTTATACATCAAATGATTTTTCATAGATTAAGGTATTATCTCAACATATAATGATTTATCCATGGTGGATAACATGTGCTAATCATTTTGATATTATTCTAACCAAATATATATATTGAATTATCATTCTACCTCATGATCTATAAGTACTTCAGTAATGAAAAATTCACCTTAATTTCTTTGAGAAAGGGATGTACTAAAACTTGCGCAAGGAACTACCAAAGAGTGAAATTTTTCATATGATGATGAATAAAATCATGTAACTGTATTTCATTATCATATAATACAATGAAATGTCTCAAATCTGATAAAATGATATTGTAAATTTTTTATCCTAATAAATTTGATTTGATTGAATTGATGATATTATAAATAATCTCAGAATTATGGTTTTGAGTCCCTTAACTCTCCCTTGATCATTAACATTCTTGGGATCAATGATCTTTATCACTATCTATAATAATTCTCATTTTTTATTCATGTCTAATCTTCCATCCAGACCTTTATTCTCATATATGGAAACCTTGTAATGAGTTGATTTGGGTAACCATTACGGTTCAAACATTCCATTATTAAAGGATGTTGTAATATTAATTTTTACAATTTGTCTTTATATCAAAGTGGAATTCATGAATTAATGTTTTGTTATCCCAGAATAATTTCATGGGTGTAATTCATTTTAAGGGATTTATAATGTAACACCCTAAGATTTTTTTTTTAATTAACATAATGATTTTGATATTTATTATTTTATGAATCAGTGATTATTGCTTTTGTTATATGAAAGAACCATGTTATTTTTTCATTTCAGGAAACACTATGCCGATCATCAGCTACATGAAACACATCGAGTACCTTGTTTCACACGTAACCATATGTTTTTCTTCTGTTAGAAACAATACTGAGTCCCTTCGATAGCTTGTGATATACACAAGATTGTGTTTTACAAAACTATAATATAATATTAATAACAATATAAAAATATTCTAATAGTTATAACTTATCAATTGGAATGGTTGTTATTAATATGATTAAATAAATCGTGAAAATATGATTTTCAAATATATAAAAAATGAATCTTTTGGTTACCAATTAAGTATAAATAAAAGTAAGAACTATTTGAAAATAAAAAATGTTTTTAGGAATTTCATTTTCTTTGTTCAAATGCATTTTATCTCAATAAATTAAGCACAACCACTATATATGAATGTTTCTAATAAAAGTTATATATTATACATTCAATCAATATTTATTACACATATCCAATAAATTTTTTGGGAATAATATAATAATACATCAAAGTTTAGGAAAATAACATGTATTATTCAAAAAGGTTATATTACCGCATTTTAATGTGCACCAATATTAAATATTTTATTTCTGAAACACTTATAATTTTTATTTCAAAATATAATATTAATTTATGAAAGATAAATTTCAAAATTTAATTTGGGTGAATTTTTTGTATTTCATTGGGAAATTCATTTTTTGATAAAAAATTAATAATACAAAATTTTAGTTCAAAACTCCATTTTCATTCAATTTATTTATATAGTAAATTATGGTATTCATTGGTTTTAAAGTATAATTGGATCAATTTTATATCATTTAATCAAATTTAGATCATTGGAAAAAATTTCATATAGAATATTGATATATAACCCTATTAATGTTTTTATTTTTTGCAATAGACAATTTGTGACGGAATCCCATCACAAATAGTTATTTATAACGGGATTCCCACAATAAGATTCTGTTGTACTGTACAACTTCATAACTTTTGTTAATTGCGATGATCCATCACTAAAAGTTGTTATTTGTGACTGATAAATCATATGTCTCAAATAACCGTCACAATTTTTTAAAAAATATTCTCGATGGACGTATGTTCTGTCACAAGTAATAGTTTTTTAAAAATAAAAATAATATAAATAAAAATTATTAAATCTTCTAAAATTAATAAAAATTTATTGAAAATAATTAAAAATAATAATATATATATATTAATTAAAAAAATAATTCCAATATTAAATAATTAAAAGAAATTAAAACATTATTATAAAAAATATGATTATAATTATTTAAAAAATAAATATTAAAATTAATTAATAATTTTAAAATTAATTAAAATAATTAAAAAAATAAAAATATTTAAAAATTATTAAAAACTATAAAATCAAATAAAAAATTCATCCATTAAAAATTTTAAATGTTTTTTTAAAAAGATTAAAATATTAAAATATCATTATTTATTTTGGAAAAAATATTTAGAACTAATTAAAAATGACAATTAATTAAATAATTTACAAATAATTAATAAATTTAAAGAAATAAAAAATAATTTAAAATTTTAACATAATTATAAATAAATCAAAATTTTAAAAACGTTATAAAATATTAAAATTAATTAAAAATATTTTTAAAAATAAAATATTTTTTAATATATTTATACATAAAAAAATATAGGGAAATTTTTTAAGAAAATAATAAATATAATAAAATTACACATAATTTAAAGAATTAAAAATTTACAACTAATTACAAAATTTACAATGAATGATGTTTTTTAATTAAGTAAAACCATTAACGATTTCAAAAAAATTACAAATTGTTCACAAAGAATAAAAATAATCTAAAATTGCATTAAATTAAAATCATTAAAAA
The DNA here is from genome assembly GCA_963277665.1 of Viscum album. Lineage (NCBI taxonomy): Eukaryota > Viridiplantae > Streptophyta > Magnoliopsida > Santalales > Viscaceae > Viscum > Viscum album. Next base: position 594,957,946 of record OY728159.1, on the reverse strand, counting down.
TATCAAATGAAAATAAAAAATATAAAAAAAATAAAAATATTAATATTAATAAATTACAAATAATGAAAAATCATTATAAATAATTATAAATAATGAAAAAATATCGCTGATATTTTAAAATATTTATACATAATTTAAAATAGTATAAAATAATTTTAAAATAAAAGTAAAAATAAAGACAAAATAAAGACAAATATTACAAATAAGTAAAAATTTAATAAAATGAAAAATAAGTAGGGATATTAAAAAAGTTAAAAACAATTAAAAAATGAAAATTCAATAAAAATATTCAAATAATCAAATAAAATAACAATTACTAATAAAAAAATTAGTATAATTAAATATAAATTAAGAAATATATTATAAATTATTATAAAGTTTTAAATAATAGAATTTTCAATTTTCATGTCATATCAATAATGAATTTGTGTCACTCATGTCCAATTCACAATAAAATTTTTTATTCCCCAAGACCTGAAAGTTCAAGCAATATTTATTTTTCACTTTTCTAATAATTAATAATAATTTTTACACACACACACACAGACACTGAAAAATATAAAAAATAAATAGGGGAATTAAATAAAGAAAATCAAAGCCGGATATGTAAATTGTTCACCCTAAGGTTTTCCAATAAGAGAGAATATCACATTCGTGTCATTTTTATATACCACAAACCCTAAACACAAAACAATTAATAACATCCAAAATATTTCAACAATCATCAAATTTCATATAATAATATATAATAACAAAATTTCAACAACCCTAAATTCCCAAAACAATAATATAATAAATATAAAGAACATATAATTCACAAAATACCAAAAAAAATTTAAAACTACTAGTGTGGAACCAAAACCGAAAAATAAAAATCAATAAATTTATGTTAACCTTAAATATAAAATAAACATTTTAAATCGGTCAAATTTATAAATATGGATTTTCGATAGATTACTATTTACAACAATAAACCAAAATAGAAAAAAATAATGACGTAGGAGAGAAGTGGATAATATACCATAAAGATTTGATCCTTAATCAATAATAAAGAAGATAAAATAGACATCTTTTGTGTTCAACGAAGTAGGGAGACCTAAGAGAGTGTTGCATTGTGGTTGTGCAGGAGAGGGACCAGCAGAGTGGTGAAACGGTAGAGTGGCGTGGTGGAGTAGTGAGGTAGAGAGGTTCGATAGTGTCGATGAGGGTAGGAGTCACGATCGTTGTGCCGTAGAGGAGGAAGAATAATGTAAGAGGAAGAGAGGGCCACATAAGTTAAATGAATTTAATATTTTTCCATGGCTTATTTGTGACAGAATTAATTCTATCGCAAATAGTATTATGGTGAAAAATATTTGCAATAAGAATTTAATTATATCGTAAATACTTCAAATAAGATGATTATTTGTGATGGATTTTTAGGTAAATCAAAAATTCCAATTGAAAATGATTTTGGCATAGGGCGACAAGAGTTCTCTCCAAAATAATTTGTGATGGAACAGTTTCTTCTATCGCAATTAGTGATTATTTTTAATGGAATAAGTGTTCTATTGAAAATAGTATTATTTTTGTGATTATTTTAAACGGTACACTTTTAAATCACAAATTTTACTTAAAAAATAATTGAATTTCTAGTAGTGATAAACATATAAAACATTTGATCTTTTACTAAAAAACCCCTATTTGTTGCTACATCCATGTGATTAATTTCCTATTAATTTCTACCACATCAGTGATTGGAATTTGAAAAAAAATGGATTGCCTATTTTAAATCAGCATAATTTATGAGGAATAATATGTTCAACATAGTAGTGTACACAATATAATAGAGAAAATAATAAAATTAAATTATTTTGATTAAGGTAAATATTTGGGTACATAGTTGTTAAATATTAATCATAATTGTCGAAATGACCTAGACACTTGTCAAAAACCTATTAGATGGACATTATTTGACCATATCCCTTGAGGGATCAAATTTGGATCATTATTGGAGTTATATTATGAAATAGATACCAACCAATAGTGTTTAACATAAATATTTACATGAATTGTACTCCTCTAACATAAAAGGGAACACACTCTCGTAAATTATTGACACATCTAAATCTATTTTGGTCATCCAAACATTCCCCAAATATCTTCAAAAATTCCTTTGTTTCATCGTAGATTCCTCTATATAATATAAAATCTAAATACGGAATTCATTTTATGCAAACTAATAGGATTTACCTAACGAATAGGATATTTGAACATGTATAAACAATGTCAAGACTTAAGGTAAGTGTTTTGTCATCTCACTTTTATATACACAAATATTATTACTTATTCAACACTCGTTCAATTTATATGGTGTCAATATTGAAAATTAATGTTTTCAATGATTTTTATAGTGAAATATATTTTTATTTACATATCCCTTTGGTGATATTTCATTTATGGGGTTTATGATTTAAATGTTACTAAATTAGTAATGTGATTTTGTTTCAATTCACCTTATTTGAGACACATTCAATGTTATGAACATATATTCAAATATGAGGTGTATACACTACCCTTTTAAAGGTTATATAATTAATATACTTATTTTTATGATGTTTTAATCATTATAAATGTTATACTTCTATAGGGATTATTATTTGATGATGCCAATGTGGTAATAATTTATTGGTACAATCTCATCATTTATTAGAATTATTTATGATTATGCATCCATTGATGAAATATTATGATCCATATCTCATGAAATGTCATGAATATTCCCCACCTTCAATAATTTATGATATATTTAAATAATTGTACTATTTTTCTATCTTTGGAACCAAATATTATTAAGAAAATGTTTTTAAGAAAAATTGAATTTATTTTTCTTTTTAGTAAAAAATTCATTTTATTCACAAACCATTTTTTCTAAAAATGCTTTTTATTTTTGAAAATGATATATTAATATCCTTTTCATTAAAAAATATTTTAATGAAATTTATTATGTTTTAATGTTTTTAAAATGGTATTCAAATAATCCTTTATAGGTTTTGAAGGTTATTTTCAAAGAAAAAGGTTTGCAAATTATTCTATTATTTTAAAAAATAAAAATGAAGAAATGATATTTTTCATCCTTAAATATTTCGAATTATTATTAAAATATTAATTTATATGTTTTCATGTGAGTTTTAAAAGAAATCATTTTTGAAAATGATTTCTCTTTTAAAAAGTGAATTTCAATAAAATGTTATTTTAAATAAAATTGATTCATAGGGTCTTTGAAAATCCATCCCAATCTAAGATGAAAAACATTTATATTGATTATTATTTAATAAAGATATTTTCCATAGAAACCATTATAACTATTTCATTGAATGTTTTATTTTAATATGATAAGTGATTTATGAAACTTGTTTCTCTTCAAAGGGTTATACAATGAGAAAACAATTTTGGAACCCACATCCTTTCACAATTTACTCTACGATGAAATTATTATTAAAAATAAGTCATTTTCACAAGTTATGATATGATGAAATTTTTATAATAACCATTTCATTTATTTTGTTATGATATTATGTTTATGAAACCCATCTCTTTTTAGGTTTCAAGACATGTTGAATGTTTTGTTATCTTTTAAAACATGTATGTATGATTTCATTATGTGGTGGGTGGAACCTATATATGCCTCCAATTTATTTGGAAATGATAAATGTTTTATTATATGAAATGGTATATGAGAATTCATCCAAATATCGAACAATAGGGCACATGATAGGATTCCCTTGCCCAAAACAAAAGGGTACCGAGGGGGGAATCCCGAGCCTGGAACAAGAGGGTATATGACAAGGATTCTCGAGACCAAAACAAGAGGGTACATGGGAGGAAATAACAAGGTTGAGACAAGATTTCACTTAGTAGTGAATCCCATGACCAAAAAAAATGTAATATTTGTGGGAATTAAAGCCCAAAACAATAGGGTACACAAGTGGTCATCACGTTTCTGAAATAAGATAGTACACCAAAGGGAATCCCAATCCCGAAACTAGAGGGTACAATAGATGGAATTCCATGCCCAAAACAAGAGGTTACATTTGAAGGAATACCAATAACTAAATAATAGGTTTCTTGGGATTTAATCCCAACCCTGATGCAGTTATTCAGTTGATTATCACAAGACATAGAAGTTATGATTGTCTTTGTAGGAAAATTTGGTATAGTATTTTCAATAAAAAAGTGTATTACAAAATTCAATGTATTATTAATCTTTTATAGTCTCGTGGATTATGATATTGATTCTCTAATTATTATTTTATAATGAATATCCAATATTTATTCAACAACACATGATTGAAATTTTTGATATGAAGTGTGTGATCGTCTAATGTTATGATCATGTTCTCATACCCTTATACCCTGGTAATAATTACATATCTCCCTTATTTACCATTACTGATCATATGAGATCACACCTTTCTTATGTTTCCTTTACAATTTCAAAAGTAAGTGCATTATGTCAGAGTACTAAAAAGTTAATTTATTTATAAAATATTTTGATGTTCTTTCAGAATGTTAGAAGATTAGGTTTGCATGTTTCCAAACAAACAAAACTATAGTGATCATGAAGAATGATTTTCTTTGTAATGTGATGAATATTAATCGAATTTAATGTCATATCCATGTATGTTAATATTTTATTATATAATCCCCCTTATTAGTTTCAAGAATGATCCATTTTTAACCATATTTTTTGTGGAAAATGTGTGTGGAATTCTTACTTTTGAAAATTTACAAGTTATACACTCACCCCATTTAAAAAATTACACCCGTATCCTCTCTTTCTCACACCATCACTCCTCTTTGTATCATACATAAAATAAACAAATAAATTCAGAAATCCACAAACCTAATCCTATAATCATTAGATAGAAAAAAATCATCCACAAAAATATTTTACTGAAAATATTAGGAGGATACTCGAAGAAGAGGTAACAATCATCAACTAAAATTTTGGTTTAATTTTTTCCTAAAAAATATTATATAATTTATATATATTGATTATATAATAATCCTAGTATCATAAATATACTTATATATTATTATATTAATGGTACCAACTAAAACCACACACACTTCAATCAAATGGTTTATGAAATCATCATTCATGGGTAAGGTAGATCAGAACCCTATGAACCGATATTTTTCATTTTTCTATTACCACATATAAGGGTTGGGAATAATGATTTATATAGTATTAATCTATGATATTTAAAATATTAATGACTTTATTATTCTTCAATAATTTTTATATCACACATACCTTCCTTTATTACATTTTTTGGAATACAGAAATGTCATTCATGTGTACAACAGAGTACCTCCTTACGACACAATGTTATTCATCCATGCTTTGAACTGAATGTATTAATGATGTGTTAAAAAAACATATTTAATATATATGAAATAAAAATTATTTTTTATTTATATTATATCTTATACATTTTTTTTAGACTGACGCGAAAATGGAAAAAATAGTGTTCTAGCATACGTAAGATCTACCATCTCATTGAATAGTGCATTTCATTTCCAATCACTAAATTTTATGGATTAATATAAATATATATATGATGAATATATAATATATTTTTGCCATGGTATATATTCTTTAGATGATAAAATCATGATTTATTTACTATGACCTTGAATTACATGTGAAAACATATACAAAAAACAAAGTGGTTATTACATGAGACATATATTTAACATAGAATTGTTAATAAATGGAAAATATAACTTCATAAAAAATAACATATGGGTTAATATATATATTAATATATATTTTTTATATACATATCATCCATTATATTTTTCATAAAGGAATTTTGAATGAATACAACTAAAGTCGATAGTTATAGTGAAGGGAAATTTAGCCTCACTTTTAATTATGAGAGACATATTCCATATTCAGCACTCGATTATTTCATTTGGTTTATATAATTCACTTTTACAAGATATATAATTAATCTACCTCATTTAATTAAAATTTATCTTTCCATTTATGATATTCATTCTTATGGAATATAATTCAAAAGTTACTCAAGTCGCAAGGTATTTTTTTATCAGTTTTCTTTCATCGAGACATACACTTTGTTATGCCCCTATATTCATTAAAAAGGAATATACACAACTCCATTGACCTGTAATGTAATTAATTTTTTAATAAATGGATATTTTATGTCTTATATTAGGTTATTCTTTCATATTTTTTACAACTTAAGGTTATAAATGCGGTAATATTTTAACATGAAATCTAAATATTAATCGGGATATTTTTTGATTAAGTCTCTGATGAAGAAATATCATAATATAACTATGATTAATTGTCAAATATTTTCTTATCTATTTGTTATTGATGTTATATTCCTGTAATAGAACAACTTATTTAAGCATTAGTACGTAATATAGTTAAGCTTTTTTTTTGATACAATCCAAATTTATCTTTCTCTTAGGAAAGAAATATTTTTTATTACAAAAGAAAATTATAAAAAATATACAATAATGTTTTATTAATCATTTAAAATTATTTTAATAGAATTATTTAACTCATGTATAACTTTTTACATTAATTTTTTAAATGATTCTTCATGTATTTTTATAAAAAATTTCTTGTTTTACTATAATAGAAAATTTAAATTGAATCAGCATTTTAACTTGTATGACAGGAATTGAATTTTACGATACCATGAAAAATTATTTCTTAAAAAATTTCATTATTATATTTAAAATTTATTTTAAATTAAAATGGATTTGGAAAATGTTTTATGACTTAATGTTTTTTCAAAGAGTAAATAAAATTTTCATCCAGGAATGTCATAAATAATCTTTCAAAATTATTTTCTCTCTAATATCACATGTGATGGTGTTATCTCTGCCTAATAGGGACATTATCCAAGCAAACCATCCATATCATTTCTCTGAATGGGTTATGGTTGGATTTTACAATGTTTATGAAACCTATTTATCAATCTTATTTTATTCCGTGGGGAAATTCTTATGAATCCCTTTTCTTTTCACATGTTATTATATTATAAAATTATTAACAAAACATGTCTATTTTCCATAGTTTAGGGTAGGATAGAATGTTTAAGAGAATTATATAATTTCATGGGTTATGATATGATCAAATTTTAATATCATATATAAAAAAAATTGGATTACATTATTAGAAGGTTGGGACCTATATCTCCTACCAGTGTGGGGTATAGATTTATATATCTCATTAGATACACATGGATGGACCAGGAAGTGAACTCAGTGCAGTAAGATTGGGCTGGAATAGGGAGAAAGCCTTTTTCATCAAGACATGGATGAAATGAGGAGTTAACTCAATATAGTGAAGGACATTACCACTATGATGTCCATAGAAGTGATCCTTGAAAAACATTGATATGAGGTTCTCTACATATGTTAATGCAATAAATCTATGTAGTATGACAATGCTATACTCTCATGGCTCATGTTCACTTATTCCCATATGATTAATATCTTATGATCATCCAATATTGATTCTACGAATCATGATTATGATATTTGATAATCATTTTATGTCTTTAAAAGTCTATTCTCATGTTCTTATACCATTATGTTTATGTTTTTCTTATATATCACTTTTTATTGTACTTACTGAGCATATTAGTTTACCCTTTCAAATATTTCCTTTCCTATAGTTAGGAAGATATCTATCATGTATGACATGTCTTAGAAGGTTTATAATTCTTATGATCTTAGTGGGAGTTGTTATAGTTTACCAATGGAGAAGGATTTGTGTTCCAATATTTCAAAATAAAATAAACTATTACAATCCTTCGGAACATGTTTGTATAATTTTAGAAATATTCATCAAAATAATGTAATATCTATGTCTGGTAATCATGGGAGGCATTCAAAAATTACCTCCACCAATCATTAAATTATATGAAATAGTTTCATAACATTTAAAAAATTTAGTCTCTAAACAAATTCATGAAATATTCTTTGAAACAAGTTCATGGGATGTAAAATTTAATGAAGTGAATATATCTAATAGATGAATCTCATGTAAGCATTAAATTGAAAAATAACGAACAACAATTATACTCTGACTCCATAAATTCAGAAAAAAATTATACAACCCCAAGGAATATGAAATTTTACCCCGAAATGTCTCTTTTTCTTCAAAATGAAACATGACCATCATGGTTTAATGGCGATAGAAAACCCAAAACCAAAAGAGGGATGTACCTAGTAATATATGATATCTTACAACCTCCCCACCATATAACAGCTCCTCCTTGAGATTCTCTAAGCAACATTATGGGGTCTTAGTGAACATGTATATACATTATTTTTCATACTAGATTTCCTATCCCAGGACACCTCTAGAACATGCCTATGATACCACTATACATGAACAAGAGCTATAACCATTCCCTAGAGATAGATCACACTACGATCTACAGTCAATATTAGATGATACTCTAATGAAAAATCTATATATAAATTGATTTCATTAATATATATCATTCAAGATTGATCATGATGATATATCCAAATTTTTTATACATGATTCATTTAGTGGATTTTACAATACTATAGTGTAAGGTCCAATTGATATAGAACTAGGTTGTTCTTTTCCACTATCTCAAACTACCCTAAAATCCTAGGAGCTTTATTTCTGTATATCTGGATACAATATTTCCATAACATAAAAGTTGCCCAAATGAAAAATCGATGACCCCATTTTAACATAATAGTTCTTATATAATGGTCATTATATGATTTATGCCTCATCTGCATAGTTAGAAACCATCTCTTAAACAGATGAACCTACTAATTGAGATCCTGTATTAGATTAGGTCCAAAAAGTGCTAACTCACCTGTGTCCAACCAAAAAAGCGATGAATGGAATTTTATCCCATAACAATAACCATAATGTTCCATTTGGATAAATTCATACAATTGATTATTATATGATAAATCCATAAGTTAAAAATACTACACCCATGAACCACTGAAATCCAAAACACGGGTTTGTAACGTATCCTCTAGAAATAGAATAATCTATCCATACTGGCCATCATTATGTGGATAATTGTTCATAATAAAAAGAACATATGGTCCCAATTCCCTTTACAGTTCATTCATAAACATAGAGATGAAATATGATCCCTATTAGAAAGGAAACCCCCCATAACACCCTAAAAATAGACTACTTACCTCATGTAAAGACTACCCAGAACATTAATAGTAATGGTATTCTGCTCATTGAGTAATGGGATATGATTGTTACTCGATCCAAAATCACCCATAAAACATCATTATTATGATCATTTATGGGTAATCCTACCAAAAAATCCATAGTGTCATAATTTCATTTGAATTTCAGAATTGGAAAGGGCTGTAATAGACTACTAGGTTCTCAAACATCACCTACAATTAGATGAAACATCTCTCACAAAATCTCCCTTAATAATTCATTATTACTGATTAGAGGTACGATCTATGATGATCACTTTACACTCTTTTGATACCTAGGTGTAACACCCATCTTGAAGCATGTAACCCTCTCAATAGCTCCTCATGAAGGAGGTTAGGAATCGATACTCACCCACTGAAAAGAATGATATTTTTTATACTAATATACCATCCTAATGCCTCCTCACCATATAATATATCTATCAAATATAATCCAAAAATATTACATAATTCATCTGTCTTGATTCTCTTGATAATAAATGTTATAAAAAATTTCAATATTTGAGCTACTCATGCATTGGACTCGTGACCATCACGATACATATATGAAAATAATTCCATCATTTTATACTCATTGTAATTATCATACACAACCTCTAACTATGACTTTTAACTCTAGACATTGAAAATGATATTTTCCTTACCTGAGGAATATATGGTCATTGTACACTATAAAACTCTCAACTATAAGATAATTTTCAAGTATCTCAAGACATGTACAACTGAAACTAATTCCAATTAACTCATATGATAATTCCTATCATCTATTATTAGTTTTCTATAGTTATAAGAAACCATCCAATCCTCATACATCAGAACATGTCTATGGCCAACTCCAAATCTATCTTAGTATAGGGTATATTTGTTATCCTGCACATGTAATGTGAGAATCTGTGAAGAGGCCATCCTACCCTTCATATCTTCAAAATATTGTTCATAAATTCTGACCAAATAATCTTCACCACATTCATTGTTATCCAAGAAATAAGTGATGTCATACAAGATAATTCATGGGTCAAATAATGTTAATAAACTACTAAACATAAAAACTACAAATCTAGATGGAATTATTGGCCTCTTACTATGATGCCATGGATATAACCTTCTATAGGTCCACTGATACTATAGACTCTAAGTTAAATTTACCCATGACTTGAATTTCATCAATCCAACAAACTTCATTTGGTTAGCTTGAAATAAATATTATACTCTCTTAATGTACTCTAGATGAGGTCAAGATATTGGGAATGATCGTCTATATAAAAGGTTTAAATTAATATTTTGTTGAAAAAATCATTCACATATTGACCAAAAAAGGATAGAAAATACAATTCTTCATATCCATGAATACTGCTAGTGTGTTCATTAAACCTAATGGAATGACTATGAAGTCATTCAAGTTAGACCTTCTCATAAAAGAAGTTTGAGGTATATCATATGGTCTCACACTCAACTGGTAGTTTAATGATCTCATATTGATTTAGGATAGGAAATTTGCAACTCTAAAATGGTGGATGAGTTCATCAATGTGAAAAATTGGATACAGGTTTCGTATGACCATTCAGTTTAATATCTGATTAACAACACACATGAAAATATTACGGTCATCCTTCTTATAGAAAACCATGTAAGAACCGTATGATATTGTTTTGGGTCATATGAAAATCTTATCTTTTAGATCCTCCAACTAAAACATTATCTCATGAAGCTTATATGGTTCCATTATACATGGTCAAATATGAACTGTTTCTACACTAGACAGTAACTTGATCATGAACTGAATCTCCATCTCAGGATTTCATTAAAACTCATGGGAAAATTCATCATGATTGTGGTTTACCACTATAAGAAGCGAATGATGTCACATTACTTCATAATACAAAACAATTATTGCTATCTATGTTGTTAAAAAAAATCTAATTTTCACTAGAATTGGTCCCACATGACTTTCTTGAAGATCCCACTCACCCTATTTAAAATATAAGCCTCCTAGAGATATTAAGGTAACTCTCATTGGATAATATTCAATATGTTTCCTGTATAGAACATCCCAATATATATCAAGAATCATATCAATACAATACATTTCTAACACAAATAGTTCCCAAAATAAATAATAATCACACATTTCTAGAGATCATTCCATGCAATATTTCATATTACATGTCTGCACTCACAACAATGAATTGATGGTTATGAAGCCTTCCAATTTTTCCAAAACCATGCCTAAATAATTTTAATTATGAAAATATATAATGGAAAGTGATGTTCTTATACAAAAAAATATGAAATGGTAGATGATACATGAATCATACCACTGATTTTCGAATGACATGCATCAAAACTAGTCGAAGTATACTAAAATTTATACAATTGAGTTTCCCCTCTTCATTGGGATCCAATCCATCTCCCTATTTATCTTCCCTCTACTGGGTACTTCTATTTTTGTTGTGGAGTATGATAACACTTACCTAAACATGAATTTCAAGTGGAACACCATCTACCAATCTTCATAGGGCTAACATATTCCATCCCGATCTATTGTACCTATTATGATCTCCTGCAACTACTCTGCTACTAAATGACCCTAAAAAATCATGGTTAGGGCTCTAGAAAACCACAATAATTACATTCCAATGTTGGGTATAAACATTGTTATTTATTTTTATCATCATTTCGACACTAATATCACAACCAATGAACATGGTCTCGAGTTGGCTACCCACTTCCCTAACTACTCTTTCAAGTATTTACTTGGAGGTAACTATCGAAGAGGCCCTTATTTCTATCAGAAGAAGATTTCCTAGTTACCCAACTAAACCATTCTATCAGTTTCATGGGGCCTCTCTTAGATTCCCATTAATTTATAGATCATATTTCATAGTTTAAAAATCCCAACAAATTAAAAATCATCATCCATGACCTGATCTCATAGAGAATCTCATCATGGAAATACCACACCCTAGAAATCTCATCACCACATATAGATGGCCTAAAGCATTTCACATTGTTGAAATGTACAACATATTCCATCACTAACATTCCTAGCTATATCTTGTTTATGACCTCACAAGGCTTATAATCCCTCAATGTTTTAGGATGGAAGTAACATGAAAATTTTTCATCGAATCCCTTCTAGGGGAAATCCTCTATATACCCATCTTTTTCAATACAGTCCCACCTACGATTTCATGGTCCCAAATTAATGTTTTATAAAATGATTCACCCTTATATATTTAGGTGTCTCATGGTTTATGAAGATCTTCGACACTGAATCAATCTAAAACATAGCTTCATAGGAGCCTCTCATCCCAGTGACTATAGGTATATGTTGTAGTTGAATCCCTATCTTCTTCTCATAGATCAGAGTCATGGTGCTAAAAGAAATTTACCATGGATTTCATGAACCTCAAAAATATTTTACAAAGCATAACGTCCATTAGATTATTGGGGTATATATTAATTTCATGTTCAATTAAATTATGATGAAATTGATTACCTGTCTCATGAAGTTCAATTCAAATATGATGATGATATATTTTATCTAATGAAAAACTTTCTCCATAGAACACAGGATAAAAATAAATTCGACCTCAATAAGTGCATATAATAGAGAACCAAATGATCATGTACCGTATTCACATAGATTAAGATATAATATGTGTCTCCCTTTATAAATCATAAGAAAAATATATCACATGAAATAATTATTTTCCCTATCATGTAGAATTCATGAAAAAATATATCAATATGTTCCTATCAAGATGAATTCATGCTGATCTATTTCTATACAATGAAGTGAATATAAATATCATGAACAAAATAGCATTACTCAGCAAATGAATCACCCAAAGTGAAATAACATCAACTATAAAAAACAAACAACATGAACCAAATTCCTATCACAAGATACTTGTATTTCCCCCATACTAGGGATAGGTACACCTATGCACAATTTCATTACCATGTCCCAAAACATCCAAATATCCTTTCTACATTTGAAAAATAGTTCAACATCATAAAATAACAACATTATCATCTGATAAGACTTCATAACTTCCCCCGACCCAAAAAAATCTCACATGACCAAAACCAATTGGTTAATGGACAACAAACGTGCATGATTTTACATCAGAGGCTACAGAAGACAAGCAAGTGTGCAGATAACATAGTTGGTGTCATGAACCGTCCCCTAGGGCTCATGCTATGACAACACCAATCCCGCCTTCCATAGGTTAGGGGCTGATGACTACCATAGGAATGGTGTATCTATTAAATAGGAAGGCATTGTCTTTAATCCTTTACAAAGACACAAATTAAAACAAAAAAATATGCAACAATGAAGTAAACTACTGTATTAAAAGAGTTTTGAAATTAAAGGGTCAGAATTACAAGACAAACTGGAAAAGTACAAATACAACAGAAAAGTACCACAATTGAAAAGTAAAAATAGCTCTTGGATCATCCACTAAGTATCATACCTGAAGGGTAGGTACTTATCATGAACAGTAATCCCTGAATCACGTCATGCCAAATGGTCCATCTCCGGGTACCATCTAGCACTAACCCCCTTAGTATCGATCAATGTTTTCTATCATCTACATAAGACACAATATGGTGCAGGCATAGCGCATGTAGGGGTGAGTATAATGTTACTCATTAGAGACCCTAAGACTTCATAGCTCTCCTAATGTGCCATAATGGAAAACCCACAAAGCAAGACATAAACTCTAAATTAGTATATTCCCATACACATACCTATGTTATCAAGTTATACACATATCATACATGAGGAAATAATACCACAAAGGAATCACCATGAAGGTAGAAATACAACATAGGTAACACCATAGAGATCGAAGTAGCACACAGGTAACACCACAAAGATATAAGTACCACACAGGTAAAAGTACCCCACAAGTATCACCACGAAGATAGATGAACCACACCGGTAACACCATGAAGATAGAAGTACCAAGATGGTAATACCATGAAGATAACACCCCGAAGGTGAGAAGACTTAGCTGAAGATTAGGTATAACATAAGTACATAAATATAGATGATTATTCTCAAGGCTAGATAATATTATTATTTTATGTAGAAGTTCTTCTGACCCACATAGGATCAATAGGTAAATAAACCCCCCTGACCCACACATGATCTAACCCACACAAGATCGATAGGTAACTTACCCTTGCTGACCCACATAGGATATAACCCACAGAGGATCGATATGCGCTAACCCACATAGTATTAATGAGCACTGAACCACATGGGATCTAACCCACATAGGATCGATATACGCTGATCCACATAGGATCACTGAGATCTGACCCATATTGAATATTATAGATTCTGACCCACACAAGATTGTTGTTCTTTCTATAAATTACAGTCAGCCATATGATTCCATGCAACAGGCGTGCTTGAGTTCTGTAGAATCTATCCCTTGAGATATAGGTCATACCAATAACTTCACAAAGCTCCACAAAGGAGTAACCCAAATGACCATTATGTCGTAAGGGTACCAAAGTGATAGACGGTGCGTCAATCAGACACCCAGTCTGTGTGTTTTAAGCGTTTTAGTTCTAGGTGCTCGGTTGGATTCAGGTTTGATCCAAACCGGTTGTAGTCCAACATTTCCCAAAACATTAGTGGAGTATAACAAATCGTTCATCTTGCTCCATGGGTCCCATCTCCAATAGACGGTTCCTCAAACAGACATCATGTTCTCAAGATATGGCTCTTTTTGTGTTTCAGGGTATGATTGGGCCTGGGTCTGGTATAATCCAACCCGAGTCTGGTCCAACCCAATACCAACCTAACCCGGTCCGGGTCTGACACAACATAAAAGGATGGAGCAGGCCGTCCCACAAGGGGTTGGCCCACTGGTCTTGCACGGCCCTGCCCATGATGGCTTGACGCTTGGGGCTGACTCGGCCTGACATGTGGTGAAGCACGACCTAACTCGAGGGGGGGGGGAGCGGTCCGGCCCGATGTGGGGCACGACCTTGCCTGAGGTGGGGCATGGTCTAGTCTGAGGATGAGCATAGACTGCTAGTAGCACAATCCGCCTGATATGGAACCAAAGGGGAGGGTCTCCCTCTATTCACAAGTCCATGTGGCAATGCCTATTGGAACTGCCAAGTCATCCACAGGACCCGAGTAGGTCCTGCTGCCGCGGCTCCACCAGTGGCACACAGGTGACGTCTCCCTCACCTGCTGCACCCGTCCGGTGTGTCAGCAGCCTCTTAGGTCCTCTGTAGCAGATGAACCATGACTAGTTCCTCCGACAACGTGTGACAGCACACTGCTCCTCCTCCACGACCAACCAGTGTCGACCGCTCCGCTGACCGCAATGACTTAGTTCCACAACCCTTCTATTACGACTTTTGATGGTGCAATTCCACTAATTAGATGGTTTTTGCCGCCGTGATGGGGGAATTCCATGAAGAACACATGTACTGCAATGTTTTAGAGGGTCCAGGCCAGGTTCGTTAGGTATGCGCCCTTAGTGTTAGATTGTAATCATGAGTTAAGATTAAAGGGTTCAAGGAATTCACTTGAATTAGACAAATGGAAAATCAATAAATCATAAACCCATTGGATAACACCAACACATGAAGGTGGATTATTAATAATTTTCCCCACTATAGTCTTCCAACGATGCTGCATGCACGTTGTCCTTCGGTTCAGGGTATGGTATCGCTCATCATTGCTCGCCAGAACCAACTCCATATTCAAAATGATTGGTTTCACATTACTCCTTCAGCACTTCATTTCTTGGCGAAGCAATTTCGACACCTCTCCCAAAGTGCCATATAAATATGGGAGAGGGAGGGTTTCTAACAATGTTGGGAATTAATGGCGGCTCATTAATAATGAAGCATCCCAATTCTACAGTGATACTTTTACATAGGAATGAAGGGTCAATCCATTTAATGGATTGACACAGGCATTGTCCCACCTCCTCTTGTTCATTGGAGGATACAAATGAAAATAAAATAATAAAATCATGTTTTGTATTTCTTTTTAAAAAAGTCATAAATGTTATCTTTTTCTCCTGACCTACTGTGGTCAATACGATGTCACCCTTATGAGAATCCTGATGTTGTGGATTCAACAGTGCCCTAAGATTTTTAATTTGAGCAGTTGTTCAAATTATAGGATACTCCACCCATGAAATTACTAAACATACCTTAAAAAACGTTCAAAAATTAATTCTGAGCACACCTTTCCTCAAAATCACGTTCCTTCAATTATCAAAGATACATAATAATTCCATATAATTTAAAAGAAATTACATGGAATGATCTAGGTCATTACATTCTCCCCACCATAGGGCCATTCCTCCCTGAAAGCAAATACATAGACTAAGATAAAAAATTTAGGTACTGAACATGAATCTATGCCTCCTGCTCCAAAGTTCCCTCCTTTAGGTTCTCATGCTTCCAGAAAATTCACACCAGAGGTATCGACGCCCATGAAGGTCCCACTCATGTCAATCCTTTATCTCTGCTAGAACCTCCATAAATGTTTCCCCATCATCAACGCCCATCTCGTCATGGTAGATGATGTTAGATGGGACATGGACTTCTCTCCTCCACTGGAATACATGTAATAAATTGTGAACCCTCTCATACTATGGTAGATGTTCTAAGAGGTATGCCACATTTACAATCTTCTAAAGTATCATAAATGGTCTGATAAACCACAGTGATAAATTTCCTCTTTGGACAAATCATTGTAGTCCCCATCTATGAGAGTCTCATAAGAAAACATGGTCCCCCACTTTGAACTCAAAAGGTCTCTATCTCCAATCTTCACAAGACATTTTCATACTTTCTGTAGTATTCATCCACTCCTAGATGCTCTGCACCTTCTCAGTGGTAGCACATACTAACCTTGTATCGATAAGTGATAACTGTCCTGGGTCTGTCCAGTATAGGGGTGATCTGCATGGTCGACCATATAGGGCCTCGAATGGTTCCATACTGATGGTGTATTGATAACTATTATTGTACACGAACTCCCCCAAGGGCAAGTGACGCTCCCAACTGCTGCCCAAATATAGGACTCTTACAAAAAGCATTTCCTCTAGTGATTGTATGATCTGATCTATCTGACCATTCGTCTGAGGATGAAAGGTGGTGTTCAAACGTAGCTGAGTCCCGAACGCCTCATGTAATACCTTCCAAAAATGGGATGTGAAATGTGTGTCATGGTCAGAGATGATCGTTGATAGAACCAAATGGTTTCTCACAATCTTTTGTATGAAGAGGCATCCCAAGCACTATACTGATCCCTACTAACGGATAGGTAGAAAGTGGGATGATATGGTGAGTCATTCAATGATCTCCCAAATGGAATAATTTCCCTTGGACTTACATGGAAGACTTGTCACATATTCCATGGAGATTCCATCCCACTTCCACTCTGGAACCTCTTGTGGATATGCTAAACCTACTAAAACCTGATGTATAGCCTTGAATTGCTGACAAGTGAGACATCGAGAAAAAAACTTGACCACAAATTTCTTCATCCTTGGAAACTATTGATGATGTCAGAGGTCCTGTTATATCTTCTCAATGCCTTGAAGTGCTGCCAGAGGGGACGTATAGAACTCCCTCAATACCACATCATGTAGTTTCACTAGTACCATGGTACATCCTCTGATGTGAATGACGTGCTCCCCACATTCAAAAAATCAGTTAGGTGCTTGTCCTAAGGACATCTTAGGACATTGAGCCTTGAAGTCATTGTCCCCATGCTACACTTCCCTGAATAACTGATGGAGTGGGAGAGTGACAGTCATAGACTAGAGGTATGTTGCTTAAACTCTATCCAAGAAGGATATCTACAAAGTAGCTATCTACTGTATCACCTCACTTATCAACTAAAAGATAGACCATCTGGTGAGTGCATCTACCACCACATTCCCCTGCCTATGATTATAGACTATCTAAAAGTCATAGTCGTAGAGGAAATATATCCATCGATGTTGTCTCAGGTTCCGGTTCTTCTGAGAAAAGATATAATGGAGACTCATGTGATCAATGTTGATTGTAAAACATCTTCCCATCAAGTAATGTCTCCACATATTCAAGGCAAAGACAAATTATGCTAAATCTGAGACATGGGTGGTGTAGATCAACTAATGTTATCTCAGCAGTTGCGAACCTTAAGTGATCACTGCTTGATCCTACATCAGGACACATAAATGACTGGTCCTTGATGTGTCATAGTAAATTACATACCCAATGCCTTCTTCTGGTAGCCTCAAGATGGGGGTACTTGTCAGTCACTTCATCAACTCCTAAAAACTCTGCTAGCATCGCTATGTCAATACAATGGGCTTTCCTATCTCTATAAAAACTGAGAAGGGTACAAAATCCCTAGAAATGTTAGGCATGAATCTTTGATAGTATCCAGCTATTCCCATGAAACTTCACACCTCAGTCGCACTCTTAGGTGGCTCCCAAGAATTTACAACCTCTATATTTGCTATATCTACTACAACACCATCCTGTCAGATAATTTTTCCAAGAAAGTGGACCTCTCGTATCCATAAATAGCACATCAAGAGTTTACCAAAAATATGGTTCTCTTGGAGTGCATCCAGAACTATCTGCAGATAGGTATGCTTCTCCTCCGTTGCAGAGTATATCAAGATATAATCGATGAATACCACCACAATGTGATCGAGGTATGGCTGGATGATCCAATCAATGAGTCCCATGAACACTTATATGGTGTTATTTAATCCGAATGTAATAAAAAAGAACTCATAGTGGTCATACCGACATCTGAATGTTGTCTTCTACATATCCTCATCTCATACCCTGAGCTTATGATTTCCAGACCCGAGGTCTATCTTAGGAAACCAATGAGCTCTCATCTACTGATCAAAAAGATCACCAATCCTAAAAATTGGATGATTGTTCTTCATGTTCACCTAGTTCAGGCATTGATATTCCACACAAAGTGTCAAACTCCAATCTTCCTTCTGGGTGAAAAAAATTGGGGATGACCATGGAGAAACACTGTGCCTTATGAATCACTTTCCCTTTAAGTCCTCCAAATGTACTTGTAACTCAAGAAGCTCTGCGATAGGCATCCGATATATTGGTGTACATATCGGTGTCATCTCGAGGTATAGGTCGATGTAAAAGTATACCTAACAATGTTTAGGTAGTCCTAGAACATCATCAGGAAAGACGTCGGCACACTGGTCCACCACTATAGGATAGCTCGGACAGTCAACATCAATTTCTCTTAGGTTATGGTTGGCCAGCTGATGTGTGATCAGCTGCAACCTTTTTTGGGTAAGTCCATCCTATGCTGCAAAGGTTCCCTTATCACTAGTGAAGGGAAACCTAGTCCCATCTGTGCGGACACACCATACTTTTCCCCAAATCCAGTTAATCTAAGCATGAACTATGAATATGTAGTCCATACCCAAGATGACATCGTAAGTCCTTGATTCCACTACTAGAATATCCCATCCGAAGCTGTTGCCTCCTAGAGAAAGATCACACTACTGACACTAGTGTGTAGTCATCCAATCCTCTCCTATATGAGTCTCTAGCAGAGAGGATGAAGACAACGAATCCATCAGAATCTCTGAGCTCCGAATGAGGTTAGTGGAAATAAAAGAGTAACCAGAACCATTTTCTATAAGTTCTGCATCCAAAGTAGAGTAGACAAAAGTTTTACATCTAATCATCTATGGAGAACCTAGGTCATAGTCATTATCTTCCTGGAGCTGAGTTCATCCTTGTCCACCTACTCCCTGTGGTTGGGGTGGAAAACCAAGAGGTGGTGGCGGTAGAACCTCGAATCGTCGACCACCACCGGCTGCACAACCATCTCCCCTACCATGTCCACCTACTGCCTATGAATCTCTTTCATCAAATCTATACCTCTTCCATGGTGGTACCTTGACTATCTTCTAGTCTTCCGTACAACAGGTCGAGATGTCGGGAGCCATGTGACCATAACCGCCACACGTGTAACATAGTTTTCTCCTCAGAAGTCCTCCACACTCCTGTGAGCCCTCCACCACTGACCCCATATCCTGAGGTCATCCCCAAGAAGGACTGGCCTACTTGGGCCCCTACATCATCTGATTACTGCTTGTTGTAGATTTCTCTACTCTTGATGTCTGGTGGTGGATCTCATTGTCGGTGCCTACTTAGTAAGGAAGCTCTCCACCAAAAGCAATCGCTCTAGCACCCCAGCCTAAGTCGGAATGGTGAGTGATATCATCGATGCTATGATCTTCTGTTGAAGACCCTACTCAATGGTCTAGGCCCTGAAGAAAGGGTCACATACCATCTTAGTGGTGTAGTAGGGGATATCATTGAACCACACCGAGTACTGGGCCATAGTCATGCTGCCCTACTGTATGTGTAGATGCTCCTGTATATGCATAGAGCGTAAGGTCGCTGGGATGAACACTTCCCTGGAAAATCTCTTAAAGTCTGCCCAGATGAGGGTCACATAATTGGGTATCTTAAGCATCAACCTCCACTATATCCATTATGCTACCTGAAAAATACTAGCTGTTAGGATCACCATAAGGTCACTTGGTGTCTCAAATAGGAAAAAAACTTGTACTAAACCCTCCATCTAGTCCTAATCTACCTACGGCTCCGTCTAGCCTTGGAACCTCGGAGGCGTCTATCACTGAGACTCATGCAACACACATAGTCAGAATGTATCCCCTACCAGTGGGGTTGGTGGAAATGGCTTCCCAACAGGTTGTGGTGTTGCGGGTACACAACCTGAAGGTGCTAACACCGTAACAGGGCCCTGCACGGAGGCCTCATCACTTAGTGGTAGGTCGTCGCATACTCTATCAGAAATTCTCGTTGTCTTTCTACATGGTTACATCCTGAAAGAAAACAGGTGTGCAATGTTTAATAAGTTATAGCTATGAGAATACTCAATATATCCAATGAAAAATATTTTTAACAACAAATGTAATCAATGTTTCCATGCACTGAGTTAGAAATCAGAATTCAGGGTCCTACTGTATGGATATGTCGGCTACCGCACCAGAACTGGATCCCCCAAACTAAAAACTGCACGCATAACACATAACACTATTTCCGCACCAAAAACATCAGTGTCCTATTTATTTGGTAGAACTGACTCCCCTAATAACACATTTTCATGACCCATCCCCTAGAGCCCATGCCGTGACTATCCCAAGACCACCTTCCATAGGCTCGGCGCTAGCGGCTTGCACTAGAATTGAATATCCCTAAAATGGGAAGGCATTGCCTTTAAACACGTACAAGCTCACAGATTATAATTCAATAAGATGCTACTACGAGGTAAAGTCCTATAGTGAATGAGTGCTAAAAGCAAAGGGGTCAGAATAAAATCCCTATTGGAAAAGAACAAGTACAACTAAAAAGTACAATAATTGAAAAGTACAAACAGTTCATGGATCATCCACTGAGGATCCTACCTGAAGGGTAGGTATAGCTCATGAACAGTCATCCATGCATCACATCCCACCAAATGGTCCATCTCTGGGTAACATGTAGTAATTTCTCCCTCAGTATCGATCAATAATGTCTGTCGTTGGCACATGAAACAACAAGGTGTGAGCGTAGCCAATGCAGTGGTGAGTATAAAAAATATCATTAGGGACCACGAGACCCCATTGGTCTCCTAATGTTCCACAAAGGAAAAAATGACAAAGCAATGCAACAACTCTACATAGGTATATGCCCATACACATTCCTATGTTTAGAAGTTATACTCATATCGTAAATGAGGAAACAATAACACAAAGGTAACACCCCGAAGGTACAAATACCACATAGGTAACACCATTGTGATATATTTTGCACACTGCTAACACCACGAAGACAGAAGTACCACAATCATAAAATTACTACACATGTAACACCACGATGATAGAGGTACCACACAGGTAACACCGCGATGATAGATGATTCACACATGTAACACCATGAAGATAACATCACGAAGATGAAATGATCATCTCTCAATCAGATATGACATAAGTAGAATATTACAGATGATTAGTCGTAAGGCATGACTTTCTTATTCTGTTATGTAACACTGATTCTTACCCACACAGGATTGATAGGGAAAAAACCCCCCACTGACCCACATAAGATCTAACCCACACATGATCGATAGGTAACTAATCCCCACTGACCCACACAAGAACTGAACCATACAAGATCAGAATGCACTGACCCACATAGGATTGCTCAAAACTGACCCACACAGGATCTAATAGATGCAGAACCATAGAGGATCGATGTTCTTTCTACATGTTACACCCGGCCACAAGATTCCTCACACACAATGCACTTGAGTTTTATAGAATCTACACCTCAATATATCGATTGTACCTCAACCACCAGTAAGCTATACAATGGAGTAAGCCACCGAAATATTATGTCCTAAGGGTTCCAATTCGACAGACAGTGCATCAATCGGACGCCTGGTCTATGAGTTATATGTGTTCTAGTTCCGGGGGCCCTATTGGATTCGGGTTTGATCCAACCCTGCCATACTCCAAATATCTCTAAAACATGATTGGAGAATACCAAAAAGACCATCATTCTCTAAGGGTCCCAACACCATAGCCAATTCATCAAATGGACGTCATGCTCTCATGATATGGACCATTAAGTGTTTTTAGGTCCTATTGGGCCCTGGTCTGGTCTGAACTAGTCAGACGGACTTGGCCTGACCCGGTCTGGGTCACGGGGGGGGGGGGGGGGGGGCTTGGCCCGCAAGGGGGGAATGACATGAAATGAAAGGGGGTGGCCCACTAGGGTTGCACGACTCGAGCTGCAATGGCACGGTCT
Organism: Viscum album; assembly: GCA_963277665.1. Taxonomy (NCBI): domain Eukaryota; kingdom Viridiplantae; phylum Streptophyta; class Magnoliopsida; order Santalales; family Viscaceae; genus Viscum; species Viscum album. The sequence goes on along the minus strand of OY728159.1, from coordinate 594,934,810 downwards.
GCTAGGCTCATGTGGCCCGACCTAAGGTGAAGCGCATCTCGACCCAAGGTGGGGCATGGTCCAGCCTGAAGTGGAGAATTTTACCGCCGAAGGAGGGGTGCGGTCCAGTCTGATGTAAACCTTGTCCCACAGGCAACACTATCCACATGATCTGGCACTGAAGGGAAGTGGCCTCCCTCTGTTCGAATGACGATGCAGCAATACCTATTGAAGCAGCCAAGCCACCTACAGGACCCGAGCGGGTCCTACAGCCATGACATTGGATTCGCAGCTCCATAAGCAGTGTACTGGTCGTGTCTCCCTAACCTACCTTGATAGAACGATGTTTCGGCCTCCTCTTCCTTCCTCAGCGGCTGAAGAGCCATAGCCAGTTCATCCGTCGGTGCATGAAGGCCCACTGCACCACCTCTGTGACCACCTGGGGTCAGCTGCTCTACAGACCACCATGGGACTTCTCCAGGGGCGCACGACGGTGCGCCGCCTCTGTTATATATGGTCGGTGTTGCCATGCTGGTGGTATTCTAGGGAGAGCACATGGATAACAAGGTTGTGGATTGTCTAGTCCAGGTTCGTTAGGCCCATTCCCTCCACATTAGCTTGTAATCACAAGGTAACATTAAAGGGTTTAAGGAAATCACTTGAATAAGACAAAAGGAAAACATCTATCTCATAAACCCATTGTAGAACATCCATGCTAGATTGAGGATAATTTATCTTCACTCCTACCACATGATTCCAGTGATACCGCTTACACATCATCCTACAGTTTGAGGTTTGGTTTCAATCATCACCGCTCTCTAGAACCGGCCCCATCCTCCAATGGTTGGGTATCTTTGTACACCTTCACCACTTCATTTTTGGGTGAGGCTGTGCTGACACCTCTCCCCATGATCTATATAAATAAGAGAGGGGAAGGGTGTCTAACGGTGTTAGGAATTAATGGGTGATAATTTATTAGGAATCTTCCCAATTCAATAATGATACAGTTACATATGAATGAAGGGTATATCCATTTAATGTTTTTCCACATCGATTATCCCACCTCTGCTTGTCCGTTCGAGGATAAGAAAGAGACAAAAAATAATTTTATTTTTTAGAAAAAGTCACTACACTCTACTTTATCTGTAGACCAACTACGGTCAAATTTAATGTCTCCCTTAACTGATTCTCGACACTACGGATTCAATGGTGCCATCAAATTTTAAATCCGAGCTTCGGTTCAAAATTTAGAAAAATCCTCCCATGCATTTATTGAACATACCTTAAAAAAGTTCAGAAATTAATTTCCGACACACTGGGCATCGAAATCACGCACCGTCAATTTTCAGAGACTCATAATAATTCCATATAATAATAAACATTAATAGAAAAATCTGGTTCCTTACAGTAGGGATACTATACCCCCATTAAAATTTGTTAATATAGTTAAAATTTACAAACATCATAGTAATGAAAAATAGAGGAAATAATATTTCACATCGAATAAACCAAAAATTAATTGTCAACTTAATAATAAAATAATAATAAAATGACAATGTAATGATATGATGGAATGTTTCTAAATGAAATAATAGAATTTATAATGATAAACGAACTAGATGAGATAAATATTATTTAAAACCCCAGTCCTGAATCCCTGGTCGATCTCATCTCCAACCCCAACCCCTCCAACAAGAAGCAATCAATAACAATACCACTTTACCTTTTCCAAACCAATATCCATATAGACTTATTAGGTAACTTATGGCGACCAAAATTGAGTGTGATTAAAACTCTTTAGTTCATCATTGCTATGTCTAAATAGACCATTATAATAATTTGTGCATGGAAAAATAGATAATAAAGAGTATTAAATAATCAGTTTATTCAATAAAATAATCAACCTACATCCGCCCATGATGGAATATCTTTGAGGACATAACATAGACATTACCACCATATCCACAAGTCTATGTAATGATCACATTACATAGAGAAGTCCTACAAACATTACAATATATCTAGGAAAATACATTTATATAATCATTTCATTATCCCTGAAAAAAACCATTATCTTATAATATTTGTAGAATTAGAAAAACCCCTATATTCAAGATTTTATGAATCATCACGAAAATCCATTTATATATGAATTTCATCATCACCAATAAAAAACCATTATATAGGCATTTCAACAATATTGATAATAGTCCTTTATATAACAATGTTTGTTTCACTTCGCAAATCTCTTTATATAAGCATTTTTGCATCATCGCACATGTAATAACAACTAGAATAACACGACATAATATAAAAGTAAAAATTGAATAATTTATCTTATTACCCTTTTTGTTTCAAATATTCATTCATACATTGAATTCTACCATAATATGTTATGACATTTTACACAACATTTATTGTAAAATCATCCCATGTCATTAAATAATCAAGGATTTTGTATTCATATGTAAATCTATCAAAAAAAATCACATATGATTTCATGTCAGGAAAAATTATATTTTTAAATCATTTTACAATTCCTTATTATTCAATAGTTTTCTCACCCTATGGGTCCCCGAAATATTGGTCTCCTTCCTATTTTACCCAAATAGATCCAATGAGTGGTATAAACACATTATTATCCTCACCAAATTTTCATTTTGTTAATGGATAAATTTTTTAGGTGAAATCATAAAAAATGACACATAATTAAACAAAAAAATTACAAATTGGTTTGTTATAGGCCAAAAAAATTATCTTATGATTAAATAAATAATTCCAACAGTTGACACCAACCAATATAGTGGTGATAGTGATCACAAAGAAAACCTAGATTAAACAAGATCAAAACCCAGTTCAATTGCTGTCAAGGGATTACACTGTGAATATATATATATAAAGTAGAATAAATGGGAAATATAATTTAAAGCAAATCACATGGGATTCTTTATTGATCAGGATGTATTAATGGTAATGAATTAATCTTGAGTTTCCTTTAGTATCCCTTCTTATCAATAGATATAGAGATGCATGGAGGATGAAATAAAATCATACACATATCATGGTTCAAAAAATGATGGACCCAAGATATTCATGAAGTGAAACCATTTCACGATGTTAATTTATTTATTTTTAAGTTACACTAAAACATAGATCTCCTTAGGTTGAAAACAAATTGATATACAATTTCATAATGTAAAAAAACGTGCTGTATGAAATTTTAATGATCCTAACAAATTCCCAGCATCTTTCAAAAAATAGATTAATACAATGTAACTAGTTCATTATATGAAAGTAGCTATTAGAACAATCCATATAATAAAATCTAAAATAAAATTTTATCATAGACTCCATTATTTAAAAAAAAAATATCCCCAAACATTAGGTCATGTTCCACATCAAAATCTCACGATCCCCAAACAAGACATGAACACTATGGTTAATGAAGAAAAAAACCCAAAACTAAAAGAGGGAAACATGTGTTAAAGGATATGATCATTCAACAACCATGAGTATATTCAAACCATATTCCTTAATAAATTAATATTGGAGTTCGAAGAAAAAACCTAGTATTGTCAATTAAATATCAATTAAAGGGTTATATATTGATTTGGATTGTTCAGACTGGGTCTCAAAGCCATTTTTTTAAAATCCATAATTATAAAATAATTTTGAAATCCAAATAAAAATTCTTCTAAAATAAATTTTTCTTTTTTTAATATAAAACACATCCTTTTGAATCAAAATATAAACATAAAATATAAAAAATACAAAAAAAATTAAAGGGATTTGTTTAAAAATAAAATTAATCACATTGTGAAATACAATGAAAAAATTTACTAAGAAGATAATGTAAGAGTTTAATTAAGTTATATTATTATCATTCTTTAAATTTGAAAATTACTCTTTGTTGAAATGAAAATTTATTAAAATATCATTTTACATTGAAATAATCATTAAATGTATTTAATATTATCATTTTATATAAAATAATGATAGGTTAAATACATAAGAGATTAATTTTCATAAATTTCAATGGAAAATACAAGTGGAATCCAAAATAAATCATTTATAGGGATAATTAAACTCGTAATTATTGGAAGATAATTATTGACTAAATCCTCACACACGCGAACATTAATATCCAGGTGAAATTAGAATAAAAACCCACCCAAGGATTGTACAAACTAGATGTAAAATGAGTTGTGAATAAGAGAAAAATAAAATAGGATGTGGTGACCTGACCATAAATCAGAGATAAACAACCTTATATAACACAAGGAGTGTAGTAAATTAGGGGATGTGTGCATGATTGGTAGATTATGTCCATGTCACACATGAGAAAAAGGTATATGTTGAAAGATGTTCAATATTATTAATTTCTAAGGTGGAGAGGGATATAATGATCATTTTATTTTTTAATTATATGAACACATTACATGGTTTTTGACCGGTTCCTAGGTTGTTGAATAGGCTATAGTAAGATTAACTATTAATAAACTCTATTTAAAACCCTTATAGTTAATAATAATCGGTCAAATAATTGGTGAATGACTAATTAAAATGTGTGCGACCGTGATTACTAAACATAAAATTAGAAAATATAGAAAATTATGGTGTTTCATTGAGGGTGGTGAAGAATTTGTGTGTACAACTAATAGGTTAGAATATATAGTGTTGACTATGGTGAAATATAAAAAATATAATGACCCCAACTATAGCAGCATAGATTCGATGTCAACTTTATTTTACTAGACTAAAATACAAATAATCTAATCATGATGTACTAAATAGTTTAGTAGTATTGGTAAAATAGATAAATATTTGATTCCCATATTACATTTGAAAAAACAAATTACAAAAGCAACTTGTTTTGAATATCATTATTCAATATAGCTTATCATTACTCATCAATCAAATTACACTTCATGGAATCCTGGGAAATGGAATAAAAATAAGGTTGAGATCAAATTATTAGTAAGGATTCAGAACAACAAAAGCTATCATGAATCAATAAAAATACATTACATAACAAAATAAATAACTTATCATACATTCCATTTCAATAATTTTACAATCCTGATTAGATATGACATAATCAACATGAAAAAGAAAATATCTGAAAATACATGGAATTCCAATAATTTGACTATCATTATTTGATAAGGGATATTCAATATGATATTGTAAATAAATGAATACACATTCATCTTAATATATAACCTGACTATCATATCTGGATATGGGATAATAAATATAGAAATGTAAATAACTAAAAACACATTACATTAAATTAATATATTTATAATGAAATGCATATAGAGAAATTATTATTGTCAAAATATAATGGATAAAAATAAAGAAATTATAAAATAAAGAAACACATAATTATTAGACTTATTTATCTCAATGATCATGATACCTGTAACTTTAATATTATTACTAAATAATGTTTAAAACTGATGGGTGGTTATACATTTGAAACCGATTTAACTATGGACAGTAAACTAATTTATCTCCTAAAAGCACCGATGCATTTATGAGGTATTTATTATTGGGATGCACCCATATATATAGTTCCAAATCATTAAAAAAATACCAAATAATTGATTTAATTCATGGACAATGTGGCTAATCATCGAATATACTCATTGAGTAAAGACTACATATTTTTCATTATTTTCCTAGAAAATAAATAACATTAAATATAGAACACTGTATGTAAAATAGATATACTATATATAAATTGACATGTCCATGATAAATAATATGGATATTTAGGAGAAATTTAAGGATCAATTATCAAAGGTAAGTGAATATTTCAAGGGAATGTTAATGAGTAAAAAATGTATCTAGAATGTGAATTTCAATACTCTCCATGGTCAAAATGATCATAAATAACAAATATATAGAATATTGATAGTATTAAAAAACTTCTTATTAGAGTAATAATAACGGTTTTTTCCCATTTTATAATACAAATAACATACAAATATATTTAAAAAAATTCTGAGGAAACTTTTTTTTTCATTTTCAAAATAACCTTTTAAAACAAAAGGTTAAAAAATTGTAAATTATTTTATTTGGAAGTTACCATTAAAACATATATAGTATGATTTTAAACATTGAGTGGTAATTAAAAAATTAAATTCTTTAAAAGGGTTTATGTTCAAAAAATAATACCTTAAATTTTTTGGTAAAATATAAATGTTAATTTCATTTAAAGCAATATGAATATTAGATTCAATTTTAAAAAAAAAGTTAACAAGTATAAATATTTTGTTAAAAAATAATTTTCAACAGATTAAAATTATGTTTGAAAACATATTTTGAATACATGATTTTTTATGTAAACTGATTTCTTTCCAAAGGAAGAAATGAGATTGGGTTTTCTAAGAAACATTTTATCCATTATTTAAAGTAAATAATATTTAAATTTTGTAAATATTACTTGAAAATTTATTGAATAAACATAGGATACAAAAATTAAATGGTTTTATTAGGCAAGTTAAAGTAATATCCTTCAATTATAATTCATGAATAACCAAACTCAATTAGAATGAGGTTATAAAACAAACCATTAAAATAATCATAACATTTAAAAGAGAAATAATAAATAAATTAATTATTTCTATAAAAAATAAATAAATAGAAAAGAATAAATAAAATATAATATAATGAAAATTCATTTCACTCATAATATTAGAATGTAAAATAAGAATAATAATTAATATAACCTATGTTAAATAAATTGAGTTATAAAATTATTTATTGATTGGTAATTATCTGTTAAAATACCCTTACATAAAATAATTATAATTAAAATGAAAAATTCCATGAATTATTAATGAATAATAAATAAAAGTTTATAGGGGTGTATATACAACATATAAATAAAATTAGGAGCATAACATTATAAGATGCCTTAAGAGAGAGAAGTTGAAATGATGTCCCTTAAAATGATCTATAATTGATGTGAGTAGTAATTTATTGGTTGATTATGAATATAAAATTTTATTCTAACTAAAATAATTATTAATAATTTATTAAATAATTATATTTGATTAAAAAAATTAATCATAACCAGACATAATCAATGAGGTAGTTGTTTAACCCAATGAATTAAAATTGTGTTAAGAAATAACATACCTCACACATCCTCTAGGTTGAAAATTATATAACATCCATTATAGTAGTGTTAACCAAGTTATTAATATATAATATGAATCTAATGATTTTAATATTATAATATATGAACCTTTTATAACATATTATCTCCATATCATTACTAATATTTTATTGTTTTCTTTGTTTCATGCATTAATTTCCTTGTTTACTAATTTGTTCATTGTCATGAATGTTCTAATTCATGTGAATATATAATGTTTCATCATATACATAATAATAATATTGACATAATTAGAGTATTTATAAATCAATAAAACTTCTAATAACAATAAGAAAATATAGTTGTGATAAATGACGTATGTGACGATCCTAGAGACGGTTGGTGGTACGTATTCATGAGTAACATTTACATTTTTCAATTATCATGTTAGTTATGATTTATGGATTATTTTATATATCAATAAATTTCATAATATGATATTATTTACTTAGATATAATTATATCAATCATTTATGTGGTTTGGTGATGAAAATTGAGACACATCACTTTCTAATGTCAATGTCCACATATACAAGAATGATGTTATCATCTTTATGTGAGTGATAATGTATGAAAGAAAATGATATATTATATTTTTAAAATAATAAATAGTTTATTAATATTAAATTTAATAAATTGAAATCAAATTTATTTATTTAATTTATCCTTTTTACCTTATATGTAAAGTGTCAGTTAAAAAAATAACGAATCATGCCTCTTCATAAGGCGCTAGCCAGACATTCACACGATCGACATTATCATATACCCTGTGGAATGAAAATTAAATAAATTATATAATTACTTGGTGGTTATAAATATGTTATAAATAACAGAAATACACACACACACACACATATTATCCATTATCTTACAAAACTATGAGGGGGTTGATAGAGAACATATCCCATCAATGTTTTAGGTGTTAGTCCTCCATTCAAATGAGCTACGTTATCATTTTCTATTTGAAGGAAAGGGATACTTATATAGTTCATTCCAATATAATGATAACATATAATTACATATTAGATAATAATTTAATTACATCTTATTTTTTAATAATAATTAAATGATATGGATGAAGAAATAAAATGGAAATTAAAAAAACATTTTTTTTGGCGCCAACTCAGAGAGATCACAATAGTTAAATTTTTAGTGAATTAATTATTTTATTTATAAATTTAAAAAACATATTTTTTAAAGAATACTATTCTATTTTTCTCTGTATAATAGAAATTTTTAGGGGATCTATGTTTTTTTCTCCATTTATAAATTTTTAGGAAGATCCTTCAAATGACATACATTAGAAACGAAAACATACATTTTTTGGATACGTCAGGATTTTCATATAGAAATATTATTTCAATACAAAATATAAGTATTCCTTTGGAAAATACGTGAATTTAAAAAGCTAAATTTATAAAGATCTATTAATAGAAACACTTATTATAACCTTTTTCCTGAACCATGGTATAATTTTGATCCTTTAAAAATACCAAGACCATTTTTATTAGAATTACTTTTTTATTTTCAAAATATTCATTAACCATCTAAATTTTTAGTAAAATTAATCATTGTTATCTATAAACAAATTTTTTATCTTTTTTATCTATTTTAAACCTTAATTTAAATTTCATTAAATAGAATTTATTTTTTTCTATGGGTATTGGATGTGGAAACACATATTCAATGAAAAATAAAACTAAATTATCAAATCTTTTTCCAAAATATCTATCTACATTTTTAATTATAATAAATATAAATAAAGAATTTGAATTTTCCATATTCTTGTTTTTTGTACAATCTCTTCTTACACAATCCTGATTTATATCCCTTATGTTAAGCAGTATGCTACCCTTGATTGTAATCTATCATCTATATAAATTTCATTATTCTTGGAAGGATCTACTTCAATCCATAATAATGAGACCCTTTATTTTGATACTTAAATAAATATGGGAGATTTTGATTAAAGAAGTTTCTATAAAATGATTTTTTTTAACTATATGATGGTCTTTGACATGTTATATACTCTTCAGTGATTACCCTTGAAGACAACACATATAAAAACATACATTGTTCCATCATTAGAAAATCCAAAAAATGTTTAAATATATGAAACCTATATCATAAACCTTTTTGAACATCAATCCATTAATAATGAATCAATTATCATATTAAACCATTGATATGTTTCCATAAGAATCTTCTAAATGTCATCAAATGATATTCTAATGAAATCACAATAGTTAAGGTAAGAAAAATATCAGTCAAATTGAATTTTCCTATAATATACCTACTATAGTGAAGAAACAATAGTATAATGAAATTCACAGTTGCATTGCCTATAGTATCACAAACCATAAACAAGATTACACCATAATTTCAGGGTTTATATTTATTATTGTTTTATAAACATGGTTTATAACAAGTATTTATCAATATAAATTATATACCCAAAAACTATGAAATATCTGAATGAAACATGTGAATATTTTATCAAAATTTATTTAGGATGAGATGTGGGTAGTAACTGGGAACATCATAACATATATATTTGATATTTATTTTAGGGGAAATTATATAATCTAAAAAATATGGATATTAAACTATATTATATTTGATAAATAATAAAAAAAATAATTATCATAGATAATTATATAAAAAAATTATATGTTATAAAACCACAATAAGAAATGATACTAAAACATTCACATGGTATATTCTCTATTAGAGATTTTATGAAGTGGTATATATGATAGAAATATATATATAAATATTTTCATATATATATGAAAAAATTACATGTATTATGTGGAAAAATGTGTTATGTGATAGGGTTGTGTCGATAAATTGTATTGTTTGACTAAAATGTGGAATGTGATAAGGGGATGCCACTCTATGTGATAAAAATGTTGTGAGTAATAAATTGAATTCACAATCAATGAAAAAATATGTATAATTATAATTGATTAATGATTCCTCTAATAAGCTCAAATAATGGTAATTTTTTTAATTTTTCAAAATTAACCATTGTATTTTATATGCTCGCCAATAGGATTTCATCAAATATTTATCGAAACATTATTCCCAGGGGTATTTTTTAAGTATCTTAATCATCAATGAAATCAATCATGTATGGAAACAAATTTTTTCATATAACATAGTATAATATTGACATTTTTATCTATTTAATGAAAATGGTTTTAATAAATAAATCAGGCTACATTGAGGAAACATACTGAATTCAGAGGTATAAAAGTTATAAGAGTAATTTATACAATAAATAACATTCATTTTGCTAGATTTTATTCAAATGTTCATATAAAAAATCAACTAAGATCAATTTTCATCAATTTTCATCATTTGTTGGACTTCATAATTATTCATTCAATTATAGTTAGTTTGTTACATGTATATTTTTCATATACTTATATTACACTGGTTATACATACCTAAAAATGTAGATGATTTTTTCGTTTATTTAAAAATAGCAGTTTATGTTCATTCTATATCAATAATGGATAAGACTATTAAAACCTACACTATTAAGGATAGATTTTTGGTTATATCTTTAGGATTTAAAAATATTGGGTGAAACTTCAAGGCGTGATTTTTTTCTCTATTTACATAAAGGTATTGGGATGAGCCTCTTGGTGTACAAAAGGAATAAAATTTATTTTAATAGTTGTGATTATCTAAAATTTATTTACATAGTAAAAAAATCCCTCAACTATACATAATGTAGTATTAAAGTATGAACAATTGTTTCTTAAAACAATATATAATATGTCTTATTTCACTTCATGTTACTATAATATATTTAATATTTTTTATTATAGATTGAAACCAACTATTTTAAGATTAAATAAATATTTTAAATTTATTGATTACACCATCAATATATTACATTACATTATTTTAGTGTGGTTAAGAAGAGGGAAAACCATCTCCTATTATATTTTCCATCACACCACTAGTTCCTGATAAATATGAATCTCATCATCGACTATTTCATCTTTTACAAATTTATTATTTAACTAATTAACATTTAATGAAATATTTTATCAAGCCTATGTAAATTATATCTATAAAAACCCAGGAAAAATGGTATTTTAGTTTGTTAAATTCATTATTAAAGAATCAACCCCTTAAAGATATATATATATATATATATAATGATATTTTGTTTTCTAATGAGTAAAATTTGATAAACATATAAACTAAAAAATAATTTGTTCTATTAATAATTAAATTAGCTAAAATATGGAAATATTAGTTATTTTTTAATATAAACTCTTTTATTTTATCATTAAATATAAAATAACAACTTATATATTTTCATTACATCAATCAATTGGAAATTTTGGCTTTCACACTTTAATAAAATTTATTCAACCATAAAAATCCATTAATTGTTTCTTATAAAAATATATTATAATATTCTTATTAATGAATATTATTTTGATATAAAAGTTGATATATTTCATAATCATATAATGGAAAAAAAATTTATGATTTTAATAGATTTAGTAATTTAATATACTATAGGTTTTCTTTATATTTAATCCCATTATTTTGAATAAAACATTTTATAAAGAATAATGTGACAATATTAAATATATTACCATCTATGTTGGACTTCTTACTAAAGAAATTTTTTACCCATAATAATTACATGATAAATTAAAGTAACCAAATTTTAAACTTCTTTAGTATAAAAGTTTTTTATCTTATCCTTTAAGGCTCCAAGACATGTATCAAAATCTAAATGTAGAACTAGTTTCTTACAGGTGTTATGATATTTATCAACCACCATAAACTCATATTTGTTCATTATGAAAAATATAATTTTTTGGGATCATGGTGAATTCTAATTTACAGTTTTATAAGGCATATTAATTTCAAATAATTTGGGTTTTCCTTGAAACCCCTCTATTGGACATACACATTTATCTCAAGTGTTATGTAGAATTATTATTATATAACATCATAAATCAATAGTTACTTGCAACAAACTATATTTTTATGGGAAAAATCTTCAAATAAAATAGCATGTATATCATAAAATACAATGTTTTTAATTGAATTAATAGATTAATATGGACTTTATATAACATATATAATATTTATATTTCCATATTTTTGGATAATTTATTGGTATATGATCATTTTAATAAACATTTACGTCCATAAATGCTCAGAACCGAAAATTATCATTTTTCCAGATCACATATCACATGAGAGAATTTCTAAAACTCATTAGGGAAAATGGTTTAGTATAAATATTATTATATTAGGGGAATATATCTAAAACAAGTTATCATGACACATAATTGACCGATTCAAATTGAATAAAATTTGATTACTCTTTCTAGACACACCACCCCATTGTGTAATTCTAGTAGGAGTTAAATATAAATTAGTATTAAATCTAAAATTTTTACAAGAATCTTGAGAGAAACATCTATATCCTTCATAAAATTAAATGGTCATTATTCTATTCATGAGTTAGATATGTAGTTCATTATTCAATTCAATGAAATTTTCTAAAATTTTATTGTCTAATATGATAAAACTTATACTCATAAATTATAACATCATTATTATTCATAATGAAAAACAAATTGGTATCTTAATCATCAATACTCACCGATCATTATCAATAATAATTTATTTTTTATATTATCTATTGAACTCTCTCTCTCTATGTCATTCTCTTTATCTATATAAAATTATTCTATTAATCATTATCAATTTATAAAAAACATAAAAAGTTAAAGTCATTTAAAATTAGAGGGAATTAATAGTTCATTACTATAGATAGTTAGAATGTGAAGCATATTTTTATTGTCATTGAAAAAATTTCATTATCGTACAATGTTATAATAATTAATATAATCAAGTAATCACATAGGATAATAATTAAACATAAAAATATAAAACCATGATATTTTAGATCAATCAATATGATAATTCATTTAATTCAAATTTAATAATAGTTTTTCATTATTTGAGTTAAAATACCCATGAAATTATTTGTTAATTAACATATACATGTTCTTATGACTCTAAATCATAATATATATTAAAATTGTTCATTTACAAATTTTCCCTTTCTTGTCCATATAAGAAATATATATATGATATTTTTATTTTATTATATATACTATAATGGTTATAATTTCAACTAAATAACTTTTGACCAAAAATAATAATTATTAATATTTTAATCCTTGTAACATGTATTATTTGTACCTTTAAATTTCATATTAGTTATTTTCTTTCTACGTAGAATAAATTAAACATTTCAAATATATGAACCATATTACTAGTATCTAATTCAACTCATGTATATATATAATTATAATTTAACAAATAAATAGCATTTATGGATGTCTTACTCTAACTAGTATCCTAAATCATTTTAATCTTATGACAATCTATATTAATTTTGAAATAAATTATTTCATAGAACATTACCCAAATATTATTCATTTATTTCTATGAAAAGGCACAATAGAATGTGTATATCATATTCAAATTATTATTGAAAAAACATCACTAGGAGATCAATTATATTGAATTATAACATTAACTCATGTAGACACTAAATACATGGGAACATTCTTAAATAAATTAAATATGTCTTCTTTTGGTTACATACATCTGAATATAAAACATATTCTCATACATGGGTATTTTCCTATATTTTCAATAAAAATTAATGATGTTTTTGTTAATTAAATTATCTTCTCAAGGAAACAACTTAGTGAGAGTTCATTTAAATCCCTTTATTCTTCTCTTATATGCCTTAGATATGATACCTTGAACAATTTAATATTTCATATTCTTTTGAACCCTCTCTAATCTTTAATGGAGAGGCCTTCTAAATACTCCTCTTTTTATCGTTTTGTTCCCTTTTCTCCCTTCACCATCTTGGATAACATTTCAAATTTACATTTATAATTAGTGTCCCATAAACACCAAGACATCATTTTTGGCCCTTTTCCACATTTACTAATGGAGTTAAAATATTTGACATAACTTATGATCTATGGAATAGTTCTATATTTTAGGCATTGAAGACCTACCATTTATTCATTCAACATGTATGAAAATAAAAACTGTGGTTGAATAATAATATGTTAACATCAATTTTGGATTCTTGGATTTTCCTTATTTGACTTATCGATGAAGATGTTTTAGAGAAATCGTGGTCCAATCCTTCTTGATTTTTTATAACACATTAGTTTATCTGTTTCACATGGTCACTGTGATTTTTTACGAAGAATAAGAAACATAATCACAAGATTTTTTTGATGATTCAATTGTTTTTTACTATTCTAAACCAAATATATACATAAATTACAGGTAAACTCAATACTTATGTACCACTAATCTAATAAGTTTACCAATACTCTATATCAATATAATCCAAATATTTGTATCATTGATAATGGTAAAAACAAGCATAGATTTCATTTGAAATGAAATCAATGGAGAATAATGATATATAAAAAAGATATATCATTGAGCCATGAATATAATTTTATTCATGTATCAATTATTTATGACTTTTTTTCATATAATTATAGATTATATAAACACATTTTATAACATTCATTGATAATGTAATAAAATTTTCATTCATTTTTTAATACATCTATATATGAGATTAAAGCTATAAAAGATAGGGATATAGAGTAAATCAATTTTAATGAATATTTGAATTTAACACAGTGTGGAATGTGGTATTAAAGTATACTAATGAGGAAGAAAAATATTTTTAATAGTAGAAAATTAATTTACCACTAATGGTGAATATTGATGATTTATTTCATATTTTTTAGCTATTATTGTTTGATCCCAAAAAATGTGTAGTAACTATTTTAGGAATCTATTGAATAATTAAAGACATCCATATAATAAGAGTTATAATGTTATCTCTTGAAATCCATAAATATTCTAGACAATTATATTCTTGTGGTTTTCAGAAAAGAGAATATAGTTTTGAATCTACTGGTTTTGAATATAATGAAAAAGAAAGTGAATGGTAAACGTTGTAATTATGAGATAGATGTTTATATGTAATAAGTAAGCTTGGGATGAAAATACAAGGTCAAATTTGAATAAGGTATAATTCACTATGGATTATGATATAGTTTGATGTGTGTATAAATGGAATGTAATGTATATATTATTTAACTTTATACATTAAATAAGATTCATTAGAACCTATGTATCTTGATTTGGCATAGTTTGATTATTATACAAAAAAATGATATAACAAGAATTTATTTGATCTTATCACTATTTATAATGAAATTATTTATTTAGATGGTGTTTCCTATAATTCTTATGTTGTAAGAAAGAATAAATAGGACATCATGGATGGAGTTGATTCACTAATAGATCATAATCTATTACTCATAAACAGAATGAATGGTTTTATTTTCTTATTTTTATTATTAATTTCTCTATTATAATGCTAAATATGAATTTACAATATTTTTAACTACTAATTATAAGTCTTTAAATCATTATCAATTCAACTTTTGAGTAATCTTTTCCATTCTTGAAAAAAAATCTTGAAATGTATCAGTAATGAATATTTTACACCAACATTGACCATAATTGATTTAGTGAGATAAAATAAACATCTCACTAATCTTTAATGAATCATTATATTTCCTTTAAAGTCATGTTTATATGGGAAAACAAATGTTTTCAAACTATATATTTTTAAACTCTTATATTTTTTAGTGGATAAACATTTCCCATCTTTATCTCATTAATTTATATCATATAACTCTATAAAAATAATAATATTAATTTTACATTTTTTATAAAAAGAAAATTCCCACAATCAAATGATTTTTTTACCCCTTATAAAAGATATAGTATGATATAATACCATTACCACAAAACCATGTTATGTTCATGAAACAGAATTAATTGAACAATTATTATTTTAGGATAATTTTTTAAATTATCCAACCATGTAATCACACAATGTATTTAATCATGCGAAACACTCATATATGTATGCAATATTCAAATAATTTATTCTATTTTGTTAATTTATAATGTATTTAAATCCACTGAATATATATCCCAAATATAAATCATAATCTTTTATTTTAAATATATAGTAAATTTTTTCAAATAATATAATAAGAACACCCAAACACATCTAATATATGTGGAAGGTTAAAAAAATCAATTATATAGAATTAAAACTATAAGAATCAATGATATAAATATTAAATAAATATTTCAAAATACATCAAAATAATTAAAAATTATAGATCAACCGATGATCACCTTATGAATACTCAGCAAAACAATTACCATTAAAATATAGATAAACTATAATCAACCCCCAAGTAAAACTAAAAAATAGTTTTTAATGTTTAATGTGTGAGTTATTGAATTTTTTTTTGTAAACTAACTAATAATTTATATTTGTTTTATAGTTATTTCTACTAAAAATATATAAAATATAAATATCCAAAATTGTGATTAATTAAAAATAAAATAAAATTTGAATATTAATGAGCGATTATCAACTCCAATATTATATAAGAATTTTTAGTTTTTGGAGTTTAGAAGTTCATATGGTTATGTTTTATTATTAGATTAATGTTTACCTAGGATCCAAAAAATTGATCACTTATGCAAGAACCATGTATAAAATATCATATAGATATAATAATTTATTCTTATTAAGGATTTTAGGGAATATAATTTCAACCACACTTTTTTGTATCTATGAAATAATGTGGTTATTAAAATATCTAATTGGAAGACTAAAGGTTGCCTATATAAAAAATAAAAGTTTAATAATTATGATAAAATGAGAATTTATATTGTATATAATTATATTATACCAATATAATTGGGTCCAATGAGAATTGTATTCTGATAATAATACCTAAAATGTTTATAGAAAAAATTTAAAAAACAATGCATATTATAGGGTGATGTTACTCACTTGAAAAATATATACTTCCCTAGTATCAATCATTGAAATTTTGACCCTCCAAGAAGAGTATTTATGATCAAATTGATCACCAATTTTATATGATATATACTTATCAATATATGGATTCAAAAAATCTTAGGTATGAAAAAATTACCCAAATTCGATCAAAACATATAATACATCACATATTGAAATGAAATCCCCTGGTATTTATGTAAAACACATATTTATATTCAAATGATATTTTTGTTTCGTTTCAAATATTTTATAATTACACACGGTATGTAATTTTTTAAATTGTTAGAGGGTAATATAGAATATACATTTTTTAAAAAGTACTTATTTTGTTTCTTCTCTAATAAATTAGTGAGAATTAAAGGCCAAGTTTGTATGATTGAGTTAATATACCATATTTTCCTCAATATTATGAATATGAATGGGATTCCAAAAATATTATATGTATCACAACTATAAATAGATTAATTAATGTAATTTTCATCTTTATAAAGGCAGTATCCCATATATAAATAGTATCAAAAACTAAATTCAAGCCCAATTGTGACTATATGACTCATTTAATTTTGCTTATAACCTATAATATTATTCACCATCAAATAATGCTTTCTTTACGTTACTTCAGTTTACTCCTCATCCATGCATACCATCTAATTACACTATAAATATATACTAATTATTAAATACTATTTTTAAAAAATATTAAATTAAAAAACAAGAAAAATTATCATGATTAAATTTATTTAATTTATTTTAAAAAATAATAACAAATAAATCAAAACATTGGTATAACTGTTAAAAAAATAGTGAACTTCAATGTGATCACATCCCTTCTCTAATACATAACTACTATGAAAATATGAATTATAATTCATATAGAAAATTAAGATTAAATATACAATATGACATGTCTTAATTAATTTGTCTTAATAGTCAATGGTAACCAATTTCATGATTATAATGACCCCTGGATAATACTATTTTTCATTTAAAATAAATTTATTTATGAAATGTTAATATATGGGTGAATATACATGATATAATAATAAAATGAATATTAAATGATAAAAAGTACAAAAAATGAGAAATACTATGCCTTATGGGAGAAGTGAAGCTACCACAAGAAATTTAGTTTTTGGAAATTAGATTTCTTTTTGGAATGAAATAATTATTTTCTAATTATTTAAAATACATTAATATTTATTTTTATTAATAATTAATCAAGGATTTATATTTTTACATAATTGTAAAACATTTTAATTTTTATGGTCTGTTGTTTTTTAGGTATTATTTGAATTTTACCATTAAATATGTTTTAACCTATATTTTTTATTGAAAATATTTCACTATGGTTTTGGTAAGTATCAAACCACACATTTTATATTTTATTATTTGATTAATGTGTTATATATATATGAGTATTGGGAATCTAACATAGTGGGTTAGAGGAAGATTCCCATGTGTTTGGAAATTAATAATGAAATTTTTATATGTTTATAGAAATAGTGTAAATATTTTTAAAAAGAATTATTTATTTACTACTTTATTAGATATTTGGTCACATAAAGAACCCTGGGGTAAAGGGAGTGGTAAATAATTATATTACAATTTTATTAATATTTTGTTAGTGAACAATGATGTTTGAGGACCTATCTACCATATAAATCATGAAATTTTGTCCTATATATTTTATAAATATAAGTGCACTACCTTGGCTGAGTTTCAACTTATCATAAATTATTCTATTTAAAATTTAATATGTAAACATATAAATCACTTTTTTTATAGACCAGGGGAAATAACATATTATATTCTAAGAAACTATTTTTTTATTATTGTCAAAGGGGTAGTGTTATGTGGACTAGGAGGTACTTATAATGTGCACTATGTGGTATGTGTTTTGTGGACCAAGGGGTTAGTTTTATCTGGGATAGATGGATTAGTTTTATATGGAAAAAAGATCACTATTATGGAAACCAAGGGTTAATTTTACATTCACCAAGGTGGTTGGTGTTATGTTGACTAAAAGGTTGGTATTATATAGACTAGGGGTCAGGGTCAGGTTGACCTTTCAGGTCTCTTGTATATTAGTGTCACAACTTGTCCTAGTGGGGCTTTCTATGAGACTTACCAATCCCACATCTAATTGGCCAGGGGCTTGTGACTAGCATCGAGTAGGCATATCACTAACATGGGAGGAATTTACTAAGTACATGTACACAAGCACACACCTCCAAGGCCACAAATTATAAAATGTAAAAAACCCACTAAGGAATAAAAATGAATGAATACAACTAAACCCAACCAACAGAGTATGATATAAAGTAATGCACTAAAAGTAAATAGGGTAAGAATACATTCCCACAAAAAATAAGAGTCCTCAATCTAAAAGTCCAACCTATAAGCACAAAATGGTATTGAGACTACTGCTCGTATCCATAAGAACACCTAGCCTGTAGGGAACATAGAAATATCAGTCCGGTCCTAGTCTGCCCTGGACTCTATCAAAATGCCGCTCGTATGCACAAGACACTATGTATGCGAGCAAATCCCATGTAGGGGTGAGTATAAAAATACTCAATAGAGGCCCCTGAAAACCACAATAAAAATTACACAATGTAAAGGTACAATCATCTACACACAATATATATCTTCTAAACATGACGAAATAAAAACACAATCCAGATATACCCAAAACCCAGACCCGTAGTCTATGTAAAATTCACACAACTGCATACAGCCTTTATGGATTCAGTTTGAAGATTCCACGAAGAACACTTCTGAAAGAAATCACACCACAATAATGACAGTTCTAATGATGCCTATCCTAGAAGTATAGTTCATCAAGAAATTCCATTGGAGGTTGATACACTAATTCTAGGAGAACACACTCATGAGTGGGGAGAGATCATGATCCACATATGAGGATTACTGCTAGGGCCTTGGCAGATATAGTGACTCATCCGGATTCACCTGATAGGTAGAGGATCGAATCCCTTTAGGAATATTCATATCGATCCCTAGCTCTACCTAGGGTCAAGAATAGATAGAGGATATTTCCCCAGGAATCTTGGAGGGATACCTGAAACTATCTTAGAATGTCCTGCAGAAGGGATCATACTCATATAGATGGAAACAATACTCGACGCTCAGGGGAATGAGAAAAGGGGACCTAACCCAAATGAAACATGTATAAGATATGTTGCTCAAGAGGTTCATGTAATGTTTTAGGATATAAAAAACATGTAGAAGGAATACACACCGTGTATCTCGAATCTAGGTATTTCCCATGTAAAATGGCATGAGTCAAAACAACATGTCTTGTAGACATGTAATTACATGGTGTGTTGTATGGAACACATGCTGTTTCCGAGTAATTGGGGTTCCCTTTGTGTACGCGGCTGTGTGCCTATACAAGGATTTAGCCTATGTGTGCCATCTTGTGTAACTAGTAAATGGGTTAACCTGTGCATCTGACCTTGTCGGGCCATGTGGTAGAGTACAAGACCATGTAGTCACCCCAGGTTTGTTTGTCTTTCGATATTCATGATGAGTCTGTGTAAGGACCAACATGCTGTTTGACAATGGTCCCATGCCGTGTTGGTGCTTCCCATCACCTAGAACTCCAGCCACCACTAGGTAGGGCCCACACCCCATGTCTCCCCTGAGGAATGTTGTGTTCTTTGTCAAATTTAGTGTAAAAACCCTAACCTCTATTGCTGGTACCACACAACGTTTTCTTTAGGATACACCCTTTGTGCATTGGTGTTTTCCAGAAACCATGGTCAAACTATTTTGTTCATCAGTGATGATCTTATCATTGAAAAAACAATCTGTTTGCATCGAAACTCGAATGGTATGGTTTCCCTGACGTCCTAGAGTCGTCTATGTTGTTTTTGGGCATCGAATCATCCCTTAAAATGCGTATTGGTCTACCCAAGAGAAGAAATTTTTATGAACAGTCTCTCCCAATTTAAGTCGATTCATCATCCTCCATTGTCATCACAACTCCACTATGTCGTTGTGATGTCAAATATCTAATATGGGATTGTTTCATTATGAAACAGACACACAATGATCTGTTGTTCATCACCCTATGAAGAATGTGAAGAAAGTAAAGAAAAGATGAAGAAATATAATAAACCAAATTGAGGAAAGAATCTCCACCACAGTTCATCATGACATTGATTCGCTGTCATTAGAAGAATTAAAGATGGAGAATAATATGATAATGAAACAACTATCACAATCAATATATGTAATCAAACCCCAAACAAAACGAAAAATAATAACCCTCTGGGAAGAACGCACAATCCTCAGATCAACATGTTTTTTGTTTGATCTAAATTCGTCGTCTAATCAAATAATGGGGAAACAAAATAAAGCAAAAAAACCCCTACATCATTAAAGGATCAATTGCTAATAAAGAACATTCACTTTCGCCTACACCGATATCCTTTATCCCTATTGGCGCAGAGATTTCTGCCTTTGATTCATCGTCATTCATTTTTGAGAGTTCTCTCCAAGGCTCCGAGAATTCCCCAAAGTTTCTCTCATCTTTTTTCTAACAATCAACATTTGTTTAATTCATTAAAAAGAGGTAATTCCATTCTACATTCTATTACATTAAGGCCTTAATAATCGATGTAGTTTCCTCGTCATTGCGCTGCAGCGAATTTTTCCATATAAAATAAAATAAACTTTTGAAATTATTTTATTTTATTTTATTTTACATAATAGGTCATAAAATTTATTTTTTCGCTCCACTTTCAGTGGATGAGGTTAAGATAATTCTTATGTAATGTCATATTCCCAAATAAAATGTTTCCCTTGGATTTTTAATCCGGGTATCCATTTGGAAACTGCAACAACCACACACACACTAACTCACATAACTAAAAAAAGTTCAAACCACTATTCCCGGCTCATCGTGACTCAGAATGACGTTTCATCTCCGTTCTTATTCTCATAATAATTTTATATAATAATTAAAAATAATATACATAAAATCCAAGACATTATTTTCTCCCCACCTTGATGCTTTGCATCCACGAAAATCTAAAACAAGGGATTCCTTAAAAAGATGTGGGTACTGGTCACGGATCTAGGCCACCTGCTCTCACATGATCACATGAAGATTCATGTGCTACCACAGAATGAGAAATAAGGGAATCGATCACCCATGTAGGATCCTCTCAACCAGATTCATGATCTCTACTGGGTACTCTGTGAAGGTCGTACCTTCCTTAATGTTTAGCTCACCCTTGTTGATGACTTGTGATGGGTTATGCATCTACCCCCTCAGATACGATACGTAGAAGACATCATGTACATGGTGCAACTATGGTGGTAGAGTTAAGTGGTATTCCACCACGAAAACTCTGCGCAATACCAGGAAAGGTCTGATGATCCTCCGAGAAAGCTTGACGCCCCAGCCAAATATCCATAATTCTCATCAAGATAAGACCCTAAGGAAGTCTTGGTCTCCCTTATCAAACACTAGGGGTATTATTTACCTATCATAAAAACAAATCCTTCGGCTCTGTGTAGTCTTCATCTGTTCGTGGATGATCTGCACATTTTTAGGGGAAGATCGCACTGACTCTGTACCCATGAGTGCTGACTCTTCAAGGTAGGTCCAGCAACGCAGTGACCGATAGGATATCCCATATAGAGCCTCAAATGGTCCCATAGCCAGGGTGGAGTGGTAGGTGTTATTGTACGCAAACTACACTTGTGGTAGGTAGTCCTCCCAACTACAACCAATGTCCTGGATACAAGCTGGTAACATATCCAATAGAACGTGAATGGTCATCTTTGTCTTACCATATGTCTAGGGATGGAATGTTATTCCCTTGTATAGATGAGTGTCGAAAGCCTCCTGAAATAAATTCCACAACCAGGATGTGAAGCAAGCATCTCGATCTGAGACAATTTTCGAAGGGACTCCAGGAAGAAAAACTATTCATTGCACATAGAGGCATTCCAATCTGTCTACGGAAATCTACTCCACAATAGCTATGAAGTGGGATGACTTGGTGAGCCGATCAATGATCACCCAGATGGAATCATGCCCCTTGGATGTCTGTGGTAACCCCATCCTAAAGTCCATTGATATTCTATCCAACTTCATCTCTAGAACATCCATGGGTAACCAAACCCCGCTAGAACCTGGTGCTCAGCCATCACCCGCTAGCACGTTTGTCATCAAGAAAAGTACTCTATAACTGACTTCTTCGTACCCGACCACTCAAACGGCTATCAATGATCTATTACATATTTTCCATGAAAGGGTGTACCACCATGGGGGATGTATGAAACTCCATTAGGACCTCCTTCCGCAACACCACTGGTACAACAATGCATCCTCAAAAAAGAATAATGTGCTCCCCACTATTCGAATATCCATCAGAAGCATGTCTTGTCGATAATAGATCAGCAAAATCCTAATAGTCGACACCCCCATGCTATGCCACCCTTTCATTCTGTAAGAGTGGAGGGGTGAAAACCATCAACTGATGATAAGATTTATCCTCTCTGTCAATGAAGGATAACAATAATAAGGGAAACTGCTGTGTCTCCCCCCTTAATTGCTATTATCTTGACCTCATAGTGTGGAAATCTTCCACAACCTTCCCATTCCTAGGAGTATAGATGATCCCAAATTCATAATCCTAAAGGAACCCTAGACATTGTCTCTACCTCAGATAGATATCATTTGGTGAGAAGATGTATTTTAAGCTCTTTTGGGTGGTGTAGATGATAAACCCCTCACCAACAAGGTAGTGTCGCCACATCTTAAACGTGAATTCCACCACTGCAAAATCGACATCATGGATCACATATTTTTTCACATTTTGTCTACGTTGGCAAAAACCATATAGAATCAATACCTTATTCTACATCCGAAAAATGCAATGCCTGATTCTTGATGTGTCGTAGAAAACTATGTACTCAACACACTCCTCCAACAACCACTAGATCGTGGAACTCATACACTCTATCTCAATATCTCTTACTAAAACTACTCCATAAAAAGGGTTTCCCCATCCATTTTAAGTCCATTAATTTTTCTGATATCTATGATAAATCATGAATGAAACTCTAGTAATATCTTTCCAACCCAAGGAAGCTATGTACCTCCATCACACCTAAAGGTGGCTCCCATGCTATCACTGTCTCCACCTTTGTGGGGTCCACAACTACTCCATATGCTAAGATGAGATGTCCAACATAGTGGACCTCATGAATCTAGAACATGCACTTTATGAGATTCTCATAAAGCTAGTGATCATAGAGTATGTTTAAAACCATCCTCATGTGTCTCGTGTACTACTTCTCTGAAACAAAGTACACAAGGATGTCATCGATGAAGACCTCTAAGAACCAGTCCATGTACTGTTGGAAGAGCTAGTTCATAAGTCACATAAACACTATGGGGGAATTTTTCATGCCAAAACGAATCACCAAGTACTCATAGAGACTGTAGTGACATTTGAAAGCTGTCTTCAGTATATCCTCCTAATGTACTCATAACTAGTGGTAACTTGATCAAATTTCATCCACTAAGAACCAACGTGACACTATTAAATGATCAAAGTGGTCTTTAATCCTTAACAGTGGAGACTTGTTCTTCATTGTTTATTGATTCAGGCATCAGAATCCATGCACAACTTCAAAATTCCATATTCCTTATCGGAAAAGAAAACATGGGCTGCCCAGGGTGATGCAATGTGTTTTACAAATCCCTTGCTCTGAAAATCCTCCAACTACCCCCTCATCTCGCGAAGCTCTATGGAAGCCATCTAATACACTGGTGAGGATGTCAATTCCATTTCAGGGTGTAAGTCGATGAGAAAGTAGAACTCCTAGAAAGGTGGTAGTCCTAGAACATCTTTAAGAATGACATCCTTGTACTACTCCACAACTACTAGCAACTGGATGCTGACACCATATATTACTTTGAGGGTAAGGCTAGCCGAATCATGAGTGATCGGCTGAACCATCCTATGCATGAGGAAATCCTATGTTGTATGGGTCTCCTTTTTACCGACAATGTAAAACGTCATTCCACCACAATAAACTCATCGCACTCTTCACCTAAAGTATTCAATCTGGGCATGGACCGAAGATAACCAATCAAAACTGAGAATAACATCATGATGCCTCAACATTGCCACAATGTGGTTTTATATCAAACCCTCAGATCCAAGGGTAATATCACACTATCTTCAGGGGAGCATGATCATCGAGTCTCCTCTGTTAGGTGTCTATATGCATCAGGGTCATGTCAAAAGCTCTACCAGAATCTCAACGTTTAGCACAAGACATGTGAAGAGAAAGGAATGATTGGAAGCTGTGTCTATAAGCATGAAAAATAAGGTAGAAAATACACACATCATACCTCAAATCATCCATGGATTCCCTGGGTCATATGCCTCAACCGTAAGTTGTTTTCCCTGCCCTTATAACCCACCCCCCTAAGCCTAGCATGGACCACTCAGGGGTGGTAGGGGATATTGATAAAAGTGTCTGCCACCACCTACATCTCTTCATACTCCTCGGCCACATCCACCACCAAGTTGGTTTGTCTGCTCCACTCTCTGCCTTTTCTTCAGTGCTCCATCCATCGCTTCCCTGTGATAAGTTTGATGGGTTGGAAAATCTCTATTGATATGTACCCTACCATCACACAAGTAGCATCACCTCACCCAAGGCTCAATGGAACTTTCCTGAGAGATCTAGAACATCAAAACCATTTTCTAGGGCCTCCTGTGACGTCTCCCAAATTCTGATCTAGGTTCCTGACGTTGGCTCCCCAATGTCAATGTCTCTACACCTATCTTCCTACTACTAACTATCGTCAGCTGTATCGGCTCTTCCAAAAAACTCATGTTCCCCAAATCCCACTCAAGAACCCCAGCATAAGTCTAAATGAATAAGGGCGCAACACTGGCATGAATGTCTTTTTATAGACTTCAGTTGAAGGTCTAATCTCTGATGTAATTGTCTCTATCTAAATCCATCGAGTAACTAGAGAGGTTGGTGAACCTTGATTAATTTTCCTCTATCATTAAATTTACCTACTGTAGCTGAAGATGCTCTAGGATACGTACTACTCTCAGCATAATGGGAGAGAACTCCTACTTAAAAAGTATCTCAAACTATATCCACGAATGAGTCTCCTGAACATGAGTCAGTATGGTGAGTCTCCATCATCACCCCGCTGAACCCCGATGAAGGCTCAGTCATATTCTCATCATCTAGTCCGCTAGTGTTCTCACTAAGTGGAAAACCCTAGTCACTGCCTCAAGACAACCTCAGATTTCAGATGGTCAGGGGTTCCTTTGAACATGACGGGGCTATATCTCTGAAACTCTTGGAGAGTGCTCATCCTGCACCCATCAATTATTGGTACTGCAGGTACCAAGAGCTACTCTGTAGGCAGTGGTATAATAAGTGAACCACCTGGAGGTAACGCCTGGGGAACTGTTCCCTGTATCAAAGCACCATCACTGAGGGGGTCATCCTCATGATCGAGATGCTGAATCCTATAAGGTATGTGTTGTGTATGTGTCCTATAAAGAAAACATGACATACCCAGGTCAACAAGTATATCTGGATAGCTGACACAAAAGATGTGAAATACACAACCCATTCCTATATGATTCTTGTACCATTCTTTTACTACCCCAAAAATAGTGTTTTTATGTACCAAGTTGAAAGGTAGATTATTAGGGTCCTGCGGTATGGATACATTAGCTTCCTTCACAAAAACTGGAGTCCCTGGCATGAAAGCCAATGTCAAAATAGTTAACAATGATTCCTAAAACCAATCTCACAGACTATTGGTCCTAAGGTAGAAACGACCACCTATGATACAACTATGTCATGAACCATTCTAATGGGGTCAGTTCCACGCCTCCCCAAGCCAACCTTAAATAGTCCAAGGGCTGGTCACTAGCACCAAATATACATATCACTAACATTGGAGGCATTATATAAGTACCTGTACAAATGCACAAACCTCCAATCACAAAAATGCTGAAATGTAAAAAACATTAAGGATAAAATGCATGCAAACAACTAAACCCAACCAACAATGTATGAGAAAAAGTAATGTACTGAGTGTAAACATGCCTCGAATTCAATACAACCAAATACGAGAGTCTGAAAACTACAAAGTCCAACCTGTAATCACAAAGAGGTAATGGAAATACTTCTTGTAGCTATTGGAACACCTCAGCCTATAGGGAACTCAGAATATCAGACCGGTCGTAGACTTGGCAGATCCAAGACACTTTCAAAAAGATGCTCATCTGCACAAGACACGACACGTGCGGGAAAATCCCATACAGTTGTGAGTATAACAATACTCAGTAGAGGACCCTAAAAACCGTGAAGCAATAACCAAAGTAATGGTACATTCATCTGTACACATTAAATTCCTACTAAACATATATCAAGAGAAATAAGATCCATGTATACCCAAAACCAAGACATGTAGTCTAGGGTGAATTCACAATACTGCATACCACCACTTGGGATTCAGTTCGAAGGATCCACGAAGCACTCATCAGGGAGAACACACTCCATGAGTCTGACAGTTCAGATGACTTCCATTCGAGAAGTATTGTTCTTTGGGAAAAGCCATTAGAGGTAGATACACACTTTTTAGGTGAACACACTCTTGAGTGGGGAAAGATCATGATAACTATATTAGGATCACTTTAAGTTCCATGGTGGATACCACGACTCATCTGAATTTACTAACTAAGTAGAGAATGAACGTCATATAGGAACAGTCATGTCGATACTTGACTATACCTACGGTCATAAATGGATAGAGGATATTTCCCTAGGACTCTTAGAGGGATACCTGGCTTTATCATAGAAATTCCTACTGAAGTGATCATCTCTAGTGTATGGAGAAAATACATGGCCTTTAGGGGAAGAAGAAAAAGGGGCACTAACCCAAATGATACATGCCCAAAATATGGTGGACACGAGGTTCAAGCCATGTTACATGATATAAATAGCATGTAGAAGGATTACACTCAATGACTCTCGACTATGGGTACTACCTATATAAAAAGGCCTCAGTCAGAAGAAAATGTTTTGTAGATAGATAAGTACACAATGTGTAGTATGGACCACACAGAGTTTATTAGTAAACAGGGTTCCGTTCATGTAAATTGATGTATGCTCGCACACGGTTTCAACCTGTGTGTGCCATCTCATGTAACTGGTACACGAGTTAACCCATATATCTGAATTTTTTTGGTCGTGTGGTGGAGCACACAGCCATGTACCCACCCCATGTTTGTGTCTTTTTCGAGATACACATAGAGTCCATTTAAGTACATACACGCCATGTGACAGTGGTCGCATGGCTTGTCAGTGCTTCACGTAGCACAGAACTCTAGCAGCTACTGGGTGGGGACCACATGCCTTGTCTACCCTAAGGAATGTCATTTTCTTCATCCTATGCAGTGTAAAAACCACAGTTGTCTCCACCAGTACCACACACCGTGTTCTTCGGGATACATGTTGGTTGTTCTGGTGATTTCCAGAAACCTCAGACCTGCTCTGTTTCACCTTGGGGATGCTCTGATATTCGATCTGACGATCCTTTTTCAACAAAACATTAATTTTCAGCTCTCCCCAATCTCCAAAAGTCGTCTCTATTGTTTTCGGTCTTCTAATAGTCCCTGAAGATACGTATCGGTCCATGCATGCGAAGAACGCTCGAAGATTCGTCTCTTCTAATCCAAGAAGATTCATCTTCCTCCATCATCGTTGCACCTCCACTAGTTAGTTGTGATGTCAAATCTCTAATTTGGTATCATTGTTTCAGGAAACGGATGTGAAATGATTCCATGTTCATCTCCTTTCATATAATACAGTGAACACGAAGAAAATAAAATGAAATCTAATAACCCAAATTGAGGAATGAACCTCTAATGACGTTCATCACAAATCTGATCCACTCTTGATAAAAGTATTTAACATGGGTAATCAAATGATAATCAATCAACTATCACAATAAATATCACTAATCTAACACTGAAGGAAACAAAAAATAAAAACCCTCCCGTAAGAACGCACAATCCTCAGACAAACCTGTTCGAGGCTGGATATATGTTTGTCGTTTAATCATAGAATGAGGAAAAAGAAAGAAACAAAACCCCTACCTTGAGTAATGATCAATTTATGATGATGGAAATTATCTTTCGTCGCCTCCAAGATCCTTTAGCTCTATTGGCACAACGATTCATGCCTTTGATTCGTCCTCTTTAGTTGCCGAGAGTTCTATCTAAGGCTCCAATAATTCCCCAATGTTTGTCTCAATTTTTTTCCAGTTATTAATATTCATTATCCAAATAAAATTACGGAAAACGTTTTTGAATCTTTTATTATGTCACATTAAATATCGAAATAGTTTCCCCGTCATTGTGCTGTAGTAAATGGTTCCAAATAAAATAAAATAAACTTTGAAATTTATTTTATCATAATTTATTTTACTTAAATGGCCTGAAAATAATATTTTTCTATTGACCACGCCGGTCAAGGCTAATCACATTCATAGGTAAAGTCATAATCCTAGATGAAATGGTGGCCTCATATTTTTAATGCTATCATCCGTGTGGAAACTGCCACTGCTATGCACACATAACAACTCACTTAACTTAGAGAAGTTCAAACCACCATTCAGGGCTCATTGGGCCTCAACATGACGTGTCATATCCATGCTTGGTCTCATAATAATTCCATATAATATTTAAAAATAATTAATGTAAAATCCATGAAATTAAAATTAGGGAAATATTATAGATATAATTAGTGTTTCTAAAATAACATAGGAATCTAAAGAACAAAAATGTAAATAGTAGTAATGGATGATATTTTTGAAGGGTAAAAAGTTAGGGAATCATCACACGTCTATGAATTATATATCATGCATTATCATAAAGAGATAATAATTTCCTTTGATACTTATGTTTTCTATGTAATTACCCTCCCATAATTCCCTCATAACAACCAATTTCATTATTCATCATGGTTTTTATTACCTTTTTTTGTTAGTATATTCATTAGAGTGAAAGAAATATAATAGAGATCTTGGATTCACTTATGAATATAAAATATAACTATATTCTTCCTTTAGTGGAGATTGATTCATTTGTGGGAAGGAAGGTAAAAAATATGCAGGCTTTTAAATAGAAAAATCGATATATATTTATTTAGAAAAATGAACAATGGATAAAATTTCATTAAAAAATCATGATGAGTATAGGGATATAAAAATTTATAATATATTTTCATTTGCTACAAACTCAAAATTTTTAGTGAATTTTCATGTTCATGTAAAATATCGCAAAATATTATAATTTAGAATTCTAAATTGATACATTATATATATTTTCCTTTGCCATAATTCGGCTGTTGTGATTTTATATATAGTTTATAATTTATTCAAGGTGATAAAATCACCAAACATGCCATGAAGATTGAATAAATAAGACAAATTTTTAAAAAGAATGTACCAGTAGAATATATTTCACTATTACTCATTTTTTGGTGCTTAAAATATACTATGAGTATTACTGTGAATCCCATCATAGTATATGATATCAAATAAAGAGTATAATATGACTTTTTATACGGTGGATCATGACCCTTACTATCTGAATCTTCCTACTATCATTTCAGACATCATGATTCATAATATTGATGACTTCAATTCCATTTATCTGTGTATCACACTATGTGTATTCAGAGGCTCATCTGATCAATCCATGGAATCTGAAACTCACATTCATGTTATTATTCTAAATCTGATAAATGGGAGAATGACTTGACTATTACTAAAATATATTTCATGATGGATTCCATTCGCAAGGCTATGGGGAAATGAGAAATTATTATTAAAAATTTCCTAAAAAAATAAAATAAATTAATAATAAAAAATACACATGTATTGTGATTCTTGGGATAGAAAGAGAATGATTTCATGAGTACTAAATTTTATATATTTCCCAGAATAACCATGAATGAAGGAAGAGTCTATCTATAATCTATAAGAATCTATCCCAAAAAATAAGAAAATCTTAAGCTTCTTAAATTATTCATATAGTGATTATACTCACCCAATTTACATCCTGGTGTTATTCAATCAGATTATAAGTAGATGTAAAAACTATTCCAATCATTCTATAGTTATATTATTAAGTATGAAAGGTATTTTTTTAATTTGTTTTTAATTAGGATTTTTTTCAAGAATTTTCTTAATAAATGTTATATAAATATGATGTATTTTAAAATGGATAAATTCACCACTTAATTTTTATAAAGATTATTTAATTGTCTATTCATGGAAAATGAGGAGAATAAAGTACACTAGATTAGTTTTCTAGAAATATTCCATGGACCAACAAATAAAAATATGATTGAGATATTTCTCATGTTAATGAATATTTATGAATTTGTGGAAGTTAAATATATAATAGTTACAAGTGACTGGGAATAATCATTATGTTTTATATTATACCTTGTTGATGATCTTGTAAATTTGTAATTTAAATTGTAAAAATAGGATAATTTTTTTATGGAAGTTCTAGATGAATGTTGATCATAAAAAAATACATTTTATAATATATTATTGGTTATATTGTTTCTTTTATATCTCATGGATGATGATTTATAAAGGATTAAATTGAAAAGTTATAGGATTTTATCGAAATACATTATGTTTATTATTTAATAAGATAAATATTTATTGAACATTCTTATATGAGTTTGTAACTTTAATAATAATTCCATGAATTAATTAGAGTTTTTCTAAAAAGATATGTGATAATAATTATTTTATAGGGATATTTTAATATGAAAAAAATGATTTGTATAGTTTTAGAACTAGTTTTCTTAATAAAGAGTTTGGAAAAAATGGAAAAGTTATTTTTTCATATGAGTAATTGATTTGCGATAATTTTTATGACATTTGAAATAAGTATGTGTTGTTCGAGAGATCTAAATGAAAATTATCCAAAACAAAAGGGAATTATGATACAAAATCTACCCATATGATATTATGTAAACTTCTTATCATATTTTAAATGATTTAAAAAAAAACTCATACAGTATAGAAAATATTAACTATGTAAAATAAGTTTTGAGATCATATATGACAGTTTATATTCATATATTTCCTAAAATAAAGATCCCATAAAATATTTTTAATGCACGTATGATGTTTCAAGTTATATAATTCATTTAAAATAGATTAATTTTTGGAGATCAATGGAAAGGGAAAATATTATGTAGTGTATGATATTTCAATTGAAAAAATTCAGAGATACCAAAGGCTAAAAAGTAAATTTAGCTTCCCTATATAATATATAAAGAAGAAATAAATGATATGATTATTTGGTTGAATATTAGAAATAAAAAATAGAAAATAATTGTGATACATATAACGAGAGACTGGGTTATTGATCTTCAATATGATTGAGAAGAATACAGATGTGTGATGGAATGTAATAAAAATCATTTGTACTGAAATGGATCATTTTTTTTGTAAGAAAAAATATTGATGAAGTTATATTGAAGCTCAATCTTCCCATAAATATTTCAAATAATTATATAGTGACCTTTTAGTGAAAAATGGGAATGAAATTCATTGAATTATTTTGATCTAGAAATTAAGACATCTAGTTATAATATATCTAGAAATAATAAATCAATAAGGATTGGATATATTATATTAGTGTTTAAATATCACAAAATATGTTGCGTTCAATGTCAAGGGAGAATAAGAGAACCTATTACATCAATAAAAGAAATCTAGATGACCTTTTGATACGATAATATGATAATGATAATAAGAGAATACTTAAGAGAGGTCCTTGATATACACATGAGAGAGTAATTAGGGAGAATTTGGAGAATCCTTTTTCTAGTTTGGCATGTTTTTTAGTTTCATGAATCTTATGGAGGATATTCATTAATGGTAAAATAATCAGACATCCAAAAAAATTTAGACCACTAGAACATAATATAAAGTATAGAACATATCTATATACAAGTAATTATAAAGAATAAGATCATGGCCCCCAAATTTAATGATCTTATCTATATTTTTAATATAAAAAATAAATCATTTATTGCCTATATATAAAAATAAAAATGAAGAGCAGGATTTATGTAGAAGTTTTTAGAGTTGAGAGCTTTTACTAATGTGTCTAATAACAAATATTCATAAAAAAGAAAAAACTATAGGATTTGGGGTGTGAGCCAACCCTTTTTTCAAAATATTTATTCTTTTCATTGATAATTAACCCAAAATTAATATAAGTAATAGTTAATTAATTCTTTTTTACATTTCTATGAATTTTTAAATAAATTAATAATTGGGAAAAATAATTTCTTTTACATCATTGAATATTTTTTCAATTCATTTGATGATAAATAATAATCAGTGAATTATAAAATTTTATTGATTAATAGAAATTATTAATATGATTTTTATTCTTTTAATGAGTTCTATAATTAATCTAAAAATGGATACATTAGGAATAATTATTTTTTTCATATTTTAAATTGGGTTGAGTTATCATTATGTGAGTTTAGGGGGATTTTTGAGGATCACATGCTACATAAGTGTCATATAAATAGGTATGAATAATTATATGTTGGTCATTATTAAGTCAAAATTAGAGTTATCACTAACATCAGATAGTTGTGTTAGGGGTTTTGAAAAACATCATATAGATATGAACTCATCCAACCTATTTTATCCACCAACAGATTGCATGCTTCAACAGAATATACCACGGGACAAATTCAAGCTACCATATCAACATTAGGCTACCGTATCAACTCTAATATCCCAAAAAAACCCTACCATAAAAGGAAACACCACAAACCATGAGCTACAAAGTAAATATTCAACTTAACCTATGAATAATACTGAATATTCCATGAGTCTCCATTAAAAGTGTGAAACTAATGATATAATGCAATTAAGGATACCACAAGACATGTATCAACAATGAGACTTCTATATAAAGAATAGATCTCATACAAGATGATCAAAAAAAATATGAACTAACATTGTCTCACATATGGTATGCAAATCAATACATTAAATATTTAATGAAATAGGTATTATTTCAATAGTTATATAAGGGTAAAAAATGAAATGTAAATGTATATGATGAAATGTGTAAAGACCAGACAATCACATAGGGTATTGAATTAGGGTCATCCTACTTTTTAAAAGAATGTGTATGGGTCATTGTAATTTCAGAGGATATAAATAAGGGTCATTGAATTTATTTTAGAGCAATGTCTACGTAAAATCTAGATAGAATAATTAAAGGATCACTGATCCAATAATTTCATAAAGTCCATACATGCCTAAGAGAGTTGGGTATGTGTACTCTCGACGCAGCTGAAGTTATGTAGAGGTTTACAAACAGATTTTGAAGAATACCAATTTTATTTTGATTTACACATAAGGGTAATATAAATAAATAAATAATAATGTATGGGTCATTATTTTAAACACAAATAAAACATTGATCTTTTTAAATTAAAGAAGCAAAAAATGATTTTCATCTCTATGGTTTATCCCAACTGAGAATATCTATCCAAACCAATCCACAAAGTGATAATTTGGAAATAAATTAATAAGTATTTTGTTATTGAAATTACAGAAATTATTGAGAAATTTTAAGGAGTTCATGTGATTCAAATTAAATGTAAATCTATCACATGTAGTTGTTTAAGAATCTATATAAATAGAGAAATGTTCACAATGGATAAGAATTTATTACCATGATTATTAAATAACATATATTTTTTTCATTTAATTTTCTTCATTTTAAATTGTTTGAAATAATCCATTGATGGAAAAATTGGACATTATTGGTTGATACAAGGATTCTCCCCCAATTTTATATTGTAAAAAACTATTTATTAATGTTTAATATAACATACTCATTTATATGGATTTTATATTTTCTTAATCAATCAGATATTGATAATACCCTTTAATTTTGATTATATATTTTATCATTCTATAAATTCCACATATATTTAACTTGGTTTCATTCAACATAATGAAATAGTGATAATTAGGTTATAATGTGGAAGATTGTGGATAGATGATCACAAATATAAGAAATATTCTAGGATACAGAATCATTTTACTCATTTTTTAAATATGAAACATGTGATATATTGTTATTAAAGAGATCAGGTTTGATAAGAGAAAGAGTAGGGAGGAAAAAGGAATAATGGATCAGTGGTAATTTAGGGGGAGATCAATGGTCAACAACTATTTATAAAACTAAATATAAACCTGATATAATTCAATTGTTGTTTTCAAACACTAAACCTATTAAATAGGATAAGAAAACCCCAAAATAAACACCTCTTTAGAGATATCCAAATCCTCACTTCTACTATATTTTCATGGGATCATAAATCAGTGAGGAGCTCATAATGTACATATTAGTATCCTTGGAATATATTTATGGAGGATAGTTCATTTCATGTATATTTTTTTCTAAAATTATTTAAACACATTTAAAATTATTTTTCATGTCACCTACTTGGTTCTGATCAAGATGTTGATATAACTATGATAAAAACAATCAAAACATTAATAATAATTGAATAGGTTGAAGTGGAGGTTGTAATTACTCCCCTAACAAATACACCATATTCCACTATTTGTTACACTAAAGTCACTATAGGTTGTCAAAATGTAGATTAAAATATATATCAATTTAATTGGATCCTTAAAGGAAAAAATTAACTGAATTT
Organism: Viscum album; assembly: GCA_963277665.1. Classification (NCBI taxonomy): domain Eukaryota; kingdom Viridiplantae; phylum Streptophyta; class Magnoliopsida; order Santalales; family Viscaceae; genus Viscum; species Viscum album. The sequence goes on along the minus strand of OY728159.1, from coordinate 594,898,832 downwards.
TAAAGAAAATCATCATCTTAAACAGCCAAATAATCACCTGGATTTTAAGCATAAAACTGGAATGGTAATATTTGAGCATAAATTTCATCATTTATCAATATAAGTTCCCACAAAAACCTGAGATAATTTCATGATGCATGTAATGGACTCATACATAGACGATCCACCAATACACCGATTAGCTCGAAAAAATTTCCATTTTCTCTTGAAGTATAATCCATGGAGTGTCACTATAACCCATAACCTAGATTGGTCATCACATGGATTGATTTAGAAAATGAATCCATCATCAAATTTATCTATGTACCATGTAGAATCATGATATGGAAATAGACATATAGAATTTAACCAGAACGTGTAAATTCCTCTGTGATTTCTATGAATGATTCAATGTGTTAACAACATCCTTCCTATATCAGCGCTATAAATAACACAAATTAGTTTTATAATTTAAGTATATAATGGTGTAAAATAATTACAACCTTATTGATTCTTCCTATGTAGGAGAAATTATTGATAATTCTCCTATGGATGTCATAAAAATGGTCGAGATGATCTCCCTAAATAAATTGAAATTTGAGATAGGATCTATAACAATTATAGTGTATGAGGTAATGATTTTAAATCACTTTATAATTAAATAATATTATATGCCATGAAATTTTTTTGATAATTCCTATATTGAAAATGGTTAATGAGTCTTATCCTTATATGACCTCTTGAGTCTAAAAAAATTATCAATAATTGGAACACAATAATAATGTTTACACTTAAGTTCAATGAATAGAAAATTTTTATTCAATATTCAAAAAGAAATAACAACACTATCCATCCAATAATAATGGATTAAAATAGTTTTCCAATATATGATATAAATATGGGAACCAATATCCCCAATGATTGATTTACCTATAGAACTTCTATCCATCTTCCAACCACCACTATTTTAAAGAAGTAGTCAACAATCCTCTATAAGATTGTAATGATGGAGGAATCAATAAACCTCTATAAATGAAAATCTGAAATAAATCAAGGAATATCAGGCGACTCAGTAAACTACTATCAACACTCATAGATAAAAAATAAATTACATTCGTGGATATTGGAATAAGATCATGACTAACATCAATGACTTGATAAATAAGGGTTTATGTAAGCTTCCCACTTAATGTATACTTATCCCAAAAGGTAATTTTATTTTTATTTCACAAAATAGTATAATGGAGATGGAAAAAATTAATATTCTACATGTTAATCCAAAAATGGAAATAGAAAATCTATAGAACATAAATAATTTATCCTTAATAGAGATCCTAAAGTAGAAGTACTTGTTAAAACACCACCATTAAAGAAGGAAAATGGAAATGAAAAATGAGAATACCTGCATTATCTCAAACCTCATTCAAAAAAGGATAAAACATTCCAAGAAAACTAGTTACGAATCATTAAAACTAGAGTCCATGGTAATATTCAAAAAAAAATGGAGATCAACACCCCTTTTTCTGATTGAATCCACCAAATATAGATATATGGAATGTTTAATAAGTGTGCATCAAGAATATGATATTTAAATAAAATTAAAAGGAATATATATATATATATTTGAATCTAAATTTTCTATGCATTAATTAACAAAGAAAATTCCCATATCCATATAATTTCATTATCCCTTTCACTATATTAGAACTCACTTTTTCAGTTTTACATTGTTATTTTGGTTAATAGATTAAGTTAATTCCTTACTCTATTTATTATTCCATATATATATGACATCCCAAACCCATACGAGTGTTTGTAAGACATTGTAACTAAATCACTACTTATACAATTAGTGTTTTTATGGATGTGTTAATATGTGTGAATAGATTTTTATTTATTATAATCTTCTATATTTTTTAAAATAGGGGAACAAAGACGTAAAAATCACTCCATTATCATATATGGTAGTAAATTTATTACCATTTCTAAAAATAAAAATAAATATTAATGAATGAACAATTTAAATGAATTTTAGAGAATACATAGTAAAATTTAATATTATATATTAAATGAATCGTCCTCATCATGATAAAATTAGGGATATATTGAACCATTTTTAGTTTCATTATAGTTTAAATAAAGATATTTAAATGTTTTATGTTATAATTTCATCATTGGAAACCATTTAAACAACAAATTTAATCGATAATTTTGATGTGTAAAATTATATTTTTTTAATTTTTTTATGTGTTTGATTTAGTAAACGAATATAATGAATGATATTTTGATGATTTATTCAAAAATAAATATTTGAAACTTTTACCTCACATATATTTTAATAAATTATGGAATCCACTTGTTTACAAACATGATTTGAAAACCCCTCTGAACTCAGACTAACTGTGTTTTCATCTAATTTGAAATTTAATTTTCTAAAATATAATAAGAAACTATTAGTTATAATTTCAAATAATTTATAGTTCAATCCCCAAAAAAAACTATTGGAAATTTTAAAAAACACTACACCTATAGATTTGGCCACATGGAATATCTCATGAATTATTCATAAAACATATATACATAGTTTTTCTAAAATATAGGTTTTTACTAGGGAGAAATCCATAATGAAATCATAACCTAGAAGTCATGGAAGATAAGAAAATTTAGATAGGATAATATCATATCAGATCATATACACAATTTTAAACTTCCAATTAGTGAGTCCCACTCAAAATTTAACAAAAAAAGGAAAAAATTTATATAAAATGAGAAAAATGAGTTATTACACATAATGATTCAAAATATCAAGATATTTTTAAATTACTAAAAAATATGATACATGTGACACAAAAATACCACTTATATGTTTCTTTTAATAATTAAATGTTATAGAGGGTAGATATTAATGGTCACTAGTATTTACATAATGATTTATGTTCGTATTTTTAGGTTCTAATAGCTCTAGAAGATTAGAAAATGTCCACATTAACATATCACATTAATACATTTATTTACCAAAGGAATAAATTTTTATTTTCCAAGGACACTAGTATATTTTAATGTTGTAAAGTTAATATATTTTCAAACCTGATTGAGAGATTTTTGGAGGTATTTCGGAATGATTTCAATATTTATGGACCATTTTTTTTTAAAAATCATGATATTCTAGAAATCATTTTAAACATATTCATATAGAAAAACCTATTATTAAATTTTAAAAATTCTATTTCATAGTATATAAATGAAATGTTTGGGCCACTTAATTTTACAAGAAAGGATTAATGTTGATAAGATGAAATTTGATGAAAATTTTATACTACCTTACCTTACCACTACGAAACACATTATATATTTTTTAGTCTATGATAGATTTTAAAAATATTTATAGATAGTTTTCATAGATTTAATTTCCACTTACTAACCTGCTAAATGATGAAATTTACATTGTGTTGTATAATTAATGGAATATTAGTTTTGATAAGCCCAAATATTGCCTAAACATAGCCCATATAATCCACCCACCTAACCAGAACAACCCTTTTAAGATATGATCTGATGCTTAATACAAAGATGCAGTAGTTGTGTTTTCCAAAAAAGTGTATAGAGACCCACAAGGGATAGATTATACATCACAGAACCTGATCATACCCCAAAAAAGTTTATATCAATTAGGAATTAATTTCTTTTCCCATTTATATTTCTATAAAAAATGGCATCCCACCTATTAATAAGTAAGGTATATCGTTATTCTGATTAGTCGACACTTATGTATCTAATCAGAAATAGTGAACAAAACTAATGTTAATAAGTTAGATGATGATGCTAAATTAATTTTACATGGAGATTAAGTAAAATAAATGTTTTCAAAACATTTTGGAAATCCAAATGAGTACAATTCCCCACATTGATTAGGAAAAAGCACCAATTGAGACATACAAAGATTACTAATTCCCTATTGAGAAACTATACAATCTAATCCTTTTTACAGTATACTGATTTGATCAATTTTATATTAACATTGAAAATACCCACTATCATTATGATGAATAAACATTTTATATTAATATATGTCTCAATTTTTTATGTTTATGAAGATCTCTATTTATGGAATATTTATAATCAATAAGAAATTAGACGGTGTATCCACAAAGAAGAAATTAAATGTATTCTTACATTTTGTCATACACATTCATGTGTAGTCCATTTTAAAACAAAAATAACTATTATGAAGGTATTAGGAGATGTTTTATTTTGGAACACATTTTTTAAAGATGTATAAATTCTAAAAAACATCAATAAACTCTATAATTAAAAGTGGAGTTTCCTAGAGATATGAAATTCCCCAAAAATATTTTTTAGATGTATTTGATTTATAGGTGTTGGAATTTATGGTACTATTTGAAATAACCTTTGTATTTTAATACATTCTTTTAATGGTATATTTTTTTATAATCAAATTTAAGAAAAATCCACCCAAACTAAGGATTCCAATGTTTTTATTGGATTTATAAAATCAATCATTATTTATAAATTTGAAGTACCTAGATCCATTATCAGTGACCATGGAACAAACTTCTATAATATGAGAGTATAATCCCTTATGAAGAGCTGTCATTTTCACTACAAGAGATCAAATTCCATTACCTTATATTAAAATGGGAAATAAGAGGTGTCCAATGTTTAAATAATGAGGAATATATAGAATATAAATCAATCCCCAGAAAGTACTGGAGTAAAACTCTTTAACATATAGTGTGGTTATATATAAATAATTTTAATATTATTTAGTTATGTACCTTAACAAAATTGTTTTTGGAAAACATTATCACCTACTAGTTGAGATGAAACAGAATTCAAACTACCCAACTAAGAGAGTTCAACTAGATTTTAAAAAAATCTTGATGTAGAAAAAGATATAAATGATTGAACTATATGGACTGCTGAAGGATGCCTATGAGAATTAAAAATCAAGATCCATCCATTAAAGGACCACGTATAGATGATATATTCATGTTATAGACAATGATATTTTGTTATAAATAAGAATTAATCTTATTTCATGTATGCTTCTGTCAAAGTGGATATGACCTTATGTAGTAATTATGAATTTATTGTTTAGCATGGTTTTAAAAAATGGAGATAAATCAATGAATCAATTCAAGTGAATGAAATACAAATAAATCATTACTATGATGATTTTTGAAAAGAAGTAATAGAGGAATCAAAACTCCTCCCTCAAGGGGACGAATAATTAAACCTTATGTTGTCTATTTCCTTTGCACCAATACAGATGATCATGTTTAAATTCATAATGGAAATGATTCAAATTGTATCTAATATAAGTGTCTGGGAGAGGGAAATGTACCTTAGGACGTAATTACTTTTGCCTATTTTTCTTTTAACTATATTTGTTTTTATCTTAAAATAAAAAATATTTGATTTAAAAGTCTATATATAGAATATGTAAATAATTTTTCATATTGTATGATGTATATTTTTAAAAATTTGGGGTATTTTTGATGGAAACATGATCTGAATATTGTATATCCTTGAAAATAATAATGTTACAGTGGATGGAGTTTATTGGAATTAATATATGTATATTTAAATGATTTTGGAGTAAATTTAGTTATTATTTTTACCATATATGGTTTTATAAATAGAAAAAGGAGTGACTGAAAAGATATTTTTAGAATTGAAATTATAACAAGGGGACTAAATAAGATTGGTATTAAATTTAGTTAATATATCCTTTATGAAAAAATGGGGATCCAATTTTGAATATATTTATATATGATCTTTGAAACTGGTGCGAAAATTGCAATTGAAATCCATTAATAGAATACATAGAAATTAGTAATTCAGTGGTTGAGTAATAAATATTAATTAATATTTATCTAAAAAGGAATTTTCACAATACGTGGTCTATAAAGAAATTCATTATGTAGTTAATTATAAAAAAATAATTCATTGAAGTGAATGAAATTTTGAACCCAAATGAATAGGTTTTAAATCTATTTATAAAAGGAAGTTTCACTTATTAAAATTTTATTTTCACGTTTCCCTAACTACTTAACACTGAGAGTTAGAACATTAACATTATTTTAGCAAGGTAGTGAGATTAATTCACATTAGAAATGGGATAATTCAAAACATAGAAAAATACATTTATTTTACTCTTATTTTTTTCATTACTTAATTATAATCTAATGGATCTATTTGAATAAATATAATTCTTTATATTACCCATGTGTGAAATACTCTATGAATGTTTGAGTGATGCGAGCAATACTTTTTCAAAATTTTATATTCTTTAAAATGATAATTAACACCCTATTAATCTAAATACTATGTAATTATTAGAATATTTTTTCAATTATTGAATTGTATAATTTCTATGAATATGGTTTTTAAAAGTTTTAGTAATTTTTAAATTAAATATAATTCATGAATTAATCATTTAATAATTGAATTGAGTTTATTACATGATTATATCTAATTTTTTTGCCATACTGGTACTTAATTTGGACAATCAATCCACTGGGAATTTTTAGTTTTCAAGTTTTAAAAGAATTTCGTTTACCCGCACACGAGGTAAGTGAGCTATATGAAGGATAAATTATATGTACTATTATTTAGTGTATAGAGTAAGAGATCAATCATTGTCATACTTGAGCTAATGTATGGGTTATATCACACATCCATTATTTCTATATGTGTTTTCATCTAGCTATATAATGATTTGGTCTCATTAAAACTACATACCCTCAAAGCAACCACAAGATTCAACAAAACTGATAAAATGACATTTTCAGGATAATATATCACATTCAACTGACCAAATCACTATAAATATGCCATATATAATATATCATAAGAATAAACTCCACTAATAATGATAATTGGATATATTATTAAACTCATCATGATAAGAAGATTCAATATACAATGAAACTCCAAATATTATGTAAAAATATTGAAATACTATAATTTAATTGACATAAAGCCATGGATCAACCAAAATACATCCTTGAAAAAATAGGCAACCATGGATAATCTGTTCGATCATATTCTTGAAAAAACAAAGATTCACATTAAGGTCAAACATGAACACATCATGTTTCATAAATGTGTATGCCTTATTTAATAAGATACATAAGGGACCTGCATGATATAAATAATACATCAAATTTAATTATATTTTCCATGTTAAATATATTTAAACTAATCTATGTAATTGTAGATGATGAATTATGTAATGGTTAGATAAGTAATTCATGATCTATGTACTTTTCATCAACATGTCTCAAAGGATGTGTATGGATTATCAGAACATCATATGGGACATTTAAGGATGATTCAATGGTTGTTACATGGTATAATCCAAGCTACCAAAAGGTATAATACCCAATTCAAGAACTATATAAAGGTTTCCTATGATGAAAAAGAGCTATAAATGGGTTCTCAAAAGGTTCTGGAAGCTATGAAAATTTCACTGTAAGGTTATGGAATAATACCACATTGATTATATAGTTTTAAGGGATTCCTAAATACCTAGACAGTTTTTATGTGTCATTAATTCAATACAAGATTAAAACATGAAATTTCCCTGATCATAGAATCTAGGACTATAATAAAATTCATTTCTATCTATATTGTTTAAAAAAATGTAATATTAATTTCTAGAGATCCACATGGAGATTATCCAACTATAAAATAAAAATTAATTTTGTACTAAAATATATTCATATCATGAGGAAAAATTGGCGTGCTCATGTAACTCATGCTGATGGTGGAGTTATTATATTCAAGGTACCAGAAATCTTTATGCATAATGAATAATTAACTAAAGATAATGGAAACAATATAATTATTCATTTATCTTTTTGAGCTACCATATTTTATTTTTATCATGTCTGTTTTCTATAATATTTTGAAGATAATGGACTAGTCCATTAGTGGTTGACCTAGGATAATTCATTAATTTAGGTTGTTGAAATAAAATTATTAATTCATATTATGTACAACAAATTTATTATATGTTTTTAATTTCATAAATAGCTTCAATTTTTTGGAAGTTTGTTTTTAATTAATTCTTCACCCATTCTTTTAACTTCACAAAAATGACACTTAGATTTAATCCACTCCACATGATAGTGATAATTTGGATCGTATGAGGGTGATTCGAGATATCTGATAATTGGGATATGATGTATTGGGGATTTCATGATCATATTATTCCTTTATTCATGCTAAAATAACTAGGTGAGAGTAATCAATAAGGTCTCCTTTGATTATATAATCAGGATAAAAACAAATTGAATAATTTATTAATTTTATAATGAGGGTATGATTTAAAGTTAAACCATAATTTCTAAATCTAAATTTAAAACTAATCCAATTATATCTTTTTTTCCATGCAATGAACCCATTAAACAATATTAGAAAACACCCAAAATACAATTATCTCTATACAAAACCTATATATAACCTATACAAAATTACACTTGGGATTATGAATTCATCTTTAAGGACATAGTGGACTGTATCTAACTAGTATGATACTGAGTTAATGTTGAGGATCACATGGATATTGAAGTTATAATAATAATAAATATATTTCCATCATTATTTTATTTGATCAAGTGAGTTGAAGTGGTAATACGAAGAATAATGAAATAGATGATGAAATAATGACCTTATATTTATTTTAACTAAATATCACATGAAATTAAATGTATATTCTGGGATAATGATCATTCATGGAGACATAAATATCATAGAATAACAATTTGAACGAAATTAAAAATTTATCTAGAAAAACCTTTATATACACAGTGGAAATATTTAAAACTAGTGTGAGTAAGGATATGAAAGAGGAATACAATGAAAATATATGAAAATAATGAGGAAATATTAAATAATGTTCTATGGTAATATATTAAGATATGTCCGGTGTGATGCTAGATGATGTAAACTACATGGGATGATATGAGGGTCTGTTATTCCCTCTAGGTTGTGATGAAAAATACTCACACCACTTATAATTGATAAAATATTTATATAATTGAATAATTGATTGGGATGTATAACCTCCCTAGGAAAAGTGGTAGATATTTTTTGATAAACCATTTTAATATTTTTTACTCTATTAATTTTAATTAAATTTACTATGTGTTTCATGTTTTCATAGTTAATCATCCTATAAAAAAAATTTCATAATATAAAATAGAGATTTATAACCAAATATGATCAATGATTTTATGAATATTTGATAATTTGAAGAAAAAAAATTCCAACACAATATTCAATATCCATGTCTTAGTTCTCTACACTAATCTAATGTTAATTTCTAGTAACAAGAAACAATATATTCCCTATGATTTAAATATTACTTGTTTATTATAATTTTAATCATATAACAAGGATATCTCAAATTAATTCGAAGAGTAATTTATTATTATTCATATTAGATAAAATAAAATATAGATTTGAATTGATTATAAAAGTTCCTCAGACAGATAATCAAGATTCCATTACAATTATGATACATTCTGAGGTATCAATGTTTACTTTGAGAATTATGTAGAATAAATTTAAACCATTATATTATGATAATAATAATAGTTATTATTAATAAGTTAAATATGTTAAAGATTCACTCTATATTGTATGTAGATGAAAATGTGTAATGATTGAATTTATTCAAAAACATTATCCATAATTTAAGGAATATTTGAATAACATTCCACTTATTGTAGTGATATATATATATTTAGATTAATTAAGGTACACTATGAGGATAATTTATATTTATAAGTAGAATCCAATTCCATGGATGAGGAAATGGAAGGGAACATGAGTAATTAGAACACCCCCATAATGAATTTAAAATTCATAGAAGAAGCAATTTCATATTTTAAGGAAATATTTTAATAGATAGATAAATAATTTAATAGGGATAAAATTTATATTGGAGTATTTGAGAGTAGTCTCCAAGAAGTGTCCCTTACCTTGGAAAATATAGAAAAAAAATTATATGAGTTTCAAGGAAGCACAACTGGATGATAAAGTGAATAAGGTAATAAACCATGATAATTATCATATTGAAGTTAACCAAATGAATGATGATGATGTTTTAATGATGAAAATATACTAGGATAAATGAATAAATTCAGATAATTAGGAAAAGTACACTCTCTACATTAATTTTCTCAATTACGAAATGGAATTAAAAAAAATTGAAACTACACAAACTAGATCTTCATGATCAACTATGATAAAAATGACCGATCATCCATGAATTTGGTAGTATTTTTTTTCCTATAAATGAGTTCACTATAATGGTAATGTGATCATTATCTCGTTTATATAATGCTTCACTTCAATTTCATTCAATAAGGTAACCCAAATATATACTTAAATTAGTTAGTCTTAGATTAGTTAGTTTTAGTTAATTTTTTTACAAATATCAAAGATAATAATTATTGGTACACCATTTAAAACATCATGGAATGTGAAGATCATGTAATATGAGTGTCTATAACCAAATAAATGATCATAATAATTTAATGTTTCAAACTAAAAAAATAGAAATAAATTATGTATGCAATCATAGCATGAATAGAAAAAGAATAATTCCAATTTGGATATGTTGGGTTTGTTAGATGTTTGGAAACATGGCTATTGATTTTTGAAACAGTATGTTTGTATGATTAAATAATAGAAACCATAAACCAATGGGTTAGTGGTGAAAAAAAAATTAAACTTTGAGATGATAAAAGGACACCTCATAGAGAAAGATAAATTTTTCTTCTAGGAAATGATTTCAATATCTTGGAAACGTAACCGATCTAGGAAAAATAGGTTTCCATTGTTATAATTAGTTCTAGTACAACTATTCTAGGTATTATAGATATATATAACATGAAATAGAACTACCAGAGACTAGAAATCATTTGAAACATTAATTTTTTTCTTCCATAGGATATAATCAAAATAATAGAGTTCAATCAAATACTCCCAATAATCCAATAGAGAAAGCTATCTAGGATATTTAAAATATATGAATTAAGTGATCATAATATGGAATGAGTGTCCATAACATGGACTATAAAAATATGTCTATTTAAATCATGAAATACTTATGTAACATGAAATAAAAAAGGAATTGAAATCAGGAAATATATATTTAAATTGATATTTTTGGGTATTTAGCTAATGATTAGAAATAAAGTATTCTCAAAATGGTTAATATTAACGAAAAAAAACTTTGGTTGTCACGTATTTTTTTATAACTATAAAGATTATAAACCAAGGTAAGTTACTAGTTACTTTTATTTACAAATGTAATTATACTCAAAAATAAACCACTCTCATGAATAAGGGTGATTATATAATGAAATAATGCATGATCATATATCATTAATAGCTAAAACATTATAAGAACATAGATAAATAGGGAATAAAAGAAATTGTTCCAATTATTGAAGTCAATAAGATAATTCTATCTATAATTAAATGTGAAATGGAAGAAGCACCTATCCCACCAAAATTATTACATATTTAGAGTGTTAGGATGAAATAAATCGCGAATAAGTCTACATATATTATTCCATTATCAAAATGAGTTACTAGGTTAATAAATCAATCTCGGTTCTATTTATCATGTTGAGTAGATTTATGATGTTCTAACTTAGTACCGCATAAATTTTATTGTGAATAAATAATATTAAAATATAGTGATTATGTGTGAATAGTCTCACTTAGGGGTGATTTATTAAACAACGATATCCTACAATATACTTATAGTTTTTTATTATTAGAAAATTATGTACATCCCCTAAAAATCTAAGGTATGAGGTATTATTTTAATTATTTTATCAATATGTTATTTCATACACATTATATATATCAAGGGGGAGTGATTATCTGAAAAAATGCCTGTGTAAAATTTTATACAAAATTATTTTTATGTGAGTTGGTTTATGATATTTCCATCAAATATATTTGAGAATTACATAACTAGTAAAATAAATATATATAATGTTTTATAGAATTAGACATATTATATGTTATCTATTTCAACTAAAATTTTCCCTATCATTTTCAATAAATTATCTAACAATTTACAGTTATAATTAATGAGTTGAACGGATGATTCTAATAAAATTTAGTGTCTATCAACCAAAATGTATTTATTACGGATTTTTGAAAGTGAATTATAAGAAAATATGGAAAATACGGTTCATAAACATAGTAGAGTTACTTTGATAATTATTTCCCTTAATGTTTATGATATGAATAATGGGGAATAATTTAACATTTTTTTTTCTACAATGTCATTTGGTGAGTTATTTTCTTTTCAATATGAATTTATTTTCAATTAAGAAGAGAATAATTAAATTTAATAATTGATATTAAATAGATTTCACATCGAAAAATAATGGGGATATTAATGTTTCTAAAGGTGTTTCATTATATTTTTTCCAAATTAGGATAATTCTCAAACATATCGTTAATATGGTTAATACAAAAGTGATGTATTAGTTTGTGTATTGAGTATCCTATAAAAGGGGTTGAAGTCATTGGTACTATATTTTCATGGGAAGAAGGATGAATGAAGGTCCTTTAAATATATGTATGGATAGTTTCATTTTACCAAAAAATTAAATGATTCTTGTGATATTTATAATGTCAATTATAAGTGAATAAGAGTGATATGTAGTGACTAAAATAGTTACAATTGAATTATTATAATCATGAAGCAGAAGGCTAAATTATTTTATACAATATGCAAATTTGTAATTAAAATTGTTAAAATAATTTCAAAGGCTGATGGAGGTGTTAGATGAATTTTAAGAATCCATATTTAGTGTTTAAAAAATACTAGTTTTTTTGTTATATTTTTTATATCTTGTATATAATTTTTTATAGAGGATGGAATATAGACATTAAATAATACTATGGAAAAACTATATCTTTTTTATTCAATTTGTTTTATAAAATTAAGAAAATTATTATAATTGTTTGTTATTATTCTAATAATTCATTTATATTATTTAGATAATATAAATATATTTGATTAAATTGATAATTAATAGAAATTATTTGATGATTATGGGGGATCATTTAAATATATTAATGAAATATTGTTCTCATAATAGTGTTTTCGGAAATGGAAATGGGATTTATGAACTGTGTAGTTGATTCTAGATAGTTTATATGATATTTGACATTCTAATAAAATATTTCATAAATGAAAATGTAATTATCAAATTAGAAGTTTAATAGTGATAATTAGATTCTCATAATATATTTTTTCAATCTCATATGATATTTGAGGGATCTATACTTTCATAAAAGAAAAAAAATTATATGGTGAATGACATTTAAAAAAAATAGAATATTAGAGAATGTGTATGTTATTTGAGTTCACCAAATTTCTGAAATGGTTGATCCCTTATGATAGATTTTAATGAAAATATTACATTTCTTACCATGAATGATATTAATCATATAGTTAACTTTCTAGTTCTATGGAAAAAAATATCCTAGAGCATAAAATATTACACATAGTATAGTTTTGATATTTTGATGGCCCTAAAAATAGTTTTCAAATATGAAGAATAATATAAATGATATGATTCATTAGATGATCATAAATGAATAAATATCATATAATAAATTTGATGTACAATAGGAGTGATTTAGGGAAATAACTCTATAATGACTGAAAATAAGACCTAGCCATGAAGGAAATTTTAAAACATTAGAAGTATTGAAAATATTTTTTTTGATTTTTCATCAATAATGTAGTTGATGATATAAAAAACATCATGTTCCACAAAACATTATATGTTAATGAAATATGATCTATTTGAGTATGAAATTTAGGATGAACATTAGTAATTATTTCTTACAATAAAAAAACTGTTCATGATTTCAGTTATCTAGAACAATTAATGTTGTTTTTTCTTGTATTTATTCATTCAATGAATAAATATCATAAAATGAATTGTCATTAATATTGAATAAAAAGAATAGAACATTATCATGTCTTAATAATAATATTCAATGAATATTTATGTGAGTATAAGAGTGTAATTTTTATAGAAAATAAAAAGGCGAATGATCTCTTAGAAATACAGATGATATAACAGCAGATAAAAGTTTTTAGAATCATGGTTGCAGCTATTCTTGTTATTTATTGGACACTAGATGGGTATCATGGATGTGTTATTCTAATTTTTATTTATCCATGAGGGTTATTTTTATGTTCCAGGGCACAAGGAGTTGAATCATTGAGTTTTGTGGAGGAATATTTTTCCAGATAGATAACCCATAGTTTTTTCTAAAACATGAATAAAATATGAATGGGGTGATTTAATTATTGATAGAGTGTTTTAAAATATTATGATATTTTTTTTTGAATAATGTAAAACACCATAGAAAACCATGTTCTATATTTTGGGTGCAGAGTAGCACATGTATATTTGGCACATGGTATACCTAACAGTGTGGTCAAAGCATGCGATACTATCCAGATCAATAAAATGGTAAAATAATGAATTTAATCCTATTGGTTTTTTTATGTTTTTTGGTTTATTTTTCCACATAAATTATGAACATCCCTTCTTCCATTGGTATAGATCTCTCCTCCAACATCATTTGGGGTTTGTTCCCTTGGTTTATTTTTGTCTTGTGGTGAGTTTATTTCCATTTAATTTCCTTTTCCATTCACCTCATCATCAATTTTTCATCGATTTTAATGATATTTTGGAACCCAAGGGATGGTGTTTTATTAAATTATGGTTTGTAATGGGTTTTTTTATTTCTTATGGCTTAGGTGTGTGATGATTTTTATAACCTCTTACAGGTGGTCTTTATTAGGGTAGATGATATTTAGACTAAATATGTGGTAGGTTTCTATATTTATGATCATTTTCCAGTTCATAAAATTAAAAATAAAATTCAAATAGTTTTTTATTATTTAAATTCTAATTAAAATGAGTTATGATTGGTGAATTTTATATGATTCATGTGTTTTGTAATTGTTTTTTCAAATAGGGTATTTAATGAGTTATTTCTAAGTGGGGTGGAATGTGTGCACCCCATGTATTTGATAAAATTAATCAATGTTGATTTATGATTTTCTATACATTTATAATGTGGGTTTATAGATGATTTTAGCTTATAATCGTTATTTTTATAGATTGGGCATATTTTTTTTATGAATTATCATGTTTTATATGGGAACTTGTTTTTGATTGTGTTGGTATAGAGTTACACATGGTCTAATCTAGGTGGGAGTGAGGGGTTTGTTTGAGGGAACATGTGATACATTTTTAGGAGAAATATGAAATCCTATATTTGATTTCCAATATAATGAGTGATCCATTATGTAGAAGGAATGTCTGTTCTTCCATGTTGGTTGATGAGAGACCATGTGCGATCTTTATGATTATTTGAATGAAGAATGTGAGGGTTACTATTTCTTAGAAAGCATATTTTTTACTCAGTCAATATAGGTCTGATAGTTAGATCCCTTTGTTGAACATTACTCATCCAAGATTTATTATTAATTCTTATGCATTTTATTAGTTGTATTTTTACTTGATGACATAAATCATTCCCATTTTACATCTTATATTCATATTTTTATTTCTTCCATTTTTTTTAACTTTTTTAGAAAATAATGATTTTTATTGAAAATGAAAAAAATAAGGGATATTTAAGGATTAATGGTAATTTTTATATTTTCAATGTTCATTTTAGTTTTGAAAGGTTTTTCAAAATATATTATAGGTTATATTGGTAAAATATGTAAATTTATTCATGGTGGTCTCTTAATGAGATTTGTGCCAAATACCCTGCATGGTACCTTTGATTTGTTTTAAAATTTTAATTTTTAAGATATGGTTAATGGAAAGGGAACCATCATCCAAGGACGATATTATTGATTATGGTCATCCTGTTTTTTTGAAGGAGATATAGTATCACAGGGATGGGCTAATGTTGAGTCAATTTTGGTATTGTGTACCTATAGGATTAATCTTCGGAATTTTTTGGCATTGTACCGTCTTTCGTTTGATTTTGGGTTTTTTATTTTGAGACAGTAGGAACATGCTTAGTTTAGGAATTTTATTTACTTTTATATACATCATTGATTATGGAATTGGTTTAACCTATGATATTAAATCCAATTATAGGTCTTAAAATACTATTTAATTGACGGGTTTTACAAAATTAAATGTGGTCAAGAAATTCCTATGTTCTAGTTTGGATATTCAAAATGATTTGTTGTAGCTCATGGTGATAGAGGATGTTCATCAACTAATGTGGTAGGTTGACTGAGTAATGGGATAGTTCAACCCATGTTGTTTCACTGTAAAATTATATCATAGTTAGGTTTTATTTTTGATAGTGGTAGTTTAGAGCAAGGACCATCCTTACTCCAGAGGTAGGAAAAAGGGAATGCCTGAATCTCTCTTATGTATGTCAAACATTGAGATGACATGGGTGGTTAAGGATTGTGTTTATATTTTTATCCTAGTAATGTTTTATTTTTATGATGTTTTTATCAATCCTATTGAATATCGTAGTAAATCCTAAGTTGGGGGTTTTATTTTGGTAATTTTTTTCTTAGTTGTTGGATTGTATTTGCTGCATCATGTGCTTGTGTCTTGTAATGAATTCGTCACATGTTGAATTATTCTGGTCATAGATAGAGTCAAGTGTATTGTAAACCATAAGTTAACAATCTTATTGATATGATTTTGTGGATTTAGAGATTCATATGATGAAAACCATAGGTTATGAAGGTAGTCATCAAAATACACAATTCATAGACCATGTTCAAGTGTTTTTTAGGAAGAATCCACTATTTATTCATTGTAATTTGGAACCTAATGTGCTCAAGGGGAATTTGGATTATATTGAATGGATATTCATGTTTTTTAAGAACAATGAGACCCCAAAAGTGTAATTTTACTTGTATTTTCTTGAATTATTGGGTGGGGATTGGTGGGAGTCAATGGTTCTTTTAGGTAAGCATGAGGATATAAAATGGACCACTTCAAAATTGGACTTTAATTGGTATTACTAACTAGATAGAATGATAGTGGTTAAGGTTGATGATATTATAGAGATACAAGAGGAAAATCATTTATTGATTGAGTATTCCACTATAATTACTATGTTTATCCATGTATCTCTAGATCTCCTCAAAAACAATTATCTCAAGGCTCAACATTTGAGATGTGATTGAGGCTTAATATCATGACTATGATAATTTTTCTATGTCTGAGAACCTATTCCTAGATTGTTTATAAGGAAGAAATAGAATATTAATATTTGAATTAACATATAGGTCTCAATGGTGCTTCTTTTATGGGTAAACTCCATCATACATCTTCAAGACCAAATAGGAAGAGGGATGAGTCTTGTAGAGGAAGTGGGAAGTGTTTTTCCCATCTCCATGATAAGAATATATGGATCCTACTAAGAATAGTTATGTTTTCTTTTATTAGAGTGGGAGGGCGGGAAACACTGGGATAATATTCCCTAAGACTATGAGGACATGCCACTGTTGTGGCAATTCATGGCATATATAGTGAATATATTTGTTGGCATCAAATGGGAGTGGTGTTGGATCTGTTTTATTGAAGTTAAATCAGGTACAGTTAGAGGATTATAATGGTGGAGGATCTCATCCTTTAAACATAAGGGATTCTATCTAATGGGAGAATACTCTTTGTATGTCCGATTCATGGTGACTCCATATAGAGGTGGTCAAACTAATAAAAATATCATCCATTCCATCCACCATTTGAGTTATGATTTTTATTAATTCTTCTATGGAATAGTTTTTTTAAACAGGTATATCTCATTCTTTAATTTCAAATAATATTATTGACTCATTGGGTATGAGGTTGATTTAATGCCTTATGTAATGGATTTTATATAAACATTTGGTACTTAATAGTATGGTTTTAGGTTCCCATAGTTTTTTTCTTTTTTATTTGGCATGAATGTTGTTTTGTACTTACATTTTGTAGATTGGGATATGCTAGACCACATTATCGGAATGTACTAGTTCATTACATTCAAGGAAAAATTACTCTATTATAACCATGGGTTCGAATTTTTACTCCGGATGTTGGCACTCACATATTTTAGAGTGAGGGGGATCTGAAGTTTGGGAAGGGGATACCAGTTTCTTCAGAGTTGGGTTTGATATCATGCATGTTTTTCAGGTTTTTTCTTGTGTATATTGTTCTTTGATCCTTGGTATAACTTCTATATTTTTATTTATGAAATTAAATATGACTTCATAAGATTTCATAGAAATTTGGCCCTAGTGAGAGGAGATTTTTATCAACAATCTTCTTCCTAGTATGGGACTGATTTCCATTATAACATATTTGATAGCTCTATCAATGCTCCGAGATTTGAAATTTAAACTAGTGGATCTTGTGGGAAAGTAATTTATTCATCCAATTGTGTCATAGTGGTCTTCACTAGTGCTATTTTCAAAGAATTCATATGGTAGATTCTTATTTTTTTAGTCAATCATATGAATAATCAAGTGATAGTAAAAAACAAATACTTAGTTTCTAAAAATTGAAGATTTTATTTTCACATCTAAGAGGGGGCCATTGGTTTTTGAAAATCGACATGAGGTCGGGGTAACACCAGTTGAGGTTCTATGAAGAGGATATTCCAAAGAACAATTTTTGAAGTTGATATGAACATTTTTAGTATTTGGTTATTCTATTCAAGATTCCTAATACATCAGGGTTCTTCATAGAACTAATGAACCATATCATTTATTACTTTTTGCAATCATTCATAGTCATATATATATATATGACATATTGGAATATTCTAAGATATTGGAGGAACATGAAGATCATTTGGAGGTTGTTTTGGGTGTTTTGAGAGATCATTGTCGCTATGACAAATTTCCCATGTGCTAGTTTTAGATTCAATAAGTGATGTTTTTTCATTACTGGATTTCTCTTGTAGGAGTTTCAGTGGATTAAATGATCATTTTAGCATTCAAGTCTTGGGAGACGTCCAATAATTTGTTGGAAATCCATAGATTTCTATTTTTTATTGGTTGTTAAAATGATTTATCTATTATTTATCTATGAAATCTTCTCCCATGATTGATTCGACTAGGAAAGGGGATATTTTACAATTATATAAGAAGTCCCATAGTTTTTTTGATCAGCTGAAGACCGATTTATGATATTCTACTATCTAGATTGCAGTTGATCATGGGAATGTCTATATAGTTTTTTATGTGTATGGTGTGGGT
This sequence comes from Viscum album, assembly GCA_963277665.1. Classification (NCBI taxonomy): domain Eukaryota; kingdom Viridiplantae; phylum Streptophyta; class Magnoliopsida; order Santalales; family Viscaceae; genus Viscum; species Viscum album. The sequence goes on along the minus strand of OY728159.1, from coordinate 594,879,529 downwards.
TTGGATAATATGATGATGAAGAATAAAAATATGGTTGAAAATTTCTCATGAAATGAATTCCCACATGATTATAATAATCCCACCCAAGACGTGGAATTTTTTGTGGTTATGCATGCATTGAGTACATGGTAAAATAAAAACATTAGGTAGTATTTAATAGAATATTCAGTTCAAAATTAAATGAATTAAATTTTCATTTATAGGGACATGAACCTTAAATATAGGTGTTGGGTGTAGAACCTCATGATATTTGATTTCGATATTTCATATATTCTTGATAATGGAAATGTGCTCACTAATAGTTTTAGTAAGAATGTCCTAGTTAAGACTGTTCTGGAATCAATGAATGACTAGGGCCTGATGAAATTGTTTTTTGATCCAAAACTGGATATTATAATGTCCCATAATTTACTTAACTAAAATTTATATATTTATATATGAATATTACTTATATTAAGAAACCATCATGGGATATTAATAAATTAGTTTATTTTGAGACAAGGGGTGTAATCTTATTAATTTCAGAAAAACATTCAATGTCTCCCACATGGATCATTCCATTAAGGACTCTTCATAGATATTAAAAAATTGTTCTTTATGACTTATGGGATTGTAAAAATAATAAATGTTGATCATAGATTCACATTAAGGGAAAACTGTGGAGGTAGATAAGAATATCAAGAACATAAGCATATTAGAACATGAGCATAGAATTTGAAGAATGTACACTACATAGAAAAAATCCAAATCTTGAGACATGGAATAATGATTAGAATTTCATAATATATTAATCAAAATGGAACAAATAACTTGATCCACTAGATAATAATAATGATAGTACATAAAATGTTTTTGAACCTTGGGTTGTGGCTTCGGTCGCAGCTCTCCTCTTAATGCGACATCGCTTCCCTATATAGGGTTTCTTGTGGTGGTGGAATCCTTTCTCTTCCTTTGAATCATTATTGCGGAAGGCACCGTTCCTTCGGTGGTTGGTTTCCTCCTTTGTGGAGGTAGGATTTGGTTTCATTCCTCTGACATCAGTTGCGGTAATGTTGGTTCTCCATGAGCGATGGTGGCATGGTTTCATTGATCTTGGTCTTCAACTTCTTCGCAACAGTGACATGGTTCTCCTTGAGCGACAACAATTTGGTTTCTTTGTGCTCAGTCTTCATCTTCATCCGAATAGTGACAGTTTCAGTTTTTGTCTTCTTGTTGTGGTGGTGCGAGTTAAGATCTCTGCATGGCATCAAATAGCAGTGTTGATTTAGTCTACGGATAGGAGTTTTCGGGTGCCTTTGTTTCGGTCATTCGGCTTAACTTTTCAGTAGTGTTGGTTCAAATATTGGTGCTGGTTGTTGATTTCTCAAGCAGAAGTTGTAGATTTTGAGCCATCTTTGTGGTTCTGTCCGTAGGGATGATTGTAAAGGTTTTGGGTTCTCTTTTTGTCCATGCTTTGATGTCTGATGGAATAGGGAAGTCCAATCGATGATTTTCTTGAGTTGATTCTGGTTAGCCAACTAAGGTAGCTTTGATAATGGATTAGTGTTTGGTATTGTTCTCATGTATGTTCTTTTTTTTATCTATGATTGTTCACAACGCTGTTTTCTATGAAAGGAGTTTTTTTTATTCTGGTTAGTTGATGATACATAAATTTGTGTCATAAACTTAATCATAAAAAATATTATGTTAAGGATACCCAATAATACATTTAAAATTTGTTATGCTTGGACTATCCACATGTGTAACAACTTCAATCATGGAATGACCTTCCTTGTACCCTCATTTAGTATTGGTATGACCTCCAAAGTACTATATTTCAAGAATAGGCTAACCACCTATGTAGCAATTTGTTAGTACTTGGGATAACTATTGGTGTAAATTTTATTTAGGATTGGGAACTTCTGTACACTATTCATTTTTTAAAAAATTATTGTTACCCAATGCATTGTGGGGACATATAGGTCCCACTATTCACATAACAAAAATCATACATAAGTGTGACATAAGATCATAAAACATCCTGCATATCTTAACCCATGAATTGATATGGCTTCCATGAAAATTTCAACTTTTCATAAACTATAGAAATGAGATAGGGTGTATAATCATATTATTATTTCATCATATTATAACCCACTAAAATAAGGTGTTATATAAGAAATATATCATGGTATTACCCATGTAAGAGAAACAATTTTCACAAAAATTCTCTTATAATGATCCATTTAGATGAAAAATAACAACGGTATCCTCACTTCATACCACAGTAAATAATATGTTACATAAATAGATTTCATATTAGATGGAAATATATTTTTAATGATCTTTTAAAAAATCTCATTAAGAAAATATATTTTAATTTAAAGACATTTATTTAAAACACAAAACATTTTTTCAAATCAATTTGATTGAGAATAAAAATAAAAGATTAATATGGTTGATCCTAAAAATCATTTAAAATTATTCATGAAAAAAATTATAATTTACTATTTGAAAAAAATAATTTTAAAAATTATTCTAAAATATATTTTGAACAAATTGTTCTGGAAAGAAATCAAAATTCGATCTAAAAGATGATTCTAAATAAATAAAAATTTTAAAATCTATAAAAAATTATGTGTGGAAAAGTAAGGGGAAATATGTATCATAATTTAAAAAAAAAATTGAATAAAATACATGTGTTTATTGGGAGATATAATATAATATTTTATCATTAAAATCATATTCATAAACAATCCCGATAAATGATGAGATTCTATCATAGAACTCATACCACATTTGTAACATTAAATCACAGTCCCCCTAAAATAATAAAAATAAATGAATACTAAAATATCCATTAAATAATTAAATTAATGATATTACATGTAAAATGGGAAGTATATACACCTCATTGAAGAGGATAGGTGAAAAACAGAAATTTTTTCCCAAAGAAGCAAACATGAGAAAAAATCCTTATCAAATTGTTATCTTCTGAATCATAAACCTCATGGAATAAAGATCCTGAAAATGATATCAAGATACTCATAATTATATGATTAATCATATTAAAATAAATTCATGGGTATTAAATTTACCACATTAAATAAATAGGTTGTGAATTTGGCATGTGTTTTCCCAAAGTAAAAATTGAGGGGGAAATTCCATGCCTTAAGTCATGACATACTATGTACATGTTTATAACTCATTTACAATAAATATAATGTTATTAAAAATATAAAAAAGAAACTAAATCACATTTATCAGACCATATATGATTTAATTATTACATTTTAAAAACCATTTCTTAATAATTCCCTGTAAAAATTATTTTTTGGGTATTAAATTCTTTTATTAACATATGACTTGGTTTTCTATTTTAGCCCTTTTTAAATTGATAATGGTTACATAAAATCCTGAATAATTACCATGAAAATATATAAATTCATTATTTATATATTTATAATAATCAATTAATATTATAGATATAAAATGAACTATAAAGTTCATGGGGACGGTAAGCTGTACGTATGCATGAACATTGTTTCTATTATCTCGAAGGAAATAATGTAATAATTAAAAATAATATGTCACCCTTGAAAAGTCATTATTATGAAATATGTATCATATATATAAATATATATGATATATATTCCATTACTATATTCTTATTACATTCAAGGTAATGTGTTTGTGAAAAATGAATCACATATTGTATGATCCTGACCATTCTTAGAGATGTATAATACTTATATATAAATTCAGTTTTTCCTATTATTGAGTACATTTGTTTGGGTTGTACATTGGGGATATATTGGATGAATTTTTTTAATTTTTGGAGTAGGGTATTTTCACGGTTGGGGAACGGTTTTCCCATCTTTTGCATCCTCAGCCATCAAACTATGCCACCCCTCACGGAGTTAAAACTCATAGTTGGTACATGGTTTACCAAACTGTGCACCTCCTTGAAGAGGTTCATGGTTAAGGTGAAAAATTTCCCAAACTGAACACCATCTCCATGAAAACTGTGTGGAATATTAGAATTAACTCGAAAATTAGTTATAAATTTTCTCGATAAAAGTGTGTATTTAAGATATTAATAACCCTAGGTATGTTTTCACTTCTCAATTAGATCTCACAAACTCTTAATTTTTCCTAATAATATCTGTAATTAAAATATGGATGTTTATCCTCTATTACATCAAGATCTAGATCTAGATTTTTTAGATATTGATTTTTTTGATATTGGATTTAGGATTTGGATCTAAATACCTTTATTCATCTTATTTTTTGTTGTTCCGCTTCAAATTGGGTATATTTGTTGGTGACCAATTATAGAAAAACATGAGGTAGGAGGTATAATTTCCAATCCCATAGTCTTGTTTACATTAAATATATGTAATTTTGGGAAGATAAATTTCCATGATTGGGAAATTTATTTGACATTTCAATTGTGAAGATTAAATTCCACATGTCAACAATTTTTGTTAATTGGTGAAATTGAGGTTGTGAATTAAATTAATTAGTAGATAAATTAAATATTAGGGTATTGGGGATTGTGGAACTGATTGTGAATTGAGATTAATTAATTCAAAAATTAATTAATGAGATGTAGAAAATTGGGGTTTTAATATAATTAATTAATTGTTGAAACGATTAATGAGATTTTGAGATTGTGAATTTACTTGAATAATAAATTATTTAAATAATTATTTGGATATTAAGGATGTTAATGGGATTAATTTATTATTGTGTTATTTAATAGAAATTTTTGTAGTTGTGAAGTTCATTGAAATGTATTAATTAATTAATAAATTAAGTAATAAATATTTTGAATGAGGAATGTTATAGATGGTTTATATTGATTAACATAGAATGATGTGATATATGTGAGAAATGTGTTTTATTTGGAATTGAGTTTGGAATGTAGAATTATGCTCCAAATATCCATGGTGGTTTGGGACATGGCATTCTAAACCTAACAGAATGTATAAAAATATTATTTTATACATCAACAATTAATTCCCAAAATACCCATGGGGTGTGGGATAGGGACTTCCACTCTAATTACGCACAAGGTTCTACACATGACTTCCTACACCCATTAGATGACATTGGACTATGTTTCCAACATTCCATTATATGAATTGAATTGAAAATTATAATGAAATACCATGTGATATAGTGGCATGTGAATTGAATATGAGACATGGTTTAGTATTTGGCACATGTCGAACATGGTATTGCAGATTGTGTATCCATTAGAATAGTTAATTTAAAGAATAATATATATAAAAAATTTATTTATGAATTTTATTTTATTATTTATAAAAATTCATACAGTATTTTGAATGGATATTTTTTTATATTCTATTTGTAGTGGGTGAATGAGTTGTACTCACACCATTCTTGGACTATCTAATAGACACTCGAATAAAATTCTTGTCTAAAGGATATGATAAGGGTAACGAACCACTATTATATGTATGATTCAGGATTGAGCATGGTTGAGGAAACTTGATGAGGTTCAGGACCCTCTAGTTAGTTGTCCGTAAATTTACATTTTGGTTATAATTTGATTGATGGAACACACTTTAGCATGTAATATCTATTTTTTATTTTTGATATTTCATTTCCAGTTTTTGGTAATCTTTTGATTCTTGGTTTAGGTTGGTTCTGTTACATTATTTATTCTTATTATGTTGTTATTGTTTATTTTACACTATGTTATTAGTCTGATTAAGATTTTATAGTCTCTACAAGTTCAATTTAAATCCCTCACTAGTAAATCCTACCCTCTGGATAAACTTGAGACACACCTAATGTCAGGTTTCCAACTGGCTCAGGGCACCGGTGTGTGAAACTCAGGACGAGATGTCAAAAACATGCATTAGATCCCAATTTCATTGTATATCCTTTAGTATTACTATTATGGAATGTTTAACATGAGAAAAGAAAGAGTTGGGTCTTTCACATGATCTCGTGAATGAGATTAGATACACCATGTATGGGTAGAAAACCAAATACCTAGGGTAGGATGTTTTTATAGGCATTTTTTGTTATATTTGGAGGTTATTTAACCATTATTGATGCACGGGATTTGTGATGTGATAATTGTTTTTTGATATTTTAGGACCTTTGAATTGTTAAGAAGAATGGAATGTTATTTGATTATTCATTCATCATTATGTCCACTCATGAATATTTTGTGGCATGAATATTTTTAGGAACACATGGAAAACTGATTTAGGGTTTGTTTTTGAACATGAACTTTTTTCCATGCTTCTGTAATTGAATTGAAAATAGAACCTAATCTGAAATATGAGGTAGTGAAATGATTTAAAATGTTAATTATTGGGGGAATAAATGAAAAAAATGTAATCTGATAATGATTTTACAATTTCTTATCCATGAGATATATATTGGATGGTTACATTTTGTGATAACACCTTAATTTTGACTATGTGGAGAGGTTTGGAAAAAAATGACATGTTACAGATTTCTGTGATTTCATATAAATGTATTAACTGGTGTTAAATTTCTTAAGATTCATTTTTTTCAACATTAGAGATATTAATCCTTGATGAAGTATGTTGAGAGTGTGGATGTAGAAATTGTATAGCGATTATCCTCTAGTTGTGGAACTCGAGGCACCAATAGTGCAGGATAAGGAAGCATGGGAGCAGCTCTAAGTGTGCTTTTATTGGATCTTGTAATTCACAAAATGAATCCCATGGATTATTGTGAAACTAATTCCTAAAAAAAATGGATTTTTAGTTGTATCACCCTCTTAAATCTATAGGGGAGGGTCTACATGAGGCTACTGAGTTTGGGATTAAATCTATCCAAACTATACTTGAACCCCTAGAGACTCTTACTAATATGATTTTCAAATTAACAGCTTACATGATACATGGTAAAGTTAATAATTGGTGCAACATCCATATTAGATATAAGTATCAAGAGAAAATTGAATGGATGTAATGACAAGTGAAGTTCATGGACCAATTTTATCCTGAGGCACTAAGGTAGGTGAGAGTAGTAGAGTATATGAGATTGACTCCATGGATTTTTTCTGTGATATGATATATTTGATGCTTTACATATTTGTAGTACATTATTTTAGATATGGAGGGGTTGGTGATAATGTGGGAATTTTGTTTTAGGATGGTGTTAAATATGAAATTAAGTCCCATGTTAATATCTTCAAGTTAAATAGGTTTTCAGAATTTGTGAATCCAACTCCTATATCTGAGGTGAACACGAGGGATGCATCTAATGGAGGACATGCGATATCTGATGGATAGTCCAAAGGTACGACATCAAAGAGATGTAAGCCTCACTACATTAATGCTTTCCAAAGGGGTGGGATATAGAATAGCTGGATTGTGGGGTCAGTTACTTAGAATCTTAACCGAGTACTTTTTCACTAGTGTGATAGTCTAAGACACTGTCATGGCCATTATACCTGACCACCAAAATAATGTTGATCTTATAGTAGGATACGACATCTATAGAGGTTCTATAGGAACCTATGATAGATAGGTACTTATGGAGTAGCTAAAAACGAAATATTATTAGAAGGAGAACTTCTTCAACATATCAGACTTGTATTTGGAGTTCTTATAGCCTTAGAAGTAGAAGCAGTGGGCATTGTACTAATAGGAATGATTTCCCATATAAGTAGAGTGGTGGAGATCATGGTATTTAGACTACATCATAGGGAAGAGGCACATTAATTCTTTATTCCATTCAACCTACACTTGTGGATAGTGAGTAATGACCTCCAATATTTATAATTACTAGTCTTAAATATTTTATTCTATCTAGTTTCTTATTTGATAGTGGAACTTTTTATACCTTTAGTTTTTCACAACACGTGAATGGTATGAGATTAGAGGAGGAGTTATTGAGAAATTTGTTTATTATATATATACCTTGGAGTATATGGATAAGAAACATCTGTTAATGGAATGGATTTATCAAGATTTTGTGGGGTAAATTGTTCTGTGGGATCTATACATCCTTAACATGTCAGGATTTCATCAAATTATGGGTATGGACTTGTTAGTAGCATAAAAATCCCATATATATTGTTATTGTATGAGTCTAACTTTTATTTCACCTTAGGCTGAAAATTGCATTAACCATAGAGAATGGGATATCACAGCGGGCCTTATATGTCAAGTATACCGAAAACTATGGGAGCTTAACACCATGTTTTCTAGTGTATTTGTAGATAATGAGGTGTAAAATAGGATTATTTTTGACCCATTATGGATACCTTTTAGGATGTGTTTCTTGAAAATTTATTTATGATTTTACCTGAGTGATATGTTAAATTTACCATTGAGATCATTCTAGGGGATGGTTCAGTTTCTGTTCCACCATACAAAGTGACACCAGTAGATATTTAGGAAAAAAGAATCAGGTGGAAGAGTTATAGGATAATGGATTTATCATTCAGATAATGTCACCTTGGGTTTATATATTGTTATTTAATAAGGAGAAAAACAAGGCTCTCTGCATGTTCTTTGATTAAAAGAAGTTGAATAGGATGACAAAGAACACTCTATATCTTCTTCCACACATCGATGATATATTTGACATATTTGAATGAGCATTTTCTTTCTGCAGGATCAAAAATAGATCAGGATATCATCATTTGATAGTTATAACTTCTCATATATTGAGAACTACTTTCAAGAGAAGATTCTTCCATTATAAGGTTTTCATAATTCTATTTGGGTTGTAGAATTCCCCAGTAGTGATTATGTCTATAATGAATATAATCTTCAATACATACATGGATCAGTTTGTGGTGGTATTTTTTTGGTGAAATATTTATGTACTCCAATACTCACAATGATTATACCCATTATATTGGCCTCGTCCTGAGTACACTCAGATAATATCATCTATATGTCATGCTATCTATGTAAAAATATTTATTTATCAATATAACTCATGGGTAACAATATCTAAGAGGATGGGGTTTCAATGGACCCAGAAAATGTCTATATGGTTGTTTCTTGGAAGGGTAATAAGATTTGTTTGATATCCATTGAATTCTAGGATTATTTACATATTATAAAATACTCATTCATTATTTTCATACATTTTTATGAAAATAATTTGGGATTTACCATGAAGGGATTAAAGTTTTACTAGTCTTTATCATGTGAGAATGATATAAAATATTTAAAAAAGTCTTTCACATTTACACAAATTTTGATCCAACCTAACCCATGTGAGGAGTATATTTTGTTGTGTTAATATTCTAGATGTTAAAATAGTGGGATCAAGTTTGGTTTTACATGTCTAAGTAGTTGAGGCCAATGAACATTACTAACATTTACATGAAATTGAGTTGTTTACAGTGGTTTATACTTTAATGGGTTGGAGGAATTACCTATTGGGTGAGAATTTTACTATGAATACTTATCATAAATTCTTAATGTATATCCTCTCCAAACAAGATTTGAATCTTTGGAAGTGGATATGGGTTGATTATATATATTCATTTGATTTTTAGACGAAATATATGCCTAAAATTTATAATAGTGTTATTGAAATATTATGAAGATTAACTCATACCCAGTAATTTCTGGAGTCAAGTGTTTATTAGAAGATGATAACTTTACCGGATGAGATTCATGTTGTGGTTTAGGTGAGTCTAGATAGGATGATTATTTTATTATTTTTAGTAGATTCTACACATTTCAGTTGGATCCGAGATATATCATTTAAGGATATGGGGTTATTTACTTTGAGGGGAATCCTTGATGGTGGAGAGTCACATTCTTATTGGACAATAAATAAGCATTAGATAATCTATATTAGGAATTTTTTATGCCTACAATCATGCATAAGGATTTGATGCATGATATTCGTTCCTTGAAGTGGGTGATACATCTACGTGTGACCAAAATGTGTGATGACATGGGATGATAGTTTTGGTTTTCGATCTCGAAAACTGATATAGTAGTGTTCATGACATGATGTTACACCTACTAATGTAACACCCTGACCCCAGTTACCCAGATTCGGTGCATTATTACATAACATTGGCATGATGACAAGAAATATCAAATCTCGAAAGACCGATTGGTTTAGTATCCTTGAAAACACTAGATATATTCATAAGGTTTTACATTACATCATGAAGTGAAAAACTACAAAAAAAACATATTGTCTCCATAATCCACACTATTATCCCCTCATAATTCCCTGCAAGTCGTTCATAATTTACTTCTTCACTTCCTGGGAAAAATAAAACATAGAAAAGGGGTGAGCTCAAATTCCCAGTAAGGATAACAATATAGTGGAAACATTAATAAATATGAATAAACATTTAAGGCAATGTATAACTAAAACAAAAGCCTTTTAAACTTGAACTTATACATAATATGGAAAAAATAAAATGAAATAATTCCATTTACTTATTCACATGGATATTCTACTAATCGAATAATCACATGCAATATCAATAACCACTTTCATAATGATGGAATGCATAATGCCAGACTATCATAACCACATAGCAAAGTCCTCGTGGCAAGACTACAGATAAGATTTTTCCAAGGCCTTGTGCCAAGACAGTAGTTTGTCTCATTAGACCTACCGATGCATCGAGGAGCTATAGCGGGCTCCACCCATCACATATTAAGTCCAATGCATTCCCATATGAAAAGGTTTAAAAATAACAGAAACATTCGTATTAAAACTAGCATAAGAAATGTCAATACTTTCACCATAAACTCTGAATGGTATAAAAATATCACATCCACAGTCAAACATATCACAAAATCTTCAATACAATATAGATGTTTTGTATCATAATAAATCACTTCAAATAAGCGTAAAATCCATCAAAGGATGTTGACATAGATGAAATAAAAGCTCTTTCAAGAGAAATATCTCTTTCTATTTTGAAATAATTTAAGAGTCATATATTTTTAAAATAAAACATTTTCATTTAAAATATTCTTATAAGCTTGTAAGTGAAGCTTCGATGATTTTATTATGGAAAAAAATAACCGCACCCGCCGTATAAGTTAAAAAAACATTCTTACCTTAATTCTATCGAAAAGGTTAAAAAGCACCTTATTTGGAAAATGACTAAAAGATTCCTTTATAAACCTCTTATAAAAAGTCAAACAAGGGTATAAATGACTTTAACCCATATTTTAGTAAATAGTAAAAAAGTTTTGAAATTAATTTTTAAGAAACATGGATGTGGATGATAAAGAGATCCCCGTAGATTATTACGTATAAACAACCTTAGATAATGAAGAGATTGTAAAATAAACCCTTAACATGTACTTTTCCTTGGTTGGGGTAGGTTAACCTCCTGTATAATGGTGAAATAATGGTTATTAAATTATACAAGATTCATATACATTCATATGATATGATATATGATCTTTTAACATTTTTTTGTTAATAATATCTTAGTATAATTGTCGTTTCGGGTGTTAACTTACTCGTTTTCTTTTATATGTTTTGTTACATATGCCATGTTTCTCATGGATAGGTTTTATATTATTAATATATAGAATGATATCAAGTCCTTAAACATCATTTTTAAATCATCAAATGATAATTATACTTGAATGGATACGATGGAGAATGAATCTCATCGCGTTCGTGGAGACGATAGTCCGTACGTACGCATGAGCAACAATATCATTCTTATGATATTAAAATAAAATATAAATGGATTTTATATCATATATACATAATCATTAACATGTATATTTATTATTTAAATGAGTTACACATCATTATTATACCCATCCAAATAATAATATATTGAATAACAATTAAACCACGACGTCGAGACGGTAAGTCGTACGTACGCACGTATGGTGACATGTTATTCAAAGGGTGGATAGAATACTGAATATGGTTGTACCATATTTATAATAAAATCACAGTATATATATGATATTGGAGTTATTATTTTAGAATGGTAACAACAAAGGAAGAATAAGTGGAAGAAGAATGTAACTTGGAAAAGGGTGGTGAAATCATTACCTCTTCTTCGGGTTCTTCCTTTCGATTTGATCAAAAGGGCTCCTTAGGTTGGCTTTCTGATCAAAGTAATGCCTCTAGGTTGTATTTATAGATATTGGGAGAGTATTTGGGACTAGTTTGGCCGAACCAAAATGCTTTGAAGGTGTGAATAAATGAGAAGGAGGAGTGTCCTTTTATAAGAGGGGTGAGGGGCACCTTTGGAAAAGATACAAATATTAATTTATAATAAATTCATATTCGGTTTATAATGGCTCCAAAGTTTATTATTTAAATTTTAAGGTGTGGATAGGTCTAAAACCATTAAATAAATAGAATTTAGATAGGTTTGGGTTACTATATTAACCTTATCATTAAGTATTAACTCTTAGTTAATTAGTTTCACTTTTACAATGTCTCTTTGTATTTTTATATTATATGGTCAATAAACTAAATATATACATCCAAGATACCCCCAAGTGTTCCATTAATGATATAAATATCATGATATAAGTCTCTTTTCCGATCTGTAGATTTTTAGGAATTTAATATCAATTAATAATATAATATTTGTTTTAAAAACTTTTTTATGTCAATTTTGACCATATTAAATAGTTGATTTTTTTGAAACTCATAACCGAATTATTAGTTCGAAAAAAATTAATTAAATCACTCCTAATATGTCATATTATCCTATAAAATATTTTAATTCATTAAAAGTCTCAAATTATATTTATTTGTATATTTATAATATCAATTATTTTAACTTGTCACTATTATGGTAATTAGTGCATCATAATTGTGTCATAAATAAATTAAATTATGTAATCATTAAAAAGTATAAATAAAATATAATTATGTAGGAAATAGTTTTATCTTTCTAATGAATATTTATAGTCGAACATCCAACATATATAACCCTATGTAAAAAATTGTTTTCTAAAAGATATATGCTTATGTCATTTTTGTACTTATTTTAACTTAATTAAAATTAAGTGTCCCTATCACCTACAAGTGGCTCCATGGGGTCCCCAAATCGGCCCAATGATGCCTATGGTCGAACATGTAACAAAAAATGAGGCTAGGACATATTTTAGGGTAATTTGTTATTATTATAATATTATTTTTTAACCCTTATTTACCGGATTTACCCTTAACCATGTCAAATAAAATATTTACCGAAATAATTATTCAAAATGTCTAAAAATAAAAGTTACCTATTTACACAATTTGAACATCCTGATTAAAAATATGGAATCCATTTTTCCAAATTCGAAACACATAAGTGGCAGAAATTAATTTAAAATTAATTCCCGTTGTTAAAACAAAAAGCGTGTTTTTAAGAGATAATAACTATCAAAAGATTGACACTTGTTTATGTCTGGTTTAATTGTAAAATTATGTCCAATGTCAAAAATAATATTAAATGGTAAAAATATATTCTAAATATAAATTAAAACCACTCAAATTCAAAATTTATCAAAATACATTATTTCGATTAAAAAAGTTGTTTTTAATTAAAATATAGTAATTTTCACTATTCATCAAAATATTAAAGTTATCTGAAAAGTACCAAAATTTCACCATAGGCTAAATTCAATATTCAGAATCTAAAAATGAAGTCCATTTTGAAATATAAAATATATATAATTTAAAAAATTAGGTATTATTATTCATAACGGCTAGTTTGATTGGTTATGGTGTGTTAGAACTCAGTGTCGCGTACAACACACGCTATCACATTATTCAAAAAGAAGCGTACCATAGAAGCTTGGGGTGTTACATTCTCCCCTCCTTCAAATAATTTCGTCCTCGAAATTTCTAGAATACTTATCACATGAAAAGACTCGGGTGGTTCTTCATCATAGGTTCCTCGGGTTCCGACATTGCCTCTTCCATCTTATGGTTTCTCCACAAAACTTTTACTAGACGTGTTGTCCAATTTCTCAGTACGTGTTCTCTCGTATCAAGAATCCTGACGGGCTCTTCGCAATAAGATAGATCGGGTTCCAGTTCTAACTCGTCATAGGTGAGTACATGCGTTGTGTCAGGCATGTATTTCCTCAATAGAGATACGTGGAACACATCGTGAACTTTGGAGAGACTTGGCGGCATTGCCAATCGGTAAGCTACAGCCCCAATTCATTCTAGAATTTCGAAAGGTCCGATGTACCTGGGACTCAATTTACCTTTCTTACCAAAATGTATGACTCCCTTCAATGGAGATTCCATCAGGAAAACATGATCACCTACTTGAAATTCCTAATCCTTCCTTCAATTATCGGCATAGCTCTTCTGCCTACTTTGAGCTGCTTTGATGTGATTTTGGATTACCTTCACCTTTTCTATCGTTCCTTCCACCAGTTCTAAACCTACAAGTTTTATTTCACCAATGTCATCCCAACAAGTTGGTGTGCGACATCTCTTTCCGTGTAACGCTTCATATGGTTCCATCTAAATACTCGAATGGAAGCTATTGTTATAGGGAAATTCTACCAGAGGTAAATACTGATCCCACATACCCTGAAAGTCAAGTGAGCAGGACCTCAACATATCTTATAAGGTTTGAATAGTCCATTCTGATTGTCCGTCTGTGTGAGGGTGGTAGGAAGTGCTCAAATGAAGTTCAGCATCCAGGGATTTCTGAAGACTCTTCCAGAATCATGAAGTAAAATGGGGATCACGATCAGAAACAATCGATAGGGGTACTCCATGAAGTCTCACAACTTCATTAATATATAGTCTTTCTAGACATTCCAGTGGTAGATCTTCTCTTATAGTATGAAAATGTGCCGACTTGGTAAGACGATCAACAATAACCCATATTGCATCGTTCCTTCTAGGAGTCTTTGGTAGCCCCATGAAAAAGTCCATCGTAATATTGTCCCATTTCCACTCCGGTATGGGAAGAGGTTTCATGACTCCTCCAGGGTGTTTCCTTCCAGCTTTCAGTTGTTGAAAAACCATACATCTCGACACAAAATCAGCAATCTCCCTCTTCATATTGTCCCACCAAAAATGTTCCTTCAAATATCTATACATTTTGGTGCTCCCAAGGTGTTTAGAGAAATTGGAACTATGAGCATCATTCTGTAATTCCCTTTTTAGATCAGGTATATCGGGAACACAAAGTCTCTTCACGAATTTCAAAATTCCATCTTCATACACAAAGTCTCTCAGTCTCCCATAATTCACAACTTTAATCTTTTTTTTGAAACTCTTCATTATCAGTCTGAGAACTCTTAATCCTTTCTAGTAATGAAGGATTGGAAACCATTTGAAAAAGCATTGATGTTTCTCCTTCCCTGGTTATTCCCATGTCCATCTTCACTAGATCCATGAAAATTGGATCCCTTTCAATTCTCATATTGTTCAAAACTCCTTGATATTTTCTGCTCAAAGAATCTGCCACCTTGTTTGCCTTCCCCGGGTGGTAGTGTATCGTACAATCATAATCCTTGAGCAATTCAAGCCATCTCCTTTGCCTCATGTTGAGTTCTTTTTGTGAGAAAATATACTTCAAACTCTTGTGATCAGTATAAATCTCACATTTTTCACCATAGAGGTAGTGCCTCCATATCTTCAAAGCAAATATCACAACTGCTAACTTGATATCATGAGTAGGATAGTTTTGTTCATGAATTTTCAACTATCGTGATGCATAGGCAATATCCTTATCATTCTGCATAAGGAAACAACCAAGTCCTTTCTTCGATGCATCACTATAAATAACGAACCCATCACTCCCTGATGGTAGAGTCAATATAAGAGCATTGACTAATATTCTCTTCAGTTCATCGAAACATTCTTCACACTCTTTTGTCCAATCAAATTTAACCCCATTACGTGTGAGCTTCGTTAATGGGTTAGCCAATCGGGAAATATTCTGGACGAATCGTCGATAATAACCTTCCAAACCAATAAAACTACGTACCTCAGTTATACTCTTAGGTGATGGCCATTCTTGGATTTCCTTGGTCTTAGAAGGATCAATAGAGATTCCATCTTTAGAGATAATATGGCCAAGAAAAGAAATCTCCTGAAGCCAGAATTCACACTTGCTAAACTTCCAATATAATTCATGTCTTCTCAGAGTCTTTAGGATAATGCGCAAGTGATTTTCATGATCTTCAAAGATTTTGGAGTATACCAAGATATCATCAATAAATACCACCACAAATTCCTCAAGATACTCCTGGAAAACTCTATTCATCAGATCCATGAATACAGAGGGTGCATTAGTCAATCCAAAAGACATTACAGTAAACTTGTAATGCCCGTACCTGGTTCGAAATGTTGTCTTCGGAATGTCTTCCTACTTCACACACAACTGATGATATCCAGATCGAAGGTAAATCTTTGAAAAGTATTGAGCTCCATGCAGTTGGTCAAATAAATCATCAATGCGTGGTAGGGGATACTTGTTCTTTATTGTTATAGCATTGATCTCCATATAGACGATACATAACCTCATAGATCCATCTTTCTTTTTAACATAATGAACAGGGGATCCCCAGGGAGAAACACTAGGGAGAATAAATCCCTTATTACTCAATTCCTCTAGTTGTTTCTTTAGTTCAACTAATTCTATAGTGGACATTATATAAGGGGTCTTTGATATAGGCCTTGATCTAGGAATTAAATTAATGGAAAACTCAACTTCTCGTTCTGGAGGATGTCCAGGTAAATCTTTCGGAAATACATCTACAAATTCTTTCACAACAGGTACATCATCTATTTGAAAATTCCCTTCCTCACCCACAGTTATTTCATTCTCTTCCTCCCTAATAATTGAATTTAGTTGAGCTACTAGGGGTGGATCTAAATAAGAATTAGGTGGTGACGATTCTGCTCTAAAGATAAGGTGTTCCTTATCATCATCATCATGAATCGTAACCTCTTTCTTCTTACAATAAATCTTCGCATCATAGTCCGAAATCCAGTCCATACCGAGGATTATATCAAACTCAATCATAGGTATGACGACGAGATCAGCAGATAAAGAACATTTATGTGCTCTAATGGGGAATGATTCACAAAACATTGTTGCAATGATACTTCCCTTATGAGTTTTAACTAAAAACTCCCCTGTTAAATCAAATTAGAAATATCTAATTTTCTTAGAAAATTGGGATGATATGAAACAATGCGATGATCCAGAATCAAATAATGCATTTGCTAAACATGAGGAAACCATTAAATTACCTACCACCATGTCTTTCGGATCTTCTACCTCAGCTGTAGTGATAGCATAGGCTTGGCCTTGATCCCTTGGCCTTTTCTGAGGTAAGTTCTCCTGACGCTTAGGACATTCATTTGCATAATTCCCCATCTCCCTGCAATTTTAGCACTGAACATTGGTAGCTTCCTTCTTCCCCTTGCAATCACGAGCTTGGTGGCCTTTTTCACCACACTTGTAACAGACTCCTGTTCCCTTCAAGCAAGTACCGGGGTGTTTCTTACCACATTTACCACAGGATGGATATTCAACATTTCCCCTCTTCCCCTTATTTCCATTCCAAGATTGATCAGCAGGTCTCTTCATCTCTTGCTTTGCTTTAAAGTCATAAGACTTAGAGAATTCCTTTTCGGGCATGATAGCACATGAGACGATGTCTTCGTATGATGAAAAGGATTGTGAGAATAATGCTCGATGGAGAAATGGTTTTAACCCATCAAAGAAATGATCAATCTTACTTCTTGGGTTATTTATGTAATATCTATCATACCTTGATAACCTTGTAAAGTTATCCTCATACTTTGCTAAATTATCATCCTCCTTTTGTCTCAGACTCAGGAACTACCTTTCCATATCTTCTCGGTGGTCGCGAGGAAAGTATTTTTCTAAAAATAGATCTCTGAACTCCCTCCATTCCATATCTGATACTTCATCATCTTCCTTTGTATTTTAAATCAATGACCACCATTGATCAGCATCTCTAGTGAGTCGGTAAACTGCCATGATAACTTTTTCCCTTTCACTATTCCCCAAAGCCTGAAATATTTTCTTTAGGGAATTTATCCATTGCTCAGATACTAAGGGATTTTTACTCCCATTGATCGTTGGTGGTTTTTGCCTCATGAATCGATCTAACATTGATCCTCCACACTGCGGATCAGGGTTCTCCATACGGGTAAGGTTATTATTCATAACCTGAGTAAGTTGTCCCAATATAGTGATTAGCTGATCAGCACTAGTTGCATCACCAGCTCCATTATATTTATCTTGAGCAGGAGGGAAATCCCTAAATGGAGTGCGTGCATTGATATAGTTTCCATTTCTTCCACTAGGCACCATTTCTAAACAATGGCATAAACTAGATCAGTTTATGAATCAAAATACATAATCCCATACTTATAAAACACTTAACATAAAGTGAACTATTTATGGATAAAATCCATAATCACAAGAATGTTTTCTTTGAGGAAGTATATACTCATAAACCCTTCATAATTATTTGTAATGAAAATGAGAATTATCCTAAGAATATCCCACGGGAGTGTCGTAACCAAGAGTGCAGAAAGGTCCGTTGTCGTGCACCAGTTCCCGTTCAAGTCTATCTTAAAGTGGTGTTTTTGGGTTTTACCCCTAGGTACATCTGTGCAAGATCCGCCTCTACCTGCTAGTATCCAGACAGGGATTTATTGCTCGGAAAACTCACAAAATCTCTACAATACCAAAATTCAAGGAAGTTCATCTATACTAATACTCAAAGTTCATCTTAGGTCTACGTGCTCTAATCAGAGTTTATCTATATCTAGCTTCCAAGGATTGTACTAAACTTCCTCTTATACCAACTGTAACGCCCCTACCCCAGTTACCCAGAGTCGGTGCATTATTACATAACATTGGAATGATCACAAGAAAGATCAAACAATGAAAGACCAATTGGTTTAGTACCCTTGGAGACACTAGATATATTCATAAGGTTTTACATTACATCATGAAGTGAAAAGCTACAACAACAACATATTGTCTCCATAATCCACGCTATTATCCCCTCATAATATCCCTGCATGTCATTCATTATCTAATTCTGCACTTCCTGGGAAAAATAAAACATAGAAAAGGGGTGAGCTCAAATGCACAGTAATGATAACAATATAGTGGAAACTTTCATAAATAAGAATAAACATTTTAGGCAATGTATAACTAAAACAAATGCCTTTTAAACATGAAATTATACATAATATGGAAAAAAATAAAATTAAATAATTCCATTTACTTATTCACATGGATATTCTACTAATAGAATAATCACATGCAATATCAATAACCACTTTCATAATGATGGAATGCATAATACCAGACTATCATAACCACATAGCCAAGGCCTCATTCCAAGACTACAAATAAGAATTTTCCAAGGCCTTGTTCCAAGACACTAGTTTGTCTCATGAGACCTACTGATGCATTGAGGAGATATAGTGGGCTCCACCCGTCACATATTAATTCCAATGCATTCCCATATGAAAAGGTTTAAACATAACATAAATATTCGTATTAAAACTAGCATACGAAATGTCAATACTTTCACCATAAACTATGAATGGTATAAAAATAGAACATCCACAGTCAAACATATCACAAAACCTTCAATACAATATAGAAGCTATGTATCATAATAAATCAACTTCAAATAAGCGTAAAATCCATCAAAGGATGTTGACATAGATGAAATCAAAACTCTTTCTAGAGAAATATCTATTTCTATTTTGAAATCATTTAAGAGTCATATATTTATAAAATAAAACATTTTCATTTAAAATATTCTTATGAGCTTGTAATTGAAGCTTCGATGATTTTATAACGGTGGAAGATAACCGCACCCACCGTATAAGTTAAAAAAACATTCTTACCTTAATTCTGTCGAAAAGGTTAAAAAGCACCTTGTTTGGAAAATGACAGAAAGATTCCTTTATAAACCTATTATAAAAAGTCAAACAAGGGTATAAATGAATTTAACTAATATTTTAGTAAATAGTAAAAATGTTTTGAAATTAATTTTTATGAAACATAGATGTGGATGATAAAGAGATCCCAATGGATTATTATGTATAAACATCCTCGGATAATGAAGAGATTGTGAAATAAAACATTACCTTGTACTTTTCCGTGGTTGGGGTAGTTTAACCTACTGTATAATGGTGAAATAATTGTTATTAAATTGTACAAGAATCTATACATTCATATGATATGATATATGATCTTTTAACATTCCTTTGTTTATAATATCTTAGTATTATCGTTGTTTCGGGTGTTAACTTACTCTTTTTCTTTTATATATTTTGTTACATAAGCCATGTTTTTCATGGATAGGTTGTATATTATTAATATACAGAATGATATCAAGTCCTTAAACATCATTTTCAAATCACCAAATGATAATTATACTTGAATGGATACGATGGAGAATGAATCTCATCGCGTTCGTGGAGACGGTAGTCCATACGTACGCACGAGCAACAATATCATTCTTTTGATATTAAAATAATATATAAATGTATGGTATAACATTAATAAAAAAACATTAACATGTTATATTTATTATTTACATGAGTTAAAAATCATTATTATACCCATCCAAATAATAATATATTGAATAACAATTAAACCACGACGTGGAGACGGTAAGCCGTACGTACACACGTATGGTGACATGTTATTCAATGGGTGGATTGAATATTGAATATGGTTGTACCATATTCATAATAACATCACAGTATATATATGATACTGGAGTTATGATTTTAGAATTAAAACAAAAAATGAAGAAGATGTTGAAGAAGAAAGGAACATGGAAATGGGTGGTGAAATCATTACCTCTTCTTCGGGTTCTTCATTTTGATTTGATCAAAATGGATCCTTAGGTTGGCTTTCTGGTCAAACTAATCCCTCTCAGTTGTATTGAGGGATGTTGGGAGAGTATTTGGTCAGAGTTTGGCTGAACAAAAAGTCTTTGATGGTGCGATGAAATGAGAAGGAGGAGTTCCCTTTTATAAGAGGGGTGAGGGGAACCTTTGGAAAAACTAGAAATATTAATTTATAATAAATACATATTCGGTTTATAATGGCTCCAAAGTTTATTATTTAAATTCTAAGGAGTAGATAGATCGAAAAAAATTAAAAAAATAGAATTTAGACAGGTTTGGGTTACTATATTAACCTTATCTTTAAGTATTAACTCTTAGTTAATTAGATTCAATTTTACAATGTCTCTTTGTATTTTTATATTATATGGTAAATAAACATACTATATATATCCAAGCGACCCCCAAGTGGTCCATTAATGATATAAATATCATGATATAAGTCTCTTGGCCGAACCTTAGATTTTTAGAAATTTAATATCAATTAATAACAAAATATTTCTTATAAAAACTATTTTATGTCAATTTTGACACAATTCAATAGTTGATTTTTGTGAAACTCATAATAGAATTATTACTTCGAAAAAAATTAATTAAATCAATACTAATATGTCATATTATCCTATAAAATTATTTAAATTCATTAAAAGGCTCAAATTATATTTATTTGGGTATTTATAATATCAATTATTATAATTTGTCACTATTATGGTAATTACTTCATCATAATTGTGTCATAAATAAATTAAATTATATAATCTCTAAAAATTATAATTAAAATAGCATTATGTATGAGATAGTTTTATTGTTCTAATGAATATTTATTGTCGAACATCCAACATATATAACCCTATTTAAAAAAATTGTGTTTCTAAAAGATATATGCTTATGTCATTTTTGTACTTATTTTAACTTAATTTAAATTAAGTGTCCCTATCACCTACAAGTCGCTCCATAGGGTCCCAAAATCGACCCAAATATGGCTATGGTCGAACATGTATCAACCAATGAGGCTAGGACACGTTTTAGGGTAATTTTGTTTATTATAATATTATTTTTTAACCCTTATTTACCGGATTTACCCTTAACCATGGTAAATAAAATATTTACCGAAGTAATTATTCAAAATGTCTAAAAATAAAAGTTACCTATTTACACAATTTGAACATCCTGATTCCAAATATGGAATCCATTTTTCTAAATTCAAAACACAGAACTGGCAGAAATTTATTTAAAATTAATTCTCGTTGTTAAAACAAAAAGCATGTTTTTAAAAGATAAAAACTATCAAAAGATTGACACTTGTTTATGTCCGGTTTAATTGTAAAATTATGTCCAACGACCAACATTATATTAAATGGTAAAAAATATATTCTAAATATACTTTAAAACCACTCAAATTCATAATTTATCAATATAAATTATTTCGATTAAAAAAGTTGTTTTTAATTAAAATTTACTAATTTTCACTATTCATCAAAATATTAAAGTAATCCGAAAAGTACCAAAATTTAACCTTAGGATAAATTAGATATTTAAAATCTGAAAATGAAGTCTATTTTGAAATATAAAATATATATAATTTCAAAAAGTTGGTATTACTATTCATAACGGCTAGTTTGATTGGTTATGATATGTTAGAACTCGGTGTTGCGTACAACACACACTATCACATTATTCAAAGAGAAGCGTACAGTAGAAGCTTGGGGTGTTACAACTAACGAGTGGAATCTCGACATCAATAACCTGGTGGTTCATTACAGCCATTGCCTAGTCCAAAATGAGAGTGGGAAGAGGTAACTATGATATTTAAAGTGGTTATCTTGGTGATTCATCATAATAAAGATATGATTTGGTTTATTATGGATCTTTTCAAAAAGATAGAACATTTATTTTTAATTGGAGTGAATTTTTAATTGGATTAGTTGGGAATGTTGTATCTTTTAGGGATATTATCTTTGCATGGGGTTCCATGGAAAGTAGTTTCATACTGTAACTCATGCTTTACTTCAATATTCTTGTGGGGATTGAAGAGGGAACTTGGTTCACTGGTTCTATTGAGTTTGACATTCCACCCACATATATTTGGGTAGTCAGAGCATAATATATTGGTGCATGATGATATTCTATATGAGTATGTTCTAGACATCAGGGGATCATTGAAGAAGCACCTAACATTGGTGGAGTTCTCCTATAAAATAATTCATCCAGAAAATATTATGATATAATAATATGAGACTCTTTATGGTAGGTCGTGATGATCACCTCTATGTTGGATAGAGGCAAATGGGCCAGATTTTTTTGGATCAAGTCTCATGCAGGAGACATCAGAGTAGGTACAACTGATTCATAATAGTATACTTATGACTTAGAGTAGTCCAAATTTAGCTTTTTATATATGTTGATGATCCATATAGTTTTCTTAGGGTGGTCGTGTATTCCCTCTTGTGTCGCTTAGACAGGGTGACTAGAGGATACATACATAGAGAAAGCTAAAGATTAGTTTTGTTTGTCTGTTTGAGGTTTTTGATAGTATCAGGATAATGCCATTCATATTATATCTTCAATAGAGGTATTGTATTTTTTTAAAATGTGTTTCATGTATCAATGTGTGGGAGCTGTCACCCAGACCCTCCTCATGTGAATGATGTGGATGATGTTTATAGTGAGATAGAAGTGTCCTCTTAGGACCATCGGATATGTGTGTTGGATCACAGTGAGAATGTGTTGATGGAGAATAATATGCCATTAGTACTGGGATTATGGAATCATGGAATTGTGATGTGGGAATCATCGTGAATCGAATTGTGTATTAAAGATCTACACCACCTTATGTATGCATTTTATCATGATTAGATATATATTTTTCCTTTTCTATACTAATCCTCTTATAAAAACCCCTCATTTTTTACACATTACTAAATGTTTTATTACATAAAATTACACTAATTACAACCCCAAATTTATGATTTCTGGTGTATATGTGAATTCAATTTGTTACAAAATAACATAAAACATGAAATACAACATCTTTATTGAAAACCCCCTTAACATGTTCATAATATTAAATCGTACTTAGAACAACATGTGATAACCTAGAGACATACATAAGAAATGGGGAGATATAAATATTAGTCACAGATTAAACATGGTAAACGATATAAAATTTATAATATAGGAATATGAATGAGGAATAAAAGGAACATGAATAATAATCCATGATATATCATGATAATCATAGTATTAGGAATGTGGAAAAAGAAAAAAACATGAATCATACACATAATTCAAGGTTAAATAACCATGAATTAATGGTTGAAAATGTCCTATAAAGAAATAAGGTACACCCCTGTCCCAAAATGACTTATCATGACACTAAACATAACCCAATGCATTTGAGCGCTATCTTGGTGCACCCATTATAATCATTTCATTTTCTTTCTTATGTGTTCCTCATTGATCATAAAATATGGGTTAATTGTACATCATAATTAATTCCATGATCAATGTAATGTGAAATAAATAAATATTAGTACCAAATATATAATTATATGTTAATAAAGGTGAATACAATTTATAGAAGAATGGGTATGTAATTCACTACTCAATTATTTTGGCATGGAAAATCATGGTGAAATTTTAGAATCATTTCGGCATTAATTGAAAATTAATAAAAATGGTTGATGATATATAAATGGATCTCTCATTATTTGGAATAAATTTGAAATAAATAGGGACATGTAAAGTCATATTCAAACATTCTATATTTGAAATTATAAGTTATAAGGTATTAAAGAAACATGAATTGAAAAAATATTCCTTACTAAATTTTTGGAAGGTAAAAACAGTACAAAAAGGCTCATGGGAAGATTAAATGAAGAGAAAAGAATATATCATCATTTCTAAATCTAATTTATAGTAATAAGAATATTAAATAACATATCCCATCATAATAAAATGAAAAATTAAAGACATAACATAAAAATGTGTTCTTGATGAAAGAGGTGAGGGGAAGATTCACATAGAAATTTCTTTAATAGTAATGGATTATATAAAGGTAAAAATGAATGAGGATAAATAATATATCATTAAAATAACATCAATTTAATATAAATATGTTTTTTATAAATAAAATTTATTATAAAAATTACAATTAAGATGTAAAATTCCAAAGAAGGTTCTTGAATTGAAAAGAAGTTAAAAAAGTGAGGATCCCTTTCTTGAATGTCTGGCTCCAACGGCATGGGTGTGACTAGTTGAGATCTTGGGGTCACCATTTAAGAACTATACACTAGTGCAAAAACACTTTTTAGCATCGGTTTTTTTTTTAATTTTTGACGTCGGTTATAAACCGACGTCTTTATAGGCGACGTTAAAAATATAGTCTTCGCGTCGGTTCTTTAGAAACGACGCGAAAAATAATTTTCTTATGAGTTTCGATGTAGGTTTTATATAAAACCAATGCCAAAACTACATTTATATAGGATTTTCGGCGTCATTTATTTATAAAACCGACATCGAAAACTGCTTGGACGGATGGGGCATGGTAGTTCGGGTGAGTAGGCTGAGAATGTTGAAAAATGAAAAGGTTATATCAATGTTTATAATTTATAAAATAGAAAAATTGATGACATGTAAATAATAAACCTCGGAAGGCATCCCAGACGGTGTTGGGTAAGCATATGAGGCAGGGTAGTCCGAGTGAGTAGGCTGAGAATGTTGAAAAATGAAAAAGTTATATCAGTGTTTATAATTTATAGAAAAGAAAAATTGATAACAAGTAAATAATATACCTCGGAAGGATGAGCAGATTGTGACTGTCTTGCCAAGTGTTCTAATAAAGCCTTCTGTACTGCTGCTTGAATTTGATCACCCATAGATCGTTTCATATCATGCAGCTCTTCTTTTAAGGATTCGATTTCTGGGTCTCTTGATTGCTTACTCTTACCAAAAACCATCCGAATACTAACACCCGCCTGATATCCTCTAACACGGCCGGGATGTTCTGCCTTTCCCAAAGCAGTGGCTAGGATATCCATCCTACCCTCAGGGATAAAAGAGCCATGTGTCTATTTCTCCTGAAATTCATCCTGAAATAAAAAATAATAAATTTATATTAGTTTTTATAAATTATAGAAATGAAAAATTGTTAACAAAGACATAATATTTACTTACAATTATATCATCCACTTGATGAGCTTCGTCTGTAAGATATTTTTCATTTTTTCTTCTTCTTGCTCGTTTCCATTTCTCATGGCGAGTGGGAGGAGATGGAGGACCATAATGGACCTCTTCTTAACCACTACTTGATCGAGCTCTTAATGCTTCAAATTTTTCTTCAATCATTTTCTGCTCCACATACGAGTACCCTCCACGTGAAAAGTATGAGGGTATACGTTTTTCAACTGGATCTCCTGATGATATCTCGTTGAGGCATGTTACATAAAAATAAACTACTAAGTAATAAGGAAAATATAGCATAAATTTTGAAATATAATACAATTACAATACCTGAAATTTCTCTTCCTAACGACTGTCAACAAATCGCTTCCATGTTTCTTCTTCTATATATGGACACTTAATACATGGGCTTTCAAACCTTCTTTTTCCAAAAACATAATTTTTCATCAGTTTGTTTTTAAAATCTCTCCATCGAATCGCCGCTAAAGAGAGGTGCCTTTTCCTAATTTCTTTGGTTTCCTCAAAATTGAATGTCATCTGTAATTGAAAAAATTAAATATGTCATTTAAACTGTATAATATTAAAAAAATGGTATAAAATAAATAAAAAAAGATATTTTACCATCATGGCCTCCCAAAGCCGTTGCTTCGCCGTCCTGTCCACTGACTTCCAATCATGATGTAAAATACTAATCCTGCAACGGCTCTACATCGATATATAACTGAAAAACTTAACTGCATTTGGGCCAACTGCATTATTATTATCATCAAAACGGATGTATTCTTTGTTATCATCACGAGCAAGTGATAGATTTGGTAATTGTGTAATACCACATTTACCAACTAGAGAACTTGATTTTTGAGTAGTAACTGGAGAAGTCTCCTCTGCCGAGGACGCATCAGTAGTCCTGCAATTTTTTTTGTAAATTAACAGTTTTATTTCATTAAATAAGTATATTACTGAATATTTAATAATATGTAAAAATAGATATACCTCTGTAACTACTCCTCTCTATCTGTATCTGATATTGCTTCTAGAAAGTGTAATGAATTTTTGTGTACCTGCATATCATTAGAAAACTGAATAATTAGAAACAAGGAAGTCAAAAATAAATATGTAAAAATAGAGGCATGCATTTGTACATTTTAAAAATAGACACAAAATATAAATATTTACCAGAAAAATTAGGATACTAATTTAGTGTTTTTCCACATCCCATCATCATGATCGGTACGTACTGCATGCACTATGTCTGTCTTATATTAATTTTAATCATCTGAAAATTGCGTAATAGATGAATAAGGCTCATGTAAATCACTAGAATCATCAGAATCATCCTCATCACCCAAATGGTATCTTTTCCCTTACAAAACAGCTGACCACTGATCATTCAACGGATCAATGACATAAAATACTTGTTTTGCATGTGTCACCAAGATAAATGGTTCCTCATTGTGATTAAATATTTTCAAATCAACCAGTTTAAACCCATATTCATCATGTTTCACGCCACTATTACTATCAACCCAATTGCACTTAAAAATAGTGACTCAAAATTTAATATAATCAATTTTCCATATGTCTTCAATAACTCCAAAATATGACGTTTATGCAGAAAATGGGATTTTTATCTTTGACACTCGAAAAATGCACTGCTTCAGCGAATACCATCACACCACTATTCTGAACGGTACTCTTGTCATCCAGGTTTTTTGTGTAAAATGTGTAGCCATTGATATCAAAACCAGAATAAGTGATCACATTAATAGATGGTCCCCCTGCTAACCACTTCAATGTTTCTGATACAGATATATCTCGGGTGAATTTCTCTTTAAACCATGAAACAAATGTCTTCTTATGCTCAATCATCAACCACTTTTCATTTCTTTTCTGATATCGTAACTTTAATTCAGCAATATGCGAGGATATATATGGTTGAACCTCATCTTTGTTGTTCAAAATGTATAAATGTGCTTGCATCACTTCATCACGGGGAATGAACTTTACCTTTAAGCCACGAACCCCTCTACCTTCTCTATGAACTGTCATAAGTCGAGATACATGGAGACCAATATGCTCCACCTCATTCAAATAATCAGTACAGAACTCAATCACCTCTTCTGATACATATTTTTGAACAATAGAGGCCTCTGGTCGATAAGGATTTTTAACATATCCTTTCACAATTTTCATATATCTTTCAAAAGGATACATCCATCTTAAATAAACAGGCTCACATATTATTATCTCATGCACCAAATGAATCAATAGATGAACCATTATATCAAAAAATATGGGTGGGAAATACATTTCTAGTTGACAAATAATAAGATTTGCTTAATTCTCCAACACATCTAACAAAATTTGGATCAATGAATTTGCTACAAATGGATTTAAATAAATTACATAACCTCATGATTGTCTTTCTGACAGCTTTCGGTAATATACCACACACTGCTACTGGTAGAATTTGTTGCAGCAACACATGGAAATCATGTGATTTCATACCTATTAATTTACAATCCTTCAATGACACAAAATTATTCATATTTGAAGAAAAACTGATGGGTACTTTAATACCAAGAAGAGACAGAAAAAAATTCATCTTTTCAGTCTTGCTTAATGTGTGACAAGCCGGAGGTAAATATGTTCTGTTTCCTTTCACAGCGGGAGCTAACTCCAAACGTATTCGCATTAATATCAAGTCCAATCTAGCATGTAATCCATCTTTTGTATTTTCTTTTATGTCTAACAAAGTTCCAATCAAACTATCACATATGTTTTTCTCAACATGAATAACATCAATGCTATGTTTTATCTCTAAAAATCTCCAATAAGGTAGTTCAAAAAAAATAGACTGCTTCTTCCAGATATGTTTTTGTAAACGAGAACTTTTTCTCATTCCAAATGTCGAATCAATATCTTTCACTCTATCATAATATTCTTCAACTGACAATGGTTGAGGGGGGAGGTTGTATTCTTGTAAACCGTTAAATGCTTTTTTCAATCTACGATAAGGATGATCAATTCGCAAAAATCTTCGATGTCCAATGTACACTGTGATTCTTCCATTCTACAATTGATAATATGAAGTTTATTCCTCACAAATTGGAAATGATTTCTGTACCTTAACACTATATCCAGATAAGTTTCCATATGCAGGAAAGTAGTTTATAGTGAACATTATCATAGCACGCAAAAGAAAATACTCTTTCTTGTATGCATCGAAAAGTGTAACACCTTTCTCCCATAGCAGTTTTAAATCCTCAATCAATGGTGTAAGATACACATCAATATCATTTCCTGGTTGTTTTTTTCCAGAAATCATCAAGTTCATCATAACATATTTTTTCTTCAAACATTGATGTGGTGACAAGTTTTAATGTACCTGAAAAATAGGCCATGAACTATGTTGGCTACTGAGGCTCTGATATGGATTCATTCCATCAGTAGACAATCCCATTCTGAGATTTCTAACTTCACTTCCAAAATCATGAAATTTTTTATCGAAACTCTTCCACTGTGGTGAATCGGCAGGGTGATGTAAGTTACCATAAGAGATGCCCTCATATGAATGCCATATTAACCTTTTTCCATCAATTGAATTTGCAAATAGACACTTTAAACGAGGAATAATTGGAAGGTACCAAATTTATTTAGCTGGAGTTTTGATTATAGTACCTAAAAATAAATCAGAATTGATTTATCAGAATTGTTTGAAAAAAATATTGGATGATATCATTGGAAAGTAAAAAAATTAATTTTTCATAACGTTACATGACATCACCTGAAAATGAATCTGAGTTGACTTTCTCATCCATATTATAGCGCGATGTTCCACATGTAGTACAACTTGATAAATGTTCATTTTCTTTCCTATATTGTACACAATCATTGGGGCAAGCATGTATCTTTTTATACCCCAATCCCATTTGGCATAATATTTTCTTCACCTCATAATAGGAATCGGGAAGCCCATTGCCTTCTGGAATAATCTCTTTTAAAAGCTCAAGTAAACTGGAGAAACTTTTATCACTCCACCCATTTTTTGCTTTTAAGTTAACTAATCTCAAAATTGCTATAACACTGTATATTTACTGCAACCGGGGAATAATGGTTTCTTAGAACCTCCATACAATCATTCAACAGTTGGTGTTTTTTTCGATGGTTTCAACACCTAAATCATGAATTAATTCTTAACTACGATCCTCTGCATCATTATGAATATCGTCATCAACATTGGATGTTGAATTTTAAGTTCTTTCACCATGCAATATCCAACGTGTATAATTAAGGATAAAACAATAACAAATGAGATGATCCTTGATTTCTCTAGAGTTTAACTTTCTCATAATTTCACAATTCACACATGGACAGAAAATCAAATCAATATTTTGATTATGCTGTTAAGAAAATTCCAAAAAATTATCAACTCCTTTTTCATATTCACTAGTAGTTCTTCGTAAATAAATCCAATTATGATCCATTAATACCTGATATCACAATATAATTGATGAATATATTAAAACATATAAACATTTAAATATCTATCAGATAAATTGTAAACAAAATCATATTCCATAAAAACTATTGATAATCAGATAAAAGACATCAGATATGAAACACGTTTACAAATAGAGTAAACAATTTTTTTTCATATTATATAAATGTGTGTTATAATGATATTATAATTAAATTATAATAACATTCCATTAAAATTTATTAGTTCATTAATTTAAAGGAAGCAATAAGTGAAATGTCGAAGCACATGGAAATATGTATAAATTATTAATAAATATCAATTATTTATTGAAAGTAAAAAATATAATTGGTTGTTTTAAAATGTAAGATATCAATCAAAATGGGTGTAGTATAATTTTATAACATCAATCACATTTAATTCAAAGTCACTGATGAAGGAGATCTTATACGAGAAGAGGAAGTCATAAAGAAAGTTATCAGGTGCAACTTGTAAAGGATCTATACCAAGAAATAAATATTAGATAATATAAAATTTCTTATTGATAAATTTTTTATAACACCAAGGTCAAAAATTCATACCAATTTCAAAAATTCTTTCAACCACAAACACAGACTCAGTTCGGTACAAATATGTTTACTAAAAACCTATAGAAGATAAAACCCAATTCTTCAAAATTGTTGATTCACAATTTATGTAGATCAAATAAAAATAATAATAAAATACCTTAGAAAGATAAGCAAAGATGAGGATAGAGATAATACTAGAACATACCTATAGTTTTATTATGATCCTATTTTTACTACAACATACATAACAGAGCTCAAATTTGAAAGCAGTGTCGATCTTAGGACTACAAAAACTGATAACACATCTGACTGAACATTAATTCCTACTTAAATAGGGTTACTGAAGAAGAAAAAAACAATATGAGATGAAATAGGAGATAAAGAGGAATAATGCATACCAGAAACCATGAAAATGACAGAAAACCTACAATAATGCTCGTCCAAGATCACAAATCATGTTCGAAGGTCTTCGGGATTCCGAAGTGCCGCAGCGGAGCTTGATTTCGACGATCGAACAAAATGAGGGTTTTGGCCACAGCGGAGCATGATTTCGACGATCGAACAAAATGAGGGTTTCGGACCCCGAATAATTTTAAAAGAATTTTTGCGTCGGTTTTAAGTAAAACCAACCCCGTAAATTTAAAAAAACATTTCGGCATCGGTTTTTAGGAAAACTGACGCGGAATATGTTTTTTTACATTTCGGAGTCATTTTTTAAGAAAACTAACGCCGAATATATAACTTATGGCGTCGGTTTTCAGGAAAACCGATACCGAAAGAATTTTTAAAAACTATCTTCTGTGTCGGTTGTCCTCAAAACCGACACCGAATATGTTTTTTTTGTTTCAGCGTCGGTTTTCCACGTCGGTTTTCCTCAAAACCGATGCCGAAAATAAAGAAAAATCTCCCGCATCAGTTTTTTTGAAAACTGACGCCGTAATTCCTTTTTAATTATTTTCCGCATCCGTTTTTCTCAAAACCAATGGGGAAAATATGTTTACTAATATTATTGGCATCAGTTTTTTGTAGAACCGACGCCATAAATTCCCCACACATACTATTCGCATCGATTTTTAAAAAACCGACGTTATTACGACGATGCTAAAACCTGTATTTCCACTATTGATAGAGAGTTGAAGGAGGATTTTGGATGTGACCCAAGTAGTTTTAATGAATATAAATGGGATATTGATAGGCTTTATATAGTAAATGAGGGGGATTTCTTTATTATATTGGTTTTGGACACTATATAATAAAATATACAAAAAACAGAAACCATCACATGATTTTTCCCATAGTTTCATCCAAATGGGAGTGATTTACACTATTTAAAAATTTCACATGATGAAAATTCTAAAATATTATCGTTGGTGATGTAGAGGTTACTCACAATCATAAATAGATGATTTTAAAATAATAAAATATATTTTATGCCAAGGAGGATTCCAAATGGATTTAGAAATTAAACAATATAAAGTAAATATTACATTATATTTAATGGAAAAAATATACTTGATCATTTATCTCATTTATATTACTTATTACATCACATTTGGTTCATTGTTATGTCATAAAGCATAATGTATATTTATATTATATTTATTTTTTTTCCTAAATATTCAATTATTTTAAAAAATTATGAAATATTCATGGTTAGATAATTTCCACATTCTAATTAAAAAAATAATATTCAATTTATCTGAATAAATTTTTATTTATGCGAATTTTTTACCTTTAAAATAAATGTTTTTTACTAAATATGAAGGGTTTTTTTACAATATTATTTTTTTGAAACATTCTAAAAATTATATCATTATTTTTTTCATTAAAATTATTTAATATTGTTATTTTTTAAAAATATAATTTATTTAGAAAATTCATCAATTAATCAAAATTGATTCCTTAAGTTAATTTGAATATTAACAAAAAATAATATTTCTATTTTATTGAGTTAAAATAATAAACATTTATAAATTAACAATAATAGGATGAAAAAATATTTATTATTCTATAAAAAATAATATACATAATATTTTTAAAATTTACTTATTTAAAATAACTTTAATGAACTAGAATTCCCCCTAAGGGTAAGGTGAAAAATGGAGAGACTTTAATGGGGTGGTTCGGTGAACATGGTTTGGGTCCTGATTTCAATGAGGTTGACCGTATCCCTTAAATAGTTTCTATCATGCTTAAGTTAATATATACCAGTTTTGGATTGGTTCTGGGAAAAAATATAACTTATATCTCCCTTAGAATCTCTTATAAATTGGATATTTCGGGTATGATCCTACTGGTTGAGGCCATCTCATCCTTTGTCTATGTCAATTTCATTTGATAAAACGTTGTATATATAATAATAATGTGATCATTCTTCAATAAAAAGAATATCAATGGTAAATGTACATAACAATCATAAGATCCAATTTTATATAATAAATCAAAATAAGTTCATATATTTTCTATAACCATATTGTAAAATAAAACATGTATTTATATAAAAATTGTAATTTTATTTATAAAATTTCAGGTTGTTACAATCATCCCACCATAAGAAATTTAGCTCTAAAAATTTAATTTTCCAAAAATAAAAAATGAGGTCAATTCTACTTCATCACTTCCTCTAGTTCCCCCACCACTTTTTCACACTTTTGGTTCATCCACCACACATTAATGAGGGAAATTATCTAGTTTTTTTGAACATTTTCATTATGATCTAATATAATAAATAGATTATTATAATATGAAATGAAATTATTGAATGTTAACACATATGGATTGAGTACATATGTTAGGTCTGTTATTTACCTTCTCGATAGGGATGCAAGTAATACATCATGTACTTGAGATAGGATTTGTGGTAGTGCTAGTAGATATGTCATTACTCCAATGCGATTAATGATATCAAAAGGGTCAATGTTCCTTGGA
The DNA here is from genome assembly GCA_963277665.1 of Viscum album. Lineage (NCBI taxonomy): Eukaryota > Viridiplantae > Streptophyta > Magnoliopsida > Santalales > Viscaceae > Viscum > Viscum album. Next base: position 594,845,506 of record OY728159.1, on the reverse strand, counting down.
ATAAGCATTCCATTGTTCCCAAATAACATCTCTTTCTTCCATGGATATCTTTTGAGTATTTCTATGTCCCCAATATTTATCTCTACATATTGTAAAAAATTATCATCATAGATCTTTTTTCGACTCTAAGTAGCCTTGATGTCCTACTAAATGGTATTAATCTACTCCAACATTTCTTCAACCATTTAAAGAGATAGAAGTTGTCATTCCCCAACATAATCCCAACACATGGATGTGGTACATCTCTTCCAATAAATGGATTCATTTTAAACAATTAAGATTCTTGACTGGAAACTGTTGTTGTTAGAGAACATGACCAATGTTTGATATTGGTCCCATCCACTTTTGATGTCTATAAAACATTCTTGTAACATTTCCTCATGTCTTTAGGAACTTTGGTAATATTTTCTATCGCTTTAGTAGTGATAAGACATACTAAAGTTCAACTCAGTGTTTAGAGTATGTTGGAGAATTTTCCAAAACATAGATATGAATCTTGTATCTCAATCATATATATTCAATAATGTTACTCCATTAATCCTTTCAACATATATGATTTATATACATCAAAGTTGATCCAGTGAGAAATCATCTTGAATTGCAATGGAGTGGACATGTATTATAAGATGATTCCCAACAATCCATTCAACATTGTTTACATTGGATGTCTTCATGAGCCTGGAGACAAATTCCATGGTGATTTTTTACCATTTTCAAGTTGTAATGGGTACTGAATTCATTATTAACATATAAATATATATTTCATCATTCACTTGCTATCATACTAGGCACGTTGATTCATATTCAACAATTTTCTTATTCAGGTTATCCTCCCAATATTTTTCATGGATATCATGATACATCATTGTGTTTTAAGTGTGAATAGATGAAGTCAAAATATGTTCATCATCCAATAGTTCCTCCATTAACATACGATTTATAGGAACACATATTCTTCACCCAAGTCTCACAATTTATTATTAAGAAACACTTAACTAATAGGATTTCACTCTTCTTATATTTTCCACACACCATTGAATTTACACATCATAATGTTTAGCATCCTTAAAAATGTAAAAAAGATACAACTAAGAAATAATTTTTTTTCGACTCATGATGTTATTTTCTTTATGATTCTAATGCACATCCTATTCAAATGCAAGGAGATTTGATCCTTCTCAATTCTCACTAATTAATGATTTGATGGGACTTTTATACATAGATCTTCTTCAATCCAATTAGTTTTAATAGGTTGTGTAACACCTCGAGATTTTATGAGATATATTCCTTTTAATTTCGTTCATATATTCTGTTTACGCTACAACAAGATTATATTGTGCTATACGCAACACTGTATTAGCTTGTAGTATACGTAACACTACTTTTTAATCGTGTTTCACACAATTTCCAGTTTATTTGATTGTAGTTATTCTATGCAACATTAAGTGTGTGTATATATATATATATATATATAATCAATGAATAAATGAAATATTTTTGGATTATGTTATATGAAACAACAAAGGAGTCTTGAACTACATGCAACCCTGACTTGGCTTGCTTTACATGCAATCACAACCTACCACGATAGCGTGTGTTGTACGCAATACCGAGTTTCACTAAGCAACGATATGTTATTAAAATATTATATAAACTAGCCGTTATGAATAGTAATACCCAGTTTTTGAAATTTTATAAATTTTAAATTTCAAAATGGATTTCATTTTTGGATTCGGAATATCGAAATTATCCTAGGGTGAATTTTTGGTATTTTTCTGAAAACCTTCAATTTTTTATGAATACTCAAAACACTGGGTTACTATTTAAAAACCAACTTTTTATTTAAATAATTATTAATTTTATTTAAATTTATTTTAGGTCAAAATTGATATATAATACTTATATATGTTCAATGTAATTCATTGAGTCATTTTATAATAATTATATATATATATATAAATTTTATTGAACTTTTCACCGCCTTTTACCCACCTCCTAAGAGAATTTGATAATTTACATAAAACATAATTTTATTGCTTCACTAAATTGAATTTTGAATATTCTAGAGACACATTTAATTTCAAGGAGTAAAATTTAGTTCAATAAGAAAAAAATAATATTTGGTGAATAGTAACTTTTTACTTTTATTTAGCACAGTAAAAAGTAAATAGGGTAATTAAGGGTAAATTTGATATTATTATTACCCTAAAAAATTTCCTAATTCTATTTTATAAGTTTAATTCGACCAAAAAAACCTTAGGAATAAAATATTACCCTTTAGGTCCACTTGGATTAGATTAGGACATTTGTTATTATTTTATTTAAAAAAGAGTTAAAATATTTAATGTCAATGTTTAATAACTAAAACATTGTTAATATAGGTTTATACATAAGATAAATTAAACAATAAATATTAATTAGAAATATAAAATGATTTCCTACATAATGGTATTTTATTTATAATTTTTATACATTAAAAAATCTAATTTATTTATGACACAATGGTGATGCAGTGATTACCTAAATAATGAAATATTAAAGTAATTTATATTATAAATTCTAAAATAAATGAAATTTGGGACTATTTATGAATTACACTAATTTTTTTTGTTAATATGACATGTAATTATTGATTTAATTTTCTTTTTTAGAACTAATCATTGTTTTATGATTTCCAAAATAATCAATTGCCAAATAGGGTCAAAATTGGTATAAAATAATTTTTAAAAAAAATATTCTATTATTAATTGTTATTCTATTCCTAAAAATATAAGTATTGGCCAAATGACTTAGATAAGGTTATATATATAAATAATGAACCAATTGGGGTTCTTTTGGCTTGTTATAGTTTTTTTATTAACCATATAGTGTAATAAAACAAGAAGACACGATAAATGTTAAATTATTTAACATAGAGTTAAATCTAAATGATTAGGTTAAAATATTAAACTAAACTTTTATAAATCATAATGGTTGAGATTATTTCGACCAGTCCCCACTTTCACTTTGAAATAAATCAATTTGGAGCTATTATAAAGTGAATATGACTTTATTATAAAATAATATGTTATGTTTTTCCTAAGGTGTCCCTCTCGTCTTCACAACACATTGAACCTTCATGCTCGGCCAACCCCTACCAATTACTCTTCTCAACCTCTCTTGTTATATCATATAGGTTCTGTTCTTCTCAAAAGACCAACTCTAGTGCCCTAAGAAGATGTTTAAAGAAGGTGCGTCGAGGAAGAGGTAATCTCTACTACTTACTCTTTCAAGTTTCTTTCTTCTTCTAATTCCTCTTATTTAGTTGTTTAATTATAAAGTAATAACTTAAGTATTAATTATATACTGTTATGTTATTATGAATATGAAACAACCCTATTTCACCTTCTATCCATCCTACGGAAAACGAAATCACAGCGCGTGCTTACGCACGAAATACCGTGTCCACATCATGGTGTAATCAGTTTTTCCACCACCACCTTACTTGGATGGGTATAATGGTGTAAATAATAACTATATATGATTATTATAAGATCATACTGATTATATGATATTATATCATCCACTCCAATTACATTCAATAAATATGGGAAAGATATCATCGCTCATGTGTATATACAGATTACTGTCTCCACGACACGATGTGATTCATTTTCCATGTTAACAATTGAAGAATGATTATAATGTATATATAATAATTAATCATGAAATATATGACATAATAATTCTTCTTTATTTATGTATATATATATATGTATTTCATCTACATATTTCCATTCAGTTCAATAAGGAAACCAAAAACAACGTTTATGCGTAAGTACGACCTACTGACTCCATGAATGGTGTATTTATTTCCATTTGTAGATCTATTTTATATATGTATATTATGTATATATATTATATATAAATAATTTATTATATTATGGAATTAATTAATCATGATCTACGTAATCATATTAATAATTACAAGTCAAACCACGGATGATAAATGAGACGATTTTACCCAAAACGCTGCTTTAACATGGAATTGACAAATGAACGGATAATATAAAGTCCTAAGTGAATCATATATGATATCATAAATATTATTATGCTTCTATTAATAGTTAATAATATGTTTAAACCCCCTATACAGAAGTCTTGGATACATAATGAAGAAATTGAACCTAAGGTAAGGGATAACTTTTCCAATCTCATTCTTATCCAAGATTGTTTATTTGTATGTATTTACTGGGGTTATGTTTATCATCCATGTCCATTATTTCTATATATGTTTTCATAAAATGTATAGTATTCTTCCATGTATGTTTAAAGTCAATTTTACCCTTTTTTGACTTTTACCACAAGGTTCGGAAGGAATCTTTCTTTTGTTTTCTATATGACGTACTTTTTGACTTTTCTGATAAAAGTACTAGGAGAATGATTTTTTAAACATATATGGAATGAATGCATTTTTAATGTTTCATAACTCCTTATTTTCAAGAATCCTACTATACAACATTTCATTACTATTTTCAACAAAGTCCTTTTCTTTTAAAATTTCATGGAATTTTGTAAAAATAAAATGAATTTTAAGAAGAAAGGATATTTTCCTCAAGAATTCATTTCAAGTGTTTTATCAAAACCATTTTCCATCCAAGATGAAATTATTTCATATGTGTATGTTTAAAGTATAATGTCTCTATGATTTACATGGTTCCACATTTCTTATGATGAAATGATATCCATTTTTTTATATTGATTATGTTATGATGGGATGATGTTTATTAAACCCATTTCTATTCTTTGGGTTATGCTGAATGGTTTATGTTTATGTTGTGGAAAAAGTAAGAATTATTTCATTATGATATGGGTGGGACCTATATCTCTCTCCAATGCATTGGGTAAATATTTATATCTCATGAGATTGACATGACTGGAATGGTAAGTTAATCCGGTTCAGTGTTACATGACTAGAATGAGGAGTGAACTCTATTTAAAAAGTGACTTTGTCCACTAAGATGGTATTGGCAGCAATTACTTGGCTACTATAGAAATAATATCATGTGCTTAATGGTTTTCCACAACTACATGTTTTTCCCATGAATATTATCATGATTGATGATCCTTTATCATATATTCCTTACGTACTTCGAAGATTTATGTCTTTGCTCAAGATTTTGATTTTTATATTTTATGTTCAAGTTTTTGCATTCAAATGATTATTGATTGTTTTATGTTTTCTATGCTTACCCTTACTGATAATTTGAGCTCAACCTTTTTATGTTATTTTCACTAAGATATAACGAAAGGATTTAGGTATGAAAACAAAAGGGGAAGATCTTTATGGGAGATGTTGAAGATCTTTCACCATGATTAGAAGATTATGTTCCATGTTTCCAAATACACTAAACTAATACGGTCCTTTGGTGTCTGTTTTTATTATGTATTAGGTATTCCACAAAAGTAATGTAATGTCCATGTATGACAAGATTGGGTCTCTAAAGTTGGTATCAGAGAAAAGGTTTTGTCAACCATTGGAAACTAGGATGCGAAATCTTTAGTGAGATCCCTAGAGATATTTCTATGGTATGTCTAGGGATGTACCTAAGGTTAAGTATAAGTATAGGTTATAGTCCTTGAATTATGGTAAAAATATTATAATTAATCTTATGATGTTATATATTAAAGGTACTCCCCCTTTATTATGTTGTATTACTAGCTTGATTTTTCCCTCTCACACTATTCTTTTTGGGTTTTAGACAATGGATGGAACCTGAAGGAACCGTTTTGATCAATTTAATAGAAAATGTAATTATTTTCCTCCTGTAAAAACCAATGTAATGGGAGATGCAGTGAAAAATCCTATTTCTATAATTACACAAGCTATGAATCATTCTGTACATCCAAATGAGTAGAGAAGGGAACAATATTTTTTTGAGTCCTTCATGAGGTAACATCTACCTTATTTCAGTGGGTCTTCTGATCCACTTGTTTATGAACAATGTATTAGTACCATTGAAAAGATATTTTCAATACTTCGCTGTCCAGAGCATGAAAAATTCATTTTGGCTATTTACCAGTTAGATGGTGAAGCAGACCAGTGGTGGACTCTTGTTAAAAATACAAGGCCCTAAGATAAAATTGAATCCATGGAATGGAACGAGTTCGAGAACTTGTTTTTCATTAAGTAGTTCTCTCATATTCCTCATCAAACATGGAAAAGGAATTCCTTGATAATAATAAAAAGGATAATGAATCTGTTGGTATATAGGAAGAGAATTTTACAAGGCTTGAAAGGTATGCATCTGTATTTATCATCCAACCTGAAAGTAAAGTTGATCGATTCTTCAGTGGCTTAAAACCAAGTCTTTGAAGGGCATTATCTATAAGAGACTTTAGTAGCTATGAAGAAATTGTGCATTCTGCTATCAAGGTAGAAATAAAATTTGGTGTTACATATCCATGTCATGGTTTTGACAAGAAATGAATGATGGAGTTCAAGGATAAATCTAATATTAATGTTAAAAAGGAGACGAATGTTTCGTTATGATTGAAGTGTGGAAAGGAGCATGGTGGAGATTGACTTAAAGGGACTAGAAAATTTTTTAAGTGTGGAAAATAAGGTCATCAAGCCGCTGAGTGTAAAAGTAATTTAAAAAGGGTTTCTAATGATGTGGATAACAAAATGAATACAGAGAATGAACCACCAACACTTAAATGCTTCATGTGCAAGGAAATGGGGCATAATGATAATCAATGCCCTAATCTGAGGGTTAATGATGATCAACGTGAGCAACCACTTAAGGAAAAGGATAAAGGGAATTCACATGAGATCACTATTTGTGGTGTTGAGTATTACAATGATGTTGTGTAATAATTAAGTATTTATGTAATGGGATTTCAAAATAGTATCATGGAATCTCATTTATGTTATCGTGGAATTTTGGAATGTCAATATTTTGGTTTTCAATAATTATATGATGCCAGTAACCATGAAAAGTGATAGTAATATTTTTGGAAAGATGATGATATGCACATAATGAAGGGATAAGGAGAAAATAATATGTTTGATAGTTCAAATGATCTCAAGAATGATATAAGGACAAAGTGATATCATGGTTTGAGTATATCGAAATTTTGGGATTTTGGTATGTGGAAAGGGTTAACTTTTTACAGTATTAATATTTTCACTAAGGTTCTATGGTAATTCATGTCACAAAACAATACATGATTAAGTTATTCACATGTTTTTAATGTAACCAACAAGATATATCTTATGATATATGGGGGATAAATGATGGTATTCACATGCTTGTTATGTGACCATTCAAGTAATAATTTTCTTTATACAATGAGATTGGACTGAAGTATTTTGGTTATACCTAAATATTAGAATCCATTATGTTAGACATAAGATAATATTGTTTATGGCTAGAACATTTTGATATTATTTTTGGAATGTTATATAGTATAGTTTTAGAAGAAGGAAAACCTACAGGTCGGGCGACAACCCGTATCATCGGACAAGGCAGTTCGAATCGAACCCACAATCTATGTACGACAGGCCTGTATCTCCTACCACTGGCCTACATGAATTACCTGGTTAGTCGAAAATAGTTTTATTATATTAAAAAGTATGATATATGAAGTATAAGTCTATTTTAGGAACCATATATGACTAATATCACTGTAGATAGACTTATGTATTTTTGATAACTTTTATTAACCGTTTGTTTGAGATAGGTTGAATGACCCATCATTCTATCACATGATCTGCTAACACTTCACGAATTAAAAATTCAACTTCATTTCTTTATGATATGAAGTGGAAATATTCCAAGGAATGACCAATGGTGAGATTGTACCAAAATCAAGAAAGCATCTCTTCTAATTCAAATTTCTCCAACTTAGGGAAATGATCTTGAAAACCAAAAATGTTGTCCAAGTGCACTTATATCTGATGAATTAGATGGTACCTTAGATCATCACAAATTTATGGCTTTGTGATTGTTGGATTTTTCATAGCCATGTTCTCTACCACTCTCCATTAGAACTTGATGGTTAGATTTCTCTTCCATATCCATATTTTCACATATGTTCTCCTATGTGGAAACCCAGTGATTAGTTAATTTTGGTAACCGTTATGTTTCATACTTTAGTTCTTAATGATAAGTTTTGGTATTCATTTTTATGATGTCGGTTTCTATTAAAGAAAATTTCAAGTAGTAAACCATTTATAACCCTGACAAATTTCAAGGGCGAAATTTGTTTTAAGGGGGGGTAGAATGTAACACCGAAAGATTTTATGAGATATAATCTTTTTAGTTTCTTTCATATCTTCTGTTGTACGCTACACCAAGATTATCATGTTCTATATGCAACATTGTATTAGCTTTCAGTATACGCAACACAATTCTTGGATCGTGTTACACACAATTTCAAATTCGTTTGATAGTAGTTATTTTATTCAACATTGAGTGTATATATATATATATTCAATGAATAAAAGAAAAATGGATAGATTCTGCTATACGCCATAACAAAAGTGTCTTTCACTACACGCAACCCTGACTTGGCTTGCTTTACACGCAATCATGACCTTCCACAATAGCGTGTGTTGTACGCAACACCGAGTTTCACTAAACAACGATATGTTATTAAAATATTAATAAACTAGCCTCTATGAATATTACTATCCACTTTTTGAAATTTTATAAATTTTATCATTCAAAATGGACATCATTTTTGGATTTGAAATATCAAAATTACCATAGGGTGATGTTTTGGTATTTTTCTGAAAACTTACAATTTTTTATGAATAGTGAAAACACTGAGTTACTATTTAAAACCCGACTTTTTATTTAAATAATTATTTATTTTATTTAAATTTATTTTAGGTAAAATTTTATACATAATACCAATATAAGTTCAATTTAATTCATTGGATTCATTTTATAATAAGTTTAGATATATAAAAATTTTATTGAACATTTCACCGTCTTTTACCCACCTCCTATTAGAATTTGAAAATTTACATAAAAACCAATTTTATCGCTTCTGTGAGTGGAATTTATAAAATCTGAGAGACATGGTTAATATCAAGGAGTAAAATGTAGTTCAATATGACAAAAATAATTTTTGGTGAATATAAACTTTTTAATTTTATTTACCACGATTAAAAGTAAATAGGGTAATTAAGTCTAAAAATGGTATTATTATTACCCTAAAAAATGTCTTAATTGTATTAGATAAGTTTAATTCTACCAAAAAAATCCTTAGGAATAAAATATTACCCTTTAGGTCCAGTTGGACAAGATTAGGATATTTATTATTTTTTTATTTTAGAAAGAGTTAAAATAGTTAAAATCAATGCTTAATAACTAAAACATTTTTAATAGAGGGATATACATAAGATAAATTCGACAATAAATATTCATTAGAAATATAATACTATTTCCTACCTAATGGTATTTTATTTATAATTTTTAGACATTATATATGTTAATTTATTTATTACACAATGGTGATGTAGTAATTACCTAAATAATGAAATATTAAAATAATTGATATTATAAATACACAAATAAATGTAATTTGAGACTTTTTATGAATTATAATAATTTTTTATGTTAATATGTCTTGTTATTATTGATTTAATTAACTTTTTTCGAACTAATCATGTTGTTATGAGTTTCACAAATATCAATAACCAAATAGTGTCAAAATTGACATAAAATAGTTTTTAAAACACATATTATATTATTAATTGTCATTCTTTTCCTAAAAATTACGTTTCAGCAAAATAACTTGGATAAGGTTATATATATTAATAATGAACCACTTGAGGTTTGTTTGGCTAGTTATAGTATATTTATTAACCATATAGTGTAATAAAATAAGAAGACGCGATAAAAGTTAAATTATTTAATGTAGAGTTAAATATAAATGATAAGGTCAAAATAGTAACCTAAACTTGTTTAAAACCAATTGGATGAGATGACTTAGACCCATAACCACTTTAGATTCTAAATTAATCAATTTATAGCTACTACAAACCGAATATGTCTTTATTATAAAATAATATTTTAAGTTTTTCCTAAGGTGCCCCTCTCCTCACTTATAAAAGGGCACCTCCTCCCTCTCCTATTCACAACACATTAAGCCTTCATGATCGTCCAAACCCAGAACATTCCTCTTATAAAAATCTATAGTTATATCATAGAGGTTCTGGTCTTCTCAAAAGACCAACTTTAGTTCCCTAAGAAGAAGTTTAAACGAGGTGTGTCGAGGATGATGTAATCGCTTCTATTGAGTTTTTGACGTTTCTTTCTTCTTCTACTTCCTCTTATTTAGTTTTTTAATTATAAAGTAATAACATAATTATTACTTATATAATGATATTTTATTATGAATATGAAACAACCCTATTTCACCTTCTATACATTCCACGGAAAACAAAATATCCGCGCGTGCTTACGTACGGAATACCGTCTCTACGCCGTGGTGTAATCAGTTTTTCCACCACCACATTACTTGGATGGGTATAAAGGTGTAAATAATAACTATATATGATTATTATAACATCATACAGATTCTAAGATATTATATCATCCTCTCCAAAGCCATTAAATAAATATGGTAACGATATCATCGCTCGTGCGTACGTACAGATTCCCGTCTCCATGACGCGATGCAATTCATTTTCCATGTAAAAAATTCAAGAATGATTATAAATTATATATAATATGTAATCATGAAATATATGAAATAATAATTCTACTGGATTTATGTATATATATATATGTATGTCATATACTTAATTCCATTCAATTCAATAAGGAAATGAAAAACAACATTCATGCGTACGTACGGCCTACCGCCTCCATGAACGGTGTATTTCTTTCCATTTATCGATATATTATATATATGTATATTATGAATATATATTATATATAAATCAGGTTTTATATTTTTGAATTATTTAAACATTATCTGAGTAATCATATTAATAATTACAAGTCAAAACACAGATGATAAATGAAACGATTTTACCCAAAATTCTGCTTTAACATGGAATTGACAAATGAAAAGAAAATATAAAGTCGTAAGTGAATCATAAATGAAATCATAAATATTATTATGGATCTGTTACAAGTAAATAATATGATTAAACCCACTCTACAGGAGTTTTGAACACATACAGAGGAAATTGAACATAAGACAAGGGACAACATTTCGAATCTCATTCTTATCTAAGTTTGTTTATTCGTAAGTATTTACTGGGGTTATGTTTATCATCCATGGCCATGTTTTCTAAAAATGTTTTCATAAAATGTTTAGTATTATTCCATGTATGTTTAAAGTCCTTTTTACCCTTTTATGAATTTTACCACATGGTTTGGAAGGAATGTTTCTTTTGTTTACCATACGAGGTACATTTTGAATTTTCTGACAAAAGTACGAGGATAATGTTTTTTTTAATTTATACCGCATGAACGGATTTTTATGGTTTCATAACTCTTTTTTTGCAAGAATCCTACTATACATGATTTCATGACGATTTTCAACAAAATTATTTTTTTTTAATTTCATGTAATTTTGTAAAAATAATATGATTTTTAAAAAGAGAGGATATTTTCCTCAAGAATTCATTTCAAGTGTTTTATCAAACCGATTTTCCAACCAAGATGACATTATTTCATATGTGTGTATTTGATGTATAATGTCTCTATGATTTGCATGGTTCCACTTTTCTTATGATTAAATGATATCAATTATTTTTATATGGATTATGTTATGATGGGATGATGTTTATGAAACCCATTTTTATTCTATGGGTTATGATGAATGGTTTATGTTTATGTTGTGACTCAAGTAAGAATGTTTTCATTATGATATGGTTGGGTCCTATATCTCCCTCAAACGCATTGGGTAATGATTTATATCTCATGAGATAGACATGACTGTAACGGTAAGTTAATCTGGTTCTGTGTAAAATGACTGGAAGGAGGAGTCAACTCAATTCAGAAAGGGACTTTGTATACTAAGATGGTCTTGGCAGCAATGCCTTGGCTACTATGGAAATCATAACCTGTGATTAACAGTTTTCCACAATTACATGTTTTGTTCCCATGCTATTTTATCATTATTGATGTTCCTTTATGATATATGCCTCACGTACTTCCACAATTTGTGTCTTTCCTCCAGATTTTGATGTTTAGATTTTATGTTCATGTTTTTGCATTCAAATGATTATAGATTCTTTTATGTTCTCTATGTTTAACCTTACTGAGTATTTAAGCTCAACCTTTTTATATTATCTTTTCCCCAGGATATAATAAAAGGTTTTAGGTATGAAAACAAAAGGGGAATATCTTTATGGGATATGTTGAAGATCTTTCCCCATGATTAGAAGATTATCATCCAAGTTTCCAAAGACACTAAAATAATACGGTCCATTGGTGTCTATTTTTGTTTTGTATTAGGTATTCCGCAAAAGTTATTTATGGTCCATGTATGTCAAGATTAAGTCTCTATAGGGTGGTATTGGATTGATCAATTGTAATCCTTAATGAGCACTAACATTCATCAATGGCACATATTATGCTTTTTCTTTGTGAATATATATTTGAGGCTATTGTGATTTGTATATTTCTCCAAATTCTACCAATAGAGATAATTCTTCCAGATCTTCCATGAAATTATCACAGCTTCGAACTTCGGATCATGTGTGGGAGTATTTTTCTCCTTTATCTTCAACTTCCTTGAGGTATAGGAAAACCGATTATCATTCTACATTAACACAAATCCCAATCCCTTATTTAAGGCATCAATAAATAATTTGAAATATTTTCACTTGTGGATACTATGATCACAGGGGAAGTAAAAAGAATCATTTTATACTCTATAAAGAATTATTAACAATCATAATTCTAAGAAAACTTGACTCCCTTCTGATTTAGTTTTGTAAGAGTTCTTAAAAATTATGGGAAATTTTTTACAAATTAGTGATAATATCCAACTAACCAAATGAAACTATGGATATCATTCATGAATGTTTTCCTTGACTATCCGTAATTTTATTTTGACATTAAAGGATCGACAAATTACCCATTGATTATGATTATATTCAATAAGAATTTGATGCCCTTCAACTAAAACTCACAGTTTTGTACTATTCATTATGTTTCTCCTTTCACAAGGTATTTAGAACAGTACAATTATGATCCTTATTCTCCTCCTTGGTTTTTGATTATATTATAATATAATCTATAAATACTACTAAAATGTTTTCCAGGAAATCCCTAAAGACTCTATTCATCATGTCCATGATGATTGGTGGAGGATTAGTGAGTCTAAAATCCATTACATTGAACTCATAGGCCCTATATATTTTTTGAAAATCAGTCATGGGTATATCCTACTTCTTCTCCATAACCTATTAATATGAAAACCGTATATACATCTTGGAAAAGTATTGCACTCCATATAGTTTATCAAATAAGTATTTAACCCATGGAAAGTGATATTTTTTCAGTATCAGTATCTTTTTAAGATTACGATAATCAATGAAAAGGTGTATTGTCCAATCATTCATATCAATGAAGTGTACTGGTGTGCCCCATAGTGAATCACATGGGTGTATCAACCCATTATCTAGATTCTCCTATAGTTGTCCCTTTATTGCCTAAATTTTCCCTATATTCCTTACATATGGATTCATTGAAATTGGAAACACCATATATATATGATGGATTGAAAAATCAACATCTCGTAAAGGAGGAAGATCAGAAAATTACTCTAGAAACACATCATTGTATTCCCTCCCAATAGGCGTGTCTTATAGGATGATCATTTACTTATACTCGGTCATTTGATATTTCTATGATTTATCCTATGTAAATAATATTAATGATTTAAATGATATTGTTAATAAATGTCCATCCTCTTCCATACACATGTACATAAGAGGGTTGATTAACAATATATAGACTGATGTATCTCTCATGAAAATTTATTAAAGATTTATATACAGAAATCCAATCCATGAAAATAATGGAATCAAATTCCACAAATGAAAGTATGACAAGGTTCACAATTAATCTTATCCCACAAATGCTGAAATGGGTTGATTAATATAAATGGGATGAAATAATTTTCCAATTTTCCATTTTCACTAATAGTTCTACGTTAATTCATTGTGGTGGTGTGTGGATTGTTCTACTAAACAATCATGATATAAAGGAATGCATAGAACTAAAATCAAAAAGGTTTTTCACTATTAATGAATGAATAACTCGTGTACATATCACCACTTCATTTTTTGGATTCACATCAGTGGTAGTGATGTAAAAATGCACCGCTTGATTCCATGAATGTTTTTGGTTGCCTCAAAAAACCCTTATCTCAGGAAAATGGTTTTCATTTCTCCATGGTTCCTTGCTGTTGTAACAATGAAAAATGTGTGCATGGTTTACTAGAGCATTGCATTGTTTTATCACATTATAGGGTTTCTCCAATAAAAAATTATTCACTAGATTCCCTTCCTCCGCTCACATACATAATTTTATCATTTTCTTTTTCCAATTTATGGGGTTCTTCTTTCCAATCCATCAACAAGTGGGATGTTGAAATATCTTCCACCATTAGTTCACGCTTTTGGACTACAAGAATTAATCTCCACATTCCATATCTTTTCCACATGTCACCCTTTCTATTTTCCAATCTCAATTTCAACATAGAGGGCGTATCATACAATTTAATCATAACTATCAAAGTCACATTTCAAAAAGGATTTTAAAAGATGATTTTTTATCCCCCAAAAGAATCGGTCAACCAAGAATTCAGAGGTAAAAAAAACCAAAGGAATATCTTACAAGTCTTTTAAAGTTTTCCCCATACACCAAAACATATTCATCATATTTTTGATTATGTGCAGGTAAATACCATTAGATTATAAGATAGAGGGTTGGAAAAATATATTTAACAATTTTGTTTCTAAAATTCATTCCACTCCATAGCTTTGATATCTTCCTTATGTTTCTTATTTTTGATCAAGGTCCACCACTGAACAACTTCTCTCTCCATACTATAAACGACTAGTAGAAAATTATCTTTTTTAGAGCATTATAGTATGGGGATGATATTATCAATGATGTTGATCCATTGTTACATAATTAAAGAATTATATAATCAATTGAATGTCAGAGGACATTGTCGCATGAATCTCTCAATTGTTGGTTTTTATTTGTTAGAGGGGTTTGGATGATCCAAATGATCCAGGATTCTATTCAAAACATGAGTTAGCTGAGATTGTATCATGAAAATGTT
This sequence comes from Viscum album, assembly GCA_963277665.1. Taxonomy (NCBI): domain Eukaryota; kingdom Viridiplantae; phylum Streptophyta; class Magnoliopsida; order Santalales; family Viscaceae; genus Viscum; species Viscum album. The sequence goes on along the minus strand of OY728159.1, from coordinate 594,830,194 downwards.
TTCTATTCCTACTCCCATCTTATTGACCGTCTCATTGGGGTATTTTTCATACATCCATTCACATCAGTTGTTAACCTTATTCCACCTATTACCGGGCATTGAATATAATAAAAAGAAAATAATGGATGATTATTTTAAACCTTAAAATACATAAAGTGGAATCTGATGATATAAAATTAAGAACATATATATTACATTTATTTCATAACTTATGGATTTCTAGGCTTTGATTTATTTTATCCATGATATATTTCCTAAAATGTTTTTTATGAGAATTTTTTATTCCCATAAGAGAATTTTTTATTCCCATAATATTTTTTTGTAAGGAGATTATGAAATAACAAAATCATACACTTATGGAGTGTCAAACCTTGTGTGCATTAAGGCATGTTGTTGTCTACAAAGTTACACTAAGTTAGACCTAGAACACCTTGTGTGAGTTATTACACATTAGTATATATATGTGCTGGAACCACATCCACATGTAATATATACATAGATATGTATTTTCTTGATAAAAAATGTAATATATACATACCAAAAAATTGGGATGTTTTCTTATACACAATCTTATTTCTAATGCGTTTTCTAGATTTTCCTAATACTAATCTGAAAAATCAATAATCCTTACATTGATACTAACTATATTAACCCTTCTCTTTATTAAAAATTAATAATTGATTTATTACATATAATAAAAATTAATAAAAACAAAAAATATCCAGAAATTTAGTGAATTTTTGAATTAGGTACATTAAATAACAACCTAAAACATGAAATATGTCATATTCATTAATAACCTCCCTAACATGTTCATAATATTCATTTGTATGTAAAAGGAAATAGTATATCAGGGGATATACATAAGAAAATGTTGATTTTTAAAGCCCAGAAAGTGAACATTACATAAGTGATACATGTAACAAAAAATATATTAATGATTAGTAAAAGAAATATGAATAATAAGGCATGATATATCATCATAATCATAACATGGGAAATGTTCAAACAACATGAAACACTGAATCCTGATCAAAAGTCATGAATAAGCCACGATGAATTCATGGTGGAAATGGTCCCATAAAAGAATTAAGTAAATCAGTTTCCCAACATGACATATAATGATACTAAACATTACCCAATGCATTGGAGTGCTATTTGGGCCCCAATCACAACTATTTCAATATCATACATATGTGTGACACTTAGATCATACAAAATGGATTCATTAAAAATCACGATTTTTTCCATAATAAAGTTAAAATAGAAAAAATACATTTACATCCGCAATAAAAAAGTATATAATAATAATGTTGAATACAAATTATATAAAAATGTGTATGGAATTCACTATATAATTATTTTGGAAAGGAAAATTGTGGAGAAATTTCAGCAGCATAATATAGTTAATTAGAATTTTATAAATTTTGTTTATGAGAGAAAAAATGGTCAATCATTATATAGAAATCAAATTGGAATTTATAGGGACATGAAAAAGTGATGTTACAAGGTATTTATTAACAAAGTAGATGGGGGAGTAATGAGTCAGTTGTTACCTTTTTATATGTTTCAATTCTTTTCCAAATGTAAACCATGAAACCTGTTAAGATTTATTTCCATATCAACATTTATTAAATAATCATGTATTAAAAAGTAGGAAATCAAGTAAATCACATAATATATAAAAGGTTCAACCTCATTATGATAACCTACATCCTTATCATATCCACCCTCATGGATGTATAGAAATCCACTATTTTGAAGAAGTATATAGAACAATTGAAAACTCATGTTAGAGACCATAAAATCTCAATAAAAATGATTATACTGAATACCATTAATTTAGTACTTTTTATTATAAAACAATTGTTCGAAAAAATGAATAAATACTTTTTTGAAAATTCCATGCAATTTATTATTCGGAATCCACAGTCCGAATAAGAAGGATCTGATTTTCCCAATATGATAATGCATGATTTAATTTTATCATTACGATGATTTTGTATCAAATTTTCTCAAAACAATGATGTTGGATCCAATTCTCTCACAAAAATTATGATATATCTAATTCTCTTAGATAAATGATACTTGATCTGATTCTCTAAAAATAATGATGTAGGATCTGATTTTCTCAGAACATTGATCCTGGGATCGATTATCTAAAATGATAATCTCAAAATGATGGACTCATTCATTGAGAAAAAAAACTAAAAAATTTCTATAATTCTCAACACAATTCATATTAAATAATATGTTATCAATCACATTAAATTGTACAATTCTTTATATTTTTCACAGTTGTGAATTTTTTAAATGGACAAATGATATGAGTAAGTTTTTATAGGCAACTTATAAAACAAAAGTAGGAAACCTGAAAATATTCACTGTTACCATTGATTTTAAAACACCATAAATATATCACATTTAATATTAAAATTCCACTTATTTAATATTAATTATATTTCCCAAGTATTTACACAAAATTGAATTTCGAATTTCAATTTTTCATCTCATTATATATTTCTAATCTCATTATGATATATTTCATTCTTATATAATTATGATCTATTTATTTTTCAGTATAAACTCTTAATTATAAGTTCTTCAATAGGATTTCCTAGTTATGAAAATATCAGTAGAAAATTTTTATTTGAAAATATTAGAATGAAAGTATGAGTATGAAAATATTAATATTATTTTTTCAGTATCAAAATCCCAATATGAAAATCTCAGTATGAAAATTTGATCATGAAAATGACATTATGATTTATTTATTATTCAAGATCATTTCTATATTTTTCATTCTCAACACACCAAGGTATTATTCCAATTATGATGGAAATATCAATTTTCAACTTAAAAATTCATCAAACCTCTCCATCATTTCTTCTAATTATTTTATCGTGATAGTTTTCATTATTTGTGAGAACTTATTAATCCAAAAACCATCACCTTATTTTATATAGATTGTATGAGAACTCTATAACTCTTTAATTCAAAATATTTTTTCAAAAATCATCAATAAGAAAATTACTTCTACACTCGGACAACTTCTTTCTTTCTGACATAGCTACTCCATTCATTCTCTGAATATAGGAAAATACAAACATCCGAAAAGAAAATCTGGCACTGATTATTTTGAATCAGATGCTTTTCAATATGATCATGATGGACCTGAATATGATAATTAATCATAATAAAAATTTCATATTTTGGACTACTTCTATGTTTGGTTAAACCCAATACCAAATGTCCTAAAACAAAACCTTACTATTATGGATGGGGTCTGATTCTAGAAAACTAAAAATACTCTTTAAAAAAGTTAAGTTGTCAAAACATTTAAAACATTCTTAAAATAATTTATCACAATGGTTATTCCATCACCCCTTTGTATTTTATGACAACCTTTTTTTGACAACTTTTAAACCCTCCTAATTTTTAACAACTCAACTTTTGTAAAAAAATCATTTTTTTTGACTTTTATCAAAACTTATCCATTCTCAAAATAGCGTGTATTGATACCACACTATTGGATAAATTAATTTCTTGGAAGGACATCCATTGCCTAGTTGAAATATGTTTTGATTACATGTTAAGATAAAATCTCATCAATTTTATTTTCACAAATTATTTATCTCTACCCCATTATTTATTTTCTCTAGTTATTTCTCTCCCACATTTAATGATAACAAAAACATTACCTTTATAAAATACAGGTAATTAAATCTTCTTTCATGTAAAATGTTCATACATTATCTCCCCCTTTTTCAACATTATCCAATGCCGAATGGGGTTACTTCCTATTTATAAAGGCATGGGTAGCGGCCGAACATGATGTTGGAGCCTTAATTCTACATGCAATTATTTAGACATTTCCTTTATAATGATACCTTCAATATGATAATTTTTTGAAACTTATTCCCAAAAACATCTCCAGTAGAATCATTACCTTTTATAAATTGAAACTTTATATCAATGTGTTTTGATATTGAATGTTGTATTAGACTCTATGAAATATAAATTTCACTCAGATTATCACAAAGTATCTTCAAAGGTTCAGAAATTGTTACATTCAAATATTCCAACAAAACATTCATCCAAAACATTTGAGTAAATGTTTGATAAGCTCATCCATATTCAGATTTAGTTGTGCTCAATGTTACTGATCATTGTTTTTTACTATGGAAACTCAAAAAACATTCATCCATGAAAATTTTTTCTCATGATGTTCATTTTATATCATTATAATATCCATCACAATCAGTATCAATATAACCATGAAACTTCATCTCGCTATTTCTATTGTATAAAAAACCATGTTATGTTGTTCATTTGACATTTCTTAGAAACCACTTTTATGTAAAAATTTTATTCTTTCATATTACTTTTATACCTATAATATTAATTCATATCATAAAAAATAATAAGACATGAGAAAAAAATGTAATGAAAACTTTCTATAATCATGGAAAAATATTTATGATTCACACTTATGTCATATTCATCTATACTCCACATTTTCTCACTAAAATAGGAGTCAAAACATATTTATATTCATCAATAATGATCATTTTTAACAATTACATTGATATATTTTCTTGAGATAAGAAAATGTATTTTTATTTTGGCTAAGCGTGAACACTAAAGAAAAATTTAAATTCACCCAATATAGAAATTTCAATATTCATATTAATCTGCTTATGATATTTTTTAAAAACATCTTCTCTATCCAAGAAAAAAATTATGTCATCTATACAAAAAATAAAAATTATATATCGATAGTAAAATTGTATACATATAAGTTTCTATCTAGTTTTCCTTTATAAAAGTTCAACATTATCAATCATTGGAGAGAATTAGAATACCAAGAATGTGGAGCATGTTTCATCCCATACAAAATCCTTCTTCAATTTATAAAAAAATCATCTTCATTAAAAATGAAACCCACAAGGTTGTTCAATGTAAAATTTTTCCTCATTATCACCATTTTTGAAAGAAAAGATAACATAAATATGATAAAATTTTTAATTCCTATTTGAGTATAGAAAAAGAAACATTCTAATAGTTTCTAATCATGCAATAAGGGTAATGTTTTTAGAAAAACAACACCTTCCCCATGTGAATATCCTATAAAAACAAGCTTCTTTTTGTTTAATAAAACTTATCCATGTTTATATATCTTGTTTCTATAAACCCACCTACTTCTAATATCTTTTTTTTATTTTTTAGATGTAGAAAAAGTCCAAATGCTTCATTATTTTCAATGTGATCCATTTCATCTTTCATATTATCCACCCATATTTTTGTGATGAATTTACTGTGATAATGATTCAGGTTTAATATTTAGAAATGTAAATTCTGATTATCTAGTATCACATTTCCTCTGGTCTAAACGGGATCCTTCTGATTATAATTTTTTTAATTCAACTTGTTTTTGTAAGGTATTAACATTTAATGTTTCTTTCCCTGCTAAAATTTTCCCATGACACGATTTGTATGAATCTTGATAAGTATATTTTTAATTAATTTCATTATTATTGGAATTGTCCAATTTATCCTCATTAACATGATCAAAAACTATTTTTTAAAAAATAGATTTTTAATTACATTCACATCATATGAATCCAATAACTTATGAAAATGTTTGTTCCAAAATTTTTAACAGCTTCTATTTGGTGAATAAACCATAAAAGTTCCATACTTAGCTTTCATAGTTTACATCACCAAATATGAAATTTTTATTTTGAGAAAAAATAGACTTTAAAAAAATGAAGTCTTTTAGTGAATTTTTTTATACCACATTTCATAAGTAGTCGTTTTAAATTTATAACTCAAAAAAAATATATTGTAAACATGTAAAATAGTTATACCATATTCAATTTAATATATTTTTGAATGTTTGTATTCGTCTAACATACATATTCCCATATCAAAACAGATTATATTATTTCTTTATAATAATCAATTTTGATTGTGGAGTATAGGGGGTACTATACTGATGTTTGAAACCATTTTATCTTAGATATGTTTCAAATTTATTTTTTGAAAATTAGTTACCATTATCTTATATCATTTCTTTATGAAAACCTCCATTTCATTATCAATATCTGTTCTGATGAATTATAATATTTTATTTTCTTCTGACTTGTTCTTCATAAACATGATATTTTTCATTTTCGTAAAATAATAAATAAAAATGATAAAGTAAAAAAGATTCATTGGTTTATTAATGTCTCATCGTCCCATATAAATCCTAATGAATAAGCTCAAGTGGCCTCATATATTTAATCTCATATCTTTTATCAATTTTGATATCTACATTCCCATTTTGACAAGTTACAAAAAATTAATATTCTCTTCTTTTAAATTTTAGAATGTTTGAAATGACATAAATATTAAAATATTTTTTCCTACTTTTCTATCCAAGGTGGATAAGTATTCGATGACACTATCTTGTTTAATCATATGTACTCAAATAATAATTGTTATTGCATTATCTTATTGGGAAGATATTCTCAATGGTTCTTTCACTTTTTTAATGAATTTACCATCTTTTATACATTTTTTGAAACAAAAATAATTTATAAATACAACAACTTTATCATTATAACAATTTTGACTCACACTTTTTATGTGATTTTTAGACCATTAAAAAACAAAACATCCTTAGATTTTAACTTTTGGGTTCAGTTTCATCTATTCTAATTCTGCTGAAGAATTATTATTAAAAATGGTAACCGCTCCTCCATCATGACATTCCACATGTATCAAAATTTTAATTCCACCATTCATATATGAAGCATATAAACATTATTGTATCCATGATTTGTTCCTTTAACATTATTTCAAATCTACTTCAACAACGAAAATTTGTTCCTGAACATTTTTCTTTTGAGATTTCTTTTCATTTGTATCATAAGAAACATGTTCATGATGCAGTGTCATGAATTTTTCGGTGTGATGATCATATTGATCAAATATACAATAAAATAATTCTATAAATTCAAATTTATTTTCTTTTTTAAAGTTCTAACATCTCAGGAATTTACTTTTTGAACATTCTATATGTATGTAATGTTTTATAATATTTTGTCACTATTTCTTTCACTTTTCTCAAACCTTTATCCAGGTAAGGATATGTTCTGCTGAAAATTATAGGACATGTTCCCCAAGATTCCTTAAAACAATAAATAACCATAAAATCCTGAATTTCAATTAAAATTATATCTCTCTTTACTGAAATAAGATCATTCTATATTAAAAATTTGTAGTGGTTGGTAACTTCTTCCATCTCTAAGATACTCAAGATGTAGACTCTCTTTTCTATTGACTGAGTTATATACATTGTAGATTTGATAATATTATCACATCATTTATACAAAGACTATTTCAAAATAATTTTTCAAAACATGAAATGTCATATTATTCAAATGAAACATTATTTTTGGTAAGAGAATATTCCACCCGATTCTCATATTCTTCATTCTCAGCAACATTATAAGTCTCATATTTTACATTTGAATATTTTTTGATGTTTTCATTCATCTTTCTCAAGATAGTTACTAACTAAAGAAGTTTATAATGATTGTTCTTAATTTATTATTCTTTATTTTCCAAATTATTTCTAAGATCCTTAATCATATTTTTTATTTAACAATTCTATGTTTATAACATAAAATATCCTTGATGTATTTTTACTCCTACTCGATAACATCACTTTTTCAAAAATGATATTATTAAAAATATTTCCTCATTATTCTTATTTCATTCAAGAGAATTCTATATTTCTCAATACATGGAAAAAAAATTTAGAGTTGATACTATCTGTAATTTTATTCACCAGATTATGCAATCTCTAATAAATCCTTTTTTAATATTTTTCAATAATAGTTGTGAATTATTATTAACATTCATCTTGAAAAGAAATTTTTTTCATTTGAGACTGATTCAACGTTCTTACTCAACATACTTCTTTTGTTTCGAGTTATCTTTTTATTTTATTTAATGTAATAAATTTATTCTTTATCATTTTTGTTCCATATGTTCCATCGAGGTTTTTCATCAAAATCATCTTGATATTCTCCAAATGTCTTCTTGGGGAAATTCATAGAAATTTTCTAATTCCACCACACTAAATACAATTAATAGGAAGTTTACTTCTATAATTTCTTATTAAAATTATGTATTTTTTATATATTAGAGACATAATCCTATCATTAAGGGCCATCGTCCTCATTATCTTTGGACAAACGGCAATTGGATTCATCATAATCTTCTATTTTCATCATTCTCCTTACATAAATATCCATTTCTTCTTTCATCTTATTTTTAAAAGATAAATATTTCATTATTTTATACGAAATAATAAATTTATACAATTATTCAATAGATAATTTATCCTTATCATAAAAAAGAAGAAATTTTTAATCAATCATTCTAGGAAGGTTTCTCTTATGTGTCTTCATAATTGTGGAATCTTCTAAGACATCACTTAATCCTCTTATGTTGCAAATAATTTTATTTAATATGGTAAATTATTAGTCATTTTTATTTTCATATCTCATTATGATATCTTAAAACATAATATCCCATATTTTTTTGTTCTTATTCCTTATCTTTTTTATTCCCATAGCAATCAATTTCAAGATTTTCCCACATACTTTTTGATGTTTTTAGATCCATAAACATCTAATAAATATTTTCTTATAAGTACATAATAATATATTTTCTATCCATTCCATCACTATTAATATTTATTTTATCACCAAACATGATAGGATCAAAATTATAAATAGGTGGAAACCCAATAGTGTGATCATCAACAACTTCCAGGGCAAGATAAATGATATTAAAAATCATCATATTTTTCCATCCATACTCATGTTTTCCATAAAAAATTGAATTCCTCGGATACTGAAATAATTGATATTATCCTTGATTGGTATTCAAATAAGAAATAGACATATGATAACAATTGAATTTACATTGGATTTAATAACAATTGAGAAGGGGTGTGAATTAGTTGTAAACTTTTTAAGAGTTTATATTCATTTCAAAATTTAACACCTTCAAACTGTTTAGATTTGTTCTCTAATAACCATTAATTAAATACTCATACATGAGAACGTAGGAAATCCATTATTGCGCACATTAATTATAATTTTCTTCCTCATTGTGAGAACCTACACCCTTTCTATAGCCACTCTCATGGGTCTATGAAAATCCACTATTATGAAGAACTAAATAGAACATGTACCAACTCCCATTACAGACATTATATATACTTATAGAAGTCAATATAATGACTCCCATCAATTTAATATTTTTTCTGGTAAAAAAATTGGGTGATACAAAAGAATGAAGACTTAGTAAAACCTGTACTACCATTTCTCACCCTGAATCCTCAGTCTAATTTGGATGGATCCGGTTTTCTCAATATGATAATGATGGATCATTTTTTCTCAATACAATGACGTTGGATCCAATTTTTTCCAAATAATGATGACTGATTAAATTATATAAAAATAGTGATGATGAACCCAATTATTTCAAAACAATGATACTTGATACGATTCACTCAAAACAATTATGTTGGATCCAATTTTCTCAAAATAATGAGCCCAAATTTAATTCTGTGAAATGATAGACCCAATTAAATGAACACATTTTTCAATATGAATAATTATAAATCTATTGTAATGCTCAAAAAATTAGTCTTCAATCATATTTTAACATTCACATAAAATCATCTTGTGCACTTTCATTGGAATTTTCATGAAAGTTGCAAATAAAAAATTGATATGAGAAATTATTTATTTGAAATTGAGAAAAAAAAGATAAACGTAAAAACATTCCCCACTACCATAAATTTAAAAAACTAAAAAATTTCTTTCATTTTTACTTTTTCATTGACTTTTAAATTATCCTAATATTTCTCCATGATTTTAAAAAAAAATAGAATTTTAATTTTTACTTCTTCAACTATTTATCTATATATTTGAGATCAATATAATATATTTATTTCTCATCTCATTAAAACATATTTTATTCTCAATACGAATTCAATATTATGAATAATTCATTATGATTTCTTCATTATGAAAATCTGACTACAAAAATCTGAGTATGAAAATATCAGAATGAAAATATGAGTCTTAAAATCTCAGAATGATTTTCCAAATACTAAAATCCATGTACAACCATCTCAGTACAATAACCTAACCCTGAAAATATAAATACAATTAATTTATTCCTTAGGATCAACAACATATTTGTCATTATAATATCATTATGATGTAATTACCATTATTATGTAAAAACCATTATGATTTATATATTATTTTGAAACACTGAAATTCTTCAATACTCTCAACCATTTATTCAAAACATATTATCATGAGATTTTTCATGATTTGCGAGAACTGCTTGATCCTCAATGCATTGTCTGATTTCGTTTAGAAATTATGAAACTATCAAACTCCTAAATTCCAAATCTTCATTCAAAACTCTTCCTAAAAAAATAATTCTACACTCAATAACATTTTTCTTTCTAATGTCAAAAATTATTAATTTCTCTGAACATAAAAATGAAATACTTCCAACAAATAAAAAATTATGATTCTGATTATTTTCAATCTAAGGATTTTCAATGACATACTAATTGAATTGAATATGATAAACTTTATTAATTAAAAATTTATCTTTCTGCATGTTTTTGTGTTTGGTGTATCATAATATGAAAGACTGGATTAAAGACATGTGCCTATAAAATAAACTTATAAAGATGACCTGCTTCCAATTCAAAAAAAAAACAATATTAAAATAAAAGGACAGTTATCAAAAATAAAAACAAATAAAAACAATTTATTAACTAGTTTCATAAATAATCAAATCACTATAACATAAAATTTTTAATAGAAGGAATAAGACAATAAAGAAACATGAATCAATAAAATAATCATTAAAATATTTTGAAATTGTAACAGGTTTATATAAATGATCCTGAGTGGATTAGTGATATTGAAAGGAATATATAATCATTTATAAATCAAATGGAATATATAGGTAATATTGAATAACATATCAAATTTTATGAAAATAAAAATTTAAAGGCATAATAAAAATGAGTGCTTAATAAAAGTTAGGAGTGGAAGATTCCCTTATGAAATTATAGTATAGTAATTAATTATATATATGTAGAAATGAGAGAGGATAAATAATATATAATTAAAAAACATCAATTTAATATAAAGAGGTTATTTATAAATAAAATATAATATTAAAATAATAACTTTAGAAGAAAAATTCTAAAGAAGATTCTTAAATTGAACAAAGGAATGTAAGGTGATGATCACATAATTAAACATGGGACTCCAATGGCTTGGGAAGAACTTCTTAAGAGATTAAATGGACCATGGGATGGCTCTATAGAGTGGATGGATGATATTTGAAATGTTCTTGAGAGATCTAGTGATGATAAATGGGATATCGGTATGGTTTATATAAGATATGATGAGCATTTTTTATTATTTAGGTTTTGTACTCTATGTAATAAAATATCCAAAACCCCAAATCATCCCCTTTGTATTTCCCATGGTTTCTTCCAAATTATAGTGGAAAAAATTTTATTATAAGGAAAAGGAATGAAATTATTAAAATATTACAATTGGTGACATAGAGGAGAGTCAAACTCTTAAAATATAATCTTAAAATCTTAAAATATATTATAAGGATCAAAATATACATAATTAAATAAATAAATAAATATAATAAAATTAAAATAAAATTATTTGGAAGGGAAAAATATATTTAGAAGTTCATCCCATTTATATTACCTATTACATCACTTTTCGGTCATTTTGATGACATAAAATACAATGTATATTCATGTGATATTTAGTTATTACCTAAACATTCAATTGTCTTAGAAAATATAAAAAATTAATTGTGGGATAATTTAGACATCCTGAATCCAAAAATAAAATTCATTATATCCAAATAATTTTATATATATCTGAGTTATAACTTCTATAATAAAAAAATACATTTATTTAAAATGACAGGTTTTGGGACAAAAACATTTTTTGAACCATTATAAAAATTACATTTTACATTATTAAAATTATTTTATCATTTATTTTTGAGAAATATAATAAGAAAATAATACATTATTGAATTAAAATTCAATTTAAAATTCAATTAATTAATTAATATTGATTAATTATTTAAATTTTAATTTAAACCATGAATACAAATTGTGTTTTATTGAGTCAAAATAAAAATCATTTATAATGTTAAAATAATAAGATTACAATTTATTAATTATTCTATAAAAAATAATATACATACTCATATTGTTAATTCCTTGATACATATCTCTTTAGTACACCAGAAATAACTATATGGGTAAGGTTCTTGATCATGGGACATTCATCGAGTAGTTTAGTTAACATTGTTTGGGATGTGATCTCGATGATCATGAAATTCTCTCTCAAATGGTTTCAATAATGGGTATGTAGTTGATTCTTAGCATAGGCTTGGTCTAGGAAAAATACAAGAAATTATATCTCCCTAAAATGCTCTGATAAATGGGCTTCATATGGTACGATTCTACATATTGAGGTCATCAACAACATTGTAAGTGTCTATTGGATTTGTTAAAACCCTATATTTATACTAATAATGTGATAACTATTAAATAGATATATTCCCAATGGATAATATACGTAACAATCATAAAATACAATTAGATATAATAAAAAAATAAGTGCATATGTTTTCTATAAAAAAATTATATAATAAGACATTTAATTGAATCAAAAGGGGATTTTTTTTATAAATGTTTGATATGTTGCACCTATACCAAACTAAAATAAGGATTTTTATCTACCAATGGATATAAATAATGATGTAGTTTTTCTAGATCATGATTTTTTTGAAATTGGATTTAGGATTATGATCTGAATCCAATTATTCCTCATGATTTTAGTGGTTCAACATCAAATTGGGTATATCCATTGGCAACTGTTAATCGCTAAACACGAGGTTGGTGGTCTAATATCCAATCCCATGGTATTTTTAAAATTCTGTGTATGTAATTATTATAATATGAACTATAGTTCCGGGAAATAGATTTGATAATTTAATTTATTAGTTTATTTTACATGTGCATATGATTTAGGTTAATTATGGAATGTGAGGATTTGAATTGAAATAATTAGTTATTGAATTAATTAATGGGATATATGGGATTGGGAAATTTAATGTTAAATAATATTAATTAATTAATTAATTAGTGAGATTTTGAAAACTGAGACTTTTATTTGATTAATTAATTATTAAATTTATTAATGAGATATTTAGGTTGTGAAATTGATTTGATTAATTGATATTTTAATTAATTATTGGGATATTGTGATTATGACTTATATTAATTAATTGGAGGATTAATTAATGTAAATTGTTGTGGTTGTGAAATTGATAGTAAATTATTAACTGTATAATAAATTAATACATATTTTGAATGAGGAATCTGGTAGAGGGTTAATGTTGACTAACCATGAATGATGTGACATATGTGATATATGTGATTGAGTTTGAATTGGGTGTTGAACATTGATTTAAACTCAATTTATCAATAGGGATTATTGACATACAATTGATGAACCAACTAAATGCATGAAATTATTCATGTATGGGATAGGAACTAATGCTCCAAATAATTATTTGGTGTGGGATAGGTATTGACGCTCCAAATAACAACATGGTGGGATACATGACATTATATTAACATTTTGTAAGCGTTGTGATATTGATCCAATTTGCAGTTATATGATTTTAATTAAAATGGGTAATGAAATTCTATGTGATATAGTGATTTGTGAATTGAATATAAGTAATGGATTAGACTCCAACATTGGATAAAGTAGGTATTTTGGATCGTGTGTCTCTGGGAACTTGGGATTTTTATAGTTGTTTTAAATATAAATAAATGTGATAAATGTTTATTTATTCATTGTAATTTATTCTTTTAGAACTAAATACATTATTTTAACTATATTTTTTTAGGTGTGGTGGGTGGTTCCCTACTGAGTTGTACTCATACCATACATGGGATGGCTAATAGATACTCAAATAGAATTCATTCTTGTAGGATAAGATTAGGTAAAATCTCAATGTTATATGAATGAGTTAGGACGAAGCATAGTGGAGGGTACCAGATGCGTTTCGGGACACACTAGGGAGATTTCAGTTTCATTAAATGTGGCTATTAATTTGACACATGTAATGTAAATTAGCGTGGAATATCTATTATTTAGTTATGATATTATATATATTGTTTTTGGTCATCTTTTTATATTGGTGTTATTCTGGTTATGTTATATCATTTGTTTATTATTCTGTTATTGTTATTTATTTTTGGATTTGGAATTTCTCTGGTAAATATGGTATTGTCACCCCATTACTGATATCATTCCATACCTACTAGTTGGTAGACATTGGCATATGGGGTGGTAGACCTAATTTCATGTTTCAAACTTTCTCGGGGCACCGGTGTGTGGTTCCTTGGTCGGGACCTCACACATTTCTTCACAGGGAAGTAGTCCACCATACAAACGAAAAACATTATCATATACTTTAAAGAATGGAATGTAAAAAATTTTAAATATGATATAATGACTCTATAAGTTATATTTTGTTATAAAAATGATATATATATACTTTAGATACATCAAAAAAGCCAACTGTGAGAGGTGGTAATGGAAAAATGAATGGCATCAGCTCGCAAGGAGATAATATGTAATACACAAAAATGATTTTTTTTCGTAACCAACTTGATTAAAGAGGAGGTGGATATAGGTCATGAACATGAAATATAAAAATATTAGTATATAGATGATAACGAGGTTATTATTTCATAAATTATTAATGATAATTTAATGAGGGGGTGGAAGAAATAAAAGAAAAATGCTCATTGAAAAATGTTTCTTCTTCATCATGTATCCTCAATAGGTTTACACTAATTACTTCATAGGATATCTTTCATCCAAAAAAATAATTCTAGGTTGAGTGTATGGAATTTTATATGTGATGGTTTCTTGTATTGTTCCAGAAAAATGGATTTGGATTAGGTAATAAGTGATGGGAGTGAGTTCCCATTTCAAATTAGAGAGGGATGTCATTTTTTAAATACCCAAACGTATTCACTATTGAGAGGCCAATTTTCCCTATTGTAGAAAAAATATATCAATAATGGAGTGTTGGAATGAATTTCTCAATAAACACATTGAATACATAAAGTAAACACATTTCTTTTCAGGTAATTCCATAGTCTTTAGGTTTATTCAATTTTATCGTTTTGGTTTTTTTACCGTGGTAACTTGTATATTTTTATTTACCAAGGTAATCAATATGTTAAGACTAAAATTAAAATTAGATTTATTTTATAATTAATTACTAATAATTCAAAATATTAAATCCAAATTAATAATTTAATAAAATGGTAAATTGACAATTTTAATATAACTGTTCTATAAGAGAAAAAACCTTTTTCATAAAATACATATTTAAGAGTAGAATTGGTTTTATTCTTATCTATTATATAAATAAATAATATAAATGTTAAAAGTTTTATTGAGTATAAAATATATATATTTAATTATAATAATTCACAAAAACATTTTTGTTAAATTATTGATGTAAAATGTGTTTATGTGTATAAAAATCGTTTTTCAAAAAATGATTTCATTCATTTTAAAATGGTTTTTATTTTTTATTCCAATTTACTTATCACCAAATAATTTATTATATATACATGGGTAAACCATATATTATCATAATTTAGTCAATATTATTCATAACCACCATTATAGTTGCGATGTTATAACAATTATATTAAAAAAGTGTATTTGATAGTATTTTATGTTTCATTCAAAATTGGTTTTCTGTGTAACACAAGATAAACATGGTATTATGTGTAACACAAGATAAATTTAGTGTTCCATGTAAAACATGGTAAACTTAGTGTTATATGGAATGAAATTTTTACACAGTGTTTCATGTAATGAAAGATAATCTCTGTGTTTCCTATAACAAAAAATCATGAAAAGATTAAATTCAGTTTGATATATATATATATATATATATATATATATATATCAAAAAAGTATTTCTGTTCTAAGTTCGTCCCCCTATTAAATAATTTTCACACTCAAAATTTGACTCTATCGTAAAAGGTTTAATTTTTTTAAATTAAATCAAAAAACAGAAATCATAAATTTTTTTAATAAAACATCTGCTTGAAATGAAGGTAATAAGTGAGAACACTGACATATAAGATAGGAATAACACCCAAATACTAATGAAGAGTGATAGAAAACATGGTCAGTAGAAGTTTAACGATCATAAATATATAAAAATATGATATGTGAAAATGGAAATTGATATCATACAAATTGATGATAAATGTACAATAACTTATTTCATGATTTTTTTCTAATGTTAGGGAATTATTTTTTTATCTAGGAGGAGAACATATTAAATTATTTTTACTTGATATCTTTTTATTTCATCGCCACAATTTTATCCATAGGTTGTTACTTTATCAACATCCACATCATCTATAAATACCATAAATGATGTTTAAATTTTTATACCTAAACTGCTAATGAATCATAAGATCCATAGATAGAATGATAAGTCATTCTTCATAGATTTAGTTATCATGATAAAAAATAGTTATCCTAGGTTATAGATAAATCATTGAATGGTGATGTAATACATTAAAATTTATAACCTCATTCAATGTTTAACTAATATAATTACATATATGGTTAACATTATTACAAAACCAGAAATAATTGGTTTGAATATGGCCATATAAGTATCCAAAACAATCTTAACATTAATCCTATAAATGTTATTTAGAATCTATTAAGAGTCAAATTCTTATTATGTTAATAACATGGTATTATATTCACCCGAAGCCAAGTAATAACCAAAATTACAGTGAAGACTCAATGAAAACAAGAATACTTCCTCATTTCTTGAATGAAGTCATAGATTACTGGATATATTCCATAGATTCAAAAATTTTGAAAACTCCATCATTAATATTTTAATCAACAAATCATTTATATGTTCTGAGGTCATCAATTTAAGATCCGTAACATTTTTGGATTTATCTTGGGCATGATTTTAGGTAACATTTTTCTTTTAAATAAGTATAATTGATTGGATTTGTTACTTGGGGTGATTTTGGGTGGAGTCTAATAAAATATTTGAGAAAATGAGTTGTTCACAGTTGGAGCACATATTTTAAAAACCCTATAACTGTAGAAGAGAAACTGTGAACTCTCTGGTATTTTGAGGCAATATCATTGGCATGGTTAAAGAACATTTTGTGAGTCCATCAGAGGAATCCATGTGAGGTCCCCCTTAAATAAGTTTTTAATGCACAATTATCACGTAGTTTGTCTAACCAGGTGACCATACCGTGTGTGAGCCAACTGAGAGGTATTAAAATTGTGGATCTCACTCATTCTCAATTATTATTATCCTGATTCAAATCTTATGGGGACAGAACATAGTATCTTTATTTCCAAAGCATAAGGGAAGATTCTCCCATCAAATAGGATGGAATCAATGACCATACAATCTCTTTTCTTTAAGATTTAAATCCATCTATTATGATCGGCTCTCTGCCCTGTAAGGGGATCTCATCCCAATGTTTCTTCTCTTCATTTTCCTCCTACAAAATGATTTTTTAGTATTTTCAGAATAATCCACTTTTCTCTTCATTTTCCTCTATCTACATTGTACATTGGTGGTGGATATCCTCTGCTTTTTATATTTTAAACTATTTTGGTGAGATATTGATCTAGTATTGGATATCTAGATCTTGTTTCATTACATCATGATATCATGATCTTTATTTACGGATTTAAATCTAGATATCATATCTACATCACTATGCTACTCATATTTTGTCGATTTCTGTTGTGAAAAATCCACTCAACGAATCGAGGTAGGTGGTCTAAATGTATTTCCCATAGTTATGGATTTGATATGTTTATTCAAAATTGTTTAATTTTTAGAATGATTTTTAAATTGATTTTCACTAATTGGGTTAATTATATTGACAAATTTAATTATCATATATTTGTTCAAACTGGTGATTTATTGGGAAAATAATGATCAGACTAATGGGACACCCCATTAGTAATTAGTTTGAGGAAATTGTTTATAAGAGCTAGGGGTTGTAATCTACATAATATATCAAGGGATTATTTATGAGATATTTAAATTGATAATATTAAATAATTATTAGTGGAATAATTGTGTGCCTTTGATAATATGATCTAGATAAATAATTCTGGTTTTAACTATGGAATGTTTAGAATAGAATGAGATAATTAACCCTGTATTATTTATTATAGAATATGAATTGTGATATTGATTAATTTATTTAGAAATTAATGAATGGTTTGAATCACTTAATCAATGATTGTGTTATCTAATGGAATTGATGTGTTTAACTAATTTTTGAATTTCTAATGGGATTTGGGTGGATAATTAATTGGTAAATTAATAATGTGACAATGAATTGTAACATGTTCATCATATTTATGTTTAAATATAAAAGAACATGGTAATTATATATTGATAATTATACATAGTAACATGGTTATTAAACTAAGGATTATAGAGAATGAGAAAAAAGTCATTATATTGAGGAGTAAGTTTGGTAAAAAGTTCATATTACATACATTTTCAATATTTGTATCATTGGAATTAGAGATTATAAATGTGAAATTAATAATTTGAAATAATGGCACACTGATATTTAGCCTAACATGAGAATATTCTAACTCTACCATGAGTCGAATCAAGTATTGAGATATCATAGAACCTTTGAATACTTTAATATCCTTATTGAAGTACGTATTAAGATATGATGTTACCTAGGGGATGGTTCAGAATTCAGAATTAGTTGATGTTATTATTAGGATGTGGGTCTCGAGGTAACATTAGAGTTAATGTAGTTAGATAAGAATGAATGATAGTATAATTGTTGGTTATTTTATATTGTACTTATTTCATATTGAAATGCATACAAAATATATTGAATGGACAAGTTTTAAACGTCATTGGTGGTTTCCTACATTGTTTTACTCACACCATATTTGGGATTCCAAATTGGTACTTGAATAGATTATATTATTTCCCAAAAGTATAAGGGAAAAGGTCGTGGGATGGATTGTTGATTTGGGCTGGATATGAGATGAGGGGATCAAATATGGTTCAGAACCCTCTTGAGGATTATTTTTTCTGTTTATTTTTAGTTTCATTATAGAAACATGACACTAATATTAACATAACATTTTTTCCTATTTTGGATGAGTTTTGTATTCCCTATTATGTTATCTTTTTTCATGACTATTGTTCTAGTTATATGTGCTTATGTGTTAGTTTTTAAATTTATGTAGGTGGTTTACATTGATAAATGAGAGTATAGTATACCCATTAATTTCTTACCAGACCCACACTACATGTCTACATACTCTATAATATATGGAGATATGCTTGAGGTCATGTGGAAAATAGGTTAAGAACACAATTGCATGTCTCCTGAGTCAGGACGTTACAAAGAGGAATCCGAGCTCAAGTTTTTTTTCTTCTTATATTGACATTCATTATGTGGAATGTATATACATGGGATTATCAAGAGTCAGGTCTTGGTTAGGAGCTCTTGTTTGGGAGTTTGTAACCCATTTATAGGGGAAACCCCGAGTTATCAGGATGGGATTGTGGTCATTAATGTTTGTTGTTACAATTGAATATTATTTCACATAGGGTGATAAACTTCTTGTGTGATGTGATTATTGTTTATTAGAATTTTGGAGTATTGATTTGTGGACCATAATGGAATGAGAGATGATTATACGTGCTTCCTTCTATGAAATCTGGGTTGTTGTGGCAAACAACTCTTGGAAAGAATGGGAAAAGGGTTATGGTTATGTTCTTAAACATGAATTGTTTTCTTTGTTTGGGAGTTCAGAATGAAAAATTGTGAAAAACAAGAACTGAAAAAGGTTTGAAAAAATGATGTGAAAGGAGATAAATTCGGTGTTTAAATGAGAAAACATATTATTTTGTTGTTTATAACCTTATTAACAAAAAACTAGGAGTAGTATGGCTAAGGGTAGTTATAATTATTCGGTTTGGACATTCTGGTGGGGTGGGGGAAATTCATTTTGTGATTATTTACACTTATGTAGATGTTAAAAGGTAATGTTACAAGACCTGAGATTTGTTTGTGGAATTTTAGAGAGTATTCTTCTATGATTCTTATTCAGGGTATGATCAATGGGAATGCCTAGGAATGATTTTGTAGTTATAGAACTCGAGGAAATGATATTTCTAGCTGATGATAAAGGGGGCAGTTTCAAGAGAACATCTCTCGCTCCATGAAATTCATGGAAAGATATCCAAATTGAATCCTAAAGAGTATGTCCATGTTCACAATAGAGTTTTTTATCACCCTCCTACATTTACCAGAGAGTGTGATCCTAAGGGAGATGAATTCTGGGTTGACTCCATAGAGAAAATAAATGACCACATGTATACTATGGCTGAGAGGATGGTCCTTTTTGGCTGCTTCTATGCTATAGATATTAGTTATTTCTAATGGTAAATTCAAGAATGAACTAGATCGACTAATTGTATGTTATGGAATAACTTCTTGGAGAGGTTCATGGAACACTTTTATCGAGAGACATTGAGACAATATAATGTTGGTCAGTTCATGGAACAATTTGAATCATATTTAGTAAGACATGATGTATCTATGGTGAAACGTTTTTAGGATGGAATTAATTGTGTGATAAATTCCCAATTGAATACCATTAGGCTGGTGATCTTTATAGAATTCATGGATTAAGATCTCATAGTTGAAGGGAACCTTAGGGAGGCTTCTAGTGATGAGAAGACAGTTGTTACTTGATTATCAAGAGGTGTGACTTCTGAGAGTATGAAGAAATATTATAAAAACATTATCTGAGGTAGTGGGATGTAGATTACGAACACTTGAATGATGGATGGTTTGGACCCTACTATAGTGATCTTTCTTCAGTGTGGTAGGCCTATATGCTATCGTAGACACTATTCACGACCACTAGTATAGTGACGATATTATGGAATTATGGGACATCTACTAAAAATATCAGATCGTAGTGAAACAGTTGTACTGAAAGAGCATCCTAGCAGATTCAGAGTATGAGAATATAATCTACAACACAATACAAATTTGGCAATTGGAATTTAAATGGATAAGGCAGTAGAGGTTGTAGAGGTGTGCCTTTCGATTGGAGCGCCCATATAACCAATGTGGTACTACATAGGGGATTCGGACAGAATCATCATTATGAGAGTTGAAAATGTTAACTGTAGTAGAACCAACACATTAGGATAGAGAGGTTGGATGATCAATAGATATAGGTAATTTTTTAGTTTCATCTATATTATCTAGTTTATTATTTGATACGATTTCCTCTTATTACTTTATATCTGCAAAAAAATTTAATGGTTTGAGCCTAGTTGTGGAGTTTGTGAGTGGGGTTATGAATATAGATACACCGTTGGGAGTGTGGTCTAGAGATATTGGTCTATAAAAATGTATGTTCACTAGAAATTATGGGATATTGTTTCCATTGGGATATCTATGTCTTTCATATGATGGGCCTCATCTTGATTATGTGTATGGACTTTCTAGTCACATACCGAGACCA
Source organism: Viscum album (assembly GCA_963277665.1). NCBI lineage: Eukaryota > Viridiplantae > Streptophyta > Magnoliopsida > Santalales > Viscaceae > Viscum > Viscum album. Next base: position 594,808,406 of record OY728159.1, on the reverse strand, counting down.
CTTTAGCAGTTAACATTGGAGTGTGAACATTATGTCTCCTAAGGGTCACCAATATATTCATTGTAGGGGGTGAGATATTGTAGAGACCCGAAGCTTGACTTACATGGACTTTACATTACTTTTCGGAATACTTAGTACATAACAAAAACACACACACATGGATCGTAATAGTTTAGTGTCTTTGGAAACTCGGAATAAAATCTTCTAATCGTGGTGAATGATCTTCAACATCTCCCATAAAGATCTTCCTTTTTTTTACCTAAAACCTTTATTTATATCCTGGGGAAAAGAAAACATAAAAGGGTGAGGTCAAATGCTCAGTAAGGGTAAACAAAAGAAATATCAATCACATCGTATTCATAAGAACATAATATTTTGGAAATCATAACCTGCAAAAGAGAGCATAATTTCATAACATGGGATAAATCATGGTAGTGAAATGTAATCACAATAATCATAACTTAAAACATGAAACTTTGTGGCATTCACACATAATCATAGAGAATCATTTCTTGTTATTCAAGACTCATTGCCAAGACTATCTTAGTGGACAAAGTCCCTTTCTGAATCGAGTAACCCTTGTTTCAGTCCTGTTTCACTGAACCGGTATAACCTACCATTCCAGCCATGTCTATCTCATGAGATATAAAATCTTTACCCAATGCATTAGAGGGAGATATAGGTCCCACCCATCTTATAATGAATCCTTTCTTATGTGTTCCACATAATCATAAATCATACATCATCGCATAACACATGTAACAAAAATGGGATTCTTGAAACATCATGACATCATAAAACAAACCATATAAGGTAAATCACTTCATGAAAATAACTCTCTCACAACATAATCAAATCAATGTAATAATAGGGATAAAAATATAACCATATATTATCTTAGATGGAAAATAATTTTGATAAAACATTTGAACTCCATTCTTGAGGAAAATATCCTTTCTACTTCAAAAACATTTTTCCTTTCATAACTTGTCATACGACTTTAAAATAAAAGAAGTTGATTAAAAATAAACTTGAAAACTTGTAAAGGAAGTTTCTTGGAAATAATGTTTCAAAAATACATTCATACCATATAAGTTAAAAAAAACATTCTTTGTACTTTTTTCGGAAAAGTCAAAAAGTACCTCGTACGAAAAACGACAAAAGATTCTTTTCATACATATTACTAAAAACTCACCGAAGGGTAAAAATGGATTTAAACAATTGTAGGTGGATGGAAGTAATATTACATATTGATGAAACATGGATGTGGATGATAAAATACACCCCAGTAAATACTTACGAATAAACAATCTCGGATAAAAATGAGATTATGATATTTCCCTTACCTTAGGTCCGACTTGCTTTGTGAGTGTCCGAACCTCCTCTTCTTTGGAACGCCTCTTTGAATATTTCACTTAGGGAACTAAGATTGGTCTTTGAAGAAGACCAGGACCTCTAGGATTATTCTAGGGAAGTGGAGAATGGATTTTGGCAGGGATTGGCCGAGCTTGAGTGCTCAAATTGGTGTGAGGAGGAGGGGGAGGAGGTGCCCTTTTATAAGGGAGGAGAGGGGCACCTTAGGGATATCTCAAAATATTATTTTATATTAAAGTCAAAATAGGTTTATAATGGTTCCAAAGGGTCTTATTTCGAAGATAATGTGGGGATGGGTCGAAATCCTATCATCCAATAGGATTTAGACACGTTTAGGGTATTATTTTAACCTTATCAATTAGATTTAACTCTAAGTTAAATAATTTAACTTTTACCGTGTCTTGTTGTTTTCTTTTACTATATGGTTAATAAACTTACTATAAAATGCCAAACGAACCCCAAATTGTATATTATTAATAAATATATCCTTATCTAAGTCATTTGGACGAAACTTATATTTTTAGGAATAAAATAACAATTAATAATATAATATTTGATTTAAAAACTATTTTGTGTCATTTTTGACACTATTTGATATATGATTTTTGTGAAAGTCATAACAGAATTATATGTTCGAAACAAGTTTATTAAATCAACACTAATATATCATAGTAACCTAGAAAATTAATTTAATTCATAAAAAGTCTCAAATTACATTTATTTTGGTGTTTATAACATCAATTATGTCAATATTTCATTAATAAGATAATTACTGCATCATCTTTGTGACATGAATAAATTAAATTATTTGATGTCTAAAAATTACAAATAAAATACCATTATGTAGGAAATCATTTTATCTTTCTAAGGAATATTTACAATCGAATTTATCTTATGCATAACCCTATATTAAAAATGTTTTAGTAAATATACTTTGATTTTAACTCTTTTAACTCTTCTTTGAATTAAATAATAATAAATGTCCTAATCTAATCCAAGTGGGCCTAAATGATAATATTTTACACTTAAGGCTGTTTTTGGTCGAGATACACTTGTCCAATAGAATTAGGACATGTGTTAGGGTAATATTAATATCATTTTTACCCTTAATTACCCTATTTACTTTTAACATTGGTAAATAAAAGTAAAAAGTTACTATTCACCAAAAATTATTTTCATCTCATTGAACCACATTTTACTTACTGAAATCAACCGTGTCTCTCTGATTTTTGAAATTCCATTCACAGAAGCGGTAAAATTAAGTTTTATGAAAAATTCAGTTTTTTAACTACCACTTAGTAGTTTCACAATTCATCAAAAATTGATGTTTTTCAGAACAATGCCAAAATTTCATCCTAAGCTATATTTCATATTCCAAATTCAAAAATGAAGTCTATTTTAACAAATTCATAACATAGAAGTTGCATTAATTAATTTTATGATTAAATCCCGCTGTTAAAACAAATAGCGTGTTTTTAAGAAACAATATCTATCAAAAGATTGACACTTGATTATGTCTGGTTTAAATGTGAAATTACATCTAATGACCAACATTGTATTAAATTGTAAAAATATATTCTAAATATACTTTAAAACCACTCAAATTAATAATTTATCACTATTAATTATTTTGATTAAAAAAGTTGTTTTTAATTATAATTTAGTAATTTTCACTATTCATCAGAATATGAAAGTTATCCGAAAAGTACCAAAATTTCACCTTAGGCTAAATTCGATACTCCGAATCCAAAAATGAAGTCCATTTTGAGAGCTAAATTTTAGAAAATTTAAAAAGTGGTTATTACTATTCATAATGGCTAGTTTTAATAATATTTTAATAGCATATCGTTGTTTCGTGAAACTCAGTATTGCGTACTACACACGCTATAAAGGAAGGTTGCGATTGCGTGTAGTGCAAGGCAAGTCAAGGATGCATGTTGTTCAAGCTTCTTTTGGTGTAGCGTACAACACAAGACATTAATAAAATTAAATAGAATATTTTTCATAAAGTCTCGGGCTGTTACATTCTACCCCCCTTAAAATGAATTTCGCCCTCGAAATTCGTCGGGGTTATAAATGGTTTACTATTCGAAAGTTTATTTAATAGAAACCCACATCGTAAAAAGGAATATCAAAACCAATCTTTAAAAACAAAAGTTTGAAACGTAACGGTTACCCAAATAAACTAACCACTAGGTTTCCACATAGGTGAAAATATGGATATGGAAGAGAAATCTAACCATCATGTTCTGATGGAGAGTGGTAGAGAACATGGCTATGGAAAAGCCAGTAATCACAAAGCCATAAATTTGTGACGATCTAAGGTACCATCTGATTCATAAGATATAAGATCACTAGGACAACATTTTTGGTTTTCAAGATCGTTTCCTTAAAGTTAAAGAATTTGAATTAGAATAAATACTTACTTTATGTTGGTACAACCTCACTTTTGTTCGTGCCTTTAACAATTTCAACTTCATCTCTTAAATAAATGAAGTTTAATTTGTTATTCGTGAAGTGTTAGCAGATAATGTGATAGAATGACGGGTCATGCCATCTGTCTCAAAAGGTTAGCAAAATTTATATACATAAGTCGATCTATAGTGGGATTAATCATATATGGTTCCTAAAATGGGCTTATACTTCATATATCATACTGCTTAATATAATAAAACTAGTTTCTACTAAACAGGGACTTCCTGTAGGCCAGTGGTAGGCGATAAAGGCCAGTCGCACTTCGGATGTGGGTTCGATTCCCACAGCCTTGTCCGACACGATGGGTTGTCGCCTGTCCTGCAGGTTGTCCTTTTTCTAAAACTATATTACTATAACATCCCATCAATAATATCAAAAATCTTCTATCCTTAAACAATACTAACTTATGTCCAACATAATCCATTCTAATCTTTAGGCTTATACATAATACTGCAGTCCACTCTCATAATATAGTGACAACAATTACCAGAGATTTAATACTGTCATTGATCCCCACATATAATAAGATATATCTTGTTGGTCACATTCCAAACATTCAAAGGCCTTAATCATGTATTCTCTTGAATACCCATTGAACCATAGTGAAAACTTCAATGTAGTTAAAAGTTAACACCTTCCACATACCAAAATCCTCAAAATTCTATATACTCAAACCATGATATCACTTAGCCCTTATATTAATCATGAGCTCATGAATACTGTCAAACTTTTAATTTTCTCCCTATCCCTTCATTATGCGCATATCATCTGCTTTCAAAAATATTTGATTCACTTTTCATGGTTACCGGTACCATAAAATTATTGAAAACCACAATATAATAATACAACAATAAAATTACATCAACAACATTATTCTTGAATACCAATACATAAACACTTAAATCCATCCTCTTCAATTATTGTCCTGGAATAAGTCCTTCCTTGATTTAGAAGTAACGTTTTAGGTCAGGGCATTGAGTTGGGTAATGCCCATGTTCTCCACAAATAATGCATTGAACTCCATAACAGTCTGTCACTCTATGACCCTTTTCTCCACACAGATAACATCGGTTCCTCCATTTGAGGTATTCCTCAAGGTTCTTCTTCCCTTCTTTAGAAATCTCAATCTTCTTTTCTTTATGCTCCTCAACATGTGAACATGCATAATAGTTTATCTTCCTCTTCTTTGATGAATTAGGCATACCACTAAATTTCACCTTGTTAATCATATATCGCGATGACTGATTTGGCATAATCACAAGACCTTTCTCTATAGGAATTACACAATTTTGTTTCTCATAGTCACCAATTTGTCCATTGGATTCAATGTTAACTGAATTCCTTCTGGTTCCCTCCATTAACTAAAACACAAAAAGAATCTTGTGAGAGGAAAAAATCATGCTAGGGAAAACAACATAATAAAGGGGGAGTACCTTCAATATCTAACATCTTAGGTTTAATTCTATGATCGTTAGCGTAATTCTAGTACTATAACCTATACGTATACTTAACCTTAGGGACATCCCAAGACATACCTTAGAAATATCTCTAGGGATCTCACTAACGTTTTCGCATCCTAGTTTCCAAAGGTTGACTAAACCTTTCCTCTGATACCAACTGTAGAGACCCGAAGCCTGACTTACATGGACTTTACATTACTTTTCGGAATACTTAGTACATAACAAAAACACACACACAAGGATCGTAATAGTTTAGTGTCTTTGGAAACTGGGAATAAAATCTTCTAATCGTGGTGAAAGATCTTCAACATCTCCCATAAAGATCTCCCTTTTTTTACCTAAAACCTTTCTTTATATCCTGGGGAAAAGAAAACATAAAAGGGTGAGATCAAATTCTCAGTAAGGGTAAACAAAAGAAATATCAATCACATCATATTCATAAGGACATAAGATTTTGGAAATCATAACCTGCAAAAGAGAGCATAATTTCATAACATGGGATAAATCATGGTAGTGAAATGTAATCACAATAATCATAACTTAAAACATGAAACATTGTGGAATTCACACATAATCATAGAGAATAATTTCTTGTTAGTCAAGACTCATTTCCAAGACTATCTTAGTGGACAAAGTCCCTTTCTGAATCGAGTAACCCTCGTTTCAGTCCTGTTTCACTGAACCGGTATAACCTACCATTCCAGCCATGTCTATCTCATGAGATATAAAATCTTTACCCAATGCATTGGAGGGAGATATAGGTCCCACCCATCTTATAATGAATCCTTTCTTATGTGTTCCACATAATCATAAATCATACATCATCGCATAACACATGTAACAAAAATGGGATTCTTGAAACATCCTGACATCATAAAACAAACCATATAAGGTAAATGACTTCATGAATATAACTCTCTCACAACATAATCAAATCAATGTAATAATAGGGATAAAAATAGAACCCTATATTATCTTATATGGAAAATAATTTTGATAAAACATTTGAACTCCATTCTTGAGGAAAATATCCTTTCTACTTCAAAAACATTTTTCCTTTCATAACATGTCATACTACTTTAAAATAAAAGAAGTTGATTAAAAATAAACTTGAAAACTTGTAAAGGAAGTTTCTTGGAAATAATGTTTTAAAAATCCATTCATGCCGTATAAGTTAAAAAAACATTCTTCGTACTTTTTTTGGAAAAGTCAAAAAGTACCTCGTACGAAAAACGACAAATGATTCCTTTCATACATATTACTAAAAACTCACCGAAGGGTAAAAATGGATTTAAACAATTGTAGGTGGATGGAAGTAATATTACATATTGATGAAACATGGATGTGGATGATAAAATACACCCCGGTAAATACTTATGAATAAACAATCTCAGATAAAAATGAGATTGTGATATTTCCCTTACCTTAGGTCTGACTTGCTTTGTGAGTGTCCGAACCTCCTCTTCTTTGGAACGCCTCTTTGAATCCTTCACTTAGGGAACTAAGATTGGTCTTTGAAGAAGACCAGGACCTCTAGGATTATTCTAGGGAAGTGGATAAGGGATTTTGGCAGGGATTGGCCGAGCTTGAGTGCTCAAATTGGTGTGGGGAGGAGGGGGAGGAGGTGCCCTTTTATAAGGGAGGAGAGGGGCACCTTAAGAATATCTCAAAATATTATTTTATATTAAAGTCAAAATCAGTTTATAATGGTTCCAAAGGGTCTTATTTCGAAGCTAAAGTGGGGATGGGTCGAAATCCTATCATCCAATAGGATTTAGACAAGTTTAGGGTATTATTTTAACCTTATCAATTAGATTTAACTCTAAGTTAAATAATTTACCTTTTACCGTGTCTTTTTGTTTTTTTTCACTATATGGTTAATAAACTTACTATAACATGCCAAACGAACCCCAAATTGTATATTATTAATACATATATCCTTATCTAAGTCATTTGGACGAACCTTAGATTTTAAGGAAAAAAATAACAATTAATAATATAATATTTTATTTAAAAACTATTTTGTGTCAATTTTGACACTATTTGATATATGATTTTTGTTAAAGTCATAACAGAATTATATGTTCGAACCAAGTTTATTAAATCAACACTAATATATCATAGTAACCTATAAAAATAACTGAATTCATAAAAAGTATCAAATTACATTTATTTTGGTGTTTATAACATCAATTATGTCAATATTTCATTAATAAGATAATTATTGCATCATCTCTGTGACATGAATAAATTAAATTATTTGATGTATAAAAATTACAAATAAAATACAATTATGTAGGAAATCTTTTTATCTTTCTAATTAATATTTACAATAGAATTTATCTTATGTATAACCCTATATTAAAAATGTTTTAGTAAATATACTTTGATTTTAACTCTTTTAACTCTTCTTTGAATTAAATAATAATAAATGTCCTAATCAAATCCAAGTGGGCCTAAATGATAATATATTACACTTAAGGTTGTTTTTTGTCGAGATAAACTTTTCAAATAGAATTAGGACATGTGTTAGGGTAATATTAATATCATTTTTACCCTTAATTACCCTATTTACTTTTAACCGTGGTAAATAAAAGTAAAAAGTTACTATTCACCAAAAATTATTTTCATCTCATTGAACCACATTTTACTTACTGACATCAACCGTGTCTCTCGTATTTTTGAAATTCCATTCACAGAAGCGGTAAAATTACGTTTTATGAAAAATTCAGTTTTTTAACTACCACTTAGTAGTTTCACAATTCATCAAAAATTGATGTTTTTCAGAACAATGCCAAAATTTCATCCTAAGCTATATTTCATATTCCGAATTCAAAAATGATGTCTATTTTACCAAATTCATAACATAGAAGTTGAATTAATTAATTTTATGATTAAATCCCGCTGTTAAAACAAATAGTGTGTTTTTAAGAAACAATATCTATCAAAAGATTGACACTTGATTATGTCTGGTTTAAATGTGAAATTACATCTAATGACCAACATTGTATTAAATTGTAAAAATATATTCTAAATATACTTTAAAACCACTCAAATTAATAATTTATCACTATTAATAATTTCGATTAAAAAAGTTTTTTTTAATTATAATTTAGTAATTTTCATTATTCATCAGAATATGAAAGTTATCTGAAAAGTACCAAAATTTCCCCTTAGGCTAAATTCGATACTCCGAATCCAAAAATGAAGTCCATTTTGAGAGATAAATTTTCTAAAATTTAAAAAGTGGTTATTACTATTCATAATGGCTAGTTTTAATAATATTTTAATAGCATATCGTTGTTTTGTGAAACTCAGTATTGCGTACTACACACGCTATCGAGGAAGTTTGTGATTGCGTGTAGTGCAAGGCAAGTCAAGGATGCGTGTTGTGCAAGCTTCTTTTGGTGTAGCGTACAACACAAGACATTAATAAAATTAAAAAGAATATTTTTCATAAAGTCTCGGGCTGTTACAGATATCTAGGTAAGATGAGTAGGGAAAATTAAACAATAATTGGAAGAGATCACAACCCATGTTTCTAGTCTTTTTTTGGATGACAGGGGTATTATGCAGGATTTTCTTACACCATCATTGGTACTATTTTAGGATGGATTTCCTAAAAAATATTAAGGCTACCACCTAAGATAGTTGTGGAATTCACTATTGTGAACATTTTGGGGTTGAACTATTATATATTCCACTATACAGAATGGAACCAAAAGAGATTCAAGAGAATAGACTCATTGTATGGATAAGGGATTTACCCCTCTAATTATATCAAATTGGGGATAACCTATTTTTTATCACAATGAATTCTAGGATGATTTTAATATTGGATGTTCATTACTGATTGTTGAACAAAATAACCCCGAAAAACCAATATCCCCTTCCACGTATCGATGATCTATTTGACCAATTGAAGGGAGATTTCGTGTTCTCATTGGTTGATATGAGATTAGGGTATTATCAGTTGAGAGTATGGACTTTTGATATACCTAGGAATACATTCAAAATAATGTATGTCCTTTATGAGATTGTTGTTATGTAGTTTGGGTTGACGAATGCACTGAAATTGTTTATGGATTTGATTAATAGGATCCTTGATCCGTATCTAGATCAGTTCATGGAGTTGTTTGTGGATGACAACATTGTGTACATCAAAACTCATCATGATTATTCTGAACATCATGAAATCATCCTTGTTATACTTAGAGAGCATCAGCTATATGATAAGCTATCTAAGTGTCAATTTTGGGTTGACCATGTACCCTTCTACGGGCAGTTCATCTCGGTGTAAGTTGTGTTAGTGGACCCAGAGATGGTTTGCGAAGTTGCTTCTTGAGAGTAGCTCAATAATTTTTTGATATCTGAAGCTTCCTCAGATTAGCTGGATATTATAGAAGATTCATCGATGTCATTTCCTATTTTGCAGAACTGCTTTTAGGATTGACCAAAAATTGAGTAAAGTGTGAATATTTAGAGGCTTGTCATAGATTTTTCAAGAGTTGAATAATCTCATATCATTAGCACCAATATTCATCATACCTAAATCAGGTGAGGAGTATATGTTTTATTGGGATTCTTATGGGATAAATCTTGGATCTGTGCTGATATTTAGAAATTAGGTGGTGTTGTATGGGTCTCGGTAGTTGTTGCCTTATAAACAGAATTACCCTTCAAATGACCTCGAGTTAAAATATGTGTTTAATGTTCTTAAGTGTTTGAGACACTATATTTTGGGAGAAATGTTTATAGTCTAATTATATCACACGAGCCTGAAGTATATTTTCTCGCAAGGAATTATGAATCTTCGGTAACAAAGATGGGTTGATTATATTCATCCTTTATACATTAAACTGGAATATACTCTTTTTATGTAAAATATTCTGGCTGATTTTTTGGCATGGAAGCTCTGACATAGATGGTTCAAGAGTTCAGTTTTTCATGTAATATGATAAACATGCTGGTTGAAATAAATGTGGTGGTTTAGGAGTGTGAGGAGCTGATGACTCGGGTTTTAGTTGCAATGGAGTCTACAGTTTTTAGATGGATTAATGATATAAAATTTGATGATATAAAGTGCACAACCATTAGGGAAATCATTTTTGGTGGGGAGACATATTAATAATGGTTGATAAATGAGGATGAGTCCATATTTGTTAACAATCGAGTTGTGGTACTTATGAGCATGAGAGAGGATATCATGCTGGAATTTCATACCTCAAAATTGGAGGTGCATCTAGGTGTAAAAAAATATACCATGACCTATGACGAAATTTTTGGATTAAAATAAGGAAAAAGGATAATGTAGGGTCTATGACAAGGTGCTTTACCTATCATTAGGTCAAGGAAAAGCAGCAATAACATGGAGGTTTACTAAAACCATTTCCTATCTCATAATGGGAGTGGAATGATGTGACCATGGATTTTGTGGTGGGTTCTCTTGAAAATTATTAGGAAGAATGATTCTATATGGCTCATTTTGGATTGACTGAAAATGGTAGAAAATTTACTGCCTATATGGGAAACCATTATAGTATAAAATTATGGAGAACTATAAATTTAAGAGATAGTCCATCTTCATTTAGTTCTACAGACTATAGTTTCAGATTTTGATTCACTATTTAAATAAAACGTCTAGAAGGGTTTATTGAAATATCATGGATCAAATGTATTATTGAGTGTGTATTTCCACCAAAAGATAGATTGGTAGTCATAACATACTGTACATGTGATTGAGGATATGCCCTGGGAATGTCTTCTTAACTTTGGTGGGTCTTCGTAAAACCTCATGGTTTTAGTTGATTTCACATATAACAATAGTTAATGGGTATCTATATAGATGTAACTATATGAGGATCATTATGGAAGGTTATGTGGATCTTCTCTCTTCTATATGAAGACTTGTATGTCAGAACTGTTGAGACAAATCTCATAAATCATAAATTAGAACATTTGACGTTGATTTAGAAAGATATGGAAATGACTCAGAGTTGAAATAAGTCATATGATGAAAGAATAAGGTGACCCCAAGAGTTTACAGAGGGTGATCTTGAGGAGGAGGGGGAGGAGGTGCCCTTTTATAAGGGAGGAGAGGGGCACCTTAGGAATATCTCAAAATATTATTTTATATTAAAGTCAAAATCGGTTTATAATGGTTCCAAAGGGTCATATTTCGAAGCTAAAGTGGGTATGGGTCGAAATCCTATCATCCAATAGGATTTAGACAAGTTTAGGGTATTATTTTAACCTTATCAATTAGATTTAACTCTAAGTTAAATAATTTTACTTTTACCGTGTCTTTTTGTTTTCATTCACTATATGGTTAATACACTTACTATAACATGCCAAACGAACCCCAAATTGTATATTATTAAAACATATATCCTTATCTAAGTCATTTGGACGTACCTTAGATTTTAAAGAAAAAAATAACAATTAATAATATAATATTTGATTTAAAAACTATTTTGTGTCAATTTTGACACTATTTGATATATGATTTTTGTGAAAGTCATAACAGAATTATATGTTCGAAACAAGTTTATTAAATCAACACTAATATATCATAGTAACCTAGAAATTAATTTAATTCATAAAAAGTCTCAAATTACATTTATTTTGGTGTTTATAACATCAATTATGTCAATATTTCATTAATAAGATAATTACTGCATCATCTTTGTGACATGAATAAATTAAATTATTTGATGTCTAAAAATTACAAATAAAATACCATTATGTAGGAAATCATTTTATCTTTCTAAGTAATATTTACAATCTAATTTATCTTATGTATAACCCTATATTAAAAATGTTTTAGTAAATATACTTTGATTTTAACTCTTTTAACTCTTCTTTGAATTAAATAATAATAAATGTCCTAATCTAATCCAAGTGGGCCTAAATGATAATATTTTACACTTAAGGCTGTTTTTGGTCGAGATACACTTGTCCAATAGAATTAGGACATGTGTTAGGGTAATATTAATATCATTTTACCCTTAATTACCCTATTTACTTTTAACCGTGGTAAATAAAAGTAAAAAGTTACTATTCACCAAAAATTATTTTCATCTCATTGAACCACATTTTACTTACTGACATCAACCGTGTCTCTCAGATTTTTGAAATTCCATTCACATAAGCGGTAAAATTAAGTTTTATGAAAAATTCAGTTTTTTAACTACCACTTAGTAGTTTCACAATTCATCAAAAATTGATGTTTTTCAGAACAATGCCAAAATGTCATCCTAAGCTATATTTCATATTCCAAATTCAAAAATGAAGTCTATTTTACCAAATTCATAACATAGAAGTTGCATAAATTAATTTTATGATTAAATCCCGCTGTTAAAACAAATAGCGTGTTTTTAAGAAACAATATCTATCAAAAGATTGACACTTGATTATGTCTGGTTTAAATGTGAAATTACATCTAATGACCAACATTGTATTAAATTGTAAAAATATATTCTAAATATACTTTAAAACCACTCAAATTAATAATTTATCACTATTAATTATTTCGATTAAAAAAGTTGTTTTTAATTATAATTTAGTAATTTTCACTATTCATCAGAATATGAAAGTTATCCGAAAAGTACCAAAATTTCACCTTAGGCTAAATTCGATACTCCGAATCCAAAAATGAAGTCCATTTTGAGAGCTAAATTTTCAAAAATTTAAAAAGTGGTTATTACTATTCATAATGGCTAGTTTTAATAATATTTTAATAGCATATCGTTGTTTCGTGAAACTCGGTATTGCGTACTACACACGCTATCGAGGAAGGTTGTGATTGCGTGTAGTGCAAGGCAAGTCAAGGATGCGTGTTGTGAAAGCATCTTTTGGTGTAGCATACAACACAAGACATTAATAAAATTAAAAAGAATATTTTTCATAAATTCTCGGGCTGTTACATTCTACCCCCCTTAAAATGAATTTCGCCCTCGAAATTCGTCGGGGTTATAAATGGTTTACTATTCTAATGTTTATTTAATAGAAACCCACATCGTAAAAAGGAATATCAAAACCAATCTTTAAAAACAAAATTATGAAACGTAACGGTTACCCAAATAAACTAATCACTAGGTTTCCACATAGGTGAAAATATGGATATGGAAGAGAAATCTGACCATCATGTTCTGGTGGAGAGTGGTAGAGAACATGGCTATGGAAAATCCAGTAATCACAAAGCCATAAATTTGTGACGATCTAAGGTACCATCTGATTCATCATATATAAGATCAGTAGGACAACATTTTTGGTTTTCAAGATCGTTTCCTTAAAGTTAAAGAATTTGAATTAGAATAAATACTTACTTTATGTTGGTACAACCTCACTATTGTCCGTGCCTTTAACAATTTCAACTTCATCTCTTAAATAAATTAAGTTGAATTTGTTATTCGTGAAGTGTTAGCAGATCATGTGATAGAATGACGGGTCATTCCATCTGTCTCAAAAGGTTATCAAAATTTATATACATAAGTCGATCTATAGTGGGATTAATCATATATGGTTCCTAAAATGGTCTTATACTTCATATATCATACTGCTTAATATAATAAAACTAGTTTCTACTAAACAGGGACTTCCTGTAGGCCAGTGGTAGGCGATAAAGGCCAGTCGCACTTCGGTTGTGGGTTCGATTCCCACAGCCTTGTCCGACGCGATGGGTTGTCTCCTGTCCTGCAGGTTGTCCTTTTTCTAAAACTATATTACTATAACATCCCATCAATAATATCAAAAATCTTCTATCCTTAAACAATACTAAATTATGTCCAACATAATCCATTCTAATCTTTAGGCTTATCCATAATACTGCAGTCCACTCTCATAATATAGTGACAACGATTACCAGAGATTTAATACTGTCGTTGATCCCCACATATAATAAGATATGTCTTGTTGGTCACATTCCAAACATTCAAAGGCCTTAATCATGTATTCTCTTGAATACCCATTGAACCATAGTGAAAACGTGAATGTAGTTAAAAGTTAACACCTTCCACATACCAAAATCCTCAAAATTCTATACACTCAAACCATGATATCACTTAGCCCTTATATTAATCATGAGCTCATGAATACTGTCAAACATTTAATTTTCTCCATATCCCTTCATTATGCGCATATCATCTGCTTTCAAAAATATTTGAATCACTTTTCATGGTTAACGGTGCCATATAATTATTGAAAACCACAATATAATAATACAACAATAAAATTACCTCAACAACATTATTCTTGAATACCAATACATAAACACTTCAATCCATCCTCTTCAATTATTGTCTTGGAATAAGTCCTTCCTTGATTTAGAAGTAACGTTTTAGGTCAGGGCATTGAGTTGGGTAATGCCCATGTTCTCCACAAATAATGCACTGAACTCCATAACAGTCTGTCACTCTATGACCCTTTTCTCCACACAGATAACATCGGTTCCTCCATTTGAGGTATTCCTGAAGGTTCTTCTTCCCTTCTTTAGAAATCTCAATCTTCTTTTCTTTATGCTCCTCAACATGTGAACATGCATAATAGTTAATCTTCCTCTTCTTTGATGAATTAGGCATACCACTAAATTTCACCTTGTTAATCATATATCGCGATGACTGATTTGGCATAATCACAAGATCTTTATATATAGGAATTACACAATTTTGTTTCTCATAGTCACCAATTTGTCCATTGGATTCAATGTTAACCGAATTCCTTCTGGTTCCCTCCATTAACTAAAACACAAAAAGAATCTTGTGAGAGGCAACAATCATGCTAGGGAAAACAACATAATAAAGGGGGAGTACCTTCAATATCTAACATCATAGGTTTAATTCTATGATCGTTAGCGTAATTCTAGTACTATAACCTATACGTATACTTAACCTTAGGGACATCCCTAGACATACCTTAGAAATATCTCTAGGGATCTCACTAACGTTTTCGCATCCTAGTTTCCAAAGGTTGACTAAACCTTTCCTCTGATACCAACTGTAGAGACCCGAAGCCTGACTTACATGGACTTTACATTACTTTTCGGAATACTTAGTACATAACAAAAACACACACACAAGGATCGTAATAGTTTAGTGTCTTTGGAAACTGGGAATAAAATCTTCTAATCGTGGTGAAAGATCTTCAACATCTCCCATAAAGATCTCCCTTTTTTTACCTAAAACCTTTCTTTATATCCTGGGGAAAAGAAAACATAAAAGGGTGAGATCAAATGCTCAGTAAGGGTAAACAAAAGAAATATCAATCACATCCTGTTCATAAGAACATAAGATTTTGGAAATCATAACCTGCAAAAGAGAGCATAATTTCATAACATGGGATAAATCATGGTAGTGAAAGGTAATCACAATAATCATAACATAAAACATGAAACTTTGTGGCATTCACACATAATCATAGAGAATCATTTCTTGTTAGTCAAGACTCATTGCCAAGACTATCTTAGTGGACAAAGTCCCTTTCTGAATCGAGTAACCCTCGTTTCAGTCCTGTTTCACTGAACCGGTATAACCTACCATTCCAGCCATGTCTATCTCATGAGATATAAAATCTTTACCCAATGCATTGGAGGGAGATATAGGTCCCACCAATATTATAATGAATCCTTTCTTATGTGTTCCACATAATCATAAATCATACATCATCGCATAACACATGTAACAAAAATGGGATTCTTGAAACATCCTGACATCATAAAACAAACCATATAAGGTAAATGACTTCATGAAAATAACTCTCTCACAACATAATCAAATCAATGTAATAATAGAGATAAAAATATAACCCTATATTATCTTAGATGGAAAATAATTTTGATAAAACATTTGAACTCCATTCTTGAGGAAAATATCCTTTCTACTTCAAAAACATTTTTCCTTTCATAACATGTCATACGACTTTAAAATAAAAGAAGTTGATTAAAAATAAACATGAAAACTTGTAAAGGATGTTTCTTGGAAATAATGTTTTAAAAATCCATTCATGCCGTATAAGTTAAAAAAACATTCTTCGTACTTTTGTCGGAAAAGTCAAAAAGTACCTTGTACAAAAAACGACAAATGATTCCTTTCATACATATTACTAAAAACTCACCGAAGGGTAAAAATGGATTTAAAAAATTGTAGGTGGATGGAAGTAATATTACATATTGATGAAACATGGATGTGGATGATAAAATACACCCCAGTAAATACTTACGAATAAACAATCTCGGATAAAAATGAGATTGTGATATTTCCCTTACCTTAGGTCCGACTTGCTTTGTGAGTGTCCGAACCTCCTCTTCTTTGGAACGCCTCTTTGAATCCTTCACTTAGGGAACTAATATTGGTCTTTGAAGAAGACCAGGACCTCTAGGATTATTCTATGGAAGAGGAGAAGGGATTTTAGCAGGGATTGGCCGAGCTTGAGTGCTCAAATTGGTGTGAGGAGGAGGGGGAGGAGGTGCCCTTTTATAAGGGAGGAGAGGGGCACCTTAGGAATATCTCAAAATATTATTTTATATTAAAGTCAAAATCAGTTTATAATGGTTCCAAAGGGTCTTATTTCGAATCTAAAGTGGGGATGGGTCGAAATCCAATCATCCAATAGGATTTAGACAAGTTTAGGTTATTATTTTAACCTTATCAATTAGATTTAACTCTAAGTTAAATAATTTAACTTTTACCGTGTCTTTTTGTTTTCTTTCACTATATGGTCAATACACCTACTATAACATGCCAAACGACCCCCAAATTGTATATTATTAATACATATATCCTTATCTAAGTCATTTGGACGAACCTTAGATTTTAAGGAAAATAATAACAATTAATAATATAATATTTGATTTCAAAACTATTTTGTTTCAATTTTGACACAATTTGATATATGATTTTTGTGAAAGTCATAACAGAATTATATGTTCGAAAAAAGTTTATTAAATAAACAATAATATATCATAGTAACCTATAAAATTAATGGAATTCATAAAAAGTCTCAAAATACATTTATTTTGGTGTTTATAACATCAATTATGTCAATATTTCATTAATAAGATAACTACTGCATCATCTTTGTGACATGAATAAATTAAATTATTTGATGTCTAAAAATTACAAATAAAATACCATTATCTAGGAAATATTTTTATCTTTCTAAGGAATATTTACAATCGAATTTATCTTATGTATATCTCTATATTAAAAATGTTTTAGTAAATATACTTTGATTTTAACTCTTTTAACTCTTCTTTGAATTAAATAATAATAAATGTCCTAATCTAATCCAAGTGGGCCTAAATGATAATATTTTACACTTAAGGTTGTTTTTGGTCGAGATAAACTTGTCCAATTGAATTAGGACATGTGTTAGGGTAATATTAATATCATTTTTACCCTTAATTACCCTATTTACTTTTAACCGTGGTAAATATAAGTAAAAAGTTACTATTCACCAAAAATTATTTTCATCTCGTTGAACCACATTTTACTTACTGTCATCAACCGTGTCTCTCGGATTTTTGAAATTCCATTCACAGAAGTGGTAAAATTCAGTTTTATGAAAAATTCAGTTTTTTAACTACCACTTAGTAGTTTCAATATTCATCAAAAATTGATGTTTTTCAGAACAATGCCAAAATTTCATCCTAAGCTATATTTCATATTCCGAATTCAAAAATGAAGTCTATTTTACCAAATTCATAACATAGAATTTGAATTAATTAATTTTATGATTAAATCCCGCTGTTAAAACAAATAGCGTGTTTTTAAGAAACAATATCTATCAAAAGATTGACACTTGATTATGTCTGGTTTAAATGTGAAATTACATCTAATGACCAACATTGTATTAAATTGTAAAAATATATTCTAAATATACTTTAAAACCAATCAAATTAATAATTTATCACTATTAATTATTTCGATTAAAAAAGTTGTTTTTAATTATAATTTAGTAATTTTCACTATTCATCGGAATATGAAAGTTATCCAAAAAGTACTAAAATTTCACCGTAGGCTAAATTCGATACTCCGAATCCAAAAATGAAGTCCATTTTGAGAGATAAATTTTCTAAAATTTAAAAAGTGGTTATTACTATTCATAATGGCTAGTTTTAATAATATTTTAATAGCATATCATTGTTTCATGAAACTCAGTATTGCGTACTACACACGCTATCGAGGAAGGTTGTGATTGCGTGTAGTGCAAGGCAAGTCAAGGATGCGTGTTGTGCAAGCTTCTTTTGGTGTAGCGTACAACACAAGACATTAATAAAATTAAAAAGAATATTTTTCATAAAGTCTCGGGCTGTTACAGATATCTAGGTAAGATGAGTAGGGAAAATTAAACAATAATTGGAAGAGATCACAACCCATGTTTCGAGCCTTTTTTTGGATGACAGGGGTATTATGCAGGATTTTCTTACACCATCATTGGTACTATTTTAGGATGGATTTCCTAAAAAATATTAAGGCTACCACCTGAGATAGTTGTGGAATTCACTATTGTGAACATTTTGGGGCTGAACTATTATATATTCCACTATACAGAATGGAACCAAAAGAGATTCAAGAGAATAGACTCATTGTATGGATAAGGGATTTATCCCTCTAATTATATCAAATTGGGGATAACCTATTTTTTATCACAATGAATTCTAGGACGAGTTTAATATTGGATGTTCATTACTGATTGTTGAACAAAATAACCCGGAAAAACCAATATCCCCTTCCACGTATCGATGATCTATTTGACCAATTGAAGGGAGATTTCGTGTTCTCATTGGTTGATATGAGATTAGGGTATTATCAGTTGAGATTATGAACTTTTTATATACATAGGAATACATTCAAAATAATGTATGGCCTTTATGAGATTGTTGTTATGTAGTTTGGGTTGACGAATGCACTGAAATTGTTTATGGATTTGATTAATAGGATCCTTGATCCGTATCTAGATCAGTTCATGGAGTTGTTTGTGGATGACAACATTGTGTACATCCAAACTCATGATGATTATTCTGAACATCATGAAATCATCCTTGTTATACTTAGAGAGCATCATCTATATGATAAGCTATCTAAGTGTCAATTTTGGGTTGACCATGTACCCTTCTACGGGCAGTTCATCTCGGTGTAAGTTGTGTTAGTGGACCCAGAGATGGTTTGCGAAGTTGCTTCTTGAGAGTAGCTCAATAATTTTTTGATATCTGAAGCTTCCTCAGATTAGCTGGATATTATAGAAGATTCATCGATGTCATTTCCTATTTTGCAGAACTGCTTTTAGGATTGACCAAAAATTGAGTAAAGTGTGAATATTTAGAGGCTTGACATAGATTTTTCAAGAGTTGAATAATCTAATATCATTAGCACCAATATTCATCATACCTAAATTAGGTGAGGAGTATATGTTTTATTGGGATTCTTATGGGATAAATCATGGATCTGTGCTGATATTTAGAAATTAGGTGGTGTTGTATGGGTCTCGGTAGTTGTTGCCTTATGAACAGAATTACCCTTCAAATGACCTCGAGTTAAAATATGTGTTTAATGTTCTTAAGTGTTGGAGACACTATATTTTGGGAGAAATGTTTATAGTCTAATTATATCACACTAGCCTGAAGTATATTTTCTCGCAAGGAATTATGAATCTTCGTTAATAAAGATGGGTTGATTATATTCATCCTTTATACATTAAAATGGAATATACTCTTTTTATGTAAAATATTCTGGCTGATTTTTTGGCATGGAAGCTCTCACATAGATGGTTCAAGAGTTTATATTTTCATGTAATATGATAAACATGCTGGTTGAAATAAATGTGGTGGTTTAGGAGTGTGAGGAGCTGATGACTCGGGTTTCAGTTGCAATGGAGTCTACAGTTTTTAGATGGATTAATGATATAAAATTTGATGATATAAAGTGCACAACCATTAGGGAAATCATTTTTGGTGCGGAGAGATATTAATAATGGTTGATAAATGAGGATGAGTCCATATTTGTTAACAATCGAGTTGTGGTACTTATGAGCATGAGAGAGGATATCACGCTGGAATTTCATACCTCAAAATTGGAGGTGCATCTAGGTGTAAAAAAATATACCATGACCTATGACGAAATTTTTGGATTAAAATAAGGAAAAAGGATAATGTAGGGTCTATGACAAGGTGCTTTACCTATCATTAGGTCATGGAAAAGCAGCAATAACATGGAGGTTTACTAAAACCATTTCCTATCTCATAATGGGAGTGGAATGATGTGACCATGGATTTTGTGGGGGGTTCTCTTGAAAATTATTAGGAAGAATGATTCTATATGGCTCATTTTGGATTGACTGAAAATGGTAGAAAATTTACTGCCTATATGGGAAACCATTATAGTATAAAATTATGGAGAACTATACATTTAAGAGATAGTCCATCTTCATTTAGTTCTACAGACTATAGTTTCAGATTTTGATTCACTATTTAAATAAAACGTCTAGAAGGGGTTATTGAAATATCATGGATCAAATGTATTATTGAGTGTGTATTTCCACCAAAAGATAGATTGGTAGTCATAACATACTGTACATGTGATTGAGGATATGCCCTAGGAATGTCTTCTTAACTTTGGTGGGTCTTCGTAAAACCTCATTGTTTTAGTTGATTTCACATATAAAAATAGTTAATGGGTATCTATATAGATGGAACTATATTAGGATCTTTATGGAAGGTTATGTGGATCTTCTCTCTTCTATATGAAGACTTGTATGTCAGAACTGTTGAGACAAATCTCATAAATCAGAAATTAGAACATTTGACGTTGATTTAAAAAGATATGGAAATGACTCAGAGTTGAAATAAGTCATATGATGAAAGAATAAGGTGACCCCAAGAGTTTACAGAGGGTGATCTTGAGGTCCATCATGTATCTCCTAGGTTAGGTCACTATAGGATATAGAAGAAGGGAAATTTGGAACCTAGGTTTGATGGATCATTTTAGATAGTGGCGAGAATCATGTTGGTGGCATACCGATTGGCTGTTCCACAGAGATATAATATTCTTCCTGATGTATTCCACGTATCACAACTTTGATTATATCACCCCAACCCTTCCCATGTGATCTATGTGGTTGAGGTCAACCTTGAGGTGGATGCATCCCTTAAGGAGAGTCGATTATGTGTGTTTGATCATAGTGAGAGTGTATTTCTAGAAATGAATGTGTCGATAGTCCATATTCTATGGAATCATCGACCTATGCAGGATAAAACATGGGGAAAATAGTCATATTTGAGGGCTCAATGGATCGATCTTTTTGGATCCAAATGTTAGAAAGGCTTTCTAGTGCACCTCAAGGACGAGTTGTTATGAGGTGGGGATATTTGAAGATCCTGACCCTTTCTAGGGTTATCTCAAGCGTTATTTATGATATCATAATCTTTTAGTTAAGTATATTTGATTGGATTTGTGACATGGGGGTGACTGGTTGGAGTCGGAGAAACATTTGGCTAAAAAGGTGTTTTGCATAGTTAGTACATGATTTGTAGAAACCATGCTATAGACTAAGAAGAAACTGTGCACTCTTTGGTCTTGTGAGGAAGTAGCTTCAACATGTTTAATGCAAGGTTTGGTTGTCTGGGTGATGAAATTTTGTAAGTCCCCCGTTAAATAATTCGATTATACATCATTAGTGTACAGGGTTTTAAACCATGTAACTAAACCATTTTCTAGCATACTACAGTATCCTGGAATCATGGATCACACTATTTTTCAGATTTTAATGACATGACCCAACTATTATGCAACCCTAACTCAATATTTTTCTTTCTGAATGGTATGATAAGTTTCTCCCAACATGTCTTATGGACTCTATTTCTATACAAACATAGTTTATTGAGATTGAAAGCTAGAATCGATGATCTTATCTTATCTCAGTATGTAGTTCTCATCCCAATGTATATTCTATTAATTCAACTCTATCTCTATCAACAATTATTAGAGGATATCTTATATTTTCAAAGATATAAACCTATGTGTTGGGATATAGATTTAGTATTATAGATCTAGATATATTTTAATTATATCTTGGTATTTTGATATTTTGATATTAATTTAGGGATTTAGATAGGAATCTCATCTCTATATTGTTGTGCTACTCAGATTTTGGGTATTTTTGATGAGATATCATTCATAATAAAAAATAAAAGAATTTGTAATAAATCTAATTCCCATAGTCATGGATTTCAAATGTATATATATTGTTGAATAATTTCCAGCATACTTTAGAAATTGATCTTATTTAATTGGGTTAATTAGATTGACCAATTTATTTATCAAAACTTTTTTGAAATAGATTATTAACTAGGGAAATAATAATGAGACTAAGGGGATTCCCACTTATATATTTAATTTGGGGAAATTTATTATAGAGGTAGGGGTTGTAATATAGATAATAAATCGTAAGATTAATTATTAGATATTAACATGGATAAGTTGAGTTAATTAGTTATGGATTAATTATGTGCCTTTGAAAATATGATCTAGATAATTAATTATGGGATTAATAATTTAATTAATACATTATAATGATTAAATTAATTATAAAAAAACTTATTATATAATAATTTTCTGATATTTATTTATTAATTGATGAATTAAATAATGTTTTGATGCACAATGTCAATTTCCGAGTTAAATAATGCAATGGATTTGTCTGAATAATTGCTGAACTAATTATGGGATTGGTGTGGATAATAAATTGGTATATTAATTATGTGATAATGAATGGGAATATGGTATTTCTAAATTGTTATGTATAAATGGTAACATAGTCATCATACTTATGGTTAAAGAGAATGGAAACATGTTATTCTAAATAGATATGTATACATTATAACATGGTCATTATACTTATGAGTAAAGAGAATGGTAACATGGTCATTATATTGACGATTAAGGGTGGTAACATGGTAATATTACATGCATTTTTAATACTGGTATATTTTGAATTGAGGTATATAAATGTGAAATTAAAGAATAAAAATAATGGCACTTTGAGTACTGAACCCACTTGTGAATATTCGAACTCTAGAATGAGTAGAATCAGGTACTAGGAAATCATATCAAATTTGATTACATCGGCCACTCGTAAGAATCATGTGTTTATATATGATATTAACTAGGGCATGCTTCAGGTGCCAACAATCCCATACCCGAGTGGTAAGGGATCCTGCTTGGCATCCAAGAGACCCAGGTTCAAAACCAATTGGAGGTGAATTTCTAGGGTATTGTAATAGAAATGTAGCATGAACTATAGTAGGAATTTTAGTAGGAATTTTAGAAAGCACTGTAGCAGGAACTGTTCGGTACTGTGGTAGCCGGACTATTCACCTGATTTGGGCTTTCGGGCCACCGGTTTGGGACTACGGTTCTCAGGGCCTTCAAGACATCAAAGGCCTTCAGGCCACAAGGCCGTTGGGCTATTAAAGTCCATGAAGTAGCCTAGTTCACAATGAGCATGCCCTAGATGAAGATCAGAGGACCAGTAGCTGTCACAAAAAGTAGAGCTAATCGGATTGGAAGAATGAGAGGGTATGGCAACCGCCATCACAACCAGGCACCGTGCAGCTTTGTATGGGGAAATGCTAGCTGATCAGCAATGCAGGTGGGGAGATAAAGGCAACCAATGATGCAGATGCTTGGGAGGGGTAATTCTAGTGGTCTAGGCCTACGGGTCATGCATTGATCATGGTATGCCTCTAGGCCTTTGGGTCATGTTTACGGATCATGTCGGGCATTGTGCCTTGGGCCTACGGGTCATGTACGGGTCCCCTTCAACCCTTAAAAGGGGGATTATCTATAATAAAATAAAAAGAAGGCCTTCGGGCCATTTAGGCTTTTGGCTCCGATAAGATCTTAAGTTAGTAATGGGGTATGTGTGTCATCGGGAACCCTGCAGTTAGTGTAGTTAGACTATAAAAAATGATAAAGTAATTACTAGTTATTTTTCAATTGTACTTATTTCATATAAAACTATATACACTTGATTTTGACTATACTAGTCTTGGAAATTGTTGTTGGTGGCCTACTAAGTTGTACCCACACCCTATCCGGACCCCCAGATTAGTACCCAAATAGATTATATTGTTGCAAAATTGGATAAGGGCGGTGGTCTTGGTATGGATTTCTCATTTATAATAGTGTTAGGATGAGGGGACCAGACATGGTTCCGAACCTACTTGGGGAGTTATAGTGTCTTTATATTCAATTCCATTATAGACACATGATGCATATATTTTCATAACATGTTTTCCCTTTTAGTTGAGTATTGTATTTCTAATTTTCATATCTTGTGACATGAGTATTTTTATGGTTATATATTCTTATGAATTTATATATTTAACTCAACTGATGTTTTACTCTGATAAATGAGGGAATAGTCTCCCCATGACTAACTTACCAGACCCTAGCTTCTAGTCTGTAGCATCTACCATACAGGGACTTACGCCTGAGGTCATGTAGAGAATGGGATCGGGGTACCATCACATGGAACCCAGGATGGGATGTTACAATCAACACTATCCGTTATAATTTATACATATCAATCATATCTTAATCCAAACTAAAAACCATTACAAGGAATTATCTTCCAATAATATTCCAATATAACCAATCCATTAAATCACTTTTCTATTTAATAAGTTCCATTTAACATATTCTTTTAAATTCGCAATAAAAAAAATATACCGACTAATGCTTATATATTTCATATTCTTGAATTCAAATACATAAACGCTTCAATTATTCCTCCTCATCCTTATGATCTTATCCATACTTCATCGTATTATTCTATAATACCTCTTTCATATAATATGAAATATGAATCACGTATTAACATTTTAAAAAATCAATTTTATCAATATTTCGACATTTATCCCAAAAAACACTATTACAAAATCCAAAAGATCTCACGAGTTATTTTTATTCTCCTAATAATGAATAGAAAACCCATTATGAACCCACTTAGGAAATTTATTTTAATAATTCCCATACATTCCAAATTTAAAATATTCATCCATTGATAGTGCCTTATAGAGTCTAATATCCCCATATATTGTGTAAATTGAAATTTTCAATTTTTCACAACAATCGCTTAGTTTGTGTCCTTATTATCCAAACATAAACCTTTTCTCATTTGTCTGATAAATTTGATGGAGTGTTTTTCATATTCTTGAATTGTATGAATCTAAAAATCCATTCCTACTTGATCTATACTACCCAAACTATAAACTAACACTATGTTTCTCTTCTTTATGGAGTACAAGAGTTGGTTAAGCTACAGTTTTTATCATATATCATGAAAACTAATTTGTAATAAACCCAAGATCCTTAACTCCGATCATCATCCAATTTCAATTTGCATAAAAAAAATTCCATCACAATCAATGTTACCCTAGTTATATCATTTCCTAATATTTACTAAGAACAAAAAGAATAGTGTGAGATACACTTATCATAGTGGAAGGTAATATAATCAGGGAAAATCACATACAATATGTTAATATAATAACAATTTATTATAAAAATATAATTTTTTTTTGATTTAACTGGGTCATCCATGATCATCATCTATTAAATCCATCATGATTGTTTATAAAGAGTTTGGTAATTTCCAAAGCAAGTCCCACGAATATTTCAAACCATTTCTAGATCAAGGCCTACTATCGTGTACTAGGTGATGATGGAGTGAAACTCAATGAACCCTTTTTATAGTTATGAACCATAGGTACAACTATTCTAGATCCAAATCTATATGTAGTATCTAGATTGGGATTTAATTACATTGAATCAAATTTTTATATACTTTATCAAAATTCTAGTACATTTCCAATACATTGACCCATCCTTTTAATTATAATTAGAGACATACATAGATGTATCATTTAATATATCCATAGGGATATAACTAAAGATTTATCATAGTAGTTTATAATGGTTTACAAAACCATTCTGTTGATAACAATTATAGTGAGTTAGGATTTTCATACATTGATATTACATATTTTTATGTTAATAATCATTTAATTACAAAAACATAGACCGGATGACCATAATAGTTTAGTATCTTTTGGTATTAGGAATCAAATATTCATAATTCTTAAATGATCTTTAATGTGTCCTACAATAATCTTTCTATTATTTACACTTCATAGTCATACCCTACTTCAAACCATTCTTGATGACCTTGGGTAAATGAATTATAAGAAAGGGTGACCCCAAATACCCTTGGAGGGTAATCAAGTGGGATATATAATCCTAACATGAACATAACATAAGTATAATATGAGCATAAAATTTGAAAATAATACCTTATATATCTAATACAATAATATTGATTCAATAAGTAAAACATTACACTCATAAGAGGTTAATAAAAAGGGAATCAAAGAACATGATCCATGAGATAATAACATTGTAATAAGTTATAAAAATATTCCATACAAGGAATTATAAAAAATATTATATAAAAGTTACCAACCAATACATTTATAACATGTTAGGCTTCGGTTTACCACCCATATACCTACATTTTACTTGGGATTACCTCCGTTGTACCCTCTTTTGGGCTTGGGATAACCTTTCATTTAACCATTATCCAGATTGGAAAATCCACACACGTACCCTCTTTTTGAGGATTCAGAATACCACTCATGTACCCTATTTTTCAGGATGGGAGAAACCATATGTGTACCTCTTACGTTTTTAGAAAATTTATAGTATTACAATTCATTAGAGGGAGATATAGTCCTAACCTATCACTTAATAAAAATAATGCATATATTTTCCACAAGGTAATAACTGATACATAAAATCATAACAAATTAAATGAAATGGGAATTATAAAAATTTTAACATATTATAACATATGGAAAAATATTGGTTTTATAATCATTTAATCATAGAATAACATGTGATAAAGAATCAGGATTCATAATAATTATATTATTGTTTAACCTATGGAAGTGAAATGGGTTTCATAGACACCATGTTATAATGAACCATTGAAACAGAGAATTACAATGTAATACATGGTTTATATCCCTAGTAATGAAAATGTAACGTAAATATATTCCATATTATAAGGAAAATAATTATGAATGATCATTTGAATCATTTCTTGATGGAAATATATCTTTTATTGAATATAATATATTTAAATCATAAAACCTTATTAATAATAACTATCCATTAAAAACATTCGATGATTATAAAAGAATATTTGATAAATAATTTAAAACATTTCATGATGAAATTAACAATTACACTATGAAAAGAAACATTTTATATTATATTTTAAAAAATATTTCGAAAACAATGTTTTTGAAGAAAAAGAGTTTTCGACCAAAAAAATTAATTTTTGGAAAAAAATATTCTTTTAAGATCTTAAGTAAAAAAGGGAGAAAAATTAAGGTGAATAAAGTATAATCATGAAATAAACAAGGTTTAATAAAATTCATGAGTTTTTTGAGATATATAATATAATATTTCATCATTTGGAGTATAGCTATATGCAATTTCGATAAATGATGAGATTTTTGGATAATAATCATTCCAAATTGGTATGTTTGAATCATAAGTCCCATTAAATAATAATATTAAATTATTATTATAAAACCATTAAAATAATTATATTAATGATATAACATGTAAAAGGGGTAGTATATTCACCATTTGGAGAGGTCAGATACATAACATAACTTATATCGCAAAGAAGAAAAATTGAGACAATAATATCTTATTGATTTGTTAATTTTTTAATGGTAAACCACCAGAAATAGAGATCCTAAATTCTATACCTAAATCCCAATGATGTTTGGTTTATGAATCTTAAAAAAATTCATCGGAAGAATATAAACCACCAAAATAAATGGCTGGTGAATATGACATGTGTCTTCTGGGACTACAATGTGAGCCGGATATCCCATTCCTTATATCCTGACAAGATTTGTACAAGTTCAAACCTAAAATATAATAAATATACATTTATTATACATTTATTACATAAATATACCCATATTTATCATTCCATATATGATTCATTGTCATATTTTATTAATCTTTTATCAACATTTTATGTTTAAAGTTAAATTATAAGAAATAACAACTTCATTTTTCATATATATTTTGGATTTGTATTATTGGTAATTTAACATTGATCATGAATCCATAAATTTTAAAATTATAAAACAAAAATAAAAAATAATATATATTTATAAAAAAATTAATATTAATCTATTAACTTTAGTGATATATAATGAAATAAATCGTTCAAGGAGATGGTTGGTCGTACGTATGCATGAATGTTTTTTCCATTTTTTAGACGGACAGAACATTAGAAAGGTAAAAAATATATCACCATTAATGAATCATTATTATTTCATATATATCATATATATTCATTAAATATATCTTTATTACCTCCCATGTTATGTATTGGAGAGAAAATACTCACATCCTTTCTAGAGGTGGTGGTACGTCGTAGATCCGAACGACATTATTTTATCCCCTATGGAAGGGAAAATAAAAAGAAATTTATGATATAATGAATTAATATGTAAATTTATATGATAATAATAATATATATTCTTTATATCCAACATCATACCCTATCTTGTGAGGTGGTATTATAAAAATTAATGACATCAACTCATGAGGCGGTAGTCAAAATGAGTCACGATTGATGAGTTCATAACCCATTTCATAGAAGTGGTGGTTGTTGTAGGTAATTAAATTAACATAACCATATATAATTATTTTTAAGATAATTATGGTATTATGTAATCATTTTTTAATAATTATTCAATGATTTGGAGAATGAAATAAAATTAAGATGCTCTTTGAAAAATGTTACATCTTCTTCAGGCATCCTTTATATGATTTCACTCAATACAACCTGTATTAGAATTATTTAAAAAATTAATTATAACATGAGATTATATAAGTAGGGAGGTTATTGTTTGTGGTGGTCTGAGCCAAATGTATGTATAGTTGTAAAGATGTTATTACAATGAGAAACCCTTGACAATTGTGGAGGCATTCAATTTTTATAAATACACAAAAGTATTCATTTTTTGGATGTCATACAAACCGCAATTTCATAAGAAATAGGTCATTAAAACATTTTAGGAACTATATTGTATATAAAAATCTCTACCATAAAAAGTAAACAGAGTTTTTATCATTTTATTCTTTGTTCATTATGTTTGATTAATTATACCATTTCATTTTTTTACCATGAAAACTTGTATATTTTTATTTACATGAGTAATATATCACTTAAGAGTAAAATATTAGTGGGGTTATTTAAAATTATTTATACCTACTTATTAAAAATATTAAATAAAATTTATTAAATAAAAATACCATGTTTTTTAAATATTAATTTTTACACAAGCACATGTAACACGCAAAAACCCTGTTATAACCTTAATCTTTGTAACTAATTTTATCTGTTCTCACTATTCGTTATTACAAAAAAAATGTTATTATATTATAAGTTAGTATAATTTAAATTATTTAAACTATTTCCCCAAATTTAATTTTCAGAAAATTAGAATCTTATTTTAAAATTAATCTCAGAGACGCAACGAGAAAGTATGTTTTTAGAGAAAAAATGTTCAATGCTTTTCAATTTTATTATATCCAATTAAATTTGAAATCTAATAAAATGGCCTATATTATACATGAAGATTTACTAATGAACTAATTTTACATTAAAAAAATCTTGAAATATAATTTATCTCTTTAAATAAAATAACTAAATGTTTGTTTGAAATTATATATATTTTTATTTTCCAATATTCATAAAACAATATTATCTCCCAAAAATATTGAAATTTACTCTATGATTTTTATGATATTAAAATTTAAATTATATAAGTTATTATGTATAATAAATTTCCTAAATGTGGTAAAATTAAATTTTAATATAAGTGTCCCAAATAAATAAAAAATTATTTTTATAAAATATAGTTATTGACATAGAATTGGATTTATTTATATATCATGTCTTGAAAACACACAAAAATAAATAATTAAAATTTTATTTAATATATCTTATCTATTTCAATAAAATCATTTATCAAAATTATTATTCTAATTTATTAATGTAAAAACAATTATGTCAATAATTTTTTTTCGAACAAATGATTTTTAATATTTTTAAAAAGTTATTATTTTATTTTATAATTAAATGGTCATAAAATAATTTAATATATATATATATAAACAATATATTATATGAATTTGTTTATTATTATTCATACCCACTATTTCAATGGCTTGTTGATTCCTATCATATTAAATAATAATATTTTAATATTATGTCATGTTTCCTTTATACTTAGTGTTCTATGTAATGAAAGAAAAACATGGAATTTTCTGTAATAATATAGAAACATAGTGTTATGTAAAATTAATCAATAAATAATTTCTATGTGTAATGAAATAAAATCTCAACTTTTTGTGTAACACAAGATAATATTAGTGTCCTATGTAATAAAAAATATCTAATAGATAAAAGTCAATTGAAAAATATATTTCCAAAAATATTGGGGTGTTGTAGACATAAAAAAGGATAGCGAGAATTTATTATCGGATAGTTTTTATGTTAATACATATCCCATTGAATTTTTGAGAACTAAGTAGGTATCCAACCAGATGTTCTAAAATATTATCAATTCTTTAAATATTGTAGAGACCTTTGGTTATTGGTGTTGGACACCTAATGGTTATTTTATTTTAGAACTAGCTAGTAGTACCTTTGAGCCTAATGATAAAGGTAGGATATGAGTCACCTCATAATATTTATTCCATTCACCCAATGGTGACCATGATTTTTTAAACCTTGAGTGGCCATTATTGGCAGCTAGGGAGGAAACCTATTGTGGTGTACATTGTTTCTAGATGCTTGACCTGCTAGGGGACCAACGATGACCATCAGAGACTAGATGGGTTATTAAAGCTACCTGAGATTATATTTTGGATGTCTGGTGTGATATATACAGATTTATCGATTAATATTACTCATACTCTAAGTATGAAGTATTTAAAATTGGTGATTGTCCGTATTTTAACAAACAGAGCCTAATTTCTTCCCATCAAGGATTTCGTGAATGTTGAGGACCTCACAAGCTTGTATGTTTTCAATTTCATTCATATTTATGGAGAGACCTCAGAAATTTTTCCTTTATAAGATACCAATTTTACATATCCCATTTTGAAGGGATTCTAGGATGCATTGGGAACCTAGTTTAGGATGTAAATCACAAATCACCCCCAGACATATGGCCCCTCTGAGTATACCATAAAAACTCTTGAGGATATGATTCTAGCATGTGTTCATGATTTTAGCGTTTTAGGGGAATGAAATATTAAATTATAAGAGTATAATTATAATAATATTTACAGGTCCTTGATCAGGATGGCCCTGTTAGAGGCATTATAAGAGTGGCCATGGCAATCCCCATTGAGTTGGGATGAGATGAATGAGAGATATTTAGTTTGACTAGGCCTCATCCATGTTATGAGTGGAATTTTTAGGATGATTTTGAAATGTATACAAACATTCTAGTTTGACCATAAGTCATAGTGTGACCATCATTATTTTTATGTTTATGTTTGACGTGGCTGACATGTGTTTCTCTGGGTATGACTATAGTTGGCCCATTGTTGAATGGGAAAACATGGGAAGTGGGAGCCAAGTTATGTTAAGTTACTTCATTTCATATTTAATAATGGGTAGGTAGATATAGAGACCCTATTATTTTCCACACACCATTACATGGTTATATGTATAATTATCCATCATATTATAAGATGATGATCGTAATGTCTAGTGTCTTTGGAAGATTCGGTAAAAAATTAAAATCATAGAAAAATATTATATTTAATCTCCATAATGAGATCTTAACATCAATTGAGATCCTATAATATAATTGGATAACCTACAGAATACATGAAAAAATTGAAGAGCTAAAGACCAAATAATAAAATATCATAGGAATAAAATGTTGCACATGGGTTAGAAAGCATAACATGATGAAATAAAAGTCATGAAACATGAATAATCAAATGGAATAATGTCAAGTATAACATGGGAAAAACTAATCCTGGAATCATATTAATTTGTAAAAAATATATAATATGACATAAACATGTGTCATGGATAACTATCAAGACTATATAGCTTATTGGAAAAAGTCCTGTAATGGAATCAGGTTCACTCCCCCCAACACGACGTCTCTTGAGAATAAACACTACCCAATGTATTACACTTCTATAGGGGATAAAACATTATAAAATGTTAATGAATATGTTTTCCACATTAATAATCATACATAATTAATCAAATATAACATAATCTATACCTATGGAAAAGTTTGGGTTTCATACTCATGTCATAAGGCATTACAATTGGGCATATCACGAAAGTGACCATGAAAGAATTGATTTAGAACAGAAATGGACAATAATAAAGGAAAATAGGTATATATAATGTTAAATGGAGTCGAACTGAATTGAACCCATTTTAACATAGTGTTTAGGAAACTTTATAAATAATCCACCTCAGTGTACTTTCAATGGAAAATATTAAAGAGTCTTTAAAATGGAAAGACATAATTATTTGAAAAAAACAAAAAAATTAACAATTAAATTTTTTTGGATATAATGAGTGATTTTATAATGAAAATGGTTGCTAAAATATAGTTTGTATACCACATGATAATGGTTAATAAATGGGGATATTCCCTTTAATCGGTCATTTTATATGGAAGATTTGAGAATGGAATGTTTTAAAAAAACATGTCATTCCCATCAAAGAAGGGTGATCTGATCTAGATATTTGATTTTGGAACATATTAATAGAATTTATAAAAATTGAATAACAATAATTAATAATTACATTGATGTACATATATAGAAAGAGTAACCCATAGGGAAAATGGGGGTTTAGGTAGAATCCCTCACCTTATATCTGAAACGATTCTCCACATTATCTTAATGCCCTGAAAAATCTAATCAAATTAATTAATTAATAATTATAGATAATTTTATTCATAATGGTTATTTATTTTAATTTTATTAATTTTATTGATTTCTTTTTTAATGAGTTATAGTTTTCAATTTCATCCTTTGGGTGTTTACTTTTTTTTCACGAATGGTTTGCTTGTGTTAGAGTATGAAATTTCATGTAAAATTAAATTTGAAATATATAATTTACGTTATATATTATAAAATATCATCCTTAAGCTAAAATTATATTCGAAATATTTTTTATATATGGTATTATCATTAACCATTAGATAAAATATTAGTGATAATCGTTTGCATGATTTTAAGCGGTTTTTTCTCAAAATGAACTTGTTTTGTTTTAATATTTAACATAATGTGTCTATAACTATTCCATAAAATCAAATAAGATACAATACATATATATTATGTTTTTAAAAATTAAAATTGTTTTATGACTATGAATGAGGGTGTTAATGGAAAATGAAATTTTTTCATCCTCGAAGGCGATACATTAACACCTTATGGATTACATTTTCATTTCCAGTGTAAAAGAAAGTGGATAGTGGGTTTTATAATGTATCATTACATTAGAATAATAAAAATACTTTTTATGAAAGGTAATTCACATTTCATTCCATTTTAAATAGTGGAGTTGAGGAGATAATTAGAAAAAAACGAATCTGAACAGTAAATCCAAGAAAATGAATGATGAATTTATCTATTGAATTTCTCCTCCTTGAGAACCACATTTTAAGATTAGTTTTGTTCTATATTTGATACTAAGAGCCCTATAAATGGGGGATATGATTGGAAATATATTTTATAAGAATTTTTAAAATGATCAATGCTTGAGAGGTGTGATGAGAAGAGGTGGTGAGTGGTTGTATTTGGGGGGAGGGAGTGGTGTTTTCCAAAAATTTTATTCATTATTTTGTTATATTGGTTCAAAACTATGAATTGTTTAAAAATTATCAAAAAAATATAATAAAAAATTAATTTATTCTCGAGATTATTGTTCTTAAATCATTTATGACTCAATGAATAGTGAATTTAACATATAATGTATATATATCTTAAATTGTTGTACGTTACTAATAACTAAAATTCAACAATTTTAGAAAAAAAAATTCAACCTATCATTTTTCAACATGTTTAATTCAATAATAAACTTTATTTTATGAAAATAATTTTTTAAATATGTGAAATTTAATTTTTAATTAAAATCATTAATTAATTGGAAAATATAGGTTTTAAAATTATAACTGATATTGTAACACTGTGATAAATTAATTAAGGTCTCAAAAATTTATCTTCAAATAATATGGAAAAAATTTTATTTATTAATATATTTTAAGATAATAAATTTTATTTTAAATCATTATATTTATTATAATATATTAATTATATATTTATAACTTAGAAAAACACTAACACCAAATTAATAATTTTGAAAACATTTATCTACTTATTCTATGATATAATTATATCAAAAATTCATTTATAGGATGCATAATTTTTATTTATACTTTCATGGGTGAGGTTACTATTTTATGTTTTATTTTACTATTCATAAGGGTCATGTAACTATTCCAAAGGTCAAGTTACAATTCCATTGGTAGTAGTTCTATAACTTCTATAAACTCCACTTATTTGATTTATTCTTGATTTATAATGTTTGTATTGTGTTATTAATGTTATTTTATCTGATTATACTATATTTCATAATTAAATGAAGGGAATTTCCATTGAAATTTTTTTGGGCCATTAAATTTTTCCCCCCTTATGAAATTTTTCCCTTGAGATTTCATTTTACATTCTAAGTTGATAATAGGTGTGGGTACTTATCCTTCACCGTTTCATTAGGTTCCCATGTTTCCCCATCATACATATGGTTACAACATGGTACATTGATCTGGTGAGTACTCTTGTTTCATGGAATATTATCTTTAAAATCCATGATCTTCACAGGCTGCTAAACATATGAGATAACATATTTCAACTGTACCACCACTAAATTCATTCCTTTTGAAGGATCAGGTAGGTACTTCTCAAAAGGAATATATAGAATACATCGTGTACATAAGACATGGTTGGAGGATGTTCTAGTCGATATGCCACATCTCTGACATGGTCAGAGATCTTAAAGGGGCTGATGTACTTGAGACATTGGATTCCTTTCATAAAAAATCTCATGATTTTCATTCATAATGATATGTGGAGGAATACAATGTCTACATCCTAAAACTGAAGGTCTCATCAATGATTTTCTTCAGAGCCCTTTTTTGTATTTTATCTTCCATGGTGTGATACTGAATGGTATTTACCCTTTCCACAATTTGATTAACTAGTTCAGGTCCTAGCTTCTTACATTCACCAACCTCATCCCATATTGTCTATGTTCTATATATTTTCTCATATAAGGCATCACATTGTTGGAATCTTGACATGGAACTATTTTTTTAAGAGAACTCCACTACAGGCTGAGGTTGGTCCCATTCTCCATTGATGTCCATAGAACATGCTCTCATCATGGTGTCTAGTTTCTAAATAGTCCTATTAGATTGTCCATTAGTTTGAGGATGATAGGTTCTACTGATGTTCATCTCAGTGCTTAGATCACTTTTCATATATTTTTATACCATAGAGTTGGATCTCACATCTATATCATACACAATATATAATGGTACACCAATATTCTTTACCTATTCTCATATATATATTTGTGAGATTTGATCAGTTGAAAAATCCTCTCAAATTGAAATAAAGAGAGTGGTATTTTTAAGATGGACCATAACGACAAATATAACATTTTTTCCTTTAGATTTAATCAATATTCCTTTGAAAAACTCAATTGAAATTTTCTCCAACTTCCATGTTTGTATTTATAGTGGTTTCATCATCCCCTGAGACTTTTCTTCTGTTTAGCCATCAATTACTAACATACCATGCACATTGATGTATATTTAGGGATCTACGTTTTCAATTTCTCCAAATAATAGTTCTCCCAGAGCACTCAATATATATTTTTTTATTCAGGTTAGAATAGAGAAGGTTTATCTACTTTTATCTTTTATAATCTCTTACTCTCTCTGGATTAGATGGTGCACATAGTCATTTAGGATAGAAAAGGCACAAGACCAGGCTATTATTGGCCCCCAAAAGAATAATAAAAAAAGGTGAAGCTGACAAGGGTGGGGTGGGGTAATAATAATCACCCACATAAAACCATAGACACCCCCAATAGTCTTGTATTAAATCATACAATTCCTTCCTCATCATTTTTAAACTCTGATTATTCCCCATTTTTATAGAATCAACCTTATTCTATATTTATTTATAATTTCCTTGAGAATCCTTTAATTTTTATATAAGGTATGGTTGGGAAAGAATTTGTGAAATGATTTATGATATACCTTTTTTGATGATTCCCATTTCCATCCATTCTAGTTTTAAGAATATTGTATATTTCTCATGTATATGCATCGATAAAGATGCATGATACTTTAAACATAGAATCTATACTATCTTATTTTCCATACAAGGATGGTAGTGGATTGAGTAGTCATAATCCATGATGAGATATAACCTTATTTATTGGAAAATATTAAGATCGTTCTATGTGAATATTTATTTGAGACACTTTTGGTCAGTTTATGTCTCACACTTCTCCACATAGAGGTAATATCACTATATTTTCAATGAATTGATCAGAAATTCAAATTTCAGATCATGTGTGGGATAGTTTGGCTCATGAATTTTCCACTTCCTTGAGGCATAGGCTATCAATTTAACAGTTTTAATCGGTTTATGGACTAATTCAATTTTTGAAGCATCAAGTTAAAATAAAAAGAGTTCTCCAATTTTGGGATGTGTGGGTACTTGTTTAGTGATTAGCCACTTTTTTAAAATCATTTAAATAGTCTTAACATTCACTTGTATAGACAAACATTAATCCATTCTAAGTCAGCATGGTTAGTGGATTTGATAACCCTGAAAATTTATTCAATGAAAATCAATGAAACACTAATAATTCAAGGAAGCTACAAATCATTATTACAGATATTAGTCTATGAAATTATTCTATTACTATTATCTTATAAGGGTCTACATATATCCCTTTAATGGGGATTACATGCCAAAAATATTTTACTTCCTTAATCTAGAAGTCAAATTTAATATACATTTCAT
Source organism: Viscum album (assembly GCA_963277665.1). Classification (NCBI taxonomy): domain Eukaryota; kingdom Viridiplantae; phylum Streptophyta; class Magnoliopsida; order Santalales; family Viscaceae; genus Viscum; species Viscum album. The sequence goes on along the minus strand of OY728159.1, from coordinate 594,770,857 downwards.
ATAGTTTATCCCTATACACAAATTTAATTGTATTATTAAAATGCTCTTATTTTCTCTCCGTACACTTGGAGTATATAATAGTATCTTCAAAATATACTACCACAACTTTTCTTGAGGTAATCCTTAATGACTCTATTCATTAGTTCCATGGTAATTGTTGGAGAATTAGTGACTCCATAGGGAATCACTATTACTCATAGTCTATATAAATAGTTTAAAAAATAATCTTGGGAATACATTTTTCATCGGATTTAATTGGTGACATCTCGATTGAATTTCCACCATAGAGAAATTATTGGGCCCACACAGCTAACCAAAAAGACATTTATCAATGGAAGGGGATAGTTCTTCATTATCGTGATTTTTTTATCTCACAATAATCAATGAAGACACACAATAACTCATCCTTCTTCTTGTTAAATTGGACCAATTCACCCCAAAGTGAAGCACTCGAGCATGAAAAATCCTAGTATAGATGATTCTACAACTACTTCTTCAGTTCTTCTATCTGAAATATGTCCATTTTATATGATTTCTCTAATATTACCAGAGATCCAAAAATAATTTTAATATATAACTCAACCTATCAATATAGAGGAAGACCACAAAACTCATTAGGGAACCCATCTGTGTAGTCCCTCATAACCGGCATGTATACAAGCATGATTCACTCATTATACTTAATAATTCTAGTGAGATGTTATTTCTCATAAGGAAATATTATCCAAAATTTAGATGATGATTCGGAATGAGATCCATCTTCATCATTAAACTTGTATATAATGAGAGGATTCCTTAGTATGTGAGGAGTGATATCCCTCTATCTAAATTATATGTTTGATTTATATAAAGATAGCCATACCTTTCCCCATATAGAATCAAACTCATCAAAAGGGATTAGAATAAGATTTTTTGGTAGGTTCAGTCCAAAAATGTTAACTGGGGATGATTTATAAAATGTGGATGCAATAATTTCCCCATTTTAGTCTATTATAGATAAATAAACCACTAATCTATGAGGTGGATGTAACGACCAAAACATTCATTAATGGAAATTATACTTTATCTAATTAAATGTTTATTATGTTTATATAAAATGTGAACTTCATTGGTTTTATGTATCTCTAATATAAAATATAGTTATGAATTGTGATAGTTGTTAATATATCCATTGAACGGTGATTACGTGATTAGTATAAATATTGGGATTTGACAAATCCAATTAACTTAGACAAACGAAGTAATGGCCTCATCCAGTAAACTTTCCCTGTAAAAATCCCATTTGTCGGAGCTCGAAAGGAAGGCGGTTTCAGTGGTCTTCGCACTCGACCAAGCCCAATACGAGTTTGATCTTGTTAATCTTTACTGGAACAGACTACAGGAGAAGTGGAAGTTAATAATGATTACCACCCGAGCGATGTTATCCGAGCCACCCCAAGATTCTGTCACCATTACACACCATACCCTTGAGTCTTATGCTGGTGTTAATAGGGGTTACGTAACAAGAACGTAGCACTATGAATATGTACATTATTTTTGTATAAATAATGTGAATTCATTTTATTATTGTTACTTTGTAAATTATTTTTAAAGCACAAATAGTAATTTTATTTAATATTCAACTAAGAAATATATTTTTATGAATTAAAAGAATTTTTATTTAAATAATATCTTAATAATTTATTTTTATAATTAAAATAATTATTATTGAATATAAATTATTATATTATTTTATGAATGCAATTGTAATTTATATTAAGGTTTGAATGCTGTTTTTGTCAAAAACCAATGAATTTTCAGTAAATTTTGGTTTTAAATATAAAATTACAAATTCAATTATTAATAAAATTATTTATATAAAATGAATATTATTTTTCGAATTAGGATGTCGAAATTAATCAACAACAAAGTTTTTACAATTTTCTGAGATAGTCGAATGTTTTGGTAAAAATTAAATATCGTTTAAATATATAATGTGTTTTATGGAATCATAATGAACCAATAATGATGTAATAAAATAATATAAACAATATTTTCGGCCAATAAATGTTTTACCATTAAAATAATTGGATTTTGGGTTTGTTTAATTTATTTTACAAAGCATTAGTGGACCCTTCATGGATTATAAAACATTTTCTCTTTTTAAAATGTTTTCGTTGAGAGTGTGAATCACCTTCACATAAGCAACCCCATTATGTTAAGATTTTAGGCCATTGGACATATAAAATATTAATTTTAACTCCACATTCGAAAAGAAACATGGGCAAAAACCATGGGATTGTTTGTGGTTTTGATTAGTTTAATGTGAGGTGTCCCAAAAAAAATAAGAATCCCCCCTCCATTCCTATATAAACCCACACAAGCTCACAATTATTCTTCACTCAAAGACATTGTAGTTCGACCAACATGTTCCCTACTCTCTATAGAATCCTACCAAGGTACCCCAAGCACCCAAAATTACTCTCTCAGTCCTCTCCCAATCCTTTGGGATCACACATCCAAGTAAAGGATTTCTTTCTTTCTCATTTTTGTCCAATTTTCATTAAGTTGTTATTCCCTTTTTTTAATTACAAATGTTGGGGTTTGATTTCACACCTTACCCGTACTTCCCTATTTATGGTTGGATGATGGGATACCCCTTTCTCTCTCACTAATGCCTCCTTTTTACACCTGTTACCATGCCGATATTCCATGGGGGATTTCCCTCTCCTCATTTACATCCAAGTAATTCATTTGTATTATGCATCTAAATTACATTATTTGTGTTGGGACATGTATATATACGACCCTCCTTAATTTCAAATTCTTGTAAATATGATTATACACCCTTTTAATTTTCATAATCCATTTTTAACGATTTCTTATTTCACACCACTATACTGCCGAAATTGCACTACGATTTTCCATGCCAATGTCATTGTGTTGTGAATACCATGCCCACTTCTCTATCAAGGGTATTCACCTTTATGCCCATTTCTCTATCAAGGGTATTCACCTTTATGCCCATTTACATATTGATTATGAAGATCCATGTACTTATTCGACATCCCTTTATCATGGAATAAATGATGATGATTGATTCAATGTTGTATGATTCATGTGGCACACTTAAGAAAGAAATGAAATGTTTAAGAAGGGTGTGTCCTGATAGCGCTCAAATGCATTGGGTAAAGTATAGTATCCTTATACGTCATTTGAAATGGGAGTTGAATCCTAATAATTCAACTGAAATGAGGTTTTACTCATGCTTCAGGTGTAATAAGTGTTTACTCATTCTCCATGTGCAATGAGAATTGTCCCATGCTAATTCCATGTTAAGTGTTGTTGCCACATTTCTATGTTATGATTATCATGATTTATCATGCCTTTATGTTAATGATTCTATTTTTCTCCATTGATATGGCTATTTTCTAACATGTATTGTATTCCTCATGTTAATACATGTTTATTCTTTTATTAGGCTGTATAGCTCACCCTTTTTTCAGCATGTCCTCAAGTTATCCTAAGCAATGCTAAGTGTGTGGGAATGTAGTGGTCGTTTAAAGGAATTTTCCAATAAAGATGTTGTATATTTTATGTTCTATGCTATTATGTAATGTTCTGATGCCCCAAATACACTAGACCTCTCTATCATCTATGTTGTATCAAGTGAAAAGTTTATGTAATAAATCAGGATTAAGTGTGTAATAAAAAGCAGGGTTGTTAATATTGGGATCAGAGGATAAGTTTGGTTGTTTTTGGGATTAGGATTAGAAAAAACTATTGAATACATAGAGATAATAATATGTATAATAAAAACATCCCTAATTATTGGTGTGTATTGATTAAGTGGTTTATCAAACAAATACTTCCCTGTTTGGATATGAGAATGTAGAGGCGGCTTAGGCATAGATGCATCCTTGGAGTAAAACCCGAAAACATCGCATTGAGAAAGACTCGAAAGGGAAATGGTGCATGACAAGATGCCTTGCATCACTCTTGGTAAAGACCCTCCTGTGGGGTATTATTTGGTATATTCACCAGCTTAGAATGAACCCTTATTAAGGGAATGAAAATAATTCTCCAAATGTTAGAAAGTAGATCATGGATAGCATAGATTGAAGCCTATGGATTCATAAGTTAATGAAATAAATGTTATTTATAATTCATCTCTTTTTTACTTGGATTACCCTTTATGTGTTACCCATAAACTTCCTTTTATTCCATCCAATGTATGTTAATAGAAGAAATCAGGAAAACTACTGATGAGAATATCAATGTGATGATGGTGCTAATGAGATGCCAAATCCGATGGGAGCGGGAATCACAAACATTGTCACACTTCTCTCCCAGTTAACTCAATATTCAAATAGAATCACGCGATAAGAGGAAGGTTCAACCCACCCCCACCCCAAAAATGAACATGTTTCTATCGAGAGCTTCAGGATACAAATGCCTTCTACTTTTAACAGATCATTTGATCCCTCAATCGCCGAACAATGGATCAACTCCATTGAAAAGATCTTCTCCATCCATCCATGTTCTGAATAAGAGAAGGTTCTCCTGGATGCATATCATATGGAGGGTGAAGCTAATCAATGGTGGTCGTTGATCAAAAATACAAAGCATGAGGAGGATATTGAGGTTTTGTAATCGAAGGATTTCCAGATGATGTTTTCCGATAAATATTTTATGAGCACCCTCCGACATAAGATGGAAATAGACTTTTTTTCCCTCAAGAAAAAGGACGATGAATTTGTCAGAGCATACGAGGAAAACATCACAAGGCTACCTTGATATGCCTCTAGATGATTCGCTACCCCCTAATGCAAGTTTGACCACTTCTTTTGTGGGATGAAACCTATCCTACAAAATGTGTTTTCGATCCATGACTTTGACGACTATGAGGAAATTGTCTGATGTTCTCTCAAGGTTGAAATTGAGATAAAATAATATCAGGGGTATCATGGGGATAAGAAGAATAACATGGAATTCAATGCTGGCGGTCCGATGGATAAATTCAGTTGTGCTATGATGATTCAGTACCCCACTTCCCAAAGGTGCAGAAAGAAGCACCCTAGAAATTTCCTGAAGCGGGCATGGATATGAATTAGGTGTGGAAGAGAAGGGAACCAAGCTGTTAACATCCGAAAAGAAAAACCCATGGCTGAAATGGTTAGAAGAACACTCCATTCGATCCTAAACGGGTTGTTCCTTTTTACAACTATAAATAACTAGGTCATCTTGCAAATAAGTTACTTAAGTCAAGAGTTTTCGGAGGCAAGCAACAACTTCCAAGGTAGAAAGGGTAATATTTTTCTATCACTATTACTGAAGTAAACGCCGAAAACAATGTGGTGAATGGTACTCTATTTATTAATTTACGAAAAGATAATTTCTTTTTGATTTGGGTTCTATGCATTATTTTATATCCCAAAAGATTAGTATAACAATACCATCAACACCACAAATACTGGAAGTAATGATTTTAGTGAGTATGAAAAATAAGGAAGTTATTTCATTCCATGAATATAACTCATACCCTTTCATAATTTGTGGATTGAGTTTCCCAGAGACCCTCATCATACTACCTTGGGTGGAATTTGATGTAATTTTTGGCTTGGATTGGCTTTCCTTGTATAGATCCAACATAAATTGTTGTGAGAGGGAAATCACTCTCCATGTAGAGAATCTACCACTGATTCTATACAAGTGCAAAGAGGAAAATGAATCTTCTTTAGCTCCATTATCTCATGTGTGGATATTACTGTCCTATGGGAACTCGTATTTGGCTTAGATAATTGAGTCTAATGAGGCAACCATCCTTGAAAACAAGCCTATTGTGAGGGAATTTAATGAAGTGTTTCCTGAGAAATTTACAAGTCTTCCTCCTAGAAGAGATGTTGAATTATAATTTGATCATATACCTAGGGAATTTTCAATATCTAACAATCCATATAGAATGGAAGTTGTGGAGCTTGAAGAGATGAAAAAACAACTAAAGGAGAGTCTGGAAAAAGGGTTTATATGACCAAGTGCTTCACCATGGGCTGCACTAGTCCACATCGTCAAGGATAATGATGGGTCAATGCAACTTTGCATCGATTATGGTGACCTTAACAATATCATAATAAAGAAAAAGATAAATCCCCAATGAATCGATGACTTGTTCGATTAGATACATGGAACACAATATATATCCATGATGGATTTGCAGTCAGGATATTATCATGTAAGGATGATGAAGAAATATATCATCAAGACTGCTTTTTGCACAAGATACATGGAATATGAATTCAATGTAATGCCTCCTGGACACACTAGTGTTCCAACAATCATCATGGACTTGATGAATATAGTATTTATGTATTACGTCGAAAAATATGTGGTAGTCTTTATAGATGATATTCTGATATACTCAAAAAACAAGGAGGAACGTGAGGAGCATCTAAGAACTATACTAGAGACCTTACGAAAGGATAATCTCTATGAAATGTACATAAAGTGTGAGTTTTTGTTGAAGGATGTCTCATTGTTGGGCCATATCATCACAATCATTGGGTTATCTATGGATCCCTACAAAACAGATGCAATTGAGGGATGGATTAGGCCAACATTGGTAATATATATCTATAGCTTCTTTAGGTTAACAAGATATTATCGATGATTTTTGAGAAATTTATCACGGTCTTCCAACACTCTTACCAAGATAACTCGTAAGATAGTAAAGTCTGATTGTAGTGATGAATGAGAAGAAAGAATCTATGAGTTAAAAAGGAGGCTTATCATTGTACGCGTTCTCACATTACCCACAATTGGAGATATTTTAGTGGTATTCAGTGATGCTCCAAAGAAGGGATTGGGCTGTGTGTTGATGCAAAATGACAATGTCATTGCCTATGCATCAAGGCAACTGAATGTTCATGAGAATTATTATCCAACATGTGATATTGAGTTGGTTGTGGGGATCTTCAATTTAACATTTTTTTGGCATTTTATCTTTTGGGAGATTTGTGATATATATACGGACCACAATTGCCTCATGTATATATTCACACAGAAAGAGCTGAACATGAACCAACATTGATGGTTAGAGCTGATTAAAGACTATGACTACACAATCCATTACCACCCTGGGAAACCAAACAAGGCGGCAGATGCTCTATGTAGAAATGATCCAATGATTCTATCATTAATTAGAATTTTGAAGCATCCAATCTTCTTAGAAATTATAATGATGGTCATGGGAATCATAAAGAATGTAACAACATGAATACTTTCAAAAATGATTTCTGAACTGTATTTTTGGAAAGGTTAATGGTTGCTCAAAATGATGATGTTGGAATTCATAAAAAAGTGGAAGCTATCAGAAATGGGAAATCCTCATAGTTCAATGTTAATGAAGAAGGAGTTGTGAGATTTGGGAAAATACTATGTGATCCATCAAGTCCAGAGATGAAGAAGTAACTTTTGGATGATGCACATAGATAAAATTTCTCTATTCACCCTAGAAACAGAAAGATGTATCGAGATCTTCGAAAGGATTATTTGTAACTGCCCAAGATTTTATGAAAAATATTCTTTTTAATTTCACTAATGTCTTGTGTCATACGCTACACCAAAAGAAGCTTTCAAAACACGCATCCTTGACTTGCCTTGCATTACACGCAATCGCGACCTTCCTCGATAGCGTGTGTGGTACACAAAAACGAGTTTCACTAAACAACAATATGCTATTAAAATATTATTAAAACTGGCTGTTATGAATAGTAATAACCACTTTTTGAAACTTTGTAAATTTTATTTTTCAAAATGGAATTCATTTTTGGATTCGGAATATCGAAATTATCCTCGGGTGAAATTTTGGTATTTTTTTGAAAACTTTCAATTTTTGATGAATAGTGAAACCACTAAGTGGTAGTTAAAAAACTGAATTTTTCATAAAACATAATTTTACCACTTCTGTGAGTGGAATTTAGAAAATCCGAGAGACACGGTTAATATCAAGGACTAAAATTTGGATTAATGAGATGAAAATAATTTTTGGTGAAAAGTAACTTTTTACTTTTTTACCACAGTAAAAACTAAATAGGGTAATTAAGGGTACAAATGATAATATTATTAACCTAACACATGTCCTAAATCTATTGGACAAGTGTAATTCGACCAAAAACAAACATAGGAATAAAATATGACCATTTAGGCCCACTTGGATTAGATTAGGACATTTATTATTAATTTATTTAAAGAAGGGTTAAAAGAGGTAAAATCAAAGTTTATTTACTAAAACATTTTTAATATGGGGTTATACATAAGATAAATTCGACTATAAATATTAATTATAAAGATAAAAAGATTTACTACATAATTCTAGTTTATTTGTAATTTTTAGACAATAAATAATTTAATTTATTTATGAGACAACGATGATGCAGTAATTATCTTATTAATGAAATATTGACATAATTGATGTTATAAATACCCAAATAAATATAATTTGAGACTTTTTATTAATTAAACTAATTTTATAGGTTAATATGACATGTTGTTATTTATTTAATTAACATTTTTTGTACTTATCATTCTTTTATGATTTTCACAAAAATAAATTACTAAATAGTGTCAAAATTGACATAAAATAGTTTTAAAAAAAATATTATATTATTAATTGTTATTTTATTCCAAAAAATCTAAGGTTCGTCCAAATGACTTAGATAAGGTTATATATATTAATAATAAACAACTTGGGGTTCGTTTGGCTTCTTATAGTAAGTTTATTAACCTTATAGTGTAAGAACACAAGAAGACACGGTAAAAGTACAATTATTTAACTTAATGTTAAATCTAAATGATAAGGTTAAAATAGGAACCTAAACTTGTATAAATTATATTGGATGAGAGGATTTCGACCCATCCCCACCATAGCATCGAAATATTTCAATTCGGAGCTATTTAAAACCGAACTTGACTTTATAATAAAATAATATTTTTAGTTATTCCAAAGGTACCCCTCTCCTCCCTTATAAAAGGGCACCTCCTCCCTCTCCTCCTTACACCAATTTGAGCATTCAAGCTCGGAAAACCCCTACCAGAATCTCTTATCCACTTACCTAGTATAATCCTAGAGGTCCTGGCCTTCTTCAAAGACCATCCTTAGTTCTTTAAGTGGAGGTTAACTGAAGGCGCATCAAAAAGAGGTAATATCCCTTACCGATCTTTTTCAATCTCTTTCTTCTTCAACTTCTTCTTCTTTAGTTGTTTCGTGATAAAGTAATAACATCAGTATTTCTTATATATACTGATATGTTATTATAAATATTAAACAACTCTAATTAACCTTCTATCCATCCTACGGAAAAAGGAAATCACCGCGTGTGCGTACGTACGAAATACCGTCTCCATGCCGTGGTGTAATCTATTTTCTTACACCACCTTAATTGGTTGGGTATAATGGTATAATGAGTAACTATATATGATTATTATAAAGTTATATTAATACTAAAATAGTATACATACACTTCAACACAAGTTCACGATCATGAGAACGATATCATCGCTCGTGTGTACGTACGGACTACCGTCTCCACGACGCGATGAGATTCATTCTCCATGTTAACCATTTAAGAATGATTATAAAGTATACATAAGAAATAATAATGAAATATATGACATTATAAAGCTACTGGATTTATGTATATATGTATGTCATCTACTTACTTCCATTTAATATAGTAAGGAAAGAAAAACAACGTTCATGCGTACGTACGGACTACCGTCTCCATGAACGGTGTGTTTCATTTTATTTATCTATCTATTATATATATATATATATATACTGAATATATATGATATATAAATCATGTTTTATATTCTGGAAGTAACTAAATCATGATATAAGTAACAATAATGTCAATAACAACAAGTCCAAACACCTATGATAAATGAAACGATTTTACCCAAAACGCTCTTTAACATTGAATTTACAAAAGAACGGGTAAAATAAAGTCATAAGTGAACCATATATGATATCATAACAATTAGTATGATTCTGGAATAAGTCAATGACATTATTTAAATCATTATATAGGAGGTTCGGACACTTACGAAGCAAATCGGACCTAAGGTAAGGGAAATATCACAATCTCATTTTTATCCGAGATTGTTTATACTTTAGTATTTACTGGGGTGTATTTTATCATCCACATCCATGTTTCCCAAATATTTAATATTATTTCCATTGTCCTACAATTGTTTAAATCCTAATTTACTCTTTGGTGAGTTTTTAGTAAAAGATATGAAAGGAATCTTTTGTCGTTTTTCGTACGAGGTACTTTTTGACTTTTCTGACAGAAGTACAAAGAATGTTTTTTTCACTTATACAGCATGAATGGATTTTTAAAACAATATTTCCAAGAATCTTCCTTTACAGGTTTTCAAGTTTATTTTTAATCAACTTCTTTTAGTTTAAAATTGTATGACATGTTAAGAAAGGAAAATTGTTTTTGAAGTAGAAAGGATATTTTCCTAAAGAATGAATTTCGTTTTATCAAAATTATTTTCCATCTAAGATAATAAAGGGTTCTGTTTTTATCCCTATTATTTCATTGATTTGTTTATGTTGTGATGGAATTATTTTTATGAATTCCTTTATCGTATATGAATTGTTTTATGATGTTATGATGTTTAAGATTCCCATTTTTATTACATGGGTTATGCAATGATGTATGGTTTATGATTTTGTGGCACACATAAGAATGGTATCATTATGAGATGGGTGGGACCTATATCTCCCTCCAATGCATTGGGTAAAGATTTTATATCTCATGAGATAGACATGGCTGGAATGGTCTGTTATACCGGTTCAGTGAAACAGGACTGAAACGAGGGTGACTCGGTTCAGAAAGGGACTTTGTCCACTAAGATAGTCTTGGCAATGAGTCTTGACTAACAAGAAATGATTCTCTAAGATTATGTGTGAATGCCACTAAGTTTCATGTTTTATGTTATGATTATTGTGATTACATTTCACTGCCATGATTTACCCCATGTTATGAAATTATGATCTCTTTTGCAGGTTAAGATTTCCAAAAGTTATGTGCTTATGTGTATGATGTGATTGATATTTCTTTTGTTTACCCTTACTCAGCAATTGAGCTCAGCCTTTTATGTTTTATTTTCTCCAGGATATAAAGAAAGGTTTTAGGTATAAAAAAAAAGAAGATCTTTATGGGAGATGTTGAAGATCTTTCACCACGATTAGAAGATTATGTTCTGAGTTTCCAAAGACACTAAACTATTACGATCCTTGCATGTGTGTTTTTGTTATGTACTAAGTATTCCGTAAATGTAATGTAATGTAAATGTACGTCAAGCTTCGGGTCTCTACAATTGGTATCAGAGGAAAGGTTTAGTCAACCTTTGGAAACAAGGATGCGAAAACGTTAGTGAGATCCCTAGAGATATTTCTAAGGTATGTCTAGGGATGTCCCTAAGGATAAGTATACGTATAGGATATATTCCTAGAACTATGGTAACGAAATTAGATTAAACCAAAGATGTTAGATATTGAAGTTACCCCCCCCCCCTTTATTATGATTTTTGCCTCTCACACTATTCTTTTTGGGTTTTAGAAAATGGTTGGAAACAAGATGATTCACGATAATGGAGGATATGATGGACAATGGAATGATATTCTTCATGAGAAACCAAATGAAATGCGATTTGGAAGTCCAAACATCATTATTATGCCGAATCGGCAATCTCATAATATGATCAATAAAGTAAAATTTTGTCAGTTTCCTGACTCGGCTAATAAGAGAAAGATGGAGTTTCATGATGATCATAGAGGATAGAAAGTTCAATTTCCCCTATGTAAATCATGTGGGAAGAGGCATCAAGGAGAATGTTTCAAAGGAACTGGAAGATGCTTTGGGTGTGGAAAAGGACACAAAGCCAGTAAGTGCAAAGGAAAAGGTTCAGTTAACACCAGGGATGAGGATAATGGTATTTCTACGACATCAACAATGGTTAAATGTTTTAAATGTGTAATGTACGGGCATTATGCAAACCAATTCCCTAAGGGAAAGTCTCATGAAGAGAATCAGTATGGTCGTATGGGTAGTATTTATGTGGATGATGATGAAGAGACTACAAATGATATGTAAGATGAAAGAATTATTGAAGCTCGGTCAATGGTTTAAGAATATAGTGGAATGATTACATGTTTATCATGTGTAATTTTTTATAAGTAATCTCATGCTAATATGGAATAAAGAGACATCTATGGATTGTTACACTGTTGTCTTTCCTTGAGTTTTGAAAGTGTATGATTAATGTTACCAGTATCCATGAAAGGTTATTCATATATTTTTGGAATGTAGATGATATGCGCATAATGAAGGGATAAGGATAAAATTAAATGTTGGATAGTATTCATGAGCTCATGACTGATATATGGAGAAGGTTATATCATGGTTTGAGTATATTTAATTTTTGGATTTTGGTATGTGGAGAGTGTTAACTTTTAACTGCATTCATGTTTTCACTAAGGTTCAATGTGTATTCATTCTTCAAGAGAATACATGATTAAGGTATTCACATTTGACCAACAAGATATATCTTATGATATATGGGGGATAAATGATGGCATTCACGTGATTGTTCTGTGACATTTCAAGTAATCATTTTCTTTATACTATGAGCTTGGACCGAAGTATTTTAGATTAGCCTAAAGATTAGAATGTATTATGTTGGAAATAAGTTAGGATAAAACATTTTTCGATATTATTGATGGGATGTTATAGTAATATAGCTTTAGAAAAAGGACAACCTGCAGGACGGGCGACAACCCATCGCGTCGGACAAGGCTGTGGGAATCGAACCCACAACCGAAGTGCGACTGGCCTTTATCGCCTACCACTGGCCTACAAAAAGTCCATGTTTAGTAGAAACTAGTTTTATTATAATAATCAGTATGATATATGAAGTATAAGTCCATTTTAGGAACCATATATTATTAATCTCACTATAGAATGACTTATGTATATTTAATAACATTGGATAACCTTTTGTTTGAGACAGATGGAATGACCCGTCATTCTATCACATGATCTGCTAAGACTTCACGAATAACAAATTCAACTTCATTTATTTAAGAGATGAAGTAGAAATTGTTCAAGGCACGAACAACAGTGAGATTGTACCAAAATAAAGTAAGTATTTATTCTATTTCAAACTCTTCTACTTTAGGGAAACGATCTTGAAAACCAAAAAAGTAGTCCTAGTGCTCTTATATCTGATTAATCAGATGGTACCTTAGATCGTCACAAATTTATGGATTTGTGATTGTTGGCTTTTCCATAGCCATGTTCTCTACCACTCTCCATCAGAACATGATGGTTAGATTTTTTCTTCCATATCCATATTTTCACCTATGTGGATACCCAGTGATTAGTTTATTTGGGTAACCATTACGTTTCATACTTTCATTTTTAAAGATTGGTTTTGGTATTCCTTTTTACGATGTGGGTTTCTATTAAAGAAACTTTCGAATAGTAAACCATTTATAACCCCGATGAATTTCGAGGGAGAAATTCATTTTAAGGGGGGTAGAATGTTACAGCCCAAGATTTTATGAAAAATATTCTTTTTAATTTCACTAATGTCTTGTGTTGTACGCTACACCAAAAGGAGCTTGCACAACATGCATCCTTCACTTTCCTTACATTACACGCAATCGCGACCTTCCTCGATAGCGTGTGTAGTACACAATAACGAGTTTCACTAAACAACAATATGCTATTAAAATATTATTAAAACTAGCCGTTATGAATAGTAATAACCACTTTTTGAAATTTTGTAAATTTTATTTTTCAAAATGGAATTCATTTTTTTATTCGGAATATCGAAATTATCCTAGGGTGAAATTTTGGTATTTTTCTGAAAACATTCAATTTTTGATGAATAGTGAAACCACTAAGTGGTAGTTAAAAAACTGAATTTTTCATAAAACATAATTTTACCGCTTCTGTGAGTGGAATTTCGAAAATCTGAGAGACACGGTTAATATCAAGGACTAAAATTTGGTTCAATGAGATGAAAATAATTTTTGGTGAATAGTAACTTTTTACTTTTTTTACTACGGTAAAAAGTAAATAGGGTAATTAAGGGTAGAAATGATATTATTATTACCCTAACACATGTCCTAATTCTATTGGAAAAGTGTAATTCGACCAAAAAAAACATAGGAATAAAATATGACCATTTAGGCCCACTTGGATTAGATTAGGACATTTATTATTAATATATTTAAATAAGGGTTAAAAGAGGTAAAATCAATGTTTATTTACTAAAACATTTTTAATATGGGGTTATACATAAGATAAATTCGACTATAAATATTCATTAGAAAGCTAAAAAGATTTCCTACATAATTGTAGTTTATTTTTAATTTTTAAACATTAAATAATGTAATTTATTTATGACACAACGATGATGTAGTAATTATTTTATTAATGAAATATTGACATAATTGATGTTATAAATACCTAAATAAATATAATTTGAGACTTTTTATGAATTCCACTAATTTTATAGGTCACTATGACATGTTAGTATTTATTTAATTAACTTTGTTCGAACTTATCATTCTGTTATGATTTTCAAAAAAATCAATTACTAAATAGTTTCAAAATTGACAGAAAATAGTTTTTAAAACAAATATTATATTATTAATTGTTATTTTATTCCTAAAAATCTGTGGTTCGGCCAAATGACTTAGATAAGGTTATATATATTAATAATAAACAACTTGGGGTTCGTTTGGCTTCTTATAGTAAGTTTATTAACCTTAGAGTGTAAGAACACAAGAAGACACGGTAAAAGTACAATTATTTTACTTAATGTTAAATCTATAATGATAAGGTTAAAATAGGAACCTAAACTTGTCTAAATTATATTGGATGAGAGGATTTCGACCCATCCCCACCTTATCTTCAAAATATATCAATTTGGATCTATTTAAAACCGAACTTGACTTTATAATAAAATAATATTTTTAGATATTCCAAAGGTACCCCTCTCCTCCTCACACAAATTTGAGCATTCAAGCTAGGCCAAACCCTGACTAAATCTCTTCTCCACTTACCAAGTATCATCCTAGAGGTCCTGGTATTCTTCAAATACCATCCATAGTTCTTTAAGTGGAGGTTAAGTGAAGGCGCGTCAAAAAGAGGTAATATCCATTACCGATCTTTTTCAATTTCTTTCTTCTTCAACTTCTTCTTCCTTAGTTGTTTCATGATAAAGTAATAACATAAGTATCTATTATATACTGATATTTTATTATAAATATGAAACAACTCTAATTAACCTTCTATCCATCCTACGGAAAAAGGAAATCACCGCGCGTGCGTACGTACGGAATACCGTCTCCACGCCGTGGTGTAATCTATTTTCTGCCACCACCTTAATTGGATGGGTATAATGGTGTAATGAGTACCTATATATGATTATTATAAAGTGATATTGATACTGAAATAGTATACATACACTTCAACACAAGTTCACGATCATGAGAATGATATCATCGCTCGTGCGTACGTACGGACTACCGTCTCCACGACGCGATGAGATTCATTCTCCATGCTAACCATATAAGAATTATTATAATGTATATATAAGCAATAATAAAGAAATATATGACATTATAAAGCTACTGGATTTATGTATATATGTAGGTCATCTACTTACTTCCATTTAAGACAATAAGGAAAGGAAAACAACGTTCATGCGTATGTACGGACTACCGTCTCCATGAACGGTGTGTTTCATTTCAATTATCTATCTATTATATATATATATATACTGAATATATATGATATATAAATCATTTTTTATATTCTGTAAGTATGTAAATCATGATATAAGTAGTAATAATGTCAATAACAACAAGTCCAAACACCTACGATAAATGAAACGATTTTACCCAAAACGCTCTTTAACATGTAATTTACAAAAGAATGGGTAAAATAATGTCATAAGTGTACCGTATATGATATCATAACAAATTAGTATGATTCTGGAATAAGTCAATGACATTATTTAAATCATTATACAGGTGGTTCGGACACTTACGAAGAAAATCAGACCTAAGGTAATGGAAATATCACAATTTCATTTTTATCCGAGATTGTTTATACTTTAGTATTTACTGGGGTGTAGTTTATCATCCACATCCATGTTTCCCAAATATGTAATATTATTTCCATTCTCCTACAATTTTTGAAACCCTATTTTACCCTTTCGTGAGTTTTTACTAAAAGATATGAAAGGAATCTTTTGTCGTTTTTCGTACGAGGTACTTTTTGACTTTTCTGATAAAAGTACAAAGAATGTTTTTTTAACTTATACGACATGAATGGATTTTTAAAACAATATTTCCAAGAAGCATCCTTTACAAGTTTTCAAGTTTATTTTTAATCAACTTCTTTTAGTTTAAAATTGTATGACATGTTAAGAAAAGAAAAGTGTTTTTGAAGTAGAAAGGATATTTTCCTCAAGAATGAATTTCAAGTGTTTTATCAAAATTATTTTCCATCTAAGATAATAAAGGGTACTGTTTTTATCCCTATTATTACATTGATTTTATTATGTTGTGATGGAATTATTTTTATTAATTCCTTTATCGTATATGAATTTTTTTATGATGTCATGATGTATAAGATTCCCATTTTTATTACATGGGTTATGCAATGATGTATGGTTTATGAGTTTGTGGCACACATAAGAATGGTATAATTATGAGATGGGTGCGACCTATATCTCCCTCCAATGAATTGGGTAAAGATTTTATATCTCATGAGATAGACATGGCTGGAATGGTAGGTTATACCGGTTCAGTGAAACAGGACTGAAACGAGGGTGACTTGGTTCAGAAAGGGACTTTGTCTACTAAGATAGTATTGGCAATGAGTCTTGACTAACAAGAAATGATTCTCGAAGATTATGTCTGAATGCCACAAAGTTTCATGTTTTACGTCATGATTCTTGTGATTTCATTTCACTGCCATGATTTACCCCATGTTATGAAATTGTGATCTCTTTTTCAAGTTAAGATTTCCAATAGTTATGTGCTTATGTATATGATGTGATTGATATTTCTTTTGTTTACCCTTACTGAGCATTTGAGCTCACCCTTTTATGTTTTATTTTCCCCAGGATACAAATAAAGGTTTTAGGTATAAAAAAAAGAAGATATTTATGGTCGATGTTGAAGATCTTTCACCACGATTAGAAGATTATGTTCTGAGTTTCCAAAGACACTAAACTATTACGATCCTTGCGTGTGTGTTTTTTTTTTGTACTAAGTATTCCGAAAATGTAATGTAATGTCAATGTACGTCAAGCTTCAGGTCTCTACATTATTCGTGGGATAATATGAAGAAGGAGATCACTGAGTGTACAACAAAGTGCCTGGTGTGTCCATAAGTTGAGGCAGAGAGGGAGTTTTCTAAGGGTATGATGAAAGCATTTCACATACCGGCATGGAAGTAGGCGAGTATCACTATAGACATTGTCACCATAAATCAGAAGACATACCAAGGATATAATGCAATATAGTTTGTTGTGGTTCGTCTTATAATGTCTGCACACTTTATCAAAATTTGGGTTGATTTCTCATTGGATCACCTAGAAAAGATATATATCTCGGAATAGGTAAGGCTGCATGAAGTAAAAATATTTATTATATCTGATCGAGATCCCAGATTCATCATTCTGTTTTGGAAGAATCTTTAACATGCTTTGGATACTAAACTGAACTGAACATCAGCACGGCCTATCATCCTCAAACATATAGAAAATTTGAGAAAACTATTCAAACACTAGAGGATATGTTAAGATCAGGTTCTAAGGACCTCAATGGATGGTGGGATCAAAATATTTCATTGGTTGAATTCTACTACAATAAAAGTTTACACATGAGAATAGGAATGGAACATTATTAATCCTTGTATGGGAAAAGGTCCAGAAAACTGTCATGTTGGGATGAAGTCAGTGAATGTAATCTTCTAGGACCAAAAATATCGAAGAAAAGGTGGAGAAGGTGAAAAAAGTTCAACAGTATATCAAGGTAGCCCAGAGTCAGCAGAATAGTTATATAGATAACAGTCGATGAAACCTTCAGTTTAAAGTTGGATACATTGTATTTATATGCATATCTCCATGGAAGAAGGTCATGAGGTTTGGGAAGAAAGAGAAGTTACATCCTTTGTACATCGTCCCCATCGAGATTCTTGATCGTGTTGGGGCTATGGACTATCTATTTGATCTTCAACCAACCATGGACAAAGTTCATGATGTCTTTCATGCATCCCTCTTAAAGAAGTACATACAAGACCATTCACATGTACTCTCTTTAGAGGTAGTACAACTAGAGGATGATCTTTCTTTATGAGGAGAAATTAGAATTGATATTATATCATAGAGAAAATGTTCTACAAAATAAGACACTGCCTCTTTTCATGGTGTTGTGGAGAAACCACATGTTTAATGAGGTGATGTAGGAATCAGAGGAAGTGATAATGCAGAGTTACACACATTAGTTTTAGAGTGAAAAATGGAAAATTCGTGGGTGAAATTTTGTAACGCCCCGACCCCAGTTACCCAAAGACGGTGTATTATTACATATCATTGGAATGATCACAAATAATCAAGTCAAGAATGACTGATTATTTTACTATCCTTGTAATAACTAGATTCATTCATAAAGTTTACATTACATCATAAAGTGAAAACTAAAACAACATATTGTCTTCATAGAACACACTCATATCCCCTCATACAATCCCTACAGGTCATTTAGAAAATACTTCTTCACATCTGGGGAAAAATAAAAAATAGAAAGGGGTGAGCTCGGATGCTCAGTAATGATATCTATATAACAGAAACTTTTTTAAATAAGAATAAATATTTAAGGAAAAGTATAAAAAAACAAAAGCCTTTTAAACATGAACATCGACATAATATGGAAAAATAAAATGATATAATGCCATTTACTTATTCCCATGGATATTCTACTAGTCGAATAATCACATAAAATATCAATAACCACTTTCATAATGATAGAATGCATAATGCCAGACTATCATAACCACATAGTCAAGGCCTCATGCCAAGACCACAAATAAGATTTTGTTAAGGCCTCAGTCCAAGACAGTAGTTTGTCTCATGAGACCTACCGATGCATCGAGGAGCTATAGTGGGATCCACCTGTCACTTACTAAGTCCAATGCATTCCCATATGAAATGGTATAAACATAACATAAACATTTATATTAAAACTAAAATACAAAATGTAAATACTTTCTCCATAAACCATGAATGGTATAAAAACAACACGTCCAAATTCAAATATATCACCAAACCTTCAATACAATATGAACATTTTTATCATAATAAAACAACTTCACATAATCTTAAAATGCATCAAAGGATGTTGACACAGATGAAATCAAAACTATTTGAGTGAAATATTTCTTTTTTGAAATAATTTTAAAGGCACATTACTATAAAAGAAATAGTTTACTTTGAAAATATTATTATAAGCCTGTAAGATAAGCTTCAACGATTTTACAACGGTGGAAAATAGCCGCACCCACTATATAAGTTAAAAAGACATTCTTATCATAATTTTGTCGAAAAGGTTAAAAAAGACCTTGTTTGGAAAATGACGGAAATATTCTTTTATAAAAATATTATAAAAAGTCAGAAAAGGGTATAAATTACTTTATCCCATAGTATATAAAATATTAATAATGTTTTGAAATATATTTTTAGGAAACATTGAAGTCGATAATAAAGAGGTCCCAATAGATAATTACATATAAAAAACCTCGGATAATGAAGAGATTGTGATATAAACCCTTACCTTGTATCTTTCCTTGGCCGAGGGTAGTTTAACCTCATGTATTATGGTAAAATAATTTTTATTAAATTATACAAGAATCATATACATTAATATGATATCCTATATGATCTTTTAACATTGCTTTGTAAACAATATCTTAGTATTGTCGTCATTTCAGGTGTTGACTTACTCATTTTCTTTTATATGTTTTTTTACATAAGCCATGTTTGTTATGGATAGGTTGTATCTTATTCATATCCAGAAAGATATCAAGTCCTTAAACATTATTTTTAATCATCAAATTATAATTATACTTGAATGGACACGATGGTGAATGAATCTCATCGCGTTCATGGAGACGGTAGTCCGTACGTACGCCCAGACGCTACTTCCATTTCATTTATCATTTTAAAAGGAATAAAAAACAAATGATACATAGATATATTATTATTACAGTATAATATAATATGTTATATATACTACATATCTTCATTACCACCATTATTTATATGTTCCATGTATGGTATGAACGAGTCTATAACTTTGAGGGGCGGTAGGCCGCACTTCCTTAGATGAAACTATCGTATATATATACAACATGAAATGAATATTTTTATGCTATAAAATGGAATTAGAGTAGATTATATATAAAATAAATAAAATAAATATCATATTTAATTACTGTTCCATCATAATGGCCACCATGAGAGGCGGAAAAAGATAATTTGAACAATCATAGTTTCGTGAGGCATTTGGTTTCCATCCACAAAAACATTATGCTCTTCACCCATTTGATGGAGGTTTGTGTAAGTGTAGTTTTAATATATATAACAACAACACCCTAGTATATTTAAGATACCGGTGTTGTTACAAAAGAAATGAATAAAAAGATTTTAGGGGCTGGAGATGTAAAATAAACGAAAAGAAGTTAAGAGAAATCGTTACCTTTAATTTGGGTAACTCACTTTGGTTTGAACCAAAAGGACTCTTAAAGATCCTTATACCTAATTTAATGCTTCTAGGAGGAGTATAGGGATGTAGGGAGCTTAAATGGGAAAAGTTTGGATGAGCGAAAAGTTCTGAGAGGTGTGAGGAATTGGTTATAAGTGGTGTCCTTTTATAAGGGGGGGGAGGGGCTCTTTAGGAAAAACTTAACGTATTAATTATTAATAAATTCATATTAGGTTAATAATGGATCAAAAGTGTATTGTTAAAATTCTAAGTTGGGGATGGGTTGAAAACCAACCAACCAATTGATTTTAGACAGGTTTGGGTCACTATAGTAACCTTATCTTTTAAATTTTACTCTTATTTAAATAGATTGACATTTACCATGTCTCTTTGTATTATTATATTATATATTTTATAAAAATACTATATACTTCCAATAGACCCCCAAGTTGTCTATTAATGATACCACTATCATTATATAAGTCCTATTCCCGAACTGTAGAGTTTTAGGAATAATATATCAATTAATAATATAATATTTTTTTAGAAGTTTTTATGTCAATTTTGACACTATTTAGTAATAGATTTTTGTTAAAGTCTTAATATCATTATTAATTCAAACTAAATTCATTTAATCAATCCTAACATTCCATATTAAACAATTTAATTCTTTTAATTCATTAAAAGTTTCAAATAATATTTATTAATATATTTGTAATATCAATTATTTTAATATTTCACTAATAAAATAATTATTGCATCATCATTGTGTCATAAGTAGATTAAATTATTTAAGGTCTAAAAATTATAAATAAAATACCATTATGTAAGAAATATTTCTAGATTTCCAATGAAAATCTATAATTGAATTTATATTATGTATAACCCTATATTAAAAATTTTTTAGTTATTAAACATATATTTTAACTCTTTTAACTTTTCTTTGAGTTAAATAATAATAAATGCACTACTCTAATTCAAGTTGACCAAAGAGGTTCATATTTTATTCCTAAGTTTGTTTTTGGTAAAATTACACATATCCAATATAATTAAAACATGTTTTAGGGTAATAATAATCTCATTGTTACCCTTAGTTACCCTATTTAATTTTTACCGTGGTAAATAAAAGTAAAAAGTTAATATTCACCAAAAATAATTTTTATCATATTAAACCACATTTTACTCCTTGATATTAACCGTTTCTCTCATATTTTCGTATTTCCACACATAGAAGCGGTAAAATTATGATTTATGTGAATTTGCAAATTCTCCTAGGAGATGGGTAAAAGACGGTGAAAATTTCAATAAAATTGTTATTTTAAAAAATTATTATAAACTAACTCCAATGAATTAAATTGAACTTATATAGGTATTACGTATCTATTTGGACCTAAAATAAAATTAAATAAGATAAATAATTAGTTAAATAAGAAGTCGTTTTTAACCAATAAATTAGTGTTTTTCACTATTCATCAAAAATTGAATGTTTTCAGAAAAAAATCCAAAAATTCACCCTAGGATAATTTCAATATTCCATATCTAAAAATGAAGTCAATTTTACCAAATTCATAACATATGATTTGGATTTAAAAATTAATTCCCGCTGTCAAAACAACAAGGCGTATTTTTAAGAAACAATAACTACCAAAAGATTGACACTTGTTAATGTCCAATTTTAAAGTGAAATTACATACAATGACCATCATTAGATTAAAAGGTAAAAATACAATCTATTTATACTTCCAAATCATTAAAATTTATAATTTGTCAATATAAATTATTTTTATTTAAAATGGTTTTTTCAGTGAAAATATATAAATTTTCACTATTCAAAAAAAATATGAATGTTATCAGAAAAATACCAAAACATTATTGAAAATAAATTATTATTCCCCGATTCTAAAGAAGAATTTTATTTTTCCAAATTGAATATATAAAAGATTCAAATATTGGATTTAAAAAGGCTTCTCCATTAAAAGGCGACAAAAATGCATTTTTTGGAAAATACTTTTTTTATCTGAAAAAATGTATTTGTTCTTATATTATGGCTAAGAAACTCATAATATAGATCATAAAATTATAAGGATTATATAAAATTCACAATTCAGTTTATACTATTCATAAACACTTTTGAACGGCTTGTTTGGTAAGTCTTGGTGCGCTAGAACTCGGTGTTGCGTGTAGTGCAAGTTATTGAATTACTTTGAAGAAATAAAGTACTATGAAATCTTGTGGTGTTACATTCTTTCCTCCTTCAATAAATTTCATCCTCGCAATTTGAAATTATTTTTCAAAAATAAATGGATGAAAATAGAAAGTACATTTGGGAAAACCCACATCGGAAATTTGGTTAATAAAATTTAGTCTTAATAAGAGGAAAAGGGAAATGAAATGGTCACCAACAAGTTATGATCTCAATTAGCAGAACATTGGTGGAAATTAGAGACATATAATTGTATGAAAAATGTAAATATTTGTAGGTAGTTATTGGGGTCATCAATCACAAATAGTTTTAAAATTTAGGGCCCTAAATTCATCAATCTACAATGATTTAAACTACAACCAGTTCAAAAAAACATATGGTATTAGGATTAAACATTTTTTTGTTTTAAGATTCCTTTACTAAAGTATAAGAATTTATTTCTTCATAGAATAAGAGAAGAAGAAAAATATATACTTGAGATGTAGAGTCCCATCCTTTAACTAATTTCTACCACAAACTCATCTTTCACTCTAAAAGATAATAGAACTTAAAAGTAATATTCTATTTATCCTATTCGTATAGGGTTAAAAAATAAATTTATAATTCATCTACCAGATTTTTTTAAAAAAGCTACATTATTCAATCCAGGAAATCACGTGGGTCATGCTAGGTGATACACCTTTGTCGCCCTTCGGTTGTGGGTTCATGTCTCAAGGCATTTACGGACACGACGGGTTAACACATGACCTCTAGGTTGTCCTTTCATGGAAATACAAAATTAATCTCAAATTAGAATTATCCAAAATACTTCTATCCAAACTCACAGTACAAAATTTATAAAGAAGGTAAACATAATATATACCCTTTTTGCCAAGTATTAACATGTGAACACGTTCATCATGTATTATTTTAAAACACTACAACATTATAAAAACTTATTCATAACATTCATGTTCCCTTATTACTTATAGAATACTGGATATACTCATTCTATCCAAAAATGTTGTAAACTCCCACAATGATGGAATATACAAATCATTAATCAGTTTCAAGGTAGTCAAAAATATCCAATATAATTTATCCAAATCAATCATGTATTATTTCATAATCACTAACTCGGTATCAAAACCATATTATGGTTTATCTTTCTCTCAACCATATATTTTCCAAAAATATAACCTGATATTGAGTCACTTTTCTTGGTTCCACACAATCTCAAGTCCTTAATGAAGTAGTACTACAATACGATCCTTATATACTCCATTATTATAACTAGTACAACGTAGATACAACACTCAAATGACATAATTATTTAATAACAACATAAGAACTCTAATCATTCCTTCTCATCTTTGGTAGTATAATAAATTTATTATTATCCCATAGAATCATTTGAGGCATAATCTGATGATTTGGTCATTGGTTCGCATAGTGTCCCAACTCCATGCAAATGAAGCATTAAACATTTGAAACCTTTTTCTTTCCCTTTCAGTCACATACATGGTGTCCTTTTTCTCCACACTTATAACAAACTGTAACAGCCCAAGATTTTATGAAAAATATTCTTTTTTGACTTGTGTTGTATGTTACACCAAAAGGAGCTTGCACAACACGCATCCTTGACTTGCCTTGCATTACACACAATCGCAAACTTCCTCGATAGCGTGTGTAGTACGCAATAACGAGTTTCACTAAACAACAATATGCTATTAAAATATTATTAAAACTAGCCGTTATGAATAGTAATAACCACTTTTTGAAATTTTGTAAATTTTATTTTTCAAAATGGAATTCATTTTTGGATTCGTAATATCAAAATTAGCTTAGGGTAAAATTTTGGTACTTTTCGGATAACTTTCATTTTCTAATGAATAGTGAAAATTACTAAATTTAATTAAAAAAAACTTTTTTAATCGAAATAATTAATAGTGATAAATTATTAATTTGAGTGGTTTTAAAGTATATCTAGAATATATTTTTACAATTCAATACAATTTTGGTCATTGGATGTAATTTCACATTTACACCAGACATAAACAAGTGTTAATCTTTTGATAGTTATTATCTCTTAAAAACACGCTATTTGTTGTGACAGCGGAAATTAATTATAAAATTAATTAATGAAACTTATATGTTGGGAATTTTGTAAAATAGAAATAATTTTTTAACTTGGAATATCAATTATAGCTTAGGGTGAAATTTTGGCATTTTTCTGGAAAACTTTATTTTTTGATGAATAGTGAAACTACTAAGTTGTAGTTAAAAAAATTAATTTTTTCATAAATCATAATTTTACCGCTTCTGTGAATGGAATTTCCAAAATCTTAGAGATAAGGTTGATGTCAGTAAGTAAAATGTGGTTCAATGAGATGAAAATAATTTTTGGTGAATAGTAATTTTTTACTTTTATTTACCACGGTTAAAAGTAAATAGGGTAATTATAGGTAAAATGATATTATTACCCTAACACATGTCCTAATCCAATTGGAAAAGTGTATCTCTACCAAAAGCAACCTTAAGTGTAAAATATTATCATTTAGGCCCACTTGGATTATATTAGGACATTTATTATTATTTAATTAATAGAATAGTTAAAAGAGTTAAAATCAATGTTTATTTACTAAAACATTTTTAATATAGGGTTATTCATAATATAATTTTGACTATAAATATTCATTAGAAAGATAAAAATCTTTCCTACATAATGGTATTTTATTTGTAATTTTTTATACTTTAAATAATTTAATTTATTTATGACACAATGATGATGCAGTAATTACCTTTTTAAGAAAATATTAAAATAATTGATGTTATAAATGCCCAAATAAATATAATTTTAGACTTTTTATGAATTAAACTAATTTTATAGGTTAATATGACATGTTATTATTGATTTAATTAACATTGTTAGACCTTATCATTCTGTTATGATTTTCAAAAAAATCAATTACTAAATAGTGTCAAAATTGACATAAAATAGTTTTTAAAACAAATATTATATTATTAATTGTTATTTTATTCCTAAAAATATATGTTTCGGCCAAATGACTTAGATACGGTTATATATATTAATAATAAACATGTTGGGGTTCGTTTGGGTTAATATAGAAAGTTTATTAACCTTATAGTGTAAGAACACAAGAAGACACGGTAAAAGTAAAATTATTTAACTTAATGTTAATTCTAAATGATAAGGTTAAAATAGGAACCTAAACATGTCTAAATTCCAATGGATGAGAGGATTGCGACCCATCCCCACCTTAGCCTCGAAATAAATCAATTTGGAACTATTTAAAACTGAACATGACTTTATAATAAAATAATATTTTTAGTTTTTTCTAAGATGCCCCTCTCCTCCCTTATAAAAGGGCACCTCCTCCCTCTCCTCCTCACACCAATTTGAGCATTAAAGCTCGACCAACCCCGGACAAAATCTCTTCTCCACTTCCCTAGTATCATCCTAGAGGTCCTGGTCTTCTTAAAAGACCAATTTTAGTTCCCTAAAAGGAGGTCTTAAAGATGCACTTCAAAGAAGAGGTAATATCCATTACCGATCCTTTCCAATTTCTTTCTTCTTCAACTTATTCTTCTTTAGTTGTTTCATTATGAAGTAATAACATCAGTATCACTCATATACTTATATGTTATTATAAGTATGAAACAACCCTATTTAACCATCTATCCATCCTACGGAAAATGAAATCACCGCGCGTGCGTACGTACGGAATACCGTCTCCACGCCGTGGTGTAATCTATTTTCTGTCGCCACCTTAATAGGATGGGTATAATGGAGTAATGAGTAACTATATATGATTATTATAAAGTGATATTGATACTGAAATAGTATACATACACTTCAACACAATTCCACGACCATGGGAACGATATCATCGCTCGTGCATACGTACGGACTACCGTCTCCACGACGCGATGAGATTCATTCTCAATGATTAACCATTCATGAATGATTATAAAGTATATATAATAAGTTCTAAAGAAATATATGACATAATAATGATACTTTATTTATTTATATTTATACGTATGTCATCTACTTAATTCCATTCAATTCAATAAGGAAACAAAAATAGCGTTCATGCGTACGTACGGACTACCGTCTCCATGAATGGTGTATTTCATTCCATTTATTGATATTATATATATATATATACTGAATATATATTATATATAAATCATCTTTTACATTCTGGATATAAGTAATCATGATCCAAGTAATCATATTAATAATTACAAGTTAGAAACACGAACGACAAATGAGATGATTTTACCCAAAACGCTACTTTAACACGAATTTACAAAAGAACGGGTAATATAAAGTCATAAGTGGACCATATATGATATAATAACAATGAATATGATTCTGGAATAAGTCAATAACATGATTTAAATCATTATATAGGAGGTTCAGACACTTACGAAGCAAATCAGACCTAAGGTAAGAGAAATATCACAATCTCATTTTTATCCGAGATTGTTTATACTTTGGCATTTACTGGGGTGTATTTTATCATCCACGTCAATTTTTCCTCAATATTTAATATTTATATCCTTATACAATAGTTTATATTCAATTTTACACTTCGGTGAATATTTAGTAAAGGATATGAAAGGAATCTTTTGTCGTTTTTCGTACGAGGTACTTTTTTGACTTTTCCTGCAAAAGTACGAGAAGGATGTTTTTTTAACTTATACGGAAAGAATGGATTTTTAAAACATTATTTCCAAGAATCTTCTTTTACAAGTTTTCAAGTTTATTTTTAATCAACTTCTTTTAGTTTATAATTGTATGACATGTTAAGAAAAGAAAAGTGTTTTTGAAGTAGAAAGGATATTTTTCTCAAGAATGGAGTTCAAATGTTTTATCAAAATTATTTTCCATCTAAGGTAATATAAGGTTATGTTTTTATCCCTATTATTACATTGATTTGATTATGATAGGAATTATTTTTATGATGTCATTTACCTTATATGATTTGTTTTATGATGTCATGATGTTTCAAGAATCCCATTTTTTTTACATGTGTTATGCAATGATGTATGATTTATGATTTTGTGGAACACATAAGAATGGTTTCATTATGAGTTGGGTGGGACCTATATCTCCCTCCAATGCATTGGGTAAAGATTTTATATCTCATGGGATAGACAGTGCTGGAACGGTAGGTTATACCGGTTCAGTGAAACAGGACTGGAACGAGGGTGACTCGGTTCAGAATGGGACTTTGTCCACTAAGATAGTCTTGGCAATGAGTCATGACTAACAAGAAATGATTTTCCATGATTATGTTTGCATGCCACAAAGTTTAATGTTTTATGTTATGATTATTGTGATTACATTTCACTGCCATGATTTATCCCATGTTATGAAATTATGCTCTCTTTTGCAGGTTAAGATTTCAAAAAGTTATGTTCTTAGGAATATTATGTGATTGATTTTTCTTTTGTTTACCCTTATTGAGCATTTGAGCTCACCCTTTTATGTTTTCTTTTCCCCAGGATATAAAGAAAGGTTTTAGGTAAAAAAAAGGGAAGATCTTTATGGGAGATATTGAAGATATTTCACCACGATTAGAAGATTTTACTCCAAGTTTCCAAAGACACTAAACTATTACGGTCCTTGTGTGTGTGTTTTGTTATGTACTAAGTATTCCGCAAAAGTAATGTAATATCTATGTATGTTAAGATTCGGGTCTCTACAGTTGGTATCAGAGGAAAGGTTTAGTCAACCGTTGGAAACTAGGATGCGAAAACATTTAGTGAGATCCCTAGAGATATTTCTAAGGTATGTCTAGGGATCTCCCTAAGGTTAAATATACGTATAGGTTATAGTGATAGAACTACGATAACGATCATAAAATTAAACCTAAGATGTTAGATATTGAAGGTACTCCCCCTTTATTATGTTTTTTTCCCTAGCATGATTTTTGCCTCTCAAACTATTCTTTTTGGGTTTTAGACGATGGATGGATCCCGAAGGAACCGTGTTTATCAATGCAATAGACAATGCAATGATTGTCCTCATGAACAAACAAATTTTTTGGGAGATGGAGTGAAAAATATTATTGCTATACTTACACAAGCTATGAATCATTCTAGACTTCCAAATGAGCAGAGAAGGGGACAATATTCTATTGAGTCCTTCATGAGGCAACATCCACCTTCTTTCAGTGGGACTTCCGATCCACTTATTGTTGAACAATGGATCAGTACCACTGAAATGATATTTTCAGTTCTTCAATGTTATGAACATGATAAAGTCATCTTAGCAGTATATCGTTTGGAAGGTGAAGCTGATCAATGGTGGAATCTTATCAAGAATACGAGGCCAAGAGATGAAATTGAGTCCATGGAATGGGACGAGTTCATGAACTTGTTTTTCAGTAAGTACTTCCCTTGTATTCTTCGAACAAAGATGGAAAAGGAGTTTCTTGAGCTGAAGCAGAAGGATAATGAATCTGTTGGTATATACGAAGCAAATTTTACAAGACTTGCAAGGTATGCATCTGACATCATCGTCCAACCTGAAAGTAAAGTTGATCGATTTTTCTGTGGCTTAAAACCAAGTCTTTGAAGGGCATTAGCTATAAGAGACTTTAGTAGCTATGAAGAAATTGTGCGTTGTGCTATCAAGGTAGAAATGGAAGTTGGTGTTACATATCCATCTCATGGTTTTGACAAGAAACGAAAGATGGAGTTCAAGGAGAAATCTCAGAATAATGGTGAAAATAAGATGAATGTTTCCTTATGCACAAAGTGTGAAAAGAAGCATGGTGGAGATTGTCTTAAAGGGACTAGAAAATGTTTTAAGTGTGGAAAAGAAGGTCATCGAGCAGCTGAGTGTCGAAGTAATTGAAAAATGGATTCTAATGATGTGAATAAAGCAAACACTGCAGAGAACACACAACCAACACTTCAATGCTTCAAGTGCAAGGAAATGGGGCATTATGCTAATAAATTCCCTAATCCAAGGGTTTGTGATGATCGACATGAGAAACCTCTTAAGGAAAAGGACAAAGGGAAGTCACATGCGATCACTATTGGCAATGTTGAATATGACAACGATGTGGTGAAATGATTAAGTGTTTATGTAATGGGATTCCAAAATAATGTTGTATCATGGAGTATTGGAATATTTATGTATTGGTCTAATGTGGTATTCAAAGTGATTGAGATATTATGCTCATAATGAAGGGAAAACGAGAAAATGAAATGTCTAACAGTATTCATGAACTCAGGATTTATATAAGGACTTAGTGATATCATGGTTTGAGTATATAGAATTTTGAGGATTTTGATATGTGGAAAGTGTTAACTTTTAACTGAATTCATGTTTTCACTAAGTTTCAATGGGTATTCAAGAGAATACATGATTAAGGACTTTGAATGTTTGGAATGTGACCAACAAAACATATCTTATGTTATATGGGGATCAACGATGGTATTAAATCTCTGGTAATCGTTTTCACTATGTTATGAGAGTGGACTGCAGTATTATGGATAAGCCTAAAGATTGGAATGGATTATGTTGGACATAAGTTAGTATTGTTTAAGGATAGAAGTTTTTTCAATATTATTGATGGGATGGTATAGTAATATAGTTTTAGAAAAAGGACAACCTACAGGATGGGTGACAACCCATCGCTTCGGACAAGGCTGTGGGAATCGAACCCACAACCGAAGTGTGACTGGCCTTTATCACCTACCACTGGCCTACAAGAATTCCTTGTTTAGTAGAAACTAGTTTTATTATATTAAGAAGTATGATATATGAAGTATAATTCCATTTTAGAAACCATATATGATTAATCTCACTATAGATCGGCTTATGTATATAATTTTTTCTAACCTTTTGTTTGAGACAGATGGAATGACCCGTCATTCAACCACATGATCTGCTAACACTTCACGAATAACAAATTCAACTTCATTTATTTAAGAGATGAGGTAGAAATTGTTCACGGCACGAACAACAGTGAGATTGTACCAAAATAAAGTAAGTATTTATGCTAATTCAAATTCTTCAACTTTAGGGAAATGATCTTGAAAACCAAAAATGTTGTCCTAGTGCCCTTATATCTGATGAATCAGATGGTACCCTAGATCGTCCCAAATTTATGGCTTTGTGATTGCTGGATTTTTCATAGCCATTTTCTCTACCACTCTCCATCAGAACATGATGGTTAGATTTCTCTTCCATATCAATATTTTCACCTATGTGGAAACCCATTGATTAGTTTATTTGGGTAACTGTTACGTTTCATACTTTTGTTTTTAAATAATTGGTTTGGTATTCCTTTTTACGATGTGGGTTTCTATTAAAGAAACTTTCATGTAGTAAACCATTTATAACCCCGACGAATTTCGAGGGCGAAATTCATTTTAAGGGGTGTAGAATGTTACCGCCCAAGAATTTATGAAAAATATTCTTTTTTGACTTGTGTTGTACGCTACACCAAAAGGAGCTTGCACAACACGCATCCTTGACTTGCCTTACATTACACGCAATCACGACCTTCCTCGATAGCGTGTGTAGTACGCAATAACGAGTTTCACTAAACAACAATATGCTATTAAAATATTATTAAAACTAGCCGTTATGAATAGTAATAACCACTTTTTGAAATTTTTTAAATTTTATTTTTCAAAATGTAATTCATTTTTGGATTAGTAATATCAAAATTATCTTAGGGTAAAATTTTGGTACTTTTCGGATAACTTTCATTTTCTGATGAATAGTGAAAATTACTAAATTTTAATTAAAAACAATTTTTTTAATCGAAATAATTAATAGTGATAAATTATTAATTTGAGTGGTTTTAAAGTATATCTAGAATATATTTTTACAATTCAATACAATGTTGGTCATTGGATGTAATTTCACATTTACACCAGACATAAACAAGTGTTAATCTTTTGATAGTTATTATCTCTTAAAAACACGCTATTTGTTGTTACAGCGGAAATTAATTATAAAATTAATTAATGCAACTTATATGTTGGGAATTTTGTAAAATAGAAATCATTTTTGAACTTTGAATATCAATTATAGCTTAGGGTGAAATTTTGGCATTTTTCTGAAAAACTTTAATTTTTGATGAATAGTGAAACTACTAAGTGGTAGTTAAAAAAATTAATTTTTTCATAAATCTTATTTTTACCGCTTCTGTGAATGGAATTTCAAAAATCTGAGAGAAATTGTTGATTTCAGTAAGTAAAATTTTGTTCAATGAGATGAAAATAATTTTTGGTGAATAGTAACTTTTTACGTTTATTTACCACGGTTAAAAGTAAATAGGGTAATTAAGGGTAAAAATGATATTATTACCCTAACACATGTCCTAATCCTATTGGAAAAGTGTATCTCTACCAAAAACAACCTTAAGTGTAAAATATTATCATTTAGGCCCACTTGGATTATATTAGGACATTTATTATTATTTAGTTAATAGAAGAGTTAAAAGAGTTAAAATCAAAGTTTATTTACTAAAACATTTTTAATATAGGGTTATTCATAATATAATTTCGACTATAAATATTCATTAGAAAGATAAAAATCTTTCCTACATAATGGTATTTTATTTGTAATTTTTTATACTTTAAATAATTTAATTTATTTATGACACAATGATGATGCAGTAATTAACTTTTTAAGAAAATATTAAAATAATTGATGTTATAAATGCCCAAATAAATATAATTTTAGACTTTTTATGAATTCCACAAATTTTCTAGGTTAATATAACATGTTATTATTGATTTAATTAACTTTTTTCGAACTTATCATTCCGTTATGATTAAAAAAATCAATTACTAAATAGTGTCAAAATTGACATAAAATAGTTTTTAAAACAAATATTATATTATTAATTGTTATTTTAGTCCTAAAAATCTAAGTATCGGCCAAAAGACTTAGATAATGTTATATATATTAATAATAAACATGTTGAGGTTCTTTTGGCTTGATATAGTATGTTTATTAACCTTATAGTGTAAGAACACAAGAAGACACGGTAAAAGTAAAATTATTTAACTTAATGTTAAATCTAAATGATAAGGTTAAAATAGGAACCTAAACATGTCTAAATTCTAATGGATGAGAGTATATCTACCCATACCCACCTTAACTTCTAAATAAATCAATTTGGAGCTATTTAAAACCGAACTTGACTTTATAATAAAATAATATTTTTAGTTTTTCCTAAGATGCCCCTCTCCTCCCTTATAAAAGGGCACCACCTCCCTCTCCTCCTCACACCAATTTGAGCATTAAATCTCGGCCAACACCTGAAAAAATCTCTTCTCCACTTCCCTAGTATCATCCTAGAGTTCCTGGTCTTCTTAAAAGACTAATTTTAGTGCCCTAAAAGGAGGTCTCAAAGAAACACTTCAAAGAATAGGTAATATCCATTACCGATCCTTTCCAATTTCATTCTTCTTCAACTTATTCTTCTTTAGTTGTTTCATTATGAAGTAATAACATCAGTATCACTCCTATACTGATATGTTATTATATGTATGAAACAACCCTATTTAACCATCTATCCATCCTACGGAAAATGAAATCACCGTGCGTGCGTACGTACGGAATACCGTCTCCACGCCGTGGTGTAATCTATTTTCCGTAGCCACCTTAATAGGATGGGTATAATGGTGTAATGAGTAACTATATATGATTATTATAAAGTGATATTTATACTGAAATAGTATACATACACTTCAACACAATTCCACGACCATGAGAACGATATCATCGCTCGTGCGTACGTACGGACTACCGTCTCCACGACGCGATGAGATTCATTCTCAATGATTAACCATTCATGAATGATTATAAAGTATATATAATAAGTACTAATGAAATATATGACATAATAATGATACTGGATTTATTTATATTTATATGTATGTCATCTACTTAATTCCATTCAATTCAATAAGGAAACGAAAACATCGTTCATGCGTACGTACGGACTACCGTCTCCATGAACGGTGTATTTCATTCCATTTATTGATATATTATATATATATATATATATATTCTGAATATATATTATATATAAATCATGTTTTACATTCTGGATAAAAGTAATCATGATCCAAGTAATCATATTAATAATTACAAGTTAGAAACACGAACGACAAATGAGATGATTTTACCCAAAACGCTACTTTAACACGAATTTACAAAAGAACGGGTAATATAATGTCATAAGTGGACCATATATGATATAATAACAATGAATATGATTCTGGAATAAGTCAATAACATGATTTAAATCATTATACAGGAGGTTCAGACACTTACGAAGCAAATCAGACCTAAGGTAAGGGAGATATCACAATCTCATTTTTATCCGAGATTGTTTATACTTTGGCATTTACTGGGGTGTATTTTATCATCCACATAAATGTTTCCTCAATATGTAATATTTATATCCTTATAAAATAGTTTATATTTAATTTTACCATTCGGTGAATATTTAGTAAAGGATATGAAATGAATCTTTTGTCGTTTTTCGTACGAGTTACTTTTTTGACTTTTCCGGCAAAAGTACGAGAAGGATGTTTTTTTTAACTTATACGGAAAGAATGGAATTTTAAAACATTATTTCCAAGAATCTTCTTTTACATGTTTTCAAGTTTATTTTTAATCAACTTATTTTAGTTTATAATTGTATGACATGTTAAGAAAAGAAAAGTGTTTTTGAAGTAGAAAGGATATTTTCCTCAAGAATGGAGTTCAAATGTTTTATCAAAATTATTTTCCATCTAAGATAATATAAGGTTCTGTTTTTATCCCTATTATTACATTGATTTGATTATGTTAGGGAATTATTTTTATGATGTCATTTACCTTATATGATTTGTTTTATGATGTCATAATGTTTCAAGAATCCCTTTTTTGTTACATGTGTTATGCAATGATGTATGACTTATGATTTTGTGGCACACATAAGAATGGTTTAATTATGAGATGGGTGGGACCTATATCTCCCTCCAATGCATTGGGTAAAGATTTTATATCTCATGAGATAGACAGGGATGGAACGATAGGTTATACCGGTTCAGTGAAATAGGACTGGAACGAGGGTGACTCTGTTCAGAAAGGGCATTTGTCCACTAAGATAGTCTTGGCAATGAGTCATGACTAACAAGAAATGATTTTCCATGATTATGTTTGCATGCCACAAAGTTTAATGTTTTAATTTATGATTATTTTGATTACGTTTCACTGCCATGATTTATCCCATGTTATGAAATTATTCTCTCTTTTGCAGGTTAAGATTTCAAAAAGTTATGTTCTTATGAATATGATGTGATTGATATTTCTTTTGTATACCCTTATTGAGAATTTGAGCTCACACTTTTATGTTTTCTTTTCCCCAGGATATAAAGAATGGTTTTAGGTAAAAAAAGGGAAGATCTTTATGGGAGATATTGATGATCTTTCACCATGATTAGAAGATTTTATTCCGAGTTTCCAAAGACACTAAACTATTACGGTCCTTGTGTGTGTGTTTTGTTATGTACTAAGTATTCCGCAAAAGTAATGTAATATCTATGTACGTTAGGCTTCGGGTCACTACACAAACTCTCATTCACTTCAGGAATGTTCCAGGGTGTTTCTTCACACAGTTATCCCATATGGGAAAATTCTTCTTTTCCCTCTTCCCTTTATCCATCTTTCTCTCTTCCATCTTTTTCTTCTCTTGCATCACTTTAAAGCCATGGGACTCAACGAATTCTTTACATATCTTATTAACACATGATACTATTTCTTCATATGTTGTTAATACATGGGAGACTATTTTCCTTCTAAATGTTGGTTTAATTCTATAACGCCTTGACCCCAGTTACCCATAGTCGTTTCATTATTACGTATCATTGGCATGATCACAAAAGATCAAGTCTCGAATAACTGATTAGTTTAATAGCATTGTAATAACTATATACATTCATAAAGTTTACATTACATCATAAAGTGAAAATTAAAACAACATATTGTCTCCATATACCACACCCATATCCCATCATAATATCCTTGTAGGTCATTCATAAAATATTTCTTCACATCCTAGGAAAATTAAAACATAGAAATTGGTGAGTTCGGATGCTCATTAAGGATAAAAATATAGAAAAAACATTCATAAATAAGCATAAACATTTAAGGCAATATATAACTAAAACAAAAGCCTTCTAAACATGAACATCAGCATAATTTGGAAAAAATAAAATGAAATAAATCCATTTACTTATTCACATGGATATTCTACTAGTCGAATAATCCCATGAAATATCAATAACCACTTTCATAATGATTGAATGCATAATGATAGACTATCATAACCACATAGTCAAGGCCTCGTGCCAAGACACTAGATTGTCTCATGAGACCTACCGATGCATCTAGGAGCTATAGCGGGCTCCACCCATCATTTACTATGTCCAATGCATTCCCATATGAAAAGGTTGAAAAATATAATAAACATTCGTATTAAAACTAGCATACTAAATGTAAATACTTTCTCCATAAACCATGAATGGTATAAAAATAACACATCCACAATAAAACATATCACAAAACCTTAAATACAATATGGAAGTTTTTTATCATAATAAATCAACTTCAAATAATCTTAAAATCCATCAAATGATGTTGACACAGATGAAATCAAAACTATTTGAGAGAAATATCTCTTTTTTGAAATCATTTAAAAGTCACATAATTGTAAAAGAAAACGTAAACTTTGAAAATATTCTTATAAGCTTTTAAGAGAATCTTAGATGATTTTATAATGGTGTAAAATAGTTACACCCTCCGTATAAGTTAAAAATAAATTCTTACCATAATTTTGTCAAAAAGGTTAAAAAGTACCCTGTTTGGAAAATGACGGAAATATTACTTTATAAAAATCTTATAAAAAGTCAAACAAGGGTATAAACGAATTTAAACCATAGTCTATAAAATTGTAAGAATGTTTTGAAATACATTTTAAAGTCACATGGAAGTCGATGATAAAGAGGTCTCAATAGATAATTACGTATAAACAACCTTGGATAATGAAGAGATTGTGAAATAAACCCTTACCTTGTAATTTTCCTTGGTCGAGGGTAGTTTAACCTACTTTATAATGGTGAAATAATTGTTATTAAATTATACAATAATCATATACATTAATATGATATCATATATGATCTTTTAAGATTTCTTTGTTAATAATATCTTAGTATTATCGTCGTTTCGGGTGTTAACTTACTCGTTTTATTTTATATGTTTTGTTACAAAAGACATGTTTGTTATGGATAGATTGTATCTTATTCATATCCAGAATTATATAATGTCCTTAAAATTTTTTTAATCATCAAATGATAATTATACTTGAATGGATACGATAGGGAATGAATCTAATCACGTTCGTGGAGAAAGTGGTCCGTATGTATGCACAAACTCTACATCAATTTCATTTATCATTTTAAAAGGAATAAAAACCATATTATAAATAGGTATATTATTATTAATGTATAATATAATATTTTATATATGTTAATTAAGTTCTTTACCACCATCCTTTATACGTTCCATGTATGGTATGAACAAGTCATATCACATTGAGGGGGAGGTAGTCCGTACTTCCCCAAATGAAATTATTATATATATACACAACATGAAATGAATAGTGGTTTGCTATAAAATGGAATTAAATAAGATTATATATAAAATAAATATCATAAATATCATATTTAATTACAGTTCCATCATAATGGCAACCATGAGAGGCCGTAGGAGATAATTTGAACAATCATCGTTTCGTGAGGCGTTTGGTTTCCATCTACAAGAAACATTATGTTCTTCACCCATTAGATGGAGGTGAGTGTAAGTGTAGTTAAATTATTTATCATAAACACACCCTAGTATATTGAGGATACTGGTGTTGTTACAAAAGAAAATAATAAAAATAGTGTACGGGTTGGAGAAGTAAAATAAAAGAAAAGAAGTTAAGAGAAATCGTTACCTTTAATTTGGGTACCTCCCTTTGGTTTGAACAAAAAGGACTATTGATGTGCCTTATGGCTAAGTTAATACTTCTAGGAGGAGTAGAGGGATGTGAGGAGATTAATTGGGAAGAGTTTGGATGATCCATAAGGCCTGAGAGGTGTGTGGAATTGGATAGAAGTGGTGTCCCTTTATAAGTTGGAGGAGGGTCTCTTTAGGAAAAACATAAAATATTAATTTATAATAAATTCATTTTCGGTTTCTAATGGATCCAAAGTGTATTATTAAAATTATATGGTGGGTATGGTTATAAAACCACCCAACCAATAGATTTTAGACAGGTTTGGGTCACTATAGTAACCTTATCATTTAAATTTAACTCTTAGTTAAATAGTTTGACATTTACCATGTATCTTAATAATTTTATATTATATAGTTAGTAAACATAGTATATACATCCAAGATACCCCAAAGTGGTCCATTAATGATACACCTATAATTATATAAGTCCTTTGACCGAACGATAAATTTTTACGAATATTATTTCAATTAATAAAATAAAATTTGTCATAAAAACGTTTTTATGTCAATTTTGACACTATTTAATAATTGATTTTTTTAAAGTCTTAATAACTTTTTTAATTCGAACCAAATCTATTTAATCAATACGAACATGTCATATTAGCCTATAAAATTCGTGTAATTAATTAGAAGTCTCAAATAATATTTATTTGGGTATTTATAATATCAATTTTTTTAATATACCACTAATTAGATACCCAATTCATCATCATTCTGTAATAAATATAATAAATTATATAATTTTTAAAAATTTAAAATAAAATACCATTATTTATGAAATCTTTTTACATTTATAATGAATATTTATAATCAAATTTATCTTATGTAAAACCCTATATTAAAATTGTTTCTGTTATCAAAAATTGATTTTAACTCTTTTAACTCTTCTCTGAATTAAATAATAATAAATGTCCTAATATAATTCAGGTGGACCAAATAGGTTCATATTTTATTCCTAAGGTTGTTTTTGGTCAAATTATACTTAACCAGTAGAATTAGGACATGTGTTAGGGTAATAATAATATCATTTTTACCCATAATTACCATATTTACTTTTTACCGTGGTAAATAATAGTAAAAAGTTGATATTCACAAAAAATAATTGTTATCTTATTCAACCATATTTTACTCCTTGATATTAACAGTATCTCTTAGATTATTTAAATTCCACTCACAGAAGCGGTAAAATTAAGTTTTATGTAAATTTACAAATTCTCCTAGGAGATGGGTAAAAAGCGGTGGAAATTTCAATAAACTTTTTATATGTCTAAAATTATTATAAAATGAATCCAATTAATTACATTGAACTTAATAAGGTATTACGTATCTATTTTTACCTAATATAAATTTAAATAAAATAAATAATTATTTAATTAAATGTCACTTTTACGCAATAACTCAGTGATTTTCACTATTAATCAAAAATTGAAATTTTTCAGAAAGAATACCATAAATTCACCCTAGGCTAATTTCGATATTCTGAATCCAAAAATGAAGTCCATTTTACCAAATTCAAAACATAGAATTTTCATTTAACAATAAATTCCCGCTGTCAAAACAAAAAGGTGTATTTTTATGAAATAATAACTAGAAAAATTTTGACACTTGTTTATGTCCAATTTCAAAGTGAAATTAAATTCAATGTTCATCATTGGATTAAATGGTAAAAATATAATCTATTCATACTTTTAAACCATTAATATTTATAATTTAACAATATAAATTAATTTGATTTAAAAAGTTGTTTTCAGTTATAATACAGTATTTTTTCACTATTCACCCAAATAAGAAAGTTAACAGAAAAACACCAAAAAGTTATTGAACCTAAATTCTTACATCCCAATTCTAAAGAAGAAGTTTATTTTTTCAAATTGAATATATAAATGTTTGAAATAATGGATTTAAAAAGGCTTCTCCATTAAAAGGCAGTAAAATTGCATTTATTAAAAAAATAATTCTTTTATCTGAAAAATGTATTTGTTCTTACATTATGTCTAAGAAACTCGTAATATGGATTCTAAGATAATAAAGATTATATCAAGTTCATAATTCAGTTAATACTATTCATAACTACTTCTGAACGGCTTGTTTGGTAAGTCATGGTGCGCTAGAACTCTGTGTTGCGTGTAGTGTAAGTTATAGAATTACATTGAAGAAATAGTGTACTATGAAATTTTGGGGTGTTACAAATTTCTTAAGGGTGAAGATTGTAATGACCAAAACATTCATTAATAGAAATTCCTCTTTATTTAATTAAATGTTTATTATGGTTAAATAAAATATGCACTTCATTGGTTTTATGTTTCTTGATTTTAAAATACCATTATGAATTTTTACCATTGTTAATACAATCTTTGAACAGTGATCACATGATTAGTATAAATATAGGGAATTAAAAATCCTATTTACATAGGCAAAGGAAGTGACGGACTCATCAAGTAGACTATCCCCATATTAATCGCATTTTTCAATGCTCAGAAAGGGGGTTGTGACAATCGTGTCTCGGTGACAACACAGCCACACCGCCTTAACATGGTCGTCGGGACCTAGCCCACTAGGTACCATCAGTTGCCCCGCAGACATGTGGGGCCCACCCCAGGGTCCACCCACGTGCCCTGAACGGGTCATCTGACTAATGATTTCCCCACAGGCCAACACTTGTCATTTCCAGTGTGTTTTGTCCTCATTCACACACACCTTGAGAAACTTCCCAGGAGGTCACCCATCATGATCACTACTCCAAACCATGCATGCTTAACCATGGAGTTCTAATCAGACAGGCTCCCGAAAAGGAAGGTGCACCTTGTTGACATGAGTCATATCATTTATTAATTTAACCCATTATCATTTTGGGATGTTACAATCACCCCCCCCCCCCCTTTAGAGCACAACTTTATCGTTTTGGACCCTACATCTCAACTCAGGCAATGCACCGCACTTAAGGCTGGGTTCCTCCTCTGATACCAAATGTGACAACCAGGTCCCGGTGACAACACATCCACCCCACCTTAACATGGTCGTCGGGACCTAGCCCACCAGGTACCACCAGTTGCCTCGCAGACACGTGGGGCCCACCCCAGGGTCCACCCACATGCCGGAACGGGTCATCTGACTAATGATTTCCCCACAGGCCAACACTTGTCCTTTCCAGTGTGCTTTGTCCTCAGTCACACACACCCTGGGAAACTTCCCAGGAGGTCACCCATCCTGGTCACTAAGGATGCGTGATCTCCTGGGAAGTATACCAGGGTGAGTTGACTGAGGACAAAGCAAACTGGAAAGGACAAGTGTTGGCATGTGGGGAAATCATTAGTTAGATGACCCGTTCCGGCATGTGGGTGGACCCTGGGGTGGGCCCCACGTGTCTGCGGGGAAACTGGTGGTACCTGGTGGGCCAGGTCCCGACGGCCATGTTAAGGGGGGGTGACTGTGTTGTCACCGGGACCCGGTTGTCACATTTGGTATCAGAGGAGGAACCCAGCCTTAAGTGTGGTGCACTGGCTGAGTTGAGATGTAGGGCCCACAACGAGGACGTTGTGCTCTAAAGGGAGGTGATTGTATCATCCACAAATGATAAAGGGTTAAATGACTAAATGATATGACTCATGTCAACAAGGTGCAGCTTCCATTTCAGGAGCCTGTCTGATTATAACTCCATAGTTAAGCGAGCTTGGTTTGGAGTAGTGATTAGGATGGGTGACCTCCTGGGAAGTTTCCTAGGGTGTGTGTGAGTGTGGAAAAAACACACTGGAAAGGAAAAGTGTTGGCCTGTGGGGAAATCATTAGTCAGATTACCCGTTCAGGCATGTGGGTGGACCCTGGGGTGGCCCCACGTGTCTGCAGGGCAAATTGTGGTACCTGGTGGGCCAGGTCCCGAAAGCCATGTTAAGGCGGCGTGTTTGTATTGTCACTGGGACCCGGTTGTCACATTTTCGAGGGTGTGTGTGAGTGAGGAAAAAACACACTGGAAAGGAAAAGTGTTGACCTTTGGGGAAATCATTAGTCAGATGACCCGTTCAGGCATGTGGGTGGACCCTGGGGTGGCCCCACGTGTCTGTAGGGAAACTTGTGGTACCTGGTGGGCCAGGTCCCGACAGCCATGTTAAGGCGGCGTGGTTGTGTTGTCACCGGGACCCGGTTGTCACATTTGGTATCAGAGGAGTCGGTTCTACCGCAGAACTTATAACTCTGATATTTTCTTTCTGTGAAGCAATAGTGTTATGAGTACCGAGTGTGGTTTTCAGTTCATGGAGTCCAGTGTTGGTGCGAGCGGCCGACATATCCATATACCAAGGACCCTCACAACTGATTTCTGTCTTTTTGCACGAAAACACTGATTGCGTGTGTATTTCTATATGTTTTAAAATGTCAGCTCAAACTAGATCAGCTCACCAGGTATAAGTCGTTTGACTATGTCACGTATGTTTCTTTCAGGATGCCTTTTCACGGACGACCAGCTAGAGCCCAGAGGGATGTTCCTACTGACAGTCTGCCGAGTGATGAGGATTCGGTACATGGCCCTCATGTAGTTGAGGCACCAGCGGAGGAACCAGCGGTACTACCATACGTTTGGCCACTGATTCCACCAGCCATAGCAGTAGGCGATGCACACCACTTGAGTGCGCTGCACGAGTTCGAGTGCGAGAGGCCACCCAGGTTCCGGGGAGAGACGGAACCACAGGTGGCTGAGGATTTGCTAGAGGCTATGGTGAGAGTCTTCAAGCTAGTGGGGACGCAAGAAGACTTCATGGTGATATTTGCTGCCATCCTTCTTCAGGCATCAGCTGGCAGTTGGTGGACCCACTTGTTCCATTATTTTTGACGGGATGACCATCAAATGGGAAGACTTGGAGACATTCATCAGGGTGGAGTTTGTGCCAGTAGCTCTACAACCTGAGCATGTACAGGAGATGCTGCCTTTGCCTTAGGATTTTCGATCAGTAGCCGAGTCATCGGTGGGCAGTAGACAGATGATACAAGGGTCCAAGAGGACTAGAGCTAGCCGTACGAGGAGCATGAAGTGTTATGAATGCGGCAGTAAGCGTCACCTAGAACTTGACTGTCCGACTCCCCGCACAGTCGGTCCGCATGAATTGGAGGAGCCACCGAGGCAGAAGCAGTGGCGAGTTATTGAGCAATAGCGGAGCAGTGGACAAAGAAGTAGAGCTCCGGGAGCAGGTGTACAAGAGCGGAACTAGTGGATATGTCCCTTGTACTTTTAGTTCCATGATTCTGTTGTATTTGTGTCTTTGTACTATGACCTACAATAATAAAAAGACACTTATCTTAGTGATGTTTTCTTTCCTTTCCATTTTTTTGGTTGATAATGAGTGGTCCCGGTTAAATCAGTTGACTTGACCCTCACTTTTGAGATTTCTACTGGAGGAGACTGAGTGACCTC
Source organism: Viscum album (assembly GCA_963277665.1). Taxonomy (NCBI): domain Eukaryota; kingdom Viridiplantae; phylum Streptophyta; class Magnoliopsida; order Santalales; family Viscaceae; genus Viscum; species Viscum album. The sequence continues at coordinate 594,727,320 of OY728159.1, read as the reverse complement.
ACACTGATGCCGACAGTGTGACTCGACCCTTGGAGGCGAGAGTGACAGTTGGATCTCTTGATAGTAACGTCGAGGCCTTATAATGTCATCCATGGAATGCATACATCATTCATGTTAGGATTGACTGTATTAGGAAATAGGAATGGTTCATCTAGGGGATGAGACCGAGTTTCTCTTTTTCGGCAAAGGATAAATTTTAGCAGCTCTTTCAGATCGTAGGAAATGATGGTGCAGATCATCCAGGAGCAGATGAAGACTGCACAATGCAGTAAGAAATAGGAAACCGATGCTAGTCTTAGAGACTCGGGCATGTTAAATGATTTAAGAAGAGGATGCTTTAAGGAGAGATGAGTCTGCGAAGCAGCAGACGTGGAGGCAGAGCAAGGAGAGCAGCATGAGGCGATTTACTTTTTAACATGCTACAACCACCCGCCTTAGTTCTCCCCACCAGGCTCAGGGAGCTGGAGGGCAGAGGAAGAGTGCAGCTACATGCGGTCAAGGAGTGTGACCCAATAGCTCTAAAAAATGATTCAAGGGACAGTCTGTATCCACTAATAGTTGTCGTAGTCATAGACGTCGATATGAATCGTTCCTTCCTTTTACAAATCCTATCCCAGACATAGATTTTCCGGTAACCTGTAGACTTGACCCTCACGTCTGGAGATACCTTGGCAGAAGACTCGATAATCACACTTACGCTGACAGTGTGGTCAGACCCTCGAGGTATGTGTTTTGGTAGGAATCTATTGGTTCCAGTGTCGAGGAATTACGACATTGGTTTGAGTATGGACTGGGAAATCACAGTTTATACACAGATTGACTGTATTAGGCAAAATGGTTGTGGTTTAACTACGACATCGGGTTGGGTTTTCCTTGGTCGGCGAATTGGAAACCCTAGGCAGCATAGGATAAACTCATGTACAGGAGAGTGCGACCGATCACTCTTGAGTCAGTCAACCTTACCCGCGTGGTAGCAGTCGTTTTGAGTTTAGTTCTAACAGGAATTAGAGACCTCTAGAGTTTGAGGATGACGATCACGTCCTTATACGGGTCTCACCTCAACGAGGTTTACAGAGATGTGGACGAGGAGACAAGTTATCTCCAAGGTTAAATGGACCTTTCAGGTCCTCATTATGGTAGGAGAGGTGGTTTACCGCTTGACCCATCCACCTCAGTTGCACCAGGTGCACGACAACTTCCATGTATCTCAACTGAGGAGATACGAGCACGACCCTTCACATATCACTTACCATGAGGAGTTGGATGTTGGCGATGATGTTACTTTTGTAGAGGTTCCATTGGGAATCGAGGATCGATAGGAGCGGATCCTACGAGGATGGTCGATTCCTCGGGTGCACTTTCACTGGCAGTACGGGAACCTCCAGGTGAGAACATGAGAGCACGAGGCTCAGATGCGTGCTCAGTACCGCTTTTTTATCCCTAGTTTATGTTATTTTTTACGAGTACGTAAATCCCTAAGGTGGGAGTAATGTAAATACCCGTAAAATTCAAGGAAATTTTTTTCTTATTTTTCTTTAGGATTTTACAAGAACGCAGTTTCTGACGGCGCCTAATTCTGAGGCCCGGTGTGCCCGGAATCAATTTCCGAAGTTTAGCTCGGGTATGTTCTGTGAATGAACGAGCGGGTTTTTATATCTTTTGAACCGGTTCATGGAATTGAAATCTAAGGGCACCGATGGAATCGCAGCGCTGATGTTTTCTTATGAAGACCCCTTTCAAGAGTTGTGTTTTCTCGGGATGGGTTGTTTTTTTAATGTGAGGGATAATAATATAATTGCTTTACAATTATATTTTCCCTTTCTTGTTAAGTGGATTATGTGTTGTGTCACAAAACTTTTACTCTCACATGTGGTTATAACCTATGAAAGGGAGTTAGGGGTATGACCCACTTTTTGATAACTACCTTTCAAAGGATTTAGGTGGTGTGGGGCCCACACAAGCCCCACCATTTCATTTCTTCTTAAGTAAAGCACACTCACCTCCCCTATTAAACAAAGTCAACTCTTGCATTTACACCTTTTAATAAATGCCTCTATTAATTGGGCGGTTTTAAACCCCTCAATTAATTGATCGTTTCTTTTCTTTTTGAATTTCAAGAGTAGGTTTGTGTGTAAATAAAATAAGACACCACTTATTTTATTTAGTTGGTCTTGTTGCGTTGAGAGGATTATGGGAGAAAGGTTAAGGGGCTTGAAGTTCTTCTTATTCGACGAAGAACGCGAAGAATGCCGACCTCTGATGAAGGTCGACAAGAACGCCGAATCCTCGGAGATCGACTATGTAACGCCGTACACCGCGACGCTAACGACGTTCCTTCAGTGACGCTTTCTTCCGCGACGATCCTCTTCTTCCGCGACGGTTAATTATGCGACGAACTCTCGTTTGACGACAACGCTTGAGGTAGGGAATTAATTTGAGAATGATTTTATTCCCTTGTTTCGTTCATTCTATGGAAAACAAAGAACACAGATCAAATTATTATCTAGTTGATCCCCGAATTTTTTCCTTGCGGTTTGGGACGAAATTGTTGCGGGAAGTGGTAGTGGTTTATTGTTTCTTGTTCGTGAAACATCCTTTGTCATTCCTCATCCTTTATTTTTTTGGGCCGCTTGTTGTCAACTTAACGGGAGGAGGTCGGACCTCATGAACACATCTGACCATCCTCCCCCTTTTTTGTTGTGTTGTTGCGGTTCAGAAGATGGCGTCATGGTGCGACGGCACCGCGTGGGAACCTGGAGGGATGCAGCAAGGATGCGCTGCGCCATCGCGCCGCGCCGTTGAGGCTGAACGAAAGTGTGGTAGTTGTCGGGGCAGCAAAGGCAAACCGAAGACTCCACAGTTTGTTCTTTTGACGTTTGGATTGATGGACATTGATGGAACGGGCCTCAGAGCCGATTTGTTTATTCCACAGTGAATAATGGGACCCGGGATGGGCTTCAGCGCAGACAGAATTGAAAACGGACCACCAGAGCAACTCCGGTGGCCCGCGGACACCACCGGCGGTGCCCTGGCGCGCCGCCTGGAAAAACCGCCAAGGATGAAGCCACGACGGCGAGCGTGTGGATCCCACGACCGCGCGGTATCCAGAGGGACGCGGCGCGTGCCGCGTCCGCGGAGCGCCATCTCGGTGGCAGAGCCAGCGAGCCACCCGGCCGAGCCGGGTTGACATGGGCGGACCGGGCCGGGCCGTGCCCTGCTGGGTCGGACCCGGACCCGGGTCGGGTCGCCCCGGTTCGGGCCGACCCAGGGGGGTTGGGGCAGGTCAGTCCGGGCCCAGACCCCCCGTTTTCGGACCTATTTCGGTCATTAGCCCATATCTTGAGCTGCGGACCTCCGATCGATGCACCGTCAGTGGCAATGCAACCCTTGGATCGAGACGGTCATTTCGTTATATCACACTCAAGGTTTTGGAGTAATTTGGGTTCGGTCGGGTGGGTTCGCTCATTAAACCAACCGGTCCCTCGGAGTGGAAACGCTTATATCTTGAGCACCGGACGTCCGACTTACGTGTTGTTGACTTGGTTGGATTTCTTTTGAGGAGGCGGAACTTTTGTCATAATTCGCCCGAGTTTTGGATGTAGTTAGAGTTTGGCCGAGTTGGATTGTACCTGAAATCCAACAGGGACCCTGGAACGGAAAAGATGATATCTTTCAGACCGGACGTCCGTTTGAAGAACCGTCCGCGGCATTGGTGATCACGTTGAGACACGGTCCCTATGAGTATTCCCTATGTGAGTTCGGGATACAGTTGAGATACAGCCGGGTTGGTTCGCACATGAAACCAACCGGGCCCCTAGGGCGAAAAGGCTAATAACTCACAGACCGGGCGTCTGATTGACGTGCCATCTGTTGTGTTGAGACCCCTATGACGAGGCGGTCCTTTGAGATACTTCTTTGTGGGACTTTGTGGGACTTTGTGATACATGGAGTATCGACCAGTAGCTTGTGGACCAGACCCTCTCGGAGACGGGCGCGCGGTGTACGGAGAACGTGTAGCCGGTTGAGACCTGACGACTGCTTGACTGATCGACTCGGTGTGTTTAGGATACCCAGTGGGGAGCGCTTGGTTGTAGCGGCAGACCCACGGCGGGGGAGTGCTTGGTTGTAGAGGCAGACCTGCGGTACTGAACAGAAGGATTACCTATAGAGTCTGTGAGGGGGAGCGCTTGGTTGTAGCGGCAGACCCATGGTGGGAAGCGCTTGGTTGTAGCAGCAGGCCCATAGTACTCGACAGGAGGAGTACCTCAGAAGTCTTAGGTTAGTGAGTACAACCTTGGAGTCGTGAGAGGACCACTGTACACTCCAGAGACGGGGCTCTTCAGCAGTTACAATTTAGATAATGAAAATCTTGGTTTGAGCTGAGTCTATGACCTTTTGTGTTACCTCTTGATTGAGATGGGTCACTAGATAGCCTAGGTATATCTATGGGCGTATACTTGGGTAGTGGTTATCCGTTGATTTCGATTTGTGTTTCCTCGTGATTGAGATGGGTTACTTGATAACATAGGTATATGTATGGGCATATACCTAAGTATAGGTTATCTGATGAGGTCTTCTTGGTGGTTATCCTTGATGGTTTTAGTGACACCTTGAGGGTATCGAGGTCCCAACTGAGTATTGTTATACTCACCCCTGCATGGGCTATGCCCGCACCTCGTTGTGTTGGTTGTAGACGACGGGCAGTGCTGACGGAGGCCAAGTGTTCGAGGACTAGATGGTACCCGGAGGTGGACTACACAACAAGTCAGTATCCGGAGGTGGACTTCACGGCGAGATGAAACTCAGAGGAGGTTGACGGGTGAGAGCATCCAGGAGCTGCGCTGTCTGTACCTACCCTTCAGGTAGGATCTATGGTGGACGATCCAGGAGCTGCGCTTTCTGTACCTACCCTTCAAGTAGGATCTGTGGTGGATGATCCAGGAGCTGCACTATCTGTGCCTACCCTTCAGGTAGGATCCGAGGTGGATGACACATGAGCTGCTTCCTTTCTACCAACTATTTGTCTTTTTCTGTTGTACTTTCATTTAGTTGTAGCTGTACTTTCAGTTGGGTTTGTATTCTGGCGCATTTTCTTTTCAAAACTTTCTTTTGTACTTAGTGTTTTACTTCTGCTTGTACTCTGTGGCGTTTCGTTTACTTTTATAAAGGCAATACCTTCCCAATTATCAGGATTTACACCTTTGGTGCTAGTCGCGAGCCCCTGGCCTATGGAAGGCGGGCTTGGGGTAGTCACGGCATGGGCCCTGAGGATGGGTCGTGACAGGGGTGGCGTCATTGGGCTTCTCTCTTGACCAATCCCAAGCCGAGTTTGGACACGTTAAGGTTGAGAGAAACTTATTACGAGAGAAGTGGAAGTTAATATAGATTACCACCTGAGCGATGTTATCTGAGCCACCCCAAGTGTCTGTCACCATCACACACCTTTCCCTTTTGTCTTATGTGGGTGTTATAAGGTGTTCTGTAACAAGACCCTATAACTATTACTATGTGCATTATTTTTGAATGAATAATGTTAATTTAGTTTATTATTGTTACTTTGTAAATAGTTTTTAATGAAAAAGTATTCCTTTTAGTTAATATTCAACTAAGAAATCAATTTTGATGAATTAATGGTTTTTTGAGTTAAATAAAATTATAATAAAATTAAATTATAATTAAATAACTTTTTATTAAATGTAAATGATCATATAATTTTATGAATGCAATTGTAATTTTTATTAAAGTTTGAAAGATGTTTTTTTCAAAACCCACGAATTTTCGGCAAATGTCTGTTATTATTTGAAATGAAAAAATTCACATATTTATAAAATTATTTAGATAAAATGAATATTATTTTTTAAATCAGGACATTGAAATTATCCAATGGTGAATTTTTCATAATTTTCTGAGATAGTCGAATTTTTGGGTAAAAATTAAATACTGTTTAAATATATAATGTGTTTTATGAAATCATAATTACTCAATAGTGATGTAATAAAATAATATAAACATTGTTTTCGGCCAATATATGTTTTACCATGAAAATAATTTTATTTTGGGTTTGTTTGATTTATTTTACAATTCTTTTGTGGACCCCTCAATGCTTATAAATCATTTTGTCTTTTTAAATTATTTTCCTTGAGAGTGTGACTCACATCCACATATGCAACTCTATTATATTAAAATTTTCGATCATTGGCCATATGATATATTGTGTTCTAACACTCTTTGGTTAAAACCAGGGGAAAAAATCATGTTCTAGTTTGTGGTTTTGATTTGTTTAATATGAGGTTTCCCAAACCTAAATAATAAAGAATTACACCTCCTTACCTATATAAACCCACCAATGCTCACACTTCCCCTTCAATAAAATCCATTGGAGTTCAACCAACCCCATCCATACTCTCACTAGAATCCACCCATGGTTGCCCAAGCTCCCAAGAAGCCTCTATAAGGCCTCTCACAAACCTTTGGTATCACACTTCCATCTAAGGGATTTCTTCTTTTCTCGTTTTTGTCCAATTTTCTTTAAGTCTTTTTTCCATTTTTTCAATTAAAATTGTTGGGGATATGATTCCAAACCTTACCCATACTTATAACTGTATTTTTTGATGATGGTAGACCCCTTTCCCTCTCAATAATTCCTCCCATGTACACTGGTTACCATGCCAAAATTCCATGAGGGATTTCTCTCTCCTCATTTACAAAAAAGTAATTCTTTTATATTATGCCTCTAAATTAAATTACGTTAGTTGGGTAATGTATCTATAAGAAACTCCATATTGTGAGTTTCATTTATATGTGATGATACTCCCTTTTCTCTCTCATCAACCATTTTTACGAGTTCTTATTTCACGTCATTATGATACTGAAATTGCATTACGATTTTCTAAGCCAATGTCATTTGGTAGGGAATACCATGCCCATTTCTCTATCAATGGAATTCAATTTCATGCCCATTTACTTATTGATTATAAAGCATCATTTATTTATTCCTCGTCCCTTTATCATGGAATAAATAATGATGATTGGTTCCATTTTTTATGATCCATGTGGCACACTTATGCATGAAATGAAATGTTTAAGAAAGGTGTTCCCTAATAGCGCTCTAATGCATTAGGCAAAGTATAATATCATGATACATCATATGAAATGGGTGTTTACTCATGCTAATTTAAGTGAAATGAGATTTCAATTCTGCTTAAATTGAAATGAGAGTTTACTCATTCTCCGTGTGCAATGAGCCTTGGCTCGTGATAATTCAATGTTAAGTGTTGTTTCCACATTTGCATGTTATGATTATCATGCTTTATCATGCAATTATGTTCATGTTTCTCTTGTCCTCCATTGATATGCCAATTTTATAACATGTATTTTATTCCTCATGTTATTCCATGTTTATTCCCTTGATGTTCTCTATTGCTCACCTTTTTCTCATGCATATCCTCAGGTTATCCCAAGAAATGCTAAGTACGAGGGAATGTAGTGGTCATGTAAAGGAAGTTTTCAATAAAGATGTTGGGTGTTTTATATTTATAGCTATTATGTAATTTTATTAATCCCCAAAGACACTAGTCCTCTCGATCATCTATTTTGTATCACTTGAATATTATATTTACTAAATCAGGTTTAATCGTTTAATAAAAAGAAGGGTTTTTTTAGTGGATGATGAATAATTATACTATACTTGTAAGATATTAAAGATTGTGTAGAAACAAAATTTAATCACATGTTATCTATTCATGAATAAAAAACTACCATACCAGTCACCACATCATTGTTGGGCTCTACATCAGTAGTAGGGATTGAGTATGCCCTTATTTTCTAACTTAGAGGTTTTTGAAAATTGCCTTCGAAAACCCCGTGCATAGAGAATTAGTATGAAAAAATCCCATGTTACTTACAGTTGAAACACTACACTATAGGATGAGTATTGAAATAAACCTTCCTTTCTTCTCCAAATTAGTGGGATCCATCATATCCCTCCAGAAGTTATTTATCATATTCCATTATCTTCTACATTTGAATCATAGCTCACATCCCTTTTTGTAGTTTGTAGGATGCTTTATCCCATACTTTTTACACTTGGGATTTAGTGTCTTCATTCCATCCATGTATTTATCACCCATATTAAACACCTTTTTAATATTTTTTCACCCATTTCATGAGACCACTAAGTGTCTACAATCTCTATTTCAACGTTGTGGTTACAACAAAAAGTCTCCTCACAACAGTTGAAGTCTCTAATCACCAACACTTTACAATAAACTTTAGTCTTCCTAATAATATATCCACAATTCTTTTGTCATTCATGATAATACAGAAGGTGTATCTTTCAAGATATATTAATTTTTATTCATAATCCCTAATAGAATCATCTTCTATCATCTTTATTCCTTGGAATTATTTTTCTATCCAACCTGGAGGGTTCATGGAAAATATATATTGAAACATATTTTCTTGAAATTTGTAAATTAAATTAAATCAATTTCAACCATGTTGACTGTGTTCGTAGTCATTGTCCCGCACTGATCATCTTCCTCATCAAAATGATATACCACCAGCATGACATTATCTTATTATAAGATCTTAAGGACTGAAATTATCATCTCAACGGTGTTAATCTACTGTTTTTTGAGTTGGGGATCAATAAATAAATGAATCATGGGTGAGATTTTCTGCATTAATTACATGACGACATCATTTTCATTATTTTTAGAATGAGGGAGTTCCAATGGATTCATATTATTATTCATAACTTGAGTATGCTAAGTAATTATTGTCATAGTGTTATTAGAACCGGTTCAAATCATATGTGGAATATCATAGGGAAATCATTTCATAGTCTTCAAAATTGAATATTGGAAATAGTTCTTTAATATAAATCCATTAACTAAGAAAAAAAGTAATATTAGAAGACATGAATAAATATATTATAAATTTTTTAAAAGAAAAAAATGAACATAGAAGGAAAAACTTGTAATTGAGAACTATATATTAATATGTGATTCTATAGGTTTTAATCTTGGTTATAAATGATCCATTTCATTGTATATATTCTTATAATAATTTTATGTTCCCAAAATAATGGTTCATAATGAGAAAATAAGTTTACCAAGGCATATCCCCCAGGAGCGTCAATATAGATGCATAGTTGGGCCCATTGTCGCATATAAGGTTACAATGAGTAAGGCCCGAAATACCTTGTTACAGTTGTTACTCCAAGGTATATCTATTTCAAAACCACTTTCAGTTGAAGTATTCAAATAGTGATATTTTTTTTATAAGAAAACAACTCTATACTGAACAAAATTATGTGATGCTTTATTATATTTAGTCTTATATTTAAGGATTTCCTTAATGATTTGTAGTCATAATCCCAAATTAACTAAATAATTACTCTTATAAAAACTATAGAAACCCTATCCTTTTACAAATATCATTACATGATTTTATTCATAATTAACCATAAAATTAAAATCCAACGAATATAAAGTCTAATGTCTTTATAGAATTCTATTTATAAATGAAAATCATGAAAAATATTTAATTTAATATCTATAATGTTCTCCTAACATTAATTGATCTCCTATAACTACAAAGTATAACTTATAGAATACATGAAAAAATGGGATGAGTTAAAGTTCCCCATAATAAAATAACCAAAGGAATAAAGTGTAGCACTTGAGTTAGAAGGCATAACATGATGACATAAAAAGCATATAAAATTAATAAACATTAGAAAGAATACCTTGTATAAAAAGGGAATATAAAATAATATCATCGTATGCATGTGGATGAAAAATATAACATGAAATAAAAGAATTAAGGGCAACCACCAAGACTATATAACAAGGTTGATAATGTCCCATCAAGGAATCCGGTTCACTCCCTATGCCAACATGGCGTCTCATGAGAAATAATGTTACCCAATGAAATAGAGTGCTATATAGGTACACCGATGATAACATGATCATGAATTTCTTTTCAACATAAGTAATCATACATAATGATTCAATCATAACAGAAGGGTTACCCACGGAAAAGGAATTGGTTTTATAATCATGTTAGATGGCATTACAATGGGTGTATCTGAAAGGTTTCAATGAAATAATGGATTTAGAACATAAATGGAAAACTGTAAAGGAATATATTCCAATAAAATGATAAATGTTGTCCACATGATTTGAAAAAATTTAATAGAGTGTCTAGAAAAATGTAAAAATAATCCACTTTAGTGCGGGTTTAAGGGAATCTATTAAAGAGACATTAAAACAAAAAAGAAAAATTGTTTTTAAAATATAAAAAATGATTCATGATATTTTTAATGATATAATAATTTATCTTATCAAAATATTTATGTCTAAAAATATATTTTGGATAACACAAGTTATTGGGTAAAAAATAGGGATATTCCCTTAAATCTGACATTCTTATCAGGAAGATTTTAGAAGGGGACCTTTTAAAAACAATTCCCATCAAATATAGATAATATAATATATATATATATGGGTTGGGAACTTATAAAAATAATCAATAATAATAAGAAAAATACGTATTAAATTAGAGTATAGAGATATAAAGAGTAACCCTAAAGAAAAATAGTAGTTCAGGTAGAATCCCTTATGTTATGTCTGAAACAGTTTTTCTCCTGATATTAATGTCCAGAATAATAAAATTACATTCATTAATTAATATTTCCATAACATCGTAAAATTTTAATTATTTATTAACATTTTATTATGTTCACTTATATAATTTTTTAGTAGTTATAGTGTTCTTTTTTATCGCTCAGGAATGCTCATTTTCTTATTTTTCATGATAGGTTCGCTTATATTGGAGTATAAATATTCATGTACATTGGAAATAGAAATCCAGAATTGATGTTATAAGTTTATAATGAAAATATATAAGGTTAAAGAGAATTAAAAATAATTTGGTTATACTATATAATTATGAATCATTAGATAAATGTTAGAGATAATCGTTTGGATTATTTTGGGTAGTTTTTTCTCACAACGAACTTGTTTTGTTTTGTTATTTAATCTAATGTGAATATAATGATTAATAAAAATAAACTAGGTTGTAATACATATTGAATCTGTTTTTCTAATGATAATTTTTATATGACTAACATTAAATTATTTAATAAAAAATGAAAATCTATCATCTATGAAGGTGATACATTAAGACCTCATGAACAAAATTTTCATTTCCAGAATAAATGGGAGAGTATAATGGGTTTCATAATCGATTGTTACATTATAATAATATCTATAAATTATATTTCAGGTTCTATAGTTCTTATTTTATTTATATTAGGGGATGTGAAGAGAGAATAAAAATTGAATGAACAAGAAAATAAAATAAATTAAATGGAATGTCGAATTTACCTCTTGAATTTCTCCTCCTTAAGAACATATTTCACCGAATGGTTTTGGCCTTTAGATAAAAAAACTGAACATATAAATAGGGGTAAGGTTTTGGAAGATATTTGAGATGAATTTTGGCAATGATAGAATATTGTGAGGTGTTAGGATAAGAGGTGGTGAGGTGTGGTATTTATAGTGGAGGAGATGGGTGTTTTCTCATTATTTTGTGCATTAATTTTTAATTTTATATCAAGAGTACAAATAGATTGGAAATTATCAAAAAATATAATAAAATAAATATGGTATACTAGATATTATAGTTCTTAGATCAGTGATGATTCAATTAATAGTGTATTTAACTTATTATGTATGTATACTGTAAATTACTAAATTTTACAATTCACCGAAAATTAAACTATTGTATAAAAATATCAAAAAATTAACTCAACCATTTTTAAACATATAGAAATTAAAAATGAACTCAATTTTATGAAAATAATTTTATAAATCTGAGAAATTTAATTTTTATTTATAATCAATATTTACATTGACAATTCATATTTTAAAATTATAACTAATTTTGTAACACATTGAAAAATTAAATAACGTCTCATAATGTTTTTAAAAAATCACATGACAACAAAATATCTTTTTATAAATATGTTTTATGAAAATAAATTTTCTTTTAAATCAATATATTTATTATAAAATTTTAATTAAATATTTATAACTTACAAAAATAAAAAAACTTAATTAAATAGTTTGGAATCATATCTTTACATATACTATGAATGAATTGTATGATACTTTCATTTATAGGGTACCTAAATTATTTTTATAATTTCATGGGTGAGGATAATATTCTATTGGACAGTATACTATTCCTAAAGGTCATATTACTATTCATATGGTAAAGTTGTAATTTTATTATTAAATTTTCTTTAACTTCTTGAAATAACTATTATTTTATTCATTCTTCATTTATAATTTTTCTATTGTGTTTTTAATGTGATTTTATGTTATTATACAATATAAAATAATCATAAGAATAGAATTTCCATCGATAATATTTTGGGTCGTTATAGTAGAAAACAGTTTGGAGCATCCACTACTTTTGACCTCGATTAATGATGTATTAATTGTATCTTCGGTCAAGAGATACCAATCATACCAATCTCAATTATAAGAATATGAATATTTACAGTCAGAGAATGTTGCTTCTATGGTAGAGAACCATGTTCTTCATTTGAATGTTTAGTACAAGGTGCTTTATATATATATAATCTCATTAGTTTTTTACTCTAGAAGAGTAGTGATGATATCACTATGACATTGGACGAGAATGGTTGGTTAAGGGAGTAGTGGCCTCATTAGTTTTCTTCTAGTGAAGCCTAAGGTATTTCTAGGGGAATAAAGTAACATGGTGGAGATTTTGTGATACCATCCAGGTCACTCATAGATTTTATTTTGAGTCTTATTTATCCCTTACTACATTCAGGGAGTTCTCTGTTTCCAGGATTCCAAACCAATTGTTTTGGGATAGTTGAACGAGGGGCACAGATAGTGCACAATTTGTTTAACCTATGTTTTAACTTTGTGAGTGGGTCTATAGTTATTTAGTGTGCAATTTTTCTTAGAATATGAATGGGTTCTCAACCTGTGTGATAACCAATAGCATACCATGGGTCCTATTTTGGTTGTACATTTTCACCTGTATAGTTGGTAGGCGGTTATCCTTACATTTCTTAAAAACTGTGCGACCATATCCATTTCATAAAAAATATGGATATTTTTATAATTTCCCATTTTGGGTTTTTATGTTTTGGGGGTTTATTGTTCTTTTCCATTTTGTACAACCCTCCTACTATATATTTGGAGCTATCTTCCACCTTCAATTAAATATTTCCATTGGTTTCTAGGTGTTTTTATTAAGGTTTGTTGATTTCCATTTAATTTATTCCTTCTTTCCCACTTCATTCCTTGTTATTAAATTTATTTAGAGTTGTGAAACACTTGGTTTATGTTTTATAAAATTATGATTTAATGGGTTTATTATTTTATTGATTATGTATTAGGCTTTTGAGGATTTTATATACATATATTAGATAGTCTTCATCATTGGTTTTTTTCATAGGATCAAATATGAGGTTTTTGTCTCTATTTAATGGTGTATACCTTGCGGTACCATAAAATTTGAACTTTCCATTGGTTTTAATTTTTTAAATTTTCAATTATAATTATTTATTTTTGGTGTGTATTCTATGTTTTAAGTGTTTTATAGATTTTTTTTGTAATTTGGGTATTTGTGTGTGGTTTACTACTTGTGGTGGCATGTGTGGACCCAAAATATTTTATAAAATGGAACGAAATGGTTTTGTTATTTAAAAATAATTTGTAATGTGGGATGATAATTTTTTTTTTATTTTCAATTTTTTATTGAATAAGTTATTCTTGTTTATGAAATAGATAGTTTTATGTATTTTTTTATGTGGGAACTTATTTCTTATCGTGTTCTCAAGTAGTAGCATTTGGGTTAATCAGGGTGTGATGCAGGGGTTTGTTTAAGGATTTTTGTAACCCGTCGAAATTAGGAATCTGCAAGACTCCATTGATTTTCCATGGTACCAAGTGTGCCTTTAGGTTGGAAGATCATGTGAGCTTCTAGGTTGGTTACTCATGGACTATGTTATCCCTTGGAGTTCAGCCTGAAGGAGACAATGAGAGCTTACACTACGTAACTATCATATTTATTAGTCTCTCATGATAGGCCTAATTTATAGATCCCATACATTAAAATTACTCATAAAAAATAGTTATTATGATTTATTCATATGATTGTTCAATTTTAATGTGATCATTGGTGTTATTCACATTTTTTAATATTCTATCTCTATTAGTATATGATATATATTTAAGATCACATAATTTATCCCTTTTTGGTCTTGTTGATAATGTTGTACCTAGTGGATTTTTTATTTACATTTTTCATTTTTGGAATTTATTTTTGTAATATTATGATTTTCATTGAAAAAGGGAATAAAAAGTAATTTTGAGGGATAAATTTGGAATTAAATATTTTTAATGTGTTTTTTGGTTTTGAAATTTTTTTCAAAATTATATATTAGATGCACCTGTATTAGAATTAAATATATTCATTATGGTATCCTTATCGCCTTTTTTACTCAAACACTTCTTAACACCTTCATGTAATTTTTAAATTTTTTTTAAAGACACAGGTAAATGAATGGGCATCACGTTCTAGGGTGGTTCTTCTTAATTTCCCATATCTAGTATTCTATGGAGGAGACGTGTTCTAATATGGATGGACTCATGTAGTGACTATTTTTTTACCCGCTAGGTTATACATGGGCCTTATTTTTCATTTTACATCATTTATTTTGTGTTTGGTTGTTTATTTTGAGATACCATCTATAATTTCATTTGTGGAATGTATTAAAATTGATGTATATCATTCTATATGGTATCTTTTTACCCTTTAATACTAACTCCAATGATAGGTTTCTCCAACCAATTTGTTGGATGATTCATTATCTTTTTCCTATGGTCAAACCATTCCTAATATTCACATGGTTTATCCTGATTCTTCTAACTATCCCTTGACTATCGAGGATGTGATTCATTCCATGTGTCAGGATGACTTAGGTGACTTTTTGTTCAACTAGTTTTGGTTTATATAAATTCCCAAACATGCATTTTTAGATGATTTTTTTATATAAATAATAGGGGACGTCAAGTTTTTGTAGTAACCCAAATTATAATGGATATCATTGAATAATCCAACATACATTCAATTTAAGTAAATAAGATCATGGAATTTTGTTGTTTTTATGATTTTAGATAGATATAATAATAGAAAATAAAATAATTGTGACCTATGAATGTTATGAAAAATTAATATAAAGAGTTGTCCGCACTTTTTCAATGATAATATTTTTTATGAAGGTTGATATAACTAAATAGTCATGAATGAGTTAATATTTTGGTTGATTTGATACTAATAAAAATGTTAATATCATTTGGGTATTGAAACTAGGAAAGAGAATGTTGGTTATCAATATATGATAAAATAAAGTGATCTAAAGGAATTAAAATAAGTAGTTTAAGATGGATATAATTAGAAGATCAAACAAGTAAACCCAAGTAGTGAGATAAAGAACAAGGAAGATCTGATGAGTAACCAACCAATTACTTATTATTATAAAATACTATATGGAATTTGAAGACTATTCCAATGATGAATGAGGGGCTTTTTCATGAAGATTGATATTATGATAACATTTTTATAAAGATTAATTAAATTAATATATAGATAAAAATGTTTTATATATAATCAAATTCCAAATCATTTATGAGACTCAAGTTATATAAGAAGATCATATTGTCAATCTGTGACTATAGTGAGAAGTTGGTGCAGAAAATTTTGTTTGATGTTGAGAAGAGATATATAGTGGGATGCTAAAAGTTGTAGGAATGGTTGGATATTTTTTAAATTTTTGATCCACCAAGGGTTAGGAAGATAAAAACCCCTAAAACATGTAATTTATAAAAATACTGTAGTGAAGAAAAACATATTTGAATGAATAAGCAGTCGTGAAATGGAATATGTATTTTTGGTCAAACATTGTAAAAATTTTATTATTTATTTATTTGATTTACTTATATTGAATTTGGTATTATTTTTTTGTCAAACAAAACAGAGATCTGATGAAATTAATGTACAATAAAATGTCATAACCAAAGGGGGTAAAAATTATGATGTTTTTTTTGATAAATGGTAAAAAGAATAGTCAATAATTGATTCTCCCTCAAGGTGTCTGCATATATATATGGGGAATTAAATATTTGTTTAATATTTATGAATTTCATAGAGAATAGTTCATCTATTATCAAATATTTGGAGATATTACCATTGTTTTTCTTCAATTTAATTCCCTGAGATATTCATTATTATTAATCACATAGTTTTTAATGAAAATCATAGATCTATTTTCTCATGTTAATGATTTATAGTGGTTTTCATGGACGGTTATTGGTCATTATCATGATTTATTCATTATTTAAATTATAATATTTTTTTTAGAATTAAAATAATATCTCAATATAGTGAAAACATACCATATATGAAGGAATATATATACATAGAAAGTAAATTTCTTGGTGATTTTGATCATGTGGATAGGAAACAAAGCTTCAAGAATTCATTGTTTATGTATTTTAATGCACCTCATTGGGAGTTTAAAAATCCTTGAAACCTAGTTTCTTATTAAATATAATATATAACACAAGGTATATCCCTCATTCTTATAAAAAAAATGTTTATGGGTTTTTATCAGATATTGTTGTAACGAGATTGTTAACTCAATACAAGGATGAGGGATTTGAAATATTGAATTTTATCACATAGTAAGAGTTATATTGAGGGATTTAAAACTACGGGAAATGGTGAAATGATTTATAGATCATCTAAATGATTACCAGTAGTTATATTTATCATCAAAATTTTATTTTAATTAATATATATTCTTATTTTATAAAATAATAACTACATTTATTTTTCCAATTTTTTTAATATTTATTAAATACATAAGAGAATAATTATAACCATAAGAACACTAAGTGATTAGATTGGATTCATTATAATGATAACCACGTGGTTTAATTATACTACTCTTCATTGTAGTTTATAATTGTTGTTTTGAGTGTCTAGTCATTATACTCAAAATATCTTGAAAGTGATAACCCACTCTCCATAAATTTCTCAATCAATTACAAAACTGAATTTATAGTGAAATAAATTGAAAAAATGATGAGATTAATTCTAAAAAATTGTATTAATAATTAATTCATCTAAATTATAATGACCCTATAACCACTAGAAAAATAAATTATTTTAGATTTTTTAATCATTCTATAAAAATAAAATTTCTTAAAAAATACACTCAACTATGAAATAATAATGATAATATAACTAATGAAAAGGAAGGGTTGATCATAAAAATATATCCTAATATAGATACATTAGAACCTTTAAAAAATATTTCAGGGTCTCTCACAAAAAAATTTCCATAGGATAAAAAAATTATAATAAATTATGGATACATAAATACAGTGGAATATTTAATTTGGAGTTGGTTTTCTAAAGAAATATAGTTCCTCTAAATCTATATTATTTTTAAGATAATACTCACAAAAAATAAAATAATTAAAATATATAAAATAACTATATAATTAGATTTTATTTGAATATATTTCACTAAAATAGACCAAAACATGCTTAATAATCATCTAATTTCAATAGGTTAAATATCAAAATAAAAAAAATAGTTTCTAAAAATAATTTGAATAATATATGTATAACATATATTTTTTGGCAATAAAAACCATTAGTATCAAGATTCCATATTATTTAAAATATATCAAGGGAAATTTTAAAATAGGAAAAAAATTTATTGATAGTTGGTTATTGAAAAATATGTGTTGTGACAACTCTGTGTTAAATCATTTGAAAACAATAGGTGGATACATAAATGTTTTGGTGATAACTCAATAGTGTAATATCATATAAATATGTAAAGATATATTATTAAATGATTAAATTATAATATATGTTATATTATTTGATAAATTGATATATAATATTCTAATTAGTTTTCAATTTTCATATAGTTTTTTTTAATTTATATTGAAAATGAGGGTTACAATGTATATATTCAAGATAATATTTTATTATTCCAATTATTTTTCTTAAATTTTTATAAAACTGATTTAATATGATATAATATATGATATAAAAATTTAAACGTGTGGAATTTATTTATTCATTAATGTGGAATAGATTCTAGTTTTATTGTAGATAGACATAAAAAAATTACTTAACTAAAAAAATATTTAATATGATTTTCCAAAAATTAAAATTAAAAAACATTATGTGTCAGATTTTTAACCTTTTTATGTAATAAAAATAATACCTAAGATCCAAAATTTATATATGTACACATAAATTTAGATGAATTTAGTTTTCCCAGATTGACTTTTTTTCGATAAAAATTGAAATTATTTGAGGTAAACCTGACACAGTTGTAATTATAGAAGATAATACTATATTTAAAGAGTTATATTTGTCAGAAAAAACATTTAGTATTGTAAATACTGTATTAAATTTTAGATGATTAAAAACAATCAAAATACTATAATTTTATATCTATTTAGAGTGATCAAGGTAGATATATTTGTAAATCAAGTGGTTAAAATAATTATTTTTAATCCCTTAAAGAAAACCAAATGTGTGTGTGGGGGTAATTTTAAAATGGAATCAAACTGTTTAATATATTTAGAGAATAACTCTAAAATTTTGAAAATAACAAATATTTATAGATAAAATTTTTAAGTATTTTTTCTTATATCATATGTAATGTTCTTAAATAAAATTTTCCAAAAAAATTCTATAAACTCTATAAAAGTAAGAAACCCAAAAATTTCTATTTTGAGGTGCTTTAATATAAATAGTACATTCACAACAGATGAAAAAAGGTTACAAATTTATAATCAAAATAAAATTAATGTGTTTTTATTGGGAATTCAAAATCATGTAGAACATATTAAATAAAAATAGAACCATGATTATTGAACAATAAATTGAAATAAAATTTGATAATACAATTCCAAAACCTCAACTTGAAGATTTTGTAGAATAAATTGGATAATTGGTTATAAATTAGTATCTATTTTTTTATAGAAATTAATATTGATTAAAGAATAACTAACTATTATTTTTCTCAATAAAATGGTTAAATCGATAAAAAATACATTCGGTAATGTTATCTATTGTTTGGATGTATTAACTAATACTAGGTCAATAGTTTTTAAAGTGTCTTATCATATATTTTTTCTATGGGAAACAAAAAATATTTATGATTCATTTGATGTTGAAAAATTTTCATTTACCATCTAAAAAATATTAAATTAATTCACTAGAAATAGTTTTTTTACATTGGTTCAATGATTTGATACCCATGTAATTGTTACAAAAAAATAAAATTTATAATTAAACTAAATGATTTAGTGTGATTAGTTTGAACTAGTTATGGAATTTTAAAAATGTTATAACCAAGAATAATTTTTTTATAGTAGTGAAAATTTTGGCATATTTCATATCAAATTCTATTAAAAATATATTAGAACTAACCACCCATATAAATTTTGTAACAAAATTAAAATGTATATTTATAGTTCAATTTTGAATAGTTTAATTTTTAAAAATTTATTTTATAACCACAACATAGTTATGAAAATTAAAAATTATTAAAAACATTACTATGAACTAAATCGTTTTGAATATTATATCAATCCCATAATTCCATTTTTGAATAATTATATTATTTTTTTTAGAAAATTAATTTTCTGTGAGAAAATTTTAGTTTAAATTGTTTTAAAATATATTTAAAAATATAATTTAATTTTGTTAATTCATGTGGTTAGTCATTTTTTATTTCAATAAATAACCAATTTGTTGGGGTGTTTTTGATTTAATTAGAAAATAGTTTCAAATGATCATTATAGAAAAATAATTCATTTATCTTGATTTCTAACTTTAAAAAAAAGCAAGGGTGTTTTTTTTTGACAAAATACACTAATGAAATTTAAAATCACTTTTTGTGGATATTGTGACCAAAATTTATAAATTTATGATTACCCGTTATAATATAATTTTCTACGAATATCATAAAATATTTGGAAATAAAATTATAGTTGTATTATTCAATGTATGATTTACCTTGTCATGGCCCCACTAGATATTATTTCAGTGTAAAAATTTGAGATCTTTATCAATTTTACCCTAAATAATCCCATATTATATCCATAAAAATTATTTCCAAATATATTAATTTTATAGAAATCCTAGTTTATATAACCCACGAAATAAGTTTTAAATGTAATATTTACTGAAATTTGGATTTTGGTAGATTTCAATTTGGTAGTAAATGTATAAGTGAGACATATGACATACATTGAATCTAATTAGAATATTGAAGTAGTAAGAATGAAAAACGTGGTTCATCTTGATATAGGTGTGTATATACAAGTGAGAATTTGTTTCTCTCAAATTATTTATAATAAAAAATATACTCTAGGACTATGATAAAAATTTTGATTGTGCTCCCATTATATGTTATATAATAGGGATAATTATCATTTCAAGAAAAAAATTCAGCACTCCTATAATAAGACCAAAGTATTTACGTATCGATTCTCAAGGTACCACTATAATAACTAATATGTAAGCATTGAATTAATTATTCCCAAAAATCAACTATTCATATTATTTTTGAATCACTTATAAATGATCCTAAAATTTATTTAGTAGTATATATGAATGTTAAAAAAGTGATACTTACATTTTAATATGAAATGATAAATTTATATGATTTTTTACAGTAAATTTATTTTATTATTATAAGTATTCTTCTAATTATTTTTAACAAAATAATGAGTTGTATTAAATATTAAGTGTTTTACATTTAAGATAATATAACTTTTATGATAAAATAATTAATTTTCTTATTCATTATTAAAATGATCTTAGGGTTGTTAATTATTAAAGCATGAAATTTTGTTTTATTTTGAATATTTTTTTGAAAAATAATCAAATATAAATTAATTATAATCATCATAATTAGTATGTTGTTCTAATTTACCCTCTTATGTTTTTATAATAAAAATTATTTTTATGTTATGCTTATATCATATTGTATACTAAATCATTATTTTATTGAGATAAAATAATATTTCATGTTTGGATAGTTATTTCATTTCATTTTTAATAGTTTTATGAGCATTTTCAAGGTAAAATCATATTGAAGATAACAGTTTTTTGTAGTTTACTAGTTACCATCACATACTCAGTAATAAAATTGTTAGTTCTATATAAATTTTCAAGAGATATTTGTCTCCTTTTCCTAATAGTTTCTTTAGTGTTCATTAAAATGGTATAAAAAAGATACCTGTTGATATTAGAAAATCGATTCCCCTCACCCAATGTTTCATAGTAATCCTCAAGACTACCCATGCCAATAATATTTTTTCATCAATTTACATCCTAACTATTTTTTCTAGTAAGCGTCAATACTTATTATTCCTTGGTAACATAAATCATTTCATGCATATGGTTTAATTTATTTTTCACCAACCCATAATTAATTAGTCCGTTATCAATATTGATATATATTAAATAATCTTTTATTTATAAAATATTATGAAACGTATGTTAACATTCCTATTAATGGAAATAATAAATTATTTGAAACTTCATTTATATCATCCATAAAATGAATAAATGACATCATATTTATGAAAAAATTCATCGTTGAAGGATAATAAATATTAGACGGTTTAAAGAATATTTTCACCATCCATTTTGAGTTTTTAATTACCAAAAATAATGATATTTATTTAAATATTTGTAAAAATATGTTATTTATCCTATGTTAATTATTTAATATTATATCAATATTAATTTTTATCCTAAGTATGGGTTTAATAAAATTTGTACCAATTTGAATGATATATACTTATATTTTACTTCATCAGATATCATAAATTTTTTAAGAATATAGCACTCTATATCTTATATATTATAATACCCCAAAACATAGTATCCAAAATATATTGGATTATTTAAAACATTGTATATATAATGCATGATATTATATATCCATGATTTAGGTTTAGTGTTTTTAATAGACTGTAAATAAATATTACATTACAAAATTAAATAGTAAATTATTTTAATATAAATTGATATTCCTTAAAGTCATCCATAGTGCTAGTCATACATTGTTTTTATAGAAATTATATAGAGAAATAGGAAGCACATATAAATGTTCATATGAAATTCATAGATTTATATAGAGTGTAGTGGAATATTGTGTGGCGTAATGACGACATAAAAAATAACACAAAAAATATTTCCATATAAATTATTACATAAGAATAACATAATAAATTGATTTTTCGACAACAAATGATCAAATGGATAATAATAATGAAATATTTTAAGAACAATAATGGGTAAAATGAATAATTTCATGCATTAATAACATATCATTGAGGTCATGTGAAAATACATAATGCATATTGGGTAACGATGTTCCCATTACCATATCATAGTTGTATAACGATATCAAATAGAATACTAAATGGTTATATATATATATATATTCCTTACATATCACAAAAAACCAATGGAATCCATAATATACTAAAAGAGTACTTCTAATTAATGAAATATTTTTCATGAATGAAAAATGTAGAAATGATTACAATAGTAACATAGTGAATCATTTACTACCAGATTTGATTTTATACAATAATGGCCTTTAGGGGTAGATCAATATATATCCCTAGTCAATATATTATTATTGAATGATAGGGGAATTACATTGAACAATACGGGAAAAAATTAGTGATTCAAAATATTAAAATAACTACCTTTTAAATGTTATGAATATAGGATATTGTTTTTTGAGAACATATGATGATTAAGATGATCAACGAGTTTTTTGAAATGAATTCATTAATTTGAAATGGTTCGAGAGAAATGAAATTATGAAAAAATTCATAATAAAATTACGAGTTTATATTAAAAATTTCATATATATATATATATTAGATATATAAAATTTCCAAAAGGATAGAACTTTAGGTTGGTTTAATTTAATAGAAAATGTGACCATGTCTCAACTACAATTTAATTCCAATTAGGTCTCAAAAATAATCCAATAGAAACATAACATATCAAAATTCATTATAAATGTTCTCATTATGGAAAGAAATTTTCCATAATAAAATAATTACATGGAATACAATTTTTTTTAACTATAGTACGATTTAAAATTGCATTCCTCTTAGATGAATTTTAATATTAAAACTACTTTTTAATGAAGTAAAATTTAAGTGAAATGTCTTTTAATTTTAATGTATATAATTACTGCCATACAAAAAATTATTTATTAACAATATTACAATAAGAATACAAAAAAATCGAAACATATAGTGATGTAAATATAAATATGAATTTAAAGGAGATTAAAAAGGACCCATACCTCTTTTGAACTTGCCAGTAAAAATACAACCTATAGAAAGAATACTTTGTGAATATATATATATATATATATATGAAGAATAATCCTTAAGATATAGATCTAAAACTTTAATTCAAACAATCAGTGAGGTTTAGTTTGAAGAGGGTCCTTTATTTATGTTTGGGATGAGAGAAAATTCACAACATCTCCCACAATTCCCGGTTACAAACCTTACATATAAAATATTTTGGGTGGAAATAAATTAGAAAAAGACCAGTACTTTGGCCATGTTTATTAATTTTTTCTCTCATATGGTGTCATATTTAATATATCTTACAATTTATACCCTATATTAATTTTTTAAAAAGAATTTCAAAATCACAACCCTATAAAAAGTTGTAATCTTGATTAAAAAAATTAAATCCATTTCAAGTTATTCATATCCTAATTATGTAAGTTTTTACTTTTAAATAAGAAAAATGTATTTAATAAAATGTGGTATGATATTAAATAAAATTTTTATTTCTAATTAATTTTTATATTAATAATACTTCACACCTAGATACATAGCTCATTATTATACATGTATAAGACTAATGTGTAAGGTGTGAAATTATAGTACCATTATATGGTTCTTCTTAAAATATTGATGTGGTTGTATTTCACTAACTAGAAATTATCCATCATATAGTTATTCTCGGTCCTTAATTATTAAATTTCATCTTGGCCTTAGACATGGTAAAACCATACTTATCTAGCGACTTTACCAAGCTCTAATAAATTTACATCATAAGGTATGTTCCTACTAGTATAACACATGCTCTCTCCCATCTACATCAATTAACTCATTTCATTTCCCTTAATATAAAATAATTATAAAGGTTCATTTCTAATGTTATATAACCAATGGTCATATATTATCCATATTTAAAATTAATTAGTATAAAGTTATATAATATTTTAAAAATTATATTTCATTAAATATAAAAATTTTGTGGCTTGTAATAATTTCCTTTTTTACAATACATGTTATTAAAATCATGTTTATTTAAGAATATGATCTGTGGCGAATTTATATCATTTATTTATAGGATCATTTTTAATAATATATATCTTTTTATTAATTTAATTTTCCATGTATTTAATTATCCCATATTTAATAATTTTACCATCAAACATTTAAATCAATTCATGAAAAAATGTAGATACGACTGTATCATCACATCCCTAGGTTCCATTGTTTCATCCACTTGTAATCCATTTTCATTAGTGAAGATAAAAATATTATAAGTTAAAATTCATTATTAATTAAACAATAATATAATTATATTTTTAATATTTCACAAAATAGAAATTATAATTTGATAGTATGAATATCTATTTTGAATTTAGTTGGTTAAAATAAGCCTATATTGGTTTTTTTGAAATTTTACAAAAGAAATAAGCATGATAAATTATTTAAAATAGAGTATTTATATATTCCTTATTTTATTTTTTTATAATTTGTTATTATATATGAAATTAACCATGTTATTATTATCAAATTTATATAAATAGTGATAATATCATTTTTAGGTAAAACAATACATATTTTCAGAAAACTATTTATATTAGAATAATTTCATAAGATTTTAATTGAATAGGATAATATTTAGTTACAAATAATTTAAATAAAATTTATGATTATTTATATGAATATATTTAATTAAATAGATATAATTATATTAAATATTTATATAGTTATTCGATGAACATATTATGAAAAAAATGTATTTCATGAAAACTCATTTTTTCGAAGAGTTTTGAATCTTTATTTCTAAATTAAATTATTCCACTACTATGAATAGAAATCGTAAAAATCGATTCCATAAATGGAATAAAAAAAATATAATATTATTTAATAACATCAAATTATTATTTTTTTCATAATGACAAGTGAAAATAGTAAAAATTGATTGTTATTGTTGAGGTCAATATGGTTTTATATAGTGTTAAGCTATAAAGATTTGTGTTGGAATAACATAAAACATATTAATACATCATTGTTTGGATATATACCTTAACCTTACCAAATTCATATAACACCCATTTGGATTCATTTTTCCCTAAATGGGGTGTGACATTATCTTAAAATAGGAGAAATTTCAATTTTTCCATTCCCCTAAATTATAAAATGGACCTTTGATATATTTAAAATGAATATATATTCGTTCATTCATTATTATTATTATTATTTTAATTTTATTTTATTTTTTTATGAAATTATAGTTTAAATGTTACCAGTGAGGATCATATTTATAGGACAATATTGTTTTTAGGGTTTCATTAATTTTTATGGTTGGAATATTTTAATACATCCTTCATACAATCATCCTATTTATATAAGAATAAATATATTTTAGGAGATTCTATATTTTTTTCAAACTTTTTTTATATTTTGAATATGAATTGAAGAGAGAATTGTTTTTTGATGAAAACACATATTTTTTCATTTCATAAAAAGTATTTTATTCATTTAAATATTTCTTAAAATTGTTTTAGAAAATTACTTTTTTATTAAAAAAATTATTTTTTAACAACATTTTATATTATCAATTATTTTTAAAATTATTTATAGAAATCCTTATAATTATTTCATTAAGGTTTATTTTTTACATTCTTCATAACAACTCAAACAGAATGTTTTTTACATATACAATGTTAAAAGACATCCCCACCATCATAACTATTTTATGATATTCAGAATATTTTACATGTTTCCAATTATTTTTCAGTGAAAAATATTTAATGAAGGATTTTTTTTAAATATTTCACATACATTTTAAATTTTTTTTATGAACATTATCTTACTACAATATTGGTACTTACATTTAATAGATAGTCATCTCTTATCTCTTACTATTTTTTTGGTTATTAACATTATATTGAAATGTTAATATTATTATAATTATTAAAAATTAAATTTGTCTAAAATATCCTTATTATCTATGACATTAAAATGTTCATTACCTAAATAATAAACAATTTTTATATACAGTGTTTTACTATCTAATTTAATTTATAGACTGGGAAAAAAATGGGTACACCAATATTCTTAACTCATTAAAGATGTTAGTTCATGTGAAATATTTTTTAAAAATTGATTTGTTCATTCAATATATGAATAATGCATTGGGAATTTAGTGATCAGTGGGTTATGATTATAGATATCCCCTTAATGTCTAGAGTTGTATCATGAAAGAAATAAATTTGAAAATTTAAACACGATTCATATTTATACCTACCATTCTATTAAAAATTCATCAAAAAGGGATTTGATAGTGTAGATATCTTGAAGGTATGAGATCATGAATTCGAATATAATTTTTTTAACACATTAAAATTTCACCTATCATTATTCATGGGATTATTTCATCTATAGTATCCATATATGTATTTCATTCTCAATTTATTTCTTTAATGTCTTGTGCTTTAGGTTATATACTATGACATATTCATTATTCTTCATTTTATCATAATAGCTTCCACTATATAGAACCTTTACTAACAGGTGATCACACATTTATTTTGTTTTATTTACTATTGGATATGAAGTAGAAATATTTAAATGAGTTCAAAGAAGCAATTTATATTTTTATTGTGTTTTATATTTTATTTCTAATATAAATAATAGGAAACACGTATGTATTTAGTTCTTCAAGACTACTAAACTAATTGATCATGTGATGTGATGTTTTGTATACTATGTAAATTTAATAAATTAAATATAATTTATGGTTACGTGAGTCATGGTTGTTACAGTAGGTATCAGAGGAAGTTATATATAAACATTGAGAAATATATTTATGAAAAAAATGATTAGCGAACATGACTTTATGAAAGACTTTTAGGAAATGTCTAAATTTAGTATAACATCATATATGGAATATGGAAAATAGATATAAATTTAATTATCATAGAATAAAATTCTTATTAGGATACAAAGAGTTTATGTTTTCTTATAACCTATTCATCTTGGGGTATTAACCATAAAAATATTTTTTTGAGTATATCTTAGTAATTATTCTGCTACACAATGATTGTTCTCTTACTGTGAACCATTTTTACACTCTTGGTGGGTATTACTGGTTTAATTTACATTATACATTTAAAAAATTTAAAAATATTAACAAATATTTATATAATTTAAGGATATCCCCATAAAAACAATGTTTATGATTCTGATATTAAAAATTAATAAATTATCAATATATGTTAATGGTTACACCCAATTTGGAATAATATATTATGACTAATAATTTCTAATGATATGAACTAATTCAATATATGTAATTGTTTTAAATATTTTCTTGTTTAAATAATGGTTAGGGTACTCAAGGAAATGTACATATATCCATAATGAGAAATACAATACAACGGGTGTTGGAGCTGTGTAGATCATGGTTATATTAGGGTATAAAACCTAGGTCATGACTAATAAACATACACATAGATAGAAAAATGATTTTTTATAGCATGATACACTTATAGTTGATTTTTCACCTTAAATAATCCTTTTCATTTAGTGGATGAATAAATATAGTGGCAACTGTGCAATATATTAAGTCCCTTGAAAAGAAAAATTTCAACGGAGATGTTATAAAATGGATAAAGTTATTCTTACTGTATAATATATTAAAGGTTATGTTGATCAATGGCGGACAGTGACCGAGAATACCAAAAACAATAATGAAATAAAATTCCTCAAATGAATATCTTTTAATGTAACATTTCTCACCTAATATATCCCTCATGAAAAATGAACTAAAATAAAGAAAAGGTATTTTAGGATAAATAAATTTGAAGATTAATTTGTTTTAATGTATGTGGATAACTTTATAAATTATATATGGTTATTAAAAACTACATTCAATATATGGAAATAAATATTTACCAATTAATTGATGGGTTTAAGACATGTCTCTGAAGGGAATTGGTTTCTCAAAAAATTCATCATATGATTGAATAATTATATGCTCTATCGAAACAGAGAATGAATTTTATGGATCATATTTATTGAATATAAATTAAGAGAATAAATTTTCAGTATAACTATAAGAAAAATGTAAATAGTTAACGAATTAATGTGAAGAAACATACATCCTGTGAATATTATGGAGTGTAACAACCTAGAAAATGGATAAACAGAATGGTAGTCTATTACAAATGTGGAGATAAGGTTCACCAAGATAAATAATGTCAGGAAAAAAAGATAAAAATATTATCTTATATTTAAACTATAATGAAATGGGACATTATTCCAAATAATTTCCCAATCATTAATGTAACATACAAAAGAAGAGGCTATTGGGATAAGGCCAACCATAAGTGACCACAATAATAGAGGATGAGTGTCTAAATATTGGGTGGTATGTAAATTAATAACATATTTGAATTTAGATAATGAATTATTTGATTTATGATCCTCACACTCATTTATATCATCCAGGATTAGCAAAAAAAAATATGACATTTCCCTATCAAAAGATGAAAAGATTTTATAATAAATAATCACAGGTAAATAACATTATAAAAAAGATGTGAAACACATTTTTCATTATGAAAAATAAATATGATATATTTTATGACATTATTATTATTATACCTGCTGTTGAATTTGATATATTACTAGGAATATAATGGATTCCAATATATAATGCCAAAATTTATTTCAAATATAAATAAATTACTTTTCATGATGCAGATATGGAATTCCTTATATATACATGGAGACATCATTATCTGATTCATATCCATATCCATCCCTGGTAGCCCTACAAAATGAGACTCATAGGGATGAAGTGAAAAAAAATTCAATGTACATAAATGGTAGTCATCAAATGTAGGATGTAACTTTTCAATAGGAATAAAATGATTTATTTTATGCGTAATTACATTTATATCCACCAGAGTGTGAATTTTAGTTTCGATTATTTTAATTCATCATGCAAGATATATATCAATGATTTCTAATAGAATATCCATTGTTTAATGAGTGTAAATAATGAAAAAGTATAGGAATTATATAATTGGAAATTTATACACCCTTTTTTCACCTAATCCGTTTGTTAATAAGAAATACATAAGTTTGAGGTTGTGAAATGATTATTTTGAAATCAATGCTATTTACATTATAAACAATTATCTTCTTCATAACATTAATCAATTACTCAATTTGATTCATAAGTATCAATAGTATTCATTGATTTACATTTATTATCGGTAACATAATTTTTATGTAGTAAAGTAATTTTCATGACACCTTTTTCAATGGTGTCTGGAAATTATGAGTTTATAGTAATGCCATTTGGATTATGTAATGCATCCTCAATTTGTACGGATATAATTAATATAGTTTTTAAGTAATATTTTTATGATTTTCATGTAATTGTTTGAATATATATTGGAGAATTATAAAATTTATGAGGACCATGAGAGTCATTTCTAGATCATTCTCAATGCTTTTCGAAGAAGGAAGTTGTATGACAAATTTCGAAAGTTATGAAATATGATATAAATTTTTTTACTTTTATTCCATTATTTCCCCCAATGAGGGGATATAAATTAATCCTAATAAAAAAATGTTATTCAAATAATATATTACACTAAAAACATAATTGAGGAATGTAGTTTCATTTGTTTGGTAGGTGACTATTGGTAACTTGTTTAAAAACCTTCATGATTGGCTAACCCATTAATCAAGATTACACGTAAATGGGTTATTTTTGTATGGAAAACTTCAGGTGATTAATCATTTTAATAATTGAAGATGATATTTTCTAATAATCTAATTTTGTCTGATCCATCAGGAATGAAGGATTTTTTTATTTATTGTTAGGCATTGAAGAAGGAACTTGTTCGTTTCATTAGGTAGAATAATAAATTTATCACATATGCAACAAGAAAACTAAAAAACCATGAGTAGAACTATAAAAATATTGATATTGAGTAACATATATATTATTTACACAAAATATATAGATACATTTTCTATATGGTCAAATATGTGAGAGATAGATATACTATAAGAGCCTAAAATACATATTTTCATAATAAGAGATTTATATGAGTTTAAGGTGATGGCTCAAGCTACTCAAGGAATGTGATTTTTCCATATAATACACCATAAGGATGGAAAATAAGGTAGAGGATACACGGATAGGGTAATATCATGAATTTATGACCAAAATAAGGATTGATAGGGTTATTATGTTTACGGATCTAGTAAATATAGATAATTCAATTTAAAAGGATTGGGATAAAACACACCATTCTCACATTATTGTAAAACCATAATTATTAAAAAGATATCAATTTAGTGATAAGAATATTAAAATGAAAATTAATGACCGGAATTATGAGAAATTGGTTGATTTTATATATGAAGATGACTCCTTAAAATTTGATAAGAGGATACATGTTCCATTGATAGTTGATCTAAATAAGTGAATTATTATATTATGATTATAGCTTCAATTATTCTCCATAATATTAATTAACCAAGATGTAAATTAATTTTAAGGAATATTTATTAATGGGATAATCTGATGAGGGATATTATATATTATATATCAATATGATTTTTTTCTATACGTGAAGGTTTAGAGACAACATCCAAGAGGAGTCAAAAAAAGTCTATATATTACTATTTTTTAATCATAATGAAATTACTATGGAATTTGTCATTGTATTACCAAATACATGTAGAACGAATGATGAAATATTATATATTTTTGTTCACCTGACAAAGACTTCAAATTCCTAACATTTAGAGAAGATTTACCACTTGATATCCTTGAATGAATCTATACTAATGCTGTTTTAAGACATCATGATCCCCTAGTAAAATGTTATCTAATCATGATTAATTATTTTCAGTAATATTATGGAAAATTCATCAAAAATGATCTCAATATGGAGCTTTATTTCAGTACTATACATCATCCACGAATGGATTGACTCTCTGAATGGACAATCGAAACATTATAAGACAACCTGAGATCATAATCACTTTACATTTAAGGTATATAGTGTCAGTATTTTCATTTTTGAAAATTTTCCTATAACAATAGATTCTGTTTATACATTAAAATTAAAGTGTTTGAATAATTATATAGAAAAATATTCCATACTCTAAATAGTTTAGCTGAATTTGGTGAAAGGAAACGTATATTCCCATAACATGTTAACGAGATAAAAAAGATAAATACTATTCAGACCCATATTAATGAACCTAATAGATGGAAAATTATTTATGTCTATTATCAAAATAAATATTTGGAACTTCAAGTATGAGATAACATTTTCAATAAATAATCTCGATGGAATGGTGTTATATTGTCTATTAAGAAGTTAAAACATAGCCCCTGGAACATTACACCAATTCATGTTTTGGATAAAAAAAGGTGTTGTGTCTTACATATTTTAAATTCCATCAAATCAATTTAAAGTAAATGATGTGTTCCATATATAATTATTGTGGACGTTCATGATAGAACCAATGTTCTTGATCACCCCTAAAGAAATAGAATTGGATCATGACATATCTTAATAGGAATAGAATATCAGGATTCATGACACTTGAGAGAACGTATTGAGGAATCAAGGAACTCAAATGGTAAAGGAAATTTTTAGAAATCATAAAATAGGGGACGAAACATTGTAACTAGAAGATGTTATGAACAATAATAACCCACCATTATTTAAAAACAAATATCCACGAAAAAATCATGGCTAAAATTTTTGTAGGAGGGATGAATGTAACTCCCAAGTGTCATTATATTATGTCAAAAATAAATATTAATAAAAATATCATAAAACTAATATAATACAATGTATTTTACTTTTTAAAATTTTTATATATATATATTTGTAAAGGTATATTTTATATTGTAAATGTGTTTTACCAATATATATTTCCATGAAACTAAATTTTTTGTAAAAACATTATTCATAATTATAATTACAATAGATGAAATAGTTTTATTTCCATTAAAATAATACTAATATATAATAATTTTTTGAGTTAAAATGTTTAGAAAGTCATTTATGAGATAATTTTTTATATTAATGATATTATTACAAAAAATATATTTTTATTTCAGTAATATTATGAGAAATATTATTTTATCCATTATTTTAAGAAATACCAACATCTAATATATATTTTTAAATTAATGTTTTTAAATAATAAGTTGGTATTCCCATATTTTTCAATAAATATTAGTATTATATTGATTAATGTAATTATATATAATATATTTATTATATGACAATAAAGAAATTTTATTTTATGAAACTCCAATAATCTGACACATTATTTGAAAAATCATGTTCAAACTTAATTTAAAAACATCTTCAATGTCTATGAAAACACATGAATATCCAAAAAATATGTCACAAACGTATCTGAACTCCTTGAGACCTTCCATAAAGCTCCATTAATCTTTATCTATAATATTGAGTATAATAAAGGTTCAATGTAATGAGAAGGCTAATGAGTCCTTGTCTTTATAGCACCATTTGCTGGACTTTATCTACAATATTTTGTACTTGAAAACATATCATTAAGACCATGTCTTAACTGAGTTCATAACTTAACTATAACCTTGTGCACGATAATGTTCAACATATTTAGTATTTAAGTGAATTTCTCTAAATTATTATTCTATGAGTTCCTTAAAAAAAATTTATCTTCCCTAATATAAACACCAATTATTATGTCATACCGGTTATCATAAATAATACATTTTGTAAACTTTTTTTAAGAAAATATTGTTAGAATTTGTTGAGAATGTTTTCATAATAAACATAGTTAATGATTACCTATATCTAATAATTATAAATGAAAACATAATAACCATAGGAAAAATACTTGAATTATTTAATGAGAAAGCATTTTTAATATAACATTATATTATTCCCTTGGTTAAGAAAACATCCTTCTGGTTTTATACATCAACAAAATTCATATGAACATTATTATATTTAGGAAAGTTATTTGATAAACCTATGTATAATAACAAATATCCTAAAATATTATTAAATGGTTATAGATCAATTAATTGAGATTAAAAATAGACATTAAACTCTAATAAAAAAATGAAAATTAAAAAATAAATAGTGGTGGAGAGAGTACAAATTTTGGGATAATTATGTAAACTCAATATCACATATGTAGTTCAAAAAAATAAATACATTTTTTGTGTGTAAAATATCACAGAATTTTAAATTTTAAGAAACCAACACTCAAATACTTATTAGAAAAGCAAATTTAATAAGAAAAATAATAAAGTCATATTCACATGCACATTATATAAAATTTAGAGTACATTTTTATTCATATAAAATGGATGATTACAAATAATTCATTATATTGGACCAATTATTGAATTTATGATTTACTAGAGATATATTTATGTATTACAAATATTATATTGACTGATGATACACTTGGTTAAGGTTAGAACACTACCTGTGTACTTTTAAAAGTTTTAATTCACTATAGATTGTGGCGGATGAGAATAATACCACGCACTTGTTGGGTTTATCTTCTCTTTTTTGTTTTATCATGTGGAAGCATAATCTACGAAATGAAAATTTATATTCTCTAATCTATTGTCTTGGGAATGCTATTTCAGGTTTGTTGTGTAGTAAACATAGAATAATCCCACTTAGGGGACTCTATCAAATGATTTCAAATAGAATAAAAATTCCAATAGTGGTGATTTCATTTTTTTTAATCACATAAATTTTATTTTCCTATATCTATATCCAAGATTCATACTAAATGTTTTTATCTCGAATGAAATATGACATCAATATATAATGATAAATTCACAATTTTTTTTGTATAAATACAGACTCAATTCACTGAACTTCGTTAAATAAAAGAGAAGGATGACCGGGAAAAAATATGTACTGCATTTCCTCATTGAGGGGAACAATGACATAAAATAAGATATTTCATGCATCCCAGAAAGACAGTTTATACAATTAGTTAATAAATTCATTTATTATTTAATATCTTAAAAAAACTTATTATATCATAAATTCTTTCATTCAAAATGAATATATAAAAAATAATTTTAGGAATACATTTATTGTTCATAAATTATATTTTATATATCATATTTAAAATCATTTAAATATTATCACCAAATAATTTATTATAGAAAATCCAAGGAAATTATCAAGGTGTATGATCAATGAGGGTTTCTAATTCAATTATTAGAGGACCAATGTGACAAAGGATGCAAAAAAACCAATTATAAATGTGTATTTTCACACTACCAGGATCAATTATTCATGAACATACACAATGATAATAATGTTTCAAAATTAATTCACTTTCTCAATATGAATATAACAACCCATGATCAAAATAATTCCTATTAATCATATCATGGATTTTCATGAACTACCATATATGAAATGAAATTACACGTTCAAAAATTAACATATTTTGAATCATACATATCAATAAATAGATGGAAAATTTATTATGATATATTATTAAATGAAATGTCATCTGGACTATAAAAAAATTAGTTTTTAATAATTGGGGAAATGATCCAAACCAACCTCCAATGAAGAAATTAAAAATGAAAAAAAACTAAAAAATATTTTTTTTAAACTACATATTCCATATGTATATGCTTCAAAGCCTATAATAAATAATTACCAAACAATAATGAAAAAATTAAAAAATGAAAATTTAGAATAATCAATAGTGTATTTACAAAACAACCAATATCACTAGTATATTCATCAAGGTATATGATATATGATTTTCCAAAGTTATATTTTTTCACTAGATTAGATATAGGGACCCTTCTCTATTATTTACTAGAAGAAATTAGAAATTATTCTTTATAAGAAAAAACCACCTCAATCAATGTTATCCACATAAAATATTCCCACCATGAAAGAGAAAATAATTCTGAAGAATAGATAACTATGAACTTATGGGACATAAATGCTTCTATTACATTATTAAATTCTAGATTAATCCCATATACTAAGAGTAATAAATATATTATTAAATATATATATTCTTATTTAATTAGATAATTTTAAACATTGACAAGTTATCATACCAAAAGCATCCATATAAAAAAATCTAAAATCCAAAAATTTCCGTCTAGAAAATCCAAGGCACATATGATTTTTTATAGTCTACATAATATTACTAATGAGTATTGTTAATAAAAATTTTCCAAAGAAGAGTAAAAAAAGACTCATACATTATCCTAAAATTATTGTGATAGAAGATAATTCAATTGAAAATTTTACAAACAAATGTATTCATATATATACATATAGGGAGATGTTATACAAAGGATAAGTAGATGATATTGGGATGAATGTAAATTAATTAAAAATTTTAAATGTATATTTTTTATATATAAATTGAGGATAAACATTGACTAAATTTGAAAATATTAAGTATAAATGATTTATTACTATGATATGATTGCATTTCACCGATAGAGGTAGTTTATTATACATCTGGATTTGTTCTACCATACAATAATTTGTTCGAGTGTAGTGTGAAAATAATATGTTAATAGCTATAAGCATTGGTTATAATCTTCAGAAGCAGTGTATTTGAGGAATAAAAATTGAATATGTTTATGTTTAATAATATATAAAGTGAATAACTTATCAAATAAATGAAAATATTTATTACGGAGATTTTATATGGACATTATTGTCTTCATTGTTGGATAAATGATCTAGATTCATGTGTAGAGAACAATTGTAATTCCCCCGACCCAAATTTCTTGGAGTCAATGATGAATTATGATATGTAAATTTTTTAAAAGGAACTTAATAATTAAATATCACATTACACAATTCTGGATCATTACCAGTTTAGATTATTGGAGAAGTAGATACTACTGACACATTTCTTCAAAACAATTAAAAATAATAAACTTCTATGTTTTCCATCCACAATGAAAAGAGAACCACTATTAAATCAAATAAACAATTGAAAATGAATTTAAAGGATAGGGCGATCATTTAAAATGTCCCAATAAGTGGTTTTAAAAGAAATGAAAAATTCCATTAAAAAACATTTCCTTGATATAAAATTCATACTTAGAATTTATTAAATAAAAAATTAATTCATCAAAAAATGTCATTGACATTTTTCAAGAGTTACCAAAATAATATTAAGGTCAATACGAATCTTACAATTTATGTACTTATTAAAAAGGTTAAAATAAAACTCATTATAAAATATGAACGTACATGAATAAAAATGCCTGGAATGGAATTTATAAATTAGATAATGGATATATAAAATTATATATGACATATGGAGGGTGCAGAAACAAATTTTCAAATGAAATAATACCTATACAAAAGTTTCACATAAATAGATATCAATTATCATTTAACACATAATTAAAAACAATGAAATGATAGAACAATTTATAACCTTAGTTAATAGATTGAAATAAAATATTAATCCTTCTCTACAAATGAATTATTATTCATATAAGTATATACATACATATTAATAATTATAAATTTTAAATTTGGGAAATATAATTTTGAGCACCACAAATAAAGAAATAAACTGATTAAAAAAATCTATATAAATTTTTGCAAGAGAATAATTATTAACGACTGATTTTCTACTAGTCGAAATATCATGTTGAAGGTCAAATAAAAGATTCATAATTAGGGAATTAATCATGCGGATCATCATAACCATACTGTCAAGGATTCTTACAAAACCCATACACAAAATTGTAAAAATCTGAACTATTTTTTCTGATTAGACCTACCGATGCATTGAGAGGTGATTGCGGGCCTCGCCCATTACTTAATAAGTCCAATGCATTTGTCAATAGATAGAATAATCTTGGAAATCATTGTAATACTCTCATTATCTTGATTGAAGACACCAGTTATTCTACTGTGTCCCAACGATGCCCCAAGATTCTTTACTGGGCCTCAACTATCACATAATAAGGCTAAAAAATTCCTCATATGAATGGGTTAAACATATACAATGTATACACATTCCATGAAAATAAACATATTTATTTGGAATGCACAAATAATCAGGGTAATGAATTAAATATATATAAGATCTTTAAAATTGGTGGAGTGTCACTTATATATATCATATGATGGCCATAACTAACATTACATGACATTCCATGATGTGAGATTGTAGTTCCACTCATGTAATGATATCTTCCACACATAAGAAAAAGGTTGTTTAGGTTTTTAAAATAATATGATAACTAATATCATTTATAAATAAGGATTCCCATAAGATTAAAATAGATATTGATAAATTAAAAATAATCTATCTATACATATAGATTAGGGAAATATAGATTAACCCTCTATATTAAATAAAATTGATATACTGATATGTACATGCATAAATATATAAACATACAATTATACCATAAAAATAAAACAATTTTTTAAATGCCAGAAAAAACATTGAAAAATAGTCATATTACAATTTGAACAAAATTTAAAACAAAACCTCTATTTAATAAAATTATAAAA
Organism: Viscum album; assembly: GCA_963277665.1. NCBI lineage: Eukaryota > Viridiplantae > Streptophyta > Magnoliopsida > Santalales > Viscaceae > Viscum > Viscum album. The sequence continues at coordinate 594,689,267 of OY728159.1, read as the reverse complement.
GATCGAGATATAGTTATACATATATATCAAGTTAATCAACACAAATTTAGTAGAACAATATTAAAACTAAATTCATGAAAGCCATATACATAAAATTATCATTTAAAACAAAATATTGTTTTATTACATTTGAAAATATAATGTTATATAGAATGATATATAATTCATATATACATTAATACAAATTTATATCCTGTATAATGATGATAATTTGATGAAATTAAATAAGTCTTTAAATCCATATGTATAGAAATTAGATAGTAAAAACATTTCTTATCCAATAAGTTCTTAATATAATGATATATATATATTTATTTATATTTATATATAAACATATATATATATGTTTCTAATAGAAAACACAATTAATAAAAATAAAACAATCCCTTACAATCATAGGTTATTGGAATTGTGTCTTAAAAAACCATGACCTCAGCTATTCTGAAAATTGATGTTCATATATGTTTGTGTGTGTGTATATATATATAAATATATCTGAAAAAATAATAGATCTTGATCGAAAATAATTAAAATAGTATGTACATAGGTTTTAGAAATAAATTGTAAGACCAAAACCATAACATATATATATACACTGAAAATAATAAGTTATATAGGTGTATATACGAATATACGTAAACATATATAAATAAATCATAGTATAATAATTATAAATTGATGAAATAAATTAACCCTGTACATAATAAAGGTTGAAATAATAATTTTCATACGTTGGTTTAGATCAAAAGAGGGATGTGGATTTATATTTTTGAATATGAAGATACTAATGCTTTGAAATGTAGTAGGTTCATTATGTCATTGTATGTGTAATGATGATTAAAAAAATATTTTTTTCCTTTATAAAGAACACATTTCACTAATTTACATTGTTTTAGTTCCATTTAGTCAGTTTTATTAGATCAATAAGGGTTCCGGTCATATAAATTGAAGAGGAATATTTATTAAAATTAATAGAATCCATGCTTGGGTTTGCGAAATGGATTTTAGGATAACCTTATCTAGTTATTTCTATTAAAATAAGTGAGTATGGGTCTAATTATAGAGATGGAGGTCAATGTGTACTGGTTCATAAGATGAGGAATAAGAATAGTGAAGGATGAATAGGATCAGTCGGTTGTCCCATGCATCATGAACTTGGAAAACGTGATGATGAAAACTAGGGAAAAGACGGGAGGTTGAGATCACACTTGACGAAATGGATGGATGGGATTAAATATCACTAGCAATTTTAATTTGTGGAGTGACTCAATGAAGAGTAGGGATAATAAAAGAATATAGACCAACTGAGAATCCTCATGATCTAATGACAGAGATTAAACCATGGAATATTTTAGGAGGAGGAATATCATTACTTGAAGGGGATGGATTGGATGATAAGAATGTGATTGGTTGGATAAAAAAACATGACCACATCTTCATTTAAACATGTCACTAAACCCCTCCCCTTAACACCTTTTTACTTATATTTCATTACATATTAGGTTTTTAGCTTTTTTACAATTCAATATTACAATTTTATATAATCAGTTATTCCCAATTCGAGAACTCTCTCAATAAATTATTCGATAGTTTTTTCAAAAAATCCAAAAAAACTTTTTTAACTTCATTATATATCCTAAAACATATCATGTAACATAAATATGTATATATATATTATCTATTATTATATATATACATGATAAAAAACATGTAAGTTTAATATTTGAATATAAATTATTTTTTTAATTAACTGAAAGTGTATCTTTTTTATACAAGTAAAAATTCACATTCCATTATTTTAAAAAAATAAAGTCATTTTTATTATATTACAAGGTCAAATTATTAAAATATAAAACATTTAATTAATTTTATTACTCACAAATATAAATTTAAATTAATTTTATACTATTAAAAATCCCAAAAAATAATAAAAAATATAAATACCCATGTGATTATTTTAAAATCTAATGATTAAAAATTATATCAAATTAAAACCATATTATTATTGATCTAGAAATAAAACTTTAAATTTTTCCAAATATTAATTTCATAATGTAATATATGGTTATATATTAATAATGGTTATATAAAAACATCAAAGGTCACTTAAAATTAAATCCTAACAATTATTTTTACGACTGTCTGAATGGGTATTTTAAATACCAATGAATATGGGTATTAAAGACAGAAAAAATAACTAGTATTTTTTCCCTTCATCAAAAATGTTTTTGTAAAATCATCATATTCTAAAATTTCCAATATTTTTATAGCTGTTATTATTCAAACTATGGTGGACCTAAAAGAAGAGGACTACTAAATATTTTATATTAGGTCACTCGGTAGAGCACTGTTTGTTTCTAATAGTATTTTTATATGTTTCCTAGAGTATTATAATTATTTTTCCATGTAATGTTATAATGTATCAGTGTTTTATTAAATAAAATGTTTCTCATATTTTCTTATTTATATAGTTTTTGAGAGTTGAATTCATTTATTTCACTAAAATCAATATTATTATAAAAAATATTTATAATATTAATATTACTATTACAACTCTAGTTTGGAGTGTTATATTATCCCCCCATAATAGAATGATTCCCTCGTAATTCACTTGCAGTCACACATTCCAACAAGTATATTCCTTCAGACATCATCCTTGATGTACCTACATAAACATTTAATTATTATTAGTTAAAAAAATTGAATGGAAAATTATTAATTTATTCCTTCAACAGGTCGACAACTGTGAAAAAACTCTTGGATGTCCTTACCATCAAATTTATTCTGAGGGTAGTATTATGTTATTAAATTTCATTGTCCCAAATACATCTCAAGTATTTGGGACCAAACTCATGCATATAAAAACATGGTCTCTATAAAGAGGTTGAGAGCGTGTAAATATTAGAGGTATCAGAATGGACTCGAGTCATATTTATCTATAAGACTACCTTGATTTCCATAAGTTTGATATCATAAATTTTCACATACATTCTAATGTTCAAGACATAAAATAGATAGGATTTACATAGGTCACCCTACACTAAAGATTTTAGTAAATTCCATATGGAAATATAATTTTAGAACAAATTTAAACATTTTGAGATACATTTAATGTGTTCCCCATTAAATGTATATAATTAATGTTGTTCATACTCTAAAATAAAATTGGCATATTTTGTTCCTCAAAAGTATTAAGGAATATTTGGGTTTTTTATATCTGGTAGTGGTGTTTTCTAGATAATCACATGTTCTTAAATGGATCATATGCATCTAAACATGTTTTAACTATTACATTTTCAAGGAACTCTGTAGGAAGAGAGAAAATATTTGTGGATGATCTTTCTTCTCCACCTAAAAATTTAAGAAATGAATTTTAATAATGAAACTATACTTATATTATTAGTTCTGATCTAATTTCACAAAATATACTAGAATGTCCCTTTCATACCATCTCTAGTGCCCCAAAACCTATTTTCCCAGAGATGGTTCTAAAAGATGGGGTGTAATTTTTTTTTAAAATGTAAATTAGTAATTACATATCTCATTACACACTATAAGATCATTTTCAGTATCAATTTTTTTAGAATTAGATATAAATTTTACATTTCCTCAAAACAAAATAAATATAATCTTTATTGTGCTACCTCCACAAAGAAAACTACCTCATCAGCCAATCTACTAAACTTGTGAAAATGAATTTAAAATGAGGGGTGAGAATTTCAAATGCACATTAATATATTTTAAATGAATTGAATAAATTATTTTAAAATAGTTTCAGGAAAATATAAACAAATTAAATCATTTTATTAAAGGGGAAATAAAATTATAATAACATGTCATCATCATTTTTCACGTGTTACTAAAATCATTGTTAGGGAAAGACCATGCTAATAATTTTCTATACTTATTAAAATGATTCAAATAAAATTCCTAATAAACTATGAATGGAATTGAAATAAAATCCATGTAATTCCAATTATAAATTTGATAATGGATATACATAATAATGTATGACATACATGTGGTGCAGAAACAAAATGTCACATGAAATAATATGTGTACAATGTTTTCTAGTAAAACGAGATTAATTGTCATTTAATACATAAATGAATAGCATGAAATTATAAATAAATTTCGAACATATTTTATAGATTTGAAAAAGAAATATTAATCCCTTTTTATAAATGTATTGTAATACATAAAAGTGTATATATAAATATAAATCACTATAACATGTACTTTTGGGAAAAATAATTTTGAGCCCCAAAAACAAGGAATAAAACTAATTAAATATAGCCACATAAATATTCATAAATGAATTATTATTAACCACATATATTCAACTAGTTTAATTACCATTTTTATTGTCAAATAATTGATTAATAATGAAAAAATTCATAATGTGGGAAGTCATATCCATAATATGAAGGCCTCAGGCCAAGACCATACACAAAAGGGTAAAAAACCAAACTAGTCTATCTAATGAGACCTTCCGATGCCTGAAGTGGCTATAATAGGCCCCTATCATCATATAATATGTTCAATGCATTCCCCAAGTCAATTCATAATGCATTACATCATAATAATATTATTAATTCATTATGATAATATACATGTTTGTCTCATGATGCCAACGTATGCACCGAGAGGATATAGAGGGACTCACCCATCAATTAAGATGTCAAATTCATTTTTAATATGATGGGAGTTGAACATAAACAACATTTATATACACTATTTAAATAACCTTATTTTTTTGTAATGAAAAATTAAATATGATAATGAATTAAATAAGTAAATGATCTCAAAAATGCAAAGAGTGTAATTTAAAATTTAGATGATGTCCATAACTAACTATTCATGATATATCGAGAGGTGGTAATGTAGTTTCATACAATAAATGATAGTTTGTTAATATAAAATAATAGGTTGTCTAATTTTTTCAAAAAAAATTAATAACATTATCATTTAAAAATAATGAAACACATAAGAATCAACCATAAATTGATAAATAATCAATATTATAACATTGTATATAAATTTTGGAAATAAATTATAACCACTTATATTAAATAACATTTATATAAATTTATGTACATACATAAATAAATAAAAAATACCACACAAAAAATGATGTTTTTGAAACGAAATAAAACACTCTAATAAATAGTCATATTAGCATAGAAACTAAAAAAACAAGTCATATATTTATTAAAATAATATATATATATATATATATCCACATTGTTATAATCAAAACAAATTGATTTGACCAATAATATAACTAAATTCATGCAAGCTATAGACTTATAATTAAAATTTAAAACAACATCTAGTTTTATTACATCTGAATATTTTATGTTATTAAACATGTCTCTTATTCAATAGATTTTTAAAGTAAAGAAACATATATATGTATATATATATATATGTTTATATGTATATCTGTACATATATATATATATTAAAACAAACACAATTAATGAAAATAAAACAACCCCAAAAAACCGTAGGTTTTAGGAATTATTTTTTTAAAACAAAACACTAATTTTTATTTTATGGAAATTGATGGTCATATATGTGTATATATAAATATATATACACATATATACATACATAAATAATAATATATATATATATGTGCAAAATAACCAAGTTTGATTGAAAATAATTAAACCCTTAGTTACATATGTTTTAGAAATAAATTTTATGAAAAATAAATTAATATATATATACATACATTAAAAATAATATGTTTTATATGTGTATATATCCATATAACTACATATATATTTATATAACTATCTTTGAATGAAAATAATAAATTTTTAAACTAAAAAAACCCTTACAAAATGAAGTTCATAATAATAATTTCTTAACCTTGATTTGGATCAATAGAGGGTTTTGGATTCTGAATTTTTTAGCAGAATGAAACTGAAACATTGAGGTAATGAGGCAAAAATGTATTGATTTTATCATAAGGAGGTTTAAATAAACATTCTCATTCTTTAAAAACATCCCATATTGTCATATTTTCCATAGTATTGGACCCATTTTTAAAATTTTATTAGATCAAACAGGTGTTCTAGTCCTTGATATTGAAGAGGTATATCTATTAAAATATATGTAATTCAAGATTGGGTCACATATTATGTTTAAAGATAACCCCATAATTTTTTATATTAAAATAGTTGTGTGTGGGGAAATGGATTGAGATGAAGGTTTATGGCTATTGGTTTGTATGATGATTTAGAAGAATAGTGAAGGAACAAGAGGAACAGGCTGATGACTCATGCATCACAGATAGGTGCAGTGTAGAGAAGATAATAGTAGAAATGATGTTTGGTTGAGATCACACCTAGGGAAATTGAAAGCTAGTATTAAATCCCATTGGAAGCTCTAATGTGGGACATAAATAAACGATTATGTGGGGGGAAATATATCAGCTAGCCTAGATAACAAGCCTCATGATCCGATGGATGGGATTATGCCCTCACACATTTAAGGAGGGGGCCAATCAGTATTTAGAGTGGATAGTGGGGATTAGAAGCCCAAGATCAGAAGGATAAAAAAAATTTCATCTCCTTCTCAACATTTCTCTACACCCCTCCCCTTAACACATGTTTCCTTTTTCCCTTTATAACTCACATTTTTAGATTTGTTGTGTATTTATCATTATAATTTTATATAATCAATAATTTACAACTCATTGACTCTCTCTCCATAAATTATTCCATCATTTTTTTAAACTGAAAACCACTGTTATAACATCATCATTTTTGTTATACCAAATCGTGTTCCATATATATATATTATCTTTTATTTTATATTAATATATATATATACCTGACACAACATATAAAATTTCTATATGCATATAGATTCAATTTTTATATTAAAAAAGTGTGTAACATTTTTATACATGTAAAAATTTAGTTTCTATTATTTTAGAAATACAAAATATTATTTATTATTTTTTTAGTTATATAATTAATAGATAATTTTTTTTTAATTTTATTATTCACCAATATAAATTTAAATCAATTTTAATTTTTAAACCAACCAATGACAAAAACTCGAGATATTATTTTAAAATAATCATATTAAAATTTTCTCTAATTAAAACAATATTATTAATTTACTAAAATTAATACATTAAAAATTGAAAAAATTATAAATTCATAAAATACAGAATGGTTATAAAACTATAATGGTTATATAAAAAATCACCATCCACTTAATATTTAATACTAATGACTATTTTTACAATGGTTAGAAAGGGTTATATAAGTTCCCATGTCTACAAGTATTAAGGAAACAAAAATCACAAGTGTTCTTCTCTTGGTCCAAAAATAGATATGTACATTCCTATTATTATCACAATATTCATTAATATTCTACATGTTATTATTCCAAATATAGAAGACCCAAATGAAGAGTCCCACTCAATATTTCATCTTATGTTACTTAGTAGAGCACCTTTTGTTTTTCTTTTTATTTTAATGAGTTTCTTGGAGTAGTAGAAGTATTTTTCTGTGTAATGTTGTAATTTATCCACGTTTTATTAAGAAAAATGTTTCTCATATTTTCTTATTTATTTTTTTATTAATAAAGAAATTCATTTATTTTCATAAAATCATAATTTATTTTATAAAAAATAATAATATTATTATTACTGTTACACTTGTAGCTCTGGGTGTTACAACAATACAGGATTGTAATTTCAGTATGATTGTTAATGAACTATAATTAATTGAATTAATTACTAATGATTTTATTTCCATAATACATATTTGGAAGAAATAATGCACTATAACATTTTGATTTTGATTGATACAAAAATTTATTAGTATTTAAAACTATTAGTGTGTCATAATCTATGAATAAACACATAGAACTATAATTGATTATTGCCAATAGTGATATCAATATGAAAGAAAAGAGCTCAATATTCATTTGTAATGAAAAAAATAATATTGTCATTATAGTATAGAAATACATACATGAAAAATAAGTCATGTTTCTACCTACAATGTAATCCCAATGGTACTAGTTTTAAAAAATCAATCTTGGATAATTTATGAACTCATTGGCTAAAAAAATATATTTTACATATAACTACCACTGTATCGTAGTAAATTATAGTAGGTGGAAGAAATATATCCACACTTACATGATAAGGAATAGATTGAAAAAACATGAATGTCTTTTTCCAACGACATCGACCAATATTCTCCAAGTGACTCCAATCTCTTCAGTGGGATGACATGTTTACCAAGTGTTTGGAAGGTTATGAGGTTTTAGGAACACAATTGTTTTTTCAAGTTTGAATCCTTTATATTGATGTATAATTTATTTTTTTAACATAATATAAATTCCTAATTATCTCATAAGGGTGTTGGGGGTGGATAGATTTTATTAACAGCTCAGAATGCCAACTGGTGGAGAATATGATTAGGATGTATGTTTAGTAGATACCATGTGAGATAGTCTACATGGTTTCCCAAACCATGCAAGGTATGGATAGAGGGGTAGGACAGAGTGCAAAATCTTCTCAATCCATGCACCCATTTCTACATGTCGTTATGGGTACCCCTGTAGTTTTTAGAAAATCCACTGTCATAGTAGGGAATCATTTTCTCAATCTATGTGGGCCATATCATGTCGGGACCTTCTTTCAGATGTACGAGGTTCCCAGTTGGTGCCTGATCTTTGCAGTCATGGGTCCAGTCCATGAAAACCTGTATTTTTGGGGTGAATTTACCTATTCCCCTTAAAAATATATTAATTTAGCAACTCTTCATATTTTCTTATTCTACTGGATATCCACCCTAATTATCCTCCCTTTGTGCTCCCAAAATAAGTTTTTTGATGTTTTTGATTATGTTCCTTAATCTGATTTCCAATTTAATCCTTTTTCATCTCATTCGATGTTCATAGGTATGTAGTATATTCATCTTTATCCATTTTTAATTTTTCATAATCTTGGTGAAAATATTTTTATATAGGCTCATATTCTATATATTTTGGGTCTTAATCTATTTATTCTCTTATCATTCAATTTATGAAAAACTAGAGGTTGATACATGATTAGGTAATTTTTATAGATTCAAATTATGTTGTCTACAACTCATCCATAAAGTCTAATAATTTTATAAATTATCATCATTTTATTTCATGTTTATCTTATACATAATTTTTTATGAAATTCATATCCCATTCTTATAATAATCATGATCATATTCAAGATCCCATTTTATAATTTTTAACCACATCGTTGGTGGTTATGACCTCAGTATCAACCTCCCTACATAGCCTGCTTCTGTGTATATTACTTATGTTTTTTATCATGAAAACATGTACCACTGTTAATGCATGTTATAAGTTTACCTTTTTTAATGATTATAATTTAATTAGATTAATGAATTCGTTATTCTCATCACATGTATAGTTATCACTTATACCATATAAAGAAGTTGTCCCATTAAATAAATAAACCTTTATGATGTAAGTGTACATTTTATTTTCTATATCACATGTCCTAGTTGACTATAATTAAATGACAATGATCTCATGTCCATATCCCACCATGTAATGACACAATCCTTGATAAACCAAATTCAAATTTTATTTTAGGTTAAATTTCAATGGCTATAGAAAACACATAAACTTCTTTGTTTTTATTTTTTCAGTATTAAACGACTATTAATGAATCATTACCTATAATTATATATCCATTTAACAGTGATCACATGATTAGTTTAAATATAGTGTTTTATGAAAAAAAAAATTGACACATACTGAAAAAGTTATAACCTCAACTAGAAGGATCAAACCTCATGAATCCTATCTATTTAAGATATTATGGGAGAAAACATCATTGGGATTTTCCATTCACTGTTCCCAAGAAATGATCCAACAACATAATCATGAATGAAACCATTTATAGGATAGGTTCATGATCGTCATGATCACTGCCCTAACCATGTGTGTCAAACCACCCCATGAAAGTCTAACCATCGGGTACCTCACTATTATGACATTTTCTAGTGTATTAAATGGATATGTATCAAGAACCTAAAAATTTGTGTTTGTACATTATTATTTATAGAGTAATTAATATATTTTCATCATATTGTCATGAAATTTTAAATGATTTATATTTTATTATAATAAAACACAAATAGTATTATCACTGATATTTGAATTCAATTGAGGAAATCATTTTAATGAATTAATGTATATTTTATAAAATTATAAATTTAATAAGATATAATTTTTTAAAAATAAATGATCGTATAATTGTTATGATGTCATGTGTAATTTTTATAAATTTTCAAACACAATTATTGTAAAACACCCAAATATTTCTCAATAAATGCTGATTATTATTTTTTAAGTGAAAATTAATGTATTTAGAATATCATGTTGAAGAAATAATTATTATATTTTTAATCAGAAATTTAATTTTAACTAATTATTAATTTTTCATAAATTTCAAGAAAGATAAAATTTTAGGTAAAAATTAAATATATTATAAATATACTTTCCGTATTATAACATCATAATGAACCAATCATGATGCAATAAATGATATAAATGGAATACACGACCAAATATATGTTTTCAATTGAAAATATATTTATTATTATTATTAGTTTATTTATTTCAAATGTCCTTTTTGAATCCCCAAAAACCATTGTTATATTATAATGTTTTAAAATCATTTATTTATGAGTATTACTCACCTACACATAATCAATGGAAATATTTTATTAATACAGTACATTTGACATATAAAATCATTAAAACTACTATCATTTGGGATAATATATGGGAAAAAAATTATGGGATGTTTTTTGTTTTATTATTTTATTTTATGGATCCCTAAACCTATGTTTTAGAAATAATAAAGTAATCCCCACTCATTTCCTATATAAACCAAACCAAGAACCCATTTATCATCACTTAAATTTCCAATAGAATGTACTAACTATTCCCCCCCCCTCTCTATAGTCCTCCCATAGTTCCCCTAAGCTCTTATGACACTCATCATATGTATTTGGAGTAACACACTCATGTAAGAGACCATCACCTTCGCTTCATTATTAAAGCTTGCTTATTATTGTATGCATTATATTTTTTGTTAATAATGTTGGTATATGTATTTATATGTCTATATAATAGCTTTTTTATATCCAAATTATGATATAACCCTTTCTCTCTCTTCAAATAATTTTATTAATATTTATGTGATGTCGTTATGCTGTTGAAATTTCACTCCGATTTTCCATGCCAAAAAAATTGTGTAGTGAATACCACAAGAATTTCTTAACAATTTTGTTCGCATTTATATATGTATATTTAATTTATATGGGAATTATGTCTATGTATTCAACACAACATGATCTTGGAATAATATTTTATGAATAATGATTCCATGTTTAAAGATCTATGAGACACACTTATGTATGAAAACGAAGTGAATGTGATGGCAACACCAAAAATTATATAGCGCTCTTGTGAACTATGTCATGTTTAGTCTCATGAGACATACATTTGGGATAGAAAGTGAACTCGATTCCATTATTTTACTTTTTCCATAGTTATTTATTTATAGTTATCAATGACCTGTGTTTATGATGTAGGGTTTTAAGTTGTTTCCACATTTCCCTTGTTCCCATTATGATTATCATTATATATCATGCCTTACCATTCATGATCCTTTTATTCCCCATTTATATTCATATTTTATAATCGGTTTCACCTTATTGAAGTTTTATTCCCTTTTTGGATTTATATAACACACATTTCTTATGTATGTCCCCAGGTTATCCCATGCAGTTTTTCAACCCATGGAATATTATGATCTTGTTATAGATGTTGTCGAAAAAGATGATGTATTTCTTGTATTAAGTTATTTTTTGTGGAACCTAATTAAAAAATACACTATAATTATTGTTCTTCTAATTTTTAATAACATTAATATTATGAAATAAATCATGAACTAATATGTAATTAAAATATGGTTTATCATAGTTAGTATCATAGGAAATGTTTTGTTACATTTGGGATAAGGATTAGAAATCTGTAGAAAATTTATTATCGGTAAGACTATGTATAATAAAGAATTTTTATATTTAGGTAATTATTGGGTACAAATTTTATCAAGAAAAAACAATTTTATCTAGATATTAGAAGTGGATATAGTTAAGGAAGATATGTTTTGAGGGGTAAGAACTCCGATAAGGTGTGTTGGGATATACTCTGTGTATCATAGCACACAAAAATGTGCCTTACTATTCACCTAGCTTGGCACAGTAAGAGGTATGCTTCAGTAAAATCATAAGTAATTTATAAAACATTATTAAGGGATAAAAAAATTCCCATAAGAGTACATTTCAATAAATAGATAAAGGATAACATAAAAACAGCTTGGAATTCATATGTTAAAGAAAATAAATGTAATTTATATTTTTTTCCCTTTAATTTCATAGAATTTTTATTTATATGAATAATTGTAAAAAAATAATCCACATGTTTCCCATTATTCCATCCAATGTCTTGAAATATGAGGAATTGTCTAAACAATCAGTGTGATGGGAAATGTGATGAGTGGCCCGATGATATTCCATACAAGATGGTAGTGGGAATCAAAAACATTTCTATCATAATCTATGATATGGACCATGTTCTGAATTGAAATCCAGATCAAGAGGAGTATCTAAATCACCCTAATAACGATAAATATTTAATTGAACCATTTAGGTGGAAAAGGCCTCAAAAATTTTATGGATTATTTGATCCCATAATAAGATAACAATGTAGAAACACCATTAAAAATATTGTATCCATCCATCAATGTTTTTTTACAAAGGATGGTTCTACTGACATTCTATCATATCGAGGGATAAGTTAATTAGTTGTGTACATTGATCAAGAATTTGAATAATGGAGAAGATATCAACGATATGGGGTGTAAGAAATTCTATAAAATGTTTTTCTATATATATTTTCATCTTAATATCCATCATAAAATGGAAAGGTATTTTTGTTCCATCATGAGTTGAGGTGATGAATCTATCTGGGGGTATGAGGAAAACATCACAATACATGCATGATACACCATTATCCTTGTTGTTACTATAGAATGCAAGGTTGAACAGTTATTTACTATTTTAAAGCATAGAATATGAATTGCCCTGGTGATCTTATATATTGATATCTATGGGAAAATTATATTATGTTCCCTCAATGTTGAAATAGAGATTAAGGAATATCAAGTGTATCATGTGAATAAGAATCCGAATGTGTAGAATAATTTTTTCTGTTCAATGGAGAATTATAAAAGGATAATGAAATTTCAACATCCCACTTGTCAAAGATGTAGAAATAAGAAACATGTAATTTACCTAAGGGGGGAAAGTAAATACTTTAGGTCCAAGAAGGAAGGAAACCTTGATCTCAATTATCAATATGAGAAACCCACTAATTTTATGGAGTAATGGAATTCTTCATCAAATCCTTATTGCATTTCTTATTTCTTCAACTATAAGGAACCTAAGAACTTTTCATACCAATTACCTAAGATAAGTGTTTTCTAATTCAGGAAACAATGTATAAGATAATAAGGGTCATATTTTTTATCATAAACACTGAGGTGGATCCGAAAAATGAGATGGTGAATAGTAAACTAGTTATTCATTCAAGAATAGAGAAAATATTTTTTGATTCTGGTTCTACACATTCCTTTATATCATGAATGTTTTGTATAACTATAAAAACACCACAAAAAATGGAAGTAAAGATATATGTGGAACCCAAAAATTGGGAAATTATTTCATCACAAGTATATAAATCCAACCTTATCTAACTTTTTGAGATGAATATTCCTACAAACACTTTCAGATCACCTTTGGTTGAATTTCATGAATATCTGGGAATGGATTGGATCTCCCTATATATATCCAACATGAATTTTCTTAAAATAAAATCACTCTCTCTATTTCAAATTGACCTATTAATCTTTAAAACTGTGAGGATGAGGATAAATCTTCCTTAGAACCAATATATCAAGAATGGATTCTAATTCACTATGAGCAGTTATATCTAGATCAGATGATTTAGTATACTGAATGAACCAACATTGTAGACATTACAATTGTGATGGAATAAACTAATGTGTTTCCTATGAAATTTCATGGAATTCTACCTCGATGAGAGGTTGAATATACTATAGAGATTATACATGAGGAATTTTAATTCTCCCATACTCCATGTATAATGGATCTATTAGAACATAAAGAGATGAATAAACATCTATAAGAGAATATGGATAAAGGGTTAATACACCCAATTTCATCACCATGAGGTGCAGTAGTCCAATTTTTCAAAAAGAAAGATGTGTCAATATGTCTTTGCATTGTTTATCCAGTTCTCAAAAAGGTCATGAAAATTAATAAGTATCCTCTACCCCAGATTGATGAATTTTTAGACCATCTACATAGAGCTCAATACATCTCCAAGGTGGATTTATGGTTTGGATATTATCAAGTTAGCGTAAAAAAGGAGGACATCCCCAAATCTATTATTCATATAATGTTCATGTATTAAGATATTACCTTGAATAAATTATGGGCATTTTTATAAAATATATTCTAGTAATCTCCAAAATAATGGATGATCACGTGGAGGATTTTGATCACTATTCTAAAGACCCTGTGAAAGAAAAAACATTATTCCAATTATAGTAAATATGTGTTCTGGTTAAATTTTGTCTTATTTCTGTGGAACATTCTTACAAAAATTGTGATATCTAGAGAAAGATCAAAATTATAATCAATTGAAGGATTTTGTAGTCCAATATCTATGATGTATATTTATAGATTCCTTGGATTAGATAGGTATTATGGTTGACTTTTGATAAAGTTTCCATGACTATGAATATATCTGTCCAAGATAACTACGAAGGGGTCAATTTTTTCTTATAATGAGGAAATATAAGAGTGCTCCATGGAGCTTAAAAAATGGCTTATCACTACACCTATGCTCACACTACGCATGAGTACAGATCTTTTCATAGAGTTCAGTGACTCATAAACAAGGTATTGGTGCATGTGTTAATGAAAAAAATAATATCATAGCCTATGATTCTATGTAGTTGAACTTTCCTAAAAAAACTACCCAACAAATGATATAGTGCTTGATTCAGTGATCTTCACTATGAAAATATGGTGAAATTATCTATTTAGGGGAAATTTGAAATTGATATGGATAAAAAAATCCTCCATTATATATTTACATAGAAATAGATGAATATGTTCCAATGAATACAATTATATAAGATCCAGGTCAATTACTTCTCTATCAACTACCATCCCAGTAAAGTGGATTAAATGGATGATTCTATAAGAAGAAAGGATCCATAAATTTTACCATTGATGAGAATTGAGAAGGATCCAATCTTCATAGATACTAAAATTACATACATGTGAATAAAAAACAATTGAATGTCATCAATAAATTCTCAAATTATTCATCAATTATCCCTTATGTAGAGGTTAAAAGATTATTCAAGATATAATATGGGAATTTAGAAGAATGTGGAAACAATAAAGAAGATAAATCATCATATTTAAATGTTAATAATGAATGAGTTTTGAGATATGGGTCGAAACTATGTGTACAATAAATTCCATAGTTAACAATTTAACTGTTTGATGATGCACATAGTTTGAATTTATCAGTACACAAGGGATGGACAATAATGCATGGAGATCTCGGAGAGAACTATTGATGGTACAATATGATGAAGGATATTATTGAATATACATCAACGTTCTTATTATGACATCATGTGAAGTATTAAGGTTGATGTCTTTGGGGATGATGCAGCCATTACCCATACCAACAAGGAAATGGAAAAGCATCACCAAGGACATCGTCACTATAATTCCATAAACAATATAGATGAAAAAATGATATATGGGTTATTATAGATCATATTACGAAGAATAACCTTTTCCTTATGATTAAAGTGGACTTTTCACTAGATCAACATGTATGGATATATATCAGATAAGTAGTGAGGGTGCATGGGGTATATCTATCAACTATAACCAATTGAGAAACATGATTACTTATGTGTTTTAGAAGATTTTATAACCTTATCTAAATACTCTGTTGATATTCAACACAATATATCATATTTAAATTGACGGACAATATCAGCAGACAATTAATAAACTAGTGGAAATGTTTAGATAATGCATAATAAACATTAAAGTATAATGATATTGAAATATTCATTTGGTTGATTTCCTAAACAAAAAAAATTTTCTGCTTGAGGATCCAAATGGATCCCTATGAAGCCGTTTAGGGGAATATGTGGAAAACACATTCATATTGGGATGATGTTGGTAAATAATAACTTCTATAAATAGAAATTGAATATGAAATTGTTGAAAATTTGAAGACCATTCAACATCACATCATGTGTCCCCAGAACTGACAGAAATTAAATGTTGATAATATCTGACAAGACCTAGATTTTCATGTTGGACAGATGATATTCTTTTGCATATCCGAATTGAATAAATACGTGAGATTTGGGTTGAAGGGAAAACCAAATAGAAGATACATTGAACCCTTTTAGATTCATGATTACACCAGAGTGATGGCCTATCGACATTCACTCCCACCTAACATATCTTTTGTACATGATGTATTCCATGTATGCCTCTTGATAATGTACATAACAGTGCCCAAACATTTACAAAATCTAGATGTTTCACCATTAGATAATGACCATTTTTATGTGGAATAGTTGTTGATGATATTGGATTATAGAGACAAGGTTATATGTAATAAGATAGGGAACCCTGGCAAAGTGATGTAGAGAAACAACATGTTTGGGGAATCAATGTGGGAATCTAAGGAGTTCATGAAACATATTTTTTCTCATCTTTTCTAGTGAGATAAACAAAAAATTTGAAGGTGATATTTCTTAAGGGGGGATTATAATGAACTAATCTATTTTAAATTAAATTCCCTTTTTTATTTAAAATAAAATTGTATACTCTAAAATACCAAAGGAAATATTTTTTTTTTGATTTCTGGATAATCCTTCTTTTTTATGGGTTGAGGGGGAACCATTACACGAACTATATCCCCAAGGAACAAGGCTCATACATCAACATAAGGCCAAAAGGCACAAGGACCAATATGTGACCATGAAGGCCAATGACCAGTGACAATTGAAATACACCCTCCCCAGCTTCTGTATCTAGATGGATCATAGATCCCCACATATAATGAATAATCAGCTAGAATTCCCCAATACAGAGCTACATGGTGACTCATACCAATGGCAACTTTCATACCCTCACAATCTTTCAATATGGTTAGCTCTACTCTGGTGGTTTCTATATTTATCTAAAAACTCTTCTTGGACTTCTCTTGTGTGGTATTCTTAGTCTCATTCATCGTCTCTATGTCCCAGAAGACCTATGGACCAAAGTTCATTCGTTTCCCAAAATCAATGTTCACTAAAGGCCATTGGTGGCCTGAAGCCCCAAATCAGATGAATAACTCTGGCTACTACTATACCAAAAATCACCTACAATAGTAACAGATATAGTAATTCTATAGTAACATTTAAATTCCCCTAAAACTGAATTTTATTCTATTTTTTTTGTAGATTCCATGTAGGAGACAGTTCTACTCATGTATATTATCATTGGCATTAAATTTCCACAGTTTTAGAAAACACGTGAACTTATTTTTTTTTTTTAAATTTTCAAAATACTGTTAAAAATCATTACCTTTTATAATATTTATGGTGAACAGTGAACTTATGTTTAATATAAATTTAGGGTTTTAAATAATCAAATTGACATAGAAAAAGGAAGTGATGGACTCAACTAGTAGGACTATTTCCATGGAATCCCATATATTGGAGTTTCCATGGGATATAACATCATTGTGAATTTCCCTTGACAAATCCAATTATGATGTTGGAATCACCTGTTTTGATAATCCCAAATCATGATTAAATATTTATCATGATATATTAAGAAATTTTCTATCCCTTTTTAATCTGTATTTATATTGTTTACACTGAAAAATTTATATTCTTAGTATCATGACTTTGTTGCCTCAGCTTATTGTTTACATTTATCTAAATATAAGATCACTGTTTAAGGGTCCTAGTAAGAGCCTTCTGTTCAAGGTCACCATTATAGCTCACTGTTACTCTAGGTCACTTATCCTATAAGGTTACTGTTGATGATATACTGTCACAAGTCTACCGTTGATCTGCTTATAAAGGTTCACAGACAAAGATTCACCATCACAAGGTCACTGCTGTGACAAGGTGTCTGTTGGATGTTCACTGTCAGACTCTTTCATAAGTCTTCTGTTGAGAGCTTCACTGTTCAAGTATACTGTTGGACATGTCTAAAATTAGTAAAAGGCTACCTCTTGACAACTCCTACTGTCGATATAGTATACTATTGTTCAAAGTCTACTATTAGTAGAAGTCTGCTGATAGACAAACTCCAACGTTGATGAAATTACCTGTTGAGATAGTCTACTGCTGGAAAGGTCATTTTTGAAGTATTCTAATGTTATAAATCTATCATTAGAAGTTTGTAGTTAAAATTATACTGTGAGACTACTATTGAATAACATATTGTTGAATCCCACATTTGACTAGCCTACCGATGAAGTCCATAGTTGAAGAGACTACCGTTGACATGCATCTTCTACCAGCCTAATGATAACCTATTATTTTCCAATTTTATTAATACCATCATAATGGTCATTTCTAGACAAATTAATGCACCTGAAATTATTTTATTATATTTTCAGGCATATCAGGAAACAATACGATATACGAGAAATACCACACATGGTTGAAATATTTTTCTTGTCAGCCCCAGCAAAACCAAATGAGGAAAAGATGAAATGGAAAAGTGTATATATGTATGAGTAGAGGTAGACATCAAGACATGGGTGAATATATTAAATATATTTAATATACACGCCTAAGAGAGAAATATACTACATCTGAAATAAAAAATAAGAATAACACTCGAGGACTCATTCTGAAGAACACATATCTTCAAGAAGATATACTAAAAGAACCTTTCTCAAGATGTGGTGGTGTGATACAAAGAGCTTCAGACCCAATTATCTAATCATCACTACATCTAGAAGTCATAACCTGGAAGTTGAGACACATTATTTTGGAGGAAACTTGCAGAGAAGGACCAAAACATCATTTCTTTCATTCCAACAAGTCCAGAGCTGATCTGCCAACATATAAATCATTCTAAACTTCTTTCAAATTTTTTAGCTCTATTGTGTTTTAGTATTTTAAATTTGTGAGCACTATGTCTATGTTACACACACTGACTCTTAGGCCTGAACTGAGGGATACTGAAAATCCCCATACAAAACTCCATTTTCATTTGTTTCCCACACATAACTGTGGAAGAATCCTTGTGTGTCTTGGTTTTTTATTTTTCCCACGTATAACTGTGGTAGAGGTTTCAAAACCTGGAATGTTTTTGAAAAATGTTGTAAAGACTAATACACGCTTTGTATCACTTTTTAATAAAATTTATTGGTGTCAAGTGATTAACAAGTAGAGAGGACTAGGTCTTGGCTTAAGACTGAACCTCTTGTTTAAATTGTTGTGTTCATCTTTCAATTACTCAATTTTATATTTATCCGCTGCTTATATTTTCAAGGATGAAAATCTGTTTTTACATTCACTCTAATAGTTAGTTCTGGTTAGTTTGTATATGTGATTCTTTTAAGTAAACTTGATTCAAAAGTTTAATTAGTAATCATTCGGATTCAACTTAGGAGTAATCAACCTTTGAGAAACCTGTTGAATAATACGTCACTTATATCTCTACTGCATTAATTTCTTGGGCTGTTTTAATATGGTGGATTTTAATTCTAAAAGATTTTAATAGAAATTTTAATTGGAACTCAATTCAACCCCCCTCCTGAGTATCCACTCCATCCAACATTTGGTATCAGAGGTTTCTTTATTCAAACCATCAAACCATTTTTTCATGCTTTTCAATTTCTTTTCAACTGTTATTTTAGTTGTATCTTAAAGGATCTCAAAATTTATGTTATATCTAAATTTTCAGTTCATTAAAACTCTAATTTTCTATGGATAATCGTGTTGAGGGTGCTACTACTAACATTCCACCTTTTTAATGGTAATAATTATGGTCAGTGGAAATTGAAAATGAAAATGTATCTTGAAATATTAGGACCTGAAATATGGGACACAATTGAAGAACAACATGTATTATCTGCTACTTCTAGGGACACATGGTCTCATGTAACTAAAACTATTTATAAGAACAATTGTAAAACAATGAATGCCTTATACTGTTCTTTGGGTGATAACAAATTCAATTTAATATCTTCCTGTAAGTATACTTATGAAATTTGGGATACTTTGACTATTTCTCAAGAAGGAACAACCAATGTCAAAGAAATGAGATGAAATATCTATACTATTAAATATGATAATTTTAAGATGAAGCTCGATGAATCTATCCCTGAAATGTATCTCAGGTTCAACGAGATATTGAACACAATGAATCTGCTTGGGAAACCAGTGGAAAGAAAAGACCAAATCATGAGGTAGCTTAGATGCCTGCCTGACAGATGGAGAGGCACATCAGTATTAATCCAAGAATCATGTGACATTAACAAGCTACCTGTAAAGGTGCTAATTGGAAAACTAATGATGTATGAAGAAGACCTCAAGGTAAATCAAGAAATAGAAGAATAACCAAAAATGAGGTCAGTAGCATTCTATACTTCTACCTCAAAAAAGAAGGAAGAAAGAAAAAATTCATGTACCTGTAGATAGTTCCACAAGTGAAGAGTCAAACTCAGGCAGTGATGAGGAGATGGCACTACTCGCCAGAAGATTCAAAATATTCTACCAAAATAATAAATTCTTTAGGAAGTCAAACATCAAAGGAAAATATGATCATAAAGGACAATGGAATAATGATAATAAGTGGAATGAGAACACAAGTGAAACAGTATGCTATGAATGTAACCGAAAAGGTCATGTGAAAGAAGACTTCACCAAGTTAAAATTCAAAATAAAATATGAGGATAAGAGAAAAAATAATAAAAAGGCCATGAAAGAAACTAGGTGTTCTTTAGAAGATAGTTCGAGTGAATCTGATGCTTCAGACTCAAAACAGAATAAACATGCCAATCTATGTTTTATGACAGAGACATACGAGGTAACAACTAATTCCCCTCTGCATAATACTTATTATTATGGGATTAAGTGTGACTCTCATAATGATGAAGATATGACTAAGGAAGAATTATTTGAATATTGAAAAATGATTGAGGACACTATTAATGAACTCAAGGACAAATATAAGTCATTAAAAAGACAACATGCAATAAATTCAAATTACAAGTCAAATATGGACATAGAGAAAGGGAAAATTTCTAAACTGCTATCAGAAAATACAGAGTTAAAATTATCTAATGAAACATTATGAAAGGATCTTGAGAATTTCACTACTGGTAGGGATACCTTGAAATAGTTGCTAGGAAAACATGTGGGTCCTAAATATACAACTGGTCTTTGATATCATCCCAGTCAGAGACAAATTAGAAAAACCAAATTTGTTCCAAAATAAGGTCAGTTCACTGCTAGTTATGGACCATCTTTTGTGAAACAATTTTCTAAAGGACCTAACAAAGTATTAATGTCTCAAAATATGTTTTTTGATTTTAGAAAACCTATAATACTAATATGGATTCTCAATGTTTTACTAGATAACCTCTCTGGACCCAAGAAGACTTGGGTACCAAAAATACCCCATGATTAATTTGTTTTGCAGAAAAGTTGTTTAAAGTGATCATGTAAGACCCTATGGTACATGGATAGTGGATGTTCAAGACATATGATAGTTGACTATATGTTCTTCAAGAGTCTAATTAAAGTTGATGGTGGGCATGTCACCTTTGGTGAAAATGAAAAAGGAAAAATCATCGGCCTAGGCCAGATTGGTATCACTGATACAATATTAATTTCTATAGTACTTTTTGTTGATGTATTAAAAAAAATTTACTTAGAATATCTCAGTTATGTGATAATGGATTTCATGTTAAATTTTAAAATGATTTATACAATGTTTTTAATTTAAAAAATGATTTTGTTTTAACTGCATGTAGAAATGAGAATGTATATGCTATTGATCAAAATTCCTTAGCCAAACAAAATATTTCCTGCTTAAATTATTTTCATAGAGTCATGGTTGTGGCACAGAAGGTTAGGATACTGCAATGTGCACTCACATAGGAATATATCTAAGAAATGTTTAGTTTTAGACATACCTAAATTAGAATTCCCACTTGAATAAGTGTGTAATCACTGTCAGAAGGGAAAACAACAAAAAGTTTCTTTCAAACTAATGAAAGAAGTTTCAACTTCTCAACCACTTGAGTTGGTTTACATGTATTTGTTTGGAACATCAAGAGTTTCATGTTTAAATGGGAATCACTATGTTTATGTTCTTGTAGATGACTTTTCTAGATTTACATGGGTATAATTTCTAGCTCCAAAAAGTGAATATTGTTCCAATTTTGTCTAATATTCCAAATCTGTATAAAATCATAGTGGACATAGAATTAAGACCCTGAGATGTGATCACGGTTGTGAGTTTGAGAATCATGAGTTTGAATCATATTTCTCACACAATGGATATAGTCAAAATTTCTCTTCCCCTAAGACACCACAATAAAAAGGAGTTATAGAAAGAAGAAATAGGACCCTTCACGAAATTTCGAGAAATATGCTTAATGATTATGACTTACCTGCTTATTTTTGGGCTGAAGCTATAAATATAGCCTGTTATATTATCAATAGATTTTTAATTAGACCTATTCTAAAAAGGACCCCTTATGTGCTTTGGAACAATAGAAAGCCAAACTAAATTACTTTAGTTTTTTTGGTTTCAAAGTCTTTATTTTTAATACTAAATATAATCTTGACAAGTTTTATCCCAAAAGTGATGAAGGAATATTCTTGGGATAATCTATGTCATGTAAATCCTATAGAGTGTTCAATATGAAAACCAAATGTGTGGAAGATTCAGTTCATGTATAATTCTATGAGACTGATTCACATGATCCTAAAACCTCACTTGAAATTCTCAATGAAGATTTGTAAAATATAAACATTAATGATAAGGATAGTGAATCCCCTGTAAAAGTATCCAGTTCTGGGAATTTTCTGGAATCTGCTCCTACCAATTCTGAACCAACAGAAAAAAATGATGAATCTAGTTAAACCCTTCCTAGAGGTATTAAGACTCTCAAGATTCATCCTCTAGATGCATTTGTAGGTGATTTAAATAGAGGAACACAAACTAGTGCTTCTATAAGAAACCAGGTTGAACATCAATCCTTTCTTTCACAACATGAACCCAAGAATATTAATGATTCTATCAATGTTGAATTTTAGGTAATGGCCGTGTAAGATGAACTAAATCAGTTCGAAAGAAACAATGTTTGGAAATTAGTGGAAAGACGTAAGGAAACCTTGAAAATATGCACTAAATGGGTGTTTAAGAACAAAATTGATGAGTTTGGGAATATAGTTAGAAATTAGGCCGGGTTAGTTGCACAAGGATACATCCACGAAGAAGGAATAGAATATGAGGATACCTTTTCACATGTAGCTAGATTAGAAGCCATTAGGATACTACTTGCATATGCAGCTCATCTAAATTTCAAACTCTATCAAATGGATGTTAAAAGTGCTTTTCTAATTGGGTATATAGTTGAGGATGTCTTTGTTGAACAAACCCTTGGTTTTACAAATCCCCATCTTTCAAATCATGTTTTCAAACATTCTAAATATTTTTATGGTTTAAAACAAGCTCCAAGATCAGGGTATGATAGGCTCAGATCATTTCATATTTCAAAAGATTTTATCAAAGGGATAGCTGATCCTACTATTTTTATTAAAAGGATTTCCAATGATTTTTTGACAGTACAAATTTATGTGGATGATATTATTTTTAGATCTTCTAAAAATGCTTTAAGTGTTGATTTTTCAAAAAAGATGTGAAATGAGTTTGAGAGGAGTTTAATGGGGAAACTCAAATTTTTCCTTGTATTTCAGATCTTTCAAAACAAAAATGGAATTGTTTTTAATCAAAGTAAATATATTAAAGAACTTCTAAATTTTTTTGATTTTGATGGTAGTAAAGGCAGTGGCACATCTATGAGTACCACCTATAAGTTGGATACTGATGAAGACGGACAACCAGTGGATCAAACCAACTAAAAAGTTATGATAGAGAGTCTACTCTATTTTACAGCTAGAAGACCTGACATCATGTTTACTGTATGTATTTGTGCTCACATTCAAGCCAATATAAAAGAATCTCATTTAACTTCTGTTAAAAGGATTTTTAAATACCTCAATCGTACTTCCCACTTAGGACTATTTTATCCAAAACAACAATCATTTGATTTGTTGAGTTATTCTGATGCTGATTTCTCCGGTTTCAAGTTAGATAGAAAAAGCACCTCTGGGACATGTAACATTTTAGGCAAATCAGTAGTATCTTGGTGTATAAAGAAAAATAATTCGGTTGCATTATCCACTACTGAAGCTGAATACATAACTTCTGGTAGTTGTTGTTCTCAAATATTGTGGATGAAACACACTTTAATAGACTATGGATAAAAATTCAAACATGTCTCTATAAATTGTGACAATACAGGTGCTATTAACATTTCCAAAAATCCAGTATCTCATTCTAGGACAAAGCATATTTATGTGAGACATCACTTTTTGATGGATCATTATCAAAAGTGTGATATCGCTCTTGAATTAATTGGCACTGAACATCAATTGTATGATATATTCACAAAACCTTTATATTATGAGAGGTTATATTACATCAAACCTGAGTTAGGAATGATTAATTTTAGCGTAGGAAACCTCACAGTCAGAGATCACTGTTAGACCTCACTGTTAGACCTCAATATTAGACCTCACTGTTAAATCTCACTGTTAGACCTCATAGTGAGACCTCACCGTTGGACCTCACCATTGGACCTCACTATTGGACCTCACTGTTAGACCTAAAAGTTGGAACTCACTGATAAACCTATCTATTACACCTCATAGTTTCACCTCACTAATGTACCTCACAGGTACATCTCACTGATTAGATACCTTGATGATTGTTTTTATTTATGCGGAAATACGAACCATTTTTATCCCTATTTATTATTTATATTTTATTCTGTTTTAATCCCTAAATGATAAAATTAAAGGTGATAAACATTTCACAATCCACCTTCCTCTCTAAATCTAGAACATTTCTCTCAAAATCCTTAAACCCTAACTCTTTATTTGGTCCCTCGAACCTCTCTAAATCTCTATAGCTAGAACCAAATGACCCATGAATATAAATGAATATGTGCCAAGGCCAAAGAGAACTCTATCTAAATCCAGTGGAACCAGTAATACCCTGACGGGACATGTCAACCCACATCTTACCAAGAGAGAAATTGTGGCTGAGAAGGAGTTAAGTGATGAATGGCTGGTGTCGAGAAAGTCATAAGTGCTGGAAGAACTAGATGCACATGGATGGACCGAATGATTTTCCAATAACAATGGATTGTACTACCCGAAGCTTGTGAGATACTTCTCTGAATATCTGATGTTGGAAGAAGAAGATGATGTGCATAGGCTAATATCCAAAGTCAACAGCTATGAAGTCAGCTCCTCGTCTGCTGTGTGGGCTGTCTGTTTGAGAGTTCTTCATGATGTTTAGTATGATTACTATTCTGGAGTGGCTCCTCTAGACAGTGATGTTTTTGAGTATGGAAAATCTATGGAAGAACTGACAAGAAATGGAAAATCATGGAAGATCATTACATCTGAGAAGAATAGAGAATACATGGTTTTGTTTAAGTTCATTCAACATGTGATTATTCCCAAGAGATGAGATTTTGTAGTGCTGAAGTATCAGGACATATTCCTGATGTACTTAATGAATCATGGAAATAAGGTGAACCTATGTATGTTACTAATGGCATAATTGGATGATATGACTAAGGCAAGCTGAATGTCCAATTCCCTATTCCATGCAAAGCTCATATCAGTAAGGATAAATGTAAAGGGTGTGGCTGTAAATCATGAAGAGATTATGGTGGATAATAACAGTGTTTGTATCTAAAAGTTTATTTGAAAATTCATTAAAATTAGCTGGACTCCCTGGAAGAATGCATCGGTAAATGATGAAGGAAAGGTGTATGAAAAGTTTGACCCTACTACTCACACATCAAGGCCAAAATACAAGAGAGATCCAAGCTTGAAGCCTGATGAGCCAGAACTAGCTTATTCAGATGAAGAGGAGGAAGCTGAAGTAGCTGTGGACCCTAAAAGAGAGAACACTCCCATTGATGATGGGAGTGATCCTGATTTTCCTAATAGTTCTGTAAGGAAAATAGTTTTTGGAACAGCTAGCCCTCCATTAGAACTACCATGAAGAGAGACTGTTATGAAGGATAGTGATACTGAGACCACTTAAGAAGAAGAAGAATCTCTATATATTGTCAAATACACCTCTAAAAAGGACGAGGCTACCGAGCATGATCATTCTGCTCCTGAGGCAGAGGAGGCTTCAGATAAGGATTAAGGAAAGGAGGTTGTTGCTGAAGCTGATGATGAGGACAATGAAGAAGAGGAGCTCGGTTGGAGCCCTCTGATAGAAAATACAGACAAGACAGTGTCTAATCAGGAAGAAGGAGCGGCATCTACTCCCATTGATATGGAAGTCATTGATGACTGAGTGGAGGATGAGACTCACCCCACTAGTGAACCAATAGAGCAGATAGTAATTGAATCTGCTGGAGTTTCAGAGGAGGTTGTGGAATTACCTAGAGCAAAAAAGATAGAGGAAAATTCTCAGTATAGAGCTCCATGTGAGGGGGAGAATTTTGGTTCTATATCTGTTCTTAATGACATTGAAGAATAGTAAGACGATCCTGGATATCTGTTAATTGGGCTGCATTATGATGATTCAGATTGTGATATGACAAACAAAAGACATATTGTACCTACTGTTTTGGACCCTGTTGCAGTACATCCAGTGGTTCCCCTTCCTGATAACATTTCAACTACGTATTATCTAGAAAATATGAAAACTGGTCTGCACCAGATGTTTTATAACAGAGCTTTTAAAATGGAAAAGGTAATGGGCTTGATTCATGTGGGGACCGTCTCTAAGATGGATAAATGTCAATCTTCCTTTTAATCTAGTTTATCTCAAGATATATATCAATGATAGAATAAACTCAAGGATATGTCTCAATATTTAGAACTTCTACGATAGTCAGTGGGCCTGACTTCTCTTATAGCTTCTAAGGGACAAACAGACCCAGACATTCACTACATCAAAGGTGTGGTGAAACAGATGGTTATAGTGTTTGAGATTTTTAAGGAATCTATGAAAGATCAATTGAAGGGATAGGATGAATATGTGAGGAACATTATCTGTGGGTTAACCAAGTCTTATAAGGAAACTGTAGCATTCCCTATAATGCCATTGTCCGCGTCTGCCTCTACTTTAACCTCCATTGCACCACCTATAGACCTGTCAGCTTTTAGGATAGTGTTCACTAAAGAGTTTTCCAATATTTCTAGTGTCATTCTGATCCACAATATGTGACTCAGATTATCTCTACTACCAAATAAGTTCAGAAAGTAGTAAGTGACTTCATGTGAGAGGCTTCCCTGGACCAGAAGAGTATAAAAGAACAAATTAATTTTAATAATAAATTGATTTACTACAAGCATCAGATGGATGCTCATTTCAAGCTTCTATTGGAAAACCACAAGATTCCACCAGTCACCAGTGCTTTCAAGGAACAAGTTAATCATTTTTTATAGTTGACTCCAACCATGGAAAAATTTATGGAGAACAAGGATGATTTAGTATCAAATATGGAAAGAGGTGGAAGCATTATTATGGACTTCAGAAACCTTCTTCTACCCTTTCTCCATGTGCACTGCACCCCTGTCATCATCCCTCCTGCCTTACCTGCATCTCAAACCATTAGTTATTCTACAATGTATCATTCTGAAGCCATAAAAAGCCTTACTCCACTGATACCTAAACGAGCTACCCACTACAGCCCCAAATGAGATTTTGTTTGCTACCCCTCCCGTAATTCCTACAGCCATTCCCAAACCTACTGATCCACCTGCTCATTCTCCCTCTTCTTCTTCCAAAGGTAAAGACCTCGTCCCTGAGGCCTATGTGGATTAAGTTTTATTGTGACTTTTTGATAGGGAAGTGTGAATTTTTTGGATCATGTAATGTCATTTCATTAATACAATATTTCTCTATTCTCTCTATTTTTGTTTCTTTTTTATAATCATAAAGGGGGTGAAATACTGTTATAAATCTAGACTAATCATGTGATTGGGGATAAATGTGCTAATATATTAATATAATCCAATATTGAGTCTCTTATAACTTTCTCTCTAATACCATGTACCAATATTTTCTAGTTTTACACTCTTATTAATCTCTTATACATGAGACATTTTTTATCTCTGTTTAGTAACTGTATTATATTTTATATCTATATTTAATACATAATGGGATAATTTTTGATTTTCAAAAAGGGGGATATTGTTGGACTTACCAATTTTGATAATCCAAAACACAGATTAAATTTTGATCATGATATATTATTCCATTTCCTAACCCTTTTTTAATCTGTATTCATATTGTTTATCCTAAACAATTTATATCCTTAGTCTCATGACTTTGTGGCATCAGCTTATAGTTTACATTTATCTAAATATAAGTTCACAGTTAAAGGATACTGGTATCATCCTTCTGTTCAAGGTCATCGTTATAGCTCACTGTTACTCTAGGTCACTGATCGTAGAGGGTTACTATTGAAGATCTACTATTACCATCCTACCGTTAATATACTTATCAAAGCTCACAAACAATGAGTCACAGTCAAAAAGTCACTGCTGTGATAATGCTTCTGTTAGAAGTTCACTGTCAGACTCTTTCTTAAGTCTTCTATTGGGAGCTTCACTGTTCAAGTCTACTATCATACATGTCTACCGTTAGTGAAAGGCTACCACTAGACAACTCTTACTATCGATATAGTATACTATTGTTTAGAGTCTACTGTTAGTATAAGTCTGCTGATAGAAAAACTCCACCAGTGATGAAATTACCTGTTGAGATAGTCTACCGGTGGAAGGGTCACTTTTGAAGTACTCTGATGTTATAAAGCTACCGTTAGAAGCCTATAGTTAAAAGTTTATTGTGAGCCTACTGTTGAATAGACTACTGTTGAAGCCCACAACTGAATATCCTACCGATGAAGTCTATAGTTGATGAGACTACCGTTGAAATGAATCTGCTACCAGTATAATGAAAACCTATTATTTACCAATTTTATTAATACCATCATAACAGTCATGTCTAGAAAAATTAATTCACCTGACATTATTTAATGATATTTTCAGGAATATCAGGAAATAGTTCGATGTACGAGGAAGACCACACGTTGTGGAAACATTTTTCTTGTCGGCCCCTGCTGAACCAAATGAGAAACAGCTAAGCTGGAAAAGTGTATATATGTATATGGAGAGATAGACATTAGGAAAAGGGTGATTATATTGAATATATTGATTATATTGAATACACACACATAAGAGAAAAATATACAGAATCTAAAATAAAAAAAAGAAGAACACTCGATCACTCATTCTGAAGAACACAGAGCTTCACGAAGATCTATTGAAAGAACCTTTCTCAAGCTGTGGTGGTGCACTACAAAGAGCATCAGACCCAAGAAGATGATCATATCTACATCTAGGAGTCAGAACATATAATTTACAACACTCTGTTTTGGAGGAAACTTGTAGATATGGACCAGAACATCATTTCGTTCATTCCAATGAGTCCAGAGTTGATCTGCCAACATATAGAGCTTTCTTACCTTATTTTAAATATCATTATCTCTGTTGTGTTTTAGTATTTAACATTTGTGATCAGTTTTTTTGTGTTACACACGTTGAATCTTATTCTTGAACCGAGGGACACTAAAAAACCCCCAAAGAAAATCTCTATACATTTTTTTCACACGCATAACTATGGAAGAAGCCTAGTGTGTCTTGGTAGTTTATTTTTCCCATGTATAACTGTGGTAAAGGTTGCAAAACCAGGACAGTTTGTGAAAACTATTTTAAATCCTGATACAGGCTATGTATCACTTTTTAATATAATTTCTTGGTGGCAGGTGATCACTAAGTGGAGAGGAGTAGGTCTTGGCTTAAGACTAAACATCTTATTTAAATTGTTGTGTTCATCTTTCAATTACTCTATTTTATCTTTATCAGCTTCTTATATATTCAAAGACAAAAATCTATTTTTACATTCACTTAGTTAGTTAGTTCTCATTAGTGTGTATATGTGATTCTTTTACGTAAACTTTTATTTAAATGTTGAATTAGTAATCATACTGATTCAATAGAGGAGTAATAAATCTTTGAGAAAGCTATTGAAAAATAATTCACTTATAACTCTACTCCCTTAATTTACTGGGCTGTTTTAATTTGGGGGATTTTAATCCTAAAATTTTTTAACAGAAAATTTAATTGGAACTCAATTCACCCCCTCTTGAATATACACTATGACCATCATATGATATCCATCAACTTAAGAATAAAAAAACCATTAATTAGATTAGTTCAAGATCATAATGATCATGGCCCAAACCATGCAGACTGAACCACCCCATGAATGTCACATCAACGTGAACCTCATCCTTAGGTAAATTGCATCTGTGTTAAAGGGATATGCATGAATCCATAAAAATCTATATTTTTATAGAAGAATTGATATATTTTATTCCTATAATTATTACTTTATAAATTATGGATATTTTGGTACAATAAAAAATAGGTTAACATTAAATTTCAATTTAGGATTTTATTTTTATGAATAAATTAATTTTTAAAATAAATACATTCTTAATATGTTATTATTATGAGAAAATTTTAATCAATTATATTCTATCATATAATTTTTATGAAATCAAAGGTAATATTAATAAGGGTTCCAAAACAGTTATTGTCAAACACCCTATATTTTTTCAATAAATATAAATTATAATTTTAAATGATAAAATTCACATATTTATAAAATTATTTTTAATAATTCAATATTATTTTTTATTAAAATTTCATGATTATCTAATAGTTAATTTTTATAATTTTCTGTGATAATCAAAATTTTCATGTCAATGTTAAATAACACATAAATTTAACTTCTATATTGTGACATTATAATGAAAACAAAAATATTGTAATAAAAAATATAAAGTGTATCCACATCAAAATATATGTTTCTTAATTAAAATAATGTGATTTTAGGTTTATTTTATTCATTTTTAGAATCATTTTTTAATCCACAGAAACCATTATGATATTTTAGGGTTTTAAAATCATTTCATTAAGAGTTTGACATATCTACACAAAAAAGACGAATAATTTTTTATGGTTTGACTCTAGAGTTATAAAATAATGAAACAACTCCAATTTGTTATAAACCATGTGAATAAACCTTGAGATGGTTTGTGGTTTTTGTTAGTTTATTATAAAGAGTCGTAAACCAATGTTTGGTAAATAATAATGAAATCCACACTCATTTCCTATATAATCCCACATAACATCCCACTAATCATTACTCATACTCCTTTGATAAATTACATAATCTTCCATAAACTCACTATATTCCTCCCAATGTCCCATAATTCACCATGAAGGTCCTCCCAAGCTTTTGGAGTCACACACTCAAGTAAGGCATCCTTACCATCTCTTCTTTATTTGTGTTTCCTTGTTATCTTAGGTCCTCTAATTAGAATTAAATATGTTGGTATATGTCTCTAAATATACATATTATATTCAATTCTATGAAAACATATTTATGAAACCCATTATCTCTCATCAATAAATTTTATGAATATTTATGTGACATCGTTATGCTGCCGAGATATCACCATTAAATTACATTCCAAAAAAATTCTATATTGAATACCATACACTTTTCATATAAATGGTTTTATCCATTAGAAACAAATAATTCATTTATTTGGAACATAAATTATAGTATTAAACACTCATTGATTGTGGAATAAAATATGGTTGTGAATAACTCCATGATTTATGATCTATGTGGCACACATAAGTGTGAAAATGAAATAAATTTCATGGGTGCGCTCGAAATTATATAGTCCTACAATGCATTGGGAAAAGTTTAGTCTCATGAGATGTTATGTTGGGATAGGGATTGAACATTATTACTTGTAGAATTTTATAATCATGATGTCTTGTAAGATATCCTTGACATATGTTAATAAGTTGTGTATTATGTTTTTACATGTTTCCCATGTTTCCTTTTGAATTATCATGCTATATCATGACTTATTATTCATGTTAATTTAATTCTTCATTAATATGACTATTTTCAAACCTGAATCACCTGATGAAATTTTTTTCCCTTAATGGGATTTATTACTCACCCAGTTCTTATGTATGCACCCTGGTTATCTATTGCAGTTTTAAAATCCCAAGCATATTATAATCATCTTAAGGAAGTTTTCAATAAAACCTATTTATTTCCTATTTTATGTTTTTATTTAATGTATTTAATTCAAAAATAATCTAGTCTAATCAATATTCAAAGTTTTATGATTTGTAATCATATGTAATAATTAATTTATTAATATGTAAAGAATTAATGGGTTGTTATTCACCTTGTCCTGATTAAGAAATGTAATGAAATGAAACTCATAAATGATTGTGTAATATAAATAATACATGGTTGTATGTCCTTTAATACGTGACACCTAGTATGGAAGAATATGGTATTAATGTTTTTTTTATTAAATAGAATTATTATTTCAATGCCAAAATTGAAAAATGATTTATATATAAGGTGCATATTACATTTAGACCATTTAATCTTTATAAGATTTTTTAGTACTTGGAAAACCCTGGATTCTTAATAGAATTCTCTGAGGACTCAAGTGATGTCATTTTGATTTATTTTATTCGTTTCAAAGGGTGACACCCACATTGGAACATGCCCATTTTCCACATGTTGATTTTAGAAAGATGTTGAAGGATACATTTTCAATCTTCTAGAAATTAGGATACATTGGATATACTCCAATGATCCATATTGATGTCTTTGGGCATGTGGTTCCATCATTCAACCAATTGGGACTAATCATGATTATCCCATTTCACCTTAAATGAGATATGTACATTGGGTTCCAACTATTTATAGTGGAATTCCTTGGGTGATACCCCTTGGATTACACTAAGACCCCTTATAGCCAGGCTGTATGTTGTTACTGAGTTGGATCGACCACTAAGGTCAAAGATACTTTGGATATTACCATTGATCATTTTCATTATCATCGTCATTATATGATTCCTTGTTATTCTATATTTACCATATTATTATTATTATTATCATTATATCATGTTAGTGTTGGTTTATCATAATGTTACATATTTATATAAACTAAATATAAATCAATTAATTGAATGATCCCATTTTTTGAGACATTACCAACAAAGGATAATGTAGTTATCAATTATATTTAATACAATCATTTATATCTATATATACATTAAAACTATTTAATTTTATATTTAGATATTGAATGGTATAGATGCCTTAAGTGGGGGCCTACTGAGATTTATCTCACACACTATCTCAACTGCAATTAGTACCTTAGAATATTATACATGTGTATGTTTTGAAAAGAAGATGCATCCTGATTTGGACACATGTCCTTTATTACATCCAATATGATGGATCTAAATAGTAGATAACCAAGCAAATGCTTGGGATTCTTGGACAATATTTTACTTCAATTTGATACTTTTGAATAGCATGTATTGTCTAGTTCAATGTATAACATTTTTCTAATTTTATAAAGACCTGTCACACATTGAAATAATCTTTTCTATAGGATTAATTTTCACAATTTTGATTATTATTATCAATTTCAGCTCTTTTATTCCTTTCAGTTGTATGCTGGGTTTTTGGTCCAGTTTCTATAGTGTCTGTTTGCTTTGTGCCATATTTTTATATTTATGTTTCTGTTATTTACATGTTATTATGTTCATCCACTATGATTCAATATGTTTATGAGATCATTGTCTCCCCATGGTCACACCCTAGGCCATCACTTCTATTTAGAGTGTCAGCTTACATGGATTCTCTCTTGAGGCCATGTGGCCAACCTAGCTCATGGAATCTTTTAGTGCACCCGGGTCGAGGATGTCACGAAGTGGTATATGAGAGGTTCCTTTCTAGCTTAAATATGTTAAGAATATTTACATGGGATCTGTAATAGTTTTAACATGGTTAATAGTCATTATTGGAAGTAATTATCCCACAATTGGGGTAAATATCGAGTTATCTAAAATAAGAATTGATGTTCTATATTTTGTTTATTATAGTTATTACCCTTTCACCAAAGGGTGATGCACTAGCTATTTGATTTTATTTATTGTTATTAGGACTAGGGATTACATTGTATAAGTAACATGATGACATAATGAGAGTGAATAATCTATCATGCATCATTATATGAACCTAGAATTCATATTCCAGGCCTATTACTTGTGATAGGGGATCATTCTAGTGCTTGTATTTCTTATGTTGTATAATCACCCAAATGTTATAAATGATTTTATTTTGAAAATAAATATGTGTTATATATAATATTACATGTCAAAAAATAAATAACCTACAAAATGAAATATAATTAATTATTATCATCACATTTTAAAAATATAAAACCAATTATAATTCCAAACATTACAACTGGATGATGAATATAAAATAGAATGGGTAAAATGGTAAAATATGTATTTCCCCAATATACTAGAATCATCACCCCACTATAAAGCATAAATAAATGAAAAAAATATTGTTAAACCAAACAGAATATTAATAAATTAAAATATAACAATAGTTAGAAATTTGAAGTAAATTTTTTTTATGAATGAAGTGGTTTTTAGTTTTTTTAAAGGTTGGGGCCGAAGCCTCAATTTATTATTTGAAACAAAAGACCACTTTATACTGGGTAGAGGGAGACCCATTACATATCCTGAAGGCCCAAGGCCAAGTGGCCTAAATACAAGGCATGAAAGCCCATTTTTTGGAACATTTTATAAGTTGTAATGGTAAATTATAATTGATATAGAAAGAATAATTTATCACCCCAACTAGTTTAGTTATTCCATTTGAATCCCATTTATCATAACATGGGAGAGAGGTATCAAAACTCTTGGTTTCCCTTGTCAAATACCAATTAGAGCTTCAAAAAGTTCATCATGAATAATATAACCAATGGGAGAAGTGAAAATTAGTGATAATAACCACTCTATCGATCTTATTTGAGCCCCTCCATGAAACTACCACTATCACACACCTTATTGTGAGGCGTATGTGAGTGTAATAATGTTTTTCATGTTTTAGAATAAGTTATATAATGTTTAATTTAATTTTTATAATTAAAATTATTATTTGATAAATTAATATTTTAAATAGTATTTCTTAATTATATATATCTTTAAATGAGACGAATTTGATAAATCGATTTCCTGAAGAAAAAAAATAATAGTTTTTTGAAGAAAATATATTCATTTTATAATGAATTGAGGATTTTTAAATATGATTTGTTAATGTGAAATACAAATTTCAAATAATATTTATTAAATATAAGATATGGAAAAAATTTATAGTGTCTTTAAAATTTTTTATTAGTTCCAATAATATAACTTTGATTTCAACCCAATATTATTCAATTAAAAAAGAAACATTATATTTAAATTTCATAAATAAATTTTTTATAGAATTATTATAATAAAATAATATTTTTACTTGAAATCCGCACATAAAAATTAGGTTTGAGTAAATTTATTATAATTTTAAAGAATATTTTATTTTTATTAATAGTATAAATTTTCATATTTATGTTTTTGGTACATTTTATGAAGTAATTTTTATTTAATAATATTATAATAATTAATTATAATAAATATATGTAATTTAATATTTTATTTGATTAGTATTATTTATTTTAATATATTTTGATCAATTTCTAAAACTATAAGTGACTTTCAAAAGTCTAAAAAGAAATTTTTGATTGAAAAAACAATAATTTTTGGAACATTTATTCTTATATTCCAAAATAAGTATTAAATATTTCTTGGTGGATCAAAATAAGTTATAATTAATTCCAATTATATGAAACCATGAGAAAAAACCAATGTTAATCCAACATTTTTTCATTTTCCACTACTAAGATTTCCACGAACTATGTTTAGAAATTATTAAACTGTTCCACCACTTTTTGTATATATAAAAAAATATTTCACCATTCCCAACCACTCACGATACTTTCTCCATTATTCTATAGTTATTTTCCCACAAAAGTAGTTCTACAAAGGGTTCGTCAAGCCCTTATGGTTTCATCCTCAAATTTTAGAAACAACTCTTAAAGGTAAGGAAAATATTCACTTCCCTTTTCAATTCAAATTCCTATTTCATGTAGTATTTATTAATATTTTAAAAATAATTTATTTGTTAATATGTATATTTTCCCATTACATTAAAAATATTATTTTATGAATGGGGTGTCCCTTCCTTCTCTCATTTTACCCTTTTCAAGAACCACATTTTATTGACATCACATTGCCAAATTTACAGCTAAAATTTATCTCTTTTACATATGAAATTATATAATCCATTTTAGTTGAATAAGAAACCCTATTTTATTTTATATGGATTTTAAAAAATATGTAAATATGATTTTCTTTAATAAGGTATTTACATATATAAAACCCACATTTCTTTTCGTGTGTTAAAAATGATGTAATGATCGTGTCTTTAAGCTATTTTGTATGCCACTATTTTTTATAGGAAAGCCATTATTTATAATATATTAGTTATTGGTGAAATGATTTGTTATTGATCTTTGTGTCTTAAATAAAATTATTACATATATAATGGTGTTCCCTCATATTTCTCCAATTCATTGGTAAAATAATTTTTTATTTTCAGGTGACACCTGTTATGATACCTCGGTGAATAATCTTTATGATTTTTCATTATGATGCCTTCATAATAACACTTGGAAAAGTCTTATCAATTTCTCATTTAAATGTTTTATCCATGTTTCTATGTTATTATTCTTTTTGTTTTTTTATTTTCTATATATTTTTCATGCCTAATTTTTATATCTAATTTACTTTTGGATATGTCTCTTGATCACATGTTATAAAAACCCCTTTCTTTTTTCCATAGTAGCTTTTTTGCTCTTCCATATCCTATGATGTGTTCTCTTAGGATATGAGATATAATAAAATCTTCTTATGGTGAAACCATGAAGATGCATTTCATTTTTTTTCTGAAGAATATTTTATGTTTCCATTTATGATTTACATTATTTTTAAGAAACAGTAAAAGATTGTTTTTTACCATGTAATTGAATGTTAGGTAATAAAAAGGTTGGATGAAATAGTTGGTATCAAAGGATGGTTTACTTATTTATAGAAATTTAGACTTCAAAATAATAATATGAACCATATGGACAAGTATTGATATTATAAATATCATAGTATTTTGGTAAGTATTAATTAAGTTGTTTAAAAATAAATATATATCATATTTGGATACTAAAAGTGAATTTCTCTCTAGAACAAATGTGCCAAGGGGTAAAAACTGAGAACAACTCTTTTAACTATTATCAAATGGGATCATATGCATTAATACATGCCTTATTGCACACCTAGTTTGACAAATTTTGGGGATATCTTTGGTTAATTTCAATTTTTTATGAACCTTTATGAAAGATAATTAGAAAAAGTAATTGTTAATCTATTAGAATAATAAATATTCAAGAATGAATTTTTAAGAC
Source organism: Viscum album (assembly GCA_963277665.1). Classification (NCBI taxonomy): domain Eukaryota; kingdom Viridiplantae; phylum Streptophyta; class Magnoliopsida; order Santalales; family Viscaceae; genus Viscum; species Viscum album. Next base: position 594,651,191 of record OY728159.1, on the reverse strand, counting down.
ATAAACTCCATTTAGAATTATAAATTTCAAAAAAGATACATGTTTCATATTAATGATTTATTATTTTAGAGAAATGGAAGGAAATATAAAAAACATATAAATAATGAGGGCAACTAATGACGCACTAATTATGTTATGATTAAACATGGAATGGAAGACATCCTGAAGAAGATTAATTATCTTTAATTATGAAAACTAACTTTAATCAAGTCAAGAAGTAATATTTTCCTAAATTTTTTTTTTCAGTCTTTCATGCATCAATGACTATCTTCATTTAGTGGTTATATTTACCCATTGAATGTTTAATAATGGATAAGATATAGATTAAATAACTTTTCTATACACAATTTTCTAGATCAAGGGAATGTAACCACGGAAGTATATCTCTTAGAAGAGGAAGTTGATAATTGTTGGACACTAATTAAAAGCACGAATCCATGTAAGGGGGTCGATATAAGGGAGTGGGACTAGATCAAGGGAATCTATTTCATTAAATATATCACCCAAATGATGTGAATGAAAATGTATGAAGAATACATAGAGATAATTTATAAGTAGAGTAAATTAGTTCTACTCTATGAGATGCGAAATTCTTAATAAAAATCTAGAATTTTTATGGAGCCTTAGGAAAATTTTGATAGATTATTTTGTGGAATGAGACCCCATTCGAAGAGGAATATAGATTACAGATACCACGAAAGCTATGATAATATATTATAGAGTTCTATAAAAGTTTAATTTTATTTTGTAAGGACACAATGGTCACATAGGATGAAAGACAATAGGAAAGAAATGTAGCCAATTTCATGGATGAACATTGATCATGAAGGAGGAGGAATGAAAATAGAACATCCAGTGTGAAAACAAATCCAGAAGAAGCATTCATGTAACTACATAAATGGGAGTGGAATGTGATATAACTATGAATGAGATGTAGATATATATCATAAATGTAATCAGGAGATGAATACTCAAATTTTAAAAACTAATGACAATGTGATGGTGGTGCATGCCAGATAGACCTTCAATTCTTCAAGTGTGGATAACTTGAGAACATTCCCACTTAGTGTCCAAATAATACGATAATGGATGGGAGCCACCATAAAACTTATCATAGGACAAGGGATAAAGGTTGTCATTATATATTTTAGAGGATAAATTAAAGGCTATAAATTATGTGGTGGAGGGTATAGTCACTGTGCTCTCAAAGATATCATGTAATCTGTTAGACTCCTGTTCTAAAAATTACATTATTTCGAAAAAGTTTTCATTGAATATAGAAACAATCACCAATACTATAAAATTATTGTTATCATTCAAGACTCATTACGGGATTATCCTAGTATCAACATCGATTATAATCTCTATAACTAACATTGGAATGCACAATCTCATCACAAATTGAGTAGTAATTCCCATGGTGGAATTAGACATAATTCTAGGGATAGGATGGATCTAAATTTATAATGATAAGATAAACTATATAAAAAAGTAAATTTCATTATCCTTGAATATAAATCCTACAATAAATTTAAATAGAGAGATATTGCAACCTTATATTTTTCTCAATGTATTTCCCATAAACTTCATTAGAGAGATGGTCGGTAAAGAGGGAGAAGTAAATAAAAGTATAAATTTAGAGAATGCATGCATCATTCTGGAATATATTTTCATATTTTTTGGAGATTAATGTGGACCTCCCCTATAAATAAAGGTATATTTCTCCATTGAACTCATACTATTATACAACATGATATCAAAGTCCCATACTCAATGGAAAATAAAGATTTGATGAATTAATTGAACGACTTCAAGATCTTCTATAGATGGGAATTATCCAACCATGTTCATAACCTTGGGGAGAACCTATTCTCTTTATAAAGAAGAAGAATGGATAAATGAGGTTTTTTATTTATTATAGTGAACTTAATAGGATCATAGTGAAAAAAAATTACCATCTCCCAAATATTGATGATATTATTTGACCAAATTTAGGGGGATAAATTATTCTCTAAGATTGACCTATGATCTGGATAACATAAATTGAGGGTGAAGAAAGAATATATTTCAAATTTTAATTAATAAATATATGATAATTATGATTTTTTTGTTATTCCCTTCAGCATGACTAATTATTCTAATATTTTTACTAATTAGATGTATAAATTTTTTAAGGGTTACATTGATAAATTTGAGGTAGTTTTCATTAATACTGTTCATACGTATTCCAAAATCTATGAGGAGCATGAGGATCATCTAAAGGATATATTGGGATGTTTGAGGAAGGATAAACTTTAGGGGAAATTCAGGAAATATTAATTATGTTTTAAAAAAAGTTTCATTCATGGTGGAAATTGTATCCAATAAAGGATTCTCAGTTTAACTTGTAATGGAAAATGATTTAGAGGAGTGGCCTCATCCTATAATATTAACTAAGATTCGTTGTTTCCTTGTTTTAGTGGGGTATTATTAGTGGTTTGTGAAAAAACAATCAAGACATTCTAATCCACTACAAAAGTTTACTCGAAAAGGGACTATGTTCATTAATATAGTAGAGTGTGAATAATGCTTCAAGGAATTAAGGAAGAAATTGGGTACTAATCTTATGTTAATTTTACCATCTATGAGAGAAGGATTAATTATTTATTGTGATTCAAATAAAATATGTTTTGGGTGATTCATCATTTAAAATTACATCGTTATCTCTTATGAATATTAAAATTAAATGTCTTATGAGAAAAATTAGCTGATGCATGACCTGGAGTTAGCAATAGTTATTTTTTCTATGAATGTATTGTAACACTATCAGAGTAGGGATAAATGTGATATAAAATATGAACACAATAGTTTGAATTATATTTTCACATGAAATGAATTCAACATGGGACAAAGTATGTGGTTGGAATTTATAAAAGACTATGACTATTCAATACATTATCACAACGAAAGAGAAAACAATGTCCCAGATGCATTAACTAGGAAATACACTATTGTGCTAGAAACCATGCGGATTTAAGGTGATCCATTGATCAAGGATATAGTAATGTTGGAAATGAGAATTATAAGGGAGGGACATCATCAACCCTATCCTAAATGATTTAACAAGCATCATTACTATAGAATATAATGATATAACAATGTGTATATCCTTTTTTATAAAATAAGAAAAAGGTTGTGAGGAATGGTTTATTTTTTGGGTTCGATATTGATCTGGAAGGTGTATTAGAATTTCATAAAAGGATATTTTAGCCATCCATATTATATAAAAAGAAGGATATATGGATGAATCTCATAGATCTACATTGTCTATTTATCCTAAAAGCACTAAGAATTGTAGGGACCTTCATGATCAATAATTTTAGATATTTTGGAATTGTTTATTATTAACTACACTACATGGAACTTGGTATGCCAACAATTGAAGGTAATGACTAAGCATCCTATGGTGGTATTGAAACATATACCCATACAAAAATTGATGTGGTACAATACCACTATGTAATTCACTAGTAGTCTCTATATAATGTCTTATGAAAATAATGTGATATGGGTTATAGTGGATCGACATACCAAGATATCCTATTTTATCCCAATTCCGGAATATTTATCTAGTGACTAAAATATAGTTATTAACATAAAGGTAGTGGTGAGTTTTTATTGGGTGAAATATTCTATTCACTATTACAAAAATAGATTTATCCAGTTATAGTGCTTTAACAAAGCTAGATAAAAGGGTTGTTAATGACCCCCATTTGTCAAATTTGAAAAAAAATCACAAAAAAGGACTCCCTTTACCAATTAATTTTTAGTGCTGTTAAAGGGGGGTCCTTATCAGTGCTCAAAATGCTCTGAAAAAGGGGAAATTTATCAGTTCTTTTGAAAAAAGATTGATAAATGGTGTCTTTTATCAGCACTTATAAAAATCATTACTAAAACGGGGTGTTCATCCATGCCTTTTAGGATGTGATAGTAAAGGACCCACTCCTTTGAAAGCATTTTTTAGTATATATGATAATGGTATACTATAAAAAAAGTATATTTCATTTAAAATTATATTAATAAATAAATAATTCTATATTGATGTAAATATTGTATATATTTTTTAAAATATGTTTTCAATAAAGTAATTAAGAATTTACACTTTATATATAAAATATCAAGTTAAAATGGATTATAATATAATTTTAAAGATAATTTTAAAAAATAATTTTATTATTATTAGAAATTAACAGTCATTTAAAATCAATTTAATGATAACAAAAATCAAAAAATAAATAAAATATATAAAAAAAGTTGAAAAACGTATCATAAACATCCAAATTCTATAACATTTGATTTAGGTGTCCGTTTGGGCTCTTATATATGTAAAAAAAATATCATGTGATGATATCTATGACCTTAGTGACCAAAGTATGCCTCTGCCTCATTTTTAGGGTCAAAAAATTTCCAATAGGCCTCCGAAATAAAATTTTTAGTTGGGGTACCCCAATATTTTAACCTTCGATTGATTTATATCCTCATTTATGGGGGGTCGTTTCACTTTTACTATGATAGATGAATTTATTCATAGGTTTTAACATCATATTGATATTATGGATTTAAAATTTTATCATTTTTTCAAATGTAAATTTATTTATAATTAAATATATACGTGTTTTCAAATAGTTACATATAATTAATTACTAATATAAATACATATATCAACATATTTACATAATAATGTACATTAAAATATATTTAAATAAAATCATATTATAAAATTGTATTTAACACAATATATAACCATTTTGGAAATTATTCAAATTTATTTATAATGATTATATATACAATTATGTTTGTGTTTCTAAGAAAATATTTATATTATATTCTAGTATATATAAATGAATATAATATATAATAAATTTTAATTAATCTATATATATATATATTATACAAACATATATTAAGAAATGTATATAAAATTAATTATATAAATATATTCATAAACAATATATATGCAAATATATTTGAAAATATATATAGAATTAAATAAAAACCACATTAAAAAAATTTTGTAGTGGTAAAGGAATTCTATTATCAAAGGAATGGTGGAGTGCTCAAATATATGTGGTTGTGCATGAGGATGAAAATTCATAAAACATAGATTAAAGGTGTATTGGGGTGAAAATAGCTGATAAATGCAGGGGGAACATAGTTAATGGTTTCATGGAAGTGCTGAAATGGGGGAGCATTGTAAAAGTTTTCATAGAAGTTATAGTAATGGGTTTGGGATCATGGATGTATAAAAAATATAATTTTATATACATTAACAATGATTTATTTATCAGTGCTAAAAAGAGATATTAAAGGAGGCTTTTTACAATAATTTCTAGTTCAGATAAAAGAATTTGGATATTAAACTCTCTCTAACAGACAGATCATTTTTACTATTAATATAAGCCTATTCATGCATTGAAAAAAGGAAAATTTTGTTATAGTGATTGTTTCTGATCAAGATACAAGGATAAAAACTAAATTATAAATAAGTATTCAAATAGATATAAATACAAAATTGAATTTCACTATGGACTATCACCCCAAAAATAATGTAAAATCAAAAAGGATAGTTTAAATAGTTGTGGAAATGTTGTGAAAATTCACAGTTGAATTTAAATTTGAAGGGTATCAACACTTATCATTTATCTATTTCTCATATAATCAAAACATCCACTCGAGTATTCAAATTACTATATATAACTCTCTATTTGAAATATAATGTATAACTCTTACATGTTGGGACAATGTTTGTGAAATGATGTTCCCTTGGCCTAATCTTGTGTAAGAGATGAAAAAAATTGGTTTATTCCATTCAATAAAATATTAAGTATTATCATAATAAAAAGAAGAACTAGGATAAAAATAATTGGAGGGACGTGTATTTTGATGTTGGGAATATTTTTTCCTTGTATATCACCATTAAATATATTTGTGCAATTTGAAAATAAATGGAAATTGAGCCTTATGTACATTAGCCACTATGAAATCCTTGATCATATAAGATCATTGGATTATTAACTAGAAATTACACTGATTCTATCTAATGTTGATGATATATTTCACATATCACTATTGTGAAAGTACATACCTAATCCCTCAAATGTACTGAATCTGGATATGGTACAACAAGAACGTGACCACTCATATAAGAAGAAACTAGGGGAGTTCCTAGATTATTGAGACAAGTTTGGACACACAAATAGAGATAATGAGATAAAATGAGATTCAATGAGATTCAAGTACCATCACTTTTTCTCAATGGTGATAATGAGATTAGTTTTTGAGAACGATATGCTTTAAGGGGAAAGAATGTGGAGACCCATAATTTTTGAATGAAATTTTAATCCGGAATATATATGTGTTATATAAAATATTAAATGTAAATTTTTTAGAGAAACTAAAAAAATTTAATATCATTAATAATGATCATTACATTATCTAGTTATGAAACCAATTAAATTGATAAACATTACATCTGGACAAAGAATGTAAAATGGAATAGCTAAAATTTGTAAAACAAGGATAACCCCAATCTACTATAATAATCACCCCTCAAAAAATTATACAGAAATGAGAAAAATATAAGAAAAATAATCATCATTTGAAGAAAATAAAATATAACATTTTGTAGAAATGTTTTGTGATGTTATTGTTAATGAACGAAGTTTATTTATATGGTATAATGGAAATGGGACTGTTATGATTCAGAAATTATATCAATGTTATTCAATATGGGCACTAGTTAATTTGACCATAGGAAACTATACCATTGGTTTATAATTTTACTTTTATATTTAGACATTACATGTAGTAATGAAAATTTATAATTAATAAAAAATGGAGAATTGGTGTCCTTATTGAGTCAAATAATGTCTTTCGAAGCCCATTTGTCAGAACAAGGGAGGGAGGTTTTGTCACCGATGGTTTTCCTTGCTAAAGCCAAATATTATATTCAAAAAGTGAAGCTTAAATGAAATCACCCACAGGAGAAGTGTAAATTTCATGATATTACCACTAGGTCAATTTTTTTAACATCCCAAGCTTCTATGGTACAATTTCCTTTTAAATAATGCAGTAGCTTGTATTGTACAAAATATTACATTCTAACACACAACGACCAAACAAACTAGCGGTTATGAATAGTAATACACAAATTTTTATGTTTTATATTTTTTTTGAAAATGGGCTTATTTTTTGTATTTTAATATCTAAATTAGCTTAGAGTGAATTATTGGCACTCTTTTGAAAACGTTAAATTTTTTATGAATATTGAAAAATACTAAATTATAATTAAAAAAATCTTTTTTAATCAAAAAAATTAATAGTGTTAAATTATACATCTTAATGGTTTTCAAATAACGTTATCTTATATTCTTATCATTTAATATAATTAAGGTTATTGGATGTAATTTCACATTTAAACTGGACATAAACAAGTGTCATTCTTTTGATAGTTATTATTTCTTAAAAACACCTTTTTTGTTTTGACAATGGGAATTCATTTTAAATTAATTTTGGCCACATTTATGTTATCAATTTTTAAAAATGGATTCCATATTTGGAATCAAGTGGTCCAAATTGTGTAAATAGGAAACTTTTATTTTTGGACATTATGAATAATTACTTTTGAAAATATTTTATATACCATTGTTAAAGAGCTAAATATGATAAACAAGGGTAAAAAATAATATTATAATGACAATAAATTACTCTAACATGTGCCATATTTCTATTTTTTGATAAATGCATAACCATGGTCATCCTTGGGTCATTTTTGGGACCCCAGGAAGCCAGTTGAGAGTGATAATGACACTTTATATTAATTAAATTAAAGTAAAGACCAAAATGACATAAAAATATATCTTTTAGTAAAACAATTATTACAAGAGGTAATATAAGTTATCATTTCGACTATAAATATTAATATGAAATATAAAAATTTTTCCTACATCATGGTATTTTCAATAATCATTATATATAAAATAAATAAAATTATTTATGACCTAATAATTATGTAATGTTCACCTCATTAATTAATGATTTAAATAATTGATATTATAAAAATAAAAAATATATCAAAAACCTATCCAATTCTTATTGGATGATTTTATTTTGAACATGAGTCATATTATCTTTGTCTTTAATCAGTTTTGGACATTTAGAAACCGAAAATCATTATATAATAAAATAATATTTTCAAACATTCATAAAGAGCCCCTCCTTACCCTTATAAAAGCTCTAACCTATAACCCATTTCTCACACCTCTCATTACACTTGTCTCATCCACAATATTCCAATTAAACTCCCTACTTCCATATCATCCTTCTAGAAGCTATACATTAGGCATATGTCACTTCAAGGAAGCCTTTTGGTTCAAACCAAATACAGTTGCCCAATTTAATAGCAACATCTCTTCTTATGTTATTTTCTATTTTTTAATTCTACAACCCCATAAACCCTATATTTTCTTTTATTATATAAAAACACTAGTATTCACAATATAATAGTTTTATATGAGATTTATTTTAACTACACTTACACACACCTCCATCTAATAGGTATATAACTTAATGATTCTGTTGACCATGAATTATTGCCTCACGAAACAATGATTGTTTAATCTACTACTAAAACATTTTATGTTTATCATTATGATAGAAATTCAGAAATATATGATATTTATGATATTAATTTTATCTATAATATTATTTAATTCTCTTTTATATCATTCCTTTATTCTTTTCATCTTTTATATATATGATAATTTCATTTGAGGAAGTGGGGACTACCGCCCACGCAAACTGATATGATTCGTTCATACCATACACAGAATGTATAAAGGAAGGTGTAAATGAAAATACGTTACATATATAAAATATTAATTTATACTGGAATAAAAATATTACTATGTATCATTTGGTTTTCATTCCTTTTAAAATATAAAAATAAAATGGAAGTAGCATTTGTCCATATATATGGATTATCTTCTCCATGAATTCAAGGAGACACATTACCCATTGTAACCATTCAAGAATAATATTCATTTTATTATTGAAAATAACATTTAAGAACATAATATCATTCTAACTATGAATCAAATACCTCTTATACATAACAAAAATGACCTACCTAATGAAACATATGATAGAAAACAATTCAGTAACACACAAAACAATAATAATATTATAAATTATTAACAAAGCGATATTATATGATCATATATGATATCAAATTATTGTATATGGTTCTTTTATTATTTAATAACAATGATTTAACTATTATACAAGAGGTTAAAGTACCATAAAAAATGTACAAGTACAAGGTATTGTTTAATTTTACAATCTCTTTATTATCTGATATTGTTTTTAGAAAACTATTGAATGGGTCCTCTTTTTCATCCATAAACATCTTTCCAAAAAATTTATATCAAAACATTTTTATTATTATTATACTATGTGTTAATTTCATTTTTAACCTTGTAAGACTTTTTATAAAATGGTTTGAAAGGATTATTTACGTCATTTTCCAAACAAGGTACCTTGTGTCCTTTATGAAAAATTAAGGTAAAATGTTTTTTAAATCATACAGTAGGTGCGGTTATTCTCTACTATTATAACACTGTTGAATCCCCCCTTACAAGAATATATAAATATTTTCAAAATAAAATTTTCTTTTATAATTACATGACTTTTAAATGATTACAAAATTGAAATATATATTACTCACAAATAATTTTGGTTTTATCTATGTCAACATCCTTTGATATATTTTATAATTATTTTATAATAATTTATAATGATAGAAATATTCCCTAATATATTGAATGTTTTGGGACTTGTATGATTATGGATGTTATATTTTTATAAAATTCATGGATTATGCTTAGCGATTTAACATTTCATATGCTATATTTAAAAAAGATGTTTATGTCTTGTTTCAACCATTTCATATGAGGAATGCATTAGAATTAGTAAGTGATGGTCGGAGCTCTCTATGGATCCTCAATGCATCGATAGGTCTCATGTGACAAACTAGTTTCTGGGCACATGGCCTTGAAAAATCATAACTGTAGTCTGGGCATTAGGCCTTGACAATGTGGTTATGATTTTTAACATTATTCATTCCATCATTATGAAATTAGTTATTGATATTTCATGGGATTATTAGACTAGTAGAATATCCATGAGAATAAGTGAATGAAATTATATGATTTATATTATCTATATTATGATCATGTTCATGTTTAAGAGTCTTATATTTTAGTCTTATACAGTGCCTTAAATGTTTAATCTTACTTATGAAGTGTTCTATATATTGTTAACCTTATTGAGTATCTGATATCACCCATTTCTATGTTTTATTTTCCCAAGATGTGAAGATCTATTTTGTGGTTGACCTATAGGGATAGGCTAAAGGATATAATTGTATTCAATGGGGAGACAATGTTTTCTTTTTTTTATCTCAAGATGTAATGTAAAACATTTGTATGTATCTAGTAATTTCAAGGCAACTAATCAAATAGGTCTTTTTATACATGATTACTTCTATCATGACAATTTTATGTAATAACGCAACGACTCTGGGTAACTAGGGTCGGGGTGTTATAGTTTGTATTAGAGGAAATTTTGTAAAAACCATGAAAACTAGATTTATATAAACTCTGATTAGATCACATTATCCTATGATAGACTATGATGATTAGTATAGAATAACTTCATATAATTTTGGTAATGTAGAGATTTTGTTTATTTTCCAAGCAATGCATCCATGTCTGGATATGAGAAGACAGAGTCGGCTCTAGCACAGATGTACCTAGGAGTGAAAACTTCAACAAGGATTTTTGGGCATTACCCCGGTTATCCTGCTACATGACAACGGACCTTGATACACTCTTGGTTACGAAACTCCTAAGGGATATTATTAGAATAATTCCCATTTTTTACAAACCATTATGAAGGTATTATGAGTATATACCTCCTCAAAAAAACATTTATATTATTATAGATTATATCCATAAACTATTCAATTTATGATAAGAGTATTATAATTTTGGAATTATGTATTGTGATTTATAATCTAATGTAGTGTATGCCATTGTTTAGAAAAGGATCCTAGTGAAAGGTATGGGAACCATATCAATGCATGTAATCCATGTAAATATTGACCTCTTACTGATGATAATTATAGTGGAGATAGTGAAGAAATTCGGGCTAATTAGCTTTTCACCATACTGTGAAAACTCACTTAGGTTATGAATAATAACCTTACCCATATGGATCATCCTAATATACAATGAATAGGATAAATGTTTTTCCATTTCATGTTGAAACAACCACCATCATTAAATGGGAGTACAAATTAATTTGTTGCTGAGAAATGGATAAGTTCCTTAGAGAAAATATTTCATGATTTAGGGAGTAGTGAAAGGGAAAATGTTGTCATGGCTGTTTATCACCTCAATCGAGAAGTAGATCAATTTTTTCCATTAAATAAAAACCCAATGAATGGTGAAGAAGTATCAAATATTTAATGGGGGAAGTTTAAAGAGATTTTCATAGAAAAATAATTTCCTCAAGACCATCAAGCAGATATGGAAATACAATTTTTGAGTCTTCAGAAAAAAGAGGATGAGAATATCAAAAAGTATGAATATAACTTTATGAAGTTATCAAGGTATACTATATATTATGTACAAAACTCACGGAGTATTATTGACCGATTCTTGGATACCTTAAAAACATTTCTTCTTCACACATTATTCTCATAATCCTTCTCATCATACGAAGATATTACCTCATGTGCTATCAAGACAGAAAATGAATTCTGTAAGTCTTATGACTTTAAAGAAAAGAAAGAGAAGAAGAGATTTGTTGAACACTCTAGAAATGTAAATAAGGTGATGAAGCGAAAAGTTAAATATCCATCTAGCAGTAAATGTGGGAAGCAACACTATGGTACTTGCATAAAGGGAATGAGAGTCTATTACATGTGTGGTGAGAAGGACCACCAAGCTCATGATTTAAAAGCTATGAAAATGGATGTCAATGTTAAATGCTGTAATTTTAGAGAAATTGGTCATTAGGAAAATGAATGTCTTAAGCGCTAAAGAAACATGCCTCAGAAAAAGTCCATGGGAGAAATGCCAAGATTATCTAATCACAACTACTGATGTTGAATCTCCAAAAGATGTGGCAGTAGGTAATTTAATGGATTCCTCATGTTTATCCAATGATTTACATGATTCCAGATCATCACATTTTTTAATAACATCCCATTTTTATATAAAAATTAGATATATCCAGTTTGATTTATCAAGGGAGTTATAAGTAAAAACAACTAAGGGAAGTATCATTGCAATAAATTTTTGTGTAATAGTCCCCATTACGTCATATAAATGTTCTTTATCCTCTTATTTTATCATCTTACCTGTGATTGAATTTGATATAATCTGTGGTATGGATTGGTTTCAGATCATGATGCAAATATTTATTGTAATAAGAAGGAGGATAAAGTTTTTGATGATGATAAAGATTACCTTATCTTTAGAGAGGAAACATCACAACATGATTCTTATTTATATCCTCCCCTATTAGCTCTACTAAATTCAATTACTGAGGAGGAATAGAATGATATAACTATGGGTAAGGAAAAGAATGATTCGAATAGATGATGTACCTATTGTACAAGAATATATTGATGTATTTCCATAGGATTTACCAAAAATCCTCTAGAACGATAAATTGAGTTTTAAATTGATTTAATTCTTGGTTCAAGGCCTGTATCAAAGAACACTTATAGAATGGCCACTATGGAATTAGTGTAACAAATGAAATAACTAAAAGAAATTGAGTAATAATGGATTTCTTCGCCCTAGTGTTTCGATATATGGACCTCATGTTCTTTTTGTTTATATCAAAGATGGATCTATAAGGTTGTGCATTATCTATAGAGATATCAATGTTATAATAGTAATGAAAATGTATTACCTACTTCACATTGATTATTTATTCAACCATATTCATGGAGATAAATATTTTTCAATGATTCACCTTGGATATGGATATCATCAGTTTTGTGTGAAGAAGGAAGAAATTCAGAAAAATGAATTTCAAACCAGGTATGGGAATTATGAGTTTAAAGTATTTTTGTTTGGACTAACTAATGCACCCTCTGTATTCATATATCAAATGAATAGTGTTTTCAAGGAATTTATTGATGACTTTGTAGTGGTATTTAATGATAATATCTTTGTATACTAAAAAAGATATGAAGATCATTAAAATCAATTTCGTGCTATTATAAAAACCCTCAAAAGAAATGAATTATATGGGATGTTTAGAAAGTGTGAATTCTAGCCTCATGAAATTTTGTTTCATGGACATAATGTCTCTATGGATGGAAACATTTTTGATCCTTCTCTATAACTGAGGAATGAATTTTTATTTGTTCAGCAGGTTATTATCGGCATTTTGTCCCAAATTTTCTCTGATTGGCTAACCCATTAACCAAGCTCACACTTAAATGGGTTAAATTTGATTGGAAAAAATAGTGTAAATAATGTTTGGAGGAACTTATGTGATGATTAGTAAATGATCCTATATTTACTCTAACATTGAGGAAATATGGGTTTGTTATTTATAGTGATGATACAAATAAATGACATGGTTGTGTCCTTATGCAGAATGATGGGGTTATTGCCAATGCATCATGGGAGCTAAAATTTCATGAAAAAATGTATCCCACTCATGATCTTTAGTAAGATGTTTTAATCCTTTCTCTAATGATATGAAGATACTATATCTATGGAGAAAACTTTGAGATTTATACTAATAAAAAGATTTTGAAGTATATTTTCTCCCCAAAAAGAACTCAACATGAGGCAAAAAAAGATGACTAGAACTAATCAAGGATTATGATTTCACAATAAACTACCACCCATGGAAGAAATATAATTTGCAATATGCTTTGAGAAGAAAGGATCATGGAGTGATGAACAGGATTATAGTTGAAAGGGATTCTATGTTCATGGATCTATTAAAGATATATATAAGAAAAATCATGGAAGGTGATACATCAATACATTGTCAAATGGTGTCTAAACCATCTTTACTCGAAATGATAAAAAGAGATTAAACTGATGATGTTGTGTTTTAAAATAAAATTAATGCTGTTAATAATGGGATATTGGTCGAATTCATATATAGAGATGGATTTTTAAATTTGGGGTGAGAAATTATGTTCATGGAATACCAGATCTAAAAAGGGAATTGTTGTATAATCCTCACAGATCCAATTTTTTAATACACCCTGGAATCAGTAAGATGTAAAGTGATTTGAAGGAGCATTTTTGGTTCGACAACATGATGAGAGAGATTGTTGATTATGTCTCAAGATATATGGTTTTTCCACAAGTGAAAGTAGGAAGACAAAATCATAGAGGAGTCATGAAACCTATTACCATACCTAAGTGGCAATGGTATGATATTATAATTGAATTTTCATGGGGCTACAAAATACTCCTTGAAGGAATGATGAAATATGGGACATTTCTGATCTTCTTACCATGTTAGCTCATTTTCTTGCTATAAGAGAATATTAACCACTTGAAAATCTGGTAAGACAGTATATTAATGAAGTTGTAAGACTTCATGGAGTACCCCTATCAATCATTTCTAACTGTGATCCCCATTTACATCAATATTCTAGAATAGACTTTAGAAGGAATTAGATATTGAACATCGTTTGAGCACAACCTACCACCCTCAAACTGATGGATAATCGGAATGAACTATTCAATCATTTTAAGACATGTTGATATCATTCTCACATGACATTCATGTAATGTGGGATAAATATATACCTCTCATATAATTTTCCTATAACCATAGTTTCCATTCATGTATTCAAATAGAACCATATGAAGCGTTATATGGAAAAATATGTCGTACACTAACTTGTTAGGATGATGTTATTGAATGAAAACTCAGAGGCTCAGAACATGTTGAGGAAATAATGGAAAATGATATCCAAACACGCATAAAAGCATCTCAACATAGGAAACAGTGCTATATCGATAATTGAAGGATTGGTTTGGAATGCCAAGTAAGAGATCATGTTTTCTTGAAGTTAACTCCATGGAATGGTCTTATATGATTCGGTAAGAAAATAAAATCATCTCTAAGGTACATCAGATCTTTTGAAAATCTAGAATGAATTGGAGTTGTAGCTAATTGTTTTTAAATACCACCAAGTCTCTTCAAAGTTCATGATGTGTTCCACATATCACTGTTGAGAAAATTCAAGCCTCACCCACCACATGTACTCACATATGATGAAATATAACTATATCTCGAGCTGTCTTATTATGAAGATCCTATAGGAATTATTGATACCAGAGAAAAAGTGTTGAGATACTAGACGACTCGTCTAGTGAATGTTCTATGGAGAAATCATAAGATGGAAGAGGCAAAATGGGAAATCGGGAAACTTAAAATGAAGAATCTCCCAAATATTTTTATGGATTAGTATTCTAGAAATTTCAAGGATGAAATTATTTGAAGGAGGGAATAATGTAACACCCCATGCTTCCACAATATATTTGCCTTTAAATAATGTAATAGCTTGCGATGTACGAAACATTGAGATTCCAAGAAACCATGACCAATAAAACTAGACATTTTGAAACTTAATACCCTCTTTTTGAAATTTTATAAATTTGGTTTTTTAAAATGGACATTATTTATGGATACAAAATATGAAAATTATCATAGGATGAATTTTTGGAACTCTTCTAAGAATATTAATTTTTTTATGAATTGTGAAAAATACTAAATTTTAATTAGAAACAAATTTTTTAATTAAAATAATTTATTGCGTTAAATAATAAATTTTAGTTGTTTTAAAATTTCAATAGAATATATTTTTATCATTTAAAATAATTTATGTCATTGGTTTTAATTCACATTTAAACTGGACATAAACAAGTGACAATCTTTTGATAGATATTATTTCATAAAAACACGCTTTTTATCTTGAAAACAGGAATTACTTTTAAATTAATTTATTCCACTACTGCATTTTGAATTTAGAAAAATGGATTCCATATTTAGAATCAAGAAGTCCAAATTGTGTAAATAGGTAACCTTTATTTTTAGACATTATGAACAATTACTTCGGTAAATATATTATTTACCAGAGATAAAGGGGTAAATCCGCTAAATAAGGTTAAACAATAATATTATGATAATATGAGATTACTCTGACATGTGTCATATTACTAATTTTTTAAACATGTCTAACCATGGGCATCCCTTGGTCAATTTTTGGACCCCATGGAGCCTCCTGAGAGTGATAATGAAACTTTATATTAATTAATTTAATGTAAAGATAAAAATGACATAAACATATATCTTTTAGTAAAAAAATTACCAAGGGTTATATAAGATATATATTTCGACTATAAAAATTAATTAGAAAGATAAAATTATTTAATTCATCATGGTATTTTTTTTATAATATTTAGAAATCATATAAATAAAAATATTTATGACACAATAACGATGTTGTGTTTACCTTATTAATGAATTATTTAAATAAATAAGATTATAAAAATTAAAACAATATCCAAAACATGTCCAATTGGTATTGGATGTTATTATTTTGAAAATGAGCCATCTTTTCTTCTAGATTAATGAGTTTTGGACATTTAGAAACTGAAAATCATTATATAATAAAAAATCAAACATTCCTAAAGAGCCCCTCCTTCCCCTTATAAAAATCCTTGAACTCTAACCCATTTCTCATACATATCAAGCCCAATTACTCATCCAAAATCTTTCCCATTGAGCTCCCTATATCACTCTCTTCCTTCTAGAAGAATTACCTTAGACATAAGGCACCACAAGGAATCCTTTTGGTTCAAACCTAAGGGAGTTAACTTGAAAGGTAATGTATCATCTTATATTCTTTTCTTTTATTTTACTTATCCTACCCCCTAAACTCTTTTTATTCCTTTCTATTATAACAAAAAAAAGTATCCCCAATATACTATGTTGTTGTTATGAAAATTATTTGAACTACACATTGACACACCTCTATATAATGGGTATAGAATATAATAATTCTATGGACAACAAATTAATGCCTCACGAAACAATGATTATTCAATATTCTACTACCACCTCTTATGGTAGCCATTATGATAGAAATGTAATTATATATTATATATATTTTATCTATATGTTTTTTTAATTGTATTTTATGGAAAACCTATATCCTTTCCATGTTTTATATATACGATAATTTCATTTTAGGAAGTGCGGACTACCACTATTTCAAAGTGATATGACTTGTTCAAACCATACATGGAACGTATAAAGGATGGTGTTAATGAAAATATGTAGAATATATAAAATATTATATTATACTGGAATAATAACATATATATGTATAATTTTGTTTTCTTTCCATTTAAAATAAAAAAAAGATGAAATGGAAGTAGAGTTCTTGTGTACGTATAAATTACCCTTTCCACGAATGTGATGAGATTCATTCCCTGTCATAACCATTCCAGAATAAATTTCATTTGATTGTTAAAAATAATAATAAAAAATTAATTATCAATCTGTATAGTAATCAAAAACATTGTATCCATAATAAACATGACTTATGTAACGAAACATTTGAATGAAAACAAATTAGTGACACCCAAAACAATAATACTAATTCATTATTAAAAACAAATAAATATTTGGGGATCATATATAATATCATATTTATACATGGTTCTTGTATAATATTATAATAATTATTTAACTATTATCCAAGATGTTAATGTACCCTCGACCAAGGAAAAGTACAAGGTAAAGGTTAATTTAACAATCTCTTTATTATCTAAGGTTGTTTTTAGGTAAGTATCTATCGGGACATCTTTATCATCTACATCTATGCTTCATAAAAATGTATTTCAAAACATTTTTACTATTTACTAGACTATTGGTTAAAGTCATGTATACCCTTGTTTGACTTTTTATAAAATTGTTTGAAAGGAATCATTCCGTCATTTTCCAAAAAAGGGACTTTATGACCATTTCATGAAATTAAGGTAAGAATGTTTTTTAACATATACAGGGGTGGAGTTATTCTCCACCATTATAACACCTCTAAATCTTCCCTTACAAGCTTAAACGAATATATTATATATAAATTCATTCATTAATAATAAAATGACTTTTAAATGATTTCATAATAGAATGTTATATTCCTATGAAATAGTTTTGATTTCATATATCTCAACATAATTTAATCGATTTTATACTAATCAAAAGATGATTTATTATGATAAAAATCTTACATTTTGTATAGATGGTTTTATGATATGTTTGATTTTGGATGGGTTATTTTTATACCATTCATAGTTTATGTTTGACGTATTAAAATTTTGTATGCTAGTTTTAATATGAATGTTTATGTTATGTTTCAACCATTTAATATGAGGAATGCATTGGACTTAGTATGTGACTGGTGGAGCCCTCTACAGATCCTCGATGCATTAGTAGGTCTCATGAGACAAACAAGTGTCTTGGCATATGTCCTTGATAAAATCTTATTTCTAGACTTTCCATGATGCATTGACAAGTTGGATATGATTTTCAGAATTATACATTACATCATTATGATATTGGCTATTTATATTTCATGTGATCATTCGACTAGTAGAAATGTGATCTGAATATTTAAATGGCATAATTCAATTTATATTTCCCATGTTATGATTATGTTTATGTTTAAAATCCTTTTTTAGTCTTACACATTGCCTTAAATTTTTATGCCTAGTTATGAAGTTATTTCTATACTATTATCCTTACTAAGCATGTGAACTCACCCAATCCATGTTTTATTTTATCATAGATGTGAAGATGTATTTTATGGTTGACCTGATTTGATAAGATTAGGGATATATGTGTGTTCAAAGGGGAAAAATGTTCTTATAGTTTTTATATCATGATGTAATGTAAAACTATTGTATGTATCTACTACTTCCATGGATACCAAACTAATCAATATTTCAAAACATGATTCCTTGTATCATACCAATTTTAGGTAATAATGCACTAAATCTAGGTAACTAGGGTTGGGGCATTATAATTTTAGTCAATCATCCCGATTAAACTACCATAATGACACACATTAACCCTAGGGTTTACATAGATCTAATAAATATTTAAATGTATGGGATTTAGTTAATTAATAATTACTATCCTTTGAATAAATAAAATCATTTTTCGATAAATTATTTTTAATAATAGTCTTTCTTAATAAAATATATGTTTAATTAAGATGAATTTTATAAATTGAATTCTGCACAAAAAACCATAATTACAGTTTTTTAAAAAAGATTTAAAATTTTATAACAACCCAAGGTTTTATGAATAATATTTATTCATGAAATATAATTCTATAACTCTATTATTTCAATATAAATAATTTTATAATTTTATAATCTCCTAGCATGTTTTTATAAGTGTCAAAAAATTTACTATGTCTTGCAACCTACTATTTTCCAATAAATGCCGATATTTATATTTAAATTTTAGAATTATAATTTTTATATAATTTTTCTTTAATATTAATTTAAAATTCTAAATCATTATTTCTAAATTTGGTAATGGTGAATTTATGATAATTTTCTAAAACACTTTATTATTAATGAATAGTAAAAAATATAGTTCTATATTTTCGTTATATCTTATGACATATTATATATATAATAATGTTGTAATAATTAATTAAACAATATACAGAAACTAAAATATGTTATTTTATTTATATTATGTTTTTTAATACATTTTAATCAATGTCTTAAACTATAAGTAACTTTCCTAAGTCTATAATGCAAAATATGATATCTTTTAATCCTTAATTTTTAAAATATGTACTCTTCTATGAAAAAAATGTACTAAAAATGGTGTCCGATTCGAGTAGATTAAAATAAAATAAAATGTGAAAAAATTTCCCAAAACAATTAGAAAAAACCAGGGGTAAGCCAATTTTTCTTCATTTTCGACAATAGAAATTTTTAAGACATATATTTTTAAATTATTAAACAATTCCACCACAATTTTTATAAATAACCAACCTATTCACCACTCTAATTCACTGAAAATTAATCTTAAAGGAATATATGGTGATTTTTCCTCCCATGTACTCCTCATATGGTATCCTCAAGGCCCCAATATTCCTTAATCAAATTTGAGGAACATCTCTTTATGAAAATGACAATCTTCACCTCCCTTTTCCATTCATGTTACTATTTCATGTGGTAGGTATTTTAATTTATAAAATAATTTATTTTACAATTATTATTACCAAATTATAGTAATAATAGTATTTTATAAATTTTATACCTTTTCCTCTATCGTTTTACCATTTTATAAAACAAAATTTTATAAGCATCGTAATACAGAATATATATCTCTAGTTTCTCTCTTTTATAAGATAAATTATATTCTTATTTTGAATTGAATAACCAAAACAATTTTATTCTCAATGAGTATTTAAATATATTTTAAAATTAATATATGATTGAAGTATATTCTTTAATGAAAATCTGATTTCATATTTTTGGTTAAACATGATATAATGATTTTGTCTTTACGATATTTAGTATGACCAGAATTTTTATAAGAAACACATTCATTATTCTGAACAGGTTACTAATGAAATAAATTATTATGATATACATTGATCACATTAAATTAATTCATATTAATGGTTCACCCTTATAGTTCTCTAATATAATGGGTAAATAATTTAATCTCTATAGATGAAATGATTAACTATACCTTGGTGAATAACCTTGGTAATATTTATTTATAAAGTCTTTGTGATAAGGTTATGAATATCTCATTTAAAATTAGTGGAAACATATACATGTTATTATTAATTTTATTATTATTATGGTATGCTTGATGTTCATTCTTTATTGTTATACCTCATGTACTTTTTTATATGTCCCATGATAACACGTGATATATCCCTCTTATTAATTCTCTTACTGGGAATCATTCTGACCATTTCCCTTTGATGTATGTCCCCTAGATATGAGATGTAGTAATACTAACTTCTAGTGAACCCATTAAGATGTATATAAAGTGATTTTCGAAGAATGTTTTATTCTTTCATGTATTATATACCATATTTACAAGAAACTAAACTGTAAAATAACTTTTATTTATTCCATATAATGAAAAAATATGTAATAAAAGGAAAGGATTTGATATTTTCTTATGCTTTTTTGGTGATCCATCATTTTTATACATTCTTGTGCTTCTAATATCATCTACAAGGTAGGGAGATAGATATATAATGTAACATCATTAATCTAAATAGTTTTTTCTTATATTGGTATTTGGTGGAATCCTATATATCTTGTTTATTCCCTTTTAATGTATATATATACAATTGGATACATTAGACTTTATTTAGATATGATTGACTGTTTTAAAATTTTACTTCATGATATGTATGGGCCCTCTTGGATTGTAATGGTTTATTTTCCACTTATTTTCATCATATATCACCCATTATATTCTTAAAACAACTATAGAATATGTTAAATAGAAATTAAATGGGTGTTAATTTTAGTGATAAGGTATTTGTATGACTATTTACAGTGAATGGTGATCCATTCAAATCAAACCCCAATATATTAAAATAAGCGAATGATAACATAAAATATAAATCAAAAATTATTAAATGAAATTATTTTTAGTAAATTAATAGTAAAAATGTGATTGAACCATCACCATCTAGAACCCCTATAAATCAAACTTTTACCCTTACCAATACCTAGAACTTCTATATGGGACATTGAGGTACTATACCATCGATAGCGGACCCTTATTATCATGATATTATTACAAAATAATATGTATCTACTTGGAAATTTTGATCATAGAAATGTTCATGGAATTTTAAAAATATATTCTACCATGAAATCCTTTTGAAATTTTCTAGGACATTAGAAACAATAATGCTCCAATGTTGGTTGACCCCAAGCCACCAGTGATTCCTCTTGTAGTGCCACTTGAGAAATTATACCTAATCTAGGAACCAATTCATACCTTCATGGTGGTTTCCTATGTCTAATGAAGTCCACATTGACTTCTCTGTTAGCTACGTCTAGTATAGATTATCTGACTCGTGATTACCAGCAGCATCATCCTCCCACATTTACGAGAGATGGTAGTCCACATGATACTGAGTCTTGTCTAGATACCACCATATCTATCTTTGAGAATCTAGAGTTTCCTCCATACTGAAGGGTAAATATTTCTATGTATAATTTGTGTTTTTATTTGAAGCACTGATGAGATGTGATTAAATTGGTTGGAATTCATCAGGGAATGGTTTTTACGGACATTCAGACTATATTAAATGAGTACATATTTCCTCAGACACTGAGAGATAGATGAGCCAAAGAGTTCACAAATATCAAAGGACTCTATGACTTTCATGGATTAGTAAGAATATTTTACTAAGTTTCAATACTTATCACCACTCTTTGGTAGTCAGAAGCAACCATGTGCTAAAAAATTGGAGAATGGGATTAAATATTTCATACATACTCAGGTGATTGTATTTTTCCTACCTTGAATTTATGATAACTCTAATAAATCTTTATCACTGAGTGAATCCTAGGAAAAGTTGATAGTATCAGGTATATAGGATCCGTTATAAAGATGAGAAGTAGTGTTTTTGGTATTTGGATTCTTTCCAATGGGATGACTCATCAGAGTGGTGGTGGTTAGGCTAACTACACTGGAAACACTGTTGTATTACATCAATGGTGAAGGTAGGGGAACCTGAAACATCAGTGTGATAAAGAATCTCCTGAGTGTCGAGCTTGTGGTCATATAAGGAATTATTAGAGATCATGACAAAAAATTCCATTTTCATCCAATCAAATAGGATCCAAGCAATATCAAATTTCAGTGGCATGATCTGTTTACCAGCGTCATGTTGGGTGTTAGAGTAGATTCAATAGTAATGGATGGGGAGGATCTCGGGGTCATCGTAGTCGTACTTTTGATTATTAATTCCAGTAGAGATAAGCTTCTCCGGGTCATCTATCTATATCACATGGATGTGGTTTAGATTATTTCCGTATAGTAGATAACTAAGGATCGTAGTGTAGGACCACAAATAGTATGTGGTAGTATTCTAGTACCATTGACCATTGATCATTCCTTATTCTATATCAGTTCTTCACACTCCATTATCTCTTTATCGACCATGAAAATTCTTGGGGTAGAAAATCAGTATTATTATGAGGAGATTACCTTGGTCACATCATTGGCTATGTGGTAAGAGGGAATAAACCAATGTAGGGACTACACCCAAGAGGTTTGAAATTTTTCTTATTTATGGTGACCTTTCATCATCAATATTATAGTCTTCTAAGTCATTATTATGATGGATTTTTTGGTTCTTTTTCAACCCTTTGTGGGATTTTTATCTCCACGGGATGTTTTTTACATCACCATAGGAAAATAATTATCAATATAATTGTGAGTGGTATGTCAATTCTAGTTGGGCTAGACCATAAAATCATGTGCTATGTTGATTTACCACCTAGTTTTTAGGTCTGCTTATAAATGAGTGAGGTTTTCATCTGATAGACTTTCTTCCCATGGTAGATCATTTCATGTATGTCACTCTCTATGATTTCTCTATATCACCTATAGATATTGTGGTATATTTCATAATTTATCTTGTTCCAAGGTCAATCCCATTTTCTATTATTCCATATATAATGAAGCCTAATAAGATCTAGGAGCTTAAGATATAGTTAGAGAATATGGATTCTATGTGTTTTATCTGACCCAAAACTTCTTATTGGGTTTCACCCCTAATTTCATTGAAGAATAAATATGATACCATTAAAAGTCATGGACTATAGATGGGTGAACTAGAGTATGTCCAATAATTCGTATTCAACTCTTTAAATATATGATCTCTTTGAATAATTATGAGGAGATGGTTATTCTCAAATATTAAACATAGGTAAGGCTTTCATCGAGTAATATACAAGAATTTATAAATACATTATTCAAATTTTTATAGATTTTTTATTATTTATTAGTATCTCTTTATGTCATTCAGTAATAATAATGGACTAAAAAATGTAAGTTCGTTGATAAATTGAGTTTTACACCCCAATATAGATCCTTTTTTAATGGTCTTTGTCAGCCAAATATTAGAGTATTCTATGCCCATAAATACCAATATTATCACATTGAGATCAATTTATATTCAAAAATAGAAAATATATATATGATAATCTTTCAAATGTAAACATCTAGATAAAAAATATTCACTTCATGGTATATATTATCTTGGAACCAGGAGTATCTATTGACCTAGAGAGGTTGAGTGTTGTAGTTTCTAGGGATAATCCCAAAAAATTAATTAATTTATAGAGTTTCAGGGGGATATACAGATATTAAAGGTAAATAATATAGAACATATCATTCCTTTTTACCTCTACCTGATATTACAAAGAAGTTTTTCATGTTCATTTTTTGGGAAGTGTGTAAGAAACCCTTTTAGTTGCTGAATGTAAGGCTTACCTCAACACTAATTCTAATTCATGTAGATCCTTTTAGAGGCTATATCAATTTCTATGATGAATCATATTTTGGGATTGGTGAAATGATAATTCAAGAGGATAGATTCATTAGGAAAGGATAACATTACGTGAGTCCCCATAAGATAAATTTCATGATGCACAACCTCGAGCTAGTGGTAGTAGTCCATTCCTAATGTTGTTGATGATATTATATGTTGGGTGAGCTCTCTATGGTTTTTATGGATCAAATGAACTTATAATATATATTTTCACCCCATGAATAAAATATCATATAGAATATATAGTTTTATGACCATAAATACCTCATTTTTATCTTTCTTAGTCATCTAGAAAAGGAAATGTGATACAATATGTGTTGAATCAGATAAATCAGGCATAAGTTATACATTATGCCAAAGATGAATGGAAATAAATGAAACTTTGTTCTATGCTGCATAAGGAGTTTCGAGATAGTCATTAGTGTTCTTATCTCTCATCCTTAATAGTTACTTATTCACTTCTGGATTGGGTAACGAGTAGGTATTTCTCAGATCCTAAATGCATGGTTCTCTGGGAGAGTATATTAAGTGAAAAACCACCATGGATTTGTCTGTTGATGGAGGTGATCTCTTCTGTATACAGGTACATGTATGGGTTCTTAAATAAATTAGGGAAGAAATAATTTGTGAGTCCCATTATTCTAAATGGAGATTTCATCTAGGATTCTCTAATATGCATTGAGATCTATGTTCATGCATTATCAACCTATGATGAAATGTTAGATAACATGTCTCATCACTATGGGTTCCACCTATCAGTAGGTGATGGAAAATCACCAGTGACATTATATCTTGTTATGGCCACACGAATTCCTAGAATTTAACTAGGAATATCTTCCTAGAATTTTTTATTTCATCTTACTGAGGTCACCGTGAGGTAGAGAGGCAGTTTGGGTAGTCATCGAATGACTAAAAAAGGTAACTCACATCATTATTACCCAATATAATTTCTCATTTGATAACTTGGAATAATTTTGGTTCTTGAGATCATATGTCTAGATGCAGTCCCTTATACTACTATCTTAGATAGGGAATCTTTTTTCACATTGAGATTCTGGTAGGGATTGTAGAGAGTTATGGGTAAACTTGTGATCCTAAGCACATCTATTCACCCTTAGATATGTGGTTAGTTATAACGGAAAATACAGGGTTTGGAGAAAATAAATGTGGAAATGGTCTTGGTTTTTGTAGTTCATATTAAAATCATATCCATACAATATATTTATCATTTAATAATAGATTTCTGGTGATGATACTGATGTGTCCTAATAAGGCTTGTATTGTAAGTTGTTTCATTCACCAAAGTGCTGGTTAGAGAAAGGAGAGGTAGTCATATTAGGTCCTCATATTATGTTGGAGACTTCGATGAAGGTTCATATAAACAGAATGTGTATTTTGACAACATCATATATACATAAATCCTATGTTGATCCTCATTTATAACCTATGGAGTTCGAGGATGGGGATTATATTATTCTATTAGTGTCACAAATACATGCACAAATATGCACACAAATACAAGGGAATCTTCCACCACATTACACTTTTCCATTTATGATTTTGGATGGACTCATCCCATTAGAAAATTGGTTACTAATACCTAAATGGTACCATGCCATGCACACTTTCTTTCATGTTTCCTAGACTCACCTTCATCGTGATGACTTGTCTCATAATTTTTATCCAAATAAGGATGAGTTAGATGTTGATTGTTTGATTGGGGAAAACCCTTTATACATATTTTTATTTAGCATGAAGGCTCAATGTGGCTGGAATGAACCATTAGTATGGGTTTTATGGAAGCATGTCATTGGGCCTAAAGAGACATTGGAGTGGGAGACCAACTTATGTTCCTAATGGATAGAGTTGTTCTCATATAGTGTTTCACTACACATGAATGGTGAAATGAAGGATCAATTTATTAAAGGAAGAAGAAAATAAAAACCTTTTTTTATTTTAGTTATGGATTATTTAGGTTTTAGTCTATTTTTGGGCCCAATTTGGATTTGAAATTAAATTTTAGGGCTTTAATTTGTATATGGGGATTATTCAGAGCTCGAAACCACGATTTTTAAAGAAAAGGATTGGGCTTCATGATTAGTAGAAACTATGCGAGACACTCTGTGCAGTTTCCCTCGATATTTAGGGGATATATATAGATAATATATGGTTTACCTTCAGCTATAACCATGGACATAGGGCCGAAAGCGCATGCATGTACCTTTGTATTTTTTAGTAGAGACACCATCATGTTTGGCACATAGTTTCTCAAACTATGCATTCCATACCATGAGTGTTCCCTCCTTATGATGTAAAAGGTGCAGATTTGGTTCATGGGTGGGCTAAACATGCTGGAAAACCAAGCGACCCAGTAATTTTGTGGTGTATTTACCTTTTTTATGTATTAATTATTAATCTAACCCCTCTTCTCCTTTTCTCGTTTTAGGGAACATGTACACTTGTTTTCTAATACTGGAGATCCCCTACTTCCCGCATCATATTTTTTTTACTTTTTTCCTTAATCTAATCTGTGATAAAATCCCCATTAATCACATTGGATTCACACCAATAAGTGTTATATTCATTATTAATCATTATTTATTTTTATTCCTCTCAACGATTATATTTTTATAAATGCTCTTACGCCTTATTTTTAGGGAATTAATCCATTCATCTATTTTATTCTATTCTAGTATAATGTATAGGTTGATACTAGATGAGGAGAGTGTTATTAGTTCAACATTGGTGACAGATGATCCATCCCACCAGTATCACTATTTTATATATTTTCTTCATTATGTGCAAGAATATTTCATCAGGAATTGATTATTAATTTCATATTCCATTATTAAAATCATCATGATCATATTATAGAGATCTTTCCATAATGTTTACTCACATAATTATATTTTATGACCTCAATGTAAAACACCCCAAGTGGGGTGCTTTACTGTATTTTCCTTTAGTATTTTTTCATGGAAATTTGTGCCCATAATCAATTTTCATATGACTGGACCTTCATAAAGGTAAGTGTTTAATAAAATGAAAGAACCGTTAATTCTTTGAACATGTATAGTTTTATCTTGACACTTCTAATGTGAGAGTCACAATTAATAAATGATCCTTTATAGTTTAAAGGTCATATCAGTACCTGGCCTTAAATCATTACACAATCATAAATTAAATGAATAATTCACATTGAGGATCTTTTTAGTTTTATAGTTTTAGAGAATTAGGTCATAACTATTAATATAAATCTCAAAAGATACAAAGTAGACACATCTACTTAGTTCCCATTTTCTTTCTCAAAATAAAAACTCTTAAAAAAAGAGTAGTGTCTAGTTCTATGTTTTAGATATCATGACATTTCCTTGATCCAATCCTTGACCCTATTCATCTTTATGTCATGTTAAAAACCTTTCAAAAATTGTGATGAGCATAAAAATATCAGTAAGGTTTATAAAACAAAGAAACAAAACATTAGTTTGGAATTACATACATAACATAAGATCTTTAAAATGACTCATGAAATCTTTATATTTATGAATCAAACATATAAAACACAAATCATAAAGGTAAATTGAGGCATCCATTTCTTACTTACATTGTAGATATCACAACTATATAGGGAATTAAATTTGGAATTCCAATCAAAGTAAATTCCCTAAATCTATTAGGAGAAACATTCATGTTTACCTCCATAATGTCACACAATGCATTGCAGAGAAATATCAGCCTCACCCACCCTTGGATTAACCCAGAACCAGCCGTAAATGTAAATAATGCCCAAGGACCATAATATAATCATAACACATAATATATGCATAAAAGAAAGATAACATTAAAAAATTTCAATCATAATATATCATTCCAAAATATTGAACATGATATTATAATAATAAATCCAAAAACAATTTTAAAGACCAAAATATTTAAAAGATTATATGGGTTTTATTTTTATTTTAAAAACGTTACGACATTTTAGGGAAGCCAAAGGTCAAATAGTACTCGTTGTGGCGAAAAGGTCATTGTCACCACGTATGTTAAAAACAAACATTATTTCTATCATTTAGTAAAACTCCTTGTAGAAAAAGGATTCCCTTTGAATGAAATGAAAAGTCCAAAGTGTTTATATAGCTTATAATGTAATGTCGTGTATAAAATATTATATTCCTCATTGAAAGGAGATTGCGACAAGGTCCCTTACATAGATCATTTTGTAAATAAAATAGATCAACTATGTGTATTCAATATTAGAAGACATAAATAAATTATAAATAAATTATAAAATATAAAAATTCATTTCTCACATAATAAAATAATGACATAAACAAGAAAGAGAAGATCATCCCAAATAACCAAAATTGTGTTAAGAAGTTCCCTTACCTCGTGTCCGACATGACTCATTCATTTTTTAATTTCATGAATAATAAACTAAATTTTATTTATGATTTCTTAAAAACCATTTTAAGGTTTATTATTCCATTTATATCACATATTAAATTGTTATAAACATTATGTAATCATTTATGTTAGTAAGAGACGTTTTTTTGATATTTGGTACTTCAGTCAAAAATGATCTTCTAATATATACATGTTGTCTATGTGGTGAATGGTATATTATCTCCCAAATTATATAAATGATATAGATATAATATATAAATTATATATTCAGTATATATATTTATTTATAACACTACATAACAATTAGAGGTAAGAAATGAAATCCACCGTTCCTGGAGATGGTAAGTAGTATGTACACATGAATGCTACTTTAAATTAAATTTATTTTATTAAAAGAATTAAAAAATAATGATAAATAGATATATTATAATTTTTGTATATAATCATATATAATATCATTAACTCCATCCTTTATACTTCCCACATTTTGAAATAACAAGTAATATCACTTTGAGTGGGTGGTAGTCTTCACTTCCACAAATGAGATTATCTTATTTTCCCACAATGGAAATCATAAAGGTATTCTATAAATGAAAAATAAAGAATCATAGAAACAATATAAATAAGATATATATCACATATAAATACATTCCCATCTTAATTGACACCATAATTGGTGGTAGAAGATAATTTAACAATCATCGTTTCGTGGGGAGTTAGTTCGTCGTCCACAAAAACAGTATGTTATTTACACATTTGTTTGAGGTGTGTGTAAGTGTAGTTTGAATACTTCATAAAACAAAAACCTACTATATTTAGGATACTGGTGTTATTATAAAATTAATGAATAAAAAGAGTTTAGGTGGTTCAGGAAGGAAAATAAAACAAAATAACTTAGGAGAAGACATTGCCTTGTATAATCATATTGTAGTTAGTTCTGTTCTCATGTGCTTCTGAATTGACTGAACCTTTCCTACCATCTCTTCTACCAATTCTAGTCCCATCAACTTCCTTTCCCATACAGCATCCCATAAAGCTGATGTTTGAAACCGATTCCTATATAGTGCCTCAAAGAGCACCATTTGTATACTAGACTGAAAAATGTTATTAAATAAAAATTCTATCATAGAATATGTTGGTCCCAATATCCTAATAAATCCATAAAGAAAGCATGTAACATATCATCCAAGGTCAGAGTTGTTCGTTCTAACTACCCATCTAATTGAGGATGAAAAGTTTTAGTAAAATTTAATTCAGTACCCAATGACTTTTTAAGGCCTTTCCAAATGTTAGAAGTAAACCTGAGATCATGATCAGATATAATGGAGAGGGGAATACCATGTAACCAGACTCTCTCTTTAACATACAATCAGGAAAGTTGATCTAGAGATATTGTATCTCGAATATAATGGAAATGAGTTGATTTAGTCGATCGATCAATAATAACCTAGAATGCATTATAAACTTGAGATGAATTTTTTAATCCCACAATGACATCCATGTATATATTTTTCCATTTCCACTCTCGCACTTGCAAAGGCTGAATCATCCCTTTAGGTAACTGCCGCTCTGCTTTAACCTACTGACAAGTCATACAGATCATAGTAAAATCAACTATATCTATTTTTATTCCACTCAACCAGTAATACTCCTGAAGATATCTAAACATTTTAGTACTTCTATGATGAACTGAAAATGGGGAACTATGAGCTTCACATAACAACTCATTCTTAAACTATGAATCACAAGGAACACATAATCTCATTCTAAATCTAAAAAACAATCATTATCAACATTAAAATCAGACAACATACCCTTCTGAACAAACTCTAACTTATTCTGTAACTCATTGTCCTCCTTCATGAGTTTCTTAATTCTATCTGATAGAGAGGATCTCACTGTCACATGAAACAAAACAAAGTAATTTCCTATACCATAAAATGTTATTCCAATGCTAATCAAATAAAAAACCGATGGATCTCATTCCATGTGTAACATGGTTAATGATGCATTACTTTTTTGACTCCAAGCATCAGCCACGTTATTTTCTTTTCCAAGATGGTAAAGGATTGTGCAATCATAATCCTTGATTATTTTCAACCATCTCCTCTATCTTATGTCCAATTATTTCTGAGTGAATATATTCCTCAATCTTTTGTGGTCATAAAATATTTCACATTTTACTCCATACAAATTATGCCTCCGTATTTTTAATGAAGAAACAATAAAAGATAATTCCAAATCATGTGTAGGGTAATTTAACTCATGATGTTTCAACTGAAGTGAAGCATAAGCAATTACCAGATAATTCTACCTAAGAACACTACCAAGTCCATTCAATGAAGCATCGATGTAGATACAAAAACTCACCATTTTGGTAGGTAGTTCCAAAACTAGAACATTCATCAATATTATTTTCAATTCCTGAAAGAAATCATCATATTCAGTTGTCCAGATAAACATGACACTTTTTTGAGTTAACTTAGTCATTAGAATAGATTACTATTCAAAATTCCCAAAAAACAC
The DNA here is from genome assembly GCA_963277665.1 of Viscum album. NCBI lineage: Eukaryota > Viridiplantae > Streptophyta > Magnoliopsida > Santalales > Viscaceae > Viscum > Viscum album. The sequence continues at coordinate 594,619,534 of OY728159.1, read as the reverse complement.
TATTAAAACCTTACAATCCAAGAAAACTATTGATCTTAATTATATTTGCTAGTCTTGGATATTCATTAACAAATTTCGTTTTAGTATGATCAACAGGTATGAAAGTTTTTGAAACAATGTGACCAAGGAATGAAATTTGATGTAACCAAAACACACACATTCTGAATTTCCCATATAGTTTTGTTTCTTTTATGGTTTTCAAGACAACCCTTAAATGACTTTCATGCTCCTATTTCATTTTAAAATAAACCAAAATATCATCAATGAACATAACCGAAAACATATCCAAAAATTTATAGAAAATTCTATTCATAATATTTATTAATACAACAGGTGAATCAGTTAACCCAAAAGGCATAACTACAAATTCATAATTGCCATATCTAGTATGAAACGTGGTTTTCAGAATTTCTTCTTCCTTTACATTCAATGGATGGTACCCTGACCACAATTCAATCTTCAAAAAATAATGATCTCCCTGGGGATAATACTAATTCATTTGATGGCCCAACATCTTTTGATGTAGTTGCAATGGATTTCACAACCCCTTTTTCTAGTATTCTGGCTGTTTTCCCTCAGTTGAGTTTTTAGTTGGACACTCATTTTCCTAATGACCCATTTCATTTCAATTAAAACATTTTACTGAATGTAAATCATATTTTTTTACAATTACCCAGCTCATTTTCAGTGCAATTATGAGCCTTATGTCCCATTTTACCTCATCAGAAACACTTACCGGAATTCAAAAGTCATTCCCCAACATGCTTTTTGCAGAAATTTTCACAAATTGTAAACTTTAGTTTCGTAACATCAGACTTTTTTATGTGTTTGTCCCATTCACCCGCCACCTTGACCTCTTATTCTATTGTTTTTCAAATAACACGAAATCATTAGAAAACTCCATTTACAACTTCTCTATACATCAAACATGTTTTTCATAACTTTTTTACACACAAGAAGCTAAATACCTTAGATACATTGGATTTAATACTATGTAAAAATGGTTTGTTTTACTATCATGATATCGTATGAAATTTGATGCATACCATGATAGTTGAGGGAATTTTTCTTTATACCTGGCCACTAAGTCATACTCTTGTCTCAATTCTAGAATTTTTTTTCAATCATAAGATGAAAAAACATTGGAAAATATTTCTCAATAAACATAGCATTGAATTTATCCCAATCAAGAGAATAAATCTCTTAATTATCCCTAATATATTTCACCATAGACCACCACTTATTGGCTTCACCTTCAAAACAATAAACATAAATAATAACCTTTTGATGTTCTGAACACCCCCTGACATCAAAAATATTATCCAGTGCTTTAATCCACCCTTATGCTAGCACAAGGTCATATGATCCTCTTAAAGATGGGGATGTCGCCTCATGAAATGCTCTACTTCTGACATTTTCTTCTATGGTTGATCTAGCTGAACATGTGTATAGATACCACCACCATTTATAGACTGTGTCAACTATGCCATCATAGAAACAAATAGTTCAGTTCTCATTTCGACTATCTCAGGTTGCTGATTTTGATAGTTGTATTCTTCCTGATGTCGTCCCAATATAGCTTCCATGTTTCCTCTATGTAAAACCAATATAAACATAGAAATATCTTAGGTTAAGAAACATGGTAATCTATAAATGCTATATTATTTCAATACTAACATAATGTAATTTATGGATATTAATTTAAAAATAGCCTAACTCTTAATTTTATCTAAACTATCCTTTGATAAAAACTATAATAAAAAACCTTAAACCAGTACATAATCTTTTATTAAATGAATAATTCACATTGATGATCTTTTTAGGTTTATAGTTTAAGAGAACAAGTTCATAAATATTACATTACATCTAAAAAGATGCAAAGTAGACACTTCAACTAAGTTTCCACTTTTTTTACAAAATAAAAACTCTTTAAAAATAGGGTCATGTCTAGTTCCATGTATTAGACAGCATGATATTTCCTTGATCACATCATTGACCTATTCTTATTTTAGTCATATGAAAAGAATTTCAAAATGTGGGATGAGCATAAAAAACATAGTAAGGGTTATAATATAAAGAAAGAAACATTAGCTCATCATTACATACATAACATAATCTCTTTAACATACATCATGAAATCATATGATTTATGAATCACACATAGAAAACATAAATAATATTGGTCACTTGTGTCATCCATATCATACTTACATTGTACCTATCACAAATATGTAGGGAGTTACATTTGGAATACCCATTATAGTATATTCCCTAAATATATTAAAAGAAACATTCATGTTTACCTTTGGCACATTACCCAATGCATTAAAGATATATCTCAGGCTCACCTTCCCTAGGGTTATCACAAAACCACCCATATAAGTAAACATTAACCCATGACCATAATATAATCATAACACAAAACATAATAATAAAGGAAAAATAAAATTCCCAAATTGAAATCAAAATATATCGTTTCATGACATCGAATAAGATATTTAATTAATAAATCCAAATACCCTTTTCAAAACCAAAATATGTAAAAGTGTATACGGTATTTATTTTTCTTCTAAAAACATTACGGCTTGTAAAGTAAGACAAAGATCAAATAATAATAGTGGCGGTGAAAAGGTCGTTGTCACCGCGTACTTTAAAAACTACCATTTCTTTACATTTATTAAAACACCTCGTAGAAAAATAATCCCTTTGAATGAAGTGAAAAGTTAATGGTTTTTATACAGCATATAAAAAAAGTCATATAAAAAATAATATATGTCTCAATGAAAGAAGATTAAGACAAAGTACCGTACAATGATCATTTGGTAAAGAAAATAGATAAATTATATGTATTAAATATAAGAACAAATATAGAATATATAAATAAATGATAATATATACAAATTCATTTCTCACATAAATACATAATTACATAAAAAATAAAGATAAGATCAACCCAAAGAATGGAAATTGGATTAAGTAGGTCCCTTACCTCATGTTCGACTTCACTAGTTTGTTCTTTAATCTCTTAAATAATAAACAAAAGTTAATATATACTTTCCTAAGAACATTTTTCAAATTTATTATTCATTTTATATCTAATATAATATTTTATAAACATTATGTAATCATTTATCTTAATACCGGTCGTTTTGTTGATATTTGATGCTTCAGTAAAAAATGAACTTCTTATATTTTCAAGTTGTCTATGTGGTCAAAGGTACACTATATACAAAATTATATTAATGATTTATATATCTTATATATCTTATATATCCAGAATATATATGTTTTTATTACAGTACAGAACTTGTAGAGGTAAGAAATGAAATGCAATGTTTTTGGAGACGGTAAGTCGTATGTACGCATGAACGCTACATTCATTTATATTTCTTATTTTAATGAATTTAAAACATAATGATACATAGGTATATTATAATTCAATTGTAATATCATATATAATATCATTAAATATATCATTTATATGTCTCGCATATTCCATTAATGAGTCATATCACATTGAGGGGGCAATATTCCTCACTTTCTCAAATGAGATTATCGTATTTACCCACTATGGAAACCATAAAGGTATTCTATAAATGAAAAATACTAAATCATAAAATATATATATAATATATATAACATATAAATATATTTACATCTTAATGTCCACCATAAGAGGTGGTAGGAGATAATGGAACAATCATCATTTCGTGAGGCGTTAGTTCGTTGTCCACAGAAACAGTATGATCATTAACCATTAGATGGAGGTGTGTGTATGTGTAGTTATAATACATATAATAAAATCAACCTCGTGTATTGAGGATATTTTTGTTGTCATAAAATAATAGAATAAAAAGAGTTTAGGGCATTGGAGAAGAAAAATAAAACAAAATAACTTAGGAGAACACATTACCTTTAAATCAGGTATCTCCTTTGGGTTTGAACCAAAAGGGTTTCATGAAGTGAAATTTTCCTAAAGTAAGTCTTCTAATAGGAATATAGGAATGTAGGGATATTAATTGGGTAGAATATGGACGAGCCATGGGGCTAAAGAGGTGTGAGTAGTGGGTTAGACTTGATGGATTTTTATAAGGGGGGGAGGGGCTCTTTAAGAATGTGTGAAAATATTATTTTATTATATAATGAGATTCAGTTTCTAAATCTCCAAACATTATTAAAGAATAAGATAAAATGACTCATGGTTGAAATAAAAACATCTAATAAGAATTGGACAGGTTTTGGATGTTAATTTAATCATTATAATCTTATATATTTAAATCATTTATTAAGGAGTTAGACACTCTATCATTATTGTGTCATAAATAATTTAATTTATATGATGTATAAAATTATAAAAGATGTACCATGATGTATTAAATATTTTTATAATTATAATTTATATTTATAGTCGAAATGATAACTTATATAACCCCATGTAAAAATATATTTACTAAAAGATATTTGTTTATGTCATTTTTGCCTTTACTTTAAGTTATTTAAAATAAAGTTTCATTATCACTCCCATAGGGCCCCATGGACTCCCAAAATTGACCCATGGATTCCCCTAGTATGATATTTATCAAAAATAGGGTTAAGACACATTTTAAATAAATTAATTTTATTATAATATTAATTATTTACCCTTATTTATGAGTGTTATCTTTTAACCATGGTAAATAAAATATTTACTGATGTAAATATTCATAATGTATAAAAATATAATTTAACTATATAAACATTTTGGTCATCCTGATTCCAAATATGAAATCCATTTTACCCAATTCAAAACACAGTAGTGGCAGAAAATAATTTAAAATTAATTATCGCTGTCAAAACTAAATCTGTGTTTTTAAGAAATAACAATTAAAAGATTGACACTTGTTTAAGTAAAAATTCAATGTGAAATTACTTCCAATGATTGAAATTGGATTAAATTGTAAATTTCAATCTAATTATATTTTAAATCCAATTATGAAGATAATCTAACCATATAAAAAATAGATTAAAAGGCAGTTTTGAATTAAAATACAATATTTTACACCATTCATCAAAAATTAAATTTAATCAAGAAAATACCAAAATTTTACCCAAAGTAAATTTTAATGTCCTAATTCTAAGGAAGAATTTTATTTCGTCATATATAACATATAAAAGCGACCAAAACATGATTTAAATATGGTTCACCATTAAATGGTGGTAAATCATCCTTTCAAGAATTATTAGAGTATTTATGCTTATAATTAGATTAATGCACATTTTAACCCTCAAACCATTTTTTGAAAAATCTAAAAAAAAATTATCAAATATGTATAATCATATTTTAGTTAGTTATATTCATTCCTGCTTAAAAAATTACAATGAGTTTACTACCATTTAATATAATGATATTATATTATTAGTGTACAATGTATTATTTCAAAGAAACCCATTGTTGCATATTGAGAATCCCATGAAACATAAAATCCCCATTAATGTAAATTTAATATTTAATTCAAAAATTTTAATAAATATGAAAATGTAATATTTCTTTATTTACCTGGGATGTTACATCCTTCCCTCCTTTTGGAAATTGTGTCCTTGAAATTTTATTCCCTTATCCAATAAATTGGGGTATTTACCCTTCATTGCATTTTTAGATTCCCACGTTGCCTCTTCAACTATATGGTTTTCCCAAAAATCCTTTACCATGTAAATTATTGAATTCTGCAATACTTGATCTCTTTGGTAAAAAATCTGAAAATTTTGTTCCTCATAAGAGAGATTGTATTCCAACTAAACTACCTCTGGGCACAAAATATGGGATGGATCTGGCATATACATTCTCAACATTAAAACATGAGAAACATTGTGTACCTAGGATAAAAATGGAGGTAAAGCCACTATGTACACAACTAATCAAACATTCTCTTGGATTTAATAAGGTCCAATGAACCATGGACTCAACTTTCCATTCTTATGAAAATGCATCACACTCTTCCATTGAGAAAATTTGAGAAAGACATGATCACCTACCATGAAAGAGAGAGATCCTTCCTCCTATTATCCACATAAATTTTCGGCATACTCATAGAAATTCTCATGTGCTTCTGAATCAACTGAACCTTTTCTACCATCTATTTTACCAATTCTTGTCCCATTAGCTTCCTTTCCCCTTCTTTATCCCATAATGCAGATGTTCGACAATACTTCCCATATAATGCCTCAAACAGAGCCATCTGTATACTAGAATTAAACATATTATTAAAAGAATATTCAAACAAAGAAAGTTGTTTCTCCCAACTTCCCTGGTAATTTATCGATCCAACACGTAACATATCCTCAAAGGTCGGAATTGTTCATTCTGACTACCCATCTGATTGATGATGAAAAGTTGTACTAAAAATTAATTCAGTACCCAACGACTTCTGAAGGCCTTTCCAAAAGTTGGAAGTAATCCTGGGATCACAATCAGATATAATGGAGAGGGTAATACCATGCAACCTGACTATTACTTTGACATAAAATCATGAAAGTTTATCTCGAGACAAAGTATCTCAAATAGAAATGAAATGAGTAGATTTAATCAATCGATCAAAAATAAGCTATATTGGATTATTATCTCAAGATTTCTTTGGTAATCCCACAATGAAGTCCATGGATATACTTTCCCGTTTTTACACTAACACTGCCAATGGCTGAAACATCCCTTTCAGTTACTACCACTCTGCTTTAACCTGCAGTAATGTCAAAAACATCACTGAAAAATCAGCAATATCTATTTTCATTACATCCCACCTCTAATATTTTAAAATATCTTTGTACATATTAGTACTTCCTTGATAAATTGAAAATGATGAACTATGAGGTTCACAAAACAACATAGTTTTCAACATTGGAATCACAAGTCACACATAACCTCTTTCCAAATCTCAAAAAATAATCATAAACATCATTATAATCAAAAACCTACCCTTCTAAACCAACTCTACCTTTTTCTATAACTCATTGTCTACCTTCTATGGTTTCTTAATTCTATTTGATAGGGATGATATCACTATAACCTAAAACAAAACTGAGGAATTTCTTACACTAGAAACATTTATTTCAATGTTCATCAAATCAAAAACTAAAGGATCTCATTCCAAAAGTAGCATGGTTAATGAACATTACTTTCTCGACTCAGAGCATCAGCCACTCTATTTTATTTTCCTGGATGGTAAAGGATTGTGAAATCATAATCCTTGATTAATTCAAAACATCTCCTCTATCACATGTTCAATTATTTTTGAATGAATATATACTTTTATCTTTTGTTGTGAGTATATATTTCACATTTTACTCCATACAAATGATTCTTCAAAATTTTTATAGAAAAACAATTGAAGCTAATTCCAAATCATGTGTTGGGTAATTTTACTCAATAGGTTTCGACTTACATGAAGCATAAGCAATTACCTGATCATTATGCATAAGGACACATCCATGTACTTTCTATAAATCATCACTATAGATAACAAACTCACAATTAATGGTAGGTAGTTCCAAAACTAGAGCATTCACCAATATTCTTTTCAATTACAAAAAAAATCATCATATTATTTTGTCCAGAAAACCATAACACATTTTTGGGATAACTAAGTCATTGGACTAGATAACTATGAAACATTCTCAACAAACCACCAATAATAATTTTCCAAACCAAGAAAACTATTGATCTCAGTTATGTTGTGGGTTTTTTCCATTCATCTAAAAAATTTGTTCTAGCATGATCAACTGTTATTCAATTTTTTGAAACAATGTAACCAAGGAAAGATATTTTATGTAACCAAAACTCACATTTCCTGAATTTACCATACATTTTCTTTTATTTTAAGGTTCGCATGAAAACTCGTAAATGGCTTTCATTCTTCTCCTTACATTTAGAATAATCCAAAATAACTTCAATGAACACAACCACAAACATATACAAAAATTCACCAAAAATTCTACTTATAATATCGATGAATATAGTAGGTTCATTGGTTAACACAAAAGGCATAACTACTCATTCATAATGTAAATATCTATTATGAAATGTAGTCTTCAGAATGTCTTCTTCCTTTACTTTCAACTGATGGTACCCCAAATTCAAGTCAACATTCGAAAAATACTAAGCTCCCTGGAGCTGATACTACAACAATTGATGGCCAATCATATGTTGATGTAGTTGTAAAGGATTTCACCACCCCTTTCTACTAGTAATCTGACCACTTTCCCTCAGTTGAGTTCTTCACTGGACACTCATTTTCATAATGACCCATTTCATTGCACTTAAAACATTTTATCGACTATAAATCATATTTTTTCTTACCATTACCCAGATCCTTTTCAATGAAATTACAAGCCTTATGTCCCATTTTACCACATCGGTAACACTTATCGGAATTCATAATACATTCCCCAGTATTCCTTTTACCAAAATTTTCACAAACTTTAAACTTATGTTTCTTACCATCAAACGTTTTTGAAGAGTTCTTCCATTTCTCCTGCTTTCTTGAACTCTTATTATGTGGTTTTTCAAAGAACAACTAATCATCAAAAAACTCCATTTCCATCTTCTATGCACATCGAACAAGTTTTTCATAACTTTTAAACACACAATAAGATAAATTCTATCAATACTTTTTCTATAATCTTGAGTAAAAATGGTTGATTTCACTATCATGATCTAGTATGAAATTTAAATCATACCTTGCTAGTCGAGTGAATTTTTCTTTATAAGTAGACACTAAGTCATTCTCTTGTTTCATTTCTGGGAATTCTTTTTCCATCCTAAGACGAAATACCTTCGGAAAATATTTAACATGAAACATACCTTTGAATTAATCCAAATCCAGAGAATCATTCTCCTCATTATCTATGATATTTTTCACTATTGACCACCACTGATCGGCTTCACCTTCAAAACTGTAAACATAAAGACTATCATTTTGATGTTATGAACACCCCATGACATCAAAAATATTCTCCAATGCTTTAATCCACCCTTATTCTAGCATAGGGTCAGATGATCCTCTGAATGATCGAGGATTTTACCTCACGAAATGCCCCACAACTGACATGTTATTTTGTGGATGATCTAGCTAATCGCGTGTATAGATACCACCCACATTTATACCCTAAGTCAATTGTGCCATCACTGCAACAAATTGTTCAGTTCTAATTCTGACCATCTCATGTTACTAATTTGAAATGTTGTCTTCCTCCTAATGTCATCCCAACATAGTTGTCCTATTTCCTCATTGGGAAACCATTATGAACAAACAGATATGTTAGGTGAAGCAACTTGGTAATATGTAAATTCTATATCATTTCAATACTAACATAAAGTAATTTATGGATATTAATTTTACCATACCCGAACTCCTAAAGTTATCTCAATAGACAATTTATACTAACTATAAAGACAGGCCTTAAAACATTAAATAATCATGAATTATATGAATAATTTACATTGATGATTTTTTTAGGTTTAGAGTTTATAGAATTATGTCATAACTATTACATTACATCTCAAAAGTAAAAAAGTAGACACTACTACCCAGTTCCCATTTTTTCACAAAATAAAAACTCATAAAAAAGAGTAATGTCTAGTTCCATGTTTTAGACAGAATGACTCTTCCTTGACCTCATCCTTGACCAATTCATCTTTAAGTCTAGTGAAAATAATTTCAAAACATGGGATGAGCATAAAGAAGCTCATTAAGGGTTTTAAAACAAAGAATAAAAATATTAGTTTTTCATTACATACATAACATAAGAACATTATCATACCTCATGAAATAATATGATTTATGAATCAGACATATAAAACATAACTCATAAAGTTCACTTGTTGCATCTGTATCATACTTACATTGTATCTATAAAAAATACGTAGGGAGTTACATTTGGAATACCCATCATAGTATATTCTCTAGATATCATAGGAGAAACCTTCACGTTTACCTCGATCACGTTACCTAATGCATTAGAGTTCTTTCATGGGCTCACCCGCCCTAGGGTTATCACAGAACCACCCATATATGCAATCAATTCCCAAGGACCATAATATAATTATATCACATAACATAAGCATAAATAAAAGATAACATTACCAAATTTGAATCACAATATATCTTTTCAAGATATTGACCAAGATATTGAACTAAGAAATCCAATAAACATTTTAATTACCAAATTTTGTTAAAGAGTATATGGTAATTCTTTTTTCTTTTAAAAAAATTATGTCTTGTCATGGAAGCCAAAGAACATATAATACTCATGGTAGCAGAGGGTTCATTGTCGCTGCGTACATTGAAAACAAACGTTATTTTTTTCATTTTGTAAAATTCCATGTAGAAAAATATTCCCTTTAACTGAAATGAAATTTCAAATATTGTTTATATAGAATATAAAAAATGACGTATATAAAACAATATATTCATCAATGAAAGAAGATTGAGGTGAAATCCCTTACAAAGATCATTTTGTAAATAAAATAAATCAATTATGTGTATTAAGTATCATAAAACATAATGAAATTATAAATACATGATAAGATATAAAAATTCATTTCTCACATAATCAAAGAACGACATAAAAAAGAAAGAGAAGATCATCCAAATGAATGGAAATTGGGTTAAGAAGTTCCCCTACCTCATGTCAGACATGACTTGTTTGTTCTTTAATATCTTGAATAATAAACTAACGTTAATTTATACTTGAAAAAGAACATTTTTTATGTTCATTATTCCTTTTATATCACATATTACCATGTTATATGCATTATGTAATCATTTATGTTAATAAAAGTCGTTTTGTCTATATTAGGTAATTGAGTCAAAAATGAAATTATTATATTTACAAGTAGTCTATGTGGTCAAAATAAAATCATCTCCAATATTATATTAATGATTTCGATATAATATATACCTCAAATATCCATTATATATGTGTATTTATTATAGTACATAACATATGGAGGTAAGAAAGGAAAAGAACCATTCATAGTGATGGTAAGACGTACGAACACATGGACGCCAATTTCATTTATATTTCATATATTAATGGAATTAAAACATAATGATACATATTTATATATACCTTTAGTATAATATCATATATAATATCATTAAATCCATCCTTTATATGTCTCACATATGGAATTAACTAGTAATATCACTTTGAGGTGGCGATAGTTCTCACTTTCTCAAATGAGATTATTGTATTTACCCACTATGGAAACTATAAAGGTATTCTATAAATAAAAAATACAGATGAATAAAAACAATATAAATATAATATATATTATAAATAAATATAGTTCCATATTAATGGCCACTATTATAGGTGGTTGGAGATAATGGAACAATCATCATTTTGTGAGGAATTTGTTCACCATCCACAGAAAATGTATGTTCATTACCCATTAGATGGATGTGTGTGTATGTTTAGTTACAATAATTCTAAAAAAACTATTATATTTAGGATTCTTGTGTTGTTATAAAATAAAATAATAATAATATTTTAGTGGGTTGGAGAAGGGAAATAAAAAAAAAGATCTTAGGAGAAGACATTTACATTAAATCGGGTACCTCCTTTTGGTTTGAACCAAAATGGTTTCTTGAAGTGACTTTATCCTAAAGTAAGGCTTATAGGAGGAAAATAGGGATGTAGAAAGATTAATTGGTCATAGGATGGACGAGGCAGGGGGCTTGAGGGGTGTGAGTAACGGGTTAGTGTTGAGGGCTTTTTATAAGGGGGAGGAGGTGCTCTTTAATAATGTGTGAAAATGTTATTTTATTATATAATGAGTTTCAGTTTCTAAATGTCCAAAACATATTAAAGTCGCATATAAGATGAATCATGGTTGAAATAAAAACATCCAATAATAATTGGATAGGTGTTAAATATTATTATAATATATAAAATCTTACTTATTTAAATCATAAATTAATTAGGTAAACATTGCACCTTATTGTGGCATTAATAATTTAATTTATATGTTGTCTAAAATTTATAAAACAATCATGATGTATGAAAATATTTTATCATTAAAATTAATATTTATAATTGAATATATAACTTATATAACACTATGTAAAAATTTAATTAGTAAAAGATAATTGTTTATGCCATTTTTTACTTTACTTTAAGTTAATTAAAATAAAGTGTCATTATCACTCCCAAGTGGCCCCATGGGGTACCAAAATCAACCCAATGATGCCCATTGTATGATATGTATCAACCAATAGTATATATAAACATGTTAGGGTAATTTAGTATTATTATAATTTAATTTTTATCTTAATTACAAAATTAATCTTTTAACCACGATAAATAAAATATTTACTAAGTTAATATTTATAATGCCTAAAAATAAAAGTAACTTATTTACCCAATTTGGAACTCTTAATTCGAAATATGGAATCAATTTTTATAAATTCAAAACATAGAAGTCTCATAAATTAATTTAATATTAATTCCCACTATCAAAACAAAAAGTGTCTTTTTACAAGATAACTATCTAAAGATTGACACTTTTTCTTGTTCAATTTCAATGTGAAATTAATTACAATGACCAAAATTGAATTAAATGTTAAAAATATAATATAATTACACTTTAATACCAATTAAAAAGATAATATTTCCATATAAATAATTATATTAAAATAAAATTTTTAATTAAAATACATTATTTTCCACTATTCATCAAAAATTGAATTTTATCAGAAAAATACCAATATTATACCCAAAGTGAATTTAGATGTCCCAATTCTATAAAATAATTTTATTTGGTCAAAAAAAACATATAAATGTGACCAAAACTATATTTAAAGAGGTTTCACCATTAAAAGGCGGTAAATGGAACTCTTAATGAATATTAGTGTATTTATATTTAAAATTAAATTAATTCACATTTTAAGCCTCGTTCCTTTATTGGATTAATATGAAAACATTTAGCAAATCATTTATAATCATATGTTAGTTAGATCTATTCATTTTTGAAAATACAACGGCTAGGTATTAACTACCTTTTAAAATAATAATATTATATTAATAGTGACTAATGTAAGATTTCAATGAAACCCATTGTTGCATATCGGGCATGCCATCGAACATAGAAACCACTTTATGAAATATGAAAATGTCATATTTCTTTATTTATCAGGGATGATGCATGTATAGTATATTTTCTATATACCTTGACCTAGTAGACTGTAATTAAATGAAATTGGTTGCATGTACTTATCCTGACATTTAATGTTTATGAAATGTAAAATAATGATCCTAATAAATGAGTATGTAATGAAACTAAAACATGGTTTTATGTCCTTTTACAATTTTAACAATGTTTGAATGGGAATGGAATGATCCTCATGTTTTATTAAAATTAATTAGTATTTCATGTAACAAATTAAATAATGAAATACATATTAGTTGAATATTGAATATGAAACTTTTCCTCTTTGTAGGATTGTTCAAACATGAGACATTCATGTTTTCTCAAGGGGATTTATTGAGTACTCAAATGATTTCAACGAGATTCATGGAGCATGTATCCAAGGGAGATAAACACTATTGAAAAAGGTCTTTCTCTTGTATAAGTATACCTACATGAAACCATATGATGCCTTTACTATCTATCATATATATTAATTCCTCGGATATAGTCTGTAGATTTTGCGTGATGTCTTCTAACATGAGGAGCCATTTATTTACCTTATTGTTCCAAGACATGATTAATATGTTTAACCTTGGATGAACTAATGTGACATAATTAGAACATTTATTATGTAATTCTATGGGAGATTACCCATGTAATACAATCAGACCCCTTATAGCATGGCATTAATTTATTAATATGATGGATCACCCCCTAACATCAAGGGTTCCTTGGTTATCACCTTAGATCCTCTTTATTATTACCATTGTCGTAGGATACCTTATTATATCATTCATCCTATATTATTGTTGTTGTTATTATTAATATTATCATGATTTGATGTAAATGAAAATTTAACAACATATGATAAATTTATTTAAACTGAACTTGAATGAATTCATTGAATGGTGTCATGTTCATAGACATTACCAGCTGAGGCTAATGTAGGTTTTAGTTGTGTTTATTGAATTTTTTCTATTTATATATAAATTCACACTATTATTGAATATATTCATAGACATGATGTTATAGATGATATTGGTGGGTGATTATGAATATTTATCTCACACACTATCCATGCTTCCATTGGTGCATGATAATATTATATGTATGTATGTGTTGAAAATTGGAATTTCTCAATAGTGAAAATCCAAAATTTATTTCTTACATTACTATTGAGCATTGTAGTATATGATTAGTCCAATTCCTTTTATTCTTTAATAAATTCGGATTATTTATTATATTTTTAAATTAATTTAATTCTATTTCTATGTATTCCTATTTTCTAATTTTATGAAGATGTGACAAACATTAGCATTATCTTTTTATATGATATAGTTTCTATATTTGGAGTATTATTGTTAGTTGCATCTTATTTATTTTTACTTCCACTAAGAATGGTTAGTGGTCTAGATTTTATAGTTTCTATTTATGTCATTCCATCTATTTACATATGATTATGTAATTTACCTATTATTATTTTTATCTACTTTTATCTACTCTGGCTATGATGGCATTGTCTCCACGAGGACACAACAAAATCCTTCGCTAGTAGTTGGAATCCAATTAAATATGTGTTGAATGCTTGATACCATGTGGCCAACCGGTCTCAGAGATCATTTGACTAGATCCCAGGTCTGTGACATCATAAATTTCTTGTATATGGTATTTATCACAAGGTTTCCATGTGTTTAATGGATCAGAGTGTTATTTATAGAACCATTAATGAGATCAATTTTTATTTCTGGTACGAGATTTAGAGGGGTAGAAATTCTAGGTTTGGATAATGTAGTCCAAGATATGGAAATCAATTGCGAGTAAGGGGAAGGCATTGATGTTTGACAATATGAGGGTAAATAAAGATGAGGTTGAATTTTTTGAGAATCATGGTGTAGTAAGAAATTTGTTTTTTTCATAACATAGAGAAGGACCATGGTTTGTTTTGTTAGTGGAAAACAAGGGGATGATATGGAATTATAGAGTGGGCATGGTTATCTTTATAAGGCCCCAGCCTTAAACCTTACTTAATCTTGAGTTATTACAAGATTACACATTGAGGATCTTTTCAGGTTTAGAGTTTTAGAGAATTAGATCATGAAACATGCATTACATTCCACATTTAAACAAAGTGGTTACATAAAAGATAGTATTCATTCTTCCCATCAACAGAAACATATTTAAAATAAAACATGGATTCCTTCTTGACACATCCTTGACACTATCATCACATCATGTACCATTCCCTTGACCTATGAAAAACATTTCAAAAACTTGGGATGAGCATAAAAAGCTCAGTAAGGGTTATAAAAATATGGAAAGGAAACATGAGTTAATATATACATAAGAATGAAATCATACTTTACCCATAAAACATAGGCACTTTAACATACCTCATCAAATCATGAATAAATCATTAAAATCATAAGACATAAAGGTAACTTGAGGCATTCATAACATTCCTACGTAGGGAGTAACCCTCTTGGTTACGTTTGGAATACTCATTACAGTATATTACCTAAATCTCTTCAGAGAAACATTAACGTTTCACTCCTTCACGTTACCCAATGCATTGAAGAGCTATATCGGGCTCACCCACCCTTAGTTTATCATGGAACCACCCGTCTTCATAACAATGCCCAAGAACCATAACATAATCTTATCACATAAAACATGTATAAAGGAAACATAACATTTCCACCTTTCAATAACAAGATATCAATACAACACATTGATACAAAAACATTATGAAAACCATTTTCAATACCAAAATAAAAGAAAAGTATAACATGGTATTTATTTTTCTTTTAAAAATAAGGTATGGCTTGTAGAAGAAGCCGAAACTCAAATAATGGCCACGGAGGTGGAGAAGTCGTTTTCACCTCATACGTAAGACAAAAACATTCCCTTTTGTCGTTTAGTAAAACGCTTCTTATAAAAAATATTCTTTTTTGGATAAACGTAAAAGTCAACGGGGTTTATAAACCATATATAAGAAGGTTGTGTATAAAACAAAATATGCCTCAATGAATGGATATTGAAACGAAGTCCCTTACAAAGACGGTATCCTTGGTTTAAGGATAAATCAATTATATAATTATGTGTGACAAAAAAAATACACAAAATATAAGTGGATATTAAGTGTAAAATAATCAAAGTTCATTCACACATATTAAAAGGATGACATATTCAATAACTACATGTTGAACCCAAAGAAATCGAAATTGGGTTAAGAAGTTCCCTTGACAGCCTAACGGTGTCACATCAAAATGAGTTGATGAGAGTTCAAAAAATGGTATCTCATCACTTGGACATAAAATTTACATCAATAAGGATATATGATAACATATCCCAACATTACAATACGTAAATTAAAAGACCCAACAAAAGTAGTCTTTTAAAAAGAGGAGGGTGAAAGGTTCCCTTACCGACAAGGGTATCTTTCGAAACATACACCTCGTGAAAGATGGACAATACAACATTGATGTAAATACACATAAAAGAAAGTATATTTTACAATGAATAAAATAATGGGCAGTACATACACCACTCAAAGGAAATTGTGGAAAATGTAGCATAAATCTCACGGGAATAAAAGTGAGATGAAAAATCCATTACGAAAACTCGGCAGCCTAACGGCGCCACAAAAAACATCCAAAAATGGATTGATGAGATCAAATAGGTTATATTATTAAAATAAAATTTACAGAAAGAGGAATATAAAAGAACAACCCCCATCATAACAAATAGGAGCTTAAAAGAAGTGACATGAAGGATAGTACTTAAAGAGAAATAGAGAGGTTAGATCTCTTACGAAAATTAGGCAGCCTAACAGCGCAACTCAAAACATCCAAAATGGATTGATGAGAGAGAATATGGTCTCTCATCATATGAACATACAAATTATAGTAAGAGTAATATAAAAGATCATCCCAATAACAAGAATGATGAGCTAAGAAGGAATGACATAAAATAGTGTACTTAAAAAGAAAGACAGGAGTAGGATCCCTTACCTTGGGTCCGACTTGACTCGATCGTTCTTTAACGTCCTGAATAATAAACTTGAGTTAATTTTCACTTTATTAAGAACCTTTTTCTAGGTCATTATTCCTTTTAGATCACCCATTTCCATGTTATAAACATTATATAATCAGTTAAGAGAGTAATGTTTGTTTTGTCGATATTTGGTTCTTAAGTCGAAAGTGGACTTCTTACAATTACATGTTGTTCATGTGGTCAAATGTTTATTATATCCAGAATTATATTCATGATTTGGATATCATATATATCATATATATCCAGAATATACATGTATTTATAATATTACATAATCATTTAGAGGTAAGAAATGAAATGCATCGTTCATGGAGACGGTAAGCCGTATGTACTCATGAACGCTACTATCATTTCTATGTCATATTAATGGAATTAAAACTAAATGAGAGGTATGTATATTTTAATTCCATAATTATATTCATCATTTAGATGTATCATTAATAATATATATCCATTATATACATGTACTTATAATAGTACATTACATTTGGGGATAAGAAATTAAATGCACTGTTCATGGAGATGGTAAGCCGTACGTACGCATGAACGCTACTTTCATTACTATTTCATATTTTTATGGAATGGAATAATAATTATATAGAGTTATATTTTAATTCCAGTATAACATCATATATAATAAGTTTAAATCCATCCTTTATACGTCCCACATATGGCAATAATGAATCCCATCACTTTGAGTGGGAGGTAGTCTACACTTCCTTAAATGAAGATATCGCGTTTACCCATAATGGAAACCATAAAGGTATGCCCAAAATGAAAAATAAAGAAGTTTAAGGAAAACATAAACATATTATATATCATATATAAATATAGTGTCATATTAATGGCCACCTTTGAAGGTGTTAAAAGAATGTTGAACAATCATCATTTCGGGAGGCCTAAATTCTCCATCCACGGAAACAGTATGTTCTTTAACCATTAGATGTAGGTGTGTGAAAGTGTAGCTTTAATACTTATTATAAAAACATCCTAGTATACTTTTGATACTGTATTTGTTACAAAAAAATGAATAAAAAGTGTTTAGGGGTTGGAGAAGCAAAATAATATAAAAGGACTCAAGTGAAGACATTACCTTAAAATCGGGTAACTCCCTCTGGTTTTAGCTCAAAGTCTTCATTGGATAGACTTATGCCCAAAGTGAGGATTTAAGGAGTAATATAGAGAAGTTTAGAGACAAAATGGGTATAGTTTGGCCGAGGCAAAGGCTTTGGGAGTGTGGGTAAGGAGGTAGATGTGGGGGCCTTTTATAAGAGGAGAGGAGGGACACTCTTGGAAGGTAAAGAAAAGTCACTTTATATTAAAATGGTATTCGGATTTAAGAGGTCCCACATTGATGTATTTCAAGGATAAGGTGATAAGGGTTCGAAATCCACTCATCCAATAGGTTTTGGACCGGTGTAGGTCTTAGATATTACATTATCATTCCATTTTATTTAAATCGTTAAATAATGAGGTCATCGCTGCATCATCATGATGTCATCAATAATTTAATTTATTTAATTTATAAAAATTATAAAAAAACTACTATGATGTAGGAACCCTTTTTAGATTTCCAATTAATATTTATAGTCAAAAATTGCATTTTTATAACCCCATGTAAAAAGTTTTTTAGTAAAACATTTCATGTTTGTCTCATTTTTACTTTAACTTTAAATAAAAAAATATTAATGTCATTTTCCAAACAAACTGGCTTCATGGGGTCCCCTAGTTGACCCATGGGTAGTATTGGTCGGCCATGAAACATCCAATGAGGTTAGGACATGTGTCAAGTTAATTTCATATTATTATAACATTATTTTTACCTTAAACTACACTAATTACCTCTAATCGCGATTAAAAATTTAATAAGTTACTATTCACCAAAAAAATTATTTTTATCCCATTGAACCAAATTTTACATCTTAATGACAACCATGTATGTCGGATTATTGAAATTCAAAACACAAAGATGGTAGAATTTCATTTAAACGGAAAAATCAGTTTTTATAAGTACCACTTAGTGGTTTCACTATTCATCAAAATTGAAGTTTTTCAGAAAATTCCCAAAAATCTCACCCTAAGCTATATTTGATATTCAGAATTCAAAAATGAAGTCCATTTTAAAAAATTCAAAACATATAAGTCACATTAATTAATTTAATAATAAATTCCCGCTGTCAGAGCAAATAGCGTGTTTTTATAAAACAATAAGTATCAAAAGATTGACACTAGTTTAAGTCTGATTTCAAAGTGAAATTAATTCCAATGACAACTATTGGATTTAATGGTACAAATATATTCTAATATCACTTTAAAACCAATTCAAAAGATAATATAATCATATAAATAAATTATATTAAAAAGTGGATTTGAATTAAAATAAAACATTTTACACTATTCATTAAAAAAATGAACATTATCGGAAAGATACCAAAAATTTACACAAAGTAAATTTTGATGTACCAATTCTTAATAAGAGTTTAATTTGGTCCAATAGAATTTATAAGAGGGAAAAAAACTATATTTAATGATGGTTCTCCATCAAAAGGTGATAAGTGAACCTTTAGTGAAAAACTAGGGCATATACGCCTAAAATTGAATTCTTTCCGTATTTTATGCCTTTATCTTTTATTGGATAAATGTAAAAACATTTAAAAACATATATAATCATATTTTAGTTATTTCTATCCATTCCTGTCAATACAACAGCTACATGTTAACTACCATTTAAAATAATATTGTTTTATTATTAGAGTGCAACGTATGATTACCAAGAAACTCGTTGTTGCGTGTTTGGTATGCCATCGAGCATAGAGTCCCCTTTAAATTCATATTAATATTTTATTCACAAATATGGATAAATATGAAAATTTCATATTCTTTATTTACCTGGGGTGTTACATCCTTCCCCCCTTTTGGGAATTGCATCCTCACAATTTTTAAAATTGAGCTTGGAAACATCCTTGAACATCCCACATCGGAACAAGAGTCGGTAAAAAAATCACTTTAAAATAAAGGAATATAAGTACAAATGTCACCTGAGTTAACCCATACTAGGAATCCATGTAGAAAAATATGGACATGGAGGAGAAAAAATAGTGTCATGTTCTGAGAGAGAGTGATAGAAAACATGTTTAGGAGAAAGTTAACCACAAGAAAATCACAAACTTGTGATGCGTTAAACGGAATTCGATTCCCCGGTAGGAAAAGTTAACAGAAAAATTTTTTGTTTTAAGTTACTCTTTATTGAGGAATTTATTCATAACGAAACATAATCACTTATCATGTTGACTTTCAACTTTTATTATATTCCTTACACAAACTCATATTTTTTCCAAAAGACGAGTCTTTAGGGAGACTTGTTCGCATTAAGAGTACTATAATCAACTTCTAGAGAATCACCTAATCCACCAAAGAGAACTATATACATCCCATGTCTTTAGGCTTTAACAAAACCAAAACCAAAAAGGTTAGTACAAGGTCAGATAATCCAGAAAAGGATAACCCATTAAAAAGAAAATCTATGCTTAATCACCAAAATTTGTCCAACAAAACCCAAAGTTCAACGAGGACCATCCGATAAAAAATTTGTCCCTAAAATTCTTCAAAGTAAACCAATATAAGATTGAAACCCAAATATTTGAAGGATTTAGTCACATAGTCTTCCAAGATAAATCGTAACATCTATCTCCAAACAACATCAGTTTCTCTTAATGTCTCGTATTTAAAAGTAATTATCCTAATCACATATCCTCCATGATAGGTTAATATATTTCCATAGATAACCCAAAATCAAATTACTCATAATTCATAAAATCATCTAACTAAAATGAATCAGTCAAACTAACCAGGGACTTCACGTAGTCTAGTGGTAGGCGATAAATACCAGTCGCACTTTGGTTGTGGGTTCGATTCCCGTAGCATTGTCCGACGCGATGGGTTGTCACACGGTCTGCCTATTGTCCTTTTTCCAAAACTATATAATTCTCAAATCATTCCCAGAAAGAGATAAAATCATCAAAAATAAACATAACATATTTTAACCTCATGTTTGTCTCATGCCTTTCATTTTCCATCATAACTTATAATAACCCATAATTACCTCAAAAGTAAGGATCATATAAACCCTAATGGTTACCTTTATAATTATTACTTGAACTTCCACATCGATTGGTCATCTCATACATGATTTATTATAGAACGTAAAAAGGTTCATGTGGTTGATCATGACTCCTTGATATATGGTTTAGAACAACCACGAGTTTCCTCATTGAATCCTCCAATTTATCTAGTATCTTAATCAGAGAACCACCACAGTTTCCTTCAAACCTGTTGTCTCTCTCGTACCTGCTAGATCCATCCATTAACTAAAAACAGAAAGGTCATTGTGAGTATATCAACAAATCCATCACATACTAATGAGGAAGATAGACACTATTATATACCTACTCATTCACTTTATCTAAAAATAGGACTTTTTCTGAAATCCTAACCATTATGGTAATGTCACTTATGCTTAAATAATACCCTAACCTCTAAAGTTATCTAAACCGGACTTTGATACCAACTATAAGGCCCCAGCCTTAAACCTTACTTAATCTTGAGTTATTACAATATTACACATTGAGGATCTTTTCAGGTTTAGAGTTTTAGAGAATTAGATCATGAAACATGCATTATATTCCACATTTAAACAAAGTGGTTACATAAAAGATAGTATTAATTCTTCCCATCAATGGAAACATATTTAAAATAAAACATGGATTCTTTCATGACACATACTTGATACTATCATCACATCGTGTAACTTTCCCTTGACCTGTGAAAAACATTTCAAAAACTTGGGATGAGCATAAAAAGCTCAGTAAGGGTTATAAAAATATGGAAAGGAAACATGAGTTCATATATACATAAGAATGAAATCATACTTTACCCATAAAACATAGGCACTTTAACATACCTCATCAAATCATGAATAAATCATAGAAATCATAAGACATAAAGGTAACTCGAGGCATTCATAACATTCTTACATAGGAAGTAACCCTCTTGGTTACGTTTGGAATACCCATCACAGTATATTCCGTAAATCTCTTCAGATAAACCTTAACGTTTCACTCTTTCGCGTTAACAAATGCATTGGAGAGCTATATCGGGCTCACCCGCCCTTAGTTTATCACGGAACCACCCGTCTTCCTAACAATTCCCAAGAACCATAACATAATCTTACCACATAAAACATGCATAAAGGAAACATAACATTTCCACCTTTCAATAACAAGATATCAATACAACACAATGATACAAAAACATTATGAAAACCATTTTCAATACCAAAATAAAATAAAAGTAAAACATGGTATTTATTTTTCTTTTAAAAAGAAGGTATGGCTTGTAGAAGAAGCTGAAACTCAAATAATGGCCACGTAGGTGGAGAAGTCGTTGTCGCCGCATACGTACGACAAAAACATTACCTTTTTTCGTTTAGTAAAACACTTCGTAATAAAAATATTCTTTTTTGGATAAACGTAAAAGCCAAAGGGGTTTAAACACCGTATAAAAGAACGTTGTGTATAAAACAAAATATGCCTCAATGAATGGAGATTGAGACGAAGTCCCTTACAAGAACGGTATCCTTGGTTTAAGGATAAATCAATTACATAATTATGTGTGACAAACAAATACACCAAATATAAGTGGATATTAAGTGTAAAATAATCAAAGGTCATTCAAAAATATTCAAAGGATGACATATTCAATAACTACATGTTGAACCCAAAGAAATCGAAATTGGGTTAAGAAATTCCCTTGACAGCCTAACGGTGTCACATAAAAATGAGTTGATGAGAGATAAAAAAAAGGTATCTCATCACATGGACATAAAATTTACATCAATAAGGATTTATGATAACATATCCCAACATAACAATATGTAAATTAAAAGACCCAACAAAAGTAGTCTTTTAAAAAGAGGAGGGTGAAAGGTTCCCTTACCGACATGGGTATCATTCGAAACATACACCTCGTGAAAGAAGGACAATACAACATTGATGTAAATACACATAAAATAAAGTATATTACACAATGAATAAAATAATGGGTAGTACATACACCACTCAAAGGAAATTGTGGCAAATGTAGCATAAATCTCACGGGAATAAAAGTGAGATGAAAAATCCTTTACGAAAACTCGGCAGCCTAACGGCGCCACATAAAACTTCCAAAAATGGATTGATGAGATCAAATAGGGTATCTCATTACAATAAAATGTACATAAATAGAATATAAAATAACATCCCCCATCATAAAAAAGAGTAGCTTAAAAGAAGTGACATAATGGATAGTACTTAAAGAGAATGAGAGAGGTTAGATCTCTTACGAAAATTCGGCTGCCTAACGGCGCTACTCAAAACTTCCAAAATGGATTGATGCGAGAGAATAGGGTCTGTAATCATATGAACACAAAAATTATAGTAAGAGTAATATAAAAAACAATCCCAATAACAAGAAATATGAGCTAAGAAGGAATGACATAAATTGTGTACTTAAAAAGAAAGAGAGGAGTAAGATCCCTTACCTCAGGACGGACTTGACTCGATCGTTCTTTAACATCCTGAATAATAAACTTGAGTTAATTTCCACTTTATTAAGAACCCTTTTATAGTTCATTATTCATTTTAGATCACTTATTGCCATGTTATAAACTTTATGTAATCATTTAAGTTAATAATGTTGGTTTTGTTGATATTTGGTTCTTAAGTCAAAACTGGACTTCTTACAATTACATGTTGTTCGTGTGGTCAAATGTTCATTATATCCAGAATTATATTCATGATTTGGATATCATATATATCATATATATCCAGAATATACACATATTTATAATATTACATAATCATTTATAGGTAAGAAATGAACTGCACCGTTCATGGAGACGGTAAGCCGTACGTACGCATGAACGATACTTTAATTTCTATGTCATATTAATGGAATTAAAACTAAATGAGAGGTATGTATATTTTAATTCCAGATTTATATTCATCATTTAGATGTATCATTCATCATATATATCAATTATATACATGTACTTATAGTAGTACATTACATTTGGGGATAACAAATGAAATGCACCGTTCATAGAGACGGTAAGTCGTACGTACGCATGAACGCTACTTTCATTTCTATTTCATATTTTTATGGAATGGAATAACAATTATATAAAGGTATATTATAATTCAAGTATAACATCATATATAATAACTTTAAATCCATCCTTTATACGTCCCACATATGGAATTAACGAATCACATCACTTTGAGGGGGTGGTAGTCCGTACTTCCTAAAATGAAGATATCGTGTTTACCCATAATGGAAATCATAAAGGTATGCCCAAAATGAAAAATACAGAAGCTTAAGGAAAACATAAAAATATTATATATCATATATAAATATAGTGTTGTCTTAATGACCACCTTTTAAGGTGTTAAAATAATGTTGAACAATCATCGTTTCGGGAGGCCGAAATTCACCATCCACGGAAATAGTATGTTCTTTAACCATTAGATATAGGTGTGTAAAATTGTAGCTCGAATCCATCATATAACAACATCCTAGTATATTTATTATACTGTAGTTGTTACAAAATAAATGAATAAAAATAGTTTAGGGGGTTGGAGAAGAAAAATAAAACTAAAGGACTCAAGTGAAGACATTACCTTAAAATCGGGTAACTCCCTTTGGTTTTAGCTCAAAGGCTTCCTTGGGAAGACTTCTGCCCAAAGTGAGGCTTCAAAGAGTAAGAAAGGGAAGGGGAGAGACAAAATGGGCAGAGTTTGGCCGAGCCAAAGGCTTTGGGAGTTTGGGTAAGGAGGTAGAGTTGGGGGCCTTTTATAAGAGGAGAGGAGGGGCACTCTTGGAAGGTAAAGAAAAGTCACTTTATTTGAAAATGGTATTCGGATTTAAGAGGTCCCACATTGATGTGTTTTAAGGATAAGGTGAAAAGGGTTCTAAATCCACTCATACAATAGGTTTTGGACGTTTGTAGGTCTTAGATATTACATTATCATTCCATTTTATTTAAATCGTTAATTAATGAGGTCATCACTACATCATCATGATGTCAAAAATAATTTAATTTATTTAATGCCTAAAAATTATAAAAAGATACTATGATGTATGAAATCTTTTTATCTTTCCAATTAATATTTATAGTCAAAAATCTGATTTGTATAACCCCATGTAAAAATTTTCCTAGTAAAACATTTCATGTTTGTCTCATTTTTACTTTAACTTTAAATAAAAAGATATTAATGTCATTTTCCAACCAAAGTGTCGTCATGGGGTCCCCAAGTTGACCCATGGGTTGTCTTGGTCGGCCATGATATATCCAATGAGGTTATTACATGTGTCAAGTTCATTTTATATTATTAAAAAATTATTTTTACCTTAAAATACACTAATTACTTCTAATCGCGATTAAAAACTTAATAAGTTGTTATTCACCAAAAAATTATTTTTATCCCATTGAACCACATTTTACTTCATAATGACAACCATTTATGTCTTATTTTTGAATTTAAAAACACAAATATGGAAAAATTTCATTTAAACGGAAAAATCAGTTTTTATAAGTATCACTTAGTGGTTTCACTATTCATCAAAAATTGATGTTTTTCAGAAAATTCCCAAAAATTCACCCTAAGATATATTTGATATTCTGAATTCAAAAATGAAGTCCAATTTACAAAATTCAAAACATATAAGTCACATTAATTAATTTAATAATTAATTCCCGCTTTCAGAGCAAATAGCGTGTTTTTATAAAACAATAAGTATCAAAAGATTGACACTAGTTTAAGACTGATTTAAAAGATTAATTAATTCCGACGACCACTATTGGATTTAATGGTAAAAATATATTCTAATTTAACTTTAAAACCAATTAAAAATATAATCTAATAATATAAATAAATTAGATTAAAAAGAGTTTTTGAATTAAAATACAACATTTTACACTATTCATTAAAAAAATGAACTTTATCGGAAAGATACCAAAAATTTACACAAAGTAAATTTTGATGTATCAATTAATAATAAGAGTTTTATTTGGTCCAATAGAATTTATAATAGTGAACAAAACTATATTTAATGACGGTTCGCCATCAAAAGGTGATAAGTGAACCTTTAGTGAAAAACTAGGGCATATACACCAAAAATTGAATTCTTTCGGTATTTTATGCCTTTATCTTTTATTGGATAAATGTAAAAACATTTAAAAACATATATAATCATATTTTAGTTATTTCTATCCATTCCTGCCAATACAACGGCTACATGTTAACTACCATTTAAGATTATATTATTTTATTATTAGAGTACAACGCAAGATTCCCAAGAAAATCATTGTTGCGTGTTGGGTACGCCATCGAGCATACCATCCCCTTTAAAGACATATTAATATTTTATTCACAAATGTGAATAAATATGAAAATATCATATTCTTTATTTATTTGGGGTGTTACAATCTGGGTCTCTAAGTAAAAATCCATGGAATTTGTGCAGAATACAGGGGGACAAGATGAGGTATAATGAAGAAAATAAAGGGGGGTATAAACATGAAAACATGGATTAACCATAATCATTATTTTTTATTTCTTTGTATAACTGATATAAAATGAAACTACCACAGTAAATTCAACTTAAGTTTTATAGGAGGTGGGAAATCTATCATGAATATCTTCTGACATCTAGTTTTGATACGTTTTGAATATTCCACATCCATGTACAAAAAAATTTCTTTTTTAAAAAAAATTGAAAAGTTAAAATCTTTAAGTTGAATACCATTTGAAAACACCTTCTCAATCAATGACCCATCCAAAAATGTTTTGAAAAATCATCAAAAAAATCCCATTATCTATCTATTTTATAGTGGTAAAAAATTAAAAACTAGAACCATCATCAGTAAGTACTTTCATGGATCTCATTTGAATAATGGTTGCAGTGTCACCAACATTCATATACCATACAAAATACAATGTATGAATGAATCAGAATTGGATTACAATTTTGTTATATCATTTTGAACAACATTATCAAGACACAATTTTATCTTCTCTAAAAGTAGTATAAAACAAAAAAATAACTCATCTGGTTCCAGAAATGTGAGAAATAGCTATCCCAAAAATGAGTGGTCCTTTGATTCGCTTTACTTTATCACCATAAAACAAAACCCTCAGTTGAATACCAACAAAACAACCCAAAACATATGTGAATCGAATGTCAAATACAATGATTCATAACTAATTTTCAATGTAATTAATTCTTATAAATCACAATATTTTGGGTTATAGAATAAATGATATTACAAAATCCATCTAAATATTTTTTTAAAACATCTAGGAATAAAAAATTATTATCATTCAATGATAAAACACATATTTATTAATGATCATGGTAAAAATTATTTCTATGAATAATTATTAACCGTTATGCTCCATGGTAAATAGAGAAACAATGGAACCATTCATGATGATAATATAATTATATTGACTCCAAAACAAAAAACATTTTCCCGATCAAAATAATTTTAGTTTTTATACGATTCCAATGAAACTAAACACTCTATTCCATATTTTTTTATATTAGTAATTTTATTTGTTTTTTAAATGTGTTACTTCAGCAACTCAAATTGTGTTTACACTAATATTGGATGAGGAACAGTATATATTTATACAATGTAATTATTCACTGTAATGTTCTTAATGATAAGGCGGGAAAGTTGAGTATGATCAATGATCACATTATTGATAACATGACTCAATTGAGAATCCACGATTTTACTGATTTTTTATGTATGAATTTCATGTTTCATGGATAGAGAAAGTGATAAATGTTGGAAGACCAAATGGAAAATAAAACAAATAAGAATAGAGGAATATGGTTCACCTTTGAAAAATTATTTGTCTAGAAATTCATGTACCTTGAATTACTATTCTATTACATATTTTTATTATTTTTGGTTGTGAATTTTAGTATTATTTTATGAAAAATATATAAATCCATTAAGGTTCTATGTGTGTAGACTTATACGAAAGTTGAATGTGAATCTTATTTCACACAAATTCAGAATGGTGTATGACTTTTCTATTAAACCAATGTTTATGATTTGATGGACATGTTAACAAATATGTTTTTTTTAGTTACATATGGGTTCACTCTTAATATGAATATTTGTCCTCTAGAAAAAATAATGTAAAAAAAAATGATTCAATGTTTTATTTTACATTCCCATGAATTTTTTTCACTATTTGTTCATATTTAATGATATTTTTTCAGGATTTTGATAATGTAGTTAGGGTTACATGTACTAGAATAACTTTAAAATATTGTTGATAACTATATATATATTTTGTGATGATTTTAATTTAAAAAAACTTTCAATTTTGATTTTGGGTATACATGTTAACTTCTATTGTAAAGTTAATTGAATATACTGATGGATTTATAAGTATTGATTAAGATTAAATTATTTTTTAAAAAACTTATCACTTCAATAAAATGATGTAAAATATGTAATATAATCAACTATAATAGGAAAAAAATGTAACCAGTGCATGATAGAAAACCCTTTTTCACAAATAAAATGAAAAAGTTTAATCTATAGTCCAACATTTGACCATGTGGTATCATTTTAAAAACATTTAACCAGATAAAAAATTAATTTTAAATTAATCTAGATAAAAACTTTCAGGGTCTAACCAAGCAATAAGAAGCTTGAATTTAAAATAATACCAATTAGGCACATAGAGCCCATACCAGAATATATTATTTTATTTTCCCTTGACATTGATTATAATAAAAGATTCAAAAATAGTCTCTTGATATTCAACATCTATAGAATCAACCATATTCAATATAAATGTCACAATCAAACCAGATAATGAAATTTCGTTCCTCTCCATCACAACATTTGCTGATGTCAATGACCTCCACTACCCATATCAAACTGAAGACCCACCATCCATGTCAGAATAAAATAAATATACCCCATGGGGTTTCATATTTCATGTGTTATTTAATAATAACCACTCTAAGGATATATAAAAACACCATAGATCTCTGATGTGCCAAAATAAGACAACACCAAATCACCAAATCACCATATAACCAAATTAATGATTATTGGTTGTTGGATGAGAGACTAGTGAATAAATTTTATGTCCTACAATTGGGATATAATTAAAACATATATTAATGATAGGTTCATGTTGGTACATTATAGTAAGAATAATACAAATTACGTTTTCAATTGATGAGTAAATTTTGAAGGTTCAATTTGACTTCTTAGTTATCAGCAGTTTTATACCTTTTAATATGTATATATATACATGGGCATGTGTATATGTGTATATATTTATATAATTAATTAATTTATATAAATAATATATTTTTAAAATTATACTTGTTTCAATTCAGTATAAAAATAGATATTTTATTGACAAATAATGTGTTAAAATTAAATTGATAAAAAAATATATTCTGTTTTTTCAAATAAATTTTATTATTCAACCATTTATTGTAATATGTTTTTATAATAGTAAACTATTTATTAGTAATGTTAATTAATGGTAATATATTAATATTCCGGTAATATAATTTTCATTATTTTACTGATAATGGAAAATATTTCAATATTATTAAAATATTTTTTGGCATAAGAAAATTAATATCAACAATAGTAAAAACCATTTCTTATATATTAAATACATACTATTAAAACATAATATCCATGGCAATTACTGATTTCTTTAAAAATATTATACGTCACTAAAGGATTTTTCTATAGGTAATTATTTTGTAGTGAATATGTCATATTTCAAAGATAATAATGTGATAGGAAGAATATCTATTTTTAACATACTTTGTTAAAAAAATCCTATAATGATTTTTCAAAAATTTCCATTAGAAATATAATTTATAGATGATTGGAAATATAGTATTTAACTTTCCCATATATTCTATATAAAACTATTCTATAATATGTAAAACTATCAATGTATTTACTATCACTTTGATTTAAAAAATATAAAATCATTTGGTGTAAAGGGGGATATTTTTCAGAAAACTATTATTTAATTCATAATAACTATTCATTTTAATTCCTTAAAATAATATTTAATGATTAATTATTTAAATAAAATATGTAGATTATATATGAAACAATATTAATTTAAACCCATATATTGATTATTAATAGTCATTTAATTAATGTATGATCATCATATGGTTGGAATATTTGTTTCTTGAGAACCTATTTTTCGAATGGTTTTATGGGTATATTTTTAAATTAAATTTTGAATCATGTATAAAATTATTTGATAAAATGAATTCCATATTTTTAATTATTATAATTAATATTAGGTAATGTGGTGAAATTATTTTTTCCTATAATTAATAAAAAAACAGTTAAATTAGTTGCAATGGTTATAGTCCAAATTGGCTTACAATGGATTAATCTATAAATAAAAGGGTTACAATGACCACAGAACGTTATGAAATACCATTTATTGGTTTACTTTCAACCTTACCCATACCAAATTCAAATAATATTAATTTTAGGTCCAATTTTAATATAAATTTAGTTGATATTATTTTAAAATGTAGGAATCTTACATGTGTGTCACTCACCTCATTTATAAAAGTGTGCATCATCCCCTTACATGTTCACACATATTAATAAATTTTCTCAACCAAAAATAGAAAAACCTATCTACTACATAATTTAACAAATTATTCTTTTTTTGAAATATAATACCAACCCAAGGTTTCTTAATAAAAGGTCCAAATGTTGGTTTGCAATATAAAGATAATCATCTCAACCAAGGTCTTTCTTCTAACCTATTATTTTACCTATTTAATATATTAATTAATAATTTCAATATAGTAAGATAATTATAAAACATATAAATGGAAGTTACTTTTTTGAGTAATAAGTTTCCATCACATTCTTTTTGAAAAGGGAATCAAACCCATTGCTCGTGTGTGTGGATGGTTTGTGCCTCCTGAATCGATATAATTTATTTTGATCACCGAATCCGATGGATATTCATAATTATGGAAAAAAATGAATATAAATGATAATTATGAAATTATATTTAATCATTATATTTAATATATCATATATTTTTTCCCATTCACCCATTATAGAAATGATAATATTGATCATGTGTTTGTACAACCTACCACCACCAAGAAGTGATGTTATTAATTTCCCATGTTCAAATTTTAGGAATGATTAACATGTATATTATGAATAAATGTGATATTTATAAATTTAATATGATTCTTAAGATTATGGAACTATATCCCATTCATGATAATCAGAACATCCATGACAAAACCTTTTTGAGAAAATGATTCAGTTAACACCTAAAAGTGGTAATAATGAAATATTTCTAAAAAATTGGCGATAATAGGTTTTAATAGGGTCATATATTATATTATATATATTAATATATTTTTTAATAAATTAATAGTGGTTAAAACAATTTTACTATAGTTCAAATCATTTTCATCTAAAGAGATCCCTGAGGTAAGTGGTTTTTCATCAATTTAGACTCTACTATGTCATATTTATTAATATGAACCTATTAAATTTTATGTGTTTTATCTACTACCCAATTTTATATTTAACATGATAAAATATTTATTCATGATGATTATTGTTTTAATTCAATTATATTATTTTTATGGATTGTAATATAAATGTTAACAACGATGTGAGGATTAATATGACGATATCATTTTTAGAATTGACATTATTTTCTTCTAAACAATGTTATAATCCATACATCATAAAATACATCTATTTATTTTCATTTGGGAATTTATGTATTTTCAATATTTTCTTTGAAATTTTCCTCTCTTTTCCAATCAAATCAAGTAAATAAATGTTAATAACAAAAAACAAAATTACTTTTTTTATCGGAATTATTTTTCTTCCAAGTCCATATTTTTTATATTTCATTTAAAAATGTACTTTATTTACTAAAATTATTTATTAATGAATAGTTATGTTATAATTAATAATTTTATGCTTTTAAATGAATATTTATATTTTATAAAAATGTTTAATTTTAAAATTTCATTGAAAAAAATCAAAAGGAATTGTTTTTTGTCTATTGAATTAATAAAAACCCACCACCATAACAATTTTATAATATTTATCATCCTTTAAAAATATATGTTTATTTTAAAGATAAAAATCTTTATTGAATTATTAATTTGATATTTCACTTAATATTTATTTATTTATTTCACTGGACATTATTTTTAGTATAAAAATTATATATTTTATTAACAATTGGTTATCTCACATCTCTTATTAATTTTCTCCTCATTAATATTCTATTAAAAAAATACATTATTATTATCATTTAACATTACATTAATTATAAATATCCAAATTTTTTGTATCATGTATATGATTATTTCCTAAACGATATACCTCTTTTTATATACCGTGTTTTTCTATGTGTGTTATTTCATTGACTGGGGGATGTCTTCATAAATACATATTCTTTACCCAATACATATATTTGTTAATAAAGGATTTTGTTTATGAATTTATTAGATCATTATATATATGGGGAAGACACTAGACATGTAATAATGGGTGTAGTCAGAATATTGATATCCTTAATATGTATCGATGGGTCGTATGGTATAAATAAATCCACCAAATTAAATCAGTTTTTAGACTATACCTTCCAATCGATTAACATGTCCTAGAAAAGGTGTTTGATTATATAAATAGCATTACTTATAACATCATGAAATAAAATATTATACATTTTTTAATTTAAAATTATTATATTATCAACCATGATATCATTGCGTTGATATTTTCTATGTAAGCATTTCATACTCAATTAATTGATTACATTCAATGCGTTTTTCGTATTTTACCTTTATATATTGATTATTACTTATTTAACCATGATAAATTCAACTGTACGTAATATTTACATAGAATTTGACACCCCGATCATTTATTTCTAATTCCATAGGATATGAAAAAATAATTATTTGAATGAGTTTAAGGACGATTAATTTTTCCTATTTTATTTTTTATATTTTGTATCCAATGTAATAATTGGAATCACATATGTATCTAGTTATTCATAACTAATATATTTATCAATCCTTTGTGATGTTATCCCTTGTCACACAGTACAAGGTAATAAATTAACAACTATCTCGAGGCTACCTGATTTAGGGTTGTCACAGAATTCCTCAAAATACCCTTCATAGTTGAGTTTTTCAATTTCACTGCAACAACTCTATAATATCAATAATATGAATTAATTATCCTTTATTTTTTATTTTAAATGAAATTTATATATCTAAATACTTTCAAACATGAAAATTATATAGTATATACTTCTACATGTGGGATATTTGATGATGTACATCAGTTGGAATGGTCTGGTGACATACATGAATGATATTACTTTACTCCAATCCAATATAATATTTTAAATTACCCAATGTACCTCAGATATTAGTTCAATTTATTTCAAAATATAATCACCCATTTTCAAGGAGATATCCTTATGAATATATAGTCACCATTTTAGAAATAATGATCCTTCCTTCAATGTTAAACATTAATTTTGTAACAAATGTTTGTTTCAATAATAATATAATTAATATATCTTACATCCACTGAGGTCTAACCCACAAGTTCTACGCCCAAATTATTTGTTCTATAACATCATCACAATTAGTCATAGTCTAAAATATATTTTCAAACATGGATTCAAATGGTATCAATTGAATGCTGGATTGGTAACTATTATTGCATGAAACCATACCAAAAATAAAATATCAATCCCATCATCCGTGAAAGGCATGTGAGCTTTAATATATCATGTAATATAATGCTTGGATACTGATTTTAGTTAGTCTATTTTCTTATTGTTGAAATTTTGTGCAAATCATAACATCTATATTTAAATACCTATAGAGACTACTATATATTTGAAATCTCAATCATTGATTAAGATCAAATACTATTGGAAATGGAATATTGTGATGTCTCACAACTCAATTATCATATGACATAGTATAATGTTCCAAAGGAGAAAATATTAATATTTCAGGAAAAAGGCATCCCATTGTAATGATATCTATACTAAACCATATTTCATTTTACCCATACGGTGTGTTAGGAAGACTTTCAATGAAATACATTAAAATATTATCTCATTTACACTTTTTTGAAAGTAAAGTTTTAAATTTATTTTTTGTATTTTCATTTCATTATAAACTTGTTTTTGAATAAAAAATACTATTTTATAATATATAATCTCTCACATCATGTTGACCCAACAAGAATTCTCATGTACATATGAATACATCTTGGTTTTGAATGGATTGATAAATAATTTTAACCAATCATCTCTATTTATTAAATAATTATTATATTCTAGTATTTATGGAACTCAAAGCCACATTCCAAATAATAAATCATTATCTTCATCATAATAAACATTTGTAATTTCCCATATCTCACATCATATTGATTTTTTCTATGAAATAATTATCATATTTAATTTTATTAATCATATATAATTGTGAATGGTGGGTAATTTCATGTAATTAATGTTATTTTTCACATTGATTATAGTACCCATGACTATAATTTGAAAATCGATATGAATTTGAGAATTATAAACCATCATTATGGATAAGATATCATCATCTTTTCTATAAAATGAATCTACTAGAATATTTTTTTCCTCATATGATAATGTAAAGAAAAATAAAAAATGTCAGTATTTGAATCAATTTAATTTTACTAATTTTATTATACATAGGAGTAAATATATTTTTTAATATATTTATTTTATTCCACATGTGTACATTTGAGTTTTATTATTTGAATTGGATTATACATTTCATTGGTTAAATGGGTCATTTAATGAATTGTGGTTAAGAATATAACCCAAAAGGATTGGATACTAATAAAGTTTTACTGTAGATGATGTTTTATGTATGGAATGGGGATATCTATAATTAAAAGAAACTAATGATATATTGGGTGGTCAGGTTTTTATCATATATTAATAATCCAATTAGTGGATATGCATGGTTGACTGCTTTACTATAGGTATCCATCAGATAGATGGTGGAGGTTTGGAATGGAATAATCCACTTCTTCAAGCCACTAGTAGGTAGATGGCCTCAACTAACTCATCGGTTGAGGTTTTAAGGTGAATAATTATAATTATTCACTCTCATGTTTAAGAGGGAAAACACTTATTTTCCTCACATTTTGGAATCATATGATCGTTGGATACCTAACATATCTTCCTTTTTTTCATTATTATGGGTTGGTCTTGAATTTTTTTTCATAGTGTTCCACAGTAATATTATCCTTATGGTGATCCACTTTCATCTCCTCCACGACACTCTGAAATTTTTTATTCTCTATTTAATATTGATTTGAGAGATAATTTTAGTGCAAGATAATGGAATAGTATCAATTTATGAGGCCTATATTTATCAAAGATAATGTACATACCAAAAAAATGATTCTATATCATCAGACATCGTTCATATAGTGTTAAGTAGTCAAGTGAATTTTTCATGGGTTTGGTATAAATTATATTTTTTTACTAATAATTTTTGTTCCAAATGATATTACATTGACATGGGTTAGTGATGGAACCTTAGCGTAGGAATTTAAATGATCTTTGGTCATGAATTAGGTGTTGTTGGAGTACCTAATGATTTATTCTCTAGTAATACATAAGTTCATTGACACAATTATCTAGTTTTTTGTTATTAATTAATTATATTATGATTATAATTAGTTATAATTGTTTTTTTGAATTTTATATAGGATCATTGATGGTTTATTTTAGCTGTTGGTCTTGGAAAATCATGGGTTGTGGCCACCACGATAAGGTATAATGAGATGATGCGTCTCGAGAGGTTGGTAGTTCCTCTAATTAAACCATTTTCTTGTTTTTTCTAATTAAAATTCATCAGTTTTAAAGTCTCATAGACATTATAATGATAACCCAAAAAACTATATGAATACTTGTTTTATGTATTTACCCTAGTTAGAATCCTTTTTTAAATGTGTTATAGTCATATCGTATAAGAATTTTCCAATGGGAAACTATGCATGGTACTGCACCCTAATTAGACTAATGGAATCTTTTGACTCTTACAATTGTGAATATGAGCTTTGGCCAATATTGGGAATTGTTAAATGACATTATTTATTAATTAGAGTGTCAGTAAGAAACATATAAAGTATTTTCACTTACATATTGTGAGTGTAACCATATATAGTAAGATATTAAAATTGTGTGAATCATTCTTGAAATTATAATGATTAAATGTTATCCTCAATAAGACAATGAAATGGGTGATAGGTTTTGAAATCATAATTCATTAATAAAAAATCAAATATTTCATGGTGACCTAGAGGTGTTATGTGACTTTTATATCTTGGTGTAACTCTTATCAATGAAGTATATAATGATGTGAACCTAATAGTGAGTGGTTAAATGATAACAAAATTAATTATTATCTAGTTAATGGAATGTTGTAAATGGAAATATCATGTTATATGTATGTCACTATTTTGGAAGTAATGAATGAATTGTATAATTATGTAAAATGAATTATTGTTTCACTAATGATGTGCTTTGAATTCCACTGATAAAAATTTAGGGATTTCATATGTAATTTTTTGGTGTAAAATACCATAAGTGATCCATGGAATCTTATAGGGATCTCAAATAAATTATTCTGTATAAAGACACACTTTGAATAATTTTTGGTTGATTATATGGAATTCCTTGAGTTGGAAACTATATTCTTAATAGATTCATTATCATGGATTCCATGGGAAAAGAACCACTTTGATTTAGGTAATTTATTATTTATTGAATTCCATAAATTAATGTTTTTGATTCTATCCAGGTAGCCTTGTTCAATGATTCAGGATGAGATACCCATATTAGGCTTGATATATTTTGGTGGAAATTTTTTGGTATTAGAATTGGATTCAAATAATGTTCTTCATCTGAATGTCAAAGAGACTTCCTTTCGTTTAGATTGGTACATTGGAATTATTATATTTCCAAGGGTCACCCACCTTGGATTCCTAATTGTATTTATTGATTGGGAATTCCTTGTTGTGGTATGTTGATTCTGAAGGATTATTTATAATGTTGTCTTCTTGATAATATACCGTTGATACCATCAATATTTTATATATACCAAGATAAAAAAATTAACAACTAGGGATGAAGAAGGTATTAGATGGATGTTGGGTATCACCACTATTCACTGGGATCCAGGGATGTTACTCTACCCATTTATATAAATTGTCGAATTTTTATCTATATAAATGATTATTTATAGAAATTTTGTACGAAATATTTTATTAATGGGATAATGCAGGGACACCATTGGTGGTACCCTATTGATACACTACCACAAAATAATCAGGTTACCAAGTAACATGGCTACATGAGTATATATTACTATGGAATTTCATGTTTAGCTCTCGGAAAATCATGATGTCATTTATTACTAGGTTTTTATGTTAGAGCAGGTGATTTGGGGCAACATATGAATCAAGACCATTTTTTTATTCTTAAAATTTTTTATTTGGGATTAATTAGGAGTTATTTTTCATTCAACAACCTGAATCATTGTACTATTTTTTATATGGAATTTATGTCTTATTTGATTATTTTCATAAATTTACTAGGTGTCGTTACATTTATATCCTTATTTATACGTTTAATCTATTTGGTATTATTTGTGTTATTAATTTACCGTGATATGTGTGTATATTATGCCAATATTTTCCATATTAGACTAGAGATTCTATTTATAACCCTCTAGTATATCGGGAGGTGGAACTAAGTATCAGTATTGACCTTCATTCCAAGCACCAAATATAAGTCAGGGGTAGCAATGCACTAAAAGATGGTATATTAGTGTTTATTTTTACTATTTTTGGAAGGTATAAAATAGAAAATGAATATTTTAGGATAGGTTATAAAGCTCGTATCGGGTACTATTTACCCCCACATATATGGAAAAATAATTTTGTAGGGATGGTATTTTTATTTGTACTATTCACTTTTAATTTTGACCATATTTCACATTGTTTGATGTACTTCAAACTGAGGATAATGGTTTGTGAGATTTTATATGTTGTCCATGTATGGAAATAAATGGTGTGTGGATTAATAATTTTAGGCAATTAATATTTACATGTAATTTGTATGATGTTATATTTTTTATTATATTTTTACAAAGGTGGTAGAGTTGTTCAATTATTTGAAGTGTCTACGACCATTTATAATGTGTTTATGTATAACTGTATTGCATCCAATTCAATTACCAAGTGTTTAAATTGAAAACAAATTATAAATCTCTTTTATAATTGTTTCTTAATTTTTATATGGATTTTTTTGTTTAAAAAAAATTTCAGAATCAGTGGAGTTTTTATGGTTTCCTATATATTATATACATTAATATTACATCAGTTTAAATTAAAATTCATTAAATTTAACAATAATAAATTCATGAGGATAGTAGAGGATATGTTTATTTGAAAATAGGTATATGTAAATAAGTAATATTTAAAACATCTACATCATTTCCAATATATATCATTACAATTGTAATCCTTCATAGACTTATCATACCTAAAATATTTCATAGTATTCTAGGGAAGGGAAAGATAATAATTCATGATCCAATATGCTCTATAAAGGAAAACATAAGAGATGTCAGTAAATGGTCATAAGTTAGAATAGCGGCATACTGATGTGATCATGAGTAATAATAATCACACCTAATGATTCAATGATAATTAATAACGAGACATGGATTATAGGTTTTTCAAATAAATGACATAATACATGAGAAAATGGAATCATCAGTAAACAATAATTAGCTATGAAAATATATCATAAGAATATTACATTTTTTTACTATTTACATAAGAATATATCATTATTTATATAGTTTAGTCTCACTAAAAAGACTATCATAGTGGATCAGGTTTGTAAAAACCCAGGATTTTATGAGAATTATTATTTTTTAATTTCATTGATGCCTTGTGTTGTACACGACACCAAAATTATCTTGTTCTATACGCAACACTGTATACACAACACAAATCTTGGCTCGTATTATACAAAATATCATGTTCGTATGATATAAGTTATTCTACGCAACATTGAGTGTATATATATATATATTAAATGTATAAATGAAATATGGTTGGAATCTATTATACACAACAACAAAGGAATCTTTCACTACATGCAACGCTGACATGGATTGCATTATATGCAATCGCGACCTTCCACGATAGTGCGTGTTGTACGCAATACCGAGTTTCACTAAACAATGATATGTTATTAAAATATTATATAAACTAGCCGTTATGAATAGTAGTAACCACTTTTCGAAATTTAATAAATTTTATCTTTCAAAATGGACTTATTTTTTGGATTCAGAATATCGAAATTTGCCTAGGGTAAATTTTTGATTTTTTTCTGAAAACTTTCAATTTTTGATAAATAGTGAAAATAATGGGTTACTATTTAAAAACTGACTTTTAATTTAAATAATAATTTATTTTATTTAAATTTATTTTAGTAAAAATTTATACATAATACCTATATAAGTTCAATGTAATTCATTGTAGTGATTTTATAATAATTTTAGATATATAAAAATTTTATTGAACTTTTCACTACCTTTTACCTACCTCCAAGGAGCTTTTTCGAAACTTACATAAAACATTATTTTATCGCTTCTGTGAGTGGAATTTCAAAAATCTGAGAGACACGGTTAATATCAGGTAGTAAAATGTGGTTCAATAAGATAAAATTAATTTTTGGTGAATAGTAACTTTTTACTTTTATTTACCACGGTTAAAAGTAAATAGGGAAATTAAGGGTAAAAATGTTATTATTATTACCATAACACATGTCCTATTTCTATTGGATATGTTTAATTCGACCAAAAACACCTTTAGGAATAAAATATTTCCCTTTAGGTCTACATGGATTAGATTAGGACATTTATTATTATTTTATTTAAAGAAGAGTTAAAATAGTTAAAATCAAAGTTTAATACCTAAAACATATTTAATATAGGGTTATAAATAAGCTAAATTCGACTATAAATATTCATAAAAGATAGAAAATATTTACTAAATAATGGTATTTTATTTATAATTTTTATAAATTAAATATTTTATTTTATTTATGACACAATGTTGATGCAGTTATTACATTATTAATGAAATAATTACATAATTGATGTTATAAATACCCAAATAAATATAATTTGAGACTTTTTATGAATTTAACTAATTTTATAAGTTAATAAGATATGTTAGTATTGATTTAAGTAGATTTTTTTTGAACTAATCATGCTATTATGAGTTTTACAAAAATCCATTACCAAATAGTGTAAAAATTGACATAAAATAGTTTTTAAAACAAATATTATATTATTAATTGTTATTTTATTCCTAAAAATCAGTGGTTCGGAAAAATGACATAGATAAGGATATATATATTAATAATGAACCACTTGGGGTTATTTTGTCTTGTTATAGTGTGTTTATTAACCATAGAGTGTATGATAACAAGAAGACATGGTAAAAGTTAAATTATTTAACAGTGTTAAATCTAAATGATAAGGTTAAAATAGTAACCTAAACTTGTCTAAAACCTATTGGTTAAGATTATTTCGACCCATCCCCACTTTATCTTAGAAATAAATTAATTTTGAGCAATTATAAACCAAATATAACTTTATTGTAAAATAATATTTTAACTTTTTCCAATGGTTCCCCTCTCCTCCCTTATAAAAAGGGCACACCTTCCCTCTTCTCTTCACAGCCTATTGAGACTTTAATCTTGGACAACCCATACCAATTCATTTTTTCAACCTATCTAGTTATATCATATTGTTTATTTTTTTCTCAAAAGACCAACTCTATTTCTCTAAGAAGAAGTTTAAAGGAGGTTTGTCGAGGAAGAGGTAATCTCTTCTACCGACTCTTTCTAGTTTCTTTCGTCCTCTACTTCATCTTCTTTAGTTGTTTCAATATAAAGTAATAACATTAGTATTAAATATATAATTATATGTTATTATAAAGATTAAACAACCCTATTTCACCTTCTATCCATCCTACAGAAAACGAAATCACCGCGCGTGCGTATGAACGGAATACCGTCTCTGCGTCGTGGTGTAATCAGTTTTTTACACCACCACCTTACATCGATGGGTATAATGGTGTAAATAATAACTATATATGATTTTAGCATCATTATAATTCAATGATATTATATCATCCACTACAATTCCATTCAATAAATATGGGAACGATATCTTCGCTCGTGCGTACGTACGGATTACCGTCTCCATGACGCGATGAGATTCATTTCCCATGTAAACAATTCAAGAATGACTGTAAAGTATATATAATAAGTAATCATGAAATACAAGACATAATAATTCTACTGGATTTTTGTATATATATATGTATTTCATCTACTTAATTCCATTCAATTCAGTAAGGAAACTAAAAAACAATGTTCATGTGTACGTACGACATACCGTCTCCATGAACGGTGTATTTCATTCCATTTATCGATCTATTATATATATGTATATTCTGAATATATATTGTATATAAATAATGTCTTATATTCTGTAATTACGTAATCATTATCTATGTAATCATATTAATAATTACAATTCAAAACATGGATAATAAATGAAACGATTTGACCCAAAATGCTACTTTAACATGAAAATAACAAATGAATGGATAATATAAAGTCGTAAGTGAATCATATATGATATCATAAGTATTATTATGGTTCTGTTACAAGTTAATAATATTTTTAAACCCACTATACAGGAGTCTCAGACACATACAGAAGAAATTGGACATAAGTTAAGGGATAATTATTCCAATCCCATTCTTATCTGAGATTGTTTATTCGTAAGTATTTACTGGGGTTATGTTTATTATCCATGTCCATATGTTCTCAAAATGTTTTAATAAAATGTTTACATTTCTTAAATTTATGTTTAAATTCATATTTACCTTTTTTTACTTTTACCACTTTGCAGGGAAGGAATCTTTCTTTTGTTTACCATACAAGGTACTTTTTAACATTTCTGGAAAAAGTACGAGAATAATGTTTTTTAAAATTATAAGGCATGAACATATTTTTACAGATTCATAATGCCTTATTTTCATTAATCTTACTCTACATGATTTAATTAGTATTATAAATAAAACCCTTTTCGTTAAAATTTAATGGAATTTTGTGAAAAGAAAATGATTTTGAAGAAAAAAGGATAATTTCATCATGAATTCATTTCAAGTGTTTTATCAAAACCATATTCCATATACGATGGTATTATTTCATATGTGTATGGTTTAAGTATAATTTATCTATGATTTAAATGGTTTAACATTTGTTATGATGAAATGATATCCTTTTTTTGTATGGATTATGTTATGATGGGATGATGTTTATCAAACCCATTTTATACTTTGGGTAATGATGAATGATTTGTGTTCATATTACGGCACAAGTAAGAATGATTTCATTATGAGATAGGTGGGAACTTTATCTCCCTCCAAATCATTGGGAAAACATCTATATATCATGAGATAGACATGGCTGGAACAGTAAGTTAATCCGGTTCAGTGTCACAAAATTGAAACGAGGAGTGAACTCGATTCAGAAAGGGACTTTGTCCACCAAAATGGTCTGGGCAGCAATGCCTTGGTTACTATGGAAAGCATCTCATGTGCTTTATGTTTTTACACAATTTAATGTTTTATTCCCATGCTATTGTATAATGATTTATTTTCCAATATGATATATGCCTTACGTACTGACATGCTTTAATTCACAACTCAAGATTTGGTGTTTAAACATTATGTTCATGTTTTGAAGTTCAAATGTATATGGTTTGTTTTATTTTTTCCATTCTTATCCTTACTGAGAATTTGAGCTCACCCTTTATATGTTTTATTTTCCTCAGGATATAAATAAATGTTTTAGGTAAGAAAACAAAAGGGGAAGATCTTTGTGGGAGATGTTGAAGAACATTCACCACGATTAGAAGATTATGTTACGAGTTTCCAAAGACACTAAACTATTACGGTCGTTGTGTGTTTTTTTATGTATTATTTATTCTGACAAAGTAATATAATTTCCATGTATGTAAAGCTTTGGGTATCTACAGTTGGTATCGGTGGAAAGGTTTTGTTAACCTTTGGAAACTTGGATGTGAAAAATTTAGTGAAATCCCTAGAGATATTTCTAAGGTATTGTAAAGACCCTCAAATTTCAAGGAAATTTTTTTCTTAATTTTCTTTGGAATTTTTCAAGAGCGCAGCTTCAGACGGCACCTGATTCCGAGGCCCGGTGTGCCCGGAATCAATTTCCGAAGTTTGGCTCGGGTACGTTCAGTGAACGGACGAGCGGTTTTTTTTATCTTTTGAACCGGTGCCCGGAATCGAATTCTGAGGGCACCGATGAAATCGCAGCGCCGGTATTTGCTTAGAAACGCCTCTTCCGGAGTTGCGTTTGCTCAGACGTGGTTTTTAAATTTCGGGGCTTTAAGTCAGAAATAAAATAAATTTGTGCGACAACTTTATTTTATTTCACTTAAGCTGCTTGGAAGACACTTGAAGCCACTTAAAGGCGGCTTGATCTGAGTTGAACTGGATAGGATGCTATCCAGAAATATCCTACCCCCTTGGTAGGATATTTGTGAGGTTGGGCCCGCACGAGCGCCGCCGTTTCTTTCGCTAAGTAACGCACCCGCGAAAACCCGTCAAAGTAACTGAAAAGTCAACCGACGCGTTTTCTTAAATTCTTAACAGACCATTTAATTGAGCGGTTTATTTCATGAATTAAATGGGATGTTTCGTTCGTTGAATTAATTCAACGAACTGATGGGTCGTTACTTACGCCTTTTGCGTTCGTTGGCAAAATAATAAAATAGACAACTTGTCTATTTTGGAGGATTGCTATCGTTGTGCAATTCCTCTGAACCTCCACCCTCCCCGCGAAGAATGCGAAGAACGCCGGCAACCGGAATTCGACGACGCACACCGTGATCTGCGACGTCGACGAGCTCTACCCGCGACGTTTTTCGGCGACGCCTCTTCTTCCGCGGCCGATCCTCGTTCGGCAACTAAGGTGAGAATCAGATCGTTTCTTTCTCCTTTTTTAATTTCAATGACAACGGATTTAATTAATTAAATCCGTTTGAGCTAGATCCAGAGATCGTCGGCGCGACGTTTTTCCCGCGGTGCGACGAACGACTCTTCCGCGACGACGCGACGATCCCCTCCTTCCGCGACGAGCGATTCCGCGACGACCTCACGTCTGACGACGACTTCGAGGTAGGGGTTTATTTCCTTGATGATTCTTCCCCGTGTTTATTCTTTTGAGATAAAGAACCCGATCTCGGAACAATTTTAATTTATTTAAAATTGATTGATCGGTTTTTCTTTTCCTCCCGTGGTTTATGACTAACGCGGAGGG
Organism: Viscum album; assembly: GCA_963277665.1. Lineage (NCBI taxonomy): Eukaryota > Viridiplantae > Streptophyta > Magnoliopsida > Santalales > Viscaceae > Viscum > Viscum album. The sequence goes on along the minus strand of OY728159.1, from coordinate 594,574,669 downwards.
TGCGGGTCTAACGAACAAGACCCGGCAACCCTCCGCCGATCCCTTTTGTTGTGCGGATATGGCGGACGACGACGAACCGCGCGGCAGGGGCGATCTGTTGATTCCGCAGTGAAGATCGGCCCCCGGGAGGAGCAATGGCGCAGACGGGAGGCAAAACGGGCCACCGTAGCAACTCCGGCGGCCCGCGGAAGGCGGCGGCGGCGGCGACCGGAGGCGGCGGCGCCCGGCGCGCCGCCGTGGAGAAGATCCGCCGCGGCTGAAGCCGCGGCCGCGGCGGCCGGTTCCGCGGCCGCGCGGAACCGGGGAGGGACCCGGCGGCCCGGCCGCGTCCGCGTGACAGCCCCCCCCCCCCCCCCCCCCCCCGCGGGGCCGCGTTTCCTTCAAGCCGCGGGTCAAACCCGCGGCGGCGGCTCCTTCGGCCGCTCGGCCGAAGCCGAGCCGGCCGGTCCGGTCGGCTGGGCCGCGCCCAGGCCGGACCGACCCGGTTTGGGCCGACCCGGTTCGGCCGACCCAGGGGGGGTTCGGGCCGGGTCGCCCCGGGCCCAGAACCCCCGTTTTCGGGCCTTCTTCGGTCTTTTGCCCATATCTTGGGCCTGGGACCTCCGATTGACGAACCGTCAGCGGCTACGCGATCCTTGGATCGATACGGTCGTTTCGGTATATTATACTCAAGGTTTCAGAAGACTTTGGGTTCGGCCGGGTTGGTTCGTACACGAAACCAACCGGGCCCTCGGAGCGGAAACGTTCATAACTTGAGCTACGGACGTCCGAACGACGTACCGTCAGCTGTGGTAGTTTCCTCTAAGTGAGACGGAAATTTTTGCATACTCCGCCCGAGGATCGGACGCAGGCGGAGTACGGTCGGGTTGGTTTTGCCCTAAAAACCAACCGGGCCCCTGGGACGAAAATGCCAATAACTCTCAGACCGGGCGTCCGATTGACGCGCCGTCTGTTGCGTTGAGATCCTGTTGTCGATACGGAACTTTTTGATACATCAACTTCGGACTAAGTGTCAGTTGATGTATCAGCCTCTCGGCTCGTGGAGCGGACCCTCCTAAATGAGCTCGCTATGTGCGGGAACCCTAGCGCTGGCTGTGACTTCGACGACAGAGCAGAGATCCTCCGTGGACTGCGACGACGGCAGAGCAGAGATCCTCCGTGGACTGCGACGATGGCAGAGCAGAGATCCTCCGTGGACTGCGACGACGGCAGAGCAGAGATCCTTCGTGGACTGCGGCGACGACTGTGCAGAGATCCTCAGTGGACTGCGTCGACTACTGCACTCAGCGATCCTACGTGGATCAGTGCTACAGGTTCTGTGTGAGCCCGATCCTATGTGGGTCCTTACTACCGGTTCTGTGTGAGCCACTGCCTACAGGTTCTGTGTGAGCCCGATCCTACGTGGGTCTTTTGCGGGGGTTAGTACCTATCGATCCTTCGTGGGTCTGATTACTTAGATGGATCAGTGATCATCTTTGACGTCATCTGAAAAAGTATACCTGGTTGAGCTGAATCTTATGTTACTCTCCTTTGTGGATTGTGTTGAACTAACCTTTGCGGATTTACTGTTTAGTCTCCTTTGTGGATTTGAGTCTTGCTTTCCTTTGTGGATTGAGTTGTTCTTGAGCTCGTGAGCAGAGCTAGAATTGGGGACTTAGGTATATGTATGGACATATACCTAAGTCGAGTCAGATGTTACTTCGTGATTGCATCTTTCTTTTGTGTTATATCCTTTGTGGATTTCGGGAGACCTTCGGGGGTCTCGGGGTCCTTACTGAGTAGCTTATACTCACCCCTGCACGGGCTATGCCCGCACCTTGTTGTGTTGGATGCAGACGACGGACAGCGCTGATCTCGGTTGGGGCGTGGAGCAGGACGGTACCTGGAGGTGGACCACTGGGCGGTACGTGCTCGGAGCGGACGTGGGACCCGAGGAGCCTGGAGGCTATCTGTACCCACCCTTCAGGTGGGATTGCCAGTGGACGACACGAGGCCGCCGTCTTTTCCTCAGTTGCAGTCCTTTACTTTTTCAGTTGTACTTTACAGTTGGGATTGTATTTCCGGCCCCTTTACTTTTCTGCACTTTGTAGTTACTTCTGCTTGCTGACTCTGTGGTGGTTTTTACTTATAAAGGCAATGCCTTCCCTGTTTACCGGGAATTTACACCTTGGTGCTAGTCGCCAGCCCCTGGCCTATGGAAGGCGGGCTTGGGGTAGTCACGGCCCGGGCCCCGAGGACGGGTCGTGACAATTGGTATCAGAGGCAGTCGGTTCTACCGCAGACTCTGATCGACTTTTCATTCTATATGAAGTAATAGTGTTTAGTGTATTGAGTGTGGTTATCAGTTCAGGGAGCCCAGTGTTGGTGTGGCGACCGACGTATCCGTACACCAGGACCCTGACTCCTGATTTCCGACTTAATGCATGAAAACATTGATTGCGTGTGTGTTTCAAGTCTTCTTTGTGATTACTTGTGTCAGCTCACCGGGTATACTGATCTGCTTCATGAAAGTCTCAAGTTTTCCTTGTGATTACTTGTGCCAGCTCACCAGGTATACTGTTCTGACTATGGTGCTCTTGTTCTCCTTTTCAGGATGGCCCCGCGACAACAGCCAGCTAGGGTTCCGAGTGTAGGGTGCGACGGCAGCCCACCGAGCGACGAGGCCTCGGTGCAGGGCCCTTTGCCAGTAGTGGCACCGGCGGTAGCTTTACCCGCCGAGCCACCGATGCTACCAGTACCAGACGCTGACGATGCACGTCGCCTCAGGGCACTGCATGAGTTTCAGAGCCAGCGACCGCCCAGGTTTCGCGGTGAGGCGGACCCCCAGGCCGCCGAGGACTGGCTAGAGGCGGTGGTACGGATCTTTAGGCTAGTGAGGACACCAGCGGATCTCATGGTGATTCTCACGGCGAGCCTCCTGCAGGCGGCGGTAGGACGATGGTGGAGCTTGATGCTCCAGGTTCACGATGAGGCATCCTTGCTCTGGACGGACTTCGAGAGCCTCTTCCGCTCTGAGTTCGTCCCGGCCACCCTCCGAGCGGTGCACATCCAGGAGCTTCTCCAGCTGCGCCAGGGCAGCATGACGGTCGATCAGTACGCGGCGAGGTTCACTGACCTATTTCGCTACTCGACCGACATGGTACGGGACCCCTTCTTCCGGGCCCGGACCTTCGAGCAGGGCTTGCGACAAGAGATTCGGGTGTCGCTGATCTCCCTCAGCATTCCGACCCAGGCGGGAGTGCTGGAGCGAGCCCTCCTGATTGAGAGCTTCCTAGCAGAGCCTTCTTAAGCGGCGAGACCTAGCGCAGGGCGACAGGTAGCTGAGTCTTCGGCAGCAGGTAGCCGACAGATGACTCTCAGGTCCAGGCAGACCAGACCCCCACGCAGACGGCCTCAGGACACCGGCTCAGCAGTGCGGGGCACACAGCGGAGTGCCAGCCTTCCGAGAGGCAGGCTGTGCTACTCCTGCGGCGGGCAGGGTCACATGGCTTGTGACTGCCCGACTCGCCGATCAGAGGAGCAGCAGACGGTGGAGGGGCCACCCAGGCAGAGGAAGAGGGTCGACCGTGGCGGTCCGCAGGGAGGAGGCGGACGAGGCAAAGGAGCTGGCCGAGCAGCGGGTGATGGGCGACGCTTCCAGGCTCTACCCCCACCACCACCAGGAGGGCCACCTCGACCACAGGGAGCTGGCGGGCAGGGACAGGCCCAGCTCCAGGCAGTGGAGGCCTACGACCCCGACATGCCAGAGATGATTCGAGGTATGATCTGTGTCTATTCCACCCTTGCTGCAGTACTTATAGACACAGGAGCGAGTCACTCTTTCATAGCCTCTGCCCTTGTTCGGAGCTCGGAGATTCCGACTGAGCCGTTGGCTCGATCCTTACGGCTAGAGACTCCTACGGGAGCAGACTCGATGATTACGCACTGGTGCCGGCAGTGTGATCTTACTCTAGGAGGCGAGAGCCTCGGCTGGGATCTCCTTGTAGCGGCGTCGAGGCCTTACGACGTCATCTTGGGCATGGATTGGCTATCCACGGTTCATGCCCAGATCGACTGTTTTAGGCGCAAGGTGCGATGTGTTCGCACCGACGGGAGCAGGTTTACCTTCACCGGCGAGAAGGGAACCTTTGCAGCACAGGATGGACTTCCGCGGAGGAGAGTGCAGCCCATCTCTCATCAGTTGGCTAGCCTCATCCAAGGAGCAGTGGACGTGCGGAGTCCAGCTTTTCCTGCTGTGGTGGACCAGTACGTGGACGTCTTTCCCGACGACGTTCCAGGACTACCTCCTCGTAGAGAGGTAGACTTTTACAACGACTTGTACCCCGGGACAGCCCCGATATCTACTCCAGCATATCGGATGGCCCCCGCCGAGCTTCGGGAGCTGCGGGTACAGTTGGAGGACTTGCAGAGCAAGGGGTTTATCCGACCCAGTGTTTCACCCTGGGCTTCCCCGATTTTGTTCGCCAAGAAGGCAGACGGGAGCTTGCGACTGTGTGTCGACTATCGTCGCCTGAACCAGGTGACAGTGAGGAACAAGTATCCGCTGCCACGGATTGATGACCTCTTCGATCAGCTCAAGGGAGCGCGGTGGTTCTCGAAGATAGACCTCCGGTCAGGCTATCATCAGCTCAGAGTTCGAGACGAGGACGTGCAGAAGACGGCCTTCAGGTGTCGGTATGGCCATTATGAGTTCTTGGTTATGCCGTTCGGCGTAACCAATGCTCCAGCAGTGTTCATGAGCCTCATGAACAGGATCATCCAGCCATACCTCGACCGATTTGTCGTGGTCTTCATTGACGACATTTTGGTATACTCGACGACTGAGGAGGAGCATGCCTACCACCTGCGAGTTGTGCTAGACACGCTCCGAGAGCACCAGCTTTATGGAAAGCTCTCAAAGTGCCAGTTCTGGTTACGTGAGGTCCATTTCTTGGGGCATGTCATCTCTGAGGCGGGAGTTGCAGTGGATCCCGCGAAGATCGAGGCAGTACTAGCTTGGGAGCCACCCAGGAGCGTGACGGAGGTGCGGAGCTTCTTGGGCCTAGCCGGATACTATCGGAGATTCGTGCCAGACTTCTCCAGAGTTGTGGCACCACTCTCAGCGTTGACGAAGAAGGGGAAACCCTTCGTGTGGTCAGACAGATGTCAGCAGAGCTTCCAGGAGCTGAGACAGAGATTGACCAGCGCACCTATCTTGAGGTTGCCTGAGGAGGGATTTTGATACGTAGTTTACTGCGATGCATCAGGGACTGGACTCAGGTGCATCCTGATGCAGGAGCGGGCCGTGATCGCCTACGGATCACGTCAGTTGAGGCCGCATGAGCAGAACTACGCCACTCATGACCTGGAGTTAGCAGCAGTGGTCTTCGCTCTGAAGACTTGGCGGCACTATCTGATGGGCGAGCGCTTCACAGTCTTTTCTGACCACCAGAGTCTCAAGTATATCTTCTCTCAGAAGGACCTGAACCTGAGACAGCGGAGATGGCTTGAGTTCCTCCAGGACTATGACTTTGAGATAGTCTATACTCCTGGGAAGGGGAACGTGGTAGCCGATGCCCTCAGCAGGAGGACGGGCATTCAGCTACTTGAGGAGGCGACAGAGCAGCTAGCCTCCTTACAGATATCCTTTGTGGATAGAGACAGAGCAGCCTTTCTTCAGTCTCTCACAGTCTCTCCTCCACTTCTACAGCGGGTCAGAGAGGCTCAGCGTGGGGACGCTGACTGTGAGACCCGGCGTGCACTGATATCCTCAGGTCAGGCACCTGATGGTTTCTCCCTTGGAGCAGAGCACGACATCCTTTTCATAGGACGTACCTTCGTACCAGTCGCTTTACGAGAGGAGGTGCTGAGAGAGTTTCGCACTTATCCCTTGGCGGTGCATCCCGGAGTGGCGACGATGTACTAGGATCTCAGGTGACAGCACTGGTGGCCTGGCATGAAGAAATCTGTGGCAGAGTTCGTTTCACGATGCCTCACCTGCCAGCAGGTGAAGGCAGAGCATCAGGTACCAGCAGGCTTGGTACAGCCCTTGGAGGTCCCGGAGTGGAAGTGGGACGGCATATCTATGAACTTCGTGACTGGACTTCCACGCACTTCCAGAGGTCACGACTCCATTTGGGTGATTTTCGACCGACTCACCAAGTCGGCACACTTCTTACCCATCAGAGAGCAGGGCTCAGTGGAGAGCTTGGGACGTCTTTACGTCCAGGAGATCGTACGGCTTCACGGTGTGCCATCGTCTATCATCTCCGATCGAGATGCTCGTTTCACTTCCCGGCTTTGGAAGGGGTTGCAGGAGGCGTTCGGGACGCGGCTCCATCTGAGCACAGCCTTCCACCCTCAGACGGATGGTCAGACGCAGAGGACCATACAGACACTCGAGGACATGCTCCGTGCATGTGTTCTCGACTTTGGTCGCAGCTGGGAGGACCACCTACCCTTGGTGGAGTTCGCGTGCAACAACAGCTACCACTCCACCATCGGGATGGCACCATACGAGGCGTTGTACGGCAGACCCTACAGATCACCGTTGTGCTGGACAGACCCTGGGGAGTCAGCAATCGTGGGACCAGAGATGGTCCGAGCCACGACAGAGAAGGTCCAGATCATCCAAGAGAGGATGAGGACAGCTCAGAGCCGGCAGAAGTCATATGCTGACAGGAGGCGGAGGCCACTGGAGTTCGCGGATGGCGACCACGTCTTTTTGCGTGTCTCACCTCGACGTTGTTTACGGAGATTTGGCCGAGGCGGCAAGTTGTCTCCACGCATCATCGGGCCTTTCCAGGTCCTCAGCAGGATAGGAGAGGTGGCTTATCGCCTGGCTCTACCACCTCAGTTGCACCGGGTGCACGACGTCTTCCACGTGTCTCAGCTGAGGAGATACGTGCACGACCCGACGCACATCATCGACTTTGGGGAGCTGGACGTGGACGATGGGGCGACTTTTGCGGAGGTCCCAGTGGAGATCGAGGATCGACAGGAGCGGGTCCTACGTGGGCGGTCGATTCCTCTTGTGCGCGTCAGATGGCAGCACGGGAACCACCAGGAGAGCACTTGGGAGCGGGAGGCTCAGATGCGTGCTCAGTACCCCCATTTGTTCCCCTAGTTTTTGATGTATCTTTACGGGGATGTAAAGCCCTGAGGTGGGAGTAATGTAAAGACCCGCAAATATCAAGGAAATTTTTTTCTTAATTTTCTTTGGAATTTTTCAAGAGCGCAGCTTCAGACGACACCTGATTCCGAGGCCCGGTGTGCCCGGAATCAATTTCTGAAGTTTGGCTCGGGTACGTTCAGTGAACGGACGAGCGGTTTTTTTTATCTTTTGAACCGGTGCCCGAAATCGAATTCTGAGGGCACCGATGAAATCGCAGTGCCGGTATTTGATTAGAAACGCCTCTTCCGGAGTTGCGTTTGCTCAGACGTGGTTTTTAAATTCCGGGGCTTTAAGTCAGAAATAAAATAAATTTGTGCGACAACATTATTTTATTTCACTTAAGCTACTTGGAAGCCACTTGAAGCCACTTAAAGGCGGCTTGATCTGAGTTGAACTGGATAGGATGCTATCCAGAAATATCCTACCCCCTTTGTAGGATATTTGTGAGGTGGGGCCCGCACGAGCCCCGCCGTTTCTTTCGCTAAGTAACGCACCCGCGAAAACCCGTCAAAGTAACTGAAAAGTCAACCGACGCGTTTTCTTAAATTCTTAATAGACCATTTAATTGAGCGGTTTATTTCGTGAATTAAATGGGCTGTTTCGTTCGTTGAATTAATTCAACGAACTGATGGGTCGTTACTTACGCGTTTTGCGTTCGTTGGCAAAATAATAAAATAGACAACATGTCTATTTTGGAGGATTGCTATCGTTGTGCAATTCCTCTGAACATCCACCCTCCCCGTGAAGAACACGAAGAACGCGAAGAACGCGAAGAACACCGGCAACCAGAATTCGACGACGCACACCGTGATCTGCGACGTCGACGAGCTCTACCCGCGACGTTTTTCGGCGACGCCTCTTCTTCCGCGGCCGATCCTCGTTCGGCAACTAAGGTGAGAATCAGATCGTTTCTTTCTCCTTTTTTAATTTCAATGACAACGGATTTAATTAATTAAATCCGTTTGAGCTAGATCCAGAGATCATCGGCGCGACGTTTTTCCCGCGGTGCGACGAACGACTCTTCCGCGACGACGCGACGATCCCCACCTTCCGCGACGAGCGATTCCGCGACGACCTCACGTCCGACGACGACTTCGAGGTAGGGGTTTATTTCCTTGATGATTCTTCCCCGTGTTTATTCTTTTGAGATAAAGAACCCGATCTCGGAACAATTTTAATTTATTTAAAATTGATTGATCGGTTTTTCTTTTCCTCCCGTGGTTTATGACTAACGCGGAGGGTGCGGGTCTAACGAACAAGACCCGGCAACCCTCCGCCGATCCCTTTTGTTGTGCGGATATTGCGGACAACGACGAAACGCGCGGCAGGGGCGATCTGTTGATTCCGCAGTGAAGATCGGCCCCCGGGAGGAGCAATGGCGCAGACGGGAGGCAAAACGGGCCACCGGAGCAACTCCGGCGGCCCGCGGAAGGCGGCGGCGGCGCGGGTCGCCGGCAAGGCGGCGCCGGCGACCAGAGGCGGCGGCGCCCGGCGCGCCGCCGTGGAGAAGATCCGCCGCGGATGAAGTTGCGGCGGCGGCGGCCGGTTCCGCGGCCGCATGAACCGGGGAGGGACGCGGCGTCCCGGCCGCGTCCGCGTGACAGGCGCCCCCCCCCCCCCCCTCGGGGCCGCGTTTCCTTCAAGCCGCGGGTCAAACCCGCGGCGGCGGCTCCTTCGGCCGCTCGGCCGAAGCCGAGCCGGCCGGTCCGGTCGGCCGGGCCGCGCCCAGGCCGGACCGGACCCAGCCTAGCCGGGTCGGGCCGGGTCGGGCCGACCCGGTTCGGCCGACCCAGGGGGGGTTCGGGCCGGGTCGCCCCGGGCCCAGAACCCCCGTTTTCGGGCCTTCTTCGGTCTTTTGCCCATATATTGGGCCTGGGACCTCCGATTGACGAACCGTCTACGGCTACGCGATCCTTGGATCGATACAGTCGTTTCGGTATATTATACTCAAGGTTTTGGAAGACTTTGGGTTCGGCCGGGTTGGTTCGTACACGAAACCAACCGGGCCCTCGGAGCGGAAACGTTCATAACTTGAGCTACGGACGTCCGAACGACGTACCGTCAGCTGTGGTAGTTTCCTCTAAGTGAGACGGAACTTTTGGCATACTCCGCCCGAGGATCGGACGCAGGCGGAGTACGGTCGGGTTGGTTTTTCCCTAAAAACCAACCGGGCCCCTGGGACGAAAATGCCAATAACTCTCAGACCGGGCGTCCGATTGACGCGCCGTCTGTTGCGTTGAGATCCTGTTGTCGATACGGATCTTTTGGATACATCAACTTCGGACTAAGTGTCAGTTGATATATCAGCCTCTCGGCTCGTGGAGCGGACCCTCCTAAACGAGCTCGCTATGTGCGGGAACCCTAGCGATGGCTGTGACTTCGACGACAGAGCAGAGATCCTCCGTGGACTGCGACGACGGCAGAGCAGAGATCCTCCGTGGACTGCGACGAGGGCAGAGCAGAGATCCTCCGTGGACTGCGACGACGGCAGAGCAGAGATCCTTCGTGGACTGCGGCGACGACTGTGCAGAGATCCTCAGTGGACTGCGTCGACTACTGCACTCAGCGATCCTACGTGGATCAGTGCTACAGGTTCTGTGTGAGCCCGATCCTATGTGGGTCCTTACTACCGGTTCTGTGTGAGCCACTGCCTACAGGTTCTGTGTGAGCCCGATCCTACGTGGGTCTTTTGCGGGGGTTAGTACCTATCGATCCTTTGTGGGTCCGACGACATAGATGGATCAGTGATCATCTTTGACGTCATCTGAAAAAGTATACCTGGTTGAGCTGAATCTTATGTTACTCTCCTTTGTGGATTTTGTTGAACTATCCTTTGTGGATTTACTGTTTACTCTCCTTTGTGGATTTGAGTCTTGCATTCCTTTGTGGATTGAGTTGTTCTTGAGCTCGTGAGCAGAGCTAGAATTGGGGACTTAGGTATATGTATGGGCATATACCTAAGTCGAGTCAGATGTTACTTCGTGATTGCATATTTCTTTTGTGCTATATCCTTTGTGGATTTCGGGAGACCTTCGGGGGTCTCGGGGTCCTTACTGAGTAGCTTATACTCACCCCTGCACGGGCTATGCCCGCACCTTGTTGTGTTGGATGCAGACGACGGACAGCGCTGATCTCGTTTGGGGCGTGGAGCAGGACGGTACCTGGAGGTGGACCACTGGGCGGTACGTGCTCGGAGCGGACGTGGGACCCGAGGAGCCTGGAGGCTATCTGTACCCACCCTTCAGGTGGGATTGCCAGTGGACGACACGAGGCCGCCGTCTTTTCCTCAGTTGCTGTCCTTTACTTTTTCAGTTGTACTTTACAGTTGGGCTTGTATTTCCGGCCCATTTACTTTTCTGCACTTTGTAGTTACTTCTGCTTGCTGACTCTGTGGTGGTTGTTACTTATAAAGGCAATGCCTTCCCTGTTTACCGGGAATTTACACCTTGGTGCTAGTCGCCAGCCCCTGGCCTATGGAAGGCGGGCTTGGGGTAGTCACGGCACGGGCCCCGAGGACGGGTTGTGACAGGTATGTCTAGGGATTTCCGTAAAGATAAGTATACGTATAGGTTATAGTCCTAGAATTATGGTAACGATCATAGAATTTAACCTAAGATGGTAGATATTGATGGTACACACCCTTGGTTATGATTTCTGCCTCTCACACTATTCTTTTTTTTGTTTTAGAACATGGCTGGAAACAAGAAGATTCACAATAATGGAGGATATGATGGAAAATGGAATGATATTCTTCGTGAGAAACCAACTGAAATAGAATTTGGAATTCCAAACATTGTTATTTTGCCTAATCATAAATCTCATAATATGATCAATAATCTCAACTTTGTTAAGTTTACTGACTCATCTAATAAGAGAAGGACGGAGTTTCATGATGATCATAGTGGAAAGAAAGTTAAATTTCTCTCATGTTAATCACGTGGGAATAGGAATCAAAGAGAATGGTTCAAAGGAACTGTAATATTCTTTGGGTTCAGAATTAAAGGACACAAATCTTGTAAGTGCAAAGGAAAATGTTCAGTTAACACCATGGAGAAGGATAATGGTATTTCTATAACATCAACAATGATTAGATGATTTAAATGTGGAATTTATGGGCATTATTCAAACCAATTCCCTAAGGGAAAATCTTATGAAGAGAATCAGCATAGTCATATGGGTAGTATTTATGTAGATGATGATGAGGATAGTACAAATGTTATATGAGATGAAAGAAGTGTTGAAGCATGGTCAATGGTTTAAGAAGGTAGTGGAATGATTGTATATTTATCAAGAGTTATGTTGTATAGGTGATTTAATGGTACTATGGAATAAAGAAACATCTAAGGATTGTAACACTATTGTTTTTGTCTTAAATATTTGAAAGTATATGTTGAATGGTACTGGTAACCATGAAAGGTTATTCAGATATATTTGTAAAGAAGACGACATTCCAATAATGAAGGGATAAAGAGAAAATGAAATTTTGATAGTATTCATGAGCTCATGACTGATATAAGGACAAAGTGATATCATGGTTTTAGTATTTAAGAATTTTGGTATTTTTGTATGGGGAATGAGTTAACATTTGACAGCATTCGTGTTTTTTCTAAGATCTATGGTAATTCATGTTTCAAAAGATTACATGATTTAGGTATTCACATTCTTGGAATATGACCAACAAGATATATCTTATGATATATGGGAGATAAATTATGGTATTCACATGCTTGTTATATGAACTCTCTAGTAATCATTTTCTTTATACTATGAGATTGGACAGATGTATTTCAGATAAGCCTAAATATTGGAATGGATTATGTTGGATAGAATATAGTATTATTTAAGGATAGAACTTGTTTTTCAATATTATTTATGGAATGTTATAATAGAATAGATTTAGAAAAAGAACAGCTCATAGGACGAGCGATAACCCATCGTGTGAGACAAGGATGTGGAAATCGAACCCACAACTGAAGTGCGACATGCCTTTATCGCATACCAATGGCCTATAGGAAGTCCATGGTTGGTATAAACTAGTTTTATTTTATTATGTGCTATGATAGATGAAGTATAAGTCCATTTTTTAGCCATATAAGATTAATCTCATCGTCGATGGACTTATGTATATAACTTTTTCTAACCATATGTTTGAGACAAATGGAATGTACTATCATCGCATGATCTATTAACACTTAACAAAAGACAAATTCTACTTCATTTATTTATGAGTCGAAGTGGAAATTGTTAAAGGCATAATCAATAGTGAGATTGTACCAAAATCGAGTAAGTATTTCTTTTAATTCTTCGACATTATGGAAATGATCTTGAAAACCAAAAATATTTTCCTAATGCCCTTATGTCTGATGAATTAGATGGTACCTTAGATCGTCACAAATTTATGGCTTTGTGATTGTTGGATTTTTCATAGCCATGTTCTCTACCACTCTCAATCAGAACATGATGGTTAGGTTTCTCTCCCATATCCATATTTTCACCTATGTTCTCCTATGTGGAAACCCAATGATGAGTTAATTTGGTTAACTCTTACATTTCATACTTTATTTTTTTAAAGTTATGTTTTGGTATTCCTTTTTACGATGTGGTTTCTATGAAAGATACTTTCAAGTAGTAAACCATTTATAACCCTAACAAATTTTAAGGCTGAAATTCATTTTAAGGGGGATAGAATGTAAAAAACCAAGATTTTATGAGAATTATTCTTTTTAATTTCATTGATGTCTTGTATTGTATGCGGAACCAAAATTAGCTTGTTCTATACGCAACACCGTATATGCAACACTATTCTTGGCTCGTGTTATACAAAATTTCAAGTTCTTTTGATAGAAGTTATTCTACACAACATTGAGTATATATATATATATATATATATTAAATTTATAAATGAAATATGTTTGGATTCTATTATATGCAACAACAAAGAAATCTTGCACTATAAGCAACCCTGACTTGGCTTGCATTACACGTAATCACGACCTTCCACGATAGCGTGTGTTGTACGCAATACCGAGTTTCACTAAACAGCAATATGTTATTAAAATATTATATAAACTAGATGTTATGAATAGTAGTAACCACTTTTTGAAATTTAATAAATTTTATATTTCTACATGGAATTCATTTTTGGATTCTGAATATCGAAATTATTCTAGGGTGAATTTTTGGTAAATTTTAGAAAACATTCAATTTTTTATGAATATTGAAAACCCTGGGTTACTATTTAAAAACCGACTTTTTATTTAAATAATTATTTATTTTATTTAATTCATTTTAGGTAAAAACTGATACATAATACCTATATATGTTCAATGTAATTCATTGGAGTCATTTTATAATAAGTTTAGATATATAAAAATTTTATTGAACTATTCACCGCCTTTTACCTACCTCATAGGAGTTTTTTTAAAACATACAAAAAACATAATTTTACATCTTCTGTGAGTGGAATTTAGAAAATTTGAGAGACAATTAATATAAGGGATTAAAATGTGGTTTAATATGTTAATAATATTTTTTTTGGTGAATAGTAACTTTTTACTTTTATTTACCACAATGAAAAGTAAATAGGGTAATTAAGGGGAAAATGTTATTATTATTACCCTAAAACATGTACTAATTCTATTGAATAATTATAATTCGACTAAAAAACATTAGGAATAAAATATTTCCCTTTAGGTCCACATGGATTAGATTAGGACATTTATTATTATTTTATTCAAAGAAGAGTTAAAATAGTTAAAATCAATGTTTAATAACTAAATCATAATTAATATAGGGTTATACATAAGATAAATTCATATATAAATATTCATTAGAAAGATAAAAAGAATTCATACATAATTTTATTTTATTTGTAATTTTTATACATTAAATAATTTATTTTATTTGTTACACAATGATGATGCATTAATTATCTTTTTAATGAAATAATTTCAGAATTGATGTTATAAAAACCAAAATAAATGTAATTTGAGACATTTGATGAATTCCAATAATTTTATAGGTTAATATGATATGTTATAATTGATTTAAGTAGATTTTTAGAACTAATCATGCTGTTATGAATTTCTCAAAAATGAATTACCAAATAGTGTCAAAATTGACATAAAATAGTTTTTAAAACAAATATTATATTATTAATTGTAATTTTATTCCTAAAAATCTAAAGATTGGTAAAATGCCATATATAAAGACATATATATTATTAATTAACCACTTGGGGTTATTTTGGATATTTATGGTATGATTATTAACCATATAGTGTAAGAAAACAAGAAGACACGGTAAAAGATAAATTATTTATCTTAGTGATAAATCAAAATGATAAGGTTACAATAGTAACCTAAACTTGTCTAAAACCAATTGGATAAATTGATGTAGACCCATACACACTTTTCCTTATAAATAAATTAATTTGGATCTATTATAAACCGATTATGACTTTATTATAAAATTATATTTTATGTTTTTCCAAAGGTACCCCTCTCCTCCATTATAAAAAGGTCACCCCATCCCTCTTCTCTTCGCACCATTTTGAGACATGAATCTCAGAAAACCCCTGAATATTACTCCTCTCAAACTCTATAGTTATATCATAGAGGTTCTGGTCTTCTAAAAATACCAACTCTTGTTCCCTAATAAGAAGTTTAAAGGAGGTGCATCGAGGAAGAGGCAATCTCTTCTACCAACTCTTTCATGTTACATTCTTCGTGTACTTCCTCTTATTTAGTTGTTTCATTATAAAGTAATAAAATAAGTATTAATTATATAATTATATGTTATTATAAATGTTAAACAAATCTATTTTACCTACTATCCATCTTATGGACAACAAAATCACTGCGCGTGTGTACGTACAGAATACTATCTCCATGCCATGGTGTAATCAGTTTTTTCCACCACCACCTTACTTGGATGGGTATAATGGTGTAAATAATAACTATATATGATTTTAACCTAATAAGTATTATAAGATATTATATAATCCACATCAATTCCTGTCAATAAATATAGGAACGATATCTCCGCTCGTGCGTACGTACGGATTACCGTATCCACGACGCGATGAGATTCATTTTCCATGTTAAGATTTCAAGAATGATTATAAAGTATATATAATAAGTAATCATGAAATATATTAAATAATAATTTGACTATATTTATATATATATATATTTATTTCATCTACTTAATTCCATTCAATTCAATAAAGAATCCAAAAATAGCGTTCATGCTTACGTACGACGTACTGTCTCCATGAACAGTGTATTTCATTCCTTTTATCGAACTATTATATATATGTATATTCTGAATATATATTATATATAAATAATGTTTTATATTTTGGAATTACGTAATCATGATATAAGTAATCATATTAATAATTACACGTCAAAACATGAACAATAAATGAAACGATTTTACCCAAAAAGCTGCATTAACATGGAATTGACAAATGATTGGATAATATAAAGTCATAACTGAATCATTTATGATATCATATGTATTATTATGGTCTTGTTACAAGTTTATAATATTTTTAAAACCACTATACATGTGTCTCAGACATATATGGAAGAAATTGGACATAAGGTAATGGATAATTATTCCAATCTCATTCTTATCCGATATTGTTTATTCGTAAGTATTTATTGGGGTTATGTTTATTATCCATGTCCATATGTTCTCAAAATGTTTTAATAAAATGATTAATTTTCTTACATTTATGTTTAAAGTCATTTTTACCTTTTTTTACTTTTTCCCACATCGTATGGAAGGAATATTTCTTTTGTTTACTATACTAGGTACTTTTTGACGTTTCCGAAAAAAGTATGAGAATAATGTTTTTTAACTTATAAGTCATGAACAGATTTTTAAGGTTTCATAATGCCTTATTTTCCTGAATCTTAATCTACATGGTTTATTTACTATTTTCAAAAAATCCTTCTCTTTAAAATTGAATGGCATTTTGTGAAAAGAAATTGATTTTGAAGAAAAAAGGATAGTTTCCTCAAGAATTCATTTCAAGTGTTTTATCAAAACCATTTTCCATATAAGATGGAATTATTTTATATGTGTATGTTTCAAGTATAATTTATATATGATTTACATTGTTTCACTTTTCTTATAATGAAAGGATATCCTTTTTTGTATGGATTGTGTTATGATGGGATGATGTTTATAAAACCCATTTTATACATTGGGTAATGATGAATGATTTATGTTCATGTTATGGCACAAGTAAGAACAATTTAATTATGAGATTACTGGGACCAATATATCCCTCCAATTCATTGGGTAAAGATTTATATCTCATGAGATAGACATGACTGGAATGATAAGTTAATCCGGTTCAGTGTTAGAGGACTGAAACGAGGAGTGAACTCAATTCAGAAAGGGACTTTGTCCACTAAGATGGTCTTGGAAGAAATGCCTTGGCTACTATGAAAGTCATATCATGTGATTAATGCTTTTACACAATTAAATTTTTTATTCCCATGCTATTTTATCATGGTTGATCTTCCTTGATGTTTTATTCCTTACGTACTGCAAATATTTATTTCACAACTCAAGATTTTGACGTTTAATCTTTATATTCATGTTTTGAAGCTCAAATGTATATGGTTTGTTTTACTCTCTCCATGATTACCCTTACTGAGAATTTGAGCTCACCATTTATATGTATTCTTTTCCCCATGATGTAAAGAAATGATTTAGGTATCAAAACAAAAGGGGAAGTTCTTTATAGGAGATATTGAAGATCATTAACCATGATTAGAATATTATGTTCCGAGTTTCGAAAGACACTAAACTATTACGGTACATGTGTGTTTGTTTTTGTTATGTATTTCATATTCTACACAAGTAATGTAATGTCTATGTACTTCATGCTTTGGGTATCTACATGGTTGAATACTCATTCAATCATTTCTTAGTCAAGGTACACATCCAAGATGATTTTTTCAGATAATGACCCTTATAAAATTAGTTTCATTCACCATTGTAGTTATTATTATCCCAATATATATCCTTATTTAACAAATTAATTATATTTCTATATAATTATATGTAAGAAATTCACATAATTTTGAACATACATTTGTGTTCTACATGATTAGAAAAGATTATTCATATCATCAAATCATAATGTGTGGAAAGGATATGAGTTTCATAAACATTTCATCATCATAATCAATATTCATATAAGGAAATAATAAATATGGTAAAATTATATCATATCATCAGTAAATCATAATAAATAACTAATGATTTTTTATAGATGAAAATATATTCCAAATATCACTAGAACATTTGCTAATGAAAATACACTTTTTGTTTGAAATTTCCAATTGAGTTTCCAAAACATTATATAGTATTATTTTATATATTTTCATTATAAAAATATAAGTATGTTTATAATGTAATCATAAATGTATGTATAATCCTATATGATGTATAAATTCATTCATATGATGTACCATAAAATAACAAATCAATTCACATTGTTAGAAAATGTCAAAAGTCTGTTATTCAGAGAGAAAATATTCAATTTAGTTTTTTTATAAATAGTAAATAATTCCATAAAATAGCTTCAATATATATATATTTTTTAATTTTAAAAATAATATTTAAATAATTTTAAATAAAATATGGACTTTGATGAAAATATTTTCGTTCGAAGAGAAAAATATGGTCGGTTTACCTTAAAATTAATAGTTTTGTATCATCGGTAATTAATGATAGTAAAATGAATGGAAATAATGAAATTTATAAATAAATAATTGTATAATATAATATATTATTTTTGGGTTACATATACCTTATAGTGTCATCATTGGAATATTTTATCATATACAATCTTGGTAAAAATGATATTGTAACATAAAACTCAAACCCCAATTTTGTCTTTTTCTTCAGAACTCTAACCTCTTATTTCATAAATAAAAATTTATTATGATTATATATTATAACCATAATAATTTCTATAATACCATCCATGGATTACTTATAATTCCTTATAAACAAATCCTTAAGAATCTATCATTAGAATATTCATTTTAGTTCCTACCTGGTTCAATTTTCTTGTATGTCTTGGTGAAATAATTATTTTCCTTTTCCTATGATCATGGTTCCCTAAAAAAAGTTTTACTAATTATATTAATGTAATCTAAATTAATTTTATAAATATTAATAAACATTAATAATAATCGGGTATGAAAAATAAATTAAATCACTTTGAGCAGATTGTAGTGTATACAAAAGAACGAGTGATAATTCAAAATTTCAACGGATGTCATGAGGAATGGAAAAAATAAATTTATATTTATTGAGTAATTTTTATAATATAAATATAATATATGAATACATTATCTATCATAATTAGAAAACATGTATTTTGTTGGTTCAAAATTAGTTATATCTTCTTTTGAAAGCGGTAGGTCACACAAATGTATGAGCGACACTTTCATCCCCCATTGGATTCAGAAGATGTGTTAAATGAATATTACATCATAATAATAATATATAATTTTAAATATGATACTATATAAATAATTTTTATATGGATAAAACATGTTTATAGAAATTATATGAATAAATAAGTTCAAAGAGCTTCGTTGAGATCTCTCTTTCGTTTTTTTAATGTCTCCTTTTTTCCAAAAAATTTAATCCTTGATGAATTAGAATTATGATAAAAAAAGAAGATCAAGTGTTAATATAAGTATTTTAGGATGAATTTTGAGTATATTTTGGCTAATATACAAATCTTATTTTATATGAATAAGGAAAGTGAATAGGTAATCTTTTATAAGTGTTGGAAGGGACACACATTGATTTTCATAAAATATTTCAATGATTTAAATTCAATTTCAGGATAGTGTTTAATAAAATTGAAATATATTTTATGATATAATAACATTCTATTTTAATAAATTTAAATATTTATAATTTAACTCAGGTGGGTGGAAATACAACCCTTATCTCATGGTTCACCCCTAGAAAACTAGTTTTATCCACAACTATGGTAAAAAAAATATTTTTTTTATTAATAACTATGGAAAAAAATATGTTTAACATAATAAATCATATTAATTATTTTGAGTCAACATATTTAATATGTTTTAATAGACTCAATATCTATATGTTTTATAATTTAATTTTAAATAAGCACATAATCCACAAAGAAAAATCATTTTCAAAAAAAAATTAAACGTAACACTAAATTTACTTTCATTCCATGAATTGTAAAAACATTTTAATAAAGGTTAAAATTTTATAATGAATCTATAATAAAAAAATTTAAATTAATTAAATAATATAAATATATTAAATTATTTTATTAAGATAAAAAACATATTACATGTCTGAAAATAGTTTTTAAAAAATGCGTTTTTACCAATAAATTAACATCTACCAAAAACCATAATAATAACTATTCTTATGTAATTAAATATAAAAATTATAATTTAATAAGAAATTAGTTGATTTAAGATTAAATTCAAAAAATAATTGGACATTTACATGAAAACAAATTTACATTTTTGACAAAATTTATAATTCATCACTATTAACTATAAATAAATAATTCAGAAAAAAACAATCAAATTCACCCTATATAATTATTGGAAATATTATATTAAAAATTATATTATTTTACTTTAATTTTTTCCAAAACTAATATATATTAATTATAACAATATCATGAATAATGTTTTAACAATAGTTTTTTAAGAAATAATTTATTTAACATAAAATAACATTACAAATTTTATTAATTAATTATAATTCATTATTCAATATATTTGATTTAAAAAATATTTAAATATATTATTTATAAATTTTTTAGTATAATTAATACCTATAAATTTAATAACTATGTCATAATAGTTTACTATGTCATTGTTCATATAGACTCTGGGTTTCATTTGTGGAATGTTATCAAATACATCATGATTTATTTTAAAGTAAATACATATAATATCATGGTTTCTTATATTATACACAACTTAATATAAATTTATCCCCAAAAATTCCATCACCATGGTATAAATAAATGATGATATTTTTTCCTCATCATATCCTCAAGCTCCCATATATCTTCTTCCATTTTTTTGATTCCTCTATAGAATGTTAATGAGGTGAATAGTCATGTCATATAGAAATTTATCTCTGTGATCTAGGATATCTAGAAATTATTGTACATAGGAAGCATTATAATTCAATAATAATAACATCTGAGTTTAGAATTTGTGAAGGATAATGTATGTACATCTTTTTTATTGATATATATAATACAATGGAAACATGAGAGATGATTGGTAGGAGTTTCATGAGATAAGTTACAATTCCTACACAGTCAAAAAGTCAAAGGAACCAATATAACTAAGACACAAATTTACCTTATTTTTTAAATTCATATCATTTTCCATGGATAGATTAATAATAAAAACTTCTAAAAAACATCAAAATACAAATATCACTAACAATTATCACAATAAAACTTTTTTCAAATCTAATAGGTCTTGATATGATATAAAATAGATCTAACCTTATAAATTATTTCTATATTTGTATCATTATTTCAATAACATCATCATAGAATGTAATTGTTATACACTTATTTCCATAGAGGCATTCATATGTATCTATATAAATACTTTAGTGAATGTTATTATTATACGAAAACTCAACTAGATAAATGAATTGATATCAAATACATTTAAAATATAGAGAATATATTCTCAAAATAACTTATGGGGTTCAAATAGTCCTTTTAATGAGGGAATCTATCAAAGGATAATAAGTAGTATTGAAACATGAATCAATACCATGATCTTTCTAAAGACTTCTCCAAAACATCAAGGAAACCCTCAAATCATATTCAAATATAATAGAATGTTTTACATCATGATGCCTTATAAATTTCATAATAAATATCATGGTAATGTTATCATTAGAAAAGTCATCTCTATCTATGAAAGGAGTTCTAATACAAGTAAAATATAATTATGGATTTTATATATATTTGGGAGTGTATTCCAAAATAGGGGAATATTTTTTCACATTTCCATTACGGTATATGTAATGGTTTTAACATCTCCTTTTAAATATGTCTCTTATATTTAACTTCTTTACATATAAAAAACCATGATAAATAATCTGTAATATATCTCTTCATGTTATCCCACTAGAAAAACAATTTCGGATCATTATTCATATCCATAATTTCTAGATGAATTGAGAATTATGGGATATGAAATTTTTCCAATAGTTATGTTTTCAATTCTAGTATTTATGAGACACATATTCATTTAATAAACATTATAATTCCATAAAAGTTAAGGTTGAACTCTGGAATGTTCCCCACCTTTTTTAGAGCGCCACACCTTCCTTTTTCACCACATTAATTTCTTCCTGGATGGGTTGTTGAAAATTCATTTAAATAGAAACCTTGTTCAATTTTCCATATTGTAAGTTTACACAGAAGTCAAAATATTATATCAACCCCAACCATCTTCTTCTCGTCATATTAAACTCTTTATAGGAAAATAAATATATTAAAATTTTATTATTAGTATATATTTCATTTAATTATCTATAAAGATAAATTCTGAATATCATTAATGAAAAAATTACTGATGATTTCTATAAATCTTGATTTAGGTAATTTAATCAGGAATAGTCAATTCAAATGAGGCATAATCTATCACTAAATCATTATTTATTCGAATAAATCCCATCCCATTATTCAATGAATAATATTATATAAAAACCCTATATCGACAACATGGCATTGTGCCAAAATTTAAATTGACCAACAATTTATTTATATCCTGTAAGTTTATTCATATTCATCCATCTAATAGAGCATAACTATGTTAAAATTTATCTTGGTTATTTGATTAGATATCCATGAGAAATCATTCATGGTTCATCAATAATATCTAGCCAATACAATCCAACTATGGATTTTAACCATGGTAGTTGGTATAAGACAATGTAGAATAACATTATCCTTGATGGTACCATTGATATACCCTTTATTTATTTTAAATAAAACAAAAATAAATATTTTGGTGTCCAAAACACTTATATTAAATTGTTTTCATGAATCTCATCCTTTCATAGGGTATTCCACACAATAAATAAGTGATATTCATGATTATCCTTACTCATTATATATATATTAGAATATACTGTATAAATTCTACCGAAAATTGATCAATGTAATCTTTAAATACTCTATTAATTAAATAAATTAAGATAGAGGCGTCATTTGTAAAACCAAATGGAATCACTATAAATTCGTAGTCTCAATACCTCGAACAGAATGTTATCATGGGTGTGTATTCACTTTTAACCCCAAATTGAAAATATCAGGATGAATGATTAATCTTTGAATAATATTAAAATCCCGATAATATTAGAAAAAATCTATATGGGGTAAAAGAAACTAATTATTTATCATGATCCTATTATGTTTCCCATAATCAATAAATATTCTCATTGATTCATATTTATTATTAATAACTAGTACATGTGTTCCCCATGATGATATTATTGGACAAATGAATCCCTTATTATGAATCACATATATTTTAATAATCAATTTATGAAATATAATTTAGACAATTAAATAGGGATTATTTTGAATTAGTGAAGCATTGGTTGTGAGTTCTAATTAAAACACAGCTTCATGATTTTGAGGATGACAATACTTCTCTCTTGAGAAGACGTATAAAACTCCCATATATGTGTATTATCATCATTGTTTATTTAATTTTTAAAAATATATGATGAGTGAACATATTGTAGAAAAATGAATTCCCTTTCAATGAATATAATTGTTTTTATAATTTCACATTTGTCCTCACACGAATAGACAAAAATAGGATGGTTCGAGATATAAAATGTGACTTATCCTCTGCATTAATTGATATATGATTTAAACAAATAAAACTATCCTACAACCAAAGTAACATAAAAATAAAATAGAGAAAGATTAATAAGATATGAAGAAATTAAATTCCCAAAACATCAATTAATGAAGAATTATATACTTTAAAAGAGAGCATCATACTGTTATGACTTTTTAATTATTATTTTACATCTAAATATTGAGATTATGAATAATCATTAATTACTACATGGTTATAATTTTTTCACTATATATTCAAATCCTTCATAATAGTTTTTAATAAAATATGAAATTACCTTAGAATATCTCATGGGAGTGTCAAACCAAGAGCTCAGAAAGGGTCAATTAATCATATAAGAAATCGATGTTAAATATATACTCGAAAAAAAATTATTAGTGTTATTTCACAAGATTCATATGTTCCAATCCCATATCCACATATAGTATCGCAGCATGGATATATTTACTTAGGGAAAAAACACCATTATAAACCATAACATAGTTTGTTCTCCTATACGTATGATCATCCTAATGGTTCTTCTTAAATGTTCTTTATCCTAGATTATAAAATATAATAATCATTTTCTTTGATACCGACTATATATACCCATACATTTTTACCTAAAAAGTAAATAATTTTAGATTAATATTCAATACATTTCACAAAAGTAAATACTGGAGACAATATTTGTTTATTATAATTGGAAAATTTGACATATATACAACAAGTAAAAAAATTTATATATATCATTTCCCATTTAGTCATTCACAAATAGTTCCCTTATTATACATAACATACATAATACTATTCTTAATATGTTGGTGAAGGGAAAAAATAAAGAGTTATCTTAGGTGATCTGTAAGGGTAAAAAAAAGACATATCGGTAAATAAACATATATAGAATTGGATTAGAATAAGGGTATAAAAAATGATCCAGACCTATAATAATCTCACCCAATCTATCAAATATAATTAATCATAAAACTTTGAATATTGTTTTCATAAGAAATGAAATAATGAATAAAATTATGAAATCATCAATAATAAATCATTTGGTATCAGAACATATAAAAATCCAAAGACATAAGTTTTTTACATTGATAAATGTATAGAATTCACTTCCTTAATCAAGGGTCACTATTAATATTATTCTAAGAACCCAAATCTTCTTCTCATGTATTTTTTTAATTTTCTGGTAGTTTTTGAGAAAAAGAAGAAAATCAGAAAATATTTAGAGTACACGCCATGTACTTTATGAGTACACGTTGTGTACTTCAATGCCACTGGAAGTCGTGTGATGGTCATGGCATGGACAAACACATGGCCATGTAAGGGTGACTTGGAGGCCGACTAAAGTAGAGTATAGAAAATGCCAGTACACACCATGTATTCTAGAAGTAAACGTCATGTACTTTCTTTTTATTTTGTTAAACCGATGGGGGTCACGTCTAATCCTTATTTCCATCTTATTCATCACCTAATTCTATCCGGAGTGTCCGAGGAGGCTGAATCTTCTCTGAGCCGGTGATCTATCACTAGTTATCTGAATTGAACACCATCGGATGAAATAGAATCACAGTGGCGAGTTCCTGGTTTTTCTTCGGCAATGTTTCCTGATTCTTTCTCTTATAAGAGTTATTGTAGGTTTAACATTTTAGACATTTTTGTAGATAAACCCCATTTGAGGATAATTCATGGGCCAAGGTTCATGTATATCGATCTCCTAGTATCAAGGTAAGTGGGTTTTCCCTTACATTGAATGTCTTTGAGTTTTTGTTCAAAAGTACTGGATTCCCATGTTTCGGGTATCCCGGGTTAGGGATTTAGATCCTATATTTTAATTTCTGTTGATTTATTGTTAGATTAAGGTTAATTTATAATAATATATTCTTGTTTTCATGTATGAGGATCACACCATGGGTGTTATGTCTGTTCGGTTGTTTATTGTTGTTTCACATTGTTTGCCTACATGGAAAACCCTATTACAATTGCTAGTTTGCTTGTTATAACTGATTGCATGTGTTTTATGCTGTTTTAATTTTTTTTTTACATTTTATCTTTTATCCAGGTAGTTTATAAACTTACTTACCGCTGCTGCCAGTCAATTGCGCATGACTAGACTGCTCAGGGCTGTGAGAACCTGGTGCGGGAGTTGAAAGAGTGAATAGACGATTAAGTGCTTCCCTAGAGAATCTGTTGGAATTTGTTTCATGCGTAGGAATTATGGGAATTGGAATTTTTTACTCCTAAGAGTGTCCTTAGTTTATGAATGTATTGAGACCACTATAGGAATTAGATGTAAGATCTTTTTCAGAGAGTCTGTAGCTATCGTTGAAAGACTACAGGGGAATCGATGCGAGTGCTTCCCAGTGTGTATGTGCCTCTGTATGTTTACTTGAATATAGGGGGTCACCTAGTTGGAGCCACCCAGAGAGTCATTGTGCATGTGGATTTTTTGGTTTCTTTAGATGAGTCTACCAAGCTGAAACAAAAGATTAGATCTATTGGCCTTCTTGTTTGTTTAGGTAGTCTTTTGATTCCTGTTGTGTTACCTGTTTCCCTTGGAATAGAGAGATTTGCTAGATTCCTTGGTTGTTTAATTAAATGAGTTAATTAATTTTTTAATGAATGTGAATGGTAATTTGTAGGATTTTTACTTGTGTACTCCTAGTTCATTACTACATTTACATTTATTACTTCTTCTATATTACTCACCGACAGTAGGGCACATATCTTATGGTGGCTGCCTACTGGGATTTGTCTCACACCCTATTTGGGTCCTGTATTTCAGCCCAAACAGGTTATATGGTTGCATGTGTGGATAGGTATTGTGGCCCTTCTTCTTCAGGTACATGATTGCTGGTTGGAGCTGGAGAGCATAGGACCAAGCATAGACTTGCGATGCTGCTGGAGTTACCGTTTTCTTTTCATACTTTGTTTCTTAGTTGTATTTCAGCACGTTTTTGTGTCTGATGCTTTCTTTAGATACCTTTACCTACTACATAATTATCATCATTACTATATATTCATTGTTTAAGCTATTTATTTGAGTTATTTTATGTTGTTTACTGCTTCTGCTATTGACTGTTATTTCCATTCCATTGTATACATTACCAAATGACGGCATAGATTCCCCAATGACTCAGCAAGGCCCTCACTGCTAGTCAGAAGCCTCTGAAAATTGGGGAAATGTGCTCGAGGGCATGTGGAGAACTAGGTACGGGGCACCAGTTGAGTGGCTCTGGATTCAGGTCGTTACAAAGTGGTATCAGAGGGTTTTGTTTTATTTTCTATTGACTTACTAGTTAGCGACATTAGACAGGGATAAGACGGAATAAGTAAATGTTAAATAGTTGTTCCCAGGAGTTCTAGAACCTATTCGCAAGGAAAAATCTTGTTTACCTTGAATATTTGAATTTTTGAGTTTTGCAAATGTTATAGTTTAATTGACTTCACCGTTGGGTGGTGCACTTGTTTTGTGCTGCTACTGTTTAAATTATTATGGTCCTATTTTTTTGCAACTCAATGAGATGAGGGTATTCCATCTTATGAATCATATAGGAACTTGTTAGAAAATTATATTTCATGCATTTTTCCATTCAATCTAAATTGCATTATAAATTTCATGATGTTGTGATATAATTTGTGATAGACTATGTATGATGTTGTCATAGCTGCTGTGATAGAATACCTGCTATGTTGATATGGTATCGTTTGTTTAGAGATTCTCTATCATAGATGCTAAACTTTGGACTTATAGGTGCTATGAGACCTTGATGATAATAATTTGGTGGATTGAGAGTTTTTTAT
The DNA here is from genome assembly GCA_963277665.1 of Viscum album. Taxonomy (NCBI): domain Eukaryota; kingdom Viridiplantae; phylum Streptophyta; class Magnoliopsida; order Santalales; family Viscaceae; genus Viscum; species Viscum album. Next base: position 594,547,771 of record OY728159.1, on the reverse strand, counting down.
AAAGTTTTATTGTTATATGCATTTTTATGATGCCATGATTTGATTCGTGGGGAGTATGGGCCCCACAGATTGGAACATAGCACATAGGTGCTTGTTTTAGTGTTTTTTCAGTGGTTTTGGGGGTTTGTGTATGATTACTTCCTAGAGACCCAGACAACACAGTGGGTGGTCTTAAGAACCCACACCTTGTGTTCTTCTGTTAGAGAAGAACTACTTTTCATGATTACACGCCATGTACTTTCATGTACATGCCATTACTTGCCCTATGTGTGACCTAGCCGTGTAGTTGAATATTTGGGTTGGTAAATCCATAGTACAACACATCGTGTACCATGTGGACATGCCGTGTAGTAGTGGTCCACGTACCAGTCTGTGTGGCTAATGACACGGATAGTGGAAAAATCATAAGGACATGTCGTCTAGGGGAAGAAAACACCGTGTAGTTTTTTGTTGAGAGAGTCTATGTTCCTAGCCGTATAGGGGTAACTGGGCTGGGAGAAAAAGGGTTAGTAAAAACATTGTATTTTGGGAACACGCCATGTAGACAAGTGGATTACACGGCCATGTATGGCCAAGGTACGCACCCCGGGTAAAATTTCAGGAAACACGTTGTGTAGTGGTACAACAAACCGTGTAGTCATGTTTTCCTCAAATTTTAGAGTTTTTCTCTCCTATTCAAGTTTAATATCTTAAGTTGGAACTATGTTCATTGTTAATGAAGGTGTGCTTGTGACCTTGCAGAGTCATGTTGCGAAGACATCCTCCTGATGCATGTCCGGAACTAGGTAGTGACTGTATGCCTGACACAGTGGATCATGGACTTCTAGTAGTTCCATCAATCGTTCCGGAAATGGAACCTACAGTGATTCTAGACACTGGTGTCAATGCTCAATTTAGAGAGGGTTTAATGAGATTCATGCAGACCTTCCAGGGAGCTCAGCATCCTGCCCCATCTTGGGCAGAGCTGACGCGAGTTTTTGAGCAACATCATCTTCCCACGTTCATAAGGGATGGAGGACCACAAGAGGCGGAGTCATGTCAATAATTCATGATATACATATTCTTTCACCTGGGGAGTAATCCATAGAGGAGAGTTATTCTTGCAACTTATATGCTTTGAGATTCCTCCAAGAGATGTTGGGATGTGGTTTCGTAGGCAGGGTGCCAAGAGGCTATGTCTTGGGACGAGTTTCAGCTTACGTTCTACAACTTTTACCCAGTGACGCTGAGGGATGACAGAGCAAGAGAGTTCATGAACCTTAAATAGGTTAATCTGACATTTATGGAGGATTCCTCTCACTTCACAGAGTTAGAACATTTCACTTCCGTTATGAGGATTGACGAGCTATTTATAGTGAGGAATTTTGAGGAAGGCCTCAGACCATACATCAGATCATAGGTGAACATCTTTCAGTTGACTTCTATTACTCTGATAGTCAACCAGGTGCTTATCTTGGATAGAAATCTGAAGTAGAGTAGAGTTGTGGACCAGGGCGGTTCAACATCCAGGGCTGATTCATTTTAGATAGAGAGTCGGAAGTACCACCGAGAGTCTATACGAGGTGACTCAAGGAAGTGAGGTATTCCTTCTAGTAGATGGGATCTTACTTATGGAAACCAAGTGGTGTGATATCAGTGTGTGAAAAGTGGTCATAGGAATTCTCAGTTCCCGAGATTCCCAGTGGAGTGCCGATCTTGCGGTAAGATGGGTCATCTAAAACATTTCTACAAGGTTTTCCTTCCAGCAGCTAGTGAAGGAGGATCATTTTCGACTCCGCGTACAGGAGAAGGATTACCAGTTACACAGCATACTGCGGGATGGATTTCTTCAGGTCATTTAGGCTGGGGTAGAGGCCATGGATACAGTGTTTAGGCTCAGGGAGGGTCAGCTCAAGTATCTCAGTCTGCTACATAGGGCCACGGTGCATGCCAAATTTTTGCGGTAGAGCAGATTCATCCGGAGAAGGATCCTGTAAAATCTATAGTTTTATGTATGATTTTTGTAGCCTCAGTTTTATCCTCTGCACTATTTGATACAGGATATTCTAATAACTTTATTTATGTGCATACTATGGAAAGCCATAGAATTAGTATTTATACTTCTGAGGATATGATGATTCTAGACACTCCCTTGGGAATTAGAATTGCTATCTTGTGTCAGTGATTAGAATGCCCCCTTGAGGTTGGTGGGTGTCTTTTTTCATGGAAAATCTATGTTTTTGAGATGACAGGATATGATTTCATTCTTGGGAAAAACTGGTTAGTTCACTTCTAAGCCTTTGTCGATTGCTATCGTCGTAGGGTGAGTTTCACATCACCGGAGGGTAGATCTTTTCTTAACAAGGGAGAATAGGATGTCCAGGAAGGCAGAGCTGGAGCAGAGCATCATGGTTTGGGCGGTGTTATGACCCAGATTGCTATCTTATATCTGGATGACTAGGGGACTTCACAGATAGATTTTCCAATAGTGGTTAATCTCTTTCTAGATGTCTTTCCGGAAGAATTTTCAGGTTTTTTCCAGAGCGAGAGGTAGACTTCTGTTTTGAGATTGTTCTAGGAGTAGCACCGGTATCCATAACTCCTTATAGGATGGATAAACATGAGATATAGGAGCTCACGAAGTAGGTGTAGGAGTTGTAGGAAAAGGGTTTTATCAGACCCAGAACATCTCCTTGGGGTTCACCCATGCTGTTTGCAAAGAAGGTGGATGGTACTTTACGGCTTTGTGTGGATTATCAGAAGCGAAACCAGTGGATAGTCAAGAACTGATATCCTTTTACATGGATAGATGGTCTCTTTGATCATCTATGAGGATATAGAGTGTTCTTGAAGATCGACTTGAGATCCGGCTATCATCAGTTGCATGTCAGACCATCTGATATACCTCTTACAGCCTTCCGGAGTAGTTATGAACTGTATGAGTATTTGGATATGGCGTTTGGTCTCACGATTGCACCAGAATTTACCATGGGACCGATGAACAATGTTTTCCATATTTACTTGGATTCTTTCATGGTGGTTTTTGTGGACGATATCTTGGTGTACTCTCACACTCGACACGAACATGCAACCCATCTTGAGATCATTTTTAGTACATTGAGGGAGAATATGTTATATGCTAAGATCTCACAGTTCCACTTTTGGATGGACGAGATTCAATTATTTGGTAATTTCATCTCAGAGATAGGAGTATCAGTAGACCCAGAGAAGGTGAGAGCCATAGTTACCTCAGAGTAGCTGAAGAATGTCTTCAGGGTACGAAGTTTCTTAAGGATGTTTGGTTACTACATGAGGTTTATAAATGACTTATCATGATTAGCTGTGTCGTTGACATGCTTGACTAAGAAGGGGGTGAAGTATGTTTGGTCAGAAGCCTGTGATTCAGCCTTTTAAGAGCTGAAGGGGATATTAACTTCAGCAACGATTCTAGTTTTTCTGGAGCCAAGCAAGAATTATACAGTTTTCTGTGATGCATCTAGCATCGGGCTTGGAGCAGTGTTTATGCAGGAGGATCATGTTGTTGCATATGGATATTTTCAGTTAAGGTCAAATGAGAGAAAATATCATATGAACAACCTGGAGTTGGATGAAATTGTTAATTCTTTTCATTTTTGGAGACATTATCTTCTAAGAGAGCATTTTGGATTATATACTGACCACAAGAGCCTCAAGTATATCTTCTCGTAGCATGGCATGAATCTGAGACAACAGAGGTGGGTTGAGTACCTATAGTCTTTTGATTTCGAGCTTGTTTATATGCCTTGGAAAGGCAACGTTGTGGCAGATGCACCAAGGAGGAGGATATAGATACAGACAGTTCAGGAGGCCAGCTACGAGTGGAAACTTATGGCTCTGTTCTCTAAAATGCATTTGGAGGTGCACAACAGACATGGTAAGACTTTTATTTCATTGGTAGTTGTTACCTCTACCCTTTTTGACCAAGATCGAATGAGTAATATATCATATTATGAAGTCCTAGTCCTACGGGAATGCGTGTTAGGAGAGGACCCTCTTCCTGGATGGACAGTAGGTGAGGGTGAGTCCTTGCGTTTCTAGGGACCCATATGGGTTCCAGTAGATATACGCAAGGAGATGATGTGGGACATTCATTACTCAGTATGGGTAGTTCATCCTGGCATCAACAATATGTATCGTGATCAACACTACCAGTATTGGTGTCCAGGTATAAAGAAAGTTGTTTCTGGTTTTGTCATGAGGTGTTCCACCTGTTAGCAGGTGAAGGCAGAGCACCAACATCCTACCGGGCTTTTACAGCAGCTATAAATTCCCAAGTAGAAGTGGAATTATGTTGCAATGGACTTTGTGATAGTTTTACCGAGATCCCCTCGAGGGAATGATGCAGTATGTGTTGTCATTGATAGGCTCATGAAGGTTTCTCACTTCTTGCTGATTATGGAGACCTTTGGTGTTGTCAATATTGGGAAGTTGTACATCTGTGAGATTTTACGATTGCAGGGGTTCCATGTACTATCATTTCAGATTGGGACGCCCGCTTTACATCGCATTTCTAGAATGGTCTACAGAGGGATTTGTGTACATAGGTACTTTTGATTACAACTTACTATCCCCAGATAGATGGCCAGTCAGAGAGCGCGATTTAGGTTCTAGAAGACATGCTATGAGCATGCATCCTTGATTTTGGAGGTTTTTGGGAGATACATATACCTCTAGTGGAGTTTGGCTACAATAATAGTTTTCATGCAACTGTTCAGATGGAAACTATAGCGACCCATACTTTACATACATGGTTATTAATTCAAAATTGAAGTACCCTTATTACAACATATAACATAACCATGAAAGGACCGTATCGGTATAGTGTCTTTAGAAACTGGGAATCATAAACAACTAGTTCATAAAGCATATATATTGCCTCCCATTTATTTCATCATATCTAGAGTCCCTTTTAGAAAATTCTACTTAATAACCTTATTCCTGACTTGGGGAAAGAAAACATACAAAAGTCTGAGCTCAAATTCTCAGTAAGGGTAAAAAAAATAAATATCAATCATATCATATTCATAAGTACATAACATTTTGGAAATATTACCCTACAAAAGAGATCATAATTTTTAAACATGGGATAAATCATGGTAGTGAAATGTAATCACAATAACCATAACATAAAACATGAAGCATTGTGGAATACACACATAATCATAGAGAATCATTTCTTATTAGTCAAGACTCAATACCAAGACTATCTTAGTGGACAAAGTCCATTTCTGAACCGAGTTCATTCCTCGTTTCATTCCTGTTTCACTGAACCGGTTTAACCTGTCATTCTAGCCAGGTCTATCTAATGCGATATAAAATATTTACCCAATGAATTGGAGATATATATAGGTCCCATCCATCTCATAATGATACCATTTTTATGTGTGCCACAAAATCATAAACCATACATCATAGCATAACCCATGTAATAAAAATGGGATTCTTAAACATCGTGACATTATAAAAAAATTCATATAAGATAAAGGAATTCATAAAAATAATTCCATCACAACATAATCAAATCAATGTAATAATAGTGATATAAATAGAACCCTATATTATCATAGATGGAAAATAATTTTGATAAAACACTTCAACTCCATTCGTGATGAAAATATCCTTTCTACTTCAAAAACATGTTTCCTTTCTTATCATGTCATTCAATTTTAAACTAAAAGAAGTTGAATAAAAGTAAACTTGAAAACTTTTAAAGGACGCTTCTTTGAAATAATATTTCAAAAATCCTTCCATTCCGTATAAGTTAAAAAAACATTCTTCTCGTAATTTTGTCAGAAAAGTCAAAAAGTTCCTCGTACGAAAAACGACAAAAGATTCCTTTCATATCTTTTACTAAAAACTCACAGAAGGGTAAAATTGGATTTAAACAATTGTAGGAGGATGTAAATAATATTACATATTGAGGAATCATGGATTTGGATGATAAAATATTCCATAGTAATTTCCGAAGTATAAACAATCTCAGAAAAAGATTGAGATTGCGAGATTTTCCCTTACCATAGGTCCAATTTGCTTCGTACATGTCTGAACCTCCTATATAATGATTTAAATAATGTTATTGACTTATTCCAGAATCATAAATATTTTTATGATATCATATATGGTCATATTCTTAGATTCTTATTAGTAATATTTCATTACTACATGTTATTCGGGTGTTTATTACTTTTTGTTCTTATGCGTGTTTTGTCAAATAAATTCTTATTATTCTCTTTAGGTTATAGATACCTATTTTCCAGAATGGTATTAGTGTACTATATATCATATTTATTCATTGAATTCATTTATATAATCATTATTCAATGAAGATCATGTAGAACAAATCACATCACATCGTGGAGACGGTATTCCGTACTTACGCACGAGCGATGATATAGTTCCCATGATCGTGGAATTGTATTGGAGTGTATGTATACTATTTCAGAATCAATGCCAATTTATGATAATCATATATAGTAATTTATTTTCACCATTATAACCATCCATGTAAGGTGGTTATGGAAAATAGATTACACCATGGCGTGGAGACGGTATTTCATACGTACGCATGCGCGGTGATTTCGTTTTCCGTAGGATGGATAGATTGTGAAATAGGGTTGTTTCACACTTATAATAACATATCAGTATATTAGTGATACTTATGTTATTAATTCTTAATGAAACAACTAAATATTTCGAAGTGGAAGAAAAAATAAAGTTGAAAGAATCGGCAACAGACATTACCTCTTCTTTGAAGCGCCTCTTTGAGACCTATTCTTAGGGAACTACAATTGGTCTTTGAAGAAGACCAGGACCTCTAGGATGTTTATAGGGATGTGGGGAAGTGAAATGGGCAGGGATTGGCCGAGCCTGATGGCTCAAATTGGTGTGAGGAGGAGAGGGATGAGGTGCCCATTTATAAGGGGGGAGAGGGGCACCTTCGGAAATATAAGAAATATTAGTTTATATTAAATCCCAACCCCACATAAAAAAACCCAAAATGACTCATATCCGAAGCTTAGATGAGATAGGGTTGTAATCTCATCATCCATTAAAATTTAGACATGTTAGGAATTTATTTAAAACATTATCAACTTGATTTATCCTTATTTATCAATTTAATTTTATTTATGGTAATAATATTCTAAATTATAAATAACTATAAATAATTACATATGTGATGTGAATTTTCCACAATTTGACACTTTATGACATTGGTGACCAAATAAATTTTAATTTATAATTTTTAAATATTTTTGTGATTTTTAAATAATTTTATAATATGTTATTTTTATAAAATAACAATAGTGTCAATTTTGACACTATTCATTTATCTGAAAAAAATTATATACAAAAGATATGTTCAAAATAAAAGCTTTAATATATTCATAAAATGCCATATGTATTTAGAAAATTATGGGAGCACATTAAATAGTTCATATAATATTTATTTTAATATTTTTAAAACCATTTATTTGATATTTTAATTAATAAAATAATTTCAACATCACTATTGTGTCATAATAAATGATAATTATTTAATCCCTAATAATTCTAAATAAATTCCTATGATGTAGATATTTGTATTAGCGTTCTGGATACTATTCATGTTTGAAGATTCATTAAGTTTATCACTAAATTAAAATTATTATACTTATATTATTTAAGAAAGTGACATGTTGTCACATTCTTTGGTTTTAATACTAATTAAATACTTTTCATGGAAAAAATTCTATTAAATGAATCTAATCAGACCCTTAGGTGATATGGGTAGACTATTAGTCATCCATTAAGATTTTGGCAGGTGTTAGGGTAATTTTATAATCTTATATTTAACCTTAATTACCCGATATACATTTAACTAAGTTAAATAAAATTTACCGTAGTTTCTATTCATAATGCCCAAAAATAAAAATTAGTCTATTAACATAATTTGGACCCTCTGATTCCAAATATGGAATTCAATTTTCAAAATTCAAATCATATAAGTTGCAGTAATTAATTTAAAATAAATCCCGTTGTTAAGAAAACGGGTTTTAGAAGTTAAAACATTGCCAAAGATTGAAATGTTTTTACCTATGAATTCAATGTGAAATTAATGCTAATGACATAAATTATATTAAATGGTAAAAATATATTCTATTTATACTTTAAAACCATTAAATATTATAATTTAACCATATAAATTTTCTCAATGAAAAAAGTTGTTTTTAATTAAAAATTAGCGTATTTTTACTATTCATCAGAATATGAAAGTTAACAGAAATATATCAAAAATTTATCCAAAGTAAATTTTTATATCCTAATTCAAAAGAAGAATTTTATTTTGTCAAATAGAACTTATAAACATGTCAAAAACTATATTTAATGTGGGTACGCCATCAAAAGTCGGCAAAACTGCATTTTTTGAGGAATACTTATTTTACCCGAAACATTTATTTTGTTCTCTTACCATGTTCTAGAAAATGTGTAAGATGAATAATAAAATTGAAAATGTATTTAATACTATTCATAATGGCTAGTTCATAATAATATATCGTTGTTTAGTGAAACCCAATATTGCCTACTACACACGCTATCGAGGAAGGTCATGATTGCGTGTAATGCAAGCCAAGTCCGTACTATGTGTTGTGAAAGATTCTTTTGGTGTTGCATAAGACATAAAAAAATATTTCTCAAAAAATATCATGGTGTTACATTCTACCCCCCTGAAAATGAATTTCTCCCTCGAAATTCATCACTTCATTACAAACAGATGAGTATACCCCTCCCTCATCATATCCCCAAGTTCCCATGTATCTTCTTCTAATTTGTGGTTCCTCTATAAAACAGTTCCCAAGCGAGTGGTCTTGTTTCGTATGACTTTTTCGATACGATCTAGAATCTATATCGGTTGTTCTTCATAAGAATGATCTTGCTCCAATGGTACGACTTCTGAGCTGAGTACATGTGTAGGATCAGGTATGTACTTTCTCAGGAGAGATACATGGAACACATCGTGAACTTGAAAGAGATTCGGTGGAAGAGCCAATAGGTATGCTACCTTCCCAACCCGATCCAGAATTTCAAAAGGACCAATATATCTAGGGTTCAAATTTCCCTTCTTTCCAAATCTCATGACCCTCTTCCAGGGAGATATTCGTAAGAACACTTTATCACCCACTTCAAACTCTAGGTCTTTTCTTTGGTTGTCATCATAACGTTTTTGTCAACTCTAAGCTGATATTATGTGTTGTTGAATAGATATGACATTTTCTGCCATTTCATCAACAAGATCATGTCCTAATAGCTTTATTTCCCCAATGTCATCCCAGCAAGTTGGAGTCCTGCATTTCTTTCGATAGAGAGCTTCATAAGGATCCATCTGAATACTAAAGTGAGAGCTATTATTATAAGAAAATTCCACCAATGGTAGATGTTGATCCCAACCACCTTTAAAATACATTGAGAAAGCTCTCAACATATATTCTAGAGTTTGAATTGTCCTCTCAGACTGACCGTCTATCTGAGGATGATAAGCAGTGATGAAATTCTACTCTGTATCCAGAGTATGCTCAAAACATTACCAGAACATTGAGGTAAACCTCGGATCCCGATCAGATATAATAGAAAGTGGCACTCCATGCAATCTTATATCTCCATTACATACAACATGGCAAGATGATCTAGATAGAAATCCCCTCTAATAGCAATGAAGTGTGCAGACTTTGTAAGACGATCAACTATGACCCAGATAGCATTATTGCCTTTGGATGTTTTAGGAATTCCAGTGACAAAGTCCATAGTGATGTTTTCCCATTTCTATTCTGGTATGGGTAATGGCTGTAACATCCTCTTAGGCTTCTGTGTCTCAGCATTAACTTGTTGACAAACCAAGCATCGAGAGACATATTTAGCAACATCTCTTTTCATGCCATCCCACTAGAAGTAATCATTCAGGTCCCTATACATCTTCGTGCTTCCAGGATGAATAAAGAATGAAGAACAATGAGCCTCATCCAGGAGCTCCTTTAATTCGGGGATGCGAGGAACACAAACCTGATTCCTGAACTTTTTTATCCCATCACAATCAAGGTTGAATTCTGGAACATTTCTCACCTTCTTTTGTAACTCGGAATCTTCTTTCTGTGCCTTTTTAATCTTCAAATGTTTAGATGGCTGAACATTCATTTGAGAAAGATAAGATTTCTCTCCTTCCATTAAAATTACAAGATCCATCCTTTGTAAATCCATAAATAATTGATCTTTTGTGATCCTCATCATGGATAAGCTAGCATGGTCTTGTCGACTTAATGCGTCTGCTACCTTGTTTGTATTCCCATGGTGGTATTGAATTGAGCAATCATAATCCTTAATCAGATCCAACCATCTTCTTTGATGCATATTCATCTCTTTTTGTGTGAAAATATACTTTAAATACTTATGATCAGTATAAATATCACACATTTCTCCATAATGGTAATGCCTCCAAGTATTTAATGCAAATATTACTACAGCTATCTCTAAAACATGAGTTGGGTAATTTTGCTCATGGATTTTCAACACTTGTGAGGCACAATCTATCACCATATCATTCTCCGGAGAACACACCCCAGTACCATCTTGGATGCATCACTGTGGATCACAAACCATTCTCCACTGCAAGGTAGTGTGAGCATAGGTGCACTGGTTAACCATCCATTTAGCTCATTGAAATTCTCTTCACATTCCTACATCCAAACAACCATAACTCATTTTCGAGTCAACTTAGTGAGTGGGTTAGATAACCTTGAAAAAATCATTCACAAAACGTCAGTAATATCAAGGCAAACCAAGAAAACTTCGTATCTCAGTTACTATTGTTGGTCTCGACCATCATTCGATAACATCTATTTTTGCTGGATCAACATATATCCCCTCTTTTGAGATTATGTGACCCAAAAATGAAACTTTTTGAAGACAAAATTCTCACTTGGTAAATTTGGCATAAAGATTCTCCTTTCATAGGGTATTTAATACAACTGTCAAGTGATCTTCATGTTCTTACTTGCTCTTTGAATAGACAAGAATATCATCCATAAAGACTACCACAAACTGATCAAGATAGTCTCTAAAGACTCTATTCATCATATCCATGAAGATAGAAGGGGCATTAGTAAGACCAAATAGCATCAATATAAATTCATAGTGCCCATACCTTGGACGAAAAGCCATCTTTGGTATATCCTCCCTTTTGACCCTTAATTTATGATACCCTGAACGAAGATCAATCTTGGAAAAATATTGAGCTCCGCGTAGTTGGTCAAATAGGTCATCAATGCGTGGGAGAGGATATTTGTTCTTGATAGTGATCTTGTTAAGTTCTCGATAATCAATGCAGAGTCTCATTGATCCATCTTTCTTCTTAACAAACAGAACATGTGCTCCTCAAGGTGACGCACTAGGGCGTATGAACCCTTTTTCAAGATTCTATTTGAGTTGCTTCTTCAATTCCTAAAACTCAATTTGGACCATTCTATAAGGTTTCTATGAAATAGGAAAAACACCTAGTATGAGTTCTATTGAAAAATCAACTTCACGATTTGGTGGAAGACCTGGCAATTCTTCCAGAAAGACACCATCAAATTCCCGTACAATTGGAATATTATTAATCATGAGTTTCTTTTCAACCATTTGAGATAAATAACCTTAATTTAGTGGAATCAAGACCCATAAGATAGAAGAAATTTCCATTAGAAGCTTATGTTCATCCTTGCATCGATAGACAATCATAGATTGATCTGGAATATGAAATGTGACTTCCATACTTTGGAAATTGATATGATCTCCATATAAAGAAATCCAATCCATGTCAAGAATCACATCAAATTACACTATAGGAAGGATCACAAGATTTTCAGGAAGCAATTTCCCAAAAACTTCAATCGGAGAATAATTGTAATCTTTTGATGTGACTGTTGTTCCATTAGAAGTTGTCGCAGCCAACTCAACATCAAATTGTTGATGTAAAATGGTGATACCCTTAGAAAATTCTTCAGAAATAAAAGAGTGGGTGGATCCAGAATCAAATAAAACATTTTCTACATTAGAGTGGATGGTAACTGTACCTCTCACCACTTCGTTTTCGTACTCCACATCACCGATAGTAATAGCATGTGGCTTTCCATTGTCTTTGTCCTTAAGAGTTTGTTGACGTTGATCATCATCACAACCCTTGGATTTGGGCATTGATTGGAATAATTCCCCATCTCCTTGAACTTGAAACATTGAAGTGTAGTAGGTTCATTATGTGTATCCCTTCCTTTGTTTTCATCATTAGACATCTTCTTCCCATTATTTCGATATTCAATTGCTCGATTACCATCTTTTCCACACTTATAACATTTCCTTGTCCCCTTAATAAAATTTCATCCATGTTTCTTTCCACACTTTGAGCATAAGGGAAAACTCATATTCTTTTCAGTGTGGTCTTTAGATTTTCCTTTGAATTCCGTTTTCCTCTTCTAATCAAACCCATGTGACTGATGGGTTACACCAATCTCTATCTCAACCTTGAGAGCACATCGAACAATTTCCTTGTAGCTATTGAAGTCCCTTGTGGATAACGCCCTTCAAAGACATGGTTTTAATCCACTAAAGAATCGATCGATCTTACTCTCATGTTGGATAATAATTCCGGAAGCGTACCATGCAAGTCTTGTAAAATTTTCTTTGTAGGTACCATCAGATTCATCATCATTTTGCTTCAGTTCAAGAATCTCCTTCGATATCTTTGTTCGATGAATACGACAGAAATACTTATTGAAAAATAAATTCTGGAACTCGTCCCATTCCATGGACTCAATTTCATCTCTTGGCCTTGTATTCTTGATACTATTACACCATTGATCAGCATCACCTTCCAACGATACACTGCGAAGATGACTTTATCATGTTCAGAACATTGAAGAACTGAAAATATCTTTTTAGTAGTACTAATCCATTGTCTAGAAACAAATGGATCAGTAGACCCGCTGAATGAAGGTGGATGATGCCTCATGAAGGATTCAACAGAATTTTCCTCCTTCCTTCGCTCATTTGGAAGTCCTGCATGATTCATAGCTTGAGAAATTTTTGTGAGCATGGCGACAAGATTTTTCATTCCAGCTCCCATAACGTTTTGTTGCTCCGGAGGACAATCATTGCATTGCCTATTGCATTCCGCATTAACACGGTTCCTTTGGGTTCCAGCCATTGACTAAAACCAAGATGAATAGTGTGGGAAACACTAATTATAATAGGAAAACCACATAATCAAGAATAAAATTTCACACTTAAGGTCTTATCATAGGTTGTTCATGGACATTTCTAAAAAACTAATATTGTGTTCTATGCTTAGACTTATCCTTAGTGTTCTTACTAAGGATTTCACATCCATGTTTCCAAAGGTTGACTATACCTTTCCTTTGATACCAACTATAGAGGTCTGGAATTACGTCCAGTGGACTATAATTGATACCTTTCAGGGAACTCCATGGGTGGCTACACCCCCTGGGCGGGACACACCACCATCCCCAGTGGTAGCCATTTCCTCATGAATCCCTTGGGCAGAGACCCATGCTTCGTCCAACGCTCACATGTGAGTGTTCCCAAGGATCGGATACATTCCTACCTCCTTTACCTCTGATACCAACTATAGAGACCCATACTTTACATACATAGTTATTACATCAAAATTGAATGACCCTTATTACAACATATAACAAAACCATGAAAGGACCGTATCAGTATAGTGTCTTTAGAAACTGGGAAACATAAACAACTGGTTCATAAATCATCTACATTGCCTCCAATTTATTTCATCATATCTAGGGTCCCTTTTGGAATATTCTACTTAATAACCTTCTTCCTGACCTGGGGAAATAAAACATACAAAAGGGTGAGCTCAAATGCTCTTTAAGGGTAAACAAAAGAAATATCAATCACCTCATATTCATAAGAACATAACATTTTGGAAATATTACCCTGCAAAAGAGATCATAATTTCATAACATGGGATAAATCATGGTAGTGAAATGTAATCACAATAACCATAACATAAAACATGAAGCTTTTTAGAATACACACATAATAATAGAGATCATTTATTATTAGTCAAGACTCATTTCCAAGACTATCTTAATGGACAAAGTCCATTTCTGAACAGAGTTCATTCCTCATTTCAGTCCTATTTCACTGAACCAGTTTAACCTGCCGTTACAGCCATGTATATCTATGAGATATGAAATATTTACCCAATGCATTGGAGGGAGATATTGGTCCCACCCATTTCATAATGATACCATTATTATGTGTGCCACAAAATCATAAAACATACATCATAGCATAACCCATGTAACAAAAATTTTATTCTTAAACATCGTGACATCATAAAACAATTCATATAAGATAAAGGAATTCATAAAAATAATTCCATCACAAAATAATCAAATCAATGTAATAATAGGGATAGAAACAGAACTCTATATTATCTTAGATGGAAAATAATTTTGATAAAACACTTGAACTCCATTCTTGAGGGAAATTTCATTTCTACTTCAAAAACACTTTTCCTTTCTTAACATGTCATACCACTTTAAAATAAAAGAAGTTGATTAAAAATAAACATGAAAACTTATAAAGGAAGTTTCATGGAAATAATGTTTTAAAAATCCATTCTTTCCGTATAAGTTAAAAAAACCTTCTTCTCGTACATTTGTCGGAAAAGTCAAAAAGTTCCTCGTACGAAAAACGACAAAAGATTCCTTTCATATCTTTTAATAAAAACACACTGATGGGTAAAATTAGATTTAAACAATTGTAGGTGGATTGAAATAATATTACATATTGAGGAAACATGTATGTGGATGATAAAATATTCCCTAGTAAATTCCGAAGTATAAACAATCTCGGATAAAGATTGAGATTGCGAGATTTTCCCTTACCTTAGGTCCGATTTTCTTCGTAAGTGTCCGAACCTCCGGTAAAATGATTTAGATAATGTTATTGAATTATTCCAGAATAATATGTATTATTATTATATCATATATGGTTATATTCTTAGCTTCTTATTAGTAATATTTCATTACTACTTGTTATTCGGGAGTTTATTACTTTTTTTCTTATGCGTGTTTTGTCGAATAAATTCTTATTATTATCTTTAGGTTATAGATACCTCATTTACATAATGGTATTAGTGTACTATATATCATATTTATTCATTCAATTCATTTATATAATCATTATGCAATGACGATCATGTAGAACGAATCACATCACATCGTGGAGACGGTATTCCATACGTACGCACGAGCGATGATATCGTTCCCATGATTGTGGAATTGAATAGGAGTGTATGTATACTATTTCAGAATCAATAACACTTTACAATAATCATATATAGTTATTTATTTTAACCATTATACCCATCCATGTAAGGTGGTGATGGAAAATAGATTACACCACGGTGTGGAGACGGTATTCTGTACGTACGCACGCGCGGTGATTTCGTTTTCCGTAGGATGAATAGATGGTGAAGTAGGGTTGTTTCACATATATAATAACATGTCAGTATATGAGTGATACTGATGTTATTAATTCATATTGAAACAACTAAAGAATAAGAAGTGGAAGAAAAAATAAAGTTGAATGAATCGGCAACAGACATTACCTCTTCTTTGAAGCGCCTCTTTGAGACCTCCTCTTAGGGCACTAAAATTTGTCATTGATGAAGACCAGGACCTCTAGGATGTTTCTAGGAAATTGGGGAAGTGAAATGGTAGAGATTGGCCGAGACTAAAGGCTCAAATTGGTGTGAGGAGGAGAGGGAGGAGGTTCCCTTTTATAAGGGAGGAGAGGGGCACCTTTGGAAATATAAGAAATATTAGTTTATATTAAATCCCATCCCCACATAAAAACATTCCAAAAGACTCATATCCAATTATTAGATGAGATAGGGTTGTAATATAATCAACCAATAAAATTTATAAAAGTTAGGAATTTATTTTAAACATTATCAACTTGATTTATCCTTATTAATAAATTTAATTGTATGTGGTAATAGTATTCTAAATTTTATATTATTATAAATAATTACATATGTGTTGTGAATTTTCCATAATTTGACACTTTATGGCATTGGCGACCATATAAATTTTAATTTATAATTTTTAAATAATTTTGTGATTTTTAAATAATTTTATAATATGTTATTTTTATAAAATTACAATAGTGTCAATTTTGACACTATTCATTTATTTGAAATAAAATATGTACAAAAGATATGTTCGAAATAAAAGCTTTAATAGATTCATAAAAAGTCATATTTATCTAGAAAATTAGTTTAGAACATTAAATAGATCATATAATATTAATTTTAGTATTTTTAAAACCATTTATTTGATATTTTAATTAATAAAATAAGTTCAACATCACTATTGTGTCATAATAAATGATAATTATTTAATCCCTAAAAATTATAAATAAATTCCTATGATGTAGATAATTGTATTAGATTTCTGTAGACTATTCATGTTCGATGTTTCATTAAGTTTATCACAAAATTAAAATTATTATATTTACAAGATTTAAGAAAGTGACATGTTGTCACATTCATTGGTTTTAATAATAATTAGATTATTTTCATGGACCAAAGTCCATTAAATTAATCTAATACAACCCTTAGGTGATATGGGTCAACTTTTAGTCATCCAATAAGATTTTGGTAGGTTTTAGGTTAATTTTATAATCTTATATTTACCCTTAATTACCTGATTTACCGTGAACTATGGTAAATAAAATTTACCGTAGTTACTATTCATAATGCCCAAAAATAAAAAGTATCCTATTAACATAATTTGGACCCACTGATTCCAAATATGGAATCCAATTTTCAAAATTCTAAACATATAAGTTGCAGTAATTAATTTAAAATAAATCTCGTTGTTAAGAAAACAGGTTTTAGAAGTTAAAACATTGCCAAAGATTGAAATGTTTTTACCTATGAATTCAATGTGAAATTAATGCTAATGACATACATTATATTAAATGGTAAAAATATATTTTATTAATACTTTAAAACCATTCAATATTATAATTTAAATGTATAAATTATCTCAATGAAAAAAGTTTCTTTAATTAAAAATTAGCATATTTTTACTATTCATCAGAATATGAAAGTTATCAGAAAAATATCAAAAATTTATCCAAAGTAAATTTTTATATCCTGATTGAAAAGAAGAATTTTATTTTGTCAAATTTAACTTATAAACATGTCAAAAACTAGATTTAATGTGTGTACGCAATCGAAAGACAACAAAACTACATATTTTGAAAAATACTTATTTTACTCGAAAAATTTATTTTGTTCTCTTACCATTTTCTACAAACTGTGTAAAATGAATAATAACATTCAAAATGTAGTTAATACTACTCATAACGGCTAGTTCTTAATAATATTTCGTTGTTTAGTGAAACCTAGTATTGCATACTACACACGCTATCGAGGAAGGTCGTTATTGCGTGTAATGCAAGCCAAGTCTGTATTGTGTGCTGTGAAAGATTCCATTGGTGTTGCATAAGACATAAAAAAAATTACCATAAAATATCAAGGTGTTACAGCACCTTAAGAGGCTTTGTACGGTAGGTCGTGTCGATCACCCTTGTGTTCTTTGTAGGCAGGAGAGGCAGCTATTCTAGGACCTTGTCTTGTTCAAGAAACCATAGAACATGAGGAGTTGATTCAGAAAAAGATGACTACTACAGAGTCTTAGAAAAAATCTTATGCTGATCAGCGGAGAGGACCTTTGCAGTTCAAGGTCATAGATCAGGTTTTCCTACGTGTTACTCTGAGGTTGGGACACAAGAGGATTAGGAGATAGGGTAAGCTTTCACCAAGATACATCAGGCCGTTTGAAGTTTTGTAGAGAGTCGAGATGGTTTCTTATAGGTTGCAGTTGCCTCCGAGGTTCCAGGCATTGCACGACCTCTTGTATGTTTATCAACTTTGACTCTATTTCTCAGACCCATATCATGTTTTTTTATCCCGAGGAGGTTAAGCTGGATCATGATTCATCATTCGAGGAGCATCCTATCAGGATTTTTGATCATAGTTCCAAGGTACTATATGGATGGTCACTTCGTCTGGTACGGGTTCTATGGCAGTATGGTCGTGTACAAGACGATACTTGGGAGAGAGAGGCTGATATGTGATCACAGTGGCCAAAGATTTTTGAGGTTTCTTCTTTTCCACCTTATTAGGTAAATTCTGGGATGAATTTCATTAAGGGGGGATATTTGTAAGAACTTGGATCTTATTTTCAGGTATGTTTTTCCTTTTATGGCAGTTTTTTAGAAAAAAAAGAGGAAAATCTAGAAATTTTCAGGGTACACATCATGTACTTCGATGCCACTAGATGCCATGTACTGGCTATGCCATGGCCACACACACAGCCGTGTAAGGGTGGCTTGGAGGTCGCCAAAAGTGGAGTACGGAAAAGGCATGTACACGCCCTGTACACCAGATGTACACATAGTGTACTTTCTTTTTTATTTAGATAAACGGATCAGGGTCTCATCTATTCCTTATTTCCATCTTCTTCTTCGCCTAATTCTGCCTAATGTGTCTGAGGAGGCTGAATCTTCTCTGAGCCAACGATCCGTCAACAGTAATCGGAATCAAACACCATCAGTTGTAAGAGAATCACATCGCTATGTTCTTGGTTCATCTTTGGTCACGCTTCCTGATTCTTTATCTTATGAGAGTTATCATAGGTTGAACGTTTTAGATGTTTTGGAGATCTACTCCATTCGTGGATGATTCACGGGCCAAGGATAAAGTACATCGATCTCCTAGGATCGTGGTAGGTGGTTTTTTTCCTTACGTTGAATGTATTTGATTTTTTGTGCAAATGTGCCGGATTCCCATGATTCTGGTATCTCAGGTTAGGGTTTTGGTCCTATTGTTTAATTACCTTAAATTTCTTGTTAGCATAAGGTTAATTGATAATAATAAGTGCTTTTTTTCATGTTTTAGGATCACCCCCATGGGTGTTATCCATGTTTGGATCTTTATCACCATTTGGCCCAGTTTTCCTACAAGGAAAACCCTATTGTAATTGCTAATTTTCTTTATATAACTGATTTCATGTGTTTCATTGTGTTTTATTTATTTTTATGCATTTTAGGTTTATCCAGGTAGTTTCTAAACATAATTATGGTTGCTGATAGTTGATTACGCACGAATGGACTCCTCAGGGAAGTGAGAACCTGGTGCGGGAGACCAAATAGGGAATAGACGGTTAAGTTCTTCCCTAGGGGGTCTGTTGGAATTAGTTTCATAAGCAGGACCTACGGGAATTAGACATTGTGATTCTTAAGATTGTCCTTAGTTTAAGCATGTATCAAGACCACAGGAGAAATTTTACATAAGATCTTTCTCAGAGAGTCTGTAGATATCATTGCAAGACCATAGGGGAATCAACGTGAGTGCCTCCCAGAGTGTCTATGACTTTGTATGTTTACATGACTATAATGGTCTGCTAGTATGAGCCACCTAGGGACTTAGTGTGAATGTGGATTGTTTGGATGGCTTAGATGATTCTACCAATCCAAAGCACAAGCTTGGATCTATTGGACTGCTTGTTTGTTTAGGTAGTCTTTTGATGACTGTTGTGTTACCTGTTTACCTTGGAATAGAGAGCTTTTCTAGATTCCTTGGTTGTTTAATTCAATGAATGAATTAATTGTTAAATTAATGTGAATGGTAATTAGTATGGTTGTTAACTTGTGTACTCATAGTTCATTACTAAATTTACTTTCATTACTTCTGCTATATTAATCAATGAAAGTAGGGCACAAATCTTGTGGTGATTCCCTGCTCGGATTAGTCTCACACACTGTTTGGTTCCTACTTTTCAGCCCAAATCGGTTATATGGTTTCAGGTTTGTGTAGGGATTGTCACCCTTCAAATTCAGGTACATTATTGTTGGTTGGATCTGAAGAGCATAGGACTAATCTTAGGCTTGCGATGCTGCTGGAGTTCTGTTAACTTTTCGTAAATTGTTTCCTAGTTGTATTTCAGCACGTTGTTGTGTTTGCTTCTTTTCTCAGATACTTGTACCTACTACATCATTATCATCATTACTAAATAATCATTTCTTCCGATGTTTAGTTTTAGTTATTGTATGATGTTTACTACTTCTGATATTGACTGTTATTTCCTTTCCCGTGTATACTTTACCAACTGATGGCATAGTTTCCCCAATGACTCACTATGGCCCTCATTGCTAGTTGGCAGCCTCTGGAATTTGGGGAAATGTTCTTGAGGTCATTTGGTGAACCAGGTAAGGGGCACCAGTTATGTGGCTCCAGATTCGAGTCATTACAATTATCAAAGTGGATTTTTCTAACTCCTCATTCGATTATTTAATTAGTCAAGGTTCACTATAAATACTATATTATTGGATAAATTCCAATAATAAATATAGTTCAACATCCAATAATGTCATTATTATCTCAATATATATCATTCCTTACTCAATGTATTGGGGGGGAAATATAGTTCTAATCTCGTCTATCACATTTTTAAAACCACACTAATGTGTTTCAAAATATCATTAAACATTCATCATATCATAAAATTTTTACACAAAGAATGAATATGAGTGTTTTTAAAATTTAATCCTATTAATCATAAACCACCTTGAGAAATAATAAAGATATTATCATCGCATCATATCTCCAGTAAACCATATGAAATGTCAACATATTTTTTATATAATAATACAGACGTAAAATCACTAGATCATTTATTGAGGAAATTTCTATTATTGTTTCAAATAACCTATTTGTAATAAAAACATTTAAAAACATAAAAAGGTGTTTATTCATCATATGTTAAAAACATTCCTCCCACATTGTCCATAAAAAGTCAAAAGAACCTTATTCAACAAATGAAAATTACATTACATTAAAAATTATATAATAATTGATAAAAATTAATTTAATAAATATTTTTACATCATTTGAAACATTCTTTAAAATATTATGAAGAAAATATGGACACATCAGAAAAGATTCCAGACAGAATATTAAAATGTGGTTGGTTTTATCTAAATAATTATTTTTGACTCTTGAGGACTTGAAGAGATTAAACTGAGAAGAAAATAATAAATCTACACTAATAATAATAAGATAATGAAAAATAATACATAGGGTATATAGATCGAATAATTTCATTAACATAAAACATAATTTTAAATAATAATAGTAAAAATGATATTATAGAACAAAACCTTTACCATAACACCATAATGCATCATAATCACTCCACCATCACATAAAATAAATTATATTTTTTATATTTAAAAAACTATAATTGTACCAATAATACCAATAATGTTTTCTTATAATTTCTTTTCACTCATTCATTATCTGTATTTTATTATCATCATCACTTTAGGTATTAAATGCTTTGTTTTTTCAAGCATGTTTTAGTACATTGGTTATGGTCATTGAACATTGATCATGGTTCCTTTTTCATAAAAAATTTAATTATGATATAAATATAATATATATTGGTTATAAAAATATTTTTAACAATTAATATAAATTGGTGATGGATTTTGAATTATATCACTATGTAGAGAAAGTGGTTTGTATGTATGCTTGAGGGACATTTACATTGTTAAATAGATAGAGTAAAATATGGTTAAATATTAATTTAAATTTATAATTTAATTATTATAACAATAGAATCACATATTATCATGAAATATATAATAATAAAAATTAATTATGGTTTTGTAAAATGAGTTGTATGCCTCTAGGGATGCAGTAGTCCAGATGTGTGCATGAGTGACACATTTATCACCCATTAGATTTAGAAGAGGTGGTAAATGGATACAACATTTCTATATTAATTGTAAGTATAAATTAAATTTAATGATCTTGTTTAGGATCTATTCATATTCATTGAGAGGCCACCTTTGGATACACCATAAGACATGATGAATTGGACTTAGGAAAAGAAAAGAATTTATATAATGATATTTATGATTATATAAACATATTTTATTATGTATTTTGTAATTTATAATACTAAAAAGGTGTTATTAAGTGAAAATAAAAGGTACCCTTTATTTTGTGTGGTGATGGACACAAATGGAATTTGCTAATTGATTCCAATGATTTAGGGTCACTTTCATTGGGAAAGTAGATCCAAATGTTAAAGGATTATAATTGATGATAATATAAGGATGAAATATCATCAAATGATAAGAATATGCTAGGTTTTGGTTGATAAATCACCCTTATTGAATGGCCTAAAACCTTGGTAGACCTGTTTTAACCATAACATCAGAAACAAAATTTTACTATTTTTATAATTCAATATGAACATAAAATAAAATAAACCTAAAGAATTTTATTAATTATGAATATTAAAAATATAGATTCCATTTTAATAGAATAAATTTTTATTTGTGGTAGAATTTAATTTTAATTATGTGTGAAAATTGCATTGGAAACACGTTTTAAAAAATTGAATGGTTTATCATAAAATATAATTTCCATCCATTCAATTTCTTATGAAATCAATAAAATGAATGTTAAAATAAAATATAAAATATATAATTTTTAAATTTTATTAAATGAATTAATCAATATATATTAAATTAATATATTAAACTACAAACACATTCCATGCATAAGAACAACTATTTAGAAAAATTATGTTTTCATGTCAAAATATTTACTTATACCAAAACAATGTAAAATTATTATTCCCATATATTTAAATATATTCTTATAATTAAATTAAGATTAGATTAATTTCAAATATATTTATGAAAATAATGGGATATAGACTTAAAAATAAAATACATTTTTTTTACAAAAATGATATCTTCACTATTCACTAAATCAGTAAACTTTTTTGGAAAATAATAAAACTTTACAATAAGATAATAATTAAATGAAGATTTAAAATACTATATAAATTTATTTAAATATTATTTATTAAAATTATAATAAATGAACTATAAATTTTAGATTAAAAAATATGTTAAGGACCCTTTTATATGAAAAACATTTTTGAAGCATAAAATGATTTTACTGAAAATTGAGTAGTTATTTAACATGAATTATTAAATAAATTTGAATTTATAAAATCATTTATATATATTTTTAATAAATTGGTTGTTATTAATCTTACCTACCATTTTAATATCTAT
The DNA here is from genome assembly GCA_963277665.1 of Viscum album. Taxonomy (NCBI): domain Eukaryota; kingdom Viridiplantae; phylum Streptophyta; class Magnoliopsida; order Santalales; family Viscaceae; genus Viscum; species Viscum album. The sequence continues at coordinate 594,524,527 of OY728159.1, read as the reverse complement.
GATTTAATGGTTAATAATATCACAGTTCTTTTAGACTCAGGGATTTGTGTATAGAAATAAATCAAGTACTACATGTTTAATTTTAATGTAAATACATATAAAATAAGGATAAGTGTGGCAATTTTCTTTTAAAAATTGTAATTTATATATTATTTAACTGATCCATATATTTAAAAACATATATATTAGGTAAATTATTAAAGGCAAATAAATGAATTATTTTTTTGGGTTTTATTACGAATCAACAAATTCCAATTCCAATTAAATATTAAGGAATTTTTCATTATATAACCTATATGTTAAATCATATTTAACTAATACTCTCCTATAAAAAGATTTTATTAAAATAAAAAAACAAAATAAAATTATGAGACAATATATGTTGTCTATAATATTGTTTCAGTTAAATTAAATTCTATGTAAAACTTTTTATGTGTTTTCCTCTATAAATTGTGAATAAAATTTCATTTATCTCATCCTTGGACTAGATATATTGGCTGTAGTAAAATGTAAAATTGTAATGTTATGAATATTATATTTATATAGTGTGGAAATATTTTGTGTTGGTAATTGAACATGTTCATAGAGGGTTGGAGATATTTTGAAAGTCTGGGTTAAATGATATACCTGTGATTTTGGAGACCATATAAATATAAAAAAATTGTTTAGTTATAGGTCATAGTGAGCATGGTAATGACTAGTGGATGAATATAAGAGATTGGAATAGTTCATGTCTTGTGAGACCCTTGTTGGTTTTCCCTTTATACATGTGGCCCTAGTTGTTTTTTCGAACCTGGGAGTGAGTAGGTTGAAATATACTCAAATATTTCTTTGTGACATTGTTTTGAGTGTTTGGAATAGAAGATTTCATGTCAACTTGATATGGGGTTTGATTATTATCTCATAGGATGTGAATAATGTCTTTTATGTGTGATATATATATCAGATCATATTTACCTTCTTAGGTATGAATACAAGATGGGGAGTTGGTGCATTTTATATTTTCAGGGAGACCTATGAGATGGGTCATCCATGGTTATGTGTAATGCTTAGTATGTAATTTTAATGTAGATATCATGTTTTATAATATTGAAACATGATATTTTCTACAGATTATGTATTTTGAACACATTGGATGATTTTTCATTTTCTTTGGAGAACCACTTGTGTACTAGTTCATTCAGTATCCTGACTAGTTATGGGGATGGATGATTCATTCAAGAATCTCACCGTATCAAATAACAAGATTTTTTATAATGGTTTGATTAGTGTGAATCATGGATTGTTGAGTTAGACCATTAAATATGATGTTAAATATTCTTTTTCAGGGGCCAAAAATATGATATTCTTGGGAATTTGTAGTTTTTTTCATACGATATTCCTTGATAATGACAGTACAAGTGGGATAGGCTAGGTGGATATTAGATACATCAAGAAAAAGGTGATATATTATTAGAATACCCATAGAGGTGTTTCACACTAGGAATGTGGTAATTCAAATTTTTTTGAGAAGGAAATCACTCTATGTGAAATTTATTCAATAGATATTATGGTTTTTAATGTTTTTAATTGTAAGATGCTTGGACCTATTAATACTTGATGCACCTTTAAGTGCCTGGTAGGTGAATAAAATAATCATGTGTATCTTTAGAATATATCATAGGTGAAGAGTTGTCTTGTGATTGGTTTTGTTTCAGTGATATTCTCTGGTCTGGAAGGCATTCTAGGTACTATGTTATTTTTTAAATAGGAATGATGGAGAGGCCCTATCAATGTCTTCATTCTTTTCTTAGATTATATAAGACATGAATTGATAATGTTGTAGCTCATATTTATTTTGGGTTCTGTGGGAGTGTGAAACTATTGAGCATCTATTTAATCGAGGAGGTTCACATATATTGGTGATATTTTTTATGAATCATTTTTTTTCAGTGGTACAAGATTATAGACATGTGACACATAAAAAATTAAGTAGATATGAGTATGTTGAAGACAGATGTGGGTTTGATAATAGATTTTTTGTAAAATAGTTCTTTGTCCAAAATTATGAATTGATATATTTTCATGGTGGAAGGAAAATTTTGAAGGAATTTATGAGATGACATGTGTGATCTAGGGTACATCCTTGATAGAAGTATCAAAAGTTGACATGGTAAACATGGAAGTATAGATTGGGAGGAGTAACAAGTGTGTGGTTCAGATGAAATATTTTTGGTTTAGTGCTCTTGGAGTGGTATAAAATAAACTAAATTTCATGGAGTACACCATCAGTGTAAAACCCTGATATTTTAAATTATGTACATCATATGTGATAGAATCTATAACATGAAATAAAAAAATGAAGGGAATATAATATATTGAGACTTTATGATTTATTTATATATTTATATAAATGAAATATATTCTATATCTTTCAATTAATGCATCACTTAGTCCCTCTTGCATTACACTCAAGATTGAGTTTTAATAAACCAGAATTTACTCTTAATAATATTATTTAATATGGAAGTAATCACATATATATTTTAATGGCGAGAGTGAGTAGGATTAAATAAATTATGAAGTCATATAGTTTAAAAATATTTATTAATTATCTATTGGTTATTAATATTATATGAATCATTTAAAGAAATCGTTAAAATAAAATTTTCTTCAAAAAAATGAGATGCACATTATACAAATAATTTAAAATTAATTTTGAATATCTTTAGAAAAAAAATATAATAAATAATCTATATTTTTTAAATCATAACATCCAAATTACCTTAGAGATACATTTTTTGATTTTTATGAAATATTTCATTTTAATGAATTGTGAAAAGTATAAATTTTAATTAAAAACTATCATTTCATGTAAATAATTTATAAAGATAATTATCTTTTAAAAATTTTAAAATTAATGTTAGAAAAATTTTATATAAATTATCATTATTAATTTCATTTTAATAAACTTCATAATTTATATATATATATATATATTGTAATCTTTTTATCATTTTCACATTAAAAAACTAATGTTATCGTCACAAATATGTGATTGATTTATATTAAATTTTCTCAATTCTATGAATTGAATTTGGAAAATGGGATTAAATACATGGAATCATTATAATTTATTATTTATAATAAGTTAATCATATTTTTTCACAAAATTATTATTGAATGTAATAAAATCCAATTATCATAGATTATGTTAAAATTTATTTATTAGTGGTTAAATTAGAATAAAAATTGGTGAAAATGAATTTAAATATTATCTTAATTTAATTGAATGATTATATATAAAAAATTTCCATAAAATCATATAAAATATTGAAATTACCTTCCTTTTTAGTTAGAATATGACACGTATAATAAGTTATGTAATGAAATGGGAAAAAATAGATATTTATTTTACCTTTAATATATATAATCCTCAATTATATAGAAAAAATAACATTGGTCTATATGTACTGAATATTTTGAAATATAAATTAGTTTTTTAATCCTAATAAATTATCTTTTTTGTAGACATAAATTTTTTACTTGAAATTCTTCTAAAATAACGATGATGAAATTATTTCATTAATAAAAAAATAATTGACACTAAAAATTATAAAATTTATGTAAATTTAATGAATAATTTTTTTAAAATATTTTTTATATTTAAATATAATGTTACACATTTTTAAACATAATAAATTAATATTTAATCATTATATTGATATTTTTATATTCAAATTATATGAATAATTTCAAATTTGAAAAAATGTTATTTTCTAAGAAATCATTTTCTATAAATTATTTAAAATTAATAAAAATAATATCCTCTTAAAAGTGTTTTTAAATGCTTAAAATTATCACCCATGTCCCATTAATAGAAAAATGTTTCTTTTATAATGAAGACATTGATACTTAATTAGTAAAAACTATGTTAGTGTGTTTATGGTTAATGATGTTTTTTTATGGTTAAATGTGCTTGTGTTAAAACTAATTTCCAACACACATTATATTATCATATTATAAATATGATTTTAGATTTATAATAATTGGGTAAACATTTTCTAATAATTCTAAATTTGGTTTCGTCTTTAAGGATAAATTACATTGTTTAGAAAACTTGTTACCATGGTGAAATTCCAAAAATGGTAAAAAAATGAAATCATAGAAGTTATAGAAAAATGTTTAACACTTGTGTTTCATTCTGTGGTTGTTGTTTTTATTGAACATATCTTCCCTTTGAACCATATTTTATATATTTTGGTGCTACTTTAGTAAATATTGGCCTCCAAAAATGTAATAGAGTAAAGAATTTAGAAGAATGATACTCCTCTTCAACTAGAAAATGGAACCCACATACCACACTTATTTATACATATCAAGACATTATAATAATAAAAACCCTAATCTAATAACATCATAACAGCCCCCCTAATACTATAGTCCATATATTTGAAATAAAGGAATCTTAGAAAGGATTTATTACAAATAAAATGAGGATACTAGAAGAAGAGGTAATGTTTTCAACCATAATCTTTATTTTACTTCTCTCTTCCATTAATTTTCAATAAATCGTGATCATCTAATAAACATAGTTTATTCCATATTCTTGGATTCATTAATTACAATGTAATTTTCTAAAAACATATCCACTTATATTAAAAGGGTTATGAAATAAATATTCTTATCAATGGCATACTACTACCTCATGAACAGATGTTGTCTGTTTTTTCCTTCCTCCTCTCTATATTGGGTATGATGATGGATAGAAAGTATATATGTGATATATATATATATATATTACACGTATATTCTTATAGAGTCACTATATAATGTATATATTTTTTAAATTCTATCTTCTAGGAGATATGATAATATCACTTGTGTGTACGGTGGATTACTACACCGCCAATCTATGTGAATCTACTTTCACTAACGCATCACATTGAAGGTGATAAATACAAAGATAATGATTATATGTGATATAAATCAAATTATTATTATATTCATGACATATTTATCATTTTATGAGGATAATATATAACATTTTATTTCATTCTTTTTCACTCATGTAAAGATGATAACATCATTCATGTACATGCGGACTACAACCTTCACCAAGTGATGGGACCTTATTTTCATCAGAACACAATATGGATGATAAATATAATAGTATATAATAATATTAATTATATTTCAATAATTATATAAATTTAAAATATATCATACATCATTTTTATAAGGATAAGTGAAAATTTAAATGTTACTCATGAAAAGGTATGACCTACTGTATCTATGATCAAAACGTAACTCAATTTTTATGATAGTCATTAACAATTGGGATTAAATGTGAAATTGTCATAATAATGTGACAGTAAGATTATTATTATTTTATATATGATATGTCTATATAACGTATGCATGAATCTGACTATTTATAATGAAACATGCATTTGAAAACAAAGAAATTAACACATAAGAAAAATAATGGAAGATTATTAATGAATGTGTAATAAGATGTTATAAAATTATAATATATCCTAGAAAGAAAAAATATGGTTTTTTTTAATATTAATATCTTGTTTTAAAAAACCATATATGAGGTTAAATAAAATTAAGCTAAAGTAAAGCATGAGATAATAAATTTCTTTTAAATTTACATTCCATTGAGAATTAAGTGTTTTCATTTACCAAATCACTTTTATTCATTTTATATAACTCTATATTGAAATTAAATTTCATGAATCATTCATACATTATGTATTTTATGTTTCAATATGAAATATTTCATAAATGATGATTTCACTAAAAAATTACAAAGTGGTAAAAGTTATTGAACAATATCCCTTTCTTTTATGATTATGGACTTTATCTTGAAAAAATCACGTTCATGTAATCATTTTTCAATGGAAAATAATTTCAAATAAATATCAATATTATTTCATGATGGATATGATTTATTACTAATCCTTCTACAATTTCAACATACTGTGATTTCGTTTAATTTTATTTGATTAACTGTAGAGATATTGATATATGTGTAACCATTGATAAATATGGATATTTGATGGTAATAAATATTGATTCATGAATTAAAATATTTTTTTGATAAATTTGTAATACTTTGTAAATATAGAGATGTGTGGGGAATGAAATTATATAGACCCTTGAATCATCAATTTGCCTCATGAGACAAATCAGTAGGAAACATTAAATTTGATTTTATAGGTAACATAATCCATCTTTTGAAAGGTGTTGATGGTATAGGTATCAGGTACCTAATACACGATGACCAAAAACTAAGCATTCACTTCATTAGTTGTTTAGTTATTATTACCATGAATATTTCCATAGTGATATTATATATGGATGTGTTTTATTTTCTTGTTTTTAATTATGTGGAATGTGTTTTTAGTTTTTTACATTTCCATATTGATTATTCCTTATTTGATTATTTAAATGGAATATGTGAATATCTTTTAATCGTTTCAGGTTGACAACGATTATTGATTTATAATAGCTTCTATTGTATATAACCCTTACTGTGAATTTGAGATCACCATTATTTAATTTTTTCCCCATGATATAATGATGAGTTCATGGAATTAGTTTCAAGGATATTAAGATTTAACCATTATTATGATTTATTTTATTCTCTCAATATAAAATGTGTATATTTTATATATCTAATTTTTCAAAACTGTTAATCTAATTGGTCTTTCAGGATTTTAACCACTGTATCTATGGAAGTGTAATAATTTATTCCACAAACTTTATGCATCTGGGGACAAGGTCATTGAAGATGGTATTATATAAAGTTTAGTACAGATATTGGGTATGATATTTCAGAACACATAGATTAAGGAATATATTCTTTAGATAATATTTTAGGATATATATACAAGAACATACTAATGTTTTGATAAGGTATTTTTTATATGGTTTTTCGAAGAAATAATTCATTTTCTAGATTCTGAAAGTGGACATGGTTCTAAAATAGAGGTTCCTAGTAGAAATAACTCCAAAAAGTCATGTAATGCATAATTAGAGTGTTACTCGGTGCCCATGAATGGGATTAACTATACACATACATTTTAATGCATGGGAGATATGAATAGATTATTTAAATTTTTTTATACAAAACATAATAAGGGATTGATAATTAATGATATCCTCAAAAAAATTAGGATTATGAGATTATTTATGCACAAATTTTTCTTCTTATGAGTATTTTCACTATTTTTAGGATTAAAAATTATGTTCTATAATGTAATGATCTAATATAATGGATAATATTTTATATAAATGGAACCTAGAAGGAAGATTATTATCAACATTCGTGGCCAATATAAGGGAATCCCTACTGATGATGATAATATAGAAGGTATTAGAATTGAGAATCTTATGTACATATGAGGGAAGATAAATTAGTATATTACACATAACCATTCCATTATAGGGAAACCTATCCCAATTTAAGATTCACCTATATTAGATTGATTATTGTGATATAGTCCACCATCATGTAGTGGGAAAATTTCTCCCATGTAAGCTATGAAATCAATTAAGTATTTAGAGAACATGTTTACGGAATTATAATGTGGTGAAAAGGTATAGTTTTCAATTAATGTATATTTTCGACTGAAAAATGGTGGTCATTGATCCCTAATACATTGGAGAATGAGGGAATAGAACATATGGAATAGAGATATTTTGAAGATATATTTTTTGAGAAGTATTTCCCCCCTGAACAACAAACTATGAAAAAGTTAGAGTGACATATGTTAAATAAAAATTAAAATGAAATATTTTAAGACTGTGACGATATCATTATAGGGTTATCTATGTATTATACAGATTACATAGACAAAACATTGTGAATATTTAAAAATTCCATTAATGGGACTAATTCATGTTTCCTAAGGGCACGAGTGTGTTAAAAAAAATTTCATATGATTAAATGATTTAATTTAATATCAATATCGAGACGAAATTCTCAATTTCATCTGGATTATAATTGAATAAATAGATTAAGATGATGAAATAAAAATAATAATAAAGTGGATTAGGGAGAAAAGGATTTCCCACATGTTGTAACTGTGGAAAAAATCACCTTGGTAAATGATTGATGGGATTGAGGGTCTTAAAAAAGTGCATCAAAAAGTGTCACCATGAAAGATATTTAAAATGGATTAAATAAAACATCATTTTCAGCCTTTCATCTATAACTATATGTATAATAATTAAAATTAATTCCATAAGATTCAAGTGAATATACCTTAGAAGAAGCTAGGGGATCAAGGACAAACATATTTACTTTATTTAGATTAAGTGGAATGATTAATGTGCTTATTTATTTGAATCATTGGAATATGTCATAATAGTAATTTATTCTATTATTATATAAATATGAATTCTACTAAAATACTAATTCATAATGTATTTTGAATCATATGATTAATGGTACCCATAAAAATGATTTAGTGGAAAGTTAAAATCCTTTGAAAACAAATGTTTGAATGACAGATAACCTCTCTTAGATTCGGATGTTGAGATAATGATGTTGTGATTAAGAGATGATTGATATAGAAAAATTAATTCATTTAATGCATTCGAAATAATTAATGATTTATTGACATATTGGTTTATTCCTTGATAAATAGAGTTATCAACATTTATTGATTAATGGAATATATTCTCTGTTATAGAACTCATGATTACCAGTAAAAAAAATATTTGATTAGATGATTTAATTTTGTAAATTATTTGGGTATTCTTTGTGAGATATTGAAGAAATTTTGGACTTATTTTGTGGATTTTTTAAAGGTTTATGTTTACATTACAGTTTGGGAAATCCATGAAACACATATATGAAACCATGCGTAATGAAACCAAGGTTAATGTGATCGAAAACTGGAAACAGACTATTTGAACAATCCATTCTAAGTAGGGATGTGTTGTGGAAGTGAGCTTTGACATGGTTGGGAAATGATTTGGAAATAGTGTAAGTTATACCATTGAGGTTATGTCTAACACAAAGTTTGTGCATAGATTTTCTAACCATGTGACTAACCATTCATGGGTCAAAATAATGTTACTAAAATTTTTCATCTCACCATTTTTACACTATAACTTCCTCATTTTTCATCCTATAAATCCCTAAATAAATATTTTATCTTCTCAATGGTCAAGGAAGGTTCTCTTAATGATCCATGGAAATCACAAATGCTTCTCTTGGTGATTTGAAGCTGGATTCTTATTATAAGGATTTTGTCTTGATTTTTCATGATGAGTTTCTGAGTTATACATCTCCCTTTATCTTTTATTCTTATTTCTACACCCGATGTGTGTAGACATAAGAGATTGGATTACAAATATGTTTATATTTGGTCCTCTTGTTGATAGGGGACATATCTAAGGAATTTTCATAGAGTTTCAACATGGTTTTATAGAGGTTCATCGTGGAATTCTTCATTTTCATCATAGATCCTCATGTAAGTGGATTCACTATTGACTCCTATATTTAGAACATGAAGGATTATTTTCAAACTGATTTATTTTATTTATTTTTGTTTTTATAATTTTGGTGTAAATAATTTTTATATCCTCTTTAGTGGTGATTTATGTTTTTTGGTGAAACTGTGAAACCATGGTAATTAGTTTTAAAAAGGGATTTGGTTTGATGATTTTAAAATGTTTCTTTTAAAATTTGTATTTATTATGTTTTTTAAAATGTTTTTTGAAATGGTTTTCTATAAAATTTCTTTTTTATTGGAATGACATTAAATGTGTTGTTTTAAATGACTTTGGAAAATATTTTTTGTGTGTGAGTTCATGTTTGGTGTGCCCTAGAATAAGAGATCTGTACTAGTGAAGTACAACAGATATGGTAATAGATCAGGGGAGTGTATCAATGGGAAATATTCTGATTAGAAGATATACCTCTCTTATGTATGTAACATTTCAATAAGAATAGATGGTTGGGTGCTTTTTGAACCATGGAATGGTATGCCAAAATAGAAGGTCAAATTAGTTACTGAAATCTTTATGTGATTCCCTTGGAAAAATATATTTATATAAATTTATTAGATTTCATTTTAATTATGAAACTATTTGAAAAGTTTTTTTATTATTATATTAAATAAATATTCTTACTTGTTTTATCCATGTGGCGTGAGTTGAAGATTCATTGGAAAAAATCTACTCTATATTAGTACTCACCCCTGCTTTGGCTATATGGTGATTTTCAAAATATTTTTATTCAAGATAAGGGAAATGGTAATGTGTCACACGTATTTAGAACTAATTAGTGATAATTTAATTGTATGGGGTCTTTGTATCTTGGACTATGTTGAGCTTTGAGTTCATGTGGTTGTCTTTGGATTTGTAATACTTTATTCTTCTAATTTTTACTTAGATGTTATTCTGTATTCTAATGTGGTACTCTTTAGTTGTTTATATATAAGTGAAATGTTTGAGGTGTATTTAATTTTATCATGCATCAGGTATTGTGTGTTTTTTTTTGTTTTTTTGATTATTGTCAAAGGAAAAAATCATCGCCCACATTTTAAATGAAGCCCTTGGTATTTATTACCATACTTTGTAATATTTTGGATTTTGCTTTTGGACGAGTAAAATTTATGCCTCAACACAAGACAATGAGGATTAGGGGGATGTTACAAGTGTTTAAAATTTGTTTCGTCCAAAAATCAATTTGATACAAGTGGTATGAGAATTATATTTTATCAAAGAAGTGGTAATAATTTTTCTTGGTCTGAGGGTTGAAATTCATTGTGGACTATACCATTATTTGGGATCATAGAAAGGATTAGGGGTTTTGGAATTAAAATGTAGAGAATAAAATTGGTAGCTAACATTTTTATGATGAAATTCAGATTACTATGTTGTTGGGTACATAAGTGTATTAGATACACTTCTAGAATTTGGTGTCTCATTGTCATCGGTTTATCCAATAAGAAAAATATGAAATCAGTAAATATAATCAATTCCCACTAATAGTACATGCATCATTTTGAGAAATGATTTATGATTTTGTGTGAAATTATTTATTTTTTAAAATTTTGATTGTGTTTTAAATAAAATATTTTGAAAATGAGCATGGTTGTGGTATTTTTGAAATGTTTTTATTTTAAAAATAATGCTTAAATTGGTCAAAAATGGTTCAATGAATAATGTTGTTGATTTTGGAAAGAATTATTGTGATAAAATAATTTGATAGAATTTGAATTGTTAAACATTAGTTAATAAAGACATATATTTATAGAAAGCATTGTTTTTACAAAAATGGAACCACGTAGGCATACTAGAAACAAAAGAGAAACATCTGCTGAGAATGTGGTTTCACCTGTGCCGCCGGTGAACCAAAAACTATTTTAGAGTATTTTATATGATTTTCTGGGAGTGGATAGAGCGAAAAATATGGATGACCCAAGGAAAGTGTATCATTCTATTCCAATCTAGAAAAACATATCACCCATCATTCATGGTGATTTAAAACCAAAACATGCAGAGCTATATATGAATAGGATGAATCATATCATCGATTTAGTCGGCACTCCAAGAGTGATAAAATTCATGATTATGATTATATGTTTACAGATCTTGCATGACATTGTTCACATTCAGAATTGGAGGGTAAGATTTTCTCTATCCTCCTATGGGAGTATTTTGAATATTTTTTCAAGAAATAATTTATTCCTCACACATTAAATATTCAATGTTTGATAGACTTCTTCATATATAATCTAAAAAATCCCTTCTTCATTGAGAATGTAGCTAAATTCATGAATTTTGGGAAATTTTAACCCGTATATTCTTTAAGAATATCCTTGAAGGAACACATTTTTGTATTAGGGTTGACTGAGTTGATTCACTCAAAGATAAATATTCTATGTATTACGAATTATATAGAGATATTTAATAGAGTGAAAATGGCTGAATGAGACATCTCAAGAGCTACTAGAGGAGGAAGTTTGATGATACTCATTGGAAATGGTTGGAAAAATAATTCTTGGAGAAGGTGGAAGAGTGAAACATACTTCCAATGATGGAGTGTTAATCAGAAAACAATTAATTGATTCGTTAACTTTCCTCCATGAACCAAGAGAATATACTGATGGATACAATGTTGTTTGATGGACCACATAAATGGAGTGTGTTCAAAAAAACCATGATCATTCCATTACAGTAACTATTTTGGAAATCTTCAGTGCTATTGTTGTAGTGCTATGAGGTTTGGTTCTTGGGACACTTTTCAAGAGTCACACACAATATATGCTTTGATGGGTAATGTGCGGCATAGTCCATCTTGTCAAAAAAACATAGGTAGAAATTTTGATTCTATAAATACCATGACACCATAGGTAAGAAATCTCAAAAGGGTGACAAAGAGGAATGTGATGCTAGTAAAAGATTATACATTCCTAAGAAGGTGATGGTGGATGATCATTTTATACATATTTGTTGAGAGGTATAATTATTTTGAATCTTGCCCTTATTCTAGTTCTCTTAATTATAGTTTTGTAATATTATTTTAATGCTTCTCATGTTTTTTATTTGATGAGTTCAAAATAAGAGATGATTCGTTCAAAGATAAAACATGAACCCCATCACGAGAAAAGAGAATGTTGAGAATTTGTGTGTAGATCACGTTTTATAGCTGTTTATTGAGATGAATTGAAATTTGACATCACAAATTTAGATATATATTTCTATGATGTAATCATGGGTATGTATTGGTAGATAATGTTCAAGTCTCACATCAAATTTTATATGATAACAATTTGTTTCTCAACTAAACAAGGAATTGAGTATACCATTTTAGGAGAAAGGAATGTAAACATACATGAAACAGACTTATTAGATCAAGTAGTGGGAACAATTTCTTACTTGTTAGAATTATTAATTATGAAATCAGTGGATTATAATGAGACTTGTGGTTTCCCAATAGATGTGGATCAATTTCAAGATGTGTTCTATAATTTTTTTTACTACCCATTGTAAGGGAAGTGGATTTTATGATTTTTCTTCTCTTGGGAATGAGTCGTATTTACATTCAATATTATCTGATGGAAGTAACTAAGTTAAGGGAATTAAGAGTATCATTAGAAGTGAAGGAAAGAAACGGGTTCATTTAGATAATCATGTCTTTGGGGGAAACCCCAGTCTTGTGTGTGGAAATGCATATGTAACTCTAAGGATTTGTTTTAATTATGATAATCATAAAAAAGTTACAATAAATAACATGAATCCAATTACACATATAAATGATCTATTTGATCAATTGAGGTGTGATCAGTGGTTTTCTAAGATTGGATTTCAATCAAGATATCACAAATTTTGAGTTATAAAGAATGATATTCAGAAGAAATCTTTCAAAAGATGATATTTCCATTACCAATATTTAGTAATTCATTTCATTATTAAGAATGCACCAATATACATTCTGTAATCGATGAATATGATATTCTAGTGATATCTAGATTTTTTTGTAGTGGTGTTTTTGTATAACAAATTGATGTATTAATGGACAAGGTATGAATGTGAGAAACTCTTGGAGACCATGTTGGGAATCATAAGGTATCATCACTTTTATGATAAACTACCAATGAGTGTTTTTTTTATAAAATAGGTACACATTATTAGCCATGTAATTTATTAAAGAGGTGTTTTAGTGGATCTGTAGATGGTACTTGCTATTATCTGTAGACAATCACTACAAAATTTTGTTAATATATAGATCTGTCTTGGTATAGGAGGCTATTATAAACACTCCAATCGTGATTTTTCAAAAATAGATTCGCCATTGATTGATTTTACAAAGAAGAATGTTTCATTAAAATGCGACATGAAATGTAAATAATATTCTCAAGATATAAAGGGTAACCTTATATCCAGCCCAATATTGATTTTTTGGGAGTCAGAAAATGTGTACGTCGTGTGTTATGATAATCTACGATCTGGTTTGGGGTCTCATCTCATGAAATTAAACCATGTTATTTTTATGGTTGAAGATATTTGGAACTTCTTGAGAATAAATACCTAGAAAATATTTTGGAGTTAGATCTAGTCATCTTTGATTTGAAGACCTGGTCTCGTTACCTCCATAGTGAGAAATTTTCATTTTTTACAGATCAGAATAGCATGAATCATATTCTCTAACAATGGTTTTCGAACTAGAGATAATGAAGATAGATGGATATTATCCATAATTTTTTACTTTTACATGTTGTATATAGCAATTAAATTCAATTCAGTGGCTGATTTATTATGCCGATAGTGAAATAAAAAATTAGAAAAAGAATCTTAAGGAAAATGGAAGTTTATTTCGTTCCTAGTTGACATTCATGTAGAATGTGAAAACCAAGGTGATGTTTTTTTATTCATAGATTCAATGGATCCGGATTTAGTAAAAATGGTAAAATAGTAAGACATATTTGATGTCGAATGTGTGGATATGTGGTTAAAAATCAATGGAGGGGATACTATTGAGAACTGGAGGCTGGATGGGAGTTCAGTGTTATGGTTTAGAAATTTTATTGCTGTACCTATGGAATTTTAGAATCAACTTCTTCATGATTAAAACCATTTATGATGGGATGTCCATCCTAGAATATATAAGATGTATATGTTTTTGGAAGCCCAGTTTTGGATTCTATATATGGAAAAGAAGGTTGCTAAGGTTGTTTCTTGATGCTTAATTTGTCAGCATGTTAAGTAAGAGAATCAGAAAGAAACAGTTATGTAATAGTATATTAATATTCAATTGTGGAAGTGTGGGAAGATAGCTCTGATTATTGTAACAGGTCTCCCAAGAACAGTTTAGTTAAATGATTCTATATTGGTGATAATGGGTAAGCTTAGAAAGTCGTCTCATTTCATCCCTTTTCATGAATCTATTATGATGAAGGATCTATCCCAAATTTATATCTATGATGTTGTAAAGATTCTTGGTATACTACTTTCAATTATCTTATATAGAGATTTGAGGTTCATGTATCAATTTTGGAAATCCTTACTAAAATCCATTGGGGATCCTTGAACCCTAAGTATGGCATATCATCCTTACACTGATAGACATTCTTAAAAGATAATGCAAACATTTGAAGACTTCTTCCAATCTTATGTAATGGATTTATGTGGCTCATGGTTATGTCAAATATCATTAGTGGAGTTATCATACATCAAAATTTATCATGAATTGATAAAAATGGCTCTGTTTGAAGCACTTTATGGGTATTTGTGTCATTCCTCACTTTTTTGGGTAGAATTAGAGAATACTTAATTAGTCGTTCTGAGCCTTGTCTAATAAACAATGGAGAAGAATTAATTAATTATGAAATGGATTGATACAGATAAAAGAAATCTGAAATAATAAGAATCTCATCATTGAAGGACATTGTAGTTCATAGTGAGTGATCATGTGCTCTTGATGATCTCTTTATAGCAAAGACATCAATGTTTTGAGAAGCATGGAATGTGATTCCCTAGATACATATTACCTTTTGAGACACAAAATAGGTTAGTGATGTGGCATATAATTTAATAATTTCCATAGTGATTTAGAATGGTGCATAATGTGATCCATGTACGTTTGTTTAAAATTCATCATCTTAACCCAGACTGTGTGATTAGATGGGATCACATTGACCTATAGCCGAATGATTCATTAGTATGTATACCAATGTGAATTTTGTATATGTTAGAGAAAAGATTACATGGAAAAATAATTGTTCTAGTGTGGATGTTTTGTGAACGAAGTCATATTTTAGAAAAATTGAAATATGAGATGGAAATGAATGAGAAATGGATAGATATCTTTAACAAAATTGATGGGTTTCTACTTTCTAGGGATATAATGACTAGTAGTGGGGTAAATTTATCTCTATATATCTCTATTAAGTAAAAATGTATTTATTATTTAAAATATATAATGTGTATGGATGATGTTTTTGGTAGTTTGGAGAACATTTTTAGTATTTTTGGGGATTCTAATTAGGTACATGGTTGGTGTATAGTTCAGGAAAACCATGGAAGAGCTATAGAAAACCATGCATAATGAAACATGGGAAAATGGAATGGCTCACAGGAGGAACAATGTTTAATGAATCCATGTGTTGTTAAATGTTCATACAATTATCATGTTGTTGTGGGATCATTGTTTGGTAGTAGTGTGAGAAAACCATGCGAGTTAACCCTTAAGTTAGTAGATAAGAGACAATAAGAACAGTCTTTTCCTAAACATTCCGTTAAACATGCATTGGTCAAAAGTGAAATTATAAAATTGTGGTTCTTACATGTTTTACACTCTAACACCCTTTCCCCTATCTATACATCCCTAACTCAATATTATTTCTTCCCAAAGATCGGGTATGGTTGTCCTGTTAATTTGATGGAAATCTGAAAGATTCTCATATGGATTTAATTGTGTATTCTTACTTTAAGGATTCATTTTTACCATTCTCATTAGTTTCATAAATCTACTTCTCCTATTTTATATTTTTACATATATCGATGCTTATTGTGGTTATAGATATGGTTTTGGATGCCAAATATGATTATATTTGATCTTTTTTTGATAGTTGAAGAGATCTAATGTAGGTTTATAGAGTTTTATCCCGGTATTGTTGATGTTTATCATGCCATTCATTGTTTTCATCCTAAGACATAGGGTAGGTGGATTCATAGTTTACACCTCTATTTAGAACATCAAGGATTAGTTTAAAACTGTTTTAATTTAATGATTTTTATGGTAAATTGTGGTGTAATGCATGTTATAAATCCTCATTAGTGGTATTTTATTGTTTTTGGTGAATTTTAGAATCATGGTAATTGGTTGGGTAGAGGGATTTAGTTTCTGTATTTTAAAATATTTTTTTTAAATATGGCTTTGATTGATTTTCAAAATGGATTGTTAGAAAGGATTTATGAAAATCAAATTGTTATTGTAATGGTTCAAAATGGGTTGTTTGAATTGGTAATTGTATACATCGTTTTTTGAGTGAGTTTGTGTTCAATGTGACCCTAAATAACGAATGTGTACTAGTGGGGTATAAGGGATGTGACCCTGGACTAGGGGTGTGTGTTTGTGGGAAAAAAGGTGATTAGACATGATACTACTCATGAGTTTGGAACATTCATACAAGACTACATATATGGGTGTTTTATGAACCATGGAATGGTATTCCAAAATAAAATGTTAAAGTATTTAATGGTTTGTTTTTGTGGTTCCCCTAGAAAATCATTTTGATGCGAACTGCTTTTCTTTGATGTAAATTTTGAAACCATTATAAAAAATTTTAATATAAAATAATTATAAAAACATGATAACATGTTCAATCATAGTGTTATAAGTATGGATTTCATTTGGGTAAATTTAAAAATTTTAATAAATCACCCATCCATTGGTAATTTTGTGATTTTTTAGATATTTTCTATAAGGGTATGAAAAAACGTAACGTGTCACACATATATATCACTACTTTGTGATACTTGGTTTTTTTGGTGGAGTTGTAGCATGGAGAATGTGGATCTTTGGAGTCATGTGGTTGTCCTTTCATTTTTAATAGATTTCAATATGTTTTTTACATTCACGATAGTCAGTATTCAACTATGTAACTCTTTGGCTGGATTGATATATACAAAAAAATTTATTTTTCTTTCATTTTATCATGAATCATGCTGTGTTTATTTTGTTAAGGTTTTTTGGTTGGTTCTTTATCTTCAAAGGTAAATCATTCTGGAAATTATAAATGAAGACCTTATCAATTTTTTTAAATGCTTTGGAATCTTGGGGATACTCCATAATGATGATTAGTAGTTTTTACTTTCCTCAAGACCATGAGGGGTGGGGGTGGGATGTTACAAATAATTTGTGTTTAAATTAGAGACTCTAGAAGACTTCCTGCATTTACTAACATTTTATATTATTTAAATTTATAACCAAATTTAAATATAATAAATGATGATGGTTTTAACATTAATGTAATGTGATTATTAAAATTAATTTAATGTTTTTTTATTTTTAATTACATATTCATTTTGGAAATTCAATAACCTTATTTGTAATTTTTTTGTATCTTGAACTCTTGTAAGGGTATTAAGTTTATCCATTTATGAAATTGTTTAAGTTGAACATTGGGTGTGTTCATTAATATTAATGTATTACTTCACCATATAAATATTTAGGAATATTGAAAAAAAAATTATAACCATATTTGTTTTGTAAAATAGGATCAGATAGTTAGAAACAATTTTCATTGTTTAGGGGTGTCATAATTCATTAAAATTGAATTTTAGTGCTTTACACATAAAATAAATTCATTTTTTGTATTCATTTCAAATAAGAAGGTATGAATTGGAAATTTTTAAAAGAAAAACATAATGATGAAATTGTGATTATTATTTATAAATATATCAATTAATTATATTTAAATATATTCTTAGATAATAAAATAATTCCTCAACTCAAGTAAAAGGATCTGGAAACATTTTTCCCTTATTATAGTCATTTTCATGATATCAATGACCTTTTCAATCCTAACGGGTTGATGGTTTTGTGTTCTTTATCCTTATCTAGATCAAGTGAATTCTTGTGATTTATGTTATATGTACCGCTATATCAAAAATTTAATGTTAGTTTTTTTCTTCCAGGTCAATATTTTCATTTCCCGCCTATGTTCTCATACATAGAAACATAGTTATGTGATTATTCCATTTAAAAATTATACTCCCTATGCCCTTTATTATGTGGATGTTATATTAACCCTTTTTAAGATGAGCTTTTTTTAAAATCGTATTTCAAAATTTCAATCCCTTTATTAACAAGATCATGTTTAATTTGTGAGGATGACATTGTTTTATTATTAGATGAATTAAATGCTCTAAAATTTTATAATATGGAAATAAAATTTGATAACATATATGAAAAATAAAACGAAGAGTATAAGGTAATTTTATATCATGATAATTTAAAAAAACTGTTTATTTTAGAAAAATTAACAATCTATAGCATAAAATGCACACAACACAAAATTTATTGTGTGTTAAAGCATAACCATGTTTTAATAAAAAATAATATACTACTAATATTAATAGATAATATGAGTATTATATATTAACTGTTATAATGGTGGAAAGGGATATAATTAAATAACTTATGAAAATATATTGTTTTGACATATATATAATTATCAATTATTATTAATAAAACAACTATCAGTAAAAAGAAAAATAAATGTTTTTTGAAATAAAATATTTTCTAATAAACACAGATTACTCGAACATTGCGCACAAAATAGCAAATTAAATTTTTACAATTTTTGAAAATTAATATTAAAAAATATACAAAAAAATTTAGATCAAAATATAAAAAATAATTATGGTGTATTTTTTGGGATTTTTAAGAAATATTATATTTTGGATTGATATTGAAACATACATAATTTTAACTGAATGATTCTATTTTGATTAAAAAATATAAAATGATAAATTTTATATTGGATAAATTTTAAAGAAAAATCAATTCAATTTCAATATATTATAATAAAATTTATATCCTTTCAATAAAATTCATATGGAATTAATCACTGTAAACATTAATCATTTTCACTTTAGAACCCCTGTTTCTTTTCACATCTATGAGAAGGATTTTTGTTTAAAATTTCTAATCCAATGAATATAATTTGAAAAATTGACACTATATATAGAATAATAGTAATTTATAATTAATAATAATGCCAAACTGACATTCCAATAAAATTATTTGTGAATTTAGTAAAAAATCTACTTTTCACAATTAAGGTAAAAAAAATTTCTTGACGGTTAAACTAGAATATTAATATTAAAAATGACATAAAATATTATATTAATTTTATTGAATCAATTTATTTCCCGAATTTAAATACAATTATCTAAAATTTAGATATTCTATTCCATATTTTTTATTATATAACCCATATAACATGTTAAGTAAAGAAAAAGGAAAAAATATAATTTTTTTCACTTTTGAAATATTTATTTAATTGGAACTAGAAAAAAATTGGTTATGTTATACATATTATTTTGATAGATAAATATTTTTCTTGTTACCATTACAATTTATCACAAATTTTTAATGATAAATTAGTTACTTAAGATTCTTAATAATATCCAACATTATTATTAGATTATTAATAAAAAATAAAACAACTTAAAATAAAAATAATAATAGTTAAGTAAACTGTATGAATTATTATGTTTCATTATATTTTTAGATGATTATTTCCTATTAAAATGGTTAAAAATTATATATAAAAATTCAATTATTCTTTTTTTACTTTTAAATTAAATTTATACAAATATTGTCAGAATTGACATTTTCTTATTTTATAATAATTTAAGTTTTAATAATTTATTTCAAATTATTATTAATGATATATTATTAAAAGTGATTATTAAATATTAATATATAAACTATGTCCCATTAATGGTAAAATTCATCTTTTAAATTTAATATACTGACCCTTATTTAGTAAAAACTTTGTTAGTGCATTTGTGGTTAAAGCGTTGTTTTCACACGTTATGTGGGCTTGTGTTAAAACTAATTTTTGTCAAACTAAATATTATCATTTGATAAAATTATTTTCATATTTATAATAATTGGTTAAAAAAATTCTAATAGTTATCACATTAATATAGTTTTATAGTATAAATTTCATATATTCAAAATCTAGTCACTATAGTGAAAAATCAAAATGGGAAAATTGAGGAAACATAAATATTAAAGAAAAATTATTTAAAACATCCAATTCATTGTGTGGTGGAAGACCACATCGTCCATATACAATTAACAACTTTTAATTATAATTTTTAGGTAATTTATAAAATATTTTCCGCCCAATAGACAATACCTTTAACAATTTACAATAATGCCACTCCTCCTCAACTATAAAAGAGAACACACTCCCATAAATTATTCACACCACAAAATCCATTAAGATCATAAACAACCTACCTAAATAACATCATATATTCCCTAGACTCATCCCATAGTCCTTCTCTGGTGTATAAATCCATCTTAATAACGATTTAGTGAAATCTCGTTATTGATACCCGAAGAATAGGTATCGATCTTCAATGACTGTCCTTATTTTACTTATTTCTCCACCTAATTAAATTTTTATACCATGTTGATTTATTAAACGAAATATCTTCTGTATATATTTTTTTTTTAAAAATTTCATTACCTAAATCCATCTCCCCTTTCATTAAATTGGTTATAAAATCATCATTCATTTGTATGGCATACTACCTTCTCAGGAACCGATGTAATTCATTTTTCCATGTCCATATCTCAATGTTGAGTATGATGATGGATATCAATTATGTAAATATATATATGTTATTTTAAAATTGTTATATATTAGTAATATTTATATCATATATAACTTTTTTCCTTCCATTCCATAGGAGACATGATAATGTCACTCGTGTGTACTGCTGACTACCACCTCATTAAGCGATGTGATTTGTCTTCAACTAGCAATTCACATAAATGTTAGTAATGATAAATTTAATTATTATATTACGTATAAAAAATATTATTATGATATTAAATACATGTATATAATTATTTAATGATAATTTATATCACTTTCTTTCATTATTTTCCACTCACATAAATATGATAACATTGTTAATGTACGTGTGGACCACCACCATCACAAAGTAATGTGACACCATTTTAATCACCAAACAACATAGATAATATATATATTTATATAATATGGAATCAATGATATTATTATCATTATTTTATAGAAAAATAAATCTTACCTCATTTATATAACGATCGGTGAAACATGGAAATGTAACTTATTCGTACGTACGACTTACCATCACCATGATCGCAACATACTTCATTTTTTATAACAAAAATTCATCGTTGGTTTAAAATGTATAATTTAATTAAAATATGATAATTATTTCATGATTAATATTATTTATATTATAGGACTATATAGTGTTTACACGAACCATATCATTCATAATGAATCACACATGGGAAAACAAAGAAATTAACATCAAAAGTATAAAAGTAATGAAATATTATTAATGAATGTGTAATATATTGTTATTAAAGAATAATATATAATATAATAAATATCATCATGGATATCT
This sequence comes from Viscum album, assembly GCA_963277665.1. Taxonomy (NCBI): domain Eukaryota; kingdom Viridiplantae; phylum Streptophyta; class Magnoliopsida; order Santalales; family Viscaceae; genus Viscum; species Viscum album. Next base: position 594,502,369 of record OY728159.1, on the reverse strand, counting down.
AATATGTCAATAAAAATTTTAATACTACTATTGATTAGGTTAAATCACGTTGAACTAATGGAATTAATGGGATAAGGGATTTCTTCTGAATTTACATTTCAAAATGACAAAATTATTATCCTACAACTATTCATTTTTTTGTTGTGTATATACTTCCCCATTGAAATTTCATTTCATGGTTAATTTTTTACATTATATTGTTTTATGTTTAAATTTTAATTATTTTATCCAAAGGGATTTTACTAAAAAATGCATGTTTGTAAATGTTACTGAACAATCTCATTCTCTTTGGTGATTATTGCCTTTCTCTTGAAACAATAACTTTCATGAAATATATTTTTATTTGACAATAAATTTCTCTTAAATATATGTATTTTTTTAATTTTGGATGTTATTGTTATGTACACTATATACCAGTTTTTCATGTGGTTTTTAAATAGAATGTTATTTAATTTACTAGGATAATATTTGTAAATTTTTGCACTTTATTAAATACCAAAAATAAATGTTAAGACGTATTGATTCACGAAAAAAATAAATTATAAGGTATTTGAAGAATTCATTGGAACTATAGTTATGGGAGATTACTGGAATTATATATCCCCTTGATGCATTAATATCTCTCATGAGAAAAATTTGGTGGGCAAATTAATCGAATTTCAATTGTTGGTTAAACTATCTTGTAAAAAGACTCGATACTATATGTATCATGTCCCTAATAAATCATGTACAATAAGAACACATTGAATTTTAGATTATTTTATTTATTTTTTCCTTGGATATCTTTACTATGAAATTATCTCTAGATGCATTTCATTTTTGTATTATTGATTAAATTGAATGAGTTTTCAATTATTTACCTTTCAGGATTGAAACTTTTTATCCAGATATTTAAATTCTATGTGGGTATACCCTTTTACCATTACATGTGGATTATAATTATTTATTCGTTGTATCTTACACTACAATTAACCCATACTAGTAATTTTAGTTCACCGATATTTGTTTTCTTTTCCCCATGATATGAAGATGAATTATTGGAATGTGTTTCATCGATGCAGATATTTTAATTTTTTATCCGTTATTTTAGTTCCCCAAAATACAATTGGTTTCATGTATGTATTTAGTTTTCCATAAAAATACTATATTGATCGGTCAATTATGACTTAACTAATTATATCTATGGAAATGTAATAAATTATGGCACCGGCTTTAGGATTCTAGTGTTGGGGTCATTAAAACCTGTAATTTAAATGTGTGTCCATTTTTTATGGGTTTTTTGGGAAAAACATAGACAATGCTATCATGATATGGTATAGAGAGTTAGTTTACCTCAAATGAATATTCTTCAAGATAAGTGGTCAATGTGTTTCTCAACCATCATGTACAACGATGGATATGGTGTAGGTTATCGATAGTTGAAAATGTTTCTATGGAAGGACTATATAGATGTTAAAATAATGGGGATTACAGGCATCTATATTTTTTATTAAACCCTATTGTGAGGGGGATCATGGTGATTAAAATCTACTGATTGATGATTGATATGGTTCCTTAATCTAACGGATAAATTATGTCAAAGTGAATGGATCCCTTATTCAATTCTAGGTATAAACATGGATATGGTATTAAATAAGTTTGTGGATTTTATGTGGGTGTGGGGATGAATAGAGGTGATCTAAACATGATAAGGTCATTGGTGAATTGGTGCTTATAGTATGGAAGGATAGTCCAAATAGATTGCTGGTGGTTTGACTATGTAACATCACCATAATCTAGGTATATAATTTTTTTTTCATTTAGTCATATAATCCTCTCAAGGTATAAAATATCATGATTTAGGAGGTTAATTGTTTTTCAGTGACTAAATCCATTAGTTTTCGGAAAACTATTCTCAGAGAAGCTTCTACTATAATTATTTGGTGAATTTCAATATTGTGGGATTGAAATCAGAGTGGTTATATTCATTTTTTTATTATTGGAATGTATTAGAGTTTATTTGTATCCTTCTAAAAAATGAGGCCCTTATAATGGTACATGGATGATAAATCCCAACCAGTTATTTTTGAATTTGAGAATCTTGATGGGTACCATAATGAGGGTTTACATTAGAATAATGGGATCTGGTTTTGATATGAAATTCCCATGCTAGAGGCTATGGTGGCTCAAAAATTGAATATTTAAGCTATTAATTATGGTTTTTAGAACCATAGGCCTATTTATTTGTTGAATTAATACATATTAGTGGTCTTATGGTATATGGTCATTGGGAAATGTAATCTTTTTGTTAGGGTATTGAGTTTTAGAGGAGTCATGTATGCTTTAGTGGGTTAAGAACATGAGTTCATGTTGTAATATGTAGGTGTGCTAAATATTTTTCATATAATGATTCTGTTTTAGTGGGAATCAGTGTTTGGAGTGGGTTTTAAGATCTATTTTTATAAAAAAATATAATTATTCAATATTATAAGTGTTTTGGTGGGGTGTTTTTATTGTCAAATTTCAATGGTAAATTTTCAATTTAATATGTAAATTTTATATTTTTTGTTCTAAATGGGGTTTTTATGAACAAGATTATATATGAGTGCATTAATGTTTTGGGTACCTCTAAAGGGTGTTTTTTGATGAGTTTTTGTGTTAATAATGTTGTTTTATATAGAAAGAAGGCATTTTAATAGAGATGAGTGGCTTGGTCTATGGGATGTATCCATTATCCAGTCAGTGACCATGCCAAGGGGCTTAATATCTACCAATGCCCCCCATCCCCCTAGTTGAAGATAGTAGTTGAATGAGACACTTTCTGAAACCATCAACTAGTCTATGGATTCCACCAAATATCCAGTGGGATTTTAAAGAGAAAGAATTAATATTATTCCCATCATGTTTTTTGAGGAGATGCCTCTCTTCTACCTTCATTATTAACGTGAATTCGGGATACCTGCACTCTATTCTTTTGGTTTCCACCTTAATGTGGGGTGGTCATGGTTGTTATTTAATAATAAACTAATATTACATTCTCCTTACATTGTTCACCTATTTTTTCTTCCTTTCCTCTCTCTAATTTTTCCCCTTTTTAGTTATTTGGCTGATGTCTCAACTAAAGGGTGGGTGAATGATAGAATTTTTAATGGTGTTATTTAAATCCAAGAGAGTGGGTCTCCAAATAATTTTTATATATTTCACCGCCCATTATTTCCATGTAGGTATGTAGGTAGGTGTGTTATTTAGGTGCTTTTTTATAAATTAAATATTATCCCACATTGTTTTGATTTAAAATAATAGGGATTTTCCATGGGTTATCCAGAATCGTTTCACATACCTTATAAAGATCATTGGTCTTGGGATACGTTTATTAGTAGTTCTTAGTGAGTCACATTCCACTTATGCCTAAGTTATTATTATTTGTTAACTAGTGTTGGGTTCTTAATTAATTATAATTTCATTATTTGCCTTGGATTTTCTGGTTATGAGATAGGATCTCCAGTGGTTAAGAACTAAAAAATTGGCCTGGATGACATTGAGAAGTTTCTCTTTGGGATATGATCTACAATGATTATGCCTCTTATGATGTATAATATCTCTTTAATTTATTTATATTATTGTCTATAAGTTTTTATTTAGATCATCTTTATTGTCTCTCCCTCGTTATCTTAATAACCATAAATATTATTTGGTTCAATAAATTATGTTTGTTACCAGCAAAAAATAATTATTTTAATGATTCATAGACATATTATTTATTAATGTGAAAATGTAATACTCTAAATGGAAATTGAACTTACTTGGCCTAATGTAATCACTTATCTCTAAAGTGTGAAATTTTTTCATTGAACAATAATATGAATAGTTAAATTATGGGATTGGTTAAATAGATCCACAATTAGTAACATATAAGGTCTTTTCCTATACTTCTTAAAAATTTAATACAATTTAAAATCATTAAAAATTTGGGAATATTTTTTAAATATTAAAAGATAAATTTTTAACAATTGGAAGAAAATAGAATGGGTTATATGTTTGTGAATGGGTATTCTTGGATAACAAATTGGATGAAACATTGTAACCTATGAATGGTATTTTAATAGAGTGGGATTAGATTATACCATATAAAATAATGAAATAGATAATTATGTAGTCATTGTAGTGAATGGTTAAATGGTAATCAAGGTACATCGTTACATAATTAGTAAAATGTTAGAAATGAAAATGTCAAGTTATAATGCCGTGATTACTTGGTAAGTAATGAAAGAATATTTTTATTTTGTAAATTTAATTATATGTTTATTAATTATCTTATATGAATTTATTGGATGAAAGTATTTTGATTCTATATGTATAATTTTTAGTTGGAATTTCATTTGTGAGACCTGGATTCCAATAGGGGACTTTGATGAATTTCTGGGTATCATAAACATCTTGGATTCCTTGAGGGCTGATACAATGTAATACATCGATGTTGAAATTGGATTTCTCTTATATATATTATCATCAACTCCTTGGGGAATATCCCACATTGATTCATGTATTGGTCTACTTATAGAATTCCATGGATTAATGTAACATATTCTTGTAATGTACCCATTTGAATGTTGTGGAATGATATCTGAAGATTTTTCTTGATCTATTCGGGGTAATTTCTAATGTGTATTCAATGGATTCATGTAATGTTAAGCTTCTAAATTTCAATGGTTATTTTTTGAGTTCATTTTGGAAGACTTGATTTACAGTAATTCTAATGGCCACCCCCTTGGATTCCATGTGGGATTATATGAGAGGGAATTCATGGATGAGCCATATTGATTCTATCAGAATATTGTGACTAAGTTTGCCACAATTGTATACCATTGAACCAATTATTCCATGATGTTTTCCATGAATAGAGACACATGTTCTGGATCTAAAGAAGGTACTAAACATACTTTATATGTCTCTTTTATTTTGATGTATTGATGGTTCTTTCACTAACTAGTTATATAAATAGACTAATTGGAAAATGTATAAATGATAATCTATATAAATCATGAATGTAAATTATTATTGATTGGTCATTTTAGGGATGTCATTGGTGGTTTCATACAAGGTTAATATCTCACCCAACATATAAATTAATTGAAATTGGGTACCTAGGAAGATATTGGTATTGTTCTAGGTCATTTCGTTTTTTAATGAATTTGATTACATTGATTTCTTGTTTTCATGGTCTTAGAATGGGATTTGGGACTAAGTTAGGTCTTAGGAATGATTTTCAGGGTTCTATCAATTTTTTATTTTGGTTATATTTTGGGATACAATGTGTCTGATTGGAAGATTCCTTGTACAATGTTTTATTGATCATTGATTACTTGTTATATTATTGTTAGTTCATGAATGGGTGTCCTTTCAATTAATAACCTGGATAGATATTTTATATGTTTTCAATTATTCCATGTTTTACATTAATTTGATATACTAACATTGTCTCTTCATATAAACTCCTTAGAAATTAACTTATATTTTTCTTTCTATGGTGTTTAGGGAGGCATGTCTAATGTTCAGTAGTTACCACCTTCTCTGGTACCATTTAGTTGTGTGAGGTGACATGGTGTAACAATTTAGAAAAAAAATATATATATATCACTCTATAGAGTTAATGATTATTTGTCTTTAACATAAAAATAACTACCACATAATATTAGTCATGATGATAGATAATGAAATACATGGGGTGTTGACAGTCGACATTCATAAAACTCTATCAATTTTTATTAGAAAACAACCAAGACCTCTCATTAATGGATCTCTATAAATAAAAAACTCTTCTATACTAGATCATAGATTCATTTTAGTTATATTTACTAATATTATACATAATTTCAGAATTTTATCTGGACATTTTATATTTCATATAAAATTTACTCTCTAAAGAATCAGCATGGGTTATTGATTAGATAATCATGTGATGTTTTTAAAAAAACTGTAAATAGTATCTAACTAATCCAAGGAAAATATTTATTTATGTTTTTTCTTTGTGTTTTTCCCAATCCATAGATATGTTTTCTTAATGTTAAAAAAATATACTAACCTTTTATATAATTTGGGTATGAAAATAAATTTATATGTCCTTGATTCCCATAGATTTGTTTTCCCATATGTATATTTTTTCCTTTGAAACATAATCAAGATTGGAAAATAAGGTTCATGATCCAAAAAACATTTTGAAGTATAAAATAAAATCATTAACAAATAAAACTAAAAACATTTAAAAATAACCCTTTAATACTTTATCCAAAAAATTATGAACGCATAATGGGTTCAATTTTATATCAAAAATTAATTTATATGAATCATAATGATAATAACTCTAACTAATAATCATACTTATTATATCATAGTAATTAACACTTAACTAATGATATTTAAAAAAATTAATCTTTGATAAATATTAATCCACTTGATGTTGATCAAAAATTTCTTTTACTATTATAAATAGATACATATTTTTATATTAATTCCAATGTGTTCTCAATAACATATGCAACCACCTCAATGAGTCAGACATCATCTTTAAAAAAATAAAATACGTTCACCACATGATGAAACACCTAGGAGAATGAATTACTTATCTCATGTCACTTTTAATTACATCCTTTACCCAACTAAATCCACTTGACCAATTTGATGGGGTGGATTCTATATTAATTATTCATCCAGGACAAGATCAATTGATAATCCAACATCTCAATAAGATCTATAATGAGTGTTTCCTGACAAGATTTATGTAATATATTCTCCCATTATTAGGAATGTAATTCCACACTCACACCACTAATAGTATATTCTATCACTCTATGATAAATTATATATTTATAATTTAAGAGATAATATATTTCTAAAATTATATCAAAATCTTTTATATGTATGATAATTATATTACAAACCATAAATCAAGCATCCATTCTTATTTGAATATCTAAGTATTGATTTTTCACGATAAAAGTAACAATTGGGTTTTAATGGATTAACTAATCCATGATGTATAATAATGAATAAATATTCATTGAAAAATAAAATATATAATGGCTGAATAGATCCAAATAGAATAATTTTTTAGTAAACATTTTTTGAATAATTATTGAACAAACTATCAAAATATTTATATAATAAACTTCTCATACTATTTTGGTAACACATTATCATTCATCGTTAAGCCTATTCTATGTTAGATTTCCATTGTTCTTGAGAAAATAATTAATGTAATATCTCATCCCCTTGTGGTTGAACCATTCAACATAGATAGATTATATCATTCCTTAGTACCCATGGGCAAGATGACCTTTACCTTCATATTCAAAACACATGACAACTCATTTTAATCATTCCTTAGGGGTTTTCTTCACCCAAAAATTAAATAAATGAAACTATAATATTACCCTATTTTCCATTATAGGTATTGATAAAAGGTTATTATCCATCCTTTTATACTCATTTTTACCTTAATAAATTAATTAACTAAAAAACATCTTTTTAGTCAAGATAACAGTTCTTACATTTACCTCATATATTGGAAAACATTTAGAGTCTATATATATTAAATTAAATAGAATTAAAACAACAAAGAAAAGATAAATATGAGTCTTCATGTTATGTAGATAATCCCAATCGTTCCATTAAAACATTGTGAAATTAACACTATAGTCATCCATTGTCTCTTATTACCTTTGTTATAAATTAAATAGTTTCTTTTCCATATCCTAAATTTTCTTAGAAGAAAAATATTTTTCTATATAAAACTATTTATACATTCTACGTTATATTTTACACCTCATCCAACTTCTTAGTATGTTGAATCAGTGACTACAATTAGTCAGTATATATCAATAAATTATATGTATCCATGCTAAATTTTGAAGTTTAAACACATCCCAATTATATAATATTAATTTAAAGATATATTATATTTTTATATACCATTTTAAAAATAATTGATATGTTGGATGACAGATAGTGATTCCGAAGAAAATGATATAAATATATTAATGCTTCTTTTGGGGGGAAATAGTCGCTCCAGGTGGATATGATATTTTTACATTACCATCGTTATTATCATAGTAATATTAATAATAATTTTCTAAACACAATAGTCACTCAATAATACGAATTATTCGAATTATAATAAAATTTCTCTCATTCATATATATGGTATCCACTTATTATAGAAAAAATTATTATCTAAAATAATAATACATAACAGTTGAAGCTATTGATGATTAATACATGACTTACGTATTTCCTATTTTGCTAAAATATTTTTCCTATGGATTTGATACAAATCAAAGTAGTTCTATATAATTGTATAGATTATATATCAATATAATCTATTTTTTCCCTCTACATCAATTATCAGTGTTTTCAAATTATCCAATATCTAATACCAATATTAATACCTCAAACCCCAATCACTTATATCCAATAGTTCATTAATTATGTTGTAAAAATTTTACATGATATTATATACCTAATATCATGTTCTAGTAGTATTTAGGAGACTAAATGAATATAAAAATTACATTTCAACATCACATATTTCATCATTTGAGTACAAATCATTAATCCTTCATGTTATGAATAGATTAAATTATATATAGAATTTTCTAAAATTATATAGGTAAAAGAGATTCATACAGAAGGTTATGTTTAAAATATTTTTAAGGTATAACCAAGAATAGAATCTATAATTTCATAATCATGGAATATTAAATATATCAAACAAATGATTTTGTATCATTGAATACATAAGAATGACATAATACATGGATATCATAATATCAAATAATCTCACTGATAAAAAAATGATCTCATAATGATGGGAATGATGGGAATAAAAAATGTGGGTCAACATTAAATAATTATAAAGGCCTTATTAAAATACATCATATATAAATGTAACGATAATAATATTATCCAATCATAGTCACATTATTAGACATGTGAATGGACTAAGGGGAGATATGATTAAATTCTTTACCTATCACATGTCACATACTAGTGAAATGAATTATATTATATACTAAAATATCATTGAAAATACATGGGATAGAGTGAAATAATGAAGAACATAGAAATATTTTCCATAATTTATTTATTAAGATTATCTTACAATATTTTCTCTATGGAACTATTTTTTTATATTAGAATATCATTGGACTTACCTGGTGAAATATTATTTACGTTTTAAAAGGTAAAATAACTTTAATAATAAAAGGAATAATTTGGGATTTACAATATTGAAATAAGAATCCTTACTAAGTGAAGAATAAGTTGTTCTAGTTATTGGATACATATGAAGATTAATATGATAAATGAGTTTAGTAAAATGTATACATGAAATTATAATGATGAAAAATAAATTAAATTATAGGGAAATTATATCTAAAATTCAGATAATTTAATAAAATATGTTTCATATGGATTATGGATTTAAATTTCTTTATTAAGAAATCTTCATATCAGTATAATTTAATGGAGGTTGAAAAAAAATGATGGGATTTAGTTTAATCAACCTGGGAATAGATAAATTATTTACTATCAATATCATTATCATATATCAATAGAAACTGTACCCTAATATAAATAATATATCCATAATACCACAGATAAAAGTAAACATATGAATTTTTCTTCATCGAATTATTTAAATTTACATGCCACTAAAAATAATTTCATCATTAAAATTGCATATTAATTGATTATATTGTGAGTGAAATCCGACGTCACATGAATATGATATCATATGTATAGTAAATATTACTAATTAAATTCAAGATTGGAATATGAACATTGAAATATAAACTGACACTACACTAGAATTGTAGACATGAATTGAACAGAGGGAGAAAAGGTTCTCATACATACATAGAGCTCATTATCCTTGATTAAACTCCTAAAACCAAGTAAATGATTTAATATTTTATAGATTGTTATTTGAGATATATGTTTAGAATATTTGAATAGATAATAAAACGTCTTTTATAGATAAATTAGATGATGGATCCGTATTGATAGGTTTGGTGAGTAGAAATCCATTGAAGAAAGTGTTAAATAATTTACATTTCCATTACCTCAACTGTTACACTACTGCCATATAACAATATTTATTCCCTTAATGGTACTTTATAATGATATTTTTAAAAACTATGAAAATTGAATTAACATGACTAATGTCATCCATTCATATATACATATAATGCCGTGTTTACTTTATTTCACCTTTTTTAACATATTTTACTTTTTTCTAAAAAATATAAAATTGTAACACTTATGTAATACCAAAAACTATTATTCCATGAAACTAAAATCATTTTATCTTATTTATATTTTAACTATGTTGTTTTTAACTTTTATATAAGGATTATTCATTTAATAAAAATGTTTCATTGATGTAGACACCATTAAATTTCTATTGAAATTATAAATTAATACCACTTTACCCCAACATACATAATCAATTATTACACCAGCAAAATTGATAATTGAAAGATGTGTATATTGGTAATTTAATGGGGGTATTTCATCTAACATTGATTTGGGAGTGAATTAAACTTACTGGAACTTGTCTCATAGAATATTACACTTGAACATACGTTATTTAAATTCTGATTGTGCATGGTTGATTAAAAATGCAAGGGATTAGACCTCCTAAATAGCTTATAGATGTACTTCAAAAGGGATTTTATTATCTGATGGAACCCGAGATTATCCCTTTTGAATAAAATAAATATTTTAATTAACCTAAATATAAAATACGTATAATAGTATCTTTTTAACCACATTATCATTATTGGCCAAAAATCCCAAAGGTCATATGTCTACCATATTTACACTTACTACCCAAAAATCCATTTATAACAATCTGAAAAATAAATCTTATAAATTTTAGTTCCATTAATTTTTCAAATTTGGGGATTGTGTTTGTTTTTTTTCATTTTATTGATTATAAATTTAACATTTATTAGAAAATATGAGCCTATAAACATTTTCATTAAAATTATATTTTTTATATTTTCTGCTGATCATTATTATATATTACTGTCTTAGTAACTCAATATGTTTTTGTTATATAATTTATAAAAATATATAATTATATATTACTATAATTTTTTTATTATTAAATATATTCCCTCAAGTAGAATTTCTACAATTCTTGTGTTTCAACCATTTTTTATGCTCAAACTTCTTTTTGGTTCAATTTCAATGTTTCCTTCTGAAAGTCAATGATATATATCCTCTTAAATATATCAATTAACATGTTATTCAAATTTCATTATTCCCAATATTAGGCAACTTTACATGGGTTTCTTTGATATTTTTGTTTTTTCTATCCCATGATTTTTTATTTAATATGAGTTGTTTTATCATTCAAATGATAAACTATGTTTATTTGAATATAATCTATCTCAAAACCATATTTTTTTATTTTCGATCCAATAATTTAACCACTTTCAATCAGTCCTTGAAGGTTCTTAATCCCTTCAAATTCTTTCTAGGAATCAATTTGGTGGGGATTTTTTGTGATCTATGAGATAAAAGGGTGTATTTCACTAGTCAGACATATGTTTCATATCATGTATTCTACTTCCATCTTGATTTAGTGCATCCTTAGAGGTTCATATATAGTAATTTCGATATTTCATGGAGAGTATTGAAAACTATATTACTTATCTTTAGAAAATAAATAATTTGGGGTGTTGTATACAAATACATTTCCTTCACTATCCTTTCTTTATTAATAAGAAATATAATCCATCATGTAATACCTAGTCATAGTTATTAATTTAACCAATTTATTTATCGCCACCTTATATTCCACTACTCTTATGTGGATGATAGTAAATATTTTTTATTATATTCAATTTTTCATATATTTTGTTATTTTTATAAATTGTATATAATTATCACTAACCATACATTTTATATTTCAATTATATTACAAATTCAATTTCATTATTAATCTTTTTTACAAAAAAATGGGTTAAATTAGGATAAGTTAAATAATTATTTATATTATAAAAAACATTTTTATTTTAAATATATAAATAATTTTTAACAATATATATAATAATTGATGTTTGAAAATGTTAAAGAAAATGATCATTAAAGTCAAAAATAGTGTTTTAATTGACAATTCAGATTATTTTAAATTTTAGACATATGTTTTATGAAAAAATTTATATTTTTAAATAAAAATTATTATTGAAGATATTATTTTTTATACTTTACAAATATAAATTATTTATTTTTTCTAGAAAAAATATTTTAGGAAATTTTAATTATTTAGTTAATATTTTTTAAAAAAATCCTCTTAATTTTTTCCATTGGCGTGTTAATTGATAATGTTCATCGAAAGGGGTGAAATTGTTAATCATGTTTCTTTCATTCATTAATTTTTTTAATAATGGAAAACTGCATCATATAATTAGTAGTGTTTTTTTTCTTTTATAACAATAAATATTTTGTTCAAAATAAATATTAATAATACAATCAAATGACATTTCAATTGGGATTTAAAAGGATAAAAATAATGGAGATCATTGGTTGAAAACAATACTCAACCTGAATATTTCCTATAACACCTCAATCTTCCATGGTACGTTTTCCTTTGAATAATGTAATAGCTTGCGTTGTACGCAACTTGGAGTTTCAACACACACTGACCAATCAAACTAGCCATTATGAATAATAATACCGGATTTTTTAATTTTGTTAAATATTACATATCAAAATGGACTTCATTTTTTGATTCGGAATAGAAAAATTAGCTTAGGGTGAAATTTTGGTATTTTTCTGAAAACTATAATTTTTTTATGAATAGTAAAAACCCCTAAATTAATTTTTAAAACTGACTTTTTTATGTAATTATTAATTTTTTTAAATTTATTTTATATCAAAATAGATACAGAATACCTATATACGTTCAATGTAATTCATTGGAGTCATTTTATAAGAAGTTTAGATATATAACATTTTATGGAACATTTTACCGTCTTTTACCCACCTGCTAGGAACATTTACAAATTTTCATATAATGTAATTTTACCACTTCTGTGAAATGAATTTCAAAATTCTAAGAGACATGGGTTATATAAGTATGTAAAATTTTGTTCAATAAGATGAATTTTTTATGGTGAATAGAAACTTTTGACTTTTATTTATCATGGTTAAAAATAATTAAGGTAATTAAAGGTAAAAACGATATTTATATTACCATAATATATGTCCAAATTCCATTGTATTTGTGTATTTTGAAAAAATTCAACATTATTAGTAAAATAGGATCCTTTTGGTCCACATGGATTAGATTTGGACATTTATTATTATTTTATTTAAAGAAGAGTTAAATGTTTTAAATTCAAATTTTCATAACTAAAACAATTTTAATATAGGGTTATACATAATATAAATTTGACTATAAAAATTAATTTTATATATAAAAAGATTTCTTACATAATAATATTTTATATATTAATTTTATACATTAAATAATTAAATATACTTAGGAAACAATGATGATGCATTAATTACCTTTTTAATGAATGGATGAAATAATTGATGTTATAAATGTCGAAATAAATATAAATTGAGACATTTGATGCATTCCACTAGTTATCTAGATTTAAATTACATGTTAGGGTTGATTCAATTAATTTTTTCGAAGTAATCATGTTGGTATGACTTCAAAAAAATCAATTATAATATAGTGTCAAAATTGGCATAAATGCTTTTTTAAAACAAATACTTTATTATTAAATGATATCATTGTCCTAAAAATCAAAGAATTGGCCAAAAGACTTATATAATAATATATATGTCATTAATGAACAACTTGGGGTTCTATTTTCATTTTATAGTATGATTGTTAACCATATAATATAATAATACAAGAATATATGGTAAAAGTTAAACTATTTAACTAAGAGATAAAAATGAACTATAATGGGAAGGTGCACTGAATGTTTTATTATTGATCCTGAAAAAATACCATTTTAGTATTGGATTTAAAAAATTTATCTAATAATAATTATATATAATTAAAATTGGTATATATTTGTAAATTGAATAATGTGGACATATGGATGAACTGTAAGTTGGATACCCTCACTATTAAAATAGATTTCAATATAAAAATAGTAAAACAGAGTTCTTGAAGAACTCAAATGAAAAAACCTATAGAGTAAAGATAATTCAACCACATAGATATAAGAATTATTAAATAAATCTCCAATGGAATTACTTAACATGACTAAGAAACTGTTTTATATATGAAATAGTATCCATAAAGAAAATAATTAATGAATAAAAAAGTGATTATTAACATAATGGAGGATTTGGTACCCAATAGTGGACCACCCAAAAATTATTTCAATAAATGTATGTAATTTTGAAATTATTAAATAAAATCAATAAAACATGGTAAAATGAGTATTGATAACACCAGTAATAAAACAATTTGTTGGATAAAGTAATGGATTACTAAATCACATCCACTAATGTAGATCCTTGTAATTAAATGGTTATATGGGTGCTATATATCCACTCATGAAATATAAATATCTTATTTGATTCAATTTATCTACATTCCTAATTATATTATAATTTTTTTTCAACTGTTGAACCACCATTAAAAATATTATATTTTTTATTTCCAATTAAATAACATGGTGGTTTTATGGTTTCATCAAAGGTATATAACAATTCTATGACTGATATTTTTCATAAAATGCTATAAAATGAATTTTATTATTACCATGGTAAAATTAAAATCAATATTGGGAATGGATTTCATCGATATATATATAGTTTATAATAATTTTCACAATATATAAAATTATTTTCATATTCAAAATCATAACATAATGAAATATCAATACAATTATTATAATAAAATCAAATTTTCATATAATTCTTTAAAATCATCCTTGATATAGAAAAATAAATTATATTTATATGAAGACATTGGGAAAAAATTTCATAATTATAACATTATAATTATATTATAATAAATCAATGTCTAAGATATTTTTATCTTTTTCCCTAAAAAATATGTTGTGTTTTCAATTGATCTCATACCTAGTTCTATGAATATATCAATGATTCATTTTAGAATATACACTATTGAATTGAAAAAATTAAAGAAGAAAAATCAAGATAATTTTAAAAGGGTTTTTTCAACCCATTTTATTTATGTGGGGTTTTATAGTACTATATGTTAGAAATAATAATGAACTATTAAATTAATTCATTGTTTATTATAAACATAATAAGATCACTATTAAGAAATATTATTAACTCCAATGTATTAATAATTTTTTCAAATAAAAATAAAGGGGAATAGTACACCTCAACGTCGGATCATCAATATTAATGTTTTAATCTAAGGGTGATTACAGAATATATACGTAATAATTCATTATACATAATTTATATAAACTATTGTTTAGTTATCATTACACTAGGACATAAAAATTTCCATATTATCCATATAGATCTAACAAATATAGAATTAATCTGTTTTCTCAAAAATATTTTGCTAATATTTTTAATGATATTATTATATATTCCTGGAGAATGGATGTCAATAAATAGAATATGTTTATTTCTCTATGGAATTAATAAAAGGTCGAAAAATTCCACATTCAAAAAGTTTGTATTTTTTCAATAAAATGTTTCCTTATTAGGTCATGTAATCACAAGAAATGGTGTATCTATGGATCATTCAAAGGTAATTGTAATTAAATAATAGAATAAAAAACTCTTTATATTAAATATCTATATCTTCCATGAATTTAATGGATACTATCAATACATGGTGAAAATTTTATCGTGATTATCAAATCCACTAACCATTTGGAAACGAAATAAATTTTTATTGGGTTAAAAGAATGAAATAATATAATAAAGGAACATAAAAAATATTGGTCACTACATATATACTCTCCCTAAATAACATTTTATAAGGGTATATTATATACATTGATTATTTAAATATGGGTTTGGGATGTTTCCATTAGTAAAATGACATGGTCATATCTACATCCATGCATCAATAGAATGTCCATGGAAAAAAGTACACAAAACATGATTTAGAGTTAGTAATGATAGTTTCTAAATGAAACATTCAGGGGAATTATATTTATAGTTGGAATTCTGATATATATACTAATCATAATATTATAAAATTTAAATTCATATATAAGGTTTTGAATAGAATCCAAAGTGGATGGATAGATTTATTGAGGGATTATGATTTATCAAAAAAATACCACTCTATAATGAAAAATATGGTGTCTAATTATTTTTTAGGATTTATAATTATTTCTTATCCATGATAAGGATTTAAATGTACACAATCTTTATGTATATTCATTTAATATACATTGAAAATAGATGAGAAATTATGAAATCATATCATTCCTAAATTATTTCCAAATGGAATTAAAATGAAGGTGGGGTAAACATATTCCTTAGGTCGAGTTATCATATAAAAATTGTTTATAGTAAATTTTTTAAAAATAACTATAATATGCTATTTATGTGAATATATTTAAAACATTAAAATATTGGGGTGATTTTTGAGTAGGAATATTGGTGGGACCAAATACTTCTCCATAAATCATGGAAATGGTTAAAACCATTCTGCAACATATCAATGTATTAAAAAAATTGATATAAGAGCTATGTTGATAATAATCAGTGAGATATATAGTCTAAAATTTGTTAAGATGTTTTCCATGTAAGGTCAACTAGGAATAGTGTTTTGGGTTTCAAGCTGTTGAGAAAGTTTATTCCATGATAAATATATTCCTTTAATATTCTTAAATGAGTAGGAATTGTATCATAATAATTTATACATCGACCAAATATCAAAAAAATTCATCCAACAATCCACATATCACTTTTATAGAAGTACAGTTTAGATCTATCACATGAAATAAACTAATAGGCTATATAATTGAATCATAATCTCCCTTTTGAGGAATTATTGATGAATATAATGTATCAAATAGATAAATAAATGTAACATAAGATTATTCCCCAGGGCAATTCTATGTGGTGAAATCATAATTTTGACAAATTTAAATGGAAAACTAAATATTTAATGGAAATATGATTATCCTAGTTTTTTCGTCATAGTAATTCAATTTCTTTTGGTTTTAATGATTGAATGATTCACCCTATATTTTTAGTTTGAAATTAATTTTAATAAACTCAATTTATTCATTAACCTATTTTATAAAAAACTGTAACAAAAAATAAATGATTATTTATTTTATTAAGATATAAAAATTTAATATAAATTGAAATATATTATAAATTAAAAAATTTATATATTATTAGAAAATTTTAAAAAGTTATATAACTAAGGGTAAATAAAAACACTTCATGGTTAAAACACTCATTATCTTGATCTTCCTTAAAGACCATACTGATAGTGATAACTATATGATGAATTAAAAATATTAGAAATGTGATAAACATATTGATAAAAATAAATGTTGTAATGAAATTAATAGTTTTAATGAAGTGTATATGGTTATATAAAACACTTTATTAAGTTTATATATTTAAATATATTCATGTATGTTAAATAGTTGATTTTATTGTTCTTCACAATGCATGGTCATTGGGATTATATGGTTGTTGTGTATATACTATCATTTTATACAAGAATTATAATCGAGATAAATTATAATGTTAGTGTAAATATGTATTTATATTAAATTAATATATGATGGTTATTATATATTCATTGATATGGTGGGTATAAATATATGAAATAATATTTTTTATTTTATAAATAAGTAAATTAAATTTGGCATTACGTACAAAAAGTACTATATGTGAGGCTTACTTATTGAAGTGTTGGTAAGAGTTGGAATCCACAGGATTTAACCTAGACCAATCCCATATTAAATATAAATAAGTATGACATAACCAATATCTTCCTTCGGTGATAATCGAGCTCATTAGAAGAACTATGATATTCAAGATAGATGAATTACTACATGTGAAAATAACAATTATATATATAACCCTTGGGTATGTTATCAAGGTATTAAGGCATATTTTAATTCCAATTTTGGATGATATAAATATTTATTTATCAATGTAAAAGTTGATATTTTTTAAAATATGTATTTTTAATTATTAGAATTATGATATTTGTATTTTTACATTTTAGTTCTCTATTGAACTATTACTTTTAAAGAGTGAAAATAATTAAATTTATTTAAAGAAAAAAAATTCTATTTTTTTATAAATTTATTTATAAAATAATATAAATGGTTTATTTTGATGAAATATGACTAATTTTTTTTAAAATACTAAAAATACACATTTTTAAATGAAATAATCTTTTTTTATTTTTTATTTTAATCATTCTAAATTTTATGGAATAATATTAATTCTTTGATTTAATGAAAATTATCGTATATATATAAATTAACATTAATCTAATTATTATTTCATGGTATGAAATAATAATAACACTGATTTTAACCATATGAATGTGTTTTCTAAATTTTTTTTATTATTTATGTATTTCTATTTTAATATGAATTTTAATCACATCCAAAAATTGAATTTCATTAACTATATTTCATAATTGGATTGAGAATATTGAAATTGGGAAATATGATCACATTATTTATCGTAGAAAAAATTATTTATGAGGTAAAACATGAGTTACCATAAGAAATATAAGGAATCGGCCTTAAAACATTAAATAATCATGAATTAAATGAATAATTCTCCTTGACGATCTTTTCAGGATTAGAGTTTTAGAGAAATATGTCATAAAAATTACATTACATCTCAAGTATTAAAACGTTGAAACTTCTACTCAGATTCCATTTTTTCATAAAAATAAAAACACTAGATAAAAAATAGTCATGTCAATTTCCATGTTTTAGACATCTTGAATTTTCCTTGATCACATCCTAGACCCTATTCATTTTTGGTCCTATGAAAAACATCTCAAAACATGGGATGAGCATAAAAAGCTTAGTAAGGGTTATAAAACATAGAAATAAAAAATTAGTACAACATTACATATATAACAAAATCTCTTTAACAAAACTCATTAAATCCTTAAATTTATGAATAACACATAGAAATCATAAATCATAAAGGTAGCTTGTCGCATCCATATCAAACATACATTGTAGCTATCACGGGTACAGATGGAGTTATATTTGGAGTACCCATCACAGTATATTACATAAATATCATAGGAGAAACATTCATGCTTTCCTCCGTTATGTTACCCAATGAATTAGAGAGCTATCTCATGCTCACCCACCCTAGGTTTATCACGGAACCACCTGTATATGTATCGATTCCAATAAACCATAACATATTACTAGCACATAATAAAATATAAAAGAAAATAACATTTCCACATTTCAATCACAATATATTATTTAAATATATTTAAATAATAAAACCATTTTCAATTCCAAAATATGTAAAAGTGTAAATGGTATTTAATTTCCTTTTAAAAACATTAAGACTTGTTAAGGTAGCCAAAGATCAAACAATTATCGCGGTGGCAGAATGTACATTACAACCACATACATTAAAAAGAATTTTTTTTTCCATTTAGTAAAATGATTCATTGAAAGTTATTCCTTTTGAATGATATTAAATTTAAAATGTGTTTAAATAGTGTATAAAAGAAATCCATGTATTAATACAAAATATGCCTCAATGAAAGGAGATTGAGACTATGTCCCTTACCTTATGATTGATTTGACTCGTTCATTCTTTAATCTCTTGAATAATGAAATAAAGCTAATTTCTACTTCCTTAAGATCCTTTTAAATTTTTGTATCCCTTTTATATCCCTTAATAAAATGTAATATACATTATGTAATCATTTAAGTTAGTAACAATCGTTTTGTTGATATTTGGTACATGAGTCAATAATAAACATCTTATAATTACATGTTGTTCATGTGGTCAAATATACATTATCTCCAGAATTGTATTCATGATGTAAGTATCATATATATCATATATATCCAGTATATGTATGTTTTTATTATAGTACATAACATTTGGAGATAATAAATGAAATGTACCTTTCATGGAGACGTTAAGACGTACATATGCATGGACGCTACTTTCATTTCTATTTATTATTTTAATGGAATTAAAACATAATAATACATATATATTATTATTAAAATATAATATCATATATATTATCATTAAATATACCCTTTATATGTCCCACATATGGCATTAACGAGTCATTTCAATTCGAGGGGGTGGTTGTCTGCGGTTCCTCAAATCAAATTTCCACATTTACCCATAATGGAAACCATAATGGTAGGCTGTAAAACGAAAATATAGAACCATAAAAAACATAAACATAATTTATACCATATATAAATAAAATTCCTTCATAATGGCTACTAGTAAACGTGGTAGGCTATAATTGAACAATCATCGTTTGATGAGGCGTTAGTTTGTCATCCATAGAAACAATATGATTCTTACCCATTAGGTGGAGGAGTGTGAATATTTAGTTAGAATACTTATCATAAGAACATCCTAGTATATATATGATACTATTTTTGTTATAAAATAAAGGAATCATAAAATTTTAGTGGGTTGGAGAAGTAAAATAAAACAAAAGAACTTAAGAGGAGATGTTACCTTTAAATCGGATATCTCTCTTTGGTTTGAACAAAAAGGGTTTGTTGAAGTTCCTTCTGCCTATGTTTACGCCTCTAAAAAAGGAGAGTTATGTATAGAGCTTAATTGGGTAGTGTTTGGAAGAGCCAAGGGGCTTGAGAGGTGTGAGGAATGGATTAGAGGTGAGGGGTTTTTATAAGGGGTAAGACCGGCTCTTTAGGAATGTGTGAAAATGTTATTTTATTACATAATGATTTATATATCTAAATGTCCAAAACATATTAAAGTATACGATAATATTACTCATGATATGGATAAAATTATCCAATTATAATTGGAAAGGATTTGGATATTATTTTAATATTAATGAAATTATTAATATAAATCATTTATTAATGAGGTAAACGCAACATCATTGTTGCGTCATAAATAAATTAATTTATTAGATGTCTCAAAATTATAAAAAAATACCCTGATATTGGTAAAATATTAATATTTTCAAATAATATATATATTCAAAAGAATATCTTATATAACCCTATGTAAAAATTAATTTACTAGAAGATATTTCTTTATGTCATTTTTGTCTTTACTTTAAGTAAATTAATTTAAAGCGTCATTATCACTTCCATGTGGCCCAATGGGGTATCAAAATCGACCCAAGGTTGACCATGGTTAGACATGTATCAACCAATAGAATTATGACACATGTCAGGGTAATTTTATAATATTATAGTAATATTTGTTTACCCTTCTTTACCAGGATTTCCCTTTAAACGTGGTAAATAAAATATTTACTATTGTAAAGCTTCATAATGTCTAAAAAATAAAGTTACCTATTTACACATTTTGGACCTCCTGAATCTAAATATGGAATAAGTTTTTCTAAATTCAAAAAATAGAATAAGTATAAATTAATTTAAAATTAATTTCCACTATCAAAACAAATGGTGTGTTTTTAGAAATAATAACTATCAAAAGATTGACATGTGTTTATGTACAATTTCAAAGTAACATTAATTCCAATTACCATCATTAGATTAAATAGTAAATATATAATCTAATTAAATTTTAAAAACAATTAAAAATATAATTTATCCATATAAATAAATTAGAATGAAAGGAAGTTTTGAATTAAAATACATCATTTTTTTCTATTCATTAAAAATGAACTTTATCTGCAAAATACCAAAATATCTTCCAATTTATATTTTGATGTCCCGATTCAAAAGAATAATATTTTTTGTCAAATATATCATATAAAAGTGTTAAAACTATATTTAAATAGGGTTTTCCATTAAAAGAAATTACTTTTCCCTTTAAAAAAATTTTAGAGTATTTTTACTAAAAATTGGATTAATTCACATTTTAAGCCTATATGATTGATAGGATAAATGTAAAAACATTTATCAAAAATGTATAATATAATTTTAGTTAGTTCCATTCATTCCCTCTAATACAACAGATATTCATTAACTACAATTTAAAATAATAATATTATATTATTTTTGTGCAACGTTAGATTTCAATGAAACATGTTGTTGTGTATCAGGTATGCCATCGAATATAGCAACCCCGTTATGGAAAAATTAATATTTAATTCACAAAATATTAATTAAAATTAATGTGTATTATTTTTTTATTTACGTGGGATGTTACATCCTTTACCCTTTTGTAAATTTCATCTTTGCAATATTATTCACTTATCAAATAAATGGGGGTATTTATTCATCATAGAATTTTCAGATTCCCATGTTGCCTCTTCAACCATTTAGTTTTTCCACTAAACCATTACCTGGTGAATTACCATATTCAACAATACTAGCTATCTTCAGCCAATAATCTGGATTGGCTATTCCTTATAAGAGATATTATCTTCCCACTGAACAATCTATGGACTTAAAACATGAGATGTATCTGACATATACTTTCTCAACATTGAAACATGAAAGAAATTATGTACATGAGACAAAATTGGAGGTAAATCTACTCTGTACAAAATTGATCTAACATTCTCCAAGATTTCATAATGTCCAATGAACCTCAGACTCAACTTTCCCTTCTTACCAAAATGTATCACACTTTTCCATGGATAAACATTGAGAATGACATGATCACCAACCTCAAAATAGATATCCTAACTCCTATTATCTGCATAACATTTCTACCTACTCTGAGCTGTTCTCATGTTCTTCTGAATCAATAGATCTTTTTCTACCTTCTCTTTTACCAATTCTATTCCCATTATCATCCATTCACATACTTCATCCAAAAAAGTAGAATTTAGACACCGCTTCACATATATTCTTCAAATGGATCAAATTATATACTATAATGAAAATGTTATATAAGAAAAATCAACCAATAAAAGATGTTGGTCCCAAAATCTTTGGTTATCCACTAAACAAGGATGTAGCATATCTACCAAGGTCTGAATTATTCATTCTAACTTATCATCTTGTTGAGGATGAAAAGCCGCACTAAAATTTAATTAAGTACCCAATGAATTCTGAAGTCCTTTTCCAAAGTTGGAAATAAACTAAGGATCATGATTAGATACAATGGAGAGTGTAACACCATGCAACCAGACAATATCTTTAACATACTACCGAGAAAGTTGATCTAGAGACAATGTATCTCGAATCATAAATAAATGATAAGATTTATTCAATCAATCAACTATAACTATATTGAATTTTTTACCTCGAGAGGTCTTCAGTAATCTCATAGTGATGTCCATGGATATATTTTCCCAATTCCACTATAGCACCAATAATGACTAAGACATCCCTTTCGGTAACTGATTCCTTGCTTTAACCTGTTAACATGTCAAAAACTTCACAGTAAAATCAGGAATATCTCATTTCATTCCATCCCACCAGTAATAGTCCTGCAGATCTCTATACATCTTAGTACTGCCACAATGAACTGAAAATGGGTAACTATGAGCATCAAATAACAAAAAATTATTCAACTATAAATCAAAAGGCATGCATAATATTTTCCCAAACCATAAAACACAATCATTATCAATTTTAAATTCATGAAACATTCCCCTATGATACCAACTATAAGGACCCAGCCTTAAATCATTACTTAATAATTAATTAAATTAATAATTCACCTTGAGAATCTTTTCAGGTTTAGAGTTTTAGATAATTAGGCCATAACTATTTCATTACATCTCATGTATAACAATGTAGACACTTCAAAGCAGTTTCTATTTTTTCACAAAAATTAAAACTATTGAAAAAAAGGTTCACATCTACTTCCATGTTTTACACAGTATGACTTTTCCTTGATCCAATCCTTGACCCTATTCATCTTTAGGTCCTGTAAAAAACATTTCAAAACATGGGATGAGAAAAACAGTACTGTAAGGGTTATAAAACAATGAAAGAAAAAAAATTCATCATTACATACATAACAAAAGCTCTTTAACATACCTCATGAAATCAAAAAATTTAATAATAACACATAGAAATCATAAATCATAAAGGTTACTTTTGGAATCCATATCATACTTACATTGTAGTTATCACATCTATGTAGGGAGTTACATTTGGAATACCTATCACAATATATTCCCAATATCTCTTCGAAGAAACATTCATGTTTACCTTCATCATGTTACTCTATGCATTGGAGAGCTATCTCAGGGTCACCCACCCTAGGTTTCTCATGGAACCACAAATGTATGTAACAATGCCCATGAACCATAAGATATTCATAAAAAATAAAACATACATAAAATAATGATAACATTTCTATAATTCAATCATAATATGTCATTTAAATATTTTGAAATAATCCAATCCATTTTCAATATATTCATATGTCATAGTGTATATGGTATTTATTTTCTGTTTAAAAACATTACGGCTTGTTGAAGAAGCCAAAGATAAAATAATACTCATGACAGCGGAAAGATCATTATCACTACTTATGTTAAAAAGAAACTTTATTTTATTTTCATTTAGTAAAACGATTCATATAAAAACATTCCCTTTGATTTAAATGAAACGTAAAAGTTGTTTTTATAGATTATAAAAGTAATTCATGTATTAATACAAAATATTCCTCAATAAAATGAGATTGAGACGAGGTCCCTTACATAGTGTCCAATTTGACCCGTTCGTTCTTTAATCTCTTCAATAAAAATTAATGTTAATTTAAATTTTCTTAATATCCTATTTATGTTTACTATTACTTTTATATCATATATTACAATGTAATAATCATTATTTAATTATTTAAGTTAATAATGGTCGTTTGGTTGATATTTGGTAATTGAGTAAAAAAGGAACTTCTTATAATTACAAGTTGTTCATGTGGTCAAATATCCATTATATATAAAATAATATTCATGATTTAGATATCATAAATATCATATATATCCAGTATATGGATGTATTTATAATAGTACATAAAATTTGGAGATAATAAATGAAATTAATCATTCATGGAGACAGTAAGCCGTACGTATGCATGAACAATACTTTCAATTATATTTATTATTTTAATGGAATTAAAAAATAATTATAAATATTTATATTACAATTCAATTTTAATATCATATATAATATCATTCAATAAATCATTTATTCATCCCCCATATGGCATTAATGATTCATATCACTTTGAGGGGGCGGTAGTCCGCACTTCCTCGAATGAAATTATCACATTTACTGATAATGGAAACCATAAAAGTATACTATAAATGAAAGAAAAATGAAGAATAAAGAAAACATAAACATAATATATATCATATATAAGTACATTTCCATCATAATGGTTGCCATGATAGGTGGTAGGAGATAATTGAACAATCATCGTTTCATGAGACCTTAGTTTTCCATCCACAAAAAGAGTATGTTATTTAACCATTAGATAGAGGTGTGTGTAAGGTTAGATCTAATAATTCTAAAAAAACATCATAATATATTGATTATACTTTTTTTGTTATAATAGAAAGTAATAAAATGAGTATAGGGTGTTGGAGAAGTAAATTAAAACAGAAAAACATAAGATAAGAGGTTACCTTTAAATCGAGTAACTCTATTTGTTTTGAAACAAAAGGATTTGTTGAAGCACCATATACCTTTTATAAGGCTTATAGGATGAGTATATAGAATTAGGGAGATAAATTGGTCAGATTTTTGATGATCGAAGGGTCCTGATAGGTGTGAGGATTGGGATAGAGTTGGGGGCATTTTATAAGGGGGAGGAGGGGCTCTTTAGGAATGTGGGAACATATAATTATATTACATAATGATTTTCGGTTTCTAAATGTCTAAAAATCATTAAAGTCAAAGATAAGATGACACATGGTCGAAATAAAATCATCTAATTTTAATTGGATAGGTTTTGGATATTATGTTAATCTTTATAATCATATTTATTTAAATCATTTTTTAATGAGGTAAAAACTACATAATTATTGTGTCATAAATAATTTAATTTATTTAATGTCTAAAAATTATTAAAAAAATACCATAATTCAGGAAATCATTTTATCTTTCCAAATAGTATATATAGTCGATATTATAAATAATATAACCCTATTGAAAAAAGTAATTTACTAAAATATATTTGTTTATGTCATCTTTGTCTTTGCTTTAAATTAATTAAAATAAAGTGTCATTATAACTCAAAAGTATCCCCATGGGGTCCCAAAATTGACAAATGGATGCCCATGGTCGTAAGTATATCAAAAAATATAATTAGGACACATTTTACGATAATTTTATATTATTATAGTATTATTTGTTTACCCTTATTTACCAGATTTACCCTTTTATCATAGTAAATAAAATATTTACTGAAATAAATTTTCAAAATGTCTAAAAATAAATTTTTCAATTTCAACAATTTGGAAATCCTGATTAAAAATATGGAATCCATTTTTCCAAATTTAAAACACAAAATTTGAAGAAAATAATTTATAATTATTTTCCACTATCAAAACAAAAGGCGTGTTTTTATGACATAATAACTATCAAAATATTGACACTTCTTTATGTACAATTTGAATGTGAAATTAATTACAATGACCAAATTTTTATTAAATTGTAAAACTATAATCTAATTAAACATTAAAACCAATTTAAAATATAATATAATCATATAAATAAATTTGATTAAAAGTGAGATTTTAATTAAAATACAGTTTTTTCACTATTCATTAAAAATTAACTTGATCAGAAAAATATCAAAATTTCATCCAAATTATATTTTGATGTCCTGATTCTAAATAATATTAAATTTTTCTCAAATAGAACATATAAAATTGACAAAATGGGATTAAAAATGGGTTCCCCATTAAAAAGGTAGTAAATCGACCTTTTAAATAATATTAGAGTATCTGTGTTTAAAATTGGATTTATTCACATTTTAAGCCTCTAACTTTTAGTGGATAAATGTATAAAAATTTAACAAACATGTATAATTATATTTTAGTTAGTTCTGGTCAATCCCACCTATACAATTTCTAGGCTTTAACTATAATATAAATTAAAAATATTATATTATTAGTGTGCAACGTAAGATTTCAAAGAAACTGGTTGTTGCGTATCAGGTAAACCATCGAATATAGAAACCCTATTAATATAAAATTAATATTTAATTCAAAAAATTATAATTAAAATGAAAATTTAATATTTCTTTATTTTTCGTGGATGTTATAGTAAAAGATAAAATAATATGTATATGTTTAATTAGTTAGTAATGCTCTAAAAGAACACTAGTGTTATTTATAAATTATGTGGAAGAGGATATTCAATACCCATATATATTATTTTTAAACTTTTGATCCACTTTCGTTGAGAAGAATCAATAATTAAAAAATATATTTTACATCGTTTTTATAATCTAAAAATTAAAAATCACAAATAAACATGTAATCTATAAATTCAATGTTTTAGTGTCTTTATATATTATCTATATTAACGTCTTATTGTAAATTATTTATTAAACATACCACATAAAATAATCTAGACATGAGTTCCTTATAAACATATTTAGAAGTTTACTTTCATATATAAATTATAAAAATAAGAAGGAGAGAGCTCAAAGGAATTGTACGGGAAAACATATTAATGGGTCTTAAAAAGTTATACCATAAGAATAATTAATATATAAAAAGGGATACATATCTAATTAAAATTAAAAATGAATAAAATTATTTTTCCTCACGTCATAATAGAATCACATATAACACCAAAAACACATATTATACCATAGAATAGGAATTCAAATACTTGAGACAATAATCATAATCCCTGGAGTATAACATATACATATTAAAAAATGTATTTTTTAAAAAGAATGAGAATATGAAATCAATAATATTTTGTAAAAGGTTGAATGAAATTTTGTCCACATATAAGGTTGTAAACCTGAAATTTGTTTTATTCTTAATATTTGAAAACTTAATTATAAGTAAACTTGATTATGAATATAGTTTAGAATATTCCATCATGTCCACACTATGAAATTTGAATGTAACTAAATTCAATTTGGTTAATGCCTAACATCTTTATCTAATAATATATAAACCAAAATACAATGAATTTGAGTGATATAGCAGATTGGACAATAACATAAAGAAAAACAATACATATAAATGTCATATTAAATCAATCATATATATGGTCATGAAAATCCAATGGATTGGAAATTGGATACATAACATTTTCACTTGTTATCACATAAAATGAAACCAAAGATTTGATCGATTTTTTTAAAAACATTATCTCCCAAATAGGTATAACATAAACTAATTTCCTTCTTCATTAATAACATAACTTTATAGAATGAAAATCATTTGGATATAGAGAGGAAAATGGAAGTGAAATAGTAGAAACAGTTATTATAAAAAATTAGTATCAATGATAAATAAAGAAAACTATGATTCATTTAAAAGAAATTTAAGAAGGTGGCAGTAAGTGGTTTATAAAAAATTATTTTAAAAATCTAATATAATTTATTTCTCAAATAACATAATAATTTTTAAAATTTATTTGTATAGGATGATAAAAAATCAACTAATTTGAAAATAAATTAATTCTACGATTTTTATGTAGTTTTACAAAAAACCCACTTCGATGAAAGAATAGTAAAATTTATTTTTTTTAATAGATTAATAGATATAATATGAGTATAGAAGATAATAAATAATTCATTTTAAAAATAAATGGAAAAAATTATGATAGTAAATAATATATACATGTAGGTGAGAGAGTTAATGGAGATTATTGGAATTATTCCTTAAAAAATAATATTTTTATAAACAATAAAATATATTAAAGAGACTGATTATGAAATGAAAAATTTTAATTTAACCATATAGAATGAGAAAATAAAATATAAAATAGTAAAATTTTAGAATATAAAAATATTAAAATAAAATATTCAAATTAGAAATATTATTACCCAGGGAAATGAATATTGAGTAAATAAATGTAACAGCCCAGGTAAATAGAGAATATGAATTTTTCATATTTATTAATTTTCGTGAATTAAATATTAATTTTACTTTAAACGGTTGCTATTTAAGATAGCGTACCCAATACGCGAAAACAAGTTTCTTTAAAATTTTACATGGCACAATAATAATATAATATTATTATTTTTAATGGTATTTAACTACTAGACATTGTATTGGAATGAATGAACAAAACTAACTAAAATATGATTATACGTGTTTTTTTAAATTTATTTACATTTATCAACTAAATTTATAGGCTTAAAATGTGAATGAATCTAATTTTAAGCATAATTTACATTAAAAGGCCGATTTACCACCTTTTAATGTCGAACCCTATTTAAATATAATTTTTGTCACATTAATACATTATATTTGACCAAATAAAATCCTTATTTTTAATGGGGACATCAAAATTTACTTTGTGCAAATTTTTGGAATTATTCTGATAAATGTCAATTTTATTGAATATTGAAATTTTTTTATTTTAATTCAAAAGTTTATTTTTAATATAATATATTTATATGGATTGATTATCTTTTTAATTGGTTTTAAACTAAATTTAAAATATATTTTTACCATTTTATCCAATTTTGATCATTGGAATTAATTTTACTTTGAAATTGGACATAAACAAGTATCAATCTTTTGGTAGTTATTGTTTCTTAAAAACATGCTATTTGTTTTGATAACAATAATTAATTTTAAAATTAATTAATTCCACATATATTTATTGAATTTGGTAAAATAGAAATGATTTTTTAATTAGGAGTATCAAATATAGCTTAGGCTGAATTTTTGGTATTTTTCAGAAAAACTTCTATTTTGATGAATAGTGAAACCACTTAGTGGTAGTTAAAAAACTGACTTTTTATTTTAAATGAAAATTTACCACTTATGTGAATTGAATTAATAAAATCCAACATACATGGTTGTTATCAAGAAGTTAAATGTGTTTCAATAAGATGAAAATAAATTTTGGTCAATAGTAACTTTTGACTTTTATTTACTGCGGTTAAAGGTAAATATGGGTAATTCCAGGTAAAAAGAATATTATAATAATTCAAAATTACCTTAAAACTTGTCCTAACCTTATTGGATGAGTTGTGGCCGACCATGGGTATCCTTGCGTCGATTGTGGGACCCCATGGAGCCACTTATGAAAGATAATGACACTTTAGATTAATTAATTTAATGTAAAGATAAAATTGACAATAAAACAATCTTTTAGTAATTAATTTTTATATGGTGTTATATAAGTCATATTTTCGACTATAAATATTATTTAGAAATATAAAAGTATTTCCAACATGTTATTTTTTTTTATAATTTTTAGACGTAAAAAAATATAGATTATTTGTGACACAATATTGATACAGTGTTTACCTCATCAATAAATGATTAAAATAAATAAGATTATAATGATTAAAATATTATCTAAAACATGTACAATTCTGATTGGATGATTTTATTTCTAATATGAGTAATCCTATCATCATCGTTAATGATTTTTAGACCATTATAAACCAAATATAAATATATAATAAAATAATATTATCACACTTTCCTAAAGAGCCCCTCTTCTCCCTTATAAAAGAAGACCACTTACAACCAATTCCTTACACCTATCAAGCCATTTTTTTATTCCAAACTCTACCCAATTAAGCCCCCTACATCCCAATACTCCTCCTAGAGGTGTTACCTTCAGCATAAGGCACTTCAAAAAGTCCTTTGGTTCAAATCAAAGGTAGTTACCCAAATTAAAGGTAATGGATTCTCTTAAATTGTTTTCTTTTCTTTTACTTCCATAGCACATAAAATATTTTATTACTATATTTTGTAAAACACACCAGTATCCTCAATATACTAGGTTTTTGTTATGAGAATTATTTGAACATCACTTACACACACCTCCATCTAATGGTAGAAGAACATAATGACTCTGTTGATGGAAAACTAACACCTCAAAAAATGATGATTGTTCAAATATCTCCAACCACCTCTCATGGTGGCCATTATGATGGTACTATATTTATATATTATATATATTATGTGTATGTTTTATTTATGCTTCTGTATTTTACATTTATAAAACGCCTTTATGGTTTCCATAGTGGGTAAATACGATAATCTCATGTGAGGAAGCACAGATTACCGCCCACTCAAAGTGGTGTGACTCGTTAATGCCTTATGTGGGATGTATAAAAGATAGAGTTAATGATATTATATATTATATTATACTGGAATTATAATATACCTATGTATCATTATGTTTTAATTCAATTAAAATAATAAATAGAAATGAAAGTAGCGTTCATGCCTACGCACGACTTACCGTCTCCATGAACGATGCATTTCATTTCTTACCTCTAAATGTTATGTACTACTATAAATACATGTATATACTGGATATATATTATATATATGATATCTAAATCATTAATATCATTCTGTATATAATGAAGCTTTGACCACATGAACAACATGTAATTATAAGAAGTCCATTTTTTGACTCATGTACAAAATATCGACAAAACAAACATTATTAACATAAATGATTACATAATGTTTATAACATGGTAATAAGTTATATAAAAGGAATAATAAACATGAAAATTTTTATTAATCAAGTATAAATTAACTTTATTTTATTATTCATTAGATTAAAGAACGATCGAGTCAAGTCGGACACGAGGTAAGGGATTTTCTTATCTCACTTTTAATTTTGTGAGATTTCCATTGTTCGCCAATTATTCATTGCATGTGGTGTATTGTATACTTCCATATATTATCATGATTCTAATTATATTCTTGTTATTCTGTGATTCATTTGGTGGATATTATCTTTTTCTCATATGACTCAGTTGATTACATTGTGGTAATGGGTTTCATCTCACTTTTTATTCCAACAAGATTCAAGTTATATTTTCCACTATTTCCTTTTATGTGGTGTTAGTACTTCCCTTGATTGTACTCATTATGTAATATAAATTAATTTATGGGTATTTACATCTACATTTTATGGTACTTCTTTCTTGTGGCATATGTTTTGTATGTTACCAAATCAGTAAATGAACTATTCACCCTCCTCTTTAAAAAAGACTTCTTTTTTGTTATGTCTTTAAATTTATATAATATTATGTTGGGATATATTATTATATATCATTATTGAGGTAAAAATTATATCCAAGTGAGGATATTCCATTTTTTATCTCATAAACTAATTTTTCTTAATTTTAAAGTGACGTCGTTATGCTGTAGAATTTTTACAAGCGAACCTCTTAACCCAATTTCAATTCTTTGGGATAAACTTGTACTTCATGAACATGTCATACTATTAATATGTGTGAATGATATATGATTATTTTACACTTTATATCCACATATATTGGGTGTATATATATTTCCCACACATACTTATGTGTTTGATTTATCCTTAATTTAAGGATACCATCATTATAAGAGATTTCATCCTAATTTTCATTTCCACTGAGACTTCATTGTTGTTATGCACCAATTCACTCTTATATGGTGTATATACTATCCTTTGAATTATTAAATCATGAATCCCATTATTTTCATGATATTATAATGTACTGATTAAAAGTTATTCTTCAAATATTTTTATTCAAGCATCTCTATTTTTGTTTAAAACTCATTAACTAAAATATTATTTTAAATGTTTTAAAGATTTATTCTTATAAATATTTCTCATTAATATCCATGTTTTTAAAAATGGGTTTTAGGATTAATTTATATGGAAATTAATTTTTTCAAAATTATAATTCATTTAAAATATTCAAAGTGGTATGGGACACTTTGATTCAAAAATCATTTTTTAAATGGTTTTGAAAATGATTTGATAATGCATTGTTTATTTCAATATCTTGATTTGATATATTCGAAAGTGGAAATGTTATATTTTCTCTATACATGTTTTATCTGTTATGATTATGTTATGGTTATTGGGAATTTTTTTATGTATACGGGTGGTTGCATGATAAACCTATTGCGGGTGAGCCCGAGATAGCTCTCTAATGCATTGTGTAATGTAACAGAGGTAAACGTGATGTTTCTCCTAAAAGATTTAGGGAATATACTGTGATGGGTATTCCAAGTGTAACTCCCTACATAGTTGTGATAGCTACAATTTAAGTTTGATATGGATGACATAAGTAACCCTTATGATTTATGATTTCTGTGTGTTATTCATAAATCTTATGATTTAATAAGGTATGTTATGATTGAAAAGTATGGTTTCATGGATTTGTATTTGTTGTTGGGATAATGTTTTCCGTCCTTATTTTATAACCCTTATTGAGCTTTTTATGGCCATCCCATGTTTTTGAAATGTTCTCCACATGACATAAAGATGAATAGGTTCAAGGATGGGATAAAGGAAAAGTAATGATGTCAAAAACATGGAAGGAGACCTATTTCCTTTTAAAAGTTCTTATTTTATCAAAAAAAAGGATACTTAGTAGTTGTGTGTACTTGTAATATTCAAGTTGTTATGTAAAGTTTATTTCTAATTATCTAATAATCTAATTCTAATAAGATCCCTAATATGAATTATTAATTTTATTCAATATTATGTAATGTTAAAGACTAGGTCCTTCTAGTTGGAATCAGAGGTTGGTTTAGATAAATTTAGAGGTTAGGGAATTCTTTAAGCATAAGTGACATTACCATACTGGTTAGGATTATAGAAAGAGTCGTAGTTTTTTTTACATAAAATTAATGAGTTTAAGATAACATGAATAAGTATATTTAGTGTTTAACCTTATCTCAAGATATTATATGATGATTTTACGGATATACTCACATTGACCTTTTTAGTTTTAGTAAATGGTTTGATCTAGTAGGCACTAAAGTAATAGTGGATGTGACGAAAACTACGACTGTTTTCTGAACAAGCAACTAAATGATATGGGATCCTCAATGAGAACACTTGTGGTTATTCTCAACTAACTATCTGGAGTCATTATTGACCACCTGAACCTTAGTGACCATTATAATGCATCATATATGCGAGAAACAAATCTCTACGGATGTTAAGAGAATAATCATAAATGTAAGTGTGTTCAAAAACCTATGTGTCAATGATGTCGAAAGAAACACATAGGAAAATGTTTTAAAGGGACATAAAGATTCTATTGATGTGGAAATAAAGGTCATAAAGTAAGCACCTTACATGGAAAGAGGAAGCATCTAGTTTACTCTAGGAAATGGAAAGAAGTCCTTACCCAGGGATTAGTTGAATGTTTTAAATGTGGTGTGCATGGTCATTTTGCAAACACGTGTCCTATGATGAATTTTTGGGAATGGGATCACCAGGATTATAAAAATATTAGTTTACCAATACCTAATGCCATTCCGATTGAGGATAAAGAAACTGACAATGACCAATGAAAGGTAAGGATTATTTCTTAACATATGTTTTCCTATTATTGAAATCTTGTGATATGATTCATGATTTTGGTTGTAGGAAAGAATTATTTCTGAATAAGTTGGAAAGGAATGGTTAATGGATCATGAAGAATGTTGAATGAGTAAGAAGTCAACATATAAGGGATTCAAGATTTATTGTAGAATTTAGGATGGTGAAATGCTTAAAAGTATTGATTCTCTTCTGATGATGGGATTACATTAGAAGACTTTTTATAGTATGTGCAACCCTAATGTTTGATATATTAAAATTTTATTCATGGAATAATTATCTTCACTATTGTGGATATAGTTATAATGAACCATTTGGGTTTATACGATCCTTGAATTTGAGGTAATTACCGGTTAATACATTTTGGGATGCAAAACAAAAGTTATTAGACAACCCTTGTCGTTAAAATATGTTATGGTTATTTTTGATGAAGTTATATCTTTTTGGGAATGTTATAAAATTATGTAGTTTTTGAAAAGGGACAACAGACAAACTGTGTGACAACCAATTGCGTCGGACAAAGCTATGGGAATAGAACCCACAACCAAAGTGCGACTGGTATTTATTGCCTACCACTGGACTACATGAAGTCCCTAGTTAGTATGATTAATTATTTATAGATAGATGATCTTATGAATCAGAAATATGTTGGTTTTGGGTTATCTATGAAAATGATTAACCTATCATGTAGGATATGTGATTAGGTTAATTACTTTTCGGTATGGGGCTTTAAGAGTAACTAATGTTATTTCAAGATAAATGTTAAGATTTACCTTGGATGACCATGTGATTAAATCCTTCAGAGATTTGGGTTTAAATCTTAGTTTGGATTACATTGAAGAATTTTAAGGGCAACGGTTTATTTAATGGTCTTTCTTGAACCTTGTGTTCTTTTTGATGAATTTTGGAGACTAAGAGTAGTATTTATTTTATAAAGGATTTTCCTTTTGGTGATTATCTGATCTTGTACTAGAAATTTTGGTTTTATTTGATGTCTAAATACAAGGGAAATAAATGTTTCTCCTTTTGTGGATTATGTGATTCTCTAGAAGATAATTCCTGTTCTTTTCATGTGACCAAGTCTTTTTGAATGCTCATCGTTTAGAGAAATGATTAGTTTTGTTAGAAACTTATTAAAAGATGAAAATCTACTTGAAGATAAGTATATTTACTTATGTTTTTGTTCTATATAGATGATTAATTACTCAAAATTATTAAAAGGAATGTAAAACAAAACTGTTTTCGGTTTACCTTTCCTATTGGGTAATCAAAGACCGTTTACACACATCATATGTTTGTGATTTTATTGTTGTTAACATTCTTCTAATTATGTTTCCTATCACTCTCCATCTGAACTCGAACCTTTTTTTCTCCTCCATATCTATGTTTTCATGGAATTATAGTATGGGTTAACTCGGGTGACCATTATACTTCTCTTTCATTCTTTAAATGTGATAGTTTTCCGGACTCTTTTTTCCGATATTATACTTTCAATAATGTTTCTGAGCCTAAATTTTAAAATTGTGATGACTCAATTCCCAAAAGGCGATACAGATGTAACATCCCAGGTAAATAAAGAATATAACCTTTTCATATGTATTAATTTTTTTGAATTAAATATTAATTTTACTTTAAAGGGGTTGATATGTTCAATAGCGTACTTGATACGCAACAACAGGTTTCTTTAAAATCTTATGTTGCATACTAATAATATAATATTATTATTTTAAATTGTAGTTAACTCCTAGCCATTGTATTGGTAGGAATGAACAAAACTAACAACAATATTATTATACCTGTTTCTTTTAATGTATATACATTTATTCAATAAAAGATAGAGGCTTAAAATGTGAATGAATCAAATTTTAAGCGTAATTTACATTAAAAGGACGATTTACTTTCATTCAATGGAGAACCCTCTTTAAATCTAATTTTGATCAATTTAATAAATTATATTTGACCAAATAAATTCCTTTTTTAGAATGGGGACATCAAATTTTACTTTGGGTAAATTTTTGGAATTTTTAAGTTAAAGTTCAATTTTAATGAATTGTGAAAAATATTGTATTTTAATTAAAAATTCATTGAATATAAATTATTTTATATGTTTAGATTATCCTTTTAATTGTTTTTAATGTGAAACTAAAATATATTTTTACCATTTATTCCAATATTGGTCATTTAATTAATTTCACTTTGAAATTGGACATAAACAAGTATCAATCTTTGGAAAGTTATTGTTTCTTAAAAACAAGCTATTTGTTTTGAAAATGGGAATTAATTTTAAAATTAATTAATTCCACTTATATGTTTTGAATTTTGAAAAATAGACACCATTTTTGAATTCGGAATATCAAATACAGCTTAGGCTTAATTTTTGGTATTTTTCTGAAAAACATCAATTTTTTATGAATAGTGGAACCACTTAGTGGTAGTTAAAAAAACTGTCTTTTTCATTTAAATGAAATTTTACCACTTCTGTGAATTTAATTTCAAATATCTGACATACATGGTTGTTATCAAGAAGTAAAATTTGATTCAATAAGATGAAAATAATTTTTGATGAATTGTAGCTGTTGACTTTTATTTAATTCGGTTAAAGGTAAATATGGTAATTCCAAGTAAAAAGAATATTATAATAATTCAAAATTACTTAACACTTGTCCTAACATTATTATATGAGTAATGACAGACCATGTGCATCCTTTATTCGATTTTGGGACCCCATGGAGCCACTTATGAAAGATAATGACACTTTAGATTAATTAATTTAATGTAAAGACAAAATTGACATTAAAAAAAAATCGGTTAGTAATTAATTTTTATATGGTGTTATATAAGTCATATTTTCAACTATAAATATTATTTATCAATATAAAAATATATCCTACATGACATTAATTTTTTTATAATTTTTAGAGATCAAATAATTTAAATTATTTGTGACACAATAATGATGCACTGTTTACCTTATCAATTAATGATTAAAATAAAATAGATTATAATGGTTAAAATATTATCAAAAACATGTACAATTATGATTTAATGACTTTATTTCCAATAATAGTCATCTTATCTTCATCTTTATTGATTTTTGGACCATTAGAAACCGAATATCATTATATAATAAAATAATATTATGACAATTTCCTAAAGAGCCCGTCATCTACCTTATAAAAGGAGACCAAATCCAACCAATTCCTAACACCTCTCAAGCTATTTGTATCATCAAAAAACAATCCATTTAATCTTACCTCATCCCTATCCTCCACCTAAAAGCCTTACCTTAGGCAAAAGGCACTTCAGGAAGTCCTTTGGTTCAAACCAAAGGGAGTTACCCAAATTAAAGGTAACTATTTCTCTTAATTTATTTTCTTTTATTTCACAACCCCAACACCCAAACTCTTTTATTCCATTATTTTGTAACAACAACACTATCCCCATTATACTAGGATATTGTTATGAGATATATTTGAAATAAAAATACACACACCTCAATCTAATAGATGAAGAACATAATGTTTCTGTGGATGGAAAACTAACGCCTCACGAAACAATGATTGTTTAAATATCTCCAACCGCCGCTAATGGTGTCCATTATGATGGAACTGTATTTATATATGATTTATATAAGTATTATGTTTTTTTTATGATTCTTTATTTTCAATTTATTGCACGCCTTTATGGTTTCCATTGTGGGTAAATACAATAATCTCATTTGAGGAAGCGCAGACTACCGCCCCCTCAAAGTGATGTGACTCGTTAATGCCTTATGTGGGATGAATAAAGGATATAGTTAAATGATATTATATATGATTTTATTTTGGAATTATAATATTCCTATGTATCATTATGTTTTAATTCCATTATAATAATAAATAGAAATGAAAGTAGTGTTCATGCGAACGTATGGCTTACCGTCTCCATGAATAGTGCCTTTCATTTCTTACCTCTAAATGTTATGTACTATTATAAATACATATTAATACTGAATATATATGATATATATGATATCTAAGTCTTTAATATCATTCTGTATATAATAAACCTCTGACCACATGAACAACATGTAATTATAAGAAGCCCATTTTTGACTCACGTACCAAATATCGACAAAACAAACATTATTAACTTAAATGATTACATAATATTTATAACATAGTAATAGGTGATATAAAAGGAATAATAAACTTGAAAATGGTTCTTAAGAAAGCATAAATTAACTTTATTTTATTATTCATGAGATTAAAGAGCGATCGACTCAAGTCGGACATGAGGTAAGGGATTTTCTTATCTCACTTTTAATTCTGTGAGATTTCCATTGTTCGTCAATTATTCATTATATGTGGTGTATTGAATATTTCCATATATTATCATGATTCTAATTATATTCTGGTTATTTTGTGATATATTTGGTGGATATTATCTTTTGTTCATACGACTCAATTGATTACAACGTGGTGAAGGGTTTCATCTCACTTTTTATTCCCGTGAGATTCATGCTATATTTTCCACTATTTTCTTTTATTTGGTGTATGTTATACCCATTATAGTACTCTTTATGGAATATACATTCATTTATGGGTATTTTCATTTACATTGTATGGTACTTCTTTTTTGTGCCATATGTTTTGTATGTTACCGAATCGGTAAAGGAACTATTCACCCTCCTCTTTAGAAAAGACTTCTTTTTGTTATGTCTTTTAATTTATATCATATTATGTTGGGATATTTCTTATATATCCTTATTGATGTAAACATTATATCCAAGTGATGAGATTCCCTTTTTTATCTAATTAACTAATTTTTCTGAATTTTAAAATGACGTCATTAGGCTGTCAGATTTTCACATGGGAACCTCTTAACTCAATTTCAGTTCTTTGGGTTCAACTTGTACTTATTGAACATGTCATCCTTTGAATATGTGAGAATAACCTCTGATTTTTTACACATAATATCCACATATATTGAGTTTATTTATATTTCTCACACATAATTATTTGATTGATTTATCCTCAATTTAAGGATAAATTCTTTATAAGAGATTTCATCCCAATTTACATTTCAATTGAGACTTCATTGCCGTTATGCACCAATTCAGTCTTATATGGTGTATATAATGTCCATTGAAATATTATATCATGAATCCCTTTATTTTCTTGATATTATAATTTTCTGATTAAAAGTTATTCTTCAATTATTTGTATTCAAGCGTCTCTCTTTTTTAAAAAAACTCATTAACTAAAATATTAATTTTAATGTTTTAACGATTTATTCTAATAAATATTTCTCATTAATGTCCATGTTTTTTAAAATTGGTTTTAAGATTAATTTATATGGACATTATGTTTTTCAAAATGATAATTCATTTAAAAGCTTCAAAGTGGTATGGGACACTATTATTCAAAAATCACTTTTTAAATGGTTTTGAAATTGATTTGATAAAGCATTGTTTATTTTAATGTCATTAATTGATATATTGAAATGTGTAAATGTTATCTTTTCTCTATACATGTGTTATGTGTAATAATTATTTTATGATTATTGGGAAATTTTTTAACGTATATGGGTGGTTTCGTGATAAACCTAGATCGGGTGAGCCTGATATAGCTCTCTACTACATTGGGTAACGTGATGGAGGTAAATGTGATATTACTCATAAGTTATTTAGGGAATATACTTTTTTGGTTATTCCATGTGTAACTCCCTACATAGCTGTGATTGCTTCAATGTAAGTTTGATATAGATGCCATAAGTAACCTTTATGATTTATGATTTTTGTGAGTTATTCATAAGTCTAATGATTTAATAAGGTACTTTATTATTGAAAAGTATGGTTTCATGGATTTGTATTTATTGTCGGGTTAATGTTTTCCTTCCTTATTTTATAAACCGTACTGAGCTTTTTATGCTCATTCCATGTTTTTGAAATGGTTTCCACAGGGTATTATGATGAATATGTTCAAGGATGGGATAAAGGAAAAGTCATTCTGTCAAAATCATGTAATTAAACCTATTTCTTTTTAAGCGTTTTTATTTAATGAAAAAATAGATTCTTAGTAAGAGTGTCTACTTATAATATTCAAGTAGTTATGTAAAATTTATCGCTTAATTCTCTAAAAAGTTAGAGCTAAAAATATCCCCAATATGAATTATTCATTTAATTCAAGATTATTTAATTTTAATGTCTAGGTTGTTATAGTTAGTATCAGAGGTCGGTTTAGATAAATTTAGAGGTTAGGGAATTCGTTAAGCATAAGTGACATTACCATAATGGTTATTATTTTAGAAATAGTCATAGTATTTTTAGATAATGTGAATGAGTTTAAGATAACATGAATAAGTATATCTTATTGTTTACCCTCCTCATTAGATATTATATGATGATTTTACTGATATACTCACACTGAACATTTTGGTTTTAGTAAATGGTTGGATCTAGAAGGAACCAAAGTAAAAGTGGATGTGAATAAAACTGTGATGGTTTCCTGAACGAGCAACTGAATGATATGGGAGCTTCAATGAGAACACATGTGGTTATTCTCAACCAACTATCTAGAGTTAGTATTGACCACCTAAACCTTAGTGATCTTTATAAGGCATCATATATGCGAGAATCATATCCCTATGTAAGTTCATGTAACAATACTAAAGGTAAGTGTGTTCAAAAACCTATCTGTCAAGATGTGGAAAGAAACACCTAAGAAAATGATTCTAAGGGAGAGAAAGGTGTTATAGATGTGGAAATAAAGGTCATAAATCAAGACCCTTCCATGGAAAAAGGAAGCATCTTGTTGACTCTGGGAAAGGGAAAGAAGTCCATTCCATGGGATAAATTGAATTTTTTAAATGTGGTGTACATGGTCATTATGAAAACAAATTTCATATGAATATGTTTTGGGAATTGGATAACCGGGATTATACAAATATTCATTTACCAATACCTAATGTGATTCCGATTGAGGATGAATAGAGTGACAATGACCAATGAAATGTATGGAATATTTCTTAACATAAGATTTCTTATTATTGAAATCTTGGGATATGATTCATGATTTTGTTTGTAGGAAATAATTATTTCAGAATATATTGGAAAGGAATGGTTAATGAATCATGAATAATCTTTAATGAGTAATATGTCAACATATAAGGGATTCAAGAGTTATGGTATAATTTAGGATGGTGAAATGCTTAAAAGTATTAAGGCTCTTTTGATGATGGGATTACATTAGAAAACTTTTTATGTTATGTGTAATCATAATTTTTTATATATGAAAATTTTATTCATGGAATAATTATCTTCACTTTTGTTGATATAGTTATAAAGAACCATTTGGGTTTATATGATCCCTGAATTTGTGGCAATTAATGGTTAATATATTTTGGGATGTAAAATAAAATTTATTAGATAACCTTTCTGGTTAAAATATGTTATGGTTATTTTTGATGAATTTATATTTTTTTGGGAATGTTATAAGATTATGTAGTTTTTTAAATGGGATATCATGCAAACTGTGTGACAACCCATCACTTTGGACAAAGCTGTGGGAATAGAACCCCCAACCAAAGTGCAACTGGTATTTATTGCCTACCACTGGAATATGTAGAGTCCCTGGTTAGTATGAATAATTCTTTTTAGTTATATGATCTTATCAATCAGGAATATTTTGATTTTGGGTTATCTATGGAAATAATTAACCTATCATGGAGGATATTTGAATATGTTAAATACTTTTTAGTGTGAGACATTAAGAGTAACTGATGTTATTTGGAGATAAATATTAAGATTTACCTTGGAAGACTATGTTGTTAAATCTTTTAGAGATTTGGGTTTCAATCTTAGTTTGGATTACTTTGAATAATTTTAATGATAACTATTTATTTAATGGTCTTTCTTTACACTTGGGTTCTTTTTGTTGAATTTTAGAGATTAATAGTAGTATTTCTTTTTATAATGTATTATCCTTTTAGTGATTATCTGATCTTGTACTAACAATTTTTCTTTTAGTTGTTGTCTAAATACAAGGTAAATGGATAGTTCTCCTTTTGTGGATTATGTTATTCTTTATAAGATGATTCTTGTTCTTTTGATGTGACCAAGTCTTTTTTAATGATCGTTGTTTAGAGAAATGATTTGTTTTTGTATAAACTTATTAAAAATATAAACACAACGTGAAGGTAAGTATATTTCCATATGTTTTTATTCTATGTAGAAGACGAATTCCTCAAAATTATGAAATGGAACATAAAACAAAAACATGGTTGGTTTATGTT
This sequence comes from Viscum album, assembly GCA_963277665.1. Lineage (NCBI taxonomy): Eukaryota > Viridiplantae > Streptophyta > Magnoliopsida > Santalales > Viscaceae > Viscum > Viscum album. Next base: position 594,459,497 of record OY728159.1, on the reverse strand, counting down.
TCCTACTGGGTAATCAAAGACCATTCACACACATCATATGTTTGTGATTTTTTTGGTTAACTTTCTTCTAATAATGTTTCCTATCACTCTCCTTCAGAACATGACCCCATGTTTTCTCCTACATATCCATGTTTTCAAGGAATCTTAGTATGGTTTAACTCGGGTGACGACTATACCTCTATTTATTTCTTTTAAAGTGATAGTTTCACAGACTCTTTTTTTCCGATATGGGACTTTCAATAAAGTTTTTGAGGTCAAGTTTTAAAATTGTTAGGATGCAATTCCTAAAATGGGGTATGTATGTCACATCCTAGGTAAATAAATAACATGAATTTTTAATATTTAATAATTTTTTTGAATTAAATATTAATTTTACATTAAAGGGGTTGATATGTTCGATAGCGTACCCATTACACAACAACAGGTTTCTTTAAAATCTTACGTTGCACACGAATATTATAATATTATTATTTTAAAAGTTAGTTAACTCCTAGACATTGTATTGGATAAAATGAATGAAACTAACTAAAATATGATTATAATTGTTTTTTTAAATGTATTTACATTTATCCATTAAAAGATAGGGGCTTAAAATGTGAATGAATCTAATTTTAAGCATAATTTAAATTAAAAGGCCGATTTACAGCCTTTTATTGGAGAACCATATTTAAATAAAATTTTTGTAACTTTAATACATTATATTTGACCAAATAAATTATGTATTTATAATTGGGACATCAAAATTTACTTTGTATAAATTTTTTGAATTTTTCTGATAAAATTAATTTTTAATTAATAGTGAAAACTATTGTATTTCAAATAAAAAGTTCCATTTAATATAATTTATTTATATGGTTATATTATCTTTATAATTTGTTTTAATGTAAAATTATAATATATTTTTACCATTTAATCTAATTTTGGTTATTGGAATTAATTTCAAATTGAAATTGGACATAAACAAGTATCAATATTTTAAAAGTTATTGTTTCCTAAAAACACGCTATTTGTTTTGATAACAGAAATTAATTTTAAAATTAATTAATTCCACCTATATTTTTTGAAATTGGAAAAATAGACGTGATTTTTTAATTCAGAGAATCAAATATATCATAGTATGAATTTTTGGTATTTTTCTGAAAAACATCAATTTTTGATTAATTGTGAAACCACTAAATGGTAGTTAAAAAACTGAATTTTTCATTTAAATGAAATTTTACCACTTTTATGAATTGAATATCAAAAATCCGACATACATGGTTGTTATAAACAAGTAAAACCTATTTCAATAATTTGAAAATAAGTTTTTGGTGAATAGTAACTTTTGACATTTATTTACCGCGGTTAAAGGTAAATATGGTAATTCCAGGTAAAAAAATATTATAATAATTCAAAATATCCTTAAAACATGTCCTAACCATATTAGATGAGTAATGACCGACCAGGGGAATGCTTTGGTCGATTTTGGGACCCCACAGATCCACTTATGAAAGATAATGACACTTTAGATTAATTAATTTAATGTAAAGACAAAATTGACATTAAAAACAATCTTTTAGTAATTAATTCTTATATGGTGTTATATAAGTCATAATTTCTAATATAAATATTATTTAGAAATATAAAAATATTTCCTACATGATAGTATTTGTTTATAATTTTTAGACATGAAATAATTTAAATTATTTATGACACAATAATGATGCACTGTTTACCTCAACAATAAATGATTAAACTAAATAATATTACAATGATTAAAATATTATTCAAAACATGTTAAATTCTTATTGAATTATTTTATTTCGAATATGAGTCATCGTATCATTATATTTAACGCTTTTTGGACCATTAGAAACCAAATATCATTATAAAATAAAATAATATTATCACACATTCCTAAAGATCACCTCTTCTCCCTTATAAAAGGAGACCACTCTCAACCAATTCCTCACACATCTCAAGCCATTTGGATCAACCAAACTCTATCCAATTAAGCTCCGTACATCTCTATCCTCCTCCTATAATCCTTAACTTAGGCATAAGGCACTTCAGGATGTCCTTTGGTTCAAATAAAAGGGAGTTACCCAAATTAAAGGTAACAGTTTCTCATAATTTGTTTTATTTATTCCACTTATCCCACCACTAAACTCTTTTATTCATTTCTTTTGTAACAAAACCAGTATCCTAGATATACTAGGACGTTGTTATGAGAAGGATTTTAACTACAATTACACACACCTCCATCTAATGTATGAAGAACAAAATGTTTCTGTGGATGGAAAACTAACCCCTTACGAAACAGTGATTGTTCAAATATCTTCAACATCCTCTCGTTGGTGGACATTATGATGGAACTGTATCTATATATGAAATATATTATGTTTATGATTTCTTTATGCTTCTCTATTTTCCATTTATATCACACCTTTATGGTTTCAATAGTGTATAAATACGATAATCTCATTTGAGGAAGCATGAACTACCGCCCCCTCAAAGTGATGTGACTCATTAATTCCTTATGGGGGGTGTATAAAGGATAGAGTTAATGATATTATATATGATATTATACTGGAAGTATAATATACCTATGTATCATTATATTTTAATTCCAATAAAATAAGAAATAGAAATGAAAGTTGCGTTCATGCGTACGTACGGCTTACCGTCTCCATGAACGGTGCATTTCATTTCTTACCTCTAAAAGTTATGTACTATTATAAATAAAAGTATATACTAGATATATATAATATATATGATATCTAAATCATGAATATAATTCTAGATATAATTAACCTTTTACCACATGAACTTCATGTAATAATAAGAAGTCCATTTTTTACTCAAGTACCAAATATCGACAAAACAATCATTATTAACTTAAATGATTACATAAATATTATAACATGGTAATAAGTGATATAAGAGGAATAATAATCTTTAAAATGGTTCTTAATAAGGTATAAATTAAATTTATTTTATTATTCAGGAGATTAAGGAATGATCGAGTCAAGTCGGACACTAGGTAAGGGATTTTCTTATCTCACTTTTAATTCTGTGAGATTTCCATTATTCACCAATAATTCATTGAATTTGGTGTATTGTGTACATCCATATGTTATCATGATTCTAATTATATTCATGGTATTATGTGATACATTTGTTGGATATTAGCTTCTGGTCATATGACTTAGTTGATTACAATGTGGTAAAGGGTTTCATCTCACTTTTTATTCCTGTGAGATTCATCAATATTTTCCACTATTTCCTTTTATGTGGTGTATGTAATACCCATGATTGTACTCTTTGTGTAATATAATTTCAATTATGGGTATTTACATCTACATTTTATGGTACTTTTTTCTTGTGGTGTTGTTTTGTAAGTTACCAAATTTGTAAAGAAACTATTCACCCTCCTCTTTATAAAAGACTTCTTTTTTGTTATGTCTTTTAAATTACATCATATTATGTTTGGATATGTTCTTATATATCCTTATTGATGTAAAGATTATATCCAAGTGATGATATTCACTTTTTTATCTCATAAACTCATTTTTCTTAATTTTTAAGTGACGTCGTTAGGCTGTCAAATATTTACAAGGGAACCTCTTAACCCATTTTCAATTCTTTGGGTTCAACTTGTACTCTTAAACATTTCATCCATTGAATATGTGAGAATGACCTATGATTGTTTTACGTTTAATATTCACTTATATTGGGTGTATTTATATTTCTCACACATAATTATGTGATTGATTTATCCTTAATTTAAGGATACCATCTTCATATGATATTTCATCCCAATTTACATTTCACGTAGACTTCATGGTTGTTATGCACCAATTCACTCTTATATGGTGTATATACTGTCCCTTGAAATTTATATCATGATTACCTTTCTTTTCATGATATTATAATGTTCTGATTAAAACTTATTCTTCAATTATTTGTATTCATGTGTCTCTCTTTTTGTTAAAAACTCATTAACTAAAATATTATTTTAAATGTTTTAAAGATTTACTCTTCTAAATATTTCTCATTAATGTACATGTTTTTAAAAATGGGTTCTAGGATTCATTTATATGGACATTAATTTTTTCAAAATGATAATTCATTTAAAACCTTCAAAGTGGTATGGGACACATTGATTCAAAAATCCCTTTTTAAACGGTTTAGAAAATGATTTGATAAAGCATTGTTTATTTCAATATCTTGATGTGATATATTGGAATGTGTAAATGTTATATTTTCTCTATATATGTGTTATGTTTTAGGATTATTTTATTGTTATTGGGAATTTTTTTTATGTATATGGGTGGTTCCGTGATAAACCTAGGGCGGGTGAGCCCAAGATAGCTCTCCAGTGCATTGGGTAATGTGACGGAGGTAAACGTGATGTTTATCCTAAGATATATAGGGAATATACTGTGATGGGTATTCCATGTGTATCTCCATACGTAGTTGTGATAGCTACATTGTAAGTTTGATATGGATGTTATAAGTAACCTTTATGATTTATGATTTCTGTGTGTTATTCATAAATCTTTTATTTCATATGGTATGTTATGATTATAAAGTATGGTTTCATGGATTTGTATTTATTGTTGGGATAATTTTTTCTTTCCTTATTTTATAACCCTTACTGAGATTTTTTTTTTCATACCATGTTTTTGAAATGTTTTCCACAGGAATTAAATATGAATAGGTTAAAGGATAGGATCAAGGATAAGTCATGTTGTCTAAAACATGGAACTAGACCTGTTTCTTTTTAAGAGTTTTTATTTAATGAAAAAAATGGATACTTTGTAGTAGTGTCTACTTGTAATATTCAAGTTCTTATATAACAGTTATGGCCTAATTCTATAAAACTCTAAACCTAAAAATATCCCCAATGTGAATTATTCATTTAATTCAAGATTATGTAATGTTAAAGGTTGGGCCCTTATAATAAAAACCCTTACAGTATTGTTAATGAATAAAGAAATTGATAATGAAGGAAAAAACTAAACTAGATTTTTGAATATGAAGAATAAGAAGAGTTTATTAAAAAATAAATCAAAGAATAATTATAAACACTATAATTGAAATTTTTTTCATAATTTTAAACAAGACTCAAAGAAGGGGAATTGAGATTAAAATTCATTACATTCAATTCATGCGTAGATGAATATTTTCTAACGTCCTATATAATCATTTTAAATTTTTTATCCATTTAAATAATAACTAAGTTTATGAATATTTTATACAATCCTTTTACATATTGTTTTTTCCTACTTATTAATAATTCTTTCATAAAATAAATATTCAGGATTTAATTCCCCCATTTATTTTATGCCTGTTTTGGTATTGATGTTATGATCCTTTATTATTTCTCATGATTTATTCTAATGAATAATTTAAATGGTTGTAATGTAGGTGAGATCAATATAATAATGAAGTATAATAGTCATTTTATGGATGTTTTGGCAAGGGATAAAAAAGAGTGGTTGAAGTATCATCTTTTTTAATTTATATTAAATAAAAAGATTTTATTTATTAATGAATATACTTATATATATTTATATTATAGAATTATGAAAACAAATAAACCTCATAATTAATGTTCCTTAATACTATTATTTTATTTCTCTTAATCATTCATGTTATAACTATTAACACGTTATTTGTTGAGGTGGTAGAATCGACCCAAACCGGAACATTTTATAATAGTAAATGTTTAATAAAATGATATTGTATAAAAATAATAATATCAATTTTTTTAGAACATAAGTAGTATAAGTTAATGATTGATCTTCTTTTTTATTAGAATATATTTTTTGATTGATTAAGGATCATCAAGACTAAGTGGGTACTTAAAATACTTTAACATATTTTTTTATTTTTACAAGTTTTTTTTGTTCATAAATCATAGAGGTTATTTACAATTGTTTCTACATAACAGGCATAGATTCCATGCTATTAAATGTTACTTCATGTTAGTTTGTTGATGTACTAGAATGGGACATATTCTAATGTAGTTCATTAAAGGTATCACATGAAAACAATATTTTCTAGTGGATTTGGGTTTCATGTTCTTGTTTTATTCCTATCGAGTGGAATGTGTGTCAAGGAATCACATATAGATGCAATTATTCACATAGGGAGATGTTTATAATAAATAATAAATGTGTGTTAATGTGGTGGAATTATCCAAAAAATACCCATTGATCCCTAATTTGTAATTAACAATGTTTTTTATAAGGATTAGGGATGATATCAGCATATAAGTCATATTTTATGATAGTCACATATTTGAAATGAATAGGAGAAAATTCCTCTGGGTGAAGGAGTATTGTGAATAGATATTATGAGCTGGTTAGAGTGAAGATAGTTTTATGAAGTGATATAACATGACATTGAACAGGTGAAGTGACTTGAGTGAGAACACTTGGGTGAATGGAGTTTGATGATCCTAACTAGAGTGAAGTGGGTTGGACAAATGAAATTTATTTAATAAACCTCATCACACCAAGGTTATTTGAAGGTGACCATGTAAATATGCCTTGTTTATCAATACCCTATCAAATTATACATAGGTGAAATATTTTAGAGTGAATGGAGGGACCTATGAGAACATTACATGTGTGAATGTTAGGGATATAAGTGAGCATCCAAGGATAAAGTAGACCTGAGAAAATAAAAAATAGTTTGAAAAATATCAGGTCTTACATTAGAGAAACAAAACTTCTCTTCTATGATACACTTCTCAAATATTAATCACACGACATTTCTAGTGACCTTCTAATTTATAAACTGAGAAATACCTCATACAATGTAGTGATCAATGAGGATTTGAGTGATGTTATCTGAGGGAGGTGGTGAAATTATCCCAAAATGAAACTTGTAAAGATAATAAACTATAGATGGAGTCATTGTGACCAAAACATTATATCCACCAGACAAGTAAATACTAGTGGATTTTTGTACATGGGAACCATTTCAATAATATAATCCTTATAATGGTGATCTATGAAAAAATTATTGGGCATTTATTTAATTTCGCAATTTATATCTATAGTATTTAGGAAAATAAAATTATCATGTTTTAATAGTTTCTACCCTGGTCGGAATTAAATCCAATGAAATGAATGAAACAAATTGACCCCCTGATTTACCCCTCAACTATGAATGTGTTTTTGGTTGTAAAAAAATTATTTTATTAATAATTTTTTTAAAAAATTAATTAATTATAAAAACATTTTATTATGAGTTTTATGAAAAATATAAAATAGTGATTTGAGAGAGTATAATTGTTACATCAAAGACTGGAGAATTATCTAAAAAAGGGTCCTGCAAATGAAGTATTTAAGAATCATTCTTATATCCAAAGATAATAAAATATTATAGAGAACTATTTTGGATATAATTTGAGTCGGGTTTCAAGACTAAAATAATGTAAATATTTGTATTTGATGTAGTTATAATATAGGGCTTTTTATTGGTGGGTTTCAGTTGTATTTTTGGATATACTCATTCCTTAGATAATAATGAATGTAATATATCATAATATGTGTATCTAAAGTGAGAAAATAATTGACATAAAAAACATTGGTTGATATATTCATCATAAACTCATTTAGTTATAAATTTTGTAACATTTAAGGACTTCATCATTTAATTTAACATTTTATATGGTCTTTTACCTTTATTTTGGTAAATTATTTTTTATCTCAATAAATTAACATTGTGAAAAAAAATTAATTTATCAATATAAAATAATTTATAATTTAAAATTATAAATACAAAATCCAATTTACTATATTAATTTTCTAAAATTAATGAATCATAATTTTAATATAAGAAGGTATAGTGTGAGAAAATATTTTTAAAAAATTTATTTTTAAGACAGAAAATGTATATAGTCTAATTCATTTATATTTAATTAACACTAGATAAATGTTAAATAATTTAATTATATATATTATTAATATATTTATTAAAATTCATTATGTAGTAGTGATTAATTTTATTTATAATGACAAAACCCCAATAAACTCATGAAAACAATTCATTGAAAATTATATATTTTAAAAATAAATATGTTTATTCCTACTTATTAAAAACTGAATATTAATTTTATAAAAAATAATTAATTTTTATCTATATATTTTATTAAAATGAGTATTTATTAGTTAACTAAATTCATTCATTAAAAGTAAAATTTATGAAAAGTTTATAAAATTACTCATGTACTGTAATAAACATGATATGAAAATTTATGTATCATTTATTACATTTGTATGTACTTTTTTATATAATCATAAATTCTATATTTGAATCATTTTAAGAACTCCTCATACATCATAAGTGTGAGAAAAGAAATTCAGGTAGTCACAGGTGATGATTTATCTAGAGGGATCTCATATTTACTTCCTTAATCATGACATTATTCAATTGATAATTTCACTATTAAATAATTTTGTAAGGTTATAATTGGATCTGTCTTATAATAATCCATGAAATAATAATTCCTTTCCAATATTGGTGAAATGATCATCATAATAAATACATGTACTAATTTATTTCATTTATTGTTCTTTCTATACAGATTTTATAATGTGGTTACTTTTAATTAAATTTACCAATCAAATGGTTATTTTATATTGGAAAATTTTTTATTGAATCCACTAATTAATTACACAGAAGTCCAATAATGGTTTACATTTTCATATAATACCAATTGTTGAAAAAACCTAATTCCATATTATCCCAAAGATGGTATATATATAATGGTCATATTAAATTCATATATGTAAGATTACATATCTGATTACCATATTTTTTTTTGTATTATTATCTTAATCCAATTCTTTTAGTTAATTTTATGGTTATTATTAGTGATGTAATCCTTAAAAAAGATCATGATAGGGAATATTTTAATACTGTTATTTTTTTCTTCTGTTTTTTAAAATTATTAAATATCGGTAACTTTATTTCATTTGGATATACTATAATGTATGTTATTTTGTTTTCGTAAATGTATTCCTTGAATAGAAAACATAATGTTCATTTTAGTCTTTTTTTATGTAATACAGACTAAAATTAATTCAAAATGAAATTTTACAAAATAATTTTTGGGTGTTATATTCTACAACCTTAAATGAATTTTATCATTGAAATTTTATTACTCAGAAAAGAAACAAATTAGTAATCTTTTCTTATTATATCATCCTAATACCACATTGATTCTCCAAACTTATCACCATTAAAAATACAATTGAACGGTGGGTATTTTCTCATTGCACTTTATGTCCACTATATAATATTTCCAAAGGATGTTACACATAATATATATCATATTAAAAATTTAAAGTATATTATTTTAATAAATTTGATGGATTTGGTATTTAATACCTCAAAATAGACACATAAAATGCATCATGCACCTATGGGAGGATTCATGGAACTTAGAATTTGTATGCTACATTAGTTATATGATCTAGAATATAGAATGGATCAATGTGTGTATGGTTCATCATTGTCATATTACTGAATATCATAACCCTTTTCTAATGATATATTCAATGGAATATAATCTCACATACATCATACTCTATATATATATATATATAATAATTTTTAGTATAGCTCTTCAACTAACTTTGTGATACTTTGATATTTTACTAAATTTTTTTATTAAATTATATAATTTATTTAATTGGTTCATGTTATAATAGATTCATTTCTCCATCTTCATACCTACATTTCATAATTATATATATTTTCATATAAAGAGCCTTATTTAGTCCATTTTCATACTAGAGAATAAATGTTTTTTATGTAATAACATAACCGGTTGAATATACTGGCCCCAAATTCATCCATAATCCACTAAAGCTGATCATATTATTCCTTTATTTGTTAGAATGATCCTTTTAGGTCATCCCTTAGTTTTTGAATGATAACTCATGCTATATCAAATCTCTATATCAATTTCTTGTTAATATCTTCTTGAAAACTTTAAGGTAAGCCTTAGATCTCATATTAAGAAACAAAATTTTCGTACATAAATACAACATCTTATTTGTGGAAATATATATTACATGTAAATATAATATATACCTAAAACAAAATGATTTAGTACCTTGAAAAGCATGGATTCATAAAACATAGAAACATAAATGTTCTACATCATTTTCCATTATGTTATCTACAACTAGAACACATTATAAACATATCATATATAAAACCATTCTCAATAACATGTGGAATAGAAATATAAGAATGAGTGAGTTGTGATGCCCAGTAAGGGAAAATTAAAATATCTCTTTTAATGATCATATGTTATCATAAAATAAAGAGAAGGGGTTGAATAATTAATCTTAACATTAGAAAATAATACCCACTAATTCATAGATCATGATCAACAAACATTGAATTAATTTTTTTTAATAAAAATATATAAATCATGAATGTTTGTAATCATCAACAATTAATAATGATCTGTGAGATCATATGTAAAAATAATTCATATGGTTTCTGAATAAACATAAGCATTGAAATTTTTTCCTCAGTAAAGGATCGCTACCATAATATCATAGTGTCTTAGGTTCACTCCCCATTCCATCGTTTCCTTATTCATGGTTCACTCACAATACAATAATATTTGAAAATTTACCTTACTGAACTGGGTTCAATCCCTATTTTAATTTCATTTTCTCAGAAGATATCCATCATTACCCAATTCATTGGGGGGATTTATTATTCTAGGCTTACAATAAACATATTGAAAAATATAAAGATTTGTGCCACATGATTATAAACATACATAATATAATCAAATCATAACTCATGGAAGGGATAAAAGTTTCAGAAAAATTTCATCATCAAAATCATAAAACATCGAACAAAATAATAAAGATATTAACATTTGATAACATACAAATTAAATTATAATATACATTATTGGATGTTTTGATAGATAAAAATACCTGTAAATATAAATAGGATAATTCATGAAAAAAATTATATAAAATTAAATATTTAGAATCTATATGTTTTAAAAATGTTAAAAAACATATTATTTTAATGTACCCAATTATATATATTATGTAATATTTCAATAAAATATTATCATGATAGTGGGAAAATCATTCATGTGGTGTGTGTTAACACAAAAATTACATTCTCTTTTTTTGTAAAATGTAAAATATACCACATTTTGAAAATGATAAAAAAAAGGTTTTATTTTTAACCATTGTAATGAATTTAAAATATATAAAATATGAAATTATTTAATAATTTTTAAATATAAAAAAGTTTAAAGAAAATAATGACATGAATGAAATTATTATCGATATAAGTGGAAAATAAGGTATGGTTTCCACAAAACATCCTTTAGTGTATTTAGTTAATGAAGAGAGTATAATTAATTGAAACCATTAACTTAATATATATTTATTGGTGATAATAAAATAGATAATATTAATTAAATGTAGATCCACAAATTTAATCATCATAGGTTTAACTAGAAATAATCTTGTTAAAATGAGAATGTAACAAAAAAACATTTTCCTCAAGTCCATCTTGTTTTGTAACATTTCTATCCTCATATATAATAATTAATGTTTTTTAAATATATAAAAGAACCATAATATTATATATAATACCATAAATATTTTACTTATACCATCATATCACCCAATAATTAAAAATCAGGAATTATTATCATTATATTTGGGTGTTGAACACTTCATTTTTCATGCTTATTCATGGTTCTGGAGTTGTGGTCCTTAAAAAATGATTGTGGTTATCTATTACCCAAAAATATAATCATTATATAAATAAAATATTTAATAATTATATAGATTATTATTAAAGTTCTTATAAAGCGATGATAAAAAAATCAATTACACTACTATTTGGAGATGATACTACCTATGTATGCACGTGTTATTTTTCATCAATTTTTGTATGGAATAGATGAATGGAAAATATTAATTCACCATTAAAGAATCATTATTATAGCCTAACTATCATATAAAAAATTAAATCTATAATAAAATCCAACCATGAATTATGGTTTTTGGAAAATGAATCATATCATTATAGGGAGGCAGTATCCGACACATTTTCCTAAGAAAACATTAATCTGTAAATTAATGGAGAGGAGGTGCATAAATGTTATTCCATCATAATAATAACATATCTTCATATTGATGATAATAGATTCATAATTTTTTGAAGATACCAGATGGGTATTGATGGTAAATAAAGAAGCAAAATGAAAAGATCTTGGTTAAGATACATACCTCTTCATTGAGAAACCTCCATTGGATAATTTTTTAAGCATTGAAGAATTTACATTAAGAGAAAAAAATATCTATGATGAATGGAAGGATTTTAGTATGTTTTCGTAGTATGTATTGGTTGATCTTGAATGGTCAAATTATTTGAATGGTAGAAGTGAATAGTTTCCCATTTCTTTTTGAGGGGAAGAACCCACATGGAATATCTTAAAATATTTTAATAATATAAGGAAACAATTCATGGGAACATGGATATTAATGTATTGGGATTTAAATTTTGGATAATATAAGGGTCAATTAACTTAGATAAACAAAATCATTATAGGTTTTTCTGGAAATTATACCCTTATCTCTTTTTTTAACATCCCGGTAAACCTATTTTACCCTAATTCATTGTAAAAGAATTTCATATTTTTATTATTCACTCTAAAATAAAGAATTATAGAATATTATATTATATTATTATGATGATTAAAATTATGGAATCTATTTTACTAGATTCAATTTATATAAAATTAGAACATTAATGTGATAATGAAATCTCATTTTAGATGAACAAATATTTTAGAATAAAACATAATTTACTAACATTGTTTTGACAGTAAAAATTATTAAATGAACTTTAAAATATACAATTTCATATATAACATATAAATTTAATTCTAACAATAAATAATTAGGTATTAATTGAATTTATTATAATAATGAAATGTTATGTTTCTAAAAATTAGTTTTATAAAAATGTGTTTTTAAGCCTAAAAACGTAATTATACAAATGTCAAATATAATAATTTATATAATGAATTTTCTAGATTATATATAATTAATTTTTACTTAGGAAACATTAAAATCAAATTCATAATGTAATATCACTTTTAATGGAATCAAAATTATCATTTGTAAAAAAATCGGTATTTTCCCCACAGACTGAAAAACAAATTCTTTTTAAATAATCCAAAAAACAGCCCTACGATGATACTGAAACAATGATTTCAAAAGTTATATTATTTTTCTAAAATAAAACTTCTAAAAATGACGTAAAATAATTAAAATTCTCTTGTTGATTAAATTTATCAAAATAATTTTTTTAAAAACAACATATTTTTGAAGCATAAATTAACATTACTAAAAATTTACTTCTTATTTATTATGTATTACTAAAAACAATCACAACTAAAAAATTATACATATTCTCTAAAAATATGTTATTAATATTCATTCCTTCTAATTTAATTCTATCATATTGTGTTTTAATATATATCTGTTTATATAGGCTAGGGGTTGTGTGTAAGGGATGATGTCATAGGTTTCATGTTTTGTCTCAAAGGAAGAAAGATATAAAATCATCATGTGTCAATTTCTATCCCCCTTAAAATGAACCTTATCTAAAAATTAAATCACTGTAGTGTTAAAAAATTAGTATATATCTACAAAATCACATACTCATGTTCTAATGAAGCTTCCTCAAATTTCTATTTCCTCCAAAGAACAATGAGCATGTTAGTATAATTATTTCATAGAACATTATTTTTATTATCCAATATTTACACATGTTTCTCATCATATGAAGGATCCTTAATTAGAGGTATAACATATGATTTTATTAAATTTATTGGATATGTTATGTACTTTCAAAGGAGAGATACATGGAACACTCCAGGAACAAGAGAGTTGTTCATTGGGAGTGACATGTGAGAGGATATTGAACCTAGTTAATCATAAATATCAAATAGAGCAATATATTTATGGATTTGTTTTCTTTATTTTTGAATCTCATTACTTTATTCCATATAAATATTTATATGAAAATATACTCACTCACATTTAATTCCATATCTCACTGATGATTTTCAGCATAATCTTTTTTATACTCTAATATAAATTGAGGTGGTTCTAAATGAATCTTGAATACATTACCATTTCCTCAAAAATATCATTTCCCAGTAGCTTTATTTCTCCAAATTAATCCCAATATTTTAGAGTACCAAACTTTTTTAAGTACAAAGATTCATAAGGATTCATTTGAATGCTCAAGTGAAAGATATCTTTTCAAAAAACACAAATAGATGAAATTGTTGAACCCAACAACCTTTTAAATATTTTTAACCTTGTCTCAACATATCCTCTAGAATTTGAATGGACCTCCTATAATATCCATCTATTTAATGATGATAAGAAATATTGAAGCACTATTTTGTGACCATATATAACTAAATACATCATAATATCATTGAGGTATACCTCATATCTTTTTCAGATATGATAGACAATAGTACTCTGTGATGAAAACCACTTATTTAATGTTTATCCTAGAAAAAAAAACAAGAGAAAAATATTCTCTAATATCAATGATGTTCTCTAACATTGTAAAGAAATCTACTACAACCTAATTATAATTATGTCATTTAGATGATTTTGGGATTAAAATATTGATATCCATGGTGATTTCTTCCAATTTACATTCTGGTATCGGTAATGGCTATAATATCCCTATAGAATTATGTCTCTTATCATTAATTTAATAACACATAAATTACAATGATACATTATATCCAATATAACCTTTTATGTTGTACTAGTATAAATAGTCATTCATATATTTATAATTTATAATATCTCTAAGATTAATAGAGAATTATAAGCTATGAGTATTTTCCAATTATTCCTAATTTAGGTCTAGTATTGATCAGACCCATACTTGGTTCTACAACATTATCATTTCATAACAATCTTGGTTATACTTAGGAAACTTTCTCACCTTCTATTGTATCATTTCATCCACTTTCTATAGCACTTTAATATTTACATTTATATATAGTTGGGAACTCATATTATGAAGATAATATTTCTCCCCTTACTTCAATATTTCCATGTATATCCTTCGTAATTTCTTAAATATTGCATCATCATTTATAGTTATCATACATAATCCAACATATTCCATTTGACTGAAAGCATGATATTCCATTTTAATGTTCCCATGGTGGTACTTTATTGAGAAGCTCAAATCCATAATCAACTCCAACCATCTTTTAGAGTTAAAATGAACCTCTTTAGATGTGAATATATATATATATATATTATAATTTAATGATTAGTGTATATGCCAAACTGTTATCCATAAATATAATTCATCTATATATTTGGAAAAAATATTACAAGTACTATATCCAAATCATGATTTGGGTAATTTTTCTCCTAAACCATTAATTGTAATGAGGAATAATATATCTCAACACTATTATATATAAAAACATACCCCAACCCCATTTTAGATTTATCATTATAAACCAAAGAACCATCTTCGTTGTAGGTTTCTATTAGAATATTTATACTTATCAAACATCTGTTAATTTCATTGAAACTTTATCCACATTCATTATTCTAAAGAAACATAAATCATTTTCATATTAACATGGTGAGTGGATTATATATTCATTATAAATACTTCACTAAACACTGATAAAATCTAGTTAACTAAAAAAACTAGTCATTTCAGTCACATTGGTTCGGCATGGATAATGTTTAATTTTTTTTTGATGTATCCACTGATATACCCTTACTTGATAATATATGACACACAAATTAATCTTTATATATCCAAAATTAATACTTTGAAAATTTTTCAAACATATTATCCTTATAGAATGCCTTAATTTTAATATTTCTATGATCTTTATACTCATCCCATCTCACAGAATATATAATAATATTTTCAATAATGAATACAAAAAAATGGATTGAGGTAATATCGAAAGACTTTATTTATTAAATAAATTTATATAGTGTTGGTAGTAGAAAAAATGGAAATAAAATACATTCATAGTATCTATAACTTGATCAGAATGTTTTCATGGGCATTTCTTCACTTTTGATGCTCAATTGATAGTATCCAAACCAAGCCTAAATCATGAAAAAAATTTAAAATCCTTGTAAACAATCGAACTGTTCATTAATATGGGGAAGAAGATATTTATTCTTGATTAGGCTATTTTCATGTTCCCAATAATTAATATATATTTTCAATAGTTTATATTTATAGTTAATAAAATTAATATGTTCACCCCATGGTGATTCAGATTTCTGAAATAATCCCTTTTCAAGATTCTCTTATAGTTTCCTCTATAATTCCTCTGCTAAAATTTGGGAAATTCTATATAGAATCATTGACATTGGTTTATCACATGAAATAGATTCTATTGAAAACTCATTGTAACAATTTTGTGGAAGACGTGGTAACTATTCTATAATGACTTCAACACACTCACACACAATAAGAATATATTAAAATTTTATTTTATCCCTCTATAATAAATACCTCCTTTTAGTAAGATTAAATATCCATGTTATATATTAATCTTCAATTATAATATAATTGTTATCCTCCCAATGATAAAAAATCAGATGATGTATCAAATTATCATCTTCTATATTCATTAATCAGAAATTGATATGGGGTTTTTATAAATAAATCCTATTGTAATGTCCTAGTTTTGGAAGCCACCCAGAGGAGACCCGTACCCGGTTGGCCACATGGCCTCAAGCGTATTTCCCAAAATGCCATAGGCTGACGACTAGAAGCAAGGGCCTTGGGTGTGATAGTTGGGAAACAATGCTCTCATTGGAAGAGTACATAGTTGAAGAGAAAACAATAAAAAATAACAAAAACAGTAAAAAATCCATACACATGTGAACAACAGAAGACTAAATATGATAAAAATCATGAGAACATGTATATATGATGCATGATACATATGTCTATGAAAGCAGCTCAACGAGTCACAACGATGGAAATACAATCATTCCTAATAGAAGTACAAAATAAAGATAAACAGCTCCTCAGCATCGAAAGCCTAAGCTCCGTCCCATGATCATTAGCTCCATAGCAAGTCATGTACCTGAAGTCGAATGGTTATTTCCATAATCTATACCTGCAAAAATATTGTTTGTTTGGGCCTAAAAGCAAGACTGAAACAGGGTGTGAGACTAAATCCTAGTAGACAACCACCGAAAGATCTATGTCTAAAATTCAGTGAGCATATGTAAGGTAATGGTACAGTAAGCAGTAAGCAGTAAATAGTAAACAAGATTATACACAACAGTCAAATATCCATAGATCAACAAGCAGCAGTGAAGCAAACAACTGACCACAAATAGGAATACCTCTGGGAAGTACTCACAGCCATCCCCTATTGTCCTATCTAAGAAGTACCAACAACCCTATGGGCAGTACACTCATCCTAACCCCTCTGGTTTGGTCATATGAATCATATAAGACTCTCTAAGGAAGCACTCTCACTCAATTCCCAATTATAATCTAAGGCAGTCAGGGACTCTCTGAAGATAATCACGTGGTAAATTCCCCTTATATCCCTTTTGGTCTAGGGACTCTCTAAGGAAGCTCACTCATTCAATTTATCTTATAACCTCAGGTCGATCACAGACTCTCTGAGGAAGCTCACTCGGTCAATTCCTCCTATAGACTAGAATGATTTAAGGAAATTCAAACAAAACAGAGTCTCTCTGAGGAAGCTCACTCAGTCTACCCCCACATAGTCTATAAAGATCAATACTCTCTAGGAAAGCTCACTCAGTCTATCCACTTGTCGTCTATAATATCCAAGAATCTCTGGGAAGCTCACTTAGTCTATCCCTTATAGTCTATAATGTCCATGACTCTCTGAGGAATCTCACTCGGTCTACCCCATATAGTCTATAACACCAGGTTCTCATGGCCACATGCCAGTTAGTGCATAATAGTGCTATATGGGAAAAGTAAACCTACAGAGCTACTTGGATAACCAGTCTACAACATAACAAGCATGTGAGGGAATAGTACTCCATCCTACAGTCACCAGTCATGGAAAACAGGTATAACGGCCAATGGAAGAACAAGACCAAAAGGTCATAAACAGAACAAGGCTTGGTAGAAACATCCAATATTTGCAATTATTCTTATACATGGCAGAATTACCTCTACGCAATCATGGAAGAAATTAAAGACGAACAACAGGGGTAAAACCATAATCACACAATACCTCATTCAATGGTATTGGTGGAATTTTTACATAATACTCCAGGACATTGAATGAAAAGGCACAAACCACCTTCCTTGATTTTAAGAGATCCATATAATTGAACCACGAGCCTTGAATATCTTTAGAACATCATAGATCTACGAAAATTCACAGAACATTCAACCCACGATAACGTGAAAAAGAGAAGGAATTGGGAAACAATGCTCTAGAATAAAGAAGAGCTTACTGATGTGGTTCTAACGCAATCAACTGCGGTAAATTTGGAGAACAGACAGAGGCTCAGGGGCTCAGAGAAGATTCATGGTCATACGATCTCTCTCGGTTGAAGAGCGCCTAGAAGAAGACAATTTTGGGGTTAAGACGCAACCCCAGTGCATTTAATGAAAAAAATTAAGTACATTTAATCTACTTTTGGAGTACATGGCATGTACTAGGCTTTTCCGTACTCTGCCTTATGAGGCCTCCACATCACCCCTACATGGCAGTGTGCATGGTCATGACACGGCCAGCATGCGGCCTCAAGTGGCAACAAAGTACATGGAGTGTACTTGAAAAATTTACAGAAACTCCTCTTTTCTGAAAAAATCTATTAAAATGAAAAACATACCTGAAAAGATGGTCCGGGTTCTTACACCTATCATTTTCCAAAATTAAATAAAATTCATATTGAGGAAGAATAATAATATTTTCATGGATCATATTTCTATAAGAATCAATTAGGAATGATTTATAGACTTGATTTGTGATCATCATTCCATTATAAAATTTTTTACCTCTATTTCAAAATATATTCATTAAGGTGACAATTTTATACCGTTAGAATATTTTTGAAGATATAAAAGAGTGGTTGGAAATTTCATCAACTAATACATTAATAGTTCTATAGTGGAATGCTTTTATCCTTTTCATTCATCATCACACCCACATTAACAATAGTTATAACTTGATATTTCCATTTATCTAGGGGATTTAGAGGTCTAAAATGTAAATCATTACCATTAATCCTTGGTTTTGTGAAGTTATTAGAGTATAATAAATAATATTTTAAATTATTGAAATAGATTGTGGGTGGTGTACTCTTTGGAGCTTTAATTCAATTTGAATCAATAGAAAATATCTTACCATTATATTGGAATTTGGTTTCTAGATGGCATTTTTTACCCACAGAAATAATTTACCATTACCATTTTATAAAATAAAAGAATTCTTCATTTAACATTTCTATCATAATGAAAAATTTATCATATTCCCACCATGGTTTTGTTATTATATTTTTTATAAAATCACATAATCTTTTTCTTATAAATTTTCAGAGATTGATGGGTGCCTTTAATATCTATTTCTTACATTATAGTTCATTGAATTTTTATTTAAATGCTCTCAAATAGATTATGTATAACATGATATATATTTATATTTTAAGACCCTTATGAATAGATCAATATTTCCTTGTGGATCAATTAAATTATAAGAAACATACCTAGTATGTTCTGTAAAATTTTCACCACACCTTACAAAAAATATATTATAATTTTATATATTCTCAATAGTTTTATTATCCCTATTCATATGAATAATATAAGGAAATAACATAATGTAAAATAATCTATTAAGCTCATCCAAATCTATGTAGTAAATTTAATCACAAAACATTATATTATTGATAATAATCCAATATTGATCTTATTAACCTTCAAAATGAATAACATATAATATAATATTTTCATTTTTTGACCATTTGATAATGAAAAATACATTTTCACTAGTATTTATGAATTTATCAACATTAATAGATCGGCATACCCATTAATAGAAGGTTTGTGTTTTCTCATAAAGGATGTAATAGTACATTATTACTTATTTTACACATTTTGAATCTATGCATGATTCATGGATTATTTATGTTATATAATCATGATAATAATACTTTTCATTACAACATCAAAATAACATGGTTCCTTGGGGGGTGGAATCATTACATTGTCCATTAAATATGGAATTAACACAATTATTTTTAATTAGAGCAATTTATTGAAACCAAAATTCAATGTATAAAAAAATAATAGTGGAAAATAAAATAAACATGGAAATATATTATAGACTACAAAAATCATGACACATTATTTTCAATCTATTACACCTTAGTGTTAACCAAGGTTACCCATGGTCATTATCTACTCAAATTCTCATAATAACTCCTAAAAATGGTAATTAACCTAACTATATCCCCGAATAGTGCCAAACTGATTGTGTAGTGGCATCCCATTTACAATTTAGTCGAATAATATATGAGATATACTAGGAAAACTATTTTTAGTGTTATCACCCATATATGTATCCAAAGAGAAACAAAAACCACATTTAATATCTAGATAGGTATGCATTTTTATGGGAAAAAAACTTATTTATTTACCATAACATAGGATGGTACTCTATACATAGAATTATCCTAAAAGTTCTCCTTAAATTTTATTCATTCAAGTTTCCTAAAGTAACTAATACTCTTTGTGATTCATACTATAGATTCACATTTCTTTCATACATAAATACTATGTCTTGTTAACATAAATATCCATTAAATATTAGTATGGTTCACTTTGGTTCCATAATGGTTTATTGTATTTGGAACATGGATACATAAATAGTAGATATATAAATTATATACATCACTTCTGACGTTTTTTTCATAACTAAAACCCTTCTTAGACATAATATACAAAACAATATCCATATCCTAAGGAATATAAACATAATTAATGGAGAGATAAGATGATCAATAAAGGTAAAATTATGTAAAACCAATAAATGATCATAATTGATCATAAGGTTATAATAAGGGAAATTTTAAATGATCCTATAATTATAAAATATTAAACATAAAATATTTTATCATAATAATTAGAAATGGAATATAGTTTTATAAATAAAATTATAGTGGACACAATAGTAAGAATCATCAATAATCAATAATTGTCCATGGGAAATGTTCATAAGAACAATGAGGGAATTTTTCGCATACAAATAATACAATAAAATAATTTCATTAGTTAATTCTCACTTCTAATACTATTATAGTGTATTGGGTAAAATCCCTATTATATATTTTCCATACCCATGGTTCACTCCCAATGCTATATTATTGGAAAACGTCTTTTACAAAAATAGGTTCAATCCCCATCTCAGTTTTTATTATCTCATGAAATGTAATTTATTTCCCATTTCATTGGAGGTATTTATAATTTCAGGACCATTCATCACATAATTAAAACACTATATTTGTACTAATGGATCCTAAAGCAGTCATCATATCATTAAATAGTAACCAAAGAAA
The DNA here is from genome assembly GCA_963277665.1 of Viscum album. Taxonomy (NCBI): domain Eukaryota; kingdom Viridiplantae; phylum Streptophyta; class Magnoliopsida; order Santalales; family Viscaceae; genus Viscum; species Viscum album. Next base: position 594,437,844 of record OY728159.1, on the reverse strand, counting down.
ATGATAAATGATTCATAAAAAAATTATTTTCATAATCAAAGACCATGAAATTAAATAATAAATATTATAATATTGTCCCATATTCACATTAAGTCACATTAAACCTAAATGGATATTGTTATAGAAACAAAAATATATGTAAAAGACTACTATTACAATTCTTTGGGAAATTTTCTTTTTAATTGATAACTCATGGTTAGAATATAAAATTTCTTAAATATTATAGAAACAATATTATTTATAAAAAAATTATAAACTAATATCTGTTGAGAATATTATTCAGGATTTCATGTGATTTTTTTAGGGAGGTTATATTAGAATAAACTAACTTTTCACATTTTTTGTAAAATGTTGAATGTAACATATTTCCATTCATGGTAGGGAAAGTCAAATATAGTAGAAATGTATTTAACTATTTATTTTAAAATAAAAAAATATTATTAAAAACGTTTTAAACAATATATCGACATGGAAGTAAATATTCTTGACTGAAGAGGAAACCAAGGTAGATTTTTGCATAAAAAATTAATTTAGTATATTGAGTTATTAAAGAAAGGGAATTGAATGGTAAAAATAAAAAAATATTCATATTATATTTTAGAATATATAAACAATGTTTTTGATTCATAGATTATAATATTTCATAATAAAAAAATTTAGGCATAAAAAATCTCAAAAATTGGAGATTACAACATAAAGTAGTTACCTCAATTATATATTTAATCCTAATAACTATAACATCATGTAAAATAAAAATAATTGTATTTAAAAAAAATCAAAGATAATAATATCTAAAATACCATATATTTGTTATATATAATATATTGTTACCCATTCATAATAATATTTTATTATCATCATTATTTTGTGTGTTAAGAGCATCATTTTTCACATATGTTTTGGTTTAGTAGTTTTGGTCATTGAAAATTGAATTAAGATAATTTATATACAATGATTTAATAATGATATAAGTATTTTATATATACATTTTATACATAACAATAAACATATATATAATGTTGTGATTAATAATTAATTATGTCACTACATGGAGGCAATAGTTCTTATGTATGCACTAGTGATGTTCTCGTTTCTAGATGGATAAAATGAAAGAAGGATAAATATTAATTCAACATTTTAAAATCATTATAACGAAAATATATCATATAAATCTCTGAAATCTACAATAATAATCACCCATTAATGATAGTGGTCCTAGAGTAATCATACGACTACGTAGAGATAGTAGTCTACACGTACACATGAGCTATGCTTTCAACTGCCATTAGATTTTTAAGGGGAGTTAAAAGGATAATCAGCCACCATAATAAAAAACATGTATATTTTTTATAATTTATTAATCAAATTTTATTAACGAAAAAATTTAATATGTTCTAAAATAATTAATAAAATTGATAGATCATGGTTTACATTTATACCTCTTATTTTAGAGATCTCATTTGGTTTCCAGCTTAATTATAGAAGGATTTTCAAAATGATAATACTGTAAGATATAATATGAAGTTAATTAATTTATTATGGATTTTCATTAGGTATTATCTAATTTAGAAGGCACAAATACTAATAATAAGTGTATATAATAGGTTTACTTTATAAGTGTGGGGAGGGACACGTATGTAATTTCATTAAACATTTCAATGATATAAGGTCACCTTCATGGGGATGTGGATTCAAATAGCCAAGGATTAAAATTTATTATAATATATGGTTGTAATATCTTTATAAAATAATAATTTTATAGTTTTGTCTAGCAATAATACACATATCTATTTCATTACACTAGTCCCTAGTAAATACATTTTAACATTTACCACAGTAAAACAAATTTACTTATATTAATATCCACATTGACAAAAAATTATTTTTACCCTATTAGATTATATTAACGATTATTATTTATAATATTCACCATATTTTACAAAATCTAGATTCTATAAGTTGTATAATATATGATTAAATAAGTGTGAAACCAGTAATGAAAACCCATTCTAGAAGAATGAATCTTTAAGCATAAAACATATTTTTCGTACATTAATTTCCTTCTAGAAATATAATAATGACTGTAAAAATATATTCATAAATATATAATCAATATATTTAATTAAAAATATGAATTAAAAGATATTAATTTAATTTTTAATATAATATCAGACAATGCACAAAAATTAGTGTTTAGAAAAATGTGTTCTTGAGTCCAAAAATGATATTATAAAAAAATAAATCATTATTATGATATTTATTTTATTATTTTATTACATAAAATTTAAAAATATATATACTTTACTTTAATATCAAATATGAAATCAAATGGATCATTTACTTTAAAATAAATTACATTTTTTGAAAAAAATCCATATTTCTCAGTTTTCTAGGAAAAATAAATCGTTTTAGAAAAATACAAAAAAATTCACCCTAAGATAAAATTAAGATTATTTTTTGAGAAATTATATCAATTTACTCAAATTTTTTTCTAAATAAATGTATAAATTAGTTATTATGTTTTATTGAAAAAATATGATAATAACATTTTTGAAGAAAACATATTTTTTTGAATCGTGCTTTGACTTTACAAAATATTTAATACATATTTATCATGAATTATTTAATATATTTTCATTATAAATAAAATTTATAATTATTTTTAGTAAATTGATATTTATTATTACTTCATTCCAATTTAATGGATAGATTATAGTAGTTTACAGTATCATGGTTCATATAGACCCGATGTGACGTGTAACTAAAGCTAACAAATACGTCAAATTTTATTTAAAAGGAAAAATGTATAAAATACTATGTTGTTGAATATCAATTAGATAAAATTGATAGTGGTAGACTTGGAAAAATAACCACATTCATTACATGTAATTTTTAATTTTTATTGACGAATAAATTATCTCAAATGGGACTAGAATGTGTTGTCTTTATAAGTCATCCAACCATAACCCAAATCGATTTATTGAATTTAGTGTTATTAAGAAGACCCATGATGAAATACATAGTGGTACTCTCCTATTTGCATAGTTTTATTGGTAATGTTTGTATCATCCCCTTATATTTCTAATATTCAGACATTACTTGTTAGTATACTAGGCATAAGTATATATACCCAATAATCTCCATTTTCATGTTGTATCACTATAATTGATACATAATAACTACATACATCTTTTTTACTCTATGATGGATTCATAATGATGATCTATGTGAATTATCCAACAAGTCACACTTCTATTCTGATATTTATACAGCACATATTTGTTTCTCGAATAATTTTATTTCATAATTATCAATGTTGAACTCTGAAACATTTTTTACATTATTAAATATCTCTATATCCTCCTCATACGCCTTCTTGATCATCACATGGATGTATTTTACAATAATAATTGGACTATAATAGTATTTCTACACTTTAATTATGATTCTTATGTACATCTATTTTAAATCCTTGAATATTGGATCTCTTTGAATTCTCATCATTGACAAAGTCATACGATACTTTTTTTCTTAAAGCATTAAAAACTTTTTTTACCTTTTGATACTATTAATTCATTATGTAGTCACATTATGGTTAAATCATAAATTGTTTTTGAAACATGTTAAATTTCCCGAGTATGAATATATATTTTACAATCTCTTTATTTGTATATATGACACACTTTTTACAGAAGATAAAATTTAGACACATTTTTTTCAAATAATTTTTTCTAGATCATGATCATGTGATGAATATTTTTTTCTATGGGTATTTGGTTCATGTGAAGAAAAAGAAACCACCATATTGTTTTTTATAAGAAATATCTCAATCCCTTATTTTTTTTAATTCCTCTATTTGACAAACCTTTCTCCACTACAGGGTAGTGTATGTATATCTAATGTGATTTACCACTTTTTAATATCATTAACATTATTTTCTCATTATTATTTCCTTGAGGAAGGATAACATCTCAGTACGGGTGCCACTCCCCAGTTCGTCAATCCAAACTACCACATAAAATAAATCATTCCTCTCTAGATGTTAGAGGATTCAAATTGGAAGTGATGGGTTGATTTATCAATCATGGGGATAATATACCATATTTTATCAAAGTAATAAACTTACAGAAAAGATGAAAAAATAACTGAATGACATATAATTATTACCTGATGAACTTGAATAAAAAAATGTCTAAAACTAGAAACACAATATCGAAATTATCTCACAAAATTTTCCATGACAGTGTACATTTAATGTGTGTAAGTCCAATCCCAAAATAAAGACACAAAAACTATCCCATGTAGGCCCCTAATTGGTTAGGTTCTATCATACATCCTTGAGACCAAATAATCTATCTAACACATGTAATTTTCTAATATCATATCTAGAAGACACAATTTCTATTTGGGTACTGATAAGTAACCCTGAGTAGGATGTGAGTTCAACTCAGTAATCCATCACCAAAGATGTCTAAAATAACACCCAGTAAATAATAGAGTATGATATTTAATTAAGAATAAATTATAACAAATAAAATAATAATATTACATTAATCCAATTATTATTTATTTATTGACTTATCACCAGGTATACCAAGGGAACCCAAACCATCAATACCTTCCTTGACTCACACCGATGTCTAAATTATCCCCAAGGGATATCAAATTACCAAAACCATTATTACCATTAATTATCACAATTCATATTTGAATATCCATGTTAATATTAATTATCACAATTAATAGTTAATAAAATTCCTTAAACATGTTAATCAGTCCGACATGAGTAATGTTCACATTGGGCTCTAACTTCAAGGGTCTAATGTGATTTAGACAAAACAAATCATAGAAGGTTTATAAGAAAAGGGGAAATCTCTCACTATATTTTCTCTATCCGAAATCCAATTACTCATTATGGTACTTCGAAAATGAAATGTATCAACTCATAATCCTCCTCTCCGAAGGCTCTCACAATCATTTTGAAATCAAAATGGAAGCTCTAACTATCTTCTAGGGGTAATTCCTCACTCACACACCAGTTAAACCATGTGATACTCTATACCAACATAATCAAAATCCTGTGACATACCACCAAAATAAATTTCACAAATAATTCTATTAATTTTTTCAACAATTAATTAATCATATACGTCTATGTAATTAATTTACACTATTAATTAATCACATAATTTATGTTAATTAATTCAATAATTAATTAATCATACCCATATAATTAATTCATTTCCACACATAATAAATCTCACAATTCCCATTAATTAACTCATAAATTATTTAATCAGACCTAAAATTTAAACATGATAATAATTAATACACCTATTAACTATAAAAATTTATAATTTTATATTTCATTAATAAACTCAGTAATTAATTTTTCCCCAGTTCCCATAATTTCAATATCTTTATCCCTAAATTAATTAATTAACCAAATTAATTTATTCATTATTGAAATTAAAATACTATTTAATATATAACAATTTTGATATTACATACACATATTATAAATTAGGAATATGTAATTTGAATAATAGGACACCTACCTCGATTAATCAATAGACCATTGTCCAATGTAAATCAACAAAATTTCACTGAGTGATGACATTGAGAGAGATCCAGATCTATTACCTAAATCAAGATTGAACAACTCATGTACTCAAAAATATATCTCTCAATATAAAATCTTATATTTATATCTAAATAACTAGTTATATATCTATACAATATAAATAATAAATCCTCTTAAATAAATATAGATGGAATGACGAGGAATGGGAAAGCATCTGGGATGAGATCCTCTTATTAGGAGGGGTGAAAGATCTTCGGTCTGAGATTTCAATCTTGAATACCATAGGATAACCAGGATTGGAATATATCTAGGAAACTATAAAATCATGAAATACATGTTAGGGTAGAATATGTATTGATTTTTTATTAATATGGTGGTCCATAAATTTTTAACACTAGTTTTCAAGTCAATTTAATTCCTACGCATGGATTGAGGGGAAAGGGCACCGACAATCCCCTTAAATTGTTCTTAAATAATGTGTATATTATATAGGGTATTATGGTTACTTCTAATATAGGAAAAGGTTTGAAAACAATGTCCCATTAATGAAATTACTATAGGTCCAGCATTGCACAGTTTGTAGGTTTGCGTGCATGGTCAGGGAAAATTTCTCACCAAGCATGTAATGTCCAATTTCATCTATTTTTCTCAAATTTCCACCCAAAATAGGTCATTGTAAAACCTAATGAATATAAATCAACATTAGGAATAATTTTATGAAAATAAGTCTAATATAACACCAAAGAAGGTTCGGATCTTATAATCTTCCCACCTTATAACAACTCATCCTTAAAATACACTCCCAAGCATCTATAAGATTCCAATTCATTAAAATTGAGCCACTGAGCTGACATATATTGTTCCCATTCCCATTATTCCACCTACATTCCCCCATGATTCCACACCACAAGAACTGTCTGTATGGTATTTCCCCACAATACTTTCTCACTAATATCCAACATGTGTATCAGATTATCCTGATAGGATGCATCTATCTCTGGCTCAAGAACCTCCAACTCAATAGCATAAGAAATGTTTGGGGGATACCACTAAATTTTTGATACATGGAAAAAATCATTCATTGAACTATATTTCTATTGAAGATCCAATCAGTATTCCACATGATCAATTCTCTCCACAACCTCAAACATTCCAATGATCCTAGGTGCCAGCATGCCTGCTCTCATTATCCCCATATGACCAAATATTAGAGACACCGAAAAGAATGCATGATCACCCTATGTAAATTTTCTATGTCCTTTATTTCTATCATCATTTTTCCTCTGAATACTATAAAAAATATCCATACATTTTGGAATTATCCCAACATTCTCTGAAGTCTCATGTATGAGACTCGGTCCCAAAAATTATGACGCACTTTCCACCATCCATTATAGAGGATATCTATAAGGCCTAAACTGAAGTTCATCATATAGTTCCATCTTTATTATTTAACAATAAATATTTTTAAAGGAAAACTCCACCAATGATATGTGATTATCCAATGAACCCCCAAATTACAGAACTCATGCCCGCATGATATCCTCAAGCACTGATAAATTACACTATGCCTTTTTTTTATAGGTGTAAATTCATACTAAATACAACCTGTATACCATGATCCTTCTATAAGACCTTCCAGAAGAAAGGAAAAAAAGCATTATTCATGGATAGAAACTATAGTCTATGTTATCCTAAGATGATGAAATATTTCCCAAGAAAAAAGATCTCATAGTTTCTCTACTGATAAAGTCTCTCGTATAGGCATGAAATGTGCTAAATTCTTCTACCTTCCATAATAAACCAAGTAGAATCATTATTCTGAGGAATCCTCAGGAGACACATCCCAAATTAAATGTTCACATCTTTCTACTTCCATTACAAAAATTGGAATGACTATGGAAATCTTCAATTTCATTGATACTCGTTTATCACCTGCTGAAAGTTGAATCATAGTTTCAAAAACCATGGTATTTTGTTTTTTCATGCCAAGTCCCCCAAAACTATCATCATAGTTCATGGTAAATTTCGGTCACGCCTTGATTTCATGATCACATATAGGCATCATATTTACACATTTACTCCTCTCATATGCTTGTAAGAATACAAAATCTATTCAAGACATTGAGGACCTCATCCTTATCTATGATAAAACCTGAATTTCACATCCCCCCTTCAAGGATTTCCTTCACGGTCAAGCACTCTATATTATAATTCTGACTATCTATAATATGGATCATAAGTTTCAACTCCACAAAAGCTGATATAAGATTTATCTTCTCCAATATCTCTCGAACTACCATATTCATCTCTGTTAGTGGAGTCATCATTTTATTTTAATCACTGGACTCTTGTTCTTCTTGAGTCTATGTTTTCTTGGAAAAAGATTTGACCACATTGTTTCCATTCATAGGTGTATATGCATGTTCTAAATCAAATGATGGTGTATAATCAATTCATATCCCCTACCGAAGATTTAGTTGTCACTGAAAAAAGATACACTTCAACATATAATGATCTATATACATAGTAAGCATTTAGACTAATAGATAATTTGGAAAACACCTCAACGCAAGAACCACTGCAGTATCCTTGAGGTCATCTTTAGGGTAGTTTCATTCATTTATACTCAAATTTTGAGACCCTTATGCGACAAATCATTCTCCCTACATAAACACAGTTTCGAGTATGATCCATGAAGCATCGCAATTCACTGTATACTCCCCACCTGGCATAGTTATGATCATTATTGGTGCTGATAATAAATGATTATTCAACTCTATAGAGGCATTCTTGCATGCTTCAAACCATTCAAAAATTATCCCATTTTTGTGGAAGAGAATATGTGGTGCTGCCGATAGAAAATATTTGTGGATGAACCACATATAATATTCATCTAATCCTAGAAAACATCAAATGGTAAAAATGTCATTTGTATTCACCCAAGAATAGACTTCCAATACTTTCTATGGGTCTTAGAAACACCTTCCTCTAAGATGATGTGACAGAATAAATGTAACTAATAAATCCAAAATGATAACATTGGTATCTTTGTTTATTGATAAATCTCTCTGATTGCACTCAGGATGATTTCAATTTGTTGGTATTGATATTCATGAGTCCTTAAGTACACAAGTATTTCATCCACAAACACTACAACAAACTGATCTGGGTATGGATGAATGATTTTTTTTTCAATGAAAAAAATGATACAGATGTGTTTGTCATCCCAAATTAATTATAATGTAATCATAATTCCAATACCATCTTCTGAAATGAATCCTCTATATTTGAATAGATTCAACACTTTTATGACGATACCTCGAGCTGATGATGACCTCGTAAAATACACATACTCCCATTAACTAGTCATAACAATCATCGATACATAGAAGTGGAAACCATTTCTTCACAAACATCGGTTTCACCCTCTGTTAATAATAACATAAGAACAAACTCCTATAATTTTTTTTTGTAAAAATAACTATAGAACCCCAAGGTGATGTAATCAGATAGATAAATCCCTTATCCTCTTACTCCTCAATCTGATACATGAGATTAGGATGCTCTTCTAGTGCCATTATGTATGGTTCATTTGATTCTAGCTTAGCAGTTGGAATGATTTCAAAAGATAATTCCACATTACATCTCTCCCATGTGGAAACCATGAGATGTATTCAGGATAAATATCCTAAAACATATCCATTATGGTGGGAAATACATCTTTCTTCACACATCTCTCATATAAAAAATAGACTTGAAACCTAGGATATGATATCTTCAAGTTGCTTAGTAATTTTCCATGTTCACTTGTCTTAGATTTCCCACTCACCGCGGTGAATGTCTTGGTCACCCATAGGCGATGTAGAATTCACTCTCCTCTAGTGACAATATATGTGGGATTAGTATGCTAATTACAAATACATACCCAAAATTAGGTTGAATCCTGATATATGTAGAATATAGATATTCTAGAGAAAACTATACTCCCCAATCACTACAGAAAACCCATTTCATAAACAGATATCTCAAGAATGTTCTCCCAACAGTGCATCAATCATCATATCCTCATTATCAAAATCCACTTCTAGGCTCAAACCATTAACATGATTTGTAGATATAAAGGAATGATAGGAACCAATATCAAATTAGGCTCTAGTTAATTTAAAATATATAATAATAGTACCTATCACAGGAAATGGTAAAACCTTGATATCCACTAGTATAAGATAAATGGTATGTACCTATTCTACCCCTATTTTATATGATTTATTCAAACTCTCCTTAGTTGTTCCACTCTAATTATAGGGGTAATCTTGACCTGAATTACCATTTCCAATGACTCTACAACCTCGTCCAGTAAAACACCATCTACCATAAGGATATAGTGAAAAATACCCAATAATCACACTCATGTTTTGTCTAAATCCTCCAACAATAACCACCTATCATGGGATCCTATGGAACATCTATATATTCCCCATCTCATTGAAATATCAATACTCTACTGATTGTGGGGGACAATATTTCTGGAAGTGCCCCGACCTACCAAAATGGATTAAAAAACATGGGTATGTTCTTGTGTAATCAAACCTTTACCCCGTCGACTCTTCTCTAAACATTGATAGGAGAAATTACCTTAATGATGGTTCTTATATTCAAAAGTCATACCTTCTGTCTATGCCAATTAAACTACATGTCTGCTACTGTAAGAATCTTTATGAATCCCCTCAGATATGAGATCCAAGTTCAGCACCTCTGGACACTACATCAGTATAAATGTATTTATTTTTTAGATATTTTCATATTTATGTCCATAATAAAACATCTTCTCTATAGTATCCTTATATAATACCAATCATGTAATAAAGTTCTCAAGATCAATCATGGTCATAATTCATTGAGTCAACCTCATGAACTCAACTGATCTCTCTTATCTCAGTGTTTCTGGATAAATGTTCTCCAAGAAAATATCTTGAATGTACTTCCATTATATATCTTATATCCTTCCATCTCATGTTTGGATGTACCACTATCGCTTCACCTAAGCACATAACTTATAGGCCACCAATTTTACTCCATTCTCAATAAGATTATCCAACTGGTTATATATAGTCTAGATAGAATCAATCCAGAACTCTGATCCCTCAACCCACTATCTCTAGTAAAATTCAAATGGTGCTAAAACTAAAACTCCTTTATCAGGTGATACATGGTTTCCCCAACAAAGCATGGGTCACATTCCAAGAATTTCATCGAGCGAGTAATGTTATCATAGAGTTTCTCATCTACTTCCTCAAGTGGAACTATCAGTGTTCATGTGCCACAACTTGTGGAGCATCTCCACCCATATCATCATTTCTCCCCCTCAACCAACATCATCATGGAAGAATATATCAATAATTAAGAACACATATATTAGGACTCAGAACACATCTTTGTCAAATTTACATTATAGGAATATCATAACAACTCACCATACATCATTTCCCCAAACTTCTCCACATAGACCAAACTAGGGTCCTATCAATACCCTTAACCATCACACACATTGGTCATGGATTACAAGGGAAAACACCTCAAATGAATCTCATTCAATTTGAAACCTATTAACTCATTTTTTTCATTTTACCCTTTTCAATTTCATATAAGGCATAATTTTTAGTTTAATTTTTCTAGATTGGAAAAAGAGTTCAAGCTCAAAAACATTCCCAAACACCATTTTCCCATGTGTGATTAAAATTATAGGTGTCATCAAATAATATTGAGTCACTAGAATGATGAACGCAAACTCAACACTCATTCCTTATCATGACATCATTCATAACATATGCGATCTTAATAATTCTTTAAAATAATAATAACATCATACAACATGTGATCCACTATAGGTGAAATACTATACAACTGTAACATGAAACATCATTAATCGGATTCCCACACTTGGTAATTTGGTTTTCCCCCAAACACGTGCTTTTCAAATCCCATGCATGAGATCATGTGAAAGGAACGAATCATGATAATATCCATTATACCTTCCCAAATTGTAATAAAAAAGAAAAGAATGTAAAAATGGGTTCTAATACCACTTTGTAACCTCCTGGCTTAGTTTCGATACCATGGTAACCTGATTCGGACTGCCACATGACCTCAAGAGAGCCTTACCATACACTAAAGGGTTCCAAATAGAAAATAAGGTATGATATATTGATCATTTTGATACTATACCCTCTTTTATCATAGTAATTCACTAGTGTAAAATAATAAACAATAATTGAATAATGTATAATCACATCCTAATGAACTAGTATCAAAAGATGAACAAACCTACAAGAATAATATCAAAATATAATTATAAAATATGACATTTTAATATATGTGTCAAGTATCTAACATAGGACATTTTCCCATGTCCTATCATGATAACACAATATCTATTCACGTATTGATCGTGAAACCTATGTTGGGTTTGAGTACCACTCATTATGCCACCACAAAAGAAGTTTAAAACAATAACTTGTCAATAATAGTGTGTAATGTTGTATAAATATTAAATGTAAGCAATAAAGTACACATTTCACATTTATTTAATTAATCTTTAATTAACCACATAACAGTCAAGTTGTTAAGGAAACCCGAACTCTAAATACCAACATCAGCTCATGCTGAAAATTGAACTATCGCTAATGGATATCATATATCTGAATTCCATTGTTACCATTTATTGTCACAATTCAGATATGAATGTCCATGTTACCATTCATTATCATAATTCATATTTGATAAAATGCATAGAACATTTAAATCATTCCAACATGATTAATGTAAATTTAGGGATACATCCACAATGATATAATGTGAGTAAGACTATCTGATGAATAAAATCATTCTAGGAAATGGTGAATGCTCTCGTGGTCTATTCCCTACCCCAAATCCAAAGGATCGAATGGACCATTAGAAATAAAATGTATTATCTCATGGTTCATCTCCCAAAAGGCTCTGAGAATTAATTAGAAATCAGAATAGATTTTATCATGGTGTTCTTGAAAAAATACCTCACCCAAACCCTAGATAACCCAAGTGCCACTCCATGAAAATGTAATCAAATAAATGTTACCTACAACCCAAATCCATTTCACATATAATTATATTAATTAATTTCACGATAAACTATTCATACCAATCCCATTAATAAAATTCCATAATTAAAAATCACATCATTTACATTATTTAATTTAATATTTAATCTACCATACCCATCACATTAATTAATTTTCCTAATTAATTAATCTTATCACTTCCATTTATATATCAATAATATATTAATTATACTTAAAATCTTAATGTGAGTATATATAATTAAATAATTAATTTTTAAATTCCAAAATTATAAATTTCAATAATTAAATCAACAATTAATTATTCCCAAAATCCCACAATTTCAATATCTTCATCCCTTAATTAATTTAGTCACAAAATTAATTGATTCAATTTGGAACCGAAATTGTTAAAACAAAATCTAGAAATTCTAAAATTATATAAACATAAAATAAAGCATGACAATGGGACTTTAATAACAGAAACCGCAACTTAACTCTTAATACTCACCCTTACAAAATCATAAAAATTTAGTAGAGTATTGGCATAGAAAAAGATCTGGATATATAACTGAAATCAATATTGAAATATTAATGATCTCGTAAATTTAAATTTAGATCATAAATAATAGATCAATATCCAAAAAAATTAGGTTTTTATCATACAAAAATAGATAATTTCATCCATTATGGTATGAAATAATAAAGGAGGAAGAACATATAAGCAATCAGGATGAGATCCTCTTACTAGGAGCGGTAATGATCTTTGATCCAGGATTCGAATCGTTATGATTAGAAGTTGGGATTGCATGGAATCATTCTACGAGGATGAAAAATAAGGAAATTGTTGTTAGGGTCAAATGTGGGTCGATTTCGGATTAAAATTAAGGTTCATGAAATTTAAAAATGAATTTTCATGAAAATTTAATTCTCATGTATGGCATATTGGGCTATGGTTCATAGTTTCACCTAACAAGATTCCCAAATGGTGCACAACTTTTTCAAGGATTCTTAGTTACTCTTAAGGGGGAACACAGTTTGAAAAATAATGCACCAACCATGCATTTATCCACGTCCTGAATTTACCAATCTAGTGGGATGGGACACATGGTTAGGGAAAACCATGGGCCTATCGTGTACTATCCTATTTCGTCTGTTTCTTCAAAAATATCGACCCAAACATTGAACCAGGTCAAACCAATTAAAAATTAATCATCAAACGGAATAATATTACCAGAAAATAGGCCTACCACAACTCTAAAAAAGGTTTTAATCTTAAATAACTTTACTCCCATTAGAGTGAACATTGTGAGAGGAATTTAAAATCATGATAAATTTATCCAAAAGCATTAATAGTATCTAAATATTCCAAAAAAAAATTGATGCATTTTATAGATGTTGGTTTATACCATTCTTCAATCTCTTATTTCTTTTAAGGATCCATAAATACATCCTCACTTGTAATTATATAGAACATATATGTTAGTTTTTATAGAAAACATTCATACATTTTTTTCTTTTAATAAAATCCATCCTCTTGAAATGTGATTTTCAAAATCATAAATGATCTTAATGTACCAAATTTTTCTTATAATACATAAAAATATCATAAATAAATACTACCATGGATTCAAAAATGTCATCTCTAAGGAAATATTAATCAAATCCATCGCATTGATTTTTTTTATAATGGAATCACAATGAAATCACAATGTCCATATATTATGTGAATGGTTTTATTGCGTATATATTTTTTCAATACCCTTGATTTATGGTATCCAAATAATATAACCACAGTTAGGAATTATTAATCCTATTTTCGTTAATTGAAAAAAAATTATCAATACGAGGTAAATGATTCTTTTTTAATCATTATACTATTAATGTCATGATAATAAATGAAGAGAAAAATTCATACATTCATCTTGGAAAAGAGAACCAGTGCAACCCTACTAAATAACATGGGTATATGAATCCCTTATCTGATTTATCTGGAGGTTTCTTTTTCAATTATTCTAATTCAATGTGGTTAATTAAATTAAAACTCATTGATATAGGAATATAAAAATGTATCACCTCAATAAATAACACAATCTCATATTCTTGGGGATAACCATATAGTTACTGGTGAAATACATCATACAATTATTGTGTAATTAATATTGAGTTGCTAACCAACAATTTCAAAAAAGTATCACTTATTATTGGATATCAAGATATATATGGAGGAATTTTTTCCAAACAGACATCATTAACGTATTTTCATCATTATTTGTTCATGGGATGATATAGTACATGAACTGATATTTCCTTATGTCCAAAAATTATATGAGCTCTTTGAGGGGATAATCAATCCATGCATAAAATCACATAAAATTATACCAAGGTAAGAAAAACAATTTTTATGTGAGATATATTCCGACAAACCTAGATTAGATAAGGATAATATACATTGTATACAATCATTACATCACTAGGAGTTTTAAATAATAATTAAATATTCAATGCTTGAGTAACTGAATCAATAGTCATATAAACTATTTAAGATAAGAATAAATTCATTATATAAGAATCAAATAATATTGTTTTTCCATATTGTGAATACCTATCACTAACTATATTTCATGATTCCTTTCAAATCATTTACCAAAACAAAAATGATTGGTATGATTAATAAAATAGTATCATATAATTTTTAGGGCATATAATCATAGAACTATGAAAAATACTTCAAATAATTTTTTCTATTGTACGAATTTATTTTAATTTATTATATTTTAAATTTAACATAATTTAATTTATGTTGGGTCTACTCAAACTTCTTAACCAAATACTAATAAATAATTATTCATTTATCTAATATAACATTTAAAATCATGACCACAACACATATATTATTTACATATTTTCTATAATTTAAACATTAAATATTACAAAGAAAAACAAAATACTTGATCCAAAAGTTTTATTCTCTTTATAGATAAGATACATAAATAAATTATTGTATATTATTATTCAGTATCTTTTTGAAAATTATCCTCACAAAACATCTTTCTAAAAATATTATTTGATGAAGGTTTTTTGGAATATGTGAAACATTTGAATGGGTTAGCTCACATACTCCGTGATGGAAAAACATTACCAATGGATTATAAGTTGTTACATTATATTTATTTGATAAAAAATAATAAATAATGAATTATCAAATCTAGAAGAAGATGGAATCATAAGAGCCAACTATAAGGAACAATAGAATGATATATAATCATACATTATCATACATAAAAAGTTATGTAAGAATAGAATGATATGAAACATCCATTAATATCCATGGAGAATAACATTGGTATCTGAAATAATATAGAAATCTAGTGTCAATAAGAATAAGAAATCATGAAATTTTAGATTGGTATACTTTTAATAATGTATAAAGGTAATTCTTATAACATGGAATCAGGTCCAAGGATAGAATAGTGAAAATATATAAACATGAACATGTATGTGAAAAGAGTTATGACATGCAATATGGTCCGCACCAATAATATTAGACATTGCTAAGTACAACAAAGTACATGTATAACAATACTATCTAATGTCATATAAATATTTTAAAAACTAATTAGATGGATAAATTAGACTGATGAATTAAAAACTGATAAACCATGAATATTGTTCTGTATAAATTAAATCAGGAATCTCTTCATGGAAAACTAAAGGAGATAAAAAATTTTACCTAATCATTTCTATTGAATTCTTATAAAATGACATCCCAAATTAAAAATATTAATACCATAAAATTTATCACCCATAGAAGTATACCAAAATATAATTTATATGTTTACATTGATATTAAATCAATTGTAGACATATATTTTGTAGATAGAGATTAGAATATTAGAGAAAATGTAAAAATATTTCTTATAATTTTTTTAACATAGATATTAAAAAACTACAAGTCACATTTAAAAAATTATATTTAGAATAAAAAATAAGAAATTGAAAAAAATATTTTAAATGAATACCCTTTAATGGAAATTTGAAATTT
The DNA here is from genome assembly GCA_963277665.1 of Viscum album. Taxonomy (NCBI): domain Eukaryota; kingdom Viridiplantae; phylum Streptophyta; class Magnoliopsida; order Santalales; family Viscaceae; genus Viscum; species Viscum album. The sequence goes on along the minus strand of OY728159.1, from coordinate 594,421,118 downwards.
TGTAATTTTTATTTCAAAAAACTTTTATTGAATGACACAAAAAATATTAAATTGAAAATAAGTTATTTTTTATATTTTTAGTCATTTTATAGAAAATAAACAATGATGAAATAGTTATAAATTTACGTTTAATGAAATAAAAATATTATTTAAGATAATAACTAATTTTATTTCAAAATAATATGAAAACACTATTATGTTAATAAATAATATGGGAAAATGGAATAAAGAGATAATGGAGTGTATAATAATTATCTTTAAATGTTCACAATTTTTTGAATAAAAAATTCTATAAAAGAAAGAAATTATGAAATGAAAATGTAATTTCCATATAAATAAAGAGATTATAAAATATTAAATTAAAAAAATGAATAATATAATAAATCCATATAAACATATTTAATGGGGAATGATTTTTAACCAATGAATTGATACTTTACTAAATAAAAACCCTTATGGATTTTGTAACGAATAAGGCTATTGAAAATGGAAGGGTGAATTAAAAATAGAGATAAAAATACCATAAGTAAAAGTTATTTATGTTGAATTATTTCAAATAGTTAATATTCACCTAATATTAATACAAATATTGTCATAATATGAAATAGGACCTAAAGAATGAAAATTTATATGGAAACCCCATAACATGGATTCCACCTTTGCTGGACACCCTCTATCATCATGAATAATCAATTTAGCTTTAATATTAATACATATCATAAAAATATTTACATTTAAAATTATTTATAAAATTCATTTATAATTATTTAATACTCATTTGTTAATCATTCATTATTATTATTATTATTTGGATGTTAATTCTTCGGTATGTTCAATACCACATTTGGTATGATGATTTTAGTCTAGAATCCTTTATTCTGTGTTAATCACCTATAGAATCTACATGGAATTCACATCGTTTATTTTTATATAGTTATGACCTATTATGGAAATATTATAGAGTATTTTGGGTGGTCAATAAAAATAATTTAACATCTCTTTTTGGTGAATTTAGTTTTAAAAAAAGAATTGATTATATTAATGAATATACATAAATATTTCAAATACTGGATTAAAAAAACATCTTAAATTGGATATTATTATATAAATTTTGTGGTACATATTTTTTCTTAATAATTCATAATATAACTATTATATAAACATTCATATATGTGTTATAACCACCCAAAAAAGCAACACATTATAAAAACTAAAGGAGTCACAAGATGCTATTTTATTGTAAAAATATCTCCTTTGTTGATGATTTATGGATTAACAAACATGATCAATATAAAAATAATATTTTAAAAATATGTAATAATATTATAAATAGTATGAAAAGGTAGAGGAAGACACTTACATTGAAGACTTGAGACTTTTTTTGAAGACCCAGTTAAACATAGAGGAGTTGAGATACATTATTATGACTACAAGTTAAAACCCCGAGTTCAGATTTTTTTGTAGAAAAGAAATGTATTTATTAAATATAAAACAAATGTCAATTTGTTTTTTGATGTGTGTAATTTAGGGATCCTTTTATAGATGATCTTAGGTGGTATCTTCACTAATACACAATTTATAATAAATGAAGAAAGTAATTCATCATGGAATGTGATTCTAAGGTGGATAAATAATTCATATAATATAATGGTAACTTTATAATTACCTCATACACAAATTTATTGATTATTGTTTCATGTATGAAAGTACATTACCCCTTGATTTAATCATTTAACATAATTTTACCTTTATTGTGGAAACAAAATTTTTACTTCGGTGACTTGTTTTTAATCTGAAAATGATATTTAAATTTTTATTTATTTTTTAAATTAATAATTCAACTATATAATCTATTTAATTAGATAAAATTTCTAATATATCAAAAAAATTATATATGAATTAATTTTAAGGAATATTATTTGGAAACATATATATTTATAAACATACCATTGGATTTATTCATATTCATTGAAACCTAACAAACATTAAATGAATATTAATTTATTTCAGTTTATATATTAGCAGTAAATTTAATTAATTCCATTATTTAGTAGTTATTAATTTGATTTCTTAATATTAAAAAATATTACACACTTAAAAATGAATTCTATTGAAAATAACTCTCTTAAAATTAAATTAATTTATTTATAAATCTATAAAATATAATACTTTTTAAAAAAACTTGAATTTATTTTTATCAATAAACATTAATCAATAAATCATTATTATACAATTGAATTATATATATATGTGTAGTATTTCAAAAGATAAAAGTATAATGTATTGGAATATAGGTAATAATACAAATATATATAATTAATTACATTAATATTTTTTCATTTATATCCTCCTAAATTATACTTATAATCCCAATAAAGACCATTTAATATGAACAAATGGTGATAAAATAAAAGTTGGTGGTAACTTGGGGTTAATCAACATGCATAGATCTCGTAGTGATTTTTGTTTGCTCGATCTTATCACTCAAATGATTCGTCTAAAGTTGTATTATTGAATTTCTCCTATGTATTGGTCTAGGTAAAAACCTATTAATGGAAAATAATTTAAATTATCACAAAAATAATCCAAAAAAGGAAGTCTTATACCACTTAATATCAACTCTTATAATATATATATGGTTTTCATGTTGTTTATGCTTTTATTTATACGCATAAATAGAAGGTCTATATAATGAATGTTTCATTTTACTCAAATAAAATGCATTAATTGTCTATATGTACCATTATGGATTCAATAAACATAAAATCCCAATGAAAAAAATATTAAGGACTATATTATCACAATGACCACATATATAATAGTCATTATACATTCCTTTTTATAACCTCACTCATTATAATTTTTTATTTCATGTTTTGAGGACATATATCATATTATTAAATATTTTTATTTTTTAATAGTTATTATAGTTGTTATGACCCTCACAAAATATTGAGATGAAAAATATTTCAATTTTTGAAACCATTTTTCTCTTGGTTTTGTTTATTATTAATTTTTTTATAACTATTTTCCTTTAGCTAAATTATAATGTGTTGCGTCTTGTGTTGTAACATTCTATGATAAAAAATAAATTAATATTCATTTTATTCATATATTTCAGGTAATACAACTTATGATAGCTTTAAAAGGAAAATTTTTTCAAACAATTTATAGTTTTATATTCCCTGTAAAATTTTATTCCCTAAACACTAATGTATGAGTATTTTGGAAATGACACTCCATATGTCCTATAAAAGTATCCCTAAAATTCCCACCTAAAATTAAACATTTACATAGATTTAATCTTGAATAAATCACAACATTATCTCATCAAAAATCATATAACACATTTTAGAACATCTTTCCATAAGAAGGAGTCCTTAATAGATCATGTCTTAGAGGTTCCCTACTAGAAAGATGGACTATACAACATAATTGTTACCACATCCTTATTATTTTATCTTTATATTTTTCATCAATATATTATTAAATATTAAATTACGCTTCACTAACATAGAATTATAATAATTAATCTTCTATAGATTTCATATGGTTTCAATGAAATAATATTTATATACCAATTCATTTAATATATTATGTTCATTGTTTAGGTTGGTTTTACCACCAACATAAATGATTTTGTAACACTTCAATAATTAGGGAATAAAAAATTGATAATCTAATAATATATGATACTTATAATAAATTTATATTATTTCATAGTTTTCAAATTTTAGTATACATATTTATATTCATAAATAAAATGAATACGTCATATTAATTCAAAATTAATACAAAGAGTTCATTTAACCTTACATTAAAAAAATCTCTATATATTCTAAAAAATTGTATTCAAAATATATAAATATATCAACTACATCTATATAATCCCCATCAATATTATAAAGCTAATAAACACATCGTAAATGAGAAATTATTGGACCCTCTATATTGAATCAAGCATGAAATATTTAGAACAATTAATGCTTTGATATTAGTTTTAACAATGAATATTTAATAAATGGGTATATGGAAATAATAAATGAATGTTATTAAGTAATATATATATATATAATGTTTTTTAATAAATAAATAATAATAATTAATAAATTATAATGGACTATAGGGTGCTTCATCCCTCTGGGAATCCATAGAAAGGGTATTTCATCTCAATTAACTTTCATTGAGGAATGTTTCATTTTATGAACTTATTTTCATCTATATTCTGTATGTATTACCACAAAAACTTATTTTATCATGATATAGATTTTATACATTGAATTTAAATTCACATTTTGTGATATCTTTTTCTTCACTTTTGATTCATACATTACCAAAGTTGTATTTATTTTTCTAGACTTAATCATATTCATTGAGTCATAAACATTCATCACTGAATCTGTTACTATATGATACATATATTAGTAATCATATATGTTTCATCTTTTACATTCACTTTTATCTTTATTAATTACATTTTCAAATCAAATTAATTTTCTTTTAATGAATTGCATGCTCCATATAATAAAAAAGATTTCAAGAACCATTTTCATTCTATAAATCGCCATTTATCGACCTCATAAATGATATTTTGGTCTAAAAAATATATTTTATTATTTTTAATGGAAAATATTCAATTTCCTATGACACACAAAAAATTTTATTGAATAAATTTTTTTTTATATTGTATTCAACACACAACATTATGCTTAAGGGAACCACAAAATATTATTATTTAAATTTGACCATAATAAATTATTCATTTTATTGGAAGGTATTAATAATATTTTCCATATTATTATAATTTATATAGTTCCAAATAAATATAAAATTTATTGATTAATTATTAGGAAGAAATAACTCTATTTTTAGAGAAGTTATTCTATTCTTTAAAAAATAAATTTTCTTAAAAATTTGTTTTTGCATATTTTTATCAGAAAATGTTATTATTATTTTATTGAAAAATGTATAAAATATATTTAATTCATATAATATTTGTTTTTAAATAATATTATAAAAATTATTATATTGTAATCATTTGGGATTTTCATGTACATGTATTTTTAAATAAATAATGAAAAAAATTGATGTTTGTAAAATAGTAAATCATTTTCATTGAAAAAACCCTATGATACATTTTAATATGTTCCAAAATTATTATATGTGTCCTCAAATTATAAATAAACTAATTTATTATATACTAATCAGAATTATACTAGATCTTGGAATAAAAATACTTTTATAACTAAAACTGAATTTTTCAAAAAAAAATTCATTGTCTTTTGTGGGATAATTATAAAATTAATTTATAAAACGTATAGAGATTCAAATTCAATAAAATTTAATAATTTTCTATAAAATTTAAATTAATATTATTTTATATATTAAATATCATTTTTGTTCATAATGAATTATAAATATAGTAAAAGTTAATCACCACGGTATAAGGGAAAATTCAGTTAACCTATGTTCAAACTATATTATAAGGGCACCATTTTTTATTTTCAATATTATTGTATAAAATAATATAGAAACATATCCCCTCATTTATTTTAGTTTTCAAAATATTGAAATGGTAATGTTGTGAATAATTATTAATTACAGTTTTGGGAATAATTAAATTATTAACGTGTTATTAATTAATTTATAATAAATATTGGTTATATAACTACATTAGATTATATAAAAACACTGAAACAATATGTGATTATTTAACAGAAAATGAAAATAAATGATTCTGAAAATATTCATAGTAATATATTTTGATTTATTTATATAATTTCAGGATTTTCTATATTAATATATCATATTAGTTATTTTCTAAAATTTCATATTTTACATCACCTATTTATATTTTATTTAGTATAAAATTAAATAAATTTTGTCAAAAATGAATATAATTTTTTTTAAATCAGCAGAAAATTTTAAAATGTTTTCAAATTCTCGAAAACCTATCTAAATCCAATTTGTTTGTATAAATTTATAAATATCATATATTTTCCGTTTATTTACCATTTTTACATTAATACTAACTATCATGTCCCCAAATGAGTAAAAACATCATTATCATTGAAGTTGAAAAAAGGTTTAATGTGTTTTAAAATAATGAGATAATGGTAAAAATATAATATAAAATGGTCCAAGTTCCATTTAATAATATAATTTTGACACATATTCTTCCAATTTTCTATCTATATCATGATGGATCCTTTTTCGATAAAAATTAATTTATAATTAGTTAATATTATAAGAATCACCAAATGTGTAACCACATTAACATAAAAGGGGAACCCCATCTCCTTATTTCATCAAACGTAAGAAGCCTCTTGGTTCATCCAATCCCTAAAAAATCAATTACATACAACCCCTAACACTTTTTAGAGGCCCCATTTTGATTATAAAACACTCTTATTAAGTCTTTAATAGTAAACATTAAGAGTTTTTTCGAAGAAGCGGTGTCTATCATAACCGAGCAATTTTTTATTTCATCTCCCACTACATTAAAACCTTATTAAATTTGGAAAGTATAATAAAATAATATCTTCCATAATTTTATATTATGTAATGTTATTACCATTTTCTATATAGATCTTCACTTCCATAATATGGTAGATGAAACCATCATGTGTTTTTATGAATGACTACCACCTCGTGAACAAATATAATTATTTTTCCACTACCACTCCTAAAGGATGGTATTAATGATAGATTTACTATAAACATGTATATATATATGATATAAATGAAATATTTATAATTTTAAAATATATCTAATATATAATTTCATACATGTACATTCATTTATAATTGATAATTTTGTTTGTGTGTATGTGTGGATTACCATCTCCACGAAGAAATGTGATTCATTTTTCATAAATACTTCACAATACTATTATATATAACATTGTTTAAAGAAATAATAAGATATTTATTTTATAATGGTAATTCTATAAAGATATAGTAATAATTAGTTTCCCTCAACAATGCTCGTTGAAAGGGGGGAAATTTATTTATGCATACATACGACTTACTAGTCACCATGATTGTAACGTAATTCATTTTTTATGACCATATTTAGTGGTTGGATTAAAAATAATAATTGATATATAAAAATTATAATTATTTCATTACATTTATTTGTTGAACATTGAAATAATTACGTCATTCACCATTTTCAACCTGCTAAAAATGTTCTCAATAAAGTAAATAATTAACATAATTTTATTATTCAAGAATATAAATAACACACATGACGACTGAGATCAATTTTATGGGATTTCATCTCAACATACATTCACTAAGACATGTTTTAATTTTTTACACCAATTTATTTATATAATTTATAAAATACCATTTTATAAGAAATATCATTAATTCTTCACAATTCATGGTTCTTTATGTTTTAATAAAAATCATTTCATTGAAGGGTTTTTGAAATGATAATTACCATATGAAAAGGGGTTTCTTAAGTCAGTCTCCATTTGTAGGGTTAAAACAATTATTCATTGAATATATTATGACCATATTATGTGTGAAATAAACCTTATATGATTTACATTGTCTCTTCAATTTAATTTTTTTGGATTATATTTTTTCATAGATAATCTCTAGATTAATTAATTCTCAATTCAATGTAATGATCAATGTAATAGGATTTCATCTCAAATTACACCCCATTAAGAGAAATTTCTTATTATGAACCTCTTCAATTTTATGTGGATCATATAATAACACTTTGATATGTAGGATCGAAATGATACCAATTGTAGTATCGGAATAATGATGTAGATGCTCAATATACAAGAGGGGGTGAATTGTATAATTTAAAATTTCCTTTGGAACTTTTAAAGATGGTAATATTTAACAAAGTTAAACAAGTAAAATTCTGAAAGCCTCATAATCTACAAACATTCTTGTTTATGGAAATGTGGTTATGAAAATGAAACATAAGAAATGTTTTAAAACATAAATATTCTCCCTTAAAGTGTATAAAATCTCACTAATCAGAGTACAAGTACATTAAAGTATAAAATAATTATACTTTTCTCAACAAACAAAATGTAGTAGAAAACTTGAAACAATACAAGTAACAAGTATTAATTCTTGTAACCCAAAGAGAAGGGTATCCAACAACCCTGGATAATGGTCTATTGAATTATACTTTCCAGAAATTCTGTCTTACCCACACCAGGGTAAGCCTTCGATATAAATATCAGAGTTTGTCTTGCAATCCCCACAACCCTTCGGACTCCAGGGTAGTTGGCACCTCTGTCTTCCTATCCCTAAAATCCCATGATTGTACACAGAAACAGACAGAGTCGAACGAAGAAATCCTGAACAAGATGTTCAGTACACAATAAGCAATAAACTCCATCTCTCTAGAATTCACTTCAGCAGCATATAATATCTAGATTGATCAATAGTAGTGATCTTGTTCAAATGAGATCCAATTTATAGGCACATCTTAAATGGTTGGATCCCCCCTCAAACTATCATATTTTCCCTTGAATTCTAGAGGGACCTATAAACATGTCACTCAAACAACATATGGTTAGAAACCGAAAGCACAACGTCATTTTATAACTCAAACAAGGTAAGAGAAAATATGGTTTCTTAGAAAAAATCAATTTTTCAGAGTGTAAAGAAAAAATAAAAGTTTAGAGTCTAACTAAAAAACATTTTGGTGTCTATAATACATGGATATTCAGATTCTATCTTCAACAGAATATGAAACAAGAATTATATAGAATTATGGAGTCTGAATTTCAAGGAAATTTGGAGTCGGAATTCCTAAGAATTCGGAGTCTGAACTCATAATGTTTGGAGTCTAAATTCAGAGAATTTTGAACCTGAATTTGGATTCTAAAAATAGAATTCTCTATATCTACGTATTTATAAGATTTCAAGGTTTTAGTAATAAAACCATATTTTATACATAGAATGAAGAAAAGTAATATTATAATTTGAACAATGAAATCATGGTAAGGATATATTTTTTACGGGAAAGAATAATTATTTATGAATTCGAAACATAGGGTAAAGAAATTTTCGTTATGATAGACTGTTTGTGATTTTAAAAACAAGAAGGAATGAAAAAGTCATAAGGAAACCATAATGACACAACAATCTCCCCCTTTTTTGAAAGCACAAAAATCCTTATGAAAAGGAATATAAGGACATAAAAAATATTTTTATGGACTTTGAAAATAAAGCATATCTCCCTTAACATAGGGGAAATGATGAATATGACTAACTCCACCTTATGTTTGGAAGCACTAAGGATTATATAATTTATTTTCAGATTGGGACATAACATTTTTTTCTAAAAAAAATCCTCTTGGATAAGTACTCCTCCATAGATGAGCCCACCCTTACTTAGAGAGATTTCTTCTTTTACTTTGTATTCTTTTTTATCATTCCTTTCTTTCCCTTTGTTATTTTCAAAAAGGATTAAATGGAATGTGAATAGAAATATGGTACCATAAATTTTGGAACTAAACAACCAAAAGTATAAAGTGAAACTCAAACTTTCATTATAATTGTAATATTTTATACAAGGAAGAAATACAACAAAATATCCTAATTGATGAATATTATCCTTCTTTCTCCTTCAGAATCAAATTATTTACAATGGTTTTGAGTTTCTTGAGTTCTTTGTGGTCTTCCCTTTCCTGTTTAAGAATCTTATCCTAATATTCTACTTTCTTATATAAGGAATTGATTTTTTATGTATGAGCTTTAAGAGATTATGCATGTGCTTTTAAAACATCTTTTTCTTAGATAATTTTTCTCAAGTTCAATTCTATGATATCTTTCCCTCTTCCAACATTAAGAAACTGAATACAACTTCCCATTCAGATCATTTACTTCTTTCATCATAGAATTCTTTTCCAGAGTTAGATATTCCTAAAAACTATTTAAGAGATCCTTGATCTTCACATATTCCGTGTTAAATGCATCCTTAACACCATCTCAGAACTCATGAATAATTGTAATGTGTTATACTATCTTCCTTGGAAATCTTGTCATCATTCTGCATGACCTTTCATGAGCTTCATATCTAATAAGAATAGTCATGATGTCTACCTCCAGTTTGACACCCTTATCTATCACCATAAATACTAAATCTTATTTTTTGTTTATTGTGTGTTGAAACATCTGGAATCTCGAGTGTATGATTGGAAATATTGGCATAGTCCCAACAAGATTCTTCAAAGACTGAACTATAAAATCATATCCATGAGTGGATGATAGAGAATTAGAAAATTTTCATTGTGAGGATTCTTTTTCTTGCTCAACATCTTTTCTCTTTGAAGAACCACCAACATATTTCTTATTTACCACTGCTTTTGTATATGTATCAACTACTACCTATTTTCCCTTATCAACCATCGGAATGACTTCCTCTTTATTAGGAGATTGAAGTTCACTATCAGATAGATGAAAAAAATTCTTCTCAAATTCTTCCTTTTCGGCTCCTTCCTCTTCATCTTCTTGGTGAATGAAATATTTATTGATGGTTTCTTATTCAGATGGTTTGTTTACGTCTTTTTCAGCCCTCTATTCATCTTCTTAGGAGTAGGAAGAATTGATGATTCAGCTTGAGAGGTTCAGAATGATAATTTCTCAGAAGTGATTTTCTTCTCCTGAAAATTCTCTACTTGATTTATCACATCCTCAGTATCACCAGTACCTTCATCATCTTCTTCTGCTTCATTTCCTCTTACTACTTATTCTGGATGTTTTTCCTGAATTATAAGTTTCTTTCCCTGAGTCTCTATTAATGAATCTATCAAGATGGATTCTGGTACAAGAATATTCTCAGAAGCTATCTTAGTAGCCTTCAAAAGGGATTGAACTATTTCATCCTTATATAACTTCTTCTTTTGATTATTTTCATTCTCTTTATTGTCAAGATCTTCAGCTGCCTTCTCCCGCAAAGATTTTTCTTCAGTAGGGTCCAAGGAAAAATTAGGCTCTCCTTCTTTCTGATTTTTGATGCCTTCTCTCTATTTAGCCCCAACCACATCTGGATAGGGTTTTTGTTCATTGGATTTGGTGGTATGGATTAGGTTTCCTTATCCTTCAGGGTTTTTCACTTATTTTCCAAATCCTTAAACTTCCTCTTCCTTCCACCCTTTTTAGAGGTCTCAGCCACCTCTTGTTTCTTCGATAAGGCTTCTACATCCTCCTGAGTCAAATCATAAAATTATTTAGATTCTCTGAAAAATCCAACATTTATCCTTCTCAAAATGTTATCACATAACAACATAACATTGTAATTCCTCGACATAGATTTTCATGGGGTTTTTAAGGATTCTAAACACAAAACAACCATCTTTGAATGAATGGATGGATACATAATAATTTGAGCCATCAAATTTACATTCATTATGTTGTCAATTTTAATCAGGATATATTTTACTAAATTTAACTTCCTTAGGTTTACCTAGAAATCCAAAATGTACATATTACTTTTCTTCAATGTATATTTGTCTCTTTTTCTCGGTATGGTGATTACATGAACACACAACTAAGGAGTCAGATAATTTATAGTCAGGTTACGAATCATCAGAGTCTTTACCTCTAAGAGACCGACACAATCCATGTCCTTCACCATATAAAAACTTCATTGAACATCAAAAAGCTTATGAGAACAAAACTCAACTTCCCCTTCATGAAAAATACTAACCAAGCTTGCAGCCTTATTATAAGAAAGTGAGTAAGTCTTTCTATAACATTTGAATGATAACATAAACCTCCCTTCTTCTTTAAAGAAAATTACTGAACCATAGAATTCTATTAAAAAACTAGATATACCAAATCCTGAGATTTTGGTTTTGAAAGGCAAACACTTTTCCACACATTCAGCTTTATATACAAAGAGATAATAGAATCATACATTGTGAAAAACCTCAGATGAACAATAATATCTCTATATATCTGCCATTCAGAGATTGGATTGACAATTGACATATCTTTTAGAGAGGAGACTTTTAATGACAATTGTAAGTAGGAAAGATCTAACATGTTCTTAACGGGCTTATGTAGGAGGGCAGAGCTTCAGCACGAACAATCATGAGTTTCGATGTGGGAAAACCATCAGGAGTCCTTTATATAAGCAATTAAGAAGATGGTTCATCTTCCATAATCAATATGAATTTTGAAAAACATTCTGATCAGATCTGACGGTTGAGATGATAGTTGAAAGGAAATTTTGATAGATTTCGATATTTTGAGGATTTTTTAAAAGAACATTCAGATTTAAGAAAAATTGGATATTAAAGTTTAAAAACATATGAAAATACCAAAAAGTAAAATATGATTATGAAAATTTAAGAAAGGAATCATACCTTTCATATTTCTATGAAGATTATTCATTTTGAGTAAATTTTTTCTTGAAGAACGTTAGATTCCAAATATTTTGATTACAAAAAAATTTTAAACAACAAAAAATTCCATCATGAAAAATCTGACATTGAAAATTTTATTATGAAAAAATTTTAAACTATGAAAATTTTATTACCAAAAACTACGAATAATTATTATTAAGAAAAAAAATTAAATAGTAAAAGTTTTCATTATGGAAACTTTTGTACGAAAATAGTCTTCATTATGAGAAATTTTTCACTACAAAAAATCTTCATTATAAAAAATTATGAACTATGAAAATCTTCATTATGAAAAATTTTGAACTACGAAAATCTTTATTATGAAAAATTTTAGACAATAAAAAATAAATTTACTCCCCCTATGAAATACTGTTTGTTAATGTTAGAAGATTGGTTTCAATAAGAAGATAACATGGATGATTACCATACGATTATCATTCCTAACTTCTGTTTTATCTTTTCAAATCTATCAGAGGGTACAAATTTTGTGAAAATATCTATAATATGATCTTCTGTTTAGATAAGTTGAAAAATGATATCTCCTTTTTGGGTGTGATCCCTATGAAAGTGATGCCTAATATCTATGTGTGTTGCACAAGAGTGATGTGCATGGTTTTTACATAGGGAAATGACATTAGTATTATCATACAGAATTTGTGTTTTGATAAAACTCATAGTATAGTCTTTGAGTGTGTGTTGCATCTACAACACGTGAGAACATCAACTTCCAGCTACTACATATTCAGCTTCAGCAGTGGAAAGTGCTACTGAGTGTTTCTTTTTGCATGACCAAGAAACTAATGAATCTTCTAAGAAATTACATGTCCCGGATGTAATTTATCAATCCATTATACATCCACCAAGGTCAGCATCTAAAAAACATTTTAAAACAAAATCATTTCTAGATGTGTAAAAGAGTCATAGATCCATGGTTCCCTTTAAGTAGCTTAAAATCATTTTCACTGCCTTTAAATGAGATTCCTTAGGATTTGATTGGTATTTTGCACAATAGAACACTAAAAAAATTATTTTTGGATGACTAGATATCAAGTAAATTAGACTTCCTATCATACATCAAAAATATGTTTGATCTACTGGTTTCCCAGCCTCATCTAGATCAAGTGAATTTGAGGTATCAATGGGAGTACTTATACTCATAGGGTTGTCATATCCATAATTTTTATGAATATTTATGAAACTTATATTGTGATATATAGATTCCATCTGGTTTTTGAGAAATTTTAAAACCATCAAAAAAATGTTAATTCATCCATCATACTTATTTCTATCACAGATTTCATTAAATCAACTAAAGAATCAGGTAATTATTTCTTATTTGAACCAAATATAATGTCATCAAGATAAATTTGAACAATAAAAACATTTTTCTTTTCTTTTTTATAAAAATTATTGAATCAACATTTCCTTTAAAAAAATTAATTTGGAGAAAAAATCATACATTTCTATCATACCAAGCTTGAGGAGATTGCATAAATTCCAAAAAATTCTTTGGTATGTTTATAAACGTGTTCAGGATGTTTTGAATCTTCAAAACCAGGAGGTTCATCAAAAAAAAACATTATCTTGTACAAAACCATTAAGTAAAGCACATTTATCATCCATTTGAAAAAGTTTTAAATTGAATAATGCTGCTATGACATGTAGAAAAAAAAATAGATTCAAGTCTAGCTACTGGAGCATAGGTTTCTTCATAATCTATTCATTCTTACTGATTATAGCCTTTAGCAACCAATGTAGATTTATTTCTTACTGTGATTCCGATTTCATCACACTTATTTTTGAATACCCATTATACTATAAATACATATTTTTCCTTAGGTCTTTAAACTAAGGTACAAACATTATTCTTTTTGAATTCATTTAGCTCATCTTTCATATGTTTTATCCAATCATCATCACCTAAATCTACTTCAGTGCTTTGTTGTTCTAATTGTGAATGTAATTCTAGATGTTCTACTTCATTTCTTAAGGAACTTATAGTCCTTAGAGGTCCATTTACATCACCAATGATACTGTCTCTGGGATTATTCTTTAGAAATAATTGATTTGGGTTTTGTAAACATGTTCATCATTATAGGGTAGGAAGTCTTCTGGGCTAAATGCTTCAGAAACATTTTTTTGAAAATTTTCTTTATCAGAAGGTCCTTCTAACAATGTTTGATAATTAGTTTTTGAAAACACATCTGAAGATTTAGGTTGAGGTTTTTGAAAAAAAACGGATCAGTATCATCAAATTTGACATGTTCTGTTTCATTAACTATATAAGTATTTTTATTGAAACCTCTATATGCCTTAGAAGTTGTGAAGTAGCCTATGAAATTTTTTTCATCAGATTTTTGTGTGAATTTGTGTAGATTATCTTTAGTAATCAGAATGAATACCTTAAAACCAAAAACCCTAAAGTAAGAATGTCTATTTTTTCTACCATTACATAAATCATAAGGAGTTTTATTAAGAAAAGGTCTACTAAAATCATGATTTATAGTATAACAAGTAGTGCATAAAGCTTCAGTCCAAATTTTTTGGTAATTGAATGTTCATCCAACATGGTTCTTGTTATTTTTTGAAGATTCTATTTCTCCATTCAAAAACACCATTTTTTAGGAGTTCTAGGTGATAAGAAATATGAGTAATGCCGTTTATACTACAAAAAGTTTCAAAATCAGAATATGGAAATTCTCCTCCATGATACCTATGAATAGTTATCAGAGGAATATTTTTATCTTTTTTTACTTAATCTCTAAAAGCATTGAAATAAGAAAATTCTTCACATTTCATTGTTAGAAAATAGACCCACATAAATCTGGTGTAATCATCAATGAAGACAAATACATAATATTTTCTTCCGATGCTTCCAGTTTGTGCTGGACCAAATAGATCCATATGCACTAACTATAATGCATTATTGGTTGAGACTTATGTAATTGATTTAAAACATGATTTATGTTTCTTGCTATATTGACAAGGATCACAAACTTTTGAAGAATTAAATATAAGCGTTGGTAGATCCTTAACTAGACTTTTCATATAGAGTATTCATAGGTTCTTAAGGTTATAGTGTCCTAATATTCATTTCCACAACCAAGAATGATATTCCATTGCACTAAGAAAAGTTAGGTCTTTCCTCCTAAGGTCTTCTATATTTATTGTGTAAACATTCTCTTGCCTATTGGTAGGAAGAATAAACTCTTCTTTGGAATTTTTTACTATTCAATTTTCATTCCTATAATTCACAAGGTATGCTTCATAAAATAATTGACTTATGCTAATGTGGTTGTTCTTACGACATTTAACAAATAAAACATTTGAAATCAATGTTTTTCTTAGAAGAACATTTTTACTTATAATAATAATTTCTCACATAGAGTTATCTCTGAATATTACCTTTCTTCCATTCATCATGATAATCTTTTCAAAGAAGGATTTGTTACCAGTCATATTTTGGGAACATCCACTATCAATGTACCGTGTGTTGTTGTTGGTATTATCTTTACTTTCATGAAAATAAGGGTGTTAGACTTTCAGAACCCAAGATTTCTGGGATCCAAAATCATCATAAAGAAAAATTTTAGGTATCTATATTTTCATTGAAAAATGAGCATTATAAAAAACTAAAGATTGTGTTTTGTTTATGGAAATTTCTTTTCCCAATGCCCACCACACTAACACTTATTGCAGAATGGAGCACTTTTTGGAACAAAATAATTGTTACTAAAAATATTTTTTGAACTTGGATAACCAATACTAGAATTATTCCATAGAGTTATAAATTGTGAATACATCATATCAAAGTATACTTTACCTAAGGTAAATTTTTAAAAACACTTCCATAAGGCAAATATTTTTGACTTTATTGAAATAACAATGTTCTTATCCTCAAAACATCAGTTTTAGCACTAAAGATATGCTTGAAAACATTTTTCTTATAAATTACTTTTTCTAGATCCTTAGAAAGTTTATCCTTCTCAGAATTAACTTCCTCAAGGTTTTTTTAAATAATTTCAAAATCTACGTTATTCTTATCAATATAATTAGTTATATCTAGTATTTCCTCAGTAAGAATAAAAATCATATATTTTTCCTTATCTGTATTTTTCTTGACTTTATAATTTTCATTCTCAAAAAGATTAGCAAACCCAGAAACTTATTCATAGTAGGTGAAGTATTATATTCATTAGAAGAAGATTATTCATCCGAGGATTTAGAGAATTTACTGTCACTATAATTTACATATAAGGATACATTGTTGATGGATTCAGCTATGTTTACCTTTTCCATTAAATAATTATTTTCAATAGGTAGCATGATATGTAATCCGAGATTCTTTTATCCAGAATATTTTTACTCTGAGGATTCTTTAGAAGAGTATCCACCACTAGCACTCCACGTTTTATTAGCTATCAAGAATTTTTTTATCTTTATCATTATATTACTTCTTTCTATTCCTTTCATAATGCTTTTCCATTCTATCTTTTTTAGAATTAGATTTGTAGTACTTCTTATGTTCATCTCTATGGAATTCATGAAAAGTGACTTCAGAGTCCTTTTATCATTTCTTTCTTTATTCTGTTATCTATACTGAAAATATTTTTTCCCAACTATAGTGTTCATCCATAGAGCAAGATTCGGTAGTTCTTCTCAAAATGTTCACTTTCACTTGATTCAGATAAAATAATAACATTCTTAGACATAGATCTTATAACTCTCTCAAGAGTCATTGCTTTCATATGATTTGAAGTAGTTGTAAAAGCAAAACGTCCATTCCCATTCTTCTTCATAACATTGACATCATCTCTCTTCATTCTAGTATCATGTTAAATAAGTGTTGAAAAAATTTCATCATGATAAATCTATGTAACTTTCCTATTATTATCTATAGTTGTCCTCTTGGATTCCTACTCATTTGGTGTGATGTCTAAAATCTTGTTTACAAGTGCCTCATCATCCAAACATTTTTCACCCATGGATTGTAAGCTATTGAAAATAATTGTAATTCTCTGTTGTACCTTACATATAGGTTCTCCATAAGGAATGAAAAAACCATGGTACTCATCTCGAAGCATAGCTCTTCTAGTTTCAATAACATTGGAGGTACCAAAATGTGTAACTTCAAGCTTCTTCCAAATACAATTTCCTGATTCAGTTGACAAAATCTAGCGATATATATTTTTGGTCATGGAACACAATAATGTATTTCGTAGCTTATATTTTAGTTGATATTCTAGCTTCTCCTGATTAGTAAATGTTATAACTTCCTTATCATTAATTTTGTAATCTCTAGTAATCATAATAAAGTTTTCCACTCCATTGTTAATAACAAAATCCTTCATACGATCTCTCAAATATTCATAATCATTCCTACCAAAAATAGGTGGTCTAGTAGGATATAGATTTTCAATTGATCTGGCATTCATTATTTCCATATTAAAGAAAATATTTCCACACAAACTTGTCAGTAACAATAGTTTGTAAACATGGATAAAAATATATTAAGAATGGAAAATATAGAACAATGGAAAACTTGAGAATGAAAACTTAAATGTGAATATAAGTATTTCAGATACCTCCTCTGATACCAATTGAAGGATCAAAATGATACCGATTGTAGTATCAGAATAATGATTTAGACGCTCAATATACAAGAGGGGGGTGGGTGAATTGTATAATTTAAAAATTCCTTTGGAACATTTAATGTTGGTAATGTTTATCAAAGTTAGACAAGGTAAATTCACAAAGCCACATAGTTCTAAAAACGTGATTGATTCCGGAAATCTGGTTTCGGAAATGAAATGTATGAAAAGATTACAAAGATAAATATTCTACCTTAATGAGTATAGAATCTCACTAATCAGAGTACAAGTACAAAAAAGTATAAAATAGTTATACATTCCTCAATGTAACACCCAGAGATTTTATGAAAAATATTCTTTTAACTTCATTAATGTCTTGTGTTTTATTCTACACCAAGATTACCCTGCGCTATATGCAACACCGAATTATCTTGCAGTTTACGCAACACTATTCTTGGATCGTGTTACACACAATTTTGATAACATTTATTCTACGCAAAATTGACTATATATATATATATTCAATGTATAAATGAAATATGGTTGGATTTTGTTATACGAAACAATGAAGGATTTGTGCACAATACGCAACCCTTACTTGGCTTGCATTACACGCAATCACGACCTTCCTCGATAGCGTTTGTTGTACGCAATACCGGGTTTTACTAAACAACGATATATCATTATAATACTATTATGAAATAGTCGTTATTAATATTATTAACTAAATTATAAATTTTATAACATTATTATTCATCTTACAAATTTTCTAGAAAATGGTATAAGAATAAAATAAATTTTTCGGGTAAAATAAGTATTTTTCAAAAAGTACAGTTTTGCCGCCTTTTGATGGCCCACCCACTTTAAATCTAGTTTTTGACATGTTTATAAGTTCAATTTTACGAAATAAAATTCTTCTGTGGAATCAGGAAATAAAAATTTACTTTTGATAAATGTTTCATATTATTCTGCTAATTTTCATATTTTAATGAATTGTAAAAACACTCTATATTTTAATTAAAAACAACTTTTTTCATCGCAATAATTTATATGGTTAAATTATAATATTGAATGGTTCAAAATTATTAATATAATATATTTTTACCATTGAATATAATTTATGTCATTAGCATTGATTTTACATTAAATTCGTAGGTTAAATCAATTCAATCTTTTGCAATGTTTTAAAGAAGAACTCGTTTTCTTTCAACAACGTGATTAATTTTGATTTAATTTTTTCAACTTTTGTGTATTGAATCTGTAAAAATGGATTCCATATTTGGAATCAGTGCGTCCAAATTATCTTAATAAGCTACTTTTTATTTTTTGGAATTAAGAATAGTAACTACGGTAAATAATATTTACCATAGTTAAAGGTAATTCGGGTAATTAAGGGTAAATATAATATCATAAAATTACCCTAACACATGACAATATTCTATTGGATGGATAAAAGAAGAACCATATAACCTTAGGGTCAGATTAGATTCATTTTATAGACTTTTGATCGTGAAAATAATTTAATTATTATTAAAACCAAAGAAAGTGACAACAAGTCACTCTCTTAAATCTTATAATTATAATATTTTTAATTAAGTGATAAACATCATAAAACATCGAACGTGAAAAGTCTATAGAGATATAATAAAATTATCTACATCATGATAATTTATTTAGAATTTTTAGGGATTAAATAATTGTCATTAATGGTGATACATTAATGATACAAAAATTATTTATTAAGTGGGAAATAAGTAATATAGTTCTTATTGAAATAATAATACCCATTAAAAGGCCCAAAAACCTGACCAAAATTTATTGGTAGTGTATAGATACACCTTAATCATCCAGTGACCTAATATATAACCGTTTGGAGCCTTATAAAAGTGATTATGATACTTATATTATTTTATTTTAAATGATGCAAAAGTTGTCACCTTCATAATTTAATAAATATAACAATTTAAATATTGTGATTTTAAGATGATAAATTAGAGTAAAAGAATTATTGTTAACTTTAATAGATTTATCTTCATCTAAAGATTTTATTTTTAAATTTTTATGCAACATATAAGTATATTAAATAATTATAAAAAAATTTTGTAGTAATTATTTTATTAAGAGATAAACCAAATAAATGGTTTTAAAAATAATAAAATAAATATTATATGAACTATTTAATGTGATCCAATAATTTTATAGATACATGTAACCTTTTATTAATATATTAAAGCTTTTAGTTCGAACATATCTTATGTATATATTTTATTTAAATTCAAATAAATGAATAGTGTCAAAATTGAAACTCTTGTTATTTTATAAAAATATCATATTATAAAATTGTTTAAATATCACAAAAATATTAAAAAATTATAAATTTATATTTATATTGTCTAGAATGTTATAAAGTAACCAATTATGGAAAATTCACATCAAATAAGTAATTATTTGTTATAATGTAAAATTTACAATTTCATTACCACAAATAAACTTAACTAGATTAAATAAGGATAAATCAAAATGATAAGGTTTAAAATAAGATCCAAACATGTCTAGATTTTATTGTTTTATGATATTACAACCCTATATCATCTAATATTCGAATATGAGTCATTTTTGGAGGTTTTTATGTGGGGTTAGATTTATTATAAATAAATATTTTTAAGAATTTCAAAGGTGCCCCTCTCCTCCCTTATAAAAGGGCACCTCATCCTTCTCTTCCACACACCACTTTTAGCCTTCAAGCTCAGCCAACCCCTTCCCAATTATCTTCTCCACTTCCCTGGAAACATCCTAGAGGTATTGGTCTTCTTGAAAGACTAATTTTAGTGCCCTAAGAGGACGTCTCAAAGAGGCGCTTCAAAGAAGAGGTAATTTCCGTTGTCGATTCTTTCACCTTTATTTCTTCTTCCAATTCTTCTTCTTGGGTTGTTTCATTATGAAGTAATAACATCAGTATCATTGGTATACTGATATGTAATTATAAGTATGAAACAACCCTATTCCACCATCTATCCATCCTACGGAAAACAAAATCACCGCGCGTGCGTACGTACGGAATACCGTCTCCACGCCGTGGTGTAATCTATTTTCCACCACCACCTTACTGGGATGGGTATAATGGTGTAAATAATAACTATATATGATTATTTTAAAGTGATATTGATTCTGTAATACTATACATAAACTCCAATAAAATTCCACGATCATGGGAACGATATCATCGCTCGTGCGTACGTACGGAATACCGTCTCCACGATGCGATGAGATTAATTCTCCACATTAACCATTCATGAATGATTATAAATTATATATAATAAGTAATCATGAAATATATGACATAATAATGATACTGGATTTATTTGTATATATATTTATGTTATCTACTTAATTCCATTCAACTCAATAAGAAAACGAAAACAGCGTTCATGCGTACGTACGACCTGCCGTCTCCATGAACGGTGTTTTTCATTCCTTTTATCGATCTATAATATATTTGTAAAAGATGAATATATATTACATATAAATAATGTTTTACATTCTAGAATTATGTAAATCAGGATATAAGTTATAATATCAAGAATGAAAAGTCGAAACACATATGATAAATAAAATGATTTTACCCAAAACGCTGCTTTAACATGGAATTTACAAAAGAACGGGTAATATAAAGTCATAAGTGAACACTATATCATATCATAACAATTAATATTATTCTTTAGTAAGTCAATAACATTATTTAAATTATTATACTGGAGGTTTGGATACGTATGAAGCATATCGGACCTAAGGTAAGGGATAATTTTGCAAATCTCATTTTTATCCGAGATTGCTTATTCGTAAGTATTTACTGGGGTTATTTCTATCATCCATGTCCATGTTTTATAAAAGTGTTTTCATGTATTTATAAGGTCCTTTTTACCCATTTATGACTTTTACTACATGGTATGTAAGGAATATTTCTTTTGTTTACGTTATGAGGTACTTTTTTACTTTTCTGGCAAAAGTACGAAAAGAATGTTTTTTTAACATATACGGCACGAACGGATTTTTAAGGTTTTATAAAGCCTTATTTTCATAAAGCTTACTCTAAAAGATTTCATGACTATTTTCAAAAAAATATATTTCTTTTAAAATTGCATGACATTTTGTGAAAAGAAAATGATTTTGAAGAAAAAAGGATATTTTCCTCAAGAATTCATTTCAAGTGTTTTATCAAAATCATTTTCCATCTATGATGACATTATTTTCATATGTGTATGTTTCAAATATAATGTCTCTATGATTTACATGGTTTATCTTTTCTTATTATGAAATGATATCCATTTCTTTTATATGGATTATGTGATGATGTGATGATGTTTATGAAACCCATTTTATTTATTGGGTTATTATGAATGATTTATGTTTATTTTGTGGCACAAGTAAGAATGATTTCATTATGAGATGGGTGGGACCTATATCTCCCTCCAATGAATTGGGTAAAGATTTTATATCTCATGAGATAGACATGGCTGGAAGGGTAAGTTAATCTGGTTCAGTGTTACAGGACTGAAACGAGGAGTGAACTCGATTCAGAATGGGACTTTGTCCACTAAGATGGTCTTGGCAGAAATGCATTGGCTACTATGGAAATCATTACATGTGCTTAATGGATGCCACAATTACATGTTTTATTCCCATGCTATTTTATCATGGTTTATGTTTCATTATGATCTATGCCTTTTGTACTTCCATGTTTTTTGTCATTGCTCAATATTTTAATGTTTAAACATTATGTTCATGTTTTTATGTTCCAATGTATATGGAATGCTTTATTTTTTCCATGATTACCCTTACTGAGCATTTGAGCTCACCCTTTTTATGTTTTATTTTCCCCCAGGATCAAAAGAAATGTTTTAGGTCACGAAACAAAAAGTTGAAGATCTTTATGGGAGATGTTGAAGATCTTTCACCATGATTAGAAGATTACGTTCCAAGTTTCCAAAGACACTAAACTATTACGGTCCTTGTGTGTCTTTTTTTGTTATGTATTAAGTATTCCGCAAAAGTAATGTAATTTCCATGTACGTCAAGCTTAGGGTCTCTACAGTTGGTATTAGAGGAAAGGTTTAGTCAACCTTTGGAAACTAGGATACGAAAACGTTAGTGAGATCCCTAGAGATATTTCTAAGGTATTTCTAGGTATGTCCCTAAGGTAAGTATACGTATAGAATATATTCCTAGAACTACGGTAACAATCTTAGGATTTAACCTAAGATGTTATATATTGAAGTTACTCCCCCTTTATTATGATTTTTGCCTCTAACACTATTCTTTTTTGGTTTTAGAAAATGGCTGGAAACAAGATGATTCACGATAATGGAGGATATTATGGACAATGGAATGATATTATTCATGAAAAACCAAATGAAATGGGATTTGGAAGTCCAAACATCATTATTATTCCAAATCATCAATCTCATAATATGATCAATAAACTCAAATTTGGTAAGTTTCCTGACTCGGCTAATAAGAGAGAGATGGAGTTTCATGATGATTCTAGAGGAAAGAAATTTCAATTTACCTTATTTAAATCATGTGGGAAGAGGCATCAAGGAGAATTTTTCAAAGGAACTGGAAGATGATTTGGGTGTGGAAAAGAATGACATAAAGCCAGTAAGTGCAACGGAAAAGGTTCAGTTAACACCATGGATGAGGATAATGGTGTTGCTACAACATCAACAATGGTTAAATTCTTTAAATTTGGAATGTACAGGCATTATGCAGTCCAATGCCCTAAGGTAAAGTCTCATGAAGAGAATCAATATGGTCATATGGGTAATATTTATGTTGATGATGATGAAGAGACTACAAATTATATGTGAGATGAAAGAATTGTTGAAGTTTAGTCAATGGTTTAAGAAGGTAGTGGAATGATTACATGTTTATCAACTGTAATGTTGTATAAGTAATCTCATGGTACTATGGAATAAAGAGACATCTAAGGATTGTTACACTATTTTCTTTCATTATGTTTTGAATGTCTATGATTAATGGTACCAGTAACCATGAAAGTTTATTCAGATATTTTTGAAAAGTAGATCATATGCGCATAATGAAGGAATAAGATGATAATGAGATGTTTGATTGTATTCATGAGCGCATGATTGATGTAAGGACTAAGTGGTATCATGGTTTGAGTATAAAGAATTTTGAGGATTTTGGTTTGTGGAAAGTGTTAACTTTTAACTACATTCATGTTTTCAGTAAGGTTCAATGGGTATTCATTCTTCAAGAGAATACATGATTAATGTAGTCACATGTTTTAAATTTGACCAAAAAGATATATCTTATGATATATGGGGGATAAATGATGGAATTCATTTGATTGTTATGTGACATTTCAAGTAATCATTTTCTTTATACTATGAGCTTGGACCGAAGTATTTTAGATAAGATTAAATATTGGAATAGATTATGTTGGACATAAGTTAGGATAGAACTTTTTTCTATATTATTGATGGGATGTTATAGTAATATAGCTTTAGAAAAATGACAACCTGCAGGACAGCCGACAGCCCATCATGTCGGACAAGGCTATGGGAGTCGAACCCACAACCGAAGTGAGACTGGCCTTTATCGCCTACCACTGGCCTACATGAAGTCCCTGGTTAATATAAACTAGTTGTATCTTATTAAGCGGTATGATATATGAAGTATAAGTTCATTTTTGGAACCATATACGATTAATCTAACCATCCGATGGACTTATAAATTTTGATAACCTTTTGTTTGAAACAGATGGAATGACCCATCATTCTATCACATGATCTGCTAACACATCACGAATAAAAAATTCAACTTCATTTCATTAAGGGATGAAGTGGAAATTGTTCAATTCACGAACAATGGTGAGATTGTACCAAAATCGTGTAAGTATTTCTTTTAATTCATCAACTTTAGGGAAATGATCATGAAAACAAAAAATGTTTTCCTAGTGGCCTTATATCCGATGAATCAGATGGTACCTTAGATCATCACAAATCTATAGCTTTGTGATTGTTGGTTATTTCATAGCCATGTTCTCTACCACTATCCATCAGAACATGATGGTTATATTTTTCTTCCATGTCCATATTTTCACCTATGTTCACCTACGTGGAAACCTAGTGATGAGCTAATTTGGGTAACCGTAACATTTCATACTTTAGTTTTTAATGCCATATTTTTGTATTCCTTTTTACGATGTGGGTTTCTATTAAACAAACATTCGAGTAGTAAACCATTTATAACCCCGACGAATTTCGAGGGAGAAATTCATTTTAAGGGGGGTAGAATGTAACACCCCGAGATTTTATGAAAAATATTCTTTTAACATCATTAATGTCTTGTGTTATATTCTACACCAAGATTACCTTGCGCTATAAGCAACACCGTATTCGCTTGTAGTATACGCAACGCTATTCTTGGATCGTGTTACACACAATTTTGATAATAGTTATTCTGTGCAACATTAAGTATATATATATATATATTAAATGTATAATTGAAATATGGTGGGATTCTGTTATAAAAAACAACAAAGGATTCGTGCACCATACGCAACCCTGACTTGGCTTGCATTACACGCAATCACAACCTTCCTCGATAGCGTGTGTTGTACGCAATACCAGGTTTTACTAAACAACGATATATCATTATAATACTATTATGAACTAGCCGTTATTAATATTATTAACTAAATTTTAAATTTTATAACATTATTATTCATCTGACACATTTTCTAGAAAATGGTATAAGAATAAAATAAAATTTTCGGGTAAAATAAGTATTTTTCAAAAAATGTAGTTTTGCCGCCTTTTGATGGCGCACCCACTTTAAATATAGTTTTTGAAATTTTTATAAGTTCAATTTGAAAAAATAAAATTTTTCTTTGGAATCAGGAAATAAAAATTTACTTTGGATAAATGTTTCATATTATTCTGCTAACTTTCATATTTTAATGAATTGTAAAAACACGCTATATTTTAATTAAAGAAAACTTTTCTCATCGCAATAATTTATATGGCTAAATTATAATATTGAATGGTTATAAAGTATAAATAGAATATATTTTTACCATTTAATATAATTTATGTCATTATCATTGATTTTACATGAAATTCATAGGTTAAATCAATTCAATCTTTTGCAATGTTTTAAAGAAAAACTCGTTTTCTTTCGACAATGGGATTAATTTTCATTTAATTTCTGAAAATTTTGTGTATTGAATTTGGAAAAATGGATTTCATATTTGGAATCAGTGGGTCCAAATTATGTTAATATGCTACTTTTTATTTTTGGAAATTATGAATAGTAACTACGGTAAATTTTATTTACCATAGTTAAAGGTAAATCTGGTAATTAAGGGTAAATATAATATTATAAAATTATCCTAACACAGGAAAAAATTCTATTTAATGGCTAAAAGTAGACCCATATAACCTTAGGGTTGGATTAGATTCATTTTATGGACTTTTTATCTTGAAAATAATTTAATTATTATTAAAACCAAAGAAAGTGACAATATGTCACTCTATTAAATATTATAAGTATAATAATTTTAATTTAGTGATAAACATCATAAAACTTCAAACATGAATAGTCTACAGAAATCTAATAAAATTATCTACATCATGAAAATTTATTTATAATTTTAAAGGATTAAATAATTGTTATTAATGCTGATACATTAATGATATAGAAATTATTTATTTTGTGAAAAATAAGTAATATTGTTTTTATTGAAATAATAATACCCATTAAAAGGCCCAAAAACCTGACCAAAATTTATTGGTAGTGTATAGAGATACCTTAATCATCCAATGACCTAATATATAACCATTTGGAGCTATATAAAAGTGATTATGACACTTATATTATTTTATTTTAAATGATGCCAAAGTTGTCACCTTCATAATTTAATAAATATAACTATTTAAATATTGTGATTTTAAGATGATAAATTCTAGTAAAATTATTATTGTGAAATTTAATAGATTTATATTTTTCATAGGATTTTATTTTTAATATTTTATGCAACATATAAGTATATTATATAATTATACAAAATTTTTTTACTAATTATTTTATTAAGAGATAAAACAAATAACTGATTTTAAAAATAATAAAATAAATATTATATGAACTATTTAATGTGATCCAATAATTTTATAGATACATATGACCTTTTATGAATTTATTAAATCTTTTATTTCAAACATATCTTTTGTATATATTTTATTTTAATTCAAATAAATGAATAGTGTAAAAATTGACACTCTTGTTATTTTATAAAAATATCATATTATAAAATTGTTTAAAATCAAAAAAATCTTTAAAAACTATATATTTTAATTTATATTGTCTATAATGTTATAATGTAACCAATTATGGAAAATTCACATCAAATAATTAATTATTTTTTATAATGTAAAATTTAGAATTTCATCACCACAAATAAACTTAAATAGATTAAATAAAGATAAATCAAAATGATAAGTTTTAAAATAAGATCCAAACATGTCTAAATTTTATTGTTTTATGAGATTACAACCCTATCTCATCTAATATTATAATATGAGTCATTTGTGGTTATTTTTAATTGGGGTTAGATTTATTATAAATTAATATTTTTAAGAATTCCAAAGGTGCCCCTCTCCTCTCTTATAAAAGGGAACCTCCTCCCTCTCTTCCAAACACCACTTTGAGCCTTAAATCTCGGAAAAACTCTACAAAATGCTCTTATCCACTTCCATAGAAACATCCTAGAGGTCCTGGTCTTCTTCAAAGACCAATTTTAGTTCCCTAAGAGGAGGTCTCAAAGAGGCATTTCAAAGAAGAGGTTATTTTCGTTACCGATTCATTCACCATTATTTCTTCATCCACTTCTTTTCTTAGGTTGTTTCATTATGAAGTAATAACATAAGTATCACTCATATACTTATATGTTATTATAAGAATGAAACAACCATATTTCACCATCTATTCATCCTACGGAAAATGAAATCACCGCGCGTCCGTACGTACGGAATACCGTCTCCACACCGTGGTTTAATCTATTTTCCACCACCACCTTAATTGGATGGGAATAATGGTGTAAATAATAACTATATATGATTATTTTAAAGTGATATTGATTCTGTAATACTATACATACACTCCAATAAAATTCCACGATCATGGCACGATATCATCGCTCGTGCTTACGTACGGAATACCGTCTCCACGACGCGATGAGATTCATTCTCCACGTTAACCATTCATGAATGATTATAAAGTATATATAATAAGTAATAATAAAATATATGACATAATAATGATACTGGATTTATGTGTATATATATGTATTTCATCTACTTAATTACATTCATCTCAATAAGAAAACAAAAACAACGTTCATGCGTACGTACGACCTACCGTCTCCATGAACGGTGTATTTCATTCTATTTAATGATATATAATATATATGTATATGATGAATATATATTATATATAAATAATATTTTAAATTCTGGAATTATTTAAATCAGGATATAAGTAATAATACTAAGAACGACAAGTCGAAACACATACGATAAATAAAATGATTTTACCCAAAATGCTGCTTTAACATGGAATTTACAAAATAATGGGTAATATAAAGTCATAAGTTAACCGTATATGATATCATAACAATTAATATGCTTCTGTAATAAGTCAATAACATTATTTAAATTATTATAAAAAATTTAGGATACGTACGAAGCATATCGGACCTAAGGTAAGGGATAATTTTGCAAATCTCATTTTTATCCGAGATTGCTTATTCGTAAGTATTTACTGGGGTTATTTCTATCATCCATGTCCATGTTTTATAAAAGTGTTTTCATGTATGTTTAAAGTCTTTTTTACCCATGTTTGACTTTTACTACATGGTTTTTAAGGAATCTTTCTTTTGTTTACGTTACGAGGTACTTTTTGACTTTTCCGGCAAAAGTACGAAAAGAATGTTTTTTAACTTATACGGCATGAACGGATTTTTATGGTTTTATAAAGACATATTTTCATGAATATTCCTCTAAATGATTTCATGAATATTTTCAAAAAAATCATTTTCTTTTAAAATTTCATGACATTTTGTGAAAAGAAAATGATTTTGAAGAAAAAAGGATATTTTCCTCAAGAATTCATTTCAAGTGTTTTATCAAAACCATTTTCCATCTAAGATGAAATTATTTTCAAATGTGAATGTTTCAAATATAATGTATCTATGATTTACATGGTTTATATTTTTTTATTATGAAATGATATCCATTTATTTTATATGGATTATGTGATGATGTGATGATGTTTATGAAACCCATTTTATTTATTGGGTTATTATGAATGATGTATGTTTATTTTATGGAAAAAGTAAGAATGATTTCATTATGAGATGGGTGGGACCTATATCTCCCTACAATGCATTGGGTAAAGATTTTATATCTCATGAGATAGACATGGCTGGAAGGGAAAGTTAATCCGGTTCAGTGTTACAGGACTGAAACGAGGAGTGAACTCGATTCAGAATGGGACTTTGTCCACTAAGATGGTCTTTGCAGAAATTCCTTGGCTACTATGGAAATCATTACATGTGCTTAATGGATTCCACAATTACATGTTTTATTACCATGCTATTTTATCATGGTTTATGTTTCATTATGATCTATGCCTTATGTACTTCCATGTTTTATGTTGTTGCTCAAGATTTTAATGTTTAAAAATTATGTTCATGTTTTTAAGTTCCAATGTATATGGAATGTTTTATTTTATCTATGATTACCATTACTAAGCATTTGAGCTCACCCTTTTTAGGTTATATTTTCCCCTAGGATCAAAAGAAAGTTTTTAGGTTAGGAAACAAAAAGTGGAAGATCTTTATGGGAGATGTTGAAGATCTTTCACTACGATTATAAGATTACGTTCCAAGTTTCCAAAGACACTAAACTATTACGGTCCTTGTGTGTCTGTTTTTTTTATGTATTAAGTATTCCGCAAAAGTAATGTAATGTCCATGTACGTCATGATTAGGGTCTCTACACTCAACAACCAGAATGCAGTAGAAAACTTGAAACAATAAATGTAAGAAGTAGTAAATCTTATAACCCAAAGAGATGGGTATCCAACAACTTTGGATAAAGGTCCCTTTATTTATAAATTCAAGAATGTCTATCTTACCCACACTAGGGTATGCCCTCAATACGAATATCGGAGTCTTTATTGCTTTCCCTACAAGGCATCAAACATCAAGGTAGTCGGAACATCTATATTCTAATCTCTAGAAGCCCTTGATTGTACACAACAACAATCAGAGTCCCATGAACCAATCCTGAAAAAGATGTTCAGTATGCACAATGAAATAATGTATCTTTCTCTAGAAATCACTTCAGCAGCATATAATCTCCATATTGATCTATAGTAGTGAGCTCGTTGAAAGGAGATCTTATTTATAGTCACATCTTCTAACAGTCTATTCCCTCCAACAATCATATTTTTCCTTGAATTTCGGAGGGACCTGTACACATGTCACTCAAAGAACGGTTGGTTAGAAACAGAAAGCATCACATCATTTTATAACTCAAAAAATAGTAAGATAAAATATGTTTCCTTAACCAAATTCATTTTTTGGAGTGTAAGGAAAAAATAAATGTTCAGAGTCTAACCAAAAAACCATTCGGTGTCTACAATACATGGATATTTTGATTCTTTCTTCAAAATAATTTGATGCATTAATAATATATAATTCTAGATTCTGAATTTCAAGAAAATTTAGAGTCTGAATTTATAGGAATTCAGAGTCTCAATTCATAAAAATTCGGAGTCTGAATTTATATGAATTTGGAGTGTGGACTCAGAATCTTCAGATCCTGAATTCATAGAATTTGTAACGTGATTTCTTATCCGGAAAATAGCACACTCTATATCTAACTATTTAGGAGATTCTGAGGTTTTAGTTATAAAACAAGATTTTATAGATAGAAGGAAAACTAATTAGATTATAATTTGAACTATGAAAACATGGTAATGATAAATTTCCCAAGGAAGGAAAATTTCTTTATGAATTCCAAACAAAGGGAAAAGAAATTTATGTTAAGATAGAGTGTGTGTGATTTTCAACACAAGAAAGAATGGAAAAGTCATAAGGAAACCTTATTAACTCAACATGATATATATATATCACAAATATCTAATTATTAATTATTATTAATTTTTCAATTAATTCTTATTCTCTCAACGGTTTGTAATTTAATAGATACCAAAGAGGTAAGGATTTATTTTAAAATCTCATATTATGTTGGAATTTCTTCTATTTTCATTAGAAAAAACAATAATTTATTATAAATAATATTAAAAAAAATTATTAAACTATAAATATTTATGGAGTTTCCATATTTCCCTCCAAATATTCTGGTCAATAGGGCTTGTATCTAGAAAATGATGTTCAAAATAAAAACTGATCTTATTCCTATTTTGGGTTAGTTATATTTGATTCCCATGTCCATATTCATCAATATTGTTTTAAAAAAGTAATTTGTATTAATTAAAATATGTATTAATGAAATAATATGTTATGCATTATTTTTTAAATTATTATAATGGAATCATTACAGTGTTTTCAAAAATCATTATTTTTTTATGTTCATTACAAAATGTTAAAAAGAGTTATTTCATTCTAAACTTCTTTAACGAACTTCCTTTTCACTATATCCATTTCATGATATTTTCATTTTTCCAATTTTTTTTAAGAAAATCATAAAAAACTCTCCAAATCAATATTATTTTAATATTTCACTTATATTTAATATATTCTAATAAATGAATTTATTTTTTAGAAAACATATATTTAAAATAAAATTACGAGAATCACTTATCTCCTTTTAATTTTATGGTCATTAACGTTCTATTTATAAATTAAAATTAATTTTACCATTATTAACTACATATCTCATAAATATAAATATTATTTATATCATGGATATGATTTTTTCCCAAACAATATTCCATTTTAACATATGATGTTTAACTATGAAATTTATTTGACTGTCTAGGAAAATTCATGATAAAACTATATTCAATACGCAATTTGGATATTTATTTATGAGTAATATTTTTCATTGCATGAATTTATTATTAAATATATGTGGAATTCATTATACATGAAAATATTGGGGGAACTTGGAATTATATATCTTATGGATGCATCAATGTGTCTCATGGGACAAATCATTAGGACAAATTAAATAGTTTCTTTTATATGCCTAACCTTCAATTGATCTATCTTGGAAGAAGTAATTAAAATTATATATCATGGTTTTAGAGATTTGGATGTCCAATATTATTTATTTCCTTCACTAAAAATAAATTAATTAGTACCCACAACATTTTTCATTGATATTATCCTTCGATTCATTTCATTCTAAGGTTATTGATTAAATGAAATGTGGTTTTAGTTATTTATCCTTTTTATTGATTATTCCTTATTAAATCATCATAATATCTATTATATGTCACCCTAATAAGAAACTAAGATCACTATTATTTCAATTATTTTCAAAAATTAATAATGAAAGAATCATTAATTAAGTTCACGGATTCAGAATACTTACTTTCACAATTTCTTGTATTTTCTGTTTTCAAATATAATTTGAAATCTAGATATATATATAGTTTACCTAGTCTACTAAACTACACAGTCCATTGGGATGGGATTAATTTTATCTAGTTCTTATGTAATAATGTTACCACATGATCAAGGCTACTAGGGTTGGCATCTTTATAGTTGTTATCAGATCATGTTTTTCCATAAAACATCAGATGTAGATTTAGAAAAACCTCAATTAGGGAACCAACCCACATGATAGAATTTGATGAATTCCAAAAAAGGCACAAATTTTATGATTCATATGATGATATTTTAAAATTTATAGCTTTCATAATTTCTTAAAAAGTTTAAAAAATATATTATTTATAACATAACAGATTCCCCTCCAGAGGATTTATGTGAATGACGTTCAATGGAGTCATTTATTTAGTTTTAATAGATGTTTGAGGTATATGTAAACATGTGTATAAAATATGTTTTAGTGATAACTTAAGATGGGGAATAATTAATTTATATGGTTTGTAAATAATTTTAATTTTATTTAAAAAATTTAGTGCCAATATTATCATTTATGTTATGGTAATAATAGTAAATTATGATTATTTGATTTTGTGGTAAATTAATTCATATAGAAAGACATTACGATTAGAAAGTTATTTGATGTAAAATGTTACATTGTATATGTTAGTAATATTTTTTGGAATTTTATTGAAATTATATTAATATAGATTAAGGAAAATTGAAAACCGCGTATGAGAAGAAAACTCGCCACATCTTGAATGATTACATGGCTTGAACACACAACTGGGGGAAGAGAAGGGTGTGGAACCTAACACTAACCTACATGATGTCGGGTTAGTGTTAAATTGATTTTACATAAAACTTTTGACTGATAAATATTATATTTATATTTAATAACATATTATATGATACAATATTTTTTATTTTCATTTTAATAATGATATTTTGGTGGACGTGTTACTCGGTTGAGGTATATATAACAATTAGGTTTAAATTAAATGATTATTTGGGAAGAATACAACTAATTTTTTGGTTATATATGTTAAAATGTATGAAATATCTTTTGAGGTGAAAACATTATTTTATGATGATGATATTGAAGTTAATTGGTATTTATGGTTATTTATTTTTCATCTAATCTAT
This sequence comes from Viscum album, assembly GCA_963277665.1. Classification (NCBI taxonomy): domain Eukaryota; kingdom Viridiplantae; phylum Streptophyta; class Magnoliopsida; order Santalales; family Viscaceae; genus Viscum; species Viscum album. The sequence goes on along the minus strand of OY728159.1, from coordinate 594,387,327 downwards.
ATTGAATCATTGGTTGAAATTTTGATGTGAAATGAATTAAATCTTGTTATGAAAGTATATTTATATTTTTTATAATCATTATTTATACTAAAATATGGTTAATATTTAAATATGTAAGGAATATTGTTTTACTATTTTTTGGAAACTAGGATCTGTTAGGATTAAATTTATGCACATCAAGCATAAAAAATAATATTGGATATTGATTTCATGGAGTAAGAGATAATGTAGACATTGATTGAAGCACGCCTAAAAGGTTATGTTGTTATTATAAAATATAAATATATCAATGAAGTATATTTAATAATGTTCTCAAGATATATGTAAAAGTAATTACTCAAATATAAGAGATGGATATTGAAACAAAAATATTACAATCATTTACGATAAACCGATGGTCCTTTCACCTATCTCTGATTTTTGGTTTTATGGTTTTCAACACTCTCATGGCCATGATACTTATAAATTTATATTAATCCTTAGGTGTTATATTTCTCTTCTATGTAAATATATTCACTTAATAATAATATTATCCTATTCGGAAACATAGGTATGGGTTATTTCAGAAGACCTTCATGTTTCCCTTTCCCTCGTTTCAAGTGGAAGATTTATCAATCATATTTACGATATCGGTTTCCAAAAAATGAATTTTTAAACAAAAAACTACGTATCAATGACCATAATTTAAAATTGAGTGGAAAATTTTTATAGAATATATTGATTTTAACACCCTTTTATTTTTAAATAATATGTTTTTTGGACAACATATATGACATGCAACACCAAGCTTAAATGAACAGTAACATATTAATATTAAAATATGATCATTATAAATAAGCCCTTGAATTGGAAGTTATGTATTGAAATAAACACATTATGAAAAATAGATAAATTTACTAATTTTTAAAATTTTCTCAATAATTCTTAAAAAAAAGAACTGAATTTTATCAAAAGTCATTTTATTTTTTAAAAAATATATTTTCTTCAAAACTAATTTTTACTTATTTTACTGAGAAAATAATGTTATTAATTTTATAAAATTATATATATGGTATTTAATTATATTAATATCATTTTTCAATCTGAATATCAATATTCTATTACTGTAACATTTTGTATTTTTTTCATGAAATATTTATTTTATAGTGAATAGTTTAAAATCCCAATTTTTTAAAAAAAACATTGTTTATTCTAATTGAAAACATCCATAGTATTTTAAATTTCATAATAAATTAATAAATAATTATTTAATTATAAATAATATAATAAAAATAAAAAATAATAAATAGTATATATAATCTTGACATAAATATATATTTACGATTTAAAGGGGTAGTTTTTCGGAATATATGTTTTCGTCATATTTTGGTGCATACTTATCAAATGTATTTATATCACATAAAAGTATTTATTGTGGTAAAATTTATTAAATGTTATTATTTATCATATTTATTAGGTTTTATTATGTTTTAGGTAATTTTCAGTCAAAATTTATAGTAAAAATATTGAAATATCATCACCACGGTAAAAGGCAAATCAGGCTAACCTAAGACTAAATTAACTTATAAGGCCACAATTTTTAATGTTAAATGTTATTAGATGACTATATTTTTACCTTTATCACAATAATGTTTATATTAATATGTTTATGGAATAAATTAAATGAAAAATACCTATATAATATTTTATGTAATGAAATAGACAAAATGTCACTCTCTTGCTATTAAATATGTCTTATGTTTTCATATAAGGAGAAAAGGAAGTATGGAATAATTAATAATTAATATATTTATAAAAATGAAATTATTTTCAATATGGAAATTTATTTCTAATTTTTAGTAATTAAATAGTTATCTTAGATGCTTACACAATGCTGACGTAGTATTGAATTATGTAATAAAAAAAATAATTAAATAAGAAAATTTATAATGTAATATAATTGGAGTGAGTTATATTTTTACAATATTTTATATGTACGAATATAGCATATTATTTATTTGTTAAAATTATAAATATTAATTCCTTTTTTATTTATTTAGAAAATGTTAAATTAAATGAATAGTGTCAAAAAAGAATATTTATGTTATTTTATAATAAATGTTATTTTTTAAAATGTTAAAAATTCACAAAAACATATATATAGACAAATTATTGTTATATATTTTATAATATAACCGATGGACCTTCATGTTCTCAATTATTCTTTTATAGTAACGAATATGACCCCAACAGCGTAAAAACATCATTATTGTCGTAATTATCAAAAAATGGGTAATGAAGGATGAAAAAATATATATAGCTAAAAACAAAGTATAAAACTGTATAGATTTTATTAGATAATATTTTTTAGTCTCATAGTCATACTATATTATAATAATAATATTTTGGAGGATTTTTCTAATGAAATTAATTTATATTAATTTACAATTTTTTGTAAATCAAAATGATTCCCACCTCTAACTTATAAAACAACACCTCATATACTATTTTATTCAAACATAAAAAGATTTTTTCATTAAATAACTTCCGAAATACATTCACTAATTCCCATAAAATTTATTATAGGCCTTGGTTTTATTATAAAACCGTACAAGAATCTATTTTTGGGTAAACCTAAAGAGATTGTCTGAATAAGAGGTATCGTTCTTACCAGATCATTTTTTTTCTTCCTCAACCACCTTAAAATATTATTAAACCACAATAATATAAAATAAAAAAAGTACCCCAAATATAATTATATATTTTTTATTAATTTAATTCCATATATCTATCTTTTATTACAAAAAGTGGATATGAATCTATTGTACATGTTTGTGGGGGACTACAACCTCATGAACCAATGCAATTCATTTTCCATCACCACCACCCATGGATGGTTTTAATTATTTATTTCACATATATATTTTATATTGATGAAATATTAATCATCATTAAATATAATATGTAATATTATTTATTACCTTTTAATTCATTAAAAATTGATAATGTCATCTTCCCGTATGTGTGGATTACCGCCTCTACGAATCATTGGGATAAATTTTTCATAATCGTGTTACCAAATATCATTATATAAGATTATTTAAATAAATAATATTATATTTATTTTATTATTATAATTATGTAATGTTATAATATTATTTATGTTCTCTCCATCATGATCATTGAATAATGTAATCATCACTCATATGTTCATACTATTTATAATCATTATAATTTTAATTTATTTCATTATTATTTACTATATTTCATGTTTAGTTTAAAAATTTATATTTATGTCTAAAAATCATAATTATAACATTATTATGATTCTTAATATGATTAAATAATTTCATTTTTGACCATTTTCATCCCACCAAATACATTTTTGACTTATGAGATAATTATAATACAAAGAATTCTATATAAACTAAAATGTAAATGTGACTGAATGTTACATGTTAATATATTAAATAAAAATAATAACGAACATTAAAATTTATGTTGTTAAATAATTTATTTATTTATTTTTATTATCCTAGATGATCAAGAATGTATGTGACATGTTAGACCTAGGCAAATAGTTTTGGACTCAATATCCTTTCATTGAGGAATATTTTAATGTTATAAAACAATTTATATTATATATTAGAGATACCAACCTTTTAAATATTATGTCATGAGTAATTAAAACATCATAATATTTTAAGATTCATTTCATATCATATCACTTAAGGGGATTTTACGTGAATGTTACCAATTGGTATGATGTTTCTTAACTCAATCTCTTTTCCTTAGGTCAAATAACATCTTTATTAGCTATATAATGCTAATATTTTGTAAGAAATGACCATTTGGTATTATATTATATTTAAACTTGGCTCTTTTAACAACAATCACTACATTGATTACATCACACTTCAACGTTATGATTATTGTGAGGAGATTTCTTCTCAAAATGCACTCCACTAAGATACATTTATTATTATGCATGTATTATCATTAATGTGGTGTATATACAGCAAATTTAATATAGTTAAAAAATACCCAATTATTCAATATAGTTAATATTTTAATTCATGTTTATTCTCTCAAGGGGTATTTATTTAAAAGTCCCCAATTAATAAATATTTAAATATATAATTACACTTATTTTTGGGTTTCATATATTCACATCGAAGAAATTTTATAATAAATCTTTTCTATGTAACAATATTTTTATTACAGACAGAATAGTTAAGGTGTTTCCATATTTTTTTCTATATTTTCAACTCTTTAGATTTTGAATAATGTAAAGAAATTTTTCAATGAAAAACTGATCATGTTTTTCATTTTTATCATGTATATTTTTCTCTCCTGTCTATTTTATTAAAATTTTATTAGGAAAGAAATTTTTATTAATTAAATTATTTATTTAGAACATTTTATTTTATCTATGTCTTTTAAAATTATTTAAAAAATTGTTTTATAAATGTGTTTACTTATTTATTAATTTATAAAAGGTTAAAAATAATTCTTTTAATGTCTATAGATTTAACAACTGTCCACAATAGTATAACTGATTTATGATATTTATCTTCTTTTACTTATTATAAATTGTTTTATGAAATAATAATATTAAATAAAATATAATTTTAATATTTCACTTCCCTTTTCAGTATTTTTTAAAATTGAATGATTGTTTTACTAAATCTATACTTTAGATTAACTAATGGTCATCTCTTATCTTTTATTAATTTTCTGGTCATTAACATTTAATAGAAACTATCACTTTTTTATGATCATTAGGCATTAAATTTCTCCTTGATAACAATTTTCATTGTATAATGCATATTATTTCCTCTTAAATAATATTCAGTTTTTATATTTGGTGTTTTTATTTGAGATTTATTTTTTAGACTAGAGAAAATCTTGATAAATTCGTATTTTTTACTCAATAATGATATTTATTGATTCAGATTAATTTTTTAAAATTGAATTAACCATTAAATATATAAGGAAAGAATCGGACATGATGTAATGGGTAGGTCCTAGAATTATAAAACCCCTCAATGCATCAATATGTCTCACAAAACAAATCAGTTGGCCAAATTAAATATATTTATGGCATATAACAACCCATCTATTAAACTGTCTTAATGAATATTCTTGATGTTATATATATCATGATGTCTGATATTTTGAATTCTAATATTAATCATTTCCTCTAATGAGATTTATTTTTTTGTTATCTATGATATTTTTTCATTGATATAACCCATTGATATGTGTTTTTTACAAATTATTAAGTAAATGGAATGTGTTTTCAGTTATTTAACATAAAATATTTATTATGACTTATTTAATTATGATTGTATCTATTTTATGTAACCATTATTAATCATATGAGTTTACCCATATTTTTTTCACAAGATATGAAGTGGGTATCAATAAATAAATTCAAGGTTGTTTAAAATTTACTTTAGCTATGTTTTGTTCATTATGTTTTCAAATATAACGTGAGATTAATGTATTCTTATAGATTAAAATTAGTACTAATATGTCCAGTCCTGTATGATTTGATTCCTGGTATATAGTGCCAATTTAATAAATTAACCACTAACTCAAGGCTTCTAGGGTTTTGTTCTTAAATTTCATTTTAACATCACTTATTTGTCTTAAATTATATTAAAAAGGATAATTTTTTCTCTTTATTCTATGTGGATTATTCGTAAAATTTTGAAAATGATTCAAAAGTACTTATTCCATTTTTTCATCAATTTATATCATTTAATCAATATTTTATATAATATATCATTGTTTATTTTTTATGGAAACATTTTTAATATATCATTGGAAGTAATTTTTTAAAACTAATAATTTCAATTTTTGAAAAAAAAAATAGGATTTGAATGTGAATTATAACCCTTATTTTAGGTAAATATTACCAAAATATTATTTAATAGATTTACGGATTTATAAATAATTTTAATTATTTATATAAATTATTAACAATCAATGTAATAATGCTTCATTTATCTCTCTATATGTTCTTATTCTATGATTTTTGGATGATTGAAATTTTGGTATCATATTATGGGATTTATAATTTGTTGTTATGGATACCTCATGAAAATATAATAAACCCATTTTACTTACATGGGTTACTCATGTATTAAGGTATGTATTATTTATTATAATACCCATATGTATGGCTTATTATTATTTTATGCATGGTCCTATATTTTTATATCCCACTAATTCATTTAGTAAATCTCCTTATCTCATGATATTCTTATATGGGATGCAAGTATTAATTCTCAATTCACTTCATTTTTGGTACAGAAGTAGTGATTCTATATCCACTATTTTAATGGATTTTGGTTGTGATGATTGATCAACAATGTTATGATGGTATTATTTTTTACCCATTAAATATGTTAAATTTTTATACTTATTTTTGTGAAACACTTCAGTGTTATGTTTCCATGGATCATTATTATTGTCTTATCATATGAAATTCCTATCCTATGTTATTTAAAATTAATTAATGACCATTAATCTATAATTAAATGTTTATATTCCTTGTTTTATGGTTTTTCTATCATACTATACAATCAATTCATGTGGATCTGTGAACTTATTGTTTTAATATGGTATTTCTCTCAGGTTCATATTTTATCGCATGCTTTCTAATAATATATTGATCTTGATTAATTGATAAGTTTTCACTTATTAAGAATTTGGTATCTCCCTTTTATTATGTTTTATATTTCATATGAAATTTATATATACTTACTTGACTAAGAAGAAATATCCTGAGGAGAAATTTGAGTGATATATTGAAGTAATATTGTGTAATAAAATAGTTCTACGGCTAATATCCTACATCAATAATCCATTGGGATCTATGGAAATGTATATCTTTGATATTCATTGACTTAATTTGGGGAAACTGACAGAAAATGTATATATAATTCTCATGTCACCTTGGGTAGGGGGGATTCCAATGTTCATATAAGAATCCCCCACAAACCTAAATGCATTAATTGATAGTAATCCATGGGACCCCTTTGAAATTCGGTTATGTTTGAAAGTCTATGGTGAGTGAAATTAATCCAATCAAAAACATAACCAATACATAATAATTCAATTCCCTATATACAATCCTAATTTTATATAAGATAAATAATCTCCCAATACTTTACAGATATTACCCAACTCAAGTCGCACATACCTATGAATGATAAGTTGATGACCCTCATTTCCTAATGAGGAATACCCCATAGTAACTTTTTTCACATCAGACACTATCTACAAGAGTTATAATCTATACCATAATGTCTCGTTCATAAATGTTCAACATGACCCATTAATCGTCTAACAACATTATAATAATTAATGTCCAAAATATTATAGTAAATAATGATTTTATCAAGAAACATAATATAAAAAAATTAAATAGGGATATATCATCAATAAATATTATAAAATTCTAAAAAAATGGATTCTCTAATAGAGTCAAAAGAAAATAAAAAATAATCACAACCACTGTCCAATGAAAAAATAAATGGTAAAATGATTAATGGGTTCTAATTGAATTATATTAAAATACTATCACACACACAAATCCTAATCTCAACTCATCAGTCCTTACTTTTAATATTCACCAGAATACCCATAGAGTTCATTTAACATTATACCATAAACCAGATGTCATTATATGGGATAGATCCTACTATTGGATAATACATCTCCCAATCTACACACTAAACCCTATATTGTATTACAAAATCATATTAAATATATCATCTTACTAGGGAATAGACAAACCCTAGATAATGAAGAAGGAATACAAACCCCTTTCAGGTCGGTATACTCACAAACACCGACAATGTCACCCCTATCTCAAATATATAATTAAAATATTTCATTATAACTAGCCACCCATGTAAAATAGCACTATTATCGAATATATAATTATCAATTGCTAATTTATTTCTCAATACATGTGTCTTTATACAATTATATCTAAAAAACACTCTCTATTAGAATCCATGTGGTTTCCACTTACATAACCTTCTCATTTGAGTTATATCACATCCATGAGTATGTTTGGGGTGTAGACTCTATATATAATGTCCAATTCTAAAACAAAACCTTTTTTCATAGGGTATTTAACTAACATCTTTATCACACACAACATGATTCCCACTCTAATTATTTGAATTTCCTACATCCCTATTATTCCTTAACCATGAACACAATAATGCATCACAAAAAATATTGAGACTATAAACCTAATTAGATATTAATTTTCCAATAAAACATCATACTGACTATCTCCGACCTCCATCATTAAGGAATATCAAGAGTAACACTTATAACAAATCAAAATTTTCATTCAATCCAAAATTAGAGAAATGATGACGATGAATGTTATTACAATAAAATAATATCCCTGAATAATGATTCTAAAATATTAATATAAGGAAAGGATGATGCCATTGACTGATTATATAGTGTAAAGTCAATATATATATATTTGAATTCCAGGAATTTGAATGAATATAAAGTCATGAAAAGGATATATATGTTGTTAAATAATTCTAACATAGAATTAATTCTTTAATCATCAATCCAATAGTGGTTAGGATAAATCTAATATAACAAGCATAGAGTTACCCAGTCATGGGATAAATGAAAATTATCTTTGACTGTCAATATAAAATTATCAAGTCAGAAATCAGAAAATCATCTACATGTCATTTGTAAGTAGAAATAACAAATTCATTTTTATATTTCCAACATCAATGGAATTAACACTACTATTTTCATAAATAAAAAATTGTTGGAAGAAGGTGAAAAACAAAGAGAAAAACCAATATAGAGATTAAAATTATTGATGATGTAATTATATAATAAGGAACTTATAAAACATATCAGTGTAGCTATTATATATTAATTCTTGGATAGTTAATGGGCCATTCCATTGCAACTTGTTCAAATTAAATGATCCTTGTCTATAGAAAATATAGATAATTATAATTGAATTCTTACAAGGAAAATAAAGACATATATAGTATGTTCTAATTATAATTATCTAATCATGGTCATAATAAATGTCCACTTTTGAGAATTTATCATTGATAAAATAGTGGATAGGTTAGTTGAATAAGATTTTTATCTTTCTAGATAGATACTTAGGATAAAACTAAGTACTAGTGGATTCATCTATTCGATCTGGGTCCTTATTTATATTCCCTTATAGAACATTCATATAAAATATCATGTCATTGTGGATTTTTGATTTTCCCTAGTGTCATTTAAAATGTGTGTGAAATATATTTTTTGTGGCATGGTGGAATAATTTAATAATATATTAACGCACTATTTTTTAGTATAAGGGATCAACATTTAGGTATCTATACTCGACCTTAATTTGGTACATAAATATTTTTAAATAAATGTGATTAGTTGTCAATTATGGATGATTTTACTAAATGGTTCATGAATTATTTTTACTTGGGAATATAATATTTATGGAAGGAATAAAATTTTATCTAATGATGATTAAAATAATAAATGAGTTGTTCAAGCATATAATAATGAAAGGGAATTAAACTTTTCTTGGGTATTTGATATTATAATACCTCATTGTCAAATATTATTTCTTAAATAACATTTCAAAATACCAATTTTTTTAAAATAAGTTATATTCTACTTTATTGACTAATACAAGGAAGCCTTCAGTATTTTAAAAAATAACGTTATGTCACCCAAATCATGATCTCTCTTAATTAGAAAAAATAAGTTTTTTCCAATATTATTTTAAAGTGATAATGACGTTGGTGTTCTTATAGCATAGGGGGTTAGAAATATATTTCAACCTATATATTATGTATTTCAAACCCTCATTGATAAAAAAAATTAACTTCATTACCATAGATAAGGAAATTATTACTTTAGTATTATTTTGGATAAGTATAGATCAAATTATATCCACTCGATGGTAGTCATACATATTGATCATTTCACATTGATGTATTTTTTTTAAAATATATTCTAATGTATTACTAATTTGGAGGTTCATATTAACTCATGAGTATGACATCGTTATCAAGGAAAAAAATTGTTTGGATAATGTTTTGGTTGACTATACATAGAGTGTAAAATTTATGAATCTTGAAGAAGATGAAAAGAAAGATATTGATGATGAGTTCTCAAATGGGAAGATTATATATTTTGGTTAAAAAGTTCAACTATAATTTTTTGATATAGAAAACTATTCTTCCAATGAAAGGACTTACCCACTTAATATCAAAAGTTGGAGAGATCTCTAAATGATATAGAACATTGATTATGTGTTGATCCCTTTTTATTCAATAAATATAGAGGTATATTAATTTTTTGATTGGTACATGGATACAAGGTGAAGAGAATTATATATTTCAGTCATTAATAACCTATCATAGGATATAATGGGTCCAATTGAATAATTTTAAAGATATTATAAAGTATATTCTTTTGTCCAAACCTCCACTATTATTCATGGGAATTCATCAGAATTTGTGATCGGTAATAGAGAACTGAAAACATTTAATAATATAATAAAAGTCCATAACAATCATATATTTATGTTTGATGTGTCTAATATATAAGAAATTTATTTCATGGTAAAATTATCAAGATCCTTTGAAATGTCATATACTCTTTAGTTTGTAGATTACAAGTGGTAAATTAGTTAAATTTGAGACTATATAATAGTGAATAAATTCATCAATAAAAACAAATTTTATTCTCTTAGAATCACTTAATTAGTATTAAGTGACTATGGTCCACATTTCGAAAAAAATATCATGGTTATCTATATATTATCATGGTGATAAATAAAATTACATTACATAAAAACTATTGGGATAAAATAACTATCTAATCATGTGATCAATATAATCATATAGAAAATTTTTTTGTTCATGTTGCAAAATTCGGGTAATAAATTTTATGATGCATTATATGAATACAATACAACATTTAAAAAAATTAGTGTGAACTCATTCAATTTTATCAGTGTAAATCTAGCATATTTATAATAAGTGCTTTAAAATAGATCTAATTAGTCTATGTGGAAAGTGAACATGACATTAAACCAAGATCAAAAGAATAAATTGCTATAGCAAGATGTTTTATAAGTTATCCGACGATACTCACATGGGAATGATAATATTTATAATGATATGAACAATAAGTCGAATGAATGGGGGATCATCCAAAAAATATCCACCCCCAATGATAAGTTACATTAGTTTAATTATTGTTATAATTGATTTCTAGGTAAATAGATGTTATGTTGGATATGAAACATCTGTTTGATTAAATTTTACCCACATGAATATATTGAAATCAAAAGGGAGAATAAACAATCATTCATGATCAATAGATAAAGTATAATTATATTCATGCGAATTTTTTAAGAGTGATGAATTCTTTCTATTAAATATGATTAAATAAAAAGGTTATACTATGAATTAATCAATAAATAAACTCAATTTTAGGATGTAACCCAATTATGATTTTTTTAGTTTGGTTTTTTACATCGAATTGGGTTAAAACATATAATGTATATAAATATTCAAGAAAATATTAGTTATTATCCTCTAACCAACCATTGGATATTTAATGCAATAAAAATAGAATAAGAATAAATATAAAAACATTACAGTAAATTGGATAATGGAGAAACCATATTGATCACACCACACTATTATTTTACCAAATTATAACAAATAATGATCACAACACAAAAACCAATGGTACAGAATTAAAATTATTTTACAAAAGTGTCTTGGCACTTATTTTTTAAGGGGAAAACATTATAACAAAATGTCTACACAAAAGAAAATATTATGGGAAAATAGGATTTACTTGTGGGTTGGAATAAGATTTATTCTAAAAAATGTAAAATCGGATAAAATATAGAATCACTTATTTTTTGGGGGAATTTCCATACCATATTTATACCACATGAGAATCTATCATTAACAATAATTGATTTGGATCCATCGTAATAGAAAATACAAGTATACAACAATTTAAGGGATATAATTTTAAAATATTTTTTAATTTTCAAATTTAGATACCTCCTTTCATGATTATATGGTTCAAACCACATAGATGAGTATATACATGTTTGGGATACACTGCCTTCTATATTTGAAGACATGTAAAAAAGAGAGCAGCACATCCATGTAACCTCTATATCCTAGAAGATGTTTAGAGATACAGTTTATGGAAGAATTAATAATTTCTTCAATGCTTTTTCTTTATACAATTCTAGATAATTCTTGGTTTTTCCCCTTTTCATAAATCATATGAAATTGGTTGTTTCAGAATTATTTTATTTGGTTTGAGGAAAAATTGGGTGTTTCATTTCCTTCTTGATTCGTGGTTCCACTTTAGATTTGGTTTAGATAATGATTTTGTCACTTCTGTAAGGAACTTAGAGTAGAAGACTGAGATGGTATGGCTTGGCCATTGGTTCCATGCCCATGAATATTTCCATGGGACTATTTTCCGAGTGGCCATGCTCTGGTTTAGGGCATTAACATGATATAGATACTAGGGAGTGGTGGAATCGGTAATTTGATTGGGTTTTGCTATGTGGTTTATTTTGGTTGTTTTTTTGGATCTAGTGGTTTCTCACTTTCTCATTGAAAATGATTTGATAATAAATTAAAATAAATAATTTTCATTCTGTCAATGAATCAAATATAAATACTCAACAAGGAATATAATACATGGTGATATGATTTTGGTTCCCTCTATTGGTACCTTATCATGTCAACCTATCAATTGGAAAAATCAATCCCAAAATACCTCCCTATACTAAATAACACTTAATGATCCCAATATTTATAATACATATAATTCTTTACATCCATTATATCTCTTAATTTCCCTATTTATCAACCTACATCCCTAATCTAGCCCATTTCCACACAAAAATTAACACACCATCCAAAACACTAGATCAATCTTTTAAAATATCTTTATAAACCACCTTGATCTATCACCTATCTACCATAACCGCTGTTAGGTATAAAAAAATATAATTTACCTTATAAAAATATTTTAAACCTAACTAATACTAGGAATATTACTTTTAAATGATCTTGAATGTACAGAGATGTGGATCCTTTCACACCATAAAATCCATCACTGAACCCCTCATCAAAACCATCCCCATCTACATAACGAACCCAAAAATAAACCAGTAAAATATCAGATCACTCCTCTTTATGTTTGGAATAATAATAGAAAAAACATAAAATATAAATTTATGAAAAATTAAGAAAATCCTATCACTATTCTTAAATTCAGGAGATGATAAAAAGAGAGAGAATATGTGACTGATGAGAATGGATGACAATTTATGAAGATATTTAGTTTATTTTTCATTGTGATTAAATTAAATTACATGCATTTTCCTTAAATAATTACCCTCATCTTCTCCTAAAATAAATTTTTAATTATGGAACATCATTTTCCCACCCTTAACCTAATATTAAATAGAAGGATATTTAAAAATTCCTCTATATTGATTTGATTTGAATTCCAAAATGTGAATATTGAGATACATTAAATGATTATGTATATAATTATTTAACATTATATTATTCATAAAACTATTTTTTAATTATTCAAGAGTTTTGTGTAAAAAATAATCTATAATGGTTGGATACAATATGGGAATGGATGTATAAGAAGAGGTTAAAAATGGTAGTGGAATAAATGAAAAATTAGAGTTTTCATTCAGTAATAATAGAAATTTGATAACTATGGAGAATTAGTTGGTTGAAATTTTATGATTTTAAATTAATTATTTTTTTATTTCTATATTTTATAGTTTCTATACTGACTAAAAGATTAATCATGTTTAGAATCCCTTTTATGATGTTTTTATTATGTATAAGAAAATGTACATGATGGGGGAATTTGAGGGCTCCAATTTGTGAATATATTTTAAGCATATATTTATTTATTAATAGTAGGAACACTACATAAATATGGTTGTTTTTATTATTACTAGATTGAATGGAGCTTAAGGATGGTGTTAGGGTTTTTTATAGAAATATCAGAATATTATTAAATATTTAGTCAATAATATATTTCATCATGGAACAATAGGACAGGAACAAATACATTGAATAGAATACCTAGAGGGAGTCTTGATGTATGATATTCTCTTAACCCGTATAAGTGTTCACATGATGATATATATAAGGATAAATTAATATAATTTCATGTAACCAAATAGACAACGTCACAATGAATATAAGAAAAGTAATAATGAAATATATAAGAAATATAAAATATTATTATGGAATAAATTTTTTTACCCGCTCTTATTGTATAAAAATGCCCTAGGGATATAACCAATCCAAAAATCATTAGATAACTATACATGGAAAGAATAATTCAACAATAATAGAAATATTTCAAGATAGTCTGGTAGTGATACAGGAATATTATATACTGATGTTATGATATGGTATGAACCCTTGAGAGAAATAAATTGTTCTTAGAAATTCATATTGTATGAAATAATCACTTGATTTCTGAAAGTTTATTTTGGGGAAATGTTTTTTGTTTCAAGTGAATAATATGGTTGTTACATGAAAACAGGTACTACACTAAAATTATTTTATATGTTGGTTTCCATTAGAAGATATAATAAATTACATTCCAAATTATATGAATTCATGTTACAAACTAATGAAGATGATTTTTCTTGAGTAGATTAAAAATCAATCATTATGGTCCAATAACCTTTTACGTTGAATTAAAATAAATTAAATGATTATAATTTTAAATTATATTTTATGATTTTTAAATGTCTCATCATAATTTATGAGATATTTGATTCTTGAAAAAAAGACATTGAACCACCACATCATAGATACTAACCTTTCAGGATGAATGAGGTAACCGAGTGATAATACACAATATGTATTCTTTTATATCTGTCTCTTGAATCCATAATTATTATTCTTATATTGTGATTTGAACAAGGTATGTAAATATTATATGTAAGTTGAATTATAATATAGTGGTAATTCTTATTCAAAAAATTTCTATTTTGATTGAGTACGTTCATAAATATTATCATTACAATATCATATATTATACTATTATTTCATTAATTCATAAATTTTATGGTTGACGATAGAGGTTCATACCCCCCCCCCAATGAATATTATGTAGTTCCTTTATATTTTGTTAGATACCATCCATTTTATATTGGGAGAAATTTGAGATAAATAAGGCACATGATAGGTGGTGATGAAACCATAGATCAAGTTTATGGACTAATATTCTAGCAACTCACCACACCTGATTCATTGACACTATCTCACCAAAGGATCATACCAATTTATATTGAGTTGGGATTGGTGTATATTCTTCTTTCTCAAACCATTTCCTTTCAACATCATATCATTAACCCTCAGATTCTATTTTTATGTTGGGGTGTTTAGTGGTTACATAATGGTTTTGATTTGTAATGGATGTTGATCATGTATAGGTCACACATAACCAATAAGGATTCATTTCTAAAAACAGTAGTTTTAAAGAATGATATATTTTTATACAAATTCATATTAAGGTAGAATATTTAATGTTTATTATAAAGTTAATCAATGAAATGTTTCTTGGATTTTTATATTTCAATTAATAATAAATGAGATTTACATATGCAAGTTTCTTAAATTAATAAAAAGATTAGGTAATTAATGTAGAAAAAGTGGATTTGAAAATAAGAAAATCATTTTTAATGAACCGGCATGGGTCGACCTAACCCATTACCTAATCTGGTATGCCACAATGACCAAACTATATTCTCGATCATCACGGGAATTCCACAGGCACTAGACATAACAAATTTCCTCTTTAGAATGGTTTCACCCATGATAAACTAGCTAAACTATCCATGAAATGGGAAAACCACCACAACATCATTAGTGACAACATAATGCTAAATAATCATCAAGATAAATGAAACATGGACTAAATAGATACCATAATCAGTCCTATAAATCATATACAAAACATTCCTTAATGAGATGTATACATTGTATCTCTTGTCAAATACCAAAATTAAAAATAATATGAAAAATAACTATAATCATTTATACTTATATCTCGAAAGAACATACATCAATAGAGTTAATCATAAGATACCCATATGAGACCATATCTCCTCCATTATAAAAATAGATGATTGTATTAATGATGATCCACCAATGTACATTGTCATGTTGGCTTTTCCTATTTCCATCAAAATAATGTCAACATAACCCAAATAGAATATATATTGTCTGATGCACAAGGATGAGTATGATACCATCATGAATCCATTTTAATTTTCAAAAACTATCAAAAGTAATAAAATAATTTCAAAAATCAGTTTCAAAACTATTCCACTTGAAAAAAAATTCACTAAAACACATATTTTGTATACCATTATTTTTATTTTAAAAAAATTAGTTATTAAAAAAACTATTAACATTAATCTAATAATTAAACATTGTCATACATCACAACATGATCTATACACCAAACTAAAAATAACAATGTTTTTCATAAACATCAATACAAAATATGTAAATAAATTTAAATAGACACAAAACGTGATAAAAAATCTATCGTAGAAATATCATAATTCATAAAAGCATATAAATACTCCCAGCTTGAGTAAGACATACCAATGGCTCTAATCACAAGGGTAACATTTTATTGAGACTAATACAATTTTTTTAGTCAGATAAACCTAGTAGAATCTCTCATGGTCTTACCCCTGACAAACTCCATGACCTCTCATGGTCTCTTGGCCAAACAAGTGGAATATCTTAGTGTCTTCCTACCAAAGACTCTCACAGTACTATGGACAACCAAAAAAGATATCTTAGTCATTCTATTATGGGCTCTTATGGTCCCTTTGATAACCCCCAGTCACACCCTAGGTATTCCCATGTGATACTAAATTTTAATCAAAATATCATCACATGTGCCACACATCGAAATTCATTTCACAAGACACTTTAATAAAATCATTTTCAAATTTTATAAAAAAATATTCACATGGTAATATAATATATATATCTTAATTAAAAATACATTTGATACCTTAAAACCACTTTAATACATTTTATCATACTCTTAGAGTTCCCTTAAACCAACCCCCATTTGGAAAAATCACTTTAAACATCTAGAATCCAATCCAATCCATAGAACACAATAAACATGGTAAAAGAAAGAACTTTAAATGATTTAGCTATAAATTTTAAAAATATAAACCAATGGTGGTTTAGAATTTTTTTGAAAGCCATGGAATATTATATTAAATAGAGACACTTATATTGAAAATGGTTCTACACTCATCGTTTTCAAACCTAACCACTCATAGTAGGAAGGATAATTCCTCATAAAACTAATCGAGATAAAATAAAACCAAAAATACATTAAAATAGTATGTTTAGTTGTCCAACCATATTGGGTTCCAAAAATCCATAAAATGGATGATACAACCTAAGATGATCATTTCATAAATAAAACTCAAAGAAATAGGCTTAACATTTTCCACAATACCATGGATATAAGATAATCCACCCAAATAGAGAAGATGAACCATCAACACCATGGGGAATGTGTTATTCACAGAATAGATGAAAATTGAGACAAAGGTTGTGAAAATCCATCAAGGTTATTTTGGTAAACTCTCAAAATTTTAATATGATTGATAACACAGACAATTTTTGCACAAGGTTAGGGGTACCACGAACCAACCATGAGGGATCTAGTGACTCACAAAAATAGGCCACATAATTAATCCTATAATTTTAATAAATTTAGAAACCATTCCCCAACCCTGAAAATTACACATTTTAAATACTAGCATCCTCTCACTATTATCCACTTGGTTATTAAAGTTGTGTGAAAACTATACACCTTAGGATATTTCCCCTAAAAATCATTATTTGACATCTACCACATATAAAATCCAAAAAAAAAACTAGAGGATAATAAAAAATACATATCATTGACCCGTCGAGTGTCAAAGACTCCATAAAAATCCACATTATTTCCCAAAAAATATTCAAGAATGTTTATAAGAAAATAGGTGAGGTCGCTCATCCCTCTACAATAATTATAACTTCCATGTCTCCTAAAAATCACCATCAAATTTATTTATGACATGGAGGAATGAGAAATAATTTCTATGTGGCACAAAATTATGATAATCCAAAACCCAGATAGGCTGCTCCACAACATTCGTATCAATCTCAAACTCTAAATTTTCCTAATTTAATAAATAAGATGATTTCATATAAATGTTAATTTTTTTGTGTGTGTGATTTATAGGTGAATAATTTTATAATGATTTAAATATGTGATTAATAGGGGTCCTAAATTAATTTTCTCTAGAACTATCTCCCTTATTCCTCTCTAATTTCTTCCTTCATCCCCTCGTATTTATTTCCTCACTCCACCATATCAGTATGACTCCATTAGCAGCCATTTTAATCCCTTAGTGGATCTTATCATAGGATATCATCTATGATCTATTTCAAAGTAGTTATTATTTCATTGGGATTTTTTCAGATGGGATTTCTGATAGGAGGTGGCTTCATAATTTATGTTTGGTAGTTATTCTATGGTTTTATCTATTTTTTATCCTTGAATGCTTTAAAAACGGTTATGTCTTCATGATTCTATCACTTCACTCTTAGTTGGACATTTCTGGTGGCTTCAAGGATGATTCAGTATATGATGTTACTGATGTCTGTGGTGTTCTAGGATGTTGGTCTTGTCTTCAAATTGAGTTTTACTGGCTCTCATCTGTTGACCCTTATTGAGGGAATGATGGAACCCTTGATTTTATTTACAGTTTCTAGGACATGTGGGGTTTTTGGTATGGATTGTATTCTTATTCCTGCCAGCTTGAAAATCTACACTAGATTTTAAATCCAGTTCTCCTCTCCCAGTTGGTCAGGTATGTTATTTTAAAATAATGTATTGGGATGTGATCAATGAATGATATACTGTGTTTAAATAATCTCAACCTACATTGGATCAGTCCATTAATAATTCTATTGTTACTATTTTAATGGTTTTTTATTATTTTTATTTGTATTTCTTTTGTGTCTGGTCTGTTGTTTATGTCATGGATGCTGATGTTGGTAGGATTCTCTCATAAAATATTCTGATGTTAATAAGTGTGATTGAGATTTTGGTTATTCTGATCAAGGATTATAAGGCACCCATGATGGTATTCTTGTGATGTTGAATCATGGTGGTTCATGACTCCGATGATGATTTGGAGTTACAGGAATGATATGACGGTTATGGTGATGTTGGCGTATATGTCAACATGAAATGATGATGATGAATCATACATCTTGTTTCCTCGATTCACATAAGGATCAAGGATTGAGTGTTTTTTAAATTTTAAATTTGAATTTTGATTATGGATTTTGGGATTTTTTGTGTGGTTTCATGTTAATTTTCTACAATTTTTTTCATATAAGCATTCTTACTTCACTATAAAGTATATATTTTTAAAATTTATAAAAAATATTTGATTTTATAGATCGATTCATATGATATATAATTGACTAGGGAACATGGAATATGTCATGTATCGTGTTTAGGAATGATAGAATCTCCAACAAATATGTTACCATCCTAATACACTTCACAACATGAAAACCCCCAACATTATATGGCGGTAATCATCCTACATTCCCAAGTTATGGTGTCACAATTGATCATATACCTAAAAATACACTTAATCACCCACCTAAATCAACACTGGTAAATGAATTCAGTAATCAAACCACCTTTGGTTACTCTGATCTATCTCAAATACTTCATAATTTGTTTTTCTATATTTGTCATCTCCTATGTGAAACTCAGTTTCAATAATAAATTCTCACTCACCTCTTACCAACCTTGTAGGGACTAACATGATTTCCAATATAATTACTCAAATGGGGCCATCCTAGTCAAGTATTTATAACTATTATTACATTTGAACTCATCATATGATATAATCCTTTAACATGAACATCTATAATGAAGCACACATAGTCGTAACATATCCTGAGAGACGGTTTGGTCCACTCTGACATAATATAAATCAAGGGCCTACACGTGGTGATCAAAATCATATTACCTCCTAAATACACTTATATTTCCTTCAAAACCATGAATTGAAATGAGTATACAATTGTAAAACTATACTTCATAGAACTCTATAAATTCTAAAAACATCTTTAACATATAGGAGTATGAGGTAATATTCCATTGTCTACTCTCTCGTGGAAATAATGTTGGATGATTTCATAAAGAGATCGAAAATCCACAATATGGTTTATTTTCCACATAGATCCAGAGGTAAACCAACCAAAACATCATTAAAGATATCATACAACTTAAACAGTATGATGGAAATAGGATATAAAAAACCAATTATTCACTAATGCTTTGAATGTTTTTTTCGCATGATTGTCATTGGAAAAAAGAATCAGACTCTACATATCTCATATGGACCCATAAAAACATAACCCATGAGGTTATAAAACATCTTATTTTACATCAGGATCATGGCCTAAACAAAAACATATGATACAAACATCACCTTATGTATCAATCTCAATGAAACCCCCAATCATTTTCTCAAAAAAAATGAACCATTTGGAGACTTAGACCAGTCACCCAAGGTCTCCCCATTAATTATAATGATACTAATCTATTAGAACTCAGGGGTGGATAGCTACCCAATACAAATATGATCAATTATATAGTTATTTTCTTCAAAACTATATAAAAACCCCACTACACCTTTTTCACCTCTAGAATCAGATCATCAAACAAACTCATCGGCCCCTACTCATCTATTGATTCATGAACAACATGCATTAGATTATTCTTACTCAATGCATTAGTAACAATGTGTAACATCCCATGTAAGTAATGAATAATAGATATTTTATCTATGTCTATTAATGAATTAGATAGTGTTTTAGAGGCTTAAAATGAAAATTAATCCAATCTTAAGCATGGAATACACTAATATTTTTAAAAGATTGTTTTACTGCCTTTGATAGCAAAACAATTTTGAATCTATCTTTTGAAAATTTTATAAACTATGTATGTCAAAATAAACTTATTCTTTATGATTGGGACATCAAAATTTACTTTGTGTGAATTTTTGGTATTTTTCTAACAATGTTCATTTTTTAATGAATAGTGGAAAATACTGCATTTTACATCAAAATCGCGTTTTAATCTAATTTATTTATATGATTAGATTATCTTGTGAATTGGTTTTGAAGTTAAATTAGAATACATTTTTACCATTTAATCCAATGGTTGTCATTGGAATCAATTTCAATTTGAAATTGGACTTAAGCTGGTGTCAATCTTTTGATACTTATTATTTCATAAAAACACATTATTTGTCATAACAGTGGTAATTAATTATTAAATTAATTAATGTGACTTATATGTTTTGAATTTTGTAAAATAGACTTCATTTTTGAATTCGGAATATCAAATATAGCTTAGGGTGATTTTTTGGTAATTTTCTGAAAAACTTCAATTTTTGATGAATAGTGAAACCACTAAGTGGTAGTTAAAGAAACTGATTTTTCGTTTAAATGATACTTTTCCACTTTTGTGTTCTGAATTTCAAAAGTCCGACATAAATGGTTGTCATTAGTATGTAAAATGTGTTTCAATGGGTTGAAAATAATTTTTTGGTGAATAGTTACTTTTTTTCATTAATCGCTATTAGAGGTAATTAGTGTAATTTAAGGTAAAAATGATATTATAAAAATGTGAAAACACAATTACACTTGTCTTACACCTATTGGGTGAGTCATGGCCGACCACGAAAACCCATTGGGTTGATTTAGGGGACCCCATGGAGCCACTTGGGTGAGATAATGACTTTAATGCCTTTTTTTAAATAAAGGTGAAAATGACAATAACATAAATTGTTTTACTAAAACAATTTTTAGAAGTGGTTATACTAATCATATTTTTTTCTATAAATATTCATTAGAAATATAAATATATTTCCTACATCATATTATTATTTTTATAATTTTTAGACATTAAATAAATTAAATTATTTATGACATCATGATGATGCAGCGATGACCTCATTATTTAATGATTTAAATAAAATGGAAAGATAATGTAATATCTAAGACCTAAACTTGTCCAAAAACTGTTGGATGGGAATATTTCTAAGCCTTATCATCGTATATTCTAAATATATCAATGTGGGACCTTAGAAATTCGAAGCACTTTTGAAAATAAAATAATAGTTTCATGATTTCCAAAAGTGCCCCTCCTCTCCTCTTATAAAAGGTCCCCACCTCTACCTCATTTCACACACTCCTCAAGCCTTTGGATCGGCCATCCCCTGCCCATTTTCTCTCTCCACATCCCTCTCCTCATCCTAGAGGATTCCCTTTGGGCAGAATCCTTTCAAAGGAAGCCTTTTGGCTCAAATCAAAAGGAGTTACACTTTTAAAGGTAATTCTTTCTCTCATGTTCATTTGTTTTATTTTGCTTCTCCAACCCCCTAAACTCCTTTTATTTACTTCTTTTGTAAAAACACCAGTATCTTAAATATACTAGGATGGTGTTATAAGAATTATTCGAGATACACTCTCACACAACTACATCAAATGGTTAAAGAACATACAGTTTCCGTGGATGGCGAAATTCTGCCTCCCGAAACGATGATTGTTCAATACTCATCTAACAACTTCAAAGGTGGCCATTATGATGTCACTATTTTTATATATGATATATAATATGTTTATTCTTTCCTTAATCTTCTTTAATTTTCATTTATGGCATACCACTATTGTTTCCATTATGGGTAAACACGATATCTTCATTTTAGGAAGTGCGGACTACCGCCCCCTGAAAGTGATTTGATTCGTCAATACCATATGTGGGATGTGTAAAGGATATAGTTAATGATATTATATATGTTATTATACTGGAATTATAATATACTCTTATATCATTATGATTCCATTCCAGAAAATACAAAATAGAAATGGAAGTAGCGTTCATGCGTTCGTACGGCTTACCGTCTCCATGAACGGTGCATTTCATTTCTTACCTCTGAATGTGATGTAATATTATAAATACATGTATATGATGAATATATATGATATATATGTTATCCAAATCATTAATATCATTCTTTATATAACTAACTTTTGACCAAATTAACAACATGTAAGTGTAAGAAATGTATTTTTGACTTAAGAACCAAATACCGAAAAATGAACATTATTAACTGAAATGATTAAATGATGTTCATAACATGGTATAAAAGGAATAATGAACTTGAAAAAGGTTCTTAAGCAAGTATAGATTAACTGAAGTTTGTTATTCAGGAGATAAATAACGGTCAGGTCAAGTCGGATACGAGGTTTGGGACTTCGTCTCAATCTCCTTTCATTGAGGCATATTTTGTTTTATACACAACTTTCTTTTATACGGTGTATAAACCCCTTTGACTTTTACACTTATTCAAATGGAATCATTTTTACATGAAGCGTTTTACTAAACGACAAAAGGGAATGTTTTTCTTGTCGTACGTATGCGGCGACAACGACTTATCCGCCGCCGTGACCATTATTTGAGTTTCGGCTTCCTCTACAAGCCATACCCTTTTTTTAAATGAAAAATAAATACCATGTTTTAATTTTCATTTATTTTGGTATTGAAAATGGTTTTCATGATGTTTTTATATCAATGTGTTGTATTGAAATCTTGTGATTGAAAGGTGGAAATGTTATGTTTCCATTATGGACGTTTTATTTTATACGATTATGTTGAGGTTCTTGGGCATTATTATGAAGACGGGTGGTTCCGTGATAAACTAAGGGTGGGTGAGCCCGATATAGCTCTCAAATGCATTGGGTAACGCGAAGGAGTGAAACGTTAAGGTTTCTCTGAAGAGATTTAGGGAATATAATGTGATGGGTATTCCAAACGTAACCAAGAGGGTTACTCCCTATGTAAGAATGTTATGAATTCCTCAAGTTACCTTTATCTCCTATGATTTCTATGATTGATTTTATGAGGAATGTTAAAGTGCCAATGTTTTATGGGTAAATTATGATTTCATTCTTATGTATATATGAACTCATGTTTCCTTTCCATATTTTTTTTATAATCCCATACTGAGTTTTTATACTCATACCAAGTATTTGAAATGTTTTTCACAGGTCAAGGGAAAGGTACATGATAAGATCATAGAGTCAAGGATGTGTCAAGAAAGAATCCATGTTTTATTTTCAATATGTTTCCATTGATGGGAAAAAAGAATACTATCTTTTATTGTAACCACTTTGTTTAAATGTTGGTTGTAATGCATGTTTTAAGATCTAATTCTCTAAAACTCTAAACCTGAAAAGATCCTCAACGTGTAATCTTGTGATAACTCAAGATTATGTAAGGTTTAAGGCTGAGGCTTTATAGTTGGTATCAGAGGTCAGTTTAGATAACTTTAGGAGTTAAGATTTTATTAGATGTTTATCCAAAAATATTTTTTTTGAAATGATATAGCATTTGAAGATTACCATGTTGCTTCATCTAAGACATGTTTGTTCAGAATGGTTTTCCGCAGAGGAAATAGGGAAGTAATGCTATGAAGGCATACAAAAGGAAATAACCTTCCGAATCAGCATCCTGAGATGGTCAGAATTGGAACTGAACAGTTTGTTGCAGTGATGGCACAGTTGACTCAGGCTATAAATGGTAGTGGTATCCATGTACGAGATCAGCCAGATCAACCGCAGAGGAACATGTCAGTGGTGGAACATTTCATGAGGCAACATCCGCCATCATTCAGAGGATCATCTGACCCTGTGTTAGCTGAAGGGTGGATTAAAGCACTGGAGAAGATTTTCGATGTCATGGGGTGTTCAAACAATCAAAAGGTTAGTCTTGCTATTGACCGTTTGGAGGGTGAAGCAGATCAGTGGTGGTCGATGGTTAAAAATATCAGGGACGTTGATGAGATTGATGCTCTCGACTGGGATGAATTCAAAAGTATGTTTCTTGAGAAGTATTTTCCTAAGGCTGTTCGAATTAGGATGGAAAAGCAATTCTTGGAATTGAGGAAAGAGGAAGAATCAGTGGCTACCTATAAAGAAAGGTTCACTTGATTGGCAAGGTATGCTCCAAATTTTATCCGAGACCTTGATAGTAAAATCAATCATTTTTACTCAGGATAAAAGCCAAAATATCTAAGGGCATTAGCTTCTCGAGAGTTTAAAAGTTATGAAAAGCTTGTTCGATGTGTTGAGAAGGTGGAAATGGAGTTTGTCGATGACCAAGTGTTCTATAACAACTAGTAGAAGAAGAGACCGGGGTGGTAGGAGAGAGGTAAGAATTCTTCAAAAAAGTCTGATGGTAAGAAAACTAAGTTTCCAGTTTGTGATAAATGTGGCAAAAGGCATGCTGGGGAATGTCTTATGAATTCTAGAAAGTGCTACTGATGTGGTAAGATGGGACATAAGGCTCGTGATTGCACTGAAAAGGATCAAGGTGAAGGTAAGACCAAATTTGATTTACAGTTAGTGAAATGTTATAAGTGCAATGAGATGGGTCACTATGAAAATGAGTGTCCGACAAAGAGATTGAGTGATGGGAAGCTGTTGGACACCAAGAAGAAAGGGGTGGTGAAATCTTTTTCCACTACTTCGGCAGATGTCGGGCCATCAAATGAATTTGTATCAGGTACTTTGTTTGTTTTTTCAGATTATGCTAGATTGTTGTTTGATTCGGGGTCTACACATTCATTCATCTCTGAAACCTTTTCTAAAAAAATGGGAATACCATCTCAAGAAATGACTCCTGAACTTGTGGTAAAAACACCTGGGGGAAATGTTGAGGCAAAAAGAATTTATAATAATCTTCCTATCCATATCTGTGGAAGGAACCTACTTGCAAACCTTATTGTTCTACTCTAGTAGAGTTTGATGTTATCCTGGGTATGGATTGGCTCTCTATTTACCATGCTATGATTGACTGTAGATCTAAAGAAGTTTCTTTTCAGAATGAAATTCAGTTTGTGTACAAGAATGAACCCTTACTGTTGATAACTTATCAAGAGGCCAAGAAACTTTTAAATGATGGAAATGAATGTTACCTTTCACACATCGTTGAAAATAATAGAACTGTTCAGATTAATGATGTGCCAGTGGTAAATGAGTATCCTCATGTTTTTCCAGATGAGTTGCCTGGAATAATACCAAATCGAGAAGTTGAGTGTACCATTGACTTAGTTCCTGATGCTAATCCAATTTCAAAACCCCCTTATCGAATGACTCAAATTGAACTTTTAGAGTTGAAGGAGCAATTGCAAGATTTATTAGAGAAAGGTTTCATTCGACCTAGCACATCACCATGGGGTTCTCTTGTATTATTTGTTAAAAAGAAATATGGTTCTATGAGACTTTTCATTGATTATAGAGCCTTGAATAATATCATTGTTAAGAAAAAATATCTTTTGCCTCATATCGATGATTTGTTTGATCAGCTCCAGGGAGCTCAGTTTTTTTTCAAAGATTGACTTGAGATCGGGGTACCATCAGCTGAAGGTAAAGGAGGCAGATATTCCGAAGACCGCGTTCCGTACGAGATATGGCCATTATGAATTTGTAGTAATTCCTTTTTGGCTAACCAATGCACCTGCTGTATTCATGGACTTAATGAAATGAATTTTCCATGAGTTCTTGGATTAGTTTGTGGTGGTTTTCCTTGATGATATTTTGGTGTTTTATAAAATTAAATAGGAGTATGAAATACATTTAAGGGTTATCGTTCAAACATTAAATGAAAAGAAACTGTATGGAAAATTCAACAAGTGTGAGTTTTGGTTGCAACAAATTTCATTCCTTGGTCATATTGTTTCTAAAGATGGAATAACTGTTGATCCTGCAAAAACAAAAGTTGTGAAAGAATGGCCAAGACCCACAAATGTAACCGAGAATTCATAGCTTCCTTGGTTTGGCAGGCTATTACCGAAGGTTTGTTAGAAATTTTTCACGATTATCTAGTCCAATGACTAAGCTAACTCGGAAGGGTGTTAAGTTTATCTGGACAAAAGAATGTGATGATTGTTTTCAGGAATTGAAAATAAGATTGGTGAATGCTCCAGTTTTGAAACTACCTTCCAGGAATGGTAAGTTTGTTATATACAGTGATGCTTCATTGAAAGGACTTGGTTGCTTCCTAATGCAGAATGATCAGGTAATTTCTTATGCTTCACGACAGTTGAAAACTCATGAGGTAAATTACCCTACACATGATTTGGAATTAGCTGATGTTGTTTTTGCTTTAAAAATTTGCAGGCATCATTTGTATGGAGTAAAGTGTAAAATATATACTTATCAAAAAAGTTTAAAGTATATATTCACTCAGAAAGAGTTAAACATGAGACAGAGGAGATGGCTGGAATTAATCAAGGATTGTGATTGTACAATTCATTACCATCCGGGAAAAGAAAATAAAGTGGCTGATGCTTTGAGTAGAAAAAGTAATGCTTTATTAGCAATGTTGCATTTGGAACGTGATCCTTTGGTTAGGTATTTGATGATCTTTGGCATAGAAGTTGTTGGAGCAGGGAGTCCTTCTGTTTTGATTCAGGTATCAGTGAGATCTTCTCTATCAGGCAGAATCAAGCAACCACAGAAGCAAGACAATGAGTTCCAGAAAAAGGTAGAACTGGTTCAGAAAGGTAAGTTTCCTGAATTCAACATTGATAATGATTGTGTTTTGAGATTTGGGAAGAGATTGTGTGTGTCTTGTGATTCACAGTTGAAGAGAGATTTGTTATGTGAAGCTCATAGTTCTCCATTTTCAGTTCATCCGGGAAGTACTAAGATGTATAGAGACATGTGGGAGTATTACTGGTGGGATGGAATGAAAAGGGATATTGCTGATTTTACTGTGATGTGTTTTACATGTCAATAGGTTAAAGCAGAGCGGCAGTTACCGAATGGGATGCTTCATCCTTTACCAGTGCCAGAGTGGAAATGGGAGAATATATCCATGGACTTTGTTGTGGGATTACTGAAGACATCTCGAGGTAATAATGAAATCTGGGTTATTGTTGATCGCTTGACCAAATCTACTCATTTCCTTGCTATACGAGATACTGTCTATCTTGATCAACTTTCCCGTTTATATCATAAAGAGATAGTCAGGTTACATGGAGTTCCTCTCTCCATTGTATCTGATCGTGATCCCAGGTTCACTTCTAACTTTTAGAAAGGCCTTCAGAAGTCGTTGGGTACTGAATTAAATTTTAGTACATCTTTTCATACTCAATCAGATGGGCAATCAGACCAAAAAATTAAGACCTTGGAGGATATGCTACGATCTTGTTCGATGGATTATCCAGGAATTTGGGACCAACATCATTCTTTGGTTGAATTTTCATATAATAACAGTTTTCATTCTAGTATACAGATGGCACCATTTCAGGCATTATATGGGAAGCGGTGTCGAACTCCATATTTCTGGGATGAAGTGGGTGAAAGGAAGTCGATGGGACCATAAATGGTAGAAGAGTTGGCAGAAAAAGTTCAGTTGATTCAGAAGCACATGAGAACAGCTCAGAGTAGGCACAAAAGTTATGCAGACAACAGGAGGAAGGATCTATCCTTTGAGGTAGGTGATCATGTTTTTCTCAAAGTATCACCATGGAAAAGTGTAATGCGATTTGGTAAGAAAGGAAAGATGAGTCCAAGGATCATTGGACCATATGAAATTCTGGAGAGAGTTGGATCAGTTGCTTACCGAGTGGCTTTACCTCCGAGTTTATCTCAGGTACACAATGTTTTTCATGTTTCGATTTTGAGAAAGTACATGCCATATCCATCTCATGTTTTGAGTCCAGAGGTAGTTCAGCTGGAAGAGAACCTATCTTGTGAGGAACAACCGGTCCAGATTCTTGACCACAGGGAGAAAGTGTTACGAAATAAAGTGATTCACCAGGTAAAGTTTTTTTGGAAAAACCACATGATTGAAGAGGCAACATGGGAATCTGAAAATGCAATGAGCGATAAGTACCCCCATTTATTCGATAAGTAAATAAATTGCGGGGACGTAATTTTCTAAATGGGGGAAGGATGTAACATCCCAAGTAATGAATAATAGATATTTTATCTATGTCTATTAATGAATTAGTTAGTGTTTTAGAGGCTTAAAATGAAAATAAATCCAATCTTAAGCAAGGAATACACTAATATTTTTAAAAGACTGTTTTACTGCCTTTCATGGCAAAACAATTTTGAATCTATATTTTGACAATTTTATAAACTATGTTTGTCAAAATAAACTTATTCTTTATGATTGGGACATCAAAATTTACTTTGTGTGAATTTTTGGTATTTTTCTGACAATGTTCATTTTTTAATGAATAGTGGAAAGTACTGCATTTTACATCAAACCTGTTTTTAATCTAATTTATTTATATGATTATATTATCTTTTGAATTGGTTTTGAAGTGAAATTAGAATATATTTTTACCATTTAATCCCATGGTGGTCGTTGTAATCAATTTCAATTTGAAATTGGACTTAAACTGGTGTCAATCTTTTGCAACATATTATTTCATCAAAACACGCTATTTGTCATAACAGCGGGAATTAATTATTAAATTAAATAATTTGACTTATATGTTTTGAATTTTGTAAAATAGACTTCATTTTTGAATTCGGAATAACAAATATAGCTTAGGGTGAATTTTTGGTAATTTTCTGAAAAACTTCAATTTTTGATGAATAGTGAAACCACTAAGTGGTAGTTAAAGAAACTAATTTTTCGTTTAAATGAAACTTTGCCACTTTTGTGTTCTGAATTTAAAAAATCCAACATACATGGTTTTCATTAGTATGTACAATGTTTTTCAATGGGTTGAAAATAATTTTTTGGTGAATAGTAACTTTTTTTCATTAATCGCGATTAGAGGTAATTCGTGTAATTTAAGGTAAAAATGATATTATAAAAATGTGAAAACACCCTGACACCTGTCCTACACCTATTGGGTGAGTCATGGCTGACCAAAACAACCCATGGGTCGATTTAGGGGACCCCATGGATCCACTTGGGTGAGATAATGACTTTATTGCCTTTTTTTAAATAAAGGTGAAAATGTCACTAACATAAATTGTTTTACTAAAACAATTTTTAGAAGGGGTTATACTAATAATATTTTTGTCTATAAATATTCATTAGAAATAAAAAAAGATTTCATATATCATATTATTTTTTTTATAATTTTTAGACATTAAATAAATTAAATTATTTATGACATCATGATGATGCTGCGATGACCTCAATATTTAACGATTTAAATAAAATGGAAACATAATGTAATATCTAAGACCTACACTTGTCCAAAAACTATTGGATGGGAATATTTCGAAGCCTTATCATCATATCTTCTAAATATATCAATGTGGGACCTTATAAATTCGAAACACCTTTGAAAATAAAATAATAGTTTCATGATTTCCAAAAGTGCCCCTCCTCTCCTCTTATAAAAGGCCCCCACCTCTACCTCATTTCACACACTCCTCAAGCTTTTGGCTCGGCCATCCCATGTCCATTTACTCTTTCCACATCCATCTCCTCATCCTAGAGGATTCTATTTTGACAGAATCCTTTCAAAAGAAGCCTTTAGGCTCAAATCAAAAGGAGTTACACTTTTAAAGGTAATTCGTGCTCTCATGTTCATTTGTTTTATTTTTCTTCTCCAACCCCCTAAACTCTTTTTATTTACTTCTTTTGTAACAACCCCAGTATATTCAATATACTATGATGTTGTTATAAGATTTATTCGAGCTAAACTCTCACACAACTACATCAAATGGTTAAAGAACATACGGTTTCCGTGGATGGCGAAATTCTGCCTCCCGAAACGATGATTGTTCAATGCTCATCTAACACCTTCAAAGGTGGCCATTATGATGTCACTATTTTTATATATGACATATAATATGTTTATTCTTTCCTTAAGCTTCTGTATTTTTCATTTATGTCATACCACTATTGTTTCCATTATGGGTAAACACGATATCTTCATTTTATGAAGTGCGGACTACCGCCCCCTGAAAGTGATTTGATTCATCAATACCATATGTGGGATATGTAAAGGACAAAGTTAATGATATTATATTTGTTATTATACTGGAATTATAATATACTCTTATATCATTATGATTCCATTCCAGAAAATACGAAATAAAAAAGGAAGTAGCATTCATGCGTACGTACAGCTTACCGTCTCCATGAACGGTGCATTTCATTTCTTACCTCAGAATGTGATGTAATATTATAAATACATGTATATACTGAATATATATGATATATATGTTATCCAAATCATTAATATCATTCTGTATATAATGAACCTTTAACCAAATTAACAACATGTAAGTGTAAGAAGTGTATTTTTGACGTAAGAACCAAATACCGACAAAATGAACATTATTAACTTAAATGATTACCTGATGTTCATAACATGGTATAAAAGGAATAATGAACTTGAAAATGGTTCTTAAGCAAGTAGAGATTAACTCAAGTTTATTATTCAGGAGATTAAAGAACGGTCGGGTTAAGTTGGATACAAGGTATGGGACTTCGTCTCAATCTCCTTTCATTGAGGCATATTTTGTTTTATACACAACTTTCTTTTATACGGTGTATAAAACCCTTTGACATTTACGCTTATTCAAAAGGAATCTTTTTTATACGAATCGTTTTACTAAATGATAAAAGGGAATGTTTTTCTATTCGTACGTATGCGGCGACAACGACTTATCCGCCGCCGTGACCATTATTTGAGTTTCGGCTTCCTCTATAAGCCATACCCTTTTTTTAAATGAAAAATAAATACCATGTTTTAATTTTCGTTTATTTTTGTATTGAAAATGGTTTTCATGATGTTTTTATATCAATGTGTTGTATTGAAATCTTTTGATTGAAAGGTGGAAATGTTATGTTTCGTTTATGAATGTTTTATGTGATACGATTATGTTGAGGTTCTTGGGCATTATTATGAAGACGGGTGGTTCCGTGATAAACTAAGTGCGGGTGAGCCCAATATAGCTCTCCAATGAATTGGGTAATGCGAAAGAGTGAAACGTTAAGGTTTCTCCAAAGAGATTTAGGGAATATACTGTGATGGGTATTCCAAACGTAACTAAGAGGGTTACTCTCTACGTAAGAATGTTATGAATGCCTCAAGTTACCTTTATGTATTATGATATCTATGATTGATTTTATGAGTTATGTTAAAGTGCCTATGTTTTATGGGTAAAGTATGATTTCATTATTATGTATATATGAACTCATGTTTCCTTTCCATGTTTTCTTTATAATCCCATACTGAGTTTTTATGCTCATCCCAACTTTTTGAAATGTTTTTCACAGGTCAAGGGAAAGGTACATGATAAGATGATAGAGTCAAGGATGTGTCAAGAAAGAATCCATGTTTTATTTTCAATATGTTTCCATTGATGGGAAAAAAGAATACTATATTTTATTGTAACCACATTGTTTAAATGTGGGTTGTAATGCATGTCTTAAGATCTAATTCTCTAAAACTCTAAACCTGAAAATATCCTCAACGTGTAATCTTGTTATAACTCAAGATTATGTAAGGTTTAAGGCTGGAGCCTTATACAATGTTCCTATAATTATGTGTATAAGCAATGTTACTGTCAAATGACTGTGGATATTCTACCTTGATTCTCTCTTGGATATTCATGTTTTCA
This sequence comes from Viscum album, assembly GCA_963277665.1. NCBI lineage: Eukaryota > Viridiplantae > Streptophyta > Magnoliopsida > Santalales > Viscaceae > Viscum > Viscum album. The sequence goes on along the minus strand of OY728159.1, from coordinate 594,354,484 downwards.
TTCTATAATCCAAAAAAAATCCCACTTATCATAACAATTCTCTATGGTATTTATATTGAGAAATAGATTTCAAACCACATTCCTTATGAAAAACCTCATGGAGTATTTTTGTATAATGAATTAGAATGTGTTGGTGGAACCATAGAATGTAAATATAGAATACGAGTGATGGTAATATATATATGGATTACTATAAGCATCATGGAAATAGAATATTTATTTGTAAAAAGTTATAATAGGGTAATATAAGAATCTGGATAATGATGATTGTTTTTCGGTGTAGTGGATATTGTTGAACCCATGTCCAAAATTGTTGTTTCATCAAACTATTAAAATTTATCCTTGTAACTAGTTAAAATTTCTTCCTATAATTAAAAAATATAAGATATTTTCACATATAATTTATAGTTAATTAATTATTCTGATCAAAATTATTGATTAACCATCAATAGTGAGTGAATCAATACGTTCTTTTTATGAAATATTTCTTTTTATTTCATTTTATTGAAACAATAGAGCTTCGTTCTCCACACAATAATGAATATTATGATCACTTTGTATGCTAAAATAACAATTGAGACTCGAACAAATGATGTTATAATGTTTCTATACAAATACCTACACATATCTATTTTGGTTATATGGCCTGTGATAGGAAATCCACTATAATCTAATCCCCCATTATAATAGATAATGAATAAACTAGTAATACACCCCATTAGTTGAATCTATAATTGATCCCAGTTCAATATCCCAAACAAACTCTTTTAACTCAGTTGGGTATACCCCCAAACAATCATTCTTTTACATAATGGGTTAGACACCCATCCTTGATCCTCCTCAACTACTAGTTAGACAGCCTAGTCATAAGATCCTTTTTATTTTTTATATTTTATAACTAGTAATTGAATGTTTTCATACTTATTTAGTGTGATATTCCTCCACATTATAGTAATAACAAGCTTATTCATATACACATTCATGATCCTCAATGGATTTTTTGATCAAGCTTAATAGTTTTGAAACTCATTTATATCATATCATGAATAATCGTAGCAATTATATATTGTCTAATTATAATTCAATGTGCTTATTTTTCAACCACAATATTCCTCATGTTCATATTTCTTTAATTGGTTATGTTAAATCAATGTTTCAAGTGACCTAATTCTACAAATTGGTTTTACCTTATAAATTATTTAATTTATTCAATACCAACACATAGGGTTCATATAATGTTTTTACTTATTTTATTGATTGAAATATTTATATATTTTTGTAATCCTGTGTCATAATTTACATAATTATAAATATATAATATCTCAAATCATTTTTATATAAGCGATGATCATTGGTTATACTTTACAAAAATGTACATGAGTTTCCCATATAATTTAATTTTATCCTAAAAAGGTTCTCATGGTTTTTATTTTTGTTATTAGAATAATATACTGTGTATGTTCAATAAATTAAGATAATATATATATATATATATGATACACTAGGATTCCTCTTATAATATTGAGTTTGTTAATGCTATTATTCTTCTTCATCATGGAAGTAGAGTGCCACATTTTATTTTTTGGAAAATCTAGATTATATGTGCAATGTTCTTCTCAATATTTATATTATTCCTTTGATATCCTCTTCACACAGTTTGGGTATCTTAAGGATACTCTATTTTATTTTAATAAATATGATCCCCTGAAACTAAAATAGAAGTAGCTATAAATCTCATCCCTATATCATTAATTATAAAATATTTCACTGCTGCTTATCCTTCAAGTTACATGTTGATTCAAGGCCATATTAAATGCTCTAAAGATCATTGAAAATATCAAAAAAATTAATTGATGAAAAAATTAACTTTTTTAAAATTATAAAAAAATTAATTTTATGGTGTATTAGTTTCTTTTGATCGACTTATTCCATTGTGGTGGAATACACACTTGCTTGTGAAAATGATTGCATGACTCTCTTTAATTCATTAGTCTTTATGCATCACCTTAGTTCAGACATTATCATCTAAAAAATTGATTCATGTGACCAAGGATATCTATGATGGAACATTATAAAATTCATAGTTCATTGTCATTAATTGGAGATATATTATTTTCTAATACAAAAGGCTCAACGTGATAAAATATTATCATGAAACACCGCGGTGAAAAACTCTCATTGTTTTTTATTCATTAGTACATACATTTAGAGATGGATTTAATTTGAATAGATGACATCATGAAATATAGACACCATATGCATGGACTAGATTCAATTCCAAATAGATCCTTCCATAAGAAAACATATTACATATGTCCAATCAGGTGTTCATTTGAGTCGTCGAGGTCAAGATCAACAACCATCTTCATCAAAATGTTAAGGAAGATGAGAAATCTCGATCAGAAAAATTTGATTATCAATATAATATGTATTTAATTATTTTTTTTCATTCATAAGATGATCGATAGTACTATACATTAAATCCATCCAAAATGTCATCTATCTGAATCTTTATAATACTACTCTCGTCAATAACTACTTGATTTAGAACTCGAGTCAACACCTAGATACAGATCACACACTCCCATCATGTTCTGCACCACCCCATTAAGCCATCCACATGTTCACTCACTTTTGTTCCATGTGAGTATTCTATGATCCCTCATTAACCCCATGTAGGTGTTATTCATGCACTCATACTCACTACTCCAATGGATGGCTAGGTGGATTTTACTCAAGCGTGGTAGACCTACATGACACATGTGTTGTTGAGGTGGTTCATTGTTTGTTAAAGGGTGGCCACATGTTTTAATAAATAAAAAACATTTCAAATAAAATAAATAGACTATATGTTAATAAAATTTAGTAATAAGGAATCATCAAAAACATAAAAACAACCGCATAAAAATTTATTTTAATTCTTATTCATATAATTTTTTTAAATAATTCATCAATTATCCTGATTCAAAAGAAAATACATTATCTAGTATATAAATAAAATATTCACATAAATTATTATATAAATAATATGAAATATCCGAACATATATTTTAGATGTTTCTAATACTTCTAAATTCGCAACAAAATCATCAATTAACCTCATGGAAAAATAAATAATTTTTTAATGACCATAAATCATTTATTCACTTCAATATTTCTATAAAAAATATAAATATCCAACCACCAATTTCATAAGAACATTTCAAAAATCATCAAACATTTTATGAAAAACTATCTCTCTAACTCTTCTTCATGAATTCTTCATTCTATTATCAAAAAATTCATTTTCCATGTACCAAGGGAAAAAATCCATCAACGTATGTGAAAATATGGTTAATTTATCAAGAATGAAATCCAATTCCTCTAAATCATAATATCCTGCATTAATTCATCCTCATATATTGCATTTATGATATACTATAAAAAATATGTTATTTATTCTATAATAAATCATCTTCAATTTTAAAAATCCCCATATATATTTATTATCTATATTTATTCACATATAAATCCAAAATACTTTTATCCCATATTAATAATACATAAAGAGTGTAATAGGTTCCATATCATCTCATCACACTTCTCTTACCATCAAGGATTCCTTTTATCCTCTATTAATTTATGTCCTTATCCATAGCCACTTGTGAGAATACATCACATGTATTTCCTTAGAAAATATCGTTTATCTATAAACATTTATTTCCATTTTAAAAAACCATTTGTGGAATTTTTTTAAAACATGTGATCAATAAAATAACTAAATTATGTAGTAAGAGATATAAAAAAATGTTAATTCACTTCCTCTTTTCAAGGGTCCTTTTAAAGTTATATATAAAAAATCTATTTTATCATAAACATACCTCAAAAAACACATGAAAATGATCAAGTAGAAAAATTTACCACTCACCCTAATGAGATTACAGAAAACTCTCCCATGATAATAACTACAAATTCATTCATTTTATGGATATAAGACTGATTCTCAAACCACATCATAACATTTTACAGTGTTTTTTATATGTTCCATATTCATAATGCAGGGAAGATCTAAAAAATTTCAATATTAAATGATCCCACTCATGGGACACATCAAAATCCTTAAATTATCTGTGTATTAGTATAGAATCATATATAAATTTTTATAAGGGGAATTTATTTCTTATCAAAAAAACATTCAAGCTGATAAATTCTTCATGAACTGGAACATTCCATTACTCTAATGTTAGCAAGTAAAGTTTTCTATTGACTCTTCCCTTGAACTTCTTCTTTTTGTGGAATATATTTTCACACCATAGCTTTCTAAATAAGTGTGTTTATATATTTGAATAACCTCTCGTGAATATTCACTTCATCATAAAATCAATTTTCTTTCCTTTAGCCTCAACAATTGTTTCAGATTTATCCAATTATATAGAAATTATTGGTTGATTTATCTATAAAAATAGGAACTCATTCTTGATATTCTCAGTGTTCTCATTGTATTCACATAACTAAACACTATTTTTTTCTAAAACATGTTCCCTTTATAACATATGTAATATATCTTGGTTGTTTAGTATTTCATTTATTATATATGCGACCCTATTTCTAACATCTTCCACAACCTTTCTTAATATATTCATACTTATTTTTTGTTGGTATCTTTTGTGTATTTTTTGTCACAAGATCCATTAATTTATTAAAAATTTGAATACACTCTCCATAACCAACATGATTCATGCGTTGGTTTTTTGAAATGATATATTATAATAATAATGTATTATTTATGTACATACCTCCCCACTAGTGGAAAAACATTTAAAACATCATCATTTTTCACATCGGTTCTATATAACGATTTGAAAAGATGGAAAAATTAGTTTATCACATTGGTTATAAAATAACCGATGTGATAAATCAACAAGTTTGACATCGGTAATTTTATAAATGGCATAAAAACACTGATATTAGATTTATCACGTCAGTTATAAAATAACCAACTTGAATGATCGAATCTGGGTGCTTTATCACATCAGTTTTTTATAACTGATGTTATAAGTCAAATCTCAACAATTTATCACATTGATAATAAAATAAAACGATGGGATAAAACACCATTTATAAAACCGGACATAAAATCACCAATTTGATAAATAATTTTCTACATCAGTTATTAAATAACTGACGTTCTAAACGTACAAAAAATAGTTTATCACAATGGTTATTAAAAAACTGACATGATAATGCTTTTAAATGATTTATCGTGCCCCATATTCTTTTATTCTGTTTTATTCGATTGGGTGACCTGCGACTTGTCTCTCTCATGCAAGAAACCTAGAAAGTATTATTTGAATTCATGCCCTCCAACCTCATGTTTCCAACATTATTAACCATCTTTATTGTCACCAGATCTGTCAGGTCGACTCACAACACTCAAGTAATCCTCAAAAGGCTCAGTTACATTATTTGTTTTCGTGATTCCCTATACATATGTTTTGAGATGTGATTATTCTAGCTTTGTTCTTGTTTTCATGGTAAATGTCATAGTTTTTTATTCCTTGCTAAATTTTTTTTTGATAAAATAATCCATGGATGTGATATCAAGAAATTTTATTATTTTTTGTGTTCTATCATGTGTGTGTGTGTGTGTTTTCTTGTGTGTGGGTGACCAGGGTGTGGGGGTATCCTGGGGGTGGGGGTGTCAATGGGGGTGCGTTGTCCAGGGGTTTCCAAGCGGGCGGGGGTGGTGTCTATGGGGTGGGGTGTCCAGAGGGCGGGTGTGGAGTCCAGTGGGTGAGGGGGCTCTCTAAAGGGGTGGGGTGTATAGGGGGTGGGGTTTCCATGAGGGTGTGGTGTCCATGGGTGTGTAGGACTGTATAGGGGGGGCTATCCAAAGGAGTGGTGGTCTTCAGGGGGTGGGGGTGGGGTCCAAGGAGTGAGGTGGATTTCCATGGGGGTAGGGGTTTTGAAGGGGTGAGGGGACTGTCTCAAAGCATAGTGGTTTCTAGGGTGTGGGGGTGTCCATGGGGGGTTTCCATGTTGTGGGGGATATCCAAGGGGGTGGTGGTGTCAAGGGGATTTCCAAAGGGGGTGGGGTGTCTAGGGGTGAGGGGGAATTCCTAGGGCGGTAGGGGTGTCCATGGGGTGGGGATGGTGTCTAGGGGAGAGGGGGTTGTCAAAGGGGGTAGGGGTGTCTTGGGGTTGGGGGTGTCCATGGGGTGAGTGGGTTGTCCAAGGGGGTAGGGGGTGCCTCAGGGGTGGGGGTGTCCAGAGAGTGGGGGTGTGTATAGAGGTGGGGGTGTCTAGGGGTGTGAGAGGGGGGGTTTTCCTAGGGGTGGTGGTCTATAGGGGTGTTTAAAGGGGGTGGGGGTGGTGTCCATGGGGGTGAGGGTGATTTCCAAGGGGGTAAGGATGTCCAGGGGTGGGGGTGGTGTGTAAGGGGATGATGGGTCTATCCAGGGGGTCGGATTGTCAAGGGGGTGGGGGTGTCTAAGGGGGTGGGGTGGTTTCCCGGGGTGTGTGTGTCCAAGAGGGTGGGGTGTCTAGAGGGGTGGGGGGATGTTTAAGGGGTGGGGTCTATTTAGGTGGTGGGGTTTCCAGGGGGTGTCCAAGGGGGTGGGGGTGACCAAGGGGTGAAGGGGTTGTCCAAGAGGGTAGGGTTCGAAAATCCCCTTCACTCCCTTTCCCACCACACCCACCCCATGGACAACCCCACCCCCATGGACACCCCCACCCCCTAGACACCACATACCCCATGGAGACCCCCTTGGACACCTTGACAGTCCCCTACCCCTTGGATATCCCCCAACCCCCTAGATAGCCTCTATCACCCCTGGAAAGCCCCTACCCTTTTCGGAACCCCCATGGTATATATATATATATATCCCGACTGTTTCATTGAAAATGGTGGCATACATTAACTTCAGTTAGTCTATACCAACGGTTCCTATGGAACCGTTGGTATAGGTCTATAGCAACGATGATCATGATAAGGGGGTAGGGGTTGTCCTGGGTTTGAGAGTTTCCAAGGGGGTATGAGGCTTTCCCTGGGGGTGCGGTGGTGTTTAGGGTGTGGGAGGGTGTCCAATAGGGGTAGGTTTGGGTGCTGTATAGGTGGGGGGGGTTGTCCAGTGGGGTGGGGTCATGTCCATTCGGTGGGTGGGAGGGTCCAGGGGGTTGGGGTTGTCAAGGGAGTGGGGGTGTCCAGGGGTGGGGGCTATCCAAGGGGGTTCGGGGAGTCTAGGTGGTGTGGGTTGTCCTGTGGGTGGGAGGGTGTCCTGGGGGTGGGGGTTTCTCAGGGGTGGGGGTGTATGGGGGGGCTGTCCTGGTGGTGGGGGTGTCGTGGGGGTGGGAGGGTGTCCGAGGCATGAGGGATGTCTAGGTTGGTGGGAGGGTGTCCAAGGGGTGGGTGGGTGTCCATGTTGTGGGGGTGTCTAGGGGGTGGGGGGGTTGTCCAGCGGTAGGGGATATCCAATGGGTGGGGCGGGTGTCCAGTGGTGGGGGGGGCATTCAAGTTGGGTGGGGTGGTGTCCAGTGGGTGGGAGGGTATCTAGGGGGAGGGGTTGTAGAAGGGGGTGGGAGAGTGTTCAGGGGGTAGGGGTATCTAGGGGGTGGGGGAGAGATTTCTGGTGGGCTGGGGTGGTGTCTAGTTTGTGGGGGTGGCTAGGGGTGTGGGAGGGTGTCTATGGGGTAGGGGGTTGTCATGTGGGATGTCCAGTGGGGTGTGGTAGTGTCCAGTGGGAGGGAGGGTGTCCAGGGTGGTGGGAGCTATCCAGGTTGGTGGGGGATGTCCTGGAGGTGTGGGATATCTTAGGGGGTAGGGGGTGTACACGCGGTGGGGGTTGTCTAGTTGGTGAGAGGGTGTCAAAGGGTGGTTGTTTTAGGGGGAGGTCCAGGGGGTTTGAGGGGTTGTCTAGGTGGGTGGGGGTGTCCAGGGCGTTGGTGGGTGTCAAGGGGGTGGGAGATGTCTAGGGGAGTGGGAGGGTTTCTAGGGGTGGGTGGGTGTCCAGGGTGTGGGAGGGTGTCCAGGGGGTGGGAGGGTGTTCTAGGGGGTAGAGGTGTCCTGGGGTGGGGGCTGTCTATGTGGGTAGGAGGTGTCCAGGGGGTGGGAGATGTCCAGGGGTGGGGGTTTCTAGCAGGTGGGAGGGTTTCCATGGGGTGGGGGTGTCCATGGGGTGGGGGATATCCATGGGGATAGGGGGTGTCTAGGGGTGGGGGCTATCCAGGGGTTTTATTATGGTTTTGGTATTTCATCTGCTTGTTTCAGGACATCTTTGGCAGCGCGTTGTAATGGTTAAACTATTTTATTAAAATAAATGGGTTTTATGTCAGTTAGTTTATAACCAACATAATAACTGCGTGGGAATGGTTTTCTATGTGGTTTATTCAATAACTAACATTGTATATATGTTTTCACATTGGCTAAAAAATAACTGATGTGAAAAACCTCTTAACATGCTAGATTATCATGTTGGTTATGAAAATAACAGACGTGAAAAACATGTTAGTCACATCGATTTTCTAATAACTTATTCAAAAAACACTTTGGAGGGGTAGTTTATTATGACATTTATTTAATAACTAACGTAATAAAAAATATAATATGTAATTTATTTACAAACCGACATAATAAATCAAGTCTCTGACCCATTTTCCACAATGGTTTTTGAGGAAATGATGTGAAAATGACTTTGGATTTCTATTTTTTACATCGGTTTTAAAATAAATGACTTAAAATAAATATTTATAATGTCCCATTTAAAAAATCGGCCAAAAACTAACGTAAACAATAAAAAATAACTAATGTAAAAAATGTTTTTTGTAATAGTCCCTTCATCACAAATATGACCCTCTAAACATAAACATTACACATTAATATTCATTATATCTAGAAGAATTTTATTTTTGTAAATATTTAAAAAGAACCTTGTTTTTTTCAATGCGAAGTTATTTTTTTTGATATATTTACTACACCCTTTGATGTTGGAAATAATATCTCGTTTATCTTTTTGGTCTAGACATGTAAAAATTTATTTCTATCACCTAAGTTGTTAGAAATAATATATTTACATTGACATATATTATGTTCATATTTAGCCTTCCAATTTGAGCCCTTCAACTCACTAGTTTTGTAAAATTCAGCTTTATCCTTTGATTACTTGTTGATATCTACATTACACTTTTTTAACTCAATGGTTTGGTATATCACAAATTATTTATCTAGGATGATGATATCACATTATTCCTTATTCATTAAGATTTTGGGTGTACTTTTTTAAATAGTTCTCATATATTTTCTATTCTATTTATTTTTTTCTCTTCCTTTACTATTTTTTTCTATTATTTTTAGTGAATTATAATGTTACTATATCTTACCAATTCCTTTTTCTCAAAAATTTAGAAACACTAAAAATATCCTTCGAACTATCTTATAATTGTTTCACATGTAGTATACTAGGATTTCATAGTGTGTATACCTTAGTATTTTTCAGTGGAACTAGCACTCTATTAGATACATATTATGGAAAATTTCTTCATACATATTCTCTCATCCACCCTTGATGTGGAGTGTTTATGATTAGTATTCACTATCAATTTTTTCCCATAAAAAAGTTTAAAACCAATATCTAAAAATGAAATAATATTAATACATTGGAAAGTAGTTGGGTTATTTTATAACATTTTTTTGAGGATATATTTCTTTTATTATAGGATGATCCCATATTTTAATTCTTGTCACAAATATCATTGAAAATATGTATTAAATATTCTCTATTTTTAGTAATATGGGATGTTCCACATATAGTGATTCCTGATTCTTGACTCTCACCTCTAACTGAACACAATTTTTACTGAGGGGGTTTATTAATCTTCAAGTGATCTCAATATATCTTTTGATTCATCCATCATCTTATTTAATTTTAATTCATGAAGTTTTATTGATTCTTATAACAAATTTCCATTCTAAATTACCTTTTTATCTTTTTACTTAGTTGAAAAACATTAACATCCATAAAATCATTATGAAATTTAAAATTTTAATAGAAACATTAAACAAGTGTTATTCTTGAAATATGTCTTGAAATCATTAATTTAAAATTATTAAATAGTTTATATATATATATATATATTACTAAAAATATATATTATTTCATCATTTTCTACGAAATTTTTTTTGATTGGTTTATATGCCAAAAAAATTCTGAAATTCCTCTTCTATTACATTTTTATCTTTATTCATCTACCATTTTTCAGTATGAATACCTTTGATAATTCTAATAAAATGATTCATTATTTATTTTTAAACATTTTTTATAGGATCGTTAATCTTTGAATGAATATAACTATGTGATACATAATCATCATATATTAAGAAACCTTCATTAGAAGATACATAATCAAATGAAAAATTGTAAATCATAATAATCTTATGAACTACAATTAGTAGTGTTTCTTCTTCTTAATATAGATTCTTCTTCAATTTCCTTGTATCACTTTTCTAACTATTTTTAGGATTCATGGAACAAATTTGTAACTTTTTATCATCAATATTATCATTCTTTTTCTATTAAAAAATTTATTTAAAAACATCATAAATTTTGTAATTAATTAAAGTTAAATAATTAAATTTTTATGAACATAGAAGCTTAGAGGGAACCTCTCTGGTCATGAAACGTTTAGACCCCTAATAAAAAATGACGATTGAATGGGGTTTAATAAGTTGTTTATTTTCAGGAATTCTATTCTTGTCATTCAATCCCTTGAAATTTTTATGATTATTGACCCAATCAATAATGTCTTATAGCCTCACCCCGTATGCAGAAAAAATAATAAATTATTTATTATATGGTATTTATAATTATTTTTACAAAGTCATTCTATATTACATGTTACTTAGAAACCACAACATGGAAAATCCACTATAATTTTTTCATTAAATTACAATCGATTGAGAAGTAACTAGTTATACACCCAAGTTTTTAGTCCCCTAGTGGATCATGGTTCTATACCCAAAAAACCAACTCATATAAATTGTTTATTTTAAAGCCAACCATCTCCCTTATTTATGACTGGTAAGACACCCCAAACTCAATACTCTTTTTCTAAACTAGTTAAACACCACAATAATAAGGCCTTTTTTGTTCTTCTCTATATTGTTGATCCCAAAATTTAAAGTGCACTTAATTACTCATAGTGATCATCCTACATGATCTTATTGGGTCAAAATTAATCTTCTATATATTAATTATTATCAACATATTTTCATAATAAACATGTTGGTAATGATACTAATTTATACAAAATTTGGAATTATATTGTTTTTCGCAACAATCAAATGAACATGTAAATATTTTCTTATTTTTTTAATGATTTTCCCAGCCTCATAGATTTCATATTATAAAATTATTTTCAGATAACCCATTGAAATCTCAAATTTACTTTCTTCTTAATTTCTAAACATGGCTTATTAATGATCATTTCATGCATAAATAATAATGCATGTGTTGTGAATAACTCTTAGCATAGAATTGAAAACATAAAATTATTTAATGTACTTAGTATTTAATTAAAAGTATCTATCAAGTTATGATTTATATAATTTTCCTTTTTTAAAAAATATCTTAAAACCCTTTGATGTTTTTCTTGGATTTACCAACTATATTGTTGAATAGATTCTATAAAAACATGTAGGTTTCATGGCATGCATGTATTACATATAGTGGTAGAAATATTTTTAGATTTTTGTAACTATGTTCCATCTTTTACATAATAGTTAATACATCATAACTCCTATATTATTCACCAAAGTGATTGGTGATGTTTCTACAATAAAAATTTTTATAGGGTTTTTCCATAGAATTTACTTATGTCCTCAAATAGACTACATGTTTTTGCTTCTTCTTTTTCTTCTTTATGTAAGAAAAGTATGTGGAAAATCCCTATATTTATGTAATATATATATATATATATATATATATTTGTGTGTGTGTGTGTTTATATTGATATAGGATGTACTACCATTTCACAATGTAATAGGTTTTATGTAGATTCTTTACCATATCTTCCTAAAAATATAGGGCTACCATAGATTTGTTGAGAAATCTATTTCATGTGAGACTGTTTTCATAAAACAATTTGTATTTTTCTTTAGCTTCATCATGTCAGTATGATAACCAAAAGTATCACTATATTTTTCGGAAATTAAAATCCTTACAAAATTTAATAGTAGTAACTATAAATCTCATTTCTACATTTTTATTTATAGGAGTCTTCAATGTTGTCCCTCCTCTATGTTTCTTGTCTAATAAAGGCTTTCTTTAATTATATAAATATATCAACAAATTTTAATGATTTTTAATGTCATAATATCTAATTTTTAAAATCATATGATTCTAAATGTTTTTTCTCCAAATAACATGTTTGATTGATTTCATCATAGAATAATTCACACATGATTGTGGAAATGATCGAAGTGTTCTCATTAATCATAGATTCATTATGTATTACCTCATTTTAATAAGGATCACGTGATCCCTAATGATTCATGTGATCAATGATATTTATGATGAGACCTTATCATTTTAATTATTATTCATGTGATGCATCAGGAATACATGATCACATAATAATGAAGGATTCATGTGATTAATTATATTCATATGATGCCTCTATGTAATACTCTTGTGCATGCACAATCACTAAAAAATACATTTGACCCCAGCATAAATTTGAATTGTTACATTCTTGTAATATATATATTTCATGAATGGACTTTATTCAATTCTATACAACTTATTACATTAGTAAATAAATTAGAGGATATTAATTTAATGGTCATTAATGATATTGATGTTGAGTGGCACATACATCCTCGTCGAGATTTTGAAGACAATGGAATGTTTGGATTGTATATATGTGATTTACTAGATCAAATGGTTATGATTATTTCAGTATATTCTTATTTAGAGTATAAATATTATTCTCCAAAGTCACCCTACATCACAGAATTGGTCATTTGAGTGCCACTTTATATTTCTCATCCTTCATCAACCACTGAAGCTGTCAATGGGATCAGCAATTAGATACACTTCACACATTCCCAAAAAAAGCCACACCACCCAATTGCACGGTACACCTAGAAACTCCCTCATGTGCCATGTGTGCATTCTATACTCCCTCATTCACCAATATTGGAAATAATACTTTCCTTCATAATCACCATTCGTTAAGAATAACCTAATTGATCTTCCTACCATATAGTGGCAGAAGGTCCCATATGTGCATTTGAGGTGGGAAATTTTTTGGTCTAGGAATATCCATATTTTTAATACACTCATATACATAGTAAATAAAATAATTACCACATAAGTTAATTCAATTTAGTAATAAGGCCTCCTCATATTTTTAAATGAATCCTTTTGAAAACATCTTTTAATTATTATTATTTAAAATTCTGGAGATAAATCATATATCCTCCAAAGGGAAATAAAAAATATTTTTTCTTGAACATTAATTAATTTTTCACACAAATAGTCGGTGAAAAAATATAATATATCCAAAAACCACTTCAACATGTTTAAATCATTTAAAACAGTTTTGTAAAAATTATAATTATTTATGGACATTATGCCTTGAACATATTCACCAGAATTATTCGATCTTGTATACATGAAATAATTTTATTTAGAGAATATTAAATCCTCACTTAGCCAAAGGATTTGTATTGATGCTTCTTTCAAGCATGAAATTCCATTATTTTGTATCAACAAATCACTATCTATGACTTCCTTACATATTGAAATTATGTTATAATAGTAATAAATAAAACATCTATCATACACTCTTTCTATTGAAATATTGACATTTAATTAATGAATTTCCATTCAGTGAATTATTTTTACCTTAATGAATTCATCAGCCATAGTTGTTGAACATTTATATCATTGGAGTAATCAACAATTAACACCAACTCACAGTGATCCATAGATGCTCTGTTATCCTATAATCATCACTATAATATTCATCAAGTGTTATCACATATGAATTTATCAATTTTGATGATCAATTACAATCGCAAAATATCCTTCATGGGATAATAAATAGTCTATTGTGTTGTAGGATAATTGATCCAAATTATTTAGGTTTTTCGAGACATGGATGTCTCTTGTTATTGAGATGTTTCTCTCTATAACTCATCATGCACAATGATAGAATATGGTTCTAGACATGCACAAAATATCTTAAATGGGTTTATATTAGGCTAGGGTTAGAAAATAAATAATTTTACAAGGGGACTTATTATATTCATATTTCTCATTAAAACACTTATTTTAATAATATTATTAATATTATTATTTACTTTAATTTATCTAAACTCATGGATAAAATAAATAGTATTTTACATGAATAAATAATTTAAAATTTATTAAAATAGTAATAAATTTGAAATTTATCGCCTTCCCATTAATATCAATCTTTCTATCCTACATAATATTGATTAGACCTTAAATAATGACTATTTATTTAAGTAAATAATTAATGAGGAATGATTACCGAAAAAGATATAAATTTTATATCCACCGAATCTATTGAATAAATATTTATTAAAAGTTGACATTACTAAATAACTGACTACTTTGTTAACTTGTGAATAAATTAGAATAAATAAATATTTTTATATATAAGTAATTAAATAAATAATTACCACATGAATAAATATTTATTAAATATTCGACTAACCGGTATATTATCATCAATAACTTGTGACTAAATATTTGTGTACTAAACAACATTAATATTTATTAAACTATATAGGGGAATAAAATTTATTGAGCATTCTATCTTCATATTTAATTCAACTAAGTATTTCAATACATTTATTGAGTGACCCCCTTGGCCCCTTTCTCTATAGAATTGGGTTAGACTACATAAAGTCCAATGTTAGATTCTAGCAACACACTGAGTACCCTGAGAGAATAAGTTTGAATCGGAATGGCATGTAACATCCTAGAGATATACACCATGTAATTTAATCCCTTTATCTCCATATCTCTAATCAACCAGGATGCATGATAATATCACCAACCTATATAATAGATGTCTCTATCATCAAATTTTTCCATGGGAACAATCCAAAAACACATCCATAACCATGGATATAATCTTGTAGCTCAATTCCTATCAATAGTATTACTATATACCCATTAATTAGAGAATAAAGGGATAAATAATTTATCCCATTATTCATGAATAAAAAATGAATCAAGACACACCCAATGTAATATTCATAAATGTGAATACATTTCATCAAGGTTTTCAACAGTAAAATAAATTAGATGACTTATTAAACGTATTACTAATGATATTATAGTCTATGTATCATTATTCACATCAGTATACATGAAAATATATTGAAATTTATAATTGTATATTTCCTATTGGTATTTCATTATCTCACAATCATAAGCATTGGAAATTAACAAGGGTCTATACCAAGATAATGTGACTTGAATTCCTCTAATTCTCAATTCTTGGTATCCTATATAAATTTTGTCCTATGAGATTATATCATGCATATATAGAACATATATTTAAGTATGTTTTCATATGACTTATAGGTTCTGATCATAGTAGGGAAATTTTACAACTTTTAAATATGATAACTACGTTTTGAACAATATGAAATAATATTTCTAGTAAAATAGAAATCATGGTATGATATGATATTTTATAAATATTAAAATACATGAATACAAGTAACTGTAATCTAAAATGTTTTTCTAGGGAATCAACTCTATCATAATCCAAAATTTAACTACAAAAAATTTCTATCAACCTTCAGATTTCAAGATCTCACATGATGTTTATGCTTCTATTAATATAATGATTTAGTCAAGGTGTTTCCCATGATTTATTCTATGTGAAATATATTCATATTGACTTAAACCTTTTGAAAAAATATCCCTCAAGTGGTGATATTTGTAGAGTATGTTCTTCATCTGTTCATGTGACCTTGGATACATTCTAAGATCCACCATTAGAATTTTATAACAATAAAATGTAATTGGATATCTACTATTAAGAAACACAAAAAGATCATGGATAAATTTTTAAATCTTTATAGCTACTTTATAAGAATTAAAATATTCTATACAATCACAATCCATTCTATAATCGTTAAAAACGGGAAACATTGAATTCCTTTAGCTCACATATCCTCTGTTGATGCAGGTGAAAATCATGGCTATGACATTATATTGATCTAATGTATTAAAAACTAGTATTAGAATATTTATTATTGGATAGTTCCTCAATTACATCATACAATAGGAACATATCCCCAATATACCTCTAATACTTAATTGTATCTTTAACAGTATACCAATATTGTTCTCCATCACCAGTTTGATATCTACCTACCATTCTTAATGTGTAGGAATCTTTAATTCTAGTACATTACATGGAATAAATGATATATAATATTTCATATGTATCAGATACCCTACCCATTATCCCTCTCTTATAGTGTTTGAGGAAGAATTCTCTTGGACAGATATATAAAATGTGACATTTGAACCAATCCCTACTTTTATTATTCTATTCGAAACCTAATGATTGGCTATTCCACACATATTCTTTGGAAAAGTTCAATTATTCCTTCTAACATCTCATGAATGATCTAGATTCCAAGGATATTTGTGTTTTCATAAATGTCCATAATGCCTCATGGTGCTTTTTGGATATCCGAGTTGGACTTAAAAAATGACTTAAAACCCCATTCATGAGTATATGATAGAACATATTTCATTCCATACATTAATTAATATTTTTTCATATACTCATCCTTTTTTGTTACCTAGATTGTAATATTTTATCCAAAAGGTAATTAATATCCCCAAAATGATAATGGAGAGATTGTATAGATCATCCCAAACTTTATCATATTAATAATGGTATTATTCCTCCTTTCTGTGACACCACTCAAAAATGGTGTATAAGTAAGAGTGAGTTAGGATAGGATAATACACTCCAATATAAGGAATATTAATTTCTTATTAATATATTAACCTTCAACTTTAGATCAAATTTTATTTATCTTTATTCAATATTGAATTTTTTCATAATTAGTTGTTTTTTAATATAAGAAAACATATTACAAGAACCAAATTAACAATACATATCCATAAAAACTCATGTCATTAGTAAATTTTATGAATGAAAAATACCGGCCACTATTTTCTACATGAAATCCTCAACACATATAAGCCTATATGAGTTCTAAAAGACCTATATCTCATTCTCCATTCCCACCAAATGCCATCATTTTTATTTTTCGTTATAATTTTTTTTCTTCAGTTCAGTTGCTTTATATCAAATGAGGCTAATTAAAAATATTGATGGTGTTTTTTCATACACTTCCCATTTATTAAACTAAGATGAAATTCCAAAAAGAATTTTCAAATGAGTCATGAATGAATTATTAATTTTCAATTTCTATTACATTATTTTCTAAATTTAATAAATATATATAATTATTTAAATTCACTATATTATAACATATATTATATTTATAAAGGATTTATATTTCATTTTAAAAAGTTACAAAAATATGGGTATCTTGAAAATATATTGAAATTATATTTTTTGGTAGAATTCGAAAATTATTAAAAAATAATTTAATACTAAGACCAGCCTGGTTGTCAACATAAGGTGGTCATAATCAATGGATAGAGCATCCAATCCCATACCATTGGTATCCTATAAATAAACCTCACATATTTCAATATTTCAAATCTAATTCATTTATGTATTTTAAAATATATATGAGACCCTCAAAAAATATTTAATAACCTATATGATTATATAGAGTCATTCCTCTAACTGGAGAATGAACCAAAAGATTCCCCTTTTTTCTTTAATTATGTAATTTTATTATTCTATATAGCCTTATCTAGGCATAAAAACATACTACAACATTTTAATTTACTTGTATTTAGATCTCCCAATTCCTGGTAGGATTATGACTTGAAACCTTAGAGTTTTTATGAGTTAAGGGTCAATTTGACATGTTCTTAATTTTATTTTTAATGTTATGTATTGCATAATTTTCACACCTCATGTTTTTATAAACATATAAAATAAGAGTATGGAGTTTTGAAAGTGTCTCCTCATTGTTAATCATAATATAATTAAAAATAAAACAACAGAAACTCTTAAGTTGTGACTATAAAATGAAATTTTTGTACAAAAAATAAGGGATCATAAATCCCATTACATTTAAGTAATCAATGTAGCCAATAATCTTTACTACATGAGGCAAAAACCACACAAAATCTTCATTCTTGTATGTGAATAGTGCATTAGATATCTCATGTATCTCTTTTGATTCTTTATCATTACATAGATGAAAATTAGGAGACATGATTCTATACAAAAACATGACCTCTTATTTTTTAATATATCATTGTAAAAGGAATATAACATGATAATTTGGACACATGTTGCATTATCAAAATGTTGCATATAGAGAGATAGTTTTTCCTCACTAGACACTTTGTCAGGCTCCTCAAGAATTGGGTTTTCTAGAACATATAATTCCCATTAATTTCATATTATAAATGTAAGAATCTATATAATTCAATGAAATTAAATATTGGGAGAATATTACCATTATTTATAACTAATATATATTATTTTTCAAAGTCATGCGAGATTACGTTTCTATAATAAATAAGTGCAGAATTTTAGTACTGCATCTAGATTAAAATTAATGTAATAAATTTAATTTAATTTATTAATCTCCAAAAATTTTATAGAAACATAATATCCCACTTCATTAGTTTTAGAATATATCATCACATGTAGATCCTATGAGAAAGGACCCATATATACCATATCATAACTAAGGATTAGTTTAAACAAGCTACTCAAGGGAATTTATATACATCTAACTTTTAAAATGTATTTACTCATTACTCCTTGATATGATCAATGGAGTACCAAATTGATAAATCATATATTATGATTTCTTTAATACTTTTCTGACTAGTTCCATTATGTCTCAAAAATATGATCAACCCTTAATTAAATCAAGAATAACTAGAACCAAAAATCATGATAGATATTACTCATTAATTGAAATCCCCCCAATGAATTTTTTTCTAAAAACTGAAAAATTGATCAATTTCTATCCATGTATTGGAAGGCTATGCCCACATAATATTTTATTTTTTAGATTTCTATCATAATGATATATCATGACATTTTATAATTTTAATATATTTTTAATATTAAATGGATTTTACTTACCTGCTTAGCTATATCCAGATAAATTTTACACATATTATAACATTTAATTTACTTCCATAATAGGAGGCTGTTAATTAATGTATTTTATGATTATATTATCCATAAATAATTAACTATGAAACATACAATATTAAAATAAATAAATTCAAATGACCATGTCATTTTCTTTTGTTTTGGTTTTCAAATGAATGATAAACCCACCCTTAACTCTAAGTAATGATCATTTAGAAAAAATCATGGTAAGAGTCAAAACATTCCACTAGTTCTTCTACATACCACCTATATTGGTTTCACATCGACTCTGAACATGATCGGGCTTCACTCACCTTTGAGATCAACCCATTATATAATCATACACACATATTGGTGATAGGATCAAAAGGATTAGTAAATAGAGGTATTTCATAAAATAAATCATTGGTATATAGGACTTTACATAATTGTATGATATGAATGACTCACATTCAATTATTTAGTTTAATATATTATTAAAAATACCAAGTTATAATAAAGTAATTAAACCAATCACATAAACTTTATAGTTTAAGATCACAATCATCTATATAAGTGAAATTAATATGTTAAATTATGCTATACAACATTCACATAAATTCGTTATTTATTACAAAAATATTAAAAACATTAATTACATATAATATTTTTTATTTCCATTAATCTTAATGAACATTAAATGTAACTTACTAAAACCCATAGTCAATGAAATATAGATAATTAATAAACTAAATAGTAATTATAGATAATTATATAGAATTAGTTAAAAATTTATTATTCTAGACACCTTATTACATAATCAACACATCTAATATTAATATTTTTATTTGGTTTTTAATGGTGCAATTAAATATTTTATGAAATTTAATTGTTTCCCTTACTAGGAGACTACACTATATATATTAATGAGTAACACATCATCTTCCTTGAAAACTATGTAACTAGAATAAAAATCTACTAACTTATAATGTACCTCATTCAGATTACACAGTGTTCACTAACGAGATACACACTGTGTGTTCTCCTTCCCTTATGTCTGTGTAACCCGTGGTTTCACCCAAAATGTTCATAATACATTTTTATTAATGATTCACATGGTGTGTATGATAGATAGAATTCTTGTATATAATTAATAATAAAGTTTATTAATCCCATTAAACATTATAAAATTTATTTTATAACTCTATTATCACAAAAGTCTTCACTAAACATTGTCAATGACACAACACGTACACCGACTACATGTTGTGTGGTCTAAAAACTGTGTTCTAGGATATCCTGGTCATCATGTAGTGCACGTTAAATGATTTTAATGTCATTATTACATTGTGTATCTTATATCGTATGAAACATCCAACTACATTGAACTTTTGTACATAAATTTCACATTAAGTCATATTCCATGTATTTGTCTCTACTTTCTAGAATACTCAGTACCCCATTATGGAATCATTGATCATACAACATATATTGTTTATAGATTAAAGATGATATGAAACATTAGATGAGAGAATAAATTTTCTAATGTCATAGTAAAAATACTTCCTATTAATGAATAATTATACTAGAAGTAAATAAATAAAAAAATTTATATAAGTTGTCCCAGAATAATAGATAATTATAAATTATCAAGTAACACATTGATGCCACATAAAAGTTATCGGGTAGAGCAAAATAGGTCGAGTCCATTCCCAAAAGAAACCTTCCATCAACATCTTCAGATTTCTCATCAGATCTAGATAAAAATGCTTCCCTATATTTCATATAGTATATTTTTACAAAATATTAATAATTTATTTATTTATTTAATGTATTTACTATAAATGAATGATTTATTCATTGATGAATCGGTGGAACACTGTTTTTTGTTCCACTATTAAATCAACGGAATAAATTGTAGACTCCTTCTATCATTGGCCCCCACATGCTCTGTGAACCCCTAATCAATCACTATAGAAATATACAAGTGTGAGCGTGGTCAAATCTATCATTTTTTATGATCATTGATGATCATAGAAAAATTTTTCAAGTGAGAAATAATTTATTCTATTGGACGAGGAGAATTTATCATCATTCTTCATAGCACTCATGGGAATTGGATCTATTGGGATTGAGATAATTCTATTTAGAAATCAATGTGCACTATGAAAGAATGTGGATCTATGATTTCAAAAAATGTCAGAATTAGGTTTATATAGTGTTAGGGATAGAAATAAAAAAATATATAATGAATCCCATTATTTTTCTTAATTTCTAGCGAACCCCAAGACTAAAAACTATTATTATTATTATTATTATTATTTACTTAATTATCCATTAATTCGTAGATAAAAAATTTATTTTCCTTTTAAACATAAATTATAATTTAATAAAATAATATCGGATATAAAATTTTCCACCAAACCATTAAACTCAGTTTTTCGATCCAACTCAATATTTATTATTTCATTAATAGTAAATATTTTCTATTTAAATATATAACACTTCATTTTTCACTGATATATATATATATATATATTATTAACTAGAACTAGTGAATAAATAATTATTATATATTCACATTACTAAATAAAAAATACTTTTTTACAATTTAAGTAACATATAATAAATAAATATTATCTATATATATATTTAACTAAATAATTACATGGTGGATATATTTTTATTATGTATTGAAATCATAGATATATATTCTATCAAATGACTAGTGTTTTAATATTTTATATCAAACCAAAATTAATAATTATTAAACCATTTGTGGGAACAATATTTATCTAATGTGATAAATTCATATATAATTTAGATGAGGTTTTGAATATAGTTTCTATATGAGCCTCTTGTCATTTTCCAATTGAATTATGTTACACTGCCTAAATTCCATGATTAGAATCCATTAATATTCTGATCCACCAATATAGAATTATGTTAATGTCACAACAACATGAATACTCCAATGAAAAAAAATCATCTATAAAATCCATATATCTTGATATCTATAATCACGTTGGTTTCATGCCAGTGTCATCAACCAATATGTTTGATATCTATTTCTCTGAATTTATTTGAATTAACTTTCCAATAACCTCACCATAGCCAAAGACAGATTCAGGCAGTTGAATTCCCATTAAAGTTACTGACATATCCCCTTCATCAAAATAATGGAAGGGATAAATCCTTTGTCATAATATTTATTTACACCACATCGCTTGTGATTCAACCAATATATCCTACTTATCCACAAGTATATGTTATCACAATTATCATCAATATGTAAAATTAAATGAATTATGGTATGGATCAATGAAAATACTAAAGTATAAGGATCCTTAAACACATATGTAGATAGGAATATCCAGTTACATATATAAATATTTATTAATATTGGTTGTTTATATTCTAATAGACACATATATTGAAGATTATCTAGGACGTACACAATGAGAGAGTGTCTAAAAGTCCTATGTGTCTTCTCCACTGATGATTTTATCATTTTTGTACCATTAAATGATAAAATGAAAATATAAAACATATATATAATAATTAGATCATGGAATTTCTATGTTCCCATCATTGTAGGGAATTGATAGGACCATTCAGTGCAAAAATTACATATATGAAATTATCATATACTATATGACACATAAGAACTATCATGAGCTGATAAGATATTAAAAAAATTTAAAATACACAAAATAAGTACCATAATGTGCTTGTAATTTGGTTCTTGGACTCCAACTATAATTGGAGCAATATTTTATTCATAGATAAATATGTTTGGTAACTTATAGAAAATAATAAATTAGTCCTATAGTTGGTTAATACTAGATTAAACATAGCTATATATAAATAGAATTATAGTTGTAACCCATATTCTAAAGAAAAAGTTAAACTAAGGTAGGTATATGGTTTTTTGAACCAAGTAAAAGTATATATACAGATAAGGCATTTAAAAAATACAATGTGGAATAATTTAATATATAATTATATGCAATGTCACATGGAATAAATATCTCTGAAATGATATGTATTTGACATTATAGGATATTAATATTGCGAGTAGGACTCCAAATTATTTATAAATGGATCTTTTATACATGAAATGATATGTACAAGATATGTTATTCCAGACTCATTCATAATGGAAAAAATATAAAATAATCCCAAGAAAATTTCATTGGTAACAGCCATAACGATCTCATAGTACTTCCTGACTTACTTGGTATATCTTCCTAGTACGTAGAGAAGAATGAATTTTAGTTATCAAGGGGATAATAAAAATTTCTTCCTATAGATAAATTAAACAAATATCATAGTTTTATTAAGTAAATGATATTGATGAGATCATTGGACCTAGTGGTATTCAAGTCTATAAGTACTGAGTATATTATATCTTTTTTAGATAATGAAGTACAATGAAATATGTAATTATTTTTTCAGTTACAGGATTTAACATAGAAATTAATGTGTTTCATTATATAAATCATGAACAACATTTTACTGTGGTGTCATCCACGTAGTCGAGGTTATAATAAAAGAAAAATTGATATATATTTGGGTAACATCTACTGATTTATTTTACTCAAGGAGTTTATTCATAGATAGTATATAATTCATGTAAAATTATAGTGTATCAGCAATGAATAATTTCATAACTCAGTAGAACCATGAACTTATATTGTGTGAGATAAAAAGTTAATTATTAGCATATTATATCGATTACATTTGGGAATTTTTTAAAAGTTGGTTCCCTATACCATATTTAATAATTACATGTCAATTACTATATCATGTATAGAGTGAAGTGTATGGGTTATTACCTTACCAAGTTATTGATGTTATATATATATATATATATTATTTACATGTTTATTACAGTGGATTATTTTTTGTATCAACATATTGTAGTTGTTCACATTTATAATTAGACCCTTAAGATTCTCGGTTAATAATCTTAAATATAAGTCATATGTTATAAATACATAATACTAATGTGACATAATTGATGTATGACTATTTTGTGTTTTAGAGTCAAAGGAATATATACTTCATCTCTCGATGTTTTCACATTGAAACATAAACTATAATAGAACATGTAGAATGAGTCTCTAGTAGGAAAACTAAATTTATTTATTGTCATTATCTGATTCTATCTAATATCATTTTTTTTTATCACTACCAAAGATCATTATAATGGTGTATTATTTGAAATATTACATTGATAAAGACAAAAATAATGAGATTTATGATTTTTGGGTTGTGGATTGAGTTAGTTATTAATTTCTGGTATTAATGTAATAGTGTTTTTAAGAAATAATTAATCACATCCATGTAATGAAAGAGTTATTTTGGGATAATTTTACATGGATTTTCATACCTTTTATTAAATCCTTATATATGGTAGAAGAAGGTATGTCTGTCCATTATGATTGATGTTTAAGAGGATCATTGATCAACATCTATTTCTATTTTATTAATTAATATATTATTTATTGTATAAAAATAATTCTTCACAGCATTTGATTAAACACTTTTTCCCTCTAATATGAGTTAATGCCATCCATTTTTAGTTTACTTTTAGTTTACTATTAGGAATTTGTAAAATTATTAAGCTTACATCATAAATAAAGAACCATCAGAAATTAATTTTTTTCATATATTCTATGAGAATTAATTGACCTTTCAAATATATGCTTATATGAGATATTTTTTACTTCTGCAAGATATCATTATTATTCCAAGAGTTATTTTTATTTTCTGTGATTATTGTACCTCTTTTTATAAGGATCTCCTTTTTGATATCATAGATCATCCCTAATATTTCATTTTCTTCTATTAATTTAATTTTTCTTCTGTTAATATGATTATATGAGGTATCTTACACGTATTGGTGATTTGATAGAACTTCAGTGAATGGTAATGATATTCCATGAGAAGAAATAGATCATCTATGATTATTTTTACATGTGATTTAATAGAACATCCATGATTGTAAGAGTGTGTGTGTGATAAAATAGAGCTAACATGAGTATTTTTCTATGTGTATAAATGGAACTTCTGTTGGAGGTAATGAGATTCTATTATAAGAAAAATAGATTCCATGAATCATCTTCTGTGAATTACACAATATATTATTTAGATTGTTATTTTTTGTTCAAAAACTGATCTATTTTTATACCAGTATATTTTCATTTACTATATAATATTTCACTCCTATATTTTGGTTTAATTATTCCTTATTTGATCATTATTTATTTTGATCCTATATAAATTTTTTTGGTGATTATTTAGATTATATTCAAAATTTTATTAAATAGAATCATGTATCCATTTTTTCTTATTACTTAAAATATATAAATTCGAATTATATTTATTGTGAATAGTTTTTCTACAAAGTTTTGGGGAATTATCCAACATTATAGAATATTTATTATGGAATTCATTAAGTGGTGTATTAAATTTTATATGTTGTTTTTTCATATAACCAATTTTTTATATTATTGAATAAATAAAACCATAATATTTTATTCATTTATGTAAAAATGAAAATTAACATAACATTGAAACATAAAATAACTATGATGTTTTCGATTGAAATTATATGTGTGCAATTCATTGAAAAATAAGAGATATAATCATATCCAAATTCTCTATCTAATAATCATAAAATAACTCTATATAATGGGTTAGACAAAACTATATTAAAAAAATGCTACAGGATATTCTCAAATTGGATTGAGTGACACTCCATAGCGTTCAAATACATCTTTATATTTAACATAAAATTTTTCATCTTTTACTTCATGATAAAATATTTTTGACTTCACAATCACATAGTCTTTTGATTCTTATCATTTCTCTAGTTCTTACATCTTTCCATTATTTTATGTACTTTATCATGCCAGGTTATACTACTAAATAAAGGTCGGTGTTTGGGTATAATACCCCATATAAAAGGTATGTGTTCATAGATAATCATAAAAAGAGGGTTCATTTGAATCTTAGTATAAGTAATTGGAAGGGATTCAATTGACCTTCACATCAAAGATATCTTCCATGTTATGACTCTAGGTGTGAAAAAGGTAGTCTGATCTAGGTAATAGACCTTCTTTTCGAAAAAAAAAATTTTATTTTTTGTGCCTCTAAAGATTAAAATCAAATCTATAAATGGTTGTGACTCCATAAAAATGTTAGAGACACTATTAGAGTGATTTCCATATATCAATGCATTTAATAAAGGTGAGGAGTATATTATGAGCAATTATATATAAAATAACATAGAAAACATTATTTTCATTTCCCCATTTGTTTTCATAAACATATCTAAAATTGATATGCGGTTAAAATTATTCAAAAAGTTCAATTCACCCCTTTTTTCCATCAAAAAATTTTCATCGGGACCTAAAAAATAGTATCAAATCTCATTACCAATCGTTCATATGTTTTGATATTATTTGATGGAATAAAATACTATCATAAATAGTAAAGATTAAATGATCTATTTTGAGATAGATATAATGAATATGAATGATGGTTAGACATTTCAAATATCTCCACTCTTTAATAAAAGTGATTATTGATATTGGCAATCTCATATAGACTTATTTATTAAACATTAAATCATTGATAACTGGATGATAATGGTTATACTATAAACACTACATGATGTTGATCCTGAAACATTATTTTCTAATGAAAAATTAAAGTATGTACTAAATTACAAGGTGATTAATATTTTGTATTATGAAATTAATAAGAATGTGTATAACCATATATTTTCATGATAAATAGATCATGTATTTTGGAAAATATTGCGAGTTTCACATCTATGTTTAGATAAGTTGATAATAACTAAATTTTAGATTTTAGGAATAGATATTTTGATATTAAAAATTGGAAAATTGAAAAATTAATAAAATGTATCATTTAATTTAAATTATTATAAATAAATTAGTTTATTTGGGAGAAAGATTGTAAAATTTTATTCTGGTTAAAAAAGTGTTTTATAGTATATAACGAATAAATAGAATGCTAAAAAGCTAGATAGTGATGATAATAATAATATAAAATATAATACATTTGATGATATTATTATTTCTTTATAACAAGATGAATTATAATAGAAACATATTTCTTAAAAAGAGAATTATAAAAGGAAATGTATTTCTCTTAAATCAAAAATGAATATGGCCAATCAATACTATTATTTTAAATTTTAATGTAGTTGAAGAAAATTTTTATAAATGTTACCAAAGGAAGAAATAAATTAGGGAGACATCATAGTAAGGAAAAAGATTTCAATTAAATATTAAAATCAAACAGGAAAATGATGACAATAAATTCATCTTTTATGAATGTAGATAAAGATGTTTCATCAAACCCAACATCTCATAAATATATACTGATAAAAATATGATTTATTGGTATAAAAATTAATGGATATAATGGGTAGTTAGTTGGAGTTACAATTAATTTTGAAAATTAATTTTTCAATCTATTATAAGAATGGAATCTACAAACTCATTCTTAATGGAATAATCAAATTAGGTACATCAATATAATTATTCTTAATTTTTTTCATTTTGATTATGATTCCTATAAATATTGGTTTTATGATATTATTGATAGTCTTGATCATAAAGACAATATGATTACTTGATTATTAGAATATCTTGAACGTAATATAAGGCACTTCTTTCTAAAAATGACAACTTGAAAAAAATATTATTCTAATATCAAATGGTAAATTCTATGATGATATATAAAGAGTTTAAATAGAAAATATAAGACATATAGATTATCAATATAAATATGAAAAATCTCAAGAAATAAAATTTTATTCTATTTTGGAAGAAAGTTATAAACATTGATATAAAATTCTGTCTAATTTTATTCATGTAAAATTATGTTATGCTAAAATTATAAGTTTGAATTAATTGAAAAATAAAAAAAATTATTCTTGAATGTGATTTTATATTTTATAAGATGTATACAATCATTTTTTCTAATGGTTCATGTAGGAATGTATGAAATGTTACATGATTTAGATGTTAAATAAAGGGACATTACATAAATTAATGTTCTCTGAGATTAATATAATCCCTTCATCGCACAATGAATTATATCAAAAAATAATTATCCTTAATATTTTTTATAAAAAAAATTTAATATCATTTTGGGGTCCCAATAATTGTAATACATACATAATTGGACTTAAATTTGTATGGTCACAAAACACGTATTAAATATGTTTACGTTGGAAACTTGTCTTGGAATCATTAAAAATGATGTGTGGTGTATGGATCGAGGATATTAATGAGATATAAAAAATGATATTTCTAAATTTATATCATTAATAAGTGTTATGGTGGTGTTTCAACATTTAGTTATTATTAACTATAAAATGTAAAAGGTTTTGGAGAAGTTGAAATTTCAAATTTAGTTTTTATCTTAATGGTTTATTGTGAGACATTTTAAAACATAACGCCATGAGTATCTCATGTATGTTTCATGAAAACATGAATTTTAAATTTGAAAACATAAAAGTTTATTGTGATCAAATATAAACATTTATTCTATTCAAATAGAAAGGAAAATATTTATTAAATTAATTTTTCTTAGTTTACTGAACATAATGTAAAATTTGAAAATTATATATACTGTAAATTTTTTTATGGAATAGAAAAATTGAAATATCCAAATTTCTGGTTACTACAAATTATTTCCAAAAAAATTTTGTTGTAGTTTCTGGAATTGAAACAATATTGAACCTGTTTATGAAATTCATGCTTGAGAGGTTAGTAGTGTGAGTATTATTTCATTTCCATCATAGTGAAACAATCCTCAAAACTAATTCTAATTTTAAACTTATATTTATTTGTCATAATTAAAACATTTATTATTGTCAAAAAATATGTATTTTTTATTATTAATGACTATAGTTTATTTACATGGACATATTTTCTTATAGTTATATCAGTGACTTTATGAAAAATTATTTCATATTGGACATTTATTAAAAAAGAAAAGTATTTTAAAATTTAAATATTATATATCAAATATTAATTGAGTTTTTTATTTTTTTTTATTTTATAAAATCTATAAATATACTGGTTATAGCCCTAATTTCTCATCCCTTATGACTATACTGAAAAATGGTGTGGTAAACAAGAAAAAATATCCGCTTAAAATAAATGGATAGGACAATGTTAAATGAGTACTCATTTCCATTCTGATTATGGTTGGAAGTGGTTAACTCATCCTTTCATGTTTATATGAAATTTTTTTGTTAGTAAATTATTCAAAGTAAAAAAATTATGAAATATGGACGGAAAAGGTCCTATAATTTTTTATTAATGGGTATTTCAGTGTAATTAATATAATCTTAATAGAAACTATTTTACATGAAAAATTATTCAATATCTATGGTATTATAATTCACTTAGATAATATAGTGTTTTAATAAATACAATTAGTAGTTGAAAAATTTAAACATGTTAAATTTTATGCGAATCATTTATATGAAAGAAAGCCTAATTTATAAAAAATCGAGGAAGAGGTTAAATATTTCAAATTTGGTTGACCGAAAAATATTGATTTTGTTGATTCTTTTTGAGGGGGAGAGTCTACCTCATAAACAGATTTGAAAATTCAAAAATATTACATAATAGAAATTAGATCTAGAATTAACTTTAGGAGACTTAATAAGAATAATTTTCGGTCATGTTATCCCACTCATAGAAAGGTGATCCATAAGTAACATTAAAATTTTTAATTCAAGATTATATATAGATTTCAAATACTGGAATATTTATTTGAATTACACGAGTAGCCTTATTAAACATTCCATGGGTCCCTCACCTTGTTACTAGTGAAAAATAGTAATAATAATAATACTCATATGTCTCAGTAAGAGATGTATGAAAGAGAATACATTGATCATTATGTTTATGTTTCTTTCAATGCTTGAATAAGGCTAATTTATATTTAAAATAAATAGTGGGTTTATATTTTATATGATAGGGAAATTAAAATTGTTCATGGAAGATTATGATTTAAAATAAGCCTCAATTACCATTTAGAATGATGGCCCACTCAAGATAACAGGATTGGGTGAAGTTGTAATTTGTAATGAAATGTTGAAGTCAAAGAATGTTCTATATTTTGATGAGTTGAAACACACCGTGTTAAGTTTTTATCATCCCAATAATGAAGGGGATTATGTAATGTTAAATGTTATTTAGTTGTTATAATAAGTAATGAAAATGATACAGTTGTAATAGGATGATATATAGTCAAGGGTTTCTTATTTCAAGTGGTAGATGAAAATAATTCAAGTTATCTATGTGTGTATAAATAAAATAAACTATAAATGGGGGATTGATAATATTTTAAAAATAAATACGAGAATTATTACTCAAAGTGAAATTTTATATATTTTTTTAATATAAATATACAAAGGGACTAAATATTTTATACATTCTAGAAGGGGAAGGTGAAAATTTTTCACATAATAAATTTAAAGTCAAACAACACATCCCTGAATGTTTATTCATTAAATCATTTTTTGACCCATGAGAAAGCAATCAAAAAATGGATATAAGTAAATTATTATCATTTTTGATGACTTCACTAGTATTACATTCATTATTTTTATGAAACATTAATTCAAGGGTCTATGTTTCTCATTAGTATATTGGGATGTTCAAAAAGGGAGTGGGGTTACTCTCTGAAGAAGATCTACATATATAACATTACTCAGTACACTAATAGAATAATTTATGCTTGTATGAAGAATCATGATGTTCACTATAGAAATGGTTCACTATAAAAGTTATATCAAAATGGTGTGGTAAAATGGAGGAATAGATGGTAGTTGAAAATGTATTGATACATATTTATTGATAATGATACCTCTCTGTAATTTTACTGACATGTTATTTGATAAGTACCTCACATTATTAATTAATTCTTATATTAACCATATTCATACATTTCACCATATGAGATGTATTATAAAAATCCTATATTATTGAAATAATTATGATTAATTTTAATCCTCCATGTTATCAAATTAAAAGGAGTAAATATTAATATTTGTGATAAAAGATATGTTAATGGTATCTTTTTTTCTTATCCTCTATATGGGTGAGAATATCTATTATAAAATTAGGATATATAAAATATCATGTATATTATGTATTTAAAAGTTTTATAACATTCTAGGAAGGATAAGATATATTAAATATTAATTTTTCAATGTGATAATTATGAATCAATATTAGTTAAACAACATTATGATGTTTTAATCAATGATAATGAAGAAAAATCAATCCAAGATGAAGATGTCAATTCAACCAACATGAATTGTGAGGAGAAAACTCACTCATCTCTAACAATAGCTAATGGAAAAATGATATCCAAAATAAAAATTAATATAAATGAATTGAAATGAAAAAATAATAATTTTTAAGGCCCTTAATACACATATAAATACTTTATAACATTTAACCAAGAGATGTTAATGAATCATTAGATATATTTATTTAAAATAGTGAGTATTTGGAGAAGATAACCTAGACAGAAAAGATGTATTCAACTGGGCAAAATGGGTATTTTGGATCAATTTTAATAAAAGATCCAATGTTATGATAAATATATCAAGACTTTTTTACATATGGTATTTTAATGATTAAGTCATTAACATATATGAAACATTTACACCGTTTGAAGTAATTGAAATTATTTTAATTTTATTGTTACTATAATATAATGTAAATATCAGATACCCAATTGGATTTCAAATATATCTTCTTCAATGGGGAGAGAGAATTGGTATATATGGATACTCAGTGTTTGTACTTTCTAATGAAGGATGACAATAATTAATTTAGGATAATGAAAGTACTACATGGGTTAAATAATTCATTTTATTTTGGTATTCCCTGTAATATACCTATATGAAGAAGATAAAAATTTCAAAAGGAAGAGTATGTAAGAAAATATACATCAATAATGATAAAAATACTTCAGTAATTTCTATTGTGTATGTATATGATGACATCTTAAATGGAAATTAAGGTTTTATATGTGAATAATTTTCTATAGAGATGAATAATTTATTTAAAATAAATTTTCATTATGAGTTAAGATATTTTAAGGGATTACATATTTCACAAGATAATGACTACATGTGTTGATCTCAATAGGAGTATACCCATGATTTACTAAATATTTTTGGAATAAAGGACTCAAGTAAAACATATTAATGTACCATAGTGAGGGATATGTTTTGAAAATATGAGGAAAGGAAATAAGATAATCCAAATGATTCAAAATACTGATTAAAAGCATGTTATATTTATCATATTTTATGATAGATTTAGTATATAGTTTTACTCTTTGTATTATGTTTTAATGTTCACCAAATAGGTCACATATCATCGATATATTATGGATTCTTATAAACATTATAGGTAGTAAATAATATGGTTTTATGTATGAGCAGTGAGAAAGGTAAAACTTTCAAGCTATAAAGTTTCAAATTCGGTTGGTTGTGTCAATGGTTGGAGATCCACATCTGGTGGTTTAATTTTCTATAGTGAGAGGTGTGTGTGTGTAGACACACATAAATAGATTTTTATTACATTTACCACTACTAATGATGATTATGTTGTGAGAAATCTATCCACAATCTAAATGGTGTGGATAAGAACACAACATAACTATCTCATGGTGGATGTGAAGGTTCCATTACCAAAGGGTTGTGATAAACAAGTTGTTATCAATTTCTCAAGGAGTATAGTTTATAAATCACGGTCAATGAACATTTATATTAAAAATAACTTCATCAATGTTATTGTGAATAAATATCATTTGCAGATAGAATTTTTTCCTTACATGGAAAGAGTAGCTTTAATGTTGACAAAATTATTACTTAATGATTAATTTCCATGACAATGGTTTAAAATGAGAGATCAAGATTACCTTTAATAATATTAGTGGGTGGTATGTTTCCAACATATAATGTTATTCATGGGATATTATTGTCGATGGTGGTGATATTGGAAACAAAAATATCTTTATTTTAAATATTGTAATATATTTACTTCAGGTGGAAAATATTGGAGAATTATCCAATGGAATGGGTTTCATTTCATCAGGAGTAAAATATATATTTTGTTAGTCTATGATTTCAACTATTGGTGTGTTTTTTTTAATTTTTTGATATTTTTTAATTTTTTTTATAACGTATAAACGAATCCATTTACCATGGGTTAAATGAAATTTTTTTTTGGAGTGGAATAAGTGCAACAAGAACAAATATCATATGGTAACTCATGTGGTATTACATACTAATAATATTTTATAATTTCACATAGTTTCAATTCGAATTTAGTTCTATTCATGATTGAATAGAAATCACAATTTTTGAAGATATATTGACATTATTATTAAATTTTCATGTTCTCTATACTATGTTACCTCAAATAGGATTACAACTATTGAATAATGATTCATTTCAATGTGAATTGAGTTTAGAGAGATTTATTTTCATTTGTATACAAAAATACATAAAGGGGTGGTTATTGAGTTTAATAGATGTTGAAACCTTATTTAAACTAGTATATTCACATTTTATAATAAATCTTCTAGGTTTTAAAATTTTTCTAAAAAATTTTAATTAAATATGTATGATTTGAATATCATTTTTAAATTTTTTTTCTTTTGAAATGAATATATAAATCATGTTGAAAATCGCCAAAAAAAGATATTTAAGATGATATGAAGGATTTTAAAGAAGATAATGTTTATTGTAGTTAATATGGAAGGGACTAGATATTATTTTGAAGTCATTGGGTTTAAAATGAGATGTTATGGAAATATTATTACTGTGCATGGTAGATCTTGGAAGGGTTTTCTTTGAAACTGAACATCATAGGTTATATCTGTATACTAATTTTAGTAATGAAATGTAAACATTATAGGGTAAAAAAATAATATCGTAACATTATATGGTATAACTAGATAATCATAAGGTATATCACAATCTGAAATTTTTATAAAAGTAAAACCATGTTGGGTAAAATATAGGGTGTATTGTATCTTAATATTACATAATGAAAGCATTGTATAATATATAAAACACATATTGGATCTCCATACGGTATGAAAAAGGGTACTTGTACTTTATAGTGTTCCTCCCATAGGAAAAATTAATATCATAGCATCTTCATATGGTATATAAAATTATTGGGATGATATTAATATGAAATAAATAGTATATGTTTTTAATCTATGGATAGTTCAGTACCATTCCAATTACAAAAAGTGATCTATGTATGATGCAAATGAAATATATTTTGGTATATGTAATTAAATCTTGTGTTTAATTTTGATCTATTATTTAATTTATCAAATCATAAATATGAGTGATTATGAATGTTGATGGAATATGAAAAACCAATGATATAATGGAATTAAACATTTTATTGTGATCATAAAATTATTAACATGTATAAATAGTGATAAAAAGAAATATCTACAAAAATTACATGGAAATATAAA
The DNA here is from genome assembly GCA_963277665.1 of Viscum album. Classification (NCBI taxonomy): domain Eukaryota; kingdom Viridiplantae; phylum Streptophyta; class Magnoliopsida; order Santalales; family Viscaceae; genus Viscum; species Viscum album. The sequence goes on along the minus strand of OY728159.1, from coordinate 594,319,621 downwards.
AAATAGAAACTACCAAAATTGAAAAAGTGGCCAAGGTTGATTTTATTTAGAAATGTCAAATGATATTATTTGAAAAAGACTAACAAATATGAGGTTGATATTTCTTTTGAATTATATGACCTTATTTATAATTCTATTTTATAACATCCTGTGAATAAAATTATTTATGGAAAATTTATTAAATGAAAATAAAATTGTGAAAATGATTATGAAAATATGTATTGTCACGACCCGTCCTTGGGGCCCGTGCCATGACTAACCCAAGCCCGCCTTCCATAGGCCAGGGGATGGTGACAAGCACTAAGGCGTAAACCCCGGAAAAAGGGAAGGCATTGCCTTTGTAAAATGAACCACAAACACCACAGAGCAAGCAAGCAGTAGAAGTAAAATACTAAGTATGAACTGAGTACAATAGTAAGTGTGGAAAAGTAAGTGTGCCATATACATACCCAAACTGAATGTAAAGTACAACTTGAAGGGAAAACAACAACTGAAATGTAAATCCGCAATATCGAGTTGTCCACTAGAAATCCCACCTGGAGGGTGGGTACAGATAGCCTCCACTGCTCCTCGGGTCCAGCTAACCGCTCCGAGTATGTCCCACCCAGTGGTCCACCTCTAGGTACCGTCCTGCTCCGCAAGCCTCAACCATGATCAGTGTTGTCCATCGTCTGCATCCAACACAACGTAGTGTGGGCATAGCCCATGCAGGGTTGAGTATATGATACTCTGTAGGGACCCCGAGACCCCCGAAGGTCTCCCAGAATCCACAAAGGATAAACCACAAAGGAAAGATACAATCATGAAGTAACATCCGAAACTGCTTAGTTATATGCCCAAAGTCATCATTTCTCGTTCAGCTACAACATCCGATCCCAAGTACAACCCAGTCCACATAGGAAAGCAAAACGTAAATCCACACCGGATAGCACAACACAATCCACAAAGGAAAGGAAAACAGGATTCAGCTCACACATGAATACTTCTTTGTATGACGATAGAGATGATCAGATAATCCCACTGAATCTTCTAAGTCATCGGACCCACAAAGTATAAATAGATAACAAACCCCCATAATGACCCACAAAGGATCTGACCCACACAGTATCGATAGATAACTAACCCCAGTAATGACCCACAAAGGATCTGACCCACACAGGATCGATAGGTAACTAACCCCCGCAAAGACCCACACAGGATCGGACCCACACAGCATCTGTAGGCACTGGACCACACAGGACTCGCTAAGCGTTGAACCACACTGGATCGGACCCACACAGGATCTGTAGCACTGACCCACGTAGGATCGCTGAGTGCTGTAGTCATCGTCGTCGAATCCACTGAGGATCTCTGCACAATCGTCCCCGTCACAGTAGCAGTCACAGCCAGCTCTAGGGTTCCCGCACACAGCAAGCTTGTTTTGGAGGGTCCGCTCCACGAGCCGAGAGGCTGATACATCAACTGACACATAGTCCAGAGTTGATGTATCCAAAAGTTCCGTATCATCAATTGGAACTCAACGTCGCAGACGGTGCATCAATCGGACGCCTGGTCTGAGAATTATTGGCTTTTTCATCCCAGGGGCTCGGTTGGTTTTTAAGACAAAACCAATCTGACCATACTCCACCTGCATCCAAACCTCGGGCAGAGTATGCCAAAAGATCTGTCTCACTTAGAGGAATCTAACAAAGTCAATGTTACGTTAATCGAACGTCCGCAACTCAAGATATGAGCATTTCCGCTGTGAGGGCCCGGTTGGTTTTGTGTACGAACCAACCCGGCCAAACCCAAAGTATTCTGAAACCTTGAGTGCGATATACCAAAACGACCGTCTCGATCCAAGGATCGCATCTCTGCTGACGACGCGTCGATCGGAGGCCTGTAGCTCATGATACGTGGAAAAGACCAAAAAGGCCCGAAAAAGGGGGTTCTGGGCCAGGACCGACCCGGCCCAACCCCCCTGGGTTGGCCCGAACCAGGGTCGACCCGACCCGGGTCTGGGTCCGAACCGGTCGGCGCGGCCCGGCCCGGCGGTGCTGGCGCTGGCCAGGTGCCGTGCAAGGCAGCCGCGGCCCCCCCGCGCGGGGGCCGGTGCGTGACACCTGGACGTGACTTAAGTCGCATCCCTCCTCCACGGTCCTGCGTGGCCACAGCACCGGCCAATGCCAGCGCCGCTTCAGCCGCGATGGGTCTTCCCGGCGGCGTACCAGGTGTCGCTGCATCCTGGCGGCCGGCTGCTGCCGGCAAGCGGCTGGGGGTTCCGCGGACCACCGGATGCGCTCCGGTGGTCCGATTTGTGCGCGGTCTTCGCCAGTGCTCATCCCGGGACTCGTTCTTCACTGCAAAGCCTTCAAAATTAACTTGCGGCCCCGTTTGTCATCCCCCGCCAATCCGTGCATAACAACAAGAAGGGTGGTGGGTTCGGACTTGTTCGTTGGTCCTCACCCACCACGTTAGCAGTTTTTAAAGTCTCACAACAATCATATATAACAATCGGGGATATAAATCATGAATATTTAAAAATAAACAACCCCTACCTCGTTTTATTCGTCGAACGTGCATTCTTCGCGGGACAGACCGTCGCGGAAGAAGAGGATCATCGCGTCGCGGAAGGGTGTCACGTCGTCGCGGTATACGGCGTCACGTCGATGATCTCTGAGGGTTTAAGAAAACACACAAATTTAATTTCACGAAATAAATCCATGTTAAGGATAAAATCCACAAAGGAATTTAAAATATTTGAAATCTATTACCTCAAGCAGTTGATCGAGGATTTTTCGTGGGGAATGAATCGCCGCAGAAGAAAGTCGGGGGAGAAGAATCATCGGCGTCGCGGTATACGGCGTCGCGTCGTCGATCTCTGAGGGTTAGGTGTTCTTTGTCTCCTTTTGTCGAATGCCGAAGTTCTTCACGTTCTTCGTGTTCTTCACGTTCTTCGCATTCTTCGCAAAGAAAGATGAAGATCTTCTAGCTTCAGAGATTTCTCCAAATCCTATAAACAAGACACCCCTCAAAAGACAAGTGTTGGTCTTATTTTATTGTTATGCCAACAGTTGATTTCAATGATATGTAATGAACAAATTAATTCATAGAATTAATTTCAACGAATTTAACTGCCCAATTAATAGGGGCGTTATGAATTTAGAAAATGTGTCAATTGACTTTCATTAAAGAGGACTTTTCATGGGTGCGTTACTTAGAGGAAAAGAAACGGTGAGGCTCGTGCGGGCCCCACCTCCCAAATATCCTACGAAGAGGGTAGGATATTTTGGGTTCCACCCTATCCGCTTCAACTCAGCTTCAGCAGCTTAAAGTGTCTTTAAGTGGCTTTATGTGAAATTAAATAAAGTTTTCGCACCACTTTATTTTATTTTCTTCACTTATGCCCAAAAATGAAAAACCACACCCAAGCAAATGCAACTCCGGAAGAGGTGATTCTAAGCAAATACTGGCGATGCAATTCCATCGGTGCCCTTGATTTTGATTCCGGGCACCAGTTCAAAAGTTAGAAAAACCCGCTCATTTGTTCACTGAATGTACCCGAGCCAAACTTTGGAAAATGATTCTGGGCACACCGGGCCTCATAATCACGTGCCGTTAGAAACAACGTTCTTGTAAAATTCCAAAAAAAATTAAGAAAACATTTCCTTGAATTTTACGGGTATTTACATCACTCCCACCTTAGGGCTTTACGTCCCCGTAATGATACATCATAAACTAGGGAAACAAATGAGGGTACTGAGCACGAATCTGAGCCTCCCTCTCCCATGTGCTCTCCTGGAGGTTCTCGTGCTGTCATCTGATTCACACAAGATGAATCGACCACCCACGCAGGACCTGCTCCTGTCGATCCTCGATCTCCACTGGGACCTCCGTAAAAGTCACCCCATCATCAATGTCCAGCTCCCCATGGTCAATGATATGCGTCGGGTCATGCACGTATCTCCTCAGCTGAGATACGTGGAAGACATCGTGCCCCAAGTGCAACTGAGGTGGTAGAGCCAGGCGATATGCCACCTCGCCAATCCTACTGAGGATCTGGAATAGTCCGATTAAGCATGGAGACAACTTGCCGCCTTAGACAAATCTCCGTAAACTTTTTCAAGGTGAGACACGTAAGAAGACGTGGTCGCCATCCTCGAACTCTAGTGGCCTCCGCCTCCTGTCAGCATAAGACTTCTATCGAATCTGAGTTGTCCTCATCCTCTCCTGGATGACCTGGACCTTCTCTGTGGTGGCCCGGACTATCTCTGGTCCCACAAGTGCTGACTCCCCAGGGTCTATCTAGCACAAAGGAGATCTTCAAGGTTGGTCGTACAATGCCTCGTATGGTGCCATCCCGATGGTGGAGTGGTAGCTGTTGTTGTACGCAAACTCCACCAAGGGTAGGTGGTCCTCCCAGCTATGACCAAATTCGAGGACACATGGCAGAGCATGTCCTCAAGAGTCTGAATGGTCCTCTCCATCTGACCATCCACCTGAGGGTGAAAGGCGGTGCTCAGACGTAGCTGCGTCCCGAACACCTCCTGCAACCCCTTCCAAAGCTGGGAAGTGAAGCAAGCATCTCGATCGGAGACTATGGATGATGGCACACCGTGAGGCCGTATAATCTCCTGAACGTAGAGACGCCTCAAGATCTCCACTAAGCACTGCTCTCTGATGGGTAAGAAGTGAGCCGACATGGTGAGTCGGTCGACAATCACCCAAATGGAGTCGTGACCTCTGGAAGTGCGTGGATGTCCAGTCACGAAGTCCATAGATATCCCATCCCACTTCCACTCCTGGACCTCCTAGGGTTGTACCATGTCTGCTGGTACCTGGTGCTCTGCCTTCACCTGCTAGCAGGTGAGGCATCGAGAAATGAACTCCGCCACAGCCTTCTTCATGCCCGGCCACCAGTGTTTTCGTCTGAGATCCTGGTACATCTTCGTCACTCTAGGATGTACCGCCAAAGGAGGCGCGCGAAACTCTCTCAGCACCTCCTCCCATAAAGAAACTGGTACCAAGGTACGTCCTCTGAAAAGAACGTCGTGCTCTACTCCATAGGAGAAGCCATCAGGTGCCTGTCCTGAGGATATCTGTGCATATCGCGTCTCACAGTCAGCATCCCCACACTGTGCCTCTTTGACCCGCTGTAGTAGTGGAGGGTTGACTATGAGAGACTGAAGGAAGGCTGCTCTATCTCTATCCACGAAGGATATTTGCAAAGGGGCTAGCTGCTCTGTCACCTCCTCATTTAGCTGAATGCCCGTCCTCCTGCTGAGTGCATCAGCTACCACGTTCCCCTTCCCATGAGTATAGACTATCTCAAAGTCATAGTCCTAGAGGATCTCAAGCCATCTCCGTTGTCTCAGGTTCAGGTCCTTCTGAGAGAAGATGTACCTGAGACTCTGATGGTCAGAAAAGACTATAAAGATCTCGCTCATCAGATAGTGTCGCCATGTCTTTAGAGCGAAGACCACTGCTGCTAACTCCAGGTGATGGGTAGTGTAGTTCTGCTCATGCAGCCTCAACTGTCGTGATACATAGGTGATCAATGCCCGCTCCTGCATCAGGACACATCCGAGTCCAGTCCCTGATGCATCGCAGTAGACTACATACCCTACTCCCTCCTCAGGCAACCTCAAGATAGGGGCGCTGGTCAATCACTGTCTCAGCTCCTGAAAGCTCTGCTAACATCTGTCTGACCACACAAACGGTTTCCCCTTCTTCTTAAGAGCTGAGAGGAGTGCCAAAACTCTTGATAAGTCTAGCACAAATCTCCGATAGTATCCAGCTAGTCCCAAGAAACTCTGAACCTCTTTCACGCTCTTGGGTGGCTCCCAGGCTAGCACTGCCTCGATCTTCGGAGGATCCACCGCAACTCCTGACTCAGAGATGACGTGTCCCAAGAAGTGGTCCACACGTATCCAGAACTGACACTTCAAGAGCTTTCCATAAACATGGTGCTCTCGGAGTGTGTCCAGTACAACTTGCAAGTGGTAGGCGTGCTCCTCCTCAGTCGTAGAGTATATCAAAATGTCGTCGATGAAGACTACGAAAAATCGATCGTGGTATGGCTGAAAGATCCTGTTCATGAGGCCCATCAACACTACTAGAGAATTGGTTACCCCGAATGGCATAACCAAGAAATCATAGTGTCCATACCGACATCTGAAGGTCGTCTTCTGCGTGTCCTTGTCCTGAACTCTGAGCTGATGATAGCCTGACCTGAGGTCTATCTTAGAGAACCACAGTGCTCCCTTGAGCTGATCGAAGAGGTCATAAATCCTTGGTAGCATATACTTGTTCCACACTGTCACCTAGTTCAGGCGACGATAGTTGACACAAAGTCGCAAGCTCCCTTCCGCCTTCTTGGCGAACAATATCGGGGAAGCCCAAGGTGAATCACTAGGTCGGATGAAACCCTTTCCCTACAAGTCCTCCAACTGTACCCGTAGCTCTCGAAGCTCAGCAGGGGACATCTGATATGTTGGAGTCGATATCGGGGCTGTCCCGGGGTATAGGTCAATATAAAAGTCTAACTCTCTACGAGGAGGTAGTCGTGGAACGTCGTCGGGATAGACGTCCGCATACTGATCCACCACTGCAGGAAAACTAGGGCTCCACACGTCAACTTCTCCTAGGATGAGGTTAGCCAACTGATGAGTTATGGGATGTCCTCTTCTCTGCGGAATTCCATCCTGTGCTACAAAGACTCCCTTCTCACTGGTGAAGGTGAACCTGCTCCCGTCGGTGCGTAAACATCACACCTTGCGCCAAATATAGTCAATCTGCGCATGGACTATAGATAACCAATCCATGCCCAAGATGACATCTTAAGGACTCGATGCCGCTACAAGAAGATGTCAGTCGAAGCTCTCGCCTCCTAGAGTAGGCTCGCACTGCCAGCACCAGTGCGTAATCGTCGAGTCTTCTCCCGTAGGAGTCTCTATCCATAAGGATCGATCCAACGGCTCTGTCAAAATCTCCGAGATCTGAACAAGGGCAGCGGATATGAAAGAGTGACTCACTCCTGTGTCTATAAGAACTACAGCAAGGGTGGAATAGACACAAGTAGTACCTCGAATCATCTCGGGCCCGTCGTGGTCATAGGCCTCCCCTTCCTGGAGTTGTTCCTGTCTCTGCCCGCCAGCTCCCCGTGGCCAGGGTGGACCTCCTGTTGGTGGTGGTGGTAGAGCCTCAAAGCATCACCCACCACCTCCTGCTCGGCGAGCTCCTCTGCCTCATCCACCTTCTCCCTTCAAACCACCACGGTCGACCATCTTCCTCTGCCTGGGTGGCCCCTCAACCGTCTACTGCTCCTCGGCACAGTGGGTTGGGCATTCACGAGCCATGTGGCCCTGCCCGCCGCATGTGTAGCAGTGCCTGCCTCTTGAAAGACTGGCTCCACGCTGTGTGGCCAGCACTATTGACCCAGTGTCATAAGGTCGTCTGCCTGAGTGTCTGGTCTGCCTGGACCCCTGAGTCATCCGTCGACTGCCTGCTGTAGATGACTCTGCTACGTGCCGCCCCGCAGTAGGTCCTGGCGCTGATGAAGGCTCAGCAAGAAAGCTCTCGATCAAAAGGGATCGCTCCAGTACTCTTGCCTGAGTCGGAATGCTGAGAGAGATCTGTGACGCCCTGATCTCATGTCTCAAACCCTGCTCAAAGGTCCAGGCCCGGAATAACGGGTCCCGTACCATGTATGTCGAGTAGCGGGAGAGATCGGTAAATCTCGTTGAGTACTAGGCGACCGTCAAGCTGCCCAGTCGTAGCTGAAGAAGCTCCTATATACACACTGCACGGAGGGTGGCTGGGACAATCTCCAAGCTGAAGAGGCTCTCAATGTCCGTCTAGAGGAGAGATGCCTCATCGTGCACCTGGAGCATCAAGCACCACCATCGGCCCGCTGTCGCGTGCAGTAGGCTCGCTGCGAGGATCACCATGATGTATGTTGGTGTCCTCGCTAACTGGAAAACTCGCACCACTGCCTCCAGCCAGTCCTCGGCTACCTGGGGGTCCGTATCCCCGCGGAACCTGGGTGGTCGCTGCCCCTGGAACACATGCAATGCACTATGGCGACGTGCATCGTCATCGGCTGGGACTGGAAGCATCGATGGCTTGGCGGGTAGAGGTAACGACGGTGCCTCAGCTATCAAAGGGCCCTGTACCGAGGCCTCATCGCTCGGCGGGATGTCGCCACGCTCAACACTCGGAACCCTAGCTGGCTGCCGTCGTGGGGCCATCCTGAAAAGAAAACAGATGTGCCACGGTAAGAACAGTATACCTAGTGAGCTGACACAAATTAATCAAAAAGAAAACTTGAAACACACATGCAATCAATGTTTTCGTGCATTGAGTCGGAAATCAGAAGTCAGGGTCCTGGTATACGGATACGTCGGCCGCCACACCAACACTAGACTCCCTGGACTAATAACCACCCCCAATACGCTAAACACTATTGCTTCACATATAAAAAAATCAGAGTCCCAAGTTCTTCGGTAGAACCGAACTCCTTTGATACCAATTTGTCATGACCTGTCCCCGGGACCCGTGCCGTGACTACCCCAAGAACACATTCCATAGGCCAGGGGCTGGAGACTAGCACCAAGGCGTAAATCCCGGAAAAAGGGAAGGCATTGCCTTTGTAAAGTGAACCACAAACACCATAGAGAAAGCAAGTAGTAGAAGTAAAATACAAAGTAAGAACTGAGTACAATAGTAAGTGCGGAAAAGTATGTGGGCCAGTATACAAACCCAAACTGAAAGTAAAGTACAACTGGAAGGGAAAACTGCAACTGAAAAGTAAAGCCGCAACGTCGAGTTGTCCACTAGAAATATCACCTAAAGGGTGGGTACAGATAGCCTCTACTGCTCCTCGGGTCCAGCTGACCGCTCCGAGTACGTCCCGCCTAGTGGTCCACCTCCAGGTATCGTCCTGCTCCGCATACCTCAACCATGATCAGTGTTGTCCGTCGTCTGCATCCAACACAACATAGTGTGGGAATAGCCCGTGCAAGGGTGAGAATAAGCTACTCAGTAGGGACCCCGAGAACCCCGATGGTCTCCCTGAATCCACAAAGGATAAACCACAAAGGAAAGATACAATCACGATGTAACATCCGACACTACTTAGGTATATACCCTAAGTCATAAATTCTTGTTCGGGTCCAACATCGGATCCCAAGTACAACCCAATCCACACAGGAATGCAAAACGTAAATCCACACAGGATATCACAACACAATCCACAAAGGAAAGAAAAATAGGATTCAACTCACACAGGAATACTTCTTTGTATGATGATAGAGATGATCAGATATTGACACTGAATCATCTAAGTCATCGGACCCACAAAAGATCGATAGGTAACTAACCCTCGCAATGACCCACAAAGGATCTGACCCACACAGGATCGATAGGTAACTAACCCTCGCAATGACCCACAAAGGATCTGACCCACACAGGATCGATGGGTAACTAACCCCCGCAAAGACCCACACAGGATCAGAACCAAATAGGATTTGTAGGCACTGGCCCACACAGGACCGCTGAACGCTAACCCACACAGGATCGGACCCACATAGGATCTGTAGCACTGACCCCCATAGGATCGCTGAGTGCTGTAGTCGTCATCATCGAATCCCCTGAGGATCTCTTCACAGTTGTCGCCATCACACTAGCAGTCGCAGCCAGCTCTAGGGTTCCCGCACACAGCAAGATCGTTTTGGAGGGTCCGCTCCACGAGCCGAGAGGCTGATACATCAACTAACACATAGTCCAGAGTTGATGTATCCATATGTTGCTTATCATCAACAAGAACTCAACGTCGCAGACAGCGCGTCAATCAGACGCCTGGTCTGAGAATTATTTTCTTTTTTGTCCCAGGGGCCCGGTTGGTTTTTAAGACAAAACCAATCTGACCGTACTCCACCTGTGTCCAATCCTTGGGCAGAGTATGCCAAATGATCCGTCTCACTTATAGGAATCTAACAAAGTCAATTGTACGTCAATCGTACATCTGTAGCTCAAGATATGATCATTTTCGCTCCAAGGGCCCGTTTGGTTTCGTGAACGAACCAACCCGGCCAAACCCTAAGTATTCCGAAACCTTGAGTGCTATATAACTAAATGACCGTCTCAATCCATGGATCGCATCACCGCTGATGGCAAGTCGATCGGAGGCTCGTAGCTGAAGATACGGGAAAACGACCGAAAAGGTCCAAAAACGGGGGGTCTTGGCCCGGCCGACATGGCCCAACCCCCCCTGGTCGGTCCGAACCGGGTCGACCAGACCCAAATCCGGGTCCGACCTGGCCGGCGCAGCCCGGCCCGGCAGTGCTGGCACTGGCCAGGCGCTGCGCAAGGCAGCCGTGGCCCCCCCTTGTGGGGGCTGGTCCGTGACACCCAGACGCGGCATGAGCTGCGTCCCTCCTCCGCGGTCCCACACGGCCGTGGGACCGGCCAGCGCCACCGCATCCTCACTACCGGCCGCCACCGGCCGTGCCGGCGTGGGGTGCCGACAGGGGGTTCCACGGACCACCGGACCTGCTCCGGTGGTCCAATTTTCGCGCGGTCTTCACCAGTGCTCGTCCCGGGGCTCGTTCTTCACGACAAAGCCTTCAAAATTTACTTGCGGCCCCTTTGTCATCGCCCGCCAATCCACATATAAAAATAAGATGGGCGGTGGGTTCAGACTTGTTCGTTGGTCCGCACCCACCACATTAGCGGTTTTTAAAGTCTCACAACAATCATATTTAACAACTTGGGATATAAATCACAACGATTTAAAAAGAAACAACCCCGACCTCGTCGTAGTCGTTGAACGTGCATTCTTCGCGGGATTGACCGTCGCGGAAGAAGTGGATTGTCACGTCGCGGAAGGGCGTCACATCGTCGCGGTATACGGCATCGCGTCGATGAACTCTAAGGGTTTAAGAAGACACACAGATTTAATTTCACGAATTAAATCCATGTTAAGGATAAAATCCACAAAGGTATTTAAAATATTTGAAATCTCCTACCTCGAGAAATCGATCGAAGATTTGTCGCGGGGAAAGAATCTCCACAGAAGAACTTCAGGGGAGAAGAATCATCGGCGTTGCGGTACACGGCGTCGCGTCATCGATCTCCGAGGATTAGGCATTCTTCATCGCCTTTTGTCGAAGGCTGGCATTCTTCGCGTTCTTCGTGTTCTTTTCATTCTTCGCGAGGAAAGATGAAGATCTTCTAGCTTCAGAGATTTCTCCAAATCCTCTAAAAAAGACACCCCTAAAAAGACAAGTGTTGGTCTTATTTTATTATTATGCCAACAGTTGATTTCAAAGATAATTAACGAAAAAATTAATTCATAGAATTAATTGCAACGAATTTAACCGCCCAATTAATAGGGTCCTTAAGAATTTAGAAAACATGTCAGTTTACTTTCATTAAAGAGTAGTTTTCGTTGGTGCGTTACTTAGAGGAAAAGAAACGGTGGGGCTCGTGCGGGCCCCACCTCACAAATATCCTACCAAGATGGTAGGATATTTTGGGTTCCACACTATCCACTTCAACTCAGCATAAGCAGCTTAAAGTGGCTTTAAGTGGCTTTAACTAAAATAAAATAAAGTTGTCGCACCACTTTATTTTATTTTCTTCACTAAACCCCAAAAATTAAAAACCACACCCGAGAAAACGCAACTCTGGAAGAGGCATTTCTAAGCAAATATCGGCAATGTGATTCCATCGGTGCCCTCAGAATTCGATTCTGATCACAGGTTCAAAAGTTAGAAAAACCCACTCATTCGTTCACTGAAAGTACCCAAGCCAGACTTCGGAAAATGATTCCGGGCACACAGGGCCTCGGAATCACGTGCCGTCAGAAACTGTGTTGTTGTAAAATTCCGAATAAAATTAAGAAAAAAATTTCCTTGAATTTTACGGGTGTTTACATGTATCAATAGATTATGCGAAAAAAATAACTGTATCATTAAACACGAACTATATAAATGATATAGAGAATAATAAAGAAGAATAATTCTTTCTTTCTCACTATTGTTCAAAAAATGAGAGGGAGAAAAATATAACTGAAATATTGAAATTCTAAAAAAAAGTAGCCTAACTCATACATAATTTCATTTTACATTGGTGAATGATATTCTTGTTGTTACCAAACCATTATTCATCATTGTAGTCATGTAGGATGAGAATAAACTATCAGGTTAATAAAATAGAATGAAGGTTCATTGATATTATTTTCTTTTTTTAATCTGCAGTTTTGTTACTACTAGATGTGACATGGGGGTCTTAGATCATGTCAATGATTAGATACACTTTTCCAATAGTGAGTCTTGTAAACTAGACATTCTCGTGATTATCTATATGAATGATACTTTTTAGTATAATTTTCTATTACTCTAATCAATGATAATGATTTTTCAAAATGAGAAAAACATAATTCATAATTACATAATTTAATCCCCTAATGATTTTAACAATATAATGGGTAGTATTTAATTGAGATCATGGTTTTGTAATCCTTTTATAATAATGGTTTTTAATACCTTATCACTACTATGAATAGGATGGTCATACAAAATAATTCATTCTTATCAATGTTATTTCTCTAAAATTAATTCAACCATTTAAAATACTACTTACCTATAAATTTACTTCTGTAACTCCATATAACACCACCATTGATCCCCATCTTATATCCTATACACCATGAATCAAACTATATATAATCGCACATCATATAGTTGACCGATATAAATTATTTTCTTTCATAGACTAAGGATTTGACATTTAACTGGAAAATGAATCAAATATTTATTAATTAATAAAATACTAACATATCATTCACAAAAAATTGTCAAGTTCTACTCTATCCACAAGGAGGACCTCACCAAGGTTTTTAGACTCAAATTTTCACATGAAATATCCTTCATACGTTGAATAAAATATTTATTGGGAATCAAGAATCCAAGACCCAATCAAATCTGAAATATATAAAATAGAGATTTCACCCTTCTCGTTAACTTTTGAGTTTGTAAATGAAAAAGAAATTGGTTCCAAATATTAAAACAACTCTTTCAGAAGATCGTCCATTAATATCCCTTCTTTATATAGTGATAATATGTGGAGTAAGTGAAACTAACTAACATCCTATGAGTTTTTTCACTTCAATTTCTACCACATTTTCTTCATCTTCTATCAATAGATCATATCCATACTTATATGATAATTAAATATCATATAGTACATGAAACCTCTTTCTTCAAGATGACTTTATTAATTATTAAATCTTAGATATTCTTATATTCTATGTCATTATTTTTTGTGGAATCACTTATAGGGGTCACCGTAGAAACACGTTATTCTAGAATTAAAAATTAATTAATCAAGTCCCACACACCTTTAGAGAAAGTCATGAATATGAACATCATATTTCATAAAATAAATCTAAACACATTCATGTGATAAGTTGTTAACCTTCGTTCACACATCCTCATGCTAAAATTTCAACTCAATAGGAATAATATCTTTATTATGGATGTATTCTCATATATGATTTATTTAGTTTCCACCATTCGTATAGTTTTTTATTATCACTATTGTTGAAGGCCGGTTTTGGGGATAATATCATCTAGACAACACCCAATTCATTCCTCTCAAATATTTCACAATCTATATTTTCTATTACTCCCATCTTTATCCCAATCAATAAAATATTCAGACCATTTTAAAATATGTATTCTTATATCTATATCATTCGAATACCAATGTTTGATCTATCCAAGTTATCCAACAATAATGTTTCTCTTCCAATGCTATTTTCGAAATATAGAAATATCATACTAAACTAGGAAATGATTAGGCACTAGTAAACAATATTTTCCAAACATATTTGTTTAAAAAATCCTTCAAAAATATAAACTAAATTCTAATACGACTTGTCTCTCCACGTGTAATAGTTATAGTACTACTAAAATTACAGAACCTGAGATGAATAACAATGTTACCTAAAGGTCTAGAACAAGTCAAATCCACAAATAGGTGTACATTTGACTAATAATTCATGAAATAGATCAAAAAAACTAACCATAATCCTACAATACTCTCAAAATTGAAAAAATGGATATCCCTAGTGAAGTAATAAACATATATAATTAAATCACTTTACTATGGAACAAGATGATACATGTGGTTCAGATGAATTCCTATTACATGGAAAACAAAATCTTCCCTAAATGAGTAAACAACAGATAATAATAGATAGAATACTTATAAATAATTTTCTAATAAAATATTAGGATTAATAAAACCCATTCATTAAATACAAATTACCTCAAACACTGATTTATAGTATCCAATTTATAGTCATTTTAGATCCACCGTTATCAAAACTCTACGAGGAGATTTCCAAAAATGTCTAATCATCATGAACATTCCTTAATTCGGTCAAAATAAAATAACTCCTCAACCGGTCTATTTTGTGAATATTGGGAGCATCAAAAAACATTGTTTCTTTTTTAGTCATCATTTTTTCACATATGATGAAGCACATTCGTTAGCATAAGAATTTACACATATCATAAAACTCACCCCCATCACTATTAGTGGTTCTAGAGTTCTGGATCAACTACATTATATCTGCTACCATTACAAAGTTCTAGAATTTAATCCCATCTCTAATATTCAATTCTAAAAATGAAGATGGACCCACACACTAAACCTAATAATTCACACACAAAATCTAATTCCCAATATTAGCCAATATATATATATATATATATATATATATATATAAACCACATTGATATGATCAAAATGATTCTCCTTGAAAACAATTATCAATATTAGATTACAATATTGAATATTTTTATATGACTTTTCTATAATGGTTCTCAAAATGAAAAACATGGTTCACATAGTAATCTAAAATAAAGATATGTATAAAGGTGGTTATCATGTTTTACAAAAGTTAATCAAATAATTTTAATGAAATAAATCCCACAAAAATGATTGCAAAAACATCGTATCCATTTAGTGGGTCTAGATCCATATTTCACATTGTGATGGGTTACATTATAATTTCTCCCATCACATATCTATATAAGCAAAGCATCATGCTAATATTATTATATATTACTCTCTGATAGTGGAGTGGATAAAAAATTATCCCATTCCATCATATGGATAAAATCAACACAATTATTCTAATAACATAATCTTTTTAGGGTCTCCCACCAGAGATTATATCCAATTTGGATTTATTTTATTTTAGTATTTCTACATATATTTTGGTAAAATATAATATTTTTAGTCTAAATGATTCTTAATTATAGTCATCTATATCTACATTTATTTTGTAGTTAAAAATTCACTTGATTTCATATTATGATTATGTTTATTTTTTGATACTAAATTGATAGAATTATTCAATGTTTAAATTTATTATATTTTTTAGATTAGTTATATTTGATAATTATTGTAAAAATTTAGTTAAAATATATTTACGATAAATTATTTATTGATATTATGATTTTAATTAATATTTCCAATTTCCATGTTTATATTTATAATATTCTTCATTGGAAAATTATTTAATTATTCTATAATATTTTTAAAATTATGAAATCTCGGTTGTGTGTTTTTGATGGGTGAAATTATCAAACAATATTTCTTTGTTTGTAGGGGGTTCCTTTTCTTAATGATGCTTATGTGGTTTTTATAATGTTTGTGGGATACTTCATAATGTTTGTGTAGTTCGAAATTATCTTAGAGGCCGCATTTTATGGTTTTTAACACTGCTTTTAATGTTGTTGGGAACCTCGTATGGTCTATCCTGCACTACTGGGCCACTTTTTAGGGTATACATCTTCCTAGGATACCCAAATCCATAGTGTACAAAAAAATTTCAAATTCTTCCCAAGACCCAATCCATATTTTTAAATAGAATTTATTGTTATTATAGGGGGAATTAATAAGGATTAGAATGTTGGTAACATCATTCAACCCGCGCACAATATAATGGTTTAATCCAGTAAATAATTTTTGAGCAATGATGTTATATGTATAAACATTCAATATCATCCAATAATTTCTAAAATAAATAAAAAATAAAAGCGTTTTAGGTTCATGCCTTTGAAGATAAACATGGTAAATACATCATCAAATCATTTTGACGAAATTTTTAAAATAATCAACATCAAAATAATGTTTAAACATTTATGGGTGCGATCTACTCATGTTATAATGATATAGTAGATGAATATTAATTAGATCTATTTAGAGACTAATTATTTGATATAAATATAGATGAATTTAAGCATTGGATTTTTGATCTCTTTAATTTTATAATGAGGATTATTTTTCAATGAAATATGTATATATTGAGTGAAGAAATTTCTAGAAAGATGAAAAAATGGGATCGAGGGATCATCATGTAGATATAATTTAAGAGTTATATGGTATCATGAAGGTGGAACAATCAACGTGATAAAATATATTTTTCTTTCCCCATTGATTTCTTTTACTTTTTTGGATTAGATAATATAATGATTCACATGTTTTATATTTCTACTAATATGACTGTTGGAAAAATCTATTTGGGGAAATAAAATTTTTCGGGACATCTATATTCACTTTTTTCATCTATTTTTTATAGGTCATTTATCAATTACATTTTATTTAAAAGTAGTATTTCTCATATTTTTAAGACTCAACATTGGGTTTTCTTTATTTAAATTAAAAAATTATTAAAAGAAGCTTCTTTCTTAACTCACTAGATGAAGGGGTATTTAAAAAAATGAATTATAGGTCATTATATTCGTTTTCATAGATTAGTTGGGTTTTGTAGTTAATAAAGCCAAAACCCTAATAATTTTCATGTCCACTCCATTCATATATGTTGTTAGTGTCATTTTTTGGAAGTAGGCCGAGATAAAACACATTTTACAAAAAATGATGGAATAAAATTCTTATGTTAGGAAATTGAAATTTCCCCAATTAATGAATTTCTTGATTACTATTTTTACTTCTTTTTTTGTACTTTTAATATAATTTTTCTCACATGGGTTTTGATTTTTATAAATCCCATGTATCAATATTGAACCATAATCCACTATGTTATCCCTTTCTCATATAGTTTTTTTCTAGATTCTCAATGCATTTATTTAATCATAAACAATTCACCTTCTCTATGGGATCTATACTCCTCATCAAGGACTATAGTTTGAAAGAAAATAAATAAATAAATTTTAAATTACCTACTAAACATATAAAATTTTGGATCAGTTTTCATCTCATGATTTTTTTGACGAATAAATAAAATTTAATCAAAATAGAAAATAGATATTTTTATAAAATATATGTATTTGAAAATCTATGTAGTGAAGGAACACTGGATCAAACATTTAAAACCATGAACCATTGATTCCTAAAACTCTTAGACCCCTTAAATCCCTATGGATATAAACTATCAAAATAAAAAATCCAATAGAGAAAGATAGAGTCCATATATGAAATTAATAAAATTTTGAACAATGCATTATTTGAGGAAACATAGAAAGGTCTCTGATGATATGCCATCAACTCGAAAATATTTCAGGAAACCCATATTATATTCTATTAATAGGTAGTTACATGAATTATTAATTTAAACATCATTATTTTTTACTACTTCAAACTCACATGGAATACCTACTGGGTAATATCTATAATTTATTTGGGATTTTTATTATATAATACAGTATCTTCCACATGATGGTTTAAGTGAGGTTGAGTTGAAAACAATATTTTTACCTTTATATGTTATAGTAAATTATGTTAACTAGTTTCTATCATTAGATGAAATTATTTTTGAGAACTGAGAATAGGTTTACAACTCATTTATCATGAAATTTTATTCTATAGGAATTAAAATGGAACATTGATGAAAAGTAAAAAAAAAATTGATGACGATGGAGGAGTTTTTAAGTAATATATTGTTATATTAAAGGACAAACTCAATATGTTTCCTCACAAAAAAATACCATCTTATATTTTAATATATTGTCATTATGAATTTTTTCACCTTTTATTTATAACATAGTTGAGTAATATAACAAAGAAAACTACACAATTAAGACTAATAAAGTATTGAGATATATTTACAAAACTATATCCATTAATTAAATATTAAATAATATAAGCATAAATCCCCAAAATTAATAAAGAAAAAAAATTTATTCCACTATTTTTGTGACATTCACCATTGATCTTAAACAAGACATGAAATATATTTCCTAAAGTTTAATCTCTTCATTAGCTTGTGGGACATGAAATCCCAATTCTAAATAAACTATGATGTAGTATACCAATATAAAATCGTTGTTTAAATGGTAGTTATAAAGTGTAAAAACTAAATTAATAAAAATATGTATTTATATGGATTATAAATAAGATAATAATTACTTAAAATAAAAATAAATTTATTTTTCTGAAAAACTATATTTTTATGGAAGACAATTTAGTCGTGCTTTGCACATATAATTTAAAATTAATTTTTACCAAATTTTTGAAATCTATTTTATAAAATGAACACAATTTTTTAAAATAATAATAGAAAAGTAATGTTGGGTGATAATTTGGCATTTTTATGAATAATGAAAAATTTTGATTCTTTTATTGAGAACTATAATCTCCTTTAAATAATTAACATGGATAAATTATATATTATATTTGTTATAAATTAAAATTAAATCAATTATATTTAAATTTATCTATTTTTGTTAATTTTAATATGTTTTTAATGAATTTGGAGATTAAAACCTTCTCTAGATATGTGTATTTTCTCTCTGAAAACTCCTTTTTCATTACATCTGCTAGATTATTATTGAATTTGATTCTTCCACTTCTATTAATTTAATTTTGTAAAATGTAATAAATATTTGGAATAATTTTAATCTATATTATATAATAATGTAAAGTATATTTTTATAAATATTAATAGTAATAGAAGTAAAAATTAATTACTGTGTTTAATGTAAAATACATATTCCCCGAGGTTGAAACTAAACAAATTACAGTAAAAATGACCTAAAAACTACTTCAAAACTCATTATATAGATATATTTTGACATTAAACCCTATAAGGGACTATAATGACCCATTTTTAGGCTTTAATCATGATTAATATTTGGGTCTAATTGATTCATATCAGAAAATTTCATTTGTGTCCTCTCCCCCACTTATAAAATGTCACCCACTCTCCATACAACTTCGCACTTTAAATCCATCTGGATTGGCTCAAACCTACCAATATCACTTATCTATTACCATAACAACATCATGTATCCATTTTTTGATCAAAATTCTAATATAGGAAGTATTATGTTGAAAACAAAATGTAGTTGTGTGGATAAGAGGTATCATTTTAAACCAATTTTTTTGTTTCTTCTTCCATTTATTTAAAATGAAATTAAAAAATGACTATATAATAACGTAAAAATGTTCCAAATATTAAACTTTTGTTATTTTATGGGATAACATATATCCATATCCTCTTATATATATTGGGAAACAAAATCATCAATTGTGTGTATGGAGGACTAATATCTCAAAAGTTTATGTAATTCATTTTCCATAAAAACTATTCACGGAAAATATAATAATAGATTCAACCCAATTATATAATATTCATGGTATTATTATAATCTTGTAATTATAATATCACATATTCCTTATTACATTCCTTGTTGTTTAAAATATGATAATGTCGGTAGTTTGTATGTAGGACTACCGCCGCATGAAGCGATGTGATTCGTTCTTCACACACACTTTACATGAAATGTAATAAAAATAAATTTAATGAGTATATGTGATATAATCATGATTTTATTAATTATTAAATATTAATATATCACAAAATTCCTTATCCATTAACTCATTACTGAAATTTTATCTTCACTGATGTGTAGGTAAGGCCTGTAATCCCCCATATATGATGTGACTCATTTTATATTTATAGACATAAATAATTATTCAAAGAATTTATATAATGATGAAATATTAAATTAAAAAAATTAAAATTAATGTAGGGATGATTTATATATATAATATACCTAATAAATAGAGCTTTCATAACAAATCTTGAATAAGAAAACCATGCAATTAACACCCAAAATAATGTAAATAATAAAATACTATTAGAAAATAGGATGAAAAGATTATAATAATATAATATATGAAATTATAAATATTAAAATTGTTCATTATTACATAATAACATTATTAAAATCATTTTTTAAGAGGATAAATTAGTTTCAACAAAATGGAAGCAGAAAGTAAGGGATTTCATCTCAAATTCCTTTCATTAAGGCATATTATTACGTTACAAATGTAATTTAATTTATATGGTTTATATAATTCAGTTATCAAATGTAATATCATGATTTATTAATAATTATTGGTAATTTAATTTTCAATTTAAATTAATTCATTCAAATGGTTTCATAAATAAAAGTTACCAACTGTTAAATAATTTCATACCAAATTTGTTTTTTATTAGCTTATTTTACATCCTCATTGTCTTTATAATTTTAATATTATGTGTGTGAATAGTTATGAATATAGTATCTTATTTTTTAAAAAAAAATTATTTGGATTAAAACTTAATAAACATAATTTATTCATTGGTTAATTATCAATTTAATTTTGGGATCTTTTAAAGGGTTTATTTGAAAATCTCATTTTAATCGGGAATAATTATGATTAGATTTCCATAAAAAGAAATTATTAGTCAATTGGGTAATATACCCCTATAATTTTAATCCATACTATTTATTCGTGATATTTTTAAGTAATAATACAATTTTTTCCACTCTTTATCACCTATAATGACTAAGAGGTTATTTAAAAAAAATGAATCCATGTTTCTCTCTTCAAATTAAAACCATTTTCCTTCAAAATCCATGTTTTCAAAAAAAAATTAAAATGTGTTAAAATCATACAAAATCCATTATTAATTAAATTTTATCAATTTTTGACATTTTACAAAAAACATTGAATGGAATCATCGTGGCTATTTCCAACCAAAAAGATTTTAATCCTTTTCTAATAGTTAGAAATTAATTGTTTTTATCTCATTAAACATGTATGGAATTTCCTATCATCATGAACAATCATATGCTTGAATAATAATTTAAATTATTAAAATAATATTTTCAACCAACATTATTTCATTAATATTTTGGAGATGTTTATTTCTAAAAAGTAAATTTTAAAGATAAATTATATTTTCCTATAAAATGATTTAAATATATTTTTAAAAAATTTATATTTATTAAAAATAGAAATCATTATTTTACTAAAACTCCACTCGGAATAAGTAGTCAGGATATGATCTTTATTATTTTAATGGACATTTTCTTGTTTTGACCAATTAAAGTAATGACATTCACTTTCTCAATTCAAATTTTTATTCATTAACATTTCTTAAAAATATATACTTTTTCGGGATCCTGGGACATTAAATTTCTTATAAATATACTTATTTTATAAATATTTATATGTATTTTTTTAACCATATATCATTTCTAACTACTTTATTTAAATAGAAATTTATTTTATTGTCTAGGGAAATATTGATAAATTTGAATTCCTTACTCAAAAAAGATATTTGATGACAATTATTATTGTTCATGAATTAAAATTACTATTCTATTTATGAGTAATTATAATTATATGATGAAATGAGTGGAGCATAATTATATATATTTCCTTGATGAATTTGTTGTAAAATTAGATGAATCATTTCTCCAATTAGTCATAAAAGGTTTTCTTGTGTATACCTACACATAATTCATAAACAATATTCAAAAAGGTATTGATAGTTGATGTATCATGGATCATTAGATCATGATGTTTATAAATTTAGTATTTAATTCATTAATAATTCTATTATTATAATCAATGATATTTCTATAATGATATTCTTTTTGTATTCATTCAACTCTCATTTTTTATAGGTAATGTGTTTTTAGTTATTTACTATGTCATATTGATTATGTCTTGTATACTTATTATAGTCATGTTATTAATTAAATGGAATGGTTTTTAATTTAAGATTCTATATAGATTATACAAGACAAATTATTTAAATGTAATGTGTCTTCTATTTTTTAACTTTCCATGTTTCTTATGCTTACTGATTCGTGATAGATTATATTGTACATAACTGTTAATAGACATTTAAAATCACCCTTATTTTGTTCCCTTTACATGGAATTTAGGATTTTTTCTTAGAATTAAACTGAATTATATTATTGAAGAAATAATAATATTCTCAAAACAAATGTAATCATTGTTATCAAATGATATATGGGAATCATGTTTGTATCTAGTTTACCAATACAACTAAATATTATAATCCTTCATGATGTAATTACTTATATATTATGCTAATATAATAATGTTATACAGATAATCTTTAATACTGGATTTAGGTTATATATAATTTTTATTATAGGAAGTTTCCAAGAAACCTTTCAATCTTGATTTATGAAAACATACATTTGGAAAAATAGACTTATGATATAATTCAATGATAAGAATATAAAAAAATATTAATGTTTTATTAATATATATATTATATTTTTTTCATGAAAATTCATCCCTACTTTTATATTATAGGTGGATTTGGATCTTGAAATGATTTATATAGGGGTAATAAATCTAAAAATGGTGCATTGGTCTCAATAGAATCATCACCTGGTTCACAACAACATTCATTACTTCTCACTTTGTTTCAAAATACCAGGGAATATTCTTAAGAAAATTCAGATTTTATTTACAAACTATTATAAAGGATTTTAATATTTGATGAAAATGAATGACCTAAGATAAAAAAAATAGGCAACTACTATTGAAAAAATGTGTTATTATTTGGACATCCTTTAAATGAATACCCAGTTTTTCCATTATGATTATTGTTACTCACAATGTGATTTTTGGTTTTTGTTAATGACTCTCACCCAAAGGAGTCATGTTAACATTGAATATGGAGGAATATGGGTTGAATATGAGAAAACAATGGATATTTTTAGTATTTAATGATATCATGATTATTATTAATCAATTATCACAAAATATGATTAACGAAATTACTATAACCAACTTCTAGACTCACCAATGATGATAAAGGATGGAGTACCCTAAGAGCTCAAGTGATAGAGACCAAGGAGGAAATATGTCATGATTGATTCTTGTAATTTTTTTGAAAAGGTACACCTAATAGAGTGACTAAATGGAATGATAAAATGTTTTATAGGTAAAATAAAGTATCATGGTAATGAATTTCATAGAATGTGAATGCTATGATTGAAGGAAATAAATATAATCATATGGATTTATTTATATTTAATTATCTTAAATAATGGAAACCTAGGAATTATTTGAGTCAATTATCATTTATAAAGGCTATACCCTAAAAAAATGATGGGACTAGAGTAAAATAAAATTGATGATGTATTTCAGTATTGGGATTAACAAATTATATTTTATATGTTCTTTTACCAATAGAAATTTTTTATTAGAATTGTGAATCATTTAAATATTGCATCAAATTATAGAAGAATTTGTGCTATTATTAACATAATACTATCCTGGGTTTATGAGTTTAAGGTTTATCATAAGTTCAATGTATTAAAAATCATTTTATGAACATATTTGGTTAGAATATTACATAATTATGGATACATTTGAAATACATTTATGGGATTAGAACCCATTATTTATGCATATTATAATTTTATTTGAGGAAGAATGCATTTTATTTTATTTTAATTAAAATTAAATATATTGATATCAATTATGTACTATATATTATTTTATGTTTTATTATTTGTGTGGAATAATAATTTTTTAAATTTATAGGAATTATATTGTTGTAGTTTTAGATAAATTATAACCCATCTACCATGTGACAACCAATCACATCCGGTAAGGCTCTGGGGATTGAACCCAAAACATAATTATGATAAGGGTTGAACACCTTCAAATAGACTTTTTGATATACTTGATAGTATGTCATTATTTTTAGTTAAATATTTTGTTGAATTAATATTAACAATGAACCATTGGTGTTTCTTTTGAGATTTACATATTAATGTATTATTTTGGATAAATTGTGAAATCCATATTGGTTTTCAAAAATTGTTCGAGATGGATCGAAAGACTTGTTATTGTTTTATAGATCTTAAAATATGTTAAATATTAATCATAGGGCTTTAGGTATAAATATAAATTTTTTTATATTTATTTCAGGGATTATGTTATAAAATTGGCCTTAATTGAAGCACAGCCAAAGTATGCAATTATATTTATGAAATAGAAATATATCATGTAAGTATATTTCGTTACAATAATTGATACTAAAATAATTACTCAAAATTATGAAAAGTATCATGAAAAAATATTATCTTATTACCTTAATATCATAGGAATAAATTTATCTTTTAAATAATCAAATATTTATGGTCTTTGGTTCCTTAATATTCTATTGAACATATACGTTCTTAGGTTCGATGGACTCTATCATTATGAATAATAATTTATTCTTTTCTATAATGTTCTTATAATCACATCCAAACAATTTTATCCTATATAGAAATATCATTATTTTTAATTACATATTACATCGTTAATTCCCTCTCCCTATTATTAGTAGTATGTTTTATTATCACCTTTTATGTTGTGGTTTTTTGATATTGGTATTTTCTGATATCTAACCCTTTATTTCTAAGAGGAAGATAAAATTGATAGAATTAAATTTATTAAAGGAATAGAGAATGTAACTACTTTAAATTACAAAAAATTAAATATTATTGGATATTTTATGTGACACAAAACACCAATCATAAAGAACAAATGAAATACATTTATTTAAATTTAAAGTATTTGATATATTGAGGAATACCCAACACCAATTTAAAATGAACTTTTATATATTATACCATTATAACCAAGACCATAAATGCATGCCTATTCATAGTAATAAATAAATTATGAAAATAATTATTATTTACTTATTGTAAATGAAATAGGAATCATTTAAAATGAAGCAATTTTTTCTCTAAAAAAATGAATTTTTTTCTAACAGGTAGTTTAGTTATGTTTTCCCCACATTATATAAAATTAATTTTTGATGGTATTATAAAATTTATTTTATAAAATTTTATTTATTGTTGAAATAATAATTAATAAATTATATTAGGGTTCGTTTTTCAAATTTTTCAAAAAAAATTCTTTTTTTGATGAATTGTGAAAAAAACTTTATTGGAATCTACATTCTCATTTAAAAAATTCAAAAGTCTAAATAGAATATTATATTGGATTTAAATTAATATATGATCAATTATTTTACAATATATCTTTTTTAAATAATTTTAATCAATTTTATATTTAATTTTATAATAAAAACCTTTTATAATTTCGTGAATTTTCTCCTTGAAACCCCACTTCTTCATGATGTCTACGGGTATAGTTTTTAATTTTATTTTGAAAAATATATGAATTAAATTTATAAAGATTTATTAAAAATTCATAATGAGAAAAATTTATATTATTTAATAATTTCGACACAATTTTTTTATCTTTTTTAACAGTTAATGAAGTAAAAAAATTAATTTCTGCTGTTAAGGTAGAAAAAAAATTTACTGAGGGGTTAAACCAATATGATAACGGTTAAAATGACCTTAAAATTGGTAAAACCCCCATTTCATGGAAATATTTAGAATACATAACTCATAAGATTCTATAATGAGTCGTTTTTTGGCTTCTGGGATGGTAAAAATGAGGGTGTAATTGATTCATTTCAAAAATTCAATTTGTGTCCTCTCCCACACATCACCCCCTATCCTCACCTATTAAAACATAATGATCTATTGGGTTCATCCAATCACTACAAAAATAACTGAATTAGTCTCCAAAAAACATATGATATCCCTTTTTATTATTTTAATTTCATTATAGGAAGTATTTTGGTATAGACATAAAGTAGTTCTTTAAAGAAGATTTAATGTTCTTAAATGATCATATTTAATTTTGTTTCCCCTTCCCTATCATTAAACTATTATTAAAGCAATATTATATAATAAACATGGTATAAAAAATATAATAATCTGTTTTTATTTTTTGTTAATGACCTATATCCATCTCCTCTACAAACAAATGAGAAATGAAATTGTCAATAGTGTGTACGGTAGATTACAGCTAGGTGAACCGATGTAATTCATTTTCCATCACCACATTTAAAAGCTAGATATAATTCTTTATTAAACAAATTAATATTACATTTATGACATTATTATACTTATTGAATTTTAATTTAACATATACCTTTTTAATTTTCATTCTGTTTAAAATATTACAACGTCGCTTGTGTGTACGACGGACTCTCATCTCAAAAATGGAACTGATTCATTTTCCAATTAGACATTACATATAAAGTATAAGGGTAAAATTAATGAATATATGTGAAATATATTATAATATATTATATTTAATATATATGATTAATATATCACCCACTAAATTATCCTTTCACATATTAATGGAATGATAGTGTCGTTCATGTATAAGTACGACCTATCGTCTCCATGAAGTGAAGTTATTAATTTTTCAAGGACATCATTCATACACGATTATATAAAATAAAATAATGAGTCGTTATTAAATTTATAACAATAATATAATTTTTTAGATGATGTAAATAGGGCATCTAACCATTTACCATAACAATCATGACAATGGATGAATGAGAAAACAAACTAATTAATAATCGAAATAATGAAAATAAGGAAATATTATTAGAAATTTGGTGGTAAAATGTTATAAAAGGATCATATATTAAATAATAAATATGAAAATGGAATTTTATAAATTAAAATATTCGCTATACCCATTATAAATTACTTAAATAATGTTTTAATAAAACAAAGTGTGAGGTAGTAGATTTCGACTCAATTTAATTTCAGTTATAAATATTGAAATGTTATGTGCATAATATATTTTTTATTGTGTATTGAATGAATAATTAATATTTAATATCATTATTTCATAATGGTTCATTTTATTTTATGTTAAAATTTAAATTATTTTATACATAGTGATTCTATCTTAAATATTACCAAGTGGTAAATAATTTCATAACCTAATTTAGTTTCATTGGGTTATATAACATATTTATTTTATTTAGTATTCTAATATTATCTGTGTAATGAAATTTTAATAAAAATTACAGATTTTATATTTTTTTACACATATGTACATTTTATGCAAACAATTTATTGACTAATAAATTATCACTTCAACATTATGAAAATTGTAATTATTTATTTTACAATATCACTTTAACCAAGATTATTTATACTTGAATTTAAATAAATAAAAATTATTTTATAATTCGATAATAAAACCATAATATGTTATTATCCACTATTTATTCAATATTTTTTCAGGAAATTATACCATTTTTCTACTTTTTAGAACATTAAATGACTGAGAGAATGATTTTAATAAAATCTGACAACATTTCTCCCTTTAGTTGAAAATACATTTCCTTCCAATTATAGGTTTTTAGAAAATTATTTAAAAATATATTAACATTATACAAATGATTTTTTAAATAATTTTTTTCCATGCTTTAAATTTTATAGAATGGATTGGAATTAATCATCGTGTTTCTTTGTGAATGAAGATCTTTTTACCCTTTTATAGTAGTGTCAAAGAATTATCTTTTCAAATTATACAGAATGTAAAGAATTCTAGGGCTTTATAACCTCTATTTTTATTAATCTATGTTTTAAAAGTTTCAAAGAATATTTTTTACTCAATTTGTTTCCCCATATAATCTGTCAATTATTTTTTTTTAAATGTTATTTTTAAGGTTAAAAAGTTATTTTCCTCCAAAACGTTTTGAAATAACATTTTATTTTATTTATATTCACCAATCACAAAAAACCCATTTATTTTAATTATATTTTTCTACAGATATATTTTATTGATACCATTCTAATTATTTCAATAGATTCTTTATGATATTCTTGAAAAATTATAGTATTTACATTAACAATTTTTATTCATTTTTATATTGAATAACTTTCACCTTAAAAATAAACTTTTCAATGATCATTGGTATTTAAATTTTCACTAAATATCCATATTATATATATAATTATTACATAAAACTTATATCATTTATATATATAGTTTTTTATATTGATTGGTATTTGATTAACTACGGTAATATTGATAAATATGTATTATTTAATCAATGTGGATATTTATAGATTAGAAATATCGTTCATGAATAAAATAGATTATATTATAGATAGTAAACCCTGTGGACATTAAGATATAGGTGGCACATTATTATACATAGCCCCTCATTACATCGGTAGCCTCAAAAGATGAATAAGTTCTCTTTCCATAGTTAAATGGGTTTATGGTGCATACCAACCCATTAGTTTAAATTTTCTTATAAAAGGACTTGATAAAAGGGTTATCATGATGCCTAAGATCATAACAACAATAAGTAATGTATTTTCTTCATCAATATTTTATTTATTATTATCGATGATATTTTCCCAATTATATTATCAATGGAATCTTTTCAATATCATTTTATTGATTTAAGGGAATGTGTTTTTATTTATTTACCATTATATATTGATTATTCATTATATAGTTGTGAAATTCTTGTTATTTATATAATAAATTTTTTTTCAGTTATTCTCCTTTTTTTTTCATATTAGTAAAATTATTTAAATGGATTGTGCATCTAGTTATTTACCTTTCCTTGTTTATTATGATTATTGATACATGATATCTTTGCTAAAACATAATCCTTACTAACCATTCAAGTGAACCTATGATTTTTTCCATTCCCATGTACCCATGAAGATTATAATTATTTATATGTATGTATAATCAAGATGAAATAATGATATTATAAAATAAAATTTTTTGTAAAGACATATATTTTTTAAAAATATCTATGTTTTTACTTATTTTGAGGATTCTAAAATACCTTATTTGTATTCTAATTATTTTATATTCCGTGTTTTAGGTGAAATGTTAGTATTATTAATTAGTTATATATTATCTCTATGATTTTATATTATGTTCAGTTGAGTATTAAATACATAGAAAAGTGTTTTTTCATATATGAATTGTTGCTTTGAAAGAGTGACACGCATCAAAAAAGAATCATAGATCTCCATGTGAGAAGATTATATTACTATATAATTTTTTTCATAAAATGATAACAAAATAGATACTATGTTTTAAAAGTTAAATATTTCAAACATAGATTAATTATAAGAAGGCATTATATTAAGAAAAGGATAGTAAAAAAATTATCTTACAAGGGTTATAAGAGTGTTTGAATGTTAAGTATTGCACTTCAATAACATATTTTCCTTTTACAGAGAAATATTCTACACAATGATAAATTATGTTTACCTTAATAAAATTATAATTCAAATATTTGCTTTATTATATAACTGTTGTCAAGAGTATTTCTTATGATAATAATACTACCCTTCAGATAACTTATTAAAGATTATCTATATAGTATAATTTAATGTTTACATTCTGGATCTGTTCAAAATTTCATCATTATTTTTATCATATTAGAAAAGGATTTTTCATTTAATGAATGATGGATTTGTATATGATTTCATTTTTCCCTAAAAGAATTATATGATTAATAATATCTCTAACATATTCATAGGGGAATATTATTATATATTTGGAAAAAATGGACACATTCCATTAATATTATATCTTATCAACTTTTCAAAAGATTAAGAAGATGACACTTCTGATTATATCATGTGGTTATATTCAAAATCAAATAGGATATATAAATGCAATATTTATTTGACCCATGCTTATACATGTTAGTAAAAACATATATTAAAACATAATCTGATAATAGTAACAATTATTTATTAGTCATATACCAGATCATATACAACACTCGTGTACTCTGATTTCAATTTTTTCTATGTAATTAAGGTCATCCAAAAACAAGATTTGAATTTTATCTTCTTCTTATTACATATCTTCATTATGTGTTAATTGCTACAAGAAACTCGGTACTAAAAATTATTCTCTAAATTTTTATTCATATCTTTTTGTTTACAGTCATTGTAAGTGAGTGCATATATATGTGGATTGGTCTTTAAAAGGGAGATCCTAGTTATAATCTATTTTACCTTTATAAAAAGTATCAATCGCTTATACTCATGTGGGATTCCTTTTGAAAATAATTTTAATATTGAATATCACTAAAACCATATAATAGTGTTTTAGGGGTGTATACTCTACGATTTTTGTTCCCCAACCCACTATAAATCTCAAGTTTTAAATATATTTCCATTATAATTTTATATTTCCACTGCCTATTTTGTCTAAGGAAAATATTTTATCCTAAATACATAGAAGTGGGTGATTTAAAGAAAATGGACTTTTAATAACTCAATTCACAACCCTCTTTAGTTTATTGTTATCAATTTCTCTTGTACAACAATTGGTATCAAATATTATGACTCATGGGTTAACATATTCCGAATGTTGAATTCTCAAGATCTTCATTCTAATGGTTTCTATGGATAATAACTAAAAATTTAGGTCAATTTATAGATTTACTTACATTAATGGAAAACATTTTAATTTTTGGAAGGCTTATATAATCATCTATAAGATTAATATTGGATTAAAATTTTATCTTTAATTAGTAAAGCCTAATGAAAATACAAAGATAGAATATGAATCATGGGACACTACAGCTTATGAATACATAGATCTGAATTTCTAAGATATGAGTTATATAATCTATGTATTGGGACAATATGTGTTCAATAGATTTTATATGTTAATAGAATAAATTTTAGAAGACCCTTCAACAAATAATGTAAGCATGATGAAAACTCTAAATAAATAATACATTGTGAGTGAATGAATCTTTTTAATAATAAGAAAAACTACACACAATTTTATGATAATAAAAAGGACTAAAAAAATCCCTATTGAATATTGGATATAATAAGATATACTGTAATGGACCAGACCTCTCCAGTCCACTACTTTGTGAAAATTCGGTGTTAGAGGTGTTCTAGGAGGTCAAGTTAACTTATTCCCAACACTTTGCCAAAATATTCCATTTCGATGAACCATTTCAATGGTAGATAGTTATGAACTTTAACATCACATTACATCTTTAGGTAATTTTTATGTTTCTAACTTCCCTTGTTTTAAAGTAGTGAATTGGGAGTGCGTTGGGGTGAATCTTTAAAGAAATCTAAAGGGAAATAGCTTTCACACGGGCGGCACACGGTTTGTATAAAATGTGCGGCTAGACTGTGCATAGTTGGTCTTAGAGCCAGTAGCTTCTGCATGGGAGGTGCACGATTTGTCTAACCACGAGGACAAACCATGCTATAAGGGTGTCCAAGGTAGTAGATATCACACAGTTAGCTCATGGTTTGATAAACCGTGTGAACTAATCATACAACCACCTAAACGAGATCCTATAAAGGTTGATCTCATGCGTTTTTGTCTCTATGTGGCTCAATTTTTCTCTTAAGAGACCCTAACTTGGGTTTTCTTCTTCTCCTAAGGTCATGGAGGATTCTCCTTTCGTTCTAGAGGTGATCTGAAGGCCTTTCTTAGTGAATCAAATCCAGATCCTCGAGGTATGTGATTGTTCTTCTTCGTTCTCGATCGGTTTCATAGATCCACTTAGATCTACTTCTCATATTCTCTCGGTTTCTTATATATACATCCAGTGTGGGTAGATCTAAGTTTGTCGATGCCAAATATGGTGAGTTTTTGTCGTGATATTACTAGGATAAGAGATTTAAGGTGGGTTTTTGGGGAATCTACTAAGGTTTCTGAAGCGTTCTTCGACCATTGTGGTTTTCTAAAAAAACATTTGTGGTAGGGGATTCATTGCTTCTCTTTCTTTTACATTTAACTGTATTATTAGAATGTTTTATCCAACTGGATGAATATGTAAATGACACTATAAATATTTTAATAGGAAAATATTTTGATATCAATCGTATGTTATTGACTCTTGTTTTAATAGATAGTGTGATATATATGATTGTTCCAGATGAAAATCGGCCAAGAACATAAACTGATATTAATTGATATTTGTTTGGCTAAAGATAAAGAGGCATGTAAACGAATCTGGTTCTTGTTTTAATTTGCTGTTAATCAAATTGGCATCTCAAATGTGTTTAATTATTTATGATAGCTTACTGATTAGGTTTCCTAAATTTGGAACCTACAAATTAAATCTGTTAATTCAAGATGGATTAAATAATTTTATTGTTTGATAATTCCTTGAAGGGTTATGAGTTACCCTCTTGAATGTTAAAGGGCCAATAGCCCAATTGACGTGATGTTAATTTTTCTTGCTACTTATGTTGAGACCTGACCATGGATGGGTGTTGTCATATGTGGGGGCATACAAGCATTTTTTTGTGGTAGCAGATGACACCTAGAGTGGCGACATGCATCGGTTTAGGCATATGGGTGTCAGGGTGGACATTAGGGATGATGGAATGGGATGGATGTGATTGTTGGATGGTTGGTGATTCTTATTGTTTCATTATCTGCTTTACATTTCCCCACTGTTCAAGGCGGTTGTTGTTACTTACCCTTCTTCTGATAGTATCGAAGACGTGTAGAGTATGCCACGTGTTTTCCATGATTAAATTCTCAAGATAGGATGGGTCTACGTTCTTACTATAGGCGGAAAAGACTCAAAGGGTAGTACATATACTCACCGTGTTGAGCCCCATTGTGTTTATTATCATAGAATTTTTTTTTCTAAAATGCATGGGAAAATGGGAAAGTAGTTCTAAAAATGAATAATTAAATAAATGGTGTTAACTCATGGGGTTGGAGTTGCTAGAACATAATTATGAGGTTGTAATTTTGATGGAACTGTGGATTTTGGGTTTGATTCTAATGATATTTAATGTGAAATTGTTAATGTGTAATTAATGTTTAAAGAATTAATTAATGTAAGGTAGAAATAAAAAAAGGGAATGGAGTAATCCAATAAATCTCTTTGAATTTTTGTGTGATTAGGATACCTAGTCTTAGAAGTACCATGCCAGAGTCTGAGAGACGTTAGCTGCGGTTTTGTCTAAAACTAGGTTATTACCATAGTGTGCTTGTGAGATATAGTATATTCTATACATTCTGTTCTTCTATACGCTACTTCATCCAGTTAGTAAGGGAATCTAGCAACCTGATGATTCGGAGCCCTAGGGGGTTTTTTCCACAATATTCTGATGGGAGGGTGAATAGTTGACTACCCCATTTGGCCTCGCTCTCTTCTCTTGGAAGATACTTGTATTGGTAGGCATAGAGGTCAGTTTTCCCATATATGTGTGTAGAGGGAAGTAATGGCTTGTGGTTATTCACTCACATATATTCTAGATATAGTATCTTATAGACTACTATATGTGTAACATGTATAGGCTGTGATGGCATGAGGATCCTTACTCATTGTATGTGTTTTAATGGCTTGAGGTATAATAAATGGTGTATGATACACGTTATGAGAGATTTGGTGGCTCCAAAAACTACCTGGTTACTTTGGAGTGTGGACATGTTGGTTTTGTTGCACAAGGTGCATATTGTGGTGCATCGATCATGTGTCTGTGGGAAAGCCATTTTGAGAGAGATGCTCTGGACGTGCGACATGGGGGAAAAGAGGAAAAGCGGTGGGGAAGTAGTAGCAGTGTTCCCTTGATATTCGTTACTATATTATATATTATTGTATGCATTTCCTGGTCAGAGTAGCCATGGTAAGGTCAGTAACATAGTATACCTGCTTAGGTAACGAGTTAGTTTCACATGATGTTCATTGTACTTTAGCATGCATTATTTACTTTCAAATGAGAATCTTCGGGGAGGATACTACCAAGTATATTGTTATACTTATGATATGTATATACAAACTGTTTTTCATGTCACTTGGAGCATGTTGGAGATCAAGCTGGTTTCTACTAGCTTGGGGTTGCAGGAGCTGTTTGATCTTGTGGTTGCTACTATTTTAGTTTCTTTTGGGTACTTTCTGTTTTTACCTACTAGTTGTAGTACTTTTGAATGACATTTCAAATGTGCACATGACTTTTCATTTATATTCCAGTACTGAGATGGATTTTGTTGTTGTTTATCTTACCTCTCTCTTTTGCATGAGTTCTCTTAGACGGTAATGCCCCCCATTTGTGTGTTACTATACCCTTGGTGCTAGTCGCCAACCTGGGGCCTACTAGAGGCGGGACTCGGGGGGTCATTATCTCTCTTCTCACATTGCAGGCCTAGGAGGGGTACACTTTTTGGGGAGGGGGCATGACATAGTGGTACCGGAGGTATGGTTGAGGGATAGGTTGGAGTTTGGGGTATAAAAACATGTGAGGTTGCATGGGTTGGTAGGGAAACAGTTTCATTATTGTTTAGCAAGTCAGGTAATCACGGGAGATCGGCTGAGACATACACGTTTAGGGTCCCCTAAGATATGATGTATGGACCCTTATGTTTACAATGGCTACTAATCAAGGTGATACTAGTTTCATGAGTAGAGACCTAAGAAAGGATTATGCATCATTCTTCTATGTGCCTGTGTTTGAATGGGTAGACCTTGGGGTTGGTTAACCTAAAATGAATAAAAGAAAATAATTAATTAATTAATGTTGAGTCTTCAATATTCCATGTTTAGGAGCTCTAACGATTTGTTATTTTACAGGTATAGCTCCAGGTCAACACCCTCATTTGGTTTTCACAGAAAATGTCCAGCAGGTTGTTATAGCAGATTGCCATAGGGTAGAGGTTAACGATGAAGACACTTGGAGGAAGACAATACAAGAGTTTTAGCGCCAATGTATGCAGAAGTACGAGGGATCCATTTCAGATGCCTTCTCTGAAGACTGGTTGGAGTAGGTCAAGATAGGATTTAGTTTGATCCATGCTCGGAATGATTACAGGGTGTCCTTAGTTGTGACAATTCTATGTGGAGTAGTAAGGCAGGGGTGGTTCTTATTCCTCAGGGATCGTGAGGATTCAACGATCTCATGGGAGGATTTCTGAGAAAAGTTTAGAGACGAGTTCCTTTCTTCGACTGCGAAGGAGTCCAGTTGCAAGGAGCTTCTTACCCTTCGACAGGGGAGCTCTACTATTATAGAGTTTTTAATCCATTTCAAGAACCTTTTATGATATGCTTCGGACCTGTTTCCAGATGAGGAGGCTAGGGAGAGACATTTTGAGGAGGCTTTGCATCTAGAGATCCAGCGCCAGGTCACCCCATTTATGTTGAACACATATTTTAAGGTGCTGGTGAGGGAAGAGGTTGTTGAGAGGAGTTTGGCC
This sequence comes from Viscum album, assembly GCA_963277665.1. Taxonomy (NCBI): domain Eukaryota; kingdom Viridiplantae; phylum Streptophyta; class Magnoliopsida; order Santalales; family Viscaceae; genus Viscum; species Viscum album. The sequence continues at coordinate 594,284,218 of OY728159.1, read as the reverse complement.
AGGACCGGATCATCATGAGATGGTAATAATCGTGATTCCTCATGAAGCAGAGCTGTGGTCTTGGGTTCCCAGTTTTCGGGGAAAAAGAGTTTTTGTTCAGCTGGGGGTAGGCCCCAGCCCTTCACATTCCGTTTCTCCAGAGGTAGCAACTCTCATGCATATTCCAAGGGATCAGGCACTTGTTTTCCTTGTGGTGGTCATGGTCATCAGTAGCGGGAGTTCCCAACCATTCAGAGTAGTCATCTTGCACCAGGTGTTACCCTCCAGGATCCTCCTATGAGGTACTTCCAGCTAAGGAAATGGCAGCAGAAGGCTGCACCAGCTTTAGATCACCAGAGGGTAGATGGGGCAGGCAGAGGACAGCCCCATTATGCTCCCCATCCTCAGACTGCAGAGCGTGGTCATGGTGGTGGTCATCATCAGGGTCAGAGAGGCCATGGAGGAGGTCATAGTCAACTTCATTCTTTAGCTTTTCCAGCTTCAGGTGAGCCAGACGTCATTCGGGGTACCCTGTTCTTGTTTTCTACCTTGGTGTATGCCTTTTTTGATTCACGATCAACACACTCCTTCACATCACCTACCCTTGTCCATGATTAGTAAAATGTTGTAGAGAGGCTTCCAGTTCCCCTAGCGTTGACTACGCCTATTGGAGGTCTAACTGACTTGATTGAAGTATGTAGAGACTGTGAGCTAGTGTTGGGGAAACACTGCTCTTCGAGAGATTTCCTATGTTTACGAATACAACCATATGATGTCATCCTCGGCATGGATTGGATGTATTCGGTGAAGGCTATTGTGGATTGCTTCTGGAAGAAGGTCGTCTTCATTGGTGCGGATGGAGAGCCAGGGGTGTTTTTTGGTGAGAGAGATCCTCGGATGGTTCATAGGCGCATTCCCTCATTGTCATCCACGATGGCTGTGATGATGTTGAGTTCTTCAAGGGTGCAGCAGTAGGCTTTTCCTAGGTTCATAGAATATTACCCTGATGTCTTTCCCGAATAGGTAGTAGCATTACCCCCTCGATGAGAGATCGATTTTGGGATCAAACTACAATTAGGAGCGCCTGATATCTATATGTCTCCATATAGGATGTCCCCTTCTGAGTTACGAGAGCTACGTACACATCATTATGGTCTGTTAATGTGCAGTTTTGTTCATCCAAGTGTGTCACCATTGGGTGCACCAGTTTTGTTAATGAAGAAGGCCAACATAAGTTTGCGTTTGTGTCTCGATTATCTTCGATTAAACAAAGTGACAATAAAGAATCGCTATCCTCTTCCACGGATTGATGATTTATTTAATAAACTGAATGGTGTAGATTGGTTCTCATAGATCGACTTGCGGTAAGGATATCATCATATGCATGTGAAGGATGGGGATATCCCGAAGGCTGCTTTCTGCTGTCATCATGGGCATTATGAGTTCGTCATAGTGCCGTTTGGCATGAAAAATGCTCCAGTTTTATTCATGAGATTCATGAATGTTGTATTACGTGAGTTCCTAGACATGTTCGTGGTAGTTTTCAATGAAGAAATCCTTGTGTACTCCACATTTGAATAGGACCATGCAGAGCATCTGCAAGCCATTTTGGGAGCTCTTCGCCAACATAAGCTATTTGGGAAGTTGACAAAGTGTGAGTTTTGGGATCAAGAAGTCCATTTATTGGGTCATGTTGTGTCCCAACAGGGAGTAGTTGTGGATCCATCGAAGATAGAAGCAGTGGTGTCTTGGGAATCCCCCAAGACAGTTCCTGAGGTGCGATGTTTACTTGGTTTTTCCAGCTACTATAGGAGGTTCATAGACAATTTTACATGAGTTACGACTCCACTAACATATTTGAACAGGAAGGATCAGGCTTTCATATGGAATGTTCAGTGTCAGGAAGCATTCGAGTATCTAAAATAGAAGTAATTAACTGCTCCAGTCCATTTTCTTAGAGCTGAGGGAGTTCAGTTTGATGTTTTATGTGATGCTTCACATCTGGGGTTAGGATGTGTTCTCATGCAGTAGAGTTCAGTTGTATCTTATGGGTCTCGGTAGTTATGTCCCCATGAACACAACTATGCCACCCATGATCTTGAGTTGGCATCCGTGGTGATTTATTTGACGTTGTGGAGACATTACCTCATTGGTGAGCACTTTTTTGTTTTCACTGATCTTAAGAGTTTGAGTTTTGTTTTCTCCTAGTGTGACTTGAACTTACAACAGCGTCGAAGGTTGGAGTTATTAAAATAATAAAACTTTGAAATATCATATACACCTTGAAAAGAAAATGTTTTAGCTGATGCGTTGAGCCGAAAGTCATGTAGTGATGCTTTGCGTGAATCTGGTGATTCCTAGAGAGTAATGGGAGAATTGTCATCATTATATCTTAATATGGGAGAAGTTGGGGGTAGAGGCTATATTTTTCAGATGACGGTAGTATCATCCCTGCTCAAGAATGTGAAAGAGTCCCAGTTGTGAGATCTAGAGGTGGAGGTTTGGAGAGACCGAGTTGTTTGTGTTGAGGCCCCTAATGGTTGGTCTGAGGATGAACAACACAGAGTGTTGTATCACAGATATATTTTTGTTCCTTTGATGATGTGTGACATGGTTCTTAGTTAGTTCAATAGTTCACCATTATCGGTACATCCTGGCATGACAAAGATGTACCGAGACTTGAGGAGTATGTTTTGGTGGCCTGGGTTGAAGCATGTGGTTTCAGAGTTTGTGTCTCGATGTTTAGTCTGCCAGAAGGTGATGGTTGAACATCATGTTCCTGGTGGTCTTCTCCAACCATTAGAGATTCCTTAGTGGATATGGGAGGATATCTTAATGGTCTTTGTTACTGGTCTTCCTCGAGATATGGGGGGACATGTTTCTATTTGGGTGGTAGTTGATCGTTTAACAAAATCGGCCCACTTCATAACAATCTAGGAGTTAGGATCAGTGGAACTTTTGTTGAGGCAGTATCAAGAGGAGGTTGCGACACTTCATGGAGTCTATAGGATGATCATGTCTAATCAAGATCTCGTTTTACCTCCAAAGTGTGGAGGGGTCGCTAAAATACTTTAGGTTCTCAACTATGACTTGGAACTACCTTTCATCCTTAAATGGATGGTCAGACAAAGAGAACCATTCTGACTCTTGGATACATGTTAAACTCTTTGGTTCTTTATTTTGGAGGTTCATGGATGAGGCACTTACCCTTTGTGTTGTTCTCTTACAATAAAAGTTTTTACTCCACCATCAGTATGGTGTCGTTTGAAGCCTTGTATGGCCAGCCTTGCCATTCTCCGTTGAGCTGGACTGGTGTTGATGATTCAGCAATTCTCGGACCAAAACTAGTGCAGAATACAACAGATATGGCCTTGGTGGTTAGTGAGAGGATAAATATAGTACAAGATCATCAAAAATAATATGTTGATCAAAGGAGGAGACCCTTGGAGTTTAATGTTGGAAAACATGTGTTTATAAAGGTGACTCCCCGTCGCGGGAAGTGTAGTTTTGGTTGTGGATTTAAGCTTTCTTCCCAGTTTGTCGAGCCTTTCGAGGTGTTAGCTCGTGTTGGAGTCGTGGCGTATCGAGTAGAATTTCCCCCATAGATGAGTCAGATACATGATGTTTTCAATGTATCACAGCTATGTCGTTATTTATATGATGACTCTCACATCATCAATTAGGGAGAGATCAATGTTGATGATGATTCAACCTTTGAGGAGCAACCTTTGAAGATCCAAGACCGCATGGATAAGGTGTTGCGCATGAGTTCTATCCCCTTAGTTCGTGTCTTGTGGTGACACTGTGGCTTGGAGGAGAGTACCTAGTAACGTGAGTCACAGAAAAGTACTCAGTACCCAGAGTTGATTGATGTTTAACTCTTTTCATGAATCGATGTATCTTATGTCGTTATGAAACATTCATGTTTATGAGATGGCTCCCTTTGTTGCTTTTGGTGGCTTCCTCTCTTTTGAGAGGTATCTCGATGGGTGGTTGTTCAGACCCTATTTCATTTTATCTTTATGTAGGTTTTGGATTCTTGTGTAAGAGAATGTTTTGAGAGGTATCTGATGTAATGTCCTGGACCTCTTTGGTCCACTACTTTGTGAAAATGCAGCATTAGAGGCGTTCCGAGAGGTCAAGGTAACTTATCCCCAACCATTTTCCAAAATCATCCATTTCTATGAACCGTTTCAACGGTAGACAGTTTTGAAATGTAACATCACATTACGTCTTTAGGTAATTTTGATGTTTCTGACTACCCCTATTTTGGATTAGTGACTTGGGAGTGCATTTGGGTGAATCTCTAAGGAAAACTAAAGGGCAGTACCTATTGCATGGGCAGCGCATAGTTTTTCTAAACTGTGTGGCCAGACCTTGTGTAGTTGGTCTTGGAGGCAGTAGCTTCTGCATTGGAGGCACACGATTTGTCTAAGCACATGGACAAATCGTGCGAGAAGGGTGGCCAAAGCAGTAGCTAATGCACGGTTATCACACGGTTTGTTAAACCGTGTGAACTAACCCTGAGACAACTTAAAAAATATCCTATAAAGGCTGATATCACACTTCTTTGCCTCTACGTGGATCATTTTTCCTCCTAAGAGACCCTAACTTTGGATTTTTCTTCTCCTAAGATGAATTAGGTTTCTCCCTTCATTCCGGAGGTGATTCGAATGATTCTCTTAGCAAATCAAATCCAGATCATCTAGGTATATGATCATTCTTCTCCGTTCTCGATCGGTTTCTTAGATCCACATAGATCTACTTCTCCTCTTCTCTCGTTTTCTTAGATCTACATCTGTTGAGGTTAGATCTAAGTGTGCCAATTCCAAATATGATGAGTTTTTTCTTTAAATTACTAGTAGAAGAGATCTAATGTAGGTTTTTAGGGACTCAACCCTAGGTTTCTTGAGTGTTCTTCGACCGTTGTGGTTTTCATCAAAAAACATTCAGGTATGGGGTTCATTGATTATATTTCTTTTATGTGCAACGATATTATTAGCATATTTCATCCCACTAGATGAAAATAAAATTGACATAATAAATATTTGAACCAGATAAATAATTTGTTATAGATCATATGTTATTGCCTCTTATATTGATAGATAGTGTGATATCTATGATTTTTCCTGATGAAAATCGATCAAGAATGTAAACTAATATTAATTGATATATGTTTGGCTAAAGATAAACATCCATGTAAACAAATCTGGTTCTTGTTGTTATTTGATGTTAATCATATTGACATTACAAGCATGTTTAATTATTTGTGAAAGCTTACGGTCTAGGTTTACTAAATTCAGAACCTACAAATTAAATCTGTGAATTCATGATGGATTAAAGAATTTGATTGTTTGATAATTCCTTGAAGGGTTTTAAGTTACCCTCACTATTGTTAAAGGGACAATATCCCAATTGATGTGATGTTTGTTTTTCCTGCTAATTGTGTTGAGACGTGACAGTGGATGGGTGTTGTGATATGTGGGGGCATAGAGGCCTTTTGGGTGTGGTAGTAGATGATGCCTAGACTGGAGAGATGCATCGGTTTGTGCATGTAGGTGTTAGGGAGGACACTAGGGATGTTGGAATGGGATGGATGTGATTATTGGATGCTTGCTTATTCTTATTGGATGATTATCTGATTTGCTTTTCCCCACTGCAAAGAGAAGCTGGTCTTGCTTACCCTTCATTCGAAAGAGGCGAAGACTAGAGGGGTATGCCATGCTTTCTGTGATTAGATTCTCAGGGGAGGATGGGTCTATGCTCTTGATATTGGTGGCAAAGACTCGACGGGTAGTACATATACTCACCATGATGAACCCCCTTGTGTTTAATATCATAGAATGTTTTTATACAATGCCTGGGAATATTGGAAAGTATTTCTGTAATGAATAATTGAATAAATGGTGTTAACTCATGGGGTTGGAGTTGCCGGAACATAATGATGAGGTTGTAGTTTGGAAGGAAAAGTGGATTTTGGGTGTTATTCTAATGAAATTTAATGTGAAATTTTTCGTGGATAATTAATGTTTAAACAATTAATTAACGAAAGTTGGAACAGATAAAAAGTTAATGGATTAATCCAATAAATCTCTTGTAATGGTCATTTTCTTATGGTATACCTAGTCTTAGAAGTTGAATCCTAGAGTATGAGAGACATTAGTTGCAGTTGTGTCTAAGAATAGGTTATTCCCATAGTGTGGTTGTTAGATATAGTATATTCTGTACTTTTTGTGTTTCTATACGCTAATCCACCCTATCAGTAAGGGAAACTGAAACCCTGGGTATTTTGAGCCCTAGTGGGTGTGTGTTTTCCCCAACATTCTGATGGGAGGGTGAATGGCTGACCACCCACGTTGGACCAGCTCTCTTCTCTTGGTAGATACTTGTGCTGGTAGTCACAGAGGTTAGTTTTCCACATATATGTGCGTAGATGGTTGTAATGGATTTTTGTTATTCACTCACATATATTCTAGATATAGTATCCTATGGACTACTATAGGTGTAACGTGTAAAGGTTGTGATGACATGAGGATCCATACTCGATGTATGGGCTATAATGGCTTGAGGTATAATACCCGACATATGATGCATGTTATGCGAGCTGTGGTGGCTCATGAAGACTACCTGGTTACTTTGGAGTGTGTACATGGTGGTTTTGTTGCACGAGGTTCATATTGTGGGGCTTCCCCCAAGTGTCTGCAGGCAAGCCTTTTTGGAGAGAGATGATCAGGATGTGCGATGTTGGGGAAAAGCGGAAAACAAGTGGGGAAGTAATGGCGGGGTACAATTGATATTCTTTACTATATTCTATATTCTTATATGTGTTACATGGTGAGAGTAGCCATGGTGAGGTTGGGAACTTATTATACCTTCTTAGGTAACGAGTTAGTTTCACTTGATGTTCATTGTGTTTTATCATGCTTTCTTTACTTTTTCACGAGAGGCTTCGGGGAGGATCGTACTGAATATATAGTTACACTCACCCTATTTATATATAAACTGTTTTTCATGTCACATAGAGCAGGTTGGAGATCAACCTCATTTCTACTAGCTTAGGGTTATAGGAGCTGTTCGGGCTTGTGGTTTCTACTGTTTTATTTTCTTTTTGGTACATGCTGTTTTTCCCTTCTAGTTGTAGTAACATTTCATGAAATTTCATATGTGCACTTGGTTTTTCATTTATATTCCACTTATGAGAAGGAGTTCGTTAGTATTTATCTTATCTCGCTCTTCCTCATGTGTTCTCATAGAGGGTAATTCCTCCCATTTGTGTGTTTCTATACCTGCAGTGCTATTCGCTAACCCGGGGCCTATTGGAGGCGGGACTCGGGGGGACATTATCTCCCTTCTCACATTGTCGGCCTAGGGGGGGGTACACTTTGTGGGTAGGGGGTCATGACATATACAATAAGGCAATGAATTCCACAAGGAGTTCTTCTCAAGTTTTTATTGAATGTGAATGCTTATATTTAGAAGATGAAACTCTAAATCACGAGGTCGACATATGCTTCATATAACATTTACAAGAATCTCATTTTTATTACTCTTTAGCTCATTATTGAAATTTATAAAATTAGAATTAATCTTATAAAGAGTTAAATGAATAATATACTATATGAGAAACTACGTATTAAAGTTAAAAATGATAATAAAATCTTTCTAGAACTCCTATAAAAAAATATTTTATGTGAGAGGGGGACTCAAACAAAAAAAAATATATTTGAAAGATCAATTATAAAGATATACTACCTCATAAACTGAAAATTTTAATATATTAGAAAAACAACATTATGATAATCAAAAAATAAAATATGCTACATGTTTTTTTTACTAAACGGTAATATTATCTAAAAAAATTATTAGACAAAATCAACATTAAAAGGAATAGTTTGGAGTAAGACATAAGGGTGAAGGTCCCATGTTTTATAAAAAATATATTCTAGTTCTAAAAATAAGAACCTTATAATGGCTCAGACCTCTCGGGTTCATTCCATTACTGAAATCTGGTGATTGAGGTTTTCTGAGGGGTCACGATATCTTATCCCCAACAATTTTACAAATTTCTAGTTCTATAAATAGTGATTCCATTTTTGGGTACAGTGTTTCTAGGCATCAATACGTGTATAAAGTCTCCAGGAATTAGTAGGTGTACAATGTGTCTAGATGTTAGTAGGTGTATTGTGTTTCCAGACATCAGTAGGTGTATAGTGTTTCCATGTGTTAATTGGTGTACAGTTTTTTCTGGTGTCGGTAGGTGTACAATTCTTCCAGGCATTAGTTGATGTATAGAGTTTCTAAACATTGGTAGTTGTACAGTGTTTCTATGAATCAGTAGATGTACATTGTTTCTATATGTAGGTAGGTGTATAGTGTTTCCATATGTCGCTTGGTGTACATTGTTTCCAGATGACGGTCGGTGTACAGTGTTTCCTGACGTCGGTAGCAGTACAGTGTTTCAAGACATCAGTAGGTGTACAGTGTTTTCATGAATTGATAGGTGTCCAGTGCTTCCAGACATCTATAGGTGTATAGTGTTTCTAGATATCAGTAGGTGTACAATGTCTCCAGACATTGGTTGGTGTACAGTGTTTCCCGATGTCGGTGCATGTACATTGTTTCCTGCTTCCTAAATTTTCTCCCATTTAGTGTTTTCTTGGACAAAAAATGCATTCAAACATTATTTTTTGGGTATTTAAGGCTGATTCAAACCCCAGAGATCCTATATTAATTTCGTTAAGTCTCTAGATTCCTTTACTTTGTCCAATCGTGTGGTTTAATTTTATCCTCTTTTAATAGAAAATATTTCATATCTGAAACCGACTCCATTAAATGTTTTAATGGGACAAGATATATTCCTCCCTTATTCTACCATCTTATTTAATAGTGTGAGAGGTTTTATCCATTACATATTCTTATATGAGTGGTGTGATTTAACATTAATCCTTGTATTGTTACCCCTTAATGTCTCTTCCCTCTGTATGTGCAGCACCTTTTTTATGCAAGAAACATGTGTCAATTCATCATTGATAGAATGTATGATCTACCTTCATTCTGGTGTTTCCTTCAATACATATTCTCATATTTCTCCTTTCCATGTTATGGAATGTGATCTCCACGTTTCTATTGGAGTTTTCAAGGGTGTCATTTGGTGTGATTGTGCCACAACATTCTCAGGTGGATGCAGTTGTCGTAGGGGGAGTCGACCGTTATATGTTGTGTGGATCATTATCATGTAAAGAACATTAGGAGGCTTTTGAGGCAATGGATTCATTGATTTTATATCACATGACATGCCATCATGGAGTTATCATGACTCATCCAACTGGATTATAATGGAATTTATGTAATAAGTAATTCAAGTGAATAAATAAATTTGTATAGACCATATGTTGTTGCATCTAGTTTTTCTAGATGGGGTGATATCTATACATTCCTTGTTTAGCATTCCGTCCTTGATGGAAATTGATAAAGAACACATAATGGGAGCAATTGTAATTATTTATTGAAGATAAATAGGTATATAAATGAATCTGGTCATTGTTTTTCTAATTTTTTGTTTATAAAATTGAGCAAGAAAGAATGTTTGACTATTTTTGATATCTACTATAGCTTTCTGTTTAATTTTCCTATATTTAGAACCTTCTAATATTTAACTGGTTAATTCTTGATGGAATAAATAACCAAATTTTATAAAAGATAATACCGTTTAGGGTTCTTAGATACCCTCTTGCTTGTAAAGGGAAATAGCCTTATTCTAGGAGCTTTGAGATTTCATTGTGTTTGAAGGAAGAATGCCTTATTTTGGGCCAAGAGCACAGTTGCATTTTTATTTCCTACTTCTTGTGATGTGTTATGTGCCTGGATGTATGTTGTGATATTTGGGGTTAGGGATTCCCATTGGTTGTGGTAGTAGATGAGGCCCAAACTAGTGAGATGCAAATGTTTATTCATGTGGGTGTTGGGGAGGGCACTAGAGATGATGAAAAATATTTGATGTGAATGATTGGATGCTTGCTGAATCTTGTTGGTTGTTTTTATAATTTACTTTCCCCATTTCTCATGGACGCTGGTCTTTCTTACCCTCCTTCAAAAAGTTATGAAGACTCACGTTGAATGCCATGTGCTTTCTATGATTAGCTTCTCATGATTGGTTTGGTGTATGCTCCTCCTATAGGTGGAAAAGACTTGATTGGTAGTTCATATACTCGCAATATTGATCCCCTTGTATTTTTTTTCATAGAATGATTTTCTGTAATGACTAGGAATACAAGAAGGTAATAATGATGTCAATCAATTATTTAATAAATGATGTTAACCGATGGGTATAGATCTTCTGGGGATGCAATGTTGAGTTTACAATTTAAAGGTAAAATATACTATGTGTGTAATGCTATTGAAATATAATGTGTTATCGATAATGGTTAATTAATTTTTAATGAAATAATTAACATAAAGTGAAACTAATAAAAAGGTAATGATATAATATAATAAAGATCTTTAAATTGTTGTCTTCTTATAGGATACCTATTCATAGTAGTAGAATTTGGGAGTCTGAGAGACGTTATTTGTAGTTGAGTCTAAAAATAGTTTATTCCCATATGGTGTTTATGAGATATATTATATTCTATACTTTTTGTGTTTCTATATTATACTCCACCCAGTCATTTAGAGAAAATGACACCACAAGGATTTCGACCCCTGGGGGGTGTTTTCCCAAACATTCTAGAGCGAGTATGGATGGTTGACTACCCCCTATGGCCCTACTCTTTTCACATAGTAGTTACTTGTTCTTGTGGTAATATTGGTTAGTTCTCCTAATATATGTGTTTAGAGGTATGTAATATATATTTCTTATTCACAGACATCTATTCTGGATATAGTTTCCTATGGAATACTATATGTTTAGCATGTTTAGGACGTGATGGCTTGAAGATCCTTACACTGTGTATGGGAAATAATGGCTTGGGGTATAATTTCGGACATATGTAACACGTTATATGAGACTCGGTGGCCCCCTGAAACAATTTTTTAATATTTTTTACATGGATTTGGTGGTTTTTCTTCATAAGGTGCATGTTGTGGTGCTTCGCCTAGGTGTTTGTGGGTATGCCTTTTGGAGGGAGATGCTCAGGACGTGTGACATTAGGGAAAATCCAAAAAATATTGGGGAAGTGATAGCAGGGTGTCCTTGATACTATTTATTATATTATATACTCTTTTATTTGATCCATGGTGAGAGTAGGCTTGCTGAGGATGGGAACATAGTATACCTATTTAGGTGACGATTTTGTTTCACCTTTTGTTCATTGTTCTTTAGTATGCTATCTTAACTATGGAATGAGTTTCCCCAAGGAGGATCTTACTGAGTATACTATTATTTTCACACTATGTATGTATAACCTGTTTTGTTGGTCACATAGTTCTGGTCAATTATCAGGCTGGTTACTACAAGCTTGGGTTTCTAGATATATTCAAGCTTCATGGTCACTATCATTTTGACCTTATTTTGGTTCATGCAATTTTCCCTTTCATTTTTAGTAGTTTTTTCAGGACATACATATGTGTACATGGTATTTCTTTTATATTTTAGTTTGAGTTGGATTTGGTTGGTGTTTTTCTTATGTACCTCTTTCATATGTGATCTAATAAAGGGTAATGCCTCATATTTTGTGTGTTTAACATACCATCAGGGCTAGACGCTAGCCCGGGGCCTACTGGAGGTGAGAGTCAGGGATTACTATCTCCCTTATCACATTACATGCCCTGGAGGTGTATACCTATTGGGGAGGGGTTGGGAAAATGTGGTATCAAAGTTTTGGTTGAGGGATATGATGGATTTTGGTGTTAGGTAGATGTGAGGTTTCCTGGGTTGGTTGGTAAATTGTGTCAGTTTTGTTTATCAAGTGATGTAAACACTAGATATCAGCAAATATATTGGGGTTTTGGGAACCTTTTGATCTAATGCACTAACCTTTATGTTTATAGTGACTACTAAATGAGCTGATATTGGTTGTAGGGTGATACCATGGAAAAGTTCATGCATAATTATTCTTCTCCCTGTGTTTGAATGGGTAGACCTTAGGATATGTTAACCCGAAATTAATAAATGAAAATAATTAATTAATTAATGATGAGTCTTTCATATCCTAGTTCAATGAGATCTAACTATTTTTATTCTTTTAGGTATGGATCCAGGCCAGCATCTTGGCCAGGTCCGCCTAGAAGATGCCCAACAAGCTGCACCATTAGATCATTGTAGGGTATAGTTTGACGATGATGACACATAGATTAATACACTCTGGTAGTTTTAGAGTCTAATTCTATAAAATTATGAGGTATCTTCTTCAAATTTATTCTGATAAGACTGGTTGGAATGGTTGAGATAGTCATCAACTCAATTAGTGCTCGGAAGAATAAATGGGTGTCTTTTGTTGTGATGATACTGCGTGGTGAAGCAAGGTAGTGGTCGTTCTTGTTCCTCGAGTATCACAAGGAGTCTGGGATCTCGTGAGAGGAGTTCCGAGAAAAGTTCAGAGTCCAGTTTTCTTTATAGACCGAGAAGTTGTCTAGTCACTAGGAGCTACTTACCCTTTGACATGGGATCTCCAGTGTGCAAGAGTTTGGAATCTATTTCAAGAACCTTTTATGATATTATTGGAACATGTTTCCATATGAGGAACCCAAGGGGAGGCATTTTAAAGAGGCTTCACATCCATAGATCTAGTGCCTGGTCACCCCATTAATGCTAAAGACATATATTAAAGTGCTAGTGAGGGAAGAGGTCATTGATAAGATGTTATCCAGAACCAAATATTCATAAGATGGGATCAATTAGGTTTCCTCAAAAAGTATATCTATGGTCTAGGGTTCTTAGTTTTATGATAAGTGGAGTTTCCATTAGTTCGGTGGTAGGTCACAGTCCTCAACACCTCTTTTATCTAGGGTTAGTGGATATCATGCCTATGGTAAGGGATCAGGTGGTTTTTTTCTTATGGAGGAAGAGGTCATTAGTAGTGAGAATTCCCGAACATTTAGAGTGGATAGTGTGTATAATGGGTTCCTCTCCAAGTTCCATTGTCGATGCAGTTCCAACCGAGCTAGTAGTAGCGGGTTTCACCAGTGTTGGATCAACATGGAGAATATGTGGAAGGTAGAGGATAACCATGTTATTCTCCCCATCCTCAGAGAGAATAGTGCGGCCATAGTGGTGTTCATCATCACAACCAAAGATGTCATGGACATAGTCACAGTCAGCTTCATGCTTTAGCATTTCCATCACTAGGTGAGCCTGATGATGTTCGAGGTACCCGATTCATGTTTTATACTAATGTGTGTTCCTTTTATGATTCAGAAGAGACACACTCCTTCAAATCATATTTCCTTGTCCATTCTTTGGGGCATGAGATTGAGAGGATTCAAGTTCAACTGGCATTGACTATGCATGATGGTGGTCGAGCTGACTTGTTTATAGTGTGTAGATACTATGATATAGTGTTGGGGTAGCACTACTCATGGGGATATTTCTACAATTTATAGATATGATCATATGATGTTATCTTGCGAATGGATTGGTTTTATTCAATGTAATATATTGAATATTACTCATGAAGGTAGGTGGTGTTCTTTAATACTAATAGAGAGACAATAATGTTTGTTGGCAAGCGAGACCCTCAGATGGGTCAGAGGTGTATTCCTTCATTCTCATACTTGATAGAAGAGCAGATGCTATATTATCCATAGATTCAATAGTTGGCATTTCCTATGGCCATAGAAGAGTACCATGTTTACTTTATAGAAGAGGTTGTAGCATTACCGCCTCGACGAGAGATCGAGCTACAGTTGGGACCATATCATATCTATATGTCTCTGTATAGGATGGCCCCTTCCATGTTATGAGATCTACATATATAGCTCAATAGTCTTTTATAGTGCAGGTTTTTTGGGAGAGTGTTTCACCATGGAGTGCACTGGTTTTGTTAACGAAGAAGTATGATGGAGGTTTGCGGTTGAATATCAATTATCATCATATAAAAAAGAGATATTGAATAATATCAATCATCTTAAATGGATTGAGGACTAATTCGACCAACTCAAGTGTACAAGTTGGTTCTCAAAGAATTAATTGCGATCAAGATATCATATTATGCATGTGAAGGATAATGATATCAACATGACTGATTTATTTTGGTTTAATGGGAAATATGATCTTTTCTTAATGTCATTCGTTGTGACGCATGCTCCATTTGTGTTTAGGGGATTGATGAACACCATGTTCTGTGAGTTAAAATATAATTTCATGGTTTTTTTAATCAATGAAATCAATCTATACTCTGAATCTAAGGAGGATCATCTCGAGCATCTGAAGTCCATTTTGGGTGTTCTTCATCAATAACATTTCTTTGGGATGCTTTCAATGTTTGAGTTTTGCGATCCATATGCCTTTTTCTTAAGGCATGTTGTATCGCGGTAGGGGGTAGTTGTGGATACATTTAAGATAGAAGCATGTATTTGTTGGGAAGATCCTATGTTAGTGGAAGAGGTATGAGGTTTTATTGGTCACCTAGGCTATGGAAGGAGGGTCGTAGATGATTTATCTTCTGTTGTGACTCCTCTGACAACTCTTACTAAGCAGGATTAGGCGTTTGGGTGGACTGATCAGTGGAAGGTAGCTTTTGAGGATCTGAAGGATAAGTTTTTATGTTCTCTGTTTCATTGTCTTCCAGTAGATGGTGTTTAGTTTTATGTTTTCTACAATGCTTTAAATCTAGTTTAGGTTGCATTTTGATTCACTAGAGATTGATCATTTCATATGTGTCTTGGAAGTTGCGTCCCCATGAACGTGAGTCTTCCACCCTTGATCTTGAGTTGGTGGTAGTGGTGTTTCCTATGATATTGTGGAGACGTTACCTCATTTGATATCACTTTGTGGTTTTAAAAGATCATAAGAGCCTGAGATATTTTTTTCACCCAGCATGGATTGATCTTGCAGTAGGATCAGGGGATGCGGTTCTTACATGAATATGACCTCAAAATCTCATATACACCTGGAATGAGGAATTTTTTTAACTTATGTGCTAAGAAAGAAGTCACGTAGTGACATAGTACGTGAATCTGGTGATTCCTAGAGAGTAATGAAAGAACATTCATCATTACATATCAATATGGGAGTTTTTTAAGGAATAGGTAATCTATTTCAGATGACAATTCAGTTATCTCTAGTGTAGTAGGTGGAAGGGTCCTAGTTCGGAGGTCGAGAGGTGGAGGTCTAGAGTGAATAATTTGTTTGTGGCAAGGCTTATGATGGTTAGCCTGAGGATGAACAACACCATGTGTTATACCAGGGAAGGATTTTTATTCATTCGGAGATGTGTTAGATGGTTTTTAAAGGGTTCCATATTTCTCCTTCTGTGGTTCATCCCGATGTAAAAAATATGTATCGAGCCTTATGGAGTTATTTTTGGTGGCCTGTGCGGAAGTGTGAAATTGTGGAGTTTGGGAATTGATGTTTGGTCTTCCATAGGGTGAAGGCCGAGAACCATGTTCCTAGTGGTTTTCTACAGCTATTATATATCCTAAATGGAAGGGGGAATACATCCCTATGGACATTGTTACTAGTTTACCTTAAGCTCACGGTTGACATGATTCTATTTTGGTGGTAATATATTGTTTAAATAAATCATCGAAATTCATAGGGATCAATGAGTGAATCATAGTAACGGTTTTTCCAAGAAAGTTTCTGGAGGTGGTGGTGAGACTCCACGGAGTCCCAAGGATGACAATTTTTTTCTGGATCCTCATTTAACCTCTAGGGTGTAGAGAGGTCTCTACCATGATTTTGGTTCTCATTTATGCCTTAACACTTATTTTCCCCCACATACAGACAGTCAGACATTCAAACCATCAAGACACTTTAAGATATGTTGTTCTCATGTTTCTTTAATTTTGGAGGTTCATGGATGAGGAACTTACCCATGGTGGATTTCTCTTAAAACAATAGTTTTTCAACCCCCATCAAGATCAATCCATTTGAAGCCTTGTATAGTAGACCTTTCCATTCACTATTGCGCTGGATTGGGGTAAAAGTATTAGAAATTCTTATTCCAAAACTAGTAGAGAACACGATAGAGATGGTTCACGTGATTTGGGAGAGGTTGAAGGAAGTGCATGATTTTCATAAGTCCGATGTTGATCAATGGACGTGTCCTTCGGAGTTTGATGTTAGGGATCACATGTTCCAGAAAGTGACTCCCCATTTCGGGAAGCAATGTTTTGGTCTGGGGAGTAAGCTTTCTCACCAATGTTTGGGCCTTTCAATGTGTTATCTGATGTTGGATCCATGGAATATTGAGTAGAACATCTCCCATAGATGGTTAGAGTACAATATTTTTTTCATGTGTCAAAGCTACATCATTTTTTCATGATTAATCTCACATCATCAATTTGGTTGACATCGATGTTGATGATGATTCCAACTTCGTGGAGTGGCCTGTATAGATCAAGGACCTCAACAAGAAGGTGTTGTGTGGGTATTCTATCCATGTGGTTCGTGTCTTGTGGTGACACAGTGGTGTGGAGGAGAGTACATGGGAATGTGAGTCACAAATTCACGCTTAGTGCCCTGAGTTGTTTGATGTTTAAATCTTTTCATGTAACACTATTTTTTGTCATTATAGACCATTCATTTTTATGATATGGCTTTCATTTGTTTTTTTTTTCTTTCTCTCTTTTGAATGGTATCATGATAGGTGGTGTTGTGGACCTCATTTCTATTTCTTTTTTACATTGGATTTGATTTCTAAAGGAGGATAATGTTTTGATAGGTATGTTATATAATGGCTCAATCTTATCATGTCTATTCCTTTACTGAAATCTGTTGATTGATGTGTTCTTGGGGGTCATGGTGGATTAGTCACAACATTTTTCCACATTTCTAGTTCTGTAAACAATGTTTCCAGTTTTTTTACAGTGTTTCTAGCCGTCGGTAGGTGTACAATGTTTTGAGGCGTCAGTAGGTGTACAATGTTCCCAGGCGTCGGTAGGTGTACAATGGTTCCAGACATCTGTAGGTTTACAGTGTTTCTAATCGTCGGTATGTGTATAGTGTTTCCATATGTCAGAAGGTGTATAGTGATTCCATTTGTTTGTATGTGTAAAATGTTTCCATACATTGATAGGTGTATAGTGTTTCTAGGTTTTTGAAGTTGTACAATGTTTCTAGACATCGGTAGGTGTATAGTGTTTCCAGACGATGGTAGGTAGACTTTGTTTCCAGACATCGGTAGGTGTATACTATTTCCAAACATCGGTAGGTGTACACTGTTTTTAGAAATTGGTAGGTGTACAGTGTTTACAGTTTTCAGTAAGTGTGTAGTGCTTAAAAACATTAGTAGGTGTATAGTGTTCCCAGGCGTCGGTAGGTGTACAGTGTTTTCAACTTGCTACAATTTCTCCCATTTAGCATTTTCCTTGAAGAAAATTGCATTCAAAGCTGTGTTTTAAGGTATTTATGGCTGATTAAATTCCCATAACTCCAAAATTAATTTTCCTAATGATTAGGATTCCATTACTCGGTCAAACCGCATGTTTTAATATGATTACCTCTTAATATAAAATCCATCATATCTTTAACTGACACTGTTAATTCTTTTAAATGGACGATATGTCTTCCTCCCTTGTTCAACATTCCTTTTCCCTGGTGTGAGAAGATCACAACATTCCTTCTTCCAAAATGAGTGGTGTGATCGAACCTTAATCCTCGTATCATTCCCCCTTGATGTTTCTTCATGCTTCATCTTCACAGCCATATTTTGGATCATGAAGCAATTGGAAATTGGTCATCGAAAGATGGTATAATATACCTTTGTTCTTGTGTTTTCCTTGATCCTTATTCTGCAATTTATTTTTTCCAATTTATCGAATGTGATCTACATGTTTCATATGGCGTTTTCTTGGGTTTTGGTTAGTGTGGTTGTTCCACGACGTTGTATACTCTGAAAGGTGCTCAACTACTAGAGAAGGTTCCAAAACAAAAAAAGTGAAGTCATATTTGAACCCAGAGGGCCGGTCTAGAGGGCCAGGAGGTGATGCACGGAAAAAATGGTGAAGCGGGTGGAAAATGGTTTCCCGTGAGGGAAACGGCTGGGATTCGCGAAGGATCCCCGGCGCCGGTGCGAAATTGTTTCACGCCCGTGCCCTGCGTGGTAGATCTTACGCGCTGCCACCTTCGTCACACATTTTTATGCGCAGACCTGAATTTCGCGCCGCTGGCTATCAATAAATAGAAGGGGACCCCCTACCTTTTCGGGGTTGAAGAATTCAAACCGCCTATCATGCACGTAATTTGCATTTCATGCACCCGCAATACGGCCTTCAAGAATAGTTCTCTTTCACGCCAAGTCGCCCCGGGATACGTCTTCACATGAGATCCTCGTGGCTTAGAGTAATTTATAAACCCTTCGGGGTCCACCCCTTGCACGCAATCCCTTCCAGGCCGCAAAAGCCGGTTAAACTGCATGCAATCCTTCTTCTGCGCGCACACCCCTTCCTTTGCGCGCACTCCATTCTCCTGCGTGTAATTCCACTAGCCGCGTGCAAAACCTCAGTCCCCTATTTCGCATAGTCAACATAGATTTTTCACCAACCCAGGGATTTTCGCACCAAGTCCCTTTATTTCGTTCAAGCCCAATGGTTGTGGGCAATTCCCTTGGCCCCTTCGCCTCAGTACTCCCCAGGTGCCTTCATTGCTCGAGGGCCCGATGCCCTTCTTCTGTGTGCCATTCACACGTGTCTTGCACACCCCTGGGCATCCGGGTCATATATGGTTTTGACGAATGACCTTCTAGGCTAGTACGGAGTAAATTCAATGTCCCTTGGACAACCCTTCCAATTGAATTGCTTAACCTTTTACTTCTTCACATAGGCACACTAACGGCTATTGCTTCTTCACATAGCCACGCTAACGTGGACCCCTTGATGGTTCGCCCCACAACACCCCCTCTCCATGTCATTGTTGATGCCTTCCATTCCACAAGGGGTAGAGGGAACTAGTTATATATGTCCTAGGGGTGCAGAGCAAACCCACATCGTCCGATCTGCAGGACATTACACTGGAATGCACTCCATCTTTAACACACAATGTTAAACTGTGACCTGGCCCCGTGCCTCGCAAGCAGGGTCCCCCAGCCTCAGACATTCTCCACACCCACTCGTCTCCACAGGGATGGGATCACTCCTTACAGGGGATGATATCCTCCTTGTTAGAGTAGCATTTGTCTGTGGGGAAGGGAAACCACCTTGGTGTAAGCCACTAGCTTTCCTCACAATTGGAGGCACCCTTTCCCCTCCTCACTTCCTCGGGCTCCATCTTGGAGTATGTCTTGACACCATGGTCTGCTCAATGCATAAGCCCCTCTTCGCATCCCACAGGTGCACCCTTCGTGATAGGATCATCATGTTTGTGCTAGATCCTGTTTCTCACACCAAGCATGACTCCTGTGAGGTTAGATTGAGCACCGACCATGACAGCACCTTGGGTCGTCTCAGTGCGTAAGCCCCAAATGACCTCATCCCGCATGACGTTAAACTGTACACCTGAACTATGGGGACTTTGATATGTGTCAAGGCATGGTACGTAGGAGGCCTCCATGAGGTTCAACCCCCAACTTCTTTCATCCCACATGACGTCAAACTGCACACCCAAACTACGGGGACTTCGATCCATGATAAGGCATGGTACGTAGGAAGCCTCCACAAGGTTCAAGCCCCACCACCTTGGGCCATCTCAGAGCATAATCCCCAACCATCCTGAACTAATTGGACTTTGATCTTTGTCAAGGCATGCTACATAGGAAGCCTCTACAATGTTCAAGCCCCACTACCTTGGGTTGTCTTAGAGCATAAGCCCCATCCATATTTAAGTACAGGGACTTTGATCTATGCTAAGGCATGGTATATATGTACCATCCACGAGTTACAATCCCTACAACATTGGGCCATATCAGTGCATATGCCCTAACCAGACAAACTAAGGGGACTTTGATCCATGCCAAGGCATGGTATGTAGGAAGCCTCCACAAGGTTCCAACCCCACCACCTTGGGGCATCTCATAGCCTAATCCCCAACCACCCGAACTACGGGGACATTGATTTGTATTAAGGCATGGTGCGTAGGAAGCCTCAATGAGGTTAAATCCCAACCACCTTGGGTCGCCTTAGAGTGTAATCCCCTACCACCTGAACTACGAGGATTTTGATCTGTGTCATGGAATGGTACGTAGGAATCCTCCAAGAGGTTAATTCCCCACCTCCATGGGCCGTCTCAGAGCATATTCCCCAAATGACCTCATCCTGAATGATGTTAAACTGTACACCTGAACTATAGGGACTTTGATCCATGCTAAGGAATGGTACGTAGGAAGCCTCCACGTGGTTCAATCCCCACCACCTTGGGCCACCTCAGAGCATAATCCCCAACCATCCCAAACTACGGGGACTTTGATCTATGTCAAGACAAGGTACGTAGGAATCCTCTTAGAGGTTTAATCCCCCCACAATGTATTGGCCCCAACTGTCTCTGAGTCGGTGTTCCAAGCCCCCATTTCCACATTGAGCCACCTTAGATTATACTCCCTAATCCAACTAGATCTCTGGTCCCTCTTCAAGTCAGTTCACTGACTCCATCCTCGGGCGGCCACAGAGTGTAAGCCCCCATATCCATCCCGCATGATGTTAAACTGTATTCGCCACCTAAACTACAAAGACATTGATTCCTCACCAAAGGGATTCGTAGGAGGCCTCCATGAGGCTCAATACCATCACTCGTGTATCATCCTGATCCCTCCCTCGAGCCCACGTGTCTCAGGAATCTCATGACATAAAATGTAGGTTCACTTCCTCTATGTCCCATCCACGCGTTAATTATCATTGGTCGCCTCGTCGGGTGTCCCACCGTGTCATAGAACTATGCAGACTATGATTCCCAGCCACTGGGGTACGTAAGAAGAGACCCAAGCCCAAAGACATCCTTTATCCTGATTCTTATCCGGGTTGCCACATCTCAGAGAGATCATGCCACTTCACTCCCCTCCACAAACTTCGGGAAGCTGCCCACGTGTTGGCCCCAACGTCGGTGTTCCCTATATGGGGTTCTTCAATCTGATCCACTCTAGCTAGTGTTCCGATCAGTCTGATCTATCTCTTCTGGAAGTTAAACATGCGGCATACCCCATTTTAAACATGGGAAGATGAGGAAAAACTCAGATACGTGCCTGTGGAATACAATTCCCCATGTTCGAGGTGGGTCGCTTCGTGCTTCCGTGCCCTCGAGAATCCCTATGATAAGGGACAGAAGACAGACATGCAAATCCCCAAAGTCAAGACATGCCAGTGTTTCCCAAATGCGACTACTCTCCTAACTGAAGGTTACTTCCCTAACCAGACTCCTTGGAAGGTCCTGACAGAAGCGGCGTAAATAACTGCTATCCATAAAGATATGGCGCTGAGAAGAGCTTCAGGAACCACGTTTTAAATCTATGAGGGAGACCCGGACCCAGTGACGAGCTCTGAGGAGGAATCCACGGAAGTAAGAACCAACATCCCATCGTCCTGTTTCGATCAAGGAGAAGACGTCCCTGAATAAGAAGCGAATTCCACCCACCTTTGGAAAGAGGTAATGTGGGGTAACAATAGTGTGTACTCTACGTGACGGGTGCACGCACCCCGGTGAAAGTGTCGAAAACATAAAATGGTGAACCCAACGTGAAGCTCCTCTCCTCGGTGTGGAGGCTATAAGCATTAGGGACGGACATTAGTGGATAAGAATGTAGTCTAACTTCATCATCTGGTACCAGGTCCCACAAAATAGGCTCGACATGAAACTTCCTATGTGTTGGGATAGTTAGGATGTTGAGAATTTCATTTTGTGGAATTGTTAGCATGGATCCCTCTTACCGGCCATGAAAGACAGAATGATGTTAGGGCACTGGTTGTAGATTCTTTGTTCTTGCATTGTTAATGAGTTATCTCCCTACTTTCAGGAATCAATTCGTTGCACCCAGAGCTCGATCACCTGCCCACCGATGCAGGAGTAGGGGTAACATCGATGCGGGCACCCTATGTGGTCCTACCTCTTCCATGATGGCTGAGACCGCCACAACTACCGGGCGCACATGCCCTCTCTCCCCATCAGAGATCATCTAGTGACGGGTAATCAATGTCCTTGTATGCAGGTATGAGGAGGAGTGGGCCATCCCCACCAGGGACATGGCCCAACTAGATCTTGAGGTAGTTGTACCTCACCATCAATTCCTCCCCTATGGGTTGCGTTGGGAGCCGCTACTCCCCACCCCGACATTCAATCGCTTTGGGAGTTTGTACTCGTAGCGCCTTGTCAGCTCCCTCCCCTACGCCAATGAATCAGAGGATATCTGGGTTGTCCTACCTAGAGTTATGCTTCAAGGAATCCCAGCAACGACCCCCACCAGGCCGCCCTAGTACCTCTGTCTGGTTCCCCATGCTGAGGAGCAGGTAGTCCACACGCATGCACCACTGGCTCCAGTCCACCTGACCCGACGCTAGAATCGAGCATGAGTAGAAGAAAACACTCTCTATTTGGCATCAATGTCAGTTATTAATGTGACCCAATCCACTGCTAGTTCATATTCCCAAATCCTTGCATTTCTTGAGCAGGGGTAGCTATACGCCCAACTCGGATCAAGGCACCAACTACCCCGCGGGCAGGTTTGGTCGACTCTCCCAGTCGCAGTCATAGATGATGGCTGTTGCGGACCAATCTGTGGTAGTGGCGCCCAGCGCCGAGGCTCATTCCGTACCACCACTACAAAAGGTGTGGGCCCTCCATTCCAACCTCGTCATGGAGGTATGCCCTGTTCAACCTTCAACCCAGACGAGGGTCTTCCCTATGATGGAAACACTCCATGTGGGGGCCTCTCATGTGCTCACTACACTGGGTATGGAGTCATTACCCATGCCGTGGACCGCGATCATGGAGACATTGCATGTCCGGTCACTCACCGACATGGTGGTACTTCCCATGTCCCCACACCGATCAGTGAAGTTCCTCCTCACCCCAGAAATCGGAGAGGTGTAAGCCAACCCCGCTTTACCAACACCCATCACGGAGGTCCTTCCTGTGTTCCTTTTGACATTTGTCCCAATGCTCCTTGCACCTCGTCTTCCCTGGGTGGAAACTTTCTCTGCCCCATCACTAGTATAGCCAGAGGACCCCATGTTGGAAACCAAACTTGTCCTGATGAACCATACAGATTTAGGGGAGAAAGTCACCGCCATTACCCGAAGAATTTTGGGCAAGACTGGTAAGGGATCAAACCAGTCCGCTTCTCAGACTTCGAGGCAGAGTACAACTCGGCACACCATCCCTCCCCTCATTAACCTGAGTCAAGGACCAGGGCAGGAATGAGGCGCATAATCCATGTGCTCCCGAAAAGTGAGATCAACAGGATCCATGCTTCCCTCCAAAGGAATATCCAAGAGGACGAGACCCTGGCATACTCCCATGGGCTGACCACACAGTCGTCGCCGTCATCTCTGGAAGCACCCTCTCCCTTGGAGCTATTTTTGGGGTCAATGATTGAGGAGTCGAGGCATAACCCTCCCCCAACATACACTACTACAATGTTGGGAAATTTGGTTGCTGGTCTATCCAATCGTGACATGGCGTCCAGGTCACTGAAATCCTTAGGGGAAAGCCCGAGATTCGGCGGCCAATCAGCCTGCTCACCGTCTTTTCCACCGGCCAGCCTACCGGCCCAGCAGTCCGCATCAGTGCCGCTGCCAGTTACTTAGCCACCCTCAATTGACGAGTGGGGCATTCAATGGACAGACTATAAATCTGAGCCTGGGAGATTCCGCACCATCCTCGGAGCGGACCACTTCCCTTAGAAGTTTTGTCCTATCATAGGATTGAATTTTGGTACGCCCGAATCAGTCAACTCGGAAGAGTTTAAATGTTTCTGCCGGACCCTCTAGGAGACTCACCTCCGTCTTCATCACCGACAGGTGACTTATCCCGGGATCCAAGAGCACTTGGAAGAGATCAGCGAATAATTCCACCTAATTGACATCTCCATGCTCCCCACAATCAATCACCCTGAGTCGCTTGGCCACCAAAAGGTCCTCCAACAACAGCGTGTTAAGAGTTTTCAAGTACTCTGCTGAGTTGTCGCGGAAGCTACCCCCCACATGCGAGTCCATGGATGGGGATAGTACTCTGCCCTAATTTTCAGTGTGATTCGACGGAATCCTGAATCACTTGGCAGTAGTGAGGACATGCCCCCAGGAAGAGTGGCGGTCAATATGACTGATCTGACAGGAGAGTCGAATGAGCTGGAAAATCTTGATGGGGTCATCTCCTCTGAGAACGTGCTACCACTGGACCCATCAGGGAGGATTAATCTCCAACAGAGGAACCTCCTAGGTCTCCCTCTACCGAACAAATCATTGGTACTAATCCGGAATGTAGGTAAAGGTAAAGAGCACGTTGGAGCTATCAAGTACTCCGACCCATCAGACTCAGTGCAGAAGCTGGATGAGGACCCCGAAAAGGCCACGCTGCACTAGTAGCTTGCTGAGAAGAAGAAGTTGTATTATGAACATCTGGATGAACGCATTTCAGAGTGGAGACCCGAATATGGGGATCCAGGTTTGGGTAGTAAGGACAGGAACAACTACCCCTCAGTGAGATTCTCCTAGGCAACTCCGATCATGCCACATTCACTGACAAGGCGAAATATGGAGTTCACGGCAATAGGGCATGGTATGTCTCTACGAACCCTCCCAAACGACACGACCACCCAGGGAACCCTGCTCAGGCTCCTCCAGCCAACCCATGGGTCACTCCACCAGCCGCTCCACAAGCCACTGAGTTTTTCTACCGCATTAAAGATCCTGACAATGCGCTTGTGGTTAGGGATCATCGTCAGGATCGGGACCCACATTCAAAAGATCTGATGGCATCACTTATTTCCCTCCTCGAAGCTTGGGAAATGTGACAGGTGGCTATCCCGCCTGATGGTAAGACACACTTGGCATGGGTGGATGATATTCTGGCACCCCCGGGATTTGAGAATCCCACTTTCTCCCACTTTAATGGGATGCGGGACCCGCCGCAGCACCTTACCCACTTTAAATCAAGGTGAGGGCCTATGATAGGGACCCTAACACAGTAGGAGGCCGCCAAGCTCCGTTGCTTTGTTCTGACACTAGAGGGGCCAACATTCGTTTGGTATAGCCTGCTCCCCATTGGATCTATGACTAGTTGGGAGGACCTTCGCAGGCAGTTCCTTTACCAGTTTAGCTCTACAACTCAAAAGATGAAAATCGAAGACCATTTCAGGTGCAAACAAAGGCCCGATGAGCGAGTCGCGGACTTCATCACCTAGTGTAAGGGGATTACATACTCCCCTGACAAGCTGCTGACTCAAGAGCAGTTACTGATGATGTGCGTGGGGAATTTCAAGATAGAACTAATTCCCTCCCTGATCACTCAGAACTATCTTGGAGGGTTTTAGGACTTATCCGACAAGGCACAATGTCTCGAGGATGTTCTGCAATAGGCTAGTTACGCACGCCTGCCGCCTCCTATAATCCTAGCAAGGAGATCTCCCAATGTTGAGCCCGCCGCCATGTCCCCGATAGAGGCCCCCATACAGCAAGAATTGCACCGAGTGGAGCCAGCCCCACAGCCTCGCAGAGGCCCTCCACTGAGGGCGAAGTTTCCAGCCCATCTTCACCTGCCCCAGAATCGACAAGCGCCCCCACGCAATGCGCTGCCGCCTGCTAGGTGAGATAATCCAGTTCTGCCCCCTCGGAAGGCTCCCCCACCCCCGTCAGGGTCAAGCTTCTAGAGCCCCATTTCCGAACATAAGTAATCAGACCTACTCATTCGACTAGGATCAGGTCCCCGGCTACTTCTGCAGCGCCTTGGAGCAGAGAATCATACAACTGCTTGAGTGCTAGAAGCCGGAAGAGGCACATCTCACTGATCCCCCCAACTACTTCCCTTATCACCGGATCCTGGGGCACACCGTCAAGCAATGTTAGGTGTTTAAGGACTGGCTCTATGACCAGATTGACAACAATATAGTAAGGCTGGGCCTATCCCCCACACAAGTGGAAGGTGTCTTTGTTGGATCAGATTACAGTAGCATTGGCGAAGGCGAGTGGAAGCAGGATATTAACCAGGGGTCCCAGAAGTATAACGACTAGATGGATTGCAAGGTGGTCAATCATTCCCATGCCATCATTAGTTCATAGCTAAATTAGTTGGACCCTTCAGAAGCTGCGCCCACCACTTTTTCATCATCATCTCAGCCGCCCTCTTCCTACAAGGGCAATCTTTGGTGGCACAATAAGAAGCAACGCGTTCCGCCAATGCTGTCACCGTCCCACACTATCAGCGACTTCATGCCCCCAGAGATGGGCATCCCTCCCAGAATCGTCCCATTAGTGGATGATTCTTCAAGTGATAGTCAAGGGTGCACTTCGGTTAACATCTTCGAGTTGGTAAATCCCTATATGAATTCCGACGAGGGGGACCACCGGACGAACGTCCACAATGTCCCCAACCGATGCCAACCTCGGCGGAACCGTGGAAATGTGGGTTGTAGGGGCACACCAGTTGGAACCTCTAGCTAGGTCATGCACGCTGCTGAGACAAGACAACAGGTCTAGCATAGAACTCAACACGTACAGCCTCTTCATCTGTCATTGACAGGACCGCCTCCACCACCGTTCGTACTACTGGATCAGGCAGACCCACTTCATCCGTACTGTGGCCAGCTTCACCCCGCTATGGGTCGAACTCAGTTGCACAATCCTTATCGGGAAGCTACCCTCCAAGATTCTATAGGTGTGCAGCGGGATCTTCCTCGCACCAGCCAGTCACCAGTCCTGCCAACAGGGCCCTCCATGCCTCCCATTGCAGAGCAGCCTCCTGTGAGAAGAAGATTGTGCCTGGTGCAGAAGTATGATTTTATGAAGCACTTCACCAGCATCCCAGCAAGGATATCTATCTATGAATCTCTTCACCTATCGCCAGATATGCACGAAGAACTTGTTGAGGTTTTAAGATGCCCTCTCCAGTTTGAGATAGAGGTTGCAGCTGCATAATCCTTCCATGCTGAAGTGGTTGTGAATGCTAAATTCCAGGCCATCATCTCGTTCTCGGGAGAAGATGATGACTCCCCTATATAGGGACACATCTACCTTCTGTATATCACCTGTCAATTCAATGGCGTGGAGATTCGTCGTTGCCTTGTTGACACCAGTTCAAGGATCAACTTTATCCCGAAACGAACATTGCAGAAGCTAGGGCTATCCGAATATGACCTGACTCCCTCCGATTTGATGATCCAGGGATATGACAGGACAGAGTAGACCCCGGTCGGTATGATCTGTTTGAAGAACCAGTTCGGTGGAGTAATTTCTAACAACGAGTTCATGGTTGTCTCCCAGGACACCATATACAATGCATTAATAGGCAGGCCATGGCTCCATCAGCACGTAGCGGTCCCCTTGTCGCATCACCAATTCCTCAAGTACTCCCTTAATGTTCGAGTAAGTATACTCCAAGGTGATGAATCTCATTTCTCCTCTTGTGAAGCCCACTACATGGATGCTTACTATTACAGGAGAAAGGATAAGAAAGTTGAGGCAAGTGAGGTGGAGCCCGTTGACGCTAATACCGACCCATGGACAGGCCTGGATGACGCCTGCGTCTTCCCAATCCATCTGTTGGAGGCCACGACTCCTGATATGGGGCAGTGTTTTTTCATTTACAGGACAAGAGGAAACCATTCTCCCAAATCTAGGTGTTGTCAGAAGATCACTTTGTATTCTTATATGAACCAAGATCCAGTGATCTCGGAGCCTCCCACTCCCATAAGGCATCGAGAAGTAAGGCTCATGGCAACTACAGTACGCCATACATGTCTTCTTCACCAGGCTGGAATAAGTCAGCTCTGGATGACACGCCACTACGGCGTCGATATTATCAAGTGTACCACCTCGGGATAGAGACCAGATGGGATCAGGATGATAGACTTCTTAACCATTGTCTCGGCGGCACCGGACTGCCCTGATGAAATAATCACGGCCACACAAGCTGGTAGCAGCCTCCTGTCAGTGTTCGGTAGCTCCGAAGAAGCTTCCCCCACGGAAGATCCCTCCATAAGTGGAGAAGTAGATACAGAAGGTCCTCTCTATTCCTTTGAGGAAGGCGTCTCAACCATGGATGATGATTTGGTATAGGTAAACCTCAAGAAGCGAGGCCAACCCGAGAACCATGTTGATTAGTGCCTCCATGACCCTCGAGGAGTAGCAGCATTACATGGACTTTCATAAACTGCATTGTGAACTGTTCTCCTGGAGCTATGACGAGATGTCAGGATTAGATCCTCAGGTGGTTTTCCTGTAACAGCCCGAGATTTTATGAAAAATATTCTTTTTAATTTTATTAATGTCTTGTGTTGTACGTTACACCAAAAGGAGCTTGCACAACACACATCCTTGACTTGCCTTGCATTACACGCAATCACGACCTTCCTCGATAGCGTGTGTAGTACGCAATACTTAGTTTCACGAAACCACGATATGCTATTAAAATATTATTAAAACTAGCCGTTATGAATATTAATAACCACTTTTTAAAATTTTTAGCTCTCAAAATGGACTTCATTTTTGGATTCGGAGTATCGAATTTAGCCTAAGGTGAAATTTTGGTACTTTTCGGATAACTTTCATATTCTGATGAATAGTGAAAATTACTAAATTATAATTAAAAACAACTTTTTTAATCGAAATAATTAATAGTGATAAATTATTAATTTGAGTGGTTTTAAAGAATATTTAGAATATCTTTTTACAATTTAATACAATGTTGGTCATTGTATGTAATTTCACATTTAAACCAGACATAAACAAGTGTCAATCTTTTGATAGATATTGTTTCTTAAAAACACGCTTTTTGTTTTAACATCAGGATTTAATTATAAAATTAATTAACGAAACTCCTATGTTATGAATTTGGTAAAATAGACTTCATTTTTGAATTCGGAATATGAAATATAGCTTAGGATGAAATTTTGGCATTGTTCTGAAAAAACATCAAATTTTGATGAATAGTGAAACTACTAAGTGGTAGTTAAAAAAACTGATTTTTTCATAAAACGTAGTTTTACCGCTTTTGTGAATGGAATTTCAAAAATCTGAGAGACACAGTTGATGTCAGTAAGTAAAATGTGGTTCAATGAGATGAAAATAATTTTTGGTGAATAGTAACTTTTTACTGTTATTTACCACGGTTAAAAGTAAATATTGTAATTATGGGTAAGAATGATGTTAATATTACCCTAACACATATCCTTATTCTATTGGACAAATGTATCTCGACTAAAAACAACCTTAAGTGTAAAATATTATCATTTAGGCCCACTTGGATTAGATTAGGACATTTATTATTATTTAATTCAAAGATGAGTTAAAAGAGTTAAAATCAAAGTTTATTTACTAAAACATTTCTAATATAGGGTTATACATAAGATAAATTCGATTGTAAATATTTATTAGAAAGATAAAAAGATTTCCTACATAATGGTATTTTATTTGTAATTTTTAGACATCAAATAATGTAATTTATTTATGACACAAAGATGATGCAGTAATTATCTAATTAATGAAATATTGACATAATTGATATTATAAATACCCAAATAAATGTAATTTAAGACTTTTTATGAATTCCACTAATTTTCTTCGTTACTATGATATATTAGTGTTGATTTAATAAACTTTGTTCAAACATATAATTCTGTTATGACTTTCACAAAAAACAAATATCAAATAGTGTCAAAATTGACACTAAATAGTTTTTAAATCAAATGTTATATTATTAATTGTTATTTTATTCCTAAAAATCTATGGTTCGGCCAAATGACTTAGATAAGGAAATATATATTAATAATAAACAATTTGGGGTTCGTTTGGCATGTTATAGTAAGTGTATTAACCATATAGTGAAAGAAAACAAAAAGACACGGTAAAAGATAAATTATTTAACTTAGAGTTAAATCTAATTGATAAGGTTAAAATAATACCCTAAACTTGTCTAAATCCTATTTGTTGATAGGATTTCGACCCATCCCCACATTAGCTTAGAAATAAGACCCTTTGTAACCATTATAAACCGATTTTGACTTTAATATAAAATAATATTTTGAGATATTCCTAAGGTGCCCCTCTCCTCCCTTATAAAAGGGCACCTCCTTCCCCTCTTCCTCACACCAATTTGAGCACTCAAGCTCGTCCAAACCCTGCCAAAATCCCTTATCCACTTCCCTATAATAATCCTAGAGGTCCTGGTCTTCTTCAAAGACCAATCTTAGTTCCCTAAGTGGAGGATTCAAAGAGGCATTCCAAAGAAGAGGTAATATCCATTACCGATCTTTTCAATTTCTTTCTTCTTCAACTTCTTCTTCATTAGTTGTATCATGATAAAGTAATAACATCAGTATTTATTATATACTTATATGTTATTATAAATATGAAACAACTCTAATTCACCTTATATCCATCCTACGGAAAACGAAATCACCGTGCGTGCGTACGTACGGAATATCGTCTCCACGCCGTGGTGAAATCTATTTTCCACCACCACCTTACTTGGATCAGTATAATGGTGTAAATAATGACCATATATGACTATTATAAAGTGATATTGATTCTGATATATTTTATCATCCAATCTAATTCAATTCAACAATTATGGAAAAGATATCATCGCTCGTGCGTACGTACGGACTACCGTCTCCACGACGCGATGAGATTAATTCTCAATGATTAACCATTCATGAATGATTATAAAGTATATATAATAAGTACTAATGAAATATATGACCTAATAATGATACTAGAATTATTTATATTTTTATGTATGTCATCTACTTAATTCCATTCAATTCAATAAGGAAACGAAAACAACGTTCATGCGTACGTACGGACTACCGTCTCCATGAACGGTGTATTTCTTTCCATTTACTGATTTATTATATATGTATATTCTGAATATATATATATATATATATCATCTTTTATATTCTGGAATTAAGTAATCATGATCTAAGTAATAATATGAATAATTACAAGTTAAAAACACGAACGACAAATGAGACGATTTTACCCAAAATGCTACTTTAACATGAATTTACAAAATAACGGGTAATATAAAGTCATAAGTAGACCATATATGATATAATAACAATGAATATGATTCTGTAATAAGTCAATAACATGATTTAAATCATTATACAGGAGGTTCGGACACTTACAAAGCAAGTCGGACCTAAGGTAAGGGAAATATCACAATCTCATTTTTATCCGAGATTGTTTATTCGTAAGTATTTACTGGGGTGTATTTTATCATCCACATCCATGTTTCATCAATATGTATTATTATTTCCATCCACCTACAATTGTTTAAATCCATTTTTACCCTTCGGTGAGTTTTTAGTAAAGAATATGAAAGGAATCTTTTGTCGTTTTTTCGTACGAGGTACTTTTTGACTTTTCCGACAAAAGTATGAAGAATGTTTTTTTAACTTATACGGCATGAATGGATTTTTAAAACATTATTTCCAAGAATATTGCTATACAAGTTTTCATGTTTATTTTTAATCAACCTCTTTTAGTTTATAATTGTATGACATGATAAGAAAAGAAAAGTGTTTTTGAAGAAGAAAGGATATTTTCCTCAAGAATGGAGTTCAAGTGTTTTATCAAAATTATTTTCCATGTAAGATAATAAAGGGTTCTGTTTTTATCCCTATTATTACATTGATTTGATTATTTTGTGATGGAATTATATTTTTATGAATTCCTTTATCTTATATGAATTGTTTTATGATGTCATGTTGTTTAAGAATCCCATTTTTATTACATGGGTTACGCTATGATGTATGATTTATGATTTTGTGGCACACATAAGAATGGTATCATTATGAGATGGGTGGGACCTATATCTCCCTCCAATGCATTGGGTAAAGATTTTATATCTCATGAGATATGCATGGCTGGAATGGTAGGTTATACCGGTTCAGCGAAACAGGACTGGAACGAGGGTGACTCGATTCAGAAAGGGACTTTGTCCACTAAAATAGTCTTGGCAATGAGTCTTGACTAAAAAGAAATGATTCTCTATGATTATGTGTGTATGCCACAAAGATTCATGTTTTATGTTATGATTATTGGGATTACATTTCACTTCTATGATTTATCCCATGTTATGATATTATGAGCTCTTTTGCAGGTTAAGATTTCCAAAAGCTACGCTCTTATGTATATGATGTGATTGATATTTCTTTTGTTTACCCTTACAGAGCATTTGAACTCACCCTTTTATGTTTTCTTTTCCCCAGGATATAAAGAAAGGTTTTAGGTATAAAAAAAAAGAAGATCATTATGTGAGATGTTGAAGATCTTTCACCAGGATTAGAAGATTACGTTCCGAGTTTCCAAAGACACTAAACTATTACGATACTTGTGCGTGTGTGTTTTGTTATGTACTAAGTATTCCGCAAAAGTACTGTAATGTCCATGTACGTCAGGCTTCGGGTCTCTACAGTTGGTATCAGAGGAAAGGTTTAGTCAACCTTTGGAAACTAGGATGCGAAAACGTTAGTGAGATCCCTAGAGATATTTCTAAGGTATGTCTAGGGATGTCCCTAAGGTTAAGTATATGTATAGGTTATAGTACTAGAATTACGCTAACAGTCATAGAATTAAACCTAAGATGTTAGATATTGAAGGTACTCCCCCTTTACTATGTTGTTTTCCCTATCATTATTTTGCCTCTCACACTATTCTTTTTGGGTTTTAGAAAATGGCTGGAAACAAGATGATTCACAATAATGGAGGATATGATGGACAATGGAATGATATTCTTCATGAGAAACCAAATGAAATGGTATTTGGAAGACCAAACATCATTATTATGCCGAATCAGCAATCTCATAATATGATCAATAAAGTAAAATTTGGTAAGTTTCCTGACTCGACTAATAAGAGAAAGATGGAGTTTCATGATGATCATAGAGGAAAGAAAGTTCAATTTCCCCTATGTAAATCATCTGGGAAGAGGCATCAAGGAGAATGTTTCAATGGAATTGGAAGATGCTTTGGGTGTGGAAAAGAAGGACACAAAGCAAGTAAGTGCAAAGGAAAAGGGTCAGTTAACACCATGGATGAGGATAATGGTATTGTTACGACATCAAAAATGGTTAAGTGTTTTAAATGTGGAATGTATGGGCATTATGCAAACAAATGCCCTAAGGGAAAGACTAATGAAGAGAATTAGTATGGTCATATGGGTAATATTTATGTGGATGATGATGAAGAGACTACAAATGATATGTGAGATGAAAGAATTTTTGAAGCTCGGTCAATGGTTTAAGAATGTAGTGGAATGATTACATGTTTATCATGTGTAATTTTGTATAAGTAATATCATGCTACTGTGGAATAAAGAGACATCTATGGATTGTTACACTTTTGTCTTTCCTTGAGTTTTGAAAGTGTATGATTAATGTTACCAGTATCCATGAAAGGTTATTCATATATTTTTGGAATGTAGATGATATGCGCATAATGAAGGGATAAGGAGAAAATAAAATGTTTGATAGTATTCATGAGCTCGTGACTGATATAAGGAGAAGGTTATATCATTGTTTGAGTATATAGAATTTTTTGGATTTTGGTATGTGGAAAGTGTTAACTTTTAACTGCATTCATGATTTCATTAAGGTTCAATGGGTATTCAATAGAATACATGATTAAGGACTTTGAATGATTGGAATGTGACCAACAAAACATATCTTATGATATATGGGGATCGACGATGGTGTTAAATCTCTGGTAATCGTTTTTACTATGTTATGAGAGTGGACTGCAGTATTATGGATAAGCCTAAAGATTGGAATGGATTATGATGGACATATGTTAGTATTTTTTAAGGATCGAATTTATCTCGACATTATTGATGGGATGTTATAGTAATATAGTTTTAGAAAAAGGACAACCTGCAGGATGGGCGACAGCCCATCGCGTCGGACAAGGATGTGGGAATCGAACCCACAACCGAAGTGCGCTGGCCTTTATCGCCTACCACTGGCCTACAAGAAGTCCCTGTTTAGTAGAAACTAGTTTTATTATATTAAGCAGTATGATTTATGAAGTCTAAGTCCATTTTAGGAACCATATATGATTAATCTCACTATAGATAAACTTATGTATATAATTTTTGCTAACCTTTTGTTTGAGACAGATGGAATGACCCGTCATTCTATCACATGATCTACTAACTCTTCACGAATAACAAATTCAACTTCATTTATTTAAGAGATGAAGTGGAAATTGTTCAAGGCACGGACAATAGTGCGACTGTACCAAAATAAAGTAAGTATTTATTCTAATTAAAATTCTTCAACTTTAGGGAAACGATCTTGAAAGCCAAAAAAATGTTGTCCTAGAGATCTTATATCTGATTAATCGGATGGTACCTTAGATCGTCCCAAATTTATGGATTTGTGATTGTTGACTTTTCCATAGCCATGTTTTCTACCACTCTCCATCAGAACATGATGGTTAGATTTTACTTCCATATCCATATTTTCACCTATGTGGAAACCGAGTGATTAGTTTATTTGGGTAATCGTTACATTTCATACTTTAGTTTTTATAAGCCAAGTTTTGGTATTCCTTTTTACGATGTGGGTTTCTATTAAAGAAACTTTCGAATAGTAAACTATTTATAACCCTGACGAATTTCGAGGGCGAAATTCATTTTAAGGGGGGTAGAATGTAACAGCCCGAGATTTTATGAAAAATATTCTTTTTAATTTTATTAATATCTTGTGTTGTACGCTACACCAAAAGGAGCTTGCACAACACACATCCTTGACTTGCCTTGCATTACACGCAATCACGACCTTCCTCGATAGCGTGTGTAGTACGCAATACTGAGTTTCACGAAACAACGATATGCTATTAAAATATTATTAAAACTAGCCGTTATGAATAGTAATAACCACTTTTTAAAATTTTTAGCTCTCAAAATGGACTTCATTTTTGGATTCGGAGTATCGAATTTAGCCTAAGGTGAAATTTTGGTACTTTTCGGATAACTTTCATATTCTGATAAATAGTGAAAATTACTAAAATATAATTAAAAACAACTGTTTTAATCAAAATAATTAATAGTGATAAATTATTAATTTGAGTGGTTTTAAAGTATATTTAGAATATATTTTTACAATTTAATACAATGTTGGTCATTGGATGTAATTTCACATTTAAACCAGACATAAACAAGTGTCAATCTTTTGATAGATATTGTTTCTTAAAAACACGCTTTTTGTTTTAACAGCGGGATTTAATTATAAAATTAATTAATGAAACTTCTATGTTATGAATTTGGTAAAATAGACTTCATTTTTGAATTCGGAATATGAAATATAGCTTAGGATGAAATTTTGGCATTGTTCTGAAAAACATCAATTTTTGATGAGTAGTGAAACTACTAAGTGGTAGTAAAAAAACTGAATTTTTCATAAAACTTAATTTTACCGCTTCTGTGAATGGAATTTCAAAAATCCGAGAGACACGGTTGATGTCAGTAAGTAAAATGTGGTTCAATGAGATGAAAATATTTTTTGGTGAATAGTAACTTTTTACTGTTATTTACCACGGTTAAAAGTAAATAGGGTAATTAAGGTTATGAATGATGTTAATATTACCCTAACACATATCCTAATTCTATTGGACAAGTGTATATCGACTAAAAACAACCTTAAGTGTAAAATATTATCATTTAGGCCCACTTTTATTAGATTAGGACATTTATTATTATTTAATTCAAAGAAGAGTTAAAAGAGTTAAAATCAATGTTTATTTACTAAAACATTTCTAATATAGGGTTATACATAATATAAACTAGATTGTAAATATTCATTAGAAAGATAAAAATATTTCCCACATAATGGTATTTTATTTTTAATTTTTACACATCAAATAATGTAATTTATTTATGACACAAAGATGATGCAGTAATTATCTTATTAATGAAATATTGACATAATTGATATTATAAATACCCAAATAAATGTAATTTAAGACTTTTTATGAATTCAACTAATTTTCTAGGTTACTATGATATATTAGTGTTTATTTAATAAACTTGGTTCGAACATATAATTCTATTATGAATTTCACAAAAATAATATATCAAATAGTGTCAAAATTGACACTAAATAGTTTTTAAATCAAATATTATATTATTAATTGTTATTTTATTCCTAAAAATATAAGGTTTGGCCAAATGACTTGGATAAAGAAATATATATTAATAATAAACAATTTGGGGTTCTTTTGGCATGTTATAGTAAGTGTATTAACCATATAGTGAAAGAAAACAAAAAGACACGGTAAAAGTTAAATTATTTAACTTAGAGTTAAATCTAATTGATAAGGTTAAAATAATACCCTAAACGTGTCTAAATCCTATTGGTTGATAGGATTTCGACCCATCCCCACTTTAGCTTCGAAATAAGACCCTTTGGAACCATTATAAACCGATTTTGACTTTAATATAAAATAATATTTTGAGATATTCCTAAGGTGCCCCTCTCCTCCCTTATAAAAGGGCACCTCCTTCCCCTCCTCCTCACATAACATTGAGCACTCAAGCTCGGCCAAACCCTGCCAAATTCCCTTCTCCACTACCCTAGAATAATCCTAGAGGTCCTGGTCTTCTTCAAAGACCAATCTTAGTTCCCTAAGTGGAGGATTCAAAGAGGCGTTCCAAAGAAGAGGTAATATCCATTACCGATCTTTTCAATTTCTTTCTTCTTCAACTTCTTCTTCTTTAGTTGTTTCATGATAAAGTAATAACATCAGTATTTATTATATAATTATATGATATTATAAATATGAAACAACTCTAATTAACCTTCTATCCATCCTACGGAAAACGAAATCACCGCGCGTGCGTACGTACGGAATACCGTCTCCACGCCGTGGTGAAATCTATTTTCCACCACCACCTTACTTGGATCAGTATATTGGTGTAAATAATGACCATATATGACTATTATAAAGTGATATTGATTCTGATATATTGTATCATCCACTCTAATTCAATTCAACAATTATGGAAATGATATCATCGCTCGTGCGTACGTACGGACTACCGTCTCCACGACGCGATGAGATTCATTCTCAATGATTAACCATTCATGAATGATTATAAAGTATATATAATAAGTACTAATGAAATATATGACCTAATAATGATACTGTAATTATTTATATTTTTATGTATGTCATCTACTTAATTCCATTCAATTCAATAAGGAAACGAAAACAGCGTTCATGCGTACGTACGGACTACCGTCTCCATGAACGGTGTATTTCTTTCCATTTACTGATTTATTATATATGTATATTCTGAATATATATATATAAATCATGTTTTATATTCTGGAATTATGTAATCATGATTTAAGTAATCATATGAATAATTACAAGTTAAAAACACGAACGACAAATGAGACGATTTTACCCAAAATGCTACTTTAACATGAATTTACAAAAGAACGGGTAATATAAAGTCATAAGTAGACCATATATGATATAATAACAATTAATATGATTCTGGAATAAGTAAATAACATGATTTAAATTATTATACAGGAGGTTCAGACACTTACAAAGCAAGTCGGACCTAAGGTAAGGGAAATATCACAATCTCATTTTTATCCGAGATTGTTTATTCGTAAGT
This sequence comes from Viscum album, assembly GCA_963277665.1. Lineage (NCBI taxonomy): Eukaryota > Viridiplantae > Streptophyta > Magnoliopsida > Santalales > Viscaceae > Viscum > Viscum album. The sequence continues at coordinate 594,246,372 of OY728159.1, read as the reverse complement.
ATTTACTGGGGTGTATTTTATCATCCACATCCATGTTTCATCAATATGTATTATTATTTCCATCCACCTACAATTGTTTAAATCCATTTTTACCCTTCGGTGAGTTTTTATTAAAGAATATGAAAGGAATGTTTTGTCGTTTTTTCGTACGAGGTACTTTTTGACTTTTCCGACAAAAGTACGAAGAATGTTTTTTTTAACTTATACGGCATGAATGGATTTTTAAAAAATTATTTCCAAGAATATTCCTTTACAAGTTTTCATGTTTATTTTTAATCAACTTCTTTTAGTTTATAATTGTATGACATGTTAAGAAATGAAAAGTGTTTTTGAAGAAGAAAGGATATTTTCCTCAAGAATGGAGTTCAAGTGTTTTATCAAAATTATTTTCCATGTAAGATAATAAAGGGTTCTGTTTTTATCCCTATTATTACATTGATTTGATTATTTTGTGATGGAATTATATTTTTATGAATTCCTTTATCTTATATGAATTGTTTTATGATTTCATGTTGTTTAAGAATCCCATTTTTATTACATGGGTTACGCTATGATGTATGATTTATGATTTTGTGGCACACATAAGAATGGTATCATTATGAGATGGGTGGGACCTATATCTCCCTCCAATGCATTGGGTAAAGATTTTATATCTCATGAGATAGGCATGGCTGGAATGGTAGGTTATACCGGTTCAGCGAAACAGGACTGGAACGAGGGTGACTCGATTCAGAAAGGGACTTTGTCCACTAAAATAGTCTTGGCAATGAGTCTTGACTAACAAGAAATGATTCTATATGATTATGTGTGTATGCCACAAAGATTCATGTTTTATGTTATGATTATTGGGATTACATTTCACTTCTATGATTTATCCCATGTTATGATATTATGAGCTCTTTTGCAGGTTAAGATTTCCAAAAGCTATGCTCTTATGTATATGATATGATTGATATTTCTTTTGTTTACCCTTACAGAGCATTTGAGCTCACCATTTTATGTTTTCTTTTCCCCAGTATATAAAGAAAGGTTTTAGGTATAAAAAAAAGAAGATCATTATGTGAGATGTTGAAGATCTTTCACCAGGATTAGAAGATTACGTTACGAGTTTCCAAAGACACTAAACTATTACGATACATGTGTGTGTGTGTTTTGTTATGTACTAAGTATTCCACAAAAGTAATGTAATTTCCATGTACGTCAGGCTTCGGGTCTCTACAGTTGGTATCAGAGGAAAGGTTTAGTCAACCTTTGGAAAATAGGATGCGAAAACGTTTGTGAGATCCCTAGAGATATTTCTAATGTATGTCTAGGGATGTCCCTAAGGTTAAGTATACCTATAGGTTATAGTACTAGAATTACGCTAAAAGTCATAGAATTAAACCTAATATGTTAGATATTGAAGGTACCCCCCCTTTACTATATTGTTTTCCCTAGCATTATTTTTCCTCTCACACTATTCTTTTTGGGTTTTAGAAAATGGCTGGAAACAAGATGATTCACAATAATGGAGGATATGATGGACAATGGAATGATATTCTTCATGAGCAACCAAATGAAATGGGATTTGGAAGACCAAACATCATTATTATGCCAAATCAACAATCTAATAATATGATCAATAAAGTAAAATTTGGTAAGTTTCCTGACTTGACTAATAAGAGAAAGATGGAGTTTCATGATGATCATAGGGGAAAGAAAGTTCAATTTCCCCTATTTAAATCATCTGGGAAGAGGCATCAAGGACAATGTTTCAAGGGAACTGGAAGATGCTTTGGGTGTGGAAAAGAAGGACACAAAGCAAGTAAGTGCAAAGGAAAAGGGTCAGTTAACACCATGGATGAGGATAATGGTATTGTTACGACATAAAAAATGGTTAAGTGTTTTAAATGTGGAATGTATGGGCATTATGCAAACAAATTCCCTAAGGGATAGACTAATGAAGAGAATCAGTATGGTCATATGGGTAGTATTTATGTGGATGATGATGAAGAGACTACAAATGATATGTGAGATGAAAGAATTTTTGATGCTCGGTCAATGGTTTAAGAATGTAGTGGAATGATTACATGTTTATCATGTGTAATTTTGTATAAGTAATCTCATGCTACTATGGAATAAAGAGACATCTATGGATTGTTACACTTTTGTCTTTCCTTGATTTTTGAAAGTGTATGATTAATGTTACCAGTATCCATGAAAGGTTATTCAGATATTTTTGGAATGTAGATGATATGCGCATAATGAAGGGATAAGGAGAAAATAAAATGTTTGATAGTATTCATGAGCTAGTGACTGATATAAGGAGAAGGTTATATCATGGTTTGAGTATATAGAATTTTTGGATTTTGGTATGTGGAAAGTGTTAACTTTTAACTGCATTCATGATTTCATTAAGGTTCAATGGGTATTCAAGAGAATACATGATTAAGGACTTTGAATGATTGGAATGTGACCAACAAAACATATCTTATGATATATGGGGATCGACGATGGTGTTAAATCTCTGGTAATCGTTTTTACTATGTTATGAGAGTGGACTGTAGTATTATGGATAAGCCTAAAGATTGGAATGGATTATGATGGACATAAGTTAGTATTTTTTAAGGATCGAAGTTTTCTCGATATTATTGATGGGATGTTATAGTAATATAGTTTTAGAAAAAGGACAACCTGCAGGACGGGCGATAGCCCATCGCGTCGGACAAGGATATGGGAATCAAACCCACAACTGAAGTGCGCTGGCCTTTATCGCCTACCACTAGCCTACAGGAAGTCCCTGTTTAGTAGAAACTAGTTTTATTATATTAAGCAGTATGATATATGAAGTATAAGTCCATTTTAGGAACCATATATGATTAATCTCACTATAGATCAACTTATGTATATAATTTTTGCTAACCTTTTGTTTGAGACAGATGGAATGACCCGTCATTCTATCACATGATCTACTAACACTTCACGAATAACAAATTCAACTTCATTTATTTAAGTGATGAAGTGGAAATTGTTCAAGGCACGAACAATAGTGCGACTGTACCAAAATAAATTAAGTATTTATTCTAATTCAAATTCTTCAACTTTAGGGAAACGATCTTGAAAGCCAAAAAAATGTTGTCCTAGAGATCTTATATCTGATTAATCGGATGGTACCTTAGATCGTCCCAAATTTATGGATTTGTGATTGTTGTCTTTTCCATAGCCAGGTTCTCTACCACTCTCCATCAGAACATGATGGTTAGATTTTTCTTCCATATCCATATTTTCACCTATGTGGAAACCCAGTGATTAGTTTATTTGGGTAATCGTTACATTTCATACTTTAGTTTTTTTAAGCCAAGTTTTGGTATTCCTTTTTACGATGTGGGTTTCTATTAAAGAAACTTTCGAATAGTAAACTATTTATAACCCTGACGAATTTCGAGGGCGAAATTCATTTTAAGGGGGGTAGAATGTAACAGCCCGAGATTTTTTGAAAAATATTCTTTTTAATTTTATTAATGTCTTGTGTTGTACGCTACACCAAAAGGAGCTTTCACAACACACATCCTTGACTTGCCTTGCATTACATGCAATCACGACCTTCCTCGATAGCGTGTGTAGTACGCAATACTGAGTTTCACGAAACAACGATATGCTATTAAAATATTATTAAAACTAGCCATTATGAATAGTAATAACCACTTTTTAAATATTTTAGCTCTCAAAATGGACTTCATTTTTGGATTCGGAGTATCGAATTTAGCCTAAGGTGAAATTTTGGTACTTTTCGGATAACTTTCATATTTTGATAAATAGTGAAAATTACTAAATTATAATTAAAAACAACTTTTTTAATCGAAATAATTAATAGTGATAAATTATTAATTTGAGTGGTTTTAAAGTATATTTAGAATATATTTTTACAATTTAATACAATGTTGGTCATTGGATGTAATTTCACATTTAAACAAGACATAAACAAGTGTCAATCTTTTGACAGATATTGTTTCTTAAAAACACACCTTTTGTTTTAACAGCGGGATTTAATTATAAAATTAATTAATGAAACTTCTATGTTATGAATTTGGTAAAATAGAATTCATTTTTGAATTCGGAATATGAAATATAGCTTAGGATGAAATTTTGGCATTGTTCTGAAAAACATCAATTTTTGATGAATAGTGAAACTACTAAGTGGTAGTTAAAAAAACTGAATTTTTCATAAAACATAATTTTACCACTTCTGTGAATGGAATTTCAAAAATCCGAGAGACACGGTTGATGTCAGTAAGTAAAATGTGGTTCAATGAGATGAAAATAATTTTTGGTGAATAGTAACTTCTTACTGTTATTTACCACGGTTAAAAGTAAATAGGGTAATTATGGGTAAGAATGATGTTAATATTACCCTAAAACATATCCTAATTCTATTGGAAAAGTGTATCTCGACTAAACACAACCTTAAGTGTAAAATATTATCATTTAGGCCCACTTGGATTAGATTAGGACATTTATTATTATTTATTTCAAAGAAGAGTTAAAAGAGTTAAAATCAATGTTTATTTACTAAAACATTTCTAATATAGGGTTATATATAACATAAATTAGATTTTAAATATTCATTAGAAAGATAAAAAGATTTCCTACATAATTGTAGTTTATTTGTAATTTTTAGACATCAAATAATGTAATTAATTTATGACACAAAGATGATGCAATAATTATATTATTAATGAAATATTGACATAACTAATATTATAAATACCCAAATAAATGTAATTTAAGACTTTTTATGAATTCCACTAATTTTAAAGGTTAATATGATATATTAGTGTTGATTTAATAAACTTGTTTAGAAATTATAATTCTGTTATGACTTTCACAAAAATCATATATCAAATAGTGTCAAAATTGACACTAAATAGTTTTTAAATCAAATATTATATTATTAATTGTTATTTTATTCCTAAAAATCTATGGTTCGGCCAAATGACTTAGATAAGGAAATATATATTAATAATAAACAATTTGGGGTTCGTTTGGCATGTTATAGTAAGTGTATTAACCATATAGTGAAAGAAAACAAAAAGACACGGTAAAAGTTAAATTATTTAACTTAGAGTTAAATCTAATTGATAAGGGTAAAATAATACCCTAAACTTGTCTAAATCCTATTGTTTGATAGGATTTCGACCCATCCCCACTTTAGCTTCTAAATAAGACCCTTTGGAACCATTATAAACCGATTTTGACTTTAATATAAAATAATATTTTGAGATATTCCTAAGGTGCCCCTCTCCTCCCTTATAAAAGGGCACCTCCTTCCCCTCCTCCTCACACCAATATGAGAACTCAAGCTCGGCCAAACCCTACCAAAATCCCCTCTCCACTTCCCTAGAAAAATCCTAGAGTTACTGGTCTTCTTCAAAGATCAATCTTAGTTCCCTAAGTGGAGGATTCAAAGAGGCGTTCCAAAGAAGAGGTAATATCCATTACCGATCTTTTCAATTTCTTTCTTCTTCAACTTCTTCTTCTTTAGTTGTTTCATGATAAAGTAATAACATAAGTATTTCTTATATACTTATATTTTATTATAAATATGAAACAACTCTAATTCACCTTCTATCCATCCTATGGAAAACGAAATCACCGCGCGTGCGTACGTACGGAATACCGTCTCCACGCCGTGGTGAAATCTATTTTCCACCACCACCTTACTTGGATCAGTATAATGGTGTAAATAATGACCACATATGACTATTATAAAGTGATATTGATTCTGATATATTGTATCATCCACTCTAATTCAATTCAACAATTATGGAAATGATATCATCGCTCATGCGTACGTACGGACTACCGTCCCCACGACGCGATGAGATTCATTCTCAATGATTAACCATTCATGAATGATTATAAAGTATATATAATAAGTACTAATGAAATATATGACCTAATAATTATACTGGAATTATTTATATTTTTATGTATGTCATCTACTTAATTCCATTCAATTCAATAAGGAAACGAAAACAGCGTTCATGCGTACGTACGGACTACCGTCTCCATGAACGGTGTATTTATTTCCATTTACTGATTTATTATATATGTATATTCTGAATATATATATATAAATCATTTTTTATATTCTGGAATTATGTAATCATGATCTATGTAATCATATGAATAATTACAAGTTAAAAACACGAACGACAAATGAGTGAATTTTACCCAAAATGCTACTTTAACATGAATTTACAAAAGAACGGGTAATATAAAGTCATAAGTAGACCATATATGATATAATAAAAATTAATATGATTCTGGAATAAGTCAATAACATGATTTAAATCATTATACAGGAGGTTCGGACACTTACAAAGCAAGTCGGACCTAAGGTAAGGGAAATATCACAATCTCATTTTTATCCGAGATTGTTTATTCGTAAGTATTTACTGGGGTGTATTTTATCATCCACATCCATGTTTCATCAATATGTATTATTATTTCCATCCACCTACAATTGTTTAAATCCATTTTTACCCTTCGGTGAGTTTTTAGTAAAGAATATGAAAGGAATCTTTTGTCGTTTTTTCGTACGAGGTACTTTTTGACTTTTCCGACAAAAGTACGAAGAATGTTTTTTTTAACTTATACGGCATGAATGGATTTTTAAAAAATTATTTCCAAGAATCTTCCTTTACATGTTTTCAAGTTTATTTTTAATCAACTTCTTTTAGTTTATAATTGTATGACGTGTTAAGAAAAGAAAAGTGTTTTTGAAGAAGAAATGATATTTTCCTCAAGAATGGAGTTCAAGTGTTTTATCAAAATTATTTTCCATCTAAGATAATAAAGGGTTCTGTTTTTATCCCTATTATTACATTGATTTGATTATTTTGTGATGGAATTATATTTTTATGAATTCCTTTATCTTATATGAATTGTTTTATGATGTCATGTTGTTTAAGATCCCATTTTTATTACATGGGTTACGCTATGATGTATGATTTATGATTTTGTGGCACACATAAGAATGGTATCATTATGAGATGGGTGGGACCTATATCTCCCTCCAATGAATTGGGTAAATATTTTATATCTCATGAGATTGGCATGGCTGGAATGATAGGTTATACCGGTTCAGCGAAACAGGACTGGAACGAGGGTGACTCAATTCAGAAAGAGACTTTGTCCACTAAAATAGTATTGGCAATGAGTCTTGACTAACAAGAAATGATTCTCTATGATTATGTGCATATGCCACAATGATTCATGTTTGAAGTTATGATTATTGGGATTACATTTCACTTCTATGATTTATCCCATGTTATGATATTATGATCTCTTTTGCAGGTTAAGATTTCCAAAAGCTATGTTCTTATGTATATGATGTGATTGATATTTCTTTTGTTTACCCTTACAGAGCATTTGAGCTCACCCTTTTATTTTTTCTTTTCCCCAGGATATAAAGAAAGGTTTTAGGTATAAAAAAAAGAAGATCATTATGGGAGATGTTGAAGATCTTTCACCAAGATTAGAAGATTACGTTCCGAGTTTCCAAAGACACTAAAATATTACGATCCTTGTGTGTGTGTGTTTTGTTATGTACTAAGTATTCCGAAATAGTAATGTAATGTCCATGTACGTCAGGCTTCGTGTCTCTACATTTCCACTACCTCAGTCTCCTTGAAACCCATCGCGGGTTCAATCAGTGCCCCAGAAACATGCACCATGTTCATGGTGCCATGGTTGAGGCCTAAGTTGACAAGATCATCAAATCCAAATTAATCAATGAGGTCTAGTACCCCAAGTTGTTAGCCAACATCATGCCAGTCAGGAAGAAGAACAGACATATCAGAGTCTGCATTGACTTCCGCGATCTCAACGGTCACTGTCCGAAGGATGATTTGCACCTTCCAGTGACAGAATTATTGATGGATACTATGTCTGGGTTTCAAGCCCTCTCTTTCATGGATGGATACTCTGGATATAATCAGATCCATATGGCCCATGAGGATGATGGGTATACCACTTTCATTGAACCCCAAGGGACTTTCTATTACCAGGTTATGCCCCTTTGTCATGAAGAATGCAGGTGCCACCTATCAGCGGTCCATGCATCGCATATTCAAGTAAATCCTGGGAACATTGATGGAATTTTATGTTGATGATATGGTGGTAGAATATCGCAAGATCCATGACCATCTCATGGATCGTAAGAAATTCTTCGACTTCCTACGTTCTGGCCACTTGGTGATGAACCCGTTTTTAGTGTTCCTTCGGGGTCCCATCCGAGATGTTTCGTGGCGTTATTTTCTGATACTGAGGCATTGAGATCGATTGGGAGAAGATCAAGGCAATCAGCTATATGCCTCCCCAGAGTAATATTCGGGAGCTCTGAGGTCTCCAAGCCCACTTGGCCTATATACACCGATTTATTGCGAATCTGGCTGGAAAGTGTAAGCCATTTTATCGCCACATGAAGAAGGGAACTGCTTATGAGTGGAATGAGGAGTGTTAGGCCGCCGTTGAGGAAATAATGCAATATCTTCTCTAGCCTCCAGTCATGATGCCACTCATCTCCGGGAAGTCATGGATTCTTTACTTCACCAACCGGTAATGATCCTTTGGCACCCCTATCGCCCAGAAAAATGCTGAGGGGACATTAATCCGCCTCTACTACCTCAGTAGCATGCTCCTTGATGTGGAAACTAGATATTATGTCATAGAGAAAATCTGCCTTGCACTCGTATTTTTAGTGCAGAAATTACTGCATTACCTGCAGCACCATGAGGTACAGTTGGTCTCTCGAGTAGACCCGCTGAAGTACATTCTGAATCTCCCCATGTTTACTGGATGACTGGCATGGTGGGCGGTGATCTTTCAGCTGTTCAACATCAGGTTCTTTCCCAAGAAGGATACCAAGGGGCAGGCATTGGCAGACTTCCTAGCTTCCCAACAAACCTCAGCGACCCAGTCCCTAGACTTAGATTTTCTTAATGAGGCAATCCTCTCAGTAGACCATGTCATACCATGTTGGAAAATACACTTCGATGGTGCCTCCGGGAGCCCTATCGGTAAGAGACTCAATGATCCTAGGATCAATAGAGTGGGCCTGGGTGTCATATTCATCACCCCAGCACAAGATGTTCTACCATACTCATTACTGCTGTCAAAAGGCTGCACCAACAATGAGGCAGAGTATCAGGCCCTCATTACTGGTCTCGAGCTGACCCTTGAGATCAACGTGACCCATTTTCATGAGAAAGGGGATTCCGAGATGTTCATCAAGCAGGTTAATGGTGACTATGTTGTCCGGAAGCCATAGATCATACTGTTGTTAGAACGCACTCTCTGGCTAATGGCACAGTTCCCTTCGCGGCTAGAGGTCATCCATGTCCCTCAGTCACAGAACGGTCGAGCAGATGTGTTGGCCAACTAGGCTGTGTCACGTGAAGAGCCTGAACATGATCATCTGATTATCCACATGGCGCACCGGATATTCATTGCTCCTGTCACCCTAGAGGAATATGATGTCCCACAGGTAAACCAACTTACCGTCGGTGCCTCTACATCATGAACTCCGGGTTCATCAGATTCAGTGATCGATGTAATTGCCGATCGGGGGGAACCCTTGGTCGGATACCTCGGACACGGTAATCTCCCATCAGACCGGGCTGAGCATGAAAGAATTCAACGCCTCGCACTGCAGTTTACCCTTCAGAGTGCTCCCATCCTTGAGAAGATCCTCTATAAACGTGGATTTCATTGTGTTCTCCTCCATTGAATCCAAGGGGTTGAGAATATACAGGTCATGCGAGAGGTTCATTCCGGTTTCTGTGGTTCCCATCAAGCCGGGCCAAAGCTGTCTTACCAGATTCAGAGGCTAGGGTATTTTTGGCCCTCCATGATCTGTGACTGCATCATGTTCACCAAGAGGTTCCATGCATGCCTAGTTCATGCTAAATTTGTGAATCTTCCACCGGAGCCTCTCTATACTACCAAGTATTCTTGGTCCTTTTCATTCTGGGGTTTAAATGTCGGGGGAATATACCCACTATAAATGGATCGCCAATGCCAGTTAATTCTGACCGCTACAAATTTCTACTCCATGTGGGAAGAGGCAATTCCTCTCAAGGATGTTAAGGCCCATTCTATCGTCAACTTCGTGAGTTCCAATATCATCTATCGATTTGGGGTACGTCATGCCATCCTCACTAACAACAGAGCAAACATCCGAGTATCCGAGATGAAGAAATTTTTTTCCAAGTACAAAATTCATTCCAACCATACTTCCCTCTATCATGCGTAAGAAAATGGTCATATTGAGGCGTTCAAAAAAACCCTCTCTGTCATTTTGCAGAAAATAGTTTTTCAGAGCAAGAATAGTTCGACAGATAAGCTCTCCAACACCCTTTAGGATTATCAGCAGACGACCCGTAATTCCACCCAGGCGACCCCATATTCCCTGGTGTAAGGAATTGAGGCCGTCCTGCCCATTGAGATTCAGTTGCCATTTTTTCGCATAGTGGTCTATGGCCAGCAACCAGATAGATTGCCTGAAATCCATTTAACTGAATTATAAGCCTTAGATGAGTATAGGATTCATGACCTGCACATCCTAGAAAGGAATCAGAGAAGGATGGATTGAGATTTCAACATGAAGGTTAGACTCCGCTCTTTCCCACATGGTGACATTGTAATATCCCTCAGAGCTCCAATGATCCCCGTTAAGAAACCACCCATGTTGGAGCACAAATGGGAAGGGCCTTTCATTGTTTATTTGGTTTAACCCAATGGAGAATAATCCTTGGTGACCATGGATGGTTAGTGTATAACTCCTCCCACCAATGATAATTTCCTCAAGAAATACTTTCCCTGATCACCTCCTGCGGTCCTCCCTAACTTTAAACTGGACTGTGGTCCTACATGACATTAAACTGCCTTTGGTCCTATATTTGGGCCCTTTTGCTCCTGCATGACCATAAAATGCATTTAGTCCTCCATTCGGGCCCCTATGGTCCCGCATGACCTTAAACAGCACGCTCATCCCGCATGATGTTAAACTACATGCTAGTCAGGCTTTCCTAACTGAGGCCCAGCCTCATCCCCTTGGCCTTCTTGGACTATAGCCCTAGTTCTTCCCGAAGTGTATGGTGTGATGTGGGATTATGTCCTCACTCACGTCTGGTTGTTCGTTGTGCTATACACCCCCTTTATTTGGGTGTCTTACCCCTGGGTTCCCCTTTCCAAAACTATGTGAAGCTTGATTCCCATTCTTATGGGATATGTAGGACCTCCTGAACATCTAGATTTTGGGTCCATCCCACCTCTTAAGAGATCTCCCTGATCTCCTAGTCACCTAGTCCGCTTGGCATATCCCTCTCCATGAGGGGGATATATAGGTGTAATACAGGGTTTTGGCACCATGCCCCCCTTCTCCTAGGAATCTGACATCTCTTGGAAACCCATTAATTGAGTCCCTCAACCCATTACAATGGATGTCCAATGTGTTCAGAGTACTCTAACCTAGGACCTGGAGTGTCAGATTCAACTTAGAAAAGTTCCTTCCACTTTTCAAGCTTCATGTCCCCCTTCATTTGGACCCCCATTATCTCTCACACTCGAAGGGACACCCAAAAAACCACCTGGATTCCACGTCTAAGGGCTCTCCTACCGTTATGGGCCAATTCCCCCGATGGTTTCAGACATAAAATTGATAAAAATCCCGCATTGTGAACATGGTCAGTGGTCGATACTAATTTGGTATTCCTTGTTTCAGGCTAGCATGACTCTAATGACCCAAACATTCCTTAACTAACTATTACATCATTTCAAAGATAAAAACATAATAGTATTACACATAGTGGATCCAAAGGATTATTTTCTGGGGAAAACTAGGACCACACATAACAAATACAACATCAACCATAAACATTTATTTAATTTCTTCTTCACATGCTTCTTAGTGGAACTTGTCCTATCCTTAGTACATGTAGCCACTTGAGGATATACATAAAAAGGGGTGAGTTAGAAGCCCAGTAATATGATAGATAAGAACAATATAGCATGGGGTTAGCATAATCATAACATAGGAAAAAGATCATGAACATGAGAGGTGCGTAAATAAATGACCTGAAATGTGGGAATGCATAAAAATAAAACATCATGTAATAGTGGTTAACTACCACACATACTTGTGAACCAAGATAGAATCTTGTTCACACATAATTTCATATTTACTCATGAGATTCATCACTTTACCCAATTCATTGGAGCACTATATAATTCTGAGCGCACCCGTCACATCATAACATTCATATTACGCTATATAATTCCTGGCGCACCCGTCACATCATAACAATATCATTTATCATGAATGAAACAATGAACATATAACATAAATGAACATAACTAACCCATGAAAACTAATGGGTTTCATCTCATAAGAACACAATCATAAACATTGGGTTCCTAAAAGAAAGAGGGAACACCATTTTTGATATAAGAACCACCAACCTTGAATGAGAGGTAAAAGATGAGTTCTTAAGGGAAGAGTTATTTCAGAAAACATTTGGATTGATATAAACATCATTATAAAACATTTATATCTCATAAAAGGAAAGAAAATTATGAAAAAATGATCATTAACGAGTGAGCATATCAAAAATGGAGTGAAAGAGGTAGAACCCGAAGGATGAAAGTTGGGTTCGAGAATTTCCCCATACCTTGTACCCGAATGCCTCCTTCTCAATAATGACATGTATAATCACATTATATTAATTAATTGGAAATTATAGAACTTTTTATACATTAATATGGTTTATTCTGGTATCATTATTTCATATTATGTTTCTTTGGATGAATTATAGAGTTTAAAAACATTGTTTGGGGATCTTCATTTTTATGGTTTTCTTGAGTGGTCCACTTGTATTCATAAATTGAAGTTCGGGTAGATCATGGGTAAACATCCAGAACTGATATTACATGTTATTAATGATATTACAGGATCCTGAATGATTTTATAATGAATTATATTAGATCCATGTGGATAAATCATTATATATGAATTAAATGATGATTATTTGGGTTAATTTGAGCGGTTTTTGGATCACAACGGACTTGTTTTATCTTATCGCTTAGTAATATGGCCATAGGTTATTTCCAGAACATTAAATAGATCATAATACATATAAAATGTCATGGTTAAACCATAAAAATGATTTCATGACCAGATCTGAAGGTAGAAATTGAAGAAGAGAGCATGTCGTTTTGAAGGTGATAAATTAACACCTCATGAACAACGTTCTCTTTAATGAAATAAAATGAAGAGGGAAAGGGTGAGGGATGATATAATACCCCATTATCATAAAAAAATTCCAATTTATTTATAATTATGGAAATAAAATACAATTTAGATGAAGATAGGTGGGGAGAGATCAAGAAATGAACTTGAAATTGAAAGGAAATTAAAGGAGAAGAGGGGGAGAAATTACCTCTTAAATCATCCTCTTGAGATCCTCCTTAAGGAAGTTATTCTGGTCTTTTGCTGAGAACATAAAATTTTGGACGTGGGGGAGGGGCTAGGGAAGGTTTTTGGGTAGAGTTTATAAAGGTCATGGAGCTTGAGAGGTGTGAGGACATAAGGGAGTGAAGGGTGGCTTTTATAGTGGAGGGGAGAGGGGTTTCCTTAATATAAAATTCATTAGTTTATTATTTCCCCACGAGAAAAGTAATAGTCTGTCTTGGAGGACCATTAATAGTAATTTTATAATGTAATCCTGAAAAAATTGGGCTTACATCAGTATAACATCAACGATGACTCAATTAATACATTATTTAGCATTTATTGTGAATTATCGGATTCTACTATTCATCAAAAATTAAAGTAACTCAGAAGAATCCCAAAAATTTACCCCAACCATTTTTCGATGTGTATAATCCAAAAATGAATTCAATTTTTCTAAAATAATTTCCTAAATACTATTAATTTAATATTTAATTAAAATCATAATTTACTTAAAAACAGTTTTTAAGATTAAAACCGATTTTATAGTTCTTTCAAAAATTACGTAGGGTCTTATAAAATTATCTAAAAACTGTTAGAAATTTATTAAATGATTTATGAATACATTTCAGGGAAATAAATATTCTTTTAAATTAATTAATTAGTTATAATTAATTATTTATGACTTATAAAATAAAAAAATATTTACTACAGCCAAATATTGACTTTTTAAGATGTCTAAATTTTATTTTATTATTCATAGGTAATGGAAATCTTATGTTAGATGATTTACTATTCAGAAGGGTCATTTTAATATTCATAAGAATATGTTACTATTCATAAGGGTAGGTCACTATTCACCAAAATTTATTTTTGTTTCATTAGACTCCAAATATTATCCTGAACACAACCGTGTATGTCAGATTTTCAAAATTCCTAACATAGGGGTGACAAAATTATTTTTAAAAGTCACATATCACTTAGTAGTTCATTATTTTGTGTTTTCATGTTATTTTATGACATAAATATACGAAGGGAATTTTCCATTGAAAAACATTGGGTCGTTACATTATTCCCCCCTTAAGAAATTTTGCCCCCGAAATTTCAATTTACCCAAACAGGTGAGGGTACTTCTCTTTAATTGCCTCTTATGGTTCCCAAGTTGCTTCCTCAAACTTATGGTTTCTCCACAACACTGACAAGATGGGTTGTCATGTTGCGTATAACCTTATCTCTCCGATCCAGAATCTTTACTGGCTGCTCCTCCTAGGAGAAATCATCTTCCAGCTGCACCACCTATGAGTTTAGTACATGTGGGGGGTCTGGTATGTACTTCCACAGTAGTGATACATGAAACACATCATGAACATGATCCATATTTGGTGGAAGTGCTAGACAATAGGTCACAGCTTTGATGCGGTCAAGGATCTCAAAGGGGCCAATATACCTTGGGCTTAGCTTCCCTTTCATCCCGAATCACATGACTCTCTTCCATGGAGATTTTATAAGGAAAACATTATCTCCAATATCGAACTCCAAGTCCCTTCAATGATTGTCAGCAAAGCTATTTTGCCTACTTTGAGCAGCTTTGATGTGTTTCTAAATGATGTGAACCTTCTCTGTCTTCTCTTGAACAAGATCGGTTCCAAGCAGCTTTCTTTCTCCAACATCATGCCAACAGGTTGGAGTTATACACCGCTTCCCATAAAGAGCTTCATACGGATCCATATGAATACTCGAGTTGAAGCTATTGTTGTATGAGAACTCAACCAATGGGAGTTGTTAATCCCATCCACCTTTTAATTCTAAAGAGCAGACTCTCAGCATGTCTTCAAGCGTCTAAATAGTTCTTTCAGACTGGCCATCAGTTTGGGGCTGATAGGCCATGCTGAAATTTAATTCAGTACTCAAAGCATGTTGAAGGCTCCTCCAGAACATATATGTGAACCTTGGATCATGGTCAGAGACAATTGAGAGTGGAATACCGTGCAGTGTCACCACATCCTTCACATATATCTTTGTATGTTGTTCAAGCAAGAGGTCTTTTTGAATAGCGATAAAATGGGCAGTCTTGGTGAGTCGGTCAACCACAACCCAGATCGCATTATTTCCCATTGACGTCTTTGGGAGACCTGTGACAAAGTCCATAGTAACATTTTCCCATTTCCTCATGGGTATAGTCAATGGCTGCATCATACCTTTGGACTTTTTCCACTTAGCTTTAACTTGCTGACATACCAAGCACCTTGATCTATATTCTGCAATCTCCTTCTTCATGTTATCCCACCAGAAGTGGTCTCAGAGATCACGGTACATATTGGTACTCCCAGGATGGATATGGAAAATTGATCTATGTGAATTATTCAATAGATCATTCTTTATCCCGAGTGATAATGGTACACAGAGCTGCATTCCAAAATGAATCACACCATCATCGCCGATATAGAACTCTTGCAGCTTCCCTTCCTTTACTGCATTCACCCTCTTTGGTATCTCCACATCATCCCTTTGTGCTTCCTTAATCTTCTCTTATATGGATGGTTGCACAATCATTTCGGAAAGGTAGGATGTATCCCCTGCCCTTATGATGTCCAAATCTATTCTTTGTGTATCCAAGAAGATAAGGTCTTTCTCAATCCACAACATGGAAAGAGTAGCAGGTTCTTTTCTGCTTAGAGCATCAGCTACCTTTTTTTGCCTTTCCAGGATGATAGTGAATAGATAAATCATAATCCTTGACTACCTATAACCATCTACTTTGACGCATGTTGATATCCTTTTGTGTGAATATATACTTTAGGCTCTTGTGGTCGGTGTATATGTCACACATCTCACCATAAAGGTAGTGCCGCCAGATTTTCAAGGAAAGAATCACGGCTGCCAGCTCTAGATCATGATTCGGGTAGTTCTGCTCAGGGATCTTCAACTATCGTGAGGTTAAGGATATCACATTATCATTTTGAAAGAGTACACAACCCAAGCATTTCTTTGAAGCATCACTTTATATCACAAAACATTCTCCACTTTTTGGTAGTGTTAGTATAGGTGCAGTGATCAGCCTTCTCTTTAGCTCCATGAAGCTTCCCTCACATTCTTCCTTCTAGACATACTTTATCCCTTTCATTGTTAACATAGTTAGTGGGCTTGACAATCATGAGAATTGTTTCACAAAACATCAGTAGTACCCAGCTAACCCAAGAAAACTACGGATTTCTGTGACACTAGAGGGCATGGGCCATTCCTCAATCGCCTTTGTCTTTGATGGATCCACAAAAATTCCCTCACTTGTAATCACATGTCCCATGAAGGTGACTTGATTCATCCAAAAGTCACACTTGCTGAAATTGGCATACAACGTCTCCTTTCATAATGTCACAAACAAAAGTCTTAGATATTCTTCATGTTCCTCCTTGCCCTTGGAGTAGATGAGAATATCATCGATAACCACTACCACAAATTTGTTGAGGTAATGTCCAAAGACTCTATTCATCAAATCCATGAATATTGTAGGGGAATTAGTAAGTCCAAAGGGCATCACAAAAAACATGTAGTGCCCATTCCTTGTATAGAAGGCTGTCTTCTGAATATCTTCCTTCTTCACCTTTACCTGATGATATCCATAATGAAAATCCACCGTTGAGAAGTATTGGGCTTCTATTAACTGGTCTAACAAGTCATCAATCCTCGGGAGAGGATACTTGTTATTTATGGTGATCTTGTTGAGCTCCTGATAATTCATACACAATTGCATTGTTCCATCCATCTTCTTCTTCACAAAGAGCACTGGTGCACCCCAAGGTGATGCACTAGGGTGTATCAACCCTTTGTCTAGATGCTCTTGCAGATGCTTAATTAACTCCTCAAGTTCTATAGGAGCCATCCTATGGGTACACTTTGAGATAGGAGTAGCTCCAGGTATTAGTTCAATTGAGAACTCTAACTCATGATTCGGGGGGAATTCTGGGTAACACTTCGGGAAATACATCACTGTATTCCCTCACGATGGGAATTTCCTCAAGGTTGGAACTTTCCTTCAACTCAACCATTTTGGCGAGGTAAGCTTCTTTATAGGGAATCAACACCCACACCATTGAATGATTTTCCAAACTAGATTCATGATCTTCCTTGCATTTTTAGGGGTGCATGAGATGGTTTGGAATATGAAAAGATATTTCCTTTTCCCGACAGATGATATGCGATCTATATAACGGGAGCCAGTCCATTCCCATTATAGCGTCTAATTCTAACAAGGGATGTATTACGTGATTTTTCGGAAGAATCTTCCCACATATGCCAACAAGAGAAGAGTCAAAAACTTGGGTTGCAATGATTGTACCACTTGGTGTTTTTATAGATATCTCTACTTCAAGGTTTCAGGGCTTTGATTCTATAGTTCTAGAAAACTTGCAAGATATAAAGGAATACATAGAACTAGAATCAAATTAGACTTTTTCCATTCGTGAGTGAATAAGAAGTGTACCTTGTACGACTTCATTATCATGATCCACCTCCGTAGTAGTGATGGCATAAGTCTTCCCTTGTTCCATTGGATTTGGTGGCTGCTGATGCTGATTTCCCTTGAGAACTCGAGGTTTAGTGCACTGGTTTTCATAGTGCCCTAGCTCCATACGGTTGTAGCATTGAACCATGAGTGGTTCTCTCCTTTTATCAGCTACATTATCCTTCCTTTTTGTGTATTTTGGACACTATTGAGCATGGTTTCCTTCTTTCCCACACTTGAATCATTTCCCCGTACCTTTGAGGTAGTTCCCATGATGCAACATTCCACATTTTTGGCATGTGGGTCGTTGAGTTTTCTTACCACCTTTATCACTAGATCCACTGGCTTGAAACTCCATATTTCGTTTCTTATCCCCATATCCATGGGACCATTCTCCAAACTCCATCTCCACTTTGAGAGCACACAGAACAACTTCTTCATAACTCCCAAAGTCTCGAATTTCAAGAGCCTTTCGAAGATGTGGTTTTAATCCACTAAAGTATCTATCAATTTTGATATCATTTTTGATAACAAAACCCGAAGCGTACCTTGCAAGCCTTGTGAAATTTGCTTCATAGGTTTTGATAGATTCTCCTTATTTTTTCATGAGCACTATGGATTCTCTCTCCATCTTTGTGCAAAGAGTTCGTGGGACGTACTTATTAAGAAATATTATCTAAAATTCATCCCATTCAATCTCTTAAATTTCCAACCTTGTCCTGGTATTATTAATCAAATCCCACCATTGATCGGCTTCTCCATCTAGACGATAAACAGCTAGAGTCACCTTCTCCGTCTGAGAACAGTGAAGCACAAAAAAGATCTTCTCCATGGAGTTGACCTACTGTTCCACAACTAGTGGATCAAAAGATCCACAAAACGTCGGTGGTTATTGCCACATTAAACATTCGATTTATAATTTGATCCCTCTTTGGTGGAGGAGGACGTTACCCATTATTATGGTTATTATTCATAACCTAAGATAATTGGGTAAGCATCGCCATGATGTTTTGAACTCCACCTACCAAATCAATGGGGATTTTGTTTGGGCAATCGTTGCATTAGCCGTCGCATGATTTATTGGCTGGATTTCTCCTGGTTCCCACCATTTTCAAAAATAGAAAATGATACAACAAATCATAAGTAAAAAATTCATGAATAACTTATTCATTTAGACAATTACACCAAAATCATAACATATGGGATCCCTAGGTAAATATTCTTGTGTGCATATTTGTACTTAGTCTCATGTTGTAGGTTTTATCTAGGGTTCACTAATACTAATTCCCAAATTAACTAAACATTTCCTATGATACCAACTATAAAGTCCTGGCCTTTCCTTACATTACTATTATATCATTTCAAAGATAAACAACATAATAGTATTACACATAGAGGATCCAAAGGATTAGTGTCTTGGGAAAACTAGGACCACATATAAAAAATACAACATCAACCATAAACATTTATTTAATTTCTTCTTCATTTTCTTCTTAGTGGCACTAGTCGTCTCCTTAGTACATGTAGTGACCTGAGGATATACCTAAAAATGGGTGAGATAGAATCCCAGTAAGAAGATAGATAAGAAAAATATAGCATGGGGTGATCATAATCATAACATAGGGAAATGATCAGGAACATGAGAGGAGAATAAATAAAAGACTTGAAATGTGGAAATTCATAAAAATGAAACATCATGTCATATTGGTTAACTACCACACATACTTTTCAAGCAATATAGCATCTCGTTCACACATCATTTCACATTTTCTCATGATATTTATCCTTTTACCCAATGCATTGGAGCGCTATATAATCCAGGCGCACCCGTCACATCATAACATTATTATTTATCATTCATGACACAATGAACATATAACATAAATGAACAAAACTAACCCATGAAAAGTAATGTGTTTAATCTCCTAAGAACACAATCATAAACATTGGGTTCCCAAAAGAAAGAGGGAACACCATTCCTGATATAAGAACCATCAACCATGAATGAGAGGTAAAAGTTGAGTTCTTAAGAGAAGGGTTCTTTCAGAAAACATTTGGATTGATATAAACTTTATCAGAAAAAATTTATATCCCAGAAAAGGGAAAAAAATTATGAATAAATGATCTTTAAGGAGTGACCATAACAAAAAATGGAGTGAAAGAGGTAGAACCCGAAGGATGAAAGTTGGGTTCGAGAATTTCCCCTTACCTTGTACCTGAATGCCTCCTTCTCTTCAATGTCCTGTATAATGTCCATATATAAATTAACTACAAATTATAGAACCTTTTATACATTAATATGGTTCATTATGGTTTCATTATGTCATATTATGTTACTTTGGATGACTTATAGAGTTTAAAAACATTGTTCGGGGATGTTCGTTTTTTTGGTTTTCTTGAGTGGTCCACTTGTATTCTTAAATTGAAGTTTGGGTAGATCATGGGTAAACATCCAGAACTGATATTACATGTTACTAATGATATGAAAAGAGCTTGATTGATTTTATAATGAATTATATTAGATCCATGTGGATGAATCATTAGATAAGAATTAAATGGTGATGATTTGGGTTAATTTTAGCGGTTTTTGGATCACAATGAACTTGTTTTATCTTATCACTTAGTAATATGGCCATAGGATATTTACAGAAATTTAAATAGAACATAATAAATATATCATATTCTGGTTCAACTATATAAATGGTTTCATGCCGTGATCTGAAGGTAGAAATGGAAGAAGAGAGCATGTTGTTTTGAAGGTGATAAATTAACACCTCATGAACAACGTTCTCTTTAATGAAATAAAAGGAAGAGGGAAAGGGTGTGGGATGATATAATACCCCATTATCATAAAAACATTCTAGTATATGTATAATTCTGGAATTTCAATACAATTCAGATGAAGATAGGTGAGGAGAGATAAATAAATGATCTTGAACTTGAAAGGAAATTAAAGGAGAAGAGGGAGAGAAATTACCTCTTAAATCTTCCTCTTCAGATGCTCCTTAAGGAAGATAGTCTTGGTCTTTTGGTGAGACCAGAAGCTTTTGGACGTGGGGGAGGGGCTAGGGGAGATGTTTGGGAAGATTATAGAGAAGGATTGGAGCATGAGAGGTGTGAGGAAATGAGGGAGTGAAGGGTGGATTTTATAGTGGAGGGGAGAGAGGTTTCCTTAATATAAAATTCATTAGTTTATTATTTACCCACAAGACAAGGAAGAGTGAGTCTTGGATGACCAATAATAGTAATTTTATAATGTAATATAGAAAAAAGTGGGCTTACATCAGAATAACATCATCGATGACTCAATTAATACATTATTTAGCATTTATTGTGTTTTATCATATTCTACTATTCATCAAAAATTCAAGTATCTCAGAAAAATCCGAAAAATTTACCCCAACCATTTTTCGATGTGTAGAATCCAAAAACGAAGTCCATTTTTCAAAAATAAATTTCTAAATATTATTAATTTAATATTTAATGAAAATCATAATTTACTTAAAAAACGGTTTTTAAGATTAAAATTGATTTTATAGTTCTTTCAAAAATTATGTATGGTCTTATAAAATTATCTAAAAACTATTAAAAACTGATTAAATAATTTATGAATAACTTTTAGAGAAATAAATATTCTTTTAAATTAATTAATTAATTATAATTATTTATTTATGACTTATAAAATAATAAAAAAACATTTACTATGGTCAAATTGTCACTTTATAAGATGTCTAAATTTTATTTTATTATTTATAGGTAATGTAACTCAAATGATGGATGATTTACTATTCATAAGGGTCATATTACTATTCATAACGGTATGTTACTATTCATAAGGGTAGATCACTATTCACCAAAATTTATTTTTGTTTCATTAAACTCCAAAAATAATTCTTAACACAACTGTGTATGTCATATTTTCAATATACAAAACATAAGGGTGATAAAATTATGTTTAAAGGTCACTTATCACTTAGTAGTTCATTATTTTGTGTTTTCATGTTATTTTATGACATAAATATAAGAAGGGAATTTTCCAATGAAAACATTGTGTCGTTACAGCGACGGGATGCTGTGTTGCGAACATGGTCAATAGTAATCCTCTGTCATCTTGCCAGCCCCTTTAGGCCTTGAATGTTGGTTGCGTGACTCACATTATATTCCACCCCGTCATTTCCAGGTGGAATCTCGACACTCTTGGCAATATCCCTCAGTGCACCTTTGCACGTCAGGGGGACAAAGATAGAATACGGCATCTCTTGAGGCTCTCGGGATCCGAGCGCTAAGACTGTAGGTTGGGATATTAATTAAGGGAAATGTGCAGCTTGATCCTCATCCCCATGGGATACACGGGATCACCCGAACATCGTGCTTTCGGGTCCAGCTATGCTGGGAGCTAGTCTCTCCTACCCTTTATCCTCTGACCCTCTCCGGCCTCTTGGCCTGAGGCTCCTCTCTTGGGATCGTGCATGTTGATGATTTTGTCTCATCCACATTCAAATTTGGTGGGTTTTATAACATCATGCACATTCCCCTTGTTCCAATCCATGTTACCTTAAACTATATTGTTTGGTCCTACGACATGACCATAAACTGTGATGATACCGTCCTGGCCGCATGATGAAAAATGGCACCGCATTGTGGCGACCTCATCATAGAGGAAATCACGTTGGGTATTGGTCATTTACCATACCATTTTTCAACGCCCATATATAGAATTATTATTGTGGTGATGTCAGGAACATCTACCCAAGTTCGTTCGCTCCACAAAAGAAAAACCATTCACCTTAAAGGACAAACAAGATACATCAATTGTGGCTTCTTTTGGTGAGAGGGATAGCCCGCATGCCCCATTCATCCTATGCACGGGTACCTTACCATGCCACCATCCAAGAAATACGTATGGCTTGATCTTAATCCTCATGAGATACGTAGGAGCGTTCGAGCACTCCCCTGCAAGCCCAACCTAACTTTCATGTTCGGTACCTTGACCTGAACATTGCCACAGGGAACACATGGTAAGTAGGGCTTATGTCCTCATTCACATTGGGTTTGGTAACCAACTTACCATGTGTGTCCCGCTATCCTTACCCATCATTGGTCATAATTCTATGACCTTAAACTAAGACTCTTTTCAGAACTACATGCAACATGATTCCCATCTTTATGGGATACGTCTGAATTCCCAGACATTTCATCTCGGGTCCAGCCCCAGAAATCACAAGTCTATTCCCCCCCCACTCACAGTCATCACCTTGGCCCGACTTCTCGAATAATTGTGTAACTCCAGCATTTTCTACGAACAGGTTCGAGATGCCCCATAATGACATTGGGAAGCGACAATTCCCTCACAAGAGAGGTCCTGTCCAAAACAAGGAATGATCTGTGACAAGATTAATGTTCCTGCCTAATGTGCTTCCACCACAATGGTGTAAATTTTGGATTCTTGGATTCTATATGAACAAACCACCACCTCACTTTTCACTCTTTGCATTCCCCTTTATTTGGATCCTCATCCTCTTTCATGTTTTGAGGGACCCCCTTACAGTATGGATGCTCGATCTATGGTCTACCTATTGTCCTGGGCCAACGTTCTAGAAGACTAGTTGACAATAATTGAGTTAGGCCCTGTGTTGAGAACATGGTCTGCTGTTGGCCCTCATTTGTTGTCCCCATTTAGGCCAATGCAACAAGGATGTTGTGTTTCGAACACGGTTAACAGTCATCCTTCATTGCCATGCCCCTCTAATGTTATTCCGAATTTGGGTAGCGCGATTCACATTTCTCAATCCCCTATGTTAGGAATGATTCCATTGCCCCTGGAATTGCCCCATTCATGTGCTAGAGCACATTGAGAAGATGATTCATCGATTGATCTGAGGTCCTCTGTTAGATGGGCCTCCCTCTTCTGTTTAGAAATCCGGATTCGAATTTTGAATGCCCAAAGCATGGTTGACACTACCATGATCAAACGAAGTGATAGCATGAGCCTCCATTGTTTCTAATGGCCCACGTGAGCTTAGGGATGGATTGATATTTTTTTGGGGTCACGTTTGTGCATGTTAAACCAAAAGGGGACAAGTATGTTAAGAAAAGGGGCACATAAATTTGTCCGTTCAGACAGTTCAAAAGAAAAAGAAGTAGTACAGCGGGAAACATTAATGGGTTATTCCAGAACAGGGCCCCTAAGGGTCAGATTCTTGGATAGATCTCTCCAATGCTGCCAAATTTTTGCTTGTGGCCTCCAAGATGACCTTCCGTCCACTAAAGACCCTTTATTTATCGGTGCTCACGAAGCGCAGCTCGCTAATTCTGGCCCGTGCCCACCCCTGTTCATCTTGGAGTTCGGTTACCTGAAGACTTGCTTCTATGAGTTGATCTTGAGCATCCACCAGCTGGGCCCTCAACTGCTCCATGAGGCCAGTGCAGTTTGAGTTATACATATGAAACCTTTGAGAAATATTTAATCCCCATCTCTCTAGTTTTCTAACCTCTCTTCCCAACCCTCATATCTTCCAAATCCATTCAAGTATAAAGTAAACCAAATGAACTGATTGTGCTTCCATAAGTAGGATATAAAAACCAAGGAAATAAAGGAATTTTTTTATGTGGCTGAGTGATAATTTTTTATTTTCTATATGGAATAGACCTATTTCTCAAGAAGCTCATAATTCCTCAGTGATTGTATTTTTTTATGAAAGAAAAAACGATTTTTTTATTGAAAAATAAGTTCAAATTTTTTAAAATAGTATAGTTTTTCATTTTTGAGAAAAACAAGATGTAGTCACTATGATGGCGAACCATAAAAATTCACTAATTAACTTCTTGTTAATTGATGAACCATTAAAGTTCCCACACAATGGATACACAAAATTTAGTGCTTATTTGGTTGGTGTTGATTATGTCAGTCTATAATAAATCATGAATTCTCTCTTTGGCTCCACAGATATTGAGAAAAATCCCATCTAATATATGGATCCTAAATGGAATGTTCATAAAAATATTGTTCAATATTCCATTCCACAATGGAATGGTGAGTTTGAAAAAAAAATCAATATGTTACATTATAATATAATTTCTACGATATAGGACCCTCTAAATATGGAATGTTATGTTATGTGATATATTTTACATGTCCATAATAAATCAATAGATCTTTATACATTTAGAAGGATGTTAAATCTAATTTTTTATAAATTCTATGTTTTTTGGATGAAAATATTTCAAATACTATTCATGGAATGATGATTTTGCTGGAAAATATCTTTTGGTAATGTTGTTTCAATATGAATTCATCAATAAATATGTTGGTGACTATAAAATATGAAGAAGATATTGAACTTGATCCAACTTAGACATAGGAGGAGTCATCCAGAATAAAAATTTATAGTGATTCTACTGTTCATACTCTAATGTTTATTCTGCTGTCTATAGACGGAATAATATATTCTTTTAATGTATTTTATTATATTTTTAATTATGATATTGTTGAGAGATGTAGAATATTAATGTTTGTTGTTCAATACATATATGGAACTGCATCTCATGTCAGTTCTCCTAATACCCCTACAAAAGCTGATGTTATACCTACATCTATATTTTTAGTAGAGTTAATATTTTCTATAATGAGGTAAGTGACTGTTAGTCAAGGAAATATGATATATAATATGTTAGGTGATATAACCATAATTGAGATATCTCCACCAAGGAATATGAGTATAATAGTTAGAAAAAAAATTAATAACATATTCAATCAAAATTCTACTGGTAGAGAACTACAATAAGAAGATAATGCATATTATAAAGTTTCAAATTGAAGAGCTTGATAAAAATATTCAAAATCATCCTGAGTGAGGAGATAACTAATGTTGATATAAATAAATAGAGTGATAACGCCATAAGTACTGATTTACAAGATAAAAATTCATAAATTCCTATATTAGCACTTTATATTGCTAATGAAATGGAATGATAAATCTACATAAGTATTATTTATGAAGAATAATAATTAAATACTCATTTAGATGAGTCTACAAGTGAATTTAAATGTTTCCATAACCATGAAGTCTCAAAATATTATGTTAGATAATAAAGTTGTTGGTTTAGTCAGTTTTGGAAAAGTGGTCCATGGAACCCTCTAGGGAAGTAACATATATGGTGGATAAAAATTCAATATTGGAATGATTGTCTCTAGAAATCGAAATGATTAATTCTAACATTACATAATTTAATTTTTAAATTACTTGTAGGGAAATGGTTTAAGGACATCAAAGGGATGTAATAGATAAATTACAATGATTTTTGACATTTAAA
Source organism: Viscum album (assembly GCA_963277665.1). NCBI lineage: Eukaryota > Viridiplantae > Streptophyta > Magnoliopsida > Santalales > Viscaceae > Viscum > Viscum album. The sequence continues at coordinate 594,220,066 of OY728159.1, read as the reverse complement.
CAAAGTTTCATTTTATCAATTCATATATCTTGAATAGAAGACAACTCCATTTTAAAAGAAATGGAGCTCGATATTGAGGATCATTCAGTTTAAGTAAAAAGTATATAAGCAATATCAGTATGGGTTCAAATATAATTGATGTATCTTTATTATATAATTTCCATGATTTATTAAATAATTATGAATATATTCAATATTTGGTTTCAACTAGTTTAATGTCTGAATATTTTAAATAAACGAGGATTCATTTGTTAATCCCTTTGAACATCATGTTTATACAAATGGAATGGAAGTTGTTTTTTGTTGATCACCTAGTCAGGATGTCAAATAATAGTTTTTAATTGATGAGCGAGATATCTTTATATTTCTCCATGAATGGAGATATACAATGACTATTGGGAAATTTTTCTAAACAATTATAGAATGGATTAACAAGTTATTTGATTACTAAAACATATATAGTGAGTAGAGTCAAATCATGGGAAATAGACCATTTAACAGTTTGAGAGATAGGTTTTACATGACCTCATATTTTCAATCTCTATTCCTCTACCACTCAAATAAATATGGAGATCCATGACCATTCTACATTCTATATAAAGGAAAATCACATGTTTTTAGAAGAAGTGTATTCTCCTTTAACTGAACCGCTATCTATGCTCTCCTTTATACATGTATATAATTATTATGTTGATAGAAAATGGTATTCTTCTATGAACATGTAATCCACCTTTGTATATATCACTCATAGGGATCAAGAGGGACTTGGATAATCTTTATTAACGTTATGTGATATTTTTGGGGAAACGAAATGTGCCCCTTTTTATACATTATATCTACCTTTTGGACAAAAAATTCCATTAAAAACTCTATGAAATGTCATTTCACTTTCCAAATCTGATACACGTTCATAGTTTATGTGCGTGGTCAAATGGTCATTTTATAAACACTTAAATATTATTTAGAGAACACATTTGAATGATTATATGTTTATTTTTCATGTTTATATTACATTTATTTTCGTACCTAACTCATATTCTACATATTTGATGAATAGTTTTATCTATATTGTCAATTTATTTTTTACTTTATTCCTACTTTTTATTCTTTTTTATTCTTTTATATGTGATTTTCCTTAATTTTTTAATGGTCTATAATTTTTTTATATATCCAAAATCCTAAATATGATCACAATAACTAGAATTAACAATTTATACTTTTTCATTTGAAATAATTATTATATTATTTATTCATTATTATACATAATTTTGATATCACAAAAAAGGTGGGATATTAAGAAAAGGATTATATAGATAATTTAAAATTTTATTTTGGTTTAGAAGAAAGAGATGAATAAAAAATTAAAATATCATTATAAAATCCCCTATTATAAATTTTTATTCCTTTTATTCAATAGGTTTTTTGATCATCAAAGATGGGGTGTTATGTAAATGAAATACGTTTCTATAAAATATGACAGTTTTTATGTGTTTTAATGATTCAATAAAATCCATATTTTCATTTAAATTACATTATATTTATGTTTTTTACATTATATTTTTTTTACAGGAATTTATCTCATGTTGAATCTGATAGTTTATCTTATGTTGAGTAGAGAATTAAATATGTGGAAATGTCTTTTTTCCTGTGAGAATATATATTTTGAATAAATTTCCCTCATTTACTATGAATTATAAAAATAATTGTTTGAAGTTTATATTACTACATTAGATATTGTCATATGATGATACTGGGTAAGATTCCATTTTTCAAAATTCAATCTTTTTAGGAAAAGTATTTATAAGATGAATTTATCTTAGGATAAGGATATTTGAAAATTTTTATATTATTATCATAAAAATAGAGTGTAAAAGATTATTAAAAAATTCAATAGAATATTTATCTTATACTGAAAAATTATCCTACAGATTGATGAATTAATTCAATCTTATGCAATGTTTCATCCAAAGATTAGTTATATCTTACTATCCACCTCATGAAGTTATATTATAATAATATATCTACATATTTGATATTTCAAAAATTATTAGCTATTAGGTATGAAATATTATGATTACATGCATAATATTATGATAAATTACATTAGAAAATTTGGTGTATCATAACATGAATTTTATATTTAATGAATGATCAATTTATAAAAATTATCATTTTTCACTAATGTAAATGTCTTATGAAAAATAATATCTCTGACATCATCACTATAGAATCTTATTCAATATTTTCAAATAATAGAACAATGATATTAATAGAAAATATTATCAAATTTTCAATTTATTATCAACTTTTCTCTTTTTTTTATATTGTGTGCCTAAGTTAAGAACATATATGAGATATAAAAGGATGATTTGATTATTTCAGAAATATATAAGCTAATAGACATAGACATACATGCGTACTATGATATGAATTTCAAATAATAAATTTCAAAAGAAAAGATCATTTAAACCACTCATTACCAGACTTTCAAACCTATAATTGAAATCAATGTTCATCTGTAGATTATCATTGAAGTTTAAAAAATAATCACAAATTATCTTAATCTATTATCAGTTGCTTCATGAAATAGTATTGTTCAATAGTTTTTAATAAGGCCACTCATTACACTAATTTTATTTGATTGTGTTAAGTATTTGGTAAGGTTTTATAAATGGGGATCTATGTTGAATGATATTATACCATTGTAAAATGTAAAAACATATTTTACACTAATGGGAGCCCTTAGGAAAAGGGATTTCATAGGTAAAACCACTAAACACATGGATTAGAGTGTTGGTGGAGTAGATATATGATTTTCTACACCCCAAACAACTAAAAAAAATCTTTCAATCACTTTAATTTAATGTTTTATATTTACACTCTCTACATTTTTAAGGAAATAATTTGAAATCACGTACCTATAAAATGATTGTTTAATAAAAATAAAATTTTTATGAACTTGATTCACCACTATTGAGTTTTTATATCCATTTCTATAGGATAAAAATGACTTTTTTTTCAAATGTAATATGGTAAGGATATATATATCTAGTTTACTGACATAACATTACAATTAATTCCTTTAGAATGAAATTCATTATATCTTATACTAATGTAACAAAGTAAGACATCAACTCCATAATACTGTAGTTGAGGTCATTATATTTGGAGAAGAATATTTAATATTGGAATGTATAATACACTTTTCGGTTTTGAAATTAATTTCAATATTTTTAAAATTAAGGACCCAATTTAATCCTTGGTGAATCATAATTCTACAAAATATATTAAACACGTGTTCTTTCAAAATCAAAATCATACTTTGTTTAATGATGTTCCAATTATATAACATTTGAGCACATTAAAAACTATTATACTAACATATAAATAACTACTCAATGAATATAAATTAATAGTTTTTTAACATATGGTCTTTGATTGAAACCCACAAAATAATATTTTCCATATAGTTAAAACCCATGTTATAAAACCATTGTAATATATCATTGAAATAACAAGGAATTTTTAGAGAATATAAAGCCCCTAGATTCCCACAATAGTCAAGGGACAAAATTTAAAACCATCCATCAGGTGAGTCTTATAATTGATAAGGGGGAAGGTGAAGAATGTAATTGATGTAAATTAAATTTGAATTTATGAAAATTTAATATAGAGTCACAAAATATTAAAAAATTTCAATGATTTAAAATAATAACTGAGAATTTGGAGACAAAAAAGTGACTCTAATTCAAAAGGGATGTGTAAGATTAAAAGTACAAAAAATGAACCCTAGTGAATTTTTTTTTGGTTTAAACCATTCATATTATGTTAAAATCGCAATAGGAACATATAAATAAACTCTAAAGGCTAATTTGTGAATATGTAAGAATATTGGAATCACAAATTAAGTTTCACTATGTTTTTAATTCATGATAAAAATATTGAAATTGGACTAAATCTGTATTTACCACCTAAAAACAAGAATAAATTTACCTAAAATGAAGAGGGATAAAAGGAATTAAAAGTATGGAGAAGATATTGACAGAATACCTATATCTTTAATAAAATTTCCCCTTACATTCCATTCCCTCAAAGGGTTACAATTTTTATAGAATAATAAAGGATTGAAGTTATATTGTTCACAATATGATACCTCATGAGCCTAATAATCATATTGTTATTATGATCCCACTCACAAAAAGTGATAATGGAAAACCAAATTTCTATTATGAACATGGATCAAGCATATACTAGATTGCTTAATCATGAATTTTATTGATGATATTAATATATATACTACCGACTATTACTACTCCATCACACTACCGAAAAGAAGAGTGGGAGACTTAATTATTGTTGTGGGTACTATAGTTTTTCGATTTGGTTTTATAATATAGGACATGGAATGTGAAAAAGTGGTAGCTTTACTCATTGGAATTCACTAATTTACCACTAGTGGATCTCTGATAGATGTTTTCAAAGAAAACCATTTTTCAATTTTTTGGGATGAAAAAGAGGAATTTAATTTTTCACAATTCCCAAGAACCTACACATTGAAAACTATACTCAAAGATTGATTTGTTATAATCTACAAAACCTGTTAATGGGGAAGATGAGGACTGTCTAATGATCATTTATGTAGAAAATAATAATCCCACACATATATAAACATTTATATGAATCTATTATAATAATGTTAGGTAACAATTTTATCAGTATTAGGATGTTTTTGTTAACACTTAGAAGAATTATTTGATGAGAAAATTCTTTAGATAGATAGAGAATCAGAGTGTATACAGTTGTCAACTTTGGATATCAGTTAGTATTAGGATCTGTCTTGTTTTTACACTTATAATATGAGATAAATTTATTACATTGTACTACCTATTCCTAAGAGTCTTCCATCTATCTAAAAAACACATGTTTATATAATCAAATCACATTCATGTCACCTATAATATTCATGTATTTGGGATATTCACATTATTTTCTCACATCATTTAAGAGTTTAATTTATTGAATATATCTATTTAATAAAAATGAGAGATTATAGTTTCCTTTTTTGGCTGAATTACTAATATTAATGGGATATGTATATCTTATTTCATGCATAATATCCCCACGAAGACTGACCACAACATAATATTTGAGGGACTAAGTAAAAATAATCCAAAAATAAGGGTGGTTGTTAAAGATGGTTCTATGAAACATCTATATTCTAGAATTATTTTTCCATTATAGATATACAATGGTTAATCACTTAAAATATAGTTCCTAATATAAGGGGGTTCCACTGTTATAATCAATAATAATAATGAATATATTCAAACTATGATTCTTTCCAAATATAGGTTCTATATTCTTTATTGAAATTTTAAATATTCCACTAGAAAAGGCCACTTACCCATTTGAAACGAAGATAAAATTCATGATAAGTTGAGTAGATATGAATTTTATTTATTTAATGATTAGTATTATAGTTACAAAAATATTACAATTACTCCAAATATTAAGAAAATAATTATTTACATGTCCTTTAGGAATGTATTTCTTCTAGTATAAGAATTGTGGCTTGTGTGAAGATCTGACCACCTTTCAAAAATTTATCATAACAATATTTTTTACAAAACTGATAGGTAGATGTTTTTTATAATTATTTCTCTATAGTTAGGAATTATTTTTTACGATTTTTCTAAAATACAAAATTTGTGTTTCAATGATGTTAGGATACCAACATGGTTTGAAAATAATTTAAATTCTATATTATGTTAACTAATCATATTTTTCATGATAACAAGGTTTAATGGATAAAAATAGATGTTGGGAATTTTATATGTTTTTTAATTCATAAAATACTCACCCTTAAAAATGATAGGATTTTAATACTTTTTATGTATTTACATTTTTTAGAATAAACTAATTAAATATTTTAAAAAATCATAGGAATTTGTTTTTCCTTTTATTAAAAGTTACATGCTCTCTTTTTGATAAAAAAAATCTTTTAATCATTTAACCTTATCGTGGTAAATATTACTTCTTCAACTATTATCCCTACCCTTAATTGAAAATTATCCATTGAGAATATTATTTATGCTAGTTATTTGTTTGTAGGGGTTATATTGGAATAATGTAATGAAAATATATTTCATGTTGTGCATTATTATAACATGAATTTTTATGATTCCCAAGGTAATTATACCATAATTGATGAGTAATGTTTTGTTATAGTGTTTTCTATATTGAAACTTTGGTAATACATGATTGGGTCTAATGTAATTATTTCCAAAACCCATTCAACCATAAAGAACCTACTATCAAAGAAAGTGTCATATGCAAGAGTAATTGGTTAGATAATTATCACAATGGTTTTTTTCGATATTAATGGAAATAAAATAGATTATAATATTTTTTAACCAACAGTATATGCATCCCAACAATCAAAATGATTGCCAAAGAGAGATTAATTCTTTATTTCAATAGGAAAAATTATTTTCTGTGTATACAACAAGGGATTCCTGGTAAGAATTTTTTTTAACTACATAGCTACATGAGTCATTACCTACGATATTCTAGAAAACCAGAGAGAAAGGTTTATATCTAATCTGATCTACTGCATTTGGAATGATGCCTTTTTTCATAGAAATGTTCTGGTAACTCCCTGACCCTAGTTACCCAGATTTGGTGCCTTATTACATAACATTGACATGATCACAAAAGATCAAGTCTCGAAATACCAATTAGTTTAGTAGACTTGGAAACAATAAATACATTCATAAGGATTACATTGCATCATAAAATGGAAAAATAAATAAATATAGTCTCCATAGTCCACACTCATATCCCCTCCGACTATCCCTACATGTCAGTCATAAAATACTTCTTCGCATCCTGGGAAAAAAACAAAGAAAGGGGTGAGCTCAGATGCTCAGTTTGGCTAACAATATAGTAGAAATATTCATAAATAAGCATAAACATTTAATAAAATGTATAACTAAAACAAAAGACATTCAAAATTGAAAATTCAGTATAATATGGAAAAATAAAATGAATTAATTCCATTCACATATTCACATGGATATTTTACTAGTCGAATAATCACATGAAATATCAATAACCACTTTCATAATGATGGAATTCATAATTCCAGAATATCATAACCACATAGTAAAGGCCTTGTGCCAATAATAAAAATATTTTTTTGTCGTGGCCTTGTTTTAGGACATTAGTTTGTCTCATTAGACCTACCAATGCATCGAGGTGCTATAGTGGGCTCCACCTGCCACTTATTAAGTCTAATGTATTCCACATATGAATAAGTTTAAACATAACATAAAATTGATATTAAAACTAGCATTCAAAATATCAATACTATCTCAATATACCATAAATGGTATAAAAATAACACATCTACAGTCAAACATATCATAAAACCTTCAACACAATATGGAAGATTTGTATTATAATAAATTAATTTCAAACATGTTTAAAATCATTAAAAGGATGTTGACATAGATGAAAATGATTTGTAAAACCATATTAGTGAAATATCAATTTTTCATGAAAACATTTAAAAGTCACACAATTTATAAAGGGGTAAATTTAGATTAATTTTTGAATAAAAGTGTCCCATAACACTTTGAATCATTTGAAATGAAATAAAATTTTAAAAACATTCATATCCACATAGAAAAATCCTTAAAACCATTTTGAAAACATGGACATTAATGAGAATGAATTAGAGGAATAAATATTTAAATCATCTAATATGATGTTATAGTAAAAAAGTCCCTTAAAATAATCCCTTTGAAAACACTTTCATGAAACTTGAACATGGATAATAAATATGTCCCGGTAGATACATACGTAAAAACAACCTCAGATAATAATGAGATTGTGAAATTAACCATTACATTGTACTTTTCCTTGGACATGGGTAGGTTAACCTCCTGTATAATGTTGAAATAATTGTTATTAAATTATATAATAATCATATACATTAATATTATATCATATATTATCTTTTAACATTACTTTTTTAATAATATCATAGTATTATCATTGTTTCGGGTGTTAACGGATTCGTTTTCCTTTATATTCTTTGCTGTGTGAGTCATATTTGTTATGGATGGGATGTATCGTATTCATATCCAAAATTATATCAAGTATTTAAACATTATTTTTAATCATCTAATTAATGTTATTCTTGAATGGATACGTCGGGGAATGAATCTCATCAAGTTCGTGGAGACGGTAAGCCGTATGTACGCACGAACGCTACTTCCATTTCATTTTTCATTATAAAATGAATAAAAAGAAAATTATACATAGATATATTATTATTCCAGTATAATATAATATATTTTATATTTTACATAACTTAATTACCATCAACCTTTATATGCTCCACGTATGGTATGAACAGGTCATATAACTTTGAGGGGGCGGTAGTCCGCACTTTCTCAAATGATATTATCATATATATATATATATATAACATGAAATGAATATTGGTATGATATAAAATGGAATTAAAGAAGATTATTTATATAATAAATATCAGAAATAGCATATTTAATTATAGTTTCATCATAATGGCCACCATGAGAGGCGATAGGAGATAATTTGAACAATCATCGTTTTGTGAGGCATTTGGTTGTCATGCACAGAAACATTATGTTATTCACCCCTTAGATGGAGGTGTCTGTAAGTATAGTTAGAACCTTTATTATAAAAAGATAATATTATATTTATTATACTTGTGTTGTTAAAAAAGAAATGAATAAAACGCGTTTAGGGTTTGGAGAAGTAAAATAAAAGAAAAGAAGTTACGATTAATTATTACCTTTAATTTGGGTAACTCCATTTGGTTTGAACCAAAAGGACTCTTGAAGAACCTTATGCCTAAGGTAAGGCTTCTCGGAGGAGGAGAGGGATGTAGAGAGCTTAATTTGGCAGAGTTTGGATGAGCCAATGTGCTTTAGAGGTGTGAGGAATTGGTTTGAAGTGTTTTCCTTTTATAAGGGAGAGGAAGGGGTCTTTAGGAAAAACATAAAGTATTATTTAATAATAAATTAATATTCGGTTTCTAAAAGCCCAAAACTGAATTATGGAAAGAATAAGGTGTTCATAGGTCGAAAAAAACTCAAAATATAGTTTTTATACAGGTTTGGGTCACTACATTAACTTTATTTTTTTTATTTAACTCTTAGTTAAATAGTTTGACATTTACCATGTCTCTTTGTATTTTTATATTATATAGTTAATAAACATACTATATACATCCACGAAACCCCCAAGTTTTCCATTAATGATACACCTAGAATTATATATGCCCTTTGGAAAAACCTTATATTTTTAGGAATAGAATTTCAATTAATAATTTAATATTTGTTTTAAAAACTCCTTTATGTCATTTTGACACTAATTAATAATTGATTTTTGTTAAAGTATAAAAAACTTTATTAATTCGAAACAAATTCATTTATGTAATACTAACATGTCATATTAACCAATAAAATTTTTGTATGGAATCAAAAATTTCAAATTATATTTATTTTAACATTTATCATACCAATTATTTGATTCATTCCTTAATAAGGAAAATACAACATCATTATTGTGTAATAAATAAATTTAATTATTCAATGTTTAAAAATTATAAATAAAATCCCATTATATAGGATATGTTTTTATATTTCTAAAGAATATTTATTTTTTAAAATATAACATATATAACTCTATATAAAATTTGTTTTTCTAAAAGATATATGCTTATGTCATTCTTGTATTTACTTTAACATAATTTATATACTGTTTCATTATCACTAACATGTGGCTCCATGGGGTCCCAAAAAAGACCCAAATAATCCCATGGTTAAACATGTATCAACCAATAGGGCTGGGACATGTTTTAGGGTAATTTAATGATATTATAATATTATTTGTTTACCCATATTTACCGGATTCACCTTTTAACCATGGAAAATAAAATATTTACCGAGGTAATTATTCAAAATGTCCAAAAATAAAAGTTACCTATTTACACAATTTGGTCCTCCTGATTCTAAATATTGAATCAATTTTTCTAATTTCAAAAAACATAAGTATCAAAAATTAATTTAATATTAATTCCCGTTGTCAAAACAAAAAAACGTGTTTTTAACAAATAATAACTATCAAAAGATTGACACTTTCTTATGTTTAGTTTAAATGTGAAATTATGTTCAATGACCAAAAATGTATTAAATGGTAAAAATATAATCTAATTATACTTTAAACCCGCCAAAGAGTATAATTTAGTACAATAAATTATTTTGATGAAAAACGTTGTTTTTAATTAAAATTTAGTATTTTTCACTATTCATAAAAAACTGAATGTTTTCAGAAAAACACCAAAAATCCACCCTAATATAATTTTAATATTCAGAATTCAAAAATGAAGTCTATTTTACCAAATTTAAACCATATAATTTTTATTTATTAATTGAAAATTAATTCCTGTTATCAAAACCAAAATGCCACTTTTTATGAAACAATATCTATCAAAAGATTGACACTTGTTTATGTCCATTATCAAATTAAAATTACTTACAATGACCATAATTGGATTAAATGGTATAAATATAATTTTTTTATAACTTAAATCCTTTAAAATTTATGATTTAACACTATAAATTATTTTTATTAAAAAAGTTGTTTTCATTTAAAATATAATATTTTTCACTATTCACCCAAATATGAAAGTGATCAGAAAAGAACCAAAAATTTATTGAAACTAAATTACTATGTCCCTATTCTAAAGAATATGTTTATTTTGAAAAATTGAATATATTAAAGTTTCAAATTTAGGATTTAAAAAGGGTTCTCCATTAAAAGGTAGTAAAATTGAATTTTTTAACAAATACTTATTTTTTCTGAAAAAAAGTGGTTGTTCTTACATTATGTCTAAGAAACTCATAATATAGATTCTAAAATTATAAGGATTATATAAAGTTCAAAATTTAGTTAATACTATTCATAACTGCTTTTTAACGGCTTGGTTGGTAAGTCGTGGTGCACTTGAACTCAATGTTGCATATAGTGCAAGTTATTGAATTACTTTGAAAAAATAATGTACTATGAAATCAGGGGGTGTGACATTATTCCCTATTTTAATAAATTTTTTCCTCACAATATGAAATTGTTCTTCAAAAATAAAAGGTTGAAATTAGAAAATAACTTTGTGGGACAACCATCATCCAAAATTGGGTTTATAAAATTTAGTCATAATAAGAGGAAAACGGGAATAAAAAACCCACCACCAAAGTATAATCTCGATTAACAGAACATTGGTGTAAATTTGAGACACATAATTGGAGGGAAAAAGTAAATATTTGTAGAGAGTGATTTAAAATGTATAATTTAGGGCTACAAACCCATCAATCTATGATGATTTAAAATGTCATCTGTTCGATAAAACATAAGGTATTAGGATAAAACATTTTTAGTTTTAATATCCCTTCACTAATGTTTAAGAATTCTTTTGTTCATAGAATAAGAGAAGAAAAAAATTATATACTTGACAAGTAGAATTGGATCCTTTAACTAATTTCTACCACAAACTCATATTTCACTCTAAAACATAATAGAACATTAAAAAAATATACTATTTATCCTATTCGTATAGGGTTCCAAAAAAAATTATTTACAATTCATTTACCAGACCTCTTAAAAAACTACAATATTCAATCTAGGACATCACGTGGGTCAGTGGTAGGTGATACACCCTTGTCATCCTTCAGTAACAGGTTCAAGTCTTGCGGCCTTTCCAGACGCGACGGGTTGCCACCTTACCTCTGTGTTGTCCTTTTTATGGAAATCCAAAATTATCTCAAACTATACTTCCCAAAATAATTCTATCCCAAATCAGAGTCAAATGTTTTTAGGGAAGTTAAAGACAATGAAAATCATTTTTTCCATGTAATAACATGTGAACAACTTCATCATGCATTCTTTTAAAACACTGCAACATCCTGAATTACCATAAAACCTTATTTATTACATTCATGCTCCCTTAGTCATTGTAGAATACTCGATATACTCCTTATATTCCAAAATTTTTGTAATCTCAAAAAATTATGGAATATTAAAATTAGTAATCATTTTCATGGTACTCATGAATACCCAATATAATTTATCCAAAACAAACATGTATTATTCCAAAATCACTACCTCAGTATCAGAAACATGTTATGGTTTATCTTTCTATCAACCATATATTTTCCAAAAATTTAACCTACTATTGAGTCACTTTTCATGGTTCCACACAATCTCAAGTCCTTAATGAAATAGTACTACTGTACAATCCTTATATACTCCATAATTATTATAACTAGAACATCATTGATACAACACTCAAATGATATAATTGATTAATAACAACATAAGAACTCTAATCATTACCCCTTATCTATATTAGTATCATAACTATATTATTATCTAATAGAATAATTTGGGGCACACTCTGATGTTTTGAACATTGGTTCGCGTAGTGTACCAAATCCTTGCAGATGAAGTATTGAGAATTGGAAACCTTTTTTTACCCTTCCAGTCACGTATGTGGTGTCCTTTTTCTCCACAATTATAACAAACTCTCATTCCCTTCAGGCACGTTCCAGGGTGTTTCTTCCCACAATTATCACATATGGGAAAATTATTCATTTTTGTCTTCCATTTATCCATCTTTCTCTCTTCCATATTTTTCTTCTCTTGCTTCCCCTCAAAGCCATTGGACTTAGATAAATTTTTTAGTTATCTTTTTAACACATGATACTAATTCTTCATATGTTGAGAATACATGGGAGACAATTTCCCTTCTAAATGTTGGCTTAATACCGTGAAAGATAATGTCCTTCTTACTCTTTGGATCATACGTATTACTGGAGTTCACATTCCTTCTACTGGGTGACATTTCTATACGATGGCATACACTAGGTCAGTTTATGAATTTTTATGAATAATTACAAACATGTAAAATACCTAACGTAATTTGAACAGTTTATGGATATAATCCATAATCATAAAAATATTTTCCTTTAGGAAGTATATACTCATAAAACCATCATAATGGTTTGAAAAGAAAATGATAATTTTCCTAAGCATTTCAATCAGGAGTGTCGTGACCAAGAGTGCAGCAAGGCCCGTTTTCATGCACCAGTTCCCGTTCGAGTCTAGATCAAATCGTTGTTTTTGGGTTTTAACCATAGGTGCATCTATGCCAGAGCCGCCTCTACCTGCTCGTATCTAGACAGGGATGTATTTCTTGGAAAACACAAAAAATCTCTACAATACCAAAATTCTAAGAATTTTTTATATACTAATACTCAAAGTCCATCTTAGGTCTGTGTGCTCTAATCAGAGTATATTTAAATCTAGCTTCCATGGTTTGTACTAAACGTCCTCTGATACAAACTCTAATGCCCCGACCCCATTTACCCAGAGTCGTTGCATTATTAAATAACATTGTCATGATCACAAAAGATCATGTCTCGAAATATTGATTAGTTTAGTATCCTTAGAAACACAAGATACATTCATAAGGTTTACATTATATCATAAAATTGAAAACTACAACAACATTGTCTCTATATTCAACACTCATATCCGCTCAGACTTTCCCTACAGGTCAGTCATAAAATATTTCTTTGCATCCTAGTAAAAAAATAAAACAATGAAAGGGGTGACATTAGATGCTCAATAAGGATAATAGTATAGTGGAAACATTCATAAATAAGAATAATAATTTAAGGGAATGTATAACTAAAACAAAATCCTTTTAAACATGAAATTCATCATAATATGGAAAAAATATAATGAAATAATCCATTTACTTATTCACATGGATATTCTACTAGTCGAATAATCAAATGCAATATCAATAACCACTTTCATAATGATGGAATGAATAATCCCAGACTATAATAACCACATACTCACTACTGGAATGTGGGTTTTTCCCCACAGTTACATACCAACGGTTTGATAGAACCGTTGGTAAATGATTAAAATAGAGGTTTTTCACAACGGTTTCTTAGAACCGTTGGGATAGCTTGGTTTGGGGGAGTTTTTCCCAACGGTTCCCTAGAACCGTTGGGATAAGCCTTGTGTTGGGGAGATTTTCCCAACGGTTCCCTAGAACCGTTGGGATAGGCCTTGTTTTGGGGAGTTTTTCCCAACGGTTCCTTAGAACCGTTGGGGTAGGCCTTGTTTTGGGGAGTTTTTCCCAACGGTTCTAAGGAACCGTTGGGATAGACCTTGTTTTGGGGAGTGTTTCCCAACGGTTCTAAGGAACCGTTGGGATAGGCCTTGTTTCGGGGAGATATGCCAACGGTTTTAAAAAACCGTTGGCAAAGGTTTTCCCCAAATCCCCAGCAGCCCGTTCTCTCCCCCATTCGCGTTACAGAGCCCTAACAGGAGCAGCAGCAGGCGATTTTGGAGTACTGCCGGCCGGACCAAGAAGCTCTTCTTTAGGTTCTTCTTCTTCTTTATCTCAAAAGGTATTCAAATGTTTGGATAGTATTGAAACTTATTTTTATTTTTCCCTTCAGTTTAGACGATTTTGGAGCTACTGCCGGCGCCTAAGGGTGAGTTTTCTTGAAAATTCCTTTTTGGATTTTACCCTTTGAACATGGGATGTCATTTGTGAAAGGTTATATAAATCGAATTGATTGTTCGATTTATGAATTGAATTGTAAATTAAATTAATTAAGGGTATTTTATGGTTTTCATTCCCCTTTAACACTTATATTTTATGTTACCATGTTAGATATATTATAACTAATGCATGTGATATCTTTATAGTCTTGTTAGGAGTGTTATATTAAAAATTCCCATGTGAGTGCTTGAATTTTCATTGAATTTCTAGCCATTATGAGTTATGTTGAGACCATGATATGGAATTGATTGATTAAGCAAGAGAATCTCATTATCTTGTCATTACAACATGAGTAAATGAAGCTTCATTCTTTTCAGGTTATTATTTGATTGAGTCACCATTTTGAGGTGAGTTGTATTAAATACCTTTGTTTTTGACCTTGGTATGTTTAATGAATTGTTTAAATGAAATGAAATTCATTAAATGATTAATAGTAAATAGTGATACATGGATTCTATTAGGATGTCAGGTATATAATCTTGTTTATATTAACTTATATGCTTTATGTGATAAATGGATTCACAGTGGAATTCCACGGATAGACTCATTTCTTTGAATATTGATTAAGCCATTGGTGATACATGGATCCAAGGGAGGGATTCCATAGATAGACTTATTGAATGTAGAATTATATTCCAATTGATACATGGATTCTTATGATAATTCCATAGATAGACTTATTGAATGTAGAATTATATTCCAATGATATGCGTCTTGTGTGGTGGTGGTGTGGTTTATGTGTTTTATGGTAGTAGTGAAGTGTGTGATTATGTAGTTAATGTGAACCCATAGGTTGAGTATTTTGTGCTATCTATATATCATGTATTTTTATGTTATTTCTACACATTCCCAACCAGAGTTGGATAAACTTACCAACGATCAGAGGTTTTGAGTTATGGGTATTTTTTCTAATATCTAGGATGGTGGTTATATGTTTGGATAGCTACCATGTCTTCCCTAATCTTCCTTAAAAAGTGATTGACCATGTGTTTTTAGGCAAGATGCGATGTGATTGTCCATGTGTCTTCAGGTGAGATGTACTATGATTTCCCTAGTGTTTTTCGGTGAGGTGTGATGTGATAAGGCTATAATAAGATGTGGCATGTGGTTGGGGTCATGTAGGGTAGGAGGATGGAACAAGGTTGATGTTATTCATGTTCATGATACCCTACTAATATGGTTATGGGATGAGTCATGCTGTTATGTGATATAACACATTAAGTTCTTGTTGGTTTTACATTTTTTCAATAACACATTTGTATGTTTTTTTGACATGTGTAGTTGATACCTTGATTATTTTCTTCCTTTATCGTTTACTTAAATGTATTTTCTATTATAGTTAATGCCTATTGAATTGTTTATGACAAAATGACTTATATAAATTCTTTTTACAGAATGGACAGAAGTTGGATGTATGAAACCGATCGGATCTCAGACGATTTTCAAAACAATTTGGAGAGATTTATAGATTTTTCATTTCACAATGCTTCAGATAGTGGTCGCATACACTGCCCATGTTCCAATTGTGTTGGTAGACCTTTGTTGAGCCGTGAAAAAGTCAGCTACCACATAACCAAAAATGGGTTTCAAGCAAACTACTTTTTGTGGTATCACAATGGGGAGAAAACGAAATCTCAAATTGGTGATGATCGAAATGAAAAGACTGGAATGGAGAATTTGTTAGATGATCGGTTTCCATTTATTCGTCATCATGAAAAAGAAAGGATTTCGACTCAAGAAGACTTCGATATGAGGACAGCTGATGCATCTAGTGAAAATGATGATATTGATAGGGTGAAAAAATTGAATGATGCTGCCACGACTCCAGTATATCGACAATGCGATAAAATGAAAAAGCTGGAATTTTTAATCCGATTATTTCATGGGAAAACTATGTATGGGATTTCTAATACAGCAATCGATTACATTCTTACCCTCTTGAAGGATTTACTTCCAGATGATGCAGATATTCCCTCAAACCACTATATGGCATGGAAGTTAGTTGAGGAACTTGGATTTTCAAGAAACAAAATTCATGCTTGCCCGAAAGATTGCAGTTTATTCTGGGAGGAAACCGCTGAACGAAATGAATGTATAAAATGGTGCACGTCCCGCTGGAAGTCAAAATCTGATGGAACACCATCACGCGTTCCACAGAAAGTAATGTGGCACTTTCCATTGATCCCCAGACTCCAGAATCTTTTTATGTCTGATGACATATCAATAAAAATGAGATGGAATGATACCGAGAGAAAGAAGACTGATGATGAGTTGGTTCATCCTGCAGATGGATTTGCATGGAAGAGATTTGATGCTCGACATCCTGATTTTGCAGCTGACGTGCGTAATGTGAGGTTGGGTCTTTCATGCGACGGTTTTAATCCGTTTGGGCAGATGCTTACTTCGCACAGCACATGGCCCGTTT
Source organism: Viscum album (assembly GCA_963277665.1). Classification (NCBI taxonomy): domain Eukaryota; kingdom Viridiplantae; phylum Streptophyta; class Magnoliopsida; order Santalales; family Viscaceae; genus Viscum; species Viscum album. The sequence continues at coordinate 594,202,949 of OY728159.1, read as the reverse complement.
TTATGCACATTTATAATCTTCCCCCATGGTTGTGTATGAAAAAATCTTTCACTTTCATGAGTATACTCATATCTGGTCCTTCTGATCCCGGCATTGATATTGATGTATACATGCAACCTTTAATAAAAGAGTTGAAGCTTATTTGGTATGTGGGTGTGCGCACATACGATGCATGTTCGAAAGACATATTTCAGATGCGCGCTGCGCTTATGTGGACAATCAATGATTTTCCGGATTATGCAATGATGTATGGATGGAGCACGAAGGGGAAACTGTCATGTCCAGTTTGTATGAAGAATACACGATCCAGAAGACTGAAACATCGTTGTAGTTTCAGTTTTATGGGACATCGACGATTTTTGCCAAAGGATCATCCATATAGAATGAATCGTCTAAGATTTGATAATACTATAGAGACCGATGATCCACCTCAGCGTATGTCTGGAACTGATGTGCTTAATGAATTGAAAGATTTCAGTTTTTCGTTCGGGAAGGGTCAAATGAAATCTGGAAAGAGAAAGAATGTTTCAACAGAAACCTGTTACAATTGGAGGAAGAGGAGTATCTTTTTTGATTTGCCTTATTGGTCAACCAATTTGCTACGTCATTGCTTAGACGTAATGCATATTGAAAAGAATATATGTGAAATGTTGCTTTCAGTTCTTCTAAATGTCAAGGGGAAGACAAAAGATGATTTACGATCTCGACGTGACTTGGTGGATTGGGGCATCAGACCAGAATTGCATCCTGTGCGTATCAGTGAAAATAAATGGCAACTTCCATGTGCTTCTTATGTGATGACACCTACTGAAAAAAAACAATTTTTGGAAGTATTATAGACTATTAGAGTTCCTGATGGCTATTCAAGCAACATATCTAAACGGGTCAATAGAAGAGAGTTGAAGCTAAAATCTTTGAAGACTCATGATTATCACGTTCTACTGCATGAGTTGCTTCCAATAGCAATCCGTCATCTTTTGTCCAATAATGTAAGGGTGGGTGTTATTCGGTTGTGCCATTTGTTTAGAGATCTTTGTGCTAAGAAGTTGTCCAAGTATTTCTTGTAAAAAATGTTGACAGATGCCCCATTAATTTTGTGTGAGTTGGAGAAAATATTTCCCCCATCATTTTTCACATGCATGCTGCATCTGACTGTCCAAATTCCAACTGAAATACTTCTCGGAGGACCTGTTTCTTTTCGTTGGATGTATCCAACTGAAAGAAATATGTTCACATTAAAGTCTTATGATCGAAACAAGAATCATCTCGAATGTTCTATCGTGAACGGTTACTTAGCTCAAGAATGTATGGATTTCTGTTCAGTGTATTTGTCTGATCTTACTACAAGAATGAACAGACCAATGAGAAATGAAGAAGAACAATATGAGCAAATTGAACCCAGTTTTCCATCACTTCCTCAAACAGGAGGAATTCCTGGATCATATACATTGAAGACATTAAGCCATGAAGAGCGGGAGATGGAACATCGCACAGTTTTGTTCAACTGTGATTTGTTCGATGACTATATCAGGTAACAAAATTGAATATGTATATATCTTACATATATATCTGTTAAACTATTCATATTTTTTTATCTACAGGGAACATAAAACAATGATAAATAGGAAGCATCGTTCTTTATCTTTGAGAAGGAGAGAGACTTTGCATAGCAAAGAGTTTTCTGCTTGGTTAAAATTGAAGGTAAAAATATTACAGTTTAAATTAATTATTTCAATATTTACTTAAGTTTAACTGTCATTTATATTGCAGGTATTGAGTTTGTCTGCTGACTCTGTCTCTGAGGAAATAAGAGCTTTGGCTTTTGGTCCTAATACCGTGGTTCGTGACTGTAAATCAATTATTATCAATGGGTACAGATTTATTGTCACTGAACGAGCCAAAAACATGAGAACACAACATGATGGTATTATGGTTACTGCCACAACAGATTGTTATGCCAGTGCATCAGATAGTAGACCGCGACTTGAAAATGTGGGTTATTATGGAGTCGTTGAAAAAATAATAATATTGGATTATTACTCTCATGGACGAGTCACAATGATGAAATGCCATTGGTTTGATTTGATGACGAGACATGGCACATTTATTGATGATTGTGGATTTCGAGTAATTAATATGACCCACACTCTTGCAACTGAAGAACCATATGTGTTGGCATCAATGGCTAAACAAGTTTTTTATGTCAAAGATCAACTTAAACCAGAATTTGGTGTCGTAGTTGAAGTAATTCCAAGACATATTTTTGATGATGCTGATGATGGAATTGACACTGTCCCTATTGCCATTAGAACCAATCCATTTATTTCTTTTGATGACTCCTATAGCTCAATTGTCAGAGTTGATTGTGAACCTGAAGTTGTGGTTGGAAATATATAGAATCATTCATCCATGTTCTCAATTCTTTTGGTTTACCTCGAGTTGGGTTGTTAAGGTTGGTAATATTCATATTTATTTAGTATTGATCACAAATATGTTTTAGCTGACTTGACCGTTATGTGAATTTTCAATGTTTATTGGTTTCTGTTTTATTTGAATTGCATTTTCTAATTTGGAATTGAACTGTATTCAAACCAAATCAAACAATATTTCTAACTTGGTGAACATTACAACTTGTATGTTTTATTAAATTCATTCAAGCTCTTATAAAACAATTGATAGCTAAATTACCAATGAATCCCCGCATTCCCTCATATATTTAGTTTTTTGGTTTACACATTAATTTTCTTTTTCTATTTAATTACATATTTGTTTTCCAATGCAGGAAATGAAGCCAATTAAAGAGAGATGAAGAAAAAAAATGGCGGAAAACAATCGTCGGATGGAGGAGATGGGCAATCCACCATTAGTGCCTACAGTGAGTACTTTATTTCAAATATATATATATATATTTACAGAATATATAATGTCATGTGATTAATTTTTTTTGTAAACTTTTTTGTAGGATCCACCATTACGTCGACAGTTATTCGACGAGGAGCCTAGTACTGGTCCTAGTACTCAGGCCGGTGGTACGAGGAGGGTTCGTACCAGAGGTGGACATAGAGCTGCGCATGCCCGACTAGACCCTGCCCCTCCCACTGACATTTCAGCCTTCCCACATTCTGATCCCGGTGTGTCGTTAGGGACACACGGGATATTTAGACCTCCCATGTTTTCTCTACCTTCTGCATCTTCTGCCCCATCATTTTCACATCCCATGATGATTCCCACTCCCCAGTCAGCATCAGGTCATACAGTTGTTCCATCTTATTTTCCTTCTACTTCAGGTCATACAGTTGTTCCATGAATTTTTTTTGTATTTATATAAATTAATATTTTCATTTCAGCTTCGATTTAATTTTCCTGATGGTGAGGGTGCACGACTGGAACGTCTAAAGGATTTAGGTGAGCTTTGGAGAGCCTACAAGCATGAGCTGTATATTGGCTGGCGTGCTAGAGTTGGCACTGAGTTAGAGGCGGTACCAGTCATGGATGATTGTCCTATAGAGCAGTATCGTCAGATGATTACTCATTGGACGAGTACCCAGTTTAAGGTATGAATTACATTTGAGGTATTTAAATAATAACTTTCAAGTTTTGCATTAATATTATCCTTTGCATTATAGAATTTTATTTAGGAATCATCTGGAAAAAATAAAAAAAAACATTGATGCAAAAAAATACCTCCATACACTAGGACGCACGACGATGTCGGATCATGAGAGGCAGCAGGTATGACAATTGTTTATAAGTTTTCTTTACGACTTACATTTTCTTTTGTTTCCTCAATTATTTAATTATTTTCTGAAGTCATTATATAAATTTTTTTTTCAATGTCATTGTAGAGGCAAGTACAAAATATTGAAGGACGTGTGCCTCGAGAAAAACTGTTTTGCTCGAGTAGACAAAAAAAGGATGGACGTGCTGTCAACGAAGCGACTCAGCAGCAGATTGTAAGTTTTAATCTGTTGATTTTATATTTTAATATCTATTTCGTAACATAATATTATATTTATATTTGTAACAGGATGCTTTAGAGGCCCTCGATGCCCAAGAAGCAGACAATTTTGGGCCATCTGATCACTTACATCAGGTGTTGGGAGAGGATCATTCTGGCAGAGTACGCTGCCGACCTAGGATAGCCCCGACGAGGTATTGGCCTGCCTCAGGTACGAGTTGTAGTGCCACTGAGCTGCAGCAAGTTAGGGCACAGGCAGAACAGGCTGAGAAAAGGGCCACAGAGACGGCAGAATAGTCTACTAGGGAAAACAGTGCATTTATGAAATTTATTGAAGTTCTACGTCCAACACTTCCAGCAGAGGCCAGCCCAGCGATTGATGAATACATGTCGTCGATACATTCTATATATGGTGCACCAGGTGGCAGTTCCAGTGGTGGTCAGGCCGATGTCCAGCTTGAAGATGATGATGGCGAGCAGTCTGATGCGGAAGAGGAGGGAGATGAGGAGGGCGAGGAGGAGGGCGAAGGCGAGGAGGAAGGCGCTGTGGAGGGTGAGGACGATGAGGAGGACGATAACGAGGGCGATGATGATGATGATGATGGAGATGGTGATGCTGATGTGGGACATATTGATCCGTTACATTTTTGACTTGAGATTTGATGTTTAATCTATTCTAGTTGTTGGTTTTATCTAGACTCGTAGTATAGTATTGGAGTTGAGTTATTTTTATATATTGTCTGTTTTTATGGATGTTGTTGTCTTTTAGTGGTTGTGTGTTTGAGAACTCCCTGGACAACCCCCCTCATTCTTGGACCCTGGACAACCCCCCCTCCCCCTTGGACCCCGAACACCCCCCAAACACCCCCCGGACAGCCCCGCGGACAGCCCCCTGGACAGCCCCCCGTACAGCCCCCAACCCTCCACCCTGGACCCCGGATAGCCCCCCGGATAGCCCCCCCGGACAACCCCCCCCCCCCCCACCCTCCCCCTTAGACCCCGGACAACCCCCCAAACACCCCCCGGACAACCCCCTGAACAACCCCGGACAACCCCCTGAACAACCACCGGACAACCCCCTAAACAACCCCGGACAGACCCCGCACAGCCCCCCCACCCTCCTCCTTGGTCCCCGGACAGCCCCCCGGACACCCACCGGACAGCCCCCCCGGACAGCCCCCCGGACAGCCCCCCGTACAGCCCCCAACCCTCCACCCTGGACCCCGGATAGCCCCCCGGACAGCCACCCGGTCAACCCCCCCCCCCCCCCCCCTTGGACCCCGGACAACCCCCCCCCCCCACCCCCCCTTGGACCCCAGGCAACCCCCCAAACACCCCCCGGACAGCCCCCTGGACACCCCCCGGACAACCCCCTGAACAACCCCCTGAAAAACCCCCGGACAGCCCCCTGAACAACCCCGGACAACCCCCTGAACAACCCCCAAACACCCCCCGGACAGACCCCGCACAGCCCCCCCACCCTCCTCCTTGGTCCCCGGACAGCCCCCCCGGACAGCCCCCCGGACAGCCCCTCCACCTTCCTTAATTTCATTAGCTCTGAAATGTTTCATAGCACGATCAACTAAAATCTAATCCATACTAAATATGATATAAAAATATTCTATACGAATTTCCATAAGATTTTAAGTGAAAAAAATAGTGACATACGAAAAACTGACCAAACGCATTCGAAATGTGTTGATGCTTTAGGACAACGATCCATGGGTCATATGTGACGTGTACGAGTCATCCCCGCATCAATCCGAGGCGCGGTGTGGTCGGAACAACTCAAAGTGTATGTCTTTTGTTTCAAAAGGACATCATTTTATGTGAAAACCATCAACTGGCATACGGAAAACCGGCGAAACGCATTCGGATTGTGTTGATACTTTAAGACAACGATCCATGGGTCATTTGAGACGTGTACGAGTCAACCCCGCCTCAATCCGAGGTCGTCCGCTATGAATTTGACCGTTGGACGCCCGTTTTGGCCGTTTATGACACCAGAACTGCGTTGTCGGTCACCGCGGGCACACGGCACGTCCGATTGATGCGCCGTCTGCTCGAACACTTCAGAAATCACTGTCCCGTATTTGTAGTCTGATTTCAGGCCATTCCGACTTCGTTCGGCCCGTTTGGACCCTCCTCACGCGCGTTTACGAAGCGCGCGCATCACTTAAAACACGAATATTGAGCCGTACCGTGCAAACCGCATGTCCGATTGACGTACCGTCTGCGAGTACACGTCACGAATAATAATTAGAATGTTGCACGGTGGTTTCGGGTGAATCAGTGGTCGTCCGCTATGAATTTGACCGTTGGACGCCCGTTTTGGCCGTTTATGACACCATAACTGCGTTGTCGGTCACCGTGGGCACAGGTCATGTCCGATTGATGTGCCGTCTGCTCGACCACTTCAGAAATCACTCACCCGAATTTGTCTTCTGATTTCAGGCCATTCCGACATCGTTCGGCCCGTTTGGACCCCCTCACGCGCGTTTCGAAGCGTGCGCATCACTTAAAACACGAATATTGAGCCGTACCGGGCAAACCGCACGTCCGATTGACGTGCCGTCTGCGCGTACACGTCACAAATAATAATTAGAATGTTTCGCGGTGGTTTCGGGTGAATCACTGGTCGTCCGCTATGAATTTGACCGTTTAACGCCCGTTTTGGCCGTCTATGACACCCGAACTGCGTTCTCGGTCACCGCGGGCACAGGTCATGTCCGATTGATGTTCCGTCTGCTCGACCACTTCAGAAATCACTCACCCGTATTTTTTTCTGATTTCAGGCCATTCCGACATCGTTCGGCCCGTTTGGACCCCCCTCACGCGCGTTTACGAAGCGCGCACATCACTTAAAACAAGAATATTGAGCCGTACCGGGCAAACCGCACGTCCGATTGACGTTCCATCTGCGCGTACACGTCACGAATAATAATTAGAATGTTTCTCGGTGGTTTCAGCTCAATCCGAGGTCGTCCGCTATGAATTTGACCGTTGGACGCCCGTTTTGGCCGTTTATGACACCATAACTGCGTTGTCGGTCACCGCGGGCACACGGCACGTCCGATTGACGTGCCGTCTGCGCGTACACGTCACGAATAATTATTAGAATGTTTCACGGTGGTTTCGGCTGAATCCGTGGTCGTCCGCTATGAATTTGACCGTTGGACGCCCGTTTTGGCCGTTTATGACACCATAACTGCGTTGTCGGTCACCGCGGGCACACGGCACGTCCGATTGACGTGCCGTCTGCTCGACCACTTCATAAATCACTCACCCGTATTTATCGTCTGATTTCAGGCCATTCCGACATCGTTCGGCCCGTTTGGACCCCCCTCACGCGCGTTTCGAAGCGTGCGCATCACTTAAAACACGAATATTGAGCCGTACCGGGAAAACCGCAAGTCCGATTGACGTGCCGTCTGCGCGTACACGTCACAAATATTAATTAGAATGTTTCACGGTGGTTTCGGTTGAATCTCTGGTCGTCTGCTATGAATTTGACAGTTTAACGCCCGTTTTGGCCGTTTATGACACCCGAACTGCGTTCTCGGTCACCGCGGGCACAGGTCATGTCCGATTGATGTGCCGTCTGCTCGACCACTTCAGAAATCACTCACCCGTATTTTTTGTCTGATTTCAGGCCATTCCGACATCGTTCGGCCCGTTTGGACCCCCCTCACGCGCGTTTACGAAGCGCGCGCATCACTTAAAACAAGAATATTGAGCCGTACCGGACAAACCGCACGTCCGATTGACGTGCCGTCTACGCGTTCACGTCACAAATAATAATTAGAATGTTTCACGGTGGTTTCGGGTGAATCAGTGGTCGTCCGCTATGAATTTGACCGTTGGACGCCCGTTTTGGCCGTTTATGACACCATAACTGCGTTGTCGGTCACCGCGGGCACACGGCACGTCCGATTGACGTGCCGTCTGCGCGTACACATCACGGATAATAATTAGAATGTTTCACGGTGGTTTCAGCACAATCCGAGGTCGTACGCTATGAATTTGACCGTTGGACGCCCGTTTTGGCCGTTTATGACACCATAACTGCGTTGTCGGTCACCGCAGGCACACGACAAGTCCGATTGACGTGCCGTCTGCTCGACCACTTCATAAATCACTCACCCGTATTTGTCGTCGGATTTCAGGCCATTCCGACATCGTTCGGCCCGTTTGGACCCCCCTCACGCGCGTTTACGAAGCGCGCGCATCACTTAAAACACGAATATTGAGCCGTACCGTGCAAACCGCATGTCCGATTGACGTGCCGTCTGCGCGTACACGTCACGAATAATAATTAGAATGTTTCACGGTGGTTTCGGGTGAATCAGTGGTCGTCCGCTATGAATTTGACCGTTGGACGCCCGTTTTGGCCGTTTATGACACCATAACTGCGTTGTCGGTCACCGCGGGCACACGGCACGTCCGATTGACGTGTCGTCAGCTCGACCACTTCATAAATCACTCACCCGTATTTTTCGTCTGATTTCAGGCCATTCCGACATCGTTCGGCCCGTTTGGACCCCCCTCACGCGCGTTTCGAAGCGTGCACATCACTTAAAACACGAATATTGAGCCGTACCGGGAAAACCGCACGTCCGATTGACGTTCCGTCTGCGCGTACACGTCACAAATAATAATTAGAATGTTGCACGGTGGTTTCAGGTGAATCTCTGGTCGTCCGCTATGAATTTGACCGTTTAACGCCCGTTTTGGCCGTTTATGACACCCGAACTGCGTTCTCGACCACCGCGGGCACAGGTCATGTCCGATTGATGTGCCGTCTGCTCGACCACTTCAGAAATCACTCACCCGTATTTGTCGTCTGATTTCAGGCCATTCCGACATCGTTTGGCCTGTTTGGACCCCCCTCACGCGCGTTTACGAAGCGCGCACATCACTTAAAACAAGAATATTGAGCCGTACCGGGCAAACCGCACGTCCGAGTGACGTGCCGTCTGCGCGTACACGTCACGAATAATAATTAGAATGTTTCTCGGTTGTTTCAGCTCAATCCGAGGTCGTCCTCTATGAATTTGACCGTTGGACGCCCGTTTTGGCCGTTTATGACACCAGAACTGCGTTGTCGGTCACCGCGGGCACACGACACGTCCGATTGACGTGCCGTCTACGCGTACACGTCACGAATAATAATTAGAATGTTTCACGGTTGTTTCATCTCAATCCGGAGACGCGGTGTGGCCGGCACCACTCAAAGTGTCCGTCTTCTATTTCAAAAGGACGTCATTTTAAGTGAAAAGCATCAACTGGCATACGGAAAACCGACCAAACGCATTCCGAATCTGTTGATAATTTATCCCAACAATCCATGGGTCATATGTGACGTGTACGAGCCAACCCGGGATGAATCCGAGTCGCGGTGTGGCCGGGATAAGTCTAAGTGGCTCTCTTTTGTTTAAAATGAACACCATTTTATGTACATACGGAAAAACGAGCAAACGGATTCGGTTTCCATTGAAACTTTAGGAGAACAATCCATGGGTCATATGTGACGTGTACAAATCAACCCCGCCACAATCGGAGACGCGGTGTGGCCGACACCACTCAAAGTTTCGGTCTTTTGTTTCAAAAATACGTCATTTTAAGTGAAAATCATCAAGTGACATACGAAAAACCGACCAAAGGCATTCGGACTATGTCGATACTTTAGAACAAGGATCCATGGGTCGTATGTGATGTGTACGAGTCAATCCCGCCTCAATCCGAGGAGCGGTGTGGACGACACCATTCTAACTGTGTATCTTTTGTTTAAAATGGACAGGATTATAAGTGAAATGAACAACTGGCATACGCAAAACCGAACAAACGCATTCCGAATCTGTTGATAATTTATCACAACGATCCATCAGTCATATGTGACATGTATGAGCCCACTCGGGCTCAATCCGAGTCGCGGGGTGGCCGGGATCAGTCTAAGTGGATCTCTTTTGATTAAAATGGACATCATTTTTAGTACATACGGAAAACCGACCAAACGCATTCGGTTTCTGTTGAAACTTTAGGAGAACGATCCATGGGTCATATGTGAGGTGTACGAGTCATCCCCGACTCAATCCGAGGAGCGGTGTGGCCAACACCGCTCTAACTGTGTCTGTTTTGTTTAAAATGGGTAGGATTATAAGTGAAAAGAACTGGCATACGCAAAACCGACCAAACGCATTCGGTTTCCATTGAAACTTTAGGAGAACGATCCAAGGTTCATATGTGACGTGTACCAATCATCCTCGTCTCAATCGGATTCCACATATAATTGTCATCTAAATTTTAAATTGAATTATATATGAATTATGTATGTTTATGAATTGTAAATTAATTATGGATGTGTATAGTTTCAGGATCCATTATATGTTAAATGTGTATGAATTTGTTCGTAATTGTATATGTATGTTTTAGATTATTACAGGTACAATAGTTGGATCGAAAATGAGGTGAGAATGAGGCCTGATGAGATGAGAGGTGGCTGATGTTCAGAGGGGCTGTGCAAATTGCAGGCTGCTGCAATTTGCAGCCTAGGGTATGCCAACGGTTTTAAACCGTTGGCATAGAATCTTAAAAATATGTTTTTACCAACGGTTCATTGAACCGTTGGTAATAACTCTTTTCCCAACGGTTTAGAACCGTTGGGAAAGAGTTCATCCAAATGTATATTTAGTTTTCCCAACGGTTTGGGAGTTGGGAAAAACTATTGATTTTTCCCAACGGTTTTTGAAAACCGTTGGGAAAAACATTGTTCTGAGTTTTTCCAACGGTTTGACAACCGTTGGGAATATTTTTTCCCAAATTTTTCTCCGCCTATACCAACGGTTCACTGTAAACCGTTGGGAAAAGTTTTTCCCAACGGCTTACTTGCCTACGGTTGGCAGAACCGTTGGTATAACATATACCAACAGTTCCCCAGCCTTTCCCAACAGTTCTAAACCATTGGGACATCCTCTATTTCCAGTAGTGAGTCAAGGCCTTGTCCCAAAATTACAAATATGTTTTTTTCATGGCCTTGTGCCAAGACACTAATTGGTCTCATGAGACCTACCGATGCATCGAGGAGCTATAGCGGGCTCCACCCGTCACTTATTACGTCCAATGCATTCCTCATATGAAAATGTTTAATCATAACATAGAAATTCATATAAAACCCAGAATATGAAATATCTATACTTTCTCCAGAAACCATAAATGGTATAAAAATAATACATCCACAGTCAAACATATCACAAAACCATCAATAAAATATGGAAGATTTTTATCATAATAAATCAACTTCAAACATTTTAAAACCCATCAAAGGATGCTGACATAGATAAAAATGATTTGTAAAACGCTTTGAGGGAAATATCACTTTTTCATGAAAAAATTTAAAAGTCAGACAATTTAGAAAGGAAGACATTTAAAGACATTTATGAATCAAAGTGTCCCATACCACTTTGAATCTTTTGAAATGATTTAACAATTTAAAAACATTCTTGTCCATATAGAAAAATCCTTAAAACCCATTTTGAAAACATGTACATTAATGAGAATGATTTAGAGGAAAACATATTTAAAACATATAAAATTATGTTTTAGTAAAAAATTACCTTAAAATCCCTTTGAAAACTCTTTCATGAAACATGGACATGGATAATAAATATGTTCCAGTAGATACCTACGTAAAAAAAACCTCGGATAATAATGAGATCGTGAAATTAACCATTACCTTGTAAATTTACATGGTCGATGATATGTTAACCTCTTGTATAATGGTGAAATAATTATTATTAAATTATAAAATAATCATGTACATTAATATGATATCATATATGATCTTTTAAATTTTCTTTGTTAAAAATATCTTAGTATTATCGTTGTTTCGGGAGTTAACGGATTCGTTTTCCGTTATATTCATTGTTATGAGAGTCATATTTGTTATGGATGAGATTTATCTTATTCATATATAAAATGATATCAAATATTTAAACATTATTCCTAATCATCTAATGAGAGTTATTCTTGAATGGATACGTCGAGGAATGAATCTTATCGCGTTCGTGGAGACGGTAATTCGTACGTATGCACGAACACTACTTCAATTTCATTTTTCATTCTAAAAGAATAAAAACCAAATGATAAATAATCATATTATTATTACAGTATAATATAATATGTTATATGTGTTACTTACGTTCATTACCACCATCTTATATATGTTCCATGTATTATATGAATGAGTCATATCACTTTGAGGGGGTGGTAGTCCACACTTCCACAAATGAAGTTACTGTATATATATACAACATGAAATGAAAAATATTATTCTATAAAATAGAATTAAATAAGCTTATATATAAATTAAATATAATAAATATCATATTTAATTATAATTACATCATAATGGCCACCATTTGAGGTGATAAGAGACAATTTGTACAATCATCATTTCGTGAGGCATTTGGTTGTCATCCGCAGAAACATTATGTTCTTCAACCATTAGATGGAGGAGTGTGTATGTGAAGTTAGAATAATCCTATTAAAAACTTCCTAGTATATTTATTATATTATTGTTATTACAAAATAAACTAATAAAAAATGTTTAGGGGTTTTAGAAGTAAAATAAAAGAAAAGAAGTTAAGAGAAATCGTAACCTCTAATTTGGGAAACTCTCTTTGGTTTGAACCAAAAGGACTCTTGAAGTGACTTATACATAAGGTATGACTTCTAAGAGGAGTATAGTGATGTAGGGTTATTAATTGGGCCGAGGTTGGACTATCCAAAAATGATTTATAGGGTGTGAGGAATTGGGTATATGTGGTGTCCTTTTATAAGGGGTAGAAGGGGCTCTTTAGGAAAAACATAAAGTATTATTTTATAATAAATAAATATTCAGTTTAAAATGGATCCCAACTAGATTATTTAAAGTCTATGGTTGGGAAAGGTCGATAAACACTCAACCAATTGGTGTTATATAGAATTGTCTCTCTATATTAACTTCATATTGTTTATTTAACCCTTTGTTAAATAGTTTGAAATTTACCTTATGTCTTTGTATTTTTATATTATATAGTTAATAAACTTACGATATACTTCAAGAGAACCCCAAGTGCTCCATTAATGATTCAAATATCATTATATAAGTTCATTGGTTGAACCTTAGATTTTTAGGATTAAAATATCAGTTAATAATATAATATTTGTTTTATAAAATATTTTATGTCAATTGGACACTATTTGATAATTGATATTTTTAAAGTCATAACAACATTATTAATTCAAAAAAAAAATTTAATTAATAATAACATATAATATTAACCAATAATATTTCTGGATGGCATCAGAACATTCAAATTATATTTATTTTAACCTTTATTAATTGAATTATTTGATTCCTTCGTTAATAAGGAGAATACTGCATCATAATTGTGTAATAAATAAATTTAATTATTAAATGTCTAAATATTATAAATAAAATTACATTATTTAGAAAATATATGTATATTTTTAATTAATATTTATAGTCTAAAATATAACATACATAACCCTATGTAAAAATTGTTTTCCTAAAAGATATATGCTTATATCATTTTTGTACTTACTTTAACTTAATTAATATAAAGTGTCATTATCACATAATAGTGGCTACATGGGGTCCCAAAATCGACCAAAATATTCCCATGGTTGGACATGTATCAACCAATAGGGTTGGGACACGTATTAAGGCAATTTAATATTATTATAATATTATTGTTTTACCCTTATTTACTGGATTCTCCCTTTAACCATGGTAAATAAAATATTTACCGAAGTAATTATTCAAAATTTCTAAATATAAAATTTACCTATTTACACAATTTTGAACTCTTAATTATAAAAATTTAATCCATTTTTCTAAATTCAAAACACAGAATTGGAATAAATTAATTTAAAATTAATTCATGTTGTAAAAAAAATGTGTATTTTTAACAAATAATAACTATAAGAAGATTCACAATTTCTTATGTTCAGTTTAAATGTGAAATTTTTCCCAATGACCAATATTTGATTGAATGGTAAAAATATAATCAAATTATACTTTAAAACCACTCATTATTATAATTTATCAGTATAAATTATTTTGATTAAAAAGTTGTTTTTAAATAAAATTTAGTTTTTTAATATTCATCAAAAGTTGAATGCTTTCAGAAAAATACCAAAAATTCACCATAATATAATTTTGATATTCTGAATTTAAAATATGTTCTATTTTACCAAATTAATAACATAGAAGGTTAATCTATTAATTTAAAATTAATTCATGTTATCAAACCCAAAAGGCGTTGTTTCCGACGCTTTCGCCGGGGCGCGCGCGCATCCGTCCGTCAGGGGGGGGGGACGCGCGGCTTTGTTGCCCCGCATTCCCGCTTTCCAAAGGCGGGCGGCATTCGTTCCTTGTTCAGGTACGTCTGCTCCTTGATCGAAACGGGATGATGGGATGTCGGTTCTTCCTTCCGTGGATTCCTCCTCAGAACTCGTCACCTAGTCCGGGTCTCCCTCATAGATTTAATACGTAGTTCGTGAAACTCTTACCAGTGCCATGTTTCCATGGGCGCCGGTTAATTACGCAGCTTCTGTCGGGACATTCCAAAGGGTCCAGTCATGGCAGCAACCTTCGGTCAGGGGAGTAGTCACGTTGAGGCATCAGTAGCGTGTCTGGATGCTGGGGTACCTGGCATGTCTGTCTATTATCCTTAACCACAAGGCTTCTCGAGGGCGTGGAAGCCCGAGGCATCCCACATCGAGAGCGGGGAATTACATGTCATAGAAACGTATCTGAGGTTTTCCTCAGCTTCCCGTGTTCAACACAGGGTATGCCGCGAGTTTAACGTCTAGCGGAGACGGATGAGAGTGAAATGGTACCATCGCAAGGGGGCGACAGTGAAGTTGGGATTGAGCCTTGAAGAGGCTTCCTACGTATCCCCGTGGCAGGGAATCAAAGTCCGCGTAGTTCGGGAGGGTGCCGGTAAACCGACGTGAAGCTGGACCTTGGTCCGGGGGGAGTTGGGCTTGAACCTCTGGGAGGATTCCTACGTACCATGCCTTGACATGGATCAAAGTCCTCGTAGTTCAAATGGGGTTTCGCCGGTGAACCGACGTGAAAGAAGACCTTGGTCCACTAGTGGTGGGCTTGAACCTCATGGAGGCTTCCTACGTACCATGCCTTGACATTGATCAAAGACCTCGTAGTTCAAGTGGTTGGGTCGCAATGGCTTACCACTGGACCAGAGTGCAGTTTAACGTCATGCTGGACGTAGGTAGAACACGACGTGAATTGGGTGATGGGTGGGCTTGAACCTCGTGGAGGCTTCCTACGTACCATGCCTTGACATGGATCAAAGACCTCGTAGTTCAAAGGGGAATGTAGTTTAACGTCATGCCGGACGAAGATGGGACCCGGCGTGAAGAAACGACGGGTGGGTGTGTCGGTGAACCGACGTGAAAGTAGACCTTGGTCCACTATTGGTGGACTTGAACCTCGTGGAGGCTTCCTACGTACCATGCCTTGGCACGGATCAAAGTCCCCGTAGTTCGTTAGGATGGATGGGTCGCAATGGCTTACCACTGGACCGGGGTGCAGTTTAACGTCGTGCTGGACGGGGGTGAAACTCGACGTGAATGAACGACCGAGCAATGTGGCTTGAACCTCGTAGAGGCTTCCTACGTACCATGCCTTGACATGGATCAAAGACCTCGTAGTTCAGGTGGTGGGTCGCAATGGCTTACCACTGGACCAGAATGGGACCCGACGTGAATGAGCGACGGGTGGGCTTGAACCTCGTAGAGGCTTCCTAAGTACCATGCCTTGACATGGATCAAAGACCTCGTAGTTCAAATGGGGTGGTTTTTTCAGGGTCGGTGCTCACTCAAAGCCCACATGAGTCATGCTCGGTGTGAGAAACAAGAGGTTGCATGGACCTGACGATCACGTCGCGAAGGGTGCGTCCGTGAGAAGCGAAGAGGGGATTACGCGTTGGGCGGCCCATGGTGTTGGGACTTACTCTAGGATTGAGGCCCATGGCGCGAAAAAGCGCGGGGAAGATGGACCTTGGTCCGACGATGGGAGGTGCCTCGTTCCCTATCACGTCCTCCACTGACCTTGGTAGTGGGGAAGTACCGAGATGCACGGGTGCAATAATCCATACCAAAGGATAGGGACTTACGCTCTGAGGCGACCCTTCCCCTGCGAACATACACCACTCCGACAAGGAGGATCTCATTCCATGTGCGGAAGAGTTCCATTCCCGTGGAGACGAGTGGTGTAATGATTGTTCGAGCTGGGGGGACCCTTCGTGAGGGAGACGAGGTTGGGTCACAGTTTAACGTCATGTGTTGAGGACGTGGTGCTTGGCAGTTTAACGTCCTGCATCTCGGACGAGGTGGGTTCACTCCACACCCCTAGGGCTTACATAACCGGTACCCTCTTGTGCTTGGGGAAGGGAAGGTGTCGGTAAGGCCATGGTAAAGGTGGGTCGTGGGAGGAACCACCGAGGGGTCCACGTTAGCGTGGCTATGCGAAGAAGCAATAGCCGTTAGCGTGCCTATGCGAAGAAGCATTAGGCGAAGCAACGCTACGGGAGGTGTTGTCCATGGGACTTTGAAATCACATCGTGCAAACCTGGAGGGTTGCACGGAAAGAGGAATCTCTAAGCAGAGGAGTGTGCTTCGCGAAGTGGGGTGCCTTGGCCTTAGCATGGGGCATAGGTGGGAGTGGGAGGTGCTTCGCGAAGTGGAACAGTGTTCGCGGAGCACTGCCTCGCGAAGAAAGAGTGGTTCGCGAAGCAGGGTCCTGCGAAGCAGTGTACTTCGCGAAGTGGAGCGATCCTGCCTTAGCATAAGGATTACTCATATGGGTTGGGTGTTTCGCGAAGCACAAATGCTCCGCGGCTGCCCGGGTTCCCTTGGGAATCCCCTTCCTTTGCGAACGCCCTTGAGCTTCGCGAAGGGCATCCCTCTCGAAAGAGGGGCTCAAAACGAAACAAATCAGAGACGTCTCGCGAAGTAGAAATACCTCGCGGAGCTCATGATTCCTGGGGCAAAGCGTGCTTCGCGATTCGGGAGAGGAGAAGCCGAAAGGTCGGATTGTCTGTCTGTTGGACTCAGGGGGAGTCGAGTATTTATAGGGAAGGGGTGCCGCGAAGCAGGGCTCGCGCGCCGCCTTCGGGGCTTCGCGGCGGCTCACGAACGTCAAACGGGTTCGCGGAGGATTACCGCCTCTGGAGCTTCGCGGCGGCTCGCGAACGTCAAACCGGTTCGCGGAGGCTTACCGCCTCTGGAGCTTCGCGGGGCCGCCAAGGTTGGGACGCTTCGCGGCAGGGCTTCGTGGCTGTGCTTCACGACTGTGCTTCGCGAGGCAGCGCGCCGGCTGTCTTTTTCGTTCCTTCCTTTCTAGCCACATTTTTGGCGCCAACAAATGCCCCCCCTCAGACTTGGAGCCGCGGAGGGCGAAGGGTCGAAGTCTGAGGGAAAAAATCGCCAAAATTGTCGGTGGTTCGCGATGCAGCATCGCAGAGGGGGCAGGTTAGGGCAAAGGGATGCTCGGTGACTACCGGCCCGATGACACTAACACGATCATTCAGCACACCTAGATGCGCGAAGAGAAAGAGCCGAGTATGATGGAGTTTCACTTGAACATGAGGGAGTGGAAATGTGTGAATCATGACGCTCGAGATTCGGATCACGATGATGGTGGCGTGGCGATAGAGGATTACTGCTGACCATGTTCGCAACACATCATCCTATCCCATTAGCCTAAAATGGGGACAAACAAATGAGGGTCGACCGTTGACCATGTTCGAAACATGGGACCATGTCACAAATGTTGTCGGAGATCCGTGGGGACGTTGGCCTGAAACGATTGAAGGGCCCTTAGGTCCAGCATTCATGGAGAGCCCTTAAGCTTAGTATCCACGTCGTCCGAGGGTCCTTTTGGATGTGGAAGAGGATGAGGATCCAAATAACGAGCTCATGAAGCTTGGTCATGAGATGAGGGAAATGTCCCTGTGAAAATCCCATGCTTCGGGCTTTTTGTCAAAACACATCTGAATACGTCAACGAAACGTATTAGAGAGAGGGAGCAGATTCATTTCCCTTGGGGAGATCTTAGTTTATGGTCATAGAACTCGGACCATGGATGGGAAAAATGGATCAGGGGACGCATGACATCAAAACCTGCCGTGAATAAGGACATCGTCCCACTTACCATACGTTCTCTGGGGAAATGCTCGAGTCGAGGGACCGAACACCAGGGTTAGGCTGGGCCCGCGGGGAAGTACCCGGGCGCTCCTACGTATCTCATAAGGATGATAATCAAGCCATACGTAGTTCTGGAAGGTGGCACGGTAAGGTACCAGTGCCAGGGGAAAAGGGAAGTGTGGGCATAGCCCTTGCACTAAAGAAGCGGAATTTGATGTATCTTGTTTGTTCTTTAAGGTGAATGGTTTTTTTTGTGAAGCGACAGGCCTAAAACGGTAGGTCGTGATGTCGCCACAAGAATCAAGCCGTGATGGGCGTTGACAAACGGTATGGCACATGACCAATACCCAACGTGATGTCCTTTACAGCGAGGTCACCACAATGCGGTGCCGTTTTTCGTCGTGCGGCCAGGACGATAATGTCACAGTTTAGGGTCGTATGATAGGACCAAGCATGCATTTTATCGTCATGCAGCGCAGACGTAGCAGAGACGATGCTAGGCGGGAAATGTGCGCAGTGTTATAAAACACAATTGACGGAGACATGATCCCACATCATATTGTACGCCATTTGGAGGGGGAAACCTTAGGCCGAGGGGCCTATATGGAGGGGAAACAGGGGGAGAGACTGGCTTCCTGAATGGGTTGTACCCGGAGACAGGGCGTCTGGGCGGTCCTACGTATCCCATGCGGATGGGAATCAAGTTGAACGCAGTCCCGAATGGATATTAGTTTATAGTCTTAGAGCTCGGACCAGGGGAGCCCCAAAGGGCGCCAGATTGCAGCTTTGTCCCCCTAACATGCAAAGGTGCACTGAGGGATAGTGCCAAAAGTGTCGAGATTCCACCTGGACATGATGGGGTGGAAAATGATGTGAATCATGCAACCAACATTCAAGGACTGAAGGGGCTGGCGTGACGACAAAGGATTACTGCTGACCATGTTCGCAACACAGCATCCTGTCGCGTTAGCCTGAAATGAGAACTAACAAAACGAGCATCGACCGCTGACCATATTCGCATCGCGGGATTTTATCGATTTGTTGTCTGAATCCCTGGAGGGCGTTGGACCGTATCGGTAGGAGAGCCCTTGGGCGTAGTATCCCAGCCATTCTCGGGGATCCCTCCGGGTTGTGAAAGATGATGGAAGTCCTAATAGAGGGGAACACGAAGCTTGACAAGTGGAAGGAACTTGATCAAGTTGAATCTGACACTCTTGGTCCTAGACTAGAGTGCTCTTAATACATGGGTGAACCACTGCAAGGAGTCAAGGGACTCAACTTTGAGGGTGATCAGGAGATGGCAGATTCCCAGGGGAAGGGGGCATGGTGCCCAAAACCTTGTATCATACCTATACACCCCCCGCTGGAGAGGGATGGACCAAATGGCCTAGGTGACCGGGAAATCAGGAGATCCCCCAGAGGTGGGGCTGGACCCGAATCTTAGACATTCAGGTGGTCCTACGTATCCCATTAGGATGGGAATCAAGCCACACGTAGTTCTGAAGGGTGCCTTTTAATGTCATGCAGGACAGGGAATAGGAGGACTGAACCTCAAAATGGGGCGTGCATGGTGCAGCTATTGCAAACCCGTCATGAATGAGGACGTAGTCCTACACTACGCCACGCAGCCTCTGATCAGGGTCCTGAAGGCAGGATTAGAGAGGTAAATTTTCTGAACTCAAGCTGGGTCCGAAGATAAGGAGTCTTGAACGTAGTTCCAGATGAGAGTCTTAGTTTATGGTCTTAGAGCTCAGACCATGGGTGGTGACAGCTCCCGAGAAAGCACAGATGTTAACCCAATCCCTAAGCCCACGTGAGATAAACTCGGTGTGGAAAACAAGGGGGGTATCCTCATTGCAAAACTTGGGGCGTCCATCAAAGGGGAGTCAGCAGAGAATTTCGAAGGACACCTTTGATGTAGCTTGTTCCTCGAACGCGCAGACGTGCACGGGGGAAAAGTACCAAGAGTCCCAAGACTCTACTTGGACATGATGAAGTGATGAATGGTGTGAATTGTGTACCTGACATTTTGGCTTAATGGGTTGGCGTGACGACAGAGGAAAACTGTTATCCATGACGGAAACACAGCGTCTGTATCGCGTTAGCCTGAGGTGGGAACAACAAACGAGCATCGACCGCTGACCATATTCGCAACGCGGGATTTTATCGATTTTTTGTCTGAATCCCTGGAGGGCATTGGACCGTATCGGTAGGAGAGCCCTTGGGCATTGTATCCAGGCCGTTCTTGGGGGTCCCTCCGGGTGTGAAAGATGAAGAAATCCCTGATGCGAGGATACGCAAAGCCTGGAAAGCGAGTGCGGACGTGTCCGAGCAAAGCTTGGCATTCCAGGTAATAAACTAGAGTACTCTTAAGCACATTGGTGAACCGCCAAAGAAGAGGGATCGACGAAACAACTCAGTAGGGGGTGGGAGCATGGCGTGGTCATCACGAGACCGTCGTGAATGAGGACATAATCCCACACTGCACCATATGATCCCCTCATGGAGGAAGGATGGGCCAAGGGGCCAAGATGGGATGGGGATTCCCGAGAGATGGGGCTGGACCCGAAGCCTAGACGTTCAGGTGATCCTACGTATCCCATGGAGATGGGAATCAAGCCACACGTAGTTCTTGAAGTGCAGTTTAACGTCATGCAGGACGAGGAGGGGAGATATATACTCCGAAACAAGGGAGGTGTGTGGTATGGAGAAGAAGCCGAAGTGAATGAGGACGTAGTCCTACACTGCGCCACGCACCCTGGGTAAGGGGGGAACCTGGGCCGTGGCCTGGAAAGGTCAAGGGGCCTAAGGTCAGGCATCAGTCTGGAAGACCTGACTGGTTTGTAGTTTAACGTCTTACATGAGGACGTGGGGCCAGGGGCCCAAGGAGGCCAAAGGGCCTGAGGCTGGGCCTCGTAAGGGGAGTTGTACGGCATGGTACATGATCCCGACGTGAATGAGGACGTAGTCCCACACCACACCGTACACTCTAGGTGAGGAATCTTGGACCGTGGCCCGGAGAAAAGGGGAAGTTATCAGTCAGAAAGGTCTGACTGGTTTGTAGTTTAACGTCTTACATGAGGACGAGGGGCCAGGGGCCCAAGGAGGCCAAGGGGCCTGAGGCTGAGCCTCGTAAAGGGAGGGCGTACGGCATGGTACATGATCCCGACGTGAATGAGGACGCAGTCCTACATCACACTGTACACCCTTATGAAGAATCCTGGGTCGTGGCCCGAATCGCTAGCACCACCTGGGGAAAGTTTGTCACCTTGGGACAGAATCCCAGTCAAGGAGCAGGTGAAGCTCAGTTGCGTTCATCCACGAAAAGGGAAAACACCTCTAGGGGGAATATGCAGCCGGGTCGAGGCTTGCTCGATGTGGTTCGGGGCAAAAGTGTGCGCCCTGCCATGTCTTGACTCAAGGGGAAGATTTTGGCTTTTGGGCTGGGCCAACGGACGAAATGTCCTGGCATTCTTACGTATCTCATAAGGATGAGAATCAAGCCATACGTAGTTCTTGAAGGCCATTCAGTTTAGCGTCATGCGTTGAGGACGTGGGAGGGTAGAAGAACAGGAGTGGGCGCATGGTGCGACCATTACAATCTTTGCGTGAGTGGGGTTGCATGAGCGGGGCCAAGAAAGCCTACTCCCTGCTACACAAAGATCCTGCAAGGAGACTATCCCCAGGGGGAATAGTGGAAGAGAAAAGCTTGGGGCTGGGCTCAAGACGAGGCGTCCGAGCGTTCCTACGTATCCCATAAAGATGGGAATCAAGCCGTACGTAGTTCTTGACATGCAGTTTAACGTCATGCGGGACGAGGGGCATCTCATTCGGGGATGTGTACGGTATGGTACATGATCCCAACGTGAGGACGTAGTCCTACACCGTACCGTACGATCCCGTAAGAGGGTAAGTCGGAGAGAAACGAGGGGGCCTGGGGCCAGACCGCGGTGGAGACGGGGCCAGGGGCCCAAAGAGGCTGAGGGGCCTGAGGCTGGGCCTCGGTCAGGAAGACCTGACTGGCTTGCCGTTTAACGTCTTGCAGTGAGGACGGAGAGGCAGTTTAAGGTCATGCGGGACCAAGTCGCAGTTTAGGGTCGTGCAGGACCACTGCAGTTTAATGTGGTGCGGGACCCTCTCGCAGTTTAGTGTCATGCAGGACCACTTGTTTTCCCTAGGCGAAGTATCGCTTGAGGAATTTGGCGTTGGTGGGAGGGGTTACACGCTCTCCATCTGTGGTCACCAAGGAGTATGCTCCATTAGGGTAAACCTTATGGGTGATATAAGGCCCTTCCCATTTGGGTTCTAACTTGGGTGGTTTCCTACCGGGAATCATTGGCGCTCGAAGGGCCAATACCAGGTCACCCTGTAGAAAAGATCGGAGACGAACCTTCTTGTCAAAAGCTCTCACTATCTTGTCCTGATGCCTTTCCAGATTGTGCGGGGCACGAAGCCGGTTCTCGTCCAGTGCCTCTAATTCAGCTAGACGGATCTCGGCTACCTCATCTAATGTCTGGTGATCATAAACTACAGTGTGTAGCGACGGCAGCTGGATCTCAATGGGTAGGACGGCCTCAGCTCCATACACCAGGGAATATGGGGTCACCTGGGTAGAGTTGCGAGTCGTCGTCCGGTAATCCCAGAGGGCGTTGGGGAGCTTGTCCGGCCAACTCTTCTTGTTTTGACCAACCATCTTCTGCAGAATGTTAGAGAGGGTCTTGTTGAACGCCTCGATCTGCCCATTCGCCTGTGCGTGGTAGCGGGAGGTATGGTTCGACCGGATGTCGTACTTAGCGTACAATTTCTTCAATTCAGCTGACCGGATGATGGTGCCGTTATCGGTGAGGACAGTGTGAGGGACTCCAAACCGGTGGATAATGTTGGAGCTCACAAAGTCAACGATGGAACGGGCCTTGACCTCGTTGAGCGGAACTGCTTCTGCCCATTTGGAGAAGAAATCTGTAGCGGTCAGGATGAACCTGCACTGGCGGGCTGTTGCCGGCGGATACGGTCCCACTACATCAAGTCCCCATACCGCAAATGGCCAAGAGTACTTGGTGGGGTGGAGGGGTTCTGGCGGGCGATGCAAGAAGTTGGCGTGTACTTGGCACGCGTGGCATCTCTTGGCGTATCCAATACAATCGTGGATCATGGAGGGCCAGAAGTACCCTAACCTCCGGATTTGCTGGGACAGCTTCGGCCCAGCTTGATGGGCGCCACAGGAACCGGCGTGAACCTCTTGCATAACTTGAGGTATCTCTACTCCTTGGATGCAACGGAGGAGGACACCATCGAAACTACGCTTATAGAGGATCTGCTCAAGACTGGGGCCGCTCTGGAGGGTAAATTGCAGCGCGCGGCGTCAGATTCGCTCGCGTTCGGCCCGGTCGTCCGGGAGCTGACCATTTTGGAGATACTCGACAAAAGGTGCTCTCCAGTCGGGGGTGGTTTCAACCACTGCGTCTGACGAACCCGGGACTCTCGATATGGGGGGTCCGGCGGTGAGATGACTTACCCGCAGGCTATCACGGTCCTCTTGGGTGACGGGAGCAATGACTCTCCGGTGGGCCACGTGTATGACCAAATCATCTTGCTCGGGTTCTGCGAGCGACGCGGCTAAGCCAGCCAGGGCGTCCGCTTGTCCGTTCTGCGATCTTGGGACATGGGTAACCTCTGGCCGAGGAGAGAACTGGGCCATTAGGAGGAGGGTGTACTCCAGTAATGGTGCAAGCTCTGGCTTCCTGACGACGTAGTCGCCATTAACCTGTTTGATCACCAGCTCGGAATCTCCCTTCACATGTAGATGGGGTACATGGATCTCAAGGGCCAACTCGAGGCCGGTGATGAGAGCCTGGTACTCTGCCTCATTGTTTGTACAACCTTCTGACAGCAGGAACGAGTACGGCAGGACGGCTTGCGCCGGGGTAATGAAAACAATGCCCAGACCCACTCTATTGAGCTTGGGGTCGTTGAGCCTTCTACCGGTGGGGCTCCGGGAGGCACCGTCGAAATGAATTTGCCAACATGGGGCAGCATGATCGACTGAGAGGATCGTCTCGTCGGGGAAATCCAGGTCCAGGGATTGATCCGTGGAGGTTGGATGAGCAGCTAAAAAGTCTGCCAATGCCTTTCCCTTAACGGCCTTCTGAGGCACGAACCTGATATCAAATTGCTGGAGAATCACCGCCCACCGTTCTAGTCGGCCAGTCAGTATGGGGCGGTTCAGGATGTACTTCAGCGGATCTACCCGAGAGATCAATTGTACCTCGTGGTGTTGCAGGTAGTGCCGCAACTTCTGCACAGCGAAGACGAGCGCGAGGCAGCTCTTTTCGATGGGGGAGTATCTGACCTCCGTATCGAGAAGCATGCGGCTGAGATAGTAGAGACTGTTCTCAGTGCCCTCGTTATTCTTCTGGGCGAGCAGCGCACCGAGGGATCTCTCCAGGGCGGTCACATAAAGGACTAGCGGCTTTCCGGAGACGGGTGGCATCAAGACCGGAGGTTGGAGTAGATACTGCTTGATTTCCTCAATGGCGGCCCGACATTCCTCATCCCATTCGTAGGCAGCGTCTTTCTTCATGAGCCGGGAAAAGGGCTTACACTTTCCAGCCAAATTCGCAATGAATCGGCGTATATAGGCTAAGTGGCCTTGCAGGCCTCGAAGCTCCCGAATGTTGCTCAGGGGAGGCATTTGGCTGATGGCCTTGATCTTCTCCGGGTCGATCTCGATACCTCGGTATCTGACAACGAAGCCCAGAAACTTCCCGGAGGTGACTTCGAAGGCACACTTCAGCGGGTTCATCTTCAGGTGACGGGAACGGAGGAAACCGAACACTTTCTCAAGGTCTTTGAGATGGTCCTGGCGCTGGCGTGATTTGACTACAAGGTCATCCACGTAGCATTCCACCAATGTCCCGAGGATCGGTTTGAATATGCGATGCATGGCCCTCTGATAAGTGGCACCTGCATTTTTCAAACCGAATGGCATTACCCGGTAGTAAAAGGTACCCTGGGGAGCCCTGAAGGTAGTGGACTCCTCGTCTTCGGGGGCCATCCGGATCTGGTTATACCCGGAATACCCATCCATGAAAGAGAGGGCTTGGAACCCGGCCGTGGCGTCAATCAACAGATCCGTCACTGGGAGTGGGAAGTCATCCTTTGTGCAGTGGCGATTGAGATCGCGGAAGTCGATGCAGACTCTGATCTGCCCATTCTTCTTCCTGACCGGCACAATGTTGGCGAGCCATTTGGGGTATTGGACCTCTTTGACGAAGTTGGATTTGATTAGCTTATCAACTTCGGCCTCAACCATAGCGCCATGGGAAGGGTGCATTTTCCTGGGAGGCTGCTTGAACCCACGATGTTTTGCTGGGAGGCCCAGACGGTGGACGACCACTTGGGGATCCAGCCCTGGCATCTCATCGTAACTCCAGGCAAACACATCGCGGTGCTGTTTGAGGAAGTCTACATACTGATGCCGCTCCTCGAGGGACATGGCCGCACTGATCAATGTGGGTCTTGGATCTGCCTCGCTACCAAGGTTCACCTGTACCAGTTCATCGACCGTGGTAGAGACACCTTCTTCAAAGGCTGGGGGAGCATCCTCCAAGTCTTCCTCCCCAGCCGTGGGGGGACTTCCTGCAGCGGAAGATACTTCTGGGCTCTCGAAACCCGAGGGGCAGCTGGTGCCGTCTTGGGCAGCAGTGGTCATCAAATCAGGAGACTCACTTGTCGTTGAGACCATAGCAATGAATTCATTTGATCCGATCCCATCTGGCCTTCGGCCTAAGGGGCCACGCTTGATGATATCAAAGCAGTGGTGACGTGTCGGCCTGAGTCGGTTAATTCCAGCCCGGCGAAAGAGACACGTATGGCGCACCGCCGTTGTCATCAGCTTGACGTCCCGGTACCGTACAGGGGTAGGAGGTTCCGGGATGACCCGAGCCTGGTTGATGTTGGAGTATGAGGTGATTCTCCGCCGTCGCTTGGACACGGGAACATGCCTTCCTTGCATACCCAAATCAACGAAACATTGTCCCATGTCGGGGGTCGTGGCCTCCAACCGGTGGATCGGGAGGATGTAGGCGTCGTCCATGCTTGCCCAGGGATCACTTGTGATCGGGGCGGGCTCATCCTCGCTGACCAAGATTTTCTTGTCCTTACTTTTGTAATAACCCGCATCCAGATAGCGGGCCTCACAAGAAGCGAAAGGGGACGCGTCTCCTTGGAGCACGCCTACTCGACCGTTGAGCGAGTACTTAAGGCACTGGTGATACGACGAGGGGACCGCTGCATGCAGATGGAGCCATGGCCTTCCCATCAATGTGTTGTAGGCGGTGTCCTGAGAAACAACCATGAACTCGGTGCTGGCAATTAAGCCACCGAACTGGGTCTTCAGGCGGATCTTGCCGACCGGGGTTTGCTCTGTCCTGTCGTACCCCTGGATCCTGAGGTCAGAGGGAGTTAAATCACCTTCGGACAGACCCAGCTTTCGCAGCATCCGGGTCGGAATCAGGTTGATTCCAGAACCCGTGTCAACGAGGCATCGGCGGACTTCCACACCGTTGAAGTGGCCAGTGATATACAGTGGGCGAATGTGCCCCTGTATAGGAGGGTCCTCATCTTCACCGGAGAACGAGATAACCACCTGGCATTCAGCGTTTTCAATCGTCTCGGTATGGAAGGCTTCCGCAGCTGCCACTTCCGTCTCGAACTGGAGGGGGATCCTTAGGGCCTCGGCAAGTGCCTCGCGCATTTCAGATGATAGGAGAAGCGCCTCGAGGATGGAAAGCCTCGTCGGGATGCCGGCCAATTGCTTCAGAACATCGTACTTTCGTGCCAAACGCGAACCTCTACTTACAGGAGGTCGTTCGGCATTTGGATGCACAGCGGGTCCGGCTGGCTGAACCGGCGAGTAACTAGTACTGGGCACATCTTGATGCCTACCAGTAGAAGCCTGAAGAGTAGTCGCCGGGCTAAGATCTGACAGCGGAGGCTGGCCTGTCGCCGGGCAAGACTGGTTGTGATACGAACGAGGCGGCTCCCCCCGATCCAGCAGCACGAACGGCGGTGGAGGTAGAGCCGAGGGTGCCGGATGGGTCTGCGCGTGCTGAGATCTGCGCTGAGCCTGCTGCCTGGTCTCGGTAGCGTGCACGGCTTGGCCACAAATGCCGGCTGACGTACCTCGATGACCGGCGCGGCTGTGATTCTGCTGACGTTGACGTCGGCTGGAAACATTGGGGAGGTCTGCCTGGGGTTCCCCCTCATCGGGGGTCATATAGGGCTTTACCAGCTCCACGGTGTTAACCGAAGCGTACCCTTGATTGTCGCTCGAAGAGTCA
This sequence comes from Viscum album, assembly GCA_963277665.1. NCBI lineage: Eukaryota > Viridiplantae > Streptophyta > Magnoliopsida > Santalales > Viscaceae > Viscum > Viscum album. The sequence continues at coordinate 594,175,412 of OY728159.1, read as the reverse complement.
TCCACCGCTGGGCGGATTCTGGGAGGAATGTCCATTTCGGGAGGCATAAAGTCGCCAAGAGTGCGGGATGATGACGGCACTGGCAGTGCACGTTGCTTCTTCTTGCGTCGCCACTGCTTGCCCTTTTGGGCAGAGGTCGACTGGGAAGACGATGCTGAGGCATCGGCTACTTCTTCTGAAGGTTCCGACAGCTTCATGCGTGCCCGGATGATACCCTGGGCACGAACGACGGTTTTTCGAGCCATCCAGTTGTCGTATTTCTGGGACCCACGGCTAGGGACCTGCTGCCACTCACCCTCGCTGTCACTGCCGATTTCCGATCCCGCAATGACGCCTGCCACTTGTGCTGGCGCTGGGCCCAACTTGACTATGTTGTTGTTGACCTGGTCCTGAAGCCAGTCTTTAAACACATAGCATCGCTTCAGGGTGTGCCCCAGGATCCGATGATAAGGGCAGTAGTTGGGGTGATCGGTGAGATGCGCCTCTGCCGGCCTTCTGCACTCAGGCAGACGCACGATCCCTTGCTCTAGAGCACTTCAGAAGTAACCAGGGACCTGATTTTCGTTGAACGAATAGGTATGGTACTTTCTTTCCGGGTAAGGAGCCCTGGGGGCCTGGTCCTATCGAGGGACCGGAGGGGCCTGCCGAGGAGGCGGCGCCTGGTTGTCTCGCCTAGGTGGCGGTGGCGCATTGCGCGGGGGAACCTGTCGGTTCTGAGGAGGTCGCTGCTGGGCAGGAGCATGCGCTTGAGGTGGAGGACCTCTGCGGGGTTGCGGGGGTGGTGCCGCCGGTAGCAATTCCTGCTGCCTCGGGGCTTCTATTTGAGCCACCGCGGCGGGTTCAGCCCTGGCGGCCCTCCTGGCTGGGATCATAGGGAGCAGAAAACATGCCTGACTAGCCTGTTGCAGGGCCTCCTCGAGGCGATGGGCCTTATCCGAGAAATCTCTGAACCCTCCAGGGTAGCTCTGGGTAATCAAGGAGGGTACCAGCTCTGTCTTGACGTTACCCACACACATCGTCAGTAATTGCTCCTGAGTCAGTGGCATGTCGAGGGAATACGTAAGTCCTTTCCACCGGGCGATGAAGTCTGCAACCCGCTCATCAGGCCTCTGTTTGCACTTGAAGAGGTCCGCAATGCTGGTCTTTCGCGTGGTGGAGCTGAACTGGTATAAGAACTGCCGGAGAAGATCCTCCCAACCGGTCACTGATCCGATAGGGAGCTGGCTGTACTAGACGAATGCCGGACCTTCCAATGTCTGTACAAAACATCGGAGCATAGCGACTTCTTGCTGAGCCGGGGTCCCCAGCATGGGACCACACCTGGACGAGAAATGAGCCAAGTGCTGGGGTGGGTCCCCTGTCCCATTAAACGGCGAGAAGGTGGGGTTCCCAAAACCCGGAGGCGCGGACATATCATCCACCCACGCGGGATAAGGCTTGCCATCCGGTGGGACCGCCAACTGCCGTGTTTCCAACGCCTCGAGGCGGGCTTTGAGTGCCGCAATAAGGTCCTCCGGGTGGGGGTCCCTGTCTTGACGGGGATCCCTAACCACAAGCACATTGCCAGGTTCTTCAACATGGTAGATGGCTTCGGACGCTCGCGGGTCAACTGGCTGGACGACCTGCTGGGCTACCGGGGGAACCCGGGATGGATTCTTCAGATTGCCCTGTCGCTCAGGGGGGTTTGGCGAGACATATCGCGCCCTCTTACCGTATGTTCCGGCTTCCGCCCTGTCCGCGGCAGTAGCATGATCAAGGTTTCCCGGAGGCATCTCACCGGGGGAAGTTGTTCCTGCCCCTGCTGCCCCGGCCTGGGATTACCATAGTCGGGTCGTCGCTCCGCGGCGCGTTCAGCCAAGAGTTCGTCAACCAGCCTCTTCTGCTCAGCGAGATGCTGGCGCAACGTGGCCTTCTCAGGATCCTCTTCTATTTTCTGCACAGAGGCGGACGGGTCGGAGTGCTTGACGGTTCCGACGTGCTCTTTACCTTTGCCGGTGTTTCGACTGAGTACCAGCGACTCGGTGGGTACGGGCAGGCCTAGCAGGTTCCTCTGCTGACGGGTGACTCTCCCTGATGGGTCGAGTAGTGGCGGTGTACCGTCTGGGGGGAAGTCTCCATCAAGGAGTTCCAGTTCGTCTTCCCTGTCCACAATGTCGGCCATGTGGACCGCGATTCCCCTCGAGGGCATGTCCTCGATGTTGCAGAGCGAATCGGGTTGTCGTCGAATAGGATCGAACAGAAGGGCAGCGTAGTGTCCCCAGCCACGGACTTGAACATGGGGGGTGGCTTCCCCGACGATTCTGCAGAGTGCTTTACGACTCTGAACGCATTTTCGTTGAAGGGCGCTCGGGTGACCTGGCGACTCAGGGTGCTGGAATGCAAGAAGTGCGGCTGCATCGATCAGGTGGCATTGCTCGCCGATCTCTTCGAAGTGCTCACGACTTCTGGGGTACTCCACCCGTTCAAAACGGAGGCGATAGTGTGTCGCCCGCAGGGTTCGACAAAGGCATCCCACTTCTTTAGGGGTAAGCGACTCGGGTACGCGGAAATTCAGCGCCGCCGTGGGCCAGAACTTCTCCGGGAAATAGTCCGCTGCAAGAATACTCTAGAAGCTCCTGGGTTCGTCCTCGGGGTTCGGCCCTACATTACCCCACTCATCAACCGGGGGCGGCTGAGGGACCGGTAGCGGTACCGAGGCGGACCTCTGGGATAGCAAACTCGGCGGTGGAGAATACGGCGAGCGAGCAGACTGGCCACCGAATTCTGGGCCTTCCTCTGAAGAGTGAGGTGACCTGACCACAATGTCGCGATAGGACGGGCTAACAGCCACTGCTTCGGGTACGGGAATCGCCGTTACCGGTGTCCGGTCATGTCGTGGCTCTACCATCGTTGACCCTCAAAACAGCTCCTCGTGATCCCGAGTGGAGGTAGAGGGCGCTTCGGGTGACGATGGCGGTGGCCGCGTGGTCGAAACCTGCGGAATTCCTAGGATTTCTTCCTCCTGGATGTACCTGTGGAGAGAGACGGGAATCCGGTGGACCTCAAATTCTGGGAGAACGAGGCTGACACGTCTGGTTCCTGCCCCAGTCCTTGATACGGAGGAGCTGGGAGAAGGTTCCATCGCTGAATCGCATTCCGCTTCCGAATCGGAGAAGCGGGCAGGTTTGATCTCCGCCTAGGCCTTCCCAGGATTCTTCTTGTGGCGGCGACGACCCGCTCTTCTGCCTCTGGGTGGCTCTTCGGGACAGGGTTGACCCCTATCAGGCAGCCTTGGGGCGGTGCTGGCGCCGTGGCGGAGAGGGCCCCCACTTGAGACAGCCGGGGTGCGAGGGGCACCAGGGGAAATGCCAAAGGGTACATGGGGAGGACCTCCATGAACAGTACCCATGTGGGCGGGGCCTCTGTTGGAACTGGCAGGAGCATGGGGAAGACTTCCATGGTCGATGCGAGTGGAGCGAGGCTGACCTTCACTCCTTGAGTTGCTGGGGCGAGGAGGACCTTCGCCAGTTGCAGAAAGGACGTAGGGGGGACCCCCACGTGGGAGAAGGACAGGATGGACGGTGCCTTCAGAAGGATGGGCTCCATACCCTGTACAGCGGGCGCGGGAAACGTTTCCGCGCTGAGCATCACTGCCACGGGGCAGGTCTTCCTGCAGGATGGGGGCAGCACGAGGCATGCCTCCATGACGAACCTCGGAGCGGGGAAGGCCCACGCTCTGTGGAGTAGTGGTACGGGGAGGACCTCCGTATGGGGTGGCATCACCGCGGGTTAGCTCGCGGCGATCACTACTTGGCCCTGCAACCCGGAGAGTAAACCCAGCCTGCCCGCGGGGCGGTTGGGGTCTCGATCCTGGTTGGGCGAAGGGGTGCTCTTGCTCAATGTACGCGGGGGCTTCATAATGTACATCGGCGGTGGCTCGGGCCACTGTAGCTGTCGACGTGGACGCGCCTAGGCGAGCTTCCTCAGCCCGGGCCCGGCGCTGACGTCGGGTCAGGCGGGCCGGTGCAGGCGGTGCAGGGACGTAGTCTGCCTGCTCTTCCTGCGGGGCCGGACGACGGCGCCGACGTGGCCGGACGGGAGCTCTCGCCTGGGGGCCCTGGGTCGGGGCCCTGAGCGGACTGAGCCGGACAGCGCCCGCCTCTTCAGCGTAAGGCGAAGAGTCGTCAAGGCGTTCCGGAGATAGGCTCCCGAAACGGTTGAATGTCTGGGTGGGGAGCAGGGGCTCCCTGCGCGGCCGGTTAGGGCGGCGTTGACGGCGGGGCCTGGAGGCCTCCATGTCCAAGCGGGCCATATCCCTAGTCGGGATGACCCCTTCCTCCTCGTACCTGCGCACGAGGCTGTTGATCACCCTTCGTTGGATGACCTCTGATGGGGAAAGGGGACGCGGACGTCCCGTATTCCGTGATGCTGCAGCCGTCGTGGCGGTGGTGGCGCCATGTGGAGTGACCGTCGTGGTGTTGCCCCTGCCCTTGCGCGGGCGAGGAACGGATGGTGACCGCATCTCTGAAATAGCAACCTGGTTCCTGGCAAGCGAAGGGATCAACTCATCAGTACTGAGAGGAAAAGGATTGACAGCCAGTGCCCCAACGTTCTTCCATCCTCCACTTCTGTGAGAAGGATCCACGCCAACGTGCTGCGGAGCAGAGTGCCCCACGTTCGACTACCCCGACTGCCGGTGAGTTTCACGACAGGCCCGCCTTTGCGCGGCGGGACCAGGCAACAGATATCTGGATCCGGTGACACGTCAATCTACTGGTGTCTCGAATGCTACTAATCTCCATGCTGAGTAGAAGAATTTCACGTTGGGTTCACCATTTCTGTTTCCGACGCTTTCACCGGGGCGCACGCGCATCCGTCCGTCAGGGGGGGGGGGACGCGCGGCTTTGTTGCCCCGCATTCCCGCTTTCCAAAGGCAGGCGGCATTCGTTCCTTGTTCAGGTACGTCTGCTCCTTGATCGAAACGAGATGATGGGATGTCGGTTCTTCTTTCCGTGGATTCCTCCTCAGAACTCGTCACCTAGTCCGGGTCTCCCTCATTGATTTAATACGTAGTTCGTGAAACTCTTCCCAGTTCCATGTTTCCATGGGCGCCGGTTAATTACGCTGCTTCTGTCGGGACATTCCAAAGGGTCCAGTCAGGGCAGCAACCTTCGGTCAGGGGAGTAGTCACGTTGAGGCATCAGTAGCGTGTCTGGATGCTGGGGTACCTGGCATGTCTGTCTGTTATCCTTGACCACAAGGCTTCTCGAGGGCGTGGAAGCCCGAGGCATCCCACATCGAGCGTGGGGAATTACATGTCATAGACACGTATCTGAGGTTTTCCTCAGCTTCTCGTGTTCAACACAGGGTATGCCGCGAGTTTAACGTCTAGCGGAGACAGATGAGAGTGAAATGGGACCATCGCAGGGGGGCGACAGTGAAGTTGGGCTTGAGCCTGGAAGAGGCTTCCTACGTATCCCCGTGGCAGGGAATCAAAGTCCGCGTAGTTCGGGAGGGTGCCGGTAAACCGACGTGAAGCTGGACCTTGGTCCGAGGGGAGTTGGGCTTGAACCTCTGGGAGGATTCCTACGTACCATGCCTTGACATGGATCAAAGTCCTCGTAGTTCAAATGGGGTTTCGCCGGTGAACCGACGTGAAAGAAGACCTTGGTCCACTAGTGGTGGGCTTGAACCTCGTGGAGGCTTCCTACGTACCATGACTTGACATGGATCAAAGACCTCGTAGTTCAGGTGGTTGGGTCGCAATGGCTTACCACTTGACCAGAGTGCAGTTTAACGTCATGCTGGACGTAGGTAGAACACGACGTGAATTGGGTGATGGGTGGGCTTGAACCTCGTGGAGGCTTCCTACGTACCATGCCTTGACATGGATCAAAGACCTCGTAGTTCAAAGGGGAATGTAGTTTAACGTCATGCCAGACGAAGATGGGACCCGGCGTGAAGAAACGACGGGTGGGTGTGTCGGTGAACCGACGTGAAAGTAGACCTTGGTCCACTATTGGTGGGATTGAACCTCGTGGAGGCTTCCTACGTACCATGCCTTGGCACGGATCAAAGTCCCCGTAGTTCGTTAGGATGGATGGGTCGCAATGGCTTACCACTGGACCGGGGTGCAGTTTAACGTCGTGATGGACGGGGGTAAAACTCGACGTGAATGAACGACCGAGCAATGTGGCTTGAACCTCGTAGAGGCTTCCTACGTACCATGCCTTGACATGGATCAAAGACCTCGTAGTTCAGGTGGTGGGTCGCAATGGCTTACCACTGGACCAGAATGGGACCCGACGTGAATGAGCGACAGGTGGGCTTGAACCTCGTAGAGGCTTCCTATGTACCATGCCTTGACATGGATCAAAGACCTCGTAGTTCAAATGGGGTGGTTTTGTCAGGGTCGGTGCTCACTCTAAGCCCACGTGAGTCATGCTCGGTGTGAGAAACAAGAGGTTGCATGGACCTGACGATCACGTCGCGAAGGGTGCGTCCGTGAGAAGCGAAGAGGGGATTACGCGTTGGGCGGCCCATGGTGTTGGGACTTACTCCAGGATGGAGGCCCATGGCACGACAAAGCGCGGGGAAGATGGACCTTGGTCCGACGATGGGAGGTGCCTCGTTCCCTATCACGTCCTCCACTGACCTTGGTAGTGGGGAAGTACCGAGATTCACGGGTGCAATCATCCGTACCAAAGGTTAGGGACTTACGCTCTGAGGCGACCCTTCCCCTGCGAACATACACCACTCCGACAAGGAGGATCTCATTCCATGTGCGGAAGAGTTCCATTCCCGTGGAGACGAGTGGTGTAATGATTGTTCGAGCTGGGGGGACCCTTCGTGAGGGAGACGAGGTTGGGTCACAGTTTAACGTCATGTGTTGAGGACGTGGTTCTTGGCAGTTTAACGTCCTGCAGCTCAGACGAGGTGGGTTCACTCCACACCCCTAGGGCATACATAACCGGTACCCTCTGGTCATTGGGGAAGGGAAGGTGTCGGTAAGGCCATGGTAAAGGGGGGTCGTGGGAGGAACCACCGAGGGGTCCACGTTAGCGTGGCTATGCGAAGACGCAATAGCCGTTAGCGTGCCTATGCGAAGAAGCATTAGGCGAAGCAACGCTACGGGAGGTGTTTTCCATGGGACTTTGAAATCACATCGTGAAAACCTGGAGGGTCGCACGGAAAGAGGAATCGCTAAGCAGAGGAGTGTGCTTCGCGAAGTGGGGTTCCTTGGCCTTAGCATGGGGCATAGGTGGGAGTGGTAGGTGCTTCGCGAAGTGGAACAGTGTTCGCGGAGCACTGCCTCGCGAAGAAAGAGTGGTTCGCGAAGCAGGGTCCTGCGAAGTAGTGTACTTCGCGAAGTGGAGCGATCCTGCCTTAGCATAAGGATTACTCGTATGGGTTGGGTGTTTCGCGAGGCACAAATGCTCCGCAGCTGCCCGGGTTCCCTTGGGAATCCCCTTCCTTTGCGAACGCCCTTGAGCTTCACGAAGGGCATCCCTCTCGAAAGAGGGGCTCAAAACGAAACAAATCAGAGTCGTCTCGCGAAGTAGAAATACCTCGCGGAGCTCATGATTCCCGGAGAAAAGCGTGCTTCGCGATTCGGGAGAGGAGAAGCCGAAAGGTCGGATTGTCCGTCCGTTGGACTCAGGGGGAGTCGAGTATTTATAGGGAAGGGGCGCCGCGAAGCAGGGCTCGCGCGCCGCCTTCGGGGCTTCGCGGCGGCTCGCGAACGTCAAACGGGATCGCGGAGGATTACCGCCTCTGGAGCTTCGCGGCGGCTCGCGAACGTCAAACCGGTTCACGGAGGCTTACCGCCTCTAGAGCTTCGCGGGGCCGCCAAGGTTGGGACGCTTCGCGGCGGGGCTTCGCGGCTGTGCTTCGCGGCTGTGCTTCACGAGGCAGCGCGCCGGCTGTCTTTTTCGTTCCTTCCTTTCGGGCCACATTTTTGGCGCCAACAGGCGTATATTTAAGAAACAATATATATCAAAAGATTGACACTTGTTTATGTCAATTCTCAAAGTGAAATTACTTTCAATCACCGGCATTATATTAATTGGTAAAAATATAATCTATTTATACTTCCAAACAATTAAAATGTATAATTTTAAAATATAAATTATTTTGATTAAAAAAGTTTTTTCAGTTAAAATATAATATTTTTCACTGTCCACCCAAATATGAAAGTGATCAGAAAATCTCTAAAAATTTATTGAAACTAAATTATTATGTAACAATTTTAAATAAGTGGTTTATTTTTTCAAATTTAATATATAAGAGTTTCAAATATTGTATTTAAAAAGGGTTCTCCAATAGAAGGTAGTAAAATTGGATTTTTTTTGAAAAATACATCATTTATATGAAAAAAGGTATTAGTTCTTACATTATGTCTAAGAAACTCATAATATGGATTCTAAAATTACAAGGATTATATAAAGTTCAAAATTCAGTTAATACTATTCATAATCTCTTTTGAACGGCTATTTTGGTAAGTCATGGTGCGCTTGAACTCAGTGTTGCATATAGTGCAAGTTATTGAATTACATTGAAAAATAATGTACTATGAAATCTTGGGGTGTTACGGTTCTCATGATATTCAAAGATGGTGTGTTCTGTAGGGAGATATTCTTCCCATGGTAGATTTGTTTTACTCTTCACTATGGGTTAGACACCGTAATAGAAAGATAATGATAAGGAGGAATACACTAAGGGGTTTAGAATTTAGATTTTGTTGGCCCACCCTCTTTAGGGATTATATAATTTAGGTGGTTGGGTGTGATATGTACTAAATGATTTGAAATGTTAGAATAAAGATATATATTTATTTGAATTGAGTTTTAGATATTGATATTTTTCCTGTTTGGGGTTTATATTTTATGAAATTATTTCCATTTATAATAAAAAAATAGAGCATATTGGTGGATTTAGACTATTTAAATAATTTGTTACAAATAGTGTCAATTCTAAACAATCAAGAAAATAATTTTTCTAAATTCATTTAAAAGAAAATATTTTCTAAACATTGAGTTCCCAAGGAATTCATTAATGATAATGGTACCAAATTCAAGAACTATAAATTACCAAAATTAATTAAAATTCATGGTTGTGTGTAGAAAATAGAAACCACTTTCCACACGCAGTTAGGTATGAAAATTGGAATCTCAAATAGGGAACTTCCACAGATAATGTGATAAAAAATTATATTTCGTGGAAGGATTGTTCTTTGAAATAATATGGGGCCTCATTGAATTATAGAACTACAGTAAATAATATCATTGGTCTATTTTATAATGACTTATTTTGGGAAACTCATTTCACTTCTATAAGGACCTATAACTAAAACTTTTCGTGTATGAAATCCTTAACTTTTGATCTTAAAACTACAAGTGATATATTATTATTATACATTATTGATATAGAATATATTTTAATTGAATTCAATGAAATTAATATGATTTGAAAACAACAAACCACATATTTTTATAAATCACTATTTCAAAACATACATTTAAATGTTTTTCAAAAAAATTAACATTTGGATTCCACACATAGGTTATTACATAGAAAATTTAACTCCAAATAATCATTACCATAAAAAACCCTTAGTGTCTTATTAAAATGATATATTGAGTTAGTAATTGGGGAAAATATCAATTAATGGTTGTGAACAACAAGTATAGAATTAATTTTATGGCCAACCAAAGTGCTTGGTGATTTTTTTGGGAATAGATCATTAAAAGAGCCTAATTAAAGATATAAAATTTAAAACATTATGTGATTCATTCATTGGTTCTCCTTGAAATTTTAATTTATTTTTGTTTTTATTTTTTAATATTAATAAACTTATTATTTTTCTTCGCATACATATAGATTTTATTATTTTTTTGAAAAATAAAAGCCTTTAATGACTTAAATATACGTTTATAATTCATGAAAATTTTGAGAAATATTGATTTTTATTGAGTACATAAAGGGACTTTCAGGAGGATCTACCTTGAATCACCCGCCATCTTAATCCATACTCCATTTACATTTTAAGTTAAATTTTTTTAATTATCAAGTCATTCTATTTAATGTTTTCTTGTATAAAAACTGAGTAACAAGAAGGAAAGATCAACGAAAAACGGGATAATTTTCAAAGAACAAAAATGATTAAAGACATTAAATCAACAGATATTTTATTTAGTACTTAAAAATTTTCTACTCTTAAATTTCTAGAAAATACTGTTGTGGATTTTAGGAATTAATATGACTAAATTTTTAATAAAATTGTTTGTTAAATAATAAAATAACTCACCAATACTACTATTAAATACTATTCCTTTATTAATTTGTATACTAAATCAATGAAATGTAATTTTTTTTGGATTTTTTTTTTAAAATTAAGCCTTTATTTATATTTATTTAAAAATATCATTATATGTATAACTTTTAATTTATAAATTATCGTCATAGAACCCTTTTGATGATTTTGAAATTAGCTATTTAATATATGTGTGTGGAACCATGTTATTTTTTTCCATCCATTATTACAACTTAAACACACTTTATCACTACTATCTTCAAATTTTTCTAAAACATAAATTTTATTAAATTTTTATCCACCTTGAAGTTCAAAAGAGGTGAAAATATTGAGTTTTAAGAGTTTGAGATGGGTCTCTGTGTGTGATAAATTTTGTTTGATCAATTCCATGTCAAAATATCCCTTAAAATATTTTAAAATATACTAATCTTAATGGTCACATTTTTTTCTTTGGTTGTAATACTTTATTTAAATTGATTAAAAATTCACTGTTTTGAGTGGTTGATCATTTCAATATATCCATGGGCTTTATAACGTAACATACCTTCATGTATTTGTTGAGAGATATTTATTTTTTGTTAAATCATGAGAGTATTTAATATAATTCTAATTGAATTGAAAATTTTTTATTAATGTTTAACTAATAAAAAAATATTTCAAGGGGTATAATAATTAACTCTTAATACTCATATAAATTTATATATTTAATGCTAAAAATAGTGGATGAGACAATTATACTTCTTTTTAATTAGTATACTAACTCATCTAGTTTGTTATTCTTAATTTTCATATGCACTAAAATACACATGATTGGTCACTAAAAGAGAAATAAATGTTTATAATAATAATTCAATACAAAATAAATTTTCTTCATATCCATTCAAAATATTCAAATCCAATCATATTTAAAAAATGAGAAAAAAAATTTTCACAGAAAAATCTTCATTTTTAAATATTAATCACAATTACTTGAGAAAGTTCTTGGGGAAAATATTTTATCAAATAAATTCCTTATGAGCATAAAAATTCATTAATTTTTTTTGTAATTACCCTATATTTAATATTATAAATTGATTTCTTAAGGGAAAAAACATAATGAGTTTTGTAGAATTTTATTCAGATTTATTTTATGTGTGTTTTTTATATTATTTTTGAAAAAATATAGTATATCATAGGATAAAATTATATTAATTTGATATATTTTTCAATTATTATCATCATGGAGTTATTAATTTAATTATTTGAATAATTTATGAAGATTTTTTGTTTATATGGTAACAAAATGATGAAATAATTTTTATTTTTAATAGACTATATGTTTATAATAAAATACATTATATAATTTTTGAAACATTTAAATATAATAATATTTTGGAGAATATTTTAAATGGAAATTATCATTTTGATTGATTATCTATAATGCTAATTTTTTTTAATATTCATTTTTAGAAATAATTTTGATTCTTCCACTAAAGTGTAGAGTTTATTGATTTCTTTTGTTTTTATAATTGATAAATTTCATAAAATATCTGTAATTCTTTGTAGGTGGTTCATTGTAGTATGGTTTCTTTATATTTGTTCGTAAATTTTTTTGGGAATCTTCATAAGGATTATTATTAATGGTATTCTTTGAGAGGCCACATCATAAGTTTACCACTCCACCTTGAATTGTTGTTAATAACCCCATGAGGTTAAAACTACAATGTTGGGAAACTTCTTAATTTACAGTAATCCATTTTCCTACACACCTTTTTTGTGTATCTAATAAATTTCATAATGATCCAAAATCCCAAGTAAATTTTGTAGATTTTATTCCACACTACTGTAGGGTGACATCAGAAATCAAATAAGGTTGGAATCATTGTAGGGCTGACATATATTGTAAGGTTTATACATTTAAAGAATTGTGATATTTGATTCTATGATTTTAAAAATTATACATTGTCACTTAATATATCATTGTGAAATAAAATAAACATGGATTGAGATCATGATTGAAGAACTGAATAGCTGAGGGATATCATAGAATATTCCCAAGTATTATTAAATAATAATAATCATCATGTTATAGTTTTTAAATTTTTGGGGTTGATCTACTCATGTTTATATGAATGAGATGATGAATCTAGATTGGATCCATTTTGATAATAATGATTCTAGGTTGGATTTTTTTCTAGCGAGATGCAATTAATTTTTTTCATTTTGGAGGATTGGCACATTATAAATAAAATATGGTGGAAATTAATTAATGGACAAGTGTGGAGACATGAAAATTTATATTGATGGATCATCAATCATTCCCTTGTTCGGATGTATAATAGAGCTTCAAGAGGTGAAAATATACATTGAAGATGTGATATTTCTTCCCCATTGTATTTTTTTATGTTTTAATGGATTGTTCGATTTAATGAACTCAATGTAGTATATTTATCAAAATATAATTTTTTTTAATCTTGGAGGAATGATATTTTTTATCCTCTTCATTCACATTAATTTTTTTCTTTATAGGTCCTTTATATTATGTATTTTAATTAATTTTAATCCTTTTAATATTTTTACGATTCATCGTTTTTTCCACGCTGATTAAAAATCAAAAAATATTAATGGAATGTTCCTTCTAAATTCACATAAAATGATTTTTTAAATAATAAATAATATCTCATTCCATTATTTTTCGTAATTGTGTTAGTTTTAATAGTTAAAAACATGAAAATACCAAATCATGTATATATTGAATCCTTTAAAAAATGATATTAGTATTAGTTTATGGAATTTGGTCTAGATAAAAATCATTTTACGCAAATAAAGAAATATCATTCTACGTTCATGAAATCAAAATTTTCATAAATCATTGATCACATTATTTTGGGTTCATATAATTTAATCCATGTTCAGTAAGAGTATTTCTAACTAGGTTTCGATTTTTAACATCCCACATCACTTCATTACATAATAATCAACTACTTTTACTGTTTCTATTAGTTTTTGTGATGTTATTTCTTGTTTTGGGTTCATTTATTTTATCAAACACACTTTACCTTCCCAACATGTTTGTCCTTTCTCATCCTATATTGGTGTTAGTATTAAAAAAGTCAAATTTTCCAATTACACTAGTCATTAAAAGAAATAACTTACCAATAAGTATCATTGGATACTATTAGGGTCACCAATTAATTATGTTCCTTATATAATAAAATATTTGTGAATATATATTTAGCATGACCTACATGTTTAGATGATTCAGGTCTTGAAAAAATTATATTTACAAGGAATCTCACACTTATTAGTAATTCAATTTACTTTTAAATTATTAAAAATTATGTATACTTCAGATGCATATTAAATTAACATCTATTACATCACAAGAAATATTTATTATTTCATGTATTATTTCTTTATTTATGAATTCCTTCAATGATTTAATTTATGAATCTCTATTTTATTATTTTATTTATTTAATTAAATCAGAATAATAAAAAACAAATTATAATATTACATGTTATGTGATCATTGCACATGATGCACAATAACATGTCATGAAAGTAATGTATGTCATAAACCAAGTAACATTTTCTTATAAATCCAATATATCATGAATTTTATACACATAGTGCAAGATTTACACATATTTTAATTTCTACATGATGAGAATTGTTTAAGATAGGATAAAAATTGTTATATTTGGGGAATCGTGAACTATTGAAATTTTTTAAGCCCAAAAAGCACCTATGAACAACATTTGAACCATCTTTATTGTCATTCAATGATCAATGATACCATACAGAGTCTATAGATTGATGGTCATCCTTCAACATTGAAGGAGATCCTAGATACTAGGTAATGGAACAAGAATTTGTGTTACACAAGGTCTTTCTAGTATTATATACATTTTTATTATGCAATTTTTATTTATGTTGTCCCTATTATTCTCTCATTACAAGGATGATGGGGTTATCCCTCTTTACTCTGGAGTTATGTATCAAATGGGTGTAGGTTCTATTGGACTTATTTCTTTTATCATTATCAATATATTTTGTATTTCCATTTTTCACTAAATCAATTTACAATTTCATTATTTTATTTTATTTTGAAAATTACAATATAAATATGACAGAAACATTATAAATTGCACAATTGGTTACCAAAATAATTGCATTCCCATTTTCACATTCACTGAGACTAGAATTAAAAATTGTATTGAGAATAACTCAGTTGGTAAAATCCCATATAGTAATGGAATGAAGGAAAAAAGGGGATTGTTTCATGGGGAGGGGATACCATGACCATTGGGTCTCTTTCTTCTTGACTCTAAAACCAATAATAGATAAATAAATATAATTTATAAATATCCAATTACATATGAAACCTGAAACTATAAAACCCTAGCATGATATAAAATCCAATTTCAAGCCAAATAATAAATCTAATCCCTCTTCAATTTTTTATCTCATTATATTATTTCCAAAACCCAAATACGATTCTTCACATTATTCCTCAATTTAATCAAATAAACTATTTTGAAAACGTAAACAAACTAATTCACCGCCTTTGTGGGTTCAGCCTTGAACATATATAATACTACATGAAAATTAATTGAGTTTCATAGTTTGGGTATTTTTAAATTTAAATTTTAATTAAAATTTTAGGGAAATAATAATTCCCTTTGGGCCTATCAAGAAATGTCTTCTTTTCCAGGGAAGGTTAAAAGTTATTTTTTTGTTTCATTGTTTTTTATTTTTATTTTAATATTTAATTTTAATTTCCTTTTTACACTTGTGGTTTTATGGTGTTGTTTTCATGGTTTTAAATATTATTATTGATGAAAACATCTGTAAAAAGGAAAAGAAATTTTCTATGTCAATTAAAATGTTTAGAAAATCCTAAGAATGTATAAAGTTGAAACCATCATGGATATACAAATAAGCCAACCAGCTAAGGGATTTTTGCAAAGATTCGAAGGATGGAGGATGATTACAGAATACGAGTGTCCATAAAAACATTTGAAACCAAGCATCCTAAAACCACACATTTAAAAAGAAATCAATTTTAAAGAAAGACAATAATACATTCATTAATCTCAAACTATGTTCAATTCACCATACTACTTTATGAAGATCTAAACACATATAAAAGAAACTTCATCATGCTTTGTGACAAATTATAATTGAAGAATGTTTCATGTCACATAGAAAGGCTTCATCTCTTTTGATTTACACTATGAGAGAGATCTCAATAGTGGATTAAAATATTTCTATTGAATCCCATAATGATATTGCTTGAGATAATAAGAAAATTTTTCACCATATTCATCCCACAATAAAAATAAATAGACATGTGGGAAATATTCTAAAAAATATAAATTTGATGATGTATATATATATTCATCCTATGAATGATATATAGATATGACAAAAAAACCATCCATAATGAAAGAGAATTGTGGATATTAATTCAAAACTTATATAAGGGTTTTCTACCTAGAAATATGTTAATTATTGATAATGCAGTTGGAGGATCATTACTAAAGAACTAACCTGAATATAGATACAACATCATAGATGAAATGGTTAGCAGTATTTTCAAGTATAAAATAGGAGTGTCGCAATAAATAGGCATCTGTACAGTCAAAAGCAATGACTGGATATTAGAATAAATAGAATTTGTAATAAAAAAGGTGGACATGGTGAATAAATAGTTTCAAAAATACCAAGTTACATTTATATAATAGGAAAATTATGGGGATTATGTTTGTGTTAATAAATTTTAGGGTTTTAGGAATCAAAAACAATAAGCAAAATGAAATCAATAAAGACCCCAATTTTACCAACTTGAATTAATAGAAGGGCTCACCTTACGAAGCTAGATCCATTTGTTAGAAGAGACATTGGCTACATTCCTGACCACAACTGAGGTTGTAGACATGGAAATTAAATAAGATTCAATGAACAAAAAGTCTGCATTGCAAAATTGTACCATCAAGATGGAAAAATTTATAACTACCTTAGACATATTCAAAAGGGAGTACATCCATGATTCATTGATGTATTCTTACATAACGATTTAAATTTTTTATATCATCAAAGTGGAAAGAAAAAATAATTACATGGTATATAATTTCTTGGATAGTAACTAGTGGAATAATGTGATGAATAATTAAAAAATAGAATGGAATAAATCGATGAAGATGTTAAAGAAGAAAAACCATAGTAAAAACAATTATTTCCATTTCTAAAATGAATTGATAAATTAATGAACAATGCATAAAAATGTAAATTTTGTGGAACCTATTAAAATAATGCATATCAATATTCCCTTAAATGATTCTATTGTGAACATGATTCCATATATAGAATTTAGAAATGTAATGGTAACCAATAAAAAGAATATAGAATAGATTGACACCATTCCACTCACACTAGAGTGTTCAGTAGTGGTATTCAATGACAAACCTAAGGATCAATTTCATCCATGTAGATTTTTAATTTCTATATTCATTGGAGATTAAAAAAATATTGAAAATATTTGTGTGAATTAGTTGATAGTGTCAATACCATGTCATACATGACTTCCTCGATGCTGGGACGAGAAGGACAAATGACATGAATATATTTTTTGAACTAGTACAATAAAAATTTAAATTGCAAAGAGTACTAATCAAGTATTTACAAAACAATTTCAATAAATTTTACATCCCAATCAACTTTTTAGTGTTTGATATTGAAGAATAAAAAATTCACACTTTTTTGGTAAACCATTTTTAGACATTGGGCTTGCACTGATTGATGTCCAAAGCAATGAAATATATTTGAGAGTTTTTGGTGATTAGGTAACCTTCCAAATCGATAGGAAAAAAGAATAACTATGATATGAGAGAGGAAACTTAGTTAGGATATGTCAAAACACACGAATAGGAGGGTGTCAATAAAATAGAATAGGTACACTAGTAATTTGTTGTTGTATGAGAGGATTCATGAAGGATGAAGAAAGAAAATATGGGGACCAAGATAACTGACAACATAGGAGAAACTCAATAAATCACATTTTTGAAAAGGAAATTGTATGGATGTACATGACCATCCATTTAGTTCATCAGGATTGAGGAAGAAATACTAGATTTGGATAAAAATTATTAATAATGTATTGTCATCATGAATAATGAAGTTGTTTAGAGTGGAATTCTAGGAGATGTTATATATTGAAATTAAAAAACTATGACAATTCTTGGATCCCAGCTAGGTTAAAAAATATTTCATCATCCATCTTGTGAATAAAAAGATAAAGCAGGTAAGTAGGATCCAATAATCATAATGAAAATAGACTATGGGAGGAAATACAAGTTTTATTTTGTATTTAAAATTGTTTAGATTTTAGGAACACATTCCCTTAATTCAAATATTTTATTTCATTGATAATGGACGGTGAATTCACATGTTTATTTTAAAATTGTAGGACCATGAAGACCCAATCTGGTAGTAAATAGCAACTGACACAAAAATATTCTACAAGATAATCACATGTAATGAGAGAAGTGCACATTGTAAACTCATACAAGAATACTTTCTTCAAATATTTTTTAAGAACCAGTAAATATGTGAGTAATAATTTCATATATTTATATTTTAATAACAAAAATTAATATTCTTAGTTTTTTAACTATTAATTTCATTCCCACTCTTAATTCATTCATTAATCAATTGAACTAGGATACATAAACTACCAAACATAATTATCATGCAACGAATATTATTTTTTTTATCTAAATATGAGGATAAAATGGGAAAATATTATTAGTAATAGTCATGTGGTTTTTTATTTAAAAAATCCCAATTCTGGGGAGTATGGTAATCATTTGAAATAGATTTTTTTGAACGTTGGATATGATTTAGTATTTTGATACTTTAATTAATTGATTTAATTATTCATATCCATTTTCATGAGTCTTAACCCCAACCATTCATCTCATTTCTAATACTTCATCAGAGAAAATATTTTCCATTATTACTTTAGTATAAATATTATGAAACATGACTGTAATTTTTTCAAGAACAATCTTTTCATGTTATCAAATTATTTAATAAACACTATCACTTTAAATTTGATTGAGGAATATTTTATTACCCCTAACCCTGAGACCCACAAAAAATTAATCCATTTTTCAAACACATAGAAATAATGAAAATCCTATATAGGGAAGATCTATGTTACAAATTCACCTTATCATTTCCTTCCTTTCTATTATTATTTTTGATGATTATCAAATATAAAAGTGGGGGAGATAGAGACTGGTGGAAGGGATGAATATTTTGTAAGGAAAAAGTGTGGGGGAAATATTATTGGGATTTTAGGAAGGAATTTTGATTGTATTTATTGCATGACCACCAAAAAAAGCTGTTCTATGTCTACAGAAATTAAAAAATCCATATTACATGACCAGGGATCTTTTTGTAACTATTACAAAAAAATTTATGAGGAAATCATTTTGGGTTGGGTGGTGTCTATGATAATTGTCCCAGGAATAAAATTATGACAAATAAAATGAAAAATAATATTAATAAAATATGGGTTATCATTTATTTCATTTCCTATATTTATGATAATTCTATGATATTATGGGGGTCTTTATGACATTCATTGACCTATTTTTTATTTCCATAAGATATAGTTTAGTTAAAACCACATTCTCTAGCCTTTATTGATTTATTTAGTTTATCTACCTTCCCTATTCCTTAGATTCTTTTGATCCTAAAAGTTTAATCCATCATTATTATTTATAAATTTTATTTCTGTGGTGGTTATTTTAGATTTATTGATAACCTATGGTATGTGACACTTTCTTGATGTATATACATAACTATATTCATTCATACCTTGATGATGAGCTGAAAAATTGAAGTAAGGTGAAATTAAAAATTCAATGCACCTTAATAATGAATTGAAAATTGAATATAGGTGAATAAGAAGTCATGATTTTTAAAAAGATAAAATGTAAAATACATTATTGATTGGTAATGTTTGTAAAATGAGGAGTCGATAAATTTTCTACCCATGATACTCGAACATTGACTTTATATTTGATCAACTGTTTTTTCTTAAATTATGTTTAAATAATGTTAGTGTAATTGTCCATTGGAGTATTTTGAGTTTCTGTCCTTGAGTAAAAGTATTAATTCATGTGTGGAGGGCGTTTATTTGATCATTTACTGTATACATTTTTTTTAAATAAAATGTAGTTATTTTAATGATTAAATTGATAATTCACGCCTACAAATCTTATGTTTTATAATATTTTATAGGATGAAATAGATTATGGGAACTAACTAAAAGGATATAAACTGATAAATAATTCTATAAAAAGAAGATTTTCCATAATTTAGTATGATTATTGAGAACTTATGGAGAACATAATTGATGAACTGCGGAGAAAAGAGACTTTTAAAGTTAAAAATTGACTTTACACATCATGTAATAATTACACTACATTTACCATTGAAATTCATGAATGTAATTCATGTCATGAAACTTGTGAACTATCCCCATAAATATTACATATTTTTAATTTAATTCACATAGTGCAATATTTACACAACATTTATGTAATGACCCAAACTTCTATCAATAAAATTCATCTCAGTCTAATTAAATGTCTTATTATGTGAAATGGTTATATAACATATACACTGCATTGGTTTTTTGTTTTGGATATTAAAATAACATTATGAATTGTGATTGTTTCTAGTACATCATTGAATAGTGATCACATGGTTTTTATAAATATAGGGATTTAACAAATCCAATTTACTCAGACAAAGGAAGAGATGACCTCATCTAGTAGACTTACCTCATACGAATCCCATTATTCAGAGCTCCAAAAAGAGGTGGTTTCATTGTGTTTCACTATTGACCAAGCCTAAGTGGAGCTTCAACATGTTAATCTCGAACTGAACCACCTATGTGAGAAGTGGAAGGTGATAGAGATACCACTCGAGTAATGTTATCCAAGCCACCCCAAGAGTATGTCACCATCTCACACCATACCCATTGTTCTTATACAGGTGTTATAAGGGGTTTTGTAACAAGACAATAACACTTTTATTATGTGCAATATATTTGTATAAAATAATGAATATACATTCATTTTATTATTGTTACATTGGAAATATTCATTAAAGAAAAAATAATATTTTTTGTTAATATTAAACTAATAAATCTATTTTGATTAATTAATAGATTTTTGAATTAAATAATATTTAAATAAAATGTTATTATAATTAAATTAATTTATTTAACTATAAATGATCGTATAATTTTTATGAATACCATTGTAATTTTTATTAAGGGTTAAAAGTGATTTTTGTCAAAACCCATGAATTTTCGATAAATGTTGATTGATATTTTAAAAGTAAAAAATCACATATTTAGAAAATTATTAATATGAAATAAATTTTTCTTTTTTATTGAAGACATCAAAATTATCCAACAATCAATTCTTCATAATTTTCTAAGACAATCGAATTTTTGGGTAAAAATTAAATACCTTGTAAATATCTAATGTGTTTAAGGACATCATAATGACCCAATAGTGGTGTAATAAAATACCATAAACATTTTTTTCTACAAATATATGTATTACCATTAAAATAATGTGATTTTAGGTTATTTTTATTTGTTTTAAAAAGCCTTAGTGGACCCTCGAAGACTCAAAAACCATTTTCTCTTTTTAAATTGATTTCCTTGATAGTGTGACTCACCTCCACATAAGATGCCCTATTATATTAAGAAGTTTGGCCATTTTCCTTATACAATATTTTTTTCCACTCTAATTTTTCAAAAACCATTGACAAACACCATGGTCTGGTTTGTGGTTTTGATTAGTTTAATGTGTGGTGTTCCAAAACTAAATAATAAAGAATTCCCTCTCATTTCATATATAAACCCACCCAATATCCCACTTACACTTCACTAAAAGCATTTTGAGTTCCTCCAACATCTTCCCCCCTCTCTCTAAAATTCTCCCATGTTTCCCCATGCTCCCAATAATCCTCTCTCAAGCCTCTCCAAATCCTTTGGGATCACACTTCCATGTAAGGGATTCCTTCCATTCTCATTTTATCCATGTTTCTTAATATTCTAATGCCCTTTTATTTTCAATAATAAATGTTGATGTATGATTTAATTCCTCCCCTATATTCTCCTCTTTATTTTTGAATTATGGGTAACCCCTCTATCTCCTATTTATTCCTTCCATGTATACCTGTTACCATGCCCAAATTTTGTAAGAAATTTCTCTCTTCTCATTTACATTCAAGAAATTATTTTCTATTATGAATCTAAATTCCATTAAATTTATTGGTACATGTATATATATATAACCCTATTACTTTCCATTTCATTTAAATTTTATCAGATATCCCTTTTTCTCTCAATAACCATTTTTATGAATCCGTATGTGACGTCGTTATACTGGTGAAATTACATGGAAATTTTCTAAGCCAAAGTCATTGTGTTGTGAATACCATGAAAATTTATCTATGAAGTGTATTTACCTTTTTGGAATTTTACTTATTGATAATATAGTTTCATGTATGAATTCCACATTCCTTTATCATGGAATAAATTATGATCTTCATTGATTCCCTATTTAATGATCCATGTGGAACACTTATGCATGAAAATAAATGTTTAAGCAGGGTGCGCCCTGATAGAGATCTAATTCATTGGGTAAAGATTTGTATCATGATATGCCAAGTGTGCTGAGGTTTTAATCATGATAATTCATGTGCAATTAGGGTTTACTAATGCTCCATGTAAATATATCATTGGCTCATGCTAATATCATGTTAATTCGTCTTTTCCACATTTCCATGTTGGGATAATCATGCTATATAATGCATTTATGTTATTGTTTCTTTTATGCTCCTTTGATATGATTATTTCTAAAAATTTATTGTATTCTTCTTGTTATTCCTTGTTTACACCCATACTGGGCATTATAGCTCACCCTTTTCTTATTCATATCCTCTTATTATCCCATGAAAGTCCATGTCCGAGAGAATGTAGTGGTCATGTAAATAAAATTTTCAATAGAGTTTGTGTGTTTCATATTTTAATTGATTAGGTAATTTTCCTAATCCTCAAATACAATAGTCCTCTCGATCATCCATGTTGGATAATTTGAAGAGTTTATGTATTAAATATTGTTTATGTGTGTAATAAATAGTTGGGTTATTATAGTTCGTATCAGAGGATAGGTTTAGTTATTTTTGGTATTAGGATTAGAAATCCCAAGTGAAGACTTTGATACATGACTAAGTATAATAAAAACATCCCTAAATTTTTATGAGTATTGAGATAGTGGTTTATGAATAAAATAAATCCATTTCATGATAGGAGCATGTAGAAGCAGCACTGGCACAGATGTTCCTAGGAGTGAAAACTCTAACAAGGAGTTTCAGGCTTGGCACATGGTATCCTGGTACACGACAATGGGCCTTTCAACACTATTACTTACGACCCTCCCAGGGGATATGGATTGGTAAATTCACAAGCTTAGTATGAACCATTATTAATGGAATAAAAAAGTCCCCTAATAATATATGTTAGAATGTATATCATTAATAACAAATATTGAATCCTATAGATTTATATGTTAAGGAAATAGAAGTTAGTTATAATTCATCAGTTGTTTCCTTAGAATACCATTTATGTGTTTCCCCTAACATTCTTTTTATTCCATACAATGGCCAGTAGTAGGGGGTCTCAGGCTAACAATCGATTTGAAGTCCTATGTGATGTCTGTTCTAATGGGATGCCCAATATGATGGGAACAGGAATCTAAAATGTGTCACTATACACTCTCAGTTAATGCATGCTTTGAATAGAAACATGGGTCAAGAGGAAAATTCAACCCCCCCCCCATGAATGAATAAGTCTCTATAGAGAGCATCATGAGACAAATTCCTCATACATTTAATGGTTAATTTGATTCCCTAATCACCTAACAATGGATCAACTCCATTAAAAATATTTTCTCCATTATTAAATGCTCCAAAAAAGAGAAGGTTATTCTGGATACTTATCATATTGATGGTGAAGCCAGTCAATGGTGGACATGGATAAAAAAATTCAAAGCCTGAGTAGGAGATCAAGTCTTTGAAATGGAAGGATTTCTTGAATATATTTTTTGATAAATAGTTTTTTCCGCACACCCTCCAACATAATATCGGAAGGGACTTCCTTTCCCTCAAGAAAAAGGCGAAGAAACAATTAGAGCGTACGATGAAAACATCACATTGCCTTCCCGATACACCTCTAACATTTTCGTTATCCCTTATTCAAGGTTATATACCTCTTTGATGGGATGAAACCTAGCCTATGGAAATCCATGGCGACCCATGACATCAATAGCTATGAAAAAATTGTTTGATGTTCCCTCAAGGTCTAAATGAAGATCATAGAATATTAGGGGTATCATGTGGATAATAAGTATAATGTGGATATTAATACTAGAAGTCTGATGGATAAATCCAATGGTGCTATGAAAATACAGCACCCCACTTCCAATGGTGTGGAATGAAGAACCCCAAAAATTTCCTAAAAAGGATGAAGAAATTCTTAATTTGTGGAACAGAAGGGAACCTAGCCATTAACTTTTGACAAGAAAAACCTGCGTCTGAAACAGAGGAGTGGAACTCTCCAGTGGTACCTCAACACATCATTCATTTCATCAACAACAAAGACCCAGGGCACCTTGAAAATTAGTTCCCTAATCCTAGGGTTTTGTACAGCAACTAACAAACTCAAAGGCAAAAAGGGGGAGCTTTTTCTATCACTACCTCCGAAGTGAACACCAAAAACGAAGTGCTGATTGGTACGCTAGTTATTCATTCTAGAATTGGGAACATACTTTTTTTTCTGGTTCTACTAATTATTTTTCATCCATATATTTTATTAGATAAATTTATACCCTAAAACAAATCATGGAAGTAAATACGACAGTGATTACAAGAAATGGTGAAATCCTTGCATCCAATAAAGATAACTCCTCCCATATCATAATATGTGTATTGAACTTCCTGGAGAACCTCATCATACTCCCTATGGTAGAATTTTATGCAATTATTGGCATGTATTGGCATTCCATATATTGATCCTACATAAATTTCTAGAGAGGGAATTCAATATCCATATGGTGAGTCGACCCCCGATTATATACAAGTGCAAGGAAGAAGAAAAATATTCTCTACCACCATCATCTAAACCGTGGATATTACTACCCTATGAGGATTCATATCTGGCTCAGATGATTGTGACTAATGAGGAAACCATCCTTGAATACATTTCTATTGTGAGGGAGTTTTCTTATGTGTTTCCCAAGGAATTGTCTAGTCATCCTCGTAAGAAATATGTTGAATTTAAATTGACCTTATACATGGGACATTGCCAATATCCAAGACTCCATATGGAATAGTGGTTGTGGATATTGAGGAGCTAAGAAAATTATAGGAGAATCTGAAAAAAAAGGGGTTAAATTCCCAAGTGCTTCACCATGGGGTGTTCCAGTCCTCTTTGTCAAAAAGGAAGACTAGTCAATAGGCCTTTGCATTGATTATCACGAGCTCAAAAAATCACGATAAAGAAAACGAATCATCTGACTCAAATTGATGACTTGTTCAATCAGCTATGTTGAGCACTATAATTCTCCAAGACGAATCTACAGATTAGATATTACCATGTAAGCGTGAAGATGGTGGATATCCCCAAAAATCATTTTCGTACAAGATACGGGCCTTATGAATACATTGTAATGGCTTTTGGACTCACCAATGCTCCATCCATCTTCATGGACATGATGAATAGAGTCTTTAGAGATTACCTTTACAAATTTGTGGTAGAATTTAGAGAAGAAATTATTATATACTCCAAAACCAAGGAGGATTGTGAGGAGAATCTATGAAATGAAATAGAGACCTTGCGAAAGGAGAATTACTATGTAAATTATAGCACGTATGAGTCCTGGTTGAAGGAATTCTCATTCATAAAAATATATCATCAAAAACAATGGAATATATGTGTATCCCCCTAAGAAAAAATGAATTGATGGATGTACAAGCCCCAAATCGGTAACAGATATCCATAGCTTCTTATGGTTAGAAGGATATTATTGCTGATTTGTGAAAAGTTTCTAATGATTTCCCAACCCTCGAACACAGATTACCCAGAAGGGAGTATAGTTTTCTTGGAGTGATGAATGCAATGAGATCTTCAAGGAGTTAAAAAAGAGGATTATCACTGCACTTGTTCTCACATTAAACAACAATGGAGAACCTTTTATGGAATTTAGTGATGCTTTGAAGAAGTTCATGGGTCATGTGTCGATGTAGAATGATAAAGTGATAGCCTATGCCTCTGTGAAGTTAATAACTCTTGAGAAAAACTATCCAACGCATGATTAAGAGTTGGAAGCAATGGTCTTTACATTGAAAATTTGGTAGCATTAACTCTATGGGGATAAGTGTGAGATATATACTGATCACAAGAGGCTCAAGTATATATTCACAAAAAATTGATATTAATATACACCAATGAATATGGATAGAAATATTCAAGGATTATGACTGGTCAATCAACTACCTTCTTGGCATGGATATAAAGGTAGATAATACTCTTGGTATAAAGGATCTTTTATAATTATCAATGATGAGAATAAAAAAGGATCCAATAATCATAGATTTGCAGAGGATGGAAATGGGAATCATTAAGGGAGGAACATAATCAATACTTTCTCATATGGCTGCTCAACTGTCCTTCTTGGAGAAAATTGAGGATTCTCAAATAAAGGATGAATAAATACTAAAATGGGTGGAAGATATCGGAAATGGTAAATCCTCAGAGTTCCTGGTTGATAAGGATAAAATTGTGAGATTTGGGTCACGATTACGTGTATCATCTGATCAAGAGATAAAGATGAAGCTTCTGGATAATGTTCATAGCTCAACCTTCATTATTTTCCTAGGGAGCAAAAAGTTGTATCGATATCTCCATGAAAACGTTTAGTTTGACAATATAAAAAGAGATATTTCTGAATATACATCAATGTTCCATGTATGTCAACAAGTTAAATTTGAATGGAAAATTTCCAAGGGGATAATGCAAACACAACCCATAACAAAATGGAAGTGGGACAACATAACCAGGGACTTTTTCACTAGGCATCCAAGGACATCTAGAGGAAACAATGCTTTTTGGGTTGTTATGGATTTTCTTACCAAGACAACTCACTTTATCACGATTCGAGAGGATTTCACAATGGATCAACTTGAATGGATTTACATCAAAGAAGTGGTATGGCTACCTAGAGTAACAACATATATTTTATCCTATCGTGATCCTAGATTCATCACAATGTTCTGGAAAAGTCTCCAACATGATCTAAGCACTGAACTAAACTTCAATACAACCCATCATCTTGATACTGATGTCCAATATGAGTGAACTATTCATACACAGGAAGATATGTTATGATCATATTATATGTACTTCATAGGGGGATGGGGCCAACATCTTCCACTAGTTGAATTCTCCTATAATAACAATTTCCAATCGATCATCTAAATGGCACTGTATTAAGCCCATTATAGGAGAAGGTGCAGAACACTCGTGTGTTGGGATGAAGTGGGTGAGCGTATGCTTCTAGGACATGAAATTGTTAGTGAAATGGTGTAGAATGTAAAAACCATTCCAAAACATATCAAGGATTCCCAAATTCAACATAAGATATATGATGAAAATAGTCAATGAGACATTGAGATCAATGTTCGGGACATATTATTTCTACGCATATCTCTATGGAATAAGATGTTGACTTTTGGAAAGAAAGGGAAGTTAAGTCATAGGTACATCGTCCCCATCGAGATTCTTGATCGTTTCGTGGTTGTGGCCTATCGACTACCACTTCCACCCACCACCGCCAATGTACAATATTTCTTTCTAGTATCCCTTTAAAGGATGTTCATTCTAGACCCTTCACATGTACTCTCTTTAGAGGTAGCACAATTATAGGATGTTATTTCTAATGAGTAGAAACTAGTGAAGATCTTATATCATAGAGAAAACTTTTTATGAAACAACAATATTCACCCTGTTATGGTGTTTTGAAAAAACCAAATGTTTGAAGAAGTGACGTGGGAATAATAGGAAATGAGGAAGCAGAGTTACCCAAATATTTTTTTATTTTGGGAAAAGGATATTTCAATGGAAATTTTTTTTTATGGAGGACGATTGTAACAACCCAAACCTCTATCAATAAAAATTTCTCATAGTATAATTAAATGTCTTATTATGTGAAATAGTTATATAACATATGAACTTATTTGATTTATGTTTTGGATTTTAAAATACCGTTAACAATTTTGATCATAGCTAATGTAGACGTTGAAGAGTGATCACAATATTAGTATTAATATAGGGCTTTAAAAAATCAAATTTACATAGACAAAGAAAGCAATGGCCTCATCTAGCAGACATTCCTCATACGAATCCCATTTATTAGATCTCGGAAAGGTGGTAGTATCGTTGGGCGTCGCTCTTGACCAATCCCAATATAAGATTAAACTTCTCATGCTCGAACGGAACCACCTAAGGGAGAAATGGAAGTTGATTGATATTACCACGTGAGCGATGTTATCTGACACACCCAAGGAGGCAGTCACCATCGTGCAACATACCCTTTGGACTTATGTAGTTGTTATAAGTGGTCATGTAACATGACCTTATCACTATGATTATGTACATTATTTTTTTACATAAGAATGATTATACATTAGTTTTATTATTTTTATTTGTAAATAGTTTTTAAAAGACAAATAGTATTTTTAGTTAATATTCAACTATGAATTATATTTTGATAAATTAATCGATTCTTGAATTAATTAATATTTTAAAAAACATTATTATTATTAATCTACATATTATTAAGTATAAACGAGGGTATAATTTTTATAAATACATTTATAATTTTAATTATAATTCCAACAATATTTTTTTCAAACCCAATGAATTTTTTGTAAAATATAGATTAATATTTTTAAAGTAAAAAATTAACATATTTAGGATATTATTTGGATAAAATTAATATTAATTTTTTAATTAGTATCTTGAAATTATCTCATGGTGAATTTTCCATAATTTTCTGAGACAATCGAATTTTTTCGTAAAAATTAAATACAGTGTAAATATATAATGTGTTTTATGACATCGTAATGACCCAATAGTGACGTAATAAAAAACAATAAACATTATGTTCATAAAATATACGTTTTAAAATTAAAATAATGTGATTTTAGGGTTTTTTGATTTATTTTACAAAGCCTTAATGGATCGTCAAATACATATAATACATTTCAGTTTTTTTAAATTGATTTCCTTATGAGTGTGAGTCACCTCCACATAAGCAGCCCTATTATTTTAAAAATTTATACCATTGGCCTAATGTATTGTTTTCCTATCCCCTTTTTCAGAAACCATGAGAAAAAAACACTATATTGTTTTTGGTTTTGATTATTTTAATGTGTGGTGTTTAAAACCAAAATAATTAGGAATCCCCTCTCATTTCCTATATAAATTCACCCAAGCTCCAACTTACCCTTCACAAAAAGCCTTTGGAGTTTGTCCAACATCTTCCATCCTCTCTATATAATCATAACAAGGCACCGAAAGATACCAATATGTAACACCTCAATATTTCAGATTACGTTATCTAATTAAAGTAATTCAATATCTTGTTCTACACGCGACACTGAGTTCGAGTGCACAACAACTTACCAAACTAGCCGTTCAAAAAACTGTTATGAATAATATTAAATTAATGTTGAATATTATATACTCTATATAATTTTTACATCCATATTATGTTTTTCTTAGACATAATTTAAGAACAAATTCTTTTTTTCATATAAAAGAAGTATTTCTAAAAAAATGCAATTTTACCGCTTTTTAATGGAGAACCCTTTTTAAAACCAATATTTGACACTTTTATATATTCAGTTAAATGAAATTAAATTATTATTTATAATAGGGAAATAAAAATTTATTTTGAATAAAGTTATGGTACTTTTCTAATAACTTTTATATTTTGACGAATAGTGAAAAATACTATATTTTAAGTGAAAACAACTTTTTAAATAGAAATAATTTATAGTGTTAAATAATAAATTTGAATGGTCTTGAAGTATAATAATATTATCTTTTTAATTTAAATATTTTTATGTCATTATAAGTAATTTCACATATAAATTTGACATAAACACATGTCAACCTTTTGATAGTTTTTACATTTTAAAAAACTTTTTTTTTGTTTTGAAAATGGGAATTTTTTTTAAATTAAAAATTGCAACTTATATGTTTTGAATTTGGTTAAATAGACTTCATATTTGAATTTTTTATTTCAAAATTTGTTTAGCCTAATTTTATTTATTTTTCTGAAAACTTTCAATTTCTGATGAATATTGAAAAACAGTGCGTTATTATTTAAAACAGACTATTTATTTAAATAATTATTTATTTTATTTAGATATATTTTATGTGAAAATATATATATAATATGTATATAATTTAAATGAAATTAATTGTAGTTATTTTATAATAAAATTAAATGTATTATGTTTTATTGAACTTTTTAACCTCTTTTACGCACCTTCTTGGTACATTTGAAAATTTACATAAAACATAATTTTACCTCTTTTGTGAGATTATTTTCAAAATTTGAGAGACATAGTTGACATCATTATGTAAAATCTGGTTCGATAATATTAAAATAATTTTTTGTGAATAGTAAATTTTGACTTTTATTTACCATGGTTTAAAGTAAATCATGTAACTAAGGGTAAAATGATATTATAATTATCTTAACACATGTCTAATTCTAATAGATACATGTAATTTGACCAAAAACAACATTAAGAATAAAATACGATCCTATTTGATCTACATGAAAATGATTAGGACATTTATTATTATTATATTTAATGAAGAGTTAAAAGTGTTAAATTCAAAGTATAATAACTAAACCATTATTAATAAAAAGTTACACACAATATAAATTTGACTATTTATATTCATTAGAAAGCTAAATAGATTTAATACATAATGTTATTTTATTTATTATTTTTAGATATGAATTAATTTAATTTATTTATGGCACAATGATGATGCAGTAATTAACTAATTAATGAAATATTAAAATAATTGATATTATAAATATCCAAATAAATGTAAATTAAGAATTTTGATGAATTCCACTAATTTTATATGTTAATATTACATTATATTATTAATTTGATAAATTTTTTCAAGTTGATAAGGATTTTATGACTTTAACAAAAAAATACCAAATAGTTTCAAAGTTGAAAATAAAATTAATTTTTAAAACTAATACTATATTATTGTTTTATATAATTTTCCTAAAAATAGAAGGTTAAAACAAAGGGATTAAATGATATTATATATTTCATTAATTAACCACTTTTTGTTCTCTTGTATGTTTATATTATGTTTATTAAC
The DNA here is from genome assembly GCA_963277665.1 of Viscum album. Classification (NCBI taxonomy): domain Eukaryota; kingdom Viridiplantae; phylum Streptophyta; class Magnoliopsida; order Santalales; family Viscaceae; genus Viscum; species Viscum album. The sequence goes on along the minus strand of OY728159.1, from coordinate 594,144,565 downwards.
TATATAGTGTAAGAATACAAGAAGACACGCTAGAAGTTAAACTATTTAACTAAGAGTTAAATCTAAATGTTAATGTTAAAATGGTAACCCAAACATGCCTAAAACATATTGTTTAAGAGTTATTAGACCCATACCCACCATATACTATAAATAAATCATTTTTTATCCATTAGAAACCAAAAATTATTTTATTATAAATTAATATTTCAAGAATTTTCCTAAAGTGACTCTCACCTCTCTTATATATGGGTACTTCTCCTTCTCTCAAAATCACACCTCCAAATCCCTTTGGTTATACACAAAACAATCCAAATCCTCTCCCAAATTTCCTCCCTTATACCTAGATTCCATAATTTGATCAGAAAGCCAACCAATGGATCCCTTTTTATCAACTCAAAAGGAATCACTTGAAAAAAGGGTAATAATTTCACCACCCTCTTTCATGTTTTTTCTAACACTTCCTTTTTTGTTATTTTTATATGAAATATATAACCCATGTATCTTCTACATACTGTGATGTTATTATAAATATGTTCCAACCCTATTCGTTATTCTATCCATCCTATAAATAACAACATCACCGTACGTGCGTACGTACAGATTACCGTCTCCACGTCGTGCTGTAGTTTGTTATTCAAACACTTAATTATTTGGATGGGTATAATAATGAGTATAAATGATATAAATAATAAATATAAAATTTTAATGAGTCTCTATATATAATATACCATCCAATTACATACAATTTTACCATCAATATAATGATATTTTCGCTCGTGCGTACGTATAGATTACCGTCTCCAGGGGAGATGAGATTCATTTCCACTTTCACCATTCAACGATGACTATAAAAATATATATTATCATTGAGTATATAATATATGACTAAATGATTCTACTGTATAAATATATATCTATATACTATCATATATCTTATTCACTTACTTCCGTTCAATATGACATGAAAATAGAAACATCATTTATGTGTATGTACGACCTACTGTCTCTATAAACGGTGCCATCCATTTCAAATATCTATATATTATAAATATTTATATTCTAAATATATATGATATATAAATCAATGTTTATATTTTAGAAGTATTAAAATCATGATCTAAATGATAAGATCAAAAATAACAAGTTAAAGCACGTATGATAAAGAAATTGATTATTACCCAAAATGTTAATTTAACAAAGAATTCGTTATTAAATGGGTAGTATAAAGAAAAAATGAATCATTTATGATATTATAATTATTAATATGGTTCTGTTATAATTTAATAACATACTATGGTCATTATAAAAGAGGATAAACGTACTCTCCACCAAATGAAAGTGCAAGGTAAGGGTTAATACCTCAATCTCATTATTATCTGAGGTTGTTTGTGTGTATGATTTTACTGGGACATATTTATTATCCATGTCCATTTTTCATAAAATTGTTTTCAAAATTTTTCTTTTTAAGTGATTCTTTAACTAAAATATCATTTTAAATGTTTTAAATATTCATTCTTATAAATCTTTCTCATTAATGTCCATGTTTTCGAAATGATTTTAAGGATTTATTTTTATGGACATGAATATTTTCAAATGTTCATTCATTTCAAATGATTCAATGTGGGATGGAATACTTTTGTTTCAAAAATATCTTTTAAATTAATTCTGTTATAAATTGTTTTACTTTTAAAATGATATCAGAAAAACGGTTATTTCTCTCAAATATTTTTACTGATCATTTTCAACTATGTAAACATCCTTAACCAGATATTATTCTTCATCGAGGTTGATTTATTATGATAAAAATGTTTCATATTATATTTATAGTTTTGTGATATGTTTGACTGTGGATTTTTTATTTTTATACAATTCATGGTTTATGGATAACTTATTGACATTTCTTATTCTAGTTTTAATATGAATGATTATGTTATGTTTAAAAAATTTCATATGAGGAATGCATTGGACATAGTAAGTGATGGGGGGAGCTCGCTATAGCTCCTTGATGCATCGGTAGGCCTCATGAGAAAAACTACTGTCTCATCGTAAGGCCTTGAACAAAATCCAATTTGTATTATTGGAACAAGGACTTGACTATGTGGTTATACAGTCTATAATTTTTCATTCCATCATTATGAAATTGGCTATTGATGACACATGATTATTTGACTAGTAGAATATCCATGTGAGTAATAAAATGGAATTATTTTATTTATATTTGAATAATTATACTAAATTTTATGTTTAAAAGGGTTTTGATTTAGTTTTATACATTTTCGTATATGTTTATGCTTATTTGTGAATGTTTCTTCTATATTGTTCTCCTTACTAAGCATCTAATCTCACCCATTATGTTTTATTTTCCCATGATTTCAATAAGTGTATTATGATTGATAAGAAGGGTTAAGCTAGGGGTTTAATGGAGTTCTTAAGGAATCATTTATGTTTTGTTTTATTTTCTAATCTGTAATTTAACGTATATGTATGTAATCTATTTTCATAGACTTTTGAACTGATCAGTCTTTCGAGACTTGATTCCTTGTAATCATAAAAATTTATTAAAATATTTCACCAACTCCAGTTAACTGGGGTCGGGGCATTCCAATTGGTATCATGGGAGGTTTAGCAACATCCATGGATATAGATTTAGATAAACACTAATTAGATAAAATTACCCCAAGATAGTCTTTGATGATTAGTATTGAATATTTATTAGATTTTTGGTAATGTATAGATTTTGTGTATTTTCCAACCAATACATCCATGTCTGTATACGAGCAGATAGAGATGGCCCTGGCAGAGATGTACCTAGGTGTGAAAACTCTAACAAGTTGTTTCAAGCTTCACCTAGGGTATCTTGGTACATAACAACGGGCCTCGCTAAACTCTTTGTCAGAAAACACTTGGGGATATTCTTAGGATCATTCACATTTTCATTATAAACCATTATGAAGGATTTAGGAGTAAATACTTCCTCAATGAAATCATTTTATGATTATAGTATATATGCCTTATGTTTTTAATTTAAGTTAGGTATTTTACATGTTTGGAATTATGCATTGTGATTCATAAACTAACCAAGTGTATGCCATTTTTTACAAATGGCACCAATTATAGGAATGATAATTCTAACAATATGCATGATCGAAAGATTAAGAAGGGTCATATCTTCCATGGTATGAGGCCTACATTTAAAAGTAAAATAGTCTCCCATGTATTTTCATTATATGAATAAATAATATCATGTGGTAATAAGACAAATAATGAATTATCTAAGTCCTATGGCTTTTAAGGGAAGCAAGAGAAGAAAAGGATGGAAGAGAGAAAGACGGATAAAAAGAATAGGGGAATGAAGGATTTTACCATATGTGAAAACTATAGAAAGAATCACATTGCTAAATGCATGAAGGGAATGTAAGTTTTTTATAAGTGTGGAGAAAAAGGACACCATGTACATGATTGGAAGGGTAAAAAAAGGTTTTAAATGTACAATGCTTCACCTGTAAGGTGTTGGGACACTATGCGAATCAAAGTCCAAATCCCCAGAGTATACCACAAATGATGCTGTTGGATAATAATCAAGTCATGATATTAACACAAATTAATAGTAATGACTAGTGTTATTTCTTTGATATTAAATAATTATATAATTTTAGTATTGTAACAATGAAGTACTGGTTAAAATAATTATAGAGTATATAAGTCTTGTATTGTAGTAATATTTCAATAAGGACTTCAGATTGTACGAAACCATGAAAATTGACATAATAGATAGTTAATTGTTTCGGAAAATATATGGCTGAGAAAAAGATAAACCATATTATGGTTCTGATACTGAGGTAGTGATTTTGGAATAATATTTGATTAATTTGGATAAATTATATTTCATATTCTTGAATTCCTTGAAACTAATTAATGATTTGTATATTCCATTATTGTTGGAGTTGAAAACATTTTTGGATATAAGGAGTATATTAAGTATTTTATAAATAATAAGGGAGAATTAATGTAATCAATAAGGTTTTATGGTAATTCGGGGTGTTACGGTGCATTACAAGAATGCATGATGAAGATGTTCACATGTTATAATGTGAAAAAAATAATCTTCATTTTGTTTACCTCCTATATACATTTTGGACTGTGAGTTTGGACAGAATTATTTTGGATAAGTATAAGTGTTGGAATCAGTTAAGTTTGACATTGGATATTGTTGTTAAGGTTAAATCATTTCATGAGATTATTTTTTTATTTTCATAAATAGGACAACCCGGAGGTCAGGCGACAACAAGTCCCATCCGGTAAGGCCGCGAGACTTGAACATGAAACTGAATGATGTCAAGGGTGGATCACCTACCACTGGCCTATGTGGTGTCCTATTTTTTATAATGTAGTTTTTTTAATACTCTAAAAAATAAATTATAAATACATTATTTTTGGAACCCAATATGATTAGGATAAATATAATATTTTTGAATTATATGATCTTTTGGAGCGAAATATGTGTTTGTGGTAGGAATTAGTTGAAGGATGAAAATATACATGTCAGGTATATTAATTCTATCTTATTCTATGAATAAATATATTTTTAAACACTGGGTAAGAGATATAAAAACAAAAAATGTGTTATCCTAATACGTTATGTTTTATTGAACCGATTATATTTTAAATCATCATAGATCGACGGCTTTGAGGCCCTCAATTTTACACTTGTTTGTGATTGATGACCTCAATCCGTCCTAATAAATATTTACATTGTTTTCAAAATTATGTGTCTTTAATTTCCACAAATGTTCTCTTAATTGAGATCATAATTTGGTGGTGAATTTTTCATTTCCCTATCCCTCTTATTAAGGCTAAATTTTATTAACCCAAATTCTGATGTGGATTTTCCACATTAGTATTTTTATTTTTTTAACCTTCTATTTTTAAATAAATTTTTCAAATTGAGAGGACGCAATTTATTGGAGGGGAGAGTATAACACCCCAATATTTCATAGTATGTTATCTCGTAAAAGTAATTCAACAGGATGCGCTACACGCGATACCGAGTTCGAGCGCACCACAACTTACAAAACTAGTTGTCCAAAAAACGGTTATGAATAGAATTAAGTGAATTTTGAATCTTATATACTCTATATAATTTTAACATCCATATTATATGTTTTCAAGACACAATATAAATAAAAATTAATTTTTTTCAATAAAAAAATAATTATTTTTCAAAAAAAAACAATTTTACAGGATTTTAATGGTAACCCATTTTTAAAAACAATATTTGACACTTTTATATACTAAATTTAATGAAATTAAATTCTTCTTAAAAATAATAATATAAAAATATAGGTTGTATGATGTTCTGGTACTTCCCTGATAACTTTCATATTTTGACTAATAGTGAAAAATACTATGTTTTAATTCAGAAATAATAATTTAATCAGAATAATTAATATTGTTAAATAATTAATTTGAATGGGCCTGAAGTATTATTAGATTAAATTTTTATTATTTAATAAAATTTATATTATTATAATTAATTTCACATTTAAATTTGACATAATCACATGTCAATCATTTGATTGTTTTTACTTTTTAAAAATACCGCATTTTGGTTTTAACAACGAGAATTCATTTTAAATTAATAAATATTACTTCAATGATTTTAATTTGGTATAATGGACTTCATTTTTGAATCCAGAATAAATAAGTTTTCTTCGGGTAAATTTTGTGTACACTTGTGACAAAATTCAATATTTGATGAATAGTGAAATACACAACGTTATTATTTAATACTAACATTTTAGATAAATAAATTTTTATTTTATTTAAATATATTTTATGTCAAAATAGATATATAATACCTATATAAGTTCAATTTAATTAAATTTAATCATGTTATAATGATATTAGACGTATAAAATTTTATTGAACTTTTTAACCTCTTTTACCTATCTTCTATGAACATTTTCAAATTCACATAAAACATAATTTTACCACTTCTGTGAGATGAATTTAAAAAATCCAAGAGACAAAGTTGACATCAGTATGTAAAATGGGGTTCAATAAGAAGAAAATAATATTTTTTGAATAGTATATTTTGACTTTATTTACCACGGTTAAAAGTATATAGGGTAATTAAAGGTAAAAATGATAAAATAATTACCCAAACACATGTCCTAATTCTGTTGGATAAGGTTAATTCAACCAAATAAAACCTTAGGAATAAAATATGATCCTCTTTGGTTCACATGTATTAGATTAGGAAATTTAATATTATTTTATTTAAAGAAGAGTAAAAAGTGTTAAATTCAGTGTTTAATAACTAAAACATTTTTAATATAAGGTTACACATAATATAAATTAGACTATAAATATTCATTAGAAAGATCAAAACATTCCCTACATAATGATATTTTATTTATTATTTTTAAAAATTAGATTATTTAATTTATTTATTACACAATGATGATGCAGTAATTACCTTATTAATGAAATATTAAAATAATGGATATTATAAATATCCAATAAATGTAAATTGAGTCTTATAATTAATTCAACTGATTTTATAGCTTAATTTGACATGTTAGTGTTGATCATATAAATTTATTTCTAGGTGATAAGGTTGTTATAACTTTCACAAAAACAAAATACCAAATAGTGTCAAAATTGACATATATTAATATTTAAAACAAATAATAAATTATTGGTTGATATAATATTCTAAAACCTCGATGGTTTGGGAAAAAGGCTTAAATAATATTATATATCTCATTAATGAACTACTTGAGGTTATATTGTATGTTTATAATAAGTTTATTAACCATATAGTGTAAGAATGCAAGAAGACAAGGTAAAAGTTAATCTATTTAACTAAGAGTTTTATATGAAAGATAAGTTTAAAATGGTAACCTAAACTTGTCTAAAACCTATTGGTTTAGAGGTTCTCAACCCATCCCCACCTTATCATATAAATAAATCATTTTTGATCCATTTTAAATCGAAAATGATTTTATTATAAAATAATATATCAAGCTTTACCTAAAGTGACCCACGCCTCCCTTATAAAATGTTACATCCCCTTCTCTCAAAATCACACCTCCAAATCCATTTTTCTTGGCCAAACCGTACCCAAATATCCACCCAACATTAATATCTCATCCTATAATCATTTTTTGAAAATAAATCCAACCTATGTATCCCTTTTGATCGACTAAAAAAACACCCGAAGAAGAGATAATAATTGTACCACCCTCATTCACGTTCTTTTCTACATACACTTCCTCTTTCTTTGTTGTTTCCATAACAATATAATACCTCTATTACTATATACATAATATTATTTTATTATAAATATAATACATCCATATTAATTATTCTATTAATCCTATAAATGACAAAGTCACCATACGTGCGTACGTACGGCTTACCGTCTCCACATCATGGTGTAGTTTGTAATTCAAACACTTCAATATTTGGATGGGTATAATAATGAGTATAACTGATATAAATAATAAATATAACACGTTATTGATTATATATATGATATACCATCCAATTACATAATATTTATCCATCAATAAAATGATATTTTCGCTACTGCATACGTACGGATTACCGTCTCCACAACTCTATGAGATTCATTTCCACGTTCACCATTCAATGATGATTTTAAAAATATATATTATTTATAAGTATGTAATATATGATATAATAATTCTACTAGTGATATACATATATATATATATATATGTTTATATATACTTACATATGTCTAATTCACTTACTTCTATTCAATACGATATGAAAACCGAAGCAACTTTTATGCATACGTACAGCCTACCGTCCCTATAAACGGTGCCCTCCATTTCATATATGTATCTATAATAAAAATTTATATTATAAAGATATATGATACATAAATCTTGGTTAAATTCTGAAAATTTTTTAATCCTGATCTAAATGTTAAGATCAAGAATAAAATGTTAAAACATGTACGATAAAGAAAGAGATTATTACACGAAATATAAATTTAACATTGAAATCATTATTAAATGGATATTATAAAGTAATAGATGAGTCATTTATGATATAATAAAAAATAATATGGTTATGTTTTAATTTAATAACAAACTATGTTCATTATACAAGATGTTAAATGTACCATCGACCAAAGGAATTTGCAAGGTAAGGGTTAATTACTCAATCTCATTATTATAAGAGATTGTTTGTGTGAAAGTTTTTACTGGGACATATTTATTACCCATAGACATGTTTCATAAAATATTTTTCCAAAGGATTATTTTTAAGGGACTATTTAACTAAAAAATAATTTTAAATTTTTTAAAGATTTATTCTTCTAAACTTTTCTCATTAATTTCTATATCTTCCAAATGATTTTTAGGATTTATTTATATGGACATGAATGTTTTAAAATGTTAATTCCATTCAACAGTTTCAAAGTGGAATGGGATACTTTGATTGAAAAATATCTTTTAAAAGACTTCCTTTTTAAATTGTGTGCCTTTTAAAATGATTTCATGTAATAGAAATATTTCTCTCATAGAGTTTTACTGGTCATTTTCAACTGTGTCAACATCCTTTACTAGATAATATTCTTGATTGAGGTTGATTTATTATGATAAAAACCATCCATATTGTATTTATGTATTTGTGATGTGTTTTATTGCAGATGTGTTATTTTTATACCATTCATGGTTTATGGATAAAGGATTGAAATTTCGTATGCTAGTTTTAATAAGAATGTTTTTATGTTTTTTAAACCTTTTCATACGAGGAATCGATTGGACTTAGTAAGTGATGAGTGGAGCCCACTATAGCTCCCCGATGCATCGATAGGTCTAATGAGACAAAATAGTGTCTTGGCATAAGGCCTTGACAAAATCTTATTTTAGTCTTGCAAAAAGGCCCTCACTATATGGTTATGATGTATGGCATTATGCATTCCATCATTATGGAATTTTATATTGATATTGCATGTGATAATTCAACTTGTAGAATATTCATTTAAATAAGTAAATGGTATTATTTGATTTATATTTTCTATAATATTCTGACATTTATGTTTAAAAGGAATTTTTATTAGTTTTATACATTTCCTTAAATGTTTATGTTTTTTGTGAAAGTTTCTGCTGTATTGTTATCCTTACTAAGCATCTGAGCTAACCCGTTTCTAATGTTTTATATTCCTAGGATTCCAAGAAGTGTATTATGATTGATTAAAAGGGTTAATAAAAGGGATTAATGGAATTCTAAAAGATCATTTATGTTGTGTTTTATTTTCTAATGTGTATTGTAATGTTCATGTATGTAATCTATTTTCCAATCCTGCTAAATTGATCAGTATTTTGGGACATGGTTACTTATAATCATGCCAATGTATTCAAATAATTCCCCAACTCTGGGTAACTAGGGTCAGGGCATAAAAATTGGTATTAGAGGAAGTTTAGCAACAAACATGGACATAGATTTAGATAAACTTTGATTAGAGAAAATTATCCTAAGACAAACTTTAAGGATTAAGATAGAAGAACTTCCTAGAAGTTTGTTAATGTAAATATTTTGTGTATTTTCCCAGAAATACTTCACTGTCTAGATACAAGCAGTTTGAGGTGGCTCTGGCACAGATGTACCTAGGACTGAAAACTTTAACAAGGAGTTTTGGGCTTAACCTAAGGTATCTTGGTACATGACAATTGTCCTTACTTCACTCTTGGATACGACACTCCCAGAGGATATGCTTAAAATAATTACCATTTTTATTACAAACCATTATGAAGGATTTCAATGTAAATACTTCTTCAAAGAAAACATTTTATGATTATATATTATATGCATAATATTTTCAATTTATGTTAGGTATTTTATAAGTTTGGAATAATGCATTGTGGTTCATAAACTAAACTACTGTATTCCAATGTTTATAAATAGAGCCTAGTAGAAGGATTGATAATTTCAGCAATACACATGATCAAAATAATAAAAAATAATCATATCATTCATGGTATTAAGAGAACATTTAAAAGGGAAATAGTCTCCCAATTATTCTGATCATATGATGAAATATTATCATATGTTAATATGATATGTAAAAAATTATATGAGTCCTATGGTTTTGTAGGGAAGTAGGAGAAGAAAGGGATGGAAGAGAGAAATATTGATAAACAGAAAAGGGAAAAGAAGGATTTTCCCCTATGTGATAACTGTGTAATTAATCACCTTTGTAAATGCTTGAAGGGGATATAAGTTTGTTATCAATATAGAGAAAAAGGACCCCAAGTACATGGTTTCAATGGTGAGAAAAAGGTTTCAAATGTACAATGATTCGTCTGCAAGGAGTTGGGACACTATGTAAATCAATGTCCACGTCATCTGAGTATACCAAAAATTATGTTTTTGGATAATAATCAACTTATTATATTACCACAGATGAAGAGTAATGACTAGTGTTCTTTTTCTGATATTAAATAATTATTTCATCTGATTATTGTAACAACTATGTACTTATTATAATAATTATGTAGTATATAAGGATTGTACGATAGAACTACTTCATTAAGGACTTAAGCTAGTGTGGAACTAATAATAGTGACTCAATAGTAGGTGAATTTTTTTCAAAAAAAATGTTGAGAGAAAGATAAACCATAATATGGTTCTAATACTATGGTAGCGATTTTGGAATAATATATGATTTATTTGGATAAATTATATTGGATATTCTTGACTACCTTGAAACTGATTAATGGTTTTTATATTCCAAAATTGTTGGAATTGAAGAAAAATTTTGATAGAGGGATTATATCCAGTATTCTATAAATAATAATGGCTTGTGAAAGTAATCAATATGGATTTATGGTAATTCAGGGTGTTAGAGTGTTTTAAAAGATTAAATGATCAAGTTATTCACATGTAATTATGCTTAAAAAAAGATCTTCATAATGTTCACCTTCTATATAAAATATGGACTATTCGTTTTGACCGAAGTATTTGGGACAAGTCTAATGGTTGGAATCGATTATGTTTGACATTGGATACTATTTTTAAGGTAAAATCATTTCTTGAGATTATTTTTGGATAGCCATAAAAAGGGAAACCCGAAGGTCGGATGACAACCCGTCGTGTTCGGCAAGGCCACAATACATGAACCTGCAACCAAAGGGTGACAAGGTTGGATCACATTACACTAGCATACGTGATTTCATTGTTTATAAAATGTAGTTTTTTTAATATTCTGAAAAATAAATTATAAATTCATTATTTTTGGAACCCTATACAATTAGGATAAATAGAATACTTTTTTATTCTATTATCTTTTGGAGTGAATGATGAGTTTTACTTAGGAATTAGTTGAAAGATGAAACTATACTTGTCAAGTATATGTTTTCCCTCTTATTCTATGAATAAATTAATTCATAAACCTTAGGGAAGGAATCTTAAACCCCAAAATGTTTTATCCTAATACCTTATGTTTTGTTGTACAAACGATATTTTAAATCATCATAGATTGATGGTATTGAGGCCCTCAATTTTACACTTGTTCGTGATTGATGACCTCAATCACTCCCTATAAATATCTGTGTTTTCCTTCCATGTATGTATCTAATTTCCACAAATGGTCTCTTAATTGTGATCCTAATTTGGTGTTGACTTTTTCATTTCCCTTTCCCTCTTATTAAGGAAAAATTTTATTAACCCAATTTTCGATGTGGGTTTTACACAAATATAGTTTTGAATTTCTAACATTTTAATTTTTATGAACAATTTAAAATTATGAGGATGCAATTTATTAATGGATGGGAAAATGTAACACCCCATAATTTTATAGTATGTTATCTCATTAAAGCAATTAAAAAGATTTTTCTAAATTTGACACCGAGTTCGAGCACGTCACAACATACCAAACATGTCTTTCAAAAAATGATTATGAATAGTAATAAATGTATTTTAAATATTCTATACTCTATATTATTTTAAAATACATATTATGTGTTTCTTGGACATTATACAAGAACAAATTCATTTTTTCAGATAAAAGAAGTATTTTTCCAAAAATGCAATTTTACAGGATTTTAATGGCGAACCCTTTTTAAAACAAATATTTGAAACTTTTATATATTCAATTTAGTGAAATTAAATTCTTCTTTATAATAAGGATATAAAAAATTTTGAAAAGGTTTTGGTACTTTTCTGATAACTTTCATATTTTAACTAATAGTGAAAATACTATGTTTTAATTGAAAACAACATTTTTTATCAAAATAATTTATAGTGTTAAATAATTAATTTTAATGGTCTTGAAGTATAATTATATTATATTTTTATTATTTAATACAATGTAGGTAATTATAAGTAATTTCCCACTTAAATTTGACATAAACACTTGTCAATATTTTGATAGTTTTTACTTTATAAAAACCCTTCTTTATGGGTTTGACAACAAGAAATAATATTAAATTAATAAGGGTAACTTTTATATTTTATATTTGGTAAAATAGACTTTATTTTTTAATTCAGAATATATAAATTATCTTAATTTTATATTTTGGTATTTCAATGAACACTTTCATTTTTAGATTAATATCGAAAAATAATGTGATATTATTTAAAACCGACATTTTATTTAAAAGTATATTTATTTTATTTAAATTTATTTTATGTCATAATAGATATATAATACATATATATTTTCAATTTAATTCATTGGATTAATTTTATAATAAAATTAAATGTATAAAATATTATTGAACTTTTTAACATCTCCTACCCACCTTCTAGGTATATTTAAAAATTTGTAAACAGAATTTTACTGCTTCTGTGAGTTGAATATCAAATACCCTAGAGAAAATATTGATATCAGAAAGTAAAATGTTGTTCAATATGATGAAAATAATTTTTTATGAATAGCAACTTTTGACTTTTATTTACCACAGTTAAAAGTAAATAGGGTAATTATGGGAAAAATTATATTATAATTATCCTAACACATGCTCTAATTCTATTGGATAAGTGTAATTCGACCAAAAAAACCTTAAGAAAAAAATATGATCTTTTTTGGTCCACTTGGATTAGATTAGGACATTTATTATTATATTATATAATGATGAGTTAAAAGTGTAAAATTAAATAGTTTATTAACTAAACCATTTTTAATATAATGTTACACACAATATAAATTCTATTATTAAATTTAATTGAAAGATAAAAATATTTCATACATAATAGTATTTTATTTATAATATTTTTTCATTAAATAATGTAATTTATTTACGAAACAATGAGGATTCAGTAATTACCATATTATTGAAATATTAAAATAATTGATATTATAAATAACCAAATAAATTTAAATTGATACATTTAATGAATTAAACTAATTATATATATTAATATGACATGTTATGATAGATTAAATAATTTGTTTTCAATGTGATAAGGTTGTTATGACTTTCACAAAAAATAAAATACCAAATAGAGTTAAAATAGACATAAATTAAATTTTTTTCAAAAATACTATATTATTGGTTGATATAATATTCTTAAAAATCAAAGTATCATCATAAGGACTTAAATAATATTATATATTCCATTAATGAATCAATTTTGGTTCTCTAGATTGTTTATAGTAAGTTTATTAACCATATAGTGTAAGAATACAATAAGACACGGTAAAAGTTAAACTATATAACTAAGCGTTAAATCTAAATGATAAGGTTAAAATGTTAACCCAAACATGTATAAAAACTATTTGTTGTGTTATTTTAGACACATTCCCATATTTGTTTAATAATAAATCATTTTGACTCCATTAAAACCCAAAAATTATTTTATTTTAAAATAATATTTCATTCTTTTCCTAAAGTGACCCTCACCACTCTTATAAAAGGGTACTTCCCCTTATCTCAAAATCACATCACCAAAGAAATTTGGATCATCCAAACCCTGAACAAACCTCCACCCAACATTCCTCCCATTTTCCTAGAGGCCTTACTTTGATCAGAATTCCATAATAATGTTCCCTTTTTATCAACTAAAAAGGAAACACCCGAAGAAGAGATAATAATTTCCCCACCCTCTTTCATGTTCTTTTCTTCTTACACTTACAATTTCATTGTTTTTTACATAAAAAAATAATAACTAAATTACCTTCTATGTACTATGATGTTATTATAAATATGGTACAACCATATTCTTTATCCTATCCATCCTATAAATGAAAAAGTCACCATACGTGTGTACGTAAGGCTTACCGTCTCCACGTTGTGGTGTAGTTTTTTTATTAAAACACTTAATTATTTAGATGGGAACAATAATGAGTACAAATAATGTAAATAATAAATATAACATGTTAATGATTCTTTATATACGATATACCATCTAATTACATACGATTTCAACATCAATATAATGATATTGTTTCTCGTGCGTGCGTACGGATTACCGTATCTACAACGCAATTAGATTCATTTTCAAGTTCACCATTCAACGATGATTATAAAAATATATATTTTTAATAATTATGTAACATAAGACATAATAATTCTACTGGATATATATATGTATATACTTACATATATCTAATTCACTTACTTCTATTCTATACAATATGAAAATGGAAACATTGTTTATGCGTACATATGGCCTACCATCTACATAAAAAGGTACCTTCCATTTGATATATATATCTATTATAAATATTTATATTCTAAATATATATGAAATAGAAATCAAGAATTACATTCTGGATGTATTTAAATCATGATCTAAATGATACGATCAAGAATAACAAGTCAAAACACGTACGATAAAGAAAACGATTATTACACTATATGTTAAACTCACATGGAAATCATTATTAAGTGGGTAGTATAATATAAAAAATTAATCTTTTATGATATAATAAATATGAAAATGGTTCTTTTATAATTTAATAACAAACAATTGGTCTTTATATAGGATTTTGAACGTACCCTCGACTAAAGCAAAGTGCATGGTAAGGGTTAATTTCTCAATCTCGTTATTATTAGAGATTGTTTATGTGTAAGTTTTTACTAGGAAATAATTATTATCCATTTCCATGTTTTATAAAATATTCTTCAAAATTATTCTTTTTAAGTGACTCTCTAACTAACAAATAATTTTAAATTTTTTAAATATTTATACTTCTAAACTTTTCTCATTAATTTCCATGTTCTAAAAATGATTTTAAGGATTTATTTGTATGGATATGAATGTTTTAAAATTTTAATTAATTTCAAAAGTATCATTGTGGTATTAGAAACTTTGATTCAAAAATTTCTTTCAAATGACATTCTTTATAAATTGTGTGACTTTTATAATGATTTCATGAAAAAGAGATATTTCTCTCAAAGAGTTTTACCGATCATTTTAAACTATGTCAACATCATTTACTTAATATTATTCTTAATTGAGGTTGATTTATTATGATAAAAATCACCCATATTGTATTGAGGGTTTTGTGATATGTTTTTTCTTGGATGTATTATTTTTATACCATTCATGGTTTATCGATGAAGTATTGACATTTTGTATGCTTGTTTTAATAGGGATGTTTATGTTATGTTTAAACCTTTTCATATGAAGAATGAATTGGACTTAGTAAGTGATGGGCGGAGCCCGCTATAGCTCTTAGATGCATCGGTAGGTCTCATGAGACAAACTAGTGTCTTGGAACAATGCCTTGACATTATCTTATTTGAAGTCTTATCACAAGGCCTTGAATATGTGGTTATGAAGTCTAAAATTATGCTTTCTATCATTATGAAATTGGTAATTGATATTGAATGTGATTATTCGACTAGTATAATATACATGTGAATAAGTAAATGGAATTATTTGAGATATATTTTTTCTATATTATGTTTATGTTTATGTTTAATAATATTTCGTTTTAGTTTTATTCATTTCCTTATGTGTTTATGATTCTTTGGGAACATTTCCACTATATTGTTATCTTTACTGAGCATCTGAGCTCACTCCTTTCTTATGTTTTATTTTTCAATGATTCCATGAAGTGTATTATGATTGTTAAGTATGGTTATTCTAGGGGACTATATAAGGCCCCCGCCTTAAACATTACTTATTCTAGAGTTATTTCAAGAATACACGTTGAGGATCGTTTCAGGTTTAGAGTTTTAGATAATTAGATCATAAATCATGCATTACACGCCACATTTAAACAAAGTGGTTACATAAAAGATAGTACTCATTTTTTCAATCATCGGAAACTTATTTAAAATAAAACAGAGATTCTTTCTTGACCCTTCCTTGACACTATCATCACATCATGTACCTTTCCCTTGACCTGTGAAAAACATTTCAAAAACATGGGATGAGCATAAAAAACTCAGCAAGGGATATAAAAGTACGAAATGAAAACATTATTCCATTTATGAAATCATAGGTTACTCGTATAACATAAGAATTTTAACACACCTCATCAAATAATGAATAAATCATAGAAATCATAAGTGATAAAGGTAACTTGAGTCATTCATAACATTCTTACGTAGGGAGTAACCCTCATGGGTATGTTTGGAATACTCATCATAATATATTCCCTAAATCTTTTCAGAGAAACCTTAACGTTTAACCCCTTCATGTTACCCAATGTATTGGAGAGCTATATCGAAATCACCTGCCTTTAGTTTATCACGGAACCACCCTTCTTCATAAACAATCCCCAAGAACCGTAACATAATCATATCACATAAAACATGCATAAATGAATCATAACATTTCGACATTTCAATCACAAGATATCAATACAACACATTGATATAATAAAAACATTATCAAAACCATTTTCAATATCAAAACAAAAGAAAAGTAATACATGGTATTTATTTTTCATTAAAAAAAGTTGTGGCTTGTAGAGGAAGTCGAAACACAAATAATGGTCACGGCGGCGGAGAAGTCGTTGTCGCTGCATACGTACGACAAAAAAAACATTCCCTTTTGTCATTTAGTAAACACTTCGTATAAAAGATAATCCTTTTGAATAAACTTAAAAGTCAAAGAGGTTTACGCACTGTATAAAAGAAATTTGTGTATAAAACAAAATATGCCTCAATGAAAGGAGATTGAGATGAAGTCCCTTACCTCATATCCGACATGACTCGATCGTTCTTTAATCTCCTGAATAATACAATTGAGTTAATTTCTACCTGATTAAGACCCTTTTTCAAGTTCATTATTCCTGTTATATCACTTATTACCATGTCATGAACACTATGTAATTATTTATGTTAATAACGGTCGTTTTAACGATCATTGGTACTTGAGTTTAAAATAAACTCTTTATAATTACAAGTTGTTCATGTATCCATTATATCCATAGTTTTATTCATGATGAAGATATCATATATATCATATATATCCAGTATATACATGAATTTATAATATTACAAAACATTTAGAGGAATGAAATGAAATGCACCGTTCATGGAGATGGTAAGCCCTACGTACGCATGAACGCTACTTTCATTCCTATTTAATATTTTGTGGAATGTAATCATAATGATATAAAGGTATATTATAATTATAGTATAATATCATATATAATATCATCAACTCCATCCTTTATACGTCCCACATATGGCATTAACGAATCAAATCACTTTGAGGTGGTGGTAGTCCGCACTTCCTAAATTGAAGATATCGCATTTACCCATAATGGAAACCATAAAGGTATGCCAAAAATGAAAAATACAGAAGCATAAGGAAAACATAAAAATATTATATATCATTTATAAATATACTGTCATCTTAATGGCCACCTTTGAAGGTGTTATAATAATATTGTACAATCATCATTTCTCGAGGCAGAAATTCGCCATCCACGGAAATAGTATGATCTTTAACCATTAGATGAAGGTGTGTGTTAGTGTATCTAGAATAATTCATAGAAAAATATCCTATTATATTTAATACTATTGTTGTTACAAAATAAATGAATAAAAAGTGTTTAGGTGGTTGGAGAAGCAAAATAAAACAAAAGAACATTAGAGAAGTCTTTGCCTTTAAATCGGGTACCTCCTCTTGGTTTGTACCAAAAGGGTTTATTGCATAGATTTATGCCTATGTCAAGGCTTCTAGGATGAATAGAGGGATTTGGAGAGATAAAATGATCAGATCTTGGCCAAGAAAATGGCTTGAGACGTTTTTGTAAATAGGTAGAGGTGGGGGCCTTTTATAAGAGGGGAGAAGGGGCACTCTTGGAATGTTATAAAATTTTACTTTATATTGAAATGTGTTTCGGATTTAGAAGGTCCCACATTGATATATTTTTAGGATAAGGTGATAAGGGATCGAAATATACTCATCAAATAGGTCTTTTAAAATTTTATTTCTTATATTTTACATTATCGTTTCATTTTATTTAAATCGTTAATTAATGAGGTAATCGATGCATCATCATGATGTCATAAATAATTTAATATATTTAATATCTAAAATTATAAATAAACTACTATGATTTAGAAAATCCTTTTATCTTTCCAATGACTATTTATAGACCAATAGATCATTTTGTAGAAAAAATTAATTTTTTTTACTCAGGTGATACATTCTTTGTTATATGTATCTTTTTTTAAAAATAAAAAGATAAAAAGTCATTATCACACAAAATTGATTCCATGGAGACCCCAAGTTTGGAAAATGGCATACCATGGTCTTACATGACACAACTAGTGGAATTAGGACACATGTTGGGGTCATTTATTATTATTATGATATTATTTTATTACCCTTAAATACCCGATTACTAATTAATCAAGATAATTAAAGATAATTACCGTCGTTACTATTCATAATGTCCAAAAACAAGAGTATTAATTAGATAATTTGGACCTTCTGATTACAAATATGGAATCCATTTTACCAAATTTCAAACATAGAAATTTTAATAATTAATTTAAAAATAATTCCCGTTCTCAAAACAAATAGCAGGTTTTTAAGAAACAATATCTATGATAAGTTTAGAACTTGTTTATTACCAATTCCAAAGTGAAATTAATTATAATGACCACCATTAGATTAAATGGTACAAATATATTATAATTATACTTTAATACAAATTAAAATGATAATCTAACCATATAATTAAATTAGCTGAAAAATCAGTTTTGATGTAAAATGCTGTATTTTTCACTATTAATTAAAAAATAAACATTGTTTGAAAAATACCAAAAAGTAACCCAAGGTAAATTTTAATGTATAAATCATAAATAATAAGTTTATTTTGACAAATATAGCTTATAAAACTTCCAAAAGTGTGCTTTAAAAATGGTTTTCCATCAAAAGGCAGTAAAACAATCTTTTAAAATTATTAGTGTATTCCACGCTTAAGATTGGATTTATTTGAATTTTATGCCTCTAAAACATTATCAAATTCATAAATAGACATAGATAAGAATATCTATTATTCATTACTTACATGGTATGTTACATCCTTCCCCCATTTAGAAAATTTCAACCCCACAATTTATTTACTTATTTAATAAGTGGAGGTATTTATCCCTCATTGCATCTCAGATTCCCATGGTGCCTCTTCAATCATGTGGTTTTTCCAAAAACCCTTTACTTGATGAATCACCTTATTTCGAAACACATTCTCTCTATGGTTGAGAATTTTGATAGGTTGTTCCTCATAAGATAGGTTCTCTTCATGCTGAACTACCTCTAGACTCAAAACATGAGATGGATCTGGCATGTATTTCCTTAACATTGAAACATGAATAACATTGTGTACCTGAGATAAACATGGTGGTAAAGCCACTCGGTATGAAACTGATCCAACTATCCCTAGAATTTCATATGGTCCAACGAACCTTGGACTCAACATTCCTCTTTTTCCAAATCTCATCACACTTTTCCATGGTGAGACTTTGTGAAAGACATGACCACCTGCCTCAAAAGAGAGATCCTTCCTCCTGTTGTATGCATAACTCTTCTACCTTCTCTGAGCTATTCTCATGTGTCTATGTATTAGCTAAACTTTTTCTTCCAACTCTTCTACCAATTCTGGTCCCATTGACTTCCTTTCAACCACTTCATCCCAAAAAGCTGGAGTTCGACATATCTTCCCATATAATGCCTCAAATGGTGTCATCTGTATACTGGAATGAAAACGGTTATTATAAGAAAACTCAACCAAAGAAAGATGTTGGTCCCAACTTCCCTGATAATCCTTTGAACAAGCACGTAGCATATCCTCCAAAGTCTAAATTTTTTGTTCTGACTGCCCATCTAATTGAGTATGAAAATTTGTACTAAAATTTAATTCAGTACCCATTGACTTTTGAAGGCCTTTCCAAAAGATAGAAGTGAACCTGGGATCACGGTCAGATACAATGGAGAGTGGAACTCCATATAACCTGAATATCTCATTAAGATACAAACGGGAAAGTTGATCTAGCGAAAAAGTATCTCGTATAGCAAGGAAGTGAGTAGATTTAGTCAAGCGATCAACAATAACCCAGATTTAATTTTTACCTTGAGGTGTCTTCGGCAATCCCACAACGATGTCCATGGATATATTCTCCCATTTCCAATCTAGTATTGGTGAAGGCTAAAGCATCCCTTTAAGTAACTACCGCTCTGCTTTAACCTACTGACAAGTCAAACACTTCACAGTAAAATTAGCAATATCTCTTTTCATTCCATCCCACCAGTAGCACTCTCGAAGATCTGTATACATCTTAGTACTGCCTGGATGAACTGAAAATAGAGAACTATGAGCTTCACATAACAACTCTCTCTTCAACTGTGAATCACACGTCACAGAAAATGTCCTTCCAAATCACAAAACACAATCATTATCAATGTTGAATTTAGGCAACTTACCCTTCTGAACCAGCTCAACCTTTTTCTGCAACTCGATGTCTTGCTTCTGTTCTTGCTTAATTCTGTCTGATAGAGAATATTTCACAAATACTTGAAACAAAATAGAAGGACACCCTGCACCAACAACTTCTATGCCAAAGTTCATCAAATCCTTAACCAAAGAATCACATTTCGAATGAAACATTTTAAATGAGGCATTACTTTTTCGACTCAAAGATTCAGCCACTTTATGTTCTTTTTCCGGATGGTAATGAATTGTATAATCATAATCCTTGATTAATTCCAGCCATCTCCTCTATCTCATGTTCAGTTCTTTCTGAGTGAATATATACATTAAATTATTGTGATTGGTATATATTTCACACTTTACTCCATACAATTGATACCTCCAAATTTTTAAAACGAAAACAACAGCAGCTAATTCCATATCATGTGTAGGGTAATTTACTTCATGTGTTTTCAACTGACGTGAATCATAAGAAATTACCTGTTCATTCTACATTAAGATGCAACCAAGTCCTTTCAATGAATCATCACTATAGACAACAAACTCCCCATTCCTGGAAGGTAGTCCCAAAAATGGAGTATTAACCAATTTTTTTCAGTTCTTGAAAACAATCATCACATTCTTTTGTCCAGATAAACATAACACCCTTTCGAGTTAGCTTAGTCATTGGACTATATAACCGTGAAACATTTCTAACATCCCTTCGGTTGTAGCCTAAAAACCAAGGAAGCTACGAATCTCAGTTACATTTTTGGGTCTTGGACATTCTTCAACAACCATTTTTTTTGCAGGATCAACAGTTATCCAATATTTAGAAACAATATGACCAAGGAAAGAAATTTGTTGTAACCAAAACTCACACTTTCTGAATTTCCCATAAAATTTATTTTCTTTTAAGGTTTCAAAAATAATCCTTAAATTTGTCTCATGCTCCTCTTTACTTTTAGAAAACACCAAAATATCATCAATGAAAACAACCACAAACTTATCCAAGAACTCATGGAAAATTTCATTCATAAGGTCCATGAATACAGAAGGTGCATCGGTTAGCCTAAAAGGCATAACTACAAATTCATAATGGCCATTTCTTGTACGAAATGCGGTCTTCGGAATATCTGCTTCCTTTACCTTCAACTGATGGTACACCGATCTCAGGTCAATATTTGAAAAAAACTGAGCTCCCTGGAGCTGATCAAACAAATCATCGATACGAGGCAAAGGATATTTGTTCTTAACAGTGATGTTATTCAAGGCTCTATAATTAATGAAAAGTCTCATTGAACCATATTTCTTTTTAACAAATAAAACAGGAGCACCCCATAGGGATGTGCTAGGTCGAATGAAACATTTCTCTAATAAATCTTGAAATTGCTCCTTCTACTCTAAAAGTTCAATTTGAGCCATTCTATAAGGGGGTTTTGAAATTGGATTAGCATCGGGAACTAAGTCAACAGTAAATTCAACTTCACGGTCTAGTGTTATTCTAGGAAACTCATCAGGAAAAGCATCAGGATACTCATTTACCACTGGCACATCATTAATCTGAACAGTTTCCTTGTTTTCAACAATATGTTCATGGTAACATTAATTCCAATATTTTACAAGTTTCCCAGCCTCTTGATATGTCATCAACAGTAAGGGTTCATTCCTGTAGACAAAATGAAAGTCTCTTGGAAAATAAACTTCTTTATCTATACAGTTAATCTTAGTATGGTAAATAGAGAGCCAATACATACCCAGGATAACATCAAACTCTATTAGAGGTAAAACAATAAGTTTTTCAAGTAGGTCCTTTCCACTGATAAAGATAGGAAGATTCTTATAAATTCTTTTCACCTCAACATTTCCCCCAGCTGTTTTTAAAACAAGATCAGGAGTCATTTCTTAAGATGGTAATCCCATTTTACTAGAAATGTTTTCATAGATGAAAGAATGTGTAGACCATGAATCAAACAACACACTGGCATAATCTGAAAAAACAAATAATGTACCTGATAACACATCATTTGATGGCCCAACATCTGCTGAAGTAGTTGCAAAGGATTTCACCACCCCTTTCAGCTTGTAGTCTAACTGCTTCTCATCACTCAAGCTCTTTTTAGAACACTCATTTGCATAGTGACCCATCTCAATTCACATGAAACATTTGACTAACTGTAAATCAAATTTGGTCTTAACCATCACCCTGATCTTTTTCAGTGCAATCACGAGCCTTATGTACCATCTTACCACATTGGTAGAACATTCTAGAATTCAGAAGACAATCCCCAGCATGCCTTTTACAACATTTATCACAAACTAGAAACTTATTTTTCTTACCATTATTCCTTTTTGAAGAATTCTTCCCTTTCTCCTTCCACCTCGGTCTCTTCTTCTGTTGGTTGTTATAGAACACTTGATCATCGGAAAACTCCATTTCCACCTTCTCAGCACATCGAACAAGATTTTCATAACTTTTGAACTCACGAGAAGCCAATGCCCTTCGATATTTTGGCTTTAATCCTGAGTAAAAACGATTGATTTTACTATCAAGGTCTCGAACAAAATTTGGAGCATACCTTGCCAATCGATTGAACCTCTCTCCATAATCATCCACTGAGTTGTCCTCTTTCCCCAATTCCATGAATTGTTTTTCCAACCTAATTCGAACGGACTTAGAAAAATACTTTCATGAAACATACCTTTGAATTCATCCCAGTCGAGAGCATCAATCTCATCAGCGTCCCTGATATTTTCAACCATCGACCACCACTGATCTACTTCACCCTCCAAATGGTAAATAGAAAGACTAACCTTTTGATTGTCTGAACACCCCATGACATCGAAAATCTTCTCCAGTGATTTAATTAACCCTTCAGATAGCACGGGGTCAGATGATCCTCTGAATTATGGGGGATGTTTCCTCATGAAATGTTCCGCACTGAAATGTTCCTCTACGGTTGATATGGATGATCTCGTGCATGGAAACCACCACCATTTATCTCTTTAGTCAACTGAGCCATTACAAAAAAAAAACAATTCACTTCCAATTCTGACCATCTCAGGATACTGATTTGGAAGGTTATTTCCTTTTGTATTCCTTCCTAGCACTGCTTCCCTGTTTCCTCTGCAGAAAACCCTTCTGAACAAACATGTCTAAGATGAAGCAACATGTTAATATTCAAATTCTATATAATTTCAATATGACCACAAAAAAATATTTTTGTATAATAATTTAATAGAATTCTAACTCCTAAAGTTATCTAAACCGACCTCTGATACCAACTATAAGGCCCCAGCCTTAAGCATTACTTAATCTTGAGTTATTTCAAAAATACACATGGAGGATATTTTCAGGTTTAGAGTTTTAGATAATTAGATCATAAATCATCCATTACACTCCACATTTAAACAATGTGGTTACATAAAAGATAGTACTCATTTTTCCCATCATCGGGAAC
Source organism: Viscum album (assembly GCA_963277665.1). Classification (NCBI taxonomy): domain Eukaryota; kingdom Viridiplantae; phylum Streptophyta; class Magnoliopsida; order Santalales; family Viscaceae; genus Viscum; species Viscum album. The sequence goes on along the minus strand of OY728159.1, from coordinate 594,120,241 downwards.
TTATTTAAAATAAAACATATATTCTTTCTTGACACTTCCTTGACACTATCATCACATCATGTACCTTTCCCTTCTCCTGTGAAAAACATTTCGAAAACATGGGATAGCATTAAAACCTCAGCAAGGGATATAAAAGTATGAAATGGAAACATTAGTCCATGTATGAAATCATACATTACTCGTAAAACATAAGGATTTTTATATATCTCATCAAATCATGAATAAATCATTGAAATCATAAGACATAAAGGTAACATGAGGCATTCATAACATTCTTACGTAGGGAGTAACCCTCATAGTAACGTTTGGAATACCCATCACAGTATATTCCCTAAATCTCTTCAGAGAAACCTTAATGTTTAACCCCTTGGTATTACCCAACGAATTGGAGAGCTATATTAGGCTCACCCACCCTTAGTTTATCACAGAACCACCCGTCTTCATAAACAATTCCCATGAACAATAACATAATCATATCACATAAAACATGCATAAAGGAAACATAACATTTCCAGATTTCAATACAAAGATATCAATACAACTTATTTATTTAACAAAAACATTATGAAAACCATTTTCAATTCCAAAATAAAATAAAATTAATACATGGTATTTATTTTTCATTAAAAAATAGTTATGGCTTTTAGAGGAAGCCGAAACTCAAATAATGGTCACGGCGGCATAGAAGTCGTTGTTTCCACATACGTACATCAAAAAAACATTCCCTTTTGTCATTTAGTAAACGATTCGTATAAAAAATATTCCTTTTCAAAAAACGTAAAATTAAAAGGGGTTTATACACCGTATAAAAGAAATTTGTGTATAAAACAAAATGTGCCTTAATGAAAGGAGATTGAGACGAAGTCCCTTACCTCGTATCCTACTTGACTCGATCATTCATTAATCTCATGAATAATAAACTTGAGTCAATTTCTACTTTCATAAGAACCTTTTTTAAGTTCATTATTCCTTTTATGTCACTTATTATCTTGTCATTAGCAATATGTAATTATTTAAGTTAATAACGGTCGTTTTAACGATCATTGGTACATGAGTCAAAAATAATCTCTTTATAATTACAAGTTTTTCATGTTTAAATTATATCCAGAGTTATATTCATGATGTAGATATCATATATATCATAAATATACAGTATATACATGCATTTATAATATTACATAACATTTAGAGGTATGAAATGAAATGCACCGTTCACGGAGACGGTAAGTCGTACGTACGCATGAACACTACTTTCATTTCTATTTAGTATTTTATGGAATAGAATCATAATGACACAAAGGTATATTATAATTCCAGTATAATATCATATATAATATCATTAACTCTATCCTTTATATGTCCCACATATGTCATTAACGAATCAAATCACTTTGAGGGGGCGGTAGTCTGCACTTCCTAAAATGAAGATATCAAGTTTACCCATAATGGAAACCATAATGGTATGACAAAAATGAAAAATATAGAAGCTTAAGGATAACATAAAAAAATTATATATCATATATAAAGATATTTTCATCTTAATGTCCACCTTTGAAGGCATTAGAAGAATATTGAACAATCATCGTTTTGTGAGGCAAAAATTCACCATCCACGGAAACAGTATGCTCTTTAACCATTAGATGAAGGTGTATGTTATTGTAGCTAGAATAATTCTTATAATAACATCCTATTATATTTAATATACTGTTGTTTTTACAAAATAAATGAATAAAAAGATTTTAGGGGGTTGGACAAGCAAAATAAAACAAATGAACATTAGAGAAATCTTTACCTTTAAATCGGGTAACTCTTATTGGTTTGTACAAAAGGGTTTCTTGAAGAGATTTCTGCCTAAGGTAAGGATTTTAGGATTAAGAGAGGGATGTGGAGACATAAAATGATCAGAAAATGGCCGAGCCAATGGCTTGAGAAGTGTGTGTAAAGAGGTAGATGTGGGGGCCTTTTATAAGAGGAGAGGAGGGACACTCTTGGAATGTAATAAAATGTTACTTTATATTGAAATGTTTTTCGGATTTAAAAGGTCCTAAATTAATATATTTCGAGTATAAGGAGATACGGGTTCTAAATATACTCATCCAATAGGTCTTTGACAAGTTTAACACTTATATTTTACATTATCTTTTCATTTTATTTGAATCGTTAATTAATGAGGTAATCACTCCATCATCATGATGTCATAAATAATATAATTTATTTAAAGTCTAAAAATTATAAAGAAAACTACTATGATATAGGAAATCGTTTTATCTTTCCAATGAATTTTTATAGTCCAATAGATCATTTATCTAGAGAAAATTAAAAATGTTTTACTCAGGTGATACATTCTTTGTTATATTTAATATTCTTTAAAAATAAAAGGATAAAAAGTCATTATCACACAAAAGAGATTCCATGGGGTCCCCTAGTTTGGCACAAGGAATAACATGGTCGGCCATGAAAAAACCAGTATCATTAGTACACATGTTGGGGTCATTTTGTATTATTATGATATTATTTTATTATCCTTAACTACTCGATTACTAATTAATCTTGATAATTAATGATAATTACCGTCGTTACTAATCATAATGTCCAAAAACAAAAGAGTCTTAATTAGATAATTTAGACATTATAATTCCAAATATATAATCCATTTTACCAAATTCCAAACATACAAATTGCAATAATTAATTTAAAAATAATTCCCGTTGTCAAAACAAATAGCGGGTTTTTTAGAAACAATATCTATGAAAAGTTTGGCACTTGTTTATGACCAATTACAAAGTGAAATTAATTATAATAACTACCATTGGATTAAATGGTAAAAATATATTCTAATTAAACTTTAATAAAAAATAAAAATACAATCTAACCATATAATTAAATTAGATGGAAAACCAGTTTTTATGTAAAATGCAGTATTTTTCACTATTCATTAAAATATGAACATTGTCAGAAAAATACCAAAAATTAACCGAAGGTAAATTTCAGTGAGACAATCATAAAGAACATTTTTATTTTGACAAATAGTGCTTATAAAATTGTCAAAAGTTTGATTTAAAAATGGTTTTCCATCAAAAGGCAGTAAAATAATATTTTAAAAATATTAGTGTATTCCATGCTTAAGATAGGATTTATTCTCATTTTATGACTCTAAAACATTATTTAATTCATAAATAGACATAGATAAGAATATATATTATTCATTACTTACTTCATATGTTACAGATTAATTTTTTTCTCGGAGATTCATTTTTGTTGCGTTTTATTTTCTAATGTGTAATGTAACGTTCATGTATATAGTCTATTTCCCATGACTGGTAAACTGATCAGTCTGTCAGGACATGATTCCATATATTCATGCCAATGAATTAAAATAATGTCCTGACTCTAGGTAATTGGTGTCAGGTCATTACATAAGAATCCTCTCTCGAGCCTCTCCCAAGCCTTTGGGATCACTCTTCCAAGTAAGGGATTACTTCTCTTCTCATATTATCCAAGTTTCTTAATATTGTTATGCCGTTTTATTTTCAATAATAAATGTTGGGGTATGATTTTGAACCTCATTTATACATTAATCTTTTTTTATGTATTATTGTCCCATTTAACTCTCATCTATTCCTTCCATGTTTACTAGTTACCCTTCCGAAATTTATTAAGGAATATCTCTCTTCTCATTTTCATTCAAGAAATTATTTTGTATTATGAATCTATATTCCATTAAATTTGTTGGGGAATGTATTTATATAAACTCCTTATAGTACATTTCATGTAAATATGTTTATACATATCTTTCTCTATCTTCAACCATTTTTATGAATCCTTATGTCATGTAGTTATGCTACTGAATTTACACGGCGATTTTCCAAGACAAAGTCATTGTGTCGTGAATACCATGCCCATTTCTCAATAAAGTGAATTTTCCTATGTGTATGTTTACTTATTTATTAATGATACTCATGTATGAATTTCAAATTCCTTTACCATGGAATAAATTATGATCTTTAATGATTCTATATTGAATGATCCGTGTTGCACACTTATGAATTAAATGTAATGTTTAAGAAGGGTGCAACCTGATAACGCTCCAATGCATTGGGTAAAGATTATTATAATGATACGTAAAGTGTAATGAGGGTTTAATCATTATAATTATTGTGAAATTATGGTTTACTCAGGCTCTATGTGCAATTATACTTATATCATGCTGATACCATGTTAACTGTTGTTTACCACATTTCCATGTTATGATAATCATGCAATATCATGAATTTATGATCTGTTGATATGCTTATTTCCTAACATGTATTGTATCCATCATGTTATGAATTTTGTATTCCCATATTGGGCTTTATAACTCACCCTTTTATTATGAATTTCCTCAGGTTATCCCATTCAATGCTATGTATGAGGGAATGTAGTGGTCATGTAAAGGAGGTTTTCAATAAAGATATGGTGTTTCATATTTTAAGTCATTATGTAATGTTTTATAAGCCCCAAAGACATTATTCCTTTAAATCTTACATGTTGAATCAAGTGAAGAGTTTATGTAATAAATCATGTTTATGTGTGTAATAAATATTATGGTTATTATAATGTAATATCTAACATTATGTAATGTCCGGGATAATGAAAAATGACTAGATTTGGAATACCATAAACGTTTCAAATATTTAAATACCTAAGACACACCTATGAACAATTTTTTTCCAATAATTAATTTCTTTAAATTATTTCTAATCCTATCTAATTCCTACAAATTTATTTCCAATGTAATACTATCAATCATATCATGGAGACCAAATCTTAGAGAGTGAAGCTACCTTATACAGTGTCCTCCCAAGTTTCATCTATTGTTTAATTGTAATATATTTTTGTTTCCCCCCTCTTATTATATCATTCCTAGAATGAGTGGAAAAATTATCTTTTTATATGGTTTGTGTTTCCATATGGGGAAGGTGCATTTTTATTAATTACAATTTTCATTGTTGGTGTATTTTAGATTGGTGTAAGTTATTAAATCAATTTGCAGTCTATTTCTATTATATTTATCATGAATATTGGTATTTTAATTTGAAAGATACATTATAAATTGTGAATTTGGTAACCTTGGATCAAGGCATGGCCATTTCTATATTTATGGAAACCTTATTTAAAAATGGCATTGATAACAACTCGATTCGGAAAAAAATGTAAATAATAGATGTGGAGGAAAAAATGTATTTTCGTATCAATAAAGGGATCCCATGACCATTGGATACCCATTTTATGGCTTCAGAACCAAAAAAAGAATTAATTAATTTTTTTTATAAGAATCTAATTACACTTAATCCCAATAACCAGAATGACTTGGCTGGATTTTAAATATGATTTTATGCCAAACTATCAATCTACTTCATTTTTTAATCTTTTTTATTCAAACTATTTCAAAAACCCCAATATTATTCTTCAACTTATTTATAAATTCAATCAAATAAAATATTTTCTAAAACCAAAATAAACTCATTGACCATCTATTTAAGTTAGAATATGAACAATTCTAATGAATTGTTTTTAGTAATTAAGTAGCATGTTTTGGGTTTTCCTACATTTTTATTTTGATTAGACCCATATTTAAATAACACCATCCTTCGTGTGTGTCATAATTTTATCCAAAAAATTATTATGATTCAACCATATTAGTTTGTACCTATTTTGAAAACCCATATTTGTATTAGTCACCTAAAAATAGAATCCAAAAATATAATCACACATCCAAATTAATTACATGACCAATATACATCAATGTTCCGTGTACATGATTAGAATTATGTTAAATTTATAATGTAACACCATCGACTGATGTCACACAAATATGGTGGGTTATTTATTATATGGTAATTAGAATATGCAAAATTATATTCTGGGGATCAAGTATTAGTAGTCCTTAAGATGCTGGAGACCAAAAAAAGCATATTATAATAAGAAATATTATATCATTTGAGTAAATAAATTATTCATCAATATTATACATAGTGTTGAACATTCATTGTATTATTGTTCATTACATGAAGAAAATGTGAAACAAATGGATAGTGTGATCTTAGATAATTTGTAAGGTAAAGGGTGCAATAGAAGTTAACATGGAATAACAATGAAATAATAAATATAGTAGAAATAGATAAATTAACAAGCCTATATAAATGAATTCATAAATATAACATAGTTTATTGACGAAAAATGAAATAATTAAAAATGTAGGAACAATAAAGTGATATAATAATGATGGAAATTATGACAATTCATAGTTTCATGCATCATAAATAGATCATCAAGTGAATTTTTGATTAAATCATATAAAATGGGTATTGACACTCCCATTTCCTAATTTCAGTTGTCTATTGAGAGTTACCAATACAATGAAAGACTATATAATTCCTTCCACTTCCGTTCACATAAAATTATAAAACATTACATAATAATTAAAAGGGGATAATATATATATGAGATAATGTTCAAGAATGATTTATTTAGAAATAATTATCACAAATTATATATAAATCATTTCTTATAACATTTATATGTATATAACAATGGATTATACTACATGTTAATATTTACCTTGTAAATAAATTAACTAGTGTTTCTTGGAAAATTTCTTTAAGTTATTTAAGGATTAATTTTAGATTCACAATGTTAAAATTCGAACCCTTATCTAGTGCATAATATAGAATTATATTAATCAGGTATATACATTAACTATGAAATTAAATATATATAAATTTATGAATACATGTATTTGAAATATTAGAAAACCAAAAATAATTTGGATAAATTCCACATAAAATTGTGTTCAAAGACACTTATATTTGATTTTCACTATGAATATAAAATAATATTATAGTGAAAACCTCATGTCGGTATGATCTAATATCCACAGGGGGAGATTGTGTTAAAATTGAGTTTAATTCAGTTGGATTCTAATTGATGAAATCCCACATATCCCTCAGCCATAATTTTATAGAAATTTTTTACTATAATAAATAATTTATCTATAATACCATAAACACATGTGACTCATCATGATTTTTTATGATTGAATAAAAAAAATTTCATGCATGTTTAGAGAATCTAGGAATTACAATGGTCTATGAATGGGGTATAATATGAGTGAAATTGAGTCTCAAATTCATATTATATCACAAAATAATACAAAAGAATAATATTATAAAAAAATTTCCCGACTTTTTTAACTAATAAATAATACTATTATGGAAATGTAAATATGCATTGTAAAAATAGAGATAAGTTACCCTAACATTTCATGAGCACCATATACAATAGAAAAACTATAGAAAAAATAATTCCATAAGATTACAGTGTGAGTAATATGATAGAGTTTTCTAAGGAGATATGGAAAGAGAGAGCATTGGATTTTGTGCGGGTTATATTACATGACGATGAGTATTTATAGGTGTGGTGATTGGAACATCGTAGAATAGTGTTTGGAATATTTTGTTTTTCCATTATATTATGTGATCCATTTCCCAATATACTACCCCATATAGTCCCATAATTCCCTACTATAATGGCCATAGGTAAAATTATTCAAAATTTACTACCTTTGGTTTAGTTATTTTTTGATAATACATATATGATTTCATATTTATCATATTTCACATTTTTATTGTAATGTACTGTTTTTATAAAACATTACCAATTTTAACACTTGATAATTTTAACACTGTCATTTTGAATATGTAACATGGTTTCTAATATCAATACTCTAACTAAATTTTATATAAGGATAATACATTTGATAAAATTGTGGTATTATAGTATACACTAAATCTGTTTAAAATTATTTTACACTTTTATATTACTTTACCCCAATATAGTGAATCCATTATTGGACTAGAATAATTCCTATGGGTATAGTGTGTAAAAGTGATACACTCGTGGGGTGGTTTGGCCAATATTGATATGGTATTTATTTTCTGTAATATGAGCTTCTCCAAGAGATAATTCTTCCAGAATTTCAATTATGGAAGTTCTATTTAGTATTAGTGAAGGAAGGTCCAAGGGATGTTACCTCTCTTAAAATAACAAATTAATGATATTTATATGGGATTTCATAACGAGATGAGTCTATTTTTCTCCATTATACATCAATTATCTCCCATAATTACAATTAATATAATCTATTTCTAATAGTAACATTATAACTTCTATATTACCAACATTCATAACTGCCAACATTCATAATTCATAATTATTATGTCACATATATATTTACTCATAGATCCTATAAATTTATTCAAAACAATCCCCTAAATAATAATTCTATTTTTTTATTATGATTCCAAGGATTACATTATTCTGTTTTTGTGTTTTCCTTGTTATATTTGGTGCGTTCATTAGAGAATGTGAGTTAGAATATGATAACATTTTTGATTAATTATTGACAATTAATTATTATAGAACTCTTAATAAACTTATACCTTTTATTTTTAGACTTCCCTTTCTAATAAAAATAAGAATATTTATTAATAAAATTCAGGATTATTACATTATAAAACATACAATAATATCATTCTCAACATTTTAATTAAATCTTTAAAAAATGAGTATAATAATTTCTCATTTCATAATCATTTTCTCATGTCATCTATTATTATTTATGATTCTTCAAAACTAATATTTTTGGTCATGTTTTATAATTTCATAGTAATTTCACTCTCATATCACCTGTCTGAATTGGTTATTCATTATACGATAAGTTGAGATCTAATTATACCTCATCCACCTTAGTAATTTTTTATGGGTCTCGAATATAATCACATATATGTTATATATAGATGATATTGATCACTTTAAATGGATCCAGGTTCATGTATATGAAATATTCCATGTCTCATATCTGATACAATATTTTAATCATATTATGTGTTTTAAAATTATCTTTCCATTATTTTTAAATATCATAAAACCATCCTTTAGAGATATCATTATTAAGACATGGTCCCATATTTTGAATTCATGATTCTACCTTGATTCATCAGTATAACATTACATTAAACATTGGGTATCCATGAAATGTAAAGGGACTCAATTGGTATATAAACCACACTGGGAGTAGGAAGAACTAGTGATGATGAATATAAATATAATATTTTTTTATCTCTTTTATATTTTCCTCTATCACTAGTTAATGTGAATGGGTGACTTTTTTATCTTCTAACATAGTATATTTCTTAAAAAACATCTAAACCCCCAATAATAATTGCTATATAAATTTCAATGATTCAGTACTCAATATGATATGTATAGTTATTGGTGTGAATGCAATTCCTACATGATAAAAAAACACACTAGTAATAAGAGGTTTATACTATAGTCTATTGAAAATGTTGAGTGTGCATCATGAACAATTTTTTTTCATCTTGCACTTAGGTATGTCTCGTACCTTTATAATGAATAGTTTGAGTAAAAAATGATATTTTGACAGCAATTTAGAATACTACATTTTTGTAGATGTGCTACCACTTTCTTATTTTTCTTCCCCACCATAGTTGAAAGTCAGTTGTTCTATTTTCAAAATTGTCCCTATTAAAAGATTCTTCTTCTTCTTAATAGTAGAAAACTAATAAGCTACTACATATAATTACTCTTATTTCTTGAGAATACTGAAGTGAACAACCACTCTTTTTTCTTCTATGAACATCATAGACAATATCATCACTAATTATTTTTTATATATCTTGTTCTCCTTATTATAATATTAGTATTGGTGTTCACAAATCTCTTATAAAACTATTGAACATCATTACCAACTCAACTTCTTCTTATCATTTTTCTTCATCTTCCCCATCTTATCCCCTTTTCTTATCTACTTCTAGTAAATCAATATGTAAAAAACTGAATTGTTATTTCTATTTGTTTATACAAAATCATTTCTCTAATAGTGACTAGTATCATGCCTTCTCTATCCTAGATCACGATAAATATTCCTTATATATTAATCAATCCAAACATTCACATTTATTTTATACCATATATATATATATGGATGTGTGTGTGTGTGTGTAACAATACATTAGACAACATAAGTTACTTGATCTTCAATTCATGATTCATCAAGTATTTTTAAAAATACATAAATAATTTGAATTTATATATCCAATATTAAATAAATATGGAGTATTATAATATAAACCCCCACCTATGGTCTTCAGTCATATATATATTACACTAATTCATTAAATATCCACACAAACTGTGTCTATTCAAGGGAAATTATAACTGGATAAATATAATTGAAACTATAGTGGTTATAATTAAAAATTTGACCTCCTCCATAATATATCATCTTCATATTAAACACATGTATTTACATTCTTAAATACAAACTTTAATGCATGAAGTATCTATAGACAAGGTGTTTTCATTCACAACACCAATCTCTTCAATCATTTTTAATATCCATATGTCAACAAGTATCATATTAATTTTGACTGGATATAAATATTATTGTATAAAATAACCATGGATTTGATGGCCTCATTTGTGGAATAATTTCTCTATGTGTTATTCCCCCATAAAATTTTGAAATATCATAATTATTATCATGATATTTAATTTCTATTTAGGAACACAGTGTCTGATATCTTTTTGTTTAAGAGAATCTCCTCTTCCTCATTATATATCTCCAGTCATTAGGAATATTTATAGAATAATAACACTTAACTAAATAGGTATATATACGATCTACCCTTAGAAAGATGGGTTCTATCATTATAGTGGTCTCAAAAACCCTTATGTTTATGATCATGTTTCAACATAACCAATACAAAAATATCAAATGAACATTGCACATCATATTATACATCAATGGTTCCTTTAATCATACATCAGAATACATTTAAACATTATAATTAGATACCATTACAAGCATAACCCTATTTCAAAATTAACTTATGTGACTAATATGATACATTTACAAAGAATGGTTTTCCAAAAAATAACTTATACATAACTCCTTAACATATTTTGAACACCTTTTCTTTAGAAAATATAGAAAAAATATCATTTCATTTAATTTTATCCAATCTTAAGGACTACTAAAATAATTTTACTTCTTCTATTTTTTCAATAATAAAACTGGAAGTGATATATATTTCAATAAATACTAACAATTTTTTCATTATTTGAATTAAGATACTAATTTTATTTGAATGATCATGTATCAATAAAAAAATCATATACCAAAAAGAATGTGGTTATTTGATATACCATGAGTAATGTTTTAATTCATCATATATTATTTCTTCTTACCATACGATCACTCATCCATGTTTTCAACACTCAATAGTCATTCAACATACTGATAAGTCCTTGGGAAATGAAACATCTCGTGAGAATGCAATTTTTTATCTTTTATATGACTTCAAAGAAGATTTTATACTTTCTTCTGAGATGGGAGTAGTTTCATATGGTAAATATCTATCTAGTATCAATATCATTATGATAAAAAGGGCTTCAATTTTATCGTGGAATTCTTGAAATTAAAACACAAATGATTTTATTAGAGTTTTATGTGGTTTAATATAACCCATAGAGGAAAAAATGTCATTTTATTAAAATGTATGGTGTGTCTATGATATTTATATTTGATTTAATGGATTATTAATATCCCAAATAATTGGTCTGGATAATAATTTTTCTTAATGAGACATCCCCATAATAATAAAATTCACTCCAATGTTTAGCTAGAACAAGTGAAAATGCGTGACACTACTCACCTTATGGGATTCTATGTTCACAAACACATGATATTAAAAACACATATATCATTCATGAACTGAACTATGATACATCATTCATGGGTTCATTTCTAGGAATAAGATATAACATCTCTTTATAGTCCCCCAAGCAAGCTACTCCTATTTGATTTTAGTTGGGAATTCATTTTGTAAGAATGGATGCTGGAGTGTTGATCTAGCCAAGAGTTTTTATGTTTATTGAAAGCTCATAAAAAACGGATCTATAAAGTATTTAATACAAAAACTGAAGGATAACACCATATAAGATATTCTTATATTCTTTTCTTATTCTCTTTAACCTCATCCGTGTATTTTAATTCATTTTTTTAACATGGATGTAACCACTAAAGAATTCACATATTTTTTCCTTAAACATGATAAAATATTCTACTTTCATGTAGGAAATTACACCTCAAAAATGTTAAATGTTACCATTCATTATGTGATATTTTAATAAAACACATCATGAAATATTTTTCTAACTACCAATCTCCATTATTAAAATTATATTCCAATATTATTAACATTCTAGTTATATTTATACAACTTCCTAAATGTTGTCTAAAAAGTCCGACATTTTACTTGTAGAAAATACCTTTTGAATTAATACGATGTTATGTGAAACCATTTATCCCTTATCACCCCTTTAAAAATAAATAATTCATTTCAATTTCTTTCATAATTATTAGAATAAATACAACATAATTAGGAACATGGTATTAATTCTTACTTAATCAATGATACATTACCCTTTCCACTTTATGTTTACTTGTTCTATGATAGGTGTAGAAAACAATTAGGTTTGGTCAAAAGAATAAATTTATCCTTTAAAACAATGATATCCAAGGAAATAGAATTTCACAACATATCATTAAATATTTTTAAATAGTTATCTTGTTGTGTTAATTAATACCAATTGACATAAAAAATTAACATAAACTGAATTTCATATATGAAAATGAATACACATATTAGAACATTTTTACATAGTAGGTTTTATAATAGACATGGATGTTATTCAATACCACATATTAAATCATTGATAAGAATCAATTTCATCCATATTTAATTTATAATTTGATGTTAATTATCATGTATGGTGGATAAATAATACATACACATTAAATAAAAATATTATTTTTAAACATTAAAAAGTAAAAATAATTTTATGATATAATAATTTTGTTATCTCATCAACATTCATCACTTCAATCCCACACAATAGAACAGACTACTAAAATTCATTTGGATTTCCAAACTAGAATACTTTTATGTCTTCAATAGGAATTATATTCATAAATACATTCCTTTAGAAATATGAATGTCTAATTAACCTACGTTAGTATATTTTTCACTTTTTTCTATTATTGATATAATACTATTTATGTTTATCAAAGATGATACTTTTATCCTATTAACTAAAATAATAATTGTGATATAAACTATAAATGGTGAAATCTTCATCTAGGCCACTGAAAATTGGCGTTAATCACTTCTAAACATGTTTTTCCACAAATAAAATTCATTACATGTAGTACCCCCAGTTTTTGGTATGTTTCCATTAATTATTTTAGCACATATAAAGGTTATGGATGATGAATGGGAGGGTTGAGAGAACATTGAATGAAGTTTTGAAGAAAAGATGAAGTTTCACGGGCGACGCAAGGTTGGTATAAACACTGTGGAAAAACTGTGCGTAGATGGTCTTGAAGGCAGTAGCTTCCGCAGGGGCAGTACACAATTTGTTTAACCGTGCATCCAAGCCATGTGTGGATGGTCTGCAGAGGTAGTGGCTAATGCATGGTTAGCGCACGGTTTGTCTAACTGTGCGTCCAAACTATGAGGCCACTTAAATGAGATCATATAAAGGTGGATCTCATATATTTTTGCCTTTATGTGGCTCTTTTTTCCTCTAATGCGGCCCTAACATGGGATTTTTCATCTCCTAAGGTTATAGAAGGTTCTTCCATCATTCTGGAGGTGATCTGAAGGCTTCACTTGAATAATCGAAGTCGGATTCTTGAGTTATGTGATCATTCTTTAACATTATTTTTTTATTTCTTAGATCTACTTAGATATACTTCTCCACATCCCCTAGTTTCTCATATCTACACCCATTATGGGTAGATCATGGTGTTTGGATGAAAAATATGATGATAATTTGTCTTAATCATTCTAGGAGAAGAGATCTAAAGTGAGTTTTTGGAGAATTGACCAGATTTTCTTGAACGTTCATCGGTTGATGTGGTTTTCATCAAACCCATTATGGTAGGAGGCTTTAATATTGTCTCCTCTTGTTATAATTTATTTTATTAGATTCAAATTGGTTTATCTGAATGGAATTGGTTGTGAAAATCATGGAATAAATCTTCTTTAGTTATGATTTATGGTTTTAATAAAATTGTGAAATCTTGGTGATTTGTTGTGAAAAGTGATTCGGCCTCTTGAATCTAAAATGATGATTTTAAATTTATGATTTTCTAGAATTCTAAATGGTTTGATGAAAATTACAGTTTCAATAAAAGGGGTGTTTTATTTAAAATATTTGGTATTGAAATGACTGTGATGGAATTATTTTTCAATAAAAAAATAGAAATTTATTGATGTGGTTTGGAATGGAAATGGTTTTCCCTTTAAATTGTTTTGACATAAATGTTTTTCAATAAAATGGTGTTTTATTTAAAGGAGTGTTTTGGAATATGTTTTGAGAATATGTGGTGTTTTTTCATGTTGCATGTATGAGGCTTGGTTTAAATATTACCTTGTGCTTGGTGCGAATCTTTTAATGGGACATGGTAACTATATGTATGAGGCTTGGTTGAAATATGACCTTTTGCTCAGTTCCAAATGAATAATGGAACATGGGAAACAATTACCTTGGGATTAATTGGTAGATCGACGATAAAACACTAATGTCTAAGGAACTGTCATAACATAACATGCATGGTTGGTGTCATGGGTTTTTGAAATGGTTGGGTATGCCAAAAAGGGGATACTGTGAAATTATTATAAAGCTTGATTAGTTATTTTTCTTGAAAGATATCTTGTTATATATTTTTTTTCAATTTCACCTGTATACTATAGTTATAAATGGTTTGAAAACTTGTTTATATTTAGTTATAATCTATTTTTTAGAAATTGTTTTATACAAACTATTTTATATAATTGTGGCTATCTTTACTATTCTAGTGGCATGAGTGGGGAAGTCGTTTAGGAAAACCTAATGTGTTTTATACTCACATATACTTTTGAAATTTGGTGCTTTTCTAGATGCTATTTTCTCAAGTAGGTGAACAGGTAATGTTTCCCATGTTTTAAGTACTACCTCATGATGATTGGGGTTGTTCGGTGATTGGGGATCTTGGAGCTTGTGGAGCATAGAGTCTTGGTGTCTTGTGAGAGTCTTGCGTTTTTTATCAGTTGTGTAATATGATAATTGGTTTGGTCAACCGCTTTTGTGCACTTTGATGTGGTTTGACATAAATGATGTTGTTTAATTGTCTTTCATTTATTCATGATTCATATAGTGAATGTTGGTTGCTTGGTTTATTGGTTTATTTATTAAAGGGTAAATCGTCCCCCACTTATATTTGAAACACATTCCCAATTATTTCCAGCCTTTGGTGTTTTGGGTATGTCGCTTAAGGCCAAGTAATGACTCATTGTACTCTCATGCTAATGAGAATTGGCAGGTCATTACAAATGGTATCAGCTTGTTCGGTCCCAGCCTAACAAGTAGTCATCGATGTTCCTAGTCGTGGAGTTGAAATTCTGTCTTTTCTATTCCTTAGGATGAAATCTTAGACTGTAGAAGAATTGTTGGAACCTGAAATGTATAGCATAAAAGGACGTAGAAAGCCTATTTATGTTTACCATCATGTTTCTAGGGTGTTGGGTACATAATTGTTTTGGATACACTTCTAGAATGTTGTAAATCTCATTGTCATGGGTTTAGCCAACAAGATGAGCATGGAATACATTGTAGAGGAATGAATTTCCAGTAGTATTTCATATCAAATTGTGAGGAATGACTTATGATTTCTTGTAAGGTGTAAATTTTTTTGTAAAAAAAATTCAAAAATTGATTTTTAGTAGAAGATTTTGAAAAAATGATATTTGGTGTAATTTGAAAATGGTTTGATTTTCAAAATTTATGTGGAATGATTTCAAAAATAGTAGAACATGGAAAAAGGTTGTGTTGCAAAACAATGTTGTGATAGATGATATGATAGAATTTTAAATGATAATCCATCAGTTTCTAGAGAGTGAGATTGATGGAGGTTGTTGTTTGTTTATAAATGTAACAGGGTAAGCATCGTAGAGACCAACCGGAAGTGGCCAATGAGAACATGGTTCCACCTGAGACCCTGGTTAACCAGCAGTTAGTCATGACCATAGTGAAAACTTTCTAGGCTGTGCAATGTGTTAATAGATTGGAAGATCCAAAGTGTGTGGATTATGATGTCCACTTTTAAAAGCAGGGCCCACCCGTCTTTAGGGTTAATTCGGACCCCAAAAGGGCAGAGGCGTGGTTATTCAGAATGAACATAATTTCTGAATTCTAGGGGACAATGGTAGAGCTGAAAGTAAATCAAGCAATGTATAAGCAATAGGATAATTATCTTCAGTGTGGGAATTGGTAGTCCAAACGGAATGAACCAAGGTATGATGTGGGAAGGGTTTGAGAAATTGTTTAATAAACAATTCTACCCACATACTTTCATAATTCAGCACACAATTTATTTTTTAGTATGAAGCAAGAACCTATGTCTCTGATAGAGTATGCAGCTATGTTTATGAGCTTAGTGTGATTTTCACCTGAGGTGGTGGGTAGCACAACGTTTAAGGCAAGTATCATCAATGTGGTGTTATGTCAAGAGGTCCGTTCAAAAATAGCAGTCTTGTGTAACAGTGACTACATAGAGATGGTGAATCAGGCATCGGTAGCTAAGAGAGATCTGTTGGGAGCTCCAAGTGGAGGAAGTATGGTGGTAACCATGGGGAATATTGGTGCTTCAAACTATTTTATTGTTTCATGTGTGGTTGAGTTTATGGGTTTAATGGTATAAATGATGACTTCAGTTTTGAAACATCATACTCCTCTAGGTCGAAGAGAGTGTCAAGACCTCTTGTGTAGAGACTGTGATATCGTTGTGGGAAAGGTTGAGCTAATATTGAATTTATCAGTGCTTGGGATAGATGGGTATGATTTAAACCTGGTTATGGATTGGCTGATAACGTTCAAGGATCAAATCGGCTGTTATATGACAACCGTGAGTTTCATGAAGGAGGACGACATCGAGCCTCTCTTTAGGGGATAAAGATTATAAATAAGGGTGAAAAAAGTTTGTTAAAACCAATGGTGGGAATGATATCTTACCAATTGGCATCTTTGACTTTGGCATTAATGGTAGAGATCAAGGAACATAGTTATCCAGGTTCTCTAGATCAATTTCATGATGTATTTCCCAAGAACATATTAGGGATACCAACTCTAAGGGAAGTGGGGTTTACGAATGATCTCCTTCCAGGGACCAGTCCTATTTCCCTTCAATATTATAGGATGGAACCAATAGAGTTGTGGGAATTGAAAGTGCAGTTAGAGGAGCTGTAAAGAAAAGGGTTTATTCGGCCAAGTATAGCTTCGTGGGAAGCACCGGTTTTGTTTGTAAAGAATGAAGATGGAACTCTTCGGCAGTGTGTTGATTATCATAAACATAACCAAGTTACGATAAAGGATAGAAATACACTTCCGGTCATTGATGATCTATTCGATCAATTATGGGGATCTCAGTGGTTCTCCAAGATTGACTTGCTATCAATGTATCACCAATTGCGAGTTCAGAATTAGGATATTCCAAAGATAGCTTTCAGAAGTAGATATGGAATTATGAATATGTAGTCATGCCTTTCGGTCTCATGAATTCCCTAGCACTCTTTCATGGAATTGATGAATCAGATATTTTAACAATATCTGGGTTCTTTTTTGTGGTGTTTGTGGATGACATTTTGGTTTATTCAAAGACATGGGATGATCATGAGGTGCACCTGGAAACAATGTTACAAATCTTGAGAGATCATCCTTTGTATGGAAAATTATCAAAGTGTAATTTTTGGATATAGTATGTACGTTACCTTGGCCATGTAATTTCCGAGAAAGATGTTTCTATTGATCCTAAAATGATAGAAATCGTTATCTCTTGGAAACCACTGAATAATGTATTCGAGAGACAATGTTTTCTTTGCCTAGCTGGTTACTACCGACTCTTTGTGCATTATTTCTCACGACTAGCTTCACTAATCACAGCTTTGACAAAGAAAAATGATCCATTCCAATGGATGGAAGAATGTTATAAGTCTTTCCAGAAACTGAATGTTCGTCTTACATCATCACCTATGTTGATTTTACTAGAATCAGGACAGGGGTATGTGGTGTATTGTGATTCTTCGGGATCAGGGATGGGATGTGTTTTCATGCAAAGAGACCATTTGGATGGTTATGATTCAATGGAGTTGACGGTGCTTGAGAAGAATTACCCAACACATGATTTGGAGTTTGTTGTAGTCGTCCATGCTTTGAAAACATAGAGACAATTTCATTATGGTGAGAAATTTATTGTGTCTTCGGATCACAAAAGCTTGAAACACATTTTCCCACAATGATATTCGAATCTAAGGCAAAAGAGTTGGATGTAGTCTCTCCAAATGATTGAGTCTGACTTTATGTACACACTGGGGAAAGGAAATTCAGTGGCAGATGCATTATGTAGAAAGTCATATGCTCAGTTGGAAAAAGAAGCTCCAAACGGATGGCAGTTGATGTCGTTCATAGCCGATATGCATGTGGAATGTGACGAATGAGGTGAAGATGCATTTTTCTATTCATATGTGCTTGTTCCTTATTTAGTAAAAATTATCAATGAAGCACAAACATCTATTGTAGAATGGCTGGTTGAATGTTCATAATTCAATGGTGGGGAGACCATTGATGGATGGAAACTTGATGGGGGTTTAGTTTTGCATTTCAGAGATTGGATGGTTGTACCTATGATTTTTTTTTGGAAAAACTCTTTAATTATAACCACCATTCCAGATGGTATGTACATCCAGGTACATAGAAGATGTATAAGGTCTTTAAGGTGCAGTTTTGGTGTAGCGACATGAAAAGGAAGGTGTCCGAGTTCGTCTTGTGGTGCTTAAATTATCAGCATGTTAAAGCAGATCATGAGAGACCAGCTAGTATGTTACAATAATCTTCCATCCCAATGTGGAAATGGGATTAGATAGCAATGGATTTTGTTACAGGTCTTCGAAAAATGGTCTGGAAACACGATGCCATTTGGGTGATTGTGGATCTTCTAACCAAGTCGGCCCATTTCATCCCTATTCTTGAAACTCATCCTGTGGAGGATCTTTCAAAAATCCATATCTGAGATGTGGTGAAGAGGCATGGTGTACCGGTTTCTATAGTCTTAGATAGAGACCTGTTGTTCACATCTCATTTCCGGAAATCATTACAATAATCCCTTGGATCTCAGTTGACTGTGATCATGGTGTATCATCCTCAAACGAATGGGCAATCCGAGCTGATGATAAAAACATTGAAATACTTGTTTTGGTCTTGTGTAATGGATTTTTGTGGCTCATGGGTAGATCATATACCCATAGTGGAGTTCTCATACAACAACAACTATCTAGCCTTGATACGCATTGCTCCGTTTGAAGCATTGTATGAGCGTCCTTTTTGTTCTCCACTATAATGGGTGGAAATAGGTAAAACCTCAGTAGTCAGGACAAGCCTTATTCAAGAAACAACAGAGACGATCTAGTTGAATAGAAAGAGGTTGGAGATAGCTCAGAGATATCATAAATATTAAGCAGATCACCATCAAAGACCGTTGTCGTTTGGTGTGGGTGATCATGTCTTCTAGAGGATCTCTCCAAGGCTTGTACATCATCATTCTGGGGAGCTGGGAAAGTTATCTCCTAGATAAATTTGCCTTTTTGAGATATTTAATGGGTTAGAGATGTGGAATATCAGTTTGAATTACCACCATGATCTTGTTTGGTGCATAATGTGTTCCATGTATATCAGTAGAAAATGTATCAGCCTGATCATAACCATGTGATCAGATGGGATCATGTTGACCTAGAGACAGATTCTTCATTGATGCATATCCCAATACAAATTGTGGATAGGCAAGAGAAATTCATGTGTGGGAAAAGAATTGTTCTACTGTGGGTTTTATGGTAGAATGGTCAGATTCAGGAAGAGACTTGGGAATGTGAAAAGGAAATGAAAGAGCAGTGGCCAAAACACTTTCAGTTGGGTGAAAGATTTCTACTTTCCAACAATGGAATGACCAATGGTGGGGAGAATATAGTACCCCCAGGTTCTGGTTTGTTACCCTTAATTAATTATTTTAATGGTTATAAAGGTTAATGGGGATGAATGGTAGAGTCTGGAGAACTTTTAATTATGTTTTGAGGCAAAGGGGAAGTTGCACGGACAACACAATGTTTGTCTAAACTGTGCGGAAAAACCATGCGTAGTTGGTCTCGATGGCAGTAGCCTCCACCCGGGTGGTGCACAGTTTGTCTAACCATGCTCCATGCCATGTATGGAGGGTCTGCGGAGGTAGTGGATAATGCACGGTTAGCGCACAGTTTGTCTAACCGTGTGGTCAAACCATACGACCACTTAAATTTGATTCTATAAAGGTGGATCTCACATGTTTTCTCCTCTATGTGGCTCTTTACTCATCCTAAGTGGCCATACCACGTTATTTTGATTCTCCTAAGGTTAAAAATGTTTCTCCCAACATTTTGGTGGCTATCCGAAGGCTTCTCTTGAAGAATCAAAGTGGGATTCTTGAGGTATGTGATCATTCTTCATCGTTCTTGATCAATTTCTTAGATATACTTTGATATACTTCTCCTCTTCCGTCGGTTTCTTATATGTACACACATTATCGGTAGATGTAGGTGTGTGGATGTCAAATGTAATGATATTTGGTCTTGGTCTTGCTATGTGAAGAGATCTAAGGAGGGTTTTTGGATAATCGACCCAGTTTTCTTGAACGTTCTTCGCTCTTTGAGGTTTTCATCAAAACCTTTGAGGTAGGAGGCTTCAAACACGACTCATCTTGTTATAATTGAGTGTCTATGATTCAAATTATTTTATTTTAATGGAATTGATTTTGAAAATCAGGGAATAACTCTTCTTTAGTGATGATTTATGGTTTTAATGAAACTGTGAATTCTTGGTGATTTGTTGTGCAAAGTGATTTGGCATCTTGAATTTAAAATTATTATTTTAAATTTCTGATATGCTGGAATTGTAAATGGTTTGATGAAAAATATTTTTTCAATAAAAGGGGTATTTTAATGAAACTTTTTGGTATTGAAATTACTTTGATGGAATTGGTTATCAATAAAAATGGAGTTTTATTGAAGTTGTTTGGAATGGAAATAGTTTGAAATTTAAATGGTTTTGATGGAAAAGGATTTCAATAAAAATGTGTTTCATTGAAAGGGTTGTTTTGGCATGATTTTTGGGAATATGTGGCGTTTTTTCATGTTTCATGTACGAGGCCTGGATGAAATATAACGTTGTGCTCGGTGCCAAATATTTAATAGAAAATGGTAACTGTATGTATGAGTCTTGGTTGAAATATGACCTTGTTCTCAGTGCCAAAGGTATAATGGAACATGGGAAACAATTACCTAGCAATGACTTGGTAGATAGAAGAGAAACCCCTCATGAGTATAGAACTGTCATAACATTGCATGCATTCTTGGTTTCATGGGTTTGTGAAATGGTTGGGTACGCCCAGAAAGAGATATTGTGATATGGTTATAAAGGTTGTATATCTATTTTTCTGGAAAGATAACTTGTTGTAAAATTTGGTTTCAATTACACTTGTATGCTTTTGGTATAAATGGATTTCAAACTTTTTTATATTTAGTTATAAACTATTTTTGAGAAATTATTTTATATAAACTATTTTATATAATTGTGGATAACATTTCTATTCTAGTGGCATGAGTATGGAAGTCAATAGGGAAAGCCTACTGAGTTTTATACTCACCCCTACTTTTTAACATTGGTGCTTTTGCATATGCTATTTTCTGGGGAAGGGGAAAATTTAACGTTTCCCTCATTTTTAGTACTAAATGGTGATGATTGGGGCTGTTCGGTGATTGTGGATCTTAGAGATTGTGGAGAATGGAGTCTTGGTGTATTGTGAGAGACTTAAGTTTTTTATCCACTGTGTACTTTGATATTTTGTTTGGTCTTTAATAGTTTTGCAGTTTGATTTGGTTTGACATAAATGAAGTTGTTTATCTGTCTTCATTTTGTTCATGCATCATATAGTGAATGTTGGTTGGTTGGTTTATTAGTTTATTTCTAAATGGGTAAATATTCCCCCACTTGTATTTGAAACCCTTCGACATTTATTTCCAGCCTTTGGCATCTTGGGGATGTCACTTAAGGCCATGTTATGACTCATTGTACTCTCACGCCAATGTGAATTGGTGGGTCATTAAATTACCAATAATACCCTATATTTTAATTAAAAATACATTACAAAAATATTAATTGAATAATTTTGATCTTTATTCTCCACAATTGAAATAGAAAGGTTGAGATAATTTTCTCAGCATAGTTGATTCAATACTCATGCTTCAACATCTTTTTAATAGATATATTTTTTAGGAAGCATGATACTCATCACATATTTCATGTAACTATGTGGGATATCTCATATTTCCATTTGCATACTATTATATAAAACACATTATGAAATTTCCACTCATTTAATGGATTAGTTAAATGCTATATATTTTCTCAAAAAACCTCTTACAATGTGTCTAGACTTATTACATCTCTCATATAAATCTTTTTAAAGGTAATTATTGAATGTTTTCTCAGTCATTCATAAAATTCATGATATTTATGTGAAACATATTCTTCACCTATGACACTTTCTTTTCCATATGTTACATTCAACATTATTTATATCTTTAAATATAGTAGATAAATGACTATAATGTATTTGGGTAAATTGGTAGTGTTCTTGGTGTCTTCACTTGGAAACTCATGCTTTTTTCACATGAACTCTTTTATAAGTGTCATTCTACTTAGTGGTCATCTTAGACAATATTTAACCATTATTTTTATTATTTTTGTTCTCTAATGAAAATTATCCTTTCTCTTAAATATTCATAGAAAAATTATGATTTGATACATTTTGAATATTTCATCTCATTGCTCAATTGTCTTACTTTAATATGTTTTTTGGTATCATTACATCATTTTATTTTGATACATATTGAGTTGAACATGTATCACTTATATATCCCACACCACTAAAAACATTATTAACATCACATTGTTTTTGAAACATGTTTTATGTTAATAGATTGTAATTAATATGGGAATTATTCTTACTCTCGCACTTACTCCCACTAGAAATGGGATTTCTCCAAACTTCTAAATTTTAGTGATTTACCATCAATAAATTCCACAATGTTAACCCATATCATCACCAATATTTCCCAAAAATACATTATATTACATTAAAAATTATTTTTTATTCTTATTTTATAGAAATTTGTTTTTGGAAATTCCAATCCCCTTGTTTTACTCATTCTGGGAAACCAAAACTTATAGGAATTATTATATCAAAAATATATAAGTTGGTATTCCCATATTAGCTTCCCCTAATAAATACATTTATATATTTCATTTTAGAACATGAAAAATACATGAATCATTTTATAAAAAAAACAATCTATGAAAAAAGTACCACCCTCAGTCTTGTTGTAAAGATGAATGCTCAAACATGTGTCTTAAATAGATTTTCCAGAAAACAAATCATTTTTTTGGATGGACAGGTCATTAAAGTTATTTGAGGCCTTTTAAGCCTAAGTAACTATATTCAATTCACCCATAAAAAGGTGTCCATACTAAATTATTTTAGGAAAATAATGTTATAGTACATGGGATATGAAAAATATGTATTTTTAGGACATAAAATCCATAAAAATTAATTTTACAACTACATGAGAATGAATATAATTACTACTGAGTGAGATAGATTAGATTATAAAGGAATCCTATGAAAATAATAGAAATTAAAAACAAATATACAAGTATTTTCATGATTCAATAATTCAAAACATAAATTTAGATGATATTAAGAATGTATAACATTTAAATTCAATACATAATATTTTCCCTGAAAAACTAAATTCGAAATGTTATGCATAAATTATCATCTATAGAGTATTCGTAAATGGAGTTTCTGATCTAGTAAGTGAGGCAAAAAATACATTCTTTGTTAATGGATAGAGAGTCCAACTCATCTTTTATGGGAATCTAAAAGGTTTAGTTGTCTTTTTTTGATATTACACACTTCCCTATATCTAACAAAATTATTAAAATTTATTATTTCATGGGAAAAGAACTGTCATTTTCCTTATTATTTTATTTTCTTTTATTTTTATCATTGGGCAATATTCATTTTTTTCTTATTAAAGATTATTGTTTTTATTAATATTATAAATAATGATAATCATAATGTTGAATTTAAGGATGTTCTTAATTTTGTTACATTAGATATAGAATTCAAATATTCATCATGGTTATGAAGGGATTGTAAGCTGGAGAAAGCTTGAATAACACTCCTTCTCTAATGGAAATCTATTTTAATTTTATTTAAAAATAAAATAACTAAATTAATATTTTCATATCCTTAATGATTAATAAGAGATAAATTAATAAATTAGATTGATTTTTAATCGGGTATTTAAGGGTATCATTTTGAAGAAACTCAAATTATTAAATACCTTGAATTAGGGTAGAATTTTATGTTTTGAAAATTTTTATAAGAATTAATTTATACTAACAATATTTTCTACTTTTTTGAATTAAATCCATGGTATTTTTCTTTAAAATGTATCATTAATACTAAAATTACTAGAAATACTTTTATTTTATAATTTCCTTTAATTATTGGATGTGTTAATTCAATTCCATTTAATTTTTTGGTGATATTTTAATACCATTTTGTACCTCACGTGTTAGCATGTACATTTCTAAAATACATTGTTTGGGTAACTTATAATACATACAGTATCAAGATCGAATCCATTTGAATGTTTAAAAAATTAATCATTGGTTTTATGTGTGTGTGTGTGTGTCTCAACATGATATTAATAAAACATTATTGTGACCCTGTAAACATCATTTTTTTGTACATAATAAAAAATTTATTCAAATTAAATTATTCTAAAATATATTTTTAGTAAAAATTTCATATTCTATAAATTTTTCCTATGTTTTGAAAATAAAAACACATTATTAAAAAAAGTTATGATAAATTTATATTTCCCAGGTTTTAGAATTATTTTGTAGATACATATTATTTTATCGAACATAAAAATACATATTACCTAAATGAATATATACATTATATAAAAATATAATCTATCATACTGGAAAAAGTCTATACAATCAGAATAAAAAAAATTATAATCCACAGGATTTACATAAATATGGTATATTGGTATTACTATATATTATATATCAGTGTGATGATATTTATTATATTGGAATGACAATATCTAATATATCAGTATGATGATATTTAGTCTATTGATGTGATAATATCTAGTATATCTATATGATGATATTTTCTATATCAGAGTGATATTTTATATTCAGACAGTTTGACAGGTTTAGTGAATTATACATGCTTGTTTTATTCCATTGAAATACTGATATTATAATCAAAGTTACAATTATAATTTATTATCATAACAGAATTTTATATAATTATAATAGTGGTACCAAATTTCATCCAATGAAGATATGATTTGTTGAGATTTCATCTGAAGAATATTTAAGGACATTAAAATCCATTCTGAGATTCATAAAAAACAACAGTTTGAGGGATTCCTACTAATATAAGTGAATTCAAGGATATGGATGTTGATAATTTTCCAAAGTAAACCCATATAAGATTTAGAAATTCTATAACTATTCATTACATTTACTTTTTTATGTTTCGAATAGTTTTTATTCTATGTATTTTGACCAAATAATTATAAAATCCTTAGAACATATATGAAATTGTATTCTTGATACAATCAAGATTTCAATATGGGTATTCTCATGATAGGAAGTATAATTGATCTAATTAGGATGATTCAATACATCTAGTGGTATGAAGGCATAGTTTATGTCGATCATAGTGATCCTGGACTTTCCTCCATAGAAATAAATAACTAATAGTTTGGTTTCAAATTTGGACACTTTAAGACAATGTTATTTAATTACTTTCAACAACGTTTAGTCAACCTTCTATAATGATTTTTTAGTTATTCTATAGAAATTTTAAATTTTTTTCAAGTTATATTTTTCTCTATGGATTGAATGTTGAATTTTAGTTATGAATTTTTTTTAATATTCTGATTTGTTGGACTGACGAAATTTATGATACATATTAATCTTATCATGGGATGCATACTAAGCCTGATAAACATTATAAATATGCTTTTTTTTTCTTAACTAGTTTTAATTTTAACCTAATATTCATCCCCACTTATATCCATAGTATAGTCTTATGATCCAATAATTGATATCAAAGTTGGTTAAACTTTCTTTACTAATGGGTTTTACTTTTTTTGTTATACAATATGTTTCAAATTTTTTAGAACTGTATTTCTAAACAATTTGTTTATATACTGTCATTACACTAATGTGTACATTGTATAGAGTGTTTTGTTTAATTAATATCTAAGGTTTAAATTAATTTAATTTTGAAAATATAAATCCTAGAAGAACTCCAATATTTTATGGTGCTAATTAGATGTATTGGAGAGATAATATGAAACCCCTTTTAATTTATATTAGTATTAAAAATTTTTTATGGTCACTGTTAAATATAAGATCCTAGATATTTATTTGACTACTTTTACTATTCACAAAATTTTGGAATATTATTTAAATAATAGACTAATGAATACTATGTTGTGTTTTACGAAATTAAACATTTATAGTTAGATATAATCTTGTAATGATATGAATAGTATTTATAATATGTTTTAGGTAACTTAATTTGGAAAATATATGGTTATTGAAACTGGAAGTGTAATACTTCATATGAATTATCAAACTGTTATTTTTATACATGGTGAAACTATTTCACAGATGTACCAAATATTTATAGATATCATAAATTGTTTACAATATCTTGGAGAAAAAATTATTACTAATGAAATTTTAGTTGATAATATTATTGGCATAATGCTTATAGAATGGGAATATAAGAGAAATTATTTGGATGGAACAAAAATAATTACTCATCATACTCTAAATGATTTAGTAGGAACACCTATGAAATATATGGAAATATTGAAAGAAGTTACAGAAATAATAATGAAATATTATAGAAATGTTTATTCTTCTATAACCTCTAATGTTTCTATAAAATTGCATTTTACTAAGAAATATTCTATGTATTTTAAGAAGATGAAAATAATAGTTGAGCCAGATACTAGTTTCTTTGAACAATATGTAATGAAATTGGATAATAATATGAAGAAAATGAATAATATTTTTGGAAAAAAGATTTAAAATAAATATATATAAGAAATATCAAAACTAGATATTTTATAATAAGGATCCTTCAGAAGATATATGTTATGAATACAAGAAGGAAAGACATATCAGACCGAACTGTCCAAAGTTAAAAAAAGATAAGAAAGACATTGATTTGGAAATATTTTTTATGTATTATAAGTACAATAATGAGAATATTATTAATACTTCCGATACATGGAGGGGTATTTGTGGATATAGTTCATTAACATGTTATTTATAAAGTCATAGTGAAGAAAAAAAATATTATATTCTTTAATGAAATTCTACAGATCAGTAATTTCATTATGGTAAAGGTAACAGTTGAATCACTGACAAATCATACATTAAATGATAATTACCCTAATAGTGAAAATAATTATAAAATTTTTACATATTCTGATAAATAATCATCATCGGCTAAATTTTTTATACCTTTTTTCTAAGAGGTTTCTTAGATTTTATATATTAACAGAAAGCTAAAATTTTTATATTTTTTAAAAATTGATAATTTTCATGAAATAAATTGTGAAATCAAAATAAAGAACTTATACTCTTAAAACTAAAATATAATATATTTCAAATGATATTGATGAAAATAATTTTTAAAAAATGACACATTTAAAAAATTGGAAATATTTTATTCAAAAATAACTATTTTATTAAATGATATTGGATAACATACTTCGTATACCGCTGCTACAAAGGTTAATAATTTTCATATAGAACATTATTCTTAAAAAACTATTATGAAAACGTTTTTGTAATATATTAACACTAGTAAAGAAAAATTTTGGGATATATATAATCAACTTAGAACGATGTATCTAGAATGGGTGTTACCAACATAAAACCTTTTTTTATAATAGTTGAATTTTTCTGAAAATTGATCAATTTTGTATAAAGTGTTAAATTTATTGTAACATATAGAATTGATGTTTGATGAATAAATATCAATATTTGGGATTTCATTAATTCTGTTTTTCCCAATAGATAATAGTTTATCATCATGATAATGTTATTAAAAGGTGTGTTCCTAAAATTTTACTTTCAACTAATATCACACCCAATAATGTTTGAGTTCATAAAATATATTAATATTTTTTATTAATATAAAAATTGTGTCGCACCAATTTTTGGTACATGGATAGTGGTTTCTCGATTCATATTACTGGAAATAAGTATTTATTCAATATTGTTATAAAAATTAAATGTGGAAAAGGTAGCTTTGGTGATAATGCTAAAGGATAAACTATCGAAATACATAAAATTGTTCATCTTTGATAAGATTTAAATTAAAATATTCTATTTTTATAGGTATTAGTAATGAACATACTAGAATAATAATATTATTTGATTTTCTATATCTTTCTAACTTTATGAATGATAAATTTACTATTGGTAGTTCTAAAGATGAATTTTTTATTTAAATCAATGGGCATGAGAATGTCTACACACAAAACATAGAATACCATAAAAGACAATATCTACATTTTAGTAGTGAAATAGGAGATCAATCATTGCTATATAATAGTATACATGGAAAAAACTAATATTATAGGATTATCATAACTAACTCAGAATTTATTAGTAAAAAATCTACCTAAACATAGTTTTAATACTTAAAAACACTATGATCATTTTCATTTTAGAATTAGACACAAGTCTTGTATATTATTAATGTATCAACTTCTTATTTTTTATAGAATGTACAGAAGGACATGATTGGTCGTACATAAATTTTGATTATTGATGGAACAATAATATTTATAAGTTTTAGTTGATGAATACAATATATATACTTCATTTTATTTTCTAGTGTGGATGTCTCTCTCTTTTTTTAAAACATTTATAACCAAAGATAAAAATGAGAAATGCCTCTCTTTGATATCTATGCATAGTTATCATGGGGCAGAAATAGTCAATTCAAATTTTGAAAATTACTATGGTCAAAGGTTATTGTACATAAATTTTGATCAACTAAAACTCCATATAAAATTTATATAGATAAAAAAACATAATTCTTGAAGAGATTACTGGAACCATGCTGAGTGAATATTTGGTGGATAATCATTTTTGGGATGAAGAAGTTAGTAATTCATTTTATACTATAAATCATGTATTAATAACACCTTTTATTAGTAAAACTTTTTATGAGTTTTGTAATAGATGAAAAAAATTATTAATTAAATGTTTTTGGATGAAATTTATTCATTTTGAATAATAATGATAACATATAAATGTTTCCCATAAAATTTGATGAATGATTATTTTTAGGTTATTCTATATCAAGAAGTAATATAGTATTTTTAATGAATTCAGAAGTACTATTAGGGAAACAATAAAGAATAAATTTGATGACACATATATTTTTATTTTCAAACAGCTTTATCCCACATATTTAGATGATATTTGAAAAATATATTTTCAACCAATGTTGTAAGTCTCTTATCATGAGAGAATAACTAAAGAATATATTTATGAATTTATACCTCAATTATAATATGAACATGTTGTTGAATAATAGGGTTCTATAAATCAAATGAATCAGTTGTTTCTAATGAATCATCTATGTGATGACATCATTGGTGATGTAGATTAACCAGTTATGACTATAGGTCCATTAAGAAATGAAATTGAAAACTATATTTTTTATCATATTTCAAGCCTAAGTCTCTTGATGAGGATCTAGGTGATGAATGTTGGATAAAAACTAGAAAATAAGAACTCAATGAATTCGAGCAGAATCATGGATTGGACTTTGGTTGAAGAACCAAAAGATACCTCAATGATTAAATTAACACGGTATTTCCAAAACAGGTTGTGATGAATATGGTAGTATAGTTAAAAATAGTGAAATAATTGTAGCTAAAAAATATAGTCAATATGAAATCATAGTCTATGAAAAAACTTATGTTGTGGTATAAATAGTTGAATTTATTCTTATACATCTTGATTAAAATGAATTTATTAATTTCAAACTTTTTCAAATTTATGTGGTGTGTTTATTTCATAAGAGATATGTTTATGATGAATTTTATATATTACTACCACTGGTTCTAAAATTAAAAAATATACATGTTTTTTAAACATACTAATTATTTAAATACTTAAATAAGCTCCAAGATCATAGTATGATGGAATAATTTTATTTTTGTAACATGTAATTTTTTTATTGGATCATAAAATCAAACTCTTTTTATAGAATAATATTTTTAAAACTGTATCATTTTTTAAATTTATGTTTATGACATTATATTTAGCCCAACTAAAAAACATTAACAATTTTTTTGTGGATCTTTCAAATTATGAGTTTGAAATGTGCATGATGGGAGAACATGCATATTTTCTCAGTTTTAAAATATAATAATAACAAAAATGAACTTATATATCTCAACATAAGAATATAAATTATCCTATAAGGAAATTCAAATATGAAAATACTAAAATTATTAGTAGTCAAATCAGAACAAAGAAATATGTAAGATATTGTTGTGTATAGGAATCTATTTGATGAAAATATCTTTAGTGGAATCGTTAAAAATTTATTTTAGAAAAGGACTAGTCATATGGGTTTTAGGTTTTCTAAATGATTGTGTGAGAGATATCAGGATAATATGAAAGGTTCCATCATTAAATCTGTAAAATTATTTTTTATTATCTTAATGGAATTCTAGATTTAGGCTTGTTTTACTCTACGCAAAGTGATTTGGAGTTAAAATGTTTTTCATTTTATTACATTGGTGGTTGTAATTTGTATAAAAAGAGAACTATTGAGACATGAAATTTCTAATAATAATCCTTTTTTACTTGGCCTTTTATGAAAAAACACTTAAAAGTCATTTAATATGTATGTATTTTTACTAATACTCTAATTTTTTGTGATCACGCAATTTAAATTATTTTATGTTAACCCCCATAAAATCACTAATGAGATAATAACATATATTTAAGACACCATTTACTTGAGTATCACATAAAATAAAAGTATATCATTTTACAATTCATCCTAATGAAATCACATCTTTTTTATATTTTTACTGAACCTTTTAGTTTTAATATATTTGAATATATTAATCAGAAGAGAGGAATAGGTAATATCAAATGATCATTAATATCTACATTATGTTTAAAAATATCCTTAATTTTATTAACAACTTCTTAATTTTATATTACATTTGATTTGGTTTTATAATAACATTAGGTTTATAAAAAACATCTTTAGTTTTTAGAAAAACAGATTCACTAAAAACAATTTCATTAAAAAAATTTGGGAATAAGTAAAAAATTTATTTCCAGTTTTAATTCTTTTTTTACAAACTATTTTCTCTAAAAACGTTAGTATTTTTATGAACCAAGAAAAATAGTTTATTATAATTACACTGTTATAAGAAGTTGTATCTTTACTATAAAACGTGTAACACCCCAAGATTTCATAGTGTGTTATTTCATCAAAATAATTCAATAACTTTCACTACACGCAACACCGAGTTCAAGCACACCATGAATTACCAATCAAGCCGTTAAAAAGAGGTTATGAATAGTATTAACTAAATTTTAAACTTTATATAATCCTTATAATTTTAGAATCCATATTATGAGTTTCTTATACATAATGTAAGAACAAATTCATTTTCAGTATTGCACTTTTACCAAATTTTAATAGTGAACCGTTTTTAAATAAAATATTTTAAACTTTTTGACTAAATGGGGACATAAAAAAATTTAAAATAAAACATCCCAAGCTTCCACGGTACGCATTCCGTTGAATAATACAGTAGCGTGTGTTGTACGCAACTTCGAGTTCTAACACACACCACAACCAATCAAACTAGTCGTTATGAATAGTAATACCTACTTTTTGAAATTATATATATTTTATATGTCAAAATGGAATTCATTTTTGGATTCGGAATATCAAATTTAGCCTAAGGTGAAATTTTGGTACTTTTCGGATAACTTTCATATTTTGATGAATAGTGAAAATTACTAAATTTTAATTAAAAACAACTTTTTTAATCAAAATAATTAATAGTGATAAATTATGAATTTTAGTGGTTTTAAACTATATTTAAAATATATTTTTACCATTTAATATAATTTTGGTCATTGGACATAATTTTACAATTAAACCGAACATAAACAAGTGTCAATCTTTTGATAGTTATTATCTCTTAAAAACATGCTTTTTGTTTTGACAACGGGAATTAATTTTAAATTAATTTCTGCCACTTCTGTGTTTTGAATTTAGAAAAATGGATTCCATATTTGGAATCAGGATGTCCAAATTGTGTAAATAGGTAACTTTTATTTTTAGACATTTTGAATAATTACTATGGTAAATATTTTATTTACCATGGTTAAGGGTAAATCTGGTAAATAAGGGTTAAAAAATAATATTATAATAATAATAAATTACCCTAAAACGTGTCCTAGACTTATTGGTTGATACATGTTCGACCATAGGCATCTTTGGGTCGATTTTGGGACCCCATGGTGCCACTTGTAGGTGATAGGGACATTTTTTTTAATTAAGTTAAAATGAATAGAAAAATGACACAAGCATATATCTTTTAGAAAAACAATTATTACATAGAGTTATATATGTTGGATTTTATATTATAAATATTCATTAGAAATCTAAAACGATTTCCTACATAATGATATTTTATTTATAATTTTTAGACATTAAATGATTTAATTTATTTATGACACAATGATGATGTAGTAATTACTATAATAGTGAAAAATAAAACTAAATGATATTATAAATACCCAAATAAATATAATATGAAACTTTTAATGAATTAAACTAATTTTATAGGATAATATGATATATTAGTGTTGATTTAATTGACTTTATTCGAAGTAATCAATCTGTTATGAGTTTCACAAAAATCAACTATTGAATAGTGTCAAAATTGACATAAAAGAGTTCTTAAAAAAAATATTATATTATTAATTGATATTAAATTCATAAAAATATAAGGATCAGCCAAGAGACTTATATCATGATAGGTTAATCATTAATGGACCACTTTAGAGTCTCTTGTATGTATATAGTATGTTTATTAACCATATTATATAAAAATACAAAGAGACATTGTAAAAGTGAAACTAATTAACTTAGAGTTAATACTTAAAGATAAGGTTAATATAAGTAAACAAACCTGTCTAAATTCTATTGTTTGAGTTGTTTTCGACCCATCCCCACCTTAAAATTTAAATAATAAAGTTTGGAGACATTAGAAACCGAATATGAATTTATTATAAATTAATATTTCTAGCTTTTCCAAAGGTGCCCCTCACCCCTCTTATAAAAGGGCACTCCTCCTTCTCATTTCTTCACACCTTCAAAGCCTTTTGGTTCGGCCAAACTCTGCCCAAATACTCTCCCAACATCCCTCACTACAACCTAGGGGCCTTAGTTTGATCATAAAGCCAACCTATGGAGCCCTTTTGATCAAATAAAAAGGAAGAACCCGAAGAAGAGGTAATGATTTCACCCCCCTTTTCCAAGTTCATTTCTTCTTCCACTTCTTCTTCCTTTGATGTTACCATTCTAAAATAATAACTCCAGTATAATTTATATACTGTGATGTTATTATAAATATGGTACAACCATATTCAGTATTCTATCCACCCTTTGAATAACATGTCACCATACGTGCGTACGTACGGCTTACCGTCTCCACGTCGTGGGGAAATTGTTATTCAATATAATATTATTTGGATGGGTATAATAATGATGTGTAACTCATATAAATAATAAATATAACATGTTAATGATTCTGTATATATGATATACCATCGATTTATATATTATTTAAATATCAAAAGAATGATATTGTCGCTCGTGCGTACGTACGGACTACCGTCTCCACGAATGCGATGAGATTCATTCTCCATCATATCCATTCAAGTATAATTATCATTTGATGATTTAAAAATGATGTTTAAAGACTTGATATCATTATGGATATTAATAATATACAACCTATCTTTTATAAACATGTCTTATGTAACAAAACATATAAAAGAAAACAAGTAAGTTAACACCCGAAACAACGATAATACTAAGATATTATTATCAAATCAATATTAAAAGATCATATATGATATCATAATAATGTATATGATTCTTGTATAATTTAATAACAATTATTTCACCATTATACAGGAGGATAACCTACCCCAACCAAGGAAAAGTACAAGGTAAGGGGTTTTCATCTCACTCCTTATTTCCGTGAGATTCATGCCATATTGCCACCATCACCTTTTGTGTGGTGTATGTACTTCCCATAATTATATTCTTTGTATAATACACTCTAATTTATGTGTATTTACATATTCATTGTATGATACCTCTTTCATGGGTTGTATGTTTCATATTTTACCAAATTGGTAAGGGTTATTTCACAATCTCTTCATTATCTGAGGTTGCTTATACGTAATAATCTACTGGGATCTCTTTATCATCCAATCCATGTTTCTTAAAAATGTATTTCAAAACATTTTTACTATTTACTATAATATGAGTTAAAGTCATTTATACCCTTTTTGACTTTTTTAAATGGTTTATAAAGGAATCTTTCCATCGTTTTCAAAACAAGGTCCTTTTTAACCTTTTCGACAGAATTAAGGTAAGAATGTTTTTGTTAACTTATACGGCGGGTGCGGCTATTTTCCGCCGTTATAAAATCTTTAAAGCTTCCCTTACAAGATTATAAGAATATTTTCAAAGAAAATGTTTTATTTTATATTGATCTTAAATGATTTCAAAATAAAAGGAGATATTTCTTTAAAAAGAATTTTTATTTCATCTATGTCAACATCCATTGATGGATTTTAATATTATTTGAAGTTGATTTATTATGATACAAAACATCTATATTGTATTGAAGGTTTTGTGATATGTTTGACTGTGGATGTTCTATTTTTATACCATTCATAGTTTATTGTGAAAGTATTGACATTTCGTATGCTAGTTTTAATAAGAATGATTTTGTTATGTTTAAACCTTTT
Organism: Viscum album; assembly: GCA_963277665.1. Classification (NCBI taxonomy): domain Eukaryota; kingdom Viridiplantae; phylum Streptophyta; class Magnoliopsida; order Santalales; family Viscaceae; genus Viscum; species Viscum album. The sequence continues at coordinate 594,084,766 of OY728159.1, read as the reverse complement.
CATATGGGAATGCATTGGACTTAATATGTGACGGGTGGAGCCCTCTATAGCTCCTCAATGCATCGGTAGGTCTCATGAGACAAACTAGTGTCTTGGCACGAGGCCTTGGAAAAATCTTATTTGTAGTCATGGCACGAGGCCTTGACTATGTGGTTATGATAGTCTGGCATTATGCATTCCAACATTATGAAAGTGGTTATTTATTTTTTCATGTGATTATTCTATTAGTAGAATATCCATGTGAATAAGTAAATGGAATTATTTCATTTTATTTATTCCTTACCATGTTGAAAGTTCAAGTTTGAAAGGCTTTTGTTTTAGTTATACATTGCCTTAAATGTTTATTCTTATTTATGAAAGTTTCCGCTATATTGTTATCCTTACTGGGCATTTGAGCTCACCCCTTTTCTATGTTTTATTTTTCCCAGGAAGTGAAGAAGTAAATTATGAATGATCTACAAGGATATTATGTGGGGATATGAGTTTGGATTATGGAGACAATATGTTGTTGTAGTAGTTTTTCATTTTATGATGTAATGTAAAACTTATGAATATATCTAGTGTTTCCAAGGCTACTAAACCAATCGGTATTTCGAGATTTTATATTTCTTGTGATCATGCCAATGTTATGTAATAATGCACCGACTCTGGGTAACTAGGGTCGGGGCGTTACAGTTGGTATCAGAGGAAGTTTAGTATAAACCTTGAAAGCTAGATTTAGATAAACTCTGATTAGAGCACGTAGACCTAAGATGAACTTTGAGGATTTGTATAGAATAAATTCCTAGAATTTTGATATTGTAGAGATTTTGTGAGTTTTCCGAGAAATACATACCTATCTGGATACGAGCAGGTAGAGGCGGCTCTGGCACAGATGTACCTAGGGGTAAAACCCGAAAACACCGCTTTGAGCTAGACTCGAACGGGAACTGGTGCATGACAACGGGCCTTGCTGCACTCTTGGTTACGACACTCCCGGGGGATATGCTTAGGATAAATCTCATTTTCTTTACAAACCATTATGAAGGGTTTGTGTGGATTTGCTTCCTCAAAGGAGGAATTTTTATGACTATGGATTATATCCATATAATATTTAATCTATGTTATGTGTCCTAAAAGTTTGGGATTTGGTATTGTTATTCATAAACTAATCTAGTGTATGACATTGTTTAGAAATGGTGCCCAGTAGAAGGAATGAGAACTCTAGTAATGCACATGATCCAAAGAGAAAGAAGGATCATATATTTCATGGTCTTAAGCCAGAATTTATAAGAGAAATAGTCTCCCATGTATTATCATCATATGAAGAAATAATATCATGTGTTGATAAGATAAGTAAAGATTTTACTGAGTCCTATGGATTTGAAGGAATGAAAGATAAGAAAAGGACGGAAGAGAGAAAGATGGATAATGGGAAGAGGGAAAAGACGAATTTTCCCATATGTGGTAACTGTGGAAAGAAACACCCTGGAACTTGCCTGAAAAGAATGGGAGTTTGTTATAAGTGTGGAGGAAAAGGGCACAAAGTACATGACTGCAAGGGTATGAAAATGGAATCAAATGTACAATGCTTCATTTGCAAGGAGTTTGGACACTACGCGAACCTATGTCCCAGTCATCAGACTATGCCGGAAATGATGTTATTGGATAATAATCAAGTTATGATACTACCACAGATGAAGAGGAATGATTAGAGTTCTTATGTTGATTTTTTCAATTGAGTGTTGTATCAACAATGTACTTGTTATAATAATTATGGAGTATATAAGGATTGTACTGCAGTACTATTTCATTAAGGACTTGAGATTGTGTGGAAAAATGAAATGTGACTCAATAGCAGGATAAATTTTTGGAAAATATATGGTTGAGAGAATGATAAATCATAATATAGTTCTGATACTGAGGTAGTGATTTTGGAATAATATGTGATTTTTTTGGATAAATTATATTGGATATTCTTGACTACCTTGGAACTGATTAATGATTTGTATATTCCATCATTGTTGGGGTTTAAAACATTTTTGGATTAATGAAGTATATCCAGCATTCTATATGGAATAAGGGAACATGAATGTAATCAATAAGGAATATGGTAATACATGATGAAGGTATTCATATGCTACTACGGGGTAAAAAGGATATATATTATGTTTAACTTCCTTATAAATGTTGGACTGTGAGTTTGGACAGAAGTATTTTGGATAATTCTAGTTTGGATTATTTTGGATTGCCATAAAAGGACAATCCGAAGGTTGGGCGGCAACCCGTCGCGTCCGGCAAGGCTGCGAGACTTGAACCCGCAACCGAAGGGCGACAAGGGTGTATCACCTACCACTATCCCACGAGATGTCATGGATTAAATAATGTAGTTTTTTTTAAAACGATCTGGTAGATGAATTATAAATTCATTTATTTTGGAACCCTGTACGAATAGTATAAATAGAAATTTTTTTGCGTTCTATTATCTTTTAGAGTGAAAGATGAGTTTGTGGTAGAAATTTATTAATGGATAAAACTCTAATTATAAAGTAAGTATATCTCCTTATGATCTTAGACAATCTCATAAATAAATTACTCAACATTAATAAAAGGAACTTAGAGCAAAAATGTTGTCCTAGATGGTACTTTAAATCATCACTAATTTATGGCTTTGGGATTTTTGGCCTTTTCATATCCATGTTCTCTACCACTCTCCATCAGATAATTGATGGTTAGATTTCTCTTCCATATCCATATTTTCATACATGGAACCCTAGTATGTGTTATTTTTGGTAATCTTCATACTTTCCACTCTTTGTTTTAAATAGAGGCCTCATTAATTCATTTTTCGATGTGGGATTTCAACTAAGATATTTTGAAACGTCAAAAATGTGTTATCCCAATACCCTATGTTTTGTTGAACCGATGGTATTTCAAATAATCATAGATTGATGAGTTTAAGGACCTCAATTTTATACTTGTTTGTGATTGATGACCTCAATCACTACCTATAAATATTTACATTTTTCCTCCAATTATATGTCTCTAATTGCCACCAATGTTCTCCTAATCGAGATCATAATTTGGTGGTGACCCTTTCATTTCTCTTTTCCTCATATTAAGACTAAATTTTAGTAACCCAATTTCCGATGTGGGTTTTTCCACAAAGACATTTTTTATTTTCAACCTTTTATTTTCGAAGAACAATTTCAAATTGCGAGGACGCAATTTATTGAAGGAGGGGAGAATGTAACACCCCAAGATTTCATAGTGTGTTATTTCTTCAAAATAATTCAATAACTTGCACTACACGCAACACCGAGTTCAAGCGCACCATGAATTACCAAACAAGCCGTTCAAAAGAGGTTATGAATAGTATTAACGAAATTTTAAACTTTATATAATCCTTGTAATTTTAGAATCCATATTATGAGTTTCTTAGACATAATGTAAGAACAAATTCATTTTCAGTATTGCACTTTTACCAACTTTTAATAGTGAACCCTTTTTAAATAAAATATTTTAAACTTTTTGACTAAATGGGGACATCAAAAAATTTAAAATAAAACATCCCAAGCTTCCACGGTACGCTTTCCTTTGAATAATACAGTAGCGTGTGTTGTACGCAACTTCGAGTTCTAACACACACCACAACCAATTAAACTAGTCCTTATGAATAGTAATAACTATTTTTTGAAATTATATATATTTTATATTTCAAAATGGACTTCATTTTTGTATTCGGAATATCAAATTTAGCCTAAGGTGAAATTTTGGTACTTTTCGGATAACTTTCATATTTTGATGAATAGTGAAAATTACTAAATTTTAATTAAAAACTACTTTTTTAATCAAAATAATTAATAGTGATAAATTATGAATTTTAGTGGTTTTAAACTATATTTAGAATATATTTTTACCATTTAATATAATGTTGGTCATTGGACATAATTTTACAATTAAACCGAACATAAACAAGTGTCAATCTTTTGATAGTTATTATCTCTTAAAAACACTCTTTTTGTTTTGACAGCGGGAATTAATTTTAAATTAATTTCTGCCACTTTAGTGTTTTGAATTTAGAAAAATGGATTCCATATTTGGAATCAGGATGTCGAAATTGTGTAAATAGGTAACTTTTATTTTTAGTCATTTTGAATAATTACTATGGTAAATATTTTATTTACAATGGTTAAGGGTAAATCTGGTAAATAAGGGTTAAAAAATAATATTATAATAATACTAAATTACCCTAAAACGTGTCCTAGACTTATTGGTTGATACATGTTCGACCATATGCATCTTTGGGTCGATTTTGGGACCCCATGGTGCAACTTGTAGGTGATAGGGACATTTTTTTTAATTAAGTTAAAATGAATACAAAAATGACACAAGCATATATCTTTTAGAAAAACAATTATTACATAGGGTTATATATGTTGGATTTTATATTATAAATATTCATTAGAAAGATAAAAATATTTCCTAAATAAATATATTTTATTTATAATTTTTAGACATTAAATGATTTAATTTATTTATGACACAATGATGATGTAGTAATTACTATAATAGTGAAAAATTAAACTAATTGATATTATAAATACCCAAATAAATATAATATGAAACTTTTAATGAATTAAACTAATTTTCTAGGATAATATGATATATTATTATTGATTTAATTGACTTTGTTAGAAGTAATCATTCTGTTATGAGTTTCACAAAAATCAACTATTGAATAGTGTCAAAATTGACATAAAAGAGTTCTTAAAACAAATATTATATTATTAATTGATATTAAATTCCTAAAAATCTAAGGTTCGGCCAAGAGACTTATATCATGATAGGTTAATCATTAATGGACCACTTGAGAGTATCTTGGATGTATATAGTATGTTTATTAACCATATTATATAAAAATACAAAGAGACATTGTAAAAGTGAAACTAATTAACTTAGAGTTAATACTTAAAGATAAGGTTAATATAAGTACCCAAATCTGTCTAAATTCTATTGGTTGAGTTGTTTTCGACCCATCCCCACCTTAAAATTTAAATAATCAACTTTGGAGCCATTATTAACCGAATATGAATTTATTATAAATTAATATTTCTAGCTTTTCCAAAGGTGCCCCTCACCCCTCTTATAAAAGGGCACTCTTCCTTCTCATTTCTTCACACCTTAAAATCATTTTGGTTCGGCCAAAATCTGCCCAAATACTCTCCCAACTTCCCTCACTACAACCTAGGGGCCTTAGTTTGATCAGAAATCCAACCTATGGAGCCCTTTTGATCAAATCAAAAGGAAGAACCCGAAGAAGAGGTAATGATTTCACCACCCTTTTCCAAGTTCATTTCATCTTCCACTTCTTCTTCCTTTATGTTACCATTCTAAAATAATAACTCCAGTATCATTTATATACTGTGATGTTATTATAAATATGGTACAACCATATTCAGTATTCTATCCACCCTTTGAATAACATGTAACCATACGTCCGTACGTACGTCTTACCGTCTCCACGTCGTGGGGTAATTGTTATTCAATATAATATTATTTGGATGGGTATAATAATGATGTGTAACTCATATAAATAATAAATATAACATGTTAATGATTATTTATATATCATATAACATCCATTTATATATTATTTTAATATCAAAAGAATGATATTGTCGCTCGTGTGTATGTACGGACTACCGTCTCCACGAATGCGATGAGATTCATTCTCCATCGTATCCATTCAAGTATAATTATCATTTTATGATTTAAAAATGATGTTTAAAGACTTGATATAATTCTGGATATGAATAATTTACAACCTATCCTTTATAAACATGTCTTACATAACAAAACATATAAAAGAAAACAAGTAAGCTAACACCCGAAACAACGATAATACTAAGATATTATTATCAAATCAATATTAAAAGATCATATATGATATCATAATAATGTATATGATTCTTGTATAATTTAATAACAATTATTTCACCATTATACAAGAGGTTAACCTACCCCAACCAAGGAAAAGTACAAGGTAAGGGGTTTTCATCTCACTCCTTATTTCCGTGAGATTCATGCCATATTGCCAGCATCACCTTTTGTGTGGTGTATGTACTTCCCATAATTATATTCTTTGTATAATACACTCTAATTAATGTGTATTTACATATTCATTGTATGATACCTTTTTCATGGGTTGTATGTTTCATATGTTACCAAATTGGTAAGGGTTATTTCACAATCTCTTCATTATCCGAGGTTGTTTATACGTAATAATCTACTGGGATCTCTTTATCATCCACATCCATGTTTCTTAAAAATGTATTTCAAAACATTTTTACTATTTACTATAATATGAGTTAAATTTATTTATACCCTTTTTGACTTTTATAAATGGTTTATAAAGGAATCTTTCCATCGTTTTCAAAACAAGGTCCTTTTTAACCTTTTCGACAGAATTAAGGTAAGAATGTTTTTTTAACTTATACGGCGGGTGCGGCTATTTTCCGCCGTTATAAAATCTTCAAAACTTCCCTTACAAGCTTATAAGAATATTTTCGAAGAAAATGTTTTATTTTATATGGATCTTAAATGATTTCAAAATAAAACGAAATATTTCTTTAAAAAGAATTTTGATTTCATCTATGTAAACATCCTTTGATGGAATTTAAGATTATTTGAAGTTGATTTATTATGATACAAAACTTCTATATTGTATTGAAGTTTTTGTGATATGTTTGACTGTGGATGTGGTATTTTTATACCATTAATAGTTTATGGTGAAAGTATTGACATTTCGTATGCTAGTTTTAATACGAATGTTTATGTTATGTTTAAAACTTTTCATATGGGAATGCATTGGACTTAATATGTGATGGGTGGAGCCCGCTATAGCTTCTCGATGCATCGGTAGGTCTCATGAGACAAACTAGTGTCTTGTCACAAGGCCTTGGAAAACTTTTATTTGTAGTCTTGGCATGAGGCCTTGACTATGTGGTTATGATAGTCTGGCATTATGCATTCCAACATTATGAAAGTGGTTATTGATTTTTGGATGTGATTATTCGATTAGTAGAATATCCATGTGAATAAGTAAATGGAATTATTTCATTTTATTTATTCCTTACCATGTTTAAAGTTCATGTTTGAAAGGCTTTTGTTTTAGTTATACATTGCCTTAAATGTTTATTCTTATTTATAAAAGTTTCCGCTATATTGTTATCCTTACTGGGCATTTCAGCTCACCCCTTTTCTATGTTTTATTTTTCCCAGGAAGTGAAGAAGTAAATTATGAATGACCTGCAAGGATATTATGTGGGGATATGAGTGTGGATTATGGAGACAGTATGTTGTTGTAGTAGTTTTTCATTTTATGATGTAATGTAAAACTTATGAATATATCTAGTGTTTCCAAGGCTACTAAACCAATCTGTCTTTCGAGATTTGATATTTCTTGTGATCATGCCAATGTTATGTAATAATGCACCGACTCTGGGTAACTAGGGTTGGGGCGTTACAAAACGTAATATCAAATATTTAATATTAACTATTTATGGCTTAATTGTTTTATTTTTGTTTAAATTTTTATTATTTTGTTTATATTTTATAAACAAATTTTTTTTAATACATTATAATTTTAAAACTTTTGGATAATTACATAGTCTTATATTATTTTTCTATATAATTAAGAGTTGTAATTATATATTAATTCTACCTAGATAATTTCTCAACCATCGGACCATATTTGAGATTGAGTCATAAGATTAGAGGAATTTGACATGTCACCACATGCCTATAAATAAACTAGCACTTAACAACATATAAAATTATATTTTAGAATAGTTTTCCACCATCATATATCAAATTCTTGTAATGTGTAATATTTTAACATTCATACAACAATATAATTCTTCATAATATCATGTTTTATCAATTAGTTTGGTTTTTAAGATGATGAATTTAGAAGATGTTAAAAACTGATATGTGTTGCAATAAATTTTAATTTAAAATATGTATTCCAACTAGATATATTAATTTATGAAAAAAAAATTACAAATTATCTAGAATTATAAATTTTTTATAGGGAAATAGGACATGGATCTATATTATCAAATAGTTTTTGAAAAAAATTAATCTTCCATTAAATTTAGTAAGGAATATGGTTTGGATCTTATTAATTTTAATCTATTTGTTCAGAATTTTAAATTGAATATTATATAAGTTTTAGACATTATTATAGTTACTTTTGATGGGTAAGAATATCTTGTAATAAATAATATGGAAGGGATGTTTGGTACTTTTCAGAAAGTAATTTTTGAATCATTAAATTTATATTATTTTGATAAATTTATGAATCTATACCACTAGACAGTCGATGAAAGTGTGGTTTCATTTTGGATGTTTTGATATCTAATACCATGAAAATGTGATAATGATACATTAAATGATCATAAAAAAATTTATTGGATCACTTTTTGAATATGAGGAAAAGTAGTTCAGTCAATAATAGTTATTTATCAGTAGAGTTGATTAAATAAAAGTCATATTAAGTTAAGGATTCATTAAATTCCTTATTTTATAAATAACATATTAGTTAATTTCATGAATTTTATGATGATAAAAAAACAGGTTTTAGGAATGAGGTAGAAGCTCACATTTATTAGAGAGGAATCTATTTCTAGGATTAAACATTGTTATAATCCGGAACTCAAGAATTTTTGGAAAAACACTAGAAACTCATGTTTTAAAATATTATTTACAACAACTAGAAAAATGAATTAAATAGAAAATTAAATCAGTTTCTTATTCAACAAATGTAAAAATGAAAAACAAAAAAATAATTTATTGTGAATATTATTAATTAATGTGGAGAATATCATAGAGAAACATGGTGGTCCAGAATTAACCATAGAAAAGGATGATATATTATCATTAAAAAAATAATAACTATTGAAAAATGATAAAAAGTGGTGATAAAAGAATACAAATCTTAAGTTAAAGAGGGTAGAATGTTTAAAGAATGGTGTTGACCGGGAATAATAGAATATTCAATCCACTAATGAGTTTTTTCTAGTGTTCATTAAATTTCACCTCTTTCTATTGTTAAAAAAATTCTATGTTTGTTATGATTTTAGTTTCCCGGTTTGTATTGGAATAAGAAGTGGTTATTATGTCTCAATTATCTATTGTTATTATGAAATGTAATAAAAATATAGTTTATTCTGAAAAGTAAGTTTCAAAAAAAGATTACAATGCTAATAATTCATTGATAAATCAAGAAAAAACTGAGTTATTAAGATATGAAACTTTGTAAATATAATTATAAGAAGGAATAGAAGCAACATATAGAGAATCATCTTTACAGGAGTCATCTGGTGGAAAATTAAAGAGAAAATGTGGCTTAAATAGAAATATTCGTTTAAAATAAAATAAAAAAATATGTTGATTTATTTATTTATGAGAAAGAATAGAGTTTTTAAATTGAGTATGAAAATAGGGTGTATTATACAAGAGTACTAGAAAGTGAAAAGTTCAATAAGAACAGAGATGTATTATAAATTTTGGATGCGGTAATGTCAATGAAAAAATAAGGTTGAACATACTTCTAGAAAATCAAGAAGATGTGTGTCTAATTTCTCATTATACTCAATATATTATTAAGAAACGCATTTATATAACTTAATTGAATAACGGATTATACATTTAAAAAAATCATTATTGAAGTTAGTAGGTTTAATTCTTCTTCAAATGGGTAGTTATCCCTGATGAAAACTTATTTATAATGTGTCTCCTATTTTATTAAAATCACAGTCTCTAAATCAGATAGTAGAAATTGTTGTACATGTTGAATTTTAATTGATGTAATTCCATGTTGTTTCTATGTATAAGAGAATAATAGTTAAGAATATTTTTTGTGGTTAAAAGATACTAAAGCAGCTGTCAAGATTCATGATGATAAAATATAAATTGTCAGTAAGTCTTCTATAGATGTTGAATAATCATTTCAATGTTTATAATATGATTTTTATGAAATGATCGATCTATTTTAACATTTCAGGACTTAATTTGAGTCTTCACATCAATAAATATTGAATTGATCATATTATTTGGCCATTAATATATTTGTTTCAATTTTTTGAAAAATTATTTGCATGAATATTCTCACTATATTATATATGTAATGAATTTTTATCTTTTATAAGTTCTTTATATACAACTACTATAACTATCATTTCAGGTATATTATAACTCTATTTTCAGTTTTGAATGTCGCAATGGGGGAAATATATTTATAGATATAATTTGGGGTTAACTACTTAAGGAATTGAATTAGGGATTGATGTTTTTCTAGGAGATGAATTTATTTATTGAGAGTTTTCCTTTTAAAGATATCTTATCTCATTCTTCCAAACATGTTTTTCCAAATGACTAAAGGTAATATAAGTGCTTCTATGTTAATTGTTTTTTTTTATTTATTTTTTTTTGGTATTTCATGAATGAATAAATTATTAATTCTAGTTTAAATTCTACACTATATATACTTTGTTTTTGAATTCCCATCACATTCTTAAAACGATTTAATCCTATATTTCTATTTCCATATTTTTACAATGTTTTTGTATAATCCATCTTAATTTAATGGATGCATAAATAATTAATAACATACAAAATTTAAACATTTTGTAAATTTATGATTCATCATATATATATAAGTACAATCTCCCTAATTGATAAAATTCTAATTTAACATATTACGGGAATTCCAGTCCATCGATATGACTATATCTTATATATCTGTGTGATAATAAGTAGTTTATCAGTGTGACTATACCAAATATATCATTATAATTATATTTAGTCTATTAGTGTGGTGATATATAATATACCAGTATAGAGACAATTTGTCTATGAGTTTGATGATTTATAGTCTATCAGTGTGACAGTTTTAGTTCATTAGACTAACATGTTTTATTCCATTGGTATATGATGTTTATAATCAGAGTTATAATAATTACTAACTATTGTAATTAATTTTATCCACAAAGAATTAGTTCAAAAAATTAACATCAGATGAATATTTGATTTGATGATATTTTAATTGAATAATTTCTAAGTTCATTGAAACCAACTATGAGAGTCATGGAAATATTATTCTTAGAGGTATTTATATAAATAGGATGTAAATCAAAGGATTTAGGATCATATTCTTTTTTCAATCTCAACCACAATGAGATTTACCTCTACTAAAATATCTTGTTATATTATCATTGTAACATTTTCATGGTGTTTTTTCTATGGATTCATAAGGATGGAAAGTAAAATCCATATAACAATTTTTTCATCTGTATTTTCCATCCGATTGAAGTTATGATCAAGGAATTATTGGGATAGAAATAATGATGGATCTGGACTAGTTGATCAAGGTATTATAAGGATATGAATAAATATATGATTCTCATATTAGTGTTCAAAGGCATTCCTCTGGATAAATAAACCCCTAACAGTTTTTTTTAAATTATACACACCTTAAGGCATAGTTATTGGCATCCTTTCACTGAAGGTTAAAACTACATTAATTATTTTAAAATGTTTCTGTTATTTATTATATATTTGTTTGTAATGTTATCTTTTCATTGTTTTTAAATATTATATTTTCAATTTTGAATTTTATATTGGAAGTTATATGTTGTAAAAATTTTGTATATTGATTTACCAGACTAACACTGAGTTTAAAACATATTACTTCGATCAAAAGACATACACTGAGTCTGATATACTTGATAAAAATGTTCTATGTTTTTAACAAGTATAATTTTTAAACTAATATTCACCAACTCATATAGTCATCACATACTCTTAAAATCCAAAACCTTATTCCAACATGAATTTAAACTTTTGAAAAAATTGTGTGTTTCAAATGTGGGGGATATGTCTTTATTTGTGATTAAATTTGTATCATGATGTAGATGTCAAAATTCCCTATAATATTTTTTAAAAATTGGATATTTTTAAGGATTAATATTCATTTTGAGTGCTATTAAATTTTTTCTTATATTGAATAATATTTTCCTACTTTTAGTTGTGATCAATTGAATTCAACTGTAGAGTAAATATAGTTACATACAATCATTTCCCTCATGGATGTTTTTTCTTTTTTTCCAAAATATATTAACAAGTATTATTTTAGTTTATTTATTAAATTTGTATTTTTTTTATGTTATACTAATATTATTTTTAATTATATGGTCTATGAATTAAATAATATACTTCATCAGGCTTTTTGTTTTTATGATAAAACTATTGGATAATCTACTAATAATATATATAAATTATTAAACTCACTCATATATTAAATTATACTTAATTATTATGTGTATTAAAATATATGTGTCTATTTCCTAATGAAAAAATATATTATTTTAGAATAGTTGAGAAACTAATTTGGATTAAGAAGTGTTGATGTTTTTAAAATATATTCGTCTTTATTGAATGGAAAGGAAATGTTCACTAGAACATCATTTTTTAGAATGAAATCACACATAATTGGGAATTTTTTTGATGAAAAACATTCCAAACCATAATTATTTCATTTTTTTATATTATTTATCTTCCACTGAATATTATGAATTGAATTTGTAAGGATAAGAAATTTATTAAGGGTGGGAAACTTTTTTGTGTTTTTATTTTATTACTTTTTCCACATTTTTTGGGTAAAATATATGATTTTTTGAGTACAATTTTCTTAATTATATATATTTTGATATATATTTTTTGGATTTGAGAGTTTTATTATTTGAATATTTTCAGTAACTATGTCTATTTTGTGAAAAATTTAAGGAATTATTTTTATTTGGAATTTATTATATTTATTTGATCAAATATTTTTTGTAATTTTGATAAAAATTTATTGAAAATATAATATTGAAATAAAGTTAAAAGAGTTATAATTTTATAAGTAATAAATTCCGAGTTATGTGTTTATATATATAATATTCATTTTTAGACCTAATTTTAATTTTTTTTAATGTTTCTAATTTATTAATGATTAGTTTTGTGTTTTGAAAGGATAAAATTATTAAGTTAATTTTCATTGTTTGTAGGAGATTCATCCTTACAAGTTTTTAAAGAAATTTATTTCAAGTATATTAGGATAATTTATAAGGTTCAACAGTTTTGATATTTTTAAGAAGCAAGATTATATGGTTCCCAAACCACATTCTAGGGTTGTTCATAACGACATGAGGTTCACCCTTCCCCATAAAGTGACTTTTTAGGGTACCCATATTCATAGGGTACCAACTTTATAGGGTATGAAATAAAAAACTATAAGTTTCCCAATCTCCAAGATATCATTATAGTAATTATTCTCAACTAATATATGGTAACATTATAGGCTTATATGGTCATAATATTTTTAGGGTTCACCCACTTTTTAATGTTAATTAATTTTAATATAATCAAGTAGTACTGCTACAAATTTAAAAATATAATGACAACCCATAATTTCTTAAATTGAAATTAAATAAAGAGGGATAAGATCTTTCCTGTATAGATAAAAATTATAAGGAAATCACTAAATCAAATTGAGGAATTATAAAGAATTATCAAGATCATAAGACAATTCTAGCATTTGTGGGGTGGTCTCCCCATGTTATGATAATGGATAATATTAGTAGTGATTTGATCTAGGTGGAGACTAAGTATTAATGTACGGAGTTGTGTCCTATGATATGTAAGGTTGGGATATTTCTATTTTATTAAAAATATTATTTTTTTAATAAATGAGTTGTACATTGAGTGAAAATAATTCAAGGATATTAGAAAAATGTAACTGAGTTATCATCGAGATGGAATATCTTAGGTAGAAAAAGGGGGCTTCAAGGGGTGAGAAATGACTCAACAGTGGAGTTATTTCTTCTCCATTTTATTAGTTTATATTTTTTAGATTAACCATTATAATGAATTTGTTATTTCATATTTTTCTTAGTATATTTTTTGAATAAATCTATTTAGGGGAACATATCTTCCTAGATTTATTCTTAAAATACATTTTACTTTTATTTATCTAAAGGGTATTTTCTATTATTTATTTTCATTAATGCTAATATTTCCCAAATATTCAAGATTTGATAGTGGTTTTTTCCTGATTGAATCTCAAAAACTATTTTAATTAAATTCCTTCTTAATTAAATTGTAAATGGGGTTTTTAATTAATGAAATGTATTCCATTAAATATTTTTTCATAATTTTCACGAATTTTTAAGATGATAAAATACAAAACCCAAATCAACTATTTCTTGGATCCTTCCACAGGGGGTGTGAGCATCATTTCGTGAAAGTAGTATTAAAAAATAAAATCCTTCACAAATAAAAGAATATAATTTTGATGTCATCAAATCCTAATTTCCACCAACCATCTATCACATGAATACAATTTCAACTACATTTATTCATGTTCAATATTATTATTCTCATATTGGTTTTCATTTTTTTCAATCCCATATCACATCTATGAACCTCCATAAACTAACATCACAATTACTAAATTGGTTTGTATTTTTTTCTTGTATATGATTACATTTTTTAGATTACACCCACATCAATTCTCCTATGGGTTCAACCATAGTTATCTTATACGTGATTTAGTATAAAAATAAATAAATTTTTTTAAAATATCCTAGAAACTGATTAGAAACCCGTAGAATATACATTAATGGGATCCTAACACTGTTATGTTTTCCTATTAATTTCGTTATCTAGTAAATATAATATTGTGGATCCTATAATTATCCTGACATACCCGGTGTGATGATTATAGACTTGAAGATTTCCACATATTATAGTGTCTTACACATAGTATTCAAGGGGATTAAACTTAATGTATCAACAAATAAATATACATAAAATTATTATTAAACTAATAACTATTTCACCATAATCAATATTTATTTTCTCATGTTTTATTATATTACACATGAACTCTTATTAATGATTTGGTCTTGCAATCCATATTACATCCAGAAAATTAATATTTTTAACCCATATTGATATGTAACTCTTAACACAACCCAATGGTTATGTTAGTCACCTAAAAATAGATTCTATGTTTTTTTATTAATTTTTCAATGCATCTAATGAATAAGATAAAATAATATTTCATATAATGGTTTAGAATTATATGAAATTAATAAGATGACATCCATAAATATAGTCACCCCATTTTTTTGGTTAATTATTAAATGTTAATTAGATTTAATGATATTATAACCCCATGACCATGGTTTAGTAGTCTTTAAGTAGTTGTATATGAAAATAATATATTACAACACGGTATATTACGTCAATCAAGTAAAAAATTTATTCATAAATGTTTTCTATATGTTCAATCATATAGTGTATTCATATTCATTGCCTGATAAAATAGAAAATCTAATTAATTTTTTATAATAGATTCTTATTAAGGAATAGGGTATAGTAAAAGATAGATTTCATAATAATAGAATAAGAAATATTATATGAGTAGATAGAAAATATACAATATCAATGAATACATAAGAATACTATAATCTATTTATGAAAAAGTAAATAAATAATCACATGTATAAATTTTACTAATCTAATAATGATGAAAATGATGGTAATTCATAATATTTTGAGTCATTAACATATCACGGAGGCCTTATATAAAGATATATTATATAAAGGGTAACGAAACTCCCATTACCATGTCCTAGTTGTATTATAACACCTACTACTGCATTGAGTTGCGATATATTACTGGGATCCATCCATTATATAAAGCTATTATGATTTTCATTTTACATCAATAATGAACAATCTATACATGTAATAATGATCACGAATCAATAATGTAGAAATACATATCATAAATTCACAATGAAACTTACGTTATAAGATTTCCCAATATATATCAAAATATTATATAGTATTTCAATAGATGTACTTAGTAAATGATTTAATAATTGTATCAATGTAAATTTAAATGAGTTATATATGGAATAATTAAATATTTAAAATATTTGAATAAGTTCCCTTATCAAGTTAACAATTTGAAATTATAGTTATTAGGTACTTATAATGAAAAGGATTATCAATATATTAAAAAATTTGAATACATGTATTTGTAATGGTTAAAGAAAAACTAAATCATGTTTAAATACCACATAGTATTAGTATTATATAGTCATATATATTTTAGGAATTTAAAATTTTATTCTGGTGAGTCCTCTAAGATTAAGTGTTTTGATTCTTAAAGGTGATATTATCCCAAATACATGTTTAATATACCTGGGGACTAATGGAGGCCTCCAAAAATAAATATTAATCATCATTCTATAGATAAGGTACCCTATAAAAAATAATATACCCATAATAAAAATATTCATGGCATTCATAGGGTTTTTTTATGTAACCATATAGAATTTCAAGCCTCATTGGATAATTTCATAATTACAACGGCATATGAATGGTGTATAATTTTATAGCAATCGGGTCTCACATGAATTTGATTTTATTATGATTTCAATTATTTTCATATTATAATAATATTTTTATATTTACTTGAAAAATATAAATGAAAACATCACTAGAATTAAAAATAAGAATTAGAAAAAGAGAAAACTTTCCCTTAACTCTCTTGATCGTCTTATCCTAGAGTCGAATCATAGATAAAACCAAACTCACAAATATTAGAGAGAGAAATATGTTATAGAATCTTTGAGGGATATATAAATTGAGATATTCTAATTGTTTGTGCAATAAATGAGAGATGGTTGGTTATTTATGCGTGTGGTGAGTGGAATTTCATGGATTACAAAATGGATTATTTTTTTACTCCAACATCATCAATGCTTTACTACCCCCATAGTTCCCCATATTCTCCTATAATGATCCACTATAATGGATATTTCTTAAATTAGGTAAATATTTATACCTCTTATGAATTAATTTAGTATTACACATATATTATGTCACATTTATCATATTTTACAACATTACACCATTTTTTATAATATTTTACTAATTCTATACAAAATATCCTATTTTCTCCAATTAAAAAATTTTAATGTCCTAATTCAAAATATATAATCATATTTATCAAAAACATAACATAATTATATACATTTTAGAATTTACATAAGGATGATATATTTGATAGAAATGTGATGTCAGAGTAAAAACCATTTCATTTCTAAAAGAATTTACACATTAATATAGCCTAACCTCGACAATACCTAAACCCTTAACCTGAAAAAAATCTGACCACAATTGGTATGGTTTGAAATATTGGAACATTAATGGTGTTGTTCATCCAAGACTTATATGATTATTATTTTCAATGATGTTAACTTGTCCTACAGATATTCTGATCGAACCCCAATCATTAATGTTCTACTTACTAATGGTAAAGTTAAACCCCCAGTGATGATAAATCCATTTAAATATCTTATAAATGATATTTATTTGAGATGTTCATATTATTTTCATCCATATTTTCTCCCTTCCATATAAATTATAATTCATTATTCCTCTTAATTTATTCTAATTCTTAAAGTAAATTGATAACGTGAATATTACCAATGGTAATAATACCAAAATCCATAATTTCCAATGCTCATTTAGTGGAATGATTTACTATTACATCCCATAGATTTATTTGAAAATTTACCATAAATAGTAATTGTTTTTTTATATGATTATTCTATGGCTTGAATTATTTTTATTCTACATAATAATTATTATAGTTGTGATATAAATTAAATAATATGAGATAGGGGAAATTTACATTATAATGTCATTATTTATTCATCATTTCTTAATTACTTTATATAATAGTGTGAATAAATTTTTACCTTTTTATTATTCCATTTATAGTTAAAATATGATTATTTATTAATATAATTTCTTATTTATTACATTCATTCTTTATAGTAATATTTTTAGTAAATTTTTATGTAAATAAATGATGAAATGTGGATAATAATTCCTAAATATGCTCTATGTTATCGTGTCAGATCATCTTTCTAGTGATTCTGCTAATAGTCCTTTACTGGTTAAAATGCCTAATTTCATATCAATTTCTCTCGTATATCTAAAATATGAATTTGATCATCCTTATATGATAATTTCGGTTATAATTAAACATTATTCACCATTATAATATGTGATTTGTATGTAATATACTTCATTAGAGTTGATATATGTAATAACTAATCCACCTGGGAATGTTTTAGCAGCATGGGTAAATGATATTCTATAAAACCTGACCTCTATAATATTTTGAACATCCATGAATATCTTAGACATATCTTTATTTACTTTTCATATCTAATGATCTTTTATTATAAATTTATATTTAGGAATACATAGTCCCCTATTTTGAATTCAAGATCCCTACATCTATCATCAGCAGAACTTTTTAGTTTTCGTTAGTTTTCTGAAATATGTGATGGTACTAGTTTTGTATATTATCCAATCTCAGAGGGGGAATCAGTGATGCTTAATTTTTAAAAATATTTTACTTGTTATCACTTTATTAGTTTCCAATATTGTGTGTTAATGTTAAGGGTTTTACATGATCTAACTTCTATATTTTATTATTTATAATAACCCAACCCAACACATTCACACACAATATGCTTGGTAATTTATAGGGTTTAAAACTCAACATGTTAGGGCTTGTCCTTTAAATGAAATAAATTATTCAACTATCATGCAACAAATAAGTGTAAACTTATGTTATTTACATTGTAGTAACATATATATATCGATTGTAAATCCTTTAAACTTTTTTTATCCCATTATCATATACATATTATACTATTACATTAAATTATAAAGGAAATAACAAGAGATTCTATCATCAATTGAAAATATCTAATTGTTGGAGAAATAATTCCCATTTCTTATTCTTCTTTTTCCCAACAAATTTAGTAATCCACTTATTTTGTTTAAATGAATCCCCATCTTATTATTCTTCACGATATCGAAATAATATCCTACAAATTATTTTTTAAATTATTTTTGGTGAAAACTGAAATTAATAATACGTTCTTATTCGTCTATAAACTTCAAAACCAAATCGATGGATTATTTTTTTACTTATATCTTATTATTCTTATTGTTATTATTTATCAATAAGAGTGAATATGTATCTCATTATTTTAGTTATCTTCATGATCAACTTAACTACTTCTTCTTATTTCATATTCTTCACATCTTATTATAATTTATTTCATTAATATATTTGTAATGGTCCTTTCCCTTGTAAAATATAGGATTTATCGTGTTATTCTTATCTTCATTGGAAAACAAAAATTTTATCTATAGAATAATAATTCCTAACATTTAAATTTCATTGAAAACCTATAGAAATATAAATAAAAATGATAATACATGTTGCAATATCAGTTACATAATATAGTATTTATCAAGTATTATGATTTAAAATATTATATAAATACATCTAATTTAACTCTCCTAGAATTATTGGGTTTTGAAAATCTATATAGAAACCACAAGCTTATAATCTTTAACAGAAACCACATTCAACGCCTTCATTAAAAATTTCCAGAAGTCAGGTATATTCAAATACAATTATGAATTTATAAATATATAGAATACATCCATTTTTATTCTTCATAACTAATCATTACATCCATTATTTTTACTTCATATTATACACCTATATTTAATAGAAAAAATAAAAATGAGCATGGAAACATAAGCAGTACAAGTTTATTATTCGTTCAGAAAACAAAGCTCCAATGTGATTCCTTATATCATTTAATCCAAAATAATTATAGGAATTTACATTTCTTATCAATATTCATGCATTCAATAACCATAGTCATGAAAGCCTCATTCATTATATATGTTACACCACAACTTGTTCCTTCATAACATCCAGAAAAACAATAATTATTATTATGTTATTTTCTCGATTGAATAAAACAATACCTTGCATTTTCTTGTTTAATAGTTGATTATATCCAACATTCTATATATCAATTCTTTAAAAAACCTTTTAGAATAATAACACTTTCATAAGTAGGGATATTAATGAGAGAAACATACAAATATGGGTTATATCATTATGTT
Source organism: Viscum album (assembly GCA_963277665.1). Taxonomy (NCBI): domain Eukaryota; kingdom Viridiplantae; phylum Streptophyta; class Magnoliopsida; order Santalales; family Viscaceae; genus Viscum; species Viscum album. The sequence continues at coordinate 594,064,654 of OY728159.1, read as the reverse complement.
GGCCTCATAAATCCCTTACGTAGGTATTGAATATTAATAATTACTTTTACACATAATTCAATTGGTCCTTACATTCTATGTTATCATTCAACAGTACCTTTATGTATGCAAATGTATAATATTAAAGAGTAGATGTAAATTTCTTTATTAACCTATTTAAAATTATAAATAACCATTTTGTGGGAATTAAAAAACCTTTGAGAAGTATGTGATTCAGAAAAATTACTCATATGAAACTCTTCTACACCTTAGGAACACCTCTTATTCTGAAATTACATTGATAATTTCATGTCACTATTGTTTTAAAAATATTTTGGACTCCTCATTTCTCTATCATTCATATATATTTTCAAGAATCAATAAAAAAGCTGTATATTTTTCATTTAAGATCATCATACATTGAATCATCAGATTAATAAAATCAAACAACTATATCTCCCATGTACAATGTGGTCACTATATATAATAAAATTTATGTAATCCCATACTATATAACCAGATGTGAATCCAATCATTATGCATTTTGTCTTCATACTACATTACCATCAATCTTCATAGTATACACCATGTGGTTGGTCATTCAACCATGTGGTCAGTCAACCTATGATAAATTCCATGATTAAGGAAACCCATTGTGTAAATTTCATGTTTGGTATTCTATTTGACTTCACAGAGTCTTTTCTTATTCCTTATGATATTTTCATATTTTAATAGGTTTCATATAAACATACTCTCACTCGTATAATGATCAAAAGATCTTCCAATCGATATTGGAAGTGATGTTGTACAATCATCAGTGTTCCTACTAGGGTTTCCCCTATTGTACCACCCCCCTGATACACTAATCAGTGTCCAAACTAATGGTCACTACATACCCTAGGCACACTACCTCATACACCGAAGGCTTTCGACTAGAATAGGGTCTCTAATATGGTACGACAATGAGACTATACCCATTATTTTATATTGTAAAATAATAAATAAAAAACATAATGTTTTCTATCAACAAAAAATACATAAGAGTGTGCAGAATAAATAAAAATTATCTATATTATATGAATATGAAATACAAATGAAATAGTCCTGATGAAATTCCATACCGATTACCCACAGAACACATCACATAGATTGATAAATAAAATAAAATAAAATAAATAAAGATAGGGAAAAAATGTAGCAGGATCCACTACAATCCTTGAGACACACCTCATAATTATCATTGATGCCCATCTAGGCTGATCCATCTCAATCATACAATCTCAATCCTCAGTCAAATTTCATCCTACAAAAAGTTAATGTTTCTTGGGTACCCATGTGTAGTGGTGGCCTAAGTAGGGTGAGGGTACATAACTAAATGGAGAACCAGAATCCTAGTCTCATACTATACTGATAATATAGTAATATTTTCATTGAAAGTTCTCAGAATAAATAATTTAACTATTGAAAATAAAAAAACTAAAAAATTCATACTTTGTCGTCCTTATACAAAAATGTATCAAAGAATGTTTCATAGACCATTTATACCCATGTACCATGTATGAAACCATTTTTTATCCATAGGTACATGTACTTAATTGACCATATATACATTGGATAGTGTCAGGGTCTCCCTGATCATATCATGATTAATTTTCATCAATATATAACTTGAATAAGTCTCCTCAGTAGATATAATAGAATCAGAGACCTTCCCTACAACAATTGTCATTCCAATTTAATAGGTTTGAATATATAAAAAAATAGGTATCGTGACTGGATATATTCATCCTTGTATAACGAATAAAATACATCTCCATATCCATGGTATCCTAATTGATAGTAACATAGAACTCCCCTATGGAATATTTCTCACCCATATGTCAATGAAATCTCCAATGGTAGATTTATCAGACAAGGGAATATCCCAAAAGTATCAAAAGAAATCCAATATTTTATTTTTGAAATCCAAATAAACAATACTTCTCCAAGTTCATATTCCATAAAATATAAAAAAACTCCCCTATGTGTGTTTTCCAAACATAAATAAGCGAACACTCATATGGTAATATTTCATATATAAATAAAAGACCTACCTTATAAGAATTTTCTATTTTATAAATAAACCAACATATATTTGATACCATGTCCCATCACATGAAAAATAATTAACAACGGTTGGCCAAATATTTAAAGCCATCATACACATCCATATTGAAGCTCAACCCCTCACTAGGATCAAAACTTTACAAGGGAACCCACTATAGTCCCCTAAGTAACAATAAATTCATGAACTCAAAGGAACAGTAGGGTATACCTCATAGAGAAACTCATAGTAGATATGATATAATTCACATTCCAAAATCAATGGTAACTCAAGGATAGTCACTCACCCAACCAATGGATATTCTAAAACTTACAAGGATAAACTAAAACAAACTCATCACCTTTATATATTTGTAAGGCCTTTGGTCCCCAATTCTGTTGCCTCTAGATGAGATTTTTGTTATTTTTATTTAGTAATTCCACTCTTAATGGGTCTCAACATTCTAGGACAGTTAATAGTCAAGCCCTCGACCATCGGTGGCTAAGGCATAAGGAAAATGTACAAATACCAAAGTGCACTTTGAACTGTATTCTATATTGGGAATATCAATTTAAATAAAAACCTAATTATTCATTAAAAAATTAAATTAAATATTTCAATGCCCTCAATAGGACGACCATGCATCATGTAAATAATAAAAATAAATATATAATTAGGTAATGATATTGTACTACATAGATTAAATTGATTCATTATATATTATCTACATTCCGACTGTTTCTACCCAGGCTCACCAAGACATGAAAAATGTCTTCCTAGAACCATTACTCATTTTCTACATACTCAGGCACCTAACACATTCAAAACCAGCACAAAAAGATAATTATAATAAATAATAATTAATTTTTCTATTTATTCAAATGTATCATGTTCATTGAAAACTCATAAAGTATCCAATGATCAAGAATTTTTCAGAAAAATGTGCGGCATACATATAAAATACACTCAAACCAATATCAAGATTATTCCTCAAAACCTGACCCCATTATAACCAAATATTATATTTAATTTTTTATAAAAATAATAGATTATTTGTGGTGTATCAAATAATCATCAAATAAACTAATGGAGATGCCTAGAATTTATCTTGAGAAGTCTTATACAAGGAAAGAGTGAAGGTCTCCTTAAAAACGGAAAATTCCACCATGCTCTAATGAAATATACTTTAAAAAACTAGAATATAACAATGAAAAATCAATTGAAAGTATTAAGGTAGAATGGAAGAAGATGGGGGGTACACCCATATGTTAATCCACCAAAGAAAATGCCCAAGAGACATAAATAATATCAATAGGAATATATAAGGAATTGTGGGTTTGGATTCCCCCCCCCCCTATCATCATCCATACACTATGAGAGGATGGGGTATCCCATCTTAATTTTTTAGTGAAAAAAATTTAATATTAACCTTCTTAATGACCACTAGAGAGCTATTACAAGCCACCCACTAGCTGATGGCCACCCCAAGAATACAAGTGGCTATGTGTGACCCAACATCTAATAGGTACAATGCCACTGGCTATGTAGTGTAATAATACACATGGCTATAGAATATGTCCTCAACCCTTATTGGTTTATCCTAAACCCCTCAAACACCATTAAAACTGACTGGCTGACTGAAAATTCATTTTTTATTATTGAAACACTTTTAAGGTCAATGTGAGAAACCACCATTAAAACCAAACCAACAAAAAAACAACCCAAGAATAACCAGGCTCTATCTCACCCTAGAAAATGCATCATGTCAATAATCCATCACTAATGCCTGACCAGTTGACTAGAAGTCCCGTGCGAAATGCACGGGCACAGAACCAATGGCATAAGTCATACCCTTTCAATCACCCATTCAACTGGCATGCAGAAGTGAATGCCACATGCTCTGAACCATATCTCACACAGAGCCATGTAGTGCTGGGAACCCATACAACAACTCAAGCCAAAAAATGATAAAACCAAAACCAAACCTCAAACGAACCCGAATTATTCCAACCCAGGACCAAAACCAGCAAAGATAGAAAGGGGCATTAAAAAGTAAGCTGATATTACCTGTAACTGTCTCCCAATACAACTTCCATGAGATAGATGTTACTTTTCTTGGAGACACCATCATCATATTATCAATCTTCAAGGCCAGCCGATCCCAAGACTGTATGTACTCCTCAATGCTAATCACCCCTCTGTTGAAGCCCCCGACAAGAATACAATCTTGCTTGTCTACCCAAGCATATTTCTCCTCATTAAGTTACTCAACTAAAATTATCCCTATCATTTTAGATTCCTCCTCTAGTGAAACATTAATAACTAATATCTTCTCAACCGCTTCCTCCTCAGATCATAACAAAAGATCCAAGAATTGATCCCCCTAAAACCCTGAACTCTAAATATTCACATCTTGAAGGACTTAGTTTTTGGTTTTTTCCTTTCTAGTCGATCGGGTCTCCAATGTTTGAGGTAAAGAAGAGTAATTATTCCAACCCTTCCTCCTCCTATTACCCCTACTAATTCACAGACTTGACGCTTCCCCAACTGAGAGGCTATGAATATTTTCTCTGCATTCTTCCACTTCCCCCCCAACGGCCTTCAAGGAGAGAGCATGAGTGTAGCTCAGTCCTACCTCAACCAGCCCCTCAAACCTGTTGCTTAAATGTATTGGATATCAGTTTCATGCATTGGATCCCCCTAGAATCCTAGCTCTGCTTGGCAGGGCTGGATCTAGGCCAAGGCCCTACCTCTCTCCCCACGGATTATCTCTATCTGAGGAAATCTCCTCTCTGACTTCTATTCGCACCAATGCTAATTCACCCCTAGTTTACTTGTGGAAAACACAGACACTGTCCTCCTTGGTCCTGCATTCCTCCCTCACTACATCGTTTCAAGAAGTTCTTCCATCCAAATCTGCCCTCATCCTACAAATAACACTTGCAACTGATTAGTTGACTTGAGAGGCCCCTAGGAAAAGAACACCAGTGTCCAGAACCGATTCTTCCTCAATTGGCGCAACACATACCCCCGATGACCTGGCTAATTCCCTATCCTCCTTACATAGAATACCATCGAGTTTTCCCCTAGTCAAATCATTATTCAAACCTGGTGGCTCCTGCACCATCCTCTCTGCCTCCTTAAGGACCTCTACCTCTCTACCAAAATCATATCTCTGCCTCGAGGCCTTCATCTCCCTTCGACAGTAGGCTCTCGAATTCCCCAGTCACCTGCATCCAACACAGAAGTCCATCCAACATTCATATACCACCTTTTGTTTTCAAAGGTACTCTTCTCCCATAGTAATCCACACATAATCAAACAGGACTCTTGAAACATCCATTTCAACACATATAATCTGATTAACAGTATGACAAAGGGCCGCAGTGCGGCTGTCAGAACACATATATCTACCAATGAGGTTCCCTAGTATATGAAGAACCGTAATATTTTGGAACATAAGAGGAATATTTGGAAATCTAACCCATGTCACCATTGAAGAAGACTCACGCTTCATGTGAAGAACAAACGACCAACGACACAGAAAGAACCTGAAGTTGTTGAAGCTACGAGGTGCGCCTGACCAGGCCCAAATGAGGTCGGCTTCAGATGAAAAATGAATCATAATTTGACGACTATCCAGAAGGCCCACAGTCGCCCTATCATTCAAACCCCATGAACTGAAGTCGTTCCTATCAAAGGGATCAATTAATGGTCATCGCCAATAAAATCTAGCCACCATGGTATGCTTCAAGAGGTACAAGGATTCCGAGAACTCCACTGTAGACAACGACAGGCTAGAGAAGCCATCGAGAATTTAACACCCTGAGATTTTATGAAAAATATTCTTTTTAATTTCATTAATGTCTTCTGTTGTACGCTACACCAAAAAGATCTTTCACAACATACATCCTTGACTTGACTTTCATTACAAGCAATCACGACCTTCCTCGATAGCGTGTGTAGTACGCAATAACGAGTTTCACTAAACAACAATATGATATTAAAATATTATTAAAACTAGCTGTTATGAATTGTAATAACCACTTTTTGAAATTTTGTAAATTTTATATTTCAAAATGTACTTCATTTTTGGATTTGGAATATCGAAATTAGCTTAGGGTGAAATTTTGGTACTTTTCGGATAACTTCCATTAACTGATGAATATTGAAAATTACTAAATTTTAATTAAAAACAACCTTTTTAATCAAAATAATTAATAGTGATAAATTATTAATTTGAGTGGTTTTAATGTATATTTAGAATATATTTTTACAATTTAATACAATGTTGTTCATTGGATGTAATTTCACATTTAAACCAGACATAAACAAGTGTCAGTCATTTGATATTTATTATCTCTTAAGAACACACTATTTGTTTTGACGACGGAAATTAATTTTTAAATTAAGTAATTCAACTGATATGTTTTAAATTTGGTAGAATAGACATCATTTTTGAATTCATAATATCAAATATATCTTAGGCCTAATTTTTGGTATTTTTCTGGAAACTTTCATTTTTTATGAATAGTGAAACCACTAAGTGGTAGTTAAAAAAATGAATTTTTCATAAAACATAATTTTACCGCTTCTGTGAGTGGAATTTCAAAAATCCGAGAGACACGGTTTATGTTAGTAAGTAGAATGTGGTTCAATGAGATGAAAATAATTTTTGGTGAATAGTAACTTTTTACTTTTATTTACCACGGTTAAAAGTAAATAGGGTAATTAAGGGTAAAAAATGATATTATTATTACCCTAACACATGTCCTAATTCTATTGGATAAGTGTAATTAGACCAAAAACAACCTTAGGAATAAAATATGACCATTTATCCCCACTTGGATTAGATTAGGACATTTATTTTTAATTTATTTAAAGAAGGGTTAAAATAGTTAAAATCAAAGTTTAATAAGTAAATCATTTTTGATATAGGGTAATACATAAGATAAATTCGAATATAAATATTCATTAGAAACCTAAAAATATTTCCTACATAATGATATTTTATTTGTAATTTTTAGACATTAAATAATTTAATTCATTTATTACACAAGGATGATTCAGTAATTATCTTATTAATGAAATATTGACACAATTGACGTTATAGATACCAAAATAAATGTAATTTGAGACCTATAATGAATTCAAAAAATATTCTATGTTAATATGACATGTTTATTTAATTATCTTTTTTTAAACTAATCATTCTGTTATGATTTTCACAAAAATCAATTACCAAATAGTGTCAAAATTGACATAAAATAGTTTTTAAAACAAATATTATATTATTCATTGTTATTATATTCATAAAAATCTAAGGCTCATAAAAATGACTTAGATAAGGTTATATATATTAATAATAAACAACTTGGGGTTCGTTTGGGTTGTTATAGTATGTTTATTAACCTTACAGTGTAAGAACACAAAAAGACACGATAAAAGTAAAATTATCTAACTTAAAGATAAATATAAATGATAAGGTTAAAATAGGAACCTAAACTCTTCTAAATACTATTGGATGAGAGGATTTAGACCCATCCCCACCTTAGCATCTAAATAAATCAATTTGGAGCTATTAAAAACCGAATATGACTTTATAATAAAATAATATTTTTTGTTTTTCCAATGGTGCCCCTCTCCTACCTTATAAAAGGGCACCCACTCCCTCTCTTCCTCACACCACTTTGACCCGTCAAGCTCGGCCAACCCCTGCTAAATTATCTTCTCAACTTCCATAGAAACATCCTAGAGGATCTGGTTTTCTTCAAAGACCAATTTTAGTTCCCTAATAGGAGGTCTCAAAGAGGCGCTTCAAAGAAGAGGTAATGTCTCTTACCGATTCTTTCAACTTTATTTCTTCTTCCACTTCTTCTTCTTAGGTTGTTTCATTATAAAGTAATAACATCAGTATAACTAATATACTGATATGTTATTATAAGCATGAAACAGCCCTATTTCACCATGTATCCATCCTATGGAAAACAAAATCACCACACGTGCGTACATACAGAATACCGTCTCCACGCCGTGGTGTAATATATTTTCCACAACCACCTTACTTGTATGGGTATAATGGTGTAAATAATAACTATATATGATTATTTTAAAGTTATATTGATTCTGTAATAGTATACATACACTCCAATATAATTCCATGATCATGGGAACGATATCATCGCTCTTGCATACATACGGAATACCGTCTCCACGACGCGATGAGATTCATTCTCCATGTTTACCATTAAAGAATGATTATAAAGTATATATAAATAATAATAATGAAATATATGACATTATAAAGATACATTATTTATGTATATATATATATATATGTATGTCATCTACTTAATTCCATTCAACTCAATAAGGAAACGAAAACAGCGTTCATGCGTACGTACGGCCTACCGTCTCCACGAATGGTGTATTTCTTTCCATTTATCGATCTATTATATATATGTATATTCTTAATATATATTATATATAAATCATGTTTTATATTCTGGAATTAAGTAATCAGGATCTAAGTAATCATATGAATAATTACAAGTCAAAACACGGACAACAAATGAAACGATTTTACCCAAATCACTCTTTAACAAGGAATTTACAAAAGAACGGGTAAAATAAAGTCATAAGTGAACCATATATGATATCATAACAATGATTATGATTCTAGAATAAGTCAATGACACTATTTAAATTATTATACAGGAGGTTCAGACACTTACAGAGCAAATCAGATCTAAGGTAAGGGAAATATCACAATCTCATTTTTATCCGAGATTGTTTATACTTTAGTATTTACTAGGGTGTATTTTATCATCTACATCCATGTTTCCTCAATATGTAATATTATTTCCATCCACCTAAAATTTTATAAATCCAATTTTACCCTTCAGTGAGTTTTTAGTAAAAGATATGAAAGGAATCATTTGTCATTTTTTGTATGAGGTACTTTTTGACTTTTCCAACAAAAGTACGAGAAGAATGTTTTTTATCTTATACGGCATGAATGGATTTTTAAAAAATTATTTCCAAGAAGCTTCCTTTTCATGTTTTCAAGTTTATTTTTAATCAACTTCTTTTAGTTTAAAATTTTATGACATGTTAAGAAAGGAAAATGTTTTTGAAGTAGAAAGGATATTTTCCTCAAGAATGGAGTTCATGTGTTTTATCAGAATTATTTTCCATCTAAGATAATAAAGGGTTATGTTTCTATCCCTATTATTACATTTATTTGATTATGTTGTGATGAAATTATTTTTATGAATTCATTTATCTTATATGAATTGTTATATGATGTCACGATGTTTAAGAATCCCATTTTTATTACATGGGTTATGCTATGATGTATGGTTTATGATTTTGTGGCACACATAAGAATCGCATCATTATGAGATGGGTGTGACCTATATCTCCCTCCAATGCATTGGGTAATGATTTTATATCTCATGAGAAAGACATGGCTGGAATGGTAGGTTAAACAGGTTCAGTGAAACAGGACTGAAACAAGGAGTGAACTCGGTTCAGAAATGGACTTTGTCCACTAAGATAGTCTTGGCAATGAGTCTTGACTAATAAGAAATGATTCTCTATGATTATGTGTGTATGACACAATGTTTTGTGTTTTAAGTGATTATTATTGGGATTAAATTTCACTATTATGATTTATCCCATGTTATGATATTATGATCTCTTTTGCAGGTTAAGATTTACAAAATGATATGTTCTTATGAATATGATGTGATTGATATTTATTTTGTTTACCTTTACTGAGAATTTGAGCTCACCAATTTATGTTTTCTTTTCCCCAGGATATATAGATAGGTTTTAGGTAAGAAAAAAAGGGAAGATCTTTATGGGAGATGTTGAAGATCTTTCACCATGATTAGAAAATTATATTCCGAGTTTCCAAAGACACTAAACTATTACGGTCCTTGTGTGTGTGTTTTTGTTATGTACTATGTATTCCGAAAAAGTATTGTAATGTCCCTGTACGTCAAGCTTCGGGTCTCTACAGTTGGTATCAGAGGAAAGGTTTAGTCAACCTTTGGAAACTAGGATGCGAGAACTTTAGTGATATCCCTATAGATATTTCTAAGGTATGTATAGGGGTGACCCTAAGGTTAAGTATAAGTATATGTTATTGTACTAGAATTATGGTAACATAAGATGTTAGATATTGAAGGTACTCCCCCTTTATTATGTTGTTTTCCCTAGCATGATTTTTTCCTCTCACACTATTCTTTTTGGGTTTTAGACGATGGCTAGAACCCGAAGGAACCGTGTTGATCAATGCAATGGACAATGCAATGATTGTCCTCCTGAACAAATAAATGTTATGGGATATTGAGTGAAAAATATTATTGCTATACTTACACAAGCTATGAATCATTATGGACTTCCAAATGAGCAGAGAAGGGAACAATATTCTATTGAGTCCTTCATGAGGCAACATCCACCTTCATTCAGTGGGTCTTCTGATCCACTTGTTGCTGAACAATGGATCATTACCACTGAAAAGATATTTTCAGTTATTCAATGTTCTGAACATGATAAAGTCATCCTAGCAGTATATCGTTTGGAAGGTGAAGCTAATCAATGGTGGAATCTTATCAAGAATACGAGGCCATGAGATGAAATTGAGTCCATGGAATGGGACGAGTTCAAGAACATATTTTTCAATAAGTAATTCCCTCGTATTCTTAGAACAAAGATGGAGAAGGAGTTTCTTGAACTAAAGCAAAAGGATGATGAATCTGTTGGTATATACGAAGCGAATTTTACAAGGCTTGAAAGGTATGCATCTGGATTTATCATCCAACCTGAAAGTAAAGCTGATCAATTCTTCAGTGGCTTAAAACCAAATCTTCGAAGGGCATTAGCTATAAGAGACTTCCGTAGCTATGAATAAATTGTGCGTTGTGATATAAAGGTAGAAATGGAAGTTGGTGTTACTTATCCATCTCATAGTTTTGATAACAAAAGAAAGATGGAGTTCAAGGAGAAATCTCAGAATAATGGTGAAAAGAGGCTGAATGTTTCCTTATGATAAAAGTGTGGAAAGAAGCATGGTGGAGATTGTCTTAAAGGGACTAGAAAATGTTTTCAGTGTGGAAAAGAAGGTCATCAAGAAGCTGAGTGTCTAAGTAATGGAAAAAGGGTTTCTAATGATGTGAATAAAAAAAAGACTGCAGAGAACGCACCACCAACACTTCAATGCTTCAAGTGCAAGGAAATGGTGCATTATGCTAATCAATGCCCTAATCCAAGGGTTAGTGATGATCGACATGAGCAACCAATTAAGGCAAAGGACAATGGTAAGTCACATGTGATCACTATTGGCGATGTTGAATATGAAAACGATGTGGTGGAATGATTAAGTGATTAAGTAATGGGATTCCAAAATAATGTTGTATATAGTATCGTGGAATATTGGAATAATTATGTATTGGTCTATTGTGGTTTTCAATAATTTTATGGTACCGGTAACCATGGAAGGTGATTGAGATATTTTTGGTTGGAAGATGATATGCGCATAATGAAGGGATAATAAGATAATGAGATGTTTGATTGTATTCCTGAGGTCATGATTGATATACGTTCTAAGTGATATCATGGTTTGAGTATAAAGAATTTTGAGGATTTTGGTTTTTGGAAAGTGTTAACTTTTAACTGAAATCATGTTTTCAATAAGGTTCAATGGGTATTCATTCTTCAAGAGAATACATGATTAAGGTATTCACTTGTTTGTAATTTGACCAACAAGATATATCTTATTATATATGGGGGATAAATGATGGCATTCACGTGATTGTTATATGACATTTCAAGTAATCATTTTCATTATACTATGATCTTGGACCGAGTATTTTAGATAAGCCTAAAGATTAGAATGGATTATGTTGGACATAAGATAGGATATAACTTTTTTCCATATTATTGATGGGATGTTATAGTAATATAGCTTTAGAAAAAGAACAACCTACAGGACGGGCGACAACCCATCACGTCAGACAAGGCTGTGGGAATCGAACCCAAAACCAATGTGCGACTAGCCTTTATCGCCTACCACTGGCCTACAGGAAGTCCCTATTTAGTAGAAAATAGTTTTATTATATTAAGAAGTATGATATATGAAGTATAAACCAATTTTAGGAACCATATATGATTAATCTCACTATAGATGGACTTATGTATTTTTGATAACTTTTATAACATTTTGTTCGAGAAAGATGTAATGACCCATCATTCTATCACATGATCTACTAACACATCACGAATAAAAAATTCAACTTCATTTCATTAAGGGATGAAGTGGAAATTGTTCAATTAACAAACAACAGTTAGATTGTACCAAAATCATGTAAGTATTTCTTTTAATGATCTTGAAAACCAAAAATGTTGTCCTAGTGGCCTTATATCTGATGAATCAGATGGTACCTTAGATCATCACAAATATATGTATTTGTGATTTCTGACTTTTCCATAGCCTTGTTCTCTACCACTCTCCATCAGAACATGATGGATTGATTTCTCTTCCATATCCATATTTTCATCTATGTGGAAACCCAGTTATTAGTTTAGTTGGGTAACTGTTACGTTTCATTATTTTTTTTTAAGATTGGTTTTGGTATTCCTTTTTACGATGTGGGTTTCTATTAAAGAAACTATCGACTACTAACCCATTTAAAACCCCGACGAATTCCGAGGGAGAAATTCATTTTAAGGGGGGTAGAATGTAACACCCAGAGATTTTATGAAAAATATTCATTTTAATTTCATTAATGTCTTGTGTTGTACGCTACACCAAAAGGTGCTTGCACAACATGCATCCTTGACTTGCCTTGCATTACACTCAATTGCGACCTTCCTCGATAGTGTGTGTAGTACGTAATAACGAGTTTCACTAAACAACAATATGCTATTAAAATATTATTAAAACTAGCTGTTATGAATAGTAATAACCACTTTTTGAAATTTTGTGAATTTTATTTTTCAAAATGGACTTCATTTTTGGATTTGGAATATCGAAATTAGCTTAGGGTGAAATTTTGGTACTTTTCGGATAACTTTCATTTTCTGATGAATAGTGAAAATTACTAAATTTTAATTAAAAACAACCTTTTTAATCGAAATAATTAATAGTGATAAATTATTAATTTGAGTGGTTTTAAAGTATATTTATAATATATTTTTACTATTTAATACAATGTTGGTCATTGGATATAATTTCACATTTAATCTAGACATAAACAAGTGTCAATCTTTCGATATGTATTATCTCTTAAGAACACGCTATTTGTTTTGACGATGAGAATTAATTTTTAAATTAAGTAATTCAACTGATATGTTTTGAATTTGGAAAAATAGACATCATTTTTTAGTTCATAATATCAAATATATCTTAGGCCTAATATTTGGTATTTTTCTGGAAACTTTCATTTTTTTATGAATAGTGAAACCACTAAGTGGTAGTTAAAAAAAAGAATTATTCATAAAACATAATTTTACCACTTCTGTTAGTGTAATTTCAAAAATCCGAGAGACACTGTTGATGTCAGTAAGTAGAATTTGGTTCAATGAGATGAAAATAATTTTTGTCGAATAGTAACTTTTTACTTTTATTTACCACGGTTAAAAGTAAATAGGGTAATTAAGGGTAAACATGATATTATTATTACCCTAACACATGTCCTAATTCTATTGTATATGTTTAATTCCACCAAAAACAACATTAGGAATAAAATATGACCATTTAGCCCCACTTGGATTAGATTAGGACATTTATTATTAATTTATTTAAAGAATGGTTAAAATAGTTAAAATAAATGTTTAATAAGTAAATCATTTTTAATATAGGATTATACATAATATAAATTCGACTATAAATATTCATTTGAAATCTAAAAAGATTTCCTACTTAAATATATTTTATTTTTAATTTTTATACTTTAAATAAATTAATTTCTTTATGACACAATGATGATGCAGTAATTATCTTATTAATAAAATATTGACAGAATTGATGTTATAAATACCAAAATAAATGTAATTTGAAACTTTTAATGAATTCGAAAAATTTTCTATGTTAATATGACATGTTGATTTAATTAACTTATTTCGAACTAATCATTCTGTTATGATTTTTACAAAAATCAATTATCAAATAGTGTCAAAATTGACATATAATAGTTTTTAAAACAAATATTCTATTATTAATTGTTATCATATTCCTAAAAATATAAGGTTCAGCCAAATGACATAGATAAGGTTTTATATATTAATAATAAACAACTTGGTTTCGTTTGGGTTGTTATAGTACGTTTATTAACCTTACAGTGTAAGAACACAAAAAGACACAACAAAAGTAAAATTATCTAACTTAATGTTAAATATAAATGATAAGGTTAAAATAGGAACCTAAACCTGTCTAAATTCTATTTTATGAGATGATTTAGACCCATCCCCACCTTAGCATCTAAATAAATCAATTTTGAGCTATTTAAAACCGAATACGACTTTATAATAAAATAATATTTTTAGTTTTTCCAAAGGTGCCCCTCTCCTCCTTTATAAAAGGGCACCTCCTCCCTCACTTCCTCACACCACTTTGAGCCTTCAAGATCGGAAAATACCTGGGAAATTATCTTCTACACTTCCATAGAAACATCCTAGAGGATATGGTATTCTTCAAAGACCAATTTTAGTTCCCTAAGAGGAGGTCTCCAAGAGGCGTTTCAAAGAAGAGGTAATGTCTCTTACTGATTCATTCAACTTTATTTCTTCTTCCACTTATTCTTCTTCAGTTGTTTCATTATGAAGTAATCACATCAGTATCACTAATATACTGATATATAATTATATGTATGAAAAAACACTATTTCACCATGTATCCTTCCTATGGAAAACGAAATCACCACGCGTGCGTACGTACGGAATACCGTCTCCACGTCGTGGTGTAATCTATTTTCCACCACCACCTAACTTGGATGGGTATAATGGTGTAAATAATAACTATATATGATTATTTTAAAGTGATATTGATTCTGTAATAGTATACATACACTCCAATAGAATTCCATGATCATGGGAACGATATCATCGCTCTTGCGTACGTAGGGAATACCGTCTCCACGACACGATGAGATTAATTCTCCATCTTAACCATTAAAGAATGATTATAAAGTATATATAAATAATAATAATAATGAATTATATGACATTATAAAGCTACTGGATTTATGTATATATAAATATGTATTTCATCTACTTAATTCCATTCAACTCAATAAGGAAACGAAAACAGCGTTCATGCATACGTACGGCCTACCGTCTCCATGAACGATGTATTTCTTTCCATTTATCGATCTATTATATATATGTATATTCTTATTATATTATATATAAATCATGTTTTATATTCCGGAATTAAGTAATCATGATCTAAGTAATCATATGAATAATTACAAGTCAAAACACGGACGACAAATGAAACGATTTTACCCAAAACACTCTTTAACATGGAATTTACAAAATAACGGGTAAAATAAAGTCATAAGTGAACCATATATGATATCATAACAATGATTATGATTTTGGAATAAGTCGATGACACTATTTAAATCATTATATAGGAGGTTCGGAAACTTACAGAGCAAATCCGACCTAAGGTAAGGGAAATATCACAATCTCATTTTTATCTGAGATTGTTTATACTTTAGTATTTACTAGGGTGTATTTTATCATCCACATCCATGTTTCCACAATATGTAATATTATTTCCATCCACCTACAATTTTTTAAATCCAATTTTATCCTTCGGTGTGTTTTTAGTAAAAGATATGAAAAAAATCTTTTGTCGTTTTTCGTACGAGGTACTTTTTGACTTTTCTGACAAAAGTACGAGAAAAATGTTTTTTTATCTTATACGGAATGAATGGATTTTTAAAACATTATTTCCACGAAGATTAATTTAAAATTTTTCATGTTTATTTTTAATCAACTTCTTTTATTTTAAAATTGTATGACATGTTAAGAAAGGAAAATGTTTTTGAATTAGAAAGGATATTTTCCTCAAGATTGGAGTTCAAGTATTTTATCAGAATTATTTTCCATCTAATATAATAAAGGGTTCTGTTGATATCCCTATTATTACATTGATTTGATTATGTTGTGATTAAATTATTTTTATGAATTCATTTATCGTATATTAATTATTTTTTGATGTCAAGATGTTTAAAAATCCCATTTTTTTACATGGGTTATGCTATGATGAATAGTTTATGATTTTGTGGCACACATAAGAATGGTATCATTATGAGATGGGTGGGACCTATATCTCCCTCCAATTCATTGGGTAAAGATTTTATATCACATGAGATAGACATGGCTGGAATGACAGGTTAAACCGGTTCAGTGAAGCAGGACTGAAATGAGGAGTGAACTCGGTTCAGAAATGGACATTGTCCACTAAGATAGTCTTGGCAATGAGTCTTGAATAATAAGAAATGATTCTCTATGATTATGTGTGTATGCCACAATGTTTCATGTTTTCTGTGATTATTATTGGGATTACATTTCACTACTATGATAAATCCCATGTAATGATATTATGATCTCTTTTGCAAGTTAAGATTTCCAAAATGTGTTGTTCTTATGAATATAATGTGATTGATATTTCTTTTGTTTACCTTTACTGAGAATTTTAGCACACCCTTTTATGTTTTCTTTTCCCTAGGATATAAAGAAATGTTTTTGGTAATAAAAAAAGGGAAGATCTTTATGGGAGATGTTGAAGATCTTTCACCATGATTAGAAGATTATATTCCGAGTTTCCAAAGACACTAAACTATTACGGTCCTTGTGTGTGTGTTTTTGTTATGTACTAAGTATTCTGCAAAAGTAATGTAATTTCCATGTACGTAAAGCTTCGGGTCTCTACAGAGAAACTCTGAGACCTTCAGTCCAATCAAGATTTCAGGAAATGGGGGAAAATTCAGGTTTTGAAAAGGGGATGATGGAAAGTTTGGCCGTGAACAATGAGGGTCCCTCCCCCGGCGGTGGGGGAGGGACCGACGCAGCAGCCACCGTCGGCATGGGGGAGGAGCCCCTTAGGATTTTGGAAGGATCCCCGTTGGATTTAAACATAGGAATTTTATTCAAAACAACATATAAAAATACGAACCCCTTAATAATCTTAACAATTCAAATTCCTTCTAGAATTTCTGCAACCATATAGAGATGAGGCATTACATTTCTTGAGGTAGAAGATGATTTAAGTTGGAAATAAAAATTCATTGATTAAAAAATAAGTATTGGACATTCTATTTATATATAATTTAATTTGTAAACAATATCTTATATGATTTATTCCCACATTGTTGCTTTTTTCTATAGGATGATCCATAAAATTAGATTCCACACCGTCGTTAGGAAGTAACAAATACAACTGGGTATCGTTGCATGCCATATTCCCTCTTATGCCACCTTACACATGAGAGGCTATGAACCTATGTTTTAAAAGAGTCATCTCACTCTCTTATATACATGCATGTATGACCCTATAAATGATCTACCAATAAAGGAATAAATCTCTAGGATGGATCAACCTATGTGATACTTTATTTTATTTCATTATGGATGCTAGGATACTTTTTTGTTCAGTTATATAAGAGTTGGAATGTTTTTCTCTAAATCTGTAAGATATTTTCATTACAAACTGTTACTTCTAAAAAAATGAAACTTCCTTCTCAGTTATTATTGTCTTATTTACTTGTTCTTTTTATTCCCACACAAGTAATTTAATTAAACTTATGAACATTAGTGTAACCCAAAAAATATTGAAATGCATTTTTCTTAAACATAAATGAAATCAATCTTCTTATAAGGAAATAACACCTAAAAAATCTAAACAATTTTTTCTTAGATGTATATTCCTATTAACTCAATTATTTGAAATTTCTTCTAATATATCACAAAATTCATTCAAGTTCTCTTTAAAAATTCAGGACATTAATTTACAATAAATACAACTCACAAAAATTGGTCCCAAAAAATTACACATTATATTTGTATGATAACTCCTAAATCAATATGTCAATATGGGAAATAATGCATTCCACATCACCCCCATTCTAAATGAATAATTCATTTCACTTTATATCCATCTTATTCATTGGAAATAAAAAGTAATGTAAATTTTTTATTAATTAATACTTAATAAAATTTTCATCAATCATTCCACTCATGGTCTACTTGATCCATGCTTTGTGTGGAAATGTTTTTTGATCTATATAACAAATTTATCCTTTAAAATAATAAAAATGAAATCATGACTCCCAAATTAACTTCAAGGGTTTTTAATACTATATAAGTATTGGAAATGTGATAACAATTTATATAATATATTAATTTCCAAAAAAATCATACTTGGACTTTAAAAAATATTAAAATTTTCAAACATATTAGGTTTTATAATAGTCTGGTCACTTCTTCAACCTCCCCATTTTATGCCACAGATAAAAATTAGTTTATACACCATTAATATGGCATCTAATTTTAATTATCAAGTATTAAGGATAATGAATTCAAGTATATTCAATGAAATCTTGTTCAAATAATTTTCAAAATATTTATAATTACATTAAATAAAATTTTGGAAGATTATTTAGCATTATTCACTTGTATTCTATTAAGAATACATTATTATGGAATTCATGTGGGTTTCAAAACATTAATACTTCCAAATAATCATCATAAATTATATACATTAATAAATATATTTAGAATTAAAAATGTATGATCAAAATGTGGTTGTATCTTCTTTATATTTTTATCTATTGTTGAAAACTTTCATTTCAAATTCATAAAAAATAATCCTTTTATGAAATTTTATATAATACTAGTGATGAGAGAAATCAGGAATAGTGATGTCATCAACTTGCCTATCCATAATTTATAGATATCTCAAGTACTCATATTCTTTACATAACTCATTATATCACCTTAAATTCTGTGAAATGTAAGTAAAAAAATAACACACAAGGTTTATTAGAATAAGGTGGATATTATTTCTCTTCAGTGTGAACATAAAGCTTGATTTTTTTTCTCAACCAACATACATCACTCTTCAGGATTCCTCATCAGGTTTTGATAGCTATTTTTTCTTTGGAATCATGGCACTATTCATATATTCTTTACATTTAATTTTGTTTAAATAAATTTTATATAAACTACCTTGTGAAATATCAATAATTTTGATGAATAATTATTTGGATATAAATATTTTCAAACAACCAATTCAAGAATGTCCATTCATATTTCATCATTTATATATAACTTATAAAATAATATAGTTATTAGACATTGGTAATATCTCATGAAATTTGGTATATTCTTCTGATATATCTTCCTCCCCTTTAAAACTATATTTTTCTTATCCCTATTTCAATATTATTTCTCCATATAAAAATACTAGACAAATAAGTAAAATGTGTGTTAGAATATTTGAAGTTTTTATTAATAATTCTCATCAAAGTACTTGATTATTTTTCTTAACATAAATCCTCTTTGATTTTTCAATACGTCTAGTGATCTTCTATGAAATTTTTAAATATTATTTTTCTTATATTTTTTAAAAGATAAATGCACACTTAATCTTAAGAATCATGTGAAAAATATGATTTAAAAAAATTTAATAATATTATTTCTTCCAAAGGTTCTCCCTTCATTATTTATTATATTGTGTAGTCACTTTGAATCATGTTTTATATAGGTTTATTTCAATATGAATGAATTATTAAATGACAAAACATCACTTATAGTATTTCTTATTTAATCTATAGACATAATGGTAATATTATCTTTATTTCTCATCATCCATAATTTTATAGATTCTATTTACGAATTGGAATTTTATACGAATAAATATTATATAAATAATTAATTTTCCACCTTACCACACTTTTCCAAGTGGGAAGGATGAAATTATAAATTATGAGCTTAAATAGATTTTGGATAAAATTATTTTCAATTTTGGAAGGACATGTTATTGAGAGTATATGTGCACTTATGGGAGTATAGATTTACATTCAAAACTACCATAGGAATGTATCCATATATGTTTTTTCAAAATAATTTCACTATTATATATATCATCAAAATTAACCTTTTTGGATGTGAAATCCTTAAATATTGATATTAAAAATAATATAAAAAGAATATAATTTATGTTGACTGAGATTGATGCGATTAGAAGAGAATCAAAAAAATTGAACTTAATAAGAAAGAACCAAAAATTTTCATGACTCCATCAATCAAAACTGATATTGAATTTTGAATAAAATGTGTTAATTTTTAATTATAAAATTACATTGTTCCATAAGAAGGATATGTCCAAATTTTATAGACTAGTAATCACCCTTAGTGTCCAATTTAATGTTGCAATTGTGATGTTAATTGAGAGTGACATGCCATTATTTTTCAATTGGAAAAGATTTATGGTTTACTCTTAAGAGTAGATAAAGGGATTGGTAATTATTCATTTTTTGAGAAATGATATTTAACTAATACTAAATTAATAATTGAAATTCAGTAATTTATGGGATAAAACCTATGTTTATCCTCATTAATTTTTTACCTTTTCATTTTGCATAATAATAAATATACTTATTTCACTGCTTATAATATTAATTTTTCTAACTATTGTTAATAAAGGAATCTTATTTTAACTTTAAATGATATTTATAATTAAAAATATTTTTTAATAGAATTAAAATTTTTTCTATGAACTATAGGGAACTATGGATGTATCTTCCATAAATCCCTTTCATTCTCAACTGAAACTCTATTTTAAATTTTATTTATATTCAAATTTATTAATTTTTAATTTGATATCCTTATTCATTTAAATATTTTTGAATTTTGAAGCTATAAAAAATTATTAAATCGAATATAATTGGTTAATTTTTAAAGACTAAAATAACATATGAATTTAAATCAAGGTATATTTGATTTAGTTTTTACTCCTTTTATACTCCGTATTTGTTTGGAAGAATTTTTGAAACTTTTAAGAATTAAATTGAGGTAATTTTTCATGAAACTATTTTTTTAAACAATAAATAACTAAAATAAATTCTATTAACTACTATTATTTTTTGACTCTACATACTAAATAATTTTCATTTTATTTATCTGGCTTTATTTTAAAACTGTTTTGAACATAACGTTTCAAAATTTCATTTTTCAAAAACCATTGCATGTGTAACTCATAAATAATATTGTATATAGAATAAAACCTTTTGAAGTTTCTAAAATTATTATTTGGTTGTGTGTATGAAAGTTAATATTTTTTACCTTTTATTGTGACCCATTATTCATTTTTTATCTCTGTAGAATTACACATTTATTTAAACATAAATTGATATAAATTTTATTCCATCGTGAAGTTATATATTGGAGATAATTTTGTTTTTTAGTGTTGGTGAGGTATCCCTACTGGTGATAAAAAATGTATCATAGATTCCATGTTCAAATACCTAATAAATTTTTTCAAAATGTTCTACTTTTAATGATCACGTTTCATGTGTAGTGGTTATAATATATTCCTAAAACTAAATATTGTTTGATAAATCGATTGTATATTAAATTAAATTCAAACATGGATCTAATAAAGTGTTATACATTCATTTATCTAATGAAAGTTACTGTTTTTTGGGAATGTATTTGGGTAATACGAAAAAAAATTATTGAAATTGAACGTGTTTTTAAAAATTTAACTATTAAATTTTTTATTCATATGGTCTAAAAATAAACTCTTAGTCCAAGATGACCTTTTATTATACTAGAAATATTATAATGGATTCATATGATTCTTGAGAATTACTAAACTCTCTCTTCCCTTTAGTTTTGATTAATTATTCTATGAGAAAAAATATGTCTTTATTTTCAGAAAGGAGAAAATGGAATATTTTTATGAATTGTTGAATGTGAAAATATGTTTGCTAAATTCCTTTTATAAATTTCATATACAATCATCTTTATAAAACATGAAACACTTTTTCACTAAAAAAAATTAATTTTTATATAGCAATCAGACTTATTTACATAAAAAATTTCATAGAGGAACACACATTAAAAAACCACCTCTTCATTAGGATGAACATTATTTAGTTTTTAAAAATACATACATTCCACTATGTGTGATGAATTTAATTATTGAAGAAAATAAACATTTTAAGTGGGGATAATTTTTTGTAGATTTATCTTATTAGATGATTTTTCACATCTTTGTTTTGAAAATATATGGTTTTTGACATTAAATTATCATATTTATAAATATCATAAATTATTATCATTTTATATTTGAAACATTAATTCAATGAATATTTTGTGGGATTTGGTTTTTAATAATAATGTTATGGAATGACTCTTGGTTTGAATTTATTATTATGGTCAAATATTTTGGAAACTTTTGGACGAAAATCTATTAAAATATCATTTAGGTAATTGTTTTAAGGATTTGTAATTTTACATGTAATATATTAAGAGTTACATGTTTATATTTTTGGTATTTGTTATTGGAACAAATTTCAATTCTTCTATTAATTTTTTGAATTTTTTGAATATTAGTTTTCTGTTTTGAACGAGTAAATTTATAAATCAAATTATAATTTTTTGTAGTTGTTTCAATATCAATAGGATTCATAGGAAGATTTAGAAAGGTTTTTGGGATACTTAAAAAAGGTTAAATATCTAGTAAATTTATTGAGATACCACATCATAATATTACAATTCCAAATTTTATAGTTGTTATGAACCTGATGAGGTTCATCATAAAAAACTGGGTGACTTAATTGTGTACAAAAAATATTTGAGTACCCATATTCATTGAGTACTAAATAAATTATGTATGTTTCCAAATCACCAATCCCATTTTATAGGTTTTATTCCACCCTATTCTATGAGGGAAGCATAACGTTCAAAAGGATTAATAGGTTTTATTTTTCACTACATTTTAAGGTTCAATCCTTTAATGAATTTTGAGTTTTTTTCTACAATAAATTTAAAAATTCCACATAATCAATTAATATCTCAATTAAATAATTGGATTATGATCAAGACTGAATAATATGAAAAAAAATAAGGATATCACCGAATAGTGATAATGATGTTTAAATAATAATAATGATCATCTGGAATTTTTGACATTTATAGGGATCAAATAATCAAGATGTGATGAAAGAGATTCTGAATAATGATTAGATATATATGGAGACATCCTATCCAATGAATAATTTATTCTTGTGATTTTTGGTGATGGAAGCTATTTAAATTTTGTGAAAGGATACATTTTAAGAAAATTAGGTGGATATTATGTGAGGAACATTCCATGAGACTAGAAAAATGGTATTGATGGATCATCATGTAGGAAGAAGCTATGCAGTCAAAGGGATATTTAAAAAAACAATCAACTCAATAGGGAATATTTATATTATACCGTTGATTTAATACTATTTTTTCATTTATCCACTCTAATGAATTCCTTGTTTGATATGTATAATATTCTGGTAATTTTTATAATTTATTTGGGGGAATAATATTTTACGCAGATTTATTTCATCACATTATTTTACTATTATTTTTTATGGGTCATTTAACATATATATTTATTTCTAGTAGTAATATTTCTAATATTTTCATGATTAAATGGCCATTTGTTATTGACTAAAATTCACAAACATTAAAAATAAAATTTATTATTAATTTACTTGATGAATGTATTTTTTTAATTTATAATATAATCTATTTCCATTAGTTTTTATACATGGGTTGTGTTTTTTAGTTGACAAACTAAAAACCAAAATCTTCTTTATGTTGAACCATTTGAAAGAGGGTTTTATTATCGATTTATTGAAGTATAACAAGAAAAAATCATTGTAATCAAATTATGTAATATCATTTTGAGTTCATGAAATCAAAATTTCCTCAGTTCATCAATCACTTGATTATTGATTCATTTATATTTATCATTATTCAATAGGATTCTTCTCAATTAAGATTACATTTTATTTAATCCAATCTATATTATTTTCACCATCCACCACTTAATTTACCATTTCTACTATTTTATTTTTTTTCTATGTTTTGAGTGAATTTAATGCATTAGAAATGATTCATCTTCCCAATGTGTATGATCTTACTCAACCTATATTATATTAAGTGGGAAAAAAAAATAAATTGAAAAGTACCAATGAAACATGTTTAAAAAAAATTGAACACCAAGAAAAAACTCTTAATCCTGTTTGGTCCACAAATTACTTAATTTTTGTACACTATAAAATATAGGGAAACATAGAGTTATCCTTTCCTACCTGGTTAGATAATCGAAGAATTAACCTGTGCGTATTTAATACCAGTCCCAAAATTAGTATTTTAGGGGTTTAATTTTAGAAAATCAATAATTTAATAAAAATAAGATTCACATCAAATTCATTTATAGTAAATAACATGAATTCTTTATTATCTCATATTTGGATCATTTATGTATACATACATCTTAATGATTTAATTTTTGAATTCTTGTTCCATTAGTAAAATTTATATTTTTGAACCATGTTAATGTGTAGATGTTTACACAACCTAGTGTTTATGGTAGTCACCTAAAAAGATAAACTATATATATTAACAAATACTTAAATTCATATTATTCATAAGGTATATGAACATGTCTTATAAAAAATTCAAATTAAATAAAATTCATAATATTACACCATCAAACCAATTCACCCAAATATTGTGGGTTATTTAATACATAATGATCATGTTACAAAATATTATATTCATATGATCAATGTTTATTATTCCTTAAGATACAAGAGCCTTACAAGTTACATTTCAACATTACATATTACATAATTTTAGTAAAAAATTTCTTCAATGTTATCTATAGAGATAACAATACATATTATTTACCTTCATTTCTCGAGGAAACGTGATATATAAGGAAAAGGTGAGATTAGGGTCATATTAAGGTATATGAAACTATAGAATATGAAATGTAATAATAATAGAATAATCAATACAGTAGGAATAGATAAATAAATGATGTAATATATATGAATACAAAAAAATAACATAGTTTATGGTAGGAAAAGGGAATATATAATGACATAGAAAGAATAATTTGAACTCATAATGGTGGAAATGATGGGAATAAGAAATTTACATTACCCAATCCATATCATCAAGGAATTATAAAGATACATCATATATAAAGAGTATAAACACCCCTATTAGACTATATTTGTTGTATTATGAAACCAACCAATGAACTGAGGGGATATATACTTCTAAGACAAGCCCATAAAATATTATTTCTTTATATTCCATCATATACTAAATAAAAATAATCTATAAATAGAATAATTATCAATAATTATTAAATTAAAATACATAGAATAATTGTTCATTGAATATTATCTCATAGGTTTTTCTGAAATAGTATAATATATTATATAGTATATCAATATATTTACCCAATAAATGAATAAATAATGATTTATTGATTACATTACTTGAGTTATATTAAGAATGATTAGGGATTTAAAATTTTCAAATAAAACCCCTTATCAAGTAAGTAATATAGAATAATAAATATTGGGTACTTATAATCATTATGAAGATAAATGTATATATATATTAAATGTATTTGTATTTGTAAGGGTTATAGGCCAACTTAATTATGGATATATACCTAACAAATTTTAGATATTGTAATAACATATATTTTATATGAATTTGGAATATAAAATTCTATTAATGTGAAACGTCCATGTCAATATGCTCTGATCACCAAAGGTGAAATTGTGGAAAAATTGAGATTAACCCACTTGAAACCAAAACCATATATGACATAGGCATCCTTTCAAAGTAAATGACCCTATAATAAATAATGTAACCAAAATACTTGAAAGATAGGGAATTTATATGTATTAGTTATGAAGGAAAATACTGAAGTCTATAGCACTTAAGAGTATTTCAACATTTCAATAGATTATAAAAGTGGCATAATGTGAGAGATGTTGGATATCAGATGCATAGGATATCAAAGGTAATTAATTATTGTCATATTATTCAGGTATATGAAGAAGAAAAATAGAATTGGAACAGAAAACAACATTTTTAATTTACATAGTAATTGTACAAATGTTAGAAAATGGTAACTTACCTCTCATGATCTTGTTAGATTAGAGTCGAACCATTGAACCAAAAAACACTTTACCATTATATATATATATATATATATATTAATTAATATTTTATGAAAATATTGATACATAACATTTAATGTTTTGTGGGAGAAATTATAATAGGTTGGGTTTTTATTGGTGTGGTTAGTGGAATTTCGTTGAACAAAGTATAAACTATTTTGTTTTGAATATATTATAACTGCTCCACTTCCCTCCCCCCAAAGTTCTCCATATCCTCCAATAATGGTCTAATATAATTAATAGATGAAATATTATTAAAATATTACAAAATTGGATGATTTAAGTCATTTGTCACATATATAATGAAGTATTTACCATATTTCAGTATTTACACTATATTTTACTATTTTAATAAAAACAAGAAAATTTCACTATTTAAATAATTTCAATGTCCTGGATATAGATACCTGGTTTATTTCGACAAATTATTGTAAAAATTATATAATTGAACTTATATATAAGGATGATACATTTTAATAAATGTGGAATCAGAGTAAACACTATTTCATTTATAAAAGAATTTTATAGTTTATACCACATAATACCATGATATATAACACCATATAACCCTTGATTTATACATATGGTTAATATGTGAAATATTGGTACATCCACAAGGTGGTTCATCCAACATTAATATGGAAATTATTGTCATTATTGTGAACTTCTACTGTAGATGATTTTTCTCGATCCTCAATTATTGACGTTCGACATAGTCATGATCAATGTAAACCCCTAGTGATGATAAATGCATGCCAAGATTTGATAAATGATATTAAGGGATGATTTTTGTCACAACCTGTCCTTTGGGCTCGTATCGTGACTACCCCAAGCCCGCCTTTCATAGGCCAGGGGCTGGCGACTAGCACCAAATGAGTAAATCGTGATAAAAATGGAAGGAATTGCATTTATTAAAGTAAAGAAACACAAAAAAGTATGCAAAAGAAGAATGAACTAAGTAATATTGAATACAAAAGTAAGTGCTGAAAGTAAAGGGGCTGGAAATACATGCCCAAATGTAAGTACAGTACAACTGAAAAAATGGCACAACTGCAGTAATGTAAAACAGCAACTACTGAGTCGTCCTCTGGGAATCCCACCTGAATGGTGGCTACAGATGGGCTCTTCAGCACCTCGGGTCCAGTTGTCCCCTCCATGTATGCCCCACCATGTGGTCCACCTCCGGGTACCGTACAGCTCCCCAAGCCTCCACCTCGATCAGTGTTGTCCGTCGTCTGCATCCAACACAATGTAGTGCGGTCATAGCCTGTGCAGAGGTTAGTATAAGATACTCATTAGGGACCCTGAGACCCCCGAAAGTCTCCCAGAATCCATGAAGGACAAACCACAGAAGAAAGATACATTCACGAAGTATCAACCAAATCTACTTAGGTATATGCTCATACATAAACCTATGTTATCAATCTTATTTGGGCTCCAACTCTTGAGCCCAATCACAACTCAATCCACACAGGAAAGAAAGTCAACCACATCAATGATAATGATTTAAAGTAAAGACTCAAATCACACAGGTATACATCATTCATATAGGGATAGAGATGTTTAGATGTTGTCCCTGATTCATCTAAGCTGTCGGGACCACATAGGATACTAGACCAGCTAAGTTGTCGGACCCACGTAAGACACTAGACCGGTTACTCTATCAGACCCACTCAGGATACAAGTACAGAAGTCAAAATGTTGGACCCACATAGGATACTAGTATAGTAGTCATCACTATCGAACCCACAAGGGATTCCAGTACAATTTTCATCCTCGTTGAACCCACAGAGGATTCCAGTACGGTAGTAGTCGTAGTGGCAACCAGATCTAGGGTTCCCGCACACATCACGCTCGATTCTGGGAGGGTCCGCTCTTCGAGCCAAGGGGTCGATAAATCAACTATCAAGAAGTCTGGATTTGATGTATCCAGAAGTTCTGTCTCGTCAAAAAACCCAACGCAATAGACGGTGCGTCAATCAGATGCCCCTTCTGAGAGTTATTGGCTTTTCCATTCAAGGGGCCCAGTTGGATTTATGATCAATCCAAACCAGGCCATTTCCCAAATTCTTCCAACAATAACTTAGTGTATCGAGAAATTACCATCTCGTCACAAGGATCCCAGTGCCACAGACGACTCTTCGATCATATGTGCGGTCTTAATGTTTTTCATGTTTAAGTGAAACGGGCCCGACCCGTTAAGCCTAGTGGGTTGGATGGTCGTCCCAACCTAGTTCGGCCGGTCTGACCTGGCAGGGAGGTCGGCCTGGCCTGGTGAAACGTGGCCCGGCCTAGCGGGACGTGACCCGACCTAGCGTGGTGGGGCCCGGCCTGGCGGGGCGCGGCCTGGCCCGCGGCTAGCCGCGGCCTCGCCCGGTTGGTTGAGCAGTGTGGGGGGTGCAACCCTCTGATTTCCTTGAACCGGCAGGGTCAAGCAGCGATGCCCCTCCTGTCCGACTGACCGAAGCTGGCCGGTCTTCCCGATGTGAGTGACCCGCACAGGCGAGCGGTGGTTCTCCCGCGCGGCACCTGCGGGTGTTGCGGCCTCCTTCAACCCATCCCACAGGCGGCCAAACAGTTCACTATCGAAGTGGCCCACGGAGCGTGGGCCGCAGTCCTCCACAGTGCGGAACCCCTTGTGGCGCTGTGGTCTCCCTTTCTGGCTGGCTACGGCCATCCGGTTCTTTGTTGTCCAAGTGGCTCGTGGATGCGGGCCGCGGTTCATATCTATGCGGCTGACACACAACCGCCGCTTTATTCGGTCGCAATTGCCTCTGATTGCCATCACCAAAATAGTCAACACCCATCAAAGGGTCGTTGGGCCGTGTTTGTTCAGCTCGTGCCCTCCACGTTATGTGATAACATAAGGCCGAAGAAAAACCAGAAATTCAACGAAGAATAGCGTAAAAATATTCACTTAAAAATTTTACAAAACCCCAACCTTGTAATTGACGTCGCACATCGACGAGCTGCGGAAGAAGAGAATGACGATAGTCAGGCATTGCGGGAGACGGCATCGTAGAGAACGGTGTCGTCCCGTCAAAGTTGGAGAAAGAGTCATCGTCATAATGTGGGAAGCGAATCCAAAGACGACGTAGATTTTTTGACGTCGGGGTGCGTCTGAGGAAGAAGTGCCATTGGAAGAATTCCTTCACGTTCTTTGTTGGAGATGTTATTCATCGAGAGAGGATCTCCTTTATTCTAATTCTCCAGAATTTTCCCCCACCAAAGTATTTTACAAGGAAAATATTATAATAAGGCTCCCCAATAATATAACATTTCCATGTATTTACAAATTAATTTAAAAAGACATTTGAATTAATTAAGGCATTTGTGATGGCAACATTAATGAGAGGGTGATGGAGAGTTTTAAGAGGAGTTAAACGGGGGGTTTCAAGGGAGTTGAGGGGAGGTGAAAGGGTTTGGGTTCGTATGGGCCCCACCACAATAAATCATCTAATGGGAGGCTATGTGGGGTGTGGGCCCCACCTCCAGCCTCCCATTGATGGATTTAACCACCACCTTTAAAAAAAATTTATAACACATAAAGTTTATATAGTTTATTAAGAAGCCCCAAAATTTAACTTTCAACCCACATAAAACGCTATTGTGGTAAAGGTCCCCTTATGTGAATACCAGTGCTACGAGTTCATTGGTGTCCTTGGATTTCAATTCTGAGTATTGGTTCAAACGATAAAAAAATCATGCATGTATGTTTACCTAACGTACCCAAAAAAAACGTCAGAAACTGATTCTGGGCACACCGGGCCTCGGAATCCTATGCCGTCAAAAACCACAAACTAGAAAAATTCCAATGTATTTATGAAAAAAATTCCCTTGAAACTTCTAGGTCTTTACATTACCCCAACTTAGGGATTTACATCCTTGTAAATCTACAACACACACTAGGGAAACAAATGAGGGTACTGAGCATGCATCTGAGCCTCCCGCTCCCATGTGCTCTCTTGGAGGTTTCTATGCTGCAAGCAAACTTGCACCAGAGGAATTGACCACCCACGTACGACCCGCACCTGTCGATCCTCGATCTCCATTAGGACCTCTGTGAATGTTGCCTCGTCATATATATCTAGCTCCCCATGTTCAATGATGTGGTATGGGTCATGCACATATCTTTTCAGCTGAGATACGTGGAAGAAGTCATGCACCCGGTGCAATAGAGGTGGAAGGGACAAGAAGTAAGCCACCTTTCCTACTCTACTGAGGACCTGGAATGGACCGATGAAGCAAAGAGATAACATTTCACCCTGGCATAATATCAGTAGACCTCGTCGAGTTGAGACCCATAGAAAAACATGGTCCCCTTCCTCGAACTCCAGTGGTCTCTGTTTTCTATGGGCATAGGACGTCTGTCAGCTCTATGCAGTCTTCATCTGCTCCGGGATGATCTGCACATTCTCTATCATAACCTAAACCATCATTGTTCCTAAAAGTGCTGACTCCCCTAGGTATGTCTAGCATAGAGGTGATCTGCAAGGTCATCCATACAGTTCCTTGTAAGGGTCCATCCCGATAGTGGAGTGGTAACTGTTGTTGTACACAAACTCCACCAAGGATAAGTTATCATCCTAGCTATGACCAATGTCAAGGACACATGCATGTATCATGTCCTCGAGAGTCTGAATGGTCCTCTCTGTTTTGCTGTCCATCTGAGGATGGAAGGCGGTTCTCAGACATAGCTGTGTCCCAAAAGCCTCCAGTAACCCCTTCCATAGCTGGGAAGTGAATCGAGCATCTCGATCGGAAACAATAGGTGATGGAACACCATGAAGCCGTACGATCTCCTGAATGTAGAGGCATCCCAAGATCTCTACTGATCCTTTCTGTCTGATCGGTAGGAAGTGGGCCAACTTGGGGAGTTAGTCTACGATCACCCAGATAGAGTTGTGTCCTCTGGATGTACGTGGATGAACCGTAATGAAATTCATGGATATTCCTTCATACATCCACTATGGGACCTCTAGGGGTTTTACCAAGCCTATTGGTACCTGGTGCTCTGCCTTCACTTGCTAACAAGTGAGGCATCGTGAAAAGAACTCTGCTACTACCTTCTTCATACCCAGCCACCAGTGCTGTCGTCTGTGGTCCTGATACATATTTTCCACTCCTGGATGTACCGCTAGAGGGGAAGTGTGGAACTCTCTTAGCACCTCCTACAGGAGTACAACTGGTACCATGGAACATCCCCTGAAGAAGATGACGTGCTCCACACTGTTAAAAAATAATTCAGGTGCCAACCCTGAGGATATTTTAGAATGTCGTGTCTAGTAGTCAGTGTCCCCATGTTGCGCCTCTCTGAATCGATGAAGAAGTAGAGGAGTGACTATGAGAGACTGATGAAAGGCTTCTCTATCTCTATCCACAAAAGATATCTGTAATGTGGCCAGCTGCTCTGTTGCATCTCCCAGCAGCTGAATGCCCAATCTCTTGCTGAGAGCATCAGCTACAATGTTCGTCTTCATAGGAGTATAGAATATCTCAAAGTCACAGTCCCGAGGGAACTCTAGCCATCACGGTTGTCTCAGGTTCATGTTCTTCTGTGAGAAAATCTACATGAGACTCTGGTGGTGAGAGTATAATGTAACGTGCTTTCCCATCAGATAGTGTCGTTAGATTATCAATGCGAAGACCACTGCTGCTAACTCCAGGTCATGGGTAGCGTAGTTCTTCTCATGTTGTCTCAATTGCATTGAACCATATGTGATAACCACTCTCTCCTGCATTAGGACACACTCAAGTCCCGTCCCGGATGTGTCACAGTAAACTACATACCCTATGCCCTCTTCTGGTAGCCTCAAGATGGGAACATTGGTAAACCTCTGCCTTTGCTCTTGAATGCTCTTCTGGAATCTCTCTGACCACACGAAGGGTTTTCCCTTCTTTGTCAAAGTTGAAATCGGTGGTTCAACTCTGTAGAAGTATGGCACAAATCTCATATAGTACCTAGCCAGACCCAGGGAACTCCACACCTCCATCACACTCCTCAGTAGCTCCCAAGAAAGTACTACCTCAATCTTCGCTGGATCCACTGCAACTCCAGCCTCTGAGATGACGTGTCCCAAGAAATGAACCTCTGGAATCCAAAACTGGAACATCGATAGCTTACCATAAAGCTAGTGCTCTCAGAGTGTATCCAGTACACCCCACAAGTGCTAGGCGTGCTCCTCCTCAGTAGTCGAGTTAATCAGTATGTCATCGATGAAAACTATGAAAAATCAATCGAGGTATGTCTGGAAGATTATGTTCATGAGACTCATGAACACCGCTGGAGTGTTGGTTACACCAAAGGGCGTAACCAAGAACTCATAGTGGCCATACCGACACTTGAAGGTCATCTTCTGCACATCCTTGTCTAGAACTCTGAGATGATGATAGCCTATCCTGAGGTCTATCTTTGAGAACCATCGTTCTCCCTTGAGCTGATCAAAGAGGTCGTCAATCCTCGGGAGTGGGTACTTGTTCTTTACGGTCACCTGATTCAAGTGACGGTAGTCAACACACAGTCGCAACCTCCCATCCGCCTTCTTGGAGAACAAAATCGGAGATTCCCAGGGTGAAACACTAGGTTGGATAAATCTCTTCCCCTGAAAGTCCTCCAGTTGTTCCTGCAGCTGACGTAGCTCTCACTACAAAAAAAGTCGATTTTACCAATAGAAAATTAGTGACAAATAAAATATGTGTTGGTAAAAATGATTAATTCCAACTGATATTTGGTTTTTTCTGGATTAATTTTAATTTCCAACATTTGTTTTTATTGACATGTATATCTATTGGTATTAACTTTTTAATAGCAACACTTCTTTTACCAACACTTAAATCTGTCATCATTTCATTTTAATACCAACATATTTTTACCAACACATAAATCTGTTATTTATAAATATTATTACCAATAGATATTTAACTTTTACAAAAAAAATTTTGAATAACTTTTTTTTAATAAAATGTTATACAAACAACTAAATATATATATATGTATAAAAACAAATCATTTGTTAATACAAATATATTTTTATACATAGAATTAAAGTAACTATTAAATGAAAAATATTTATTTGAATGAATACATACATACATACAAACATAATATATTTATATATTGTGTGTGTGTTTGTTAACATGTTATCTGATTTTTTTGGACGTCACACCAGATTAACACTCTACTTACTAATGGTGGAAAAAAATGAAGGGTATTAGTGTTAGTACAAAGGAACCATTATAAATATATTTTAAATATTATCATCCATCTTAAAAAAGAACACATACAAGCTAATTTTGAATCCAATCTAAATAAGTTTTAAAAAATATTTTTAAAAAATATTTGAAACAAATATATAAAATTTAATTTAAAATTATTATCATTTAGAATGAATTTAAAATATATTCTTAATAATAATAGAAATTGTTCAAAAAATTAAAATAGGTATTAACCCTAGTGATGAGGCTGAATCCCCTCCCCCAAATCATTCCACCTCCGCCGTTCCACCTCCCTATCGTTCCGCCTACACCACTCTGCCACCCTATTACTCCGCCTCCCTATCGCTTACAGCCATCCGAAATCCACCACCGCTGCCATCCTAATTTCATTGTTCTGCCTCCCCATCACTCCGCCTCTGTGTCAGTCTGCCTCTGTCGTTCCAAATACTCCCTCCCTATTGTTCTTGCTCCTCCATTCCGCCTCTGTCGTTCTGCCTCCTCTATTCCGCCTCCTCCGTTTTGAGTAATGTCCATCCTAAATCCACCACCACTGCCATCCTAAAGCTGCCCCTACCTCCATCCTAAATCCTTCTCTAATCGATCACAGGCTCCTCATGCACATGATCTCTTACGATCATCTATGGACTCAATTCACAATCACTCATAAAGATTATATGCACAGTAATGATCGAGGAGTGTGAAGATGATGTTTGGTGAATGGTTCAAATCATCACCCCATCAATTATTTTTGTTGTAAGTTCTTGTGTTGTTATGGGTATAGAAACATAATTATAGACTAGCATTGAGAGATGTCCATTACTATTTTATCCCTTTTTTATACTCCATCCCTTGCAGAATGTTTCATTATTAGATTGATTAGAGGAAGAGAGGTAGTCGTCGGGATTTATTTCAGTATCATGTAGTATCATTCACGTGAGGAAAAAAAATCCAAGGTTCACCTTCTTTTATCTTTAGTCGACACTCAAATGGTATGGTTAATAATCTGTGGAGACTCAAACCTAGGATATTCTTTACATTATCTCTTTGGAGGTTTGGCCTAACACATGAAACTTCATTGAATAATCACAATCCGAATGAAAGTGGGGTTTTTCATCACTATTGTTGTGTTCAAAGTATTGATTCATGCTTATGACACTTATTCAACCATCCAAAATAGGTGTTTCCTGAAGAATATGAAGTGAGACATTTTTAGGCCTCTGAATAATGTGGTGGATAAGTTTTTCGTGGTTTTGCTTTATATATGTGGGGAGCCTTAGTCCTAGAATTGATTTATTTCATACATTCTAATACATACGAGAACGAGGATATTTTATCACTGTATAATCTTGATTTCATGATTTATATCATTAGTGAATGGTTTTTTCATTAAAATATAATGTGATGTTAAACACTTAAGATGAAAAAGTGAACCTTCCTCAAATGGTTGGGATATGTTTGGAGAGTTCAATTGGATTCATGATGTTTACAACTTTCTCAAATGTGTTGTCCACGCACATGATGGTAATAGTTGTTGATAATCTATTAGGTTTTATTTGCATAAACAAATGCTTTCTGATGTATTTTTTTTTCTGTACACTAATGGGTAATTCATTATAAATGGGTTTTCTATTGGGTTGTATGTACACAAACAAGTGGGTTTATAGGTAATTGTAAAATGGGTTGTCTGTACACTTCTAGATGTATAAAGATTTCTCAAATGGGATGTACAAAAATGGGAATAACAGGTAATTCATCTTAGTTGATCACTTAATCTGAAATGGGAATAACATGTATTTACTAAATCTTATTCAATGTTTTTGAGATCCTTTGATATGTCATTGGTCTATTGAAAAGACCATTTTTATTTGAATATAATTGTTGTTGCTAAGAAGAAACTAGACTAGGTGAACTTAGTGGATTAATCTTCACTTCCATCAATTTTGGGTGCATCTTAGAATCACAGATGTCTTGAATAGTTTGTATTGTTTTAATGTGATGTTCCAGCTTCTAAGAATCAATCTTCACATTATATAAACAATCAGAAGATCTTGAGTTATGATACAAAGATTGAATCTGGGAATCCAGCTCTTTGGTTTTGGAGATGGGATTGGAACTATACATCCAGAGAACATCTAGATTTCAAGATTCAACTCTTTTATATTCCTTATGATAAATATTTAATTTGAAAGTATCCAACAATTATCCTCCTTAATAATTCCCTAGTCTTATTTATAAAATTTGAAAAGTTTTTTAAGACTGTTTTTTAAACAATACACTAAATGTCTAAGGTTCTCATTGCATTAAATGGTTTGTTATATATTGATTTTTGTTTCATTTTCAATTAAAGGTAGTGTTACTAGATTGTATAATTTTATACTAGATATCTGTATATTTATTTTACTTCTATTCATAAGAAAAAAAATTACACCTAATCTTGTGAAACCACTTGTTATTTTTTCAACGACTCAGGTTTGATGCATGGATCACAATTACTGGGGTTTTATCTGGATGATGATATATTTCTCTATTATAATTGTTTTCTTTACTTATGTAAAGTGCATGGAAGTTTTTTTGGTAATTTCATCAAAAGAACCAAGAATTTGAAACTGAAAATGACTTACAGGTCACTTGTAATGTCAATGAGACATTTAAATAAAACTACACGTGGTGTTATGGTTACTGGTTATATAATCATCTTGTTATTTTTATAGGATGAATTAATATTTCTAAAGCTTCATTATATTTCCATTTTAATTTATTTTATAGTAATATTCACTTTTTTTATTAAATTCCTTAGGGAGATTTAGTTTTTCAGATATCATTGATGATTTGAACTTAGAGATGATGATATAGTTCGATTATTACATTCCCTATTATGTGATTAGTATATATAGTAAGGAAAGACACTAAAATGATTTCTCTTCATGATAATATTGAATCCAATTCAAATTTTACAAGTAAAATGAGTGGATAAATGTCTAGATGTGGAAAAAAGTTTAGTTTTCATAATCCTTTCTTCAATGGGTCTAGTGATGTTAAAAAATTACACGTGAATGATGATTAATTTTTTTTAACATACAGATTTATATGCCTCTTGTGGATTAAAAGAAAAATTTTATTGATGATATTCAAATAGACATGAAATATTCCATTTAATAAATAATAATTCCTACCATGAAGAGAAAAAAGTTTTAGGTTCATCAGTAGCTGGTCATGGAGTGCACAGAGAAGTCAAGACCTGCAAGTTAAAGGTAACATATTGAGGCTTAATTACTGGTTGATTGTTCACACTAACATCATCCCATTCTCATACTATTTCTTGAATTGTGACTGTATAGTTTGATTTCATTAGTTGGTGATAGAGTGTATCACCATGACCTCTTTATTCCCATAATCTTATTCTTATACCATGGCATGAAATTTTAAAGCACAACATGATTTATAAGAAATACTAAAGTTGACTTAGGATTTCTTCAGATTACATGGAATGAAATGAGATCCCAAATATGATCAAGAATTCTATGGATGATAAGGGAGTATGGGGAGGATATTTGGTTTCTATTTTTTGTTTTTGTTTTTTCATATTTTGTGTTTCTGTTTGGAATGTACAGCTTGAGTTCCTTTTTAGAATGTATAGTTTGAAGTACTTACGTTTCTGTTTTTTATGTTGGTGAAGTAGTGATTTTCTATAGATTTATGACATTATTGATGATTAAATTAGGTTAATGTTAGATGATCATGGATGGATTCTAGAGTATGAGATGTAGCTTGGGTTTCTGTTTTTTTAACAGGTTGAGTTCTAGTTTTGAATGTACATCTTGACGTTCTGCTTGAGTTTCTGTTTTTTTTTCTGTGTTTTGATTATATGTTGGTGAATTAATACTTTTCTGTAGATTTATTACTGAAGTAGGTTGATTTTGGAAGACGATGGATGAATGAGGAATATGAGAAGCAGATTGGGCCTTCCAGAATGGTGGTAGATCAGGATGTGCATAAAATTATACCAAAACCTCTTATGGCCTGGATGGGGTGTTGAAGATGGTGGATAAAGATGTGAATGGGACTATACCAAAACCTCTTATAACATGGATGGGGCGCTAAAGATAGAGTTCACTCGATGACATGGACGGGTCATTTGAGGGTGGATCCTATTGGGGGATCCAGTGGGGGGGGGGGGTTGGGGGATTTTCCAATGTGATGTGGTGGCTGGGGATTGGGGATCCAGTGTTTTGTTTGAAATTTCTTTTTTAATATTATTAATTTTATTCTATGTTTTAACATGGGTTAAAATCGTATTCAGATTAATAATTAAAATCTTTTGATTATATATGATAAAAAAAATATAATAAGTAATTTTAAAATATGGAATTTTACTTGAAATAAAAATTTATAATTGTTACTCAATTGTAATTTATAGGTTGATAATATTATTACCAACAGAAAAATTTGTCACCATAACCTGTTGCTAAACAATTTAACCAACATATATATTATCTTTTGGTATAATTATTGTTGCAACAGATCTATTTTATCTGTCACAAAAACATTTAGCGAAATAGTTTTTTCCAACAGTTTAGTGACATAGACTTATATGTTGGTAAAACAATTTACCAACAGAAAATTCACATTTACCAACAGTTATGTCTCTATTAGAAAAAGTGAAATATTTTGTATTGTCGGCGGGGGCCATCCGATATTCCGGTGTAGATATAATTGTTGTCTTGGGGAATAGGCCTATGTAAAATTCTACCTCTCTTCGAGGATGTAGTCCTGGAACATCGTCAGGAAAAATGCCCGCATACTGATCCACCACAATAGGAATACTCGGACTCCACACATCAACTTCTATGAGGATGATACTAGCCAAATAATTTGTGGTCGACTACCCTCTCCTCTGTGAATGTCCATCCTACACTGCAAAGGCTCCCTTCTCACCGGTGAAGGTGAACCTGGTCCCATC
The DNA here is from genome assembly GCA_963277665.1 of Viscum album. NCBI lineage: Eukaryota > Viridiplantae > Streptophyta > Magnoliopsida > Santalales > Viscaceae > Viscum > Viscum album. The sequence goes on along the minus strand of OY728159.1, from coordinate 594,026,139 downwards.
CGTGCGAACACAACTCACATTGCGCCTAATGTAGTCGACCTGAGCATGGTCTGTGGAAAACCAGTCCATACCTAAGATGACATTGTAAGGCCTCAACGCTTCTACAAAAAGATCTCAGCCGAAGCTCTTTCCTCCTAGAATAAGCTCACACAATCGGCACGAGTGTTTAATCATCGAGTCTACTCCCGTAGAAGTCTCTAGCAGTAAGGATCGAGCCAACAGCTCCATCAGAATCTCCAAGCTCCAAACAAGTGAAGTGGAAATAAAAGAATTACTCACACCTATATGTATAAGTATTGAAGCGAGGTTGGAGTAGACAGAAATAGTACTTCGAATCATCTCAAGTTCACCGTGGTCGTAGGCCCCAACTGCCAGGGGCTGAGCTTGCCTCTATCTGCCCGCTCCCTGTGGTCGAGGTGGACCTTCTGGTGCTGGTGGTGGTGGTAGAGTCTTGAAACGTCATCCACCACCCACTGTCCGACCTTCTCCTTTTCCTTGTCTACCTGCTCCGGGAAGACAACCACGGTCGAACCTTTGCCTCTACTTGGGTGGTCCCTCTACTGCCTGCTGCTCATCTGCATGGCGGGTCGGGAAATCCTGAGCAATGTGACCATGACCGCCGCATGCATAGCACTACCTGCTCCTTGTATAGATGGCCTGGTTTCATGTTCCCCACAAAACCGACCCTGTATCCTGAGGTCACCCAACTAATGGCCTGGTCCTCTTGGACCTCTGTGTCATCTGTCTACTACCAGCTGCAGAAGACTCCACTACGTGTTGATCTGCGGTGGGTCTCGTTGCTGGTGACTGATCAGTGAGGATTCTCTCCACTAGATGGGATCGCTCTAGCACCCTCGCCTATGTTGGGATGCTGAGGAGAATCATTGATTCCCTGACCTCATGTCTGAGTCCCTGCTCAAAGATCCGAGCCCTAAAGAATGGGTCTCGTACCATATCTGTGGAGTAGCCTGAGAGGTCGGTGAACCTCATTGAGTACTGAGCTATTGACTTGATTCCCTATTGGAAATGTAGTAAATCCTGAATCTGCACCGCACGAAGGGTGGCTGGAACAAACTCTGAGCAGAAGATACTCTCGAAGACTGTCTAGAGTAAAGATGACTCGTTATGAACCTGGAACAACAGGCTCCACCATCTACCTGCTGCTGCATGCAGGAGACTCGTAGCAAGGATCACCATAAGGTCGGCTGGTGTCCCTACCAATCTGAAAACTCTGACGACAGCCTCTAGCCAGTCCTCAGTAATCTGTGGGTCCGTCTCTTCATGGAACCTGGGAGGCCTCTGTTGCTAGAACTCATGAAACACACTCAGGTGGTGTGCACTCTCTACTACTAGGTATGGTGGTATCGGTGGCCTAGCGGGTAGTGGTACTGCCGGTGCCTCCAATGTGAAGGGGCCCTACATCGAGGCATCGTCGCTCATGGGCTACCATCCTGTACGTAACATGGAACCCAAGATGGCTGCATTTGTGGGGCCATCCTAGTAAGAAACAGGTGCTCCATGGTCAAAACAATATACCTGGTGAGGTGACACAAAGTAATCACACAGAAAAGCTTTCAAAGGAAACACAACCACAATCCCTGTTTTTGTGTGTTGTGTCAGAAATCAGAGGACAGGGTCTGGTTGTATGGATACGTCATTCGCCGCACCAACACTGGACTCACTGGACTGGAAACCACACTCAATACTCTTACCAATATTGCTTTATAGAAAAGATAGATCAGATTCTTATTATCTATGGTAGAAATTACTCCTCTGATGCCAATTTGTCATGACCTGTCCTCAGGGCCCATGTCGTGACTACCCCAAGCCTACCTTTCATATGCCAGGGGATGGAGAATATCACCAAAGGTGTAAATCCCGATAAAAAGGGAAGGAATTTCCTTTATAAAAGTAATGAAACACAACAGATTACGCAACAAAAGAAATCACTAAGTAATATTGAATAAAAAAGTAAGTGCTGAAAGGAAAGGGGCCAAAAATACAACCCCAACAGTAAGTACTGTACAACTTAAAAGATAGTACAATTTTAGTAAAGTAAAACAACAACCACTGAGTCGTCCTCCAGGAATCCCACCTGAAGGGTGGGTACTGATGGCCTCCTCATCACCTCGGTTCTGGTCGTCCGCTCCCTATACGTCCTGCCAAGTGGTACACCTATGGGTACCGTCCAGCTCCCCAAGCCTCCACCTCGATCAATGTTGTCCGTCATCTGCATCCAACACAATGTAGTGCGGGCATATCCCATGTAGGGGTGAGTATACGATACTCATAAGGGACCCCGAGACCCCCAATGGTCTCCCAAAATCCACAAAGGACAAACCACGGAAGAAAGATACAATCACGAAGTATCAACAAACTATACTTAGGTATATGCCCATACATATACCTAAGTTATCAATCTCAGTTCAGCTCCAACTCATGAGCCAGAGGAAAACCAAGTCCACACAGGAAAGAAAGTCAATAAAATCGATGATAATGATTGAATGTCAATACTCAGATCACATAGGTATACATATTTTGTATTGTGATAGAGATGATCAGATGTAGTCACTAATTCATTTAAGTTGTCAGACCCACATAGGATACTAGACCAGCTAAGCTATCGAACCCATATAGGATACTAGACCAGCTACTCTATCGGACCCACTCAGGAAACAAGTACAGAAGTGAAATTGTCAGACCCACTTAGGATACATGTACAATATTCATCAATGTTGAACCCACAGAGGATTCCAAAACAGTTGTCGTCGTCATCGAACCCACGTAGGATTCTAGTACGGTAGTCGTTGTAGTCGCAATCAGCTCTAGGGTTCCCGCACACAGAACGCTTGATTTTGGGATAGTCTGCTCCTTGAGCCAAGGGGTCAGTACATCAACAATCACGATGTATGGAGTTGATGTATCCCGAAGTTCCACCTCTTCAAAAGAAACCCAATGTGACATATGGCACGTCAATCAGATGCACGATCTGACAGTTATTGGCTTTTCTGTTCTAGGGGCCCGGTTGAAATTACACTCGTTCTATACCCGATCATTTTCCAAAGTCATCCAAAATTCACATAGAGTATCGCCAAAGTACCGTCTCATCACAAGGATCCACGTTCTGCAGACAGCGCGTAGATCGGATGCGCGGTCTTAAATTATTCACGTTTAAGTGAAACGGGCCCGACCCTTCAAGCCCAGTGGGTTGGCGGGTCATCCCGACCTGGTTCGGTGGGTCCGACCCGCTAGGGGGGTTGGCCCGGCCCGGCCCGCGGTGGGCTATGGCTCGGCCCAGCTGGCCGAGTGGTGCGGGGGGGGGGGGGGGTGACCCCCCGATTTCCCCAAACCGGCGATGCCAAGTGGCGCCACCCCTCTTGTCTGACCGGTCTTCCAGCGAGAGTGCCCCACACGAGCGGGCCATGGTTCTCCCGCGCGGAACCTGCGGGTGCCGCGACCTCCTTCAACCCAGCCGGCAGGCGGCCAGCCGGTTCGCCACCGAAGTGGCCAGCGGAGCGCGGGCCGCGGTCCTCCATAGAACGGCGCCCCTTGTGGCCTCGCAGTCTCCCTGTCCGTCCGGCTATGACCGGCTAGTTCTCCTTTGGTCGAGCGGCCCCCGAATGCGGGCCGCTATTCTTTTCTATGTGTCTAGCACACGACCTCCGCTTTCTCCGGTCACCATTGCCTCCAATTTCCACCGCCAAAATAGTCATGAACCCTCAGAGGTTCATCGGGCCATGTTTGATTTCCCCGATCCCTCCGCGTTATGCGATTACATAAGGCCGAAGCCAATCCAGAAATTCAATGAAGAACGGGGTACAAATTATTCACATAAAAATTGTACAAAACCCCAACCTCATTATTGACGTTTCACATCGATGAGATGCGGAAGACTAGAATCATGGTAGTCGGGCATTGCAGGAGATGGCATCGTGCAGAATGGTGTCGTCCCGTCAACGTTGTAGAAAGAGTCACTATCGTGATACGGGAAGCGAATCCAAAGAAGACATTGATTCCATGACGTCGGGGTGCGTCCAAGGAAAAAGTATCATTGGAATAAGTCCTTCATGTTCTTCGTTAGAGATTTTCTTCATTGAAGAGTGGTGTTCTTCATCAAGAGAGGATATCATTTCTTTCAATTCTCCAATGTTTTTCCCCAACCGAAATATTTTCAATGGAAAATATTATAATAAGGCTCCCCAAAAATATAACATTTCCATGTATTTCAAAAGTAATTCAAAATGACAATTGAATTAATTAAGGCATTTGTGTTGGCAACATTAATGGGAGGGAGATGGAGAGTTTTAAGATGAGTTAAACGGGTGGTTTCAAGGAAGTTGAGTGGAGGTGAAAGGGTTGGGGTTTGTGTGGGCCCCACCACACTAAATCCTCTAATGGGAGGTTATGTGGGGTGTGGTCCCCACCTCTAACTTCCCTTTGGTGGATTTAACCACCTCCTTTATAAAATTCATATAACATATAAATTTTATATATTTTATTAAGAATCCCCAAAATTTAAAATTCAACCAGCATAAAACACAATTGCGTTTAAGGTCCCCTTAAGCGAATACTCGCGCTGTGAGTTCATCGTTGTCCTTAGATTTCAATTATGAGCACCAGTTCAAATGATAGAAAAACCCACACGTACGTTTATTAAACGTACCCAAAAAAACGTCAAAAATTGATTTCAGGCACACCGGGCCTCAGAATCAGGTACCGTTAGAAACCGTGGACTTGTAAAATTCCAATGTATTTATGAAAAAAAATTCCTTGAAATTTCTAGGTCTTTAAAATTTTCCTACTACATCAGTCTATGGTTTCTCCCGACTCCATAAATTTTCTATCATCATTACCCTTAATGTACACTAATTCTAACAGTAACTTTATAAATAATATTTTACAAATCATCATAATTCCTCAAAGTCTTAATTCATAATGATCATTTAAAGGATATATTTACTCTTAAATCATTAAACTTTATACAATCAAAATTCCCTATGTAATACATCCAATTATTTATCAATATATTATTTCCATGTCTTGTATTATTATTATTTTTAGTTATTATTATTACAATTATAATGTTCATTAGGGAATATGAGGTTGTGGACATATAAATTGCACATTCATTGATTAATTTTCTTTATTTTTCATTACTATTTATAGTAGTATTATTATGTTTATAACTTTTATTTTGAGTTTTTTTAATAGATTTATTCTTGTTTATCACAAGAAGTAACTAGATATTTCATTATCCCCATTTATAATAATTTAATAATTGATATTTTAATGAATTATTTAATTAAATGTGATTATTAAATTGTCATTTCATCCTTAGATTCTTGTGATAACCATTCATGCTAGTGATTTCATTAAATTATCTTTACCGATCAATATTCCTATATTCATAGTACATACCCTATCATATAAAGAATCCAAATCAACTCTCCATTATATGATAAGTATAGATCAAATTAAACTTTATCCATCATTCAAATATGTCAGGGGTTTATAATATACATAATTATACGTGAAATATGGAATATTTGATGCACATTAAATTGGTTTAATGGATTGGATAAATGATATTCAGTTACTTATATCGTCTCAATTATTTCAATAATCTTAATGTACCATAGACTTTGATTACCTGCTTATCTAAATCCCATGAATCATTTCCAAGAATAAATATTTAGGATGAAATAGACCCAATTTTTTAATTCAGGATTCATTATTTAGTAGTCAGTATAACGATTTTTTCTACTTTATATTTCCTTGATATGTGAAGGGTAGTGTATAGGATGTGAACCATACTGAGAGTAACATACTATGATATTTAATAAATAGTATCCCAATAGGGATAGTGTTCATGTCTTTGAATTTTTTTATTTATCCTTCACCCTTGAGTTGGGATAGATACTCACATCAACATTTCTTTTCAAAATGATGAAACATTTTATTATGTATTTAATGTAACTTCAGTTTTATTATATTTTCTCTATAGAATGTAAAACCATTTATATGAAATAGATGTAAATTGGGGTTAATAAAATTATGATATATAGTATATTATTACTTTAAGGGTTTCTTATTACTAATGATTCGCAATTTCATAAAATATTGATAAGTTGAGTTGTTGAATAAGAATAATAGTTGTGCTGAATAACTACATTGGTGAATATGAAAACCCACTGAGTATATTATAAAATTATTAGTAAATTTTTTTTGATATTGTTACAACAAAACATGATATTAATTAAATAAAACTATTAAAGGGTCCTCTATAAATAGATCTGTGATGAATGGATCCAAAAAATACACACATGTTATAAGAATTTACAAAATTCTAGAAATCACTTTTAGTCATCAATTAACTAGATAGTTTCTCATTGCTTATAATTTTGAGATTTCACTTAGATCATATGAATGTGAGAATTTATTATATGTTATCTAATATTTTTTTTATTATAATTAATTTATAGAGAATCATTTTATGGACGTGGGTATAGAGAGAATCCAGTTTATTAAAGTGGTATAGTAATATATCAGTCTAGTCAAGGTATCCTATAGAGATATAAGAGATATACAATCTTTTGTACAATAATAAGTAGATACATTTATATTAGTAAATTATTAATATTACCATGAAATAGATTTAGGATTATAAAAACCATGCTTTTTATTATACATGTAAATCTGATTTATTACATAAAATATTCACATGATACGACATAGAAGATTGAGAGGTCTCATGTCTATGGGGCTTAGGAACATTACATAATAGCATAGAACATAAAACACACAATATATTTATTGAAAACATCCTTTACATGACCACTACATTCTCTTAAACATAGCATTGCATGGGATAACATGAGGACATGAATAAGAAAAAAGTGAGCTATAAAGCCTAGTAAGGAAATAAACATGGAATAACATGAGAAATACAATACATGTTAAACAATATACATATCAATGAGCATAAGAGAATTATTAACATAAATGCATGATAAATCATGATAATCATAACATGGAAATTTTTGCAACAACACATAATAAGGAAATAGCATGAGGAAACCCTCATTATACAAGAATCATGAGTAAATCCTCATTTCACTTTAACTAGAATGATTCAACACCCATTGCACTTGATTTTTCATGATACTATAATTTACCCAATTCATTGGAGCACTATCATGGAACACCCTTTTAAACATTTTATTTCATGCATAAGTGTGCCACATGGATCTTGGATTCAATGAAAATAATAAATTATTCTACAATAAAGTAATGTGGAATAAATACATGAAATTATAATTCAAAATTTATATTTGTATAAAGGTGAATACCCTTGATAGAGACATGGGTATGGTAAAAAATGCGGCCTCAGAGAGGCTTTGAGTTTCCCTCTACAACATCTAGGGTTTCCTTTTCGGTTTCACTTTCCCTTCCCCCTTCGGCCACATCAGTCTCTTGTGGGCTGCCTCTAGATCGCAACGGTGTGTTGCAGCTTGGTTGGACTCCGGATCGTCTCGGCACGATGCAGCTTGGTCGGATTTCTCCAGATCATCTCGTCATGATGTGGCGGTGATGGTGTGACACTGTGGAGTTACAATGCGGTTCTAAGGTGTTTTAATCTTCAATGAAGACTCATCTGGTGGAACACCGACCTCATTTCGGTTCAGAGGGTTGGTGATGCAGCGCGCGGCTTGGATCGGCAGGGCTCAGTCTTTGTGGCCATTGGATCTGGCTTCAGAGTGGTCAAGAGTAGCCGGGCGCTGCATCTGGTGTGCGTTCAGTGATGTCTGGTGACGGATCAAGAGAGGTCGGAGGGGGGATGTCATGGTCATTGGAATTTTTTACTAAGTGAATATATGATGATTTGGTGTTGTTTAATTTGGTATGGCCGGCCGTGTTTTTTGTGAACTTTGTTTGTTGTTGTGGTTTTCTGAGTTGGATTTGGGGTTGTGCACTTCTGGAATCTATTCTAGATTTTGGCATGCGGATTTGGTGTTGTTTTGAATGATTTACAGTGTGGTTGAGTTTCATGATGGTTTGATGTGGTTTAATATGTTGTAATGGAGATTCACATGGACTTGACCTCATGGATCAGACCTAAGCGGTGGTTTACAAAGCTCTTTGTTCATCCTTGCAGTGATTTACAGATTTGGATGTTTGAGAGGGTATGACATCATCCATCGAATCAGGCCTGTGCTTTGACACAGTACACTTTCTAGCTGTTCAGCTATGTATTGATGCAGAGTTTTATCATGTGTTTATGCTGGAGAGGGGTGCTTCTTGTTGTCTATTTGGTTTTTCTCTTTTTTCTTCTAGGTAATTATTTGTTTTAAATCCATGATTCATGTTTGGGTTCTTCCCCTTCTTCCCTTAATAGGGGTATTTTCTTATAATAAAAATTTTGAAGGCATTCGGGCTGTTGGAAGAGACATGGGTATGGTATTCACTACACAATGATCATGAATTGGAAAAACGTAGTGTAATTTCGGTATCATAACAGTCTGACATAAGGATTCATGAAAATTTTTGATGAGAGATAAAAGGGTTTCTAATAATATATACATTAAATTTACATTAAGGGGGTCATATAGATACATGTCCCAAAAAAATAATTGAATTTAGATGCATAATATAAAAGAATTACTTTGATGTGAAAGAGGAGAGAGAAATCCCTCAAAGAAATTTTGCTATGGTAACGGGTGTACTTGGGAGGAATTAATGAGAGCGAAAGGGGAATCCCATCATCCAAAAATAAAGAGAACAGAATGTGGGAGGTTTTATATCATACCCCAACAATTTTAATTAAAAATAAAATGGCATAATAACTTAAATAAAATTGGACAAAAATGAGAAAGGAAGAAATACCTTACATGGAGGTGTGATCCCAAAGGCATAGAAGAGGCTTGAGAGATTCTTATTGGGGGATTGGGGCACCTTTTGAGGATTATAGACAGAGTAGGGATGGTTTTTTTTGCACTCCAAAGGCATTGAGTGAATTGGAATTGGGAGATTGGGTTGGTTTATATAAGAAATGAGATGGAATTCTTTATTATTTAGGTTTGGAACACCTCGCATTAAAGTAATAAAAAACACAAAAAATACCATGGTTTTTTCCCATGTTTATTCCAAAGGATAGTGGAAATAAATATTTTTTAAGGAAAGTGGCCGAACATCTTAAAATAATAGGGTTTCTTATGTGGAGATGACTCACACTCTCAAGAAAAACAATTTAAAAAGAAAAAATGTTTTAGAAGCCTTAAAGGGTCCACTATAGCTTTCTAAAATAATTAAAAAACCCAAAATCACATTATTTTAATAGTAAAACATATATTGGACGAACATAATGTTTATATTATTTTATTACATCACTATTGGGTCATTATGTTGTCATAAAACACATTATATATTTAAACGGTATTTAATTTATACCCAAAAATTTGAATGTCTCGGAAAATTATGAAAAACTCACCATTGGATAATATTGACGGCCTAATTATAAGAATAATATTAATTGTATCAGAAAAAATTATATATATGTGAATTTCTACCTTTTAAATAAAAACTGGCATTTACCGAAAGTTCTTGAGTTTTATCAAAAATAGCTTTCAATCATTAATATTATTTACAATTGCATTCATAAAATTATATGATCATTTATATTTAATAAAAATAAATTTAGTTACAATAATATTTTATTAAAATAGTATTTAATTCAAAACTCCATCAATTCATCAAAATATATTTATTATTTCAATGTTTACTAAAAATATTATTTGTGTTTGAAGAACTATTTAAAAAGTATAAATAATAAAATGAATTCACATTCTTTATAAAAAAAATAATTCACATATTCATAGTTATAGGGTCTTGTTACATAACAGTTTATAACACCCACATAAGATCGAAGGGTAAGGTGTGTGATTATGACAGATTCTTGGGGTGGCTCCGACAACATTGCTCGGGTGGTAATTTCTATTATCTTCCACTTTATCTGTAGTCAGTTCCTCTCATGCATAACTTGTTCAAGCTTGTTGTGGGCTTGGTCAGGAGAATAGCCCAATGATTCCACCTGTATTCCGAGCTCTGACAAATGGGCTTCGTATGGGGAAAGTCTACTAGATGAGGCAATCACTTCCTTTGTCTCAGTAAATTGGATTTGTTAAGGTCCTATATTTATACTAATCATGTGATCACTATTAAATGACAATATTATCCACTGTCATAATTCATAATGGTATTTTAAAATCCAGAAACATTAATCCAATTAAGGTCACATTTTATATAACCATAATAAACATTTAATTAGATCAAGAGTAATTTCTATTAATGATGTTTTGGGTCATTACAATCTTCCCCCTTATGAAATTCTTCCCTCAAAATATCTTTTTCCCACTCTGAAACAAATTTTGGTAGATCTAATTCATCACTCCCTCTGATTCCCACATAGATTCTTTAAACTTGTGGTTTCTCCACAAGACCTTGATGGGGGGGCATTGTCTTATTTTGTAGAATTTTTCTCTCTACGATAAAAGATCATCACGGGTTAATCTTCAATAAAACGTTCATCCTCTAGTTGTAGTACCTCTGAAGAGAGTACATGTGATGTGACTAGTATGTACTTATTTCAGTGGGATACACGAAAGAAATCATGTACTTTGGCCATGGTAGTTGGAAGTCTTTGTCAATAATTCACAACCCCAACATGGTCATGAATCTTGAAAGTGCCAATGTACCTAGGACTTAACTTCCATTTCATTCAAAACCTCAAGACCTTCTTTCATAATGATATGCATAGAAATAACATGTCTCCAACTTTAAACTCAATGTATCATCGATAGTTATCTAGATAAATCTTTTGTCGACTCTGGGTTCCATTGATTTGTAGCTGAATGGTTTTCAACTTCTCCACCATTTATTCGACCATTTCCAGTCCTATTAGCCTATGTTCTCGAACATCATCTCAACATAGCGGTGTTCTATACCTATTCCCATATAGGGATTCATAAGTTTCCATTCATATACTCGAGTGGAAACAGTTATTGTAGGAGAATTCAACCAGTGGAAGATGATGGTCCTAACCTCCTTTGTAGCCCGTAGATTATGATCATAACCGATCCTCCACTAGCTGAGTAGTTCACTCAGATTGGCCATTAGTTTGAGGAGGATTGGACATACAATTTTCTAGTTAACTATCCAAAGAATGTTTAAGACTCTTCCAAAACATAGTGATTCATCTAGGATCTCGATCAGATACAATAGATTGTGGTACTCAATGTAGCCTTACAAATTCCCTGATATATATCAGTTCCAGTTGATTCAATGAGAAATCCTCCCAAATTGCAATAATGTATGTAGAATTTGTAAGACGATGCACAACAACCTAGATTTCATTTCTCCCATTGGATATCTTTGGATGTCCGGTGATAATGTCCATGGTGACGTTCTCCCATTTCAATGCTAGTATGGGCAATGGATACATCATCCCCTTAGACTCTTGCCTATCTTCCTTTACATGCTGACACACTAGGAACATTGATGTATACTCAATGATCTCCTTCTTCATATTATCCTTGTAATAATTCTCTCAGTGAACTCAATATATCTTTGTGTTTCCTGGGTGAATAGAAAATTTTGAACTATGTGCATCATCCAAAAGTTCATTCTTCAGCTCTGGACATGATGGAACACATAGTCTTTTCCCAAAGTGCACAATTTATTCTACATTAACATAGCACTCTGAGAATTTCCTTTTTTTGATATCTTCCACTTTCTTCTGAATTTCCACATCATCCGTTTGAGAATCCTATAACCGTTCCAAAGGAGACGGTTGAGCAATAATTTTTGAAAGGATTGATTATGTTCTATTCATTATGATTATCTTGTCTATATTGATCAAGTCTAAGAATATCAGATCCTTCTCAATTCTCATCAACGATAGAATCACCGGGTGCTTTCTACTTATAGCATTTTCCACCCTGTTCTCTTTCCCACGGTGGTAATGGATTGAGCAGTCATAGTCTTTGATCAGCTCTAACTATCTTTGTTGGCTGATGTTCAACTATTTATGTGTGAATATATATTTTAGGATTTTGTGGTCCATACATATTTCACAATTCTCCCCAAAGAGATAATGAATACAAATTTATAAAGTTAAGATCACTGCATCCAACCCCAAATCATGTGTTGGATAATTCTACTCATGATCATTCAATTTCCTTGATGCATAGGCAATGACTTTTCCATTTTTCATTAGTACACAACCCATTACCTTCTTGGAAACATTACTAAATACCACAAAAAGATATCCACATGTTTGTAATGTGGGCACGTGCATAGTGATAAGCCTTATTTTTAAATCCTTAATGCATTCTTCGAATTCATCACTCCAAGAAAACATTACTCCCTTCCAAGTTATCTTGTTATGTGGGTTGGGAAATCGTGAGAAATTTCTCACAAACAGATGATAATATCCAGCTAACCCCATAAAGAAATGGATAATAGTTTCCAATTTCAAACTCATCCATCCCTAAATTTCATCTATTTTGTAGGGATCCACAGTTATCCCATTGCTTGCAATGATATGGCCCAATAATGAGACCTCCATCAACCAGAACACACACTTGTTGTACTTTTCATAGAGATTATTCTTCTACAAGGTCTCTTGTATTGTTCTTAAATACTCCTCATGATCCTCCTTGGTTTCAGAGTATACTAGAATATCATCAATATATACTAGCACAAATTTTTTGAGGTAATACCTAAAGAATCAATTCATCAAGTCCATGAACATTGTTGTGGAATTAGTGAGTACAAAAGGAATTACTATTAATTCATAGTGCTTGTATCTTGTATTAAAAGCAGACATGGGGATATCTTCCTTCTTCACCCTTACGTGATAATATCCCAACCAGAAATCCACATTACACAAGTACTGTGCTCCACACAGCTCGTCGAACAATTCATCGATTCGTGGGAGATGATACTTTTTCTTTATCGTGATTTTGTTAAGCTCACAATAGTCGATGCAAAATGTAGATTGACACTTCTTTCTTCTAGACGAAGAGGACTGGTGCACCCTATGGTGAAGCACTTGGGCGTATAAACCCTTTATCTTGACTCTCATGTAGTGGTTTCTTCAGCTCCTCAAGCTTCACAACAGCAATTCTATAGAGAGTCATGGATATTGGCAATGACATAGGTATAAGATCAATTGAGAATTCAGGATCTCTTCTAGGAGGAAGACAAGGCAATTCCTTGGGAAACACTTCAGTGAATTACCTCACAATAGGCATGTCTTCCAGGATTGTGGCCTCCTTAGACCTAATCATATGAGCTAGATACACGTTCTCATAGGGGAGTAATATCCATGCTTGAGATGATGGGGATAAAGAAGATTCATCTTCCTCCTTGCACTTGTATAGAATCGGGGGTCGATTCTCCACATGGAGAGTGATTTTCCTCTCACGACAATTTATGTTGGTTCTATATAAGGAAACCCTATCAATGCCAAGAATTGCATAAAATTCCACCAGAGGGAGTATGAAGAGGTTCACTGGGAAATTCAATCCACATATTTTTATATTGGAGGATTTATATTCATGGGATGAAATGGATTCCCCATTTGTGGTACTCACAAACATCATTACATCCATGATTTGTGGTGGGGCTTGGATTGTTCTACTAATCTTTGAGATATAAAATAATGCATTGAATCTGAATAAAAAAGTACATTCTGTATTCTTGATGTATTCTTGAATGAATAACTAGCGTACCTTTCACCACTTCATTTTTAGGGTTCACTTTGGCAGTAGTGATGGAAAAAGCTCTCCCTTAATTCCTTGGATGTTTTTTGTTGCCTCCGAAAACATTTTTCTTAGTGAATTGAGTTGCAAGATGAACAGGTTCTTTTCTTTTGTAGAAATGAACAACATGTTGGGGTTCTAAAAGAGCATTTTTCACCATTGTTGCATATGCGGGTTTTTATTTTTGGTAATTAACAGGTAGATTCCCTTCTCTTCCACACCTAAAGCATTTTTTCATCCAATTCAAAAATATTATGGGGTGATACTTTCTGCACCTTTGGCAAGTGGGGTGCTAAATATTTTTAGATCCATTGGATTTATCAATAAGACTGCCATCATTGATGTCCAACTTATGATTTTTATCCCCATGATACCCCTGAGATTCTACAATCTCTATTTCTACCTTGAGGGCACATCAGAAAAATTCCTCATAGTTGTCAAAGTAACAGATTAATAGAGCTTTCCATAGGTAACGTTTCATCCCACCAAAGAAGCAGCCAACCTTACATTTGGGGGTAACGACATTGCTGGAGGCGTATCATGCAAGCCTTGTGAATTTTTCCTCGTACGCTCTGATAGATTCATCATCTTTTTTTATGATATAAAGGAAGGATATTTCTATCTTATGTCGTATAGTGCACGAAAAATATTTATGGACAAATATATTCTAGAAATCCTTCCATTTCAACGCCTTGTTCTCCTCCTCAGGCTTCATATTGTTTATCAATGTCCACCATTGATCAGATTCACCCTCCCTATGATAAGTAGCTAGGAGAACCTTTCCTTATTAAGAACATTGATGGATGGAGAATATATTTTCAATGGATTCAATCCACTGTTCGACGATTGAGGGATCAAATGATCTATTAAAATTAAGAGGCCTTTGTCTCATGAAGCTCTCGATAGAGACTCATTGTTTCTTAGGGGGGGTTGAACATCCCTCTTGATCCATGTTAATTTTCAAAGCTTGACTTAACTAAGAGACATGTCTGAAAAAGTTTGTGATTCTTCATCCCATTGGATTGGGTATCTAATTAGCACAGTCATCACAATGATCTTCACATCAGTTTTTATCCCAAGTCCACCTATTACTGTCCATTAGCTAAAATAAAAGGAATTTTATGGGTAAAACTTAAAGGGTGATCCAAGGAGATAACTAATGAATTATAAATAACTTTTATTTCATTATCATTGGAATCCATAGACTTCAATCTATGTTATTTATGATCTACTTTCTAACATATATTCTTAGAGCCACTTTTTCATTCCCTTAATAAGGGTTCATATTAAGTATGTGAATTTACCAATGAATATCCCATGTGAGTGTCATAACGAAGAGTGCAACAAATCCCATTATCGTGCACCAGATCTCATTTGAGTATAGCCCAACAATGTGTTTTTGGGTTTTACCCCTAGGATACATCTGTGCCAGATCCGCCTCTACCAGCTTGTATCCATACTGGGATGTATTTTCATGAAAAACCATATACTCAATACTCACCAATACTTATGAATTATTTTTATACTTATTATTTTATATACGTATTCACTATTTTTTTCTAATTATAATCCCAGAAATAACTAAACCTATACTCTGATACCAACTATAAAAACCCTACATTTTATTACACAATAAAACCCGATTTATTACATAAAATCATCACTTGATACGAAATTGAGGATCGAGTGGTCTAGTGTCTTTGGGGCTTAGGATTATTACATAATATCATAGCATATAAAAATCACTACATCTTTATAGAAAACTTCATTTACAAGACCACAACATTCCCTCGTACTAAGCATTGCATGGGATAACCTGAGGAAATGAATAAGAAAATTGGGAGCTATAAAGCCCAGTAAGGGAATAACCAGGGAAGAACATGAGGAATACAATACTTTTTAGACAATAGAAACATAAATTAAGCACAAGAAAAACATGATCACAAATTCATGATAAAGCATGATAATCATAACCAGGAAATGTGGAAACTACACATAACATGGAACTAGTATGAGCCAAGGATCATTGCTCATGGAGCATGTGTAAAACCTCATTGCACATGAAGCACAAGTAAAACCTAATTTCACATAAATTAGCATCAGTCAACACCCATTTCACATGACGTATCATGATACAATACTTTACCCAATGCATTGGAGCCCTATTAGGGCACATCCTTCTTAAACATTTTATTTCATGCATAAGTGTGCCAAATGAATCATGGATTCAATAAACATCATATATTATTCCACAATTAAGTAATGTGGAATAAATACATGAAATTTTATTTAAATATGTATATGTTTATAAAGGTGAATACCCTTGATAGATAAATGGGTATGGTATTCACTATACAATGATCTTGGCTTGGAAGAATGGAGTGAAATTTCAGATGCATAACGGCGTGACATAAGGATTCATGAAAATGGATGATTATAGGTAAAAGGGTGTATCATCATATATACCTGAAATGGATAGTAATGGGGTTATATATATAAATTTCCCAAAAATATTAATGGAATTTATATGCTTAATACAAAATAATTACTTGGATGTAAAAGAGGAGAGAGAAATCCCTCAAGGAATTTTGGCATGGTAACAGGTGTACATGTGAGGAATTAATGAGAGAGAAGGGGGTCTCCCATCGTCCAAACATAATGATAATTTTATGGGTGAGAAGAAAAAACATACCCCAACATTTTTAATTGACAACAAAAGGCCATAACCACTTAATGAAAATTGGACAAAAATGAGAAAGGAAGAAATCTCATACCTGGAAGTATGATCCCAAAGGCTTGAGAGAGTATTGAGAGAGGTTTATTAGGAGCATGGGACACCTTTGGAGGATTCTAGAGAGATGCAGGCAGGGTTTAGCTGAACTCCAATGTCTTTGATTGAAGAGGAAGTGGCAGAATTGGTGGGTTTATATAGGAAAGGATATTGAATTCTTCATTAATTCGGATTGGGACACCTCAGAATAAACTAATCAAAACCACAAACCACCCCATGGTTTTTGCACATGGTTTTTTCCAAATTGGAGTGGAAAACAATGTTTTATAAGGCCAATTTCCGATCATCTTAAAATAATAGGGTTGCTTATGTGGAGGTGAGTCACACTCTCAAGGAAAACAATTTAAAAATAAAAAATGATTTATTAGCCTTTAAGGTTCCACTAATGCTTTTTAAAATAAATAAAACAAACCAAAAATCACATTATATTAGTTCTAAAAAATATATTTGACGAAAATAATATTTATATTATTTTTTTACATCACTATTGGGTCATTATGATGTCATAAAACACATCATATATTTAAACAGTATTTAATTTTTAACCAAAAATTCGACTATCTCATAAAATAATGGAAAATTCACCATTTCATAATTTAGATGTTTGACTTCCAAAAATAATATTCAATTTATCAAAATAATTTTTTAAATATGTTAAATTTTTACTTTTAAAATAAAAACCAACATCTACCAAAATTTCAAGGGTTTTGACAAAATAGCTTTCAAACTTTAATAAAAATTTCAATTGAATTCATAAAATTATATTATCCTTTATTTTTAATAAAAATAAATTTAATTATAATAATATTTTATTTAAATATTATTTAATTCAAAAATACATTAATTCATCAAAATTGATTTCTTCATGGAATATTAACTAAAAATACTATCTGTTTTTTAAAAACAATTTAAAAGTAGCATTAATAAAATGAATACACATTCATTATAAAAAATAATGTACATAGTCATAGTGCTATGGTATTATTACATAACCCCTTATAACACCCACATAAGACTGAAGGGTAAGGTGTGTGATTGTGACAGACTCTTGGGGTGGCTATGATAACATCGCTAGGGTGGTAATCTCTATTAGCATTCACTTCATCCATCGTTGGTTCCCCTCAAGCTTAATGTGTTCAAGATCATCTTGGGCTTGGTCAAGAACGATGCTCGATGATTCCACATCCTTTATGAGCTCTCACAAATGGGCTTCGTATGGGGCAAGTCTACTAGATGAGGTCATCGATTCCTTTGTCTGAGTAAATTGGATTTGTTAATTCCCTATATTTATATTAATAATGTGATCACAATTAAACTACCATATTAGAAACAGTCTCAATTATTAATGGTATTTTAAAAAACATAAACATAAAACCAATGAAGTTCAAATTTTATATAACCATAATAAACATTTAATTAGATCAGGAATAATTTCCATCAATGAATGTTTGGTTCGTTACAATGTTCTTCTATTATCATTGGTTAAAAATGGAGTTTTTTAATAATATAATTCAGTATTACCTAATTCATAAATCAATACTTCATATATAGTTATTTCCACAATGTAATTTCACTCATCAATTTTTTATTAAAAATATGATTACTTAATTTTTTTGTTTATTTGTTCTAGTCAAAAATAGTTGTAGAGTGTGGATAGTCTATACAATATTGATTATCAATTTTATTTACTTTGATATGACTCTAACTACATTAGTCAGTGTATTTGAATTTTTATTTTTGATCATTTTAATACTTCACAGGGTTAAAAAATAATTTTTCAATCTAAAATTCACCCATTCTTCTATTATGGTTTCAATCCTTTTGTGGGAATTATTTTGAATCAATGTAACACTCTACACCAAAGACTTACCATTAGTTAATAACTATTTTTCCATTATATTAATTGTATTTTAAACTTATTAGTTTCCTTAGACAACACTTTATTAGAGGAAACATATTTTTCTTTTATGATGTAAAAAATTCTTATTGGTTCTATCAAAAATATTAATTCTAACTAAACAAATATTTTTAAAGTGAATGATTTTGAGAATTGGAGGCTTCGAATAGAAACATTTGTTATTAAACCTACTGTTAAATATTTTTTAAGCATATCGATAGTTTCAAAATAGCATAGAAAAAAGTATATACCATTACTAGAGAGGATAGAATTAATTTTTGTTTATTTTTGGAATAAATTACACACTTTTATTATATATTAATAAAATATCTATAATCACTTATCTTATTGTTGAACATATTTTGGTTTGTGTAAAAAATTTTATGTTACACATTTTAGAAATTTAAATGTTATAAAAACTAAAATACCATGATTACATAAGATTATCAATATTTTTTTTCTTCATATAGAACGTATCTTAATTTCATAATATCTCTATATATATCATAAGAAGAATATATCGACTTAGAGAAAAATAATTATCTTATGGTCATCTTGTTAAGTATGATATTTAAATTTAACAGTATTATTTAAATAAAAAAATAACTATTGTTGATGATATTAAAAAAACCCAAAAATAAGGCAAGATGATTATATAGGAAATATATGGAAATTTTAAATACTTTCAAAAATAGATTGATTAAATGATAAAAAGAATAACATGGATTTTTTAATAACCACTCGAACATAAAATTTCAATTTGATTTTAACCATGTTCATAATAGAGACATTCAAGAATAATTTCCTATGAATGTAAAAGAGAAAATACCAAATTTTAGATTTCTAATATTTATAAAGGAATGATTAAGAACACATGTTTCATAAGAAACTACTTGAGTGATAAAATAGAGAATAAAAAGGAGAAATATGTAAGTGAGACAATTTATTATGAATGCAATAATACAAGAACATGTGACCCTATTTTCTTTTGGTAGAAAATAATTTTAATAACTATTATATGAATCCTTCCAAAATGTACAAAAAAATATTATAAAAAACTTGATACATTGAGTGAAATGTATGGTGATTATTCAACTAATAATTAATCGGATGATAGCAAAAAAACCCAATGAATTTATTGTAAATAAAGAAAAATGTTTTATGGGTAGATTAAATGTTGAATAACTTCTGATTATATCCCTAAATTCTATGCGTCTCTATTATTCTAAATTGAAAGTAATAATATGGGTTTCTATTACACAAATAATAATTAGGATGAAGTTCTTACAACGTATGAAGAAATAGAGTCTTAATTTGTTGAGTGTGAATATATATATATAATCACTAAAATAATTATATTAATCTTATATTTGAATCATATAACATAAATGATAGCATTGAGGGAGTTTAGTATAAGATTAATATATTTTTAAAGAAGAATGGAATGATTATTTTTAATTTAGATAAATTATAAGAAAAGAATATTATGATTACTATCAATTTTAAATGAATAATGAAAAGATAAAATATTCAAATATCATCATAAGTAATACATCCAAAGGATGAAAATACATAAGGAGTATAATTTAAAAACTGTGAATTTTTTTATGACAAGAATTATATTTTCACTTAAATTTTATGAGTGAATGTCAAAATTAATTTTTCCTTCTGTTTACTATGGGAAGAAACGAATTTTAGAAAATTTTCTAGTAGTATTAGATGAAATTGAACTACATCTTGATTAGGGATTAAAACCCCTTGAATTTAAACTAATATATCAAACTACTATATATCTAGAAAAGTGGCCATCAATACAATGTTTTATCATGTTAGACCCTGCAATAATATATATTTTAAAAAATCAATATCTTTTTATTAGACATTAATTTTTCTATACGATTAATTCTCATTATGAAGAAAATATAGATACTCATATTTGGGTTCAAAATATATTATTTTCAAATAATTATATATTAAAATAGGTTTATCTGGTAAATAAATAATTCATAAAACACAATAACCTTGCACATTAGCTATTGAAAGTATCTTTTCTAATGCATGTTATTTCTTTTTATATTTTTTAAAGCTACATTTTTAATGTGTTTCTTATTTTTAGTAGTTTCAATTTTTTATGTTATTAATTACAGGTTTCTTTAAATCTATATCTATGGGTGGTTCTTATCGTTAGTTACTTATTTTGAAATGGTTTCTTCATATTCTAAAGAATATGCTATTTTATGTTAGAATACATCTCAAAACATCTTCGAAATAAGATAACCATGGAGTGATGATAATAGATAACATCAGGGTAATCATAACTGTTATTGTTTATGTTATCATATTTTCATTGAATTGTTTTCAATATGTAATTTTCAATTTATAATTATTTTTTCTAAAAGTATAAAACCCTGAGCCTTTTTTCAAAAAATGATTATTTAATTGTTAATTAAATTATAAAATTATAATGACATTGTATTATTTTGAAATGATTCAATATCGGTCATTAAATCATGTGGAATCAATAGTTACTGATGAAATTCTCTAGTTTTCAATGACACATATATAAAGGTGAGTACCCAATGCTCTTTGGATGTATTGGTTACGATAATGTAACAAATTTATTATGTTTTTTCATAAACCATTTTACATATTATATTCTATATAGAGTATCTACTTGTGTTCTTACAACAAGTGAATTTATAAGATAAATGAATATATATTAAAAACTATTCGACAAGTATTAATTTTTGTTAAAAAATATTATTGATTTTCAATAATGGAGAAAAAAAATTTCAACAACTTAAGAAAATGAGTTATATTATTCTTTTAAAAGTAGTTCTAATGTTTTTAGATGTTATCTGATGTATCCATGATAAAATATATGACAATTTTCAATGTCATTCATATTTTTATGATGATAATTGAGATGTTTGTGGAGATTCATGAATTGTTGTTTGAGGTATAATCATAACTTTTTTCACACAATATACCTAGGACTCATGGACGTTTCATGTAACAGCCCAAGATTTTATGAAAAATATTCTTTTTTGACTTCTGTTGTACGCTACACCAAAAGGAGCTTGCACAACACGCATCCTTGACTTGCCTTGCATTACACGCAATCGTGACCTTCCTCGATAGCGTGTGTAGTACACAATAATGAGTTTCACAAAACAAAAATATGCTATTAAAATATTATTAAAACTAGCCGTTATGAATAGCAACAACCACTTTTTGAAATTTTGTAAATTTTAATTTTCAAAATGTAATTCATTTTTGGATTCGTAATATCGAAATTAGCTTAGGGTAAAATTTTGGTACTTTTCATATAACTTTTATTTTTTGATGAATAGTGAAAATTACTAAATTTTAATTAAAAACAACTTTTTTAATCGAAATTATTAATAGTGATAAATTACTAACTTGAGTGGTTTTAAAGTATATCTAGAATATATTTTTACAATTCAATACAATGTTGGTCATTGGATGTAATTTCACATTTACACCAGACATAAACAAGTGTTAATCTTTTGATAGTTTTTATCTCTTAAAAACACGCTATTTGTTGTGACAACGGAAATTAATTATAAAATTAATTAATGAAACTTATATGTTGGGGATTTTGTAAAATAGAAATCATTTTTGAACTTGAAATATCAATTATAGCTTAGAGTGAAATTTTTGGCATTTTTCTGAAAAACTTTAATTTTTGATGAATAGTGAAACTACTAAGTGGTAGATAAAAAAATTAATTTTTTCATAAATCTTAATTTTACCGCTTCTATGAATGGAATTTAAAAAATCTGAGAGACACTGTTGATGTCTGTAAGTAAAATGTGGTTCAATGAGATGAAAATAATTTTTGGTGAATAGTAAGTTTTTTCTTTTATTTACCACGGTTAAAAGTAAATAGGGTAATTAAGGGTAAAAATGATATTATTACCCTAACACATGTCCTAATCCTATTGAACAAGTGTATCTCGACCAAAAACAACCTTAAGTGTAAAATATTATCATTTAGGCCCACTTGGATTAGATTAGGACATTTATTATTATTTAATTCAAAGAAGAGTTAAAAGAGTTAAAATCAACGTTTATTTACTAAAACATTTTTAATATAGGGTTATACATAATATAATTTCAACTATAAATATTCATTAGAAAGATAAAAATCTTTCCTAGATAATGGTATTTTATTTTTAATTTTTTATACTTTAAATAATTTAATTTATTTATGACACAATGATGATGCAGTAATTACCTTTTTAAGAAAATATTAAAATAATTGATGTTATAAATGCCTAAATAAATGTAATTTTAGACTTTTTCTGAATTCCACTAATTTTCTAGGTTAATATGACATGTTATTATTTATTTAATTAACGTTTTTTGAACTTATAATTCTGTTATGATTTTCAAAAAAATCAATTACTAAATAGTGTCAAAATTGACATAAAATAGTTTTTAAAACAAATATTATATTATTAATTGTTATTTTATTCCTAAAAATCTAAGGTTCGGCCAAATGACTTAGATAAGGTTATATATATTAATAATAAACATGTTGGGGTCGTTTGTCTTGATATAGTATGTTTATTAACCTTATAGTGTAAGAACACAAGAAGACACGGTAAAAGAAAAATTATTTAACTTAATGTTAAATCTAAATGATAAGGTTAAAATAGGAACTTAAACATGTCTAAATTCTAATGGATGAGAGGATTTCGACCCATCCCCACCTTGTCCTCGAAATAAATCAATTTGGAGCTATTTAAAAACGAACTTGACTTTATAATAAAATAATATTTTTTGTTTTTCCTAAGATGCCTCTCTCCTCCCTTATAAAAGGGCACCTCCTCCCTCTCCTCCTCACACCAATTTGAGTATTAAAGCTCGGCCAACCCCTGCCAAAATCTCTTCTCCACTTCCCTAGTATCATCCTATAGGTCCTGGTCTTCTTAAAAGACCAATTTTAGTGCCCTAAAAGGAGGTCTCAAAGAAGCACTTCAAAGAAAAGGTAATATCCATTACCGATCCTTTCCAATTTCTTTCTTCTTCAACTTATTCTTCTTTAGTTGTTTCATTATGAATTAATAACATCAGTATCACTCCTATACTTATATGTTATTATAAGTATGAAACAACCCTATTTAACCATCTATCCATCCTACGGAAAATGAAATCACCGCGCGTGCGTACGTACGGAATACCGTCTCCACGCCGTGGTGGAATCTATTTTCCGCCGCCACCTTAATAAGATGGGTATAACGGTGTAATGAGTAACTATATATGATTATTATAAAGTGATATTGATACTGAAATAGTATACATACACTTCAACACAATTCCACGACCATGGGAACGATATCATCGCTCGTGCGTACGTACGGACTACCGTCTCCACGACGCGATGAGATTCATTCTCAATGATTAACCATTCATGAATGAATATAAAGTATATATAATAAGTACTAATGAAATATATGACATAATAATGATACTGGATTTATTTATATTTATATGTATGTCATCTACTTAATTCCATTCAATTCAATAAGGAAACGAAAACAGCGTTCATGCGTACGTACGGACTACCGTCTCCAGGAACGGTGTATTTCATTCCATTTATTGATATATTATATATATATATATATATATTCTGAATATATATTATATATACATCATGTTTTACATTCTGGATATAAGTAATCATGATCCAAGTAATCATATTAATAATTACAAGTTAGAAACACGAACGATAAATGAGATGATTTTACCCAAAACGCTACTTTAACACGAATTTACAAAAGAACGGGTAATATAAAGTCAAAAGTGGACCATATATGATATAATAACAATGAATATGATTCTGGAATAAGTCAATAACATTATTTAAATCATTATACAGGAGGTTCAGACACTTACAAAGCAAATCGGACCTAAGGTAAGGGAAATATCACAATCTCATTTTTATCCGAGATTGTTTATACTTTGGCATTTACTGGGGTGTATTTTATCATCCACATCAATGTTTCCTCAATATGTAATATTTATATCCTTATACAATATTTTATATTCAATTTTACCCTTCGGTGAATATTTATTAAAGGATATGAAAGGAATCTTTTGTCGTTTTTCGTACGAGGTACTTTTTTGACTTTTCCGGCAAAAGTACGAGAAGGATGTTTTTTTTAACTTATACGGAAAGAATGGATTTTTAAAACATTATTTCCAAGAATCTTCATTTACAAGTTTTCATGTTTATTTTTAATCAACTTCTTTTAGTTTATAATTGTATGACATGTTAAGAAAAGAAAAGTGTTTTTGAAGTAGAAAGGATATTTTCCTCAAGAATGGAGTTCAAATGTTTTATCAAAATTATTTTACATCTAAGATAATATAAGGTTCTGTTTTTATCCCTATTATTACATTGATTTGATTATGTTAGGGAATTATTTTTATGAAGTCATTTACCTTATATGATTTGTTTTATGATGTCATGATGTTTCAAAAATCCCATTTTTGTTACATGTGTTATGCAATGATGTATGATTTATGATTTTGTGGCACACATAAGAATAGTTTCATTATGAGAAGGGTGCGACCTATATCTCCCTCCAATGCATTGGGTAAATATTTTTTATCTCATGAGATAGACAGGGCTGGAACGGTAGGTTATACTGGTTCAGCGAAACAGGACTGGAACGAGGGTGACTTGGTTCAGAAAGGGACTTTGTCCACTAAGATAGTCTTGGCAATGAGTCATGACTAACAAGAAATGATTTTCCATGATTATGTTTGCATGACACAAAGTTTAATGTTTTAAGTTATGATTATTGTGATTACGTTTCATTGCCATGATTTATCCCATGTTATGAAATTATGCTCTCTTTTGCAGGTTAAGATTTCATAAAGTTATGTTCTTATGAATATGATGTGATTGATTGTTCTTTTGTTTACCCTTATTGAGCATTTGAGCTCACCGTTTTATGTTTTCTTTTCCCCAGGATATAAATAAATATTTTAGGTAAAAAAAAGGGAAGATCTTTATGGGAGATATTGAAGATCTTTCACCACGATTAGAAGATTTTATTCCGAGTTTCCAAAGACACTAAACTATTACGGTCCTTGTGTGTGTGTTTTGTTATGTACTAAGTATTCCACAAAATTAATGTAATATCTATGTACGTTAAGCTTCGGGTCTCTACAGTTGGTATCAGAGGAAAGGTTTAGTCAACCTTTGGAAACTAGGATGCGAAAACGTTTGTGAGATCCCTAGAGATATTTCTAAGGTATGTCTAGGGATGTCCCTAAGGTTAAATATACGTATAGGTTATAGTGATAGAACTACGCTAACGATCATAGAATTAAACCTAAGATGTTAGATATTTAAGGTACTCCCCCTTTATTATATTGTTTTCCCTAGCATGATTTTTGCCTCTCACACTATTCTTTTTGGGTTTTAGACGATGGCTGGAACCCGAAGGAACCGTGTTGATCAATGCAATGGACAATGCAATGATTGTCCTCCTGAACAAACAAATGTTTTGGGAGATGGAGTGCAAAATATTATTGCTATACTTACACAAGCTATGAATCATTCTGGACTTCCAAATGAGCAGAGAAGGGAACAATATTCTATTGAGTCCTTCATGAGGCAACATCCACCATCTTTCAGTGGGACTTCCGATCCACTTGTTGCTGAACAATGGATCAGTACCACTGAAAAGATATTTTCAGTTCTTCAATGTTCTGAACATGAAAAAGTCATCTTAGTAGTATATCGTTTGGAATGTGAAGCTGATCAATGGTGTAATCTTATCAAGAATACAAGGCCAAGAGATGAAATTGAGTCCATGGAATGGGTCGAGTTCAAGAACTTGTTTTTCACTAAGTACTTCCCTCGTATTCTTCGAACAAAGATGGAAAAGGAGTTTCTTGAGCTGAATCATAAGGATGATGAATCTGTTGGTATATATGATGCAAATTTTACAAGACTTTCAAGGTATGCATCTGGCATTATCATCCAACATGAATGTAAAGTTGATCGATTTTTCAGTGGCTTAAAACCAAGTCTTCGAAGGGCATTAGCTATAAGATACTTTAGTAGCTATGAAGAAATTGTGCGTTGTGCTATCAAGGTAGAAATGGAAGTTGGTGTTATATATCCATATCATGGTTTTGACAAGAAACAAAAGATGGAGTTCAAGGAGAAATCTAAGAATAATGGTGAAAAGAAGATGAATGTTTCCTTATGCACAAAGTGTGGAAAGAAGAATGGTGGAGATTGTCTTAAAGGGACTAGAAAATGTTTTAAGTGTGGAAAAGAAGGTCATCGAGCAGCTGAGTGTCGAAGTAATGGAAAAATGGATTCTAATGATGTGAATAAAGAAAACACTGTAGAGAATGCACAACCAACACTTCAATGATTCAAGTGCAAGGAAATGGGGCATTATGCTAATAAATGCCCTAATCCAAGGGTTTGTGATGATCGACATGAGCAACCTATTAAGGAAAAGGACAAAGGGAATTCACATGCGATCACTATTGGCAATGTTGAATATGACAATGATGTGGTGAAATGATTATGTGTTTATTTAATGGGATTCCAAAATAATGTTGTATCGTGGATTATTGGAATATTTATGTATTGGTCTAATGTGGTATTCAAAGTGATTGAGATATTATGCGCATAGTGAAGGGAAAATGAGAAAATGAAATGTTTAACAGTATTCATGAGCTCATGATTGATATAAGGACTAAGTGATATCATGGTTTGAGTATATAGAATTTTGAGGATTTTGATATGTGGAAAGTGTTAACTTTTAACTACATTCATGTTTTCACTAAGTTTCAATGGGTATTCAAGAGAATACATGATTAAGAACTTTGAATGTTTGGAATGTGACCAACAAAACATATCTTATGTTATATGGGGATCAATGATGGTATTAAATCTCTGGTAATCGTTTTCACTATGTTATGAGAGTGGACTGCAGTATTATGGATAAAACTAAAGATTGGAATGGATTATGTTGGACATAAGTTAGTATTGTTTAAGGATAGAAGTTTATTCAATATTATTGATGGGATGTTATAGTAATATAGTTTTAGAAAAATGACAACCTGCAGGACGGGCGACAGCCCATCGCTTCGGACAAGGCTGTGGGAATCGAACCCACAACCGAAGTGCGACTGGCCTTTATCGCCTACCACTGGCCTACAGGAAGTCCCTGTTTAGTAGAAAGTATTTTTATTATATTAAGCAGTATGATATATGAAGTATAAGTCCGTTTTAGGAACCATATATGATTAATCTCACTATAGATCGACTTATGTATATAATTTTTGCTAACCTTTTGTTTGAGACAGATGGAATGACCCGTCATTCTACCCCATGATCTGCTAACACTTCAGGAATAACAAATTCAACTTCATTTATTTAAGAGATGAAGTGTAAATTGTTCAAGGCACGAACAACAGTGAGATTGTACCAAAATAAAGTAAGTATTTATTCTAATTCAAATTCTTCAACTTTAGGGAAATGATCTTGAAAAACAAAAATGTTGTCCTAGTGCCCTTATATCCGATGAATCAGGCGGTACCCTAGATCGTCACAAATTTATGGCTTTGTGATTGCTGGATTTTCCATAGCCATGTTCTCTACCACTCTCCATCAGAACATGATGGTTAGATTTCTCTTCCATATCCATATTTTCACCTATGTGGAAACCCAGTGATTAGTTTATTTGGGTAACCGTTACGTTTCATACTTTTGTTTTTAAAGAATTGTTTTGGTATTCCTTTTTACTATGTGGTTTTCTATTAAATAAACTTTCAAGTAGTAAACCCTTTATAACCCTGACGAATTTCGAGGGCGAAATTCATTTTAAGGGGGGTAGAATGTAACAGCCCAAGATTTTATGAAAAATATTCTTTTTTGACTTGTGTTGTACGCTACACCAAAAGGATCTTTCACAACACGCATCCTTGACTTTCCTTGCATTACACGCAATCGTGACCTTCCTTGATAGCGTGTGTAGTACGCAATAACGAGTTTCACTAAACAACAATATGCTATTAAAATATTATTAAAACTAGCCGTTATGAATAGTAATAACCACTTTTTGAAATTTTGTAAATTTTATTTTTCAAAATGGAATTCATTTTTGGATTCGTAATATCGAAATTAGCTTAGGGTAAAATTTTGGTACTTTTCGAATAACTTTCATTTTCTGATGAATAGTAAAAATTACTAAATTTTAATTAAAAACAACTTTTTTAATCGAAAAAATTAATAGTGATAAATTATTAATTTGAGTTGTTTTAAAGTATATCTAGAATATATTTTTACAATTCAATACAATATTGGTCATTGTATGTAATTTCACATTTACACCAGACATAAACAAGTGTTAATCTATTGATAGTTATTATCTCTTAAAAACACGCTATTTGTTGTGACAGCGGAAATTAATTATAAAATTAATTAATGCAACTTATATGTTGGGAATTTTGTAAAATAGAAATCATTTTTGAACTTGGAATATCAATTATAGTTTAGGGTAAAATTTTGGCATTTTTCTGAAAAACTTTAATTTTTGAGGAATAGTGAAACAACTAAGTGGTAGTTAAAAAAATTATTTTTTTCATAAATCATAATTTTACTGCCTCTGTGAATGAAATTTCAAAAATCTGAGAGACACGGTTGATGTCAGTAAGTAAAATGTTGTTCAATGAGATGAAAATAATTTTTGGTGAATAGTAACTTTTTACTTTTATTTACCACGGTTAAAAGTAAATAGGGTAATTAAGGGTAAAAATGATATTATTACCCTAACACATGTACTAATCCTATTGGACAAGTGTATCTCGACCAAAAACAACCTTAAGTGTAAAATATTATCATTTAGGCCCACTTGGATTAGATTAGGACATTTATTATTATTTAATTCAAAGAAGAGTTAAAAGAGTTAAAATAAAAGTTTATTTACTAAAACATTTTTAATATAGGGTTATACATAATATAATTTTGACTATAAATATTCATTAGAAAGATAAAAATCTTTCCTACATAATGGTATTTTATTTGTAATTTTTTATACTTTAAATAATTTAATTTATTTATGACACAATGATGATGCAGTAATTACCTTTTTAAGAAAATATTAAAATAATTGATGTTATAAATACCCAAATAAATGTAATTTTAGACTTTTTATGAATTATACTAATTTTATAGGTTAATATGACATGTTATTATTGATTTAATTAACTTTTTTCGAACTTATCATTCTGTTATTATTTTCAAAAAAATCAATTACTAAATAGTGTCAAAATTGACATAAAATAGTTTTTAAAACAAATATTATATTATAAATTGTTATTTTATTCCTAAAAATCTATGGTTCGGCAAAATGACTTAGATAAGGTTATATATATTAATTATAAACATGTTGGGGTTCGTTTGGCTTGAAATAGTAAGTTTATTAACCTTATAGTGTAAGAACACAAGAAGACACGGTAAAAGTAAAATTATTTAACTTAATGTTAAATCTAAATGATAAGGTTAAAATATGAACCTCAACATGTCTAAATTCTAATGGATGAGAGGATTTCGACCCATCCCCACCTTAGCCTCGAAATAAATCAATTTGGAGCTATTTAAAACCCAACTTGACTTTATAATAAAATAAACTTTTTAGTTTTTCCTAAGATGCCCCTCTCCTCCCTTATAAAAGGGAACCTCCTCCCTCTCCTCCTCACACCAATTTGAGCATTAAATATCGGCCAACCACTGCCAAAATCTCTTCTCCACTTCCCTAGTATCATCCTAGAGGTCCTGGTCTTCTTAAAAGACCAATTTTAGTGCCTTAAAAGGAGGTCTCAAAGAAGCACTTCAAAGAAGAGGTAATATCCATTACCGATCCTTTCCAATTTCTTTCTTCTTCAACTTATTCTTCTTTAGTTGTTTCATTATGAAGTAATAACATAAGTATCACTCCTATACTGATATGTTATTATAAGTATGAAACAACCCTATTTAACCATCTATCCATCCTACGAAAAATGAAATCACCGCGCGTGCGTATGTACGGAATACCGTCTCCACGCCGTGGTGTAATCTATTTTCCGCCGCCCCCTTAATAGGATGGGTATAATGGTGTAATGAGTAACTATATATGATTATTATAAAGTGATATTGATACTGAAATAGTATACATACACTACAACACAATTCCACGACAATGGGAACGATATCATCGCTCGTGCGTACGTACGGACTACCGTCTCCACGACGCGATGAGATTCATTCTCAATGATTAACCATCCATGAATGATTATAAAGTATATATAATAAGTACTAATGAAATATGTGACATAATAATGATACAGGATTTATTTATATTTATTTGTAAGTCATCTACTTAATTCCATTCAATTCAATAAGGAAACGGAAACAGCGTTCATGCGTACGTACGGACTACCGTCTCCATGAACGGTGTATTTCATTCCATTTATTGATATTATATATATATATATATATATATATATATTATGAATATATATTATATATAAATCATGTTTTACATTCTGGATATAAGTAATCATGATCCAAGTAATCATATTAATAATTACAAGTTAGAAACACAAACGACAAATGAGGTGATTTTACCCAAAACGCCACTTTAACACGAATTTACAAAAGAACGGGTAATATAAAGTCATAAGTGGACCATATATGATATAATAACAATGAATATAATTCTGGAATAAGTCAATAACATGATTTAAATCATTATATAGGAGGTTCAGACACTTACGAAGCAAATCGGACCTAAGGTAAGGGAAATATCACAATCTCATTTTTGTCCGAGATTGTTTATACTTTGGCATTTACTGGGGTGTATTTTATCATCCACATCAATGTTTCCTCAATATGTAATATTTATATCCTTATACAATAGTTTATATTCAATTTTACCCTTCGGTGAATATTTAGTAAAGGATATGAAAGGAATCTTTTGTCGTTTTTCGTACGAGGTACTTTTTTTACTTTTCCGGCAAAAGTACGAGAAGGATGTTTATTTAATCTTATATGGAAAGAATGGATTTTTAAAACATTATTTACAAGAATCTTCTTTTACAGGTTTTCATGTTTATTTTTAATCAAATTCTTTTAGTTTATAATTGTATGACATGTTAAGAAAAGAAAAGTGTTTTTGAAGTAGAAAGGATATTTTCCTCAAGAACGGAGTTCAAATGTTTTATCAAAATTAATTTCCATCTAAAATAATATAAGGTTCTGCTTTTATCCCTATTATTACATTGATTTGATTATGTTAGGGAATTATTTTTATTAAGTCATTTACCTTATATGATTTGTTTTATGATGTCATGATGTTTCAAGAATCCCATTTTTGTTACATGTGTTATGCAATGATGTAGGATTTATGATTTTGTGGCACACGTAAGAATGGTTTCGTTATGAGATTGGTGGGACCTATATTTCCCTCCAATGAATTGGGTAAAGATTTTATATCTCATGAGATAGACAGGGCTGGAACGGTAGGTTATACCGGTTCAGTGTAACAGGACTGGAACGAGGGTGACTCGGTTCAGAAAGAGACTTTGTCCACTAAGATAGTCTTGGCAATGAGTCATGACTAACAAGAAATGATTTTCCATGATTATGTTTTCATGCCACAAAGTTTAATGTTTTATGTTATGATTATTGTGATTACGTTTCACTGCCATGATTTATCCCATGTTATGAAATTATGCTCTCTTTTCCAGGTTAAGATTTCAAAAAGTTATGTTCTTATGAATATGATGTGATTGATTTTTCTTTTGTTTACCCTTATTGAGCATTTGAGCTCACCCTTCTATGTTTTCTTTTCCCTAGGATATAAAGAAATGTTTTAGGTAAATAAAATGGAAGATCTTTATGGGAGATATTGATGATCTTTTACCAGGATTAGAAGATTTTATTCCGAGTTTCCAAAGACACTAAACTATTACGGTCCTTGTGTGTGTTTTTTTATGTACTAAGTATTCCACAAAAGTAATGTAATATCTATGTACTTTAAGATTCGGGTCTCTACATTTCATTAAATATGACGTTAAAAGAAACATGATTATAATTAATGTAATATTGTATAAGATCGTAGATTTATCACTGAAATTGTGTATAATATTCCAATAGATTATTTCTTACCTACTACCATGAAAAGGATAAAAGTATACTATTAATATCCATGAAGTTTACATTCATGAATGATTGGTAATAATTTATAATTTTAACCAAAAAAAATCATCTGTTCATATATTGAATCTATATACAATGTTCTAGAAAAGATAAAAAAATTATATGCTCTTATGAGAATCAAATTTATTTTAAAACTAATACAATAATATAATATTGATAATGAAAAACATTTTAAATAAAATATGAAATACCAAACAAATACAATAAAAAACTAATGAATGATATTAATATATTAATTAAACTAGAACATAGGTTTTTAAAATTATTTAGTGTCTTCTTCTTCAAAATTGTGAAATTCAATTGAGGAGGATCAAATAGAAAACGGTGAAAAAAATACAAATAATAGAAAATAATTGGATTCCCCTACTATCAATAAATAATAAAAATATATGAATATAAAAACTAGTGAAGTGGCGGATCAACATAATGATGTTATTCAATGTAATCCCTTTTGTGAAATAAAAGAGTAATAAAGAGATTAAAAATTTGTTTAAACCCCGCAATGGGTTCTTAAAAGAAAAATTAGATGAAAATAAACAGTACAATAAATAAAGGGTATATGGTCAACATTTTATTAGCCCCGATGAAGTTGAATATAACTATCTAAGATAATAAAATCATTAAATTTTGGGATTGTATAAGATGAATACTACGCGTCATATAAAATTGATGTCGTCCAAGATTTCTATAAAAAATACTACTTTTTATTATAATATGAGATCATGTTACAGTTGAAGAAGAACCATTAAAAAAAATTTAAACAATTAAGGTTAGAGGAATGATATTGAAATGGAAGAACCATAATTTTCATCCTATCATTTAACACCTTAAAAATATATTTAGGACTCGACAATGAAATTTGTACAATAAATTCCAATATAATTTTTCCCAATAGTAGTTCATCAAGAATAATATATCATGGAAATAGTTAGTAAATAATATATTGTTACAAATCCATCTATAAATAAAAAATCGAAAATTATTTTAAAAAATATATATGAAATGTCCCAAAAGATGTATCATTGATGAAGACAACAATTCATACATATGTATAGAAAAATTTACCTTCACCCGAAGAATCAATTTCTTTTGAATAAATTATAATATCTTATCTATTAGATTTATAGAATGTTGATAAAAAATACCATTATGTAAATAATGTTAACAAATAAGAAGAATCATTTGATGTTGTGTATTTTTTCCATGATAAAAACAATGATTAAGCAATAAAACTCATATTTTATCAAGAAAAGTATTTAAATAATGAAATATTAGATAGATCTTCAGAATCAGAGATATGCATTCCAATTATGATTTGTTTTGATGTTTGATACTATCATTCTATTGCTCAAGAAATTCGATAAGTTAACTGAAATTATGCCTAAAATATGGCTAAAATTAAATTTTATTCAATATCAATTTAACAAATTTTCAGAGATAAGACGGATTAATAAGTTATATTACTTATTTGAATAATTAAAGGGAAATATTAGAATTGTTTAAGAGATTTTCTAACTTCATTTTAGTAAATTGAGAAAACATTTATTTTTATAAATATCAAGATAAGGATATTAATAACCATAATGAAAAAATGACTTACTACATTAAAATTAAAAAATTATAAATAAAAGACTAGTTGATTATGAATATATTTATAAAGAGTGGATATAATGAATTTATGAAAATTTCAAATATCTTAAAGATTTACAGAATATAATTATAGTTAAAAATAATAATTTATTAAAAATTAGTTCAAATAAGAGGATAAAAATGAAAATATTATGAGGGTTTACATTTAATATAAGTATTAGGTTGAGTTAAGTCAGAGGATGATGTTTCTGGAATAAAATCTTGTGGAACAGGGTATAATGTTTATGAAATTGGATGAGATGATTGAGATGGAATGTATTTATATCAAGAAACTAAATAATGTGACTAAAAATTTCCAGCAAAGAATAGTTTTTCATTTTATATTTATAGTGAATTTTGAAAATGAAAATGGTTGAATTTAAAATATAAAATTTTCAATAAATTTTAATTTTTTCATATTCGTTAATTATTGATTCTTAAATTCTATTTCTCTAATGTGGGCATAATTTTTGGATCACTATTGGATATTTTATCAAAAAATAATATTCATAAATTAAGGTCATTTTATTTTCTTTCTATATTATCTGTTTAAAAATTTTAAATGGAGAGACATTTACACAATGATGGAATTTTATAGGGTAAATTTGTTTATTTATTTAATTATTTTATTTTATTTTTCTATTTTATTTTATAAAATCACAAACCGTGGAAATATTTAGTGAATATTATGACTATTTGTTTTATAATGTGAGAAAATATTTTAAGGATAAGTTTATAATTTTTTTAAAATGGAGGATAATATATTACACTTAATGATAAATTATTTCTACGATGGGTAGATCTTGATAAGATCATTACAACTAACCCAAATATATTTCGAATCCAAGCATTAATGGATTTCATTTAACGAGAGATATGATTGGTATACTAGAATATATCACGTTCAAATTAAAATAATTTCCCAAGAATTTTAATATATTGAAATCATCAATGAATTTTTGACTACAGAGAATTGAAATGTTTTCATTTTCAAGGGTTAACTTATAGAAATAGAGTGTGAGGATTCTTCTAAAATGATCTATTAATTATTTTTTGTAATTATTATACCGAGCTTCGGGTTATATAAGTGGGATTATAATATTTTGATTTGTTAAAGTGGTGTAATTAAGGATTGACCTAATCGAGGGCTTCCTAGAAATTGGAAGATAGATCCATGATTTATAATCGTTAGATGTAGATTATTTTAAAAAATTATACTGTCTGGGATACCTTGGAATTGGTTTCAGTTTCCCCATTCTCCTTTGGTTAAAAGTGAGTATTTAAAATAATAATCATTAGGATTAATTTATTAATAAATTGGTACTTCATGTTTAGTTATTTTAACTATTCTATTTCATTCATTAATATTGGTTAAAATTTTAATTTTTAATATTTCAACAATGTTTCTAATTTAATTGACATTTGTAGTGTTTTGATAGAATTTGTAATATTAGGAATTATATTGACTTAATTTAATGTTACTATGGTTATTTTTTTGGGTGTATTAGAAGTTCTATTTTCTATAATTTCTTTTATTAAGGTGGTTAGAAATTTCTAGTTATTTTCAAAACTAAAATTCACCCCTATTATAGTGTGTTAGTCATCCTTTTTATGGGCCAACATCATGTATATCTCAAATAATTACAGTGAATTATTTTTTTAATTAATTAAAAATCTACCACTAATTTAGAATTTTGTTTTACTGTTGATGTGTTTCCTATTTCTTTTTATTCTTCCCCTGGATAGTAGAAATTAACTTCTTATTTTATATATATATAGAACTATAAGAAACTAATTATTCTTCTTCGTGATACAGAAGTTATATGCTACTACCTCATCCTCTACATTATTATTGTATAAAATAAAATTCATAGATTATTTGTCTTTGTGAACATCATGAACAAATCAGATACTTTTTATTTTAGTTATCTCTTATTATTATTCCGCTTCTATTTTAAAAGGCGTACACAAATCTCTTTTCATTATCATGAACGTCACAACCAACTAAATGACTTCTTATTATTCTTCTTCACTATTTTTCTCTTCGTTTTGTACTTCAGTGCATAAATAGAATCTTACTAGTTTTGTCTCTTTGTCCATACCGAAAGATTTCTATGATAGCATCTCGTATAAAGTAATATATCTCATTGCACACTTATGATATTCTCTTTCGAATAATCATGCAGAACATTTAAATTTCATCATCAAAATATAATAATATATGTTTGTATGATTATATATATGATAATACATTAAATTGTTTTGTTTACTTGATATTATCTTTATTTTTCATTCAATATTTTAAAAACTATTTAGTTACATTGAATAAAAATCCCCTAGAATTACCAGATCAATAACATTCAAATATAAAACCCTTAATTATTTTTTTGACCTGATCCACATTCCCTGGATTCTTTAAACATTTAAAAAAACTATGTCAATTCAAAGAAAATTACATCCGCATAAATATATAATAAATTTTTATAGTTATTCATTGAAGTTTTTCCTTCCATCCAAGATATCCACATCATAAGAAAACTTGTTTTCTTGTACATTAATAAAACTACATGTACATTTAGAACCTATAGATAAGGATTT
This sequence comes from Viscum album, assembly GCA_963277665.1. Taxonomy (NCBI): domain Eukaryota; kingdom Viridiplantae; phylum Streptophyta; class Magnoliopsida; order Santalales; family Viscaceae; genus Viscum; species Viscum album. The sequence goes on along the minus strand of OY728159.1, from coordinate 593,989,135 downwards.
ATATTCAAAAAACAAATCTTGAAAATCATTCTTCATTCCATTATAACTGAAATCAATACATGAATGTCAATTTCATAAAAATATATATTCATTTTGTAACCTTGGTTTTTAATCATCATTCATTGAATATCTTTCTACATGAGTTATTTGGTCATAACATCCTAAAATATGATAATTATTATAATGATATTTATTTTCCAATGAATAACAAAATACCTGTAATCATTTTTTTATTAAAATATATTATCCTTCACTATGTATCACCCATATTTATAAAATAATCCATAATAATAACCATCACATAAATAGATAAATTTCTGATATAACCTTACATATATTCGTTATACCGTTACATGTTCCCCGTAAAAACCCATATATAGTTACAAAACATTAAGTATTACCCTTACTATTAAATCAAATGACCCTTATGCAGGATATTAATGTACAATTATTTCATTAATTATGCGTAAGAACGCCATTATATAATATATTTTAACATCTTTATGTGTGTAACTAGAATTATGAATTACCTTAATCAATTCATTATGATACCATTATACAATATGTACTTCAACCAAGTGACTGATACACAGCTCTTATAATCATTAAAAAAACTTATTCTTTAGAAATTATAGTGACAATTGCATTTATAAATTTTCCAACCAATCCTTGGGAATCCACACAACCCTTTCCTTCTTCTTATTTCATTGGGATTTATAATAACTAGGATATTTGTTTCTTTTCATAATATCATTTTTTTATTCTTATTAATTATGCAACTAAAAAACTTGATTGACTGTGAATCATGTGGTTAGTTGATATACCACAAATCATATGGCCACTTGGTCTAATTCAAGCCATGGAATCACTCATCATATAGTCAAACATCTTATTTTATGATCATCCTTATATGTGGCTAATACCATGAGATTTATCATTCAACTGGGTAGTTATTTGACCGGCCATCAATTCCTTAGTCAATGTAACTAATAATGTGAAGTCCATAGTCAATATTAAGTTCTACTTCACAATGGAATTTATTCATTCTTATAATAATTATATGTTATTATATAGTAAATATTAGTGAAGTGATGAACTTATCCTGATTGTGGTGGATTTTATTTGATAATTTATGAAGTGTCATATAAGCACCTATAATCCTAGTAGGGATTCATGAAGTAGAAATTTACTTGAAAAGGAAAACATCTTCATTTGAATAACATTTGTGGCATGTCGATGTTATTTCCATATTATTTAATGTGTGATTTGTATACCTAATTAATGAGTCCCACAATGATTCTAATTTTGGTAGGCCACTCCATAATATAACATGGTACAGTAACAGTTGGCTAGAAAAAATTGAATTAGGTGCTACTGCTCACCTAATATCCCCTCATGATGCCCCGAACATGAGAGGTTAAGCATATCTATCCTCTAGGAACTGAACCTTAATTTTATATGAATCCATTTTGAACCTATCATACTCTCTACCCATATTAATAATTGATCTAGTATAGATCCATGTATATGATCTTGGTTTGGATTCCCTTTTTTAGGCTTGGATGCTTGGGTGTTGTAATGGATATAATTTTGAATTCATTTCTCTTACTACTCAAAATATTTTCATTATAAAATATTAATTACAAAAATAATAAATGAATAATCCATCCAACTTCATCTTCTCTTTATTAATTCTTATTTTTAACCGTATCTATGTAATTTTATTCAACTTATGCACATTTTTTAACCCCTTAAATCATCTAAAATATTTACCTACTTATGAAAAAATTAATATAAGTTATTCCACGGAATGAATATCTAAATCACATAAAACATTGAATTATATTATTTGAAATCATAATAAATCAAATATTTGGATATACATACAACTACCAACCTTCTTCTTTATAATTTTCATTCAATGCTATTGAAATTTTTTGAAAAATATATAACTCACACAAAGTGATATCAAAAATATGATTCTAGATGGATATAAACTTATTTAATGCAACATCCATTAGTTTTGGACCTAATAAATTCTTTCATCTAGCCTTATCTGAACATACCAGATTCCAATATCTTCTTTCATAAATGTCATCTTATGGTTCAAATATTATGATGGAGTGGGTACTATTAATGTATAAAAACTCCAATATAGGTATTTAATGATTCCAATATACTTATAAGTCAAGATATCATTGTTTTATCATATAATTCAATGTATTGAATGTAATTTTATAAAATATATCCATTTTAGGGTGTTAGGTTATTTTAAATTTATGTTCTCTATTTAAATCCTTTCATACCCTCCTCTAAAATTTCAATGTGAATAGTGAGTACTGATCATAAAATATTAAGAAGGGTGTTCCATGAAGGATTAAGACTTTATTAATATAAAAAGAATCATGATTATCCAGAGGAAGCACTTATCCAATTAAAAAAATGAGTGGGATTTGTACTATAATCAATAATTAACCATATTACATTATGCATGATAGATATATAAGGAAGCCCGATGATTACATCTATGGTAATATTATCTCATGTCAACTCTGGTATAAGAATATATTTCATATTCCCCTTATTAAATTATATGTTATCTTTCATTTCTTCATATATGAAGTATATTGTCATTTAATACTGTACGATCTTGGGTTTTTTGATCTGGAAATTTCATATGTTATATGAATTTTCAACTAATGGACTGGTCGAATCCAAATAAGAGATTTAGGATGGAATTATAAAGGTTGGAATGACTCAATGCTATATATCTAGATGTATAATGATGATTGGATGGTGTTTTATAGGTTTTGGGATCATCTCATGGGTTCAGGACACAAAGTTAATTTTTTTGAAAAGTGAAACCTACGGTGCATGATTGGGGCATGATTATTGATAACCATTTTTCATAACCATGAATCCTAGTTTATATGAACACAATGTTTGGGAAAATATGTAGTGTGACAGGGGAAACTAAATGGGATTATATAATTAATATCATTTATGTCTCATAGTGGGTACACGGTCTGTTAAACCATGTGTTGTTCCCATGCACAGTGGGTGTTCATCTAACAATATAGTCTTATGGTTGAAAAATGGTTGTTCCAAACATGAGACCATACCATGAGGGAAATTAATAAAGGATAAATTAACCATTTCCCCTATGATATTTTAGAAGAAATAGCATTATTTTCTAACCATTTCATTCATCATGTTATCTAGCTCTCGTCTCTTTCCCATCTTCAAACCCCATCATTGGGTTTTCTTTGTAACACCCTGAGTTTTTTAGAGAACTATTTATGAATGAATGAATTAATATCATGAATTATAAAAATTATAATATTAATTTCACAGGGAACCAACATGACATATGTTAAATGTCACTCCAACTACGCATATGTTACACACAACACTGACTTGGCGTGTATTAAATGCAACACTGAGTATCTACAAAACATCTTCTTTTGTTATAATTATTTAAATTAGATAATTATAACATATCCATTAAAAATACTAATATTTATAGAAAAAAAATACTTTTAGTTTTTTGTTTTATTTTTATATAAGTAAAATATATATGTATTGGAGGATATAATTTTTTGAAAAGTCCTTATATGTTTCAAAATACTATTTTGTAAAATGAACTACATTTCATGTCATTTTGTGAAAAAAATTAAATTAATTTTATAAAAAATTAGAAATTTAATTTAATAAAATTCTAATGTTTTTTAAATTTAAAATTCCGAAATTACCTTATAGAGATATTTAGATATTTTTTTGTGAAAATTATTTTTCAGATGAATAGTAAAAAATATAGGAATTTATTTCAAAAGATAATTTTCATCATACTTATTTATAAGGATAAACTATATTAAAAATTAGTTTAAATTTAAATAAGATCATATATTTATAAACCAAGTCAAATTGGTTCAATGGAATCAATCTCACATTGAAATTTAACATAATAACACAACAAACATTTTGTGTTTTAACATTAAAAACATGCATTTTCGACATGTCTGTGAGATTAAATTTAAATTAATTTAGGAAAATATTAACAAGGGAATGTGTAAAAATGTATTAATTATTTTGAATCAATATTATTAATAATTACTATTAAGGTCAACTTAGTTATTTACCTAAAATATTAGTGAAGGTAATTATATTTAATTTCAACGATTAAGGAAATATTAAGCAAAAGAAGAAAATAAACAATAATAATTAGGGCCCAAATGACCTATAAACGTTTCCAAACCCATTTAATGGTAATTAATATATCTTTAACCATGAATTATTTATTTTTATGGATTTTCGTGACTTTTATATGTAAAAACATGGGTACAACTAACTTGTTTTTAAAAATACCACGTGAGCACTTTCCCTTCCTTGTAAAAGTCCACCACCTCTGCCCCTTACCCGCTCCATTAAACCCACATACATTGAGGAATGACATAACCAATTAAATTATAAGAATACCTCATTTCCTCATGGAATCTATACTTTGTGCATTAATCCTTATAGGGAACCTGTTTGATGCAACCAATAAGAGTTAACCGATTAAGAGGTAACGTCTTCTCTCAAGATCCTTTATTTTATATTATTTATCCAACCCCTCCACTATGTTTGTTCCATGAATATAAAATAATAAATTACCATAAATATTATAATATTTTTGTATTCTATGGTTTCTACCAACACTTACACACAACTCCACCTAATGGGTAACTAACATACTGTGTATGTGTACGGTGAACTACCGCCTCACAAAAAGATAAATGTTCATTCTTACATTGTTAACATTCATGTTTGAAGTTATGATCGAAAAAATGATTATATAAAATATAAATTATATTTATAATATCTTTATGCTTATTTAATTTCATTAAAATGCATAAATTTATACATTTAATTTTTCTAAAAAACATAATTTAGATTGAAGATGTGTGAAATATATCCCCCTCAAAATACTATGATTTTTTTACTCACAACATGGAATTTATTCAGGACGAGGTCATTAATATGTTATAATATATATGATCTAATATTGATACTTAAATAATGATATATATATACACACACACATATATATATATATTCTTATATTTCACATTATCTCTTTTATTCAATATGAGAATAAAACATAAACAATTTTTATATGTAAGTATGTCCTACCAAATTCATGAATGCTATATTAAATTCAAAATTTTATATTCTACAGATTATTATAATGAACATATAATGTATATATATTATATTTATATCATGTAAAAATATCTATAAATAATGATATTAGTATAACAACGTAAGATATAACAAACAAAGACACATCTGAAAAACAAAGTGGATATTACATGATGTGAAAGCATAAAATAGATTTAATAAAAATAGGTTAACATATACAAATAATAAAACCATTTATGTTTTTATACATAAGATTATTATTTTATAAAATAATTTTTTTAATCATACATTTATTACACAAGAATATTGTATGAGTATGAAGAGAGTTAAGACACAAGGTTAAAGGATTTTATATCACTTTTTATTTCCATGAGATACATGCTTTAATCCCCACCAATTTCTATTGTGTGCTGTGTATACTGACCATGGATATATTAAATTACTCATATAAATATATTTATGGGTATTTACATATCCATTCTATGATCTTTATTCCATTGGGTTAATATTTAAAAATTCATAAAATTGGTAAGATGGGTTGGTCTTAATTTGAATTTTTTAAGACACATGTTTTTGTCACAGCTACATTATATTTGGATGTTTGTATATATTCATATGACATTTTTAATCATTAATATATTTATTTTCATGATATTTTAAGAACCATGCAATTTAATTTTCTTACATGGATAGTATGATCTCATGTTACCATGTGCTAAGAGTTTATTGAAATATTCTCATCGTTTATCGAGATTGATTATAATTATCATTCCTTTATTGATGTATTATAATAAAACTCCAAAAATAACTCTATAATTTTATTATCCTATAGTTATTAATTATATATTCATCTTCTATTACAATGTTCCCAATCTTTTAAACTAAATATTATTTATTATAGGTTTTTATGAAAATATGACTGTGTATTTCCCTTTAGTCTGAAATCAATTTTAAAAAAAATTTAAATATGATTTCAAAATAATTATAAAGATACATAAATATCATTTTCAGGAAAAAATTATATTAATTTTTTTTATTATTTTCAATTCTTCCTTTATATGTTCTCAAATATATTTTCAATGGAAATGTTTTTCAAAAAATGTTTTCTGTTTAAAAAACATTTTTCAATGTAGAAAACATATTTTCCTCATGAAATGTTTTTAAAAATATATTTCAAAATTATTTCCCATATAATTTATGATATTTGGTGTTTCACATTTCTTTATGGGAAAATTACTTAATTTTTCAATTCATATTCATTCTATGAATGGATAATTTTTTTATGGAATGATGTTTCTAAAACATGTTTCTCTTTCATGGGTTACATCATTTTCACACACACTTAATTTCATTAGTTATGTTTATTATGAAATGATTATGAAACCTTATTTTTCATAGGTTATAATAAAATTACATGTTGATAATAGTCATTTCATTTTATGGGTTATCATATCAATTTTATGATTTTGTGGCACATGTGGGTATGATTTAATTATGATTTTGGTGGGACCAATATCAACATCCAATGAATTAAGTAATTATTTATATCTCCTGATAAAGACATGACGGGAAAACATAGTGAACTTGGTTTAATATTATATGTGTGGAATGAGCAGTGATCTCTATTTAATAATATAGGTCTATAATGTGGAGTTAACTCGATTTAGTAAAGGACATTCCCCAACAATATGTCCTTTGAAGAAATTCCTTAAATACTATGGAAATAATTATATATGACTCTGTTTCTACCAAAATACCATTTTTCCTATTTTTTCCTTTCATGGTTTATGTTTTCTATTTCCTTAGAATTAACGTCTTACAAACTACCTCTATTTATGTTGTGATTCATGTATATATTCATTAAGATTTAGGGTATGATCATCTATTTTCTTGATCATGTTCTCAAAACCTTATGATCGCGATTACGATTACATATATCCCATGTTCCCCCTTAATGAAGATTTTATAGCATTCTTTTTATGTTTCCAAAAAGAGTTTATGAAGATACCTATTATGTTTGACATTTCAAATAAGGGTCATAGTCAAGAAGAAACTTGTGTGAGATAATGTATCTGATTTAAGTACCATTTTTTATGGTTCCATGTTTCAAAAAAATAGACATGTATGGTATTTGGGTCTAAATTTTTATAATTTTTTAAATATTCTAAAAAATTTATGAAATATTAATGTATGAAATGTTAGGGTCCCGATAGTTGGTATTAGAGAAAAGTATTTGTTATCCTTTGGATTCTAGTATGATAATAACATATTTAGAACCCTAATGACTTGTCTATATTTATGTATAAGTACAAGAAAAAGTGTAGGAAAATTTTATGAAATATTGTTAAATTATATAGTTAGTGGTTTTCTATAAATATATCACTATCTGGATACAACAAGTGAGTGTTTCTTTAGAATATATTTACCTTGGGATAAAAAATAAAAAAATATTTTATTGTCCTAGCTTGGGGTAATCAGGTACATGAACATATACCTTGCTATGCACCTATTTTGAGACTAATAATTGATATTATTTGGGAATTTGGAAAAATTTCCCAAGCCATCATGAAGGTTTTAAATAGAATTTTGATATGAACAACCCAAAATAAACCTAATGTGTCATTGATTAAGGATAGTGACATAATTTAGACATCATATAAGTGACTTTTTTTTATTATGTGGTTCCTCAATATGATAATTATCTCTTACTCTTTGATTTTTGGTTTTAGTCTATGGATGGAACCTGAAAGAACCATGTTAATGGTGATTGCGATGGACAATGCAATGATTCTCCTACTGAGAAAATGAATACCATAAGATATTATATATAAATAATTTCTTCTATTTTCACACAACATTCTAAAGTATTGAATCATGGTTTACTTGAACACGAGAAAATTAGGGAACAACATTCTATTGAGTCTTTCTAGATGCAACATCCACCTTATTTCAGTGGTTTTCATGATCAAATTGTTTTTTGAACAATGGATCACTAATAATGAGTATATATATTCTACATTATCTCAGGGATAGATCATGAGAAAATCATTTTTTATATTTATTAGTTAGAAGATGAATCTGACCAGTGGTGGACTCTAATCAATAATATATGTCAGCAAAATGACATTGAATCCCTGCATTAGGAAAATTTCAATCACAAAATTTTCAATAAGTAATTTCAATGGATTCATTATACCAAGAAGGGGAAAGAGTTCCATGATTTGAAGCAATGGAATGATGAATCAGTCGGTATCAAAACATCTAATATCCTGATACATTCGTGGTATACTTCAAGAATTATCATCCAATTCGAATGTATAGTTGAAAGGTTCTTTGGTAGATTAATGACATATCTCAAAAGGGTGTTGACCAGATGATACATTAATTACTATGATGAGATTTTGGGTAGTGAATCCAGGTTTTAAATAGTGGGTGGAGTCACATATCAACCTCATGGTTTTGATATTGAAAGGAAGATGGAGTTCAAATTAAACTCTAATTACCATGGAGAAAAGAAGATGAGTTTTTCATTATGCTCTAAATGTGGGAACATGTATGGAGGAATTTTCCTTAAGGGGTATGTTAAATGTTTTATGTGTTGGAAAAAAGTTCACTAACCAACTAATTTATGAACGAATGGGTCTATTTAGCTCAAAATGTTAATTGGGAGAAAGATAAAAAGAATTCACCTCCCCCACTTTAGTTCTACAAGTGTAAGAAGAATGTACATTATGCTAACCAGTTCCAAACCCATAGGCCACTAATAATGATCAATGTCATCAACCTCTTAAGCTTATGGAATGATGAAATCTCTTGCAATCTCTATTTTTGATGGGGGTTTTCGTAATGAGGTGATGAAATCTAAAGTTACAATCCACACTACAACTGGAAATGTCATAATTTATTCTAGATATACCTACAATTTTATATCTACAGAATTTTAAAATGTTTTTAAGGTTCCACCAATACAATTATATGTTAAATAGTTAGTGTAAACCTCTAATGGTGTGATGATTATATTCAATGTTAATAATTTCATTCTGATTGATGTTGGTGGGAATATGGTTCCTGTAAATCTTGTCTTTCATCAAGTGGTTTAATTTGATGTAATCATAGGAATGGATTGACTTTATCTGCATAATCTAACATCCACTTTCAAGGAAGAGATGTTCTGTTTTATATTTCAAACACACATAAGATCATCCATCAATGTGATGACAATCATGAACTTCTTGTGATGATTCCATCCTGTGAATGTGTCGTAATTCTCATTTTGAATGGTTGTTTATCTCAATTGGATTGGGAAAAAATTGGTATTGATGATATTTCTACAATTTGAAAATTTTTGGATATATATATGGAAGTGTTTTCTATCCATCTATGAAAATGAAAAGTTATGTTCTTAATATAACTCATACCTAGTTTTATACAAATTTAGAAGTCTCTTTATTGAATAGGCCTGATTGATTTGTTTGAATTTAAGTAGAAACTCCATGAAAACCATGATAAGGGATTCATTGGGCCAAGTGTGTCACCTTGTGGTGCACTTTTCTCTTTATAAAAAATAAATAGTGATAAATGTGACTCTGAGTTGCTTTTAGAGAGTGGAAAAAGATTATAATAAATAAAAAGTATTATCTTCCCAATATTGATAATTTTTTTGATCAACTGTGTAGGGCTCAATACTTTTAGAATATTGAACATCCTTCTGGATATCATCAATTGAGTGTCAAGATAGGTGATATACTCAACACAGTATTTTATTAAAATTTCTACAATAAGAATATATATTTATTATTTTTATTCTTTGTAATTCCACTGTTATCTTCATAGATTTAATGAATAGAGACTTTAGAGATTATCATGATCAGTTGGTGGTAGTCATTATAGATAATATGTATATATATTGAATGAAAATGATGTGAATGAATATCCCATAGTAATTTTACTAAATTCTCTAAAGAAGGATAAAATATATGAAAAATTTACAAATTATGAATTTTGGTTACAAAATATTTCATTTTTGGGAGACAAAATCTCAATATTTGGTATAATAGTAATTCCATCAAATACAATGCCTATTGAATATTGTCTTATGCCAACCATAGTGACTAATATTCCTATATTTCTTGGGTTATCTAGATATTGTCCTAAGGGTGTCATGTTCTTCTAGAAAGTTGAATGTGAGGAAAATTTCAATGAATTAAAGTGATGGTAAGTCAATGGGAATGTTATTACATTACCCAATATTGGATAAGGGTTTGTAATAAATAGTGATACATCCAAGACTAAATTTTAATACATTCTTAGGAAGAAAACATGGTTATCATTTATGACTCATTAATGTTGAAAAATCATGAGAAAAATCATGCAACTCATTATTTAGAGTTATCATCGATAATGTTCATTAATAATATGGAGGGATTATATTTATGGAGAAAATGTGAAATATATACTGATTATAAAATATTGAAGTATATATTATCATTGAATATGTTAAACATGTGCTAGATAAGATGGTTTGATTTGATAAAATATTATGACTACTGAATATGTTATCTCCCAGGAATAGAAAACGAGGTGTTCAATGCTTTGATTCGGAAGAATAATGCTAGATTATCTAGGAGGATAATAAGAAAAGATAAAATATTTTGGGATTTCAAAAGGATGGATCTAGAAATCCTAATGTAAAAAAAGAAAATCTTATCTATCTCAAATAAATGTTGAACAATATATCCAATTGAAGATTATAGAGGCATTGAAGGAATATGTGGAGATATAAAAGAAAATTATAAATTTTCTGAAGTTTATCCTCGATTGATATGGAATGATAAGGATCGAGAACCTTGTATGTCTTCCTTCCATACCATATTTTAAGAGGGAACTTTTATAGAAAACTAGTTTTTCTTCACTCACTATTCATCATAGGATTATGATGATGTATAGCTATTTTACATAATAATTCTAGTGAATTGGAATGAATAGTGATATCATAGAGTTTGTATATCGATTCTTAGTATGGAAAAATGTTAAGGCGAAATTAAAAAATTCAAAGGGATTGTTGCAACACTACACATACAATAATGGAAATGTGAGATCATTCTATTGAATTTGTTTTTGGACTACCCAAAACCTCTAATGAGATTAATACTATATGGGTAGTAGTCAGTTTCATTACTATGTCATCACAAATCACTACTATCAGAGAAGACTCCTCTCTAGATCAACTTTTCCGGATATACATTAAGGAATTGGTAAGGTTTCGTGGTTTACTGCATTACACTATATCTTATCAGGATCTGAGGACTACCTAAAATTAATATTAATGTATTCATCAAAAAAAGTTCACTAAATTTAGTTTCATCACTTCTTATCATCCTCAATCATATGGTTAGACTAATAGAAAAATTCAAACCCAGATGTTTTTGTTGAGATCTTGTTCTTTGGAATTCAATGGTGGTTGGGATCATCACCAACCTATATTTTTTTTACATAAATAGCTTTCTATCAACAATTATGGTGGAACCTTATGAATACCTATATGGTAATAAATATAAAGATCCAATGATCTGGGATGGGTTGGAGAATGAAAACTATTGGGACATGAGATCACTGAAGAAATTGTCAAGAAGGTTAGAACCAATCAAAAACACATCATAACATATCAAATTTAGAAGAAAGGTTATTCAGATAACCATAGTCCAACTATAAAATTTCATGTTGGTGAAAAGGTATTTCTATGAATCTCACACTGTATATTTTTTTTTCATTCCGAATGAAGGTTAATATAGCCCTGGAAATATTGGGCCCTTAAAAATTCTTCATCTTACTAGGATGGTAGCCTATCTCTTAGATCTAACATCAAATCTATCTTAAGTCCATAATGTGTTCCATGTATCTCCCCTGAATTTGTTTATACTAGACCAATCATATGTACTAAACTCAAAGGTCATACCGCTGGATCGTTATCATTCTTACGGGGAACAATCATTTTAAACTTCATATCATACAGAGAATGTTCTGTGAAAAACAACCACTCCACTATTCAATGGTTTGTGAATAAATCACCTGATAGAGGAAGCTATGTGGGAACTTGATGATACAATAAACAATCTGTATCATCATTTTTTACCTGAATGGTGAATTTTGAGGGTAAAATTCATTTTAAGGGGGGTAGAATGTAACACCCACAGTTTTTATGGACCTTAATTTCAAATGAATTAATTTTCATTGGTATCCTATATTAAACTATGTCAATAATCTCTTTCACATGGTACATATTTGGAGTACATTAAAAGATAAATCAATATGGTGTATGTTATGGACAACACTGACTTGCTGTATGTTATAAACAACAAAATGTTTTTATAAAACATATATTTTTTGTATCAATTATTTAAATCAGATAATTATTGACTAGATATTAAATTTAGTCACATGAATAATAATAACTTATTTTAAAATATTTTTTTATAAGTGATTTGTATAAATAAAACATGTTGATAATGAAATATATAATTTTTGGTAAAGTAATTATATGTTTAATACAACAATTTTCTCAGGTGAACTATTTTTTAGGTTCAATAGTGAATAACAATAAATTTAATTAGAGACACATTTATAAATTTAATTTCATGAAATAAAATTACTTTTTGAATTTATAATGTCGAAATTATCTTCGGGTGATTTTTTGGGATTTTTCTAACATCATTTTTAGATGAATAATAAAAAATATAGCATTTTTATTCAAAATAATATTTGGTAAAATTTATTTATTTGTATAAATTATATATAAAATTGGTATTAATGATTTATTAGATCATGTTTTCATCAATCAACCTAATTTGTGTCATTTTAATCTATTTCATATGGAAATTGAATAAAAACATAGGAAACTTTGGAATGTTTTTACATTAAATACACGAATTGTTGACCCGATTATGCAATTAAATGTAAACTAATTTCTACCACATATGTCATTTTAATTTTGAAAAATTGATTCTATATTTTTAATCATCATGACTTATAATGTTTTAAAAGGTTAACTTTGTTTTTGAACAAAAATATTAGTGAAGGAAATTAAAATTAATTACAATGATTAAGGTGAAATTAAGCCTACAAGGGAATAAAACTAAAACGCAAGGGGCCTAATGACCTATAAACATTTCCATAACACTTTGGATGGAAATTATTGATCCATTAACAATCCATTACTGATTAAATTTTGTTTTGGATGACTTTTGTTTTTAAAAAACGTGGGTACACAAAACATGTTTTCAAAAATAATAAGTGAGTCATTTCCCTTTCATCTAAAAGGCCACCACAAGTCCCCCATTCTCACATATCTCAAACCACTTAGGGTCATCCAATATCAACACAATATAATTGTAAATTAACATAAATTCTTTATTTATGACTCCCTTGTGGTATAAATTCATTAAGATAATTCATTTGGTGCAATTCTAAAGGATTTACTATATTAAGTGGTAGCTTCTTATCTGAAGATCATTTATACAATTTCTTTCTCTACCCCTAAAATGTATTTATTCCATGATTATAAATAAACAAAATTATCATAAATATACTAATATGATTCTATGATAATTTTTATGCCCACACTTATATACACCTCCATCTAAAGGGTAACAGATATATTGTTTATGTGTACAGAAAACTATTTCCTGAGAAAATGATGATTGTTTGTTCTTTCATTACAGCCTCTCAAGGTGGGATTTATGATAGAAACTCTATTTACATACAAAAAATATGATATTTATAACATCGTTAATCTATTTTAAATTTTTTACAATGCTCATCTTTATACATTCCAGTTTGAGTAAATATCATAATTTTGTTTGAGGAAGTGTGGATTGATGCCCCCTAAATGTGATGTTATTCATTCAAACACTACATGAAATGTATAAAAGATGGGTTAATAAAACATTTATGATATATATGATATAATAATTCAACTTCCATAATGATATATATACACACATATATATATATATATACTTATATGTCACTTACTTAATTTCATTCAATATGATAATAAAATAGAAATCGCATTAATGCGTAAATACGACCTAATGTCTCAATGAACGGTATATTCAATTTCATTTTTATATATTATCTATCTTATTATAATAAAAATATATGAAATATAAAATATACTTATATCATTTTCTAAATTCTGTTAAAATTTATAAAATTTTAAGGACCAAATATATTAAAAATTAAGACACATGCGAAAAACAAAGTGAGTATGGCCTGAAGTGAAACCATAACATTTAATTTTTAAAAATAGAATAATATAAAGTAATAATAATACCATTGATGGTATTAGAAATAATAATATTATAATTTTTAATATTTATAATAAACGGAAATCTATTACATAGTATTTTTTAATGAGTATGAAGAGAGTCAAGAAACAAGGTATGGGGATTTCATCTCACTTTTTATTTCCATGATATGCATGCTTTATTTAACACACATTTATATTTTTTGGTGTGTATAATGACCATGTATGTATTAAATTATTATTATAAATACATTTACAGGTATTTACTTATCCATTATATTATCATTATTTCATGGGGTTAATGATTCAAAAGTAAACAAATCAGTGAGATTATTTTGTCTCAATTTTCAATCTTTGAGAAACACGTTTTGTTATGCACCTACATTGTTTTTAGAGGTGTTTATACACAAATTTGACATTTTATATCTTGAATATGATTCTATTAATGATATTATAATCATCATTTAATTTAATTTTCTTATGTAGAGTTAATTATCCCATATCACTATATGGTAAGAGTTTATTGAATTTATCAAGATAGTTTATAATTATGCATCATTTATTAAAATGTTTTGGTACATATATCAAGAAACTCATGAATTTTGTGCTAACTTATTTATTAATGATATATTCATGTTTTTACCATTTTCAAAAATTTGTTTTATATTATATTAATGAAAAAAATTTATGAAAATTTGACTGTATTTTTCTCTTCAGTCAAAAATATGATTTCTTTAAAAAATCATTTCCAAACATGTTTTCAAATGATCCTTGAAAACCATTTTTAGGAAAAATAGAATTTAAAATTTTTATATAAAAATATTCTTTTTTAATTTTTTAAAACAATAATGAAATAAAAAGTTTTTTAAAAATTATTTACATTTTAAAAATTATTTTTCGATATAGAAAGGATATTTTCCCCAAGAAATGTTTTTAAAAGTTTTTAAAAAATTATTTCTCATCTAAGGAAACATATTTTGGTGTTAGTTATTCATTTCTGGTGAAATTATTCAATTCTTTCATTAATATTCATTCTCTAAATGTATTTTTTGGAATAATATTTAAGAAATGTTTTCTTCTTTCATGGGTAATATTCTATTGAAACCTGTTTCTTTTAATGGGTAATTGTTTTTGATGAAATTATTTTATAACTCTTATTACTACCATATATTATGATATTATTACATTTTTATAATACCCATTTCATTTATAGGGTTATGATATGATTTTTTATGATTTTGGTGAACATATATGTAAGATTTCATTATGTGATGGGTGTGAACTATATCTCTAACCAATGAATTTTTGAAAGATTTATATCTCATGAGGGAGACATGGTTGAAATGTTGAGTGAAATCAGTTAAATATTATAGGGCTAGAACAAGTAATTAACCCACTTCAGTAATACATGGGTGGAAAGGGGAGTAAACCCAGTTCAGTAATGGTCGTTGTACACTATGATGGCCTTGGAAGAAATGAATTGACTACTATAGGAATCACTATATATGATTATATGTCTGCCATAATTCAATGTGTTATTAATATGTTAGTATTTCATCAATTATGTTCTTTATTTACTTATGATTCAAGTCTTCTGAACTACAATGCATTATGCTATGATTCATGTATATGATCTTTGATATTCAGGTATAATATTTTATTTTCATGATCATGTCATCATAACCTTATACTCATGATTATTGTTATATATCTAACATATTTATCCTTAATGTCTATTTGATCTCACCACCTTTTACGCTTCCTTCCCCATGTTTTGAGTATATGTTTTATGTTTTATGTGTGTAATAAGGGTGCTAGTGACGAATAACCTAGGGGGAGATTATGTATCTCATTTATGTGATGAGGTTTATATATCTTTGTTTCCAAAGGCAATAGACTAAAATTTTCTATGGGTGTCTATTTGTATAATGTATTTCTTATTCTGAAAAAATTGTGTATTGTTAAATTTAGAAAAGAAAGGATCACTATATTCTAGGTGGAATTCCAAGAATATTTTAGGAATGATTTCTCCACTAGTTTTCTCCTTTACTCTTATCCATCATTTTTTTTATTATTATTTAATCCCTGACTGAGAATTTAAATATAAATTCATCCGGAGTATGGAGGAATCGGATATTGTTGATGGTGGAATTACATGGCTAAGGAAGAGGGTGAACAAAAGGTCATTTATAGTTCACCTTGTGTAATTATATTGAGCTATGTCTCCATGGTGAATTTACAAAACATTAAAGACCAGAGTGATTTTCATTGGGACTCTGTGTTGATACAATTTCATAAAGATTATTCATAGTTTTATCATGTGGATGTGTCAAAAGTTATTGGAGATAATTTGGTCATGATTTTGGTGTGACAGAATAAGTTTGTGAGGATTCAAACATTTTAACATTATAGTATATTTTTATTAATTGTTTATAGTTTGATGATAGTAATTAATTAATCATTATGTAATTATTATTAATTAACATTGAGTAATTTGGTTCTAAGTTAGAATATTATATATCTTGAATGATTATATATGGTCCTTGGTAATTGCATTTATCCATTTAAAAATAAAGGGATATCTTCCTATGAGGTTGGATTTTTTTAGTAATTTCACTATGGAATTTATTCATCTTTATAGTAGCATGTGAATGCTTAGGATCTCCCTAGAGGGTGATTACCCCTATAAATTGTTTTAATAAATTTGTTAATTATATGAATATAGTTCATTGTAATGGATCGATGTAGGGAGTCACTAATAACCTTATTAATTATATGTATGTCATGTCACTAATGGATGAGGATAAGGCCCCGAAGATATATAGTGTCCCCTAGGATTCTTAGGATGTGATGTTTCCCAGGTAATGTCGTCTTAGACCTTGATGAACCTTAGGAAGTCCAAGACCGGGTTCGATGAGTTAACCATACTAGGATTTCCATGAGAATAGAGATGTGACATGAGCTGTATCATACCCATTTATATTGTGGAATGATCCTATATATCCAGCAAGGTTTTGCTACCCTTATTATGATGTTGTGGGACATGATGTTTTGGTGTGTTTTATATTGACCTAAGACATGGACATTGTTGTAGATTGTCCTATGAGGAATGAAACTACCCATATACTATTATAGTGGTCCTAATAAGGATTAATTTTCATCTAATCTAAACTCGAGGTTTCTGAATGGGATACCTCACTATGTATTGACCTATGTGACCCTAGTTAGTGCCTAATTGTTTTAGAAACCCTTATTGGGTCTATCGTGTGTCTAGGTATGTATGGTAGACAGTGTATCCCTAAAACCCATACTAAACATTATGTATCATAAGGAAATGTATGTAAAGACATATTCAAGCTTTTCTCCAACAATAGGATCTTATTTATTTTGTCACTCAGTTTCTATTGAAGCAACTATGACTCCTTTTATGATTCATATAACTCTTCTTATGGGCCTAATTTGATTATATAACATGGATGGCATTCCATGTGGTATTTCATGGTATTTTTCTAATGATCCTTATTGATTGAATTTTAAATTTTTCTAATTCTCATTTTTATTAGTATTCCTATATAAACAAGGATTATATTGGTGTTTACTAATAGCTTCAGGAATCAACTATTCTATTAGAGTCAACCAATAGGTGGATTTCCCTCTAGAATCTGAGTGATTTGAGAGGTTTCATGGTGAGAGAATGTCCCACAATAATGGTATAGTTTTTTCATGACCAAGGATTTATGATTATCTCTTCGATTTGAGTGTTATTCTTCTCTCTATGATTAGGTGGATTAACTGTTACTACATTTCCAAGATGTCTAATGGAATGGTATATTGAACTAGTTACTAATTAAAGATGAGTTATTATCATAGATACAGAGAATCTTAATTATATATAACCTATGTTTCATCCCCCTTATAGAGTATTTTATATCTGATAAAATGATTTCCTCTAGATCGGAAGTAAGAATTATACATTAGTCTGTATTTAAAACAAATGGAGTACTATGTCATCCATCTCACTACCTTGTTTTCAATACATCTAGTTGATATCAATAATCATTTTTTAAATATAGTTATGGCATGTAATGGTGATCCTAGGGATTTGAAATGTATCCATATGTGGTTATATGGCACAATCTGATACCATTCTAGTGCTAGACAATTCAGGTATGGTCAATCAGGATGGAAGACCTGTGGATTGAATGGATTCTAAATTTGTTTATTGGAATGAAATATATATAAATTCCATATTAAAATGATTCCCATTTTATTAGGATAAAAAAACAAGGGTAAATTTTATATTTTATTATATTCTCCTTTTTCTAGATGTGTCTCTGCTAGGCTGATCATATTTCATGAGCATGAACATAAGATAGCAGGCCTTAGTGTGACTTTTTTATATTTTTTATTTATATCATCTAGTTATTATTTTTTTATACTTATTATTAACTCAAATATACCTATATTACATTTATAGCTATGTGTGAGACTATTATATTGGATCCCTACTATGTTTTTACTAACACAATGATCGAGACACTATTTTACTGGTATAACAGAACATATCATCCATTATTTATATGAAAAGGATGTTTTCAGAACTATGACCTACTTATTATATATATTCCTGATGAGGATAAACTCATTTTAATCATTTTAATTTATATCATGACCCTATTGGGTCGCCTTCATGTTGAAATACTCAGATATGATCAGGGCTTGGTAGGTTGATGCGTGGAATGTGTTGACATAAATGTTTAAGAAATTTATATTTTCACTCAATTATGTGTTTTCAATTGGTTACATTTAAATGGGTTTCAAATTACAACTTAATGGGTGTTTTCTCAATAAATTTAATTTTATAGCCAATATTATTGAACTCGTGTTAATATGTTTTGACCTTGAAAGTCCCATAGTCACCTTACTGGCCTTTTTTAACCCCTTTTAAATAAGTTTTAATGGTTTGATGGATGTCGTGTTATGTTACATGATTATTAGGTAAAGGTGGATAAAGTAAGGGCCATTAGTTTTGACTCAGACCCTAGTGAGTCAGTTTTTTGTCTGATTGATGGAAAATTTTGAATGGGGTCGGCCCAGATTTAGAAATTCATATAGAACCATTGACCATGGTTGAATGTTCATGTCGAGATTGATTCATGGGTGGCTGCCATGTTTCTTTTTATGAAGTATTATGCCTTTAGTTTTTAAGGAATCACCTTGGATGCTTGGATATCATTATTGGCTCAGTTGGACAGTAATTATTGTGTTCATGGCCCTATTGACCATTGAGTTTATTTGTTGGAATATTTTCATATCGCAAGAAGAATCTCAATCCTAAAATGGTAAAATTGGTGAATAATTATGTGAATTATGTTAACACATTTCAGATTGATGATTAAAACTAATAATGCAATGACATCTACATGTTATAAGAGGTCAATAAGTAAATCAATGAATGGGTGAGGATCCTAGTTTTGAAGAGGAGTTATAAGGGATCTCTTGGTTTATTAAGACTAAAATTCCATCTATCATTGTTATTATGGACTTTTTTATAGAAAACTCATCAGAGCATGAGTCAGTTCTTGAAGTTGGTGGTGTAGGATTCTGCACTAATTTTTGGGTGATAATTGAATATTACATGACACTGACCAATGGTACAATTTAAATCGTTAATCAGTGAGCGGTCATGTTTGAGAAATGTAAAAATGGTTTAAAATAAATATTATAGGAATGGTCACCATGGAGTTGGGATCAAATGATAAATGTCCTTTTGTGGTAGAGGAGGCTATGAGGATGGATCTTGTGTGGTGGTGTAATAGATATCACTCAATAATCATCAAGCATTGATAGGAAAATGAGTGTGTATTGATTGGAGAAAAAAATTTGTGATGAATCTTATTAATGTTATTATTAAGTTGAAGAATATGTTAATCCATATGTTTGATAGTTTACAATTTCTATTTCATAGTGGGGACACTCATTGCGAGTTAAGAATCAATGAACTCATTGGGAACCATTCTCATGAAGTGGGAATAGGGGATGGGTTTTTTATATTTGTCCCCATGAATGAGAAGGTAATTATCCAATCCATTCATTATGTCTATAAATTAATGTGACATGGGTTGCGGTGATCAAGAAATCACATCATTTTTGTGGCAACATGGATGGTCCTACGGTAGGGAGTGGGGAATTGATCTCTAGTGTGTGACCATCACATGTGAATGTTCCTATAAGGATGAGAACGATTTTTTGTCAATCGTTTTGGATTTTGGAAACCGTTAGGGAAATCGGACAGTGTTCTGCTGGTTTTCTTATTAAATTAGAGGTACAATTTCGATACATACTTTGGTGGAGTCTGAGCATTGGAATCGGGCCTAGGTTCCAATTCCAATCCAATTGTATTGGATCCATAATATTACGATTTTTTACTATGTAATGAATATGGAAATGGACAAGGGATGATTTAGCCAAGAATTTACACTAAAATTCCATTATAGTATTCAATGAGTATGGTTAGAACAATCTAGATGTTATTTTAAAAAACGGATTTCAAATTGGTATTTGGTGACTTATCAATGGTAAAGGATGATAAATTCAATAATAATCATTTAGATATGATTATACTTTGGTTATATGGATTGTTTTATGTGTATGGTGGTGAAACCCAATGTACACACCTTTGGAATGAAATGTGTGTGGTCTAATTGTTGGTTGGTGATTTTCATGGAAAAGTCAATGCAAATAGGCTATGCCGGGTCTATTGGAAATCATCCATTTATATCAAGTGAAGGGATAGGGGTAGTTTCCTCTTGTGTTTTCAATTTTATCTTTTTGATAAATATAAAATAGGAATCATTAATATTCTAGGGATGTGTTTTTTGTTATAAATTTTAACTATGAAATTATCGGGGCTTGGAAATTCTCTTTTTAATGAAAAAACCATACATGGGGAGCACCATAGGTTGGTTGATGAGCCAAATTATCACATGAATATATTTTGTATCTTATGGGATTTTATATTTACTGTCTTTATGCTTCATCAATGTTAATGAGATTTGCTTTATTTTTTGGGAAAGATAAGTGATGTTTATTAAAATTGAAATATAGAAGATGTTTTGGGTGTTCCGAATGAAATGTGTCTATTAAAATACTAATTCATGTTCATAGTATGTTATGTTATTCTATTATATAACCATCAAGGACTCTTAGTAATAATAGGTATTAAGGTATTTTGGTTTTAGGATCCAAGGTTTTATGAGTTGAAATTTTCATAGGGAATTTTAATTTTCAATTATTGGATGAGTAAAATATAGATTGGTGATTAAGTAAGGAATTGTAAAGGATAGAACGACTCAAAATTATTTTTATGCATAGTATGAGGCTTATAAGTTGATTTGGATACTTCTAGAGAAACATTATTGTTAGGGAACTAAATTCATGGTTTTGAAAAACTAAATCCTAGGGAACATAGTTGGTCTATTGTTGGTGTTAATCGGTTGGTTTAAACATTCTACAAAATTTCTATAATCACACAGGTTTGGAAACCATGTGGTAGGCTGGGGGAAATAATGTAGTTTTCTATAATTAATTTCACATGTGTCATGCGGTTGGGGAATGGTATGTTAAACAACTCATCATTAATGAGCATAGTGGGTGTTCTAGGGATAGTATATGTGCATAGTTGTTTCTTGGATTAGAAAACCGTGCGGCCAAAATATGTGTTTCATTAAAAAGTATGAAATTACCCATTTCCCCTATGATATTTTAGATTGAATCCCACTATTTTCTTCTCTTTTCCACTCTTTTACAATATGACCCTCCACTCCACTAATAATTTTAATCAAACCCCTTATAGGGGGTGTTCTGTGTGGAATTAAATGGATGTTTGATGTATGATTTATCCTATTTTATCATCTCTATGACACCCCCCCGTAATTCAAAATATTTATCCCCTAAGTTTGGGTTTTTAATTATTATTCAATACGATCATAGTGGGGTAAAATACCTGTGATGGGTATTTTTTCATTCATGGAATAAGGTGACCTAAGAGGTTATCTTCACTTCACCGCATGTCGTATCGTTGAGGAATATCACCCTAGTGAACTTATAAACTATTTAAAAAATATATAATTTTAGGGATCTTGTTGTTTTATTTTATTATGGGTTTTTTTTGGGTTTAAGGTTGTGGATTTTTCATGTGTTGTTAGGGTTGTTTGGTTGTGATTAAAATAAATCAATATTTTCATGTGAGGTTTCTAGATTTAATTCATTATAGTTTTTTAATTGTGTATAGTTTTTTAAAATAAATTATTAATTATAATGTAATAATAATTCGTTAATTTCTATTTTTTGGGTTGTGAGTTAAGAATTAATATGCCTCAAGAGTGGTTGGGAAGCCCCTGTATATTGTTTTTTGGCACTTGAAAAATAAAGGGAATGATTTCTATGAGTTAAGTGGTCAGTTGTTCGTGCCATATGTAATTTACGCATGTTTATTGTTTTGTTGGAAATCTCAGGCTTTCCCTTAAGTACAACATCACAAATTTAGTTTTAGTTAATAAATAGTTTAATTAAACCAGTTTGGTAAATTATAATGGATAGACACTATGGGTTACTGATAACCCTTGTCTGTTATCTTCATAACATAGTATTTATGGGTGAGATTGAGACCCTAGAGACACTGATAGGCCTCCAAACCACTTAGTACGAGATTTTTCACTTCGTTGGGCATGTTATCACATAAAAACCATTGGTAGTTCTGGATCAGGTTGGATGAGAAAAATATTTCATGTAGACCCTAATCATAAAAATGGGCCATGAACTATCTCATGACCATTGAAATTCTGGAAACAACATGTATTGACTCCAAGGATGTACTACCATATTTATGATGTCAAGGGACATGAAATTTGATAGTATCGAGTGTCGAACTAAAACCATAAATCTATCTTAGAAGATCCAAACAGGGATTCCTCTTCCACTATACAATACTAGTTGTACCAATCATGATCACAATTCTTCGATTTTTAAGAGGATGATCCTACAAAATATACCCCTCCATGTATTAACTTAGGTAACCCTAGTGTATTCGACAATGGTTGATCAACATTGAATGAGAACATCATGGTTTTGGGTAGAGATAGTAGTGGATGTTACCCTAGAACATGTATTAGACATTATTTCATAAGAGGATATGTTATTATAGATGGTTTTAGGAATTAGACCAACCCAACTCTCTTAATTATACTTTCACTTAGTTACTATTGATGCAACTTTGATTTCAGATATTCATCCTAGAACTCAGCCTATGGGCATGATGTGATGAGATGACATTGAGGGGACTTCCATAGGTATTTCCTTGGATCTGGTTTATAATCTATATTGATTAAATGTTACTATTACCAGAAGTCTCATTTTTCACTATTCTCACTTCAAGTGTAGTGATTTAGTATGTAGGCTACTGAGAGTGTCTATGAATCCCTATTACATTAGTGTCACCCTATAAATTGATAGATTTATAGGACCTACATGATTCCAGTGGTTTTCAAATGGGTGAATTTCCTCTAATCAGGGGAAAATTATTCCATACCAATGGAATTCTGATGATATCCTCAATACAAGAACGAGGATATACCTTAGGATTTGGTGGATGAACCATTACTGCATTGACCAAACATTTATTGGATGAGGATATTGAGCTAGTTTTTGAATGATGTTGAGTTATTATCTCATATATAGAGATTATTCAATAAATATAAACTATGTTCCATCCCACATAGGGATAATTTTAGCTCCAATGTATGGATATTCTAAGGACTGTGACCTATGGATCAAACATCAGACCCGATTATACATGGCATTGGTGTTAAAATATCTAACTCACTACCTTATTTGTAGGATGTCAAGTTCATCCATATAATCTATCATTATATATAATTGGGGTGAGTACAGGTGATCATATATATAGGAATTTTATCCCCTATGATAATTTTTTTAGAGATACATTTACATCATTGGACGAAGAAAATATGTTCGATTGGGATCACGAACCCAAGGATATATTTGATTACACACACCTGGAGTGGCATGTCATCTAGGTAAATTCCAAAAACACAAGATTTCTAATCGATCAAGAGCATGAACCTAAGGATCGACTATATATTTTATTAAATTCATTTATTTTAAATTTTTACTCAAAAAGTTTAATCATATTACATGAGTGTGAACTTCTGATAGTAGGACATTTTGTGAATTTTTTTATTTATTTTATTTTTTGTAGTGGGTTATTATAATTATTGTGGTTATGCTGACATGTAACCCTCAAATTCCTATACTAAATTTACTTTCTATGTATATTACCAAGTTGGTGGTACCCTATTGAGTTTTATACTCACACTCTGATTGGGTTACCATTATACTAGGTTACATGAGAAATTAATCACTTGGTTTTGGGCACATAATAGGATGAGGCCCAAAACTGAACATGAAATATGTCCCAAAAACATATGTGGAGTTGGGTATGTGTTATGGCATAGTTTGGGAAATAGTGCCTTGTAAATTTATTATTTTTTTAAAATCCTATGCATGTGGTCTTCAAGAGTGAATCGGTGTTGTATGAGTGACATGTATGATTGAGACTTTATTTCATTTCATTATTGAGTATAGACTTGTTTATACTTATTATTAATTCACTATGATTATTTACTGCTATGGAGGATGTTTCGTTATTTTTTTTGATCTCCATAATCTTATGTGACAGAATAATATCCCCACATGCACACCCTAGGAACTTAGTTCATGTTAGTGCACTCTGGAATATAGGGAGGCATGCTTGAGACCATTTCACCAACTGATTCGGCTGCTATTTTGAGATTGATTCAAATCGGGATGTTAAATGTCACCAGTATATACCTTCATATTTTCCCATAATTAATGCTCTTTAATATTAATATATGTCTTGGATTTTTAGAAATAATAGACAAGTTGGAGTTATGAGTCTTGTAAAATTGGTATCTCCTCATCTTTAATATTTATGGAATACATAACCTCATACAAAACCTTATAACCCCATCATCACCAATTTTAAAATTTGATAATATCCAATTCCTCATATCATTCTTCTTCTTTTATAATGAATTATCATCATATTGTGATTTCTTATTCCTCTCCAACAAATAAACATGTTTAATTACTAGGAATAAGAATGACCTGTCCCTATTCCTTATAATACTCGATTGCATTATTAGTAAATCATCAAGAATTGGATCATTCTGTTCCCTCATCATGTATTAGATAACATTGTGTTTTCAACTCAATGAATATGTTACCTTTTTTCATTCCTCGTATGGTAATGTATAGAAAAATCATAATTCATTAGAAGTTTTAAGCATATATATTACCTCATATTATGATCTTTCTAAGAAAAGATACATTTAAAAATATTTATGTTGTAATATATTTCGCATCCCACTCTATTGTGATAATGTCTTCATATCTTATATATAAATATCACCACTTCCAACACTAAGTCATTATTTAAATAATTAATCTTATAGGAGATCATATATCAATATGTATAAGACACCACCATAATATTTTTTTCAGTAGAACACATCCAATACCTTTACATAAATCCTAAATATAAATAAAAAACCCTCTTTTCTCATATGGATGAGTAAATAAATGTGATTTTCTAATAAACTCTTTAATTCATCAATGATATCTTTATATACTTTTGTGTATGTAATGTTTATTACCTCCAATGTTAACACGGTTAAAAAATTTCTAATCTAGGAAAAATTGAAAAACTCTACTGATGGTGTCCTACAAAGCTAAAGAAACTATTTATATTAGTTACACCAGAAGACCTTTGTCATTCCATGAAATCCTTTTTTAGAAATACTGATAGATATACCATATCTATGGGTAATAGGTCCATGGAAAGAAACAATTTGAAGAAAAAATTATATTTTATGAATTTCTAAAATATTTAAGTATTCCCCCAAACATCATGTATGTGTTGAAAATGAGATTATTTTTTCTTACAACTCTTTGTGTATACATAAATATAATAAAATATTACCCCCAAAAAATATCAATATAATTCTAGAATACTCTATTCATCAAATCCTTAAACCAAGAGTCAGCATTTTCAACCCAAAAGGCATTACTATGAAAACAAGACCATTAATTATATGAAAGTTTTTATTTGGGATATCCTCCTTCTAAAAAATTAATAAATGATTACAATAATAAAAAATAGTATTTAAGAAGTATTTATCCCCATGAATATAATCAAAAGTCCATCAATACACAGGAATCAATACATGTCCTTTAGAGTGTTTCAATTGATTTTTCCAAGGATCAATGCAAACCTTATTAATCTATCCTCATTATTGATAAATAAACATATACTCCACATGGTGAAACAATTGGATGAATGAAAACCTTATCACATAAGTCATCTAATTTATTATTTAATTCAACTAACTCTACTGGATATAATCATCATTATGCCTTAGATATGGGTTTCTCATTAGGAATAATAGTAATAAAAAATTTAACATGTCATAATGAGTAGAATCTAAGTAATTCAATAGAAAATAGAAGAAAATATTCTTGAAAATTAGTATATATTTTATTATAAAACTTCTTAACCTGTTATATATTTTATTTCATCCATTTCATTCAAAAGGATTTAATTAAAATGAGCTACTAGGAGTGGTTTATGAAAATATTTTATTAATTCAATCCCCCAAAAAAGAAACAGAAATATCCATAATTAACTCACTAATTATAACTTATATATCTCTATAATAAATTATCTCATTGTAATTAAAGATCCAATCATCACAATGATTAAATAAAACTTCACCAGAGGTTTGAGGAATAGTTTTTCTATTAGATATCACCCATGCATTTTAATTTTAACTTATTAGTATATATTGGTTGATATCAAACTACCACGTAGTGTTATAAATAGTAAATAAATTATTTATGATTCAATGGATGATATAACTCTATTTTAAATAATATATGGTATAAAAAGTGTGAAATGTTCTAGAATAAAATAATTTAATATCCAAATTTCATTTTATAATCATTATTCCTGCTATCAAAATATTTGGAACTTCAAATTCAGTTTTTTATTTCAAAATTCCATCCTTAATCCCAAAGAATCTTCATGGGTAGATTTTCTAGGAACATGGAGAATTTATGAGAGAACGTTCGCATCATTTTTTTAAGAATTTAAAATTGATTGATTCTTTCTTACCTTTACACTCATGATAATTATCACCATTCACCCCATATTTTATTCATACACACAATCCATTTTATCAAGTTTATTGTTATTTCTTCCTATATGTATTACAATGAAGTTTAATGTGAGTTTAATTGGGCTTCAGATTTATAATATAACATAAATATGTTTCTTAAAATAATATTATGACAATATTGGACCATGACCATGTAAATTTGAAAGTATTCTACAAATAAATGTATATATGAATTGAAAATTGATAAAACGGTCTCTTACCACCCATGAAAATCTAATCCTAGATTTTTAACACATAAATAACAAAATTCTATACTATTTTAGAGTGGTATATGGGAATAACTCCTTGATGGAGTTAGGAAGAGATAAATAATAAATTTTTCTGGTGGAAATGAGAATATTGGGCCATTATTTATATGATTGGTGAGTGGAATTTCATGTAGGATTGTATTAAATGTTTTGGTTTTCCATTAACCTAAGTACTCCACTATATTCCAAACATCCCCATTTCAAACCATAATTCTCTACTATTGGGGACAATTCCAGAATTAGATAATAATAACTACCATTTATGACATGATTTGTTCTTAAACATGTATGATTCAATATTTATCATATTTCTCTATTTTACCATAGTTTGCTATATTTAGGAAGAATTACCAAATTTCATAATTTTTATAATTTAGATGTCCACATTCAAAACATAAAATCAATTTTATCAACTTGATTTTCTATTTATCTGTATTTTAGTTTTTATATAATAACAATTTCGATGATAAAAAATTAGTTTTGGAGTAAAACTCATTTCATTTATAAAATATATTAAACATTAATAATACATAAAACCTAGATATAGAATTCTTTATCACATCAAAATAACACATAATGTCAAGGGGACCAAGAGTAATGTATTCAATGGTTTGTGTAACCCACAACAATTTGGTATTGACATTCAATAACTTGAAATTCCCCTACCTGTGATTCATCTAGAACCAAAAATAATTATGTAATACTTATTCTTGGTCAAGAGAGAACTATAGTAATAAAACCATATCATTAATTACTAGAAAATGAAATTCATATGGGTTGTTCTTACTAGTTATGCCCATGATTTCCCCCTTCTTTATCATTCATTTATCCATTTCCACGACTCATGGTTGGGAATGGTGATGGATTAAAAGTTTATATATGATATTTATAAATTAATTATTACTATTTAGTTATTATATAATATATACCCCTTTTCACTCCATTTCATATGTGATACGATAATGTTTGTTGTTTGTATAATGGTATGTCGTGTCGCAAAGCGATGTCATTCATTTTTTATCATCTTTATAAATATATGGTAATGAGGCTATTGGTAAAAAGTATATGTGATATATTAAAAATATTTATGATATTCATGACTTAAAAATCATTCTGTAAATATAATATATGATTTTCTTTTTCCCTTTTCAATCACTGAAAAAAATTATCACGTTGTTTGTGTACGTGTGCACTATCGCCTCATCGATGAGTTGTAAATACATTTTCACCACCACATCGCAATAATATTATATATAAGTGTATATACATAAGTAATAAGGTATTTATGATTTTTATATCATTATGGGAATCCAAATAATTACTTACCTTGTTAGTATAATGATCAATGGAAAATAGAGTCATTACTCAAGTGCACATACAACTAACAATCTCCATAATCATAATGTTGCATCATTTTTCATGAAAAGTTTTCATGATGGGTTCATAAATTATGATTGAATTGTAAATATAATAATTATTTCATGATTTTTTTTTATATGTTTAAATAATGACCAATTTTTCCACATTCATCCCACTGAAGTCATTTTTGACACCAAATCCAAATATGGTAAAAACATTCAATGTAGATTTAAAAGTTTTACTAATTGTATTAAAAATTTAATAAATGAAATAAAACATATAATAAACTTGAAAAATGATTCTATTGAATGAAAATAAATAAAAAATATTTTGCAAGAATATAAAGGCACATGTGACATGTCTGACACAAGGTATGGGTTTTCTCATCTAACTTTTACTGGGGAGATATATATCACATATTCACATGTTATTTTTATTGTGTTGGGTGTATAAAATCCATGACTGTCTTTATTGATATTATGAAAAAATTGATAAGGCTTTATATGTATTTTTTTTATCTATATTCTATTGTGTTTACAACTTTAATGTTTCTAGAGTCATGAGGGATATGTTTTCAATATTTTCTTTCATTGATACATATGCTATGTTATACACATACATTCTTTTATGAGGTGTATATAATATATCATTGACATGTTATATCATGAATAACCTTATTTTCATGATAATATAATTTACATTTAATGGTATTCATTCATGGGGAATATGAATGAATGTTACCAAATTGTTAAATATTTTACATTACATTCTCATCATTTATTAGGTTTGGTTATGATTGTGCATCTGATGATGATTTATTATACTCCACACATCAAGAAAATCAGGTAATTTATTGTCCTCATGATATTTCCTGATAATAACTTTTATCCATTAATTTTCCACCTTTAATGCACTTAATATTTCCAAATATAGTTTCATTGAAAAACAATATTTTGGTCAAAAAAAATTTTCTTCTAAAATCATGTTTTATCGAATTGTTTTCAAAAGTGTTTTAAAAAGTGTTTTGAAACATGAACGCATATTTAATCCACAAATTATTTATATTATTTTTAATCATTCCTTTAAAAAATTACATGATAATTTTCTAAGAAATCTATTTTTAAAATGTATTATATTTTAAAATTTGTTTTTCACAATAGAAAGGAAAAATTCAGAAAGAAATATTTTTAATGATATTTTAATAATTTTTCATTTAATCAATATAAAAAAAACCTTTTACCTATTCTAAAATGGGGATATTATGAAATTATTCCATTATAATATTTCGTTGGGGTGGATTAATACTATTTCTATGAAATATTTATAGAGCCCATATCTTTTTTATGGGTCAACCCAATTAATATGTTAATAAATATTATTTTACAATTTTTATGAATAAATGACAGGATTGTTTACGTTATTCCGGATGTGATTCTCTTTCATTTTCATTCAATGGGGTATCCCAGAAAGTGTCATGTGATCACATTATATGTTATACGATGGGGCGACCTATATGGCACCGGGTGAGTCTGTTATATATTAAACGATGGGTCCACCTAGATAATGGTCTAATGCATTGGGAAATATTTATTTTTATAGGGGATATAAAGAGAGAGAAACGTTAGGTTTTATCCTATGTATTTAACTACTGTCAAGTTATTTTTTTAAGTGGGTTCAAATTGAGTTATGAATTAAAAATGTTCCCTGATACCACAATATTTTGTTCTGTTTTCTATGGGTTTATAATGTTTCTTTTGTTCAAGAATGATATCACGAATCTCATTATTATTTATTATAAATAATGTTTCCTTTTCTATGATATCATATTTAATGATATAATTATTTATGGTCATGTTTTCTATTTTTAATTTGATCTTTCCCTAGGAATATATTCTTTTACCCTAATTCACTTTTTATTCTTATCAATGACATTCAATTTATAAATATTTTTTTAACCTTAGTGATAATTTTATCCCACTATTCTTATGATTTCTTATACAAGTTAATTAATTATTATGTTCAATAAATTATTTCTAGAATGTATTTCTTATGGATTATGAATATGACTTAATGTAAAATATATAAATATAGGTTATTTGAGAGAAATGACCACTTAAAGACATGGGTATTGTTCATATGGGAGATTGTATTAATTATCTAAAAATATATACCTAAATGGTCATTAATAATATAAGTGATATATATTTTCCTTTTGATGTTCTATGGTTTAGAAGGAAAAAATTTGGTCACAATTATCATCATCATAGAAGAAATGTTATGTTATCAATTTCAACAATGGACCCCGGTGTGTGTGTTCTAGGATATAATAGTAAATGATTTTTAACATACCATTTTTATTCAATATTTAATATCATAAACCTATAATCATTTTATCATTTTGTCCCATTCATATTTGTCAAAATTAATATGTTTATACAATTGTTCCTTCCCTTTTTGGGAATACTATTTCTTATTACTACACCTCTATACAATTTAACTCTACATACATGCTACTTAAATTAAAATGAAGTAGTTTTAATTATGATATTAAGAATTAAATTCTAACATAACCTCCAACTTACATTAAGTAAAATATGACCTTTGAATCCCCTTACATTAAATCATTACCTATATATTTGAATACAGCTGTTCAAAACATGAGCCCTAAAATCCAAAATATTGTCGATGTATCAAATACATATACTTATTTGTAACTTACAAATTTTAAAAACCATGGTCTCTGAAATTCCCTTCTCCTTAACAATATGGTATTTTGTAGTGAATATTTATAAAAAAAAATTTCGAGACACTATCACCAAGATCAACGTCTATTTCTACTCCTATTGATGAATTCCAATATTTATATTGCAGAACACAAAAATATTAACTAAAATACCTATACAGGGATTGAAATTTTTCATAGGTAAAATTATATAATGAAACATTTTTATATATGGTGTATAACTCTCAAGATGCCCATTTTGATACACTAATTTGACTTAATACATTTATATATGAATTGAAGAACATCTATGTAACATTAAAACATAATATTAAATCGGTAATCATCAAAATTGAAAATGGCATGGGATAAAGTGTGGTGTTAAACCAATAAACATTTTTAGATTCACATGAACCTCATGAATCATTAAAAATACTTTTATGTGAGTATAAATATTACCAAATAATCCTTATGAAATAATAGGATTTCTTTTACACAAGTTATCTTAATCCAATATGGTCACTACTCTGGAATGTCTTTCTTCATGGTTTCTTTCGATAGAATATCAAAGTTAAAATTACAATGAAACCATCAAAAGAAAATTCATTCCATAAATATAAAAAATTAAAAAATATTTTATAGAATCAATATGGTGTTGGGTAGTCCACGGTGAAGGCTTCCTTTAGAAAAACCATTTAGGATTTTCTCATCCAACAAACTCTATATTCGTCATGACTTGAAAGAATATATTAGATGAATAACCATAATAATATATCAATAAAAAATTTAAAACACAAATCGAATTGGTTTTTCTAACAATCTCCCACTTGGGGTTCATTGATAATTCCAAAAAAATATAAAAATTATAAACAAATTCAATTAGTAACATTTTTCAATGCATCAGATCATACGTAGGTTAAAATTAAAGCTTTCAATATTTATGGTGTGTAATAATAAATCACTATTAATTAATTATAATCACATTTTAACCATTATCTATGTGGGAAATAAAAATTACATGAAAATATCCCAATAATATTAACCTCGTTCAAATAATGTATCATTAAAACAAATATTTCTCCCATGAGTGGAAATTGAAGCACACTTTCCCTTTGTTGCTAGGAATGAAAACTTCAACCCCTTTCTAAACACATGAATTTATTTCAACCATCTAAATAGAACAATGGAAACATATCCCCATTTCTTAACATAATCAAATAAATTATTTTTCTAAAAAATCACAAATGATAGTCATAAACCTCATCATTTAGCGAAATATATTACCCATACCTTTTATAATAAGGAAAATATCAGGTAAAGAAGTTTTGAAACTTCTATAATCTATCTAATTAGTTAGATTTTGATTTACTAAAAGATCTTATCAATGTCTTTCCAATTAATTCTTGGGTAGTCCATTGTTCATAATTTAAGCAGCTTGACTTTGAGTAGGCACATACTCTATCTAAAAGATCTATTTCTCAAACATATCCATTATAAAATGATATTTGATATTATTTCTCTTAGTCCAATTATGGTAAATTGGATTTTTTTTATATTAATAGATCAAAACTTTTCACACATAATATGAATAGTATATTCCACATTAATTCTAATGTATTCATATTTTTTCATCATCTTTAACAATTGGGAACAGGCTTGAGTGGCTGCTATAAACTCAGTCTCATTCATGATTAAGGTGATGTAGTCCAGACATCTGCATATCCATGAAATATAGGATCTACTGAGATAACAAATAGCCATATATATTATACTTTATATTATCAAATGAACAAAACTAATATATATTAGTGAATCCCAAGAGTTGGGTTTGTGATATAACAATGTAAAATAGCACATATTCCACTATCTGATTGATAGTTAGAAGAATTATTTTCATATAATTCATATTTATTTATTTATGAATTTTTTTGGGGTATAAAAATATGTGGAGAAGACAATTTCAGGTCTGCTAGATATCAGGTATATAAAATTACTAATAATATGCCATTATTCAGTTACATCAACAACTATTTCATTTACCTATTTTGAAAAAAAAATAAGTTCTCTGTTAGAATGGTCATTGATTTTAAATGATCCATCTGAAATATTTTAATAAGTAATATGGAATACAAGGTTTTTAAAATAAATGTTCCATTTTCAATTTCAATCAACTAAAGGTCAAGGGAAAAAAATATTTCCCCAATTAAGGATATCTTAATTTTGAAATGTATGATTTATAAAAAAAATAATATTGTTGGCTATCAAGTATGCTTGTAAGGATGATTGAATCACCATAGATAAGAACTAACATCTAATTCTCCTTCAATAACATTATATAGAGGTTTTGTTCAACCCCCCCCCCCCCCCCCCCACATTGAAAACTAATTTTACTTAAATATATATTAATTCTATAGTACTAGGATCTCAAGAAATGTTTAGGCCATTTAGGTCCATTTTAAAATGCACAGTTTATCTTAATCTTTATTAATGAAAACCCCATTTTTTATTCAATATAGATGTCCATATTAAGAAATATATTGGTGAATTACAACATAATATCCATCTAAAAAATATTATTCACATTTTCACATCTATTGCCCAAACTAATTAGATGGTCTAAAACTAGGCTATATGTGTAAAAGTTACATCTACATATATTCCTTCTATTTGGAAAAAACCTTTTCAAGCATGTTGTCCTTTTATTCGTGTCATATAGAAATCTTAATTAATCTAATTTTGGAAATCCCCCTTGGTTTGATAACATTCTTATTGTTCTCCCTTGGTAAAACTTCCCACGTTGAATTCTTCTCAATATTATCATGTTACTCAGACATATCCATGAAACAATTGTTATCTTAAGAATATTTTATATATTTTTTAGTTTTTCGTTGGATAAGATTGAATTTTTTTTCCAAACATTACATAATATATTTTGAACAAGGTCCATTTAGTCACCAAAAAAATTATTCTCGGTAACTATTTCCCACAGGTCTCTTCTATATAATTTTATTATTGATATTATATTTTATTCATTTTCATAACATTCCTTTCAATATTCCACATCTTTTTTAACTCCCCCCCAATAATCACACACTTCTTTGACAATTTCATATTCAAATACCGGAAGGTAATCATGTGAAATATCCTTTCTGTAATGTAAATCCTACTATTGTAAATTAGGAATATTCTCGTATTCAACCACTGTAATGTAATGAATTTATACTATATATATGATCATCTTGGTAAAATAGTTATAGGTGTTGATCTGGGGTTAATATCCATTAAAATTCCCTTAATCACCACAAGCGTCATCTTTTTTTATTATATTCTTTATTCATAATTAAACAGATACTTATGAACACCATAGAGTTATTTATTGTGTGAATCCTTCCAAACTATATTTCATATGGAGTTTTCTATTAACTAAAACATAGTATACTATTTGTGAGATATATACAAATTCAATAAATAATCTTTATGGTACATATCTAATTTTATCTTTTTAATTATAATAGTAAAATCCATGTTATTTATAATATCCTTCTTCCTCTAATTGTATATATATTTTTAAGGATCACTTAACACAAAATCTATTATAATTTTTTTTCAATTATATGTATTATTTTACCTAATTATTAGTGAATTAAACATTATTGTTTATGTGAATATATTTTATATAAAAACTATTTATCTTCTGGGATATTCTCTATTGTAAAGGCATACAATTGAATACCTCAGTTGTTTTGGGATAATCATCATGATACATTCCATTATTATATAATAATTTATAATATAATAATAATAAATTTTCCATCTAAGTATTTAGGTTACATCATCCCATATAAATTCATTTATCCAAGCTTGATTTACATAGATAATTCCTCTTTCAAAGGCATCTCGTTTGAAAAAATCACATATTTGACATGTGTCAGAAATGTGAGTATCATAAGTAATACATGTGATATCATGACATCTACCACTATGTATTGATATTTATAATTATTTATAGATTAAATGGGCACATCCCCAATGTTTTCACCTATTTTATAACCCTTAAATAGAGTGCGCACATTTTCATCACTTATAAGTGAAAG
The DNA here is from genome assembly GCA_963277665.1 of Viscum album. Taxonomy (NCBI): domain Eukaryota; kingdom Viridiplantae; phylum Streptophyta; class Magnoliopsida; order Santalales; family Viscaceae; genus Viscum; species Viscum album. The sequence goes on along the minus strand of OY728159.1, from coordinate 593,952,890 downwards.
ATTCCCCCTGGTTTTTTCCTAGAAAAATTATTTCACTATTTTTGTCTATCAGTACTTTCTCCTACTTATTGGAATACATTTATCATTACATGCAACATAAGTAACTTTCACTCTATTTCTTTTTCATGAGACCATCTTCTAATCTCATTTTTTTAGATATCAGTCCAACTATGGTTTTCCATTATTTAGTCTAAAATTTTAAGTCTCTAATCTTTTACAAACTTGAAAACTCTATTTTTTTTAATATATGATCCTTCAGAATAAATATTAATTTCATATCATATAATAATTTTACCAATAATCAAAAATACACAATCAATCACTATATATTTCTATCAATTAAATTTTGACCACATTTTCCTTCATAGTTATTCATTACATTACCCATGACAACTAGTCTTCATTTTTAATGGTGGGTTAGTCTATTCCTCCAACATTTCTTTTGAGGCATCTTAATTTTTCAAGGCTATAAACCTATTTTTAGTTTCAAGATTGTATTATGAAATGTCAAACCAATGCCTTCTACATTTCAATTTACCCTTTTCCACCTTTCGTTGTACCCTTTTATAATTATAAATTTTATCTTCCCAAAAAACATTCACAATATAAATAGTAACCAACAAAAACAAAAGAAAATGTGGAAACTATTCAGATTTCTTTTACTCATAATCTCATAAATATATTTATTAAATTTAACATGTATATTGAATGTGTTCAAACATTATAATGAAAAAACATCGAATATTTTATGTTTTCATCTTAGTATTTATTTCTCCAATAGAATTCATGAAAAAATTATAAATATAAACTATTTCATGGGGTGTTGATGCTTGAGTTTTAGCATATACCAGGGATGTATTCTTCTTATGGTCATCCTCCACAACAGATTTATTATTTTTCATCAATAGTTGAACGTATGGTTTTGGTATGAGTTCTTTAATGAATAGGTCATGAAATTATTTTTTGTTTGATGAACTTATATATCATACAACAATCTGGGAGTGTGTAATATTTATAGGTATTCATAATTTCATTTCCATACCATTTTCTCTCCAATAATTTGGTTAATTATATTGACCTTCTCCATTATAGAATGTTTTTGGCCATTAATGATTTGTTCCTATATCATAACTTTGACTTTCAAATAAACATCATTTTCATGGTTTCTTGAATTTATATATATGATTTTTTTCAATATCAACTCTCAATTTTGGCTTCCCTTCCTCCCATTATTTCATTTAAAAATAGAATCACATACCATTTAACTTTCATTCTTATGTTTTCCCCCTATAAATAAATTTCTTCAATGGATTCTTTGAATTCTACTTGAAGATAAATTTATCCTTCTAATTCATCAACTTCTTCATTACTATAATAATTTTGTTTTCCTATTTACATTATCTAATATAGAATCTTCCTCAATATATATACAATATTCAACCTCTTAAACTTCAATTTTCTCAGATCATTAATACTTTTATGAGATATTGTTTCTCAAAAATAATCATTGTGATCCTTTATTGGATTTTATTTAAATGGATACATTCAAAATATGTACTTATTATTCTTCATATCTTTATATATCATTAAAAAATTCCCAAAATGTCCTAATTTTATACATCTAAAGAAAAATGTTTAATATTACCTTTTAATGTTCAATATCTTTTTTTAGATTAGAAAATTTAAATAAGATCACCTTAATCTCTAATTAATCATCAGGGTCCTCCCTCAACATGTGTTTACTCAATGATTTATATTAAAATTCAGAAATTTTCCTTTTTTTCTATACTCATAATATTATCTTTACACTTAATTTTAAATTAGTAATGTATTCCAATTTCCTAATGAAAAATCTTACAAGTCTATATTTTCAAGCACTGAGACTTTTCCATTAAAAAATGGACGTAATCTTCTTATAATAATTTTGACAATTTTTTCATCATTAATGTATCATCTAAGTATATAGATGTCTTTTAAATGTTATTATGTCTATCAATGAATGCATCGACTAGATCATTCAAACTCATCCTTAAATATTCATGTTTATTTTACAAAAATTACAAAAAAAATTCTTGGTATTTTGATTCTAAATAAAAAAATATTCAATAGATTATTACAAAAACCATGATAAGTATTTATTTAAATATACATTGTTTAAATATTGTTTAAAGAGTATCCTCATTAATAATTGATATCTTTTTCCTCTACATCTATATTTGTAAAATCTCTCTCTATAAGAGGTCCAATATCAAAGATAGATAAAATACTATGTATTGTTACAATATATGAATTCATAACAAATGATCAGAAAATAATGTTTCCATAACCACTAGAACAAATAAACATTATTCCATTTGAGAGTACATGCTTCCTGGAGTTTGAAAATAATCATTATACTGTTGAGATAGAGAAAGAGATGTAAAAATAAACACCCCAAAAACATTCTCTAATACCACTTCTTGGTACTTATCAATGAATGTATACTAAGAGGGGGGGTTATTTGGTTATTAAAAAAATTAATATTTATATTATAATATTGATATTGATCTCTCTTTGTGTAGACCACCTCATTCTCTCCAATAATATTTCTTTTGAGCGAGAATAGTAACAAATAGCACAAGAAATATTAACTTGGTTCACACAAACTAGGCTAGTCTATGGACTATGCAAATAACCATGTTTTGATACTGATAAAACACTATAAAAAATATTTTATGTTTTTTAAAATGGATCAGTTTCATAAATTCTTCAAACTTACTTCATACATATGAAACGAAATTTTTTACTTCAATTATTATTCACAAATAGAAATATGCTACTCATATTAATAAATATTTCCTAACTAATTCTTCTATGATCATATTATTATCCTTGAAAATTAGATAAGAAACAAACCTTAAATGTAGTGTCACATGATGTAATTTTTTTTCACAATCCCAGAAAATTATAACTCCTAGAATATCCCATTTGTACTCAATATTCCAAACCGTACCCCAGGGATTTCCCTATCTTCTTATAAAATTCAAATTTATCAAGATGAAGAATCATGGATATGTCTTCCTTCTCCTTTCTAACAATATTCTATATCAATACTCTTCCAATTTACTTATTTAGTATATATATATGATATATATAAAAATAGAATAATATTGTTTATAATATTTCAAATTCATGTTGAACCCTTATTTCATCTTCCACATATTCATATATGGCCTTTAGATAACATATCATTAAATTAATACCATTATATTCATATATGGTATTTAAAAACTCTATACAAAACTACCCAAATGTTGTTGAAGCACAAAATCTTCATAACTATATAAAACGTTCAATTTTCAAACACCATGATCTCCAAAACAACCTACTCCATGACAATATGGTTCAGTGTCATGAATATAATTGTAAAACACCCTTTATCACTTCTAAACAAATATCCAATGGTCCTTCTCCATTTCAACATTCATCATGAAAATAAAATATTCTCTTTTCACATGTCCAAATGGGTGAATGAATCTCTTTTAGTGGTTTTTCTATTTTCAAAGGAAAAATGAAAATACAAAACACTGATCTTTATAGTGTTGAAATCTCAAACTAGATATTTTTTACCCTTATGTGAGACAACACCTTTGTGAATGAGTTAATGTAACATTAAAAAATTAAACATAATACATTTAAATAAGAATTATTATAAATCAGAAACACCATGTGTTACAAAATTATGTCAAACCACTAGTTTGTTTGGCTTCACATGACCTTATCTAACATTATAAAAAAATTTATGCATACATAAGATTTCATATATGAGCATTACATTGTTTTATGATTACCATTACTCTGGTTTTCCTGATGCAAAAAAGAAAAATTATATGGAATTTCCTTCTTCACCTTTTTATATATAATTACCAAGATAAAAAATGTATTAAAATAACGAAGATAAACTATTCCATCCATTTATAAATTCAAAATGGATTTTCCAAAATTTCCATGACACAGTATAATCCATGGTGAAGGTTTCCTTCACCAAATCCATTTATACATCTTCTATGCCGGAAATTATTTGAGATAAATTACTTTCAAAAAGACATTTCTTGAATAAAAATAATACATTTTCAACAAACACAAACCAAAAACAATTGAAAATCATTTTTTCAATATAAGAAATATTTATGAAACCTATACACCACATTGAATTTTGTGAAAATTGTAGTCAATGCAGTGACAACTATAAGTATTATTTATGAATTTGAAAAAAGAGATGTATCTAATTATGAATCGACTGTAGTGTTTAAATATTATTTTATATAATACCCTTTCAAAAATCAAATTATGCTCTCTATACTTTGGCATATTATTTATTTTGGTTCATGTATATGCTTTTATGACTTTAAATTTCCATGATATTCTCCCCCAAAATATCCTCAAAATTATTATATATAGCCTTCTATGGAGATGGTAACGAATGGAAATTTAAGTTTCTTAAATAAATACGGTGTTTATATGTAATATAAACATATTGAAATGCCACATTATAATTATTATTTGAAACTCACCTACAAATGACAAAAATAATATGATCTTGGGTTCATATTATTTTGATATTTAAGATGAGGTGATTCTATAATTGAAGATGAAAGGTCTAAACTGAAGTTAAAAATAATGATGGATTCTATTATCTTTAGTCTTGATGAATCACATATTGATAAATATTTATTATATATATATATATCATGTTAATTTTTTAAAGAACTAGGTGTTTATAAACAAAATTAAGGATCATTGGGATACCATTTAAGGTGGTCATTGTATTCATCAAAATGGAAATTTGAGAGCACACAACAACATTGATCACAATGATAACTAAATTGGGGTTGAAAAGTACCCTGAAGAGATAAAAATTAATGTGGATAGTAGAAACAATAAGACTCCTATTATTATATGGGATCATAAAATATTAGACTTTGGAACCATCAAAGGATTAGTTAAAAAAAATTATTTATAATGAGTGTAATGATCTCTTTGACCCTCTATATGTATAATGAAAAAATAGGAAAGTTTTATTTCAATATTTAAAATTTAAATTCACATTAGTATCTTTTATTATTTTAATAGAGGTTAGAGAGTACGAGGGAACAATTACCAACTTTATATACATAGTTTTAGGTACTCTACTTGAATGTACAGTTGAGTTATCAAGAATCAGAAGTGGTGTCACCCAGATTCGAGGATATACTTGTCAAATAGGGATTTACCATACTATGTATTTACACTATTTTGGGTTATATTACATTATAATTATAAAATAATAACCTACCCCATTTGTATTGAAAATTATAGCCTGCAATAAGACTAACTACACGCATTATTATAGGTAAATGTGGTTGGTCGTTGAATTCAATTTTTCTTGTATCCTCTTATAGAAACTAATAATAGACCTATAATTAATTATTGTATCCATATTATTGAATATGGTATATTATAAAAAACCATAGGATAATGTAGGGAATCATTGGGATAATATTCTACCAGATACTGGCATGAGAACCTCAATAACTATAGTCGGTATTTCAGAGTCTTGACTAGAACTCACTAATATAATAAAGGTTTTTCTACCATATCTAGTCGATTTATAAGTATTCAAGAGAAAATTAACGTTAAATGATGTATAAGTTCTAATTTTAGCTATAATATCTCTCAATGTGAGGGGAATGGGTCCTACAGTTTATCTATGATTTTAAGATTTTATGACTGGACTTGGTTAATGGATTCTCTTAATGGTTCTACTAGTCAAAGAGAATATTTCATAATTTTCTTATTATACTCAATGATTATAATTTTAATATTAATAAAAATTATTTCTTGATTAAAAAATCATTGAATATATTTAGTTTGATCTCTCAGTATGGTACATTATATCAATAATTACAAAAGTTCTCCCATTATCTACTATGAAATTTAGTGAGTTAAATTATAAATTTTATAGGTTTAATCCATCATCATTAATTCATACACACTATTATCTATTCATATGGAATTATAAATTAGACACTAATATTATCTAGAAATATTTGAGGCAAATTTTAACAACTGAGTTCTTGAGATGGAAGTCATAGATGCCCCTCCATTTCAAATGGTGCTCTCAGTTGATCTTGACTAAGAAAGAGTGACTCTATAAAGTTCACTAGTAGTGAGACCTAATTAAACTAAGGGGAGTCTATCTAATGAGAATATTCTAATAACACAAACTAGTGATATGTCAATACTAGGGGAATGTATCGATAAACCAACAAATCTTGTTATAAATGAGTCAATGGTTCCAGGAAATGACACCATTTTAATTTGTCTCATAAAAATAAATTAGTGATATTGAATTCCCCAGTCATACTAGTTTATGAGGAAACTAGAGTAGAGTAAAAAATTCTTGTTATACCAGTAATTATAACATGTTCATGTGACAAATTGACATCTTGGAAAAATAAGTAAATGTCATTATTACTATCCACTAAATTCAAAAAAAATTGACTGGAAAATTTCATCTCTATCCATTGATGAAGTAATACCACATATAATGGGGAATAAATTTGAAAAATGCACCCTTCTAATGTCTCATTAATATAAATACGAAGAGTATAAAATCTCTCGTATGTAATTAAGTCTGACAAATAATGGTTATGTGCTTTCTCTAAGTGATATAGTCCCAAGTAATTTTCCAGCCTCTTATATAATCTTCAATCCATATCTTAAATCTATTTAATTTAATATAAATATGAGACAATAGTTGTGGTGGGATACTTATAATCTCATTTATAAAACTCATATAGAGTATATGATGAAAAAATTGTATAGGATCTACCATACGTTAATTTTTCTAGGATATGGTGGGTTTGAATATCATAAAATTAATGAGGTTGTGAAGAAAATAATAGAATAAATGGAATATAAAATGAATTTATAGATTAACATCTCCCAATATGAAAATAAATATCACACTATAGTGACTAAATTCATAACATTATAAGAATAAAATGAACAACATATAACGGTAGTTGAACATCAATAGTTAGTTGATTAGGATATAACTTTGGATGACCACCATTGGCAATATTTTATAAGATAGAGGAAAAGGTGTAATAACACTTGAAATGTATTGAACATGTGAATGAGGTAAGATATAATTCCATAATAAGGTTTAAAAATAGGAATATGAATGAGGTGAATTAATTCTAGTAATTTGTCTCACATTATCAAACAATTAATGACGTAGAGGGTTCTTGGATATAACTTTGATAATCAATGGAATTTTATTTTAAAAATGATTCTAATCAAATGTAATTTTCTCCCATTTTTTGATGTTAGATAGAGACTCCATATTAAAAATGATCCTCTCTTTCTTTATTAATCAATTTAAAAATTTATTAAACTATATTAATATTCAATTTCTTCAAAATGAATTTGAAACATCTATCACCCTAATAATTGACTATTGATAATTTATAAATTACCCAAAAACAACAACTCTAATGTAATTGAATCTATCTAAATATTTATTAATGTTGGAATAATATCAATTGTAATTTAATATAAATTATTTAATAGTGAAAATGGTTGAATAAATCCATTATCACTTGTGCATGTACTCTAGGATGGGAATTGGTTGGCTGGATACACAATGTGTGTTCCATCACTATAGACAAAGATAAAAATATTAATTAAAATAAGAATAGATTTTCATTTACATCAGTATTTTTCTCATATATAGGTATTTTTTGGATTCACATTGTAAATTTCTTCACTATAAAGCAAAGATTATCTTTTAATAACAAGATAATTTAGAATATATTTTTCTTAAAAAAATATTGTTTATTTTTTGTGAAGCATAAAATGATGAACATATTTAAAAAATGTTTATAAATTTTATATTTTATTATAATTATATTTTATTTAAATAGGATATTATTTTCAATAATAATTTTAAATTCATTTAAGAAATACTATTTATCCTAAGGAACTAATTTATATATTATTTATTAAAAGAATTATATTTATCAAAATTGTTTTACTAAAAAATTATTTCCAGGTATTATACATATAAAAATGTTTTTTACACATTAATAAAATTATTTTAATTTTATTAATTGTATATAGAAGAAAATTAGATCATTTGAAGTTAAAAAATAAGCATTTTTTTTAAAACAATTATTTTGAAAAAATGTGTTTTTTATGTTAATAGATTTAATTAATTACTATTTTTGAATTATTTTAATGATATATATAATATTTAATAAAATATATTAAATAATATTCATGTTTTTTACATTGAAATTATTTTGAATAAATTTATTTTTATAATAAAAATGCATTTCTCTAAAAATTGTTTTTATGATTTTTTAATGTGTATAATAGAAATAATATCCACCTCTTATAATAATTGAATCAGTGAAAATAGATTCCATATATGGATTTATTATAATTAATATTACCTAACATGTTTAATTTTTTTTATGAAGAACAAATTCCATTGTAAGAAATCATGATTCTACTGTAAAGGTTAAAATGGGTTAATATACGAGTAAATATTAGAGAAAATGGTTAAAATGACCCATAAAAGTTACTAACTCCTTTTTTAAAAATGTAATTTGATCCAATATTATCCTATTTTATAACCTGATCTAATTTGTATCAACATTCCTATGAGAGTGACTTTATTATATTTTAATATTCACAGTATTTACTAGTGTTCCACTCCACTCAATTGTTAAAGGGAACCTATTAGCCTCTCTTATCCACACCACTAGGGTAGTGTAGCTCAAAATATATCTTCAATAATAAAATATATTAAACATAATCCATTACATTAGGTTTTGGTCTTTCAAGAATACCCATATATGAAGCCTTTTGGTGCTTTCTAAAATTTGATACCTAAATAAAAAGTGTATGTTCTTACTGATCATTTTCATATTTATTTATTCTAAAACCTAATACAAATTTTATATAACCATATTAAAATAATGGAATAATTATTTTTACCTTACTAATATGATTTTATTATATCATTAGAGTAATTTTGTATCTTTTTCGTAGTTTTTTTCAAATGATAATGTCCCTCATTTGTATGTGCGGACGACCACCACCAGAAAGTGATGAGTTTTTTTTCATTTACTCTTTACTTGAATAGTATTTATGATATATTTTAGGAATATATAATATATTTTTATTTAATTATTATCTAATAAATATGAATTATTATGTACTATTATTCTTTTATAACCCTCAAAAAGATAAAACATCGCTCATCCTTATCTACAAACAGTCATCTCAACAATGTGGTTTAATAAATTTTTAATCACTAAATTAAATAAATAGTTATAAAATTTTATATAATTAATTAATATGATTCTAATTAAGACATTAATATTTTTCATCAAATGGAACCATGACAAAGTTTCATAGATGTAATGTCCATCCACCCTAGGCCATTGATCAATACCAAGACCAACAGTCAACATTGTACCTCAAGCGCACCACCCTGAATGCCAGAGGCTATCAAATAGCTTTGAGAGACGATAGATGAATCATGGGGAGGATATTATGTCAACCCATATCTTTAATACACCAAATCCATTCATTTAATACATAAATAATCAAAAATACAATCCAACTAGATCGATAAGTCTAGAGTATTCTTGAAATTAGATATATAGAAAAATAACAGAGAATAAAGTTATAACACCATTATTTAGAGCTCCTTAACATTCTCTAAAACTATCATCACTCTTCTAAGTATCATGGGATAACATGGGGAAGTACATAAGTAAGGGGTGATCTATAAATAATTTTAAGGGAATAATCAAAAAATAACATGATCAAAGTAATACATGTGAGTCAATAAGAATATTAGGGACACATAAATGGGGTGATAATAATGAACATTAACAATGAAGCATGATATAAAGTGAATACAACGTTGAAAAATAGGAATTTGGTAAAAAATAAAACCTTTTATTATGTAAACATGTCATGGATATTTGAAAATAAATCATATCATAGTGTGTATATGATAGCATAACTTGAACCATACATGGAATATCATTAAATTAAAAAAAATACTAAATCCATTGGAGGGGTGTATATTTTTTGGACCACACATCACATTCATATCATGTACATGAGTTTCTGTCCCACAAATTTCGTAAAATATTAGGATATATGTCATCACATTTAAAACCATGATTGATTAATGTGGGTTATATAAATGGGATTTAAAAATAAATAAAATATAGTTATATCTAGTTGAATATCCTTGAGTTGGAATGGGGATGAGTATACACAACACAAATGCTTGGCATGGAGAATCATAAGATAATTTTAGTAGAATAATGGGTGTACGTAATGGATTATGGAAGGATTTAATGATTTTTGAAGGTGGTATCTCATTACAAGGGAAAAAAGGTCCATAAAACAATTTATAAAAATGAATTAAATCTTGGTGAAATGGATATAAAAAAGTCATAACTTAAAAAACATTCTTGAATAATGGGGAGGAGGAGGACATAACCACCTTACTTTGACACAATAACGACATATGTAAAGCTTATAATAATAGAAAATAAATGATATATAATTTTTATTAAATAATTTTTAAATTAAAGCGATATTTATAAAGGCAATGAAAAATAATAAATGAATATTCCAAAGGCTAAATACAATGATGTCATTGGAATTTTAAAGAATAGAGAGATCATTTTCCCTAAGAGGGTGCTTCTAAAAGACTGAGAGGAGAATCATAAGAGAATGGGAACACATTTCAAACGATTTATAGAAGAATGTGGTTATGAAATTCATTATAAATGAGTTTTGAGTGAATTGGTGGTTGTAGGATTATTTTGAATTTCTAGAAAAAAGAGATGGAAATACTTTATTAATTTCTAAATGAGATTTTTAACACTATATGATTAAATAAAGAAAAACCACAAAATATACAAATACTCTTTCAAATGATTTATTCCAAGGAGTAATGTTTTCCAATTTTTTATAAGGTTTCAAATAATAATCTATAAAAAAATTAAATTATTGATGCATAATTGAGTCATGTTCAAAACGAATTGATATTAAATCTGTAAATAAAAATTATAGGTTTTGTAAGATTAATTAAGAGTTTTTAAAATAATATAAATAACGAAAACTATAAATTATTTTAAAGTTGATATCAATATGTGGCTATGTTTTACCATTATTTTATTTCTTATATCACTTTTGAGAAATGCTGATGTCCTAATACATGCCATACATTTATACTATATTCTAATTTTTTAACCAAAAATATGATTATTTCATAAAATTATGAAAATCCATCACGGTATTATTTTAATGTTATAATTTCTTGGGGTGGTTTGACATACATGGTTTAGGTTTTGATATTGATAATATCTAACATATGACCATAAATGGTTTTATTTGTGCTTCAAATAATTAATTTTATATTGGGTTTGGTTAAGAAAAAAGCCTGACGATTTTTTCTCCCTTGGACGTTCGGATAAATGTGATTTATAGTGTACAATCCTACTAGACTAGGTCATCTATTCTTTTATCTGTGTCAATTTAAAATTATCATGAACCTTACCATATAATAATCTTAATAGTCACTATAAAATTTACACATTATCAATGACTATGAATCTTAACATTATATTAAATCCAATATCCTATATTTTATAATGGTCCAAAATGACCAATGTAGTGTATGAGTTTTCTATAAGGATGTTATTCATTTATAAGGGGAATTTATTTTATAAAATTTCTTGCATTACATTAGTCCCCCATTATAAATTTCACTCTTGAAAATTTATTTTATACAATAAAATAGATGAGGTTATTTTGGTTTCATCGCCTCTTCTAATTCCTATGTTACATCCTCAAACATTAGGATTCAGCAAAACAAAATGACCAGGAAGGTTTACGAGTCTCTTAGAACATTTCACCTAGGATATAAGATCTTCAATAGTCTCTCCATGTATAAAATATCACTCTCCAAGGGTAACAGCTTTATATTTAGTACCCGTTAGGGGTCTGGTATGTAAATCTTTAAGAGAGATATGTGAATACATCATAAACTTAGGATGTGATAGGTAGAGATTTTGGTAGATAGAATAAATAACACACCCATGATATTGTATTTAGATATTATTCATTTATTGTTTTCATGTATCTTTTGTTCCAAATATTCTTTGGGTTTTTCCATGAAAATAGAGGATTCTTGACCAAATAAAGGGTGGTGCATGGGTAGTAGAAAACATATTCCATCCCTCAGCAAACGTTACAGCTTGAACATTGGGTTTGTTGAGTCTAGATGGATAAGCTCATGGTTGTGAGTCCTCTCCCATGAAACTGTTCCACCACTACCCCTCTTGGTGCAAAGGCACCCACTTGGTTGGTGCATATACTATTAGACTGTTTAGATAAACAGTGTTACCTACCCAGTACATTAATGATGTAGAATTTAAAATTTTTGAATTCCCCATTTTAACACAAATAAAACTCATTTTTCCCATTTTTTATTCCCCCATCCCTAGGCGCATATCTTCTCCCTTTTCATATCATTATGGATTCAATTTTTGGTGGATTAAATCATGGTTCTTTATGAACACCCCAGGTAACTTCCTCCTCGCATTCTTCATTTGGTTCTTATTTAATTCCTCTTGGGGTTTCTACTCACATATGGCTGTTTTAACCTAGAATGGTTTTAATATGAAATGATTTTATGTGATCTTGATGTTGGTGGTTTTTTTATTACATAGTATCTCAAATTCATTTACTTATGATTTTCAGCTGATTGGTGGAGGTTTCAAGGAGAAAAGTAGACATTTTTATGTGGTGCTATCATATAATGAGTTATGTGTTATTACCTTTATTTAAAATTATTTTCTAAAATTATTTTCTATGAAAAGTTTTATATATAAAAGGATTTAGTGTGTTAGAAACACTGAAAATTGATGATCTCTATGAAAAGTGATTGTAAGTGGATTGTTTGGAATGTGTTGATTTGTTTCATTATAAAGAAAAGAATTGATATTGTTTCGGAATAGGAAAGAATCACTACGAAACCCTGGGTAACTAGATGAGTGGCATAAGGAATAGTTTGTTTTGGTAGATACCATGGTTTATCATGGTCTTCCATGAAGTATTACACTTCAACACAAACTAATCATAAGGATGATGTTGGTACTTCTAAAAAGTTGGCGACAACATCTTTATTGGATAATTCATTAGGGGAAATATGGTTGTGATTTATCACTCAGGGTATGGGGGTCCTAGAACCCATATAACCAATATTATTAGGTATTTTTTAAAATATATTTTCTTTTCTTTAACTAATTTTAGTCATTCTAACATTTTTTTTATTTCATTGAAAACACAAAAACATGTTTTAAAAAATAAATTGTTTTCATTCATTGAAAATAGTTATTTATATTTGTCTTATAATGGAATCACCTTATGTGATCTTACTAGTACAGTTACATCCCACCCTAAATTTACCCAATTGGAATTTCATGATATCGAGGTATTTGATTCATAAAAATGAAAATCGTATTATGTGAGTGCAAACGAGTTTTGATGATAGATTTATCTTGTTATGAAAGGTGTTGATGATGAAGACATGGTGGGTGTTGATCCACATCCCATGAGAGGGATTTTGGTTTCTTTTGTGGGTTTTTTCTCTTTTTATTTATTTTGTTTTGGTTTTACAATTTAAAATGGTGAACATGTCACATGTATATGTCTTTTTTTATATCCATGATATAGACTTTTTTTGTGTGTTTACATGTATGGTGTATTGTTGATGTTATTTGGAGTGTGTTATGGGATGTTATGTTGACGTTGAGTATTTTTCATTGTAAAATAATAACCCTAGAATTTTTTTAATTCTCAAGGATTATTTATCATCCTGTTAGGATTTGGAACACCTGTCGAGTTTTACAATGGGTCGAGTCATCTATGAGGCTAGATTGATTCCCTAGATAGTTCAAGAAAAAGTAGTATCAGAGTATAGTTTTTCCCATTCTTATATATTTTTATTTGTTCCATTATGGAAATTTAGAATCTAATACATTAATGGACTGATGTTATGGTTAAATCATGAGTGTCAAGCCTACACACATTTTGAGAGGCCTTGGGTTACCATGGGATCTTATGAACCAAATTTGACTCATCCTTCAGGAGTAGCGCATAGTGTGGAGACAATGAATGGAAATAAAGATTCAGTAGAGTTGTTTAAGTTGTGGCTTGAATTATATTGGTTATATTATGACTCATGTGTGAATTATATCTTGTATCCTATTGTATCTATACAGGTTTTCATTGGAAAGGGATAATGATAAAAATGTCTCATGTGGGTGTTTAGTTTAGTTTATTTGGGGTTATAAGTGGTTTGATTTATTGATGGTTTCTCTTTTATTGTTTGATGAACATTTTATCATCATGCCACCCCAAAGATAATATATAGAACAAAAAAAGTATATATGAGACAATTCTCTCACACTAGTTGATCTGATATTGGTTTAGTTAATAGCTTGGTTTAGTTATCCTAACAATGGATTATGGTGGGGGCTCTGGTTTTGAACAATCTAAGGAATTCAAACATGGTCTAGGTAAAGATAGACCTCAGATGTTTCTTAAGAATAATCCCCATTCATTTATGGGAACCACAGACCCCTAGGATGTGGAATGATGGGTGGAAATTTTAAGATGAACTTGGGGTCCTCAAGAACCATAAAATTGTGAATGTAAATTGTGAAGCATATTTTTTTGAAGTCCATAGACATAGGTTGTGGGAGTCAGTAGATTTGACAGGGAATCATGATATGTTGGTATGGAAGAACTTCAAGGTCATCTAAAATGAGGATTACCACCATAATATATAACCATTCACTAGGACTTGGGATGTTTTCAACCTCTATCTAGGAGAATGTTTTGGGTTAGAATATTCTAGTCACATTATTAATATAATAAAATTTATTCTCATGGTATTCTCTATTGAAATGTCGAATGACAAGAGGTTTGAAATGGGGATTCAATCATATATTTAGTTCATGTTATTATTGTACAAGATAAATACTTATGTTGAAGAAGATGACTGAGCTATGGTAGTGGAGACTGAATAGGCTGCTACGTCATCCTTTTCTAAGATGATTCCAACACCGACCTATAATGGGGTTGGATCATCTGAGAAATATATAACATCTTCTGAGTAGGGAAAAAATAGTGATAGTAGATCATGATATCAACCGTAACTACTACTGTAAGTTATTATGGTATCTGGAATTGTTTCTTATTACTACTATGGAAAAACTAGGCAGGTATGATCGTCTTTTCTAGCTCCACATAAGTTGTTCATTCAGTGTAGATGCATGTGATACATAAAATATTTTTGTATACGTTCATTCCCATATCAAATATCTATATAATAAATAGTTATTAATGGATAAGTACCTCCATGTTATGCATTGACGGTCATTGGACCTCATTCTAGTGGATGTGGTGGAAATTATAAAACTTATTTTATTCATAGTTCACTTAAGGCAGAGCATCAAGTTAGTATTTGAAAAAAATAATAGATAGAGCTAAAGCACCAACATTTTATTGACCAGGAACCAGTGGAATCAGTTCCATGTCCCATGATAGTTATAAGTACTATTATTATTGCATCATATATGTTAATTTCATTGTTCTATACAGGGGATTCTAATTATTTTTTTATATTTTGGATATATTGAAACTCTTATTCTTATCTAATATTACATGTAGTTGGTTACACCTTTAAGTAAAAGGAACTAAGGAGGTTTTACATTCCTATCATGTGTGATCTGCATGTTAGAGGTTGATCTAAAATGGTATTTTCTTATCATAGGAATGGACTGATTTGACATGATCCAATGGATGGATTCGATGAAATGTATTAAAAACTTTTTAAACATCTATAAGTGGTTTATGTCATTCATATCAACTAATTATAGCACTCGAGTCTTTCAATGTGAATTGGATAAATGGTCAGATCGTGCAAGACCTCCAGTTCAAGAACAAGTTAGGCTTTGTTTTTTCGTGTCTATCAAATTATTTTATAATTACATTGAGGGATTAGAGAGTGGATTTTCATTCATGGTGGATGAGTTCCCTGAGGTATTTTTATAGTATTTTTATGGATTACTTATGGAATGGGATGTGAAGGTTTCCATAGACTTGCACCAAGGATATAGTTGTTACATATTCCACCATTCTTAATGGATTCCTCCAAGAAAACAGTTGGATGATTTGGAATCCTAAGGGTTCATTTATCATGAGAATCTCTCATTTGGCTGATCTAGTTTATTTTTTCTAATAATTATTATCGATCCATCTTGATTTTTATCAATTTTCGGAAGATTAGTCGGTTTATGATAATGAATAAATTCCCATTTCTTTATATTGATGATCGCATTGACAATATCAAATGATCTTGGTGGTTCTCAAGGATAGACCACTTTTCAGTGTCTCACCAAGTAATGGTGAGAGAAGAAAACATTACAAATACTAACTTTCGAAGAATCATTGGCCATATCATGTATTTGTCAATGTAATTTGGATTACTCAATACTACTATGGATTCCATAGCTATAATGAATGGGTTGTTCCACAGATACCACAATTCCATTATTTTGTGGTTTTTGGATGACATTCTAGACTAATGAATATTTAAAAAGGAGCATGAGTAACATTTGAGATCTGTCTTGGGAAAGATGTGAGATCACCACATCTATGCTAATCTCTCTGAATGCTATTTCCAGATCTAGGAAGTTATGTTTATAGGATATGTGATCATGGAACTCATGTTTTCATTTGATCACTAGAATTTTAGGATCATGATGTCATTAGAGATAGTGTGGAATTTCAATTTTATTATGTGTTTTATGGAATTTTTAGGGTATTACATGGAGATAAATAGTGATTTTATCAACATTAATCATGGTTGATTTCTCTCACCTATAATAGGGTGACATAGTCATGGATCATAGAATGAAAAGTGTATTTCAAGGATATTATATAGAGATTCACTAAAACCTCTATCCTAATTTTACCCAAGGCCAATCATGTTTGTGTGGTATACTATGAAACCCCAGATATAGGTTTGGGTATTATGATTACACAGGGTGACTATTTTGTGGAATATGGATACCACCAACTCTAACCACATTATAAGAATTATCCAACCCATGAACATAATCTCACCATAGTGATTCATTCCCTTCAATCATATAATCATTACCTACTCAAGGGGAAGTTTATTATCATATCAGGCCATAATAGATTAATCTACATTTTATCCCAAAAATATTTGAACAAAATGAAAAAATAATTGATCATGTACCTTCAGGTTTTTGAATTTTATATTTTATATACCCTAGGTATGGATATGTGTTTTTTGATTCTCTAACTGAATGTTTACAACCCATTATCTAAAATATCCAAGTGAATAATAAGATATAATTAGCCTTGTTTCTCACGTTCACTTGGAAGATAAGGATCATAGTAGGGGTATGTTTCTTTTCTTGGGTTACGTTGACACCCTTTCTTATAGTGCTGATTTTGGAGATGAATTCAAGTGTTTATTTTTTGAAGTGTACTTAAAAAAAATTTAAATAGTGGGGTGATTCTCAGTGATTTATCCATTAATTAAGATTATATTCATTATTTTAGGGTAATCATTTTTTTCATTCATCGATTTGGAAGGTGGTAAGGCATGATTCTCTTCATTATTAGTGGGTTTACCATCATGGTGCTACAATGATTTTTATAATTTCGAATTCTATTTTGGGAGCTTGCTATGATATGTGATATAGATAGCACTATATATCATTCCTATATTGGTCAGTTCATTAAATATAAACTCCAAAAGCCATCAATATTTCATCAAATGTTTCTTATTCCTACTTTGAAGTTTGATGAGGTGGCCATGTCTTTCATGATCAGGTAGACCCATACACCCTGAAGACGGAATGTGATTTGGGGTATTATTCATCTTATTACTACTTCCACCAATTTCATTCTGAGAAAGTACTCGAATAAAGTAGAGGATTTAGGTATATTTTATTTACAAGATATCATTAGTCTACATGTACTTTAATCTTCTATTATATTTTGAAAGGGCCACCCATTTTACCTCTCATTTCCAAGAAGGTATTTAGAAGTTTGAAGCTTATCAGATTAATCCTAGAACCGCTTACATTATCAATATGATCGTTCGATAAAGTGGGAGAACAATATTTTATAAGACAGGATTCACACCTTCGTGTTAGACTTTGGATGCTCATGGGACAACCATCTTCAATTATTGGAATTTACTTATAGTAAAACTTATCAATTCAGAATCAAGATAGCTCCTTTTAAATCATTTTATGGTTGACCATGCCCATATCCAATATTCTAAATGATAATAGGTGAGACTTCTTACATGGACCGAGCATCATACATGATACCAATAGTAAATTTTAAATGGTCAAGTAGTTATTTTTTGACGTCTCATACTCATTAAAAATCATACACTAATCAATGACACTAATATTCGATGTATTTTAGTAGGTGATTGGTTCTTTATTAATGAATCCCCTCTCTTGGGTCTTTTCCATCTTGTTAAGTACAGGGAGTGTCACATACCCCAATACATATTTCTCTCAGGTTGATGAATTGGGCTACTTATGGAAACTCAAGATTTCTTCCACACATGTCTAATGCTAATGACTATAAGCAGGTTCTGATAAGTATAGCGGGAAAACTATACCCCCATGTTATATAGAGACAAGAAATAAGAATAATCATATAAAAATAAAATATTATGGAGATGAAATAATGTAAACAATAAAATACATTGGAAAATATGTTATGAAACCCAAACTAAATAATACAATGAATAATAATGGTATAAGGTAATATCATTCTGGAATAAAACTAAATGTAATGGTATAATCACTAAAAATAAATTAATAGTAGACTCAAACAAACATAAAGTCTCTTTTTCCTAATCCGCATGATGGTATTCTCTCCAAACTCTAGTCCATACATCATGAAACAATAAACAAAAAGGCCTTATACCCTTATCCAGTTTTGAATTTATGTAATATTCTTGGGTAATAATGAAATCTTGGATAGGGTGTTCATATAACTCAGTAGGTCAATGCCACAGTGTCTAAACATAAGAATTATGATAATAAGTTCCTTCAATAATTTAATAAATAGATGTATTATATAATAAATAAATTTTATTAATACAACATCAACCTACGTTGGAACCATACCATAATATCTTTAAGAATGTCCCAAAACCTTGTCATGCATAACCATATAACCATTGTAAAACATAACCCTCCTTAGTGCCATGTCAGAATGTCCCTGAGCATGTCTCAAATGCATGTCATACATAACCATATAACCATGGTATAAATCACACTAATTGTGGTAAAAAGCCTCTATATAACCATTTTTGAAGTCAATCTAGGTTGAACAGAGTATATAATCATAAAAACATGTGTCATGGAAAATCATGACATATATGAATCACAACATGTATTAGGGACACGCCTAGTATATAAGTATTATATCATATATCAAGGAAAATACCAGTATATAATTATTACTAAATGAATCACTGAGAATAGCCCATTATATATTTACTTCATCATGTCACACAATGAATCATAATAGTATGTATACCAAAATATTACATATTAATACTCAGTGGTTAATTATGAATATTTACATTTAACTATCAATTGAAATAATTTGATTATCATTTGGTCAAAGACCAATAACATTCCTGTTAATTCAATAAAAATGCTAGTCCAAGGTGAATCTATATCAAGCAATCACACAATACTCATTCCATGCTAAGAAAAATTTAATCCATTCATCAAATAATTTGTAATCAAGGTGTCACTCAACTAAATGGTAGACATAGGGAATGTAAATACCTAATTAGATCTAAAGGGTTTTCAAGGAATAATATAATGCATCATTTAATTCATTCTAGAACATGTTATATTACCAGAATTTCAATATTTCACATACTTTTCAATTAAACAGATCATAGGTTCATGTTTTATACCCCTACCCATAACTGATTATCAACCAATACTTTTATCATGATCCATCATCAAGAATGAAGGCACATATGGTAATAAGTAGGATCCTAGATCACGATTGACCAAAATCAAAACTGAAAATTTACATGGTCAAATGATTATACTAAAATGTCCTAAGAAAAAAAGGTAGAATGGAGACCCAAACAAAACAAATTACGACAGATTTATTTTCTCAAATGGGACATCCGTAAGGGATGATGGTACCCCCAAAATTTCTTGGGTGATTCCCAAGTTTCAAGTGTAAGTTGTATGCTGTATTAGAATAATATAATTATCCATACCACATATATAAAATTTCTATTCTATAAATTATACAATATGTAATTAATTTATATGATGAGAATTTATTTTTAGAGGGATGCAATAAAAACCCCATCACCTCCATTTAATTGTTACCCTGGTATAAATTTACACAATGTGAATAGTTTAAATGATGCATAATCACTTAATTCCCTATACTAATTCATGACATGTGTTTGGTTCAAGTATCACATCATGTAATAGGCACACGACATGTAATCTTTTAGTAGATAGTTTTTATCTTTGTTTCTTTAATATGGATCCTAAAAACATTCAAATCCTTCCAAAGCATGTAAAACCATAGTAAACCCATTTAACAAATTTATATCCATAATCCATTAATTAAAAAAACATATATCCCAAAATGTTAGGTAATTTTACCTCATAAGTGTCTATTCATACTTGAACAAGAATCATCCACCATGACTCAAATTGAAAACACCAAAAGGGTTGTAGGATGAAAATGATGACAACATACAATTTCCACAACTTGAAATAGCTCATCCCTGAGCTTATCCAAAAATCAATATGGCGTCGTGGGGGAATCATTTGGCCTCTTTTCTCATATTTCTCACTCCCTCTCCAATGTACCCTAATGAACACACTAATGATTCCACTGCACTTGAAGCATAGGTATAGTCCTATCCTAGGGAAACTTCTCACTATCCTCTAAAATTTGTATCGTATGCTCCGTGAAGGGAGTATAATCAATATGTTCGACACCTTATCTGTCTATCACCGGAGAAGGATATAGATAATTTACATAAATCTATGACAAGGGGAAAATTACTTGTGTATCACTCCATGATTATGAAAGGGTTAATCAGTACATCACCGTAGTTACCCAATCCACAATCTCAAATGGATCGACCAAACATGGTGCAAGCATTCCCTATTAAATGATTTTGTATTACCTTAACCTTGGTCACACTCTTTGGAAATTGTGGTGATCGACCACAAGATCCATCGTTCATCTACGAAATCCATTATATGATTATTTATTACTTGGCATTGTCACTAACCACTTCTTGATCAACAGAACCTAATTAGACATCTCCAAGATGTGACTTAGACGAACTAGTTATAACTCACACACATCCAACCCAAAAAGAGTTAAGGATGTAGCCTACCATAACAATCATTGACTGGTTCCATCAAGATGGATTCATAGAAAAAAATTTATATTAAAAATCCAGTAGTTTAATATGATTTTAACATGAACCACCAAAATCCAAAACATATGCTCATATAATATCCTGCAGAACCAAAAAATCATCTCAAAATTATCGTGAATATAAGGATGATATGTTTTACATAAAATAACCTATAGTAATAGATTATTCTATTGAACCTTAAAAAATCATGATGTGAAACAAGACTCGCTTCCTGAAATGATACTACTAAGAACACTATCCTTGTCAAACTACCTCACGCACATAAGGACTTCCAAGATCGTAATCTATGATGGTCACCTTAATATTAAATATATTTCCTACCTTCGTCAGTTGGACCAAAATCACCGATTAAATATAATTCTTATTGGTTTTACTAGGTAATACAATCATGATATCCAATGTAAAACCATCGAGTTTCTAATCAGGGAAAAAAGGTTGCAGATGTCCACCTAGCCTCTGATGCTTGACCTTCACCTACTGAACAGTGAATCATCTCTAGAAAAATCCTTGTACCTCCTTCATAACTCCTAACAACCAATATAGTCTATGATAATCACAATAATTTTTTTTCAAACCAGGGTATACATTCCATCTAGAATCATGAATCTATCTCATCAGCTCCTCAGGAAATTTCGTAGGTACCCATATTTGGTCATGGAAAATAAGAGAATTGTCCCTTTAAAGTGATCATCCCGATGGTGTCTCCCCATCATATATGTTGTCTCTAAAAATTAATACCATTGAATTAGATAATAGTTTAGTCTTTTTCGGGTCTAAAAGCATGAGTATAATAGCTATCGAAGTTCGAGATACTCTTCTTTAAGGATCTTGAACATCAAGATTCATGTCTACAAAGAGTTCCATCATCCTCCACTCATCACAATACTCTTATACTGCCACTATATTAACCTTCTAGATTGAAGAAATGGTAATTATTTATACTCATCCTATTGTATAAACGAATATAAATAAAAAATATTGGATATATTGTACACACCTCATCTACATAAGGATTAGGTCAAACTTAGAAAAAATGTATTGAAGGCTCTTTTGATTTGTCTATAATAAAATCATTTCACTCAGGATGCAATTTATCTAGAATCATAGAAAATGTACCACTACTACTATGTACAAATCATGAGAAGGGTAATTTATCTAATATGATCTCATTTATCTGTAGCCATAAGCAACCACTTGATTCTACTGCATCAGAATATCTCTGAGTCCTAATCTAGTTCTGTCATATTAAATGGTATATACTTTACACAGAACATGTAAATTGAAGTCATGTGAATGTGTTAGCATACCTTTTTTCTCTTAAAAATATTTATCATAACAATCTAACCAAACTAACTTCAATACCTTTTCCACCATCCTTGAAATTGATGCTTCCAGATGGGAGAAGTAATGGATAAAGCACTGATAAAAACATGTTAATCCCATAAATATCCATTACACATTGACATTTTTTTTGATGATCCCATGATACAATAGCTACAACCTTCTCTGGGTCCACCGAAACACTATCCTTTGATATCAGACAACCCAAGAATATCACTTTATCATTATGAAAAATGAATTTTGTTTTCATGTCATAATGATGATTGTATCTCAATTCACCCAAGACAATTTCAAGATGATGGGCATGATTATTTTATGGATATGAGTACATTAAGATATCATAAACAGAAACCACAAAAAATTGGTCTACAAATAATGAAAAATATTATTCATCAAGTCCATAAATACTTTAGTTGCATTTGGTCAAAAAAATCACATCACTATGAACCCATATAAGTTATTCCTACTCATCAATCAAGTTTAATGTATGTTTAATGGTCTCATCATAAATTGATGGTATACTCATCTAAAATAAATCATGGAGAAGATCATACCACCTCCCAGTAAATCGAATAGATCATCAATATGAAGAAGAGGATAACAATTGTTTACCATTATTAGTTTCAATATCTAATAATCTACACATAAGCATAGTGTCCCATAAGTATTCTTGGAGGAGATAACATGATATCCACATATACACATATTATGATGTATGAAACCATTTGTTTATAGATATTTAAATGGAACATTCATCTCTCGAATATCTTTTTGTGACATTATATATTGTGTAATAAAAAATGGCTCTACTCTCGGCACCAACTCAATCATAATCTTGATCACTCACTTGAAAAGTAATCCAAATAACTCATAAAAAAAATCCTCAATTGGGATAACAATAATGAAAATACATCTAATTTGTTCCACCATTATCTAGAGTAAGACCATCTATCAAATCCCTGAGAAAATACAATCTACCTTAAATTGGTCATGCATGACCACCCAGAAGATTCCAGCCACATTAGTAAGAATAGATTCCAACATCAAATGATTGAAAGGTAACTATCCTATTTTAATAGTTGATATGATCCTATTATATAAGAAACCAATCCATACCCAGAGTCAAATAAAATATTTCAATCTCCAGCATAAACGATTCACAAAAGAAATATTATCCTCAAATCTCTTGAGCTCCTTCCTTTGATCACTTGATATTTTATGACCACAATCCAAGAAGTGTTTTTATGGTCCCAAAATAATCCATGATTCCCAAATCCAAGAGAAAATAGTTTACAAAAATTGAATTTAAAATAGAATGTCATTTCCCTTTAGGAAAAAAACACTAAAAATCTTAGATAATAGATGTATCAAACCTCTTATAGTAGATAAAAATGTGTCCACACTAGCCAAAGTAGTCGGCATAATATGTGTCTAATTATCCCCTCTTACCTAGGACCCAATATGACTCCCTAGATTTCTTCCCTCTATCTGGTACTACAGATCTTGCATTGGAGTACCACATCCCAGCCTCAACCAAAATGTCTTGTGGATATCTAGTAACCAATCCACTTAGAAAAAACTATGTCCTTCTTTGACTCTTATACCTATCCAAATTACCTTCCACTGATTTTCTCCAACATTAACCTAAAAGCATATATATATTTCTCATCCTGATATATCCACAAAACATTGAGGAGTGGTATGGAAACTGAGTCCATTTGTGGCCCATCCTATCACACTGATTACACTGTAACAGAATCTGATTAAATGAAGATGACCCACTACCTTGACTATTATGACTGGTGTTTTAATGGAGATAACTATCATTGTAATTCTTATCTATAGTAAAATAAGTGTTCCCATTATTCCCTGCAGAAATATCCAAGCCTCTACTCAGGGTCTCTCTTTGATTTCCATCTGTGATGAGTGACTAGTTCATCAAATATACGAAATCTCATAGACCTGACACGTTGACCTCTGACATAATCTCATAGTAATGGTCTTACTCAAAACATCTTACCCTAAATATCACCTCAATATCAGAATATGGAATAAAGCATAGAAATTCAGTTAAATTATAAAAATTATTCCAATACTAATATTCCCTCCTACATCACATGCATGAACTCACAATAATTATCATCCTTCAAAATCTCTTGATAGAAATCACATTAGAATATAACCCCGAATTCCTTACAAGTTAAATCCTCAAACTACACTTCCTACTCAAGAATTTCCCACCAATTCTTGGATACTATAGAAATCATATATATAGAAAGATAAAACCTCTTATCAAATAGTGTCTCACTATTCATAAATATTGTCAGGAGTGACCTGGTATAGAACATAGATTACTAAAGGCCTCTTTATCTAGTGAATGTAGGAAGATGTTGTAATTAGAACTCTCTCATTAGCTCATACATAGAAAGCGTGTTGTGAACAATCTCCCATTACATAGATAACATAACCCTCAGGATGCTATGGAAAAGCTGAACATCCATTTGATCATTAGTCGATAAAGGAAACTCTGACATAGCTACATTTTGAGAATTCTGATTTCTAATCTCCTGATTCTTAACTCGAAGAGGATGAGGATTCATTTTTCACTAAAATTAAAACACAGTCTTCAGAATACTCCCTATAACAATAAGGTAAACCTCAACATGTAACAACAATAGAGAACCTCTAACTCATGGTCTATCTATACATGGACAAAAATTGTTATAGAATGACATAATGTACATTTCATTACATTTCTCATATATAACTTGTATCTCATATAATATTTCAGATAGTTATGTATATATCACATGAGATAAATATTTCCCAATCATGAAAAATACATGTCAATATATATATATAACACCATTTTTATATCATGAGGCATGCATACTCATATCGTTCCATTTTGGGACATGAGTATAACTATTAAGAACCAATAACATCACAAAATAATAACCTCACACAACATGTTAATCACCAATGTTAGTTAACATCATCTATAAAAAACAAACTGTATAAATAGAAACCCATCCCTGGGAACTTGGGTTTTCTCCCATAAATATTCTATCTACTCACCTACATGATCTCAATACCATGCCCTAGAAAATTTTAGTAACCTTTCTACCTTTTCTAACTAGTAAATAAATATAAAATAAAACCATTATACTTTGATACCGCTTAGTAACATCCCTCATTTCGATACCCTCTCACATAGATGAAACGAATTGGTTATGTGACCTCATGAAAGCCTCCCCATATGCTAGAACATGCCAAAAAATAGTACGGTATGATATGTATAATGGGTAGACTATACCCCATGGATAAAATGTTACAAAAAAATGGAATAATATAATAACAATAAATAAAAATTAGGGCATAGAAAATAATGGAAATAATAGAATACATCGAAAAACACAATAATAAAATCAAACTAAATGATCTAATAAATAATAAAGGAAGAATTTAAAGATGTGTTGTAATGTAACTAAACTTCAGGATATAAGCAATGTAAATAAAATACCATTAGACTCAAAAAACACATTAATGGTCTCTGTCCTGGTATCCATTTCAGTCCCTTCTCCATAATACATCCCATCTGTTATGAGATGTGTAATAGAAGGTTCCCATTTACTTGTAAAATGATTTATCCATATAATCTACATGGGTACCAATTGGTATCCAAAATAGAGAGTGGATATAATTTAGTTGGTCAACACAACCATGTATAAACATAACCATTATGATAATATGTTCAAGCAATACTACAACAAATATGTGTATTAATTAATTAAACAACTAAATTTATACAAAATCAACCTACTTCGGTACCTTGTGAAAATATCATTGAGCATGTCTCACAACCATTTCAACCATAACAATATAACTATGGTAAAACATAACCATCCCCACTACCATGTGGGAATGTCTCTAAGCACGTATCACAACCATTTCAACCAAAACCATAAATCCAAGGTATTATAATATTTTCAACAATCAATAAGGATAGGGCCCAGTGTATAATAATTACAGCATTTTTCCAGGCCAAACCCAATATATAAGTATTATCGAATTTATCTGGTCCATGCTCGATATATAATAAATAAAAATTGTATTAGGTCTAAGACTGGTATGTAATTCTTAAAATATAAATCATCTAGAAAATATCTCTATATTATAATTTCAACATGTATAACTATGACTCATAAGAGTAAGGATATCACAATATCTCATCAAAAGTCTCAATGGTTAATTTTATAAATTATATTTTATCATTGTATTACAACAACTAGTTTTTTGTTTAAGCATAGAATAGTACCATTCTAGAAATTTAAATAATAATTCCATGCCATGGATAATCGAAATCATGTATCACCCAAAAAACATGTCATGTTAAAAACACTTTAATCAATTCATAAAATCATTTATAAACTACAGCTCTCCCACCCAAATTATAAGAATAAGCAAGGTCAATAGTCAATTAGATCTAAATGGATTGAAAGGAATAATAGAGTACATCATTTAATTAATTCGAGGGAATGATATGTTGGATGAGTTGCAATATTATAGATACTTTTCAATTAAATAGACCAAAGGATTAAGGTTTAAACCCCTAACCGTTATATGATGATCAGCCAATGCTTCCAGAATTATTCACCAATAAGAAAGGTGTTGGTGATTGAAAGAAGTATGATATATCAAACCTGATTAGGATCAAAACCAATTATTACCAAGGTAAAAATATGAAACCACAATAGTCTGAGAACAAAGGGAGAGGATAGAAAACAAAAATATAATGATTTACCCATTATTTATTTTCTTAAATGTGATGTTCATAAGGGAGGCTGGTCCTCAAAAATCATCTAGGATATTCCATAGGATCAATATGATAAAATATCTAGTGGAATAATGAATAAATATATTAATACTAGGCTTTAAAATTGTTGTTTATGAAGTTAGATTGCATGTAATTAC
Source organism: Viscum album (assembly GCA_963277665.1). Lineage (NCBI taxonomy): Eukaryota > Viridiplantae > Streptophyta > Magnoliopsida > Santalales > Viscaceae > Viscum > Viscum album. The sequence continues at coordinate 593,924,935 of OY728159.1, read as the reverse complement.
TTTACAAATCGTGTATTTATTTTTAGCAGGATACACTGAAAAACATGTCACCTATGGACAATATTTATCTTGTTTTACTTTTACATGACTTGAATGTTTCCCATGAATTCTAATCATTTCACGTCCTGTACTATTTCACAACATGTTTCTTTGATAAATTTCAAGTTATCTAATAGTTAATTGGCATTTAATCTCCCTAAATATTCTTTTTTTCCTGGTTTCTCGTATAAGGACATGAAACACCATCAAAGCCTTTGAAATCATCAAAAACAATCATAAAACCATTAAAAACATTATTTACTAGACTCCATTAATTAAAAAAACATATATCCTTGAACATTATGTCATTTTCTTTAAATAAGGATCTCCATCACTGAATAAGTCTCAGCCATCAATGCTCAAACAAAAAACTCAATGAGCGATGTACTTGGAAAAATACATCATTGAATAGGAAGATAACCCTATAGTATGTCATACCATTTATGAGCATAGATATAATTGGTAACATGGTTAACCTAGTATAATGTTCTTAACAATTGATGTAAATTCATGACATTTTCTATGTATCGTGGTTAATGAAGTAAAATACAGACACTTCACGGGTATTGAGATGTGAATAGCATGAGTTGGATCCCGATTTTTCAGTTTTTTAGTATCCATGTAAGATTCTGAATTTTTAAAAATCCATGTAATTTCAAAATGAATCTTTTCCATATTTTTTAATATGAATTAGATAGTAATATCTATTATAATGATTTTATGTAATTTTAAAATGAAAACTATAATAGTGTAACTAATCTTTTTTCTTAACATTTTTTATTTAATATATTAATTACTAGATTTTTTAATTTTTATGTGATAAAATAAATATCATTTTTTACGTATTAATATCAATGTTTTTTATGGGTTAAATATTTTTTCAGAAAGTATTTTTTCGTAGAACTGTGAAAAAAAATTCTATAAAAAGTATTTTTCTTTTTAATAAATTATGTAATTTATGATTAATTTTTTTTAAATATGATATCAAGTATCAAAAAAAATATTTAGTTATATTTAATACACTAAATTACTTTTCATCGATATTATATTGGGTTCTGTTAAAAGATTATTTTTTAATTTTAAAAATGTTTGTTTTTCTAATAACTATTTTAAAATGTATAATCTTTTTACTTTTTTATTTATTAAAAAATCCATAACTTTGAGTGTTTTAACATAACTTTATAGATTAAATATCATTAAATATTATTTTTGTATGATGAAATAATTATTTTTACTCTTAGTGTTAATATATAATCATATTTTTTTAAAAAAACTATTCTTAAGAACCTATTATCCTACCGTCTCTATGTGATGAATATTATATTACATTTTTCACTTATGTGAATGGAATTTGGAAAAATATATTTCTTATTTTGAATCATAATAATTTTTATTATCTAATAAGTTGAAATAAATATTCTACCAATGTCAGTAGTGAAATTAATTTAATTTAATTACAGTGATAACAGTAGATCAAGTATACTTAATGGTTAACCATAGAATATAAGGTCTTAACATGATCCAACACATGTCCAACACCCATATGATGGCCATATTTATAACTTTTACCTTATATTATCTATAATGGACCATTATTGGGGACTGATGACATGAAAAAACACCAGATTAATTTACACTTCAAAAAACAATTTCTAATCTATCACTCCCTTCACTTATAAAAGGTTACCAGCTATCCACATCTCTTTACACCTTAAATACCAATTGGATGATCAAAAACCAACCTAAAGAAAATATTCACATACCTCCTCTAATCATATAATTCATAGCATTGTTATAAATCTATCCAAGTAATTCTTTTGGTGAAAACTAAATGGGGTCACCTTAAAAAGGTGAAAGGTTCTCCAATGAGATTTTTTATTTTTTGCTTCATCCACCAGCATAAATTATTCATATACCATTATGATATAATAAATTAAAAATCTACCATATAATGATATTTTCTTATGTTGTATTTATTACATAAAACAACACAAACATCCATCAAATGGGATGTAAAATCATCCTTCATGTGTATAGTGGACTACCGCCTCGTGAAATGATGTCATTTATTCTTCCACTACCATCCATCATAGTATGTTACGACAATGGATATAAAGCTTATATGTGATATTTATAACATAACTATACATATGGATTATTTTTATATTATATGAAATTTTTATATTATAGGACATAAGATATATGATAATGTCATTCCACTACATTATTGAATACCCCCTCATGAAGCGATGTGATTAGTTTTCACAGACGTGTTACATGGAGGGTAAATATGACAATGATGATGCATATATTTTATATAAATTAAATAATTAATATATTAATTAAATATTTATTTTTATGTAAACATAATATATCATTTTCCTTCTTTAATTTTCACTTACTAAATGAAATGATAATTTCATTCCTGGAAATGTGGACTACCACCTCCTTGAAGCAGTATGATTCCTTTAAACATCACATAAAAATAACTATATAAATAAGAATATAAAATTTAAAATATGTTGTTAATTTTATAATTATAATTCTAGAAATATGAAATATTTCACACATTCTTTCCATAATGATCATAGAAAAATTGAAATGTTAATTGTGTACATGTATGTCTTATCGACTCCATGATCATAACTTTAGTTAATTTTTCATAACCATATATAATGGATTGTTTTTAAAGTATAATTAATTTATAAATATGATAAATATTTTATAATTTTTATTCTAGATATTTTTAAACAATGAAATTTTGACCATAGTCAACCTACTAGTAATTTTTTATATAAAATATGGATATTTTCCAAACATCCGATGTGACCAAAATAGAGAAAGTAATTGTATATATCATATTAATATGTGAAATAATATTAATAATGAACTTTAAAAAGGTCAAAAACGCTAATTAATTATTTTATGTTTATCATTCCCCAAGCTAAAGACACGTGTTACAGGTAATAATCATGGTATGGTCCTTTATCTCATTTTTCTTTTGGGGATGCTTATTTTGATGTTTTGCACCTATATTCATTTTATATATGTATATAAATCCACTTTTACATGTTATAACATGAATTCCTATATTATCATGCTATTTATGGTCATTTCATGTCAATATTTCATGGGGATTATGATTCAATTGTTTCCCATGTGACATGGTATTCCTTTAAAGAAAATTCATCTCTTAATTTTTTCCTTCAAACACACATTCTCTTCCATGAGAATTTTTTTTAAATGCTTTTATGAAAAAAATATGGGGATAAAATATTTAGAAAGAAAATTTTATTTCACTTTTTAAAATTATTTTCAATGTTTTTCAAAATGAATATTTTTTCATGTTAATACATAATTTTTTGACAAATGTCAAACGGAATATAACATTCCTAACATACACTGTGACAACGAATTTTCCTCCATTATAGAAATAATTTGAATTTTTTATTCATTTTAAATATTTAATTTATTTTCTCAATGAAAATACCTTTTTACTTTTATTTGGTTATTTTGGTATTGATTTTTCAAAAAAAATTAAATGGTATTTTCATATTTAAAGTAGGTTTCTAAAAGGAAAGGGTATTTTGATATCCAGAAAGATATTTATTTCCGTTTTTAAAAGTAAAAATTAATTTAAAATTTAAAATTGAAATTATAAAAATATTTTTTTGATGATCTGGTACATGATAATTATACATGAGGAATGGGTGAACTATGATGGACATGGTAGATCCCATAATAGCTTATGGGTTTTGGAGGCCCAAATATCATCGGGTGATCCCATTATTGTTTAAATTATGGGTGCACTAATATATTCCTCTAATGTATTAGGCAATATTCCATGTGTTAATATGGAATAGTAAGGAGTTACTAAAGGGTTTATCCTATGGATTTAACTGGCCTTTAGTAACTTCTTAAACATGATTAAAATAGAGTATGAATGCAAGACTCTACATTATTGGTAAGGGTTTTAATTTCATTATATGTATTTTAAAGTATTTATTTTTTGAAAAAATGCATGTTTCATGTGAAATTTTTTATTTATTATTATCAAATAACATTGAATTAAAGGAAGATATTTCATGGATTTTTATTTTTTCACTCGACTAATAGATTCCTTTTTTGTATCCCATACTATTATTTTTGTACACTTCACATGTTTTTTTATGTTTTCCACGTGATGGGAAAGGTAATGGGTGGATTCATGTTGATATTCAAAAAGAGTTTTCATTAAAAAATAATTTTTTTTATAAAAATATATTATATATCAGGAAAAATAGATACTGATCATAAGTGTCATATTATAAATCAACCTAGGTTGGTCCCAGACTGGTCACTCATGTTGACCCGCAACAAGCCCCGAGAGGGATTTTTGATCCTTTTCAGTTAGAAAAAAGTGTTGGTAATAAAATATAATGAAATTGGTAATGATTAATCACATGAGATAGTAAAAACTAAGAATATATAAACTGATAAATAAAAATAAACAAAAGAAGAGGAGATGAATAAACTAATACATGTACCTCCATGTGACCTCATGGGTCACCTAAAGTTGTATATTCACACATGCTCAATGAGAGAACCTGATCTTGGAGCAGTTCTAGAATAAAAAAACAATGATAAGGATATTGGTGTGAGTATTGAAACATAGTTTTCATTGATCAATAAACTATTCCTTATGGCTTACCATTAAAGGAAAACCATGTCATTGAGGATGGAAATAATATATATATAAATATGGTTTCTTACATTCTTTTCAAATATAAGTAACAATTTACTTTACTAAGAAACCCATTTTCCATTTCATTTCAAAAATATATTCCAAAACATGAATTTACCTTTTAAAACAGATCGTGAAATGAGGTACTAAAAATGGTTCTTTAAAAAATATGTTCAATTACATTTGACATGAAATGATAACTAATCATTACTCATTTGATAATGAATTACAAGAGAAAAAAATGAAAATAATAACAAGCACCATTGGTAATCTCTATATAGCAAGGGTTAGTGGGGTCCTAGGATATATATCATATGAAATTCATTTAAAATTTTAAACAAATTTTAAAAATGGAAAAAGATAATATATTTCACTTTTAAATGATAATGAAGATGGAGTATACCATAAAAGGGAGAAAACTGAGCTAAAACACCTTAGTACTCGATTCCTCTAGCTAAAACCACTCAAACCAGCCACATCCACTTATATGCATTGAATGTTCACATATATATAAGGACATATATACCATATCTACATATTCTTTTGTCCATGACTAAGTGAAATGGGTTTATTATATAATTTTTTATAATTTCATATACCCATATTCTTTAAAATGTATTCATTTCTCATATATATATAAACACACCATTCCCTATTAAATATATTCATACCTACCAGAGTGAATATATATATATACATATGAGTGAACATATATATGTATATTTCTACCTATTCATACACAAGTAAGTCACCGTTGACAATGAAAACCTTAATCCACCCACAAGTAGTCTAACACACTCTGAAAAATAATTAGAATATCAAAAATCACAAAACCCATAATATAAAACTAACCAAAGGTAATAAGAATTATAGACTATACAAAAAAAATATCTCACCCTCTTCCTAAATCTGTTAAGGTTATAATAAGACATAATAGATCCCTACGATAATTAGGAACCAAAGAACCAACAACAAGAAAACCCAATTTTGGGATAGGGTCCAGCAAGGTCACACACTCCACCAGGGAGATAATGAATCCAAAATTGGGAGAGGCGATTGGAAAGCGTGTGAGGAAAAATAGGGATAGGGGATAGGGGTTTATCTATTATATAATTATTTTAACAATAATGATATCAATAATATTAATAATAATAATAATCATATTATTTTTATTGTTAAATATTTTTTCAAATTTATTTCTATTTAATTTTATTTTATCATTTTTTCAACCTAAAGAAGACTAAAAGGTTTGGACGCAAGGTCTCATAGACCATGTGAGAACCATACACATCCTAAAATAAAGGAGGGATACCCACATAAACTTGATTCATCGTTTTGGAAACTATACACCATCCCTGCATCTTGGTTATGCCAATATGATAGAACCTTCATTATGCATACAACATGGTTTCTACTAATCATGCAAAAATCATGTGTAGTGTACCTCATACCATAATGTGGTCACAAATGTTCTCCTCTTACTATAAAAGTTTTCTCCACACTATGTGTATGTCATTCCATACATTTTGGTAAAGAATAAAATTGAACTAGAAACACCATCAGCCTTAACTAGCTGCATAGTTTCTCCCCAAACCGTGCACAGTAACCATGAACAGGATCAAAACTCACTAAAATGACCAAAACTCTGAAATTCATACTAGTAAATCAACCTGAACATAAAATAATGGAATGAAAACCATTAAATAAATAAAAATATTTAGAAACCCTGGTAAGAGTGTAAAAATAATCCCCACAAAAAAATCTACCACCAGAAAGTCACCCTAGATAACGACAAATGAAACCATAACCTGAAACTACATGAGGCGAAGAAAACAATGAACATTGGTTTGAACATTTAAATCCACAATCTACACCTAAAAATCTATTAAGAGAAGAACAAAAAGAGGAAGCAATGGGAAAATAATATGGTTCTCCCCACTATAAGAACCCAACTCGCACATCCAACTTTGAAACTCCCCACACCATCCAACTCTAGAACTACCAACATGATCAAACTAAACCATGATTCATCATCACTACAAGAAAGAAGAATCACTAAAATAAGTACATGCTTGAACTAGAACCTATACCCAAAGATACTACCATTCTAGGGTTGGCATACAAAATTCACAACAACAATACATACCACGGAATTATACCCACAATATTTCATACAACCCAAGAAGAAATATTAAAAAAAGAATACTATAATAGTAAATCGAGTTCTCTACACCTTTTGCAATAAAAAATAACTTTCAAAAATAAATAAATCTTGAACAAGGTTGCTTAAATCATCCTAATTCCATCACTAGAGAGAAAAGGTGAAAAAAAGTCCACCACACACAATGATTACTATCATCATGAATATATTCACTCTGATACCTATGGATCGAGCCCTATTTTATTAGAGCATTTATTTAACTGAACATAGGATCTGCTAACCTCTGAATGAGAATTTCTCTTATGTAACCAGTCTGTAATAACTTCTCCATGTGAACCAAACTGCCCCATCAGTAGAAATACTTTATAGAAATATGTAATAAATGTTTTGAATTCTCGATCTAACCAAAATGAAAGGCACATGAGCAAGTGGTCTAGTAGAAAAAATAATCAAGAACCTACAAGGATGATTCCTCGGGAACTATTTCCTCTGGTACACACTCCTAAGAAAATTGAAAACCCTCACAATAACCAAGAGAATATAATTTTCCAATAGTTAAAAACCACACTCTATGAACCAAATCATCAAGATATTCATCATAAACTAGATTATCAAATAGGACATCCCTATATGAGCTACATCACTCTATAATATACTAAAAAAATATCGTAGAAAAAATAGGATATATCAACTGATCCTTTCATGTTACCTCTGGAGAAAAAGAACACAACTCTTTTAATTGTCCATCATAGGCCTTCACCGTCTGTTGACCTTTATAATCACTGATGAGATCTTATACTTACCATTCCATCATCTCATCATGTATGAATCGTCAGATAAAAGTGGTCTTAAATACACCCAAGGACATATTATCTTGAAAATACTTTGAGATGATCAATTCCCATTAATCAAAATGTAGACCCTAAAATAAACCAAAAATAGCTTTCTTTATAATGGATTCAGTAGTTCACAGGGACCTAAATACACTTTTGACTTCCCCAAGACACTATAAATCCTTTAATAGACCATGATCACCATAGAAAAATAATAACCACTATGAATACATTTATTCTCACACTACACTAGGAGTCTAAGAATATCCAAAAACTATGAAACACTAGCTTGAAACCATTGGGATATTTTTGGGTGGAAATCTTTGAACCAAAAAATAACACAAACCCCAAATAAAAACTAACTAAAATGGTGCATTATAAGCCAAAACACAATATATATAAGCTAAGCATCCGGAAATAAAAAAACTCTCAAGACCACATATTTTATTAAAAATTAAAACCATTTCATCCTAAAGGAACTTTTCAAAATACCCAACTAACTTTTCAAATTAAATTTATGACCCAAATCCCAATTGATAGGAAAAACCATATTCTAAAAAATAATTTCCCATTTGAAACCTCCTTTTCCCAAATTTCCTTTATTCATTAAAAAACCCACTCACACAAACTAAAATATAACCAAACACCACTCACTTTAAGACCACGAAAAAATGGAACTAGTGACCATGCATAACCTATCCACATGCTTTAGTAGACCATGCCCCGAGAAATCCCCAAGAACTAGAAGTATCTTGGACTATACACACATGCTCCACATGGGTTGATACTTCGTGTAAGCCCACCGTGTAGCATGGATTCTCCACAATTGTAATTCCCTAACCAGAACCCAACAACTATAACAAGAGACTCAAATCCTAGAATACCCATGAAAACTTATGGCATGGAGAGATAAATACTTCATGACACTCTTCTTGAACCAACATCTTGAGTCTTTCTAATCCTATCTCTTATCTACCTAGCATCCCAAACAATAAAGGGATGGATGTGATACCATTTTGACATTAACCAACCTGATTTGACCCTAAATCGATCACTCGATCTAGGCCACAAAAGACCTGAGATCTGTTGTGATCCTACAGGGTTGGAACCTATTTTTGGGAATCAATTAAATGAAGAGTTGTGAATGATTTTACCCATGATACAATAGGTAGGTAATAAAATATAAACATAATAATAAAAATAAAAACATGCATTGTGAGGAAATAAACTAATACACATACCTCCATGTGACCTCATGGGTCACCTCCATCTATAGGATCACACTCTCTCCATTAGAGAACCTCATATTGGAGTAGCACTAAAATTAAAAAATAGATAAAAATATATAGGTGTGAGCATTAAAACTAAGTATGTGTGTCCCAATAAACTATTATCTATTCCTTTATTTCAAAAGAAAACATATTATCAATATTTCGAAATAAAAAAATTATGTGCTTCCATTATTTTCAAATATATGTAACCAGATCCATTTATCATGAAAAAATATTTTTAATTACATATCCAAAATAGTTTCCAAAACATGCATAGAACAACTAAAAAATGATTCATATCCTTCTCTACAGAACATGGGCTTGTAAAACATAATTTTTATTAATCTTGTGGAAAAAAAGATCATTATCACCTAATAAGGCTATACAATAGAAAAACAAAAGAAAATTAAAAAAAAATTCACCATGGGAATTCTCTATATAACTAGGGATACTGGTGTCCTAGGATCCTCATAACTCACTAACATGGTATAGAAACCATAACCCATAAATTCCTCACGTAAAAACCACTAGATATAAATCTCATCCCAAGTTAGAGTGGCCTCATATTTTAATTAAATATTTTTTTATTTTTGTGGGGTTAACCCTATTAGGGGAACAGGGCATCGGCCTTGCCGATCCACCTACTGTACTATACCAAAACTGACCCCATCAAGGTAATCAAGCTTCCCATGTGTGTAATAAAATTTCAACATAAAAGTTAATCTATATCCACACAATCACAACATAATCACATGAATAAACACATATCAAATAATTATTCACAATAATAAATTCATCATTTAACATATACATAATATTTATAATTCAAGGTTTCAACTGAGCCTCATCATTTTAAAAGAAAAAATTTCACTCTAGGAAACCCTAGTACCCAATGCATTTGAGTTTCAAATCCAATGAAAAAAATAGTTTAAAATCAATACACCACAAATTAAAAAATGATTGGAAATATTCTTAAGTCAATGTAACCAATTTCAAAAGCATAAATGAAAACTTAGAACCCATAGGAGAATAATATTTCAAAGAACTACCATAAATTATATAGATCAAATTCATTTTATATAAAGGGGGAAACATTTTAAAAACAGAAAACAATCATTTAATTATCTTTTTCAGTATTAGGCATATATAACCTACCTCAAAAGGTGTATAATTGAATCAAAACACTTTAGAACCCAACACCTTCATCAACAACCATTATAACTATCCCTGTCCACATACATACATATGAATGATCAAACATATTTAAGGAGACCTATCCCCTCTATAAATAATCCCATGTCCATGAATATATAGAATGGGTTCCATATATATATATATTATTATTATACATTCATATACCCATTTTCCTTACACATGTATGCATTTCTCATATATATATATAAGAACTCATAGTGCCAATATATATATATATATATTCATACAACTATGAATGAGTATATATATATATATGGGGGAACTTACATATGTATATGCCTACCTATGAATACACATGTAGGTCACCTTTGATTAGGGCAACCCAATACTACCAAAACGACACCCAACACACTGTAGAAAAACATCCGAGCTCAAAATTCAAAAAACCACTAATTTAAAATAATACAAAGGAAAAAAATATAATGAAACCTTACCCTAAATAGAAATTGAAACTTTTTCATTCAACCACCGAGGCTAGAAATGGCCTTAATTGAGCCACACGAGCCCTAAAACCATGAACCAACAAAAAGAAAACCCAAAATTGGGATAGGATATGCCTAGGTCACACACACCATCTAGGAGGGAAGAAAATAAAAAAATAAGCTTGTAAAAAGGGAAGGGGATGGTAATAATGACATAGTGGAGAAGTCATCACCGAAAAACAGGCGAAAAATCAGCCATGAACGGGGCTATAGAGGGAGGATGTCACAGACTGAGATCCCTACTTGCAGTGGATATCGCACAGTATGTGTAGAGGGGAGTGGAGGGTGTGTGGTTGAATGGGGAAGGAGAGAGTGGTTTAGAACATTTATGTTTCATAACAACAATAATATCAATATTATTATTGTTATTATTATCATTATTATTAAAAAATTTCATTATTTATTTGTTTTGTTTAGTTTTATTAGATTATATATTTTTAAAAACCATAGGAAATAGTTCATAGGTTTCCTACTCGGTCATCTAGACCATGTCCTAGCCATGCTCAACCTACTAGAAGGTAGGGACACCAGTATAGTCTAGCCACACAATCTGGGAAACTATGTCCCGGGTAAGAAATATAGTAATGTCAAGATGATAAAGACACCCACATTTTTATCCCATAGTTTCAACATACCATGTTCAAGTCATGTTCCATGCAACTGATACCACTAATAGGATACATGTTTACTCCTCTGATTCATGCAGTTTGATCCAAACTATGTGGCTGATATTTAGACAAACCACACATTAAGAAATTGAACTAGAAATTCCCTCTTCCTTAACCATCCACTTGGTTTATCCCCAAACCATTTTCACATACCATGAAAAATGTAAAAAAACACACTAAAACCCCAGAAACCCAAAAAATCTCACTAGATACTCATTTCAATCCAAAACAAAAGAACCGACAATATAAAAATAAATAATGATATAAGTAAACCTTGGTTAGGGTGTGAAATTTCCATTTGCATTATATTGTTTTCTAATTTAGAATTTATTTCCTAATTCTCCAAAACACTAAACCTCAAAATTTATTCAATGTGAACGAATAATAATTATTGAATAATACTCAATATTATGTAATTTTAAAATATTAATCCTCGTAGCTAGTATTAATAGATGGTATAGATATATTTGGATGTTAATAAAATGTTAATAACATGCCCTTGAAATATGAAACATTATAGTTCTGTTAAAATGATATATCCTTTAAATACAACCATGTTACTTCTTCAAAAAATTATTCATAATGGTTTTATATTGAGGAAACACAAAAGTTATAGTTTAAAAAAGTTGAGATAAAAATATTCTTCCAAATAATAATCTTATTATTTATGTAAATGGAATAGAACAATTTTTTTCAATGATTGCTCAGTTGAGAGAAGATATAAATTGTGGTTGTATCTATTTTATAAAAAACTTGATCTGACACAAAGGGTGTGTTTTTATAGATTATTTTGTGAGACAATAACACCGATATTTATATGGATGATCTAACCACGTGATAATCAAATGATCAGTTAATTCTCTGGAAAAGATATTTGATATCACGGGATTTTAAGAACACCAAATGGTAAGTCTTGATGCCTTTCATTTTGAAGGTGAAGGTGGTCGATGATGAACTATGGTTATGAATATTAAAGAGATATGTTATCTTTCTTCTATATATTGTGAATAATTTAATTATATTTTCCTTGAGAAAAATTTCCCAATTTTTTATGGCACCGAATGAAGAAATTAATTCATATAACTGAAGTAAAAAGTTAAATATGCTGAAGCATCATATAGAAAAAAAACATCATGATATTGGATTGGTATGTTATGAATTTTTTAGGGTATAAAAAATAAACATATTAGATTTTACTTATGCTTTAATCAATATATATGAATCTCATTGGCCCCATAAGAATTTAGATGATATGAGAAATTGGTTCATTGTGTTGATATGGATGAAATAGAGTTTATCAAAATCTATGTTCCTTATGAAGAAATTATTAATAAATAGTCAAGGTGGAATGTAATGGAGAAACAACTATATAGTATGTCTATAGGTATTCCCCCAAAAAAATTATAATTGTGGGGAAAAATATCAAGGAATGTTTTATATGATATGGGAAGTGTTTCTGGTTTGGTGATTTTGGTCACATGGATTGTAAGAGTAAAGGAAATAGTATTGAACCACCAAAATTGGGGTATTTGATATCCATCCAATGTGGATGTGTTTTAGTTTTAATTAGTTGGTTTATTATGATAAAATATTTTCAAATATAGTTTAATATGAATGAAATAATCATTAACAAAAATAGAAATGTGTTACAAACTCATTTTCTATAACTATAGAAGATGCATATATATAAAATGAGTTACTCATAGATATATTACTTGTGTTTTGAAATTTTCCTAATACATTTTTTGAATTTGGATATTTTTATTCATTCTTTTCTAATAACATTGAAATTAAATTGGGAGTATCACCTCATGAAATTAATAAATTGATTTTGGTGAAAACAATTGGTGTATGTTTTTAGGAAACCATGATTTATAAGAATATTTCTATTGATATCTACGTGATTGAATTTCTATGAAATATTTTTAAACTAGCCATAGTAGAGTTTGATATCATTCTTAGTTTGGATTTAGATTCATTTTATCAAACTAAGAATGATTTAAAAGCTAATAAATTTGTGTTCAACGATTTTATTCCATTGATAAATTACCATGAAATTTCAATATTTATTTGAGATGTTAGTGAAATATACCTAACTTATGTTGCGGGACATAATGGAATTTTTCCAATTAGTGAGGTGGAAGTGGTAAATTAATACATTTATTTATTTCTGGATGATTTTAATAGTGTTATTTTTGATCTTGAGTATGAGATTACTTTTGACTTAGTATATGAAAAACACCACACTGAATGGCTCAAGAAAAACAATTATTAAGAAAATTTATGACTTATTAGATAAAGGATTATTTTGACATAGGAAATAACCATGGAGTTCTCCTATTTTTTAAATAAATATGTTTCAATGAGACATTTCATTTATTATATTTCCTTGAATAATATCACTAATATGAATATGTATTATTTTCCACATATCAATGATATTTTTTTCACCCACATGAAACTCAATTTTTTCAAAGGTTAACAAGAGCATGGGGTACTATCAATTGAAATTGATGGAAGAAAACATTATGAATACTTTGTTTCAGAAAAAATATATGCAATACAATCATTTGTTTATGTTTTTGAGGTTGTCTAATTCAACTTATATATTTATGGACCTAATGAATATAAATTTTCATGATTTCGGGGACAAATTTGTGGTTGTTTTTATTTATAATGTTTTTTGTACTATAAAATTAAAAAGAAATTAAAATAAAACAATGTATTTTTTGAAAAATAATAATGAAAATAAAAATTATGTTAAATTTATAATGTAATTTTTTTTTAAATAATTTAATTCATGGGTCATACTGTTCCTAAAGATGTCAGAATTGTAGACTATATAAAAACAAAACCTGATAAAGAATGGTTAAGACCCAAAAATATTATAGAGATTTATTGTTTTATTAGATCAACATGTTACTACCAGTTATTAATTGAAAATATTACTTAGTTTTATATCACACTGAGTTAAATTAAAAAGATGTTAAATTAATCTGGAAAAAAATAATGCAATAATTATTTTTAAAAACTAAGATGATGATTGATGAGTTTTAATGGTTTTCCCAATCATCCATAAATTGTGAATTGGGAAACTATATTGATTCTATATTTAATTTCCTTGGCTGTGTCCTAAATTATAATGATCTGATAACTTCTTATGCTTTATTTCTATTAATCCTCATGAGTTAATTTACCCTTCATGTTATTTGGTTTTAGATGTTGTGGGTTTTACTTTAATAATTTGGAGGCATAATTTTTATAGTGTAAAGTTTTAAATACATATTGATCAAAAAAATTAATTATATATTCACTCATAATTAATGAAACTTCATATATAAAATATTTCTTGAATTGGTCAATGATTATGATTATAAATTTCATTATCATCCTGTAAAATTAAAAGAAAAATAGATGATACATTGAGTTGAGAAAATAATTCTACATTAACCATGAGACATATGGAATGTTAGACATTATTTAATTATTTGAAAAAAAATTATCCTATAAGTTAGGGATGCAATAATATCTACTATTTTGTTCTAGGTTTCATTGTAGAAAACATTTTCAAAAATAATTAAGCAATCTCATAAGAAGGATCAATAATTTTAGAAAAAAGTGAAATATGTTAAGAAGGGTAAGTTTTATGACTTTAATATGGATGAAGAATTTTTTTAATTTAGAAAAATAATATGGATGCCTTGGGTTTCTCAGTTGAAGATGTATTTATTGAAAAATTATCATTGTTATCTACTTTATATTTATCTAGGTAGCACTAAAATGTAAAAGGAACATCATAGATATTACTGGTGATATGTAATGAAATGATATATTTTATAATTCACCATGAACTATTTGACTTGTGAGTATGTTAAATTGGAATGATAGTTACCATAAGGGATGCCACAATAATTTCTCATGTTGAAGTGGAAATAGGAAAATATATCAATGAATTTTGGGGTAGGATTTTCAATGATATCATGAGGTAACAATGTGATTTTGGTTTTTCTTGACCAATTAACTTAATTTTCACATTCCTTAAAGTAATAGATGTATTTTCTTTATATCATCTTTCTTGACTGTATCTAAAACATAATTTCAGGTTACGTGGAGTTCCTCTCTATATTGTATTAGACTATGTTCTTATGTTAATAACTTTTTTAAAGGACTTTATAGGTTGCTGGGTACTGAATTAAATTTTAGTATATCCTTCTATCCACAATATTATGGATAATATAAGTGGATGATTCATACCATGGAAGAACTTATTCTTTCATATTCAATGGATTACTAAGAAATTTGGTATTATATCTTTCTTTGGTTGTATTTTCTTATAATAGTAGTTTTCATTATAGTATACAGATGGCACCATTACAATAATTATATGGAAAGCGTTGTTAAAAACCATAAGTTTGGGACAATGTTAGAGAAATAAAGTTGATGGTAGAAGAGATATTATAAGAAATATATGATAAAGGGTATTTGATTCAATTTCATATTAGGATAGTTCCGAGAAGGCATCAAAGTTATTTGAATAACTAGAGGAAATATCATTTTTTGAGGTAGGTGATCATCTAATTTTCAATATTTATACAAGGAAAGTGTTATGAGTTTTGGTAAGAAAGTTAATATACCTATATGTTTCATTGGAACATATTAAATCATAGTTAAATTTCGATTAGTTTTTAACTTATTGGTCTTACCTCTGAGTTTATTTTAGGTAAACAATGTATTTCATGTTTAATGTTAATGAAATATGTGTCTCTTTCATCTCATGCTTTGTGCTGAGAAGTAGTTGAGTTGAAAGATAAAAATTATTATAAGTAAAATCACTTTTATAATCCAAATTGTATAGATAATTTGTTTTAAAATATGGTAATTCATAGGTTAAGTTTTTATGTAAAACCATATGGCGGACGAGGCAACATTGGAATCTAAAAATTATATGAGAGAAATATATCCCCACTTGTTTAATAAGTGTATTAAATTTTGAGGGAAATATTTTTAAAAGGATTAAAGTATTAACAGACTATTTAATGATTTGATAAGTAATTTTCATTTTTATTAATATTAATTGGATAGTTATAATATTTTTAAAAATAATATGTATTTTTTAAATCAAAAAGAAAATAGTTTTTCTAATCCATTTTCGTAAAATGTTTTATTTGAATAAATATTTATAAATTTTGGAATTTGAATTTATTTAAATTAATATCATTTTTCAAATCAATGTATCAAATTTTACTTTAGGAGAAATATTTGAAATTTTTGGATAATAAATATTTTACAGTCAATTGTGAATAATACTGGTCTTTTTAAAACCTCTTATATTTATTATAAATTAAGTAATTTTAGAGTCCTAATATGTTGTGATAATTATTTAATATCCCTTAGGAATTTTTTTTTATGTTGAATACACTTAATTAATTTTGAATCAGTATTATATTGGTTCTTAGTATAAGTTTTCTTTTAAAAAAATGGTTTTTTAATAAGTATTTTAAAATGAAAAATGTTTCTACATTTAAATTAATTAAAATAATACCTATTTATTAATTTATTAATATATTTTATATATTATATATCATTAAATATTATTTTTGTTTCATATAGTAATTACTATTAGTTATATAGTTAATATAAAATCATTTTTTTCTAAAAAATACTCTTCTTAAAAACATGATGTCTCGCTCCATCTAAGGGATTCATATTAAATTAAATTTTGTCACATATAAAAACAAAATTTGGGAAAAATAAATTCATTATTTTGAATAAGATTAATTTTTATTACTTAATATGTTCAGAATAAATCTTGACCAGATTTATTAGTGAGAAAAAAATATTTATTAGAACAATTAATGTAAAAAAGAGTTTACTTAATAGTTAATCTTAAGACATAAGGTGTTAAAATGAACCAAATCATTTACATAACAAATTTATTTTATATTTAAAAATTATCCTTTATTAGATCTATAATTAGCCATTACCATGTGCTTTTTATATGATTAAATTGTTATATGAATTCAATATTTTAAAAACATTACCATTGTGCCACTCACCTCACATTTAAAATTCCACCTCCTCTCCTACACACTTCAAATCATCAAATAAAATTTTTTCATCCACTAATTGCCTGAATTGATTCTAAAATTCACTAAATGTATCTTATAATATTTATTTTTAGCCCAAATCAAACAAAATATTTTATTTTTAGAAAATTAAAAGGAGTTACCCAAAAAAGAAGAATCATTCTCAAATGGGCGTTTTTTTTTCTTTCCTACACCCATATAAATTATTCTTATACCATAATGATATAAAAACACATTATATTTCACAGAATGGTAGTTTTTTATGTTATGTTTTTTAACTAAAACTATAAACAATACCATTATATGGGTTATGAAATCATCATTCATGAGTGTGATAGACTACCCCCCTCGGAAAACAAAGTCATTCCTTTTTCCATTAGAACCTCCCATGATTGACTATGATGATATATATAAATATTATATATAATATATATAACATAATTATAAATATGGAATATATATATCATGTATTATATTTTTATATTCCAAATTGTATTAGATATGATAATGTCGCTCATGTGTAGAGCGGACTACCACCTTCTGAAGCGATGTGATTCATTTTCTATAATATAATATATGGATGTTAATGTGCGTAAATATAATTAATATATGTCATATAAATGAATTAATAATTATATTGATGACATTTTTATCATTTTTTAAATATAATATATCATTTTCTTTCTTACCATTTTACCGAGTGAAAATAAATTAAATAACTGTTCGTAGACGTCTAGACTATTATCTCCTCAAATAGATGTGATTCTTTCTTTCAACATCACACTACAAGAAAGATAAATATAAGTAATTATAATTAAATTATATTTTATTTATAACATAAATACCATTATGGATATATAAAATATTACTTCTTTTCATTACATAATGATCATTGAAATATTGAAGTGTTACCAACTTGTACAAACGACCTACAGTCTCTGTTATCATAACATTTGTTCATTTTTCATAACTATAGTTCATTATTAGTATTGAAAGTATAATTGATATAACAATATATTTTTTATTTAACTATTATTATTTATAATATTTTTAAATTATGACTTCTTTGACCATAGTCATCCAACACAGGTCATTTTTTTCACAGAAGCTGTATATGGTCAAAACATTTAATGTAAACTAAATTGATTAGTTAATTTGGAATTATATGGTAACAAGTGAAATAAAAGAAAGAATAAAATTTAAAAATGTTCCTCATGTATGTAAATAACTAATATAATTTTATTATTATTAATGATAATGACACAAATGTCATGTTGGACCCAAGGTACGGGACAACATCACAATTTCATTTTATTGGGGCATATTTGGATATTATATACAGATAATTATTTATGTGTTGTATATATAATCCCTTTTCAATTTTATATCATAATTTCTCTATTATCATGGTATTTATAATTTTTTTAATGTTAATATTTCACGAGTCTTATTATTTACATGTTTCCCAAGTGGTAAGGGTCTTTTCCTTTTAAAAAAAATACATTTAATATTTTCCCTCAAACTCTTTTTCTCTTCCATTTAAATTTTTTCAAAAATGTTTTTATGAAAATATATATATACATAAAATAATTATAAAATAAATTGTATAAAATGTTTTAATTTTTTTTAATTTTTTCAAAATTAATATTTTTACATGTTTTATACATTAATTTTTTACAAACGAAAAAAGGAATGTCATATCCCTAATCTACACTATAGAAACTAATCCTTCACCATTATGAGAATAATTTTATTTTTTGGATTCTGATTCATTTTATTAATTTTTTCATTCAACTAAATCCCAATTTTATTTTTGTTTGGAGTTTTTTGGAATGAAATTTTTTTTTCAAAATAAAAAGTTTTTTTATATTAAGAATTTTTTTTAGAAGAAAAATCATATTTAGTTATCAAAAATAATTAATTTTATTAGTTTATAAGTATTTTCAAAATGTTTTATAATGTAAAATTCCAAGAATAAAATTGATTTATTCCTTATATTGTACGTGATAATTATACATGATTAATTTTAATTCCTATATATTATTAGTATAACTAATAATATCTTATATATTGGGGAAGTCTAGAAAAAATCGGGTGAGCCTGTTGTAGATTAAAATTTGTCTGCAACCAGATGTACTACAAAGAAAGGGGTAATGTTTCTCTTCTTAATATGAAATAAAAAGGAGGTTATGAATGGGTTTATCATGGAGATTTAATTGGTCTCTAGTTACTGCAGAGAGGGTTTGATAATGGACTATGAATGTGATGCTCTATGTTACTAGGATGGGATTTAATTGATTATTATTGATCTTAAAGGATTTTATTTTAGAAAAATGTATGTGTTTTACGTTTAATGTTTTATTATTATTTTTAAATAACATTGATTAAATGTTAAATATTTTGTTGGCATTCATGATTTCAATAGTCTAATGGATCCCATTATTTTATATATCATACTACTCTTTTTTGTGATAAAACCATGTTTTAGACATTTTTAGTTTAATGGTTTAAGTAATCAGAGAAGTAAACTTGAAATTTTTGTATATTTTTCATGAATGAAAAAAAATATTAATTTTTTATATAGTCATAATAAAAATGGATAATGACCATAACTGTCCGCATTATATTATATGGTTTCATAATGTATGATTTTTGTCCTAATTCTATAAAACTCTAAACCCAAAAGAACCTCAAATTAAAAGAAAGTAGATTCCTATTTAAAACACAATATTATATAATGTTTAATCCTCTCCACTTATTTTTATTCCTAGGTGAATTTCATTTTGGGGGAATCTATTCCATTAGTTTGATTCCCATGACAACATGTTAATAATATGAACATGCCATCGGAGTGAATGTTTTGGGTTGGGGAGCAATTCCTTCTCTTGTACTCTAATCAAACCACGATTTTACATTCTGAGGGTCAAAATATTTCATGTGTGAGGGAATTTCCCACCCATTTTTTTGTCTTTAGGTATTAATTATTTATTACTTTTACTCATTGTTTATATAGTTTCATTATGTTTTTTTCAGGAAAATAGTGGTTTTTATCGGATAGTGGTTACTGCATTGTTAGGGTAGGGTTAAATGAAACCATTTGTTTTCCCACTGTAAAGCATGCATCACAAATTCTGGTTATATAAATACAATACATCATAGAACCTGACCGTATTCCATCTACTAGAAAATCATGTGGCCTCATCTCACTTGGGATAGAGGAACCCATATACATCATTCATGGTTTGATAGACGTTGTAGAATAACCATTCATCAAATCCATAAATTTTGATATATTGACATTTTATATTTTACATTACACTATATTAACCCAAATCATTCTCATTTTCCCAATTTTTACTCCTCCGTACCATGGAATGTTTTCTACTTTATCCTCTAATTTTTGGATTAATGTTTTGAGGGATTCAAGTTTGATTCTTCAACAAGAACCAAATTTAGATCCCCCCCTTCTTCTTTTTCCTGTCTTTCCTTTCCTTTTGTGTTATCTTATCTCGTATGGAATTATTAACCTAGTATGTGTGGAATATTACATGTTTACTGAGGACCGAGATATTGATGGTGTGTTCTTATATCCTTGAGATATCCTCTTTTTTTGTATTATAGTTTCCAACATGTTTCTGTATTTTTTAAGGACAAAGTTAGGTGGTTCTATGTTGTGATATTATTTTATAAGTAAAATGTTCTTTCCTTTATATAAAATTGTTTTTATTGGTTTTCTATGAAAATGGTTGTCTATGAAGGTTTTTGGTGTTAGTAAAACTCTAGATATGGTTGATCCCTATGAAAATGGTTGGAAAATGGATTATTTGGAATGTGATTGTTTGTTCTTTGTGAAAAGGAATTTAATTGTTTTGGAAATATAATTAATAATTTGGGAATGAGAGGTACCTATGAATATTGGATATAGACTAGTATACATGAAAATATAGTTGGGTTTGTCCCATTCTTCCTAGAAGGATTATACTACTTCACTAACTAAATGAGATGATGATTTCATGGGTACCACTAAAACATTAGAGACTACTATATAGGGGCTCAAGAATGAGGGGAGATATGGTTGGGATTTATCACTCTGGGTAAGAGGATTCTATAACTTATGTAATCTATTTATTTATGGGTATTGTAATGTTCGTTGTGTTTTTATTTTCCTAGTTATTGTTATTCTAAAATTTTTAACTTATCTCTTAATGAAAAAACATGTTTCAGAAACTAAAATACTTACCATCATTTAAAGTTAGCACTTTCATTTATCCTATAATGGTTGTCAGTGGATCAGATGGTGGGATACTACGAGGAAATTTAATACACACACTTCATATACCCAATGGGAATATATACATCTCATTTATTTTGATTCAGTTAAAGATAAGGCATGTTATGTGAGTGGTAATAGGTGCTCCTGATAGTGGTGTATTCTTCTGAAAAGTGATGATGGTGGTGACATGGAATGTGTTGAACCTTATTCAATTTGGCGCCCTATGCTCTCTATTATTTAATTTTTTTTCTTTTTTTCATTGGTTTTTTGTGTTAGAATATAAATTGTTTAACTATTTAGATGCACATATATCCCTTGTTTGTCCTCATTATAGAAATCTTGTGTAGTGATTACATGAATTTTTTATTGTTGATTTTTTATTGAGTGTTTTATGACTTCTGATGTGGATGTTGATTATTGTCATGGGAAAATATTTCCCAATGAGTTATGTTATTCCTAATTGCTAGTATCCAACCCATGTCTATTTGGAATGCCCTTCAGGCCATCATATGGTTTGGGTTAGATGTCGAGTTAAATAGTATCCCATATCAGTTCAGGACATAATAGATCTGATCTTATCAAGGATCATAAAGGGGAAAATGTATATTTGAATTGGATTTCCCTTCTTCAAAATCCCCATGATCTTCTTCCATGCTGATACATAAACTACCACATTATATATGACATTAAATTTTTTGTATCATTGATGATTGTCTATATAGATTTTATATTCACTTTTATAGATTTCATAAGATATTTAATTGTATATAACTTATCTATCATATCTTGGATAATAT
The DNA here is from genome assembly GCA_963277665.1 of Viscum album. NCBI lineage: Eukaryota > Viridiplantae > Streptophyta > Magnoliopsida > Santalales > Viscaceae > Viscum > Viscum album. The sequence goes on along the minus strand of OY728159.1, from coordinate 593,902,387 downwards.
TTGGTCCCATAACATACAACTCTATAATTTCATCACTTTATATTATATTCTGAAAATTCTTTATCATGCAAATCCTCATTATTTTCCACTTAAATTCTATAATATAGAAAATATTTTTATAAGAACTCCACATGGGGAAGCTGCCAATATAGACAACCATGGAAACTCACTATACATGATCGTAGAATTTCCTCTCTTGTTTTATTTCTTTTCTTAGTCTACTAATCATTATGTGTGTGATAATAAGCATTAAAACTATCCATTGTATTCAATGGTTGAAAGAGTATTCTTCTGAGCCTCGAGGAAAACCCTGAATCTTGATTAGATATAATAGGGAGTGGTTTTCTACGATCTTTTACCACTTCCCTTATGTATATCATAGAGATATATTCAAGAGATAAATCTTCCATGATAAATATAAAATTCACAGAAATTGTAATGAAATATATTACCAACACGGTTCGTTTTTGATATTTAGATATCTTAGGAATTCATATGGAAAAATCCATTGTTATGTTTTTCCAATTATATAATGGTATGGGATGTGGTTTAGTCATACCCATATACATATATGAAACATCTTTAAATTTTCTTAATACTATGAATATAGACATATGAGCTTATTGGAAGTAGATATTACATCAATTTTTTAATATTTATTACATTATAAAAATGAACACTTGTAGACCAAAATATTTTAGTGTATATGGAGTCATGGAAACACATACAACTATTCCATAGGTAAACTAATTCATTTACCTTTATGTTACTTATAACTATCACCCTTTTAAGTAATATCAATAGTAATAAATTTCGTTAAAACCTAAAGAAATGAAGAATATGAATGGGTGAGCATAGATAATTAGTAATTGTAAACAATGATGATACGTAAGAATAATATCATAATAAGGGTATGAGAAAACGAGAATAAAATTTTAGAACCATACACTATATATCAGATATCATTATATTGATTCATTGAATAAATATTGGTAGTTCTAAAAAAGTGAATAATATTGGAATCAAAATACATAATCAATGAGAGAATAACATTTTCATTAGAGGTAGATTTGTGGAACACACATAATCATTGAAAATATTATTTCAAATCTACCCACCAAGACATTCCTAAAATGCTAGGCTTAGTCTAACCACTAGGGTACCTTCTTTGGGTCAGGGATTACCTCCTGTGTACCCTCTCTAGTGGTTTTGATCTTATCCCATATAACATTTTATCTCATAAAGCTTTAATAATTACCCAATGTATTGTTGGGATATATTTATCCCACTCATATCATCATTAAAATTATATTTATGTGTTCTATAAGATTATAAAACATTCATTAGATCATAACCATTGAAATTAAATCGGTTTCATAAACATATAATCATGTCATAACCTATATAATAGAGGATTTTTTCATAATTAATTCATCATTTCATAATATCATAACACATAGAATAGATGTACGTTTCGTAAAGATTCATTTAATAACCAATAAAAGTGAAATGGGATTTATAAACCTCTTTTCATGATAAACCATTCATAGAAATAATAATAATGGTACCCTTAGTTTATATCACTCTAAAATTATAATGTATATCAAAGGACATCAATTTATATTTTGAATTAATTTTACAAATAAATAAAAATTATTTTTTATTTTGTAATATACATTTTCATTTAAATTATCATTTTAAAAAAAAAATTTCAAAATCCTTTTAATTGAATATAGCCTTGAAATATCCTAAATGATGAATTAAAATTTACATAAAACCTTTCCTGTAGAAAATATAAATTACTCTTTCAAGACATACTTTTAATACATAAATCATTTTGAAAATATTTTTCATTCAAAATTACCTTCAAAACATATAAGTGAATATTAAAATATAATAATGATCATTATAGAGGAATATTTTTTACATTCCATACATATTAAAATAAATATTATTTTAGCTTTTTTAGAAATATCCTAACGAGGTTTGTTTTGAAATTTCCCTTAAAATTTATTTTAAAAATAAAAATTCAGGAAGTCAAAAATAGATAAAAATAAATTTTAATAATCATAAGATTTTAATGAAAGGTTTTTTAAATTTTTTAAACAATTTTTTGGAAGAAAATAGATTGCTAGTCAAAGATAGAAATAAAGGCAGGTTTCCTTCAATTATTTTATAATTTATTTTAATTAGAAAATAGTGGAAATTGGTACTAAAAGTATCATGAATATCCATATGAGAAGAAAATTCATGATTTTATTGAGAGGTTAATCCCAATATTTCATCATTGGAAGCATGATTATAAAAAAATCCCAATAAATGATGAGATTATAACCTAAATACATTACCACTATGAAAACATTGAATCATAATCCCTTTGAAGGAATAAAATTAACTAAAAAATAAAATATCATGAGGACAAATAAATTCAAGATATTATATGATAAGGGGTTGTAAATTCACCCCACAAAAGAAACTAGTGGTTAATTTTCTTGTCTCCCAAAAATAAAGGAGAAACTAGATATCTCTTAATGTAATACTTGACATACTTCATAAATATTCAAACCTAATATATAATATATATAAGTTTATTATACATCTATTACAGAACTATAATTATATGTATCTAACGATATATGATTTACTTGTATCCTATTATTTCCCTCTTATTAACAATTATTTGTTAACACATGGTTTAGGTAATAACACTTTGTTTTTTGGAAATTTTTTTATTTGTAATTTTTGGTCATATTACTAGGATCATGTTTATATAATCTCTAGATTAATAATCATAGAATAATCATCAAATTAATTCATCAATAATATTTTTAAGAAAAATCATGAAATATTGAATTGATAAACAGATCTTGTAGCGATCATAGAGATCATAGGTCAAACATAAACATGAGCAACAATTCCATTTTCCAATTATCATTATGGAAATGAGGTAAGTAATATATTATAATTACATAATGATCATAATTTCATAAATACCATTTTAACTTATTAGGTATACTTACACATTTCATCAATGTGGTATGGTGATGTAAAGAGAGTTTCATCGATATGTAATAGTGGTGGTGCCCACAAACATGAAATATGTTATCATATTTTATAATAAGATAAGGTGTTTTAGTGGGACTAATATATATAGGGATTAGTTTTTACTCCTTTCTCTCATAATAAAATTTATAGAAATACCTTCTTATTAACGTTATATTCTAGATTGTATCAACATTTATAATCATAACATTTATATCAAAAAAAATTAGAACTTATACATTTTGGATTAGATCAAACCTTAAATAAAATCTCATTATCTATCATATAACCTAATAGAATTATTATTACTACAATTATATAGAACATATAGAAGGATTAAAAAGTTACCATATAAATTATAAAGATAAATCCATAGTTTTAGGGGAATTAAACTACATGAATGTGTTATACCAATCACCATTAAAATCGTTTGAATGGGATCTTCTAATATTCTCTAGGGTTTAAATTGTTCCCTCAGTTCTAAAACTCAAATCTATATCAAGGTCTTAATGAAGACAATGTCAAAATAATTAGTTAACTGTTAGATCCTAGACAAATACAATTAAATGTGGTACTCCATGAAACCTCTCCACAACCTCAATATATATCGACTAAAAATTATCCCAAGAGAAATAATATATGATATAGGATATGATTTATGACGTTGTACGATGATCTACTAAAAACCATGAACGTTGTTCCATTTATATTTTTTGGGGTGCCTCACGACAAAACCCATGGTGATGTCTTCTAATTTCATTTTTGGAATGGATAATGGTTGTAGAATCCTTATAGACCTTTTCCTCATAGCCTTGACATGTTTAATTACTAATCATCAAGATACATACTAGAAATATCTCTCTTTATGTATCCCCAAAAAATAATATTTAAGATATGATAGTGGTATGTTCTATACCAGTTTTCCCACTGGTTTTGTGTTCTAGTCTTGCGGCCTTTTCAGATGAAATATTCTATTGCTCAGCCTATGGGTTATCCTTTTTACAAAGTTATATTAATAAATACATTATTAAATTAAAATAACCCATAATTAACCTAAAATAAAAGATAATATAAATCGTAATGTTTACCAATACCTTTAAAAATATGTCCGTAAATGGCATTCCTCCGAAAAAGTGAATGATTTTATATCCATTAATGTTTCTTAAAATATCATTATTCTTGATAAACTATCATAACATAAAACCTAAGTTGGGCTATCTAACACTTTTAACTTATGATCATTCTCAACTTATATACCCATTATAGAGTCCCTACATCATAAGATAATCTTACATGGATACAAATTTTCATCCAAAAATAGAGCAATCCTTATATGATTCATGTCTCTTACAACCAAAATACCATTTGTACAAACCATTAAAACATAATCCTTGAATTAAAATATATAATTAATTTAATACTTTATCATAAATTATTGACATGAAATAGGTCCTTTTTAATCTATATTTTATTTATTTATTCACATAATTGAGTTGGATAATGACCATATTCCCTACATATAAGATATTGAATGCCTCGATAATTTTTCCCTTTTTGTCCTTCATTTCGACACATATAACATCTTCCCCTCCATATGATATATTCTAATGGGTTCTTATTAAAAAATCATTAACATGTAGGAATCTATATCTTTATTCCTATGTGTTTATTACCACACAAACATTCATAAAAGTTCATATTCCTTTCTTTTGATGCTTTATAAATCTCATCAAATTTCATGTTTTTAGTCGTCTATGGATATAGATAATTATGAATAATCATAATAAATATGATATTCATCGTCAAATTTCATTACTCATAGTCACATAATTTTCCATTAGATTCACAGTTATAATTATTACATCTTTTTCCAGCCATTGATAAAAACCAAAAGGCATACTATGTAAAAATAAATTATTGTGGAAATTCAAAAAATCATGAAAATCACTTGTATTTTTTCCAAATCATGATGAATTTTTTTTAATCTCTAAAACAATTGTTTTATTCTATGTTATTCCTAGTCATCATATATTTAAATCCATCATGGTGGTTCATAATGAGTATGTAAAGTTCTATAGAATATCCCCTGATAGTGCCAAACTAGGTTTTCAATAAGTCCCATTGTCATGCACTGGGTGATGATCGAGTCCAACTCAATGCACCCTTTTCAGAGTTATTACCTCAATGTCTCTCTTTGCTAGAGAACATCCACTTTCAGTGTCTAGAGAGTGCTGAAATTACTTTGAAACCACTTGATTGATCCTTTACCAGAATTCCATGAACTTTTCATGTATTTTGAATCATCCTTAGACTTAACCTTAGAGACATACACTTTTGTATTGGTGTAGCCCGGTCGGTTTGAGATTAATGCTTGTCTCTCACAGAGCTGAACGACTAACACTGACAAGAACTGTATTAGTGTGGAATTCATAGTCAACTATATTTTTTCACTTTTGACTTCAATTCGATAGCCATTGTAGGACTTTTGACAAAGGTGGTGGCATTTCACTGTATTGACATAGACCTCATGTTCAAAGAAGTAGATCATTTTCTCCATTTGTAGACCAATTTTTGGGCTAGGGTGTTTAAACAGGAAAAAAATGTAATTTGTGCTCCCGATTATAGTGATAATTTTACCTCTCCATGGACATAAGGACAGTTCTTGAACCACGTAAATTCATTTTGTATTTTGTGTTTTATTTTCATCTACATTTTCATTCATATCTCGTTTCTATCATTGCAACTACTGATGCTTCTAAAACAACTAGTATTAGTGGTGAGTTCATAATTCTCCCAATATGTATATGGATGAAGCTAAAGTGAAGATCGATCACTTCGATTGAACTAACTTTATTTTCTAGATGATGAAAATCAAGGATTGTATTTATCAAAAAAAATATGCACTTTCATCTTATGGGACTGAAGACAACGGACATGGAGCAGTCAGAGTGGGAGTTGTTGGATCTATAGGATCTGAGCGTTGTGTGGTCTAAATTGGAAAATAACATGGAATTCAAAATCAGATAGGAAAAGATGACGGTGGACCTGATGGAATCTCTCATGAATATGTACGAGAAGCCTTCTACAGCAAACAAGGTGAACTTGATGCGGCCATTGATCAACCTGAAAATTGATTGTGGGATAATTGTTGTGGACCACATCAAGTAATTCAACACAATCATAAGTCAACAGAAATTATTGAAGATTGATATTTGTGGTGAGGTATGGGAATTGGTATTATTGTCCTCTTTACCTAATAGTTGGGAAGCAACCGTAATAGCTATAAATAGTGCGTTAAGGAATACCAAACTGCATTTGAGAGATATATGGTACCTAATCCTTAGTGAGGATGTGTGAAAAAGAGAATCAGGCAGATTCTCTGGTTCATCTCTGGACATTGAAGGAAGAGGATGATACCCACAAGGAGACAATTGTAGAGCATGATAAAGGTCAAGAGGGAAAAGGTGAGACATAGAAAATGGGGCCGATCCTACCTACTAGACAAGTAGAAAGAAAGAGAATGTCATGTAGGAGTGTAGATAAAAATGTTAGGACCTTGAAACCAGTGGAGAAAACACAGAGGTTGAAAGAACTAATTATGTCATTCTTTTGAGTGTGGATAACCCAATGGAGTCTTGGATTTTAGACTCTGGGGTGTCTTTCCATTCTACATCGAAGAAGGAATTTCTGGACAATTACATTTCTAGAAATTTTAGCAAGGTACATCTTTCTTATGATGATCCCTAGAAGATTGTAGACAATGGAGATGCACAGATCAAGACCAATGGTCTGAGATTTATGGTTCTAGAAAATGTGAGGTACATCCCTGGTTTAAGATGAAATCTCATTTTTATGGGACAATATGATAATGTAGGGTTGAGCACCATAGTCACTTGTGGTGCATGGAAAATCACTGAAGGAGCTATGGTCAATGCATGGGGATAAAATAATGGCACACTTTACAACATGACTAAAAATTGTATGGACCTAGCAGAACCACTCAATCCTGTAGGAGATTTATAATGATGGCACAACATGCTAGGCCACAAGAGTGAAAAGGGGACGAAGGTGATGGAAATAGAAGGGCTACTAATGGAGCTAACATCATTGGAAGTTGGCCTATGTGATGATTTTATATTTAGAAAGAATAAGAAGGTGTCTATTTCAAAAGGAGGTGGAACACCGAAGGCTAGGAAGTTGGACAAGGTGAACATAAATGATTGGGGGCCTTCACCAGTACTTTCCCTTTGAGGGTCACAATACTATGTGATAGTCATCTAGGACTCAACAAGGAAGGTATGGGTTTACAATTTGAAAAGTATATCGGATGTGATTAAGATGTTTCAAAAGTGGAATTTCATGGTGGAGAATGAGTCAGGATCTATGCTAAAATTCAAGAGGTCTAACAATGGTGGATACTATGGTAGTTAAGAGTTTAGAGAATTATATTTTGATAATGGAGTTCGGTGGGAGAAGATAATTCCAGGTACACCATAACAGAATGATGTGGAAGAGAGGATGAATAAGATGTTGAATGAACATCCTAGAAGAATGATGTTACACTTTGGGTTACCCAAAACCTTCTAGGATGATACAGTAAATATGGGACCATATCTAGTCAATAGGAGTCCATCTTTTCCAATGGGAGAACGTCTACCCGAGGGGATCTAGTTAGTGGATGTGGTAAGACTCTCACATTTATGAGTCTTTGGCATTATGGAATATGTTTATATTTATGCTAATGCAAGAGACAAGCTTGATGCTAAGTCCAAGCTATGTTCCATTATCAGCAATGGTGCTGATGATTTTGGCTATTTCTTTTGGGATGATCTCAAGTAGATGGTCATCAAGATCCAAAACGTGGTATTCAATGAAGGTGTCATATACAAAGATCGTCATGTAGATAATGAAGAAAATGAGAGCATCAAATTAGAGTGAAAATATCAAGTGGGTCTTGAAGGTATATATGAGCATGAGAGATCTGAACCTGTGGAACCTACTGCTCTTGTGGAGTTGTGGAGATCAACAAGGGTGAGATGGCCTATGAAAGGTACTCACCATCACTAGATTATATATTATTGACTGGTGGTGGAGAACCAAAATGCATTGAAGATTTATTGCAGCTGAAGGAGTTGTGCAACTCGGAGCTGGCTATAAATGATAAGATTTCCTCATTGCGTGATAGCAACACTTGTGAGTTGACACCTCTTCCAATAAGAAAGAAAGCATTGCTGAATATGTGGGTCTATCGATTCAAGGAAGAGCGTGATTGAAATAGGAGGTTTATGGAAAGGATAGTGGTAAAAGTTTTCCAATAGAAGGAGGGAGTGTATATCACTGAAATATTCTCACTTGTAGTGAATATTGACACCATTCGGGTGGTTCTTAGCATTGTGGCATCAGAATAATTGCATCTTCAAAAGATTGATGTCAAGACATATTTCTTTCACGGATATTTGGAGAAGGATATCTACATGTATTATCCAAAAGGGATATATAGAGTATGGGAAGGAAGACTTGGTGTGAAAACACTAAAACAACTTGTATGGGCTGAAGCAGGCACTCATACCACGAAACAAAATGTTTGATGCATTCATGACTAAAAATGATTACATAAGATGTCGCATGGATCAGTGTTTCTACATAAAATCTTTTGGTGATGATTATACTAAATTGATTCTGTATGTGGATGACATGCTCAGTGCAGGATCATGTATGTAGTGGATTAATGAGTTGAAAGGGAAGTAGGGTGAGGAGTTTGCAATGAATTATCTTGGAGAAGATGGAAAGATCCCAAGGATGAAGATCATGAGAGATTGCATAGCTATAACATTGATGTTGTTAAAGGCTAATTACATTGGAATGGTTATGAGAATATACAGTATGGTGTAAGTAAAGGTAGTATCTATTCCTCGGGTGAGCCATTTAATACTCTTAATGGAGTAATCACCAAAGGTGGTATAAGAGGTTGAGTACATGGAAAAAGTTATATACAAATAACATGTTGGAAGCCTGATGTATTCCATGGTCTATAATCGACCTTACATCACTCATGGAGTGGGAGTTGTGAGCTGGTATATAGATAACCCTTGAAAGCAACACTGGGAATATTTGAAGAGGATGCTGAGGTATATAAAGGGCATCAAGGAGGTATCCTTGTGCTTTGGGAAAGGAGATTCATTACCAGGGTATTTGGATGCTGGCCATGGAGGAGATATCAATAGTAGGAGGAGTACCATGGGTTATCTCTTTACATGTGGACGAACTGAAGTAAGTTGGATATCACAATTGTAGAAGGTGGTGGATTTATCCACCATAGAGGTAGAATACATTACTGCAATAGAACCTGGAAAAGAGATGGTTTGGTTGAAGAACATAATGGATGAATTGGGAAGAAAGTGGGAGGATAATGTATTACACTTTGATAGTTATAGTGCTATATATCTTTCAAAGAACTCGGTATTTCTTTCCGGGATGAAGAAAATTCAGTTGAAGTACCATTTCATCAGAGGATAGATACTTGATAGGTTTCTGACATTTCAGAAGATTTGTGGAACCAAAAATCTTGATGGAATGTTGACAAAGCTCATTGTGATACAGAAGTTGAGTCATTGTTGTGCCTCTGTTGGACTCCAGTGATGAATGAAGGATGAGAGGAAAAATAAGAAAGGACACGATGGGAGCACAAGAGGAAAACAATTTGTATTTCATGAGTTTCCAGGTTGAATTGGATGTTGTGAATGGAAAGCACGCCACTGGTGAGTGAAGAAGAGGATGAACTCTGATTAAGTATGTTTTCATTAATCAATTACAATGAAGCATAACAGTGCAGATGATCAGGCACCAAGTGGGAGATATTTGGATTGGTGTAGCCTAATCCGGTTGGGCCAAATTTTTGTGTCCCACATGCAATTTTTAAAAAGTTGGTCAGCTTTCTCTATAGTGATGTGGACCTCTTGTTTGGAATAATGGATCGTCTTCTCTATATGTACACCATTTTCTTGGATAGGGTTTCCAACATAAAAAAACATTGTAATTTGTGTTCTTGGTTATAGTGAGAATTATAACTCTCCTTGTATGTAAGGATTATTCCTGAACCACATAAACTTGTTGTGTTCTAGAGGTTTTCTTTTCTTCTATATTATCTTTAGTATCACATTTTTATCATTATGACTCACAAAAAGTCCACAACATACCTAGTCATATCTGTAGATATACCCCTAAGTATCTTACTAACATCTTATCATCCTAGTTTCCAAAAGATAATAAAATCAATCTCCGATACTAACTATAGTTACTCGAGCTTACATACATAGATATTAAATCATTTTTTATGAATATTCGTTACATTATAAAAACACATGTCTAAGGACAATAATATTTTAGTGTCGGTGGAAACTTTGAAACACAAATAATAGGTCCATAGGTAAAGTACATCATCTCCCACTATGATCGGCATATCTGTCACACTTCTACTACATATAACATGTGGTAAATTATTTCGTATCCTATGGGAATAAAAAATAAAAAAGGGAGAGATCTAAATCTAAATTAGGGTAAACAAGTGAGAAACTAAAAAATTACATGACCATAAGGGTATGATTACATGATTATAACAATTTATATCCAAACACTATATATCCAAGAAAATAATATTTTGTCTTGGAATAAATATTGCATGTTAATAAGACAAGATAAATTTTGTAATCAATGAGCATGATCTATAAATGCATAAATTTATAACAAGACGTTGATTTGTTCCATAAACTTAAGCATAAAAAATATTGTTTCACAGATACCACTAATAAATTCATTACATTTTAGGTTTGGGATAACAATCCTTGTACCAACTTTAGGCTTTGGATGGTCACCTGTTTACTCCCTTTTAGGCTTCATATAACCTCCCATATAACTTTTGATCTCAAATAATATTAATAAATACCAAATTCATTAGAGGGAGACATTGGTCCCACCCATATCATAGTGAATACAATATTTATGTTTTCCACATGATCAAAAAAAATCACCGTATCATAACCCAAGAAATTAAATTGATTTCATATATATTTTATCATATCATAATATTTAGAAAAGGGATAAGATTCATAATTTCATCATAGAATAACCTTTGGTAATGAATCAGTTTTCATAAGAATATCATCATGGTATAACCCATGGAAGATAATCGAGTTTCAAAAACATATTTTAATGATAAGTCATTAATAGAAATAATAAATATGGAATCCTTGGTTTGTATCCCCCAAAAAAATATAAATTACATCAAAGCATGTCATATTAGATATAGAATTGGTTTTAACGATAAATAAATTGGAATTTCTCTTGAGGAAGATAAAATTTCGTTCAATATAACATTTTAAAACTACAAAAAATTTCAAATTCCATTTCTATAAAAATAGACATAAAAAATCTAAGGGAATATTCAAAATTCATTTACAAAATTTCTTGAAGAAAACATGATTTTTTCTTTGAAAAAAAACATTTCAAAATAGAAATCGTATTTAAAATATTTCCCTTTTAAAATAATAATGAAAAATTATAGTAGATACATCAATGAAAATAATTGTCCTGATAGTGGGAAATTTTATTCATATCGTACATTTTAAACTAGAGATTCATTTCAAATTTTTAGTAAAAAAAATGGGAATTACTTTGAAACTGATATAATTATTCCATCCAAACAAATTTAAAAAAATTTAAAACGAGTAAAAAAATCATTTAAAATTCATTGGATAACAATAAAAAAGTTTTGAATCATTTTTAGGAAACATGGTTTTCGTTGAAAATAGATTTACAACTAAAGAGAAATTTTTACATATATTTTGATAAAAATATTTTCTCAATTAATTTATGTACCAAATAGTATAAAAAATGCACTAAAAAATTCATTAATAACCATAGGATGTGAAAATAATGAGTTTATTGGTAGTTATATCATAATATTACTTCATTGGAATAATGATCATAGTAAATATCAATAAATGATGGGATTATAACATAAAATATTTACCTCTTTAATAACATTTAATCATAATCCGCATAGAGGAATAACGTAGATTGAAAAAAAAAATAATGAAGACATAGAAATTTGTGATATTACATGTCAAATTGGATTTACATAAACCACAATAAAGAAACAAGTTTTTATTTCTAATATGCCTCCCAAAAATAGGGAGACATGAAATCCCAAGACATAAGTATCGACTTCTTCTAGACTTGTTTGAAACATTCTTTTACTAAATATATGTTTGTCATACATCTATTAAATAACCATAATTATATATATTATATGATATATTGTTTATTTATTTTCTTATTCATCATGTTTATTATAAATTCATTATTAAAATCACACATTGGTTAATAACTACTTTGTTTTCCATACATGTTTTGATTTTATATTTTTTCCCTACTACCATGATCATGGTTCCATGGCCTCTAGAATAATAATCATGACATAACTACCATATTTATACGTCTCTAATTACATTGTTTTTTTATTTTCAAAATTTCATTTTATTGTTAACTAGTAATCTCACCTCCAACAAGATTCAAAAAAACCACAAAAATTCAAAATTCAAAACTAAGAGATAAATCAACATGAAAATAAAAAACCCATGTATCAATCCCATCACCACTGAATTTCATTTTCCTCAATTCATGAAACCCCATAGAGAAGACAGAAGCCTACTCAAGTTGAACCTCCTCGTACACCATAGAGAGATGATCTTACACATACAAAAATCTCATTGTAAATTACCATACCACACCGACCAGGGGGAGGGATAAAAAATGAGGCAACATCATATATTCAAGTACCCAATGGTCTCAATAGTGATCATGACCTTCACTATGACAAAATATTCCTCCTTCAAATCAAACACCATTGGAACCTTGAACAAGATATAATGACTCCATGAACAAAGAAGGATAGGACAAAACAAGCATGAACATTTATATTTGTAAAAAAATTACTCTTTTAGGAAAAATCATTAAATATGGTTTTGAGAAATGTAATACATTATGATAATGGAGTACGTACTCTTGAATAACATTATTGTTTTTCAGCCATCATTATGGGATCCAGTAAAGTAAAATATTATCATTAAAGAATGACGATAGTATAATTAATAAAATATTATTTCATTAAATATACTTACATAAATAATACACATAGTTTGGTGATTTATAGAGGGTCACGTCGCTTCTTAAAGGTGATTGTCCACACATACAAGAATGAAGTTGTCACGACCCGTCCCTCGGGGCCCGTGCCGTGACTACCCCAAACCCTCCTTTTATAGGCCAGGGGCTGGAAACTAGAACTAAAGGCATAATTCCCTAAAACTAGGAAGTCCTTGCCTATATAAAGTGTAAGCACACCCAATATAGCACACAACTAGATACGAAACACTACGAAAACTGTATTACCAAAAGAGAGTGTTGAAAGTAATGGTGCTGGAATATAAGCCCAATAGGAAAGTACAAGTACCACTGAAAAACATGTACAACAGAAGAAAGGTAAAATAGTTGTTGGTTCATCCTCTGGAAGTTCTACCTGAAGGGTGGGTAACGATAGTGTCCTTAGTAATCCACGTCTGTCTGTCTCCTCCATGTACCGACTCATCGTAAGGTCCATCTCCAGGTACGGACCATTCCTAATAGTCTCAGCCTCAATCATCGTTGTTCGTCATTTGTATCCTACAAAACATGGAGCGGGCATAACCCATGAAGGGGTGAGTATAACAACACTCAGTAGGGACCTGAGACCCTCAAGGTATCTCAAAATTCTCCAAGGACAAACCACATTGTGTGAAATCAACTGATAACCCCACTTTTGTATGTTCCCATACATATACCTAAGTTATCAAGTAAACCATCTCAATCATGAGGATAACACAAAAGTTACAGACTCAGCTCACACAGGTATACAACATACATAGAGTGTAAGAGATGATTAGATGTAGCCACTAAATAATCTATTCTGTCGAACCCACACAGGATCCAGGAACAGAAATCAAAGCAATCGAACCCACACAAGATCTAGTAACAGTTTTTAGTGTTGTCAAACCCACACAGGATCTAAGAACAGTAGTCAGAGATGTCGAACCCACACAGGATCCTGGAATAGTATTTAGTGCTTTCAAACCCACACAAGATCTAGGAACAGTAGTCGGAGCTGTCAAACCCACATAGGATCCAGGAACAGTGGTCAGAGCACAGCCTGCCATAGGGTTCTGCAAAAAGCATGGCTGATTCCAGGAGGGTCTGATCCTCAATCCAAAAGTCTATTCATAAACTTCCACGAAGTCCCACATTGAGGTATCCAAAAGATACATCTTTCCAAAAGTAACCCAACGCGAAAGACGGTGCATCAATCGGACACCCGGTCTGAGAGTTATTGGCATTTCTATTCCGAGGGACAGGTTGGATTTTATGTTTGATCCAACCCAGCCATACTCTAACTATGTCCAATCCTTGATTAGGGTACATCAAAGATACCATCTCCTTCCAAGGTTTATGTCTCCGCAGATGGTTCATCATTCAGATTCATGTAGCTCAAGTGACGGTCAAATGAATGGAAACAGGTCAAACGAGTACGGGTCTGGTCCAGCCCAGTCGGACCGACCCGGCCCAACATAGGTTCGGATAGGGATCCAGCCTGGTCCGCGGGTCCGACCCGGCCTGCTAGGGTGGCCGGCCCGTGTGGTCAGCCCGGACCATGCAGGGTCCGGCCTGAGCGAGGCCTGTGACTGGCAGTCGTGGGGTCCTCTATAGCCTCGTCCAGAGGGGTGGTCATGCCCCCTGGAATCATGAACAACCTTATCTGTTTGGGGGGTTCAAACCGGCGCCAGGTGGTGTCAGTCAGGGTCACATGGGACCCATGCAGTGGGGACCTGCTGCACCCGGCTGGCTGAATGGCCAGCTACACCCGCACGATGGGGTTGCGTCATGCCTCCTCCGGTGCCCCGGTGCCTTGAGCCACTGGTTAACTTCACGGCCGACCTTGTGTTGGAAACTGTAACACTATTGCGGCCTCCTTTTCTTCCACCACACGGCGCGGTTGCGTCTCTCCTTCCCCAGAAACCCAGCAGCAAGAGCCACAGGTTTTCTTCATGGTCGGGCTTGTGTCGGCCACCGATGCACTACCGCAGCTAACTCCTCCTCCAGCGGCACGGTTATGCCACCACTGTCCACACGGTGATGTTTTTTGGTTCCATCCACCGGTGAACATTTTTTGTGTCACTGAATGAGTTATGGTGGCATGATTCTCATTCTGTAAGTATATGTGCACTCCTATTGATGTTTCCTTTGATCCACATCCATTGTTGATGAGTATCACTCATTCCGAACTCATTCCGCATTGAGCGTCAAATTCCACAAAGAAGGAGGAGGGGTCGGGTTGTGTTTATTCAAATTGCACCCTTTGCATTAAGATGATAGCATGCGGTTTCAAATAATAAATATCGATGGAAAACGAAGAACGTGCAATAATTAAAAAATCATGGACCCCTACCATTGATCATTGATCATCTACGTCGGCGCAAGAAAGTGGACTCTGATTCGTTGATGTCGGGAAAAAAGATGAAGAAGTCGTGGATGACGCCTTCAGAATTATTCAAAGATGATGCTTCCTCCCTTGTTCTAGTAAAAGATCAAAGAAGAAGATGTTGATCGTTGGCGAATGAAGTGTTCTTTGTTCTTCGATGGTCGTTCTTTGTTGGGAGAGAATAAGTTTCTCCATGTTCTCTTCCAACACCTCTCCCAACAAGGGAATTACCAATATAAATTAAATTAAGGATTAATAATTTAATTTGAATCGCACCAATAATTCAAGAGGTGATTACATAATATATTAAAAAAAGTGGGCACCATTAAGTAGGGAGATCAAGAGGTTTCTCCCCTCTTAAAGGGGAGTTCAAGAGGTTTTAACCTTGGGTGGTCCCCACCAAAATAAACATGAAGAGGAGGTTAGTATTGGGTGGGAACCACCACCATAACCATTCATGGGAGGTTATGGTGTGTTATTTCCCACCTTTAACTTCCACATGGAGGATTAAACCAACCAAAATTGAAAATAAAGCTACAAATTTATTTTTATTTAATTTATTCGTAAAAACAAAAAAACTAACTTTCATTCTCAACCTAATGTTGTCGAGGTGAAAGTGTTCTTAAGTGAGTATTGGCATTGTGAGTTTAATGCTGTCCTCATATTTCAATTCTGAGCACCGGTTCAAGAGTTATAAAAACCCACTCGTATGTTTACTGAACGTACCTGAACAAAACATCAAAAATTGATTCTGAGCATATCGGGCCTCGGAATCATGTACCATCATTTTTCGTGGACTCATAAAATTATCATGTATCTAAGAAAAAAATTTCCATGGAATTTTTGGGTATTTACATTCTCACCAACTCAAGGCCTTACGTCCCCGTAAGCTACAACTCGAACTAAGGGAAGGATTGAGGGTTATGAGCACGCATCTGAGCCTCCCTCTCCAATGTGCTCTTCTGAAGAATCATGTGCTGCCACCGAATTCGCACCTGTGGTATCGAACTTCCACATAGGACCCACTCTTTTCGATCCCCAAAATCTACTAGAACCTCCATAAAAGTCACCCCATCGTCGATGTCCAGATCTCCATGGCCGATGATGTGAGAAGGGTCGGGCACGTATCTCCTCATCTAAGATATGTGGAAGATTTCGTACACCCAGTGCATCTGAGGAGGAAGAGCTAAGCGGTAAGACACATCACCAACTCTGCTAAGTACCTGGAAAGGTCCGATGAACCTTGGAGATAACTTTACTCCTTGGCCAAATCTCCAAAAACCACGTCGAGGAACGACCCGTAGAAAGTCATGGTCGCTATCCTCGAACTCTAGAGGTCTATGTATCCTATCAGCATATGACTTCTGTCTACCCTATGTAGTCTTCATCCACTCCTGGATGATCTGTACCTTCTCCGTGGTAGCTCGTACCATCTCTGGTCTCACTACTGCTAGCTCCCCAGGGTCAGTCCAGAATAAGGGCGATTTGCAAGGTCTCCCATATAACGCCTCAAAAGGTGCCATCCCAATGGTTGAGTTATACCTGTTGTTGTATGAAAACTATACCAAATGTATGTTATCCTCCCAACTACTACCGAAGTCATGGAAAAATGCATGGAGAAAGTCCTCGAGGGTCTGAATGGTCCACTAACTCTGGCCATCTGTTTGAGGATAGAAGGCGGTGCTCAGATGATGTTGATTCCTGAAACCCTCCTATAACACCTTCCATAGTCAGGATGTAAGCTTTGCATCACGATCGGAGAAAATAAAATAATTTACTCCATGTAGCCTCACAATCTCCTGCATGTAGAGGTGTCTCAAGCTGTCTTCTGAACCCTACTCTCTGATCGGTAAGAAGTTGGACGACTTGGTGAGTCGATCAATGATCACCCAAATCGAGTCGTGACCCCTGGATATACGTGGAAGCCCTGTCACGAAGTCCATGGATATCCCATCTCGCTTCCACTCTCAGACCTCTAAATTTTGAACCAAGCCTGCTAGTACCTGGTGCTCTGCCTTCACTTTCTAACAAATGAGGCACCGATAGACAAACTTCACAACTGCCTTCTTCATCCCCGGCCACTAGTGCTGTCATTGGAGATCTTGGTACAACTTCACCACTTCTGGAGGTACCGCTAGTGGGGATTTGTGGAACTCCCTCAAAACATCCTCCTTAAGTGACACGGGCACCATAGTATATCCTCTGATGATGATTACGTGCTCCCCACCATCAGAAAATCAATCTGGTGCCTGCCCTGTGGATATTTGAGCACGTCATGTCTCGCAGTCAGCGTCGCCATGTATTTCCACCCTAACTCACTAATGAAGAAGAGGAGTGACTGTATGAGACTGAAAAAAAGCCGCTCCATCTCGGTTCACAATGGATATTTATAAAGTGGCCACCTACTCCGTCGCATTTCCTAGAATCTATATACCAGATCTCCTACGGATTGAATCTGCTACAACATTCCCTTTTACAACAATATAGAATATATCAATGTCATAGTACTGGAGTAACTCAAGACAATGTCGTTGTCTCAGGTTCAGGTCTATATGGGAGAAGATATACCTGAGACTCTTGTGATCAGAGTGAATTGTAAAACGCTCACCCATCAGATAGTGTTGCTACATCTTCATGGTGAAGACCACTGTTTCTAACTCCAGGTCATGGGTAGAGTAGTTCTACTCGTGATGTCAAAGCTACCGAGAACCATGCGCGATCACTACTTGCTCCTCCATCAGGACACACCTGAGTCTGGTCCCTGATGTGTCGTAGTAGACTACATACCCTAATCCTTCCTCTGGAAGCCTCAAGATGGGGCACTAGTCAGCCTCTGCCTCAGCTCTTGAATTCTCTACTGCCATCTCTCCAACCATATGAAGGGTTTCCCCTTATTTGTCAAGGCTAATAGTGGTGCTATAACTCTGGAGAAATCTGATACGAACCTCCGGTAGTATCCATCCAAACCCTAGAAACTCCATTCCTATGTCACTCCTGGGTGGCTCCGAAGAATGTTCCACCTCAATGATCGTTGTATCCACTGCAAATACATCCTCTGAGATGACATGTCCCAAAAAGTGAACCTATAGGATCCAAAACTGGCACTTCGAGAGCATACCATAAATCTGGTGCTCTCGGAGTGTGTCCAGTACTACCTGCAAATGATAGGCATGCTCCTTCACAGTAGTCGAGTAGATCAGAATGTTGTCGATGAAGACTACGACAAATCGATCGAGGTATGTTGGGAAGATCCTATTCATGTGTCACATGAACACTACTAGAGTGTTGGTCATGCCGAAAGGCATAACCATGATCTCTTATTTGATGTACCAACATCTGAAAGATATCTTCTACACATCCTCATCTCAAACATTGAGCTGGTGATAGCTTGATCTGAGGCATATCGTTGAGATCCAGCGAGCTCCCTTCAACTAATCAAATATATCGTCAATCCTCGGGAGTGGGTATTTGTTCTTCACAGTCACCTAGTTCAGGCAACGGTAGTCAACAAAAAGCCTCAAGCTTCCATATGCCTTCTTGGCGAACAGAATTGGGGCTTCCCAGAGTGAAACAATGGGCCAGATGAATCCCTTCCCCTACAAGTCCTCCAGTTGTACCCACAGCTCACGAAGCTCAGTGGGATCCATCCGTTATGCTGGTGTAGATATCAGTGCTATCCTAGGGTACAGTTCAATGTAGAATTCCACCTCTCTGTGAGGAGGTAGACCTGGGACATCATTATGGAAAACATCCTCGTACTGGTCCACCACTACCGGATAAGTCAGACTCTCCGCATCAACTGCTCTAAGGGTAAGGCAAGCCAACTGATGAGTCATCGACTGCACCCTCCTCTGATTTTATTTGTCTTGTGCTGTTAAGGCTCCCTTCTTGCCGGTAAAGGTAAACCTAGTCCCATCCAAGTGGATAAAACACACTTTTTTCGTAATACAGTTGATCTAAGCATGGACTATAGATAACCAGTCCATACCCAATATGACATCGTAAGGCCTAGATGCCTCTACTAGGAGATCCCAGCTGAAACTCTCACCTCCTAGAGTAAGATCACACTGCTAGCCCCAGTGCATAATCGTCAAATCTACTCCTGTAAGAGTGTCCAATTGTAAGGATCGAGCCAACGGCTTCGTCAGAATCTCTGAGCTCTGAATGAGGGTATTGTCAATGAAAAAGTGAATTTTGCCTATATCTATAAGAACTGTAGCTATGGAAGAGTATACATAGATCGTACCTCTAATCATCTCCGAAGAACCATGGTCATAAACCTCAGCTGCCTGAAGCTGAGCTCTCGCTTGTCCACCTACTCCCAGTGGTCGGGGTGGACATCCTGGTGGAGGTGGCAGTAATACCTAGAAATGTCGTCCACCGCCAGCTGCACGAATAGCTCCTCGGCCGCGTTCACCTACTCCCTGCTGACCACCTCGATCGAACCTATGCCTCTAACTGAGAGGTCCCTCAAATATCTACTAATCATCCAAACGACGATATGGACAGTCAGGAGCCATGTGACCCTACCCGTCACATGTGAAACACTACCTATTCATCGAATGACAGGCTCTATGTCCTGTTCCTCGCACAACTAAACCCATGCCCTCAGGTAATCCACCAGATGGTCTGGTCTGCTTGGACCTTTGTGACATCTGTCTGCTTCTAGCTGCATAAGACTCCGCTACATGATGCTCAGTGGTGGGTCTCACTACTGGTGACTGCTCATCAAGGAAACTCTACACTAAGAGGGCTCTCTACAACACCCTCGCCTATGTCGGGATGCTGAGGGAGATCATCGAAGCCCTGATCTCTCTACTGATCCCCTACTCGAAGGTCCATGCATTGATGAATGGGTCATGCACCATATCTATGGAGTAGTGTGAGAGGTTGGTGAACCTCACTGAGTATTGTGCCACCATCATCTTGTCCTATGGTATATGTAGTAGCTCATCTATCTGTACTACACGTATGGTGGCTGGGACAAACTCCGCCAGAAATAGGCCTGAGAAGTTTGCCCAGAGATGTGTCACCTCGTTATGCACATGGAGAATCAAGCTCCACCACTACCTGCTGCTGCCTGAAGGAGACTTGCGGGAAGGATCACAATAAGGTCTGCTGGTGTCCCAACTAGTCTGGAGACTCTCTCCATATCCTCCACACAATCCTCAGCTTCCTAATGGTCTATCTCTCCCTTGTACCTGGGTGGCCTATGGTGCTGAAACTCATGCAACGCGCTCAAGTGGCGTGCACTCTCTGCTTTTGGGGCTGGTGGCATTGGTGGCCCAACGGGTAGTGGTACCACTAGTTCCTCCACCATAATAGGGCCCTACACCAAGGCCTCATCACTCGGTGGGCTGCCATCTCGTACAATGTCTTGAACCCTGGCTGGGTGGCTGTGAGGAGGCATCCTCTAAGAAACAGGTGCGCCATGGTTAGAATTTTATACCTGGTGATCTGACTCAAAGAGATCACAAAGAAAACTCTTCAAATAGACACACAATTAGTGTTTTCATGCACTGAGTCAGAAATCAGAAGTCAGGGTCCCGGTGTATGGATACGTCGGCCGCCGCACCAACAATGGACTCTGTGAACTCAAAACCACACTCAGTACCATTAGCACTATTGCTTCACAAAAAAGATCAGATTCCAAAGTTCTATGGTAGAACTAACTCCTCTGGTAATAATTTGTCATGACCCATCCCTCGGGGCCCGTTCTGTGACTACCCCAAGCCCGCCTTCCATAGGTCAGGGGCAGGCAACTAGCACCAAAGGTGTAATTCCCTAAAACTGGGAAGGCATTGCACATATAAAGTGTAAACACACACAACAGAGCACATAGCTGGATACAAATCACTATGAAAACTGTATAACCAAAAATGAGTGCTGAAATTAAACAGGTCCTAATACAAGCCCAAAAAGGAAGTACATGTACAACTGAAAAACAAGTACAATAGAAGAAAGCTAAAACAGCTGTTGGGTTATCCTATAGAATTCATACCTGAAGGGTGGGTATAGATAGACTCCTCAGTACTCCACATCCATCAGTCTCCTCCATGTACAGACTCGCCGTAAGGTCCGCCTATGGGTACCAACCAATCCTGTCAGTCTCAGCCTCAATCAGCATTGTCCGTCGTCTACATCCAACATAACGAGGTGAGGTCATAGCCCGTGCAGGGGTGAGTATAACGATACTCAGTAGGGCCCATGAGACCCTCATGGTCTCTCAAAATACACCAAGGATAAACCACAGAGTATGAAATCAATTGGTAACCCCACTTAGGTATATGCCCATACATATACCTAAGTTATCAAGTAATATGTCTAAATCCTGAGGATTACACAAAAGTTACAGACTCAGCTCACACGGGTGTACAACTCATGTAGAGTGTTAGAGATGATTATATGTAGCCACTAAATCATCTATTCTATCGAACCGACACAAGATCCATGAATAGAAATCAAAACTTTCGAGCCCACACAGGATCCAGAAATAGTCGCTAGTGCTGTCGAACCCACACAGGATCCAGTAATAGTAGTCAGAGTTGTCGAACCCACACAGGATATACGAACATTCGTCATTGCTATCGAAACAAAACACGATCTTCAAATTGTAGTCATAGATTTTTAACCAAGACACGATCCATGAATATTCGTCAGAGCGCAGCAAGCCCCTGGGTTCCGCAAAAAGAATGCTTGATTCTTGGAGGGTCTGCTCCTCAAGCCCAGTGTCTATACAAAAACTGCCACAAAGTCTGAAATTCATGTATCCAAAAGATCTGTACTTCCAAAAGGATCCCAAAGCAACAGATGGTGCGTCAATCGGACACCCAGTTTGAGAGTTATTGGCATTTTTGTTCCACAGGCCAGGATGGATTTTACGTTCAATCCAACTCGAACGTACCCCAGCTATATCCAAACCTCGAGTGGGGTATATCAAATGAACTGTCACCTTCCATGGCTTCTTTCACCGTTGATGGTTCATCATTCGGACGACCATAGCTTATGTTACGAACAAAAGAATGGAAATAGGACAAATGGGTCTGTGTCCGGTCCGGCCCAGTCTGTCCGACCTGGCCCACGAGGGCAGCCCTGCCCGTTAGGGCATCTTGGCTCGCGCTGGGTCTAGCCCGCACGAGTCCCACGGATGGCAGTCGTGGGGTGCGCCCTAGCCGCGTCGAGGGGGAGATCTCACCCCTTGGAATCTCGAACGGCCTTAGCCGTTCGGGGGGGGGGGGGGTTTCAAACCGGCGCCAGGTGGCACCGGTCAAGGTCACACGGGACCCACGCGGTGGGGTCCACTGCACCCGGCTGGCCGAGCGGCCATCCCCACCCACACGGCACAGTTGCGACGTGCCTCCTCTGGCGACCTGGTGGCTCAAGCCGTCGGTCTTCATCGCAGCCAGCCTTGCATCGGACGTCGTTGCACAGCCTCGGCCAGGGGCCGTGGCCCCCTTTTGTTCCATCACACGACGTAGTTGCACCACACCTTCCCCAGCAACCTGGTGGCTCGAGCCACCGGTTTTCTTCATGGTCGGTCTTGCGCCAGCCACCTATGCACCGCCACGGCTCATTGGACGTGGTATCCCCTTCCGGTGGCGCGGTTACACCACTGTCATCCATGCGGTGACGATTGTTGGTTCCATCCACCGGAAAACATTCCACAGGTCATCGGACGAGTTCCGGTGGCCCAATTCTCATTCCAAAATTATCTTCCAACTCCTCGGGACATCACCTTTGATCATCAACCATTGTTGATGACTATTCCTCATTCCTAACTCATATCATGTTTAGTGTCAAATTCCACAGAGAAGGTGGATGGGTCATACCATGTTTGTTCGGACCACACCCTCCACGTTAGGGTGATAGCATGCAGCTTCGAATAATAAACCTTGACCGAACATGAAGAACATGCAATAATTAACAAATAATGAACCCCTACCAATGATCGTTGATCGTCGACATTGGTACAAGAAAGTGGATGTTGATTCATTGAGTTCAGGAAAGAAGATAAAGAAGTCATGGATGGCGTCATCGGTGTTCTTCAAGGACGGCGCTTCCCCCTTATTCCGGTTAGAGATCAAAGAAGAAGATGTATGTCATTGGCAGATGAAGCATTCTTCGTTCTTCAATGGTCGTTCTATGATGGGAGACAATAAGATTTTCCAAGTGCTCTTCCAAACCCTTTCTCAACTACGGAATGACTAATATAAAATAAATTATGTTTTAATAATTTAATTTGAATTGAACCATTAATTCAAGATGTGTTGGAATAATAAATTAAAAAAATTGGGGGGCACCATTAATTGGGGAGCTCAAGAGGTTTCTCCCCACTTAATGGGGAGTTCAAGAGGTTTTATACTTAGGTGGTCCCCACCAAAATAAACATGAAGAAGAGGATAGGTTCGCGTGGGCCCCACCACCATAACCTTTCATGGGAGATTAAGGTGTGGTGGTTCCCACCTCCAACCTACACATGGAGGCTTCAACCCACCAAAAATAAAAATAAATCTAAACATTGTTTTTATATAATTTTCTGATTAAAACCCAAAAACTAGATTTCATTCTCAACCAACTATCATTGAGGTCAATGTCTTCATAAGAAACTACGAGCGCTGTGAGTTTAATGGTGTCCTCAAATTTCAATTCTGAGCACCGGTTCAGATGTTATAAAAACCCACTAATACATTAACTGAACGTACCCAAACAAAACTTCATAAATTGATTCTGGGCACACCGGGCCTCGGAATCATGTGACGTCAATTTTTGCAGACTTATAAAATTCCCATGTATTTAAGAAAAAAATTTCTACAGAATTCGTGATTCTTTACAGATGTTATCATCTTTCATGGTATGAATAGGTAACAAAAAAATGATATATCACATTTTCATGATTTTAAATATTTAATTAATATCATAATTATTTCACTTATATTAAATATATATATCCTTATTATTTTTTATTTAAAATGTTTATGGAAAACAAATCACATTGTTTTGCGAGGTGATATTCCTCTGTACACAAAAACAATAAAAATAGTATTCCATATAAAATAGAATGTAAAAAGGTATATACAAAATAATTACTACATTTTTATATTAATTTAAAAAAATTCATATATATACTTTGCATCCATCCTTGTATCCAACCATGAACTATGGAAATGTAAAAATAATGACATTAGTTCGTAAGGTTGTGGTATCTCAAACACCCGAATGATCAGTTCATAGCACATTTTATGTAAGTAGAGACTATTTTTTGTCATCCCCCTGATATAAAACATATAATTATATGTAATATACTTTTTTAATATCATCATGTTATAATATAAATTTAATTAGGTGGAGAAATAAATATAACAAAATTGCTAATTGATAAATGTTAACTCTTATTTGGGTATCCTCATTAGTTTTGCACCAAATAAATTTCTAGGAAGAATTTATGGAAAAAAAGTTTCACATATTATAGGATTGAATTTTTGAAGTGTTTATTAGAAGCATTGGATGAACTAAAAGGTTATGAGAGTGTGAACAGAAGAGGATAAGGTCTTTACTTTTAAACATGAGGTGAGTGGCACAGTTGTTATTTTTGAAATGAAATAATTTCACCCATATTTTTTCATATCATAAAGACCAAATCATGGGAATTTAATTATAGTATAATGGAAATATTTCAATATTTTGGTTTTTTTACATGTTTGGAATTATATTTTACCTATATTTTTAGGTCCTCCGGGTAAACATATTTTTACCTAAATCGCGAAAAATAATTTTTACTCTTTTTACTATTTATTTTCCTCGAAAATTATGATGAACTTGTAAGATAATTTAATTTATTTTTATTCGTTTTTTTAATCTATTATTCCAAATTCCATTAGAATAAGAGTAAATTTAATTTGAATTTAATCCCACTTGTGAGATCAGAAAGAGTGTTTTAAAAGATAAAATGTTCAAAAGATTACAGTGTTTTTATACCCAATTTAAATATGAAATATTAAAATGACTTTATTGGATTAATATATGACTAATTATACTAATTTTATGTTTAAAAAATTTTAATTATTATTTAAATTAATAAATATTTTAAATGAAAACACATTTTACAATTTAAATTCAATAAATTTAACTATTTAAAAATAATTAATCATATTGGAAAATTCTAAAAAAAGTACCCCTAATATAATTTTGAGGTGATGATTTAAAATTTAAATAATTTTAAATTAAATATTCAATATGTTTGAAAACATAGTTTCAAAATAATTTCAAAAAAAAGATTAAAAATTTATTTTTAGGAAAATATTAATTTAAAAAATTGGATTTATTCATATTAATTTGATAGACTAGAAATAACATATATATTTATAAAATTATTGAATATATAATATATAAATTTAATTTTATTCAATCACCAAAAGAGGTTTTTTAAATTTACTGAGGAAAAATTTATTTTTTCATAAAAAATTTTCATTTACTTTTAAAAAGTTTTGATTTTCATGTTTCATTTAATTCGTCACTAAATAATTCATTATATATAAATAAATAAACCAAGAATTTTCATTATTATGTTAACATAATTCATACCATTCATTTTAATATCTACGTAAAAACTATCATATAAAATAATAATATTTTTATAATAAGTTATGTTTCGTTTAAACTGAATGAGGCATGTAATGTAAGATAAACATGGTGTATCATGTCACATAGGATAAAATCTTTGTAGCATATATTGGAAAATGTATAAAAGATTAAATTTATTTGAAATAATAATAATTTCACAAAAATCTTAAGGTGTTACAATTAATTGAGATACAAATTCTATGATCTCCCTCAATATATTTCCCCATAATTTTTTTAGATATTTATACATCTCATTAATCTAGGATGAATAGAGAAGGTTGATATTTTCATATAATTTAGAAGTTCCTTCTTCAACTCTATTTCTGATAGAACACATATTTGACTACCAAAATATGTAAATGTATCTTTAGAATGGATTCAATGATAAATATTTTATTTCTTTCAATATATCTCATCAATGTCTTTTCGGGCCTCTTTGATCCTCTCAATAATGGATGGTTGAGAATTTATTTTAGAAATGTAGTATAATGTCAATTTTATGATTGTCATATACATACATTACATGTTCTAGAATATTGGATCCCTTTTAATACATATAATAGATAGGGAAACAATATCCTTTCTACTAGGAGTAACATCGACTTTTTACTCATTCCTAAGATAGTTATTAATTGACCAATCAAAATTCTGGATCATCTATGACGACCTTAATATTCATATATTAAGATCATTTTTTTCATTATATACTTGTGGATTTAATTAAATGGATATATGTCACATATCTCCCCATATAGATAATGACAATAAATATTCATTATGATTATCACTACATCCAATTCTAGATCATGAATTGGGTAGTTCAATTCATGGATCGTTAAGAGATGGGATGGTAAGGATATCAAATTTTCATCTTGAAAGATTACACACCCTTATATTTTTTTGTATGCATAGATGTAGATAAACAATCCTTCCCTAGTGGTTAGTAGTTTTTGAATAGGTGAAGTTATTATCCTATTCTTTAATAATTTTATGATCTACTTGCACTTATCATCCTAGACAAACTTCACACCCATCTAATTTTTTTTGGTTAGTATGCTTGTCAATTTTATGATATTTCTCATATATCATGATAGTACTTTCTAATCCATGGAAACTATGGATATTCATCACCAATTTTATTGTGGGAATTCAATTAATTTCCTATATTTTTTAAGGATCCAAAGATATCCCTTTTCTAATTGTTACATGTCTTAAAACAATTTCATTCCCATTCCAATATCAACATCTAATATACATCACATATATTTTTCCCTTTCACAATGTCTTCATTATATTATTTAAATTATTTATATACTTCCCCTTAATTTTGGAGTATATAAGGATATAATCTATAAAATAATACCACTAATTTTTCAAGGTATTCCCAAAAGACTAACAATTAAAACCATGTAGATATTTATATATTTATTAATCCAAAATGGAATTACTATAAACTCATTGTGAATGAACCATGTATGAGAAGGCCAACTTAAGGAAATCCTACTTCTTCACCTATACCAGATAATATCTTGACTGAAGAGTCACATTAGAGAAATACTAAGATCAACATTGATAATCGAACAAGTCATCAATACATTCTAGGAGATACATATATTTTTTCAGAATCTTGTTGAAATAATGATAACTAATATTGAGTTTCATTGAAACATAATTATTCGTAATGAAGATGACTAGAATAACTCATAATGAACCTTTTTGGTTTATAAAACCATTAACTAAATCTCTTATATTTATTATTTATCACTTCAATATCAATATTGATTAATCTCCACATAGTAATGGAAATTTAGGAAGTTCTAAGTATAATCTCAATTACGAACTCAAACTATCAGTTATGATAAAGAAAAATATATTCTTTTTAAAACACATCATTATATTCTATTGCATTGGGAATGTCATCATGGATGATCATTTCCTTTATCTCAATCATTTAATCTAGATTCACTTTCTTATAACTATTTAATATCCTTTCTTCAGATGATGATCCAAAACTAGATTCCCCCTCCTACATACACATGTATAGAATCAAATTGTGATTCTTGAAATAGAGGGTGATTTTCATCTCATAAAAATTAATTTTGGATTCAAACAAGGAAATATAATACATATCAGGAATGTCGAATAATTTTACCAAGTGTTGTATTATAATGTTTGTTTTGATGTTCATCTAGATAGTGTTTACAATAGATATGTTATATACTTGGGATGCAGTGATTTACCTATTTATAATTTTCACTAACAGCTCCACTTCCAATTTTTAGGTGTCGTTTGTATAGTTCTACAAAACTTCTATGATATAAAATAATTCATATAACTGGAATAAAAAATTATTTTCACTGTCCTTGATGGAATATTTTGTGCACCTTTCACTATATAATTATCAAGATCTACATAATCTGTTATAATGGAAGAAGTTTTCCCTTTATTTATTGTCCTCTAATGTTATTCTCTTCAGTTATCTTCAACCCTTTCCTAAAAGTATTGATTCTCAGAGTGTCTTCATTCATTATTGGTGAATCATTGGAAAATAGGATGCAGGATGATTAGAGAATTCATTTATTCTATAATACTGGATAGTTTCTCCCATTAACAATAAATAGATATGTGTACATACTTCCCCCACCTAAATATTTTCCTTAATACATTTAGATAATTTTATGGATGCCTCCTCAAATATACCTTTTATAGTTTGGATGTTGTACTTTCCTTCCATATGGATATTTCTCAATCTCACCATCAGAATTAATCTTCCTTATTAAATTATTATCTCTATAACCTTGATTCCATTGAGATTTTATAATATCCATTTTGACATCGAAGGCATATCGGACAATATCCTCAATGATTTCAATGCCTTAAATCATTATATATTTTCAGTGATTAAAATGTTCTCCACTAAATAAGTGTTCAACATTACTTTCATGGTGAATGAAAACTTTGGAGTTGTATCATACAAGTCTTTTAAATTTATCCTTATATCCCCTAATTATATCATAGCCTTTTTTCTTATGGATAAGGAAATATATATAAATTTTAAATTGAATAGTGTAATCGAAATATTTATAGATTATTTTCCAAAAATATTTTAACCACATCACTTAGATCTCCACCACAAGGTTCACATTTTTCATAAACATTGACCATTAACCTGGTTTTTTCCTCTGTAGAATAAATTTACACCATTATATCCTAATATTATATCATTTAATGACGAAGAAGAACTTTTCTATGGAGTTGATCTATTACCTGGCAGTTTATGGGTGATGAAATACACAGAAAGTTTGAGGACTTTTTTCCCATAAATTTCTCAATTTAAACACTCTATTTTATAGGGGGTGTTGTTTTTTCATATGATTCATGTTTCTATTCAAAACATGTTCATATTGACTTGGAATTATTATGATTTTCCTGACATCTACTTACATCATGTTGAGCATCTCATTATGTAAGTCATTACGTTTAGCCTCAAATAGGTTATTGATGATGTTCCTCCTATTTAGATACATTGACTAATATAAACAGAAAATTAAGGATGGTCGTATATATTAAACATATATAAGGTATTATATAATAATTAAATGGATATTTCATAAATATAATACATTATAAAACTTATTAATTTCTATGTTTCAATATCAGATAATCATAGCTTATTTCATAACATAAAATTTTATATCTATTTTTGTTACCTTCATGATGGTTCATAAGGAGCCTAAGAATTTACCAAATAATATCCCCTAGAATATTATATCCAAATGGGAAGAAATAATCATTTTCTTGGAACATGGTGATTATTATTTTAAAACACATTGAGCCCTTTTGTGTTCATTATCCCTATATAGAACTATAACAAACCCACATCCATTTGTAGAATCAATACATGGATATTGTTTTTTGAAAACCAACTACACTACACTTTACCATAATATAGGTATTTTTTAATATATTTATTCTTATCCCTAAGTATTCCAATACATTTATCTTACCGAAATCCAAAAAAACTATACCATTTCTATCATACCCACTGTCATAACTCATATCAATAATACACCGTAGTTTATGATTCATTACAAAAACACACAAATAATAATATTGAGAATAATTATAGGCCTAGGGTCTTAATAAATTTATATAAATATCACAATAACATAAAAATATTATTTAACTTCATTATTTAAAATTCATTAATATGCTCTAAAAATTTCATCGCACTTCTAAGACTGCACGAGATAACATGGGGGCATACATAAGAAAGGGGTGCCATAAAAATACTAGTTTGTGAAAAATTAAAACATAAAATGATGATTTTAATTATATTGAATTAAGTGGTTTATAAAGGATAAATAAAAGGAAATAGAATCATAAAAATGAATTTTTATGCATGATATAAGATAATAACATGAAGGATGCATTGGGATGTGACAATAACATTAATGATGGAATCATTATAATAAGTAAAGGATAACCATTGGGACATTATAAGATAGTGTTCATGGTATTATCTATTATGTACTATACATGTTATGTAATGAGATAGGAACATTACCCAATACAATGGATGGATATATAATTTTCTACCCACATGTCAAATTCATAACACGTACTAGCATTTATGTCCCCTACAGATCATAAAACATAAGGATTTATTTCACCAATTTTAATCCAACAATTAAAGAGTGTGAGTTAAATTAATGGGAGTCACAAAATAATTATGTATATAAACATCTTGGTGAATATACATAAGTGAAAAGGTGGATAATAATATGAAATAAAAATTATTCGCATGAAAAATCCAAAGATGATTTTGGAGGTATAAATATTTTACATAAAGTTTTATAGACGAATTTAATTAGAGTAAAATGTTGAATCTTATTATTTAATAATTATAAGGATACTAATGGTATGTGTAGAAAAAATAAAACATAAAAAATTTTAAATCACAACTTCTATTTATATAGGGTTGTTGAATAAAGATGATGAGGAGAGTATCCCATTACATCAACATAATAACAGCTTAGAAAAATTTTATAATGAGAGGGGATAAATTATCTATATCTATATAAACATAATTTAGATAGTAAATTAATAGTTATAAAATAATAATAACTTAATTTATTTATATTTAAAAGGATATATAAATTGAAATTGATCGAATGGAAAGAGAGAGAGACCCATTGCATTGAGAGGGTGCTTCTTATTGCATGTCATGATATTCGTAAGAGATTGGAAACACAATGGGAGGTATTTATAGGGGTATATATAGAGGAACTTAATTTTCAGTGGTTTTTATGTGAATAGGAATGGGTGGATGGTTTGTCATTTTTATGAAAATAGAGGAGAATTTTTAATCAATTTCTAAACCTAGGTTTTGGGAACTAAGTGATAAAATAATAATATCCATAATAATTATCATGGTTTTCCACCATGTTTAATTTAAATTTCTAGTGAATTTGTTTTTTACGTTTAAGAACCTAACTCTTAAAAATAATACCATTGGTAATGTGGATTTCAGTCAGGTTTATAATGAATTTATTTTAAAACCATAAAATATAAAATAAGTTTGGATGATTCATTAATATTTTATAAATACAACTAAATAACATAAAAAATAAATTAATATTAATTTAATGTCTTTATCTAACTGTATATGACCTTTATAGTATTTATAACATCACTTTTGGTCCATTATTATATCATAATATGTATCGTTTATTTGTAAAAAAATTTATTATAATATAAAAATGACTATATCAATAAATTACATAAAGTAAATGTCGAGTATTTTTAATGTGATATTTTAAAAAATAATTTTCATTTTATCAAATAATTATATAAATATGGGAATTTAAAGTTTTTAAGGAAATTCCTCATTTACAAAAAAAATACATATTTTAATGATAATAATAGTCTAATAACCAATATAAAGATTATAATGGACATAATTGTATTAATTTATAATTTTAATATGATTAACGATTATTTAATAATAAAATTATATTAAAATAAAATTTATTTACAAATTCAGAAATTTATTAAAATTGTTTTTTAATTAATACAATATATTTTCCAAAAAAAATCATTTTTGTTTTTTCATATCAAAATATAATTTCCATTAATTTGTATATAATTTTATATATAAATTAATAATTAATATATATATATCATCATTATTATATATATATATATATTTATACTACTATAGTCAAGAAAAATTACACTATATTACAACAACATATGACCTAATGGAAAGGTTTGTGATGGTAATACTTTCATGGAGTGTTTTGAAAAACATGGATTGGGATATGATAATATAAGCTTGAACTTATCCCATAAACAATATCATTCATACATTTGTTGTTTAATTTTTTCTGGGCCCCAGTCAAGGGTAAAGGCTAATGATTCCATCTCCCTCAGAAGATCTAATAAATGGGATTCAAAGTGTATGATTTTTCTGGCCAAGACCATCTCTTTTTCTTCTCATGTTAATTAAACATTATAATATCCCTTAATATATAGTAATCTTAACAATAACTATACTATAGTTAAATTATCATTGTTTAGGATTCTTAATAGTATTTTATATATGATATTCTATATTTTATAATTGTCCAAAATTAACTAAATTAGTACATGTGTTTTCTATAACGAATTTATTCATTCGATATGAGAATTTAATTTTGAAGGGATTTTGTTGTTATAGATATATCATAGGTATTAGAGTGTGAAATCATAATATAAATAACCTAAACTCTCACATCTATATAAACATCCATCATAGTATGAAAAATGAATAAAAAACAATATTTGTTGAACAAAATTCAAAATTACAACAAGTGTAAAGGTTGGATCACCCACTAGGCCGATCACATATAAAAATAAAAAAGAGGAATAAACTCCAAAATAAAAAACACATATAGTATGATATACAACAAAACATTAGTCTATCTTCCTCTATAACTAAAAATACCCACTAAGACACTTATCCTTGATCCTAAAATCTTGGGCATAAACCCAATATGTTACTGTAATAAGTGAGGGTTTCCCTAGTAGCCAAGTTACATGGAGGCCCTAGTATGGTCTGATTACTACTCAAGAGGACCAAACCAATAGTGTTACTAAATATAAAAAATCTAAACGAAGGTACAAGGAGATGCACTTTATGTAAAATAAATCAAGTAAAAATACTAAAACACTAAACACTAAATTTAAAAAATGAACGTCATTGTCAATGAAAGGGTTCAACATAGGAATGGTACATACCTAATTCATCATGTTCAAGTGTGTATCTGAGCACATCATGATTATTATGCCAACCAAGATACTCCTATCTATTGGTGATAAACACATCCCTAGTCTAAACCAGCACCTAAGTGTAATAAACCCATCCTCATTTCATTGAGTCAACTCAGGGGGTGTCTTCACCCTCAGATTAACCATAATTCTCCATGTTCTCTAGGGTCTACATTAAAATTAGGTTAACCGTAAATTTTTTTATCTTCTAGGGGAAATTTTACCCTAGGTCAACCATAAAATATTACATCCATCAGGGGTCATGTTCGCACCATGTTAATAGAACATTTATTTGTCCTCCACAGAATGTATTAACCATGGGTAGATAATAAATTTTTAAATTTTATAGGGGACCTGTTTAACATGGGTTAACTATAAATTTAACTATGAATACATACCCATATAAGAATGCTATAAAACAACAGGTACAGAATTAGGATTCATTTAATGTTTTTGACTGAAAACAAAAAAAATCCATATTATCCAAAATAAATATCTCAAATCATATTAAATATCTATTCCCATTTACAATTTTAATCAAGAATTAAAATACCATTTTAAATAAAATGACAAAATACCCCAATTCAAATACCCATTTACTATAAAATTTATGATTAACATCTCAAATATCATTTAATGAAAACAGTAATCAAAATTGAAAGACAATCCATTAATCTCTTTATCTTTTTTATGTAAGAAAATAAAACCAATTACCCTTATTTAATTTTCCCTTCATACCCAATACAATTTAATTTTATGAACAACCCATTATCTTGGTACTAATTAAAAATATATTTCCATGATATTTGTAACATCCCAGGTAATTATTGAATAATACATTTTCATATCTACTAATTTTTAATATTAATATATTAATTTTATATTAAAGGTGATTATTTTTTAGATAGAATATCCCATTCACAACAACAGGTTTCTCCAAAATCATATGTTTCACATGAAACTGAGTTATACCAAAAAATAATAAATAATAAATTTTATTTTTTAATTGGTTGTTAACACCAAGGAATTTTATTAGAGGTAATTAATTTAACTAACTATATTATGTTTACATGTGTTTGTTAAATGTATTTATATTCATCAAACTATTTTAATGCGTTAAAATGGGAATAAATCTAATTATAAGCATAAAGTAATCTAATATTTTTTAAGGAAGTTTTACTACCTTTTAATGGAGAACCATTTTTAAAGATAGTTTTTTGAACTTTTATATGTTATATTTAAGAAAATAAACTTATTATTTGTAATTGACGCATCAAATTTTTCTTTGGTTCAAATTTTTATATTTTATAAAAAAATTATATTTTAGGGAATAGTGAAAAATACTAAATTTTAATTCACAATATCCTTTTCATATAATTTATTTTAATTTCTAGATTATCATTTAAATGTGTTTTAATGTATATTTAGATTATTATTCTATCATTTACTCTAATTTTTATCATTAGATGGAATTTTTATTTAAATTTAATATAAAAATATGTCAATCTTTTAATGGTTTTTAATTTTTAAAAACATGTTTTCTCATTACGACAATAGTATTAATTTTAAACTTCATTTTTCCACATAAGTGAATTGAATTTTACAAAAATAAAATTAATGGTGTTAATTATTATGAAAATTTTAATTAATATGATCGAAATAATTTTCAGTGAATAGTATCATTATTATTTAACTTACTGTGGTTAAAGGGTAAATCAGGAAAATATGGGTAAAAAAGATATTATAACAACATAAAACTACCCTAAAGCTTCTATTCATTTTATTTAAAAAGTTATTCAAGACCAATAAAACCTTTGGGATGAATGTTTGGACATTGGAAGCCACTTGGGAGTGATTATAAAACTTATAACATTTAATTTAACTACAAATATATCATAAACATTACTCTTATTACTAAAAAAATATTATGTGATTGTATAGGTGATATACTAAACAATAAATTTTCATTTTAAACAATATATTATTACCTAAATCATGATATTTTATTTATATTATTAGACATTAAATAATTAAATTTAATTATGACATAATGATGACGCAGTGATTTCCTTATTAATGAATGAACCCAATAAATGATATTATAAATATAAAAATAAATAATATTTGACATAATTTGAGTAATAAATGAGTTTTATAGTATAATATGACATTTTATAAGACTATTTAATGATTTTTTTATGTAATATATGTTTTGGGTTTTATTTAAATTTAGAAAATTGAATAGTGTCAAAATTGACACAATTGTTATTTTCTAAAAATTATACTGTAATAAATTATCTAAAAAACATAAAAATATTTAAAAATCAAAAAGTTACTATTATAAGATATAAAAGATTATAAATATTCAATTTAATATAAATTTACCATTTTTATGAAAAATTTATAGCCTCTTAATTTTTAAAATTTTGTTACCACAATTAAAATTAAAAGCGAATAATTAAGGGTAAATCAAAATGATAAGTAATAAAATAAAATCAATAAATGTATAAAAATTATTGAATTAATGATTTCTAACTATAATCATAATATATTATATATAAAGGATTTTTGGACTATTTTTAATCCATATTAAATTTATATTTATTTAACACTTTTAATATTTCTAATACTGCCCCTCACCTCCCATTTAAAAAGGAACCCATTCCTATCTATTTATCACAATTCCAAGGCCATTTATATCAGCCAATATCAACCAAATACCCTTCCTAGAATCCCTTCCCACATTCTAGAAGAGTTATTTTAAGTAGACCACCCTTTTTATATGTGTTAAGATGTTCTTCAAATGTGATCAATCGATGAAGTGGTATCGTTTTCTTTAAGTATTTATATTTTATTTCTTCTTCCAATTATTTCAAATATCCTCCAACCCTGATGAGATAATAAATAAAATATCCTAAATATATGAATGATTTATTATGTTAATATCATCCCATAAATACGTCTCTACTTTTATTAAATGGGAATGGAATTAATCATTCTTGCATACATATGAACTATCACCTCCCCGAACTAATTTAATTCATTTTCCCTAATCGGATCTCATGAGTTATTATAATATAATAATTAATATTCACATTTTATATTAATTAAATATTAATTATTATAAGATAGTAATATATTAATTGCATTCTTACATCCATTCACATAAAAATGATAGTCATGTTTGTGCGTATATGTGAACTATCCACTCTACGAATCGATGTGACTTGTTTTTATTCATTATATCACTTTTATGATATATATATATATAAGTATTTTTAAAATATTAATATTATAATATATTTTTATATGATGATTAATAAAATAATTGTTAATTATTACCTTAATTTCACAATAATCAATGAAAAATGAATATGTTACTCAAGCATATGTATTGCTTATCTTCTCTATGAATACAATGTTTTTTGTTTTTTATAACCAGAATTCATCGTTTTATTTAATAGTATAATTAAAATATAAAATTAATAACAATTTCTTGAATATTATTCTGGATACAATTTAGATATGACGAAATATACTAGTGTCATCAAACCATGTTCATTTTTACTCTTGTACCAAATATCAACAAAACATCCAATATGAACTTAAATAAATATGTAATTTTTATAAAATTGTAATAAGTTATACAAGATAAATAATAAAATTTAAATAGGTTATCAAGAAATTAAAAACTAACTATGTTTATTATTCAGGAAGAACAATGATCATATGTGAGGAAACAAACATAAGTTAAGGGGCTCCATCTCTATCTCATTTCATTGTGGCATTTCTTGATAATATTCACCTTTATTTATCTATAAGGTGTACAGAAAACCACTTAGAAATTTAGTATCAATTTTTTTCCTCTAATAATGTTTTTTAATGTTTTTTAAATGTATTAATTCGTTTATAATAATATATAATATGTTCAATGTGGTATGAGACACCTTGAACCTTTAATGATCTTATTATCAAATCATTTTCTCTGTGATATTATTTTAAATATATATTATATTAATATAAAAGTAATTTAAAAGATGTTTTTCTATGATGGTCATTTAATACCATGATTTTTAAAAGAAATATTTTTATATGAAGCATTTTAATATCTTTACAAACTGAAAAACTGAATTTTTTTAATTTATGTGGTGACAACTACTTCTCTATTGTCGTAACCGTTATTTGATATTTGGATTCCTCTATAATACATAATATTTTTAAAAAGTAAAATAAAAGTCCCTTATTACCATTTTGGTTATTTTGGTATTTAAAATATTTATGAAAGTGAAATTACAATTTTCGTATCCGGAAATTATTTGTTTTCATTGAAAATGAAATTTTATGAGTTAATTGTTGGAAATTAAAATCTTTTCTGTGTTATGATTATATAATGGTACATAGACATTTGATGGGTTGTTATGTGATAAACCAAAGATGGTTGTTTACATGGAAAACCAAACATTGGTCGTTCCATGATAATCCATAGATCGGTGGTTACATTATAACCTCTAATTCATTTGGTAGGGATGTTAGTCAAATGGATATTCCATTTATAAGAGTGATTTGTGTGGAAGTCGACTGTATGGTTATTCCATTTTATTTTGACTATGTCCAAAGTTACCTTTATATTTCATATGTGCTTTATATGATTATTATGGTAATATTTTTATTACACAAAGGGTATGAAATGATCTTATACTTAATGAAGAGTATTTACTACTTCATAATGGAGAAAAGTATTACTTTATGACAAAGTGTTCATGGTTTACATGTTGTCTTGAGACTAACAAAATTAAATCATTGTGTGTCAATTAATGTGATTCTATGATCCTCCCATGTTTGAAATGTTTTTCATGGTATTTAATTCTAAATATATTCAAGGCTCGGATTAAGGAAGAGTTATGATGTTTAAACATGATAAGAAAGTATGCCTCTTTTTAAAGTTTTTTTATGAAAAAATAGACTTGTGAGTAGAAAAGTAAACTTTTGAAAATTTAAGTTGTTATGTTTGAGTTATGACCTAATTAAATAAATATATAAACCCAAAAAGATCATTGATGTGAATTAATGTTAAATTATTGACTTATCTCAAGATTTAGAAACGATTAAGGCCAAGGCCTTATAGTTGGCATCAGAGGTCGGATTAGATAACTGTAGGGGTAAGGATATTGTTAAAATAATATCCCTAAATGATTTTTTTTAAATTTATGGTCTAATTGATAATATATATAATTTTAGGATTACCATGTTTATTTGTATATGATATGTCTATTGATAATGGTTTTCTGTAAAAGAAACAAGGCATATGTGCTAGGATGGCATACAAAAGAAAACAACCTTCCATATCAGCATCATGAGATAGTCAGAACCAAAAATGAAGATTTTTTTCTAGTGATGGCTCAGTTGACTCGGGTGATAAATTTTGGTGGTTTCCATGCATGAGTTCAAATAGATAAACCATAAGAGAATATTTTATTTCTGGAGCATTTCATGTGGCAACATCTCCCATCATTCATAGGATCATTAGACCATGTGCAAGATGAAGGGTGAATTAAATCACCAGAAAATATTTCTAATGTAATAGGATGTTCATACAATCAAAAGGATAATAATTTCTACTTTTTTTAAGGTGATTTTGATCAGTTGTCATCTATTATTAAAAATATAAGAGGAAGTGAAGAGATTGTTTCCATGGAATTTGATGAATTAAATAATATCTTCATTGAGAAATATTTTTACAGTTTTTTACATATTATGGAAATGAAATTTTTGGAATTGAGGAAAAAGGATGAATATTATTTTCTTTTATATGATATAAATTTCAAAAAAAATCATGGTACATTCCAAATATTATTTTGGATATTGATAGTAAGATAAATTAGTTTTACTCAGAATTGAAGCTGAAATATCAAAGGGAATTAGCTACTCATGAGTTAAAAAGATATGAGAACTTGTATGATGTGTTGAGAAGATATAAATGGAGGTTTTTATGAACATGTGTTCAATTATAGAAAGCAAAAGAAGCAATATAGTTAGTAAAAAATGCGAAATCAATCATCCAAGAAGTATATCAGTAAGAAAAATAAATTTCCAACTTGTGAGAAGTGTAGTATAAAAACATCATTGAGAATGTATCTCAATTTTCAGGAAGTTCTTCAAAAGTGGTAAGAATAGTAATATTTCTCAAAACAATAAGGAATATGATCGAGTAGGAAATGAAAAACTAGTGGTAATATGTTTCATTTTCAATGAGTTAGGGTATTTTTCCATTGTGTGTCCAAATTTTATTTCCTAAGGTGGAAACATATAAGATTGAAAGCATAAGGGCATCATAAAATCCTTTTCTACTTCTACAATTATTTTGGGCGTATCAAATGATATAGTGATAGGTATGTTATAAGTTATTTCAAAATATACCAATACTTTCTTTGACTCTATATCTTCACCTTCAATCATTTCCTAGATATTTGCAAGTAAATTGGAAATATCACCTCTTGAATGAGATATATAACTTTTGGTAAAAAATATATGTGGAAGTATTAAGGAAACCAAGATTTGTAGGAATCATCCATTTATCATTATTGGGATATTCATTCTTGAAAATCATTTTGAGCACCACATAGTAGAATTTTATATCATTTTGGTTATGGATTCTCTTTCAGTTTATCATGCTAAAATAGATTTTAAAAACAATAATTTTTTTTCAATGATTTTATACCCTTAATAAATTTCGAATAATATCATATGTTGATTGAATGTTTTAGTTAATGTTATCAAGATATATTTTCGAAATTAAGGAAACAATTTTTATTAGTGGAATTCCCATAGTGAATGAATTCATAGTTGTTTTTCTGGATGAATTTTATTGTAATGTTTCTGGTTAGGAGGTTGAATTTACTATTAATTTATTTCCTTATACTAATAATATTCCTAAACCCCATTATCCAATGGATCAATTTGAATAGATGGAATTAATAAAGTTGTTTCAAGAATATCTTGATTAGGGTTCCATTTGACCTAGAATTTTACCATGGGGTGATCCTGCTATACTTATGAAAAAGAAAGATGGTTTTATGATACATTTTAATGATTATAGAGGCTAGAACAACATCACTATTATGAAAAATATTGTTTTTAATCATATCCATGAATTTTTTAATCAGTGTTATGGAGCTCAATATTTTTTGAATATTGATTTGAGGTCTAGGTTCCATCCTATTAAGGTTAAAGACGACGTAATTCCAAAGATAGTGTTCCAAATGAGATATGGGAATTATGAGTTTGTAGGTATTCCATTTTGGTTATCTAATTCCCCTGATATATTTATGTATGTCATGTATGGAGTATTTCATCAATTTTTAAATCAATTGGTGTTTTTTTTATAGATGATATTTTAGTATATTCTAAAAGTCGTGATGAACATAAAAGTCACGTAAGGGTTTTTTTACAATCCTTAAAAGAAAATAAAATATACTGAAATTTTAGTAAGAGTGAATTTTGGTTTAAAAAAATTCATTAATTGGCATTTTTGTTTCTAAATATGTCATAAATAGTGACATTCTAAAAAATAATTTATTGAAGAGTGGCCAACACCTAATCATAGCAAAGTGATTCATAGTTTTGTTAGATCAATGGGTTATAATAAAATGATTTTTGAAAACTTTTCTCCACTATCTAGACAACAAACTAAGTTAACATGTAAGGGTGTTAAGTTCATCTGTACAATATAATGTGATTATTGTTTTCAATAACAGGAAATTATATTAGAAGATTCTCAAATTTTGGACCATCCTTCTAGGAATGATGAATTTGTTATCTGCGGTGATTCTTCATTGGAAGAACTTAGTTGTGTCCTAATTGTGAATGATTTGGCAATTACTAAATCTTCAAATCAGTTGAGACCTCATTAATTAAATTACCCTACACATGATTTTTAATTAAATGCAGTTGTTTTTGGATTAAAAATTTTGATGCATAATTTATATTTCATAAAGTGTAAAATATATATTGATAAAAAAAGTTTGAAGTATATATTCCCTCAGAAATAATTAAACATGAGATAGATGAGATTGTTATAATTAATAAAGTATTATGATTTCAAGATTCATTAGCATCAATGAATGTAAAATAAATTTTTCGATTCTTTGATTATAAAAATTAATGCTTTATTAACCACGATACATTTGGAACGAGATCCTTTAGATAATGATTTGTTGAATTTTTCCTTGGATGTTTTTGGTGCATGAAATTTATTTATTTATTTTAGGTGGAAGTGAAAATATAACTATCATAAATAATTAAGGAATCATAGGATGAAGATAGTGACTTTTAGAAAATTTTATAATGTGTTCACACGGGTAATTTAAATGAAGTTAACATTGATAAAGATTACATTTTAGGTTTGGAAAGAAATTATGTGTGCTCAATGATTTAAAATTGAAGAAATATTTGTTCTGTGGTGCTCGTTATTCCTTAATTTCAGTTTACTATGGCAATACAAAAAATTTACATAGAACATTTGTAGTATTACTGGTATGATGGAATGAAGAGAGATATTTTTGAATTTTCCCTATGATGTTTGATTTTTCAATAGGTTAAATAAGAGTAAAAGTTACTGAATGGGATGCTTCATCCTTTTCCAGTGCTAGAGTGGATATGGGAAGAGATATAAATGGATTTCATAGTGTGATTTCAATGTAATTATTGAGGTAACATAGTGATATGGTTTATTGTTGATCGATTGACTAAATATTCTTACTTTCTTACTATTTGAGCTACTCTGTCTCTATATCAACATTCTCGGTTATATCATAATGTGGAAATCTGGTTACATGGATTTCTTCTCTCTGTTGTATAAGATAGTGATCTCAGGATCAAATCTAATTTTTTGAAAGGCCTTTATATGTCATGGGGTACTGAATTAAATTTCTTTACTGCTTTTCATCCTCAATCAGATTGTAGTCAGAACAAACAATTCAGACCATAGAGGTTATGGAACGTTCTTGTTCAATGGATTACCATGGATGTTGGGATCAACATCGTTTTTGGTTTACCATTCCTATAATAATGGTTTTAATTCATGTATTTATATTTCACCATTTGAGGAATTATATGAAAATATGTTTCATACTCTATCTTTTTGGGAAGAAGTAGGTGAAAGGAAGTTAATGGGACAAGATTTGGGAAAAGAGATGGCAGAATAAGTTCAGTTGATTGAGAAGTAATTGAGTAAATATTAGAGCAGGAAGAAATGTTATGTGGATAACCGGAGGAAGGATCTTTCTTTCAAATTATGTGATCATGTTTTTTTAGGTTTCACCATGGAAATGTGTAATGTGTTTTGGTTTGAAAGGGATGATGGGTCTGAGGATCATCAGACCCTTTAAAATCCTATAAAATGTTGGATCAGTTTCCTACATAGTTTCTTTACCTCTAGGTTTATCACTGGTAAACAATGTTTTTCATTTTTCAATGTTAAGAGGGTATATAATAGATTCATCTCATGTTTTATGTCTAGAGGTCGTCCCGTTGGAAGATAATATTTCTTATATAGAACATGCAGTCCAGATTCTTAACTGCTGATAGTAAGTGTTGAAAAATAACGTTATTTTTCAGGTTACCATTTTGTAGAAAACCCATATGGTTTAATAGAAAACATGGTAATATGACAATTCTATTAAGGATAAATACCCCAACTTATTTTATTAGTGAATAAAATTGCGGGAAAAAAAGTATTACCTAAAGGGGGAAGGATATAACAACTCATGTAATTATAGAATATGAAATTTTCATATCTATTAATATTTATGAATAAGATATTAAGATTATGTTAAAGGTGACGCTTTTTTCGATAACATATCTGATACGACCTAATGGGTTTCTCTGAAATCATACATTGCATAGAAGACTGAGTTATACTGAAAAATAATATATAATTAATATTATTATTTTAAATAATATTTAACACATTGTAGTTGATTTCGAAAGAATGAATAAAACTAAAAATATTATATTCACACATGTTTGTTAAATGTTTTTATAATCATCAAATCAATTTTATATTCATAATATGATAATAAATCCAATTTTTAGTATAAAATTCTCTAATATTTTCAAAAGGTGGTTTTAGCACCTTTTTATGGAGAAATTTTTTAAATATTATTTTTAGAATTTCTATATAATATATTTGACAAAATGAAATTCTTATTTGGGAGTGATAAATCAAAATTTACTTTTTTCTGATATTTTGATATTTTTATGATAAAAGTCATATTTTAATGAATGGTGAAAATTACAGCATTTTATTCAAAACTGCCTTTTCATCTACTTTATTTATATGGTTATATTATCATTTAAATTAGTTTTAAGGTATATTTATATTATTTTTTTACTATTTGATCCAACATTTTTAATTGAAAGTAATTTCACATTAAAATATGATATAAACATGTGCAAATTGTTTGATGGGTTTTCCTTTTTAAATACTTTTTTTCTCATTCCAACAACATGATTAACTTTAAATTTAACTTTTCCACTTCTCTAAATTATATTTTAAACCAATAAAATACATGGTTGTATAAAATTTGAAACAATTGGTTTAATATTTTCAAAATAATTTTTAGAGAATAATAACATTAATATTTTATATTCCACGGTTGAAGGGTAAATTAGGGTAAAAATAATATTTTAATAATATAAAACAACCCAAATACTAGTCCTAATATCATTTAATGAGTTATTAATGATCAAGAAAACCCTTGAGAGGAAATATTTTCCTATGAAATCCAC
The DNA here is from genome assembly GCA_963277665.1 of Viscum album. Taxonomy (NCBI): domain Eukaryota; kingdom Viridiplantae; phylum Streptophyta; class Magnoliopsida; order Santalales; family Viscaceae; genus Viscum; species Viscum album. The sequence goes on along the minus strand of OY728159.1, from coordinate 593,858,061 downwards.
ATGGGTGGGATTATGACACATAAAACATTTAATTTAATGTACATACAATAATATAAAAAACATGACTCTCAATACTGAACAAAAATTATATGGGGTCTTATAAGTGATATATTAACTATAAATATTAATTATAAATATATATATTACCTATATCATGGTATTTTATTTTTAATTTTTCGACATTAAATAATTACATTTAATTATGACATAATGACGATGCAGTGATTTTCTTATTAATGAATGACTCAAATAAATGATATTATAAATATTAAAATAAATATTACTTGACATATTTTATGTAAAATAATAATTTTATAGGTTAATATTACATACATTAAAACATTCAATGGTTTTTTTAGAAGTTATCTCTCTTTTATATTTTATTTAAATTCATTAAATTGAATAGTGTCAAAATTGACATAATTTCAATTTTATAAAATTAATATTTTATTAAATTATTTTAAAATCATAAAAATATTTAAAATTTAAAAATTTTATATTATAATTTCTGTAGGTTCATAAATCATAAATTTATGAACAATATACCCAATAAAATAATTTTTATATCCTTTTAATTTTTAAAATGATGTTACCTCAATTAAAATTAAAATAGAATAATTAAGGGTAAACTAAAATGATAAGGTTTTGAATAAAATAAATACAGGTATAAATAATATCGTATCATATTATTAGAACTATAAATATATTATATTCTAAATAAATGAGTTTTGTACTATTTGGAATCGAAAGATAATTTATTTTAATTTAATACTTATAATAATTCCAAAGATGTCCCACCCCTCTCCTATAAAAATGCACCCTTTCGCCTCTATTACCCATGCATCCATATCCTTTTAGGCCAGTTAAGATCATCTCAAAACCCTTATTATAATCCCTCAACACATTCTTGAATCCTTATATTAAGAATAACGCCATGTTTATAGGTGTTAAGGTGTTCTTCAAAGGTGATCAACCGAAGAAGAGGTGTCATTTTCTTTTAAGTATTTATATTTTTTTCTTATTCCAGTTACAAAAAATATACTCCATCCATGATGGGATAATAATTATAGTATCCTCAATATACTGATATGTTATTATGTTAATATCATAACCTAAATTCATCTCCTCTTCTGTTAAATGGGATATTAATTAATTGTTTGTGCGTACGTGTGAACTACACCTCCACGAACCGATCTAATTCATCTTCTATAACCTCCCATTATGAGTGGTTATAACTATATAATTAATTTTCATATGTGATATTAAAGAAATATTAATCATTATAAGATAACAATATATAAATTATGTTCTAACTTCCATGCAGAAAAAAATGGTAAAGTCATTTGTGCGTACTTGTAAACTATCACCACCACAAAGAGTGGTGACTTGTTTTTATTCATTATGCCACTTGTATGATATATATAAGTATATTTAAATGATTAATATTATATCAACTTTTATGTGATCATTTTTTATAGAATAAATAATAATTACCATACTTTTATTTTGATCAATGCAAAATGAAGACGTTACTCATGAATACGTATGAATTACCTTCTCCCTGAATATAACATTTTTCATTTTTCACTACCACACATCATGGTTTGATTTAAAGGTCGAATTTATTTTTAAAAATATTAATAATTTCATGAATATTTTTTTATAGATTATTGAATTATGACCATGTGGACTAGTGACATCAAACAATGTTTATTTTTAACTCAAGTACCAAATATCGACAAAACGCCTGATTTGAACATAAAATTTTTTGTAATTTTAATTACATTGTAATAAGTGATATAAAATAAATAATATACTTTAAAAATGTTATCAAGAAATAAAAAATTAACCTGATATTATTATTCATGAACAACAAGGAAAATATGTGATTAATCAAACTTATGGTAAGGGTTGTCATCTCAATCTACTTTTATTGAGGCCTTTCTTCATAATATACACCTTTATATTTTTATAATATGTATATACAGCCTCTAAGAAATTAAATATCCATATATTATTTACAATAATGGCATATAAAGTATTGTTTAATGTATTAATCATAAAGGTTACGATTTAAACGTTTAAAGTTATATGAGACACCATGATCATTTAATGATTTAATTATAAGATCATTTTCTTCATGATATTAATTTACATATTTATTATATGGATAAAAAATTATTTTAAATGAAATTTTTAAATATTATTAATTTAATACATAGATTTTTAAAATGAATCTTTTTATACGAGGCATTTTTCATTTCTACAAAACAAAAAAAATGAATGTTTTTAACGTATGAGGAGACAAAGACTTCTCCATCATCATATCCTTTATTTGATATTTGACTTCTTCTATAATCACTAATGTTTTTAAAAAGAATAATAAAAATACCTTATTCCATTTTTGGATATTTTGGTATTGAAAATGGTTTATAATGTGGATTTACTATTTCACTATCTTGAAGTGGTTTCCATTCATTGTAAATGAATTTTTATGAGTGAATTATTGATTAGTTGAATATTTTAAGTGTTATGATTATATAATGGTACATTGAAATTTGATGGGTGGATACGTGATAAACCAAATATGGGTTGTTACATGATAAAACAAATACCGTAGGTTCTGTGATAAACCTAGGATGGGTGGTAATGTTTTAACCCCCAATTCATTGGGTATTTAAGTCGTCTGTGTAGATATTGAATTTTTAAGACTGATAGGTGTGGAAGTAAACCATATTATTATTCTATTTATGTGTTATTATTCCCCAAGATAGCTTTATATGTTATATATTCTTTATATTACTTTTATGGTAATATTTTTATAACAGAGGGTAAGAAATGACATTTTATTCATTGAATAGTATTTACTATTTCATAAATGTGAAATGTATTAAATCATTATAAAGTATTCATGGTTTACATGTTTTTTCAAGGGTAATAGTTTTTCTTATTTTTTATCCCTTATTGAGATTTTTATGCTCATACCAATTACATGCATGGTATTATGTAATCCCCATCTAGCCATCCTTTCTAAAAATACATATACAACCTCAAAGATGTATTATCATAAACCCAATCATGGGTCCAATAATTATAGAAGAACCCTTATATTTTCCTAATAAACCTACTGAAGACTCACCTAGAATTAGTGTGATTTCTTTTTCAAATCCCTAGTTAACTAATTTATATATTGTGCTACAAACACAAGAATTGATGAATCCATCATCTGATCATGCTCAGTTGATCTCAAAGTTGCCGAAGGATTGAAAAAAATGCATGGGCTCCATCTAATACCATATCCCAATTCCAATATATATTTCTCTTAGTAATTTAGTAGAATTTTTTCTTATGGCTCAATGGACTCCATAAATCCAAGAGACCCTCAAATATTCAGTCCTACCATGATACCACCACTCCATCTACATAAGTATTGTATCACCCATGAACAACATTATCATACTCACTATAAGAGCACCATTTTCATAACTATCGAAAGATTTATTATCAACCATTACATATCAAACCCCATCCATCCCCAAACATTATGTATTGATGTGGCTAGACCACCCATTCCTAATCATCAACATGAACGAAAATTCATTTCCCCATTCTTAAACAATGAAAAAATAGTTCATGAAATCCACGAAAATTAATTTAAAGGAATTTCACCATATCTAAATGACCATTGATGCACTCAAACCAATATGTATTTCCTCATACTACTACTTGACAACCATACCAAATGACTCAATCACAAGATGTATGTTTCTTCACCTAATCCATTCTTAGTTAATACATCATCCTTGAATGATTTTTTCAAGATCCAACATAAAATTTTGAAGATACTATATCTGACCTTATCGATGTGTCACCTATCTATGTAGGGAATCATCATTTTCCATTATAAGATCTATCCTAATAGGCCAACACTCAACTCAATTATAGAAACCTAGTTCTTCCCTTGATGTATGGGTCTTTTCATTTCTTTTCTTTTATGTTATTTTTGAGAAAAATGATGAGAACTGGGAAAGTACTAGAATCATACTAACGCGCATCCTGACATAGAATTACATGTCATGTAATCCCATGTGTACACCACATACTATCTGGCCATGTACGGGTTATACATGGCATGATGGGATGTCAACAATAGTAAAGAGATTTAAACATTTACACATTGTATGTTTCCTTCCACACACCATGTAGTATTATCGGCAAGACCATGAAAGTGTTTAGTAAAACTAAGATATCTTTAGAATAATAATAAAAACCTACAATGTGGGTAGTCCCATTTACACACAATTAACATTGTAATTTTTTAGTAAAATGTGTAGTAGCCTCATTTTGCGTCAGTGGATAGAGCCTCCTCGACTGGGATCGTAACAAAGTTGATTGGGACTCGTTATTATTCATGATTATTCATCCAAAGTCTATTTTTAATATCGTTGGACCCATTTGAACCCCACTAATATGATCTTTATTCCCCTTGATCTAGTCTTCATGATTTCATTTCAAAACAATGTAATAGATTCTTGACTATTTATTCCAGTTGTGTTGATTGATCATGTCCTAGAACAAAATAGAGGTAGGTGCTGGATGAGGATTATCATATGAATATGAGGTCTATGGTGCATATATCATTTTATGTTTTCAAGGACATTTTATTGTTTTGGTTGTTTCTGTAATGGGGATTTTAGAGTGCAACCCTATTATTTCATTTTAATTTGGTTGTTATACCTTGTGGGATGATGTTAGGTATTTCCTTACATATTATTCATATTCTAGGTTGGGTTATAGGTTGTTGCTCATTGGGTTATTTTGGCTAGGGGTGATAAACTGTTTTGAAGTGAATTATCATGATTTATATTAATGTGTTTAAATTTTTTAAGCCTAACTAAGCTTATTCGAGACATTCATGACCTTAGAGATACTATGTAATGGTTGGTAGTTAGTACAACTCAACTATTTAAATTGAATTTATAGTTTGAAAGTATTATAATGTGATTATATATATTTAATTAATGGATTACATATGCCAATTCTATTTATATTGTTAAGGACTTGGCCCAAGGTTGTATAGAATGGCCATCAGGATTGGGTGATGTTGATCATAGGTTGAGAGATGCCGGGAGTTACATGGGTGGTTTTAACCACAGGATTGGGCATCATTGAGGTCAGTTTGAAGGAGTGTAACTGCCATGTTAGTCCTGGACTATGATACACAGATGTAATGGCCCTTATATTTGAGTGACATGGTCCCAGGGTTATGAGGTGTCAAAGATGGTGTGAATTGAGTTCATATTTTGGTGATTTCTACACACCTGTGTAGGGAAAAGGTTGCTTGAATCATGTGCACATAGGTTGAATCCTTGATGTGGTGGTTCTGACAACTTCTATGGGTAGAGTCCCCAAATAGATAAAATTTAGGTACTATTGTTTTGGAGGGTATTTCAGTTTGAATCCATGTGGAGGGTGAGGATTCTTTGGTTTGTGACGTTGAGGCTATCAGGTTGGGGAATGAGGCTCGTCGTGATTGGGGGAAGACATTGTAGTTCGTCCAGTTATTTATTTGAGGAAAAAAATCTTTTTTATTCTTGTTATTATTTGAGCATAGGAATCATTATTCCTATGGTTATTATTCCATTCCTATATGTGAGATTTTGAGCAGTGTTCTAGGGGACTTGGTACTTCTGTTTGGGTCTGTCTTTGGGATTTTAGTACTTGAGACACAAGGTGACCAGAGGCACATGATTCTAGGATGTATGATTGAGGTGGAACCTGAGGGTTCATCTGGGATTTGGGACTATAGGGGTACCTTGGTCCATGGGCTAGGGAACCTATTTGCTTCCAAGATTCCAGTGTAGGCCTATGTAGATGAAACTCCCTGGTGGTTGTTCAGCAGTAGTGGGGTTTTTAATTTCTTTCATCATACTTTTTACATTACCTGAGATGAATGTTTGCTCAAAAATTTATTAGGAATGCACCATTAGGTGGAATCCAACTATGATTCATCTCACACCCTACATTGGACCTTTGAGATGTGTGTAGACTTTGTCATTTTACATACAGGTAAAGGATTATCCTTAGGATTTGGATTAAATTAGTGGTTGTCTTGGAGATTAGTATGGACCTTTAATTCATACATAGCTTGAGTTTTACCTTTTCCTAGATTTCATTTCTATATGAGAATGATTATTATTATATATATCTATTATGGCTATCCATGGGTCCTCTTTTTTATATTGACATGTAATACCTACTATGGATGCATTCCTTTTTTGTTATGTAGTTGTTACAAGTTGTTTTTGTCATGATGTAATGTTTACATTTCACTAAAGTCGATTATATATTGCTTTTTTTTAATTGATATTGATGTGCTTCTACTCTATAGGTATGGTTCTTGTCTACCAAGTCATTTATTTTCCATTCACATTATATTATTATTCTCAGAATAGTGCCTTATCTTCCTCTAAGAGGGTACTACCTTCCCACATTACCCGATTACACCCTCACCGCTAGATGGAAACCTTTAGTGTTTTTGGATTTCCACCTACATTTTGTGACACCTAGACCATTTTGTACAGTTTCACTGGCTATTTGTGTTAGGAAATTACAAATTGGTATCAAAGGGGGTTGTTCTTGACTTTGATTTAGTATTATTGATTCACTATCTATTAATGAGATTGTTACTACCTTTATTTTCTAATGGTTTACAATTTGGGATATGGTATAATGGATGTAGGTTGTAATTAGAACTGGGTTTATAGCTTGTGATGTGGTGCCTATAGCCCCAAGTATGAGGGATGGACCATGTTTACTATGGTGAGTTATACTTTTTTTCTCGTACTACATTTTATATGGTTTCAACCATGTTGTCTCACATTGAGTTTGATTTATTGGTTGTGATATGTAACACTTCACCAGGCACGGTAAGTGAGAATTGGACCTCAACCTAGTAAGGCAAGGCATGGTTGTTTGGATTTTGATAGGAACACATTTTAGGTTATTTTCATTACACATAAGCATGTATGCCTTGTGAAGTGATAGTACCATGTGAATAATATCAAGTTCTATGATGTGATAGATTTTCTTATTTTATGAAATATGATTTTCAATAGTATATATATTTCTAAAATTTCATGTGGAAGGGGATTTGGGCCTGGCTCTTATATGGGTAGACATTTTTTATGGTTAAGGTGTATTTTATCACCATGATTGGGAATCTTAATCTTTATTTTGGGAAAACGATAATTTTCAGGACAGTCGTGGCCCAAAAAATGTTTGATACATGGATCTGTTAAGGGTGTGTAAGGATGCCAGGAGGTTGGGATGTTGTGGGGCATGGTTGGGATTGGGGAGAGTAAGGGTATTTTTTATGCACATATTCTTTAGTAATATCCCTATCATTGTTATATATATATATATATATTGTTATATATATATATATATTGTTATATATATGGGATGTCTAAATATTTATGGTACTCAGTGGGTTCCTTCTAGACGGCTCAATGGAACGTCAGGGAAGTGATGGTACATTGTCGTAGGAGAACGATCAGGTTTAGAAATATTTGGGTCAGGTAGAACCAAAGCCACTGGTATAGGATCTAGGATAGGATTAAGATTTGGATCTAGTTATGCTAGGAAATCTACCGGGTTTGACAGAATTTAGGCCATGGCTCGACGAGCAGCACCGAACTAGCCTGGTACGTGTCTTGCAAGGGATCTACTAAGGTGATCATGTAACAGATCCCTCTATAGCTTTCCTTACATAGGATTTTTAGTCATATATCCCTCCAATTTTATAGATATTTGTTGTTCCACAGGGATATGATAAAATGATAGAGATCATGTAGATGATCTTCTAGTGGCTTGAGACGCCTCTAGGGTAGCGGGTCAAGCTAGCGACATACATACTAAGAGTAAAGGTGAAGCATAGTTGGGATGTGATATTTCAGGCTCATAGACACAAGGTAATGGCCTAAAATGAATTCAAGGATATATTATTCGAGAATGTTTTCCCAGAGATGTCGAGTGAGGATAGACATCAGGATTTCATGAGCATTCAGCTGGGTGAAATGTCTATCATGGACTATGCATCTACGTTCACTGATCTGCCTCGCTTTTCACTGGGTGTGGTATTCGATGACACCTAAAGGGTGATGCGCATCGATGATGGATTACGACATGCCATTTGGGAGCAGGTGAATGTCATTAGGCTGGTCTTCTTCTCAGAGGTGATGAATCAAGAACTCATAGATAAGGGAAACCTGACAACCAGGCCTCACTTGGGTTGTGTGGTGGCTTGAGGTGATTGTTCACATGGCAGTAAATGATGTTTCAATGAATTTGAACATGGTGTTAAGACCATGTAATGGGCTACAAAACTTCATAAAACTTCATTAATGGTTTTATTTTTTTGTAGGAATCTAGGACTTTTCTGAACTTAGTACAATAGGCCCCCAATGTAGTTTCGGGAATGAAGACAGGTCAGGCATCTTGAGCGGTTGTACTAGCTTCCTTCTTAGATAGTCGGAAGGCAGAGACTGATGAAGGTGTAATATTTAGTGGTCTATTCCTGATCGATACAAGGTGAGGGTATCCAAGGCTCAACTGTATGTGAAGAACATGGAAGAGATTGTGCGGCCATGTTGAGGGGTCATTGGATGATGATTGGTGTAAAATCATAGAGAGGAAAGGCTTTATAAAGTCATGTGTTAGGCCAGGTTCACATTGTGGAGATACCATGGGATTTTTATACATGTGATTTTATGATAATCAGAGGTATTCCATGGTCATGTCCATATTTGATTCTACTTTTTTGGGAATGGCCTATTTAGGCATGACTATTTTGAGTGCAAATGGGGCACATGATGATTTTGGACTGCCTAAACATGGTCAGTGGGTTGGAACCATTTCGGGTGAATGATTATATATATATATATATGAGATTCTTGTCATCATGATCATCATTAGATGCATTTTTTGAGGTTCCTTGGCCATCATGGCATCCGTAGGATACAGGTTACATGAGGTTCCTTGGGAATCGGGGAATCGAGACTGCGGTTGTGATTGAGGTGGAATGTACCGGGTTGTTTTGAGAATCCATTGGATTCATGGCCTTGTTGTGCCTAGGGTTCCATGGGATAGAGGTGTGCACCGATGAATTTTGAAATGTGATTGGGTGTCGGAAGCAACATGGGAGCACCTGTTGGGGTGTATAAGTGATGATGCATCACAGGAGGACCATGGGTTTGAAAACCGGTCTTTGGATCTTTGATTGATTTGATATTTGGTCTGGAGTTATTCAATAATGATTTTCCACCACCCATGGAAGGGAAATTATGCTACAAGATTCCTTAAGAGGAGACATTTGTATGAACCTGGTTCTTCCCTTGAGGTATGAGTCTTTTTTTATTTTTTTGCATTGAGTTGTTTTTTAAAAAACTAGGGGAAACTGGGCATGTAATGGAATCAGAAAATCACACAACTTGACTTAGGGTTACACACTGTTTAATCAAATGTAATGTTCGTGTAAACTTTGTCCATGTAAGGGGTATACATGGCATGTTGGGATATCAGTAAGGGTATAGAGAATTGAACAAGTACATGTCATGTGTTTCCTTCCACACGTTGTGTAGTAATTTCAGCAAGACCTAGAAAGTAAGTTGGTGAAACTCAGCCATCCATGGAATAGTAAACGAACATAAAAAAAAATATAGTCCCATGTACACACCATGTACTTCATAATTTCTTTTTGAAAATAGGAAGTAGACACATTTTTTGTTAGTGGACAAAACCTCCACACCTAGGTTCAAAAACTAGTCAGATGGGACTCATTTCTTACTCTTAATTCTTCATATAAAGTCTGATTTGAACATAATTTGATCCATTAGAACCCCACTGATAATATATTGATTCTCCTTGATCTATTATTCAGGATTTAATTTCTCATCCATGTAATAAGATTTTGAGTGATATGGTCATTGTTAAAATATACCTTATTATAGACCAAATTAGAGGCAAGTACTAGATGAGGATTTTTGCATGAGTATGTGGTAGGTCTTGAATACATCATTTTGTGTTTTTTCAGACCATTGGGGTTTCGGTTTTTTTTAAAACAATATGTTTTTGATAATAATCAAACTATTAGATTTTAATTTGGCCGTTATACCCTGTGGGATGCCATTAGGTATTCCCTAACCTATTATTCTTAAGAGAAGCCAAGTGAGAGGCCTTTTCTCATTGGGATGTTTTTTAAATTGGTGATAAAAGAATTTTAAGTTAAATATGATGATTTATATTGGTATTTTTAAATTTTTTATGCTTTCTAAATTTTTTTAGTGGCATTCAAGACCTTATTGTTGTTATTTGATGGTTGGGAGTAAGTGCAACATAACAGTTTAAATTTTATTTCCTATTTTTAAGATTTTTAATGCGATTATATATATGCAAGGTTTGGTATTACATATTTTGATTCTCTTTATATTGGGTCATTCTTGGCCTGAGTTTGGATGGCATACCCATCAGGATTGTGTGTTGTTGATCACAGGTTGGGTGAGTCCCAGATATAGATCAGTGGTTTTGACCTTGGCATTGGGTGTCATGGACATCGGTTTGAGGTAGTGTGACCATCAAATTGGTCATGGCTTGGGATACTTGGTTGGACTGGCCATCATATTTGAGTAGAATGGTCATAGAGAAATGAGGTGTTAGATATTGTGTGTCTTGGGTTCTTATTTTGGTGACGGTCACTCACCCATGATTTCTGAAAGCCACTTGAGTCATGTGCACATAGTTTGACTCTATTATGAGGTGGTTTTGACAACTCGTGTAGGTAGAGACCCCTAATATTTGTGTTTTATGTAATATTGGTTTGGGGCTGCTTATTGTATGAAGCCACGTGGAAGGTTATGAGCCTTTGGTTGGTACCAATGAGGCTACTAGGTTGGGGGATGAGGCTCTTCATGATTGATGGAATACAACGTTGTTCCTACAGTTATTTATTTTAGGATAAACATCATTGTTACTCTATTTCATATTTTAGGAAAGGTAGTTATTGTCCTCCGGCTGTCATTCAATGGGAAGAAGTGAGATTTTGATCAGGGGCCCATGGGATATTGTTACTTTTGTTTGGGTGTGCCTTTGGGATGTTGGTATTTGAGACATGTGGTATCGGGAGGCACATGGTGCCAAGTTATACGATTGATGTGGAACATGAGGGTTCACTTGGGATTTGTGTCTACAAGTGTACCTTATGCCATGGGACAAGGACTCTCTTTGCAAATGAGATTCTAGTGTTGGTGGAAGCTGATGACACTCTCTGGTGGCTGCTGAGCACTAGTGAGGTGTTGGGTTTATTTATTTCATCATATTATTTACAAAATTTGATATTCTTTTCTACTAAAACAATTATATTTGGTATGCATCATTGGGTGGTATCCTACTAAGATTTGTCTCACACCCTACATGGGCCCTTTAGGATGCCTGTAGGCTTTGTGGTTTTACCTACAGATAATAGATCAGCCTTAGGAGCTGAATTGTATTACTGTTTGTCATGGATATTGGTATGAACCTTGAGGTCAAGCCTAGCTTGAGTTTTTAATTTGTTTAACATTCATTGCTATATTATGATGATGATTATTATATGTAGATACTATAGTTATCCATGGGCTCCCTTTTTATATTTACATGATTGACCTACTATGCATGCATTCCTTGTTTGTAATGTAGTGGTTGCATGTGGTGTTTATCATGTTGTTCTATTTACATTCCACTGAATTTGTTTCTATATTGCTTCATTTGTTTATTTTATATTGTTGTTCTTCTGCTATGCGGGTCTGGTTCAAGTCTGGTGAGTCATTTATTTCCGCTACATATTATATTATTATGCCCATACTAGTGCCTTTTGTTTCTTAAAGAGGGTATATCCTCCACACTACACATGATTACAACCATGAAACAAGTCAGAAGCCTTTGTTGTTTGGGTAGGTGCACCAAAGGTTAGTGATTCCCAACCCATTTAGCACTGTTCGGGTGGTTTTTTTGGTCAGGAAATTACAGAATCATCCCAAAACACCCATTTATGGTCACATTGATCCACAACCCACATAAATCCCATATAACCATCACGTACTGCTACAAACCATTTTTACATATAGGGTGTATGACCTTGTACAATATACTACTTATCTCCAACTCATGGTTCTATGAGTTTCATCCTATTATTTTTTAGGATCACAATCCCAATTTAGTAACTGACCCTACCTCTTTCATATCAACTTTACCCAACCAAATTATTCCTGATACAATCATCCAAAGAGGTTCCTGACATATCTTCTATGTCAGCCTCATCGTACAAGACTAAAGAAGATGTCTCTAACCACATGTTATCTCCAATAATCTAGGAGTTCCATGGTAACTCCATTAAATAATAACAAACTATATCCATGATTTTGTTTTACTCCATGATAATATAATAAATCATATATTCCCAAGAATGTTAGTGCCACTCACAAGTTTAGTGACCATATGGAACCACACCAGAACCAACAGTGACTCTACATTCTTATACCATTCTTTTAAATAACATTCCAAATTTTCCCAGCCCAGAAACCCTATAAGGAACTACCCTTATAATAAAAATCTGGTACCTTTCACAACCAATTTAGGTGCATCACAATTCCAAGGAAAAATTCATTCTCCATTCCTTTCATAAAATGCTTTTAAGGGTACTCCGAAAATAAAGGAACCTATATGCTCGATGTAAAATAAATTACTCATACCGCTCACATCTATTGGTCTATCCATATGAAACCCCAATTCCTAAACCATATTGGAATCACTACACATGCTCCATTTAAAAGAAAAATCACTTTATCATACTTCTAGTCTCTTATTAAAACATAACTTATGTTGAGCCCTATGATGATTCACCATCAATCCTACCATCACCATATCACGAGTTCTATAATTATTCTATGTTTTCTAAGACACACATTGAGTCCAATGGTTATGTCTCTCATTAGGGTCACTAGTAATAATCGCATATACCCTAATCTAGGTCTCACACATAGATCAATGATAATGGTAAAGTACACATTTCACATATCTCAAAACCCAAGGAAGCCAATGTTCCTGGAAACTCGCTCATGGGACTCATTCATTATGAATAAAATGCTCAAACTATCTACCCAAAAGGCATATATTCTTATACGAAGTCACACATACAATTTTACAAGAAAATTTTGATCCCAACTATCAACCCTAATCTAACCAAATGTGTCATCACATATGATATGTACCAAGGGAAATGCTAAATTTGTATTGTTTAATTAAAGTGTCATTCTATGTTATAATGGAAAAAAAACATATGGGGGTCTATTCAAATGTTAAATAACCAAACCAAAATGAAAAAAACCCAAATGGATTTTCCCTAAATAAATCATATACCCTTACTGAACAGCTCAGGGGCACTGCACCTCTTGTGCATAATGAATATTCCATTATCATTAACCACCTCACTATAGATCCACATGACCTTCCACCAGAAATAAGTACCTACATAAAACATGACCCAATTGAGTATATAGAAACCAAATACTTATATATGAAAGCACCTTATAATTAGTTGACGATACATTAAATAGTTGATCCCTTAGTCCCTAGTGGTAAAAAACACACACAGGCAGTCATACCTGTCGTCTACAATTTTCATATTCATGATGCATGCAACACATCTTACCTCTATAAGTATTGTGTGTAATATAATAACTAACTTCATGGAAATTTTTTAAGAACCACCATCCAATACATCATATTCTTAAATCATATTTTTGTCACATTATGTGAATATCATATCAATCGCAACATCACAAATTGGAAACAACAAATTATGAGTCTGTGGTAACCTTGATTTCCTATCTTAATATTTTCTTTTTGATGAAACAAATTGGTATCTATAAAATTCTCTAGAATATCCCTGTATCTCAAGGATACCTTGTCCCAAAAAAATAACACAAAAATTAAATCATGATTTGATACCACATTATAGGGTTCCATTTTCAAATACCACTGACAGATTTCTAGACCAACAGTTTTAAATGTACCTCTGGTGTACCACTTAGAATGATTAATGATCCAAAATAGCAGGGGGTGTTTATATATATATACCATGAAAATCCTATTACCAGTATATCAGAGTGTTAAATGATAATATAATTAACAAAAAATACCTCATCATTATAAAAATAAATTAGAATATGTAGAAGTAATAAATATTTGAAAATGATAAATAATGAGAAATAGTTCTAATAAACATATAGGATGAATCTCCCACAGGGATGATCACACATATATATAATATGAATAAAATTATAACTAATATAAAATTCTATAATAATCCACTATGAAACCATAATACTCTTCTTATCTATAAATTTAAATCCCCACCAAGCTACAGTGTCTTGATAATAAAATCACTTTCCAAAATGAAACATGATCTTGTAACACATGAGGGTTTCATGGGAATCCAACTACCTTGTAAGATCGATTATAATGGGAGTACAACATAGTAGGCCACAACAATCGGTGTATTTAAAAATTTATAATCTGAATGAACGTGCATGAATAAATATTCCAAGAGAAAAATCATGTATTTATGTTAAAACATTAAAAACGAAATGAAAAAAAATAAATGTCAAAACTAAGTATGGGTTTAATATATGAATATTAAATACCTTCTTTAGTAGGTTTTGATGTGTATTAGAGAATATAAAGGAATCCATTCCAACAAAACCACACCTAACCCAGGGTAATATACCCATCTCTAGTCCAAAATAAAACTTGAGGGTGATATACCATTCCCTTGGGGTATTGAGTCCACCTGATGGTTGTGTCACCAATATTTTTTCCATAAGCCTCTATGTCTAGTAATGGTCATATTAAACCTAAGAAAACCATAAAATCTTACATACCATAGTTTCCATGTTCACCCTATTATAACTATAAATTTATGGATCCCTTGAGGGTCTTGTTCAGTTCGGGTTAACCATAAATTCCTACAAACCCTAGGTATTGGTTTAACCTCTTGTTAACCATAAATTCATTCAATAAAATATAAATATATAACAAAATAATAACACATAACAAGCATGCAGGTCAAAATAATTCATTTATCATTTTTGTTTCAAAGCTAAAAAATCCTCATTATCTAAAAACCATTTCATAATTAATATCCACTATCAAGTAACATATCCCATTTCCAATCATATTTCACAATACCATTCTAAATAATATTTAAAAGAATCCTTTTTAAAATACCCATTTCAAATATATTTTTGGATACATTTCATATATTATTTGAATAAAAATTGAATCAGAGTCAAAAAATAAGCCATTAATATCTTTATCATTTCAATTTAAGGAATCAAATTTAGTTGAACATTTTAGATTTCCCCATCAAGGTCAAAACAATTTATAGTTCTTAAAAATTTATTCTCAAGGAACCAAATCTATCACTATTTTAATGAAATCACTATTTATCATATCAAAAGTATTCATTTAATTTAAAAAATGCATGGTTTTCAAATCACATTTAAAACCCTCCAATTAAAATGAAATGTCATGTTAAATTATTTCATCATAATTGGGAATTTCCCACACGAAGAACTAAACTTGAATTAGGTAAAATTATGAAAAATCTATCATGACCACACCCAACATGTAGTTCAAAACATAAAATACTATGGGTTAAATTAATGGGACCACCTACATTTACATTTTATCGTTTACTTTCTATAAAACATAGGTTTCAATCTACATTCATGGCCATGAGAATCCATTATTCTGCCAAAAATCAATTGTCATCCATTGTAGGTTCTGAACCATGCCATGAATCGTCAAATGGTCAAATTAAACATTTAAGAATAATTTTTCAAATGAATCTCAAAATGAAATAACCTTTCAAAATTTCACATGATGACACTTCTTGTTAGAACCATTTCCAATAACTTTATGAAGGCCAAAATTATTCCCCTCAAACAATCCTATGCTAGATCCTAAATAAAAATTGTTGATTATGTAATTATTCATATTTAATTTTAATTTAAAACCATAGAAAATGTACCACAACAACATACGTCATCACAACATAATTTTACAACATGAAGATGGGGTATCAAGAAACAATATTTCGTGTCAGAGCTTAACCCCTTCATATATGGAAAATTACACCATGCTCTTTGATAATTATCACCAAATCACTCACCATAAACAGTCAATAATTTGAGATAAATACGGGGGAGAAATGAAATCACTATAAGTGAATAGTAACCTTGAATCAAAATGAACATACACCAAAAAACCAAAAAATTAAGTGGATTTAAAGTTATTAAAGGTAAATATCCCCTATTTTGTGTGGCCAAGTTGTCAGTAAAGGGGGAATCCACTTTTAAATACCCAGGGGAAATAATTATATTTATCCCCTGAAAAACCTCATCGTCTAGCCAGTAGAGGTCCCTAGACAGATGAATGTTACATAATCTGAGAAGATTACTATATATATCCACCAATTGGATAGTGGTGTTCCTCATACCAATATGCATTATCTTCCCAAGAATCTATTGGGGCTCTCTAGATCCCCTAGGACACCTCCCAAATGGAATTCCTAACAAAAAAATCACACTTGTTTAGTTATAACCTTCAGAACCCAATTTCGGGTCATGGTTCAAAAAAATAGATAACTAACTCAAAATATCAAAACCATTTGGTAAATTTAATCCAATATTTACACATGTGTAGATAAAAAGTAATGGAACCAACAAATCGAAACATATATGGAAAACGGTCCACCTCACAACCAAATAATGATTTTATTGAATAATTATTAACAAAATAGTTTTTTGTAAATTATAATTGAATGATATATAGTAATATATTTTAGAATAATGATATTGAAAATATTTATAATAAAAATATATTAATAATACATGTATTTTTAATCCATATGAAGCAATATAGTACTTGAGAAAAGGGTTTATATTACAATCTCAATGCTTTTCATGATTTTATTTGTTAAATTTATATTTAGTGAAATTATGTGATACATATCTTTTAAAACCCATATAAATTATTATCCTCAATTTATTTTTTGGGATATTAAATTATTAGTATTATTTTTCTCTCTAGGTTACTTAAATTAGTCAATAAAATGTTTTTATGAAAATCCATCCTTATTTCATCATTTGTGCATATTTTTTTCTTCCATGTCAATATTTGTAAAAATTTTATCAAGAATGTTATTTTATATAATAAACTTATTATTTATGTTTACAATCATAATTATTTTAGTCCATTTTTAATGTACTAATAATTAGTTTTTACACTACTTTATGAACATTTCATTTTTGAGTTTTTACAGAAAGTGTGAAAAAGAAATTATACAAACCGATTTTTTAACCTTCATGATAATTCCTTAGTTTTAATATTACATTACTTGTTTCCAAATGAATTTTGAAAAAAATATATAGTTTTCCTATTTTTTGGGAATTTTTATCTAAAATTTTATCAAAATAAAAGGTTGTTTTTCTCATGTATTAAAATAATGGAATGAATTATCTTTTAAATGTACTTTCCATGAATATCAAAATACTTTAGTGATTATTATGCTTTAAGGGGGATATGATCTTATGATAACATCCACTTTATTTCTCTCTATGACCTATAATGATGATGTTTTAGTCATTATTCCATGAAATTTATTTATTTTCCTTGGGTTAATTATGATATAATGAAATCTTTATGAACCTTGTTTATTTTACATGGGTTATGCTATGATAAATTTTTTTATGATATTTTGACACATATATTTATAGTTTTCATTATGTGGTTTGTGGGAAGATAATTATATATCTATTTTATGTACAGTGTAATGATTTATATCTAATGATATAATATGAGCTGGAATAGATAATGAACTCAGTTTGCTAAGGGATCATGTACACTACGATAGTATTACAAGTAATCCAGGACTATGGAAATGATTTTATATTATTCTATGTGTGCCACAAATTAGTATCATTTTCTTATTGTCTTTTATCATGTCTAATGATTTATTATTGATGATTTTTTACTCTTATTACTTATTTATTTTTTTCATGAAAAAACATTATGCCATGAATCATGATTACTAATAATGAAAGATTGGGAATGAATTTCATAAGTTAAGATCATGTTCTCATGCCCTTTTGATTATATTTTGTTCAATAATGATTATTGATTCATATATCTTATGTTTACTCTTACTATGAATCTGATATCACCATTAATTATGTTTTCATTTTCGTAGGTTATGATGATATGTTTTATATAGGGTTTGTATAAGAAGTTTTTTATGTGAGAAGGACATTATTAGATATATTTATGATATTTAATGAAACAATTTGATTATGTTTCCATTATCCGATGAAACTAAACCCTTATAGTTATAGGGTTTCTATTGTTTTAAAATTTAATAAATTTTCATCTAATTTGATTCAATTTTTATTTATGTTATGCTTGGGCCACCAAAAGAGGTATCAGATTGGGGTTTCATTGTTTTTTGATTAGGATATGAAACCTTTAGTAAATATACAAGAAATAAATTTTAAATATATGATAAAATGATAATGTTTTGGTAAATTAGATATAGTGTGGATTCCTAGAAATAATGTTCATTTCTAGATACAAAAAAATAGATGTAGATTCTTGCATAGATTAACCTACTGGATGTAACCCTGAAAAGGATGGTTGTGTATTAACTCAACATTCACCTAATATACAACAAATACAATTTACTAAAAACAAATATTAACAATCCATGAGTATATGATTTAGTCAATATTATTCTCTTTAAGATCCTTTATGGTGAATGAGATTATATAATCTAGGGTAACCTATGATAGCCCATGCTCATATGTGATATACATAACGTTTCCTGGGTTAGAATAAGGTTTTAAAATTTATGAAATCAAAATATTCATTTTGATAATCAAAATATGTCTTACATTTATTATTGATTTATTATACTCATATTATGCTTTTTGGATTTAGTTAGTGGCTCTAATTAGGAATAATTGTGTGACAAATTAATATTATGGCCAATCAAATGATTATCCTCATGAGAAACCAAATTCAATGGGAGGTAGAATATAAAATCTTGTACTTTTACCTATTCATCTATCTCAAAAAAATTACATATTCAATAATGGTGAGTTTTTTAATTTACTAAATAAGTGAAAATGTAACATCATGAATGTTTTAGTGATCATGATAATATTGGGAGGATCTCCAAGGATAATGTCTCATAAGAATGTGATTTTTTTTGTTTGAAAAATAAGGGAATATAGAAAATAAATTATGATGAAAAATATAGTGTTCTGTTGAGGGAAATAATGATTAGAATAATATTACACTAATAGTTCAATGTCTTTTATAATGGAATTTTAGAAAATATATGAGTACATTACTTAATAAATGGGTTAATTTTAAGATTGAGGTAGTGATTGTGGCATATCAATAACTGAACATGATCATGATGGTTGAATAAAACCAATACTAAAATCAATAGTTGATGATTTCATATTTATGGTTGTAAGAATGTATCCTTTTTAAATGATATTATTTTTTTCTTTAGTGGAATTTTATTTGACATTGAGAATTTATTAACTCGATCTATATCTATCCATTATAATTTTATAGAATAAGGAAATCACATTTGATATTATAAATCAACTTATGAGCTTCTATATATGTGAGGATGAAAATTAACATCCAATGTAAATTAAATCCTTTCTATTGGTCTTATTACCTATTCATGAGGGATATTCATCTAAAATGGTTAAGGAGAAACTCCACATTATGGACACACCGTTTATAGTAATATGTTGATGTATTTCATAAATATATCATAGTCATCCCCCAACTCATGTGGTTATGTTTTCAATTGAATTGGTACCTAGTTGTACACATTTTTCAAGGAGTCTATATAGAATGGAATTGATTGAGTTTTTGGAATTAAATAAGAAAATCTAAGAGAATGAATATATGGATTCATATTCCTTAGTGTGCCTCCATGGAGTGCACCTATTAATTTTATCAAGAATAAATATTGGTAAATGCACTTTGGAAAAGATTTTTTGGAACTTAACAAGGTTGATATTAAGAGAAAGTGTCATTTTTCTAAAATTAATGATCTTTTTGATCAATTATAAAGAGAACAATATTTTTACAAAATTGATTTTTGATCTAGATATCATCCTCTAGGGTAAAAAAATGAACATATACCAAAAAATACATAAATATAGTATATGTGAATAATAAATTTTAATGATTCCCTTTGGACATACCAATTCCTATATTATATTCATGGATTTAATGAAAATAGAATTTAGATATTACCTTTTTCATTTTGTTATAATTTTTATATATCATATTATTATATATTCCAAGAGTGGGGAAGAGTATAAATAACAGTATATAATTTTGAAGAAGAGGATAAGTAAGGAAAATTTTTATTTGAAATTTAATTATTGTGAATTTTGGCTATAAAATTTTTCATTCTTGGGTTTTATAATCTCAAGAGTTGGTACATTGTTGAATCTATCAAAGATGGTCATTAGTGAAAAATTGCATTGAGGAAACTCGTTAATTGAGATCCAAATATTTATTGGGTTGGTTGGATACTATTATTCATTTTTGATAAAATTATTCTATATATAAAATCTAATAATCTGGTTTACATAGAAGGGAATTAATTTACATTGGTCAGATGAATGTGTGGAAAATTTCATCGAGCTGAAAAAATATTCTCCACTCTATATGTTGTCAAAAAACCATGTAGTAGAGAAGGTGATATAATCTACAATGATTCATTAAAGAAGGTATTTGTATGGGTCCTCTTGATAAATCATATAGTTATATTTTATGACTCATGATAACATAAAAATCATGTGAAAAAATACCCAACATGTGATTTAGAGTTGTTAGTAGTAAATTTTCCATTGAAAATAATGACGTATTATAAATGAGATGAATGATATATATATATATTAATCATATAATATTTAAGTATGTATTAACATATAAAAAATTAAATATATACCAAAGGATATAGTTATATTTGATAAAAAATAATGATTTCCCAATAAAATTCCACCCTTGAATGGATAACAAGGTGGTTGATGCTCTGATCTAGAAGGACCATTCTTGTTTTTGTATGATAGGGTTTGAAATAGAAAAAAAATTATTATATATTTATAGAATATTGATATTTAATTCATGATTTAAGGTCCAAATAATATCATTATTAAATTATTTTTCAACCATCCATCAATATTGTAATTTTAGAGTAAAAGGATGATGTGGAACAACAGAAGAAGGTGAGGATGGTTCTTCTATCCACTCATAATTATGATGGAATCATAAAGTTAATAGATCATGTATGTGTACCATTGAAACATTATTTTTAATTATATATATTTGATGAATCTCATAAGTCATAACTATCTCTTTATATAGGATATACACAGATTTATAAATATTTGAATGATTTTTTAGGGTGAGAAAATTTTAAAAGGGATATTGTAGAGTATGTGTCTTGATGCCTGGGGTATTATCTTGTTAAGGAGAAGATACAGATATCTAATGGGATTCTATAACTATTACCCCTGAGATAATAGAAATGCGAAAAATCTACATGGATTTCATATTTAAAAACCCTAAAACCCTAAATATTATAATGTTATCTAGGTTGTAGTTAATTGAATTTAGAAGATTGCGAATTTCATTACCATTAGGGAATGTTTTTCATTTGATCATCTTTCTAGGATATATACTGAGGAAGATGTAAATTTCCATGGAGTACCCTATTATATAATATGTGATTGGGATTTTATGATTGGTTAAATGTTCTAGATAAGTATTTAGTAGTATTTTAATATGGAGTTAAAAATTATCATTGTATATCACCCTCATATAGAGAGTGTTGGTCAGAGTGGATACTCAAGGGGGGAGGGGAATTGAGTTCCAATAAGAATTTCTGTTAAAAGGATTATTATTAAAATACCCCAATTATAATAATATATTAAACTGTAGTGAATTTGTATTACAGTAAAGGGTCAGTTAGATTATCAAGAGATTGATTAGTTATCAGTTAATTCAATCTAAAGATTAATTTACTTTTGAACCTAACCTAATGCTTTACAGTACATAGGAACACTTTCTAGTTTAACTATCAAAGTGAATTTAAAATATATTTTTATTTCAAAGTAAATAGAAGCGGAATATAAAATATATATTGTATAATTTAGACATAATCTAAGATTCACAACAGATATAAAACAAGTGGTTCAGTCTCAAGTCGAGACCTAATCAACTCCACTTGTTGATCACCTGCCACCAAGAAGTGTATATAAATAAACATTGATCCACACCCTAGATCAGGGTAAGAATAGTACATAGATTTTCCAGGCCATGCAGGGACCTCTTCCATAGTTTTAATGGGTAAACAAAAGTAATGACCAGGCCACATAGGGACCTCTTCCATAGTTGTCTTTGGTAAAAAAAGTAAAGAGTTTGGTGAAATGATTTTGAAATAATTTTGTTCAACGCATGAGTCAGTGTGTGTGTGTGTAAGATATAAAGAGTACACACACTACACGGAAGTAAATAAAATAATCACTAAGAGAGAGTATATGTGAGTTTAGAATGCACTAGTGATTAGTAGTGCAGCTCTGGACTCGTTGGATAACACAAAAAATGCTTCTGAGTCCTTCTCTTGTTTTTCTGTTCAAAAACCGAGTGTAGTGGTTCAGCTTGTGTTCATCACGAGTGAAGATGTTCTCTATATTCCAATGTATTTCATGTTTTCTTCAGTAGAGTTGGATTGCATGAATGAGACAAATGATTCATTGAATATCTTGCAATGTCTTTTTTCTGGTCTTTCTTGTTAGCATGTTTTTCTATAGTACAGTGCACTCACGTTTCTTGAGTTGTTGTGTGTCATGTTGTATCTCTTGGTCACACTTCTCTTTATCTTAAAATTCATGAGTGTTAGCCAATAGTTTCCATGTATTTTGTATCTCGTACCTCGTATTATGGATACAAATAATCATTAAATATGTCAGTGCATTAAAGGCATCAAATATGACCATTAAAAAGTTAAATAGAAAAACAACAAAATATTTTAGGAGACGGCGTCACAGTAGTTATGAAAATGGTTTCTCCTTCATGGTATATCCTTCACGGTATCTCCTTCACGGTATCTCTTTCATGGTCTCTCCTTCATGGTATCTCCTTCACGGTGTCTCCTTCACGATATCTCCTTGTCATAGTGTCTCCTTATCACGGTTTATTGCTTACAGTTTCTGGCTTCCAGTGCCTTGCTCATAGTTTCTAGATTCATGGTTCCTTGATCACAGTTTCTGGATTCACGGTGCCTTGATTACTGTGTGTTTCTAACTATGTCAGGCACTTGGGAATATAGAGTGTTAGGCTTACGATGTCTGTTCTTAGTGTCTTGCTTCATGGTGTCAGGCATTCTGTGTCACAGTGTCCCGTGGTCACAGATTCCTATTGGTCATGGTGTCTCATTGGTCACGGTGTCCCATCGGTCATAGTGTCTAAGACTAAGTCTTCACGATGTCTGTTTCTTGCTCACTGTGTCTGACATACTGTGTCAAGCTTCACGGTTTATTGTATTTAGGCAAATAACTGTAATCAGACTTAAATAGTAATATGCATAAAATGAATTGAGAATAGCCATTAGAAAGTATGAGATAACATGATACATAAATACACATAATTGATAAGATTTGTGAGATTTGGGATTATTAATATGATTTTTAATTTTTATTGAGATTTGTAAACATTAATGAGATTTGTGATCATTAAAAAATGATTAATACGTTAGGAATCCAACAACCTCCCCCTTTTTGGTGATCAAAAATCATATACAGGTAATAGGTAAATTAAATTCAACTACAGTGAAAAATAACATATGTAAACATAGATTTTTCATATTTCTCCCCCTATTGGGATTATCAAAAAGTAGAAAGAATAAAGTTAAAACAGTGCATCTTCAATTAAACATATGCAGAGTGTAGTACATCAGAGAGTAGTAATACAAAAATAAATGACATCCCCATCAAAAAAATGCAGTCACTGTTCTTCTTAATGGATTGGCCTTCTCTTTGACATTATCGGCAGTAGAAAAAGAATCCATAGGTGCAGTGGCTAATGTAGAAGAAGGAATAGAAGTGGTAGATAGAGAAGGTAGAGGGTGACCTTTGAATATTGAGGTAGCCAAAGTTGGAGTAGTAGAAGATAGAGGTAGTTGCTGGTCATGAATGACCGGCCTTATCTAACTAAGAGCCTGGCCAACAGACATGGATGTTGAAGCTAAGGCAGAAGTGAATGGAGGTAATCCAGGCCTGAGAGGAGAAGCTACTGGAGAAACAATTTATGCACTTTGAAAATTAAGATACGGTCTCAAATGTTTAATGAAGTCTACATTAATCTCTCCTCCATAATGCATGGCCTTTTAAAAATCATCTTTATTTTCCATGAACTTGTCCAACAATCTGGTAAACTCGGTGAGCTTCTGGACTTGGTTTTTGAAGTCTTGGGTAACATGAGGAATTCTCATATTTTCAACTAGATATTTGAAGTTTTTGGTCATGTTAGTCTTGGAGAAAATCTCGTTGAAATAGAAATATAATTTCTTAGTGATCTCCTGCTGATCATAATTGGAAATCTATGAGTGAATCTGAACAAGGTCAAGCACTCTATCAATGTTCTTAACAACTTCAGATAAAGAAGCCACATCAAAACCACTGAAAACATTCTAATTTACTTCCTTGACTATAGATATGATCAATGTACTATCCAAGGAAGGAGTGGAAGACTGAACAGAAAAATAAGAAGCATTAACAGCAGTGGTCAATGATTTAAGCTTATTCTGAAACTTTTGAAGATAGCCAGCATATTCATCTGTGAGTTTATTGAGATTCTCCACAAGTTCTCTCATGTTATTCCACAACTGTTTGTTCCTTTCTACAATCTTTTCATCAAGGGATAGCATATCGCGGTGAATCTGAGACACAATGTCTCAAGAGTTTTTTGAAACAGTGGGTTCAGGAGAAGCAGGAGCAAGTGCAGGGGTAGGCTCTGATCTTGAATGCAGTCCTTTCAGTATGTTTTCAACCATACCATTCATGGCTGCAACTTCAGTACTAAGAAACCTATTCTCAACTCTTACTTCATGAATTTCATTGATCATATTGGGTTGAATGTGCTAGATAATATTTTCTAAAAGCAGCGAGGCATCTTCCTCTCTCAGTTTGGTCACAAGACGAGATTGAGAGGACATATGTTTCTCAACTCCAGCTAAGATAGTGTCTCCAAAAACATTCATATAATCTTTATTGAAAAAATATTTCTGTTCAGTTAAAGGTGCAGGTGATGTAAGTGGTACAGGTGCAGGCATAGGTTGAGTTTCAGTTTGAGGTTCAGAGTATGTGGCAGATTTTAGTGGAAAAAAAAAATAAAATATCAATTCTAGTTACAGTAACTTGTTGAGATTCACTCACTTCATAAAAGATAGGTAATACATACTGAGTGTACATAGAATATGACATAGTAGGTTGAGATTCTTAATCAGGCTCATCCTCATCAGCCTCAGCTTCATTAGTCTCATGATTTTGAGGTTCCTCCCCCTCAATAAGTGCTTTCCTTTGAAGAACTAGAGGTGCAAAAGCTTGATCTAGATCCACAGGATCAGCTCTTAGTTCCTCAATCATCTCATGTCTAGCCAACTGAAAGGCTATCTCCATCCTCTTATCAGTAGATGGTATTGTCTCAGGAAGAGATTATTACACAGGAAGGCCTTCCAGATCATCTTCTTGGATAGTAGGGAGTTCTTTTTGAGTTTCTTCTTGTATAGTAGGGAGTTATCTTACTATAGCCTCATCCATGGCTTGCTGCTCAGATTTTGGGACAACTAATTCTCTTTCACCGTCAGGTTGGGTTTCCAAATTAACTACAGCTCTAGGGAGATGAGGTTCTTCTTCAAGAACAATAGGAGGAACAATATCCCTTTCTTCCTCAATAACAACCTCTTCCCTATGAGGTATATCAACCTCTTCCCTATGTGGTACTTAAGCTTCCACTTCCTCTTCTTCTTCATCTTATGAATATTCCACAACTTCATCTGGTTCCAAACCAAGATCAGAAAAGTCTTTCGACCTTATTAGATAATCTATAGGATTGAACTACTCATAGATCTTATCATTATCTTCAACTCACTCCTTCTTCCATGGGTTCCAACTTATTTTCATCCTCTTGATGGTAGCTTTGGATAAACAGCACTCATAGTCTATAAGTACTTCTTCATTGGGTCCATCTACTTCTTTAGAAACAAGAATTTCTGAAATAAACCTAGCGTAAAACATAGAGGTGTATTTGGATGTGACCTTAATCAATTCACACATATGGTGAAAGATATATTTTCATATATTTATATTTGGGTCATTCTTCATAAGGTGATTCATAAATACATCCTGATAATTTAAGACTACAAAGTCACCTTTCCTCGGGCTGATCATATTTTGAACAAATTTAAAAAATAACCTTGTCTCCCCATCACGTTCAGTAGCTATGGCCCTTCTCTTTGTGGCATTTCTAGTTAGGATTTTCAAAGCATTTTCTAGGTCAAAGAAATCAGTTGTAGGTGGGGGGTCTCTCTGATAATCATCACAAATCCCTTCGTGAGGTATCCTAAGGCATGAATCCTATAACCTCGGAGAGAATGTGTAGATTTTTCCATTGACCCAACTCCTCACAACATAGCTATCACCAGCATCAAAAGAAAACTGTACATATTGATAGAATTGAGCTACCAACCTCAGGTAAATAGGTCTATCCTTCCTAGAGAACCATTCGAGCTAGCCTTGTTCTATTAAAACTTTTAAAACCAGATATTTTCTAGACAATAGACACTCCGGGAAAATTTCTTTTTCATGTGCAACACTATGGTTTACCAGGATTTGATTTATGGGACCTTCCGATGCCAAATTCGGTGCTATCTTCTTCTTCTTCATCGAGATGCGCTTCTCAGGGGTAGATAAAGATAGACACTTCATCCTTGTCATCCACTGAAGGTTGGGAGAGAGAGAGAAAGGGTTTCTAGGTTGAAAGGGTTCAAAAATAATTATTTGGAGAGATTTC
This sequence comes from Viscum album, assembly GCA_963277665.1. NCBI lineage: Eukaryota > Viridiplantae > Streptophyta > Magnoliopsida > Santalales > Viscaceae > Viscum > Viscum album. Next base: position 593,830,800 of record OY728159.1, on the reverse strand, counting down.
AGGTGAAGAATCGAGTGAAACCCTTTTTTTATCATTTGGGAATGTCAAACGTCACAAAAGTAAAAATGAGAGAAGGAAAAAAGCGGTGAAATAAAAATTACCGTGATATGGATTAAAATAAAAACAAAAATAATTTTCATAGTGAGACCGTGAATAGTCACTATGGTGCGATGGTAAGTGGACATCAGGGTGAGACAGTCAGTAGTCGTCCCGGTGAGACAGTCAGTGGTCATCACGGTGAGACAGTCAGTGGTCGTCATGGTGAGACAATGAATGGTCTGTTCAATCACGGTGAGATAGTAAGTAACATGTTCAGTCATGGTGAGACAGTCAGTGACAGACCGTGAACACATGGTGCTAACTGTGAGACTGTAAACATGAGACAGTAACCGAGAAACTGTGAACATTAAATAGTAATGTAAAATATAGTAAAAGATTAAACAGTAATATATCTATTTGTGATTGATCATGCCGAGATCATGTATGATGTAATATAATCTCTCATAATTTAATGATTTAATGAATATATCACCAATTTGATATTCATTACAAATTAATTCCAAGGTGATATCACCTTTTTGAAAATGATCTCTCAAAAAGTGATGTCTTACATCAATATTTTTTGTCCTAGAATGTGAAACAGAATTTTTTGAAATGTTAATAGCACTTGTGTTGTCACAATTTATTGGTAAATTTCTGAATTGATATCCATAGTCTAGTAATGTGTGTTTCATCCACAAAATTTGTGCACAACAACTGCCAGTAGCTATGTATTCAGCTTCTGCAGTAGATAACGCAACAATGTTTTGTTTCTTACTACACCATGATACTACTGACTTGCCTAAAAGGTGACATGTTCCAGAGGTGCTTTTATTATCTAAATCACAGCCTCCAAAGTCAGCATCAGAATAACTAACTAGTTCAAAGGATTTTCCTTTAGGATATAACAGTCCTAGATTGGGTGTATGTTTGAGGTATTTAAAAATTCTATTAAATCATTTAAATGATATTCTTTTGGGTTTTCTGGAAAACGAGCACACATAGACACACTAAACATAATGTCAGGGTGGCTAGTAGTTAAGTAGAGTAGACTTCTAATCATTCCTCTGTAAGTGGTTTGATTAATAGATTTTCCATCTTCATCAGGTTCCAACTTACAGGTGGTACTCATGGGAGTGTAACTATTTTTTGTGCTATCTAATCCAAAATGTTTTCGAATATCTCTAGTGTATGTACATTGATTCAAAACAATTCCATCCTTATTTTTGAAAGATTTTAAATCCTAGAAAGAATATTAGTTCACCCATTACACTCTTTTCAAATTCTTTTTTCATTATTTTTGAAAAATCATTACATAATGAAGTTTTTGAAGAGCCAAAAATAATATCTTCTATATAAATTTGAACAACTAAAACATCATTATAAATTCGTTTTATAAAGAGGTTAGGATCATCTACTCCTTTTCTAAAACCTTTGGAAATAAGAAAAGTACTTAATCTAAAATACCAAGCTATTGGAGCTTGTTTTAAACGATATAAAGCATTTCATAGTTTAAAAATATGATTGGAAAAATGTGGGTTTGTAAATCATGTGGGTTGTTCAACAAAAACATCCTCTCCTATATACCCATTTAAGAATGAACTCATAACATTCATTTGATATAGTTTCAAATTCAAATGTGCAGCATAAGTAAGTAGGATTCTGATAGCTTCGGGTCTGGCTACTGGAGCAAAGGTATCCTCATAGTCAATTCCTTCTTCTTGAATATAGCCTTGTGAAACTAATCTAGCCTTGTTCCTTACTATATTTCCATCTTCATCTACCTTATTTCTAAACACTCATTTAGTGCCTATGAAAAAAGTGTCCTTGGGTCTTTCATCAAGTTTCCAATAATTATTTCTTTCAAACTGATTGAGTTTTTCTGGCATAGCCATTACCTAAAATTCAACTTTTATGGCATCATCAATGTTTTTAGGTTCATGTTGTGACAAGAAGGCTTTATGTTCAACCTGATTTCTAAGGAAAGCTCTAGTTTGTGTTCCTTTCTCTAAGTCTCATACAACAACATCTAAGGGATGGTTTCTAAGGGTTCTAAATTTTCTAGAAAAGGAGGGACTAGGGATTTCAGGTTCATTAGCAAATTCAGGTTCATTATGACTTGATTGAATTGAATTTACAGAATTAGAAGTTTTCACAGATTCTTTCACAGAGGTATTTGAGGATTTTGAGTTCATGCTCAGATTTGATACATCATCCTCCAAATTTTCTAGGATGGTTATAGGATTATGTGGATCTGTTTCATCAAACATGATATGGACAGATTCTTCCACACATTTACTTCTCTTATTGAAAACTCTATAAGCTTTACTTAATATTGAATAACCTAGGAACATTCCTTCATCACATTTGGATGTAAATTTTTCAAGATTATCCTTAGTATTGAGAATAAAGTCTTTGCAACCAAAGACTCTAAAGTAAATAACTTTAGGTCTTCTATAATTCCATAATTCATAAGGGGTCTTCTTGAGAATAGGTATAATCAAGACTGTATTTATATTATAACAAGTTGAAAATAATGAATCAACCCAAAAATATATAGGTAGATCATATTCATTTAGCATAGTTCTTGCAATTTCTTGAAGAGTTCTATTTCTTCTTTCTACAACACCATTATGATGAGGGTTCTAGGGGTAGATAAATTATGATTATAACCATTTTTTGAGTATTAAGATTCAAACTCAGGATTTTCAAACTCACGACCATGATCACTTCTCAAAGTCTTAATCTTACGTCCACTAATTTTCTCAACAGACTTGGAGTATTTAATAAAGTAAAAACAAGCTTCACATTTGTGAGCTAAAAAGTATAACCAATTATATCTAGAAATTTCATCTACTAATACATAGACATTGTGCTTCCCATTTAAACTAGAAACTCTAGATGGACCAAACAAATCCATGTGAACCAATTCGAGAGGTTGTCTATAGAAACTTCTTTCTTTGGTTTGAAAGAGTTTTTGTTTTGTTTTCCCTTTTGATAGGGATTACAAACATTTTCATTTGGAAACTCAAGTTTGGGTATGTCTCAAACTAAGTTATTCTTAGTCAGTTTTCTAAGTGAATGTATATTGCAGTGTCTTAATCTAATGTGCCAAAGCCGAGACTCCTTATGAAAATCATTTAAACAAGTAATATTTTTTTCGGATAAAGAATTCAAATCAACTGCATAAACATTTTCATTTCTCAAGGTAGAAAATACTAAAGCATTTTTAGAATTAAAAACATTACAATAATCATTTTAAAACATAACATTAAACCCATCATAACATAACTGGGAAAAACTTTACAAGTTGTATTTTAATCCATCAACAAATAAAACTTTAGAAATTAAAACTGAGTTAGTGTTCCAATTTGGACTAGGCCGATGATCTTTCCTTTAGAATTATCACCAAAGGTGACATAGCCTCCATCAACATTGATTAAGATTTTGAAGAAAGAGAAGTCACCTGTCAAGTGTCTTGAACATCCATTGTCCAAGTTCCATGTCTTCTTACAGAAACTCTTTAAGAAAGTTTCCTACAAAATAGTTTTAGATGGAAAATGATTTTGGTACCCAGATTCTCATGGGTCCAGATAGGTTAGAAAGAAAAGATTTGTGTACCCATATTTTTCTTATGGGTCTCATATAATTCATAAAAATAATAGATTTTGAATGATTTACTCTGTTTGATCTATAACAATATGAGTAACTAGTTGAAGCATATGAATTCTCAGAACATTAAATAGCGCCATTCTTTCTAGATTTAGGAATAAATCTATTCTTAGTAATTTGTCTCGGTCTAGGATGATAGCCTATTCCAGTGGTATATTTTGTTCCCACTTGTTTACCTAACATTTTAGTTAGTGTGTCTTTTCAATTTCTGAACTTTTCTAAGTCATTTCTTAGTTGCTCATTAGACAATTTCAATTTAGTATTTTCCTTAAATAATTGGGAATTCTTTTCTTTTTCTTCATCAAGGTCGGATTTAATAGAACTAGTCAAGGAATGCTATTTCTTCAAGGTATTATATATTTCCTTGTTCTCATTGTAGGTTTCTTCCAGCATGTTACGGTATTCAAATAGTTTCTCACTAGGAACCTTTTCAGATTCAGAATCAGAATCAATTCTTGAATAATAATCATTCAGTATAGTGGAAACAAGTACCTCAGAAGTATTAGTCATGAAACACATGTTAGAACGATTATTTTCAGAATCAGAAACTTCATACTCGCTTATGTTGTCTTCTGAAGCACTCCATGTTGCTTCCATAGCATTCTTTTATTTATTGTCCTTGTAGTCATATTTCTTTTTGAACATCATTTTTGGACAGTCAGCTTTAATGTGACCTTTTATTTTGCATTCATAGTAGACAACTTCATCACTCTTTTCAACTTTCTTCCAATATTTCTTCCGGTGTCCGTTGTTATCATATTTACCTTTGTAGTAAGGTTTTCTGAAAAATTTATTTTTCCTATAGAACGTCCTAAATCTCTTGGCTATCTGAGCCATCTGAGTATCACTGTCAGATGCAGTCTCATCACAACTAGAGCTTTTAGTATGTATGTGTACTTTTTCCTTATCCTTGTTCTTTGAGGCATTAGAATTAAATTCCACTAACATCCTCTTTGGTTCATAATCTTCATCCTTATTTAACTTTAGTTATTCTTCATACATCATCAGCTTTCCAATAATATCTTTGACATACAGAGTAACAATATCACATGATTATTTAATCAAAAAAGATGTGCCTCTCCATCGGCCTGGAAGACATCTCATTATTCTCATGATTTGTTCCATTGCTGGAACAGCCTTGCCAAGGTAGCTCATAGTGTTGAAAATCTCATTGAACCTGAGATACATTTCAGAGATTGGTTCATCAGGCTTTATTTTAAAACTATCATATTTAATAGTATAGGTGTTTAGTCTCATTTCTTTAACATTGGTTGTTCCTTCATGATAAATAGCCATAGTATCTCATATTACATAAGCAGTTTCACATGAAGATATTCTATTAAATTTTTCACCTCATAAAGCACAATACAGGGCATTCATTGCATTAAAATTATTATTATATGCTGTCATAGTAGGTTCATCCAAAGTTGTTCTTTTATTTTCTGGAATCTTATATTGAGTCTCTATAGCAGTCCAGATGTAAAATCCTATACACTCTAAGTGAATTTTCATCTTAAGTTTCAACTGGGAATAATTTATACCATTAATTAAGGGTGGCATGTTGGTAGCAGCACCTTCCAATATATTGTCCATAATTTGATTTTATAAATTATATTTAAAGAGATAAAATTTATAACTAACATAAATTTAAGATCTTTAAGGATGAAACTAAAATCACAATTGAAAAATATTACACAAAAGTCCTAATTAAACAACCTCAGATACCAAATGTTGTTTAGAGTGGATACTCAAGAGGGGAGGCGGGAATTGAGTTCCAATAAAAATTTCTGTTAAAAGTATTCTTATTAAAATCCCATAATTATAATACTAAGTTAAACTGTATTGAATTTGTATTACAATAAAAGTTCAGTTATATTCTCAACAGATTGATTAGTTCTTAGTTAATTCAATCTGAAGATTAATTAACATTCGAACCTATCCTAATGCTTTACATCACATATAATCACTTGCTAGTTTAACTATCATATTGACATTAAAAAGGATTTGCATTTCAAAGTAAATAGCAGTGGAATATAAAATATATATCTTATACTTTAGACATAATCTAAGATGCACATCAGATATAAAACCAGTGTTTCAGTCTCAAGCCGAGACCTAATCCACTCCACTTGGTGATCACCTGCCACCAAGAAGTTTATATAAATAAACTTTGATCCACATCCTGGATCAAGGTAACAACAGTACATAGACTATCCAGGCTGTGCAGGGACCTCTTCCACAGTTTTTGTGGGTAAAAAAAAGTAATGACCAGGCCACACAGGGACCTCTTCCACAGTTTTCATGGGGAAAAAAATTAAAAAGTATGGTTAAAGGATTTTGAAATCCTTCAGTTCAGCATAGGAGTCAGTGTGTGTAAAATATATAGAGTACAGACACTTCACTAATGTAAATAATGGAATCACTAAGAGAAATTATATGTGAGTTTAAAATTATCTAGTGATTAGCAGTGCAGCTCTGGACTCCTTGGATAACACAGAAATACTCTTGAGTCCTTCTCTTGTTTTTCTGTTGAAAAACAAGGTGTCGTGGTTCAGCTTGTGTTCTTCACAAGTGAATATGTTCTCAATATTCCAATTTAATTCGTGTGTTCTTCAGTAGAGTTGGATTTCATGTATGAGACAAATGCTTCTTTTAATATCTTGAAATGTCTTCTGTGTGGTCATGCTTGTCAGCTTGTTTTTCTGTAGTTCAGTGCACTTGCGTTTCATGAGTTATCGATCATCCTGTTGTATCTCTTGGGAACACTTCTCTTTATCTTTGAATTCATGAGTGTTAGATGACAGGTGACATTTATTTCGTACCTCTTACCTCGTACTATGGCTACAAATAAACATTAAATATTTTAGTGCATTAAAGGCATCCCATATGACCGTTAAAACGATAAATAGAAAAACAACAAAATAGTTTAAGAAATGGTGTCACAGTAGTTATGAAAACGGTGTCTCCTTCACGGTATCTCCTTCACTGTGTATCCTTCACAGTATCTCCTTGTCACAGTGTCTCCTTGTCACAGTGTCTGGCTTACAGTTTTTGGCTTCCATTTCCTTGCTCATAGTTTCTGGATTCACGATTCAATCATCATTCATTATGGATTCACAGTGCCTTGATGACTGTGTCCTGCTAACTATGTCTAGCACATAGGCAAACAGAGTGTTTGGATTACGGTGTCTGTTCTTAGTGTCTTTCTTCATGGTGTAAGGATTACTGTGTCACAGTGTCTCATGGTCATGGTGTCTCATTGGTCACGATGTCTGAGACATAGGCTTCACGGTGTCTGTGTCATGCTTATAGTGTCTTACTTACTATGTTAAGCTTCACAGTGTCTTTTACGTAAGAAAATAACTATAATGAGACTTAAAAAGTAATATGCATCAAAGGAATTGAGCTTAGCTATTACCAAGTATGAGATAACTTGAAACATAAATACACATAATTGGAATGATTTGTGAGATTTGTGATCATTAATAATATTTTTAATTAGTATTGGGATTTATAAACATTAATGAGATTTGTAAACATAAATGAGATTTGTAAACATTAATGATATTTTTGATCATTAAAACATGATTAATACATGAGGAGTCCAATAGAGAGTTTGTCTAAGAGAACCACTCATACCGCATAAGATATATTCTGAGTTTATTTAATAGATTTCAAAGGTTATTGGGATAAAAAATGTTATCATCTCTAGTTTTCATATAATAATAGATTTCACGAAATAATTCATAATGATATTTATAAATACTTATATGACATGATGTATTTAACCCCAATATATTGGGATAAAGTTTGAGGACAAAAGCTATTGGAATCTGATTTTTCATTAAAAAAAATTGGATGATAAGGTTTGCGTCTTTTGGTAACACATCATGGAGTCTCAGAGTAAATATAAAATTTCTTCCAACAATCCATGATGACATCATGAGTTTTTATTTTTTGAAAAGGCATTCCTATTAATATATACTTGGAAGAGGGTTATGATATGTGAAAATAAAGGAATTTTGAGCCCTATATATATTATTATATTTGAGATTCATGATCATATTGGGATGGTATATAATCAATTAGAAACAAAATTAAACCTTAATAAATTTCAAGATATTTTTCATTTATATTTGTAGAAAAATTATGTACATTTACCTTCAAAATTACAGTACACATAGGGCATACAAGTGGCCCATGATCTCTTTTACAAGTAATAATTGATGGAGATTTTCAATCAAAGAGAGAATGTTATGTGGAACAATACCAGTCACCTAATATAACTTTTGTGTAAAAACCATAAATATGAGGAATATACATGGGGTTCCAAGGGTATTATGAGGCAATGAAATCCTTAGTTTTTTGTATCATGGTGACATAATTTCATGTGAGAAATTCACATGAGGGAATAGAATCTAACACCATGAGATGTTAGGATATATCATTCATGAATAAATTAGATGCATTTAATTTATTATAAATAATGAAACACTGAATATATCTGAATAATTATTATAAATTTATAAATTAACCATATTATAAATAATTAAAATTATATTTAATTTATGATAATAACATCTAATTCACAGAAGAAATATTGTTGACCCTAAATAATTATTTTTAAGGGTTTGGTATATAATAATGTATTATTAATATATTTTTTATTTAAAATTAATTCAATGTATTAGTACTATAAAACATGAATTTTACACATGTTTAAAATGAATTTATTATTTCTCAATTGGTTTGATATGAAAATAAAAAAAATTTAATGTAAAATAAATGTTTTTTTTGATAAAAAGTGTTTTTATGAACATAATTTTTTTATCTTAATAAAGTGAATTCGTAACTATTGATGAATTATTTTAAAAGAATATATATAATATGTTCAATAATGTTTTTTTAACATTCATAATATTATTTTTACTATATATTAATTGAATAAAATTCAGTGTTATACTTAAAATTAATTTCTCTAAAAAAATTTATGCATTTTTTCGGGGATAATTGAATTAATTTTCAACACTTATAAGAATTTAATATTTGAAAATTGATTCCATATTTCAAATAAAAATAATTAATATTAGGTTATATTTTCAACACATGTTTTTTCAAAATGAAATGTAACCATATTAAAAATCTTATTACCATTATAAATGTTAAAAGCATTAGTGATGTGTTAAACTAAAGGGATAAGGGTCAAAACGGGGAATGAAATTATAAACCATATTGAATGATTTTATTTCAATACTATATCAACCCATATTTTAACTGGGTATAGTATTGATCCTCTTCACTCTGATTTTGGGTTTATTATATTTTATTATTCTTTATACTGCGTGAGCCCTTTATCTAGAAAACGATATAAAAAAACTCTCCCAAAATCATTCTCCATGACCTTTAGGTTATTTTATTACCAATTTATGCTTCCATGATTCCTTAAGGATCATTTCAATGGAGTATACTTGAAGAAATTGTATATGTTCTTACTGATATTGTTTCATGTTCATTCTAATAAAACTACATAAAAATAATATATAATAAAATCATAATTATTGAAATTATATCCTTAAAAAAATTATATTTTTTATGTTGAATTTATAGTCATTTACTATCTCTTTCCCTTCTGTTGCAAAATGATAACATCTCTTTTAGAAAATACCACCTCCACGAAGTGATGTGATTCATTTTTCATTTTTTTCATTACATAGATAGTAATAAGGAAAAAATTATTAAATGTATATGATATATATTATATAATTGTGATTTTGGAAAGGTTAATTATTAATTACCTTTATTTATTTCCCACTACCAAGAGCTAAAAACAACACCCATGTTGAAATAAGGACTACCATTTCAACAAAGGGAGATAATTAATCTTTAAACACTACTTTATATGAATGGATATAAAATATTATATAATAAATAAATGTGATAAACATAAAATTAACAGTATATTTCAAATGATAAAACCATGACCAAGGTGTAAGGAAAAAATCATTAAACCAAAACATGCAGGGAAAAAGAACCAATTTTTACCGGAATATTGATTTTAATAAAGAATTATAATAAAAGGTTAATTAAAAATTATAAGGAAATGATATATAATATTATATGTATGAAAAAGTTCAGTAATATATTTAAATTAAATATATATTTATTATACATTATTTTTCAATGCATAAGAAGCAATATGGGACATAAGGTATAGTTTCATGTTATAATTTTATTTCTTTTTAGGATTGATAATATTAATTTCTCAAAGAAGGAAATGATCAGATAATTTAATTTTCAACACAAAATATTATATTATTATCCTTTAATCCTTATAATTTGACATTTTTGGTAACATTTACCTTTCTTTGGTTCTTAAAATAATAAATAAATTGGTCTTTAGAAAAGACGACCTTGTTTCTTCTTTAGTAGATGAACATGTTCTTCCATATATAGGTTCATTAAAATGTATCCAAAAATGTTATTTTGAATGATCAAATGAAAATTTAATGAAATTTTCATCAATATTTGAGTTTTTTAAATAAATAAAAAGGATTTTTAAAAAAAAATTCAGATTAGGTTATTTAAGACTTTTAACTAAAAAGGTTTGAAATAATCAATTGTTTTAAATTTAAATGCATTAATATATCTTTCCACCACTATGAAAATTATTTTATTTTAATATTTTTTTATAATTGTAATTTTTTTATTTTTAGATATATTTATTTTTCTATATTATTTATTTTATTTAAACATTATCAAAATATGAGTATATTTTTCTTGCGATTTTAAAGAATTGTTTGAATTTATTTTAAAGATATTTTTTATCAACAGCAGTATATTTTCTGAATTTTTATAATTATTTTTGGATATTATATTAGGATAAAATACCATTTATTTTTTGGTATGACCTATGACGATGATTTTTTATTTATGATTCTAGGGAACCTGTTAATTTAACAAAGTTAAATTATGTCATATTAAGGGAGACCCTTAGTGATGAAACAATAGGTAATGATCGAAGATGACCCCCCCCCCCTCCCATCATAGTGGTGGTATGGGGGGAGTAACGGGTACAATAGCCTCCAATTCTGCAGAAACCCTTCATCCCCTTCAGTATCCTTGCTTCCTCCTAGAGTTCCCTGTTATTTCGTTAAGAACAAAGGATCCCTGTCTTCATCTTGGTGGACCTAGGTTTTGATTTCATTGTCGGAGTTCAATGAGGCATCGTGTTATCTGGACCTGTCACTGGTGGCTAATTTCAACCATTTATAGCCTTTGGTTGATTACTTCGATCATTTTTTTTGGTAAATGGGATTTACAAAACCGTGCCATTATCAGTCTTCTTGATAAATGACACAAATGATTCCATTTTTTTCAGAAGACAATTTGGTATGGTCTTGGTCCCATCTTCTCATCAATGAAATGGCTACATTTTATTAATTATTTGATGGACTTTTGATATCTGTATGAATTTCTACCCGTCCTCCATCGCGACATGGGAAATTCTCCCTCAACTCCCTTTACCATTTCAAACACCTATAATTATTTTTATGATTGGAAATATGGTGGGTCATTTTCTTTGCTCTGATACTCACCCATATACTATGAGTCATCCAATCAACCCCCAACTTTGTCTTTAGGTGGATGTATCACAGCCTCCGGTGGATTTTATTTGAATCGCAGTCGGTGAATAATTTAGATGGAAGAAGACCGTTGTTTTTTATTCTTGGGTTGACTACTCTCTGGACTGCAGTTGATTAAGGAATCTGGCCCCTAAATCTCATTGTGAGATCATCAACTTGAGGACCATTTATCTAAAGTAAAGGAAAGGTAAAGACAAATTTCACATGCCGAAGAATGATTTGGTTAATTCTGGCGCTGCTGCTGGTTTGGTGAACTAGGAAGTATCGACTTCTGGAAAATATACAAGGGACCTTGTTAATCTGAGAATTTTTGTTGTGTTTGATCATATTAAGAATGATCTAAAATATATGGGGTGGTGTGAAGTTTGTTTCTAATGGTTACTCTGGAACTGGTGGCATGGAAAACCCCTCAGATGTCTATGTGGTTGTAGGGGATACTCATCCTCGGCATGAGAATGATGATTCTGGGTAGTTGGTCTCTAGTAGGATGGATGTTAGTCTGCTTGAGGGGATATATCACGTGGTTGAGGGGAACTTGAACCATGTAGTCCATGTTGATGGTTTAATTTTGGGGGTGTTAAGATGGATGTACTGATGTTTTTCAAGGGCGGGATAATAGTGATGGAGGTGGGATGACCACAGCTTCTTATAGTGATCTCTTTCAATATTTCGAGCATGAGATTGTGGAGGAGGGTACTACAATGAATGAAAGTGTTAGTATGTAGATTTATCTCTCATCTCAAGAAGAGGTAACTGGAATATTATTGATGATGAAGTGGTTAATTGATGGTCATGTGTTTGTGTAACAACCACACTATTTATAAATGATTAACACTAACAATCATTTTCATTAAGAACGAGGAGTTAAGGATTGTTATAAAGAGGTAAATATCATTGGAAAATGTTGGGATGTCTCTAATAGTGACAATGAAAATGATGGTGGCTCAATCAGGCCTCTATATAGTGACATTGTTCAGGTATGTAAGAAGCTGATGTCCAGGAATCTGAAGGTTATGACTGCTCCACCATGAAGATGGTCCAGAAAAGTCTAATCCAATCTTCCAAAGACGGTGTCCATTAGGTATTCTTTATGGAAGGAGTGTGGGACTGTGTTTGATTTGAATAAAGAGCTTCTATCTGTGTAGTGGTTTAATCTTAGAAGGAGGTATCCCATGTTTCTGATGCATTATGAATGATCCGAGTGGGAATCTACAACTCAATATGAAACAATTTATCATGGATGTGGGGATGGGTATGGTTTTTATCATATCTAGTTGTCTTTTCTAGCTTGTATTACATGTTTTCTAGAATTTTATTTCATTTTAATAAATAGTTATATGTTCGCCTCTTACTGAGCTTTTCTGGTATTTCATAATGAAATCATTATGAAACCTATCTCTTTTCCATGGAATGTGTTATGATGAATGTTTTTTGGTCATTCTGTCACACTTATATAAGTTTTTCATTATGAGATAATTGGTAGGATAAATATATGTCAATTTAATACATTGGGTATGTCATGACCCGTCCTCGGGGACCGTGTCGTGACTACCCCAAGCTTGCCTTCCATAGGCCAGGGGCTGGCGACTATCACCAAGGCATAAATCCTGGTAAAAAGGGAAGGAATTGCCTTTGTAAAGTAAACAAGCACCTCAGAGTAAGCAAGCGGAAAAAGTAAACACTAAGTAAAAACTGGTACAACAGTAAGTGCGGAAAAGTAAATGGGCCAGTATACAAACCCAAACTGAAAGTAAAGTACAACTCGGAAGGGAAAACAGCAACTGAAAAGTAAAATCCCCTAAGCCGATCTGTCCACTGGAAATCCCACCTGAAAGGTGGGTACAGATAGCTCCACTGCTCCTCGGGTCCTGCCGTCCGCTCCGAGTATGTCCCGCCCAGTGGTCCACCTCTAGGTACCGTCCTGCTCCAAAAGCCCCCACCACGATCAGTGTTGTCCGTCGTATGAAACCAGCACAACGTAGTGCGTGCATAGCCCGTGCAGGGGTGAGTATAAGCTACTCAGTAGGGACCCCGAGACCCCCGAAGGTCTCCCAAAATCCACAAAGGATAAACCACAAAGGAAAGATACAGTCACGAAGTAACAACTGACACTACCTAGGTATATGCCCATACATATACCTAAGTTATCAATTCCAGTATGCTCCAACCTCTGAGCCCAAGCACAAACCAGTCCACACAAGAAAGTATACGTATTCCACATAGGAAAGCAAAACGTAATCCACACAAGATTGCACAACACAATCCACACAGGAAAGAAAACAGGTTTCAGCTCACACAGGTATACTTCTTCGAAAGATGATAGAGATGATCACTGATCAATCTAAGTCATCGGACCCACAAAGGATTGATAGGTACTAACCCCCACAAAAACCCACACAGGATCGGTAGGAAACTAACCCCCGCAAAGACCCACACAGGATCGGACCCAGACAGGATCTGTAGGTGCTGGATCACACAGAACCGCTAAGCGCTGACCCACACAAGATCGGACCCACACAAGATCGGTAGCACTGATCCACATAGGATCGCTGAGTGCTGTAGTAGTCGTCGTCGAATCCACTGAGGATCTCTGTACAGTCGTCGTCGCAGTCACAATAGCAGTCGCAGCCAGCTCTAGGGTTCCCGCACACAGCAAGCTCGTTCGGGAGGGTCCGCTCCACGAGCTGAGAGGCCGATACATCAACTGACACAAAGTCCAGAGTTGATTTATACAAAAGTTCCATATCGTCTACAGGAACTCAACATCGCAGACGGCGCGTCGATCGGATGCCCGGTCTGAGAGTTATTGGCTTTTTCCTTCCAGGGACAGGTTGGTTTGTAAGGCAAAACCAACCCGACCGTACTCCACCTGCATCTAAACCTCGGGCGGAGTAAGCCAAAAGATCCGTCTCACTAAGAGGAAACCAACAAAGTCGACGACATGTCATTCGGACGTCCGGAGCTTTAGATATGAGCATTTCCGCTCTGAGGGCCCGGTTGGTTTCGTGTACGAAACAAACCAGCCAAACTAAAATAATCCGAAACCTTGAGTGCGATATACCGAAACGACCGTCTCTTTCCATGGATCGTGTCACCGCTGATGGCACATCGATCGGAGTTATGTAGACCGAGCTATGGGCAATTGAACCCAAACGGTCCGAAAACGAGGGTTTCGGGCCCGGACCGACCTGGCCCGCGACCCCCCGGTCGGCCCGAACCGGGTTGACCCGCCCCGGTCCGAGTCGTCCCAGCCCGGCGCGGCCCGGCCCGGCCTGGCGGTCCGGCCTGGCGACCGGCTCGGCTGGGCACAGCTGTTGGCAAAGGGGGGGGGGTGCCTGCCCCGCTTGTGTAACCCCCCCCCCCCCCCAATTAAGGGGGTCGTTTTGAAGTACGGCCGGGGGAATTAATTCCCCCAGCTCCTTCCTGTCCGGCCGGCTCAGCCTGGCCGGCCGGTTCCTAGTCAACAGGACCGGCGATGGCCGGTCCCCAACCTGCTCCGACGCCGGCGGCCCAGACCGGCCGCCGGTCACCTTGCTCCGCCGTGGCCCCGGAACTGGCCGTGGGATTTTAGGGTGTCTCTGACATGGCGCGATGGCGTCGCGTCTTTGGATTAATTCGTGGCAAGACGCGGCGGCGTTGTGTCCTTGATCTTCTTTCCATGGCGCGGCGCGACGACGCCGCGCATTACATTTCGCTTGATTCTGCGTGGTGTGATGGCACCATGCCTTCCCGTACCAAACCACAAAGGAATCAAAATGAAATAAGGAGGAGGGTGGGCCCTGTTTGTGCGGTCCGGCCCCCCTCGCGTTATTCGATAACAATTGGTATTAATCCACGAAGATCGTCAAGTTGGTATTCACGAACAAAATAAATAAATAAAACCCCTACCTTGGTTTCAAGTACAGTGCACGTCAACAAGTTGCGGAAAACGAGCGTCGCGGAGTTCGGGCATCGCGGAAAACCTACGTCGACGTCGCGAAGCAAGGATTCGAAGACGTTGACGTAGATTTTGTTGCGGGAAAACCATCATGGAAGAGATGACGCAGAAGAAGAAAATCGTGGAAGAAGATGTCGCGTCGCGGGTCGGTGTCGCAGAAGACGGTCTCCGAGGGCTCGGCGCTCCACATCGGAGATCGTTCGTTCTTCTCGTTCTTTGTTAAAGGGAATGAAGAACTCAAGGCTTCCTTAGCTTTTTTTTCAGAAGCTCTCAAACAACTAAACACCAAGCCAAATAAAATAAGTTCTCAACTTATTTTATTAACACAACAAAGCTTTTGAAATTCAAGAGTTTGAATTTAAAAAACATACATTTAACTCACCACAATAAAACCATAAGTTTAATAAATTTAAGTTATCAACATTTAAGTGGGAGTTGAGGGAATTTAGAGGATATGAAGGGGTGGGGTTGGTGTGGGCCCCAACACCCTCATAACCTCCCAAGGGAGGTTGGGTGGATACCCAACTTCCATCAAGAACTAAACACTTAGAGTAAAAAAATAAAAATTGTAGAATAATTATAAAATAAACTTCCACAATTTTTATCATCATCTCTTGGGAAAAGGAAACTCCGGAACATGTGTTCTTAAGCAATTACCGGCGCTGCAGTTCCATTGGTGCCCTCAGAATTCGATTCCGGGCACTAGTTCAAAAGTTAGAAATTCATGTTCTTTTGTTCACTGAACGTACCCGTGCTAAACTTCGGATAGAAATTCTGGGCACTCCGGGCCTCGGAATCAAGTGTCGTCTGAAACTGCGTTCTTGTAAAATTACAAAGAAAATTAAGAAAAAATTTCCCTTGAATTTTACGGGTCTTTACATTACTCCCACCTCAGGGCATTACGTCCCCGTAAGAATACATCGAAAACTAGCGAAACAAATGGGGGTACTGAGCACGCATCTGAGCCTCCCGCTCCCAAGTGCTCTCCTGGAGGTTCCCGTGCTGCCATCTAATGCAAACTAGAGGAATCGACCGTCTATGTAGAACCCACTCCTTTCGATCCTCGATCTCCACTGGGACCTCCACAAAATTCTCCCCATCATCAACGTCAAGCTCCCCATGGTCAATGATGTGCGCCGGGTCATGCACGTATCTCCTCAGCTGGGATACTTGGAAGACGCCGTGCACCCGGTGCAACTGAGGTGGTAGAGCCAGACGATATGCCACCTCGCCAATCCTGAAGAGGACCTGGAATGGTCCGATGAAGCGTGGAGACAACTTTCTGCCTCAGCCAAATCTTCGTAATCCTCGTCGAGGTGAGACACGCAAGAAGATGTGGTTGCCATCCTCGAACTCTAGTGGCCTCTGCCTCCTGTCAGCATAAGACTTCTTCCGGCTCTGAGCTGTCCTCATCTACTCCTGGATGACCTGGACCTTCTCTGTCATAGCCTGGACCATCTCCAGCGCCACAAGTGCTGACTCCCTAGGGTCTGTCCAGCACAAAGGAGATCTGCAAGGTCGGCCATAAAATGCCTCGTACGGTGCCATCCCGATGGTGGAGTGGTAGCTGTTGTTGTATGTGAACTCCACCAAGGGTAGGTGGTCCTCCCACCTGCGACCAAAGTCGAGGACGCATGCACGGAGCATGTCCTCGACAGTCTGAATAGTTCTCTCTCTCTGACCATCCGTCTGAGGGTGAAAGGCTACGCTCAGACATAGTTGTGTCCCGAACGCCTCATGTAATCCCTTACATAGCCGGGAAGTATGTCGATCATCTTGATCGGAGTATATAGATGATGGCACACCGTGAATCCAAACAATCTCATGAATGTAAAGTCATCCCAAGCTCTCCACTGAGCCCTGCTCGCTGATGGGTAAGAAGTGAGCCGACTTGGTGAGTTGGTCGATAATCACCCAAATGGATTCCAGACCTCTGGAAGTGCTTGGAAGTCCATTCACGAAGTCCATAGATATGCCATCCCACTTCCACTCCGGAACCTCCAAGGGCTGTACCATTCCTGCTAGTACCTGATGCTCTGCCTTCACCTACTGGAAGGTGAGGCATCGTGAAACAAACTCTGCCACAACCTTCTTCATGCCTGGCGACCAGTGCTGTCGTCTTAGATCCTGGTACATCTTCTCTACTCCGGGATGTACCGCTAAGGGAGAAGTGTCAAACTCTCGAAGCACTTCCTCCCATAAAGCAACTGGTACCATGGTACGTCATCTGAAAAGGATTTCGTGCTCTTCTCCAAAGGAGAATCCATCAGGTGACTGTCCTGAGGATATCTGTGCACGCCGCATCTCATAGCCAGTGTCCCCACGCTGTGCCTCTCTAACCTGCTGCAGTAGTGGAGGAGTGACTGTGAGAGACTGAAAGAAGGATGCTCCATCTCTATCCACGAAGGATATCTGCAAAGAGGCTCGCTACTCTGTCGCCTCCTCAAGTGGCTGAATTCTCGTCCTCCTACTGAGAGCATCAGCTACCACGTTCCCCTTCCTAGGAGTATAGACTATCTCAAAGTCATAGTCCTAGAGGAACTCGAGCCATCTCTGATGTCTCAGATTCAAATCCTTCTGAGAGAAGATGTATCTGAGAATCTGGTGGTCATAAATGACTGTAAAGCACTTGCCCATCAGATAGTGTTTCCATGTCTTCAGAGCGAAGACCACTGCTGCTAACTCCAGGTCTTGGGTAGCATAGTTCTGCTCAAGTGGCCCAAAATGACATGATCCATAGGCGATCACTGCCCACTCCTGCATCAGGACACATCAGAGTCCGGTCCCTGATGCATCGTACTAGACTACGTACCCTACTCCCTCCTCAAGCAACCTCAAGATAGGTGCGCTTGTCAATCTCTGTCTTAGCTTCTGGAAGCTTTGCTGACATCTGTCTGACCACACGAAGGGTTTCCCCTTCTTCGTCAAAGCTGAGAGTGGTGCCACAACTCTGGAGAAGTCTGGCACAAATCTCCTGTAGTATCCAACTAGTCCCAAGAAACTCCGCACCTTCATCACACTACTGGGTTGCTCCCAAGCTAGAACTGCCTCAATCTTCGCAGGATCCAATACAACTCTCGCCTTAGAGATTACGTGTCCCAAGAAGTGGACCTCACGTATCCAGAACTAGCATTTCGAGAGTTTACCATAAATCTGGTGCTCTTAGAGTGTGTCTAGTACAACCCGTAAGTGGTTGGCGTGCTCCTCCTCAGTCGTCGAGTAAATCAAAATGTCATCGATGAAGACCATGACAAATCAATCGAGGTATGGCTAAATGATCCTGTTCATGAGGGCCATGAACACTTCTGGAGCATTGGTTATGCCAAATGGCATAACCAAGAACTCATAGTGGCCATACCGACATCTGAAGGTCGTCTTCTGCACGTCCTCGTCTCAAACTCTGAGCTGATGATAGCCTGACCAGAGATCTATCTTCGAGAACCACCGTGCTCCCTTGAGCTGATCAAAGAGGTCATCAATTCTCGGTAGCGGATACTTGTTCCTCATTGTCACCTGTTTCAGGCGACTATAGTCGACACACAGTCGCAAGCTCCCGTCCTCCTTCTTGGCGAACAATATCGGGGAAGCCCAGGGTAAAACACTGGGTCGGATGAACCCCTTGCCCTGCAAGTCCTCCAACTATACCCATAGCTATTGAAGCTCATAGGGGGCCATCTGATATGCTGGAGTCGATATCGGGGTTGTCCCAGGGTACAGGTCAATATAAAAGTCTACCTATCTGCGAGGAGGTATCCCTGGAACGTCATCGGGAAAAACGTCCGCAAACTCATCCACCACTGCAGGAAAACCAGGACTCCGCACGTCAACTGCTCCTAGGATGAGGATAGGCAACTGATGAGTGATGGGCTATCCTCTCCTCTGCGGAAGTCCATCCTATGCTGCAAAGTCTCCCTTCTCGCCGGTGAAAGTGAGCATGCTCCCGTCGGTGCGTATACATCGCACATTGCGCCTAAAATAGTCAATCTGTGCATGGACCATAGATAACCAATCCATGCCCCAGATGACGTCGTAAGGTCTCGACGCCACTACAAGAAGATCCCAGCCGAAGCTCTCTCCTCCTAGAGTAAGCTCACACTGCTGGCACCAGTGCGTAATCGTCGAGTCTGCTCCCGTATGAGTCTCTAGCTGTAAGGATCGAGCCAAAGGCTCTGTCGGAATCTCCGAGCTCCGAACAAGGGCAGCGGCTATGAAAGAGTGACTCGATCCTGTGTCTATAAGTACTGCAGCAAGGGTGGAATAGATAGAGATAGTACGTCGAATCATCTCGGGCGCGCCGTGGTCGTAGGCCTCTGTTGCCTGGAGCTGTGCCTATCTCTGCCCGCCAGCTCCCTGTGGTCGGGGTGGACCTCTGGGTGGTGGTGGTGGTAGAGCCTCAAATCATCGCCCACCACCTGCTTCTCGGCCATCTCCTTTGCCTCGTCCGCCTTCTCCCTGCGAACCGCCACGGTCGACCCTCTTCCTCTGCCTCGGTGGTCCCTCAACCTGCTTCTCGCCCACCACCTGCTTCTCGGCCATCTACGTGCATCGTCAGCGGCTAGGGGTGGAAGCATCGGTGGCTCGACGGGTAGAGCTACCGCCGGTGCCACAGCTGACAAAGGGCCCTACACCGAGGCCTCGTCGCTCGGTGGGCTGTCGTCACGCTCGACTCTTGGAACCCTAGCTGGCTGCCATTGTGGGGCCATCATGAAAAGGAAACAGGTGCACCACGGTCAGAATAGTATACCTGGTGAGCTGATACAATGTAATCACAAAGAAAACATGAAACACACATGCAATCAATGTTTTCGTGCATTAAGTCTGAAATCAGAAGTCTGGGTCCTGGTGTACGGATACGTCGGCCGCCGCACCAACACTGGACTCCCTAGACTGATAACCACACTCAATAAGCTAAACAATATTGCTTCATAGAGAAGAAGATTAGAGTCCAAAGTTCTACGGTAGAACCGAACTCCTCTAATACCAATTTGTCACGACCCATCCTCGGGGCCTGTGGCGTGACTACCCCAAGCCCGCCTTCCATAGGCCAGGGGCTGGCGACTAGCACCAAGGCGTAAATCCCGGTAAAAAGGGAAGGCATTGCCTTTGTAAAGTAAACAAGAACCTCAGAGTAAGAAAGCGGAAAAAGTAAACACTAATTAAAAACTGGTACAACAGTAAGTGCGGAAAAGTAAATGGGCCAGTATACAAACCCAAACTGAAAGTAAAGTACAACTCAAAAGGGAAAAGAGCAACTGAAAATTAAAAGCCGCTACGCCGAGCTGTCCACTGGAAATCCCACCTGTAGGGTGGGTACAGATAGCTCCACTGCTCCTCGGGTCTCGCCGTCCTCTCCGAGTATGTCCCGCCCAGTGGTCCACCTCTAGGTACCGTCCTGCTCCACATGCCCCCACCACGATCAGCGTTGTCCGTCGTCTGCAACCAACACAACGTAGTGCGGGCATAGCCCGTGCCGGGGTGAGTATAAGCTACTCAGTAGGGACCCCGAGACCCCCGATGGTCTCCCAAAATCCACAAAGCATAAAACACAAAGGAAAGATACAATCGCGAAGTAACAACCGACAATACATAGGTATATGCTCATACATATACCTAAGTCATCAATTCCAGTACGCTCCAACCTCCAAACCCAAGTACAACCCAGTCCACACATGAATGTATAAGTATTCCACACAGGAAAGCAAAACATAATCCACACAAGATAGCACAACACAATCCACACAGGAAAGAAAACATGTTTCCGCCCACACAGGTATACTTCTTCGATAGATGATAGAGATGATCACTGATCCATCTAAGTTGTCGGACCCACAAAGGATCGATAGGTACTATCCCACACAAAGTCCGACACAGGATCGGTAGGAAACGAACCCCCGCAAAGACCCACTCAGGATCGGACCCACACAGGATCTGTAGGCACTGGCTCACACAGAACCGCTGAGTGCTAACCCACACAGGATCGGACCCACACAGGTGTGATAGCATTGATCCACATAGGATCACTGAGTGTTGTAGTCGTCGCCATAGAATCCACTGAGGATCTCTGTACAGTCGTCGTCGCAGTCACAGTAGCTGTCACAGCCAGCTCTAGGGTTCCCGCACACAGCAAGCTCGTTTGGGAGGGTCCACTCCATGAGCCGAGATGCTGATACATCAACTGACACATAGTCCAGAGTTGATGAATCCAAAAGTTCCGTATCGTCAACAGGAACTCAACATTGCAGACGGCGCGTCGATCGGATGCCCGGTCTGAGAGTTATTGGCTTTTTCGTCCCAGGGGCCCGGTTGGTTTTTAAGGCAATACCAACCCGACCGTTCTCCACCTGCATCCAAATATCGGGCATAGTAAGCCAAAAGATCCGTCTCACTAAGAGGAAACCAAAAAAGTAGATGGCACGTCATTCGGACGTCCGGAGCTTTAGATATGAGCGTTTCCGCTTCGAGGGCCCGGTTGGTTTCGTGTACGAACCAACCTGGCCGAACTCAAAGTAATTAGAAACCTTGAGTGCGATATACCTAACCGACCACCTCGTTCCAAGGATCATGTCGCCGCTGACGGCGCGTCAATCAGAGGTTCGTAGCCTGAGTTATGGGCAATTGAACCCAAACGGTCCGAAAACAGGGGTTTCAGGCCCAGACCGACCCGGCCCGAGACCCCCCGGTCGGACCGAACCGAGTCGACCCGCCCCGATCCGGGACGTCCCGGCCCGGCGCGCCCCGGGCAGGCTGTCGGCCCGGCTGGGCACAGCGTGCCCAGCGTGCTGCCAGCTCGACCGAAGGCCGAGCTGTTGGAAAAGCGGGGGGGGGTGCATGCCCCCCTTGTGTATCTGCACCCCCCCCCCCCCAATTAAGGGGGCCGTTTTGAAGTCCGGCTGGGGGAATTAATTCCC
This sequence comes from Viscum album, assembly GCA_963277665.1. Classification (NCBI taxonomy): domain Eukaryota; kingdom Viridiplantae; phylum Streptophyta; class Magnoliopsida; order Santalales; family Viscaceae; genus Viscum; species Viscum album. The sequence continues at coordinate 593,808,601 of OY728159.1, read as the reverse complement.
CCGGCTCCTCCCTGTCCGGTCGGCCTGACCTGGCCGGCCGTTTCATGCTCAACGGGACCGGCGATGGCCGGTCCCCTTCCAACTCCGACGCCGGTGGCCCGGTCCGTCCTCCGGTCACCTTGCTCCGCCACGGCCCGGAACCGGCCGCGGCCCTTGTCGTCCGGCGCGGCGCGACGACGCCGCACCCCTCCTCTGCGGCTTCAGAACTGGCTGCGGTATTTTTGGGTCTCTCCGACGCGGCACGACGGTGTCGCGTCCTTGAATTAATTCGTGGCGTGGCATGGCGGCGTCGCGTCCTTGATCTTCTTTCCACGGTGCGGCGCGACGGCACCACACATTTCCTTTTTCTTTATTCCACGTGGTGCGACGGCACCACGCCTTCCCTTACCAAACCACAAACATATCAACATGAAATAAAGAGGAGGGTCGGCCGTGTTTGTGCGGTCCGGACCCCCTTGCGATATTCGATAACAATTGGTTTTAATCCATGAAGATCGTCAAGTTGGTATTCACGAACAAAATAAATAAATAAAACCCCTGCCTCGGTTTCAAGAATGGTGCTCATCAACAAGTTGCGGAAAACGAGCGTCGCGGAGGTCGGGCGTTGTTGAAAACGAACGTCTACGTCGCGAAGCGAGGATTCGAAGATGTTGACGGAGATTTCGTCGTGGGAAACCGTCGTGGAAGAGACGACGTGGAAGAATAACGTCGTGGAAGAAGACATCGCGTCGTGGGTTGGTGTTACGGAAGACGGTCTCCGAGGGCTTGGCGCTCCACGTCGGAGATCGTTCGTTCTTCGCGTTCTTCGTTAAAGGTAATGAACAACTCAAGGCTTCCTTAGCTTTTTTTTCAGAAACTCTCAAAGAACTAAACACCAACCCAAATAAAATAAGTTCTCAACTTATTTTATTAACACAACAAAGCTTTTGAAATTCAAGAGTTTGAATTTCAAAAACTTACATTTAACTCACCACATTAAAACCATATGTTTAAAAAACTTAAGTTATCAACATTTAAGTGGGAGTTGAGGGGGTTTAGAGGATATGAAGGGGTGGGGTTCATGTGGTCCCCACCACCGTCATAACCTCCCAAGGGAGGTTGGGTGGTTACCCAACTTCCATCAAGAACTAAACACTTAGAGTAAAAAAATAAAAATTGTAGAATAATTATAAAATAATCTTCCACAATTTTTATCATCATCTCTCATAAAAACGCAACTCCAGGACAGGTGTTCCTAAGCAATTACTGGCGTTGTGGTTCCATCAGTGCCCTCAGAATTCGATTCCGGGCACCGGTCCAAAAGTTGGAAATTCCCACTCATTCGTTCACTGAACGTACCTGAGCTAAACTTTGGATAGAAATTCCGCGCACACCGAGCCTCAGAATCAAGTGCCGTCTGAAACTGAGTTCTTGTAAAATTCTAGAGAAAATTAAGAAAAAATTTCCCTTGAATTTTACAGGTCTTTACAGGGTAATTTTTGATATCACATGAGATAATATGAACTAGAATGGGGAGTGACCCTTATTCTATAAGGGAATTTTTCTACTATGGTAGTCTTGGAAGTGATATTTGACTATCAAAATAATTTTATATTTTTATGTGTCTGCCAAAAAACTATGTGTTATTATAATTTTATGTTCTCATGTACCAAGACAGACTATTGGTGATTTTTCTCTTTTATGTATTACATATTTTATTATGAAATTTCCTTATGTCAGGAATCAAGATTAATGATCTTGATTGATTTATTATGTCTATCATATATTATGATTTTGTTCTCATGAACATATTATTATATTATACTAAGTTATTATAACTGATTGATATCTCCTATGTTTAAGCCTTTTAATAACTAGATCTCACAATTTCCATAAGGTGTTTGTAGGAAGGGTTTTATGTGATAATAACATTGTGGGATATATTGAAATCATTTATTAAATGATTTGACTATGTATATATTGTACACGGATACTAAACCATTACAATTCAAGGGTTATTATTATAGTGAAATTTATTTCATATTCTTATTAAATAGTGAAATATTAATGTTTGTTATACTTAGTCTGCATACTGACTATTTTGATTTGAGAGAGTGAATGGCATAGATTGATCAGAATCATAAGGGGGGTTCATCATGGGTGTCTTAATGACTATGTAGGGTCTAAGAACCCTCAAATTGACTCATTTATTATTTTAATTGAAACATATGAACAAATATTCATGAGGATTTAAAATATACTGTATCTTTTTCCTTGATTAATATACTTACTGATAATAGCGTGACATTTTATATGGTTGAATGTTGTGGTGAACAAGTAATTCTCAATTTTTGTATATGGTCTATCTTTTTCCTATTACAGGAAAGGTATAGTCTTAATGAAAATAATCTAAACTTCTTTTATGGCTTATTTGTTTCATTTTTAATATTTCAGATTTCAATTTATTTTATATTTTTTAGTTTAAAGGTATTCTATGATAGACCAAATAGGGATAATTTTTATGTTATAGAACACATTACTTAACGGGGATATTCTTTAAGGCCATAAAATTATTACCAAATGTGGGTGGTGTTTTGGGGAATATAGGTTTGATAAAAATAAGGTGGCATTTGTATAGATAAGTGAATAGTTGACTTGAAGTGAATAAATATTCAATCTCTTGTATAGAAAACCTCATAGGTGAAGCAAATGTAGTTAAATTCCTAGATCTTATAATATAGTTAGGTGGATGTTTTAGGTCATTCATATTTTAACAGAGGTAGGGTTTCATATTCAGTGATAGATGTGTAATCAACCTTATGTTAATTAAAATGATTCAGGTACATACAATCGTAAAAAATGTTTGAGTTTAGTTTTATGTTATAATGATTAGCCCATAATATGACCCATAGTATATGGTCGTGTATTTTTTTGTCAAAAGTTTTGTTTTACACATAAAAGTAAGAAAAAGAATATTTCTACATTAATGGTAGCCACAATACTAGTAAAAAACCTTAAAAGAAGTGATGAGACAATACAAATGTATGCTTAAAAATCTAAATTATTTTTGCAATTTTAAATAGGAGTTATATCCAATGTGAATTACTAGTAAATGTATTATAGTTTAGAAAATATGAGATAAAAATAATTAAACTATTATTTTAATTTATTGCATTCAAATGATAGATCTCTTTTGTGCCACTCAATTGGTATATGGATAATTTATATTGATTGTGTTTCAATTATGTGTTTTACTATAATGGTGTCAACGGTATATGGGATTATAGAACCTTTTCATTATGAAATATTCATTCCCCCAGTTGGTTATATGTAGGATTCCGATGTAGCACATCATCCATCACTATATATTGGGGATCCTTTAGAATAATATTCACTTTTTACTAATAGACATGGAATATTTATAGTAATCTAAATACTATAGGTACAAATGGTGGTAAATGTAAAGAGTAAATTTGATGTTATGGAACTCACAGATTTGAATCTGATTAAAACTGGATTTTCACATACTAATGAAGCTGAATTGAAGTGGATGAGTATTTTTTTGTTGGATAAAACCTAGGTGTTTCAGATGTAGATATGTATCTTGTAAAAAAAGAACCATGACATATGTATTTCATATAAGGTGGAAATTTATAATCCTTTTGTGGGAATACTGTTATAATAAACGATTAAGATTTGTATGATCGTAATCAAATATGTCGAAAAGGATTGGAATTTTGGTTTCATGTGAGATAAGATATAAGTGTTCTATCGTATATTTACTTTGGGAAAGGCTATTGTAAAAACCCTGATGTAGATAAAGAAACCACTACACAATTAGTGTTTTTGTAGTGATGAAATTTTTGGTTGTTTATGAGATATTAGATATTTTCATTGATTTATATCCAATAACAATGGGAATAAATCAATACATATTTCTTTGAAGAGACTGCCACATAGATATGTCTCATGTTTTAGAGGGTAATGAAATAGTTTCATCCTAGTGAAATGATTTTTTATGATACATAATGTGAATTGGAATAGTAAGATGATTATAGTATGGAGTGGGGAATTTATATGAGTAAGGATTCAATATAGTCATAGGATGATAAATGCTAGTGTCACTATGTATATAGTAATAATAAGAATCATGCCACATGTGTGTATGGGGAAAAGAACTTCTACACTGTTCTAACTCAAACATAAGTGGGAAATGGGATGGCATGAATGAGTTCCCTAGTGATAGAATAATGGCTAAAACCTAACTAGAATAAATAAAAGGCTCATAACTATGAAAATCTAGTAAATTTTTTGGAAGACAAAGATTGTGTGTGGGCTTATAATAGGAGACTCATGTATTTCTTTGGATCCTATGGAATCATAAATCAATTCACACATAAATTAAGGGTTATTTGAAGGTACCATATATATAAAAAAACTTGGTAAATTTAGTAATAATTTTCATCACTTATTAGTATTCATTAATTCGATTATATATAGTTATATTCATTAAAATAATATTATGTAATTTTTCATTCGAAGAAAAGAAGTATTATTTCCAACCAAACTGGGTTTTCATGTATTATATGGTTTTATTTAAAATATTTATTTTTGAATTATTGAATTTTTAATTGATAAAAATAAAATTTATTTTTGAAATCATCATACCAAATTAAATTATGATGAATTTTTGGTATTTTTCTATAAATATTTATTTGTCAGTAAGTATTGAAAATTACTATTTTTTATTGAAAACTGTATTTTATTTTACCGTATCTAAAATGAAAAATTATATTTCGACTAACTATTAAAAATTAATTTTTCTAATTTTATCAAAAATAATATAATTATCTTATTTATAATTAATTATATACTATAATTTGTTATAAAAATATTTTTATAGTTAAAAATGATTTTTTTTAAATACTGTTTTTGAACACATTTTTTGAGTTCAATTTTAAAATAATTTATATCACAAAAAATTAAATATTAAATAATTAATTCCCTATTTTTAATTTATATTCCTTATTTTGGTAAATATTCCATGTTTATTTTTGATAATTATGAATATTAACAATACTAATAAATTATCACCACACTAATTTTAAATCATCTACATAAAGATAAAAATAATATAATGAGGACTAAAAATGACCCTAAACCCTAACTTTATCCTATTTTATGAATTTATTTCATCCATTACCATCACTTATTTAAAATATAGAAATTTGGGGACATATTTCATTGATTTATAACTTTATGATATTTAATTAATGATAATGTCAAAAATCATACATTCATGGGTTTAATATCAATTATATTTTGTGATAGGGAAAAATAACATATATTAAATTATAAATGGTTATGAAAACAATTAATGGTTTTAAGATTTTATTTTATTTCCAATTTTGTTTGATGAAATAATTATTATAAATACTTATGCAACACTGGTAGAGATTATATTCAATAATTAAAAAAATTAATATACATTAAAATATTATAAGTAATAATATATGAATGAATTTTTATGTTTAAGAAATTATATAGATAAGTATAACATGTTAATAACGTTTTAAATTATTATATCTTAATTTATTTTCTATTATTATGTTTTAGAATGAAAAATTAATTTAATAGTTCCAAAAATGATGTTTATTATATTTTATATCAAATAATATTTTATTAAATGATTTCAAACTCCTAATAATACAATACAAGTACATGTGATTTTAATATGGTTTAAAATATCAACCATTCCCCATTTATGGTCCAATAATCTATTTGTAGTAAAAATATAATCCCAAAAATAATAAAGAAAACATTGTTATCATGGTAATCCCCATAAGGGTTAAGAGAGGGTTAGAAAATTACGGGTGAAAAAAATACCTAAACATATAAAAACTTAATTAGATGATATGATTAAGTATTATCCTCATATTATATTATAATTATATCAATTTATATTCATTGTAAAAAAACAAATTTATATTTATTTAATATTGTAAGAAATTTCAATGTTTCCTCACCCCACCCTTATTAAAGGTAACCTCTTATACTCTTTTACCCATGCTTAAAAATCCTTATGGTTTTGAAAATAATAATATTAATCCCATCATAAAATTCTTTCACATGCCTTTAAGTACTATTAATATTCATAAAAACAACCTAGGAAGGCTCTTTTATGTAATCCTAATGAGGTTTTCCAAAGAGGATGTATAATTCATAACCAAGGGTTTTTTATTTATTTATTATTCTACCTTATTCAAATCTTCATAAAAATTAGGAATTAATTTAGAATTTATCATTCATATACTGATATGTTATTTTTTTAACATCATAACATGTATTCAAATCCACATCAATCAAATGCTAAATGACACTATTGTTTGTGTGTACGGTAGACTACCGCCTCTTGAACTAATGTATTCCATTTTCCATAGCCACATCTATCTTATGGTCATAAAAGTTTATTTAATAGATATATGTGATATTCATGAAATATATATCATTCTATGAAATTAATATATCTTCTTATTTTCTTACCTTTATATTCATTGAAAAATATTAAATTCATGCATGTGTACATGTAGATTACCACCTCCATCAGGTAAGGTGGTTTTTTGTTCATAACTCTAACACATGGTTGGTAAATATATTTTTTTTACAAAAAAATATTGTATTGATCATATATTTATGATTATATAAATATAAAATAATACTTATCTTCTCTCTTTCATGATCATTGAAAAATTGATATGTTACTCATTCGTACATATGACATACCACCTCCATGATTGTAATATTGTTTATTTTCTCTATCAATCATTCATGGATGGATTTGAAATTATAATTGACATATAAAAAAATATCAGTTATTATTCTAGATAATATGTAATAATGACCCCATTAACCATAGTCAGCATAGAAAAGTCATTTTGGATATATGAGTCAAATATCATCAAAATGTCTACCATAAACATAAACAATTATGTAATTGAATATAATAAATTAATAAATAAAATAAATGTTATTATAAAAAATAAAAATATTCTTATTTATTTAAATAATGAAAATATTTTTATTATTAAAGTATATAAATATTGTTCAAGATGGATCAGACTTGAGGTAAGGGTCACATTATTTTCAAAGCCTCATTTTGAATATTTATTTCCAAAATCTATTTCTTGCATGACCATAATATTTAAATTATTTTAAGGATGTATTTATATGGATATAAATTAATTATAAAGAATATTTTATGTCACTTTTAACTTTTTGTAAATGATTTTTAATAGGATAATTTTTTACGTATTATATATGGAATCATTTTACATTATTTTGAAATGAAAAAAATATGTTCTTTTCTAAATTATACTGTTTCAATATATTTTCACACCATCATAAAAATTATTTTATATTGGGTTTATATTATTAGAGTCATTTTTTTCTTCAAATACAAGAATTTTATCTCCTGTATAAAAATAAAATTTTGGTTTGAACTAATATTTTGTACATATTTTTTTTATCGGTAAAAAATTTAGAAAATTTTAGAGTAAAGATAATAAGAGTGGGTAACTATGATAGATTACACTTTATGGTTATGATGATATAGAATATGAATATTAGTATGTTGATTTATCTGAACTATAGTGGTTTAGAATTGTTTTCCATATAAGAAATATGAAATCCTACGTTGGAAGTCACATTGAGAACACTATCCTTTTAATTCAGTAACCATAAATGGTTGAAAATGGAATAGAGTAGTATATTATGGTGGTGTATTGGTTTAAAAAACCAATAATTAGAAGTTTTATGAATGAGATAAATCAAACACATTTAGTTAAAAACATGTCTGTAGTGGTGCATTTTATGAGACCGAACCCTCTTGAATTTGGTGGTTAATTTGAACCTGTGGATTATATGGTATGAATGAAATCTCTCAAAATGATATTTGAAGTCATGTTTTGTTTATAGAATAAAAAGGGTACTATTACAACATACTTTTTATAAGTTTAATGTAATCAATAGTGGTAAATGATTAAGAATACCGGATAAAAATCACAGATTGATTCCTCTGAGTGGGATGAATGTATGGATATTTTCCTTGAGAAATATTTCCCTAAGGTTATTTAAAATAATATAGAAAATATATTCATGGAATTAAGAAAAAATATAAATGACTTTGTGGTTGTATAAAAAGAAAACTTCACTCAATTCTCAATGTACACGCAAAATTTTATATGTGATCTTAATAGTAAAATCAATAATTTGTTTCTCTGGATAGGAGATAATATATCAAGTATACTTATAGTCCTATTAATTCATGCGTTATGATAAAATTTTGATGCACTAAGAATATAAATAGGTATTTCTTGATGATCATGTATTCAATATAAACAATCATAAAAAAATTATAAATCGATGGTAATGGGAAGGAATTCATAAAATAAATCCAATGTTAAGAAAATAAAATTCTGATGTTTTGTTAAGTGTGGTAAAAAATAATATAAAATGTATTATAAAATCTGGGTAGTATTCCCAATGTATAATTATTTGAGATGAGGCTTTTTAATCTAAAGAAGATGATCAGAAAAATAATGAAATGTTTATGGTAATATTTTAATCGCAATGAGTTAGGAAATTATGAGAACATTCGTCTAATGTTAATTATTCACGGAGGGAACCAAGAGTGAAAAGGTGTGTAAAAGCATTTTCTACTAATATGGTGAAATTTCTCCTATATAATGAAATGATTAAAGTAATGTTACTTGTTTAATAGAACTATTCTAATTCCATGTTTGACTATGGATGTTTATATTCATTCATTTTTTGATAAATTATCTAGAAAAATGGGAATATCGCTGAATGATAAGAAGATAAGAAGTTTAATGAAAACATTGGGTTGAACTATTAACCTAAATAATATTTATAGTAATCTTAATGTTCTTATTAGTGTCATGGACTTCCCATAAAATATTTTTCTAACTACCCATAGTAGTGTTTGATATTATTTTTTGTATGCATTGGATTTCTTCTTACCTTGTTTAGATATGTTATAGATCCATTAAATTATTGTAAAATAATTTTATACCTTTGATAACCTACTAAAAATCTAATAAATTGATTAGACATTGTAGTTAATGTTTCTGAACTCATATTATTAAAATAAAGGATTTTTTTGGATTAGTGTTGTAGAGACCAAAATATTAACAAACAAGGATGTTACATTACTTTTTGGGAATACTTATAACATAACAAAAAAATACACCCAAGGACCGTAATAGTTAAGTGACTTTGGAAACTCGGAACATAATCTTCTAATTATGGTGAACGATCTTCAACATCTCCCATAAAGATATTCCCCTTTTCGTTTCTTACCTAAAAACTTTATTTATATCATAGGGAATGGAAAAAAATAAGGGTGAGCTCAAATGACCAGTAAGGGTAAGAATTGATAAAATAATACAAACCATATACATTTACATTTAAAAAAAACATGAACATAAAGTATAGACTTCAAAATCTTGAGTTGTGAAATAAATCTTGGTAGTGTTTAAGGCATAGATCATAAATAAAACATCAATCATGATAAAATAGCATGGGAATGAAACATGAAATTGTGAAAAACTATTAATCACATGATATTATTTCCATATTACCCAAGGCATTACTGCCAAGACCGTCATAGTGGATTATGTCCATTACTGAGCTGGGTTTACTTGTCGTTCCAGCCCTATACTACTTAACCATATTTACATGCCATTATAGACATGTTTATCTCATGAAATATAAATCATTACCCAATGAATTCTCGGGAGATATAGGTCCCACCCATCTCATAATAAAATCATTATTACGTGTGCCACAAAATAATTATAAATCATTCATTATAACCCAATGAATAAAATGGTTTTCATAAACATCATCCCATTATAACATAATCTATATAAAACAATGGATATCATTTCATCATAAAAAAATAAAACCATTTATATAATATATAAATTTTACTTGAAACATAACCATATTAAAGAATATAATCATATATTTAAAATAGTTTTGAATAAACACTTGAAATGAATTCTTAAGGAAAATATCTTTTCTTCTTCAAAAACATTTTCCTTTTAGAAAATGTCATGAAATTTTAAAAGAAATGATTTATGTTAAAAATAATCATAAAATATTGTATAATAAGCTTCATGGAAATAAGATGTTTTGAAATCGTAAAAATCCGTTCATGCCATATAAGTTGAAAAACATGTCACATTTACTTTTTCCAGAAAGTCAAAAAGTACCTTGTCTGGTAAACAAAAGAAAGATTCCTTCCATACTACATAATAAAATTCAAAAAAAGGTAAACATGACTTGAAACATATATTTAAGAATATTAAATAGTTTATGAAGACATTTTTATAAAACACGGACATGGATGATAAATATAATCCTAGTAATTACTTAGGTTTAAGCAATCTTGGATAAAAAATAGATTTTCAAAATTATCCCTTACCGTAGGTCCAATTTCTTCTGTATGTGTCCAAGAATCATGTATAATGATTTAAATAATGTCATTGACTTATTCAAGAATCATATTAATTTTTATGATATCATATATGATTCACTTACGACTTTATATTACCTGTTCATTTGTTAATTCCATGTTGAAGCAATGTTTTGGGTAATAATCGATTAATTTATCTTACTTGTTCGGGCTTGTTGTTGTTGATATTATTACTTATATCATGATTTACTTATTTCTAGAATGTAGAACATGATTTATATATCATATATATATATATATATTCAATTTATATATATATATATTATATAGATAAATGAAATGAAATACACCGTTTATGGAGACGGTAGTCCGTACGTATGAATGAAAGTTGTTTTTCATTCCTTATTGACTTGAATGGAATTAAGTAAATGAAACATATATGTACACAAATCTAGTATCATTATTATGTCACATATTTAATATTTATTATATATACTTTATAATCATTCTTTAATGGTTAACATGGAGAATGAATCTTATCACGTCGTGGAGACGGTAATCCGTATGTACGCACGAGTGACGATATCGTTTCCATAATTGTTGAATGGTATTGGAGTGGATTATATAATATATCAGAATTAGTATCATGTTATAATAATCATATATATTTATTACTTCCACCATTAAACCCATTCAAGTAAGGTGGTGGTGGAAAAACGTATTACACCACGGCGTGGAGACGGTAAGCCATACGTACGCACGCGCGGTGATTTCATTTTTCGTATGATGGATAGAAGATGAAATGGGGTTATTTCATATTTATAATTACATATTAGTATATATTCGATACTGATGTTATTACATTATTATGAAACAACAAAATAAGATAAATTATAAGAAGAAATGAATTTGAATGAATCGGTAAAGGATATTACCTCTTCTTCAACACGCCTCTTCTAAACCTTCTCTTAGGGCACTAAAGTTGGTGTTTGAAGAAGACCAGGACCAATATTATTTTTCTAGAGAAGTGGATAAGATAAATGGTCCGGTTTTGGCCAAGATTTAAGGATCAAAATGTTGTGAAGATGAGAGGGGAGAGGTTCCCTTTAAAAAGAGAAGAGAGGGGTAGTTTCGGAAACCTCTATAATATTAATTTATAATAAACTCAAACCCCACCTAAAAACTTCCAAAATGACACAAATTAGATTATGATATGAGATTTGGTTTTAATATAATCATCCAATAATATTTAGATATGTTGTTAATTTATTTTAAACCTTCTCAACTTGATTTATCCTTATTTAATCTATTTAATTTTATTTGTGGTAATAATATTCTAAATTTTAAATTGTAATAAATACAAACTTATATGTTGTAAATTTACCATAATTGGATAATTTATAAACTTTTAGAAAATATAATTTTTAATCTGTAATTTTTAAATATTTTTGTGATTTTTAAATAATTTAATAATATGATATTTTTATAAACTACCAATAGTGTAAATTTTGACACTATTCATTTATTTGAATTTAAATAAAATACACATAGAGAATTTATTCGGAAAAAATATTTAATAGGTTTTTAACTTGTCATATTCATCATTAAAAGTTTTGGAGCATATTAACTAGTTCATATAAGATTTATTTTAATATTTTTAAAACCATTTATTCGATATTTATCTTAATAAAATAATTACTACAACATTTTTGTATAATTATTTAATATTCTTATTTGTGGAATAAAAATTAAAAATAAAATACGGTGATGAATAAAAATCCAATAGATTTCATAAGAATACTTTTAGACGAATTTATCTTCTAAAACACCGAACTTTTAAAATGTTATGTTTATTAAATTATGAAGGTAACAACTTTGACATCATTTAAAATAAAACAATATATTTGTCATAATTGCTTTTATGAGGATCCAAATGGTCATAAATTATAACATTAAATTCCTATGGTTTATATGTACACGACTAATATTTTTGGGTCAGGTTTTTGGGCCTTTTATGTGTATTATTAGTTTAATAAAAACTATATTATGATTTTTCACTAAATAAATAATTTCTGCATCATTAATGTATAAGCTATTAAGATAATTATATATTTCTTAAAAATTAAAAATAAATTACCAAGATAAAAAAATATTTTATCTTTAAAATGATTATTTATAACGGAATTCATATTCTGTATAACCATATATTAAAAATAATTTAATTATTAAAGTTTGAGTGAGACATATTTCACTTTCATTTAAATAAAATAAAGTAGATGTCTTAATCACATAAAATTGGGTTCCAATTGATACCATTTAGACCCAAGTATAATTTATTATAAAATATAATCATCCAATTATATTAAGACAAGTGTTAGGGAAATTTTATAATAATATTTTTACCCTTAATTACCTAATTTACCTTTAACTGTGTTAAATAAAATTTATCGTAGTTACTATTCATAATGCCCAAAAATAAAAAGTTGTCTAATAACATAATTTGGACTTACTGATTAAAAATATGGAATTAATTTTTCCAAATTCAATACATATAAGTTGTAGTAATTAATTTAAAATTAATCCTGTTATCAAAAAAATGGTTTTTATTTAAAACATTACAAAAGATTTAAATGTTTTTACCTATGAATTCAATGTAAAATTATTGATATTGACATAAATTATATTAAATGATAAAAATATATTCTATTTACACTTTAAAACATTAAATTCAATAATTTAAGCATATAAACTATCTTGATGAAAAAAGTTGTTTTTAAGAAACTTTTAGCATATTTTTACTATTCATCAAAATATGAAAGTTAACTGAAAAATATAAAAAAGTTATCCAAAGTAAATTTTTATATCCTTATATCAATGAATAAGTTTATTTTTTCTAATTTAACTTATAAACATGTCAAAACAAGATTTATAGTGGGTGCACCATCAAAAGGTGGCCAAACTGTATTTTTTAAAAAATACTTATTTTACCCGAAAAATTTATTTTTTTCTCATACCATGTTCTAGAATATGAGTAAGATAAATTATTATGTAATAAAATTCAAAATGTAGTTAATACTATTCATAACTACTAGTTCATAACAATATATCATTGTTTAGTGAAACTCGGTATTGCGTACAACACATGCTATCGAGGAAGGTCGCTCTTGAGTGCAACACAATGAAAAAATAGTGTTTGTGTATAATACTAGCTAATATGGTGTTATTTATAGCGCAATATAATTTTGGTGTAGCGTACAATACAATACATCAATGAAAATAAAAATATTTTTTCTCATAAAATCTTTGCGAGTTACATTTTACCCCCCATAAAATGAATTTCGCCTTCGAAATTTGTCGGTGTTATAAATGGTTTACTACTTGAATGTTTTTTCATAGAAACCCACATCGTTAAGAGGAATACTAAAACATAATTTTAAAAAGTAAATTATGAAATGTAACAGTTACCCATATTAACTCATCACCGGTTTTCCACATAGGAGAACATATGTCAAAATATGGAAATGGAAGAGAAATCTAACCATTATGTTCAGATGGAGAGTGGTAGAGAACATGGCTATGAAAAAGATGACAAACACAAAACCATAAATCTGTCATTATCTAAGTTACCATCTGATTCATCGGATATGAGGGTACTAGGACAAGATTTTTGGTTTTCAATATCATTTCCCTAATGTTGATGAATTTTTGCATTGGATAAATACTTACTTGATTTTAGTGTCATATTATCATTGGTCATTCCATGAACAATTTCCACTTCATCTCTTAATTAATGTAATGAAGTTGAATTTTATCCTTCTAGAAATGTTATCAGATCATGCAATAGAATGATAGGTTATTCCATCTGTCTCAAAAAAAAGTTAGCAAAAGTTATTAAATATACATAAGTCCATCTTTGGTGAGATTAACCGTATATGATTCCAAAAATGTAATTATACATCAAATATCATACCGCTTAATAAAATAAAACTAATTTCTACAAACAAGGGACTTCCTGTAGGCCAGTGGTAGGCGATAAAGGCATGTTGCACTTCGGTTGTGGGTTCGATTCCCACAGCCTTGTCCGACATGATGGGTTGTCGATCATCCTATGAGTTGTCATTTTTCTAAAACTATACTATAATATAAAAAAGTTCTAGACTTAAACAATACTATCAGTTGTCCAACTCAATCCATTCCAATATTTAAGCTTATCCAAAACACTTTTTTCCAAACTCACTGTATAATGAAAATTATTACTAGAAAGGTCATATAACAAGCATGTGAATACCATCATTTATCCTCTATATATAATAAGATATTTCTTTTTTGTCATATTCGGAACATATGAATACCTTAATCATGTATTATTGGAACATTAATTACCATATAACCTTAGTAATAACATGAATGCTATCAAAAGTTAATAATTTACACATACCAAAATACAAAAAATTCTATATTCTCAATCCATGATGTCACTTTGTACTTATATCAGTCATGAGCTCATTAATACTATTATTTTCTCTATATCCCTTATTTATGCGAATATCATCTTCTTTCTAAAAATATTTCAATCACTTTTCATGGCTACCAGTACCATACAATTATTGAAAACCAATACATAGATATTCCAATATTCCATAATACTATAAATGAGATTCCAAAACACTATTTTGGAATCCTGTTACATATACACTTAATCGTTCCACCACTTCATTTTAATATTCAAAAGCACCAACACTGATCAAATATGACATCCCATTGTCCTTTTACTTAAGAGGTTGTCGATGTCAATCATCATTAACCCTTGGATTAGGGAATTGGTTAGCATAATGCCCCATTTACTTCCACTAGTAGTATTGAATTGTTGGTGGGGTCTTCTCTGTAGTCTTTTCTCTATTCACATCATTAGCTACCTTTTCCAATTACTTCAACACTCAGCTGCTCGATGACCTTCTTTTCCACACATAAAAAACATTTTCTACTTCCTTTACGACAATATCTACAATGCTTCTTTCCACACATTGAGCATAATGAAATATTCATCTTCTTTTCACCATTTTTTTGATATTATTCATTGACCTCCATCGTACATTTCTTGTTAAAACAATGACATGGATATGTAACACCAACTTCTAGTTCTAAATTGATAGCACAACGCACAATTTCGTCATAGTTACTGAAGTCTCTTATAGCTAATTCCCTTTGAAGACTTGGTTTTAAGCCACTGAAGGATCGACCAACTATACATTCCAGTTGGATGATAAACAAGATGCATACCTTACAAGCCTTGTAAAATTATCCTCATATAAACTAACAGATTCATCATCCTTTTCTTAAGCTCATGGAACTCATTTTGCATCTTTATTTGAAGAATAAGAGGGAAGAACTTATGGAAAACAAGTTCTTGAACTTATCCCATTCCATAGATCCAATTTCATCTTGGGTCCATGTATTCTTAATTAGAGTCCACCACTGGTCTGCTTCACCTTCTAAACAGTAAAAAACCATAATGACATTCTCATGTTCTGAAAAGTGAAGTATGGAAAATATCTTTTAATGGTACCGATCCATTGTTCAGTAACAAGTGGATCAGAATACCCACCGAAAAAAGGTGGGTGTTGCCTCATGAAGGACTCATTAGAATATTGTTCCCTTCTCTACTCATATAGAAGTCCAGAATGATTCATAGCTTTTGTAAGTATAACAATATGATTTTTCACTCCATTTATCATAACATTTGGTTTTTCATGAGGATAATCATTTCATTTCCCAGTGCATTGATCATTAACGTGGTTCCTTCGGGTTCCAGTCATTATTTTAAACCCAAAAATGATAGTGTGGGAGGAAAAAATCATGCTAAGAAAACAATAAAATCAAGGAGATTACATTTAATCTATAACATCTTAGGGTTAATAATAGGTTATTCATGATCGTTATCATAATTCTAGTACAATAACCTATAGTTATACTTATCCTTAGGGACATCCCAAGACATACCTTATAAATATCTCTAGGGATCTTAGTAAATATTTCTCATCCATGATTCCAAAGGTTAACTAAAGAATTCTTCTGATACCAACAGTACAGACCCAAATATTGACATACATGGACATTACATTACTTTTGCGGAATACTTAATACATAAAAAAACAGACACCCAAGGACCATAATAGTTTGGTGTCTTTGTAAACTCGGAACATAATCTTCTAATCATGGTGGAAAATATTCAACATCCCCTATAAAGATATTCCCCATTTCTTTCTTACCTAAAACCTTTATTCATATCCTAGGTAAAAAAACATAAAAATGGTGGGCCAAATTCTTAGTAAGGGTAAGATTAGAGAAAATAAAACAAACCATATACATTAGAACTTGGAAAAAACATGAACATAAAGTTCAAACATCAAAATCTTGAGTTGTGAAATAAATCATGGCAGTGCGTAAGGTATAGATAATAAAGGAACATCAATGATGATAAAATAGCATGGGAATAAAACATGTAATTGTTTCAAACCATTGATCACAGGATATGATTTCCATAGTATCCAAGGCATTGCTGCCAAGACCGTCATAGTGGACGAAGTCCATTACTGAACCGGGTTTACTTGTCGTTCCACCCCTATATTACTGAACCGGATTTAAATTCCATTACAGAAATGTTTATCTCGTGAGATATAAATCATTACCAAATTAATTGGAGGGAGATATAGGTCACACCCATCTCATAATTAAATCATTCATATGCTTGTGACAAAATAATCCTAAATCATTCATTATAACCGAACGAATAAAATGGGTTTCATAAACATCATCCCATCATAACATAATCCATAAAAAAATGGATATTATTTCATTCTAAAATAAATCAAACCATGTAAATAATAGGAAAATTGTACTTGAAACATAACCATATTAAATAATGTAGTCTTAGTGGAAAATAGTATTGAATAAACACTTGAAATGAATTCCTGAGGAAAATATCCTTCTTAAAAAAAATTTCATTTCTCAAAATGTCATGAAATTTCAAAAGAAATTATTTTTGTTGAAAATAATCATGAAATCATGTATAATAAGATTCATTGAAATAAGGTGTTATGAAACCATTAAAATCCTTTCATTCCGTATAAGTTAAAAAACCATTCTCCTTGTACTTTTTCCGGAAAGTCAAAAAGTACATCATCTGGTAAACAAAAGAAAGATTCCTTCCATACTACATAGTAGAAGTAAAAAAAAATGTAAACATGATTCTAAACATATATGGAAGAATACTTAATACTTTATGAAAACATTTTTATAAATCATGGACAAGGATGATAAGTATAACCCTATTAAATACTTACATATAAGTAATCTCGGATAAAAATGAGATTTGAAAAATTAACCCTTTACATAGGTCAAATTTTTTCCATATGTGTCTGAGAATCATGTATAATGATTTAAATAATTTCATTGGCTTATTAAATAATCATAGTCATTTTTATGATATCATATATGATTCACTTATGACTTTGTATTACCCGTTCATTTGTTAATTCCATGTTGAAGAAACATTTTTGGGTATCAATCCTTTCATTTACCGTACATGTTTGGGTTTTTTCTTCTTGATATTATTAGTTATATCCTGATTTACGTATTTCCATAATTTAAAACAAGATTTATATATCATATATATATATTCAGTTTATATATATATTATAGATAAATGAAATGAAATACACTGTTCTTGGAGATGGTTGTCCGTACGTACGCATGAACAGTGTTTTCCTTTCCTTATTGACTTGAATGAAATTCAGTAAATAAAACATATTTATACATAAATACAGTATCATTATTATTTCATATCATTCTTTTTTTTATATAATTTATAGTCATTCTTGAATGTTTAACATGGAGAATGAATTTCATTGCGTTGTGGAGACTGTAATCTACATGTACGCACGAGCGACGATATCATTCCCATATTTCTTGAATGGTATTGAAGTGGATTATATAATATATCAGACTTAGTATAATGTTATAATAATCATATATATTTATTATTCCCACCATTATACCCATCCTTGTAAGGTGGTGGTGGAAAACAGATTACACCACGGCATGGAGATGGAAAGCCGTACGTAGGCACACGTGGTGATTTCATTTTTCATTGGATGGATAGATGGTGAAATATGGTTTTTTTATTTATAATAACATATTAGTATATGTATGATACTTATTTTATTACTTTATTATGAAACAACAAAATATGAGGAAGTAGAAGAAGAAATGAATTTGAATGAATCGGTAAATGATATTACCTCTTCTTCGACGCGCCTCTTCTAAACCATCTCTTAGGGCACTAAAGTTGGTCTTTGAAGAAGACCAGGACCTCTAGTATATTTCTAGGGAACTGGTGAAGATAAATGGTCAGGGTTTTATGGAGCTTTGAGGCTTGAAATGTTGTGAATATGAGAGAAAGGAGGTTCTCTTTTATAAGAGAAGAGATGATCACTTTAGAAAACCTCTAAAATATTAATTTATAATAAACTCAAAACCCACCTAAAAACATCCAAAATGACTCAAATTCGAATATGAGATGGGATAGGGTTGTAATATCTTTCACCAATTAAATTTATACATTTTTAGAATTTATTTTAAACCTTATCAACTTTATTTATCCTTATTTATTCTATTTATTTTTATTTATAATAATAATATTTTAAATTTTAAATTGTAATAAATACATAAATATATGTTGTAAATTTTCCATATTTGGATAACTTATAACCATATCAACCATATAATTTTAAATTTGTAATTTTTAAATATTTTTTTTATTTTTAAATAATTTAACAATGTGTTATTTTTATAAAATACCAATAGTGTACAATTTTCCCCTATTCATTTATTTGAATTTAAATAAAATACACACAAAAATATAATCGAACTATAATATTTAATAGGTTCATAATGTTTCATATTCATCTATAAAATTCATGGAGCATATTAGTTAGTTCATATAATATTTATTTTTATATTTTTAAAACCATTTATTTGATATTTATCTTAATAAAATAATTACTATAGCATATTTGTATAGTTATTTAGTATACTTATTTTTTCCATATAAATTAAAAATAAAATAATGTGATGAATATAAATCTAATATATTTTATAAGAATACTTTTAGTATAATTTATCTTCTAAAACACTCAACTTTTAAAATGTTATGTTTATTAAATCATGAAGGTGACAACATTGACATCATTTCAAATAAAATAATATATGTGTAATAATTGATTTTATGAGGATCCAAATGGTCAAAAATTATACATTTGAATTATAATGGATTATATGTACATGAAAAATAAGTTTTGGTCAGGTTTTTGGGACGTTTATGGGTATTACTAGTTTAATAAAAACTATATTATTGATTTTCAATAAATAAATAATTTCTGCATCATTAATGTATAATCTATTAAGATAATTATATATTTCTTAAAAATTACATATAAATTACCATGATAAATAATAACATTTTTGATTTAAAATGAGAATTTATAACTGAATTTATATTCTGTATAACCTTATATTAAAAATAATTTAATTATTAAAGTTTGAGTAAGACATATTTAACATTAATTTAAATAAAATAAAGTAAATGTCTTAATCATATACAAGTGTGTTCTAATAGATACCATTTCCACCCAAGTATATTTTAGGATGAAATATAATCATTAAATTATATTAAGAAAAGTGTTAGGGAAGATTTATAATACTATTTTAACCTTAATTACCTAATTTACCTTTAACTGTGGTAAATAAAATTCATCGTAGTTACTATTCATAATGCCCAAAAATATAAATTAGCCTAATAAAATAATTTGTACATATTTATTCTAAATATGGAATCCATTTTTCCAAATTAAAAACATATAAGTCACAGAAATTAATTTAAAATTAATCCTGTTATCGAAAAAAGGTTTTTATTTAAAACATTTCAAAAGATTGGAATGTGTTTACCGATGAATTCAATTTAAAATTAATGATAATGAATTACATTATATTAAATGGTAAAAATATATTCTATTTATACTTTTTTAAAAAATATATTTTATAATTTAACCATATAAATTATCTTGATGAAAAAAGTTGTTTTTAAGAAAAAGTTAGCGTATTTTTACTATTAATTAAAATATGAAAGATAACATAAGAATATAAAAAATTTATCCAAAGTAAATTTCTATATCTTTATATTGATGAATAAGTTTATTTTGTCTAAATGAACCTATATACTTGTCAAAATATATATTTAAAGTGGGTGCGCCATCAAAAGGTGGCAAAACTGCATTTTTCTAAAAATACTTATTTTACCCGAAATATTTATGTTGTTCTCATACCATGTTCTAGAATATGTGTAAGATAAATTATTATGTAATAAAATTCAAAATGTAGTTAATACTATTCATAACAGTGAGTTCATAAAAATATATCATTGTTTAGTGACACTCGGTATTGCGTACAACACACGTTATCGATGAAGGTCGCATTTGCATGCAACACAAGACATGAATAGTGTTTGCGTACAATACAAGCTAAAACATTGTTTTGTATAGTGAAAGATAATTTTGGAGTAGTGTAAAACACAATAAATCAAAATAATTTAAATATATTATTTCTCATAAAATATCGGGGTTTTACAAGTTTTATCCTAGAAGTAAATGAATGTTCAAATGTATTTACTAATGATTTACATTGTGTTATTTCTTATCTGGAAGTTATTATTACTCTTAACATAGTTCCTAATACTAATAATATTCCACACCGCACTTATAGAATATATTATGAATAAATTTTGGAATTGAAAAACTGGATTTTAGTGTTTTTAGATAATGGTTTCATTTTTCCTATCACATCATCATGGGGTGTTTTGTTTTATATTTTATAGTTAAAGATGGTTTTATGAGATGTTTTATTGATAATATAGTCTTCAATAACACCACTATTATGATCGCATATCCTCTGTCTCATATCAATGAATTTATTGATTAGTTCCATGGAGTATGGTATTTATTGAAGATTAATCTCATGTTAGGATACCAGCAGATGAATAGAAAGGATAAAGGTATTCTAAAGATACTGTTTCAATTTAGATATTGTAAAGACCTGGATATTCCATGTAAATATTTTTTTAATTGTATGGAATTATTACGAGTCTACAAAAATTGATGGTGAGTGATTCTGAGGACCGGTGTGCCCAAAATGAATTTCAGAACATTTTTTAAGGTACGTTCAGCATAAGCACAAATGACATTTTTTATCTTTTGAACTGGTGCTCATATTAAAAATTAGTGAGCACCATTGAATCCTTAGCATTGATATTAACTTAAGGGAGACATCACATTGACCGTAGAATTTCGGGAGAAAAAGTAATATTATGGAACTTTTTATGGAATAATAAAACAACTAAAATTATTTTACATCACTCTTTTCATTTCCTCCAATGGAAAAGCGGTTGTGGTGGGACCGACCATGTTTCAAGCCATTAAATGTATTGACTCCACAAATCTATTGTAATAGCGTCATATGAACTAGGAAGGTTTCTATTAAATGAACCCCCATTATTTCCACAAGTTTTACTCACCCACCCCGCCCATATTTATATGGAGCTTGGGGAGGAGTGTTGGCACAGCTTCACCAAGTGAGGATGCTCTGGAAAAGTACCGCGACACCAATCACTTGGAAGATGGAAGCTGTTCCAGCAGACAATGATGAGGACCACCAAACGACAAACACCGACACATCCTCAAACATGATGCCCTCCAATGACCTTGAGGAAGGGTTTGATATTGTTTTAATTTCAAGTTTTTATTGAATCCTATTCTTCCCACTTGTTATCAAGCTAACGCAGAGGGCACGAGCCCAACAAACGAGGCCCTGACCCTCCGCCTTTTGTTGGATTTTAATGCATACTTAGAGAGATTTTTTTTGGATGAATGAAACAAGGAACGGTGGATGATGGTGGTGTCAGAAATGGCCAGCCACGGAAGAGATAGTAGTGCGCCATCATGCTCCGCCAGCGAAGAAGGCCGCGACGAGTGAAGACGGAGGCCAGGTCGAGCTGCCCGTAAGAGGTGGAGCGGCGCAACAGTGTGCCGCTAGAGAGAGGGTCATGGCTTATTGCCACAGCAGAAAATGACATCAGGCACTGGCCGGCTGTGGAAAGAGGTTAGGGTCATGTCGTCGCATGCCACTGAAGACATCCATGACTCAGATGCCGCAGTGTAGAGACGTGACCCGCTCCTTGAGGGTCCTGCGAACAACCGTGGTGTCGCAGCTCCGAATTCTGAACGGGACCCCCCCTGTGCCAGCTCAGGAGGGCCCCACTCCAATAGGACAAGCCCCTAGTAGGTTTTTCCCCTCCAGGGGCCAGGCTGCACCTCTTTCAGGCCGCACCCCTCCTTAGGTCGGGTTGCACGAGGCCTGACAGGCCGCGCCTATAGCGGGCCGCACCCCTACGCATGTCGGGCACGTGCGCCCAGTGGGTCATGACCATCATGATACGGACCACGCAAACCTAGTGGTACATGCACCACTTTTGTTGGGGATGCACCAGACCAGTGGGTCACACTGCCTAGCTAGGTCGGGTTGGTCCGACCGGGTCGAACTTGACTCAGACCCTTCCATACAAGTTTCGCTTAAGGTTCCATAACATGATATCTATGTGTCTGTTTGACGAACCGTCTGCGAAACTGAGAGCCTTGGAGTGAGGTGGTCCTTTTTTTATACTCCACTTGAGTTTTAGAGAAAGATGGAGTATGACCAGGTTGGATCGAACCTCAATCCAACAATGCCATCAAGACTAAAATGCTTATAAGTCATCGACTAGGCATCCGATTGACATGATGTCTTTCATGTTGGAACCGATTCGACATGGTGGTCCTTTGGGATACTTATATGTGTAGCTTCATGTCACCACTCTGAATTCTGAATGGGAACCCATCCCATTCTTGCTCATGCAGGCCCCACTTTGATGGGCCGCGTCTCCAACAGGTTGTGCCCCTCCTCGGGCTGGGCCACGCCTCCTGCAGGCTGCACCCCTCCTTGAGTTGGGTCGTATGAGCCCCAACAGGCTGCGCCTTTAGAGGGTCAGGCCCCTCCTCGTGTTGGGCACATGGAACCAGTGGTCCATTCCCTTAGCAAGCTGGACAATGTAATGCCAGTGGGACATGCCCCTCCATGTGCTGGGCCACACCATCTAAGCTAGTCGTGCATCCAAGGTGGGTCGGGTCGGTTAGACTAGGTCGGACCAGACCCGGACGCTTCCATCCCAGTTTCTCTAAAGAAGCCAAAACATGTAATATCAGTGTCCATTTGACAAACCTTCTATTTTGCATAGATCATTGAAGTGATATTGTCCTTTTATTATACTTCACATGAGTTTTGGAGAATGATGGAGTACAACCAGGTTGGATCAAACCTGAATTCAACCGGGCCCTTGAAACTAAAATGCTTATAAGTCAGAAACCAAGCCACTGATTGATGCGCTTTCTATCGCGTTGGAACCCATACGACATGGAGGTCCTCTAGGATACTTATTCATAGAGCTTCATGGAGGATTAGGTATGACTGATGGCATGAGGAGTAGATCCACCGGGAATCTAGCATGCTTTGAGAGGGAATCCAGTGGCTTGCAGTGAGGTGGAGGTTTGAGACAGATCATTAGTAGTTTTGTAATGAGTGATCATGTGTGGGTTAGCACTGACCGATCATGTGTAAGTCAAATATTGTGTGGGTCAGCGCTCAACGATCATGTATGATTCAATGCATACCAATCATATGTGCATCAAATCCTATGTGGGTCAGTGTGGGTTAGTACCTATCGATCCTGTGTGGGTCAATCTCTCTATAGACAACAGCAGTTTTCCTCGACCTAATATGATGATCTAGCATCTAGACTCATCATCTGTACCTATTTTCTTTACTTATACCTATTGTGATACGAGTCATTACCTTTGTGGTATTACCTTTGTGGTACCTTCTCTTTCGTGGTGTTACCTTTGTGGTACTTTTACCTTCATGGTTTTACATTCATGGTGTTGCCTTTGGGGTACTTTTATATTCATGGTGTTAACTTTGTGGTACTATTCCCTTCGTGGTGTTATCTTAGTGGTGTTACCTTTGTGGTATTCTTCCTTCTTTGATCTGCTATACAAATGGATTAAAAGTAAGAGACTTATGGTTTTCTCATGAATGAGACGATTATCTTTGATTATGTAGGTATTTGTATGCGCTTATACATAAGTCGAATTGATGATTGCGTCTAGCTTCGTGATTGAGGTCTTTCTTTGTTTATTTTCTTTTTTGGAACTCCAGAAGACCTTCAAGGGTCTCTAGGTCCCTACTGAGTATCATTATACTCACTCCTGCATGGGATACACCCACACCGTGTTGTTTCTTTTGTAGATGAAAGACATCGTTGATCGAGGGTGAGGGATCTAGGACTGTACAGTGCTCAGAGGTGGACCATTTGACGTGATGTGCTGCAAACACTACTAATAATGAGTTGTACCTACCCTTTAGGTAGGATCCTCAGTGGATGATCCAGGAGTTGTTTTTTCTTTTTAGTTGTACTTTTACTTCCCAATTTGGCTTCTATTCTGTTTCCTTTACTTTTAGTACACTTTTTACTATAGCAGTTTACATCATGGTTGCTTCTTATTGTATTCATGGATAGTGTGTTTGTATAGGTTTAAACGAAATTCCATCTCATTTTAGGGATATGGATTTTCGGTGCTAGTCACCATCCCATATCCTATGGAAGGTGGGATTGGGTTAGTCACAGCACGGTCCCTGGGGGATGGAACGTGAAAAACTAGTATCAAAGGAGTTGCTTCTACAGAAGAACTAGAACTCTCATCTTTTCAATATGGAAATAGTGTTAAGTGTTATGATTGTGGTTCTCAGTTTCGGGAATCCATTGTTAGTGTGGCGGCTGACGTATCCATACACTAGGACCCTAAATTCTGATTTCTGACCCAGTTCATGAAAGCACTAATTGATTGTGTTCTGAAAAGTTTTACTTTTGATCTCTTTGATTCAGCTCACCAGGTATAAATTATTGACCGTAGAGAAACTTTTTTCATTTAGGATCCAACCACATAGACATCCAGTCAGGATTCCCATGAGAGTACATGGTGATTGCTGACCAAGCGATGAGGCTTCGGTGTAGGGACCTCTTACGGGGATAGTACCATCAGGTGGTGCACCAGTAACACCACCACCCGTTGGGATGAAAATTCCACCATCCCCACTAGTAGACTATTCATATTGAATCAGCGTGTTTCATGAATTTTAGTGGTAGAGGCCACTGAGGTTCCGAGGCGAGATAGATCCACAGGCTTTTGAGGATGGGCTGGAGGCTATGGCCAGAGTTTTTCACATAGTTGAGACACCAGTTCATCTGATGGGGTTCCTAGCTACCAGTCACTTTAAGGGAGAAGCTGGGAGATGGTGGAGTCTGACACTCCAGTTACATGGTGAGGAGACCCTCATATGTGTGAACTTTGAGAGAAATTTATGGAAGAGTTCATCCCATTGACTATATGATCAGTGCGTATATAAGAGATACTTCACTTACTACAAGGTAGTATGACTGTGGACCAGTACTCGGAGAAGGTCACTGATCTCTCCCAATACTCCACTGACATAGTATGAGACTCTTTCTTTAAGGAACAGATCATTGAGAAGGTTATTTTATGGGAGAATAGAGCATCTATGATATCGCTCAGTATTCTGATGTAGGCTGGGGGCTAGAGTAGGCACTTTTGGTGGAGAGCTTCCTAGTTGAGCATGAAACGATAGCAACAGCCACCACCAGATGTCAGGTAGCATCTCCATCCGTAGTAGACAGTAGATAGATGACACAGTGGCCTAATAGGGCTAGACCTTCTGGTGGATGACCTCAGGATACAAGGTTGGGGGTGAGGGGATCATGAGACAGAGGACAGACGAGGAGAAGACAGTTCTACATGCGCGGCGGGCCGGGCCACATGCCTCGCGACTGCCCGACCCGTCATAAGAACGACTAGAAAATGGTAAAGGGACCACTACGTTAGAGGTTCAAGCAAGGAGTTCCGCATGGTGTTGAACATGGGAGAGGAGTAGGCCATACAATAGGTAGTGCGTGGCGATTCGAGGATCTACTACCACCACCAATGGATGGTCCACCCCCACCACAAGGAGCAGGTGGTCAGGGATGAGAACAGATCCCGGCAGAAGAGGCCTACGACCATGGTACTCCAGATATGATTAGAGTTAAGATATATTTCTAATCTAACGTAGTTGAAAAACTTATAGTCACAGGTACCGGTCACTCTTTTGTTCCCACTACCCTCATTCGGAGCCCAGAGATTCTGATGGAGCTGTTGGCTCGATCCTAGTAATTAATGACTCCTACGGGAGACGATTCGATGATAAGACACTGGTGAAGACAGAGTAAGATTACTCGAGGATTTGAGAGATTTGGCTAGAATCTTTTGGTATCGGCGTTGAGGCCTTACGACGTCATCTTGGGTATGGATTGGTTATCCATAGTCCATGCTCAGATTGACTATATTAGGCATAACGTTTGGTGTGTTCGCAAGGATGGTAATAGGTTTCCTTTCACAAGAGATAATTGGACTATTGCAGCGTAGGATATACTTACCCAAAGTAGGGTGCATCGGACCCAGTCATAAAAGACTATGACCCTTCCAGTCCCAATTTTGCTAAAGGATCAATAACATAAAATTTGGGCATTCGTTGGATGAACATTCTACGGCGTTGAGACCCTTGGAGTGAGACGGTACTTCTAGTATACTCCACATGAGTATTAGAGAATTTTGGAGTTCATCCAAGATGGATCAATCCCAAATCCAACTGGGCGCTTAAAACTAAAACACTTATGAGTCTCATATTGAGAATCCGATGGACGTGTCACCTATCACATTGAACCCATATGACGTTCTGATCCTTTTGGATATATCTTCATGAAGATTAATGGTGGTTGAGGTATGACTGATGGCTTGAGGAGAGGATCATATCTGAATCAAGCGTGCTTTGAATGGAAATATAGTGGCTTGAAAATGAGGCAGAGGCTAGATACAGAACATACAGAGTTTAGTACCGAGCGATCCTCTGTGGGTCAGTACTTACCAATCCAATGTGGTTTAGATCCTATTTGGGTCAGTGCTCAGCAATCTTGTGTGGTTCAGTGCATACTGATCTTGTGTCGGACAGATCTTGTGTGGGTCAATGGGGGTTAGTACCTATCGATCCAATGTGGGTCAGACTCTGTATGGACAAGAGTAATGCCTCTCATTAGAATATGATGAACTATCATTTTGAATAATCATCTTTACTTATTTTCATTAGATATACCTGATGTGAAATGAGTCTTTACCATTATTGTATTACCAGTGTTGTACCTTTACCTTCATGGTGTTACCTTTGTGGTACTTTTACCTTTTTGGTGTTACCTTCATTGTGTTACCGTTGTGGTACTTTTACCTTCATGGTGTTTCCTTTGTGGTAAATTTACCTTCGAGGTGTTTCCTTTATGGTGTTGCCTTTGTGGTATTCTTCCTTCGTGGATTGGTTGAGAGAATGGCTTAAAATTAAGAGCCTTAATTTTTCCTCATAAATGAGATGAGTATGTATGATAACTTAAGAATATGTATGGGAATATACCTTAGTAGAGTTGATGACTGCTTCATGATTCATGATTGAGGTCTTTCTTTGTGGGTTTTCCTCATAGGAACTCTAGAAGTCAATTGGGGGTCTCGGGGTCCCTATTGAATATCGTTATACTGACCCATGCACGGGCTACTCCCACACCATGTTGTGTCTTTTCAGATGACAGACAGAATTGATCGAGACTGGGGGACCCAGGACTGGACAGTGCTCCAAGGTGGACCATTTGATGTGGCATGCAGCAGTGACTACTGATCATGAGTTGTTCCTACCCATCATGTAGGATCCTTGGTCGATGGTCCAAGAGCTATTTTCTCATTTCATTTGTAATTTTACTTTCCCATTTGGGCATGTATTCTGTCCCCTTTAATTTCAGTACACCTTTTACTATAGCAGTTTACTTCATTGTTGGTTCTTGTTGTGTTATTGGATCATTTGTTTATACATGTTTAAAGGAAATGACTTCCTATTATAGGGATACAAATTTTGTTGCTAGTCACCATAACCTGGCCTATGGAAGGTGGGCATGGGGTAGTCATGTCATGAGCCCCATGGGACGGGTCGTGACAGATATAGGATTTATGATTTTTTGATTATTCCCTTTGGGTTGTCTTTTACACCAACTATATTTATGATCCTCATTAATAGAATTTTCCTAGAGTTCTAGGATAATTTTACAAGTTTTTAATTATTTATATACTACTATATTCTAAAAGTCATTAGTATCATTAAAAATATCTATGGATTTTTTTTCAAACATTGTAATAAAAGAAAAAATATGGAAAATTTTGTATATGTGAATTATGGTTGCAAAAAATTTTATTCCCTAGGAATATTATTTCTAAATATTGAAAATCTATTGACCCTAATAAAACTAATGTTGTTTAAGAATCAAAAATACATAAAAATGTAATAGATATTATTTATTTTCTTGGATTATCTAGTTATTATTAGTGTTATGTTGCAAAAAAAATACTTGATTATCAGTACCACCCACTAAACTAACATGAAAGTAGCTAAATTATTTTTGAAAATTGATTGTGATGATTTGTTCCTTGAAATTAATATAATGTTGGAAAATGATTTTTTTCCATTCCCTCAAAAAATTTGACATTTTTGTCATTAGTGATACTTCATTAAGGTACTTGGTTATGTTCTAATGAAAAATTATCAGGTAATTTATGATTCTTCATATGAACTGAAACCTCATGATTTAAAATATCTTTCCCCTGATCTAAAATTAGCTAATACGGTTTTTTCATTAAAACATTAGAGGAATTATTTATATGGAGTAAAATGTGATGTATATAGTGATTAAAAAATTAAGAATATATTCATCCAGAAAACGTAGAACATGTTGAAGAGAACATGGCTGGAACTTATTTAGTATTATGATAGTATAATTAATTTATATCCTTTCATAGTATGAAAATTAGTTGATGCTTAGAGTGGAAAAGATAATGCTACATTGACCATATTACATGTTGAATATAACCCTTCTAAAACTAAAGTTATTGAACAATTGAAAAGACCTAAAAATTTCACGTAAATTACTATTTTTCTAGGTTTATTGGATTACAATTTGTGGTTTGTTCAAAACATTTCTCAATTGTCTAAACCATTGACTAGGTTAACGAAAATAGCAGTTAAATTCATCTAAAAAAATGTGTGTGATGATTTTTTCACGGAAAATAAAATAATATTGGTGAATGATCCAATTTTGGCCCAAGCCTATTTAAATAGTGATTTTTTCAACTAAATTGATTATTCATCGAAGGAACTTAGTATTAATTTGAGGAAGAATGATCAAAAAATACTAATGATTCCTATTAAATAAAATCTAATTAGTTAAATTTTCCTACAAATAATCTAAATTTTGATAATATGTAATTTTTTAGAAAAATATTAAGGAATCTTATATGTTGGGTAAATCTTGAAATATATGCTGATCACAGAAGTTTGAAGAATATACTCACTCAGAAAACGTAGAACATGAAGCGAAGAATATTCCTTGAACTAATTATAGAATAAGACAAGACTATTAATTAAAATCCTAGAAAATAAAAAAATATAGATATTATTTTGAGTACGAAATATAAATCTACATTAACCATTCTATGTTTGGAACATGGTACTTTAGTAAAGGATTTTATTAATTTTGGTCTCAATTACATGACAGAAAATTATATATTCTATTTTTAGGTGGCCGTATAATCATCCCTATTAGAAATAATTAAGAAATATTAGAATGTGGATCATATTTTATAGGAAAACACTTATAATAACAGTAATTGTTAGAGTTCACTGTTGATGAATAAGTTGTTTTATATTTTGTGAAATACTATTTTTACTTCATTATATAAATTTGAATAAAGAAATATTGTGTGAAGAAAAATTTTCCTTGTTTTCAATTCAACCATGTGGTACTAAGATGTTTACAAACCATTATCTTTATTACAGGTTGGATGGGACGAAAGGATATATCACTAGATTTACCATGTAATTTTGGAATTATCTTCAAGATAATGTATAATGATATTCACTAAAAAGAATGGCTCTGCATTTTCATGTGTTAGAGTGAAAATGGGGAAGTATATATATAGATGTCATAATTAGAATATAAATTAAATCACGAGGTAATAATTTATCTTGTGTATTATTTTATCGATTAACTACATCAATTTGTTTTATTTCCATTAGAGATTTTATTTCTTTAGGTCTTATTTTTTGATTGTACATCAAGTTGATAATAAAGTTACAAATAGTTCCTCAAGTAATTATATCCAATCATAATATCAGTCCACCAGTAATTTCGAAAACTATCTTCAAATGTTATTGGGTGTTGAAGTAAATTTTAATAGAGCTTTTCATAATAAATTTTATAGATACTATGACTGAATAATTAAAACTTTATAGGATCTGATTCATGCCTTTTCAATAGATTACTAGGGAATTAGGGATTAGAATGTTTTATTATATTATTTTTCTTATAATAGCAGTTTTTAATCTAGTATATCGATGGCTACTTTTGAGGCATTATATTTAGATTGGTGTCCAGATCCATATTTTTGGGATGATGTAGGATAATGGAGATTTATGGTAATATATTTGCGAGGTGAAA
Source organism: Viscum album (assembly GCA_963277665.1). Classification (NCBI taxonomy): domain Eukaryota; kingdom Viridiplantae; phylum Streptophyta; class Magnoliopsida; order Santalales; family Viscaceae; genus Viscum; species Viscum album. The sequence continues at coordinate 593,777,288 of OY728159.1, read as the reverse complement.
TGGTTGAGAATGTAGAGATGATTTATAAACATATTATAATTTTTTAGAGAAGGTTGAAATGTTATGTGAATGTCTAGAGTAAAGATTATTCTTTTGAGGTGGTTGATTAGGTTTTTAAAGTGTATCCATGGAAAATTTTTATGGTTGTTCATAAAAATTAGAATATATGTACACGTTTTAATTAACCATATAAAATCTAGGATAAAATAGGAAAAGTTTTGTATAGAGATATTTTCCCATTGAATTTATCCTTAATATGTATTGTATTTTATTTTTCTATCGTAAGAAAATATATAATGGAGTCATCTCATGTTTCAAATCCTTGAGTAGTTTAGTTGGATTTAAAACTTCCTTATAAAGATCAACCGTTATATATTATTGATTATAGAGAGAAATGTTTTTATAATAAGGCAATTCATCCGGTTAATGATTTTTGAAAAAACCCATAATGTTGTATAAGACACATTGGAATCTAAATATGTAATGAGGGAATTATATACCCTTTTTTAAGTGATGAATACAATTATGGGGATGTAATTTATTAAAGGGGGAGAATATAATAACCATTTTAATGTTAACAAAAAAATTCAATTATTACTAGAATTCATTAAATACATATTATAGGGATATATTCAATATATTAATACAAGGAAATGTATTAGTTAAAATAGAAAAAATTAATTCTAACCAAAATATATTTCATGAATCATATAGTTAAAAAATAGAAATTATTTAAATATTATAGAATGTAAATTTGAAGAAATTAATTATATTATTGAAATAAGCATATAAAACATATCTTGTGAGGAAATGTATTTAATTTTATAAAATTATTTACTTTTCAATTAATACTAAAAAATTATGATATTATTAAAACTGTATTTTTTAAAAATATTTAAAAGTAAAATTCTCTTTTGAATAGTTTTTAAAAATTAATTATTCCATTTTGATTTTATATAATCTAATTATGGAATTTGGAATGAATTTCAAATCTTAATTTAGTATAGAAATATTTTTCCACTTAAAAAGGAATCTTGCTAAAAAATGGTTTCCTGTCATGTTTTGTGAGTTTAATTTTAAATTTGTTTATACCATTATAGAAATTTAATCTTTAAAAGTGGATTCAATTTTTTGAATCAGTTGTTATTTTTTTTAAACAATTCCATTTTATTTTCTCATTATTAATAGTAACCATGTTAAATAATTCACACCATGGTAAGCGTAAGTCAAGTAATTAAGTTTAACAATAATATAATAAGGACAAAAAATATCCCTAACATATTCGTTTACCCTATTGGATGATTTTATCTTTCCCATTTACATCCGATTTTAGAAAATATTCCAACTTGGTTAAATATTTCTTTTATTTTTATCTTTCTAAGAATTATGTAAAAGAAAATGTCAATAATGCAAATTTGTTTCTTTGGAAATCTTTAATATTTTTTGATAGTGATAAAAAATCTTCTGATCTATAATAAAATGTTATTTGAAATGAAAATAACTATTTTTATCATGGAGATTAATCTTTAATTTTTAGTGATGAAATAGTTTCTCTATAGTTATATGCATCACCAAAAAAATATTTATTCAATTAATTAAAAAATAAAATAAATGATTCTAAAAGTACTAAAAGTAATAAAAAATGAATTAATTGTTATTTTCCATGAATTTTTTGCATAAATATAAGATTTCATAGAGATGTAAAAGTATCAAATTCTAATTCTATTTTGGTCAGGTCCTTCTCAAAGTAAAATTAATATATTAGTTCAAAAAATGACATCTATTATAATTTTTAATAAATAATATTTTATTAAATGATTTAGAATTCCTAAAAATCCTATATTCAACCCAATAATTATTTTATGGTTTAAAATATAAACCATTCCCAATTTATGGTGCAATTTCTGTTTTCTATTAATTATCTTAACCACTAAATAGTGAAACACTTTATTATCGAGGTAATCGTCAAAATGTTTGAGGATGGGTTAAAATAACAATATAAGGGTAAAAATATCACGTAAAACAATCCATTTACTATATTATGAGGTTATATAGACTCATAATTATATTATAATATATTTATACCAACGTTTATTAATTTGAACATGAAAATTAATTTTTATTAATTTAATACTTTATGATATTCGAATACTACCCCTCCCCTCTCTTGTAAAATGCTACATCCTCTCCTATTTTCGTTACACATCAAAAATCTATTTATTCATATATTCACATTATAAATGACTTCATAATAACCCTATAAACATCCTAGAATCCTTTTATTATCTTGAAACTAACCTAGGAATAATTTTGGTCTAATCCTATAGAGGTTCTCCTTAGAAGAGGTATAGTTATTTACCAATTGTTTTTTATTTAAATCTTGTTCTATCGTATTAAAATATTATTCAACCATACTAATATAATAACAAAAATACATTCCATATATTTATATTTTATTATTTTAATGTAGTAACCTATATATATCTCATCTTCTATCAAATGGGAAACAAAACAAATATTTGTGAGTATGGTGGACTTCTACTTCCCCTGAACTAATGTAATTCTTTTTCCACCATCACCTCTCATGAATGGATATAAAATTGATTTAGTTTTTATATTTATATTATATTTATGAATTATTTATCATTCTATAAAATATGGATATATTCAATTTTATTACCTTTATATTCATTGAACAATTTTAGCATCATTCGGGTGTATGTGTGGATTACCACATCCTTGAAGTGATACTATTCATTTTTCATACCCACATAACATGTATAGTATATATAGGTTTATTTAAAGAATTATATTGTATTAATGAAAAAAATTTCATTCTATATAGGTAAACTAATATTAATCCTCTTTAAATTATTATTATTGAAAATCAAGATGTTACTCATGTGTAGTCATATCCTACCACCTCTATGATTGTAAAATAGTTAATTTTTCATAACCATATTTCATGGTTGGTTTTAGAAGAATAATTGAGGCATAAATATAAAAAATATATCATTATTATTATTCTTCATGTGATTGAATAATTACATTTTTACCATATTCAATCAACCAAAGTCATTTTGAGAATATAAATTAAATATCGTCAAAACATCTAACTTGAAATTAACTGATTAAGTAATTGAATATAACATGAAAAAAATAAATATAAAATGAATAATAAATTATAAATTGATTATCAAAAAATTAAATAATTTACATTAATTTATTATCTAGTATGATAAAAAATCATGTGACATGTATTCCATAAGGTAAGAGACAATTTCCATTAAAACATCATTTTACATATTTCTTTTCTAAATAATTTTACTTTAATTGAATATTACTAATTTTTTATAAATGTATTTTTATAGAAATAAATTATTTATAAAGAAGATATCACACAACTTTTTAATTTTTTTCAATGGGATTTTAAAATGAATCCTTTTTTTATATTATATGGAACAATTTGACATTATTTACAGAAGACCAAAATTTTGTTCTATTTTAATGTATATAGTGTCAAAGAATTTTACTACTACTAAAACAGTTTTTTCTTATTATGGCTTTATTTACAATATTATATTTTTTATACAATGAGAAAAAATCCTTCCCTTTTTTAAATTATTTATGTTATTAAAATAGTTTTCTAAAGGGGAATGGTATTTTGATATATGAAAGCATTCTTCATATATAATTAAATGATTGTTTCAATGGTTTTATGATGAAAATGAGTAATATTAAAATGTATTTTTCATGACAGAGTTCTTGGATATTATTAATTATGATGGTTTATCCTGATATACCTCATAATTATGGTCGTTCGTGATATATCTTATATGATATGTGAGCCCAATATAACATTGGGTAATGATTACCTTCTTCAGATAATTACGTAGGAAGTAGACCATAATGGTCATTCTAATTATGAGGGTTTTATGAAGATGATATACCAAGGAACCTATATTAGTTCTCTATTTTTTCTAATGATTTTTCATACAATTATTTTTATTTCAAAATTTAAGATAATGATCTTTTTAACAGAAGTATTATCTCCTTTTGGGTAAAAGGGCCTGTTTTTTATGAAATGTTTTCCATGGTCTCTCATGTTCTCTAAAATACCTCATGGTTAGAATTTTTTCTTTATATTAATTTATAAATTTAGCTATTAAAAAATTTCGACATTAAATATAATTCATATGTTATAAAATAATTATTTGGGATCAATGGTTGTTATGTTAAATGAATATAATTTTCATTCTATTATGGTTTTGAAATTTTATAACAATTTTCTTGATTTTTTATCATTTAATGAAACTTTCATGTGCATCCCATGGTTTTAAATATTTTTAACAAGTTTTAATGATCACTATGAATAGGGAACAAGTAATGATGAAACTCACTAGGATTTTCCAAGAAAAATAAATATGTTTCTTTTTAATCATTTTGTATTGTGAGAAAAATTTATATATGATGATTGAAAACTGTATTTTATGGGTTTTTATGTAATAGTTATGAGCTAGTTATATACAACTCCAATACTAAAAGGATCCCAAATTAATTGTATGTGATTCTTGTCTAAAAATGAAATTATGTATGGAATAAGGATCATGTCCTTATAATATACCATAAAGGTTTTAGTTTATGTGGTAAGGACTTCGATAAACTGAAATTTAAAATCGTGTGGTGGGGAACTAATTAAATGGAGTTTATAGTCACACAAAAAGGACTTTAGGTTTTGTGTTTTTTTGTTATGTGGAAAGACCATAATGATCCCATTGTGAGGTTATGTATGGTATTTCATAAAGAACATTACATTACTGGGATATGTCATATGCTCTTCATCTATTATGATTAGGGTGTATGTACCATTGGAGTACAAATAGTGTATGTTTTATAGTCCTTCACATTTTATGTTCCATATTTTATAGCGATATTCTAGGAATCATTAGTTTTCTCAAGGACAATAAAAATTACTCTTGGATGAAGGATCCTTGGTGTACCATAATATGGAATCCTCATGAAACATGGTTTTCAAGAACATAAGGGTTATACAAGGTGTGTAACCTTTTCTCATCAAGGCATTCTAATTCATCATGTAAGATTTGTTAATTTTCATCATCAGTGAATATATTATTAATATATATGCATGTTGTAGACAACTAATCATCAATGGGAACAGATTATTTTATCCCAAACACAAGATAATATGTGGTATCTTATGTGGAAGTATGAGTGGAACTATGATAATCCCACAAATAATGAAAATGTTTTTTAAGGAAAGTATTATTGTCCTTCTGTACCATTTTCTAATGTATATTTGAATAAATCATGTTTAACACCACTATATTTCTATTTTTTATTACATGATTGCATAATGGGTGACCAAGTATAATATTGTTCTCAAAATATAGTTTTTTCGAGATTTGATTCATAAAAATCAATGTAATAGTATGTCAAAATTATGCGAGGAACTAAAAACTAGGTAATGATGTTATAATTAAAAAATTTCATCGAAAAATTTGTTCAAAATTCCATTCATATTATGGATTTAGAATATTTTGAAAATAATTTAGTGGTAGTAATATGAAGATGAACTATCTGATTATGGGTAGATGATATGGACCCATGGCATATATCCCCTAAATAATTAATTGATAGGAATACTAAATTATTTTATTTAACTTTTAGGGTCAATGAATGAAATTATAATGCATTGGATATGTGTGACACTATTTGGTGAATTTTATATAATCATGCATCATCAATTGTTTGAAATACCAAAGTATATTAAATGGGTGGAGATTTTATTCCTCATTTGATAAAAAAACAAGGGTTATATAGATTTATTATATATAACTGATAATCTATACTTTAATTAATATAAGGAGGGACCCATCACAACAATATTTTAGAGTTTTTTGGTGAAATTTTCTTTATAATAAATGAGAAAATTACCTTACCATCATCATTTGTTTTCTTTTCATGGATTAATCATGTAGAATATATTAATTATGAATATATTATATTATCAATTACATGTAATTTATTTCTCTTTCAATTGATATAAATTTGGCCTCACATTTATTTTAGGTGTTATCATGTTTTTTCATTTCCCCCATATCCTTGTTGAAAAATAGAAATACCACTCATTGATGTGTGATACAGATAACTATATCATCTTGATTTGGATCTATAAGGGAAGTTTCCATGTTTTCCATGGCATCAACTAACGAATTCTGTGAGTGGGGGATATGGTATATTATCAATTTTGAGGGAAATTGTGATATCTTTACCCATAAATAATCATGTAGGGGTATTGGTTATTTTTTCATTTAGATATAGTGTCCATTAATATACATGATTACTAATTTTGTTTCATTTTTTAGGTTTAATTAGGAATATGTTATCTGTGAATCTTGATTTAATGCCAATGATGATATCATTGTATTCTACCCTATTATTGGTATACCCCTATAAGTTGGTGAGAAGAGAAAAAGTGACTTTTTAGTAGAAATAAATTTAATCCTTATGAAAAACTTGTTATGTTTTGGGTCCTCCATCATTTCCCTAATTGGTCTTTTGGAAGTTCAATAAAATTAAATTTCCCATGTATATGAAGTTTTTTGGATGGATAAATCGTTTTTATTGGGGATTTCAATGTCAACATTCGATTAATATATATATGGGTGTTATTTGATTAAAAATTGTATTATTTTTCTAATGATTTCTTTTTAATACATAAAATTTTTTAAAATTTATTTCAAAATGATTGACCATGATGATAGTTATCCTATCAATATAGGATGACCAAGGATATATCTTAGTGGATCTAGATGGGTGGTAAAGTGAATATCATGATTTTATAAGTACTATTGAATATTTTTCCCCAAAAATATTAGTTTGAAGAAATTATTTTCAATATTAGTGTACTATATTTGTTATTAAAACATCATTATGTTAAGATGGTATAAGTTCTACTTAGTTTCCTACATATAATTTTTATATAATAAGGGCCCAAAATGATTTCTCCATAATTTCCTGGTACATGATAAGGGGTTCCCCTATATAAGTAAGATCAAATCCAGAGGATTTAAAAGAAGTTTCTTATAATAATAAATAAACCCTCATATAATCCTCACACCAATGATAAGATACTCTATTCTAAAAAAATTAAATGGAAGAAATTTTCCTTTGATTTTTTCCTCGAAGTGCTTCATATAGGTGCAACTCCCTTGAAGTACTCTCAATACTCGATGATTTTAATAGGGGTGATATTTAGTATTTTCTTGGTTTTTTGTTCAAAATTGATATTTTGATGATAGCCAACAAAGAACATAAATTTTCATAATTTCACCCCCAATGTGCCTTTTACTAGCATCATCATCAATTTGTGTGATAAATGATTAGAAATAATTATTTTGTTTTAATTTAACTCTTCTAAATGTTGTTGGGACATGACCATTATATATTCTATATATTATTAATTTTTTTATCAGGTATGTTCTTAAAAATATGGTGCATCTCTCAATAGTATGTTGCTAAGTAGATTTGTATACTAAAGGGTATTAATTTGTTGTTGTATAATACTTTTGGAAAACCAAACATATTAGATTATTCATTATTTGAATCCATAAATATCCTATTATAACTGTAATACCTATCCATGAAGGATAGGGAACGAAAATTGTTGGGAAACCCCATAAAGGCGTCTTCTTTGTGTTTTTGGGAATGATTTTGTTTGTTCAAAAAGACAAATGACCACAAATTAGTATGGATGGTTTTTCTTGAAGTATGTTTTTAAGGTGGTTTAGTTCCTTAGTGTTTCCCAAACTTTTGGCCCTCAAATTCGTGTTTTTTAAGAGGATTTTCTGCATCGGAGTTCACATTACGCAGACCGCGAATGACAATCTATGGACCACATAGGTGCCACACAGAAATGAGGTGAAAATACAAAAATAAAATATATATATATATATAGAAACACTATATGGACTGTGAAGTGAGACACATGGACTACATAAAATAAATGCGTCGTGAGGCTGAAATGGTTGGTGGGAAGGCATGGAGTTGACAGAAGGAATACAGTTAGAGGAATGGCTTGTCATTAGTGAAAACGAGATGGTGATTTATAGTGATATTAAGGTCATTTTTAGTAGAAGAGAGAATTCACCATGAGGAAAGAAAGACAGTACAAAAACCACATAGAAATGAAAATTTTTTGGTAGGAGCACGGTATGTGGTGAAGGTTGTGTTGTATCAATGATTTTTGTAAATCTCAGATTATCAAATTTTGTTGGATCTATTTTCTTATATAAGTACCTATAATACCAAAATTAAAGATATGGGTATTTTTATAAAAAAACATATTTTTTGGTGAATTTTTTAAGTTTTAAATTGCTTCACAAGGTATAATTATATGAAGGGTAAAGCGGTTCTAGAGTAGGATTCAATAAAAGGAGAACGAGTTTGCAAGAATGGTTCTTGAGGGGGTTTTCAGAGGCTCTAAATATTTGAAAAGAAAATTTTCTACAATAGATAAATAGTTTGTGTAATAATAATAAGTTTGTAGGGAGAATCGGTCTATAGGAGATAATTTAGTATGTAGAGGTAGTATGCGGAAGTGGTACATAGTGGTGGTTCATGGGGGTGGTATGCAAAGGCAGTTCAAGGAAGAGGTGATCTGTAGAGAATACACGCTATGGAGAAAAAGTTGATTTCATCTATGGTTAAATAAGATAATTCAATATAGAATCTATCCATAGATGAGGATACGATATTTTAGTAAAATGAAGGGACCTACAAGTCCATAAAATATGAATGGATCCCTTTAAAGAGCATTGAGAAAAGGAAGAGGAAGACAATGATGATTTTCTATAGTAGTGATTCATAGGAAGAGACATAGAGAGTGACCCTTGGGAATAATATGAGTAGACCATAAATATTTTAAAGGCAGTGATCCTTGGAATATAATTGATCTAGCCTGAAAATCATTATTGGAATTGATTCTAAGTGAATTTCATACAATCGGCACATTATCATTGTATGCTCCTTGGTTGTAGCATAGTGATGGTGAACCAAGCAAAAATCTATGTGCCTTTTTTATTACATTATTTCATTATGTTTAGGTCATTGTCATCAGATAAATTTAGAAATAATGATGTCAATAATAACATTAAATATCATCAGAAATTATCCTTGTATTAAATAGGTCAACATCTAATGGGGTAGAAATAAGTATGAAAAGAACCTTCATACACTCATTCATACCCCCTAGAGTTTCTAGGATCCCTTTTGACATAAAAATTGGTATCATAGGTATGGTATATTTTATCATATTTGTTTACTCTAACATGTTTTAGTTGATTTATAATGTTAATGTTTTAGTCTTCTCTTGTCCTGGTGTTCCATGGGAAAGATAAAAACTACAAAGAAGAAGAAGAATTCATGTGGTATTCCTTAGTGTGGATATTTCTATAGAAACATTTTAATTCATTTTAAGGAAACTAATAGTGTACTAAATAAGGGTTTGGATGAATCACAGAGTGAGATTATTATCTCTTTTAATGATTTTATAAGAATGAGTATAGAACCATATGTTTTCAGTGATGATGGTACTACTGATGAAGAAGAAATATAAAGAAAAAAAAGTTGATGTCGTTAATGAAAAAATGAGTTAAATCATAAATGAGATGCAGAAAATAAATATAATGATGTCTGAATCCAAGACCAACATAAAGAGGTCAAAAAGTTTAGAGGATTAAATAAAATATTTGTTGATGTGGCTAATGATCTGAGGGAGAATAGTAATTCTCAAGATGAAGAACAGAAAAATTTGTCTACAAAGATAGAAAATCTAAAAGATAATATCAAGTGAAAAAATATGAACTCATAAGAAATTCAAAATATGAAAGACTAAAAAGATGATCTTGCTATATAGCTTTCTGAACTAGTTCAGAAAAAGAAAATTCCACAACAGGGAAATACATGTTGTAATGATTCTACTTTTGAGATTATTTCTATGTTAAAGGATAAATGTGATGTGATGGATTAGATCACCGAAGAATAGGAAGAAGATATGAGAAGTGGGAATAATCTCAGAAGGGAACATAATGCTCAGCATGAATCAAGGGATATGAAGATTCAAAAATTGGGAGAAGAGTTGTAATTAGTGAATAAAGATGTGGTGAAATCTATTTCCAAAGGTAAGACAAAATTGAAGAATTCATTGTACGTACTATTTGATTGTCCTTCAGTAGATGATGATGAAATAAAAGCATAATATGCATTTTCCAAGGAGTAATAATAACATTTTTTCTCATCTTAAAGGTCATACTATTTAGGAAAATCGTTATTGGATGTGACGAACCATCCCTCATTATTGACAAGAGATGATTTGTGAATAGTTCTAAAAAACAGAAAATATGATAAATACTTAAATCAAACCTAAAATGGGTTTTAAAGGAATTATTAATAACATGTTCTTTTTTTGTAAGATTCTAGGTCATACATTATGTTTTTGTTTAGAATATTTGTTATATATTTCTTAGTATGAAGAAATAAATTTTTATAAATCTGGGAATAAGAAGAAGCATCTTGAGAAATCTGAAAGAAGAGTCTCTGTGAATAAAGTATCCCTGAAATGAAACTATTGTGGAATAATGGGACACACCATGAGTTTTCTTTTTCAAGATTCATAGGAACTCACTGTCAAAAAAAGGTTTTGTTGACATCTCAACCTAGGAACTATGGCACGAGGTATGTTTTTAATGGGATATTTTTTATATGTTAAAATCATTGGCATTTTGTAAGATACTACAGTAAGAATAAAATATGGGGCCAAATGGAACGTGAAAGGAGATCCCAAAATCGAGTGGTGTAAAATGAGATAGCCTATATTGATAAGTTAAAAATGGATTTAAAGTATCGAGGGATACTCAAGTATCTAAATGAAATTTTTATCAATCAGATCTTAGATTTAATCCAACATATCACTATTTGAATCAATGTGAACAAACATGGAATAAAAAGGGAGGAGATACTTCAGTTGTGAGATATATGAATGTATATCTAGTGAATGACTCAATCCTAGTGTATCTGGGCAATTTTTCTTAGTTAATTGGGAAAAGGAATATGAATATTGAATATCCCACGAAAGTCACAAGTCATTATACAAGAAAAAAAGTGAATGTAAGAGAAAGAAACCCCCAACGGGAGAAGAAAAAAGAATTGAAAATTAGTGGAGAGATTCACCATCATAGAAAGAAACATTAAAAATGGCATTTGGGTAGAGCATTAAATAAGGAAATTGGTTAATATATTCCTAAACCCCAAATTTTAGAAAATTCTAATCCAGTAGAGCCCACATATCAGAAGAATACCCAGCATGTGGGTAAAAAATTCTTCATTATGCGACTACATCAGTTAAAGTTGGTTGAGTAGTTGGAAGAATCACAACAATAAAATAGTTATTTATAATAAAGTTTCTATGATTTGATCCATTATGATCAACCAACATCCCCTCCTTGAAGAATCAATATGTACCAATTTTTACAAATTATAATAACTAATTTTCAAGGGTTTTATGTTCAATGGGCGATATGATCCATGGGGAAGTGGAAAACAAATATGAAAAATTATGATATGATGTGCACAAAATTTCAACAAATGGAAATTAGTCACAAGAGATGAATAATTAATCTAGAATAATTCTTTTATAGGAGGTAATGGTTTATGTATTCCTAAAATTTAAGGAAGTAATTGAGAACAATGGATAGTGATTATGTTATTGACATTATCTTTTGTTTCATACACCATGTTATGACTTAGTAGGATTAATAGTTTTATTGATGGATCATTTTAAAGTAACACATAAAAAAGTGATGCTAGAGAGGAATAATTTTTATGGTTCTATATAGTGGTCCTGACAACTGGATGTGCTTCATGTCATAGGTGGATCATTCTCTCTCTTAATAATATTCATATTGGGTGAGATCAACCGATGATAGAAATTCAATATCAGGTGGTTCATTCTATCTTAGAGGATAGTGTATATCATGGATAAAAAAGAAACAATTTTTTATTTCATTAACACCACAGATGATGAATATATTTCATCCACTCAAACATTCATATAGTTATTTTGGATGAATCAGCTGCTTGATGACATGGGAGTTGAAGTGAAATCTCCTATTGGAATCCATTTTGATAATTCAAGTTCTGTTAATCTTAGAAAAAATATAGTCCATCACTCAAGTGAACTTCATATTAAAATATAGTATCATTTTATTAAGGAGAAGGTGGAGACAGTTCATGTGAGGATAGATTATGTGCCTATAGAAAAACAATTTGTATACATTCTAACAAAGGCCTTTCCCAAAGAAGAATTTTAAAATCATCGACTGGATCTGGGAGTCCATTCGACTCCCTATACTTGAAAAAATATGGATGTGGGATCCCCCCTCCCTGAGGTATGGTTTGTTCATTAATAATGTGTTGATATGTGTTCTTTAGCCTATTTCATAACTCAAAAGAGTATACTTTGGGTTTGTTGACAGAGGGGGAAAGTTGAGTATGTTAAAAGGGAGAAAATGCTTTAATCAAAACATGGGGAGAAACTGACAGGTGGAGTAGCAAGATAGTGGGATCGTCAATATAGGGGGAGCAGTGAATTAGGGGTAGTATCAAATATGATGATGATTGTTGTGATCAATCAAAGGATATATATTATAATAGACGAGGTTCATGATGAAATAAGAAGATTGGTTTTGGAATAGAATGAAGTGACTTATTGATGATCATTGAATTATACTCTTGTTTTTTACAAAGTGCATAGATCATGTGGGCTTAGAGTGTGTGTTGATTAAATCCATGATCATTATATTAATATTAAAAAGTTAATGATGGTATAATATGGAAGGATCCATTATGATGTATCAAATTCTGAATAATTTTCAACATACCCAAAGGGGTTATTGTTGGGAAAAAATATCTCAAGTCATCCTATTAGTGTTTTTGGGTGGGATTATGTTTGTTGAATAATCTAGATGATTGCAAATAAGTTTGGTTAGTGTTTTTCAATTTACTATATAAAGGGGAAATTGTTTTATTGTGTTTACTATAAAAATTTTCCTCTAAATCATGAGTTTTTTTGGAAACAGAAGGATTTCATCATATAAGTGTTGAGTACATGAGCTGATGATGATAGTTCACAAACCATATAGAAGGTATATGTAAGAATGATGAAAATTGGAAAAGAAAAGATATCTATATAGTTGTGTTATACAGACCATGAAGTGTGGTATGTGGACCGCAAAGATGAATTTCTCCATGGGATGTAAATGGTTGGTGGTAAGGCTTTCAGTTCAGAGATAGATTGCAGTTCCCGGAAGGGCTCCCCATTGGAGAAAACTAGGTTGTGATTTGTGGGGATATAAAGGTAATTGTTTTTGGAATACATCGGCCACCATGAGGAAGGAAAGATGGTAAGTAGACCACACAGGGAATAATTGTTTCTGGCGGGAGAATTGTACACAGTGAAGGGTAAACCACATCAAAGATATAGGTAAATATCATATCAGAATATTTTTAGGATCTATTTTCTAATGTAGGACCGCTAATCCCATCATTATATAGAACATTATTTTCATAAGAAAACATATTTTCTCTGGGGATTCTGTGAATTTTAAAATTGGGTCATGAGGGAGAATTTTGTGAAGGGTGATGTAGTACACAAGGAGGATTTCACGGAAGGATAATGACACCAATGGAATGATTTACGAAGGGGTTTTCCAAGGATCTAAATCTTGCAAAAGAATGTGTTCACGATAGGGAAATGGTTCTCAAAAGAATAAGTAGTCCACAGGGAGAAGCGTTCCGCCGAAGCGAAGGGGTATGTGGAGTTGGTACATTGAGGTGGTATGTGAAAGTGGTATGTAAAGGTGGTTCACAGAGAATATACATAGAGGCAATTCACAAAATAAGTGATCCACTAAGACTAATCACTATGGTGTGAAACATAGTTCATTAAGGAAGCAGGTTGTTCGTAAAATGACTTAAATAGTTCTCGAAAGTAATTTCAGCAAACTAATAGTACACAGAAAAGAGGATTTCATCTACGGGTGAAAATAAGAGCTCCACAGAGCATCTATCAATATTTGAGGATGCGTACTTTCATGAAAATGAAGGGACATATAAGCCCATAAACTATAAGTGGATCCCTTCCAAGAGGAGAGAGAAATGGAATAGAAATGCAATGATTCTTTCCACCAGCAGTGATCTAGAGAAAGAAAGATTGGGAGTGACCCTTGGGAATGTATTGAAAAGGCCCTAAATCATCAAAAGGTGGTGATCCTATGTTGAGAAGTGATCTAGACCAAAAATCATAATTTAATGTTATCCTTAGTGAATTTGGTGCAATTAGCACACTGTTGTTGTATGCTCCTTGGATGTAGCCCAGTGAGGGTAAACCAAGTAAAAATAATTATTTCTTTATTCTAAATTTATAGATTTACTTTCATTGAATGGTCATCAAATAAAATTGGAAAGGACACAATAAAAATTAACATTAATAAACATTAGATGTGTCACTTGTAATAATGAGTTCAAGATCCAGTGGGGTAGAAAGAAGATTGAAAGGAACCTTCATACCTAGAATCACCCCTCTTAGGGTATCTAGGCCCCTTTTGGACCTAACAGAAAAAACTTATTTCATACTTCAAAATATCTATTATTATAATATGTAAGTTATCTTTTGTTAAATGATGATTTAATTCCACAGAACCAATGTTAACTCTAATAATAATAATGTGATAAATCCAGTGGAAAAATTAGACCTCCTAATGAATTTTTTCTTAATTATAATTTTAAATTTTACTTCCAATTTGTTACCATTAGACAAATAAATTCATCAAATTTATTTTATAACCATGGTAGATAGCCGATAAACCAATATGATGAATGATAACTTTGGGTTCTAACCCAATAATTTTCATGTAATTTCATGAGAACACATCCCAATTCCACACGAGATAAGTAATCTATTTCAAATGTTCTTTGATATCTATGAATGTAAAAATTTATTTAGTTTTTATGTCTTTTTAGAAAAAAATAATATTCTCTACCTCATAGATTATTTCTAAGACACCCTGTAAGAGCCCAAGATTTTATGAAAAATATTTTTTTTAATTTCACTAATGTCTTGTGTTGTACGCTACACCAAAAGGAGCTTGCACAACACGCATCCTTGACTTGCCTTGCATTACACGCAATCGCAACCTTCCTCGATAGCGTGTGTAGTACGCAATAACGAGTTTCACTAAACAACAATATTCTATTAAAATATTATTAAAACTAGCTGTTATGAATAGTAATAACCACTTTTTGAAATTTTGTAAATTTTATTTTTCAAAATGGAATTCATTTTTGGATTCGGAATATCGAAATTAGCCTAGGGTGAAATTTTGGTATTTTTCTGAAAACATTCAATTTTTGATGAATAGTGAAACCACTAAGTGGTAGTTAAAAAACTGAATTTTTCATATAACTTAATTTTACCGCTTCTGTAAGTGGAATTTCAAAAATCAGAGAGGCACATTTAATATCAAGGACTAAAATGTGGTTCAATGAGATGAAAATAATTTTTGGTGAATAGTAACTTTTTACTTTTTTTTACCACGGTAAAAAGTAAATAGGGTAATTAAGGGTAGAAATAATATTATTATTACCCTAACACATTTCCTAATTCTATTGGACAAGTGTAATTCGACCAAAAACAAACATAGTAATAAAATATGACCATTTAGGCCCACTTGTATTAGATTAGGACATTTATTATTAATTTATTTAATGAACGGTTAAAAGAGGTAAAATCAAAGGTTATTTACTAAAACATTTTTAATATGGGGATATACATAAGATAAATTAGACTATAAATATTCATTAGAAAGATAGGAATATTTCCTACATAATGGTATTTTATTTGTAATTTTTAGACATTAAATAAATTATGTTATTTATGACACAACAATGATGCAGTAATTATCTTATTAATGAAATATTGACATAATTGATGTTATAAATACTCAAATAAATATAATTTGAGACTTTTTAGGAATTAAACTAATTTTATAGGTTAATATGACATCTTAGTATTGATTTAATTAGATTTCTTCGAAGTTATAATTCTGTTATGATTTTCAAAAAAATCAATTACTAAATAGTGTCAAAATTGACATAAAATAGTTTTTAAAATAAATATTATATTATTAATTGTTATTTTATTCCTAAAAATCTATGGTTCGGCCAAATGACTTAGAAAAGGTTATATATATTAATAATAAACAACTTGGGGTTCGTTTGGCTTCTTATAGATAGTTTATTAACCTTATGTTGTAAGAACACAAGAAGACACGGTAAAAGTACAATTATTTAACTTAATGATAAAGTTAAAATAGGAACCTAAACTTGTCTAAATTCTATTGGATGAGAGGATCTCGACCCCTCCCCACCTTAGATTCGAAATATATCAATTTGGTGCTATATAAAACCGAAATTGACTTTATAATAAAATAATATTTTTAGTTATTCCAAAGGTACCCCTCTCCTCCCTTATAAAAGGGCACCTCCTCCCTCTTCTCCTCACACCAATTTGAGCATTCAAGCTCGTCCAACCCCTGCCGAAATCTCTTCTCCACTTCCCTAGTATCATCCTAGAGGTCCTGGTCTTCTTCAAAACCATCCTAAGTTCTTTAAGTGTAGGTTAAGTGAAGGCGCGTCAAAAAGAGGTAATATCCATTACCGATCTTTTTCAATTTCTTTCTTCTTCAACTTCTTCTTCATTTGTTGTTTCATGATAAAGTAATAACATCAGTATTTCTAATATACTGATATGTTATTATAAATATGAAATAACTCTAATTAACCTTCTATCCATCCTACAGAAAAAGGAAATCACCGCGCGTGCGTACGTACGGAATACCGTCTCCACGCCGTGGTGTAATCTATTTTCTGCCACCACCTTAATTGGATGGGTATAATAGTGTAATGAGTAACTATATATGATTATTATAAATTGATATTGATACTGAAATAGTATACATACACTTCAACACATGTTCACAATCATGAGAATGATATCATCGCTCGTGCGTAAGTACGGACTACCGTCTCCACGACGCGATGAGATTCATTCTCCATGTTAACCATTTAAGAATGACTATAAAGTATATATAATCAATAATAATGAAATATATGACATTATAAAGCTACTGGATTTATTTATATATGTATGTCATCTACTTACTTCCATTTAAGACAATAAGGAAAGGAAAACAACGTTCATGCGTACGTACGGACTACCGTCTCCATGAACGGTGTGTTTCATTTCATTTATCTATCTATTATATATATATATATAAAGAATATATATGATATATAAATCATGTTTTATATTCTGGAAGTAAGTAAATCATGATATAAGTAATAATAATGTCACGAACAACAAGTCCAAGCACCTACGATAAATGAAACGGTTTGACCCAAAACTCTCTTTAACATGGAATTTACAAAATAACGGGTAAAATAAAGTCATAAGTGAACCATATATGATATCATAACAATTATTATGATTCTGGAATAAGTCAATGACATTATGTAAATCATTATATAGGAGGTTCGGACACTTACGAAGCAAATCGGACCTAAGGTAAGGGAAATATCACAATCTCATTTTTATTCGAGATTGTTTATACTTTGAAATTTACTGGGGTGTATTTTATCATCCACATCCATGTTTCCTAAATATGTAATCTTATTTCCATCCACCTACAATTTTTTAAATCCAATTTTACCCTTCGGTGAGTTTTTAGTAAAGTATATGAAAGTAATCTTTTGTCGTTTTTCGTACGAGGTGCTTTTTGACTTTTCCGACAAAAGTATGAAGAATGTTTGTTTTAACTTATATGACATGAATGGATTTTTAAAACATTATTTCCAAGAAGCTTCCTTTACAAGTTTTCATGTTTATTTTTAATCAACTTCTTTTAGTTTATAATTGTATGACATGTTAAGAAAGGAAAAGTGTTTTTGAAGCAGAAAGGATATTTTCCTCAAGAATGGAGTTCAAGTGTTTTATCAAAATTATTTTCCATCTAAGATAATAAAGGGTTATGTTTTTATCCCTATTTATATGATTATGTTGTGATGGAATTATTTTTAGGAATTCCTTTATCTTGTATGAATTGTTTTATGATGTCACGATGTTTAAGATTCCCATTTTTATTACATGGGTTATGCAATGATGTATGATTTGTGATTTTGTGGCACACATAATAATGGTATCATTATGAGATGGGTGGGACCTATATATCTCTCCAATGCATTGGGTAAATATTTTATATCACATGAGATAGACATGGCTGGAACGTTAGGTTATACCGGTTCAGTGAAACAGGACTGAAACGAGGGTGACTCGGCTCAGAAAGGGACTTTGTCAACTAAGATAGTCTTGGCAATGAGTCTTGACTAACAAGAAATGATTCTATAAGATTATGTGTGAATTCCACAAAGTTTCATGTTTTAAGTTATGATTATTGTGATTACATTTCACTACCATGATTTACCACATGTTATGAAATTATGATCTCTTTTGCAGGTTAAGTTTTCCAAAAGTTATGTGCTTATGTATATGATGTGATTGATATTTCTTTTGTTTACCCTTACTGAGCATTTGAGATCACCCTTTTATGTTTTCTTTTCCCCAAGATATAAAGAAAGGTTTTAGGTATAAAAAAAGAGGATCTTTATGGGAGATGTTGAAGATCTTTCACCACGATTAGAAGATTACGTTCCGAGTTTCCAAAGACACTAAACTATTACGATCCTTGCGTGTGTGTTTTTATTATGTACTATGTATTCCTCAAATGTAATGTAATGTCAATGTACGTCAAGCTTCGGGTCTCTACAGTTGGTATCAGAGGAAAGGTTTAGTCAACCTTTGGAAAGTAGGATGTGAAAACATTAGTGAGATCCCTAGAGATATTTATATGGTATGTCTAGGGATGTCCCTAAGGATAAGTATACGTATAGGATATAGTCCTAGAACTATGGTAACGAAATTAGATTAAACCGAAGATGTTAGATATTGAAGTTACTCCCCCTTTATTTTGATTTTTGCCTCTCACACTATTCTTTTTGGGTTTTAGAAAATGGCTGGAAACAAGATGATTCACGATAATTGAGGATATGATGGACAATGGAATGATATTCTTCATGAGCAACCAAATGAAATGGGATTTGGAAGTCCAAACATCATTATTATGCCGAATCAGAAATCTCATAATATGATCAATAAAGTAAAATTTGGTAAGTTTCCTGACTCGGCTAATAAGAGAAATATGGAGTTTCATGATGATCATAGAGGAAAAAAGTTCAATTTCCCCTATGTAAATCATGTGGGAAGAGGTATCAAGGAGAATGTTTCAAAGGAACTGGAAGATGCTTTGGGTGTGGAAAAGAAGGACACAAAGCCAGTAAGTGCAAAGGAAAAGGTTCAGTTAACACCAGGGATGAGGATAATGGTATTGCTACGACATCAACAATGGTTAAATGTTTTAAATGTGGAATGTACGGGCATTATGAAAACCAATTCCCTAAGGGAAAGTCTCATGAAGAGAATCAGTATGGTCGTATGGGTAGTATTTATGTGGATGATGATGAAGAGACTACAAATGATATGTGAGATGAAAGAATTGTTGAAGCTCGGTCAATTGTTTAAGAATGTAGTGGAATGATTACATGTTTATCATGTGTAATGTTGTATAAGTAATCTCATGCTACTATGGAATAAAGAGACATCTATGGATTGTTACACTGTTGTCTTTCCTTGAGTTTTGAAAGTGTATGATTAATGTTACCAGTATCCATGAAAGGTTATTCAGATATTTTTGGAATGTAGATGATATGCGCATAGTTAAGGGATAAGGAGAAAATTAAATATTTGATAGTATTCATGAGCTCATGACTGATATAAGGAGAAGGTTATATCATGGTTTGAGTATATAGAATTTTTGGATTTTGGTATGTGGAAAGTGTTAACTTTTAACTGCATTCATGTTTTCACTAAGGTTCAATGGGTATTCATTCTTCAAGAGAATACATGATTAAGGTATTCACATTTGACCAACAAGATATATCTTATGATATATGGGGGATAAATGATGGCATTCACGTGATTGTTCTGTGACATTTCATGTAATCATTTTCTTTATACTATGAGCTTGGACCGGTGTATTTTAGATAAGCCTAAAGATTATAATGGATTATGTTGGACATAAGTTAGGATAAAACGTTTTTCGATATTATTGATGGGATTTTATAGTAATAGAGCTTTAGAAAAAGGACAACCTGCAGGACGGGCGACAGCCCATCGCGTCGGACAAGGCTGTGGGAATCGAACCCACAACCGAAGTGCGACTGGCCTTTATCACCTACCACTGGCCTACAGAAAGTCCCTGTTTTGTAGAAACTAGTTTTATTATATTAAGCAGTATGATATATGAAGTATAAGTCAATTTTAGGAACCATATATGATTAATCTCACTATAGAATGTCTTATGTATATTTAATAACTTTTGCTAACCATTTGTTTGAGATAGATGGAATGAACCGTCATTCTGTCACATGATCTGCTAACAATTCACAAATAACAAATTCAACTTCATTTATTTAAGAGATGAAGTAGAAATTGTTCAAGGCACGAACAACAGTGAGATTGTACCAGAATAAAGTAAGTATTTATTCTATTTCAAACTCTTCAACTTTAGGGGAACGATCTTGAAAACCAAAAATGTTGTCCTAGTGCTCTTATATCTGATTAATCAGATGGTACCTTAGATCATCACAAATTTATGGATTTGTGATTGTTGGCTTTTCCATAGCCATGTTCTCTACCACTCCCCATCAGAACATGATGGTTAGATTTTTCTTCCATATCCATATTTTCACCTATGTGGAAACCCAGTGATTAGTTTATTTGGTTAACCGTTACGTTTCATACATTCATTTTTAAATATTGGTTTCGGTATTCCTTTTTACGATATGGGTTTCTATTAAAGAAACTTTTGAATAGTAAACCATTTATAACCCCGATAAATTTCGAGGGTGAAATTCATTTTAAGGGGGGTAGAATGTAACAGCCCAAGATTTTATGAAAAATATTCTTTTTAATTTCACTAATGTCTTGTGTTGTACGCTACACCAAAAGGATCTTTCACAACATGCATCCTTGACTTGCCTTTCATTACACGCAATCGTGACCTTCCTCGATAGCGTGTGTAGTACGCAATAACGAGTTTCACTAAACAACAATATGCTATTAAAATATTATTAAAACTAGCCGTTATAAATAGTAATTACCACTTTTTGAAATTTTGTAAATTTTATTTTTGAAAATGGAATTCATTTTTGGATTCAGAATATCGAAATTAGCCTAGGGTGAAATTTTGGTATTTTTCTGAAAACATTCAATTTTTGATGAATAGTGAAACCACTAAGTGGTAGTTAAAAAACTGAATTTTTCATAAAACTTATTTTTACCGCTTCTGTGAGTGGAATTTCAAAAATCCGAGAGGCACGGTTAATATCATGAACTAAAATGTGGTTCAATGAGATGAAAATAATTTTTGGTGAATAGTAACTTTTTACATTTTTTTGCCACGGTAAAAAGTAAATAGGGTAATTAAGGGTAGAAATGATATTATTATTACCCTAACACATGTCCTAATTCTATTGGACAAGTGTAATTCGACCAAAAACAAACATAGGAATAAAATATTACCATTTAGGCCCTCTTGGATTAGATTAGGACATTTATTATTAATTTATTTAAAGAAGGGTTAAAAGAGGTAAAATCAATGTTTATTTACTAAAACATTTTTAATATGGTGTTATACATAAGATAAATTCGACTATAAATATTAATCAGAAAGTTAAAAAGCTTTCCTACATAATGGTATTTTATTTGTAATTTTTAGGCATTAAATAATTTAATTTATTTATGACACAACAATGATGCAGTAATTATCTTATTAATGAAATATTAACATAATTGATGTTATAAATACCCCAATAAATATAATTTGAGACTTTTTATGAATTACACTAATTTTCTAGGTTAATATGACATGTTAGTATTGATTTAATTAACTTTTTTCGAACTTTTAATTCTGTTATGATTTTCACAAAAATCAATTACTAAATAGTGTCAAAATTGACATAAAATAGTTTTTAAAACAAATATTATATTATTAATTTTTATTTTATTCCTAAAAATCTAAGGATCGGCCAAATGACTTAGATAAGGTTATATATATTAATTATAAACAACTTGGGGTTCGTTTGACTTCTTATAGTAAGTTTATTAACCTTATAGTGTAAGAACAGAAGAAGACATGGTAAAAGTACAATTATTTACCTTAATGATAAGGTTAAAATAGGAACCTAAACTTGTATAAATTCTATTGGATGAGAGGATTTCGACCCATACCCACCTTATCTTCGAAATATATCAATTTGGAGCTATTTTAAACCGAACATGACTTTATAATAAAATAATATTTTTAGTTATTCCAAAGGTACCCCTCTCCTCCCTTATAAAAGGGAACCTCCTCCCTCTCCTCCTCACACCAATTTGAGCATTCAAGCTCGGCCAACCCCTGCCAAAATCTCTTCTCCACTTCCCTAGTATCATCCTAGAGGTCCTGGTTATCTTCAAAGACCATCCTTAGATCTTTAAGTGGAGGTTAAGTGAAGGCACGTAAAAAAGAGGTAATATCCATTACCGATCTTTTTCAATTTCTTTCTTCTTCAAATTCTTATTCTTTAGTTGTTTCATGATAAAGTAATAACATAAGTATTTCTTATATACTGATATGTTATTATAAATATGAAACAACTCTAATTAACCTTCTATCCATCCTACGGAAAAAGGAAATCACCGCGCGTGCGTACGTACGGAAAACCGTCTCTACGCCGTGGTGTAATCTATTTTCTGCCACCACCTTAATAGGATGGTTATAATGGTGAAATGAGTAACTATATATGATTATTATAAAGTGATATTGATACTGAAATAGTATACATACACTTCAACACATGTTCACGATCATGAGAACGATATCATCACTCGTGCGTACGTACGGACTACCGTCTCCACGACGCGATGAGATTCATTCTCCATGTTAACCATTTAAGAATGATTATAAAGTATATTTAAGAAATAATAATTAAATATATGACATTATAAAGCTACTGGATTTATGTATATATGTATGTCATCTACTTACTTCCATTTAAGACAATAATGAAAGGAAAACAACGTTCATGCGTACGTACGGACTACCGTCTCCATGAACGGTGTGTTTCATTTCATTTATCTATCCATTATATATATATATATACTGAATATATATGATATATAAATCATGTTTTATATTCTGGAAGTAAGTGAATCATGATATAAGTAATAATAATGTCAAGAACAACAAGTCCAAACACCTATGATAAATGAAACGATTTTACCCAAAACGCTCTTTAACATTGAATTTACAAAAGAACGGGTAAAATAAAGTCATAAGTGAACCATATATGATATCATAACAATTATTATGATTCATGAATAAGTCAATTACATTATTTAAATCATTATACAGGAGTTTCGGACACTTACGAAGCAAATCGGACCTAAGGTAAGGGAAATATCACAATCTCATTTTTTTGAGATTGTTTATACTTTGAAATTTACTGGGGTGTATTTTATCATCCACATCCATGTTTCCTCAATATGTAATATTATTTCCATCCACCTACAATTTTTTAAATCCAATTTTACCCTTTGGTGAGTTTTTTGTAATGGATATGAAAGGATTCTTTTGTCGTTTTCCGTACGAGGTACTTTTTGACTTTTCCGACAAATGTACGAGATGAATGTTTTTTTACTTATACGCTATGAATGGATTTTTAAAACATTATTTCCAAGAAGCTTCCTTTAGAAGTTTACAAGTTTTTTTTAATCTACTTCTTTTTGTTTAAAATTTTATGGCATTTTAAGAAAGGAAAATGTTTTTGAAGTAGAAAGGATATTTTCCTCGAGAATGGAGTTCAAGTGTTTTATCAAAATTATTTTCCATCTAAGATAATAAAGTGTTATGTTTTTATCCCTATTGATTTGATTATGTTGTGATGGAATTATTTTTAGTAATTCCTTTATCTTATATGAATTGTTTTATGAGGTCACGATTTTTAAGATTCCCATTTTTATTACATTGGTTATGCAATGATGTATGATTTGTGATTTTGTGGCACACATAAGAATGGTATCATTATGAGATGGGTGGGACCTATATCTCCCTCCAATGCATTGGGTAAAGAATTTATATCTCATGAGATAGACATGGCTGGAACGGTAGGTTATACCGGTTCATTGAAACAGGACTGAAACGAGGGTGACTCGGTTCAGAAAGGGACTTTGTCCACTAAGATAGTCTTGGAAATGAGTCTTGACTAACAAGAACTGATTCTATAAGATTGTGTGGGAATGACACAAAGTTTCATATTTTAAGTTATGATTATTTTGATAACATTTCACTTCCATGATTTACCCCATGTTATGAAATTATGATCTCTTTTGCAGGTTAAGATTTCCAAAAGTTATGTGCTTATGTATATGATGTGATTGATATTTCTTTTTTTTACCCTTACTGAGCATTTGAGCTCACCCTTTTATGTTTTCTTTTCCCCAGGATATAAAGAAAGGTTTTATGTATAAAAAATGAAGATCTTTATGGGAGATGTTGAAGATCTTTCACCACGATTAGAAGATTACGTTCCGAGTTTCCAAAGACACTAAACTATTATGATCCTTGCGTGTGTGTTTTTGTTATGTACTAAGTATTCCGCAAATGTAATGTAATGTCATTGTAAGTCAAGCTTCGGGTCTCTACACACCATATTTTTTGTTATAGGAGTGTCTTTGAGCTCATTTAGATTTTAATATCATTAATAGTGGACAATAGAATCACTTCATAATGTTTAGTCAATTAGATAAACAAATATGATAATTTTAATTAAGATAACACTCATATAAAGACTAAGAGGGTTCATAGGCATAGTTTATACCATGTGAATGGAGTTGAAGGTGAATAATCACTTTGTTCCCCTCCAAATGAACATCATCAACTAACCAAAGTTCCCCGAATATATTGACTATATATCAGTCAAGATTTTATTACAATTGATATGTTAAAATGAAATATTAAAAAGCATATATTTTCTGGAAATTTCATTTAACATGGATGGATTTGGTTCATCAAATTTATTTTCTAATAAATTATAAATGAATAATGTGGGAGGAGATATATTTCTTCAGTTGTTAAAATTTTATTATATGAAAACTCTTGAAAAGTTTTATTGATGTGATTGATGGATGATATAAAAAATCCATAAAAAACAATTCCATGTATTGAATAATGTGGATTCCATCACATTAGGGGCACAGAGTTATAATATATTATCCACCAACGGTTACATCCCCACCCTTTTACAGTTCCCATAATTGATGAACCAGGATTCAAAAGACTCAAATGTTGTATTTTCACTATAGATCACCTTGAAATTCCCATAGACAGACCATATTAGACATTGATAATATGGATTAAAAAACACCTCATATAAATATGTCCATTATGTTTTTTTCAAGGAAAAAAATGTTTTCTCTTAGTGAACAACCATGAATTTATAATTGAATACGATGTTACAGAATTGAGTTTTCCATATTATATTTTTGAGGTGTTCCATTTATCTTTTTTCATACCGTTAAACTAACAAATAATAAAGGGCTAGATCATCCTCCTTGAGTCCCAAATAATGAAGAGGCTAGGTCATAGTAAGGCTGATTCCTAAATAGTTCTCAATTATGGATTGATGGTAAATATCTCTTTTAGTGTTTTCTAGAAACATATAAAGGTTAGATATTCCTTTGTATATCATCTTCTTTATCTTTCTCTAAGATGGATATGATTGCATGACCTTAAGTTAGTATAGTTTTATCCTGATGCGTTTTGGTAGTAACTACCTAGTTGTTGATCTCTTTAGGGCATGAAAAGGCCTCAATGAGGGACTCAATGATTTATTTGGAATTATGAAGGAAAATTATATTTGAAATATTTTTTTGTATGATAGAGATATTCTTTAGAGTATATTATTTTTTTTGTTATTTTTCTATAAATCCATCCGAATGTTTTTTCATGGATTAAAGGCTGAAATGACTAGGTTGGTTGTGATGAGGGTACTATCATTATATATTAATAATTTGATGGAATTTTTATTTATATTTCATGTTATACTAGATTCCCCATACTTTTTAATTGTGTAGATAATTTTTTATTATAAAATTTATCAACTAAATTGATAGTATTAGAGGGATATTTTGGTGATTCAATATTAGATTGATACTCTTATTTGGATGTCTAATGTTTCTCACTCTTGGTATATATCATGTATATTATTTTAGTAGGGATAATACATAGACTCCTATGGCTACCATGGTTATATATAACTTATCCTTAATGGAATCCAACATGAGAATTTGTGAGAATTCCAATTTAATAATAATATTCTTCTCCAGTATAAGTGTTACTCAGATAAATTAAATTAACCCAACTATATTTGGATTATCATCATATGGATCAAAATTAAAATGGTAGGAAATATTAAAGGCTCAAAATAAGTTTAGATTTCAACAGGGGATCATCTTCTTATGATTTTATAAATTCAGGGTGATTTCATTGAATTTTCTTTCATTGGTGGAGAAAATGAGGTTTTGAAATATCTATTGTGGTAATTCTAGCCATAATTATTGGATTTATCCATTCCTTGACAATGTCATCTATACATTTAAAAAATTTTGTGTCATATGGTTATCAAAAAATTTCACATTTCAATTAGGTATTTCCTTCAATTATCATTATTCATTTAGTAGTGTAGCTAACAGATGTGTCAAATGAGTCTTGGTAATATAAAGGGTTACTCGCATCTTATAAACTAGCCATTGCATTAAGTTTTTAAATAAAAATTTTTCATTTATTTTATATAATTGAATCCAACTATAGGGAAATTATTTTTGTTTGATTATTAAACAAGCCTTAAAATAATATATCTTATATCATGAAAAAGTTATTCTCTATAAAATTTATTAAATATCATCCAACCTATTAATTTAAATAGTATTATAATTTTTTCTTAAAATATTAACCATTTTCATGAGTCTATTTCTTTTCCTCAACTAAAACATATCATTGTAATATTTTCCCAGGATAAGACACCATATTATACTAGTAATGTTTTAGGGATGTAACTAGAACCAACATTGTTTTGAGAGTGACAATACTCATTTACAATTATCTATATTTCATTTTCTATGTCAATAATTTTGGATGTGATTTAGAATTGATGCATCAATTGAAATTTTCAAACCATTAGGCTACTATATAGAACACTCAAAACCCTCATGATACATTAGAGAAAAGATCAGTTGTTTAAGTTTATATTTGATATTCTCCATTAAAAATTTAAATAGATATTCCTATGATATTTATATGTATAAAAAATGTTCAATCCTTCATAAAGAAACAAAATCTGTAAATCTATCATTTTTTTACTTCTCAAAGTCCAAGGGGTGAGAAATTATTATCTTCCTCATAATAGATATGATTATAAAGAAGATATTTTGTTAGATATATACACTAGAATAAATAGATAATGATTCTAGATTTATTTAATAAACAAGTGTGAGTCCCTCTAATGTTTTTAGGAAACATATAAGTCTCGTTGATTAATTCTATTATGGTTTTCCCAAATATTTGAATGTACTGGAAAAAAGTGTGACATTGTTTTGGATCTCCCTCAAAAGTAAACATTGATAAATTATTATTCCCAAATGTTGTCATAAGATGAGTCAAATCTACCCTTTTATGGTATGAATTCCTATATAGATTCACATATTTGTGTCAATAAAAAATGTTTTTCAAAAAAGTAATTATAGATTCAAGAAACTTTTTTTATATTAAATTTTTGTTATTATTTAGCAAGGTTTTGTTTACCTTGAATTATTAGCTTATCGACATTTGTGGTGGGTAACTTCCTTGAGCTTTCTTATGATGACGTGCATGATCCAGTGGTTTTGTTTTCCTAATAGAGTAAACTATAGAAAGTTGATTGATGTTATCGTTATGTGGAATTTTTAATTTAATCATAAAATGGATAGATGGATCGATTTATCTCTTGTTGGTTTATTAGTGTTCGCTTATTAAATAGGATTTTCCAAAGGAGGAATTACTACATACACATGAGATTTACACTCAGTGGGCACATTTACACTATATATCATAGAATTAATAGTATTTATTTTTATTATGGTAGCTTTATTCTAAGAAATATACTCCCCTATAAAATAAAATAAAATACTTCTTGTGATGTGTGTTATTTGGATTCACCCACATACATCCCATTATCATTACCATTGGCTCACTGGGCAGTATATAATTGAATTTTGAGTGGCACTCCAGAATCATCAGTGTTTCTATAATACTAGATACCAAAACCTATTTTATCACTTTAGTGTGAATAATATTTTTAATAGATGTATTCTCATTATTATTCCCTACTAAATAAATGGCTTTCTTTTCAATATTAGAGAGGATGGTATTGATTAAATTTTCTGATGAAAATTATATAATAGGAACTAGATATTTATCCAAATTATTGTAATATAGGGACTCCCCGTAATCCTTCCTCACTCATTATTTTCTAGAGTATTTCTTATAAATGTGTCCATTTGGGGATTTAATATCCCATTTATGTTCTCTAATTTATATGAACAATTATATTGTTCAAGAAAATGATTCTAATTGAATCTTCTTTATCATCCGTCAAAGTTGATCCCAATGAAATGGATGTGTTATGAATTTCTAGAAAAACATGCCATAGGGGTACATCATTTGGGGATTCCCCTAGAATAGAGAACATTGATATTTTTGTTGGGGTTACAAACTACGTCATCCCTATCGGGTGGGGATGTTTATACATAATTGAAAATATATCTACATGCAATTAAAAAAATATAGATTATAATGTTAGTGTTTGGAATAAAAATATCCCCATCCCTATAGGCCAAGGTTACTTATTTATTTTAATCCCAACAACTATTATATATTGTTTAACCATTCGGATATGTATTCTAGGCCGATCATGGTGTGTCATGTTCTTTTGATATTATGGATAAGATATATCTCCAAATAGATGTTGTCATTATTTTATATGGTTCTCTCATTTTAATTTTTTCGTTTGATTCACTTTTTGGGCATTATGGTGTAGGATCATGTTAATCAGCAACACTCGTTAAGTTCATCTATTTTAATGCCTCATATCTATATGGATTTTTTGGATCTACCAACTAGACTACCCACAACTTTCATATCAGGAATTAATAAAAGAAATTAAATTGTTGGCTACCTTAATTAGATTTCCTTCTTTTCTGTTGAGTGAGGATAAATTAAACACCCCAAATTCAACTGATCCTATAGTGAATATTTTGGAATATGTCACAAAGATGATTTTTTTAAGAATCTTGTCTCTATTAAAGGAATCATGTTGAAGTATCTCACGTTTTTTGATTTAATTGGGGTTCTAATCTACTAGCAGAGTGGGAAAATCAACATGGAAACACTACGTATCCAATTCCATAATATTTTTGGCATAACAATAATAGGATGGATATTGAGATTTGAGATGATGAATTTTCACCCATAGATTTCAATGAATATGAAGCATATATTAATTTTAAGGATATTTTGAATAACATTTTTAGAAGAATCTATAAAAAATTACATGACATGTATTTTATCTTGGGCAGATTACTTACACATAATTTTGAAACCATCCACATATTCATAAATTTTTTCTTTGATCAATTTCACCCACAAAGACCACTTTATTACTTAATAACTGAGAAATATAGATGTAATATAAATTTTCTCAACCATATATAAGATTAGATGATCTATTGGGGGATGTAGATGATCAGGTCCTATACTCATTCAGTATTTGGGATGGGTTGATTCTTAATGATTGTTTATTTCCAAGAAAAATAGAATTATTCATTGAATGATTCTTTGGATATGATTGTTGTGGAATGGGGAGGACCATCATAATTAGTGAATTCACTATTGTGAAGAGGAATAACATGGTTGGTAACATTGGGATTATTTTAGGGTTAGTATTTATTATATTTCTATGGGAAATAACTCTGTAAAGAGAATACTATATTGGAACATTAAAATAGATAGATTGATTATGTTTGTTATATGGAAAAAATTTGTGTTGAATAACACATGGAGGACAACCTCACTTAGGGCCTTCTAATTAAATATAATTGGTAGGACTTTAATTCATCTTATCACATGATCAAAATGGAAAAAACCTCCATGGATGATGATTCAATAGTTTCCTTCATGGGGAGAACCATAAATCCCTATGGGTATATTATCATGGGGAGGACCTCCATACCTATAGAGTATTTATTAATTAAAAATTGGTGGACCTTTATATATGTTTATTTTTATGTGGTATGTAGAACCTCTACAGAAGGTACCGTATAGAGTTCCTCGAGGATTGTTGGATGGTGATTCATCTTAAGGAGATCCTCTGTGGTCAAACATTATATTTATATTGAAAGGACCACAATAATGAAGACTATAGAGAGGGGATCTAAATTTTTCATTTTTTAGGGACCACATATATAAAATATATAGATACTTATTTTCTAATAGTTATTGTGGGTAAGACCTTTATGATCTTCATCTATATTATCATATAGAGGGTCTCCATGACTAGTTCCTTAGGGAGGACCACCATAGATGCTTTATGTGTCAGTATAGCGAGGGAATACAAAGTTTTAGTTGTTTTAAGTCACTAATGAGTGACTAATTGATACCTTTACTAGTTATTACACCAATGGAATCTTAGGTTTCTTGCAAATAGTGACTTGATACTACCCTCGTGCTAATATCATGATATTTTTAATAATCACAAGAATGTTGGTTTGGATAGTATAAGGGACATATTCCTATAAAATTTTGGATCTTCACACTCATAGTTCTCTATTACTAGAGTTCTGATGATGGATTTATATAACAATGGTAAATCAATTAGAGATTTACTAATGAATAGACACCAAATATATATGGTAATGACCATAGTTAGTATGATCTCTCTTATGAAATATCATGGAGTTTATAGAGATTTATTGGATTCTTTCCTCATATACATAAGATAAGAGATGTTTTTGTTATGTAAATCTAGGGATGGTCAACCTTTGTAGTTGTATATCATGGATGGGATTGTTTTCTCTGAAAAAAAATCATAGAATGGATAGTTAGGGAGTTTAAGCACCACCAAAATTTCATGGGTTGTCTCCACTATATGAATAATTTTATTATGAAAATATTACTTCACTGTGGAATTAACCACATA
Organism: Viscum album; assembly: GCA_963277665.1. Taxonomy (NCBI): domain Eukaryota; kingdom Viridiplantae; phylum Streptophyta; class Magnoliopsida; order Santalales; family Viscaceae; genus Viscum; species Viscum album. The sequence continues at coordinate 593,745,707 of OY728159.1, read as the reverse complement.
ATTTTATTGGTTTTTATTTAGATACAATATTATTCAAGTTTACACAGATGAGATATTTATCCCATCGATGTGGTATATCTAGATTACTACCAGATAGAACCATATAAAAACCAGTACTTTTTTATGGTTTGTCATAGTTTGATTGAGTAACATGATTTCTCTTTATATTCATTGAGGATTCCTTTTAGTTGTTGAGGGTGAAATAAAAAACATATGAACCCATCATTATATTATGACAAATGATAATTCTTGAGCTATCATTCAATTTAATAAGAAAATGATTTAACACTAGTTGCACCTTTTTTGTTTCCAACGTTTTAATAATTGTTTATGATTCATTCCATATCTTATATTTAATTAAAAATACATCCCACCTCATTATCTCCTAGTTTAGTAAAAATGACACCCATTATCAGATGATGTTATGAGAGGTCATTTCATCTCAATAAGGTTCATGTTGAATAGTCTGGGACTCTCTTAAAGATTTAATAAATGATCAAGATATTCTTCCCAATAACAATATAGGTAACCTGTTTTTTGTAATTCATCTATTGATACAATGTATCCATGAGATATTCTATGAGAGATTATACAACATTTTCTTCATTGGCTGATTTTTTTATGTATTAAATTTATAAATCTAGGAAGTCAAAAATTTAATTTCATCCATGGAGACAGATTGAGTGTCAGAGTTAGGATCAATCCCATTATTGGGGATTAATATGTATCTATATAAATAGATTCATAACCCATGTAGTTTTATGGTATTTAACAAGGAATTTGAATCATTTCGGGTTTCATGACAGACACCATTTTGGTTCCTTTTATGTTAATTAATCCATGAAAAATATTGTTTCTTTTAATGTCATGCATCTATGACCATGGTTATTATATTTTATTTTCATAAAACTAGGACCAATTTCAAGTAGTTTAATAACATATGGAATGGAACATTGTGTTTTATTTTTTAAGTTCATATGAACTAGTTTTCTATGAATGAATTCCTAGTAATGGTTTGGTGTTTGAAATATTCATAGGCGACCATTTATGGATGGGTATTAAACCAGGTTGGGGGCCATTCTTGTTCATGTCAATTATATAATTGTCTTGAAATAAGTGAAGGGAATTTGAAAACATAGGTGATACAAATTAATGATGGAAAAGGTATAGTTTATGCCACATGTTTATCCCTTTATACAAATTTCTTGTTGGTTAGATTCCAAAATAATGTTCATATTATTGAGATATATCAATTCAAAGTAACCAGGATAAGGTTCATGTGCTAATAAATCATATAATAGTTAACTAAAAATATAAATCCTTCATTACAAATGAAAGAGAAGATTGGTTATTTGATTGGGTTAATGGTTAAATAGGATTACCCAATCGATCCCCATTATTAGTGGACTACATGATCAAAAAGGTCCATTAATTTGTGTATAATGGTGCATTCATATATATCATGTGTCATTGGATGAGGCCTAGGTATAAATAACATTTGGGGTGTTTATCCTAGAAAAAATGGTTTCATTATTGTAATTTAGAGTGTTAGATATTACTATATGGAGATATCTATAAAAGGTAACCAATACGAGTGAATAACCCAAGAATGGATTTGATGAATCATACCAACTCCATTTTTAGGAAACTTTGGAATGGATCCATTTTTATCAAACATGGGTTTGATTAAATTATGGTATAACTACTATTTTATAGTTGATAACCCTAGGTGTAGCTACAATTGGGTAGATTTGGTAAGTAGGTTCCCATGTGAGTCCCCTAAAAGGCTTGGTAATGCTCTACTAAGGGGTTTCCTGGGTGACATTGGGTTTTACCACTGTTTCTTTGGAAATCCGGATGAGAAAACGGTGTTTAATCATATACATGGTGATAAATGGGTTATGTTGTCTTTGTTGAAGGTTTTTTATAAACCTTCAGATAACTAAAAACCCTATTATTCTCATTAATTCACCTAGGGTTTCCAAATATATGTCACCTGAGGGATTATTTGGAGGTCCTGGGTGGTAGCCCATGTTTTTTATTCTTTAGTTCTAATTGTTACACTTCTCTCTCACATTTTGTTGAAAATTGGATCATATTAAATCCTATTATTGGAAAATTAGACTCCTGTAACCTACTCAGTGTAACAAATTGATATTTTTTGATATATTTTTCATTAAATAAATTTAATTTCATTAAAAACTTTATCTATATACAACCCCAATTCCAAATGAACTTTGTTATATTATTCCATTATAACTAATTTTTCAAATTGGTTGAATGAATAGATGTAACCAAATTATGAAAACCTATATATAAATGTTTTATATATTGATAATTTATTGATAATTCATAACAAATAACTACTAAATTTTCTGTAAAGTCATTTTATGATTCAAAAATATGTTTTCTTAAAAATTATTTTTATTACAATTTATACGTAGATATTATATTTAATTTTTTCCATATTTATAAATTTAATTTTTTTAAAGGATATAATTTTGTAAGTCATCATAAAAAAATATATTAGGGTGATATTTTTATATTTTTTACAAAAGAATAATTCTTTAATGAATAGAGTAGAAATACTGATTTTATAGTAAAATGTTTTCTCCATTCAAGTGTTTATAAATTACCATTTTTTAGTTAATTTGAAAAATTAATTATATAATATATATTAAGAATAATTGAAATAATTTAATCATAATTGAAATTAAACTTTATTTTGGTCTAAACTAATTTATACTTATATTTTTTTAAAGAAAACATTTTCATCGCATTTTGTGTGTTTATTTTTAAATTAATTTATCTCAATTATGGAAATTGAATTTGATAAAATTGAATCCATATTTTTAATTTAGATACCCAAATTTTTTTATTATCCCACATTCATTTTTTTCATTATGAGTAGTAACTTTGGAAAAAAATAAGTTCCCATAGTATGAGTTAAAATGAGTTAAAAGTGTTAAAACTAATATAATAAGGGTTTATATGACCTAAAAACCTATTTAAATCATATTTAATGGTAATATATATACCTAATGTCATATAATATTTGAATATGATCAATTTAGATAAATTGATATTGAGTATGAAATTATTATATTTTAATATTTTGAAAAACTCTATAGGTGTCCTCTCTATCCCCTATTAGATGACACTACCACTCTTCTCTTCCTAAAAATTCATGAAAATTATATAATAGCCAATCATAGAATAATACCTTTATCAATTCCATCCAAATAATCTATCTATCCTAATTATATCAAAATACCATCTTTATAAGGCTAATGGTGTATTCCAAAGGGGGTTTCTCAATGAAGGGGTATAATTCTTAGTGGAGTACGTTCAATTTTGTTTATTATTCCTCCATTTATAAATTTATTTTACCAATAATAAAAAATTAAGAAACCATTGTCATAAATATTCCATTATTTTATTATTTTTATGGTGAAACATTTTTTCAAATATTTCCCCATCAAATGTGGAATGAAAAATTCATTTGTAAATGCGGACCATCGCATCATCAATCAATGTATTTCATGTTTCTTCACCATCATTCATGGTTGGTTATTAGGATGAATTTAATGTTTATAAAAATATGTCTTACACAATTACTATTTTTGAATTAGAATATTTTCTCTACCTAATTATGTTTCAATCTATTTGAACATATTAATGTAGAATGTGCTAATGTGTGTTCTACCACCTCCAAAAAGTAATGGGATTAATTTTTTGTATCATCTTTTCATAGTTGATTATAAAATATTAAAATGAATTCATATGATATTAATGATATAAAAATTATTTTAGAAAGATGAATTTTAATTTACCTTTACTTCCTTCCATCCATTGAAAAGTGAAAACATCACATGTGTGTACGTATGAACAACTATCACCATGATGTGATGTCATTCATTTTTCATCCTTGATTTATATGAATGGTTATAGAAGCGTATTTAATTAACAAATATTATAATTATTTAATGGTTTATATTTTTGATATGATAAAACCATGACCAAGGTGCATTAATTGAAACCATCAAACAGAAACATACATGGTTAATGGACCAGGCTTCACCCAATGTTTTTTAATAAAATTTTATTACAATTATTATCAGAAATTATAAATGATTGATGAATAGTATGTTATGTGTGAATATGGTTCTATAATATATTCATAAAAAATATATACTTATTACATAGTATTTTTGAACATATATGAATCATGATGATATTTGAGGTAAGGGTTTATATTACAATCTCTTTGCTGGTTAGTACTGTATATGGTAAATTTATATTGAGGGAAATTATATGAATCTTATCCTTTAAATCAAGAATATTTTACTATCCTATTTTTAATCATTTAATTTTCAATTAAAATTACCATTTCCTCTCATTGTTACTTAACATGACATAGAAAGATTTTTTACAAAAAATTATATTGATTCTTCTTTTGTATATGTGATTTTTATTCCATGTGAATATATACGATAAAATGTTTTCAATATTGGTTTTAATATTATAAAATGTTTTTTATATTAATTTATACACATATCTTATTTTCTATATAAATATTAATTACAATTTTCTTATCTTACTCTAAATAAGGTAACTTTTACCAAATGTGTGGATAGAGTATTCGTTCTTGAATATATCAAACAAATGGGTTTTCTCACCATTAATAAAACCCTTTAATATAAATATTCTATTACCATATTCCATGATTATTTTAAGTGAAATGTTTTCTAATATTCTGGAATATGTTATATTTTAAATATGTGATTTCAAAATAAATATATAATTTTCCTCTTGAAATGTTCTAAAGATATTTGTAATTATATTTATGAAATTATCAATTGATGTGACTTATAATTAATTGGGGATATAATCCAATTATTGCATGTTTATTCATTATACATATGATATATGATTATGATGAGGAAGTATCAATGAAGCCTTTTTTCAATTCCATAGGTTATAAAATGATGAAATAATAAATGTTTTCATGATGTTGTGGAATATATATGAATGGATAACAAGTTGGGTGAGTCCAGTGTATCCCTAAAATTAATTGGGTAAATGTGGATAAATCATGAGATAACTATGTTATGTGTAAACCTAATTTCATGTTAATGACACTACCTGTGGGTCAGTTATTATTTCAACAAGTTTATACGTGGACCTATTTTTATATCCAAAATTTTATGCAAGAACCTAATTTCACGTCCTAAACTTAATGAGAGAACTTATTACTATTTAAACAAAATAAATATTTTATAATCTCTTTATTTTGTTGAATTATTATTTTTATGATATGTTATAATGGTTTATTATTGATTACTTATGATTTTTTACTCTTATAACATTGTCCTTAATTATGAGAAAGCCTTATAACATGGCACGTGATTAATGATATTTAATTGATTAGGTATGGATTTATTATGTTATGATCAGGTTATTGTGACCTTATGCTTGTGTATTATCATAAATTTATATCCCTTATTTTTACCCTTTTTGAGTATCTTATCTCTCCATTTCATATGATTCCATTTTCCCTAGGTTATGATTAAATGTTTTAAGCATGTTAAATCTATGGAAATAACTACGATAGAATGAATTTAGAGTATATTTTGAAGATCAATTATAAAATAAGTTTTTTTATGTATCTAGTCTCCAAAAAATATATGTATGGTTCATTGGAATATATAATTGGGATGTGTATTTAATATAAATTTAAAATGATGTAATAATTATGAATGTTATGCTTGGGTTTCCATAGTTGGAATCAGTGTAAGAATTAGTTATTTATTTATATATAAATCATAAAAATTTAGTAAAACTCCAAGGTATAAGTATAAGTATGATATAACATTATAATGTTTTATTAAGGTAGATATTATGCAATTTCCTATAAAAAATATCCATGTATGGGTAAAATAAATTAGATGTTGTTATGGAACATTTTCTCCTATGGAAAAAACTCAGAATAGAGTAGATTGGGTAATAACTCGATCATCATTGGTGCAATATGAGTGGTCCTATGGATATACAATTGTATAAATACTCCTAGGGGATATTCTTGTTATAATTCACATTTTTGTTATCATCCATTATGAAGGATTTTAATAGATTACGAACATGATTTATCTAGGTTTAACCTATGTTTTCATTGATTGAAAATATGATTTCATAATTTGTGATAACATATGATTTGTTTTAGGATAATATGAATGGCTGCTATGATTAGTAATGCTTTATGGTTCTGCTACCCGTTTTTCTTTTAATGATGGATTTAATATATAATTATGATTATGTGGTGGTGATGAGTATACTCAAATATTGAAGTATCACTTTTAGCATAGTCATATTAATTCCTTTATACCCTAAAATGATTATGAATGTTCATTCTAATACTAAATGATTAGATATTGAATTAGAAATAAAAATCCCTATGTTATGATTATTACATCAAACGTCTTTAACTCCTATTTGAAAGAGGTGTGTTAAGATATTATTCTCACATGTCATTTGATTCTCCCACAAGTTGAATTTTATGTGATTGTTGAATTGGATTAGATCCATCTATATAGATCCCATATCAATTACCATAGAATAAAAGTCATATTTGATATTCCAAGTCAACCAATTTCCATATTTTAATGCAAGGATGAATTTGAGATTTTAATGCAAGTTACGTCAATTATATGAGACTTATAGTATCTTCATGAGGGATATATTTCTCAAATGGTTAGGAAGAAACTAAAAATCAAGGATATACCTTTGGTTCGTGATTATAAAAATTTATTTCTTAAATAAATTCTTATTCGTCCACATAATCGTGACGTTTTTTTAACATAACTCATACCCAGTGATACAACTATTTTGAAGACTTCATTTATAATTGACTAGATTAAGTTGCATGAATCGAATAATAAATCCCAAGAGAACCTAGATAAGGCATTCATTCAGCCTTGCGCTTCATAATGGGGTGGACCTATTCATTTAGTTCAGAAGGAATATTTTTCAACTCCTATTTACATTCCTTATTGGGAATTTAAATAGTTCACTATTAAGAACAAGTATCCTCTACCCCATATCAATGATATGTTTGATTAATTACGAGAATATAAATGTCACAACCCATCCCTTGGGGCCCATGTCCTGACTACCCCATGCCCCCCTTCCATAGTCTAGGGGTTGGCAACTAGCACCAGAATGTCATTTTACTAAAATTGGGAAGGCATTGCCTTTAAACCTGCAAACACACAAACCAAGAACATGACAAGATGAAAACTGCATAGTAGAACTATAATTGTAAAAGTGTGTACAGAATATGAAGGGTGCTAGAATATAAGCCCAACTGAATGATACTATTACAATAAAAAATATCTTCTAACATCATCCACCACAGATCTTACCAGAAGGGTAGGTATAGCTCATCTCTATAGCTCTTCATGTCTACCAATCACCTCTGTATACCTCCTGGTCCTGGATCTCTAAATTATCAGCTATGTTTCTCACCATCTGCACAGAACATCACAAGGTACGGTTGAAGCCCATGAATTTGCGAGCATAACAACATCCATTATGAACCTCGAGACCCCTGAAGGTCTCCCATAATTACACAAATGAAAAACCACAAAGCATGACCCCAAACACAGAGCAAAAAATAAAGTCATCTTAAACCAGGTATACTACTCATAGTTAAAGAATAAAGATTATTAGTCTTCATCTATATAATTTTACTCCATTATTAAATTCCATAATTGAACCACAAATAAGTTGTTCCATTTTTGATCCACACAGGGTCAATGTCGTTGATCCACTATGGGACGCTCTAAGGCTGGTCCTCATCAGATCATGCACTGTGGATCCCTATAGTGTCCCTAGGATTATAATCCACATAGGGTCTCTATGATACTGATCCACATAGGGTATCTATGATGAGGATCCATGGACGGTCCCTATGATGTTGATCCACACATGGTCACTATGATGTTGATCCACACAGGGTCGCTATGATACTATTCCACATAGGGTAACTCTTCAATTGACCGCCATCCATAGGATTCCCCATACTTAGGGTGCTTGAGTTCCTTAGAATCTTCTACTCAAGATATCATTCATGCCTCGATTTCCATGAAGTTCTACAATGTAGTAACCCAATGGGCCAACATATCGTTTGGGTTTTACTACGACAGACGATGCATCAATCAGACGCACGATCTGTGGGTTATAAGTGTTTTAGTAATGAGGGCTAGGTTGGATTCGCATTCGATCAAACCCATCCACACTCCAACATTATAAAAAATATGGTGGATTTTCTCAAAAGTATAGTCTTGTTAGCGCCATAGACGATTCCTCATATGGATATCTGTTTTGTGAGATACGGTCTTTTAAGAGAAACTTGGTCGAAAAGGGACTCAGTCTCATCCGACCTGGTCGAACCAACCCGACCTACCCCAAACGGGCCCACCCTGACTCAGTTTTGAAATGGACAAGCATAAACAGTTTGGGATGGCCCTAGTGAGCAAAGCTGCTACGGGTTCAGCTCGCTGGGCCACGGTGGGCTTAGCACGCTGGGTTGTGGACTACCCTGGCCCGCCTTGGTACGGCACGACCCATCGGGCAGTGCGGGGGTCATCTCCCCTCCTGAACAGACATTCGTACATTCATTTTTCAATGGAAGACCAATGTTCCACCTCCGCCTATGTAAGTAGGACCCACGGGGGCGTGGGTCCCCCTCCACTGTGGCTCGAAGCTGCGGCCTCTATCCGCGGCACGCGACGACGTGCAACCTGCTACCAACATGGCCGACCAAGGGTCGGCTGCCCGTACTGATCCCTGCGATGCCTTAAAGATCCACCTTCCTCTTTTTCCGTCGATAGCGGCCGATCGCCGTCACCCTCCAGTGTCAGTCTATGGTGCCACCACATTGTTGTCGTGCCAGCGGGGCTTCCACGGGCCACCAAGTGTGCTCTGATGGACTGTTTTTCATTTTTATTGCGCCTATGGGCCTCCCGGGATGCTTCTAACAGTGTGTGGCTCCCGGATGTTTCTTACCACTATATTTTATAGTTTCCCATGAATAACTCGATCAAATAATCAAAGGTGGAGGTTTCGGGCCTTGTTCGTTTGGCATGCGCTCTCTGCATTAGAAATACAGCAATGGTGAGAGTTGAAACATCATCTAGAGAAGACTAACCCCCATTAAAAACTCCCACAACAACCAAATAAATTTTCATATGAATTCTGGATTAACTTATTTTGCTTAATACGTGTTCATCTCATTTTTCAAGGATGATATATTGAATCAAAATCACTTTAATTTAAACAAAAACCGCTACCTCATATTTGTAGGAGATGTTTCAGTTTTGGGAGAAGAATCATCATTTGTTGAATCTATCAGCATTCATCATTTCTTAATAGATACCTCAAACAAATTCATTTAATTATTCGTTCTTCATTATAGGGGAAGTTCGTTCTTTAGTTATTTGTTAATAATTCTCCCATGATTCCTCAAATATAATTTCTCCACCATTTCGATAATCTAAATAATAAGTTATGTGTTTAACTCTCCATTTAATTAATGGTTCAATAATTAGTGTAGTTAATAATCCTTATTAATTATATGAGGTGTGGTAACACAACCTATGTGAATCCAGGAATTTAATATCTCTCTTTAAATTCCCAATCACCTCTGTGGTCCCCGCCACTATCAACCAGAGGTGCTAGAAAAATATAATAACATTTTATTCTATTTTATTATTATATCAAAAAGTCTGTAAAACTATAATTTTCACTTGATAATCTATGGTTGTATTTAACCCTCCATTAAAAGAATCAAGGCACTATGAATTCTACGGTTCCCTCATATTTCAATTCCATGCACTGGTTCAAAAGATAAGAAATGTCTCATGTATGTTTACTGAACATACCTTAAAAGAAGTTCAATATTCCATTCTAGGATCTCTGGGCCTTGGAATCTCGTGCCGTCAATTATTGAAGACTTGTAATAATTCAATTTAATTTAAAAAAAATCCTAAAATTTCAGGGTCATTACATTCTCCCCGTCTTAGGGTTTTGGGTTCCCAAAAACTACAACAAAATCTAAGGAAAAAATGGGGGTACAGAGTACGTATCTCAGCCTCCAGCTCACATGTGCTCTCCTTGAGCTTCTCATACTTCCACTAAACTCACACTAGAAGAATCAACCACCTTTATAAGACCCAATCTTTTCGATCATATATCTCCACTGAATCTCTGCAATTATCTCCCCATCATCAATGTTCAGCTCTCCCCATTTGATAACATGCGATGGATCATTCACGTACCAACATAGCTGTGACACATGGAAAATATTATACACGTGGTGCATATGTGGGGGAAGAGCTAGACAGTACACCACCTCACCTACTCTTCTATGGATCTAGAAATGTTTGATGAAGCATAGAGATAGATTTCCAACCTGGCCAAGTATCTACAATCCTTGTCGGGGGAAGACTTGTAGGAAGACAAGATCTCCCTCCTCGAACTCCAATGGTATTTGTCTACAATCAGTATAAGACTTATTCTTTCTCTGTGAAGTGTTTATCCTCTCTTAGATGATCTGCACCTTCTTAGTAGTAGCGCGTACCAACTCTAGACCCATAAGTGCTGACTGCCCTGGGTTTGACTAGCATAGAGGTGATCTGCATGGTCACCCAGAGAGGTCCTCAAATGGAGCCATGTCGATGGTGGAGTTATAACTATTGTTGAATGGGAACTCCACCATCAGAAGGCGGTCCTCCCAACAACAACCAAATTCAAGGATACAAGCACGAACCATGTCCTTGACTATTTGTATGTTCCTCACTTTCTGACTATCTGTCTGCTGACAGAAGGCAGTGCTCAAAAGTATGTGAGTCCGGAACACCTCCTGTAATCCCTTCAACAAGCAGCATGTAAAATGAGTGTCATGATCTAAGACGATCGTTGATGTCACCCTATGAAGCCATACAATATCCTATGTGTAGAGGTGTACCAATCCCTCTACTGATACCTTCTCTCTAATGGGTAGGAGGTGGGCCGATGAGGTGAGTCGGTCAATGATCATCTAGATCGAATCATGGCCCCAGGACGTACGTGAAAGCCTTGTCACAATGTCCATGGAGATAAAATCCAATGTCCACTTCAGTACCTCAAGTGGCTTTTCTAAGCCTACTGGAACCTCTTGCTCAGTCTTCACTTGGGGACATGTAAAGCTTCGGGACATGAACTCTAAGACTGGTTTCTTCATCTGTGGCCAGTATTACTGACACTGAAGGTCCTAGTATATGTTTTCCACACTATGATGTACCACTAAAGGGGATGTGTGAAAATCCTGTAACACCACCTCATGTAGCATCACGGGTACCCTAGTTCATCCTCTAATGTGGATGACATGATCCCAACCATTAGAAAATCCATGAGGAGCCTATCCTAAGGATATGTGAGCACGTCAAGCCTCACAGGTTACTTCCCCAACATGTGCCTCCCGGACTCGCTAATGGATTGGGGGAGTAACTGTCATAGACTAGATGTAAAATGCTTCATCACTATCCACGAAGGATAACTGCAACACATCTAGCTACTCCATCACCTCACTCATAAACTATAAACCATACCTCTTACAAAGTGTGTCTGCCACCATGTTCCCCTACTTAGGAGAGTTGAATTTCTCAAAGTAATATTCCAAGAAAATCATTATCCATCATCATTGTCACAAGTTCAACTCCTTCTATGAGAAGATAAACATGAGACTCTTTTGATCAGAGTGGATAGTAAATCATTCACCTATCTAGTACAGTGACCCCATATTCAGGGAGAATAACACTACTGCTAACTCCAAGTCATGGGTATCATAGTTCTTCTCATGATGACTCAACTGATATGAGACGTAGGCAATAACCCCTTGCTCTTACATCAGGACATATCCATATCCATCCCTTGATGTGTCACATTAGAATACATTCCCAATTCCCAATTCGGGTATCCTAAAGATGGGTTCCCTCATCAGTCTCTTCCTCAGCTCCTTAAAACTCTATTGGCATCTACTTGTCCACATGAAGGGTTTTCCCTTCATATTCAAGGAATACTGGGGTGTCAAAACTCTGGAAAAGTCATGTATGAACCTCTGATAGTACTCTTCCAACCCTAGGAAACTCCACACCTCGGTCTTACTCCTTTGTCGATCCCAAGAAAGTATTGCTTCTATCATCACTAGATCCACTATTACTCCAGCCTCTAAGATAACTTTTACCAAAAAAGAGGACCACTCATATCCAAAACTAGCACTTTGGGAGATTTCCATTGGGCATGTTATCTCATAGAGTATCCAAAACAATCTGAAGGTGTGTGGAATGCTCCTCCTCTATCACTGAGTAAACCAAGATATCATAAATGAAAACAACCACGAAGCGATCGAGGTAAGGTTGGAAGATCATGTTCATGTGTCCCATGAACAATAATGGGGATTTGGTCACATTGAAAGGCATTACCAAGAACTCATTGTGGACATACCGGCTTCTGGAGGCCATCTTTAGTATATCCTCATCTCGTACCCTAAGCTAGTGATAGCCTTATATAAGTTATATCTTTGAAAACCATCAAGATCCATTCAGTTAGTCTAAGAGATCATCAATTATTGGTATTTGATACTTTTTCTTTATTGTCACCTGGTTTAGGCACTGATAGTCCACACAAAGCCTCAGACTCCCATCTGCCTTCTTGGAAAACAAAATTGGGGATACCCATGGAGAAATATTGGGCCTTATGAACCCCTTCCTCTCCAAATCCTCCAGTTGTACCCGCAACTCATGAAGCTCTGTGAGAGCCATCTGATATTCTGGAGTAGATATCAGTGTCATCCTAGGGTACAGGTTGATGTAGAAGTATACCTCTCTGTGATGAGGTAGTCCTGGAACATCCTCAGGAAATCCATCAGCATATTGGTCCACCACAACAAGATATCTTGCAATCCTATTGTCAAATTCTTTGAGAATAAGGCAATCCAACTGATGTGTGATCAGTTGCACCATCCTCTTGGAAAGTCCATCCTGAGCTGAAAAGGTTCCCATCTTTCCAGTGAAATAAAAATTGTTCCTATCCTCATGGACGCACAACAATTTGTGCCTAAAATAGTTAATCTTTGCACAAACTGTTGATAACCAGTCCATACCCAATATGATATCATAATGCCTCGATGCAGTTTCTAGGAGATCTCAGTCAAAGCACACACAACATAGAGTAAGATTACTCTTTTGGCACAAGTTTGTAATCATCGAATCCTTTCCCGTAAGAGTCTCTATTCCTATGGATCCAGCTAATGGATCTATCGAAATCTCTGAGCTCCAAACAATAGTTGTGTAAATGAAAAAATGACTAGTACTTGGGTTTATAAGTATTTAATCTTGGGTGTAGTAGAAACAGATCTTACCTTGGGTCATCTTATGGAGCACTGTGGTCATATTCCTTAACTACCTAAAGCTAAGCCCATCCTTCTCCGCTTTATCCCTAAGGTAGGGGTGGACCACCTAGTGGTAGTGGCGGTAGAACCTCAAATCACAGTCCACCACCTACTACACAACCTAGTCCTCTACAACATCTTCCACCCAAGGGACCTCTTCGCTTAAATCTCTACATATGCCTCTACGGTCCATCGACCATCTACTGATCATTGGTATAGATTATCATGCAGTCACGAGCCATGCGGCCCTGCCTACCACATGTGAAGCACATTCTATTCCTCTACTACATTGCTCTACCTCATGATCTATGCACCTCCTACCCTACATCCTATGGTTATCCTATTGAAGATTTTTCCTAATTAAACCGCTACGTCATCTACCTAGTGTATGTTGTAGATGACTCGGCTACCTATCGTCCAGTGGTGGCTCTCAATATCAGTGCCTGCTCAGCTAAGAATATCTCCACCCATAATGATGGCTTGAGTACTCCAGCCTATTTCTAGATATTGAGGGATACCATCAATGCTCTGATCTCTTTCCAAAAACCATACTCCAAGGTATGGTCCCTAAAGATCGGGTCTTGTAACATGTCAGTGGTGTAGCGAGAGAGGTCAGTGAATCTCATTGATTATTGGGAAAATGTTAATATTCCCTCCTATATGAGTTGGAGATCTTGAATATGATTGAGTGTAGGTTCACTAAAAAATATCCTCCCTAAAGAGGCTCTTAATGTCCATCTACGTGAGGGTCACTTGTCGTGTAACTAGATCATTAGGATCCACCATCTCCCTATTGTTCCCTGGAAAAGACTAGATGCTAGGATCACCATCTGCTCTCGTGGAGTCCCAACTAGGAAAAAAACTCTACCAACAGCCTTCAGCTAGTCCTCAACGACCTGTGGGTCCATCTTTCCTTGAAATATTGGAGACCTTTACTGCTAGAATTCGTGAGATAGACTCATTCAGCGTGCACCGTCTACTAGTGGGGATGGCGGCAACTACTGCCCAATGGGTAGTGGTGCTGCTGGTGCACCACCCAAAGGTGTTATCACTATAAGAGGGCCATGAAATGAAACCTCATCACTCAGTGGGCTTTCATCATGAACCCTATTTGGAATCCTGGCAGGCTATCTAGATGGAGGCATCGTAGAACAAAAAAGGTGTTCCATGGTCAATATGTTATACCAGGATATCTGACTCAAAAGAGATCAAAAGTAAAACATTTCAAAAACAAACACACTCAATGTTTTCATGCACTGAGTTAGAAATTATAATTTAGGGTCCTAGTGTATGGATACAACGTCCACAACACAACCACTGGACACCCTAAACTAAAAAATACACTCAAAACACTAAACAGTATTTCTCCATTAGAAAGGTCTGAGTCCTAGTTCATTGGTAGAACTGACTCCACTAAAACCAATTTGTCATGACCCATTCCATGACTACCCCAATCCCACATTCTGTAGGTCAGAGGTTGGAGACTAGAACCAGAAAGGCATTTCCCTAAAATTTTGATGGAATTCCTTTAGGCCTTCAAACACACAATCAAAGAACCCGACATGATGCAAAAGATGTAGTAAAACTGCAGTAGTAAGTGTGTACTGAAAGTAAAGGGTCCAAAATACAAGCCCAATAGAAAGAAACAACTACAACAGAAAATAACTCCTGAGATTTCCCACCAAGGATCATTCTTGAAGGGTTGGTAAAACTCATCTCTACTGCACTCCACGTCAAGCAGTCACCTTCGTGTACCACCTAGTCCAGTCTCCCTAATTCCTCAACCAAGATGCAGGTTTTATGCACAAGACATGACAATGTGTGTGCAATTCCCATGTAGGGGTGTGTATAAAAATACGTAGTAAGGGCCCTGAGACCCCAGAAGGTCTTCCAAAATTCTACAAATGAAAAACCACAATGCAGGACCTCAATCAGAAAGCAAGAAATAAATTCATCATTCACCATGTATACAACTAAGAGATCATGAATAATGATGATTAGCATTATGCTATATAATTTTATTCATGTTGGATCCCATTTTGTATTAGATTCTCTTAGTGTTTGACAATCACATGTCAGTACTTATGTTTTGATAATCACACATCAATTTAAGGCATAAATCATGTATGAACACATCATCATTCTTATTCTATAATGTTTTTATATTGTTCCATTATGATTACCTTCTCTTACCATTATGTTTTGTTTTTGTTCCAAGATATATTACTCAAATGTTTCTATTTAAGAGACATAGTCACCGATCCTATAAAGAGAATCAAAATAAATCTCAAAGGATGTGATGCCGCTTCTTGTCCCATATAAAAGAACCTGAGTGATTTTTTATATACATACAAAATATTTTTTTCACAAAGGACATAAAACAGTAACCGATCACTCAGTGATTCCATGACACAGTCACTTGTTCTATAATGACAGCAGTCCATTATTTTTGGAAAATGCAGAAGAAGTGCTTTTATTTCATAGTCACCGGTAAGGTGCCACCACTACTGGTTCAACAACACCTGATGACACCACTCAAAGTCATGGAAATACTCACAGTTCCTGAGACATCAGTCATATGACATAGTTATTATGACTTTGTTCTTATGGCACCACCCATACAACTCATTATGACACAATATCTTCATATAATTTTCCATATTTTGATAATGTGTATAAACAATCACTAACGGTCATATTCAAACAAATTAATATTCTGACAATATTTAATGTTGTGTGTAGGATATTCAAAGGATAGTACAAGGTTTGATGATATTGTGTACCCAACATGATGATACCACATGTCAGCCCTCAAAAAATATATAATGAGAGAAGCTTGTGCGAGAAAAGAGAGTAGTAGATGTAATAGCCCGAGACTTTATGAAAAATATTCTTTTTAATTTTATTAATGTCTTGTGTTGTACGCTACACCAAAAGAAGCTTGAACAACACGTATCCATGACTTGCCTTGCACTACACACAATCGCAACCTTCCTCGATAGCGTGTGTAGTACGCAATACTGAGTTTCACGAAACAACGATATGCTATTAAAATATTATTAAAACTAGCCATTATGAATAGTAATAACCACTTTTTAAATTTTAGAAAATTTAGCTCTCAAAATGGACTTCATTTTTGGATTCGGAGTATCGAATTTAGCCTAAGGTGAAATTTTGGTACTTTTCGGATAACTTTCATATTCTGATGAATAGTGAAAATTACTAAATTATAATTAAAAACAACTTTTTTAATAGAAATAATTAATAGTGATAAATTATTAATTTGAGTGGTATTAAAGTATATTTAGAATATATTTTTACAATTTAATACAATGTTGGTCATTAGATGTAATTTCACATTTAAACCAGACATAATCAAGTGTCAATCTTTTGATAGATATTGTTTCTTAAAAACACGCTATTTGTTTTAACAGCGGGATTTAATCATAAAATTATTTAATGCAACTTCTATGTTATTAATTTGGTAAAATAGACTTCATTTTTGAATTCGGAATATGAAATATAGCTTAGGATGAAATTTTGGCATTGCTCTGAAAAACATCAATTTTTGATGAATTGTGAAACTACTAAGTGGTAGTTAAAAAACTGAATTTTTCATAAAACTTAATTTTACCGCTTCTGTGAATGGAATTTCAAAAATCCAAGAGACACGGTTGATGTCAGTAAGTAAAATGTGGTTCAATGAGATGAAAATAATTTTTGGTGAATAGTATCTTTTTACTTTTATTTACCACGGTTAAAAGTAAATAGGGTAATTAAGGGTAAAAATGATATTAATATTACCCTAACACATGTCCTAATTCTATTGGACAAGTGTATCTCGACCAAAAACAACCTTAAGTGTAAACTATTATCATTTAGGCCCACTTGGATTAGATTAGGACATTTATTATTCTTTAATTCAAAGAAGAGTTAAAAGAGTTAAAATCAAAGTATATTTACTAAAACATTTTTAATATAGGGTTATACATAAGATAAATTCGATTGTAAATATTCCATAGAAAGATACAAAGATTTTCTACATAATGGTATTTTATTTGTAATTTTTAGACATCAAATAATTTAATTTATTCATGTCACAAAGATGATGCAGTAATTATCTTATTAATGAAATATTGACATAATTGATGTTATAAACACCAAAATAAATGTAATTTGAGACTTTTTATGAATTCCACAAATTTTATAGGTTACGATGATATATTAGTGTTGATTTAATCAACTTGTTTGGAACATATAATTCTGTTATGACTTTCACAAAAATCATATATCAAATAGTGTCAAAATTGACACAAAATAGTTTTTAAATAAAATAAAATATTATTAATTGTTATTTTATTCTTAAAAATCTAAGGTTAGGCCAAATGACATAGATAAGGATATATGTATTAGTAATAAACAATTTGGGGTTCGTTTGGCATGTTATAGTAAGTGTATTAACCATATAGTGAAAGAAAACAAAAAGACACGGTAAAAGTTAAATTATTTAACTTAGAGTTAAATCTAATTGATAAGTTTAAAATAATAACATAAACTTGTCTAAATCCTATTGGTTGATAGGATTTCGACCCATCCCCACTTTAGCTTCTAAATAAGACCCTTTGGAACCATTATAAACCGATTTTGACTTTAATATAAAATAATATTTTGAGATATTCCTAAGGTGCCCCTCTCCTCCATTATAAAAGGGCACCTCCTCCCCCTCCTCCTCACACCAATTTGAGAACTCAAGCTCGGCCAATCCCTGCCAAAAATCCCTTCTCCACTTCCCTAGAATAATCCTAGAGGTCCTGGTCTTCTTCAAAGACCAATCTTAGTTTCCTAAGTGAAGGATTCAAAGAGGCGTTCCAAAGAAGAGGTAATATCCATTACCGATCTTTTTCAATTTCTTTCTTCTTCAACTTCTTCTTATTTAGTTGTTTCATGATAAAGTAATAACATAAGTATTTCTTATATACTTATATGTTATTATAAATATGAAACGACTCTAATTAACCTTCTATCCATCCTACGGAAAAAGGAAATCACCGCGCGTGCGTACGTACGGAATACCGTCTCCACGACGCGATGAGATTCATTCTCAATGATTAACCATTCATGAATGATTATAAAGTATATATAATAAGTACTAATGAAATATATGACCTAATAATACTGGAATTATTTATATTTATATGTGTGTCATCTACTTAATTCCATTCAATTCAATAAGGAAACAAAAACAGCCTTCATGCGTACGTACGGACTACCGTCTCCATGAACGGTGTATTTCTTTCCATTTAATAATTTATTATATATGTGTATTATGAATATATATATATAAATCATGTTTTATATTCTGGAATTAAGTAGTCATTATCTTAGTAATCATATGAATAATTACAAGTTAAAAACACGAACGACAAATGAGACGATTTTACCCAAAACGCTACTTTAACATGAATTTACAAAAGAACGGGTAATATAAAGTCATAAGTGGACCATATATGATATAATAACAATGAATATGATTCTGGAATAAGTCAATAACATGATTTAAATCATATACAGGAGGTTCGGACACTCACAAAGCAAGTCGGACCTAAGGTAAAGGGAAATATCACAATCTCATTTTTATCCGAGATTGTTTATTCGTAAGTATTTACTGGGGTGTATTTTATCATCCACATCCATGTTTCATCAAAATGTAATATTACTTCCATCAACCTACAATTGTTTAAATCCATTTTTACCCTTCGGTGAGTTTTTATTAATATGTATGAAAGGAATCTTTTGTCGTACGAGGTACTTTTTGACTTTTCCAACAATAGTACGAAGAATGTTTTTTTTAACTTATAGGGCATGAATGGATTTGTAAACATTATTTCCAAGAAGCTTCCATTACAAGTTTTCAAGTTTATTTTTAATCAACTTCTTTTATTTTAACGTTTTATGACATGTTATGAAAGGAAAAAAAATTTTGAAGAAGAAAGGATATTTTCCTCAAGAATGGAGTTCAAGTGTTTTATCAAAATTATTTTCCATCTAAGATAATAAAAGGGTTCTGTTTTTATCCCTATTATTACATGGATTTGATTATGTTGTGATGGAAATATTTTTATGAATTCCTTTATCTTATATGAATTGTTTTATGATGTCATGTTGTTTAAGAATTCCATTTTTATTACATGGGTTACGCTATGATGTATGGTTTATGATTATGTGGCACACATAAGAAAGGATTCATTATAAGATGGGTGGGACCTATATCTCACTCCAATGCATTGGGTAAAGATTTTATATCTCATGAGATAGACATGGCTGGAACGCAAGGTTATTTCGGTTCAGTGATAGAGGACTGAAACGAGGAGTGAACTCGGTTTAGAAAGGGACTTTGTCCACTAAGATAGTCTTGGCAATGAGTCATGACTAACAAGAAATGATTTTCCATGATTATGTGTGCATGACACAAAGTTTAAAGTTTCATGTTATGATTATGGGGATCTCATTTTCACATCTATGATTTGTTCCATGTTAAGATATTATGATCTCTTTTGCAGGTTATGATTTTCAAAAAGATATGATATGATTTTTAATTCCTTTATTTTCCCGTTCTGAGCATTTAAGATCACCCTTTTATGTTTTTCTTTTCCCCAGGATATAAAGAAATGTTTTAGGTAAAAAAAAGGGAAGATCTTTATGGGAGATATTGAAGATCTTTCACCGCGATTAGAAGATTACGTTCCGAGTTTCCAAAGACACTAAACTATTACGATCCTTGTGTGTGTGTTTTTGTTATGTACTAAGTATTCCGAAAAGTAATGTAAAGTCCATGTAAGTCAGGCTTCGGGTCTCTACAGTTGGTATCAGAGGAAAGGTTTAGTCAACCTTTGGAAACTAGGATGCGAAAACGTTAGTGAGATCCCTAGAGATATTTCTAAGGTATGTCTAGGGATGTCCCTAAGGTTAAGTATACGTATAGGTTATAGTACTAGAATTACGCTAACGATCATAGAATTAAACCTAAGATGTTAGATATTGAAGGTACTCCCCCTTTATTATGTTGTTTTCCCTAGCATGATTTTTTCCTCTCACAATATTCTTTTGGTGTTTTAGTTAATGGAGGGAACCAGAAGGAATTCGGTTATCATTGAATCCAATGGACAAATTGGTGACTATGAGAAACAAAATTGTGTAATTCCTATAGAGAAAGATCTTGTGATTATACCAAATCAGTCATCGCGATATATAATTAACAAGGTGAAATTTAGTGGTATGACTAATTCATCAAAGAAGAGGAAGATAAACTATTATGCATGTTCACATGTTGAGGAGCATAAAGAAAAGAAGATTGAGATTTCTAAAGACGGGAAGAAGAACCTTGAGGAATACCTCAAATGGAGGAACCGATGTTATCTGTGTGGAGAAAAGGGTCATAGAGTGACAGACTGTTATGGAGTTCAATGCATTATTTGTGGAGAACATGGGCATTACCCAACTCAATGCCCTGACCTAAAACGTTACTTCTAAATCAAGGAAGGACTTATTCCAGGACAATAATTGAAGAGGATGGATTGAAGTGTTTATGTATTGGTATTCAAGAATAATGTTGTTGAGGAAATTTTATTGTTGTATTATTCTATTGTGGTTTTCAATAATTTTAAGGTACCGGTAACCATGAAAAGTGATTCAAATATTTTTGAAAGCAGATGATATGCGCATAATGAAGGGATATGGAGAAAATTAAATGTTTGACAGTATTCATGAGCTCATGATTAATATAAGGGCTAAGTGATATCATGGTTTGAGTATATAGAATTTTGAGGATTTTGGTATGTGGAAGGTGTTAACTTTTAACTACATTCAAGTTTTCACTATGGTTCAATGGGTATTCAAGAGAATACATGATTAAGGCCTTTGAATGTTTGGAATGTGACCAACAAGACATATCTTATTATATGTGGGGATCAACGACAGTATTAAATCTCTGGTAATCGTTGTCACTATATTATGAGAGTGGACTGCAGTATTATGGATAAGCCTAAAGATTAGAATGGATTATGTTGGACATAAGTTAGTATTGTTTAAGGATAGAAGATTTTTGATATTATTGATGGGATGTTATAGTAATATAGTTTTAGAAAAAGGATAACCTGCAGGACAGGAGACAACCCATCGCGTCAGACAAGGCTGTGGGAATCGAACCCACAACCGAAGTGCGACTGGCCTTTTTCGCCTACCATTGGCCTACAGGAAGTCCCTGTTTAGTAGAAACTAGTTTTATTTTATTAAGCATTATGATATATGATGTATAAGTCGATTTTAGGAACCATATATGATTAATCTCACTATAGATCGACTTATGTATATAATTTTTGCTAACCTTTTGGTTGAGACAGATGGAATGACCCGTCATTCTATCACATGATCTGCTAACACTTCACAAATAACAAATTCAACTTCATTTATTTAGGAGATTAAGGGGAAATTGTTAAAGGCATGAACAACAGTGAGATTGTACCAAAATAAAGTAAGTATTTATTCTAATTCTTTAACTTTAGGGAAACGATCTTGAAAACCAAAAATGTTGTCCTAGTGATCTTATATCTGATGAATCATATGGTACCTTAGATCTTCACAAATTTATGGCTTTGTGATTGTTGGCTTTTCCATAGCCATGTTCTCTACCACTCTCCATCAGAACATGATGGTTAGATTTCTCTTCCATATCCATATTTTCAACTATGTGGAAACCTAGTGATTAGTTTATTTGGGTAACCGTTAAGTTTCATACTTTTGTTTTTAAAGATTGGTTTTGATATTCCTTTTTACGATGTGGGTTTCTATTAAATAAACTTTCGAATAGTAAACCATTTATAACCCCGACGAATTTCGAGGGCGAAATTCATTTTAAGGGGGGGTAGAATGTAACAGCCCGAGACTTTATGAAAAATATTTTTTTAATTTTATTAATGTCTTGTGTTGTACGCTACACCAAAAGAAGCTTGCACAACATGCATCCTTGACTTTCCTTGCACTACACGCAATCGCAACCTTCCTCGATAGCATGTGTAGTACGCAATACTGAGTTTCACGAAACAACGATATGCTATTAAAATATTATTAAAACTAGCCATTATGAATAGTAATAACCACTTTTTAAATTTTAGAAAATTTAGCTCTCAAAATGGACTTCATTTTTGGATTCAGAGTATCGAATTTAGCCTAAGGTGAAATTTTGGTACTTTTCAGATAACTTTCATATTCTGATGAATAGTGAAAATTACTAAATTATAATTAAAAACAACTTTTTTAATCGAAATAATTAATAGTGATAAATTATTAATTTGAATGGTTTTAAAGTATATTTAGAATATATTTTTACAATTTAATACAATGTTGGTCATTAGATGTAATTTCACATTTAAACCAGACATAATCAAGTGTCAATGTTTTGATAGATATTGTTTCTTAAAACACGCTATTTGTTTTAACAGCGGGATTTAATCATAAAATTAATTAATGCAACTTCTATGTTATGAATTTGGTAAAATAGACTTCATTTTTGAATTCAGAATATGAAATATAGCTTAGGATGAAATTTTGGCATTGTTCTGAAAAAGATCAATTTTTGAGGAATTGTGAAACTACTAAGTGGTAGTTAAAAAACTGAATTTTTCATAAAACTTAATTTTACTGCTTCTGTGAATGGAATTTCAAAAATCCGAGAGACACGGTTGATGTCAGTAAGTAAAATGTGGTTCAATGAGATGAAAATAATTTTTGGTGAATAGTAACGTTTTACTTTTATTTACCACGGTTCAAAGTAAATAGGGTAATTAAGGGTAAAAATGATATAATATTACCCTAACACATGTCCTAATTCTATTGGAAAAGTGTATCTCGACCAAAAACAACCTTAAGTGTAACATATTATCATTTAGGCCCACTTGGATTAGATTAGGACATTTATTATTATTTAATTCAAAGAAGAGTTAAAAGAGTTAAAATCATAGTATATTTACTACAAAAATTTAATATAGGGTTATACATAAGATAAATTCGATTGTAAATATTCCTTAGAAATATAAAAATATTTCCTACATAATGGTATTTTATTTGTAATTTTTAGACATCAAATAATTTAATTTATTCATGTCACATTGATGATGCAGTAATTATCTTATTAATGAAAATTGACATAATTGATGTTATAAACACCAAAATAAATGTAATTTGAGACTTTTTATGGATTCCACTAATTTTCTAGGTTACTATGATATATTAGTGTTGATTTAATCAACTTGTTTCGAACATATAATTCTGTTATGACTTTCACAAAAATCATATATCAAATAGTGTCAAAAATGACACAAAATATTTTTTAAATCAAATATTATATTATTAATTGTTATTTTATTCCTAAAAATCTAAGTTTCGGCCAAATGACTTAGATAAGGATATATGTATTAGTAATAAACAATTTGGGGTTAGTTTGGCATGTTATAGTAAGTGTATTAACCATATAGTGAAAGAAAACAAAAAGGCACGGTAAAAGTTAAATTATTTAACTTAGAGTTAAATCTAATTGATAAGGTTAAAATAATATCATAAACTTGTCTAAATCCTATTGGTTTATAGGATTTAGACCCATCCCCACTTTAGCTTCGAAATAAAACCCTTTGGAACCATTATAAACCGATTTTGACTTTAATATAAAATAATATTTTGAGATATTCCTAAGGTGCCCCTCTCCTCCCTTATAAAAGGGCACCTCCTCCCCCTCCTCCTCACACCAATTTGAGCACTCATGCTCGGCCAATCCCTGCCAAAATCCCTTCTCCACTTCCCTAGAATAATCCTAGAGGTCCTGGTCTTCTTCAAAGACCAATATTAGTTCCCTAAGTGAAGGATTCAAAGAGGCGTTCCAAAGAAGGGGTAATATCCATTACCAATCTTTTTCAATTTCTTTCTTCTTCAACTTCTTCTTCTTTAGTTGTTTCATGATAAAGTAATAACATAAGTATTTCATATATACTGATATGTTATTATAAATATGAAACGACTCTAATTAACCTTCTATCCATCCTACGGAAAAAGGAAATCACCGCGCGTGCGTACGTACGGAATACCGTCTCCACGACGCGATGAGATTCATTCTCAATGATTAACCATTCATGAATGATTATAAAGTATATATAATAAGTACTAATGAAATATATTACCTAATAATAATGGAATTATTTATATTTATATGTGTGTCATCTACTTAATTCCATTCAATTCAATAAGGAAACGAAAACAGCGTTCATGCGTACGTACGGACTACCGTCTCCATGAACAGTGTATTTCTTTCCATTTACTAATTTATTATATATGTGTATTATGAATATATATATATAAATCATGTTTTATATTCTGTAATTAAGTAATCATGATCTAAGTAATCATATGAATAATTACAAGTTAAAAACACGAACGACAAATGAGACGATTTTACCCAAAACGCTACTTTAAAATGAATTTACAAAAGAACGGGTAATATAAAGTCATAAGTGGACCATATATGATATAATAACAATGAATATGATTCTGGAATAAGTCAATAACATGATTTAAATCATATACAGGAGGTTCGGACACTCACAAAGCAAGTCGGACCTAAGGTAAGGGAAATATCACAATCTCATTTTTATCCGAGATTGTTTATTCGTATGTATTTACTGGGGTGTATTTTATCATCCACATCCATGTTTCATCAAAATGTAATATTATTTCCATCCACCTACAATTGTTTAAATCCATTTATACCCTTCGGTGAGTTTTTAGTAATATGTATGAAAGGAATCTTTTGTTGTACGAGGTACTTTTTGACTTTTCCGACAAAAGTACGAAGAATGTTTTTTTTAACTTATACGGCATGAATGGATTTTTAAACATTATTTCCAAGAAGCTTCCTTTACAAGTTTTAAAGTTTATTTTTAATCAACTTCTTTTATTTTAAAGTTTTATGACATGTTATGAAAGGAAAAATGTTTTTGAAGAAGAAAGGATATTTTCCTCAAGAATGGAGTTCAAGTGTTTTATCAAAATTATTTTCCATCTAAGATAATAAAAGGGTTTTGTTTTTATCCCTATTATTACATGGATTTGATTATGTTGTGATGGAAATATTTTTATGAATTCCTTTATCTTATATGAATTGTTTTATGATGTCATGTTGTTTAAGAATTCCATTTTTATTAAATGGGTTACGCTATGATGTATGGTTTATGATTATGTGGCACACATAAGAAAGGATTCATTATAAGATGGGTGGGACCTATATCTCTCTCCAATGCATTGGGTAAAGATTTTATATCTCATGAGATAGACATGCCTGGAACAGAAGGTTATTTCGGTTCAGTGATACAGGACTAAAACGAGGAGTGAACTCGGTTCAGCAAGGGACTTTGTCCACTAAGATAGTCTTGGCAATGAGTCATGACTAACAAGAAATGATTTTCCATGATTACCTGTGCATGCCACAAAGTTTAAAGTTTCATGTTATGATTATGGGGATCTCATTTTCACTTCTATGATTTGTTCCATGTTATTATATTATGATCTCTTTTGCAGGTTATGATTTTCAAAAAGATATGATATGATTTTTATTTCCTTTATTTTCCCTTGCTGAGCATTTGAGCTCACCCTTTTATGTTTTTCTTTTCCCCAGGATATAAAGAAAGGTTTTAGGTAAAAAAAGGGATGATCTTTATGGGAGATATTGAAGATCTTTCACCGCGATTAGAAGATTACGTTCCGAGTTTCCAAAGACACTAAACTATTACGATCCTTGTGTGTGTGTTTTTGTTATGTACTAAGTATTCCGAAAAGTAATGTAAAGTCCATGTAAGTCAGGCTTCGGGTGTAACAGCCTGAGATTTTATGAAAAATATTCTTTCACTAATGTCTTGTGTTGTACGCTACACCAAAAGGATCTTTCACAACACGCATCCTTGACTTGCCTTGCATTACACGCAATCGCGACCTTCCTCGATAGCGTGTGTAGTACGCAATAACGAGTTTCACTAAACAGCGATATGCTATTAAAATGTTATTAAAAATAGCCGTTATGAATAGTAATAACCACTTTTTAAAATTCTGTAAATCTTATTTTTCAAAATGAACTTCATTTTTGGATTCGGAGTATCGAATTTAGCCTAAGGTGAAATTTTGGTACATTTCGGATAACTTTCATATTCTGATGAAAAGTGAAAATTACTAAATTATAATTAAAAAACAACTTTTTTAATCGAAATAATTAATAGTGATAAATTATTAATTGGAGTAGTTTTAAATTATATTTAGAATATATTTTTACAATTTAATACAATTTTGGTCATTGGATGTAATTGCACATTTAAACCAGACATAAACAAGTGTCAATCTTTTGATAGATATTGTTTCTTAAAAACACGCTATTTGTTTTAACAACGGGATTTAATTATAAAATTAATTAATGCAACTTCTATGTTATTAATTTGGTAAAATAGACTTCATTTTTGAATTCGGAATATGAAATATAGCTTAGGATGAAATTTTGGCATTTTTCTGAAAACCTTCATTTTTTGATGAATAGTGAAACTACTAAGTGGTAGTTAAAAAAAACTGAATTTTTCATAAAACTTAATTTTACCGCTTCTGTGAATGGAATTTCAAAAATCCGAGAGACACGGTTGATGTCAGTAAGTAAAATGTGGTTCAATGAGATGAAAATAATTTTTGGTGAATAGTAACTTTTTTCTTTTATTTACCACGGTTAAAAGTAAATAGGGTAATTAAGGGTAAGAATGATATTAATATTACCCTAACACATGTCCTAATTCTATTGGAAAAGTGTATCTCGACCAAAAACAACCTTTAGTGTAAAATATTATCATTTAGGCCCACTTGGATTAGATTAGGACATTTATTATTATTTAATTCAAAGAAGAGTTAAATGAGTTAAAATCAAAGTTTATTCACTAAAACATTTTTAATATGGGGTTATCCATAAGATAAATTCAACTATAAATATTAATTAGAAAGCTAAAAAGATTTAATACATAATGATATTTTATTTATAATTTTTAGACTTTAAATAAATTAATTTATTTATGACACAACGATGATGCAGTAATTACCCTTTTAAGGAAATATTAACATAATTGATGTTATAAATACTCAAATGAATGTAATTTGAGACTTTTTATGAATTCCACTAATTTTCTAGGTTACTATGATATATTAGTGTTGATTTAATGAACTTGGTTCGAACATATAATTCTGTTATGACTTTCACAAAAATCATATATCAAATAGTGTCAAAATTGACACAAAATAGTTTTTAAATAAAATATTATATTATTAATTGTTATTTTATTCCTAAAAATCTAAGGTTCGTCCAAATGACTTAGATAAGGATATATATATTAATAATAAACAATTTGGGGTTCGTTTGGCATGTTATAGTAAGTGTATTAACTATATAGTGAAAGAAAACAAAAAGACACGGTAAATGATAAATTAATTAACTTAGAGTTAAATCTAATTGATAAGGTTAAAATAATACCCTAAACTTGTCTAAATCCTATTGGTTGATAGGATTTCGACCCATCCCCACTTTATCTTCGAAATAAGACCCTTTGGAACCATTATAAACCGATTTTGACTTTAATATAAAATAATATTTTGAGATATTCCTAAGGTGCCCCTCTCCTCCCTTATAAAAGGGCACCTCCTCCCCCTCCTCCTCACACCAATTTGAGCACTCAAGCTCGGCCAACCCCTGCCATTTTCTCCTCTCCACTTCCCCAGAATAATCCTAGAGGTCCTGGTCTTCTCCAAAGACCAATCTTAGTTCCTTAAGTGAAGGATTCAAAGAGGCGTTCCAAAGAAGAGGTAATATCCATTACCGATCTTTTCAATTTCTTTCTTCTTCAACTTCTTCTTCTTTAGTTGTTTCATGATAAAGTAATAACATCAGTATTACTTACAAACTGATATGTTATTATAAATATGAAACAACCCTAATTCACCTTCTATCCATCCTACGGAAAAATGAAATCACCGCGCGTGCGTACGTACGGAATACCGTCTTCACGCCGTGGTGTAATCTATTTTCCACCATCACCTTACAGGGATGGGTATAATGGTGTAATGAGTAACTATATATGATTATTATGAAGTAATATTGATACTGAAATAATATATATATACTCCAATACAATTCCACGATCATAGGAACGATATCATCACTCGTGCGTACGTACGGAATACCGTCTCCACGATGTGATGCGACTCGTTCTACATGATCTTCATTTCATAATGATTATATAAATGAATTGAATGAATGAATATGGTATATACTACACTAATACCATTCTGTAAATGAATTATCTATAACCTAAAGATAAGAATAAGAATTTATTCGACAAAACACGCATAAGGACAAAAAGTTATAAAGACCTGAGTAACAAGTAACAATGAAATATTACTAACAAGAAGCTAATAATATGACCATATATGATATCATAACAATGAATATGATTCTGTAATAAGTCAATAACATGATTTAAATCATTATACAGGAGGTTCGGACACTTACAAAGCAAGTCGGACATAAGGTAAGGGAAATATCACAATCTCATTTTTATCCGAGATTGTTTATTTGTAAGTATTTACTGGGGTGTATTTTATCATCCACATCCATGTTTAATCAATATGTAATATTATTTCCATCCACCTAAAATTGTTTAAATCCATTTTTACCCTTCGGTGAGTTTTTAGTAATACGTATGAAAGGAATCTTTTGTCGTTTTTCATACGAGGTACTTTTTGACTTTTCCGACAAAAGTACGAAGAATGTTTTTTTAACTTATACGGCACGAACGGATTTATACTATTTTATAAAGCCTTATTTTCATGAAGCTTCCTCTAAAATATTTCATGACTATTTTCAATAAAATCTCTTTCTTTTAAAATTTCATCATGTTTTGTGAAAAGAAATTGATTTTGAAGAAGAAAGGATATTTTCCTCAAGAATTCAATTCAAGTGTTTTATCAAAATTATTTTCCATCTAAGATAATAAAGGGTTCTGTTTCTATCCATATTTTTACATTGATTTGACTATGTTGTGATGGAATTATGTTTATGAATTCCTTTATCTTATATGAATTGATTTATGATGTCATGATGTTTCAAGAATCCCATTTTTGTTACATGTGTTATGCGATGATGTATGTTTTATGATTATGTGGCACACATAAGAAAGGATTCATTATAAGATGGGTGGGACCTATATCTCCCTCAAATGCATTGGGTAATGATTTTATATCTCATGAGATAGACAGGGCTGGAACGGTAGGTTATACCGGTTCAGTGAAACAGGACTGAAACGAGGGTTACTCGATTCAGAAAGGGACTTTGTCCACTAAGATAGTCTTGGCAATTAGTCTTGACTAACAAGAAATGATTCTCTATGATTATGTGTGTATGCCACAAAGTTTCATGTTTTAAGTTATGATTATTGGGATTACTTTTTCACTGCCATGATTTATCCCATGATTATGAAATTATGCTCTCTTTTGCAGGTTATGATTTCCAAAATGCTATGTTCTTATGAATATGATGTGATTGATATTTATTTTGTTTACCCTTACTGAGCATTTGAGCTCACCCTTTTATGTTTTCTTTTCCCCAGGATATAAAGAAAGGTTTTAGGTAAAAAAAAAGGAGGAAGATCTCTATAGGAGATGTTGAGGATCTTTCACCACGATTAGAAGATTACGTTCCGAGTTTCCAAAGACACTTAACTATTACGATCCTTGTGTGTGTGTTTTTGTTATGTACTAAGTATTCCGCAAATGTAATGTAATGTCAATGTACGTCAGGATACGGGTCTCTACATCGGGTCTCTACAGTAGACATACTGGAGAACAAGAGCATATGTAGAATACATGAAGAACACTTTCTGTTTGTGTTCTTTGTCTTACATGATGAACCCAAGAATTTTATGATGTTATTTTTTAGAGATAAACCCAAAGCCAAACTGTGTTGTTATTCATCGACAACCACTCACACAAAAAGGTTGGAACATTGTCTATCCATGAAGGCAGAACCAATAGTCCACTACACACTATTTTTTTAGTCAACTTCTAGATAAGGACTCAAACTGCACTTCCTGTACAACAAGGAGTCCATGGTTGCACTACGTAACACATAGAGCCTTCTAAACCCAACTCTAAATTTCGATATCTATTGTGTTATTTTTTTACTTAAATTTTAGAGAATTGTGTGTATCCGTTTGACACACGCACACTATCTCCAGTGCATAACTGGAGGATTATGAATATCCAGACTTTTAAATATTTTTACACATTTTTACAACACTGTTATGTGTGGAAGAGGTCGAGTGTGACTTGTTTTCTACTTTTCCCATGTAGAAATGTGGTAGAGGTACTTATGCCTGGACAACCCTATGTGCTGTCGTAAATCCCGATCCAGGGTATAGATCAGAAGTGTTTATAAATTTAAATATCTTGGAGGTAGGTGATCACCAACTTGAAAGGATTAGGTCTCATCTTGAGATGGAACCTCTTGTATTCATTTTTTTTTGCTTGCTTGTTTATATTTCACACTCTTTTTTATTTCAAATTTCATATAAACAACCAAAATCTAATAGTTAGTTCAGCAATTTTTTATATCTATTTTAAACTAGTTGGGTTTTCCCAAATGTTATAGTAATTATCAGATTAATATAACTAAGAGCTAACCAATCTTCGAAGAAACAAATTGAACATTTAGGACTTATATAAATTCACTACAAATGGAAATTTTTTATTATCAATATGGGGAAAACTTTTGTTTCAAAATAACTATTATTTTGACATAAGTTTTGATAGAAACTCAATCCCCCCCTCTTGAGAATTCTACTCTGACAAACATTTCATATCAAAGACAATAATTTTATCTTTCTTAAGTTACTATTCTAAAAGAATCATTTGCTTTAACAATATTTTCAACTCTTATTTTAGTTTTATTTAAAAATCATAAAATATTTGTTATTTCTTTATTTTAATCTATTTCAATGTCCTTCTAAAATCTTATTATGGATAATAGATTGGAAGGTGCTTCTACAAAAAGACCTCTATTCATTAATGGAACCAATTATAGAAAAATAGGAAATCAAAATAAAAATACACTTAGAGAGAATGGGTTTTGAAATTTGGTCTTTTGTAGAAGAAGAATATAAGATCCCTAATACTTCTAGGAACACTTTGGTTGACCTAACTAATTCTGTCTATAATCAAAAATATAAAGGTATGAGTTCTCTATACTGTTACTTAAGAGATGAGGAATTTAATCATGTTTCTATATGAAAAATTACCTATGAAATTTGGGGCACACATTCTATTTCTCATGAAGTAACAACCAATGTTAACTTGATGAGGATTAATAGATATACTATTAAATATGATAACATTAAAATGAAAACTGATGATCATATTTCGGACATGTATCTCGGGTTCAATGAGATTTTCAACACAATGATTCCTCTTGGAAGAGAAGTTATTACCAAAGAAAATATCATGCGGATTCATAGATGCCTATCTAATATATGGAGAGGAACCCCTATATTTTTTATAGATTCATTTGACATCAACAAATTACCTGGAAAATAACTCATTGGATGTTAATGATGTATGAAGAAGAATTAAAAGTGAATCAGGAGTATTAATATTAAAAAAAATCTATAGCCTTCAAGACTTCATCCTCCAAGAGAAAAGATAATGAAAAAGTCTAGGCTATTGATGATAGTTAAGGAAGTGAAGAATTGGTCACAGACAGTGATGATGAAATGGTCTAGCTGGAAAAAAGATTTATGAAATTTTACAATAAGAAGAAATTTTTCAGAAATCCTAACTTGAAAGGAAAATATAAAAATAAATGGAATTGGAAAAAGTATTAGAAGAAGATTCTTAAATATAAAGAAATAGTTTGTTATAAATAAAAAATAAGAGAAAATTTCAAGGCAGACTATCCAAATATAAAATATAAAAATAAGTATCATTATAAAGACAGGAAATATAAGAATTTAATGAAAGCCGCCTGGAGTGCATCCAAGGATAGCTCTAGTGAATATACTTCTTCTCAGGATGTGAATGAGGAAAAAAGAAAACATGTGTTTCATAAAAAACTCATTTGAGGTAACCCTAGACTCACTTGCACATAGTGATTATTATTTAATTGATGAATTTGAAACTTTAAATTTGACCACTTATAAACTATTTGAATATTGTAATATTTTGGAAGAAACCTATAATGAACTAAAATATATGTATAAATCATCAAATAAACATCATTCATTTTCTATAAATATTAAATCTGAACATTATATTGATAAAGAGAAAAATGCACTACTTCTAAAAGAAAATAACGATCTAATGTTTTTTAACGATCAATTAATGAATGATATAGAAAAGTTTACCAATGGGAAAGAAACACTCACTCTATTACACGGTAAACAGATAGCTCCTAGGTATACTACTGGATTGGGATATCATCCTGGACAAATAATCTTATCCAAAACATATTTTACAACCATAATTGGAAAATATACTTCTCTGTCCAAAAATCCAAACTGTACAGCAAGTTGAATGTCAAATAGATCATCTACTTCATCTAGCTTCTCAGAATCTTTTAGACCAAATAATTTTTCATTCTCCAAATATTTTAAATCTACTTATTGGAAAACTATGAGAAAAATGTGGGTTCCTAAATCCCTTATTACTAATATTTCTAGACACATACAATTATGGGTACCAAAAACACTTCTTGTTCGATCTATTTTACCAGAAAAATTCCTAAAGGGCTCTTGTATAAATCTGTTTCACTTGGGAATTGGATGTTCAAGATACATGACAAAAGATTACTGAAGCTTCAGGAATCTCATCAAGATACACTACAAGAAAAACACCTATTAGCATCGATTATTTTTGCATATAGTGGAGGTTTAACCGCCC
This sequence comes from Viscum album, assembly GCA_963277665.1. Lineage (NCBI taxonomy): Eukaryota > Viridiplantae > Streptophyta > Magnoliopsida > Santalales > Viscaceae > Viscum > Viscum album. The sequence continues at coordinate 593,712,172 of OY728159.1, read as the reverse complement.
CTATATGGTTGGGTGGTAGTTTACAGAAACCACCTCTATATTGGGCATCGAAAATCTATTAGTGGCGGTTTTTTACATTTAGCGGCGATTTAAGGGAAGCGTCGTAGCCGCCTCATTTCACGCCGGTTTTACTGATTTTAGCGGCAATTTTTACAGGCCATGGACTTTTCTTTATTCATGGCGGTTTTAACGACCACGAATAAAATAAAATCCAGCAGCCGTAAAACTGCCCCTAAAGTCATGAAAATCGCTGCTGAATGCAGGTGTGTGATGCGACTCTATAGCAGCGGTTAAAAGCACCGCTAAATGTAAGACAATAGCGGCGGTTATAAGCGCCGCTAAGTAAAAAATAATTACGTTTAGTGGTGGTTTTAACTTTTGCTAATGTCTTACCAGTATACTTTAGCAGCCGTTAAAACCACCGCGAAAAGCTTACCAGAAAAAAAAATAGATGTTCTGCTTCCACTACACCACTGCCCTAAAAAACAAATAAAACCAGAAATACCAATAGTGTAACATATTAATGCACATAGATTTTAAAAAATAATGGAGACAACTAGTAAAAAAATTATGGTCCTGATGCTTAGAAAATATAGTGAAACATCATAAATGGATATGTGTAGTGAGGTGGAGTAAAAACATGACCTGATTGATAGTGAATGGGTAAAACACCACATAAAAAATTGTAAGGATGATTTAAAATTAGTTTACATTAGTGATTCATGGTAATGGAATTATCATTTAAGGTTATAGAATTAGGACCATGTGGTGATCAGGCAACTTAACCATGCTTGAGGTGGAATTTCCCCCAACCCCTAAGCCTTTTTGAGCCATGATTGATTCAAGATTCAAGAATATTTATATATTTATACTTGATTATAGGGCTGAACCAAATTAGGGGAATAAGTGACCTGAAAAATATCACGATAACAATTACATATTTTGAGAACTAGGAAGTGAAATGGGAGTAATAGACAGAAATAGCATTATTATTGACCATGATTGAAACATAGGATACCTGAGCTAGTTGAGGATGGGTTGAAAAGTATCATGATCTACAATTCATGGAAATCAAAGCATGATATTTGCTTTTTATCAGTAAATTTACTTCATTGAATGAGCCGAAGATGGTATTTAAGACACTATGTCCATGAATCATTTCATTAGAGATCCTTTTCAGATTGGTAGGGTGAGGATTATCCAAATAGTAAAATGTGTGAACCTCACAAGTGTATGTGGGGATGTAACCTCTAGTGTTTAGGATAGGGGAAGTTTCTTTGGAATAGAGAAATAGTGTGCTAACAATGCGGTAGCTACTTTACCATGAAAACCAAAGCCCAATGTTACTTCGGAATAACTATGTGGATATAAAAATCATTCATAAGTTATCAGAAAATATCTATAATATAGTCCATTCATCCAAATGGTTTTCATGGAAATTAATTATTAAGAAAAACCTGCTAAAATAATAAAAATATTCAATAGAACCAACAATGCCATATTACTCAATTACCACATGGTCAATACTAAAATTTATGCTAAATAGTATTCCTATCATTTTTCACCCAAATCTGCAAATTTTTAACACTTGACTTTTGAAATCCTTTATAGCATCAAAATATAATATTAGATAACAAAATGTCCCATAAGAATAACTTTGTTGGAATCACAGTTCATGAGGGAAAAAATAATTCTTCCAATATTGATGAAGAAGCATAGAAATAGAAGGATGTAACCATTTCCTAAAAAGACACCAAATTCACCCTGGAGGATGAACTAAAGATAGTAGAAGATGGGTTTTCCTTGAAAACATATAAAGTAGCTATATATGATTATGAGAAATTCACAATTTATTTTTGAGTATATGAGGTTTTTCCTAGAGTTTACATGGATTACAATAATCTTTTCAAGCCATTGAAAGCTATCGAAGTCACTCAAATTAGGTTTTCCAAGAACAAATATTCTATCGCCAGATAAAAAAATATAGAGGGTATTTATTATTAAAAGGAAAAGGATTTAATAAGTGTCTGATCCTACTTTAAATTTCCCAACAAATAAAATAATTTCTTATTTGAATTCCATGCATTGATTTTTTCAATTTGACCACATTATGAGATAAGAACTCACAATATCTATGTCCACATGATTCATTCTTGCTGGGAGAAAAATGAGATAAATATATGGAAGTCCATAATCCTACACAATAACACTTGAATGTCGTATTTGGAATTCACGTTGATGCATATGGCAGGTTCCCATTAAGAAAAAACCATGGTTTTTCATATATGAGTACCCTTGAATTATTCAACATTCACATGAAGTAAATCCTCAACCACCCCTACATCATATAAAATAATGATACCATCTGATGGTAAAATCACTACCACTTCTCAAGGGTCTGTGCTACTTGATACACCTAATAGGGTCCCATTCACTATTGAAGGTGGGACTCATATCATTTACAAAACCACATAACACCATATAACAATAGAAATGGGTAACCAATACAAACCATAAATGATACTATTGGGTATCATCTCTACAAAAAATGAATCCCATGAATGAACCCTTTCTGCAATGGGGATAAAATGACTTTACTAGAAAGTATAATTGAATGATAGTAACCATTAGTGGAAATTCTCTAGTTGATAAAAGGTATGATAAGGGTCTAAATTAGAATCTATATCTCCCCAAAAATCAACACAGAAATAATATCATGAACTGTATCATCGAGTATGAAGGTACATGAATTGAAGACACAAATCATACCTAAAAAAATAGATACCAACTAAATCATATATACACATAATCCTATATATATAACTCTTATCACTATGTTATTGACAAGAAACAATCAAATGTGGTGATTGTGGTTGTGTATCAAAGTGTCACTCATCTCTTACTACTCCTACACCACCAGCTTCTTAACCAAAACCAATTCCAAGTATCTCAATTATCTTATAATAGTAGATTCTATACCTCAATGTTACTTCTAATCTAGAGTTTTTAGCACATTATTACTCTATAAATTTTCAATAAAAACTATAACCTTATCCTGAAACTTGGATACATCCCTACCATGAATTATCAACCTAACAACACTCACATGAGGACTCTGACACAGGTGGTGTTTTTTAAGAGAAAACCTTAACCTAAGATCACTATAGAGTCTTCATATAAAACTATAATATAGAATAAATCTGTTATAAATAATGTTTAGGGAAAACCATAAGATGCTTACAAAACTCAAAACATTCTTAGATATGGTCATGCAACCCTACAAAGGGTTTAACTTCTCCTGAACTCAAAATATCCTTAGTATTTGTGGATATAATCTCATCTAGAACAAGGGCTTAAATTAAAACTATAAAAGATTAATACCATATGAGTTTGAGAAGACATCATCCACTAAAAACATAGTGTGTTGTGTACATAAAATTGTTCTAGGATCACCATATAGTTTATGGGTTTAGGAAAAGGATGAATTGCATGATTTTATGACTCCACTAAATCCTATACCTCAAAAGGATTAGTGGCTTCTCAGAATTTAGGAGGCCTCAACTTCTGTAATTCATGTTACACAGTTTTTTTTTGTGTAGTCCATCAGTGGGAACTGATGTCTTATTTATGATAAGTTCTACACTAAAAAGGGGATAGATTCTATATAAAATAATATGGAAAGTATATTTATTATTAATGTATTTAAATCAACACCTTATCAATTAAATTAGAAGTGGAAAAAGGATCAGTCGCTGAGATAGGATTTTCACATAATTAAATCTAAAAAAACTTGTTTTGTGTTGGTAGAATTATTCATTTGATATGATGAGCCCATAATGATTAGATACTATCTAAATCAACTAAAATAATAGTTACATGAAATATAATTATTGAGAACTATATAATTCATGTATCAACTTAATTTTACCCTATATATGATGATTTAGAGATTTTGGTTGACTAACATGTTAACAATGTCTCGGTGAAAGGATACATTTACAACCACGCCTACTCTAGCCTTAGTGGTTTGATAACTAAAATAAATAACCCCATGAAATCACTACATTAAATTCCTAAACTAATCCTCATGTGAATAATCACTCAAAAATTATATTCCTAGGACTTGAACCAATCTAATTCCACCCTAACATGACCTACCCCATAGAGACCAAAAATAGGATGATGATAAACTATGTTTGACAACCAAATCCTAACTCCAATAGGTCGGGGAATGGTGAAAAAGACTGATTAGGAATATCACATAATATACGAGGCCATATCCAATAATAACTGAGGTGATATCCTATAATAACAATCAATATATATTCATCCTCAAAATGAAAAATAACCAAAAATACCTATAATATATATAAAGGAACCATTAAAATATATACAATTAATAATGGGAATAAAAAAATGATAAGTATAACACCATAGGGGAAATAAAATAGGATAAATACATATACCAAACACCGCACCACTAGGTACAATAAAATCAAGATAAGGGAAGTCACCTCTACATAAGAATGGGCTACGGTATCACATAGTTTAAAGTCATCATATGGGGGTATATATTGTAATGTTTAAATATATGAGGTAAAGATGTTCAATATGTAGTTTCACATAATATGGTGAGCATGAGTATGAGGTAAACTCAGTAATAATAATGAGAAAATAGATCCAAAACACCAAATCCCATGTGATACATGCCCAATGTTGGAAACAAGGGAAATAGATGGATATCCAGGATCATGGGGGCCAGGGGAAGCGGGGTCGCTGGGGTCATGGGGTCATTGGGGTCGCTGGGGGTTGGGGTCGCTGGGGTCGCAGGGTCGAGAGGGGATGGGGGAAGCATGGTCTTCGGGGTTGCGGAGTCGTGGGGGACGGGGGAAGCGAGGTCGTTGAGGTCATAGGGTCATGCGGGGTTAGGGCCTTAGATTTGGATGAATTCATTTTTTGTTCCTTAGAGTGGCATGAACCACAAGAGGGATGGTAGTCTTGATGCTTGATTAGTTGTGGTGTTCATTGAAATGCATGATCAAATAATATGGGAGATTAGGTTTTGAGGTTCTACGAACCTTGTGTGGATTGAATTCATGGACCACTCTTTGGTTTGTTCAAATAGAAAATAGCGGGGGTGTGAATTTTGGGTGATTTGGATCATATATGTTTTAGTGCTCATGAGTGGAGAATTATGGTTAAATGGGATGATCGAGGATCTGACCATGGAGTTGAAATAAGAGTCAGATTCAGACTTCGGTGTGGGAATTGAACATTTTTTTTATTCCTTGAGTTTTAAGGCATCTTCTTCGGGATATGACAACGCATTGGTGGGTGGGATTGAGTGCCTTTGGTATAATTAATCCAGATAAGGAATAACTAGTGTTGTTGAATAAAAATTGATGTTGTAAGGTGGAGACAACATTAGAAATGTCATTCACGATGCGGCTGATGTGGTTTGGGGATCAAACTAGGGTATTTAAAAAATATTTGATGTGTTTGGGCTGGGTGTTTGGAGTTTCATAGTAGAATCATGTTGGGAATTTGGAGAAAAAATGTGGGGTGGTGGTACTATCCTCCAGGACAACATAATAAGATAATCATAAACACATAGGTGGAAATAGATCCAATAAAGAATTCTCTCTAAACATTATATCCAAGGACTTGGATGAATTATATTCATATGAACCACTACAATAAGATAGAATGAATTCAATACCATTCAATTAAACACATAAAATAAATTTATGCAAAGTAAAGTAAAAGAATGTATGAAATAACACTTCGGTTTTATGTTTTTTGGAATGAAATTCCGGCTTCTAAGGGAGAAACACTACAACATTCCATTTTTCTAAAAAGAAATGATTACAACATGTGAGTAGAAATCCATGACCTGATGCATTACTCAGGCATCCCTATAAAGTAACTAGAGTCTCATATGGTATTAGGAGATTCCATGCAAATGTATTAAAATTATAAGAGATTCAATGACCATATATCACAAGTATGAGGTACTCCAGACCTTAGTAAGACTATAATTAGGGATTTGAATACCATGAATTACAATTATAAGGTTTTCATTGACTAATTATTCTAACTATTAGGGACACCATGCTTGGGTGTCACATGTATAAGGGACACAATTCTAGAGTACAACAAATATAATAGATGCTATACTTGAGTAACACATGTTTGATGGACTCCGTGATCGAGTATCAAAAGTATAAGGATATTCATACCTAAGTGTCATAATTCATTATAGTCAAGTAGACCTTTTAATCTATCAGCATTAAATATTAACAAGGGAGTATCCTTTTTTATGTATAAATATGTGATATGGTCTCATGACACCCTCCTCAACAAATTCATTATAGTCATTATTATTAAGATTCAAGAAAAAACCACATAGAATGTGGTTTGGTCACCTAAGAATGCTCAATTCGTAGGGAGATTCCAATTAAACACCTTATGTTGTTGAAATAGTCGACATGGATTAAACATAAATAATAACACAGTGATAATATGTTTTTCTATCAAGGATAACATATTAAACACGGGTTATGTGTATTTTAAATGAATCGAATGAAAAATAAACCAAGAATATTCTTAATTCATAATATAATGAGACTGGAATTGAGGAAAAATTACTATAATTAAAAACATAGGGTTCGTATAGGTCGCTGGGGTCGCGGGGGAAGTGGGGGGTCGGGGAAGCGGGGAAGCGGGGTACGGGGTGAAAAGGGGGGTCGGGGTGGGGGGGAATGTTCAGCAATGTTAAAAAAATATTGTTTCACGGCGGTTTATTATAAACCTCCACGAAACCATTTTTAAAAAGGGTTACCGCTGTTAAAAAACAGTTGCCAATGTCAATTTCTGTTGTAGTGATAGATGGAGGACATGTCACATTTTGTGACAATGTAAAATGGAAAATCATCAACTTAGTCTAGATTGGTAACCTTTACTATTTTTTGATTTCCAAAGTACTTTATATTGATGGAATGGAGTATAATTCTCACATAATTTCTCAATTATGTGATTATGGAATTAATTTCAAATTTAAAAATGATTCATGGCATGTTTTTGATGCCAAAAGTAGGTTAGAGTTTACTACCCTTATAAGTGATAATGTATATTCTGTAAATATATATTCTTTAGCATCAAAAAAATGTATTCTATGAGGGGTCATTACACAAACTATGTGTAATCGAGAATTTCATGTCCCTCTTTAAATGCCCGAGAACCTCCTTGGTCCCAACAAACATCACCAAAGAGGTGGTAGAAAAATAAAATAACATATTATGTAATTTTATTATTCTTTCTAAATTTCTATAAAACCATATTTTTTACCTGCCCTTCTACATTTGATGTTAAGCCTCCCTTAAGAGAATCAAAACACTACGAGTTCAACGGTGCCCCTAGATTTCAATTCCTTGAACTAGTTTAAATGATAGAAAAAGCCTTATGTATGGTCACAAAATTTACCTTAAAAAATGTTCAAAATTCTATTTCGGGAACTCTAGGAATCGGAATCTCGTACTGCCAATTTTCACATACGCGTAATAATTCAATTTAATTTTTTTTAAAAAAATTACATGGAATTTCTGAGTCTTTAAAAAATATATTGTCTCAATATTTATTTCTGATCAAGATGTCATCAGTTAAGGGTCATGAAGGAGAATATACTGGAGGAAACATTATCTATGTGTTATGGTCATTATGATTTTAAATTAATTTTATTTTTTAGATACTAATTCTACTACTATCATCATAGATTTTATAAAGAGTCATTAGAGATTAACTTGATCAGTTTTTGGTAGCGTTTATACATATTTTTATTATATATTCAGATCATGAGGAAGATCTGGAAGAAATGATTAGGATTGTGCTAAATTCCTTGATAAAGGAGAATACATATGAAAAATTTACCAAGTGTGTATTTTGGATACAAAAAGTCTGATTCATGGGTAATATAATCTCAAGTGAGTGTATATTGGTGGATCCTTAAAATATATAATTTATTGAACATTGGACTAGAAAAACCATGGTGATCAAGATCTATTATTTTCATGGGTTAGATGAATATTATCAATGACGTTTGAGGTATTTATCTAGGATATATAATCCAGTAACCATGTTTACTCAAATCGGTTCCAAGTTCCTTTTTATATAACATGTGAGTAAAAATTCAACTAAAAAATATGGTTTAGAACACCTATGTTTAAAGTACCGTATTATAGAAAAGACTTTTTGGTTTATAGTGACACATCATAGAATAGATTTCGATTCATACACATGAATAATTATTACATTATATCTTATGCATGTATCCAATTCAAATTTCATTAAAATATTAGATAACTCGTGATTTAGAGTGTGAATTTTTTAATTTTTTACACTAAAGATATTGAGGCCTTATCTATATGGTAATGGTGTTATATATATATATTTGTAGTTATCATAAAATCTTGAAGAATATATTTACATAGAAAATGTGGTATTATTACAAAAACAGATGGTCGTAATTGATTAAATATTATGAAAAATCAATAAATAACCACCATGGTATGGATGAAAGGGTTGTTGATTAACTATGTCAAAAATACCATGCTAGTTTTTTCAAAATGATGATTGAAATGGAACAAATATTTATCGATTTTTATAAGATGTATTTTTAAATCATGAGGAGTGTTGATAGATGTTATCCTTGATATATGAATGTTTAACCACCCATCCATGAGAGGATACAGATGGTTTAGTATGAGGATCATGAACTGTAGAAGAAGGTGAGAAATTTTCTTGGGCTGAACAATGATTTTTAAATGATGATATGTTTTGGGAATTAAGTATGTGACTCGTCAATACCATACATTATGAAGGATATGATGTATAATGATAATAGTTCATCATTATCTATTCATTCAGGAATTTTAATGATTTATGGAGATCTAAAATAGTATTAATGGATGGATAACATGAAAAGGGATATGACATAGTAATGTATATTGATACCTATAATTTCATTAAGTTTAATAAAAGAGACAGATTTCTAAGGTGATTGTACAAACATTACCAACATCATAATGTAAATGGTAAAACAACACTATGGATTTTTTAATGGACTCTACATGCAATTTAAAGGGAATAATGAAATTTTGATTTTATTTGATCATATTGTGAAGAAATCACATTTCATTAATCTTATATATGTTTCTCTATTGATTGAAATACTTAGTTATGAATCAAGGAAGTGGTGATATTTAATGGACTACCACACTCATCTATAATTGATTATGATCTGAGTTTTAAATCAAATTTCTAAAGAATTCTTCAATAAGATCTTGATATAAAGTTGAAGTATATTACAATATGTAATCCAAAAATAAATGGGCTGGATGAGAGGAACATTATAACTATAGAATATATTTTATATCTTGATCTATGGATTATATTTTTTTTTGGGAAAAACACCTTCCTGAAGTTTAATTTTATTATAACAATTACTTTCACTGAAGCATCAAATGGATCCTTATGAATACCTCTATCAAATGATGTTTAGAAGACCAATGTGATGGGATAAATTTTCATAAATAGATCTATTATGTTCTGATCTAGTTGAGGAAATGTAATATAAGGATAGGCCCACTCACCAGCACATTTGATAATCCTAGAGTCAACATAGTTTTTACGTCAAAAATATTCAATGAGATATAGAGTTTAATGTTTTCGAGAATTTACTATTATGAATTTCATATTTGAATATTGTTATGATATTTAGGATTATGTTAATGATGATACATGTATATATCAATCCCATAAAAACTTATGATCATATCAAGACGTTTTCTTATCACTAGAAGCTTCAACCGAATCAGTCACATGTTCATAATGTGTTCCATGAATCTCATAAAATGAAATTATACTTGATCCTAAACATGTATTTAACACATAGGACCTAACAAGAAAACATGATCTATCTTAGGTGAAGAATATGATTTCTATTCTAGATTGATGATATAATGTGATGTGAAATAGGACCACTCACTTGGGAAAAAACATTTTTGGAAAGCCATTAATTTAAGGAAGCTGTGTGGGAACCCGAGGATGTGATACTGCAAAAGTATACACAATTTTTGAATCATAATGATGTAATTTACAGCATTATATTCTTATAATATGTTATAAAGTAACACCTAATTATTTTCTGATATATTATTCCTTATATAAATTAAATTTATTTGGCAGCATTCTTTAAACGCAACCCCGAGTCTAAATGAACATCGATATAGTATATCATTATAACCTAGCTATTAAATTAAAATTTTGAATAAGAATAGTCACTTTATGAAATAATTTTAAAAATTATTTATTTAATTAAAATTTATTTATTAATTCTTAAAAACTATATATCAAAATATTAATAAATTAATTTTACGCTTCAAAAAAATGTTTTCTACAAAAATTGGTTTCATTACATTTTCTTCATCGATATTGTAATTAATTTCTTCAAATTTTTAAAATTTTATTTTAAAAAAATTAAAAAAATTATAAATCATCATAAAAAATTATCTCATGTTGAAATATTGTGGTTTTTTTTAAAATAATGATTTTTCAGTGAACTATTAAAAAATAATGATTTTATAGAAAAATGCATATTCCATTCAACTATTTACAATGAACTATATTGTTTTGAATTGATTTTAAATTTAATTTAGTTTATTTTTGTTAAAAAAATCCTATTAATGTCATTGGAATAAAAATTATTTATAATTTTGGTAAACAAAATTATACTAAAGAACGAATGTTTCTATAAAATACTTTTTTTATCTTATTTTCCATGTTTATTTTTAAATTAACTCTTTCCACTTATAGATATTAAATTTCATAAAATTGAATCCATATTTATAATGATAATTTTGAAAATTTTAAATTATTATACATTCAATTTGTTCATCATTAATACTAGCTTTATTAAAAATGTTGGTTACAACAATAAGAGTTAAAATGGTTAAAACTACAATAATAGGTTTAAAATGACATAAAACATGTTTAAATACTATTTATGGTCGTATTTATTCACTTTATTATATTAAAATATAATATGAGTCATTTTTTATCCTTCTGGATTGACTAAGTCATTAATATATTTCTATCATTTGAATAATTCAATGTGTGTCCTCTCCCTATATTATAAAAGGACAACACCTATTCTATCTTCCTCAAAACTCATTAACCTTTTATATCATAAAATATAAACAATAATTACTTACTTAAATCTCTCCACATTATATAAATTTCTTGGTGTGATCAAAATAAAAACCATTAAAGGATTTAGTTTTATGCCAAAGGTGGTTACCCAACGAATAGGTATAACTCTTAGTTTAGTACTTTCAATTTTATTTCTTCCTCCACCTTATATAACCATATTTTATACAAAATAACATTATGAATGTGGTATTATCAATATATATACATGTTATTATGTTTATTTTGAAACTTTTATTCATCTATTTATCTATCAAATGGTACATGATAGAAATGTTTCTGTGTACATACGAACTACCACCTCGCAAAACAATATATTTAATTATTCATAACCATTACTCATGGTTAGTAATTATAAGTTATTTAATATTCATATATGATATTTATGATATATTTGTTATTATTAAATTATTATATCTGAACTTCCTTCTTTCCTTTACCAATTTTGGAAAACTATAATGTAGCTCGTGAAAACATGTAGACTACCACCTCTATCAAGTGGCGTGATTCATTTTTCAATTATTATTTAAATTTATTGTAATAAATAATGATTTAATTAATATGTATTATATTTTAAAAATAATAATTATTATATAGGTTTAGATTATTATTAACATTTCATTCATTCCATGTATTAAAATCTGAAAACATCATATGTGTGAACGTACAGACTATCATTTCAAATGTGATGTAATATTTTCTTCTTCATAGGTTTATAATAATGGTTATAAAAATTTATATAAGGAGAAAAATTAAATCTTATATCATGATTAACATTATATATATGATTAAACCATTACAATATTTTATGGACTGTAACCATTGAATAGAAACATACGTGGAAAATAGACCAGTCTTCACCCGAATGTTCTTTCTAAGGAAGTAATTGCTAATAAAAGGGTAATTGAAAATTATAATGTAATATTACATAGTAATTTAGGAATTAATATTATTATATATTATATTTATAATAAATCTATATTTATTATACATGATTTATGAATAATATGAAGTAATAAGACTCTTGAGTTTACAATTTTTGCAATAATCTCATTTATTATTTGGATTGTCTTTGGTAAATTTCTATTGAGGGAAATTACATAAATTAACAATTAAAAACTATATATTTTATTAGATTATATTTATTCATTTATATTTTAATTAAAAGTAACATTGATTTCTCTTTGGTATGTAAATGTATAAATAAAATATCTTTTATAGAAAAGAATCCTTGTTTCCTCTCTGGGCAATAGAGTTTTCATTTCATGTCCATATCATCTTCAAAATATTTTCAATAGTGATTTTAATATTCTATAAGTATATCATAAATTCCTTTTTTCCAGATTTGGTTTTCTTTAATGTTTTTAAAACTTTTTATTATTTTCATTTTCTGATTGATGTACCTTTTTCCATATTTGTATATAGAATATTTGTTTTGACCTATCCAAAATGAATTGTTTTTTCTATATTATTGAGTAAACATGGAATTTATTATTTATTTTAATGTTTATATGGTTATTTTTGAAGAATTTATTTACCTAATATTATGGAAATTTTTGTTTGTAAATAATTTATTTGAAAAAAATATATATTTTTTCTTCAAAAAAAAATATCTACTAAACTTTTAGTGGTATATCTTTTAATGGAAAAGTATAATTATATTAATTATTCTTTATTAGGGATATATTACAAAGACACCATTTTTATTCATTGTTTGAATGGTTTATGATTATGATAAATATATATTTATGAAGCCATTTTCATTCCTAAGGATAAATCATTGAAGAATTGATGAATTATTTCTTGATCTCGTGACATACATAAGAGTGATTTATTTGATGGGTGGGTTCATTATTACCCTCAGTGAATAAGAAATATAGGGATGTCTCATGGGATATAAATTTTATGTTTGACCAAAATATCATGTTCACGACATTATTAGTGGAAAATATTCCATTTCCATATGTTTGTTTGTGGACATGTATTGATATCCATCAGTTTTTGTGAGGACTTAATTTTATATTCTCATACCCTGTTTCTCATGTATGATCATTGATTTATATCTTCTATATTTACCCTTAATGATTAGAGTGTCTCACCATTTCATCTATTTCAATTAATCTAGTTTATGAATAATTTTTTTAAGTAGGGTTTGTCTATGTTAAATACAAAGATAAATGTACTTTTTGGTTGATGTTCAATATACTTTATGAAATAATATATTTATATATCTAGTATCAAATTAAAATAAATCATTACAATTTGGGGAGTTTTAAATTGTTTTATTTTTTTAATATGAATCTAAAATTATTTAATATTTATGTATGTTATTTATGGATCACCTCAAGTAGTGTGGGTTCAATTATGGTTCCCTGGTGGAGCAAGAGGACATGGTCACACTGTGATCATTGTTTATGGGAGGTCAGACTCCAAGACATTGTGGTTTTAATATGGTCAGAAACTAGGAGGATAAAGGCATATGGATCCACAGTAATTGATTTTTCGGGTATTCATAAGTAAAGGGAATTAATATACCAAACTCTAGGATTATGTGAATTTGTATGAGGATCTTTGTCACTAAGAGGTTTGGAACTGATAGGGCATGGGGATTCAAGGTTCGAGGGAAATGGGATCTCATGGGCCAAGATGCTGAATGTTGATATAATATTTTTAAATGAGAGGATGGTAAATCGGTATCTTTTTTAGCTAATTTAAGGAATCTAAATGAGGAAGACCTTTGGGAATCTGTTACAAAAAACATCAACCTATAAAAATTTACACTCCAAAAATTATTACAAGAATAAATTAAAGATCCATTTTCATAACTTATAATGAATGGTAGATTTTTATTTTATAAAGATATTATATTAGTAAACGATTTAGTTTTTTATCTATTAACACCGAGTCTGAGTTTACCACATCAATTGAAAATAATTTTTCTTTGGAATTATTTTATTTCAAATTTAATTTTCACATTCTTCAACCAATTTAATTTTCTTCCAAATTTATGTTAAATTTTTTTTTCTAAAATTACATATCATTTTTTTTATTTGAATGATATTTTTTATAATTATATTGACACCGCAGCTTATAATAATTATTTTAATTTTAGTTATGTTGAATTTTTTTTTGATTCTAATGTCCATTTCCATTAAACAAAGATATTACTTCTAAAATATCTTTTTCTAAAAATTTCACCTTAGATTTGGTTATACTTTCCTAATTTTTATTTAATTTTTTCTTTACTAAAATATGAAATGTATTTTCTTATTATGATATATATATTTATTTCCAAATTATATATTTATTATTTAATAATATTTTCTTTAAAAATATGAAATTTTTCCATTTCAAACATTGTATATATGGGAAATACATTTTATTTTAAATATTTTTATATATACTATTTATACATTGCAGTTCCACTAAAAAGGATTTGGTAATGTCCCATATTAAATAACAAATATGTAATTGAATTAAATGATTGTTTCTTTTAGTTTTATAATTTGGGGGAAATTATTATATTCTTATTTATTATTTTGAGATAATTATACCACCACACTATTTTGTGAATATTGAATTCTTTAACTATTGGTTGGTCTATTTTAACATTATTGTTGTTTACATGTTATTAATTTCTCAAAATAATTATCTATAATATATAGAAATTTTGAAATTTTATATATCCATTTGACATATAAATTAAACTATAAAAAATTATTATTAATCATTACATAAATAAACATATTAATAGAATATAATATGGTTTTTATTCTTTCATCAATCCATCCGAAATTTCTTCAACAAATTTATTATTATTGAGGCATTAAAATAACATGAAAAATTTTAAATATATTATAGATCTATTTAATTAGTTTCTTTTATAAAAAAAATAGATATTGAAACCCAAATAGATTCAAAATTACTGTATATTGTCTATGTATTTGATAGTTTTTTTTGAAAAATAAATGTATGAGTTATTATGTTATTATATGGGGATATAAGTATGTTAAATAAAAATATCAAATATATATTAATAAAAAATCTATTTATAAAATTATTTTTCATAGAACATAAGGGATAATATGATGAACACACACAATGTTTTGTATTAAAATATTTCTTGTTTTCATTATTATATATTTTTCTAAAAGTATTTTTTAAATAGATTACAGTAAACAAAAAATGGAAACATTCACATTATCTTTATCCATTTGTTCAATTTAAATTTCATATTTTGTTTAAAATTTTTTTTACATAAAAAATTATATCTTTATTTAATATTTTTTTCTTCTATTTAATATTTGATCCCAAAATGGGTGAAAATATATTTATTATATTAAGATATATTTTTAAGTTAAAAAAGTTTTTAATTTTTTAGCATTTATGTGTTTATAGTTTTTATATAAATTTGTTCAAATATATATCAAAATATTTTCTTCATCTATTATGATTTATTTCATAATAATTGGTCCATTTTAATGTTTTTTAATTAAAATTTTAATTTTTTCAATAATTATATTAATATGTGTTTTTATTTTGGAAACATGTTTTGAGTGGTTGAGTAGCATTCAATTTTTATATTTTTTTATGCCACAAAGTGAATATAATCTTTTTCAAAAAAAATTTCTGAATTTCAATTTTATTTTATTGAATATATTCTTATTTCAATTAATAAATATGACCATGGTTAATTTTCTCTAAATTTATTTTATTTTAAAAAATTCAATTTTCAATTTAAATTAATAAATTTTTGGTCATATATTATAAATTTGGGATTTTTTTAACCTGAAATGAGTATAGTTCTTTTATTTAGAATTTTTTAATATAATTATTATGATTCTAGATTTTTTAAAATTTATTTTCTTCTTGATGGGTATAAAATCCTTTATTTTTATTCATTTAATATATATCTAGTGATTTTGGGATATTTTGTGTATACATGAAATATTTATATCTATATTTCTCTATATGTGGGTGTGTTATTTTCATAGTATTATTATTCATTTTATTATGCAAAACCACTATTTTTATTTATTTTATTGATAATTTCATCTGTAACTTCCATCGATTGAGAATTCATTATCCCAAATATTGAGTTATTTTGAAGGTAAATGTTCTCAAACCATGTGAAGAATAGAATATTTTTGCACATATTTTTTTAAATTTTTTAGTGTTGGTGCTTAATAGTTTTATTTATTTGCATGAAGAATAGATAATTTTTTTCTCTTTTTTATTTTCTTCAAATATATTTTAATTTTTTAGTAAATACATTCAAATAAAAAACTATTGATTTAAATATATGTAATGTTTATTAATTAATTGAGTAAATTTTAATGAAATTTAGAAATACTATTTTTTTATTATATCATTTTAAGGGATCAATTATTAATATTTAAATCTGAAATATTTTTTATCATAGACTATGTAAGAGGAATTTCAAGATCAGAATATATATTTCAAGTCTATTTAGCTAACAAGAACTGTTTAAACCACTTATACATAAATTGGAATATCTTGGAAACAATAAACTAGCCATATCTAATGGATTAATATAGAAACCATGAAGTAATATTGGTTTAATTCTTATCAAACCCTCAACTCTACTCCCTTATTTTCATTAACATCATCTATTTAATAAAAAAATAACCTTAAAGGTCAATATGGGACGGTAAAATTGTGTGAAGATAAATGTTTTTTTCAAAATCATGATTATATTATGGAAGATATATACTAAATTTTTAGGTGAATATCATAAACAATAACCATGAAGAATAATTTTTAGTGGTCAATGTGTGTAAATATTATTCACGTTGTGGAGATCATGGATCATTTATTTATGATAACTAATAGAATTGGTCATTTAATATAATAAATAAAATAAAAAATATTTTGTAAAACATCATAACACTATGAAATATGATTCTATTTTTAAGAAGAAATAATTAATCTGGCTAATAAATATAATTTATAATTTCAATTGATTATGGAAAACATTATAGATTTGAATTATAAATTAAATGAATAAGTAAAAAATATGGATTGAGTTAAAATGTAAAATTTTTATAAGAACATTAAAATTTGGAAGGTTTTATTAGATTATAATAGATTTTTTTATTTATCTTGGATGGGTGGAACCAATCTTGTTAATTACTAATAATCATTTCAAGATTCATTATTAAAATTAAAATTATATATCTATTCAATATTGTTCTTATCTTGAATCAATTTTGTAAGCCTCATTTTAATAGGAAATCACTGTGAAGTTATGTTTTTTATGATTTTCATTATCATTGATGGAGAATATTCTTCCGTATTTTAAGTGTTCCATGATGTAATTTGGTGAAGGATCTCCATGATGACACATGAGGTTCTCCATTCTTTCCTTTTTTTGTTAGATAATCTTCATAATTCATAGTGGTAATCCCTATCAGTATTTGGTATAGAATATTAATGTGAGTATAGTTCCTCCATGTTTGAAATCAATGGAGCATCTTCTTGAGGAATATGGGCCAACCTATTTTTCTTTAGTAATGATTTAATTGGGTGTAGAATCCCCAGGAAGAGTGAGGGTCCTCCATGTGATATATTAGTAGAGAATATCTTTTATGAGATGGGATCTTCCATGTTATCATTTTTTGGATAATCTCCTAGACATGTGGTGTTCCCCCATGTGATAAATTTGATAATGGTTTCACCCATTTGTCATAAATATTGATGAAAAGAGTTTTTTTGTTGAAAATATTTTCTTTAGTGAATTTGATAAGATGAATCTTAATAATTTTATATCTTATGGAGATGATTTTTTAGAGGCTTTTATATTTTATATTTAAAAATAATAATAATAATAATAATAATAATAACACACAATGTGTGAATGCACTAGAATGTCTGTATATGTTTAAAAATTTTAAAAATCAGGAAAAAATATTTCTCCGACATAATTTTCCTTATTTATGATTGAATAATATTAACATTTAATCCATATGATAGTTATTTGAGACAAACAAATACAACAATTTGGAAATTTGGTGTGAAAAAAAAGTGGATATAATTATTTTTAATGAAAAATTAAATTCATCAAATATTTGTTTTATAATTATTAATTATAATTCTGAATTTTTGTATCCATTAGTAAAATTAATATTTAAAATTGGTGGAGAAAATTTACTTAAAAACCGTGATTAATCTTTTTTGAATTATAATAAATCATTTTTTGTGATGTCTATTTTTATTGTAAGAATATTATAATTTTTTTAAAATATATATAGTGATAATTTTGATATATATTTTGAATAAAATATTATTTTAAAAATTCATCAAAAATATATTAAAAATAATATCCTCGAGTAAATGGTAATTTAAAAAAACACAACCCATCTAGAAGTAAACATTAAAAGCGGTTTCAAAATGTGTTAAATAATGAGAAACATTATACACATCCCTCAATATATGAGATAAGTGAAGACACGTTGAGCTCACAAAAATCTGCAAAATTATTTCCAACATTAGAACAATTGATTCAAGGAATTCCTAACTAGGAATTTTATTATTAATCGTTGTGTGGATAGTTTATTTGATGATAATTTTCTTCCATTCTTGATTTCTAGAAAACTATAAATCCTTAAAAATTATATATTCTTAACCAAAAAATAGGGTCATACATTCAAAAATAGTATAACAACCCATATGTATATTTCATTTTATTTCATTAAATTTAATATATTGATCCATATAATATAACAACATAATATCAATATATATTTCCTTTGTTAAATTGGGTACACAAACCCTTAAATTCAAATAAAATAAAAAAATTATTTAGAACTATATAATGTGTTCCTAGTATCCTTTGAACACTTAATAATACATAGGATAACCTAGGGACATACATAAGAAAAGGGGTGAGATATATAGCTTGTTATGTGATTAATAATATTCTAGTATGATAAAAAAGAATACATTTTTCTGAAGAGGTATATCATGATAACATATAGATATAATAACCACACATACTCCCATGGATGAATGGAAATAAAAAATGACATCATAAAATCATGGTATCATATGAATGTGGAATAAATATAAAATGTGATATCATAAGAATACGTTGTGGCTTACAACTAATACGTAAAAATATATTATGCTTAGGATAAAAACCCATTCACCATAAATAGTATATGAGGATATGAAAAAATTATCATATGTATTAGACTGTTATCGTTGTGAACTCCTCATATGTCTAACATTATGAGTTTAACAAAAATTATATATCAAAAAAACACATTTCATAATTTAAATCCCAACATTGAGGAATGTGATTTTAGTACATGGAAGACCCATATAAATAAAGGATATTTATATCTAGGTGAATACTGATGAATAAAAAAAGTGTTGAGTATTTACAACACAATGTAGTATGGCATGGACAATTAAGGGATAATTTAGGTAGCATAATGGGATTACATAAAAAGAAATTATAAGTGATTAATGGTAGAGAATGGAATTGTGGGATTAATAGAGATTAATTTTGATAGTAAGGGATAATTATGAACATATAAAAATGTATCCTGTTAGAAATAAAAATACTTATAACAAAAGGATGTTCTTGAATTGAAAAGATGAGGGAGAGAACACTTACCTTAATAGGCCTCTGCTTAAAAATGAGGGAGTAAAAATAGAAACTTACAAACTACTTTGGAAGTCACTAGGGAAGGAAAATGAGAATAAATTAATGATTCATGTAATTTTAGGGATGTGTGATGGGATAATGGGTGTATATTTATAGAAATAAAATGGTGGTTGTTTATTAATTTCCAAACATAGTCCTTGCACACATCATTAATGAAAACTAAAAAGAAAATTGATTTCATAGGTTTTATCCCATTTTATTTTCCTAAGATGATTTATTTGAATATTGTTATTTTTTAATAAATAGAATCCTCAAATAATATTAATAATTATTTATGTGTGATAAAAATAAACAATGGATTGTTTTTTAAAATCATACAACATCCTTTAGGTTTTGAAAGTTTATTTATATGTTTGGAAAGTTAATATTCATTATAATATCATGTTTTAATGTAAAACACTATTTTATGTTGATAAAAACATTATATAATTTATTAAGTCACATAGGATAGTAAGATCTTGTAATTCACATCATATATTCAAGTCCAATTAAATTTTTTACCAAAAAAATATGTTATCTCGAAACATTATGAAGAAAAACCATTGGATAATTTTGATTTGAAGATTTTAAAAATCAAATTTATTTTATAAAAATATTTTTATAAATATTTTTATTTAATCTTTTATATAAAAAATTTGTCTTTATTGAGAAATAATATTTTTAATGACATAATCAACATTCCGATCCTTATGAAAAGTACATGGGAGGTTAAAAAATATTATATTTTATATTTTAATAAAAAAGTTTTTTATGATATCATTTTATGAAAATAAATTTTATTTAATATTCTAACTATTATCATAAAACTGTATTTTATTTGAAATTATATATTTTCCCACAATACAATTATGGTTTTTTTGTATCCAAAAATATGTTAATGGTATTAATATTGTATTCATGTGTGTTTTATCAAGTAAAATAGTAATAATAATGACACTGAAGAAACCACTATTTCATTTCTAAAAATAGAATTATAACATTACTAATATTGATTGTCAAATAAATTTTATTTTCTCAAATAGTTAAATAAAGTGACATCATTGTGTTTTAAACTATACTATGTTAATAATGTTTTCACATATATTTAATGGAAATTTAATATATAAATTTTTGGGTCATTTCATTTTTCCTTCGTTCATAAATATCACCCTATAAATTATATTTCATTCTATATAAATGATAAGGGTACTTATTCTTTATTTCATAGTTTGGTTCCCATGATTCTTCTAAAAAAATATGGTTTGAAAACAATAATTCGACTGGTTGAGTATTCCTATTTCGTATAACTTTTTTTATATAATACAAGATCATCACCGTCTTCTCCTCTTTGGATGTATCATTATCTAATAGTAAAACCTATGGATTTGGTATATTTGAAAGATCATTTATATGATTCTTCAATAAGGATACGTGGAAGACATCATTTACTTGAGAAAGGTTATGGGATAGTGCTATTTGATAGGCTAATATCTGATGAGATAAAGAATCCTGAATGGACTGATGTTTTCAGGAAATAGAGCTCCCTTCTTACCAAACCTCGGGAATTTATTCCATCATTATAGATGAACTAACACTTTATCTCCCACTATAAAACCAATGTATTGTTGGTGACTATGGTCGTATATTTTAAGTAAAATTATTGTTCATTTCATATAATGATGAATTTTTATAACTTTATATTTCATCTCTTGGAAAATATTGGTTTCACTACTAAAAATGCAGGATTTCCCAATGGTTATGAACTGTTGGGAAAGTCTATAGAATCATTGGTATATATTATACCTACGGTTCTGAAAACCGTAGGGAAGTAATCTATTGGGAAAGATTTTCCCAACTGTTTACAGTGAACCGTTGGGATAGGTTAGAAAAAATTAACCTATCCCAACGGTTGTGCCAAACCATTGGGATAGTTTATTCCAACGGTTTGGCTGGAATCGTTGGGAAAACCAAGCAGACGGCTTCTTTCCCAATAGTTCATTGAACCGTTGGTAGAAAAATATATAGAGAGGCTATGCAAACGGTTTCAAACCATTGGCAGAGCCTATGCTGTGCCAATTGCAGAGCAGCCCGCAATTTTCAGAGCAACTACCCTCTCATTTTTGTGCAATTTTCACAGCATCCAATCCATTCCTTCTCATTTTCAATCATTTCCAATTATTGTACATGCAATAATCCAACACATACATATACAATTGTTATACCTGCAATAACCAACTAACACATACATAAAGAGAAAAATTCATACACATTTAACATATAAGGCATCCATAAACTATACACATCCAGAATTAAATCATAATTCATAACGTAATTATAAACATACATAATTCATTTAGAATTCAATTTAATATTAAATGACAATTCTATGTGGAATCTGGAATTCAATTCAAAATTTGATCGGTTTTTCATATACCATATGTTTTTACTAGAAATGATGTCTATTTTAAACAAAATACATAGACTTGGAGTGATACCAGCCACACCGTGCCTTGGATTGAGGCGAGGATAACTTGTACACATCACAAATGACCCACAGATAGTTTTCCTAAAGTATCAACATATTCCGAAAGCTTTTGGTTGGTTTTCCGTACTGCAGTTGTTGTTTTCACATAAAATTAAGTTATTTTTAAATAAAAGAGATAAACATTTAATGGTTCTGGCCACACCGCGCAACAGATTGAGGTGGGGTCGACTCGTACACATCACAAATGACCCATAGATCGTTGTGCTAAAATATCAAAAAATAAGAATCCATTTGGTCAGTTTTCCATATGTACATAAAATGTTGTCCATTTTAAACATAAGAGAGACACTTTGGGTGGTACCGGCCACACCACGACTTGGATTGAGGCACGGTTGGCTCGTACACATAACATATGACCCATGGATCGTTGTCCTAAAGTTTCAATAGATTCTGAATGAGTTTGTTCAGTTTTTCGTATGCCAATTGATCTTTTCACTTATAATCCTGTCCATTTTAAACAAAAGAGACACAGTTAGAGTGGTACCAGCCACACCACATCTCGTATTTAGACTGGGTTGACTCATACATGTCTCAAATGACCCATGGATCTTTTTCCTAATGTATCAACACAATCTGAATGTGTTTGGTCGGTTTTCGGTATTTCAGTTGATGTTTTCACTTAAAATAATGTCCTTTTAAAACAAAAGACAGAAACATTGAGTGGTACCGGCCACACCGTGTCTCATATTGAGGAGGGGGTTATTCGTACATGTCAAATATGACCCATGGATCGTTGTTCTAAGGTATCAACACAATCATAATTCGTTTGTTCAGTTTTTCTTATGTACTTAAAATGTTATCCATTTTAAACAAAAGAGAGACACTTAGAGTGATCCATGCAACACCATGTCTCGGATTGAGGGGGGTTGACTCATAAACATCACATATGACCCATGGATCATTTCCCTAAAGCATCAACACATTTCAAATGCGTTTGGTCAATTTTTTGTATGTCAGTTGTTGTTTTCACTTAAAATGATGTCCATTTTAAATGAAAGAGAGACAATATGAATGCTGTCGGCCACACCGCACCTCGGATTGAGGTGAGGTTGACTCGTACACATCACATATGACCCATGGATCGTTGTGATAAAGTATCAACACAATTATAATCCGTTTTTCGGTTTTCCGTATCCAAGTTGTTGTTTTAACTTAAAATAAAGTCCATTTTAAACAAAAGAGAGACACTTTGAGAGGTTTCGGCCACACCACGCCTCTTATGGAAGAGAGGATGAATCGTACATGTCACATATGACCCATGGATCTTTCTCCTAATGTTCAATGGAAACAGAATGCATTTGGTCTATTTTCCATAGGTACTTAAAATGTTGTCCATTTTAAACAAAGGAGAGACAGTTAGAGTGATCTATGCCACACTGCATCTCATATTGAGCTCAGGTTGGCTCGTACACATCACATATGACCCATGGATCGGTGTGATAAATTACAAACAGAATCTGAATGTGTTAGTTCAGTTTTTCGTATGCCAGTTGTTCTTTTCACTTATAACGCTGTCTAGTTTAAACAAAAGAGACACAGTTAGAGTGGTATCGGCCACACAACACCTCAGATTTAGATGGAGTTGACTCGTACACATCTCAAATAACACATGGATAATTTTCCTAAAGTATCAACACAATATGAATGTGTTTGGTTGGTTTCCCATATGCCAGTTGATGTTTTCACTTAAAATGATGTCCTTTTGAAACAAAAGAGAGACACATAGAGTGGTTCCAGCCACACCACACCTCGAATTGAGGCGGGGTTGACTCTTACACATCACATATGACCCACAGATCGTTTTTCTAAATCATCAACACATTTAGAATGTGTTTGGTCAGTTATTCATATGTCAGTCCTTGTTTTCACTTAAAACGATGTCCATTTTAAATAAAAGAGAGACACTATGAATGGTGTCGGCTAGACCACACCTCGTATTGAGGTATGTTTGAATCGTTCATGTCACATATGACCCATGAATCATTGTGCTAAAGTATCAACACAATCAGAATATATTCGGTTTGTTTTTCGTATGCTAGTTGTTGTTTTCACTTAAAATGAAGTCCATTTTAAACAAAAAAGAGACACTTTGAGTGGTGTCGGCAACACCGCACCTCGGATTGAGGCGAGGTTGACTCATACACGTCACATAGGATCCATGTATCGTTCTCCAAACGTTTCAATAGATAAATAATGTGTTTGGTCTGTTTTTCGTAAGTACTTAAAATGATGTCCATTTTAAACAAAAGTGAAACAGTAAGAGTGATCCCGACCACACCGTGACTCAGATTGATCCCGTGTTTGCTCGTACACATCACATATGACCCATGGATAGTTATGATAAATTATAAACAGAATTTGAATGTGTTTGGTCAGTTTTCTGTATGCCAGTTGTTCTTTTAACTTATAATCCTATCCATTTTAAACAAAAAAGACACAGTTAGAGTGCTATCGGCCACACCGCGCCTTGGATTTAGATGGGGTTGACTCGTACGCATCTAAAATGACCCACAGATTATTTTCCTAAATTATAAACACAATCTGAATGTGTTCGTTTGGTTTTCCATCTGCTAGTTGATGTTTTCACTTAAAATGATATCCTTTTGAAACAACAGAGAGACACATAGAGAGGTTCCAGCCACACCGCACCTCAGATTGAGGTTGGGTTGACTCGTACACGTCACATATGACCCATGGATCGTGTTCCTAAAGAATCAACACATTTTGAATGAGTTTGGACAGTTTTTCGTATGTCACTTGTTGTTTTCAATTAATATGATGTCCATTTTAAACAAAAGAGAGACACTATGAATGGTGTCGGACACACCGTACCTCAGATTGAGGAAGGGTTGACCTGTACATGTCACATATGTCCCATGGATCATTGTTATAATGTATAGACAAAATTAGAATCTATTTGGTCAGTCTTCCATATGCTAGTTTTTGTTTTCACTTAATATGATGTCCATTTTAAACAAAAGAGGGAACCTTTGAGTGGTTTCGGCGACACCGTGCCTCGGATTGAGGTGGGTTTGACTCATACACTTCACATATGACCCATGGATCGTTCTCCTAAAGTTATAATGGAAACTGAATGCGTTTGTTCGATTTTCCGTATGTACTTAAAATGTTGTCCATTTAAAAAAAAGAGAGACACTTAGAGAGATACCGACCACACCGCAACTCAGATTGATCCTGGGTTGGCTCATACATGTCACATATTACCTGTGGATCATTGTGATAAATTATCAACAGAATCCGAATTCATTTGGTCAGCCTTTTGTATGCCAGTTGTTCTTTTCATTTATAATTCTGTCCATTTTAAACAAAATAGACAGAGTTAGAGTGGTACCGGCCACACCGCGCCTCGGATTTATACGGGGTTGACTCTTACACATATCAAATGACCCGTGTATCATTATCCTAAAGTATCAACACAATCCGAATATGTTTGGTCGGTTTTCCGTATGCTAGTTGAGGTTTTCACTTAAAATGATATCCTTTTGAAACAAAAGAGAGACACTTAGAGTAGTGTCGGCCACACCGCACCTCGGATGGAGGCGGGGTTGACTCATACATGTCACATATGACCCATGGATTTTTTTCCTAAAACATTAACACATTTAGAATGCGTTTGGTCAGTTTTTCGTATGTTACTTGTTGTTTTAACTTTATATGGTGTCCATTTAAACAAAAGAGAGACACTATGAATGGTGTCAGCCACACCCCGCTGTGGATTGAGGCAAGGTTGACTTGTACACATCACATATAACCGATAGATCATTGTCCTAATGTATCGACCCAATAAGAATCCATTTGGTCGGTTTTCCGTATACTATTTGTTATTTTCATGTAAAATGTAGTCCATTTTAAACAAAAGAGAGACACATTGATTGGTGTTGGCCACACTGCTACTTGGATTGAGGCGAGGTTGACTCGTACACGCCACATATGACCCACGGATCTTTCTCCTAATGTTTCAATGGAAACCGATTACGTTTGGTCAGTTTTCCATAGGTACTTAAAATGTTGTCCATTTTAAACAAAAGAGAGACACATAGAGTGATCCCGCCCACACCGCGACTCGGATTGAGCCCGGGTTGGCTCGTACATGTCACATATGACCCATGGATCATTTTGATAAATTATAAATAGAATCCCAATGTGTTTTGTCAGTTTTCCTTATGTCAGTTGTTCTTTTCACATATAATCCTGTCCATTTTAAACAAAAGAGACACAGTTAGAGTGGTATCGGCCACACCGCACCTCGGATTTAGACGGGGCTGACTCGTACACATCTAAAATTACCCATGGATCATTTTCTTAAAGAATCAACACAATATGAATGCATTTGGTTGGTCTTCCATATGCCAATTGATTTTTTCACTTAAAATGATATCCTTTTGAAACAAAAGAGAGACACTTAGAGTGGTGCTAGCCACACCTTGCCTAGGAATGGGGAGGGGTTGACTCTTACACATCACATATGACCCATGGATCATTTTCCTAAATCCTAAACACATTTAGAATGCGTTTGGTCAGTTTTTCGTATGTCACTTGTTTTTTTCAAATAAAATGGTGTCCATTTTAAACAAAAGAGAGACACTATGACTGGTGCCGGCCACACCACAACTCTAATTGAGTTGGGGTTGACTTTCACACGTCGCATATGACCCATGTATTTTTGTGATAATGTATCGACAAATTTAGAATCCTTTGTTCGGTTTTCCGTATGAAAGTTGTTTTTTTCATTTAAAATGAAGTCCATTTTAAACAAAAGAGAGAAACTTTGAGTGGTGTCGGCCACACCACACCTCAGATTGAGGATAGGTTGACTTGTACATGTCACATATGACCCATGGATCATTCCCCTAATGTATCAATGGAAACTGAATGCATTTGGTTAGTTTCCATATGTACATAAAATGTTGTCCATTTTAAACAAAAGAGAGACACTTAGAGTGATCCTGGATACACCACGACTCTGATTGAGCCCGGGTTGGCTCGTACACATCACATATGACCCATGGATCATTTTGGTAAATTATCAATAGATTAAAAATGAGTTTGGTCGGTTTTCCGTATGCTAGTTGTTCTTTTCACTTATAATCATGTCCGTTATAAACAAAAGAGACATTATTAGAGTGGTATCGGCCACACCGCACCTCGGATTTAGACGGGGTTGACTCATACACTTCTCAAATGAATCATGGATCATTTTCCTAAAGTATCAACACAATCCGAAAGAGTTTGGTCAGTTTTATGTATGCCAGTTGATGTTTTCACTTAAAATGATTTCCTTGTGAAACAAAAGAGAGACACCTAGAGTGGTTTCAGCCACACCACGCCTTGGATTAAGGTGGGTTTGACTCGTGAACATCACATAGGACCCATGGATCACTTTTCTAAAGTATCAACACATGTAGAATGCGTTTGGACAGCTTTTCGTATGTCACTTGTTGTTTTCACTAAAAATTGTGTCCATTTTAAATAAAAGAGAGACACTATGAATGGTGTCGGCCACACCGCTCCTCAAATTGAGGCAGGGTTGACTTGTACATGTCGCATATGACCCATGGATCATTTTTCTAATGTATCAATACAATCAGAATCCATTGGGTCGGTTTTACGTATGCTATTTGTTGTTTCCACTTAAAATAAATTCTATTTTAAACAATAGAGAGACACTTTGATTGGTGTCGGCCACACCGCACATCATATTGAGGTGAGGTTGATTCTTACATGTCACATATGAACCATGGATCTTTATCCTAAAGTTTAAATGGAAACCGAATGTGTTTGTTCAGTTTTCTTTATGTACTTAAAATGTTGTCCATTTTAAACAAAAGAGAGACACTTAGAGTGATACAAGCCACACCACGACTCTGATTGAGCCCACGTTTCCTCTTACACGTCACATATGACCCATGGATAGTTGTTATAAATTATCAACAGAATCTTAATGCGTTTGGTCGGCTTTTTGTATGGTAGCTATTCTTTTAACCTATAATCCTGTCCATTTTAAACAAAAGAGACACAGTCAGAGTGTTACCAGCCCCACCGCATCTCGGATTTAGATGGGGTTGACTCATACACGTCCCAAATGACCCATGGATAATTTTCCTAAAGTATCAACATAATCGGAATGTGTTTGGTAAGTTTTTCGTATTCCAGTTGATGTTGTCACTTAAAATGATATCCTTTTGAAACAAAAGATAGAAACATAGAGTGATGTCGGGCACACCGCACCTCGGATTGTGGCGGGGTTGACTCTTACACGTCACATATAATCCATGGATAATTTTCCTAAATCATCAACACATTTTGAATGCGTTTGGTCAGTTTTATGTATGTTAGTTGTTGTTTTCACTTAAAATGATGTCCATTTTAATCAAAAGAGAGACACTATGAATGGTGTCAGCCACACTGGGCCTCATATTGATGCGGTGTTTACTCATACACATCGCATAGGACCCATGGATCATTGTTCTAAAGTATCTACACAATCAGAATCTGTTTGGTCAGTTTTCCTTATGTCATTTGTTGTTTTCACTTAAAATGAAGTCCATTTTAAACAAAAGAGAGACACTTTGAGTGGTGTCAGCCACACTGCGCCTTGGATTGAGGCACAGTTGACTCTTACATGTGACATATGAACCATGGATCGTTTTCCTAATGTTTCAAAAGAATCCGATTGTGTTCGGTCAATTTTCCGTATTCTAGTTGTTGTTATCAATTAAAACAAAGTCCATTTCAAACAAGGCATAACTCACATAACCGGAAGAATGTACAACAAGACTTTGTATTCAAATTCATGTATATCATCACATGAATTTGATGAGCTTGAGCTAATAATCTTTCCAAGACATTCATATAATTAAACACATACAAAAATGGAATAATCCTAAATAACATTGCATGATCAGAGAAATAAAAAAAGCATATGAAATCAAGGAGGGTGGGGGATATATGGGGGCTGTCCGGGGGGGTTGTCTGGGGGCTGTCTGGGGGTGTCCGGTGGGATGTCTGAGGACCAAGGAGGAGGGTGGGAAGGTCTGTGGGGGGGGGGCTGTCTGAGGGGTGTTCGGGGGGCTGTCCGGGGGTGTTTGGGGGGCTGTCTGGGGGGGATATCTAGGGTTCAAGGAGGATGGTGGGGGGTTGTCTAGGGTCCAAGAAGGAGGGGTCCTATCCAGGGAGTACCCAAACACAAAAAAGTCTATAAACATGCTCAAGACTCACCACAACCACTAAAATATTACAACATCCATGAAAATAGACAATATTTAAAAATAACTCCACTCCAATACTATACTACGGGTCTAGATAAAACCAACAACAAAAAAAGATTAAACATCAAATCTGAGTAATATTAGTAAAAAATGTAATAGATCAATTTGTCCTACATCACCATCACCATCATCACCACCATCATCACCCTCTTCGCCGTCCCCATCATCGTCCTCTCCCTCCTCACCACCCTCCTCCTCTCCCTCACCCTCCGCCTCGCCCTCGCCATCCGCCTTTCCCTCCTCCTCTCCCTCCTCTTCCGCATCAGACTCCTCGCCATCATCATCATCAGGCTAGACATAATCTTTATAACCACTATAACTTCCTACCGGTGCACCATATATAGAACGTATCGATGACATATATTCATAAAATGTTGGGTTGGCATCTGGTGGAAGTTTTGGACGTAGAACATCAATAAATTTCATAAATTCACTATTTTACCTAGCAGAATGTTCTGCCGTCTCTGTGGCCCTTTTCTCAGCCTGTTCTTTATGTTACCTAACATGATGCATCTCGGTGGCACTACAAATTGTACCTGAGGAGGTCCAATACCTCATCTAGGCTATCCTTGGTCGGCAATGTACCCTCCCAGGATGCTCCTCTCCCAACAACTGATGTTATTGATCAGTTGGCCCAAAATTGTCTGGTTATTGGACATTGAAAGCCTCTAAAGCATCCTATTACAAATATAAATATATTATCAAGTTACAAAATAGGTATTAAAATATAAAATCAACAGATTAAAACTTATAATCTGCTGCTGAGTCGCTTCGTTGATGGAACTTCAATCTTAATTACGTCTACTAGAGCAAAACAGTTTTCCTCAAGGCACACGTACTTCAATATTATGTATTTGTCTCTACAATGACAATGAAAACTAAAGTTATATGAAAACTTTATCAAACAATTAAATAATTGAAGAAACAAAAGAAATTGTAAATCGTAAATAAAACTTATAATCAATTGGCATACCTGCTTCCTCTCATGATCTGGCATCGTAGTACGTCCTAGTGTGTGGAGGTATTTTTTTGCATCGATTTTTTTTATTTTTTCCAAATGATTCCTATATAAAATTAGATAATGAAAATGATAATATTATTTCAAAACATGAAAGTTATTATTTAAATACCTCAAATGTAATTGATACCATAAACTGGGTAGTTGTCCAATGAGTAATAATCTGACGATACTGCTCTATAGGAAAATCATCCATGACTGGTACAACCTCTAACATAGTGCCAAGTCTAGCACTCTAGCCAATATACAACTCATTCTTGTAGTCTCTCCAAATATTTCCTAAATTATTTAGACATTCTAGTCGTGCACCCTCACCATCGGGAAAATTAAATCAAAACTGACATAAAAATATTAATTCATATAAATAAAAAAATAATTCATGGCATTAAATACAACAAATTTTTTTACCCATATCTCTACCCAAGCCCTATCCTTGACCTCATGTGGCAAATGTCTCCATGATAGAGGGATGAAGGGAATGATGTTGGAGTATTTGGAAAGCATCGTGAAAAAACTTCGACATTTCTACCTTGTTTTCTCAACCATTTGGCTGTCTTCATTGTAATCCACTATAACCTGTGTGCGGCGGTTCCACACTGAACACATGCGTGTATGCACCCACCCCCGTCTCCTATCAGTAGATGTATCTGTCATGAAATAAAAACAAATATTTTATCAAAATAGGATATAATGAAAATAAGTATTCCTATAAAAATATGTTAGGGTTCTATAAATATACATGTTCCTGTCTGATCTCTGAGCGCCGCTGGATCCACAGAAACTGATGGAACACCCAGTGGTGGAACAGGAGTCGAAGACGATGGAATATAGAAGTTTAGAGAGACAAAAGTAGAAGGAAAATAATATGGGATAGCTGTATGACTAGATTCTAACTGCGGAGTGGGAATCATCATGGGATATGAAAATGATGGGCCAGAAGATGCAAAAGGTGGTGAAAACATGGGAGGCCTAAATATCCCGTGTCTCCATAATGACACATCAGGATCCTAATGAGTGAAGGATGACATGTCAGTGGGAGGCGCATGGTCTAGTCGGGTACGCAAAGCTGCTCGCCCACCTCTAGTATGAAGCCACCTAATATCACTTGCCTGATTACTAGGACTAGTACTAGGCTCCTCGTCGAATAACTATCAACGTATAGGTGGATCCTACAAAAATGTTTCCAAAAAAATGAATCACATAACATTATATTTTCTTTACATATATATATATGAAATAAAGTGCCCACTATAGGCACTAATGGTGGAACACCCATCTCCACCATTCAACGATTGTTCTCCATCATTTTTTTCCTTCGCCTCTCTTCAATTGGCTGCATTTCCTAGTTTTCAAAACAAATATGTAAATAATTAGAAAAAGGAAACTAATGTGAAACCCAAAAAACTAAATATATGAGGGAATAGGGGGATTCATTGGTAATTTATCTATCAATTGTTTTAGAAGATCTTGAATGGATTTAATAAATCATACAAGTTGTAATGTTCACCATGTTAGAAATATTGTTTGACTATGTTTGAATACAGTTCCATTCCAAATTAGAAAATGAAATTCAAATAAAACTGCAACCAAAAAACATTGAAAATTCACATAACAGTCAAGTCAACAAAAACATATTTGTCATCAATACTAAATCAATTTGAATATTACCAACCATAAAAACCCAACTATAGGTAAACCAAACGAATTGAGAATAGGGATGAATGATTCTATATGTTTTCATCCACAACTTCAGGTTCACAATCAACTCTGACAATTGAGCTATTAGAGTCGTCAAAAGAAATAAATGTATTGGTTACAATGGCACTAGGGACAATTTTAATTCCATCATCGCCATCATCTAAAATATTTCTTGGAATTGCTTCAAGTTTGACACCAAATTCAGGTCAAATTTGGTCTTTAACATAAAAAATTGTTTATCCATTTATGCCAACACATATAGTTCTTCGGTAGTAAGAGTGTGAGTAATATTAATTACTCAAAATCCACAATCATCAATTAATTTTCCCTGTCACGTCATCGAATCAAACCAATGGCATTTCATCATTCTAAATCATCCATGAGAGTAATAATCCAATATTATTATTTTCTCAACGACTCCATAATAATCCACATTTTTAAATCGCGGTCTACTATCTGATGTACTGGCATAACAATATGTTGTGGCATTAACCATATCACCATCATGTTGTGTTCTCATGTTTTTTTCTAATTCAATGACAATAAATTTGTACCCATTGATAACAATTGATTTACAGTCACGAACCACGGTATTAGGACCAAAATCCAAAGCTCTTATTTCCTTAGAGACAGAGTCAGCAGAAAAACTCAATACCTATAGTATAAATGACTATTAAACTTATTTAAATATTGATATAATTATTTTAAACAGTAATATTTTTACCTTCTATTTTAACCAAGCAGAAAACTCTTTATTATGCGAAGTCTCTCTCCTTCTCAACGATAAAGAACGATACTTACTATTTATCATTGTTTTATATTCCCGGTAGATAAAAAATATGAATAGTTTACTTATATATATATATAAGATATAAATATTCAATTTAGATACCTGATATAGTTATCAAACAAATCACAGTTGAACAAAACCGTGCTATGTGGCATCTCCCGCTCTTCATGGCATAATGTCTTCAATGCATATGATCCTGGAATTCTTCCTGTTTGAGGAAGTGATGGAAAACTGGGTTTAATTTTCTCATAATATTCTTCTTTATTTATCATTGTTATGTTCATTATTTTAGTAAGATCAGACAAATACATTGAGCAGAAATCCATACATTCTTGAGGCAAGTAATAGTTCACGATAGAACCTTCGTGATGATTCCTATTTCGGACATAAGACTTTAATGTGTACATATTTATTTCAGTTGGATACATCAAAAAAAAGTAAACAGGTCCTCTGAGATGTATTTCAGTGGGAATATGGACAATCAGATGCAGCATCAATGTGAAAAATGATGGAGGAAATATTTTCTCAAACTCAAACAAAATTAATGGGGCATCTGTCAACATTTTTTACAAGAAATACATGGAAAAATTCTTAGCAAAAATATCTCTAAACAAATGGAAAAACTAAATAACAGTCACCCTTACATTATT
Source organism: Viscum album (assembly GCA_963277665.1). NCBI lineage: Eukaryota > Viridiplantae > Streptophyta > Magnoliopsida > Santalales > Viscaceae > Viscum > Viscum album. The sequence goes on along the minus strand of OY728159.1, from coordinate 593,678,249 downwards.
GGAAAAAAGATGACGGATTGCTATTGGAAGCAAATCATGCAGTAGAACGTGATAATCGTGAATCTTCAAAGATTTTAGCTTCAACTCTCTTCTGTTGAACCGTTTAGATATGTTTCTTGAATAGCCATTAGTAACTCTAATAGTCTCTAATACTTACAGAAATTGTTTTTTTCGTAGGTTTCATCACATAAGAATCACATGAAAGTTGCCATTTATTTTCATTGATACACACCGGATGAAATTCTGGTCTGATGCCCCAATCCACCAAGTCACGTTGAGATCGTAAATCATATTTTATCTTCCCCGTGACATTTAGAAGAACCAAAAGCAAAATTTCACATATATTGTTTTACATATGCATTACATTTTAGAAATGACGTAACAAATTTTTTGACCAATAATACAAATCAAAAAATATTATCCTCTTCCTCCAATTATAACAGGTTTTAGTGGAAACATTCTTTCTCTTTCCAGATTTCATTTGACCCTTCCTGAATGAAAAACTAAAATCTTTCAATTCATTAACCACATCGATTCCAGACCCACGCTGAGGTGGATCATCGGTATCTATGGTATTATCAAATCTTCGATGATTCATTCTATATGGATGATCATTGGGAAAGAATATTCGATGTCCCATAAAACTGAAACTACAATGATGTTTCAGTCTTTTGGATCGTGTATTCTTCATACAAACTGGGCATGACATTTTTCCCTTTGTGCTACATCCAGACATCATTTCATAAGCTGAAAAATCATTGATCATCCACATAATCATAGAACGCATCTGAAATATGTCTTTCGAACATGCATCTTATGTGCGCACACCCACATCCCAAAGAAGATTCAACACTTTTATTAAAGGTTGCATTTATACATCAATATCAATGTTGGGATCAGAAGGACGTGATATGATTATACTCATGAAAGTGAATGGTTTTTTCATACACAACCATGGGGGAAGATTATAAATGTGTAACAAAACTGGCCATGTGTTTTGCGAAGTAAGCATCTTCCCAAACAGATTAAAACTGTTTCATGAAAGGCCCAGACTCACATTACGCACGTCAGTGAGAAAATCAGGATGTCGGGAATCAAATCTCTACCATGAAAATACATCTGCAGGATGAACCAACTCATCATTAGTCTTCTTTCTCTCAGTATCATGCCATCTCATTTTTATTGATCTTTCATCACACATAAAATGATTCTGGAGTCTGGGGATTAATGGAAAGTGCCACATTACTTTTTGTGGAATTCGGGATGGTGCTCAATTATATTTTGATATCCAGCGGAATGTGCCACATTTTATACAATCATTTCATTCAGCGGTTTCCTCCCAGAAAAAACAGCAATCTTTTGGCCAAGCATGATTTTTTTTTGAAAATCCAAGTTCCAAAACTAACTTCCATGCCATATAGTTTTTTTAGGGAATATCTACATCATCAGGAAGTAAATCCTTCAAGAGGGTAAGAATGTAATCAATTACTCTATTATAAATCCCATACATAGTTTTCCCATGAAACAATCAGATTGAAAATTCAAGCATTTTCATTTTATCGTATTGTCGATATACTCGAGTCGTGGCAGCATCTTTCAATTTTTCAATCTATCAATATCATCACATTCACTAGATGCATCAGCTATCCTCGTATCAAAGTCTTCTTGAGACAAAATCATTTCTTTTTCATGATTAAGAATAAACGGAAACCGATCATCTAACAAATTCTTCATTCTAGTCCTTTCGTTTCAATCATCACCAATTTGAGATTTCATTTTCTCCCCATTCTGATACCACACATAGTAGTTTTCTTGAAAACCATTTTTGGATATGTGGTAGCTGACTTCTTCACAGTTCAACCATGGTCTACCAAAACAATTGGAACATGGGAACTGTATGCGACCACTATCGGAAACATTGTGAAATGAAAAATCTATAAAACCGTACAAATTGTTTTGAAAATTTGTTGAGATCTGATCAGTTTCATACATCCATCTTTTATCCATTCTGTAAAAAGAATTTATATAATTCATTTTTTCATAAACAATTCAATATGATTGAACTTTAATAGAAAATACATTTAAGTAAATGATAAAGGAAGAAGTTTCTCATCGATGTAGTGAACTATTAAAATAATGTAAAGAACAAGTACTCATAAATTAAATTAAAATTTATTTATATTCTTTTTCATTAGGTCTATATGAGGCACATGCCTCACATCCCATTATGTGTTATAGGCATCCCAAATCATTCACTCATGTTCAATAACTCATTATAGGCACCTATGTGGCCATACCTTTCATTACCTAATTACTTCCCCAAGTCAAGCGCACCCGATGGGTGAATAAATTTTAGGCTTCTACACTAATAGGTTGTCCATGGCTTGTAATAAGATTTAATTTCATTAAGTATAGACAAAAACATTTATTTTTAAATTTGAGATTTATAATAAAGTATGGCAACGATAAAAACATTACTGAATTAAACTTGTGACTTATCTAACATTTTTATGGATTTCTACACATGCCAACATGGCAAGCGAAAAGCACCCTACACTCATAATAGTGAGTATTGGCCAATAAGGACACATAATATACAACGTACAATGAGAACCATATATAATTGACCCTACAGTTATATTAGTACAGTAATTTTAGGGGAAATGGAATATATGATCCTAGTTAACTGATGAATTAAAAAGCACATATTCGATATGTTGGACACTTTCTAAGGTAAGAAATCGTGTGAGGATGGGTTTATATCATTCAATTTATAACATGATATAGAGAATGAAGGCTTGAATTAATGACTAGAGTTCACTGATTAAATGAGGGTAGAGGTTTCATAAGTTGTGTAAACAGAATGATTAAATAAGGGTAGAGGTTTCATAAACTGTGCATGGTGGGTGAGTCTCAGGTGATTTAGAAACTAAAATAAATTCACATCATAGGTATCAATAAGAAACAACAGCATCAAAAGAAACTCCAAATAAAAAATGACTAAAAATATCAAACAATTTTTATGTTATCCCACCAAAAAATGATCACGAATGTCCCTATACATTTTCATACTTCCATAATTTATAGAGAGTTTGTAGTTATGAGCTTCATCCATCTGCACACCCTCCCCACCCCACTTGGATAGCCATACCCCCAACCCACATGGACAACCATGCCCCCCCCCACATGGAGACCCCTACCCCCACCCCACTTGGAAAACCCAGCCACCCCCCCCCACCACACCTGGACACCCCAACCCCCCACACCCCACTTGTAAAAACCAACCCCCCCCCCCCCCCTCAACCCACCTGGACAGCCCTACCGTCACCCCACTTAGACACCATGTCAACCGTTATACACACCATGTGAACCCTTATACACACCATGTGAACCCTTATTCCATATAGTCATTATTAAAACCATTAATAACAACTTATTAAACTACATCACTTGTCAAAGATAATCAAATTGAACATAAATCAATAATAATGTTGGATATATCAAGTAAATGAAGTCATACTATCTTACATCCTAAATGACCACCCACAACCATGATTAATGACCACAAAGATCTCTTTTTGGCCAAATCAAAAGTTTAAACAAAAACACATAATTGCAGAAAAGAAATTCATTTGTGTGAATAATAATAATCCCATGATCCTTGTGATATTTGAACCATGTAGTCATGATTTTTTAGATGAATTGGTATCCATGAAACCATATGAGAAACACGATTCAATACATGTGTTTTTCTGATTTCCCCAACCATTTTGAGGAACTCCAAATCAGTGAAAATGGTCATTGTGTTTTAAAAAGGTGATTGAATAACTCATGTATTATTTTTAAGGTAGAATGATTAATGGATATAATAGGAAAACTAATATTCACTAATATTTCGAATTTGACATTCTGTGAATTAGTTTTATGAAGAAGGAAGAAGTACTAATTAGGGACCACATACTATTTTGCAAAGTTCAAGAACATACTCTAAATGTTCTATTGTGAAAAGGATAAGTGAAAAGTGTGTCATTTTATATATATATATATAGATTTTGATAGAAACTTGATACATACTTGTTATATAATACACATAGTGTACAAAAATTAAGATGAACAAGATCTTCATGTTTGATATGATCTTAATAAAAGGAGTGATTTTCATGAAATACTATAAATAAATATTTCAAAAAATTTCTTATGAGTTCATATTCATGAAGCTGTAATATTTTAAGCATTGGGATTAAAAAAACTATGAATATTTAAAATTAGATCACAATAAAGAGACACCATGCCCTTATAAATGTATATGTGTAATGAAAACATTAATTGGACAATGTGTACACTGATGTAGTGATTTGAGTACACAATTCATGGAGTAGTGAATCATAAAATTTTCCAAAAACACTAAAAATTGGGAATAATGATATCTTTAGAATAGAAGGATATCCTTGAGAAGAGATAGAAGGAAATCATTGAGAAAGGTGGAAGTAGTCTAACGTGGAAGTTGATTCGATGGAAGAGGTGCACCAGTGGTGGGGCTTCTCAAGGGCTTCTGCGAGTCAGAATCACTTCTCGGAGAGCCACACAATGCTTCTGGAATGCTTCTGGAATCATGGGGAATGGGCTTCCTAGATTTTGTGAATTCGGGGGATCTTATTTCTAATGATTATTAAAAACCTTTGGGATAGATATAATTTTCCCAACAGTTTCATTAATGTAACACCCCGATATTTTATTAGATATATTATTTTTAATTTCATTGATGTCTTATATTATACACTACACCAAGATTATCTTCTACTATATAAAACACCATATTAGCTTGCAGTATACACAAAACAATTCTCGTCTCGTGTTACACACACAAATTCAAGTTCATTTTGTGGAAATTATTCTACGCAACATTAAGTATAGATTTTGTTTACTGTATAAATGAAATAAGTTTTGATTATGTTATACGCAACACCAAATGGAGATTTCACTACACGGAGCCCTGAATTGGCTTGCATTACACGCAATCAAGACCTTCTTTGATAGCGTGTGTAGTACACAATACAAAGTTTCACTAAATGAGATATTATTATAATATTATTATAAACTAGCCGTTATGAATAGTAATACCCACTTTTTAAATTTTTTAAATTTTATCTTTCAAAATGGACTTCATATTTGGATTCGTAATATTGAAATTAGCCTTGGGTGATTTTTTGGTATTTTTCTGAAAACATTCAATTTTTTATGAATAGTGAAAACACTGGTTTACTATTTAAAACCCGACTTTTTATTTAAATAATTATTTATTTTATTTAAATTTATTTTCACTCAAAATTGATACATAATACCTATATATGCTCAATGTAATTCATTTGAGTCATTTTATAATGATTTTAGATATATAAAAATTTTATTGAACTTCTCTCCGTCTTTTACCCACCTCCAAGGAGAATTTAAAAATTTACATAAAATTTGATTTTAACTCTTCTATGAGTGGAATTTCAAAAACCCGAGAGCCACAGTTAATATTAGGGAGAAAAATTTGGTTCCATAAGATAAATCAAATTTTTGGTAAATAGTAACGTTTTACGTTTATTTACCACGGTTAAAAGTAAATAGTGTAACTAAGGGTAAAAATGATATTTTTATTACCCTAACACATGTCCTAGTTCTATTTGATAAGTGTAATTCGACAAAAAAAAACCTTAGAAATAAAATATTACCCTTTATTTCCACTTATATTAGATCAGGACACTTATTATTATTTTATTTAAAGAAGTCTTAAAATAGTTAAAATCAAAGTTTAATAACTAAATTATTTTTAATATAGGGTTATACATAAGCTAAATTTGACTATAAATATTCTATTAGAAAGATAAAAAAGATTTCCTACATAATGGTATTTTATTTATAATTTTTAGACATTAAATAATTTAATTTATTTATGACACAATGATGATGCAGTAATTACCTTATTAATGAAATATTAACATAATTGATGTTATAAATACCCAAATAAATGTAATTTGAAACTTTTAATGAATTATAAAAAATTTCAAGGTTAATATGACATGTTAGTATTGATTCGATGAACTTTTTTAGAACTAATCAGGTTGTTATAATTTTTACGAAAATCAATTACCAAATAGTGTCAAAATTGACATAAAATAGTTTTTAAAACCAATATTATATTATTAATTGTTATTATATTCCTAAAACTCTAAGGTTCAGAAAAATGAATTAGATAAGGTTATATATTGTAAGAACCTGGACCTTCTTTTTCAGGTATGCTTTCCTTTTCTGGCCGTTTTTGAGAAAAAGAGGAGAATTTGGAAATTTTGTAAGTACATGTTGTGAACTTTACAAGTACACGCTATGTAATTTTCCTCCGCTCGAGGCCGTGTGCTGGCCATGTCTAGGCCAGTCACACGGGGTGTACGGATGAGGTGGGGTCTGATTAATATGTTGTATGGAAGGGTGAGTACACACCATGTACTCTAGAAGTACACGTCGTGTACTTTTATTTTTATTTAATTAATCGGACCGGGGTCGTGCCAAATCCCCGTTTTCATCATCTTCTTCACCTAATTACGTCTAGGGAAACCTAGAGGTCCAATTCTTCTATGATCCACCGATCCTTAACTGGTTTTCCGAATCGACCACTGTCGGGTGCAAGAGAATCGCAGCGGTGAGTTCTCGGTTCTTCTTTGGCCATGTTTTCTGATTCCTCCTATTGTGAGAGTTATCTAAAGTTGAAAGTTTTAGACATTTTTGAAGATTTACTACGTTCTAGGCCAATTCACAAGTCGAGGTTCAAGAATATCAATCTCCTAGGATTGAGGCAGGTGGTTTGTTTCCCTACGTTGAATGTCCTTGAGTTTTTGGTGCAAAAGTGACGGATACCGATGTATCGGGTATCTCGGGTTAGGGTTCTGACCTTGTATCATTATCTGCCTTAGATTTCTTGTATGCTTGAGGTTATTAGATGATTAATAATTCTTCTTATCATGTTTGAGGATAACCCCATGAGTGTTTCCCCTTGTTTTTGCTATTGATTTCCATTTTGCACGGTTTGCCTACGATGAAACCCTTCTGCACATTACTAGTATAACTGTTGACTTGATTGCATGTATTTCCTACTGTTTATATGATTTTGGATGCATTGTAGCTATTAGTAAAGTAGATTCTGAACTTAATTAGGCTTCTAACAGTCGATTATGCATGACTAAACTGCTCAGGGCTGAGTGAACCTGGTGTGGTAGACTAAAGGGGGAATTGACGATTAGGGCTTTCATATAGAGTCTTTTATAATTAGTATCGATCGCATGACATAAGGGAATGGGACTTTGTGCTTCCTCAGCATGTCCTTAGTTACGTAGCGAGACTATAGGGGGAATTAGACGTAAGTTCTTCCTCAGAGAGACTATATATTTCGTTGCATGACCACATGGGAATTGACGGTGAGAGCTTACCAGAGTGTTTGTGCCTTTGTACTTCTACTTGACTAGAGGGGTTTTCTAGTAGGAACCACCCAAAGAGTAAGTGCTTTATTTGTTGGTTGGTTGTGACGATTCCACAAAGACAAAGAACAAGTTGGGTTTTGAACTGCTTGTTGTTTAGGTAGACTATTGAGTTACCTGTTGTGATTACTTGCTTTCCTTGGGAGTATAGAGCAGTTTCTAGGTTCCATGGTTGAAATATAAATGATGGTACTGAACTAATAAATAACTGTGAATGGATTTTGGTAGGATTGCATACTTTAGTGTACATATGCTTCTCTATTGCATTTATTTCCTTAACTTTTTCTATATTGCTCACTGATAGTAGGGCACGGATCTCGTGGTGATTGCCTACTGGGATTAGTCTCACACCCTGTTTGGGTCCTTCTTTTCAGCCCAAACAGGTTATATGGTTGCATTTGTGGACAGGGATTGTGGCCCTTCTACTTCAGGGACATGATTGCTGGTTGGAGATGGAGAGAAAAGGACCGGGCTTTGGCTTGAGATGTTGCTGGAGTTGTTATTTACTTTCGTACTTGTTTTCAGTCGTACTTCAGCACGTTGTTCTGTTTACTTTTTTCCTTAGATATTGTACCCGCTGCATCATTATCATTATCATTATATGTTCATTTCTTCTGCTATTTATTTTTCAGTGTTTATATACTGTTTATTGCTTCCGCTATTGATTGTTGTTTTCATGCTTTATATACCTTACCAAATGAGGGCATAGTTTCCCCAAAAACATACCAAGGCCCTCACTACTAGTCAGCAGCCTCTGACGTTTGGGGAAATGTTCTTGAGTTCATGTGGAAAACCAGGTACGGGGAACCAGTGGAAGGGCTCCGAATTCATGTCATTACAAAGTGGTATCAGAGGAATTCATTCCATTTTCTAATGACTTACTATTTAGAAACATTCGACAGGGATAGGATGGAATAAGTAAGTGGTAAATAATTGTTTCCGGGCGTTCTAGAACTCGTGTATAGGGAAAAAAGCCAGATTACCTCGAATATTGAAAATTTTGAGTTTTGCGAATGTTACATTTTAATTTATTTCACCGTTGGGTGATGCACTTGTTTTGTGATATTACTGTTTATATGATTGTGGTTCTATTTTGTTGCAACCTGATGAGATGAGGGTATGCCATCTCATGCATCATATAGGCACATGTCAGAAGATCACATTTCATGCGTTTTTCCATGACATCTATGTTGCATTAGAGATTGAATGCTGTTGTGATAGGATTTGTGATAGAAAATGCATGCAGTTGTGATAGCTGCTGTGATAGAATACCTGCTATGTTGATAGAGTATCGTTGTTGGGAGCTTTCTTATCATAGACGCCAAACATTGATCTTAGAGGTGTTATGGGCCCTCAAGGATCTGTATTTGGTGGTTCGTGAGATCTTATAATGTGGCTTGTTCTATGCATCATTATGAAGCCAAACTTTGATTCATGGTGAGTATAGGACCCCACGGATTGGAACTTGGCACCTTAAATCTTGTTTTTCTGTGTTTTCTGGGCTCCGGTGCAGTTCTAAGGCTACTATTCGGAAGAACCCAGAATACATGGTGTGTGATTTATAGATACTCATCGTGTAGTTTTTGGTCGTGTCACTGACCGTGTGGATAGGGACACAGAGCTGTAAATAGTTTTCATGAACACACCGTGTACGGTAGGTACACTCCATGTAGAGGTTTACTAGGAGCCCGACCATGTAACTAACAACATGGGCCAGTTGATGCATGTTTAGTACACGCCATGTTCAGTATGCACATGTCGTGTATCCTTTCCCAGGTACCCATCCGTGTCTTGCAAAACACGGATCAGTGTTATCTTTCTTATACACGCTATGTCGGTTCCGAACATGCCGTGTAAGGATCAGCTGAGTACCCAGTCGTGTCACGAACAACAAGGGATGAGGTTTCCTTTCAAGTGCACGTTGTGCCTCTTGGGAACACACCGTGTAGTGTCGACCATGTGTCAGGACGTGTCGCTAACAACACAGGCCATGTAAGGCATGTCCAGTACACGTCGTGTAGTTTAAGAACATGCTGTGTAGTTGGGTAGTTCACACAGCTAGGTATCACTAGTATAAGAATGACCTTTAGCGACCGCCAAAATCCATCGATAAATGACTATAGCGGCCACCTAGCGTCCACCAAACGGTGGCCGCTTTTTCCCCATCGCTGTTACTATCAGCGACCGCCATTTTGTGGACACTATAGGCAAGCCGAGATGGGCTTTAGTGGCCGCCATTTGGCGGCCACTATTAAATTTTAATTTTTTTTAAAAAAAATCAATTATGCATTAATATACCCAAATAAATCCTGGTTGTCATCTTCCTTGCTCCGCATCCATCATCACATATAACTGCATAACAAAATTTAATAACAAACTTAGTACCGAATAAAACCTAGAAAACAAATATTTAACATCAAACTTACTGTAACAGATGTAAAGTATTTGATTTTCAATATAATATTCATAATTTTAATTACCATTTTAAAATTTTAAAATCATTAATTCTATTGTTCTAATTGGATTGTTTCCCTGTGATTTCAGGTCAATCCGATGTCGTCCTCTATGAGTTTGACAGTTAGACGCCCGTTTTGGCCGTTTATGACACCAGAACGGCGTTCCCGTTCACCGCGGGCACACGGCACAACCGATTGACATGTCGTCTGCTCAACCACATAAAAATTCACTCACCCTTTGATTTCATCTAATCTCAGGCCATTCGGACTTCGTTCGGACCGTTTGGACCCCCCCCCCCCCCCCACGCACGTTTATCAAGCGCGCACAACACTTAAAGAATGTATAATGAGCCCTACCGCGTAGACCGCACATCAGATTGATGTGCCGTCTACGCGTGTACGTCGCGAATAATAATTGAATTGTTGTCCTATGTTTTCAGGTCAATCTGATGTCGTCCTCTATGAGTTTGACTGTTAGACGCCCGTTTTGGCCGTTTATGACACTAGAACATCGTTCCCGGTTACCGCGGGCACACGGCACGTCTGATCGATGTTCCATCCGTTCGACCACATCACAATTCACTCACCCTTTGATGTCGTCTGATTTCTGGCCATTCAGACTTCGTTCGGCCTGTTTGGACCCCACCACGCGTGTTTATCAAGCGCGCACAACACTTAAACAATGCATAATGAGCCCTACGGCGTAGACCGCACATCCGATTGACGTTCCGTCTACGCGTGCACGTCACGAATAATATTTGTATTGTTGTTCTGTGATTTTAGGTCAATACAATGTCGTCCGCTATGATTTTGACCATTAGACGCCCGTTTTGGCCGTTTTTTGACACCAGAACGGCGTTCCCGGTCACCGCGGGCACACGGCACGTCCGATTGGCATGCCGTTTGCTCAACCTCATCAAAATTCACCCACCCTTTTATTTCCTCCGATTTCAGGCCATTCGGACTTCTTTCGGCCCATTTGGACCCCCCCCCCCCCCCCACGCGCATTTATCAAGCGCCCACAACACTTAAAGAACGCATAATGAGCCCTATCGCGCAGACCACATGTCCTATTGACGTGAAGCTTGTGCGTGCACATCGCGAATAATAATTGGATTGTTGTCCTGTGATTTCAGGTCAATCTGATGTCGTCTGCTATGAGTTTGACCGTTAGACGCCCGTTTTGGCCGTTTAGGACACCAGAACGGTGTTCCCGGTCACCACGGGCACACGACACGTCCGATTGATGTGACGTCTACTCGACCACATCAAAATTCACTCTCCCTTTGATGTACTCAGATTTCAGGCCATTCGGACATCGTTCGGCCCGTTTGGACCCCCCCCCCACGCGCGTTTATCAAGCGCCCGCAACACTTAAAGAACACATAATCAGCCCTACTGCGCAGACCGCATGTCCGATGGATGTGTCGTCGACATGTACACGTCGCGAAAAATAATTGGATTGTTGTCCTGTGATTTCAGGTCAATCTGTTGTCGTCCGCTATGAGTTTGACCGTTAGACGCCCATTTTGGCCGTTTATGACACCATAACGGCGTTCCCCAGTCACCGCGGGAACACGTCATGTTCGATTGTCGTGTCGTCTAGTCGACCACATCACAATTCACTCACCCTTTGATGTCATCCGATTTCAGCCCATTCAGACATCGTTCGTCCCATTTGGACCCCCCCACCCGCATTTATCAAGCGTGCGCAACACTTAAAGAACACATAATGAGCCCTACAGCGCCGACTGCACATCCGTTTGATGTTCCGTCTACGCATGCACGTCTCAAATAATAATTGGATTGTTTTCTTGTGATTTCAGGTCAATCCGATGTCGTCCGCGATGATTTTGACCATTAGACGCCTGTTTTGGCCGTTTCTGACACCAGAATGGCGTTCCCAGTCACCGCGGGCACACGACACGTCCGATTGACATGCCGTCTGCTCGACCACATCACAATTCACTCACCCTTTGATTTTTTCCGATTTCAGGCCATTCAGACTTTGTTCGTCCCATTTGGACCCCCCCCCCCCCCCACACGCATTTATCAAGCGCGCACAACACTTAAAGAATGCATAATGAGCCCTACGGCGCAGACCGCATGTCTTATTGAAATGACGTCTACGCGTGAACGTCGCAAATAACAATTGGATTGTTTTCATTTGATTTCAGGTCAATCTGATGTCGTCCGCTATGAGTTTGGCCGTTAGACGCCCGTTTTGGCCGTTTATGACACTAAAACGGCGTTCCTGGTCACCGCGGGCACACGACACGTCCGATTGATGTACGGTCTACTCGACCACATCACAATTTTCTCACCCTTTGATTTCGTCTGATTTTAGTCCATTCGGACTTCGTTCGTTCCATTTGGACCCCCCCCCCCCACGCAAGTTTATCAAGCGTGCGCAACACTTAAAAAATGCATAATGAGCCCTACGGCGCAAACCGCACATCTGATTGACGTTCCGTCTGCGCGTTCATGTCTTGAATAATAATTGGATTGTTGTCCTGTGATTTCAGGTCAATCTGATGTCGTCCGCTATGAGTTTCACCATTAGACGCCCGTTTTGGCCGTTTGTGACACTAGAACGGTGTTCCCGGTCACCGCGGGCACACGGAACATCTGATTGATGTGATGTCTGCTCAAACACATCAAAATTCACTCAACCTTAGATGTCGTCCGATTTTTGGCCATTCGGACTTCGTTCGGCCCGTTTGGACCCCCCACGCGCGTTTATCTACTGCGTGAAACACTTAAAGAACGCATAATGAGCCCTACCGCGGAGACCGCACGTCCGATTGACGTGCCGTCTACACGTTCACGTCGCGAAAAATAATTGGATTGTTTTCCTATGATTTCAGGTGAATCTGATGTCGTCCGCTATGAGTCTAACCATTAGACGCTCGTTTTGGACATTTTTGACACCAGAACGGCGTTCCTGGTCACCATGGGCACACGGCAAGTCCGATTGATGTGCTGTCTGCTTGAACGCATCAAAATTCACTCAACATATGATTTTGTCCGATTTCAGGCCATTTGGACATCGTTCGGCCCATTTGGACCCCCCCCCAAGTGCGTTTATCAAGCGCGCACAAAACATAAAGAACGCATAATGAGCCCTACCGCGCAGACCGCACGTCCGATTGATGTGCCATCTGTGCATGAACGTCACAAATAATAATTGGATTGTTGTCCTGTGATTTTAGTTCAATCCGATGTCGTCTGCTATGAGTTTGACCGTTAGACGCCTGTTTTGGCCATTTATGACACCAGAACGGCGTTCTAGGTCACCGCGGGCACACGGTACGTCTGATTGATGTGTTGTCTGCTCGACCACATCACAATTCACTCACACATTGATTTCATCCGATTCCAGGCCATTTGGACTTCGTTCGGCCAGTTTGGACCCCCCCCCCCCCCACGCGCATTTATCAAGGGCGCGCAACACTTAAAGAACGCATAATGAGCCCTACCGTGCAGACCGCATGTCCGATTGACATGTCGTCTTCACGTGAATGTCGCGAATAATAATTGGATTGGTGTCCTGTGATTTCAAGTCAATTCGATGTCGTCCGCTATGATTTTAACCATTAGACGCCCGTTTTGGCCGTTTTTGACACCAGAACAGTGTTACCGGTCACCGAGGGCACAGGGCATATCCGATTGATGTGTTTTCTTCTCGACCACATCAAAATTCTCTCATCCTTTTATGTAGTTCGATGTTAGGCCATTCAGACTTCGTTCGGCCCGTTTGGACCCCCCCCCCCCCCCCCCCCACGCGCGTTTATCAAGCGCGCGCAACACTTAAAGAACACATAATGAGCCCTACGACGCAGACCGCACATCCGATTGATGTGCCGTCTGTGCGTGAAAGTCGTGAATAATAATTGGATTGTTGTCCTGTGATTTCAGGTCAATCTGATGTAATCCGCTATGAGTTTGACCGTCAGATGCCCGTTTTGGCCGTTTATGACAACAGGAAGTCGTTCTCGGTCACCGCGGGCACACAGCAAGTATGATTGATGTGTTGTCCACTCGACCACATCACAATTCACTCACACTTTTATGTCGTCCGATTTCAGGCCATTCGGACTTCGTTCGGCCCATTTGGACCCCCCCCCCCCCCACGCGTGTTTATCAAGCGCGCGCAACACTTAAAGAACGCATAATGAGCCCTACAGCGCAGACCGCACGCCCAATTGATGTTTTGTCTAGGTGTTCACATCGCGAATAATAAGAGGATAGTTGTCCTGTGATTTCAGGTCAATCTGATGTCATCCGCCATGAGTTTGACCGTTAGACGCCCATTTTGGCCGTTTATGACACCAGAACGGCGTTCCCGGTCACCGCAGGCACACGACACGTCCAATTGACGTGCCGTCTGATTGACCACATCACATTTCACTCACCCTTTTTTTCGTCCGATTTAAAGCCATTCGGACTTCGTTCGGCCCATTTGGACCGCCCACACGCATTTATCAAGCGCGCACAACACTTAAAGAACGTTTAATGAGCCCTACTGCGCAGACCGCACGTCCGATTGACATGCTGTCTGCGCGTGAACGTCGCGAATAATAATTGGATTATTGTCCTGTGATTTCAGGTCAATCCGATGTCGTCCTCTATGAGTTTGACTGTTAGACGCCCGTTTTGGCCATTTATGACACCAGAACAGCGTTCCCGGTCACCACAGGCAAACAGCATGTGCGATTGACGTTCCGTCTACTCAAACACATCAAAATTCACTCACCCATTGATGTCGTCCGATTTTAGGCCATTCGAACATCGTTGGGCCCGTTTGGACCCCCCCCCCCCCCACGCCCGTTTATCAAGCGCGCGAAACACTTAAAGAACGCCTAATGAGACCTACCTCACAGACCGCACGTCTGATTGATGTTCTGTCTGTGCGTCCATGTCACGAATAATAATTGGATTGTTTCCTATGATTTCAGGTCAATCTGATGTCGTCCGCTATGATTTTGACCGTTAGATGCCCGTTTTGGGCGTTTATGACACCAGAACGGCGTTCCCAGTCACCGCGGGCACACGGCACATCTGATTGACTTGTCGTCTCCTTGACCACATCACAATTCACTCACCCTTTGATGTCGTCCGATTTCAGGCCATTCAGACTTCGTTCGTCCAGTTTGGACCCTCCACGGGTGTTTATCAAGGGTACGCAACACTTAAAGAACGCATAATGAGCCCTACCGCGCAGACCGCGCGTCCGATTGATGTGTCGTCTCCTCGTGCACGTCGCAAATAATAATTGAATTGTTGTTTAGTTATTTTAGGTCAATCTGATGTCGTCCGCTGTGAGTTTGACCGTTAAACGCCCGTTTTGGCGTTTATGACACCAGAACGGCGTTCCCGGTCACCGCGGGCACATGGCACGTCCGATTGACATGATGTCTTCTCAACCACATCACAATTTACTCACCCTTTGATGTCGTCTGATTTCAGGAAATTCGGACTTCGTTCGGCCCGTTTGGACCCCCCCCCCCCCCACGCGCGTTTATCAAGTGCACACAACACTTAAAGAACACATAATGAGCCCTACCGCTCATACCGCACGTCCAATTGACATGCCGTCTATGCGTGCACGTCGAAAATAATAATTTTATTGTTGTCCTGTGATTTCAGGTCAATCCGATGTCGTCCGCTATGAGTTTGACCGTTAGACGCCCGTTTTGGCCGTTTCTGACACTAGAACGGCGTTTACGGTTGCCGCGGGCACATGACACATCCGATTGATGTGATTTCTACTCGACCACATCAAAATTCACTAACACTTTTATGTCGTCTGATTTCAGGCCATTCAGACATCGTTCGGCCCGTTTGGACCCCCTAAATGCGTTTATCAAGCGCGCGTAACACTTAAAGAACACATAATGAGCCCTACCGCGCAGACCGCACATCCGATTGATGTTCCGTCTATGCGTACACGTCGCGAATAATAATAGGATTTTTGTCCTGTTATTTTAGGTCAATCTGATGTCATCCGCTATGAGTTTGACCGTTAGACGCCTGTTTTGGATGTTTGTGACACCAGAACGGCGTTCCTGGTCACCACAGGCACACATCACGTCCGATTGATGTGTCCTCTGCTCGACCACATCACAATTCACTCACCATTTGATGTCATCTGATTTTAGGTGATTCGGACTTCGTTCGGCCCATTTTTACCCCCCCCCCCCCCATGCGCGTTTATCAAGCGTGCACAATACTTAAAGAACGCATAATGAGCCCTACGGCGCAGACCAAACGTCTGATTGAGGTTCCGTCTACGCGTGCACGTCACAAATAATAATTGGATTGTTGTCCTGTGATTTCAGGTCAATCTGATGTCGTCCGCTATGAGTTTTACCGTTAGACGCCCGTTTTGGCCGTTTAGGACACCAGAACGGCGTTCCCGGTCACCGCGGGCACACGGCACGTCCGATTGACGTGCCGTCTTCTCGACCACATCAAAAATCACTCAACCTTTGATGTCATCTGATTTCAGGCCATTCGGACTTTGTTCGGCCCGTTTGGACCCCCCACGTGCATTTGTCAAGCGCGCACAACATTTAAAGAATGCATAATGAGCCCTACGGCGCAAACCACACGTCTGATTGACGTGCCGTCTGCGCGTGCACATCGTGATTATAATTGGATTTTTGTCCTATGATTTCAGGTCAATCCGATGTCGTCCACTATGAGTTTGACTGTTAGACACCCATTTTGGCCATTTATGACACCCGAACGGCGTTCCCAGTCACCACGGGCACACAGCACGTCCGATTGACGTGCCGTCTGCTCGACCACATCACAACTCACTCAACCTTTGATGTCGTCCGATTTCAGGCCATTAGGACTTTTTTCGGCCCATTTGGACCCCCCCACGCATGTTTATCAAGCGCGCACAACACTTAAAGAATGCATAATGAGCCCTACCGCACAGAACGCACGTCCGATTGACGTGTTTTCTGCTCGTGCACGTCACAATTCACTCACCATAAAAAGATACAAATATTAAAAGAGTTCTTGGGCTTCTCCCAAGAAACAACTGTATGGAGTTTCTCTCCATCCACTAACACACCTTCCTCTGAAATTATTTTACCCAAAAACAATACCTATATAATCAATTCAAAAATGACATATATATAGCTTGATGTATAGTCAATAAGTGTAATATGTATGATGTCAAGATGTTGGGTATGATCATAATCACTCTTGGAGTGCACGAAGATGTCATCCAAAAATATTAAAACAAACTAATCTAGGTAAAAACGGAAAATTATATTCATCAAGGATATAAAAAATTCTAAATAATTCATTAAGACAAATGAAATTACCTCATGCATGGGGTTCATTCTCATCTGGATCACCAATATCACTGTGATGTCCACCAGATGTATTCGGAGCCTAAAATATATATCAATATTATGTATCTTAAACATATCAATAAAATTAATTCTGAGTATGGTTTGTTTTATTGTTTACCTGTGGCGCCACTTGTTGCGTCGTCATTTCATCGATACGTGATGACATTTGTGACAGCCTCTCCTCATACTCTGCACATACCTGCTGAAACTATGAATCAAAATTGCGCTGCATATCCTGCATGGAAGCATCTATCTCAGCCTGTGTGCGCATCCCTGACTCTCTGCATGCACCCATCGCATCTTCTCTAACAACTGCACATCGTGGGACACCACCGTCATAAGTCAAAGAATAACCATGACCGTCACGGCCCACGACACGGGGAAATATTTCATCTCTACGCACAATACTATGACGTTGCTCCTCTGGTAACTCTGCTAACTGAGCATCAAACTGAGCCTGTAGCATATAATGAATCAATGAACAAATATGAATAATTTATATAAAATAAAAAAATACATTTATTAATTAGTAAATAATTTTCTTACTATAACACCGGCAACATCGGGATCACCCGCCCTATGAGTCCTCATCCATATGGACATCCGATCGATTGGCTCTCCGCGTTGGTGTAACTATAATAAATGGGTTCACCATGTTATACTACAATATTTTTAAAATATGAATGAAATAGTGAATTAGGAACTTACATCATGTCTGAGCTGTGACACGTGTCGAGTGCCATGTCTGGAAGGCGCGGCCTGCATCAGCCGATTTTGTGAATGACGAGCAGAATCGGTCTACATTCAACGTATTTACTTAATAGACATTTGAAAAATTAGTCATTTATAGATTAAAAGTAATAAATCATACCATCGCTGCCTCACTCGACCAAAACGCATCCAAATACTACCACTGTGTAGGAAGAATGCATGGAGGGACTCGCTGTAGAATGTCTGGCACACCCGAAAATGGTGTCCAGTGATCTCTCTTCACCCTTGACTTGTAATCCTTCCATAATTTTCAGCATTTGGACATACAAACAGCCGGAAACTCATCTGGACAGGATGTCAAATTATCCTGTTAAAAATATTGTCAGTAAATGGGACAATAATAATAACAATATCATGAAAAATTAAACATTGAATTTACCTGGACCACCCTCCATAATTTGTCCATCGTATCCTGAGGGAAAGAACTCCAGTCAAGAGTCGTCAGAGGGAATCTGTGTGAGTCTCGTATCATATGCCCAAACTGATGACCCAATGCAGTAGCACCATATCCAACTGGATGAAATGTGTCGTCAAATAACTCATCCAATCGGGCTCCAGAGTTCCAGGATCGAACCCCTCTACCAGGACCCCTGCGTCTGCTGGAAGAAGCAGTAGATCCTGATAAAAATAAATTCATAATTCAATTACAATATAAATTAATGTTTAGAAACAGTTAGGGAATTATAAACAGAAAATTTCAATCAATTAATTTACAAAAATAAAAACATACATACCAACAACATCAGGTGAACCACTGTGACCACCCTGTGACACACCTACCTTAAAAGAAATTATAGTTAAATCAAGCAATTTTTATACATATATAACTCATAAATATTTTTACAAATAATAACAAAGAATATAATTACAATTTCCACTAATCATGAAAGTCTATCGTATCTCCTTCAACTGTCTCTCTGGTCCATTGTATATCTTCATCTCGTACAGCTACTGTTTTTTGGTAAAGTGTTTGATCAGGAAATGCGACAACTTCCAGTTCCTCTTGGTCAATCAGAAAAACCCCTCTTCTAGACATTTTCACCACAACTTTCCAATCAGAATCAATGCCGACAAAGTAAACTTGTTCTTCCTGCGATGTAAGTATGAAGGGATCATTTCTAACCCGGTCATCTTTATATAGCATATTGTTAAAGTTTACTAATGTAAATTGGAAGTTATCAACTTTCGTTCCACGAACTGGAATGACCCAATCACACCTTAACAATATGTGTTTTAAGCCATGATCATAAATAACCTCAATAATATCTCTCAAAAATCCATAATAATAACCCACACCAACAAAAGAACAACCAGCGCCACTATTTTGTGTGGCTTGGTTCATGTCAACATCGCTAATACGAAATCGGAATCCGTTAGCATCCAAAGACTTGTAGCGACGATCTGTAATAAATGGACCATCAGCTAGTTGGTTGAGTTCTTCGCTCACATGCTAGGTTAAATCACGTAACTTTTGAATCTGCAAATTTCACATATATAGTTTAATGGATAAAGGATTGTGAAAATACAACTTAGTTTCACAATAAAAATATTAAATCGATTATACATACATGAGTCTTGAACCACTCATGAAATGTGTTGAAATGATGTTTTTGGATTTGATACTCAGTTGCATGGGGCCTTTCATGTTTCAACTCAGCGATATGCATACTAAATCACAACACAATATAAGGTAAGCAATAAAATAAATATAGAAACAAAATACACATCAACTATGAAACTTAATGTATCAATGGCATAACTGATGGAGTGTTGAACAACACATATCGATGAGCTTGAACCCACTCGTCGTTACGTATATCAAATGTTATTCCTTCTGCAATTGGACCCTCTTCAGTCTGGGACGGTTTATCTATCTTTGTTTCAACCTCATCAATATATGAAGCACAAAAATTAGTACACTCATCCATTAAATATCCCTTGGCAATTGATGCTTCTGGATGAGCATAGTTGCGCACATAGCGTTTCAATGTATATATGTATCTCTCTATTAGATACATCCACCTGAATTGCACGAGACTTCCAGCAATGACTTCACCAGTTAAATGCATGGTCAAGTGAACCATGACATCAAAAAAGTCGGCGGAAAGAGTTTTTCTAGGTGACATAGTGCAAGTACAATCTTATCCTGTTGCTTTTTTCAAATAACTCATGCGATGATTCCTAAAACAGAGCTGTCTGGAAAAATTAGAAACTCCAATCAACGACTCAACATCCTGGGAAGGTAAGCAATCACTAATTGCTATAGGAATTAACTGTTGATGCAGAATATGATTATCGTGACTTTTCAAACCCTATAATGTCATGTTCGTCATATTCCCACGCTTCAAAATATTAGAGAAATAACCATCTGGCACCTTAATAGTCTTCAAAATTGATAGAAATGTTTGTTTCTCTTTTTTACTCATTGTGTACTGTGCAGCAGGCATGTATGCCCGATTACCTTCACCAAGCTGTATATGTAAAGGTTTTCTCAATACTATTTCTTGCAAATCATGTCGAGCATTGGAACTGTCCTTTGATTTCCCCTTGACACCTAATATGGTGCACAAAATATTATCAAATACATTTTTTTAAATGTGCATCACATCTAAATTATGCCTTAAAATATTATATTTCCAATCAGGAAATTCAAAAAAAATACTTCGTTTCTTACAATTATGATTTCGCTGTCTATTTGCAGCAGGAATAGAAGGCAATGCAGGAACCAATAAATCTTGAAAATCATACATTGTACGGATGTTTTCTTCAACAAGTTGTGCACAAATTTCAACCCCAGACAATATTTGTGGTGATGGGTCAAACTCTCTATTCCCATCAAACGATACATGGTCTTTTCTGAACCTGTGAAATGGAGGAATAAAGCATCTATGACCAAGATATTCCCACTTTCTACAGTGCTTAAACCATATAGATTTCTTACTCCTATTACAACAAGGGCAAGAAAATTCTCCTTTTGTACTCCAACCTGATAAGTTAGCATACGCTGGGAAATCATTAATTATCCATAACAAAGAGGCCCAAAGTCTAAACATTTCATTTATTGCCGAGTCAAAAGTCATTACACCCTCATCAAAAAATTCTTGCAGCTCATCAATCAAACGTTGCATATAAACATCGATTTTATCACCAGGTCCTCTCAGTCCATCAATTAGAATTGACAGTAACAAGAAAGGTTGATTCATACATACCCATGGGGGAATGTTGTATGGAACCAACACAAATGGCCATGTACTATGTGTCGCACCCACCATGGACCTAAATGGGTTAAAAACATCGGCTACAAAACCCAGTCAAATATTACGATCATCTCGGAAGAAGTCTAGGTGTCTCTGATCAAACTCTTTCTATGCCAAAGAATCTGCCGGGTGAGATAATTTATCAACCTCTTTCTTTCTCTCTAAATGACAAGTCATCAATTTAGAAAATTTTAGTGGACAAGAAGAATCTCTTCAGTCTCAATTTCAGTGGGAAATAACGCATCTGTTTAGTGGCAACTTGTTTCCCTTGATTCAAGACTCTCCCAGGAAGAATCTGACTACCTTGATTAATCTCATTGGTCTTCCACCTGGATGTATAGCAAACAGTACAATTATTTAATTGTGCATTCTCTTTTCTGAACAACATACAATTATTGCGACATGCATCAATTGTATCATATGTAAAACCATGATCATTGATTAACTTGCAAGCTTGATAGAATGACTCTAGAATCTTCGCTCCAGTAGGGAGTACCTTCTTCAATAATACCAACAACAAGTCGAATGAGTTGTCTGACCACTGGTTCAAGGCCTTCAGGTGTAACAATTCAATGATGAACGAAAGTTTACTAAATTTCGTCCATCCAAGATATAATTAAG
Organism: Viscum album; assembly: GCA_963277665.1. Lineage (NCBI taxonomy): Eukaryota > Viridiplantae > Streptophyta > Magnoliopsida > Santalales > Viscaceae > Viscum > Viscum album. Next base: position 593,656,257 of record OY728159.1, on the reverse strand, counting down.
TACACGCATCATCAAGAATTTCAAATAATTTTAATGCTTCTCCATCTGTAGAAGAATGAGGATTACTCAATCCAACGTCGTCATTTATGACATTACTGTCTTCAGATTGAAACTGACGCATCATATCATTCAGCATTATGTTCATCGGATCAACTGTTCTCGAATCAACATTCATATGAATATTTTTTGAGCGATGACATGAAACAGAATATTCTCCATGATGCATCCATGTCTTATAGTTTTTCAAAAACCCATTCAAAAACAAATGTTCTCTAACACTATCTCGTTTGGAGAGATATCTATTTGCACATTTTATGCATGGTCAACTAATCATATCACTTGGAAAATTGTTGGTGAAATCCATAAATCACTTAATTCCCTCATAATATTCAGCTGAAAATATATCTTGCATATCAATCCAACTCCTATCTATATCTGTATTTAATATAAACCAAAAGTGAAATATCTTATTTAAATTTTTAAAAAAAATACATATCATTAAAATTTAAAAACCAAATTTGGATAAAAAACATTACTTGTGGAAGACTCGACCGTGGGTAACGGGGTCTGACTCAATTGAAAATCCATGATGGCGCAGTGACTTGATGATAGAGGTTCGACGACCAGATTCAAAAGGAGTGGAACCGTTGGACGAAGCGTGGAGGGTTCTAGATGGCGGGGCACAATGGAACGGAAGGGTCCAACGGAGGCAGGAGGACTTTCTGGAGGGATGCAATGGGGTCACGAGGGGACGGCGGTGGCAGGGCTGTCCAAAGGTGCAGCGCGGGCAGGGGTGGGGGTTGTCGGGTCGTGGGGGTGTCAGGGTCACGGGGGTGCAGCGCAGAGGCAAGGCGGTGGGGGTCGACGGGGTGCAGTACGGGCAGGGGGTGTCGGGGTCATGGGGGCGCAACATGGATGCAAGATAGTGGGGGTTTCCGGGGTTTCCGGTGGCGCAACACTTAGGCAAGGGGGTGGGGATCACCGGGGGTTGGGGTCGCCAGGGGTCGGGTCGCCGGGGGTCGGGTCGCCGGGAGGTCGGGGGGTCGGGGGTCGGGGTCAATGGTGGTTGGGGTCTCTGGCGGGGTCGGGGTCAACGGGGGTCGGGGAGGGGTCACCGGGGGATAGGGGTTGGGGTCGCCGGTGGGGTCGGGGTTGCTGGGGTCGGGGAGGGGTCGCCCGGGGTCGGGGAGGGTCGTCTGGGGTCAGGGAGGGGTCACCGGGGGTCGAGGAGGGTCGCTGCGGGTCAGGGTCGGGGAGGGTCGCTGTGGGTCAAGGTCGGGGAGGGTTATCAGGGGTCAGGGTCGGGGTCTCGGGGTTGAGGAAGGGGGGGTCGTGGGGTTGGGGAGGGGAGGGAGGGGAAAATAGGGGTTTTTAGGAAAAATTACAGTGGCCTCCATTTGGCGGCCGTAGTTGATAGTATTAGCGGCCACCAAATGGAAGCCGCTATAGGTTCCCCGCCTCCAAAACCAGATTTTCTAGTAGTGTTTGTCCAATATACACACCCTGGGTAAACTTTTATGAAACACGCCGTGTAGTCATGTGTTTCCAGATTTAATGGTTTTTCCCTCCTGTTCCGTTTTACTCTTTTATGTTGCAACTATTTTCGTCTTCAATGAATGTGTGTTTTGTTCTTTCAGAGCTGTGGAACCGAGACATCCTCCTGTTGCACTCTAGGAACCAAGAAGCGATCATATGCCTGATACGACTGATCAGGGACTTCCAGTAGTTCCGCCCATCATTCTGGACCTGGAACCTGTAGCGATTCTAGACACTGGTGCTGATGCTTAGTTTAGAGAGGGTTTCATTAGATTCATGCAGACCTTCCAGTGAGTTCAGCATCCTACCCCGACTATGGCAGAGCTGACGCAGGTCTTCCAGCAGCAACATCCTCCCACTTTCACAGGGGATGGAGGACCTCAAGCTGCAAAGTCATGGCTGGAATCCATGACATCCATATTCGAGCATCTGGAGATGCCTCTAGATAGGAGGGTAAAGCTCATGACATATATGCTACGAGATTCTACCAAGAGATAGTGGGACGTAGTCTCTCAGACTGGGCACCAGCAGGCTATGACTTGGGATGAGTTTCAGCGTACGTTTTACAACTACTTCTAACCAGTGACACTGAGGGCTGACAGAGCCAGGGAGTTTATGATCTTGTAGTAGGGTACCCTCTCTATTATGGAGTATTCCTCCCACTTCACTGAGTTACAGCGATTCACTCTCATTCTGGGGAATGAAGAGTTGTTTCTAGAAAGGATGTTTGAGGAAGGCCTCAGAACGTAGATCAGATCACAGGTGAATGTCTTTCAGTTGGCTTCTATTAATCTAATAGTCAACCATTCACTCATCACGGAGAGGAACTTGAGGGAGACTGGAGCTGTGGACCAGGGCACTACAGTATCCAAGGCTGATTCCCTCCAAACAGACAGCAGGAAGCACCACCGAGAGTCTACCTTAGGTGACCCGAGGAAAAGAGATATTCCTTCTGGTAGATGAGATTCCCCTTCTAGAACCCAAGTTATGTGTTATCAGTGTGGGAGGAGTGGGCATAAAAAGCCTCAGTTCCTGAGGGACCCAGTGGAGTGCAGATCATGCAGCAAGATGGGTCACCTGCAGAGTTTCTGCAAGGTTCGCCTTCCAGTGGCTAGTAAAGGAGGATCAGTTTCGAGCCCGCGTACAGGTGCTGGATTACCAGCTCCGCAACAGAATGAGGGCTGGTGTTCTACAGGATGTTCAGGTCAGGGTAGAGGCCATGGACGCAGTGGTCAGGCTCAGGGAGTAGAAGCTTAGGGTTTTCAGGCTGCTATTTAGGGACGCGGTACATGCCAGACTTTTTTTGTAGAGCAGATTCATCAGGAGCATGATCCCGGACCCTCCACAGTTCGATGTACAATCTTAGTATCCTCAGTTTTATCATCATCCCTTTTCGATAATAGTGCTTCACATATCATTATCTCTACTACTATCATGGAAAGCCTTGAGCTCTGTGTCTTTTCGTCTGCTAACATGTTGACTCTCGACAAGCCCTTGGGAACGAGGACATCTATTGTAGGTCAGCAGAAGGAGTTCCCTCTCGAAGTTGCAAGGTATCGTTTCTTATGGGACCTCTATGTCCTAGAGATGACAGGCTATGACTTTATTCTCTGTATGGACTGGTTGGTTCCCTTCCAAGAAGTTGTCGATTGTTATGGCCGTAGGGTGAGTTTCGTATCACTAGAGTGTGAATCTTTCCTTCATAATGGCGAGTGGAATGTTCAGGTGAGTCGAGCCAGAATCAATCATCATGGGCTAGGAGAAGGTACGGCTCAGATTTCTAGTCTTTATCTGGATGACCAGGGGAATTCACAGTTAGATTTTCCTCCAGTGGTTGATTGCTTTCCAAATGTCTTTCCAGAAGGCTTTTCAGCGTTGCCTCTAGAGCGTGAGGTAGACTTCTCATTTGAGCTCATTCTAGGAGCAACACCGGTGTCCATTCCTCTTTATAGGATGGCTACAACTGAGTTGCAGGATCTCAAGAACAAGTTGGTGGAGTTGCAAGAAAAGGGTTTCATCCGACCTAGTACATCACCTTTGGGTTCGCATGTCCTCTTCGCAAAGAAGGTAGATGGTACCCTTAGGATTTGCGTGGATTATCGGAAGTTGAACCAGTTGAAGGTCAAGAATAGATATCCCTTGGAGATGATTGATGATCTCTTCGATTATCTTTAAGGATCTTGGGTGTTCTCAAATATTGATTTGAGGTTTGTTTTTCATCAGCTGCATGTTGGACCTTCAGATATACCTCTGATAGCCCTCAAGAGCATGTATGGCCTCTATGAGTATACGGTTATGTCGTTCGGTCTTACGAATGTGCCCGCAGTTTTCATAGCACTGATGAACTGAGTGTTCCATACTTACATGGATTCTTTCGTCGTGGTCTTCGGGGATCATATCTTGGTGTACTCTTACACTCGACACGACCATGCAACCCATCCTGAGATCGTTTTGAGTACACTGAGGGAGCATCGGATTTTTTCTAAACTCTCAAAGTGCCACTTTTGGATGGATGAGATTCAATTCCTGGGTCATTTCATCTCAAAGACAGGAGTATCAGTAGACCCAGAGAAAATGAGGGCAGTAGTTACCTGGGATTAGCCGAAGAATGTCTTCGAGGTACGAAGCTTCTTGGGGATGGCTGGTTACTAAAAACGGTTTATATAAGACTTCTCACGCCTTGCAGCACTGCTGACAGGCTTGAATAAGAAGGGGGTGAAGTTTCTTTGTTCAGAATCCTGTGACTCAGCCTTCCCGGAGCTGAAGGGGAGATTGACTTCATCACCGATCCTAGTTTTTCTAGAGCCGGGCAAGAGTTATACAGTTTTCTGTGATGCATCTAGCATTGGGCTTGGAGCAGTGCTTATGTAGGAGGATCGAGTGGTTGCGTATGGATCTCTACAGCTGAGGCCTCATGAGAGGAATTATCCTATGCATGACCTGGAGATGGCCTCCATCATTCATTCTTTATGTTGTTGGAGATATTACCTTATGGGAGAACATTTTGTGTTATACACTGACCACAAGAGTCTCAAGTACATCTTCACGCAGCGTGACCTGAATCTGAGACAGCGAAGGTGGGTTGAGTACTCCAGTCCATCGATTTCGAGCTTGCCAATACGCATGGGAAAGGCAACATAGTGGCTAATGCACTGAGCAGAAGAACTCACATACATGCAGTTCATGAGGCCAACAGTGAGTGAAAACTGATGGATCTATTCTCGGAGATGCATTTGGAGGTGCACGACAGGCAGGGTAGACTTTCCTATCTTCTATGGCTGTTTCCTCTTCACTTCTGGACAGAGTTTGAATGAGGCAGCTGGTAGATTCAGAAGGGCTAGTCCTATGGGAAAGCGTGCCAGGAGAGGACCCTCTTCCCGGGTGGACCATTGGATAGGATGACATCTTACGTTTTCAGGGACGCGTATGGGTGCCAGCAAATATATGCGAGTAGCTAATACAAGACTTCCATTTTTCAGTTTGGGCATCTCATCCTAGCGTCACCAAGATGTATCGTGATTTACACCGCCAGTACTGGTGGCCAAGTATGAAGAGGGATGTGGATGGTTTTGTCAAGAGATGTTCCACCTATCAGTAGGTGAAGGCGGGGCACCATCGACCAGCTTGGCTTTTACAACAGCTACCCATTCCAGAGTGGAAGTGGAAAGATGTCGCGAGGGACTTCATGACAGGGTTACCGAGATCGTCAAGAGGAAACGATGTGGTGTGGTTTTTCATTGACATGCTTTACGAAGGTTGATCACTTCTTTCCGATAAAGGAGACCTTCAGTGTCGATGATCTTGGGCGGTTGTACATCCGTGAGATTGTGAACTTTCATGGGGTTCCGAATTCAATTGTTTCAGATAGAGAAGCCCTCTTTACTTTTCATTTCTGGCAGGGGCTATAGAAAGCTTTGGGTACACAGGTGATTCTGAGTATAGCTTATCATCCTCAGACAGATGTTCAGTCAGAGTGCACGATCCAGGTGCTTGAGGATATTCTCAGAGCTTGAATTCTAGACCATGGTGGTTTTTGGGAAAAGCATATATCTCTCATTGATTTTGCTTATAACAAAAGTTTCCATGCAACTATTCAGATGACACCTTATGAGGCTTTGTACGGTTGGTCGTGCCGATCACCTTTATGTTGGCTGGAGGCTGGAGAGGAATCCTTGGTAGGACCTCGTCTCATCCAAGACACCTCATAGTAGATAGAGATGATTCGGAAGAGGATGGCAGCTACATTGTCTCGTCCGAAATCGTATGCTGACCAGTGGAGTCGTTCGCTATAGTTCGAAGTCGGACACCAGGTTTTCCTATGTGTCACCCCAAGGTTGGGACACAAGAGGATCAGGAGATAAGGTATGCTTTCACCAAGATACGTCGGGCCGTTCGAGGTTCTAGAGAGAGTCGAGCTGGTTGCTTATAGGTTGCAGTTACCTCAGCGATATCAGGTTATGCACGACGTCTTCCATGTTTCTCTGCTTCGACATTGTTTCTTAGACCCATCTCTTGTTTTTCAACCCGAGGAGGTTGAGCTGTTGTAGGATGCATCTCTCGAGGAGCATCCTATCAGGATTGTTGATTGTAGTGGAAAATTAATTCATGGCTAGTCTTTTCCTCTGGTACGGGTGTTATGGCAGCACAGCCGTGTGCAGGGCGAGACTTGGGAGAGGGAGGCGGATATGCGATCACAGTGGCCAGAGTTGTTCGAGGTTACTTCTTTGCCACCTTGCTATGGAAATTCAGGGAAGAATTTCTTTAAGGAGGGAAGATTGTAAGAACTCACACCTTCTTTTTCAGGTATGTTTTCCTTTTCTGGCCGTTTTTGAGAAAAAGAGGAGAATCTGGAAATTTTATAAGTACACGCCGTGTACTTTACAAGTACACGCCGTCTACTTTTCCACTGCTCGAGGCCGTGTGCTGGCCATGTCCGAGCTAGTCGCACAGGGTGTAGAGATGAGGTGGAGTCCGATTAATACGGTGTATGGAAAGGTGATTACACGTCGTGTACTCAAGAAGTACACGCCGTGTACTTTTCTTTTTATTTCATTAATTGGATCGGGGTCGCGCCTACTCCCCGTTTTCATCTTCTCCTCCACCTAATTACATCTAGAGTGACCTAGAGGGACGATTCGTCTCCGAGCCACCGATCCTTCACCGGTTGTCGTAATCTAATACTGTTGGGTGCAATAAAATCACAACAGTGGGTTCTCTATTCTACTTTGGCCATGTTTTCGGATTCCTCCTCTTGTGAGAGTTATCTGAGGTTGAACATTTTAGATTTTTTGTAGATTTACTCCATTCTAGGCCGATTCATAGGCCGAGGTTCAAGAATATCAATATCCTAGGATTAAGGTTGGGGGTTTGTTGCCCTACGTTGAATTTCCTTGCATTTTTTGTGCAAAAGTGTCCGATACCCATGTATCGGGTATCTCAGGTTAGGGTTTTGATCCTGTATCGTTATCTGCCTTAGATTTCTTGTATGAATGAGGTTTTTAGATGATTAATAATTCTTGTTAGCATGGTTTAGGATCACCCCATGAGTGTTTCCTTTTGTTTTAGATGTTGATTTCCATTTGGCACGGTTTCCCTATGAGGCAACCCTATTGCACATTACTAGTATACCTGTTGACTTGATTGCATTTATTGCATGATATTTATATTCTTGTGGATGCATTGTAGCTGTTAGCCAAGTAGTTTATGAACATACTTAGGCTGATAGCAGTAGATTACGCATGACTAATCTACTCAGGGCTGAGTGAACTTGGTGTGGTAGACTAAAGGGGGAATTGAAGATTAGGGCTTCCCTAGAAGGTCTGTTATAATTAGTATCGATCGCAGGACCTAATGTAATGGGACTTTGTTCTTCCTCACAGTGTCCTTAGATATGTCGTGAGACTATAGGGGGAATTAGAAGTAAGTTCTTCCTCAGAGAGTCTATATCTTTCGTTGCAAGACCACAGGGGACTTGACGGTGAGAGCTTGCTAGAGTGTCTCTGCCTTCGTACTTCTACTTAACTTGAGGGGTTTGCTATTAGGAGCCACCCAGAGAGTCAGTGCTTTATTTGTTGGTTGGTTGTGATGAGTCCCCCAAGCCAAATAACAAGCTTGGGTATTGTACTAATTGCTGTTTAGGTGGACTGTCAAGTTACCTATAGTGATTGCTTGCTTGCCTTGGGAATATAGAGCAGTTGCTAGGTTCCATGGTTGATAGCTAAATGATGGTTCTGAACTAATAAATTACTATTAATGGATTTTGTTAGGATTGATTACTTTAGTGTACATCTGCTTCTCTGCTGTATTTATTTCCTTTAATTTTTCTATATTTCTCATAGACAGCAGGGCACGGTTCTCATGGTGATTTCATACTGGGATTAGTCTGACACCTTGTTTGGGTCCTTCTTTTCAGCCCAAACAGGTTATATGGTTGCAGGTGTGGACAGGGATTGTGGCCCTTCTACATCAGGGAAATGATTGCTGGTTAGAGCTGGAGAGCATAGGACTGGGCTTAGGCTAGTTATGCTACTTGAGTTGCTATTTACTTTCATACTTGTCTTCAGTTGTATTTCAGCACATTGTTGTGTTTGTTGTTTTCCTTAGATACTGTACCTGCTGCATCATTATCATTATCATTATTTGTTCATTACGTCCGCTGTTTAGCATACAGTGTTTTTATATTGTTTACTGCTTCCGATATTGATGTTTGTTTTCTTTCCATGTATACCTTACCAAATGATGGCATATTTTCCCCAATAACTTACATAGTCCCCCGCTGCTAGTCGACAGCCTCTGGTGTTTCGGGAAATGCGCTTGAGGTCATGTGGAAAACTGGGTACGGGGCACTAGTGGAGGGCTCCAGAATCAGGTCATTAGATATATATTAATAATGAACCACTTGGGGTTCGTTTGGCTTGTCATAGTATGTTTATTAACTATATAGTGTAAGAAAACAAGAAGACACAGTAAAAGTAAAATTATTTAACTTATATTTAAATATAAATGATAAAGATAAAATAGTAACCTAAACTTGTCTAAAACCTATTGTTTGAGATTATTTCTACCCATACTCACTTTATCTTCGAAACAAATCAATCTGGAGAAATTATAAACTAAATGTGACTTTATTATAAAATAATATTTTATGTTTTTCCAAAGTCTCCCCTCTACTCCCTTATAAAATGGGAACCTCTTCCCTCTTCTCTTAACACCATTTTGAGCTTTTAATCATGGCCAAAACCTACCAATTTCTCTTCTCACCACTATATTTATATCATAGGGGTTCTGGTATTCTCAAAAGACCAACTCTAGTTCCCTAAGAAGAAGTTTAAAAGAGGTGCGTCGAAGAAGAAGTAATCTCTTCTACCGACTCTTTCAAGTTTCCTTCTTCTTCTATATCCTCTTCATTTGTTGTTTCAAAATGAATTAATAACATCAATATTAATTACATACTGATATGTTATTATAAATATGAAACAACCGTATTTCACCTTCTATCCATCCTACAGAAAATGAAATCACCGCGCGTGCATACGTACAGAATACCGTCTCCACACCGTGGTGTAATTATTTTTTCCACCACCACCTTACTTGGATGGGTATAATGGTGTAAATAATAACTATATATGATCATTATAACATCATACTTATTCTAAGATATTATAGCATCCACTACAATTCCATTCAATCGATATTGGAACGATATCATCCCTCGTGCGTACGTACGGATAACTGTCTCCACGACGTGATGAGATTCATTTTCCATGTTAACAATTCAAGAATGATTATAAAGTATATATAATAAGTAATCATGAAATATATGACATTATAATGATACTGTATTTAAGTATATATATATTTGTGCATGTCATCTACTTAATTCCATTCAATTCAATAAGGAAACTAAAAACATTGTTCATGCGTACGTACGGCCACCCGTCTCCATGAACGGTGTATTTCTTTCCATTTATCGATCTATTGTATAAATGTATTTTATGAATATATATTATATATAAATCATGTTTTATATTCTGGAATTAATTAATCATGATCTATGTAATCATATTAATAATTACGAGTCAAAACATGGACGATAAATGAAACGATTTTACCCAAAACGTTGCTTTAACATGGAATTGACAAATGAATGAATAATATAATGTCATAAGTGAATCATATATGATATCATAAATATTACTATGGTTCTGTTAAAAGTTAATAATATGTTTAATCCCACTATACAGGAGTCTCGAACATATACGGAAGAAATTGAACATAAGGTAAAGGATAATTATTCCAATCTCATTCTTATCCGAGATTGTTTATTTGTAAGTATTTATTAGTGTTATGCTTATCATCCATGTCCATATGTTCTGAGAATGTTTTCATAAAATTTTTACTTTTCTTCCATGTATGTTTAAAATACTTTTACCCATTTTTACTTTCACCACATCGTATGGAAGGAATATTTTTTTTACCATACAAGGTACTTATTGACTTTTCTGACAAAATTATGAAAGAATGTTTTTTAAACTTATACAACATGAATGGATTTTTACGGTTTTATAACGCATTATTTTCATGAAGCATACTGTACAATATTTCATGATTATTTTCAACAAAATCCTTTTATTTTAAAATTTCATGGCATTTTTTGAAAATAAAATGATTTTGAAGAAGAAAGGACATTTTCTTCAATAATTCATTTCAAGTGCTTTATCAAAACCATTTTCCATCTAAGATGACATTATTTAATATGTTTTTGTTTCAATTATAATGTATCTATTATTTATATGGTTTGATTTTTCATATTATGAAATGATATCCATTTGATTTATATGGATTATGTGATGATGAGATAATTTTTATGAAACCCATTTTATTCTTTTGGTTATGATGAATGTTTTAAGTTTATTTTGTGTCACATGTAAGAATGATTTCATTATGAGATTGGTGTGACCTATATCTCCCTCCAAATCATTGGGTAATGATTTATATCTCATGAGATTGACATGGCAGTAACGGTTTGTTAATCCGGTTTAGTGATACAGGACTAGAACGTGGAGTGAAGTCGATTCAGAAAGGGACTTTGTCCACTAAGATGGTCTTGGCAGCAATGCCCTGGATACTATGGAAATCATATCATGTGATTAATTATTTTCCACAATTAAAGGTTTTATTACCATGCTATTTTTTCATGATTAATGTTCCTTTATGACCTATGCCTTACGTACTGCCACGATTTATTTCACAACTCAATATTTTGATGTGTGAACCTTATGTTCATGTTTTGAAGTTCAAATTTATATGGTTTGTTTTATTTTATCCATTCTTACCCTTAATGAGAATTTGACTTCACCCTTTATATGTTTTATTTTCCCCAGGATATAAAGAAAGGTATTAGGTAAGAAAACAAAAGGGGAAGATCTTTATGGGAGATTTTGAAGATTTTTCACCACGATTAGAAGATTACGTTCCGAGTTTCCAAAGACACTAAATTATTGATGTCCTTGTGTGTTTGTTTTGGTTATGTATTAAGTATTCCGCAAAAGTAATGTATTTTCAATGTACATCATGATTTGGGTCTCTACAGTTGGTATCAGAGGAAGGGTTTAGTTAACCTTAGGAAACTTGGATGCAAAAACATTAGTGAGATCCCTAGAGATATTTCTAAGGTATATATAGGGATTTCTCTGAGGTTAAGTATAAGTATAGGTTATAATCCTAGAATTATGATAACAATCATAGAATTGACCCTAAGATGTTATATATTAAAGGTACTCCCCCTTTATTATGTTTTTTCCCTAGCATGATTTTTTCCTCTAACACTATTCTTTTTTGGGTTTTAGATGATGGTTGGAACCCGAACGAACCGTGTTGATCAATGTAATGGACAATGAAATGATTTTCCTCCTGAACAAACCAATGTTATGGGAGATGGAGTGAAAAATATTATTTCTATACTTACACAAGCTATTAATCATTCTGGACATCCAAATGAGAAGAGAAGGGAACAATATTCTATTGATTCCTTCATAAGGAAACGTCCACCTTCTTTCATTGGGCCATCTGATCCACTTGTTACTGAACAATGGATCAGTACCATTGAAAAGATATTTTCCATACTTCGTTGTTCAGAACATGAAAAAGTCATTCTATCTATTTAACATTTATTAGGTGAAGCATATCAATGGTGGACTCTAATTAAGAATACGGGGCCCCGAGATGAAATTGAATCCAAGGAATGGGATGAGTTCAAGAACTTATTTTTCAATAAGTACATCCCTTATATTCTTTGATCAAAGATGGAAAATTATTTCCTTGAGCTTATGAAAAAGGATGATGAATCTATTGGTACATACAAAGAAAATTTTACAAGGCTTCCAAGGTATGCATCTGGCTTTATCATCCAACCTGAAAGTAAAGTTGATCGATTCTTCAGTGGCTTAAAACCACGTCTTCGAAAGGGATTAGCTATAAGATACTTCAGTATCTATGAATAAATTTTGCATTGTTCTATCATGTTAGAAATGGAAGTTGGTGTTACATATCCATCTCGTGGTTTTTACATGAAGCAAAAGATGGAGTTCAAGGAGAAATCTCAGAATAATGGTGAAAAGTATATGAATGTTTCTTTATGCTCAAAGTGTAGAAAGAAGAATAGTGGAGATTGTCTTAAAAGGACTAGAAAATTTTTAAGTGTGGAAAAGAAAGTCATCGAGCAGTTGAGTGTCGATGTAATGGAAAAAGTTTTGCTAATGATGTGAATAAAGAAAATACTGCAGAGAACGCACCACCAACACTTCAATGCTTCAAGTGCAAGAAAATGGGCCATTATGCTAATCAATGCCCTAATCCAAGTGTTAATGATGATCAACATGAGAAACCTCTTAAGGAAAAGGATAATGGGAAGTCACATGTGATCACTATTTGTGATGTTGAGTATGACAATGATTTTGTGTAATGATTAAGTGTAATGTAATGGGATTTCAAAATAGTATCATGGAATCTCATTTATGGAATCGTGGAATTTTGGAATATCTATGTATTGGTTTTCAATAATTATATGGTACCGGTAACCAAGAAAAGTGATTGAAATATTTTTGGAAAGAAGATGATATGTGCATAATGAAGTGATAAAGAAAAAATGAAATGATCCCATTACTGATATAAGGACAAAGTTATATCATGGTTTGAGTATATTGAAATTTTGGGATTTTGGTATGTGGAAAGTGTTAAATTTTTACAGTATTCAAGTTTTCACTATGAGTCAATGGGTATTCATTTTTCAAGAGAATACATGATTAAGGTATTCACATATTTTTAATTTGGCCGACAAGATATATCGTATGATATATGGGGGATAAATGATGGTATTCACATGCTAGACAGATAACATTTCTAGTAATTGTTTTCTTTATACTATGAGCTTGGACAGATGTATTTTGGATAAGCCAATGATTGGAATGGATTATGTTGGACATAAGTCAATATTGTTAAAGGCTAGAACTTTTTTCGATATTATTTATGGAATGTTATAATAATGTAGTTTTAGAAAAAGGACAACCTGCAGGATGGGCGACAACCCGTCGCGTCAGACAAGGCTGTGGGAATCGAACCCACAACTGAAGTGCGACAGGCCTTTATCGCCTACCACTGGCCTAAAGGACGTCCTTGGTTAGTAGAAACTAGTTTTATTATATTAATAAGTATGATATATTAAGTATAAGACCATTTTAGGAACCATATATGATAAATCTCACTGTAGATGGACTTATGTATTTTTGATAACTTTTTCTAACCTTTTATTTGAGACTGTTGGAATGACCCATCATTCTTTCGTATGATCTGCTAACACTTCAAGAATGACAAATTCAACTTCATTTTTCTTTGGGATGAAGTATAAAATGTCCATGTAATGACCAACGGTGAGATTGTACCAAAATCAAGAAAGCATTTCTTCTTATTCAAATTTCTTCAAGTTTAGGGAAAGGATATTAAAAACCAAAAATGTTGTCCTAGTGCCCTTATATCTGATGAATTAGATAGTAACTTAGATCATCAACAAATATCTGACTTTTTGATTGTTCTATTTTTCATATCCATGTCCTCTACCACTCTTCATCATAAGTTTATGGTTATATTTCACTTCCATATCCATATTTTCACCCATGTTGTCGTATGTGGAAACCCAATGCTAAGTTAATTTGGGTGACTGTTATGATTCTAACACCCCTTTTTAAAATGAAGTATTAGTATTCCTTTTTACAATGTGGGTTTCTATGAAAGAAACTTTTAAGTAATAAACCATTTATAACCGCGACGAATATCGAGGGAGAAATTAATTTTAAGGGGGGTAGAATGTAACACCCAGAGATTTTAGGAGATATATTATTTTTAATTTCATTGATGCCTTCTATTATACACTACACCAAGATTATCTTGTACTATACACAACACCGTATTAGGTTGCAGTATATGCCACACTATTCTTGGGTCGTGTTACAAACACAAATTCAGGATCGTTTTGGGGAAATTATTCTACGCAACATTAAGTATAGATTTTGTTTAATGTATAAATGAAATAAGTTTTGATTTTGTTATATACAACACCAAAAGGAGATTTCGCTACACGCAGCACTGACTTGGCTTGCATTACACGTAATCAAGACCTTCATCGATAGCATGTGTAGTACGCAATACCAAGTTTCACTAAACGATATATTATTATAATATTATTATGAACTAGCTTTTATGAATAGTAATCCACACTTTTTAAAATTTTATAAATTTTATCATTCACAATGGACTTCATTTTTGGATTCGGAATATCGAAATTAGCCTAGGGTGAATGTTTGGTATTTTTCTGAAAACTTTCAATTTTTGACGAATAGTGAAAACACTAGGTTACTATTTAAAAACCGACTTTTTAATTAAATAATAAATTATGTTTTTTAAATTTATTTTAGGTTAAAATTGATAAATAATACATATATATGTTCAATTTAATTCATTTGAGTCATTTTATAATGATTTTAGATATATAAAAATTTTATTGAACTTTTCACAGTCTTTTACCCACCTCCTAAGTGAATTTGAAAATTTATATATAATTTAATTTTACCACTTCTGTGAGTGGAATTTCAAAAATCCGAGAGAAACAGTTAATATCAAGGAGTAAAATGTGGTTCAATAAGATAAACATATTTTTTTATGAATAGTAACTTTTTACTTTTATTTACCATGGTTAAAAGTAAATTGGGTAATTAAGGGTAAAAATGATATTATTATTACCCTAACACATTCCTAATTCTATTGGATAAGTGTAATTCGACCAAAAACAACCTTATGAACCAAATATTTCCCTTTAGGTCCACTTGGATTAGATTAGGACACTTATTATAAATTTATTTAAAGAAGTGTTAAAATAGTTAAATTCAATGTCTAATAACTAAAACATTTTTAATATAGGGTTATACATAAGATAAATTAGACTATAAATATTAACTATAAAGATAATATGATTTCCTATATAATGGTATTTTATTTATAATTTTTAGATGTTAAATAATTTAATTGATTTATGACACAATGATGATGCAGTAATTACCTTATTAATGAAATATTAACATAATGGATGTTATAAATACCCAAATAAATGTAATTTGAGACTTTTTATGAATTAAACTAATTTTATAGGTTAATATTACATGTTATTATTGATTCAATTAACTTTATTTTAACTAATAATGTTGTAATAATTTTCACAAAAAACAATTACCAAATAGTGTCAAAATTGACATAAATAGTTTTTAAAACAAATACTATATTATTAATTGTTATTATATTAAAAAAAATATAAGGTTCTAAAAAATAACTTATATAAGGATATATATATTAATAATTAACCACTTGGAGTTCGTTTGTCTTGCTATAGAATTCTTATTAACCATATAGTGTAAGAAAACAAGAAGACATGGCAAAAGTTAAATTATTTAACATAGAGTTAAATCTAAATGATAAGGTTAAAATAGTAACCTAAACTTGTCTAAAACCTATTGGTTGAGAGTATTGCGACCCATCCCCACTTTTTCATGGAAATAAATTAATTTGGAGCTATCATAAACTGAATATGACTTTCTTATAAAATAATAGTTTAATTTTTTCCAAAGGTTCCACTCTCCTCCCTTATAAAAAGGGCACCACTTCCCTCTTTTTTTCACACCCTTTTGAGCCTTGAAGCTCAAAAAACCCATGAAAATTCCTCTTCTCAACCTATCTAGTTATATCATAGAGGTTCGGGTCTTCTCAAAGGACCAACTCTAGTGCCCTAAGAAGAAGTTTAAAGGAGGTGCGTCGAGGAAGAGGTAATCTCTTCTACCGACTCTTTCAAGTTTATTTCTTCTTCTACGTAATCTTCCTTAGTTGTATCATTATAAAGTAATAACATAAATATTACTTGTATATTGATATGTTATTATAAATATGAAACAACCATATTTCACCTTCTATCCATCCTACGGAAAAAGAAATCACTGCGCTTGCGTACGTACGGAATACCGTCTCCACGCCGTGGTGTAATAAGTTTTTCCACCACCACCTTACATGGATTGGTATAATGGTGTAAAGAATAAATATATATGATTATTATAACATCATATTGATTCTATGATATTATATCATCCACTCTTATTCCATTCAATAAATATGGTAACAATATAATCGCTCGTGTGTACGTATGGATTACCGTCTCCACGACGTGATGAGATTCATTTTCCATGTTAACAATTCAAGAATGTTTATAAAGTATATATAATAAGTAATCATGAAATATATGACATAATAATGATACTGGATTTATGTATATATATATGTATGTCATCTACTTAATTCTATTCAATTCAATAAGGAAACGAAAAACAGTGTTCATGTGTACGTACGGCCTACCGTCTCCATAAACAGTGTATTTCTTTCCATTAATCGATCTATTATATATATATATATTCTGAATATAGATTATATATAAATAATTTTTTATATTCTGGAATTATGTAATCATGATATAAGTAATCATATTAATAATTACAAGTCAAAAACACGGACGATAAATGAAACGATTTTACCTAAAATGCTTCTTTAACATGGAATTGACAAATGAACGAATAATATAAAGTTGTAAGTGAATCATATATGATATAATAAATATTAATATGTTTCTATTAAAAGTTAATAACATGTTTAAACCCACTATACAGTAGTCTCGGACACATATGGAAGAAAATGAACATAAGTTAAGGGATAATTATTCCTATATCATTCTTATCCGATATTGTTTATTCGTAAGTATTTACTAGGGTTATGTTTATCATCCATTTCCAAATGTTCTCAAAATGTTTTCCTAAAATGTTTACATTTATTACATATATTTTTAAAATCATTTTTTCCTCCTTTTTACTTTTACCACATCTTATGGAAGGATTCTTTCTTTTGTTTACCATACAAGGTACTTTTTGACATTTCTGACAAAAGTACGAGAAGAATGTTTTTTTAACTTATACGGCATGAAATGATTTTTACAGTTTTATAACGCCTTATTTTCATGAATCTTACTGTACAAGATTTCATGAATATTTTCAACAAAATCATTTTCTTTTAAAATTTCATGGCATTTTGTGAAAAGAAAATGATTTTTATGAAGAAAGGATATTTTCCTCAAGAATTAATTTCAAGTGTTTTATCAAAACCATTTTCCATACAAGATGAAATTATTTAATATGTTTTTGTTTCAATTATAATGTCTCTATTATTTACATGGTTTGATTTTTCTTATGATTAAATGATATCCATTTGTTTTATATGGATTATGTGATGATGGGATGATGTTTATGAAACCCATTTTATTCTTTGGGTTATGATAAATATTTTATGTTAATTTTTTGGAACGCGTAAGAATGAATTCATTATGAGATGGGTGTGACCTATATCTCCCTACAATTCATTGGATAATGATTTATATCTCATGAGATAGACATGGCTGGATAGGTTTGTTAATCCGGTTCAGTGATACAGGACAAGAATGAGGAGTGAACTCGATTCAGAAAGGGAATTTGTCCACTAAGATGGACTTGGCAGCAATGCATTGGATACTATGGAAATCATATCACGTGATTAATGTTTTTCCATAATTAAATGTTTTATTCCCATGAAATATTATCATGATTAATTATCTTTTATAACCTTTGCCTTATGTACTGCCAAAATTTATTTCACAACTCAAGATTTTGTTGTTTAAACCTTATATTCATGTTTTGAAGTTCAAATGTATACGGTTTTTTTTATTTTCTCCATGCTTACCCTTAATAATCATTTGAGATAACCCTTTATATGTTTTATTTTACCCAGGATATAAAGAAATGTTTTATGTAAGAAAACAAAAGGGGAAGATCTTTATGGGAAATGTTGAAGATCTTTCACAACGAATAGGAGATTATGTTCTGAGTTTCCAAATCCACTAAACTATTACAGTCCGTGTATATTTATTTTTGTTATGTATTAAGTATTCCGCAAAAGTAATGTAATGTCCATGTACGTCAAACGGTTTTCATAAACAATTGGTAAAGATCAATTTTTACAGATCTTTACTAATGGTTTGCATAAACCGTTGGTAAAGATCACCAATACCAACGGTTAAAAAGAACCGTTGGTATACAAGTGTTGGGAAAACCATGATTTCCTGTAGTGTTTCTATCAGCTAACTTTATCTATCTTTATCCTAGTATGTCAGATAAATATTCTAGATGGTCATAATTCCCACAACTCCATAATAATATTAATGACATAAAAATAAATTTTATACATAAATTATACTTTTTTATCTATTAATTAATTTTGGGGATGAAAAACAAACAATGTTACAATCATAGAGACGGTATGTCATACGTACACATGAATAATGTTTTCCATTTTCCTTTGATCATTATGGAAAGAAGGTGCATCTTATTATATCCTTC
This sequence comes from Viscum album, assembly GCA_963277665.1. Taxonomy (NCBI): domain Eukaryota; kingdom Viridiplantae; phylum Streptophyta; class Magnoliopsida; order Santalales; family Viscaceae; genus Viscum; species Viscum album. The sequence goes on along the minus strand of OY728159.1, from coordinate 593,637,712 downwards.
CTAAATTATAATGACATAATTAATATCATATTTATTATTTCAATATTCTTATATATTTCAGACTCATGATGCGGTGATTAAAAATGAATCACATCGCTTTGTGGATGTGATAGTTCATGCGCACGTACGAACATAGTTATCCTTTTTTGGTGCATGGTAAGTAATGACACAATTGATGTATTATTCTATTATAATGATAAATATTCCATTAATATCACACATGAACAATAATTCCATGATTATAACCAATCTTGAGAGATAGTTACGGAAAACCTTTTATATTTGTTTGTGGAGGTGATAGTTCACATGTATGCATGAATGATTATTTACATTCCCATTTAATGGAAGTGGAGATGGATATAGGTAATGATATTAACATAATAACATATTAGTATATTGATTATACTGTATTTATTATTTCATCATGTGTTTTTAAGATTTGAAGGTAGTGAAAGAATAAATAATAACGAAATGATTAAATAAAAACATTACCTTTCCTTCAAATGATCACCCTTATTAACACCATAACACCTCTAAAAAGTTTGTTCTACCTAAAATAATAATTTAGGAGTTTAGGGAGGTATTTTATCCAAAAATAACTAAAGGCCTTCTTTTTTAGTTATTTTTTATAATCCACCTTTTAAGGGATGAAGGGGAACCCTTACATGGACCACAGACTTTGTGACATTACATGACCCTAAGGTGTTATATGAAATAATCTAGGCTATAGATAATTAGAACTAACCCTCCCCAGTTTCTTTATGTGGATGTAAACCCTCCACCTTCACATGGCTATCTTGTTATGCTTCTCATTCTAGCATATGCTGGTCATGATGGAATGTGACATACACTCACATTATTCCAATTTTCATAGCTTCATCTCAGGTGAATGTGCAAGATATGTTTCCTCATCTTGAGCCTGATCTTTATAGTGTCTATCTGATTTATTAATCATGATTTCATGCATCCTAAAATCTGTGAGTTGGCCCCAAGGACTTGAGTTGGCCTGAAGGCCTTGGGTGGCATGAAGGCCATGTGGTGTCCGGAAATCCTAACTTGCTAGAAGGCCTTGAAGGACTCGAGGACCAAACCAGTGGCCTAAAATCCAAAATGGGTGAATAGTTCATGATACTATAGTACTAAATAGTACCTTCTATAGTAACTCATACAGTAACCCATAAATAAGTCTCTACCCAGATTTGATCTCAATTCTCTTCGAAGCACTTGTAGAGTCCTCACTACAGTACCTTTGATTTCTAGTATGTAACCCTTTATTTTTTTATATATGCGTGATTGTTGGGAGAATTTGTGAAACTTTTAATATGATTTTTGGGATAATGTAGGTGTTCACGAGCTACACACGGGTTCTCTAACCTGTGTGAATATACTAAGAGAAACTGTGCGTAGCTGTAGTATTGAGGTTGTGGATTCTCCGTTGTTTTAGCTCAATTGGGGAGGTTGTGCGAGGAGCCCATAAATGGTATTCCTTATGGCAGTAGCTAACGGAAGGTTAGAACACAGTTTTTCTAACTGTGAGGTGTAACCATATGTAGGGAAAAAGTTAGATCCTATTTTTTATAATCTTAGTCGTTTTACTCCTACATGGCCTTTTTTACTCCTAAATGCCCCTAATTAAATAATTTTTTCCATTGAAGGTTGGGGAAACTTTCTTAAACATTTTTTAACTAATAAGGTGTCCTATATTGGTGTTTCCAAGCCCTGTTCTCATAGTAATTGCCAGATCTTCATCATTTTTATGTCATTTTCTAAGATCTACTTCTTCTCTATTCCCATTTTCATATATCTGCTCCAGCTGGGAGTATATCTAAGTTTTTTTATATAAAATAAGGATATATCTGGTGTTTGTTTGATAGGATATGATATCTATGTTGGTTTCCGGGAATCTAGTCCTTAATTTTTGAGCTATGTCTTCATTCTTCTTCATTCATCTCATGCTTTTCTAGATCTACATAGATCTTCTTCTTCTCTCCTATTTTTTTAAGATCCATGGGTGTTAGGGGTTGATCTAAATTATTTTATTATATTCATGTTGTTTTTTGGTCATGATCATACAAGGATAAAATATCTAAGGTTGTTTCTTGAAGAATTGACCAGGCTTCTTGTGTGTTTTTCGCCCATTGTCGATATTCATCTAAACCATTGAGGTAAGTGGATTAAATCTCATAAAATATTTCTAGAATTGATTTTATTATTTTTAATTTTATTAAATTTTAATGAAATTTATTTTCAAATCTTGGTTTAACGTGTGGAATAAATCCACATTAGTGATGATTTTTCTTTTTTGTGAAATTGTAAAATATTTATGAATTTTTGTGAAAATTGAGTTAGCTTCTTTTATATAAAATGGTGATTTTAAATTTTAGAATATCTGGAATCTATAAAATGTCTTTGAGAAGTGGGGGTTTAAATAAAAATTTCATTTTATTGAAATGGTTTGGCTTTGGGATAGTTTTGATGGATAACACTTTTCAATAAAAGGTTGATTGTATTGAAAATGATTTTTTTGGCATGATCAATGGGCCTATTTGTAGAGACCCGAAGCATGACGTACATTGACATTACATTACATTTGTGGAATACTTAGTACATAACAAAAACACACACACAAGGATCGTAATAGTTTAGTGTCTTTGGAAACTCGGAACGTAATATTCTAATCGTGGTGAAAGATCTTCAATATCTCCCATAAAGATCTTCCCTTTTTTTCTACCTAAAACCTTTATTTATATCCTTGGGAAAAGAAAACATAAAATGGTGAGCTCAAATGCTCAGTAAGGGTACGAAAAAGAAAAATCAATCACATCATATTCATAAGAACATAACTTTTGGAAATCTTAACCTGCAAAAGAGAGCATAATTTCATATCATGGGATAAATCATAGTGGTGAAATGAAATCCCAATAAGCATAACATAAAACATGAAACTTTGTGGCATACACACATAATCATAGAGAATCATTTCCTATTAGTCAAGACTCATTTCCAAGACTATCTTAGTGGACAAAGTCCCTTTCTGAACTGAGTCACCCTCGTTTCAGTCCTTTTTCACTGAACCGGTATAACCTACCGTTCCAGCCATGTCTATCTCATGAGATATAAAATCGTTACCCAATGAATTGGAGGGAGATATAGGTCCCACCCATCTCATAATGATACCATTCTTATGTGTGCCACAAAATCATAAATCATACATCATTGCATAACCCATGTAGTAAAAAAGGAAATCTTAAACATCATGACATCATAAAACAATTCATATAAGATAAAAGAATTCATAAAAATATTTCCATCACAACATAATCAAATCCATGTAATAATAGGGATAGAAACAGAACCCTATATTATCATAGATGGAAAATAATTTTGATAAAACACTTGAACTCCATTCTTGAGGAAAATATCCTTTCTACTTCAAAAACATTTTTCCTTTCTTAACATATTATAAAATTTTAAACTAAAAGAAGTTGATTAAAAATAAACTTGAAAACCAGTAAAGGATGATTCTTGGAAATATTGTTTTAAAAATCCATTCATGCCATATAAGTTAAAAAAACATTCTTCGTACTTTTGTCGGAAAAGTCAAAAAAGTACCTTGTACGAAAAAAACGACAAAAGATTCCTTTCATATTCTTTACTAAAAACTCACCGAAAGGTAAAATTGGATTTAAACTATTATAAGTGGATGGAAAAAATATTTCATATTGAGGGAACATGGATGTGGATGATAAAATACACCCCAGGAAATACCAAAGTATAAACAATCTCGGATAAAAATGAGATTGTGATATTTCCCTTACCTTAGGTCCGACATGCTTTGTACGTGTCCGAACCTCCTGTATAATGATTTAAATCATGTTATTGACTTATTCCAGAATCATATTCATTGTTATTATATCATATATGGTCCACTTATGACTTTATATTACCTGTTCTTTTGTAAATTCATGTTAATGTAGCGTTTTGGGTAAAATCGTCTCATTTGTCGTTCGTGTTTTTAACTTGTAATTATTAATTTGATTACTTGGATCATGATTACTTATATCCAGAATGTAAAACATTATTTATATATAATATATATTCAGAATATACATATATATATATAATATATTGATAAATGGAATGAGATACACCGTTCATGGAGACGGTAGTCCGTACGTACGCATGAATGCTGTTTTCGTTTCCTTATTGAATTGAATGGAATTAAGTAGATGACATACATATAAATATAAATAAATCCAGTATCATTATTATGTCATATATTTCAGTTTTACTTATTATATATACTTTATAATCATTCATGAATGGTTAATCATTGAGAATGAATCTCATCGCGTCGTGGAGACGGTAGTCCGTACGTACGCACGAGCGATGATATCATTCCCATGGTCGTGGAATTGTGTTGAAGTGTTTGTATAATATTTAAGTATCAATATCAATTTATAATAATCATATATAGTAACTCATTAAACCATTATACCCATCCAATTAATGTGGTGGCGGAAAATAGATTACACCACGGCGTGGAGACGGTATTCCGTACGTACGCACGCGCGGTGATTTCCTTTTTCCGTAGGATGGATAGAAGGTTAATTAGAGTTGTTTCATATTTATAATAACATATCAGTATATAAGCAATACTGATGTTATTACTTTATCATGAAACAACTAAAGAAGAAGAAGTTGAAGAAGAAAGAAATTGAAAAAGATCGGTAATGGATATTACCTCTACTTTGAAACGCCTCTTTGAATCCTCCACTTAGGGAACTAAGATTTGTCTTTGAAGAAGACCAGGACCTCTAGGATTATTCTAGGTAAGTGGAGAAGGGATTTTGGCAAGGGTTGGCCGAGCTTGAGTGCTCAATTTGGTGTGAGGAGGAGGGGGAGGAGGTGCCCTTTTATAAGGGAGGAGAGGGGCACTTTAGGAATATCTCAAAATATTATTTTATATTAAAGTCAAAATCGGTTTATAATGGTTACAAAGGGTCTTATTTCGAAGCTAAAGTGGGTATGGGTCGAAATCCTATCAACCAATAGGATTTAGACAAGTTTATGGTATTATTTTAACCTTATCAATTAGATTTAACTCTAAGTTAAATAATTTAACTTTTACCGTGTCTTTTTGTTTTCTTACACTATATGGTTAATACACTTACTATAACATGCCAAACGAACCCCAAATTGTTTATTATTAATATATATATCCTTATATAAGTCATTTGGCCGAACCTTAGATTTTTAAGAATAAAATAACAATTAATAATATAATATTTGATTTGAAAACTATTTTGTGTCAATTTTGACACTATTTGATATATGATTTTTGTGAAAGTCATAAAAGAATTATATGTTCGAAACAAGTTGATTAAATCAACACTAAGATATCATAGTAACCTAGAAAATTAGTGTTATTCATAAAAAGTCTCAAATTACATTTATTTTGGTGTTTATAACATCAATTATGTCAATATTTCATTAATAAGATAATTACTTCATCATCATTGTGTCATAAATAAATTAAATTATTTAATGTATAAAAATTGTAAATAAAATACCATTATGTAGGAAATATTTCTAGCTTTCTAATGAATATTTATAGTCTAATTTATCTTATGTATAGCCCCATATTAAAAATGATTTACTTATTAAACTTTGATTTTAACTATTTTAACCCTTCTTTAAATAAATTAATAATGAATGTCCTAACCTAATCCAAGTGGGCCTAAATGATAATATTTTACACTTAAGGTTGTTTTTGGTCGAGATACACTTGTGTAATAGAATTAGGACATGTGTTAGGGTAATATTAATATCATTCTTACCCTTAATTACCCTATTTACTTTTAACCGTGGTAAATAAAAGTAAAAAGTTACTATTCACCAAAAATTATTTTCATCTCATTGAACCACATTTTACTTACTGACATCAAGAATGTCTCTATGATTTTTGAAATTCCATTCACAGAAGCGGTAAAATTAAGTTTTATGAAAAATTCAGTTTTTTTAACTACCACTTAGTAGTTTCACTATTCATCAAAAATTGATGTTTTTCAGAACAATGCCAAAATTTCATCCTAAGATATATTTCATATTCCGAATTCAAAAATGAAGTCTATTTTACCAAATTAATAACATAGAATTTTCATTAATTAATTTTATAATTAAATCCCACTGTTAAAACAAATAGCGAGTTTTTAAGAAACAATATCTATCAAAAGATTGACACTTGATTTTGTCTGGTTTAAATGTGAAATTACAACCAATGACCAATATTGTATTAAATTGTAAAAATATATTCTAAATATAATTTAAAACCACTAAAATTAATAATTTATCACTATTAATTATTTCGATTAAAAAAAGTTGTTTTTAATTAAAATTTAGTAATTTTCACTATTCATCAGAAAATAAAAGTTATCCGAAAAGTACCAAAATTTCACCTTAGGCTAAATTAGATACTCCGAATCCAAAAATAAAGTCCATTTTGAAAAATAAGATTTACAGAATTTCAAAAAGTGGTTATTACTATTCATAACGGCTAGTTTTAATAATATTTTAATAGCATATCGTTGTTTAGTGAAACTCGGTATTGCGTATTACACACGCTATCGAGGAACGTCGTGATTGCGTGTAATGCAAGGAAAGTCAAGGATGTGTGTTGTGCAAGATCCTTTTGGTGTAGCGTAAAACACAAGATATTTAAAAAAACTAAAAAGAATATTTTTCATAAAATCTCGGGCTGTTACATTCTACCCCCCTTAAAATGAATTTCGCCCTCAAAATTCGTCGGGGTTATAAATGGTTTACTATTAGAAAGTTTCTTTAATAGAAACCCACATCGTAAAAAAGAATACCAAAACTTGGCTTTAAAAACTAAAGTATGAAATGTAACGATTACCCAAATAAACTAATCACTAGGTTTCCACATAGGTGAAAATATGGATATGGAAGAGAAATCTAACCATCATGTTCTGATGGAGAGTGGTAGAGAACATGGCTATGGAAAAGCTAGTAATCACAAATCCATAGATTTGTGATGATATAAGGTACCATCTGATTCATCAGGTATAAGATCACTAGGACAAAATTTTTGGTTTTCAAGATCATTTCCCTAAAGTTGAAAATTTGAATTAGAATAAATACTTACTTTATTTTGGTACAATCTCACTGTTGTTCGTTCCTTGAACAATTTCCACTTCATCTCTTAAATAAATGAAGTTGAATTTGTTATTCGTGAAGTGTTAGAAGATCATGTGATAGAATGACGGGTCATTCCATCTGTCTCAAACAAAAGGTTAGGAAAAATTATATACATAAGTCGATCTATTGTGAGATTAATCATATATGGTTCCTAAAATGGACTTATACGTCATATCTCATACTGCTTAATATAATAAAACTAGTTTCTACTAAACAGGGACTTCCTGTAGGCCAGTGGTAGGCGATAAAGGCCAGTCGCACTTCGGTTGTGGGTTCGATTCCCACAGCCTTGTCTGAAGCGATGGGCTGTCGCCCGTCCTGCAGGTTGTCCTTTTTCTAAAACTACATTACTATAACATCCCATCAATAATATCGAAAAAAATAACTTCTATCCTTAAACAATACTAATTTATGTCCAACATAATCCATTCTTGTCTTTAGTCATATCCATAATACTACAGTCCATTGTCATAATATAGTGAAAATGATTACCAGAGATTTAATACCATCTTTGATCCCCATATATCATAAGATATGTCTTGTTGGTCACATTCCAATAATTCAAAGGCCTTAATCATGTATTCTCTTCAATACCCATTGAACCTTAATGAAAACATGAATGCAGTTAAAAGTTAACACCTTCCACATCCTCAAAATTCTATATACTCAAACCATGATATCACTTAGTCATTATATAAATCATGAGCTCATGAATACTGTTAAACATTTAATTTTCTCCTTATCCCTTCATTATGCGCATATTATCTACATTCCAAAAATATCTGAATAACCTTTCATGGATACTGGTAACATTAATCATACACTTTTAAAACTCAAGGAAATACAAGAATGTAAAAATCCTTAGATGTCTCTTTATTCCATAGTACCATGATATTTCTTATACAACATTACACATGATAAATATGTAATCATTTCACTACATTCTTAAACCATTAACTGAGCTTCAACAATTCTTTCATCTCACATATCATTTGTAGTCTCTTCATCATCATCCACATAAATACTACCCATACGACCATACTGATTCTATTCATGAGTCTTTCCCTTAGGGCATTGGTTTGAATAATGCCCATACATTCCACATTTAAAACACTTAACCATTTTTGATGTCGTAGCAATACCATTATCCTCATCCATGGTGTTAACTGAACCTTTTCCTTTGCACTTACTTGTTTTGTGTCCATCTTTCCACACCCAAAGCATCTTCCAGTTCCCTTGAAACATTCTCCTTGATGCCTCATTCCATATGATTTACATAGGGGAAATTGAACTTTCTTTCCTCTATGATCATCATGAAACTCCATCTTTCTCTTATTAGCCGAGTCAGGAAACTTAGCAAATTTTACTTTATTGATCATATTATGAGATTTCTGATTCGGCATAATAATGATGTTTGGACTTCCAAATCCCATTTCATTTGGATGCTCATAATGAATATCATTCCATTGTCCATCATATCCTCAATTATTGTGAATCATCTTGTTTCCAACCATTATCTAAAACCCAAAAAGAATAGTGAGAGAGGAAAAATAATGCTAGGGAAAACAACATAGTAAAGGGGGAGTACCCTTAATATCTAACATCTTAGGTTAAATTCTAAGATCATTATCGTAGTTCTAGGATTATATCCTATACGTATACTTATCCTTAGGGACATCCCTATACATACCTTAGAAATATCTCTAGGGATCTCACTAACGTTTTCGCATCCTAGTTTCCAAAGGTTGACTAATCCTTTCCTCTGATACCAACTGTAGAGACCCGAAGCTTGACGTACATTGACATTACATTACATTTTCGGAATACATAGTTCATAACAAAAACACACACACAAGGATCGTAATAGTTTAGTGTCTTTGGAAACTCGGAACGTAATCTTCTAATCGTGGTGAAAGATCTTCAATATCTCCCATAAAGATCTTCCATTTTTTTTCTACCTAAAACCTTTCTTTATATCCTGGGGAAAAGAAAACATAAAAGGGTGAGCTCAAATTCTCAGTAAGGGTAAGAAAAAGAAAAATCAATCACATCATATTCATAAGAACATAACTTTTGAAAATCTTAACCTGCAAAAGAGAGCATAATTTCATATCATGGGATAAATCATAATGGTGAAATGAAATCCCAATAAGCATAAATTAAAACATTAAACTTTGTGGCATACACACATAATCATAGAGAATCATTTCTTGTTAGTCAATACTCATTGCCAAGACTATCTTAGTGGACAAAGTCCCTTTCTGAACCGAGTCACCCTCGTTTCAGTCCTGTTTCACTGAACCGGTATAACCTACCATTCCAGCCATGTCTATCTCATGAGATATAAAATCTTTACCTAATGCATTGGAGGGAGATATAGGTCCCACCCATCTCATAATGATTCCATTCTTATGTGTGCCACAAAATCATAAATCATATATCATTGCATAACCCATGTAGTAAAAATGGAAATCTTAAACATCATGACATCATAAAACAATTCATATAAGATAAAAGAATTCATAAAAATATTTCCATCACAACATAATAAAATCCATTCAATAATAGGGATAGAAACAGAACCCTATATTATCTTAGATGGAAAATAATTTTGATAAAACACTTGAACTCCATTCTTGAGGAAAATATCCTTTCTACTTCAAAAACATTTTTCCTTTCTTAACATTTTATAAAATTTTAAACTAAAAGAAGTTGATTAAAAATAAAGTTGAAAACCGGTAAAGGAAGATTCTTGGAAATATTGTTTTAAATATCAATTCATGCCATATAAGTTAAAAAAACATTCTTCGTACTTTTGTCGGAAAAGTCAAAAAAGTACCTCGTACGAAAAAAAACGACAAAAGATTCCTTTCATATTCTTTACTAAAAACTCACCGAAGGGTAAAATTGGATTTAAACTATTATAAGTGGATGGAAACAATATTACATATTGAGGGAACATGGATCTGGATGATAAAATACACCCCAGTAAATACCAAAGTATAAACAATCTCGGATAAAAATGAGATTGTGATATTTCCCTTACCTTAGGTCCGACTTGCTTTGTACGTGTCCGAACCTCCTGTATAATGATTTAAATAATGTTATTGACTTAGTCCAGAATCATATTCATTGTTATTATATCATATATGGTCCACTTATGACTTTATATTACCTGTTCTTTTGTAAATTCATGTTGAAGTAGCATTTTGGGTAAAATCGTCTCATTTGTCGTTCGTGTTTTTAACTTGTAATTATTAATACGATTACTTGGATCATGATTACTTATATCCAGAATGTAAAACATTATTTATATATAATATATATTCAGAATATACATATATATAATATATTGATAAATGGAATGAGATACACCGTTCATGGAGACGGTAGTCTGTACGTACGCATGAACGCTGTTTTCGTTTCCTTATTGAATTGAATGGAATTAAGTAGATGACATACATATAAATATAAATAAATCCAGTATAATTATTATGTCATATATTTCATTATTACTTATTATATATACTTTAAAATAATTCATGAATGGTTAATCATTGAGAATGAATCTCATCGTGTCCTGGAGACGGTAGTCCGTACGTACGCACGAGCGATGATATCATTCCCATGGTCGTGGAATTGTGTTGAAGTGTTTGTATAATATTTCAGTATCAATGTCAATTTATAATAATCATATATAGTTACTCATTAAACCATTATACCCATCCAATTAATGTGGTGGAGGAAAATAGATTAAACCACGGCGTGGAGACGGTATTCCGTACGTACGCACGCGCGGTGATTTCCTTTTTCCGTAGGATGGATAGAAAGTTAATTAGAGTTGTTTCATATTTATAATAACATATCAGTATATAGTCAATACTGATGTTATTACTTTATCATGAAACAACTAAATAAGAATAATTTGAAGAAGAAAGAAATTGAAAAAGATCCGTAATGGATATTACCTCTTCTTTGAAACGCCTCTTTGAATCCTCCACTTAGGGAACTATGATTTGTCTTTGAAGAAGACCAGGACCTCTAGGATTATTCTAGGGAAGTGGATAAGGGATTTTGGCAGGGGTTGGCCGAGCTTGAGTGCTTAATTTGCTGTGAGGACGAGGGGGAGGAGGTGCCCTTTTATAAGGGAGGAGAGGGGCACCTTAGGAATATCTCAAAATATTATTTTCTATTAAAGTCAAAATTGGTTTATAATGGTTCAAAAGGGTCTTATTTCGAAGCTAAAGTGGGGATGGGTCGAAATCCTATCAACCAATAGGATTTAGACAAGTTTAGGGTATTATTTTGACCTTATCAATTAGATTTAACTCTAAGTTAAATAATTTAACTTTTACCGTGTCTTTTTGTTTTCTTACACTATATGGTTAATACACTTACTAAAACATACCAAACGAACCCCAAATTGTTTATTATTAATATATATATCCTTATATAAGTCATTTTTCCAAACCTTAGATTTTTAGGAATAAAATAACAATTAATAATATAATATTTGATTTGAAAACTATTTTGTGTCAATTTTGACACTATTTGATATAAGATTTTTGTGAAAGTCATAACCGAATTATATGTTCAAAACAAGTTGATTAAATCAACACTAATATATCATATTAACCTAGAAAATTAGTTTGATTCATAAAAAGTCTCAAATTACATTTATTTTGGTGTTTATAACATCAATTATGTCAATATTTCATTAATAAGATAATTACTGCATCACCATTGTGTCATAAATATAATTAAATTATTTAATGTCTAAAAATTGTAAATAAAATACCATTATGTAGGAAAGATTTCTAGCTTTCTAATGAATATTTTTAGTCGAATTTATCTTATGTATAACCCCATATTAAAAATGATTTACTTATTAAACTTTGATTTTAACTATTTTAACCCTTCTTTAAATAAATTAATAATAAATGTCCTAATCTAATCCAAGTGGGCCTAAATGATAATATTTTACACTAAAGGTTTTTTTTGGTCGAGATACACTTGTCCAATAGAATTAGGACATGTGTTAGGGTAATATTAATATCATTCTTACCCTTAATTACCCTATTCACTTTTAACCGTGGTAAATAAAAGTAAAAAGTTACTATTCACCAAAAATTATTTTCATCTCATTGAACCACATTTTACTTACTGACATCAAGCGTGTCTCTCGGATTTTTGAAATTCCATTCACAGAAGCGGTAAAATTATGTTTTATGAAAAATTCAATTTTTTTATCTACCACTTAGTAGTTTCACTATTCATCAAAATTTGATGTTTTTCAGAACAATGCCAAAATTTCATCCTAAGCTATATTTCATATTCCGAATTCAAAAATGAAGTCTATTTTACCAAATTCATAACATAGAAGTTTCATTAATTAATTTTATAATTAAATCCCACTGTTAAAACAAATAGCGTGTTTTTAAGAAACAATATCTATCAAAAGATTGACACTTGATTTTGTCTGGTTTAAATGTGAAATTACAACCAATGACCAATATTGTATTAAATTGTAAAAATATATTCTAAATATACTTTAAAACCACTAAAATTAATAATTTATCACTATTAATTATTTCGATTAAAAAAAGTTGTTTTTAATTAAAATTTAGTAATTTTCACTATTCATCAGAAAATAAAAGTTTTCCGAAAAGTACCAAAATTTCACCTTAGGCTAAATTCGATACTCCGAATCCAAAAATGAAGTCCATTTTGAAAAATAAGATTTACAGTATTTCATAAAGTGGTTATTACTATTCATAACGGCTAGTTTTAATAATATTTTAATAGCATATCATTGTTTAGTGAAACTCGGTATTGCGTATTACACATGCTATCGAGGAAGGTCGCGATTGCGTGTAATGCAAGGCAAGTCAAGGATGTGTGTTGGGCAAGCTCCTTTTGGTGTAGCGTACAACACAAGACATTTAAAAAAAATAAAAAGAATATTTTTCATAAAATCTCGGGCTGTTACACGATTGGTGTGTGTGTTCATATTTCAATTTTGGGCATGGATGAAAAATGATATTCTCTCCCTTCAAAAATTCATTTATCACATGTGATATAATTAACTTGTGATGACTTGGTTGATCGATGAGAACCCATCCATGAGTATGGAATTGACATCACGTAGTATGCATGCTTGGTTGTAAAAATCTATGGAATGGTTCAGGTATGGAAAAAAGGATATTATGAAATGGTTTTAAAGGATTGTTTGTATTTTTATGAAATGATAGCTTAATGGAAAAATTGTTTTAATATAACTTGAATAATTTTGGTTGAAACAATTTTGTATGTTGTCAACATTTGTTTATAAACTGTTCTGGAAAAATTTATTATATAAAATACTTTATATAAACATTTATAACTCTTCTATCTTAGTGAAATTTGTATGGAAGTCATTGGAGAACATCTATTACATTTTATACTCACCCCTTCTTGTCACTATGGTGCTTTTTTAGATTCTATCTTATGGGAGAAGGGAAAAGGTAGTGTATCACACGTTATTAGCACCACCTCATGATACTTGGAATGATTGGTGGTCTTGGAGCATGGATCTAGTGGACCCTAGAGTCTTATGGTCTTCTTAGTGTCTTTGTTTTTCCTTAAACTATTTAATTTGATTGTTAGTTTTCCTTCGATTGTTACACACTTTCCAGTTTTTTTAATACGGATAAAGTAGTTGAATTGTCTTTCATTGTTCATGCATTATTTAGTGAGTTTCTTGGATATTGTTTATTGAGTTGATGGTTTTATTCTTAAAGGTTAAATCTTCCCCCACTTTTGTTTGAAACCCTTAAACATTTATTTCCTGCATTTAACATCTTGGGAATGTCACTTAAGGAAAAGTAATGACTCATTGTACTCTCAAGACAAAAAGAATTGTCACTTATTACAAACTATATTAGCTTGTTCAGTCATTTCCTAACAAGTTGTTTTTAGTTTCCTATTGATTGAGTTGATTAATCCTTATCTATTCCCCTCGTTTTGATCATAAAAATGAGTACCATTTTGAGAACATGAAATGTATATAATAAAATGAAATAGCTAATTAGTTTACTCTGAACTTCAAGTTTCTAGAGAGTTGGGCACATATGTTATTTGGAGAAACATATAGAAATTTTAAATCACTTTTTCCCATATTTAGATAATGAGAATAACATGACATGCATTGTAGACGAATGAAATCCCACAAGGATTTCATATTTCATTTGGAGTAAGGATTTATGATTTGTGAAAACATATAATTTTTTGCAAATCACATAAATTCTTTGCAAAAGAAAGACTTTGAAAAAGGGAATGAGTGTTGTATTTTGATCATGGATGGATTTTCAAAAGAAAATATTCGTTTTTAAAAAGAATTCTAGAATGTGGAAAATAATTTTTTTCTAAACTAGTGTTGTGATAGTTTATGTTATAGAATTTGAAATTTCAATCCATCAGTTGAAAAGGGAGTGAAACATATCGGGTTTTTTGTTTTTTAGAAAATAGAACATAGAAGGAGTCATAGGAACCAGTTAGAAGATGCCACTAAGAATGTGGTTTCACCAGATCCACTGGTGAACCAAATTTTTTTTTCTACATCATCTCTCAAGAGTTTCAAACTACTAAGTTGGGACTGCAACTGGATAATTTGTTTACGATATCTGTCATTGATGAAAATACAATGGGAGGAAGTGATGTTGTCTTTACTAGATGAGTTGAGAACTCTGGAACTAACATTAAAAAAGAAATAGGATATCTATTCTCAACAAGGTGGAACACATTGGGATCGAACCACAAAATCAACTAACCATCCCCCAATACCGAAGATAAATCATGGATGTTTTTAGTTCGGTTAACTAAGTCACGTCAAGAGGGAGTGAACAACACAATCAAGATCATGTAAAAATTGAAACAGGATGTGACATATTAAATGATATTATCTCATTTCTCCAAGGTCAGGTGTTTGGGAAACTACTTAGGAATCACATCCTCAAAATGATTCAACAGAGTGGGGAAGTGGAATCAGTATCATCAATAGAGCATAGCTATACATGGTGATTCTCAGAATTACTTGACTCATCAACAAGGGAAATAAAATAAATTTAACAAATAGTAGAGTGCAACAATGAAGAAATTGTTTGGAGTTGAGTAGATGATTATCAATGATCTAGCTGGACCATATACAGTGAGTGGTGCGATTATTTTTAGTAAGAACTATGTTCTTGTGTTTTTTGATACTGGCGCATCACATTCCTTTATTTCTTCTCATGCTTTTGACTTAATATGTTTAAAACTAGAATTTATGTCTTCTCATTAAAAAATAATAACTCCTCTTAGTGAAATAGAATGTGAAGAATTTTTTTGTAGGGAATTTAATTTTACAATTGATGAAGTTGTGCTGAAATGGGACTTCTCAATGCTGGATATGAATGTTTACGATTTAATCCTATGTACGGATTTCTTGAAAAAGGTCAAAGCTAACATCAACAATTATAGGAACATATGAAGTTTAAGGACTAAGGGAGGAATGTACCATCATTTTATAGAAGAGAAGTTTGTAAACAAAGGTGCAATGAGCTTTTTGGAACCAATGGTGTGAATGATCTGTTATCAGTTGGAAGAGTTGACATTAAGATCAATGGAATATATCGAGGAAGATAGTTTTCCAGTATTAGTGGAACAATTTCTAGATGTATTTTTAAGAACTTCTATAGGTTAACACCTCTTAGGGAAGTTGATTTTAGGATTGATCTCATTCTAAGGACCAGTATAATTTTCCTTCTCTCTTATAGGATGGCACAAATAGTCTTAATGGAATTTAAAGTGCAGTTGGAGGAGCTAGAAAAAAGAGTTTCATTCATCAAGTACATCCCTATAGGTAGAACCGGTAATGTCTGTGAAGGAAGTAGATAGAAATCTTCATCAATGTATTGATTATAGTACACTTAACCAAGATATGATAATGAAAAAGTATCCACTTCATTGCATTTTTGACCTGTTTGATCAATTGAGGGGAGGAAAGTGGTTCTCAAAAATCAAATTGTGATCAATATATCACCAATTGAATGTTTCAAATGAATATTTTCTAAAGATAGCCTTCAGAAGAAGATATGACCACTATGAATATGTGTTCATGCCTTTCGATCTAAGAAATGAACCAGAGGTCTTCATGGCTTTAATGAATCTTATATTTCAGCTATATCTAGATTATTTTGTTTTGGTGGTTATATATTATATATTGGTGTCTTCAAGGACAAGGGTGAACAGGATAAACCCTTGATAATAGTGCTTGGAATCATGAGAGATCATTGTTTTTCTTCCAAATTATCCATGTGGGATTTTTGGACATAGTAGGTATGCTTTCTTGGACATGTGATTTCTGAAAAAGATTTTTTAGTGGATCCTAAATATATAGAAGTTTTTATCTTGTGAAAACCATCCAACAATACCTTTGAGATATGAAGTTTTCTGGGTCAAGCTGGATACTATCGACGCTTTCTGTGTGACCTCTCAAGACTATCATCACCAATTATATCTCTGGGAAAGAAGAATGTTTCCTTCAAATTGATTGATGAATTCCAGAAGTCTTTATGGGAGATGAAGGTTTGTCTTACATTGACACATATCTTTATTTATCTTGAACCATGATTGGGGAGTGTGGTTTACTGTAATGCATTGACATTGGGGTTGGGTTGTGTTATCATGCATGGATACCATGTTGTGTCTTATGGTTCAAGGCATATGTGGTGCATGATATGAATTACACAACAAAAAATTTGGAGTTAGTAGTGGTTATCCATGCCTTGAAGACCTAGAATCCTTCTCTCTCTAGTCAAAAATTTACTTTTTTCATGGACTACAAAATTATGAAGTGTATTTTCTCACAATTTGATTCGAATCTCAGGTAAACGAGATGGATGGAGTATCTCAAAATGTTAAACGTTAAAAAAATTATACGTCATGAAAAGGTAATTAGGTGGATGATGCATTTATTAGAAAGTAATATGCGTAGATGGAAAAATTATCTTCTGATGTATGTGAATTGATGTCGGTATTAGTCGACATGTATGTACAATGTGAAGATCGAGGAGATGTTGTTTATTTCTTTTCAATTTATGTCATTCCTTATTAGGAAATGAGAGTCAAATAGGTAAAAACATATGATGCATAATATCTGGTTATATATTAAAAACTCACTGGTGGGGAGACCATTGAGGGATGGAAAATTTATGAGTGTTTGGTTTTTTGGTTCAGAGATTAGATTGTTGTGAATATGTCTTGTCAGGAAAAAAATCTTCATGATTTCCACCATTAGATATGAGTTGTACATCTAGGCACACAAAATATTTCTGAGGCATTGAAGGTGATGTTTTGGTGGAGTGGCATGAAAAGAATGGTGGCCGTGTTTGTATTGTGGTTCTTATCTTTTCAGTAGTTTAAAGTAGAGCATCAGAGGCCAGTGGGTATGTCGCAATCTTTAACGATTCCAGTATAGAAATGGGATAAGATAGGTATGGATTTTGTTACAAGTCTCCCAATAATTAATAGAAAAAATGATGACATACATGTGATAGTGGATTGGATTACCAAGTCACATCATTTCATTCCAATCCGGGAAACTCATACGGTAGAGGATATTCATAGAAATATATATCCAATAAGTGGTAAAGAGACATGGTGTTCCTATTTACATCATGTTAGAAAGATATCTGAGGTTTAAGTCTCATCTATGGAAATCCTTCCAGAAATCCCATGGTCTCAGTTGACTCAGACTACGGTGTATCATCCTCAAATGGGTGGGCAATATGAATGTACGATACAGGTAAAGTCCCGACCCTGGTTTGATGTAGAAAGTTCCATAATGCATTACATTATAATGATTATAATAAATTCATTCCTATAAGGAATGAATAGTTTAGTATTTCTGGAATAATAGATACAAACATAAGTTCAACATTACATATTGAAAGGGAAAACAATATATAAATTCCTTTGACAATAGTCTTAACTCTAAGGTTATCCCTATATGTCATTCATAATATACATATTCATGTCCTAGGAAAATGAAACATAATAAAGGGGTGAGCTAAAATACACAGTAAGGGTAAGAAATATAGTTAAATATATCATAAACATAAACATTAGTAACGATGTGTAACTAAAAACACATGCCTTTAAATAGTAAACATGAACACATTATTGTCAGAATAAGAGGTGAATAAATAATGAAATAATAAATCATAATAATGGGTATTATAATACTTGAATAACCTCATTAACATTAAATTACTAGTTAGATAATGTTGGAATTCATAATGTTGGAAATAATAACTATAATATCATGGCCTCATGCCAATTCAATAAATAACCATTTTTTGTCAAGGCCTCGTACCAAGACCATAGTTTGTCTCAGGAGACCTAACGATGAATTGAAAAATATAGAGGGCCCCACCGGTCACATTCTAATTCCATTGAATTACTCGTTTGAATAGGGATAAACATAAAAAACAAACACATTGATATTGAAACTAACATATGAAATGTAAATAAAATTTCCCAAACATTAAACACAAACACTAACAATTCAGAGTAAATTGGTGAATGGTTTTATGATATGACATGTTTTATCAAAATAAAAACAAACCATTAAATTAAATATATCAGATGATATCATAAAATGTTAATCCCAATAATACAAAATCATCAACATGAGTGTTTATATAGATGAATATACTTTTATAAAATCATTGTGTAATTATTGATATAAATACTCTATTATATTCAAAAGAAGAGATCTGTTGAAAAAATATTTTTATAAAACCAGAAGTATAGTAATACATTATTTTCATAGTAAAATGAGTGATATAATAAAGGTAATTACTGCTAAAAACATATTATATATTGTCCTATAAAATAGGCAATAATTTGAGAAATTATGTTGAATTGGGCATGTATTTCAGAAAGAATTTTTCAAAGATCCTTAATAAGTGAAGTATGATTCTAGTTGGTAACCATATATATAAAATTGACACATAATTTATTATTATTAAATATGAATAAATAATAAATTAATTTAGTTAATTAGAGAGTAATTGTAATAGGAATGAAAACCGAGGTTTGTGTAGAACACAATTACCTTAAGTCCGATGGTGTTAATCACATTATATTATTGTCATGGATAACCAAATTTAATTCTTTAATTAATATTTACAGAAAATATTCTTTATGTAATTGATTTATTATATCCTTATTAAGTTCATCCAGGGATTTCTTGATAGGTTTCTGAGGTTCAATTTAATTGTTTGGGAGCATTTTCTTCTATGGTATTCATGACTGGTTTACATATATACATCTATGGATAAACATGTACGATGATAATGGTTTTTTAGAATAGAATATTTATTTTATTTTTTAAAATACATAATATTAAATGGTTATAAAATTCATTTGGATTTTGGGAGTGAATATGAACCATTATATAAAACATTAATGATAGTTTTTTGGGTTAATTGATAGTTTTTTATCACACCGAACTCATTTTGATTTATAAATTAATATCATTTATAAGAAAATATTATAGAATATTACATTATTTATAGTAAATATAATATAGTTATTTTCGACCATCAAAATTGTTTTATTGCCAAAATTAAAGGCAGTAATAGAAATTTAAAACCTGTCATCCTTGAATGTGAAAGTTAACATATCTCATATGGTCTTTTCAATTATAGTTGTAAAGAAGGAGAATGAAGAGATGAGGAAGAATTATTCCATTTTTATAAAAATATTACATTACATTCAAGTAAATATACATATCATAACATTTGGATGAAATTAGGTGAAGAAAGAAAAACAAAGAAAGGAACTTGAAAGAAAATAAATGAAATGAAAAAATGTGAATTACCTCTTCAAACTATCTTCCTTGAGAGCTTCTTTATGTGAGAGGATTTAGTCTTTTTAAGAGACCAAGGGATAATGGACATGGGGTGGATCTTGGGAGGATATTTTCATACGATTTTGAAAATGCATAAGGCTTGATAGTATTGAAAAGAATAGGGATTGAAGGTAGGATTTTATAGTTGAAGAAACGAGTTATTTCCAATTATTTTAATCATTATTTTATTATTTTGGCTCAAGACTATGATTAGTTTTGATTCATATGATTCAACCCGTAATTATTGCATGTGGTTTTGAACCAAATATTCTTACATCATCCTTACATCACCTATGACTCAATTAATCATGTATTTAGCATTTATTTTAAATTTCTATATTTTACAATTCATCAAAAATTTGAGTATTTCCAAAAAAACCCATAAATTCACCTGAATAATTTTCTGATGTGTAGAATTCAAAAAATGAACTCTTTTTAAAAAATAATTATTTCTAAGTATGATTAATTTAATTTTTATATAAAATCAAAATTTATTCAAAAAATAAAATTTTAAAACGATAATTTTTTTTATCACCTTGAAAGATTAATCAAGATCGTGTTATCATATATACTTAAGACAATAAAATAATAATTTTATTTACTAATAGTATTTTTCATATTACTATTCATAAGATTATGTTACTATTCACCAAAAACTTATGTTTGACATATTAGACTCTAAATAACATGTTGAACGCAACTGTCTATGTCAGTTTTTCGAATTTCAAATCACAGAGATAGAAAAAGTATGATAACTGGATAGGTTATATAAAAGTGGTGTTCTATAAAGATTTAGTGTTTCATGAATTCAATATTCAATTTATTTCTAAATACTTGGTGTGTTACATCATCCCCCCTAATTAAAATTTCATCCTCCAAATTACAAGAATGTGTCCTCGTAGAACGATGTGGGTAGTTCTTCATCATAGGCTCCTCAGGATCCCATGTAACTTCTCTAAGTTCATGATATTTCCAAAGTACCTTTACAAGTCGTATTATTTGATTACTCAACAATTTTTCCTTAGTTTATAGAATTTGGAAAGTTTTTTTACAGTAAGATAAGTCAGGTTCTAATTATATACCTTCAAAAGTGAGGACATCTATTGGGTCTAGCATGTAATTTCTCAAAAATATGACATGGAACACATTGTGAACTTTAGACAGTGTAGGAGGAATTAGAAAATAATAATACACAACTCTAACACTCTTCATAATTTCAAAAGTCCCAATATATCTTAATCTTAGTTTCCATTTCTTCCCAACCCTTATAACACCCTTCCATAGAGATACTTTTTCGAAAACATGATCTCCCTCTTGAAATCCCAAATCTTTCTATCAATTATCAGCATATCCCTATTTCAATCTTTGACCTAATTTGAAATGGGTTTGAATTTTATTACCTTAATTGTTGTCTCTACTATATGATCTAGAACTACAATCTTCCTTTCACCAAATTCATCCCAACAGGTTGGTGTACAACATATCCTTCCATACAATGATTCGTATGGTTCCATTTGAATTCTTTAATGGAAAATATTATTGTAGGAAAACTCCATCAAAGGTAAATATGAAACCCACATACCTTGAAAATAATGTGATCATTATATCAACATGTCTTCTAATGTTTGGATCATCTTTTCTAATTGTTCGCCAGTTTGAGGGTGATAAGAAGTACTCAAATGAAGCTTAGTATCCAAAGATTTCAGGAGACACTATTTAGAATTTATATGTAAATAAAGGATCATGATAAGATACTATTGAAATAGGTTCTCTATAAATTCTTATATCTTCATTGATATAGAGTTGTTCAAGGAGATCCAGTGAAAAATCCAAGCATATAGTGGTGAAATGTGCAGATTTTGTATGTTGATCTTCAATTACCCATATTATATCATTATTTCATGGATTTTTTAGAAATACAGTGACAAAATCCATGGTGATTTCATCCCATTTCCATATAAGAATTGGTATATTTTTCATGAATCCTCTAGGATTTTGTCATTTTTCCTTCACTTATTGATAGGCTAAACATCTTGATACATAATCAGAAATTTCCCACTTATTTTGGTCCCACCGGAAATGTTCATTCAAATATCTATATATTTTTTTACTAATAGGGTGTATAGAAAAACTAAAACTATTGAAATCATCAAATAACTCCCTTTTAGATTGGGTATAGCTGGAAAATAAATCCTCTTCCGAAATTTTAAATTTTCATATTTATATACGATCTCTTGCAATATCCCATCATCCACAACACAAATTTTTTTAGAATGTTCTCATCATCAAGATGATAACTTTTAACTCTTTCCAATAAAAATGATAGTTAAATAAATTGAAGAATTAATTATGTTTCACCTTATTGGATAATTTCCATGTCCATCATTACTAGATCCATGAATAAAAGATACCTTTCAATCCTCATTTTGTTTAATACTTAGTGATCCTTCCTGCTCAATGAATCAACTACTTTATTTTAATTTCCTGGGTGGTAGAGTATGAAAAAATCATAATCCTCAACTAGCTCGAGGCATCGCCTTTGCATCATATTGAATTCATTCTATGAGAATATATATTTCAGAAGCTTTTGAGCCATATATATGTCACATATTTCACCATAGAGATAGTAGATCCAAAATTTTATAGAAAAGATCAATGCAGCTAACTAAATATCAATATTAGGATAGTTTTGTTCAGAATTCATAACTATCTTGATGCATAGGCAATAACTATATAATTCTATATAAAGACACAACCATGTCCTTTATTTGATGCATCACTATAGATCACAAATCTAATATTCACTGATGGTAGGTTTAGAATCAGATCATTCACTAATCCCATATTTAATTCTTTGAAACATTCCTCACATAATTTATATTCCATATAAACTTAACCACTTTATGAGTATTCTTGGTTAACGAGATGACTAAATCGGTGATGTTCTGAACAAAATGTCAATAATAACCTACTAAAACAATAAAACTATGTACCTATGTTATGTTTGTTTTTGTAGACCATTAATAAACACCATGCTTTTTCATAGGATCAGTGGATATCCCAAACTAAGAGACAATATGGCCATGAAAAGAAACTGACTCATGCCAAAATTCACACTTTCTAAACACTCTATACAATTCATTTCTTCTAAGAGTCTTCAAAATAATGTGCATGTTATTTTCATGATATTTTTATATTTTTAAGTATAACATGATATCATCAATAAATACAACAAAAAAGTCATGAATATTTTCCTTCAAAATCCTATTCATTATATCCATGAAGATAGGGGTGAATTATTCAGTCCAAAAGGCATTACTGTAAACTTGTTATTCCCATACATGGTTTAAAATATAGAATTTGGAATATCTTCCTTCCGCAAAAATAACTGATGATATCCAGATCGAAGGTCAATATTCAAAAAATATAGGCTTCATGAATTTGATCAAATAAATCATCAATGCGAGGTAGGGAATAATTCTTCTTTATTTTTATAGAATTGATATCCATATAGTCAATGCAGAACCTCATAGATCGATATTTATTTCTTATGAAAATAACAGGGGCTTCCCATGGAGAAACACTAGTGAAAATAAATCTTTTATCACTCAATACCTCTATTTGTTTCATCAGTTATACTACTTACATAGTGGCCATTATATAATGAGTATTTGATATAGTTCTTGATCCAGAAATAAAATCAATTAAGAACTCAACTTCACGCTCAAGAGGATATCCAGGTAATTCCTCTGAAAAAACATCAATATATACTTTCACAATTTTTACATCCACAATTTGAACATATCTATTTTATATTAATTTTACTTTAAAATGGTTTCTATGTTCGATATCATGCCTGATACGCAACAACAAGTTTCTTTGAAATCTTACGTCATACACTAATAATATAATATTATTATTTTAAATGGTAGTAAACTCATAGACGTTTTATTGGTGGGAATGAAAAAATAAATAAATAAAATATGATTATAAATGTTTCTTAAATGTATTTACATTTATACAAGAAAATATTAGAGGCTTAAAATGTGAATGAATCTAATTTAAGCATAATGTACATTAAAAGGTAGATTTACCGCCTTTTAATAGAGAACCCTCTATAAATTTATTTTTTTCACTTTAATAAATTATATTTGACCAAATAAAATCCTTATTTATAATTTATATATTAAAATTTACTTTTTTTAATTTTTTGGAATTTTTCTAATAAAGTTCATTTTTAATGAATAGTGAAAAATATAGTATTTTAATTCAAAACTGCGTTTTAATATAAATTATTTATATGGATAGATTATCTTTTTAATTAGTTTTAAAGTGTAATTAGAATATATTTTTGCAATTTAATCCAGTTTTGTTTATTGGAATTAATTTCACTCTGAAATTGGATATAAACAAGTATCAATCTTTTGATTGTTATTGTTTCTTAAAAACACGCTATTTGTTTTAACAACAGGGTTTAATTTTAAATTAATTAATTCAACTATTATGTTTAGAATTTATTATAATATACATCATTTTTGAATTCATAATATCATTTATATTTAGGCTGAACTTTTGGTATTTTTCTGAAAAAACTTCAATTTTTTATGAACAGTGAAACCACTTAGGAATAGTTAAAAAACTGGCTTTTTCATTTAAATGAAATATTACCACTTATGTGAATTGAATTTAGAAAATCCGACATACATGGTTTTTATTAGTATGTAAAATGTGTTTCAATAAGTTGAAAATAATTTTTGTTGAATAGTAACTTTTGACTTTTATTTATCACGATTAAAGGTAAATAGGGTAATTCAAGGTAAAAAGAAAATTATAATAATTCAAAATTACCTTCACACTTGTCCAAACCTTATTGGATGAGTCATTTACGACCATGTACATCTTTGGGTCTATTTTGGTACCCCTTTGAGCCATTTGGAAGTGATAATGACAATTTAGATTAATTAACTTAAAATAAAGGCAAAAATGAAAAAACCAAATATCTTTTAGTAATTAATTTTTACAAGGGGATATATAAATTATCTTTTTGACTGTAAATATTCATTGGAAATATAAAACGATTTCCTACATCATGGTATTTTAAATATAATTTTTAGGCAAAAAATAAATTAAATTATTTATGACATAATAATGATGAAGTGGTTACCTCATTAATAAATCATTTAAATAAATAAGATTATAAATATTAAAATAATATCCAAAACATGTCCAATTCTTATTGGATGATTTTATTTAGAATCTTAGTCATCCTATATTCGACTTTAATTATTTTTTTTCATTTTTAAACTGAAGATAAGTTTATAAGAAAATAATATTTTCACACTTTCCTAAAGAGCCCCTCCTCTCCCTTATAAAAGGGGACCACTTCTAACCAATTCCTCACCACTCTCAATCCATTTGGATCATCCATACTCTTCCCAATTAAGATCCATAAATCCCTCTCCTCCGCTTAGAAGACTTACCTTAGGCATAAGTCACTTTAAGAAGTCCTTTGGTTAAAACCAAAGGGAGTTACCCAAATTAAAGGTAACAGTTTATATTAAATTGTTTTCTTTTATTTTACTTCTTCAACTCCTAAACTATTTTTATTCCATTATTTTGTAACAAAACCAGTATCCTGAATATACTAGGATATTTTTTTGAGAAGGATTCAAACTACACTTACAAACACATCCATCTAATGGGTGAAAAACATAATGTTTATTTGGATGGAAAACTAACGCCTCACGAAACGATGATGGTTCAATTATCTCTTATCGCCTCTCATGGTGGAAATTATGATGGCACTATATTTATATATGATATGTATATTTTATATTTTTTCTTTATTCTTCTATAATTTCCATTTATATCATGCTTTTATGGTTTCAATTATGGGTAAACGTGATAATCTCATTAGAGGAAGTGCGGACTACCGCCCCCTCAAAGTGATATGACTCAATCAGACCATATGTGGTACATATAAAGGATAGATGTAATGATATTATATATGATAAAACACTGAAATTATTATACTACTATGTATCATTATCTTTTAATTCAATTAAATATGAAATAGAAATGGTAGTAGTGTTCATGTGTACGTATGGCTTACCGTCTCCATGAACGGTGCATTTCATTTCTAACCTCTAAATGTTATATACTATTATAAATACATCTATATACTGGATATATATGAAATATATGAAATATAAATCATAAATATCATTCTATATATAATGGACTATTGAGCACGTGGATAACTTGTAAATATAAGGTGTTCATTTTTTACTCAAGTACCAAATACCGACAAAATAGACGTTATTAACTTAAATGGTTACATAATGTTTATAACATTGTAATAATTGATATAAAAAAACTAATAAACTTGAAAAATGTTCTTAAGAAAGTAGAAATTAACTTTATTTTATTATTCAGGAGATTAGAGAATGATCGAGTCAAGTCGGACACAAGGTAAGGGACTTCGTCTCAATCTCCTTTCATTGAGGCATATTTTCATTAATACACAAAAATCTTTTTTACAGTGTATAAAACCCTTTGAATTTTAATTTTATTCAAAAGAAATACTTTTCTACAAAGCATTTTACTAGACGAAAAAAATATTGTTCCCTTAAACGTAAGTGGTGACAACGACCTTTTACGCCGCCGCGAGTATTATTTGATCATTGGCTTCCTCAACAAGCCATAAAGTTTTAAAAGAAAATAAATACCTTATACTCTTTTATGTATTTTTGGTATTGAAAGTGGTTTTGAAAATGGATTTCTTATGTAAATATATTTAAGTGATTTATTTTTATTTAAATGTTGAAATGTTTTCTTTCCATTATATTTGTTGTATGTGTCATGATTTTATATTGGTACTTTGACATTTGATGGGTGGTTACCTAATAAACCAAATGACGGGTGGTGCTGTGAGTACCAGGATGGATGGTTACGTTATAACCTCCAATGCATTGGGTATGGAAGTCAGCCGTATGGCTATTCCATTTATTGATATGTGTGGAAGTCGACCGTATGGTTATTCCATTTAAGTATGTTAATGTCCCATGATACCTTTATATGTGATGTGTTCTTTATATGGGTTTTATGGTAATATTTTGGTTACAAAAGGGTATGTAATGATCTTTTATTCAATAAAAAGTATTTGCTACTTCCTAAAGGTGAAAAGTATTACTTATGATAAAGTATTCATGGTTTTTCTACAGGTTTGAAAAACTTACTGTTTTCCTTCTTTGTGTATCCCGTACTGAGCTTTTTATGCTCATCCCAAGTTTTTGAAATGTTTTTCACATGAAAAAATGTTGAATAGGGTCAAGGATGGGATCAAGGAAAAATCATGTCATCTTAAACATGGAACTAGACATGGTTCTTTTTTTCAAGAGTTTTGATTTTTTGAAAAAAATGGAAATTGTGTAGAAGTGTCTGCTTTGTATTTGAAATGAAATATAATAGTTATGTCCAAATTCTCTAAAACTCTAATCTTGAAAAGATTTTCAATGTGAATTAATCATTTTATTCAAGATTATGTAATTTTTTAAGGCTAGGTCATTATAGTTGGTATCATAGGTCGGTCTAGATAACTTTAGGAGTTAGGGTATTGTTAAATTAATATCCATAAAGTAATTTATGTTCATATTGAAATCATATAGCATTTAAAGATTTCCATGTTGATTCACCTAAGATATTTCTATGTTCAGAATGGTTTTCCATAGAGGAAACCAGACAACTATATTGGGATGACATCAGGAGGAAGACAACCTTCTAAATCAGCAACCTGAGATGGTCGGAAACAGAACTAAAAAGTTTGTTGCAGTGATGGAATAGTTGACCCAGGCTATAAATGGTGGTGATATCCCTTTATGAGATCATCCAAATCAACCACATAGGAACATGTTAGTAGTGGAGCATTTCATGAGGCAACATCCCCCATCATTCATAGGATCATCTGATATGGTGCTAGCAGAAGGGTGGATTAAATAACATGATAAGATTTTTGATGTCATGGGTTGATCAAAACATCAAAAGTTTAGTCTTTCTGTTTACCATTTTTAAGGTGAAGCTGATTAGTGGTGGTCGATGTTGAAAAATATCAGGGATAGTGGGATGATTTATGCTCTTTATTGGGATGAATTCAATGGTATGTTTCTTGAGAAATATTTTCCTAAGGTGGTTTGTCTTAGGATAGAAAAACAATTCCTATAATTAAGGCAGGATGATGGATCAGTGGCTACTTATGAAGAAAAATTCACTCGACTAGAAAGTTATGCTCCAAATTTCATATGAGATCTAGATAATAAAATAAACAGTTTTTACTCAGGATTAAATCCAAAGTATCGAAGGGCTTTAGCTTCTCGTGAGTTCTACAGTTATGAAGAAATTATTAGTTCTGTGGAGAGGGTGGAAATTGAGTTTTCTGATGATCAGGTATTCTTTGAAAAACAACAGAATTAGAGGTCGAGGTGGTAGGTGAAAGGGAAGAACTCTTCAAAAAATCTGACGGTACGAAACTTAAGTTTACAGTTTGTGAAAATTGTGGTAAAAAGAATTCTAGTGAATGTCTTTTGAATTCTGATAAGTGCTACCGATGTGGTCAAATGGGACATAAGGCTCATAATTTCACTGAAATAGATCTGGGTAATGGTAAGATAAAACCTTATTTATAGTCAGTAAAATGTTTTATGTGAAATAAAATGGGTTATTATGCAAATGAGTGTCCATCAAAGAACTTAACCGAAGGAAAGCAGCCAGACTAAAAACAGAAATGGGTGGCGAAATCCTTTTAAACTACTTCAGTATATGTTGGTCCATCAAACGAAGTAGTATTAGGTACAGTGTTTGTTTGTTCAGATTATGCCAATGTTTTGTTTGATTCAGGGTCTACACACTCTTTCATTTCTGAGAAGTTTTCTAGGTAATTGGGAATTCCATATCAAGCTATGAATATTGAACTTATTGTAAAAACACCTGGAGAAAATGTTGAGACAAAAAGAAAAAAACAACATTCATGTCCTAGTGTGTGGAGGGAATCTACCTGCAAACCTTATGGTTTTTCCACTAGTAGAGTTTGATGTTATTTTGGGTATGGATTGGCTTTCTATTTATCATGGTAAGATTTACTACAGAGCTAAAGAGGTTTCTTTTCGGAATGATTTTCAGTTTGTATACAAGAATTATCCCTTGTTTTTTATAACATATTAGGAAGCTTAGAAAATTGTAAAAGATATAAATGAACGATACCTTGCACATACTGTTGAAAATAATGGAACTATTAAAATTAATGATTTGCCTGTGGTAAATGAGTATCTTGATGTTTTTCTGGATAATTTTCCTGGTATTATACATGATTGGGAAGTTGAATTTACTATTGACTTAGTTCCTGCTGCTAAGACAATTTGTAAACCCCCTTATCGAATTGCTAAAATTTAACTTTTAGAGTTAAAGAAGCAATTGCAGGAGTTATTAGATAAAGGTTTCATTCAACCTAGCACATCACCATGGGGTGCTTCTGTCTTGTTTGTTAAAAACATATATGGTTCAATGAGACTTTTCTTTGATTATATAGCATTGAATAACTTCACTATTAAGAATAATTATCATTTTCCTCATATCAATGATTTGTTTGATCAGCTCCTGGGAGATCAGTATTTTTCGAAGATTGACATGAGGTCAGGGTACCATCAGTTGAAAGTAAATGAAGCAGACATTCCACAAACCGCATTTTGTACTAGATATGGCCATTATGAATTTTTAGTTATGACTTTTGGTTTAACCAATGAACATGCTATATTCATGGATCTTATGAATAGAATTTTCCGTGAGTTCTTGGATAAGTTTGTGCTTGTGTTCATTGATCATATTTTGGTTTATTCTAAAAGTAAATAGGAACATGAAATTCATTTAAGGGGTGTCTTGCAAACCTTAATAGAAAAGAAACTTTATGGGAAATTCTGCAACTATGTGTTTTGGTTACAAAAAATTTCTTTCCTTGGTCACATTGTTTCAAAAAATTGCATAACTAATGACCGTGCTAAAACAATATTTTTTGAAGAATGGCCAAAACCAACAAATATAACCGAGATTCGTAGTTTTATTGGTTTTTCAGGTTATTGTTGGTGGTTTTTTGAAAAGTTTACATGGTTATCTACTCCAAGTACTATGTTAACTCGAAAAGGTGTTATGTTCATTTGGACAAAAAAATGTGATGATTGTTTTCAGGAATTGAAATGATGATTGGTGGATGCTAAAGTTTTGGCACTGCCTTCCAGAAATGGTGAGTTTGTTATTTTTAGTGATGCTTCATTGAAAGGACTTCGACGTGTCCTTATACAGAATGATCAGGTAATTTTTTATGCTTCACGTCAGTTGAAGCCTCATGAGTTAAATTACCTTACACATGATTTGGAATTAGCTATTGTTTTTTTTCTCTAAAAATTCGGAGGCACCATTTTTATTGAGTAAAATTTGAAATATATACTGATCACAATAGATTAAAGTATATATTGACTCAAAAATAATTGAACATGAGACAGAGGAGATTTCTAGAATTAATTAAGGATTATGATTTCATGATCCATTAACATCTGGGAAAAGAAAATAAATTGGTTGATTCTTTGAGTCGAAAAAGTAATGTTTTATTAACCATGTTATATTTGGAATGAGATCATTTGGTTTTTGATTTGATAAATTTTGTAATAGAAGTTTTTTGGGTAGGAAATTCTTCTTCTTTTTTCAGGTGTCAGTGAAATCATATCTATCAAACAGAATAAAGCAAACACAGAAAGAAGAAAGTGAGTTGAAAAAGGTAGAGTTGGTTCAGAAGCGTAAGTTGCCCAATTTTAACGTTAATAATGATTGTGTTTTGAGATTTGGAAAGAGATTATGTGTGCCTTGTGATTCACAATTGAAGAATGAGTTGTTATGTGAAGCTCATAGTTCCTCGTTTTCAGTTCATCCTGGAAGTTCTATGATTTACAGAGATCTTCGAGAGTATTATTGGTGGGATCGAATGAAAAGATATATTTCTGATTTTACTATGAAATGTTTGACTTTTCAGCGGGTTAAAGAAGAGCAGCAATTATCTAAAGGGATGATTCAGCCTCTACCGATGCCATAGTGGAAATAGGAAAATATATCTATGGACTTCGTTGTGGGATTACCGAAGACATCTCGAGGTAATAATGCAATCTATGTTATAGTTGATCGATTAAATAAATCTGCTCATTTCCTTCCTATTCGAGATACTTTGTCTCTAGATCAACTTGCTTGGTTGTATGTTAAAGAGGTAGTCAGGTTGCATGGAGTTCCCCTCTCCATTGAATCTAATCATGATCCTAGGTTTACTTCTAAATTTTGGAAAGTATTTCAAAAGTAATTGGGTACTGAATTAATTATTAGTACAGCTTTTCACACTCAATCAGATTGTAAATTAGAACAAAAAATTCAGACCTTGGAGGATATGATACGTGCTTGTTCACTGGATTATCAGGGAAGTTGGGACCTACATCTTTCTTTGTTTGAATTTTCATATAATAACACTTTTCATTATAGTATATAGATGGATCTATTGGAGGCATTATATAGAAAGTTCTTTTCGAACTCTCGATTTTTGGGATGATGTAGGTGAAAGGAAGTTTATGGGACCAGAATTAGTAGAAGAGATGGAAGAGAAAGTTCAGTGTATTCAAAAGCACATGAGAATAGCTCAGAGTAGACAGAAAATTTATGCATATAACCAGAGGAAGGATATTTATTTTGAGGTAGGTGATCATATCTTCCTCAAAGTTTCTCCATGGAAAAGTGTGATGTGTTTTGGTAAGAAATGAAAGTTGAATCTGAGGTTCATTAGACCTTATAAATTTTTGGAGAAAGTTGGATCAGTTGCATACAGAGTGGATTTACCTCCAATTTTATCCCAGGTACACAATGTTTTTCATGTTTTGATGTTGCAAAAGTATATGTCAGATCCCTCTCATGTTTTGAGCCCCGTGGTAGTTCAGTTGTAAGAGAATCTCTCTTATGAGGAACATCCAGGCCAGCTTCTTGAGGGTAGAGAGAAAGTGTTGCGGAATAAGGTAATTCTCCAAGTAAAGGTTTTTTGGAAACCCATATGGATGAAGAGGCAATGTGGGAATCTGAAAATTCTATGAGGGATAAATACCCCCCACTTATTTTAATAAGTGAATTAAAATTGAGAGGACGCAACTCCCAAAAGTGGGGAATGATGTAACATCCCAGGTAAATAAAGAATAAGACATATTTCATATTTATTAATATTTTTGAATTAAATATAAATTTTACTTTAAAAGGGTTTCTATGTTCAGTAGCTTTCTCTATGCGCCACAATGGGTTTCTTTGAAATCTTATGTCGCATACTTATAATATAATATTATTATTTTAAATGGTAGTTAACTCCTAGCTGTTGTATTGGTAGAAATGAACATAAATAACCACAATATTATTATACATGTTCTTTTAAATGTATTTACATTTATCCAATTAAATGTTAGAGGCTTTAAATGTTAATGAATCTAATTTAAGCATAATTTACATTAAATGGTCTATTTACCGCCTTTTAATGGAGAACCCTCCATAAATTTATTTTTTATCAGTTTAATACATTTTATTTGACCAAATAAAATCCTTTTTTATAAGTGTGACAAAAAAATTTAATTTTCTCTAAATATTTGTAATTTTTCTGATAAAGTTCATTTTTAATGAATAATGAAAATTATAGTATTTTAATTCAAAACTACATTTTAATCAAATTTACTTATATGGTTAGATTATATTTTTAATTTTTTTAACGTTTAATTAGAATATATTCTTACCATTTAATCCAATGTTGTTTATTTGAATTAATTTCATTTTAAAATTGGACATAAACAAGTATCAAACTTTTGATAGTTATTGTTTCTTAAAAACATGCTATTTGTTTTAACAATGGGATTCAATCTTAAATTAATTAATTTCACTTTTATGTTTATAATTTTGTATAGTGGACATCATTTTTGAATTCGGAATATCAATTACAGCTTAAGATGAATTTTTGGTATTTTTCTGAAAAAACATCAATTTTTTTATGAATAGTGAAACCACTTAGTAGTTGTTAAAAAACTGAATTTTTCATTTAAATGAATTTTTACCACTTCTATGAATTGAAATTTTAAAATATGAAATATGTGGTTGTTATTAGAAAGTAAAATTTGTTTCTATAAGATGAAAATATTTTTTAGTGAATAGTATCTTTTAACTTTTATTTACCACGGTTAAAGTTAAATAGGGTAATTCAAGGTAAAAAGAAAATTATAATAATTCAAAATTACCTTAACCCTTGTCCAAAATTTATTTTCTGAGTCATTTACGACCATGAACATCTTTGGGTCTATTTTGGGACCCCTTTGATTCATGTGGAAGTGATAATGACAATTTCGATTAATTAACTTAATGTGAAGGAAAAAATTACGAAAACAAATATCTTTTAGTAAATAAATTTTTACAAGGGGTTATATAAATTATCTTTTCGACTATAAATATTAATTGAAAGGATAAAACTATTTCCTACATCATGGTATTTTTTTATAATTTTTACACAAAAAATAGATTTAATTATTTATGACACAATAATGATGTAGTGTTTACCTCAATAATAAATCATTTAAATAAATAAGATTATAAAAATTAAAATAATATCCAAAACTTGTCCAATTATTATTTTATGATTTTATTTCAAATATGAGTCATCTTATCTTCGAATTTAATTATTTTCTGACTTTTTGAAACTGAAGATAAGTTTATAACGAAATAATATTTTTACACTTTTTGAAAGATCCCCTCCTCTCCCTTATAAAATGAGACAACTTCTCACCAATTCCTCACACCTATCAAGCCATTTTTCTCATCCAAAATTTTCCCAATTAAGGTCCCTACAACCCTATACTCCTTCTAGAAGACATACCTTTGGCATAAGGCACTTCAATATGTCCTTTAGTTCAAACCAAAGGGAGTTACCCAAATTAAAGCTAATTGTTTCTCTTAAATTGTTTTCTTGTATTCTACTTCTCCAACACCTAAACTCTTTTTATTAATTTATTTTGTAACAAAACCAGTATCCTCAATATATTAGGATGTTTTTATGATAATTATTATAACTACACTTACACACACCTCCATCTAATGGGTGAAGAACATAATGTTTCTGTGGTTGGAAAACTAACGCCTCACGGAACGATGATTGTTTGATTATCTCTTATCGCCTCTCATGGTGGCCATTATGATGGAAATGTAATTATATATTAAATTTATATTGTTTATGTTTTCTTTATGCTTCTATAATTTCCATTTAAAGCATGCCTTTATGGTTTCCATTATGGGTAAATACGATAATCTCATTAGAGGATGTGCGGGCTACCGCCCCGTCAAAGTGATATGACTCATTCATAATGTATGTGGTATGTATAAAGGATAAATTTAATGATATCAAATATGAGAAAATACTGGAATTATAATACTTATATGAATCATTATGTTTTAATTCAATTAAATATGACAAAGAAATGGAAGTAGCGTTCTTGCGTATGTACGGCTTACTATCTCCATGAATGGTGCATTTCATTTCTTACCTCTAAATGTTATGTACTATTATAAATACATGTATATACTGGATATAAAAAACATATATGATATATAAATCATGAATATCAATATGGATATAATGTACTATTTACCACATGGGCAACTTGTAAATATAAGGTGTTCATTTTTTACTCAAGTACCAAATATCGACAAAATTGACGTTATTAACTTAAATGGTTAGATAATGTTTATAAAATGGTAATAAGTGATATAAAAGGAATAATAAACTTGAAAACCATTCTTAAGGAAGTATAAATTAACTTTAGTTTATTATTCAGGAGATTAAAGAATGATCGAGTCAAGTCAGACACAAGGTAAGGGACTTCGTCTCAATATCCTTTCATTGTGCCATATTTTCATTAATACACAACTTTATTTGAATTTTACTTTTATTCAAAAAGAATCATTTTCTACAAATCATTTTACTAAACGAAACAAATAATGTTCCTTTTATCGTATGTGGTGACAACGACCTTTTCCACCGCTGCGAGTATTATTTGATCTTTGGCATCCTCAACAAGCCGTAATGTTTTTAAAAGAAAATAAATACCTTATATTCTTTTACATATTTTTGGTATTGAATTTTTTTTTGAAAATAGATTTTTTATGTCAATATTTATTAGTGATATATTGTGATTAAAATTTCTAAATGTTTTCATTCCTTTATTTTTGTTGTATGTGTTATGATTTTATATTGGTACGTGGACATTTGACGGGTGGTTACATGATAAACCAAATGATGGGTGGAGTCGTGAATACCAGGATGGGTGGTTACGTTATAACCTCCAATGCATTGGGTATGCAAGTCGGCCGTATGTCTATTCCATTTAGTGATATGTGTGGAATTCGACCATATGGTTATTCCATTTAAGTATGTGTATTCCCCAAGTAACCTTTATGTGTGATGTGTTCTTTATATGGGTGTTAGGGTAATCTTTTGGTTACAAAAAGGTGAATAATGATCATTTATACAGAAAATAGTATTTACTACTTCATAAATGAGAAAATAATTACTTATTATAAAGTATTCATGTTTTACCTACTATTTTAAAAAAACTAACTATTTTTCTTCTTTGTGTATCCCTTACTGAGCTTTTTATGCTCATCCCATGTTTTTGAAATTTTTTCACAGGACAAAATGTGGAATATGGTCAAGGATGGGATCAAGGAAAAGTCATGTTTTCTTAAACATGGAACTATACATGAATCTTTTTTTCAAGAGTTTTTATTTTATGAAAAAATGGAAATTTTGTAGAAGTGTCTACTTTGTATTTGAAAAGAAATTTAATAGTCATGTGCTAATTCTCTAAAACTCTAAACCTGAAAATATCTTCAATTGGAATTATTTATTTAATTCAAGATTATGTAATGTTTTAAGGTCGGGTTCTTATATCTATCCACACTCATAGATAATGAGTTATCATCCTCCCCATGAATTGAATTCAGTATACCTATTGAGGGTAGATCTAGATGATAATCAGATGGTGATGCTTCTACCCTAAATAGAAGAGATTCCACATCATCCTAAAGAATTGTAACTTATTTCTTATTGAAATATATTTTCACATTATAATTTTAAATCCAATCCATACCAAGGATTATATCACATTAAATCATGGGTATGATGATAAAATCGGTAGATTAAGTGTATTCATATGCCATAATGGAAAAAACTTGACATATCTTTATTGCAATGATACTTCCCTTAGTATTTTTTACTAAAAAATCCCATATCCAATCAAATTGTAAATATCTAAATTTATAGGTAGACTAGGACTATATAAAAGAATTTAATGATCCATAATCAAATATATCATTGGATAAGTAGGAGGAAAAAATTAAGGTATATACTAGAACATCATTAGGGACTTCAATATCAGTAGTTGTGACAGCATAAGCATAGTCTTTCTCCCTTTGCCATTATTGTAAAAAATTTCCTTGATTCCTAGGGAAATAATTTTAATAATTTATCCTCTCCATTAAATTTTATGATTTAATATTGGTATATTATTTCTTCCCCTTACAATCCCTTGATAGGTTGCCCTTTTCACCACACTTCTAACAAACACCCATACCATTCACGAACGTTCCAGGGTGTGTCTTCCCAAAATTATAATGGGGTGGAAGGTCAACTCTTCCCATCATCCCCATTTCCTTATTTTATTATCTAGAGTATTTAGCATCCCTATTCTTCTCTTTATTTCGATCAAAATATTAAGACTTAGAGAATTCATTTTCTATCTTGATAACACATAAGACTATATCATCATATGATGACAAACGATGGGAGACTTGATCCCTTCAATGGAATGGTTTTAAACAATCAAATAATTGATCAACCATGCTCCATAGATTACGTATATACTCCATGGAATGTATTTATAACCTTGTAAAGTTATCTTCATACTTTGGAACATTCTCATCCTCCTTTTTCCTAAAATTTAGAAAATATTGTTCTTTGTATGCTCGTTGTTCACGATAGAAGTATTTTTTTAAGTTGATTTCATTAAAATTACTCTATTCCATTTATTCTGTTTCTCCATATTCCATTGTGCATTGAATTAAAGTCCACCACTGATTTGTGTCACATGATAGAAGATAAAATACCATGATAACATTCTCTATTTAGTTACATCCCAACAAGATAAATATATTCTCTAAATAACTTATCCACTGCTATTCTATAAATAGGTTTGTAGTCTTGTTGAATAGTGGAGTATCTTATCATATAAAGTGGTCAAAC
Organism: Viscum album; assembly: GCA_963277665.1. Classification (NCBI taxonomy): domain Eukaryota; kingdom Viridiplantae; phylum Streptophyta; class Magnoliopsida; order Santalales; family Viscaceae; genus Viscum; species Viscum album. Next base: position 593,600,168 of record OY728159.1, on the reverse strand, counting down.
ATAGACCCTCTATGTTGTCGACCCAAATTGTCCATATGGGTAAAGTTTTTGTTCAAAACATGAGTCAGTTGTCCCAGTATAGTTATATGTTTCTTAATATCAGTCATAGCTCTAGATCCAACATCATTTTCTTGTATCAGAGGGAAATCCCTACATGGGTTATGGGATTTCATGTAGTTTCCATTCCTTCTGCTAGGCATTTTTTCTAAATAATGGAATACCCTAGATAAGGTTTTGGATCATAATATATAATCCAACCGTAGAAAAATACTTATCATTAATGGAATTAATATCCCTAGCTAATATCATAATCATAAACACGGTTACCTTGAGAAAATATTTGCATTTAATTCCTTGATATTGGTATGTAAAGAAAATTTGAATTATTATTAGCATATTTTCTAGGATTTTCAAACTTGGTGTGCTATAAGGCATGTTTTTGTGCACCTGGATACACCAGGTCAAGCCCGAATCTCCTTGTTGGAGTAGTTACTCCTCGGTAAATTTTTTTCTTAACCACGTCCACTTATAATATCAAGATAGGAATGTATTTTCTAGAAATATCTATATAATATATTACTTACCAAAATTAATGGATGTTCTTGTATATTTATCCTCAAAGAATATCTTAGGGGTTTTTTCCTAATCTATGTTTTCTAAATCTAGTTTCTATGTTTTATACTGAACATCCTTTGATTACAACTGTAAACAACCGAACCTAGTTTCCCAAAGCTGGAGCGTTAATTAACTTCATTGGAATGATTACTAAAAAGTGTTACCTCAAAGTATAGAATAATTTAGTATTTTTGGAAAACCATATACATACATAATCTCAACATTATGACTTGAAAGGAAAAACAATATATAAATTCCATTGACAACGTCAATAAATCCTAGCTTATCCCTTCCTTTTATTCATAATATACCTATTTATATCCTGCGAAAATGAAACATAAGAAAGAGGTGAGCTCAAATGCTCATTAAGGGTATGCAATAAGGTGGAAGATATCATAAACATAAACATTACTCACTGTGAAAAACAAAAACACATGCCTTTATAAATAATATTAAACACATTGTGGCATGAATAAGAGTTAAATAAATTATTCTATAATAGAACCTAATAATGGGTATTATACTATTATTATATATTCATAAAAATCAAATTAATACTTTCATAATGATGTAATTTATAATGTTGGACATCAATCCCTTTCTATCAAGGCATCATGGAAAGACCATAAATAGCAATTCGGTAAAGGCCTCGTACCAAGACCATAGTTTGTCTCATGAGTTGTATTGATACATCGAAGGGAAATAGTGGGACGCACTCATCACATACTAAGTTCACTGCATTCCTCATATTAATTGGGATAAACTTAAATAACATACACATTCATATTGAAACTAATATGTGAAATATAAATAACAGTCCACAAACATTATACATAAACAATAACCATTCACAGTAAATTGCTGAATAGTTTTAAGATAGCACAAGAATAGTAAAAATTATCATAAACCATTCAATTAAATATATTAAATGATATAAAATATTATTAATCCCAATAAAACATAATAATCAATAAGAGTGTTTATATAGATGAAGATACTCATATAAAATCATCATGTAATTCATTAAATAAATATTCTTTTACTTTGAAAAGAAACATTATTTTGGAAAAAACATTTTTATAAAATAATATTTGATGTAATATAGTATTTTACTATTAAAATTTGTGATTTTAAATTCATAATGGTTTATAATAACATGTTATAAAGTGACATTGAAAATAGGTAAGAATTTGAGAAATTCCTTTGAATCGGGCTTATATTTCATGAAGTATTCTTGAATGTTCTTTTTTAAAATATATGAATACCATTAAATGAAAAATGATTATGGTTAGTACACATATATAAGACATTCACACATAATTTATGAATAGTACACATGAATAAATAATAATTTAATTGAGGTGAGTAGATAATAAGAGTGACCTAAATGAAAATGGGAGTTCGAGTAGAAAACACATATCTTATGTCTGATAGCGTTCTTCACTTGATCGTAGTGTCCAAGATAACCAAATTAAATTAATTAATTAATATTTCTAGAACATTTTTTTTATTTAATTGATTTATTATAGAGTTATTACATTCATTCATGTCCTTCTCTATGGGTTTAAGAGGTTCAATTTTATTTTTTGGGAGTGTTTTCTTCCATATAATTCCTGTCCGATTTACTTATATGCATGTAAGGATAAACATGTAAGATGAGAATGTTTTTATGGAATAGAAATTTTATTTTATTTGTTAACATACATTATATTACATGGTTATAATATTCATTTTTTTATTGGGAGTGATGATGATTCATTATGTAAAACTTTAATGATAATTGTTTTGGTTAATTGGTGGTTTTTATCACAATGAACTCATTTTGATTTCTAAATTAATATCATAGGTAAAAAAGATTAAAGAACCTTAAATAAGTTATAATACTTATATTATAGTGTGTTTCAACTATAAAAATGTTTCATGACTAAAATTGAACATAAAAATATAAATTGAAAACCCATCATCCTTGAATGTGATAAATTAACACATCTTGGATGGTGGTTTCAATTCAAGTTTAAAAGAAGGGGAAAGGAGAGACGATGATAAATAATTCCATTATCATAAAAACATTCATATAAATTTATGATACAATATTTATCATAAAGTTTTGATGAAATTAGGCGAGGAATGAATAATAAAGAAATGAACATGAATGAAAATAAATGAAATGAAAAGAGGAATTGACCTCTTGAATCTATCTTCCTTGGGAGCCTCTTTGGGGAAGAGGAATTGGTCTTTTGAAGAGACCAAGGGATATTATATTTGGGGTTGAGCATCGGAGGTTATTTTATTAGAATTTAGTGAAGTCATATGTCTTGATGAGAGTGAAGAGAAGAGGGTGTTATGGGTTAATTTTATAGTGGAGGTGATGAGTTATTTCCCATTATTTTAATCATTATTTTATTATATTGGCTCAAGACTATGAATAGTCTTGAATCTTGTGACTCAAAAAGTAGTAAGTGCATTTTAGATCGAACCAAGTATTCTTAAATCATCATTAGATCACCCAAAAAAATTTGACATGAAAATTCAAAAAATGAAAACTATTTTTTGAAAATAGTTTTCTATATATGATTAAATTAATATTTAAATAACATCGGTTTTTTATTCAAAATAAATTGAAACTATAATTCATTTTATATTACCTTGAAAAATTAATCAAGATCTCATTATCTTATATCATTAAGACAATAAAAAAACAATAAGATTTACTAATCATAAGATTCATAATACTGTTCATATTGATATTCAAAAGGGAAAGTTACTATTTACCCAAAAATAAGTGTGTCTTATCAGACTCTAAATATCTTACTGAACGCAACAATGAGTGTGTGAGTTTTTCGAAATTTAAATCATAGAGGTGGAAAAATTATGTTTTCTGGATAGTTTATAACAAGGTGGTGTTTCATAGAGATTCATTGTTTCATGAATAAAATATTAAATTTATTTATAAATCCTGGGGGTGTTACAATAAAGATGCTTGAAGACATGTTGTGGGATTGTGTAATGTATTTTGGTGGCTAATGGAAAGATCATATTCTCATGGTGGAGTTCCCATACAATAACATTGTCACAACCCGCCTTCACCGAAAGGAGGGAAGGGTCAGCAGATTGACAGGCCCTTCCTTCTTCAAGTTGAAGGAGAGATAATGACCCCTGAAACCCGCCTTCAATAGGTATCGGAGTGGCGACCAGCGCCAAGGGTATAGAATCACTCACTAAATGGAAGGAATTACCTTTTTCATTTTAATAGGATCAGGATATAAGATAGTAAATCACACAACACCAAAACATGATGTTCAAGTAATTCCAAAAAAACCATTCCCATATGCATGTTGCAAAAGTAAATACCACAAAGTAAAAAGTGACTACAAAGGTAAAGTACCAAAGAAAGAAAAAAAACAACTGCAACTGTCCCAAAGGTCCTGTTCTAGTATGGTCCCGTGCGATCCACAAAGTCCTCCCAGAAACTTGAAAATAGTTTTAATATATGTAGGGTGAACATACAAGTATACTCAGTATGTAAAAACCTAAATCTCTCGTGCAAAAGTTGGGGAGGAATACTAATTACCTATGAGAGAAGAGATAACCAAGCACTTGACAAGGAAACTAACCACCCAAGCCTCACCAAGGCACACTCCCGAAGTAACTCAAGTCAATTAAAATATAATAATAGCACATCGATGTTTGGGTACCCCACACCACTTTCCCACTGGTTATTAAAGACCTCCTACGCATCGAACCAATCCTGCCATTCTCACCACAATACCACTGCCACACCCCGCCCACACACACCTGGACCATACCCTAACGCAGTCCCACTGACAAACCCTGCCCGCAAACACCTGGGCCATAACCATCTCACATAACCATGTCTGTAAACACCTATGCCAGAACAACCACTGCCACGCCCAAAGACACCTGGGTTGAAGATCCACTGCCACGCCCGAAGACACCTGGGCCTCATCCGAAAGACACTTGGGAAACCACCTGCCCGCCCACACTAGGTCCAACCACCACACCACCCTGGCCGAAGATTCTTGGGATAATAATGGACTTCAGGCCATCAGAGCATGCCTGAAGATACTTGGGCTATCTGCAAATGGGAGAAGAAAGGAGCCAATAACCAGACACTAATGGAAGTGTTGGAAAAAACACCTTCCCCCATGAAATGGGGGTGTTCGGCACTATGTTCACAACTTGGGTGGGGCACGAATAAGAAACACAAAAACTACAAGTATATGTATATAAGTAACAAGAACTCTCCTAAGTTTAGGTTTTTCTTCAGCCTGCCTAAAGAACATATTTAGTACCATGACCGAGTCACAACGCACACCATACCAAAACCCATTTATCCCAATATTGTTTATGTTCAGTAATAATGTTTAAATAAGTTTTTTCACCTACTTGCGAAACTAGCAAGCACATGCATAAGCCAAGGGAAGAGTACGGTCAAACATCAACATAAACATTCAAACCCAGTTCTCTTGTATAGTCACAACAACAAATGGGGTAAGGGAGATCTCTCAAAGTACTCGAACCAAAGAAAACCACAAGATATAGCCCCATTCCCTAAGATCCAGGAGCCAACAGTTTCTCAACAACAGAGGATCCCTCCCCAATTTGTGATATAATCATGGTAACCACCCGACCATAAATTCATAACCACCAAATTCGTAACAACAGGGGATCCCATCCCCACCCACATCACCCAGTAATCGGCCCATAAATGAAAACAACCAAACTACCTCCACCAACACAAAGTTGGTCTGTGATAGTATTTTCATATTTAAAAGATTTAACACACTCCATGATTCCAACGTCGTTGTGCTTTAATCGGGGTTATCACAGAAAGGATTGATCCTGGTGAATTCAATTTATTTAGTCAGATGTACGTAATTAACCAAATTCATTTACACAGAAAGGGTTCACAAAAAAAATACAAACCATTAAAACGTTAAGGGTTTGTTAGTGCACAGATAAATACCACCAACGACCATGATTTTTAGTAGGCGTAAGCCCGCAGAATTCATAATTCATTAATCATGGAAGATTATAGAAAAAAATATGCATCATCGATCACACCCCTCACCGTTTCTTCTTTATAGAATCTGTTTATTATCTTCTTTAACATTGGTTAATTCAATTCTATAGAATCAATAGCATACCCACCCCGCAAGATACATATAAAGGAGAGACGAAGCTAAAACCCTACTTGATTGATCGATGATCGAAGTTTATCTTCCAGGAATAGAGTATCCAAAGTGCAGGGGTGGGGCTTTGGGAACTCAAGCATGAGGAGATGAATCAATGGGAGGGTGATCGAGAAAAGAAGCCAAGGAGTACCCTTTTAGTTTATAATGGTCGGGGACGTTTGGGATAAGAATGTGAAACCGCGTAAGGAGCGGGGTCATGGGTTGACCATGCGGCACCACACGTCATTAAAGGGTCTCCGCCCTTTGGGGTGGTTTAAACCAATGTACACACAAGGGTACATTAATTAAATATTTAATTAAACGCTATTTATGGGCATTACTGGGCTTTAAAACAACTTAAATGGGTAAAAACCGGGTTTAAAACTCAATTTGCACCAAAAGGAGCGCTATTGGAAAAACCGGTGGGGGTGGGCAAGAGCGACCGGTAGCCGAGAGTGACCGGTAGTCGAGAGAAACAGGTGGCTGACAGCTACCGGTAGCCAAGCTACAAGTAGGTTGCAGCTACTGGTGGCTAACAGCTACCGGTAGGTTGCAGCTACCGGTAGGCCGAGCTACCGATAGGCTGAGATACCGGTAGGCTGCGGCTCCCGGTAGACCGAGCTACCGTTAGGCCTGCAACCTGTAGGCTAAGGCTACCGGTAGGCCTACCGTGGGTCAAACGTCACCGAGAATTTGGGATGGCCTCCCAGACCACCTAGAACACCTCAAGCATCAGATTTTTACTATGTAATGGTCCTCCAACAACCCGGGCCATTACATCAGTTACCTATCAAACTATTCTCATCCTCAAGAATCAAGAAAACCCATAAAGAAAGAGAGGGTCCGAACAACCACCTCGTAAGATACCTCTCAGGAGTGAACCTCATTGACATCCAGAAACACTAACGTATGAGTCAGGAAGTCCCCTATTACATGTCAGGGTATTATCCGCTTTGGGTGGCACAGACTCACCCGCACAGGTTTAATAGCAGCCACATTAATGCGTCCCGATTAGCAGTTAGGTTTTTTCCATCATCACACATTCTGACACACACACAAGGACATGGAACACATCATTTCATGGCTATGAAAAACAAGCATTCTACATATATTCGAGCATCGGGTAAAACATATCAGCAAGGTCAGAACAAAACAAGGGAGTCTAAATAGCTCTGGGTACTGGGTGGGTATCTGTGCTTCCCTCTCCCACATACTCTCCTCAATCCCACCATGTCTCCATAATGCAAAAAACATGGGAATGGTTCACCCACGAAGTACCTTCTCCTCACGATCCTCGATCATCACTGGTCTTTCCACAAAGGTCACGTCATCTTGGATGTCTAGCTCTCCCCAGTTGAGGACGTGTGAACTGTTGTGCGGATACCATCGGAGCTGGGACACATGGAAGACATCATGTATCCTCAGTAGCAGTGGTGGTAACACTAGCTAATATGACACATTGCTGACCCTTCGCAACACTTCGAAGGGTCTGATGAACCTGGGAGAAAGCTTCCTCCCCTTGTCAAACTTCTGTTGTCCACACCGAGGGGAGACCATCAAGAACACATGGTCTCCAACCTCAAACTCTAAGGGCCTTCTCCTGTTATCAACATACGACTTCTGTCGGTCCTGGGCTGCCTTCATCCTTTCCCATATGAGCTGAACCTTCTCTGTCGTGCTCTGTACCAACTCCGGCCAAGGATGCTTGCCTCTCCTACTTCGGTCCAAAACATAGGTGAGCGGCATAGTCCTCCGTACAAGGCTTCAAACAGAGCCATACCAATTGTAGAGTGATAAATATTATTGTAGGTGAACTCTATAAGAGGCAAGGGTCACACCATTGATCCTCCTGAGTCCAGAACGCATGCCCGTAACATATCCTCCATGGTCTGAATGGTGCGCTCTGTCTGCCCAACTGTCTAGGGATGGAAAGCAGTGCTAAGACGTATCTGGGTGCCAATAGCAAGCTGCAATCCTCTCTGGACTCGTGAGGTAAACTGTGTATGCATATCCAAGAATATGGACCTCAGAACTCCATGAAACCGCACCACCTCATCCACGTACCTTCGTGCCAAAGCATACACTGAACATGACTCCTTAATCACCAGAAAGTGAGCCTATTTTGTCAACCGGTCCACTACTACCCAGATGGAATCATATCCCCCTTGAACCTTGGGTAGTCCCATGATGAAATCCATCTAGATGTCCTCTCTCATCCACTTAGGGACATCTAGATACTGCCGCAACCCACCTAGAACTCGGTGTTCATCCTTCACCTGCTGACACACTAGGAACTTGGCCACAAACTCCGCCACTGCTCGCTTTACTCTGGGCCGCCAAAACTGTCACGTCAGACCCTGGTACATCTTGGAAACTCCTAGGTGTACCACTAGGGGTGAGTTTTGGAACTCACTAGGAACCTTGCAGCGCATCACCTCTGGAACAAACAGCTTACCCTGAAAAAACATCCGGTTTGACCATCCTCAGTCCAACCTTCAGGAGTATTGCTCTGGTCAACTCGGTCACGCATCACTTCACACTCTGGGCCTCCCAATTGAGACTCCTCCACTTGATGAAACAGAGACGACTGCACCACCATCGGGTATAGGTAACCTCTACCACCATCCATACTCACATCCAGGTGTAAGGCAGCCAACTCCTCCATCGCCATACAGGTGTCTGCCGACTCTCGGACCACATCCTTCTGTGATCTCCTGGTCAAGTCATCATCCACTACATTCCCCTTCCCTGAAGTGTAGGAAAACTCGAAGTTGTAATCCAAGAAAAACTCCACCCACCTTTGCTGCCGCAAGTTTAGGTCCCACTGGGAGAAGATATACCTCAATATTTTGTGATCTGTGAAGACCACAAAGTGTTCTTCGATGAAGTAATGCCGCCATAACATTAGTGAAAACACGACCACTACAAGATCTAGGTCGTGGGTGGCATAATTATGCTCATGAGTTCATAGATGCCTAGACCCATAAGCGATCACCCCTTGTCTCTTCATCAACACACATATGAGGCCATGCACTGAAGCATCATAGAACACCTCATATGCCGCCCCTTCTTCAGGTAGTCTGAGCACTGGGGAACTGACCAGCTTCTCCTTCAGATAGCTGAAGGCTTCCTCGCACTACTCACTCTACACGAAAAAACTAACCCTTCTTGGTCAAGGCTGTCAAAGGTGATGCAACTCGGGAGAAGTTGGGTACGAAATTCCGGTAGTATCCCGCCAACCTGAGGGAACTACGAACCCCTACCACATTCTTGGGTGCTTCCTAGGAAACAACTACTTCAAATTTCGATGGGTCCACCGCTACCCCCTATTCTGACACTAAGTTCCCAAGAAATTTTACTTCTCGCGTCCAAAACTTGCATTTTGACAACTTCCCATAGAGCTGGTGCTATCGGAGGACTTCCCAAACCGTCCTTAGGTGCTCCGCATGATCCGCCTCTGATCATGAATAGATCAGGATGTCGTCAATGAACACAACTACGAACCGATCTAGGTACTCCTCAAATATGGAGTTCATAAGCCCCATGAACACGGCCGGGGCATTCTTAACGCCAAAGGTCATGACTATGAACCCAAAGTGTCCATATCTGCATCTGAACGCCGTCTTCAAGATGTCACCCTCCTTCACTCCCAACTAGTGATACCCAGACCGCAGGTCGATCTTAAAGAACCACCTTGTCCCTTTTAGCTGGTCGAAAAGATCATCTATCCTCGGAAGAGGGTAGAGATTCTTGTTCGTCACCTGATTCAGCATCCTATAGTCTATGCACAACCTAAGACCAAAATCTTCCTTCTTTGCAAAAAAGACTAGACCACCCCACAGTGACGCACTTTGTCGAACCTAACCCCTCTTCATCATATCGTCAATCTGAATCTGCAACTCTCGTATCTCCAAAGGATCCATCCATTAAGGAGCCATCGAGATGAGACGAGCACCAGGCTGAAAGTCTATCCCAAACTCGATATCCCGTTGTGGGGGTAGATTCGTTACCTCCTCAAGAAATACATCCATAAACTCACTGACGACTCCTGGCACCTCCACCATCTCAGAATCCACTGACTCTACTGAAAGCTCGGCTAGTAGGGAGAGGAGGGGTTCTTCTCGCCTGCTGCCCTTCTCACTGCTCCGCTCGCTAGTGAACGTAACACATCAGCCACCCATGTCTGAGAACACAACCCTTCCTCAGAAGCAGTCGATTACGGAACACACAAAGAACAGCCAGTCGATGCCTAGGATGAAATCGTATGGATGTATCTATAGTAGTAGTAGATCTCTGGCCGACTTATGTGGCCCTATCATCAGTATTCATCCTCGACAAACATATAACAAGTCGGTCTGACCTCCGACCGGTGTGCTCAGCACCAGGGGCACTTGAAGTCTCTCAGCATCTAGAACCATGACACGGGCTAGACTGGGTTCAACAAAGGAGTGTGAAGCTCTGGTATCGAACAAGGAATAAGGAAGGGTGCTAAACAAACTGATCATACCTCGAACGACCTATGGACCTGAAGGAACTGCTACCTCCGTGGTGTGTAACTATCCATGCCCAGCTCCTCTGCCCCTCAGTTGTCGGCCACATCCCCGACCAAGCCCTGGTCGAGGTCCATGAGGAGCACCCTGAGGTCGGCCTCCTCCTGCAATGTTTTCCCCCGGAGGAGCAGGAGCTCACTGCCCCTGCTGGTGCTGCTGAAAAGGCCTAGCTGGAAGCTAATGCTGGGGAGGTTTCTGGGGATATCCGCCACTGCCATACTGTACTCAGTCCGAGCACTGACTCCGGAGATGTCCATGGCTCCCACAGACGAAGCACCGCAGTCCTGGGCCTAAAGGAATAGGCCGAGGACTAGGGGACCAGAACTGAAACTGCTTGTGGCCTTCTCCTTACTGGTCGGAACCTGGAGGGTCCTGACGATGGAGGCCTGGTGCTGACGGCCTTCCCCTTCTATGGTCCCAGATGGAACCCCACTCGTGACACACCTCCTAGAGAGTGCATCCTCTTCAATACATCAGCCTTCTTCTGGACCTCCATGTACGTCGGCAGGGTAAAGGGGGTAACAACATATTGGAGGGAGGGTCGGAGCACCTCCTCTAAACATCTTGCTCGAGACTACTCATCGGGAAAGAGGTCCTCAACAAAACATAGGAGGTCCTTGAACATGATTCCCAGATCCCTTACGGACATACTCTCCTTCTAGAGGGAGAGTAGCTCATACCTCTTCTCCGCCTTCATCGTCGAAGAGAGGAATTCCACTCGGAACTCCCTCTCAAAATCAGCCCATGCCACCTCAACCTCTCTCCTCTCCCCTAGAAAAAGTGTCCACCACTGACGCGCCACTCCCCGCATCTGGCTGACGGCCAGAGGAACCCAAAACTCGGTCGGGGCCCAAATCAGGCCGAAGGATATCACCAGCTCCTCTAGCAAGCTCTCCATCTTCATGTCAGAGGTGCTTCCCTCATACTTCTCGAGGGTCTGTCACTGGAAGGCCCGAAGTGTCTTCTACCACTGGTCATCCTCCTCCTCTTGATCAGCTCTGTATCGATCAGCCAAGGTAGTCTCCGGGGCCTCAATCGCCCGTACCACACGTGGTCGCCTCCCAGGTGACATAGCTACAAGGTAAACAAGGAGTGTCTAAGCCCAAGTAGTGCAGAATATTGTTCTAAAAATTTCTTAAACTTCTTATTGACTTAAATTCCCAAAACACCCTTGAAACATGAGAACACAAGTCATTATGATGCATGTACCATTCCTATAGTCTCTACCCTGCAATCAGTGTGGCATCACTTGGTCGTTCGGTAGGTCCAGAGTCCTTGCATCGGATCACGGGGGCCCTAAAATCCCATGTCCTAGCCAGTCTTCCCTGTCCTAATTCATGCACCAAGGTCACCCAACACTTTTTCCCTACCATCCCATGCAGTCCTTAATTTTCCTAGCTCCAAAGTCCATTCTATCTCTCAACCATCTGCCTCTGATACCATTCTATGACGACCTGCCTTCACCAAAAGGAGGGAAGGGCCAATAGATTGCCAGACCCTTCCGTCTTCAAGTTGAAGGAGAGATAATTACCCCCGAAACCCGCCTTCAATAGGTCCCGGAGTGGTGAACAGAGAAAAGTGTATAGAATCATTCAGTAAATGGAAGGCATTACCCTTTTTCTTTTAATAGGATCGGGAGATAAGATAGTAAATCTCACAACACCAAAACTAGAAGTGCATGTAAACCCAAAACAACCATTCCCATATGCATGTTCCAAAACTAAATACCAAAAAGTACAAAGTGACTACAAAGGTAAAGTACCAAAGAAAGAAAAACTGCAACAACAACTATCCCAAAGGTCATGCGCTAGTATGGTCCCGTGCGATCCCCGAAGTCCCCCTGGAAACCTGAAAACAGTATTAATATACATAGGGTGAGCATACAAGTATACTCAGTAGGGAAAAACCTAAATCTCTCATGCACAAGTGGGGGAGTCATACTAATACCCTGTGAGAAAATAGATAACCAAGCACTTAACAATGAAACTAACCACCCAAGTCTCACTAAGGCACACTCCCCATGTAACGCAAGTCAAGTAAAATATAATAATAGCACATCGATGTTTGGGTACCCAATGCCAATTTCCCACTGGTTATTAAGTACATCCTAAGCATCGAACCAATCCCTCCATTCTCACTGTAGTCCCACTGCCACACCCCACCCGCACACACCTGGGCCATACCCTCACGCAGTCCCACTACCAAACCTCGCCAGCAAACACCTGGGACACAACCGTCTCACGTCACCACGCCTGTAAACACATAGGCCAGATCAACCAACTCCATGCCCGAAGAAACCAAGGATAAGAGATCCACTACCACGCCTGAAGACACCTAGGACTCATCCCGAAGACACTTGGGAAACCACCTGCCCGCACACACCTTGTCCAACCACCACACCACACTGCCCGAAGATTCTTGGGAAAATAATAGACTTCAGGCCATCAGAACCTTCCCAATGTTACTTGGGATATCTAGGAAAGGGAGTAGAAATAAGCTAATAACCAGCCACTAATGGGGGTGTTGGGAAAAAAACCCTCCCCCATGAAATGGGGGTGTTCGGAACAAAGTTCCCAACTTGGGTGGGGCGCGAATAACAAATAGAAAAACTAAATGTACATATATATAGGTAACAAGCACTCTCCCAAGTTTAGGTTTTTCTTCATCCTGCATAAAGAACATAATCAGTACCATGACCGAGTCAAAACTCACACCAAACAAAAACCCATTTATCCCATCCTTGATTCATGTTCAGTAATGATGTTTAATTATGTTTTCTACACCTACTTGGGAAACTAGAAATCACAAGCATAATCCAAGGGAAGAGTACGATCAAACATCAACTTAAACATTCACACCCAGTTCTCTTGTAAAGTCACAAAAATAAAAGGGATAAGGCAGATCCCTTAAAGTACTGGAAACAACGAAAACCCCAAGATACAGCCCCATGTCCCCATGATCCAGGAACTAACAGTTTCTCAACAAAAGAGGATCCCTCCCCAATTCGTAATATAATCAAGGTAACCACCCATCCTTAAATTCATAACCACTGAATCTATAACAACAGGGGATGCCATCCCCACCCACATTACCCAACAAGCGGTCCATGAATGAAAACAACCTAACCACCTACACCAACACAAAGAAGGCTCATGAGAATATTTTTAGATTTAAAATATTTAACACACTCCATGATTCCAACGTCTTTGTGCTTTAACTGGGGTTATCACAAAAAGGACTGATCCTGGTGCTTTCAATTTATTTAGCAGGATGTATGTAATTAACCAAATTCCTTTACACAGCAAAGGTTCACAACCACAATACAAACAATTTAAACATTAAGGGTTCATTAGTGCACAGAGAAAGACCACCAATGGCCATGATTTTCAGTAGGTGTATGCCCGCACAATTCAGAAATCATTAACCATGGACGATTATAAAAACAAAGAAGCATCATCAATCACACACTTCCCAATTCATTCCTTATAGAATCTGTTTATTATCTTCTTTAACATTGGATGATTCAATTCTACAGAATCAATAGCATACCCACCCCGCAAGACACACATAAATGAGAGACGAAGGTGAAACCCTACTTTATTGATAGATGATCGAAGTTTATCTTACAGGAATAGAGGAGTGCGTAATGTGCAGGGGTGGGGCTTTGGGAACTCAAGCATGAGAAAGAGAATTGATCGGAGGGTGATCAAGAAAAGATATCAAGGAGTTCCCTTTTAGTTTATAATGGTTGTTGATGATTGTGATAAGAACAGGAAACCGTGTAAGGAGCGGGATGGTGGGTTGACCACACGACACCACACGTCATTAAAGGGTCCCCGCCCTTTGGGGAGGATTAAACCGATGCACACACCAGGATAATTTAATTAAATATTTAATTGAATACCATTTATGGGTGTTACTGGGCTTTAAAACAACATAAAGGGGTAAAAACAATGTTTAAAACTCAATTTGTGCAAAAAGGAACGCTACTAGAAAAACCTATGGGGGTGGGCAAGAGCCACGGGTAGCCGAGAGCTACCGATAGGTTGCAGCGACCGGTAGATCGAGCTACCAGTAGGCCGAGCTACCAGTAGGTTGCGGCTACCGGTAGACCGAGCTACGGGTGGCTGATAGCTACGGGTAGGTTGCAGCTACCGTTAGACCGAGCTACCGGTAGGCCTGGTACCAGTAGGCTAAGGCTACCAGTAGGCCTACCATGGGTCAAACTTCACCGAGAAGTTGGGATGGCCTCCCAGACCACCCAGAACACCTCAAACATCAGATTTTTACTAAGTAATGGTCCTCCAACAACCCTGGACATTACAAACATCTATCGGGCCTTGATACATATGGCTCTAGAACTATTCAAATATTTGGCCTTCAAGCCACCAGTTTGGTCCTTGGGTCCTTCAAGGCCTTCGGGCCACCCATGGCCTTCGGTCCAGTAAGGTTTTTAGACTAGCTCATGGTCTTCGGGTCACCTCAAGACCATTTGGCTACCTCGAGGCCTTTGGGCCACACGAATTGAGGATGTACCAGACTAACTTATAAGAAAGAAGGCCCAAGAAGATGATTAAGAGAATGTTCATTCACCCGAGCAGGGATAATCATACTTGGAAGAATTAGAAGGGATGCATTAACTATCGGTAGCAGGCATGTGAATCACTGCACAGGAAAGCCAGCTGAACAATCATTTGAAGGTGGAGTACTGATCAAGATGCAGACGCTAGGGATTGGCAGTTTCAAGTAGTCATTATCTAGGAATAATTACTTTATGAACATTAGATCATGTAATGTCATGAAACCTACAGGGTATGTACGGGTTCCCCCTTAAATGTTAAATAGGGGATTATAAAAATTGAATAAAAATTTAAGTCCTTTAGGCCATTTAGGTGTTAATGTTCTCAATTAATGAAATAAAGTGTTATCAATGTTTTTAAACTACATTGAAATATAAAATGTTTCAAAAATAATTATATATATATATATAACGAAATTATATATATAAATTTATAGTTCCTTACAAATAAACTTATTTATTAAAGAAAACACACCTATGAAGCGATCTATACAAACAATTATAAGGCCCATAAAATGGATTCTAAAAATATAGCATCAGTGTTTACTTTAATAATATTTTACAAAACGAAAACACAAAAATTTTCACCTCCATCAAACATATAATTCCCCAAAATATGAAAATATTTACTCTAATCATCCCAAACATCTAATAGTATAGATTCAAATTTAATCTAAATTTAATCAAGAAATATCTTATTATTTACAGTAAATTAATTTTTATGTATCCAAACCCACCAAGGTAGGTAATAATCCGTAAATATAATATTTTATTTCTGTTAATACATCCATGATTGATGAACCTACATTTTTATAATTTAATAATCTAAAATAATCTATAAAATATTCTCCCTTTTCATCTATAATGAACTCACAAAGTTACATATATAAAAGCATACATCAAAGAGTATATGGGTATGGCTCAGAAAGACAATATTTCCTATAAAAATTATAACAAATTTATTATTTAACAAATAAAAAACTTCACAATTCTTTCCAAGAAGCACAATATTAAACATACTAACAATTCTTATCCCAAGACCCCTATTTCGCTTGGTCCAATATAAAGATTTCAATGAAACACAGTTTTTCTTATTTCACCCATTAATATTACCCCACACAAAATAAAATAAAATGAAATAAATTTGGTTAAAAATAGTGTTGATCAATTTAAAAAATGCATTACATACAAAGTAAATGACCAATAAACTACCATTACAAAAAATTCCATCATTATCTTTGAAAAAAACATTCTTCAATATCAATGAATTGTTTTCCCACACTCAATCAGAAAATAAAAAAACAGCAGATTTGGATCTTTGAATTATTTTATGAAGGTATAAATTTGTATTTTATAAATCATATTATTTAGAAGAAAAAATTACACTATGGTTATATTTATTTGGGTTCAAAACTCCCTTATTGAATCTCATCTCTTATTTGATAAAAACAACCTTATACCATAACACATTTTTATTTTTTATAATAATATATTCGATGAACTAAGTATCCTATTGATTATAGAAAATAAAAACTATTCAATAATTGACCATGAAAAGATAAGAAGTAGCTGGATGAGCCTTAATTTACCTCACCCTATGAATATAACCATAAAATATAAAACTAATCTTTCATGAAAAAACATCCAAGATGATTATAAAAAAATATGAGGATAACTAGTTCCTCATGTGCTTCTGATTGTGGAGGTTGCTGGACATGGTGGCATTTTGTGGCATGTTGTCATGCCTTTACTCTTATCTAGCACAATGATACCAAAACTCTTCTCATAGTCATACTTGAGTGATGGATTTCATGTTGGTTTGGGATGTGTTGTTCAAGAATTCTACAGTAATCTAGGAGGTGTTGTTTTCTATGTATTCGTCTCTGCCTTCAGGTCTCTGTTGGGCATGTTCTCAATGTATGTGGTTTTTTTCCATTTTTTGAAGTGTTTGTATTTAATGTTGTTGTTTCTGAAAGATGGCTCTGGTATGGATTTTTCATCTTTGTGATGGTGATTTGACAATGGAAAGGTTGTTGGTTTCTTCAATGTTAATGGTTTGTATATTTAGTGGGAATAATTCTGGTGATATTTTCCAAGTGTGGTGATTTTTTTTATGATGTTGATTTTTTTATCAAGGGTCTGTCTTGACATGAACCGCTGCTCGAGATTTTGTGACTCGAGGTGGGTCAATTGTTATTTGTCTAAGGATTATCATTTTGAGTTAAAAATGTGGGTTTTTTGGATCTCTTTTTAATTTCAAAATTTATAAGCGAGGGTGTGATGGATAAAGAGCATGAATGTGAAGTTTCTAATTATCCATAGATTTTATTATTCGAAAATACCTAAAATGGATTTGGAGTAGGATAACTAGTTCACCTTCATTAATCCTCATATCTGAATTTTTTTTTCAGTCACTCCATTTTTATCTTTGATCGTGATAAAAACTACAAAAAAATAAATATGAATGTTAATCATTTATAAGTCACTATATCGCTTCATTTATAAATAATAATTATAAAATTATATAGAACCCAATCAAAATAATTCTTAATATCATGAATTATATCTATAGTTTTTTTATCATTTATCATTTTTTCATTGAATAAAAAATACCATCAGTGAAATAGGGTAAGTAATATAAATAAATGTCAGGGTTAATTTAAATATTTTTAATAATAAAAATATTTTCAAAGGTATTTTTTAATTTAGGGAATAACTTTATAACTATTAGAATTTGAATACCATTCTTATAACTGATAAGTAAGAATACATTACGTCAAAATATTTTTTTAAACAGTATAAAGAGTTTATGAGTGATAACAGTAGTAATTATCTTTTTTTTAATTCAATAATAATATTTTAATCTTGAAGAACAATGTCATTTTTATTAATTTTCGGCCAAGAAGAATCATTTAAAGATCAATAAGAATAAAAAAATATATTTTTTAAAGACATTATATAGTTTAAAATTTGAATTTTTAACTATTAACATCAAAAGTGGGTTTTACAATTTTATTAAAAAAAATCTTTTTAGTTTCTTTTATTAAAATATTATTTTTCACATTTTCCACTAATTTCATTTTTTGAAAATTTACTTTCTATGTTTCTTTTTCTAAGATTAATTTTTTTTTATTTGAAGATATGTTTTATAATTATATAGTTAACACATTTTTCATGATTTATTTATATTTTGAATATGTTCAAATTTCTTTTGGGATGCTTGTTTTTTCCATTTTACATAAAAAAATTCTATCGTATTTTTTCCAATAATTGGATCCAATGTGTTCTTATATTTTACTAAATATTTTTTAATTTTACCATAAATAAATTAACAAAAGAAGTAATATATATATAATGAATTATTTTAAAAATAGTAATCTAAAATTTCAAAAAACTTTGTTTAGTAATATGTATTTTCACAATTTCAGACATAGTATTTTGGGGAACCATTTACTTTTTTAGTCTTATTATATATATTATTTATAAATTTAGGTTCTTTTAATATGTCTTCGGTGATGACCAAAATTAATGTTAAATTTTCTTATAGGATTAATTTACTATTCCATTTATTTTAAAAATGTATACCTAAAATTTTTATATTATCCATTAAATGTTTGATATAATTATAAATCTACTCTTTATGGTGACCACTGAATCCTTGAATAATTATTTTATTTAATTTTACATTATTATTAATCATATCATTAAAATTTATTACAATAATTTTCAAAAAATTACTAAAATTTTAAAATTTAACGTATCTGGTACACATATAAATTGAAGTATAAAAACTAAAAGGTAAATTTTATTAAAGAATAATAAATGTTGAATATAAATTTTTTTTATGTTTTCATCAAATTATTTTTAATATTTTTCTCAAATTTATCAACTTTTATGACATTAAAATATTTATAAAAACGTTCATACATATTTAAATCTAAATGGTTTATTAATTTAACAAATTTAATAAAATATTAAAACCTAAATTATTTTTAAAATTATATATATTCTTCAAGGTTTTTTTAAATATATATTTATTTATAGAGTAAAAAGTAAAAAATTTCATACATCAACATAATTAGTTCCTAGTCTTCTCATTGGTGAACCAATTTTATTTGAATCTAATGTATGGGAATCTAATACTATATATTTTAGAAATATTTTTAAAAAATTATTTTTACTAATAAAATTCATAGAATTTTTACCAAATTAAAAATCCAAATATAATTATTAAACAACACATTTAATATGTTGTTCAATATGTGGATGGAAATTCATAAATAAAATTACATAGCTTGTGATCTGTTTTCATACTAATAGAAATAAATAATTTTATGCCTCATAGTTCCCCTATTTATCATCAAAGATACAATTATTTTTTTTCTCATTATGATAAATTGTTAAAATATAATTCTACTATAATAAATATTCAAATCCATCTACCAAAATTTATGATTTTAAAAAATGGGATGGTTCATAGATTATTTTTCCAATATATTGTTATGAAAGTAGTAAAATAATAGGGTCACCTAATTTTTCCCAATTAAATAGACAAATAAATGATCATTATAATGAATTCATATTAAATTTGTAATTTATAGTGAGGATTATTTATTATATTAAACATGATATTTAAAAACATTCTATCAAAAAATTTAAAATAAATTAATTATAGATAATTAAAAAAGTTATAGATTTAGAAATGTATATAGCATTTTTTGTGGTATAAATAATTCACAAATCTCTACACCCTAGTAAATATTAATTTTCCTATATCATGACTAAATACATGGAATTCAGAAAAAATCTTGGTATATAATAAAGT
The DNA here is from genome assembly GCA_963277665.1 of Viscum album. Lineage (NCBI taxonomy): Eukaryota > Viridiplantae > Streptophyta > Magnoliopsida > Santalales > Viscaceae > Viscum > Viscum album. The sequence goes on along the minus strand of OY728159.1, from coordinate 593,580,404 downwards.
CACCCACCAGTAGAAGAAATTTTCTTAAAAATCAATAAAAATTGTAATTTGTTCACTATATAAAATTGGTTTTACATACTAGGATATAATAAAATAACATCAAAATATTTTAGAATAATTAAATTATAAAAACTATAGTTTAGAAAGAATTATCTAACCACATTATAGTCTTAAAACTATTCTTCGAAAAGAATCAGTTAACATTAATAAAAATTAATACAAAACAATTAAACATTATAAAAATACATAAAAATTATTTATAAAAATCTCAAATACTGGTTGAATTGAGAAAATAAACCCATAATTACATCATTATGAGGATTTTCCATCCTTGATTCCAAATACTTTGTGCCCTGTATAAAAATTAAAATATATACTTCATGTTCATCAGATAAAAAACATCATACATAATTATAAAAAATATATAAACTACATAAATAGATATAGAAATAATTTGAAAAAATATTACAAATGAACTAGAAATATACCTTCACAGGGTTACTTAAGGACAAAACTGGAAACATAGTAATAAATATTTTAATCTTTTACCTATATATCATAGCCTACAATGTAGATTAATATAATAATTTTGAATAAATTAATTCCCATGAAAATGATATTTACGAATTAAATATTTATAGAAAATAGAATATCAAATTATTAATATAATTGTAGAGATTTTACTAGTTGAAACTTCCTATAAAACAGAAAAAAACATTCCACCATGTTATTTCCAAAGAATTAATTTCTGGATTCACTAATAAACTAAAATAATAGTGGGAAAATTATGTAAAATGAAATTCCCCATGATTTTAATATACATGTTTCTTTAAAATAAATATAACATGTTTGAATTCATTCTCCACATGAAATATTAAACTAAAAAACTATAAATAGATTTATTTAAAATAAAATTATAAATAGAAAATATATTAATAGTAATTTAGCAATTTGATTGGAAGGGTTGAAAAAAGTAAGTACAATTTTAAATTTATTTATTAATGAAATTAAAAGGATCATTTTGAAAATCAATTCATTGATAAAATTCAATTCATATTGCTAAATAAATAATAAGAGCATTTTATGAAAAATAAATGTAATTTAATAAAGAATTACTCATTAGATTCTTTGTTTTTTTATTTTCATAAAATAAATATATTATAGTTTAATTAAAATAAAATATATTTTTGATATTAATACTATATTAACACTAATTAAATAAAAAATTTATTGTAAATAGAAATTATAATAGTTAATATATGAAATGTAATTTTCTTATTTAAAACAATTTTTCATAATTTAATTTATTTCCAATATGAAGTTAAATTCATAAATTTAATAGTTATAATTTAATAACGTCAATTGTAGTTTTTTAATTAAACTTCCCTAAATTTTCATTGTGTAAATTTTTTATATTTTTTTTGTAATTGATAATTTTTAGTTGAATGCTGAAAAATATAGTCTTTACCAAAATTATAACACGATGAATATTATTATATAATTACAAACTAATAGGTTTTAAAACATCATCATTGATCATATATTCATTCTAGTAGTAATAATATATATTTCAAAAACTAATTTTTCTTTTTTAAGACTTATGTTTAGTACTTTAAGAACATAACAAATATTTTCCAATAAATAAATTAGTTTCTCTATTTTCATTTAAAAAATAAAGTTTTGTTAAAATTAATTATTTGGTTGATTTGAAGGCAAAAAAAATAATTTTCTTTGTAATAAATCAATTTATATTAATAAAATAATCATAATGATAATTGTATCCTTCACATAAATCTTTTTTTAAAAAAAATTCTTCTTAAAAGGAGGTGTTTATGTGTTATATGAAATAATTTTAAAATTAAAACTTATAACACTTATAAATTTTACATAATAATTTTTTTTAAATTTTATATTATAATTTTCAAATTAGATAACATGTCTTAGTTAGTTATGGTTGTTAAAATTAATTACCAATTTTCAGAATGATTTTCCATGGTAAAAGTTAATTTGTGTAAAAGTTGAATGTAAAGATAAAATCCTAAAAACACTCAATGGATGTCTCCAAAATTAATTATTAATATGAATATATAACTATAATTTTCTAAATACCTTCCTCATCTCCCTTATTTTCAATAATTAGATCTATTTCACCCCTAAATAGTGACAATACCTTTTATATTCTTACAAAAATGAAACTCCTTTAATTTATTAAAGCATATATCCATAATCCCATCAAGGATACTAAAATTTATATTTCCTCTTGAATTTATGAAAAATATTACTTTCCATGGATTCTTATTCAATCTTTTATAACAAATTTACCCATGTAAAATCTATAATTCCTCTATTTTAGATATGTACTTCTAGAGAAACCTGAAATTCTCAGTGTAATTATTAATCAGTCTCTATTTCATTCCCTTATCTATCTTTATCCTCAAAATGTATATTATTGATTAAAAATTAATAAATTATTATTATCTATACTCTGATATAATAATATTTTAATGGAATAAACATTATCAACATTTTTACCTTTCACTTAAAAAGTGATAATATTGTTTTGTTCATATATGTAGACTACCGCCTCTATAAAGAGATGTGTCTTGTTTTCCATAAAAATTTTACATGGATGGTTAAAAAAGATTTAATAATAAAATAATATTACATTTATAATATTATTAAGGTCCTAAATGTATAAACTATGTACAACCCTTCTTATATTCTATAAAAAATGAATATGTCAATCGTGCCTTTGTGCGGACTTCTGCCACTGTGAAACTGACTAACATTAATTTTCGCTCTAGTATTTTATTTATTTATAAAGCTCACTTATGACATGATTTAGTACCCTAGAACAACTATATAATATCATAATTCCTTTTTAATAATGAAATTATACAAAAAAATCAAATTCTTATCCACACTCACCAATAGATTATATCTTGTTCTTGTTCAGGTTAGTGAAACCACCTATTTTAATAATGATATAAATTTATATCATTGAAGACTATTGAAAATTAAATAATGGTGTAATTACAAACAAATTATAAAGAATTAATTTCTATTTTTTAAGGTTATAGTAATAGAATACATATTATTATTGATTCACAATCTTGTTCATTAAAATTACAGAAAAAGGCTCAGCACCAACATCATCATATTGAATCCTAACTAAAATAATAATTAAATGATATTAAAAAATTAAAAATATTTTTAAAAAATCCATTATAGTTCCATTAATGATCATATAATCATTATTTCTTAATCTTTAAATTCGAATCAACCCATCCTTTATAAAAATGTTACTAAACAAAACAATCAACAGTAATAACATTCGATAATGAAAATAAAATATAACTAAATAATATATTTTTGATAAAGTATTATAAATAAAGTTTATAAATGTTTATATTTATGAATATGGTTTTGAAATATGTTATTGATATATTTATCTATTTATACATGATGTTAGAGAACATTTTGTCTATGTGGGAATAAAGGTAAGGATTTATTCATCACAATTTATCTCCATTAAGATATGATTTTTATTCATTGTCTATTTCATTTTTGTGGTGTATATATTTGTCCATGTCTTTATTTTATCAAAACATTTCATAAAATTTAATTTATTTATATATTCATCTCATTTATTACTTTTCTAGTTTTTCAATTCGAACGATAATGATGATGTAATGATATTTCATTTCAATTTCTATTCTTTGAGAAACTCTTTTATTGGGCATAATTTCATTTAAATTATGTTTTTACATCTTATTGGATATATAATATATTTTATTTATTAATAATCAATGTTGAGACCCTAAGCTTGACGTACATTTACATTACATTACTTTTGCGGAATACTTAATACAAAACAAAAACAGACACACAAGTACTGTAATAGTTTAGTGTCTTTGGAAACGTGGAACGTAATCTTCTAATCGTGGTGAAAGATCTTCAACATATCTCATAAAGATCTTCCACTTTTTTGTTTCCTGACCTAAAACATTTCTTATGATCCTAGGGGAAAATAAAACATAAAAAGGGTGAGATCAAATGCTCATTAAGGGTAAGCATGGATAAAATAAAACATTCCATATACATTGGAACTTAAAAACATGAACATAATGTTTAAACATTAAAATCTTGAGCAGTGACATAAAACATGGAAGTACATAAGGAATAGATCATAATGAAACATAAACCATGATAAAATAGCATGTGAATAAAACATGTAATTGTGGAATCCTTTAAGCACATGTAATGATTTCCATAGTAGCCAATGCATTTCTGCCAAGACCATCTTAGTGGACAAAGTCCCATTCTGAATCGAGTTCACTCCTCGTTTCAGTCCTGTAACACTGAACTGGATTAACATACTGTTCTAGCCATGTCTATCTCATTAGATATAAAATCTTTACCCGATGCATTGGAGGGAGATATAGGTACGACCCATCTCATAATGAAATCATTCTTACTTGTGCCACAAAATAAACATACATCATTCATAAAAACCCAATAAATAAAATGGGTTTCATAAACATCATCACATCATCACATAATCCATATTAATGAAATGGATATTTTTTCATAATAAGAAAAGATAAACCATGTAAATCATAGAGACATTATATTTGAAACATACACATATGAAAATAATTTCATCCTAGATGGAAAATGGTTTTGATAAAACCCTTGAAATGAATTCTTGAGGAAAATATCCTTTTTTCTTCAAAATCATTTTCTTTTCACAAATTTTCATGCAATTTTAAAAGAAAATGATTTTTTTTGAAAATAGTCATGAAATATTTTAGAGGAATATTCATGAAATTAAGGATTTATAAAACCTTAAAAATCCATTCGTTCCGTATAAGTTAAAAAAACATTTTTTTCATACTTTTGCCGGAAAAGTCAAAAAGTACCTCGTAACGTAAACAAAAGAATGATTCCTTACATACCATGTAGTAAAAGTCAAATATGGGTAAAAAAGACTTTAAACATACATGAAAACACTTTTATAAATCATGGACATGGATGATAGAAATAACCCCCGTAAATACTTACGAATTAGCAATCTCGGATAAAAATGAGATTTCCAAAATTATCCCTTACCTTAGGTCAGATATGCTTCGTACGTATCCGAACCTACGGTATAATAATTAAATAATTTTATTGACTTATTACAGAATCATATTAATTATTATGATATCATATAGGGTTCACTTATGACTTTATATTACCCGTTCTTTTGTAAATTCCATGTTAAAGCAGTGTTTTGGGTAAAATCATTTTATTTATCGTATGTGTTTCGACTTGTCGTTCATGATATTATTACTTATATCCTGATTTAGATAATTACAGAATATAAAAAATTATTTATATATAATATATATTGATCATATACAAATATATTATAGATCGATAAAAGGAATGAAATACACCGTTCATGGAGACGGTAGGTCGTACGTACGCATGAACACTGTTTTTATTTTCTTCTTGAGTTGAATGGAATTAAGTAGATGATATAAATATATATACACATAAATCCAGTATCATTATTATTTCATATATTTCATGATTACTTATTATATATACTTTATAATCATTCATGAATGGTTAACGTGGAGAATTAATCTCATCGCGTCGTGGAGAGGGTATTCCGTACGTACGCACGAGCGATGATATCGTTCCCATGATCGTGGAATTTTTTTGGAGTGTATGTATACTGTTACAGAATCAATATAACTTTACAATAATCATATATAGTTATTATTTACACCATTATACCCATCCATGTAAAGTTGTGGTGGAAAATAGATTACACCACGGCGTGGAGACGGTATTCCGTACGTACGCATGCGCGGTGATTTCGTTTTTTGTAGGATGGGTAGATGGTGAAATAGGGTTGTTTAATAATTATAATAATATGTCAGTATATGAGTGATACTAATGTTATTTCTTCATAATGAAATAACCTAATAAGAAGAAGTGGAAGAAGAAATAAAGGTGAAAGAATCGGTAACGGAAATTACCTCTTCTTTGAAGCGCCTCTTTGAGAACTCCTCTTAGGGCACTAAAATTGGTCTTTGAAGAAGCCCAGGACCGATAGGATATTTCTAGGGAAGTTAAGAAGAGAATTGGGCAGGTTTTTTCCGAGATTGAAGTCTCAATGTGGTGTGTGGAAGAGAGGGAGGAGGTGCCCTTTTATAAGGGAAGAGAGGGGCACCTTTGGAATTCATAAAAATATTAATTTATAATAAATATAACACCACTAAAAAACCTCCAAAAATGACTCATATTCTAATCATAGATGAGATAGGGTTTTAATCTCATCAACCAATAAAATTTAGACATGTTTGGATCTTATTTTAAACCTTATCATTTTGATTTATCCTTATTTAATCTATTTAAGTTTATTTGTGGTAATGAAATTCTAAATTTTACATTATAACAAATAATTACTTATTTGTTGTGAATTTTCCATAATTGGTTAAATTATAACATTATAGACAATATAAATTAAAATTTATAATTTTTAAATATTTTTGTGATTTTTAAACAATTTTATAATATGATATTTTTATAAAATAACAAGAGTGTCAATTTTGACACTATTCATTTATTTGAATTTAAATAAAATATATACAGAATATATGTTCGAAATAAAAGCTTTAATAGATTAATAGAAGGTCATATGTATCTATAAAATTAGTGGATCACATTAAATAGTTCATATAATATTTATTTTATTATTTTTAAAACCATTTATTTGTTTTATCTCTTAATAAAATAATTACTACAACATTTTTGTATAATTATTTAATATATTTATATGTTGCATAAAAATTAAAAATAAAATCCTATGATGAAGATAAATATATTAAATTTCACAATAATACTTATACTCGAATTTATAAACTTAAAATAAAAATATTTAAATTGTTATATTTATTAAATTATGAAGGTGAAAACTTTGGAATCATTTAAAATAAAATAATATTAGTGTCATAATCACTTTTATAAGGATCCAAACGGTTATATATTAGGTCATTGGATGATTAAGGTGTATCTATACACTACCATAAATTTTGGTTAGGTTTGTGGGCCTTTTAATGGGTATTAGTATTTCAATAAAAACTATATTACTTATTTCTCAATTAATAAATAATTTCTGTATCATTAATGTATCACCATTAATGAAAATAATTTAATCCCTAAAAATTCTAAATAAATTATCATGATGTAGATAATAATTTTAGATTTCTTGAGACTATTCATGTTCGACGTTTTATGATTTTTATCACTAAATTAAAATTATTATACTTATAAGATTTAAGAGAGTGACATGTTGTCACTTTCTTTGGTTTTAATAATAATTAAATTATTTTCATGATCAAAAGTCCATAAAATGAATCTAATCCTACACTAAGGTTATATGGTTCTACTTTTATCCATCCAATAGAATTTTGGCATGTGTTAGGGTAATTTTATAATATTATATTTACCCTTAATTACCCTATTTACCTTTAACTATGGAAAATAAAATTTACTGTAGTTAATATTCATAATTCCCAAAAATAAAAAGTTGCTTATTAACATAATTTGGACCCACTGATTCCAAAAATGGAATCCATTTTTCCAAATTCAATACACAAAAGTTGCATAAATTAAATCAAAATTAATCCCATTGTCGAAAGAAAATGGGTTTTTCTTTAAAACATTGCAAAAGATTGAATTGATTTAACCTACGAATTTAATGTAAAATCAATGCTAATGACATAAATTATATAAAATGGTAAAAAAATATTCTATTTATACTTTAAAACCATTAAATATTATAATTTAACCATATAAATTATTGCGATGAAAAAAGTTTTTTTTAATTAAAATATACCGTGCTTTTACTATTCATTAAAATATGAAAGTTACCAGAATAATATGAAAAATTTATCCAAAGTAATTTTTTTTTCTTGATTCCAAAGAAGAATTTTATTTTTTCAAATTGAACTTATAAACATGTCAAAAACTAGATTTAATGTGGGTGCGCCATCAAAAGGCGGCAAAACTGCATTTTTTTAAAAATACTTATTTTACCCGAACAATTTATTTTATTTTATACCATGTTCTAGAAAATGTGTAAGATGAATAATAATGTTATAAAATTTTAAATTTAATTAATAATATTAATAACGGCTAGTTCATAATAATATTATAATGATATATCGTTTTTTAGTAAAACCCAATATTGCGTACAACACACGCTATCGAGGAAGGTCACAATTGCATGTAATGCAAGCCAAGTCAGGGTTGCGTATTGTGCACGAATCCTTCGTTTTTTCGTATAACAGAATCCAACCATATTTCATTTATACATTGAATATATATATATATATACTCAATGTTTCGTAGAATAACTATTATCAAAATTGTGTGTAACACGATCCAAGAATAGTGTTTCGTATACTGAAAGCTAATACGGTGTTGCGTATAGCGCAAGGTAATATTGGTGTAGAATACAACACAAGACATTAATGATGTTAAAAGAATTATTTTCATAAAATCTCTAGGTGTTACATTCTACCCCCCTTAAAATGAATTTCACGCTCAAAATTTGTCGGGGTTATAAATGGTTTACTACTCGAAAGTCTGTTTAATAGAAACCCACATCATAAAAAGGAATACCGAAACTTGGATTTAAAAACTAAAGTATGAAATGTAACGGTTACCCAAATTATCTCATCACTGGGTTTCCACGTAGGAGAACATAGGTGAAAATATGGATATGAAAGAAAAATCTAACCATCAAGTTCTGATGGAGAGTGGTAGAGAACATGGCTATGAAATAGCCAACAATCCCAAAGACATAGATTTGTGATGATCTAAGGTATCATCTGATTCATCGAATATAATGTCACTAGGAAAAAAATTTTGGTTTTCAATATCATTTCCCTAAAGTTGATGAATTAAAAGAAATACTTACATGATTTTGGTACAATCTCACTATTGTTCATGAATTGAACAATTTCCACTTCATCCCTTATTGAAATGAAGTTGAATTTGTTATTCGTGATGTGTTAGCAGATCATGTGATAGAATGATGGGTCATTCCATCTGTTTCAAACAAAAAATTATCAAAAGTTATAAGTCCATCATATGGTTAGATTAATCGTATATGGTTAAAAAATGAACTTATACTTCATATATCATACTTCTTAATAAGATAAAACAAGTTTCTATTAACCATGGACTTCCTATAGGCCAGTGGTAGGTGATAAAAGCCAGTCACACTTCAGTTGTGGGTTCGATTCCCACAGCCTTGTCCGACGCAATGGGTTGTCGCCCGTCCTGCAGGTTGTCATTTTTCTAAAGCTATATTACTATAACATCCAATCAATAATATCGAAAAAAGTTCTATCCTAACTTATGTCCAACATAATCCATTCCAATCTTTAGGCTTATCTAAAATACTTCGGTCCAAGCTCATAGTATAAAGAAAATGATTACTTGAAATGTCACATAACAATCACATGAATTCCATCATTTATCCCCCATATATCATAAGATATATCTTGTTGGTCAAATTACAAACATGTGACTACCTTAATCATGTATTATCTTGAATAATGAATACCCATTGAACCTTTGTGAAAACATGAATGTAGTTAAAAGTTAACACTTTTCACAAACCAAAATCCTCAAAATTCTTTATACTCAAACCATGATATCACTTAGTCCTTATATCAATCATGAGCTCATGAATAAAATCAAACATCTCATTATCTTCTTATTCCATCATTATGCGCATATCATCTAGTTTCCAAATATATCTGAATAACCTTTCAGGGTTACTGGTACCATTAATCATACACTTTCAAAACATAAGGAAAGACAACAGTGTAACAATCCTTAGGTGTCTTTTTATTCCATAGTACCATGAGATTACTTATACAACATTACACTTGATAAACATGTAATCATTCCACTACCTTCTTAAACCATTGACTAAACTTCCACAATTATTTCATCTCACATATCATTTTTAGTCTCTTCATCATCATCAACATAAATATTACCCATACGACCATATTGAGTCTCTTCATGAGACTTTACCTTAGGGAATTGGTTTTCATAATACCCGTACATTTCACATTTTAAGAATATAACCATTGTTGATGTCGTAGCAACACCATTATCCTCATCCATGGTGTTAACTGAACCTTTTCCTTTGCAATTACTGGCTTTATGTCCTTTTTTTCCAAACCCAAAGCATCATCCGGTTCCTTTGAAACATTCTCCATGATGCATCTTCCCACATGATTTACATAGGGGAAGTTGAACTTTGTTTCCTCTAGGATCATCATGAAACTCCATCTTTCGCTTATTAGCCGAGTTAGGAAACTTACCAAATTTGAGTTTATTGATCATATTATGAGATTGATGATTTGGAATAATAATGATGGTTGGACTTCCAAATCCCATTTAATTTGGTTTCTCATGAAGAATATCATTCCATTGTCCATAATATCCTCCATTATCGTGAATCATCTTGTTTCCAGCCATTTTCTAAAACCCAAAAAGAATAGTGTTAGTGAAAAAAATCATAATAAAGGGGGAGTAACTTCAATATCTAACATCTTAGGATAAATCCTATGATTGTTAATGTAGTTCTAGGACTATATCCTATACGTATACTTATCCTAGGGCCATCCCTAGACATACCTTAGAAATATCTCTAGGGATCTCACTAACGTTTTTGCATCCTAGTTTCCAAAGCTTGACTAAACTTTTCCTCTGATACCAACTGTAGAGACACTAAGCTTGACGTACATGGACATTACATTACTTTTGCGTAATACTTAATACATAACAAAAACATCCACACAAGGACAGTAATAGTTTAGTGTCTTTGGAAACCTGGAACGTAATCTTCTAATCGTGGTGAATGATCTTCAACATCTCCCATAAGGATCTTCAACTTTTTGTTTCCTGACCTAAAACCTTTCTTTTGATCCTAGGGGAAAATAAAACATAAAAAGTGTGAGCTCAAATTCTCATTAAGGTTAAGCATGGATAAAATAAAACATTCCATATACATTGGAACTAAAAAACATGAACATAATGTTTAAACATTAAAATCTTGAGCAACGACATAAAAAGTGGAAGTACATAAGGCATAGATCATAATGAAACATAAACCATGATAAAATTGCCTGGGAATAAAACATGTAATTGTGGCATCCATTAATCACATGTAATTATTTCCATAGTAGCCAAGGCATTTCTGCCAAGACCATCTTTGTGGACAAAGTCCCATTTTGAATCTAGTTCCCTCCTCGTTTCAGTCTTGTAACACTGAACCGGATTAACTTACTGTTCCAACCATGTCTATCTCATGAGATATAAAATATATATCCAATGAATTGGAGGGAGATATATGTCCCACAGATCTCATAATGAAATCATTCTTACTTGTTCCACAAAATAAACATACATCCTTCATAATAACCCAATAAATAAAATGGGTTTCATAAACATCATCACATCATCACATAATCCATATAAAAGAAATGGATATCATTTCATAATAAGAAAAGATAAACCATGTAAATCATAGAGTCATTATATTTGAAACATACACATATGAAAATAATGTCTTCTTAGATGGAAAATGGTTTTGATAAAACACTTCAAATGAATTCTTGAGGAAAATATCCTTTTTTCTTCAAAATCATTTTCTTTTCACAAAATTTCATGAAATTTTAAAAGAAAATGTTTTTTTTTTAAAATAGTCATGAAATACTTTAGAGGAAGCTTCATGAAAATAAGGCTTTATAAAACCATACAAATCCGTTCTTGCCGTATAAGTTAAAAAAACATTCTTTTCGTACTTTTGCCAGAAAAGTCAAAAAGTACCTCGTAACGTAAACAAAAGAACGCTTCCTTACATACCATGTAGTAAAAGTAAAACATGGGTAAAAAGGACTTTAAACATACATGAAAATACTTTTATAAAACATGGACATTGATTATAGAAATAACCCCAGTAAATACTTACGAATAAGCAATCTCAGATAAAAATGAGATTTGCAAAATTATCCATTACCTTTGGTCCGATATGCTTCGTACGTATCCGAACCTCCTGAATAATAATTTAAATAATGTTATTGACTTATAACAGAATCATATTAATTGTTATGATATCATATAAGGTTCAGTTATGACTTTATATTACCCGTTCTTTTATAAGTTCCATGTTAAAGCAGCGTTTTGGGTAAAATCATTTTATTTATCTTATGTTTTTCAACTTGTCGTTCTTGATATTATTACTTATATCATGATTTAAATAATTCCAGAATGAAAAAAATTATTTTTATATAATATATATTCATCATATACATATATATTATAGATCGATAAAAGGAATGAAATACACTGTTCATGGAGACGGTAGGTCGTACGTACGCATGAACGCACTTTTCGTTTTCTTATTGAGTTGAATGGAATTAAGTAGATGACATACATATATATACACATAAATCCAGTATTGTTATTATGTCATATATTTCATGATTACTTATTATATATACTTTATAATCATTCATGAATGGTTAACGTGGAGAATGAATCTCATCGCGTCGTGGAGACTGTATTCCGTACATACGCACGAGCGATCATATCATTCCCATGATCATGGAATTTTATTGGAGTGTATGTATACTATTACAGAATCACTATAACTTTACAATAATCATATATAGTTATTATTTACACCATTATACCCATCCATGTAAGGTGGTGGTGGAAAATAGATTACACCACGGCGTAGAGATGGTATTTCGTGCGTACGCACGCGCGGTGATTTTGTTTTCCGTAGGATGGATAGATGGTGAAATAGGGTTGTTTGATACATATAATAACATATCAGTATATGAGTGATACTAATGTTATTACTTCATAATGAAACAACCTAATAAGAATAAGTGGAAGAAGAAATAATGGTGAAAGAATCGGTAACGGAAATTACCTCTTCTTTGAATCCCCTCTTTGAGACCTCCTCTTAGGAAACTAAAATTGGTCTTTTAAGAAGACCAGGACCTGTAGGAATTTTTTAGGGAAGTGGATAAGAGAATTGGGTATGGGTTGGACGAGCTTGAAGGCTCAAAGTGGTGTGTGGAAGAGAGGAAGGAGGTACCCTTTTATAAGGGAGGAGAGGGGCACCTTTGGAATTCTTAAAAATATTAATTTATAATAAATCTAACCACACTTAAAAACCTCCAAAAATGACTCATATTCGAATATTAGATGATATAGGGTTGTAATATCATCAAAAAATAAAATTTATACATGTTTGGACCTTATTTTAAACCTTATCAATTTGATTTATCCTTATTTAATCTATTTAAGTTTGTTTGTGGTAATGAAATTCTAAATTTTACATTATAACAAATAATTACTTATCTATTTTAAATTTTCCATAATTGATTATTTTATAACAATATAGAAAATATAAATATAAATTTATAATTTTTAAATATTTATGTGATTTTTAAACAGTTTTATAATAGGATATTTTTATAAAATAACAAGAGTGTCAATTTTGACACTATTCATTTAATTGAATTTAATTAAAATATATACAGAATAAATATTCAAACTAAAAGCTTTAATAGATTCAAAAAAGGTCATATGTATCTATAGAATTAGTGTATCACATTAAATAGTTCATATAATATTTATTTTATTATTTTTAAAACCATTTATTTGGTTTATCTCTTAATAAAATAATTACTAAAACATTTTTGTATAATTATTTAATATACTTATATGTTGCATAAAAATTAAAAATAAAATCTTATGATGAATATAAATCTATTAAATTTCACAATAACACTTTTACTCGAATTTATCATCTTAAAATCACAATATTTAAATTGTTATATTTATTAAATTATGAAGCTGAAAACTTTGGCATCATTTTAAATAAAATAATATAAGTGTCATAATCACTTTTATAAGGCTCCAAACAGTTATATATTAGGTCATTGGATGATTAAGGTGTATATATACACTAAAAATAAATTTTGGTCAGGTTTTTGGGCCTTGTAATGGGTATTAGTATTTCAATAAAAACTATATTACTTATTTCCCACTTAATAAATAATTTATGTATCATTAATGTATCACCATTAATGACAATTATTTAATCCCTAAAAATTATAAATAAATTATCATGATGTATATAATTTTATTAGACTTCTGTAGACTATTCATTTTTGATGTATTATGATTTTTATCACTAAATTAAAATTATTATACTTATGAGATTTAAGAGAGTGACAAGTTGTCACTTTCTTTGATTTCAATAATAATTAAATTATTTTCATGATCAAAAGTCCATAAAATGAATATAATCCGACCCTAAGGTTATACGGGTCTACCTTTATCCATCCAATAGAATTTTGGCATCTGTTAGGGTAATTTTATAATATTATATTTACCCTTAATTACCCGATTTACCTTTAACTATGGTAAATAAAATTTATCGTAGTCACTATTCATAATTCCCAAAAATAAAAAGTAGCTTATTAACATAATTTGTACCCACTGATTCCAAATATGGAATCATTTTTTCCAAATTCAATACACAAAATTTTTAGAAATTAAACCAAAATTAATCCCGTTGTCGAAAGAAAACGGGTTTTTCTTTAAAACATTGCAAAAGATTGAATTGATTTAACTTACGAATTTAATGTAAAATCAATGATAATGACATAAATTATATTAAATGGTAAAAATATATTCTATTTATACTTTAAAACCATTCAATATTATAATTTAACCATATAAATTATTGTGATGAAAAAAGTTGTTTTTAATTAAAATATAGCATGTTTTTACTATTCATTAAAATATGAACGTTACCAAAATAATATGAAAAATTTACCCAAAGTAAATTTTTATTTCTTGATTCCAAAGAAGAATGTTATTTTTTCAAATTGAACTTATAAACATGTCAAAAACTAGATTTAAAGTGGGTGCGCCATCAAATGGCGGCAAAACTGCATTTTTTGAAAAATATTTATTTTACCCGAATTATTTATTTTATTCTTATACCAAGTTCTAGAAAACGTGTAAGATTAATAATAATGTTATAAAATTTAAAATTTAGTTAATAATATTAATAACGGCTAGTTCCTAATAATATTATAATGATATACCATTGTTTAGTAAAAACCGGTATTGCGTACAACACACGCTATCGAGGAAGGTCACGATTGCGTGTAATGCAAGCCAAGTCAGGGTTGCATATTGTGCACGAATCCTTCGTTGTTTCGTATAACAGAATCCAACTATATTTAATTTATACATTGAATATATATATATATATACTCAATGTTGCGTAGAATAACTATTATCAAAATTGTGTGTAATAAGATCCAAGAATAGTGTTGTGTATACTGCAAGCTAATACGGTGTTGCATATAGCGCAAGGTAATCTTGGTGTAGAATACAACACAAGACATTAATGACGTTAAAAGATTATTTTTCATAAAATCTCGGGGTGTTACAATCAAGGTATTTTAAATTAATTTTCAACCGATCTATTTCAGCGTATTTCAATCATAATGTTTCTTATGTAATAGTGGTTTTCTTAACTCAACAAATTTTACTGAGTGATAATAATTCCTCTTTGAAAATGATTTTACAAGCTAGTTATTCCATATCCAAATATTGTAAAATAATACATTTACTCCTTCTTTTATGTAGAGTTACATTGAATGAATTAAGCCTCCATAAAATTTGTGATGTTAAGAATACGTTTGATCCTATCCAAATGAGTAATTTTTCTTTTCTTTCAAAATAAAATTATTTATCTTTTACACCATGTTTTTTATTTTTTAAACTATTTATGTTTTTTAAATGATAAATTATTGAAGATTATTTTCTAATATAAATTTTTTAAAACATTTTCAATTAAACTTTTAACAATTAAATTATGAATATGACACATAAATTCAACTTTCACAACTATGGAAAAAATGTATTATAAAGAATATTTTACATTTTCTTTTATTTTTATAGGAAATTATTTATGAATATCTATCTCGATTATTAAAAATGGTTTTAAAATTGATTTTAATTTATAATAATTTTGAAAATAAACCGAAATATTGTGATATTTTTCTGAATTACAATTTTTATTTTAAAAATAAATTTCTTATTTTAAAATTGATTTTAATGGCTTGATTATTTAAGTAAAAAACTCAATTTTTTTTAATCTTATCCAAAAATAAGATGAAATAATACTTATCTTATAAAATACATTTTCTAAAAATTCTTTTTTGTAAAGGATAATTTTTTAAAATGATTTACCATCCTCAATGTATTTCGTTTTAATAAAAAAATTAAATAAGTTTTTGAAACAATATCAAAAGTGTAATTTCCTCATATTTTTCAAGTTATTTATCTAATGATATTAAAATAGTGTTATTTCTGCTGTAGCATCCTTACAGATTCAAATTTTATTCTAGGGATATATTTAATCCACCACCCAACTTATTTCTCTATATATATTATTGAATGTTCTATGAATGTTTTCATTACACCCACATCTTTTCCACATGTTAATTAAGTAATGTTTGAAGTATGATTTTTTCATGTTCTAATGGAACACATCGTTATAGTGGTTATTATTTATTTTTTGGTCCTATATCGCACGTTGCGTTCTTTTTAAGGTTTCATATAACATTATATAATTATTTATTGTGTGAAAAAGATTTGGTAATATTTATTCACAAGTATTCATTGTGAATGTTATGTAGGAATCTCTTTTCACATGTTTTTTGTGTGGAATGATCTAGAGATATTTCTTCACAAGTATAATGTGTGACCATAATGTGGAAATATTTATTCTTAATTGTTTTGTGTGAATTTGATGAAAAGAATATTTTGTCACATTTTTTTGATATGTTTTGCGAAACATTATTCATGTCTTTTTGGGTAAACAAAATAAAAGAAGTTTTGTTCAATTTTTTTTACTCAACAAGATTTAGGAAGATATGTTCACATGTTTTTGGTGTGATTGTGATATGAGAATCTTTGTTCACAATTTTCTTTTTTGGTTAACATGATACATGATTCTTTGTTCTCAAATTATATAGTTTGAAAGTGATGTTGGAACCATTTTTTTCATGATTTTCTATGCTTATGTTTTTTTCATAATTCATTATATTGTTATGATACAATAAAATTCCATATTTCTATACGCCGGAGATTATTTCCCTTAGATCATGCTTATTATTCCACACTATTATAAAATGGAATATTTTTTTTATTTGAGATCACTATTCCTTATATTATTAATTATAGAAAAATAATCTTGCTTTATGCTCTCCTTTATATTATAAATCACATTTTCTCATAATTTATTATATTATTATGATTTAAACGATGATTTCATGTTGATAATTTTATATTACAATGTATTTGAGTTCACCCATTTCTGATATTTCAACTACCCATGTTTTTAAAATGAATATAACTGATAATAAATATATAAGGGAGTATAGCGTGGCTCAATTATGAAAAAATGTTCACAAGGATCATAAAATAAGTAGCATATATTGTTGAATGTCAAATATGATAAATAATATATTCTTTGTATTTATTATTTATTATATGAAGAAATGTTTATCTTATTGGAGAGATAGTAAATAAGTATATATTTCAATTGGATTTTCATATTTTGTATCAAATATTGTTTTTAATAATTTTTTATAGAACCAGATCTATAAATGTAGGTTTAGGGAACCTCAGTTGGTATAAAAAAAATTAAGTTATTTTTTATATTAGTTTTTTATTTTAAGTATTAGGGTATGAAACATTATTATCATGCTCATGCATATGCTTAATTATAGGGAAATATCCTGATTTTTTTAATTTTTCCTATATTTGGGTTTCCAATAATTTATATCAATATCTGAATACTAAAAGTTGGATGTGGTTATCGGACATATGCACCTAGGGGTAATAAACCAAAAAAAGAATGTTTAGTTTAAAATTGATCTCCACTCAATGCATGTTGAGTGGGCATAAGAGGAAATATTTAGATAGAAACTCCTGAAGGATATGATTTATACGATTCACTAGCTATTAAAAACTATAATGATGTATTTAAATGGAATATGGTGCTGTAATATATAACTAGTTTGGTTGGAAAAAAATTAGAATGTGATCATGAAAATCCTACGTTTACATAAAGGATTTATAGGATGATCAAACTATATAATAGTTAAAGTAAAATAATCATATCTTTAAATTAAGGTTTCATTAGAGAAGATGTTATATGACTGAGTTCTCAAATTCCAATGATCATTTACTCTGATTTTATGGGATAGTATTAATATTATTCTGGTTTTAGTATCTTGTTGGAAATAGGATAATGAAAATTATTATCTCATAGGTATGTGCCTAAAAACTATTATAACACACAAATAAAGCATATTTGATAAAAATATTGATATAAAGTAAAATTTCCATACATTACTATTATAAGTGAAATGATGAATCTCCGAGTATCTATGATTTTAAGATTGATATTTCAGTAGAAAATATATATCTTTATTTTCTTATAGATCCATTAGGTTTATACATTAGTAAATGGTAATTAAAATAAAAAGGAAGTAATTTAAATAATTGGGGAAAATATAGTGCCCCAATATATTAATATATATATATTCTAAATAAATATAATACATTCTTTAGATTACTTCACATAAAACACTACACTAAAACAAAACCATGAATATATTTTATTAAAATAATATTATATTTATTAAATATAACCATCATAATATATCCATTGAATTGTAATTGAAGAAAAAATATTTTTAAATTTATGTTTAAATGAAAAGAAAAAAGGGTCTTTTATTATCCCAATTCACAGATATGATTAATTTAGTGTATCTAAATAACTAAAAATATCCTTTCAAGAAAAACTTTGTATTTAAAAAAAAATAACTTTTTATGTGATATGTATTTTTATTTTATTAAAATCATTATATTATTGTTTAATGGGGATAATAATAAAAATTATATAGATAATATATTTAAACTAATTGAAATAAATATTGATTGGAAATAAGAATAAGAGTAATAAATATCTAAAAATTCATTTTCCTCTCAAAAAAATATTTCCTTATATTTAAATTGACATTTAAAATTTGTATTCATACATTTTAGAATTTTAATATAATAAATTTAATTTAATTTTAATTTTCAAAACGTCAAAATTAATGTAGCAGAATTTTTTATTGTATTTATATATAGTTTATTTTTAGGTGAATATTTAAAATTACTCTTTCTATCAGAACTGCAACATGTATGACTTCATTATTATGTTAAACAAATATAAAATTTTATAAAATCATATAATTTATCATAGGTGAATTTATGTACTGATATAATATTTTTTGATTTACTATTTTGATTTTATGAAACCTGTGTTTAATATATTAAGAACATAACTAATATTTTCTAATGAAAAAATATTTTTTATCATTTATTTTAAATAAATATTAATTAAGAAAAATTCAGTTTAGTTATTTTTTTATGTTCATATAAAATTTATTTATTTTCTTAATTATTCAATTTATTTCCTTAAAATAAAAAACAATGACTATTTTTTCCCACAGATAAATTTTTCATAAGTCATTTTTTTCTAAAATAAGTGTCTACATTTAATGTCCATAAATTTTAAATTTAACTTTTCCCACTCATAGAAAAATTATTTAATAATATTATACTACAATTTCAAATCATCATTTTATAATTAGATAATAATTGTCATGTTCGTTTTGGTCATTAGAACTAGGTACAAAATTTATGATTCAGTAATAGTAGTAAAATCTAATTTGGGTAAAAGTGTAAGGTAATGATAAAATCCATAAATCACTCAAATTTTGTTGGCATAACTAATGGTTTAAAGGATTATTAAACTTAAACTATCACCCATTCTTCATAAGCTCCCTTATTTTTTATTATTATATCCATTTTTCTATTGAATAGTGATTTTTCCTTCTAATTTTTTACAAAAACTCCACTCTCCTCACTTATAAAGGGGTAATTCCATCCCACCTGCAATAACACTATATTTTTGATTTAATCTTGACCCTATACCCTTTTTTACTTAAACTAGATCTATTTCCCAATTTTTAACCCCTTGATCAAAGTAAAAAACCATAATTTTACATTTTCAATATGCACTTCAAGAGAAAGTTCACCTTCTAAACATAATATAATATAACTATCTATTATTATTCATATCAATCATTCTTCACCAAGGTAATATTACCCATTAAAATATGATAATATTAGTATTAGCTCTAAAAAGATATGTAATTATGATTCTGGTTTAGGTAGGAGAAAATACAAAATGAGTTGGGGTGGATTTCCTTTAAAAACAATTTTAATGAAATGCATAAAATATATGTGATTATCATGAAACCAAATGATTTAAGTACAAAACAATAAAATTAAAGTTACATTACTATAAATTAAAACTTCAACCATATTGGAAAAATAAATTTCATAAATTATATAGAAAATTTTAATAAATTTTATCCAAAATATCTCAATTATAAGAATTTTAGTCTCCTTCCCTTAAGAAAACATGAGAGGTTTATATTTATCCATTGAATTTATTTGTATTTAAGAAATAAATAAATATGAAATCCAATATTTTTAATTTAAATCATTACTTAAAATAATAATGTATACCCTCATTTTGGACTGGGACCAAAAACCCCAAAAAAACCCTCACTTTAATAGTGGTGAGCATCTAAACATGAAGATAAAGAATAGTAAGGTTTATTTTTACAAACCTATTATAAATTAAAAAGATAACATTATAAGATATAGAGAATATGAAATATGAATAGTTATATATAGAAGGATAGGGTGAGAACAAGGATGAAGAGTCTTAATAAATTCAATAATGTATATATGGTATCAAAGATAATAGGAAAAAAAGAAAATATATTGAAGAAGTTAATGTTTATCTACCTTTTGATGATTGGAAATGGGTGTTTTGGTTAAAATATCTTGAAAACACTCATCATGGATTGATCAAGAATACCTAGCTTGAAATTAGTGTTCCTTTCTAAATCTAATACACCTGTTATGTCTTTTTATAACCGTCATTGGTGTTTTAGGATCTGTTACATTAGTTAAGACATTAAATAATAAATTCAAATCATTTGAACTGTCAATTAATGCACATATGATTATTCTGGATTGAAGCCAACATCTAGCTACCTAATATCATTGCTCATATGGTGATATTTTTTATCTATCTACGTTTATTTATACTCCATTAGGATGTCAGTGATCTCTACCAATAAGATTATGTGCTTCACATTGTTGTTGTGGATTTTTGTCATCCTTACTGGCTCACCAATAGCTTTCTAAAGACTGGTTAGTGTTGTTACATAGTGGGGGTCTTCAAAGTGACACTATATCCTCCTATTTATGACTTATTTTACTATAATAATTCCTTAGAATGTTTTTCAATTAATATATCAAAAAACCTAAAAATTGATAGAATTAAATCTAATAATCAAAAAATAAAAAAGTACAGGTTCAAAAATCCTCCAATTTTCAATGATAAAAAACAATTATTTATGATTAAAATATATGATAACAAGGAGTTAAATAATAATTACATATAAAGAATATGTATAATAATTAAAATAAAAAATATTTAGAAAAATTTTAAATGTGAATGAAAATGTATCCCCCTTGAAACAATAACTTTCTCTTCCTTTAAAAAAATTACATTAAAATAGATATCTTCCCCCTTTATGATATAATAATTACTTAGGATATACCCCTTCCATTAATGAATCTTATATACAATTTTATAAGGAATATTTTCTTCTCTTTTGACATAATGAATATTTACTCACTTTTATTGAAATTTACCCCTTCAAATAAAAAACTGTCATTTTTTGAAAACATTCCCAAATGAATTAAACTATTATACTAAATTATGATTATAATAAAGACATATAAAGGGTTATATTGATAAGATATATAAAATTAATAAGATATTATTGTTTTAAACTACCATCTCAATCCACTAAGTTCGATTTGGTGTGCAATATGACCTCTTGAATTCTACAAGTGCACCAAAATACCCAAGTAGGCTATGAGTACAAGACTTGGTAGGACACCACCAATTCATCCTTAACCGAATTTTGTAATGTTTAAATGTGTATCCCATAGTAATAATAATGTGTAAAATTATTAGAAACATGTAATCCATAACTGACCAGTTGTGCGCTAACCAAGCAATTATAGACACCATATTGTACCTACTTCAGCTCTATTCCGGAAGCATAATCATAGTGTCAAAAGAATTAAGAACTGACCACAAGGATCAAAAATCATGAAACTGTGAATCATGTGGTCATGAAACTTGTAATACATTAGGAATCATGGTGGTCATTTTCTCATCATTCTCTAGGCATCGAGAGTTACTCAACATTCTCTAGGCATCGAGAATATACACCTTGACATCCACTAGGAATCCAATGCATCACACAGAATCCATGAGAAAACATTGTATCCCAAACCACTGAATAGGCCCTTCATTTCCATCAGAAAAATATGTACGCACTCACCTATATGTGATAAAAATTTCATGTTGGTTCACCTTCCTTGGGGTCTAAGAACAATGCCACAAAAGCACATATATCGTGGTAGGATACATGAGCTAGAAATAGCACATCATCATAAGTAAGGTAGCACATAAAAAATATTTTATTAACATAAATAATTAATAATATTCTATAATTTACTCTTGTAAATAAGAGTTACATAAGGCTTTCATATCAATATACATGCACATACGATCATAATCTATCACAATATAACATTTTTCTATGCAAATAATTTTTCAAGGCACCATGTGTATTAAAAGCCCACAAAGTTAAGGAACTTCGTAAATCAAATAAATATCTGTAAATATCAAGGATAAAACACCCTCTATAGTTTGAAAACTATATTGTAATCCCCTATATTAAATAACGCACAATCTCGGGCCTTATTTTGAGACTTATTTATATGTCAACGCTCATGGTTTTCCAAAGGACCATAGAACCAGAACTAGAAATATTATTTCAAAGTGAAATAAAATATGACATGAGATGATACATTCCCTCACCTCAATAAATCTAAAATTATCATTAAAATATCATATGTGATGATATTTTCTCTCTCCTAGACAACTTCCATATTATCATTTTAGGTCAATTCATGTGTTAATAATTTTTCACTTAAAAAAAGTTTATAATTTCTTATAAATTATTCATTTATAATTTTTTATTAAAATATTATTTTAAAAAAATCCATTTATAAAAATATTTGGAAATTTCTCATAAATTATCATTTTATAATTATCTTTTGATAATTTTATATAAATCATCCTTTTCTAATAATATTTTTTGTAATTTATTATAAATTATCCTTATATAATTATCTTTTGATTTTTATCAAAATTTATTCTCCTATAATTATCTTTACAAAATTTATTATAAATTATATTAATATAATTTCTCATCAATTATACTTTTATAATTATATTTTTATAATTTGTTATAAATAAATATTTTATAATTTTATTTTATTAGTTTCTCATAAATTATCCTTTTAAAAATATATTTTGATAATTTAGTAAAAATTATCCGTTTTAAGTATCTTATTAAAATTTCTTATAGATTATCATTTTATAATTATATTTTTATAATGTATAATAAATTATCCTTTTATAATTTCCTTTTTCACAAATTCTATTGAATTATCCACTTCAAATTATCTTTTTATAATTTAACATAAATTATCCTTTTATAATTATATTTCGATACTTTTTCATAAATTATCCTTTTATAATTATCTTTTGATAATTTCTCATGAATAATCCTTTTATAATTAAATTTTAGTAATTTATTTAAAAATATCCATTTATAATTTTTCTTGGATAATTTATTCTCAATTTTCCTTCTATAATTATATTTATATAATTTATTATAAATTATCCTTTTATAATTTTCTTTTGAAAATTTCTCATAAAACCCGTTTTTTATAATTATATTTATATAAATAAAAAATAAATTTTTTTCAATTTTAATATATTATCGTTTGATACAATAATGTTACCATTGATATATAATTTTATACAGTTATCCTTGAAAATTTCTGGCAATTAACTTTTAATAGTATTTTATAAATAATCCCAAGATAATTTAGGGTTCATCATTTAATTATGATTATATATATTTTCAGAATTATGAATAAATTGTAATTCCTCAGCCCCAGTTACCCAGAGTCAGTGCAATATTATGTAACATTATCATGATCATAAGGGATCAAATCCCAAAACACCGATCATTTTAGTAGCTTTTGAAGTACTAGATACATTCATAAGTTTTACGTTACATCATGAAATAAAAACATCAACAGCATTCTCCCCCATTTAACACACTTATATTATTATCCTATCCCTATAGGTCAACCAAAAAATATTTCTTCTCATCCTAGTAAAAATAATACAAATAAATGGGTGAGCTCAGATGCTCAGTAAGGATAAAAATATGGAATAAACTTTCATAAATAAGCATAAAAAATTAAGGCAACATATAAGACAAAAACAAAAGCCTTTTAAACATAAAATTCATCAAAATATGATAAGGATAAAATCAAATAATGTGATTAAATTATTCACATGGATATTCTACTAGTTGAATAATCACATGCAATATCAATAGCCACTTTCATAATGATGGAATGCAAAACTTGAGACTTCATAACCACATAGTTAAGGCCTTGTGCCAAGACTAAAAATATGATTTTGTCAAGACCTTGTGCCAAGACACTAGTTTGTCTCATGAGACCTATCTATGTATTGAGGAGCTATATTAGGCTCTACCCATCACTTACTAAGTCCAATGCATTTCTCATATAAAAAAGTTTTAAACATAATATAAACATTCGTTTTAAAACTAGCATCCGAAATGTCAATACATTATCCATAAACCATGAATGGTGTAAAAATAACACATCAACAATAAAACATATCATAAAACCTTCAATATAATATAGATGTTTTGTATCATAATAAATCAACATCAATCAATCCTAAAATCCATTAAAGGATATTGACAGAGATGAAATCAAAACATTTTCTTTATTGTAATATCTCATTCAGTTTTGAAATAATTTAAAAGTTATATAATTATAAAACAAAACAATTATTTTGAAAATAATCTTATAAGAATGTTCGGGAAACTTCTACGTTGTTATAACGGTGGAAAATAACCGCACCCGCTGTATAAGATAAGAAAAAGAAATTTTTACATTAACTTTGTTGAAAAGGTCATAAAATACCTTGTTTAAAAAATGACAAAAATATTTATTTTACACCATACATGGTCAAATAAGGGTATAAATGACTCTAACCCATAGTCTAGTAAATAGTAATAATGTTTTGAATTACATTTTTAAGAAAGAACAGATGTGGATGATAAAGAGGTCATAGTAGATACTTACGTATTAAAAACCTCGGATAAGTAAATAGATTTTAGAATTAACCCTTCCCTTGTACTTTTCCTCTGTAAATGGTATGTTAACCACCTGTATAATCGTTAAAACATTGATATTAAATTATAAAAATATCATATACATAAATATGATATCATATATGATATTTTAATATTGCTTTGTTAATAGTATTTTAGTAGTATCATCGTTTTGGTTGTTGACTAATTCATTTTCCTTTATATTCTTGGTTACGTAAGACATGTTTTTTATGGATAGGATGTATTTTATTCATATAAATAATTATATTATGTTCATAAACATTATTTTTAATCATAAAATGAAAATTATTCATTAATTATTGCGATGGGGGTTGAATCTCATCGTGTTCGTGGATACGGTAATCCGTACGTATGCACAAGCAACAATATCATTATATTGGTGGGGAAATCATATGTAATTGGATGGTATATCATATATAAAGAATAATTAACATATTATATTTCTTATTTACATAAGTTTTAGTCATTATTATACCCATCCAAATAATGAAGTTTTTGAATAAAAAACTACACCACGACGTGGAGATGGTAAGTCGTACATACCCACATATAGTGAATTTGTCATTTATAGGATAAATAGATTGAAGAATATGGTTTTATTATATTTATAATAATATCACATTATGTATAAGGTACTGGATTTATTATTTTGGTATGGAAACACTAAATAAAGAGAAAATTGAAAAATAAAAGAACTTGAAAGAGGGTGGTGAAATTATTACATCTTCTTTGGGAGTTTTTGTTTGAGTTGATAAAAAAGGCTCCATAGGTGGGATTTATGATCAATGTAATGACACTAAGAATAATGTAGGATAGTTGAAAGGTTATTTGGGCCAGGTTTTGATGAGCCAAATGGCTTTGGAGGTGTGAATTTAGGAGAAGAGTAAGTACCCTTTTATAAGAGAGGTGAGGGTCACTTTAGGAAAATCTTGAAGTATTATTTTATAATAAAATCATTTTCGTTTTCTCATGGCTCCAAAATGACTTATTTATAGTATAAGGTGGGTATGGGTCGAAAAACACTCAACCAATATGTTTTAGACAGGTTTTATGTCAACAAATTAACCTTATCTTTTTTATTCAACCATTAGTTAAATAGTTTGACATTTATCTTGTCTCTTTGTATTTTTAATTATATGGTTAATAAACATACTGTAACAAGACAAGAGAACCCCAAGTTTCTCATTATTATTATATATATCCTTATATAGATCTTTTTTTGATCCTTATATTTTTAGGAATATTATATTAAATAATAATATATTATTTGTTTAAAAAACTGAATTATGTCAAGTTTGACACTATTTATTATTTGGCTTTTGTGAATCTTATAACAGCATGATTACATTGAAAAAAATTGATTAATCAACCCTAAAATGTCATATTAATCTATACATTATTTTAATTTATCAGAAGTATCAATTTACATTTATTTTCATATTTATAATATCAATTATTTTAATATTTCATTAAAAAGGTAATTACTTCATCATCATTGTGTCATAAATAAATTAAATTATTTAATATCTAAAAATTAGAAATAATATTTAATTATGTATGAAATACTTTTATCTTTATAATTATATTTATAGTTGAATTTATATTGTGTGTAACCCTATATTAAACATTTTTTAATTATTATACATTTAATTTAGAACTATTAACTATTCTTTAAATAAAATTATAATAAATGTCCTAATCTAATCCAAGTGATCCAAAAGGATGATATTTTATTTCCAAGGTTGTTTTGGTTGAATTAAACTTATCCAATAGAATTAGGACATGTTTGTGGGTAATTATAATATCATTTGTACCCTTAATTACCCTATTTACTTCTAACCGTGGAAAATAAAAGTCAAACTTTTATATTCACCAAAACTTATTTTCATATTATTGAACCATATTTTACATACTAATGTCAACTTTGTCTCTCAGTTTTTTTAAATTCAACTCACAGAAGAGGTAAAATTATGGTTTATGAAAATTTTTAAATGCTCCTAGAAGGTGGGTAAAAGACGATAAAAAGTTCGATAAAATTTTATATGTCTAAACTTATTCTAAAATGACTCCAATGAATTACGTTGAACATATATAGGTATTATGTATCTATTTTGACCTAAAATAAATTAAAATAAGATAAATACATATTTAAATAAAAAAATTTTTTTAAACAATAATGCAATATTAATCATAATTCATCAAAAATTGAAAGTTCTCAGAAAAATACCAAAAATTCACCGTAAGATGATTTTGATATTCTGAATCCAAAAATGAAGTCCATTTTGAAAATAAAAATTTATAAAATTTCAAAAAGTTTGAATTAGTATTAATAAAATCCATTTTCATTGGTCATGGTGTGTTAAAACTCCATGTCGCGTACAACGCAAGCTACTCTATTATTCAAAGGGAAGTGTACTGTGGATGCTTGGGGTATTACATTCGTCCCTCCTTAAAAAAATTTAGCCCCAAAAATTTCTAGATTATTGATACATAAAAAGATTTGGATGTTTCTTCATCCTATGTTCCTTTGGTTCCCACGTCGCCTCTTCCATCTTATGGTTTCTCTATATAACTTTTACCAGACGAGTTGTCTAGTTTCTCAGCAGTTGTTCTCTTGTATCAAGAATTTTGACAGGCTCTTCACAATAAGAAATATGAGGTTCCTGTTCAATTTCTTCATAGGTGAGTACATGTGTTGGGTTAGGAATGTATTTTCTCAATAGTGATACATGGAACACATCATGAACTTTGGAGAGACATGGAGGCATTTCCAAGTCATATGTTTCCACTACGATTCATTCTAGAATTTCGAAAGGTCTGATGTACCTGGGACTCAATTTACCCTTCTTACCGAAATGTATAACACCCTACACGGAGATACCTTCATGAAAACATGGCCTCCTACTTGAAATTCAAAATCCTTTCTTCAGTTATCATCATAACTATTTTCTCTACTTTGGGATTCTTTGTTGTGGGTTTGGATAACATTAACCTTTTCTATTATTTCCTCAATATGTTCTGGACTGACAAGTTTTCTTTCACCAACACCATCCCAACATGTTGGTGTGAGACATTTATTTCTGTATAATGCTTTATATGGTTCCATCTAAATACTTGAATGGAAGCTATTGTAATAGGAAAATTCTAGCAGAGGTAAATATTGATCCTATATACCTTGAATGTCAAGTGAGCAAGATCTCAACATTTCTTCTAAGCCTTGAATATTCTGTTCTAATTTCCCATCAGTTTCAGGGTGGTAGGCAGTGCTTAAATGATGATTAGTATCCAGGGCCCTCTAAATACGTTTCAAGAATATTGATGTAAAATGGGGATCATGATTAGAAACAATCAATTGGGGTACTCCATGAAGTATTAAAACATCATTAATATATTGTATTTCCATACATTCAAGTGGTAAATCTTTTCTTATAGCAAGAAAATGTGCTGACTTAGTATGATGATCAACAATGACCCATATTGCATCATTCCTTCTAGGAGTCTTTGGTAGCCCCCTGAAAAACTCCATCGCAATATTATCCAATTTCCACTCAGGTATGAGTGGATGTTGCATCAATTCCTTATGTTGTTGTCTTCTAGATTTTACTTGTTGAAAAACCATACATCTTGACACAAAATCATAAATCTCTCTCTTCATGTTGTCACACAAAAAATGTTCATTCATATCTCTATATATCTTGGTGCTCCTAGGGTGTATAGTGAAATTGGGGCCATGAGAATCATCCAACAATTCCATTTTTAGATCAGGTATGTTAGGAACACAAAGTCTCCTCACAAATTTCAAAATTACATTTTCATATAGGATGTCACTCAATATCCCATCATTCACAGCTTTAATCATCTTTTGAAACTCCTCATCATCAGTCTGAGAACACTTTATCCTTTATAGTAAACTTGGTTTGGCAACCATTTGAAAAATTATTGATGTTTCACCTTCCATGGTTCTTCCCATATCCATATTTACTAGATCCATGAAAGTAGGATCCCTTTCAACTCTCATCTTGTTAAAAAATCCAAGATCCTTTCAACTCAGAGCATCTACCAAATTATTTTCCTTCCCAGGTGGCAGTGTATAGTGTAATCATAATCCGTGAGTAGTTCAAGCCATCATCATTGCCTGATGTTGAGTTCTTTCAATGAGAAAATATAATTCAAACTCTTGTTATCAGTATAAATCTCACATTTTTTACCATAGATATAGTGTAACCATATTTTCATATAAAATATTATAGTTTCTAAATTAAGATCATGAGTAGGATAGTTTTTCTCAGGAATTTTTAGTTGTCGTGATGTATAGGCAATAACTCAATAATTTTGCATAAGGACACAACCAGGTCCTTTATTTGAAGCACCACTATAAATAAAAAATCCATCGTTCCCTGATGGTAGAGTCAAGATAACAGAATTGACTAATATTCTCTTTAGTTCATAAAAACATTCTTCACACTCCTTTTTCCAAAAAACGTAAACCCCATTATGTGAGGGCTTAGTTAATGGTTAAGACAACTAGGAAAAAATTTGGAAGAAACATTGATAATAACCTTCTAAACTAATAAAAATGCATACCTCAGTTATACTCATCGGTGCTAACCATTCTTGGATTGCCTTGTTCTTTGAATGATCAACAGAGATTACATCCTTAGAGAAAATATGGACAAGAAAAAAATCTCCTGAAGCTAGAATTCACACTTTCTAAACTTCCCATATAATTCATTTCTTCTAAGAGTATTTATAATAATGCACATGTGAATTTAATGATCATCGTAGCTTTGGAAGTATACCAGGATATCATCAATAAATACAACTACAAAGTCATTGAGATATTCCTTGAAAAATCTATTTGTTAGATTCATGAAGATATAGGTTGAATTAGTCAATCCAAAAGGCATTACTGTAAACTCATAATGCCTATACCTGGTTTGAAATTATATCGTCGAAATGTCTTCCTTCTTTACACATAATTGATTTTATCTAGATCGAAGGTCAAACATTGAAAATTTTTGAGCTCCATGAATTTGATTAAATAAATAATCAATGCAATGTAGGGGATACTTGTTCTTTATTGTTATAGAATTGATCTCCCTGTAGTCAATGCACAACCTCGTAGATCCATCTTTATTCATAATAAAAAGGATCGGGGCTTCCCATAGATAAATTCTAGGAAGAATAAATCCCTTATTAGTCAATACCACTAGTTGTTTCTTTTGTTCCTATAATTATACAGTGGTCATTCTATAAGGGTTCATCAATATGGGCCTTTAACCATGAATTAAATCAATGGGAAACTCAATTAGTCATTCTAGAGGATGTCTAGGTAAATCCTATGGAAACACATCAACATATTCTTAAACAATAGGTATGTGTTTAATTAGAACATAATTTTCCTCACCCATAGTTATGTTATTCTCTTCTTCCCCAATAATTGAATTTAGTATAACTACTGGGGGAAATTCTAGATAAGAATTAGGGGGTGATGTTTCTGCTCTAAAGATAAGGTACTTCTTATCATCATCAAAAATTGTAACATCCTTATTCTTACAATAAGTTTTTACATCATGTTCTAAAATCCAATCCATTCTAAGGATAATAAAAAATTAAATCAATGGTATGATTATGAGATCAGAAGATAAAGAACATTTATATTCCCTAATGGGAACTGATTCACAAAACATTATTGCGATGATACTTCCCTTAGGTTTTTTGACTGACAACTCCCCTATTATGTCAAATTGAAAATATCTAATTTTCATAGAAAATTGGGAAGATATTAAACAATGGTATGAACCATAATCAAATTAATAATTGGATAGACATTATAAAACCATAAAATTACTCGTCACCAAGTCTTTTGGAGCTTCAACCTTGGCATTAGTGATAACATAAGCTTGGACTTTCTCCCTTGGCCTTTTCTAAGGTATGTTAACATAGAGCTTATAACATTAATTGGAATAATGCCCCTTTTCTATAAAATTGTAGAATTTAACATTGACAGCCTCTTTCTTCCCTTGCTATCACGGGATTGGTGGCATTTTCACCACAATTTTAACAAAATACAGATCCCTTGGGGAAATTAATGGGTTTTTCTTCTAACATTTACCACAGGATGGATATTCAAATATTCCCTTCTTCCCCATATTTCCATTTACAATGTGTTATTCAGATCTCTTTTTCTCTCTTTTTCTTTAAATTCGTATGATTTGGAGAATTCCTTTTCTGTCTTGATAGCGTATAAGACTATATCTTCATATGATGAGAAGGATTTTGAGACTAATGATGGATAGATAAATGGTTTTAACCCATCAAATAATCGATCAATATTACTCCTTGGGTTACGTATATAATATATTACTCACCCTGTTATCCTTGTAATGTTAGCCTCATACTTTCTGATATTTTAATACTCATTTGTCCTTAGACTCAGAAATTATCCTTCCATATCCACTCAATGGTCAAAAAGAAAATTATTTTTTTAAGAAAATATCTTTAAACTCCCTCCATTCCATGTTCAATACTTCTTCATCTTTCTTTGTGTTTTGGATTAATGACCACCATTGATCTAAAACTCATGTGAGGCGATAAACTTCCATGAAAACTTTTTTTCCTTTTGCTACTCCCCAAAGCATGAAATAATTTCTCTAAGGAATTTATCCATTTATCAGCTAATAATGAATTTGTATCTAATTTAATTTTGGTTGTTATTGCCTCATCAAGTAGTCTAACATTGTTCGTCCATGTTGTGGATCAGGGTGCTCCATATGGGTAAGGTTATTATTCATAATTTGAGTGAGTTTTCCCAGTATGGTGATAAGCTGATCAGCACCAGTTACATCAACAGTTCCACTATAATTATCTTCAATAGAAGGGAAATCCCTACATGGATTACATGTGTTGATATGGTTTCCATTCCTTTAACTAGGCTCCATTTCTAAACAATGGCATACATTATAGTAGTTTATGAATCACAATATGTAATTCGAAACTTCTAAAAAAATAACATGAATTGAACAGTTTGTGGATATAATTTATAATCATAAATTTTTATTCTTTGAGGAGATAAATACTCATTATTTTTTCATAATTATTTTGTAACCAAAATGTGAATTATCCTAAGTATATCCCCGAAGAGTGTCGTAACCATGAGTGGAGCAAGACCCGTTGTCGTGCACCAGTTTCCGTTCGAGTCTAGCTCAAAGCAGTGTTTTCAGATTTTACCCCTAGGTAAATTTCTGCCAAATCCACATCTACCTACTCATATCCAGACAGGGATGTATTTCATAGAAAACTCACAAAATCTCTACATTACTAAAATTCTAGGAATTTCTTCTATACTAATCATCAAATTCTATCTTATGGTAATGTTCTGTAATAATAGTTTTTCTAAATCTAGATTTCAATTTTGTACTAAACTTCCTTTGATACCAACTGTAACTCCTGGACCCCAGTTTCCCAGATTTTTTTCATTATTACATAACATTGGAATGATCAAAATGGATCAAATACCGAAAGACCGATCAGTTTAGTAGCCTTGGAAGTACTAGATATATTCCTATGTTTTACATTATATCATGAAATAAATTCATCAGCAACATTTAGTCCCCATTGACCACACTTATATCTATAGCCAATTCATATAGGTCAACCATAAAATATTACTTCACATATTGGAAAAAATAAAACATATAAAGGTTTGAGCTCAGATGCTCAGTAAGGGTAACAATAAAGCAGAAACTATCATAAATAAGCATAAAAAATTAAGTAATTGTATAAGACTAAAACAAAATCCTTTTAAACTTAAACTTCAGAATAATATGGAAAATATAAAATAAAATAATTCCATTTACTTATTCACATGGATATTCTACTAATCAAATAATCACAAGCAATATCAATTGAAACATTCATAATGATAGAATGCATAATGCCAGACTTCATAAGCACATAGTCAAGGCCTTGTGCCAAGAATAAAAAATAAGATCTTTTTAAGGCCTTGTGACAATACACAAGTTTGTCTCATGAGACCTATTAATGCATCGATGAGTTATAGTGGGATCCACTCATCACTTACTAGGTCCAATTCATTCTTCATATGAAAAGGTTGAAACATAACATAAACATTTGTATTAAAACAAGCATAAAAAATGTCAATACATTATCCATAAACCATGAATGGTGTAAAAATAACACATCCTTAGTAAAACATATCACAAAACCTTCAATACAATATAGAAGTTTTCTATCATAATAGTTCAACTTCAAATAAGCCTAAAATCCATCAAAGGATATTGACATAGATGAAATCAAAACATCTTTTAGAGAAATATCTCTTTCAATTTTGACAAAAATCAAATGTTATATAATTATAAAATAAAATATTTATTTTGGAAATATTCATATAAGCTTGTAGGAGAAGCTTCGATGATTTTATAATGGTAGAAAAGAGTCGCACCTGTTGTATAAGTTAAAAAAAATACATTCTTACCTTAATTTTGTCGAAAGGGTCATAAAGTACCTTCATTGGAAAACGACAGAAATATTCCTTTAAAACATATATTTTCAAAAAAGGGTATAAATGAATTTAAACCATAGTCTCTTAAATAGTAACAATGTATTGAATTATATTTTTAAGAAAACACAGATGTGGATCATATAGAGGTCACAATATAAACTTAAGTATTAACAACCTCAGATAAGAAAAGAGATTGTTGAATTAACCCTTACCGTGTACTTATACTTAGTAGATGGTATATTAACATCACGTATAATTGTTAAAACATTGTTACTAAATTATACAAGAATCATATACATAAATATGATATCATATATGATCATATAATATTGCTTTGTAAATAATATTTTGGTAGTATCATCATTTTGGGTGTTAACTGGTTCTTTTTCATTTATATGATTGGTTACATAAGCCATGTTTGTTATAGATATGATGTATTTTATTCATATACATAATTATATTATGTTCATAAACGTTATTTTTAATCGTAAAATGAATATTATTCTTGAATGATTACGATGGGGAATGAATCTCATCGCGTTTGTGGAGACGGTAATCCGTACGTACGCACAAGCGACAATGTCATTATATTGATGGTGAAATCATATGTAATTTGATGGTATATCATATATAAATAATAATTAACATTTTATATTTATTATTTACATCAGTTATACTCATTATTATACCCATCCAAATAATGAAGTGCTTGAATAACAAACTACACAACGATGTGGAGACATTATGTTGTACGCATGCACGTATGGTGACTTTGTCCCTTATAGGATGCATAGAATAACGAATATTGTTGTACCATATTTATAATAACATTAAATTATGTAGAAGTTATTTTATTTATTATTTTTTTATGTAAACCAAAAATAAATATGATGTGGAAGAAGAAAAGAACTTGAAAGATGGTGGTGAAATTATTACCTCTTCTTCAGTTGTTTCCTCTTGAGTTGACCAAAAGGGCTCCGTAGGATGGGTTTATGATCAAAGTAAGGCCTCTATATAAAATTTAGGATAGTTTACAAGATATTGCGGTGGGTTTTTTCCAAGAAAAATGGATTTGTAGTTGTGAATTTAAGAGAAGGGGGAGTATCCTTTTATAAGAGAGGTGAGACTAACTTTAGGAAAAACATGAAATATTATTTTATAATATAATAATTTTCGGTTTATAATGGATCCAAAACTATTTATTTATAGGATAAGGTGGTTATGGGTCAGAAACATCTCAACCAATGAGTTTTAGATAGATTTAGGTCACCATATTAACCTTATCATTTAGATTTAACTCTTAGTTAAATAGTTTGACATGTACCATGTCTCTTTGTATTTTTATATTATATGGTTAATAAAATTACTATAACAATCCAATAGAACCCTAAGTGGTTAATTATTAATATATATAACCTTATATAAGTCTTTTGGCCAAACCATAAATTTTTAAGAATATTATAACAATTAATAATATATTATTTGTTTTAAAACCCCAATTATGTCCATTATGACACTATTTAGTTTTGTTTTTTGTGAAAATCATAACAGCATGATTACTTCAATAAAAAATTATTTAATCAACCCTAACATTCTATATTAACATATAAAATTAGTTTAATTTATCAGAAGTATCAATTGACATTTATTTGGATTTTTATAATATAAATTATTTTAATATTTCATTACTATGGTGATTATTGCATCATCATTGTGTCCTAAATAAATTAAATTATTTAATGTCTAAAAATTGAAAATAAATTACCATTACATAGGAAATATTTTTATCATTATAATTAATATTTATAGTAGAATTAATATTGTTTGTTTCCCAATATTAAAAAAAGTTTATTTATTAAAAATTTAATTTAACACTTTTAAATATTCTTGAAATAAAATAATAATAAATGTCCTAATCTAATCCAGGTGGGCCCAAAGGATCATAATTTATTCCTTATTTTTTTTTGAATGACACTTATCAAATAGAATTATAACATGTGTTAGGGTAATTATAATATCATTTTTACCCTTAATTACCCTATTTACTCTTAACTATGGTAAATAAAAGTCAAAAGTTACTATTCACCAAAAATTATTTTCTTCTTACTGAACCAAAATTTACTTACTCATGTCACTAATTTCTCTCGGATTTTTTATATTCAAATCACAAAAGCAGTAAAATTATGTTATTTTCAAATTTGTAAATGCTCCAACAAGGTGGGTAAAAGACGGTAAAAAGTTCAATAAAATTTTATATATCTAGTCTTATTATAAAATGACTCCAATTAATTACATTGAACATTTATAAGTATTATGTATATATTTCTTCCTAAAATATATTAAACTAAAATAACTATTTATTTAAATAAAATATCAGTTTAAAACAACAACGTAGTGTTTTACACAATTATTCAAAATTGAAAGTTCTCAGAAAAATACTAAAAATTCACCCTAAGCTAATTTTGATGTTCTAAATCCAAAAATGAAGTCCATTTTGAATATTAAAATTTATAAAATTTCAAAAAGTTGGTATTAATATTCATAACAGCTATTTTAATTGGTTGTGGTGTGTTAAAACACCAAGTTACATACAACGCAAGCTTCTGCATTATTCAAAAGTAAACGTACCATGGAAGCTTGGGGTGTCACATAAATAATGAATAAATGATATAATGATTAATTATAAAATATAAAAAAAACAAATCACTTTATTAATAATGGGTACAATATGAGGAGAATAAAGGAGTCATGTAGACCATTTGGAATCAGAAGAATAGAAATCAACAGAGTTTTGACTAGACAAGTGCAGAAGACTCCCAGGGTTTCTTGAACATGAACACATCAATTTAAAAAAAAATTAATGGTTTTTCTATTCAGAGCCTCAAAATATTAGAAAGTATATATGGAATCTTACAGCCCACAATTTAATCTACCTTTTAATAGAAAATTGAGGGTAGAGTCATTAATTTATCCATTTTAAAGCATTGTCAAATAGAATTGGTCAAATTAGATGAAGTTGGAAGGTTTTAGAAATAAATGGATTCATAATTGGGATTTTTTTTCATTTGGGGAAGAATAACCAATGTTATAAATTTTTTAATAATTATTCAATTTAAATTAATATAAATAAAATAATAATAAATTACCCTTATATGTAATTTGACCAAACGCAAGACGAGCATAAATGTTATGACCTCTTTAGGGTAACACTAGCATCCTGGTCATAACGATGGTCTTTTATTTCTAAAATGATGCATCATTTCAAATATATTCAATTATTTTTTGAAAAAAATAATAATATATATATATATTATATAGGTTCTCCTCAACTACTATGATACCAAATTCTAAACACGCACAAATCGAATTACCTCCTATGGTAAACCCCACCTTCTAGTCCTAATGATCGTCAAAAAAAATATTACATGACACACTGTTTGGGAGATATTTAATAATTTTTATAAAATTTATAATAAAAATTTACAATAGCTTATCCTCATGTATAGTATGACCAAATGGCTAACAGGCTTAAAAGTTATACCATGCCTATAGAAAGACCCCTATATCGGGCCAAATGATGGTCTCATATTTCTCGTAAGGTAAATTGTTTTGGATATAGTAAAATATTTTGGATAAATCACAAACGCGTAATAAAATATATTATATATTTTTTTCATCTATTTGAAGGCTCTATGGGCCTCAGAATCATTCACTAACTTAGTTCATAACTCCCAAATTATTCCATAGAATATTACAAGATGCTACCTTGGATTGATTCCTTATGAAATGTATTTATAACATTTATTAAGTGATTTTTATTTAAAAAACACATTTTCTTATAAAAAATCATAAAAATTACTATTGAAGGTTTTTTTATTATCATTAAAAAATCGGGATATTACATTTCTCTCCCTCTACTGAGTTATCATCCTCGATAGTTATCTCTAGCAGTAATTCTTGAACATCTCAACCCCCTTTGCTCAAACATTAGACATGTTCTCCCATTTCTTATGCTATATTTTCCATGATTCCACTGAATATAGACTGTTGGTATACTATTTACACACAATTTCTTCATATATCAATCTAATTTTCCCCAGACACTCTTTATAATATTATTTGGTCTCTAACTCAATATCCTCTCAATAAAAAACATTCATATGGTCAAGATTGTACCTTCGAATTTGTTAGACCTCGAACATGTCATTCAAACCTTGATAGCAATAAGGTATGTCTCAACGATATTCCACTACCCCTATATACTTAACAATCTCAATGGTTCTAAAAAAGTGTTTTCATACTTACTCTACTTCCCTAGACATCTCTTCCATAAATTAGGAGTCACTCATAAAAAAATTGATATGTTATAGAGATATTCATGGGACTCATCCTATAGTCAGTATAAGATTGTTTTCTACATTAAGTGGCTAAAACCCTCTTCAAAATCTAAAAAATTCTCTCAGATACTCCCTAAACCAAACTAGTCCCATATCATCTACCTCATGCCAAAAATCAGTGATCAACATGGTTGTTTCTAAAGATCCGCATAAGGTTTCATATGAGTCAAATCCTAGAAACTATTTTTGAATGTGAACTCAATATGTATAAGTCATCATCCCATCCTACACCAATATATAGAACAAAAGCTCTTTTAACATCCTCCAATATGGATATAGTCCACTCAGAATATCCTTTTGTCTTGAGGATAGTATGTTGTGATCAATTTTAGTTGAATCTCTAATAATTTCACAAATCCTTTCTTAAAGAGTGACAAAAATAGTGTGTCTCTATCTAAAATAATTATCAATGGAAATCCATGTAGGTTTATGATCTCTTGTACATAGTGATTTTCATCCCCTCCACTGAGTAAGCCTCTCTAATCAATAAAAAGTTAAAAAATTTCATTAGTCGATAAATAATCACCCATAATATTTCAAGATTTCTTGGGGTCCTGGGTATCCCCATCACAAAGTCCATTTTGACTTTATCCCACTTCAAATTATGTATTAGAATTTGCTATAAAAACTCATCAGGATGTCGGTGCTTATCCATCACCATCTGACATGTAAGGAATCGAGAGACAAAAAATAGTGTCTCTCTTTATCAATGTACACCAGAACTCTCTTCAAATGTTATAACATATCATGGTTGCTCTAGAATGTACTTCCCATCTTGAAAAAATGTAATCCATCACTATATCTTCTCTGATGGAAGTAGGGATAAATCATATTTGATATACCATGATCACATCTTCTTTGTCCATCGACCATCTGGGTATCAAGTCACCTCTATCTAATTATTCCCTCATCAAAAACCACTCTGGCTCAAACTTAATTCCAATATTCAATGGGTCTATATGTGAGGATATGATCACTAAATGGGAATAAGTCATAGAAACTAGACCAATGAGGCATCCCTCATCCAGTAATATCATCTAGTCCCACTTATCCTTTGACGACCTCCCACCAAGCTCTTGACCATCCTATATTTTATGTCTAAGGGAATTCAAATAACATTACCCTCCACAAGTGAATACACCATATCAAACCCTTCCCAGGTACATATTCCATATCAATGTTTAACTACTTCAGATACTCAATCGAATGCCTCTATCTTAGGCTTAGGTCCCTCTATATGAAGATACAGTGAAGGATCTTGTGGTTCGTTAAATAATAAATCTCACACAAAATAGATAGTTTCTCTAAAACATTAATGGGTTGACCATGGATTCAGCATCAATTCATGTGTAAGTTAGTTCCTCTCATGGGGTCATAGATGATGATACCCATATGATACAACCATCTCTTTTTCCATCAGTAACACTCCAAGACACAGTCCTGATACAACATGGAATAGTATATAACCAATCCCAGGATCATGGAGTGTCAGTACTAGAGTTATCTTCAGACTTCTCCTTATCTTAGAGGAACTCTATTCACAGTGGTCGGACCACAGATACTTCCCTCTCTTCTTGTTTAACATTATCCACCACCAAATATAAATTTCTATTAAGACACTTTAAGGGAAAGTGGGAAACCATAGTTATCAAAACAAAAAACACTTCATGCTGAAAGATCTCACAAAATGATTAAACACAATGCTAAGATTATTTTATTCAACCACTCTATCTAATTCCTAGTGTTGAGTACTAACATGGGTATCTATATCCTCACTGATAAGTTCCTCAAGGTGAGTAACCATTATGTCCATGGTCTAAATGAATTCCTCCAGGGTGATTTTTCCTTTGTTGAAGCCCATTTCTATGATTCGGTGTTTCATGTCTATCCACACTTATTTCATCTCAGGGGCCTCAAAATGAAACCTGTGTTCATATATTCTTAAAATATCCTAATTTTAAGAATTATAATGAAAGGATTTTTCATTCATTTCTTCCATGGAGTGGAATATGAGCTTCAAAAACTCCCCTAACTCTTCTTCCATCCCTCCTAGTTCTCTGCTTCAATATCTACTTTCCATGTCTTGTAGGGATTTTCATTCCTTATTTCCAACCTTCTTTGACAACATAATTTCAATTGGTTTAGGTATGTGAGGATAGTATTTTCATCTATGGGATTCTTTCCCCTATATCATAATGCATTTCCTTGTGTTACAATTTTCTTTTTCCCCATTTTTCCTTCTTAGGTTATGAGGGCCTTTTCCTTGGAATTGGTCCAAACTATCCATTGAGATTTTGATATAAAATTCTTCACCTGAATCATCATCACCATGAGTTAATGTATCAACTTGAACAACCAGACCTTCAAAACGGTTTGTCAACTCAACCTCGGGCCTTCTTTGAGGGGCCTTGACAGGCACAGATAATCCACCATTCCTACTTTAATCTCTAATTAATTCTTCCTATCTCACTCCCAGCCTTCAGAATGGATGAGGAATTAGAAATGAGACTGTTAGGGTCCGAGGTCCCTAAGACACTAATCTTATCATGCCTCCCCTATCCACGATGAGAGTCTGTAGCAACTAGTAAAAAAGGATTCCCATGGAGTAACTTTCTAGATATCTCTACCTCCATATTGAAGGCAAACATAGAGGCAACACAGAAGGGGGTACTGACATGTATTAACCTGTTGGATGCTCATATCCAGGAACCATAAATTGAGTTTTCTTTTTAGAATCCTCCATGTCTTAGCCATGAGGACCCCCAGGGCTTTGGACATCACTTACTATCGAGTTCTCCATAGCTACTTTGATCGTGCTGGCTGAAACCGGATGCTCCACCATATCCACATTCAAAGAAACCTCCTTATCTATTCCATTCACCTGCACGAACTCTACTCCATTCACCTATAATGGGATGATCATAAAATTTTTCCTTAAGTGGGGAAGTACATCCACGACCCACAACTCTGGAGCCTTATCCTTAACATCCTTCATTACAACTAGACATACCAAAGAAACATACTCCATGAGATGAACCTCCTATCTCCTTCCATAAAGAACAGTCCTTAACTCTTCATTGTTATCATTATCATGGGTACTAATAGTTAGGAGAAGTCCTAGATAAATCATTGGTAATATCTTGCTAACCTCAAAAGCTCCAAATCTCAAAAACATTCTTTAAACATGTCCTATACGTGACTACCTCAATATTCTATGAGTAAATAGATATAATGGTTCCAAACACCACTAGTCCTAGTAACTTCACCACAAGAATCCACATGTCCAAAATCGATGGGTTGTCATAAATCATGTCTTCTAAATGTGTACTCAGGAATATTTCTAGGTGCCTATCAAGTTTATATGGTGCCGATGAGAATACGAGTAGATCGTCAATGAAATATATGAATAATGAGACCAAGTATGGATGCATGATATTATTCATGAGGACTATGAACATTATAGAAGCATTAATTAGTCTAAACTATATCACCATGTACTCATACAATCCATACCATCTCTGAAATACCATATTCAATATGTTATCTTCTCTAACATGAAACATTTGATAGCCTAATTGATAATAAATATTAAAGAACCATCAACATACCTATAGCTAGTAAAAAATATCATAAATCATGGGAAACAGTGTAGACACCCTGAGATGTCTTCCATGCACATGTTCAAAAAATGTCCACAGTCGGGTTTGAAAAGTTTGTTGGGCGACTTCGAATTTTTCATGGGGGTCAGTAACGGTAGTGAAGGAACTGACTCAAAGGGCCGGGACAGCAACCCAAAACTGATCCAAAATATTGGGGTGGGCATGTAGCCCCTGTGTTATTGATCAATTATTATAGCTAATGTCCCAGAAGAGGCACCTAAGATACAAACGTGAAAACACCTATGTGCCCCCATGCTGGAGGTGATTGAAGTAATTGTTTTGGCTATGTCTTCAAAGTGTTTCCCCAGTCTATCCAAAACATTGTCATTGTGTAAGGTACTTGCGTTCCATAATTATAGTGTGCAATCCAATGGCACAACCAATATCCATCACCTAGGGTAATATTTTTGCCAATAAATAGACCCTTTGGGCCTTCATTTGTAAAGACAAATTTCTTTAAAGCCTAATTGTTTCTCTGTCACCCTTGCGATTTTCCCAAGTCTTATAAAACCTTCATGGTAGTTCTTTAACACCAAGAGTAGAGAAATTGAAGGAGGGTCATAGGAATTAAGTCACATTTGTGTTTGAAATCCATAACACTTGCGCGCCTAAAGAGACCAACCTCCCAAAATCAGAAACACCTACGTGCCACCCATTCCTCTCAAAGGAACTTGATCACACCCCATTCAGGAACACCTATGAATACTCTTGAAGGCATAATCCATGTCTCGCCCAATTATTAACATCATGTTTTTTCATCATTTAATTTAACATCCGGTCTCCCAAGACTAATTTCGCACCAATAATTATGCGCTAGATACTTACTTGGGAACCCTTCTTTGATTAACCTAATCCATTCAGTATACAAGACTTTCATCAAGCCTTCGTTGAATCTATTCATGGTTATTATTCTTCTTAATTTTCTCCATTTTCAAAAAGGGATAATGTTGAAACCTCCACCAAAACTTCATGACTCATCAAACCTATGGAATAGACACATCGGTGTGTCTCCAATTTAGGTTTGTATTTTTGCAGTCAAAGGTTTACCACATTTGTTTTTCAATGGGTTTAGGATTCATGAAGTGTCTGTGTGTTTATATATACTCAGTCAAAAGGACCATTCTTTCGGGAACAGTGTCGGGGAGTTCCCTATTTGGTGGAATTTTTATTGAGTTATGTCCCCCCCTTTTTGTTTCTAAAACCCGGAACCTTACGTCTATGGTAGGGAAGGTACGATTCACACCTACTTTACCTTTTGGACAAATTAAAAGTCTCCCTCCCCCACCAGGACCAATTTTATGGAAGCCATTCTAGTGTAATCCCATCACCATTCAAGTAGAAGGTTTCATTCATTCTTCTCACTACTTCCTTCACCTTAACTTCTTCCATACATTGGACACTTATATAATGTAATGTGAATAGAGGGATGTCTCATTGCCTCACCCTCTCCCCCGGTCACCTTGGCCTCTTCCACTATTGCCACCGTATGCGTGTCCTATTCCCCCAGCGGAGGAGGAAAAGTGTGGGTGCCTTTGTTGAATCTTTCAGATCTTCTTGTTTCTCACACCGAGCAAGACTCACTTGGGCTAAGAGATTTGTGATGATCACAACATCTGGAAAATCTCCCATCTCTTCAACTATGAGAAATCTGATTCCTACCATAATTGGGATACGTATGAAGCCTTCCTAGGATAAGATATCCATCTCATTTCATCCATATGTTGGAATACTGCATAGGAGTAAGCCTCAAATTAAACCCCCCAAATCACCAATGCATCCTTTTTAGGAATAATCCCAAAGTCATTTATCTCAAAGGACTATATTCTCTTCTAAGAGTGAATAAAATACGTGGTCTTAAATTCCCATCCAAATTAGATACATAGGAAGCCTCTCTATGGTTCAATCCCAAAACATCAATTCAACCCTGTTTTCCTAGGCCATATTCCCAAGAGGCTCTAATCTTACTTAGAAACCCATATTGATTCCATGTTAGTTGGGTTTTTTATGCATAAGTCCCACCCCAAACCTTGACTAAGCACCATTTACATAGATGTCCTTACCACATGACATTAAACTATATGGTTAGTTCCTTA
Organism: Viscum album; assembly: GCA_963277665.1. Taxonomy (NCBI): domain Eukaryota; kingdom Viridiplantae; phylum Streptophyta; class Magnoliopsida; order Santalales; family Viscaceae; genus Viscum; species Viscum album. The sequence goes on along the minus strand of OY728159.1, from coordinate 593,536,076 downwards.
TCACATGACCATAAAAGTTATGATGTGTCCCATTAACCGGCACTGAACTACGAAGGTTCTGATTCCTTTCACATGGAAATGTAGGTAGCCCATTTATGGGTATGATCCCAACATCAAAAAACCTTATTCTCCCTAGATGAAAATAAATTCCAGATTGACCCACAGTGTGTATTTAAAACCAATATCATCATAATGATAGTTAAAATAATCTATAAATAGTATATGAAATGATTCTATTTATAGAGAACCTCAAATAAATACAAATTTCCCTATTAATAAAGAACCTCTAATACATATAGATGATACTAATATTCACACATGCTAATAATTGGTTGAAAATTCCAAGGGAATCATATGTTATACTTGGATAATTAATAAGGATTCATTAAAATACCTCAAATCTATAAGAGTGTCCGTGATAAGACAATAATTCCCTCCAAAAGGGTGTGATGAGTCTGACCTCCCATTTTCTCGACCAATGCATGTTCTTACGTATCATAAGTTCAAACTCCATGAATTCCTTCCTTTTAAAAGCATGTCCCTTTTGGATAAAGAATTGTTGGATGTATTTAGTTCTATAAATAAATCCAATGTAAACCACTTGGAAGCAATAATTCCTAACCAGAACACATGTTCTGAGGAACTGCGAAACAAAAATGATGTACCCAACGTGAATTCTTAACTAAGTCAATAGTGTTTCTTATCTTTCAGGGCCCTATCAATTGTTAAAGGAAGTCCATACAAAAGAATAAATCATGAATGTATCCATAGAAAAGATTTTGTTTTAATGGTGTTCGTTATTTTACACGTGTTTTTCAGAACTCCATTCACTTTAAAATGGATACCTTCATATTTGCAACAATGAATGCCTTGATTGCTGATCAAGATGGATCCTCATCTACTACTAGGACATCATCAAAAACTCAGCATCTTCAATGTTGTGTCTCCAATGTACTGGTACAGAAATACCATCAACACGGTACTATCCCAACCTTGGAGGCTTCTCGACAGGCCCTCTATGTTAACAACAACCATCGATCATCTGGTCAGCGACTATCGTTGGTCCAGAAGAAGATGGTGAAAACCACTATCTTCAATCGTTTCAGGTCCTTATCCCCTGAACAATATGATAACTCTTTCCCATACTATAGGGAGGTGGATCAACAGGTCACTTATGGCCTCAACTCAAAGACACAGGGGTCTTCCAGAGGTCACCCACCAACAATCGTCATCAGCAGAATTGTCCAGCAGTGAACCCCCAACATAATGGTGGTGTTCCCTTTAGTTGTTTGGCCTAGGTCCTTCCGACCTATGCGTAAATGAAAAACCAATGGGGAAAATTTTTGGCCAATAGGGAGTAGGTTATTACCTTTTCCGCATCTATATAAGTCCATCAATCTATCTGGATGGAAAATAATGAACAGGCACATACACTTGTTCGTACCAATTTCCTTGCCTAGAACACTCATCTAGAAGCGACTCACTAATCTCACTTATTAAATTCAGTTGAGTACCATGAACATGCACATACATCTATTTAGAAATTATCAGCTAGTCAAAAGGCTCATCTAACTACATTCAAGGAATTTCTCTAATCAAATGTGGTGGTAACTATTAACCCAGAACATACACCATCCCACACTCATCAATTCTTCCATTAGTCTCATTTTTCAGCATTGAATGAAGTTTTTCATCCATGATTGGAAAAAAAATCAGTAGGAATATAGACCTACCAATATTCATCATGTCTTACAATATTCTCATTTGGAAGCACTTGGAGATGTCAGTAGGAATGCTCTGATGAAAAACCCGGGGTAGAATCAATTATCTTCCCCCATACATAAGTAATGCCAGTACCCATACACAAGAAAATAAGGACAAGATAATGGAAATAAAACTACTCTAAATAGGGAATGGATGTATATTCCCATTTTGACATTTGATGTCACGACACACATTTACTCAATGGTGAAATGGTAGAAACAAATTACTACCCATATTTTGGAACCATGCCAGAATATAATAACAAAAACATCAGCAGTACATAGGGAACAAACACTTAATTATGTCCCCACACCTGGGACGACTCATAGGAAGGACAAATTGGATTAGATACACACCTATATTCATATCTAGGAGGGTTATGGGGCATACTCCCTCATATCATACAGACAACTGGATCAGCAGCATACACCCTATCCAATTAGAGATAATCGGCCCATTATAATGACCCCTCCAAGGCAGGCACATACACCTGCCCATGATAAACACTTCTCCAAGAAAGTGGCCCCAACTATGTGTAAAAGAGAATCCAAGAAGAATCCATTTCAAACAAAGTTGGAAATTCAAGATCCAATATACAATATGGCTCCACTTAATATCGTAGTTCTTGAATCCCTCAGATATTTATCTATTGCAACTCAAGATCTTACTCGCCTATTACCACATTATGCGAGTAGTAGTAGTAATTCTAAATTTCCACATCGGAAGCATGTATCACAAAAATATTTCATACTATTTTATATCATTAATTTAATTCAATAGCTTTTGTTACACGCTACACCGAGTTCGACCACACAATAACTTACCAAACTAGTTATTCAAAAAGTGTTATGAATAGTATTAACTACATTTTGAATCATATAAACTCTATATAATTTTAACATCAATATTATTTGTTTCTTATACATAATATAAGAAAAATTCTTTTTTTCATATAAAAGAACTATTTTTCAAAAAATGAAATCCTACCACCTTTTAATTGAAAACATTTTTTAAAACCAATATTTGACAATTATATATATTCAATTTAATGAAATTAAATTCTTATTTATAAGTGAGACATAAAAATTTATTTTGGATAAATTTTTGGTATTTTCTAATAAAATTCATATTTTGATGAATAGGGAAAAATACTATGTTTTAATTGAAAAAATACTTTTTTATTCAAAATAATTTATAGTTTTGAATTATGAATTTGAAAGGTTTTGAAGTCTAATTAGATTATATTTTTATCATTTAATATAATGTAGGTCATTATAAGTAATTCCACATTTAAATTTGACATAAAAACATGTCAATCTTTGGATAATTTTTTCTTTTTAAAATGCCTCTTTTTGGTTTTGACAACGGGAATTGATTTTAAATTAAGAAATGAAACATATATGTTTTGAATTTGGTAAATTAGACTTGATTTTTGAATTTATAAAATCAAGATTATCTTTGTGTGAATTTCTGGTATTTTTATGAAAACATTTAATTTTTGATGAATAGTCGAATAACACTGTGTTATTGGTTAAAAATAACTTTTTAATTAAATAATTAGTTATTTTACATTAATTTATAATATATAAAAATAGATACATAATAAATATATATGTTATACATAATTAATTGGATTAATTTTATAATAAGTTTAGATATGTAAAATTTTATCGGACTTTTTATTGTCTTTTACCCACCGCCTATGAGCATTTGCAGGTTCACATAAAACTTAATTTTACCACTTCTGTGAGTTGAATTTCAAAACTATGAGAGGCTATGTTTATATCAGTAAGAAAAAATTATTTCAATAAGATGAAAATAATTTTTGGTCAGTAGTAACGTTTTACTTTTTTTACCAAGGTTAAAAGTAAAAAGGGTAATTAAGAGTAAAAAATGATATTATTATTACACTAAATAATTTCATGGTTCTATTATATAAGTGTAATTCAACCTAAAACATCCATTGGAATAAAATATGATCCTTTATGTTTATTTGGATTAGATTAGTACATTTATTATTATTTTATTTAATGAAGAGTTAAAAGAGTTAAAATCAATGTTTAATAACTAAAATATTTTTAATATAGAGTTATGCATAATATAAATTCAACTATAAATATTAATTATAAAGATAAAAAGATTTCCCACATAGTGATATTTTATTTATAATTTTTGGACATTACATAATTTAATTTATTTATGACACAATGATTTCATAGTAATTACCTTAATAATGAAATATTAAGATAATTGATATTATAAATATTCAAACAAATGTATATTGGGACTTTTAGGGAATTCCACGGATTTTATAGGTTAATATTACATTTTAAAATTGAACATATGAATTTATTTCTAAGTAATAATGTTTCTAATACATTGAAAAAAATCATTTACTAAATAATGTCAAAATTGACATAATTGAGTTTTTAAAACAAATTTTATATTATTAATTGATATAATATTCCTAAAAATAGAAAGATCAGACAAAGGAATTAATTAAGGTTATCTATATTCATAATTAACCACATGGGGTTCTCTTGGAATGTAATAGTATGTTTATTGACCATATAATATAAAAATACAGAGAGACGCTGTAAATGACAAACTATTTAAATAAGAGTTAAATATAAATGATAAGGTTAATATGATTACATAAACCTGCCTAAAACTTATTGGTTGAGAGTTTTTTGAAACATCCCCACCATAGACTTTAAATAATTCATTTCAGAGCAATTAGAAACCGAAAATTATTTTATTATAAAATATTATTTCATGATTTTCCTAAAGTGACCATCACCTCTCTTATAAAAGCTCCCTTCCCATTCTCTTAATTTCACACCTCCAAAGCACTTTGTATCAACCAAACCCTAGACAAATATCCTCCCAACTTTCATCCCTTAATTATATATCCCTTCCTATGGTCATAAATCCAACCTACATAGCCCTTTTGATCAAATAAAAAGAAAGAACCTAAAGAAGGGGTAAAATTTTCATCACCTCTTTCAAGTTATTTTCTTCATCCACTTACTCTTTATATGTTGTTTCCATTCTAAAATAATATCTCTAGTATATTAAATATATTTTGATGTTATTATAAAAATGTTAGAACCTTATTATTTATTCTTTTTATCCTATAAATGAAAATACCACCATACGTGCGTACGTGCGACTTACTGTCTCCACGTCGTGGTGTAGTTTGATATTCAAACACTTAATTATTTTGATGGGTATAATAATGAGTATAACTGATGTAAAGAAAAAATATAACATGTTAATGATACTGTATATATTGTATACCATACAATTACAAACTATTTCACCATCAATATAATTATATTGTCACTCGTGTGTACATATGGATTACTGTCTCCACGATGCGGTAAGATTCATTTCCACGTTCACCATTCAACGATGATTATAAAAGAATGTATCATTAATAACTATGTAATATATGAAATAATAATGATACAGGAGATATGATATGTAAACAAAAAACAGTGTTTATGCGTATGTACGGTCTACCGTCTCCATAAACGGTGTTTTCCATTTCATATATATATCTATTATAAAGAATTATATTCTAAATATATATGATATATAAATCATGTTCTATATTCTTGACGTATTTATATCATGATATAAGTGATATAATGAAGAGTAACAAGTTAAAACCCGTACAATAATTAAAGAGATTATTCCCAGAAATGTTAATTTATCACAGAAATCATTATTAAATGGGTATTATAAAGTCATAAATGATTCATTTATGATATAATAAATATTAATATGGTTCTGTTATAATTTAATAACATACTATGGTCATTATACAGGAGGTTAACTGTACCCACGACCAATGTAAATTGCAAGGTAAGGGTTAATTTCACAATCTCTTTATTATCCGAGGTTGTTTTTAAGTAAGTATCTGCTGGGAAATATTTATTATCCATGTCCATGTTTCACAAAATATTATCCAAAGGGATTCTATTTGAGGTACTTTATTACTAAAATATCATTTTAAATGTTTTAAATATTTATTCTTATATATCATTCTCATTAATTCCCATGTTTTCAAAATTGTTTTTAAGGATTTATTTATATGGACATGAATGGTTTTAAAATGTTAATTTCATTCAAATGTTTAAAAATGGTATGGGATACTTTGATTCAAAAATCTCTTCAAATGTATTCCTTTCTAAATTGTGTTTCTATGAATAAGGGATATTTCTCTCAAATATTTTTACAAATCATTTTCATCTATATCAACATCCCTTGATATATTATAAACTTTTTTGAAGTTGTTTTATTACGATACAAATATTTCATATTGTATTGAAGGTTTTGTGATATGTTTGACTTTGGATGTGTTATTTTTTTTTCCATTCATGGTTTATGGATAGTGAATTGACATTTCGTATTATTTTTTTAATATGATTGTTTTTCTAATGTTCAAACCATTTTATATGAGGAATGTATTGGACTTAGTAAGTTATGGGTGGAGCCTGCTATAGATCCTTGATGCATAGGTAGGTATCATAAGACAATATATTATCTTGGTACAAGGCCCTGACAAAATATTATTTTTAGTCTTGGAACAAGGCCTTGACTATGAGGTCATGAAGTCTGGTATTATGCATTCAATCATTATGAAAGTGGCTATTGATATTGCATGTGATTATTTGACTTGTAGAATATACATGCGAATTAATAAATGGAATTATTTGATTTTATCTTTTCCATATTATTTTGATTTTTAAGTGTAAAATACTTTTCTTCTAGTCTAATACATTTCCTTAAATGTTTATGCTTATTTATAAAAGTTTCCGCTATATTGTTATCCTTACTGAGCATCCGAGCTCACCCCTTTCTATGTTTTAATTTTCCTAGGATTCCAAGATGTGTATTATGATTGATAAAAAAGGTTAAGCTAGGGGATTAATAGAGTTATCAAAGGATCATTTATGTTGTGTTTTATTTTCTAATGTTTAATGTAACATTCTTGCATGTAATCTATTTTCTAGAACTGGTAAACTGGTCGGTTTTTCAGGACTTTATTCCTTGTAATCATGCCAATGTATTAAAATAATGCACTGACTCAAGGCTTCTGTGGTCAAGGCATTACTGTTGGTATCAGAGAAAATTTAGCAACAACCTTGGAAATAGATTAAGTTAAAATATGATTACAGAACATTACCCTAAGATGTACATTGAGGATTAGTAGAGAATAACTTCCTAGAATTTTGGTGTTATATAGATTTTGTGAGTTTTACAAGAAAGACAACCTTGTCTTGATACGAGTAGGTAGAGGTGGCTCTGGCACAGATGTACCTAGGTGTGAAACCCTAAAACACCACTTTGAGCTAGGCTCAAATGGGAACTGGTGCAAGACAACGGGGCTTGCTGCACTCTTGGTTACAACACTCCCAGGGGATACGCTTAGGATAATTCACATTTTCATTACAAGCGATTATGAAGGTTTTAGGAGTAAATAATTTCCTATCGAATATAATTTATGATTAAAAATTATATGTATAATCTTTTAAATTTATGTTAGGTATTTTAAAAGTTTGGAATTATGCATTTTGATTCCTATACTAACCTAGTGTATTTTATTATTTATAAATGGTGCCCAGTATATAAAATAAGAACTCCAACAATACTCATGATCCAAAGAGTAAGAAAAATCAAATAATTCATGGTATTAAGCCAATATTTAGAAAGTAAATAGTATCCATTTTATTATCATCATATGAATAAGTAGTATCATGTATTAATAAGATAAGTGAAGAATTATCTATGTCCTATGGATTTGAAGGGACGCCATAGAAGAAAAGGATGGTAAAAAGAAAGATGGATAAAGGGAATAAGGGAATGAATGATTTTCCCATATGTGATAACATTGGAAAGAATAAACTTGGTAAATGCTTGAATGGAATTGGAGTTTGTTATAAGTGTGGAGAAAAAGGACTCCAAGAATGTGATTTCAAAGGTAAAAAAGGATTCAAATGTACAATGAGTCATCTTCAAGGAGTTGGGACACTACACGAATCAATGGCCAAATCATTAGAGTATACCACAAATGATGTTGTTGGATAATAATCATGTTATGATATTACCATAGATAAACAGTAATTACTAGTGTATTTATGTTGATAGTAAAGAATTATGTCATTTGAGTATTGTAACAACGATGTACTGGTTATAATAAATATTGAGTATATAAATATTGTACTGTAGTACTATTTCATTAAAGACTTTTGATTGTGTGGAACCAAGAAATGTGACTCAATAGTAGGTAATTTATTTTGGAAAATATATGTTTGAGAGAAAGATAAACCATAATATGGTTCTGATACTGACGTAGTGATTTTGGAATAATATATGATTGATTTGGATAAATTATATTTGATATTCTTGATTACCTTGAAATTGATTAATGATTTGTATATTCCATCATTGTTGGAATTTACAACATTTTTAGATAGAAAGAGTATATCAAGTACACTATAAGGAATAAAGGAGCATGAATGTAATCAATAATATTTTATGGTTATTCAGGGAGTTATAATGTTTTAAAAGAATACATGATGAAGGTATTCACATGTTATTATGTGGAAAAAAGGATCTTCATTATGTTTACCTTCCTTATAAATATGGAAATATGAATTTAGACAGAAGTATTTTGGATAAGTCTAAAGGTTGGAATAAATTATGTTTGACATTGGATACTATTTTTAGGTTTAAATCATTTCTTGAGATTATTTTTGGATTGTCACAAAAAGGACAACTTGGAGGTCAGGCGATAACTCGTCGCGTCTGGAAAGGCCGGGACACTTGAACCTGCAATCGAAAGATGATATGGGTGGATCACCTACCACTTACATACGTGATGTATTGGTTTGTATAATGTAGTGTTTTAATATTCTGAAAAATAAATTATAAATTCATTTCTTTTGGAACCCTATATGATTATGATAAATAGCATATTTTTTAATTCTATTATCTTTTAGAGTGAAAGATGAGTTTGTGGTGGGAAGTAGTTGAAGGATGAAACTCTACTTGCCAAGAATATTTTTTCCTCTAGTTCTATGAATAAATATATTCGTAAAATTTAGGGAATGGATCTTAAAACCAAAAATGTGTTATCCTAATACCTTCTATTTTGTTGAACCGATGATATTTTAAATCATCATAGATTGATGGATTTGAGGCCCTCAATTTTAAACTTGTTTGTGATTGATGACCTCAATCACTCCCAATAAATATTTACATTTTTCTTCCAATTATTGGTCTCTAATTTCCACCAATGTTCTCTTAATTGAGATCATAATTTGGTGGTTAATTTTTCATTTCCCTATCCCTCTTATTAAGAATAAAATTTATTAACACAATTTCTGATGTGGGTTTTCCACAAAAGTATTTTTCTATTTTTAACCTTTTATTTTCAAAGAACAATTTCAAATTACAAGGATGAAATTTATTGAAGGATGGGATAATGTAACACCCCAGGATTTCATAGTTTGTTATCCCATTTAAGTAATTCAATAGTTTGCACTACACGTAACACCGAGTTCGACCGTACCACAACATACCAAACTAGCCTTTCAAAAAGAAGTTGTGAATAGTATTAATTTCATTTTGAATCTTATATACTCTATATAATTCTAAAATCCATATAATCTGTTTCTTAGACATAATATATGAACAAATTCATTTTTTCAGATAAAAGAAGTATTTAAAAAAAAATTAAATTTTACCACCTTTTAATGGTGATCCTTTTTTCCAACAAATATATTATAATATTATATATTGGATTTAATGAAATTAAATTATTATTTAGAATCAGGACATAAAAATTTATTTTGGATATATTTTTTGTACTTTTCTAATAATATTCATATTTTGACAAATATTGAAAAATAATATGTGTAAATTGACAAGAAAAGTTAATTGAAATAATTTATAGTGATAAATTATTCATTAAACTGTTTTTTAAGTCTAATTATATAATATTTATATCCTTTAATACAATTTAGGTCATTATAAGTAATTTCACATTTAAATTTGACCAAAACACATGTCAATCTTTTGATAGTTTTTACTTTTTAAAAACCCGCTTTTTGGTTTTGACAACACGAATTGATTTTAAACTAATAAATGCAATATTGATATTTATAATTTTGGTAAAATAGACATCATTTTTAAATTTGGAATATCAAAATTAGCTTTGTGTAAATTTTTGTTATTTATCTGAAAACTTTCAATTTTTGATAAATATTCGAAAAACAACTACGTTATTTTTTAAAGATGAATTTTTTTTAAAAAATTAGTTATTTTATTTTATTTTATTTTAGGTAAAAATAGATACATAATACCTACATATGGTCAATGTAATTCATTAGAGATAGTTTATAATATATTTATATATATATAATTTTATTGAACTTTTTACCCTCTTTTACCCACCTCCTAAGGGAATTTTCAAATTCACATAAAACATAATTTTACCACTTATGGGAGTTGAATTTCAAAATTCTAAGAGACGTGGTTGATATCAATAAGTAAAATTTGGTTCAATAAGTTGAAATTTTTTTCGTGAATAGTAACTTCTTAATTTTATTTATCACGGTTTAAAGTAAATAGGGTAATTAAGAGTAAAAATGATATTATTATTACCCTTAAAGATTTCATAATTCTATTGTATAAGTGTAATTCGACCAAAAACAACCTTATGAGTAAATTATGATCCTTTAGGCCCACGTTTATTAGATTAGACCATTTGTTATTATTTTATTTAAAAAAGAGTTAATAGTGTTAAATTCAAAGTTTAATAACAAGCCATTTTTAATATAGAGTTGTACATAATATAAATTCGACTATAAATATTAATTATAAAGATAAAAATATTTCCTACATAATTATATTTTATTTATAATATTTAGACATTAAATAATTTAATTTATTTATGACACAATAATAACATAGTAATTACCTTAATAATGAAATATTAAAATATTTGATATTATAAATATCCAAACAAATGTAAATTGGAACTTTTGATAGATTACACTAATTTTTTAGGTTAATATGACATTTTAGTATTGAAAATATGAATTTATTTCGATTTAATAAAGTTTTTAGGACTTTAACAAAAATAATTTATTCAATAATGTCAAAATTGACATAATTGAGTTTTTATTAAAAATATTATATTATTAATTGATAAAATATTCGTAAAACCCTAAGTTTCAGAAAAAGGAAATATATAAGGTTATATATATTAATAATGAACCACATGTGGTTTTCTTGTAATGTTATAGTATGTTTATTAAACATATAATATAAAAATAAAGAGACATGGTAAATACCAAACTATTTTACTAAGAGTTGAATCTAAAAGATAATGTTAATATGATGACCTAAACCTGTATAAAACCAATTTTTGAGAGGTTTCAGACCCATACCCACATTATAATTTAAATAATACATTTTTGAGCCATTATAAATAGAAAAAAGTTTATTATAAAATAATATTTCGTTCTTTTCCTACTGTGACCCTCATCTCTCTTATAAAAGGTCACTTCCCTTATCTTAATTTCACCCCTCCAAAGCCTTTTGGCTCAGCCAAACCCTGCCCAAATATCCTCCCAACTTTCCTACCTTCATTATAGAGTCCTTTATTTGGTCATAAACCCAACACAATGAGCTCTTTTGATCAAATCAAAAGGAAGAAACCGAAGAAGAGGTAAAAATTTCATCACCACTTTGAAGTTCTTTTCTTCTTCCACTTCCTATTTCGTTGTTGTTTCCATTCTAAAATAATAAATCAAGTATCTTCTCTATAATGTGATGTTTTTATTAAAATTTTATAACCATATTCTCTATTCCACCCATCTTATAAATGACAAAGTCTCCATACGTGCGTACGTACTACTTACAGTCTCCACATCATGGTGTAGTTTGTTATTCAAACACTTCATTATTTGGATGTGTATAATAATGAGTATAAATGATTTAAATAGTAAATATAACATGCTAATGATTATGTATATATGATATACCATCCAATTACATATTATTTCACCATCAATATAATTATATTTTTGCTTGTGCATACGTATGGATTACCGTCTCCACGATGCGATGAGATTCATTTCCACGTTCACCGTTCAACGATGAATATAAAAAAATATATCATTAATAAGTATGTAATATATGACATAATAATTTTATTTAAGATATATATATATATATGTACTTACATATATCTTATTCACTTATTTTTTTCAATACGATATGAAAACGGAAACAACATTTATGCGTACGTACGGCCTACTGTCTCCATAAACGGTGTTTTCCATTTCATATATATGTATTTTATAAAAATTTATATTATAAATATATATTATATATAAATCATGGTTTATATTCTGGAAAAATTTAAATCATAATCTATGTGATACAATCCAGAGTAACAAGTTAAAACGTGTACGATAAAGAAAGAGATTATTACCCAAAATTTTAATTTAACATGAAAATCATTATTAAATGGGTAGTATAAAGTCATAAATAAATAATTAATGATATAGTAAATATTATTATTATTCTATTATAATTTAAAAACATACTATGGTCATTATATATGAGGTTTAATGTACCCATGTCCAAAGGAATGTGCAACGTAAGGATTAATTTCACAATCTCTTTATTATCTGAGGTTTTTTTACATAAGTATCTACTGGGACATATTTATTATCCAAGACCATGATTCACAAAATTGTTTTCCAAGGAATTATTTTTAAGGGTATTTTTTACTAGAAAATCATTTCAAATGTTTTAAATATTTATTCTTCTAAATCATTCTCATTAATTTTCATGTTTTCAAAATGGTTGTAAATGATTTATTTATATGGACATGAATGTTTTTAAAATATTAATTCCATTAAAAAGTTTCAAAGTGGTATGGGACACTTTTATTTAAAAATTTCATTACATTTTTTCCTTTCTAAGTAGTGTTTTTATAAAGAAGGGATATTTCTCTCAATGGTTTTTACAAATCATTTTCATCTATGTCAACATCCCTTGATGGATATTAAACTTGTTTGAAGTTGATTTAATATGATAAAAATATTCCATATTGTATAGAAGGTTTTATGATTTTTTTGACTATTTATATGTTATTTTTATACCATTCAGTGTTTATGGATAATGTATTGAAATTTTTATGCTAGTTTTAAGATGAATGTTTATGTTATGTTTAAACCTTTTCATATGAGAAATTAATTGGACTTAGTAAGTGACTGGTGGAGCCTGCAATAGCTCTTCAATGCATCGGTAGGTCTCATGAGACCAGCTAGTGTCTTGGCACAAGGCCTTGAGAAAATCTTATTTGAAGTCTTGGCACAAGGCCTTGACTATGTGGTTATGAAGTCTGGAATTATGCCTTCCATAATTATGAATGTGGAAATTGATATTGCATGTGATTATTCGACTAGTAGAATATTCATGTGAATATGTAAATGGAATTATGTGATTTTATCTTTTCCATATTATGCTGAAGTTTAAGTTTAAAATGCTTTTGTTTTAGTCTAATACATTGTCGTAAATGTATATTCTAATTTATAAATGTTTATACTATATTTTTATCCTTACTAAGCATCTGAGCTCACCCCTTTCTATGTTTCAATTTTCCCAGGATTCCAAGAAGTATATTATGATTGATAAGCAAGGTTATGCTAGGGGATTAATTGTGTTATCAAATGATCATTTATGTTGTGTTTTATTTTCTAATGTGTAATGTAATGTTCATGTATGTAATATATTTTCCAGGACTGCTAAACTGATCGAACTTTTGGGACTTTATTCCTTATAATCATGCCAATGTATTAAAATAAAGAACCGAATCTAGGCTTCTGGGGTTGTGGCGTTACAAAGAATCATCATGAAGTCCTGATTCATGAAAATTTAGACAATATAAATATCCCATATTCAGATTAGAGACATGACAACCCTCCATGTTTCTATAAGACCTAGTAGAAAGAGGATTTATCCCTTTATTTAACCCACCATGGTGGTCCTCCCCATGATGGAATTCACTGCAAGAGTTCTCTCCACAATAGTAGTTCTCATTGTCAGGATAATTCTCTAATTGAAAATGCTGTCATCAGAAAACCCTATTATCTCGAGATACTTGCCAACGTAAGTCAAGTCATTTCTAGTGCCTTATCACTAAAAGGTGAAATAATTTCTCGAATAGAAGACATCTAAAGGGGAAATTCATTCACTGAACCACCCTCGAGTCATTTATATTCTAATATACAAGAGGGAAAAGTGATTGATTCTGCTGTTTGTAATAAACAAATCTAGAATTTTCCACAGTGGTAGAACCAAGTGGGGAAACAACATGTAAAGTATGAAGAAGATATGTTGAATATGAGAAAACAATTGGATAATGGTGAAATACCAATCATGTTCTGGACTTGGGAAACCTTTCAATAAAACATTCCATAATTGATGGTAGAATATTGTATTCAATATATTGTCCTCAACATTTGGAAGACTCTTTATCATTTAAAAACATAAGTATTACCATATGATGAATATCAAAGTCAGGTTAATGTAATAGAGGAGGTGAAATGAAAAATTAACATGGAATATCTCTCATTTTCCCAACATCCAAGGGTTAAAAAGAATCAAAGAACTCCTCAACCAGTATTCCTTGATGGACTAAAGTGGCCACACTAGTTAATCAGTGATACACCTTCTCGGGTTCATATCATAGGATGGGGTGCACACAGATCATTTCATTTTACTACACTCCAAAATCATCAAATCCTACCAAAATTGGATTCACGCAATTATGTTTCCCATGGATGGATATAATCAATAGATTTTGTTTATAATCAAATATATGATGATAAGCAGGCCTCAACTAGATCTCATCATAGTAAGGTCCAAAGATAGAAATTTGTTGAGATAATTTTCATCAAGCATCTGAGAAAATTAATCAAGACTCCCACATAGAGGATGTCAGCCATTAGATGGCTCAATTGTCTGAAATATCATAGTGGTATTTTGAAATAGGTGATTTAAGTGGAATTCATAAAATGCACCCAACCAATGTTCAAACCAAAATTGGAAAAATAAGAAGAGTAGTTGTGTGAATCTCAGCTAAAAAAGTTAAAGATCCACCCCAGCCTAAAAGGATATGGGACTCTTAAATTCAAATATTGAGTTCAATAATAAAAATTCAAAGGTGTGAGAAAGATTAACAAGAATAGCCCAAGCATCCAGGTTAGGGGTATTTTTTATATCTATAATCCCCTCCTTAATAGAATTCATTTTCTCATGATTAGGGATGAAGACACAAAGTGAATGCACTACTGAATTATCCAAGGATTCCATTCAGGTTACTATCCATCAAATGGTTCTCATGAATTCAGAATATAGGAGAACATAGTCTTAAGTAAGATACAGAAGAAGACGATCATAAAAAGATACTTATAGAATGTCATTAATGCATTATGTGTTAGTAAATGTCATTAATACCATTATAGGAGATCATCTAAAGAATGAGTCCAGTTCAGAGGAGTCTGAAGCTGAAGTTATTATCTATAATAAGGTACACACTTAAGAAAATGAAGGAGGTGTGCATAACCAAAATCAGAGGCTTACCCAGAATCTGGGTATTCCTTTATGTAACCAACTCCAACCCCATAGAAAGGAATCTAAAAAGGGGGAAGGTAAAGGTCATATCATATATCATTTGTCCACTGGATAAGGTCAGTCTCTTTATCTTGATTAAAGATTTTCTCTACAAGAAGAGGAGATTAATGACTTAAAATGACTCAATACAGAGTTTCTTCGAGGCAACATTTCTGGTAGACATGCTCCCCAAGAAGATCCTCAACATGAACATCCAGTAGGAAATCTTCAGCAAAGAGGGTTTGTTGCAACTATAGTTTCAGATAATTAATTCCCTCCATTGGGTACACAGATAGGGAAGGATCAACATGAAACCTTATAGGTCTGTCTCCCTGGGTTATCTAAGACAAATACTAGCATCAGTACCACTTTTTGTTTTCCAGTCATTGCGTGAGTTCAAGTTCTTGCTTTTGTACATGTATATGTCCTAGATCATCCAGATATTCCCTAAATGATTATGAACACAATTGAGGAATTAACAACTTGATTGGGAGTTATGGAAGAATGATGCCACCAGTACAACTATAAAATAAATCTTACCCTGAATGGGTGGAGTTGATCCCTCCCCCACCAAACATTGTAAATACTATATTCCCAATCTTTAATGGTTCGTGAGATACAAAGAAACACATAAAGGATTTTTTTCTCATTGTGATCCAATGATGGGGTCCCCACAACTACAAAATGTAGTAAATCCCATATGCTTTGTTCACTCATTACTGGTATGATCTTTTGTCCGGTATACAAGATTGTAGTCTTGATCAATTACTGGATGGAAATACCTCCATCATATATTCCTTCTCTAATTCTTCTCAACTTTATCTAGAACAACAGTATTTTATCTTACAAAATAAAAAAATAGATATTGAAAGATTTTCATATTTCATTGCACGATGGAATGGATTAACATATTTCTTAAATATATCAATCACTCAAGAAGAGTTGCTTCCAATTTGTGTTGAAAATATACGTCATGGGTTTTACACACCACTAATCCCTATTAAATACACAGAAGGGTATTGATACATTTCTTCCATCACCCAAAAAGTGGAGGATTACATTGTGAAAACTAAATCTAAATCTCATATAATTCCATCAAATTTGGTAAGGAGAAAAAAGAAATTAGAGGCTGCTATAGTCACACGCAAACCACACATGTTCCAGCTTCTACTTCAAATCCTTCATCATACCAAAGGGCTCTGCCTCCCGAGAATCAGTAGCATTGAATGTTTTGTCAAGATGATAAAAAGATCAATGGTAGAGGTAGTTTGAGGATTTATAGAATAAATTGAATTTTTTTTTCAGAATGAATAGCTTCCTAGTAACATCGTTTCATATTTGGAAAACAATTTGGATTAGTTTCCAAGGTTAAAGAAAATAAACAAGGAAGGAGATGATTATCTTCAAAATTATTTCCCCTTTCATAAAATTTTGGGGCATCATATTCAAGATCTTTTTTAAGACCACATGCAAAAGATTTTAGACTCTATATAAGAGAAACTAAAATGTTCATTAGCCTAGGTAGTATGTCTTACTTCTACAGACCCAGATAGATAAGGTGAGTGGCATGAAGTCAAAAACAAAAAATGCAAGGAAATATGATGATTTAATGGTAAGGAAAATGATCAACCGAACTAATTACATTCTAAGAACATAGTCAAAACATATGATTGAGTCTTCTTTTACTTTTGTCACAAAAAAGCAATCTTCATCAAAAGATCAACCCTCTAAAGGCCAATCATTTTAGAAGCGACGTAATGAGAAAGATAAAGATAAGTCAGAAGAGGATGAGCTCATGTCAAGGACAATTTTTCCTTGACTTTATCCAATTTATTTCCATATACTTAAAAATAATTTGCACTGCCCCACCAAACAGAACAACCAAAACTAACCTATAAATCTGAATCTTCATCAGATGAATAATTAATCTTTGGATGCATTAATGTCATACACTTAACAAATACCTATGAAAATGATGATCTTGATTATGAGGATTCTTAATAATCTATACTTAACTGGAGAAATAGAGGAAGAATCCATGTTTGAGGATATTGAGGAATACGTGGGTATTTTAGAAACCACTATTTTAACTCTACCCCTGATCAAATCATATTTGCAGAGGAAAATCGTGAAATATCCTTTCAGCGGTCTCGAAAAGAACAAGGAAATTATCCCGCACTTGATAGGATCAGTTATGACATGATTAATTTGGAGGACCGATTAGAAGTTACACCGTAATTATCTCCAAAAGTAGATAGACCTGATCAGTCTAATATAGCACAAGTAGAAGTTCTTCTAGCTTATTCACTAACACATGGAACATCTACATCAGGAGCATCAACTTACAAGGCGCCCGTAAAAATGTCTCTCTATGCTAGAAAATCCAGACCCTTAGACAAAAAGTTTGATTTTTTGAAATATATATCCCAAGTATCAGAAAATTTTTCGATCATGTATTCCTTGAATTTTTCAAAAGATATTCGAGAAGAACTTATTGAGGCTTTTTCAGCTCCTCAACAGTTTGAAACATAAGTTGTTTCTTCTAAAGTTTATTGTATAGAAAATGATCCTATAAAATGTCATACGGACATTTCTTATATAGATAAAAATGAGGATGATGTTGTACATGGAAACATCAGTACCTCATATCTATCTGGTTGGGTTAATGATATAGACATATGCCGAGCCTTTATTGATAATGGTTCATCAATCAACATGATTCCCATTTTTTCCCTTCGTCGATTGGGCATCACTGAATCTAACTTATCTTCTTCCAGTTTGATGTTTGATTATTATGAATAGAATGAACAAGAACCTCTAGGTATGATTACAATCAGAACATAGTTTTGGGGATCTTATGTCTAATTAATATTTCATGGTTTCCCATCAGGACACAGCCTTCACCGTTATTGCATTGAAGTCCTTTCCTACATCAACATGCAGCCACACCATCATCATATCACCAGTATCTCAAGTATTAAATCAATGGCAAAATTGGGACATTTTATTATGACAAGGATTCATTAAATTTTTGTGAATATCAGAATATTGAAGTAGAACATTTTCGCACAAAGGGAACGAGGCACATTACCCAAGAGGTAACGATAATCAATGCTCCGAATGGCATGGAAAAGATCTCAGATAAAATATTGAAGCATCTGAGTATAGATTATAATGATTCATATCAGTAAAATTGAAAGGAATGTCCCAGATCAAAACTCTCATCCAATTACTTTGATATTTTCAATTATGATAATTGATTCTGGCAACATGGGATAAATTGTGGATTTACTAAGCAATGGTGGAAGCTTAAATGGTGATGTCTTCAATTCATCCATCGAACATCTGCAATTACTTGCTTCATCAATCAGACTAGAAGAATTTGTCACAATATAAGTGGAATACAAGTGTGTTGATTCCCAACCCATCACCTTCTATTCAATGCTCCAGTAAGACCCTTCATCATCGGTATGGTCAGAAATGGTTTCCTTTTCTCTAGGATGATTGAATACTAACTCCTACCCTATCTCTGAATGTTTTTGTTCACCAACTACTATTCAAGTAGACACAGAATAAGTGACATGTAATGAATAATAATAAGTTATCAGGGACACTCCTATATCATTTTAGGAAGGTGTCTCCACCACTGTAGATGAGCTCAGAGAAGGAAATTTTGGTAGAGAAGAAGATTCACATCCCACTCTAATTAGTGCAGCCACGACTTTTGAAGGGAAATATATATAAGCATCATTTCTAAAGAAACATCGAGATATATTTTCTTGTACCTATTCAAAAAATTTAGGTCTTAATCCCAATGTATCCACTCATCCCTAGGGTGTTCTAGAAAAGCATCGAGGTTTCAAACAGGAAGAAAAAAGAACACACCTCACTCATCCTTCTAAAAATAAATTTGAAGTCGATAAGATTATCAAGGAAAACTTTTTCAAGGAGGTGTTATATCCAAAATTTCTGGAAAACATTGTCCCATTGAAAAATAATAACGGGTAAATCATATTATTCATTGATTTCAGAGGTCTTAATCAGTATTGTCCCAAATATGAATTTCTTGTTCCGATCACATAACATTTAATTGATGCAACATCCGACTATGAAGCTCTCTCCTTCATGGACGACTACTCTGGGTACAATAAAATCCAAATGGCCTTAGAGGATGATGAGTCTATAGCCTTTAAATCCCCTTAATGATTGTTTTTCTATTTGGAAATGTCAATTGGCTAAAAGAATATAGGTGAAACGTATCGACACAACATGCACCATATCTTTAAACCCTTCTTAGGATTCTTTTTCGAATTTTATGTGGATGATATGGTTGTTAAATTCTGACTATGTTTTGATCACATAACATATTTGGAGACCATATTCAATAAAATTTGGCAACATAATTGGAATATGAATGCCTTCAAATGTGATTTTGGGGTAACCTCAAGAAAAATTCCACAGCATCATTGTATGCCACTGTGGCATTGAAGTTAACAATGAGAAGGAAAAATCAATCCTCAGCATGTAACCTCCATGAAATTTGATGAAATTAAGTGGACTCAAATAAGACTTGGCCTATGTTTGGTGCATTATCACCAATTTCACTGGAAAATGTTTACCCTTCACTAGATTAATGATGAATGGAGTCATCGATCAATGGACCAAAGCCTACCAAGAGTCATTTTATACCCTAAAAAATATCTATTGAGTCTGCCAGTATTAATGCCACCTATTTAAGTAAATACACGTATTCTCTATGTTAAAATATTATAGTGATCACTGGGTGCATTCCATGCTCAAAAGAATGATGATGGGAATGAAAATAGACACTATTAGAAAGAAGTCTATACCAACGGTTTTGGGCAAAACATTGCTATAGTTCACTTATATGGACTAATACTAATGGATTGGCCAAAACCGTTAGTATATTTCACTAATTTGGAAATATACATACGGTTTATAAAAAACCATTGGTATAGGGGGACCTATACCAACAGTTTGGAGAAACTGTTGGTATAGGTCACTTATATGGACCTATGCCAATGGTTTTGTCCAAACCATTGGTATATGTCCATACTAGAGACCCTATACCAACGATTTTCCCCAAACCATTGGTATAGGTCCCCCATATACCAACGTTTTGTCCAAAACCATTGGTATAGGTCCCAAAATCAAAGAATTTATACCAATGGATCTCAAAACCATTGGTATAGGTCTATACCATTGGTTTTGAGAACTTTTGGTATAGTTGCATGTATATTATATGGAATATCTATATAGGGAACATTAAATAAATAAAAATTTATAATATTTATGATAATACATATATATATATATATATGGAATTATGTTCACAAAATTCATGTTTGGTTATTTGTTAGGTCGTTCAATCATAAACCGAAGGTATTGGGTTAAAAACCAACATAATGCTTTTTTTTGAAATACATATACCAATAGTTTTATGGAACCATTGGTATAGATTTTTCATATTACATATAAAAATGGTTTTGAAAAACATTGTTATAGGTCTATACCAATGGTTTCTCCAAAACTGTTTGTATAGACCTAAACTTATAGCTTACAATCCAATGGTTCCCTAAACCGTAGGTATAGTATATACCAACTGTTCTCCAAATCATTGGTATAGGATATACCAATGGTTTTCATGCCTATACCAAGGGTTTCAAACCATTTGTATAGGGTATTTTTCTAGTAGTGAGCCTTTAATATCTTAGTCCAACTATTTTTAACATAGAGACTCGCTATTCATGTATCAAAAAATTCGACAATGCATTAATCATTATAGTTCAAAAATTGAGGCACTACCTGCAACATCACGATGTCCAATTGGTTTCTCGTAATAACCCTCCCAAATTTATCCTCAGCCATCCTATGCTTACAGAATTTTTGGCATAGTAGGAAGTTACGTTTCAATAGTTTGATATCAAGTTTGTGCCTCAGAAAGAAATAAAACACCAATCCTTGGTAGACTTCCCTGTTGAGGAAACAGCTACATAAGATACCTATTTGAATACTGAACTTCTCAATGAATAGTTCTTCTCTATTCAAGATAGTCCCCAGACATGGGAAATGTACATTTATAGTGATTCCATAAATCCAATGGGAAAAAGAATGGAAAACCCTAAACTCAACAATGTTGGGTTACAAATTGTACATATCTCCCTAGAAAAGGAAGTGTTTTAATATTCTTTCCTTTTGACAGAAGGTGGTACCCACAAAGGAAAAATATCAAGCTCTCATCGTAGGCCTGGAATTAACGTCCCAAGAAAAAGTAAAACATGTGAAAATGAAAGGTGATTCAGAGTTAGTAATCAAGAAAATCAATGAGGATTATGCAATCAAAAAAGATGAGTTAATCCATTTATGTGATTATGTCAGATGGTTAATGGAAGAATTTCCCTCAAATCCAACATTGTCTTATGTCCCATGATCACCAAATGAATACACTGATGCATTGTCTAATGCATCCAAAACCCTAGAACATCCAAACTCAGATGAGAAAATCATCAGTATTTCCAATAATTGTGTGGTTTCAACTTTAGTTCATACTAGAATGGAGGAAATTAAGTAAATTAGACTCATTTTCAAGCAATATGATCATACCATGGGATGGATGACATCCATCATAGAATAAATTAAAAATGGTGTATTTCTCCCAAATAGAGTTGAGAATGAATATATCTAATGAAGAGTGGCCAATTTTACTCTTTATGATTGTCCAAATCACCAGAAGATATTATACATATGAGGGTTTAATGTAATCCTCATTAGGTGTATTGACGGAGAATAAAATGAAGCTTTCATGAAAGATATACATGAAGGAGTATAGGTTGCTCCCTAGTCTGGAATAAGATTTTCATTCAAATCAAAAGTCTTGGATACTCCTATCCTTCATAGATGTAGGATTGCATATATTTCACCAAGAAATGTCATTCCTTCCAAGTTCATGCTTACATCATTCCTCAACCCATTAAGGTTCTACATTCAGCTAAATAATCCTTTCTATTTTCAATATGGGGAATGGATGTAATTGGACCATAACCTTTAGATGTGGCTAAGTAGTTTGAGTACATTCTTACTGCTACTGATTTATTCTAAAAATGTGTTGAGGAAATACCTCTCAAATAATTCAGAGGCAAAAGCATTGTTAGATTTTTCAATGAAAATATCATTACAAGATTTCGGGTCCCTCAAACTATATTGATGGATAACGGGACCAATATATGTTCTTTGGAAGTGAAGAAGTTATATCAGGAACACAATATCAAATCCAACCATTCATCTTACTATCATTCAGATTCCAATGGATAGATAGAGGTTTTCATCAAAACACTATCAAATATACTTTATAATATGGTGGATATAGATAAGAAATCTTTCCATGACAAACGTTTTCCTGCTTTATGGGATTATCGGAATACTACTTATACTGCCACTCAGAAAACACCATATTCATTGGTGTATGAAATAAACGTTGTTTATCTAATTGAAAATTAATTTCCTTCACTCCGAGTTGAAATTTGTGATCAGTTATCCATCGATGAACAGTCTCAGAAGTGATTTGATGAGTTCAAACAATTAGACAAAAAAAATTGCATACTGTGCATAACGTAGAAGTCAATCTGAATAGAATAGCATGATATTTTAACAATAAATATCTCCTCTACTCATTTCTTCATGGAGAAATTCTATTAGTCTTTAGGACTCCATTGATACCAGGAAAGAAGCCCCCAAATCTTGATCCAAAGTTGGAATAACCATATTCCAATAATAAATTCTACTCAAATAGAGCTTATTCTATAATCACAATACATAGATATCTTATTATAACTCTAAACAAAGTCAAATTATTGAAAAGTTATTTTGTAATTGCACATAGACATATGTCCTTACTCCCTGACTCTATAATGAACAGCATAGAGTCCTAGTTTCAAGACATTAGAATGAGTAACAACCATAAGCATCCATGTTGCAGTACATTAAAATGTGTCGAATCATTATCATTTTTGAAAAAAATTAACCTTCATGACATCATTTTTCATTGCTACACGACATTAAACTCTACGGTTAATGTCTTCGTTGTTTGACCATAAGAGATTCCACGTGCAAGAATTACATACATCTCCGTATTGGAACATGAGTTCCATTTCTCCCTATGATTGAATCATATTTTCATAGACATCTCATTTCACGAACTACTTTTGGTTTGATTCTCTGTCCAATGGGATACGTTGAGATTCCCAGATCTCCAATATTGGCCACAAGATCTACCAATTTACCCCATTTCTCCTCCTGTATATGATTCATATCTCTACAGAGTGCTCTTTCAAGATACATAATTTTATCTTCATACCATTTTATGTCTTAAGATTAACCATTATTTTTTCAAATTGTGTTAAAATCCCTTGACTCCCAAATGAATCTCAATTAGTGTGAGAAGAATTATTTCAAGATCTACGTATGGGTTGATTATCATTTTCAATGGGATATGTAGAGATGTTTGGATCTCCGATCATGGGCCCAGCCACCACCAGAAAAAAATCACAACCCCCCTTCATTCCCTATGTATGAATCAAACCTATATAGGGAATGTTTCAAAGAACTACATGTGTATTGATCCTAATACATATGAGATATGTAGTGACACCTATGTTCAATCCTCTAGTCATTCCACAATATTTGTTTTTTTACATTGGAATCAATACATGTCCTCATTTCATGAATCTAAACTACATAGCATAATGTCCTAACAACACAACATTAAAATGCAATGAACCCAAAGAACAACATATGACATGATTCTCATCCTATTGAGATATGTAGTGAATGTTATGCCTTATATCCTAGTCCCATCCCTGGGATAAATTTTTATTTCTCTTCTATATATAATTAACAATCTATGTGGATGTTTTGATTTTTGGTCATCTCTTTAGAGATACCACCAAGGAAAAATGAAATGTACCCATTTTACATACGATTCATATCTATGTAATTGAATCCAAACTCATGGTCAATATTGATTCAAATATTTCTCATGTGTATTGATAATTACCTTATTTCGTATTTTACACTCGTAATGTTTAATATTTTCATCTTTTCATAATCTTTCTTATGGTTTTTGGTGACATAGTTTCTAATATTTTAAAACTCTTTTTCCTGACTATGCAGTACATGCCCCTAGGTGTCCTGGCATAAGTTTCCTACATAATGGGTCTGTCTGTGAAAAGATACCACTATTTGGTTGTGCAGTATATGCCCTAGTTGGCCCTACATAATAAAAATCCCATAACGGGTTTGTCAAATAATGGTAACATCGTTCTTGGTTATCGTGACTTTTGTCCCCATCAAAATATAATGACAATATACAAGAATATGTATCTTAAGTCAGTTGTCCATGTATATGTTTCCCATAACCATTCTCTCTATCTAAAATTTTTCAGGAAATGGTTTATTTATTTACCTCTCCATGTGTTAAAATTAATATTAAGAAACCTTAAATCATTTGACCACATATCACTTACTATTTCCATTGTAGTCCTAGTCATATGGCCTAAAACTATGAACACCATACTTGATTGGTTTTTGGAAGACCTTCATAAGAAATCTTATTTCTATGATTCTTTGAAAATCGTGATTGGAAATACACTTTCCATATTCAGGCACCATTCTCTATTAATCGAACTATGTGCTATATAAAATCTGAATCTCCATAAACTTTCTTCTTCTTTTAGCAAAAAAATGTAAGAAAAATTTAATCTCTTTTACCTGACTATACAGTACGTGCCCCTAGGTGGCCATGCATAAGACTCCTACATAAAGGGTATGCCAGGAAAAAGATACTGCTATTTGGATATGCATCATATTCTCTAGTTTTCCCTAAAAAATACAACCCCATAACAATTTCATAAAATAATGGTGACTTCGTTCTTAGAAAAAACCTCCTCTAATTACTTTTTCCTATTTCCTGTATCATTCATCAGATTTTTAAATTTCTGGATCATGGTTTACAATTCTTCCCTTCTGTACATGAATGTGGAAGTATGTTTCTAAAAAGCATTTCAAGAAATGGGAGAGTCTCAAACATTTGGTCAAAGTAGAAGACCTTAAATTAAATCTATATAATTTCCTCACTTACTTAATTGAAAAAACATTATACAATGTCCTCACTGTATGACATAAAATTTAATAGTACAATGTCGTCACTGCATGACTTAAAACTAAACTGTACTATGTGCTCATTACATGACGTTAAAATTGAATTACATGATATTAGAAATGACTTTTTTGACATATTTTATCCATTCCTCACACACAAAATTTGTGTAGAGGTGGTTTTCCCATTCATGACACATTTCGGTATAGATAAACCATTATTCTCAAAATCCATTTCCTTTGAAATGCCACCCAATGTGGTCTTGAGTCACCCAAATCTTATTTTCCCCTGTGTATCAAAAATAAAATGTAAAATTCTCTAAAAGCTATTTTTCATGACTGTGCACTACGTGACCCTAGAGGCCTTGCATATATTTTTCCTACATAACGGGCTTGACAGTCAAAATATTCCACTATTAGACTATGCAAGATATTCTCTAGCTATTCCTGCATAACACAACCCCCATAATGGTTTCTTCAAAATAATGGTAACATTGTTCTTGGAAAATAACATCGTTATGTTTATATAAGTTTTAGATTTGGTGGTTATAAAAATCATGACTCAATATTCCCCTAGAGAAGTATTTAATGAATATTAGAGTAATTATTAACAACTGATCCTTGTTTGGGATATAATTTCAAATTTTATGTTGAATGTTATTTGACCTTAAACATTATCCCTTTTAGTATCACATGCATGGATCCAAACATCCAATAACGAAGAGACATAGTATTCACCAGATTGAAAACCTGTAATGGGAACTAAAAAAAAGATCATGTAACATCTCACTAGACCATTATTTGGTATGGTTTATGGAATATTGAGAAATAAAAAGTCAAAAGATACAATTTTTTAGGGTAATTTATGTGACCCAAGTAAAAAAATCAAATAATTATCACTAGGCTCTATGAATTATGAAAAAATTAGAGCATCCTTTGAAACATGAAGTGGATCTATATCTAAAAAATGATGTTGAAATGCCAAAAAGCACCCTGCATTTACCTTAGAACAATATTTTTTTCATTTAGAACAAATCAAATTCTAAGGGGGGGCTTTTGTAGACACCATGAAATGTCTTACATGCACTCTTTCGCAAAATGCCTGCAACTGGGTTCAAAATGTTTGTTGTGAGACTCTACATTTTTTGTGGGGGTCAGTGATGGTAGAAAAGGCACTGACCCTAAGGGCCGGGACCACATCCTAGTATTCATCCCAATCAGGGGTGATGGGGCCCAGCCACCATGGTATGGTGAAATTATTTTGGCTACAATATCCAATGTGGTGCCCAAGATACATATGTGCAAACACCTGTGCACCACCATGCTTAAGATGATTGAAGTAATTAGTTTGGATAAGCCCTTGAAGTGTCTCCCCAATCTAGCCAAAACATAGTGGGTGATAAAGGTACTTTTGAAGCACCAATCTGGAGCACAATCCACATGTGCTCCCAATCTTCTTTCGTCCGGGGTCCTATTTTTTCCTTTAAATAAACCCCTGGAGCCTTCATTTGTATAGAAAAAAAAACTCAGAAGCTGAATGGAAACTCTAGTCACCCAAGTGATTCTCTCATGTCTTATAAAAACATCAAGGTAGTTCTTTCCCACCTAGAGTATAAGAATTAATGGATGATCAAAGGATTTAAGACCCTTTTGTGTTTGAAATCCATAACACATGCACACCTAAATCACCCAACCTCCCTAAATTAGAAAAACATGTGATCCACCCATTCCTCATAAGGGAACTTGAGCACCCCAATTCCAAGAACACCTGTGAATGCTCTTGAAGTATCGAGTCAAGTCTCTCCCAAGTATTAACATCCTAGTTTTTCATTGCTTAATTGAACATTAGGTCTCCTAAGACTAATTGTGCACCCATACTTGCATGCCAGATACGGACTTGGGAACCCATCTTTGACTCACCTAATACCTTCAGTCCATAAGCCTTTCATCAACCCTTCTTCAAATCCATTCATGGAAACTCTTCATCTTAATTAGCCCCCTTTTCTAAAATGGATTATTCGGAAGCATCCACCAAAAATTTATTATTCATCAAAACATTTGGAATGGTGTAATAGTTTGTCTTCTATTTGGGTTTGTGTTTCTGTATTCAGATGTTTCCCAAAAAAAAATTCCATGGGGTTTTGATTCATAGAGGGTTTATATGTTTGTATATTCATATTCACAAAGACCAATCTACTAAGAATAGTGTTTGGGAGATCTTGTTTTGGATTATTAGGGTTTGGGTTATGTCCTCCCCTACTCGTCTCTAAAACACGGAACCTCATATATCTAGTAGGGAAGGTTTGTTTCACACATACATTTCCTTTTGGAAAAGTGAAATGTCCCCCTCCCCTAAGAAGAACAATTTTAAATAATCCATCCTAGTCTAATCCCATAACCATTCAAGTAGGAGTTTTCATTCATTCTCTTCTCTACATCCTTCACCATCACTCTTTCCTTACATTGGACCCTTGTCTAATGTGAAGTGATTTGAGGAATGTCTCATCACCTCACTCTATTCATTGGTCACCTGGGCCTCTTACACTATCACTGCCATAGGTAGGTCCTATTCCACTAGTAGAGGATGAAATGTGTGGGTGCCTTTTTGAATCTTTCATATCATGTTGTTTCTCACACCGAGCATGACTCACATGGGTTTAGATATTTTTGATCATCAAAATGTCTACATAATCTCTAATCTATTGCACTATGAGAACTCTGATTATGACTATAATTGGGATATGTAGGAATCTTTCCTATGGCCTGAGCCTCATCTCATTTCATCGATAAATGGGAATCCTCTTTTAGGCGTAAGTCCCAAATTAATACCCCCAAATCAACATTGCATCCTTTTCAAGAAGGTATCCCAAACATAATTTTCTCAAATGACTATACTCTCTTATGACACCCTCTAAACCATGTGGTCTTTGATACCCATTAAAATTGGATATGTAGGAGGCCACTCTGAGGTTCAAACCCGAAACTTCAAATAAACCATATTATTCTGGCTCCAAATTACAAAAAGGTTACAATATTACATGGAAACCCATTTTCTTTCTTAGTTCCATATGATTCATAGGCATAAGTCTCACACCAAACCTTGTCTAATCAACTTTCAAATAGATGTCCTTCCCACATGACATTAAACTTTACAACTAGGTCCATATCACATGACATTAAAAGGTATTATGTGTCCTAATAAGAAGAATCAAACTATGAGGGTTTTGATTCTATTCACAAGGAGACGTAGGTTGCCCATTTATGGGTATGATCCCAACATTAAAAAAACCATTATCTACGTGAAAAAATAAATTTCAGATTGAACCACTTAGTGGATAAAAAACTAAAATCATCATAATGATTGTTAAAAGAATATTTTAATAGTATATAAGAGGATTCCATCGATGGATTACCCAGAATACATACAGATTTCTCTACTATTAAAGAACCTCAAATATATACGAATGATTATAAAATTAACACATGATAATAATTGATTAAAAATTACAAGGGAAACCTCTTTAATACTTTGATAATTAATAAGGATTCATTAAAATATCTGAAATTTATAAGAGAGTCCCAGAGAAGGCAATAATTACCCCCTAAAGGGTGTGATGATTCCAACCTCCCATCCTCTCGGACAATGCATGTTCTTGAGTATTGTAAGTTCAAACTCAACAAACGCTTACCTTTGGAAAGCATGTCCCTTCTGGATAATGAACTTTTTAATGATTCATTTTCCATAAATAAATCCAATGGGAACCACCATGAAGTAGTGATTCCTAACTAGAACACACGTTCTAAGGAACTATGAAACAGAAAAAACATTGGTTCTTCACTATAACTTGTTCCAAAAACTTGTAATCAATGCATAGATGAATATTAATATATACCTTATTAGAAAACAACACAGGTGAATAATATGGTTAATTACCTAGCCTTATGAATTATTCCTCTTCATGTCATCAATTATAAAAATTGATCTCCATCATCATAGTTGTTGAAATATGATACAGAGATATAAAAATCATATATACATTTGGAATGAGCTCAATCGTAGCTTAATGTTTCAATATTTCAATGTCTATATTATATAAATTATTTTGAAAAACATTCTACCCATTATTAAATATCTGGAGTGCCTTCGATGATATAGAATGAGAAAGAATGATGGAGTTGAAAATCATCACACCTTCAACCATAGTTATGAACTTCTATTCATATCAAATGAAATAAAAAAAGGACATTCAGTTGAAGCATCCCTGCTATCTATACCATCTACAAGTTATGGGAGGAATATCCAATACATTATCCAACACATACAGTGGTAATACTAAAACCTCCATCCTTATGGAATAGTTTGTCATCGCTCCCGTGTAGTTCTATAAACTATAGCAATGAAGAATATTTTTTAAGGAAAAATAAACACATTAGAAATGAATCATATTTGTTAACACAAACCTTAATTAGTCTATGGGATCACATAAGGTTTATCCTAACTATCCCATGAGAACAAACATGGTTTTCCTAGAAATATTCCCTTAACTAAAGGTATACCCCTCCTAGTATGAACCATTTCTTTCTTCCTATCATGTTGGTCACAGTCATCATATATATACTAACAAAATAGAATAATCAGTTCAGCTAAATAATTCCAATTAATATAGATCACATAAACAAGAAATACATATATATCACACAATAGAAACTATGAAAAATAGATAGTACAAAACTATCGGAAAAAAATCCCCCAAAATTTCCACTTGGTATTTTTTGGTGTGGTTGAGTTTTTTGAAAAATCCAAATGATCAAAAATGAGTATGGATGGTGTTTTTTGAAGACATGTTCTTATGTTCGTGTAGTTTCCCAGTGTTTACCAAATTTTTGGTCCTCACAATCAGGAGTTTCATGTTGGAAAAAGAAATATTTTTTCCTACGAGTGAATGGTGTGAAAAAAAATTAAGAAAACTGGAAAAAAGGGTGAGAACCATGTACCATAATTCATGTACTATGTACTATGTTCTGGGATGGGTACGTGGAGTAGTGGGAACGGTATGACGGAGTGGTTTGCGAAACCAAAAACAGATTGTGGCAACAGGTCATGCAGTATGCTGATGGGTTGAAGTCAGCAGAGGAAATCAACCATGTTGGATCGAAGACAGTATGTAGAGTAGGTTTGAAAATTATTTCATAGGTGGCTTGCAGTTCGCGGCAGCAGAAGGATCGGTATGCAGCGAAGGCTGAATCCAATATTTGATAAATCTCATATTATAGGAATATGCGAATATATTTTTCCAATATAAGAATCACTAATATCACTGATTAATATATATATCTAATATCATTAGAGGACATATTTTTGATCTGGAAATTCGGCAAATTCTGAAGGTGGTTCACGAAGGATAATTCTGCGACAGCAGATGTGGTTCGTGTGGATGAAATTATGCTGAAGGATTTGAGCGAAAAGCTATATATCGTATAAGAAACAGTACCCTAAGAAGAATTTATGGTTAATGGAAAGAGATTACTTGGTATGTAGAGGAGGAATATTTGATTTGTGAGATAGACAATTTCGAAAGCGGTATGCGGAGGGGGAGCTCCGATACGCTCAGGTGAAGAGTGTCTGTGAACAGTGAACAGTTCACAGAAAAAGGGTTGTTCACATAGATATAATGAAGGAAAAAGTATATGGAGATGATAATGGTTCGTGAATAAAATAGGTTTGCGGAAGAGGAAGTAGTACACAGAGTAGGTGGTTCCCATACCTTTCCTAGTACATAGTACGTAGAAGAGTCAGGTGGTTTGTGAAACACACAAGGGGGCTAGTGAAAGCTTCAAATCAGTTTGCGAATGTATTTTCTGGTACCTATCAGTACTCAGGGAAGTACAATTCATATATGGGTGAAAAAGGGACTTCAACGAAGCATCTACTAATCCTTGAGGATACAGAAATTCATGAAAATGAAGGTACCTAGATGTCCATAAACTATGTTTGACCTACAAGTCTATAAATTATTTGTGGATTATTTTTCCAAGGTAGTAAGCACCGGAAGAGGATGATGGTGAACCTTTCCACTAGTAGTGATCCAAAGAAAGAGGCATAGGAAGTGACCCTTTGGAATGCATTGAGCAGAACCTAAACTTCGTAATGGTAGTGAGCTTCGACATAGAATATCCAACCCAAACAATGTATTCATTATTGGAAGTGATCCTTAGTGAATTTGGCACATAGAAACATTAACGTTGTATGCTTCTTAGACATATCCTAGTGAGGGTAAACAATGTAAAAATAATTGTGTCTAATGCATGATTTCATATCTATTCATATATTTCTACGGGAGGAAGAGATAATTTATTTTTCTCTAACAAAGAAAGAAAATACAAATGGTAGAATGTTTTAATTTGTCATACCTTGATTCACAACATCTCAAGGTATTTGACCTAGTGGACCTTACAATTGGTATCAAAGTGAAGGTTTATTTTTTCAGTATTTGTGTGCACCAACATGGTTCAGACAATTTTTGAAGTTAAGGATTCATTCTACTCTTATATTGGGGTGACCTAGTGAAGAGAAGAACAATAAAGAAGAAGCATAATTCATGTGGTATTCCTCATTGTAGATGTTTATAAGGAAATAGTGTGATTGAGTTTAAAGAATCCAATAGTTTTCTAAAGAATTATTTGGGTGAATCAGACATGTAAAAGATAGAATCACTCAATGATGTTGCAAGAATGAGTGATGAACTTCACGTACCAATTGATGATGAAACTATTGATGATGAAAAAACTCCAAGAATACCAGAAGAGGATGTTCTCCCTAAAATAAAGTAATTGGATTAGAAATTTGGTGAATAAATTAAATCTACTGATATACTGATCCAAGAACAATAGATTGAGGTCAACAAGGTAAGAGTCTTACCTCAAAGGCTAATTGATGTGGCCTCTTAACTTAGGGAGATGAATGATTCTCAAGGTGAAGAGCTGAAAAAGTTTTCTTCAAATATAGAAAAACTCAAAGCAGATAACAAGGGAAATAATATAAACTCAGAAGAAATTTAGAATCTTAAATCTCTAAATGATGATCTTTCTACACAACTATCTGAAAAAGATTAGGAAATAAAAAGGATAAAATAGGATAATTCGTGCTTTTTTGATTCAACTTCTCACAAAAAATTGAAAGTAATGAAGCAAAGTGATATGGTGGATAAGCTCACACGTGAATCAGAAGATGAGATCAGTAGAGGGAATAATCTCAAGATAATACTTAATACTCAAGAAGAATCATGGGATATTAAAATTCATCAATTAGAAGAATATTTAGAATTAGTGAAGGAATAATGGATAGATCCAATGTCAAAAGGCCTACAATAGAGGATGAATTGCAATTACTATTTGATTATCCTTTGGTAGGTGATGATGAAATGAAATGAAAATATTTTATTTCAATGGAGAAATAAGATCATGTATTCTAATCTCAAAGGATATGCAGTTTTAGAAAAACAGGCATTGGATTTGATGAATTCCCTTATATGGATGAGAGGATGAAAGCTGTAAAAAGATCCAGAGATAAGAAAAATCGTGCAGGTTCTGGGGACAGACCTAAAAAGGATTTTGTAGGAAGTATCAAAAGTATATGTTATTTCTATAGAATTCACGGTCATAATTCATGTTTTTTCGTTGAGGGGTTTGAATACATTTCATGTTTTAAACATATAAATTTCACAAAATCTATGAATTCAGAAAGAAGATTCTCTCAAAAGAAAGCATTAGTCAGATGCTATTATTGTGGAAGTTTGTTAGAAATCTGAAGATCGCAATGTTAGAAGAAGATATAATTTTTCACCAATATATCAGCTAATAAATGATGAAATGAGGTATTCCATTAATGGAATATGTTTTATAACTTTTGTTCATGGACATTTGGAATGGCATTGCAGCTAGAAGAAAGAGAGAAAGGAAACTGAACCCAAAAAAAGATTCCTGAGTCCAGTAATGTATAATGACAAATCATACACTAGAAGACAAAGTGGTATAATGAAGAAAAGAATTTTAGCCTTAAGGGGATCATGACAACATAAACAAATTTAAAAGAATAGAGGAGACACGTCATCTGTGAGTAAGAAGAATGTACGCTCAGTAGAGGAAACACCACTAGCACAAAACAGTTTGGGGAATCAGTTATCTAATAATAGAAAAATGAACAAAGAATGAATTGAGAAATTCACATGTCATATACCACAATAATATGTAGAGGAAATAGGAAGATCCTTAATTTGAGGAAGTAGAAAGGGAAGATTACAAGAAGAGAGATTCTTACTCGGTGAAGAAATAAAGGGATGTGGCAGATTGGTGGAACATCAAAGAAGGAAATGTGTACCAATGGGTTGAAACCCAAAATTGTGATAAAGATCAATTCTAAAGAATCTACTTATCAGAAAAAGATATAGCATATGGGTAATTAATTCTTAGTCATACAGCCATAATAGTTGAATTTGGCTAGACAGTTGGAGTAGGAAGGGAAGGAGTGTGATGTTCTGCAAGAAAACAAATCAATGGTTTGACCCATGAGGGTCAACCAAAATCCTTATGTTAAGGATTCCATAATTAACCCTCTCTCTATGTATCTATATGATGTTAAATTATGATTCATTTTTTTTTCTGGTTTTAGGGAAATATTATTCAAGGGGAAGTCACATTGAATGATGCAAAGACACAAAGTCATGCACTCTAGACTTTCAATTGATGAAAATATGATACCAGAGACGATGAAGAAAGGATGAAACTGTGAATAATATAATGTTATTGTGTTATTAAATTTATCTCTTGTTTTATACATCATGTTATGACAAAGTAGGTTTAGAGGTCGTGTTGATGGATTAATGCCAAGTATTAGACCAGACTGAATGATGCAGGAGGAGTAGAATGTCTATGGGTTTAAACAGTTTGCCCAATAGTAGGAACAGGTGGACATCATAGGGGGGTAATTATATCTCTTAATCATATGAAATTTCTCAAAGGAATATAATGGATGATGAAATTACATGAGAAGATAATAAATTTAATAATTTAAGTTCACATATAATATCAATGTCTACCCAGAGACCGGTGAGAAAAAATGAAATTGAAAGGCAGAACATAATTGGTGATCAGGCAACACAATTGCAAATAAGGAGGATGAAATCTATATAGAAAGCATCATACTTATAAGTTGTTGAGACTAAATTCTTTGATGAAGCGTATAAATATTATAATTAGGTTTAGTAAATGAATTAAGAGCTTGAACAAGTTCATAAAAATCAGACATGGGAAATTGTTTTGAAATCAGAAGAAAATAATTTCATCGAGACAAAATGGATCGTTCAGAACTAAGTCAAACGATGATGTGGCTGGTTTATGTTAATGGAATAATATTTTGTGGATCAGATCAAGAACAATGTAGAATATTTTCAGAATTCATGAAAAGTATGCTTGAAATGTCGATGATTGGTGAGATGACACTTTTTGGATTAAAAGTGATGCAAGGAAGGAATGTAACTTTTATTTCACAATCTAAATATGCCATAGATATTTTAAAAATGTTTTGAATGGATAATTCCAAAGAGATGAAGACTCCATTTTCAACCTGGATGAAACTATCACAAGATAATGAAGGCAAGGCAGTTAATATCACTGAATATAGGAAAATAATTGGAATTCTGTTGTACCTGACAACGATAAAGAATGATATTTTATTTTCCACATGTCAAGAAGGGGTGTGGAAAAGCGGTCCCAAGGAGGCCCACATGATTGTAGTAAAAATAATTAGTTTTTATATCAAGGGAAGAGTGGATTTTTCTCTAATGTATAATGATAAATTGTTTCTACAGTTATTGAGGTATAAAAATGTGGATTGGGTTGGTTTAACATATTATAGGAAATCAACATCAAGAGGTGCATTTTACCTTGGAAGATTGTGTATTTATTGCTTAATCAAGAAACAAGATCACATTTTATTGAGCACCACATAATCTGAATATATTGAAACTACTCAAGCCTGCATGTATATATTGTGGATGAAGCAGTAGCTTGACAATATGGGAATTTAAGTGAAATATATTATCAAAATCCATTGTGATAATTTAAGTACAATAAATCTGAGAAAACATCTTGTCCATCACTCAAGGAAAACTATCATTGAAATAAAATATCATTTTATCTGGGAGAAAGTGGAGCAAGGTCTTGTGAAGTTGGAGTATGTGCCTATAGAACAATAGATCTCATACATTTTTACAATGGCCTTACCAAAAGAAGCATTTGAAAGGCATTGACTGGTTGTTGGAGTCTAGTTAAATCCCCACACTGGAAAAAGCGTCAATGTGGGCACCCCCTCTCCCTAATGTTTGATGTGTTTTTCCATAATATGAATATATGTGTTCCTTAGCCTATTGTAGAAATCCTTGAATTTCCCTTTGAGTTCTTTGACAAAGGGGAATAAAGTGTGACTATTCTAGGGGAGAAAAAATGGGGAGAAGCTAGTGGAAAAGCGAGATAGGGGGAGTTGAAGCTGATCTGAAGCTATTTGGAAGAGCTATAAGATAGGGGAGTATAAAATCCGACAATTCTAGAAGTTAATGATCAATGATTAGATATCATGATGTCTAAGGTTCATGATGAAAGCAGTTCATTGGTGTCAGTGTATCAAATGGTATTCGTAATTTTTGATTAGAAATTAAGTGATTCGTTGATGAACCTTTCATCATACTCTTGATTCTCAAGCTGAGCATGGTCTATGTGGGATTATTGTATGTGTTGAGTAAATCCTTTGTTGCTATTTTAATCTCATGAAGTGAATGGTTGTTTAAGATGGAAATAGATTTAATGAGTTATCAAAACATGAAGTGTTTTTATGACAAGAGTTGTTAACAAACCCAAAGGGGGAGATTGTTCGGAAAAAATTCCCAAAATGTATTCTCAGTATGTTTTGGGTGTGGTTATGTTTGTCGAAAAATCCAGATTAACGCAAATGAGTGTGGTTTTTGTTTTTTGAATATATGTTCTTAAGGTGGCACAATTTCCTAGTGATTACCAAATATTTGGGCCTGAAAATCGTGAGTTTGATGTTGCAAAAGGAAGGATTTTATCATAGGAGTGAGTTGTATGAATAACATTTAAGAAAACTAGAAATGTGTGATAAATGCATACCATAATTCATAGAACTCATACCATGTTTTGGGAATGGTACACGAAGCAGTGAGAATGGTACTCCGGATTGGTTTGTGAATCCAAAAAATAGTTCATGGAAGAAGGTGATGTAGTACGTGGATGAGATGAAGTCTGTGGAGGAGATCTCCTGTGTGTGAGAAATGGTGGTACGCAAATCACATATGAAAAATGGTTCGCAGGTGTCTTGAAGTTTGTAGTGGTAGAAGTATTGGTATGTGGTGGAGGTTAAATAGATGATTTGATAAATATAGGATTAGCGTATTTTGTGGATATCATTTCCTATATAAGAATTTATAATCTCACTAATTACTATAGAGATCGAATATCATTAGTGAACATATTTTTTATCTAGGAATTCAGCAATATCTGAAGGTGGTTCACAAAGGACAATTATACTAAGGTTTAAGTGGTTTACACGGAATAAATTCTGCTGAAGCATTTGAGTGGAAAGCTATAAATCACATAAGACATGGTACACAGAGTTGGAAGTATGGTTTGTGGAAGAAGATGACTCGGTATGTGGAGGAGTAATATCTGGTACATGAGAGAGAGAATTTAGCAAGAGGTATGTGGAGGGGGAGCTCAGGTATGCATATGGGAATAATGTCTGTGAACAAAGAATAGTTCACAGATAGAGGGCAGTTCATAGAGGTAGAACGA
Source organism: Viscum album (assembly GCA_963277665.1). Lineage (NCBI taxonomy): Eukaryota > Viridiplantae > Streptophyta > Magnoliopsida > Santalales > Viscaceae > Viscum > Viscum album. Next base: position 593,498,573 of record OY728159.1, on the reverse strand, counting down.
AGGCAGCGGTATGCGGAGGCGATAACGGTCCATTGACAGAGGAGGTTCATGGAAGAGGAAGTAGTACGCAGAGTATGTGTTCTTCATACTTATCTTGATACACAATACATGTAAGGGGTATGTGGTTCACGAAACACACAAGGAATCTTGAGAAACCTTAAAATCAATTGGCGAAAGTATTTTTTTTATACATAAGAGTACTCGGTAAGGTATAGTTCATCTATATATGAAAAAGGGACTTCAATATAGCATCTACCAAAAGTTGAGGATGCATGTATTTGTGAAAATTAGGGGACTTATATGTCAATAGGCTGTGTTTGACCTACAAGTCTATAATCAATTTGTGCATTTCTTTCTGGGGCAGTGATCATGGGAAGATGAAGATGGTGACCCTTTTCCACCGGTAGTGAGCCAGAGAAAGAAGCATAGGGAGTGACCCTTGGGAATGCCGTGAGAAGACCCTAAATATTATAAAGGTAGTGACCCAGGGCATAGATGATTAAACGCAAATATTGTACTCATTATTGGAAGTGATCCTTAGAGAACTTGGTACATCAGCACGTTGTTCTTTTATGCTTCGTGGACGTAGCCCAGTAAGGGTAAACCAAGTGAAAAATCACTGTATCATGTGCATGATTTCATATATGTTCATATATTGATCTGAGACGAAGAGAGAACTACGTTTTTTCTAACAACGAAATAAGATCTGAACAAGAGAATGTTTTAATTTTTCATACCCTGATTCACCCCCGCCTCTTAGGGTATTCGACCTAGTGGACCTAACCAAAAGATTTAATTTAATTAATGAACTACTATGAAGCACAAAAAATACTATATATATGGAATGTACCTAAGTTCCATAACATGATACATGAACGCACCCAAAACATCATAAATCAAATAAAGATATCATGTGCATCACCCAGAGTGAATCTAATCAATGGTAAGAGTAAAAAATAATTACCCATAGTATGGTAACTCGTAAGTCCACTCTACAAATTTTTCTAGGTACTTAAATAGTCCCCCTTCCAAAGTCCCAACCATCTTATTTCTTGTTTATCATGTCACATCCAAAGGAAAATAGAATAAAAAGTTAGTGAATCTTGATAACACTGATAACATTTTGAAAACACCCCAACCCAAACCACCGAGTCTGAGTCAAATTTCTACATAACATAATGAAATATACAAGTACATCAAAATTCTTGAGTACGGTCTGAGTATAATACTAAATAGGACACCACCAAGGCATTTGTATCCTAATGATCTCAAGTATAAAAGTGTATTTCATAATAATAATAAAGTGTAATGAGAATAGAAACAATAAGTTATAAATTGATCGGGCATGCACTAACCAAGATTCCATGATCACTCAATCATACAAACTTCTGTTCTATTCCAGATGGAAAATAAAGGTGTCAGAATAATCTTGAACTAGACACAAGGCTCATAAATAATGCTACTCAACATCATTTGATCATTCAACACGACATACTCTAGGTTTGAAGAAGTCATGTTCTTGACATTCTCTATGTACCAAAATATACTCTACATTCACTGGGTATTGAGAACATATACATTAGTATCTTTTAAAATCAATTTCAAAACACATCATCCATCAGGCATCATTATATACCTGCCTTGTTCATAGGCCCCAGGTCGCAATCATCGCTATTCATGCACCCTCCACCTCTAAGGGATAAAAAATTCATGATGACCACCTCCTTTGGGATCTATGAACAATGCCACAAAATCACACATAACATGGTGGGATACATTGGAAATCATAACACATCATCATAAGTATTATAGCACAGGCAATACATGTGTTCAATATTGAACATGATTAATAAGCTACAAAGTACTCAAGGAAATAAGTGTCACATGAGGTTCATTGATCCCAACCGAAAACCACATGTGATCATAATATTGCAAGGTCATCAAATATGTCAACATATAAATTATAATAAGGAACCATGTGTGTCAAAATCCCAAAAATGTAAGGAACCTCTTACCTAAAATTCATTAACATCAACAGCAACGATAAACCTCCCAATATGGTTCAAAAACTATAGTGGAAGCCTTCACATTCAAGAATGCATTCTCCAAGGGACTTATTATCATAGTCGTTGATACATCAACCCTTAGGATTCATGAAAGGTCACTAGAAATAGAACCATCTATTTAATTTCAAAATGAAATAAAATATCCCATGTGATGATACTTACCATCTTCTCAATAATTCCTAATTTATCACTACAATATCATATGGAATGATATTCTATTTCTCCTTTATAATTTCTAAATTATCATTTTAGATCAACACATTCTTTAGTAATTGTTCACTCAAGAATAATTGTTTATTTCATAAAAATTTTCCCTTCATAATTATTTACTGATAATTTATTATTAATTAACCTTTTATAAATATATTTTTGTAAATTTATCTTAAATTTTCCATTTATAATTATGATTTTATAATTTCTCATAAATTTTTATTTTATAATAATTGTTTATAATTTATAATAAATTATCCTTTTATAATTATCATCTGATAATTTCAAATAAATTTTCCTCTTATAATTATATTTAGTTAATTTATTACAATCTATCATTTTATAATTATACTTTTATAATTTATCATTAATTAACATTTTGTAATTATATTTTTATAAATTATTATAAATTATCCTTTTACAATTATCTTTTGGAAATTTATCATAAATTATAATTTTGTAATTATATTTTGATAATTTATTATATGTCATACTTTTATAATTACCATATGATAATTTCTAATAAATTATCCTTTTTAATTATATTTTGATAATTTATAATATGTTATCTTTTTATAATTATATTTTGATAATTTCTTAAAAATTTTCTTCTCATAATTATATTATTATAATTTATCATAAACTATAATTTTAAAATTATATTTTGATAAGTTAATATAAATTATCCTTTTATGATTATCTTTTGATAATTTCTCAAAAATTAAGTTTTTATAATTATATTTATGTAAATTATTATAAGTTATCCTTTTATGATTATATTTTTACAATCTCTCATCAATTATTCTTTTATAATTATATTTTTATAAATTTTTAAGAATTATCCTTTCATAATTTTCTTTGCTAATTTCAAAAAAAAATATTTTATAATTATATGTATATAAATAAAAAAATATGATTAGATAATTATAATAGATTATATTTTGATAAAATGATGTTACCATAGCTAGATAATTGATTTTAATTATCCATGATAATTTCAGACTATTAACATGTGACAACTTTTATAAATCATCCATAGATAGTTTAGGTTTTGTCATTTTATATAAAATATATTTTTTTCGAGTTCTAAATAGAAAATTAATAAAGGGTAAAATTATTAATTAAGATAAATAATTAAAACCAAATCACCATATTCATAATGGTCCATGAACTAGATGAGGAGAATAATGGAGCCATGAAAACTGCTTGGAACTAGAAGAATAAAAAATCGATGGAGTCTTCACGAGACACATGTTGAAGACTTACGAGGCTTCTTGAACTCGAACACTTAAATATAGACTCACAACTAAATTTTTATTCTATTTATAACCCCAAAATTTTCATAGGTGTTCTCTAAATTCTGAATCCAATAATTTAATTTTGGAGTAAAGTGAAAATTGGTGGACAAGTCATTCATTTCGCCAATTTAAAGCATTGTCAACATGATTGAGCCAAAATGGTTGACATATAAAGGTTTAAGAAATCAACTGATTAATTAATGGAGTTTTGGGATTTGGAGAAGAATAAACTATGTTATTAATTATTTTTTATTTATTTAATTATAATTACTATAAATATAATAATAATAAATTAACGTTATCTCTGATCTCACAAAACACCCAATGTGCATAAATGTTATATCCCGACTAGGGTAAATGTAATGCTCTGGCCCCAGTTACCCAGATTCAGTGCATTATTTTAATACATTGGCATGATTACAAGGAATCAAGTCCTGAAAGACTGATCTGTTTAGATGTCTTGTAAAATAGATTACATACATGAACATGACATTACACATCAGAAAATAAAACACAACATAAATTATCCTTTGACAATGACATTAATCCCATAGTTTAACCCTTCTTATCAATCATAATACACTTCTTGGAATCCTAGGATAATAAAACATAAGAAAGGGGTGAGCTCAGATGCTCAGTAAGGATAACAATATAGCGGAAACGTTCACAAATAAGCATAAACATTTAAGGCAATGAATAAAACTAAAAAAAATCTTTTATAATTAACCCTCAGCATAATTTGAAAAATATAAATCAAATAATTCAATTTACATATTCATATGGATATTCTACTAGTCAATTAATCAAATTCAATATCAATATCCAATTTCATAATGATTGAATGCATAATGCCAGACATCGTAACCACATAGTCAATGCCTTGTGCCAAGACTAAAAAAAGATTTTTTTTCAAGGCCTTATTCCAAGGCCCTAGATTGTCTCATGGGACCGACTGATGCATAGAGGATCTATAGAAGGCTCCACCCTTCACTTAATAAGTCCAATTAATTCCTCATATGAAAATGTTTAAACATAACATAAACATTCAAATTAAAACTAGCTTCCAAAATGTCAATACATTATCTATAAACCATTAGTGGTATAAAAGAATCTAAAGTAAAACATATAACAAAACCATCAATACAATATGGATGATTTTTATCATAATAAATCATACTCGATCCAAAATAATATCATGTAAAGGATGTTGACATAGTTGAAAATGATAAATAAAACTCTCTAAGAGAAATATACCATTTTCATGAAATCATATAAAAAGTCACATAATTTATAAAAGAAGTTATTTAATAGATATTTTTGAACCAAATTGTCTCATAACGCTTTGAAACTTTTGAAAGTAATTAACAATTTCAAACATTCATGTTAATATAAATAAATCCTTAAAATCATTTTGAAAACATTGACATTAATGAGGAAGGGTTAGAAGAATAAATATTTAAAACATAAAAAATGATATTTTTATTAAAGAGTCCCTTAAAAAAATTTATATTGTTTTCTGAAACATGTACATGGATAATAAATATTTCCCAGTAAAAATATACACATAAACAATCTTGGATAATAATGATTTTGAGGAATTAACCCTTACCTTGCACTTTCCTTTGGTCGAGGGTACGTTTAACCTCTTGTATAATGACCATAGTATGTTATTAAATTATAACAGAACCATATTAATATTTATAATATCACACATGATTCATGTTTCACTTTATACTACCCATTTAATAATGATTTCTATGTTAAATTAACATTTTGGGTAATAATCGCTTTCATTACCGTATGTGTTTTAACTTATTATTATTGATCGTATCATTTAGATAATGGTTTAAATACTTCTAGAATATAAACCTTTATTTATATATCATATATATTTATAATATAAATATGTATAATAGATAGATATATGAAATGGAAGGCACTGTTTATGGAGATGATAGGCAGTACGTACGCATAAACGTTGTTTCCATTTTCATATCGTATTGAACGGAAGTAAGTGAATAAGATATATGTAAGTATATAAATATATATATATATATATATATATTTCAAGTAGCATTATTATTTCATGTATTACATAATTATTAAGAATATATATTTTTATAATCAACGTTGAATGGTGAACGTGGAAATGAATTTCATCACGTCGTGGAGATGGTAATTTGTACGTACGAACGAGTGACAATATCATTATATTGATGGTGAAATAATATTTAATTGGATGGTATATAATATATACAGAATCATAACATGTTATATTTATTATTTACATCAGTTATACACATTACTATACCCATCAAAATAATGAATTGTTCGAATAACAAACTACACCACGACGTGGAGACGGTAAGTCGTACGTATGCACGTATAGTGACGTTTTCTTTTATAGGATGGATAGAATAATGAATATGGTTGTAACATATTTATAATAACATCACATTTTGTAGAGGGTATTGGATTTATTATTTTGGTAAGGAAACAAGCAAGAAAGAGGATGTGTAAGAAGAAAAGAACTTGAAAGAGGGTGGAGAAATTATTACCTCTTCATCAGATGTTTCCTTATGAGTTGATCAAAATATATCCTTAGGTTGGATTTATAATCAAATTAAGGCCTCTAGATCGAATTTGTATATTTTGGGATGAAATTTGGGTCGGGGTTAGATGAGCTAGATGGATTTGGAGGTGTGATTTTGAGGGAATGGGAAGTACCATTTTATAAGAGAGGTGGGGGTCACCTTAGGAAAAGCTTGAAATGTTATTTTATAATAAAATTATTTTATTTTTTAAATGGATAAAAAATGATTTACTTCTAGGATATGGTGGTTATGGGTCTGAAAACTCCAAACCAATTGGTTTTAGACAAGTTTATGTTATCATTTTAACCGTATCATTTAGATTTAACTCTTAGTTAAATAATATATCTTTTTCCGCGACTTCTTGTATTCTTACAATATATGGTTAATAAGATTACTCTAATCTTCCTAGAGAACATCAAGTGGTTCATTAATTATATATATAATTTTATTTATGCCCTTTTTATGTATCATATATTTTTAGAAATATTATATCACCCAATAATATAGTATTTGTTTTTAAAATAAATTTATGTTATTTTTGATACTATTTGGTATTTGTTTTTTGAAAGTAATAAAAACCTTATCAATTCAAAAGAAAAGTAATATAATCAATCCTAACATGTAATATTAACTTTAAAAATTAGTGTAATTCATCAGAAGTCTCAATTTCCATTTATTTTGTTATTTATAATATCAATTATTTTAATATTTCATTAATTAAGCAATAACTACATCATCATTGTGTGATAAATAAATTAATTTATTTAATGTATAAATTTTTTAAATAAAATGCCATTACATATGAAATATCTTTAGCTTTCTATTTAATATTTATAGTCGAATTTATATTATGTTTAGCCTTATATTAAAAAAGGTTTAGTTATTAAACATTGAAGTTAACACTTCTAAATTTTCTTTAAATAAAATAATAATAAATGTCCTAATCTAATCCATGTAGACCAAAGATGATCATATTTTATTCATAAGGATATTTTGGCCGAATTACACTTATCCAATATAATTAGGACATGTTTTAGGGTGATTATAATATCATTTTTACCCTTAGTTACCCTATTTACTTTAAACTGTAGTAAAAAAAGTCAAAAGATACTATTCACCACAAATTATTTTCATCTTATTGAACCAAATTATATTTAATAATGTAAACTATTCCTCTTGGATTTTTGGAACTCAACTTACATAAGTGGAAAATTATTTTTTATGCAAATTTGAAAATGTACCTAGAAGGTGGGTAAAATAAGTTTAAAAGTTCAATAATATTTTATACATCTAATTTTATTATAAAATGAATCCAATGAATAAAATTGAAATTATATAGGTATTATATATCTATTTTTACTTAATATAAATTTAAATAAAATTAATTATTATTTAAATAAAATGTCGGTTTAAAATAATAATGTATTGTTTTTCGCTATTCATCAAAAATTGAAAGTTTTCAGATAAATACCAAAAAATTTACCCAAAGATAATTATGATATTACAAATTCAAAAATGAAGTATATTTCACCAAATTCAAAATATATATGTTGAATTTATTAATTTAAAATTAATTCCTGTTCTGAAAACCAAAAATTGGGTTTTTTAAAAGTAAAAACTATCAAAAGATTGACAAGTGTTTATGTCAAATTTAAATGTGAAATTACTTAAAATGACCTATATTGTATTAAATAAAAAAATATCATCTAATAATACTTTAATACCATTCAAATTCATGGTTTAACACTATAAATTATTCTGATTAAAAATGTTGTTTTCAATTAAAACATAATATTTTTCACTATTCATCAAAATATGAATGTTGTCAGAAAAGTACCAAAAAATCATCCAAACTAAATTTTTATGTCCCACTTTTGAATAAGAATTTAATTTCATTAAATTCAATATTTAAAAATTTCAAATATTGGTTTTAAAATGGGTTCTCCATTAAAAGGCAGTAAAATTGATTTTTTGAAAAATACTTCTTTTATCTGAAATAATGAATTTGTTCATATATTAGGTCTAAGAAACCCATAAAATTGATGTTAAAATTATATAGATTATATAAGATTCAAAATTCCACTAATACTATTCATAACTATTTTTTCAACAACTAGTTTGGTAAGATGTGGTGCACTCAAACTCGGTGTCGTGTATAGTGCAAGCAATTGAATTACTTTAATGAGATAACATACTATGTAATCTTGCGGTGTTACAGTAAATCTCACATCCAAGACCTAATATTTGTCTCATAATTCTGAATAAAAAAATTCTCTTTATAAGATATTCAATTATTTTTGGAAAAAAAAGAACAAAACAACAATATTGAATAAGTTAGGCACATGTTTGATGTTAAAAACCGCTCGATGTGCACAAAGGTTATGTCCTCACTAAGGTAAACCCCATATCCCGAACTGAATAGGGGTATCATATTTATGATATAATACATCATTTGTGAGATATTCAGTTATTTTCATTAAATATATAATAAAAATTTTAAATAACATATCCTTACAATCATTCTGATGAAACACCATATGCGTAAATATATTACAACACACCTAGGGTATATGCCATATCATAGACCTAACGGTGACCTCAATTTTCTTATATGATGCACCGTATATGTTTTATTAAAATATTTTGCATAGATCATATTAATATAATATATTATTGTTAATATTTTTATTCCATCAATACTGAGGCTCTACCGTTCATTGAATCTTCCACTCACTCTGTTCCTAAATCAGAAATTATTCGATCAATTGTTTAACGATTATATGTGATCTTTTTCCCTTACATAAATCCATTAATAAATTTATTAATATATTTTTATTAAAAAATTATATTTTAACATAAAAAATATTATAAATTGCCAATAAAGAGGTTTTATATTAATTTTTTAAGAATTAGGATATTACAAAAGTGATCATAAAAATAATATAATAAATCTCAACAAGATGTTTTCTAGAAAGACGAATTTTTTTAAAAAATACAATAAATATTTGGAAATTGAAAACCTAGACAATAATTTATAAGAAAAATTATTGCAATAAATCCATTCCAAACTCTTCCTTAATAAAATTAAATTATTCAAAATCAAGGAGTTCTAGGAAGATATATACTAATTGACATTTTTTGATAATATTTTATAACATGATATCTATTTTTTAAAGTGGTCTCTCAAAAAGTCATATCAAATATCAATGTTCATATTAAATGAATGATAGATAGTATTTATAATGATTATTATGGTAATATAACTATTAAATTTATTTGGAATATTAATAAAACATTGCAAAAAATATAATATAGTTTATTTCTTCAAAACAATTTTTGGAATAATAACTCCTTATGGATATATATTCTACTTCAGATGTAAAATAATAAATTTAATATTAATATTTACTACTCTAAGATGTTAAATGATTAATTATAAGGTGAAAAGTCCCAATGTTACATTTCCTAACAATTTTACAGCTGAGAAAATCAGCATTTGAAAAAAATGGAAAAATTAAAAATGTCTTAATGTAGGTTCCCTAGAACAAAACTTTAAATACATAATGATTACATGTATTCTCTATTTTTATTATTCGTAAACTTTATTACCATGTTACGATTGTTCTTATTCATGAAATAGTTTTTGACATTTTTATAATAATACAAGTTTTATTGGAAGGCTGTATTATTTCCCCATTATGATGAGAGCCTTCCACGATAGTATTCTATAATAAATATTCTATATATGGATTCTTTTGTGTGATGGGATAGGGATTAAACATGATATCAAGTATAACATGATCATGAAACTTTGATATAGCTTCTTATGGTGTTCTCCCTTAGTAATCACCAAGAAAAGAGGTGATGAGATCTGAATCACCTGAAAAAAAAAATATTTTTTATGTGTGATTAGATGTTCATATCTGTAGTCAGGCGTATTGATCTGTAAATAATAATATTATCATTTTTGAATACAATAGGAAGATTACGTTTACGTATTTATAAAATATATGATAACAGATTTTTCCTTTTAAGTATTATTCTTTGGATGTTTCATGAAAGATATATCATTAATGGATACTGTGAGAAAGTATTTGTCCTTTTTTATATTAATTGAAATTGATATCACATGCCCATTGATGGGAATAAAATTACAAAGATAACTCCATGGAAATAGTGTTCTATTGCAATGTTTATTTTCATAAGGTCAAAGATTGATATAATGATTACATAGTTCGATGCCACTAGTAAAAAACCTGATTGAGTAAAAATAACAAGGTAATGATATTATATTACACAGTAAGTGCTTGTTGGAGGTTTAATATTTGTACGTCCTTTGAATTTTCTCTATTAGTGTTTAGGTGTTTTGTTATATGCTAAAAATTTTCTATAGGTGGTTAATATTTATTTATAAATAAAGTATTGATATTTATTTATTAAATAAATATCCATTATTCAAGGTTTCATAAATTCCTAGATGGATAAGTAGACCTATTATAATGGTATGATTGGAAATAATATAAATTTTATTTACTTATTTTTATGTTATTCACATTTCAAGTTATTTTTTATTATATTATTATTAATATTTGAGTTTCACTAAAAATAATGATATTCAAAATGGTCTTGTGTGACAGGTGAAATCCCTAAAAATTCAATAATAAAAATATAATTATATCATTTTCCATAGACACACATGTCATGCATAACAGAGAGAGATAAAATCTCTCAGTACTTGAGAAAGTTCATAAGGTCAATAGTGTTCTCTCTACTTCTATTCTCTCAAGACATCGACAGATCATCAGTAGTTCTTTCATCCTTATAGAATAATTCTATTGTGATCAACCAAAATTGATGAAAGTGACTGGTATTGACTATTATAACATCCAAAAATTAATTGGAAACATTCAGAGATTTTGGTTCATGTTTCAATCACATCTATAGGAGTTCATAACATGGATCCTATAGTGCAATGATGGTATGATGAGACTAAATCCACAGAATCATCAAAAAATATTTAATTACACGTTCATGTAATTATAGATCTGCACATATATTATTTATAAAATTCATGTGATGATCCTCCTCTTCTGGTTTGGATATTTAATATAGCAATGTAACATATGAATTTATTTATCCATGACATCTCTGTTATGTACAAAGATAACTATTTATAAATGAAGACTTAAAATTCTTGTTGTATATTCAAAATAAACACTTATTTTTCTATCATAACTTAAAAGACATTCCTTTATGATAAAATAAAAAATTTATTTTCAGAACCCTTAAAAATCCAATTAATAAATTCAAATTGAAATTCTTTATGATTTTCTTGAAAAAACTGTGAAAACAAACAATAAATGTTGTATATGGATTGGTTGTAGTAATGTAAAGAAGACTCCCAAACATTATTTTATAAATATTACATTCAATTGGTTTATCATCTTCATCCAATAATATCTTATTGGAATTTATCATAAATGTAATAATTTACTTATCTTGGTTCATGTTAAAACATTTAAAAATTACATCAATGTACTTTATTTAGCTTAGAAAATTATCAGCCTTTTTTGAGAGATTTGAAAACCTCTTTGAAACTTTAACTCAACCAAAAAAGACCATTTCAAATTATTTTGTAATAATATTTGAAAATTAACTATAAAGAGATTCATTTTATGATCCAAAAATTATGTCATTGATATTGATTTTAAATAGTAAAATATCATCGACAATATATTGTTAAAGAAATTTTAATCCTATTTTCAACATATAATTTGATTTTTTAAATTAAAAAATGGTAATATTTCAAACCAAGACTGGTAGGCTTTTTTAGACCATATTAATCCTTGGGTGACTCAAAAATTGTATTTTGAAATTTTTTTTCTCAAAACTGGATATTTTTTCAACAAAAAAAATTCATAAATAAAAACAATTAAAAATAAATTTTAACATCCATTTAAAAAAGATTTAAATTTAGATGGGTGGTGAATTCAAAAAAGATTATAAGGGATTCTAGCTAAGAAATATTTGTGAATTTTTACACCTTTATCAATTAATTATTATTTATTATAACCTTATGATATTATTCTATGTCTTTTATGTGATGTTACATCGCTCAACAAAATTATTTCTAAAAACCCACTTTATAATAATAATGGGAACATAGTTTGGTCATTCAACAATAGTCCAAACATTATTCCATTGTAATTCGTTTAGATGTTCATGAATATAAAAAATACCCAATTTTCATTGTTAACATCATCATTATGGTTTTGAGGTTTTAGAAAATAAATAAAAGTACGATGTACAACTTGAATTAAGACATAACTTCTAGAATAATTACCAATAGGAAAATCATTGATAATATATTCCATGAGATTATCATGGGATTTTTCACAATTATTTAGGTAAGTGAATTAAACAAGAATCATTATTGATAATCTCATTAGGATAAGGTGGATCATTCAAATTTGAAACATTAAGGTTATCCCCAACATCATTGAATAAGAATTATTGTTTAGGAATAGTTTCCCAGAATTTGATATCAATGGATTCTTAAACTCTTTTTTTCATTAAACACTATCTATGATTTACTTATGTTCAATTACATATTGAACATTCCATCATTTTATTTTAGATCAAATTTACCTAGGATTTAATTAGTGTAAATAATATAACATTCACAACCAACCACTTGGAGGATTAAAACTTTCGAAATTTTATTTTTCAATGTTCATAAGAAGTATTTTTGAGGGTGGTTCTTACAAGAACAAATCTTATGATATAAAAACTATTATTGGACACCTAAACTAAAACTTATTGTGGGGGTATGAAATATTTTATGGTCTATCTTGATATTTATTTAATAGTTTGATTCTATATTTTGAAAACAATATTTTGACCAAGTTTTTTGGATTGGTAAAAATATGATTATAACCTTGTATTGGATAAATATCTTTAATATATTTGTTAAAAAACTCTATCAAATTATCAATTTGAAATAAATTATTTTTTAGAATTTTAATTTTAACATTATTGGTAGAAATTATGAAAACTTTAAAATCCTCATTGTTGTGTTCTATGAAAAAGAACCAAGTGAATCTTGTACAATCATAAAAAATCAAAAAAGTGTTTAATTTCAGTCTCACACAGTAGACATGATTTGATCTAAAACTATCATGTTGAATAATTTAAAGGGATTTAGAGGTCAATAATATATTTTTAGGTTTAAAAATGGATTTTTTGTTTATAACTATGTTTTTATGTTTCACAGTCAATATTATCTTTGAAATGAAATTTTGATTAATCTCATATTAGATTATGTTGGTTGAGTTTAATCAGTGTGTGAATGTTATAGTGACCAAATAATACATTCCAAAGAGAATAATCACTGTGTTTAATGCTCAAACATTTATCATTTTTAGATTAAATTGATTTCAAATTGATATTATAATGTTTTTGAAAATGAAAAGTTGTAAACAAAAGTTTTCTTTTGAAAACAAGAACATTTAATGAATTATTTTTAAAATGATATTTTAAATCCATTCTCACATAATTGGATAATTCTAAAACAAAAAATTAAACAATCAAGGAATAAAAAATATTTTTAAGGAGGAATTGATAAAAAATTTTGTACTTATACTGATGATTTTACTTATTGTATTTTCACTGAAATTAATGCATCCTCTATCATGTTTTCCTATTTATTAAATTAAGGGGGTTCCGCACACATGTTTTAATCATATCCAACAGCGATTTTCCAGATTTACCTTTGTTATTTACTATTTAGATAATTTTCATACAAAATTAAGAAGTTAATTTTTTGGGTACCCTAATATTCGGTCGACAAATGTTAGATAAGAGGGATTTTGGTACCCAAATTTTTTTTGAATGAGATTTTTGAGATGAAATATGGGATTAAAGATAGATAATTATCATTTTACGATATCAATAGTTCTTACAATTACATTCATACATTATTTATCTTGTTTTAGGAAATTATATAAGATTATTATCTTGAGAGCTCCCTTTTTCAAAATTTTTAATAGTTATTAAGGTTCGTTATTGATTTAAAAAACCAAAACCAAAATGATTTTTTACATTGTTATGGAAAGACATAAAATTATTTAGATTTTATTCACCATGGATGAATTTCATGATATATTTTTTTAGACCACAAATAGTAAATTATAATCCATGCACATTTTTATTATTATTCAATTTTATCCATTAATTATCTTTTTTATTGTGAGTTGATCCTCTTAATTAATCCCATGATTACACTAATTTTATACTATTTGTACATCAATGTCATTTCTAAAAAACCTTATTCGAGTTGGCCACAATATTATTTCAAATTAATGTAGCCAAGGTAATTCTTATTAAAAGTGGAATAAGGGGAATTTGAGAAGGAAGAAAAAGTGAAGTTAGAGTTTACTTTATTACTAACGTAGAATTTATCCTTAAGTCAAATCGTAATGTCATATCTTGACATTTATAAGGATAGGGAATCCTGTTTTTCACTCAAGGATTAATATTTAAGTCATTATTACTTTAATTCTTCATTTTTATATTTGTATTTCTCGTCAAGTGGAATTCCAAACTTATGTGTTCATTATTTTTTCATTTCCATCATGTTACAACGTGTTCACTTTTTTAACCTCCTTTTTAGAATATTGGTAGTATATCATTAACTTGAGGAATCTATTCATATTCTTGGATAGGTGATCCATTTCATCATCATTTTTTGTGTAATCATTAATTTATTTAAAATGGAAAATCTTTTTTATTTGAATAATCTGGTTTTTTATCATTTATATCTTCATTATGATCTTATAATTCATTAAAGTTATGATTATCTCCTTAGATGGGATGTTATCCCTATTATTTAATTCTTCAGTTATCATCACATTAGGATCCAAAGTACTTATTGTAACTTAAATTATATTCCTCATAATATTTTATTAATTAATTATGTCACCAAGAGACTTTATTTTACTACATATGTTAGTAAATCCTGTAAATAATTTGGTAATATATTTTCTATTATAAATACCAACACTTTCAAAATATTTCTTATATGTATAATGTCTAGTATCTTTAACATAATGTTTTCTTTAATGAGTAAGTTATAATTATTTATAGATTTTATGATCAGTTTTTCAAGTAAATATAGGATTACAGTAATTTTTATCTAATGAAAAATGCAATGAATTCAAATAATTATCGTCTAATTCAATAGAATAAATATCATTAGTTGTATATTTGTCTTCCATTTCAATAGTATGAATATAACCCTTCATAAAAAATACACATACAAGATAACCAATATTTCTATGAAGGAATCAAATATTTGTCTTCCAAAAAAATATAGTTTCAACCATCAATATAAAGTGCATAACCCATATATTTTCCTTTGAGAACGCTGTGGGTATTTAAAAAAGATTCCATATTTTAAAAATATAAAAAAAAAATTAATTCAATTAAGATATTTAAATTTAAATTAATTTTTGAAAATTAAGATATTTCTTGAAAAATGGATTCTATTTTATATTAAATAAATGTTAGAGGTCAGATGGAAAGAATGGGATGAGTTTAATTTAAATATAATTTTAAAACAATATGATAAAATAAATGTTATTACCATAGAAGAGGTCAATTTTAGTATAAAATAATAAAAGTAATGTGAGCATATAAAAATTTAAAATTTTAAACAGAATGAAAAATAAATTACAGATATTAAAAGGAACAAAATGATAATGTATATTAGATGTAGCTCAAGAATCATCCCATATCTCTACATACCTTAAGAATTATTGATAGGTTTATATTTCTTTGTTGCTATAAATATAATTAATGAAACCAATTATGTATTAAATCCCATGGTTTTAATAGAAATAAAGAAACCAAATAAGAATAAAACCCCATGGTATTAATATGAACCAAGAAATAAAAACCCTTCACTTTAACGGTGGTGGGTGTATGATCTAGATGCAGTAGAAGTATATCAGTTACGAGCGTCCGACATTTATTTTTCCATAATTGATTACCAATCTAGGATAAATACGATGATGAACACCAGTATCCATGGATTATAATCAATGAATTAAAAAGTAGAACAAAAGTTTTATATCCGTGAAAGTGGATTTAGCACATCATGTTTATAATTAATTTATTAATTTTTGATGAAATTAAATACTTGGGTCTTTAGTACATTCTTCATTTGTGATCATTTATCATCTAAAGTGACCCTTATAATTTATCTTAATCTCTCTCATAAAGATCCAATATGGAATTCCTCAGTGGCGATCCACACGTGCTCTAATGGTCTGCGCACAATTCTGCTCATTCTACAGGTCCTAGAGTGGTGAAGAAAATTTCATTTTCGATCATTCTTGATCACTCATTCTTCATTTGGGAAGAAATTTTATCATTCTTGAGAGGGAGAGTTGACAGGATTTGGGAGAGAAAATGTTTCGCTCACCAATCATCAATTCACCGGGGTTTGGCACAATAGGCCTACCTTCCTATTAATCGAAATTGGGTTTCATTTACAATATCTAATTGTAAAATAGAAATTAAATGCAATTATAAATATTAGATAAAACCCATGCCACATAATATCATCAACAACACCATTTTTTTTAGTACGATAACTTCCACAAAGTGGAACAATAAATGAAATCCTATGCCACATAATGATAAAATTATTATTATTATTTCTTTCACCAACTGATTAAACATTATTTACTAACTTTTAAATAATTTATTTATTAATGGACACAACCCTGATACATTCAAACTCCTCTTCCATTTATTGAACACCAGAATAAATTATTTTATTCTCATAAATAAATATTTATATTTACAAAATAGTAAATAAATATTTATTAAATGTTTAATAAAATAAATAAATATATTTTATTCACAATCTAGTGAGTAAATATTTATTTTGTTTGTGTAATCATTTTAACATGAATAACATTATTCCCCAGTCTTGAGAATAATATTTATTCCATAAATTGAATTCAAATATAATTTAATTGTGAAAACCCGAAACACTTAGTGTGTGACCCACTAGGATTCTTTCTCATTGGAATTAGGAGGTCTTGCCTAAAGTACCAGATTACTATCTAGAAATGGGTCAAGGAACCCAATAGAAAGACCATAAAGACTCAATGATGACCTCCACATACAAATTCTCACTATTTAATATAATGAATTTTTCTCAATATATCTTTAAGGAGGTTTCATGATAGTGTGATAACCCTATATGCCTGTACGACATTCATTTACTAACTAAAATGATCTCATCATTACACCATGTTAATGGAATTTAGAGTTACAATTATATTTCAATCAAATGGTCTAGATATCAACTTCAATAAATGGAAGGAACAAATCCTTCCTCGACTTATGCATTAATAACATGTCATTGATGATGCACCCAACACACCATGCTTCCCACCAACATATGGCATGATGGTTTTTGTCAGTAAATCAAAGTGTGTGAGTAATGAAACTTATTAATGATAATCATAAAGTGTAAATACCATTACACATGCCCATAGGTTTGAATTTTATATGAAACAAAAGCATTTAGAATTTCTACTAATGGGTTTGTTCTCATAATCTTCCGTTATTAATATTACCAAGTTAGAACTTCATGAGAAGATGTATCATCCTCTTATTAGTACTCATACCTGATAGTCTATATACTATTTGTCCCATAATAGTATATTATCCTACCACCTAACTATATTTACAAATATTTTCATATAACTTCAAGGTTCTTATCATACCTGGGAAAATCTATGACATTATTAATACAACAAATACTTTAGCACAATATTATATTATAGTCAATCAGAACAATGAAAAATATATTATAATATGTATAATATTTAAAAACATTAAATATTCATGTAATAAAATTACAAAGAGTTGGTTCTAGGATATCATCATCAATTAACACTCATATTGACTAGATCCAATTACCTATGAATTTTAATCCATTGAACCTCACAGTATGATTATGTTTCTGCTAAGTCAATACTTTAGTAAAAGGGTCCACCATGTAGTCATCAATTTAAATATTTTTCACTAAAACATCAACACTCTAGATAAATCTATCAAGAGATGATACATCCATAATATGTTCTTCGTCCACTTATATTTCTTTGTCTCTTTTGTGAGAGCCACTGCTATAGTATTATCACCATAGAGTGTGATGGGATCTTAACTTCTAGGAACCACATCCCACAATTGGTAAAAGATGCAGATTCAAAAAACATTATTATCTTACTTAGATTCTTCAATATACTCAGACTCAACATTAGAAACTGAGACCACACATTACTTTGAACTCTTCCAGCTCACAGTACCTCCATTCAAAGTAAAGATGAATCATGTTTGTGACTTCATGTCGTCTTGATCATCCTGGAAACTAGCATCTTCATATCCTATGATGACTAGTTTCTCATATCATCTATAAACTATAAATATATCCTTATTATTCCTTAGATACTTAAGGAAAATCTTGAATGTCATCCCATGGTGGTTACCTAGATCAGCTATATATCGTCCTACTACACTCAATTTATAGGTGAGATCTATCCAAGTTATAGCATAGCATACATGATTGACCCAATCGCTGATTCATAAGGAATCATTTCCATTCACTTTCATTCTGCATGCATCTAGGGACACATTTTCCTGGAATTATTAATTCCATGTGAAGATGGAAACAATCCCCTCTTAGATTGTTCCACATTGAATCTCTTCAGTATCTTATCAATGTATGTACTTTTACATGGACCTAGAAATCTGTTTGATCTATAAAGGTGGATATTCATCCCAAGAATATATGTTGCCTCATCTAAGTTCTTCATGTAGATGAATTTATTTAACCATTAATTAATAAACTATAAGACTAGTATTTCATTTCCAATATGTAATATTTCATCAAAATATATAATTATTAAAATTCTTACACTCCCACTAAACCATTTATTAACACATGGCTCACACTCATTCTTTATAAAACCAAATTCTATTATGGCTTTGTCAAAATGAATATTCCATGACCTAGATGATTTATTTAATCCATAAATAGATTTTTAAAACTTTCATATTTTATTTTCATCATTTTGAGTCAAAAACCCCTCATGTTGTGTCATGTAGACATCTTCTTAATGTTTTCTGTTATGGATGATTATTTTGAAATCAATTTTCCAAATCTCAAATTCAAGGTAAGAGGCAATGAACTTTAGAATTATTCTGGATTTTAGCAATGGAACTGGTAAAATGGTTTCTTTGTAGTCAATACCTTGACACTGTTTAAACCTTTTCCCAACTAGTCATGCCATATAGGAACCGAATTGTCCTACAATGTCCATTTTCTTATTTAATACCCATTTTAAACCAATTGGATTTATATCTACTAGAGTCTCTAACAAAATCTAGACTGGGTTTTGGTACATGGAACCCACTTTAAAATTCATGGTTTCTTGACACGTGGAAATGTGTGTGCCACTTACTGATTCCTTGTAGGTTAGAGGATCATTATTATCAACTAAAAATGAGTCACCGTACTTTGTAACTAGAAAACCATACAAATATAATTTTCTAAACTCTCTTATAATCTTATGTATTAATTTTTTATCTATAATAAATATTTCTTCCATGGGTCTTTATGGAATCTGCTTCTTTACCAACTCTTGTGTACCTTGAGCCTCGACTTCATTGAAGTCTATCCCTCTCCCACTATCGCTTTTGGATATGTTCTCCTTCTCAAGGAATATGTAGTGTCTTTCCACTATAAACTTTTTTTCTGAGTAGTTGTATGGGTAATATCACCTTTTTATCTTGGGGAGTACTATATAAGAACACTTTGTACCTCAGGGTGCGAGTTTGTTACAGGAAGAAGCCTTAACAAACACTTCACTTCCCCACACATGTACATTTGATAATATGGATTTTATTCCACTTAAAAGAATGTATATATTATTATTTATCTATTTAGTTGGTTCTTGGTTTAGTATGTGTTCCATTTTGTTTAACGCATATCCACAAAAGGATAATGGAAGACTTGCACGACTCATTGTTGAAATCACCATGTCCAATAATGTGCAATTCCTCCATTCCCTTACTCCATTACACTGAGGTGTGTAAGGAAGAGTGAGTTGGTATTAGATACCAAACTCTTGAATGTGAGAAATAATGTCTTGAATATGATATTCTTTATCTCATTATGAGCAAAGATTCTTAATATTCTTACCAGTTTGGTTCTCAACATCATTCTTGTATTCATTATACTTATCAAAATAATCCGACTTATGCCCTATTAAGTAGATATATCCATATAAACTAAAATTATTAGTGAAAGATGTGATGTACAAGTACCAACCACATTCTTCAATTGTAAGTGGTCCATACACATTATTATTAACATATTCGAGAATATTTTTGGCCCTTTATCTTTTCCCACTAAATGGGAATTTTTTTTATTTTTTCCTTGTAAACATTTCTAACATACACCATGTGATTTTAGTTTGAAATAATCTAGATATACATCTTGATTTAATTTTTTCAGGTGTTTTTCATTTGCATGACCTAGCCAATGATGCAAAAGTTGGGTGTGGTATGAGTCACGACAAGTAATTTTGTTATTGATTTCCATTACATAGTTTGTATAATCTAAAAAGTAAAGACTATTATATAAATGTGCCTTTCCAAAAGAATATGTTATCTTTATAAAAGAAGTAAAATTCATTTACAAACATGGAAATAAATCCATCGGTATCTTGTATGGAAATATAATTACTGTTTTTGGTTATAGAGGGAACATAATAACATCCCTTAAACACCCAGATCATCCTAGTTGGCAACGTGATGTGGTAGTCCCTAATAGCTACAATAGCATGCCTAGCTCGATTGGCGGATTGTAGATCTACCACACCTTAGTCAATTTTGTTTAATATACATGGTTCCTATAATTGAACAAATATCTGATCACCACACTATGTATCTAATACCCAATTTTTAGAAATAGATAAATTGCACTCGATAACCATTGCACCTGAAGCATCGTCTTTCTTCTTTGGATGGGGGTAGTTTTTCTTCTGGTGGAACTTCATACCACAATATATACAAACATTCTTATGTTACCTTACCTACCATTTAGCCTTTATTTTCTTATAAGGGAATGAATAATCATTGGTCTTAAATCTCTTTTTTTCTCTTTCCTCTTATTCATAACAAGGACAAATGGTTTTTCTCAATTCATGTCTTTGTCCAATTGAAAAATAAGTATAAGAAGATTTGTTTTAGACTTCTCAATGTTGTTCATATTGAAATTCAGAAAAAAACTAGAGAAGCTCGGAGGTAATGATGAGATAATGAGATCGGTACCCAATTCTTTAGGGATTATAAACCCTAGAACTTTGTAACAACATGAGATTTTGAGAATTAATTTTTTCAAATTAATTAAACATTTCAATATTTTTCATATCACATGACACTAGAAGTTTATATATATATATATATTAAAACACTAATTCAAACATTCCTTTCACATGAAATACCATATTTAATTTTGCTACATGTAATAGCTACTTGGATTGTTCTATACATAATACCAACTTGGACTCTCCTACAAGCAACACCGACTTGGCGTACGATTCATGCAACACTAGGTATCAATGAAACATCTCTTTTTATTTATTTAAATAATATGATTATAAAATACACATTAAACATAGTAATATAAATAGTAATAACTAGTTTTTAAATATTCTTTATACTTTTTTTATATAAATAAAAAATATTGACAATGAAGGATAATATATTTTTTCGTGTCATTTTATGTTAAGATTATTGTTTTCTTTATAGAATAACTTTTAAAAATAAATCAAATTTTAGAAAAATTTAGAAATTGAATGGGATAAAAATAAATTTCTATTTTGAGTTCATAATCTCAAAATTATCCTAGGGTGAATTTTTCAGATTTTTTTGAGAAACATCATTCTTTGAGGAATAGTGAAAAATAATTCTTTTTAGTTAAAGACTTCTCTATTATCTATTTAATTATTAATTATAAATTATATTGTTAGTAATTTTAAGTTTATATTTGATGAATATTACATCTATTAGTAATATTTCATTAATTATAAAAAATTTCACTTTGAAAGTGTATATATAATCTTAACAAACTTTTGAACTTTTTTCAACTTTAAACCCCTATTATTTCGTCTCGACTACACGATTAACACTAATCCTAATTTTTCTAATTCTGTAATAAGTATTTAAAAATCCTACATGCACAATTTTATTTAGTATACTATATATATTATAATAATACCATGTTAATTTTTGACGAAAATGATTTGTAAAAGTGATTAAAAGTAATCACACTGTATAATGCAGAATTAAGCTTAATTAGGGACTAAACCTTAAAATTAAGGGCCCAAATGACTTATGAGTTTTTCTTAAAAACATTTTATTCCAATATTTATTCCATAAAACATAATTTATTGAGTTTTTTTTTGTTTGATAAGACTTTTTTTATGTAACAATAGGTTCCCACCTAATTTGTTTCTAAAAATTCCATGTGAGTCCTTTTCCTTCCCTTTAAATGGAAACCATCCCTACCCATTCCTCACTTATATAAATCCTTTTATGTTTATAAAAGTTCTTCCATGTATCCTCAAAACAATCCTACCTTCTACCTTGAATCCTACCTTTCATCATAATGCCTATCAAGGAAACCTTTTGGCACAATCCAAAAAGGAGTTACCCGATTAAGAGGTAACGACTTCTCTCAGGATCATTTCCTTTATTTTCTTTATCCACCCCCTAAACACACTTTACAACCTTTTGTGTGATAAAAACCATATAATAAATATACTAGTATTTTCTTATTAAATGTGTACTATATATACTTACACACACCTACATCAAACTGATGTTCAACATTATGTTTCTGTGTATAGTGAACTACTGCCTCACGAAATGATGATTGTTCATTTCTCCTTTACCACCAATCATGGTGACCATTATGATGGAAAATGCATTTATATATTTAATATATTATATTTATTATTTATTTAAGAATATTTATTATTTTTATAACATAGATCTTTTTATCTTATATTTGGTATTAATATAAAAATCTTGTTTGAGTAAGTGGGGACTACCTCCCCCTCAAAGCAATGTGATTCATTCACACACACAAAAAAATGTATTAAGGATGGGTTTAATGAAATTATATGATATATATGATATAATCATGATACTATAATATATATATATATATATATATATATATTTCATTTACATACTTTCTTTCAATATGATAACAAAAACGGAAAACCGGGTTCTTGTGTACGTACAACTTACCATCTCCAAGAAGGATTTATTATACTACATAAATCATTACACTATATATTATATAAATATACCTATAATGTATATAACCAGTATTTATATCATTTTTTAAATTATTGAATCATGATATAAGTATATGGATCAACAATATAACAAATTAATATATATTTGAAGAACAAAATGAATATTACCCGAAGTGAAACCTTGACATAGTATCATTAAAAAGTGGGAAATAAAAAATCATAATAAATTCAAAAATGGTCATAGATATAAGAATATTATTATATAAAAGATTTTTAATAAACATAAATTTATTATACAGTAAGTCTTTATGAGTATGGAGAGAGTCAAGACACAAGGAAAGGGGATTTCATCTCACATTTAATTTCAATGAGATAGAAGCTATGTTTTACACTATTCTCTTTTGTGTAGTGTATGTACTTCCAGTGATTGAATTATATTTTTATTTTATTTAAATATATGGGTATTCAATTAACCATTTTATGATCTTTATTTCATGGGGTTTATGATCCAAAAGTTACCAAATTGGTAAAAATGATTCTGTCTCAATTTTCCATCTTTGGGACTCATGTTTTGTTATGAAAGTAAACTCTTTTTTAGGGAACATATTTCCATTTTACATACCATATAATAAATCTAAATATTTTTATGATATATATAGTTTGTTTAAATTACATTCCTTGCATGGAGATCCTGATCCCAAGATAACATTTTAAACGAGTTTACAGAAAAAATCTCATTGCTTTTCGAGATTGTTTATTTTTATGCTTAATTTGATGAAATATTTTGATACATATCTCAATAATATTAATGAGATTTCTTATCTGATTTTAATTAATTATATTCTCATGTATTGGTACCATTTTATACTCTTTGGTTCCTAAGTTAGTTAAGAATGTGTTTTTTTGGAATTCCCGACATTACCATCTCTTGGATGGAAATCTATGTTATCTAAAAAGAGTTTCCAAGAATATTATATAGACCACCTATGATTTCTGAGAGAAATTTTTTCCTTTTTGGTATTTTACCAATTTCATCAAAGGAATATTTTTGTCTCTTTCCAAACAAGGTACTTTTCTATTCTTTTTCGATGCCAAATGAATGTTCTTTTGTCCTCATACAAAATATATTGATATACCCATTATAATTACTTTAAAGCACCCATGGAATTGTTAAAAAGGTTAATATTTAAGAAAATATTTTTTATAGTAATTTTGAAGGATTTTTTTTTCAAAATAGTTTCAAAATTCATTTATATTTTTATATGGAAAAATTCTTTCAAACTGTTTTCAAGTCTTATTTACATGGTTTAAAAGTGTTTTCAAAGAAATGGTTACCAAAATGATTTCAATAATCTATTATAAAATTTCAAGAAAAATGGTTTTCAAAAATTCTTCAAGATTTATTTATATGATTTCAGAGAATTTTCAAAAAAATGTTTTTCATAACATTATAAAGCTTTCATTAAAATTTTCAATAGTTTGTAAAGGAATTTTTTATAAATTATTTTGAAGATTATTTTGATATTTTTCAAGGAAAAAAGTTTTCATAATGGTTTCACAGCTTCATTATATGATTTTAAGTAATTTTATAAGAAAATTATTTTAAAATGGTTTTATATATTAAAAGGAATTTTATTCAAATATGAAATGATATTTTCTTCAAGAAATGTTTTTAGGGGATATTTCCAGTTGATTTTATATCTAAGATTACATGTGTTAATCTCACTCAAGCATTCTAGGAAATTATCTAAAAGTTCCATTCATATCATTTTTATTTATGAGTTATTTTTAATTTCATGGTCTTTATGAAACCCATTTCGCCATCATGGGTTATATGTATATGAAATACATTTCTCTTTTATGGGTTATTCTTTCTATAAAATGATTAAGAAACCAGTATCTATTTCCACAGGTTTTGATATGTTTACATGTTTATGATACTCATTTAATTTCATCGGTAATGATATATTTCTTGTCACGTGTATGTATGATTTCATTATGAGATGTGTGGGACCTATATCTCCCTCCAATGCATTTGGGGAAAATTTTATATCTCATGATATTAAATAGGGTTAAAACGAGGTTTAATTAGTTCAATAATACAAGGAAGAAATGAGTGTTACTTAGTTTAGTAAAATAGGGCGGGAATAAGGGTAACTCGGTTCAGTAATATAGGGATGGAATGAGGGTTACTCAGTTCAGTAATACAGGAATGTAACAAGGGTTAATCATTTTTGTAATATAAGGATGGAATGAGGGTTACTCAGTTCAGTAATACAGGGCTACAATGAGGGTCACATAGTTTAGTAATACAGGGCTGGGATAGGGGTTACTTAGCTCGATTGAGGACTTTTTCCACAAATATGATCTTGGGAGTGATGTCTTGGATACTGTGGAAATCAAATTATATGCTTATTTGTTTTCAAAATTATATGTATTATTCATATCTTATGCTTTAATGTCATAATCTCTTTATTTCAAATGATTCATGTCTTATAAACAGCCGATATTTATGCCATGATCTATGTTATGATCTTTGATGTGTCGGGTATGATCTTATATTTGAAAGATCATGTTCTCATGCCCTTATACTCATGTTTATGCCTAAATTTCTCCTTTGTTTACCCTTACTGACCATTTGAGCTCACCGGAGTTATATTTCCCTTCCCCCAGGTTTTGATGATATGTACTATGTTTGATATGTCTAATAAATGTGCTACTCAAGGAGAACCTAGTAATAGATGATGTAGCTAACTTATATACCGATGTTTATGTTTCAATGTTTCTAATGGAATAATAAAAACTATGGTCATTGGGTGTTTTTTTTGTAATTTTTATGTATTCTACAAAAGTTATGTACTTTCTATGTTTGAAAATAGAGGGTCACTGTGTTTGGTATCAGAGAAAAGATATAGTTAACCATTGGAATATAAGATGAGAAAACCTTATTGAGATCCTTAGTTCTATTTCTATGAATATTTACAGGGATGTCAGTAAGGATACTTATAAGAATGAGTTAACATGTAAGAAAATGTCCTGGAGTTTTAGTAAATAATAGAGTTAGTGGTTTACTAGAAATACATCCTTGCCAATACACTACAAGTGTTTGTGGCTCTGGCACTGATATGACTTGGGGTAACAACACTAACAAGATGTTCTGGGATTGAATCAGGGTGATCTGGTACATCAGAACGGGACTTGTTGCTGACCTATTTCGACACTCCCAGTGGATATGCTATAAGAATTCATAAACTCTTCATGAAACATAACAAAGGATTTAGATATAATTTAGCTACGAATAACCTTGAATAAACTAATGGTTTTATAGATTATGGAAGGTTTTAGGATTTAGACATCATATATTTAATTCATAAAATGAATTTGTGGTTTTATACTATGATAAGTAACACTCACACTATACTTATGGTTTTAGTCAATGGAGGTAACCTAAAGAATGTGTATTAATGTGGAATTTAATGGGAGATTATTGGATTATCAGCCAAGTGGAATGTTCACTAGAGTGAATGACTCCCTGATCATGTCAAATTAGTTTTAATTGAACATTATTAACAATTTTTACCTTAACTAACACTCGTACTAACCAAGGAAGATAAATAAAGAGTTCGCTGAGAGTCCAGGTAATGAAGACCATGAAAGAAAGAAGGCATGGTTTTCTTTATGTCCAAAATGAGGAATGAATCACCTACGTGGATGGTTTAGAGGAACAATAAGGTGTTTTGACTGTGCAAAAGGTGGACATAAAGTAAGTGACTACAAGGAAAAAATGATGTATTTAGTTAGCGAAATGGATGAGAATTTTGGGCTCCCGATGTTTTCATTAATGGTTTTTTGTTTTAAAAATAGAGATAATTTTAATTATGAAGTCCAATGTCTAAAGAGGAATGTTCCTAAAGAGAATCAGTAAGGTGGTGTCAGTAATGGTTACATTGTGGATGATGAGGATAATACAGAAGAAATTTCAAAGGGAATAGGTATTGTTTCGAATGTATTAAGAATTAAGTAATAGAATTATCTATGTATTTGGATTCAAAATTTACGAATGATGAAATATAAATGTATTGTTGTAATTATAGTTTCTCTCTTAGTTTTTAAAAGTTTATGTTGGACTGATGAAGTTATTTAATGAGAAGGTGATACTTTTTTCTAAGGGAAGGTATCCTTTAATATGTTGTTTATGATAAGGTAATGTTGTATGGATAACGATATATAATATATTTATATGTAAATCGGACAATGTTCATTACCTTGGAACTAAGTAAGGACTTGTTTATATGTGGAAACCTATTAATATGTCACATTGGGTAACCATTATGGTTCAAAATTTACCTTTTTATGGAAAATATTAGTATTCAATATTATGATGTGGGATTCCATGAATAAAAAATTTAAGAATTAAAACTTTGAAAACCCCGATTAATTTCCATTGAAAAATTCATCTTAGGGGGGGTATAATGTAACACCGTGAGAGTTTGAGAATTATTATTATTTTAATTAATTTTACTTTTAATTTTTTTCATTTCATATGAAACTCGTAATAGTTCTTTATATACATATATTAAAACAATAATTCAAACATTCTTTTCACATAAAATACCTATTTGTATTGCACTACACGTAATACCAACTTGGATTTCTCTACATGCAATGCCGACTTTGTTTGTGCTACAAGCAACCCCAACATGGCGTACGATGCACACAACACTGAGTTTTTCTAAAACAATTCTTTTTGTTTATATAAATGACATAATTTTATCCTAGATGTTGAACATAGTAATATGAATAGTATTAACTACTTTTAAAATATTTATTATAATTATTTTATATAAATAAAACATTTTGATAATGAAAGATATTATTTTTGGGAAAGTCCTTTTATGTTAAAAATATTGTTTTCTTGATTAAATCACTTTTAATGATAAAAGTAATTTGGGATTAAATAATAAATTCAATTGGATAAAATATACTTCATTCTTTCAATTGAGAATGTCTAAATTTTCCATGGGTAAATTTTTGGGACGTTTATGAAAGACTTTATTCTTTAATAAATCCTGAAAATACTTTTTTAGTTAAAAACTAATTTTTTTTCTCATTAATTATTATTAATAAATGATATTATATATATTTTTAAGTAAAAATTAGATTATTATTAAATCTATTAATACATTTTCATTAATTATAATCAATTTCACTTTCAAATTGAAAATAAAGTTTTAATAAACTATAGTACTTTGTCCTACTTTAAAACCTCATTATTTTGTCATATCGGCAGGATTAGCAGTAATCTAAATTTTTCTACTTCTGTGATTATAATTTCAAAAAATATGATACAAGTCATTTTATTCAGTATAATAATTTAATTATAATAATATCATGTTAATTGTTTACCAAAATTATTAGTAAAAGTGATTAAAATTAATCATAGTAGTTAATGCCAAATCAATCATAATTAGAGACAAAACCTTAAAATAAATGGCCCCAATGTCCTAGAAACTATACTAGAACCAATTGAATATCCATATTTTTTCCATAAACCTTTCATTTTTTATTTTGGTTTCTTTTTTAGACTCTGTTTAGGTAATAACTTGTGCACACTTAATTTGCTTCTAAAAATTCTGTGTGAGTCCTTTTCATTTCCTATAAAAGGCCACCACCTCTACCCATTCCTCACACCTATAAATCCTTTTATGTTCATCCAAGAACATCAAAATTAACCTACGAATAATTATAACGTATATATTTATGCCACCCATTGGTTAAAAACCCTCTCAAGGAATCCTTGTGGCACAGACCAAAAGGAGTTACCTAATTAAGAGGTAACGTCTTCTCTCATGCACCTTTTATTTATTTTACTTCTCCAACCCCTCAACTAACTTTATAAACTTATTGTGTAATGAAACCATATCCTTCATATAATAATATTTTTTTTATGAAAATTTTATGACTTACACATACACACACCTCTATCTAATTGATGTTGAACGTGTTGTTTCTGTTTAGGGTGAATTATTGGCTCACGAAAAGATGATTGTTCATTTCTCCTTTACCACCAATCATGGTGGCCATT
This sequence comes from Viscum album, assembly GCA_963277665.1. Taxonomy (NCBI): domain Eukaryota; kingdom Viridiplantae; phylum Streptophyta; class Magnoliopsida; order Santalales; family Viscaceae; genus Viscum; species Viscum album. Next base: position 593,468,912 of record OY728159.1, on the reverse strand, counting down.
ATGATGGACACACTATTCATATATGTAATATATTAAATTTATCTTGTATTTAATATTCTTTATTGATATTAAAACATACATCTTTTTTCCTTCCATTTGGTGTTAAGACGATAATCTCGTTAGAGAAACTGTGGACTACCCCCCCCCCCCAACTACCTGATTCATTCACACCCTACATGGAATGTATAACGGATGGGTTTAATGAGATTATATTATATATATGATATATTCATTATAATTTAATAATGATACATATATATACAAATATATATATATATACATGTTTCATTTACATACTCTCATTCAATACGATAATAAAAACTGAAAAACAGTGTTCATGCATACATACAGCTTATTATCTCCATGAATGATGTATTCCAATATGTACTTCATTACGCTATAGATGATTATAATATATATATAATATATATTACTGATATTTATATAATTTTATGCATTCTTTTATCATGATATAGTTATATGGATCTATGATATAACAAATTAATACTCATGTGAAGATCAAAGAGAATATTTCCCAAAGTGAAACCTCGATATAGGATCCTTAAAAAAGGAGGTAACGTATAGTCATAATCAAAGCATATTTGGTAATATATATAAAAATATTTTTTTGTAAAATATTTATAATAAACATATATTTATTATATAGGAATCATGTATGAGTATGGAGAGAGTCAAGACACAAGGTAAGGGGATTTCATCTCACTTTTAATTTCTTTGAGATACTGGTTATGTGTGTCACTCTTTTCTTTTGTGTGATGTATATACTTCCAATGATTGAATTATATGTCTCCTGTACATAAATTTATGGGTATTACATTCCAATTTTAATATCATTTTTTCATGGGGATCAACTTTGAAAAGCTTCTGAATTGGTAAAAATGTTTTTGTCTTAATTTTCCTTCATTGAGACTCCGGTTTTTTTATGTAACTAAAATATTTTTCAAGGAGCATATAATTTTATTTTTCATGAAATATCATGAATATAAATATTTTAGTGATATTATATGCTTCATGTAATTACCTTTATTTACATGTATAGTATGATACCATGATACCATGTTATAAGAGTTTACCCAGACAATCTCATTGCTTTTTGATATTGTTTTTGTTTATGATTCCTTTGAATAAATATTATGATAAATCTGTCAATAATATGAACGAATTTCTTTATCCGTAATTATATCATGATATGAACATTTATTGGTACTATGTTTTACTATTTGGTATATAATATAGTTACGAAGGTTCTTTTAGGAAAGCCTGACTCTACCCTTTCTTTTGTCGGAAATCAATGTTTTATAAAAAGGGTTTCCTAGAATATTATATAATTCCCCTATGATATCTAAGCGATTTTTTACCCTTTATTATTTTACCAATCTCTTCAAGGTAATCTTGTTTTCCCATTTCGAACAAGGAACTTTTCAATCCTTTTACCGTGAAAAATGAATTTACTTTTGATCTCACATGAAAAGTACAGATTTCCCTATTGTTATTTCCATGAATATCCCTTTGTGTTGTTTAAAAGTTTAATATTTAAAAAAAATATAATTTTCCAGGAAAATTGTTCTCAAAATTGTTTCAAACATATTTTATATGATTTCCTGGAAAACTGTTTTAAAAATGATTCTATGTTTTATTTACATGTTTTCATATTGTTTTCAAATAAATGGATTTGAAAACATTTTCAATATTCTTTTATAAGATTCCAAGAAAAATGATTTTTTTGATTTTTTTAGGATTTATCTATATGTTTTCAAATTATTTTCAAATAAAATAGTTTTCAAAACATTTTCAATCATTCTTTAAAAGTTTTCACAGTGATTTCAAGGAAAAAAATTTAAAAATGTTTTGAAGCTTATTTTAAAAAAAAATTATGAAAAAGGATTTCTAAATAATTTCATGTCATTTTATAATTTTTCGAGGTATTTTATATTAGAATTATTTTCAAATGGTTTTATGTATTAAAAGTCGTTTTTTCAAACAAGAATGAATATTTTTCCTCAAAAAACATTTTTAGAGGATATTTCCAAATTATTTTCCATCTAAGATGATATCTATTAACATTACTCATACATTATAAGAAGCGATCTAAAAGTTACATTCAAATCCTTTCTATGAATGATTTATGCTTAATGTCTTGGTCTTTATGAAACCAATTTATTATTCATAAATTATACATATATGAAGTCTGTTTCTCTTTTATGGGTTATGATTTTAATGAAATGGTTATGAAACCTGTAACTCTTTCCCTAGGTTATGATATATTTACTTCTTTACGATACCCAATTCATTACATGGGTTATGATATGTTTTTTGAAACATTTATATATGATTTAATAATGAGATGGGTGGGACCTATATCTCCCTCTAATGCATCGATTAAAGATTTATAATTCATGAGATTAAACAGGGCTGGATGGAGAGTTACTCGGTTCCGTAATGTAGGTCTTGAATGATGGTTACTAAGTCCAATAAAATATTTCTGGAATAATGATTACACTATTCAAACAAATAGGGTTGGAATAGGGGTTACTCGGTTCAGTAATATAGGGTTGGAGTGAGGGTTAATCGGTTCAGTAATATAGTGCTCAAATGAGGGTTTCATGGTTTAATAATACATGGCTATAATTTCGGTTAATCTCTTCAGAAATATAGGGTAGTAATAAGGGTCACATGGTTCAGTAATACTGGGAATGAATGGGGGTTTCCCGGTTTAGTAAAGGACTTTGTCTACTAAGATGGTCTTGGCAGTGATGCCTGGGATACCTTGGAAATAATATTATATGCTTATGTATTTCCCCAATTCCATGTCTTATTCCTATGTTATGATTTCATGGATGATACTCTTTATTTAATATGATTCATGTCTTATGAACTAACAATCTTTATGCCATGATATATGTTATGATCATTGATATTCAGGGAACGGTCTTCTATTTGTAGGATCATGTTCTCATACCCTTATAGTCATGTTTAGGCTTACATGTCTACCTTTTTTACCCTTACTGAGCATTTAAGATCACCCCTTTTATATTTACATTCCCCCATGTGATGTTGATATGTACATTGTTTGATATTTCAAAGAAGGTTGATAGTCAAGAAGAACCTAATGGGAGGTTATTTAGATCACTTATGTACCAATGTTTATTCATTAATTTTTATAAAGGCACTATACCTTCTACGGTCATTGGGAATATTTTTATATAATATCTATGTTTTCTACAAAAGTTATGTAATGTTTATGTTTGTAAAGCAGGGGTGGCTACAAGATTCTAGGTTCTCAATCCTGCAATAGGCATACATGTTTTCGTGAGACTTCATTATTTTATTAGACATCGATGATAAAATAAAACATTGAACATCAACCATGTAATTCATATGTTTCTCATAGACTAGAAGCTCTTCATCACTTACCTATTCGGAAGGTAGATCAGTTAATGAGGAATCTAGTATGAAAGATTTTTTTTCATGCTGTAGAATGATCGCAAGGTTTCTAAACCATTCCTTGAAGTTACTATTGTTGAGGATGTTGTGTTTATCAAGTATTGTTCTTGGGGATAGTTTGGTTGATGAGCTTATCATTTTTATTCTACAATCAAATGAGTATATAATTAGTATTTTTTTCATTACATTTTGTGAGAAATAATAAATTAATTTTATTTTTTCTCTTAGTATTTTATCAATTTCCAATGGCCCTCACCATTAAACTCAGAATGTCTAGTCTCTAGGATTTTCTAGTGCCAAAGATCAATTTCAATTTCCCATAACTCCAAAAATTGTTCAACACACTATTTTAAGGTATTTATGTAGGAAGGTATTTTCCAACTATGGGATTATTGCTCCTTGATCCATTGAGTGGACTCCGTAATCCTGAAATCTGGACTTGGATTTCCTCAACACTTGCCTCTAAATTCAAACCATGTCCAGAAAGGGTTACTCCTTTTAATGTAAAATGGTTATGTCAACCTGAAACATTCAGAATATCTTCTTGAATAAACATAAGTGTTCTAATAAGGTTTGGAAAAAAATTAGTTTTATTAAATCTTTCCCTAAATAATGAAACAAAAGGCTTATTCTGACTTAATATTTTTTTTGGGGGATTTTTCTCTCTTATGTATAAATTTCTCTATTATCTTTATCACATAATTTTTAATATTATATAGAAAATACTTAAGTGATTAACTATGTCGTGATAATACTTTTTCATAATCCCAATTTATTTTAGTTCCATATTGAATTATTGTTAATTGATTAATTATGTAGTCATGAAAATACATCCATAATGAAAAACCATGCAACAGACAGAAATAAAATAATTTAAAGGGTATGATCATGACCTCTTCTAATGGTTAGTTTATCTAGATGTTGATAAACAGACCACTGAACTAGGAGAGAAACACCTTGAACCATTTATAGTTCATTTCTATATCTTTCCACCTATCCACATTTGTATCTCCTTGGATTGGTTTCACCTCATCTCCTTACTAGAACTACCTCCACAAGTTTGGGAGATCCATCCATTATATATTATTTTAAACTAACATATAGGTGATGGGTAAATATAGATCATATAAAATAAACCATGGACATGAAGACCCTACATATTATTGAGGAGAGATGGCATGCAGGCAAATAATTTAATTTAATTTAAATTAAAAGGAAACCAATAACATACAAAAGTCTGGTCTAGTACATGATCATCCATATACATGAAACTGATTACGCATTTAATAAAACAATAATTCAATTTGTGAATCATTATTATTAAGATAAATCATATTCGAATTGATTAATTATTATCTTTAATTAATCAATCATTTAATCTTAATCCCTATTTTAATTTCCATGAAATTCACATCCATTACCGTGGAGGTAGCATGATGAACACCCATTTGAATCTATGTGATACATAATTCTGAACATTACCCACACATTAATGTTTTAATTATTTGTAATTTGGTAAATTAAACTGCACATAGTTCTGACTACATGGTGTGTACTTCCTTCGCCGTCTTATCCGAAGTTCATGCCTAGGGACTCGGCATGTGAGGTGTACATTGGAAATCTCAGAGTACAAGGAGTGTCTAGTATGCCACGAACCATGTTGGCTCCGGTTTACATGGTCAGTGGTCAACTTCATCGTTTATGGGAAATAGGGTTTGTCCCATAACCAGAAGGGACTATATATCATGTCCAGTAGGCCCCATGTAATATAATCTGGCTAACCAAATTCCAATATTTCCTAGTCAATAGGTTGGGTAAGAATTAAGTATACCATGTGTCGTTAATGAAAAAGGATTGAGTAATTCACTAATTACTTCCGATGCACAGAACACAACTACACAGTGTGTAATCTGGATTACACGGCATGTAACTCTAAATCAACAATGTGTACTATCATGTTACATAGACAGAATCATCGGTGCCTCCTGATGAGAGCATCGATTCAATTTTAATCAAAAATTTATTTGTATCTGTTTTATCTATGAGAAAAAAATAGTAAGAATAGATCTCGAAATCCAGATTACAAGAAAAATTAAACAATAATTTAAAAACTAAATTATTAAATCATAAATCATCAAGGTATTATTTAAATAATTATAAATGATGATGATCACCCTCTAATACATCCTGTATGATCTAGATACAGCATATGTGTGGTAGTTTGGAGGGCCCAACTTTGGTTTTTTCGTAATTGATGAAAAATATGGGCTCAATATGACGATGAACGCTGATATCCATGGATTAAATCAAGAATTTATACAAAGAGAAGAAAAGAATTGGATCTAAGAAATAGGGTCTTGTAAATCATGCTTATAATTGATTTATTAATTTCCAATGAAATTAAATACCTTGGTTTTTATGAAATTCTTTGATGATGATCGTTAAGCATCCAGAATGAACCTTCAAGTTGGTATTTTTTGTGTTCATGTGGATCCAAAGTAGAATCCCTCTAGAAGTGATCCACATGTGATCCAATGGTCTCCGAACAATGTCACTCATTCCTCAGGTTTTAGTGTGGTGAAGTGAATGTATTTCTTCGATCGTCTGTGATCGCTCATTCTTAGATCATAAATAACTTCTCCCATTCACGAGAGGGAGAGATGAGTGGAGCCAAGAGAAAAATGTTTGGCTCAGCAATTCTCAATTCACTATGGTTTGGAACAATATACATTCTTGCATATTAATCTTCAAGGGGTTTCAGTTAAATTATTTAATTATCAAACAACAATAAAATTCAGTTATAACAGTTAATGAAAACACATGACACCTAATAATAATAACAATACCATTATTTGTGGTGCACTAACTTTCTCAAAGTTGAACAATAAATGAAATCTTATCCTGCATAATGATAAAAATATTATTATTATTTAATATTTCAACAGGATTAAAATTGTTTACTAACTTGTAAATAATTAATTTATCAATAGACACGGTCTTGGTCCGTTCGAACTCCTCTTCTATTTATTTAACACCCGAATAAAATATTTTATTCTCTTAAATCAATATTTTTATTTAAAAAATATTAATTAAATATTAATTAAATGTTTAATAAAATAAATATATATATTTTATTCACAATCTAGTGAGTAAATATTTATTTAATTTATGTGATCATTTTAACATGAATAAAATTATTTCTCATCCATGGGATTAATATTTATTCCATTAATTAAATTCAAATATAATTTAATCGAGATAACCAAAAACACTTAGTGTGTGACCCTCTAGGATGTTTTCTTATGGGATTTAGGTGGGATTTCCTAAAGTCCAAAATTAATGTCTAGAAACGAGTCAAGAAACCCAAGAGAAAGAACTTAATGTCATAATGATGAAATTCACATACGAATTCTCACTGTATAATATAATCCCTTTATCATAATATGTCATCATGGAGGTTTCAAGATAGTTTCATCAACCTATAATAATGATACTCCATTCTTTGACTACATGAGAAAAAACTCATTGTTACACTGGGGACATGGAATTTAGGGTAACAGTTTTATTTCAATCAAAGGTCTGAGATATCAACTTCCATTAACCGAAGGGAAAATCATTCCATGACTTATCCATTAACAAAATTTCATTGATAATGCACCCAAAGTACCCTACTTCCCACCAACATATGGCTTCATGGTTTTCATCAGTAAATCAAAGTACACGAATAATGACACGTATTAATAATAATATTGACGTATAAGGACCTTTTCACATACTCAGAAATTGGAATTTCTGATAAATCCAAAACAACCAGAATTATTACTTGTGGGTATATTCTCATAATCTCTCATCTAAGATATTATCAGGTGCGAACTAAATTAGAAGAAGTCTCATCCTCTTATGATTACTCAAACCTGAATATTTTTATACTATTTTTCCCATCATAGTATGTTATCTAATCACATAACTATATTTAAGAACATTTTTAATGAACTTTAAGGTTATCATTATAGAGGGGAACTTATATGGCCTTATTAATGGAACAAATACATAACGAAATTATAACATTATAATCATATAGAAGAATGAAAAATATATAACAAAATGTTTATTACTTAAATACATTAAATATTCATGTAATAAAAGTAGAAATAGCTAGTTCTGGGACACCAACTACAACAGTGAGAACCTACAGAATAATATGAATAAGGGGAGGTTTTTTTAATCAATTTCAATGAACTCAACTCGCTTTAGAAGATATAAAGAATGAAATATGAAGATAGGGAGAGAGAGTGAGTGTGTAAGAGGAAGACGAGACTTATTAAATAAAAAGAATAATGAAAGTTGATCACGGATAAGAGGAAAACTGAAAATAATTTAAGGAGTTAAATCTCATCTACCATTTATTGATTGGGGAAAAAAATTTCTTAAAAATTTCTTGAAAATTGCAATTTTGGATCGTTCAGAATGATTCTATAGAAATTGGGGTTACATATGGATATCCATACCTACCTTAATACATATTTATTGAAATAATAGTTGATAGAGGAGAATTATATGGATTCAATCCATTAAAGAGTAGTGTTAAATATTTTATTCCAGAAATTAATTAACATTCAACAATTACATATTGAACCCACTGGTTAGCCTCACAATTCTACTAGCTAGTAAATTACATAGTTATATCTCTATAATTTTATGAAGAATCCACTAGATTAGAGGTGAGATATATTAGATATATATTGGGAATCACAATGTTGTATGAGGTTCTCTCAAATCCATTAGCAATTTAGAGGCATTCTACTTGCTGTTGGTGGTGCTTCATAATGATGGTCATCAAAGTGACCCTCTATATTCCTATTGATTCATTTGTTTTGTCCAGTGATTCAATGTAATGATATTGAAACACTATGACTAAAAACAATAAATGTAAAGTTTATAAATACCTTTAGTTATTGAGATCATAAAAAAATTATATTCTCAACATATGGAATAAACCCTATCCATCTTTTTCATTTCCCCTTAGAGAAATGAATACATCATTTGTGTTTACATGAAACCTACCACCTCTACCAAACAACATCTCTCATTTTCATTGAACTACTTATACATATGGTTTATAACAAGTATATAATAAACTAATATTATATTTAAAAAATTATTAATATTTTAAAAGGATAAACTATATCTGAGTTTGATTATATTCTATGGGAAATGATTAAATTGATTATGCATGCATATGAACTACCATCTCTAGAAAAGTAATGCTTTTAATTTTTCACTCTAATATTTTATTATATATATAAATCTGTTATAACCTAATTCACCTCCTTAATACATATGTATAATATCATTTTTTCTATAATAATGATATTGTTCAGAAATAATCACTTTCTTGTCCACACTCACCCATAGGTTATAGCTTTTTTTCAATGTGTCATTTCAACCACCTACTTGAACAATACTATAAATTTATCATGGTTGAATATAGAAAAATATCTATTTATTTTATTATATATAAATGGTAAAATAATGTTTTTATCATTATGTAAATGTTATAATATTATTTAACATTATATTATTGTACAACCTTTTGTTCATTAAAATCATTGAAATAAGAATCTCAATGACTTTTTTGTCAGGAATAATAACTAAAAAATTTATAAAATGAAATTAGAAAAATATAAATATTCATAAAAAATACATTCATGTACAATTAATAATCATATTATGAATAAAATTGAATCATTAAATAATATATGACACTAACATTTTGAATTTTTACTAAATAATACAATGAAAGAAAATAACATTTGATGTTGAAAATAAAATATAAGTACCTAATAGAATTGTAATAAATGATTACAAATTAAATTCATAAAAGTTTATATTTATTAATATGGTTATGAAATAGGTCACTGGGATAGTTATTCTTGTTATACCGAAGGTCAGTGTATGTTTCAACAAAAAGGGGATGAATGTAAATGTATTTTGTTTCAATATTTTAATTGAGATATGACGTATATTCCCAACATGTTACCCTTTTCTGGGGTATATATTAGAAAATTATTTAATTTATCATATTTTTTCATGAAATTTAATAAATTTAAAAATCCATCTCATCTTCTACGCTTCATGGGTATTCAATTAAAAATATAACGGTGATGCAAGGGTGTTTTGTCTCAATTTCATTTCTTTGGGAAATGGTTTTCTATACACATAATTTATTTAAAATAATGTGTATACTAATTATTGGATATATAATATAATGAATTATTTTTTATTGATATTAGTTGAAGTTTAATTACAATATACTTTTCCCCAAGGATTTTGATTAAAAAAAATTATTTTGTTAACTCAACATCATTTCTTGACACATAATCAATCCACTTTGACCATGATTTTACAAGAAGGTTTTATTCTATTATATGAATATATATTAATGAATATAAACCTTATTTTTAGTGTAATTTCACTGATTTATTTCTTCCATCATAAAATTTTATTATGTTAATGAAAATTCACATACTCTCCAAATCGATCATATTTCCATTCTTTCAGAATTTGATGTTTTATCTTACACTTCATATTTTTTTCTAGAATAATTTCATATATTTATTAAGGATTAATTATTTAATTTTATTTTTGAAATTAATTTTCTTTATATGTTTTCCCTTCACCATTTTAAAAATGATTTTTGAATGTGATTCATAACATTATTTTTTTCACTATAGTAAAAAAATTCTAAAAACTATTATATAGTTTCTTTTATTCTTTAAATAATTATTATTTTAAAATATTCCATTTAATTTTATAAAATGATTTTACATATTATTTAAATCAATACTTATTTTTAAAAGAAAATGATTTTTCATTATAATTTCCAAAAGTAAAAGTTTGATTTTAAAAATGAAATATTGAATTAAAATGGGATTTTAAATGCTTTTGATTTTAAGAAAGAAGATTTCAATTGTTTTTATTCATTATCAAAAAAAATTGAATATATATTTGTCTTATAAAATTTCTTTCTATAAATCCTTTTCCATTATTAAATTATAATTTATAAAAATGGTTTAGCAAGCTCAATGTATTACATTTTAAAAGAAAACATTTTTGAGGGGTTTTCTAGCCATTCAAAAAATGGTTATTTACTATGATTCATCAAGTGATTTATCCAATGATATTAAAATCATATTTTTGATCTCATCGAAAATCCTTAAATCTCATTTTGTTCATAATTGCTCAATATGAAATGTTTAAATGGAATTCCATATTTTTATATACCTATGACTATTCCAATATGCTCAATTTTATTGTCCCATACACTTTTATCATGGAATATTATTTTTCATTTGACATTACATATCATGATATCATGAGATATAGACAATTACTACTGTTACATGTGGTTTTTTACAATATATTTCTCCCTTACATGTATTCTCTAATATTCTAATTATATAATCCTTAAATACATGTTGATAATTTTTCCAATCATGATCATTTGTGATCACCCCTTTCTTTTGTTTCTATTCCCATGTTTTGAAGTTTAATATAACTTATGTGAAGTCTATAATGGAGTCTTGTTTGGAACAATTATAGATAAATTTTTATATCTATCATAAAATTAGTAGATTATGTAACTGATACTTAAATTCACTAAACGGTTCATTATTGGGATTATGTATTTATTAGGGGATTGAGTGTTTATCATATAGAAACGATATAAAATAAATATATGTTTGGCTTGGATCATCTAACTTTTTATAAAATCCAATGTTTATAGCATCAAATCTGAGAGTACAGGTCTAGAGAGTCCCAAATTTGTTTTTTGAAAAATACCATTAAAAATTCTTATCAATCATCATAGTTTGGAGAAATTATGAAAATAGAAACTATAGAAGAAACTAAACATTTATTATAAACTCATTTTTTATATCGAAATATATTTTTAAGAGATACTTCCAAATTAATATATAGATGATATAATCTTTAAAAAAACTGAAATATAAAATTTTATAAAATTTCAGATTGTGTAAGGAAAAATTTATATTAATGGTATTTCAAAGGGAAGACTTCATCCAGTAATTCTAGAATGAAAAATTCAAAGATGAAATACTAAATTTTGTTTTAAAAAAGCTAATTAATGAACTAAAAAAATGTATATATACTATTGGCACTACTACAAATACGCCCTTTATCAGCGCTAAAAAGGGCCTTTAAGAGCGCTAGGAAAAGCACTGTTAAAGCCGGTGAAGATAAAGGGGGGGGGGGTTCCTTTTATCAGCGCTAAAAAAAAGCGCTGATAATGACCCCTTTTATCGGCGTTAAAAAAAGCGCTGATAAAAGGGGTCTTTTATCAGCGCTAAAAAAAGCGCTAATAAAAGTAACCATTTATCAGCGCTTTTTTTAGCACTGATAAAGGGGCCCTATATCAGTGCTTCCTTTATCAGTGCTTTCGTTTTAGCATTGATAAAGGACCTGTTTATCAGTGCTTTTAAAAAAGTGCTGATTAAAGTTAAAAAAATAAAAAAAAATTACAACAAATTAAAAACAATTACAAAAAATTAAAAAAATCATGCCAATCGTGGGGGGGGGGGGGGATTTTATGGCGCTTGATCCCCCCTTTTAACATCGCTTTTTAGCCCCTCCAGTGCCCCGCATGCACCCCCTCCACCCTTTATATGCCCTAGCCCCCCACATCCACCCCCATGCCCACGCCTAAGCCCTTACCACTACTCTATTTTGATTTGTTTGCTATTTCATGATATCTATATATATATATATATTTATATTTATTCGTATAGTAATATATATTTATATTTATATATATATATAGTTATAATAATATATATATGGTTATGTTAATATATATATAGTTATATTAATATATATAGTTATATTAATATATATATATAGTGATATTAATATTTATATATATATATAGTTATTTTAATATATATCTCAATTTATATATATATAGATATATTTATTCGTATATTAATATATATTAATATTAACATATATATAGTTATATTAATATATATATATAGTTATATTAATATATATCTATATATATATAGTTATATTTATTCGTATTGTAATATATATTTATATTAATATACATATATATATATAGTTATATGAATATATATATTTATAGTGATATTAATATATATATTTATACTGATATTAATATATATATATATATAGTAATATTAATATATATGTAGTTATATTAATATATATATATAGCTAGATTAATATATATATATATATAGTTATATTAATATATAGTAGTTATATAAATATTCATATATTGTTATTTTTTATAAAATGGATATTAGTTATTATTTAGATAGAGCTAATATATTAAATATGTAAATATGTTTAATTATTTATATTAAAAATTTAATTTTTAGGTGTGAATATAAATAAAATATGTACATATAGTTATATATTTGATTATAAATAGAAGTGCATTATAAAAAACAATAAAATTTCAATGACATAATATGAATATGAATGTAATACCTTTGAATAAATTCAGTCCCCACTAAAAAAGCCAATAATACCCCCTCAAACGAGGCTGAAAACCCACAAAATGTTAAAAACTCCGGGTACCCCGACTAATAACTCAGTTTTGGAGGCCTTCTGGGCCCTCTTTAGCCTCTACAAATGCTTGACTGAGGTCCCCCATGTTATAGTAACATAGAGCTCGTCGCAGGATTCGATTTGATATATGGTAGAGCTCAAACGGACACTCGGATCAAAAGTTATGGCTATTTGAAGTTTGAGTTGTGTTTTCAACTTATTTTGGATATTTTTTTTAATTTTTTTTAATTTTTTTAATCTTAAAATTGTTATTAAATGACTACTACTCCATAATAATTAGAAAATTATTAATTAAAAATACTTTTTTAATTTTTTAAGAATCCATTTTCACTAAATATCTTATTTAATAAGTATATTAAGTGTTAATGTACATTTATACCTATCTAAAATATATTTTAAAATTATATATTATATCTATATCAATATATTTATATTTATATATTTATATATTAATATATTCTTTTTAATTTTTTTTTGAATTCGACCCTTTATCAGCGCTTTTAAAAAAAGCGCTGATAAATGGGGGGGGCTTTATCTTCCCTAAAAAGTGCTAAAGAGGGGCACTTTTATCATAGATTTTTTTAGCGATGATAAAGGCACCCTTTATCAGCGCTTTTTTGAGCGCTGATAAAGCCCCCCCCCCCACTTATCAGCGCTTTTTCGTTAGCGCTGATAGGGGGGCGCTGGGAAAAACTATTTTTGTGGTAGTGTGGATAAACTTACTTAAAATGATTTAATAAGTATAATAAACAAAAAATGATCTCTTATATGTACTTATTTGAAACTAAAATCTTAAATAGAAAGGTGAACAATATATAACCAAACATGATATTGGAACATTTTTTTAAAATTTTTTTTAATATGATCTTTGACCCCCCCACCAATATTTTTTAATCAGTATGGTATACGGTTTAATTATAAAAAAATTAAAAAAAATATTTCATATAGTCCATTAAATAATATTTAGTCTTTAATGCCTATGAATTTTAAGAGATGATAATTTAGGAAAAAAATACCAGTTATTAAACACCAAAATGCATTAACTGTGGAATAATTGGGAATTAAACAATATTTAATGTGTCTAACAAAAATTAAATGAAAATTTCATATTTTATAATTATTTATGAAATGAATAGAAAAAATCCAAATTTATTACTATTTTAATTCTAGTGGTATAAAATTAATTCAATAATATAACTTATAAATCATGGAATCTAATAGCTCAAAAAATATATCAATACGTTATCTAAACATCATGAGTTATTTTAAGATTTTTATGAACATATAAATGAACCATAAACATAAAAATTAATAGATAATTTGAACAAAACCCTTTCTAACTAAAAAACTAACTGACTTTGATACCGGTCAAAAAATATAACCATAATAATATACTTAATAAAATAGATTATTAAGGGAAACCAAATATATTGACTATGGAATCTCTCTATGATAGTCACATGAATTTATAAGACGGAATATAATAAAAATGAAAGATAAGATGAATGGTGGATTCAAACATGTTTCAGAAAATATAGAACTAAAAGTGGAATATTTTATATAAATGATATATAAGTTACAAAAATCAAATGAAAGTATAGATTGTGAAATAGTAATTCCAAAAAAATAATTATTTAAAACCCCTAAATCAAAAAAACGTGATGTTAACATTACTATAGTTATTGAAAATGAATATCCAATCATAAATATTACATTAATAGTTTAAATATTTGATTCAATTTATTTACAAGAAAATTTACAACTAAAACGATACAAATACTATAAAAATAGTTCACACTATAAGTGGATCTATTCATGAGGTAATAAAAAATAATTCAAGTCTTAAAATGTTAAACAATAGTATAATCATCCTATAATTAATTAATTTATTAATTATCTACCATTATATTAAATCTTTGCTAATTAATTTTTAGAAACATTATTAAGATTTTCTAAAGTAAAAAAAATAGTTAGGAATTTTTCAACAAATTATGTTCACTTTGATTTTAAAAGCACAATGGCTTTTATAGTTTTTGAAGTAAGATTTTATTCCAATTAAAAGCTGTAAATTAGAATTATATTCCTTCCTAATGAATTAATTGTTATCATTACATCAAAATAATTTGTTTATTCATATTTATATTTTAAAAATATATAATTATCTAGAAAATAATTCTATTTACTCTCAAATTTATAAAATATTTTGAATCGCTTCAACAACAATTAGAAATTTTTCAAAAAAATTTTAAGTACACAGCCTTTTCATATTTATAAATTTTGTATTTATCATTAATATATTTACCAATGTTCTTATATGATTAACAAAAAATAACTTGATACCATTTTTTGAGAATCATTTGAATGAAACCTCAAAGTTACTCATTTATATTTTATTTTACAATTCACTGAATCCCATCATTCCCCTTAATATCTCGAAAACATATTCTATTTTGAAATAAAAATATTTCACCCTTGTTATTTTAAATACATTCAAGATGATTTATATAATATTTCTCAACTACAATGTATATTTCTACTGAGGAATAATGGGATATGTGTGCAACAATACATACCAACCAGACTATCCAAAATGTGTATAGGATAAACCAATGTATCAAAAACCATTATTGGATTTAATATTATATAAAATAATAGTTTTGGGGAATATGTTTTACAAGCCTTCTAGTAAGTATTCACTTCCTATACCTAAAATCATTTAATCAATTCTATTGTAAAAGTCTCATTCTCCAAATTAGGGTTCTTAAAGGCACAGATATATCAATGTGGAATGCATACTCCAATTTAAATCTAGGATATTGAAATATCTCAAAAGAAATATTACACTTTTCAAAAGGAAATATGAATATTTTTTGTATTTATTATTGTAAATTCCTGTTTCCAGGTGCCACCCAAAGGTGCCCCATACCCGGTTGGTCACATGGCATCAAGTGCATTTCCCCAAATGCCATAGGCTTCCGACTAGCAGTGAGGTCCTTGGGTGTGATGGTGCGGAAACTATGCACTCATTGGCAGAGTAATAATGAAGAAAGAAACTGATAACAGTAGCGGAAGTAATAATAATACCATAAAATATTAAACTATGGAAGAATAGAAGTAAATAAACTACAGCATATATATATATATATATATATATATATATATATATCCATAATGATGCATGTTACTAGTATCTAGGAAAGCAGCCAAACAAATCACAATGCTGCAATACATTACTAAACCAAATTACAATGGAAACAAGTAAATAACTCCAGCAACATCACAAGCCACAGCTTGGTCCCATGATCTCCATCTCTACAGCAATCATGTACCTGAATTAGAAGGGTTCATTCCCTTATCTATACCTGTAGCAATATAATCTATTTGGGACTATAATAATGACCCAAAAAAGATGTGAGACGAGTCATAGAAGGCAACCACCCTATGATTTGTGTCTAATAATTAGTGAATATATATTGCAGGAAATACTAAAAAGAAGCAATGAGAAAGGGAGTACTCAAAAGTAGACAGTCCTGTAGTTTCAATTACATTAATTTACATTCATTAAATAATCAACCAAAGAAAAAAAGAAACGCTATAGGAAGTTCTCATAGCTTATCCCCTCTGGATCAACCAATCAATCTAAATTAACCCTTTGGGTATGTTCTCACAACCTGAACCCTCTGGTTCAACATATGCGTGGATACAATGACTTCCTGGGTAAGCTCACACGGTCTTACCCCTTTGGCCTCATCCAAACAAAGACTCTGATAAAGTACTCACCATCAATTCCCCCTATATTATTTTAACGATAAACTACAGACACTATGAGGTAGAACTCAATGTCAATCCCACATGTGGTCTCATAATGGTAACTATAGACACTCTAAGAGAGCACTCAATTTCAATCCCCCCAATGGTCTCTCAATAGTAACTATAGACAGTCTGAGGGAGCACTCAACGTCAATCCTCCATATGGTATCACAACATGATAAGGAAAAATGGACACTCTAGGGAAGCCCACAAAATCAATTCCCCCTATGGTCTCACTACACTAGGTTCTCACAACCCTGTGTAAATAAATCATGTAGAAACAATGTTCAGTATCCAATGTAAACCTAAAACTACTACTTGGATAAACATCCACAAATCATATCACAACATCATATAAATCACTCCATGCAAAAAACACTAGGCATGGAACGAAAGAATCCTAATTGGAAAAACTAGACCAAATGGTCAATATCAAATCAATCATGGGAAAAGACCTCCATAGCATGGAAAAATAACCCTATTTACAAAACAAGAGTCCTAACTCTAGAAAATGATCATAGACGGCATCAACAAGGTTAAAATCCCTAAACACGCAATACCCCGAACAAGGGAATTCAAAAAACATTCTCATCTAATTCAAAGAAAATCTATTGAAATGCAAAAACCACCTACCTCGGTGTTGTACGATTGATATACTCCAGTTTCGGCCCTTGAATCAGCCTTGAACGACGTAGATTTACCAAAACATCTAAAACATTCAACCAAGGATATCTCAACAAAGAGGATAAATTAAGGAATGAATCTCTAGAATAATGAATAACTCACTGTGGTGATTTCAACATAATCGACGACAGTTGATTTGAATAACGAATGGTAGATTAGGGGATCAGAGAAGAATCCATCCCTACAGTCGCTCTTGGATGAGACAAGTTGAGAAGAAGGGGTTTCGGCCAATTATACGGGACCCCGGTCCAATTTTATGAATAAAAAGAAAAGTACATGATGTGTCATTTAAAGGTACACAATGTGTATATGCCTTTACTGGGCCCCAATTTATGTGGCCTCTATGTCACCTGACATGGTCATGTACATGGCCATCACACAGCCAATATATATCTACCCATGAAAACCGAGTACACGGCATGTAATTCTAAGTACACAACGTGTACTTAAATTTCTATATTCTCATCATTTTCTCAAAAACACCAAAAAAGAAAAACCCATACTTGAGAAGAAGGTCCGGGTTATTACAAATCCCCCCACCCCCATTAAATAAATATGTCCTCGAATTTCCCTAGCAAGGCAGCGTAAAAGAAGAATCCTTGAACAACTCCAGCCACTAAAATCGTACATCAGCTTCCCTATCCTAGGTCTTGTCTTATACTCGCATGTGCTACCATAATACCCATACCAGAAAGACATACCATCCAGGGAGAACCTTCATTCTTCTATCAACAATCCGGATAGAATGCTCCTTGAAAAAGGCATCCACCTCAACCACCTCGGGTTTAAAAATAAGAGATGGGTCTGAGAATTAACACTATAGCTGAGAAACGTGAAAGTTGTCATGCATAGCCCGGTACCACTAAGGTAACAGTTGGTCAGAGTGGATACTCAAGAGGGTGGTGAATTGAGTTTCAATAAAAATTTATGTTAAAAATATATATCTTAAAATCACTCATTTTGAAAACAAATTTAAACTATAGTGAATCTATACAGTGTGTAAATGTTCAATCAGTTTCTCAAAGATTGATTAGGTCTCAGTTGACTTAATCTGAAGATTAAATTAACTTTTGAAACTAACTTACTGGTTTACAATAACTATAAACACTTGATAATTTAACTATCAAAGTAGCTTTAAAATAGTTCTGTATTTCAAAGTAATAGTAGTGGATTATAAAATAAATATATATTGTATTCTTATGACTAAAAATAGAAAGCACAACAGAGATAACCAAGAGGTTCAGTCTCAAGATGAGTCTTATTCCTCTCAACAATTTATATAAATTGATCCACACCCTAGATCAGGGTAAAAAACAGTACACTACTATCCAGGTCCAAAGACCTCTACCACAATTCTACGTGGGAAACACAAACAATATCACACAGGTTGTTCAGGTCTTACTCAACCTCTACCACTATCCACAGTGGGAAACAATAGGTTATAAAGTTTGAGTGAGGATTTAAGAATCCTCCAGTTTATCTTAGGAGACAGTGTATGTAAAATAAACAGGGTACACACACTTCTCAAAATGCAAAGATAGAATCAGTAAGGAGAGTGAGAAAAAGTTTAGAAAAGATTTAGTGATTGGCAGTGCAACTCTGGACTCGTTTGGTTGATCAGAAAAACTTCTGAGTCTTTCTCTAGTTTCTTCTTAGAAAACAGAGTGTCATTTTCCTCTTTGATTCTTGGTCCAGCTTGTCAGCTTGAGTGCATGAAGTGTTTTTTGTAGTTCTTCACTGAAGGTGAATCTTGTGTTCTCCTTGAAAATTAGTAGCTTCGTGTATGCCCAATGTTCTTGAAGTATGGATTTATCCTTTCATGAATGTACCATGTTTGAATGATGTTCAGCCCTTTTCTTTTTCACCTGTGTGCCTTCTTAGTTCCTTGATGCTTATTGTATGCACACCCAGTGTTCTCTACTTCACATATTTTTCAGCTAGGTCTTTATCTTCCCTTTTATTTCTTTCTGCTCCAGCAAATGGGAATGAATAACTTTTGCATTGGTACTAGGTACGGTTCCCTGTCATGGAAATAGAGATCATTAAATAACATTAACTGCATTAAAAACATATCATGTAACTGTTAGATTAAAAAATAAATCAAGTTGAGAGTACAGAGATTGACTAGTTGTTCAGTCATTAGTAGATTGTGTTGGTAAATGTGTACAATGGTATTTTGTGTAGAATAACCCTCCATCTGTAGATCTTTGAACTTCCATCGCTAGCTTGTTGGTATCGGTAGCTCTAGGTATCAGTAACTCCTTCTATCGGTAGACTTACTCTATCGATAACTCATTAGACTGGTTCTATCAGTAGCTCTATACTTGTATCGGTAGACTTTTTCAGTCGGTTCATATCAGTCGTGTCTGTGTATCAGTAAGTCGGTCGGTAGCTCATATCGGTATCTCTTAGTGTTCTGTATCAGTAGACTGAATTTTTCAGTAGACATGCTTACCGGTAGCTCAGTAGCTCTAGTCTATTCTATCGATAGACTTGGTGTCTGAAGGTAGCTCTTGTACATATCAGTGACCTTTGTGTATGGGTGACTCTGTCTATCGGTAGACTAAGTCTATCGGTATACTGAGTACCGGTAGCTCTATATCAGTAGCTATACCCAGAACAGTGACTTAACACTTGTCTGTTTTATGCAAAACATATCTGAATGGGTTATAAGAACTTCATAACTCATATAAACATAGATTGACATGGAATAACATATCACATGGATTATTTTAATATTATTAACATCTTGATCATAGATTGAAAGAATTAATATATATATAATCATTAGATTGAGATTATCAAAGTATATGAAAGCATAATTGGGATTATCAAAATAGGTGAGTACAACAATCTCCCCCTTTTTGTTAATCACAACTTATGATATTATCATTTTAAAATAGTGAGCAGTTTTATCGGAGGATATATCATTAAATGCAATTAACTCATAGAAACAGTATATTATAGAACATAATGGATCAGAGGTGGAAGCAAATGTGATAGTATCAGAGATAAAATTAAATGAAATGATATCAAAAGTAAAATTTAGTGTCATCAGAGAGTTATAGAAAATGGTATCAGAGAATGAAATGTAACAGTATCATAGGGGAAAAGCAAGATAGTTCTTCCTTAGATAAAAATTTCTCCCTCTTTGATACTTTATCCCCATTATTTATTCTTCCTTCAATACTTCTCCCCCTTTGTAAAATATTGGTAAAACATTTCTCCCCCTTTGTGATAATAAAAAGGTGTTAAACCAAAGAGAAGAGGAATAAAAATAAAAATGAGAAAAGAGATAAAAATCAGTTTCATTTCATGTTCCCGATAAGGTACAAAGAAATAAGAAAAATACAATGGATTCCTATCAAATAGTCTAGACAATTGTTCAATCCACAACCTCAATGTGATATTTTCCCTTGGGAGAAGAAGAGGATTCAGGTGAATTGGTTGGAGGTGAGGGCTTAGGAATCCCAGAAATGATCTTTGGAGGCTGAGCCATAGAAACTATTCCTAGTCTTTACTGAGGAGTCCATTGAGTGATCATAGGAGTGAGGCATCAAATTACTTGGGTAGGAGTCATCTAAACTGGAGAAGCAGTAGAGGCAGAGGATGGTAAGGCTAGTGGTATAATCACTGACCTAGCATCAACATGCAGAAAAGGAACCAATAGATTTCTGAAATCCATAATTATTCCTCCTCCTTTCCCCATAGTAGATATGAAGTCATCCTTGTTCTCCATAAATTTGTCCAACGCTGGATTCAATTCCCTTAGCTTTCTAACTTGTTCTCTACAAGATTGATTGACAGGAGGCAGCTTCATATTTTCCAACATAAGTTTGAATTGATTGTTGAGTTGATGCTTGGTGAAAATCTTAGAGAAATGGGAGTCCACCTTATCATTCAACTCTTTCTGAGAGTCAGAATCTTCTCCCATGTAGTCTTGGACTATATTCATTATTTCTCTAGCTGAATCTCGAGTAGGAATCACAAATTTTCTCAGCTCGGATGAGTCCAAAGAGCTACTGGTTGAAGCTGAACCAAGATCCTCCATCATCACAGCTCGAATTTGATTCAAATACACTGAGGGTTTAGATGCAATAGAACCAACAGACAAGGTTACTATTTATTTTATGTTCTTGTTCAACCCACTAATAAGATTTTGAACTTGAGAGTCCTAGGTTTTAACATGATCTTTCATAGAAGTTTTAAAACTTTCGAACAATAAAAACATCTGGCTTACCACACTCTTGACGTCAGCTAAGTCCTTGTTTGCTTGGGATTTTGAGCTCATGTATGAGTCTAAAGAAACAACAGATTCCTTTAGAGCTTCAAGATCTTCTTAATGTCTAGAAACTTGAGCCTGGTAGTCCATAACTTATTCCACTATTTCTACCATGAAGGTTGAAAAATTACAACGTAGAGAGAGTTCAAATGATCTTTCCAACATCCTCATCTCATAAGAAAAACAAAGCTTAATCTCATAAACTGATGCATTAAAAGATTATTTCAACTCATCCATCAAGGATTCCAAATCATCCATGGTGATCATATCAGTAGGTGAAACTGTAGTGGGTACTTTTTCATATGCTGAACTGACCACTGAGTCAGTCATGATCGATTGAACTGAAGAGACCAGAGAAACTTCCATCTTCTTTACCTCTTCTACAAAACGATCCTTAAGATTTTTCTTTAAAGTATCCAGGTCATGAATTCTGACCACATCATCAGGCAGTAACTCAGTCTCAACATCATAATTAATCGTAGGTCTATTGAGAGAAGCTTCATTGTCAGAATCATGATAGTATAAACCACAGACTACAAAACCTGGGTCTTCTTCCCAATCTTCAATTCTAGCAGCCACTGTAACACTTCCAACATTGGATTGATGCTCCCCCTCAATTGGTTCATCCTCAAGTAAAACAATAGCATTCACATCATTTTCAGCAGGTCTTCCTTTCTCAAGAGAATATTCCACTATCAACTCTTTCTCTGCAATAGATGAAGGGTATTCCAAACTAGGCAAGGGTATGTCAAATTCATTTGCATCCATAGCAGGAAAAAAATATTATCCAATCACTGGACTCAGGCTCAAATCAGCTGACAAAGATTCTTCACTTTCATGAACATCTTCTTCATTCTCTACATCAGCTTCTTCTTTATCTGATTTATGTTGATATTGATTTTTAAGAGTTGGTCTAGGAGGTAAGTCATGGTCTTCTCCTTCATCAACAGAAGACTCTTCCTCTTCTGAATCATCACTGTATTCTATCTCCTCTTCATCAGGTCCCAGACCTGAATCCCTCACATCCTTTGGTCTTGAAGGATGATCCATAGGATTGAATTTTTCATATACCTTCTGGTCATCATTGACCCATTCTCCTCTCCAAGGGTTCCAATTTATCCTCATAAATTTGCACAATGTGGATGTGATACAAAAATTATTCTTTACTACCACTGTCTCATCTTGAGACTCAGCTACCCCTTTTACTTTAACCATCACAAAGATCAATTTAGCAAAGAATAGGGCATTTGTCTTTGATTTCGGCCTTGTCATGTCTTCCATTTGGATCATCAGCAATCTTCACAGATTTACTTTTACACAATGTCTTAAGAGATGCAGGAGATAGATATCCTGATATCTCAAATTGGAAAAGTCTCCTCTCCACAGTATCAAGACATGTTGAACAGATTTGAACATCAATCTATTCTCTCCATCCATTTCTCCAGCAACTACTTGTCTTTGACTTCCATCACCAGTCAGCTCTTCCAAAGCAGTCTCATAGTCGAAAATATCACTGGTAGGTGGCATGGCTCCCGAGACATATCCAGATACCCCTTCATGTGGAAATTTTAAGCACTCATCCCATTCAATAGATGAAAATGATATCTCCTTTCCATTCATAAACGTAGTCACTCGGTTTTCATTCTCAGATTTCCGAAAAGTCACAAACTCGTAAAACTGTTTCACTAAATTTGGAAAGTATGGACCACTGTTTTTCAAAAAACACTCCACCCATTTTTGATCATCTAGCACTTTGAGTACTAAGGACTTTCTAGGAAGCAGCCATTCTACACACAGCTCCTTCTCAATCACAATAACTCGATTTTTTAGATGAGGATTTACTTGTCATCTTCCTGATCTTGTCCTGCTAGCACCGCAACTTGCTTCTGGCATAGACTTTTGCTTCTTTTCTTTCAGCTCATCAGCAACATCTCTAACAGAATGGATTTTGGTTTTTTCCATCTCGAATTCGAGGAATTTAGGGTTCTCTTAGGATTCGAGAGCTAAGGTTTGAGGGTAAAGGTTTGAGGCTCAGTGGATTTAGAAGTAGCTCGGACATTAGTTTTATCATTTAGGAATCATAAAATAAATAAATAAAATGAAATAAAACAAAAATGATTCAGATTCTAGCAGTAGAAAGATGTTTATAATAGCACACTCATCGGTAGGGTCTATTAGTGATAATTCCTATCAGTGAGGTTTCATCAGTGAGAATTTTACATCGGTGAGAATAGCTATTGATCAAGGTTAAACATACCTAACTCATGTATAATATAACTTAACCTCTCCGAAATCAAAGGTTTAGTGAAATTATTGGCTAATTGATGATTAGTACCTATAATATCAAGAGTAATATCACCCTTTTGATAATGATCTCTCTAGAAATAGTGCCTTACATTAATGTGTTTGGTCCTAGAGTGAGAAACAGGGTTCTTCGAGATGTTTACTGAACTAGTGTTGTGACAGTTGATAGAAACATGCTTAAAGTAATATCCATAGTCCAAAAGAGTGTGTTTCATCCATAGAATTTATGCACAGCAACTACCAGCAGCTATGTACTCTTCTTCGGTAGTGGAAAATGATGCAGAATTCATCTTTTTACAACACCAAGATACTAAGGAGTTTCCCAATAAATGACGTGTTCCTGATGTGATTTTTCTATCAAACTTGCAACCAGCAATGTCAGCATCTGAATAACTCATTAATTCAAAAGGTTTTTCTTTTGGATAAATTAAACCTAAGTTTACAGTATGTTTAAGATACTTAAAAATTCTTTTAAAAGCAAGTGAATGAGATTCTTTTGGATTAGCTTGAAATATTGCACCTATACACACAGTAAACATAATATCTGGTCGACTAGCATTAAGGTAGAGTAAGCTTCCAATCATACCTCTGTAATTGGTTTGATCCACCAGTTTCCCAGTTTCATCTGCATCCAACTTACAAACAGTACTCATATGAGTATCACTTTCCATAATACTATCCAAACCAAAATGTTTTAAAAGATCCTTTGTATATTTACATTGATTCAAAATAATAACATTTTCATTTTCGAAAACAATAAATACAAGAAAATATTTGAGTTCTCCCATTAAAATCACTTCAAATTCATTTTTCATACTCTTTGAAAAATCAGTACATAAAGACTGTTTAGAAGATCCAAAAATAATATCATCAACATAGATTTGAACTATTAAAACATCTTTAGAAATTATTTTAATAAAAAGAGTTGGATAAGCAATCCCTTTAGTAAAACATTTTGAAATAAGAAAATTACTATGTCTATCATACTATGCTCTTGGAGATTGTTTTAAACCAAATAGATCTTTAGAATGTTTAAAAACTTGATTTGGAAAATGGGGATTATTAAATCCAGGTGGTTGTTCAACTAAAGCATCATTGACAATAAAACCATTTAGAAAAGAACTTTTAACATCCATTTGATATAACTTGAAATTCAAATGAGCAGCATAGGAAAGTAAAATCCTAATAACTTCTAATCTGGCAACAGGTGAAAAGGTTTCCTCATAATCTATACCTTCCTCTGGACTATATCCTTGTGGAACTATCTTATCTTTATTTCTGACTATGATTCCAAATTTATCAACTTTGTTTCTAAAAACCCATTTAGTTCCTATTGTTAAAGTATCCTTAGGTCTATCAACTAATTCCCATACTTTGTTTCATTCAAATTGATTTAACTCTTCTTGCATAGCCATTACCAAAAATTCATAATTGATAACATCATTGACATTTTTAGGTTCTAGCTGTGAAATAAAGGATTGATGTTAAACCTAGTTTCTTAAAGAAGCTCTAGTCTGTGTCCCTCTATCAAGATTACCAACAACAGCATCCAATGGATAATTCTTTAGAATCCTTGTTGATCTAGTAAAGGTAGGACTAGAAATTTCAAGTTCATCTCCAAGTTTGGGTTCAACAGAAGCATATTCTGGAATAGGTCCAGAACTGGATATCTTTACAGCAAGTTCTTTAGATTTATCATTAAGGTCCAGAACACTCAAATCTTCTTCAATAATTTCAATGGAGGTTTTAGGCTCATGTGAATCAGTTTCATCAAACATGATGTGAATAGATTATTCTACACATTTAGTTCTTTTATTAAAGACTCTATAGGCTTTGTTAGTTAAATAATAACCAATAAAAATTCCATCATCACTTTTAGAAGAAAACTTTTCCAGATTATTCTTTCTATTAAGAATAAAAACTTTACAGCCAAAGACTCTAATGTAACTAACTTTAGGATTTCTATTATTCCACAGTTCATATAGGGTTATTCTTGAGAACATGTCTAATTAAGACTCTATTAATAATATAACATGTTGTATTCACAGCTTCAGTCCAAAATTAAATAGGAACATCATACTCATTAAGCATGGTTTTAATAATTTCCTGAAGGGTTCTATTCCTTATTTCTACTACACCATTCTGCTGAGGTTTCTTAGGAGCATAAAAGTTGTGTCTATATCCATTGTGCGAGAAATAAGATTCAAACTATTGATTTTCAACCTCACAGACATGATCACCTATCAGGGATTTAATCATAAGTCCACTAAGGTTTTCTACAGATTTGGATTATTTAACAAAGTAAGAATAAGCTTCACTTTTGTGAGCTAAGAAGTATACCCAAGTATATCTAGAAAATTCAACTACCAAGACATAAACATAGTGCTTCCCATTTAAACTAGAAACTCTTGAAGGTCCACACAAGTCCATGTAAACCAACTTGAGAGGTTGAGAAGTTGAAACTTCTTTCTTTGATTAAAAGAAACTTTATGTTGATTTCCCTTTTGACAGGGATTACAAACTTTGTTATTTGGAAATTCATGTTTAGGTAGGTCTCTAACCAAGTTTTTCCTAGTAATCTTTCTAAGTGAATAGATGTTTCATTGTCCTAATATTCTATGCCACATCAAAGATTTTCCATGAAAAGCATTTAAACAAGTAAAATTTTGTTTACCTAAAGCATTTAAATCAACAACATAAAAATTTTCATTTCTTAAAGCAGAAAATACTAAAACATTCTTAGAATTCAAAACATTACAGGAATAATTTTCAAATTTCACATTAAATCAATCAACACATAACTGATAAATACTTAACAGGTTATATTTAAGTCTATCAACAAATAAAACATTAGAAATTAAAACTGAATCCGTGTTACCAATCTGGCCTAGGCCGAGGATTTTTCCTTTTGAATTATCACCAAAGGTGACATGGCCTCCATCAACCTTTATTAATCATTTGAAGCATGAATAATCTCAAGACATTTGTCTTGAACATCCATTTTCCAAGTACCATACCTTCTTGTGAGAACTCTTCAAACATGCTTCCTACAAAACAGGTTTATGTAGGAAATGATTTTGGTACCCAGATCTTCTTGGGTCCAGATAGGTTAGCAATCAAAGATTTAGGTACCCATATTTGTCTTATGGGTCTCATATAATTTACAGAATCAATAGATTTTGAAATATAAACTTTATTTGATATATAACAATATGAATAACTAGTTAAAGCATATGAATTTCCTGAACTGGAATAAGCAGAATTTTGTCTAGTCTTAGGAATAAATCGGGTTTTAGTGAACTGTCTTTTTCCAGGTAGGTATCCCAAACCAGTAGTGTATTTATGTGCAAATTTCTTTCCTAACATTTGTTTAAGTGTATATTTTCCATTTGTGAACCTTTCTAAGTCCTTTCTAAGTTTATCATTAGAAATTTTCAATTCAGTATTTTCCTTTAACAGGTGAGAATTACTTTCAATTTCTATATCAATGGCAGATTTAATAGTGATGGTGAGAGCATGCTGTTTATTTAATGGCTTAAATTTGTCCTTAAGTTCATTAAATGTTTCTTCTAGCATATTGTAGTATTCAAAAATATCAGCCTTAGACATATTTCCATCATTGTATGAATAACTATTATTTCCATAATAATAATCATTTAGAACAGGGGAAGCAGGTACCTCAGATGTGATGGTCATGAATCACATGATGGCACGATTCTTCTCAGAATCAGAAACTTCAGATTCACTTGTGTTGTCCTAAAAATCACTCCAAGTAGCTTTCATGGATTTCTTGTACTTCTTGTCCTTATAATCACATTTCTTTTTGAATTTCAGTTTTGGACAGTCAACCTTGATGTGTCATTTCATTTTGCACTCATCGCGGACTATATCTTCCTCCCTGTCAGGCTTATACCAATCCTTTTTCCAATGTCCCTTATTATCATACTTTCCATTGTAGTTATATTTTCTGAAGAATTTCTTCTTCCTATAGAACTTATTGAATCTACTGGAAATTTGAGCCATTTCAGCATCACTGTCTGAATCAGAACCTTCACTGGTTGAACTCTCAATTTGTATTTTCATTGTCTCCTTGTCTTTTCTATTAGAAGAAGTAGACTTGAATGAAAAGGATTTTCTTTTGGTTTCATCATCTTCCTCCTTGTTCAACTTGAGTTTTGCTTCATACATTATTAATTTACCAATACGATCTTTTACAGGCAGTGCTCCAATGTCACATGACTCTCTGATTGAAATAGAAGTGCCTCTCCATCATTCCGGTAGACATATCAAAATTCTCATGATTTGTTCCTTAGCTGGAACAACTTTTCTATATGAACTCATTGTATTTACTATCTTATTAATCCTGAGATACATATCAGAAATAGGTTCATCAGTTTTCATTTTAATATTATCATATTTAATAGTATAAGTATTCAACCGCATTTCTTTAACATTGGTTGTTCCTTCATGAGAAACACCCAAAGTATCCCAAATTTCATAAGTAGTCTTTCGAGAAGATATTATGTTAAACTCTTCATCTCCTAAAGCATAGTACATGGCATTAATATCTTTACAATTATTATTGTAAGCAGTCATTGTAGGTTCATCCCAATATGTTCTTTCAGTTTCTGGAATTTTATATTGAGAATCTATAGCTGTCCAGATATCAAAACCCATACTTTCTAAATTATTTTTCATCTTAAGTTTCCACTAGTAATAGTTGGTGCCATTGAAGAAAGGTGGTCGGTTAGTAGGAGCACCCCCTAATCTATTGTCCATAACTGGATTTTAGAAAAAACAATTTAAAGAGATAAAATTTAAAACTAACAGAAATTTAAGATCATTAAATATGCAACTAAAATCACAGTTGAAAAACAGAGTATATCAAATATCCTTTAACAAAAACAATTCTTTGATACCAAATGTTGGTCGGAGTGGATACTCAAGAGGGGGGTGAATTGAGTTCCAATAAAAATTTCTGTTAAAAATATTTCTCTTTAAATTACGCAATTTAAAAACAATGTTAAACTGTAATGAATCTATACAGAGAGTAAATATTCAATCAGTTTCTCAAAGATTGATTAGGTCTCAGTTGACATAATCTGAAGATTAAATTTACTTTTGAAACTAACATACTGGTTTACAATAAGTATAAACACTTTCTAATTTAACTATCAAAGTAGCTTTAAAATAGTTCTGTATTTCAAAGTAATAGCAGCTGATTATGAAATAAATATATATAGTATTCTTATGAATTAAACTAGAAAGCACATCAGAGATAACCAAGTGGTTCAGTCTCAAGCTGAGACTTAGTCCTCTCAACAATTTATATAAATTGATCCACAGCCTGGATCGGGGTAAACAACAGTACACTACTATCCAGGTCTAAATACCTCTACCGTAGTTCTACGTGGGAAACACAAACCACAGCACATAGGCTGTCTAGGTCTTACTCAACCTCTACCACTATCCACAGTGGGAAACAAAGGGTTATGATGTTTGAGTGAGGATTTAAGAATCCTCCAGTTTATCTTACGAGACAGTGTGTGTGTAAAATAACCCTGGTACACACATTGCTCGAAATATAAAGATAGAATCATTAAAGAATGTGATAAAGAGTTTATAAAAGCTTTATTGATTGTCACTGCAGCTCTGGACTAGTTTGGTTGATCAGAAATACTTTTGAGTCCTTCTCTGGTTTTTTCTCACAAAACAGAGTGTCGTTTTCTTCTTTTATTCTTTGTCCAGCTTGTCAGCTTGAGTGGATCAAGTGTTTTTGGTAGTTCTCCACTCAAGGTTCAGCATGTGTTCTCCTTGAAAATGAGTAGCTTCGTGTATGTCCATTGTTCGTGAAGTATGGATGTATCCTTTCACGAATGCACCATGTTTCAATGATGTTCAGCCCTTTTCTTTTTCACCCGTGTGACTTATTAGTTCCTTGATACTTGTCGTACGCACATCTAGTGTCCTCTACTTCACATATTTTTCAGCTAGGTATTTATCTTCCCTTTTATAGCTTTCAGCTCCGGAAAATGGGAATGATTACGTTTTGCATGGGTACTAGGTACGGTTCCCTGACATGACAACATAGATCATTAAATAACATTAACTACATTAAAAACATCCCATGTAACCGTTAGCTTAATAAATAAATAGTACTGAGAGTATATATTTTGACTGGTTGGTCAATCATTTAGCTCTTGTTGGTAATTGTGTGCGGTGGTATTTTGTGTAGCAGAACATTCCATAGGTAGCTCTTTGAACTTGCATCGGTAGCTTGTTGGTATTGGTAGCTCTAGGTATCAGAAACTCCTTCTATCGGTAGACTTACTCCATCGGTAGCCCGATGGACTGGTTTTATCAGTAGCTCTATACTTGTATCGGTATAATGTGTCAGTTAGTTCATATCAGTCATGTCTGTGTATCAGTAGGCCGGTCAGTAGCTCGTATCGATAGCTCTTAGTGTTCTATATCGGTAGACAGAATTTGTCGGTAGACTTGCTTACCGGTAGCTAGGTAGCTATAGTCTGTTCTATGGGTAGACTTGGTGTCTGTCGGTAGCTCTTGTACATATCGGTGACCTTTGTGTATCGGTGACTCTGTCTATCGGTAGACTAAGTCTATCGGTAGACTGAGTACCGGTAGTTCTATATCAGTAGCTATACCAAGATCAGTGACTTAACACTTGTCTGTTTTATGAAAAACATATCTGAATGGGTAATAAGAACTTCATAACTCATATAAACATAGATAGACATGGATTAACATATCTCAGGGATTATTTTATTATTATTATCATCATGATCATAGATTCAAATTATTAATATATAGAAAATCATTATATTGAAATTATCAAAGTATATGAAAGCATAATTGGGATTATCAAAACATGTGAGGTCAAAAGTAACTACAACCAATAGGTAACCTATTTGACTCTCTCTAAATCCTCTAATGGTCAAAAATATCTCGGTGAAATCTTTCCCCATCTCAAAATACTTCTGTGTCCCAACCTTGGCATGAAAAATAATAAAACCTAATCTATGAACTCTAAATATAGAGGTCAACTCCATCAATCATTATAAGAATTTGTCCTGATTGTGCAGTAGTGATCCTCTTCTGAATCAACTGTATCTACTTTGTGGTCTCTTGGATAAGATGAGGTCCCATCATAGCTGCCCTTCATGCCTCCTACCAACAAAGGTGTGATCGGCATGGCCCACCATACAAAGTCTCGTAATGTTCCATATGAATAGTTCCTTGAAAACTATTATTGTAGGAAAACTCCACTTGAGGTATGCGCTTCTCCTATGAACCTCAATAATCTTAGACGCATGCTTAAATCATATCCTCAAACACCTGATTCATTTGCTCATATTGGAAATATGTCTGGGGATGTTATGTTGTCCACAAAAGTACATGTGTATCCAATGCCCTCTGTTCTACATGCTATACCCAAGAAGTAAAACCTGTATCCCAGTCAAAAACAATGGAGTGTGGAACCCCATGAAACCATACAATCTACTGGATGTACAATCTTCCAAGCTCATCAACACTGAATGTCAACTTGATTAGTAAAAAGTGTGAAAGCTTCGTGATTCTTTCAATGACAAGCCAAACTGTATCATTCCCTCGAGGCGACATTGGTAAACCTATCATGAATCTCATCACGATATCATTTCACTTCCACTTGGGAATGGGTAACTGCTGTAAAATCCCTACTGGTCACTGATGCTCCTCCTTCACCTGATGACTGGGGGAATACCTCATCACAAAACTAGAAACATCTTTCTTCATACCGGGCCACCAATACTAATGGTGTAGAACTCGATACATCTTAGTGATGCCAAGATGAACTTCCCAAACATGGGAATGAAAATACTACATCATTTCCTCTCATTTGTCTAATGACACCCATACATACCCATGAAAATGCAAGATCTCATCTTTGTCTATTGTCCATCTAGGAATAGGGTCCTCGACAAACACAGTCTCTTGTAGAAATAGGCCTTCAGAATCTGATAGCATCTTCATTTGCACTTGATAAAGTAGGGTAGAGGTAATAGAAGATAAAGAAATAAATGTCTACCCATATCTATCATGCACCTCCAAATGCATCTCAGAGAACAGATCCATAAGTGAACACTCACTACTGGCCTCATGAACAGCATGTATCTTAGTCCTCCTACTCAGCGCATCAGCCACTGTGTTACCTTTCCTGGACATATAGCCAAGCTGAAAATCAAATGATTTAAGGTATTCAACCCACCTTCGTTGTCTCAAATTTAGATCATGCTGAGTGAAGACTTACTTGAGACTTTTGTGGTTAGTGTAAACCATAATGTGCTATTCCAAAAGATAATGTATCCAATTGCGTAAAGCATGAACCACTGCAGCCATCTCGAGATTGTGCATCATGTAATTCCTCACATGTGGCCTCAACTATTGAGACCCATATACAATGACTCCTTCCCCCTAAAAGAGCACTGCTCCCAGACTGACACCTGAGGCATCACAGTAAATAGTATAGATCATTCCCAGCTTTGTAAAAACTAAAATGGATGCTTA
This sequence comes from Viscum album, assembly GCA_963277665.1. Taxonomy (NCBI): domain Eukaryota; kingdom Viridiplantae; phylum Streptophyta; class Magnoliopsida; order Santalales; family Viscaceae; genus Viscum; species Viscum album. The sequence goes on along the minus strand of OY728159.1, from coordinate 593,436,187 downwards.
TGTAAACCTCCCTTTTAGCTTCTGAAAGGTTGAATCACAGGAATCTATCTGAAGGTACATCACACCCTTCTTGCTCAAGCCTGTTACCAACTCTTCTAAGAATGAAATGTATTTTATAAATCATATGTAGTAACTATCCATCCCTAAGAAACATTGTACCTCAATGAAGTTCTTCGTCTTCTCCCAAAAAACAATTGCTCTCACTTTCTTTAGCTCTACTGATACTCATTCCTCCAAGATAACATGACCTAAGATATGAATTTGGTTCATCCAAAAGTATCATTTTGAGAGAATATCATAAAAATGATGCTCTCTAAATGTACACAAAATGATCTCAAGATGTGTGGCATAGTCGTGTTGACTGTGAGAGTACACCAAGATATCATCCATCAAGACTACCACAAAAGAATCCAAGTATAGATAGAATACTTAGTTTATCAGTGCCATGAAAACTACAGGAGCATTCATGAGACTAAACAGCATAACCATATACTCATATAGACCATACTGGCTCCAAAATGCTATAAGAGGTATATCTGATGGTCTAACATGAAACTGATGGTAACTGAATCTAAATTCAATCTTCGAGAACACCCTGTCTCCTTGAAGCTAATAAAAGAGATCATCAATACTCGAAAAGGGATATCAGTTCTTGACCTTCAACTTGTTCAGCATATGATAATCCATAGAGTCTGAGGGTACAATCTACCGTCTTCTCAAATAGGACAAGCAAACCCCATGGAGAAGTACTGGGTCAGATGAAACCCTTATATTGTAACTCCTCTAACTGCTTCTTGATCTCCTGTAACTCTGGTGTAGCCATCCTATAAGGATAAATGGACACTAGTGTCTCTCCTAGTTGAAGATCAATAGAAAATTCCACCTCTCCCTCTAGAAGAAAACCTATAAAGTCCTCTGGAAATATAACCCTGAAACGATATACCAATAGAGGAAATTCCAGATTTGAAGTCCCATGGTCATCCAAATATAGACTAGCAATCTTAGTTGTAACTCCTCCCAACCTATGATGCTTGGGTCCTGTTCTACTTGCATGGACATCCCATTTACCCTTATGTAAGAACAAACGGCCCTCTGTTGATGTGAAACTCACCCAATGGATATAGCAGTCAAAATATCCTAGAAATAAAATGACCATTCAATGTAATGCCTATGGTAAACCCCTCATTATTGATACAACATCATCCATTGATTTCATACATATTCCATTAATCAAGATATTACCGTTATTTTTTAATAATTATATATGAGTGAAATAATTAATTTAATATGTTTGTTATATGAATAACAAGGCTCACCATGCCTTAGAATCCAGCATTATCTTAGTGTTTGGCTTGAAAACTTTGATTAATATCATTAAAATAATTTAAAGTAATAAATGGGGATGGTATATTCTCTCCAATGTTAGTCATTTAGTCCTAAAATGAAAAATTCCAGCTCAAAAAGATGTGGGAACTCTTCTCACATATGGGTATCCCACTACTCAGTTATTTACTAAATATTAATGTGTTTACACCAAACATGTTCCAAATAATATCTATGCCATATAGTATATTCTTCTACTGATCCTCAATCCCTATAGGTTAATCTAGAAATGTCACCCCATCCTTGTTTTCCATCTATCTTAAATCAATAACATACGTTAGGTACTGCACAAACCTCCTCAGTTGTGACACATAGAAGATGTCATGTACATATTATAACTTTGATGGAAGGGATAAGTGGTGTGCCACCTCGCTGAACTAAAGCAGTATCTAGAAAAGGTCCAATGAATCTCATAAATAAATTTCATCCCATCCAAATAACATTAATCAATGATGATGTGATATCTTTAGGAACACATGTTCTCTCTCATCAATCACAAATTTCCTCTATCATAGGTCTGTATAGGACTTATGATATCTATGGGAAGTTGATGCCTAGTTTTATAAAATCTTCACCTTGTTTTTTTCACTCAAACAAACTAGGATCCCATGAGTGATGAGTCACCAAGAAAATATCAACACAGTGGTGACTTGTAGGATCTTATATTAAAGTCCTCTAATAGAGTCATATTGATGGAGGAATGAAATTTTTTAGTGTATGAAAACTCCACCATTGGTAGGTGATCTTCCCAATTATGGCCAAATTCTAACATGAAATCTTATAACATGTCCTCCAAAACATGATTTGTCCCCTCAATCTGACCTTTTATATGGGGTGAAACTCTATTCTAAAAAAATTTCCCAATGGCCTCGGCAAATCCTCCACACGATCATGAATTGTAATGAGCATCGTAGTTTTAATTTATCATCAAGAAAACATTGTGAATCCTACTATCTTTTTCGTGTAAAGGTATCCTAATATCTATATTAAAAAACTTCTCTCGGATAGGTAGGAAGTGGGACGACTTGGTGAGTTGGTATAGAATCAAACATGTGGCATCACACCCTCTAGATGTTCATGGTAGACCTATCAGAAATTCTATAGATATACCATCTCACTTACACTTTGGAACCTCCAGATATTGAGTTAAACTAGCTAGAACATTCTGCTTATCCTCAACATTTTTAAAGTGAGGAATCAAGATATAGACTCTATTACACACTTCTTCATTCCTAGCCACCACAACTAATGTTGAAGGTCATGGTAAATCTTCACTAAACCTGGATGCACTACAAAGGGGGTGTATGAAACTCCCTCAGAACCCCCCTCATGTAATTTCACCAGTACAATCACTCGTCTATTGAATAGGGTGACTTATTCCTCCCCTTTAAAAATTCCATCAAGAGAAAATGCATTTGAAATCTGTGTATACAAGTTCTCATGATATGTATCCCAAAGTTTATCCTCCCTAAAAAACTATTGATGAAGTGGGCTAACAACCATTGACCATAGGTATGTTTCACCATCCTCATCCATAAGGGATAATTATAATTAGTCTTACTACCCTGAAGCCTCATATTGAAACATAAAATAATATCTATTGCTGATAACATCTACCACCATGTTACCCTTACCTAGAGTATAATATATAACAAATTTGTAGTCTTGGAGGAAATTAATCCATATTGTCTATATAATGTTAGGTTCCATTTTTTAGAAGATAAAATTGATATTATTTTTTTAGGATAGATGATAAACCTCTCACCCATAAGGTAGTTTTTTAATATTTTCAAGGTAAAGAATACAACTACCAATTATAGATAATGGGTATTGCAGTTATTCTCATGTATTCTCAACATTCTAGACACATAGTCAATCACTAACTACATCTACTTGATAACACATTAAATCCTTTTCCCTAATGCATCATAGAACACCGCATACTCAACACCCTCGTCAATCTATCTCAACACAGGGACACTCATCAACATCCACTAAAAATCATGGAATTCCATCCAACACCTTTATAACTACATGAAATTCCTCCACATCCAAGTAAAAAAACACCATGAAAAAATTATATATTGTATTAGCATATCAACCCATGTAATTTTTTCAGCTCTGTCATACTCTTGGGTGGATCCCAAGGCAACACTACCTCATCATTTTCTGGGTCCACTGCCACACCCTCATATTAGATGAGATGTCCTAGAAAGTGGAACTCAAAAATATATAACTAAAACTTTGAGAACATCTGATAAAGCTAGTTCCCTCAGGGTATGTCTGGGTCTATCCATAAGTGTCGCATGTTCTCCTCCTTATATGTTGAGTACACTAGGATGTCATCAATGAAGATCAACACAAACTAGTTCAATAAAGGATAAAATATCAAAATTTTTAGTCCTATAAACACTATTTGGGTATTATTTATGCCAAAAGGAATCACAAAGTACTCATAGTTACCCTAGGGACATCAGAATTTCATATTTGGTATATCCACTTCATTTACTCAGAGCTGATCACAACCCAATCAGAGGTCTATCTTTGAGAAACACCTCACCCCTATAAATTGATATAAGTGGTCATTTATCATCCATAGTGGATAATTATTCTTCATGGTCAATTGATTCAGGTGATGATAATCCACCCACTACCTCAAGATCATGTCTACCTTATTAGAGATAAATCCTAGAGTTTCCTAGGGTGACACACTGAATCAATGAAATCCTTTCATCTATAAGTCCTCTAACTGCACCTTCAGCTCTGAAGATCTGTGGGATCCATATGATATGTTGTTGTAGATATTAGGGTCATCTCGATGTGAAATTATATGGATAATTATATCTGCTGGTTGGGATATAATCTGGGATCTTCATTCCGAAAGAGGTCTATGTACTCCACAAGCACCATAGGAAGATGAAATCCTATATAATCAACTACTCCAAAAATAATTCTAATACTAGTGGAAGTGTGAGGTTTATGAATCCTTTATAGTGGGGGTATCCAAACACAAGAGTAGAGACAAAGGATCTACTGGAATATCTAGGTCTCAAACTAGGGATGTACCAAGAAATTATTGGAGCATACCAGTGCTTATCAGTATTGTGGATATGTTATAAAGAACATATATCATACCTAAAATCATCCCAATATCCTCTTGGTAATATGACTCTACTCTGGTATATTTCATCATCCTATTCCTCTAGCTCATTATGCATGGATGGACCACCTAAGGGTGGTGATGGTAATAGGTCAAACCTTCTGCCACCTCCAACTACACTCCCTACTCCCCTCCCATGCCAAAATCCCAATGGACCTCCCTCTTCCATCTACATTCTCTTCTTGGGTTTTCCATATACTATATATATAATCATTTTTACATATGATTAGAAAATCCCCTGGTGATGTCCCCAACCATTCTAAGGGTAGCTCCACCCCTCCCAAGGGTAATAAGATCCATCTTGAGAGCCATGAACCATACAAACTCTGTTCTGACATCACCTCTTGAAATATATTACATGTATGGATCAATGAATTTGTTATTGGGTAACCATTTTCTAACTCTCATATCTTCTGTTCCCTCAAATGGTACCCACTATCAATGTCTTCTCATCTAGAAATATCATTACTAACAAATCAGACTCTAGAACTCTAGAATAGGTAGGAATTCAAAGATGTATCAGGTTATACCTAAAATCTCCACATTGTCCTTCTTAAACGTATTTTCCCATTATAATGGATTTGAACCATGAAATTGTGTATCGTGAGAGTTTAGTAAACCTAAATGAATACTCATCCATTGTTTTAATTCCCTAATGAAGATGTGGAAACTCTTGGATGTGCACATATTACAATGTTGTTATTGAACTGTTCTTTGAAAATATTCTCAAAATTAATCCATGAAATAATCTCCTCATTATATGATAGTGTCACAAATACCCTATCTCCTTATGGATCAACATAAGAATAACCACAAGTACCTCCATATATTCTATAAGTGTCATATAAATGTGATAAACATGCATAACTACCTCAATCCAGTCCTTAAATGCATTGGGGTGTGGCTTTCCATGAAACTCGTGGGTTCTATATCACTAAAACTCATGAAGGGTTCTAATACTACACAACTTGTTTTCTGGTACTACCAACATAATATACTTCACAATGGGTGGATTTATAGATGGAAAACCACCTAGAAGTACCACTAATAAACAGGTCCATGTATCAATTCCCCAGCAAATAGTGGATCATCCTTAGGATCTTTCTACAGAATCTAGGATGAAAAAACATAATTGAGGTGTCCAAAAATATATAATATGTACCATGATAAAGTATATATTTAGGAAGATGAGTCATGAATGACATGTAATCCACAACCCAATCATATATCATGCATGTACTAATGTTTTCCCTATAACCATTTCCTACATGTACTGAATCAACAAGCATGTCATTAGAGTCCTCATGAATGGATACATTGGTTGTTGCACAAACACTAGATTATCAAGTATGAGATATAAACTCACAACTTTATAACATTGGATTTATAAGTCCCAAACCAATCCTCACTACTAGAACATACCCAAATTCTAGTCCTAAGATAATGGTTTTGATACCACTCTATCACAAACCAACCCATTGGGGCCCACCTAGCCCGCGATAAGCCAAGTTTGACACCCCATGTCCACAATTACTAGGCCATGGACTTGAAGCATGTGAAAAGTAAGTAATTAATTCACATAGATAGAACTTATCCTACGGTACCTATAATCATTCACCCATCTATAATATATATATAATACAAAAAATTAAAACTAAAACTGATACCCATTTCATGAAAACAACTATATTCAATAATCAGAGTAAAAAATTACTTAAAAGAAAAAATTTCAAATATAATCCCACAAAATTGGGAAGATATTCCCAACATTTTAGAAAAACGAGACTATAGTCAAATTCAACACATTGTATGAACCATACCTCATCAAGTCCAGTTATGACTTATCTGCTCCTTGTCCACTAAGGACCCCAGCAAATAGACTGTCATATTCATAAGTGAAAACATGTGAGGGAAGAGACCATAAATGGTTGAGTATGACAATACCTAGTAGAAAACCCCTAAATCAAAATAAAATTAATGAAACAAGTTGTTAGTCAGGTCATTACAGGAAAATGTCGTTCCGAATAAGAGACGTGTACTAACAACTTCCAGATATACACATGATATACAATAAGTCTGAGGGTAAGTTCAAAACATCAAAGACCTCCTATGGTTATTGAGATTAAAAGATAATGCTCATCCATGAGAACTTACACCACAATCTATATGATGCATATGGTTCTAATCCTAGAGGGCATGCTCGTGAGGTATCACCAAAAAAAAGTAATTCTTGAAAGTCTGAAGTGATCAATACATAGATAAGGGATCACATCAAAGGTCATGGGGGAAACTAAAAACCTGACCGGATTAATATTTTTTGGAGGGAATCAACACCCATGTATGTTAAACATGTTGATTCCTAGAACCCCTCTAAGGGAAGATGATATGATATAGGATCCCATCCTCAGCCACATAGGGGATTCCTATAACTCAATCATAAAATAATCTCATAGAAGGGGCCGCATTTTTTATCAGTAATGATGACTCACTATACCCTCATGGGGAATGAATTAAGAAAATTAAACCAAATAAAACTAGTCCATAGTGAAGAGAACCAGTTCCTTAAGATAATTGGTAGAAAGTATGTGGTGTTTGTTGACTTCCTTAGGTCTGGACATGTGCTTCAGCCCATTCCCATGTACTTCAGTTCTTGTATGTGTTATATGGTCATTATAATGTAAAAAAATATGTTCGGGTACTAGTCCCTGACCATGTACATAGGATGTGACTATGTTATCGGCTATGTTTGTGCATGTGTACCTTATAGGATGGAAACTGAACATACAACACAAGAACACAAGGAATCTCAAACGAATCACACATCATATGAAGTGTGTCACATACTATGTGAAATGTGTCACATGGAATATTATATAATTATCTGTGTGTAAACACTAGAACTATATAAGGGAATGATACATGGAATGTGTTCTTCAATATTACACACTGTGTAGTTGGTAATTTCATATAAATAACATAAAAGGATCGTGCATACACCTACCCCACCAGAACCCTATATTTCACAATGAAATTCACCAAAAATAGAATATATGGTGCTGAATTGGCCTAACCATCTATAGTGGTCATACTCTAACCATAACTACAGCTCAGCAATCATCTAACATTTTCAGCACCATCATCACATGCCTAGCCAAAAAACAAGGAACCTTTTAACTAGTCGTGATCCACCTCTAATCATCTTTTATTGTTATCACCCCTTAATTTCTCTATCAATAAAATACCTGAACCCTTAGTATTGATCTGTTGCAGCAATGAATATTTTTTCATTGATCTTTTAATGGATATTTTAATAATTTTCACCCAATGTAATTACTGATAATAAAAATTTGAAAAAATTCGATGAAATCCATAAAATAAAAAATAATAGGGATTTCCAAAAAAAATTTGGGTAATTAGAGAAAAATTTTCATTATAATTGTGAATGAAAAGTGACAACATAAAATCCCCCAAATCCTATGAAGATAAACCTACAGCTGTAAGTAGGAATGGATCATGAATAAATATGTTGGTGCATTTGTTTCTTGTTCATCATGATATAATCAATGGAGAAATAAACCACAGAAAAAAAGTCCTACCAATGGATTGGATCAATCACTAATAACGAATGATATTACATCATTATAATTTTCCACATCCACAGACACTTTTATCATTGGAGGTCCTTGCAGCAACCAATCATTGATGCATGATCTTGATATCAACGAATGATCCTCTATGCACTCCTCTGAAATAATAGGATTATGTGGTGAACCCTAGGTATTTTTCATAAATTTTTATTTGTACAGAATATTAGTTTAGAAATTTAATTAAAATAATTAAATAAATATCAATAAATTATTTAATTATTTCACCCTTGGTTGTGCTCAATCCATACTTACTACACTGACAAATATTACGCCATGAATATAGTAAAACCCATATTACATATTAAATAGTGATCTCATATTTTTGATACAAGACTCTATTAGGGAGTTATTCCATTATTTTGAAATAATAGGTACACATGACATAAGATATTTATTATTTTATTGTATCACCATTGAGGGTCACTGGGACTCGAAATATCACAGTCTTAGTTTTTGGATCCAAAAATACTCCTTAGTATATTTCAAAGTCTTACATGAAAAAAAGGGACACTATAGTAAATTTTGGTGGATATATGATATTGTTTGAAGTTCAATGAGGGATGATGATGAATATCATTGGAAAAATTCTAGAAGGAAAAATCCAAATAAATGGATACCAATCAAATAAACCCAAATCAAATGAATTCTTATAGGAAATAGTATTAAAATGAAATTAAATGATAAAACTACTTGTACAATGCGCATTGGAAAATCATGTACAATGTTTTAAAGTTAGAATTTCTATAAGATCATTAGGAAAAAAATATTTTATAATGATCATCAATCATAGGAAGGAATATTAAGGTAATGGTATGAATATTTCTGATGAAATTCGTCATATAGAGGCTCATTAGATGGAATAAAAGTCATAGAGTTATACCATATTAACATGTGGATTTATATTTGGAGTGGTAATAATTTCTTAATGGTGGGATGTTACTTAAATTGTATTTATAAAGATATAAAATTGATGATGTTGAGATGGTATTTTAATGTTCCACATATCAAAAATGGTAACTATGATACTTTCCATTTTTTAATGAAATTAAAAGAAGGGATAATTCACTGTTGGTTCTACTATGTATTCAAGAATATTCTTGATTTGTTTAGAGTATTTCAGAGAATTTTTTAAGTTGGAATTTTGAATTTCATGTTTTCATTTGGAGGTAACTCAAAATAGGTTTCAGGCCTACAGTCCCTCAAATGCTTCAATATAAAGGGTGGAGGTATGAGTATGGTAATGATTTGAACATTGTTCACATGAGAAAGAGAAAAGGTGGTGAAGAAGTTTCACCATAACAAAGATCCAACAACTAATCTTGATAATCTATTCATATAAAGGATAATGTTTTTCAACCATATGGAGTTGGGTGTTTTGAAAAAATCCAAAGCACTAGACACAAAAAATCACCAGATAAAGAAAAGTAGTGATCGATGAACTAACATCACACAAACATTAATTGAATGAACAACCTCGGAAGAATAGGTTTGAATGGAAAAGAAGAAGACTTATTGGACATAACATGTTAATGTGTACCTATAAATTATTTATTAATTAAAAAAGTTGTAAGAAAAAATATCGAATGAAATTTTATCAAAAAAATATTCATACAAACCCATCGATCAGATAGATAACATGAATAGATTTTGGTGAGAAAGAAAGCAACTAAATTATCATTTTTTGTTTCTTATAAAAGAAATAAATAGTTCTCACTAAACTAACATTATAAAATCATTATAAAATAGACAATATTAGGTAAATAAATAAGATATATATAATCTGAATAGATAAATATATAGGTATGTACATACATGAATCTAGGTAGGAAAGGGAAGAATAATTTCATACAATAATAGAATGAGTGAAGGAAGTAAAAAAGAATCAATCTAACATCCTTTAGAATTCTCAATATGTGTAATACATTTATATTGTTACAAATTGACTAAAGAAGTTAGAAATTATATAGAGATATAGTATAATGAACTAGTAATGAGCTGCAAAGTTATACCATGTTTCCACTAGTCCAAGCAAGAATATTATATCTTTTTCCCCTCCCGCATGTAGGGATTCACAATTGGCCTAGTATTTTTTCAAGACACAAAATTTTATTTTATATAACATATTATAGTGTAGAATATTTATACTAGTCTATTCTATACACAACAAGGACTATCTACTAATATCTAGTACTAAAAATTATAAAAAATATCTTATTCCATTATTAATTTATTTCATATACTAACATATAATACGAAAAGATAATAATAGAACCAATATCCTAATATTTCATATAGGTAAAATGAAAATAATTTTAAAAAGTTTAAAAGTTTCTAATACTGATTCACCCCCAATGCTAAACATATCACAAATATTTCCATTCAAAATAATTCCCATTTTCTCTCACTACTATTCTTTATTTGTGATCAATGAACAAAAATATATATATATATCAAGACCAGTAGTGGTGAAATTGTAGTTATAAATGGATATTTTTCAGTGACTACAAAATTTATGTTTCATAGATTCATATTTTGAGGTCATATTCTGAAAGAAATTTCAATATGATTCTAATGGAAGAATCAGCAACTAAAAGAAGATAAAATGAGCTCTATATAGGTGAAATGAGTTTGATTCATAGTCATTTATTTCAGTACCATCTAACATAAGAATATAGTACTATTACATAATTAGAAAAGTACTTAGTAATATTTTTTCCACTCTATATTTTTCCACATTATTTTCATTTCATCCCCATTCCATTGGTCAATCGTGGCCATTGATACCATTTTGAACATATGTTGATCAATTGAAGACTATTTCTAATAATCCAATATCCAATTCCACCATTTTATATAATTTATAACAAAATGGTAATATCTATTTTCCAAAATTTTAATCTAGTTATCAAAGAATTTATATTCAGTGGGGTCTATTTATGGGAGGGATGATCATTTAAACATCCTTGAAATACTCCATATGATGTTTATAATAGAATATTTCCTTATTTCTAAGGATCATTTTAACCCCACTAAGAATAAGAGAGAAACCACCTTTGTCATTAGGAAGTTGAGTAGGAGAATCTAAATCATAATTTTGTCTATTAAATCAACTAATGGACCTATTATAGAAACTACTACGATGTTTCTCAAGAAACTGGCATGTGAAAACTCTAAATTAAGTTAGTAAATACGTACTATTCACTCAGAAAAAAATAACATTGTTGAAGTAGTTATGAATATTAAACAAGAGGGATTAAACACTATATCCAAAAACATTATTGAGTTATATGGATTGGTAATTCAATTGTTATATCCAAACACATTATTTCACACTATCTAATTGCAAGGATACACTATTGCTCACCCTCATTAACTCAATTCTTGATGGAAATATTATCCAATAAATGTTAAAGGATATAATTTTGAATAACGATTTATAAAATAAAATACATTAATTAAAATGGAATGAAAGCTCTCATCCTAGAGAATCAAGGGATATATATAATAGTTTTTTTCTAGTTAACAAGTAGAGGATAAATCTGATGGGATTTTATGATCATCTAAAGACCATTGGTAATTCAATTCAACCCATAAACAGAGTAGGTTTGTCGTTAATAAATAAAAATGTAAATAAGCAGAAAACAAGGTATCTTTAAATTTCATATTATTTTAGCTTCTATATTCTTCTTTCTATGGTGTGTGATTTAAAGATGTTATAAGTGGTAGAGAATAAAACAAGTTTTCCTGTGTGGGAATGCACTGTCCAAGGTATCCAAAAAAATTATTTCTAGATACCCAAAATTTAGAGGGGTGGTATAACCTTCTCAAATGAGATAAATAGAGTCTCGGGAAAAAGGAGTTTATAAGTATTTTAGTGATCTCCCAAACACATCAGACACTTGAACATAAGTGAACTCACTTAATTTTATAACTAAATCATAAGAATCCCCCTTCTTAATGAACCACAAGAATTTTATGTTTTTTCAGAAATTTATTCCTTGATTTAATTTCAATAAATAAATTCAAATAAAATAATGAACAATATTTTTATTTGGATGCATATAAAATTGATTGGGACAATTTGTGATGGTTGTTTCATCAAATGGAACTCATCTAGAATATTCATCTAGTACATATTCAAGGTCATATATATTAATATATATATTATGTTTGTTATATTATTATTCATGTATCATATACATGATAATATTCATTCATATAATATTGTATTAAATGCGCATTATATATAATATCATATTATATATATATATATCAGGAATTATATTCATGTTTACATGAATCTCATGCATATAAATTGTAGTGCACATCGAGAAATCTACCACTATTAGTAAAATACCAAAAACACATTATAAAATACTTTAGAACTCATTGTGAATCCATACAAATTTATTTGTATGTGGTTTTTCATCTTACTATCATCGTTTTTAACCAACACACTATGCCAAAAATTATCCTTATCAAAGGGCCTAACTATGTGACCCTATGGGTCTTGAGTGCATTGAAAATGACTATTAAATCCATATTTCATATATATAAGTAATGAGTGGCCTCTAATAAATAATCCATTCTACTCATGTAACTAAGGGATCTACTATGATCTCCATCAAACATACCATTATCTCTATATATACATGTCCACAATAAGATGTATAATGTTCATCATATATATACGTCTATAATCCATTTTTCCAGGAATTTTAGTGACCATTGAACTTGGAAGAAATAAATTTACAATTTTCCTCTAATAAATTCTTGATTCTTTGACAAATATTGACCAATATGATTAATATACCACATTTCATTCATTTATCTAGAAACCACATCACTTGCCACTATTCGAAGTAGCAGGACACATCATATGTGAAAAACATAAGAATAACCATGTATTTTATTTATGCTTATTCAATAAAGGTCAATATTTATTTAATTTCCATAAAATTGGAAGATATATTTTTGGTTGTACTCTTACAGATGACATTTTCCGCAACATACCCAACAACCCTAGTATTATCAATGTAGAAATATAGAATACTATAAGTAGACTATCAATGTGTGAAGGTCTCATTTTAGGTATCTATCTAACATCAGTTAAGAAATATTGATAATTAACATGAATCCATATGTATATCGATGATGGTATAGCATTCCATGAGATTTTCATTAGTGGATCTATCCAAGTAATAAGTATCTAATTATTACATCATGAATCCACTATGCATAACTCAAATACATATCTTTTAATGTGTAAAAGAATTTATTCAATATAAACATATCATATAATTACAAACCATAACACTATATAAAGATCATTGGTTAGTGGAAACTCAAATTTGTACTTCGAGGGGATATTATCTTTCAATATATTAAATAAATTTAATCACAACACACATGAATGAATGATAATTTTGGATTTAATTTTTTATAGTATCAAGATATATATACCCTCTAAAACTAATATCTCAACTATTTTGCACCAATAGATTATATATGACCGCCATTTTATTTCTTTAGTAATGGTTTCATCATTTTACGTTCTACATTTTCTTAAGTAGCCGCCCATTAAATCTTTACAACACCCCTCTTAAAGTTCTCCAATATGATATTTCATTTATGATTCCTTAGCCTAAGTAATAACACCATTATTATAATAATATAGCTTAACTAGTCCCTTTATTCTAGGAACCACTCCAAGTTTATAAATGAACTTATTGATCCAAATTAGATCATTCACATCATTAGATGCAGTTATGTATTCTACTATTGTTATCAGGTCTTCTATATTGGCTAGTCTGGAACTCTTCCACCTTGTTTCTCCACAATTTATAAAAAATATGAATACAAATTGATATTTCTTATCATATTTTTATATTGTAAATTACCATTTTTAGACCATTACATAGAGCACATCATCCCCTCCAAATACTGAGAATGTATCATTAGTCCTTGTCAAGCACTTGAGGTAATTATTAAAAACAATTTGGTGACTCTCACTGGGATTGTATGGATATTTATTTTTTATACTCTAAGTATATGATACCTCATATCAAGTACATAACATGGAATACATGATTTTTCCTTTCAAGGATTCATAAAGAATCATATCCATCCTTTCTATTTATTTAGAAGGATCCTAGATCTTTAAAATATTCATGACTCGCAATAAAGGTAATGAACATTTTTTAGAGTTCTCCATGATAAACTACTTAATCAATTTACCAATATTCATGTGATGACACAGTCTATGTAAGATATTTCACTCATATATATTTTAGAAATATTTTTCCAACCACATTTACTTGGGGTGACGTTTTAGGATTTAATTTCTGATATTCAAAATTTCATTTATATTCTTTATAAAAAACCCTAATATACAACCACTAAGGCACTTTTATACAAAACAATCGTCCATGTTATTGATGAAACCAAAAATGATTGATTTCATCATGAAACATAATATTTCAACTATGAGAGGCTTTCATTACTCCATAAATAATCCATTTCAATTTAATAACCTTATCATTCTCATTTGGAAATTCAAAACTCTTAGGATGTATCATATACATTTACATAACTAAATTCCCATTAAATAATGATTTTTTGATATCCAATTGTTGTATCTCTTAATCATAATGGGTTTTTATGTATAGATAAATTATAAATGACTTTATCAATACAATAGGTGAAAATGTATTTTTATATTCAATACCATGGAAATGTCTCTAACACTTTTCAACAAAGACTGAATTAGAGGATGAACCTCTATAAGTCATGGCATTTTTCTTAGAGAAATCTCATATTAACCTTACAGGTCTGTCCCCTTAATATAAATACATTAATTTCTAAACATAGTAGTTTACATGGATTCTATCTCTAATTTCATTAATTTTAACCATTTCTCGGAATTAGAACTCTTAGTGGCCTCTTAGTATGATGTAGGTTCATCTCTTATGAATTTAAATTCATCATCAATAGACATGAGATATATATATATATCTCTAATGTTCCTATTTAATCATACCAGACATTTGATGTTCTTATTTAACATGAGTCATTTTTCTTACACAACTCTTTATGTTACTAACTTAACCATTCTATTAGAAATTATTCATATTTTTTGATTTATAACATCTCCAATTTCAACTTCCCTACCACAAAAACCCCAAATAATATTATTCTTATCAAGTGAAACATCGTTTCAATCTAGAAACAATTATTTTTCTATAAAAATATTATGTAATAACCCATGCTTTCTTTGGGATAACCAATAAATGAGCATTTATCAAATTTTGAGTGAATCTTACAAGAATTCAATCATCATATGAATGATTTAAAACCCCAAATATTCAAAAAATATGAAATGGTATATTTCATATTCTATATCTCATATGGTGTCTCATTGATTACGTTATTTGGAACATAGTTTAGTAATATTATACTAGTATCCATAGTATACACCCAAAATGAAATAGAAGGGTAACATAGACTCGTCATCAATTGAGCCATGTATAAAAAGGTAAAATTCATGATTTTAGATATATAATTACATTATTATGTTCTTAGAAGAGAGAGTTGTAGAATAATTCAACAATATCTCAAATGAGATATGAGTTTTTGGCTCATGTATTCACCACCCCAATCTAATTAGAAGAATTTATTACTTTTTCAAAACTGATTTTATGGATTATTTTTGAACCTTTAAACTTTTAAAAAGTTTAATACATTTTTTTCATTAAAAACACATACTCACACTGAATAAATTCATTTTTAAAAGTAAAAAATTGCTGAAAATTTTCATTTTATTATTTAATCATTAGTCTACATGAATAATTATTTATGAGATCTAATATTCTGCTAAACACCTCACCTTTTCTCTAAAAAGGTGTCTTTTTTATTTTTCCCAATAAATAAAATTTGTATGTATCAAATGATTCATAATCAAATGTGTCCAACAATCTGTATCTATAGATTATTTTGAAATTTTTCTCATTTATATGTCCAAGATAACAATGCCAAATTTATGTTGGATTATCTATATAAGGATATATAAAACATTCCTTATATACCCAAATTCATACAAAATTTCAATCATATATGGAGAAAAAAACATATTCTTAAAAATTAATAAATATCACCTATTGTCCATTTAAGATACGGAATTCTAATTCATGATTATGGATTGAACATAATAATAATATTTCAATTCTATGGTCAATTAACAAGGTAAAATCAGATCACATGTGTCAACCTATAATGAAATATCTCTTTCTCCACTACTGACATGATGATCTACTTCACCCTTTATCGGTTTCTTTATATATATGGTTCTATGTTTTTTAGAAAAATTGTGTAATGTACACCCCGTATCGAATACCCTTGGGCCAATGTTGGAGACATTGATTTATTTAACATTCTCATTCCGGTAAAATGAATGTTTCTCCTTGATAACATTACTCATTCCTAAATACAAATCATTGATTATTATATAGTTAATACCTATTAATGATATTAATATTATTTGTTTGGTATATTCAATAATCTACATCAAATACATATCAGTTTGTGAGTATCTTGTATTATATATTTTCATTAAGGGATTTAAATGAAAGTAATCCAACTAAAAATAATGACCCCAGACATCATATCCCTTTAGTGATATAGGATCAATATTTAATCATGACGTACACTAGTTACTCTGTATGAATGTGGTGACTGTTTAGGTAGGGAATCATACCAATCATCATTTTAATTATTCTTGGATAGTTGAGTAGATAACCACCTATCGAAATCCATCATGTTTTCACTAAACTAATTACTCAGGTATCCTAATTTTTAGGTCTTCACAGGTAGTGTAACCCAAATGAGGTTCCAAGAATAAGACATCCAAGGAAAATCATGGCATACTCATACTATTCTCGATAATAATGGTGTACTAATGTTGAGCGCAATAATACCCGATTGAATGATCAGGGTCTTTACATGTGTTGATTTTTATGGAATCTCACACTAAATATTTAAAAAGTTTTTTATTAATGTATCACTAGTTTTATTTACATCATATGAATATTATATTAAAAACTAATACATCATACATAATCTTTAATTTTCATGATTTATTTCTTTCATGTATTCATGCTTATAGTTGAATCATTTTTGAAATCCATATTATAGCCCCCAAATTAATGTTTTTGCACAACATTAATGTGTAACTCTTTAAACAACTCACAACTCTATCTTACTCATCCAAAAAATAAAAATAAAGTATATTCATACATATCTAAATGTACCATATAAATAAGGTACATGAAATCTTCATGTAAAGGAATAATTTTATATAAGATTTACAAAATAAACATCAATAATCCTAGAGAAACAGATATCCAACACCTTCAAAAATCTATCCAAGGAATAATCCTCTTGAGAATTAGGTAGACCAACCCAAAGTCCCTCTACCGGAGTATACATTACTAAATAGATAATTCAATTCATGAGAAAAGTAATTCCTAATATCCATAAATTATTCCGAAAAACTACTTGCAAGACCATAACTATAATTTCAAATCATGGTTAAGGTATATGAAATCTAATGATTATGATATCAAACCTAGAATAACATTTCATTCTCAATTAAGAAGAAATTTATCATATAAATGTGTATACACAATATTCATAATACATAAACAATTTACTAAACATGGATATCAAATAAATTTAACAAATAAATAAAAAAATTATTTACTTTCCAAAAGAAGATAAATTTATAAAAGATTAATAAATAAATTAAAAATATAATAATTTCATATAATTTAAGTATAATATATTTTTTAATTTAGAAATGCTTTATAAAATATCATCTATTATTTCTAAAAATCATTTTATTTATATATAATAAAGCAAGAAATGTATTTTGTAAAAAGGTGTTTTAAAATATTTACCGTTATTATTTTGGAAAATGATTCCTAATTATTTATTTCATTAATTATAAACAATTTATAATTAATTAATTATATAAATAAAACTCTATTGAATAAATATTTTTAAAATACATTTTAAATAGATTAATTAACAATTTATAACCATTAAACCATTTAAAAACCAAAAACAATCATTTTTTAAATAAATATTATTTATCTTTTTGTAAAATCTCTATTCTATGTAAGTTTATCCTCCCAATAACCTTAAAAAGACACTCTAATTAAGGATAACTAGACATTTCCTTCATGAATAAGCTCAACATAATGGTATTTTGTTAGGACCCTTACGTAGCACAAACCATGTTAGGGTCAAGAGGAAGAAACTTATATGAAATTAAATGTGTGTATGAAATACCATTACACATTCCTCTTATGTGTATATAATCTCCATATTCCCTTTTTTTATCTTTGAATGTAATGAACTACCATTATGTGAACTCTCATGTAATGGAATTTCTTCTAGTTACCTTTATATAGAAAGTTAAGGTCTCAATTTCCATTACATAAAAATATTTGGGTAAGGGTACTACATTAATGGAACATATAAAGGGTAAAAACATTATTTAGCCTAATTGTATAAGGATAAATTATATTTACCTTTCTGCATCTCATATAAATTCCATTAACATTGCAATATATTTATTATAACATTTCTTGTCTTTTTTCATCAAAAACCAGTGATCAGAATATGATATATTCTTAAAGAAACGTTTTATGATACCATTTATGAATGTATTAGGATCATAAAATTATCATTATAAATAGTAGACATCCCAAAAACATAGGATATATATTTTTAGGAAATAAATATATAAATAATCAGAAAAATAGAGTACATATATATCACATGTTGTAGTAGCTTCCATATCCTTCTTTCGATGGAGTTTTCTTGAAGTAAATCATGAGGAGTACTAAAAAAATAACAATACCTACATGGGGATAAACCAACTGAGGCATCCATGAACATTTTTTGAGGATACTGAAAAAATGAGGGGTTCTAGTACCTTCTCAGCTGAGATAAAAAAAATTCCTAGAAAAAGATAATTCTTTATTGGTTTAGAAGTGTCTCTCACACATTTCACACATAAATATAAGAGAACTCATTCTATTTTATAACCAAATCCCTAAGATCCCATTTTAACACCTCACATGAATTTTGTTTCTATTGGGTATCTATTCATTTAACTTATTTCAATTGATAAATTCAATGCTATTAACAATCAATCCATTGGTTCAAATGATAATTGAATAGTTTGGTAGAAGTTGTATATGATGTTTCATCTAATGAGACTCTTCTAGAATTTGAATCTCATGAATATTAAATATAATATATTAACATATATCATATATAATGTATTTATCATATTAGTGTGCATCATATTCATTATACTATTCATGCACTATTTGAATGTATTAGATATAAACTAAATATAATATCATATATTTATATATATATATATATTTCATGTGTCATATGAATGTGTACAAGTATCTCATGCATGTATATTTTAGTGAACAACCAATAAGATAAATAGAATAGGAAGGTACTAATATGGAATAATAGAAACATATAAATGCCTCTATTTAGGAATAGGTGGAATCATAAATAATTACTAGGAATATGTACTATTGGAGAATTGTTTAGGTAGTGACCATTAAAGAAGAAATGAAGATACACATGTGATGCGCTCTGGAAAAGTTTCACATTTCTCTAAAGATGATAATGATACTTTCTTTCACACATTTTTATAATACTATGAATGGGTGGTCGATACTACATTGATATACTAAATCACCATATATCATGAGTATTTATTGACATAGAAAGAAAGTGACTTTGGTGATGTCAGGATAGAAAATACCAGTTTAGAGAAGAGAATTTTTGTGTGTGAAATCCAAGTCAAGATAAAAAATTTGATACAAAGCCCTATGAAAGATTTTTATCATCTTACATGTCCTTAACTCAACTTATTATTGAGAATAGAATTTTAAAGAAAAGGATATGACAATATCTTGAGCATTACAACAAGGAACATTAAGAAAAAATCTGTCATCATTATCCAAGTATAGATATGTGATACATTGTATAAAACTCATATATAATATGTGGAGAAAAACTCAACATAATTGTGAGAGAGGAGTCATAAAATTTTTGTCATGGTATACTCACCCACAATAATGAGAGGGGGTTAGTAACCTGAAAAAAATAAGTACATCAATACTGACAAAGAATCATCACATGATCATTGTATCCACTAATTTTATGGCATGTAGTATATAGTTTCATTTAGTAATTCTTTACTGAAGAGATCAAAGTTGTTAGATTTGGTTCACATGGATGTATGTAGTCCCATAATGTTGGATTCATAGGTATATATAAAATATTATTGATCTTTAAATGATTATGAATATTGAAATTTGTGTAACTTTTTATTATATAAGAATTACCAAGTGATGGATTAAATAATGATTTTAAACATTATAACAGAATGTAGAACTCATAAGGATATAATGTTTCTTCATTCATATAATATAATAGAGTATGATTCAATGGATTTTTATGCCTAGTATAGGAGAAATAGAATCTCATATGGGATGATGGTTTATCACACACAACAAAAAAAATGGAATTTATAAAAGGGATGAATAGTACCAAACTAATCATGGATATAAGAATGATGAGTTTGGCTAATTAGGCTAAGAAATTATAAGAAGAAGTTGTTTGGGGTACATAATCCATAATAAATAGATCACCTTTAGTCCCTTTGAATTTTGATATTCCATGAATGTGATAGTCTGGTAAATATCCCCTACATATCATTCAATGGTATTTTGACGTTTTTAATTTTTACATATATCCCATATTCTCAAGTAGAGTCCATATGGGAGATCTTATACCTACATTTTTATTGGATATAGATATGAGGATTTTGGAAACAAGCTTTGAGCTCTGAAGGTGAAGTAGCTGATCAGATGTAGATATTTCATGTTCCATCAAAACCATATGATATAATACACCAAAAACTTTATAATTTATCAAAAATAAATTTTTGACGAATTAATTCTTGATCTAAAACATAAAATATCACCCCCTTCCACTGATGTGGATAAATTTAAAGAAGACCCATCATCAGCTAACTAAGAGGTAGTGGGTGAGATATTGAGAAATTTAAAACTAAATCCTCTCCCCTATATATTTCGAAACCATTACTTGATCCAATTGATGGTGTACCTCAAAAAACTTACATTTTAAAACTCTTAAAATTGTTACGGGGAAGTATTCTATCATTAAAATATTTTGAATTAGAGTATTTATTTTCAAAAAATGTGTAACACCCCGAGATTTTATGAGAAATATTCCTTTTAATTTCTTTCATATCTTCTGTTGTATGCTACACCAATATTATCTTGCTCTATACACAACATCGTATTAGCTCGCAGTATACGCAACACAATTTTTGAATCATGTTATACAGAATTTCATGTTCATTTTATAGTAGTTATTCTACGAAAAATTTAGTGTGTATATATATATATATTCAATGTATAAATGAAATATGGTTGGATTCTATTATAAGAAACAACAAAGGAGTCTTTCACTACATGCAACCCTGACTTGCCTTGCACTACATGCAATCGCATCCTTCCTCGATAGCGTGTGTTGTACGCATTACCGGGTTTCACTAAACAACGATATATGGTTATAATATTATTATGACCTAGCTGTTATGAATATTAGTAACTGAATTTTGAATGATTATGACATTATAATTCATCTTACAAATTTTATAGAACATGGTATGAGAACAAAAAAAATTCCGGTAAAATAATTATTTTTCAAAAAATGGTGTTTTGCCGCCTTTTGATGGCGCACCCACTTTAAATATATTTGATGACATGATTATAAGTTCAGTTTGACAAAATAAATTTTTTTTGGAATATAGATATAAAAATTTACTTTGTAAAAATTTTTCATACTATTCTGATAACTTTCATATTTGATGATTAGTAAAAATACGCTAAATATTAATTAAAAACAACCTTTTTTCATAGAGATAATTTATATGGTTCAATTATAATATTGAATTTTTTTAATGTATAAATAGAATATATTTTTACCATTTAATATAATTCATGTCATTACCATTATTTTTATATTAAATTTATAGGTATAAACATTTCAATCTTTGACAAAGTTTTAACTTTTAAAACCCATTTTCTTCACAACGGGATTAATTTTAAATTAATTAATGAAACTTCTATGTTTTGAATTTTGAAAAATGGATTCCATATTTGGATTCATTGGGTCCAAATTATTTTACTTTTATTTTTTTGATATTATGAATAGTAACTACGGTAATTTTTATTTATTACAGTTAAATGTAAATTAGGTAATTAAGGGTAAAAATAAGATTGTAAAATTACCTGAAAACTTTCCAAAATTCTATTGGATTAATAAAATACGATTAATATCACCTAATGGATGGAATAGATTAATTTCATGGACCTTTTACCATGGAAATGATGTAATTATTATTAAAACTAAGGAAAGTGGCAACATGTCACTCTCTTGAATCTGATAAGTAAAATAATTTTAATTTAGTGATGAAATTCAAGAATATTTTAACATGAATACTCTCTATAACTCTAATAAAATTATCTAAAACATGTGATTTTATTTAGAATTTTTAAGGATTAAATAATTATCCTTAAAGGTGACACAATAGTAATGTTGAAATTATTTTATTGATTGAAATATCAAATACATGGTTTTAAAAATATTAAAATAAATGTTATATGAACTATTTAATGTGATACATAAATTTTCTAGATAAATATTACATGTTATTAATCTATTAAAGCTTTTATTTCGAACATATCTTCTGTGTGGAGTTTATTTAAATTCAAATAAATGAATGGTGTCAAAATTGACACTGTTGTTATTTTATAAAAATAACATAATAGAAAATTGATTAAAAATCACAAAAGTAATTAAAAATTATAAATTAAAATTTATATGGTCTAAAATGTTATAAATTATAAAATTATTGAAAATTCACAAAGACATAAGTAATTATTCCTAACAATTTAAAATTTAGAATCTTATTAAAACAGATAAAATTAAATAGATTAAATAAGGATAAATCAAGTTTATAAGGTTTAAAATAAATTTCCAACATGTATAAATTCTATTGGTTGAAATTATTTCGACCCATCCCCACTTTAGCTTCAAAATAAATCAATTTGGATCTATTATAAACCGAATATGACTTTATTATGAAATAATATTTTATGTTTTTTAGTAACGTGCCCCTCTCCTCCCTTATAAAAAGGCACTTCCTCCCTCTTCTCTTTACACAACATTGAGCCTCCAAGATTGGCCAAACCATACCCATTTCACTTTTAAAATTATCTAGTTATATAATAGAGGTTTTTTTCTTCTCAAAAGACCAACTCTAGTGCCCTAAAAAGAAGTTTAAAAGAGGTGCGTCGAAGATGAGGTAATATCTTCTACCAATTCGTTCAGTTTATTTCTTCTCCAACTTCTTATTCATTAATTGTTTTATTATAAAGTAATAACATCAGTATCAATAATATACTGATATGTTATTAAAAATATTAAACAACCTCATTTCACCTTCTATCCATCCTACGGAAAATGAAATCACCGTGCGTGTGTACGTACGGAATACTGTCTCCACGCTGTGGTGTAATCCATTTTTCCACCACCACCTTACTTGGATGGGTATAATGGTGTAAACCATAAATTTATATTGTTATTATAACATCATAATTATTCTGTTATATTATATCATCCAGTCCAATTCTATTCAATAATTATGGGAATAATATCATTGCTTGTGCGTACATACAGACTACCATCTCCACGAACGCGATGAGATTCATTTTCCATGATTAACCATTCATGTATGATTATAAAGTGTATATATAATAAATAATCATTAATAATATTACATTATAATTATACTGGATTTATTTACATATATGTTTCATTTACTTAATTCCATTCAATTCAATAAGGAAACGAAAACAGCGTTCATGCGTATGTACAGCCTACCGTCTCCATGTACGGTGTATTTCATTACATTTATCGATATATCATATATATTTATATTATGATTATATATTATATATAAATCATTTTTTGTATTGTGGAATTAATTAAATCAAGATATTAGTAATAACATCAAGAACAACAAGTCGAAACACGTATGATAAATGATACGATTTTACCCAAAACGTTGCTTTAACATGGAATTTACAAAAGAACGGGTAATATAAAGTCATAAGTGAATGATATATGATATCATAATAATGAATATGATTATATAATAATTCAATGACATTATTTAAATAATTATACAGGAGGTTTGGATACATACGAAGCATATCGGACATAAGGTAAGGAAAAATCTAGAAATCTCATTTTTTATCCAGGATTTTTTATACGTAAGTATTTACTGGGGTTATATTTTTAATCCATGCCCATAAAATGTTTTTCATAAAGTTTTTTAAATTCTTACACGTATTTCTAATGTCATTGTTACCCTTATTTGACTTTTACTTTGTGTTATGGAAGGAATCATTCTTTTGTTTACCATACGTGGTACTTTTATGACTTTTCCGTTAAAAGTACAATGTGAATGTTTTTTTAACTTTTACGGCATGATGGATTTTTACGGTTTCATAATGCCTAATTTTCATGAATATTCCTCTACAATTTTTCATGGTTATTTTCAATAAAATCCTTTTCTTTTATAATTGTTCTTCATTTTTTGATAAGAAAATAATTTTGAAGAAGAAAGGATGTTTTCCTCAAGAATTCATTTCAAGTGTTTTATGAAAACAATTTTCCATCTAAGATGACATTATTTAGCATGTTTATGTTTTAAGTATAATGTCTCTATTATTTACATGGTGTTATTTTTCTTATGAAGAAATGATATCCATTTTTTATATGGATTATGTGATGATAGGATGATGTTTTTGAAACGCATTTTATTCTTTGGGTTATGATAAATGTTTTATATATATTTTGTGGAAAAAGTAAGAATGATTTAATTAAGAGATGGGTGGGACCAATATATCTCTCCAATGAATTGGGTAAAGATTTATATCTCATGAGATAGACATGGTCGGAACCGTATTTTAAACTTGTTCAGTGATACAGGACTCGAATGAGGAGTGAACTCGATTCAGAAAGGGACTTTGTCCACTAAGATGGTCTTGGAAGCAATGCCTTGGCTAATATGGAAATTACATCATGTGCTTAATGGTTTTCCACAATTACATGTTTTATTCTCATGATATTTTATCATGATTGATGTTCCTTTATGATGTATTCCTTACGTACTTCCATGATTTTTGTTTTTGCTCAAGATTTTGATGTTTAGATTTTATGTTCAAGTTTTTGCATTCAAATGTTTATGGATTGTTTTATGTTCATTATGATTACCCTTACCAATCATTTGAGCTCACCATTTTTATGTTTTATTTTCCCAAAGATATAAAAAATGTTTTAGGTGAGAAAACAAAATGGGAAGATCTTTATGGTAGATGTTGAAGATCTTTCACCACGATTAAAAGATTATTTTTCTGAGTTTCCAAAGACACTAAACTATTATGGTCCTTTGGTGTCTGTTTTTGGTATGTATTAAGTATTCCGCAAAAGTAATGTAATGTCTATGTACGTCAAGATTGGTTCTCTACAGTTGGTGTCAGAGGAAAGGTTTAGTTAACATTTGGAAACTAGGATGCGAAAACATTAGTGAGATCCCTAGAGATATTTCTAACGTATGTCTAGGGATGTCCCTAAGGTTAAGTATAAGTATAGGTTATAGTCCTAGAATTATGGTATAGATATTATAATTAATCATAATATGTTAGATATTGAAGGTACTCCCCCATTATTATGTTGTTTTCCTAGCATTATTTTTCCTCTCACACTATTCTTTTTGTGTTTTAGACGATGGTTGGAACCCAAACAAACCGTGTTGATCAATGTAATGGACGATATAATGATTTTCCTCCTGAATAAAACATCGTTTTTGGATATGGAGTGAAAAATCTTATTGATATACTTACACATGCTATGAATCATTCTGGACATCCAAATGAGGAGAGAAGGGAACAATATTCTATTGAGTCATTCATGAGGCAATGTCCACTATCTTTCAGTGGGTCTTCTAATCCATATGTTGCTGAACAATGGATATGTATCATTGAAAAAATATTTTCCATACTTCTCTGTTCGGAACATGAAAAATTCATTCCGGTTATTTACCGTTTAGATGGTGAAGCAGACCAATGGTGGACTCTAATTAAGAATACATGGCCCCAAGATGAAATTCAATCAATGGATTGGGATGAGTTCAAGAACTTGTTTTCAATAAGTACTTCCCTCATATTCTTCAAACACAGATGGAAAAAGAGTTCTGCTAGCTTAAGAAAAAGGATGATGAATCTGTTGGTATGTACAAGGTGAATTTTACAACACTTGAAAGGTATGCATCTAGCTTTATCATCCAACCTGAAAGTAAAGTTGAACGATTCTTCAGTGGCTTAAAACCAAGTCTTTGAAGGGCATTAGCTATAAGAGACTTCAGTAGCTATGAAGATATTGTGCGTTGTGCTATTAAGGTAGAACATTAATTTGGTGTAACGTATCCATCTCATGGTATTGACATGAAATGAAAGATGGAGTTCAAGGAAAAACCTCAAAAAAATGGTGAAAAGAAGTTGAATGTTTCTTTATTCTCAAAGTGTGGAAAGAAGCATGGTGGAGATTCTCTAAAAGGTACTAGAAAATGTTTCAAGTGTGGAAAAGAAGGTCATCGAGTATATGAGTGCCGATGAAATGGGAAAAAGGATTAAAATTATGTGAATAGAGAAAATACTATAGAGAATGCTCTACCAACAATTCAATGCTTCAAGTGCACAGAAATTGGGCATTATGCTAATCAAATCCATAATCAAAGGGTTAATGGTGATTGACGCAAGAAACCTCTTAAAGAAAAGGATAAAGGGAAGTCACATGCGATCACTATTTGAGATGTTGAATATGACAATGATGTTGTGGAATGATTAAGTATTTTTGTAATGGGATTTCAAAATAGTATCACTGAATCTAATTTATGGTATCGTGGAATTTTGGAATATCTTTGTATTGGTATGGTACCGGTATCCATGAAAGGTGATTGAAATATTTTTGGAAGAAAAGATGATATGCGCATAATGAAGGGATAAATAAATGAGCTCATGATTGATATAAGGACAAAGTTATATCATGGTTTGAGTAAATAGAAATTTTGGGATTTTGGTATGTAGAAAGATTTAACTTTTGACAGTATTCATGTTTTCACTATGGTTCAATGGGTATTTATTTTTTTAGAGAATTCATGATTATGTTATTTACATGTTTGGGATGTGACCAAAAAGATATATCGTATGATATATGGGGGATAAATGATGGTATTCACTTGTTTGGTAGATGACATTTCTAGTAATTGTTTTATTTATACTATGAGCATGGATAGAAGTATTTTGGATAAACCTAATGATTTGAATAGATTAAATTAGAAATCAGATAGTATTGTTTAAGGCTAGAAATTTTGTTATGTTATAATAGTATAGTTTTAGAAAATGGACAACCCGTAGGATGGGCGACAACATGTCGCATCGGACAAGGATGTAGGAATTGAACCCACAACCGAAGTGCGACAGGCCTTTATCACTGGCCTAAAGGAAGTCCCTGGTTAGTAGAAACTAGTTTTATTTTATTAAGTGCAATGATAGATGAAGTATAAGTCCATTTTTTTGATCCATATACGATTAATCTCACCATCTATGGACTTATGTATATAAATTTTTCTAACCTTATGTTTGAGACAGATAGAGTGACCTATCATTCTATCGCATGATCTACTAACACTTCACGGAAGACAAATTCAACTTCATTTCTTTAAGAGATGAAGTGGAAATTTTTCAAGGCACAAAAGCAGTAAGATTGTACCAAAATCAATTAAGTATTTATTTTAATTCAAAAATTCTTCAACTTTAGGGAAATGATCTTGAAAACAAAAAACGTTGTCCTAGATGGTACCTTAGATCATCACAAATTTATAGCGTTGTGATTGTTGGCTTTTTCATAGCCATGTTCTCTACCACTCTCCATCAGAACTTGATAGTTTGATTTCTCTTCCATATCCATATTTTCACCTATGTTCTCCTATGTGGGAATAAAAGTGATGAGTTACATCAGGTATCCATTTTTTTCTAACATTCAATTTTAAAATTATGTTTTAGCAATCCTTTTTACGATGTGGTTTTCTATGAAAGAAACTCTCAAGTAATAAACAATTTATAACCCTGACAAATTTCGAGGGAAAAATTCATTTTAAAGGGGGTAAAATTTAACACACCGAAATTTTATGAGATATATTATTTTTAATTTCTTTCTTATCTTCTATTGTACGCTACACCAAGATTATCTTGTGCTATACGCAACACCGTATTATCGTTCAGTATACGCAACACTATTTTTGGATCATGTTATAAAGAATTTCAAGTTTGTTTGATAGTAGTTATTCTAAACCACATTTAGTGTATATATATATATATATTCAATGTATAAATGAAATATGGTTGGATTATGTTATATGAAACAATTAAGGAGTCTTGCACTACACGTAACCTTGACTTGGCTTGCATTACACGCAATCATTCCCTTCCTCGATAGCGTGTGTTGTACGCAATACTGGGTTTCACTAAACAATGATATATGATTATATTATTATTATGAGCTAGCCGTTATGAATAGTAGTAACTATATTTTGAGTGATTATGACATTATAATTCATCTTACACATTTTATAAAACATGGTATGAAAACAAAATTAAATTTTTGGATAAAATAAGTATTTTTCAAAAAATTCAGTTTTCCCGCCTTTTGATGGAACACCGACATTAAATATAGTTTTTAAATGTTTATAAGTTCCATTTCATAGAATAAAATTCTTCTTTGCAATCAGAATATAAAAATTTACTTTGGATAAATTTTTCATATTATTCTAATAACTTTAATATTTTGATGAATAGTAAAAATATGCTAAATTTTAATTAAAAACAACTTTTTTTCATCGAGATAATTTATATGGTTAAATTATAATATTGAATTTTTTTAAAGTATAAATATAATATATTATTACCATTTAATATAATTCATGTCATTACCATTAATTTTATATTGAATTCATAGGTAAAAACATTTCAATCTTTGACAATGTTTTAACTTTTAAAACCCATTTTCTTAACAACGGGATTAATTTTAAATTAATTACTGAAACTTTTGTGTTTTTAATTTTGAAAAATGGATTCCATATTTGGATTTAGTGGGTTAAAATTATGTTACTTCTATTTGTTTGATATTATAAATAGTAACTACGGTAATTTTTATTTACTACAGTTAAAGGTAAATCAGGTAATTAAGGGTAACAATAAGATTGTAAAATTACCCTAACACTTTACGAATTTTTATTGGAATAATAAAAGTTGACCCATATCACCTAATGGTAGGCATAGATTTATTTCATAGACCTTTGACCCTAAAAATGATGTAATTATTATTAAATCTAAAGAAAGTGACAACATGTCACTCTCTTAAATCATATAAGTAAAATTAATTTAATTTAGTGATAAACTTCATGAAACTCCTAAAATAAATAGTATCCAGAAATATAATAAAATTTTCTACATCATGTGATTTTATTTATAATTTTTAGGGATTAAATAACTATAATTAAATTTGACAAAATAGTAATGTTGAAAATATTTTATTGATTGAAATATCAAATAAATGGTTTAAAAATATTAAAATAAATGTTATATGAACTATATAATGTGATCCATAAATTTTCTAGATAAATATGACATGTTATGAATCTATGAATTCTTTTATTTCGAACATAACTTTAGTTTGGATTTTATTTAAATTCAAATAAATGAATAGTGTCAAAATTTACACTATTGTTATTTTATAAAAATAACATAATATAAAATTGTTTACAAATCACAAAAATAATTAAAAATTAAAAATTAAAATTAATATGGTCTAAAATGATATAAATTATCCAATTATGGACAATTCACAACACATAAGTAATTATTCATAACAATTTAAAATTTAGAATCTTATTACCATAAATAAAATTAAATAGATTAAATAGATTAAATCAAGTTGATAAGGTTCAAAATAAATTTCCAACATGTCTAAATTTTAAATGTTGAGAGTATTTCGACCCATCCCCACTTTATCTTCAGAATAAATTAATTTGGAGATATTATAAACCTAATATGACTTTATTATAAAATAAAATTTTAATTTTTTCCCTAAAGTGCCCCTCTCCTCCCTTATAAAAGGGAATTGCCTCCCTCTTTTCATTACACAACTTTGATCCTTAAAGCTTGGCCAAAACCTGACCATTTCTGTTATCAAAATCTATATTTATACCATAGAGGTTATGTTCTTCTCAAAAGACCAACTCTAGTGTCCTAAAAGGAAGTTTAAAAGAGGTTCATCGAAGAAGAGGTAATATCTTCTACCAATTCTTTCAAATTTATTTCTTCTTCAAATTCTTCTTCATTAATTGTTTCATTATAAAGTAATTACATTAGTATCAATAATATACTGATATGTTATTATAAATATGAAACAACCCCATTTCACCTTCTATCCATCCTATGGAAAATGAAATCACTACGTGTGCGTACGTTCAGAATATTGTCTCCACACCGTGGTGTAATCAGTTTTTCCACCACCACCTTACTTGGATGGGTATAACGGTGTAAAGAATTACTTTATATGGTTATTATAACATCATACATATTCTGAGATATTATATCATCCACTCCAATTATATTCAATAATTATGGGAATGATATCATCGCTCGTACGTACGTACGGACTACCGTATCCACGAACGCGATGAGATTCATTTTCAATGAATAACCATTCAATTATGATTATAAAGTGTATATATAATAAATAATCATCAATGATATTACATAATAATGATACTGGATTTATTTAAATATATGTTTCATTTACTTAATTTCATTCAATTCAATTAAGAAACGAAAACAACGTTCATGCGTACGTATGACATGCCGTCTCCAGGAACGGTGTATTTCATTACAATTATTGATCTATCATATATATTTATATGATGAATATATATTATATAAAAATCCTATTTTACAATCTAGAATTAAATAAATCAGGATATAAGTAATAACATCAAGAACAACAAGTCGAAACACGTACGATAAATGATACGATTATACCCAAAACGTTGATTTAACATGGAATTTACAAAAGAACGGTTAATATAAAGTCATAAGTGATCCATATATGATATCATAACAATGAATATGATTCTGTAATAATTAAATTACATTATTTAAATCATTATATAGGAGTTTCGGATACATACAAAGCATATCGGACATAAGGTAAGGGAAAATCTCAAAATCTCATTTTTATCCAAGATTATTTATACGTAAGTATTTACTGGGGTTATATTTTTCATCCATTCCCATAAAATGTTTTTAATTATGTGATTAATATTCTTCCATGTATGTTTAATGTCATTTTTACCCCCTCTTTGACTTTTAATTTGTGTTGTGGAAGGAATATTTCTTTTGTTTACTATACGTGGTAATTTTTGACTTTTCCATTAAAAGTACGGGGTGAATGTTTTTTTATCTTATATGGCATGAACGGATTTTTATGGTTTCATAATGCCTAATTTTCATGATGCTTACTCTACAAGTTCTCATGGTTATTTTCAAAAAATCCTTTTCTTTTAAAATTATGTGTCATTTTGTGAAAAGAATATGATTTTGAAGAAGAAAGGATATTTTCCTCAAGAATTCATTTCAAGTGTTTTATAAAAACTCTTTTCGAAAGAAGATGACATTATTTATAATTTTTATCTTTCAAGTATAATGTCTATATTATTTACATGGTGTTATTTTTCTTATGAAGAAATGATATCTATTTTTTATATGGATTATGTGATGATAGGATGATGTTTATGAAACCCATTATATTCATTGTGTTATGATGAATTTTTTATGTTTATTTTGTGGCACAAGTAAGAATGATTTCATTATGAGATGGGTGGGACATATATATCCCTCCAATGCATTCGGTAAATATTTATATCTCCTGACATAGATATGGTTGGAACGATAAGTTAATCTGGTTCAGTGATACAGGTCTGGAACGAGGATTGAACTCAATTCAGAAAGGGACTATTTCCACTAAGATGGTCTTGGCAGCAATGCCTTGGATACTATTTAAATAATATCATGTGCTTAATGGTTTTTTACAATTACATGTTTTATTCTCATGATATTTTATCATGATTAATGTTCCTTTATGATTATTTCCTTACATACTTCCAAGATTTATGTTTTTGCTCAAGATTTTGATGTTTAGATTTTATGTTCAAGTTTTTGCTTTCAAATTTTTATGGATTGTATTATATTCTCTATGTTTACCCTTACTGAGCATTTGAGCTCACCCTTTTTATGTTTTCTTTTCCCCATGATATAAAGTATGGTTTTAGGTAGGAAAACAAAAGGGGAAGATCTTTATGTGAGATTTTGAAGATCTTTCACCATGATTAGAAGATTATTTTTCTGAGTTTCCAAAGACACTAAACTATTACGGTCCTTTGGTGTCGGTTTTTGATATGTATTAAGTATTCTGAAAAAGTAATGTAATGCCTATGTATGTCAAGATTGGGTCTCCACAAAATTCGGGGGGAGAAGGATACTAAGAAACAATATCACATCCCCAAAAACAATAGTTTATACATGAAATGGATGAAGAGGTGGAGTTATTAATAAATTAATAGACATAAAATTTTGTTTATTTACCCAAAGAATGAAAAAACTGATAAGAAAATGGGTTTTTAGGCCAAATAAGTATCATAGTGAAAAGTAGGTCAATCACAAATCTCGGTTAGTGTTCGAATGATTCCTTTAAAAGAAATGATTTAGCCTCAAAAATATCTTTTAACTTATTTTCAAGATTGATTCAATCCATTTAATTTTCATAATAGTGGCTATTTTAATTCTAGATCATGAATAGTTGGATGTAATGATTGATTTTTTACATAATTAACTAACCTAGGAAATCTATATAATATATCCCAAATATTTTGATGTTTCTATATGAGAAAAAGTCATTGTAAGAATTGAATAAGAACTAATTTGGATTAAAAAATATCTTGGATAATGGTATAGTATATTTGGCTTATTCGCATTGATTTATGGATATAAGTTCACATAGGTTGTTCAGTGTATTTACTTTTTATGTTTTTAGGATTATAAAAAAAATTTATCCTAGTTTATATTGATCACATATAGATCATTAGGAAGGATGGAATAATGATTGTCCAGTTAAAATAGTTATCCATGTTTTTTGATATGAAATACTTGGAATCATATCAATTGATTTTTGGGATTTACATCACTCACAATAAGAAAATGTGGTTGATATAGTTATTTGTTGTCATATTATGATAAGTATATTGAACATGTTCTAAAATGATTCAATAAGGATATTTCCAAACAATTGAGCATTCATATTCCCAGTAATCTACGGATGATTTCTAGTCCGTCATCTTGGGAACAAATTGTGGAAAAGTAGACAATACCATACTCCTCAGTAATTTTAATCTTGATGTACTCAATAGTGTATATAAGGACAAACATTTCCTATGCAGTGGTGACAATGAGATAATTTCTCCTAAATATATGGAATCAACACTATTATGAAGTCGATTGGATTATAAGTAATTTTTAGTGTTCATTAAATCTATGGTTTCTATATAGGGTAGATGATGTATTCGTGGATGTTTATAAAGATGTGGATATGGATTGAGATCCTAAAAAATCTTCTACATTAGGAAACATAAATTATTTTATGGGGGGGGGGGGTTTATCATGGAATCCAGTGTTAAATAAGTGAATTAATTTATCCATGGTCAAAACAATTTACATTAATATTTTGGAGGATAGAAAATATATTTTCTCATTAAAGTGTTTTTTCAAAGTTCAGATTCATCCGTAAGGAGTATAAGGTTCATTTTGATATTAAAAGTGATTTGGAAAAGAGAAATAACTCCATATACCATGCCTTAATAAAGAACAAATATATTCACTTTCATTGTATATGTGAGGAGATTGATCCTCACTAATTGTTACTTGTATATATTCACATGAAGGGGACCTCAAGGATATGGTAACTATAGAGACCCGAAGCTTGACGTACATAGACATTACATTACTTTTGCAGAATACTTAATACATAACAAAAACAGACACACATGGACCGTAATAGTTTAGTGTCTTTGGAAACTTGGAATGTAATCTTCTAATCGTGGTGAAAGATCTTCAACATCTCCCACAAAGATCTTCCACTTTTTGTTTCCATACCCTAAACCTTTCTTTTAATCCTGGGGGAAAATAAAACATAAAAATGGTGAGCTCAAATGCTCAGTAGGGGTAACCATGGATAAAATAAAACATAGCATATACATTTGAACTTAAAAAAACATGAACCTAATGTTTGAACATTAAAATCGTGAGCAACGACAAAAAACATGGAAGTACATAAGGCATAGATCATAATGGAACATATCATGATAAAATATCATGGGAATAAAACATGTAATTGTGTCATCCATTAATCATATGTAATTATTTCCATATTAGCGAAGGCATTGCTGCCAAGACCATCTTAGTGGACAAAGTCCCTTTCTGAATCGAGTTCACTCCTCGTTTCGGTCATGTTTTACTAAACCAGTTTAACCTGCCATTCCATCCATGTCTATCTCATGAGATAAAAATATTTACCCAATGCATTGGAGGGAAATATAGGTCCCACCCATCTCATAATGAAATCATTCTTACTTGTGACACAAAATAAACATACATCATTCATAATAAACCAATAAATAAAATAGGTTTCATAAACATCATCACATCATCACATAATCCATATAAAAGAAACGGATATCATTTCATAATAAGAAAATCAAAACCATTTAAATAATATATACATTATACTTTAAACATACACATATGAAAGAATGTCATCTTAGAAAGAAAATGGTTTTGATAAAACACTTGAAATGAATTCTTGAGGAAAATATCCTTTGTTCTTCAAAATCATTTTCTTTTCACAAAATGTGATGTAATTTTAAAAGAAAAGGATTTTTTTGAAAATAGTCACCAAATATTTTGGAGGAATCATCATGAAAATAAGGCTTTATATAACCGTAAAAATCTGTTCATGCCGTATAAGTTAAAAAAAGCATTCTTCTCGTACTTTTGTCGGAAAAGTCAAAAAGTACCTCGTAACATAAACAAAAGAATGATTCCTTACATACCATGTAGTAAAAGTAAAAAATTGGTAAAAATGACTTTAAAAATACATGAAAACACTTTTATAAAACATGGACATGGATGATAACGATTACCCTAGTAAATACATAAGAATAAGCAGTCTCGGATAAAAATGAGATTTGAAAAATTATCCCTTACCTAAGTTCTGATTTGCTTCGTATGTATCCAAAACTCCTGTATAATGATTTAAATAATGTCATTAACTTATTACAGAATCATATTCATTGTTATTATATCATATATGGTTCACTTATGACATTATATTACACGTTCTTTTGTAAATTCATGTTCTTTTGTAAATTCATGTTAAAGTAGCGTTTTGGGTAAAATCCTCTCATTTGTCATTCATGTTTTAACTTGTAATTATTCATATGATTGCTTATATCATGATTACTTACATCCATAATGTAAAACATTATTTATCTATATATTCAGAATATACATATATATAATGGATCGATAAATGGAAATAAATACAACATTCATGGAGACGGTAGGCCGTACGTACGTATGAACGTTGTTTTCATTTCCTTATTTAATTTAATGGAATTAAGTAGATGACATATATATATATATATATATATACATAAATCTAGTAGTATTATTTTTTCATATATTTCATGATTACTTATTATATATCCTTTATAGTCATTCTTGAATGGTTATCATGGAGAGTGAATCTCATCGGGTCGTGGAGATGGTATTCCATACGTACGCACGAGCGATGATATCATTACCATGATCGTCAAATTGTATAATATTGTATGTATAATATTAGAGAATCAATATCACTTTACAATAATCATATATATTCATTACTTTCACTATTATACCCATCCAATTAAGGTCGTCGTGGAAAATAGATTGCACCACGGCGTGGAGACGGTATTCCTTACGTACGCACACGCGATGATTTTGTTTTCCGTAGGATGGATAGATTGTGAAATATGTTTGTTTAATACTTATAATAACATATCATTATATGAGGTATACTGATGTTATTACTTCATAATGAAACAACTAAAGAAGAAGAAGTGGAAGAAGAAATAAAGTTGAAAGAATCAGTAACGGACATTACCTCTTTTTTGAAGCGCCTCTTTGAGACCTCATTTTAGGGAACTAAAATTGGTCTTAGAAGAAAACCAGGACCTCTAGGATGTTTCTAGGGAAGTTTAGAGGAGAAATTTTCAGGGTTTGTCCGAGCTTGAATGCTCAAATTAGTGTGAGGAAGAGAGGGAGGAGGTGCCCTTTTATAAGGGAGGAGAGGGGCACCTTTGGAATAACAAAAATATTATTTTATTATAAAGTCATATTCGGTTTCAAATAGATCAAAATTGATTTATTTCGAAGATAAGGTGGGTATGGGTCTAAATAATCTCATCCAATAGAATTTAGACAAGTTTAGGTTCCTATTTTAACCTTATCATTTAGATTTACCATTAAGTTAAATAATTTTACTTTTATCGTGTCTTCTTGTGTTCTTACACTATATAGTTAATATATATACTATAACAAGCCAAACGAACCCCAAGTTGTTTATTTTTAATATTTATAACCTTATCTAAGTAATTTTGTTGAACCTTATATTTTTAGGAATAAAATAACAATTAATAATATAATATTTTTTTAAAAAACTATTTTATGTCAATTTTGACACTATTTAGTAATTGATTTTTGTGAAACTCATAATAGAATGATTAGTTCTAAAAAAGTTAATTAAATCAATACTAACATGTCATATTAACCTATAAAATTATTTTAATTCTTAAAAAGTCTCAAATTACAATTATTTTGGTTATTTATAACATCAATTATGTCAATATTTCATTAATAAGATAATTACTGCATCATCGTTGTGTCATAAATAAATTAAATTATTTTATATATAAAAATTACAAATAAAATACTATTATGTATTAAATCTTTTTATATTTCTAATTAATATTTATAGTATAATTTATATTATGTATAACCCTATATTAAAAATTATTTACTTATTAAACTTTGATTTTAACTATTTTAACCCTTCTTTAAATAAATTATTTATAAATGTCCTAATCTAATCCAAGTGGTCATAAATGGTCATATTTTATTCCTAAGGTTGATTTTGGTCTAATTAGACTTATCCAATTGAATTAGGACATGTGTTAAGGTAATAATAATATCTTTTTTTACCCTTAATTACCCTATTTACTTTTAATCGTCGTAAAAAAATGTAAAAAATTATTATTCATCAAAAATTATTTTCATCTCATTGAACCACATTTTAGTCCTTGATACTAATCGTGTCTCTCGGATTTTCAAAATTCCACTCACCGAAGTCGTAAAATTAAGTTTTATGAAAAATTCAGTTTTTTATCTACCACTTAGTGGTTTCACTATTCATCAAAAAATACAAGTTTCCAGAAAAATACCAGAAATTAGGCCTAAGCTATATTTGATATTATGAATTCAAAAATGATGTCCTTTTTACCAAATTCAGAA
Organism: Viscum album; assembly: GCA_963277665.1. Classification (NCBI taxonomy): domain Eukaryota; kingdom Viridiplantae; phylum Streptophyta; class Magnoliopsida; order Santalales; family Viscaceae; genus Viscum; species Viscum album. Next base: position 593,398,022 of record OY728159.1, on the reverse strand, counting down.
TATATAATTTGCATTATTTAATTTAAAATTTTTTCTCGTCGTCAAAACAAATAGTGTGTTCTTAAGAGATAATAACTATCAAAAGATTGACACTTGTTTATGTCTGGTTTAAATTTGAAATTACATCTAATGACCAAAATTGTATTAAATTCTAAAAATATATTCTAAATATACTTTAAAACCACTCATTTTAATAACTCATCACTATTAATTATTTCGATTATAAATGTTGTTTTTAATTAAAATTATTAATTTCCACTATTCATCAGAATATGAAATTTATCCAAAAAGTACCAAAATTTCACCCTAAGATAATTTCGATATTCAGAATCCAAAAATGAAGTCCATTTTGAAATATAAAATTAATAAAATTTTAAAAAGTGTTTATTACTATTCATAACGACTAGTTTTAATAATAGCATATCGTTGTTTAGTGAAACTCGGTATTGCGTACTACACACGCTATCGAGGAAGGTCGTGATTGCGTGTAATGCAAGGAAAGTCAAGGATGCTTGTTGTGCAAGCTCATTTTGGTGTAGCGTACAAAACAATACATTAGTGAAATTAAAAAGAATATTTTTCATAAAATCTTAGGGTGTTACATTCTACCCCCCTTAAAATGAATTTCGCCCTCAAAATTCATCAGGGTTATAAATGGTTTACTAATCAAAATTTTCTTTAATAGAAACCCACATCGTAAAAAGGAATACCAAAACCAATCATTAAAAACATAAGTATGAAATGTAATGGTTACCTAAATAAACTAATCACTGGGTTTCCACATATGTGAAAATATGGATATGGAAGAGAAATCTAACCACCATGTTCTGATGGAGAGTGGTAGAGAACATGGCTATTGAAAATCCAGAAATCACAAAGCCATAAATTTGTGACGATCTAAGGTACCATCTGATTCATCAGATATAGGAGCACTAGGACAACATTTTTGGTTTTCAAGTACATTTCCCTAAAGTTGATGAAATTGGAATTAGAAGAAATACTTTCGTGATTTTGGTATAGTCTCACCGTTGGTCATTCTTTGGACAATTTCCACTCCATATCTTAAAGAAATGAAGTTGAATTTGTCATTCGTTATGTGTTAGAAGATCATGTGATAGAATGATGGGTCATTCCATTTGTCTCAAAAAAAGGTTAGAAACGTTATCAAAAAAAGCATAAGTCCATCTATAGTGAGATTAATCATATATGGTTCCTAAAATGGACTTATACTTCATATATCATACTGCTTAATATAATAAAACTAGTTTCTACTAAACAGGGACTTCCTGTAGGCCAGTGGTAGGCGATAAAGGCCAGTCGCACTTCGTTTGTGGGTTTGATTCCCACAGCCTTGTCCGACGCAATGGGTTGTCGCCCGTCCTGCAGGTTGTCCTTTTTCTAAAGCTATATTACTATAACATCCCATCAATAATATCGAAAAAAAGTTCTATCCTTAAACAATACTAACTTATGTCCAACATAATCCATTCCAATCTTTAGGCTTATCTAAAATACTTCAGTCCTAGCTCATAGTATAAAGAAAATGATTACTTGAAATGTCATCAACCAAGCATGTGAATACCATCATTTATCCCCCATATATCTTGTTGGTCACATTTCAATCCTGTGAATACCTTAATCACGTATTCTCTTGAAAAATGAATACCCATTAAACCTTAGTGAAACCATGAATTCTGTCAAAAGTTAACTCTTTCCTCATACCAAAATCCAAAAATTCTATATACTCAAACCATGATATAACCGTCTCCTTATATCAGTCATGAGCTCATGAATACTATCAAACACTTAATTTTCTCCTTATCCCTTCATTATGCACATATCATCTACATTCCAAAAATATCTGAATAACCATTCATGGATACTAGTACCATTAATCATACACATTCAAAACTCAAGAAAAGTCAACAGTGAAACAATCCTTAGATGTCTCTTTATTCCATAGTACCATGACATTATTTATACAACATTTCACTTGATAAACATGTAATCACTCCACTACCTTCTTAAACCATTGACTGAGATTCAACAATTCTTTCATTTCACATATCATTTGTAGTCTCTTCATCATCATCAACATAAATACTACCCATAAGACCGTACTGATTCACTTCATGAGACTTTCCCTTAGGGAATTGGTTTGCATAATGCCCATACATTCCACATTTAAAACATTTAACCATTTTTGATTTCATAGCAATACCATTATCCTCATCCATGGTGTTAACTGAACCTCTTCCTTTGAACTTACTGGCTTTGTGTCCTTCTTTTCCACACCCAAAGCATCTTCCAGTTCCCTTGAAACAATATCCTTGATTCCTCATCCCACATGATTTAGATGAGGGAAATTGAACTTTCTTTCATCTATGATCACCATGAAACTCCATCATTATCTTATTATCTGAGTCGGGAAACTTACCAAAGTTGAGATTATTGATCATATTATGAGATTGATGATTAGGCATAACAATGATGTTTGGACTTCCAAATCCCATTTCATTTGGTTTCTCATTACGAATATCATTCCATTGTCCATCATATCCTCCATTATCATGAATCTTCCTGTTTCCAGCCATTTTCTAAAACCCAAAAAGAATAGTGTGAGAGGTAAAAATCATGCTAGGGAAAACAACATAATAAAAGGGTAGTACCTTCAATATCTAACATCTTATATTTAATTATAAGATTGTTAGCATAATTATAAGACTATAACCTATATGTATACTTAACCTTAGGGACATCCCTAGACATACCTTAGAAATATCTCAAGGGATCTCACTAAAGTTCTCGCATCCTAGTTTCCAAAGTTTGACTAAACCTTTCCTCTGATACCAACTGTAGAGTCCCGAATCTTGACGTACATGGACATTACATTACTTTTTCGGAATACTTAATACATAACATAAACAGACACACAAGGACCGTAATAGTTTAGTGTCTTTGGAAACTTGGAACGTAATCTTCTAATCGTGGTGAATGATCTTCAACATCTCCCATAAAGATCTTCCACTTTTTGTTTCCATACCCTAAACCTTTCTTTTAATCCTGGGGTAAAATAAAACATAAAAAGGGTGAGCTCAAATGCTCATAATGGGTAAACATGGATAAAATAAAACATACCATATACATTTGAACTTAAAAAAACATGAACATAATGTTTGAACATTAAAATCTTGAGCAACGACATAAAACATGGAAGTACATAAGGCATAGATCATAATGGAACATATCATGATAAAATAGAATGGGAATAAAACATGTAATTGTGGAATCCATTAATCACATGTAATTATTTCCATAGTAGCCAAGGCATTACTGCCAAGACCATCTTAGTGGACAAAGTCCCTTTTTGAATCGAGTTCAGTCCTCGTTTCGGTCCTATTTTACTGAACCGGTTTAACCTGCCATTCCATCCATGTCTATCTCATGAGATAAAAATCTTTAACCAATGCATTGGAGGGAGATATAGGTCCCAACCATCTCATAATGAAATCATTCTTACTTGTGCCACAAAATAAACATACATCATTCATAATAACCCAGTAAATAAAATGGGTTTCATAAAAATCATCACATCATCACATAATCCATATAAAAGAAATGGATATCATTTCATAATAAGGAAAGAGAAACCTTGTAAATCATAGATACATTATTTTTAAAACATGCACATATGAAAGAATGTGATCTTAGATGGAAAATGGTTTTGATAAAACACTTGAAATGAATTCTTGAGAAAAAAATATCCTTTCTTCTTCAAAATCATTTTCTTTTCACAAAATGTGATGTAATTTTAAAAGAAAATGATTTTTTTGAAAATAGTCATCAAATATTTTTGAGGAAGCTTTATGAAAATAAGGCTTTATAAAACCGTAAAAATATGTTCATGCCGTATAAGTTAAAAAAAGCATTCTTCTCGTACTTTTATCAGAAAAGTCTAAAAGTACCTCGTAATGTAAACAAAAGAAAGATTCCTTACATACCATGTAGTTAAAGTCAAAAATCGGTAAAAAGGTCTTTAAAAATACATGAAAACACTTCTATAAAACATGGAAATGGATGATAACGATTACCCCAGTAAATACATAAGAATAAGCAGTCTCGGATAAAAATGAGATTTGCAAAATTATCCCTTACCTAAGGTCTGATATGCTTCGTATGTATCCAAACCTCCTATATAATGATTTAAATAATGACATTAACTTATTACAGAATCATATTCATTGTTATTATATCATATATGGTTCACTTATAACTTTATATTACCCGTTCTTTTGTAAATTCATGTTCTTTTGTAAATTCATGTTCTTTTGTAAATTCAAGTTAAAGTAGCGTTTTGGGTAAAATCATCTCATTTGTCATTCATGTTTTAACTTGTAATTATTCCTATGATTACTTAGATCATGATTACTTACATCCATAATGTAAAACATGATTTATATATATATTCAGAATATACATATATATAATGGATCGATAAATGGAAATAAATACAACGTTCATAGAGACGGTAGGCCGTACGTACGCATGAACGTTGTTTTCGTTTCCTTATTTAATTGAATGGAATTAAGTAGATGAAATAAATATGTATATATATATACATAAATCTAGTAGCATTATTATTTCATATATTTCATGATTACTTATTATATATACATTATAGTCATTCTTAAATGGTTATCATGGAGAGTGAATCTCATCACGTCGTGGAGACGGTATTCTGTACGTACGCACGAGCGATGATATCATTACCATGATCGTAAAATTGTATAATAGTGTATGTATAATATTAAAAAATCAATATCCCTTTACAATAATCATATATATTCATTACTTTCACTATTATACCCATCCAAGTAAGGTGGTGGTGGAAAATAGATTACACCACGGCGTGGAGACGGTATTCCGTACTTACGCACACGCGATGATTTTGTTTTCCGTAGGATGGATAGATGGTGAAATATGTTTGTTTCATACTTATAATAACATATCATTATATGAGTGATACTGATGTTATTACTTCATAATGAAACAACTAAAGAAGAAGAAGTGGAAGAAGAAATAAAGTTGAAAGAATCAGTAACGGACATTACCTCTTTTTTGAAGCGCCTCTTTGAGACCTCCTTTTAGGGAACTAAAATTGGTCTTTGAAGAAGACTAGAACCACTAGGATGTTTCTAGGGAAGTGTAGAGGATAAATTTTCAGGGTTTGGCCGAGCTTGAATGCTCAAAGTGGTGTGAGGTAGAGAGGGAGGAGGAGCCCTTTTATAAGGGAGGAGAGGGGCACCTTTGGAATAACTAACAATATTATTTTATTATAAAGTCATATTCGGTTTTAAATAGATCCAAATTGATTTATTTCGAAGATAAGGTGGGTATGGGAAGAAATAATCTCATCCATTAGAATTTAGACAAGTTTAGGTTCCTATTTTAACCTTATCATTTAGATTTGCCATTAAGTTAAATAATTTTACTTTTATCGTGTCTTCTTGTGTTCTTACACTATATAGTTAATAAACATACTATAACAAGCCAAACGAATCCCAAGTTGTTTATTTTTAATATATATAACATTATCTAAGTAATTTGGCCGAGCCTTAGATTTTTAGGAATAATATAACAATTAATAATATAATATTTGTTTTAAAAACTATTTTATGTCAATTTTGACACTATTTAGTAATTGATTATTGTGAAACTCATAACAGAATGATTAGTTCTAAAAAAGTTAATTAAATCAATACTAACATGTCATATTAACCTATAAAATTAGTGTAATTCTTAAAAAGTCTGAAATTACAATTATTTGGTTATTTATAACATCAATTATGTCAATATATCATTAATAAGATAATTACTGCATCATCGTTGTGTCATAAATAAATTAAATTATTTTATGTATAAAAATTACAAATAAATTACAATTATGGAGTAAATCTTTTTAGATTTCTAATGAATATTTATAGTATAATTTATATTATATATAACTCTATATTATAAATGATTTACTTATTAAACTTTGATTTTAACTATTTTAACCCTTCTTTAAATAAATTATTAATGAATGTCCTAATCTAATCCAAATGGGCCTAAATGGTCATATTTTATTCCTAAGGTTGTTTTTGGTCTAATTAAACTTATCCAATATAATTAGGACATGTGTTAGGGTAATAATAATATCTTTTTTTACCCTTAATTACCCTATTTACTTTTAATCGTCGTAAAAAAAAGTAAAAAATTACTATTTACCAAAAATTATTTTCATCTCATTGAACCACATTTTAGTCCTTGATATTAGTCGTGTCTCTCGAATTTTCAAAATTCCACTCACTGATGCGGTAAAATTTCGTTTTATGAAAAATTCAGTTTTTTAACTACCACTTAGTGGTTTCACTATTCATCAAAAAATAAAAGTTTCCAAAAAAATACCAAAAATTAGGCCTAAGCTATATTTGATATTATGAATTCAAAAATGATGTCATTTTTACCAAATTTAGAATATATAATTTGCATTAATTAATTTAAAATTATTTCCCGTCGTCAAAACAAATAGCGTGTTCTTAAGAGATAATAATTATCAAAAGATTGACACTTGTTTATGTCTGGTTTAAATTTGAAATTACATCCAATGACGAAAATTGTATTAAATTATAAAAATATATTCTAAATATAATTTAAAACCACTCAAATTAATCACTCATCACTATTAATTATTTCGATTAAAAAAGTTGTTTTTAATTAAAATTATTAATTTCCACTATTCATCAGAATATGAAAGTTATCCGAAAAGTACCAAAATTTCACCCTAAGCTAATTTCGATATTCCGAATCCAAAAATGAAGTCCATTTTGAAAGATAAAATTAATAAAATTTCAAAAAGTGGTTATTACTATTCATAACGGCTTGTTTTAATAATAGCATATCGTTGTTTAGTGAGACTCGGTATTGCGTACTACACACGCTATCGAGGAAGGTCGTGATTGCGTGTAATGCAAGGAAAGTTAAGGATGCTTGTTGTGCAAGATCCTTTTGGTGTAGAGTACAACACAATACATTATTGAAATTAAAAAGAATATTTTTCATAAAATCTCAGGGTGTTACATTCTACCCCCCTTAAAATGAATTTCGCCCTCAAAATTCGCCAGGGTTATAAATGGTTTACTAATCAAAAGTTTCTTTAATAGAAACCCACATAGTAAAAAGGAATACCAAAACCAATATTTAAAAACAAAAGTATGAAACGTAACGGTTACCTAAATAAACTAATCACTGGGTTTCCACATATGTGAAAATATGGATATGGAATAGAAATCTAACCACCATGTTCTGATGGAGAGTGGTAGAGAACATGGATATGGAAAATCCAGCAATCACAAATCCATAAATTTGTGATTATCTAAGGTACCATCTGATTCATCAGATATAGGAGAACTAGGACAACATTTTTGGTTTTCAAGATCATTTCCCTAAAGTTGATGATATTGGAATTGGAAGAAATACTTTCATGATTTGGGTATAGTCTCACTGTTGGTCATTCTTTGGACAATTTCCACTCCATATCTTAAATAAATGAAGTTGAATTTTTCATTCGTTATGTGTTAGAAGATCATGTGATACAATGATGGGTCATTCCATTTGTATCAAACAAAAGGTTAGAAACGTTATCAAAAAATGCATAAGTCCATCTATAGTGAGATTAATCATATATGGTTCCTAAAATGGACTTATACTTCATATATTATACTTATTAATATAATAAAACTAGTTTCTACTAAACAGGGACTTCTTGTAAGCCAGTGGTAGGCGATAAAGGCCAGTCGCACTTCGGTTGTGGGTTCGATTCCCACAGCCTTGTCCGACGCGATGGGTTGTCGCCCGTCCTGCAGGTTGTCCTTTTTCTAAAGCTATATCACTAAAACATCCCATCAATAATATCAAAAAAAAAGTTCTATCGTTAAACAGTACTAACATATGTCTAACATAATCCATTCCATTCTTTAGGCTTATCTAAAATACTTCAGTCCAAGCTCATAGTATAAAAAAAATGATTACTTGAAATGTCATCAACCAAGCATGTGAATACCATCATTTATCCCCCATATATCTTGTTGGTCACATTTCAATCCTGTGAATACCTTAATCATGTATTCTCTTGAAAAATGAATACCCATTAAACATTAGTGAAAACATGAATTCTATCAAAAGTTAACTCTTTCCTCATACCAAAATCCAAAAATTCTATATACTCAAACAATGATATAACCGCCTCCTTATATCAGTCATGAGCTCATGAATACTATCAAACATTTAATTTTTTCCTTATCCCTTCATTATGCGCATATCATCTACATTCCAAAAATATATGAATAACCTTTCATGGATACTAGTACCATTAATCATACACTTTCAAAACTCAAGGAAAGTCAACAGTGAAACAATCCTTAAATGTCTCTTTATTCCATAGTACCATGAGATTACTTATACAACATTTCACTTGATAAACATGTAATCATTCCACTACCTTCTTAAACCATTGACCGAGCTTCAACAATTATTTCATTTCACATATCATTTGTAGTCTCTTAATCATCATCAACATAAATACTACCCATATGACCGTACTGATTCTCTTCATGAGACTTTCCCTTAGGGAATTGGTTTGCATAATGCCCATACATTCCACATTTAAAAAATTTAACCATTGTTGATGTCATAGCAATACCATTATCCTCATCCATGGTGTTAACTGAACCTCTTCCTTTGCACTTACTGGCTTTGTGTCCTTCTTTTCCACACCCAAAGCATCTTCTAGTTCCCTTGAAACAATCTCCTCGGTTCCTCTTCCCACATGATTTAGATGAGGGAAATTGAACTTTCTTTCATCTATGATCACCATGAAACTCCGTCATTATATTATTATCTGAGTCGAGAAACTTACCAAAGTAGAGATTATTGATTATATTATGAGATTGTTGATTAGGGATAACAACGATGTTTGGACTTCCAAATCCCATTTCATTTGGTTTCTCATTAAGAATATCATTCCATTGTCTATCATATCCTCCATTATCATGAATCTTCCAGTTTCCAGCCATTTTCTAAAACCCAAAAAGAATAGTGTGAGAGGTAAAAATCATGTTAGGGAAAACAACATAATAAAGGGGTAGTAACATTAATATCTAACATCTTAGATTTAATTATAAGATTGTTAGCATAATTCTAGGACTATAACCTATATGTATACTTAACCTTAGGTACATCCCTAGACATACCTTAGGAATATCTCAAGGGATCTCACTAAAGTTCTCGCATCCTCGTTTCCAAAGTTTTACTAAACCTTTCCTCTGATACCAACTGTAGAGACCCGAAGCTTGACGTACATGGACATTACATTACTTTTGAGGAATACTTAATACATAACATAAACAGACACACAAGGACTGTAATATTTTAGTGTCTTTGGAAATTTGGAACGTAATCTTCTAATCGTGGTGAAAGATTTTCAACATCTCCCATAAAGATCTTACACTTTTTGATTCCATACCCTAAACCTTTCTTTTAATCCATGGAGAAAATAAAACATAATAAGGGTGAGCTCAAATGCTCAGTAAGGGTAATCATGGATAAAATAAAACATACCATATACATTTGAATTAAAAAAACAAGAACATAATGTTTGAACATTAAAATCATGATCAACAACATAAAACATGGAAGTACATAAGGCATAGATCATAATGGAACATATCATGATAAAATAGAATGGGAATAAAACCTGTAATTGTGGCATCCATTAAGAACATGTAATGATTTCCATAGTAGCCAAGGCATTGCTGCCAAGACCATCTTAGTGGACAAAGTCCCTTTCTGAATCGAGTTCACTCCTCGTTTTAGTCCTGTTTTTCTGAACCGGTTTAACCTGCCATTCCATCCATGTCTATCTCATGAGATAAAAATATTTACCCAATGCATTGGAGGGAGATATAGGTCCCAACCATCTCATAATGAAATCATTCTTACTTGTGCCACAAAATAAACATACATCATTCATAATAACCCAGTAAATAAAATGGGTTTCATAAACATCATCACATCATCACATAATCCATATAAAAGAAATGGATATCATTTCATAATAAGAAAAGATAAACCATGTAAATAATAGATACATTATTCTTAAAACATACACATATGAAAGAATGTCATCTTAGATGGAAAATGGTTTTGATAAAACACTTGAAATGAATTCTTGAGGAAAATATCCTTTCTTATTCAAAATCATTTTCATTTCACAAAATGTGATGTAATTTTAAAAGAAAAGTATTTTGTTGAAAATAGTCATCAAATCATTTGGAGGAAGCATTATGAAAATAAGGCTTTATAAAACCGTAAAAATATGTTCATGCCGTATAAGTTAAAAAAAGCATTCTTCTCGTACTTTTGTCAGAAAAGTCAAAAAGTACCTCGTAATGTAAACAAAAGAAAGATTCCTTACATACCATGTATTAAAAGTAAAAAATGGGTAAAAAGGACTTTAAAAATACATGAAAACACTTTTATAAAACATGGACATGGATGATAACAATTACCCTAGTAAATACTTAATAATAAGAAATCTCAAATAAAAATGAGATTTGAAATATTATCCCTTACCTTAGGTCTGATATGCTTCGTACGTATCCAAACCTACTATATAATGATTTAAATAATGTCATTAACTTATTAAAGAGTCTTATTCTTTGTTATTATATCATATATGGTTCACTTATGACTTTATATTACCCCTTCTTTTGTAAATTCATGTTCTTTTGTAAATTCATGTTAAAGTAGCGTTTTGGGTAAAATCATCTAATTTTTCATTCATGTTTTAACTTGTAATTATTCATATGATTACTTATATCATGATTACTTACATCCAGAATGTAAAACATGATTTATATATATATTCAGAATATTCATATATATAATGGATCGATAAATGGAAATAAATACACCGTTCATGGAGACGGTTGGTCGTACGTACGCATGAACGCAGTTTTCGTTTCATAATTTAATTGAATGGAATTAAGTAGATGACATAAATATATATATATATATATATATGTAAATAAATACAGTAGCATTATTATTTCATATATTTAATTATTACTTATTATATATACTTTATAATCATTCTTGAATGGTTATCATGGAGAGTGAATCTCATCGCGTCATGGAGACGATATTCCGTACGTACGCACGAGCGATGATATCATTCCAATGATCGTCAAATTGTATTAATGTGTATGAATAATATTAAAGATTAAATATTACATTACAATAATCATATGTATTCATTACTTTCACCATTATACCAATCCAAGAAAGGTGGTGGTGGAAAATAGATTACACCATGGTGTGGAGACGGTATTCCGTACGTACGCACGCGCGGTGATTTTGTTTTCCGTAGGATGGATAGATGGTGAAATATGGTTGTTTCATAATTATAATAACATATCAGTATTTGAGTGATACTGATGTTATTACTTCATAATGAATCAACTAAAGTAGAAGAAGTGGAAGAAGAAATAAAGTTGAAAGAATCGGTAATGGACATTACCTCTTCTTTGAAGCGCCTCTTTGAGACCTCCTTTTAGGGAACTAAAATTGGTCATAGAAGAAGAACAGGACCTCTAGGATGTTTCTATGGAAGTGGAGAGGAGAAATTGGTAGGGGTTGGCCAAGAATGAATGCTCAAAGTGGTGTGAGGAAGAGAGGGAGGATGTGCCCTTTTATAAGGGAGGAGAGGGGCACCTTTGGAATAACAAAAAATATTATTTTATTATAAAGTCATATTCAGTTTTAAATAGCTCCAAATTGATTTATTTCTAAGATAAGGTGGGCATGGGTCACAATACTCTCATACAATATAATTTAGACAAGTTTAGGTTCCTATTTTAACCTTATCATAAAGATTTAACATTAAGTTAAATAATTTTACTTTTATCGTGTCTTCTTGTGTTCTTACACTATAAAGTTAATAAACATACAATAACAAGCCAAACGAACCCCAAGTTTTTTATTTTTAATATATATAACCTTATCTAAGTCATTTGGCAGAACCTTAGATTTTGAGGAATAAAATAACAATTAATAATATAATATTTGTTTTAAAAACTATTTTATGTCAATTTTGACACTATTTAGTAATTGATTTTTGTGAAAATCATAACAGAATTATTAGTTCTAATAAAGATAATTAAATAAATACTAACAAGTCTTATTAACCTATAAAATTAGTGTAATTCATAAAAAGTCTCAAATTACATTTATTTTGGTATTTATAACATAAATTATGTTAATATTTCATTAATAAGATAATTACTGCATCATCATTGTGTCATAAACAAATTAAATTATTTAATGTAGAAAAATTACAAATAAAATACCATTATGTAGGAAATATTTTTAGATTTCTAATTAATATTTATAGTCTAATTTATATTATGTATAACCCTATATTAAAAATGATTTACTTATTAAACTTTGATTTTAACTATTTTAACCCTTCTTTAAATAAATTAATAATAAATGTCCTAATCTAATCCAAGTGGGCCTAAATGGTCATATTATATTCCTAAGGTTTTTTTTGGTCGAATTATACTTATCCAATAGAATTAGGACATGTGTTTGGGTAATAATAAAATCTTTTTTACCCTTAATTACACTATTTACTTTTAACCGTGGTAAAAAAAGTAAAAAGTTACTATTCACCAAAAATTATTTTCATCTCATTGAACCACAATTTAGTCCTTGATATTAATCGTGTCTCTCATATTTTTGAAATTCCACTCACAGAAGCGGTAAAATTATGTTTTATGAAAAATTCAGTTTTTTAACTACCACTTAGTGGTTTGACTATTCATCAAAAAATAAAAGTTTCCAGAAAAATACCAAAAATTAGGCCTAAGATATATTTGATATTATGAATTCAAAAATGATCTCTATTTTACCAAATTCAGAACATATCATTTGCATTAATTATTTTAAAAATTAGTTCCCGTCGTCAAAACAAATAGCGTGTTCTTAAGAGATAATAACTATCAAAAGATTGACACTTGTTTATGTCTGGTTTAAATTTGAAATTACATCCAATGAACATCATTGTATTAAATTGTAAAAATATATTCTAAATATACTTTAAAACCACTCAAATTAATAACTCATCACTATTAATTATTTTGATTAAAAAATTTGCTTTTAATTAAAATTTAGTTACTTCCACTATTCATCAGAATATGAAAGCTATCCGAAAAGTACCAAAATTTCACCCTAAGATAATTTCGATATTCCGAATCCAAAAATAAAGTCCATTCTGAAAGATAAAATTTATAAAATTTATAAAATTTAAAAAAGTGGTTATTAGTATTCATAACGTCTAGTTTTAATAATAGCATATTGTTGTTTAGTGAAACTCGGTATTACGTACTACACACGCTATCGAGGAAGGTCGTGATTGCGTGTAATTCAAGACAGGTCAAGGATGATTGTTGTGCAAGATCCTTTTGGTGTAGCGTACAACACAAGACATTAATGAAATTAAAAAGAATATTTTTCATAAAATCTTGGGGTGTTACAGTAATAAAGGTGGAAGATTCATAGAACAAGACTGTTGAAGATACTTTAGTGCATTGCAACTAGAGGGGGTGAATATATATGTATTTTTCTAGATACATTGTAACTTGGATAATTCACCTACTTCAACAAACCATGGAATTCCATATTGTTTGTTACACATTCTACATGTGATGTAACGACCCATCCCCCGGGGCCCTTTCATGACTACCCCAAGCCCGCCTTCCATCGGCCAGGGGCTGGCGACTAGCTCCAAAAGCGTAAATCCCTAAATTGAGAAGGAATTACCTTTATAACTGTAAACATGTACATTAGTGTACACAAATGGAAGAAAACAAATAATTAATACTGTATACAAAAGAAGTGCTGGAATGTAAAAAGGGTCAGAAATACAATCCCAACTGTAAAGTATAAGGAAACTGAAAGTACAAGGAAAAAAAGTACAACTGAAGAAAAGTAAAGTAGCTACTGCGTCATCCTTTGGGGTTTCTACCTGAAGGGTAGGTACAGATGGTCTCCTCCGCACTCTCATCCGACTGTCTCCTCCGTGTCTCGTCACACTGTGTAGTCTGCCTCCGGGTACTGTCCAGTCCGGCTACTCTATAGCTTGGTCAGTGATTTCCATCGTCTGTAACCAACACAACGAGGTGCGGGCATAGCCCGTGAAGGGGTGAATATATCGATACTCAGTAGGGACCTCAATACCCTAAAGGTCTCACAAAATCCAATAAGGATAAACCGCAAATTATGAAATCAACTGATAACCATTACTTAGGTACATGCCCATACATATACATAAGTTATCTAGTAACCCATCTCAATCATAAAGAAAACATTAAATCCATTGACATAACTAAAACCAGGATTTTTATTCTAGGGGTAGTATCAATATGAACCCTCAGCTGCTGGAGAAATCCTTCTCTATCGAGTACAGTGGGCCTTCCATGTCACACATAGGATCTTCCCACTAACATGGACTATTGAGGTACTCCTCTTGTCAAGTATCGTGGGTATGTCACACTCACAGAGAGGCACTCCCCACCGTGGGTCTGCTACATTCACAATGAGGCGCTCCACACCATGGGTCTGCAACGCTCACACAGAGGCACTCCCCCTGGTAGCAAGCTGAGGTACTCCACGTGTCGAGTATCATGGGTCTTTTATGCTCACACAGAGGCGCTCCCCATTGTGGGTCTTCCGCACTCACACAAAGGTTCTCCCCACTAGACTTGTCAAATCACACCAAGTCAAATCAATCAGTAGTCATCAAGTCTCAGCCAACTACTAGGTTCTTGAACAAATTCATGCTCGTCTCTGTAAGTTCAGCTCCACAAGCTACTGGTCGATACTACAATTGTCATGAAGTCCCATGTAGAAGTATCTCAATGTTCCGCCATGTTATATGGGTCTGAACGCAATAGACGGTGCGTTAATCGGATGACTGATCTGTTAGTTATTAGCCTTTTTGTCCTGGGTGACCGGTTGGATTCATGTACGATTCAACCTAACTGTATCTCAACTATACCCCGAACTCTGGTGGGGTATAATAAAAGGGATGGATTCACTCCAAAAAATCCAAC
The DNA here is from genome assembly GCA_963277665.1 of Viscum album. Lineage (NCBI taxonomy): Eukaryota > Viridiplantae > Streptophyta > Magnoliopsida > Santalales > Viscaceae > Viscum > Viscum album. Next base: position 593,382,810 of record OY728159.1, on the reverse strand, counting down.
GCCACTGACGGTTCTTCAAACGGATGTCTGGTGCAAAAGATGTAGCCCAAGAAGATAATGGGGTCAGTAGTGGGCTCGGGTCCAGTCCGACCCGGTCGGACCGACTCGGCCCAACAAAATATGGGCCCACCTAGTCTCGGTCGACCCGATCAGACTCACTGGGTCTGACCCAGCCCATTGGGTGGGTCATCCAGTTGAGTTCCTCCTAGTCCGCTTGGCCCGGCCTAGCGGACTACGAGGGCGGTTCGGCACGGATGTCGCCATGTAGTCAGCTCGGCCCGAAGGCTGGGGCCAGTTCGGCCAGCGCCACAAGGAGCGCGGCTCGCACGACTCAGCCTGGGAGGCCAGCAGGCAGACATCGTGGGTCGCAGGCAGGCCGGCTAAACGCCGGCTAGGCCGTGGGTGCACCGCATAGGGCGCGGAAGGGGCATGACAGGCCACAGGGGCGCCGGTAGGGCACCAGGCATGCCGGGGGTACCAGGCATGGTGTGGGAGTGTGCTGGGAGACGGCGTGGTAGAGTTAGTGACTGGACAGGCCACGGGGGGTGAGGCAGGGCACTGGGCAGGCCACGGGGGCACCGGGCAGGGTGCAGCAGGGCGCCGGGAGGCTGCGGGGATGACGGCAGGGTGCCAAGCAGGCCGCGGGGGCCACGGGCAAGCGGGCCATGCACCGAGCAGGGTATTGGGAGGTCGCGGGTAGGCGGGCCGGGTCCCACTTGGGCAGGTGATGTTCGGCTGGAAACATCAGTTTGCCGTGGGGGGGGCACACAATTCGCGACGGCCGTGGGTATTGTGGCCTTCTTCGTTGATGCCTTCATCGTCGTCACCTCATTTCCTTACCGTAGAACGCCACAAAAAGAGAGAAAACCACTGAGGATGTCGGGCCATGTTAGGTTGGCCCGCACCCTCTGCGTTTAGGAAGGTATCATTTGGCTCATCATGAGAAGAAGACGATCATTAATACATCTGCATCAATCAAATTTTATACTTTTAAGAAGGTAAGAAAAAGGGTAAAACTTCAACAAGTAATAATCCCCCTACCTTTGATTTGACGTTCGTCGTTCGTCGGCGGAGTTGCGGATGGTAAATGAATGAGCTCATTGTTCTTTGCGTTTGCCATGTTCTCCCAATCCTGAGCTGTGTCGGCTCACGGAACATGCTCTACGTCGGTAGGATTCGAAGAAGGCAGTCAAAGAAGAAACATTGCCAGCGTTCTTCACGTTCATTGTTTGGAGGGGCATTCTTTGTTGGATAGGATATGTTTCTCCAAGTGCTCTTCATCTCCCATGTTCCCACCAAAATGAAAGTGCCCAAAATAATAGTCTGTCTATTATTTTAATCATTGGAAAAAAACTCAAAAAGGGTGAATTAATTGGAAAGTCTCATCTAATTTAATTCATTAGGTTGGAACATTAGTTAAAGGGGGAGGTGGAGAGGCTCTCCCTCGTTAATGAGGGAGAGTTTAGAGGTTAAGCTCTCTTCTCAATAATAGGGGTTGGGTTGTCCCCATCCATAATACTTAAATGAGAGGTTATGGTCTTAGTTGGTCCCCATGTCGTAACCTCTCACGGGAGGTTATGCATGGGTGGACCCCACCACCATAATCTCTCATGGGAGGTTAGGGTGTGGTGGTCCAACCTCCAACTCCCATGTGTAGGTTTTAACAAAAAAACACACAGGCATGGAAGTATAAAATAAAATAAAGTGTTGTACGCATTATTTTTTTATTTTTTTATAAAAAGACAAAAACTAACTTTTATTCTCAACCATCTGTCGTCGAGGTGAAAGTCATCTTAGACAAATATCGGCACTGCGACTTCAACGATTCCCTTGGATTTCAGTTCTGAGCTCCGCTTCAATAGTTGTAAAAACCAGATTGCACGTTTACTGAACGTACCTGAACAAAACATTAGAAAATGATTCTGGGCACACCGGGATCGGAATCATGCACCGTAAACTTTCGCGAACTCGTAGAATTCCCATGTATTTAAGAGAAAAAATTCCATGGAATTTATGAGTCTTTACATTCTCCCCACCTCAGGGATTTACGTCCCTGTAAGCTATAACTTGAACTAAGGGAACAAATGAGGGTATTGAGCACACATCTCAGCCTCCTACTCTGATGTGCTCTCCTGTAGGTTTCCATGCTGCCAGCGTGCGCACACCAGAGGTATCGCCTGTCCACGTAGGAACCTCTCCTGTCGATCCTCAATCCCCACTGGAACCTCCGTAAAATCCTCTCCGTAATCGACGTCCAGCTCTCCATTGTCGATGAAGTGGGAAGGCTCATGCACATATCTCCTCAGCTGAGATACGTGGAAGATGTCGTGCACCTAGTGTAACTGAGGTGGAAGAGCCAAGCAGTATGCCACCTCGCAAGCTCTACAGAGGACCTGAAAAGATCTGATGAATCTCGGAGATAACTTGCCGCCTCCGCCAAATATCAATAGGCCTCGTCAAAGTGAGACTCGTAGAAAGACGTTGTGACATCCTCGAATTGCAGAGGTGGTCGTCTTCTGTCAGCATACGAATTTTGTCTTCACTGTGTAGTCTTCATCTGCTCCTGGATGATCTACACCTTCTCGGTAGTAGCTTGAACCATCTCTTGTCCCACTAGTGCTGACTCCCCAGGGTTAGTCTAGCACAAGGGTGATCTGCAAGGTCACACATTCAATTCCTCGATAGGTGCCATGGAGGTATATTGTTTGTTATACACAAACTCTACCAAAGGAAAGGGATCCTCCCAGTTGCGATAGAAGTCTAGGACACATGAACGTAGCATGTCCTTGAGGGTCGGAATGGTCCGCTCAGTCCGATCATCTGTCTGAGGATGGAAGGTGGTGCTCAAATGAAGCTGGGTCCCAAAAGCCTCCTACAACCCATTCCATAGCTAGGAGGTAAACCAAGCATCATGGTCAGAGATAATAGAGTAATGTACTCCATGTAGCCGCACAATCTTCGTCACATAAAGGCATCCCAAGATCTCTTCTGAACCCTGCTCTTTGATTGGTAAGAAGTGGGCTGACTTGGTGAGTCAGTCGACGATCAACCAAATCAGGTCATGACCCGTGGATGTACGTGGAAGACCCGTCACGAAGTCCATGGATATCCCATCCCACTTCCACTCCGGGACCTCTAAATGTTGTACCAAGCCTACTGGTACCTGGTGCTCTGCCTTCACTTACTGACAAAGAGGCACCGAGAAACAAAATGTTCTACCGCCTTCCATCCTCAGACAGATGGTCAGACTGAGCGGACCATTCAGGCCCTCGAGGACATGTTACATGCATGTGTCCTCGACTTCGGTCACAGCTAGGAGGATCAATTGCCTTTGGTGGAGTTTTTTTATAACAACAGCTATCACTACACTATCAGTATGGAACCTTTAGAGGCATTGTACGGGCAACCTTGTAGATCACCCTTGTGTTGGACTAGCCTAGGGGAGTCAGCACTAGTGGGACCCGAGATTGTGCGAGCTACTACCGCGAAGGTGCAGATCGTCCAGGAGTGGATTGAGACTGCACAGAGTAGACATAAGTCGTATGTGGATAGAAGACGGAGACCTATGGAGTTCTAGGATGGCGACCATGTCTTTATACAGTTCTCACCTCGATGAGGCCAAAGAAGATTTGGACAAGGTGGAATGTTATATCTGAGATTCATCAGACCCTTTTAGGTCCTCAGTAGAGTTGGCGAGGTGGCATACCACTTGTCTCTTCCACCTCAGTTGCACCAGGTGCAAGACATCTTCCACGCATCTCAACTGAGGGGATACATGCACAACCCTTCCCACATCATCGAACATGGAGAGCTGCACATCGATGACGGGGTGAATTTTATAGAGGTTCCAGTGGAGATTGAGGATCGTCAGGATCGGTTCCTACATGGACGGTTGATACCGCTGGTGCGCGTACGCTGGCACCACGGGAACCTCCAAAAGAGAACATAGGAGAAGGAGGCTCAGATACGTGCTCAGTACCCTCATTTTTTCCCTTATCTTTAGTTGTAGCTTACGGGGACATAAATCCCAGAGGTGGGGAGAATTTAAAGACCTAGAAATTATGTGAAAAGTTTTCCATGGAATATCTGGGTCTTTACATTAAAAAATATTCCACGGAATTTCCGAGTCTTTACATTCTTCCCACCTCAGGGCTTTACGTCCCTGTAATCTATAACACGAACTAAGGGAAAAAATGAGGGTACTGAGCATGCATATGAGCATCCCGCTCCCATGTTCTCTCTTGGAGGTTCCCGTGCTGCCAGTGTACATGTACCAGAGGTGTTGTCCATCAACATAGGACCCACTCCTGTCGATCCTCAATCTCTACTGGAACCTCTGTAAAAGTCACCCTATCATTGATGTCCAGCTCTCCATGGTCGATTATGTGGGAAGGGTCCTACACGAATCTCCTAAACTGAGATACGTGGATGAAATTGTCCACTTGGTGCAACTGAGGTGGACGATCCAAGCGGTACGCCACCTGTCCAAATCTGTTGAGGACCTGAAAAGGTTTAATGAATCTCGGAGATAACTTGCCGCCTCGGCCAAATCTATGTAGGCCTCGTCAAGGTGAGACTCGTAGAAAGATGTGGTCACCATCCTAGAACTCTAGAGGTCTCTATCTTCTATCAGCATACGACTTCGGTTTGCTCTATGCAGACGCACGGTAAAATTTCTGGCTATAGAAGGGGTTGCATGAGTCTTTCGGGACACAGCTTTGTTTGAGCACCACTTTCCATCCTTAGATAGATGGTAAGACTTAGAAAAATATTTAGACCCTCGAGGACATGTTACGTGCATTTGTCCTCGACTTCGGTCGCAGCTGGGAGGATCACTTGCATTTGGTGGAGTTTTCATATAATAAAAGCTATCACTCCATCATCGGTATGGAACCTTTTGAGGAATTGTACGGGTGACCTTGAAGATCACCCTTATGCTGGACTGACCTAGGGGAGTCGTCACTTTTGGGACCAAAGATGGTGCGAGCTACTACCGAGGAGGTTCAGATCATCTAGGTGTGGATGAAGACAACAAAGAGGAGATAGAAGTCCTATGCTGATAGAAGACAGAGACCTCTGGTGTTCGAGGATGGTGACCATGTCTTTCTAAGGGTCTCTCCTCGATGAGGCCTACATAGATTTGGATGAGGCAGAAAGTTATCTCTGAGAATTGTCGGACCTTTTCAGGTCCCCAACAGAGTTGGCGAGGTGGTATAACGCTTGGATATTCCACCTCAGTTGCACTGAGTTCACTACATCTTCCACATATCTCAGCTAAGGAGATATGTGCACGACCCTTCCCACATCATCGACCATGGAGATCTGGCCGTTGATGATGGTGCGACTTTTATAGATGCTCCAATAGAGATTGAGGATTGATAGGAGTGGCTCCTACATAGATAGACAATACCTCTGGTGTGCATACGCTAGTAGAACGGGAACCTCCATGAGATCACATGGGAACGAGAGGCTTAGATGCGTGCTTGGAACCCTCATTTGATACCTTAGTTCGAGTTGTAGCTTATGGGGATGTAAAGCCCTGAGGTGGGGAGAATATAAAGACCCGGAAATTCCATGGAAAATTTTTCCATGGAGTTTCCCGGTCTTTACATGTGATGATGTTGTTACTTTTACACTCATGGGATATTGAAAAGGTTTTGGTGGATGACAGTAGGATAAGTGGGAGTTGTGTAAAACATAGTTCCTCTAACAATTGTTATAAAAAGAGTCCAGATATAACTATTCCATCATTGATTCAGGATAGAGAGGTCATTGTTTTCAATATATTGTTAGGAGAGATCCATTTGAGAGAAATAAAGGGTTTTGTGGGAGGGGGAATCCATTAAGCTGGTATTTTATACATAAATATGACTTTCTCCCCCAACCCATTATCTGTTTGGTATTGTTAAATCACAGTATTGTCACATAATCTAAACGTTCAACATTAACTTCTCTTTATTCTTAAATAGGTGAGGAATCTACTTTGTAAACAAAAAATCGATTATCTTCACACATATACTCAAGTGGATAAAATTATTGTAAGTCACTTAAGAGGCTAGGATTATACCCTCATTATACATTTATTATTCTTATTTCTATCAACTCACATCCTTATACCGTGTGCTTCATACCTCTTACAACTATAGGCTCCATTTTTACTAGCTATCTAGACTTTTTGGGGCTTCTACAACCTCATCCCACATCTCTACCAAACTAGGCCTCTAGTACCATTTTTAGTAGATCATTATATTCCATTTTTCACTAGATTTATCCCTTAGTTATCCAATAAAGTGTCAGTGTAATAGTATCATGATCCACCTAGAAATGTTCGACCAGATTATGAAAATTGTGATGAATTTCATTTGGTTTCATGATATTAATATTTAAATAAATAGTATAATGTTATTATGATTTTGATAAATGTATCTAAACTTACATTAATATAATTCACAAGGCCTATTAAAATCATATTTTATTATCTATATTATATTCTAATATAAATGTAATCATATAATTAGCATTGATAATAATTAAAAAATTAAATAAAAATGAAGTCAATATGTAAAAATATTTAAAATGATAAATTGATTATTAATAATATATTCCATAACTATAATTTGATAAATAAATTAATAAATAATATTAAAATAATTTTATATATTTTTATTTTTAATCAATAATTTTATATTGAAAATAAATTATATTTTTAATTAATAACAAACTATAACAAATCATAAACCATTGTATTTTTCATTAATAACTTTTCTTACCATTTAATTTCATTGATTATAGTTATTTTTATATTAATTATTAACTACTAACTATTAATTATTAATTTTTATTATTTTTTTCTGTATATGTGAAATGGGATGTAAATTTATTATATATAGATTTTTGTTAATTAAAACATTATCAATGATAATTAATTAATTTTTTTTGATGAAATTATATTATTTTGTTTTTTAATTAATGGAAAATATAAATGTGACAGTGATATTACACATATTTGATTTTAGAAGTCATGAAAACTGCAAATAATATCACTTGTATCATAATTTTTTTCTTGATGGATCATCTATATAATATCCTTATGTATAAATAATGCATCTATATTGTGTTTTTTATGCTTATGGTCTAAAATATTATCTTATTAGATTGAATCTAGTGGATATTATTCTATTTAGTCATAATTGATAGGTGGTGGAACCAAGGCCCCCACTCTTATACCTTATCCTACCTGTAAGGATGATCTCTTCCATCTAGAACCCTCTCCCATGAGGAAAAAGTATTTTCAGCTAAAACATTATTCTACATAGGAACAATATAGTAATCATTCCATGGGTATCTAACCACTGATGAAAAAATCAAGAATTAAATATGTTAAATATTCTTATTATCACTATAGTGTAAGAAGATAAAGGAAATAATGAGACATTCCAAATCCTGCACACCTAGATTCGGTGTTAAAGACATAAAAATTGCACTTCTTTTATTGATACAAAAAATATGACCCAATTTTTTCAATCCAAAACTTATTTAATTAAAAGAATATATTGGATCCCTTACATACCCAAATAACTTTTATTTTTAGTGTTTTAGAGAATCGAGCAAGACTATAACATAAAAAATACTCATGACATCAAGAGTGTATCATTCCCATTATACCCACCTTTTCATATACCATATTAATTCTTCAAAATATCCAATAAAATTATTCAAATAAGAGACAAATCAATAAAAAAATCATTTAACATCATTATTCATAACCTGGGTAATAGTAAAGATAAGAAGGGCGATATAAAATGCTTGGTAATGGTAAACATAAGAATTCAAATTTTAATTTCATTAATGAGCATAACATTGTCAAATAATAAATGATAACATAAAGTACATGAGATTAATCTTAGTAGATGTAATATAGATCAATACCTAGATCAAAAAACATGAATAATGGAATAAAGAATTAACATAGTAGAAGATTCAAAAGAATCAATAATCTTGATCCATGTGATGTAAATCTTGACCAAAATATTACATTTATAACTCATAGAAAGCATAAATAAAATGTTTTTCTATCTTGGAACATTATCATAAAAACCCATGTTAAGAATCTGTTATAAATAAATAGGTCCCAATCAAATCTATTAGTAAAACTTTCTTGTAACTCCCTCTTTTTTTCTCTAAAGACAAGGAACATTACCCAATGTAATGGAGCACTATCTCGGTCCACCCATCATATGAAAAATATAAATATCACCAATTTTTCATGAGCCATAATGGAGATCGACCCTTTTTATAATATGTTTCGGGATCAACCATGATATATAATAGGGCTCACCCCATTATCATTAATAATTTTTGTAACACCCGTGGGTTTTGTGAATTATTTCTTTTTTTGAAAATTATTTTTCATTTGGTTATTTTTCATTTCACACAACACAGAATATACATTTTGTTATATGAAAGCACCATGTTATTCTTATCTTTATATGTAACACCAAGTTGATGTTTCAACATAAGAAACACATAGATTATCTTATTATACACAAAACACTATGTTTGGATTTTGTTACACACAATTTTGAGTTCTATTTATATCTTGTGTAATACATAAGACCTAGTTTTACTGAATTAGAATATATTATTAATATTATTATTAATATATTTTAATAGTTACACCTATCCATTAGAATGGAAATTACAAATAAGAAAATCAAAATAATGAAAATATGATTTAGACCAGTATATAAAATTAATCCTTTTGGTTATCAATTAGCTATAAATGAAAGTAAGAATTATTTCATAATAAAGAAATAATTTTTCTAATAAAAACTATTTTTCTTTGCACAAATGCAACTTTACCTCAACATATTAACCAAACCACTTTTGGTGAGTGTTTTTAATAAAATTTCAATATTACATATTCAATCAGATTTTTCTGACACTCATCCAATAGATTTTATAGGCATAAGATAAGAATAAATCCAATTTTATTAATAAAAAGATATATTATAAAAGGGTAATTTTACTTCCTATTAATGGAAACCATATTTTAATATATTTTTTGAAACTTTTATAATTTTAATAATACAAATCAACTACTTCTTTGAAATTGGAATATCAAAAGATTATTTGAATTAATTGTTGGTATTTTTCTGATAAGTTTCATGTTTTAATGAATAATGAAAAATAGAAAATTTTAATTGAAATCATCTTTTTCATTGAAATAATTTAGTGTTAAATTATATGTTTGATTGGTTTTAAATTATAATTATATATATATATTATAATTTATTCCAATTTTTTCCATTTTAATCAATTTGAAATTGAATTTGGATCTAAAAACTCGTCAATATTTTAAGTGTTTTCACTTTAAACCCATGTTTTCTCGTTCCTTCAATGAGATTGATTTTAAATTAATTTTATAAAATTATGTATTTCATAATTATATAAAATTTATTCCATAATTGGATTTATAGGGACTAAATTTAGTAAATAGGTCGATTTTATTTTTGGACAATATGAATAGTAAATTTAATAATTTTTATTATCGCGATTAATGATAAAGTTAATATTACTAATATTATAAAACTACCCTAAAACATTCTAAAATATTATTAGATGAATTAAATTTTACCCTTATCTACTAATTTTTTAAATTTAATTATTTAATGGACACATTTCCCTAAAAATAACTTAGATATTATTAAATTTAAATAGAGTGAAAAAATGTCACACTCTTATTTTTTATATGCATATTATTTTTAAAATGGTATTAAGTATAAAATATAATGGACTATATATTTTATAATTGATGAAAAAAAATTATATACATTAGATAAATTTATTTATAATTATTGTTGAATAAATTATTACCATAAATAATTACAAAATAATGATGTTGTAAATACTCAATTAATAAAACAATCAATAAAATGATATTAGAAATGTTTAATGGAATATAATTTGAATTAATTAATATTATTAATGATTTTTATAGGTGAATATTACATTTTTTGTTATAATAAATAACATTTTTACAAGTTTTCAGGAATTATTTAATTTCATAAAGTCAAAGTTATGAATAGTGTCAAATTTGACTATTAAGTTATTTTATGAAATGATTATTTATTAAATTATATATAAACCGTAAAAATATTAAATATGGAAAAGGAGGATGATATAATGTCTAAAATATCATACATCATCCATTAATTAATCAATTGACTCTTTATAAGTTAAAAGTACATCCTTTTAGTATTGAAAAATTGGTTACCATATTTAAAATTAAATTTGGTTAATTAACGGTTAATAAAAATGAAAAGGATTATATAACACCACAACTTGTTTAAAAATTATTTTTGGATGATAATAAGAACTTATCATATATTATATTAGAGTCAATTCATTTTTGGAGGTATTTGGACTAGGATTGAATTTGTTATAATTTAATCTTTTTAGAAATTCTTAAATGTGGTTCTCCCATATCTTATAAAGGAGAACCTCTTATTCTCATTTATTCACACTTCATAAACATTTTGGTTGGAAAAAAATCTACCCAAATATTATCCCAAATTCATTCCATTAATCCTAGTATCCATTCCTTTGTCAAAAATTCTACCAAATAATTTTTTTGAGAAAATAAAAAGAAGATTGTCATAGAAGATGTAACATTCATCAAAAAATTGTTTCTTTTTATTTCTTCCTTGAACAACATTATTATTATTCCATGATTATATAATAACCTATATATAATAAAAATACTTATATTTTGTTGTTATAAGGTTTCAACCAACACTTACACACACTTCCATCTAATGGGTAGTGAAAAAACTATTCTTATGTACAGCGATTTACCGTCACACAAAAAAGATATTGATTTTTTCCATTACCACCTCTCATTGTCGGGAATAATTATAGAAACACTATTTTTATATGATATTTATGATTTAATTATGATACTATAATTATTAAATAAAACATACATTCATGTTTTCTATTTTTTTTAATATTATAACATCATTTGTGGACGTTTGGACTACTGCCTCCCCAAAGTGATGTGATTCATCCACACTTTACATGGAATGCATTTCTAGGGATATGATCCAATGATGATATTAATATTATTTATATGAATAGTTTATGTTTATGATGGATTTATTTTTATTATTTATGTTTCATTTCAATTAGTTATTTTGTAATGAAATGTTTTTGAAACTCTTTTTTGGGGTTATCATATGATTTATCTTCTTATGGAACACCTATGTATAGATTACATTATGTGTTGGGTGGGATATCTATCTCCCACTAATTAATTTTTTAATTAGAAATTTTTTCTTATGTCACAAGATATATGGGAGGTTATACAAACCTCATGAATATTGGGTACTTGTGAGGTCTTCTTAAGAAGAATGACTAGAATGTGCACATGAGGTCATACCAATCCAAAAATAGGTACATTGGAGATTATCCCAATCCCGATATACTATGAATTTCATGGTAGGTGTCATTAACATAAGATGTTCTAAGCCTATGTGTTTACCAAAAATTCCATGCCTTACTCTATTGTTATACTACCATTTCTCATGTTCTTTGATTATAATACAATTTATGTCGTATAAACTACCAATATTTATTCCATGACTCATGTAAATGATCTTTTGTATTCTGTGTATGATATTCAAATTTTATACTCTTGTTATCATACCCTTAATCTCATGTTATGCTTATGTATCTTTTATGTTTACCCTTACTGAGAATCTAATCTCACCATTTCTTATGTTTTTATACCTCAGGTTATAAATTATGGGTTTAGGTAAGATTATTAAAGGGAAATACATTTATGGAATATGTTAATGATCTTTCGTTAAATTATAAAAATGTGTTCCAAGATTCTAAATTTACTAAACTATTTGGTCTTAGATCATTTATTTCTATAATGTAATGAATATTCATCTAAAAATATGTAATATCTATTTATCACAAGATATATTCATCATAGTTGATATCTTAGGTAATTTGTAGTCATCCTTTGGAAACTTGTATGTTAAAATTTTATTGAGATCCCTGGGGGAAATTTCTATGTATATATTTAGGGATGTATCTGAGATAAGTCTATGGCGTCGTAGATTTAAAAGTGTTATTATATAGGCATAATATAATAAATTCTTCTTGATTATGTGTTTTTCTTCTTTGATAAGTGTTTCATACATATTCCTTCTTCCCTTATACAACAACCAGAAGTAGATGGAAGAGGTTTAACCTTCAATTTTTTTGATGTGGAGGGTGTGGAGATTATGAAAATCAATGTCCTAAGTGGAAATCTCATGAAGATAATCTGAAAGGTGGTATAAGAATTGATTATACTGTTGAGGATAAAGAGACCAAAAATGACATGCATAAGGTATGGGATTTTATAATGATATTTTTTATTTTAAACATAAGAATCATGATTATATTGAGGTTGGAGAGACATAATACATGATTCGTATTTCATATTATATTAAATAATAAGATGATTAAACCTAAGTAATGGTCTAAGAATAAAGTATAATGATTTAAGTGTATGTATATTTAAATTCAAAGATTTTTTTTCTTTAACGATTGAAAAGGATATGTTGAATGGTTATAAATAAATAGGAATGCTATTTAACAGAAAGGTTATATTTAGGGAAACCAAGTATTAAGGGAATAATAACCCTTGAGATGTTGTTAATGTAGAGATAATGATGTTGGGTTAAATATATGTTGTATTTGAATAATTTAAATGAACGGTACTGATTACCTGGTAAAATATTAAGCATTTGATGAAAATGTGGTTTATGAAATTATGGATGGAGTCTAAGACATTTTTTTACTTAAGGAATAGGGCCAATAAAATTTAGAATAAGGAAGAATGGATTTTTTTTCAATAAGTTTTTATGGTAATCTAGGTTATAATCATGTTTTAGTAGAGTACATGATTAAGATATTTACATGATTTGTATATGAAAAAAATACCTTCTTTTTGATATATGGGGGACTAGTGCCAAGAAGATTATTTTGGAATTTAGTGATATTATTTTGAAATTTTAGGACTTTCACCTTTCAAAAAGGAAATACGGTTAACTATTTATGGAATAGTTTATGTTATTATTCATATATGATTTTACATATCATAGTATTATCTCTCCATATTAGGTTTTATAAATATTGGATTAGTTTTTCAAACCTTTTTTTGTGATAAAGATAGATGGAATGACCTTCCATTATATTAATGGACCTCAAGATTTTCTAATACTTTAGGAATGAAAAATTCACCCTCATTTCTTAAAATATGAGATGAAATTAATATTGATCAATGAAAAAAATGAAAGGATGAGATTTTTCTTATGAAATGTAATAAATCTTGTAAGTATTTCTTCTCATTAAAACCCTTCAAATCTAGGGAACGGATCTTGAAACCAAAACTTTTATCCTAGTACCACATTTTTTATGAATCAAATGGTCCCTTAGATAATTGTAGTTTTATGGCATTGAGTTTGTTAACTTTCTCTTGGTTGTGGTCACAGTCACTCTCCATCAGAACTTTATAGTTATATTTCTCTGCAATGCCCAAGTTTTCACATTCCATCTATGATATTCGGGGTGCAAACTTAGTTACGAGTTTCTTTGGGCAACCTTTATGTTTCCAATGTTCCCTTTCTGAATAGAGTTTTAGTTTTTTTTATGGTCTGGGGTTCAAAGAAAGGAACATTAATATTAAATCAATTTGATAACATAGAATAATTTTGAGGGAAAAATTCAATTTTAGGGGGTTTAAATAAAATACTCTGAGATTTTGTGAAATATTTTTTAAGTTAATTTAATATTTTATACATTGTTCATTTCACAAATGTAACAGCCCAAGATTTTATGAAAAATATTCTTTTTTGACTTGTGTTGTACGCTACACCAAAAGGAGCTTGCACAACACACATCCTTTACTTGTCTTGCATTACACGCAATCGCGACCTTCCTCGATAGCGTGTGTAGTACGCAATAACGAGTTTCACTAAACAACAATATGCTATTAAAATATTATTAAAACTAGCCGTTATGAATAGTAATAACCACTTTTTGAAATTTTTTAAATTTTATTTTTCAAAATGGAATTCATTTTTGGATTCGTAATATCGAAATTAGCTTAGGGTAAAATTATGGTACTTTTCGGATAACTTTCATTTTCTGATGAATAGTGAAAATTACTAAATTTTAATTAAAAACAACTTTTTAAATCGAAATAATTAATAGTGATAAATTATTAATTTGAGTGGTTTTAAAGTATATCTAGAATATATTTTTACAATTCAATACAATATTGGTCATTGGATGTAATTTCACATTTACACCAAACATAAACAAGTGTTAATCTTTTGATAGTTATTATCTCTTAAAAACACGCTATTTGTTGTGACAGCGGAAATTAATTATAAAATTAATTAATGCAACTTATATATTTGGAATTTTGTAAAATAGAAATCATTTTTGAACTTGGAATATCAATTATAGCTTAGGGTGAAATTTTGGCATTTTTCTGAAAAACTTTAATTTTTGATGAATAGTGAAACTACTAAGTGGTAGTTAAAAAAATTAATTTTTTCATAAATCTTAATTTTACCGCTTCTGTGAATGGAATTTCAAAAATCTGAGAGACACGGTTAATGTCAGTAAGTAAAATGTGGTTCAATGAGATGAAAATAATTTTTGGTGAATAGAAACTTTTTACTTTTATTTACCACGGTTAAAAGTAAATAGGGTAATTAAGGGTAAAAATGATATTATTTCCATAACACATGTCCTAATCCTATTGGACAAGTGTATATCGACCATAAACAACCTTAAGTGTAAAATATTATCATTTAGGCCCACTTGGATTAGATTATGACATTTATTATTATTTAATTCAAAGAAGAGTTAAAAGAGTTAAAATCAAGGTTTATTTACTAATACATTTTTAATATAGGGTTATACATAATATAATTTAGACTATAAATATTCATTAGAAAGATAAAAAGATTTCCTACATAATGGTATTTTATTTGTAATTTTTTTATACTTTAAATAATTTAATTTATTTATGACACAATGATGATGTAGTAATTATCTTTTTAAGAAAATATTAAAATAATAGATGTTATAAATGCCCAAATAAATGTAATTTTAGACTTTTTATGAATTCCACTAATTTTATAGGTTAATATGATATGTTATTATTGATTTAATTAACTTTTTTCTAACTTATCATTCTGTTTTGAGTTTCAAAAAAATCAATTACTAAATAGTGTCAAAATTGACAAAAAATAGTTTTTAAAACAAATATTATATTATTAATTGTTATTTTATTCCTAAAAATCTAAGGTTCGGCCAAATGAATTATATAAGGTTATATATATTAATAATAAACTTTTTGGGGTTCGTTTGGATTGATATAGTAAGTTTATTAACCTTATAGTGTAAGAACACAAGAAGACACGGTAAAAGTAAAATTATTTAACTTAATGTTAAATCTAAATGATAAGGTTAAAATAGGAACCTAAACATTTCTAAATTCTAATGTATGAGAGGATTTCGACCCATCTCCACCTTTTCCTCGAAATAAATCAATTTGGAGCTATTTAAAACCAAACTTGACTTTATAATAAAATAATATTTTTAGTTTTTCTAAGATGCCCCTCTCCTCCTTTATAAAAGGGCACCTCCTCCCTCTCCTCCTCACACCAATTTGAGCATTAAAGCTCGGCCAACCCCTGCCAAAATCTTTTCTCCACTTCCCTATAATCATCCTAGAGGTCCTGGTCTTCTTAAAAGTCCAATTTTAGTGCCCTAAAAGGAGGTCTTAAAGAAGCACTTCAAAGAAGAGGTAATATCCATTACCGATCCTTTCCAATTTCTTTCTTCTTCAACTTATTATTATTTAGTTGTTTCATTATGAAGTAATAACATCAGTATCTCTCCTATACTGATATGTTATTATAAGTATTAAACAACCCTATTTAACCATCTATCCATCCTACAGAAAATGAAATCATCGCGCGTGCGTACGTACGGAATACCGTCTCCACACCGTGGTGTAATCTATTTTCCGCCGCCACCTTAATAGGATGGGTATAATGGTGTAATGAGTAACTATATATGATTATTATAAAGTGATATTGATACTGAAATAGTATACATACACTTCAACACAATTCCACGACCATGGGAACGATATCATCGCTCATGCGTACGTACGGACTACCGTCTCCACAACGCGATGAGATTCATTCTCAATGATTAACCATTCATGAATGATTATAAAGTATATATAATAAGTACTAATGAAATATATGACATAATAATGATACTGGATTTATTTATATTTATATGTATGTCATCTACTTAATTCCATTCAATTCAATAAGGAAACGAAAACAGCGTTCATGCGTACGTACGGTCTACCGTCTCCATGAACGATGTATTTCATTCCATTTATTGATATATTATATATATATATATTCTGAATATATATTATATATAAATCATGTTTTACATTCTGGATATAAGTAATCATGATCCAATTAATCATATTAATAATTACAAGTTAGAAACACGAACGACAAATGAGATGATTTTACCCAAAACGCTACATTAACACGAATTTACAACAGAACGGGTAATATAAAGTCATAAGTGGACCATATATGATATAATAACAATTAATATGATTCTGGAATATGTCAATAACATGATTTAAATCATTATACAAGAGGTTCAGACACTTACGAAGCAAATCGGACCTAAGGTAAGGGAAATATCACAATCTCATTTTTATCCGAGATTGTTTATACTTTGGCATTTATTGGGGTGTATTTTATCATCCACATAAATGTTTCCTCAATATGTAATATTTATATCCTTATACAATAGTTTATATTCAATTTTACCCTTCTGTGAATATTTAGTAAAGGATATGAAAGGAATCTTTTGTCGTTTTTTGTACGAGGTACTTTTTTGACTTTTCCGGCAAAAGTACGAGAAGGATGTTTTTTTAACTTATACGGAAAGAATGGATTTTTATAAAATTATTTCCAAGAATATTCTTTTACATGTTTTCAAGTTTATTTTTACTCAACTTCTTTTAGTTTATAATTGTATGACATGTTAGGAAAAGAAAAGTGTTTTTGAAGTAGAAAGGATATTTTCCTCAAGAATGGAGTTCAAATTTTTATCAAAATTATTTTCCATCTAAGATAATATAAGGTTCTATTTTTATCCCTATTATTACATTGATTTGATTATGTTAGGGAATTATTTTTATGAAGTCATTTACCTTATATGATTTGTTTTATGATGTCATGATGTTTCAAAAATCCCATTTTTGTTACATGTGTTATGCAATGATGTATGATTTATGATTTTGTGGCACACATAAGAATGGTTTCATTATGAGATGGGTGGGACCTATATCTCCCTCCAATGCATTGGGTAAATATTTTATATCTCATTAGATAGACAAGGCCGGAACGGTAGGTTATACCGGTTCAGTGAAACAGGACTGGAACGAGGGTGACTCGGTTCAGAAAGGGACTTTGTCCACTAAGATAGTCTTGGCAATGAGTCATAACTAACAAGAAATGATTTTCCATGATTATGTTTTCATGCCACAAAGTTTAATGTTTTATGTTATGATTATTGTGATTACGTTTCACTGCCATGATTTATCCCATGTTATGAAATTATGCTCTCTTTTGCAGGTTAAGATTTCAAAAAGTTATGTTCTAATGAATATGATGTGATTGATTTTTCTTTTGTTTACCCTTATTGAGCATTTGAGCTCACCCTTTTATATTTTCTTTTCCCCAGGATATAAAGAAAGGTTTTAGGTAAAAAAAAGGGAAGATCTTTATGGGAGATATTGAAGATATTTCACCACGATTCGAAGATTTTATTCCGAGTTTCCAAAGACACTAAACTATTACGGTCCTTGTGTGTTTGTTTTGTTATGTACTAAGTATTCCGCAAAAGTAATGTAATATCTATGTACGTTAAGCTTCGGGTCTCTACAGTTGTGATCAGAGGAAAGGTTTAGTCAACCTTTGGAAACTAGGATGCGAAAACGTTAGTGAGATCCCTAGAGATATTTCTAAGGTATGTCTAGGGATGTCCCTAAGGTTAAGTATACGTATAGGTTATAGTGATAGAACTACGCTAACAATCATAGAATTATACCTAAGATGTTAGATATTGAAGGTACTCCCCCTTTATTATGTTGTTTTCCCTAGCATGATTTTTGCCTCTCACACTATTCTTTTTGTGTTTTAGACGATGGCTGGAACCCGAAGGAACTGTGTTGATCAATGCAATGGACAATGCAATGATTGTCCACCTGAACAAACAAATGTTTTGGGAGATGGTGTGAAAAATATTATTGCTATAATTACACAAGCTATGAATCATTCTGGACTTCCAAATGAGCAGAGAAGGGAACAATATTCTATTGAGTCCTTCATGAGGCAACATCCACCTTCTTTCAGTGGGACCTCCGATCCACTTGTTGCTGAACAATGGATCAGTACCACTGAAAAGATATTTTCAGTTCTTCAATGTTCTGAACATGATAAAGTCATCTTAGCAGTATATCGTTTGGAAGGTGAAGTTGATCAATGGTGTAATCTTATCAAGAATAGGAGGCCAAGAGATGAAATTGAGTCCATGTAATGGGACGAGTTCAAGAACTTGTTTTTCAGTAAGTACTTCCCTCGTATTCTTTGAACAAAGATGGAAAAGGAGTTTCTTGAGCTGAAGCAGAATGATGATGAATCTGTTGGTATATACGAAGCAAATTTTACAAGACTTGCAAGGTATACATCTGACATTATCATCCAACCTGAAAGTAAAGTTGATCAATTTTTCAGTGGCTTAAAACCATGTCTTCGAAGGGCATTAGCTATAAGAGACTTTAGTAGCTATGAAGAAATTGTGCATTGTGCTATCAAGGTAGAAATGTAAGTTGGTGTTACATATCTATCTCATGGTTTTCACAAGAAACGAAAGATGGAGTTCAAGGAGAAATCTCAGAATAATGGTGAAAAGAAGATGAATGTTTCCTTATGCACAAAGTGTGGAAAGAAGAATGGTGGAGATTGTCTTAAAGGGACTAGAAAATGTTTTATGTGTGGAAAAGATGGTCATCGAGCAGCTGAGTGTTGAAGTAATGGAAAAAGGGATTCTAATGATGTGAATAAAGCAAACACTGCAGAGAATGCACAACCAACACTTAAATGCTTCAAGTGCAAGGAAATGGGGCATTATGCTAATAAATGCCCTAATCCAAGGGTTTGTGATGATCGACATGAGCAACCTCTTAAGGAAAAGTACAAAGGGAAGTCACATGCGATCACTATTGGCAATGTTGAATATGACAAAGATGTGGTGAAATGATTAAGTGTTTATGTAATGGGATTTCAAAATAATTTTGTGTCATGGAGTATTGTAATATTTATGTATTAGTCTAATGTGGTATTCAAAGTGATTGAGATATTATGCGCATAATGAAGGGAAAACGAGAAAATGAAATGTTTAACAGTATTCATGAGCTCATGATTGATATAAGGACTAAGTGATATCATGGTTTGAGTATATATAATTTTGAGGTTTTTGATATGTGGAAAGTGTTAACTTTTAACTGCATTCATGTTTTCACTAAGTTTCAATGGGTATTCAAGAGAATACATGATTAAGGACTTTGAATGTTTGGAATGTGACCAACAAAACATATCATATGTTATATGGGGATCAATGATGGTATTAAATCTCTAGTAATCATTTTCACTATGTTATGAGAGTGGACTGCAGTATTATGGATAAGCCTAAAGATTGGAATGGATTATGTTGGACATAAGTTAGTATTGTTTAAGGATATAAGTTTTTTCAATATTATTGATGGGATGTTATAGTAATATAGTTTTAGAAAAAGGACAACTTGCAGGATGGGCGACAGCCCATCGCTTCGGACAAGGCTGTGGGAATCGAACCCACAACCGAAGTGCGACTGGCCTTTATCGCCTACCACTGGCCTACAGGAAGACCCTGTTTAGTAGAAACTAGTTTTATTATATTAAGCAGTATGATATATGAAGTATAAGTCCATTTTAGGAAGAATATATGATTAATATCACTATAGATCGACTTATGTATATAATTTTTGCTAACCTTTTGTTTGAGACAGATGGAATGGCATGTCATTCTACCACATGATCTGCTAACACTTCACGAATAACAAATTCAACTTCATTTATTTAAGAGATGAAGTGGAAATTTTTCAAGGCACGAACAACAGTGATATTGTACCAAAATAAAGTAATTATTTATTCTAATTCAAATTATTCAACTTTAGGGAAATGATCTTGAAAACCAAAAATGTTGTCCTAGTTCCCTTATATCCGATGAATCAGATGGTACCCTAGATCGTCACAAATTTATGCCTTTTTGATTGCTGGATTTTCCATAGCCATGTTCTCTACCACTCTCCATCAGAACATGATGGTTAGATTTCTCTTCCATATCCATATTTTCGCCTATGTGGAAACCCAGTGATTAGTTTATTTGGGTAACCGTTACGTTTCATACTTTTGTTTTTAAAGAATTTTTTTGGTATTCCTTTTTACGATGTGGGTTTTTATTAAAGAAACTTTCAAGTAGTAAACCATTTATAACCCCAATGAATTTCGAGGGAGAAATTCATTTTAAGGGGGGTAGAATGTAACAGCCCAAGATTTTATGAAAAATATTTTGTTTTGACTTGTGTTGTACGCTACACCAAAAGGAGCTTGCACAACACGCATCCTTGACTTTCCTTTCATTACACGCAATCACGACCTTCCTCGATAGCGTGTGTAGTACGCAATAACGAGTTTCACTAAACAACAATATGCCATTAAAATATTATTAAAACTAGCCGTTATGAATAGTAATAACCACTTTTTGAAATTTTGTAAATTTTATTTTTCAAAATGGAATTCATTTTTGGATTCGTAATATCGAAATTAGCTTAGGGTAAAATTTTGGTACTTTTCGGATAACTTTCATTTTCTGATGAATAGTGAAAACTACTAAATTTTAATTATAGACAACTTTTTTAATCAAAATAATTAATAGTGACAAATTATTAATTTGAGTGGTTATAAAGTATATCTAGAATATATTTTTACAATTCAATACAATGTGGGTCATTGGATGTAATTTCACATTTACACCAGACATAAACAAGTGTTAATCTTTTGATAGTTATTATCTCTTAAAAACACGCTATTTGTTGTGACAGCGGAAATTAATTATAAAATTAATTAATGCAACTTATATATTGGTAATTTTGTAAAATAGAAATCATTTTTGAACTTGGAATATCAATTATATCTTAGGGTGAAATTTTGGCATTTTTCTGAAAAACTTTAATTTTTGATGAATAGTGAAACTACTAAGTGGTAGTTAAAAAAATTAATTTTTTCATAAATCTTAATTTTACCGCTTCTGTGAATGGAATTTCAAAAATCTGAGAGACACGGTTGATGTCAGTAAGTAAAATGTGGTTCAATGAGATGAAAATAATTTTTGGTGAATAGTAACTTTTTACATTTATTTACCATGGTTAAAAGTAAATAGGGTAATTAAGGGTAAAAATGATATTATTACCCTAACACATGTCCTAATCCTATTGGGCAAGTGTATCTCGACCAAAAACAACCTTAATTGTAAAATATTATCATTTAGGCCCACTTGGATTAGATTAGGACATTTATTATTATTTAATTCAAAGAAGAGTTAAAAGAGTTAAAATCAAAGTTTATTTACTAAAACATTTTTAATATATGGTTATACATAATATAATTTCGACTATAAATATTAATTAGAAAGATAAAAAGCTTTCCTACATAATGGTAGTTTATTTTTAATTTTTTATACTTTAAATAATTTAATTTATTTATGACACAATAATGATGCAGTAATTACCTTTTTAAGAAAATATTAAAATAATTGATGTTATAAATGCCCAAATAAATGTAATTTTAGACATTTTATGAATTCCACTAATTTTCTAGGTTAATATGACATGTTATTATTGACTTAATTAAATTTGTTCTAACTTATCATTCTGTTATGATTTTCAAAAAAATCAATTACTAAATAGTGTCAAAATTGACATAAAATAGTTTTTAAAACAAATATTATATTATTAATTGTTATTTTATTCCTAAAAATCTATGGTTCGGCCAAATGACTTATATAAGGTTATATATATTAATAATAAACATGTTGGGGTTCGTTTGTCTTGATATAGTAAGTTCATTAACCTTATAGTGTAAGAACACAAGAAGACACGGTAAAAGTAAAATTATTTAACTTAATGTTAAATCTAAATTATAAGGTTAAAATAGGAACCTAAACATGTCTAAATTCTGATGGATGAGAGTATTTCGACCCATCCCCACCTTATCCTCGAAATAAATCAATTTGGAGCTATTTAAAACCGAACCTCACTTTATAATAAAATAATATTTTTAGTTTTTCCTAAGATGCCCCTCTCCTCCCTTATAAAAGGGCACCTCCTCCCTCTCCTCCTCACACCAATTTGAGCATTAAAGCTCGGCCAACCCATGCCAAAATCTCTTCTCCACTTCCCTAGTATCATCCTAGAGGTCCTGGTTTTCTTAAAAGACCAATTTTAGTGCCCTAAAAGGAGGTCTCAAAGAAGCACTTCAAAGAAGAGGTAATATCCATTACCGATCCTTTCCAATTTCTTTCTTCTTCACTTATTCTTCTTTAGTTGTTTCATTATGAAGTAATAACATCAGTATCACTCCTATACTGATATGTTATTATAAGTATGAAGCAAACCTATTTAACCATCTATCCATCCTATGGAAAATGAAATCACCGCGCGTGCGTATGTACGGAATACCGTCTCCACGCCGTGGTGTAATCTATTTTCCGCCGCCACCTTAATAGGATGGGTATAATGGTTTAATGAGTAACTATATATGATTATTATAAAGTTATATTGATACTGAAATATTATACATACACTTCAACACAATTCCACGACCATGGGAACGATATCATCGCTCGTGCGTACGTACGGACTACCGTCTCCACGACGCGATGAGATTCATTCTCAAGGATTAACCATTCATGAATGATTATAAAGTATATATTATAAGTACTAATGAAATATATGACATAATAATGATACTGGATTTATTTATATTTATATGTATGTCATCTACTTAATTCCATTCAATTCAATAAGGAAACGAAAACAACGTTCATGCGTACGTATGGACTACCGTCTCCATGAACGGTGTATTTCATTCCATTTATTGATATTATATATATATATATATATATTCTGAATATATATTATATATAAATCATGTTTTACATTATGGATATATGTAATCATGATCCAAGTAATCATATTAATAATTACAAGTTAGAAACATGAATGACAAATGAGATGATTTTACCCAAAACGCTACTTTAACACGAATTTACAAAAAACGGGTAATATAAAGTCATAAGTGGTCCATATATGATATAATAACAATGAATATAATTCTGGAATAAGTCAATAACATGATTTAAATCATTATACAGGAGGCTCAGAAACTTACGAAGCAAATCGGACCCTAGGTAAGGGAAATATCACAATCTCATTTTTATCCGAGATTGTTTATACTTTGGCATTTACTCGGGTATATTTTTTCATCCACATCAATTTTTCCTCAATATGTAATATTTATATCCTTATACAAAAGTTTATATTAAATTTTACCCTTTTGTGAATATTTAGTAAAGGATATGAAAGGAATCTTTTGTCGTTTTTCGTACGAGGTACTTTTTTGACTTTTCTGGCAAAAGTACGACAAAGATGTTTTTTTAACTTATACGGAAAGAATGGATTTTTAAAACATTATTTCCAAGAATCTTATTTTACAAGTTTTCATGTTTATTTTTAATCAAATTCTTTTAGTTTATAATTGTATGACATGTTAAGAAAAGAAAAGTGTTTTTGAAGTAGAAAGGATATTTTCCTCAAGAATGGAGTTCAAATGTTTTATCAAAATTATTTTTCATCTAAGGTAATATAAGGTTCTGTTTTTATCCCTATTATTAAATTGATTTTATTATGTTAGGGAATTATTTTTATGAATTCATTTACCTTATATGATTTGTTTTATGATGTCATGATGTTTCAAGAATCCCATTTTTGTTACATGTGTTATGCAATGATGTATGATTTATGATTTTGTGGCACACATAAGAATGGTTTCATTATGAGATGGGTGGGACCTATATCTCCCTCCAATGAATTGGGTAAAGATTTTATATCTCATGAGATAGACAGGGCTGGAATGGTAGGTTATACCGGTTCAGTGAAACAAGACTGCAAGGAGGGTGACTCGGTTCAGAAAGGGACGTTGTCCACTAAGATAGTCTTGGCAATGAGTCATGACTAACAAGAAATTATTTTCCATGATTATGTTTGCATGCCACAAAGTTTAATGTTTTATGTTATGATTATTGTGATTATGTTTCACTGCCATGATTTATCCCATGTTATGAAATTATGCTCTCTTTTGCAGGTTAAGATTTAAAAAAGTTATGTTCTTTTGAATATGATGTGATTGATTTTTCTTTTGTTTACCCTTATTGAGCATTTGAGCTCGCCATTTTATATTTTCTTTTCCCCAGGATATAAAGAATGGTTTTAGGTAAAAAAAGGGAAGATCTTTATGGGAGATATTGAAGATCTTTCACCACGATTAGAAGATTTTATTCCGAGTTTCCAAAGACACTAAACTATTACGGTCCTTGTGTGTGTGTTTTGTTATGTACTAAATATTCCGCAAAAGTAATGTAATATCTATGTAAGTTAAGCTTCGGGTCTCTACAACACAATAATGAATATAACTTTTGTTATATGAAAGAAAAAAGTTATTATTTACTTTGTACATAACACAAAGTCATTTTTTTAAATGAAACATTTATATTAGATTATGAAAGACACAACAATATTTCTGATTTTTATTTCATAAAATTATGAGTTTTCTTGATCTCTTTACTACTTGTAAGACTGAGTTTAACCGAACTACAATATATTATTAATATTTTTGTTAATATACTATTATACATACTACAAATTCATTGGAATGGAAATTAAAAATAATATTAACTAAGTTGTAAAAATATTATTTATACCAAAATCCAAATTAGATCCTTTAGGTTAGCAATTATCTATTAATGAAAGTAATAAGTATTTGAAAATAAAGAAATTCATTTTCTATGAAATCTATTTATCTATGTATAAACACAATTTTATCTCAATAAATTAAATAATCCAATAATAGGGAATTTTATTTATCAATATATATATATATATTACATAATTAATAAAACAATTATAACTCATACAATACATTTTATAAGAATAATATAAGAATGAATCAAATATTATGGATAAAAAGATGTATTTTTTAATAAGGTAAATTTTACCAAATTTTAATAGAGAACAAATTTTTAATCTAATTTTTGACCCTAATAATTTTTGCATTAAAAAATTGACTTATTATTTGAAATTATAATATCAAAATTCACTTTGGTTGATTTTTTTATATTTTTATACTCAGTTTCATATTTTGATGAATAGTGAAAATACTAAATTGTAATTGAAAAAATTCATAAAAATATGTTTTAGTATTAAATTATATATATGATTATTTTTATAGTGTAATTAGATAAACGTTTTATCATTTAATACAATTTATGCCTTTCGAATAAATTTTGCCTTTAATTTGGTTATAAAAATGATTCAATCTTTTGAACGTTTTCACTTTAAAAACATGTTTTCTCATTCCATCAACAGGATCAAATTTAAATTGATTTTAGAAAATTATGTGTTTTTATTTAATAAAAATGGATTCCTTAATTTTAATCATAAGCTAATTATTTATTAAATAGTTACCTTTTAATTTTGGTCAATATGAATAATAAATTTAACCATTTTTATTAACATGGTTAATTGAAAACCAGATAATTTAGCATATTAATAATATTATATATATTAAAAATTTACCCTAAAACATTCTAAAATGATATTTCATGATGTTAATAAAACCCATATAACCTGATGTTCAAAATTGAATTATTTAATGGTCACTTTTCTATAAAAATAACTTACATATTATTAAAATAAAATAGATTGGAAAAATGTCACTCTCTTACCTTTAATAAGTATTATATTTAAAATATGTGATTAAAAAAAGATATTATATAATATAAAAATTATTATTGAATATAAAGTGTTTATATAAATCATATAAATGTATTTTTAATTTTTTATGAATAAATAATTATCATAAATAATTAAAAAATAATGATGCAGTAATTACTCATCTAATGAAACAATCGGTTTAATAATATTATAAATCATAAATTAAATATAATTTTATATCAATAATGTGATACATTAATTTTATATGTTTCTATTACATTTTATGGGTATGTTCAATTTTTTTTTTGATGTTATCCTGTTTGATGGTATCTAAGAGCACCTTTGGGTCTTTTGTAGTCTATTTGAATCAAAAGTTCACATTAAACCACTAGTGTGGGAAATCTGGTCATGAGTGACTATTATGGCCACTTTCAATAATTGTTTTTGTTAGGGGACATTGTATATGGTCCCCCTCCTGGTATTGTAGTAACATAGGTCATGTTCGATGATGCCTTGTGAAGTTGCATGTTTATTTGACTATAAAGGTGAAAGTCATTCAATCCTATGAGAGTTATTTTTGTGTTTAGAGTATGTCTCCCTTGGAAAAACATCAAAATACACTATTTTAGATAAAGGTGTTTATATGTTCCCTTTCCTTCTGTTATTTATCTTCCAAAGAAACTAGGTGTTATGTGTGTGCGTCTTGTAAGAACTTTTTTCAGTAAAATTTCAGTTTGGGGTAAAGTGTGTTTGGAATGTGTTATGACTTGGTGAACCTATCTGAGACCAGGGTATAGTATTCATAGAACTGAAAAAATATGTTATGTTTGGGGGGATTCCAAATCCTAACTATGAGACCGAAGATGCTTCAATAATTTGAGCTCCATCCAAAGTCCCGAAGTGAAGCTAGCATGCAGTCAGGAGAAATCCCATGGTTTTGCAAACCCTTGTACAAAGTTCTGTCCTTAGTATAAAATATTAAAATAGTTTAGACCTCTAGTGTCATCATCTTGTACTTGTTTTTTCCATTTTGTGGTAGAGGTGGGAGGAATTCGTATACAAGTTATAGCATGAGTTCATACTATCCCCCATTGGTTTCCTTCATGTTTATTAAGAGTGTATGGAAATTGGGCTAGAAAGATTAAATTGTACAGTTTGTGCACGATTAATAGTAACGATGCACCAAACTAGGAACCATGTGATAAGAGATAGTAGCTATTTCATGGTCTACGCACGACCATGTGTCCTGGCCCATGTAACTCTGTGAAGTTTTCCCTTTGGTCCGAATGATATGCATGGTTAGCACACGGTTTCCCAAACCGTGCAGACTAACCATGCGGTCGCACCAACTCTTTAAGTTTTGGGGTCCTTTTATATCAGAATATTCTAGTCAGTTAATATGGTTAGTCATTATGATGGGTAGAACCACTATGGTTATTATGTAAGTTCTGTTGAAAAAATATAATGATAGTATACCCCTTAAGTTACGGAGTCCATTCGGGCCTCCCCTGTTAGTGTCCTGATTCCATCTCGGGAAAATTTAAGTTGTCTCTTATGGCGGGGAGACCATTTCTATCTCCCTGTATTAGTAACTAGGTTTTTCCCTTAGTCTTGGATTGGTGGTAGGTAGTATCATTCATAGATATCTAACTACCAACATCCTCCTTTGGTAAACTTTGGGATTGGAGAGTACCCAATGGTTTATTTAATGTCAAGTCTGTGTAAACTTGTTTGATGTTGTTGTTCGTTTGGATAAACTATTTGAGTCTTGTTCGGATGGTGTTTGATGTGTTTTTTTGAAATTAATTTTGATTTTTCATGATCATTATAGGAAAGTGGTTTATTTTTATGATTGGGAGTGTATTCCTTCCTTTATTGATAAACTAGTGATATCTTAACCTTTTTTATGGTGGCGAAACATGGCGAAGGAGTTTATTTTGACCTTTCGGTTAGGTTTGGTTTTTTCATTTGGCGTTTTTGTGGATTTTTGAGGGAAAAAATATTTATGGTGGGAGGAATTGTCACATCCATGACTTTTCATAGAGGTATTTTTCATTTAATTTCAATTAATTCTTTGATTTTCGGGTTTCCCATGCATTATGGTAAAAATTGTAGGTTTTAAAATTTTGGGTCAAACCGTGAGCCAATTTCTAGATTTAAAAACAAATTTTGTATTGTTTATAACTCATTCATTTCTAACATTTTACACTCATTCCACTTCCCAGTTGGAATCCCTTAGTATATTAAAACCACCATCTCAATTTGGACCCCATAGGAATCCATAATAATGATGGATTTGGGTTTTTATAAAGGTTTTGGGCCAGCCCACAAGCCCATTTCTTGATTTAAATTATTTTTTTAGTTTTTCAATATCTCAATATTTCTTTATTTTATTCATTGATTCCATATCCCACCAAAATCCAAAACCTTGGGGCTCACCATAATTATCTATTTCACCACTTTGGAGCTCACTTGTATCACTGATTAGGGAGAAATGCTCTGGGATTCTCAAATCATCTTTATTTGAGAATGTAATTTCATTGTTTCAAAAAACAATAAACTTTCACTCTGTATCCCCCCATTTTAGTCCCCAAATAACATACTCAGCCTCTTTTGGGCCTACCTATCAGTTTTTTTTTTCTTGGAGATTCAACCCTTGGTGGATTTGGGGTGATTTCTCAAGATCTTTCAAGTAAGTTAATTCTTTCTTGGTATCTTCCATATTGTTTTGGTTTTCTTTCCTTTTCATGAAGTTCAATGTTTTTCTAGAAGCTAGGGTTCATGCCTTGTGTTTTATTTGGTTTCATTTTGGTCAAATCTTGGGGTTTTAGGATGGATTTATCTTTCTTGTGGTGTGATGGTGGTGTTGTTGATGTTTCACACCACTTTTTGAGTGTTTCAACACAAAAGGTAGGTGATTCCATGTGTAGACACTCCTTTTTGAGTTATCATGATTGATTCACTTGTTTTTCATGTTTCTTTTATTTTTTGTGTGGTTAAAAACATTTATGTTGTATTTGGTTATGCATTCAATTTTATAGTTTAATTTTAGCTTGAAATTGGGTGTTTTTATGTATAACTCTTGGGGTATTATTTGGGTGTGTTTTATGAAATATGAACTTAATTTACTAAATATTATTGGGTATAAAATTCATATTTGGTAGGGTCTTGGTGTGCCTTTGGGTTTAAAATAGGGGTTTTAATGGGTTTTATGTGTGAAACCATGTTATGCCTCTTGAATGTGTTTTATGAAAATGTGTGTTTTTCATGTGCATATTTTGGGGTATTATTTGAGGTGATTTTATAATAGTTTAGAGTTGTTTAATGAATATTTCTAGGACATCCAATACAATTTCAGATTGGTATTGGAATAATTTTTTCCTTGAAATAGGTTTTTGAAATGGGTTTGTGTGGAAAACATGGTTATACCCCATGGGATTGTTTTATGAAAATTGTAAATGATTTGTTGGGTTAAACAAAGTGGTAAATGATTTACATTTACTATTTTGGTATGTGTTTTCACCTAAGTTGGATTTTTAAAGGTAAATTGGTAATTTAAAATTTCAAAAAATAATTAGAATTTTTTATATGTTTCTAAAATGTTTTATCAAATTGCAAGAAAGGTTTGAAACATGTTTTTGGGCTGTATTGTGTGAGTATGATGTGAAAGATGAATTTTTCTTGTGAAAGGAGTTTTATGTGACTTGTGTGATATACATATGGGATATTTGGTGACTTTGTGATGTGTAAGTGGTATTTTAATGTGCAAATTATTTTTAATGGATTGTTGAACTTGTTTGAGAACAAGAGGAAAACATCGGTATCTAGGTGGGTGGACGTGTACTAGTATGCTAGTTATCTTTTGTGGGTTGGCATCAGTTTCACTTATAAAGTTTGATGATGACAACACTAACTGAACTATGATGATGATAATGATGTTTTCAGACCACTAGGTTATGGGTATGACCTCTACTAGTGGCTTGTGTGTAGGATAACATATAATTGTTTGGTTTCTTTCATTGAGATACAAGGTACCTAGGACCCACAGTGAACTACTTCCTCGGGGTTATTCTCTCATTGCTTGTTCTCATTAGATAATTTATGATTACCATCGGAATACGGTATTTTATCTGGAAAATTCCGTATCTTTGGCACCCTTTTAAAAATTTAATATTATTTAAGGTATCCCACTTGAAAATTGTTTTTTATTTAAAGTTTCATGTTTTAGAAATTATAATAAGAATTTCTGGTTTCAAAAACATGAACTCTTTTCACTTTTGAATGTTTATCACATGGAATATCTTAGTGGTGGTATCCTACTAGAATTTTTCTCGTATCCTACATACACCTTTGGGTGTAATTATACTTTCTTATTTTTTTGTTGCAGGTTTGTGTACAACTTTTGTGCCAATGGTTTGGGTTTTTAGTGGTCCATTGTGATACATTGTTGTGCAGATGTCTTGGAGGAGGTGCCTCTTGCCATGTGGAGATTATTGGGATCTGCTTTTTGGTTTTATTCATTTTTTATAGTTTGTTAGAGTTGTTTGAAACCATTTAATTCAATTCAAAAATTTGGTAAAATATTATTTTGATTCAAAAATCTTGATTCATTTTATTGGATTTTTTTGTTGTTTTATGTTTATAAACTCAGATAAATTGTTCCCAATTTTCAGTTTATAATACTTGGGCACTTGTGACATCCCATGGGGATTGGGGACACCCTTAGGTCCTTGCCACCGGCTAGACTTGGTGCCAATTTTGATTACTACTCGATCCGGTTCGTGACAGTCTTTCAAATTTAATGTCAAGGTTATAATGTTTTCATTTAAATAATAATATTATGTGTTTTGTTTTTTCTCAGTGTTCTATGTCTTTTTTGGAATAAAAAATTTCATTATTTTAAAAATATAGAATTATTACATTATACCACCCTTTGTGAAATGTAATGCTTGAAATTTGGAACTCAATCTCTATAATCGAAGGATGGCATTTTTAAATAACTTTTTTTAAATCACATATATTAAAAATGTTTAATAAAACATTATCTTGACAAGAGAGAAAGGGAACTATGAAAGTTATCTAGAATAAAACTTACTAGGTTTAAACATAATAAAAGTTCAGTAATATGTTGAAATATATACAATGAAGAAAATAATAATGTAAAAAAAAAATAGAGAGTGAGAGAGATCATTGATCATAATTAAGTGAATGATCATGAGAAATTCAATGACCAAAAATCCAGAAACAAAAGTGGTTTGAAAATACCATTGATTCATTTGAAGGGAAATAAATATGATTCCATTTTTTTAATATCTTTTTCCTAGATTTGGGTAATTTCTTTACCATCTAGACAAATAATATAAGGAACTACAATTACATGATATGTAGAATTTCATCCTTTAATAAATTTCCACCACAATCTCATATTTTTTTTCGAATGATGAGTATTGAAGATAATTTTTTTTATGACATAATGTCAAAAATAAAATTCAAATGGAGTAAATAATGCAACAAAAGGATAAAATATATTATTTATATCTTAAAGAAATAACCAGAATGAAAATGGTTAGCAAATGTGTATGATAATTCCAAAAATTATAAAAAATCATACAAATAAATAAAAAAATTTCAAAATAAACCATTCCTTAAATAAATATACTTAAAATTATTCAATATATAATAAACCAGTATTGAAAACCAATAATTAGAAAGATATAATTCTATATTCTTCCATGATTTTTTTTAAATTTTCCCTTGACAAGAAAGTGCAGGGCTTCAAATAAATAAAAAATAAAACATTATAAAATCCATAAGAGTGGAGTTTTATTATAATATATTTCATGAATTGGAACTAATTCCAATGGTATATGAACTAAAAAACTTATCTCAATATCAATCATTTTTTTGGGAATATTATATTCCACATAGTTTGCCTCTTGGTAGTTTTGACTGATAATCAAATTGGTACCCATATAAATCTAAATACATTCCATCCGTCTAGCAGTAATTCTCTAATATAATTTTAGTATTTATCTCCAAATAACATTAATCAGTCAAAAATTCTCCTACCCAAAATTTATATACTTGAATTAATCTTCTATAATATATGCTAGTAATTTTTACAAACAACATGAGTCTCTGTAAAACCATATATACATTAAAAAGATAAATCAACCTTGAATCTAGATATAAATTTACATAATATCATATAATTTCCCCAAGTATTACAATTATATTTATCTAAAATAACATTAATAACTTAATTAATAAAACACTCTTCAATCCTAGGGTTAACTATATGATAATAAATATGTTCCAAAACTATAATAACTCATTATTAACTCAATAAAAAAGATAATATAAACACTAAAGTTTATAAATTACAATAAAACTTTTGACCTCAAAAATGAAATGAATTATTACTCATATAATGCTTTATATTAAACCATATAATTACATATACTCAACCCAATAAAACATCTCCCAAAATATCATTAATCACCTCAAAATTACATCATGTAAAACCTCAAAATGGGTGTCTAAAACCTCAAACATTTGGTCACCCTAAAACTTATAAACCCATGATGGTTTCCAAAACTTCTGAGATAACCTCAAATGAAAATATAATAATCTCCAAAGTTATCAAAAACATAATCTAATATTAAATGAGACATCCCAAGACCCACTCTCTTGGGTTTCACTACTAAAACATTAAAATTACATTTATGACTTTGATATAGATAAAGGTTTTTGAATTTTTTCCATAAAACTTTTACAACACCAAAAGTATATATTGAATAAATTACATACCCATGGAAAATTTAGGTTTAGTGTTTTAAAAAAATTAGGAAAAATCATTCCAGAAAATACCAATGAATTCAAGATAGTATCTTTCCTATTATATATATATTTTAATATTCCATATTAAGCCTTAAACATATCCCCTAAAATTAATCACATATGATACATTTATAGATAAACATAATTTAACATCATTCTTTATAAACTATGGAATAGAAAACTTAAGAAGGTTCAGATCAAACACTCACTAAGGGTAAAAATAATCATTGAACATTGAATGTCATTAATGATAACAACATGATAACATAAGAAATAATAACATTATGTGAATGAGAATAATCATAATAGAAGTGATATTGGTCAATTCATGGATTGTTAATTATGAATCATTGAATAATTCTTTGACATAGGACAGTGTTCGGATGAATTAGTAGTCATGATCCATGTGATGTTAACTTTGATCAAAAGAACACACTTATAACCCCAAATTAATCATAACAAAAATATGTTGGAATCTTAGTATATTATAATAAAAACCCATTTTAAACATATTTTAAAAATAACTAGATCCTATTGCAATATATATGAGAAACCCTTCCTTAACTATCTCCTTCATTCCACTAAAGATAAGGAACATTACCTAATGCATTGGGGCACTATCGGGGTGCACCCATCATATAACCTATATCAGGATCACCCATTTTTCATGAGATATATTGTGGATAAAACCTTAATATAATTTTTATATGGCTCATCTGTGATATATAATGATGATTAACCCATTATTATTAATAATTTCCTTGTACTATTTACAGTAAAACATATAGAATAATTCACTTTTTTACATAAATATAATCATTTTTCTTTCATTGCTTAATTCACCCATAGAAAAGAAATGATTCCAAGTTGATCTCATAATATATCAATAGAAATAATGTGGATTGTATCATTTAATAAAATATACCTATTGTATCATAAGTAATTTTAAGTGTTCTCTTAATTTATTATTAGAAATACCATTAAAATATCATTAAAAAAATTTGGGGAAAATTTTATTTTCATATTAAAAATCACTTTTAAAAAATAAGAATTCATTAAATATTTTGAGAATAAATTTATTTGAAAATATATTTGGGAAATTATAAATGAATATTAAAAAATAATAATGATCAATATATTAGTATAGTACTTTCACATTGTAAATTCTAAAAATAAACATTATTTTCAAACATTTTGTAAACGGTGCCTAAAGATTCACATTATGAAAACGTAAAGAAAATTCCTTTTAAAAACAATTTAGAATAAGGTTAAAGACCATGTGAAATAACTTTAGGAAATAATTTATTTCTTGAAAAGAAAAAATATTATTACATTTTATAAAACATCGATGTTAAATTTAAGGTTTCTCGATCTAATTGATGGTACACGATTCTTATAATTCACAATTGAATTTCTTGATTATTCTTTAATAAATATGGTTGAAAATGGAAATTAAACATGTAAAAAAAATTAACTAGATAAAAATAAAATAGACATGGTTTAATAAAATAATATAATATTATTTCTCTTAAAGGAACCATAAAAAACAATCTTGAAAATAAATGACATTTTAATTTAAAATCATTTTTTACTTTGGTAAATTTTAAATCATAATCCCCATGAAAAAAATAACAAATAATTAAAATTAAATGAAATGAAAAGAAGTATATTCATGATATAACTTGAAAAAAGTAGTATTATATACACCACATAAAATAATATATGTGTATATAATAAATTTATGTCCCAAAGAAAGGTAATTTGTGGTGAATTACCCTAACAAAGATCATGCTGCTGAATTGAGAATTAATCAATGGAGGGATTCTATGTAAAAAATATAAATCCCAAAAATACATGTTTATATATATAAAAACAATTTATGGGACTGATTCAAAAATAATCATGGCACAAAAATCCAATGAAGAAGAGTTATAGCTAAACAAAAGGAAATTGAGGTAAGAAACCCATTACCACATGGTAACTGTAATATCAAATACCCTTGAATAAAATAATTCAAATTCCAAATTTTAATATCTTTAATTATGAATTATGAATTATATAACATGTAAAATATTCATATTATACACCATATAAAATAAACTATGTTCATAAAATTAAAATATTTTTAAATGAAAGGAATTTGGGACGAAATAACTTACCTTGGATCTAACATGCAATGTACTTTCTTTATATTCTTGAATAACAAAATTTTAATAATTATTTAATATTTTAAAAACCTTTTAAAGTTTTTTATTCCACAATTCCATGTTATATTTCCATTACATAATCAATTATGTTCACATTATCTATTTTGATAACATTTGGTCTATATGTCCAGAATGACTTCGAATGGTTATCTATGGTCAAAGTGGTTATTATTACACCATATAATGAATAATATTAATAAAATATTTATCATTTTTACACATTAATTATATTTATTAGACCAATCATGAAATCAGTTTTAGAGAAATGAATTATGTTACAATCATGGTGATGGTAGATCAAATATACGCATTAGTAATGTTTCCATTTTTTCAATGATGATTATAGAAAGAAAGGTAATAATTATTATAACTTTTAAAAATAATAATTATATAATAAATACAATATTATTTCTTTAAATATACTTATATATAGAAACTATGTGATGTGGTGATGAAAAATGAATCACATCACTTCGTAGAGGTGGTAGTCCACATGTACGCATAAATGACGTTTTCATTTTTTAGTGAATGGAAAGGTAATAGATTTTATTATATGTTATGTGTAAATAATGATAAATATATAATTAATACAATATATTAACTTTATTTAAATCATAATAACTATCTTTTACATGTTTTTTAGGGAAAATTAATTTCATCTATGTGTGATGTTGTAGTTTTTCGTAAACACGAATGATGGATTTCTTCCCTATTTTAGGGAGGTTAAAGACAGATATAGGTTATTGCATTAAAAAATAATATCTGATTATATGATATATAATTATTTTATTTTCTTAGTATTTTTTATTCATATTTTAAGGATATATAAGAAGAAATAAAACAATAAACACTCTGTTAAGAAAGATACCTCTTCTTCGAACAACACTCTTATCTTAACACCTTAAGCCCTCTAAGGTTGATATTCTACCCAGATAAAACCTATATAATGTGGTTATTGATATTAGAAATTTATTTGGGTATAAATTGGCTGAACCAAAATGTTATTAATGTTTTGTGACTAATAAAAATAGGTTGCCTATTATAAGAGAGGGGAGGGGTAATCTTGAAATTTATTAAAATATTAAATTAATATAAATTAATTTTAATTTCCAAATGGATAAAAATTGAGATTATTAGAATATAATATAATAAGGAGTCTATATATTCACATATAAATAATTTTTTAAAATTTTTTACTATGTTTTTACCCTTGACATTTGGTTTTATTCCTCCATTAACATTTTTCACACTTATTACGAAAATAAGGTTTTTTACTCTTTGAGAATCATGATAGTTACTATAAATTGAAAAATGGACCATAAATGAAATTTATTTATATTTTAAACCATTTATTTATCACATGTCCAAATATAATATTTTTAAGAATTTTATATCATCTATAAAAATATTTTATTCATAAAATACCAAAAATGTCAATTTTTTAACAATTCATTTACTTTGAATTTTCTAAAATAATGAAAACAAATTAAAATAGATTAAATTATTCTAATTAATTAATAAATTTTTTATCTAATAAATTCATGTGTATGATTAATTATTTAAAATTATACTACTTTTAATATTTTACATATCATTTATTTTACTTTTCCATTCATTGAATAATTATTGTTTCAACATTGTGTTAGCATTTAAGTAATTATTTATTCACTAAAAATTATAAATAAACATCCATGATAAATATATATAGTTTATAGTTTCAAATAATATTTATAATTTAATATATCCTATAGTAATATCCTTTTACATAATATTATAGTTTTAAAAATATGTGTATGAAATTTTTAATTTTCATTGCATAAAATATTATAAAGGTCGTAATAATATAAAAATTTAAAAATGGGAAAATATTTTAATTATATGTGATTATGGATTAGATATAATAATGAATTAATATTTAGTAAAGTGTTAGGGTCATTTTTCGTTCCATTTCATTTTATTTTCACCTTCAATCCCCCATTTTACCCTTTATCGTGGTAAAAAAACCATTGGTTACAATTAATATTGAGAAAAACTAAAATGGGACTATTTACATAATTTGGAACCCCGATTAAAAATATGGAATCCATTTTTCAATATTAAAATTAATTATGTACTATAATATAATATAAAATCAAACCACAAAGTTTGATAAAATGTGGTTTTTTAAAAAAGTCCTTTTTAAAATATAACATGTTTTTATACTAAATTAATGTATAATACTCATACAAAATTGATTATTTTAAAATAAACAGAACTTATGAAATTTTAAAACCAATTCAATATATAATTCAACTTTTTAAATACTTGAAAAAAAGTATAATTTTCAATAAATATCATTATTTTCACTATCCATTGAAAAATCAATCTTTCTAGAAAAATCGTGAAAATTTACTCTAACAAAATATTTAAATGATGACTTAAAAAATAATTTCCTTACTAAAAAATAAAATTTAATAAAATTAATAGAAATTAATTATAATATTTACTCGTAAAAATAATGAAAACCAATCTTGGAAGAAAATTTTTTTTTGATGAATAAAATAGCATTACTAAAAATTGAGTGTTAATTTCATATTAATTAATATATTATTAATGAGTTTTACCATTATTTAATTCATAATTTAGTTAATACTATTCATTACTACCAATTTAATAGCTATGTTATAATGGTCATATTTAAATAATATTATTTCTATATTCATTAATGCTCATTGTTGCATATCATGTGCACTGTCAAACATAGTCATCTTCATTAAAATATGGTGATATTAAAAATAAAAAAATCAATAGTATGAATTTTTTGATTACCTATAATAATATATATTTTATATTAGTTTAAATTTTAATGTATGTATATTTAATTTGAGATATAACGCGGGACTACTACGAGATTGTGGCTTATCAGAAATTGGAAGTGAATGAGTATCTAGATGATCATGTTGTACATAATCCCCATGGGACATATAATAATGTGATATGCTTAAATGAGGATCTTCATAATTTGGAACATTAACCCATTATAACATATCATGTGTAACATAAAATAAAATTCCATAGAGAATCTCATTCATCTACTGACATCGCTCTATCATTGATGTATGAAAATAACACTTATGAAGTATGAATCCCTATATGGGATCAAATATTAACAGTAGATGTGTGATATGATAAACCTATAAATTTTTTTTTATTCAATTATAGTTATCATAATATCTATTCAATATAGAGACCAATACAATACAGGCTTGTCTCTATGGTATGAGAACCAAAAAATGAAATCTGGTGGCACCAAGGCTAATAATCTAGCTGGTCTAATGGATACATGAACATTATTATTGGTCGTTGTAGTTAGTAATATTCACATATATCTTGTTTCTCAATGTATGAAGGATGAAATTGACAACATTTTACATATTTATTTAATGAAATATTAAATAAAATAAAGTGATTCCAACTATCTATGTGGAATAGCTATGGGGTATAGGATCCTAAAATGCCTCGTAGCTCGATTAGTATAGTTCCACTCAACAAGGTCAAAATATAAAAGTGGCAACATGAATGTACTAGGATTAGGAATGATTATGCAATAAGGCAGGAGACTATGGTTAAATGATCTAAGGTAAAGAATCCATGAAACGTTAAATAAAAAAATGAATATAAATTTATTTAAAGAAGTGATTTATAGAATAAAATTATAATCTATGTAGATAATTAAAAAACATGTACATATTCAAGTCAAATACTATCCAACATCAGTATGTAAGTGTGAAAATCATGTATGGAAGTGTAATATTGCCTATGGTACTGAATCCACCAACATATAAAATTATTACTATTTTATTTATCTAATAAAATTATGATTTTAATTTCATATACTAAGTATTGATAATCATATCATCAATCCCATGGTTAATCTAGCATAATATTTATAATAAATGGCATGTGAACATTTGGAGGAAAGAAAGGGATACAACCCCATACCTATATCTGAAAAAAACATCCTATAATAAAAATATTATCAATTCAAAATACAATATATAGTAAAATATATTTGTATGCATGATAAGATGACCCCTATCCATATCTCGAATCTAGGTCAAGGTCCTCAAAGAAATATAAACACATTATATGTACATATGCCATCAAAAAATCATTAAATATCATTCATCGAACAAATTATAGAATATATGAATGTGAAAATCATAATAAGTTGATCTAATTATAATTATCAATCAATATGGATATGTCTCTATATATCTATGGAAGGCATGTAAACTACCAACAAAGAAGCTATTATCATCTTGAACATATATACCAAATTGTCATTATAAAAAAATTTGTCCCTAAAAACTAATCGTGTCACAAAAAAATAGCTTGATATGGAGGCCTAACATAATTGACACTTCCTTAATAGTGATAGTCATATATCCCTCCAATAGATATATAGTATGATTCTTTGAACTCCATCAATCTGCAAGTACAGTACTGATTTGGTGAATTAAAAAGGTGAGATTTTACATCACTGCTCCAAAGAACAAATATGTGAATGATGGGGACAATCATAGGAGGGGTGTGATTTAATTTATATGGTTAGACCTTTTATTATCATAGTAGGAACATTATTTCCACAAATAAAACACAATAAATAAGGGTTTCATTGTCCATAAGTAGTAAAATTTATACTGCATCTGTATATAATAAAAATGTTACT
Organism: Viscum album; assembly: GCA_963277665.1. Lineage (NCBI taxonomy): Eukaryota > Viridiplantae > Streptophyta > Magnoliopsida > Santalales > Viscaceae > Viscum > Viscum album. Next base: position 593,342,783 of record OY728159.1, on the reverse strand, counting down.
ATTTATCTTACTATAATATTTTTCTAAAATATTTTATCTTTGAATTATTAATAGACAAACAAGTTACCCATTCTGAATTCACAATGATATATGAAACAAGGTTTAATATAATATAAAAAAATCATAATAGCCAAAAAATGTAAAGGAAACATTGAATTATAATGATAGATAGAGCTCCATCCATCCAAATTGGTATATTTCATATGATTATTTCCTTCTATATGACATATAGTTAAATCTACACTCACCCCCATTCTCAGGGTTAGTCCATATAATTTAAAGTATGATTATACTTCATCCTTCTTTTTAGGAATAACTTAATTATATTAGGGACCATATTAAGCTAGTTAGTAGGGAAGGTAAAATAACTAAAATCACTAATAGAAATCTAAGGATCACATTAAAAGTCAACTGGATTTCTTAAGTGATATTATCGATTGATGTAGGGTTCTTAAGATATGTTAATCAATACATAAGCTATAGTTATATGTGCATAGCGATGTTTTGGTTTCTAGAAATAACTGAAATTACAATCCCTCTATTCAAGAAATACCACTAACACTCAACCATTATTTCCTATGAGTTTTTCATGAAACCTTATAATTTCTATGACAATATGACACCCTAATATTTTATTATATATCATTCTTGTAAGTAAATCTATTGTGTTTCACAGATGTATCCACACAAAATATCAAATTTAAAAGAGTCATGAAATATTAGTTGAATATTATTTATAAAATTAAAAGAATAATAAAAACTAGAGTAAATAAAAATATATTACACAACTAAAATTTCTTATATTAATAGAAAAAATAATTAATAAGATTTAATATAAACAATAATTATTCTTTCTCAAATACCTATTTTTTAATGTTTTTTATATTTTATCCTAAAAAATTAATATGCAAAATTTTAATCAATAATGTTAAACTAACTTGTTCATTAACATTATGCAATTTATCAATTTATAAAATATAATATTAAGAACACTTACAAATGTTACTTTCAATAAAATTATTTTTCTTTATATTTTTTATTATTTTTTAAAAACAAAATTTTGAAATTTTGAAATTTTAATTCTAGAAAATTAAATTTATTTTTTAATTTATAATTTCAAAATTATCATAGGATAATTTTTCGGATTTTTATTAAAAGAATTATTTTTTGGTGTATAATGGAAAATATAATTCTTATTAATACTGTATCGTTTTTGAATTTATCATGATATTATGATGACATAAAACATTAATAAAAAAATTTCATGAACTTGATTATTTTTAGGGAGTGAAATAATTCATATTAAAAAAACTACATTGAATTTAGGAAATCTAATTTTAACATTTTGGAATATAGGTAATCATTTATTCTAATAAAATGTAATTTTAAATTTTTTGGTTTTAATTATGGATTGAAAAGTTATACTATTTTTGGAATTAACTTAGAAGCTACATAACTCTTATTTAGTTAATAATAAACTAATTAATTTTTTATAAATCAAAAAAATTGACAATATTATTTTAATCGTAATGTCAAAGAATAAAAAATACAATTTTATAAAAATTAGTTTTTATGCTTTATCAGAACTAATATTAAGATTATTTTTTATCACTGATATAAATTATATTTGACAAACTTATTTAACATATGGGATCATTAGAATAAAATTATTTAATAATTTTCTAGTTTATATTAGTTTCTTAAATGTAAATTAAATACATAAAAATTAGTTATATGGTTAAAACCAAAAAAGGAAAAAGTGGGAAATTTAAGAGTAAAAGACTTAAAACATGTTAAAACATGTATTAAAATATATTTTTGAGGTTTTATAAACCTTACCCCATAAATATTCATTATTTTCCATCCCTGGATCTACTATAACTTTGAACATTGACATTTCCTTTTATATTTTCCGAAAAATGTCACTCTTCTCCCTTATAAAAGGCATCATCTCAATCCCACTTCTCGTCACCCCCAGGACACTTATATTTGACCAAAATATACCCAAATAATAACATAACACTCTTATACACATCCTAGTGGTTTGTTCTTCTAAAATAACTACCTCTCTATTTTTTAATCTGATTTTAAAATCAGATCTTCTAATGAGTGAGGTAAATTTTATAATTACTCATTTTCCAATTATATTCCTTTATTTCTTCATATAGCTGCTAAGAATGTAATATAACCATGTTTAGATAACTAAATTAGTATCATAGGTATATTTAGATGTTATTATAGTATTGGTTTAACCTTTTTCTACCTTCCTCCCAACCATTCATTAAATGAAAATGTCGTGTGTGTTACTTTCAAACTACCACCTCCTTAAGAGACATGATTATATTTTTCATAACCACCATACAAGGATAGTTAAAATAGGTAAAATTATGAACAAAAAAATATTTTAAACATTATTAATATTCTTAAAATATAAAAAAATTCCTACATTATTTCTTCTATATAGATGATGAGAACAACATCTGTGGGTGCGTGTAAACTACCACCTCCATAAAGTGACATATTTCATTTTCCATCTCTCATGTATTTTATTATTTATATTAATATTTAACATCCTAAGTTTAAAAAATGAAAAAAAATATAACATAATTATTATTTTATAATAATTATATTATTCTAAAACAATCACTTTCTTATTCAAACTAACCCATTAATTATAGCATGTTCTTGGTTGTATCACTTTCACAACCTATATGAAAAATCCCAGAAAATTCATTCATGGATGACTATGAAAACAAAAATATTGATATTATTATAATTAATTGATGAAAATATGTTATTATCTTTCTATATAAGTTTTCATAATATTCAACTTAGTAATAATACCACCTTTTCATTTAAATATTTTACCAATACTAGCTCATTAATGATTTCATCCCCACAAATCATAAGAAAAATATCATGGGATGAATGTATAAATTTATAAATAATTATAAAAGAATTAATTATAGTACTATAAAAATATTACAATAAATATATTGGTATTAAATAATAGTTATCAACATTTACACTTTAAATCAAGTGTGAAACAATCAAAATCACTAGAATTTGAAGATGAAAATAAGTTATAAAAAACTAATAAATGTATAATAAATTATTATAAATGAATAGAATATAGGGTCATATATATGAATAAGGTTGTATAATAATTTATTATGGGATTTATGTTTGTGATATAGTAATTTATAGTGTTTTTATCTTGGAAGGAATAAAATTTAAGGGTCTTTCTTAACTCAATATTATTTCATTGATTTATAACGATTCTTTATGTAATTTATTATTATATGATGGGTATATTATACTTATGATGTTATTATGATATATTTCCTATATTTTATAATAACTTAAATTTATCTCTTATAAACACCATTAAAATGATTCTTACATAAAAAAATGATGTTTGTAAGGTTTTTTTCTTGACTCGTATTATTTACTAGAGTTAAAATGATTCCTCTTTGACATTTTTTTTAATTATAGTTTTATTCTGTTTTATGAGGATATATTAATTCCCCCCCAACATAATTTATATGTAATTAATTATATGGATTAAATATTCATTAAAAATTATGATGGTAGGAATAACATTCATCCTTTAAAAATAATATTTTTTTCTTGCATATCCATGTTTTATTTTTATGTGAAGGTTATCCATTCATATTTTGAAATCAATATATTTTTTATTCCAGTTAAATTTAAACATATATTTAAATATTTTATGAATTTTGATCTATTATTATTATTATGATGTAGGTTTTCATTAAATGTGTTTTAAAATGTTGAAAATGTTTTTTTATTCCCAAATATACATTTTATCATCCACTCTAAATTTTTTGAATTTAGATTTATTTATTTTCAAGGATAAATTATTAGGAATTAATTATAAATAATGTTTGAAAATTTATTTCAAATCACCTTCTTGGGAATTATTTTTGAAATTGACTATTTGTTATGTCATTTTATGAAAATGTTTCAAAATCCTTTTTTAAAATTTTGTTTCATTCTTCATATTCATATATAAAATATATATCTCATATAGAGTTATGTTTTTTGAATCACCATATAAATACCATTATGAAATTTCGTTCAGGTGATTGAATGTGGGTATCGATTGATCTATCTTTTTATGTCAATCCATGTGATACCAATTAGAAATAATTAGAAGATCGTTTTCTTTCTATGGGTTATGTATGATGTGCTTATAATTGTTTTTAAGTAGAAAACATGTGTATGGATAATGATGTGGAGCCTATATATACCTACAATGAACTGGTTAAGAATTTTTATATCACGATATAATGATGTTGTGTGGAAATTTTGTATGATTACACATAAATCATGGAAAAGTTTTCTTTTAAAAATGGAATTCATGTAAATCTTGTGTGTTCACAATGTTATGATTTCCCTGTGCTTATATTTTATATCATAGTTCCTTTTCAAACAAGTTTTTCATTAAATTATACATTTTAATGTTATATTATTATGAATATATACTATTTATTAGGTATATTATCTAAAATTATTGTTTCATGCAACATGTGTTTTCATTTAAGATTACATGTCCTTCTATCCTAACTTATGGTAAACTCTCATTTTTTCATGTTTCATAATAATGCAATTATTCAATCCTCTCTCATATTCATATGATCTACTCCTTGATGAAATTTTGATGATTTTTTCCCGTATTTACCATTTGATCTCACCCCTTTCTTATGTTTTCATTCCCTAGGTTATGAAATTGATTATAACTTATCAGCAGTCTATAAGGTAGTCTAGTGTGGCTCAATTATAGAGAAATGTTCATGATTATTGTTAAATATATTTAGTAAGTTACTATTATTCAAATACATTAATCCTTTAATTATTGGAATCGCGTATTTATTGAGATATGTAATGATTAAATTATTTAAATGATTAAAAAGATATTTTTATCTTTGGTCAACAAATTTTATGTCAAAGCCTATGTGTAAAGAATTTGTTTTTAGAATTGGATCCATGAGTGTGGGTCTGGGGAAACTCATTATGTATCATAGAAAGGTTTAATTATTTTTTACGTTTATTTATGTAGATTTTTAGGATTAGGATGAGAGAGATTTATTTAAAACCTTAGAGAGAACTCACAGTATTAGAAGGAATTCGGAAATTTTGGTAAAGAAAATAATGTGTGATAACTGTGAAAGATGTTTGAGACTCCTGAGGGATATTCTATAGTGATTCACATAAACTTTGTTAACCATTAAGAAGGATTAAAATGGAATTTTAAAATGTAATATAAAACAATTTAGGTAAAAACCAAATAGAAATGTGACCATGGACAACCTAGGTTAAAATATTGGAGTGATAGGTTGATCCATTTATGTCATAGTTGAAAATAATGTATCATAGGGTGAAATGAATGTTTCATCAGAGATGAAATTGTAGGTTTGAGTCTTAATATGATCATCTATTATAATTTTATTTGATGTTATAATAACAATCTTGGATTTATTATTTATTTGGTAACAAGATAATTAAAATGAATTTCATAATGGTATGTCTATAAAAACTCATAAAAAAGAATATTTTAGACAAAAAGTTTCTTAGGATTACTTATGATAGTAATGTGGATAAATCATCATAAATAAATACATATAAATTTTTATATTATGGAAACCCATAACAATTTCATTAGTGAGTCATAATTAAAATTAGGATGGATCAAATTGTTGATAATGTAAATCCCACTGAATTTACTATAAATTATTCCTTTAAATAAATATAATGTGTTTGATAACTTATGACAAATGAAAACCCAAACTCAAACAGTCCATATGATATTAGAATAAAATTATTAATAAAATTAAAATAATAAGAAACCCTCTATTAAAGAAAAATTATTACTCAACAAGGATTTCTTACCTTTATAGGAAAAATAATTAATATGATTTGATTTTAAAATGGATTTTCATCACTCAAATAACTAGTTATAAAATTTCTGTATATTTTTCATTATTTATATAAATTTAAAAAAATTTAAATAATATTATATATTAAAAAATATTTTTACATTATTTAAATTAGAATTTAATATATAATAATATTAAAAATAATTTAAAATTTCATTCTTTATAAGAGTATTTAACCATTATATTTAGTTTTTTTATTTAAAACTAAACTTATAATAGCTATAATTTGGATTTTATAAAATGAACATAATTGTGTAATATTAATTGTTAAAATTACCATAGAATGATATTTTTTGGATTTTTCTAAAAAGAAATATTTTTTGGTGGATACTAGAAAATAAAAAAAAATTATACCCTAGCATTTTTTAATTTATCGAGATCTAAAATTTGATTGAAACTATTATTAAAAGTTTTACAACCATCAAAGTTTTTATGGGAAATAATTATTAATTTAAAAATATTGTGTTGAATATAGAAAACCCAGGTTTAACATTTTGAAAATTATGTACTCTTTAATTCTAATACAATAAAAGTTTCACCTTTTTATTTTAATTATATTTCCACAGTGTAGAATTATATTTTGGAATAATTTTAATGATAAATAACTCTAATTTAGAAAATAATAAACAAACGAATTTCTTATAAATCATCAACATTGATAATTTTATCTTAATCATAATTTAAAAAAAAGTATAATTTTTCTAAAAATGGTTTTTTTGAACAGGTTGCGGAGAAGACCCCTTATAGTAAAAATAATAATATTTTAAACAAGGAGTGGTATCCTTTACATGAGAAAGTGAACCATATTTTAAATGTTCAGAAGAAAAATTGCCCAAAGGCCTAGTGTCCTGAAGCCACAACGGGTCGAAGACTAATATAGTATGTCTAATTCCAATCGTACCACATGAATCACATAAAATATTACCAAAAGTTCCAAAATCCTAAAGATTAAGAACATTTCCAGAAGTTCATCAAAAATAAAGGGAACCCCTTTCCAAATGGCACTGCCTAAAGCTTAGCCACCACGAATCCTTAATGTAATCACCCAATTGTTTATACCACACCTGCCTCATTTATCATCGACACCATTAACAAATTCAACCATCGAGGATGCCATCCAAAGATTTTGTCACGTAACCCAATGAAAATGTTTCCCTCTACAAGATACATATCCATTCACCAAGTATCCTAAAAGATTATATCTTCCTACCACGTGATTCCTATGAACAGACATGTGGCATCACCTTGACATAGAGACAATAACCACACTTATCGCCACTAAGATTATTGCACCTCGATGTGCACGTAATAAACTAGAGATAATGAACACCAATAGAATGTGTGAGGGAAAAACACAGAGAGTACCGACATATCCATAGTCAAAAGACCACCACCACATACCTGGATTCCCAAAATAAAACCATCTAGAACATCATTGGCAAGTCTGAATCTTGATCTGGCTTTAGGGTTGAAGCAATATTCATCCCCTCTGCGACTTCCATGAGAAGAAATTCCATAAGATGTTATTATATGGAAGTTAAATGGCTCAATTAATATCACCATGTCTTCAATCAATATGTGATGGTACTAAAGAGTATATTGAGGAAAAACCCTTTAACTAACAAAGAGATCTCATATAAAGTTGAGAGCCCCCTATATCATCATTTGATCAGTCATTAAATGATTTTTTACACGTAAAGTGCATAAAATTATTTTGTATCACCCTAAGAAATTATATTTTAAAAAATTGATTTTGAATTTTAAATTATTCGGTAAAAATTATGAAATAAGACCCATTATATTTCTATGTATAACATTTAAATCACAAAGGTAAAATTTTTCTACCATAGTAATGGACAAAATTTCTAAAAGTAAAAATTAAAAGAGTAAAATACATTAAAATATGTTAAAATGTAATTTGTGACTTTTTTACCTCACTCGTTCTCTCACTCCTTAATTTTCCATTATTAGATCCACCAGAACTCTTGATAGTGAATTTACTTTTATATTTTCAAAATAACTCCCCTCCTCTAACTTATAAAAGGATACAACATCATCCCTCTTCTCTTAATACCTAATTTTTTTTATATTTGGTGAAAATATTCCTAAATAACTCTTTAATACTTATAGACATGTCGTATAGGTTTTGGTCTTCTCAAAAAGACCACCTCTAAAATCCTTAATCTGATTTTCAAATGAGATCTTCCAAAGAGTAAGTAAAAATTTCAATTAATCCCTTTTATCTTTTTTCATTTATTTCTTCTGATACCATCTCTAATATAATCAATATGTTTTTATATAATTACATAATTATCAAAATTATAATGAATTTTTTTATGCCTATGGGATACCCATTTTCTACCATCCTCTCAACCATTCGTAAAACAAAAATGTCACTTATGTTATGTATAGTCTACCACCTTTGTAAGAGATGTGATATGTTTTTCATAACTACCATTATTGGATATTTTAAATAACACCCCAATACATTATTATTTATTTCCATTTAAATAAATTCAATCTATTTGATATCTTTTGATGCACATAATACCAGGTTTAAATGAAATGTGATAATCAGTCAAAATATTATTTAAAAATGAAAATTATAACCAAGACTTTAAGTTGGTGGGAATGAATATGACAAACTAAATTATGAAAGTTATGATTATATATTTATTTGAACTAAAATAAGAATCATTTGAAGGTAAGAAAATGTTTCATGAAAAATTTTATTTTTTTAAAAGAAATTGGTTTCATCGCTTCTTGTGAACTTATGATAAAATTAGTTTTTGAAACTTCTAGAAAATTTATTCGATAAAATTAAATTATTTTTTTAAATTTTATTATCAAAATTATGTTAGGGTTAATTTCTGGTAGTTTTCTAAAATTTTTCATTTTTCAATAAATAGTGATAATTACTAATTTTTATTGAAAACTACCCTTTTCATTTAATTTTTTAAAAAGGTTAAATAATATTTTAAATTGGTTTTAAATATATTTTATTTAAAATATATTATATTTAATATAATTTTATCATAGTATAACAAATTTGATATTTAATTTTGGTATAAAACAATTTATATTTATTTTAATTTTCACTTTGTAAACCAACTTTTTCATCTCATCTATGGGTAGAATTTTATATTGGATGTTGAAAATTATATGAATTTAATTTATAAAATGGATTAACATTTTATAATTGGAATAATTTATATTATCTAATTAGATAAACTTAATTTTTAACTACTATGAATAGTAAAAATAGAAAAAATTAATTACGGTGATTAAGTTGAAAAACTAATTCACTGCGTGTTAAACTAAAAAGACAAGGATTAAAATGGCCAATAAAAATTTAAAAACCCATTCTATAGCTATTTTTAGACATTAGAACCTCTATGGGTCTCTAGTGAACAATTTTTTATCCTTTTAATTATAAAAAAGTGTGTATAAATGATTCTTTTAAAAAATTCCATGTGTGTCATCTCCCATACATATATAATGTCACACCCTCTCCTCATTCCTTCACACTTCCAAATCCATTTTGTTCGGCTAAGAAGTAAAAAAATAAATTCATTACACTCCTCTCAACATTCTATAGCCTTAGGTTTTATCAAAAATATTTTATATGAAGGATTTTGGTGACAACCTGAAAAGGCCATGTAAAGAAGAGGCAACATTATTAAATGATCATTCTTATCTTATTTCATCTTCCACATAACTAAAATTTTATAAAATCATTGTATTTTTATGAAAAATTTATCTAATATTTACTAAAGAATTATTATTTTAATTTAATAACCTATATATATATATATATCCTCTTCCATCAAATGGGAAATGAAACTGCCGATTGTGTATACAGAGGACTACCACCTCACAAACAGATAGAACCCATTTTCCATCAACACTTCGTATGGTAAGATATGATGTTGGTTTTAATATATATATATATAATATTTATGATATAATTATTTTTTTTTACTATTATATATCATTAACATTCTTACTTCCCTTTCTCTTTAAAACACGATAATGTTACCCATGTGTGCAGTGGACTACTGCCTCCTGAAGTGATGTGATTCATTTTCCAATTAAACTTTACATGGAAGGTAATATGGGTATATTTAATGTTTATATGTGATATATATGAAATTATATCAGTTCTAAAAAAATATTATATCATACACTCCATTACCCATTCACCCATCAAGGGAATGATATCGTCACTTATGCGTATGTACGACCTACCCTCACTACGAAGCGATGCAACTCATTTTTCATTCCCAACATTCTAGAAAAATTATAATAATATATATAATGATTAATATAATACTTATAACATTATTATAATTCTGGGGATTATTTATTAATATCCAATATACCTGAACTAGAACTCTCATGAAAAAACATGCATGGGAAAAAAGGCAATTTACACATGAAATAATTAAAATAATGAAAATTAATTAGAAAATGGGTCATAAATTGTTATAATAGGATCATATGTGATATTATAAATATGATTATTTTTTCGGTATAAATTAATACCATTTTCAAAACCATTATATATTATGAAAACTCAAGTTCAACTAATGTAAATCCTAAGAAAATACATAATATCTCGATTTCCATTTCGTTGATACATATTTATTAATTTATACATATTTAATTTTATGCGTTGTATATACTAAAAATTTTATTTATTTAACATTAATAACTAATTATTAAGAATTATTAATTTTCTATTTCACATTTATTCTTCATGGGTTCATAATTTCAATGTTACCAAACAGAAAAGAAATTATAGTATAATCTCACTATCTTTTATGATTGATTACTTTCTCTTGAGAAAATCACTTTATTATGATCACTTATCATGGTAAAAAAATTTATATTAAATATATACAGTCATGTGAGAATGATATTGTTATTTCATAGACTATATATTATTTTTACCAATAGTTCTTACGTAGAATGTTATTTGATTAACTAAGGAAATATTGATAAATTGGTATCTATTACTCAATACAGATATTTTATGATAAGGAATATTGATTCATGAATTATATATATTATTATATATAATTAGAATGATTTTTACATGTATTTATAGGTGTTTACCAATTATAGATATCTCATTGATGCATCAGTATGCCTCATGAGGCAAATCAGTTGTCCAAATCTGGTGGGGTTTACCCATAATTTTAAACTGTCTTCTGAAACACCTTAAAAGTAGAGGTATTATGAATCTTGGGATAATTATTTCAATAATTAAGGATTTAATTCATTTAAAATTCAGTTATTATTATTATCAATGATATTTTCTTGATGAAATTATCTCTGGTGTTGTTTCATTCAATGTTTATTGATTAAATGTCATGTGTTTTCTATTGTTTACCTTGTCATGTTGACTATGACATATCCAAGTATAATATTAAAGATATTGTTTAAAATTAATATATATTATGTTATTTACCTTATTATATGGATCATTATTTTTTATTCATTGTAGATTCTGTTTTATGTAACCCTTAGTGAGTATTTGATCTCACCCTTCTTTTTTTTCCTTTCCCCAATATATGAAAAAAAAACATTAGAATGACTGCAATGATGCCAAATGATTTCCACTAATAATATTTTAATTTTATTTTCCTATGTAATATTAATATAATGTATGTATTTGGATCAAAAAAAAACTTCTAAAATAATCACTCCTTATATATTTTATCCCTTATATCTATGATAATCTAATAATGTGGGAACTGGATTTGGGTTACTAGAGTTAGGGACGTTATATTTTTTATCATTGGAAGTTTATTCAAAACCTTAGGAACTAGATTAAGGAAAAAATAGAATAGTTAATTTAACCCAATGATATACTTTGAGGATAATTATAGAGTAACATCCTAAAGTATTGTAAAGTAAGAGATTATGTGTTTTTCCAAGAAATACATCATTATCTGGATACTATAAATGGGAATTATTCTGGAATAGATGTATGTAGGGGTAATAATAGCAGAAAGAGTGCATTGGGATTTGACCTGATCCTTACCTAGTTCATGAAAATATGCATTATTTGGTACCATGTTTGACACTCATGGGGGGTATGAGTAAGATAATTCACATTTTCTTTATAAAAATTTATAACAGATTTGAAAATAAATATATCCACAAGGAAACTATGTTTATAATTCCAAGATTAGAGATTCATAAATTATTTTAATTTATGTTTATCTTTAAACCATATTTAGAATTATAAATTAAGATTTAAATTCATAATTTTATTATCTAATATAGTATACATTTTTAAAAAGAGTTCTTTGATGGAATAAGGGTATCAATACTAATGTACAATGTAGATATTTCTATAATGAGATAGACAATATAACTGGTATTGGAATTGTGAAAATCATGGATATATTAAGGTATTATAGTCATTTTATGATAAATAAACTTTTCAATGTGGAGAAACCTATTCCACAAAAAGATTATCGTATGTTGGATCACTTAATGCAATAGAATCCCCCAAAAGTCTGTGGTAACACTAATACAATGGTAGATGATAAATGGATTTAGTCTCTAGAGAATATATTAATTCCCTTGGGATGCGATGAAAAGTAAAAGGTAACCATTGTAGTCTATTGTCTCTAAGGTGATACTGATAAATGGTGAGCATTAATCTAGAATACAATGGAAAAATAGTAAATAGAACTCATTGAATGGAAATAATTTAAGGATAAATTCTTCAACAAAAATTTCAATCATGAAAAATGAACTAAAATGAATATGACGTTCATTAGCTTAATAAAAAAAGAATAATAAAGTGTTTCTAAGTATAAGGAAACCTTTACAATGATATCTAGTTATGTTACAGATTACATTTGCAACAAATAATTAAAGATCAAAATTTTTTTAGGGGATTAAGGTATGTCTATGAAGGGAGATGGTCTCTCGAACCTTTTATTCATATGATGAAGTAGTTTTATGTTCTATAAAAATAGAGAACTAATTGTCTAGATCTATCATATTCAAGGGAAATCAAGAAAATAATAAGTCGAATGAGAACCATGAAAGTTAAAATATATCAAAGAAGAAGAAAATAACCAATAATTTTACATGTTGTGAGATGTGTATAATGAATCATCATGGTAAATTATTAAAGGGCACATTAGTTTATTATAATAGTGGAGATATAGTTAATCGGGATAAAGAATTTAAATAGTAGAATAAAGACATTGTTATTTTATGTTTCAAATATAAGGATATGGGTCACTACTCAAATGAATTCCCCAATCATCAAGTAATAAATAATGGTAGAGGGAAAGGGGAGAATTCCAAGCATATATGATCACTATATAAGAGGTGTAAGTACCCAATTATGTGCTTGTAGTTAATTTAATCATTTATTAATAAATAGATAATTATTTATTTGATTCTGGATCCTCTCACTCTTGTATATCATCCATGTTTTCCAATAAAATTATATATTTCCCTATAAATTTGAGGATGTAGTTGTTAGTAAATACTCTAATTGAAAGCCACACTGCAACAAGGATGTGTAAGGAGGACACCATTATTACACATAAACAATCATTATTTATATATCTTATTATCATACCAATGGTTTAATTTGATATAATCATTTATATAGATTGTATTTTAAAATTATTATTGAAGAATTTATTGAAAGTATAAATAAATTCTGATTCGTAGTAGAGATGTAAAATTCAATATCTTTAGATTAGAGCCATCATAATTAGAGACATGTCAAGAGCCATCCTAAGTACCTTTATAGAACATGATTTTGGGGAAGAAGAGAAGAAAAAGATATTGGGATAAAAAAGGTAATAATAAAATATATTATTTACCTATTATATATGAATACATTGATGTATTTTTTAATTAATTACCTAGACATCCACCATATTGTGATGTTGAGTTTTTATTGATTTAGACCTTGATATAAGACCAATATTAAAGACTCCATATAGAATAGCCATTGTGGAATTATTAGTGTTGAATAAATAAAATAATGAATTTTTTGATGAGAGATTTATTATTTGTATTATTTTACTAAGTGGATCCCATGTTCTCTTTGTTAAGAATAAATATGGATCCATGAGGATGTTCACTAATTATAGAGAAATCGATTCTACTACAAAAAAGAACTAGTATCATCTACCTCTCTTTGATGAATTATTCATTCAACTTCATGGATCCCATTATTTTTAAAAGATTGAACTTTATTCTAGATATCATCAATTGAGAGTAATTAGTGAGTAAATTATGAAGACATATTTATGAAATTGGTATGGACATTATATGATTATATTAATATCATTTGGATTGACTAACACACCCTATTTTTTATGTATCTAATAAAAATTGTATTAAGGAATATCTTGTTGATTTTCTTGTGGTATTAATTAATGATATCTTGGAGTATTATAAAAAAAATGAGGACCACAATATTCACTTATATATCATTCTTGAGACTCTTGGGATTAATAAGATATATGATAAATTTAGTAATTTTGATTTATGGATTCAATTATTTTATCTTCTAGGCATTATTGTTTCCAAGGATAGAATATCAGTGGACCCTGTGAATACAAAATTATTGAGAGAATGGACTACACCAAAGAAAATTACTAAGTTATGTTTTTTAAATGGTTTGAAATGATACTATAGATTATTCATTTGGAATTTTTCCTGATTGGATAACCTGTTAACTATGCTTACATGTAAAGGGGTTAAGATCATTTGGTCAAAGTAATGTGAAAAATATAATGATGAAATTAAGATGAGATTGTTCAATACTCTAATTTTGACTCTACCATCTGGAAATGATGTGTTTGTGGAATATAGTGATGCATTGAATAAGGGACAAGGGTCTTTACTAATGAAAATGATAAGGTTATTTTATATATGTCAAGGCAATTGAAGACCCATGACCAGAACTATCCAACCCATGAACTTGAGAAGGAATATGTAATTTTTTCCATGAAGATATAAAGGCATTATCTCTATGTTGAATGTTGTGAGATATACACGGATCATAAAACCCAAAAATTCATCATTTCACAAAAATATATTAATAAAATTTAAATATTATGCCCTGACATACTTATGGATTTTGATTGCTCGATACACATCCACCCTAGGAAAAAAAAGTTAGTGGATTCATTGAGTAGGAATGGTCCTACAGTTTTGACCCAAATGTGTATTGAGAGGGATCCTATTTTCATCGATCTAATAAATATAGATATGTTGATATTTATGTAATAATAGACATCATTTTAAATGAAAATAAAATCATATTTAATATTAAAAAATATTCTCAATCTGATTATGAGAACATTTAGAAGAAAATTAACGTTGTGAATTATGGGAAATTAAAATAATTTATTTTTGAATATGGTGTTCTAAAATTAGGAAAGATATTATGTGTTCCATCTATATAAGAGATAAAAATAGAATTTTAGGCTGATTCTCACTACTCAAATTTCTCTATACACCATAGTATCATAAATATATTTATGGATATGAGGGACCACTTCTGTGGGATTACATAAAGAAGGAAACTGTAGATTATGTGTCCAGATGTTCCATTTTTTAATACTTGAAAGATTTGAGATATAAACCTAGATGAGTCGTGTAACCTACTCCTATTGCTATGTAGAAATAGGATGTAATTACAATGTAATTTGTCACAATACTACCAAAGACTCTTAAAAATAATGACACTATATTGATTATTATTGATCCCTTAAAGAAATATACATATTTCCTCGCCACAATGGATTATTTTAATCTTGATTTCCTTGAAAGTATCAATATTAATGAATTTTAAAGTCTTCATGGTGAACCATGTTTTATCATATCTCATCATGATCCCCATTTTATGTCAAAATTCTAGAAGAGTATTCAGAAAAATCTGGATATTGATCTTTATTTAATCACTTCCTACCATACTCAAAATGATGGATAGTATGAAAGGAATATTCAAACAATTGAATAATTTTTGAGGTCATAATCACTTGACATTCAAGGTATGTGAGATCAATATTTTCATTTGGTAGAGTTTTCATATAAAAATAGATTTTATTAATGTATTAAAATTGAACAGTATTAATAATTTTATCGAAAGATGTGTCATAATCCAACTTCTTTGGATGAATTTGGTGAAATGAATCATGTGGACCCAACAATTGTTGAGAACAAAAAACTAAGGTAAAGGTTATTAATTATCATATTTAAGAATCTAAATATAGAAAAAATTGTTTTTCTAGAAACCATAGGAAGTATTTAGAAGTCTACATGGGAGATCATGTTTTTTAGAGAGTATCTCCAAGGAAAGGTGTAACAAGGTTGGTGAAGAAAGAAAAATTGGTCCCCAAATATATAATACCATTTAAAATCATTTAAATAATTTGATATTTTTCTTATCTTTTGTAAATTCCCCCCAAGTATCTCAAAATTACGTGATGTATTTCATATGTCATAGTTAGGTAAGAACATGTGAGACCCAACGCATGTGCTCAACAATGATAAAATAGAATTAGAATATGATATATCTAAATATAAATAACCTATTTAGATTATTTATAGTATTATGTATTAATAAATTGGATTTTTCAATTTGTTATGTTTCTTTGTACAAATCATAAAAAGTGGGAGCCAACAATGAAAAAAGAAGATATTATGAAGAATAAATACCCTCATATTTTTATAAGGAAATGTAAATAAAATTTAAAGGACGAATTTTTTTTATGAGGGAATAATGTAAAACCTTATGACATTATGATATATTTCCTTTTAAATAAATTATATCTCTTTAATAGCTTGTGATGTACACAACACTGAGTATAAATGACACATGATACTCAAAAAAAGATTATTTAAACATGACCATTATAACCTATTAATTAAGATAGAAGGTGTGAATATAATTTACTAAATAATTAAAATTATATTCATCTATTTATTATTAATAAAATAAGAATCATTTGAAAGAAAGAAAAAATGTTTTCTAAAAACGTATATTACTTTCAAAGAAAATTATTTTGTCGCTTCTTACACACTTTAGATAAAATTAATTTTTGAAGAACATAAAAAATTTATTTGATAAAATAAAATTAATTTTTTAAATAATTATTCAAAAAATATCCTAGGATGAATTTTTTTTATTTTTTTAAAATATTTCAATTTTTTAATGAATACTGAAAAACTGATTTTTATTGAAAACTATCTTTTATTTTAAATAATTTTAAAAATTGAATTGTATTTTAAATTTTATTTAAAGTAATATTACTGAATTTGTATTATAATTAACAAAATTTATATCCATGTAATCAATTTAATGTCAAAGTTTCATATTAAAACCATATGTACATGTGATAATTTTCTCTTTGGAAATCTGATTTTTTGTTGCATCTGTTTGTTTAAATTGAAATTGGATTCTAAAACATTTTTTAATTGAATTTGAAAAAGTAAATCAAAAATTTGGAATCATAATAATTTAAATTGTTTAATAATTTCAACTTTATTTTTGACTATTATGAATATTAAAATTAGTATAAATTAATTATTGCAGTTAAGGTAAAAAAAGTATTTTCTGGGGGTCAAACTAAAAAGATAAGTGTTAAAATGACCAAGGCATTTTCCAAAACCTATTTTATGGATATATTTATAATATACCAACATTTAATGTCCATTTTATGACTATAAATATATCCTAGTAAGGCTTTTGGTGAAAACCTAAAGTGGTGGTCTGAAGAAGAGGTAGCATTCTAAAACAAGCATTTTTATCTTATTTATTCTTACACCTCATTAAAATTTTATTCATTAATTATAATATAGAAATAATAGTATCTAAAGTATAATGAGATTATATTATTTCAATTTAATAACCAATATTAATATTCTATTCTATCAAATGTGAAACAAAACTATTGATCATGTGTGTCGAAGACCACCACCACATGAAATGATAAACTTGTTTTCCATCAAAACCTATAATAGTTGAATATAATTTTGGGTTTAATTTATATATATATATAAATTATGATATAAATAAACTTATGGAGTTGTAATAGAACTTATAATCTCTTACTTTACATTCTGTTTAAAATACAATAATGTCGCTTGTGTGTACATGGGGCTACCGCCTCCTAAAGCGATGTGATTCGTTTCGTCACATATTATTTACAATGAAGGTAATAATGATATTTTTAATGACAATATGTGATATATATGACATGAAATAACTTATAAAAAATTAATATATCATATAATCCCTTATAATTTCATCCATTAAGTTAAGGATATCATCTCTCGTGTATAGGTATAGCCTACAATCTCCACAAAGTGACGCAACTCATTTTTCATAACCAACATTCATTAATGGTTCTAATAATATATGTAATGAGTAAATATTTTATTTATAACACTATTTTTATTATCTATATGTTTTATTTACATTATATGTACATGAACTATAACTCTCATGATAAAAAACTCACGATCAAATTAAGAAATTAACACAAAAAACAATGAAAATAATGAAATATTATTAATAAATGGATGGTAAATTATTTTAAGAGGTTCATATATGATATTATAAATATGATTATGGTTATAGTGTAAATTGATAAAATTATTAAAACCATTATATAGAATTTTGAATAATTTTTACTAAAGGAAATTGTGAGGTAATGGATTTTATCTCAATTTCCATTATATGGAGACATATTCATTAATATGATCCTATTCACATTTATGTGGTGTATATGCTTACCCATTGATGTATTTAACATTACTAACAATTTATTTATGATTATTAATGTTTATTTTTTGGATTATTGTTTATGGTGTTACAATTTAAAAGTTCCCAAATATGTGAAAAAATTGTTGTACAATATCACATTCTTTTGTGATTGTTTAATTTATCTTCAAATAATAACATTATTGAGATCATTTTTCATTGTAAACATCATTTTCCATAAATATAAATACTCTCATATGATGGATAATATTATTTCGAAAATTGAATTCAATTTTTACAATCTGTGTTTACATTAAATGTTATTTGATTAACTGGTGGAATATTGATAAATCTATATCCTATACTAAATATAGAAATTTGATGATAAGAAATATTGATCCATGAATTAAATTGATTATATTTCATATGTGGAATGATTTTGGCATGCATTTATTGGTGGTTACCAGTTATATATGGCACCAAGATGTATAGATATCTCTCATTAGACAAATCAGTTGGCCAAATCTGATGTTTTTTACACGTAGTTTCAAACTATCTTATGAATGGTCTTGAATGTAGTGGTATCATGAGTCCTGAGAACATTAAATCTAATAATTAATCATTTATTTCATTTATAATATATTTATTATTATTATACATAATATTTTCCCAATGTGATTATCTCTGGAAGTATTTCATTGTCAGATTTTTGATTAAAAGGCATGGGTTTTTAGTTATTTACCATTCCATATTAATTATTCCTTTTTTAATTATGATAGTAAATTAATTTATTAAATTTAATGTGTGTTCAGATATTTATTTTTCTATATTGATTATTCTTTACTGAATCATTATTTCTTCTATTGTATTTAACCCTTAATAAGCATTTGGGTCCACCGTTATTTTGTTTACTTTCCCATGGATATGATGAAAAAATCATGGAATGAGTTCATGGATTCCAATTGAATTTCATTATGATTTTTTTTATTTCATTTTTTTATATAAAACGGGTATCATGTTTATATCAGGTTCTCCAAATCTTCTAAACTGATCGGTCCTTTAGTATTTAACCCCTGTTATATATGCCAATGTGGTAGAGGATGCACCAGCTCTATGTTACTAGAGTCAGGGTCGTTATAAATTAAATGGGGTTTAATAAGTAAAAAATATTATTTTATTATTATTATTATTCTAATAATATAAATCAGTTATAATATTCTTTCAATTCAATCTATAACGATAACATCATATGAGTGTATGTGAAGACTACCACCTCTATAAAGTGGCATATTTTATTTTCCATATCCTTTATATTTTATTATTTATATAAATTTATTTAAAAATGATTTAAAAACATTAAAACATATAAATAATATAATTATTCTTCTATAATAATTTTATAATTTCAAAATAATCACATTTTAAACCAAACTCACTCATATATTATAACAAGTTCTTGTTTAGGTTGTTTTATAGACCTACGTAACCAATTCTATAAATTTCTATCATGGAAGAATATGGAAAAATAAATACTGATATTATTATACATAAATGAGTAAATAAATTTTTTAAAAGGTTATTAAAATTCTATATTGAAATTTATCTTATTAATATAACCACATTTTTGTCAAACAAAGATTTAGCGAAACATGGTCGTCGCTGACATCATACCCACAAATCATAACTAAAACTGTCATGAGATGTAGATGTTAATTTATAAATAATTATGGACCATTAATTTAATTACCATAAATAATCTATAAATGATTAAATTTTTATCAAATAAATGGGATGAACACATACACTTTAAATAATGTGCAAAAAACTCAAAATCCTAACTTCTGATGGAAAAAAACTATATCCAACTAAAAACCATACAATAAATGATTATAAATTAAGAGAATACATTGTAATATATATGAATAAGGTATTAAATAAATTATTATATATATGTTTTTTTATACATGAATTTAGAGTGGGTTCAATTAAACATGAATAAAAGGTAATTTTTTTTTATTAACTCAATATCATTTTGTTCAGTTTTAATGATTATTTTTAAACTTCAATTTATATTTTGGGTTCATTATACCCTAATATATTAATGTTTTCTATTTCCTATTTTTTTAGGTATTAACATTTCTATCTTATAAACTCTAGTTATAATTAATATTACATTAAAAATATGATTTCTATAAAAGGTTTTTGTTAACTAAACATTTTTTATAAGTAAGAATGATTCCTATTTGATTATGGATTTACAAGATTATTTTATTATTTTATATTAGGATAATATTGTTAAATTCCTCCACCTTTTCTAGGGATTTACATTGAAGTATTTATTTATTCATAAAATTTTATGTTGTTAAGTCTAATTATCATCCTCTCCAAATGATCTCTTTTTCTTATAGGTCCATATTTACTCTTCCCACGAATATTCCCCATCATAATTTTGAAATAAAAATATTTTTTATTTATAGATATCTACAAAATATCTTTAAATATTTTAAAATGGATGATTTATCAAACTTTTTATGATTTGGGTTAAAATACTGAAAATGTTTTATTTCCTTTACCAAATATACATTTTATCTTCCACTCATAATTTATAAAAAATATATTTATTTCATATCAAGGTTCAATTATTGTATCTTCATTCTAAATAATTTTTGGAAAATCATTTCTAAAATCCTTATTGAAATTTATTTTTAAAATTTACTTGAAACTATACCTTTTTATGAAATTATTAGAAAAGTTCATTTTAAGATATGGATTCCATTTTTGTTTTCATAATAAGAAGATTTTTCTCATATGGGGTTATGATTCATGAATAAACCATTAAATTTTCTTATTAAATATTCCTGTTGGGAGACTCAGTTTTGGAATCAATATATTGTTATCATTATTTCAATCCATGTGATACCAATTGGAATCAATATATAGTCCATTTTATTATTATGGGTTCTCTATGATTTGATGAATCATTTTTTTAAAGTGGCACACATATGTATGGATAATGATGGTTGGTGTCCAATATATCCCTCTAATAAAGTGGTTAAGTATTTTTACATCATGAGATAACAATGTTATGAGGAAATTTTGTTGGTGACAACATAAAGCATGAACATTTTTTTGTTCATAATAGAATGTGTGGACAATTTGTTTGTTCACAACATGATACATGGACATTTTGTTCGTTCAAAATCTTAAGATTTACCAAAAATTATGTTTGTGATTAGTTAATTTTTATACTATTTTTCTATAAAATAAAATATTTTAATTTTATATTCTTGTGAATATACTACATGGATCATGTATATTTTCTATCATTATTAAGTCATGATACATTTTTTTAATTTTAGATTACATGTCTGTCAATCATGAAATATAGAAAAAAATTTCTATTAACTTTTATTTTAATAATATATTTCTCCCCTACACATGTTTTCTCATTTTCTTTTGATCATTCCCTTGATGAGTATCAACTATGAGACTACTACAAGAGAGTATATTATGAATCAATTGTAGAGAAATGTTGCTGAGTGTAGTAATATTTATTTCATAACTTTCTATCCCTAAAAGAAACAAAACATTCCATTCTTATGATCATTTCATTATTGTGATATGTGATGTTTAACATATGTATATAATAAAATATATAGATACATTTAGCTTGGTTCATCTCACTGGATATTAATGCCTCTATATAATGTATGTTTTTTCAAAACTAGAAGTGTGGGTTTGGGGAGCATTTTTTAGTATGATAGAATGGTTTTTTCAGAAAATGTTTTTAGTAATTTTTGGTGATTAAGATGACATAAATTTATCTAAAAGTATTAGAGATATGTATAAGTATACGATAACATCAAAAAATTTTGGTCATGTAAATGTTAAATCATTTTACTTGAAATTAAATCCACTTCAAGATTTTATAAGTGGATGTAGGCTCTAAACATATGTACCTAGGGATAGTAGCCCTGAAAATGGTGTATTTGGTACTTACTCGGTCTTCACTTGGTACATGAAAAATATGCCTCACTACACACCTGATTGGACACTCCATGGAGATATTCATTGGTGATTTAGTTACTCATTATTAACCATTTTAAATTATTTAAATGTATGTTTTTGATGTAGTATATAGCTATTTATGTTAGAAAACATAATTAGAAAATGGGCATAGACAACCTAGTTTAAACATAAGGAATTAAAGGATAATCAACTTATGTCATAGCTGAAATAAGTGTATCATAATTTAAAATGAAGGTGTCATTAGAGAAGGCGTCTTAGGTTTGAGTTTTAATTATATAATTTAATCCCATTATGTTGGATATTATCATAGATTTTTTTTGTTTTATAATGACACATAAATTACATACATTGTTATTACATAAAAATTAAATCATACTTATTACAACACATAACAAAACCATGATAGAACTGTATATGTATAGTGTCTTTAGAAATTGGGAAACATAAACAACTGGTTCATCAATCATCTACATTGTCTCCCATTTATTTCATCATATCTAGAGTCCCTTTTGGAATATCCTACTCCTGACCTGGGGAAAAGAGAACATACAAAGGGTGAGCTCAAATTCTTATTAAGGGAAAACAAAGGAAATATCAATAATATCATATCCATAAGAGCATATCATTTTTAAAATCTTATCCTGCTAAAGAGATCATAATATCATGACATGGGATAAACCAAAATGGTGAAATGTAATCCCAATATTCATAACATAAGACATCAAACTTTGTGTAATACACATATAATCATGGAAAATAATTTCATTTTAGTCAGGACTCATTTCCAAGACCATCATAGCGGAAAAATTCCATTACTGAACTGAGTTCACTCCTCGTTCCAGTCCTATATCACTGAACCGGATTAACAAGCCATTTCAGCCATGTCTATCTCCTGAGATATAAATTTTTACCCAATGAATTGTAGGGAGATATAGGTCCCACCCGTCTTATAATGAAACCATTCTTATGTGCACCACAAAATCATAGATCATACATCATAGAATATCCCATGTAATAAAAATGGGATTCTTAAACATAATGCCATTATAAAATAATCCATATACGATAAAAGGACTCCATAAAAATAATCCCATAATAACATAATCAAATAAATGTAATAATAGGGATAGAAATAGAACCCTATATTATCTTAGATGGAAAATAATTTTGATAAAACACTTCAACTCCATTCTTGAGGAAAATATCGTTTCAACTTCAAAAACAGTTTTCCGTTGTCAACATGTCATACAATTTTGAACTAAAAAAAGTTAATTGAAAATAAACTTGAAAAATTTTAATGGAAGCTTCATACAAATAATGTTATATGAAATCATAA
The DNA here is from genome assembly GCA_963277665.1 of Viscum album. Classification (NCBI taxonomy): domain Eukaryota; kingdom Viridiplantae; phylum Streptophyta; class Magnoliopsida; order Santalales; family Viscaceae; genus Viscum; species Viscum album. The sequence goes on along the minus strand of OY728159.1, from coordinate 593,318,695 downwards.
AAATCCATTCATACTGTATATGTTAAAAAACATTTATCCAATACTTTGGCTGGAAAAGTCAAAAATTATCTTGTACTGAAAATGACAAAAGATTCCTTTCATATCTTTTTCTAAAAATTTACCAATAGGTAAAATTTGATTTAAGAAATTGTAGGAGGATAAAAATAATATTATATATTGAGGAAACATATATGTTGATGATAAATATTCCCCAGTAAATTCTGAAGTATAAACAATCTCGGATAAAAATGAGATTGCGAGATTTTCCCTTACCTTATGTCTGATATACTCTGTATGTATCCAAACCTCTTTTATAATCATTTAAATAATTTCATTGACTTATTCCAGAATCATATACATTTGTATGATGTCACATATGGCCATATTCGTATCTTCTTAATATTTCATTGCTACTTCTTATTTGGGAGTTCATTGCTTTGTGTACTTATGCGTGTTTTGTCGAATAAAATCTTATTAATCTGTTTAGGTTATTGCTACATCATTTATAGAATGTTATTAGTATAATATATATCATATTTATTCATTCAATTATTTTAAATAATCATGGTTTAATGAAGATCATGTAGAATGAATCACATCGCACCATGGAGACAGTAAGATGTACGTACGCACGAGCGACGATATCATTCCCTTAATTATTGAATGGTATTGGAGTGGATGATAGAATATCACAGAATTAAAATCATGTTATAATATTAGTATATAGTTATTCTTTACACCATTATACACATCCAAGTAAGTTAGTGGTGGAAAACAGATTACCCCACGGCGTGGAGATGGTATTTCGTACGTACGCACGCGCGGTGATTTCATTTTCCGTAGGATGGATATAATGTGAAATAAGGTTTTTTCATATTTATAAAAATATATATATATATGAGTGATAATGATGTTATAAATTTATAATGAAACAAATAAATAATAGTAAGTACAAGAAGAAATAAATTTTAATGAATCGGTAAAGGATATTACCTCTTCTTCGACACGCCTCTTCTAAACCTACTCCTAGGGCACTAAAGCTGGTCTTTGAAAAAATCAGGACCTCTAGTATGTTTCTAAGGAAGTGGAGAAGAGAAATGGACCAGGTTTTTCATATTTAGAAAGCTCAAAATGTTGTGAGGAGGAGAGGGAAGAGGTAACCTTTTATAAGAGAGGAGAGGGGCACTTTTGGAAAACTCTAAAATATTAATTTATAATAAACTCAAACCCCACATAAAAACATCCAAAAATGACTAAAATCATAATAAAAAATGATATATGGTTGAAATATCATCAACCAATTATATTTATACATGTTGGGAATTTATTTTAAACCTTATCAACTTGATTTAACCTTATTTATTCTATTTAATTTTATTTGTGGTAACAATATTCTATATTTTAAATTATTATAAATAATTACTAATGTGTTTTGAATTTTCCATAATTGGATACTTTATGACTTTTTAGACCATATATATTTAAATTTATAATTTTAAAATATTTTTTTGATTTTTAAACAAATTTATAATATGTTATTTTTATAAAATAACAATAGTATCAATTTTGACACTATTCACTTATTTGAATTTAAATAAAATCCACACAAGGGATAGATTAGAAAAAATATATTTAATAGATTCTTAAAATATCATATTCATCTATAAAATTTGTTGATAACATTAATTTGTTCATATAATATTTATTATAATATTGTTTAAACCATTTATTTCATATTTCAATCAATAGAATATTTTCTACATAACTATTATGTCACCATTAATGATAATTATTTAATCCCTGAAACTTTTTAATAAATTTACATGATTTATATAATTTTATTATCTTTTTGGATACTATATATATTCAATTTTTTATGAGGTTTATCATTAAAAAAATTATTACATTTATATGATATAAGAGAGTGGCATGTTGTAACTTTCTTTGGTTTTAATAATAATTATATCATTTTCATGGCCAAAGTCCATTAAATGAGTACCTTATAACCCTTAGGTGATATGGGTCTACTTTAATTCATCCAATAGAATTTTTTTAGGTGTTATGGTAATTTTATAATCTTATTTTTACTCTTAATTACCCAATTTACCTTTAATTGTAGTAAATAAAATTTATCGTACTTAATATTCATAATGTCTAAAGATAAAAAAGTGGCCTATTACCATAATATTTACCAACTGATTCAAAATATGGAGTCCATTTTTTCAAATTCAAAACACAAAATTTGTATAATTTAATTTAAAATTAATCCCGCTATTGAGAAAATGGGTTTTAAAAGTTAAAACATTGCAAAAGATTGAAATGTTTTAACCAATGAATTCAATGTAAAATTAATGGAAATGACATAAATTATATTAAATGGTAAATATATATTCTATTTATACTTTAAAACCATTAAATTTTATCATTTAACCATATAAATTATCTTGATGAAAAAAGTTATTTTTAAGAAAACTTTAGAGTATTTTTACTATTCATCAAAATATGAAAGTTATCAGAAAATTATCAAAAATTTATCAAATGTAATTTTTTATATCCTAATTAAAAAATAATAAGATTATTTTGAAAAATTTAACTTATAAACTTTTCAAAAATTATATTTAAAATGGGTGCGCCATCAATAGGCGGTAAAACTTCATTTTTTTTAAAATACTTCTTTTATCCGAAAAAATTGATTTGGATTTCATATCTCATTCTCGAAAATATTAAATATGAATTATAATGTTATAAAAATTAAAATTTGGTTACTACTATTCATAATGGCTAGTTCATAATATTATAATAATATATCATTGTTTTGTGAAAGTGGGTATTACATACAACGCATGCTATCGAGGTTGGTTGCTCTTGCGTGTAACGCAAGCAAAGCCAGTGTTGTGTGTAGTGAAAGATTCCTTCACCATTTCGTATAACATTAGACATAAAAAATATATATATATCATAAAATCTCAGGGTGATGCATGTTTGGTTGCTAATATTATTATGAAAACGAAGTTATGAAATTTATATCCCTAGAAACTCTTAAAGAATCATTCTTTTGTATAAAAAGGTTCGTAGTCTTACATAATATAGAAATTTATATATCTCATTAAAAATAAAAACTAAATTAAATTATATTTTATGGGTTTCGTTAACTATTATATTAGTGATTAATAATTAAATGTGTGAGGTATTAATTTATTTAATGGAGGAGAATGCAAGGCTCCAATATATTACTATTTTTCTTTTCTTTAAAGGAGTCTAATGTATTGGGTTTCTAGACCCATGGACAACACCAAACTAACATGAGTAAAAATATATTAGATGAGTATTAATAAGAAAATTAAATCAATAATAAAACATCTAGTAAATAATAAGATATTACTCAACTCAAATTAATTAAATTTTATGGATAAATAATTAATATGATTTAATATTAAAAAGGTTTGTTCTTTTTAAAATAACTATTTTTATAAATTGTTGTATATTTTATCATAATAACTTAAACTTACCAATTTCAAAATACCATTATTTATTATCTAAAATATTAACATTATTTAAATTAAAAATTGATAGGAAATAATATTAAAAACTGTTAAGGATGTCATTTTTCAATAAAAATAGTTTTTATTTAATTTTTTAACTTTAATTTAAAAATTTATTTTATATATTTCATAATTTAAAGGTTATAAAATAAAAATATTATTTAATTTATAATTACAAATCTATCTTAGGTTGAATTTTTCATATTCTTCTAAAATATTTAATTTTATGTAAAAGTGAAAAATATAATTTTTTTAATACAGTAGCTTTTTTACTTTATCATGATTTAATCATTAATTAAGACTTTTATAAAAAATTAATGAACAGAGATTTTTTACAGAGTAAAATAATTCATTTAAAGTACTATATTTAATATTAAAAACTCATGTTTAAATTTTTAAAACATAAGTGATATTTTATCCTGATAAAAACTATTTTTAATCGTTTTATTTTTCTATTGTTTTCTCAAGGTGTAATTATATTTTGGATTATTATAAATTATATGTAAATATTATAATATTAATTATAAACCAATTAATTTATAATAAATAAAAAATATTGATACCTTTATCATGATCAAAAATTTTATGCAAAAAAATAAACTTTTCTAAGAATAGTTTTTATGAGTTATGTGCTCTCAAATCTGAATGGCTAGGAGGCCTTTTTTTATTCATTTTTGATAATCCCCCTTTTAAGGGTTGAAGGGGAACCCATAAATGGCTTGTAGACTTTGTGACATTACATGACTTATATTACTTAGATTAATTCATTCAGATTGTAACTATTTGGAACTACTCTTCCCCAGCTTCTACATAGTGAAGTCAACTCTCCATCTTTCAGTGGTTGTTCAGCTATGCTTCCCATGGAATCACATGCTAGTCCCAAAAAAATAACTGATAACTCCCATTTTATATATAGGCATTAAAATTAAATTACCTTGGTAAAAATAAATTACCAAGGTAAAAATAAAAAAAATTAAAACCAAAGAATTTTAGAGTGAAAGACTTAAAAAAAAGTTGAAAACAATTGTAAAAATACATGTTTGAGGACTTTTCAACATTAATCCATTCCCAAATACTATATTTTTCATTAAAAAATTCACATGACCATTTAATAATGGCATAAACCTTTATATTTTTTAAAAAAATATAACTCTTCTCCCTTATAAGAAGAGACATCAACACCCCACATCCCCTCAAAACCCAACCACTATGATAAAAAAAAATACTACCAAAATATCCCTCCTGGAAACTTAGTTTATACCAATTATTTCAAACCATTGGTATAGGTAGGGAAACCATTTCTATATCTTATACCGATGATTCTCCAAACCTTTTGGTAGTATGGAATGGTTACAAGCCTATACCAATGGTTATTCATCAACCATTGGTATAAAATGCTGAAACTTATAGTATAACAATAGTTTATTGATAATTGTTAATATATATTTTTACTAACATCTTTTTTACTACTGGTGTATATCATGAACCACAAATTTATACCAATGGTTATATAATTGTTGGTATAGATATTTTCCAATAGTTTATTAATAATCGTTTGTATACATATGGTTTTTCAAAACTATGCCAACAGTTTATTATTAACCGTCAGTATATATATGGTTTTTCAAAACTATACCCATAGTTTAAAAACTGTTGGTATAGTGTTCTTATAGAATTCCATAATGTAGACCCCCCATGACCTCCAACATTTCATACAGCATCATTCCCTCCTTTGCACAAACCTCAAAACATCTACAAAAACACTACAATCCCATATTCATAATTTAAAAAACTAATACAATACCTAAAAATACCCTACAATGAAATGTACATAATTCAAGAAAACCAATGCATACAATAATAAAATAATTTATAATGAATTTATATGTTTACAATTCATTAATATCAAATTATTCATCCTATAATTATGAAAAAACCCCACTAGAAAGAACAACATGCCATTTGAGCTCATATTTTATACATATCCAAGGAAAGTGAAACATTCCGGACACATATATAGTTTCTGAATTTAAATTATAGTACATATTCTTTATATATTTTTATTCTCCTATGGGACTTATATACATTTGTGGAAAAAACTGTTATCATTTGATCATAATCATACAAGATTGTAAAAATAATAAAACTCAAAATAAATGTAAATAGAATAATTTGAAATCAATTAAAACAATATAATATTCCCTTTTAGTCACCATCCAAACACAAACAATGCACCTCAAACCACCTTCCATGCACCTATAGAGGATAATATCCACCAAAACAAGGATTTTATCAACACCAATGTAAATAATGGGGAGAAAGAACACTAGATATACTGGGAAATGAAAATACATCCCTGTTTAAACAACAATTATAGGTAAAAAGGACATATTAATTAACATCAAACTAAATAATTAATTAGTATGTAAAGATGAGATCAATGGAAAAAACAGAGTAACTGAAACTAATGGAGAGTAAAGATGAGTATAATGATATAAATTTACAACATCTTTGATCTAAAATGTGTTTGCTTTGTTTTATGAAGGATATGATTACAATAGTCCAACAAGATGTGAATTTTTGTCCAGGGTAACAGTTTAAATATGTTTTTATTTTTATAAAACAAATATATATTAAATTGTGATATGAAGTGAAGATGTGTTTGATATTACATCCTTTTTGTGATTCTATTATTTATTAAAGATATTAGTATTTAAAACACTTATATGATGTTTTGGAATAGTATTTGATGACAGGTAATGATTTTTATTAACATATTTTAATGATGGGTTGGGATGAAATTGAGTAGAATACTTACTCAAAGATAGATTTACGAAACCATCCATGGATTTATAGATTGATATTTAAAGGAGACGAGACTATAGATAAAACCATCCCATTGTTTTTTTGGATTAAAGAACCTAAAATCTATGTTTACAAACACTTGGATATAGTTTTTATAGCATTTAGGGTGAAGATAATGTGAAGAGGGAGTATATATGCAAGAAAATACTCAACATTTTGTATAGAATATATAAGTGTTCTTAAGAATGGAGTTGAAGAGATTTGTAAGATCTGAAAAATTCCCAAATGTTTTTTTAAGTGGTTTTTACTATTTGATATAGCTTGTATATGGATTAAAGAAGCATTTGAGAAAGATAAAATTATTTTGGGTTGAAATAAAGAGCATAATAAATGTCACTTGCATCTATATAAGGGTATATCTGCAATTTAGTATACTACATAATGGCAAGATAAGACCAGTATAAGGGTATCTTTCACAAGTATAAGGTTAGATCGAAGTTTCATATTTTTTGTGTAAAGGTAAGTAAGTTCCTATGTAAAGGCCATTCATGTCCTATATAAGGTTCAAATATTAAATTCAACACCTATATAAAAGTAAGTTCCAAAAGAATAATTTCTAAAGGGCATAAGGATTTGGTTTATTTTACTTAAATATGATCATGGTCATCATCCAATACTGGGATGTTTTATTCAATCCTTTCTCCATCATGAACACTAGCATTCATGGATGGGTTAAAATTCTTAGTTTGAATTAGATCTTATGGTATCATAATATATTGTTTGATATTGTATTTTGTCTAAGAATTCCCATGAATATGGATAAAACTACGAAAATTGTCATGTCTGGTTAATATGATAGGATATTAGTTCAAAAAGAACTTAATTTGTATTTGGTAGACCATGTTTTTCTTTTAACATCAGAATATGATATTAATTTTCATATTAACCTTCAGAAATTACTTCCATTTTTGTGGATTTTCAGTATATTGGACATCTTTTGGAGAATTACCATATGAATGATATCTTTTCATTTTGTTCTGTTATGTGTTATAGCCATTTTGTAAGCAGGAATCATCAAAAAAGGCAGTGAAATGATGGATCATCCACCTCTCACCATGAGAGGAATAAAAAATATTCCAACTGCTATACATTTTACTGATTCCAAATTTAATGGTAGTTTTCTAGGAAAATTTTTTTGTTATGGTTATACATTATAGGTGAAAAAATTATAGATGAGTGGCACTCTCAAATTTCATCATTAGGGTCCTCACTGTCATATAGAAAGGATAAAAGACACTATAGAAAATCTCTCTGAAATAGAAGGTCTTGAGGCACCTCGGTAAAGAACCTATGATAATTCATAAAAATAGTTGGAATTAGCATCGGGGCTAGTCCTTCACTAAGAAGGGTAGAATAGTAGTATTCTGGATCTAGATTCTCATTGGGATCAGGTAGAGGGGGGGAAATGATCCAAAATACTGACATATATGTTTTTGAATTTGCTGTTGTAGGTTATCTGATATCAAGGTGACCTTTTTGAGGTACTTTATGTCTGACATGGGGATATTGCAAGGTATACATTTCTAATTTATAGAGATTTCATTGGAAACCTGGTTAGAAGAAAACACACTCTCAAAACTGGTCAAATCCATGGGTGAAACATCTTTAATTTCCAAGGATAATTTGTCTATGATTAAATAATAATTTCAAATAATATTTGTTAATAATTAAAAGTTTAATGTTTTTTTTGTATAATTACTCCAGGAATTGAATAATCTATGAAAATTTCTTTATATTTTCAAGGATACATAGCTAGATTTTAATAAAAAAATAGTGTAAAGGATAATAGTTCACTACAGGAGGTTAGCAGTATACACGAGTAACCAGTTCGTAAGATTTGTAGTAACCAGTAAGAGATATTGAATAAATTTATGTATATAAATACTCTCTTAATATAATGTTCATTAATTTTTAAGATAAGTTAAAAAATATATAATCCACTTAAAGTAGACCTCCCTAAATAAATGATAATAGATTTACTTCCACTCTAGTTTTATAGATGATTTTACATCAAAAGGGACTGATTTCGGTGATAAATAAAATGTAATATCATATGGATAACTATCCACATTATGCTCTTGGAATACCTATCCCATGTCCATATTTATTATGGTTGTGGTAAATATGTTTCGATTATATATAAATAATACAATTAAAAAACTGTAAAAATATGGATGTAAAGGATTTTTGGTAAATTTAATGATACATCAAAGTTGTATTTGATATGGTTTATAAATAATAATTACCAAAAATATGTTTAGAATCCTGGTGAAATAACCCATCCTAAAATAAAAAAGGATAACATCTCTATAAGGGATAGAATCCCTAGTGAGGCTAGGGACTCATTTGAGTGAAAATACCATGGTATTATAGAAATTTTTAATAATCTTTAAAACTGTATAAATTCATTCCATATGAAAAAACAATAAATATAGATCATATGACTATATATTTGATTTAAAATAGGATAACACAACCTAAAATGAAAAAGTATAACATCTCCATAGGGGAAAAAATCCATAGTCAGAGAATGGTGAACATTCTTAACTAATGCTTTCAAATTAAAATTTTGTCATACCATGAGTGATAAAGAACTATCTATAATAAAATGAACCTCATCATCCCAAAACCTTCAATGCATATCAAAACTACCTACAATAAATATATAATTTTCTCCCTGAAAAAAATTGAACCACCAAAAATGTAATGCACCTACAATAAAAACATCAAAACATAATTCTCCTGCAATTAGAACTTCCAGTAATCAAAACAACACACAGTAAATAATAAAACTAAATACCCACTTTAGTCAAAACAACAATAAAACATCATCAACCTACAATGAATCCAATAATAAATCTTCACAAAAAAAGCCTACAATGAAACAAATAGATCATCCTTAGATATGAACAGACTAATACAGAAATAATGATAACATAAAAATCAATTGAGGCATTTCTCTAATGATTACAAACATACAAAATACCACACATAAATTCATTCACAAAAAGTCATCAAACATCCAATTTCATAAATATCAGTAAAAAACATAACGGGTCAATCCATACCTCATCACCATCACTATCATCACCATAATCATAATCTTCATCCTCATCCTTATCCTTATCCCTATGTTCATCCCCATCATTATCCCCATCCTCATCCTTGGCCTCATCCTCACCCTTTTCCTCCTCCTCGGCCTCGTCCCCAGCCTTAGCCTCTCCCTCTCCATCATCCTCACCATCACAATTGCTATGAAGGAAATCATCTCGACCACCACTAAGACTACCACCTTGTTCAATATATGATGAAATCATCAACAAAATATATTCATCAAAAGACTCATTGATCACTGGTGGAAGTGATGGATATAAAACATTCATCAGTTTCATAAATTTAGTGCTTTCCCTTTCAACCCATTCATTCACCTATGTGACCCATTTCAGCTTTTTCTAACTATTCCATTACCTTTTCCAAAATTGTGGTACTATAACTAGTACCTGATGTGGTCCAATACCTCTTCCAGACTATACTCTACCCAGGTCGGTTACAAACTCTGCCATAGTGCTCATCTCCCAAAACATTATGTAAGAAATCATTTGGCACATGATTGTTAGATTCCTCAAAATCAAGGGCCTCCAAATAAACCTATTACAAATATAAATATATTATCATGTTGTAAAATAGATATTGAAATTTTAAATCACTAATATAAAACAAAATATATGATTTTGTGTCAGTTCGTTAACCATACATTCATCTTTTTTCATTCATCTTGAGAAAAATCGTTTTTATTGAGGCACATGCCCTTTAATAGTCAAAAAACCTCTCTATAATGACATTGAATTTTGGAAACCATATTTGAAAATAGATTACTAAATATTTATTTAATAACTAAAATCAAATAGATATTAATTTAAAATTAAGATGCAAAGAAAAAAATATAGTTTCACTTAATTATATTTAGTTTAGTTTATTTTAATTTAGTGTGGTTTGGATTGAAAATAAATATCTGTTACTCTACCAAAACATTATAAATTAAATTAATTTTATAGAAAATAATATAATGTGCAAGTCCAAAAGAAAAATTATATGTTATTGTTGTACCTTCTTCCTCTCATGATCTCACATTGTAGTCCTCCCCAAATTGTGGTGGTATTTTCTTTCCTCAATGTTTTTTTATTTTTTCTATTTGATTCCTAAATAATATTAAATAATAAAAAATAATTTAATAATGAAAAACATGAATATTTTCTTTTAAAAACCTCAAATTTTATTAATACCTTGAACTTGGTACCCATCCAAGGAGTAATCATTTGTCGATAATGTTTAATCAGATGATAATCCAAGATAGGTATCACCTATAAATATATTCCAACTCTATTTTGTTATCAAATATATAAATCAGGATTATGGGCTCTATAAATCTCACCTAATTCTATTATACATTCATTCCTCACACCATAACCACCTTGAATATTAAAATGAATCAAGATCCAAAATATTAATTCATATAAATAAAATAATAATATAACATTAAATCCAACAGATTTTTTACCCATATCAGTTCCCAAAAATTTTCCTTTACTTCTGTTGGATAATGTATACATAATAGTAGGTTGATGGGAATGATGTCAGATATTTGGTAAGGATTGCAAAAAAAATATGACAATGTTTCCCTATTTTTTTTATAATTTGGTTTTATTCTTTGTAGTTCATCATCAAATGTGTGTGGGGGTTCCACATCATACACATTTTTGTATGACCATGCTGCCAATTAGTATGTCTAGTTGTTATTGAAGAAAAATAAATATTATATCAATACATTTTATAATGAAAATAATTTATTGCAAAAAAATTATTATAGTCCTATAAATATACATGAAATAGTATGATAAATGGGCATTGTTGGATCCATAGGAACTAAAAGAACATCACCCTGTATAGGTGAAGTAGGTCCTAGTGTATGCTCCATAAGCACAAGCTATGTCAGAGATGGAATCAAAGAAGAATTAATATAGAAGCTCAAATAGAATTAATTATAAGGAAAATAATATGGCATAGATGGTAGTCCAAATTCCTGATATGGATAAGGGGTAGGAATTCTCCTCACATGTAGTAAAGATCGGTGAGGAGGCTCAGATGTAAATGTTGGTGAAAACATGGGTGGCCTAAATATCCTATGTTTCCCTAACAACACTATGGGGCCAGAATGTGTGGTAGATGGTAAATCAGTGGGAGAGGCAGGGTTTAATCAAGTACGTCAAATGGAGCACCTAACTCTCATACCCCCCTTGTACCACCAGTCTATGAACTAGTACCAATAGGGTGATCATCAAATAATTGGTTTGTAATTCATGGATCTTGCATAAAATTTTAAAACAATTTGTATCACATGAAATTATATGTTATTGATATATATATATATATATATATATATATTTTTTAAATAAAATACTCACAAAAGGAACTAGTGGAGGAAATCCTATCTCAGTCATTTGGAAATTATATTCTATTGTCCTTTTTCATCACATCTCCTCAATAGGTTTTATTTCCATCATTTGAAAAAAAATGCAATTAATTAGAAAAGGAGAAGTATTGTGCAACCCAATATATAAAGAATATGAGACATGAATTAAATTTTGGTTAGTTTATTTGTCATGTTTAGAATAGGTATGATATAGTTTTCATCTATTTTTAATTCTATCAAATTAAATTCTGGATAGTTTATTTGTCAATTTATATTTCTCATACGTTAGTTGGTTAATTTTTTTAATATTTATTAGGTCATTTGTTGATTTTTATTTCCATTTTTTAATTTGGTTAAATTATTTATTTTATTACGTAATTTGTTACTTTTTATTTATCTTTGGTAATTTAGTTCATAATCTGGGTTTGGTAATTTCTCAATTTTTTTGTTAGGTCATTATTTTCATTTATTTTTTATTTTCATATCAGTAATTTTAATATGTTCAATTCAATTCCTCCAATTTTTTGTTCTAATTTAATTTCTTCAGTTTTGTTTGGTTTGGGAAGTTTTAATACAATTCAATTAAATATTAGAAAACTCTACTCAAATAAAATTCCAACAAATAAATATTGAAAATTCACATTAAGGTCAATTATGATACAAAATATTTGTAATCATTATTAAATCAATTTTAATGAAACCAACCTTAAAATCCCAAGTCGAACTAAATCAAGATAACTTACAACAACTTGAATTATTCTATATATTTCCCACCACAACATCATATTCCAAGTCCACTATAATAATTGAGCAATTGGAGTCACCATAAGTAATAAATCGGTTTGGGCCAGTAGCAGTAGAGATGGTGTTAATTCCATAATCACTATGATTAGAAACATGTCTTGTAATTACTTCAACAATGACACAAAATTTAGGTTGAAGATGATCTTTGAGATGAAATAATTTTTTCATCATTGATTCTAATACATATGGTTCATTAGTTGAAAGATTTTGCTTCATGTCAATAACACAAAATCCCCAATCATTAATAAATGTGTCATACCTATTCATCAAATCAAACAACATGTATTTCATTATCGTGAGTAAAACATCAGAGTAACAATTCAATATTCTTATTATTACAATAAATCAATAATAATCTATATTTCAAATCGAGGTATACTATCTAGTGCACTGGCATAATTGTCTGTTTTTGGAGTTATCATAACAACATCATGTTGTTTTCTCGTGTTCTTTTCTTGTTCAGGGGTAATAAATCTTTACCCATTGACCACAACTAATTAATTGTCATGAAAAATGGTATTAGGACCAATATAAAAAGCTATTATTTCCTCAATGATAGATTTAGTAAGAAAACTCAATACCTAAAATATAAATGAATATTAATCATATTTAAATATAGATATTATTAATTTATTATAGTAATATTTTTACCTTCAATTTTAACCAAGCATATAACTCTTTTCTAGGAAAATTATCTCTCCTTCTCAAATACAAAGAACAATGATTTCTATATATCATTTCATTATGTTCCTTATTGATAAAAATTGAAATATTTTAACATATATGAAAAATTACATGAGATGAGATAATATTTACATGTTCAATTTACATACTTGATGTACTCATTGAACAAACCATAATTGAACAAAACTGTGTGATGTTTCTTATCCCACACTTTAAAGATTAATGTCATCAATGTATATGATCTTAGGGTTCCACCTATTTGAGGAAGTGATGGAAAATCGGGTTCAATTTTCCTATACTATTCTTCTTCATTTCCCACTATTCTTTTCATTCTTGTAGTAAGACCAAAAAAATACATTGATCAGAAATCAATACATTCTGAAGACAATTAACTTTTCACGATTGAACCTTTATGATGATTCATTTTATAGAAATAATACATCAATGTGTGAGTATTTATTTTTGTTGGATATATCCAATGAAAAGAAACCGGTCCTCCAAGAATTATTTTGGTTGGAATATAGAAATTCAGATGCAGAATGTATATGAAAAATGAAGGGGGAAATATTTTATCTAACTCAAATAAAAATATTGGGGTCTCTACAAATATTTTTTTCCAGATATACTTAGACATAATATTATCATAAATATCTATAAACAAATGGAACAACTGAATAACTAACACCCTTAAATTATTTTGAAAAATATGACGGATTACTATTGGAATTAAATCATGCAAAAAATGTGTTAATTTTAAGTCATCAATGATTTCAAATACAACTCCATTCTGTTGAAATGTTTTCTAAGTCACATGAAAAAACATCTGGATCACTAATATTCTCTTGTACATCAAGAAATAGAATTTTTTTTCTGCATGTTACATCACATAAGAATCACACAAAATTTTCCAATTATGTTCACTCATATATAAAGGATACAATTCTGGTCAGATCACCTAATCTAATGAGTCATGTCGAGATTGTAAATCATATTTTGTCATTCCATTAGAATTTAGAAAAATCATAAGAAACATTTCACATATTTTTTTTCAATGTGAATTATGTCTAAGCAATGACGTAACAAATTATCTGACCAATAAAGAAACTCAAAGAAGACACTCCACTTATTCAAATTTTAAAAGGTTTCAGGGGAATCAGTCTTCCTCTTTCTATATTTCATTTGCCGCTTCTCAAAAGAAAAAAATGAAATATTTAACTTCATTAAGCACATTATTTCTAGATATACGTTGAGGTGGATCATCAGTCTCTATGGTATTGTCAAATCATCGATGATTATTTTTATGGATGGTCCATTCTCATGATTCATCAATGTCCATAAAAATTTAAACTATGATGACATTTAGGTATTATGGAATGTGTATTATTTATACAGATAATTTTTTATATTTTTCTATTCATGATCTATATATATATCATTTAATAAACAGGAAAATCATTGATCATCCACACAAACATGCCAAGCATCTAAAATATGTATTTCGAACATGCATCGTTGGTTCGCACAGACACATCCCAAAGAAGTTTCAATTCTATTATTAAAGGTTTCTTATATACATCTATATCATTATTAAGATCTTAAGGAATAAATATAAGTATAATCATGAAAGTAAAAGTTTATATTATAAAAAACCACGGTTGAAGGTTATCAATGTGTACAAAAATCTGACTATGTTCTCTTTGGAGTAAGCATCTATCCAAATGGATTAAAACTATAACATGAAAAACCCATCCTCACATTATGCATGTCAACTCCAAAATCAAGATAACAAGAATCAAATATCTATTACACAAATCCATCTATAGTGTGATCTAACTAGTAATTATTATTCTTCCTCTTAGAATCTTGCATTCCCATTTTTATTGATATTTCATCAGACATAAAAAGATTTTGAAGTCTGAGGTTCAATGTAAAGTAACAAATTACATTATGTGGCACATGGAAAGGTGTTCCATATTAATTTGGATTCCATTGGTATGTACCACATTTTATACAATAATTTTTTTTAGTATTTTCTTACAATAATAAGCTGCAATCTTTCAGGAAATAATGTATTTTGTTTTTTCAAAATCCAAGTTCCTCACCTAGCTTCCATGTCATATAGTGGTTTGATGGAATATCTACATTATCTAAAGGTATGTCCTTCAAGAAGGTAAGAATTTAATTTATGGTAGTACTATAAATCCCATGCATTGTCTTCCCATGAAATAATCAGATTAAAAATTCCATCTTTTTCATTTTACCACATTTAAAATATTCAAGAGTCGTGGTGGGATCATTCAATTTTTCACCCTATGAACATCATCATTCTCATTAGACACATCATGTTTGCTCATATAAAATTATTCTTGGGTATATATATCTTTTTTATCGTGATGATGAATAAATAGAAACTGTACATATAACAAATTCTCCAATACAATCCTTTAATTTGGATCATCAGCATTTTGAGATTCCATTTTCTCCCCATTGATATACCACACATAGTTGTTGTCATTTTTTAAATCATATTTTTTATATGGTAGATAATTTCTTCATGGCTAAACCAAGGAATTACAACACAATTATAACATATGAAATGTATTTTAAAACTATCTGATGCATTGTCAATTGAAAAATCCAGAAATCACTCTAAATTGTTTTGAAAATCACCTGAGATCCTATTTGTTTCATTTATCCAGATTCTATCCATTAAATATAATAATATTATAATTAATTTTATAAAATCATATCAATAAGAATAAAGTTTAATCGAAAATATATTTAATTAAATGATATATTTTGTAATTATATGAAACCATAATAAACACACTACTCAGTATAAGAATCATAATATAAAAGAAAACAAATTACTATATATAAAACAAAATTCTATAAATATAAATCCATTATGTAAAACTCATTTCTAAATATAACATTGTGATATTATATTAGGTTGGTTTTTTATTTGGATTGGGTCAATGCATTCCTATTATGCTTTTATTAATGATTGTTCAAATCAGTTAATTTTTTATCATTACTATAAAATTTATTTTAGATTTGGTCAATTTAGTTCACATGTCTTAATTATATTTCATTTTGATGTAGTTTAGTGTTATTAAAGCCTACTCATGTCTACTTGGGTCAAATAAAGTCAATTAAATTCAATTCAATTGGTTTGGTTAAGTTGTTTCAATTATGATATAGATAGGATTTGTTAGCTCAATTGGGTTTCAGTGCGTAAAGGGTTGATAGGTTTAGTTCATTTATTTTCAAAACTAGTAAGGTTGGTTTGTTATAATTTTTATACATGTGGTCTGATCAATTCATTTTAATTTATTTTTTTTATTGAGTTACACTAAAAAATAATAAAAAAATTCATCAAAAAATCATATATAGGTGGGATTTTACCCGCTATAGAAAAATACATTCCATTACCCTAAATCAATTAATCAAAAAAGTTGTAACCATGTCTGACACATCATAATGGAAGTTTACATTGGAAATCATAAACCATCCTTAACATATTGATCATTTTATATACATATGGAAACTATAATTTAATAATATATAAATCATATCCATTAAAATAAAATAGTCTGATAATTTTGAAACCAAGCATGGCATAACCAACAAAACTACTCATTGAAACCACAACATTCAATATATACCTTATAAGACCAAATTTTATATTCCTAATAATAAGTCAAAGCCTATCCAAAAAATTATTTATACATTTTGTTTAAAAAGGAAACTATAAGAAAATTTATTTATTATTGTTTTTATTAATATCAATATAACCAAAATAATTTTATTTAAAATGAAAGACGTCAAAAGATGAAATAAATAATTAATGATATGTGTATTATAATTTTTTAATGAAACTACAGCTAAATATATTTAAACTAATCGTATAAAATAAATAAAATCTTAAGATAAAAACATACAATGATTTGAAACATACTAGTCCATAATAAAAAATGGTAACCCATTTAAAAAAATTACAACTAAAATAATTCATTTGGTATAATTTTTGTAATATATTTAGGAACAATTATATTGATGCAATTACATATCCTTGTTTTTAATTCCTACCAAAAAAAATTATTAATTTTTTTAAACTCAATACATATATATATAAATATATCTTATGTAAGTCTAGGAGAATGAGTGAGGATCACATATTAGAGTATAATATGATCATTCATAGCCTTCGCATGGTTTGAGATTGAGTGAGGTTTAGAGTCTATTTTTTTAGAGGAGAGTAAGGGTATTTCTCCTGATGTTGTCACTTACACCTCCTTAATCTATGGAAATTTCAAGATAGCCTGTTGGGAAGAGGTTATAATATTGTTAAATGAGATGAAATATAAAGAGGTTGAGATGAATGTAGTTACCATTAAGGTCTTGGTTTCTTCTTTGTGTAAATATGGAATGGTCGGTGAACTCAAAAAATTATCATGTAAATGATGGTAAGTTGTATTGAACCATCTAACATAACAAAAAATTCACTAATGGGTATATTTTTTGCATGGTGAACTGGATAAGAAACTATGTGATTTTGTGGTTGTAACAGTTTGAGGATTCTTATCTCGTGTATCAAGTTACACCATATAGATTATTTGATTTCTTTAATAGTGGAAGGATAGATCTGGCCATGGGGGTGATGGAGGAAATGAGTAAAAAGGGATGGATTCAAAACACCGTTACATTCAGAACTCCTATAGGGGGATTGTGCCTTTTTGTTGGGCCCTATGATTTTCTTCAACTTTTTCATGAAATAAGAAATCATGGAATAACCCTAGACATTCATATGTATGATACATTCATAAGTGGTTTTTTCAAAATACCTCATTTATATGAGGCTGAGAAATTGTTTAATGGAATTTATAATATTGTATATAGTCCAAATATAGTGATTTAAAATATATTTATTGATGGAATGTGTAGAATAGGAAATATTGAGGCTATAATGAAGTCATTTTTTAACCTCCCTACAAAAAAGATAAAACATGATTGTGTACATATGACATCCTAATTAATGGGATTTGTAAATCAATTTTATTAAATGAATCATATTATTTGATTTAAAAATGGATGGTTGTAACAACATTCCAAATAATAGGACCTTTAATATAATTATCTTTAGAAAAATTCAAAATAATGACATATCACATGTAAAATATCTACTCCATAAAATTATGGATAGAGGATTCTCATTAGATGATTCCATGATTGGAATTTGATATGTCTTGTGTCCATAATGGTACCACAATACATAGTGGGTAAAACTGAAAATACTGCAAGGAAACCAAAAAAACGATAAAAAAAGGTAGAATACATAACTCAGTTTCAACTTAATGGTTTGAAGTGGAAGTAAATAATGACTTGAATCAAGGATGGATCACCAATTGGGAAGAGAAATTATTATACGGGGAGAGCTATGGTTTACGAAAAAATGTAGACATATCGCTTCTGGAGTAAGGAGGTGTGCAGCTGGGTATTTGGTGGTTTCCAATCCCATCGGTTATTAAAAATTGTAAGGTTACCGTGTATCGAATCAAGTTTGTCCCAACAGTTTCCCTAAACTATTGGGATAGGGTGATCTATCCCAATAATTTTATAAAACCATTGGTAACACCCCCTAAACATCTCAATCCCAATGGTTTTATGTAACTGTTATCCTAAGGCCACTTATACCAATGGTTTTTTGAAGCTGTTGGAATAGGGATGTTGTTATAGCTAGGATTTCTAGTAGTGTAACTCTCTAAAAATAACATACACATCTAATATATTTTTTCTTCCCAAAATAACACTTCTTAAATACATTATCCAATTTAAAAAGGATATCATCCAATGAGTAATGTAAAATTCTCAGTTACACCTTTTTCATTTATTTTCCTTTTTTCTACTTCTAACTCTACCAAATATGATTTGCCAATTTTTAAATAGTTACATAAATATCAAAATTAAATTTAAATATTATTATTTGTAGAATATAACCACTCTCTAACTTCCTTCTAAACAATCAAAACATGAAAACATCACTTCTGTAATGTATAGTCAATTACCACCATAAGCAAAGTGATTTATATATCATAACTGACTAACATGGTTGGATTAAATTGGGTATTCAATGAATAAAAAATATATTCAAAAAACTATAAATATTATCAAAATATAAAACAATTTCTAGCTTATTTTTGTTCTACAGGAAATAACAACATCATTTATGCATTTGTGAGGACTACTTCCTCCATTAAGTAACGTATTTTGTTTTCCATCTCTCAAATATTTTTTTTCAAACAAAATGAAATATAATTAAACACATTAAAAAACATAATAATATCCAGATAATTCTGTAATAATTATATTTCTCTAAAATAATCAAATTTTTAACTATACCCACCTAATAATTATAGCACATTCTTGTTTGAGTTTAACCACCTGTATAAGAAATGTTATAAATTTTCAACATATATAACTAAGGGAAATCAAATAAATATATTACTGTACATTAATGAGAAATTTATATTTATTTTAAAATTATAAAAATTTTATATTAATATTTTTCTTATCAATAATAGTACATTTTTATTTAAAAACATACCAAAAATAGTTCATCATATATTTCATCCTCACAAATCATAACAAAAATACTCATGGTATGAATGTAAAAATTTATAAATCATAGTGTAACATAGATTTTTGTACCATAAATAATCTTGTAATTATTAATTTTTTTCAAATATTGAGGATAAATATTAACACTTTAAACCATTCATGAAATAATCCAAATCGCTAACATCCAAAGATGAAAATAAACTATTAAAAAGTAATAAATGTATAATAAATTATTGTTAATTAAGGTTATATATAATGATATATATGAATAAGGTTTGTAAATAAATGATTAATATAGTTATGTTTGTTAAATAGTATGTTAGAGCATGTTCAAATTAGAAGGAATAAAATGTAAGGGTGTTTCTTAACTTAATATCCTTATATTGAGTTATAATGTTTCTTCTTAAAATTAATTATTATATGTTAAATAAAATATACCCTATTATTGTATTTTGAATAATTTAAAAAATTATATGGATTTATATTTCCCATTTATAAAATCCCATTAAAATGATTCTTATTTAAAGTATATGTTTTTTACAAGGGGTTCTCTTTACTCTTTTTATTTTCTAGAGTCATATTGCTTCTTATTTTACTATGGTTAAAAAACATGTTTTTATTATATTTTATTAGGATATTATAATTCATTCCACCCATTGTTTATAATTATATTTATGGATTTATTTATTCAAAAAATTAGATGATGTTTATAATTTTTTTCATCCTCTCAAAATAAGATCTTTTTCTTCTATTTCTATATTCACTCGTCTGGCCAATGTTCTACTTTGTTACTTTGAAATAAAAACATGTTTTAAGTATAGTGTTATTAAAAACAAAATTTAACAATTTCCAAAATGATGATTCATTACACTTTTATGATGTGGGTTTCTAATAAAGGTATTTTATAATATTGAAAAGGGTTTACATCCTTTCCATAATGTACATTTTATCTTACACTCTATATTTTTTAACTTTATATTTTTTAATTTTCAAGGTTCCATTATTGGTAAATCATTCAAAATAATATGTGAATTTTTTTCATATCATTCTTAAAAATGTTTCTTGAAAATGATTTTTAAATATACATTTTTATTAAAAATTTTTAAAATATCATTTTAAGATTTGGATTCCATTTTCCTCTTTATCACCGATATATCTAGTTATTCTGGACTTTTATTTCATGGATCATAATCTAAATTGACTTATTAAATGTTAAATTTGGTTGATTTAACTTTTTTATCAACTGATCAATATCTTTCTTCTATTCTATGTGATATTAATTGGAAAAAATGAATCCAATTTTATTTCCATGGGGCCTTGTGATGTGTTTCATGATTGTCTTCATGTGGAACACATATGTATGGATAATGATGGGTGTGTTACAGAAATTATGAGGTAAAAGAATTAAAAATGATCTATAAAAGAGTAAAAGGGACAAAGGAATGAAAATAAGAGCATGTGAGATAATGAATTATGTGGTTCGGTATATTATTTCACTTCCACGGAGAGGCAGAAATTGAACTATGATCATGAGTATAATTACAACTCAATTTCATTGTTTTTAAACACACAAAAAAACTCTAGATCAAATAATATTATAAATAAGATGATTCAATTATTCCACCAATTTCATTGTATGTATGTTGTACTATAGTGACTAGTGAATGGAAGTCTATGGAGAAAATGTACTATTGTATTTAAAGTATGAGATGCTACAGTTACCAAGATAATGTATACACTACTATAGTTCCCTATCAGTATCAAATATTGCAATATTTTGTATTCATGTTATATGTTTTATAGTTCTAGTTCCAAAATCCTTACTCCACTATTTTCCATTATTGGATTCACTTAACATCTAAATAGTGACTTTACCTTTTACATTATTTTAATTAATCATATCTTCTCCCATTATAAATAATTTATCACTAACCCACATCTCATAACACCCAAATCATATTATATTATACCCTAATATACAAAAATAACTCTATAACAATCTTATATTCATAAAACTAGTTCTTTTATTTCCAAAATATCATCACTCAAATACTAAATCCAGTTTTCAAACGGAAACATCTGAGAAGTATGGTAAAATTATCAATTTCTATTTTTTTCATTTTCTTCCTTTATTTATTCTTATACCCACTATAAATAAAGACGTTAAAGTTTGGAATAATTACTTAAATATCATAATAATACTAAAATTTTATTATGTATATTTTATTACCATTTTCTACCTTCTTCCCAACCATTCTGAAAATGAGAACATCGCTTGTGTTACGTGAAAACTATTCCATCCATAAACAACGAGTTTCATTTTCATAAAAACATTATATGAAAAGTTAAAAGGGTTTTTTAATTTATAAAAAATATATTTATTAAATTACTAATATACTATAAATATAAATTAATTCCAACCTTTTTTATGTTATATGTAAAATGATAACACCACCTGTATTTAAGTGTTGACTTATGACTCTATAAAATGACATACTTCATTTTCAATATCCCAAGTGGTTTTTTAATTTATGTAGCTATTTAAAAATATTATTCAACACTATTAAAATATATAATTAATATCATCTTTATTATTGTAAAATGAAATTATTTAAAAATAATTAATTTCTTTATCATAGTCGTATATCAATTATAGCATCTTATTTTTTTGGATCTCTTTAAACTGTACATGAAAAATGTAATAAATTTATATCATGGGTTAGTATAGAAATAAAAATATTTATATTATTATAAATAAATTTGAAAATAATTTTTTATGGTCCTAGAAATGTTCTAATAGTATTTAGTTTTTTAATAATACAACCTTTTTTCATTAATTTTTACCAAAACTATCTCATCAATAATTTCATTCTAAAAAATATTAAATAAAATTGTCATGTAATGAACATACGAAATTAAATATAATTATGTATGATAAATTATATAAAAATAAATAATCCATGAATTATCAATGTGGAAACAAATCATGAGGATAGAAATCAGCACTTTAAATCATGCATGAAACAATCAAAATTGCTAACATATAATGATGAAAATAAACTATAACCAACTAATAAATAATTATAAATTAATAATTTATAGGGTACTAGATATTAATAAGTTTATAAAATAAATTATTAATACATATATGTTTTTTATATAGTAATTTAGAGCGTGTTTGACAAAGAGGGAATAAAAGGTAAAGGTGTTTCTTAACTCGGTATTATTTCATTAAGTTATGATAAATCTTCTTGTACATAATTATTATGTTCTAGGTACATTATAAATAGTGATTCTATTGTGATTTGATTCCTATATTTATAAATTATTTTCATTTCTCTCTTATAAAATCAATTTAAAATGCTTCATAATTGAAAATATTATTTTTGTGAGAGATTTTTCTTTACTCAACTAGTTTTCTTGAGTCATAATGATTATTTTATTATGGTTTTAAAAGAATTTTTTGTTCTATTATATGAGAGTATTATAATTATTATCCTTCATATTTTATAAGTAAATACATTGATAAATTTATTTCTTTAGGAAAGTTAATGATGTTGTTAATAATTATCATCCTATAAAAATAATCTCTTTTTATTACATAACCATATTCAATATTCCCTAAAATCTTCCCCAGTATTATTTTGAAATCATAATATGTTTTATATTTGTTGATATTAAACATTATCCATTACTACTTATAAAATGATGACTTATCACCCTTTTTATAATATGGGTTTTTAGTGATGTTATTTTTAAATGTTTCAAAGGTTTTATTTCCTTTCTCAAATATACATTTTATATTAAAAATCCACATTTTTAACACTGAATTTATTTATTTTTAACGTTAAATTTTTGGGAATTCATTATAAATATTTTTTCAAAATTGTTTTCGAAGAACCTTCTTGAAATTTTTTTATGAAATTGACTCATAAATATGTCTTATATAATATTTTTATAGAATCTTTTTTTAATATTTGGATGTCATTTCCCACGTTATCACTAGGGGATCTAGATCCTATGGAGTTATGTTTTATGAAAAAACTTATAAATTCCCTTATTAAACGTTAATTTTTGGTGATTTAAGTTTAGTATCAACCAATATATATCTTGATGTAATTCTATATTATAATCATTGGAAAAAATATGAAGCCCATTTTCATTCCTTGTGTTATTTATAATGTAATGAATTATTGTTTCTATATTGAAAAATATGTATTTATATTGATATAAAAGTTCATATATATACCTATAATAAAATTTTTAACTATTTATATCTCATGAGATAATGATGTTGTGTAGACAATTTGATTTTCAGAACATGAATTGTGGGTATTTTTTTATCACAATGGAATGTGTGGACATTTTCTCTCTTCGCAACATGATGTGTGTGCACTTGTTTATTACAATTTTTTGATTTCCCTGTGATTATGATTGTTCTATAGCTCCTTATTAGTATATTGTTCCTTTAAATGACACATTTATGGTCATATTCATGTGATTATGCTCCATGAATCATATATATTATATCACATTATTATACCATGTTACATGTTTATTCATTTGAGATTACATGTTTATCTATCATTACTTAGGGAAAAATATTATTGTTCCATTTTTTTTAATAAGATATTTCTCCCATTATCTTGTTTTCACATATTCCTATGTTTTTAACCTTGATATAATATTGATGAGTTTTTCCCATACAGAGTGTTTGACTTCACAACATTTATATGTATTATTTATGTAGGTTATGCAGATGAGAATAAATTATTAAAATATTGTAATGTAGTCTAGTGTTAATCTATTATGGAGAAATATTCATGATTATTATAAAATATATTGTTTAAGTTTCTAGTCCTCAAAGATACTAAATAATAATATCTTGAGATCAGGTGTTTAAATTGGGACAAAATTTTTAAATTATAACCAATATGTAAAATAAAGTTATGTTTTTTTTTATCTCACTTCATAGTAAAACCCATGTGTAAATTATGTGTTTTCAAATCCTGATATGGGAGTGCAGGTTTACTATGAGTCATTGAGACCCTTGTCTTTAAAATCATTGAACATGAAACATTGACACATCCTGTAAAAACTTGTCAATGTCTTTTTGGGAGATTTGAAAAAACAGAAACCTCTATTTTATTCCATGATGTGAATATTGTGAGAATTTGTTAAGGTACTATAGAAGTTTATAAAATTTATCTTGGACTAAACTTTTGATCAGTAGTTTTTGAACATACTTAAAGACATTGTTTATGGAATACAAAATATTAGGTGCCATATAGACATATCACCATCCACCATCATATGTAAATGACTATTTATCATTCAAAATATGCATTATATTATCATACACAGACTAGTAGAAAAATGGTTTTTAACGTCGGGTTTTTTTTATTTTTGACGTCAGTTTTTAACCGACGTCGAAGTAGCTGACGTAAAAAGTATGAATTTTTACGTCGTTTTTTGTAAACCGACGCGAAAAATGATTAACATTTGTTTTTTGGCGTTGGTTTTGTAAAAAACTGATTCCAAAAAAAATAATTCATATCATTTTTGGCGTAAGTTTTAATAAAAACCGACGCGAAAAATTAAAAAAAATAGTTTTGGTGTCGGTTATTTAAAAAAATGATGTCGTAAATGAAAAACAAAATATTTTTGGCGTCGGTTTTTTTAAACACCGATGCCAAAAATCAAAAAAAAATCTATGTTTTATATCATTTCCTAAGCTTTGATTTGACAGGTTGTGGACCGAAAATGGAGTTACGGTTCAAAAGTTATCGTCGTTAGAAGTTGAACCTATCAAAGTTTTGATTGACATAACTCGTTTCAAAGAAAACATGATAAACATAAATTAAAATCATATACACTAAATGAAATAAAATAATCATAATACATAAAACATATTTCAATGGTTTTAGGGGCTTCCATCGAAACGATATGTTTTTTATCATCATATAACTTGTATTTAGAAATGAGAATGAATCATCATTATAAGAAATCCAATCGAGTTGTTTAGAACTGAAAGATAATAATAATAAAGAAAACAAATGAATAGAATATGTATTGTGTTCAAATTAATGATTGAAGTCTCATTGAAATCATGATTGAATCGAAGATGTTGAAAATGATGAACGACGGAGAAACTTGATATATATATAGTAAACAGAAATATTTTCAATTGCGTTATACGAAAATGTCTGTGAGATTTTAAAAAGTTAAATACACGTTGTGAAAAAAATTGAAATTCTGATCCCGCGTTACTCTTTGGCATCGGTTTTGTTTGAAAACGACGGAAAATAGTATTTAAATTGGTCTTCTGGAGTCGTTTTTTTAGAAAACCGATGCCAAAAATGTCAATCGATATCCTTTTTGGCGTCGGTTCTTAAAAAAACCAACGCAAAAAACTAAAAAAAATATATTTTGGCATCAGTCTTTATGAAAACCGACGCAATAAAAAGTTTTTAAAAAAATCGTTGGCATCGGTTTTTTAACAAATCGAAGATAAAAATTTAAAAAACAATTACTTTTTGCGTCGGTTTTTTTAAAAACCGATGCCAAAAACAAAAAAAAAATTGGCGTCGGTTTTTAAAAAAAACAGACGCGAAAAGTTAAAATATATTTTTGGCATCAGTTTTTATGAAAACCAATGCCAAAAAATTAAAAAAAAATCACAGTGTTTTAGATGTTTCTCTAATATTTGATTTGACTAGTCGTGGAGCAAAAATGGAGTTGCAGATTAAAATTTATGGACGTTGGTAGTTGACATTCTCTATGAGAAGTCTTAAAGAAGTTGAACTTTCAAAGGCCATAACATTTAATCCGTAACTCTATTTTAGCTCCACAACCAGTCAAATCAAAGACTAAGAAATTATCTAAAACACTGTAATTTTTTTTTAAAATTTTTTTTCATCGGTTTTCATAAAAATAGACGCCAAAAATTTATTTTAACTTTCCGCGTCGGTATTTTTAAAAACCGTTGCCAAAAAAATTATTTTTTGTTTTTTGCGTCGTTTTTTAAAAAAAACCGACGCGAAAAAGTAGTTTTTTTTAAAAAAAAATTAGCGTCGGTTTGTTAAAAAACCGACGCCAAAATATATATTTTTTTTGTTTTTTGCATCGGTTTTTTTAAGAATCTATGCCAAAAATTCACCGCAAAAATTATTTACGTCGGTTTATAAGAAACCGACGTCAAACTGGGGATGTTAAAAATCATTTTTCTACTAGTGACATCTTTATTGTATATTTTAATTCATTTTATTCACTCATTGAATTTTATTTTTGAGATTTGTATACTAAAAAATTCGATAGTATTAAAATTAAAATTAAAATTAAAATAATTCTAATATATCAAAAAAATAAATAAAACAACCCCAACATAGTGGTAGCCTTCTTTATTTAATTACCTTTAAACTATGTATTGACATTACTTGAAATATATCTAAAACAATATCGATGATAAGAATTAGGTTCCTAATTTGAGTGTAACTTTAATTTAATAACCTCTATAATTGTATTATAAGGATAAAATATCATGCACACCCCTAGGATTTCTATAATATGCATCTGTGTACATTTTAAGAATCATCCCCATGATTTAGAATTCTCCTTCTCAAAAATCGGTGCATATAAGCATGACCAGATAATGATTTACATCATACAAGGATGCAATGAGCAGAGCACCGATATAATTGTAAGGAATAAAAGTTCCAACCAACTAAATTAATTATTTTAAATAATAAAATTCTATAAAACATGGTTTAAATTCCCAAAATATACTATAAAACATTACATTCAATAAATTAACTTGATTAATATGGAATTCATTCTTAATGATGTAATGTTGATAAATCACCTGATTATTATGAAAAAAATCCCTTTATTAGTGGTGAAACCATATATGTTTCAACCAAGTAACCATACACTTTCTCAATCCCCATTTCTAGATCAATCAAAGACAAACCATATGATTTCATTTATTTGATCAAACTACTATTTTTGTTCCTAGATGAGTGAAACAAGAATGTTGTGATGTTTTCATATTATCTCAGTAATTGTAATAGATATAGACTATGGATCAAGTGTATACTTATCCTAGGATAGGCTTTAGAACACACAAGTCTGCGGTACTTCAAACTTTTATGCCTTTTAATATGTAAATTTTTAATCAAATATTTTTCAAAATTTAAATTTAAATTATAGCACATATTTTTTACACTAAATTTTTTATTTTCCCATTTTGACTCATCAACCATGTATAAAAAATTAAACTCGATATATTATTTCTTAATCACATTTTTCAATGCACATTAACAATAAAACTCACTTTTTCATGTAATGTGTAATCAGTTTAAGTAGACGTGTTACCTAAAATGTCTAATAATTTAGTAAATTGTTTAATGGAATCAGAATCAAAATGTTGTTCATGTGATATTCCCAATACTAATTAAGTCAATAATAAAGGATGGTTGGATACTAGAAAAATAATCCTCTTAAGGATAATTAATCATATCTTTCTCACCAATATCATATCCTAACACATCATCATATATTTCCTCATCATAAAAAATATCATTCATTAAATCTACATAATTAAAAGGTGTGGCTCCCATATCTGTATTAACATTCTCATCACTATTTTTATAATTATAAACACTTGATATTACATATATAACAATATGTGGATCTAGATTCTTGATTAGCAGATTCATATGATAATAGATAAAATTAGATTATTAGAAATGATAGACTTAAAAAGATCTCCAATATGAGGTATTTTTAGTCGTTCATTGTAACTCATTAGTAATAGAAATTTCTATATACAATTCTATTAAATCATGAAAAGATTTTAAACTAAATAAAGATTATTCTTCTATCCAATTCATATGATCAAGTATAAGATACATAATATTACATAGGTAGTTGGCATATTGAAGATGTTGATATATTATTGAATTTATAACATGATCATCCCTCAGTTTTATGTGACTATTATTTCTCAAATTTGATTCCACCAATTTCATACAATGTCAAAAGATTATAAACTCTTTTTAGTTCTAAATTGTATAAAAGATTAATACCATTATAAATTACTACTATTTTGTAGTAAATTTATACGTACATGCTTATTTCTTAACAAAATTTAATTATATATAATTATTCTATGTGATCAAAATCCAAGATTATTTTAATTAGTTCAGGATAAATATATGTGACATGATCTTGATATTTTTTTGATGAGTGGGTATATCATTTTATAATAAATAAACCAAGGATAGGGAGGAAATATCTTCAATCTTTTTTTTGGGCATTAACAACCATTATTCATATTTCTATTATAATGTACATATCCATCATCAAACATTGTTAGCTCTTATGGAACATCCTTTTTTATAATATTATGCACATAAAAGTTATGGGTCTGGGGGGTTTATATACATAAAAATTTACCATGGATGCACAATTCCTTATATTATTATTGAGAGGAATGATATATAGGTCATTAGTAATGAAATTAAATATTATTTTTAAAACTTATATAAAAAATTTCAAAATAATTTCAATATAAAATACCAAATATTCATTAGTCGATCATCTCAAGATCATTCATCATCTATTAATTTACAATTATTATTAGAGAAATTGATATTTTATACATATATTCACAATAAAAATTAATTAAACATTATCATTAAAATTTATAAAATAATAATAATCTATTATATAGAGTGTGTCTGTTTTATCAAGAATTGATAAACCAACCAAAACCAAGGGTAAATATTTGTAAAGATTTATTAGATCAGTTAATTTGGGTTTTTAGGGTCTGTGGTGTATGCATATAGTTTTTAGGGTCTTTTGGGGGTTTATTGTTATTGAAATGATGAAATAGAAAATTAATCACAACACTACATGGAGGTGAAAATTGACATGTGTCCATGAGCGACATTATCAATTTTTAAAGTCTATAAGGGATATAATGTAAATAATATATTATATTTCCATATTAATAATAAGTTCGTAACAATATAAATCATTTTTTTCAAATATCTTGTAAAAATATGTCATTAAACATCATCATCTTTTAAGGAACCTATATTTTTTAAAACGTTACTCACATAATAGTGAGGGGTACCAAGGAATTGTGATACATTAAATTTTTCATAGTCATTCATATCATACATATGATGTAAATGGATGACATGAAAATAATTACAAAAAAATAAAATAAATATTAAAAATTATAATTATAAATAAAAAAAATAGAAGATTAATTGGTTGATCTAACTCATGATCTTTCAATCAACATATTATTATAACCACTGGTAAATTATCTTTTATAATTTATTTACTATTAAAAGTAATTTAATTTGAAAAATTTTCGTTGATATAAATTTATTTAATTATGTAACAACGTTAAAATCATTCATACATTATATTATACAAAACCTTTAATCAAGGTTTTAATTTAAGCATCTAAATAACCAATTTAATAAAAAAACTAACAAATAAATATAATAAATTAACAAAAAACATAGAAACTTAAAAACCATAATCTAAAGAGAGAAATTATACCTTCCCTAAGATAGGAAATAATAATTTGAGAAATAATCCAAATTGAAAAAGCTTCACTATAAATATGAGGGGAATAGAGTGAGTCAAAGGTTGGTCAACCGGTTTATAAAATGGGGTGGTAGGTTGTTTGAACCATGTGCTTGACTTCTATTAAATAACCTAATAGAATGTGAGAATGTGGTTCATTCCTCCAACTAGACATCATCCATGTATGAACCACATTCAAAAAAGTTGGTGGAAACACATTCATTAATGGGGTTCACACAAAATATATAAGAACTACATAGCTTTTGTGATCCTAATTCAAGAATGAATCATTGTTGAAATATATGTATGGTTTTTAAAATCACAATCCCAATCCATTGGAATGGATAGGACTAAAACACCACAATATTTTAGGTTCATTCTATAGATAAAAAATGGTAGCAATAAATTAAAAGTTAATATAATATCATTTCCAGATGGCATAAACTTATACAAAATTAAACCAACAACAGACAAACTATAATGGCATAAAATCATTATGATGCAAGATTAGGAACCAACCAACCATCTTAAATAAATATAATAAGAAAATATCACATTAATAGAAGATAATATTGTACCACACAACTTTACAAAATTTCAAAAGGTCATAAAAGACCCTAAGGTGTTGGAGTGGAACCACCTCAAGCTCCACCCCATCTATCTCCAAAATCAACCTCCCATAAACCGTGACTGCAACATGAAGATGCTCCTCTATAAAAATATGATACTTTCCCTTTACTTGTATCATAATGAAAAAATCAACATACATAATAAGGTTCATATATGGGGGTGAGTATAAAACCTAGTAGGAAGCCCCCTTAAGAATTCCCAAAAAACACAACTAGAATATGAAAAAGTTAACTTAGGTGATATATATGGAACATGGGAGAAAAATATACAAAAAACTAGCAAAAATGATATATAAATATATACATATTCAGTAAAAATAAGTTAGATTAAATTTACCACTCATTTAAAGAACACACAAACCCATGTAAGGCACCACCCACTAACATATATGCCAAGTTACCCATTAAATTTAACACAAATCCAATATTTCCCATGAACATTCAAAACCCATAAGAAATAATTTATACCTCTAGACCCAATCCATTACTTAGTATTATAATGAAATGTTCCTATGATTCAACATGATGATCAAGTTTTAAAAAATAACATCCCAATACACATACACCATTAACATATTCTACCATTTTCAAAACCAATTTTATAAACACAAAATATTATTTCAAACCAAAAACATTATTTATTCATTTTGATAAACATGTTGTCAGTTTCACCCAAAAATAATATTGCCAATTTATAAAAACTATAGATCGAAAAAAATAGTTTTTCCAAATATTTTTATTTTCAAATAATCAATGATTATTAAAATTTGAGAAAACAAATCCTTCTAGTTCTTGGTAAGAGCTTTAGATAGAATCTATATCCAATGTGTTCATCCTAGGAAGTCACACCATTTTCTCATATATTCACGATATAACAAAATTATTATGAAGAATTCATATGAATTTCACATCACAATACATACTAAAAAAAATATTTGGGCATGATATCTCCATTCTAGTTTTCCTACCAAGAGAAAATGAGAATATCATGAAAGAGAATAAGAATGCGAAATCATACCTCTGATTCTAAGTTCTAACTCTCCAAGATTTGATGAGATAAAGTATTTAGGTGAGGATAATCACTATGATATCCCAGATGATCCATGTGGTTTTAATTCATTATAAAAGAGTATAAATATGATGGTTTCATTAAATTAATAAGGTTAATTATATAATTTTAAGAGAAAATAAATTATGTGTATGGTTTGGCTTCAAGACTTACCAATCTAGGTGTCAACCATGGAGGTGTCATGGTACGATATTCAAGCTATATAGTTTATTCATATAGTTTTCTAAACCATGAACTTACAATGAAAATGACCATTGTACACAATTTTTCAATGTCATAAAATTTTTTTATAGTTTACCAAAACAATGTCCCAAATATGTGCAAGACCAAATGATCCCTTTAAGATAGTATATTTACCAAGGGATTCTCTATAGTTTCCTCTAACCATGAACCCTCTAATACACTTCAAAAACCATCATAAACCCTCTATAACCTCCAAAAATGAATCCCAATATTTACATTGATTAAAAATACACCATAAAATACCTCAAATTAGGGAATTATATTCTCCATACCATTGTAATTTTTATCCTCAAAAATCTATATTTTGGAGGATTCTTTCAAAGGATATGGTCATTTATCTAATATATAATTCTATTTTTCTCATGTTTCTTCTAAACGGTTAAATTTTTTCCAAAAAATATACAACAAATATATATCTCTAACATACAAGATCATGTATTTACTTTCTAGAGTATTAATTAGGGTCGGAATGAATGTGGTAACCATCTCAAGAGTAATTTGACCCAACTAATAACATTTTCAAGACTAGGATAATACTTCATCAATTAAAATATTGGAAAATTTTATAAAATTAACTAAATATTAGTGGTAGATTAATGTGATAAGAAACCTAATTAATATTATTATGAATATCAAATGGTTCAATATACTAAGGATCTAATTTCCCTTGTTTACCCAAACAAAAATACATAAGCTAGGGAAAACTCATTAAAATACATTATTTCCCACTTAAAAAGATAAAAGTTGGTAATAATGATCCATATGATATTTATAATAGTTTTGGGAATTTTTCATCCTTTTTCTGATCATATGTATATTTTTCGATGTCTCTTGTACAATACTTGTTCCAACTGGTGACTTTTCTCCAAACTCTATCCAAGAAAGTGGATATGGGAAGGGATATACATATAATGTATCAAATGGATCCATATTTATTGTGGCTTGATAATGATTATTATAATAATTCTATACCAAATAGAAAATGGTCTTCCCATAAAACACCAATGCCTATTACATGAGCTCTAATTATATATTACAAATAACTGAACTGTACTCTCTAACTAGACAACATTTTAAGGATGGTATAAAATTATCACTATCAAATGGGTTATAAGGGATCATTTCAATGACTTAAAAATGTGAGGTAAATATAGGTTCTTGGTCAAATAAAATAGATACTATTACCCCATATAATTTCACGACTTCTAAGATATATATATTTTCTAATTTATTTATTTTTTTAGTCTCCTAGATTGGGATGAAGTTTGGTGACATGGTGAGTTGGTCCACTATCACCCAAATATTTTCATGCTTCAAAATCATTATCAATAGAACAATGAAACGTTCCATGGAAATTTCTTCCCATTTCTATATAGGTATGGGTAAATATTGTAAAATGCTATCTTTCCATTGATGTATAACTTTTAGGTACTGATGATTGATTCATTTAAGGATATACTCATAAACTTTTCACTTCCTAATAAGCCACCAAAACGTGTCTTTCATTGGCTTATAAATGTTCTAAATACCAAGGTGGATAGCCCACATTGAGTGGTGATAAAAAGAAATGATATTTTCCTAGAAAAATGAGGGACTGATGTCTAATATCAAAGCATAAGAATGTATTTAAATCATCTATATATCCATCCATGGATTAAATTCCATTCATGTGTGACCTAATAATAAGGTTGTAAGGATATAAATGTTGGTATTCTCTAACCTTTTTATTCAATTAAATAATAAGGGTGACCTAATAGAAAACCACAACATAATTTTTCTCAGTTAAATCTTTTTTCATGTCCATAATTACTCCCACTATCTATTATTTTTCTAAATATTCTTTGAATACATGGTTATAAGACATAAGAATGAGTACATCACCGATATAAATCACATTATTAATCAATTAAAAGTCAAATATCTTGAGGTAAATGATCCAATGTCACCTCCTTGGATTAAAATTCCATTTTGACTTTATTCTTTTCATGATTATATAATCTATGAATATAGTGAATTTTTTACCAGACAAATAGTGATGCCATATTTTTAATACATAGAACACAATAGCTAATTCCATATCATGTGCTAGATAATTCTTTTAAGGTGACCATCATTTTAATGATCCATAATCTACAATATGATATCCTTTTATTTGGATGCAGCTTAATCCAGTTATAGATGTATAAAAAAACACAATGTATCTTTCTCTATATTTTGGAAAGATGAGTATAATTGTTAAAGTGGAAAGAGCCTTAAGATCCAGAAAATATTCCTAAAATCACTAGATAAATTGAATGGAACACATTTCTCTATCAATATAGATATAGGATAACAAATACATGAGAAATTATAGGTAAAATGATGATACTAACTAGGTAGAATGAGTAATATATCAGAAATATTCTTAGGTGGTTTATAAGAAATGACAGGTTTAATTTTTTCAGGGTCATCCAATTTTCCTTCTTATATATTTAATTCCTAAATAAGTGAAATTATTGACTAAACAAACCAAACACAATGAATTTTTCATATAAATGGTTGTCTCATAATGTTCTCAGTATGATCTCTAAATCTCTTTCATGGTTATATTTAGTATATGAGTACAAATAAAGTAATAAAAAAATACTATAATTAAGGAATCAAGAATCTTATGAATGTTTCTATTCCTTAATTCCATGAAAATCACGAGTTCATTCGTAAGACAAAAGAACATAAACAAGCATTCATAGAGATCGTAGTAGCTTATAAAACATTCTTTTGGAATATCCTCCTTCTTAACACTTAGTTGGTGTTATCTAGATCATATATCAATTTTAGAACCACATAGATTCATTTAAAAAATTAAAAAATCATCAATTCAAGGAAGAATATATCATTTTTTGATCACATCACCATTTAGTTTATGATAATTAACATAAAATCCAAGAGTTTCATACAATTTGATTACAAATAAAACTGTCCCCATGAGATTTACTTAGTCTTATAAAGATCTTACTTCCAATTATTCATGTTTTACATTTAGTTCTTTAACAACCCCAGTTTATGTACATTACCCTTATTTTTTGTATTTTCATTTTCTATAATTATCAGGATATGTTTTTGGAATTTCGAAAAGGTTATGGAGTGTTTTATAAGTGTTTTGGAAGTGTTTCTAGAGGTTCACAGTTTAAGCATTGTTAGTATAAATCATGCACTGTCACTAGAAAATCATGCATGCTTATTTTGGGATTCATTAAGTAGGAACATGATACCAGAATAGTTTTTACCAACTATGAGAATTCCAAAATAAATCATACAAGTAAATATAGTGAGAGAAGAATGATTGTTATGCAGTTTGTTAAACTGTGTGAGGAAACCATATAAGGGGATGTCCTTAAGATAGTATCACCATACAATTGGTGCATGGATTTTCAAATCATGATGTAAAAATCATGAAACTACTTAGGTGATGTCTAGTATCATGCATATGGTTTTTTCATGGTATGAAAAACAATTCATCCTGTCATTCAGACATGTAGTTAATGCTTGGAAATTTGTGTTTAAATTTGGAATAAGGACCAAAAAACATAATTTATCTCATATACTTCTGGGGTCTCAACCTTGTTTTCTCTCCTAGGATCCCTTGGTTATTACCTTTTATCCAAATGAATCTTTAGTATAAATGAAAGGGTGTTTCAGATTAAGAATTGATGATAATTATTTATTATTTAACATTATCCTTAGATTTACTCTTCTCCTCTCTCTCTCTATCACTTGGATCCATGAATCTATTCTGTTATCGATAGATTTAAGTTTTATATTTTGAATATTTATGACATATCATTGGATCTATTTAAGGGAAGGTGTTTTGAACATAGATTAAGATGATCTTAGTATTATTATTTGTTTTTTTCATCTATTAATAGGTGGGTAGGTTATCTCTCAACTTCACATATTCTAGAACTTCATGTATTTGTTTTAACTAAAATATTCATGGATTTTTAATAGAAAACATGTGTTATTTCTTAATGGAAACCATTTTGGTGTATTTTTTTTAGAAATATGATAAAATATATAGATATTGGAAAACCCCATTTGTTTATCATTTTAAAATGATGGTTTTAGAATTATGGTGTTATTTTAATGAAATTTGAATATTTTATGTAAGGTTTGAAAAAGAATATTTATTTTATGTGAAATGTTTTAGCATGTAATTTTGAATAATTTGGATGGTGTGAGTTCATTTTCATTGGATGTTCTCGTGAATACATGGAATTTTATACTAGGGTATGTAGAGACTTTTCACCTTTTAATGACTTGGTGGATTCATGAGAAACCTCTCATGAGTATAGAAATATCTCCTAGAATACAAGTTTTGATATATATGTTCTTCTGAACATAAGAATTATTATAGAAAATTTTAATGAATGATATTGTTCTCATTTATGGTTTTATCACAAGAATTATATGTATGTATTTGTACAAAATGTTTTCCAGATTTTTATTTGTTTTGAATATAATGTTCAAACTAGTTTATATCCTATTTTCATGTGTTGGGAACTATATAGGGATTACCTAATATTTTTATACTCACCCTTTCTTGGGAACTATGTTGTGTTTGGAAGAGTTTTATATTGGGACACAGGGAGTATAAATGTATAGTATTTATATAAAGATTCATCTTGATATTGTAGGAATGACAGGTGGTGTTGAATCTAGAGTTATATGTTATGATTCTCTAGTTGATGAAACTTTGGTTTAATTAGGTTATGTTTTCCTTTTGTTTTTTTGTTTGATGTTATTTTTTATTTTTTTTCACTATAATATTACTATATTTTTTATTTTACTCTTGAGTTTTAATGCTCTTTCATGAATTATATATATGGTTTAAATGTTTTTATTTTTTATACCAAGTTATTAAGTTTTAAATGGAAAATTATCCCCCAATGTTATCCTAAGACCATAAAATTTAACGTCATCCTTTGGTGTATTGTGTATGTCACCTAAGGATAGTGGGACTTTATCTCTTCTTAATAAATTGTGTTGGGGTGGGATGTTGCAAATGGTATTATTCTTTTTATTTTGATATATATCTTAATAATATAACAAGGAGATGAGAATTTTAGATCTTGATATTTATATCTTAAAAAGACATAGAGAATCTTTTTTAAAGTTAATTTAATGTTTCTAGTTTGGTTCTGGTACATAGAAGTTCTATGAAACTTATAGGTTTATTATCATCCCATTGAATTGGTATTCTTTGATGAGTATTTAATATCATGAATTTATAGTCTGATTTCCCACTAGGACTTCATTGTTCATTTTTTATTTTATAATTTTTGTAAAATGATTAAAATGATTGCAGTGGTTTGATTTTGAAAAGAATGGTTATTTCTTCTTGATTTTGATGATATAAAATTTTATAAGCCTTAAGTTTCTATTGAGTGATGAATAAATGGTGTTTCATTTTGTTTGTTGAAAACAAAACTTAGTATATTTCATAAAAACCCAAAATAAGAAATGGTGGAAATTTGGGTTTCACTTAATCCCAAGTGAAACAACAACTTGTTCAGAGTTTTGTTAAATATTTTAATGCTTTTGAGTCTGGATTATGAACAAATAGTCATTATAATATATCATTCCTCTATAATTCGGATTATGTAGATATTTTTAATAGTGATATCATGTAAAAAATTAATATCATTGGGCATATGACCGGAGGGTATACATGTTTATCTATGGGAATGGGTGGGAACTTTAATGATGGGAACAAGAAAAAGAGGGGAACATATTTCCACAGAAGTGAAGCATCCCAAAATTAGTCTTCATGACCAAAATTCATTCTTTAGATAATATTAATCCTAGATAGATCCAATGTGGTTCTACTTATCATAGTAAATGATATTATATGGAATCATCATGATCTTGTCACAACTATAATTAGATGGGGAATATCAAGTGTTATTATCAAAGTGCTCCATGGTCTACTGTTAGAAATGTCTCTCAAGTTTCTTAGAAATATTTTTATTTGACTGGATTGCCTCTCCAATACAACTCTCCTTGTTATAACTATGTGATCTAAGGTGATTCTTGGACCCCCACAACTGCTCAGACAATGCCATCTCAGCAAGTGAAAAGGTTCAAGGGGGTGTAACTAAGAAATTTTATAGTGTGGGTTAGATGATAGTAAAGGATTAATATATTATTTTAATGGTGTGAGGTATAATTATTCTATGTTCAACCCTTATTAAATACATTTTTTATGATTTTGTCTCACTCTTTCATTACTTCTAGCATTGCTGATCATATGGGTTTACAGGTTGAGATGTTTCTATTTTTTTAGAACCATCAAACCCCACTGGGAAAATGAGAGTGTCTAGATTTAATATATATAGTGTGTTTTATAAAAACCAAAGGGTGTGAATTGGTTTAGGATTTCCCTATTATTTAAATGGATATCCGTGAACTGATTTTGGTAATGGATCGGTTGATGACCATCAAGGCCCACATTTAATGTTATGCCCATCAAGTAAGTTTTACATCCTCCAATGGAATCAAGCACATATATAAAAGGATATTTGGATGTTAATAGAATTGGATAATGACATTGGTTACTGTTGGTTTTGATTCTATCTTATCATTTGGTTGTAATTAATTTGGTATCTGTTGAAAAAATCAGACATAGAAATTTTCCAACCATCATTAACTAATTTATGATTGTATTTACTGATAATTTCCATAGATTTACACTTAAAATAGATGTTCAAATTATGATTCAAATCCAAACAATGACCAATATTATTTCACTTTAATATTATAGGATGAAACTAAATGAATTTAAGTAATTTAAATACAAAATATAAAAGTTGGAAACTAAGGATACATAAGAACCTATTTATCTCTATGGGATGCAACCATTCTTTTTGTAAAAAGGCATTCAGAACTCTTAGTTATTGTGTTGATTATCGTAATATCAACCAAGTTATGATAAATAATATTTATCCTTTACCATGAATGTATTATGTTTAAGATTAATTTTGGGGATCTTAGTGGTTCTTCAAAATTGATTTACGATGGGGGTACCACAAACATAAAGTTTAGAAGGAAGATATTAGGAATATAGCCTAAGAGAGATATTATGGTCACTATGAATATGTGTTAATTCTATTTAGTTTTATGAAAGGGGTTTGTGGAACTGATAAAATAGATCTTTCAATAAAATATTGTCTTACTTATAGTGGTGTTTCTTGATGACATTTTAGTTTATTATAGGACCAAGTCTGATCAAGAATAACACTGAAATATAGTGTCATGTATCATATGGTAATATTTTTTTCGATGATTTCAATGTGTTATTTCATGATACAAGAAGTATGTTTCCTTGTTCATGTAATCTTGAAAAGTGTATCTTCTTTGGATCCTAGAAAGTTATAATTTTTTATCTCATTGAAATCATGGGAAAATGTGTTTGGGATATATAGTTTTTGTAGCATAGTAAGATATTACCTATAATTAAATCTATATGATTCATTACTAACCTAATCAGTTATAGCTTTTATAAGATAAGTTTTTTACTTCCAATAAAGTTTTGACTATCATAAATATTCCCAATAGCTTATGGTTCACCATAAATCATCACCAATCCTTACATTATAGGACTAAATACAAGGGTATGTGGTCTATTGTGACGTATGGGACCTGGTTTGGGATTTCTTTTCTCCTAGAGAGAGCTCATGTGGTGTCTTGAGGATCATGATAGTTGTTGGTACCTGGTAAAAAAGGCCAAAAACATGATTTAGAATTTGTTTTTGTAGTATGTTCCTTGAAAACTTGGTTTTATTATCTTTTTTGGGAGAAATTTATTGTGTTTATGTATCACAAAATCGTGAAGCTTAGTTTCTCATAAAAAGATTATAATCCAAGAAAACATAGGAGTTGGTAATATTTGAAGGTTTTTAAATTCAAACCGATGTGTACATTGGAAAAAATGAATTATGGAACAAATTATTTTATATAGAATTAAAATAATAACTTGGATATAGAGTAATAAAATAAATAAAGGCTACTTTTGGTTAGAGAATACATCCATTTGGACTGTGCTAAAATAGATAAATTTGTGGTTTTATTTCTATTTTATTTATATCTGCATTAATTTGATTGTGTTCAGGAAGCTCATGCATCTGATTATGAATTTCTAACCATGCAGACAAAACTCAATTATGGGGAGACCATTTAGGGATATATGATAGATAGGATATCTATAAAACATTTTAGAGATGAGATCATGTTACCTTTTTCCTATCAAGAATAGATTTGTTCTACCTGCCACCATTTAAGATAGTCCATTCATCATGGAATATAGAATACAAACAAATCACTAAAAGAGTAGTTTTAGTGGACATTCATGAAGAGGTATGTGGAATTTTTGGTTTCCTAAAATGCATCAGCTATTAACCAGTCAAGGTGAAACACCAACAACCAATTGTTATGTTATATTAATTACCAATTCCCATGTGGAAATGGGAATAAATATATTTGGATTTTTTCATGGGTATAGAAATAATGATAAGGAATGAGGATTTCATATTGTTGACTATGGATTGGCTCATGAGTCAAGTCACTTCATCCTAATTTATTAATCCCAAATGATGGAGGAATTTTCAAGAATATAAATTCATAAAGCTAAAATATTCATGAAATTTTAGATTCAATTATGTCTGGTTGATACCCAAGGATTATATCTTGGTTTTGGAAGTCCTATAGGAATTTATTAGAAC
Organism: Viscum album; assembly: GCA_963277665.1. NCBI lineage: Eukaryota > Viridiplantae > Streptophyta > Magnoliopsida > Santalales > Viscaceae > Viscum > Viscum album. The sequence goes on along the minus strand of OY728159.1, from coordinate 593,277,407 downwards.
CTAGTTGACCATGTGAATGGTGTATCATCTTCAAACGAATGGTTAGTCTAAGAGGATGATCTATACATTAGAGAATGTGCTTAGAGCATGTGTGATGGATTTTAGAGGCTTGTGAGAGGATCATTTACAATTAGTGGATTAATCATACAATAAAAATTATCATACCTCTATACATATAGCTCCTTTTATAGCATTATATATTTTTTCTTCTCATTGTATACTTTTTTGGGTGGAAGTGGGTGAAAGATCAGTTATGGGGGAATTCAATCATATTTAAGGATCTCACAGTCTATCTAAGAATATTTTATCAGGGGGATACCAACCCTATTGATAGAGGATATCACACACTATAGTAGTATGGGAATAAAAACCATATCTGATATATATAGAAAGTATCTATCACTCAAACCAAATGGGTGAATTTATGAACCTTCTTAGTTATGGTAAAAGGATATTACATCCTTAATCTTTATTCAAGGAGATTTGTTACTCGCTAAGAGTGTACAAAATCCAATCATGATCATTGGTTTCTTGATAGATATGATCATGTTCACTTCACCTTCATTCCCATCATTACCTCTAATAAACTCAAAAGGGATCATTTTTTAAAATTAATTTGAGAAAATGTGGGAGTACACTATGTACACAAGGGGTACTATGTGTATTACCCCAAGTTGAAAACATAGTCATGATTTAATTATTAGTATGTCCTTTGAAAATCCAACTACATAGTGTTTCATTTTATCATATGACACATAGTGTGTTCCACCATTCTTTAGTTTTGTTCAACCAAATGATGAACTGGTTATAGCCCAGGTGTATAAGGTTGTGTAGAACTTACATAATTCTCAAGGAATGAACTCTTATACACATAGAGTAGCATTTCTAGGGTCAAATTTGTTGTGATCCCAACCACATAATCAAGTTATATTTTTTCAAAATAAATCCCTAGAATCACATCAATGGGATACAAATCATGTTTCCTCCCAAACTATAAGTCATGTAGTCATGATTTTTTTTTAAATCTAGATTCCTAATGATGCTTTTCCACTGCCTCCACTATTATCAATATCTCCATAAGAAATCCCAAAATGGTGCTCACTGCTGATCTTTACCTTTCCATAGATCGGATTATGAACATACTTCTCCATAATACATGATCATCTTCATTCCTTATGCCATATGAACATCTTGACTCAAAATATAGTTATTTCTAATCCATTAGTTACCTTCACCAATCATCATTATTCAATATAACTCCAATAATTTTCATCACTACAATAACCAAACAAGTCAATGTGAATATGAAGCTCAATAATGATTTTAACTATATTCATTGTCAAATTGTGACCTATCTAAGGGTATTGATGAACATGAAGAGTTGTGGGGGGAAACAACAAAACCCAAAATTGAATAATTTGAGATAGTTGTCTTTATATCATCCAACTATCATGGTATATAAATTAAAATATAAAAATGGTTATATAATCATTACAATAATGATAGTCTTCAAATTCATAACTCCAAAATAAAAAACATAATTAAACTCATCCTCAGAATGGTCTATTAGAGATTAAATTTTTAGGAAATAATCCATAATCACAATGGTAAAAAAAGTATGGGTAAATCTGAGAAACAAAATACATACCTCAATAGTGGACCAATCTCTAATAAAGAATGATTCTTTGTCAATTTATATTATGAGTTTAATTGACTTTTATTTATAATCAATAATACTTCTCCAATTATTCATCGGTGATTTTATCCTTGGTGAAACTATCTCTATCCCTATTAAATAGTAGGGTTATGAATCTAACCCTAGAGAATTAGAATATGGAGTATTTTATATATCATCACTTGGTTTCAAAATTTTTATTATTCAAAAAATATAATTCTTTATTTTAAATAATTAAATTCCATTATTACCTGTCCACAACTTTGCACCGATAGAATCTTGATTGGAACTAACATTATGTTGTGCCTAGTGTAAACCGCTTATTACCCATATAATTTCATTCTGAGTTTTCCCATAAGAGAATAAATTCAATGAGAAATATAATATTTTAGACATTATTTTTTCCTGTGAGTAAATATATTTAATATTTTTTAGATATCAACATCCGGGATAAAGGATGCCTGAAATTCCATTACAAATCCAAAAATAGCTTCAAAATATTTATTTGAAATATTAAAAGGATTTAGTCATAAAAACCAGAGTCGTTACACTCTCCCACCATTAAATAATTTCATCTAAAAAGTCTAATTTTCTTAAATATGTGTGGGAACTGAACTCGCATTTGGTTTTCCCATTCACATGGTCTCTCCCATAAATTATCATATTGTCAAAGAACATTTGAAGGGGGAGTCACCCACCTAAGTAGGATCTTCTCCTGTAAATATTTTATTACCATTGTGTACTATGAAAATGTGTTTATATCATCAATTTCCAAGTCAACATAGAAAATAATTCATGACAGATCCTGAATGCACCAACATAACTATGACATTTGGAAGACTCCATATAATTTATCCAATTTTACAGGTAAATATATTCTATATAAAACAACTATGATCAAGTGTAGAATATTAAATGGGTCAATGAACCTCTAAGATATATTTTCAACCCATCCAAATCTTTATAAATTTTAATGAGTTGATACCTTTGGGAACATATGGTCTACCTCACTAGAATCCAGAGGCCTATATCATTGGACTATATAGTACTTCTGGTGGATTTTGGATGACCATGTCCCCTATTTGATGATCTCTACTTCTCTCTCATTTCCCACACCAAATTCAGACCATTGAATGTTTCTTCTCCAAACTCTTACCAGCATCGTAGTGAACTACAGGGTCTCCTATAAAGGTCCAAAGTGATTCTATACCAATAATATAATGATATATATTATTTTATGAAAACCCTAATAAGAGTATTTGATCATACAAAATTCAAAAAGAAATGATAACATGAAATCCCATAAAATTTCCTAAATCCCCTAAATAGTTCACTTGGTACAGATATTTTTCTTGGGGGTAGAACGTCATGCTCATCCATAATAGGGTCCTGTAAGACTCTTGAAAACTTCTCCATGGTTGAGATGTGAAATGACCATCACATCCTAATAAATATTTCAATTCAACACCATGTATTTCTATAATCTCATACATGTATAAGAGTCCCAATAATTCCAATAAAATCTTATCTTTAATAGTAAATAACTTGTTTTTTTAGTAAGTCAATCTGTGATCACCCATATAGCATTCTGATCTCCCTTCATCCATGGAAAACCTGTAAAGAAATCCTAGGATATCCCATCCTACTTACATTATTATACCTCAAGGGATTATACTAATACAAATAATACATGGTGTTCATCCTTTACCTGCTAAAATTTCAGGCTTAGATAGATAAACTCTATAACAGTTATCTTCATATATCTCCACCAATACTCTTTCTGAATATCCAAATATATCTTTTCAAATCCTAGATATATCTCTATGGGAGATGTATGTGACTTCATTTCACCACATCTTAAAGCATGACTAGAACCCTAGTCCACCCATAGAAGAGGATGGTATGATCCCCAGTTTCAAAGAATCTATTAGGAGCATGTCTCATGGATATATAGCTTCATAGGAACTTACAATCAATATTTACATGTTGTTCCTCCCTAACATGATATATAAGTGTAGGGGTTATAACCATAAATGAGAGGTATCATACTCATCCCACATCAAAGATGATAACTTCAATGACGCCAACTACTTTGAAACCTAATTGAGATATTGAGAAGGATTTGTCTTATTGAGATTATCGGGCACAGTGTTCCCTTTCGCAGGTGTATAGACTATCTTGAAGTTATTATCCTTTAGAAACTCTAGCCACCACCTCTATCTTAGGTTGATATATCTCTATGTGAATATGTTATTGATATGGTTTTAGTTGAAGTAAACAAATAACACACACCAATTAGGTAGTGTCATTAAGTCTTCAACATAGATAACCTGACCACAGTATCCCAAAGCTGGTGTTTTCTTTATTACATTGGCATAATAAACAAGGAGTCACATCCAGAATGACTAAATAGTTTTAAAGTATTTGTAAAATAAATACATACAAGATTCTCATATTACATTTAAAAACCAAAATTTCAATATTTTTCTTATTTTCAAGAACAACATTATTCCCTATGGTACATCCATGTACATTGATCATAGTATATTTCATGGAATCATGGGAAAAAAATAAGGGTGATCACAAATTCATAGTAAGGTGTAGTTATAGATGAAGGAATCATGAATCAACAAATAATAATCAATATGAAAAGGTAAATAACTAAACACACATTCCATTTAATCAATAAATTGGATGTTATAATTATATAATTAATAACCAATATGGTATGCCAAATAACTAAAAATGAATTACATTTAATGAATATCAGGACTATCATTATTGGATAAGGCATAATCAATATGGAAAAGTAAATAATTGACCACACATTCCACATAATCTATAATATAAGAATAAAATCAATCTATAGATAATATCATTGTGAAAATACCATGGATAATAATAATAGAATTATTAAAGAAGGAAATTTTTAATTATTGGATGTCATGTCTCAAGAATACGATACCTATATCGTTAAGCCCTCTGCTAAGATGGTTTAAAACTACAGTTAAAAACACATTTAATGCTCACTTTCTAGTTGGTATCATGATACTTAATGATGCATTTAGGGGATATCTATAAACCATACCCACCCATATTTTCATTTCTAAGTCATTCCTTACATATTAAATGATTGATTTAAATCATGATTCAATATTCCTTACCTTTAAATATATGTATTGAAAAAATAATATGAATTGTCAATATTTCTCCAATGAATCAAATAAAATTAAAATTAATATATATATACATATATGTATAAATGATATATGGTTTAATAAATAATCATATCCATGAAAAATGATATAGATACATTGGGTAACTTAAATTTCCAATGAACATTGGAAAATGAATATTTTGAGGGAATGTTAATGATTACTAAAATGAATCAAGGAAGTGAATTTCAATGCTATACTTGGTAAAAATAATCATAAACCATACAAAAGAATAATAATGATGGTATAAATACAAAATATCCTCATATGAGTATAACTAAAATAAAGGGATATTATTTTTGATTAATATAAATACCACAAAAAAGTTCTTTAAAACGTTCTTGAGGAAAATATACGTTCCAATTTGAAAGTCACTTTTTAAAAAATAAAATTCCCAAAAAACATTGAAAGTGATTTTATTTGAATATAATTTTTGAATATTATAAATTATTCTTTAATACATTTGGAACCATTATAGCTACAAATTCCATACTCAAGTATGTTGATATAAATATTCCTTTCACATTTTCAGTAAAAGTCTAATGGGCCTTGTTTTGAAAATAGAATGAGGATTCATTCCAAAGAAAAATATAAAAATTAAAAATGGGTAAACATGTATTAAATAAATAATTTTAAAAGTGTCAAAAAAAATTTGGAAAACATTTTTAGAAAACCAGATTTTGGTAGAAATTGGATTTTTGACCGAAAAGCGGAATGAAGTTTCATTTTATTAAAAACATTTTCTCAATTAAATTATGAAAAAAAAGAGTGTAAAAATGGTACTATTAAATTAAAATAACATTAATAACCCAAGTATAAGAAAATTAAATGGTTTTATTATAAAATGGTCAAAAAATTTATTTCAACTAAATTCATGAATAAATAATCTCAATTAGATTGAGATTGTGAAACGAACCCTTAAAATGACCATAATGTTGATGTGATAATTAAACAATGCATATATAATGTGTATCAAATGTAAATATGCATAAAAAATGTAAATAAAATAATATATATTAAAAATTCAATACACAAACAATCTTATAATATCAAAGACAAAGAAGGAGTAATGTAACCTAATAAAATGAAATTGAGTAATAAAACTCATTACCACAAAGTAACTTTTAAGTGAAAACACAATTAGATTAAATATTTCAAATTGAAACATAAAATTAAATGAAATATTAATAATACATGATATTTCATATCAAATGGGATTTTTATACACTATATAATAGAAATTAGAGTCATAAAATTATAGTATGCCTCAATGAATGAAAATTGAGATTAAGACACTTACCCCACACTTCCTTTTGGTTGATCATGATTTAACCTCATGTATAGTAATTTTTAATTTGTTTTTAAATTATTTAATAACCATATTAATATTTATAATACCATATATTATCCTTTAAAAACATGTTATCACCAGTTCATTGATAATGATTCAATATTTTCGTTGTTTCATTTGTCAATTGCCTTGTTTTCTCATTCACGTTTTGTTAGGAAAGATTAGGTTCATTCTCATATTATATAGTTAAATCATATCCAAAATATTAATCATGAAATAAATATATTATTTATATATAAATTATACATTTAATATTAATCAGAAAACAATTTTTGGAGAAATCAAGAACATTATGATCATGGAAAGGTTAGGCCATACGTAAGAATAGGTAATGTTTCAATTTTTCAGTGATCAACATAGAAAGGAGGTAATTAATACATTATCCTTATATAATGATAATAATATCATAAAAAACATATTATTTCTTTAAATATACTTTTATATATCATTCATGTTGTATGTTAATGAAAATATTGTCACATCACTTCGTGAATTAGGTAGTGTGCACGTACACAAATGATGTTATCATTATTAAGTGAGTGAAAATGTAAGAAATAAAATTATATATTATCTTTATAGAACGATAAATATATCATTAAAATCACAATTATGTCTTTTATATCACATATATTAATGAAATTTATCCTTATTACCTTCCATGAAAAGCTTTAGTGAAAAGAGAATCACATTGCTTTGTGAGACGGTAGTCTATCTTACCCATGAGTGACATTATCGTATCCCATACTGAATGGAAAGTAAATAGATATATATGATGTAATGTCTCTATAGGTATAGTTATATTATAAATACAATTTATATATATATATTATACCCATCATCATACCTATCCTTGAGAGGTGGTAATAGAAAAACAAATGACATCAGTTCGTGAGGCGGCAGTCCTCCGTATAATTGATTAATGATTTTGTAAATCATTTGATAAAAGTGGGGATAGTTTTAGGTTGTGAACATAACATAAAAACATATAAGTATATTTATGATACTTAGGTTACTATATCATAATTTTCTAATATTAATTGAGGTAGGTAGAGGATAAAATAATATAACAACGCTCATTGAAGAACAATACCTCTTATTTGGGTAACCTTCTTATGTTTTCAACAAAATCCTTACTTGCATGGATTTATGCCAAAAATAAGGATAATATAAGGAGTGTATTTAATTTTTTATGTGATTTGGATTTGTATTTTATGAAAAAAAAAATGATTTTAATGTATAAATATGAGAGGAGAGGTGTGGCCTTTTATAAGTGAGGTGAGTGGCACCCTTATAATTTATGAAAAGAAAATGGTGTATCCATGTTTTTTACACGAACAAAGGGTAAAAATATGGTATTAAATATAAATATAGTATATAGGGTCAAAATTTGGATATAAAATATATATTATATAAAACATTTGGACATTTAACCCTTATCTTTTTTGTCTAACCAATAGTAAATCCATTTTGACCAAACCCACGGTAAATAATTTTTTTTATTTTTGCAATTCCATTTGGTCAAAAAATAAGTTCAAATTAATATAGGGTATAAATTTTTCTTCTTTCAAATATGGAATCAATTGTTTCAGATTAAATTTAAAAATTAAGTGGAACATTAAATTGATATTTCCAAATTTGGTGGCACATTTATTTTAAAATTAATGCAGTAGTCGTGAAAAGAAAACGGGGTTTTAATGAGAAAATGTTCAAAAGTTTCAAATATTATATATACCAATTAAATATGAAAATTATTAAAATTACCTAAATTGAATAAATATATATATAATTGAACTAATTTTACTTTATAACAAATTAAAAATATAATTTAATTTTATAAATAATATAAATGAAAAGACACTTTTTAATTAATTTTTTTTAATTTTCATAATTTATCAAAAAATGAAACATTTTAAGAAAAATCCCCAAAATTATCTATAAGATAATTTTGATTTTATAATTTAAAAAAATAATTTAATTTAACCAAATAAGTTTTCTATAATTGGTAAAAATTAATTATAAATTACTTGTGTAAAGTTTGACTAAACTACCCATTATAAAGGATACAATTTTTCAGAAAATATTTCACTATCTTATAAGGGATAATTATTTTAGTAATGATAAATAGAAAATAATTATTCTCATAATTTACTTAGTATTATTAATTCCTTAAAACGTAACGTCTAGTTTATAATGGTATAATATATTACAGTTTATTACGACTTGAGGTTTCATGTTTGGCAAACTATCGAAGAGATTGTATTTATTTAAAAAGATATATTTCATAAAGTATTGGGTGTTCTATTTTAATCCAATATTGGTGTTTGATGTAATAAATTCCATTTAAAACAATATTATTATATTAAAATCATTGGTTGATACATTCTTCCCACATTAAAAAAATTTAACCATCTCAATTTAACCTTGATCTTGATAATCATGTGTTTTACATTCGAAATACCATTATTTAATTACCCAAATTATAAAAGGAATAATTAAAAATTCTATTAATAATTTAGAAAATAAAATTTTAATTTCATCTAGATTATCTCATAACTAGGTTTCCAATTATGTGAATGTAGGTGGGAAATGAAAACATGGACTTGGATGAAAATCATAAATAATTATAGAGAGTGATAAAGGTAATTGGTGACAAAAAATTATAATGATCGATGAATGTTACGGAACAAAAAACCATAAATATGTGTTAATTTAAAATACCATCTGATTCATTGGATATGATGGTAATAGGAGAACATTTTAGATTTAATATCCATTTCCAAAAGATGATTATTTCTTTTTCTATCCAAGATTATAAGGAAATATACATACTTGTTATCATTCTATTTGATGAGAATAATTTCATCTTTTGTATATTCTTAAATAAATTTAAAATTCATTTCTTACTCCATTAAATGAATACCCAAAAATAAATTTCTTATGCCCGAAGAAAAAAAAAATAACTTTTAATAGATTTTAATATCCAAATAATAATGAATTTTTTTTTAATCTATCTCTAACTTTTTTACAAAATCAATATGGTCATACCAAGTTATCCAAAAAATACATTATCCTCTAAAACACAATATTAACACCACTGGTTGAGCATTAATATGTATCCATCAAATCATTTTACTAAATAAAATAATATATTGACCAAAACATCTTGAATTCTAGTGCCAGGCATTAAACCCTTATCACCATTTAGTTGTGAGTTAAATCTTCGTAGCATTTCTAGATGTAGAGGGTTATCCTTTTTCTAAAACTATTTTAATATAATTACTACAACGTTCCATAATTTTTATGACCTTTAATTAATTCAACATAACAATAACATAAAACATAATGGTTAACAATGCCTTTAAAATTATTGTCTCAAAATTTAAGATCATTCTTATTTATATAAATGTTTAACCATAATATTTAATAAACTAATGTATTTTATTATCATAAATATATCCTAAAAATATCATTAATCCTATTATATTCCAACCATAAAAATTTTCAAAATGGGTGTTTAATACTTTGAACTTATTATCAACCTTAAACTTATAAAAAATGATATCCATAACCCTTATGTTAATGAATACATATGTTCATCTAAAATATTACAAAATACTTATATGATTTATAATTATTTTAACCAAAATAGCATTGGAAAAAATACTTATACAATTTAATTCTTGATTCTTGAAACATAAATTCCAAGACCATTTTATTTCAATATAATTCATTCCATGGCCTAGGGATTAACCATTATAAGTGGTAATTTCTATGGATATTAACCATATTCACCATATTTAATAAAATAACGTATAAATGGATCTCTATGATGATATTTATTTACTTCCATTATAATATTCATTTTTCCAAAAAAAACATCATTTCTTTTTTTCATACTTTTCCACAGATAAATAATTTTTATGTTCCATTAAAGAAATTTATTTTCAATCTAAGACACCTTAGGTTTATCTTTGGTCATTCATTTCCATCATATATCCAGATTCATCATAATCGTTCATAAAGAAAATTGTGAATTATCACCCAGGAGTTCCAAATCATATGTGTAGAAAGGACCATTATTGTAAACTAGGTAATGATTAGGTCAAGCCCAATGAACCAATTTTGGATTTGATACCCTAAGGTATATCTATGAAAAAATTAAGCCCACTTGTATTTTCCAAAAATTGATGTATTACAATAGAAAACCATATAATATCTTCTTTATCAAAACATTAGGATGTTCTTCTATACTTATCCTCAAAGTCAATCATAGGTTTATGATCCCAATTCTAGGTTTTCCTAAATCTAGTTCATATGATTTCTACTAAACATAATCTTATAAAAACTATAGTGACCCAGACCCTAGTAGCCGAAATTCTGTTTCTTCTTTATTACATTGGAATAAGTTATAATAAATCGCATCTCTAAGGACCAAATAGTTTAGTTGTCTTGGTAAACTATATGCATTCATGATTTTGATATTACATTTAAAAATAAAAAATACAAAATAATTTTTTATCTGTTTTAAATAATATAATTGTTCCCTTTAGAATATAATTTCACATTAATCATAGTACACTAAAATGAATACAAGGGAATGGAAACAAAATATTCTTGATCTAAAATTCTCATTAAGGGTTATGTACATTACAAGATATCATGAATCAATAAATAATAATCAATATTTCAAGGTAAAAAACTAAAAAAATCACCTAATAAATAACATGTCTATCATAATTAGATACAGAATAATAGTTATGGAATGGTAAATAACTAAAAACACAAGTCATTTAATCAATATCATGACTATCATAACTAGATAAGGCATAATCAATATGGAAAGGTAAATAATTGAACACATGTTCCATTTAATCAATAATTTCAGAATGAAATGCTTCTAGAGATAATATCATTATGAAAATATCATGGATAATAATAAAATAATTTATAATAGTGTAAATTCTTAATTAATGGATGTGACTTCTTAGACACATGATATCTCTATCGTCAGGACATTACACAATAAGGTTTAAAAATATAGCTAAAACCCAATTTAATTCTTTCATAGTGATTTTTCTCATGATACCTATTAATGCGTTGACCAAATATCTATAACTTGGCCCTAACTATATCTTCTTGTCTAAATCATTCCTCGTATATCAAATAATTGATCTAATTCATGAATCAATATTTTGTACCATTAATAATTTGTATTTGAGAAGAATATGGATTATCCATATTTCCCTAGTCAAACAAATAACATTCAAAGTAAGACACTATATGTGGAAATGATATATTTATTATGATATAAGTATATCTATGATAAAGAATATTGATATTTATGGGAAATTTAATTCCAAATGATCACAAAAAATTGAATATTTCAAGGAAATGTATATGAATACAAAACATTAATCAAGGGAATGAATTTAAATAATATCCTTAGTTAAAATAATCATAAACCATACATAGGATGAATAAGGATGGTGTTAATATGACATTCCCCATTTTATTATAGGTAAAAGAAAGAGTTGTTTTCATTAATTAATTTAAATACAATAAAAATATTATTTAAAAAATTCTTGAGGAAAATATTAATTTCATATTGAAAATAAAATTTTGAAACTAAATGTTCACAAAACATTTTTTAAATAATTTTATATGAATATAATTTTTGAAACATATAATGGAATATTTAAAACAATAAGTGTTCAGTATGGCTGTAAATTTTGTACATACCGAGTATGTTAAAATAAATATTCCTTTGACATTTGGGGTAAAAAAAAATGAGCCATATTTTAAAATAGACATGAAGATTCCTTTAAAATAATTTAAAAAATTAAAAATGGATAAAAATATATTTCATAAATCATTTGAAAAGTGTTAAAAAAAGTTTAATTTTTTTATAAAACATGCTTTTGGTAGAAAATAGATTTCATGGTGAACAGAGAAATGAATTCATATTTTTATAATAACTTTTTCTCAATTATATGAAGTACCAAAGAGTGAAAAAGCAGTATTATTAATTTTAAATATCATGAATAACTAGTGGAGAATAAAGTTAAATGGTTTTATTATAAAATTCTAAAATAATTACCTTTAACTTATATTCAATATTAAATAATATTGATTATATTGAGATTGTGAAACAAAACCTTATAATGATCATAACATTTAATTAAGAATTAACCAATGAATCAATTGTTTGTATCAACTATAAATCCACATGAAACATGTGAAATACAAAAATAGATTTTAATACATCATTATAAAAATAATCTTAAAATATCGAAGATAAGAAATGAGTAATATAACCCAATAGAACTAAATTGAGTTATAAAATTATTTATCACTTGGTAAACTTTAATTCAAACCCCCAATAGATGAAATATTTAAAATTGATACTTAAAAAACAATTATTAATTAATGAATTTTGATATTACATGTCAGAGGGAAATTATGAACACAATATAGGAGAAATTAGGTGCATAACATTACAAAATTATTTAATGAAGAGAAATTGAGAAGAAGTCCCATACCTCACGTTTCCTTTTGCCTGAACATGCATTAACCTCTAATATATTGGTTTTTGGGGGATTGAGATGGCGCTCGGGCTTCGGGGGGTGCGGGCGACTTGCGGCCATGGACGTTGAGGTCCTCCTATCTAGGATTCAGCATGACTCTTCCTCATTATTTTCACTCGACGCTCGTGGCAGGGGAACCAGGATCCTCCTGGAATGCAGACACTGTACTGCTGAAAGACTCGCATTCAGATCCGAGGTGAGATGCTCGGAACGTTTCTCACTAGGACGAAGGATCCTCAGATTGGTTGCCTGATGTTACTCACCGGGTTGAAGGAGATCTGAATGTTGTTCGTCGAGATGAAAGAACCACAGATCTGTTGCCTGTTGATCGCCGAGCTGAAGGAAACTCATATCTGTTGTCTGTTTTGAAACCCTCATCTAATGTGTCGGTTGCTGTTGATCCAAACAGGGTTGACAATGTGCATTTTAATGAACCGCTGATTCTGAATCGCCAATCAGTGGCTACTAATTTTAGACCTAGTGTGGATTGCAGGACCGGTGGTGCTCACTTGGTGGATAGAGTGGGCATGACATGGCTTCAGCTGGGAAGAGGGTGTTGCCGATGAGTCTGTCAAATCCCCATTTGAAGGCCTCTTTGGCGAATTTGAAGGATGCTTCAAATGGCAGTGGAAAGGATCTGAGTGTCCAAGAAGGTTGTCCTGTATCAGCCCCTTCGTTTGCTTCATTTATTGATTCTCACTCAAGCACGATTCTTCAAAAGGGTTCGGTGGCTAATGTTGATGTCATTCCTGAAATATTTGATGAGAGGATTGCAATTGGTAAGAACTCTCTAATTGCACATATTGTTTTAGCGAAGGGTGCGACGTCCTGGAAATTTGATGATCTTGTCAGTCGGGTTTCATTCTTGTGGGTTTCCTATGATTGGCGGTGCGTTTCTATTGGTCGTGGATTCTTTAATTTCATTTTTCCATCAAATGTGCTCAAAGTTCATGCATGGATTATTGGGTCCCTTTCTTTGAAACCTGGATGGCTTCATCTTCATGAATGGTCCCTTGATTTCAATGCAACTTGTGCAAGGAATGCCTTTTCGCAGGTCTGGGTCCGTTTGCATGGGCTTAACTGGGTCCTTTGGCATCCAAAGATTCTTCATGATATTGGCATGGCGATTGGATCCCCTATTCACCTTGACAAGGAAACTGAGGTTGTTCGGTTTGGACATTTTGCTAGAATGTTGGTGGAGGTTGATTTGAGCTCCACCTTGATTGATAGGGTAACTCTTTCCACTCCCACTGATAAAATTAATATTGATGTTGAGTATGAAAGGAAACCACTCTTTTGTACCGAATTCATGGCTGTTGGGCACTCGTTGGAGTTATGTCGGAGGAAGATCTCTTTTGAGAGATGTGGGATGAAGGGTCACCTGACTAATCTCTGTAGAAAGAGAATTCAGGGGAAGCATGCGGAGTTGTCAAATCATGAAAGGGATTCTCTAAAAAAATCATCTGGCACTCCGACTGAGGTGTTGGCCTCCATAAAACATGTGTCTCATGTGAAAGGGAAAGGGCTGATAGTGGATACGTCTCCGATGAGTGGCCCCTCTAATGTTCGGGCTGATCACACAGAGATCACATCGAAGGATGGTCGTGTTGTTACTCCCACAAGGTTGGTTGAGGCTAGACATACTCCCTGCCTCTCTGCCTCTAGATCCCCTGCTTGCATTGATCCTCCAAATGTAAGTATGAATGATAGTCCTGATGCAGGCTTGATACATGATGAGACTTTTGAGTTGGCTCCTTCTGGGACTTCTGAAAATGTTGATTGTCATCAAGAAATTCAGAATCTCTTGATCTCCTCTAAGATTTCTGGGAAGTGGGGTGACATATCTGAGGCGGAGGAGATAGCGACGAGTTGCGGTGCACCTAGCACTTTCAAAGATGCCCTTATTTCTAGGAAAGGGAAAGTGAATGATTGCTTAGTCTTAGATCCTGCACCTTCAAAGAGACGACCAAGGAAGGATTATTCTAACATGCCTCGTACGGTGTCTACACGATCTTCTAAGATTTCAGGTGCGTTCAATTCTGATGTTCTCAAGATCCTAAATCAGGATAAGTCCCACTCTGAATGGGAAACTACTGATGACTCTGATTATGGTAATGACATGTCTTATTATGATCTGTAATATTGTGTTTGACGGATGAGGGAAAGTTCCTTTGTTTGACCCCACCCACCTCCTTTGTACCTTTTTTCTTTATTTAATAAATAGTCAGAAGCTTAGCTTCTGGCTGATCTTACTGGTCTAATATATTGGTTTTAAACATATTATTAACTTATTATAGAACCATGTTAGTCTTTATAATGTTATATATGATATTTTAATCATTATCACCTGTTATTAAATTATATTTATAGCAACCCTAGCTTCTTACACATATTATTACATGATTTTAAGAATAATTAACCATTGAATACAAACCTGTGATCATAAATTATAGTGTCTTTGGAAGACTAGGTATATAAAATTGAAAACATGTAAATATAATAAAACATATCTATATTAATATTAAATACCAATATATTAACTTCCCTTAATAACTTAAATCGGTATAGGCTAACTAGGGGAATAAATTGACAAAATGGATAAGCTAAAAAGGGGGTATTTTTTGGGTTTTTATGTTTTTATTATTGATGAATGGGATAGATTTTTGGGTATTATTAAAAAGGGTCTTGAGATACCTGAATCGGGTTCACAAATCTCTTCTATCCAGAAAGCATGAATGGGGTTCACGAATCCTATTCGAATTGAATGAATGAAGCGTAAACCCCATTCACAATTCCTTCAGAATTTTTAATTAAAAAATCATCAATAATTATAAATAATAATTAAATATAAATACATATTAATTTAAAAAATCATCAATATGAATATAATATCAATAAATATAAATAAATAATAATATATATTAATTAAATAATCAAAAAATATTAATAATAGTGTTAATTACCATTTTGATCAACTTGTCTGACTCTCGGTGCATTTCTCATTCTCCAGTAGTGTTTATTAATTAATTTTTACAGTATTTCCATACATCCAAATTTATTTATAACTGAATATGTAAATTTTTTAAAATTTCAACATCGCATTACCAAACATTAATTCCACATCCTCTCCCATATATTAACAAAAATTAAAAAAGTTCAAGGGATACGGGTATCAGTTCATAATTAACAAATGTGTCATCAATTATTTCACTCCAAATATATATGATTCATACTCATTATAGAAAACAATAGGATCTGATTTGGTGGAAAATTTTGTGCTCTACTAACTTATCATTATACCACGTGAATTTAGAACTCATGTACTTATAAGGGTAATCTAATTTTATTTCAGGATGAAGATATTAAATGAGATATGAATATTTTATTAGAAAAATAAACCTAAAACTCATACACTCACTTTAATGAATAGATCAATAGTATTCAAGTGAAATAAGATGGATAGGAGGCATTTGAGTGCATCCATACTTTAACTTTTCAGATATAGTTAATTAATACAATTACAATCCATTTCTATTGAGTTTATTTTTTGTTATCAAAGGAGGAGAGATTTAGAAAAATATATCTCTTTAAATAACAAAATCATACTAAACATTATACAATAATTATATTTGATTCTAATTGATATACTAATTCTAGCATTAATTGCATATTTCTTCATTGACCTCTCCCTTAAGGGAAACACTCATAAATATATTTATAATGGTTTATCTCTTTAATAATCGATTTCAATATGTTCCAATATAGATATTACACTGGAATTAATCTTCAACTTATGATTTTCTATATTTAAAAACATATATAACTTCAAAAATAATGATCTTATATTCAATTCTTAATATTGGGGAAACAAAAAATATTATAAAACTGTGATGATATGTTATTTATACATAAATTTCTTGGATGTGCTAAAACATTCTAATAATATATCAATGATGACCCTATTTTATATTTTTTATTTGAAAACCAATTGAGGAATTATTCAAGGATGATAAAATCTTCATATTTGTGATAAAAAAATTGATAGAACTCATTAGTTACATGTTCCTCCCCATGAGAACTTGGTTCACCATTAATTCAGTATATTATAATAATAGATAAAATAAACAATGATTGAGGAAATTTGGTGGATCTTATTTACTTTTTAAAGTGAATAGAAAGATTGAGTTTTTTCTTTATAAAGTTGATCCAATTACTCTAGTATTCATGATTTCATATCCAAAAATCTATTCTGGTTTATATTGGTGTAGAAGGGATCTCTTCACATTAAATTCTGATTTTTTAGAGAATTTACTTCCTTATTAGCCTTCATGGATGATGCAATCTTAACCCTCTTGAGGATTTTTTTTATTCATGAAGAATAGAAAATCATCCTTTTCTATAATTTCAATAATTTTATCACATGATAGAGGTATTTTAACCATAAAATCCTCTAGTGAACATTGTAAACTTGTAGAAATTGTGTCCTTTTAAAAATTTTAATATGTGTCTTCTCAAAATTTAGAATATAAACTTCTATTTTGATACATCTCATATTGTGGTTCTTCTCTCTTCAATCATAATCACCTTCTATTCAAAAATATCCATTATTCATTCATTTTCTTCTTTATGCAACATTTTTTAAGAAAGATTCAAGTTCCATGATCTTATATGTTTTTACACTCAATTTTTAATAATTGATATCAATAATATTTTTCATTATATGTTCATTTTTAGGGATCTATTCATCTAGATTAATATTGAATTAAAAATAATTCATATTATTATTATTTAATGAATTTAAGAATATTTTTTGTTACACATATATAGATAACAATAATATGTGTTGTTATGAATTTCAAAAGCATAATTCTTGATATTTATAGATATTATGATAATAGAAATTCACTTATTACTAAAAAGTAGAATTATATAAATTAGAATAGTAAGGCACAAACAACATGTATCATAATTCTAATATCAACCTAATATATGCATCTAGGGTGGATTCTCATCTGTCCCACAGCTAGGAATATACTAAATGCATCCAAGATGTGTCTATCTATGTCACCACTCCAGTATATGTTGATCTTCAATATCATTATCGGAATCCACCTCCACATCCTCATGTGTGACAGGCAGTGGATTTACAGTCCCCATGCCTGCACCATGTCCTGCTTATAAGGATAGTTGATGCCAGCTAAAACTCTCTTCAACATTTGAAGAAGATGGATGATGTGATGAATATAGCTATATATAAGGGAGTAATAAATCATCCATCTTAGTTCATTCAATATCTATATCTTCCTCTAATGGCGCAACGATTACTTCTCATGCTTGGTGGGTTGGTGGTGGTTCTCTACTATAGGGCTTCGTGGTCATCTCTCATGCTATGGGGATTCTCTCTGGGCTTCTGTGGTTGTTGGTTCAGTTCCACGGGTGTAAGACCGGTTCTTGTTGACGGAACACTCTTCGGAGCACTCGTGGTTCTGATCTCAGCAACTTGCTATTATCATGTGGTGCGTTTTTTCGCATTTGGGGGTTGCGCTCATGATCCGGTGGTTTGTGGGGTTCTTCATCCTCTCAAGTAAGTTCTTTAGGGTTTTGGTGTGTCTGATGCGGTTGTTTTGTCTGGTGGTGGTGGGATCTTCTTCCCTATGTTTTTGTTTTTCTTCTGCTGTGTAGGGGTGAATCTCTCAGTGAGAGTGCTGTCGAGATGGAGCGACGATGATGATGTGTTTCAGGAGGCATCTCCATGGATGTTTTTTCTGTTGATTTTAGTTTTTCGTTCAATGTTTTGTTGAATACTCTGTCATGGGGTGACGATGATGACGACGGACGCCGGCGAAGCTCACCGGCGATCCGATGATGGGAATGAGGGGAGGGATCACATAGGAAACTCCATGGATGATGTTTTGTTGAATCCTCAGCGGTGTGATGGGGGGAAATGTTACGAAGGATGTCGGCGATGCTCACTGGCGATCCGGGGATGTGGAATGGCTGTAGTACATGGCACATGGTGTGTCAGATCTGATGGCGGCTTGGCACTCTAGGCAGTGCAGGCTCACGGCTCGAGGCGATAAGGCAGTGGTTTGAATTTTGAAATTTCTGTTTGAATTGTGATTTGGTGTCTGTGTTTTGGATCTTTGGGTACTGGCAACCCGCAATCCGGCATTCTATAAAATGAAAAAAAAGGATTTGTCGGCCCTCCTATAGAGCATCAGCATCTAGATGATCGTGATGAATTCCCTCCTCCTGTGGAACAACAGCATCCATAGCAAGTTCATCACCCATGGTACATCTATATCAAGATCATCAGGCTCCACAACCTCATCATCATGTGGTGCATCAATGAAAATTCCATGATAAATATCTTTTATCAAAAGAATAAAATCTGGAAAAGCACTGTGAAAATAATGCTAGTCAAATGAACATCTCTCCACCATATCAGACATTTGAAGTAGATGACTAATATGAGTATCATGTGAAAGAAAATCCATTATTAAGTAATGTGAATAAAATATATATTAAATAGTGTAATTAAAAATTTATAACAACTCATGAAATCCCCATCCATGACATGTCAGAAATGTGACTGGCAACCTGCAGTACCAGGTTTTATAATCCAACAGATCCAACAGATGAAAACCTACTATCCCTCCACCCATAACTAGGACTCATGTCATCATTCCCGTAGAACAATATATATGGCATGGTATCTCCTCAAATAAAAGTCACTCTTTCCTGACATCATCATGGAATGAAGTGAATCTAACCAACTTGGAGGGTAAGGAAAAGGATAAATGAATCTAAACTTCTTCAAAACTCTATTGGTCTAATGCCACATGATTATATGAAAATTAATCAATTAAACCATGAAGGAACTGGTATCAAGAATCACCTTACAATATAGTGGAAGACTCTTGATGACATCTTATGTATATTGAATCCATGTAATCTGAAAGAAAAAATTAATAATCAATTCATTAATGAATAGATGTATAGTAAAGAGTAAATATTTAATAATATAAATAATAATCACTTACATCATTTGGTCAATGGATATATAGAATAAGTTTATAGGTATGGATGTTGTGGCTTGAAGAATCTGAATGTCTATGTTCCCAAATCCACCTATAGATAACATTTTTATAGTTACATTTTATAATAGAATGTTATAAAATTAAGTTAGAAATTTGGTGGAAGGAATAACATACCATCTCCCATGTGGATCCATTACTATAACATATATATAGGTAATGTTGCACAAGCATGTGGATTTAAATTAGGGATGTGCTCCCATTCCCACATTTGTGGAAGAACAACGCATCCTATGATCTACATCTTATCGATACAACATTTGTTTAATAGCACCCTGTATGTATATCCTATACAAGAATACCCCAAACTATACTATCCTACCAATTCAAAGTACTCCAAAAATGTTAATGCATTAGATATACAAATTTAGTGGAGTTATCAATGAAAATTTTTCCACCGATCAACCTCAAAATATATGCATGTGAAAATTTCAGCACGGTGATGTATTCAAAATCCTCTAATATATGTGTTAAGTGTTTGTCTAAATAGGGAATGCGTAATATACTAATGGAGATAGACCATCCATCCTCATGAACCTCTCTGACTTGTAATCTATGATCAAGATTAAACCAATCTACTCCAACTTGGCCATTCATATCCATACAATCGAAGGGGCGGCCCAACATAATGGACATATCCTACAGGTTAATAATCATATCCCCCTCTCTAAAATGGAACATATGTGACTCTGGAATCCATATCTCTACAAGTTCCATAATGATCTGATGATCTACAAATGTGAAGTCACACATCCCTGCACTATTGAATCCAGTGTGATGAATATGGGGGTGATATCAAGAGGTGGTATGACATGATGGAAATGATGAGATCTACATACACTTAATGGATGCACAAGATGGACCTCTAAAACCAACTATGATACATGATAATCCTAGGATGTGAGTAATAGAAAACCTTCCATTTTCACAAATTATATCATCATTGCTTTTTATAGTGAATTCAATAAAAATTGTATACTTTTATTAAAAACTACAACAAAGAAAATAAGGTAGAAAATATTTATGGCCAGTGTTGTTGGTTTAGGATATGAATTTCTTATTTTATTGATCACTAATGAATTTTATTTTATTATAAATTTTTTATATAACGCAACAGTGATGAAAACCCAACATTGAATATGCGGAAGCATGATATTTTCATTTTCATTGTTTGTAAAAAAATTTAATAGTTATAGTATTAAAAAATTATTTATGATAGAATACATAAATGAGACCAAGCAAAATTAAAACATGTCAAAAATAGAGATAGTTTGAAATAAAATTATTCATTAGTGAAACATCCACATACAAAACAAAATATACACATTTATAACAAAATACCCAGAATCAATCATGGATAACGATATGTGGAGTTATGTCCTGCCACATGGGGACATATCTTACAAATATGTATTTTTGAATGAAAAATACTGCATTTGAGTCCCCCTAATCATTGTCGAGGCCAATCCATATCATTTCTTATTTGAGTTGAATTTGGTCTTACTTGGGTGTGAAACCTAGTAGTGAGAATCCAATAATTTAAAAAATGACAGAAATTGGGAAAAAATGAAAAAACCCAACTTATGCAACCTGGTAATATCAAGGATGATAATCGGCTAATCACCAAGCAGTGGGACAGAATTAAAGTCACCAACATGCATCCAATTTCCACTATAAGAGTTAACTATAGTTATTATGTGATAAAACAGGTCAATATAGGGCTCCCAAGATATATTTACCAAAGCACAAACTACAAATACATGTGGACATGGATATCTCAATGCCTGAAAGTGGTCGCAATCAAAATACCTTTTATCCAACATCACCAAAATCACTCGACCATTGGTGCGTGTAGCACAGTCATAGAACTATCTTACATGAAATCTCCTCTTTCCCTTATTAAGGGTTACAGAACTCCATATTGAAGCCCCATTCACTATTTGATCAATGTCACAATAAAAATACTGAGTAAAATGCATTCCCTTATTTCCATCCTCTGATAGGCCTTTTGGGACCAGTAAACAAAGTACTGCACACATCTATAAAATTTCTCTTATACTAAACTTGTAATTGAGAGTTTGAGCATACCCTTGAGGACCCCATTTATATACTTCACTACATTAGTGGTCCTATTTCTATATCTCTTATCATCATCATATAATAATGACCATTTTCTTTTGAAATTTGCATCATATATTTATACACATCTTCATTATCCCTTCAAATCACTACAAGATGTCGATAAAACCATTTTTTTGGGGCTCATATTATGAAACCATAACAATATAATAAATTAAAAGGATATTAAATTTTCTTTAAAAAAGAAAGTTTACAAAAACATACCCATCTTGGGGATCACCATTTTTATTGACACATCTCTAAAATAATTATGCACATTACTTGAAATATTTCTAATTCAATATCAATGATAGGATTTCAGCATAGTCCATGAAACCCCATCAATATTTATGGCCTCTATAATTGCTCGATGGTTATCAGATATCAGACACATGCCCTTGTTTTTTGTGACATGAATAGGTACACATGCCAAAAACCAGCTCTAACATTCAAAATTCTCTTCTTCAATAATATATAATGCAATTGGTAAAGGAGAACGATTAATAACCTACGTTGTAGAAATGAGTAGAACATTTGTATGATTTCCATAAAAGAAGGTTTCATCGACCTGAATGAATTTTTTACAGTAGGGAAAAGTAGTGATGCATGGCCTGAATGACCAAAAAAATCTTATTGAACTTCAACTTTGATCGATCACTCAATTATTTGGGGACAAATACTCAACAATATCCAAATTATAAGAAATATGATTTTTGAGAGACAAAAATTCCATAAGTTGTGGCAACATTTCATAAAATTCATCCCAATCACCATACACGTTTACAATTTCTTTCAATTTTTTATTACAAGCATTATTGTAGGATCTCTTATAGTTTTACAACTGTTGAATTATTTCCTAAACAAAGAAAATGGGAATGTCCAGACATGTTCATATCATCTCAACAATAAAAGTTTATATAAACTCAACATCAAGTGAAGTGTGATCTTGAAAAAATAGTGGATACACACAAGTGAGTGGGCCTTCTAGTTTTGTTACCTTCTAACATGAAAAACAATTATCATATATTTCCCTTAATCAAAATTTACATTAGGCCAGATATTTTTCATAATGAGTTAGATGTTTTTCATTCTCTGACTCTTCAAACACAAATGTGAAATTCCACTCTATGTGGTATTGCTTTATCACATTTTTCATTCCAAGTTTACATTCAAACTCATTTCCAATATAGATGGAACTAACATTTGATTCAAATCTATTACCTATAATTCTAGGGAATTCAGAATATGGTGTAATGAAATCCCAATCAAAATGTTGTCCACGCGATATTCCTTCAATTAAATAACTAAATACAAAATAGTGATTACCACTTACTGGTGGATGTCATGGATGCATGTCTCTCATAGGAAACTCATATGGTGTATTACCCACATCACACTGTAGTGGAGGTATGTCTCTAAAAGAAATCATAGAAGGTTCATTCCCACATCACCCTCACCCACATTATTTCCTGATGCCTCATCATATTATTCTTCCTTGTATAAACATTATTTAATTATTTCAGCAGTACATAAAGAGATTTCATCTACATTTACATCAAATCCTGATCATCATATTTATAATTTGGTTCTATCACAGGAGTCAAATGATAAGGAGGCAATGAATAACACTATTGTGAAGGATCGACTTCTGCAGAGCTCATAAAACATGGTTATGTAGTTATTTCTTACACAACATCAATTCCAAAAATCACCGTATACAATTCCTTCATACCATTAGAACATTATTTCTTAAATAACGTAGATTCATCCATCCAATTATTATTATTGATTAGAGGGTACTCAGTGTGACATGAACATTTAAGATATTGAAGATATCAATATTTTATTGAAGTAATGGATTGATCATCCCTTAGTTTTAACTGACTGTGAATCTTATTGAGATCTTCAAAAATTTTAGACAACCATAAATATTTTCCACTCTTGTAGGTGGAAAAAAATAGCCAAACCCCTACTCAGTATAAATTTCCTCATCATTACAATATATTTCCACTAACATGATTACCTAGATAAACAATTAATAAAATAATATATACTACATCAAAATTTTAAATTACTTAAATTTCTTATGATTAAATAACTGAATTGATCTTAGGAATTTTTATATGTATTGATTCATAACTATTGAGGTATAGTGATGTTGATATTATTACCAAATAAAATTGAATATAACGCTATTTATTACTATACCACTTATCAAATGTTCCCTAAATTTTAATTACTTGTGAATAAATAACAATGAATTGATCTTGAGACATACTATGGATTAGTTTATCATTATCTAATAAACTATCCAAGACCTATGGGTGGACACCAAGTGTCTCTATTATCAATTATTTCAGCAACCTCTAGTATCCTTTCAAACAGCAATGCCTCTTCTCTAGTGCCTCTTGTCGAATTACTATTCTCAAATGCATCTTTGGGGATTCCTCTTTGGGTATACCTCATTGAGGACGCCTCATCAGGTACACCTCTTGTCGGTCACCTTTTAATTACAAATTTACTCACATGTATGTGAGGGGGTCTAAGAGTATTAAATACAAAACTTTTTTTAAGCGGGCACGTAGGTCCTTACAATCTTAGTGAGATATGACTCAAAGTTCATCAACGTGGAAATAAAAATTCAATTATTGAAAATTATATAACCACCTACACAATAAAAGACATGTAATTTATATTATGCATTCATCTCAAGAACAGTCATCAAACAATACTCCTAACATGTTTTTTGATATACTTATTATGTTCTACATATTATATAATATCGCCTATTAGTACATGAAATGTATATTAAATATCTACACCTATTTTTCACAAAATTAACTTTTCAATTTTATGTGTATATATATATAATAACATTTTTTAAATTTAATTAAAACTAATATAATTTACAGTTACATAACAACCATTATAATACTGAACAATTATGTTATTTTCAATTTTATAAAATTTCATATATATATATATTTGTACTATTTTTTATCATTCTACTACTTCCCAAAATATCAGTAAATATATTTTATACTTTATTACTTGGAAGAATAATTATTTATGCTTAATATTATTTTCATTTATTGTTTAAAATTATTATTTATAGTGAATAAATGTATTATAATTTACACATACATAAAAACCATTGAAAAATATAAACTTATGTCATTTCTAGTTTAATAAAATTATAAATATATAATTTCTTCCATTATTATATTTTAAATCATTAAATTAATTATATTTCTAAATTTATTACTTCAAATAATAATTATTTAAAAATAATATAATTTAAAATTATTATTTATAGAAAACCATTTTTATACCATTAAAAAAATAATTTCCCATATATTTTTTAGAAAAAATAAATATGATAATTAATATAAAAAAGATATTTTTAATAAATTATAAAGCTAGTGTACTGAATATTATAATTTAAATTAATATTAAATTAAAAATAACATATTTTATATAAATATTAATATGTAAAACATGCTATTTAAATTAAAAATATATACATTTTTAAAAACAATTTTATTTCCATAAATATCAATTACATTTTAGACATATCATATTTATATTTCTTGAACATTGAATATGAATTCATACAATAAACAATAACTCATTAAAAAAATTAAATCATATAAAACATACTAATTTATACATTCATTCATACATCAATATATTTTAAATAAATAAACCATGAAGACAACACTAATTTCTATACATCACAAATTAAATAAATAAACCATCCAAATATAATAAATAATCACTATTAAACAATTGCAATTTTTATTAGAAAATTTCCCTTCTTAAAATTAGAAATTATTTGGTTTGAAGGAAATTATGTAGTGATTAGAAAAAAAAATTAGAGGAGAGGAAAAATATTTGAGGGGTTTCCTTTTATAAAAACTCACTAGGAAGATGTGTGAACCCCATTCATGCATCTTACACCATGCCTAGGATGTGTGAACCTCATTCATGTATCTTTCTTGATTTAGAGATCCTTGAATGGGGTTCAATCATTTTGGGTCCCCTTTATAAAAAAATAGGGACCCTATCCCTTTTAAACCAAAAAATATATAAAACATGTTTCAAAAAATCCTCTAAAAATCCCAATAAGGGAATAAACATAAGAATAAATAATATCACATAAGTAATAAGTTATAACATAATTCCATAAAAAATAATTTCAAATGAATTAATATATATAATCATAACATATAAAACATGGGATCAAGTGATCATGTAAATATAGGAATGTGATAGAAATATATAACATGACATAAACATGAGTTAAGGCTTACTACCAAGACTATGTCACAAGGTGGACAATGTCCTATAATGGATTAGGTTTACTCCCTGATCCCATACATGATATCTCATGAGAATAACCAATTCCCAATGCATTTGAGTGTTATCTTGTCCCAACCACCATAAAATGTTTATTCATATGTGTACTATATAAATAATCAAGCAAAAGGGTTACCCATGGAAATAAATGGGTATCCTAATCACATCATAAGTAATAACTAAAGGATGTATCATAATAGTATCCAGGAAATAAGAGATTAAATCATTTCTAGAAAATCATAAAATAGAAATAATAATATATTGTGAATAGTAATGTCTAACTAAAGTGATTAAATGAAGAAGAGTGTAGAAGAAACATTAGAAATAATCCACATTAGTGTGGTTTAAGGGAAAATATTAAAGAGCCTTTAAAAAGGAAAAGGGAATAATTATTTTTATAATATATGAGATAAATTAATATAGTTTTTCATGATAAAATTAATGATTTTAGAAAAATATTTTTGGACACAAATATTTTAGGGGTCGTTATTGAAAATGGGTAAGAAATTGGGATGTTCCATTCAATTGGGCTTGGTTATCGGGAGGATTTGAGAATGGAGCCTAATTATACATGTATTCACCCATAAAATATGGATGAATTGATCTTGAAACCTAATTTTGAATCAAAATAAAATAATTTAGTATAATTATATGAAAATAATGAAGAAATACATTAGTGTAAAGAGAGATAAAATATAACACAACGGTAAATTCAGAGGTTCGTATAGATCTCTTACCTTTTCTATGAATGTGTTATGAACATTGAATTAATTTACTATATAATAAAATTATATCAATTAATAATTTTATTAATAACCTATTAAACATATATTATATTTATTATAATTTTATTTAGTTTATTTGTGGTCATTTCAATGAGTTGTGATGTTTAATTTTGTTGTTTCGGGAGAGTTTTTTCTTGGTTTTATAGTTGCTTCCCCTAAGTATAATTATTGAAGATCTTTTCAAATGATGAAAAAATATATAATTGGAATTAAATGGTATTAATATAATTCTATAGTTTTAAATTATCCCATATATCAATATGTTTTCAAATATTATGATGATTCATTTGATAAAATGTTAATGATACAATGCTAATTTATTTTGGTAGTTTTTTATCATCACAAACTATTTTTTTATTATTTAATATTATGTTTATATATATTAGTTTTAAAACATGAAAATAGTTATTATATACATTTTAAAATCTATTTTATCTTTTATAATGGTTTTATGGATAACTATGAAGGTGGTAGTGGAAAATGAAAAAATGTCATCCACAAAGGCGGTGAATCGACATATCATGGCGATGTCTTAATTTTTAAGATAAAATGAAAATAGAAGATATTTGATTATGAATATTTCATAAAAACAATAAAATTGATGTATATATATGATAATGGAGTTATTATTGTTTTTTATAGTGGATTTGTGGATATGGTAGAAGAAATAAATAATTTAAAAGAGAAAGAAGGATGATTTTACCTCTTGAATATAGTCTACATGAGAACCTACTTAAGAAACTTTGGTTCAGTCTTTTTTGACACTAGAATATCATGAACATGAGAAATATGATTTTAAAGGTAATTTGGTATAATTTTAAAATCTATAAGGCTTATGGGGTGTGAGAAAAAGGGGTGGGGAGGGGTGGTATTTATAGGGGAGAGAGGTGTTCTGATTATTTTAATCATTTGTTTATTATCTTGGCTCAATATTTTCAATATTTGTTATTCCTATAAATAAATATAAAAAACATTTAGGTGATTTTGAATCAATGGGTTCTAATGTCAGTCATATATCATCCATGAATCAAAAATAATTGGATTTGTTAAATACCATAAATTATCGTATTAACCCATTCACCAAATATTAAACTATTTTAAAAAATTCCAAAAAATTCCCCCTGACCACATAATGATGAGTATATTTAAAAAATAGAATCCATTTTATGAAAATAATTTTATTAATATGACAAATTTATGTTTTTCAATAAAATCATTATTTATTCTATAAATACTGATTTTATACTATAACCGAATTTATAACACTTTAAAAAATTAATTAAGGTATCATAAATTATATTATAATTATAAAACAAAAAAATATTTTAATATATTAATCCATTTAATGAAAATAATTTTTTTTAAATCAATATATTAATTATAAAATTTTAAATAGAAATTTCTGTTTTACAAAAACACCCACACTTAATTTATCATTTTGAAATAATTTATTTACTCAATCCATGATATATATTATATTTTCATTTATATGATACCAAAATTTTATTTTTACATTAATAGTTGAGGTTATTATTCTAATGTCTAGGTTACTATTCTTAATTGTCACATTACTTTTCAAATGGTCAGGTTTCTATTCCAATGGTCATATTTCTAATAGTTATAAGGGTTTACTACTTCAAATAAATGCCTATTATTCCATTCATAAATCACATATATATTCTACCAAGGTTATATATTATTTCATTAATATTTTATTATTAAAATTATTTTTTATTTCTATATCATTTTTTATGAGTGCATTCATTCTAGTGAATGGAGCATATCAAAATTTTCATATTCTAATAGTCTTATTTCTATTTATTATCCCCCTATAATATTTGGTATTCTTATTAATTTTTTTGTTAAATCATATATCATTATTCATTTAAGATAATAATGTTTTTATTGGGTTATCTATGTGATTTATGTGCATTATACTACATGACATAATTATAATATGGGAAATTTTATTGATAAAATAATGGTTTATTACATTATTTCACCCTTTGGAAATTTCACCCCCAAAATTTAATTATACATACTAAGGTTAAAGTAGGTAAGGGTTATAATCTTTCATCACTTCCTCAATATCCCATGTCACTAATTTATATTTCTGGTTCTCTCAAAATATTTTCACCAGGTGAGTTGTGTAAAACTTTATCTCTATGATCTGAGATCTTCATTGACTGGTCATCGTAGGAGATATCATTTTGTAGCTTTACAACCTATGAATTTAGAAAATGTAAGGGATGTGATATGTACTTCCATAAGAAGTATATGTGGAATACATTATGTACTTGAGACATGTTTGGTGGAATTGCTAATCCATAGGGCACAGTTCTGACACGATCAAAAATCTCAATGGGGCCGATGTACCTGGGACTTAACTTTAATTTCTTCCAAAATCCCATGAATCTTTTCCATGTAGATATGTGTAGGAACACCTTATAACCAACATTATACTCTAAGTCTCATCAATGATTATCTATATATATCTTATATTGGCTTTGGGAAAACCTAATGTTATACTTAATGGTTTTCACCTTTTAAATTATTTTATTTACTATTTTAGGTCTCACAAGATTATGTTAACTCACTAAATCTCAACATACAAGTGTTGTTAATTTTTTTATAAATGGACTAATATGGAGCCATATAGATGCTTGAGTGGAAAAAATTATTGTAATATAACCCGACAAGATATAGATGTTTGTACCATACTCCTTTGAAGTCTCTAGAACATCCAATAAAGATGTATTCTAGGGTCCGAATAGCCCACATATATTAGCCATCAGTTTGGGGATGATAATCCATACCAAAGTTCACATCAGTGTTTAGAGAAATTTTGAGACTTTTCTAGAACATGGAGGTAAATCTTGGATAATAATCGGATATAATCGATTATGGTACTCCATGTATCCTTGCAACTTCTATTATGCATATCCATGAAAGTTTATTGAGTGATAAGTCCTTTTGAATTATGATAATGTGTGTTTTCTTTGTAAGATTCTCTATAAAAACCCATATAGAATTATTTCATCAAGATGTCTTCGCAATTTTGGTGAAAAATTACATGGTGATGTTTTTCCATTTCCATGTTGGTATGGGTAATGGTTGTATCATCTCCTTAATAATTCTTTATTTCAACATTAACTTACTGACATACCTTTAACTATGATCTATATTCATCAATCTCCTTTATCATATAATCCCACCAACAGTCCTCTTGGAGATCATGATACATATTTATACTCTCTGGGTGGTTGGAGAAGCTCGAGCTATGTGAATCAATAAAAATATCCCTCTTTATCTCAGGATTTTAAGGTACACGTAGTAATGGACCAAATCTTATGTGTTATTTCTCATTAATTTTTATATCTGAGTATTTCTATTTTCTGATAGCTTCCACCTTCATCTAAATTTCTATATCATCTCTTTTATAATTCTTTATATTCTCTAAAAGGGACATCATTTGATAAATGATTGATGATTTTACTTCATTAATAATTCCCTTGTTTATACTTTTTATGTCTAATAGGATTGAATAAATTAAAATTCTTATCATAGATACGGTTAGAGGATCTTTTCTACTTAAAGAATCTTCTCCTCTATTTGATTTATTAGGATGGTAGTGGATTGAGAATTCATAATCCTCGATGAGATCTAACTATTTTTAATGGATAAAATTAATCTCCTTCTATGTGAATATATATTTTTGGCTCTTACGATCAGTATATATCTCACACTTCTCCCCATAGAGATAATTTCACTAGATTTTCAACGCAACAATAACATCCACCAACACCAGATAATGCATGGGATAATGTTTCTCATGAAATTTCAACTACCTTGAGGTGTAGTCTATGACATTATCAATTTGAATCAGTACACAATATAATAACTTCTTTTAAGCATCATTATATACCACAAAGAGTTCACCACTTTCTGGTAGTGTAAGTACTGGTATAGTGATGAGCCTCCTTTTCAACTCTTTGAAGTAGTACTCATATTCACTATTCAAGATAAACATTACCCCCTTATTATTAATTATAGTAAATGGGTATGATAATATTGATTAGTTCCTCACAAATCCTCATTAATACATAGGTATACCAGGGAAACTATAGATCTCTATTACATATGATGGTCTTGGCCACTATCCAATTGACTTTTTCTTATAAGGGTCGACAAATATTATTTTTTTAGTGATAAAATTCCACAATAATGATACTTCTTCCATATAGAAAACATATTTACTATACTTTTAATATAGTTTCACCCTCTTTAAATTCCGTAGAAAAGTATTCAAACGCACCTCATGTTTCTCATTGCTCTTCGAGTATATCATAATATAATCTATAAATTCTACCACATATTTGTCAACGTAATCTCAAAATACTCTATTCATTAAATCCTTGAAAAATACTTGAGAATTAATGAGTTAAAAGGTCATCACTATAAACACTTAGTGTCTATGCCTCATTAGAAATTCTATCATGGGAATATATTTCTTCCTCACCATTAATTAATGATATCCCAATTCAAGGTCAACCTTAGATAAAACCCTTGTCCAGATTCTATTGTAACTAATTTTTTAGTTCCTATAACTCACTATTGTCCATCCTATATGGATTATTTAATATATCTATATATCTATTAATATGATCAATTGAGACATAAACCTCTCTATTAGGAGGAAGACTGGGTAATTATTTCAGGAACACATCAGTTTAGTCTCTCACAGTGGGCATGTATTGGAGCATGATCTTCTCCTTTATCTCAATCATTTAAGAAAGATATGCTTTCTCATATGCCAATAATATAAACATTTGAGATGATCATTCTAAAGTAGATTCATCCTACTTTTTAAAATTATACAGAATTGGAGGATTCCTCAGGATGTGAAAAGTGATCTACCATTCTCAACATTTGATGTAGGATTTATATAAATATATCTAATCCATGAAAATTATAGAATAAAAATTAACTAAAGGATGTAAGATGAGATTTACTGGGTGGTAAAGTCCACAAGAATTAATCAGGTAGGAGTGATATACTTTAAATGGAATAATTTCCCTATTCTCAATTCTCATAGATAACTCAACCATCATATTTTGAGGGGGTGATTGAATAATTATAATAAATTTTCAAGATATGAAAGAATGCATAAAACCATGAAAAAAATATTATATTCTCTATTCATGAATGAATAACTAGAATACATGTCACCACATCATTTTTAAGATCCACTTCAGAAATAGTTATAGAATATTCCCTTCCCTTCTTCCTTGGAGTTTGTTGTTGTTGGTTTCCTCTGACCACCCTTGTCTTTGGGAATTGGATCGCATAATTACCATGTTTTTTGTAGTTAAAGAACTGCATAACTATCATAGTTTTCATATGAACATTCTTTCCCACTTCCTCATTAGTGGGTTTCTTCATTTCACATCATAATTTATTATCTTGGCATCCCCCTTTTCAACATTTCAAGCACCTTCTAGTTCCCCTTAGTCAGTTTCCATAATATTTGTTCTTGTACTTTTTAAAAGTAGGATGTTTAGTTTTCCTTCCTCAATAATATTTTTCTACTGGACCACCTGAATATAATTACATCTTGAATTTCTTTTCTCTAGTCTCAAGAGACTACTAATAATCACTGATCTCTATCTCAACTTTCAGGGAAAAACAAAAAATCTCTTCAAAAATATCAAGGTACTGAATTGCTAAGGATTTTAAGGAATTTTTTTCAGATCACTAAAGAATAAATCCACCATAAATTAAATATTGATGAAAAGTATAAAAGCTTACTATAAAATAATTGTAATTTTTTTCTTATATGATCTGATAGACTCATTTGCCTTTTTATTTAGACCGGGTATCTTCCTCTCCATATTAAAATGGGGAGTTTTAAGAAAATATTTATTGAAAGATATTTTATTAAATTAATCCCATTACATGGAATACATTTCCTATGTAGCCATTGGTTTATTTATTAGTTTATATAATTGATCAGCTTCCCCATCAAAATTATAGACCACTAGAACAATGTTCTCTTCTTTTGCGCATTAGAGGACAGATAACATATTTTCAATGGAGTTAATCCATTATTATGTGATGAAAGTATCAGATGATCCAATAAATGGAAGAGTCATTTTTCATATAGGATTAAAACACAACTTCCTTTTTATTTGGGGAGGGAGGGAGTTACACATTATTAAAGTTATCTTTCATAACATGACTAGTTCTTCTAGAACATTCATGAAGTTTTGAGCTTTCGTTTCTATTATAATTAGCATTTCATTAGGGATGTAATTATATTTCAAATTACATATATTATTACCATGGGTTATCTTATTTTTTACCATTAGATAATGAAAATAAAATATATATTTTTTGATTGAATACTTATCTAAAAAGAATATAAAAATTCATCTTTTAACATAGATGGATAAACGTGTGAATGAAAAGTTTATCCTAACAAGTAATTCCCTATGTTTAAATCTATCTTATCCATGGTAATATAATTATCCCTATGGTTCTCACTAAATTTTTATTGTCCTAATCTCAAAAAAATACTAGATATTTCCTTAATACCAACAATAGATACCTTGTACTTTTACATTTATTATTAAATGATTTTAAGCATAATTTAATATCAAATACAAACCAAGGATTAAAAATTATAGTGTATTTAAAAGACTAAGTACATAAAATTAAAAAAATATAAATAGAATAAAAAAATTGATATTAATCCTCCATAATGAGCTTTTAAATTCCTTTGAGATTTTAAATATGCATAAGATAATCTGGGTAGTACATATACAAAAGGGATGAGTTAAAATTCATGTAAGGGATAAAAATTGGAATAAATAATATAATATGAGTTAGAAGGCCAAAAAGTTTAACATAAAAAGGAATGGAACATTTGTAAACATATATAGTCATAAAATATAGAAAATGAGATCACGTGATCATGGAAACATAGGAATTTAGAAGCAAAATATAACATGATATAAATATGAGTCAACCCTAACTACCCAGACCATATCACATTGTGGAAAAACTCACATAATGGATTAGGTTTACTCCATAATCCCATACATGATGTCTCATAAGACTAAACATTACCCAATGTATTGGAGTGATATCTGGGTACACCCCTCATAAATTATTCATAAATTTTTGTTCCATATAAAGAATCAAACATAAGTAATAAACATAAGGGTTACCCATGGAATGAAATGGGTATTGTAATAATGTCATAAGGAATAACCAAGTGGTGTATCATAATGTTATCAATGAAATAAGGTATTAAATGATTTATAGACAATAATAAATTAAAAATAATAATATGTCATGAATAAGGATGTCCAACTTAATTTAATATATTAAGAAGATTTTATAAGAAGCTTTATTAATGATCCCCTTTATTGTGGCATAAGGGGAATTATTAAAGATCCTTTAAAAAGAAAAAGGGTGTATTTATTTGAATAAAAAAATAGATAAACTAATATATTTTTTCCTGATAAAATTATTTTTCTTAAAAATATATTGGTGTACTACAAAATCTCATGGAGTGTACTTAAAAATGGGTAATAAACTAATTGTTTCTCTTCAATAAGGATTTCTTATTGGAAGTAATTTAGAAGGGAACATCTGTATACTTGCATTTCCCCATAAAATAAGTAAGAATTGATCTAGATACATAATTTTGGAAACTATACATATAATATATAATAATTATATAATAGTAATTAATAAATACATTTGTGTAAAGAGAGATAAATCAAAACCCAGTTTTGAATTTTGAGATTTGGAGAGATCTTTTAGCTTATGTATGAATGTGTTCTTCACTTACACATAATTTATTTGATAATAAAATTATATTAATTAATGATTTAATTAAGAACTTTATAAATAGAGAATTTATTAATAATATTTTTTATGTTTATTTATATTAATTTTGATGAGTTATAAGGTTTACTTTTTTTTGTTTCGAGAGCATTCGTTTCATGGTTTTATGGTTGGTTCCCTTGAATATAATTATGGGAGTTCTTATCAAATGGAAGAAAAATTCAAGAAGTAGAATGAAATGGTATTAATATACTTAAATATTTTTAAATGCTCCTTTAT
The DNA here is from genome assembly GCA_963277665.1 of Viscum album. Lineage (NCBI taxonomy): Eukaryota > Viridiplantae > Streptophyta > Magnoliopsida > Santalales > Viscaceae > Viscum > Viscum album. The sequence continues at coordinate 593,242,090 of OY728159.1, read as the reverse complement.
ATCACTTTTTTTTAAATGAGTATGATTCATTTGAAAAAATGTTAATGATAAACATTTAGTTAATTTTGGCGGTTTTTCGATCAACATTTACTTGTTTTGTTTTATTATTTAATATTATGTATAATAGATTACTTCCATAACATGGAAAAATTATAATATAAATTTAACAATATTTTTTAACCATTATAATGGTTTTATAACCATCTTTTAAGGGCGTAATATAAAATGAAAAAATGTCATACATGAAGGTAGTGAATCAACATATCACGGATGATGTTTTCATTTTTAACATAAATGGGTAAGAGAAGATATTTGATGATGGATATTCCATTTACACAATAAAAATATAGTATATATATGATACTAAATTTATTGTGTTGTTTTTGATAGGTTAGGTGAGAATAAGGTAGAATAAATAAAGAATTTAAAGGAGAAAGAAGTGGGATTTTACCTCTTGAATATCATCTCCTTGAGAACCACTTTAAGGAACTTGAGGTTGGCCTTCTATTGAGACCAAAAGTTCTTAGTCATAGGGAAGAGGCTTAAGAACATTATTGGTTAGAGATTATACCATATAAAGGGATTATGAGGTGTGGGGAGAAGGGTGGTGAGGGGTTGTATTTATAGGTGGAAATGGGTGTTTTTTGATTATTTTATTCAATTTTTTACAATTTTGGATAAAAACAATCAATAGTATTGATTCCTATGACTAAATAAAATACATGATTCAACATAGTTCCAATAAATGGGTTCTTACATCATCCATACTTCATCCATGACTCAAAAATTATGTATTTGTTAAAAACCATAAATTACAGTATTTCACTACTCACAAATAATTGAAATATTTTAGAAGAATAACAAAAATTCAACCTAACCATTTTTCTATTTATATATTTTAAAAATGTAATACATTTTATGAAAATAATTTTCTAAATATGAGAAATTTATTTTTTAATTAATATCAAAATTTATTCAAAAATAATATGATTTTTATGTTGTACCTAATTTTATGGAACTTTAAAAAAATAAATTGTGGTCTCATGAAATTTTATTATAATTATAGTTAAACAAAATATTAATTTTTTAATATATTTAATGAATGTTAATTTTATTTTAAATCATTTTATTCATTATAAAATTATACGTAATAATTAATGTTTTACAAAAATGCCAACACTTAATTTTTCATTTTTAAAACATTTATTTACTTATTCTGTGATATAAATATATCATATTTTCATTTATAAAATATCAATATTTTATTTATACTTTTATAGACGAGGTTAGTATTCAAATGGATATATTATTATTCCTAACTATCACAATACTATTCAAATGGTCAGGTTACTATTCCAACTATCATATTTCTAATGGTTATAAGGGTTAAATACATCTTATATAAGTACCACTTATTCAATTCATCGGTCACTTATATTTTCTTAGAAGATTATATATACATTAATTAATAATTTATTATTTAAATTATATTATATTTCTACATCTTTATTTAGGATTTTGGTAATTCTAGTGGATCGATCATATCCAAATTTTCTTATTCTTTGCATATTATATTCTATTTATTGTCCCACTATAATATTTGGAATTCTATTTAGTTTGATTCCTGACAAAAGTATCATTATTAATTTATGATAATAATGTTTTTATTGTGTTCTTTATGTTATTTATATTATTTTTACTATATTAAATAGTTATAAGAATCAAAATTTCATTGATAAAATTCTAGTTCATTTCAATTATTCTTTATTTACATTGTTTTGGGTGTTAATTTTCTTGTTTTCTCAGGTGTTTTTTGTTATTAATGATTTAGTTCTTTTTAATATTATATATTTTCATAATATCCAGAATAAAAATCAAGAAATATTTATAATATTTATATATAAATTATAATTTAAATACCAGTCATTTTAGATGGTTTTGATAAATTAAGTATGTTGCGATCATAATGATGGTAGGTCATATGTATGCATGTGTAACATTTCCATTATTCAATGATCATTATAGAAAATACATGATTAGAATTTTAAATTTATATAATAATAACTATATCTTAAATACCGTATTACTTCTTTAAATATTATTTTTTATATCATTCATGTGGTTTGGTGATTAATATAGGGTCACATCATTTTGTGAAGGTGATAGTCCACATATACATGAACGATGTTATCATATTTTAGTTATTGAAAATGTAAGAAATAAAAATATATATTGTCTTTATATAATGATAGGTATTTAATTAATATAATTAATATGTCACTTATATCATATATATTCATTAAATTTAACTTTATTACCTTCCATGTAAATCATTAGTGAAAAATGAATCAAATCACTTCGTGAGGCGGTAGTCCGCTGTATACATGAGCGACATTATCGTATCCCAAATGGAATAGAAAATAAAAAGTTAGATATTATATAATGACTAAAGATGTATAATTATGTAATAAATATCATTTATATACTCTATATCTATCATCATAACCAACCGTCCGAGGTGGTAATGGAAAATATGAATGACATCAGTTTGTAATTTGTAAGTATGTCATACACACGAATAATGATTTTGTAACCCATTTGATATAAGTGGGGAAGGTTTTATGTCATTAAAAGTACATAAAAATATTTAATTATAATTAATATATTTATATTATTATATTATCATGCTTTAATAATAATTTATGTAGGTTGAGTAAGAGATAAAATAAAAACACTTAGTGAAGAACGTTTCCCCTTCTTCTAGTAACCTCTTTATGTTTGCATCAAAATACTTCATAGATTCGATTTATACTAAAAATAAGGCTTCTAAAATGTGATTATAGAAGTTGGGATGTGATTTAGGTTGGTATTTTTAGAACCAAAATGTTTTGATAGTGTGAAGAATAGTAGATATGGGGAGGCCTTTTATAAGTGAAGTGAGTGGCAAAATTGTAATACTTGAAAAGAAAAAGGAGTACCCATTTCTCAAACATGAAAAAGGGTAAAAATAGGTTATTATCATGATTATAAATTATATTTTCGAAATATTGACATAAAATATATTTTAGTAAAACAAATTAGTGGATTTTAACCCATATCTTTTTTACTTTAACCCTTGGTAAATCCATTTTTAGCTTAACTGTAGTAGATAATTTTTACTGTTGTCACTATTAATTTTGCTAAAAAAATAATTTAACCTTATTTGATAGTATAAATTATTATAATTAAAAATATGGAATCCATTTTTCCAAATTATATTTACATTAGTGGGAAAATATAATTTAAAATTAATCCCACTGACGCAATGAGAAAACAGGTTTTTAAAGAGAAAATATTCAAAAGTTTACAATGTTTATATATCAAAATTCAATATTAAAATGATTAAAATGACATAAATTGTATTAATATATATATAATGGAACTAATTTTACTTTATAAACAATTAAAAATATTATTTTACATTATAAATAATTTAAACTAAAAGGAATATTTCAATTAGAATTCAGTATTTTTAACCATTCATCAAAAAATGAAACTTTTTTGAAAAATCCAAAAAAAGCACACTAAGATTATTTTGATATTATAAATTATAAAACTGTGTATATTTTAAAAAAATAGAAATTTTTTTAAAAAACAATTTTGAAATTTTGTGTGCAATGCATAATTAAACAGCCCTTTAGAAAGAATAGTGTTTTTTAGAAAATATATTTTTTCTCTTAAATAGTTATTATTTTATTTGTAATACATAGATAACCATGATTCTCATAATTTAGTTAGTAAGATACATACCATATATCTTAATGTCTATGTTATAATGGTATATTATATTACGGTTCATTTTAACTCAGGGTTGTGTGTTCTACAAGCTATTGAATAGATTAAATTTATTTAAAAAAAATATGTCATAATGTCTAGAGTGATATATTATCTTTTAACTTTGTTGTTTCTTGTCATACATGGTATCAAAAACAATTTTCAACATTTATAATATTAGGGTGTTACATTCAGGGTGAACCCCACAACTTCCATCTACTAGTCAAGGGTTATATATTTCTTCTCATGGTGTTTTAGCTACCTAGACCCATAAGTTATCACTTACTAAAACTACATCAACACCCAGTCGATCCTAGATCCATAGGAAACATATAACACCATGTACTAAACCACCTCCTCTAACAACATCAGGATTGGAATTCTTGTCAACCTCTACTAAAACTCATCAATGGATTTCTGGAAGTTCTCCAACAATATAAAAGGTTTCCCCTTCCAAGTTGAGGAAGTATATGGATTCACAATCATAGATAAATACAGAACAAAATATTTAGTAATATCTTACCAAAACAAGAAGGATATTCACCTATATCATGAAATTTGGTGTCTCCAAGGTAATAATGGTCCCGATCATTATTTGTCCACCTCTACTCCCACCATAGATATAATATCATGTAATGTTTACCACTCTATTCTAGAACAAACACTTTGAGAGTTTTCTATACAACTCAAGCTCTTGAATTAATCCTTCGATAAACCAAAAAAAATTAATGTGATCGGACAATAATTTCAATTATATACGAATTTCATAGATAAATACCACCACAAAGTGGTCTAGGATAGAAAGGAAGATCTAGTTAATAATCCCCCTAAACACCACTGGGGTGTTTGTTATGGAAAATGTAATCTCCTGGTTCTAATAATCACTATATATACATTGGAATTTCATCTTCATTATATCCTCCTTACGTAACAACAGTTTATGACAACCTGACCTAAGGTCCATTTTTAAGAACCACATTTCCCTTTTTAGTTGATAAAATAGGTTATCTATCCTCGATAGTGGATGATTATTATTGATGGTCATTTGGTTTAGGAATTGGTAATCCACAAATAACATAACTCTCTCATCCAAATTCTTGGAAAATAATGTTGAATCATCCTAGGTAAACACACTAGCTATAAAAACTCTATTCCTCTAAATTTCCTCCAACTAAAACCTCAACTCTCAATGAACTATGTATTCTATCTAATATGTTACTTAAGATATATAATCTTCTCCAAGATTAAATTCAATATAGAATTCATCCCCTTAGAGAAGAGGTAAACCGAATATGTTATAAAGGGATACATTTAGGTACACCGATACTACTATATTGAATTAAACCTCATCTTATTTTTTTCACCATGATTCTAGCTACACAAATACTATGAAATCAGCTCAAACCCACTACTCATGAGACCAACCTACACTAATAATAATTTCTTATCACTAGTGAAGGAAAATATCAAACCTCAAACCTAGTTTCACTATATCTTCCATTGTAAATAACCAATTTAAAAATTGATCGTAGATTTGAAGTTCATACCAAGGATTAAATCATATGATATCATAACATATATGAAATGTCTTCATGATAAATTATCTCCTCTAAGATCTTATTAATTCTATTGATATAAGAGGCTTAACATATAATCCCATCTAGTATGAGTATCTAGTAGTATATGTCATAGAATTAGATTATCTAAAATCAATAGATCTTGATCAGTAGAAAGGGATAAAAAGGAATGGCTCAAACATGGGATTATCAAAAATGATTCTCAGGTTTAAATGAAATAGATATTACCTCAGATCATGTTAAGATCCTTTTGGTTATAATAAAATACTTCTTACAACTGATTTTATCCTTGGGCACTAGTCAACTCAACCTAGAATACACCACTTAAAAATAGTAGAAATGGTATCAGATCTTAACTCCATCCATATCCTATAGCTCTCAAATATCCTTCGCCACATCAACCACCCTAGGATCTTCTTAATTCTATACTTCTTCCTTGTTGGCATATCCACTATCTAAAAATATAATTCTACATAATAGATTGGAATGTCCTATGTGATATAAACTCGAACACCATAGGTGAAGCATATTATGTCACACAACTTACTCAATCAGCTATGGGGTACTTATACTTATGATCCCTATGTATTCTCTTAAGTATAAAGACTCCTATTGTGTTATGATATGCTAGTATATTGTTAGTATCTATGGCTGATGAATCTATTATATGATGGATATTCACCTCCCCTACCATGAGATAACCTATAGCTAAAAATGTCTCTACTACCCTGGATTTCCTATGTAGCTCTAAAATATGAGAAATATAGAGGGGTATTTATCCTATTCAAATATCATAATGAATCATATGATTAAACTTTTTTGTTCATAATAGTCCATCAAAAACCATTCCTATAGTGTATTATGTGATATCTCTATACCTAGATGCATTCTTAGAAAATGAAATGTTTCCATGTTGTAGCTCAAGAATATCCTTGACGTGCACTGATTGGAGAGATGTCAAGAAAAATTCTCTTGGAAGAGATTATTGAAGATAGTACAACTAAGATTCATCTTATATTATATATATAGAAGATGAATTTGAGATATTCCTAATACAAATAGGGGGTTAATTACTTTTGAGGACTATTTAATCCAACTAATACTTTTTATCCCTATACCTCTTAGACCTATTAGGATATTGATTCATTTATTCTATTTTCCTTATCATGTGAAAGAATATTAAAATTTTGAATGCTATTAGAATATATTTCTTCAAGGTTCACTAATAAATAAGTGTTTCTATTATTTGGCATGGTCTAGAAATAATCCAGACCACACAACCAGTGGAAAATAATCCTTTGAATGTGGTTACAACAAGTATGATATTCCTTTACACTTATATATCAATATGAAAACAATCCAATAGTTCAGGTATTACAACACTTGGATGGATCTTTATACTGCTTCTCAAAATAGTCTTCTCCATTTTTATAAGGGTTTATAACAGTAATAAAGTATTCCACCTATTTATTCATGTTCAATGTCATAGTTCTTATTTGTTTTTCCACAACCTTCTTCTTCTCTTTGTTACAAGCATAGCATAATGCAAGAACATCCTCTTATATCTTCCCAAAAACAATCTTGATAGTTGTACTATCTTCTTCTTATATCAATAAAAATAATATCAATATATTTTACTGATGAATTTAATTCTATCTAACCCAAATTATAATTGATAGATATCAATTGGTCACCAAATATTCTTCTTTTATTCTCACTTTCTTCTTTAGTGAAAAACCTACCACACTGAGATCACTTATTCAAATCTTACTAGAATCACAAAAATCTTTTTTGATTATAAAAATAATAATTATTAGATCAACATTTCTTCATCGCATTTAATCTACCCAGAATAATAATCAATATTTAAGTGGGAACACTCTATTCTTCTTATACACAATATAATTTACAATTGTGTAGTAGTGTCTTATTCTCTTTCTTCGACTCTAAATACCAACACATGAGTGTATTAATTTACTTATCTTCTTTATTTCGAAAATATAAACATCCATTCACATTTTATTCTTATTTGCATGAGAAAACTATGTGTGTTTGATATTATTTGTCTATCGTGTATCAACCGGGTATACACATGGTTTTACTTTGTGAAACACATTGGGGGTATTACACTGAAGCACGGGTACATAGGACTATTATTCTAGAATCAGTATAGGCATGTGAGTTTAACATATGTCAGGCATCCACTGATCATTTTCTTCATGAAGCATGATGAGGGTATAAATAGTGTATCTATCTGTCATGAAATATCTTGCGTACTTTGTAAATTTCCATGAACCACGTGTTATGTTGCACTGTGTTGAACAAGTGATTCTATATTTTTATTCAATAGACCACCCCATGCTTCATGGATGGATGATGCCTCATGGAATACTTATACTCCTTAGACTGCCTTCCATTCAAAAATTACCTTTTATTTTTGGAAAAAATTTCCATCCATAAACAACCTTTCCATTCATGGACCATTTATACTTCTTAAAATTGACTTATCATTGGAATATGTCCCCTTCCTCTGTGGATATCCTTCCCTTCCACATACCATATCCTCTTCCATAGATAACTTCCTCTATAATGAAATCTTATTCCTTAACTCTTTAAAACATACCTAAATTCTTCCACCGGTAATGATATTCTCAAAGGAAATTTTCTCTTATCTAATGATCTAATTAGTGGTCTTTATATAAGAAAATAGATCCACAAAACCCACCAATCTAAATTAACCAAATCTTGATGTGGGATAGCCTTCACAATGAATTATGTTATGTGGTCCAAGTAACACCTTCCCTTTATGGTGGATGTTGTCTTCCACAAATGGAAATACCTTCTTGAAACCATTATCACCTCCACACAACCACAAATGACATGTCTTCCACCACCTTCAAACCTCCCATGAACTATGATCCTCCTATGAGATAATTTCTCTATGTGGTCTATGTATTGCACTTCGTGATCTGTATAGTGTTTCTATGTACAAATATTCATTTGATTTTCATTCATTATTCCATGTATCTCTTTTCTATTCCAAAAACTATGCTTTTTAGTCCACAAACTAAATACTCTGGACTTTTTTGTAAGAAACCCTACTTTTACATAAAATAAACACACAATTTTGAGGCCCCAAAATTTTTTAATCTCTTGGAAATTATGCCACCTTCAAATCTTCTTCAACAACACCAAGAAAAATTATTTGCGATCATCTAGTTTCATCAATAAATCAATCTTTCATGACATATAATCATTAATCAATCACCATTAGCATTGTTATATTTTCAATGGAATGTATTGTAACTTTCCCATCTTACCAAAATATCTTTATTTCTAGCCAAACCTAAATACGATTGGAAACACCTATTCTCCCCCATTACATTATAAGGATTTTATAACATGTTATCCAAATAACTTATGATTTTTTTGAAATAAAAATCAGTAAATCATATTCATAATTGACTAGGATAATTATTAGACCATTAGATGACATCCAATTTCATCAAATGAATCCACAACTATTATCCACGCATCACCTTGAAACTAAAAATCTATAAACTATTCACATGCTTCTTGGAATATCAATACTTGGGGACTTTATACAAGCTCCATTAACATTGGAAATTATTCATCATAATGACATCAGGTTAATCGCCTTATAGCCATGATTATTATTTTCCACCAATGAAAATCAATTGACAAAAATTATAATCCATAAACAAAGTGGGATCTTCACATATATATGACCAAAATCCACAATCATTCAACTGATCCATGGAGATTTCTAGCCACTATACCCAAAATTTGCTCAAAAGGTGTCCTAATAAGGCATAATACATGAACCATCACCTTTAGTCATTCCACTACTATATGTGAGTATGGTAAACCATAGAACTTATGAATCCTCCATTTCATGAACTCATAACTCCCGTAAAGGATATAAAAATAATCAACTCATACTGTAAGAATTATCTTATACTCAGTGTGAGAAAAAACATCAACATGTTCCAGCAAAGCTATGTTTATTTTCACTTGATGGGTGGAAGTACAACTAGTTGTCTACTTAGAGAAAACAGCTCCTAAATAGTCTCATAAACTATGGTCTCATCACTAAGTTTATTTTCATCACAATCATATTATGGAAACCTAGCATAAAATATGTGGGGATGAATCATATGATAGTCAATATATACCACAAGAAAATGATAAAATATACGAAATTGACTCAGGAAGTACATGGAAATCAGAACCACTTCTTATATGATTCATGTACCTTTTCACCCTAAAATCAGGGTATCAGTATACCGAGTCAATAATTGGGTTATCAAAGTCCTGGTGAATGGATACATTGGTTGGTGTCCCATTATTTGTGTCTCTATCCCATTATCCAAACTCAAGAAACTTCAGCACTATTACCCAAAATCCCAAAAAAAAATACATGAACTTATCCTAACATAAAACTCTATACTAAGAAAAATTAGGATTTGATACCACTCGATACAACCTAAACATGAATATCCCACTTGGTAAGTAGTAAGATGGTTGTGATACCCCAAACCCACATACAATAGGCTATGGTCTAGGGGCTAGCATTAAGTTGGCATATCAAACCTATGGTTGGATTTATCCTAATATCCTTGTACACACACATATCTCTAAAAATATCATATTAATTTTGAAGAGTAAACAACCTATATTATAAATGGGTTCACAAACATTAACATAACATAATAGAAAATTATAGAACATACTCAAAGAAAATAGGTGGAAATACATTCCCAACAACCATAAAGTATATATAAACTAAAATAAGGGAGAAATAGTCTTATTACACCACCACCATTAGAAATATTACTATTATACACCACCCATAGTATTTTAACCAAGATATTCATTGAATAGACTATATTCTATATAAGACACAACACATGTGGGGAAGGACCATGTAGGGGTGAGTTTATATATAAACCCATTATAATAACCTAAAATCAACAAAAAATAAAGAAAATAAATTACTTAGATTAAGTTATAAAAAATAGGCAAGTGAGGATAAAAATTGGATATTCTTAAAAAAATTATTCAATCTACAAGAATGGTCTCAATATTTATAACCAACTTAAGGATTATAAACATCTTATAAGAAAATTATTTTAACATCTCGCCCCCAACTCATTGTCTTGAGAGGGTGGGGGAATGATACCTGTCCTTAAGTTACATTCTCAAGGTGCCAAATATCACATCCATGACTTATTTTGAATTCATTTTTCATTTAATTTCCATTCTATCTTTGTTTTGGGGGTTTTCCATGCTTTTTTTTGATGAAAGGGTGAGTTTTCGTGATTTGGGCCAAACCGTGAGCCCATTTCCAAATTTAAAAACTAATTTTTTTTCTTTTATAAATTTTTAATTTTTTAATATTTATCACCCATTCCAATTCTTAAATGGCCTCACTTGACCTATTAACACCACCATTACAATTTGGACCCTTTAATAATCCCTAATAATGGTGGGTTTTTTTAGTTAAGGGATTGTGCCTGCCCAGAAGCTCATTTCCTGTTTTAAAAATTGATTTTTTTTATTTAATAACTTATTCATTGTTTTATTGTTTTCAGTGATTCTACTTCCCACACAAATCCAAATGCCTAAGGCTCACCCCCATTATCTTTGTTTCCTATTTGGAGCTCATCTCTCCCACGGATTAGGGTGATATTCCTAAATCATTCTAAAATCGAGCAGATTTGAAGAGGTAAAATGATTCTTTCACTGTCACGACCCATCCTTTGGGCCCCAGCCATGACAACCCCAAGCTCGCCTTCTATAGGCCAGGGGCTGGAGACTAGCACCAAAGGAAAATCCCTGATAAAAAGGGAAGGCATTTCCTCTAAACCTATAACGCACATAGTCTGAACACAAGCATTATAAGCAACAAGTAATAATATAAAAAAGAAAGACATGCTTAAAGTAAGTGGGATAGTATACAAACACAACTGAACAAAAAGTACAAGTAAAAAGGGAAAACAGATCTTGGATCATCCACTGGGGAATCCTACCTGAAGGGTAGGTACAAATCTCGAACAACTCTTCCCTGAGGTACATATTGTCTAGTCCAGCTTCAAGCAACCTCCTGTCCATCACCCTCAGCCTCGATCACAGCAGACCATCATCTGCACAGAACACAACAAGGTGTGGGCGAAGCCCGTGCAGGGTGATTATAACAATACTCAGTAAGGAACCTCGAGACCCCTGAAGGTCTCCCAAAATCCACTAAATATAAACCAAAGTATTAGGATAAAATCATGAAGTATGAACCATCCCTACTTAGGTATATTCCCATACATATACCTAAGTTACTGATCACAGTCCAGCTCCAACACTTGAGGCCAAGCACAACCCATTCCATAAAGGAAGTAAAGTAAATCATCTCAATGATAACAACTGAAAGTCAAGACTCAGCTCACACAGGTATAAAACTCATGTAGAGGGTAGAGATGATTACATGTAGCCAGTGAATCATCTCCTATATTGAACCCACATAGGATCCTGGGACAATATCAGCGCTGTCGAACCCACGAAGGATCCCGGTACAGAAGACATCACTATCAAACCCATGAAGGATTTTAGTCCAATACTGTTGTTGTCGAAACCATAGAGAATCCTGGTATTGTATCATCTTTTTCAAACCCACGGAGGATCCTGGTACAGTATTAGGTCCATTTAGGATCCTATCATCGCAGTTGCAGCCTGCCATAGTTTTCACGCACACAACACGCTCTATTCTGGGAGGGTCTGCTTCTCTAGCCAAGTTTTGATACATCAACTACCACTAAGTATCGATTTGATGTATGTCGTAGATCCATCTCATCATAAAGAACCCAACACGACAGAAGGAACGTCAATCCGATGCAGAGTCTGTGAGTTATTGGCGTTTCTGTTATAAGGTCACGGTTGGATTTAGGTTCAATCCAACCTGGCTATACCCCAACTGCATCCAAACCTCAATTGGGGTATTCCAAAAGAACCGTCTTTCTCTAAGCTTTCTGTCGTCGTAGACGGTTCGTCGATCGCACAACTGTAGCCCAATATATGGGTGATAAACTCAATTATTCTTTGAAAATTATAATGGAATATTGAATGAATTTTAAAAAACGTTTTCCTTTAAAATTTATAATGGAATCTTGTAAACCTCATTGAAGGCCGTTTTCCTCGAAAATATAGAATGGAAGCTTGAAAGCATTTTCAAAAAAAAATCTTTGAAAACTTTTAAAGTAATATTTTAAATCATTTAAAATTCATTTTAAACATAAAAACTTTTTTAAATAATTTTTTTGAAAACATATAACTAAAGCTTCAAAATATTTTCAAAACTATTTTCATTGAAAATAACCTTGTAAACTTATAAATAATTATCTACGAATAAATTAAAACAATTATTGAAAACATTTAGAAAATATTTTAAAAAAATAACACATTATTAAAATCCTTTTCCTTGATAATGATATAAAAAAATAATTTAAAAATATTTTTTGAAAACATAGTTTTTAATAAAATAGATTTTTGACTGAATAAAGAAATAAAGTATGCTTTTATTACAAACATTTTCTTACATATATTAATTACCAAAGAGTGGAAAAATGTTACCATTGAATAATGATATCATAAAAAAAATATAGTATAACAAAATTTATGAGTTTTGATTAGATATGGATCATATTATTTCATCAATGGAAGCATAATCATAAACAATCTAGATAAATGATGGGATTGTAGCAATAAAATCTTACCACATTGGTAACACTGAATCCTAATCCACATGATGTAATAACCTAAAATTAATCTTAAAATATCATGAGTACAAATAAATTCATGATATTACATATAAAATGGAAATATATAAACAACATAGGGAATATAGGTGCATGACATAACATGCATCTCAAAGAAGGAAAATTAAGAAAAAATGACTTTACCAATTTGCAACCTTTCAAACCATAAACCCCATTAAATATAGATCATAAAATGGATATTTAAATTAAAATTAATTTAAGTATAATAATCATATAATAAATTAATGGGTCTTATATATACAACCCAGAAGAAACTAGTGGTGATTAAGGTATTAGTCTCATAAAAAATAGTGAGACCAGAAATCCCCATAATACTTGAGTAACTTTTAAATCATGAGATTCATAAAATAAAAAAATCATTTCAAACTATTAATATCATTAAATGAATAAAATTCATGATATAAAATTTCACAAGAAATTATATACACCACACAACAATAATAAGTGGTGAATATAACATATATCACAAAAAATAAAAGTGAGATGAGAAAACCCATACCATATGTCCTGAATTTCATTGTACACATTAAAACCTTCTTTATAATAAATATAACATTAATATAAATATAAAAAATAACCATATTATTATATTTCATTCCATATATTTATTTTTTTATGAATTTATATTACCTAATTATTAACAATTTTATATTATATTTATGTTTTAGGTAATAAATGATTTGATTTTCATATATGTTTTGACTTTTAATTATTTATTGTCTTACTGAGGTCATGATTTAATTTTTACAAAATGTAATAAATGATATAAATATAATAAAAATTAACTATATACTTATATATAATAATCTATGTAATATATAAATAGGAAATGAAATACACTATTCATAGAGATGGTTGGTCGTACGTACGCATGAACGTTATTTCCATTTTCTTATCAGAATTTTAAAGAATGAAAAGTAAATTATATATATATATATATTATATTAAATTTACATTAGAATTATTAGTTCATATATATCACATATTTTTATTAAACTCCACCTTAATACATTTCAAGTGAAGTGTGAAAGAATCACATCGCTTTGAGGAGGTAATAGTCCACATGTCCACAAACAATGTTTTCAAATTCCCAAAAATGAAAGAATTAATTAATGTGTTATATAATAATTATAGAATAATAAATACATAATAAATATCACATATATCTTATAAAAATAATAATTTTTTCATTATTACCAACCTTGAAATGAGGTAACGAAAGAACGAATGACATTAGTTTGCGAAGCGGTAGTCCACCGTACACATGAATGGGGATTGTGTATGCCATTTGATGGAAGTGTGTTTGAGTGTAGTTTGAACCCTTAAAACAACAACATATAAGTATATTTAGGATATAATAGTTATTATATAGTCATGGAATAAGAATATTCTAGTGGGTGTATATATAAATAAAATAAAATTTATTGTTGAAGGATGTTACCTCTTCTTTGGGTAACTCATTTTGGTTTGTACCAAAGGGATTCCTTGTTTGGATTTATGAAAAAATTCAGTCTTATAGGATAAATTTAGGGATTTTGGGAGTATACCTGGATATTTTTTTTCCAACACAAAGGTCTTGAGAGGATTAAAGAAAGGGGGAGATGTGGTGGCCTTTTATAATGGAGGGAAAGGACACACTTTTTATTTTTTTTAAGGAAAGTTAGGTGTATTAATGTATTTACATAAAAATAAGATTCCAAAACACAAAAAATTAGATACTATAGGGTTTTAGTTATAAATATAACTATAAAATTGGTTTTGTACCAGTTTAGTTCCATTTTTACATCTTATGATTTAATTTTAACTACTAAGTAAACTTGTTTAATCTTAATCGTTTTAATTAATTCTAATTCCTTTCACAAATATTTTTTCTCAAAAACTAATTTTTCATTATTTTAAATTATAAATTAATCTTATTAAAGTACTTAATCCATTTTTAAAAATTATAAAGACATAACTGGTTGAAATTAGTTTAAAATCAATCCCATATACGGGATTAGAAAACAAGTTTTTACAGTAAAAATGTTCAAAAGTTTGAAATATGTTTTTATCAAATTTCAATGTGAAATTTATTAAAATGAAATAAATTGTATTAATTGATTTATAATTTATTTTATAATAATTAAAAACAAATTAAAAAATAATTTAACTATATAAATAAATAAGATGAAAAAAATTCAATTAAAATTTAATATTTTTCACTATTTATCCAAAAAATGAAACATCTCCGAAAAATACAAAAAATTCACCCAAAGATATATTTGAAATTAAAATTTAGAAATGAAATTTATTTTTTAAAATATTTTTTTTAAAATTTTCAAATATATATTTAAAATAGGATCACCATTAAAGAGCAGTAAAATTGCCTTCTATAAAAATATATATATTTATGTGTAATGTAGGTCTTATTCATATCTCTTATCTAAAAAGTAGAGAATATTAATGATAAATATTTGATTGAATATAATATAGATATTTATTTATTTAAAATCATTTATCAAATGTGGTTTAATTATTTTATTGATGTAAAACATGTTTGATTGCATAAATATATTTTTCCAGCAAAAGATTTAATATATTTTAGAAAAGGTTTTATTTTTATTTGTAGTTAACTGGTCACCAAATAATGATTATTATAAACATTTGAAAATGATATATTAATTATTTAGTTAATCTTATTTTCAACCATCATACTAACAGCTAGGTGAAAAATATAATAATAATTTAGTAATAATATTATGAGTATACTGTAGTATGGTATAACAAGGTTTGATGTGTATTGTAAGTTATCAAATAAACTCATCATTGTGTGTAACATAAGGAAATCCTAGTGTTTCTTGTACCATAGTCTAATCTAATTGTTTCATGTTTCACAAGCTTAAATTTTTGTTACTTATAATTCATACCAAACATAGTGATTTCATATAACAGAAGCTATATTAACTATTTCATGAAATAAAAAATATTGAAAATATTAAATAAATTAGAAAAATATATTTCAAAAAATATCATGGTGTTACCTTATACCCCCTTCAAATTAATTTCTACCTCGAAATTCATTTGTGTTTTCAATGATTTAATACTTGAATATTCTTTTCATAGAAACCCACATTATAAAAATGAATACAAAAACTCTCTTTAGAAAGGGAATGTTGGAAACATAACAGTTACCAAAGTAACACAAAACTAGGTTCCCTCATATTATACAATAGTTATCAAGTGAGAACATGGAAATGGAAGGTAAATATTAATATTAATGTCTAAAGGATAGTGAGATGGAACACTTATCATTAAAATTAGGTGATTCAGGGAAAGTTAATGATCAAAAAACCATAAGTCTATGATGATATTAGGGACCATTTGATTCATCAAACACGAAGGTACTAAGATTAAACTAATTCCTGATACTTTTATTAGAGTTTAATAATTTTCAAAATGAGATATAATTACATTATTTCATTCCATTTCATGTTCACAATCTCACCCTTTGGTTGTGTCTCAACCAATTTCTACTTCATATCCTATAAAAAAATAAAGGTGAATTTATTATGCCTTAAGCACCAATGGATCATAAGATACATATATAGAATGATAAGTAATTCTATTTTTTTTAGTAATCATCATATATAAAAAGGTTATCATTGGTTATACAATATTCATAAACCCTCAAAGGTGATATAATACTTTAATATCTAAAACCTCATTTTTTGTTTAACTTAAACCATTCCATAAAAATTCAACCCTTTAACCCTTCTGAAAAATGAAAATCGAAAACTTTTTAAAGAAGGTTGAAAAATCATCTAAACATTGATCCCCCATATATCATAATGTAGCTATTGGTTGTCACATTCCAAACATGTGAATACATTTGTTATGTAATCTCTGGAAACGTTGTAATAACCTGACTTATTATACATCCTTATTGAAAAAATTAATGATTTATTATTCGAAATATCATTGGATATATTTCTTAACCTCTTTATTCTCTATTTATGTTGTTGAAAACAACTTTTTCAATAAATATTTTATCAATCCTGAGGTTATAAATATTATCCAATTAATATTATCCATATCATCATCTCTTAATACATATTAAATATAATTTTCTCATCCTTATAAAAAAATTCGGGTTTCCTTTTCCTATTAAAAATATCACCAATCCATTAAATCACTTTTATAAGCCTTAATCACCATTAAACATATCCTTTTCAGTCCATAATGAATAAATTATACTAAAAATACCAATATATTACTTGATTAAAAGAACATAATCTTTGAATTGTAAAACATATACAATTCAATCATCCAACATTATTCTGAAACCATCACTCAGGCATCATAATCTTATTCATTAACACCCATTTCAATTAATATTAAATATGAATCATGTCTTCAGGTTACTCAACCTCAATATTGTTGAGTCAATAAGGTTTTCCTTATGACTTTTCCATTCCTTCTTGTTTTGAAAATCACAAACACCTTATCTTTAAGAAAATTTCTTTTATAAAGAAAATAGCTTTTATAAGGAAAATTGTTTTTATAAGGAAAATTGATTTCTTAAGGAAAATCTCTTTTATAAGAAAAATTATCCTTATCATCCATATTTTTCTTAAGTATGAGATTCGGATTCATTTTCTCGGAATCGTTGAAACTTTGATATAAAGCATTCTGTTTTAGGATTCGGATTCTGGACAAGAACTATAAGGAAGTTTCATTCCGAATTCCGGATATGAACTCTGACTAAGTTCTATTCCAGATTCAGGATACGAATTTTGAAGAAGAATCCTCATTACGAATTCTAATGAAGAAATCCCATTCCGAATTCTCATTACGAATTCTGAAGAAGAATTCTCATTGCAAATTCTAATGAAGAAATCCCATTCCGAATTCTCATTACGAATTCTGTAGAAGAATTCTCATTACGAATTCTAATGAAGAAATCCCATTCCGAATTCTCATTACGAATTCTGATGATGAATTCTCATTACGAATTTAGATGACGAATTCTCATTCCGAATTCTCATTCTGAATTCACCTATTAAACAGAATCTGATTATCTTTGTTTTATACACTCTGAATTTATTCACTCCGAACCTCCACTCCGAAGATTTCATTCCGAACCTTTATGTTAGAGTTTAAAACGATGTCGTACATTCTGTTACATTTGTTTTATTATAAAACGATGTCGTCTGTTTTGTTTTAAACTAACCGTTGTCTAAGTGACACGTGTACAGGTCCCTCTGATCTTTAAGGAAAATATGACCGTTGGAGAAGGAGCCGACCTTACCTATAAATAGGAGGTCATTTGAAAAAGCTCGGTGCTGATAGCTGATGAAAGTGCTGAAAGGCTGAAAAATTTGCTTGAAGTGATTTTTAGAGAGAGAGGCTCTTATTAACTCTCAAAGCTTCGTGCGACTCCAAATGTTAGTGATTACATTCGAGGGCTTTCGGGGATATGAAGACAGAGGTTTCCGACTACCTTAAAGTTCGAGGGCTTTCTTGCTGAGGAAGACAGAGGTTGCCAACTACCTTGAAGTTGAGGGATTGCGGGGATAGCAAGACAGAGACTCCGATCTTCGTATCGAGGGATTACCCTGGTGTGGGTAAGACAGACTTGCTTGAAAGTATAAATCAAGGGACCTTTATCCAAGGTTGTTGGATACCCTTCTCTTTGGGTTAAAAGACTTATATTTTGTTACTAGTAGTTCTACTACTTGTTTTTATTCCGCTGCATTTTGTATTATAAGGAAAGTATAACTTTCTTATACTTCTTTATTTGTACTCTGATTCATTTAGATTCTATACGCTTTAAGGTAGAATCTCATATTGTAATTGTTTGTTAAGTTTCAATCTCCGGAACAATATTTCCGGAACCTACTTTTGGAATCACTTTCCAAGTTTAGTTCGATGTTAGAGGTGTTGTGAATTTGCTTAGTTTAACTTTGTTAAACTTAGCCTTTTCCTTTACTTAAGGAAAACATAGTTATACTTAACTAACTTTAAAGGTTCCAAAGGAATTTTTAAAGTAGACAATTCACCCCCCCCCCCCTCTTGTATATTGAGCATCTCATACTCTATTTCGATCCTACAATTGGTATCAGAGGTTGGAAACCTCTTACTCTATACCAATATTACATTTGGTATCAGAGGAGGTTACTGAAATACTTGTACTCACATAAAAGTTTTTCTTGCTCACTTTATCCTTCCGAACTTTGTCATTCTGAATTTCTATTCCGAACTTTTCCCATTCCGAACATTGTTATTACGAATCTTTTGGTACTAACAAGTTTGTGTGCAAAGTTATTTTTAGTATGGCAGGAATTAATGTTGGATCTATTGACAATCTAAATCCGACAAGACCACCTATAATTGATGGTAATGACTATGAGTACTGGAGAGATCGTATGAAGACATTTGTTATCAATACCGGAGTAGACAACTTTGTCATGCTTACTGGTGATTATAAAATTCCTGACAAGGAAGTCAGAACCTTTACTAACCCGGAAAAGCAAGAATATCAACTCAACTATAAGGTACGCAATACTTTACTATGTTCAATGACCAGAAATATATATAGCCAAATTTCTTCTTGTGAAGCAGCTAACTGTATATGGAAGAAGTTAGAAGTTACACGCTTTGGAACTTCTAAGGTGATTGAAACTAGAAGAGCTATGCTTAGAGCTGAATATCATGGCTTCAATTTTCCTTATGGAGAACCCATATGTAATGTTCAACAAAGATTTATGACTATCGTCAACAGTCTACAATCTATGGGAGAGAAAGGTTTAGATGATGAAGCTCTCGTGGATAAGATAATTGACATTATTCCCAATGAGTGGGAATCCAAGAGAACAGCTATAGATGAGAACAGGAAGGTCACTCAAATTACTCTTGATGAATTATTTGGAACTCTTCTACAACATGAAAGAAGAATGAAGAGAGATGCTGACAACATCAAGAGGAATAATGGAAATGGTACTGTTGCTTTTACTACAACGTCGAATCAGATGAAAGCTAAGACTCCTGAGAGAGTAACCAGATCCAAGTCTAAGAAAGTCATTTTCCAATCCGAATCTAGTGAGAGTGAAGTCTCAGAAAATGAATTAGCCAATCTTGCTCGAAGGATGAACAAGATAGCTGGGCAGAGAAACTTTCAATCCAAGTATAAGAAAAAGGACAGAAAAGATAAGAAAGAAGGAGAAGTTACTTGTTATGAATGTAAAAGAGCTAGACATATTAGACCAGATTGCCCTATGCTCAAAAAGAAAGAAAGGAAGGAAAGACATTCAGACAGGAACAGGAAGAAGTATTATAAAGCTAAAGCTAAGAAAGTTCTGAAAGCTAATGACACCTGGAGTGCCAGTGGTGGTGACTCTTCAGATGAATCTTCTGATTATGAATCTTCAGGACAGAAGAATCTTGGTATTATAGCCAGATTACCTATTGATAATCATTGTCTTATGGCTAAGGTACGAAATGTTGAATCATTTACCAATGTTTCTTTAAATTCTAATGATAGTAAGTATTATAACTCTTCTGATGAAGAATCATCTTCTGATGAGGAAAATACTTTACCTACTTATGAAGAAGTCTCTAGGTTTGCTGAACTTCTTGAGATTGATAATTCCAAACTCAACAAGAAATTTGATAAGGAAAATTCTAGGAATTTTATTCTTACAAAAGAGATATCAGATCTTTCTAAAGATCTTGATAAGAAAAATTCTGATTTTGAAAATATTTCAAAAAATCATGAGGATGTAAGTTCTGAGAAGAACAAACTTTCTAAAGAGATAGAAAAAGTAATTTCTAATAAAAATGTTTTCGAGCCTAACTCTAGTTCAAAAACTAATGATTTTGAGAATAAAAACTTGGTTGTAAAACTCATGTCCAAAATTTTTTCCTTAAAGAAGTGTTTATCAAACTTTAACCATGGTAAGGAAAATTTTGATAAGATGTATTCTCAAATACGACCTTTAAGAAATAAATCCGGATTTGGTTATACCCATGAGAAACCAGTTTTCAGTAACAATTATTTTGTTCCTCAAAGTGCCCCATTTTGTACCAAGTGTCAATGTGGTGGTCACTAGGAAAAGAATTGTTCCTTAAACAAAACCCAATCTCTAGGTTTTCACAAAGCTTACTTTTCTAAGAAAATATGGATACCTAAAATTTTATTGTCTGGAAATCTCGAATCCAAACATGTTTGGATTCCGAAAGTCTAATTTTCTTCTTGATTTCAGGATAATAAAGAAAGTACCAGCAACAATACATGGTACATGGATAGTGGATGTTCCCAGCACATGACTGGTAACAAAATCTATTTTGAAAAGATTATCAAAACGAAAGGAGGAAAGGTAACTTTCGGAGACAATGCTAAGGGAGAGATTTTTGGTATTGGTAATATTGTTCTTTTAGGTAAAACCTTGATTTCAAATGTTCTTTTTGTTAATGGTCTTAAGAACAACCTCATTAGCATAATTCAGTTATGTGATGAAGGTTACCTTGTGAATTTTAGGAATGATAAGTGTTTAGTTCACAATTCCAAGGAAGAATTTATTCTCTCAGCCAATAGGAAAGAGAATGTCTACACTTTGAATCTAGAAGACCTCAGGACCCAATATTTACCTTGCCTAAGTGCAATGGAAGATCATTCTTGGTTATGGCATAGAAGACTAGGAAACTGTAATATGAGAAACCTATGTAAACTCTCTAAGAAGAAACTAGTTAAGGATCTACCGGAGCTTAGATTTGATTCTTCTAAAGTTTGTGATCCTTGTCAATATGGCAAGAAACATAAATCTAGTTTTAAATCAATCGGTGAAGTCTCAACAACTGATGCATTACAGTTAGTGCACATGGATCTTTTTGGTCCAACACAAACTAGAAGTATTGGAGGCAAATACTATGTGTTTTTTCTAGTTGATGATTACACTAGATTTACTTGGGTCTATTTTCTAGAAAAGAAATCTGAAGCTTTTTCCGATTTCAAAAGTTTTAGAGCTCAAGTTAAAAATGAGAAAAACCTTCCATTGAAAACTATTCATAGTGATCATGGAGGAGAATTTCAAAATTCTGATTTTGAAACTTTTTGTAGTAAGAAAGGTATTACTCACAATTTTTCAGCACCTAGAACTCCTCAACAGAATGGTGTAGTTGAAAGAAGAAATAGAATTCTTCAAGAGATAACTAGAACCATGTTGAGTGAATATTCTATTGCTAGACATTTCTGGGCTGAAGCTGTAAGTACTGCTTGTTATACTATAAATCGAGTTTTGATTAGACCTTTTCTTAATAAAACTTCTTATGAGTTATGGAATGGTAGAAAACCAAGACTTTCCTACTTCAAGGTTTTTGGTTGCAAAGTATTCATTTTGAATACTAAAGATAACTTACATAAATTCGCACCAAAATCAGATGAAGGGATTTTCTTAGGTTATTCCACAACTTATAAGGCTTATAGAGTTTTCAATAAAAGTACTTGTACTGTTGAGGAAATAGTACATGTGAAATTTGATGAATTAGATCCTTTTGTTTTTAAACCATCTCAACTTACATCCTCGGATGTGTTTTCAAAAACTAATTGTCAACCTTTGATAGAAGAACCTTCTGATAAGGAAATTGTTCTAGAAGATACTTCTGAAACATTTACCCCAGAAGACTTTCTACCCTATGTTGATGAACAGGTTTTACAAAACCCAAATCAGGTGTTTCTTAAGAATCATCCCAGTGATAGTATCATTGGTGATGTAAATCAACCTGTAAGGACTAGAAGTTCCTTAAGAAATGAATTAGAACATCTAGCATTTCTTTCCCAATTAGAACCAAAAATCACATATGAAGCTTTAGGTGATGATGATTGGATCAAAGCAATGCAAGATGAACTAAATGAATTCGAAAGGAATAAAGTCTGGACCTTGGTTGAAAGACCTAAGGAAACTTCTGTTATTGGAGTAAAATGGGTTTTCACAAATAAATGTGATGAAAATGGAATCATTGTTAGAAATAAAGCTAGACTTGTTGCTAAAGGCTATAATCAGCAAGAAGGAATAGACTATGAAGAAACCTATGCTCCAGTAGCTAGACATGAATCTATCCGTATTCTACTTGCTTTTGCAGCATTCTTTAATTTCAATCTTTTCCAAATGGATGTGAAATGTGCTTTTCTTAACGGTTATGTTCAAGAGGAAGTTTCTGTTGAACAACCTCCTGGCTTTGAAGATACAAAACATCCTGATCATGTTTTTAGACTTACCAAAGCTTTGTATGGCCTTAAACAAGCCCCACGAGCATGGTATGATAGACTCACTGGATTTTTACTTCAAAATTACTATGTTAAGGGAAATGCAGATCCAACCCATTTTATAAAGAAATATAAGAAAAATGTTTTGATTGTTCAAATTTATGTTGATGACATTATATTTGGTTCAACTCAGCAATCTCTGACTGACTCTTTTGCTAGTCTAATGAAATCTGAGTTTGAAATGAGTATGATGGGTGAGTTAAAATTTTTCCTTGGTTTTCAAATTTCTCAAAAACCAGAAGGAACCTACATATCTCAACATAAGTATATTAAAGATCTTCTTAAAAAGTATGGTTATGACAACACTAAGAGTATAAGTACTCCCATTGGTACCTCAAAATCTTTAGATCTTGATGAAGCTGGGAAACCAGTAGATCAAACATCTTTTAGAGGTATGATAGGAAGTCTACTTTACTTAACAGCTAGTCGACCAGACTTAATTTTTTCAGTATGCTTATGTGCAAGATATCAATCCAATCCTAAGGAATCTCACTTAAACGCAGTAAAAAGAATTTTTCGCTACCTTAAGGGAACCATGGATCTAGGATTATTTTATACTTCTGGAAATGATTTTGTTCTAAAAAGCTTTTCTGATGCTGACTTTGGTGGATGTAGAATGGATAGAAAGAGTACATCCGGAACTTGTCATTTCTTAGGAGATTCTTTAGTTTCTTGGTCATGCAAGAAGCAACATTCTGTAGCTCTTTCCACTGCTGAAGCTGAATATGTAGCAGCTGGAAGTTGTTGTGCACAAGTGTTGTGGATGCAACACACACTCACAGACTATGGCTTGAGTTTTACTAAAAATCAAATTTTTTGTGATAACACAAGTGCCATTGCCCTAAGTAAAAACCCTGCACATCACTCTCATTCAAAACACATAGATATTAGGCATCACGTTCTTAGGGATCACACACTCAGAGAAGATATTATTCTTCAGTTTATCGGAACGCAATATCAACTTGCTGATATTTTCACAAAATCTTTGCCTTCTGATAGATTTGAATATATTAAACAGAAGTTAGGAATGATAACCGTAAGGTAATCTTTCTTAATTAACTTTCTGTTGAAAAAATATCCTTACAGTAATAAACTCTCTTTCATAGGGGGAGTACATTTGATTGTTTGTTTAACAAAGTTTTTCAAATTTTGTTTTAAAACTTTTCGGAACGAAGCTTTCAGGAATGGAACTTCCGGAACTACAATTTTCCAGAATGGATATTTTCGTACAGAATATTTCTCGAATGGATGTATTCATATTGAAAACATCCGGAATGGAATTTTTCGTACTAAATTTTTCGTACTAAAATTCTTCGTAATGTATTTTTCGTACTATGTTCTTCGTACTGATTTTCTTCTTAAGTTTGTTTTTCATACTGAGTTTTCCGTAATGAATGTTCCGTAATGAGTTTTTCGTACTAAGTTTATTTTTCATAGTAAAATTTTTTCGAAATCTGTCTTCTCTCAATAAAGTTTTTTTTCTAGTCTGTGTTATATTACCCATTACGAATAATCCTCCTAAGCCAATCCTAAAGGTATCGTTACCCTACTCAAGTTTTCGTAGTCATAGTTTACTTGCTAGAATTTTCTTGTTTTATTTTCGGATTATAGTTTTCTTAAATCTTTACTTTAATAAAAACCTCAAAAAGATTGGATTCAAGTTATAAACTGTCAGATTTGATCTCAGTTCATTCTAAACCGTCAGATCAACTGTGGAAGGTGAACCGTCATCTCATTGCCTATATAAAGGGGACCCAAATAATCATCCCACATCGATCTCAAAGCTCTCGCGTCCCGAATCTCTGGCTCTCTGATTTAAGGTCATTCCGAACTTCAGTCTTCTCCGTTCCGAACATCTCAGAGAAACTTCAGATCCGAATGTCTGCGGAGTTAGCATCTCAAGAAATGTCATCTACTAAGCCTATTTCTCAGTGGTTAGTTTACAGAGAAAGGTTAGTTCATCCGGTTTTCTTCAACAACTATGATTCCCTTATCTCAAAGAACATCAAGTTGAATAGATGGGAAGATGTTGCGGTATCAAAAATCGGGAATCAAGATGAAGTATATTCAGACTTACTTATCGAGTTTTATGAGTCAGTTTCTTTCTTCAAGGAAGATAATAGGGAGAAGTTCTCTTTTAAGTCTTATGGCAAGACTTACAAGCTTTCTCACACCAAGGCCACAAGCGTGGTAGGATTGTCTTATGAAGGAGAAGCAGAATTTATTTCGCATGTTTTACCGGACTCTAAGGGTAGATTCGACAAGGAAAGAGCCTTAGAAACTCTCGGACTTGCTGATGACAAGGCTCCGAAGATTGCAAGTCTATCTAAAAATTTCCGGATTCCGGAGTTATGGGTACAAGGACTTATCGTACCGAGGAAAGGTGATAAAGATAGCTTGAAGAAGGGTGAGATCTATATCTTAGATTTCCTGATAAATCTAAGGAAGTTTAACTTGATGAAGCATATTCTTCTTACTCTTGAAAATTTGAAGAAAGGAAATCTGAGAGCTCAGATTATTATGTATCCAGCAATCATCTCCAAATTAATTGTTTGGTGCCATGAGTCTTTCAATGAGGCTTGAAAATCTAAGCTGAGAGTTTGCAAGATCATGCTGGTCAGCGATGGCACTCTTAAAAGAATGAATGTAGCTTTTGACAAGAAGTCTGGAAAGTTTATTGATCTACCTGTTCAAGAAGAAGTGGCTCCGAAAGTTGCTGATCCGGAATCATCTAAGCCAGTAAGGAAGAGAAAGCTGAAAGAAGTGGAAGTACAAGCAGAAAATCCTAAGTCTAAGGAAGTCCACTCCGCACCACCAAATCCAAAGAAGAAAAAAGCATATACTGATGAGGTTGTTACAAAGTGGAGAACTGATAAAGAGAAAAGGAAAGAAGGGGATCCGCAGTTCGGATTGGACCCTGCGGAGGCTAAGGATTTGAAGGAGAGAACTGCTGATGAGCTTGAAAAACAAGCAAAACAAAAGAAGCTCAAGAAGAAGATGTCTGAGGCTGAGGTAGCTCAGGCCTTGTTAAAATTCAATGAAATGGTTTCAGCAACTATTCCAGTTCCGAGATCTTTCTCCCTGGAATCTCTCCTGAGACTCCAGGAAGGAATTTCGCTGCTCCGGAAGAGGATGTTGCTAACAATTCCGAGGAAGTTGAGCAAGTGGAACAAATAGAAGAGGGTGCTGAAGGAAGTGGTGAAACCGGAGATGTGCTGAAACAAGTAGATGATTACAAGGGAACACCTTCGGAACACTTATCACTCCGGACTTCAGAAGCTGAATCTTCGAAGTTAGTTACTCCAGCAATAGAAGAAGTGAAAGGAGAAGAAGAATTTGCCTATCATGGAGAAGAAGAAAAACTTTTACATGATATTTCTCAGGTGAAAAACGTAGAGGAAGGTATTCAGGAAGTTGCTGATGAGGAAGATATTGTTGTTCAAGTTTCTGACAGTGAGAAGAGAACTCCGGAACAGGATTCTATTCCGAAAAAAGATAAGGGGAAGCAAATTCTTGATGATACTCCGAGTTCACAAGAGAGGAAGAGAAAGGAAGCTGGTAGTTCTTCAAAGAGAAAGTTGGAGCTTATTGAGGAAGAAAACTCTCCAAGCAAGATTTCAGATTCGGAGTCATCCTCATTGGGGCATGACTTTGTTGTTCAGTCTTTAAAGAAGTTGGTAGGAACCATTTCGACGTTCTCAAGTATTGATTCAAGATGCCAAATGCTCCAACATGCCGTAAATCAGAAAACCGACTCCGTATCTATGGTTATGGATAAGTGCGTTGAGATTGAGGCTCAGTTCAAAACCTTCTTTGTTGGTTACGAAGCCCATAAAAGATCTAGCAAGAGGATGACAAGCTGGTCGAAGAAGACTGTGGAAGAGATGAGGTTTCTTGATGAGTTTCAAGACAATGTTAAAGATGCCTTTGAGACAGAGGACAAGAAGATAAACGAGCTGACTTCCTCCTTTGAAGAAAAGCTGACTGAAGAAAAGAACTTCCAGATTCATGAAGTCAGGGATCTGAATGGGAAACTGAATTCTGTTTCTCAGAATTGGAAATTTGAAAGAGATCATCGGATCGATTTTAAAGAAAGGATGAAGACTCAGGAAGATAAGATCAAAGCTCAGGAAGAAAAGCTGAAGGCTCAGGAAGAAAAAATTGAAGCTCAATCCAAATGAATAGTTGCCTTAGAGAAGCAAGATGAAGAAGATCATAAAGACCTGAAGAAGATCAAGACTATTCTTAAGGGGCTCATGTCGAAGGAGAATGATCCTAAATAACCAAATCCGATCTTTTTGTTGTATTCTTTTTGTTACTGACATTCCAAATCTAATGAAAATTGTGTATCTCGTTTCCATTATTGTCATTACTAATCTTTCAGGTACTTTTTTTTTTCATTCCCTCCAATTCCTTTTGAAAATCACAAAGGGGGAGAAGGAAAATATCCTTAAGAAAAAGAAGAACTCTAATAAGAGTTTATCAATGGGGGAGAACGAAAAAATACCCAAGGAAAAAGAACTCTAATAAGAGTCTGTCTAAGGGGAAGTTTTTCATAAAAGAAGACCTTCTTATGAAACATCACTCTGGAAATATGAATACGATCCTTAGAGTTTCAAAGCCTAAGGGGGAGTTAGTCGTATTCATCTATATCCTTAAAACAAGGGAGATAAGCACTAATTTGTTCCTTTCTTCTTAGAATTTTTTTTCTTTCGTAATGATGTTTGTGCTTTCCAAAAAGGGGGAGATTGTTGAGTCAATAAGGTTTTCCTTATGACTTTTCCATTCCTTCTTGTTTTGAAAATCACAAACACCTTATCTTTAAGAAAATTTCTTTTATAAGGAAAATTGCTTTTATATGGAAAATTGTTTTTATAAAGAAAATTGCTTTCTTAAGGAAAATCGCTTTTATAAGAAAAATTATCCTTATCATCCATATTTTTCTTAAGTATGAGATTCAGATTCATTTTCTCGGAATCGTTGAAACTTTGATATAAAGAATTCTGTTTTAGGATTCGGATTCTGGACAAGAACTGTAAGGAAGTTTCATTCCGAATTCCGAATATGAACTCTGACTAAGTTCTATTCCAGATTCAGGATACGAATTTTGAAGAAGAATTCTCATTACGAATACTAATGAAGAAATCCCATTCCGAATTCTCATTACGAATTCTAAAGAAGAATTATCATTACGAATTCTAATGAATAAATCCCATTCCGAATTCTCATTATGAATTCTGTAGAAGAATTCTCATTACGAATTCTAATGAAGAAATCCCATTCCGAATTCTCATTACGAATTCTGATGATGAATTCTCGTTACGAATTCAGATGACGAATTCTCATTCCGAATTCTCATTCTGAATTCACTTATTAAACAGAATATGATTATCTTTGTTTTATACACTCTGAATTTATTCACTCCGAACCTTCACTCCGATGTTTTCATTCCGAACCTTTATGTTAGAGTTTAAAACGATGTCGTACATTCTGTTACATTTGTTTTGTTATAAAACGATGTCGTCTATTTTGTTTTAAACTAACCGTTGTCTAAGTGACACGTGTACAGGTCCCTCCGATCTTTAAGGAAAATATTACCGTTGGAGAAGGAGCCGACCTTACCTATAAATAGGAGCTCATTTGAAAAATCTCGGTGCTGATAGCTGATGAAAGTGCTGAAAGGCTGAAAAATTTGCTTGAAGTGATTTCTAGAGAGATAGGCTCTTATTAACTCTCAAAGCTTCGTGCGACTCCGAATGTTAGTGATTACATTCGAGGGATTTCGGGGATAGGAAGACAGAGGTTGCCGACTACCTTAAAGTTCGAGGGCTTTCTTGCTGAGGAAGACAGAGGTTGCCAACTACCTTGAAGTTGAGGGCTTGCGGGGATAGTAAGACAGAGACTCCGATCTTCGTATCGAGGGCTTACCCAGGTGTGGGTAAGACAGACTTGCTTCAAAGTATAAATCAAGGGACCTTTATCCAAGGTTGTTGGATACCCTTCTCTTTGGGTTAAAAGACTTATATTTTGTTACTAGTAGTTCTACTACTTGTTTTTATTCCGCTGCATTTTGTATTATAAGGAAAGTATAACTTTCTTATACTTCCTTATTTGTACTCTGATTCATTTAGATTCTATACGCTTTAAGGTAGAATCTCATATTGTAATTGTTTGTTAAGTTTCAATCTCCGGAACCATATTTCCGGAACCTGCTTTTGGAATCACTTTACAAGTTTAGTTTGGTGTTAGAGGTGTTGTGAATTTTCTTAGTTTAACTTTGTTAAACATAGCCTTTTCCTTTACTTAAGGAAAACATAGTTATTCTTAACTAACTTTAAAGGTTCCAAAGGAATTTTTAAAGTATACAATTCACCCCCCCCCCCTCTTGTATATTGAGCATCTCATACTATATTTCGATCCTACAAATATAATCAAGCATCTTACATTTAATGTCAATAAAACTACTTTAACATCCCATACCTTTCACATGTCTTTTGTAGTCTCTTTATCCTTAGTAATATATCCAATACTCATACCACATTTCTTATTCTCTTTATGATATTTCCATTTAGGACATTGATATGTATAATTCCCATTACTTTCTAAATCTGAAACAATCATTGTTAACCCAGTTCTTTATAGTTCCCACTATTCACTATGACCTTAAAGTATAGTGTGAGCAACATTTATCATTGTAGAAAACCATATAATCATGGAAATTACTTATATGATATTTAAATAATTACATCTACTTTTAAATCTATGACACCTTAGTATTATCCTTAGATACATCCCTAGGTATATCCTTAGAAATATCCCTAGGTATGTCACTAAAGTGTTCTCATCCTACTTTCCAAATTTTGACTAAAGCATTACATTGATACCAACTATAGTGACCCAAGCATAACATATATGGATATTACATCCTTTTATATGAATATTCATAAAATTTAAAAAAATCTTGCCCATGGACTGTAAGATTTTATTGTCTCTAGAAACCTGGAACATGATATCTTCTAACTTGGTGTAAGATCTCCAAATTCTCCCATAAATATATTCCCCTTTATTCCTCATACTTAAAACTTTTCTTGATGACCTAAGCAATGGAAACATAAGAATGGGTTAGATTAGATGCTCATTAAGTGTAAAAAAGTAAGATATGTAAGCATAACATGAACATAATGGTATGATTAACTTAGAAAAATATTTCAAGATCATACCCTACATATCAAAGATCAAATACTAGTGTCATTAAATAAATTTTGGAAATTCATAAGACATGATAAGAACGGAATTAATAGCACAATCCATGAAATCATAATGTAGGAATAAGACCTAGAATTTTTGGTATACACATCATTAAATAAAATAATTTCCTATATGTCCAGTCTCATTTCCAAAATGTATTAGGGCACTTTATGTGGGATACACCTACTAGGAAGGACACAACGTCATCCCTACTCACTTACCTTTCCATATAGAGGAATGGTTTCACTCCCTAAACCATTATAGTAGTCAAGGTTAACTCCCAAGTCCATCTTAGTAGTAAAGGTTCACTCCAAAGACTATATTAGTACAAAAAGTCCTTTACTGAACCGATTTCACTCCCCATTCTGGGCATGTCTATCTAAAGATATATAAATTTTTACCCAACTTATTGGACGAGGACATAACTCCCAACCATATCATAATTAAATAATACATGTGTGTTCCCTGATGACATAAACAATCATACCATAACCAAAGAAATAAAATGGGTATCATAAACATGTCATTATATCATAACCTGCAAAAAATATATAGGTTTCATAATAATTTCATCAAAACATAAACTGAGAAAAAAGTGATTTTAATAAGAATATTACCCATGAAATACCAATGTGTCTCATAAATATATAACCAGTGAAATGGAAAATAACTTCATAAACATTGTTTGATCAAAACAAAAACAATTCAGGGAAATAATATGAATGGAAACCTTTAATCATATCCCTAGAAATGCATAAGTAACACCAAAAAAAGTTATCTTAGATGAAAAATTAATTTTTAAATATCTTTTAAAAAAATTAATAAAATATCCCTAACTCTTTATAAACTATTTTTAAAATGTAAAATCTTTTTAAAAAAATATTTTAATATAACCTTGAAATTTTATAATGTAATGTTGAAAACCTTTTTAAAACAATTTTATTTGAAAAAATATAATGTAATATTGAAAAAAGGTGAAAATATTTTCCCTTGAAAACTTATATAGGAAGCTTTAAAATATTTTGAAAACTTTTTTCTTTAAGAATTACCTTCAAAAATTAAAAAATAATCTTGAAACATTTCAAAAAAATATTTTTAGGAAACATATAAAGGAATTTTAAAAAATAATTGAAAACCGTTTTAATTGAAAATAACCTTGAAACATTGAAAAAAATCTCTAAAATATTTTGAAAACATTTTTCCTTGAAAACATATAAAATAATATTAAAAAAATATAAACTTTTTCCTTGTGTAATTCTAAAGGTATATTGAAAATAATTTGAAAAGATTTTTGTTTTAAATCATTTAAAGTAATCCTTAATATCATCTAATACACATTTTAAACATAAAAAAAATTTGGAATCATTTTTCCTTGAAAACATATAAATGAAGCTTGGAAACATTTTGAAAGAAAATCTATTAAAATATCATTGAAAATTTATAAAGGAAGATTTTAAAATAATTTAAAATAGTTTGTGAAGCTAAAACATTTTTTAAAAAACATTTCTTTGAAAATATCTTTAAAAACATATAAATGATTCTTGGAAATCATTGAAATCATTTTCTTTGAAAATAACCTTAAAAACTTATAAAAGAAGATTGAAAAAATAACCAAACTTTTTAAAACAAAATTAAACTTTTAAAATCATTTTCCTAAAAAATTAGATTAAAATTTTATTTAAAATATTTTTTGAATACATTTTTAGGAGACATGGTTTTTGAATAAAATAGATTTATGACCAAAGAGAGATATGAAGTCATGTTCTCTTAAAAATACCTTCTTAATTATCTAAAATACCAATGTGTAGAAAAATGGTGCCATTATATTAATATATCATGAATAAATATAGGTAAATATAATTAATGATAGTTCTTGATATACTAATCATAATATTTCATTAATGTAACCATAATCATAAACAATCTCGATAAGCGATGAGATTGTAGCAATGAAATCATACCACATTGGTAACCTTTAATATTATGTCCCATGAAGGAATAATATAATTTTAAAATTAAAATATCATAAATATGAAGAAAAACATTCATGATATTACATGTTAAATTTCGGTATATACACCTCATAAATATTATACATTCATGACATAACATGTTTTGCAAAAAAGTAAAATTGAGACAAAATTACTTTACTGATTTTGAACCTTATGAATCGTAAACTGAATGAAAGAGAGTTACAAAAATAGATATGTGAACACCCCAAAATTTAAGTATTATAATAATATAATATATTCATTTTTATTATATATACCATAAATAATAAACGTGTTGTGAGTAAGGCATCATTCTCAGAGAAATTAAATTTAGGCTAGAAATTCCATTACTACTTGAGTAACATTTGAATCATGAGGTTCATAAAAGAAAAAAATAAATAGAAACTTTAACTATAATTAAATAAATAAAATTCATTATATGTAATTATATGCACAACAAAACAATAATAAGAGGGTAATATATCAAATATATCACAAAAATAAAATGAGACGAGAAAATCCTTACCTTAAGTATTGATGTTCTTTGTAAATGTTCAATCCTCCTATATAATAATTATAATTTTATTATACAGCATCCACCAAAATATATTATTATATATCATACCACATACAGTTTTATTATGAAATTATATTTCCCATTTGTTAACAATTTCATGTAAATGTTATGTTTTGGATAATAACCACTTTTTTTATTTGTTTTGACTTTTTATTCTTGATCCTCTTACATAGATCTTGAATTAAATATTTAAATAATTTAAAACAGGATATAAATATCATATATATTATTTATATAAGTATTTATAATTATATATTAAATATAAAAATAAGAAATGAAATATAATTTTTAAAGAGATGATAGACTGTATGTACGCATGAATGATGTACCCATTTTCTTATCATAGTTTTAAAAAATAAAAATAAATGATATATATATATATATTTTATAGTATAATTATTAGGTCATATATATCACATATTTTTATTAAACTCGGCCTGAATACATTCCATGTAAAACATGAAAGAATCAAATCGATTTGAGGAGGTGGTAGTCCGCACGTCCAAATATAGTTACCATATTACCATAAAATATAAAGAATGAAAGTATATGTTTTATAATAATTAAATAAGAATAAATAAACTATAAATCTAATATATATCTTAAAAATAGTAATTTCATCATTATCTCCAACCTAGAAATGTGGTAATGGATGAAAGAACGACATTAGTTTGTGAGGTGGTAGTCCTTTTTACACACGAATGATGATTGTGTATCCCATTTAATGGAGGTATATGAGAGTGTAGGTATAAACCTAAAAAAATCTCAGTATATTGATAATACATAGGTTATTTTATAATAATGATATAAAATGAATTCATGGTTTAGAGAATGAAATTAAACAAAAGTGTTTGTTGAAGAATGTTACATATTATTTGGGTAACTCATTTAGGTTTTCACCAAAGTGATTAATTTATTGTATTTATTCCAAAATTTATGATTCTAATATTAATTTAGATTAGTTTATATGATATTTGGATTGATTTTTGATTATCCAAATGGATTTATATGTTTGAAAATAGGGGAAACATTGGTGGAATCTTATAATTGAATTACAGGAGACACTTGGTATTTTACAAAATAAAGTTAGGTATACCCATGTTTTTACCTGAAAAGTGGGTTCCAAAGAACACTAAATTATATACTGAAGGGTTTAAGGTCAAAATATGTTCATTAAATGGGTTTTGGAAAATATTATGGCTATTTTTACACCTTAAGTTTTATGTTTAACCACTAAGTAAACACTTTTTTGCCTTAATAGTTATAATTAATTTTAATTATTTTCACTAAAATATGTTAAATATATAAGAAATTATAATTTATTTTTATTAAAAATATGAAATCATTTTTTTCAAATTCTAATCATAAATGTGTTATAAATTAATTTAAAATTAATCCTGCAAATGGGATGAAACCACGGGTTTTAAAAGTTAAAAGGTTCAAAAGTTATAAATGTTATTAAATCAAATTTCTATGTGAAATAGATTGACATGAAATAAATTTTATTATTTTATGTATAATTTATCTAATTATACATTAAAACAAAATTAAAACATAATTTCACTTACATTCTTGGTGTACATTAGACCAAGTATTAATTCCCACTCTAAGGCTAATTTCTCGTTCCAAATATCAAAAGAAATAATATCCAAAGCATAAAAAATTAATAATCAAACAAAATTGGTCAACCATATACTAATTTCCAATTATTATTTCATTTATTCTATTATTATATGTTACCATATTATAAGTTAGTTATGCCTAATTTCTAATAACCAGTTTCATGACAACATGGAGATGACAATCCAAATACAAATTTCACATAATAATTGTAAAAATTACAATTAATGTTTCATTTATTCCAAATTACCATTTTACATGTCAATACAAATTTTTATTACAATTTCAAACTTATTGTTTGATAGGTTCAAAAGTTTCTATGTAAAGATCAACCCACAATTCTAAAAATTAATTACAAGGGCACTAGATTAAAAAATTTATCTTACAACACTGGTTCAAGGATAGGTACACCACTTGGGAACTATTAAAGGTATAAAATTATGATTCAATTAATTATATAGGATTTAAAATATTAAATGTCATAAATTTAGTTTTATGAATGATAACACAAGGTTTACATACTAAAAAACCCATGCAGACCTTGGGGAGATGTTCAAACCACCTACCTTAAAAGTATAAAAGATTAAACCAATAGATCAAGAACTTTGATCAATTTGAAACACAATAATTACCTATGTATAGTGACATAAACATCCTTTAAGGGATGTAATATGATGGTCTAGAAGGAAGATAAGAGGAATTCACCAATTCCAAGGAATAATTACCAGTTCAAGACATGTGTACCTAAGAACTGGTCAAGGAACCAATAATAAGTGTTATATAAGTAAAGGAAGCCTTGTATAACCCTTATATACCAATATATATGAATTTGGGTCTAATTAGGTCTAATTATGAGTTAAAAAGTTGTTTTAGGTGGCATAAATATGATTATACCCATCACTTTTTGGGCCCATCTCAACATCATCGGCTAGCAGGTGATGTCATCCAGAATGGTTGCACCAATGGAAACCACATTGATTTCCCAATAGTATTCCTATTAGAATTAAATTCTATTAGGATAATGAAAAATGGTTTGTGGGATTCCAATATCCTTACCATGCTATAACCTCATCCAGTGGCTTGTTAGTGGCATAGTTGTAATTCCCTTGTTGCATGCCATTGTAGCTCATGTTATCTCACTCCTATAATCCTCTAGAAACCTCAAAAATACTAAAAATCAGGGGATAAGGTGAATTAATAGAATTAAAAGGAATAAAATAAAAATATAAATGTAGAAATTCCTAGATAAAATATTGTATTATATAGGTTTTATTGAATTAACATCTGAATGATCAATTGTTTCGGATTGGATTATAACTAGACATCCATTATCAATTCTTCATGATGAATATCTTCACCTATAAATGGATGGTGGATAGAGTAATTACAGATGAAATTAACAAGTTAGGAAATAATGGGCTACTTGGTTTTCCTCCCACACCCATTTTTTGTTATAGAGACTCTTATGGGAAGATGTGGAGTAAATTTAAGTTTCATAAATGAAGTGGTGGTGACACCCAATAGTAGTATCATCCAATCTATTTCTCAACTATTAGGGACCTCTTATTTACTAATTTACTGGGAAGATAGGAAATTGAAATTAAATAGCATGTCACCTCTAAAAATTATCTTTTGTGTGGATGATAAGAATATTTATAAACGTTCCACCAGTTCCTATCAACTCCACATTGCATCTTGGATTCATCGGTACCATGAAGTTCGATAGTACAGCCTGATGCCTTTAATGTAATATCTAAACCATACATTTCTAGTGTTAAATAGGATAAATATACATTAAATAAATTACACATGGTTTAATAGTCCCTAATGAAATTGGAGACAGATCTTAGAACCACTAGATGTACTATTTCCATTCCTTTTTTTATAGTGATTACTTTTTTTGATATGGGTACCCCTAACTCTTTTATAATAACATGTTTTATGAATTCCTTAAATTTATTGATTGATCTCATTACTTAGGTTATGGAACTTACAAACCCTATTAGAAATAATAATGAGAAAACATTTTGAATCCCTTCTTACATCATCTATATATCTAATGTAGATCTAGAATGGGATTTCTTAGTCCTCGATATTCACCACTTTGATGTTATCCTGGGGTTAGAATTATTAGTTTCCCATAAGTCTCAAATAAAATTTTTACATTAGATGGTATCCTTTAATACCCCCAATAAGTGTTATTGGGTGTTTTAAGGGGAATGTGGTATGAGGTATAACAAAATATGACCTTCATTTTTAGATTTTTTGAAATCGATATCTTCATTTTTAGTTGACTATGTTGAGGAACCTTTAGGTTGTAAACTTTCTCTGGTGGTTAGAAAATATTTGTAAGTGTTTCAAGATATATTCTCTAAACTACCTTCATATAGGGATATATTTTTCATGATATTTGTTATGTGAATAGCATAACTTGTCAATTTTATATCTTAATAAATGGCACTAGTGGAGAAAATGAGTTAAAGATACAGTTGGATGATTTAAATGACAAGGGTATTATCTATCCAAGTCTATCACCTTAGGTAGTCTGCTACTTTACACTAAGAAGGTTAATGTGACATGTTGTTTATATTTTGGTTAACAAAATATTAATGGGATTAAGATCAAGAATACATACCCCTTTCCCCATATCAGTTATTTATTTGATCGATTGAAGGAGGAATGTGGTTCTCAAAATTTGACATTTGATTAGGGTATCTCCATGTTTGAGGTAAGGAATATGATATCCCTAAAACTAATTTTAGTATTCCGAGTATCCATTTTGAATATTTTGTTATTAGTTTTGGTTTAACCAACACTCGTTTAGTTTTCATGAATCTGATGAAATTGATATTTTAAAAATAGCCTGATTCCTTTACTTTGGTGTTTTTTGAATGAAATGGTGGTGTACTCAGGAACTGGGGAATAGAATTAATTTTATCTTAGGGGTATTTTAGGAATCCTAAAATAATACCTCCTTTATGATAAGTTATAAAAATTTCATTTTTTGATCTAAGAAGTTATGTATTGGGACACATGGTCTTGAAAAGTGGAGTCTGAGTAAACCCCAATAAGATGAGATTTATCTTATCTTGGGTGGATCCATGGAATTCCTTAAATATAAAGACCATATTGGGATTGGATGGAAACTATCAATCGTTCATGAATTATTTATCTATGCTTTCATCATAATTGACTAGTCTTACTTTAATGGGAGTAAAGTTCACGAGGGACCCAAATTCCTAGTCTTCTTTTGATGTGTTGAAAAGACATCTGACCTCATCCCCTATCTTAAATTTTTTTGTTGAATTTTCAATGATTTGTATTCTATTATGATGCTTCATTCATATTTGTGGGTTCTATATTAATATCTGGAGATCATGTGGTGTTATATAGATCTCACCATATTTGACCAAATGATAAGAATTTACCCACTTATGATTGAAAACCATCAGTTGTTATGCATGCCATTAAGTGTTAGGGAGACCACATTTTTTGGAGAAAGGTTCACTATTTACATAGATAATTATATTTTGAGTTACCTTATTCCTTAAAAAACAAAAATATTATACAGGGGTGATGAATAGAGTATCATTAGTCATCTAATTTTGAAATCACCTATACACTAGGAATGGGGAATGTTGTTATATATTAACTCAGTAGGAAGTTACCCTCTCATTCCATAAAATAGAATAGTAATGATGGTAATATCATGAGTATATTTTCTAAAATTAACATAGATGTAAAAGATGGAGGATCATATCTCTTTTTTTGTGATCACTCATCTAACACTATCTTTAACTGGGTTGGTTTCCTAGGATAAACAATGTGATGTTGAATTATAGAGAATTGAGGATTCTTTATATAGTGGGGAGACCATCTTCAAGTAGTATATCTCCCTATAAGGCCTAGTTTGTTTCATGAATTAGTGGGTAGATCCATCCATTGTCATAGGTATCATTTTGGATTCATTTTATTTCTCTCAATGGTACATTAATCTTGGTACTATGAAGATATTCTATGATGTGAAGCATCAATTTTTAAGTCCAAATTTGAGATGATAAAGAGCTGACTTAATATCTTTTTAGTATACCAGTCAATAAATCAATATATAACACTAATAACCATCTGGGTTGCTTCAAACTCTTCATATTCCAATATATAAATTTATAAGTTTTCCATGGATTTTATCATTAGATTGCACAAAATCCCCAAGAGAGGAATACTATATGGGTAGTGATTCATGGACTCACCATGTCAGATCACATCCTTCCAATTTGATACAAAACATGAGATAAAGTGTTGGGAAGGTTATAAGTGTCGTATATTTTTAGGTTTAACAAAGATCTATCAACCATGATATTATATATAGATCCTTGAGTAACCTCATTATTCTAGAATGGTATTTAAGAGATAATAGGAAATTATGTTATTTTGATAATGTCTTATTATCCCTAGATGGATGGAAAAATGAATCGAGCTATTCAAATTCTAGTGGGCATGATTCATGATTTCATCCTAGCCTTTGAATAATCATGAGATAGAAATATTGAATTATTTGATTTTAAATATAATAATATTTAAAATTCATCCATGAAAATTAAAACCTTTAAAGATTTGTATGGTCAACCTTAAAAATCACCCATATATTATTTGGAAATGGGTGACACTTCTATTATAGTGTTGAGAATTGTTTAGGAGAATAAAGAAAAGACATAGGTCATACATAATGAATGGTTAAACATAAGATTATATATAAACCCTATGTGGATCTTCAGTGCAAACATTTGATTTCATGGTTGGATATCATTTATTCATAAAATTGTGACCTTGATTGGGACACCACCGGTTGGTAAATTATGTAAATTTATCTCCAAGTTATGTTGGACATTTTTATATCAATGATAATATTGGAATGGTGTCATATCATCTAGAATTACCATATTAACTGAATTCAATTCATAGCATCTTCCTTGAATATCATATCAATAAGTATCATATAAACCACAATCACATTCTCAATTAAGAGGACCTTGAGTTGGGACCGAATTTATTGATGAGTGGTTATCTTGTTCGCATTGATAATTCTTAGAAACATATGTTATGCGTACCATATATTTATAATATATTTGAACCTGTACTCCCAGATCCAGTGATAAAAATATAAACAATACATTTTTGTATTTTATACCGATGAAGGTAACCTAATTTCTACCATCGAAAACATAAAACATCCAAAGTAAATATTGTAATTATATCATACCCAAATACCTTTTAGGTTTATAGTTTTTTAGATTTAGTAAAAAATCTTACATAAATATTACCCATTGATTTAAGAGAGAATCTTTCCCACTATACCTAAAATTTCTTATTTTACAGTAATCCATCATCAGAATCCATATGAAACCCTTTTAGAAATAATTCATTTAATATCATTATTGATAACATGGGGACATCGAAACATAATAGTTGTGAGCTCAAAAGGTTATTATTGGCAAAAATAATCATTAATAATTGAATATCATCATTGATCATAAGAATAACATAAGGTTATGATGATATAATCCAATTATATGATCATAACATAAGAATATGCATAACCAACAATAACTATATCATCAATCATGAATGTGAAAAAAAGATTTATCAATGTAAAGAGTAAAAAAACAATAATCATGATCCACATCATTTCAATACTTATTAAGTAATAATTTAAAACCTTTAGAAATTATAAAGGGAACATGTCTATAACTTGGGAAAATTATCTTCATAACCCATTATAATACCATGTCAAAAATAATTGGATCCTTAGTAAATCCACATAGTAAACCATCCAAAAACACCCTCTTTAATTCCACTAATGAAAAGGATCATTAGCCAATGCATTGGAGTGTTATCTTGGAGCACCCATAATATATGATTTATCAGGATCACCTAGCACTATATGGGTGCACCTGTTATACAAGATATATCGAGATCACCTGTGATCATCAATAATGACCAAGTTCCATTAATGAATAAAAAAATTCAAATCATTTACTTTTTGACATAATGATAATCATGGTTCATTCATTTCTTGACTATCCAATAGAAAATAAATCAGTTCCACATAAATATCATAATCTATCCAAAGAGAGAATAATAATTACATCAATACCACAAATTCCCACTGGAGTGTCAGTAACATCAATTGTTTTCGACATTAATGAATAAAAATACCATTAAAAATCAATAAAATCATTCTTTATTAACATAACCATTTCACATTGAAAATAACTGTAAAAACTAAAAAAATTGAAAATCATTTTCTTTGAAAGCAAACATGAAAACATTTAAATAAAACATTAAGGAGAATAGCGGATGTTATGGTAGTAAATCCATTCATTTTTTAAATGTTAAAATAAAAATTCTTTTAAAACATTTTTTAAGGGGAGTTAAAGCGACCCATTTGGAATAAGTTAAGAATTATCCTTTTAAAATATTTCAAAACAAGTTCAAATATTTTGTAATAAAAATTAGAAAATAATTGACGTTTAAGAAGTATTTTTTTAAACGTCTAAAAAAAGATGTATATGGAATTGAATTATACTTGATCTAAAATAAATATATGAGAATGGAATCACTTACAACCAAATTTATTGATTCTTCTTCAATAATTTAGTGTGGAAGTAGAAATACAACATGTTTCTCAAATTAATATTCAGTGAAGAATAAATATATGTGTTTAAATTAAATAAGAGTGTTTATTTCTTCTAAATTGACCATGAACATAAACAATTACAAAATAAAGGACATTATAACATAAAGTCTCTTCCACTTTTGCAATTATTCCATTATTAGCCCCATGAAAGGATAAATTCAAATGATAATTTAAATATCAGGAACATAAAGAGTTTCATGATATAAAATTTTAAATTTTTTGTGTATACATCACAACAATGTATATAGGTACATATCCTTAACATATGTCCCAAGTAAAGATAATTCGTAGTAGAAACCCTTACAAAGATCATACCATTGAATTTGAGAATTAATCAATGAATTGATTATGTGTATCAAATGTGAATCCACCAAAATAAAATGTAAAAAGTATTATTATGAAATTTTATTATATACATAAACATACAATATTAAAGACAATGATAATGTAATATGACCCAATAAAAATAAATAGAGTTATGAAATTCTTTACTACATGGTAACTTCAAATAAAAATACCCTTGGGTGAAATAATTCAAATTGAATCTTAAAATACCATTATTTATAAAGTATTTAAGATTTTTCAGGTAAAATGGGTAGTATTAACACCATATCAAAAAATTATGTTCATGATAGTAAAATATGTCTCAAATAAGGGAAATTGAGACTAAGTCACTTAATGATTTTGTAATATTTGAATCAAAACCTCGTGAAATAGATAACATCATATGGATTTTTAAATAAAAAATATATATATATTAAAATAATAATAATATTAATTCATGGGTAGTATATACACCACCCAATAATAATTAGTGGTAATATGGATATGACTCATAGAAGTAAAAACAAGATGAGAAACTCTTACATTGGGTATGACTTCCTTCGTATGTGTGTAAACCTTCTGTATAATATGTTTATATTAATTATTTAATTACCTAAGAAACATTTAAATTCTTAATAACTTGTATTGAAATCATTTATTTTATTTATGTCTAATGAAATATTTAATTTCTTAATCAGTTAAGGTCAGGTCGGGTGTTTTGAGGATGTTCGGATCATTATTTCTGAATAGATTCGGTGTGTTGACTGTAGTCAAAGAGGTAATTATTAAAAAATCTCCAAAATAATAATCATGGAATGATTATAAATTTTATATAAAAAATTTTCTTTTACAAGAAATCATAAAATATGTCGATGAAGAACGAACTACTTTATGATCATGGAGATAGTAGGTCATTCATACATATGAGTAATTTTTTCATTTTGAAATGATCATTATGGAAAGAAGGTACGTAATATTATATCTTTTCATAATTACAATAATATTATAAATACAATATTATATCTTTAAATACAATTTTATATATCATCCGTGTGATTTAGTGATGAAAATGTGTCATATTGCTTCGTAGAGGCGGTAGTCCACACTTTCTCGTGAATAACTTTATTGTTTTTCTGTGTTAG
Organism: Viscum album; assembly: GCA_963277665.1. NCBI lineage: Eukaryota > Viridiplantae > Streptophyta > Magnoliopsida > Santalales > Viscaceae > Viscum > Viscum album. The sequence goes on along the minus strand of OY728159.1, from coordinate 593,198,954 downwards.
AAATAAATATATATATTATATTTGAATAATTACAAATATTTTATTAATATAATAATTATTTAATTTATACCACATATATTCATTAATTTTATCAATATTACCTTCCATTTAAATCTTTAGTTAAAAAATCATATCGCTTCATGTGGCAGTAGTCCACCATACACATGAGTGGTGTTATCATATCACCCAAGGAATAGAAAGTAAGAAGGTATATGGGATATAATAACTCCATAATTAAAAAGATGTTAAACATATAATATATATACTTTAAATTAATCACTGTAACAATCTGTGGGAGGCAATGATAGAAAGAAAATAACATTGGTTCATGAGGCAGTAGTGCACCGTATATATGAATGATGATTTTGTTTCTCATTTTATGAAAAGGATAAAGATTTATGTTATTAAATGAAAATAATAACATCTAAGTATATTAGAAATATTTTTGTTATTATATAATAATAGTTTAATATTATTTTAAGTATTTTTAAGAAGAAATAAAATAAAAAATTCAGGTTAAGCAGGATACCTCTTCTTCAGACAACCTCATTTGTTAAGCCCCAAAATCTTTATTATGATGTATTTAAGATCAAAATAATGGATCTAAGTAATTTTAAGGTAATTAAAGAATGTATTTGGGTAGTTTTTTTCATTTTTAATTTTTTTATTGTTTGGATAGGAGACGAGAGGGGGTGGCCTTTTATAAGTGAGTTGAGTGGTACACATATATTATTTGAAAAGAAAACGGTGTTCCCACATTTCTCATATTCCACAAGGGTACAAAATAATCCATTATCAATAATTATAAATTATAAGTTATAAATATAAGTAAAAACTATATTTCACACAAGTTTTTATGTCATTTTAATTCTTATATTTTTACTTTATCCACCAAGTAAATCTATTTTTACCCTAACCGTGGTAATTAATTTTTACGGTTTTCACTATTCATTATGGAATAAAATTATGTTAAAATTATTATAAAATATATATTATTTTTATTCCAAATATTTAATCCATTTTAAAAAAATTAATTCATAAAATTCACAAATTTCCATTTTAAAATTAAACCCTCAGACGCACGAAAAAGAGGGTTTTCAAGATGTGTATTTTTCAATTGAAAGATGATTTTATATTAACTTTATGACCAGTAATAATAATTATACGTATTTAAATTAATATTTATAGATATATAATATGTTAATTTAATTTAATTAATTTCTTATTATAGTTTTCTATTTAATTTAAACTCGGTGTTGCATGTCTTATACACTATCTAGTATTGATTCCTTTTTTAAAATATCACGGTGTTATATCCCCCACTATCTCTCCCCCCCAATTTATTAAATTGTTTCCTCGAAATTTAAAATTTACCTCATTAAATAAATTTTTTATATGTGAGAATACCATTGTTGGAAACCCACGTCATAAAAAGAGATAATAAAACATTCTCTTAAGAAGAGGTAAAGTGAAATATGAAGGTTATAACATAACTAGATTTCCACATAGGAGAAAATTTGTGGGATTAAAATATATAGAAATGGAATAAAAATGTAAATAATTATGGAGAGTGATTGATATCATTGACCATAAGAAAGAGAATGATCAATGGAAATTTAAGGTCCTCAAAAGTATAAATCTATAATGAGTTAAATTCCCATTGATTCATTAGGTATGAAGTTAATATGATAACATTTTTTTAATAACATTTTTATGGAGTTTTGGAATTAATTTTCCATATATATTGAAAACATAATTAAATATAATTACTTGATGAGTTGAATTTAATCATTTAATCACTTTCCAACACAATCTCATATTTTTCTTCAAACTAGGAGTATTCAAGATGATTTATTTTCAAGCCTAAAGAACAAAAAATAAACTTATAAATGATTAAATAACTATATGAGGAATAAAAATTTATTCCAACAGTAATTATACACTTACCAAAACCAAAATGGTAAGCACATGGTAATATAATTCTCAAGATGAGTAATCCTTATTATGATGAAATAATACATTAATCTCTAAAATTAAAAAGTAATCCCCAAAGTTCAAACTAAAAAATTACAAAATAAACTCAAAATTAAAGAGTTTATTAACATAAAATTATATCTCATACCTTTCACAGTTCAATCCCAAAAATACGGTGATATCCTTTTTAAATAAAATTAACCACTTAGTCACTAAATCACTTTTCAATCACATAGTTATCTATTTGATAAAAATTTTGTTACTAGAATTACATAAATATTCAAGATCATATAAACCCTAAAGGTTTTCAATAACTTAATTTTTTTAAATAATGTAAATTCATGCTTCACATTAAACAAAATTATTAAATATACTTTATCCTAATAAAATGTATCCTAAAATTTCATTAATCACATTATTATCTCATCACCTACAACCTCAAATGGGTGTATAAGAATTTGTAATTATGATCCTCCTTAATATTATATACCTATTATGGTATCTATAATTGTTAATATAACCTTAAAATAAAAAAAACTAAATCTCCAAAGTTATCTAAACCCTTATCTGATACCAACTATAATAGCCTTGAACCCATACTCCTTGATCAAGTAATAAAAACATAAACATTACATTTCTGGTTCAAATACTGATTAAGGTGAACCAATTTTTTCCATAAAAAACCTAAAACATCAAGATGAAATATTGTACCACTTACATGCCCAAATACCTTTTAGTTTTAGAGTTTTAGAGAATTAGGAAAAACTCTTTCATAAACAACACCCAAAAATTAAAGAGTTTATCTTTCCCATTATACATAGATTTTATTATTTCAAAGTAATTCATCATAATAATCCATATAAAACCCTTGTAGACATAATTAATTTAAAACCATTCATGATAAGCTAGTAAAGATGTCAAATCCTCATTAATGGTAAACATAAGATTTAACAATTGAATACCAGGAGTGAGAATATTAAGATAATAAGGGTGTGATAATATAATAAAATTTAATGATAATAACATAATAATATTTATACCCATAAATACCTATATCATTAATCATGAAACATGTAAAAAAAATATCAAATTTAAGATTCATAATAATCAATAATCATGTGCAATGTGATTTATATATTGATTAAAACTTGGTAACAACTAATAGATATCATAAAAAACATGTTTTTATCTTGGAAACATTATCATAATAACACTTTTTAAATGAGTTTCATAAATAAATATATCCTAGTAAAATCTATATCATAAACCCTTTGGAAACACCCTCATTATTTCCTCAAAAAAAATGAACATTGCCCAATGCATTTGAGAGATATCTGGGTGATCCCATTGTATAATCTATATTAGGATCACCCTAAGATATATTGGAACACCCCTAATATATGCTATATTAGGATTTTTTGTGGTCATTAATTGTTTCCAAGTACTTTTTATGAATAAAAAAATTTAAATCTTCCACTTTTTGACATAACAATAATCATTGTTCTTTCATTTCTTGATTCACCCTTTGAAAATAAAAGGGTTAATGTTAATCATATAATAAATATTAAGAAATAATAAGGGTGGAATAAATAAAATATATTCATTTTTATTATAAGTAACATCAAGGTTTGATAACGGTGATGAATTTGAATACAATTAAAATATAATTGAAACCATTCTATAGGAAAATAAAATTTTCACTTTTAAAAACTACAAATTCCCAAAATATTATTTAATTAATTTTATTTTTAAAAAAAATTGGAAAAATATAAAGGAAAAATTAAAAAATAATGGACATGATATAAGGAATATCCGTTTACGTTTTAAATGTTAAAATAAAAATTCACTTCAAAACATTTTTTAAAATGAGTCAAAGTGACCCATTTTAGAAAAATTAATAATAAGTTAAAATATAAAGTAAAATAGTTTTAGGAAGTCATTAATTTGTAAAAAAGAATAATTTTGAAAACATTTTTGAAAATAATAATATGGAAGAGAATGTTATATGATCTAAAATAAAGATATGAGATCGGTATCACTTATAAATAACTTTATTTTTGTTCAATGAATTAGAGAAGAAATTGAAATATAACATTTTAACCACATTTATAAATAGTGTAGAATAAATATTTTTATTTTAAGAAAATAATATCTTATGATTTCCTGAAAATGAACCTTAAATATAAATAACCCTGAAATAATGAATATTGTAACATAAAGTCTTCGCCAATTTGGTAACTCTTAAATCCTAATCCCCATGAAAGGATAACTTCAAATGATACTTTAAATATCATGAAAATAATGAGTTTCAAAATATAACATGTCAATTTGTTACTATATATACAACCCAAATGAATATAGAAGTATATCATAAACATATGTCTAATGGAAATATAATTTGAGATGAATAACCCTTAAAAATATCATAATATTCAATTTGGGAAATAATCATTGAAATAGTTATGTGTATTCAATTTAAATCTATATAAAAATTGTAAATATAATATAATATAATAAAAATTCATTACAAACATAATCACATAATATAATATATAATTAAGATTTAATATAATCTAATGAAAATAAATTGAGTAATGAAATTATTTACCATTTAGTAACTTTTAATTCAAACCCTATTAGAAAAAATAATTAAAATAAAAACCTAAAATTCCTTTATATAAAAATTATTCATGATATTACATATAAAATGGTAATTATATACACCATATAAAATAAATTAGGTGCCTGATATTAAAATATGCTTCCATGAATTGAAATTGAGATGAAGTCCCTTACTACTTTGGTAATACCTAGATCAAAACCTCATGAATGTTAGAACCTAGTTTGGACATTTAAATAAAAATAATTATCATGAAAAGAATCATAAAATATAGTCTTGTTAACTACATACACCAACCAATAAAAATAAGAGGTTCATATGTCGAATGTATCAGAGAAGTTAAATCGAGTCGAGAAACAGTTACCTATGGTGTGACTTTCTTTGTATGTTTTTGAACCTAATAAAAAATAAAATAATATTAATTATTTTTATAAATAAAAAACATTTATAGGTTTAATACCTTTTACTTAAATCATTTATTTTATTTTTTTATCATTATATATTTAAATACATAATCAGTTAAGTCCACTTTGGGTGTTTTGAGGACCTTCAGTTCATTATTTCAAAACAAATTTTGTGTGATGACCGTGTTAAAAGAGGTAATTATTTAATAATAAAAAGAATAGTGAAGTAATTATAATTTTTATAAAAAAATATAATTTTAAAAACAATCCAGAAAGATGCTTACAAAAAATGAATTGAGTTACAATCATGGAGATGGTGGTTCATACGTATGCAAGCGTATCATTTCAATTTTTCAAAGATCATTATGGAAGGATGGTAAGTGATATTTATCTTTATGGAATTGTATTAATATAATACATGCTATATTAGTTTTAAAATTTACTTATATATATTTTCTATTTGATTTATTGATAAAAAAGAGTCAGATCTCTTTTTAGAGGTAGTGGTCCACACATACGTGTGAATAACGTTATCATTTCTCAGTGTAAGAAAGAAAATGATATATTATAATCTAAAAATGATTAATATTTCATTAATAAAATTATTATTTCATTTATATAACATATATTCATTAAATTTATCCTTATTTAACTCCCATTTAAATCATTAGTGAAAAATTTATCACATCACTTCGCTAGGTGATAGTTTGTCGTACACACAAGCGATGTTATCATATCTCATACTGAATGGAAAGTAATAATTTATATGTCATATAATAAAACATATATATAAATATGTTACATAAATCATATATAATTTAAATATATCATAATAAAAGATGTGAGAGGTGATGATGGAAAATGAATGACATCAATTTGTGAGGCGGTAGTCCGTCGTACACAGGAATGATGATTTTGTTTCCCATTTTATAGAAGATGAAATGGATTTAGGTTATTAAATGAATATTATAAAATTTAATAATTTTTTATACACTTTTATTATTATATAATTATAATTGAATATTATTTTATGGAGTTGGAAGAAAAAATATAATAAAAATTCTCAATTAAGCATAATACATGTTCATCAAAAAACCACATTAGGTAAGAAAAAATATCCTTTATAGAATGGACTTATAATAAAAATAAGGGATATAGGAAATTGGGATGGATTTAAGGAATATTTTTGGTTTGTTCCTAGCTGATTAAAGTGGATTTTAATTTGTGAAGAGAAGATGGGAGAGTATGGATTTTTATAAGTGGGGTGAGTGGTTCACATAAAATGTTTTAAGAGAAAAAGGTGTACCCACATGGTTCACATGAATAAATGATATGGAATAGACCATTACTCATAATTATACATAATAAGGTAGAAATAATTTTAGACAATATATTTTATATAATTTTTTAATTCATTATATCCCTTGCCTTTTTAGTTTAACCCCAAGGAGATCTATTTCTACCTTAACCTTAGTGTTTAATTTTTAATATTTTCACTATTCATTATAGTCAAAATTAAAATTTACCTCACTATAAAGTATAAATAACTCTTATTCTAAATATTAATTCATTTTACCAATATCTATCCACATAAAAAGAAAGTATAAAATAAAAATTAAACCCACAAACATGATAAAAAACTGGTTTTCAGGAAGTGTATTTTTCAAGAAAAAAATGAATTTATATTAACTCTATGAGTAATCATATTCATTATATAAATTAAAAATAATATATATATATATATATATATATATAATCTATAAATTAAATTTAAATCATTCCTAATTAGGTGTTTTTTAATTAATTCAAATATAGAAACATTATGAACTTTAAAACAGTTTTCAGAAAAATCCTATTTTAAAACCCCAAAATAAATATAAACTAAAATCCATTATATATTTTATTCAAATCTAATTAATATGATGTAATATAAATAAAAAAATACCTATATTACATGAAATAATATTTTAAATATAATTTTTCTTTTTAATTTTTTATTTTATTGAAAGGAAATGTATTTTTTACAAAAATCATAATTTTCACTATTCAATGAGAAATCAACATTTTTCAAAAAATACCAGAATTTCACCATAAGTTAATTTTGATATCTTGATTAAAAAAATGAATTAATTTTTTAAAATTTCATTTTATAAAATAATTATACATTAATTTAAATATTTTCATACAAAAACTAATAAAATCATTTTTGAAGAAAACATAATTTTGCTAAATTAAATTATATTACTAAAATTTGATTGATTATTTACTAATAATTTTTCAAAAAAAAATATTGATATGTATATTTATATATTTATTCCCTAAATTATTTAATACTATTAATACGAACATATTTAATGGGCATGTTTTAACCTTCATATTTAAAACAATATTATTCCATATTTTGTTTAAGCTCGGTGTCGCATGTCTTGTACACTATTGAGTATAGATTCCTTTTTATTAATCTCAGGGTGTTACACTATTTGTCTAAGTTATTTTGAATCATGGGGTGGATTATCATAAACTTTGTAATTTTAATAAATGATTATGGATTAGTGTCCTTGCATTTTTAAGAGTCTACATTCTTTAATAGTACTTTTTAGGTTCAAAAGATAAATGGTGGGGAAAATTTACATACCCTGGTGTAAGTTTTAGGTACTTATGACCTTTTAATTTTCCTTTTTTCTAACTTATATCTGGTCATTATTTGTCAATTTTTTAGTTTCTGGGAGTTTTGTGTAAGGTGTATAGTTGGAATACAATTAGTAGAAACCATGTGGCTTTAACATGAAACTTCACCGTAAGTTGTGTTTATCATATCAGGGGTATATGGGTAGCATATGATTTGGTATAACCATGTGTCTTTATCGGGAAAATCTTTCATATTGTAATGGTATCATATTGCATGTTTGGCACATGGTTCATCTTAATGTGTGATCAAACCCTACAAGTTTTTAGAGATGTAATAATCCTTTCATGATTGGCACTTAGTTTTTATAAAAATATGGTCGAACCATGTTGTTGGGTTTCAATAACACAAAATTTAGATTTTATATCCAAATTTCAACTTAAAACACACATTATTTATCATGTTTCATATGTACTTGAACCCTAGGGTATCCTTTAATGACTTTGGTGGTTTTTTCCTCTCCAAAAAGTGATATTGTTGATTCCAGGGGTGATGGATTAAGTAAATTAATGGAATGTGTTCATTATTCACTTTTTCTACATTATAATTATAGATATTATATTTTACCCTTTAAAGGAATGATATATCTGGACTATCAAGGATAGATCTATAGTTTTGAGTATGATCTAATGGAAAGCCTTATAGTTTGATCTAAGTGGGTGGAGATAAAATTTGGGATTTATTAGATTATGTGTGTTTTCTTTGGTAATGTGCTTGTTATGGTATGTGGTTTCATAAATTACCTTTCTTATAAGCTTGTGATGATTTTGAATGTTTTAATGGTTTTTTATAAAAAATCATGTTATAATTACATCTGATTTGTTTTGAATGATAATAATAATTAAATTATATTTCCATGAAAATAAATTTAATTCAAATAGAATGGCCTAAGAAAATGGTTTTTAGGTATTTCTTTATGTCTCGTGTCCTTCTTGTGTATTTATAAATTTACAAAAAGAAATTTTTGAATATGTGATGATTATATCACATAAGAATATATGAATTTATCTTGGAAGTCTAGGATAATCATGTTTGGATAGTTTTGGGCTACCTAACAATGTATTTACACTAAAACGTTAACTAAACTATTGTGAGAAAAAATAGGGAACCAATAGCCCATGTGGTATATTTCTTTATGTCTTATGGTTTCATACCCTAAGGGGTTTGTGAAAACCCTTGATATGTCATTGATCACCAATGATTGAGGATCCCAGTTGACAAAGACATATATTAGACAACTGATTTACCCCATGAGGTTAGATTAATAAAATGATGGATTATTTGTTCATTTTTAAAACTATTTATGGATTTTGACTTTGAAATTTGGAACTTGAAAATATTCTTCAAATTATTAACTTACACATGTTTTTATAAATACTTATTTGATCCATGTTTCTCTAATGATACAATAATATTGATTTTTCCATGCCTTATATAAAACTATTGAAAGCCTGTTTTCCTTGTATTTATTTCCATAAAATGAGAAAATTTGGTTTATTTATTAATGTTTTCTTTTGGGAAAATGCGTGGGAACATATTGGAATTTTTTTCTCACACCTTACATATGAAATTGCGTATATAAAAGAATTATTTTTTCTGGTACATTTAATTAAAAAGTGCATCTTATAAAGGATAGGTATGTGAACTATAGGATATGGGATATTTGTGGTAGAATGGTGCGATACATATCCTTATGTCACACGGTGTTACGATTTCTGTTTGTCTTATTAGGTTTTCATTGGACTAGCTTCCCTTTTGTATATTTTCAAAATACACACATGTTTTTGTTACATGTATATGTGTCATTTATTCTTGGTTATGTTATATGTTACATGGATGTTTGATATCTATTTTATTATAATGGAAAATAATTTCCAAAGGTATTCATTCATTCCCAAGCAATACTTTTTGCCTCTAGTGTTCAGGAACGCCCTTCGGTTATTATTGTGAAGAGTTTTGGGTTCCTAGTTTTATAGGTGAGTAAATTTCAAACATTATAATACATGATCATTCATTTCTAGTTTTTATTGATCTTTATAGAAAGAGGATAGAACAATTCATGAGTTTTCATAAAAAGGTTACGAATAATACTCAGTATGGTTCTCCTAGGTAGTGAGCCACCCCCATTAACAATAATTTACTATGGAAATATTTTATAAATAAAGTGTAGAAAAAACCAATACCCCAATACATCTTCACCAATCATAACAATATTCATTATCAATCCTTATCAAGTCACTTATACCTCACTTTTATCACATTCAATAAATAATAATTTTTACACAAATAGATACACACACACTCATGTATATTCTTTTAAATATAAGAATTATAAGTGGCCCCATGAACTATGCCGGGATAGAGGCCACCTTATACCTAGAGTCACAACCCCACTATTCTATATCTAGACCTTTGGATCTTAGATAAGAGTTATATTTCTCTAGATCTAAGACAGGTTATGCTAAAATAAATCCTTTGTTTTACTTGGATAGAAGTAGTGGTTGTAATTATCTAACCACCCAAAGAGTCACCACATTTCCCTATATATATGATTGAACTAATCTAACCCATTTTTAATAGTTGTTATAAACCAAAATAACATATCATAAAATAAAATCATTTTATATCCTATCATAACAATTTCTCTTATGAAAATTCCCCCTAGAAGTATCACTCTAAGATGCTGGATGGATACCTTTATACCCATCGCATATTAGAGTCATAGTTGATATCAAATATGATTTGAAACTTGAGTTATGGGTCAAAAATTGAAGCTAAATATACATTCTTCCTCGAATCTAATGTTGAGGATGGGAAATTTCAATAATACTATACGTTTTCATCCATCCCAATTCTACAATTATGGGAGAGAAAGTGTGAAAACACTCAAGATAAACACATTCTATCTCAATACTGATTCAATAGGTGAGATATAGAAAAATAATCTAGTGTTTTATCAATAAAATCTATCTTAAATAATATAGTGATAATGGGATTATATATATATTTCATAATGTTATCCCATGACCCAATGTAATGGGTTAAAAGAGAGTAATCACTATACTATACAATTTTTAATGATATTCACTATTCATTGGACTACATCACACAAAAGAGTAGAGGGGTAAGACAAGGGAATTGAACCAACCAAACAATTATACCTCAATTAGTTATATAAATCTTCTCATATAGTATTGTATAAGATTTCCAAGAAATTACATATTCTTATCCCATCGAAATCTAATAACAATTAAATGTTAGTTATTAGATTATTAAACTAATTATACTATAACAAAACTAGTATTAATTCCCACATAATATATCAAGTAGACATCATCTTAAGTGACCCAAGGATTCATCATAATATTCTACATCATTTTCAATATTTATTTGAATTTATATAGAAAGTATTCCACCATATCATATATTTATGTTCCTACCAATATTCTACATTTTCTTCCAAATAATTATAAGTAAACTTTTAAATAATCATGATCCAATAATGATATTATTTATCTTTTAAAAAATATTACATATCATTATTAAACAAATTATTATTCTTCTTTTTTGATTCAAATTATTAGTATCCTTTAAAAACTTCACTTAGTTCATCCCCATTATTTACCAATATTTATTTCATTAAATGAAATATTTATGTATATATCATTAAGATAACTCAATTTAATTTCCACCTCAACTACATAATTAAAATCAAAAATTATTTTAAGGTAACTAAATTTTATTAAGTAATTAATTCATTTCCTTTATTACACTATTATGTATGATCCTAAATATTATAAAAATTTATTTTTAACAATTACTTACATTCTATCCATGTATTAATCCTATTGCATAAATCATTTTCCAATATACTGAATGAATAAAATATTTTAAATTTATAAAAATATCACAATGTAAATAATTAATAATTTTAAAGATTTCTTTCCATTATTCTCAATAATATTTAATCATTTAATTATTATATTTAAAACCATAAATATAATTTTATTCATGTTCTTCCTTCAATAAAAAAAATCTCATGTCATTATCATTAATTAACAAATTCATTCCAACATATCATAATATCTATGAGAAAATAATCAATATTTTTATTATTTTTATTTCATTTATAACATAAATATTTAATTTCAATTATAAAATTTTATAACCATTAGTATAATTACATTTATAAACTAAATTATATTGATTTTAACCACTCTTTTAAATCAGGTTGAGGGGAGACCATTATAATTCCATGCCCTGGAAGGCCTCTTCCTCATGCTCATACATGATTCTCATGACCCCAATTGTTGCATCTAGAGAGGGTATTTTTATCTTGACCTAGGACATCATTGGTCATCTTCCTTCCATCACCGGAGCAACTATGTACACACCAACCTCCAACATTTTTTCTCTCACATCCCGCCACCTTTCACCCTCAGAACATGTCTCCTCTACCCATCTTTGTCAATATGTACAGCCTCGTGATACGCGTGCATGCATGGGTGGAATAACTAACATTCGCAGAAAGGGAGTTAGGGTGACACTGAGGAAAACCCTCAAACCTACCTACATTTGTGCATGCTGGCCTACATATTAAAACCACTCAGTTTCATCATGGTCTTATATAATTTCTTGACATCCTTTTTAAAGGATTCATATTTGACACAAAACTACTCTCCAAAAATGAATCAAAATAGCTCTCTATGATAACTCTAAATATGAAAATAAAAATATCAAACAATTTATGTTATTTTAATTATATTAATTAGTGGATTTAATTTATATCATCCTTTAATAATTATTTTTTGGTTTCTACATTCAATTATTTGAAATAATTTTTGGATAATCAAACTTCTCTCTAAGAATGACCTCAATCAGCAAAAAGGGTTTATGTTATTCAAATTTGATTTTATTCATGATTATTAAATATTAATTAACCCAAATTTTTAATCCAAAATACAATTTTAGAGAATAAAATTAGTTACTTTAATATTAAAAAATTAAATAATAAAAATTAAATATTAGAATCATGGAATCATACATGTTCGTCATCGATTACATGTTCTCCAGAAAAATATCTATCTCTAGTGGTAATGTCCATTGAAAGTGAATAATATAATCATAGATCTATTAAAATTCATCTAAAGGTTGAAGTTATTGAGATTCTTTTAATTTGAAAAATATTTTTTTAATAACTATTATTTATTTTCAAAAACCTCACCACCGTCAAATAGTTATTCACTGCCACAAAATTTTTAGTTTACCAACCTAAAGAAACAATCATGTTATAAACTAAACTATGAAATTAATTTTAGAATACAAAACTATGATAAAAAGAAAATAAAATTTTTCCCCTTTTAATTAAAAATTAAAATCCCTCAAAACACCTTTTATGGTTTTTAATAAGACCACTAAAAGACAAAATTTTATTAAAATGAGTGACAAAACAACGATGAATCTAAAAGAATAATTGAAAACCAATAATATAAAAATTCATTTACTAAAAATTTAATATTAACACGAATAAAAAATTCATTGGAAAATGGATTTGAATTTAAGGACTGAGAGAAAATGTTTCCAAACACAGATAAAGGAATAATAAATAATAATAGGGCATCATACTAATTGTTGGTATCAGTAAAAAAAATTGTTGATTTTCAAGTGGATCTTTACTCTCTAGCATATTATAGATGAAAATTTAGAAATTTTGTTGAGGTTTCTCTGATCATTATTTTTTTTATAGAGACACTTTATGTTTCCAAGTGATTATTCACTCATGAGTTGTTACTGTTTTTAATTTTTTAAAATTCTAAATCTAATAACAATTGATGTTTATCAAAGAGATATAGGAGGGCTCCAAGTGGTTCTTTATTCACAACTTTTTAGATTTGGTAAAATATTTAGAGACTATATTTGATACCAAATTTGATTCACATAATATAAATAATATTAACTCTAACAAGAAACCCACTAAGAGTGATTAATTGTAAATCATCTAGAAAAACTGTTATATTAAAATTCATTCTTAAATTAATAAATCAGGGAACAAAAAATAAATACATATAAAAAAATAAAATTTTGAAAACATAAATGTATAAAGAAAATTAATATTCTAAATTCAAAGGATAATGAGTAAATGGGTAATAAATTTATAAATAAGTAAAATATCAAGCCTTATGATTCGTATATGGTGTGTTAAAGAGTAATAATTTAGATATGATAAGTTATTCAAGAAAATTGATATCTAAAAAGAAACCTTATAGGATAATGAGTGAATACTCTAGGCTCACTCTTTGTTCCATGAACCAACCTCGCTATGAATCATCTATAACTAAAAGTGAGATTGATAATGAACCTTGAATCCCACCTCCAATAGGACATAGGGTGGATATTACCATTGAGGGTATAAAACAATAAATATAGGAGTAATTAATATTTTTTAATATAAACCAATAAACTAAATAATAATAATAATAACAACAAATGGTATAAAAATTAAATTCCATATAATTGAATATGCACATGTATGAGTATTTCAATAAGAAAATTAAACGTAGAAAATATCCATAAATTAGAAAGGGAAGACACCAACATATGACACCACCAATTCCAAACATGATCCACGCATTCCAAAACTAGAATAATTGTGAACATCCATCAATATGAACCTATAAATCCAAAAACAATAGATGATAATATGATGAGCATACACGTGCAATTAGTATTTTCCTTCTCTAACCTCTCTTGTTTTACGATAGTGGTCATAATAAAGTATAAATGCTTGACATATATAAATATTATTCATTTAATCACTTAAAAATAAGGAAATTAGTATAAGGAAATATCCATTGTAAGTCATATACTACCTTAACCAAATAATTACACCCATAATTCTTCAACCAAACCAATTATCACTACTTCAAGTTATCCTCACCTCTAACTATAGTATACATAGACATGATAACTAAATTTCCGCATAAAAGTAATGATGAATCCACAAAAGAAAATACTATATGTATTATGGGAATGGAATATCCCTCCTCCATAACTATAAAAAATAACACCATAGCCCTCTCATAACATAAACATTAGGGACTGCCACATCGCATAGAATAACAACAACCCCCAATATCCTTATCATAAACCATGCCAAAATGGTTAAACAAATTACAAAATATAACACCAAAATAATATAATCCAACAATATTATCAAATTACCACAGAAAATTAAATATATGACAAGAATATACAAAATAGTAAAAATAAAAACATAAAAAGAAAAATAAATTCTTAAAATCACATCAAATACATTCCATCATTCTAATTATATCCATATAACCTTTGGAAATTAACCTCCACATTATACACTCAACCACTAACCACCACCCAAATTCTTCCAAATCATTACATCTAAAACATATTTACCCTTAACAATTCCCAGAACATCATTTCACTATATTAAAAAAATTATTCAAATCCCCTAAAAATAAATTAAATGAAAATTTAATATCCTAAGCATGAAATAAAATATCAAATAAGCACATTATCTAAAGTCGAATTACAATACTCAAGGATTGAATTTCTCTTAATAATTATTCCATGAACCTATAATCCATAAACATCACATCAATTCCCCACTATAAAAATACATAAAATATTATCCACGAGCACTTGGATAGGAATAATAGGTGAATTTCAATAGAAATAATTGAAAGTGTGCCTTTAGGTTATAGGGATTAAATATCATGATAATACATATTCAAGGATCCAAAAATGGTACCCCAAACCACCCATGAAGAGATTCCTTACAAACTAGGGTTACTAAAAACAAAATTGGATCAAATGAGTGGAAATATACATAGGAATTTATATTTTAATCTTGGGTGCACAAGACCAAAATGTGTTATGCCAAACGACATTATGGTTCAAGTTTATTAAACATGATCCAAAAATACCAGAAACATAAATATCAAAATCTTATAAATCTATGGACTCTTTTATTCTAAATTGGTCACACTTGACCAAACAAATACAATAATATCATAGACATTGATATAATGTATCATTTTTATAGATATAAGATCTCATGGACAAAAATCAAATACATGTTACCCAAGTCATATAAAAAATAATGGCATCTTGTATATAATTGCCTATATCATCACGTTATTTATAAGAATGTAAAATTTTTATAAAATAAGAATTATCTAAAAATTATTTGAGATAATCTCTAATAATAATAGTGGGATAATTTGACTTAAACATGCAAAATAAGTATCATAAAAAAATCAAAAAACAAAAATCATCTGAAATAAGTGTTGAATAATAATACATTTTAAAAAATGATAACTTACATCATTTTACTTCCATTATCTTTAATCAGTATGGAATTTGATGATGAATATTAGATAACAACAAATAGAATTTTTACCTCCTCAGTTTATCCATTATTTTTGTCATGAAAAATAATTTTTATAAGACTTCACTCCATAATCATGGAATATTCTAAACTCTACTATAAAGGAAAAAAGAATAAATAAGAATCTTTAACCTTTGAATTATCATGAAGGATGATTTTATTTGAGTCTTAAAACTCCTTATCTAACCTTATTTCTTTAAATAAAGGATGTTATTCAAGTTTAATTTTTATATAATGTCTGGACAATATTTTTTCTTATTGGATTCAAATGTTATAACTTAATATCTTAAAATATACCATTATAAATGTGTTAAATGAATTAAAATTTGGCATAACATGTTTAAGATTCAACTCAGCATTATTAAATTACATGGTGACAAAAACATACAATATTTATGTGGAAGATATGATATATATGTGTGTGTAGTGTCTAAAAAATATCACATATCACTAAACTATTTACTACCACAAATATCATAGAAACCAATATTTTATATACTATTATCTATGATATAAAATTTGGTTCATATGTATATCCCTCATAAATATAATTCCCATGGTAAAAAATATTCGAAAAATAAATATTATTACATAATTTCACTTATTTTAGAGATATTCTTTTCTTGTTGATAAATTTGGAAACATTTTCAAAAAACATGGGTATCTCAAAATAAGGTAGGACTAAATAGGAAGAATCAAGAACATTACAAGAATTCATCATAGGACCAAACTGTCCCCTACAAGATAGGGTATGAAAAAACATGAGGAGTGGTTAAAACTCAATATATATAAACCACTTCATAAGACATGGTCACTAAAATTGTATCATGGGTAGGGATTATCCCAAATATACTGTAATAAACTATAGATAACATGGTAAGTAATTATATAAATTTTTTCCTAATCCATGTGTATTTTGATAATTTCGATTGGTTGGTGGATTTTAAAAGTTTATTTTGTGAAGGAAGAAGAAATCATTCTATGAGTGTGGGTACACCACATCATGTTCCATTGAAAACAAGGTGACTTTTGGAGTATGTAAAAAATCATACCACAATATAAGGCATTACACTGTAGTATGTAGGCTTGAGTTTTAAAGAGAAGGTATCATGTCATGAAGTTATTTTTAATAATAAATTATTGAATAAAAGTGGTGTTATATTGTAACCATAGGCACTATTATGTTGGGGTAAAGGTTTTACTATGAAGGTTCCCATGGTGATTTTATTTTTATCTACTACTAGAGATTAAGAATCATATTTTAATCGTCGGTTATTGTTAGGGAGTCTCACTATGAAGAACATGGTCGTGACATAATGGTTTTTTAAGATTATTTTATATTAATCTTGAAAGGTTAATTATTCTCCAATGATCTTGGTCACATTGATAAATTCCCTTATATGATTTTTTTATTTTCCTTAAATTAATTTAATTGGCCAAAAAATAAAAATTGAGTTACATTTTTCATTTCTGAGTAGTAGTGGGAGTTTCCCCTTCATCCTTGATGCTTCCTCCTCCATACTTGAATTATATTTTTTCCCTACTCTAATTTAGATTTTTGTATCCCTATTAATATTTAGAGGTGGGTATATGTCTCCCTTTACATCTATTCTTGGTTTCTCCTATTTCTATGGTATTCTTCATCAAAAATCCATAATATGGGGGGCTGTTATAGGTTTTACAATTTATTTTATTTTAGATTGATTTTCTAATAGATATTATATAAGTGGGGACTTATGAAAAATATGTGTGTCATCCCTAAGCTTTACTATTGGATTATATGAGTTTTCATATGATTCATGATGTGTGGGGTATGTTGGTGTTGGTGTATAACTTAGAATTTAACCAACTTTGGAAACCTTTCTTGATAAACAATGATTAATGACTCTCTAACTTGAGATATGTCTTCTAATCATGGTGATTTGATTCATGGATATCGATAATAATGATCTCATGGGAAAGTTTCATTTTAAAAATGAAATAGTGAGATGGTAGGGATATCCTTATTTCTGTCACAACCTAATGAGAAATATAAGGTGTCTTGCATCATTCCTTGAGGGAGGGAAAAAAATTTATAGGTAAGGATAAAAAAATTGGATTTTCATAGACCATGATACTATTTAGTGGGAACATTAGTGTGACCCTTTAAATATAGATTTTTTTATAGAATCTAAATCAATGTTTAAGAGGTGATAAATCATTCACTTATGTTGTAAATGTTGTGTTATGAATAATTCAGATTAATTATTTGATGATTGATTCATTATTCACATAAATTATTTAATTAGTGATGTATTGTTTACTTTTACCTATTGATTATTAATGATAATTCATTATTCTTGAAAATTTTATAGTGGTACATAATCCACCCTCATTGTAATTCTAGGTGGTATATCATGCACCCACATTGTGAGTTTCAGTAAAGGATAATTTACCTCATGAAATTTTCATAATGGTATATCATCCACCCTTTGTTTATTTTCTGTGGTATATCATTCATCATTATTAGAGAGCATGGTTATATATTATTCACCTTATTTTCATAAATTTTGGTATATGTTCCTCCATTTTTATAAGTTTTAATGATAATTCATTCACCTAGAGTAGTGATATTAATGATACATCATGCACCTTGCTTATGGATTTCGTGGTGGATCATCCACCCTTGTTGATGAGTATAATGAAATATAATTTGATTCATTGTTGGTTTTAATGGGACATTATTCATACTTTTTGGATGATTATGGTGACACATCATTTACCTTTTAAAGTAAGTATGGTGATATATAATTCACCTTGGTTATGAGTTGGTTATACATCATTCACCTAAACAAGTTTATCATCAATACATCATTCACCCTAGTTTTATGATTTTTGATACATATTTCACCCTATTATTATGTCTGGTGACAGCTAAATCACCATAATTAAATAGATAAAGATATATAATTATTTGTAGGTGATATAATGTGGAATTATAATTCATTATATATTATTATATAGTGATAGATCATTAAACTAAATAATTGACATGTGTCGGGAAAAATCATTTACCCTAGGGTTATGTATAAACTATGGGAGTATTGTTCCATTTATAAAATTACTAAAATAAGAATGGTATCCCATTGAATTGACTATTAGTAATTCCTTGGTGTTATGGGTATATTATTTTTCTTATTTTGGTAGCATTACATATCATGAATGTACTTAAATATTCTCTATTTTTTAGAAACATGGTTTGTGTTTCCACACTAAGTTGTACTGAAACCCAACAAAAACATCTCAGTGCATTTATAGATTTTATTTTCAGGGATATGGGTAAGAGTAAGGGATATAATGTCAATGGTGGTGTATGGAGGAGAAGTTGAGTAGGAGATAGGAATGGATAGAGACTTGGTTCTATTTAATTTTGTGGTTGTCTCCATTATATTATATATTTTAGACCATGTTTTGCATGATCGGCCAATAAAAAAACTCACTTATTTTTTGTCCTCAAATGAAATTAAAGTGTTCAGATTTTATTGTTGAATGTGTGGATAATTTATCTATGTTTATACCATCATTGTAATGTATATTCTATGATTTTATTAGGGTTGATGATAAATAATTGGTTTCTTTTTCATTTATGGTTGTATGATAGAGACTATAGTCTCTTTATTAATTTTATTTTCAATACCCAACCCTTATGGGAACCTCTTCTAGGACTATAGAGATGATGAGAGTGGCCCTAAAATCCCATATTCAATATGATATGGGTTGGTAACTAGTATTGAGGGTGTAATATCAAAAATATGGGAGGAATTAGCCTCATAATTCCAAAAATATGTAAAAAAAATTTCCAGTTAACATCATAATGTAAAATAAAACCAATCCACAATTCATGTAATGTAATAGAAAATATAGCACAAAAATAAAACAATAACAAAAATTACTGGAGCAGCAGCACATAAACACCATTCAAAATCTCCATGAATTTTTAATGTTCATATCAGAAACTAATTATCTCCTAAAAATCTAAAAAATAGTTATATATATATATATAAATGGATGAGAATATATGTATTCTCAGTAAGATCATCAGTAAAAGTACTTGTAAAAATGTGTAAGAATCTTACTAATGACTCAATGAATAAATAGTAAAACAAAATCTCACCTATTTTAGGACAATTATCCCATGACCTCACTAATGATTACTCTCCAAATGCATATTATTATAGTAACATAGTATCAACAGAATATATCAATAAGGTATTATGTATCCACTTCCCTAATAAAGTACCCAAAGTTTTTTGGTTGTATTTTTTTCAATTAGTATATCCAACGTAATGAATTAAAAAAATATTTCAAGTGACTGATTGAGTAATCAACCCACTAAAGAAGATTATTTTCTACACATATATTAAAAAAATAAAAACAAACTAGAGTTAGATTCCATTGACATACTTATATAAATTTTCTAATACTAAACATCAGATAATCAATGCGATGAAATTAATAGATAAGTCATGAAATGTTATTAATGAATGATTCCATCATATTATATAATAATCTGAAATTATAAGATTTTTTGTAGTAGTGAACATTATGAAGGAGCTATGGTTTTTTTCTTGAAAGGCTACATGAATGAGATATTGAAGTCATATAGCTATGGAGAATCTATCCATGTGTACCTATATATGAAGGTTTCGAAAATTAGTGAATATAAAATAATGAATAAAGGATAAAAAATTGCATTATTGACCAAAATATAAAGTGAAGGACCTAATTTGGAGGAACTCAAGATTTGAGTTTTCATATCCTACAAAATCTATCGAGAAACATTTTAATGTGTTTGACATTTTTTTGAAACTCCAAAATGTATTTTTACGTTTTTATGAGTGAATGAGAATGGATATATGTGAATTGGTTAATCCCCAATTCAAAATGAAGGAAAATCTAGAAAATTTATTTAAGTGAATATTCCATATACATGAATGTCCATGCATGTGAAAGGATAAGTACACATATTAAAACATCATAGGTTACTACACATATCTGAAGTCACCACATATGAAAATGTTTCCATATATGAAGATCAATATATGGGAGTTTATATATGTAGCTGAGTAACCCACAAATGTATTTTATATAGAAAAATCTACTTCATATTAGAATTTAGGAACTATATATGTGAATTAATTTCCATATATCTAAATCTAGAGAGATAGTATAATGATGTGTTGTCAAAACAAAAATAAAAATTAGGAAAACAAAAGTGAAAAGAGAATCACATATCAAATTTTTGAAATGTAAATCACCATATATGGGAATTCATCATGAAGTTGTGTCTCCATATGAAAAACTAAATCTTGTGTAACCAAATTTCTCATACATACCAGATGAAAATTATAAAACTCTATAATCATTAATTTTGAAAAACAAAATCAGACCTATTTATTATTATATTGTTTATTCAAAACAAATACATCATAAAACTTATTTAAACTGTGATCTAATCCTGTTTTGATAATTATCAATAGTAGAGAACAACTATATATATTCTTTATGTTGAAAATGGATTTATTGAATTTTCAAGAATAATGAAAATGAAAATACTACAGATCCTGAATGTTCATATAAGTTTTAAATATTTATTTCCTAAGGTTATTTTATTGATATTGAATATTTTCTCATCCAAAATAGGTTTGTACATATTTAACTTGAATCTTTAAATATTTTCATGTATGGTTTTCAAGCCGAAATAAAAGGAGTTTCATGCTGAATATAAATATAAGAATTAGATTTTATGTGGAGATATTTTAAGGAAGAAGTGTTCATACCTGTTGGTGTGTTTTTCTAAATATATATATTTTGTAGATCTAATAAAATTAATAATAAAATAAATATGAGGTAAATACTTTCATTTAGATATGGATAATCATTAAAAAAGAAAAATCAGATCTTATGGATCCAAAAAGGTTATTCTATTATTTTTATTCTTAATATAGTTACTAATTTATCTCCTTGATAAACAATTTATGGGTATTAGAGAAAAATGAACACATTTAATAAAGCGTTATGTTCATATTAGATTTGATAAAATTGAGAATAGAATAAAAAATAAATGATTGTAGCTGTGTGAGAAGTTTCAATATCAGAGAGCCTATGTATTGTACTTAATATTAAAGAATGCTCTCAAATAAGAATAAGGATTATATATTGTGTTATATCAAGAATATGATGAATATGGATTCAACTGTAATTCTGAGATCATATTGAGAGATCCAAATTACTGAGAGAAAAAGAATCCTGTAATAGTCATGGTTATAGGAGCTAGATATTTTCTAAAATAAAAGTATCCTATTATTTATTTAAATACAGTCAAGGCCTAAGAAAGAATAAGGATTTACTATATATATAATACAAAATAATCTTATAAATCAAGTGATACATTCAAGTGAATATATTCAACAGATGTTCTATATAGCTAAGCTATGAGTGGTAGCCGAGTTATTAAGTTTTCTTGAAGTCTTACTTGTATTCAAAGAAGTTTCCTATGAGAAGAAGGATATTTGTAGCATTGATGCAAATATATACTATAATAAACTATATATCTACTTCCAAGTGTGAGATTTAAAGAAAAACTGGGATGTATCTAGTGGGACGCCATTGAACCTGTGTGGATTAGAGTGTGTAGGGGGATCATCGTTTAACTCAGTATCTACAGTGTGAATCCATTAAAGAATCATAGTGGGAAGTGGAAAAGTTAATTCCTATTAGATGAAGGCATCTGTTTTGTAAGACTCTAGTAGAGATAAAATTAGTGAGACTTAGATATCGATATGGTGTACTAAGCACCATCTACTTTCAATTGAACGATATTGATTATAGTAGAGAATTCTTTATTTTTGTACCTAACCAATCAAAGAAATGAGTAAGTCTTTGTATCAAACCTTGTAAAAATACTTGTTTTATTTTTTCCTTTATTTAATAAATAATCTATGTAAACCTATGTGACATAATATAGATTTTATCAATATTGAATAAGATTATGAGGTCGAATTGAATTCTAAGATAATTCATAAAAGATTTATGTGACCTCTAATTCACCCCACACCTCTCAGTGTTTTATTAGACCTATAGTCACCTCAATTGGTATCAAATAAATCTTAGGTGTTTTACATATCTCTCTATCATGGTGTTTTAATGATCACAAACACTCATTTATATATCTAACTATTTCAATGAGTTATTCCTAGTTATATCAATCAAATTCCAATACATATTTTAAAAGATCCAATTGATGGAATCATGAGGACCATGGGTAATCCAAATGAAAACTTATAATAATTATTAAAGATATTTATAAATCCCTAAAATATGTGTTGAATCCATTAATAGAGGACAGATTTTCCATTGAATGCTTTGGGATAAAGTGGATGACTCTCTCTTCAGGCATGGTTCAAATGGAGTCACCAGCTTTCTAGTGGAATAGATAGAATTCCCTACCTATTATAGAATCCCCCTAATAATGTGGTGGATGTGAATAGGCTTTCTGTTCAGATATTTCTAGTATTATATTCTTCTAGGTAATCAATTGAATACCTGGTGGAGACTATTGGGCATCCAGTGGCACTGATCCAAAAGGAAGTTTCATTTATTATCATCAAAAATGATCATGGTCAGCTCTCTAATTATCCAATTTTCCCAAAAGTATTAAATAAGTTTACATGATTTATAAGAGTATATAAATATAGGATCTAGGGTTATTAGATCTCAAAAATTTTCTTGCTCAATATATTTATTATTTAATCAATGACAAATCCTAGCTTTCTCGAATACATCCTCTCAAGATCCATTCCCTATCTCAAACCTTCGTCTTTATCTCTCTTTCTATCAATTGTAACTATCCTTCAAGAGAGATATAAGATCATATTGGTAAAGTATTTTCACAAAGAAAATATATCTTTGATCATTCCAACTTCTTCCTTTAGTTATTAGGTCACCACTAAAACTAAGTAATGTTTTGTTCTGGGTCTTTGTTAAAACCATGTAAAAATATTTTATTGGGTATCTATTAAAACAAAAGAAATTTTTTTCTTGGGTTACTATTAAAACCAAGTGATGGTATTTATAATACATATTTCTTAAATTAAGGGTTTGAGATATAGGTTCTCCTTGTGTGCTATTGTCAAACTCCTTATCAAATCATGCACTTTCTTTTATTTACATTTACTCATTTCATCATCAAAATTGATTCACGTAGTTTCATAAATTCAATATGCATAGTTCATTTTTAATATAAATTTATATTAACTATTTAATATATATCAGGCTAACCAATTATTTTGTAATATATTTCATCACTTTATTATCTTTTTTTATTTTTTAATTGTATGTTTTCTTAAAATACTATTTATTTTAATTATTTTCTTAATTCAATTTACCCCCACCCCCTCTTGTCATTTTCTTATCCTTTAAAAATCAATATCAAATTGTTTTTTGAGTTTGATCAAGAAAAATATTAGTTTCAAAATTGTGGTTATATTCAATAGATCTTTTTAAAAATATTTTTAACCGGATACAAATAATTTTTATTAAAGGAGATATTTTTATTTATTTCAAAATCCTATAATTTAAAAAATTATTTTATACATCTATATTAGTTTTAAGGTATGATTTTAAAATGGAAAATACCACTTATAACCATTATACATTTTTTGATAGTTCAAATTATTTATATTGGATAAATCACTTGTCTATTTTTCATAGAATCATTGGATATCCTATTTATAAAATTATTATGCACGGTTATGGCCTTACAACTAAATTTAAAGTCTAATAGACTCAAGATATTTCATGTTTTTAATTAGAAGATAAATATATTAATTCCTTCCATTATAGTTTAGATAAAAATGAATTAAAATTTATATTCAATTGAAAAATGACTCATGAAAATTATAAACTACTATAAATCATACTTTATTCCATGAATAATGTAAAAGTTTCTAGATTGTGTATTTATAGTCATGATTTTGGAAGTTTCTCTATGCATACTAATGAATCTATCACTAGTATATTTACTAGTTTTATTGAAATTTTTAATGGTATAAATTACCTTAGTGATGATTTATATATATAAACCCTTATGAAGAAAATAATATAGGTTTTATCTATCTCTTTGGATCCCAAATTCAAGGTCATCCAAGAAGAAAATGAAATCAAAAATAGGTTGATTGAAGAACTCATTAGATTTCAAATGTTGTATGAGTTGACTATGAAATTATTGGTGGTAAAAGAAAAATGGAAGTCAAGGAAACCAATAAGAACATATATATTGAATGTAATCAAATATGTTTTTCCTTTAAATATTGAAACTAATGATGAAGTATAAATTGAGTTACTTGACAAAAAAGAAAACAAAAATTTAAAAAAAAAAGTATCGTCTAGGTGTATTAAAAAGAAAGGTCAAATTGAAGACCTCATATAGACGTGCTACAAATGAAAAAAATGGGTTATATATGATTATAATAACAATTATAAAAAAATATTTTAAAAGACAATAAGAAATGTAATAAATATTTTATTATCACATCATAGAGTGCTAGTGATGATTCCATGGACTCGACCTCCTTGAGAAACTCCAGTCTAAAATGTTTCATGGTGAATGTTGTGGTATGTATAAATTTAAATTATGAATTTTCTAAAACCTATTATTCTTACACTACATTAAGTCTCATATTCTTATTACAATTATTTAAGTCCTAAAAGATATAGACACCATGAATATTCTCATTATCTACTTGAAAATGTTTTTATCAACTTTATTCATTATGTAAACAACATGAAAAGAAACATAATAAAGTGATTCCATAAAAATATCATCTTATAATTATAAAGGATATTTTTTCAAAAGAAAATGATTATTTTATTTTTAAATTAAAAAAATTAATGTTGAATTTTTCAAATCTAAAATAAAATATCTCAAAATCTCTCTTTAAAAATTCACCGAAGGTGAACAAAATATTAACATGGTCCTTGATTCGAAAGTTATTTAAAGGAATAATCATGGTTTTTTTCAAATAATAATGAATGTTTTTTATGAAACACAACTTTTATTAAAGGGGATTCAATAAATTAATTTTTTTCATTATTTTTGAAATTTTGGGAATTTAATTTATAAATTTATTTGTTAAAATAAAATATATAAAATACTTATGTCAATATATATTTCATATACATTAAAATTGAATACAAAAAAATTTGTATTCATAGTTCCTTATAATATAATATTAGCAAACCCAAAATTGTATAACCATCTCAAACTTTATAGCTAAAATTTCTAGACCCTAATAGGTACCAAAAAAATTTTATTTTGAGTTATTACAAAGATATGCCACTAATATTAATTATTATATCATATGGTTGATTCTCAAAATGTGGAATTTCAAACCATGACCTAATCTATCTACTCTTTCCACCTTGATAATTTTTATTAATGTTATATTTTTGGGGATCCAATCTTTTTCCTCCTCAAAGGAATTTAGATATGAACCTTGATCTACATGGAAAAATTATTTTTGACCTCTTTTTATTTTAATACCCTCTCGAATCAATATTATATGTCTCTCCACTCTATTTTATCACATATATTCTTGCTTAATTAAAATATTATATGCCTTATTTTTAATAATTTTTTTATTTTTTTTATTTCTGTTAAAATTGTATAAAAATAAATATTTTTAATCTTTTAAAAAAATCAATTCCTCCTTTTTCAAAATTTATTATTCTTTTTTTTCAATTTTGTTTTTAAAAATTATTTTTCATAATTTCTAATCTTTTGGAAAAAATTCGAGATTCACTCTGATCTTCTACTTTGTAATTGTGATGATTTGTACTTCATGTTTTGTGATCTATTGATTTTATGTTTTGGGAGTTCATTTAATGATTTATTCTCTTTTTCTGTCACATCTAATCAAGGTATTGGTATGTTATCATTTTTTTAATCATGTCCTATATTTAAAATAATTATTTTAACCTCCTA
Source organism: Viscum album (assembly GCA_963277665.1). Classification (NCBI taxonomy): domain Eukaryota; kingdom Viridiplantae; phylum Streptophyta; class Magnoliopsida; order Santalales; family Viscaceae; genus Viscum; species Viscum album. The sequence goes on along the minus strand of OY728159.1, from coordinate 593,171,825 downwards.
TTGTAATTGTCTACCTCATGAAATGACCTCCTTATTTCATAGAAAATATTGTTTTATATTTTCCCTTTATTATTTCTATTTTGGTAATCACAAAGGGGGAGTTTTAAGTGATATTTATATTAGATAAGTTTTAATGTTTTTAAAAAAAATTATTGGGTTAAAGGGGAATAATTTTTTTATTTCAGTAGGGGACATGTTTCATTTATTTCTTAAGCATGATGTATATCTCAATTTAATCTTGAGAATGTTGAAAATATTTAATTTAAGTCTTAACCCTTTTTATTTGTTAATTTATAAAATATAGAATTTAGTTGATATATCATTATTAGTTTATTCACATTATATATATATATATGTGTGTGTGTGTGTGTGTTATGTTTTTGTGTTCATCAAAATTGGGAAGATTTTTGTACCACTCTCTCTCGTAGTTTTCTAAGGATCACAAACACTCTTTTTTGTATCTAATGATTTCATTGTGGGTTACTCAATTATATTAATAAAATTTTAATCAATATTGTAAATTTATAAAGACTTTTAAATTACATGAATAGTGGCTAGAATAACCTTTGAAATATGTGAATTTAAGTGGATGAGTCACTTCTTGAAATAAGTTGCAGCACACAATGGCAATTAGCCGGGGGCATAGAAAAAATGCCTTTATTCCTTTAGAATCCCATTGCAAAACTGGTGTAGGTACACCATAAAGATGGTGGGAGATTTATAGTAGCATATTCTTCTTGGTGTGACATGGGCTACCCAGTGGATACTACTAGGTATCTACTTTCATTGATCCAGAAGACCCAAGGATGCATTTATTATGGTCAAAAAGGATCATGATCAACTATTTAATGTTTTAGTTAAATATGAAGGATTATAGAACTCTCAATTATGTCTTGGAGGATATAAATAAAGTATAAAGAGTTATTAGATATCAAAAATTGTCTTTTGAATCATATCCACTTGTGAATCAATGTCGAATCTCTAGATTTATCCATGTAATCCCCTCATGATCCATTCTTTATTTCCATATCTCAAAGGCTCTAAACTGTTAATCACAACCTCTATCTATCTATATCAATTGTAACCATAAATTAAGAGATATATAATATAATATTTTAAGTATTATCACTAATAAAATATATCTTCTCTCATCCCACCTTTTATCTTTGTTTCTTGGGTCTTCAATAAAACCAACAAAATTTTGATTATTGGGTCTCTATTAAAACCATTTTAATTTTTGTTCTTGGTTCTTAATAAAAACTAAGGAAAGTAATTTCTTGTGATTTCATTAAAACTAATTTATGGCCTTTATAATACATATTACTCTAATTAAGGGGTGGAAAATAGGGGTACCTTGTGTGCTATTTTTCAACTCCTTATCAAATTGTGATTTTTATTTTTTTTTAATATTCTATATTGCATCCTCAAACTCAATTTATACAATTTCATAAATATTATATTCTCATTTCCATTCATAATATACTTTTATATTATCTATTTAATACATATCATATTTGTCAATAATTTTTTAATTGATTATACCCTTTTATTCACTTTATTATTTTAAAATCATTACTTTTTTAAAATTGTCATTTGTTGTATCACTTTTTTAAAAAATTCATCTCCCCACTTTCATTATTCAATATCACCAACACCAAGTTCCATATTAAAATATCTAGATAAATTTATCATTTCATATGTTTGAAATTAGTTATCCTATAATAGAGAGTCTAGTTTCTATCACTAATAATATGGATATGAAAGTCTCTCCCAAGTCACTAAGAAACAAGATTAATTATAAGGATAAAAAAGTGAATATCTCAAAATATACAGATAGTAATACACTAATTGAAATTTTTCATAGTTTTTTTTCAACAAAAAACCTAGTGGGATAGATTCATAATATGATGTTAGTCCTAACTGTGTAGAATTTAAAATTCTCGTAAGTGATAAATCACTTAATAGATTTTATTTTGATGTCAATTATTATATAAATATTTTTCATAAAGAAATTTTTTTATAAATATTAACTCATATAAAGTGACTAAATAATATATGATCACATCTATATGAACAATATGATTACATGTAGAAATAATTAGAAAAGTATATTAGAAGCTACAACACTCTCACAAATCATGTAAAAGAAAACAAAAAATATATCTTACATTTTAATGAAATAATTTCTCTATTTTATGTAGAACAAAAAATATTTAATTGTGCCAAATAATTTTTTAATTGTGATTGTTGAGGGATGTTGAGTTATTTTGAGGATTATAATTACACCATCAACTTGAAGTGACTTGATCGAGAATTTAGGTTGAAAAATATGGAAGATTCAAAATCTAAAACTTCCTGGTCAGTTGAGAAAATATATACTACCTTAAATACATAGGAAGTGATTACTATATCAATAGGGGTTCAATATTGTTGATATTTAAACTTTGGAAAATTTGAAAAGGGTTCCACCTTATTCATGTTCAGAATGGAAACCTACAATACAGATAATGCATCTTGTGCTAAATCTATAATTTCTAGAAGTTCTGGTAGAAAACAATTCCATACTAAAAAGGAAGAATAAAAATGTTGGGACATAAAAACAAATTTCAAGGAAGAAATTGGGTATGTATTAACAAAAATATTCCTCAAAGGTATCTAAAAAAATTAGGGTTCCAATCCAAAAATAGAAATTTTATCATGTTGAACACCCTAAACCTAAAATGAGAAGAACATCATTGATTAGAAGGTATTGGTACTACTGGAGGTTTGGATATAGGTCTATCGATTTCTGAAACGAACTATCAGTTTTTACATTTATAGAAGGCTTGAAAATTGGTGGAGAAATGGTGTTGAAAGGAATAAACCTGATGAAAATAATCATATCTAAAAGAAATTGAATAATCTTCCTCTAAAGAATATATTTGAAATATTAAAGAATTTTTTTGAGATTTTCAACATAGGTGGTCAGAAATATAATGGATTCTAGTACAACACTTCTAGGTTCCATATATTTATTGAATATAAAATTTTACCACCTCAATCAAAGAGAAATTTAAGGAAAATAAGTATATCAGGTTAGGGAGGAAAATCTATAAATTGGAAATCCAAATCATTTAATCCAAAGAAAAAATATATGAAAAATAGGAAAGTGGTCAAACCAATAGAAAATAGATACCTCTACTATGGAAACATAGGAAAAATCATGGAACAATTCAATATGTCCATGGATATTAATGCAAAATGGGAGATATTTGAAGGAAATAAATAAATCTATACATACGAGAGATCCTATTATTGGATTAGTGGTGGGAACACCTTGTAAAAAAGTAGATAAGTTTCCCAAGAAGGTAAAATTCTATGTAGAAGTGTTTATATGGTACATGAGGGTATGATATAGTGTAGTAATAGTATAACATGGCTTCCTCAAAAATAAAATTTATTGAAGAACAAATATAAATCACCTATGAGTCCATGTTCAAAAAAATTATAAATAAAATAATTAAACACTTAAAGAGAATAATATCATACTACTCAAAGATTAAAAAACCTATAAATATAAGGGTGAGAGCATGAAGAGAAGTATAGATGAATTTCATGGGTTAATAAATCTTTTTCCACACTCCTACTAAAACTAAGGATCTATTTAGATATCAACCTTACTCCCATATCTTTTCAAATATGCTTGAATATTTTGGAATTCAAGGGGAAGTGTCATAAGAGGCATCCCTTGATGTGAACCTACTGGAAAAACCAATCTATTATAGGTATATGAATTTATAAAAAATCTATAATTCTAGAAATATTTAAAAGAAATAGAATTTTTATATATGATTTTCTTGTTCATAGGATTGATTTTAATTTATTTGTCTTTTCTTTTAATGGGGGAGTTATTATCTTACCAACTAGGGAATAAAATACTCACACATTAATTTTTTTATGTGTTTGTTCAAGTGAAATGATACCCCCTGAATCATTCTAAAAATATGTGTGTAAATACTCAACGAAATAAAGTGTTATGTTGGATTCACATGGGGATTAGTTACAGATAAAAATTTTGTCTAAAATTATCAGTCTTGTTTTCTAAAAAGTTTTATCTAATATAGACATATAGTTTATTTGTTGATGGTTCATTTTAAGATAAATGTGATGCTAAGTAAATTATAGAGATTCTATGATGATATTCATTTCAAATTTTTTTTAAACTAGGTAGCTATGAAACAAAATGAATTGCTTCTCTTATAGAAATTCTAGAGATTTTATAATACTAAGAGATGGAATGTCATGTTGTGTAATTGTTTTATTATTCACAAATGGTATCAGGATTTAAATTATTTAATTGTTTTTTGAAAATTCCACCCTTTTCTAAAGTAGAATAAGTTAGGAAACATAAGGATAGAATATTTTGTTAAAACCTCCCAATGGTATTAATTAAGATAGGGTAATTAGATGAAGAGCCTCCCCATATATTTCAATTAGTATCTATTGACATTTCAAGTGGTATTATCTCTCAAGTGGCATCACTTTCAAGTGGTATAAAACATTGGTTGTGGAGGAGAATTTGAATGTTTAGAAAGAAATCCTAAATACCCACCTAAATAGTTAAGGGAATAGAAAATGGATAGTTATATTTAGGGGTAGAATAATTTTCTCCCATTTGAATTCACTGAAAATTAGAGGGAGAGGAATTGCATTAACCATTGAATATTATTTGGAATTGAAAACAAACACAAAGAGGGATATTGAAGCACCAAAAGGTTTTTGTATTTATTTTTTCAATTAGAATTTTCAATGTAACTAATAAAAAAATAAATAAGGTCATGGATTGAGTAATCCACCCACAAAGTAATAAGAGTTATTTCCCATGTAATGGGAAAATATAAAAGTGTATTTGCCTTAACTTTAGTGTATGTTGGATAGGTTCTAAGGGAAAATATAAAATCAAATTATTAATGAGATGAACAACATTAATAAATCATTATAGGTGTTTAAGGAATGATTAGATCCTTGTATACAATAGTCTACAATGATAAGAAAAGTGGTTATAGTGAATAGATTGAAGAAGCTATGGTTTTTAGTGTAAAATGAAATTTGAATGAGAGATTTAAGTGATATAAATATCCTGAATCCATCCTTGTGTACATTTACATGAAGTATGATGAAATAATTACAAAATAACACATGGATGAAGGATGTAATAAGGCTCTAGGTAGACTGAAATCCCAAGTTCATCATATGATTTTGAAGGTCTCAAAGAGGTGATTTTCATATGCTGATAAAATTATTGTGAATCATTTTAATGTTTTAGATATGTTTCAAAAATTAACAAATGTGTTTTTAAGTGTTTATAAATGTCTAAGAATGTATATAGAGAGATTGGGTGATCCCTAGTTCTAAATAAAGGAAAATATTTAAAATCACCTTATTTTAGGTTCCACATGGGTGAATTTCCACATACGTGAATGGAAAGGTTTGTCAATTTCATCAATATAGGTGACTCCATATATCAGAAGTCACCACATATGAAAATATCTACATATCTAAACATTGATATACATAAGTTAAATAGTGTATCCAAATAACCCATGTATGCAGTTTATATGGCTAAGATGCACTAAGTACTAGAATTCAAGAACCATGTATTAGAATGAAGTTCCGCATATGTGAATCTAGAGATGTAGTTGAATGTTGGGTATTCAACCCATATATGGAAATTCCAACAATGTAACTAAATTGAGTACCAAATAACTTCATTTTGATACATGAAGCACCCTGTATTGGAGTCTATCATGTAGATGAGTTTGTGTATAAATATATAAACCTTATATAACAGATGCACGATTTATATTATACAAGTCTAGAATCATTTATTTTGAAGATGAAAATAATATTTGAGGATGACTATGTGGTTTATTTAAAATTTAAACATCATGAGTCCTATTTAATCCATGATACCAACCCATTTTGAGGAATAATAAAGGTGAAGAACCACATTATATATTCTTTGATGCTAAAAATTGAATTATTAAATTTCAAAGAATAATACATATGAAAATACATCAAACCCTAGTAATTCATTTCCACATAAAATCTTTGTGATTTGAGATAATTTAAGTGATATTGAATAAGGGATGATCTAATATAGGTGTGTGTGGATTCAACTAGAATATATATATATATATATATATATATATTTGTGTCATGTACTCAAGTAGAAATATAATAAGTCCCATGACACATCTTAATTGTTGTATGTTTTATATAGCTTTGGAAGATGAAAGTTTCATATTTTATATGAAGATATTTTGAGGATTAAGAGGCATTTCATATTGGTGATTTTATTTAGTGATAAATATTTTTTTGATCCAAGAAAAATAATAAGAAAATAAATATGAGGGAAAGGATATCATTCCGAGAAGGATAGGCATTGGAAAAGAAAAATCAGATCATAGGAATCCCAAAAGGGGTATTCTATTATTGTGATTTTGCAATGGTCGATTTTATATCCACTCAATATACCATTTATGGATTTTTTAAAATAATTATTTCATTAAATAAATACACTTTTTCACATTCTTTTTTAGAAATTGAGAAGGGATAAAATAAATAATAAGTGTTTGTATTTGTGTGAGAAGTGTGCGTATTTGAGATATTGTGTACTAAATTTAATATTGAATAAATGTTTTAAAGAAGAAGAATGGGTATCAATTGAATGATAAATAAAATAAGAAAATTATTGATTCATAAATATTTCTAAGATTAATTTTATAGATCCAAATTAGTGTGAATGATATGATCTAGAAACCATCATGATTGAAAAAATTTGACCAAGGAGGATATAAAATTATTCTACTATTTATTTAAGTGCACTCAAAACACTTGAAGAAATAAGGATCTTCTAGATACATAAGATCAAATAAGACAAGAAATTTATTTAGATATCCAAGTAAATAGAATTAGTATATGTTCTATGTAGCAAAGATGTAAGTAGTAACCAATTTGTTGAGTTTTCTTAAAGACTTTCTAGTATTTGAATAAGATACTTTTTAGAAGAAGTGGAACATGTTTTATTAATTTTAGGACATCTTTTTCTGAACTGGTGATCTACATCCAAGAATGATCTTCAAAGAAAAACTTGTATATATATGGAGGGACTCTATAAAATCTATCCATATTGGTGTATATAGGGATATCATGGAGTGAATTGGTGACTATGGTGTGAATCTATTAAAGAATCCATGTTGGAAGCAAGAAAGTGAAGCCATGTGAGAAGAAGGAAAATGGTTGGTGTATCTTTAGCTGACAGAAGATCATTGAGACATTAATAATGTTATGGGGTGTGAAGAACACACCACTTTTAATAAAATTATATTGATTATAGTGTAGAATAATTTCTTGGGGAATATAACCAATCAAGGAATAAAGTGGGTCTTTGTACTAAACCATGTAAAAATAATTGTATCTTTTGCCTTTATTTAATTCCTATTTTAATAAGGATATATGAAAAAGGATAATATGGATCAAGACTAAAAAATTATAGGAGATTAAATTGAAAATTAAAATGATTCATAAAAGTTTTAAGTGACCATTGATTCATCCCTCCCCTCTCAGGGGTATGATGGTACTTTGGGAACCTCACCCACAAAGTTAGTCTCTCTCACACCACAAAAGGCATATGTTATAGTTTAAAACAATTAAATATAAACTCAGAACCTCAAATATAAATATATTTATATCACATAAGTAAACCACATACCACAACCACATCATAACCGCACATCACATCCTCATCACGATAGGGTATCATGAGTATAAAGGGCATCAACCTCATTCACTCCTCCAACCATGCACAACCTCCACCATAAAACCACACCACAACCATATAACAAAGTCATACAATATATATATATATATATATATATATATATATATTATAACCAATATCCATCATATCCTATATATTTGTACCTACCCTTATTCGTCATAGCCTATACTATGTTTGAAGAGGAGTGGGGAAGAGGAGGTAGTCATCCATTCACATTCTTTATAACCTAGATGTTAGGGAAACACCAAGAACCCAATATCATATGTGAATCGGTATGGTTACCAGACTCATATAGATTTTCTTATTAAAGATCAAAAAAATTAAGAGTGTAGTTGTCACAAACAATTCCAAGCTAAGGTTCACACTATACCAAATCTATTACCTCTTAAAACAACCATTTTATAATCCATTACCTTCACTAACAACTACTTTCATCACTATGCCACAAACCATCTCTATCTATTCTAAAAATATATATATAACAATATCATTACCTTTTTATTTCATACAATATTTCAATTTTTAAAATTATCATTACCTGCCTCATTTTATTCATTTAGTCATATTTAATTTCAAAATGTTCCTAAGACAATTCTCACTTCAATTCATTCATTATTAATTATTCAAATTTATTCCAGCCTTTAACAATATTCATTTTATATTACATCATCATTAATTAATTAATATCCCATAATTTATCAATTTTATCCCATTACCTGTTAATGATTTCATTAGTCACATCTATCACTTATTCTATTTAAACAACCCACTTTCCAATTATTATTTATCTAATTCATCAATTAACATTTACAATGCCTCATTAACTCATAAAATCATTCCTATTTTTACTAGTAATACCTTATTTAATTTTATTTCAGTAAGATAACATATTCTCAAGCTACAATGAAACAAACCAATTCAAAATCTCCTACAACTATATCAACCGCCACACACACCCATGCCAAAACCACATCAAGAATCCAAACTGACTATTATAATATCATTCCACTCCATTCATAACATCACCCACATTCCCCCACATAAACTATTTTGAGCTAACCAAATGATAAACATCATCACTCCCAAATTTCATCGTCATCACAATAGTCACACAATAACCCATCATCCACTATCATAACAACATCCACATCCCATATTCCAAACTAACCATATTAACAAACTAATATCCCTCTAATCACAATAATAATACCACATATACATAATAAACAATGGAAAACATAACATAAATTCACATCATTCAAGACCTTGTTATCCATTGTTCAATTTTAGATAAACACCATAAGCATAAACAACATCACCAGAATTATAGATTTTCACAAGAACAATTTTTTACTATCTTTCAGTGATTATCCTCAAATGAGTGGTGATTAAAATATATCTACAATATAAAATAATGTCTGTATACATCAAAATATTCAATTAATAATTGTCAACATACACCAATGACCTAAATTAATGTACATCTCATGTTATTCAAATCCTCCCCATTCAATTTTATTATTCTGATTGATTATATTGATTTAGTTAATTATTAACATCCATCCATTGAAAATAAATTCATTATAATTATAAAAATGCATATAAAGAAAGGAAGATAAGTCTTGAATCCCCTACAAAAAATTAATATTTAAAAAATATTGATAAAATGATAAGAAGATGAAGACCAACCATCAAGAACAACCATGGAAGATCCTTAATATCATTTAACACCCTAAGAAACATCTAAACTATGACTAATGTCTAATAAACACAAAACCAAACCACTATTATTACCGCTCCCAATAAGAATTAATAATTAGATAAATAAGAAGAAGAAGTGAAATACCTTGGATATCAAGGATGATGATCTATTGAAGTCAATGGAAATAGGTAAGAATTCAAGATAGAGAATAAATTTATAATCACTTGGAAAAAATAAGAATTGTTGTGTGGTTGGGGTCATCACATTGTTATGAAACTCTGATTTAAAAACCAGGCTGGTAACCCCTAGATCTCAAGGGTAAAACTACTTTAAATATTATTCAATTAATAATGCTTAAAGTACATCACTAAGGGAACACATTGTAACACTAAAATTCTTGAGGGTCACTATGTAATCCTTTGACCACTTCCATAAAACCTAACAAAGCCTAAACTAAACCACATTGTAATAAAGGGAACCATGATTAAATTAAAACAAGGTAGGTAGAACCCAAGTAACCAACCACCCAAGGGATAATGGTGCATTGTGTATTATCATTCCACAAGAAGCATCACAAAATATTAACTTAATGGATCACATAATATAAGACCCACATGAAAACCAACCTACAAATGATTAATTTTTTTACACCTAAAAACAATCACATCATTATTCCATAAATCATGACGCAACCAATCACATGTAATATAAACTCAATAGACAACTCATCAAATTAACCCAAGGAATTTCTAATATAAGAATATCCTAGGGACCTTTACACTATAATCACTCATTAGTCATTAATAATTTCATATAGATATAAAAATTTAATAAATAAATGTTTATAAAACAATACAGTATAAAAAATATTTGATTTACAAAAAAACTTCATACATTTACAAATACATTTAATATTTATGTAATCCTCAAAATTATTTTTTATTCCATCTTAATTTATGAAATAAGTAGATGGTAAACTAGTGTTCCAATTTAATGAAAAATATTAAATTTCCAAACCAATTGTAATAAAATTAGAGTGAGGATATACAGATGAAATTATTTTAAACTAAAATTTTAATAATTATTTAAATGAGTTAATAATGAAAATAATAAGTTCACTGACTCAAAACATAATCACTCTTAAATTCTAAACCCAAAATCTATCCAAACCGACCACCTGCTAAAATAAAACCAACCTACGATTAAAAAACACCATTCATCTAATGTCCCAAAGGCCTTCAAATTTTTTATTTGATAAAGCCCCCTTTTAAGGGAATAAGGAGGAAAACCCATGACATCAAGACTTAAAAAACAAACCAGGCCCCAACAGACCAAAACTCAAGACCCAGAACAACCCTTACTACAAGAGATCAGCTCCTCCAAACAACAAAAGACATTAAAATCAGCTTCCATTGTCTCATCGCAACCCAGCTTAATGTCTCTCACCAAAAAGAACAGGCCTCGTACAAATGGTAAAAGTCATACCCTCTCAAACTTCTGAATTCGCGAAGCCATGAAACAACATTAACTCATTTCCCTAAACCTCATCTGGAGTAGCTCTTGTACACAAATGGTTGCAGGATCACTTAATCCACATACCACCAAATCCAAAACATTTCCTTCATTCCAGAATTTCTAAAGCATTATCGCCATCCGTTTAGTGAAATACAAATATACAACAACCACCATTCCATCAAACATTTCAGAAATCCCTCAAACTGCAAAAATCTACAATCTCCAACATTCCAATATATTCACCATCACAGAAACACCATTAAGGCAGCGTCCTCCATCCATTAAAATCATAGAAAAACAAAACCAAAGAAAAACAACATTCTTCAAATATGACAATTTTAGTGAGGAACCATGGTTTGTGAACACCAAAGACCATAACAGTACCACAAATTACAAAGGAATCATAAATCATCGCACGGGCTGAAGCAATTCATCTCAAACCAAAAGTTACCGCGGAAAAGGAAAACATAAGAACATCACCATATCTCCAGAAGGACTATCGCTACCTAGATCTCGTCGTTTCCATCCTGTTTGGACTTGAAGACCATATTAACCCACAAAACGCACACATAGGAGGCAAGGCGGATACCTCAGGCTTTCATATCTCAAACCACAGATGCGGGTTGGCACTGCACCACCTTAAAACCCATATCCAGCGAGAATAAATCAGGCGACGCGAGTCAAGATGTGGTGAAACAGGAGAGGCTACTGAGTCCACCAATCCATCGTAGTAGAGGAATCTGCATGATCTCGCCAAGCATAGGGATTGCCACTGTGATAACCCAAGCAGAAGGAGGCGTCGATGATCCCTCGACCCTCTTCGAAACTAGTAAAATCCCTATCCCAATATCATTGGCACAATCCCTCTATTATATCCATTTATTCAAGCACAATCTCACCACCCTCCATCACATCAATGGCCTCAAAATATAATTAAAATGCCACACATTGTAGTCTAAATGAACTAATAGATCTAGAAATTGTGAAATCAATACCAAGAAATAAAATCTGAGGCCACCAACACTTATTATTCTTTATAAATCTCTAATATATCCTTTATATGTTCTTCCTTTCACATCTAGTAAATTAAATCCTTCTTACACATGATGAATAAATATTCCTAATAAAACTATTTTATGCAATAGTAATTCATCTTCCATCATACTCTGGATAATCCTTATAGAAAACCCACTAATAAGAAAACTCTGAGTTTATCCTAAGTCCCTATCAATTATAAGGAAACCTCAAACTCCTTTAACCACTATTTGACCATGTAAAGACCCAAATCTTGACGTTCATGGACATTACATTACTTTTTAGGAATACTTAATACATAAAAAAACAGACACTCAAAGACCATAGTAGTTTAGTGTCTTTAGAAACTCGAAACATAATCTTCTAATCATGGTGAAATATCATCAATATCTCCCATAAAGATCTTTCCCTTTAGTTTTCTTACCTAAAATCATTCCTTATATCCTGGGGAAAAGAAAACATATAAAGGGTGAGCTCAAATGCTCAGTAAGGGTAAACATAGAGAACATAAAATAATCCATAAACATTTGAATGTAAAAATATGAACATAAAATCTAAAAATTAAAATCTTGAGTAATGACAGAAAACATGGAAGTACTTACAACATAGATCATAAAGGAACATTAATCAAGATAAAATAACATGGGAATAAAAAATGAAATTATGGAAAACCATTAAGAACATGATATGATTTCCATATTAGCCAAGGAATTGATTCCAATACCATGATAGTAGACAATGTCCATTACGGAACCAGGTTTACTTGTTGTTCCAGCCCTGTATTACTGAACTGGATGTACTTGTCGTTTCAGCCATGTTTATCTCATGAGATATAAATCTTTACCCAATGAATTGGAGGGATGTATAGGTCCCAACCATCTCATAATGAAATCATTCGTTCATTTTCCATGAAATAAACATAAATCATAACCCAATGAGTAAAATGGGTTTTATATACATCATCCCATCATAACATAATCCAAATAAAAAATGGATATCATTTCATCATAAACAAAATCAAACCGTGTAAATAATAAGAAAATTATACTTAAAACATAACTATATTAAAGAATGTAATCTTATATGGAAAATAGTTTTGAATAAACACTTTAAATGAATTCTTGAGGAAAATATCCTTTCTTATTCAAAATCATTCTCTTTCTCAAAATTCCGTGCGATTGTAAAAGAAAAGAATTTTGTTGAAAATAATAATGAAATATTGTAGAGTAAGATTAATGTAAATAGGATATTATGAAACCATAAAAATATGTTCATGTCGTATAAGATAAAAAAACATGATCCTCGTACTTTTGCCAGAAAAGTCAAAAAGTACCTCGTATGGTAAACAAAAGAAAGATTTCTTCCATACCTTGTGGTAAAAGTCATAAAAGGGTAAAATGACTCTAAACATAAATAGAATAATATTAGAAAATTTATGAAAACATTTTGAGAAAACATGGACATGTATCATAAACATAACCCCAGTAAATACATATGAATAAACAATCTCAAATAAGAACGATATTGGAATAATTATCCTTTACCTTGTGTCTAATTTCTTCCATATGTGTATAAGACTCCTGTATAGTGGATTTAAACATATTATTAACATATAAATAAACCATAATAATATTTATGATATCATATATGATTCAATTATGACTTTATATTACCCATTCTTTTGTCAATTCTATGATAAAGCAGCATTTTGGGTAAAATCGTTTCCTTTATCTTATGTGTTTGGACTTGTTGTTCTTGATATTATTACTTATATCCTGATTTACTTAATTATAGAATGTAAAACATGATTTATATATAATATATATCCAGAATATAAATATATATATATGATAGATCGTTAAATGGAATGAAACACACCATTAATGGAGATGGTAAGTCGTACGTACGCATGAATGTTGTTTTTGTTTCTTTATTGAATTGAATGGAATTAAGTAAATGAAACATATATGTATATACAACCAGTATCATTATTATGTCATATATTTCATGATTATTTATTATATATACTTTATAATCATTATTGAATTGTTAACATTGAGAATAAATCTCATCGCGTCATGAAGACGGTAATCTGTATGTACGTACGAGCGATGATATCATTCCCATAATTATTGAATGAAATTGGAGTGGATGATATAATATCTCAGAATCATTATGATGTCATAATAATAATTTATAGTTTTTTCTTCCATTATTATACCCATCCATGTAGGTTGGTTATGAAAAATAGATTACACCACGACATGGACACGGCAAATAGGCAGGGGTTGGCCAAGCTTGAAGGATCAAAATTGTGTGAGGAGGAGATGTAGGAGGTTCCCTTTTATAAGAGAGGGGAGGGGAACATTAGAAAACTCGAAAATATTAATTTATAATAAACTCAAACCCCAAAAAAACCTCCAAAAATGACCCAAATCCAAATATTAGATTAGTTAGGGTTGTAATATCATCAACCAATAAAATTTAGACATGTTGGGAATTTATTTTAAACCTTATCAACCTAATTTATCCTTATTGAATCTATTTAATTTTATTTGTGCTCATAATATTCTTAATTTTAAATTGTTATAAATATTTACTTATGTGTTGTGAATTGTCCACAATTGGATAATTTATGACATTTTAGACCATAAAAATTTCAATTTATAATTTTTAACCATTTTTTTGATTTTTAAACAATTTTATAATATGTAATTTTTATAAAATAACAATAGTGTCAATTTTGACACTATTCATTTATTTGAATTTATATAAAATCCAAACAGAATATATATTCACACCAAAATATTTAATAGATTCTTAAAACAACACAATAATTGTGAAAATTTGTTGATAACATTAATTAGTTCATATAATATTTATTTTAATTTTTTTAAAACAATTTATTTGATATTTTAATCAATAAAATAATTTCTACATCACTATTGTGTCACCATTGATGATAATTATTTAATCCCTAAAAATTATAAATAAATTTACATGATGTAGATAAAAATATTATTTTTCTAGAGACTATTTATATTCAAAGTTTTATGAGGTTTATCACTAAATTAAAATTATTACACTTTTAAGATATAAGAGAGTGACATGTTGTCACTTTCTTTAGTTTGAATAATAATTATATCATTTTCATGGTCAAAAGTCCATGAAATGAATCTATTATGACCCTTAGGTGATATGGGTCGACATATATTCATCCAATAGAATTTTGGCAGGTGTTAGGGTAATTTTATAATCTTATTTTTACCCTTAATTACCCGATTTACCTTTAACTGTAGTAAATAAAATTTGCGGTAGTTACTATTCATAATGTCTAAAAATAAATATTTGTATATTAACATAATTTGGACCTAATAATTCCAAATATGGAATCCATTTTTTCCAAATTCAAAACCCAGAAATTGTAGTATTTGATTTAAAATTAATCCTATTGTTGAGAAAACGGGTTTTAAAAGTTAAAACATTGGAAAAGATTGAAATGTGTTTACCTATGAATTCAATGTAAAATTAATGGAAATGACATAAATTATATTAAATGGTATAAATATATTCTATTAATACTTTAAACCCATTAAATATTATAATTTTACCATATAATTTATATTGACGAAAAAATTTGTTTTAAATTAAAATTTAGCGTATTTTTACTATTCATCAAAATATGAAGGTTATCAGAATAATGTCAAAAATTTATCCAGTATAAATTTTTATGTTCGGGTTCAAAAGAATAAGTTTAATTTGTCAAGTTGAACTTGTAAACTTTTCAAAAATTAGATTTAAAATGGGTGCCCCATCAAAAGGTG
This sequence comes from Viscum album, assembly GCA_963277665.1. Classification (NCBI taxonomy): domain Eukaryota; kingdom Viridiplantae; phylum Streptophyta; class Magnoliopsida; order Santalales; family Viscaceae; genus Viscum; species Viscum album. Next base: position 593,155,927 of record OY728159.1, on the reverse strand, counting down.
GCAAAACAACATTTTTTGAAAAATAAGTATTTTACACGAAAAATTTATTTTGTTCTCATACCATGTTCTAAGATATGTGTAAGATGAATTATAATGTTATAAAATTTAAAATTTTGTTAATACTATTCATAACGTCTAGTTCATAACAATATATCATTGTTTTGTGAAACCTGGTATTGCGTATAACACATGCTATCAAGGAAGGTCGCTCTTGCGTGTAAGGCAAGCCAACTCAGGGTTGCGTATAGTGTAAGATTCTTTTGGTGTTATGTATAACATGATCTGAAATTATTTCATTTATATATTTATCAAAATCTATACTCGATGTTGTGTAAAATGGGTTTTATTTGAAAAAACTTGAAATTGTGTACAAAACAAGCCAAGAATAGTGTTGTTTATACTACAAGATAATACGGTGTTTTGTACAGAGAAAGATAATCTTGTTGAAGTTTAAAACACAATAAATCAAATAAATTAGTAATTATATTCCTCATAAAAGCTCGAGGTGTCACAGACCATGAGTCCTAATATCCCACCAAAGAAATTTGACTCTACTTACTGTTGGAAACTGAATAGAACCAAATCCAATGACTCCTCCTGCTTCTAATGAAAAACAAAATGATGACACTATAGTGACATGTATTCAACCCAAACATCAAATTTAACAAGGTTAATTTAAAAAATTAAATCATACACACAAAAAAACAATCACACTGAAGGAATTATATTCACTCCCACACCACCAAACAACAAAATTAACATATCATTCATGAAAAATACCCATCATATTTTTAAATCAACATAATCCATCCCTATGATCATCATATCCCCATCACCACTCTCAAAAATACCAACCAAAAATTATGAAGATTTCTAAAAATACAAATTCTTCTCCCCAATAATCATGTCTATCGTACAATAAATAAGACTAGTTATCTCATCATAATTAATAAATAAATAACCCATCACTTATTAATTTTATCCCATTACTGATTTCTTTTATTCCACCCATCGCATGTTTTGTATAAACAATCCAATTACAAACTATGATTTACCAAATTCATCAATTTACATTTACAACACCTTATTAACTAATTAACCCCATCATAATATGTCTAAAGGGGAAGTAGGGAAGAGGTATGACTCAGTCATTTATATCCTCTATAACCTAGATATTTTGGAAACATCCAGAATCCAAAACTGTGGGCATTCGAAAGGTAAACCAACTCATGTGGGGGGTGTGTATGAAAAATCAATAAAATATAAGAGTATAGTATCCATACATAAGCCCAACCTAAAACTATTTCCTAAAATAGCCATCATATCATCACTAACACTCACAGGAAACCATGTCAATCTCTATACCATGGACCAGCCCCATATATTATCAAAAAAGATCCACAATAATATCACTATGTTTCTATTTAATATATCATTTTAGTTTCTAGAATAATCATTATTGGGCCCATTTCATTCATTGGATGTATTTAATGTCAAACCATTAATTAATCTATATATATCTTCAATTCATTCATTACTCATTACTCACATTTATTCCAGCCTTTACCATTACTCAATTTATAGAATATTATCATTAATAAATTAATATCTAAGCATTTATCAACTCTATACCATTAACCATTATTTATTTGTTTAATGTATGCAATCACATGTCTCATTTAAACAAACCACTTACCAAATATGATTTATATAATTCATTAATTAAAATTTATAGTGTCTAATTAACCCATTCCTATAACAACTAGTTATCCCTACGTTTAGTTAATTTTAATAGGATACAATATTCCTAGGATACAATGAGTCAAACCAAATAAACAACTCTGACAACTACATCAACTACCAAATAACCTATCACAATAACCACAATGGAAATACAAACCAAAAGACATAGTACCATTTTGACAATTTCACATCATCACCCACTTTTAGCCACATCAGTTATGTTAATTCAACTACAATGATACACATCATCACTCTCAACTTACACCACCACCACAAAAATCATAAAATAGAACGTCATCCACTAACAAAAAAAGAATCCACATATATCACAATATGGATTGATTTTTTTTTCTAATTTTGAGATTTGGGGTCGTTCCTTTTGGTTTAGGGATGTTTTGGTTAGTGTTGGTGTTTTATAAAATATTTTTTGTAATTTATTGGTGAAAATGAGCTAGAACACACCATTTTCCATGCTATTATATTCCTAGGTAGTTTCTATACACTATAGTAATATCCGCCTCACCAATTGAATAGCATGGTCCTAGGTATATCATGTTGGGGGTCTCCCTATACACCATGTTCTATAAATCCCCACTACAGCATGTTGGAAGTCACACCCCATCATAAATGGCCATGGTTTTAGAGATACAAGATGCCTGCTAGGTTTGTTGGATTCCAGGGCATGGAACGATCGAGACCAACATGAAACTAATATATTCATCCACATAATAATAGTGATATTTTTATAATTTTAAGATTTTTATTTGACCATATGTTCTTTGGGGAAGTTATTTCCATCAGTTTTTTATTATATTAAACCATCTCGGGTTAACCAGACAAGTCACCCATTATGGAATTCCACATAGGTAGGTGCAACAAAGGAACCCATGTATTATGAATAACTAAAGAAGAAAAGTAAAATCAGAATAAATGGTGTAAATATCCATGATACATAAAAAAAGTTTCCAAATAGGCTAAACCAAAATTATAAAAATAATACTAGACTAGAAATACTTTTTTTTGCCATCTATCAACCCCAAACTATCTTGATACCAAGGCGATGACAGCAAGAGAATATAAAAATATAAAAAGAAATACATTCCCTATTCATGAGTCCTTTAAAACAACATATACAACTTCCCAAATTCAAATATAGGTTGTTAGAAAAAAATCAAGAACGATCTCTCAAATGAATCTATAAAAGGTATAATTATCAATAATACATTATCTCTTACTTAAAAACAATTCCATTTTAAAAAATCATTCAATAAAATCATTTTTTAAATCCTTATTTTGTTTTCATGAAAAATATATTTATATTAACATATCATCGGATTATGAAGATATATAAGATATAATTTGAAATAATAGTCAAATAAAACCATGGATACACTAAGATAAACATGTGATAAAATAACCATTAAATATACCATCATGTGAAAATTTAAGATTAAATCACCAAGAAACCCACTTGGGATATATCATATTGGATATGTAGAACATATGAAAGGGATTACGTAATCTATAATTAAGTACATCCAAATAATAAAACCCTCCAGTGTAATTATGCCCACTGAGGTGACACAAAACCTCTAGTGAAATTACACACACTAGAGTGACAATTTTATTTCCTTACACACCCAAGGCTAACCAATGTTATTAGTTCTCCATGATCCATTTAAAACCCCATTCTCATGATTTCTAAAATATTTTATTAAAAATTGATAATGGAACTGATTCCTGAAACCCAATTTTATAACCAATACCACCATTAAATCATTTTATATAACACTTGGTGTGAAAAAAATATGTTTCTAAAGAAAAAACACTTTAAAAATATGAAAATATTTAAACAAAAACACCATGATCCAAAAAAAAAATTTCAATGAATAATCCAAAGGAATTTACAACAAATTAAAGTGATTCATGAGTTAAAAAATTTGTAGAGACACCTACCAGAAGAACAAAGGTAAACTAATCACCTTTGGTAAAAGAGATAGGGAAAGAGTAGATCCAGTTTTCATGATCATATATCTATGAGAAATAACAAAAAACTGCATAAAACCTCTTTTATACATAATCCATATTATAATTAGGTTCCAATAAGACAGGGGGATGATATATCTAATAAAGATCTAAGGAAGGAAGTGGAAAATCCAAAAAAACATACCTTGAGAGATCTTATAATAATGAAGGAGAATCATCAAGAAGCCAAGGAGATAAGACTCAAGAGAACTAGGGAAGGTTTAGGTTGAGCCTAATTAAGATTAGTATGAGATTAGACATAAAAATGATCAAGTAAAAGGGGGTAATATATATATATTTATATGTTTAGAGGATGTCACATGGTTAGGGTTCCCAATTATGGAAACTATGAACCAACCATGTGTACCCTCTATCCTTTGAAAAACAGGGCACATAGTCTCCTACAGAAGGACCACATCATTAATGAAAACTATTCTCAAACCATGTGACACCCCTAGAATATCACCCAAACCCTACATAGTTTACTTGGAATGTTACTTGGTTTTAATAACCATGATAAAACCATGAAAAACCTCATTGGAGCCTCAAAGAGGCATATTGTGTGATTAGTACTAATGGTGTGCCAACTATGCTACTGGAATGTCTTCTTCAAAATTTTATGTTTTCAACTACTAGTCCCCATGAACCTCTAAAAATTCCTCAAATACAAACCAATATTATATTAAATCATATATATTACTTAAAGGGAATCACAATTCTCCCCACTATGAAATTATTCTATCCACAAAATGTGCTCATGATTCTGGACTCGTAAAAAGATAAGGTCACTATTACATCTTCAACAATTTATGCTCCCATTTCTTGTGGATATACCATCCAAACATCTATCATACATGGACTAAGGGAATTTTTTTTACCATGTTGTACATTTCTTGAAGATCCATAATCTGAACTAGTTTCTGAACCATATTTATGTTAGGTTCAAGATCACCATTTTTCCACCCACCCACATGGGAGGATCCGGTTGATACATTCTCAATTGGGGAAAATATAAAAAATAGAGAGTCTATTTCAAACAATATGGAAAGTACAACTGATTTTATATCTTTAAAACATTCTCTACAATCTCAAAGGGGACCATAAACCTCGGTTCCAACTTACACTATTTACTCAACTGATGGTTTCTAAATGAGTTCAAACCCAAATAAAGACCATATTACCAACCTCAAATTCTAGAAGCTAATGATGATAATCCAAATAGAATTTATGATGGCTCTATATTGTCAAAAATCTCTTTTGGATCAATTGTGCCTTATTTGTGATCTCTTGAACAAGACTTGGTCCAACCAAGGAGTTATCTCCTAAATTATCCCAGTACAGTGATGATTTACATGGTCACCCATAAAATACTTTGAAGGGTGATATATTAATTGAAATGTGATAATTATTTTTATAGAATAATTTGATGGGAGTCAAATGATCTTTATAAGAGCCAAAAATATCAAACACATATTCCTGGATCATATCGAAAAGAAGCTAAATATCCCTCTCTTTCTTGTTCTTTGTGATTTGTTTATTCTTCAGTTATTCATTAAACTTAGGTTCCTTTGTTTCACCTCCCCATGTGGAATAACATATTGGGTGACTTTTCTAGTTGACCCAGTATGGTTTATTATAGTTATAGAATTAGTTCACCTTAGAAGTTGTTTTAATATGATATTGAATTATATTCCTCCCCAATTAATCCTTCATATTCATTCCCATTCTAGGGTTTTTAATCATATGATTTTGGGAAGAGCTTTAGGTATTTGTTCTATATTTTGGTGACTACCATAGGTGATCTTGTCCACTTGATCTATTATTTTTTATATTATTTTTTGATCATTCACTCTACTATTTTTTTGGAAACGTTTATGGTATATGATTTTTCTCATGTGGGTTGATATCATATTATTATGTTTTGGTTTCATATATCCTTGTCTTGGAAATTAAACATTCCACTGCGGAATCTCTCTTTCTCTTATTGATGTTAGATCCTCTAAAATTGTTCCCTATAAATCTCATCTTTTTATTGGAGAGTTTTAAGTGTTTCTAAGATAGGTAATTTTGTTAAATGTCTTTATATTATGAACTCTCATTCCTTTATTTTTTATAAAGGTGTATAAAATTATTTGAAACATGATTTATAGATCTATCATGGAAACCAGTTTTAAAATGGTTTTAATGTCATCAAATGTGGAATGTTAATAATTTATGAAATGATATTTGAAATGGGTTTTCTCCTTTAACTTGTTGATGAAAATGGTTTCAATGAACCATTTTCTTGTATATTTTAAGTTATTTTAAATATTTTTGTATTTGATGAAATGTGGTTTCCAAGAATTTTTTATTCATTAAAGTGGCTTCAAAGCATGATTTTTATAACTAAAAAATGGTTATGGAATTGTTCCCTTAATTATGATATTTCATTTGAAATTTTTTAATAGGCATAACACATGGTGTCCATGGGTACTTATATAGGGGTTTAGTGTTAGTATTTTATATTGATTTCACAAGGGGGTCACATATTTGGTTATTCCCATACACCATTGGTAGTTTTGTTAGGTATTGTTTTACATGACATCATCAGGGTATCACATATCAGGTTATTCTCATTTCCTTTTTTATTTCCCAAGTTAATTTTTCTTCACACTAGTCATTCCCATTCATCCAGGTGTGAGGAACCTATCCATCCTAGATATATACTTCCCTAGTAATTGTTTTCAAATTACTAATCTTGTGAAATGTTTGTTTATATATTCATGGAAATATATATAATTATATAAATTATTTATGATGATTTGAAAGATTTCAATGTAAAATGGTTTCATTAAATGTGCTTTAAAAAGTGGTTCTTTTTTAAATTCTTTATAAACTGTGTAAAAAAGGAAAAAATTGATTCATTATAAATTTTGGAAATATATCTCATGCATTGTTTTAGTTAAATTAATCATAACTAGTTTATCTTATAAATTTTGATAATGGAACACTTGGTGGGATCCTATTTAGATCTTTTCCCCACACCCTACACATATATTTGGGTGTGTGTAGATCATTATTTATCTGATAAAAGTAAAGGAAAGTCACTTAAAAGAGGTGATAGGTTTCTATGTTAGTGGGGCGTGGGGGATTCAAAGGAGGTGTTTTTCACATGAAGATGGGTTGTTCATATTTTTTAGTACTTCGATTTTATAATTTTTTGTTCAGAAAATGATTTTTTGAATTCTATTTTAGTCTTATGATTTGGACTCTATTTTTTCATGTTGATATTATTTAACATATACTATATTTTGCTTCATGCTTCTATATTATGGCATAAACCATTCCCAAAGGTTGTTATTGATACCCAATAACTTTTTATAGCCTATCGGGATCGAGAATAACCTTCGAGGCTTTCCACAGGTCAACTCATGTGTCCAATTCAACGATGAACCAGGTTAGGTAATGAAAAATTAGTTTCATAGTAGTTTCCTTTCTATTATCAATGACATATGATGTTCGGTAGACATGATTTAGGACTATTAGGACTTAATGGGTAGGTTTTGGGTGAGTTCCTAGCCATCTCTCAACATAACATGCCTCAAGTCGCCACAACATGTTATGATGTGTGTCTCTTATTTTGGGTTTTGACCAAGATATCAATTTATGCTTAAATTATTTTAAATAAAACTAATATTTATTTATTTTTTCTGAGGGACTTTCCATTAATTCTCTATTATCTTGATTCATGCCTCCTAGAAGACATCCTATAATTTCTATAGAGGATGAAGCATGATATGTTCCTTAAGAAAAAAAATGTTAAGAGAAACCTCACCAAGGATTTTTTACTTGTAGTATACATAGTGTAATAGATTGTGACACATATTCAGACCAAATATTGAGACGTGTATCCAAAAGTTATAAGTGATAAGTATTGAGTGCAAGAGTTCCTTCTCTTGAATCCACCATCCTTTCAGTGAAATAAAGATCCTTAGTAGGTTGAGGAGTGGCTATAAAAGATTGATCAGGTCTTCAACTTCATATAGACATTGGAATTGGTAAATATGAAATGATCTACCTTTAATCTCTAGGGTCCAAGTAGGTGGTTCTATGAAAATATGATTTATGAAATGTAGAAATTGGACTTGGGGTAGAAGGACTTCTAGAGTATCTTCTTTCAGATATTCTTTCTGAAATAATTAACTATAAAAAATTCCATAGTGTATATTTATATTTTGTAGGGGGTCTATTGATGATATAATATGTTAATTTATTTATTTATTTGGCCTTATATTATTTTGATGTTGTAATTCATGAAAAAAAGGCACATAGGTTCAAAATGGGATTTCCACTAGAGATTCATTCTATAGCCTTTATAAAAAATCTTATCATCTATGAAAATGTAGTGGATAGAGCACTTATGGAAGAGATGAATGTTTTATAGAAATAAGGTACAGTTTTACATTATTTTATACCTAGTGGAAAATTCAGTGGCACATTGGGAAAGAAGAGTAAGTGGAAGTATATTCTTAAAGGTGGTGGTGGTGGTGGTTCTCATTATCGGACCTCCTCTCCTACATCAGTAGAAGCCAGTGGGGTTTCATTGACTTGCTACTGGTATGGTAAGACAATGAATGCAAACATTATTACCAGAAAACATTGAGGAACTATAATTAATGTTGATAGTGTAGGAATTTGAATATATTCTTTTAGGATCTATCTACTCATCATTATAGTTCTGGTTAATCAACTCTAAAGGGAATAGTGGTGTAGTAAAATACTCCATGGACTATAATAATCTAGACATATGCCTCTAGATTCAAGAATATGCATGAAATTGAAGGCATTCCAATTAAATTTGGCATGGGTATATATACTATAAATAGTGTTTTGTCTATTTTATATTAAACTGTAACTTCTATGTTTGACATTGGTTTATACCAGTCTTTTATATCTACCCTTTTTTGGATCTTCTAAAACATTAAATATAACTCATGAAATTTTTTATGAAGAGAGTGATTATTATTGGAAAGAGGAAGGATCATGAGTTTTTATTTCCTTTACTATATCTCCCAATATCTATCAATGAGTTAGTTTGGGATTTTATGGTTCTCAATATAGACCTATTTGTTGTTATCTTCATGATAGACTAGTTAGTTTCCCATGAGGATAATATTCATTATTATCATCAGTGTGTTTATTTATTTTTTCATGATGGGATCACCCTAGTACTTCAAGGAGAGTGGGGAGTTCTAATTATACAGGACCTTCTCATCCAGATCTTAGGAATCAGATGTCTTCTTGTTCAATCAAGTTTAATAATGTATCTTCTATCTACAAACATTTTTTGGCTGTTGGATATTTTTTGAGGTTCTCATAGATGATTTTTTAAGTTGTCTTCTAGAATGCAATGTAGATTTTTATACAAAATTGGTGGTAGGTATACAACCAATATAAATTCCTTCCAACCATATAGAACCTACTGAGTTTAAGAAACTCAATATCTTATTGCATAATCTTTTAGTGAAATGTGTCATTTATCCTAGTGCATCACCTTGGTCAACTCATGTTCTCTTTTCCAGGAGGATGATGGAACTCTTTGTATCTATGTATGTTAGGAAAATTTAAATCATGTAATAGTTAAAAAAAATATCTTTTTCCCTATGTCAATAAAGTTTTTAATCAATTGAATTGGGAAAAAAATTAAATTATTAACTTTGGTATATTTATCATCAACTCGGAGTTAAAGAGTTAGATATCCCAATGTCATAATAAAAGAGTAGGTATAGACACTTTGAATATCTATTGATTATGTTTATCTTAACTAATGCTAATATTTTTTTACTTTGATGAAAATGATATTACACTATTATTTTACTCCTTTATTGTTGTATTTTTGAACAATATCCTAGTTTATTATGAATTTTAGGAAGATAATATGCATCACCTATAATTGGTTTTTGGGATTTTGCGAGATCACTGCCTTTATTCTAAGTTATTGATATGTCACTTATAGATATTTGATGTGAGATTATTGGGTAATGTGGTTCTAGAGCATGGAATCTATATTATTACTAAGATGGTGAAGGTTTTATTCTCATGGTAGGTGTTATAGAATTTTATTTAGATATGAATATTCCTAGGTATAGCTGAATGTTTTTTTTTTGATTTCTAAAAGAATTCTCGAAGCTGGAATCACTATTGACTGCTCTTACCAATAAAAGGGTAAAATTATTATGAAATGAAAAGTAACAAACTTATTTTTTTAGTTTAAATGAAGTATTAATTTACACCATATATTAATATTTATAGAAGTTAATAAGCGTTATGTGGTTTCTTTTAATGTATTGGGTGTTAGTCTGGGATGTGTACATATTCAAGAAAATCATATATTAGAGTACAACACTCGTTAACTTTATTCTTATGAGAATAGTCACCCCTAATGATATAGAACTCATAACAGTTATTCATTCACTTAAATATTAGTGAAAATAACTTCTTGGTGAGAGGTGAAAATTCTATTTTGATCATAAGAGCTTAATTTATATCATATCTTATAAAGAACTGAATCTCATTTAGAGGTGAGGTTTGGAGTACCTTAAATCATTTTATTTTTACATCACCTACACCCATAAAAATGGGTCTATTTTTTTCTAATGCACTCAATAAGAAGTTTCCATCCCATGAACTCTGGGAATCAAAGGGGTGAAATCTCTTGGGAATATTTGCTTAGTTTCACCTACATATAAGGAAGGATGAATCGGGTAGGCTTCTAACTAGTGATTAGTTGACTTCATCCCTCTTTGAATTGATTATTCAAGAACAGTATTAGGATAATGTGTTATAAGGAATTGGTGAGTCCTTATATAAAGTGGAGGTCATTTCTATATTTTCACTTTATTATAATAGGATTCTTTACATCATGAATTTATTAATTTTCCCTCTATCTATAAGAAATTAAGTGATGCAGTAATTACATAGTTATTCCTAGGATGTTCATAGTGGAACCATAAGTATGTATTATGATATGAGACACTGGTTTGGGTGGCTAGGTATAAAGCATGACATAGATGATTTTGTGTCATAATGTTATGCATATCAATAGATTAAGACTTAATACCGAAATACTTCTAAATTTCCATAGACCCTTGGTTCAATTATATAAATGGGATAAGGTGTCCATGGATTTACTTGTCAGACTAAGATAGAATACCCCAAACATGAGCTCAATTGGGGTAGTGGTTAATCATTTGACAAGGTTGGAACTCTTCATTCTGATTCAACACACTACTAAGGTTGACGTTTTAGGGAAGTATTATATGGAATAGATTTTCATGTTTTATAGGTTATCATATAATATTAACTCATATAACAATCCATGGTTTATCGCTTAAATATAAGAGGGCCTCCAAGAGGTTATTATAACATAGTTCAAATTGAGTATGTTTTACCTTCATTAGAAAAATGGTAAGATGGAGCATGATATTTAAATACTATAGGATATGAACTATTCCTATGTTCTATATTTCAAAATATCTTAGGATATCCATCTGGTAATGGTTGAATGGTCTTAACAAAATAATTACTAGTATTTAATCATAGTAGAACCTTTTTAGGTTCTATTTGATCACCCATGAAAGTTATATATTTACTGTTCGGAGGTGGGTAATGATTCTCTTATGGGAATGAGTATTTTCTAAGATATTTCAGTGACAATTTAAGTTTTACATTGATGCACTGGGATAGATCAAAGTAAATATAAATCATATATAGTATATTAGTTTCATCCTTTTTAATTATGTATCAGTGTCCAGGACTTCTTAAAAGTATTACTAGGGTTAGGTCATTATCATCTTGGAAAGCATGGTAAGTTATATCAGATATATGTCAGTCCAGCTGAGATCATTGAAAGCATTATAAAGGTAGCCTTCAAGTTATAATTTTTTTACTCTATTTAATTCTATTAATGACCTTTTCCATATATCTCAGATTAATAAATTTCATCTTAACCCCCTCCAATGTTCAAACTTAGGAGTAAGTGGCTTTGGAGCTAGATGAATTAGTGGTTGAGGATTCAGTTCTAATCATTGACTCCCATGTAAAAAATTTCCCTGTTAAGTTGATCCAATTTGTTAAATTGTTATTAATGCATGTATCATATTCCAATATGTCTTCAGAGAAAAAAATAATTTATGATGGAGAAATGACCTCATATATTTATGGAACTTCCTAATTCAACAAAACTTTTTGTGGATAAAAAGTGATATGGTGGTTAGGTTGTTAAATTCTGACTTGAGGTGTGTTCTATTTTTGAGCATTATGATGGTTCATTCTAGGTTTAGGATGTGTTAGTTTATGTTGGTGGATTATTAAATAGTTTTTGGGATTTCTCAATGAAAAACAAACTATACCACACCATGGTCCAAGTAGTTTTACTTATTGGTAGGGCATGTGCACCATTTGTACATCCACCAAAGCTAAGGCATGGTGTGGTTTCAGGAATAGCATGATGGAGGTATCCCAACACACTAAATCCAATAAGGGATCACCATAGTATTGTGGAGGTCATGGATGGTCCCAAATATATAAGTATTCAAAGCTACAATGTGCTTAGTGGGCATATCCAGATTTCAGGGCATGGTATAATTAGGACCACCCCGAACATAGTAGAATTCTCCACAATATGGTGGAAGTGGATTCAAAATTTTCAGTGGTTGATTTACACCCCTCGGGTTTTAAGGAATTAATTCAACTAGGAGGGGGTTTTAAGGTGATATTTAATTTTTCCCCTATATTAATCCTTCTTTATTCATTCTTATTCATGTTTTTTGAATCAGATGATTTTTGGGAAGATATTTGGGATTGTTTTTCTTTATTCGGATGGATACCTTTGGTGATCCAACCCCTGTATATTTTCTTGTTGATCTTATTATGTGATAAATATAAGGTATGTTATTGTCCCTATACTCCATCTTTTTAAATCGGATTTGGTACATGATCCCTATTGTATTGATTGATCTCATTTTGGTGTATTCTAGTTTCATGGATCCTTAGCATGGGAATTTCTTTTGATATTATTGAATCTATCTTTCTCATGATATTGTTATAGCCTTAATACTTTTTTAATATAAATATCATTCATTTTTTTAGAGAGTTACAAGTGATTCCATGGTGGGATTTTTCATTCAAATCCTTCATATTATGAGCTTCGGTTTCTTTTTTTTTCAAAGGTTTATAAAATAGGTTAAAAATTTTCTGATGGCTCTATCATAGAAAACGGTTTTAAATTTATTTCAAAGGTATGAATGGTGAAATATGTAAATATTATTAAATGTTATTTGAAATATATTTCCCACAAAACTTTTTGATGAAATTGGTTTCAAAGAACCCTTAGTTTGTATATGGTAAATGACTTCAAGGCCTGTTTTATTTGATGAAATGTGGTTTCCAAGAATGTTTTATTATATAGAAGTGGTTTCAAAGCATTTTTTTGATAATTTGAAAAGGTTTTATAAAATGTTTCCTGGAATTTTAATAATAACTTTCAATTTTTTTAATAATTTTAGTACATTAAATCCTTGGATACTCAAGTAAGCGTTTAGTGTCAAGACTTTCCATTGATTTTTAAGGGGGAATCAAACGTTGGGGTATTCCCTTTATCCTTTAGTAGGTGCACTAGGGAATGGTTTCCAAAACATTATCTAGGGTTCAATTATCGAGGGCTCAACTATCCTTTTTTATTTATTTCCCTAGGTAATTGTGGTACGCACTATTAATGACTATTCACTAAGGTGTGAGGAACCTAGCTAGCAGGGACCTGTACTACCCAAGGAATTAATTCATTATTTATTTTCTTGTGAAATGGTTTCTTATATATTCTGGGAAATATGTGGAATTATTTAAATTCTTAATGATTTTTTGATTGATTTAAGAGAAAAATAGGTTATCTAAATGTGGTTTGAAAAGTGGTTCATATTGAAAGAATTTTTAAACAATGTAAAAATAGTGATTTTTTATATTTTAATATAATTAATGAAAATGTATCCTTTTTTTCTTAAATTGAGCTTAAATATTTTATTTTATAAATATTTTTTATAGAACACTCACTAGGACACCAGTAGGATTTTTTTGTCACACCCTAGACATACTTTTGGGTGTGTGTATATCTTAATTAATCTAATGTTGGTAAAGACAATTCCCCCACAAAGATTTTATAGGTTTTCATTCTAGGAGGGTGTAGGGGATTCAAGGGTGGAATTGTTTACATAAGGATGGGTGGTTCATCCTTTTAAGTACTTGGTTTTTTCTAATTTTTGGTTTGGTGCATGTTTTGTTGGATAATCCTTTATTATTCTACTCTTGACTTAATTTTGGCATCTTGAACTTCTTTATCATATATTCTCTTCTTCCCAATTATTTTTAACTCTGGGATAAACATATATCAATGGTATTTTTTGATGGATAGCCACTTATGAGGATTATTAATGCCTTTCGGGCCTTTCCACATATCATATTTTGTGTCTTGTTTAGTAAGGATCTGGTTTGGGACATCACAATATCTAATCTTCCTAAACTGACATAACAACCCACTAATATCCTTCTAATAAATATAATAATACCACGCATGTTTCATCCTAATATATCAATATGTAATTCTCCTTTTAAAAAATACTATGTTTAATATATTTTTTCACATGAAACACTAAACTTAAACGATCCATGAAATATTGAAAACTGTTATAAAAATTATAATAAGAATAAAACTAGTGGTAAACAAAAAATATAGTAATCAATTAATGATTATTATGTTTATAATAATAATAATTAATATTATTTAATGTTAAAAAATCATTTTTCAAAGAGTTGTTTTTATACTATTCTGTATTTTATCCAAATAAATTAAATTGATCATTTGTAAAAAATTATTAGGAAAATATTTAATATTTCAATGTATGACCTAATTTATTACCATTTATTTATTTAGTAATTGATATGTAATAATATTAAACACATTTAATGTTTTAAAGGGTCATATTTCTATTAAAATGTATTTTATTTATATTTTTTATTGTCAAAAAAAAGATAAATTTTTGAATTTTTAAATTTTAATTTTATAAATTTTACCTTAATTTTTAATTAATCAAGTCAAAAAATTTCTTACGGTAAATTATTGGTATTTTTATAAAAGGATGATTTTTAGGTGAAAGGTTAAAATACCATTTTTACAAATAATTTCATTTTTATGACATCATCATGATATAAGAATCACTTGAAATTTTTTAAAACCTTGTTTTAAATAAATAAATATATATTTAATAATTAAAATAAATCACTTAAAAATATTGTTTATAATTTATAAAATATGCGACTGACATTTTAGTACCTATATAATGTTTTATTCTCAAAAAGTTGTTTTAATCATAGTTTTAATTTAGTATTTACATGATTTATTTCAGTTTAAGATTGGTTTTTAAGTCAAATAACTCTTTTATTTTTATAAATAGACTAATAAATGTCATTGTAATCAATTATATAAAATATTTTTTTTGAAAATTCATTCTTATTCTATAAAAATCATTTTTCTAAAAAACCTTATTTCATTGTATTTAGATAATTAATATTATAATTAATTTATAACCCTTATAAAAATTAAATATTATATAATTATTTTCATATTTAAAATTACAAGGTTAAATTTGGGTAATAATATTATTTTTTTGGTTCTAGAAATATGTTATTGTTTTAAAAGTTGATTTACCACGTTAAAGGTACAATGAGGCAAAAAAAAATTAAACTATATGTTAAAGGCTTAAAATGACACAAAAACCCATATTTAAATGGGCTTTTAGGGATTTATAAACATCAACTAATATTTCTCACTTTAGGTATCAATTTATGTGCTACATGACCTGTTAGTGAAATCATATTTTATATTTAAAATGTAAATTTACAAGAGTTACAGTCCTCTCATTTATAAAATAATACCCTCACCCCCCACATATATCCACACTCCTTGAGAACCTTAACTCAATAAATACATAAAAAATACCTTTCCAAAATACTTATCTTAATATTAGATATCTTTTCATCCTAAAATACCAGTCTAAGAGGGATTGAGGTGTTTATCAAAGCAGGTTATCCAATGAGGGAGTATTTGTTTTAACCAAATTTTTTCATGTTTATTCCTTCTTTAACACTCTCCAAATCTCCTATAACCATTTTAATAAAATATAATTAGTATAATTATATTACTAAAATTTTATTATGATTATGAGAGAATCATTCTATACCTTTTTACATCCATTGGAAAATGAAAATGTTGTCTGTGTGTGCGTGCGGAATACCACATCCATGGATGAGATATTTCATTTTTTCATAAATTCCTCACATAGATGGTTATTAATAGGTATTTAATGGAAAATTATGATATTTATAATATAATTATGATTCTATAAAGGTGAACCACTATCTAAATTCTTTCCATTCCACCCATTAGAGTTTAAAAATGTATCTCTCTCATGTGTACAAACGGACTACTGCCTCCACGAACAATGTGTTTCATTTTTCATAAACGCCATAAATTAATGGTTATAGATGTGTATTTAATAAATATATATATATATATATATTATTTATGTAAAGTTATTTAAAAATATAAAAATTATGAAGCCACTTTATGACCCCTTTTACTCGGTCAACGCACAGAAGTTGTTTTGGACTGAGCGACCCCAAAACATCCAATGTGAACTTAACCGATATAGTAACAAAATAAAAAAAGATACTGAATGAAATAAAATGAATAATTATAAATGAATAAACATTAAAAATATTATATATTATTTAAATAATTTTTATTACCAGATACCCTATTATAGCAGGTAAACAACATATCCTCAACTATACCATTAAGCACACTCTAAAAATCCTTCATTCATCAGTATATTTCAAATTGTAATTTTTGGATGTTATAATTTTTTATAAAATAATTTTTGAATTAATAATTAATATATGATCTTAAGATTAAAATTTTTGGATTCTTCTAAAAAGATTTATTTTTAGGTGAATTGTGAAAATACTATTTTTTTTAAACCATGATGTTTATGTCATAGTTAGGATGTAATCATAATGTAAAACTCAAAAAATAATTATATTGAAGAAAAATATGTTTTATAAGTAAAATTATACATTTTAAAATATTATTTATAATTTATAAACATATTATTTATATTATTAAATTTAAGTCACATTTTTTACTAAAATTGTTTTAATGTATTATACACATAATATTTTTAAATTAGCATATATCACTTTTTTTAAATTTAATATTATCAGATGTATTTAAAATTTGGAATAATTATTTCCAAATTTTTTAAAAAATAAAATTGTATTTTTAGGCATAGAGGATAAATTACTAAGTCAAAAACTAGTTCTCGTAGTAAAATCAAAAATAGTAAAAGTAATAATTTAAGGGGTATATGGGTTGAAAGATGATAAAAACATGTTTATAATTGATTGTATGAGGCGTGGATATACCTTACATAAAACCCACTCCATTATTTTTAATTTTTAGATACACTTTCCTTGAGAGATACATCATGTTATAGAAAATGCTTTAATATTTAGAAAAATTTCATCCCTTTTCACTTATAAAAGGGGCACTCAAATCCACACTTGCTATCACAAAAAAACCCCAATTATTTAGACCCAAAATATACCCAAAAATCTTCAAAAAATAATTATCCACTTTCAAAAAGTTTTATTATTCTTAAAATACCTCTCCCTAAATAATTAACCCTCGTTGCAAAGGAGAAAATCCATGAAGTGAGGTATAGCTTTCTAACTCCTCCTTTCTGATTTATATTTGTTTATGTATGGTTCTTATTAATAATGTTAAATTAAACCATATTAAAGTTACTCAATAAGAATAATTGATATAATTATATTTTATTATAATTATTTTACAATAATTAACCATTTTCCCCTTCCCTAAAGAAAAATGAAATAGTCATTTGTTTGTTATGCAAACTGCCACCTCCATGACGCAACATATTTCATTTCCCTTCACTACCCTACAAGGATATTACTAATATGGTATTTAATATATAATTATAATATTTTTGAAATATATTTTATTCTAAAATAATAAACCATATTACTTCATCCTCCCTTTCTTTGAAAATGAAATTCTCATTCATGTGTACATGTAGACTACCGCCTCCATGGAACAATGTATTATGTTTTTCATTTGTACCTTTAATGGATGGATATAAGGATGTAATTAAAGTATAAATGTTATTTTTATGACTTCATTAAGTTTATTTTATAACAAATTATAGAACCTATTTATGATATGGCCATCAAAAGATCATTAATAATTCTGTCATTTAAAATAAGTGTACTAAGAGAAAAATCATCACTTTATTCTAAGTAATGACATTATATAAAATATATTATCTTTATAATTCATTAAAATTATGATATATCACAATATTAAACATTAAATAATATTATTATTGTTCTTTTATAATTATATTAAAACAAAACCACTATATAATCATCTATTAATCACAGTAGGTTCAGGTCTAGATCGGTTTAACCACCACCTTGAACAATATTATGCATCTATATCATGTATGACAATGATAAATTATTTACTAGTATAATATTATATATATGTTCCAAAATTTATTTTTTAGACATTAAATCAATATTTAATTCATTGATAAGAAAACACACATCAAACATCAAAAATCATAGAAACATGCTTGTAATCGATTTTTTCTTTGAGGATAAAGACTAGAACACACTTGGAAAGAGTTTTAAATTAAATTATTTATTATAAATTATCCCTAATAGTAACTTTAATACCTTAATATAATCATTGTAATTATAATGAGTATGGACACTGCTATTATGAAACTAGTACAAATGATCAAAACTATAAAGGCCTAATGTAGAAAATGGGTTGAATTCATATAGAGAATAACTACTTATGAAAATTATAATTGAAAATGGATATGAATATGGTTATAAATTATGTTATTAAGATATTTATGTTTTTTATACAAGTGGTTAAAGTATGTTCATGGAATTTGGGATAATAGGTATGGATTTTCAATCCCAAATTCCTCTCTTTAAGATATGTTTTGTATTAAGAACCTAATTTCATTTAAGAGGTGTATATACTACCTATTTTTATATTTTATTTCATGAAATTAAATTTTTAATGGTATTTTAATTTTTATTTTAATCTCTATCTTCCATGAGGTTTTTTTAATTTTTACTTAATCCATAGGTGGTTTTTTCCATCCCAATTTTCATTATTTGGGACTCATATTAAATTTACCTTCTATTTCAATTTTTGTGGTGCATGCACTTCCATGGAATAATTTTTACCATATTTATCAAGAAATTTCATGGATTTAAAATTCTATATTTTTATCCCTCCCTCATAATCTTATTATTGAAGATTTACTAAAACCATTTTAAAACTAAAACTATTCCATGGTGGAAAACCCATCCCAAGTTTTGGTAGAGAAAATGTGTCTGTAGTTTCCAATTAAATAAATCCCTATCTCGATAATTTAAAGTGTATGTGGATTCATTATAGATGAACCTAATGTTGATCACCTCGAAAGGGATTGGTTTATAATTGGATCAATCATCACTTTGATGCATGAAAAGTGGGTCTAAGACTACACACTTGTACTGAGACCCCCTGGGGATATGATTTAGAATATTCACATGCCCATTATAAACCATGATATTGTTTTTTTCAAAGAATTTCCTTGTTATCCTACCAATGAAAAATATTAAACCCTATAACCATCTTTCATAGATAACCCATAACATTGAAAGTACCCCTTTCACTATATTTATTTGATAAGGGTAATTCCTATTACTTTGATGATACCTCACAAATTTTAAGTTGATTAAGGGATCTTCTCCTAGATATCCACATTGTTCTATTAAATGGGAAGGTATTTTTTCTATATTTATAATTATATAGATTTTCATGTTTTTATTCAACCCTAGGTTCATTAGGGAATGGTATGAAAGGTATTTTTAATCTTATCATAAATACATGGGACTTAATCCAGTGAAAGGTGGGTCATATAATTATATATCCCCTTTATTCATCAATAGGTATCATGAGATAAAAAAACTTTGGTTTCATTGTATGTATCGCCCTATATCAGTATAGTTTATTTTCATAAGTCCTTGATGATATTTTTTTATGTGTTGAATAATTCATTCCATTATTATGAAATTAATGATTATTATTATCCATGTTTTCATTTATTTTCATTGCTATAACATGCCCTCAGTTTCATTTGATTATATATTTATATTGTATATTTATTCCTTCCATATCAATCATTACATGTTTATGTTATGATAATTTTTATCATATGATACTCTTTACTTAGAATCAAACATCACCCTTATTTTTTTCCCTTTCACTAGGAAACCTATAAAAGACCTATGTGTAATTTTCATCGATATTATGTAAGGGATAATAATGTTCTCACAATGTGTTCTTGATATATGTTATTTTTTTCAAGTATAATGTATGTATGTATGTAGTATTATAATAGTACTAAGATGTTGGATCATGTCAGAAATATTTTATTCTATATCAATAATTTAACATAACTATTGGATCTAGGTTCTAAAGTATGTAATATTATAGTTGGTATAAGATCAAGATTAATAGGAACCTTTGTGACTAGATTTATAGGAACCTTGTTAGAAAAAGTGCTACTGAGAACCCTCGATATTTATAGGTGTCACTCACGAAAAATTAATAGAAATTTTATTCAATATCATGAGACAATTATGTGTGTTTCCTTATAGAAATATAGAAACTAATGGGAGAAATGGGAATCATATCACCATCTGTAGTCAATATAAAAATGTTCCCACCTAAAAATGTAAATGAATCTAGAGTTTAGTCTAATAAGATAATGATAATATTTGGGAGGTTCACATAAGGTTTCAACAATAATATCACCCACATTGAGTGACCTACTGATCCAAAATATAGTGTCATTATATTGGACTTCTTCACATAACAAAACCCACCAGCATTCAGTGGAACAACTAATCCATTCATAGCTAATCAATGGATCAACTCCCTATATAAGATCTTTCTTACTTTGTGAAGTAGTGAAAAGGAAAAAATTCATTATGGTATTATATTTTATGAAGGGAGATATGGTCCGTTGGTGGTCAAAAAATCAAAATGATGAAGAGGAATACGAGATAAAGCACATAAAATTTGAAAATTTTATGGTAGTATTCTATGAAAAATACTTTACTCATGAGAGAATAGAGGAAATAAAAAGGAAATTCCACAATATCAAACAAAAGGAGAAGGAAAATATTGTTTATTATAAGGATAACTTTACAAGTTTAGCAGAACATGTTATAGACTTGGTGCATAGATTGAAGAGAAATATTGATAAACTCATTAATGGTTTAATGGTTATCCTTCTAAGGTAATTAGTCATTTCATCATTTAAGGATATAGTCTAAAAAAATTAAGATATAAAATATGTTCTCCAAGACATTATTTTCAAGGAAAATCAGTAGTAGAATATTTCAACTGAGTGTTATGGGAAGAGCATTGCAGAAAAGGAGAAGAAAGGAAGGAATGCATTTCCTAAATGTGATAACTATATGAATAAAAACCCTAGGGATTGTAGGAATAGATTATATGTTTGTTAAAATTTTTGAGAAAAATTACGTCATGATCACAAAGTAAAAGGAATGGTAGAATTTTTTTTATGTTCATAGCATTAAATTTATTGAGAAGGGACGTTATGTGATCTATTTCCCCAAAAATAAAGGGAACTTTCCTTATAAAATTCTAAGGTAGTAGGGAAAATCTTATACAATTACCAGAACTGAATTCAATAATCCTAATAAAATGTTGGAAGGTATTTTTATCATAGCCTCAAAGTTTTATAATGTTTTATTTGATCCTATTTCTTAAACTCTTTTATATATTCTATGTTTGTTAAAAACATCTAATATTTCCCAACCACCCTAGTAAGAGAGTTATCAATTTAGACACCAGGTGGAAATTTTATTGTAATAATGATATGTCAGTCAGTTCCAATTAGGATAAATGGAAATTACCTATTTTAAAACATGATTATTATAATTATGGTTGACTTTTATATGGTCCTTATTAGGAATTTTCATTCAAATTATAATGAAAATTTTTAATTTCAAGGTAAGAAGATTCTGATTAATGAAGGTGAGGTGTAATCTCTTTCCTTTAAAGGGGGGAATTCATAATCAAAATCATGTGTGGACCCTCCCCTAATATCTCTCCTTAATTATATTCAAGGATGAGTGGATAATAAAGAATGATTTATAAATAAGGAATATATCCTAAGAATAGGGTATGTTACCGTGGTATAAAAATTCAATGATATTTCTCAAGAAGGATTTTTTTCATCCCCCTTAATGTGAAGTTAAGTTCTCTGTTGAACCCATTCCTTATTAAATATCTATATCTAAACCTCCCAATAAAATGGAACCAGTGGAGTTGGCGGTTTTGAAGAATCCCTTATTAAAGTTTTTTAATAATGGGTGTTTATACCCTAATGTTTAACTACTGGAAGCCCCAAATTTATTTGTAAAAACATTGGTTTATGATATGATAAACAAATTATATAGTGATCAATCCAATTACTATAAAAATAGGTATCCTTTATAATACATTGATAACTTATTTGATCAACTTCGAATAGAATAATACTTTTCAAAAATAAATCTTCACTATGGGTTTCATCAGATAATGGTGAATGAGGATGATATACAAAAGATGGAATTTCAAACTATGTATAAAAATTATGAGTCTATGGTAATGCCCTTTAGATTAACTAATTAAAATTTACTATTCATATATTCTATTAATATAGTATTAAAGTGTTATATCAGTAACTTTTTAGTGGTCTTAATTTAATATATATTGATATACTATAAGAGTTATAAAGTGTGTGATATTCATCTACAAATGAATTTGGAGACCCTTAAAGAACAATTATATGGGAGATATATTATGTGTGAATCATGACTCAATGAAATTTATTTTTGTGTCCATATTATCTCCAAGTGTGTAATATATTATAACCCTTCAAAGAAAAATTTAGTCAAAGAATATCCTACACTAACGAAAATAATTGAGACCTAATGTTTCCTAGGATTAGAAATTTACTATTGGAGTTTGTTCAATATTTTGACTGTTTTTCAACTCGTTAACCAAGTTAACACATAAAGGGGATAAATTCAAATGGTAAATGTAATTTGAGGAGTGTTTTGAAGTTAAAAAGAGGAGAATAATCAATGAAATGGAATTATTATTTCCATCAGGTAAGGAAGGACTTGTAATATATAGTGATGCATCTAAGAAAGGACTTGGTAGTATCCTTATACGGAATGATAGGGTGGTTATCGATCAATTAATAAAATTGAATATACATGAAAACAATATCCTAACAATGAACTTGAGCCATTTTCCATAAAAGTTTATTTAAAAATATGGATTCACAACCTATATGGTGAAATATTTGATATATATATATATATAGATCATAAGATTTTTAAGTATATCATCTCTATGAAGGAACTTGACATGAGGAAAAGAATATGATTGGAACTACTCAGGGAAAATAATTTCTTGACACACTAAAACCTTGGTATGTAAAACAATGTGTTTGATTCATTGAGTAGGGGGGACCACAGAATTCTGACCATGATGTGGATTAACAAGGATCATTTATAAAGAGATCTAGTAAATATGGATATGGTGTTCTTTTATGAAATGGGTTCCATCATTCCTTTTCTTGACAATTTCCAAAAAATCCTTAATATAAAAGATATATAACTACCAATATATGGATGAGGACTTAAAAATTAATATTAATATAGTAAATGATTTAAAATGGATATAATTCATCTATATAGATGAAGAGTTGAATTTTGTAAAGGGTTTATGTATTCCATCCATACCAGAGCTGAGGAGTAAACAATTATATGAAGCATGTGGATAAAAGTTCTCTATACCCCCTAGTAGTAAAAAGATGTAAATGGGTTCAAGAAAACAATTATGGTGGGATGTTATGAAGAAATAAATTGTGGACTATGTATCCAAATTATACTATCTAAATAAATAAAGGCTGAAAAAAATTATCCTATGGGAGTCATGAAACCTATTCATATAGCTATAAGGAAGTTGAACGATATTATATTAGAATTTTTAATTGGACTTATAAAGACTCCATGGAGGAATGATGTTATATGGGTCATTATCGATCACCTTACTAAGTCTATGTATTTTTTGGTGATAATAGAAGATCTACCCCGTATACCTCTTTCTAGGATCTATATAAAAGAAATCGTAAATATTTATGGGGTTTATATATCAACTGTATCTGATGATGACCAACAGTTCACATCAATATTATAGAGGAACATTTAAGGATATATCAACACTAAGATACATTTAACCTTCACCTATCAAACCCAAACCAATCGGTTGTCATAAAGTACTATACATAAATTTTAATACATGGTGAGATCATGTTATCTTGACTTCCAAGGTATATAGTATCGATATCTACCATTACTATAATATTTCATTCAATAATAGATTCTATTTGAATATTCAAATGGAACCATATAATGAATTTTATGGGAAGAGTTGTCTCACTATAACCTGTTGGGAAGAAATTGGATAAAGAAGGCTATTTCTCCTAGATATTTTAAAGGAGGTTACAATTAAATGATAGAAAAATCAATATTATATTAAAGAACCCAAGTATAGAAACAATATCCATACTTATAATCAAGGAAATAATTGTAATTTAAAATGTATGGAAATGTATTCTTAATGTTTTATTCATAAAAGGGAGTTATAAAATCCGGTAAAAAGGGTAATTTAAGTCCTATATACATTATTCCTTTTTAAATACTAGAAATAATTGGATTTGTAGCTTAGAAGTTAGCTATGGAACCCAACCTTTCTAAAGTAAATGATGGTGGTCGGGTTTCATTACTAAGAAAATAAATTCAAAATCCAATACATGTTCCCACACCCAATAGAATATAGTTATATATTTATTTTTCTTATAATGAAGAACCTATCCAAATTCCATCCACCAAAGAACATGTGTTATAGAATCAGACAACTATATTGATGAATGTCTATAAGAGAAATCACAAATTAGAAAGGTAAAAATCAGATCATAAATGATATATGAAAAAATAATATCCACATTTTTTAAAATATTATATATTCCTCATTCTCTAGAATGAAATATTTTAGTGGGTATTGTAATACCTGATACCCTACTCTATAAGGTAAACATTATATCCATAACTGTCACATAATATGAAATCTAAAAAGCCTTTATTAGTGAGTAGATTTAAAATTTTAATTAACAAGTGTTAGAATTTAATTTTTTTTAAAATAAATTTTTCATAAAGATATTATATAATGATTAAATTTTGGTATTCTTTTGAAAATATTTATTTTTTTGTGAATAGTGAAAATATCATTTTTTTTAATCAAAACTTTTATGATAACTCTAGGACGTTAGTAGAAAATAAAACTCAAAAAAACCTATCTTGAAAAAATATATATTTTATAATAACATTATATATTTTAAATTTTTTTTAATTTATAATTTAATATTTAATATTTTAAAAATTAAGTCGCATTTTTTAGTAAAACTATTTTAATGCATTATACACTTCCAATTTTTAAAAGTAACTTATATAACTTTTATAAATTTAATATTATTAAATTTATTTAAATTTTTGAATTGTTAGTTACAGATTATTTTAAACTAAACATTTTATTATTAGTAATGAAGGATACATTACACAAGTAAAAACTATTTAGCGTAGAAAAATCTAAAATGGAAAAAGTAATAATTCGTGGGGAAAAGAAAATAAAACATGAAAAAACTGTTTATAATTGGGTGGATGAGGTTTTGATAGACCATATATATTTTTAAATACATTATTTCTCAATTATACATCTACATCCCTTGAGAGTGACTTCTCATTATTGAAATTTTTTTGTATTTATAAATATACCATCCCTTTTCGCTTCTAAAAGGGGCACTCCTATCTCCCTTCCCTTCACACCATAACTCAATTATTTCAGCCCAAAAGCTTTCCAATCATATGATAAAAATTCATATTCACTTTCAATAGTTTTTTTATTCTCAAAATACCATCCCCCAATGTCCTAACCCTCATTATATAAGAGATAATCCAAGAAGTGAAGTATAACTTTCTAACATCTCATGTTTCATTTCTATTTATTTATGTACACTTATTCTTCATAAAATCTCATTAAAAATATTAATATGATAACATAAGTATATTTAATATAGTTATAGGTTATTTTAATGATTTTAAAAATATTAACCACCTTTCCCTTTTCCCTTAATAAAAATGAAATCGTCATTTGTGTGTTGTGAGGACTACCGCCACCACGATGAAACATGTTTCATTTTCTTTCAAAAACTAGAAAGGAATATATAAACATATAAATTAATATGTAATTATTATATTTATATAATATATTAGAATATAAAATAATAAAAAATATTACTCTTTCCTTCTTTTTATATGAAAACAAACTCATCAAACATGTGTATATGTGGACTATCGGTTCCATGGAACAGTGTGTCCAATTTTTCATTACCAACATTCATGGATAGATATAAGGATGGTATAAAAGGAAAAATATTTTTTTATAATATCCTTAAGATTATGTTATACCAAATTGGAGGTCATATTAATGATATGATCAATAAACGATCATTGTTGATTCAATCACATAAAATGAGCAGAGTAGAAAGAAAATAGTCTCTTCTTTCTAAGTAATGAATTTTTATAAATTATATTATAATTATAATTATTTAAAATATATTTATATATATCAAATTAATAAATATTAATATGATTGTTATTTTTTTGGTATAATGATATTACACCAAAACCACCACATAATCATCCATAAATCACGGTAGGTTCACAATTAGTTCGGTTTAACCATCTACTTGAACAATACTATGAATTTATATAATAGATGACTATGAGAGAATATTTAATTGTTTAATATGATATAAATGTGTAAATATTTTTTATTGGGACATTATATCAATATTTAATTAATTAATTAAGAAAACACACTATGATTGTCTAGAATAACTAGAAAATACTTGTTGTCAATTTAATCTTCGATAATAAAGACTAAAAAACTCTTGTAAGAAATTTGAAACATAATATACTATTATAAATAATCCCTAAAAGTAAATTTAATAGCCAATAATATATGACCTTTTTAAAAAATAATTAATGCATACACCACTACTATGAATTCAATATAAACGATCAAAACTATTGACACCTGATGTGGAAAATAAAATTAAGTGACTATTTATGAAAATTATAAATGAAAATTAATATAAATAAGTTTATTAGTTAATTTATTAAGATATATTTGTGTGTGATACGGTATTTCAAGGTACGTTCATGGAAGTTAGGACTATAGTAAGTGTATTTCGTCTCAAATTCGTCTCTTTGAGATAAGTTTTGTAATACGCACCTAAGTTCCTGTATTTGGTGTATATAATAACTATTTGAGATTTAATACCATTAAATATATTTATTTATGGTATATGAAGATAAATTTTAATCACTCTATTTCAAGAGGTTTTAATTGAATTATTACCCAAGCCATAAGTGGGTTTTCCCATCTCAATTTTCATTCTTTATGACTCATGTTATATTTACCACCTATTTCATTTTATGCAGCACAAACACTATCATGAAATTAGTTTTTCCATATTACTAATGAAATTTTATGTATTTACAATTTTATATTATTATCCCTCTCTCATATTATTTTGATTTAATAGTTACAAAAACATTATAAAACTCGATCTTTTCCGTGGTGGAAAACCCATAAAATGTTTTGGTAAAGTAAAAGTGTGTGTTATTTACTAGAAAATGCATCCATGTTTATATACTAGAAAGTGGATATATATATATATATGGTATAGATGAAACTAGGGGTAATTACTATGAAATGTTTGTTTGATAATTTACCAACTATAACTCGGATTCATGATGAGTGATCATGAGATTACACACCTAGATTGAAACTCCCATGGGAAATATTCTAGAATAATAACAATATATTAATAAACCATGATTAAGGATTTATATACCATTACCTTGGTCTCCTACCAATTCAAAAAATTGAACCCAATTAATATCTTCCACAGATAAACAAACACATCCAAATTACCCTCAACACTATATTTCATTGATAATGGTACTTCCTCTTATTTTTACAATACCCTATAGCTTATAAGTTGATTAAGATATATTATCTTAGATATCCACATTAATTTATTGAATAGGGAAGTATTTTTTTATAATTATATGGATAGACATGTTTTTATTCATCCTCAAGTTTCTTAGGGAATTGTATGAATGGTCTTATTGAATCTTATGATGAACGTATTGGACTTAATCAAGTGATGGGTGGGGCCTAGAATTATAAACCCCCTTGATGTCTCAACAAGTCTGATGAGACAAAACAACTTGTATTATGGTATATATCTATCCCCATAGCAGTATATTGTCTTGTTACATGGCCGTTATAGCATGTTTTGATGTATATAATTATAAATTTCATCACTATGAGATCAATGATTATGGTTATCCATGTTTTTATTTATTTTCATATATATAGAATTCCCTCAATTTTAGTTAATTATGGATTCATGTTGTTCATTTATTCCTATCATATCACTTATTTCATGTTTATGTTACGATAAGTTCCATTATATACTACTCCCTATTGATCATCTAATATCTACCTAATTTTGTTTCTTTTCTTGGTAAATATAGAGGGTAACTATATATAATTTTCAGTGATATTATATAAGGGACAAAAATGTTCTCACAGTGTTTTCATGTTATATCTTTTGTTTTCAAATGTAATGTATGTATCTACCTAGTATTTTATCCTTAATAAACTTTTGGATCCTATAGTATATCTTTTATTATATACCATTAATTTAATATAACTATCATCTTCAGGTTTATAGAGTTTTGGATTTTATATAATTAATATAAGTTTATTATTTATGAATGTAAAAGTTGTATGTGGCATGTTGGGACTCAAGTTAAAGGATTTCTTGTCCTGATTTCTTTCTTTGAGAGTTATACCAATTTTACCAAATGTTTTCCAATTACTAGTATATAAACTAACATATGGATGCCTTTTATAGTAAATTTTATAAATTTAAAGGGTTTTAAAAATCTATTTGTTGTTCTCTCTTTCAATTTCTTTTTTATTCAAAAGGTACCAAATTTAAAAAGAATATTTCTTCAAAAACTTATTTTAAATGTTTTGAAGTTTTTCTTTTGACTATTTTTCCTCCATATCTATATGATTTAAAGAATTTTCTTATCTACACATAATTTGTTTTTGAATTCATTTTCTATTATCATTGACTAACTTTATAAAGGTTTATAATGTAATGTTTTTAATATTTTCCATATAGTTCATTTTTTACTTAATTTATAAAATTTTGAAAAGAATATTTTTTTAAAATTTTCCCAAAACTATATCATTTATAAATTATTAATCATTATTTACCAGTTTCCATGGTTTTTCAAATAATATATTATTTATATTAATCTTTGAATTTTTATTTTTTAAAAGATACCAAAAAAGTGTATTTATTTTTCTTTCAAAGATAATTTATAAGGGTTTAATAAATGTATTTTTCATCTATTTCAATATCCATTGTTGATTTTTATACTTCACTTGGGAAGTTTTATATTGAAAGCATTCAATTTATTTCTCTAGATAGTTTTTTATGATGTTTTAAAAAAAATTCATGAGAATCATCTCTTTTTGAATGGTTAATTAATCTATGATGGAATGATAGATGTGATTATGTTCTTACTTCATAACTTAGTATAACATATCATTATCTAATGGTTAGATCTATGATGTCCCTATAATTCATTATTGAATATTCATATCTCCAAAGATAATGAATATTATAAATAGACGTGATTAAGTGTATCTATGTTCACCAATTTTTTCATATACATGATTGTGGATAAATATGTTCAAAATTCAGTGGGTATAGATAATATCCAATATCTTTTCTTACAATTTTTTGGGTGGATTTGGTTATAGTTAGTTATATTCAAAGTGTCATAATTACCTATTGTTGTGTTTTTTTCAACACTCTTATTCCATATTTTTATGACTATATTATGTTCATATGTCTCTTGGTGAATGATTCCCTTAGGAATCATGTCTTATGTTATGACAAAGCTTTACTCCATTAATCATGGTTTATAATATATATTTTTTTTGGGTATTCATTTTTATTATGTGCCCATTCCCACATGATCATCTTAAAATCACTTATGGTCTTCGATTATTAATGACTATGTTTAACCTTACTTAGCATTTGAGATCACCCTTTCTAAATATAATGTCCTAAGATTCCTATACAGTCTTTCTATGATTTCTATGAGTCTTAATTTTTTATTTCTTTAATATATATAGTTTTCTCATGTGACTATGTTTTATTTATTGAAATAGGATTTTACTATTTGAAAAGGTAAAATTTCTTATGGAGTTTTAATATTTTCAATGGACTAATGGGTTTCCTTTCTTTTTATATCTCTTATTGGGAATTATTTTTTCACCCCACACATTAATAATATTTTCTAAGATTTAAGGATGCGTGGGAAAACTATAAAGGTTAATATAATATTTATGTTGCCTCGTCTTGAATGAATGATGTGTGTCATGGATGAAACAGAAGTTTCAACTTAATAACTTATTTTTTATGGAAAAATGTACACCGTGTGGAAGTGTCCAATTTATCATGAAATGTTTTTTCCCTAATTATGTAAAACTATAAACCTAAAATATCATGGAAATGTAAGAAAGTAAAATCCTTTCAATTAAACTCATAATTATGGGTTAGTAATGTATGGGTTATTGTAGTTGGTATCAAAACACTATTTACATAACTTTAGAGGTTAGGATGTTGTTATATGTGTAAAATTTAAAATATTTTGAAAACTATAAGGGTTAATATATTGGTTTGGGAACATAATTTATAAAAATTTTATAAACATAATGTTTAGTATATTAATGATAAATATCATTATTCTTAAATGGGAATTAGACTGTGAACCAAAATTGTTTAATATAAGGATTCATAGTTAAGGACATATTAGTTTGACTTCTCTTCATAAAATGGTTTGTTATGATTATTTCTAATATAATCACACTAACCATTTTGGTTTTAGTGAAAGGATAGAGATCGGTGGAATAAATTTTTATCCGTTTGTGGAACTCATGATCTATTATAAATTGATTTTAATTATTCATTCATAAAAAATTAATCTTGGTAATTCATAATGTGAGAATAATTATAGATGAATACTGATCAAAACTGATAATCAAATGATGAAATTGTTCTTATATAATGGACAAAAATCAAGTAAGTATATTTTCTCATATTCTTTATCGCAATGGGAAAAAGTAAGTATTAAATAAAAAGAAAGATAAATATATTGAGTCTTTTACTCATCTATTAAGAGATTCTTTTTTGAACTCATTCATAATTATAGTTTTAGTAATATTTATTAACAAATTAAAATTTATTGATCAGGATAAAATCTAAATATAAGTGTTTTTCCATTTCATGATGCATACATTTTTGTGAGAAAAAATTTAATGATGAAATGTAACAAACCAGCCCAGGAAGCCATTCACTTATAACCAAACTTGGTTCACCACAAGACCCAAATGGAATTCGTAATCCCCAAGGGCCACGGACTAGTTCTTAGACATCATAAGAGACACCTTTGGTAAAAATTTCTCCCTAAAATCAGAGATAAAATATAGAGGAACATTTTCCAAGGTTAGGAAAAGATAATACTTATAATGAAAATATGTTTGGCATCATGTATAAATAACCAAAAAAATAACCATGAATGTTAAGTAGGTTAAAACCAACAATACAGATTTAACCCATTTTCGTAAAGATAGTATTTCATCCAAAAATAAAAAAATATTGCATGGAATAACTAGGTACAACAAAAATAAATAAATACATCTTTAAATAAGGATTACTTGGCTGATACAGTTATAACTAAAAATAAAAATAAACTTGATCTAAGTGTGGAACAAACTTAATGTAATCTATAGTTTCTCACGACATCCTAACACACCCAAATTAATCAATAAGAATAAACCCAAAGTCCAAATAAAAACATGGGACCTGTAATATATAGGCATGAGCAAAATAACCCAACCGGTATCCACCTACTGAAACTATGCAATTTATTTCATAAGTTAGTTCAAAAATTCTTGTTTTAAAATGTTACTATAAATTATTATTTTCATAAAAAAACACACTAAAAACCAATATAAATTATATAAACTCCATTCAAAACAGGCAACCATTATTTCACTAAAATAAAAAAAAGTTACTTTATAAATATCTCACTATCCTAAGCCATTTTAATATCAAAACACCCACTTTTAAATTCAGTTTAAAAACCCATCACGGTAGTTTAATTTCAAAATGGGTTTTCCAAAATTAATTGGAAACTACTCAAAAGTAATTAAACTAAACCCAACATTTTGATCTTACATAAATAGGGAACTACAAACCCAAATATTAACAATAAAGTTATAAGAGAGTTGGGTGAAACCACCAATCCTAAAATTAGTGTGTCATAAGCTCTTCCATGGGACTTTACATGAGTTGTATATAATTTTTTCAATCTATTATAGACCCACTACAAAAAATATGCTAATTCCAAACCACAATCTATCCAACTATCCCACACATGCCTTATTTAAAAATGAACCCCTCATAGACCGAGATCCTAGCATGACTATAGGGACACTAACAATGTGATAATGAACTAGTGTAACATAAAAATATATCTCATCCTTAGTACTTGGGTTCCACATGACATAAAGAAAAGTGGAGGTGAGTGAATATGAAAGAAAAGATCAACACATATGTAATATCAAATGAAACTCTCTCGCCTTAATTTCTATCATAAATTACATTCCTTTTTAAATCATACATCTAGGGAATAAATAAGGACATTCCCAAAAAAAGGGAGAAACAATAATTATATAGTGATAGCAAACCCACATAAGGGGGAAATAATGAGGAGTAATCATGAGGGTATCACAATATTTAAACAAAACATTTTTTAAAGTACCATCCAAGAAATTATCTTAAAAATATATCTTAGAATATTGATCCCATTAAATTTCATAAAATACTACTTTAACATTATTTATAAATTCATTGAATCCACACATACCATTTACCTTTAAAATCCAACCTTTAAAACATGGTTTTTCTTATTTGAATCTAAAGCAAAGACAAGGGCCTTCCATTTACATTAAACACATTTTAAAGATACAAAATGGATTTTTAACAAGGTGAATGAAAACACACTCACTCAAATAAAGATTTTAAATTCATAAAAGAAACACTTTTGAAATAATTTTAAATAAAACACCTCATTGAAAAAGAAACATATTTTTAAAACATAGTTTTTTTCTTTATATAAAAAAACAAGATTAAAATCTAACAAGTACCAATAAATCAATCTGAAGGAGCCTCATAGGAATTTATGAGATTCTTGGCACATAAAGACAATCAATTTCAAACATGAAAACCAAGAATTCAAAAAAAACATTTATGCCAAGCTCGAACATCACAGAAGCAATACAGAAATATAATATGGATATAACATATATTTAGGATTTCAATAAAAATAGATACATAAATATCAGGAACACATTGAATTCCAAAAATGAAACCATTTTACAGAAACACCTACCTTAATGAGGTGAAAATAGAGCTGAAGTAAGCTTGGTTGTTTTTCCTTCAATAGAGAGCACCTAAATAAGGTTATAGATAGAGTCTATACATGCCATACACAAATAACCAAAATATTAGGTCTACCCTAAACCATAAATCAGTCAACTATACACCTTAGGTTCATAAGGGGAACCAAAACTAAGAGAAGAGGGAAGATAGGGGTGATTCCCCTCTTTATATTAAAGGGTTATTTAGGGGGAAAATTTAAATGATTTTGGGAAGGTGGCATAGTTTAGCTACATGGTTTTATGAAGTGTGTTCCAAATGTGTAGGAGTAACCTTAATTATAGAATAGGAAACATGTTTCCATATGAATATCTACATGATATGATATAGCATGTGGAGACCGTATAAAACCTCACTTTCTCCTTAATAGAACTCACCATACATGCTCCATGCGATTACTACTAACCATGTGTGTAAATCAAGAAACACAAAAAAACACCAAACTCTAAATTTATAGTCCTAAAATCACTATGAATCAAAGTGACTCAAAATAAGATGAAATAATACAAATTAAACACTGTAGTCACATGTTAGTGTCGCAATTCTCTCCATTATTCCACTTTCTACGCACAAAAAGTTAGTGGTCAGAAAATAAAAAGTGACCAATACTAAAACATCTAAAGAAAAACAAACCAAATATCACTAATATACATGATACAAACTATAAACCATAAAACCAAGATACTCAATATGGCCAAAGTAAATATCCATAAAGATTTTTATATGTCTCTAAGAATAACTAAAACATGAACATCTTGATATAAGACTTAAGGGGAAAAAGGAGACCAAACAAGATATCTCCACCATTTATAATTGTTATAAGATAGTTGGAACAAAGGAAAATACATAGGTAATCATCCTCAATACATCTAAACAATAATCATAGAAACACACTCCCAATCCACAAGCACTTAAAAACCAAAGGAATGAAGAAAAAAACACAATAAATTTCAAATGAATGACATGATCATTAACATCATGCCATAACACACATGGATTGCCTAGGGTCGCTAACCGAATCACCCTCACACAATGAATCCATAATACCCAAACCAAACACCATTTAGTTAAAAATATAATCTAGTTAGATACCCACCCATATTATCTAATTGTGAACCTATGTCGATTCCTTATGTTTAACTAGTGAGCACCTCATATCTCAGCACAATGAGGAGAAACAAAACAAAAATATCAAGGGTGATTCACATAATAATGAGGAACATTAGAACCAAAGCTAATAACTACACACAAAATAATAAGGAAATATAGAAAATAATATCCAATCCATTTATGAGAAACATTCAATAGAAGAACAATCCACCATATTCTGAAATCACAATTGCAGAATCCCAAAAGATCAACCAGATTAAAACCATCCAATAGAACATACAAAATCTATACAGTAAACAAAAATGTATTAAATTAGAGAACTATTTTGAAAAAACATTATAAAAACTCTCAAACATGACCCAAATATCTGTAATGGATAAAAAATATTATATATTTAATTTAGGAAGATGTGGAGTGCTATGGAGCTCGATGATGTAATAGCCCAAGATACCACTTCCTTTTTAGAAAGAATAATGGTTATGGGAGGTCAAACCCTCATTCGACTATATTTCAAACTATGTATTGTCTCAATTTTTCTACACGCATATAGGGATACCCTCGTTTCTATATGATGGAACTAAGGCATCACCTAGCATCAATTGACTAAATTGTTCATCTTATGCCTGAATGGATTCCCTAAAGACCTCTTGAAAGTATGTTGTGCTAGATACAGGCATAGATAAACTAGAATCAGTGAAAATGACATCTTTAAATAAATGTGCCTTATCCAAATCATTGACAACCATCCTTGGAGATAGTATAACTAACTCTAATAATTGATGGATTTATACCTTCATTGATCGCTCACCTTGATGAAGGCTCATAATCTTGAGATCTCTATCTACTCTCTCAACCTTAGGATAACTAGATAAGCATCATCTTAAAAAACTTCTAATACATACCTTTGTATTTCTAAGATGGTTCCATAGACTCCCAACACACTCTAATAGATCTAATAATAAATCTCACCATAGCTCTCACACTTTAAGATTTAGGATTTCAGAAAGAAATAAGGTTCCCCTAAATCCTTTATAACTACTCTGTTGCTTACGTTGAACCAAAATCACTGAAAAAGATAATATTAGTTTGATAATTCAGTTATGGTGTTTGAGAGAAATTATGTTTCCAATTCCACCACTCCAATTAGAGTCTAGGTAGGTTTTGGTACTAAGGGAGCTTCGTCCATGTGGTGACAGAATTTAACCAAATGGTTAAGCCCTCAAATTTCTCTTTAGATTATTCTTATTGGAATACTAGAAACAACACAAGACATGAACAAAATCAATTCATTCCTCGAAACTCAAACCCAACAATCCCATTATAATATGAAGATAAAATCTAAATACATTGAGTCACCATATTATGAAAAATCAATTTGAAACGAAGAAAATAAAATTTTCCTTCACAATCACCCACTTCCTCTAAGAAATTTTGAAAACAGACTCCACCCTAGAGTACACTTAAATAAAATCCGAAACCACTTTTTTAAACAATTCAATCATGGTGGAATATATATTCTCAAAAAAAATTACATCATGAAGATATTTTTTCCATTACGTTAATTTATTAACAAAAAACCACTTTTAAAAAAAATTAAATATCAAAATATTAATTTAAAAACAAACACATTTGAGAATACCCCAAAGGAAAAAATATAAAACATCTCACTTTTACCTTTTAAATATTTAACAAACACCTCATTATAAAAAGTCACTTTATAAAATGATTCGTGGAAACCAAGGGAGTTTCCTTTTTCAATAAACCATGAATATAAAATTTTGGATTTATACATTTTAAAAATATTCCCCATTTCCCAAAAAATATATTCAAAACCAAGTATCATTAAAGCACTACTCAATCCACCAAACAAGTTCTATCAAGACCACATCTAAAATGTATCAAATCCCAATTTAGTATATCTCTAATAAGTGAGATTCTATAGGAATACAGTCTTATCATACATATATATTAAATATTTTTATATGAATGTAAAATAAATTACAAAAACATATGTTTGAGGACCGTCACAGTTTTGTGTACTTGGAGACAAGGTACACAATCTTTTTATTTGGTGAAATATATTCATCATCTCCCATAAGGAACTTCTATTTAGTACTCTTCACAAACATAGCCTACTTAAAAACATTCTTCATACCCTAGGGAAAGGAAACTTATAAAATGGTGAGATCAGAGGCTCAGTAAGAGTAAATAAGAGAGATATGTCAGTATGAGACGAACATAAGGGTATGATTTCTTGAACATAAAATTTGAAAACCATACCCTAAATATAAAATATCATAATACTAAGTCATGGAAAAAATATTTGAATTTTATAAGACATTAATCATAATGGAATCAAATAACATTATCCATGAGAGAATAACATTGTCATAAGACATAGATTTATGGAATACATATCAACATATGATATTTTGAATATGTATAAATTGAGAAAAGTACACTCATTAAGTTAAGGACATGAAATAAAGCCCTTGAATAAACTTATAGACATGAAACCAAGTCTGTGCATAACATTATGGACATGAAAGGCAGTTCTACACAAAACACTATGAATATGTAATCGGGTTCATGAATAAAACTGTGAACATGTTATTAGGTTCACGCATATCATTGTGAAAATATAACCAGGATCACGCATAATGTTTTGAACATGTAATTAGGTTTATGTATGTCATTATGAACATTTATTAAGGTCTACTCATAACATATTAACTCATGAGTAATCTATCTTTACCTAATTAATTGGATGGATATGTTGTTCCCACCCATCAAAAAATTAAAATCATATGTATGCGTTCTATCAGATCCTAAAACATTCATTATATCATAACCCAAGAAATGAGATGCATTTCAAAAACATTATAACATTTTATAAACTATAGAAAAAATATATGTTTCATAATCATTTCATTATTTCATTGTATCATAACCTATAAAAAAGAAATAGGTTTCAAAAGAATCTTACCATCGTCTAACCCATGGAAGAGAAATGGGTTTCATAAACATCATGTCATGAGTAACCATTTAGAGATTGAATAAAAATGTTATCCTTGGTTTATATCCACAAAAAAAAATAAGTAACATCAAAGTATGTGTTCTTTGATGGAAAAGTATTTTCAATGACCACATGGAATATTTGTTTAGGAAAATATTTTTAATTTGAAAATCGATTTTTAAAACTAAAAATTCATTAAAAAAATTATATTATTTTATTTGAGAATAAACTTGAATATTTATAAAGGCAAGTTCAAATAAAATAATCTTTATGATGGTGGGATTTTTTTTGTGCCTTACATGTTATACTAAATATTCTTTTTACATTATTGGTAAAAGAAAAATAGGAATTGTCTGGAAAATGACATTATAATTACTTTCAAAAAATTGTAAAAAAATAAAACATGGGTAAATAATTATTCAATTAATCATTTTAATAATGTTGAAATCATTTTTTAAAAAACATTTAAAAAATTATTTTTGTAGAAAAAGGTTTTTTGACTGAAGAGAGAAACAAAGATGATTTTTCTTAAAAACAGATTCTCATTTATTTGAAGTACCAAATAGTTTTAAAATGGTACAATTACTTTAAAATATCATGAATAGAAATAGGATAATAAAGTTAATTATATTTATTGAGAGGTATATAATAAGATTTCAACATTGAATACTTAATCGTAAACAATCTAGATAATTTACGAGATTGTAACATAGATCTATTACCACTTTAGTAACATTTGAAACATAATATCCAGAAAAGAGATAACATAAAATAGATATGTAGTCCTCATAATTTTGAGGATATTCATCCTAAATTATATTAATGGGAATTATATACACCACATAAATGAAATAGGTGTGGAATATGGAATGTCTATCATAGAACTAAAAAGTAAGACATAAATACCTTACCAATTTTGTAATATTTGGAATTGTAAGAAACAATAAATAATATCATAAAATAAAATTCCTAATATCATGAAATATAGAAGTCTCAGGATATAACATGTCAAAGGGATGGTATATACACCACATGTAACACCTTAAATTTTTATTAACATTTTTGGAATAAATTATATTTATTAGATATATTTCATTATATACTGCACCAATTAAATATTACATTATATTCTACACCATGTTAATCATTAAATACATGCAACATCAACTTATCTTATGTTACACACAACACAGATTTTCTATGAAATAGAATTTTATTATTACAATTATTTAAACAAGATAGTTATAACCTAGATGTTAAACATAGTAATATGAATATTAATAAGTAATTTTAAAATATTATTTATAATGGTTTCAGATAAACAAAACATATTAAAAATGAAATACATAATTTTTTATATACTCTATATGTTTTAAAAAATATACTATTTTCTCAGAAGAATTACTTTTTATATACTTTTTTCAATAATAATAAAATTATTTTTAAAAACTATTAGTAAATTTATTTGATAAAATAAATTTAATTTTTTTACTTCAATATTTCAAAATTATCTTAGAGTTATTTTATGTATTTTTTTTTTTGAAATCTTTTATTTTTTGGATAAATAGTAACAAATAATGAATTTTAATTGAAAACAAATTCTTCATTTAATGTATTTTTATTGTTAAATTATAATTTAATTTAGTTTTAAAGTATAATTTCATCCTTTATACATAAATTAACACAATTTAGTTCATTGGAACAAATTTCACATTGAAATTGGATATAAAAAAATTCAAACTTTTTAACTTTTTAGATTTAGAAAATCATCATCTCATCCCATCTGTAGGCTTAATATTAAATTTATTTATTCCACTTATGTGACTAGAATTTGAAAAATTGGATTTGATATTTGGAATTATATTAATTTATAATTTTTAATAAGTTAAAATTAGTTATTTACCAAAAATATTTGGTAAATAAATTAAAATTAATCACAAACTTTAATCTTAAATAGATAAATGACCTAGAAACTTGTCCAAAACAATGGGTGGAAATATATAGACAATTATCCATATTTTATCTAACATTTACCATTATTTTAGGAAAATTATGTAATGGGGACCTCTCAATAGTGTTTACCTTTTTATATTTACAAGAGTTCCACACCTCTTCCACTATAAAAATAGAACTCACCCCCTAACTTCTGCACAATCCTCAATACATTTATCTTGGAAAAACATTGTAAAAATATCCTCAACAAATACCTCATATCATCCTAGAAGCATTAATTTTTGAATAAATCCAACTTGGAAATCCCTTTGGTTGAAATCAAAAGGAGTTACCCAAAGAATAGGTAACATCTCCTCCAACAAGAACATTGGTTTTATTTATTTATTCTCCGATGAAATACTTCTTATTCCATGATTATAAAATAAAATAAGTATCTTAAATATAATTATATTTTTTATGTAAATTTTATAACATACACTCACACATACTTTCATCAAATAGGATATATAATCATCGTTTGTTTGTACGGTGGGCTACTGCCTCGTGAACCGATGTCATTTATTCTTCCATTACCACCTATTAATGTTGGTAATAATTTTGTTTTACTATTTTTTATCATATATTTGATATTTATTACTTATTTACTCTTTTTTAATTATAATATAAAACATACCTTCATGCCTTCAATTTTATGGGAATATGATAACATCGTTTGTGGATATATGGACTACCATCTCTTCAAAGCGGTGTTGTTCACTCAAGATTTACATGGAATGTATTAAGCATTGTTTTAATAAATTTATGTGTTATATATGAAAAAATAATTCTACTTGAATTATAATATATAAATATATATATATTATTTACTTTACCTTTTTTCTATATGATAAGAAAATGGAAACAGTGTTTATGCATACGTACGGCCTACCATCTACATGAATGACATATTTCATTTCCTATTTATAAATTTTTTAGATTATTATAAGCATTTATATATTGAATATATATGATATTTGTATCATGATTTAAATTTTTTAAATAATTAAATCAGAATCTATATAATCGGACCAAGAATAACAAGTCAAAACATTTATAAAAATCAAAGCGGTTATTACTCGAAACATAACTTTTCCATGGAATTGTTAATAAAAGGATAATATAAATTCACAATTAAATCATATATGGTATGATATAATTGAATATGCTTATATAATATATTTATAATAAACTTATATTTATTATAAATTAGGTTTAAGGAGTAGGAAGAGAGTCAAGACATAAGGTAAGGGGGTTTCTACTCACAATTTTATTTCTATGAGCATTATTCCTTATTCACCGCATGATTCTTTTATATAGTGTATATATTTACAATGAATGTATTATTTTATTATTATCCTTAAATTTATTGGTTTTTACATATCCATTTTATTATCTCTATATCATGGGTTTTTACGGTTCAAAAGTTACCAAATCAGTAAGGTACTTTTATCTCAATTTTCCTTCTTTGAGACATATGTTTTGGGCCTTCGGGTCACCAATTTGGTCCCCAATTCCTTTAACGACTTTGGGTAACCCAATCTTTCAGGACAGTAAGGCCTTCGGGTGAGCTCAAGGCCTTCGGGTCACCTTTAGTGTAGATCCAAACCATACAAACTACAAAAAACAAGCTCTATATGAGGATGACCAAGGAACTTTCACCACAACAGAAGCTTCACAGATTGCAAGAATGAGAGGGTATGGAACCTACCATCAAGACAAGCCTGTGCATGCATGGGATAGCCTAGATGAATATTCATGCAAAGGTGGAAAACTGATTTCATGATGAAGATATTGGGAGGAGCAATTCCAAGAAGTTAGTCTTGGTTGTATGTAATGTTTGAAGCATATGAGAAATGAATTCCTTTAAGGCCTACAGGGCCATGTTATACTTACACCTACGGGAATTGTAAGGGTTCCTCCTCACCCCTTGAAATGTGGATTATCAAAAATCAATAAAAAATGAAGGAATTCAGGCCATTGGACGAATGATTCTAATTTTCCAATGTGATAATATTATTTTGATAAAATTCAATCATTTTTAAGGATTGTTTAGGATTATGCTTCCATTGATGAAATATTATGATCCATCTACTAATAATTCTCTTTATTTTTCTATTACTTGATTTTTTAATTATATCTTCATGTATTGATACCATTTTCCACTCTTTGGTAATTAATATAACTAAGATAGATTTTTTAATAAAATATGACCTTATTTCTCTCTTTGGTCAGAAATCCATTTTAATCAAAAACAATGTTTTCAAAAATGTTTTTAAATAATTTTTAGCTCCTTTTCAAGGGAAAATGATCTTAAATTTTTTTTATGTTTTATAAAATTGTTTAAACTGGTTTTCAAATGCTCATTTATACGTTTTTAAATTTATTTTCAAAGAAAAGTGTTTTCAAAATGTTTTATGTTTTAAAAAAATTGTCAAACCAGAAAGGATATTATTTTAAAGAAGTGATTTTAAAATATCATTCAAAATTATTTTATATCCAATACGACATATGTTGATGTTACCAATTTTTTATCGGGGTTATGATCCAAGGATACCATTGTTATTATTTCTATAAATGGTTATTATTTTGATGAAATGTTGTTTATCAAACTCTTATCTTTCAATGGTTTATACCATGAAACATTATTATGAAACATACTTATTTTCATATATTATTCTATATTTAAATGATTATGAAACTTATCACTTTTATGTAGGTTATGATATGATGACATGTTTTTAATACACATTTCATTTCATGGGTTATGATATGATAAATCTATAAATATTTACATCTCATGAGATAGACATGGGATGAATGGGGTGTGAACACAATTTAATAAATTACTTTGTATGTCAAGTTGGTCTTGGTAGGTGTACTTGTCGACTAATATAGTTTGGCAAGTGAACCCATTCCACAAATATGGCCTTTGAAAAAATCCTTACCTGTAGTGTAAATCATTTTATATACTTATGTTTCTACCATAATTATATGAATTATTCTTTTGTTATTATTTCATAGCTTATTCTATTCATTCCATTATTATTCATCCATTATGAACTGCCAATATTTATACCATAACACTTTATTATAATATTTGATATGTGGGGTATGATCTTATAATGTTATAATCATGTTCTTATACCCTTATTCTCATGTTTATGCTTACATGTCTACTTTTTTTACCCTTAATGATCATCTGATATCACCCTTTCTTATGTTTAATTTCCCCATTTTATGTAGATATGTATTATGTA
Source organism: Viscum album (assembly GCA_963277665.1). Classification (NCBI taxonomy): domain Eukaryota; kingdom Viridiplantae; phylum Streptophyta; class Magnoliopsida; order Santalales; family Viscaceae; genus Viscum; species Viscum album. The sequence continues at coordinate 593,112,800 of OY728159.1, read as the reverse complement.
TGATGTGTCTAATAAGTTTAATATTCATGGAGAACCCAGTTGGAGATAATGTAGCTCACTAATGTTCCGATTTTTAGGTTTTTATGTTTCCAAAGGGAATAAAATAATATAGTATTTGGGCGTCTATTTGTGTAATGTATTAAGTATTCTATAAAAGTGATGTAATTTCTCTATTTGACAAGTGAGGGCCTCTATAGTTGGTATTAGATAGAATGTTTAGATAACCTTCAGAAACTACGATGATAAAACAATAATAGAATCCCTTAGTACTTTTCTCCAAGTATAAGTTTAAGGATAATGAAAAGTATAGGATAATGTCATGAAATTTTATTAAAGGATAGAGTGGTTGTTTTCCTAAAAATAAATCCCTATCTGGATACTAAAAGTGTATGTTTCTTTGGAACATATTTATATAGAGGTAACATCCCTAAAAACATCATATTGAGCTAGACTCAATCGAGAACTGGTTCACCATAACGGGCCTTACTGCACACTTGGTTTGACACTTCTAGGGGATATAATTTGGAAATTCACAAAATCTTTATGAACCATTATTAATGATTTAAATATAATTTGGATATGAATAATCAATGATAAACCTAAGGTGTCATAACATAGACATCCTATAAGTGGTTATTCATGATTTTGTACTTCCCCTCTATGAATATTGTTTCTTACTCTATGTTTTTTGGATTTACTTAATGGTTGGAACCCAAAATAACCACATTAATTTTGATTGTGATGAATAATTAAATGACTGTTATCATAAGAATTAAAATTTTATGGGATATATAATGAAAAAACTCTTTTCTATTCACACATATCTTCCTCAAGCTATGAACCATGATGAACTTCCAAATGAGAAAAAGAGGGAACAATGTTCTATTGAGTCCTTCCTAAGAAAATTATCACCTTCTTCCAGTGTTTCTTATGATCCATTTGTTTCAAAAAAATGTATTGGTACCACAAAAATGATATTTTATTTTCTTCAGTTTTTGAAACCTGAAAAATCTATTTTGGTAATTTATCATTTAGAAGGTGAAGAGGACTAGTTGTGGACTCTAATCAAGAATACAAGGCCACAATATGAAATTAAATTCATATATTTTCATGAGTTTAGGAAATTTTCTTTCATTAAGTACTTTCTTAATATTATTTATATGAATATAGAGAAGATGTTTCTCAAGTTAATTCAAAGAGATGATGAATCTTTTTGCACCTATGAGGATAATTTTATAAGACTTATGAGGTAATATTTTGGTATTATCATTCAACCTGAATGTAAGGTTGACTAATTATCCATTGTCTTAAATAAAAGTCTCATAAGGCTGTTATCTATAAGATACATTAGTCTTTATGAATATATTTTCTGTTTTCAAATCAAGCATCAAATAGAGGTTGGATTTATGAATCAATCGCATGGTTTTGACAAGAAAAGGAATATAGATTTCAAAGTAAAATCTAAAAACCATTGAGAGAAGTAAATGAGCTTTCCATTTTTCCCTAATTATAGGAATAACTATAGAGGATATTATATTAAGGGGTCTAATTAAATTTTTTATTGTGAAAGGGGTGGTCATTGGGGATTTCATTAGTGAAGTGATTGGAAGAAGTTAGATAACAATGTGAATGTAGAGAAAGATGTAAAGAACGCACCTCCCCAACATCGGTGCTTCGAGTATAAGGAGAATGGTAATTATGCTAACAAATTTCCAAAATAGAATCTTTTTTTATGATGATCTAAATTTGGAAACTCTTATGTTGAGGGATAAGGGGAAATAGCATGTGATCATTTTTTTGATGAGAGGTGTGATAATATCATGGTAAGAGGTATAATTTTCATCCACTTTAAAACTACTAATGTCTTTTTTGATTCTTTATTTTCCCACTCTTTCATATATAAATAATTTTATAAAGGTATTAATAATACACACAAACAATTATACATGGAATTAGTAGTGAAAACCCCTAATGGTGTTATGATTTCATCTCAAGTCTAAGATTCCTCTCTGGTTGAAGTTGGTGGGAATATGCTTATGGAAAATCTTATTATTATTCATTTGGTTGATTTTGATGTAATATTTGGCATGGATTGGATTTATCTTTATAAATCCCATATATATTTTCAAGGAATGGAAGTTACATTTGATATTTCAAACCAACCATTAATAGTCTATCAAAGTGGTGATAGGTATGAACATCTTATGGAGATTACATCCAGTATATAGGTCTTAATTCCAATTTAGAAAGAATTTTTATCTCAAATGGTTGGGGAGAAACTCGACATTGATGATATGTATATTGTTAGGGAATTTGTGGATGTATTTCTAGATGATTTTCTTATTGTTCCTCCAAAACATTAATTTGAGTTCTCAATAAAACTCATACCTGGTTCCACACCAATTTCAAAGACTCCCTTCAGAATGGCCATGGTTGAGTTGTTGTAACTGAAAAAAAAACATTATGAAAACCTTGATTAGGGATTCATTTAGATAGGTGTGTCACCTTAGGGTGAACCTATTATTTTAGTGAAAAATAAATAATGGTCAATGAGACTATGTATTGATTATCGTGTGTTGAACAAGATCACAATCAAAAATAATTACCTTTTTACTCATATTTATGACTTGTTTGATCAACAGTGTTGAGCTCTATACTTTTCTAAGATTAAATATCATTCTAGATATCATCAATTGAGGGGAAAGAAATAGGATATACCCAAGATTTCATTCCATATAAGTTATGGACACTATTAATTTATAGTGATGCCATTTTTCTTTACTAATGTACCTTATATATTTATGGATTTTATAAATAGAGTCTTTATAAATTACCTTGATTAGTTTGTGGTGGTATTTACAGATGATATTCTTATCTATTCAAAGAGAAAGTAAGAGCATAAAGACAACTTAATAATTGTACTAAAGACCCTAAGAAACAATAAATTGTATGAAAATTTTACATAGTATGAATTTTAGCTACAAAATGTATCATTTTTGGTTCAAATAATCTCAAGAGAGGGTATATCATTAAATCCACCAAAGACGAATGATATTTAATGTTATCCTAGACCAACTGCAGTTACTGAGATCCGTAGTTTTCTTTTTTTACAAGGATAATATTGAAGTCTTATGGATAATTACTCATAACTATCTAATCCTTTGTCCATGTCAACTCGGAAGGGTTCCAAGTTCCTCTGGATAGATGAATGTGATGATAATTTCAAGGAACTGTAGAGATGGTCAGTTAGTGAACATATACTTACACTACCCTATAGTGGATAAAGGTTTTTAATATATATTTATTCATCCAATAAGGTGTTGGGATGTGTTCTTATATAGAATTACATAGTTATATCCTATGCCTCAAGACAATTAGTGATTTATGAGAAAAATTACCCAACTCATTATTTTGAGTTATCTATAATAATTTATTCATTAAAGATATGAAATCATTATCTTTATAAAGAAAAGTGTGAAATATATACTGATACTAAAATTTTAAATTACATATTCACAAATATGGAGTCGAACATGTGTTAGAGAAGATGGTTAGATAAAATAGAGAATTACGGATGCTCAATACATTACCACCTAGGTAAAGAGAAAAGGGTGGTAGATGATTTGTGTCAAAAGGATCGTGCTAGAATATCTATGATGAGGATAAAAAAAGATCCAATATTTATGAATTTTGAAAGGATGGACCTGGATTCCACATTTGGAATCAGTGGGTCCAAATTATGTTAATAAACTACTTTTTATTTTTGGGAATTATGAATAGTAACTACGGTAAATTTTATTTACCATAGTTAAAGGTAAATAGGGTAATTAAGGGTAAATATAATATTATAAAATTACCCTAACACATGCCAAAATTCTATTTGATGGCTAAAAGTAGACCTATATAACCTAAGGGTCGGATTAGATTCATTTTATGGAATTTGGACCATGAAAATAATTTAATTATTATTAAAACCAAAGAAAGTGACAACATGTCACTCTCTTAAATCTTATAAGTATAATAATTTTAATTTAGTGATAAACATCATAAAACTTCGAACATGAATAGTATCCTGAAATCTAATAAAATTATCTACATCATGATAATTTATTTATAGTTTTTAGGGATTAAATAATTGTCATTAATGGTGATACAATAATGATACATAAATTATTTATTAAGTGGAAAATAAGTAATATAGATTTTATTGAAATAATAATACCCATTAAAAGGCCCACAAACCTGACCAAAACTTATTTTTAGTGTATCTCTACACCTTAATCATCCAATGACCTAATATATAACCGTTTGGAGCCTTATAAAAGTGATTATGGCACTTATATTATTTTATTTTAAATGATGCCAAAGTTGTCACCTTCATAATTTAATAAATATAACAATTTAAATATTTGTGATTTTAAGATGATAAATTCGAGTAAAAGTATTATTGTGAAATGTAATAGATCTATATTCATCATATGATTTTATTTTTAATTTTTATGCAACAAATAAGTATATTAAATAATTTTACAAAAATGTTGTAGTAATTATTTTATTAAGAGATAAACCAAATAAATGGTTTTAAAAATAATAAAATAAATATTATATGAACTATTTAATGTGATCCACTAATTTTATAGATAAATATTACCTTTTATGAATCTATTAAATCCTTTATTTCGAACATATCTTCTGTATATATTTTATTTAAATTCAAATAAATGAATAGTGTCAAAATTGACACTATTGTTTTTTTTTAAAATAACGTATTATAAAACTCTTTAAAAATCACAAAAATATTTAAAAATTATAAATTTAAATTTATATGGTCTATAATGTTGTAAAGTAAAAAATTATGTAAAATTAAAAACAAATAAGTAATTATTTGTTATAATTTAAAATTTAGAATTTTATTAGCACAAATAAACTTAAATAGATTAAATAAGGATAAATCAAAATGATAAGGTTTAAAATAAAATACAAACATGTCTAAATTAGATTTGTTGATGATATTAAAACCCTATATCATATAATATTCTAATATTAGTCTTTTTTGGGGGTTTTTAAGTGGGGTTAGATTTATTATAAATTAATATTTTAAAGAATTCCAAAGGTGCCCCTCTCCTCCCTTCTAAAAGGCCACCTCCTCCCTCTCCTCCACACACCAATTTGAGCCTTCAATCTCGGCCAAACCCTGACAAATTATCTTCTCAACTTCCGTAGAAAAATCCTAGAGGTTTTGGTCTTCTTCAAAGACCAATTTTAGTTCCCTAAGAGGAGGTCTCAAAGAGGCGCTTCAAAGAAGAGGTAATTTCCGTTACCGATTCTTTCACCTTTATTTCTTCTTCCACTTCTTCTTCTTAGGTTGTTTCATTATGAAGTAATAACATCAGTATCAATCATATACTGATATTTTATTATAAGTATTAAACAACCCTATTTCACCATCTATCCATCCTACGGAAAACGAAATCACCGCACGTGCGTACGTACGGAATACCGTCTCCACGCCATGGTGTAATCTATTTTCCACCACCACCTTACTTGGATGGGTATAATGGTGTAAATAATAACTATATATTATTATTGTAAATTGATATTTATTATTTAATAGTATACATACACTCCAATAAAATTCCACGATCATGGGAACGATATCATCGCTCGTGCGTACGTATGGAATACCGTCTCCACGACGCGATGAGATTCATTCTCAATGATTAACCATTCATAAATGATTATAAAGTATATATAATAAGTAATCATGAAATATATGAAATAATAATGATACTGGATTTATGTATATATATATATATATGTATGTCATTCAATTAATTCCATTCAATTCAATGAGGAAACGAAAACAACGTTCATGCGTACGTACAGCCTACCGTCTCCATGAACGGTATATTTATTTCCATTTATCAATGTATTATATATATGTATATTCTGAATATATATTATATATAAATCATGTTTTACATTCCAGATGTAAGTAATCATGATCTAAGTAATCATATGAATAATTACAAATCAAAACACGAACGACAAATGAAACGATTTTACGCAAAACGCTCTTTAACAATGAATTTACAAAAGAATGGGTAATATAAAGTCATAAGTGAACCATATATGATATAATAACAATTAATATGATTATATAATAAGTCAATAGCATTATTTAAATCATTATATAGGAGTTTTGGATACGTACGAAGCATATCGGACCTAAGGTAAGGGATAATTTTGCAAATCTCATTTTTATCTGAGATTGCTTATTCGTAAGTATTTACTGGGGTTATTTCTATCATCCATGTCCATGTTTTATAAAAGTATTTCCATGTATGTTTAAAGTCATTTTTACCCATTTTTGAATTTTACTACATGGTATGTAAGGAATCTTTCTTTTTTTTACGTGACGAGGTACTTTTTGAATTTTCCGGCAAAAGTATGAAAAGAATGTTTTTTTAACTTATACGGAACGAACGGATTTTTACAGTTTTATAAAGCCATATTTTAATGAAGCTTCCTCCAAAAGATTTCATGAATATTTTCAGCAAAAACTCTTCCTCTTAAAATTGCACGACGTTTTGTGAAAAGAAATTGATTTTGAAGAAGAAAGGATATTTTCCTCAAGAATTCATTTCAAGTGTTTTATCAAAACCATTTTTCATCTAAGATGACATTATTTCATATGTGTATGTTTCAAGTATCATGTCTCTATGATGTAAATGGTTTCACTTTTCTTATTATTTAATGATATCCATTTCTCTTATATGGATTATGTGATGATGGAATGATGTTTATGAAACCCATTTTGTTTATTGGGTTATTATGAATGATGTATGTTTTTTTTGTGGCACAAGTAAGAATGATTTCATTATGATATGGTTGGGACATATATCTCCCTCCAATGCATTGGGAAAAGATCATATATCTCATTAGATAGACATGGCTGGAACGGTAAGTTAATCTGGTTCAGTATTACAGGACTGAAACGAGAGTGAACTCGATTCAGAATGGGACTTTGTCCACTAAGATGGTCTTGGCAGCAATGCCTTGGCTACTATGGAAATCATTACATGTGCTTAATGGATTCCACAATTACATGTTTTATTCCCATGATATTTTATCATGGTTTATGTTTCATTATGATCTATGCCTTATGTACTTCCATGTTTTATGTCGTTGCTCAAGATTTTAATTTTTAAACATTATGATCATGTTTTTAAGTTCCAATGTATATGGTATGTTTTATTTTATCCATTCTTACCCTTACTGAGCATTTGAGCTCACCCTTTTTATGTTTTACTTTCCCCCAGGATCAAAAGAAAGGTTTTAGGGCAGGAAACAAAAAGTGGAAGATCTTTATGGGAGATGTTGAAGATCTTTCACCATGATTAGAAGATTACGTTCCAAGTTTCCAAAGACACTAAACTATTACGGTCCTTGTGTGTCTTTTTTTGTTATGTATTATGTATTCCACAAAAGTAATGTAATGTATATGTACGTCAATCTTAGGGTCTCTACAGTTGGTTTCAGAGGAAAGGTTTAGTCAACCTTTGGAAACTAGGATGCGAAAATGTTAGTGAGATCCCTAGAGATATTTATAAGGTATATCTAGGGATGTCCCTAAGGATAAGTATACGTATAGGATACAGTCCTAGAACTATGGTAACGATCATATAATTTACCTAAGAAGTTAGATATTGAGGTTACTCCCCCTTTAGTATTTTGTTTTCCCTAGCATAATTTTTTCCTCTCACACTATACTTTTTGGGTTTTAGAAAATGGCTAGAAACAGGAAGATTCACGATAATGGAGGATATTATAGACAATGGAATGATTTTATTCATGAGAAACCAAATGAAACGGGATCTAAAAGTCCAAACATCATTATTATTCCTAATCAGCAATCTCATAACATGATTAATAATCTCAACTATGGTAAGTTTCCCGACTCAGATAATAAGAGAAAGATGGAGTTTCATGATGATCATAGTGGAAAGAAAGTTCAATTTCCCTCATGTAAATCACGTGGGAAGAGGCATCAGGGAGATTGTTTCAAAGGAACTGGAAGATGCTTTGGGTGTGGAAAAGAAGGAAACAAAGCCAGTAAGTGCAAAGGAAAAGGTTCAGTTAACACCATGGACAAGAATAATGGTATTTCTATGACATCAACAATGATTAGATGTTTTAAATGTTGAATGTATGGGCATTATGCAAACCAATGCCCTAATGGAAAATCTCATGAAGAGAATCAAGTTAGTCATGTGGGTAGTATTTATGTGGATGATGATGAGGAGACTACAAATGATATATGAGCTGAAAGAAGTGTCGAATCTCAGTCAGTTGTTTTAGAAGGTAGGGGAATGATTGTATGTTTATTGAGAGTTATGTTGTATACATAATGGTACTATGGAATAAAGAATCATCTAATGATTGTTACACTATTTTTTCCAAAAAAGTATTTGAAAGTATATGTTGAATGGTACCAGTAACCATGGAAGGTTATTCAAATATTTTTGTAAAGTAGATGATAAGTGCATAATAAAGGAATAAGAAGATAATGAGATGTTTGATTGTATTCATGAGCTCATGATTGATTTAAGGACTAAGTCATATCATGGTTGGAGTATATAGAATTTTGAGGATTTTGGTTTGTGGAAAGTGTTAACTTGTAACTGCATTCATGTTTTCACTAAGGTTCAATGGGTATTCATTTTTCAAGAGAATACATGATTAAGGCCTTCGAATGTTTGGAATGTGACCAATGAGACATATCTTATGATATATGGGGACCAACGATGGTATTAAATCTCTGGTAATCGTTTTCACTATATTATGAGAGTGGACTGAAGTATTATGGATAAACCTAAATATAGGATTGGATTATGTTGGACATAAGTTAGTATTGTTTATGGATAGAAGTTTTTTTGATATTATTGATTGGATGTTATAGTAAAATAGTTTTAGAAAGAGGACAACCCGCAGGACGGGTGACAGCCCATCATGTCGGACAAGGCTGTGGGAATCGAACCCACAACAGAAGTTCGATTGGCCTTTATCGCCTACCACTGGCCTATAGGAAGTCCCTGGTTAGTAGAAACTAGTTTTATTTTTTTAAGTGGTATGATATATAAGTATAAGTTCATTTTTGGAACCATATACGATTAATCTAACCATAAGATGGACTTATAACTTTTTTTAACCTTTTGTTTGAAAGATATGGAATGACCCATAATTCTATCACAGGATCTTCTAACACATCACGAATAACAAATTCAACTTCAGGGGATGAAGTGGAAATTGTTCAATTCCCGAACAACAGTGAGATTTTACCAAAATCATGCAAGTATTTATTTTAATTCATCAACTTTAGGGAAATGATCTAGAAAACCAAAAATGTTGTCCTAGTTCCCTTATATTCGATGAATCATATGGTACCTTAGATCATCAAAAATCAATATCTTTGTGATTTTTTGATTTTTCATAGCCATGTTCTCTACCACTCTCCATCAGAACTTGATGGTTAGATTTTTCTTCCATATCCATATTTTCACCTATGTTCTCCTATGTGGAATCCTAGTGATGAGTTAATTTGGGTAACTGTTACATTTCATACTTTAGTTTTTTAAATCCATGTTTGGGTATTCCATTTTCCGATGTGGGTTTCTATTAAACAAACTTTCGAGTAGTAAACCATTTATAACCCCGACGAATTTCAAGGGCGAAATTAATTTTAATGGGGGTAGAATGTAACACCTTGAGATTTTATGAAAAATATTCTTTTAATTTCATTAATTTCTTGTGTTTTATTCTACACCAATATTACCTTGCGCTATACGCAACACCATATTAGCTTGCAGATACGCAACACTATTCTTGGATTGTGTTACACACAATTTTGATAATAGTTATTCTACACAACATTAAGTATATATATATATATTCAATGTATAAGTGAAATATGGTTGGATTATGTTATACAAAACAACGAAGTATTCTTGCACAACACGCAACCCTGACTTGGCTTGCATTACACGCAATCGCGACCTTCCTCGACAGCGTGTGATGTACGCAATACCGAGTTTTACTAAACAACGATATATTATTATAATATTATTATGAACTAGCCGTTATGAATAGTATTAACTAAATTTTGAATTTTATAACATTATTATTCATCCTACACATTTTCTAGAATATGGTATAAGAACAAAATAAATATTTCGGGTAAAATAAGTATTTTTCAAAAAATGCAGTTTAGCCGCATTTTGATGGTGCACCCACTTTAAATCTATTTTTTGACATGTTTATAAGTTAAATTTGAAAAAATAAAATTCTTCTTTAGAATCAAGAAATAAAAATTTACTTTTGATAAATTTTTTATATTATCTGGGTAACTTTCATATTTTGATGAATAGTAAAAATACGCTTTATTTTAATTAAAAACAACTTTTTTCATCGCAATAATTTATACAGTTAAGTTATAATATTGAATGGTTTTAAAGTATATATAGATTATATTTTTACCATTTAATATAATGTAATTCATTATCATTGATTATACATTAAATTCGCAGGTTAAATCAATTAAATCTTTTGCAATGTTTTAAAGAAAACCCCGTTTTCTTTCGACAACAGGAATAATTTTAATTTAATTTCTGAAACTTTTTTGTATTGAATTTGGAAAAATGGATTACATATTTGGAATCAGTGGGTCCAAATTATGTTAATAAGCTACTTTTTATTTTTGGGAATTATGAATAGTAACTACGGTAAATTTTATTTACCATAGTTAAAGGTAAATCGGGTAATTAAAGGTAAATATAATATTATAAAATTACCCTAACACATGCCAAAATTCTATTGGATGGATAAAAGTAGACCCATATAACCTAAGGGTCTGATTAGATTCATTTTATGGACTTTTTACCCTGAAAATAATTTAATTATTATTAAAACCAAAGAAAGTGACAACATGTCACTCTCTTAAATCTTATAAGTATAATAATTTTGATTTAGTGATAAACATAATAAAACTTCGAACATGAATAGTCTCCAGAAATCTAATGAAATTATCTACATCATGATAATTTATTTATAATTTTTAAGGATTAAATAATTGTCATTAATGGTGATACATTAATGATAAAGAAATTATTTATTAAGTGGAAAATAAGTAATATTGTTTTTATTGAAATAATAACACCCATTAAAAGGCCCAAAAACCTGACCAAAACTTATTTTTAGTGTATATATACACCTTATTCATTCAATGACCTAATATATAACCATTTGGAGCCTTATAAAAGTGATTATGACACTTATATTATTTTATTTTAAATGATGCCAAAGTTTTCACATTCATAATTTAATAAATATAACAATTTAAATATTGTGATTTTAAGATGATAAATTCGAGTAAATGTATTATTGTGAAATTTAATAGATTTATCATCACCATATGATTTAATTTTTAATTTTTATGCACCAAATAAGTATATTAAATAATTATAAAAAAATGTTGTAGTAATTATTTTATTAAGAGATAAACCAAATAAATGGTTTTAAAAATAATAAAATAAATATTATATGAACTATTTAATGTGATCCACTACTTTTATAGATACATATGACCTTTTATGAATCCATTAAAGCCTTTAGTTCGAACATATCTTCTGTATATATTTTATTTAAATTCAAATAAATGAATAGTGTCAAAATTGACACTATTGTTATTTTATAAAACTAACATATTATAAAATTGTTTAAAAATCACAAAAATATTTAAAAATTATAAATTTAAATTTATATGGTCTATAATTTTATAAAGTAAAAAATATGGAAAATGCACAGAAAATAAGTAATTATTTGTTATAATTTAAAATTTAGAATTTTATTACCACAAATAAACTTAAATAGATTAAATAAGGATAAATCAAAATGATAAGGTTTAAAATAAGATCCAAACATGTATAAATTAGATTGGTTGATGATATTAAAACCCTATATCATCTAATATTCGAATATTAGTTTTTTTTGGAGGTTTTTAAGTGGGGTTAGATTTATTATAAATTAATATTTTTTAGAATTCCAAAGGTGCCCCTCTCCTCCCTTATAAAAGGGCACCTCCTCCCTCTTCTCCACACACCAATTTGAGCCTTCAAGCTCGGCCAACCCCTGAAAAATTATCTTCTCCACTTCCCTAGAAACATCCTAGAGGTTCTGGTCTTCTTCAAAGACCAATTTTAGTGCCCTAAGAGGAGGTCTCAAAGAGGCGCTTCAAAGAAGAGGTAATTTCTGTTACCGATTCTTTCACCTTTATTTCTTTCTCCACTTATTCCTCTTAGTTTGTTTCATTATTAAGTAATAACATCAGTATCACTCATATACGGATATGTTATTATAAGTATGAAACAACCCTATTTCACCATCTATCCATCCTATGGAAAACGAAATCACCGTGCGTGCGTACGTAAGGAATACCGTCTCCACGCCAGGGTGTAATCTATTTTCCACCACCACCTTACTTGGATGGGTATAATGGTGTAAATAATAACTATATATGATTATTTTAATGTGATATTGATTCTTTAATAGTATACATACACTCCAATAAAATTCCACGATCATGGGAACGATATCATCGCTCGTGCGTACGTACGGAATACCGTCTCCACGACGCGATGAGATTCATTCTCAATGATTGACCATTCATAAATGATTATAAAGTATATATAATAAGTAATAATGAAATATATGAAATAATAATGATACTTGATTTATGTATATATATATATATATGTAGGTCATCCAATTAATTCCATTCAATTCAATGAGGAAACGAAAACAACGTTCATGCGTACGTAGGGCCTACTGTCTCCATGAACGGTGTATTTCTTTCCATTTATCGATCTATTATATATATGTATATTCTGAATATATATTATATATAAATCATGATTTAAATTCTAGATGTAATTAATCATGATCTAAGTAATCATATGAATAATTACAAGTCAAAACAAGGACGACAAATGAAACAATTTTACCCAAAACGCTCTTTAACATGGAATTTACAAAAAAACGGGTAATATAAAGTCATAAGTGAACCATATATGATATCATAAAAATTAATATGATTCTTTAAAAAGTCAATAACATTATTTAAATCATTATACAGGAGGTTCGGATACGTAGGAAGCATATCGGACCTAAGGTAAGGGATAATTTTTCAAATCTCATTTTTATCCGAGATTGCTTATTCGTAAGAATTTACTGGGGTTATTTCTATCATCCATGTCCATGTTTTATAAAAGTGTTTTCATGTATTTTTAAAGTCCTTTTTACCCATTTTTTACTTTTACTACAAGTTATGTATGGAATCTTTCTTTTGTTTACGTTACGAGGTACTTTTTTACTTTTCCGGCAAAAGTACGAAAAGAATGTTTTTTTAACTTATACGGTAAGAACGGATTTTTACAGTTTTATAAAGACTTATATTAATGAAGTTTCCTTCAAAATATTTCATGAATATTTTCAAAAAAATATCTTTCTTTTAAAATTTCATGACATTTTGTGAAAAGAAAATGATTTTGAAGAAGAAAGGAAATTTTCCTCAAGAATTCATTTCAAGTGTTTTGTCAAAAGCATTTTTCATCTAAGATGACATTATTTCATATGTGTATGTTTCTAGTATCATGACCCATTGATTTAAATGGTTTCACTTTTATTATTATGAAATGATATCCATTTCTTTTATATGGATTATGTGATGATGGAATGATGTTTATGAAACCCATTTTGTTTATTGGGTTATTATGAATGATGTATGTTTTTTTGTGGCACGAGTAATAATGATTTCATTATGAGATGGGTGGGACCTATATCTCCCTCCAATGCATTGGGTAAAGATTTTATATCTCATGAGATAGACATGGCTGGAATGGTAAGTTAATCTGTTTCAGTGTTACAGGACTGAAATGAGAGTGAACTCGATTTAGAATGGGACTTTGTCCACTAAGATGGTCTTGGCAGCAATGCCTTGGCTACTATGGAAATCATTACATGTGCTTAATGGATACCACAATTACATGTTTTATTCCCATTCTATTTTATCATGGTTTATGTTCCATTATGATCTATGCCTTATGTACTTCCATATTGTATGTCGTTGCTCAAGATTTTAATGTTTAAACATTATGTTCATGTTTTTAAGTTCCAATGTATATGGTATGTTTTATTTTATCCATGCATACCCTTACTGAGAATTTGAGCTCACCCTTTTTATGTTTTATTTTTCCCCAGGATCAAAAGAAAGGTTTTAGGTCAGGAAACAAAAATTGGAATATCTTTATGGGAGATGTTGAAGATCATTCACCACGATTAGAAGATTACGTTCCAAGTTTCCAAAGATTCTAAACTATTACGGTCCTTGTGTGTCTTTTTTTTGTTATGTATTAAGTATTCCGCAAAAGTAATGTAATGTCCATGTACGTCAAGCTTAGGGTCTCTACAACTATGTTTGGATCTTGGTACTTTATATGCCAGCAAGTTAAGGTTGAAAGACAAAAGTCTAATGGGATGTTACATCCATTAACCATACTAGAATGGAAATGGGATAAAATTACTATTGATTTTTTTGTTAGACTCTCCAAAAACTATAAAAGGAATAATTTTATATGATTGGTATTCATTTCATTAATAATTCATCACAATTCATCGCTATCAAATAATACTTATCACTAGATAATATTTTAAGGATATATATTTATGAAGTGGTAAGTTTTCATGGAGTACCACATTACATTGTATATGATCGTGATCTGAGGCTTACCTCAAAGATATGGTGAAGTATTCAAAAATCAATTGACATGTAATTGTGTTTGAACACTTATTATCATCCTCATACAGATGGTCATATTGAAATAATAATCGAAACTCGATAGGATATGTTGAGATCTTGTTTTTTGGAATCCAAAGGTGGTTCAGATCAACACCTTTCTCCCGTTGAGTTTCATTAAAAAAGTAGATTTCACTCAAGAATTTAGATGGATCCTTATGAATCCCTCTATATAAATATATTTAGAGCTCCAAAATGTTGTAATGAAGTTGGATAATGAAAGATATTGGGACCTATGATTGAAAAATAAATGGATGAGAAGGTTAGAACCATCTAGAAACATATCAAGGAAGATCAAAGTTGGTCGAATGGTTATTTTGATAACAATCGAAGTGTTCTATAATTTTATGTCAGTGAGATTTTGTTTTTATGAATTTAACCGTAGAAAAAGGTTATGATATTCATGAGGAAAGTAAATATAAGGACTAGGTATATCGTTCCCTTTGAAATTATTAATCATATCGGGATAGTAGCCTATATCTTGGAACTTCCACCAACTATCTCTCAATTACATGAGTTATTATATTTATATATGATGAGGAATTATGTACTAGACACTTCACATGTGCTAAACTCATAGGCCAAACACCTAGAGTAGGATCTTTCTTATGTGGAACAACCAGTTCAAATTTGGGATTGTATAGAGAAGGTTATACAAAACAAGACCACTCATCGGTTCAAAGTTTTGTAGAGAAACCACCAGTTAGAGTAATCTACAATGGAACATGAGGATATGATGTGGCAGAATTTTCCACATTTTTTTCATTAGAATGCATAAGTTTGTTGTCAAAATTCATTTTAAGAGGGGTAGAATATAACACCATGAGTTTCTATTAATTTTTTTGAATAAATTAAATTTATTTGATGTATTGAATTATATGATACACGAAGTTAATCCTAAATTATAAAATACACCAATTTAATCTTGCGCTACACACAATATTGTCTTGTCTTGTGTTACACCTAACATTGAGTTTCTATGAAGTAGAATTTTATTATTATAATTATTTAAAGAAGACAGTTATAACCTAACTGGTAAACATAATAATATGAATATTAATAACTACTTATCAGTTATTATTTATAATTTTTTACTATAAATAAAACTAATTTATAAAGAAATATATATTTTTTGGAAAAATCTATATGTTTTTTTGAAAAATACTATTTTGTCAAAAGAATGGATTTTTATGTACTTTGGTAAATAATAATAAAATTTATTTTTTAAATTTTATAAATTTAATTTTCTAAA
Organism: Viscum album; assembly: GCA_963277665.1. Lineage (NCBI taxonomy): Eukaryota > Viridiplantae > Streptophyta > Magnoliopsida > Santalales > Viscaceae > Viscum > Viscum album. The sequence goes on along the minus strand of OY728159.1, from coordinate 593,096,640 downwards.
ATAATATTTAATTTTTCATTCATAATGTAAAAATTATATTAAGGTGAATTTTTGGGATTTTTCTGAAATATTTCATTTGTTTGATGAATAGTGACACACATTAAATTTTAAATGAAAACTTCTTATTTTTAATTAATTTATATAGTTAAATTATATTTTAGTTTAGTTTTAAAGAATAATTAGATCAATTATACATAAATTAATCCAAATTAGTTCATTTTAACCAATTTCAAATTGAAATTGGATATAAAAACATTTCAATTTTTTAACCTTTCAATTTAAAAACATGTTGTCTCGTCCCGTCTGTGGGATTAATTTTAAATTACATTCTTCCACAGCCATGATTAGAGTTTTAAAAAATTTATTACATATATGTAATCATAATATTTTATAATTTATAATAAGTTCAATATATTTTTTTATAAAAAAAATAGTGAAGGAAATTAAAATTAATCGCATCAATTAAGGTAAAAGCGAGTTTACTTAGTTGTTAAACATTAATATTAAAAGGATAAATTACCTAAAACATTTTCCAAAGGACATTATATATAAATATTCTGACCAATTACTCTCTTTTCTCAAAAATTGACTATTATAGGAGGAACATAATGTAAGGGATTCTTCTCAATAGTGTTTAACATTTTATATTTACAAGAAAGTCAATCCTCTTCCACTATAATACGAGCACTCAACTGCCTCACATCTTCACATCTCTCAATCACTTTGGATCAGAAACCCATATCAAAATATTATCCCAACATCCTTTCTCTCAACATAAAATCCTCACTTTGGTCGTAAATCCAACCAAGGGATCTCTTTGGAGCAAACCAAAAGCAATTACCCAAATAAGAGGTAACATCCTTCAATAAGCTCTTTTTTTTATTTGTTTCTCTACCCCATCAATTAATCTTATTAAATTATTATATAATAACCTAATTATAATTAATATAATTAAATTTTATTATGTTAATGTTTATACCTACACTCACATACACTTCTATAATATGGGATATCAAATCATCGTTCTTGTGTACGGTGGGCTTCCACCCTGTAAACTCATGTCTTTTTTTGTTCCATTACAACCTATTAAGGTTGGAAATAATGATGTAATTATTATTATTTTATGATTTATATTATATTTATGATATATTTATTTTTATTTAATTATTATATAATATACTCCTTCATGATTTTATTTTTTTTAATACGATAACATCATTTGTGGACATGTGGACTACCACCTCCTCAAAGCGATGTGAATCGTTAACAATTTACATGGAATGTTTTAAGGATGGGTTTAATAAACCATATGTGTTATATATAAAATTATTATTATAATGGAATTATAATATATATATATACATCATTTACTTTTCTTTCTTTATATATGATAAAAAAATGGAAACATCTTTTATGTGTACTTATGGCCAACCGTCTCCATAAATGGTGTATTTAATTTCATATTTATATATTTTTTAGATTATTATATATACATATATAATGAATATATATGATATTTATATCATGTTTTAAATTATTTAAATAATTAAATCATGATCAATGTAATATTACCAAGAATACCAAGTCAATATATGTATGAAAAACAAATCATTTATTAACATAAACATAACTTTAACAAAGAATTGTTAATAAAAAGGTAATATTAAATCATAATTAAATAATATATGGTATGATATAATTGAATAATTTTCTATTATATATGTATAATAAACTTAAATTTAGTATATAAGAAGTTTAATGAGTACGATGAGTGTCAAGACATAAGGTAAGGGTACTTTTTGTCTCACCATTATTTCTGTGGGACTTATACATTATTCACCACTCATTTATTTTTTGTGGTGTATATACTGACCATGAATTTTTTCTAGGATTTATATACTTAAATTTATGGTTATTTAGATACCCATTTTAGGATCTCTATTTTATTGTGTATTCTGATTCAACAGTTACAAAATCGATAATATAATTTTATCTCAATTCACCTTCTTTGAGGCCCATGATTTTTTATAGACCTTTATACATTTATGAGGTGTATATAATTCCATTTTCAATATTATATCATGAATATAATTATTTTCATTATATGCTAAACTTTATCTAATTTTATTCTTTCACTGGGATTTTTATTCAATGTTTCCAAAGTGGTGAGAGCTTGTTTATACAATCTCATCATCTATCAGTATTATTTATGAATATATTTACATTGATGAAATATTATGATCCATATATCAATAATTATGATTATTTTCCTCTTCCTATGTTCATTAATTATATACTAATTTATTGGTACTATTTTTACACTATTTGGTACTTATGATAATTATGAAATTATTTTTATGAAAATATGACCTTATTTCTTTCTTTGGATGAAAATCTGTTTAATTCAAAAACTGTAATTTCAAAAAAAAATCAACAAAAAATTCAAAAAAAAATTATAGGATATTTTAAGATAATTTTAAAGTGAAATGATTTTGAAAATGTTTTATGTTTTATAAAAGTGTTTAAAATGGTTTTCAAATCTTCTTTTATGTGTTTTAAAAGTTATTTTCAATGAAAAGTATTTTTAAAATGTTTTATTTTTAGAAAAAATATCAAAGAAGATAGGTTATTTTCCTTAATAAGTTTATTTAAAATATATTTCAAAATTATTTTCCATATAATATTATATTAATTGATGTTACATATGTCTTACTAGGGTTATGATCTAAGTATACCATTCTTATTCTTTCTCTTAATGGTTATGTTTTTGATGAAATGTTGTTTATGTAACCAATTTCACTTATATGGGTTATACCATGATACATACTTATGAAACCCTCTTCCTTTCATGGGTTATTCTATGATTAAATTATCATAAAACCTTTCTCGTTTCTATATGTTATGATATGATGACACGTTTATGATGATCATTTAAATTCATGGTTCATGATATGGTTATTGTTTATGATCTTGTGGAACATGTATGTGTGATTTTATTATGAGGATGGTGGGACTTATATCTTCATCCAATGCATTGGGTAAATATTTATATATCATGAGATATATATGGATGAATAGAGAGTGAAATAAATTTAATAAAGGATTGTTTCCTCTAAGATAGTCTTCGGAGTGAACCATAACTACTAATATGGTTTGGGTAGTGAACCCATGCAACTAATATAGCCTTGAAAATAATCCTTTACTTTTATGGAAATCATTTTATATACTTTTTTGTCTACCTTAATTACATTTCTTATTCCTATGTTCTGATTTTATGGCTTATACTCCGGATTATATTATGATTTATGTCTTGTGAATTGCTAATATTTTTTCCATGACTCATCATTAAAATATATTATATTAAGGGTATGATATTATAATGTTATTAGCATGTTCTCGTATCATTATTCTCATGATTATGCTTACATATCTCCCTTGTTTACCCTTACTGAGAATCTAATCTCTTCCTTTCTTATGTTTTCATTCCCCATGTAATAATGAAATGTATTGCCTATGGTTTTTCTAATAAGGGTACTAATCATAGAGAAGCTAGGGAGAGATATTTATCTCACATATGTACCGGTGTTTATGTTTCCATGTTATCAATGGATCAAAACTAATACTGTCTTTGGCCATCTGTTTATGAAATGTATTAATTATTCAATAAAAATTATGTGATGTCTATGTATGATAAGTGAGGGTTCCTATAGTTGGTATTAGAGAAAAGTTTTAGTTAACCTTTGGAAATTAGGAGGATAAATCCTTAGTTAAATACATAGGGGCATGTGTTAAGGATAAGTCTAATGATGAGGAAAAATATAGGAAAATGTCTTGGAATTTTGGTGAAGGATAGAGTGATTGGTTTCCTAGAAATACATCCCTATCTAGATACTACAAGTGTATGTGGATCAGGGACAAATATACATAGGGGTCATAACCCTGAAAACCCTATATTGATCTATAATCGACTGGGAACTGGTGCACAAAAATAGGACTTGGTGTACACCTGGTTTTACACTCTTAGGGGATATGCTTTAGAAATTCACAAACCCTTTATGAACCATCATGAAGAATTTAAATTGATGTTCCCTATGAAAACCTAGGATAAACCTAAGGTTTCATGTTTTAAATAAGGTTTCATAACATAGACATCCTATAAGTGGTTTTTCATGATTATGTAGTTTCACACTATAATTATTGTTTCTTACTCAGGGTTTTTGGTTTTAGTCAAAGGATTAAACTAGAAAGGAACCATGTTAATGTTGAATGTGACAAAAAATTAAATGATTATTCTCCTAAGAATCAAAATTTTATTGGATCAATAATGAAAAAACTCATTTATGTGATCACTTGGATTTCTCAAGCTATGAATCTTGATGAAATTATAACAGATAAAAGAGGGGAAAATATTTTTTTGATTCATTTATGATTCAACATCCACCTTATTTTAGTGGATCTTCCGATCTACTTGTTACTGAATAGTGGATCAGAACCACTAAAAATATATTTTTCATTATTTAGTGTTTATAAAATTAAAAATTCATTTTGGTTGTTTATAATTTAAATGTAAAAGGGTCTAATGATGTACTATAATCAGGAATATGAGGCAGCATGATGAAATTGACTCCATGGGTTGGGATGAGTTCAAGAACATGTTTTTCAGTAATTAATTTCCTCATATTCTTTATATGAAAATGAAGAAATTTTTTTTATTTAAAATCAAAAGGATGATGAATATATTGGTACCTATGAGGTTAATTTTATAAGACTTCTGAGGTATGCTTCTGGTATTATCATCCAACCTGAATGTAAGGTTGAATAATTATTTAGTGTATTAAATCCAATTCTCATAAGGTATTTATACATAAGAGACTTCAATAGTTATGATAAGACTATGCATTGTGAAATCAAGGTTGAAATGGAGGTTGGTGTTTAGTATCAATCTCAAGTATTTGACATGAAAAAGAAAACAGATTTCAAAGGGAAATCTAAAAACAATAGAGAGAACCATATGATCTTTCCTTTATTCTCTAAGTGAGGCAATAATTACAGAGGGTTTTTTATTAAAGGGTATAATAAATGTTTTATGTATGGAAGTTAGTTTCATCTGTCATTTGATTGAAAAAGTTATGGGAAGAAGTTATCTAACAATGTGAATAGAGAGAAGGCCACAAAGAATGTACCTCCCCCACTATATTGCTTCATGTGTAAGGAGAATGGGAATTATGTTAACCATTTCCCAAACCGTATGGTTAATGATGATAATCAATTTCAGCAACTTTTTAAGCCAAGGGACTAGTGGAAATAACAGGTGATCATTATTTCTGAGGAGGGGTGCGATAATGATGTGGTGAAAGGTATACGTTCCATTCACTATAGAACTGCTAAAGTCTTATTTGAATCTAGTTCAACCCACTCTATCATATATAATGAATTTGATAAGGGTGTAAATATTTCTCCCATATGATTATATATGGAATTATTAGTGAGAACCGCTAATGGTATGATTATTTCATCTCAATTATATGATTCCTCTTCAGTTGGCATTGGTTGGAATGTGGTTCCTACAAATATTTTCATTATTCCTCTAGTTTAATATTATGTAATTTTAGGCATGGATTGGATTTATTTTTATAGATCCCACATCAATCTCCAAGGAAGTGAAGTTGTGTTTGATATTTCAAACCATCACATGATTTGGTGTTAGTTGAGGAAATTTTTGAATTAAAGATAAAGAGGCGTTATCACTACGGATAAAATAGTTAAATATATACTCATTATATATGTTTGAATTATATATTCATGGAGAAGGAGTTAAAAATGATCCAAATAAGATAGTTAAATATGATAAAGGATTATGACTACTCAATACACTACCACCTTGGAAAAGTGGGCAAGGTGGATTGAGTCAAAAATATCATCTTATTTTATCCATGATTAGGATCACAAAAGATCGAATATTTTTATATTTACAATGGATGGACCTATAAATCCCGAAGGAAGGGAAATATATTATTTTTATCAATTGAATTATTAACCCTCTATCCATGTAAATATTAAAGAGGCTCAAAAAGAAGATATTGAACTGTAGAAGAAGGTTATAAATGTTCTTTAGTTTAACCTTGATCAGGATTGAATAATATAGCTCAGGAACCATTTATGTGTTCTGTCTGTACCACTTTTGAAGAAGGATAAATTAGAAGAATATTAATGAACATCATTCTATATTCATCCTGGAAGTATTAATATGTATAGATAATTTAAATAATACTTTTTTTGGGATGGTATGAAAAGGAATATCGCTGATTTTTTATCTCGATTATTGGTATGCCAGTAAGTTTAGGCTGAAATTCAAAATCCTTAGGGAATGATACGTCCATTACCAATACCATAATAGAAATGGGAGAACATCACTATGTATTTTTTTTTGGAATACCCAAAAAATCTAAATGGAATAATTCTATATGGGTGGTATTCGATCTCTTTTAAAATTCATCAAACATTATCACTATCAGAGAAGACTTCTCTCTAGATTATCTTGCCAAGATATTCATTAAGAAAGTAGTAAGGTTGAGTGGAATACCACATTCAATTATATCATATCGAGATATAAGGCTTAACTCAAAGTAATATTGAATTATTCAGCAATCCCTTGATATTTAATTAAGTTTTATCACTACTTATCATCTTTAGAGGTTGGTTATTCTGAAATAACTATTCAAAATCTAGAGGACATGTTGAGATCTTGTTTCTTGTATTTAAAAGATGGTTGGGATCAAAACCTTCCTCTTGTTGATTTTTCTTACAACAATGGGTTTCACTCGAGAATTCATATGGCTCCTTATAAAACTCTCAATATAAAGAAATTTATAGATCCAACATGGTGTTATGAAGTTGGAGAAGGAAATATATCAGGACTTGTGATAGCTGAAAAAAATATTATTTTCTCAAAAAGAACAACTTTTAATATTATCCAATTAACAGTAATAAAATTAATTTTTTACACTGTTATAAATTAAATTTTATAAAATCAAAATAATATTTTAATTTATAATTTCAAAATTATCTTACGATGAATCTTTGGGTTTATTTAAATATTTCATTTTTTGATGAATAGTGAAAAATAATGAATGTTATTGGAAAACTTATTTTTTATTTAATTTAATTATATAGTTTAATTATCTTATAATTTGGTTTTTAATTATAATTAGATATGTTATATTTAAATTAATCTAATTTAGTTCATTGGAACCAATTTCACATTGAAATTTTATATAAAGACACTCAAAACTTTTGAACTTTTGAACTTTAAAAATATCTCGTCTCATCTCATGTGTGGCATTAATTTTAATTTAATTTTTAAAATTTATATGATTTGAATTTAGAAAAATTGATTCTATGTTTCTAAACAACTTAATTTATAATCCATAATATGTCCAACTTAAATTTTTCAAAAAACCATAGTGAAAGAAATTAAAATTAATCACATTGATTAAGGTAAAATGATTTTACTTCATGGATAAACATTAATATTAAAAGAATAAATGACCTAGAAACATGTAAAAAATCCATTTTTTATACATATTTAAACATTTTACCCTATTTTATGGAAAATTGACCATTATTGGAGGCATATTATATAATTGAAACCTTTCAATAGTGTTTATCTTTTTATATATACGTGAATGACACTCTACCGCCACTATAAAAAGGTCAATCACCCCCTCATTTATTCACACCTGTCAAGCCCTATGGCTCACAAAAACCTGATCCAAACAACCTAAAAACATCTCTCCTAACATCCTAGAATCCTCAATTTGAGATTAAATCCAACCAAGTAATCCATTTGTAAAAATAAAAAGGAGTTACCTAAAGAAGAGGTAACATTCTTATAAAAGAACTTTTGTTTTATATCTTTCTCATCCCCCTAAATTATTATTATTTGAGAATTATATAATAATATAAGTATAATAAATATACTTATATATTATTAGGTTAATTTTAAAACATACCCTTGCACAAATTTCTATCAAATAGGATATGTAATCGTCATTCATGTATATGATGAACTACTACTATGTGAACTGATATCATTTGTTCGTCCATTACCACTGCTCAAGGTTGGGAATAATGATGGACTTACTATTTTTGTATGATATATGTGATATTTATTATTTTGTTTTTCTTCTTAATTATTATATAACACACACCTTTATGATTTCCATTTTTTTGGAATATGATAACATCATTTGTGGATGTGTGGAATATCATCTCTTTAAAGCGATTTGATTCATTTCTAATTTACACGGAATGCATTAAGGATGAGTATAATAAACATATTTGTTATATATGAATTAAGAATTATAATTTAATTATAATATATATTTATATATATCATTTAATTTTCTTTCATTCAATACAATAATAAAATAGAAACATCGTTCATGCTTACGTACAGTATACCGTCTCAATGTGCGGTGTATTTGATTTATTATTTCTATATTTTTTAGAATACTATAATAACATATAATATATATATATATATATATATCATTTTATACATTATTTAAATAACTAATTCTTGATCTAAGTAGGAGGACCAAGAATAAAAAGTCAAAACATGTATGGAAAACAAAGTAGTTATTACCCAAAACATAACTTTAACATGGAATTGTTAATAAATGGAGAGTAAAAAAATAAGTAAATAATATATGGTATGATATAATTTCATATATTTATATAATATATTTATAATAAACTTATATTTATTATTCATGATGTTGAAGGATTATGATGAATGTAAAGACATAAGGTAAGTGGATTTCTAGTTTCACTCTTATTTCTGTGAGACTTATGCCTTATTCACCACTCATTTTTCTGTGGTGTATATAATTCCCACTAATGTATTATATGATTCATATAATTAATTTATGGGTATTTACCTACCTATTTTGTTATCTCTTTTTCATGGGTTTTTATGATTCAAAATTTATCAAAACGGTATGGTATTTTTTCTCAATTTTTCTTCTTTGTGACCCATGTTTTGTTATACACCTATATTCTTTTAAAAGGTGTATATAAATCCATTTTAAATTTCATATCCCAAACATAATTATTTTCATTAAATTTTAATCTTCAAGTAATTTTATTATTTTCAGGTGATTTCGATTCAAAGTCACTAAAGTGCTAAGTGTGTATTACTACAATCTCATCATTTATCAGGTTGTTTATGATTATGCTTCCATTGATGAAATATTATGATCCATATCTCCAGAATTATCATGATTTTTCTTTTAATAGGGTTTTTCATGACATATTAATGTATTGGTTCCATTTTTTCACTCATTGGTACTTATTATAATTGAGAAATTTTTTTTAAGAAAATCTAACTTTATTTCTCTCTTTGGTCGGAAATATGTTTTATTCAAAAGTCGTGTTTTAAAATTTATTTTCAGAAATATTTTTAATTTTTTTTTAATATTATTTTAAAGGAAAAATGATTTAATTTTTTTAAGGATTTATTAAAGTGATTGAATTGGTTTTCAAATCTTACTTTATAATTTTTCAAAGTTATTCTCAAAAAATAGTGTTTTTAAATTGTTTTATTTTTTAAAAGTCATTTTTTCAAGAAGAATGGATATTGTTCTCAAGAAGTGTTCTTAAAAGATATTTCAAAATTATTTTTCTTATAAGATGACATTTTTTATGTTACCTATGTCTCGCTTGGGTTATGATCAAAGGATACCATTCGTATTCTTTCTCTGAATGGTTATTCTTTTCATAAAATGATGTTTATAAAACTCAGTTATCTTCCATATGTTATTCTATGATAAATACTTATAAAACCTTATTATTATCATGGGTTATTATGTGATGAAATTATTGTGAAACCTATCTATTTTCAATAGGTTATGATATTATATAACTTTTATGATACCCAATACATTTCATGGGGGAAGGTATGATAAATGTTTAGGATCTTGTGGCATGTGTATATATGATTTCATTATGAGATAGGTGGGACATATATCTCCCTCTAATGAATTGGGTAACTATTTATATATCTTGAGATATAAATATTTGGAATGAGGAGTGAACTCAGTTCAGTAAAGGACTTTTCAGCTAATACGGTCTCCGGAGTGAAGCTTGACTACTAAGATGGTTTGGAGATGGAACCCATTTCACTAATATGTCCTTTCAAATTAGCCTTGACTACTATGGAAACATTTTATATACTTATGTGTCTGCCATAATTTCATTTCTTATTCATATTTTATGATTTCTTAGCTTATTATCTTAATTCCCTTATGATTCTTGTATTTTGAACTTCCAATATTAATGCCATGGTTTTTTATTATGATATATGATATGAAGGGTGTTGTCTTATAATGTTATGATCTTGTACTCATACCCTTATTCTCATTATTTTAACGAACCAAATAGGGATTCCATCTAAACCTAAATCTGACCCAATTTAAGACATGTATTGAAGGATGTTCCCAATCCCCAGGGTATTGAAACTATTTTCGGGCATCAAAATAATCCAATGGGAACAATTTATCCCGAATAAAAACCAAGTTTGAATAAACCATGGAGATAACACAATAATAACCAATAATAACTAAATATCAACAAATAAAAAACTATGTATAGATACAAAAATTTCTTAACAAATAAAAACTTATACCAAACCATGAAACCTGATCTCAATGTGACCAATTGGTCACCTCTAACAATAAGAAAAACCTACTCCAAATTAAAATCAAACCAGAAACCTGGAACTTGAAAAAAAAAACCCAAGTCTACTGATACAAGGTGGGAAAAGTAGGGAGTGAACATAAACATCTCAACATGTGTTAGGACCGAAAGGGGCCTAGATACCCTGATAAGGGGGGTGAATCAGGGTATGGATATTCTTTTTCAAAATTCTTTATGCCCCAATGGATCTTGACCTCTATATTATTAGGGTCACTTTATTTTCACTTGTGTGTTTATCATGATCACTTCTTTTTGTCTTTATCTGATGATGATGATTTAAATGCGATGTAGGGAAGAAAGAAGGCAGACACAAAGATTTTTACTTGGTTCACCCTCACTAGTCTACGTCCAAGGAGCATACAATGGTGATGTTCCACAGTACCAAATCCACTAAATCTCGCTGCCAATAATGTTCAGCCTATATCACTTTTATGACCAGGCTCACTGCCTTTACAATGTTTAGGGTCAGCTCACTACTTTACCAAGGCCCACTCCATGTTTCTCTCTCACTAGCTCACTACCGGTAGAAAGGATTGTCTTCTTCCTTTTCCTTTTCTCACTTTACTTGGAAGGGATCCACTCATAGTTTATAGAATTGTAGGTCTCTTCATTACCACTAATGAATGCATCCTCCACTGTATGTGGATGCTCTATTGAAGTCCAAATTTCATCCACTGATGAATACCCCTTTGCCCCTAAACACTGGGCAACAACCTTTGGAAAGTACCTTCGTAAACCACCCTACTTCATGAAGCTCCCAATTTCGCAAAGCTCAAACAAGCCTTCACAAAGGTCCTATCATTTTGCAAAGCTCGCGCCTTCACAGAGCTCAGGCCATCACGGAGCTCAATTTGTCGCAGAGAAACTTCCCTCGTGAATCTCACTGATCCCACACGGAGCACACAAATTTTGAAAGGCTAGAATAGTCACCGTGAAGCTCTTATTTTGTGAAGCACACTTCCTTCGCGAACCACCTTCGTGAACCAAGATAAAAATATTTTCTTCGAAAACTCTCTACTTCTCTCGAGGGGTTCGAGGCCTGTTTATATGTGATTCCACTAACCCTCAAACCTTCTACATGAAGATAGTTCTAAGTCATCACAAATCGCAAAGCTCTTAAATTTCTACCAAAATTCTCTCAATATCGCGAAGAACCATGGAAATTTTCCGATCGTGGAGCCCATCGTAATCAATGAGAAATACATCAATTACTTCGTGCCGCCACCACAAAGCTCCCTCGCATTTCCATTCAATACTGTAGTTTATGAAGATTTCCATTATCGTGAAGAATCACCATAAACATTCTTCCGGTCTTTGAAAAATCCAAACCATGAGGCCCATCTTTTCCAAACTCATGCCTTTTCCATATTTAAATTATTTCTTCAAGGAAATTCAATTTTTTCGATGCTCACCAAAATCCAAATTTTGGACGCCAAAAATTTAGCAAACACTAGGAAACGGTGCCACCTTGTATCTATTCTTTTGTACCACCTCCAGATCATCTGCTCCTTTGTCATAGTTTTTTTTCAACATTGATTGTCAACCACATCTTTGGAACTTGACAATTCACCATGGAAACCTATTATGTCAACAAACACAATCAACCCAAAAATGATACAATGTAACCTTAATGGATTTTCTCCCAAAAATAGGTAACCACCATAGAGTCCATGCATTTTATTTTTTAAAATAGTCCAAAAACACTAGTTTAAAATACATTTTTAAAACATTATTTTAATCATTATAAACAATCAAATGAAACTTTTCACAATTTGTCTTTTCAAAACAACACACGCAATTTTCGTTTTCAAGAACAATTTCACTTTCCACACCCCATTTCAAAACCAAAACCAAAATAAAACTCCAATCTAGAAAACAAAAAATGGGTTGTGTAGAAAGTAACAAAAAACCTACAAGTATGGAAAAATATCAAATCCAAAAACCAAAATGTAGTATTAATAAATAGAACATATCGATGGTAACTCATGAGAAATCCACGAACATCTCTAGAGGAAATCCTTGGACGTACTCAGCTTAGACTCACCTATCAGTATATTTGGAATCTCTATAGACAACAACCATATATATGCTCTAAACTATACAATCCAGTGGTCCTTCTTATCTTTCCCCATCAAGTCAAGGGTGTATCAGCCCGTCTAATCGGGGGCAATAAGAAACCATCACTCAACCCACTAGATGAAACCCATGAATCCCATTATAATAATTATAACAATACTTAGAAAAAATATAGTATATCAACCATAATCAATAGAATCATCCTGCATGAGCAATTATAGGGGATCCCATCCCAATGCCTAATGTAAACAATGCCAATATTGTTCACATGAATGATCCACTAGAAAGGAACACATATTAAGTTCATTTGGTATTTTCAAACAAAATCCAAGTATCAGAAAGACACATGAAAATCTATTTCATTCAAAAGTTACAATAGAATCATTACCTCATTTGGATTTAAAAAAACCACTTTCTCATTCATTTTTTAAATACCAACCAGAACTCATGGTACCTGGTTTTTCAATCCATTTATCAAAACGTATTAGTATTCTTATTGGGCCCATATATCACATGAAATTAAAACCAACTTCTCTAAGGAATCACAAAGTACCAAACATGCATTCACATCATATGCATTTTAAATAAAAACTCCAAAAATATATCAATTTCCAACCAAGAAACACATTTCCTAAACAAATTCCAATCCCAACTCCACTTCAAAACTAATCTGAAAATGCACAAAATACACATGTTTCCAAACATTCCATTAGAAATAAACCATATTTCAAAGTGTGAAATGGCCCAAATTTTCAAGGAATATAATTGAATTCAATATTTTAAGTCACTTAAAGCAACACATCACAATTTGGAAATCAATAAACTATTTTAGGAAAAACGTAAGAATAAATAAGGGATAAGTATTTTGAAAAATTGGGCTTAAGGAAATCATCATTTTTAAGTACCATCATCATTTGAATTCCCATCCATGTGTTCACCCCATGCACCCATGAATATTCCAAAATACAATGAAACACTTAGACTATATATGAAATCAAAAAAAAGGTATTTTCAATAAACACCACTTTCCTTTAAATCAAAACAAAAAAGTACACAATGACAAGATCACAAATAAGATTTTAAATAATGGAAAAACATTCCAAAATATTTTCCACAAATTACCAAGGAGTATAGGGGAATCCAAACAACATATAATACCCAATTTATAATTTAAATAAGAAATAAAAAAAATCAAAATAACACCATAAGTGATCAATTTCATTTCTAAAAAACAAAAGGCATTTCATTAAACACCTTGCATGAATTTACCATACGAATATTCAAAGAAACCCTTTAGGAAAACCATTTTTCACCCATTTTAATCATGTAAATTCCAAAAAAATTATACTAACACTTCAAAAGAAAGGGAAACACATTTATAAATAATTTATGAAATCTCAAGAATCAAATAGAATGTTCTAGAAAGGAAATAGATAGGAACTCCTGCCTCAATTACGTGTAAATGCAATAAAATGTTGGGAGAAGGTAGAACCAATATTGAGAGACAATCCACACACCCTAACATCATTGAAATTGAACTTCACATAAACCCTAAACCGTAGGTCTTATCCAACAAAGAAACCCCAAAAATAAATACCATGAACTCAAGAGATAATTAAGAGGAGAAGAGTAAATCAAAAAAAACACAACAAAACTTGTCTAGGATCCTTCAAGAATCAATAGTGAAAGGAGATCATGGGAGGAGAATATTAGAGGCCCCCATGGTGCACCTATGTAAAATATGGGAGGTGAAACCTGAATTGGGGTTAAAACATTAGAGGGGAAAAGAGATAATTTCTAAATTTTAATGATTTGGGAAGCTTGTAAAGTTGTTCTGCAAAGTTTTTTAAACTATGTGTCAACCATGAACCCCTCACTACCCAAAAGGGATAGAACCTATCTCATTGTTACCACATGGTTTCTCAAACCATGAGAAAGAAATTTTCAATTACCTATAAACCAACTCAAAATCCTCATGGTTTTCTAGGTGAATTCAAATGGTTTCCCCTAACCAAGCGCCAACTGTGCGCTACTTGCTGTCAAGCCCAAAATGTCTATTTTTTCTGAAAACTCAAAAATTTACAACGGGGATGAACCCAAACCTTCACTAGAATATCCTAATCCAAGAAAAGTATAAAATAAAATAATATTCAAGGTTAGTGTGTGATAATTCTCCCAACCAAAAACACTTTCTATCCCCATAAAGTCACCTAGAAAAAAGATAAAACAAAAAATGATCTGAAACCCAAAGAAATATAAACAAAACCATGAACCTCTAGGTGACATTTCACCTCACAAGTCACACGCAACCAATTCTAGGGGAAAACACAGCACAAAGAATAATTGTAAAACACATGATGGGTCTCCCTACCACAAGAACCAAACTAACATCCTAACATGACTTCAGATCAGACAAATACAGGAACTCTCAAAAAAACCACCTCGGGAAGACTAGGGAAGGAAATTCCATTGACACCACCTCAGGTCGACTAAAATAAGAAATCCTAAAATGAACCAACCCAACTTCTATGTATAATCTAAAAAACATTTCCATTAGAACCATACACCTCCCAATATAAACCAAACCCCCAATAAAGGGGAAACCCATGAAAAGATCTTGAACTAAGCAGTGAACCCAAACACAATGGAAATCATTGATTTCCATAAGCATGGATATCTCCAAAAAATAAAAACTTAAAACTAAAATTGTGTTTTGAAAAGATAACCATTTAATGATCCAAATTTAAAACAAAAATACAGGACGATAAGAAAAATGGGCCACCAAGTCTTTTATAAGTTTAGGCAAACTAATAAAAAGAAATAAACTATATCAGGAACTTAAACTACCTCCACTCCACACTGGAGAAAAGAATATGGAAATGGTTCACCACACCCTTGATAATTCTTGACTATATGCAAGATTCACTATGGGGCCTATGGATGGATCCCTAATTTCTAAAGTATCAAATGCCTCATATTCTGGAGCTAATATCCTCTGATCAAGACTCTTTTTTGTGCAGTGCTTCTTAAAAAAATTCTCCCAATGACCCAAATAGACACAATGATGAAAAGACTTAGGAGGATTAGAGAATTACATCTCTAAATTCCATAATTAGACACACTGGAAGAACACAAACAAAAATTCCAACAATCAAGAAGTTGGAACCAATGAAGAAGACTCCTCAAGTAGAGGTTTCTACAATATACACTCCTCGCTAGATGGGAAACCTTCATGAGAGACATGGGATACAAGATTTATAACTTTCTGCACTCCGGAAACCAACTCATCTAGGAATTATTCATCCACTAACTTTTCTAATTGAACTTCACTTAATTAAAGGAATATCTCCTTGATCTTTATATGAATACACCAAACAAAAGGAGGAGATTTCAATAGATCATATGATTCTACCTCCTGATAGAAAGAAACCATCTCCATGAAATGATCAACATAGGCCTTCATTGTTTTCTAGCCTTACTGAATACTCCTGATCTCTTCTCCATTATTCTCCTTCACCTACTCAGGTACAAGCCATCAGGAAAGAAAGTGGACTTGAACAACTCCCATGTCATCACAAATTTCATCGATGATGGAGTAATCATCTTCCAATAGTCCAAATATGGACCCTCAAAAATCCAATAACAGCACCCACTCCCACGGCTTCAAGAGTTCACATAGATTTGAAAGCACTCTTAAATTCCTCAAGATATTAAACAACCCCTAATATAATTCAATAACCACAAAATACAAGAAACAACTGAGAAGAACAAAAAATTGGTCAAGACCCAAAATAAATTTTGGGGACTTTTCTTGGGGGAATATTCTGATCAGCAAGACAAACACAAAACCCAAATCATTATCAACCCAAAAAATGATCTAAATGAACATATCAAGACAAAACAATAGTCTCACAATCCAAACACTACAAGAGAAAATAAAAATCCTCTTTTTGAAAATCCCATTATGTTCTAATTCCAAAACCGCCTTCTTCTAAAGCAACTTCCCAACTTCCAAAAGACACTTTTCACAAAACAAACCCACCTTTCAAAGAAATAAACAATTTCAAAGATCATTTTCCATTATAAAACCCCTGTTTATGTAAACCATTTTTCATTTCAAAATAAATCCACACTAACCAAAATCAAACCAATTCACAACTCACACCAAACTCTCAGGATGAGGAACTAGTGTCCATTTATAACTCAGGAATACGGTTAGTGGGCCATGCCCCCAAGTAATCATTAACAACTAAGAGAACCTTGAACAATGTACTTGGACTCTACATGGGTCACTACTCTATGTGACAACATAATATGACATTATCTCACCTCTATTTACATTCCCCGATCCAAAACGAAACACAAAAGTCCCAAATCCCAGACCTGTACTTACCTCCTAAGTCCCAATAGTCCTAAACTCAAATTACCCTAACATAACCAAAAAATTCTTGATCTGATTCCATTTTTTCAAAAACCATTCTGAGATTCCATCCAACTTGATATTTGACCTGGTTCGGGACATGGTCTGAAGCGAGTTCCTGATCGCCATAGGCTGGAAACTAGTGTTGGGCATCAAAATAATCTAATGGGAATGATTTAGACAAATGAAAAACTAGGATCCAATAAACCAATGAGAGATTGCAATAATAACCAATAATAATTGAATATCAATAAATAAAAAACTGAATCTAGATATAAAAACAACTAAAAAAACAAAACTAAATAAAACTTAAGATCTAACAACGCAACATGTTCTCCAAGTAATATATAGGTCACCTCCAACCACAATAACAACCTCCACAAAAGGAAAATCGAACTAGAAACCTAGAACCAGAAAAATAGATTCAGTATACTGATGTTGAGGGGCATAAATATTGTGTGAACTTAAATATATTAGTAGTTAACCACCATAGAGTCCATGAATTTCCGTTCTAGAAACACTCTATAAACACTAGTTTGAAATACATTGTGAAAAAATTATTTTAATCATTTTAAACAACCAAATTCATCTTTTCACAATTTCTCCTTTAAAAACAACACACGCATATTTCCTCTTCAAAAATAGTTTCACTCTCCACAACCCATTTCAAAACCAAATCCTAAATACAAACCCTAGATATATAACCAAAAACAGTTTGTGAAGAAAGTAAAGAAAACCAAACAAGTAGGCACAACTATAAAATCCAATAACCAAAATGAAACAGTAATAAATAGAACATATAGATAGTAAATCATGATCAATTCGTAGACATATCTCAAGGAAACCCCTAGAAGTACTCATCTTAGAGTCACCTACCTACATATAGTGTATCTATATAGTCAATAACCAATTGGACATCCTAAACTAGACAATATAGTGGCATATCCCACCTATCCCATTAAGTCAAGGGGGTAACAACCCATCTAATCATGGTTAACTAGAAACAAAATCACTCGAACCACTTGATGACTCCCAAGAATCCCATGATAATAATAATAACAATACTTGGAAAGACATGGTATAGCATCCATAACCAACATCATCCTCGTGCATGAGCCACTAGAGGGGATCCCATCCCAAGGTCTAATGGACTCAATACCAATATTGTACCCATGCACAAGCTACTAGAGGTGAATGTATCCCAAGTTCTAGTGTTTTTTAAAATATAATACATGTATCAAAAACACACATAAAACCCCTTTTAATTCACAAGTTACAATCTATTTGTTGCCTCATTTATATTTCAAAAACCACTTTATCATCCATTTTTAAGTACCAATCAGGCCTTATATAACACAGGTTTCCAATCAATTTTCCAAAAAACACCAAGACTCTTATCAAGCCCATACATCACATAACATTAAAACCAACTTCTCCAAGGAAACACAAACTACCAAATGGGATTTCACATAATACACTTTTTAAATAAAAAATCCAAAAATCTCTTAAATTCCAATTGGGAAACAAGTTTCCAAACCCAACTTCATTTCAAAACCAAGCTGAAAAGGCACATCATACACAAGTTTCTAAATTGGATTTTAGAAATCAGACATATTTCAATGTTCCAAATAGGACATGTTTTAAAGGAACACAATTTAAGTCGTACTTTTAATTCACTTGAAGAAACACATCACTATTTTTAAATAAATGAATCACTTTTCAGAAAAATATAAGAATAAATAAGGGAGAAAACTTTTGAAAAACTACGGCTCAAGGAAAGAATCATTTTTATGTTCTATCATAATTTGAATTCTCATCCATGTGTGCTCCCTATGCACTCTTGGATGTACCAACATCCAATGACGCACATTGAGTGCCTATGAAATCACCGAAAAACCATTTTCAAGAAACACCACATGACTTTAAGTCAATACAACAAATAAAACAATGACAATATCAACAATAAGATTTTAAAAACCATAAAAAAATTTCTAAAACATTTTCTATCAATTACCAATCCACGTAGATGCTTTCAAATCACACATCATTCTTAATTTACCCTTTTAATAAGACATAAAAAAACAAAAAGGTTAAATAGAAAAAAAAACTCTCAATTTCACTTTTAGAAAACCAAATGTATTTCATTAAACACCATGCATGCATTTAACTTATACATAATAAAATAAATACTTTAAGAAAACTGTGTCACACATATTTTACATCATGTAAATACCAAAAAAATCTATTTTAATTCATCCTAAACATGGGAAAAAATTTATAAATCATTTAGAAAAGCTTAATAATTAAATGGAAGGTACTAGAAAGGAAATGGATAGAAAACCCTACCTCAACGATGTGTGAACGCAATGAGACTTTGGGATATTGAAGAACCAATATCGAGAGACAATATCCACACCCTAACATCAATTAAATTGAACAAAACATAAACCCTAACCTTTAGGGTTCATCCAAAAAATAAACAAAACTAATAAAAACAAAGAATCAAAAGAGAAGGAAGAGGAGAATAAGAAATCATCAAAAACTCAAAGAAACTCACCTAGGAACTTTAAATAAGATTCAATGGTAGAAAGAGAGAGAGAGATAAGATTATTGGAGGCCCCCACTATCCCCCTAGGCTTAATGGGGGAGTAGAAACTCAGATTGGGGTTAAAACATTAGATGGGAAAAGAGGTAATTTCTAAATTTTAATGATATGGGTATCTCGCACGGTTTGGTCGCATGGTTTTCCAAACCCTGAACCAATCATGCACCCCTAACTATCCAAAAGTGAGAGAACCTCTTTCATGGTTGTTTCATGGTATCTAAAACCATTTTGAATATATGTTCCATGACCTAAACACTAACTCACAAGCCACAAGATTTCATAGAAGAAGTCACATAGTTTCTCTTAACTGTGTGACAACTATGGGACACCTTCTATCAAGCCCAAAATCTTCATGTTTCACAAATAACTCTAAAATTGAAATTGAGACTCTACCTAAACCTCCACCAAAATATCCTAATCCATGAAAAGAATAAAATAAAATAATTTCTAAGGTTGTGGTGTGATAGTGATTTTGCTTACATATCTCTCTTGTTTACCCTTACTGAGTATCTGATCTCACCCTTTATTGTGTTTATTTTACCTAGGTTATAAGGATATGTATTACATATGATATTTCTGATAAGGGTTTATTTCATGTATAACATAGGGGAGAAAATGTATCTCACTTACAGACAAGTGGTAATGTTTCCATGTTTTCAAAGGAAATAAACTAATACGATATTTAAGGATATTCTTTTCTAACGTATTAAGTATTATGAAAAAATGGTGTAATGTATATGTATGAGAAGTGAGGTTTATTTTACCACACTAATAAACTAGTGGTAAATTTTTATATGTATCTTATAAATAAAAGAGAATATAAATCTCTTACCTCTTTAGTAATCATTTGAATCATAATCCCCAATAAATCATAATGTCAAAGGAAGCTGTTAATATAATTAAAAGGAGGATCTTCATGGAATAACATGTAAAAGGGAAATTATATACACCACATAACATAAATAAGTGGTGAATTTTCATATGACTCCTAGAAGTAAAATAGAGAATATAAATATCTTTCTACTTTAGTAATCATTTAAATCATAAGCCTCAATAAAGCATAACATCAAGTGAAACTTTGAATATCATGAAA
Source organism: Viscum album (assembly GCA_963277665.1). Lineage (NCBI taxonomy): Eukaryota > Viridiplantae > Streptophyta > Magnoliopsida > Santalales > Viscaceae > Viscum > Viscum album. The sequence continues at coordinate 593,075,688 of OY728159.1, read as the reverse complement.
AGGAGGAGTTTAGGTATATAACATGTCAGATTGGAAGTATATACAACACAAAAAATAAATTATTTTTTAATTTACATATGTATCATAAAAATAAAATAGAGAATATAAATCTCTTACCTTAAGTCTGGACTTTCTTTATGCAGGTTCAAACCTACTTTGTAATAAATATAATTTTATTATAAATCTATTATAGAACCAAAATTATATATATTATTCCATATATTATTTAATTATGAAAATTTATTACTTTTATATTACCAATTCCTTGTTAAAATCATGTTTTGGTTAATAAATATTTTTCATATATGTTTCAATTTATTATTTTTGGTCCTCTTAATTTCATAATGGCTCCATGATGTAACACCCAAACCCCTCTATACCAGAGCTGGTGCATCACTTATTAATTTTTCATAATTAAAAGTAATGTAATCCTGAAGGAATTATTAGTTTATTAGTATTGAAGAAAATAGAAACATATATGTAACTCAAATTACATTGGGAAAGGTAAAAAAATACAGTACATAACAAACACTAAAAAACTACATCCATAAAAACTCAACAAATGGTATCATTTTCAAACATTTTTAAGGTAAAGAAATGAAATAGGTGATCTCAAATTCTCATTAAGGGTTAAAATTAGGAAAATCATGAATTATTAATAATTTAATCATAAACAAATATGGCATGATGAATAAATGAAAAAACACACGCCATTAATAAGATGAGAAAGATCATGCATCCATAGAGTTTTTCATAGTAATAACCTCATGGATAATAATAAAAATAAATAAATAAATACAATGCGTATTAATTTGATGTCATTGTATCTATCACATGATACCATAATACTGTTAAAATGGCTTAGTTATATGGGTAGAAACCCATCTGATTTTTAAAAAAAACTCAAAGGGTTTGTCACCAACTGATTTGTCTCATGAGACCAGTCGATACATCGAGGGACTATAACGGGCCCCGCCCATCACTATAATTTCAAATAATTATGCATACATAGATTTATTACAAGATAAATATGTATTTTCAATACCTATATTGAGTAGATGATATATATTCATCAATATTTCCATTGTTAAAACCGCATTCAAAATAAACACCGTATGTAAAATGGTATATGGATTATAAAATATTCTTATCCATGATATGAGATTATTGATATTTAATAGAAATATAATTTTAAATTAAAATTTATCTCAAATGGTCAATAGGTACACCACATAATAATTATTAAGTGCACAATACAAAGTAAGTCACAACGAAATGAAAATTGAGACAAAAGCCTGCTACCACGTTATAATCAATCGTATTGTGTGACCAAAAATTAATAATCATCCAATGAATCATTTAATAACATGAATATAAATATAATAATGATATTATATATCAAATTACAAAACACATACACCATATATAAGAAATAAGTGGCGAACAATGGAAATCTCACTGAAATAATAGTGAGATGAGAAACCCCTTACAAACATTTTGATATAGAAATGGGTGTTCTTATGAGAGATTAATGAGATGAAAATGGATATCACATCATTTATATATATTAATGGTAGTATGGTGGAGATTAAAAACATACCCCATCATTAGGAATTAAAAATAAAAGGACACAACTTCGGGGGATTCTTGAATAAAATTGAGAGAGAGGGTCCCTTACCTTGATCGTGTCATTAAATTGAGGACAAATCAATGACATTATTATTTATGAAAAACATAAAACCACACAATAAAATTGAATATACATCATAAAAAATAATATTTCATTCAAACATGTTCTGGTAAAGAAAAAACCAATGACATTGATGTTTAACTCAATGAATGGAAATTCAGTTAAGATATCCATTACAAAGAATGTATCATTGGATTGAGGAAAAATTAATGTAATAATTATGTTTGGAAAACATAAACCCCAAAAATAAATGTTTATATACAAAATAAAACAATCATAGGTCATTCACACATATTATGGGAAAGAAAAAAAACCAATGACATTGATGTTTAACTCAATGAATGGAAATTGAGTTAAGATATCGCTTACCTCAGGATAGACTTCCTTCAAATTTGTTTAAACATCATCTAATATGGTTTGAATAGTTCTATTATATTATTAAATAACTAAACTAATGTTTATAATACCATAAATAATTTTTTATACCATTTTCCACCCATTTTTTAACAATATTTTGTTTTTCCCTATTAGTTCAAGTATGTTCTACTCATGGATTCAACAGTAGGTTTATTGTGGAATTCCTTATAAAGAAATAATAATACATAATTGATAACATATATATATTTAGGTGATTTTAAATAATTACATGTGATTTTAAACTTCCCATGATTGTGGTAAAGTGAAATGAAAATGCACCATCCGCAAAGGCGGTTAATTGACACACCACAGACGACAATTTTTTATTTAAGAATAAAAGAAGAAAATAATATATTTTATGATGCCTATACCATAACCAAAAAAACATTCCAGTTTATACAAGATAGTATATTTTTCTTGAATCATTGAATAATAGGTAGGTATAAGTTATAAGTGAGAAAAAATTTGAAAGAGAAGAATATGGAATCTTACCTCTTGAAAATATCTCTTTTCAAACCACCTTAAGGCTCTACGAAGTATTATTTTTATTATAACAGAAGCACAAGAATGTGTTAAGGGATATGGATGATATAACTGCGAAGAGTTTGTTCGAACAAGAAGGCTCAATGGGATTAATAGTTTTCAAAGAATGAGTATCCTTTTATAAGTGAGGTGGAGGATAACTTAGGAATTTCTGACATTATTTAATTATAATAAATGTATTATAGGTTTCAAGACATCAAAAAAGGTCTCAAAATAAAGGGTCATTACAATGTAGAAGGAATCTTATAATTTTTGGCATTTTTAAATAATTTTTCGGTGTTTAAATAATTTAATAAAAAAATTTATTCATTAAAAAAATCAATATAAAAACTATTCATAAATAAGACTTTAAACACATCAAAAAAAAGTTTTAAAATCGAAAAAAAATTATATTATATCATATAAATTTCATATTCGTATATGAAATCTATGAATTACCTTAAAAATATAAAATTATATTTATTTCATTATTTTTAATATCATTTAGTTGACTTATTCATTAATTAAATTAATATTGCATCATCTTTGTATAAGCCATTATGGTATTTATTTGTTGTCAAAAAATTAGAAATATAATTTAATGAGAAATATAATATTATTATCTTTCTAAATACTATTATTTTTTTGAATAAAACTCTCTAAAACCATTAAATTAAAAATTTTATATAAAGTAAAGTTTATAGTGTGAACATATTGTCTTACTTTTATATAAAATATTCTAATGTTCTTAAATTAATTCTTGTGGGTCCAAAGTGACCCAAAATCAAATAAAAAATATATAATAGTCTAAATTTACTTATATAATATTTTTTATCAAAAATATGGGTCATTTAATAATTCTTATACTTTTGTTTGAAACAGTTTTATTTAGTTTTCTTATTCTTGCACAAGCACTGCATTAGTGTTTCAAAAGTATTGATGTTAATTAAATTATATAAATAATTTTCAAAAAATAAATTAATGAAAATAAATTAAATAGATTAAAATTAACCATTTATATTCATTTATTACGTTTATTTACAGATATCTATATCATAAAAACTTCCTTAATTTGTTAATTTGCATTTTCTAGCCTTGCACAAGAATTTCACAAACATTTAGATAAGGATCATGTTATATAACACTGAAATTATAAAATAACAACAAAAAACATAAATAATAATTAATAATTAATAAATAAGTTTTGAAAATAATTTTTATCACACAATTATTATTTATAAGGATCCTAATTTGACATTGTTAATGCTGCGCAGACACTGCGTTGGCACTGAAAATAATTATTTTTTTTCTTTAAATAAATTATAGCATACATATTCTTAATGGTTTCTATACAATATTACTCTTATAAAATCATTATTTATTTATTCAATAATTTTAATGAATTTTAAATCACAAATATCTCTTAGCGATATCACAAAAAATACTATATTTTCTTAAAAACTGTATTTTTCTCTATTCATTAAAAATTCAAGTATTTTAGAAAAACCCCAAAAATTTATCCAAAACATTTTTAAATGTGTAGAATCCTAAAATTAACTCCATTTTAAGGAAATATTTTTATAAATATGAAAATTTTAATTTTTAATTTAAGTCATCATTTTCTCAAAAAATATCGATTTTAATATTAGAACTCATTTTATGACACTTAGAAAAATTAACTAGGGTCTCATTAAATTATCTTATATTCATAGGAAAACAAAATATTGATTCATGAATACATTTTAGGAAAATGAATTAACTTTTAAGTTAATATAATAGTTATAAAATTTTAATTCATTATTTATTTCTCATAAAAACCCCAACACTTAATTACTAATTTTTAAAATATTCACTATCATTTATAAGGTGCCTAAATTAAATTTTTAATTACATAGGTGAGGTTACTATTCGTAAGGGTTCATTATTATTCATAAGGGTCAAGTTACTATTCATAAGGGTACATTACTATTCAAGTACTATTCATAAGGTGTATTACTATTAATATGTGTCAAGTTACTATTCATAAGGGTGCATTACTATTTTTAAGGGCCAAATTACTATTCATAATGGTACATCACTATTCTAGTTACTATTCATATGGGTACATTACCATGCACCAAAATATTATGGTTTCCTTATCAGATTCTAAATATCTTATTGAATGAAACTGTGTGTGTTAGTATTTCGAAATTCAAAACTAAGTGGCGGAAAAATTATGTTTACTGGATAGTTTATACCTGAAAAGCATAGTTAGAGGAAGGTCCTCTGACCATTTATTCAAATAAAAGATAAAACATCAAGCAAATACAGCAAAATAGAAAGGACAACTACATATCATAATAATCATATCCATCACCACATACGTGAGATGTGACTTCCTTTATAGTGGCAGATTCCCACTCCGAGCTTTCATAGTGATTTAGAATCTTAGCATACTTTTTTTAAAGATACAATTTTTCCAAAGACAGAAACTCCTTAGAGGACTGTATAGCCCATCCTTCCTTCCCAACAGAAGACTTTTTAGGAATTGGCTTTGGTAGAGATGAATAGTCTTTCCTTAGCCATCTTCGTGTTGGGCCATACTGTTCATTCTTAGACACCATCTTCCCACCCTGGACAACATCACTGTAGGAAGGCTGGATGCAACCATAATTTTCCTTATCACTATTATAGATGTCTCCCCATTTTCCAAAAATGTGCACCTATTGGTAACCCGTGTGCACTCCCATTTCCTTCTGAACGAAACTATTTGAGGCAATCATGGCAAGGCAATGTGGCTATTCCACAATCCCCGTCAAAGAACATTCTTTATTTGAAACATCCGGAGTAACATGCTATAACTTGCCACCTTCCTTCATTGGAGACCCCTCCTCTACATAAGAGTACCCCTCATGCACTGGCCCTTGAAATTTATTACCAGTGGGGACCGTAATTAACAAACCTCCAGCACCACCTTCAGCATCAGCATCCCCAACCCCCAAGACACCATCCTTAGACACAACCGAATCTAAAATATTCTCATTCACTATGTCCATCCTCAAGGAACCATAATTATCCACTGTAATTTTCCTCTCAATACAAAAATTATTCAATGTAATGTCCTTATCAATACCAAGATCACAATTTAGGTGTTCAAAAACCTGCATCGCCGTTGGGTTCATTGGCCTCCATTCCACTTCCTTCTAAGTATTACTGTGCACTGTGAACTCAAGACCAATTTTCTCTACAGTAGACACCACAAATTCCAGAAAAAGTTCCTCATCCACTGCCTAACCAGTGGAATCTGCATCCACACACGCTTTCTCTACTTGTAGTCCTTTAGCAAGAATAATTCGACATAGAGTACTCCTTGGTGGATCCATCAATGGAAAATCCAACACTGAAGTGCCAAAACCACCATTACCCATTCTCCTCACCCATGAGGAAACCCCATCCCAGCCCTTCGTGTGACAAGCTACTTCCACATGCCCAAATCGGCTGCAAGAAATACAAAAAGGAATCCACAATTCGAATCTTACCTCCTACTTCCACCAAAACTCCTTCCCATCCATGATCCAATATTAATTTATAGGCAGCCTCCCAACCATTGGATATGGTTTTGAGAAATCAAGTACGTTATGATCATGAATATGGTAGTTTGTACATATGCATGAGTAACATTTCCATTTTCAACATTAATTATAAAAAGAAGGTAATTAATATTTTTATATTTTAAGAATTATAATAATATTAAATATAGTATACTATTTCTTTAAATATACTTATACATTTCATCCATTTATTATGGTGGTGAAAATAAAGTATCACATCACTTCGTGAAGGAGGTAGTCCACACGTACACAAACGATGTTATCATCTTTCAATGAGAAAAAATGTAAGAAGGAAAATGATATATTATATTTTATGAATTAGAAATATGTAATTTATTTAATAATTATTCGATTTTTATCACATAAATTCATTAAATGTATCTTTATTATCTTCTGTGTAAATCATTAGTGAGAAAAAAATCACATCACTTCGTGATGTAGTAGTCCTCCATACACACGAGTGGTGTTATTATATCCCCTATGGAATAGAAAGTAAAAAATTTACGTATGATATAATTAATCCAGATGTATAATTATATTATAAATATAATATATACACTTTATATCTATAATCATACCCAACTGTGAAAGGAGTTCATGGAAAAATAAATGACATTGGTTTGCGGGGCGGTATACCATCGTACACACGAATGACGGTTCTGTAACTAATTTTTAGAAAGTGGATATGGTTTTAGGTTATGTAAGTAATATAAAAACATATAATTATATATATGATACAGAGGTAATTATATCATCATGTTTTAACAATAATTTAAGGAGTTTTATGAAGAAGCAAAATAAAAACACTCATTGAAGAACGTTGCCTCTTCTTCGGGTATCCTCCTTAAGATTGCACCAAAAGTATTACTAAGTTGGATTTATTCCATAAATATTTATTTCCATATTATATAAAGGATATTTTTAATTGATTAGGGTAGGTATTTGGTTAACAAAAAGGGTTTTAAGGTGTGAAGAATAGAGGAGAGGGGTGTCCTTTTATAAGTGAGGGGAGTGGTACACTAGTAATTTTTTTAAAATAAAAATGTTTATATAAATTTTTAACATGAAAAAGGGGTAAAAATTATGTATTTTGGTGTATTGTAAATTATATTATCGATATATATCCAAAATATATATTTTATACAATTATTTAGTCTATTCTAACCCTTATCTGTTCATTTTACCCCCCCCCCCTGTAAACCCATTTTTACCTTAACCGCAATATTTAGTTTTTACTATTTTCACTATTAATTTTGTTCAAGAATTAAGTTATAAATATTAGATATTATAAATTATTATTATTCAATATATATAATATATTTTTCCAAATTAAATTCACAGAAGTGGAAGATTTTAATTTAAAATTAATCTCATAGATGCGACGAGAAATCTGGTTTTTGAAAAGAAAATGTTCAAAAATTTACAAATTTATTACATCGAAAATAAATATGAATAGGATTAAAATTAAATAAAATATATTAATATATATATAAGTTAACTAAAATTAATTGAAAGAAAATTTAAAATATAATTTTACTTTATAAATAATTTAAATGAAAAGGGGATTTTCAATTGAAATTCTGTATTTTTTACTATTCATCAAAAAATTATTCTTTTTAGAAAATATTAAAAAAAATCAACCTATGATAATTTATATGTTATGATTTAAAAAATGAAATTTATCTTTTAAAATAAATTTTCTATAGGTTTCAAAAATTATTTTTGAAATTAATTGTGTAGAAAGGCGATAAAACTTCTTTTTAGAAAAATACAGTTTTTAAGTGTAAGATTGGATTTATTCTTATGTATTATCTAGAAAAAACATAAAATGAAGTTGGTACCAAGATGATGATCAAGGTGATGAAGGCTTCAAGTGTTGTCATTTTTTGTCAATTTTTGTTTTAAAGAAAGGAAATCACTTAACATTGTTTTGTGGAAACAAATTTTTTTGGGTTAGTTTGGAAAGAATCTGACCCATGTTAATTATGAAAATACTTTTCTGATTTGTATTTCATGTAGGTTTAAAATGATTTATTTTTTTCAATGTATGTTTTGGATAAACTAAATCACTTCACTTTGTTTTGTGGGAACAATTGTTTTGGTTTTTCTTAAAGAATAATACCCGTGTTAATTATGACAATGCTTTGCTAATTTGTATTTTATAAAAGTCATGAGTTTTATTGAGAACTTGTGATGCAAGACAAATAGAAGGAAAGGGGAGTGAAATAGATGCTTCCAATCAAAAAATAATTTTATTCAAATTTTTCTTCAAAACAATCAAAAAATAATTGTTTTCAGATTTTTTTAAAACAATCAAAAAAGAAGTTGTACCGATTGTTTTTCCAAAAAATTAGAAAATAATCATATCCAGATTGAAAAGGTAATACCGATGAAAGTGGTTCAGATGGACATGTGATGCTGAAAAAAATTGGTACCGATAAAAGTGGTGCCAATGTAAATGTGATGCTGATAAAAAGTGGTGTCGATGCAGAGGTGATGTCGGTTGAATAGGTGGTGTCGATTGAAGAGGAGATGTCTATGGAAGCTGACACATGGATTTTTTTTAATAATCGTATTGGGGTAGAATAAAAGGAATGTGATTTTTTTAATTGAGAATGAATAATTTTTTGATTATAATTGATTGGATCTCGGTAAAACAGAAGCAATGATACCATTCAAAAAGGAATCATATTTAGAATGCATTGTATGATATCCAGGAATATCATTTTTTTAGATTTTATCATATCCGGGCATATCATCATTTTCATATTGTATTTGATCATACCCAGTGATCATAAGTAGAATGATCGTACCGAATAATCCTAACCAGAATGATAGTAACAAATTATCGTATCCATAATGATCATAACCAGAATGACCATACCCAGGTAGATCATAACCAGAATGATCGTAACCAGAATGATCGTATCCAAGATGATCGTCCCCAAAATTATCGTAACCAAAATTATCATAACTACATATGATTGTATTCATGATAAGAGTATCCAGACCATTTGTATTAAAAAATATCATTCTTGGGTTGAGATGAAAAGAAAGAAGAAGGAATGAATGGAAAGTTATAATACTTTCCAATTGAAGTTAGATGATGCTAAAGCTGATCCTCAATGAATTCAATGTCATAAAGGTATTCATGATTCAATCACTAGTTTTTGAATGTGATGATGTGTTTTCTTAAGTGGGTCAAGAGAAAATAAAATAAAGTGGATATAGATGAATGGATCCTAAATGGGGAGACATTCATTTCAAATAGTGATTGTCTCTCAAGTAGAGAAGTTCATTTCTTAAAACACATTCAATTGGTATGGTATCATGCATTGTTTTGATGAAATTAGCAAGGGAAAATCAGATTCTGACCCATGTATTTCTCATCAATTATAATCATATTGACATTTTAAATGGGATTCTGGAAAAGAAAAGGTGAAGATTGTATAAGATTCAAGAAGAATAGAGAAGTGTTGACAAAGTCATAATTGCTCTGAGATTTTAGGAGAAATTCAGATTTGGGTGAATTTAAGTGAGTGAGAAAGTGATTTGAGATTCACACCTAAACATATTTTGGGTCACCTACAATAGGTATGAAGTAAATCATACTTGTGTGACTTGAGAAGAGAGAGAAGCTCTGGGTTTCTAGAAAGAATAAGAGATCAATTCTGTTCATATTGAAAAAAATTGGATGGTGATGATTCATTCATTTTATATTCGGCATGACAATTGTTTTCAAGAATTGAACTGGTGAAAATTCTACTCAATTTTTTTCTATCTGAAATACATATTGGAAGCTTTGATTTGAAATAATCGGACTGAGATCTTTGTTTTGAAAGAATCAGACTTAGAGGAATCATACTCATTGTTTCATAACAAATTATAGGTAGTTCTCACATTTTTCCTAGGTATGTAATTAATTAATTGTATTACAATTTGAATAAATTCTTTGAATTGAAAAGAAGCGTAAGTAACACGAGTTGTTACAAAACAATTGTATTACTCTATTTTTTCTATGAGGGTGCACATGCACTAGTGGGATTTTTTCATAGTTCTACACAAGTTAAAGGGTGTATCCTACTCATTGTAATACAAGGAATTATTTATAGTGTATTCTATAGTAATGGATCATTTACAAACCATACTAAGGATGTAGCTATTCTTATTGAATAGTGAACCTTGTAAATCTTTGTGTTCCTTTGGATGTGTGTTTATTTGTTTCTCAATAGGTAATTGAAATCCTTACTAGGGGTAAGGGTTGTTTCAATTGAAAAAAAACATAAAAGAAAAGGAGTATCACTGATTCACCCCCTTCCCCTCTCAGTGATACAATATTCTAACTAGGAACTTTCAACTGCTATCAAAGGAGGTTCTCTTCCATATTCTTTGCGGATGGAGAATGTGAATGGTGTGAACAGTAAAGTTATTCCGGTCTTTTATGGAAAGAACTATCATATCTGGAATGAAATAATGCTCTAATATCTTATGTCTATCAGTTATGATGTTCTTGATGTTGCAATAGTTGGGTTTCCTCCCATTGATGAGAGTTCTCCACTTACACCTATTGGCAAGAAGTTACTTGAGAATGATGGAAGGGTTAAGAATACTATATTGTCATCAATTTTTGAAAGATAATTCTTGAGAGTGAAAGGTGTTTCCATAGATAAAGTTATATGGGATAAATTTAAAAACATATACTAAGGTAATACAAAAGTGAATAATGAAAAGTTACAAATATAGAGATTGAATTATGAATATTTGAATATGGGTGAGCAAGAATATGTTGGGGAATTCTTTACCATGGGGAATGACATTGTTGTATTATCAGATTTCTTGGTGAAAAGATTAAAGACTGTATAGTTGTTGAAAATATCTTGATAATCCTACCTGATAAATTTGATTAAAAAGTTTCTTTATTTGAAGATAGAGATCATGAAACCTTGTATCTTGATGATTTACATATCACTCTTTTTACCTAAGAAATGAGAATAGAGAATGCTATGAAGATCAAAACAAAGGTTGATAGAGAAATTTATTTCAAGGATATGAAGAAATATAATTCAAAGAAGAATGTTATTTAAGAAAAAGTTGGTGATTTTGACTCTAAAAATGAGGTATGTAAAAATCTCAATGAAATCTTATCCATGTTTTCTAATAATGTGAAAAGAGGTAAAGGGAAATATAAAGGGAAGCTTCCCTAGAAATGTTTTGAATATTGAGGTGTTGGTCACTTTGTGGATAATGGTCCTCAAAGAAAGAAATAAGAGGATAGTTATATTAGAGAAATAGAGATAAGAAGATCGTGGAAGAAAAAGGGTGACCATGAAAGAGAAAATAAATTCTTCAAATACAAAAGAATATGTTTCGGGTCCAAAGATGATGAAGAAGAAGAGAGTGATGTTGAATCCAAAAAATCCATTGAGTATAGTAATGTATATAATTTCATTGCAACAATTAATGATGAATAATTCAAAAGAATTCATTCTGAAGAATAAGAAACTCAGAATGAAATTCATTACAGAGAATAGTTGAAAGAAAGTTTGAGAAATATCATAAGTCTTGAAAATCAAAACAAAAAGATGGGAGATGAATTCTCAAGAAAAAAATAATGTTTTTCTCATGAGAAAGAAAAGATGGTTAAAGATAAAGATGATTTGAAGAAGTCATTTGAAGTTGAAAAGAGTCGTAATGTGCATTTGGAAGTGATACTAAAGGCCAAAGAATAAGAGTTGGAATTTGTCCAACAAAAACTCTCTGAAGCTAAAAAGAAAACCCTATGTTTCCAAAACACTGTCACTAAAGTTGGTGAATCTTATAATAATGAGAAACTTGATAATGTTCAAAAAAAATATACCTTTAAAGGGTGAGAAGAATAATGTAATTATGTTTGAAAAGAAGTACATTGGGATAGTTATGTATTTGGTCAAAGTGAAGAATTTAAAAGTTTCAAAACATCTATGTCCGAAATTTTTTTTATAGATTTGGAAATGTTTTAAATAATTCTGATCCAATCAAGGATGAATAGAAGAAGAAGAATCGTATTGAAATTGAACATAATGTGGTTGAGAAAGTTTTTCACAATTATGATCAGTATGGAGGTTTCTACGGAAAATACTCTTTCTATGGGTATTTCTGGTATTGTGGGGGATTCTGACACATAGAAAGTATGTGTTGGTTCAATCAAAAAAATTACTATTATCCCATAGGTTATGGGAGGAAGAGATCAAGGGGGAGTCAATCACCTCAAAGAAATAAAAATGGGAATTTTTTTGTGAAGAAACCAAAAAATAATGAACTGAAGATTGAAAATCGGTTCTAACCCTTGTAAACTATTTTGGAAAGATGTGAACAACTAGGACACCATGCAAAATGATGTCTTGTTTTGTTACCATCTCAGAAAAAGATTCTCAATTCCCAAAAGCAGAAGGTGAATAATGAATAGAATAGATAAAAGGTTATTACTATTGAAACTACATTAAAATACCTCAAAGGAGAATGACACAAGATACTTGATAGTGGGTGTTATTCTAACATGACAGGAGACATGAAATTGTTGAAGAATTTGAAATATTATAAAGAAGACATAGTGACATTTGGAAATAAATAATCGATGAAAATAAAAGTTGTTAGGTCATCCATTATTGGAAAATAAAAGATGAAATCTATGAAAAAAATGTATTTTGATGGGCTGAAATAAAACCTACTAAGTGTCTCACAATTGTGTGATAAAGGTAACAAGGTTATCTTCAAGAAAGATGGATTTTTTTAAAGAGTGAAGAAGCTGTCAAGAATGTTACAAGAGGCCAAAGTATGAAAGAAGATTTGTTTCAGGTTTTTGATTCAAAAAACTCTTTCTATATGAGTATGGTGGAAGACAATCAGTTATGTCATAAAAGGATTGGAAATATGTGTTAGAGAAACATGATAAAGTTATCTAAAATATACAGTGTTCAAGACATTTCTAATTTCCCCAAAAGAAGATATTGGTGATGCACTATCTGCCAGAAAGGAAATATTACAAATGTTTTGCATAAGAAGGTTGATATTTGTTCAAAACAACCTCTGAAGCTGATCTATTCTGATATATGTGGGACAAGGAGAAAAAAAATCAACACATGAAGATAATTATTTCATTAATTTCATTGATGATTTTACTCTCATTACTTGTGTTATGTACATGGAACACAAATTAGATGCTTTGAAAATGTTTAAAATTTTCGGAAGAAAAGCGGAAAAAGAATGTGAGTATTCTATAAAGAAGTTGAGAACTGATAATGGTGGTGAATACAGAAGTGAAGAGTCTGATGAATATCGTGAGAAGCCTAGAATTCAACATGAGTAAAGCTCTCCATACACTCTCCAACAAAATGGGGTTACTGAATGAAAGAATATAAGCCTGGTGGAAATAGTAAGAACAATGTTACTTGAGCATGGTCTTTCTCATTAATTTTGGAGGCAAGAAATGAGTACTTCTGTTTATATTCATTACATTTGTTTCCATAGTCCTGAATCAGGTATGGCTCCATATGAATGGTTTTATGGAAAAACTCCAAGGTTGAAGCACTTTAGAGATATTGGGAGTCCTTGTATTATAAAGAAGAAAGGTGGAAACTATGGTAAGTTTGAGCAGAAAGGTGTGGATTGAATCTTTCTCAGCTACGCTTTGGAAGAAATAGGATATAGATGCTACAATAAATAAACAAAAATATTTTTTTATTTAGTTCATGTAAAAGTGATTAAAATATCTGATAATGAGAAAAAATTTCAGGCGGAAAACGAAGTTGAACAAGTTGAGGAAGATAATTATAATAAGGATACAAATGATTGTAATCATAATAAAGGTGAACAATAGAACTCATTTACTTCCATTTATTATTAATACAATCAAAAATCTTATCCAATGATGAGGAAACATGTGGAAACACATAATATAACTGGTGATCAACATCAGAAGGTTCATACAAGAATAACAACCAATTCCATTATACACACTTCTTTGTATTCAAATATGGAACCGAATGATGTGAAATAATATTTTGAGCATCTATAATGGGTTCAATTCATGAATGAATAACTGGATCCAATTGAAAAGAATAATACATGGGAACTCATATCGAATCCTATAAACAAAAACATCATTGGCACAAAATGGGTTTTCTGGAACAAGATGAATGAAGAAGGTGAAGTTATAAGAAACAAAGTAAGATTAGTTTTCAAAGGATATTCATAGATTGAGGGTATTTATTTTGATGAAACCTTTACTCTAGTTCGATGACTTGAAAAAATAAAATTCTTTCATTCTATTTCTGCACAACGAGACTAAAAGATCTTTCAAATGGTTGTTAAATCTGCATTTTTAAATAGTGATCTGGAAGAAGAGGATTATATTAAACATACTTGTGTCTTTGTTATTGGAAAATATGAGGTTTATTTGTGCATATTGAAAAGGGAATCGTATTTCCTAAAAATGCTCAAAGGTTATTGTATTCTAAATTGGATACATGCTTAAGAAAGATGAATTTTAACAAAGGAAGAGTGGATAAAAATCTTTACATTAGAAAAACTAAAGTGTATTCCCTCATTGTGATTGTTTATGTTGATGATATTATCCTTGCTGGGAATGATGAAGGATGATGTGAAATATTTTCTATATAAATGAATAATGTATTTGAAATGTCCATGATGGGAGAAATGAAATACTTTCTTGGGTTACAAATCCAACAAAAGAAGGAATAAATTTTCCTCTCCCAAGAAAAGTATACAAAAGAACTTATCAATAGGTTTCGCATGGAAAATTCAAAACCTATTTCAACACCCATTTTAGTGGGAAAAATTTTGAGTAAATATGGAGAAGTTAAAGAAGTGGATTAGAAAGAGTATGAAAATCTTATTAGAAGCCTATTGTATTTGACTGCCTCTATACCCGACATTGTTTATGATATTACCTTATGTGAAAGATATCAGAGTGCTCCCAGAGAATCAAATCTTATTACTGGAAAAATTAATTCTCAGATACATCAGAGGCACAAAAGAATTTGGAATCAGGTATTACAGCTTAGATAGTATTTATTTATTTTGGTATTCTGATGTAGATTGGGTAGGAAATATTGATGATAGAAGATCCATATCTGATTGTGTATTCTTTTGGGGGAAGAATTGTGTTAGTTGGAATTCAAAGAAACAAAACTTAGTAACTCTTATAATGGATGAAGATGAATATTTTATTGCTACTCATGCCTCTACTCAACTTATATGGATGAAAACACAATTAGAATATTTACTTGTAGAAGTGATTTTACCCCTGCTCTTGGGTTGTGAAAATCAAAGAACAATCAATCTCACCAGGAATCCAGTGCAACATTCTCATTCAAAACGTTTTTATATCAAATATAATTTCATCAAAGAGCATGTGGAGAATAATGAATTGAATATTGAGTATGTTCCATCATCAGAACAAGGTGCTGATATTTTCAGAAAACCTTTGTTTAAGGAAACATTCTCAAAAATGATGTTGAACATGGGTGTCCAATCTCTTTCTCTTCAAGGTTAAGGTATGTATATATGTCCCCTCTCTCATATAACATTTGTATTGTTTTGTCAATGGGGGGGTTTATTTGTTTCCTAAATCTATTCTAAAAAAGAGAGAGTTGTGGGTAAGCTGTAAAATCAGCATTTTTTAGTGTGTGAACAATTCTAAATATTTTTTGGAGTAGTTCTAGGAGAAGAAACCGAATTTCTTTCTAGGAGTAATGAAGAAAAGAAAGAGGTGGTCATGATCACTATTTTGGATAGCATGGTTGTTTTATTAATGATTCTCATTTTGTATGATGAGTTATCTCACATAGTCTTAGAATTGTTGATATATAATCCATTGCTTTAGTTTACAAAGTTCAGTGATTTGTGAAAAATGGTTTACAACAATATAAAAAGTGGGATATTATTGGGACCAAGATGATGATCAGGGTAATAAAGGATTCAAGTGTTATCTTTTTTTTTTGCCAAGGTATGTTTTGATGGAAGTGAATCACTTCACTTTGTTTTATGGAAATAATTCTTTATGGTTTTTGTAAAGAATCAGACCCATGTTAATTTTGATAATGATTTGATTATTTGTATTTCATATAGGGTTCAAGTGTTGTATTTTTTTCAAGGTATGTTTTGAAGAAAGGAAATCACTTCACATTGTTTTGTGGAAACAATTATTTTGGGTTTGTTTTGAAAAGAATCCGACCCATCATAATTGTGATGATGCTTTGCTAATGTTTATTTCCTATAAATCATTAGTTTTATTGGGAGCATGTGAAGAAAGACTGATAGAAGGAAAGGGGGCTGAAATATATGCTTCCAACCAGAAAAGAATCATATTCATATTTTTTTCAAACAATGATAAAAAAAATTATTCAGATTTTTTTTCAAAAAAATCAATAAATATGTGGTACTAATTGTTTTTTAAAACAATCATAAAACAATTGTATCCGGATTTAAAAGGCGGTGATGATGAAATTGGTACTGATGGAAATGTGATGCTAATAAAATTTGGTACCAATGAAAGGTTGTTTCTATGAAATTGGTACCAATGGAAATGTGAATTAGATAAAAAGTGGTTCCTATAAAAGGTGGTGTTGATGTAGAGGTAATGTTGATTGAATTGGTGGTGCTGATGGAAGAGGTGATGTTGATAGAAGATGAGACACCAATTGTTTTTTTAAACAATCGTATTCATGTATAAGAAAAGCAATGGGATGGTATTGATTGAGAATGAATAATTTTCATATTATAATTGATTGAATCTGGGTAAAACAGAAGCGGTGATACTGTTCAAAAAGAAATTGTATTTAGAATGCATTGTATTTTATCTTGGAAATTCACTGTTTTCAGTTTGTATCATATCTGGGTAGATCATCATTTTTATATTGTATTTGATCACACCCTGTGATCATAACCAGAATGATCATACCTAGTAATTGTAACCAATGATTGTATCCAGAATGATTGTAACCAGAATGATAATATCCATGATGATCATAACCAAAATGATTTTAACCAGAATGATTGTATCCAAGATGATTGTAACCAGAATGATTGTAACCAGAATAATCGTAACCTGATATGATCATATTCAGGATAATAGTATCTATACCATTTGTATTTAGAAAATATCATTCTTGGGTTGAGATGAAAAGAAAGAAACAGAAATTAATGGAAAGTTATAAAACTTTCCAATAAATGTCAGATGAGGATAAAGCTGATCCTCAATGAATTCAAAGTCCTGAAGGTGGTCATGATTCAAGCACAGATTTTTGAATTTGATGATGTGTTTTCTCAAGAGGTTCAAGAGAAAATAAAATAAAGTGGAGATATATTAATGAATTTTAAAGGGGTGATATTTATTTAAAAGAGTGACTGTATCTCAAGGGGAGAAGTGCATTTCTTCAAACACATTCAATTATTATGGTATCAAGAATTGTTTTGAAGAAATCAATATGAGAAAATATGATTCAGACCCAAGTATTGATAATCAATTGTAATCATATTGACATTTGAAATGGGATTCTGGAAAATAAGAGATGAAGATTTTAGAAGATTTGAGAAGAATCGAGAAGTGTTGAAAAAGTCATAATTGCATTGTGATTTCAGGATAAATTCATGTTGGGTGAATTTAAGTGAGTGGGAAAGTGTTTTAGGATTCCCACCTAAACATGTTTTGGGTCACCTATAAAAGGAATGAAGTACATTGTACTTGTGTGACTTGAGAAGAGAGAGAAGCTTTGGGTTTCTAGAGAGAAGAGGAGATCAATTCTGTTTGGATTGACAATTGTTTTGGGTGGTGCCGATTCATTCATATAATGTTTAGCATGAAAATTTAATTCAATAATTGAAGTTTTTCCTATTCTACTTTATTGTTTTCTATCTGAAAATAGGTCAGGGATATTTGTTTTGAAAGAATCGGATTGGGAGCTTTGTTTTGAACGAATCGGACTGGGGAGATTTGTTTTGAAAGAATCGGACTTGGAGGAATCGGACTCTGGGTTTCTTAAAAAAGTCCATGTAGTTCTTTACTTTCTTAAGGGTAAGTAATTGATAAATTGTATTACAATTTAATAAATTTTTTGAATTGAAAAGAATCACAGGTAACATGTGTTGTTAAAAAATAATTGTATTACTCTATTGTGCTAATTGGGTGCACACGTACTAGTGGGATTATTTCATTCTGCTGCATGAGTGAAAGGGTGAATCCTACTCATTATAATCCAAGGATTGGTTTCTAGTGGATTGTATGGTCTTGGATCATTTCCAAATCATACCAACGATGTAGCTATTCTTATTGAATAGTGAACCTTGTACATATTTATATTATGTTGGATGGTTGTTGATTTGTTTCTCAATAGGTAATTGAAATCCTTAACAGGAGGTGAGGGATGTTTTAATTTAAAAGAAACCTAAAAGAAAATGTGTATCACTAATTCAACCCCTCCCTCTCTTAGTGATATAGTACTCTGAATGGGAACTTTCAGATGAATGTCAAGATTTTGATTAAATATATTATATATAAATTTTACTAAGATACTTCACCAATATTTATTTGGTTAATTCATTTATTTTAGACACATTTTCGGGCATAAAAATAGTTTTCAAAAAAATATTTCCTTTATTTGTAAAAAGTTTTTATTTTCATTTATAATTAATTAGTCACCAAAGCATTCATTTTGTATACATGTGTAGACCATGTATATTCATAATTTAGTTTATCTTATACATACCCAATATTACAATGACTAGGTGATAAGTATCATATTAAAGAATAATATTTTAATATTATGTCACGTTTCATTTAAACTCGGTGTTTCTTGTAATGAAAAATACTGAAATAATTAAATATAACAGGAAAAAAATTAACAAAATATGTGGGTATTGTTGAGTCACTTTAGGAGAAAACTAGAATCGTAAGGATTAAAAATAACTCAACCAATTATGAAATAGGGTTGTAAATTATTTAGTTGCATCGGTTGGAAAACTATGATCCAATCATGCCACAAAATCTTTGATGGTGAAAGACCTAAGCCACATGGTTTTCCAGATCATGCAAGTTGATCATGCAACTCAATACCTCTTCTATTTACACTCTAAAACAAAACAAAACATCCCATGAAATCAAATTCATAATCAAAGGGGGTCAAAAAATCATCATTTCATATAAAAATTCATCAAAAAACCAAAACAAATTCTCAAATTCAAAATTTGAAACCCAAATTCTCCTGATATATTGAGTCTTGGGACAAAAAAGATCTAAATCGATTCTCACCATTATTACCTCTCAATACATTAAAACCTTATTATTCATTCTACCATGACACACACCAAATAATAATAGGTATACCTAGGAAACCTAGAATACCACCAAAGAACTTAGGCTTTGAATCCATTTTGTAATAAACCAACCCGAGATTCTATCCACATGGAACCTGGCCTAGATTTTTGCAAACCCAAAGGGTGTTCTCGATACCCATGGGATATAAAATAGTGATGGGGTATAATAAGAAACACCTTTGGTTACAATTTCACCCAAAAATTAGAAATAAAAGACAAGAAAACATCTTCCAAGGTTTGCCATGGACCGTCCTTACAATGAACATCCACATAGAAACAAGTATAAATAACCCTAAAAATAAACAAGCATGTCAAATGGGGAATAACTAATAACACTAATTCAAACCACTTCCATAAAAAAACACATCATACAAAGAGAAAAAAAATATAACACTACATAACTAGGTATAAAAAAAATAAAGTAAAACAGCTACAAATAAGGTCTCTTTGTCAGATAGAGTGATGACCAAAAATAAAACAAACTCTATCCAATACTAAAACCAACTCTATAAAGCCTCTTATTTCTCACTACCTCCAAACTCACCCAATGTATTCTATAATCATAAAACCCAATCCCGTATAAAAATCTATAACCTTTCATAAATTGGTGTGAGTTAAAAAACCCAATAGTTCACCACCTAATGAAACTATGCAATTCATTCCATAAATTAGTTCATAAATTCTAGTTTGAAAGTTTAACTAGAAAGTACTATTTTCAAACATAAACACATGAAAATCCAATTTCAAGTCTATAGACACCTTTAATAACTCCCCACCTTTGATACCTTAAAATAAAAAACAACCACATTGAAAATTCCTCACCATCCTAATCCATGTTAAAATCAAAAAACTCACTTTGAACCCCACTTTAGAATCCCAACACTAGAGTCTAATTTAAAAATGAATTTTCCAAATATCTATGTGAACCATTTAAATTGAATTGACCTAAAAACAACTGGTCAAGTATAAATAAAGTGGACACCACAATTCTAAATATCAATAATGTAGATATTAAAGATAAGGGTGAAAAAATAATACAATAAGATAAATTATTCGATCAATCACTAGATAGTTATCCCCTACATGAACCATAAATCAAGAAACTAGTGTGTCATGGGTTCTACACTGGTACTTAATGTGAGTCACATCTAATTTTTTTCAATTTCCCATGGAATAACTGTTGGTATATGTTGATTCCAAACTAATATCAATCTAATTATCCTACACATGCCTCATTGTAAATGGAACCCCATCTTATCCCTGGTGACTAACACAACTAGAATGAAACTAGTTATGTTAGAACCAACTAGTATAACATAAATATAGATCTCCCGCTTAGTACCCGAGCTCCCCATGACTAAAAGAAAGGTGTAGGTGAGTGAATATACAAGCCAAGATCAACACAAATGGTATATAAAATAACACTCCCTCAACTCCATAACCTACATAAATATTTTTCCCATTATAAATTATACATCCATGGAATAAAAAAACACATTACCTCAAAAGGGAGTGACAAGAATCCCATAGTGATTAACAACCCACACAAGGTGAAACAAATACCAAGGGGTAATCAAGAGGGTTTCACCAACTTTATAAAATACATGTTATAAAGTATAAATTGGTACTTTATTATAAAAATATATTCTATAATTTTATACCCTTTCCATTTCATAAATCACCACTTTAACATTCTTTATAAACCTTTTTAAACCAAACACACCATTTACTATTCAAATCCACCCATTATCAAAGGGGTTTCCCCCATTGAAATCTAAAATAATGAAAATGAATAAAATTTCCATCAAAAAAACATAAAGATTCATTAATGAATTTCCTAAATGGGCATGAACACACACTTAATCAAATAAACATTTGAAATTCAACAAAAATCCTTTTTAAAACCATTTTCAGGTTAACACCTCATAACAAAAAATACCTCATTAAAACATAGTCTTCGCTCTTTGAAAAAAAACAAGATTAAAATAAAACAAAAAACCAACAAAACCACTTTAAATACACTCATAGAAATTTCTCATATGCTTATCATATAAAAATATTCCATTTTTAATATGAAAACATGGAATTCAAAAGAAAAAACCATTTATTCCAATATCAAACTTCACAAAAATTATTTAGAAGCATAAAATGGATATAAAAAATATTCATAAATTCAATAAAGATATGTTTAAAAATATTAATAACACATTAAATTATAAAATGGAAAAAATTCATAGAAACACCTTCCTTAAAGATCTAGAAATTGAGTCAAAGAAAGTCAGATTATGTTGCCTTCAATGGTGGGAACCTAAAAAATGATGGAGATGGAATTTATAGACTATAAAGACCAAGAAACATTAATCTACCTAGAACCCAAAATTATTTAAATGTCCTCTAGGTTTTGCGATAGGAACTAAAACAAAGTTAAAAGTGAATAAAAATGAAAAAATGGGAGAAATATGGGATATTCACCTTAGAAATAAATTGAAAACTCGAAATAAGGTCCAATATCAAATATGGGTGATGGTTAGAGCTCCTATTTTGGATCCTAAGAGTCATATGAGTTTTATGGGAGAAGATAAGGGTGAATCACCTTTAATTATAAATGGTAATTGTGGTAAAAATTACTTTTTAAGTGATTCTTTGTAGGCTACATAGTTTTCCAAACTATGCATCATCTTTGTGGGAGTGACCTTACTCATATAACAAGGAACATGGTTCCCTAGGAATATCTACATAGTTTGAAAACCCGTATGGATACCATGAAAACCCAATTTTTCTTCTTGATGGCACCCACCGCATGGGCGTTGCATGGTTATTACTAACCAAGTGAGTAAACCATGAAACTCCTAGAATACTTCCAAAACACTAGATTTATAACCTAAAAATTACCAAGAATCAAGGTAACCCAATATGACATAAAATAATAAATAGTAAACACCATATTAACATTTTGGGGTCACAAGCAGTTTATTTAAGTATGGGAGAATTTGACATCCTTTGATTTCAATAAGTAATAATCCTTTAAATAAATATTGTACCTAATAGATTATTTCACATGAAACCTCAAACTAAAATGATTTACGACATATTAAATGATTATTATTCGGAAAATTATACGAAGAATAAAACCTCTAGTAAATAAAATGATAGCGACCAATTAAAAATTCTTATATTAAGAGGGAAAATAATTAATTTGATTAAATTTTAAATGGAATTGTTTTTTGAAGAAATTTTTTTAAAGTGTTGTATGTTTTATCCTAAAAATTAAATTGATCAACTTTAAAAGATAATTATGATAATATTTAATAATTATATTCATTAACTAAAATATTAATATTCATTTATTTATCAATTTATATGAAATAATATTAAGAGGCACATAAATTATAAAACGTTAAGTTTAAAAAAAGAAGTTTTTATTTAAATATTATATTTTCAATTAAAAGATAAATTTAATAAATTTTGAATTTTAATATGATAAAATGATAATATTATTTTAATTATGAAATTCAAAATTATCTTTGGGTGAATTTTTGATATTTTTTTGAAAAGGCTAATTTTTAGGTGAATATTTAAAATATCATTTTTACAAATACTTCCACGTTTAAGATATCATCATGATAAAATAATGACTTAAAATATTTTGAAACATTGCATATAAACTAATTATATATTTATAAAGTTAAATAGATCACTTAAAAATATTATTTTCAATTAGTAAAATCTATGTTTTACAATTGAGAACCTAAGTAATGTTTTATTCTAATAAAAGAACTATTTTTTATTCTTTTATTTAAATAATTATTTACAAGGATATATTATATTTTGGATTGGTTTTTAACTAAAATAAATTTAAATTATTTATTAATAAACCAATAAGTTTCACGGGGGTTAATTCTATACATAATTTTAGTGTAAAATCATTTTTATGCTTAAAATAAAATTTTTCTAAATACTATTTTTCATTGTGTTTTATGTAATTATATTAAAAGTAATTTTTACTAATTATGGAAATTTAATATTTTACAATTAATTACATAATTATAATCACAATGTTGAAATTAGTAAATAATTCCATTTTTATTTTTTTTCATATAAATATGTTATTGAGTTAGAAAGGGAGTTACCATGATAAAAGTAAAATGAGGTAAAAATACATAAATTAAGTGGTAAAGGCTTAAAATATCATAAAACATCATATTTAAATTGTTTTTTGAGTTATTTTTCAACCTCACCTAATAATTAATTATTTAAATATAAATTTATGTGATGTATTACTTATTAATGATATTCCTTTTAATATTAAAATATTATATTTTCAAGAGTGTCACTCCTCTCAATTATAAAAGTATCCCCTCATCCTCTCACTTCTACAAACACTTTGAGAACCTTATCATAACAAATATCAACCCAAATAAATTCCTATAATCCTTAAACATATCACAGAAATTCTTTTCTTCTAAAAATACCAATATATTAGGGATTAAGGTGTTTATCAATGGAGGTTATCCAATGATTAGGTATTTGATCTAAAAAAATACTTTAATGTTTCTTCCTTCATAAAACTTCTCCAAGTCTTTTATAACCATAGTAACATAATAAAATTATTATAATTATCTTACTCAAAATATATTATTTTTATGGGCATTAATTTACTACCTTATTTTAATCCATTGAAAAATGAAAATGTTATCTGTAAAGAACCGACACGAGTTATTATAGTACCCCTTATTTCGGGTACATAACCCCTTTTCCACAGGTTTTTTAATTGGTGGGTCTTTAATAAAGGGTTTCTATAAAATTGAGAGTTTCCATAAAATAGAGAGTTTCCATAATGTTGTGTGTTTCCATAATGTTGGTTGTTTCCTTAAACTGGGTTGTTTCCATAAAGTTGGGTGTTTCTATAAAGTTGGTTGTTTCTATAAAGTGGGGTGTTTCCATAAACTGGGATGTTTCCATAAAAAATGTGTTTCCATAAAAAGGGTAAAGGTGAAGTATGGGAGAGTTTGGTGGATTTATAAGGAGTTTTGGGACCAAAAGTAAGGTCGCACGATCCATACACGATTGGCCCAAACCGTGTGGTCAAACCTTGCGTAGAGGTCAAATCTAGATCCTATTTTCTAGGAGCTTGCTATTTTTTTCTTTATATATTTTTTTTGCTTCAAAATGCCACTATTTGGATACTACTCTCCCTAGACGGATGGAAAACCATCCCCCCATGATATTTAGCCAACCCAAAGCCTTCCCTTGGTGATTTCAAGTCCGATTCTTGAGGTATGTCACCATTCTTTTCGGATTCGTCATATTTTCTTAGATATACTTCTATGATCTCCATTATTTTTAGATATGAACATATAGTGGTTATATCTACATTTTTTATACCAAATAATTCAATTTTGAGTCATCGTCTTTCTAGGATAAGAGAACTAAGGTCGTTCTTGGAGAATCGGCCCGCTTTCTTGTGTGTTCTTCGTCTATTATCAAAGTTTCAACAAAACCATCGAGGTATGTGGCTTCTCTGTTGACTCCTCGTGATAGAATTTACTTTCATATATTAAAATTGGTTTATTTATTGTGAAATTCATGGAAAATATTCATTTGTGGTAATTTATGGTTTTTTTGAAATTGGGTGATCTTGGTGAATAGTTGTGAAAAAGTGGGTTTAGTTTCATGAATTTAAAATTATGATTTTAAATTTTGGATTTTTTGGAATTTCTAAATGGTTTATAAAAAGATATTTTCAATATAAATGGTTTTCAATAAAAATTTAGTTTTATTGAAATGGTTTGGAATTTAAATGGTTTGGAATTGTAATGGTTTTGACAGAAATGGTTTTCAATAAAAAGGTGTTTTTATTGAAAGGGTTGTTTTGGCATGATCGTTGGAAATATGTGGTGTGTCTTCATGTTTCATATATAGGATTGGTAGAAAAATGACCTTGTTCTTCGTTCCAAATATTTAATGGAACATGGGAATTTCATACACAGGTCTTGGTTAAAATTTGACCTTTACTTGGTATTAAAGGATTAATGGAACATGGGAAATAATTACCTTGTGAAAACATGGTAGATCGATGAGAACCTTCTCATGAGTATTGAACTATCATAACATATAATTCGTGGTTGGTTTCATGGGTTTGAGGAATTTTTGGGTTTGCTGAAAAAGTTATATTGTGAAATGGTTGTAAGGATTGTTTAGTTATTTTTCTGGAAAATATCTTGCTGGGAAAATTGGTTTCAATTGCACTTTTATGTTTTTGGAAATGAATGGTTTTGTAAACTTGTTTATATTTAGTTATAAACTATTTTTTAGAAATTGTATTTAATAAAATATTTTATATAATTTTTTCTAACTCTTATATCCTAGTGTCCTGAGAAGGTAAGTCATTGGGGAAAACCTACTGAGTTGTATACTCACCCCTGCTTTGGCACATTAGTGGTTTTGCAGAAGCTATCTTCCAAGACAAGGGAAAAGGTAATTTTTCACACATGTTTAGCACTACCTTGTGATGTTTGGGTTGTTTGGATATTTTGGATCTTGGAGCTTGTGGAGCATGGAGTCTTGAGGTCTTTGGAGATTCCTGTGTATTTTATCTGTTGTGTACTTTTATACTTGTTTATTCTTTCGTTGTTTCTTACATTGATGTGGTTGTGAGATACATGAAGTTGTTGAGTTGTCTTTCAATTTTTCATGCATCATATAGTGAATTTTTGGTTATGGTTGGTAGGTTTATTTGTTTATTTCATAAAGGGTAAATCGTCCCCCACATGTATTTGAAACCCTTTGATATTTATTAACAGCCTTTTGTGTCTTGAGAATGTCACTTAAGGCCTAGTAATGATTCATTGTACTCTCAATCCAATGATAATTGGCGGGTCAATACAAATGGTATCAGTTTGTTCGGTTCTTTCCTAACAAGTAGTCATTGATGTTCCTAGTTTTGGAGATAAATCCTTTCTTGTATGTTCCATAGGTGGGAATCTTATAAAGGATTATGATTTTAGGAACATTAAATGTATAGCATAAAAGGACATAGCTAACCCTTTTATACTGAACTTAAATTTACCAGGGATTTGGGTAAATAAGTGTTTGGAGACACTTCTAGAATTTTGATATCTCATTTTCATGGGTTTCTCCAATGAGACAAGCAGGACATGAATTGTAGAGAAATGACTTCCCACTAAGAGTGCATACATCATTTTGAGGAATGATTAATGTTGTGAAAAAAAGGGTTAATTTTTTAAAAAGCATAGAATTGTATTTCATATGAATGATTTTGAAAAACAAATGCTTATCGTAATTTAAAAATAGTTTATTTTTCAAAAGTGTGTGATGTGTTTTCAAAAATGGTTGAACATGGAAAAAAGGTTGTTTTAAAAACAATATTGTGATAGTTGAGGTGATATAATTTGAAATTCTATTCCAACAGTTGCTAGAGAGTGAGATTAATGGAGTTTTTTGTTAGTTTAGAAAATGGCACCTGGTAGGCGTTGTTGAAAACAACCAGAAAAAGGTGCAGAGAATGTGGTTTCACCTAAACCACGTGTGAACCAAGAGCAGGTTCATAGTATTGTCTAATCTTTTCAAGCTATGGACACATGTAACTAGAGTAATGAGCCATGACTTGTGGATCAAACCATCCAGTTCATGAAGCAGAATCCACCTAATTTCTAGGGTGATTCTGAACCCGAGAAGGCGTAGGTGCGGCTATGTAAGATGAATCATATCTTCGGCTTCATCGACACACTAGTAGAGTTAAAGGTCAAACTGGTGACATATATTCTTTAGAATCTTGCACATTAGTGGTAGGATTTAGTGGTGCCAACTAAATTGGATGAAGGACCTACATGGGAGGATTTTGAGGAATTGTTCAGCAAACAATTCTATCCTCACACATTCAAGATCTAGAAAAATATTGACTTCTTCATCCTGAAACAAGAGAGTCTCTCTGTCCCAGAGTATGCGGCTAAGTTCATGAACTTAGTACGCCTTGCACCAGAATTTGCGGCAAGTGCATCTTTGAAGTCACGCATCATCAAACCATGGGCTATGATAGGATATTTGATCAAATATTGTAGTACTTTCTATTATAAATTATACAGAGATGATTAAATGAGTGACTATGGATGAATGTGATATCTCGGGATCTATGGGGGGGAGGCATGATGATACCTATAGGAAATAGTGGGAACTCAACCACTGGGAAAAATCAGAAAAGGGACACCTATTTTCTAGGTGCAAGTGGAAATCACAACTAGACGTCTGGATCAGTAAACCTACCTACACTGCCCCAGAGCAAAGGAGGTTGTTTTCAATGTGGTTCTCTTTACCACATAAAGCAATATTGTACGACAAAATCAAGATCATGTCATAATTGCATAAGATGGGACATCTTCAGCGCTATTGTTGCAGTGCTCCAAGGTCAGGTGCTCGAGACACTTCTTAGGTGTCGCAAGCATCATATGATTCGACTGGAAGAGGACAGTAGAATCAGTCTCATCAGAAGAGCAGATCTATCCATGGTAATTCTAGAAATACCATGACTCCTCAACCAGGGCGACCTTAGTAAGGAAACAAGGAGAACATTGTAGTGATGAAACAATTGTATGGAGCTGATAAGACGATTGGTGATGATCAGGCTTGACCATCTATAGTGAGAGGTATGATTCTTTTGAATTCTACCTTTATACAAGTTTTGTTTCATACTGGTGCATCGAATTCCTTCATTGCTTCTCATGATGTTGACTTTCTATTTTTAAAACTAAAAATGATGCCTTCTGTTTTAAAACATCAAACTATTCTAGGTGAAAGAGAATGTCAAGCCATTGTGTGTAGAGCATGTGTTATAACTGTTGATGGAGCTGAGCTAAAATTGGACTTCTCAATGTTGGATATGGATGTATATGATTTAATCCCGGGTATGGATTAGGTGACAATGATCAAGGCTCAAATCGACTATTATAGGAGAATAGTTGGTTTCTTGACTGGGGATGACTTCGAGCATCTCTTTATAAGAGAGGGTATTGTAAAGAAGGGTACAAATAGCTTGATGGAACCAACTGATGGAATGATCTCTTACCAATTGGTGGTGTTGACTATGGCATCAATTGAAGAGATCGAGGAAAATAGTTTTTCAGCTATTGTGGATCAATTTTGAGAGTCTTTCCCAAGAACTTATTAGGGTTACCACCTCTAATGTAAGTGGAGTTTATGATTGATCTCCTTCTGGGGACTAGTCATATTTCCCTTTTGTTTTATAGGATGTAACAAATAGATTTACATGAATTGAAAGTGAAACTAGAGGAGGTGGAAATCAAGGGTTTCCTTCGACCAAGTACGTATCCATGGGCAGCACCGGTTTTGTTCGTGAAGAATGCATATAGAAATATTCATCTTTGTATTGATTATTGTAATCATAACCAAGTTATGATGAGGAACATATATACACTTCCACGTATTGATGATCAATTCTATCAATTAAGTGGAGCTCAGTGGTTCTCCAAGATTGACTTACGATCAGGATATTTCCAATTGAGAGTTCGGGAAGAGGATATTCCAAAGATAGCTTTCCGATGTAGAAATGGCCACTATGAATATATATTCATGACTTTTGGTCTAATGAATTCACCATAGGTCTTCATGGAATTGATGAATTAGATGTTTCAAAAATATCTAGATTATTTTTTTGTGGTGTTTTAGATGACATTTTGGTCTATCCAAAGACAAGGTCTGATCAGGAGGTGCACCTCAAAACAGTGTTATAAGTCTTGAGAGATCATTTTTTGTATGAAAAATTATCAAAGTTTGCTTTTTGAATAGAATAATTACATTTTCTTGGCCATGTAATTTTTGAAAAAGGAATTTCTGTTGATCCTGAAAAGATAGAAGTCGTTATGTCTTGGCAACCATCGAAGAATTGTTTTTCAAAATGCGAAGTTTTCATGGTCTAGCTAGTTACTGCCAATGCTTTGTACATGATTTATCATGACTAGATTCACCAATGAAAGCTCTGACAAAGGATAATTCTCTATTCCGATGGACAAAGGAATGTCATAATGCTTTACAGGAACTGAAACTTCGGCTTACATCAGCACCTATCTTGATCTTTCCAGAATCAATACAGTGGTATGTGGTTTATTTTGATACTTCATGATCAGGGTTGGGTTGTGTTCTCATGAAAATAGATCATCTGGTTACTTATGGTTCAAGTCAGTTGAGGTTTCAGGAGAAGAATTTCCCGAAACATGATGGAGACATTATCTCTTTGGTGAGAAATTTACTATGTTTATGGATCACAAAAGCTTGAAACACATTTTATCACATCGATATTTGAATCTGAGTAAAATTAGATGGTCGGAGTATTTCCAAATGTTTAACTTTGACTTGATGTACACACTGGGGAAAGTAAATTCGGTGGTGGATGCATTGATCTAAAATTCATATGCTCAGTTGGTGAAAGAAGCTTCAGATAAATGGTAGTTAATGTCGGTCATAGACAATATGCATGTGGAATATGAATACTAAGGTGATTTTGTGGTTTTCTTTTCATCTATGATTGTTCCTAATTTAGTAAAAATGATCAAATAGGAAGAAACATCTGATGCAGAATGTATGGTTGTAAGTTCAAAACTTAATGGTGGGGAGACCATTGAGCGCTGGAAACTTGATGGGGGTTTAGTTTTCTGTTTCAGAGATTGGATATTTGTACCTATGGTTTTTCAATAACAAGACCTTCATTTTACCACTATTCAAGATGGGTTGTACATCTAGGTACACAAAATATGTATAAGGAGTTGAAGGCGTAGTTTTGGTAGAGCGGCATGAAAAGGATGGTGGTCGAGTTCAGCTCGTGATGATTAACTTTTCAGCAGGTTAAAGCATATAATTAGAGACTATATGGTATGTTACAATATTTTCCCATGCCAGGGTAGAAATGGGATCAGATATAAATGGATTTTGTTATAGGTCTTCCAAGAACGGTCTAGAAACATGATGCCATTTGGGTGATAGTGGATCGTCTAACCAAGTCGGACCATTTCATAAATATTCGTGAAACTCATACAGTAAGGTATATTTCAAAAATATATATCTGAGAAGTGGTAAAGAGGCATGGTGTACCAGTGTCAATAATCTTCAATAGAGATTTGAGGTTCACGTCTCGTTTCTGGAAATCCTTATAGCAAGCCCTTGGTACCCAGTTGACTATGACCATGGCGTATCATCCTCAGATGGATGGGAAATCCGAGTGGACGATACAAATGATGGATGGAATGTTTTGGGCATGTGTAATGGATATTGTTGGCTCATGGGAGGTGCATATACACTTAGTGGAGTTCTCATATAAAAATAGATATCAATCCTTGATACACAATGCTCCATTTGAAGAATTGTATGGGAATCCTTGTCATTCTCCACTATGCTGGGTGGAAATGGGCGAAAATTTACTAGTTGGGTCAAGCCTTATCTAAGAAAAAAAGAGAAGATCTGGATGATTAGAAAGAGGATGGAGACATCTTAGAGTCATCATAAATCTTATTCAAATCACCATTGAAGACCGTTGTTGTTCACTATGGGTGATCATGTATTCTAGAGGATCTCTCCAAGGCTTGGACATCATCACTTCGGGAAGCAGGGAAAGATATCTTCTAGATACTTTGGCCCTTTTGAGATCCTTAAATGTGTTAGAGAGGTGGCATATCGGTTGGCATTACCACCACGGTTTAGTTCGGTGCATAATGTGTTTCATGTATCCCAGTTGAAAAAGTATCACCCTGATCCTGACCATGTGATCAGATGGCATCACGTTGAGCTAGAATTGGATGCATCACTGATACATATCCCTGTGTGAATCATGGATAGAAAAGATAAAGTCTTGCATTGGAAAAGCATCGGCCTAGTGCATGTTTTATGGAAACAGGGTCAGATTCAAGAAGAGACTAGGGAACATGAGAAGGAAATGAAAGGCCAGGGGCTGGAACTCTTTTTGGCTAGAGAGGGTTTTCTAATTTCTGAGGATGGAAATTACAATGCTGGGGATAATGTAGTACCCCCGTTTTTGGGTACATAAACCCTTTCATCGCGTTTTTTTAATTGTTCTGTCCTTAATAGAGAGTTTCCATAAAATACAGAGTTTCCATAAAATAGAGAGTTTCCCTAAAGTTGTGTGTTTCAATAATGTTGGTTATTTCCCTAAAGTGGGTTGTTCCAATAAAGTGGGGTGTTTTCATAAAGTGGGTTGTTTCCATAAAGTGGGTGCTTTTATAAAGTGGGGTTTTTCCATAAATTGGGGTTCTTCTGGTATTATCATCCAACCTAAATATAAGGTTGAATAATTATTTAGTGTCTTAAATCTAAGTCTCATATGGTATTTATACATAAGAGACTTTAGTATTTATGAGGAGACTGTGAATTGTGAAATCATTGTTGAAATGAAGTTTGGAGTGTAGTATCAATCTCAAGGTTTTGACAAGAAAAAGAAGATGGGTTTCAAAGGAAAATATAAAAACAATAGAGAGATGAATATGAGCTTTCCTTTATTCTCTAAGTGAGGTAATAATTATGGAGGGTATTATATTAAGCGGTATAATAAATATTTTAAGTATCTAAGGGAATTTCATCGGGCATTTTATTGAAAAAGTGGTGGGAATAAGGTAGCTAACAATGTGAATAGAGAGAAGGCCACAAAGAATTCACCTCCCCCACTATAGTGCTTCATTTGTAAGGAGAATGGGAATTATGCTAACCAGTGCCCAAACCATATGGTTGATGATGATGATCGATATTAGCAACCTCTTAAGCCAAGGGACTAGTGGAAATAACATGTGATAATTGTTTCTGATGAGGGGGTGTGATAATGATGTGGTGAAAGGTATACATTCTATTCACTATAGAACTGCTAATGTCTTATTTGAATCCAGATCAACCCACTCTATCACATATAAATAATTTGATAAGAGTGTTAATATTTCACCAATATGGTTATATATAGAATTATTAGTGAAAACCCCTAATGGTATGATGATTTCATCTCAATTCTATGATTCCTCTTCAGTTGGAGTTGGTGGGAATGTTGTTCCTACATATATTTTCATTATTCCTCTAGTTTAATTCTATGTAATCGTAGGCATTTAATGGATTTATTTTTATAAATCCCACATCAATTTCCAAGTAAGAGAAGTTACATTTGATATTTCAAACCATCATATGATCATTTATTAATTTAACGATAAGTATGAACTTCCTATTGATATTACATCTATTATATGGGTATTAACTCCCATCTAGAAGGAATTTTTTTATAAAATGGATAGGGAGAAACTCGACATTGATTATATGTCGATTGTTTGGAAGTATTTGGATGTACTTTAAAAAGAGTTTTCTAGCCTTCCACTAAACTTTGAGGTTGAGTTCTCAATTAAATTCATACATAGTTTCACACAAATTTAAAATAATCCCTATAGAATGGCCTTATTTTACTTATAATAATTTAAGAATAAAATATAAGAAAAACTTTATAAGGGATTCATTCGGCCAAGTGTTTCACCTGGGGGTGCACCTGTTATTTTTTGTGAAAAAGAAAGATGGATCGATGCAACTATTCATTGATTATCCGGAGTTGAACAAGATCACAATCAAGTACAGGTGTCATATTCTCTATATTGATGACTAATCAAATGAATGGATCTCAATAATTTTCTAATGTTGATCTTCATTCTAGATATCATCAATTAAGGTTCAAAAATAAGGATATACCTAATTCTATATTTTATATAAGGTATGGATTCTATGAATATATAGTGAGTCATTTTGGTCTTATCAATGCCCCTGATATCTTCATGGATTTCATCAATAGAGTCTGTAGAGATTACCTTGATCATTTTTTGGTAGTATTTATAAATGATATTCTTATCTATTTAAAGAGAAAGTAATCTAATTAAGACCACTTGATAATTTTACTAAATACCCTAAAGAAGGAAAAAATGTATGAAAATTTTACAAAGAGTGACTTTTAGATGAAAAATGTTTCATTTTTGGGTAATATAATTTCAAGAGAGGGTATAGCATTAGATCTATAAAATATAGAGGCTATTTAATGTTGTCCTGGACCAACCATGGTGACTAAGAACCATAGTTTTCATAGTTTATCTATATAATATCGAAGGTTTGTGGAGAATTTCTCATGACTATCCAATTATTTTACCCACTTAACTAATAAGGGTGCCAAGTTACCCTGGATTAATGATTGTGGGGAAAATTTCAAGGAACATAAGAGAAGGTTATTTAGCACACCTGTGCTTAAATGACAATGTAATGGAGAAGTATTTGTAATTTATATTGATGCATCCAAGAATATATATATATATATATATATATATATATATTCTTATACATAATGACATGGTTATAGCTTATGCCTCCTGATAATTGAAGATTTATAAGAAAAATTACCAAACTCATGATTTGGAGTTAGTTGAGGTAATTTTGGAATTAAAGATATGGAGGTGTTATCATTACGAATAAAATTTTGAAATATATAATCATTATATAAGTTTGAAGTTTATATTCACACAGAAGGAGTTAAACATGAGCCAAAGAAGATGGTTAAATATGATAAAGGATTATGAATACTCAATACACTACCAACTTGGAAAAGTGGACAAGGTGGACGATGCTTTGAGTGAAAAGGATCATGTTATCATATCTCTGATGAGGTTCACAAAAGATCTAATATTTCTATATTTACAAAGGATAGACCTATAAATCCTAAAGGAAGGGAGAAATATTATCTTTATTAATTGAATTTTGAACCCTCCATCCATGTAAATATTAAAGATGTTCAGAAGGAAGATGTAGAACTGTAGTAGAAGGTTATAAATGTTCTTTAGTTTAAACTTGATCAGGATTTAATTATAAGGCTCATGAACCATTTATGTGTTCTGTCCATACAAGTTTTAAAGAAGGATCTATTAGAGGAATCTTAGTGAACTTCATTCTCTATTCATCCTAGAAGTATTAATATGTATATATATTTGAAATAATACTTTTGGTGGGATGGTATGAAGAGGTATATAATTGAGTTTGTATCTTGATGGTTGGTATTCCATCAAGTTAAGGCTGCAATTCAAAATCCTTAAGGAATGATACGTCCATTACCAATACCATAATAGAAATGGGAGAACATCACTATGTATTTTTTTGTTAGAATCCCCAAAAACTCTAAATGGCATAATTCTATATGAGTGGTATTAGATCTCGTTAAAAATTCAAAATACATTAATGCTATCATAGAAGACTTCTCTCTGGATCATCTTGCCAACATATACATTAAGAAAGTAGTAAGCCTGAGTAGAATACCACATTCTATTATATTGTATCAGGATATGAGGCTTAAATCAATGTTATATTGAATTATTCAGCAAGCCCTTGTTATGGAATTAAGTTTTATCATTTCTTATCATATTTAGATGGTGGTTATTCTGAAATAACAATTCAAAATCTAGAGGATATGTTGATATCTTGTTTGTTGTACTTCAAAGATGGTTGGGATCAACACCTTACTCTAGTTCATTTTTCTTAGAACAATGGGTTTCACTCGAGCATTCATATGGCTCCTTATAAAACCCTCAATGTAATGAAATGTATAGATCCAACAAGCTGGAATGAATTTGGAGAAGGAAATATATCAAGACCTGTGATAGCTGAAAAAAATATTATTTTCTAAAAAAGAACTATTTTAAATTTCATCCTATAAACAATAATAAAATTTATTTTTTAAACTTTTAGAAATTAAATTTTATAAAATAAAAATCATATTTTAATTTATAATTTCCAAATTATCTTAGGGTGAAACTTTGGGTTTTTTTAAATAATTAATTTTTAGATGAATAATGACAAATACTGAATTTTAATTGAAATCATCTTTTTTATTTAATTTATTTATATAGTTTAATTATTTTATAATTTGTTTTTTAAGTATAATTAGATAATTTATATTTAAATTAATCCAATTTAGTTCATTGGAACCAATTTCACATTGAAAATGTATATAAAGACACTACAACTTTTTAACTTTTTCACATTAAAAACCAGTTGTCTCATCTCATATGTGGCATTAATTTTAAATTAATTTTTAAAAATATTCTGATTTAAATATAGAAAAATTGATTCTATATTTTTAAACATCATTATTCAAAATCCATAATAAGTCCAACTTAATTTTTTCAAAAAACCATAGTGAAAGAAATTAAAATTAATCGCAATGATTAAGGTAAAAACGATTTTACTTCATGGATAACCATTAAGATTAAAAGGATAAATGACCTAGAAACACGTAAAAAATACATTTTTTATACATATTTCGACAATTTACCCTATTTTATGGAAAATGGACCATTATTGGAGGAATATTATATAATTGAAACCTCTCACTAGTGTTTACCTTTTTATATTTACCTGAATGACACTCTGCCTCCACTATAAAAAGGTCAATCACCCCCTCAGTTATTCACACCTATAAAGCCCTTTGGCTCACAAAAACCTGATTCAAATAACCTAAAAACATCTCTCCTCACATCCCAGAATCCTGAATTTGGGATTAAATCCAACCAAGTAATCCCTTGGTAAAAATAAAAAGGAGTTACCCAAATAAGAGGTAACATTCTTCTAAAAGAACTTTTGTTTTATATCTTTCTCTACCACCTAAATTATTACTATTTGAGGATTTTATAATAATATAAGTATAATAAATATAATTATATATTATTAGGTTAATTTTAAAACCTAAACTCACACATTTTTCTTTCAAATGGGTTACGTAATCATCATTCATGTATATGACACACTACTGCCTCGTGAACCGATATCATTTGTTCTTCCATTACCACTACTCAAGGTTAGGATTAATGATGGACTAACTATTTTTGTATGATATATATGATATTTATAATTTCTTTGTTCTTATGAATTATTATATAACACACACCTTTACGATTTCCATTTTGTGGGAATATGATAACATCATTTGTGGATTTGTGGAATATCATCTCTTCGAAGCGATTTGATTCATTTCGAATTTACACGGAATGCAATAAAGATGGGTTTAATAAACATATTTGTTATATATGAAATAATAATTCTAATTTAATTTTAATATATAAATATATATATAAATATATCATTTAATTTTCTTTCTTTCAATATAATAAGAAAATAGAAACATCGTTCATGCGTACGTACAGCCTGCCATCTCCATGTGCGGTGTATTTCATTTCTTAATTATATATTTTTTTAGAATGTTATAAAAACATATGTACTATATATATATATATAAATATATTTCATTTTATAAATTATTTAAATAATTAAATCCTGATCTAATTAAGAGGACCATGAATAAAAAGACAAAACATGTACGAAAAACAAACCAGTTATTACCCAAAACATATCTTTAACATGGAATTGTAAAAAAATGGAGTGAATAAAAAAATAAGTAAATAATATATGGTATGATATAATTGCATATATCTATATAATATTTTTATAATAAACTTATATTTCTTATTCTTTATGTTGAATGATTATGATGAATGTAAAGACATAAGGTGAGGGGATTTCTAGTCTCACTCTTATTTATGTGAGACTAATGCCTTATTCTCAACTCCTTTTTTTGGTGTATATAATTCCCACAAATGTATTATATTATTCTTATAATTATTTTATGGGTATTTACCTACCCATTTTATTATCTCTTTTTCATGGTTTTTTGTGATTCAAAATTTATCAAAACGGTGTGGTAGTTTTTCTCAATTTTCTATCTTTGCGACCCATGTTTTTTTATGCACCTATATTCATTTACAAGGTGTATATACATCCATTTGAAATGATATATCACAAACATACTTATTTTCAGGACATTTTAATCTTCAATTAATGTTATTCTTTTAAGGTTATTTTGATTCAAAGTCACTAAAGTGGTAAGTGTTTACTACCACCATCTCATCATTTATCGACATTGTTTATGATTATGCTTCCATTGATGAAATATTATGATCCATATCTCAAGAATTATCATGATTTTTCTTTTAATATGGTTTTTCATGAAATATTCATGTATTGGTACCATTTTTTCACTCATTAGTGCTTAGTATAATTGAGAATGTTTTTTTAAGAATATCTAACTTTATTTCTCTCTTTGGTCGGAAATAAGTTTTATTCAAAAGCCATGTTTTAAGATTTATTTTCAGAAATGTTTTTAATTTTTTTTTAATATAATTTTAAAGGAAAAATGATTTAATTTCTTTTAGGTTTTATAAAAGTATTAGAAATGGTTTTCAAATCTTACATTATAATTTTTCAAAGTTATTTTCAAAGAATAGTGTTTTTAAATTGTTTTATTTTTTAAAAGTCATTTTTTCAAGAAGAAGGGATATTTTCCACAAGAAGTGTTCTTAAAACATATTTCAAAATTATTTTTCATATAAGATGACATTTTTTATGTTACTTATGTCTCACTTGGGTTATGATCAAAAGATACCATTCTTATTCTTTCTCTGAATGGTTATTCTTTTGATGAAATGATGTTTATAAAACTAATTTATCTTCCATAGATTATTCTATGATAAATACATAAAAAACCTTCTTTTTATCATGGGTTATTATGGAATTAAATTATTGTAAAACCTCTCTATTTTCAATAGGTTGTGATATTATGACATTTTTATGATACCCGGTATATTTCATGGGGTATGGTATAATAAAATTTTAGGATATTGTGGCATGTGTATATTTGATTTCATTATGAGATAGGTGGGACCTATATCTCCCCCAAATTAATTGGGTAACTATTTATATATCTTGAGATAGAAAAAGTTGGAATTAGGAGTGAACTCGGTTCAGTAAAAGAATTTTCAGATAATACGATCTTGGGAGCAAACCGTGACTACTAAGATGGTTTGGACATGGAACCCATTTCAATAATATGTCCTTGGAAATTTTCCTTGACTACTATGGAAACATTTTATATACTTATGTTTCTGCCATAATTTCATGTCGTATTCCTATGTTATGTTTTCTTAGCTTATTCTCTTGATTCCCTTATGATTCTTGTATATGGAACTTCCAATATTTATGTCATGGTTTTTTATTATGATCTTTGATATGAAGGGTGTAGTCTTATAATGTTATGATCATGTACTCATACCCTTATTCTCATGATTTTCTTCAACTAAATAGGGATTCCATCTAACCCGACATCCAACCCAATTCAAGATATGGATTGAATGATGTTCCCAATCCCCATGGGATTGAAACTATTGTTGGGCATCAAAATAATACAATGGGAACAATTTATCCCAAATAAAAACCAAGTTTAAATAAACCGAGGAGCGATCACAATAATAACCAATAATAACTAAATATCAATAAATAAAAAACTAAGTACTTATAAAAAAATTTCTTAACAAAAAAATACTAAAAAAAACTGATACCAAACCATGAAACCCTATCTCCATGTGACCTATGGGTCACCTCTAACAATAAGACAAACCGACTCCAAATTAAAATCGAACCAGAAACCTGCAACATGAAAAAAAAAACTTGGGTCTATCGATACTGGGTGGGACAAGTAGGGTTTGAAATTAAACAGCTTAATAGGTGTTATGACCAAAAGGGGCCTATATACCCTGAGAGAGTGGTGAATCAGGGTATAGATATTCTTTTTCAAGATTCTTCATGCCCAACTAGATTTTGACCTCTCTATTATTAGGTTCACTTTGTTTTCACTTCTGTGTTTATGATGATCACTTATCTTTGTCTTTATCTAATTATGATGCTTTAAATGCGATGAAGGGAAGCAAGAAGGCAGACATAGTGATTTTTACTTGGTTCACCCTCACTGGGCTACGTCCAAGGAGGATACAACGATGGTGTGCCGTAGTACCAAATCCACTAAAGATCACTGCCAATAATGTTCGGGCTAGATCACTTTTATGCCCATACTCACTACCTTTACAATGTTTAGGGTCAGCTCACTACTTTCCCAAGGGTCGCTCCATGTTTCTCTCTCATTGGCTCACTACCGGTAGGAAGGATTACCTTCTTTTTATTTTTTTCTCAATGAACTTAAAAGGGATCCACTCACAGTTTATAGAAATGTAGGTCTCTTTGTAACCACTAATGAATGCATCATCCACTGTATGTAGATGCTATATTGAATTCTAAAGTCCATCCACTGATGAATACCCATTTTCCCCTAAACACTGGGCAACAACCTTTGGAAATTACCTTCGCAAAGCACCCTACTTCGTGAAGCTCCCAATTTCACAAAGCTCAAACAAGCCTTCGTGAAGCTCCTGCATTTTTGTAAAGGTCGCATCTTTGCAGAGCTCAAGCCATCACGGAGTTCAAGTTGTCTCAGAGCGACTTCCCTCATGAAGCTCACTTATCCAACGCAGAGCACACAAATTTCATGGGGCCATAATAGCCGCTGTGAAGCTCTTCTTTTGCGAAGCACACTACCTTCATGAACCACCTTCATGATCCAAGAGAAAAAGATTTTATTCAAAAACTCCCTACTTATCTCAAGGGGTCCGAGGCCTATTTATAGGAGATTCCACTAACCCTCGAACCTTCTGCGCGAAGTCAGCGGCATGTCATCATAAATCGCAAAGATTTGAAATTTCTGCCAAAATTTTCTCAATATCATGAAGCACCATGGAAATTTTGGGATCGTGAATCCCATAGTAATCGCAGAACATTC
The DNA here is from genome assembly GCA_963277665.1 of Viscum album. Classification (NCBI taxonomy): domain Eukaryota; kingdom Viridiplantae; phylum Streptophyta; class Magnoliopsida; order Santalales; family Viscaceae; genus Viscum; species Viscum album. Next base: position 593,035,340 of record OY728159.1, on the reverse strand, counting down.
CATAAATTACTTCGTTCCACCTCTGCTATGCTCCCTCACATTTCCCTTCAACAATGTCGTTCACGAAGCTTGTCGTAATCACAAAGAATCACTGTCAACATTCTTCTGGTCTTCACAAAATCCAAACCATGAGGCCTATCATCACAAAACTCATGCCTTTTCCATATTAAAATTAAATCTTCAAGGAAATCCAATTTTTGTTATTCTCACCAAAATCCAAATTTTGGACCCCGAAAATTTGGAAAACAATAGGAAATGGTGCCACCTTGTATTTGTTCTTTTGTACTGCCTCCAGATCATTCGTTACTTTTTCATGGTTCTTTTTCAACATCAATTGTCGACAACATCTCTGGAACTTGACAATTCACCATGGAAACCAACTTTGTCAACAAATAGAATCAACCCAAAAATAATGCAATGTAACCTTGAGAGATTTTTTCCCAACAATAGGTAACCAAGACAGAGACCATACCTTTTCTTTTTTAAAATAGTCCAAAAACACTAGTTTAAAATACATTTTTAAAACATTATTTTAATCAATATAAATAAACAAATGAAACTTTTCAAAAAAATTCTTTTCAAAACAACACACGCAACTTTCGTTTTCAAGAAGAATTTCACTTTCCACACCCCATTTCAAAACCAAAACCAAAATACAAATCCAATCCAGATAACCAAAAATTGGTTGTGTAGAAAGTAACACAAACCATGAAAGTATGCACAAATATAAAATCCAAATACCAAAATTTTGTAGTAATAAATAGAACATATCGATGGTAACTCATGAGAAATTCACAAACATCTCTAGAGGAAATACTTGGAGGTACTTATCTCAGACTCACCTATTGGTATATTTGGAAGCTTTATAGTCAATAATCGTATAAATGCTCTAAACTATCCAATCCAGTGGTCCTTCTTATCTTGTCCCATCAAGTCAACGGTGTATCAACCCGTCTAATTAGGGACAATAGAAAACCATCACTCGACCCACTAGATGACACCCATGAATCCAATGATAATAACAATAACAATACTTGGAAAAAATATAGTATATCAACCATAACCAATAGAATCATCATGCATGAGAAATTATAGGGGATCCCATCTCAATGATTAATATAATCAATACCAATATTGGTCCCATGAATGATCCACTAGAAAGGAATATATCTTAAGTTCATTTGGTTTTTTCAAACATAATCCAAGTATCAGAAACACACATGAAAATCTATTTCCTTCACAAGTTCCAATTGAATCATTACCTCATTTGGATTTAAAAAACCACTTTCTCAATCATTTTTTAAATACCAACCAGAACTCACGGTACCTGGTTTTTCAATCCATTTACCAAAACATACCAGTATTCCCATTGGTCCCATATATCAAATGCAATTAAAACCAACTTCTCTAAGGAAACCCAATGTACCAAACATGATTTCACATCATATGTGTTTTTAATAAAAATTCCAAAAATATATCAATTTCCAACCGAGAAACACATTTTCAAAACCAATTCCAATCCCAAATCCATTTCAAAACTAATCTGAAAATTCACAAAATACACAAGTTTCCAAACATTCCATTTGAAATAAACCATATTTCAAAGTGGGAAACGGCCCAAGTTTTCAAGGAACACAATTGAATTAAATATTTTAAGTCACGTAAAAAAACACATCACCATTTATAAATCAAGAAACCATTTTAGGAAAAAGGCAAGAATAAATAAGGGAGAAACCTATTGAAACAATTGGTCTTAAGAAAAGAATCATTTTTAAGTTCCATTATCATTTGTATGCCTATCCATGTGTTCACCCCATGCACACATGAATGTTATAAAATACAATGAAACACTTGGACTATATATGAAATCAAAAAAAAATTCAATAAAAATCACTTTCCTTTAAATCAAAACAAAAAAGTACACAATGAAAAGATCACAAATAAGATTTTAAATAATGGAAAAAACTTTCCAAAACCTTCTCTACAAATTTCCAACATATGGAGGGGAATCCAAACAACACACAATACCCAATTTATCATTTCAATAAGAAATAAAAAGAAAAAAAATAAAAAAAAACACCATAAGTGATCAATTTCATTTTTAGAAAACAAAAGGCATTTCATCAAACACCTTTCATGAATTTAACATATGAATAATCAAAGAAACCCTTTGGGAAAACCCTTTTGCACCCATTTTCTGTCATTAAAGTACCAAAAAATTATAATAACACATCACAAGAAATGGAAACACATTTATAAATAATTTAGGAAATCTCAAGCATCAAATGGAATGTTTTAAAAAGTAAATAGACAGGAACTCTTCCCTCAATGATGTGTAAATGCAACAAACTGTTGGGAGAAGAAAGAACCAAGATAGAGAGACAATCCACACACCCTAACATTATTGAAATTGAACATCACATAAACCCTTACCCTTAGGGATTATCCAAAAAAGAAGCCCCACAAAGAAAAACCAAGAACTCAAGAGAGAATTAAGAGGATAAGTGTAAATCAACAAAAAACACAACAAAACTTGTCTAGGAGACTTCAAGAAGCTTCAATGGTGAAAGGAGAGCAAGGGGGAGAATATTAGAGGTCCCCATGGTGAACCTAAGTAAAATAGGGGAGGTGAAACCTGAATTGGGGTTAAAACATTGTAGGGGAAAAGAGGTAATTTCCAAATTTTAATGATTTAGGAATCTTGTAACATTTTCCTGCAAGGTTTTTCAAACTATGTGTCAACCACGCACCCCTCACTACCCAAAAGGTATGGAACCTCTCTCATTGTTACCACATGGTTTCCCAAACCATGATAAAGAAAATTTTTGTTCCCTAAAAACCAACTCACAAGCCTCTTGGTTTCCTAGGTGAATTTACTTGGTTTCCCCTGATCATGCGCCAACCATGCGCCACATGCTGTCAAGCCCAAAATGTCTATTTTTTCTGATAACTCAAAAATTTACAGCAGGGATGAACCCAAACCTCCACTAGAATATCTTAAACCAAGAAAAGAATAAAATAAAATAATTTTGAAGGACATTTTGTGACAATTCACCCGACCACAAACACTTTTTATCACCATAAAGTCTCCTCGACAAAAGATAAAACAAAACTTGATCTAAAACCCGAAGAAATACAAACAAAACCATGAACCTCTAGGTGAAATTTCACCTCACAAGTCACACTCAACCAATTCTAGAGGAAAAAACAGCACAAAGAATAAAGGTAAAAATGGGAGGGGTCTCCCCACCACAAGAACCAAACTAGCATCCTTGCATGACTTCAGATCAGACCAATATGAGAACTCTCAACAACACCACCCCAGGAAGACTAGTGAAGGAAATTCTGTTGACACCACCTCAGGTCGACTAAAATAAGAAATCCAAAAATGAACCAACCCAAATTCTATGTATAATATAAAAAAACACTGCCATTAGAACAAGACACTCCCCCACACAAAACAACCCCCGAATATAGGTGGAAACCCACGAAAGGAGCTTAAACCAAGCAGTGAACCCAAACAGAATGGAAATCATTGATTTCCATAAGCATGGATATCTCCATGCAATAACAACTGAAAACTAAAATTTATTTTCGAAAATATAACCATTTAATGATCTAAATATAAAACACAAATACAGGATGATAAGAAAACTGGGCCATCGAGTCTCTTATAAGGATAGGGAAACTCATAAAAAAATAAACTGTAGCAAGAACTTGAACTGCCTCCACTCCACACTGAAGACAAGAATATGGACAAGGTTCCCCACACCCTTTATAATTCTTGACTACATGAAAGATTCACTATGGGGCCTATGGATGGATCCCTAACTTCTAAAGCATCCAATGCCTCGCAGTCAGGAGCTAACTACCTCTGATCAAGACACTTTTTTGGGTAGTGCTTCTTTCAAAACTTCTCCAGATGACCCAAATGGACACAATGATGACAAGACTTTGGAGGATTATGGAATGACAACTTCAAATTCCTTAATTAAACACGCTAGAATAACACAAACAAATTTTACAATAATCAAGAAGTAGGATCCAATGAAGAAGAAACATCATGTGTAAGTTTCTACAACATACACTCCTTGCTAGATGGGAAACCTTCATGAAAAATAGGGGATATAAGACTTCCAACTGTCTGCACTCCAGAAACCAACTCATCTAAGAATTATTCATCCACTAACTTTTATAACTGAACTTCAATTAATGAAAGGAATCTCTCCTTGATCTTTAGACAAAGACACCAAACAAAAGGAAGAGATTTCAACAGATCCTATGATTCTACCTCCTGATAGAAAGACACCATCTCCAGGAAGTGATCAACATAGGCCTTCATTGTTTTCTAGATTTTATGAATACTCATGATATATTCCACATTATTCCCCTTCACCTCCTTAGGCACAAACCATCAGAAAAAATTAGACTTGGAAAACTCCCATGTCATCACAAATTTCATTGATGATGGAGTAATCACCTCCCACTGGTCTAAAGATGGACCCTAAAAAATCCAATAATAGCACCCACACCCACAGCTTCAAGAGTTCCCATAGATTTGAAGACAATATTATATTCCTCAACCCATTAAACTACCCCTAATATAACTCAATAACCACAAAATACAAGAAATGGCTGATAAGAACAAAAAATTGGTCAAGACCCAAAATAAGTTTTCAGGACCTTTCTAGGGGGAATATTCTGATCAGAAAAGAAAACACAGAACCCAAATCATTATCAACCCAAAACATGATCTAAATTAACATATCAAGACAAAATAATAGTCTCACAAGCCAAACACTACAATAAAAACCAAAAATCTTATTTTTGAAAATCCCATTTTGTTCCAATTCCAAAATTGCCTTCTCCCAAATCCACTTTCCAAATTCAAAAAGACACTTTTCACAAAACAAACCCACCTTTCAAAGAAAAAACAATTTCCAAGATCATTTTCCATTTTAAAAACCATATTTATGAAAACAATTTTTCATTTCAAAATAAATCCACACCAACCAAAATCAAACCAAATCACAACTCACACCAAACTCTCTGGATAAAGAAATTGTGGCCATTTATAACTCAGGAACATGGTTAGTGGGACATGCCCCCAAGTACGCATTAACAACTAAGAGAACCTTGAACCACGTACTTGGACACCACATCGGTCACTACTCTATGTGAAATCATAATATTACATTATTTAACCTCTATTTTCATTCCCCAATCCAAATAAACACAAAATACCCAAATCTCATACTACCCATGGTAACTCAAGAATTAGAACAATCAAGGGTCCATTCTATCCTTCATGTACTTACCTCATGAGTCCCGATAGTCTTAATATCAAATTACCCTAACATACCAAAAAAACAAATTCTTGATCTGATTCCATTTTTTCAAAAACCATGCTGATATTCCATCCAACCAGATATTTGACTTGGTTCAGGACCTGGCCTGAAGCGAGTTCCCGATCACCATAGGTTGGAAACTAGTATTGGGCATCAAAATAATCTAATGGGAATGATTTATCCAAAAGAAAAACTATGATCAAATAAACCAATGAGAGATTGAATTAATAACCAATAATAACTGAATATCATGGCGTGAGGGAAACCGATTGGCGGACTTTCTAGCCTCTAGTGCTTCCCAGTCCTTTCCTCTTATGGTTTTCGACTCTCTTGGATCCCTCCCCTAGGAAGAATGGAAGTGGCTATTACATGTTCTCTAGGTCTCCACTTCTTCATACCTCCTTTAGTTTTGTACTTCACTTTTCCCTTTTCCCCGTTCCCCTTTCCCCTTTCCCCTTTCTCCTTCTCTTTAAAAAAAAGTTACATTGGTTAGGTATGTACTGAATATCAATAAATAAATAACGCAATCTAGATACAGAAATAACTGAACAAAACAAAACTGAATAAAAACTAAGATCGAACCATGAAACATGTTCTACAAGTAATATATAGGTCACCTCAAACAACAAGAACAACCACCACCAAATGAAAATCTAACTAGAAACCAAGAACCAGAAAAATAGATTCAATCTACTGATATTAAGGGGAATAAGTAGGGACCATAAATAGATTAGTAGTTAACCACCATGGATTCCATGAATTTTATTTCCAGAAATAGTCCATAAACACTAGTTAGAAATACATTTTGAAATAAATATTTTCATCATTTTAAACAACCAAATTATTCTTTTCACAATTTCTCCTTTAAAAACAACACACGCATATTTCCTCTTCAAAAATGGTTTCACTTTACAAAACCCATTTCAAAACCAAATCATAAATACAAACCCAAGATATATAACAAAAATGGGTTTGTGAAGAAATTTAAGGAAACCAAACAAGTAGACACAACTATAAAATCCAATAACCAAAATGCAGTAGTAATAAATAAAATATATAGATAGTGGATCATGATCAATTCATGGACATATCTTCAAGAAACCCCTAGACGTACTCATATCAGACTCACCTACCTGCATAGAGTGTATCTCTATAGTCAATAACCAATTGGTCACCCTAAACTAGACAATATAGTGTCATATCCCACCTATCCCCATCAAGTCAAGGGTGTAACAACTCGTCTAATTAGGTTTGACAAGCAACAATCCCTCAACACCCTAGATGACGCCCAAGAATCCCATGATAATAATAATAACAATACTTGGAAAGACATGGTATAGCGGCAATAACCAATAGTGTCCATGTGCATGATCCAATAGAGGGGATCTAATCCTAGGGTCTAATGGACTCAATACCAATATTGTACCCATGCACAAGCCACTATAGGGGAATGTATCCCAAGTTCTAGTGTTTTCCAAATATAATCCAAGTATCACAAACACACATAAAACCCCTATTCTTTCACAAGTTAAAATCGATTTGGTGCCTCATTTTTATTTCAAAAACCACTTTATCAGCTATTTTTAAGTACCAATCATGCCTCATACAACACAGGTTTCCAATCCATTTACCAATAAATACCATGACTTCTATCAATCCCACACATCACATGACATTAAAACCAACATCTCCAAGGAAACACAAACTACCAAATGGGATTTCACATAATACAATTTTTAAATAAAAACTCCAAAAATATCTCAAATTCCAATTGGGAAACAAATTCCCAAACCCAACTCCATTTCAAAACCAAGCTGAAAATGCACAACATACACAAGTTTCTAAATTAGCCTTTAGAAATCAGAACTATTTCAATGTTCCAAATAGGCCAAGTTTTCAAGGAACAAAATTGAAATCGCACTATTAATTCACTTGAAGAAACAAATCACTATTTTGAAATCAATAAATCATTTTTGGAAAAATGTAAGAATAAATAAGGGACAAACCTTTTGAAAAACTAAGGCTCAAGGAAAGAATAATTTTTATGTTCTATCATAATTTCAATTCTCATCCATGTGTGCACCCTATGCACTCATGGATGTTCCAATATCCAATGACTCACTTTGAGTTTCTATGAGATCACCCAAAAACCATTTTCAATAAACACCACATGACTTTATGTCAACACAACAAATCAAACAATGAAAATATCACCAATAATATTTTAAAAACCGTAAAAATATTTATAAAACATTTTCCATTAATTACCAATCCATGGATATGTGTTCAAATCACACATCATGCTTAATTTATCCTTTTAATAAGACATAAAAATAAAAAAATGCAAATAACAAAAAAAATCTCAATTTCACTTTTAGAAAACCAAAGAGATTTCATCAAACACCATGCATGCATTTAAGATATACATAATAAAATAAACCCATTAAGAAAACAATATTACAAACATTTTAAATCATATAAATACCAAAAAAATATATTTTAATGCATCCTAAACAGGGGAAAATATTTATAAATCATTCGTAAAAGATTAAGAATTAAATGGAAGGTACAAGAAAGGAAATGAATAGAAACACCTACCTCAACGATGTGTGAACGCAATGAGACTTTGGGAGATGGAAGAACCAATATCGAGAGACAATATTCACACCCTATGATAAATTAAATTGAACAAAACATAAACCCCAACCTTTAGGGTTCACCCAAAAACGAAACACCACAAATAAAAACCAGGAACTCAATAGAGAAGGAAGAGGAGAATAGGAAATCATCCAAAACTCAAATAAAATCACCTAGGAACCTTAAAAAAGATTCAATGGTGGAAATAGGGTGAGGGAGGAGATTCTTGGAGGCCCCCACTATTCTCATAGGATTAATGGGGGAGGAGAAACTCAAATTTGGGTTAAAACATTGGACGAGAAAAGAGGTAATTTCTAAATTTTAATGATATGGGCAGCTCGCACAGTTTGGTCGCATGGTTTTCCAAACCCTAAACCAATCATGCTCCCCTCACTATCCAAAAGTGATAGAACCTATTCCATGGTTGTTTCACAATTTCTCAAACCATGTTCAATACATTTTCCATTCCCTAAACACTAACTCATAAGCCACATGATTTCATAGAAGAATTCGCATAGTTTCTCTTAACTCTATGCCAACCGTGCGACACCTGCTATCAAGCCCAAAATCTTCATTTTCACTAATAACTCAAAAATTTAAATTGAGACTCTACCTAAACCTCAAACATAATATCCTAATACAAGAAAAGAATAAAATAAAATAATTTCCAATGTTGGGGTGTGATAGTGATTATGGTTACATATCTCCCTTATTTACCCTTACTGAGTATCTGAGCTCTCCATTTCTTATGTTTCCTTTACCTAGGTTATAAAGATGTTTTTAGGACCAATAGGAGCCTATATACCATGAGAGGGGGGGTGAATCAGGGTGTGGATATTCTTTTTCAAAGTTCTTTCTGCCCCACTGGATCTTGACCTCTTTATTACAAGGGTCACTTTGTTTGCACTTGTGTGTTTATTATGATCACTTATTTTCTTCCTTATCTGATGATGGGGATTTAAATGCAATGTAGAGAAGTAAGCAGGCAGACACAGATATTTTTACTTGGTTCACCCCCACTGGGCTACGTCTAAGGAGAATACGCCGACATGTTTCCAGTCATACCATATTCCACTATTCTTCACTAGATGTGGATACAAAGGTTTGGAATAGATCACTTATATTCCCAGTCTCACTGCCTTTACAAAGTTTAGGGTCAGCTCACTACTTTTCCAAGGGTCACTCCCGGTTTCTCTTGCTCTGGCTCACTGCCGGTGGTGAGGATCACCTTCTTCCTCTTCATTTTCTCACTGCTCTAGAAAGGATCCACTCACAGTTTATAGACTTTTAGGTCTCTTCATTATCTCTAATGAATACAACCTCTATTGTATGTGGATGCTATTTTGAAGTCCAACTTTCACCCGTAGATGAATATCTATTTGCACCGAAGGTATCGGGAAAACTCCCAGCTTCCACGCAGCTCGAAAACACTATCGAGGAATCAACCTTACTTGGCGCACAAGTCTAATCCGGCAAACAAGTTACAACTGGCACGTAAGTCTTCCTCAACCACTTACGTGACACATGTTCTGAAACTCCAAACTTGCATCACTCTCTTCCCATTATGCCCAAACCAATATTGGTGTGCAACTAACAACAACCGCACTTCTTCAAATTTGGCGTGAAAGTCCCACTTGCGTGACACACCACCACTTGCGTGACCACAACACCTACGCGACGGGATCTCTGAATCTTCTAAGTGTTGAACTCCATTAGAAATGAGAAGGGGTGGACTTATATTTATAGGTATTTGAGCAACCTACGTGACGGCGCGGAAGTCACCCCTCGGGGCGCAAGTCTCAGCGCGCAGGTCTCTTCCCCTGCAATTCACATGCATGACCAAACCAAATACCGGCGGGACCCTCTTTCATTTTCCATATTTTGATCTTTTGATCTTGAAAAAAAACAGGCACGCATGTTCCCAATCCTCCTAGGCACTGGCGCGCAAGTCCTTTCTCGGAGTGCAAGTCACCTACGTGACCAACCCAATAGTTGCACGACCCTTATCCCTTTGCCATATTTTGATGATCTGATCTTGAAAAACATATGGTGCACAAGTATCCTCACCTTCAAGAATATGGCGTGAAAGTCCCTTTGCCAAAAATCACTTTTCTTCATTTCTCGATTTTTAGGCCCAAATATTTGGCAAACACTGGAAAAAAGCACCACCTTTTATCTGTTCTTTTTGTACCGACTCTAGATGATACATTCCTCTGTAGACATTCTTGAATCAAATATGGATCGTTGAACTCATCTCTTAAACTCGACATTACACCATGAAATCCCCTTTTTCAACAAATTTGTATGCCATGGTTTTCTTTGTCAACAATCACAACACAGGTTTCCACTTTGTCAACAAACACAATCACCTAAAAAATGTTTCAATGATGCCTTGAGGAATTTTTTCCCAACAGATATGTAATATATATGATATTTCTAAGAAGTTTTTTTTCATTTAGAACCTAGTGGGATAAAATTTATCTCACTTACACACCAGTGTTTATGTTTCCTTGTTTTCAATAGAAATAAACTAATACAGTCCTTAGGAATATTATTTTCTAACGTATTAAGTATTCTGAAAAAAAAATGGTGTAATGAATATGTATGAGAAGTGAGGTTCATTTTACCACACTAATAAACTAGTGGTCAATTTTCATATGTCTCCTAGAAATAAAAGAGAATATAAATCTCTTACCTCTTTAGTAATCATTTGAATCATAATACCCAATAAATCATAACATCAAAGGAAGTTGTTAATATAATTGAAAGGAGGATCTTCATGGAATAACATGTAAAAGTGAAATTATATACACCACATAACATAAATAATTATTAAATTTTCATATGACTCCTAAAAGTAAAATAGAGAATATAAATCTCTTACTACTTTAGTAATCATTTAAATCGTGAGCCAGAATAAAGCATAACATCAATTGAAACTTTGAATATCATGAAAAGGAGGAGTTTCGGTATATAACATTTCAAATTGGAAGTATATAAAACATAAAAAATAAATTATTTTTTAATTTACATATGTCTCCCAAAAATAAAAGAGAAAATATAAATCTCTTACCTTAAGTCTCAACTTCCTTTATGCAGGTTCAAACCTACTTTGTAATAAATATAAGTTTATTATAAATCTATTATAGAACCACAATTATATATATTATACCATATATTATTTAATTATGACCATTTACTACTTTTATATTACCAATTCCTTGTTAAAATCATGTTTTGGTTAATAAAATATTTTTTTTCATATATGTTTCAATTTATTATTTTTGGCCCTTTTAATTTGACAATGGCTCCATAATGTAACACCCAAACCCCTCTAGACCGGAGCTAGTGAACTACTTATTAAATTTTAATGATTAAAAGGAATGAAATCCTGAAGGAATGATCAGTTTAGTAGTATTGAAGAAACTAGATACATAGATGTAACTCAAATTACATTGGGAAAGGTAACAAAAATACAATACATAACAAACACTAAAAAACTGCATCCAGAGAAACTCAAAAAATGGTATCCTTTTTAAACCTATTGAAGATAAAAAATGAAATAGGTGATCTCAAATTCTCATAAAGGGTTAAAATTATCGAAATCATAAATAAATAATAATTGAATCATAAACAAATATGGCATGGTGAATAAATGAAAAACACACGCCATTAATAAGATGAGAAATATCATGCATCCATAGATTTTGTCATAGTGAAAACCTCATGGATATTAATAACTAAAAATGAATAAAAACAATGATTATTAATTGGATGTCATTTATCTATCACATGATACCATAATAAAGTTAAAATAGCTTAGTTATATGGCTAGAAGCCCGTCTGATTTTTAGAAACAAACTCAAAGGGTTTGTCGCCAGCTGATTTTTCTCATGAGACCAGTCGATACATGAAGGGACTGTAGTGGGCCCTTCCCATCACTGAAAATCTAAATAATTATGTATAAATTAGTCTTTTTAATATCTATATTGAGTAGAGGATACAGATTCATCAATATTTTCATAGTTAAAAACACATTCAAAATAAACACTGTATGTAAAATGGCATACGGATTAGAAAATATTCATATCCATGAAATTAAATTATGGATATTTAATAGAAATATAATTTTAAATTAAAAGTTATCTCAAATGGGCAATAGGTACACCACATAATAATTATTAGTTGCACAACACAATGTAATTCACAACGAAATGAATATTGAGACAAAGCCCGATACCCCGTTATAATCAATCGTATCGTGTGACAAAAAAATTAATAATCATCCAATGAATAATTTAATACAATGAATATAAATATAATAATGATATTATATATCAAATTTCAGAACACATACACCACATATAAGAAATCAGTGGCGAACAATGGAAATCTCACGGAAGTAAAAGTGAGATGAGAAACCCTTTACAAACATTTTGATGTGGAAATGGGTGTTCTTGTGAGGGCTTAATGAGATGAAAATGGATATCCCATAATTTATATATCTTAAGGGTGGTATGGGGGAGGTTAAAAAAATACCCCATCATAAGGAATTAAAAATAAAAGGAGACAACTTAGGGGGGGTTATTGAACAAATGTGAGAGAGAGGATCCCTTACCATGATCGTGTCATTAGATTGAGGACAAATCAATGACATTATTATTTATGAAAAACATAAAACCACAAAATAAAATTGAATATAAATCATAAAAAATAATAGTTCATTCGCACATGTTCTGTGAAATACAAAACCAATGACATTGATGTTTAACTCAATGAATGGAAATTGAGTTAAGATATCCCTTACAAAGAGTGTATCATTAGATTGAGGAAAAATCAATGAAATAATTATGTGTGAAAAACTTAAACCCCCAAAATAAAAGTGTATATAAAAAATAAAACAATCAAAGGTCATTGACACATATTCTGGGAATGAAAAAAACCAATGACGTTGATGTTTAACTCAATGAATGGGAATTGAGTTAAGATATCACTTACCCCGGGTTCGACTTCCTTCAAATTTGTATAAACATCATGTAATATGGTTTGAATAGTGTTATTAAATTATTAAATAACTAAACTAATTTTTATAATACCATAAATAATTTTTTATACTATTTTTTGCCAATTTTTTAACAATATTTTTTTCCCTATTAGTTCAAGTATGTCCTTCCCATGGTTTCAACAGTAGGTTTATTGTGTAATTCCTTGTAAAAAATAAAATAATAATCCATAATTGATAAAATATATATATAGGACATTTTAAACAATTACATGTTATTTTAAAATTACCATGAATGTGGTAAAGTGAAACAAAAATGCATCATCCGCAAAGGTGGTTAATTGGCACACCACGGAATACAATTTTGTTATTTAAGAATAAAAGAATAAAATAATAGATTTTATTATGCTTATACCATAACCACAAAACCATTCCAGTTTATATATAATAGTAAAGTTTTCATGAATCATTGGATAATGTGTGTGTATAAGTTATAAGGGAGAAACAATTTGAAAGAGAATAAGATGGAATCTTACCTCTTGAAAATATCTATTTTTAAACCACCTTAAGGCTCTTGGTAGTGTTATTTTTGTTATACTAGAAGCACAAGAATTTGTTAAGGGATATGGATGATATAATTGGGAGGAGTTTTTTCAAACAAGAATGCTCAATGTGATTAATATATTTCAAAGAAAGTGTATCCTTTTATAAGTGAGGTGGAGGATAACTTAGGAATTACTGACATTATTAAATTATAATAAATATATTATAGGTTCAAAGACATCAAAAAAGGCCTAAAACTAAAGGGGGGTTACAATGGAGAAGGAATCTTATCATTTTTGGCGTTTTTCAATAATTTTTGGAATTTTAAATAATTTAATAAAATATTTTATTCTTTTTTTTAAGGTTGGGGCTGAATCCTCATTTTATTATTTAAAGAAAATACCTCTTTAGACTGGGTAGAGGGAGACCCATTACATAGACCGAAGCCCCAAGGCCAAGTGGCCTGAATACTAGGCCTGAAAGCCTATTTTTTTCCCAAAGAGCCCCTTGGTGAATATTACTGCTACAGTTACTGCTACAGTGCCTCCACCGCTACAGTGTTGCTGCCACTACAGGCCATTAATATTGCATCATCTTTGTAGAAGCCATTATGGTATTTATTTTTTTCTAAAATTTAAAAAAAAAATTATGAGAAATATGATTTTATTATATTATAAAATACTATTATTGTTCAAATAAAACTCTCTAAACCCCTTAAATTGAAAATTTTATAAAAAGTAAAGTTTATAGTGTGAACACATTGTCATACTTTAATATAAAATATTCTAAAGGTCTCAAAATAATTCTTATGGGTCCAAAGTTTCCCAAAATCAAATACAAAATATATAATTTTCTAAATTTACTTATATAATAAGTTTAAGAAAAAATATGGGTCATTTAATAATTCTTATATTTTTATTTGAAAAATTTTATTTAGTTTTCTTATTCTTCCACAAGCACAGCACCCGCGTTTCATAAGTATTGATGTTAATTATATTATATAAAAAAATCAAAATAAAAAAAATAAATAGCTTCAAATTAACCATTTATATTCACTCATTACGTTTATTTACACATATCTATATCAAAAAAACTTCTTTAATTTGTTAATTTTTCTTTTTCTAGCCTTGCACAATAATTTCACGAAAATTTGGATTAGGATCATGTTATTTAACACTAAAATTCTAAATTAACAAAAAAACATAAATAATAATTAATAATTAATAAATAAGTTTTTAAAATAATGTTTATTACAGAATTATTATTTACAAGGATCCTAATTTGACATTGTCAATGCCGCGTAGACACTGCATTGGCACTGAAAATAATTATTATGTTTATCTTTAAATAAATTATAGCATACATGTTCTTAATGGTTTCTATAAAATATTACTCTTATAAAATCATTATTTCTTTATTCCATAATTTTAATAAATTTTTAATCACAAATATCTCTTAGTGATATCACAAAAAATACTATATTTTCTTAAAAACTGTATTTTCACTATTCACTAAAAATTCATGTATTTTGGAAAAACCCCAAAAATTCATCAAAAAATTTTTTAAATGTGTATAATCCTAAAATTAACTCAATTTTAAGAAAATTGTTTTATAAATATGAGAAATTTAATTTTTAATTTAATTCATCATTTACTCAAAAAATACCGATTTTAATATTATAACACATTTTATGACACATCGAAAAATTAACTAGGGTCTCATTAAATTATCTTATAATCATAGGAAAACAAAATATTGATTCATTAATACATTTTAGGAAAATTAATTAACATTTATGTTAATATTTTAGTTATAAAATTTTAATTCATTATTTATTACTCATAAAAACCCCAACACTTAATTATTAAATTTTAAAATATTCACTATCATTTATAAGGTACCTAAATTATATTTTTTATTATATGGGTGAGGTTACTATTCATAAGGGTACATTATTATTCATAAGGGTCATGTTACTATTCATAAGGGTAGATGACTATTCAAGTTACTATTCATAAGGGTATATTACCATTCATAATGGTACATCACTATTCAAGTTACTATTCCTAAGGGTACATTACCATGTACTAAAAAATTATGTTTTCCTTATTAGATTCTAAATACCTTACTGAATGAAACCGTGTATGTCAGTTTTTCCAAATTCAAAACACATAGGTGGAAAAAATTATGTTTACTGGATAGTTTATAACTATATCCTATAACCAAGTGTTTTTTTAAAAGATACAGTGTATATGCATTATAAGTTATCTAATGAATTGAAATTATTCATATAATAAAATATTGAGATGTTATAAATCATCTATAGAATAATAATCATGAAATTATTATCATTATTATACATAAATTATACTTTTAATAACAACCATTTAATATGGTTTTGAGAAATTAAGTACATTATGATCATGAAGATGGTAGGTTGTATGTATACATGAGTAACATTTCCATTTTCAATGATCATTATGACAATAAGTTAATTAATATTTTTATATTTTTAGAATTATAATAATATTAAATATAGTATATTATTTTTTTAAATATACTTATACATATCATCTATGTATTATGGTGATGAAAATATAGTATCATATCACTTCGTGAAGGAGGTAGTCCACATGTACACAAACGATTTTATCATCTTTCAATGAGAAAAAAGGTAAGAAGGAAAATGATATATTATATTTTAAGAATTGGAAATATGTAATTTCTATAATAATTATTCCATTTTTATCACATAAATTCATTAAATTTATATTTATTATCTTCCATGTAAATCATTAGTGAAAAAGTATTCACATCACTTCGTGAGGTGGTGGTCTGTCATACACACAAGTGGTGTTATTGTATCCCCTATGGAATAGAAAGTAAAATTTTATATATGATATAATGACTCCAGATGTATAATTATATTATAAATATAATATATGAACTTTATATCTATAATCTTACCCAACTTTGGTAGGTGTTCATGGAAAAATTAATGACATCGGTTCGTGAGGCGGTATACCATTGTACACACGAATGATAATTTTGTAACTAATTTGCAGGAAGTGGATATGGTTTTAGGTTATATAATTAACATAAAAACATATAGTTATATTTATGATACTAAGTTAATTATATCATCATGTTTAAATAATAATTTAAGGAGTTGTGTTAAGAAGCAAAATAAAAATGCCCATTGAAGAACGTTACCTCTTCTTCGAGTATCCTCCTTAAGATTGCACCAAAATTATTCCTAAGTTGGATTTATTCCATAAATAATTATTTTCATATGATATTAAGGAAGTTTTTAAGTGATTAGGGTAGGTATTTATTTAACAAAAATGGTTTTAAGGTGTGAAGATAAGAGGAGAGGGGTGTCCTTTTATAAGTGTGGGAAGTGGTACACTAGTAATTTTTTGAAAAGAAAAAGGATTATATAAATTTTTAAAATGAAAAAGGGTTTAATATTATGTATTTTTGGGTATTGAACATTATATTATCGATATATATTGAAAAAATATATTTTATACAAATATTTAGTCCATTTTAACCATTATCTGTTCATTTTAACACCCCGTAAACCCATTTTTACCTTAACCACAATATTTAGTTTTTACTATTTTCACTATTAGTTTTGATCAAGAATTAAGTTAGAATTATTATATAATATAAATTATTCTGATTCAATATGTATAATCTATTTTTCAAAATGAAATTCACAGAAGTGGAAGAATTTAATTTAAAACTAATCTCATTGATGCGACGAGAAATCAATTTTTTGAAGAAAAAATGTTCAAACGTTTACAAATTTATTAGATCAAAAATCAATATGAATATGATTACAGTGAAATGAAATAGATTATTAGATATATAATTTAACTAAAATTAGTTTAAAATCAATTTATAATATAATTTTACTTTATAAACAATTTAAATGAAAAGGCAATTTTCAATTGAAGTTCTATATTTTTTACTATTCATCAAAAAATTATTCTTTTTAGAAAATATTAAAAAAAATCAGCCTATGATAATTTTTATGTGATGATTTAAAAAATGAAATTTATTTTTTAAAAAAAATTCTAAAGGTTTCAAAAATTATTTTTGAAATAAGTGTGTAAAAAGGTGATAAAACTTCTTTTTAGAAAAATATAGTTTTTAAGTGTAAGATTGGATTTATTCTTATATATTATCTAGAAAACACATAATATGATGTTGGGACCAAGCTGATGATCAAGGTGATGAAGGTTTTGAGTGTTGTATTTTTTTGTCAATTTTTGTTTTAAAGAAAGGAAATCAATTCACATTGTTTTGTGGAAAAATATTGTTTTAGGTTTGTTTGGAAAGAATAAAACCCATGTTAATTATGATGATGATTTTCTGATTTGTATTTCATATAGGTTTAAAGTGTTGTATGTTTTGAATAAAGGAAATCACTTCACTTTGTTTTGTGGGAACAATTTTTTTGGTTTTGTTTTTAAAATAATAAGACCCATGTTAATTTTGACAATGCATTGATAATTTTTATTTCATATAAATCATGGGTTGTATTGAGAACTTGTAATGCAAGATAGAAAGAAGGAAAGGGGATTGAAATAGATACTTCCAATCGAAAAATAACTGTATTCAGATTGTTTTCAAAAACAATAAAAAATATTGTATTCATATTTTTTTAAAACTATCAAAAAATAAGTGGTACCGATTGTTTTTCCAAACAATCAGAAAATAATCATATCTAGATTAAAAAGGTGGTACTGATGGAAATGTGATGTTGATTAAAATTGGTGCTGATGAAAGTGGTTATAATGTAAATTTGATTCTAATAAAAAGTGGTGTTGATGAAAGGTTGTGTCGATGCAGAGGTGATGTCGATTGAATAGGTGGTGTTGATAGAAGAGGTGATGTCGATGGAAGATGAGACACAGATTTTTTTTAACAATCGTATTCAGGTAGAAGAAAAGGAATGAGATTATGTCCATTCAGAATGAATAATTTTTAGATTGTAATTTATTTGATCTCGGTAAAATAGAAGTGGTGATACCATTGAAAAGGGAATCATATTCAGAATGCATTGTATCATATCCCAGCAGATCATTTTTTTTAGATTGTATCATATCTGGGCATATCATCATTTTCATATTGTATTTGACTATACCCAATGATTGTAACCAGAATGATCGTACCCAATAATCCAAACCAGAATGATAGTAACAAATGATCGTATCCATGATGACCATAACCAGAATGGTTGTATCCAATATGATCATAACCATAATGATCATAGCCAGAATGATCATATCCAAGATGATCATCACCAGAATGATCATAACCAGAATTATCGTAACTAGATATGATCATATTCATGATAAGAGTATCCAGACCATTTGTGTAAAAAAAATATCATTCTATAGTTGAGATGAAAATAAATAAGAAGGATTGAATGGAATTTTGTAATACATTCTAATTGAAGTAGACGACGCTAAAGCTGATCCTCAATGAATTCAAAGTCATGAAGGTATCCATGATTCAAGCACTGGTTTTTGAATGTGATGATGTGTGTTCTTAAGAGGGTCAAGAGAAAATAAAATAAAGTGGATATAGATGAATGGATTTTAAATGGGGAGTCATTAATTTAATATAGTTATTGCATCTCAAGTGGATAAGTTTATTTCTTCAAACACATTCAATTGGTAAGGTATCAAGCATTGTTTTGAAGAAATCAACATGGGAAAATCAGATTCAGACCCATGTATTTCTCATCAATTGTAATCGTATTGACATTTGAAATGAGATTCTGGAAAAGAAGAGATCAAGATTGTATAAGATTCGAGAAAAATATAAAATAATTGACAAAGTCATAATTGCTCTGAGATTTTAGGAGAAAATCAGATTTGGGTGAATTTAAGTGAGTGAGAAAGTGTATTGTGATTCACACCTAAACATGTTTTGGGTCACCTATAAAAGGTATGTATTGCATTTTACTTGTGTGACATGAGAAGAGAGAGAAGCTCTGGGTTTCTATAGAGAATAAGAGATCAATTATGTTCAGATTGAAAATTGTTTTGGATGGTGATGAATAATTCATATTATATTCGACATGACAATTGTTTTCAAGAATTGAACTGGTAGAAATTCTACTCAATTGTTTTCTATCTGAAAATCAGATTGGGAGCTTTGTTTTGAAAGAATCGGACTAGGAGCTTTGTTTTTAAAGAATCATACTTAGAGTAATCATACTCATTGTTTCATAACAAATCCAGGTAGTTCTCACATTTCTTCTAGGTATGGAATTAATGAATTGTATTAAAATTTGAATACATTTGTTGAATTGAAAAGAAGCGTATCTAACACGAGTTGTTACAAAAAAATTGTATTACTATATTTTGCTATAAGGGTGCACCTGCACTATTGGGATTGTTTCATAGTTCTACACAAGTGAAAGGGTGTATCCTACTCCATGTAATCCAATGATTGATTTCTAGTAGATTCTATGGTCATGGATCATTTCCAAACCATACAAAGGATGTAGCTATTCTTATTGAATAGTGAACCTTGTAAATCTTTGAGTTCCTTTGGGTGTGTGCTGATTTGTTTCTCAGTAGGTAATTGAAATCTTTAACAGGGGGTTAGGGTTATTTCAATTTAAAAGAAACATAAAAGAAAAAGAGTATCACATATTCACCCCCTCCCCCTCTCAGTGATACAATACTCTAACTAGGAACTTTCAAGTGGTATCAAAGAAGGGTCCCTTCGCTATTCTTTGTTGATGGAGAATGTGAACTGTGTGAATAGTAAAGGTATTCTGGTCTCTGATGGAAATAACTATCATAACCAGAATGATATAATGCTTCCATATCTTATGTCTATCAGTTGTGATGTTCTTGATGTTGAAAAAGTCGGGTTTCCTCCAATTGATGATAGTGCTCTACTTAAACCTATTGATAAAAAGTTTCTTGAGAGTGAAAGAAGGGTTAAGAATAATATATTATCATCACTTTCTGAAAGTTAATTCTTTAGAGTGAAAGGAGTTTCCATAGCTAAAGGTATATGGGATAAATTTAAAAACATATACGAAGGCAATAAGAAAGTTAAGAAGGCAAGGTTACAAATATAGAGATTGAAGTATGAATATTTGAATATGGGTGAGCATGAATCTATTGGGGAATTATTTACCAGGGGGAATGACATTGTGAGTATTATCATATGTATTGGTTAAAAGCTGAAAGACTCTACAGTTGTTGAAAATATCTTGATAATCGTACTTGAAAAATTTGATGAAAAGGTTTCATTATTTGAATACAGAGATCATGAAACATTGTCTCTTGATGATTTATATAGCACTCTTTTTAACTAAGAAATGAGAAGAGATAATGCTATGAAGATCAAAAAAAGGTTGATAGAGAAATTTTTTTCAAGGATATGAAGAAATAAAATTCAAAGAATAATTTTTTTAAGAAAAATTTGGTGATTTTGACTCTGAAAATGGGGTATGTAAAAATCTCAATGAAATATTATCCTTGTTTTCTAACAATGTGAAAAGAGGTACCTGGGAATACAAAGGGAAACTTACCTAGAAATTTTTTGAATGTTCAGGTGTTGGTCACTTTGCGGCTAATGGACCTCAAAGAAAGAAAGAAGTGGATAGTGATATTGGAGAAATAGAGATAAGAAGATCGTGGAAGAAAAAGGGTGATGAAGAAAAAAAAATTCTCCAAATACAAAAGAATATGTTTTCTGTCCAAAGATGATAAAAAGGAAGAGATTGATGATGAATCTGAAAAATCCATTGAGTATGGTAATGTAAATACTTTCATTGCAACTATAAATGATGAAGAATTCAAAAGAGTTAGTTCTGAAGAAGAAGAAATTCAGAATGAAATGCATTTGAAAGAAGAGTTGAAAGAATGTTTGAGAAATATCAGAAGGCTAGAAAATCAAAACAAAAAAGTTGGAAGATGAATTCTTAAGAAAACAAGAATGTTTTTTTGGTGAGAAATAAAATATGGTTAAATAGAATGATGATTTGAAGAAGTCATTTGAAGTTGAAAATAATCTTAATGTGCTTTTGGAAGTGATACTAAAGAAAAAAGAATAAGAGTTGGAATTTGTCCAACAAAAACTCTCTAAAGCAGAAAAGAAAATCTATGTTTCCAAAACTATGTCACTGAAGTTGGTGAATCTTCTCATAATGAGAAAATTGTTAATGTTCAAAAAATATACCTTTAAAGGTTGAGAATAAGAACATAATTATGTCTGAAAATAAGTATGTTGGGAAGGTTATGTATGTTGCCAAAGTGAAGAATTTAAAAGTTACAAAACATCTAAGTCTGAAATTTTTTATCTAGATTCAGAAATGTTTCAAATAATTCTGATCATATCAAGGCTTAAAAGAATAAGAATAATCCAATTGAAATTGAACATAAGGTGGTTGAGAAATTTTTTTACAATTATGGTCAGTTTGGAGGTTTCTAAGGAAAATACTCTTTCTATGGGTATTTCTGGTATTGTGGTGGATTTTGGCACATAGAAAGTATGTGTTGGTTCAATCAACAAAATTATTATTATCCCATAGGTTATGGAAAGAATATATCGAGGGGGATTCAATGACCTCAAAGAAACAAAAATGAGAAGTTTGTCTTGAATAAACCTAAAAATAATGAACTGAAGATTGAAAATAGGTTCCAACCCTTGGAAACTATTTGTGAAAGATATGAACAACTAGGACACCTTGAAAAATGATGTCTTTTTTTGTTACCATCTCAGGAAAAGATTCTCAATTCTCAAAATCCTAAGGTGAATAATGAAAAGAATAGATAAAAGGTTCTTATTCTTGAAACTGTATTAAAATCTATGAAATGAGAATGACCTAGGATACTTGATAGTGGGTGTTCTTCTCACATGACAGGAGACATGAAATTGTTGAAGTATTTGAAAGATTATAAAGAAGACATAGTGGTATTTGGAAAAAATGAATTGTTGAAAATAAAAGGTGTTAGGTCATCCATTATTGGAAAATAAAAGATGAAATATAACAAAACAATTTCTGTTGATGTGCTGAAACACAACCTACTAAGTGTCTCACAATTGTGTGATAAATGTAACAAGGTTATCTTCATGAAAGATGGATTTTTTGTAAAGAGTGAAGAAGATGTCAAGACTGTTACCAGAGGCCAACGTATGAAAGGAAATTTATTCCGAGTTTGTGATTCAAAAAACTCTTTCTATATGAGTATGGTGGGAGAGAATCAGTTATGGCATAAAAGGATTGGAAATATGTGTTAGAGAAACATGATAAAGTTATCTAAAAGCTGCAGTGTTCAAGACATATTTGATTTTCCCTGAAGAAGATATTGGTGATGCACTATCTGCCAGAAAGGAAATATTACAAATGTTGTGCATAAGAAGGTTGATATTTGTTCAAACCAACCCTTGGAGATGATCCATTTCAATATATGTGGGCCAATGAGAAAAAATGAACACATGAAGATAATTTCTTCATTAATTTCATTGATTATTTTACTCTCATTACTTTTGTTATGTACATGGAACACAAATCAGATGCTTTGAAAATGTTTAAAAGTTTCAGAAGAAAAGTAGAAATAAAATGTGAGTATTCTATGAAGAAGTTGAAAACTGATATTAGTGTTGAATACCAAAGTGAAGAGTTTGAAGAATATCTTGATAATCATGGAATTCAACGTGAGTATAGCTCTCCATACACTCCCCAACAAAATGGGGCTGCTGAATGAAAGAATATAATCCTGTTGGAAATGGTAAGAACCATGTTACTTTAGCATGGTATTTCTCATTAATTTTGGAGGCATGCAATGAGTACTACTGTTTATATTCAAAACTTTTGTTTCTATAGTTCTGAATCATAAATAGCTCCATATGGATGGTTTTATGGAAAATCTCCAAGGTTGAAGCACTTTAGAGTTTTCTAGAGTCCTTGTATTATAAAGAAGAAAGGTGGAAACTATGGTACGTTTGAGTCGAAAGGTGTGGGTAGAATCTTTCTCAGCTACACTTCAGAAGGAAGAGGATATAGATGCTTCAACAAAGAAAGAAAAATAATTTTTTATTCAGTTGATGTAAAAGTGATTAAAATATCTGAGAAAGAGAAACATGTTCAGGAAGACAATGAAGTTGAGCAACTTAAAGAAGATAATTATAATAAGGATACAAATGATTGTAATCCTAATAAAGGTGAAGAATAGAACTCATCTATTTCTAGTTAGGATTAAGACAATCGAAAATATTATCCAACGATGATAAAGCATGTGGAAACACATAATATAATTGGTGACCAACATCAGAAGGTTCAACCAAGAATAACAACCAATTCTATTATACACACTTATTTGTATTCAAAGGTGGAACTGAATGATGTGAAAGAATATTTTCAGCATCCAGAATGGGTTCAGGCCATGAATGAATAATTGGTTCTGATTGAAAACAACAATACATGGGAACTCATACCCAATCCTGAAAACAAAAACATCATTGGCATAAAATGGATTTTCCGGAACAAGATGAATGAATAAGGTTAAGTTATAAGAGACAAAGTAATATTGGTTTAAAAGGATATTCATATAACGAGGGTATTTATTTTGATGAAACCTTTACTCTAGTGTAAATACTTGAAACAATCAGAATATTTCTTTCTATTTCTGCATAATGAGGCTAAAATATCTTTCAAATGGTTGTTAAATCTACATTCTTAAATGGTGATCTGGAAGAAGAGGTTTATATTAAAAAACTTGTGTCTTTGTTATTGGAAAAGATTAAAGTTATGTGTGCATATTGAAAAGGGAATCGTATCTCCTAAAAAAACTCTAATTTCATGGTATTCTAAATTGGATACATTCTTAATAAAGATGAATTTTAACAAAGCAATAGTGGATAACAATCTTTACATCAAAGAAAGTCAAGTGTATTCCCTCATGGTAATTGTTTATGTTGATGATATTATCTTTGCTTGGAATGATGAAAGATGATGTGAAATATTTACTAAAGTAATGAATAATGTATTTAAAATGTCCATTCTGGGAGAAATGAAATACTTTCTTGGGTTACAAATCCAACAAAAGAAAGAATAAATTTTCCTCTCCCAAGAAAAGTATGCAAAAGAACTTCTCAATAGGTTTTGCATGGAAAATTCAAAACCTTTTTCCACACCCATTTCAGTGGGAAAAAAAGTTCAGTAAATATGGAGAAGGAAAATAAGTGTATTAGAAAGAGTATCATAATCTTATTAGAATCCCATTGTATTTGACTGCCTCTAGAGCCGACATTGTTTATGATATTAACTTATGTGCAAGATATCAGAGTGCTCCCAGAGAATCACATATCATTGTTGGAAAAACGAATTCTTAAATACATCATAGGCACAACAGAATTTGTAATTAGGTATTATAGCTCATATAGTATTTATTTGTTTGGGTATTCTGATGTAGATTGGGTAGGAAATGTTGATGATAGAAGGTCCACATCTGATGGTGTATTCTTTTGGGGAAAGAATTGTGTTAGTTGGCATTAAAAGAAACAAAACTCAGTAACTCTTAGTATAGATGAAGTTTAATATGTTGTTGCTACTCAATCTTCTACTTTACTTATATTGATGAAAACACAATTGGAATATTTACTTGTAGAAGTGAATCTACCCCTGCTCTTGGGTTGTGAAAATCAAATAACAATCAATCTCACCAAGAATCCAGTGCAACATTCTCATTCAAAACATTTTGATATCAAATATTATTTCATCAAAGAGCATGTGGAGAATAATTATTTGAATATTGAGTATGTTCCATCATCGGAACATGTTGCTGATATTTTCATAAAACCTTTATCGAAGGAATAATTCTCAAAAATGATGTTGAACATGGGTGTCCAATATTTTTCTCTTCATGTGTGAGGTATGTATATATGTCCCCTCTCTCATCTTACATTTGGATAGATTTTTCAATGGGTGGAATTTATTTGTTTCATAAACCTATAGTAAAAAAGAGATAGTTGTGGGTTAGCTGTGAAATCAGCATTTTTTAGTGTGTGAAATATTCTAAATATTTTTTGGAGTGGTTATAGAAGAATAAATTGAATTTTTTTCTAGGAAGAATGAAGAAAATAAAGAGGTGTTCATGATCACTATTTTGGATAGAATGGTTTCTTATTAATGATTCTCATTTCCTATAATGAGTTAGCTCACATAGTCTTAGAATTGTTGATATGTAATCCATTGCTTTAGTTTAAAAAGTTTGGTGATTTGTGAAACATGGTTGACAACAATATACAAAAGGGGATATTATTGGGACCAGGCTGATGATCAAGGTAATGAACGATTCGAGTGTTGTCTTTTGTTTCCAAGGTATGTTTTGATGAAAGGGGGTCACTTCACTTAGTTTTATGGAAATAATTGTTTAGGATTTTTTTAAATAATCATACCCATGTTAATTTTGATGATGATTTGATGATTTTTATTTAATATAGGGTTCAAGTGTTGTGTTTTTTTTCAAGTTATGTTTTGAAGAAAGGAAATCACTTCACATTGTTTTGTGGAAATAATTATTTTGGGTTTGTTTTGAAAATAATCAGACACATCATAATTGTGAAAATGCTTTGATAATTTGTATTTCAAATAAATCATGATTTGTATTGGGAGCATGTGATGAATGAATGATAGAAGGAAAGGGGGTTGAAATAGATTCTTCCATTAGGAAAATAATCATACTCATATTTTTTTTCAAAACAATCATAAAAAAATTTTATTTATATTTTTTTTCAAAACAATCGAAAAATATGTGGGACTAATTTTTTTTCAAAAAATCATAAAACAATAATATCCAAATTGAAAAGGTGGTGCAGATGAAAGTGGTACTAATGGAAATGTGATGCCAATAAAATTTGGTACCGATGAACGGTGGTTTCGATGAATGTGGTACCAATGGAAATGTGATTTAGATAAAAATTGGTGCCTATAAAAGGTGGTACTGATGCAGAGGTGATGCCGATTGAATTTTTGGTGCTAATGGAAGAGGTGGTGTTGATGGAAGATGAGACACCAATTGTTTTTTTAAACAATCATATTTGTGTAGAAGAAAAGGAATGGGATGGTGTCAATCGAGAATAAATCACTTTCAGAATCTTATTGATTGGATCTGGGTAAAACAGAAGTGGTGATACCATTCAAAAAAATTGTATTTAGAATGCATTGTATTGTATCTGGGAAATTCATTGTGTTTAATTTCTATCGTATCCAGGTAGATCATCATTTAAATATTGTATTTAATCGTACCCAGTGATTATAACCAGAATGATCATACCTAGCAATCGTAACCAATGATTGTATCTAGAATGATTGTAACCAGAATATTATATCAAGGATGATCATAACCAAAACGATTTTGACTAGAATAATTGTATCTAGGATGATTGTAACCAGAATTATTGTAACCAGAATAATCATAACCTGATATGATCATATTCAGGATAATAGTATCTAGACCATTTGTATTCAAAAAATAGCATGCTTGGGTTGATCTGAAAAGAAAGAAGCATAAATTAATATAAAGTTATAATACTTTCCAATTAATTTCATATGATTCTAAAGCTTATCATCAATGCATTCAAAGTCATAAAGGTATTCATGATTCAAGAACTGGTTTTTGAATGTGATGATGTGTTTTCTCAAGAGGATCCAGAGAAAAGAAAATAAAGTGGAGATATATTAACTAATTTTAAAGGGGGATATTCATTTAAAAGAGTGAATGTATCTCAAGTGGATAAGTGCATTTCTTGAAACACATTCAATTATTATGGTATCAAGAATTTTTTTGGAGAAATCAGTATGAGAAAGTATGATTTAGACCCAAGTATTTCTCATCAATTGTAATCATATTGACATTTGAAATGGGAGTCCACAAAATAAGAGATGAAGATTTTAGAAGATCCGAGAAGAATCGAGAAGTGTTGATGAAGTCATAATTGCTCTGTGATTTCAGGATAAATTCAGATTTGGGTGAATTTAAGTGAGTGGGAAAGTGTTTTGGGATTCCTTCCTAAAAATGTTTTGGGTCACCTATAAAAGACATGAAGTACATTGTACTTGTGTGAATTGAAAATAGAGAGCTACTCTGAGTTTCTAGAGAGAAGAGGCGATCAATTCTGTTTTGATTGGCAATTGTTTTGGGTGGTGCTGATTTATTCATATTATGTTTAACATGAAAATTTTATTCCGGAATTGAAGTGGTGCATATTATACTATATTGTTTTATATCTGAAAAAATGAGTGGGAGCTTTGTTTTGAAAGAATCGGATTGGGAGCTTCGTTTTGAAGGAATTGGACTGGGGAGCTTTGTTTTGAAAGAATCAGACTTAGAGGAATCAGACTCTGTGTTTCTTAACAAAGTCCAGGTAGTTCTTACCTTTCTTATGGGTAAGTAATTGATGAATTCTTTTACAATTTGAATACATTTTTTGAATTGAAAATAAGCACAGGTAACATGTGTTGTTACAAAAAAATTGTATTACCCTATTGTGCTAATAGGGTGCACACGTACCAGTGGGATTACTTTATAGTGCTACATGATTGAAAGGGTGCATCCTACTCATTGTAATCCAAGGATATGATTTCTAGTGGCTTGTATGGTCTTAGATCATTTCCAAACCATACCAAAGATTTTGTTATTCTTATTGAATAGTGAACCTTGTAAATCTTTGTTTTCTGTTGGATGGGTGTTGATTTGTTTCTCAATAGGGAATTAAAATCTTTAATAGGAGGTGAGGGATGTTTTAATTTAAAAGAAATGTAAAAGAAAATGTGTATCACTAATTCACCCCCTCTCCCTCTCAGTGATACAGTACTTTGACTGGGAACATTCAGATGAATGCTAAAATTTTGATTAAATATATAATATATAAATTTTACTAAGATAATTCACCAATATTGATTTGGTTAATTTATTTATTTTAGACGCATTTTTGGGCATAAAAATAGTTTTCAAAAAAATATTTCCTTTATTTTTAAATAATTTTTATTTTCATTTATAATTAATTAGTCACCAAAGCATTCATTTTGTATACATATGTAGACCATGTATATTCATAATTTAGTGTATATTATTCATACCCACTATTCTAATGAATAGGTGATAAGTATCATATTAAAGAATAATATTTCAATATTATGTCACATTTCATTTAAACTTGGTGTTACTTGTAATGAAAAATACTGAAATGATTAATTGTAACTAAAAAAATTCACAAAATCTCAGGGTGTTTTAGAGTCACTTTAAGAGAAAATTGGAATCGTAATGATTCAAAATAACTCAACCAATTATTAAATAGGGTTGTAAATGATTATTTGCATGGGTTGGGGAACTATGATCCAATCATACCACAAACTCTTTGATGGTGAAAGACCTAAACAACATGGTTTTCCAGACCATGCAAGTTGATCATGCAACTCAATACCTCTTCTATTTACACTCTAAAACTAAAAAACAACCCATGAAATCACATTCATAAACAATGGGGGTTAAAACATCATCATTTAAAATCAAAATTCATCAAAAAAACCAAAATAAATTCTCAAATTCAAAATTTGAAACCCAACTTCCCCTGAAATATTGATTCTCGGGACAAAAAAGATAAAAATAGATTCTCACCATTATTACCTCTGAATCCACAAAAACCTTATTAATCATTATACCGTGACACACCCAAAATAATAATAGGTATACCCAAGAAACCTAGGATACCACCGAATAACCTAGGATATGAATCCATTTTATAATAAACCATCCTGAGATTCTATCCACATGGAACTTGGCCTAGACTTTTGCAAACCCGAAGGGTGTTTTCGATACCCATGTGATATAAAATAGTGGTGGGGTATAATAAGAAACACCATTGTTTACAATTCAACCCATAAATTAGAGATAAAAGATAGTAAAACAACTTCCAAGGTCTGGCATGGACCGTCCTTACAATGAACATCCACATAGAAACAAGTATAAATAACCATAAAAATAAACAAGCATGTCAAATGGGGAATAACTAATAAGACTAATTCAACCCACTTCCATAAAAATAACACATTCTAAAAAGAGAAAAAATATATAGCACTACATAACTAGGTATAAAAAAATAAATGAAAACAGCTACAAATAAGGTCTCCTTGTTAGATAGAGTGATAACCAAAAAATAAAACAAACTCAATCCAATACTAAAACCAACTCTGTACAGCCTCTTGTTTCTCACTACCTCCCAACTCACCCAATGTTTTCTATATTAGAAAACCTGAGCCCATATAAAAAACCTATAACCTTCCATATATTGGTGTGAGTTAATCATCCCAATATTTAACCACCTAATGAAACAATGCAATTAATTTCATAAATTAGTTCATAAATTCTAGTTTGAAAATTTAAATAGAAAATATTATTTTTAAACATAAACACATGAAATTCAACGTCAAGTCTATAGAAACCTTTAATAACTCACCACCTTTATTACCATAAAATAAAAAACAACCACATTGAAAATTATTCACCATCCTAATCCATTTTAAAATAAAAAAACTCACTTTGAAACTGACTTCATAATCCCAACACTAGAGTCTAATTTAAAAATGATTTTTTCAAATATCTATCTGAACCATTTAAATTGAATTGACCCAAACACAACTGGTCAAGAATACATAAAGTGGACACCACAATTATAAATATCAATAATTTAGATATTAAATATAAGGGGCCACAATAATTAAGTAAGATAAATGATTCAATCAATCACTAGATAGTTATCCCCTATATAAACCATAAATCAAGAAACTAGTGTGTCATGCATTCTATACCGGTACTTAATGTGAGTCACATCTAATTTTTTTCAATTTCCCATCGAATAACTATTAGTATATGTTGATTCCAAACTAATATCAATCAAATTATCCTACAAATGCCTCATTGTAAATGGAACCCCATCTTAGCCCTAGTGATTAACAAAACTATAATGAAACTAGTTATGTTAAAACCAACTAGCGTAACATAAATATAGATCTGTCGCTTGGTACCTTAGTTTCCCATGACTAAAAGAAAAGTGTAGGTGAGTGAATATGCAGGCCAAGATCAACAAAAATGGTATATAAAATAACACTCCCTCAACTCCATAACCTACATAAATATTTTCCCCATTAAACATCATACATCCAGGGAATAAAAAAACACATTACCTCAAAATGGAGTAACAAGAATCACATAGTGATTAACAACCCACACAAGGTGAAACAAACACCAAGGGGTAATCAAGAGGGTTTCACAATATTTAAAAAATACATGTTATAATGTATAAAGCAGGCCTTTGTTATAAAAATATATCCTAGAATTTTATACCCTTTCCATTTCATAAATCACCACTTTAACATTCTTTATAAACCTTTTTAAACCAAGCACACCATTTACTATTAAAATCCACCCATTATAAAAGGGGTTTTCTACATTAAAATCTAAAATAACAAAAATAGAATTCAATTTCCATCAAAAAAATTTAAAGATTCGTTAAGGAATTTCCAAAATGGTCATAAACACACACTTAATCAAATAAACATTTGAAATTCAAAATAAAACCCTTTTTAAAACCATTTTGAGGTTAACACCTCATTAAAACATCGTCTTCACTCTTTGAAAAAAAAAACAAGATTAAAATAAAACAAAAACCAACAAAACCAAGTTAGGAACACTCATAAGAATTTCTTATATTCTTATCATATACAAATATTCCATTTTAAACATGAAAACATAGAATTGAAAAGAAAAAACCATTTATTCGAATATCAAACTTCACAAAAATTATTTTGAAGAATAAAATGGATATAAAAAATATTGATAAATTCAATAAAGATATATTTAAAAATATTAGGAACACATTAAGTTATAAAATGGAAAAAATTCATAGAAACACCTACCTTAAAGAGCTAGAAATTGAGTCAAATCAAGTCAGCTTGTGTTGCCTTCAATGGTGAGCACCTAAAAAAGCATGGAGATGGAATTTATAGACTATAGAGACCAAAAAAATTAATCTACCTAGAACCCAAAATTATTCAAAGGGCCTCTAGGGTTTTCAAGAAGAACTAAAACCAAGTTAAAAGTGAATAAGAATGAGAAAATCAGAGAAATATGGGAAATTGACCGTAGAATTAAATTGAAAACTCAAAATAAGGGCCAATATCAAAGAGGGGAGATAGTTAGAGCCCTTATTTAGGCTTCTAAGAGTCATATAAGTTTTATGGGAGATGATAAGGGTGAATCACGTTTAATTATAAAGGTTAATTGAGGTAAAAATTACTTTTTAAGTGATTCTTTGTAGGCTATACGATTTTTGAAACTATGCCTCAGCTTTGTGGGAGTGACCTTACTCATAAAACAAGTAACATGGTTCCCTAGTAATATCTACATAGTTTGAAAACCCATATGGATACCATGAAAACCCAATTTTTCTTCTTGATAGCACCCACCACATGGGCGTTTCATGGTTATTACTAACCATGTGAGTAAACTATGAAACTCCTAGAATACTTCCAAAACTCTACGTTTATAACCTGAAAATTAAAAAGAATAAAGGTAACCCAAAATAAAATAAAATAATAAATATTAAACACTATATTAACATTTTGGTGTCACATGCAGTTTATTTATGTACGGGAGGATTTAACATCCTTTGATTTCAATAAGTAATTCTCCTTTAAATAAATATTATACCTAATAGCTTATTTCACAGGAAACCCCAAACTAAAATGAGTTATGACATATTAAATTATTGTAATTAGGAAAATTATATGAATAATAAAACCTCTAGTAAATAAAATGATAGAGACAAATTAAAAATACTTATATTTAGAGGAAAAATAACTAATTTTATTTAATATTAAAGGGAATTGTTTTTTGAATAAAGTTTTTTAAAGTGTTGTATGTTTTATCCTAAAAATTAAATTGATCAATTTTAAAAGATATTTATGATATAATTTAATAATTATATTCATGACTAAAATATTAATATTCATTTATTTAGCAATTTATATGAAATAATATTAAGAGAAAATAAATTATAAAAGGTTAATTTTAAACAAAGAAGTTTTTATTTATATATTATATTTTCATTTAAAATATAAATTTAAGAAATTTTGAATTTTAATATGACAAAACGAGCATAATATTTTAATTATGAATTTAAAAATTATATTTGAGTGAATGTTTGAGATTTTTTTGAAAAGGTTAATTTTTAGGTGAATATTTAAAATATAATTTTTACAAATAATTCAACTTTTAAGATATCATCATGATAAAATAATGACAAAAAATATTTTGAAACATTACATATAAACCAATTATATATTTAGGAAGGTAAATAAATCACTTAAAATATTATTTTCAATTAATAAAATCTATGTTTTACAATATATAACCTAAGAAATGATTTGTTCTAACAAAAGAACTATTTTTTAATGTTTTATTTAAATAATTATTTACAAGGATAGATTATATTTTGGATTGTTTTTTAACTAAAATAAATATAACTTTTTTATTAATAAACCAATAAGTTTCACGGGGGTTAATTCTATACATAATTTTAGTGTAAAATCATTTTTATGCTTAAAATGGAATTTTTCTAAATACTATTTTTCATTGTGTTTTATGTATTTATATTAAAAGTAATTTTTACTAATTATGGAAATTTAATATTTTACAATTAATTACATATTAATAATCATAATTTTGAAAAATTTAAATAATTCCCTTTTTATTTTTTTCATATCAATATGTTATCATGGAAAAAAGGGAGTTACCATGATAAAAGTAAAATGAGGTAAAAATACATAAATTAAGTGGTAAAGGCTTAAAATATCACAAAACATCATATTTAAATTGTTGTTTGAGGTATTTTGCAGCCTCACCTAATATTTAATTATTTAACTATAAATTTATGTGATGCATTACTTATTAATGATATTCCTTTTTATATTAGAAGATTATATTTACAGGAGTGTCACTCCTCTCAATTATAAAAGGATCCTCTCATCCCATCACTTCTTATACACACTTTAAGAACCTTATCTTAACCAATATCAACCCAAATCAATTCCTAGAATCCTTAGACATATCAGAGAAATTATTTTCTTCCAAAAATACCAATATAATAGGGATTAAGGTTTTTATTAATGGAGGTTATCCAAGGATATGGTATTTGTTATAAAAAATACTTTAATGTTTCTTTCTTCTAAAAACTTCTCCAAATATTTTATAACCATAGTAACATAATGAAATTATTATAATTATCTTAATCAAAATCCATTATTTTTATGGGCATTCATTCACTAAATTATTTTAATCCATTTAAAAATGAAAATATTTTCTGTAATGAACCGACCCGAGTTACTGTAGTACCCCCGGTGTCAGGTACACAACCCCTTTTCTACGCGTTTTTTTAATTGTTGTGTCTTTAATAAAGAGTTTCTATAAAATAGATAGTTTCCATAAAATAGAGAGTTTCCATGAAGTTGGGTGTTTCCATAATGTTGGTTGTTTCTATAAAGTGGTTTGTTTCCATAAAGTGGGTTGTTTCCATAAAGTGGGTTGTTTCCATAAAGTGGGGTGTTTCCCTAAATTTGGTTGTTTCTATAATGTGGGGTGTTTCAATAAACTGGGATGTTTCCATAAAAAAATTTTTCCCATAAAAAGGGTAAAGGTTAATGATGGGAGAGTTTAGTGGAAAAATAATGAGTGTTGGGACCAAAAGGAAGGTTTCACGATCCATACATGGTTGGCCCAAATCATATGGTCAAACCTTGCGCAGAGGTCAAATATAGATCCAATTTTCTAGGAGCTTACTCTTTTTTGCTCTGTATATTTTTTTGGGCTTAAAAACGCCTCTATTTAGATACTATTATCCCTAGAATGGCGAAAAACCATCCCCACATGATTTTCAGCCAACCCAGAGCCTTCCCTTAGTGGTTTCGAGTCCGATTCTTGAGGTATGTCACCATTCTTTCTGGATTTGTCATCTTTTCTTAGATCTACTTCTCCGATCTCCATTATTTTTAGATATGATACTATATTGGGTATATCTACATTTTTTGATGCCAAATAATTCAATGTTGAGTCACGATCTTTCAATGATAAGATAACTAAGGCTGTTCTTGGAGAATTAACCCACTTTCTTGTGCATTCTTCATCTGTTGTCAAAGTTTCAACAAAACCTTCAAGTTATGTGGCTTCTTGCTTGACTCCTCTTGATATAATTGATTTTATTAGATTAAAATTGGTTTATTTATTGTTAAATTCATGTAAAAGTCTTCATTTGTGATGATTTACGGTTTTTTTGAAATTGCGTGATCTTGGTGAATAGTTGTGCAAAAGTGGGTTTAGTATCAGGAATTTAAAATGATGATTTAAAATTATGGATTTTTTGTAATTTCTAAATGATTTATAGAAAATATATTTTCAATATAAATTTTTTTCAATATAAATGGAGATTTATTGAAATGTTTTGGCCTTGTAATGGTTTTGACAGAAATGGTTTTCAATAAAAAGGTGTTTTTATTGAAAGGGTTGTTTTGGCATGATCATTGGAAATATGAGGTGTGTCTTCATGTTGCATATATAGTCTTGGTTGAAAAATGACCTTTTCTCAGTGCCAAAGGTTTAATGAAACATGAGAATTTCATACACGGGTCTTGGTTGAAATATGACCTTGTACTTGGTGCCAAAGGGTTAATGGAACATGGAAAATAATTACCTTGTGACGACATGGTAGATCGATGAGAACCTACTCATGAGTATGGAACTGTCATAACGTCGCATGCATGGTTGGTTTCATGGGTTTGAGGAATGGTTGGGTATGCTGATAAAGGGATATTATTAAATGGTTGTAAATATTGTTTATTTATTTTTCTGTAAAAATATCTCGCTGGGAAAATTGGTTTCCATGGCACTTGTATGCTTTTGGAAATGAATGGTTTTTGGAAACTTGTTTATATTTAGTAATAAACTTTTTTTAGAAATTTTATCTTATAAAATATTTTATATAATTGTTTCTAACTCTTATATCCTAGTGGCGTGAGTAGGGAAGTCGTTGGGGAAAACCTACTGAGTTTTATACTCACCCCGACTTTGGCACTTTATTGCTTTTACAGATGTTATCTTCTAGGACAAGGGAAAAGGTAATGTTTCACACTTGTTTCGCACTGCCTTGTGATGTCTGGGTTGTTTGGAGATTTTGGATCTTAGAGCTTGTGAAGCATAGAGTCTTGAGGTCTTTTGAGAGTCCTTTGTTGTTTATATTTTGTGTACTTTTATACTTGGTTATTCTTTCGTTGTTTCTTACATTGATGTGGTTGTGAGATACACAAAGTTTTTGAGTTTTCTTTTGTTTGTTCATGCATCATAGAGTGAATGTTTGGTCATGGTTGGTAGGTTTATTTGTTTATTTCTTAAAGGTTAATCTTCACCCTTCGGTATTTATTGACAGCCTTTGGCATCCTGGGGATGTCACTTAAGGCCTAGTAATAACTCGTCGTACTCTCAAGCCAATGATAATTGGCGGGTCAATATAAATTGTATCAGCTTGTTCGGTCCTTGCCTAACAGGTAGTCATCAATGTTCCTAGTTTTGGAGATAAATCCCTTCTTCTATGTTCCATAGGTGGGAATCTTATAAAGGAGTAGGATTTTCGGAACATGAAATGTATAGCATAAAAGGATATATCTAACCCATTTATACTAAACTTCAATTTACTTGGGAGTCGGGTAAATAAGTGTTTGGAGACACTTCTAGAATTTTGAAATCTCATTGTTATGGTTTTATCTAATGAGAGAAGCAAGACATGTATTTTAGAGAAATGAATTCCCATTAAGAGTGCATACATCCTTTCGAGGAATGATTAATGTTGTGAAAAAAAGTGTTAATTTTTGAAAAAGAATAGAATTTTTTTCCAATGAAAGATTCTGAAAAGGATAATTCATATCATATTTTTAAAATAGTTCATTTTTAAAAAGTGTGTGAAGTGTTTTCCAAAATGGTTGAACATGGAAAAATTTTGTTTTGAAAAAAATATTGTGATAGTTGTGGTGATAGAATTTGAAATGCTATTCCAATAGTTTCTAGAGACTGTGATTAATGGAGTTTTCTGTTAGTTTAGAAAATAGCACCTGGTAGGCGTCGTCGAAACCAACCAGAAGAAGCTGCGGAGAATGTGGTTTCACCTAAACCAGGTGTGAACCAAGATCTGGTTCTGATTATTGTCTAATCTTTTCAAGTTGTGGACACAGGGAACTATAGTCATGAGCCACAACATGTGGATCATACCATCCAGTTCATGAAGCAGAATCCACCTAATTTCTGGGGTCATTCTGAACCCGATAAGGCAGAGGTGCGGCTATGTAGGATGAATCATATCTTCGACTTCATCGGCACACCGGTAGAGCTAAAGGTCAAAATGGTGACATATATGCTCGAGAATCTTGTACGTTAGTGGTAGGATTTAGCGGTGCCTGCTAAATTGGATGAAGTACTTACATGGGAGGATTTTGAGGAATTGTTCAGCAAACAATTCTATCCTCACATGTTCAAGATCCATAAAATGACGGACTTATTCATCCTGAAACAAGAGAGTCTCTCTGTCACAGAGTATGCGGATAAGTTCATGAACTTAGTACACTTTGCACTAGAAGTTGTGGCAAGTGCCTCTTTGAAGGCACGCATCTTTGAATCTGGGCTATGACAGGATATTAAATCAAAGATTACAGTACTTGGTATTACAGATTATACATAGATGGTGAACAGAGTGACTATGGATGAATTTGATATCACAGGATCTATGGGAGGAGGCATGATGATACCTACAAGAAACAGTGGGAACTCAACCGGTGGGAACGATTGGAAAAGGCACACCTATTTTTAAGGTGCAAGTGGATATCAGTACCAGATGTCTGGATCAGTAAACCTACCTCCATGGCCTCATAGAAAATCTGGTTGTTTTCAATGTGGTTCGCTTGACCACATAAATCAAGATTGTACAGCACAACCTAGATCATGTCATAATTGCAACAATATGGGACATATTCGGCGCTATTGTCACATTTCTCCAAGGTCAGGTGCTTGAGACACTTCTTAGGTGTCGCAAGCATCGTATGCTTCGACTATATGAGGATATTAGAATCATTCTTACCAGAAGAGCAGAGCTAGCCATGGTGATTCTAGAAATACCACGACTCCTCAACCAGGGAAACCTCAACAAGGAAACAAATAGAAAATTGTAGTGAAGAAACAATTTTATGGAGCTATGCAGATGATTATTGATGATCAGGCTGGACCATCTACAGTGATAGGTACAATTCTTTTGAATTCTACCTTTATGGATGTTGTTTTTTATACTGGTGCATCACATTCCTTCATTGCTTCTCATGATGTTGACTTTCCTTGTTTAAAACTAAAAATGATGCCTTCTGTTTTGAAACATCAAACTCCTCTCAGTGAAAGAGAATGTCAAGATTTTGTGTGTTGAGCATGTGCTATAACTGTTGATGAAGTTGAGCTAAAATAGGACTTCTCAATGTTGGATATGGATGTCTATGATGTAATCCTGGTTATGGATTGGTTGACAATGATCAAGGCTCAAATCGACTATTATAGGAGAACAGTTGGTTTCATGACTGAGCACGACATCGAGCATCTCTTTAGAGGAGATAGGATTGTAAAGAAGGGTACAAAGAGCTTCTTCGCACCAATGGTGGGAATGATCTCTTACCAATTGGTACCGTTGACTATGGAATCAATGAAAGAGATCAAGGAAAATATTTTTCCATCTATTGTGGATCATTTTTGATATGTCATTCCCAATAACTTCTCTCAGTTACCACCTCTAATGGAAGTGGAGTTTATGATTGATCTCTTTCTGGGGACTAGTCAAATTTCCCTTCTGCCTTATAGGATGGAACCAACAGAGTTACGGGAATTGAATGTGAAACTAGAGAAGCTGGAAAGCAAGGGTTTCCTTCGACCAAGTATGTATTCATGGGGAGCACCGGTTTTTTTCATGAAGAAGGCATATAAAACTCTTTTCCTTTGTGGTGATTATCGTAATCATAACCAAGTTATGATAAAGAACAGATATCCACTTCCACACATTGATGATCTGTTCGATCAATTAAGGGGAGCTCAGTGGTTCTCCAAGATTGAATTATGATAAGGATATCACCAATAAATAGTTCGGTAAGAGGATATTCCAAATACACCATTCAGAAGTAGATATAGAAACTAT
This sequence comes from Viscum album, assembly GCA_963277665.1. Classification (NCBI taxonomy): domain Eukaryota; kingdom Viridiplantae; phylum Streptophyta; class Magnoliopsida; order Santalales; family Viscaceae; genus Viscum; species Viscum album. Next base: position 592,996,502 of record OY728159.1, on the reverse strand, counting down.
GAATATATATTCATGCCTTTCAGTCTAATGAATTCACCAGCGGTTTACATGGAATTGATGAATTAGATGTTTCAAAAATATCGAGATTATTTTTTTGTGGTGTTTGTGGATGACATTTTGGTTTATCCAAAGACAAGTTCTAATAAAGAGGTGCACCTCGAAATGGTGTTACAAATCTTGAGATATCATTGTTTGTATTAAAAATTATCAAAGTGTGATTTTTGGATAGAATAATTATGTTTTCTTGGACGTTTCATTTTTGAGAAAGGCATTTATGTTGACCCTGAAAAGATAGAAGTCATTATGTCTTGGAAACCACCAAAGAATGTTTTCAAGATACAAATTTTTCTTGGTCTATCTGGTTACTACCAATGCTTTGTGCTTTATTTCTCAGGACCATCTCCACCAATGATATCTCTGACAAAGAAGAATGCTACATTCAAATGGATTGAGGAATGTCAGAATTATTTCCAGGAATTGAAATTTAGGCTTACATCGTCACCTATCTTGATCTTTACAGAATCATAACAGGGGTATGTGGTTTATTGTGATGCTTCAGGATCAGGGTTGGGTTGTGTTCACATGAAAAGAGATCATGTGGTATCTTATGGTTCAAGGTAGTTGAGGGTACATGAAATGAATTACCCAACACATGATGGAGACTTTATCTCTTTGGTGAGAAATTTACTGTGTTTACGGATCACAAAAGCTTAAAACACATTTTATCATAGCTATATTTGAATTTGAGTCAAAGGAGATGGATTAAGTATTTCCATATGTTTAACTATGAATTGATGTACACACTGGGGAAAAGAAATTCGATGGTGGATGCATTGATTAGAAAGTCATATGCTCAATTGGCGAAAGAAGCTTCAAATAAATGGCAGTTTATATTGGTCTTAGCTGAAATGCATATGGAATGTGAATACTGAGATGATATTGTAGTTTTCATTTCATCTAAGCTTGTTCCTAATTTAGTAAAAATGATCAAATAGGCACAAATATCTGATGCAGAATGTATAGTTGTATGTTCAAAACTCAATGGTGGAGAGACCATTGAGCGCTGGAAACTTGATGGGGGTTTAGTTTTCTGTTTCAGAGATCGGATATTTGTACCTATGGTTTTTCAAGAACAACTCCTTCATTATTACCACTATTTGGGATTGGTTTTACATCTAGGTACACAAAAGATGTATAAGGAATTGAAGGCGCGGTTTTGGTAGAGCGACATGAAAAGGATGGTGGCCGAGTTCATCTCATGATGATTAACTTTTCAGTAGGTTAAAGCATAGAATTAGAGACTATATGGTATGTTACAATATTTTCCCATCCCAGGGTAGAAATGGGATAAGATAGAAATGGATTTTTTTATAGGTCTTCCAAGAACAGTCCAGAAACACGATGCAATTTTGGTGATAGTGGATCATCTAACCAAGTCGGCCCATTTCATAACTATTCGTGAAACTCATACAGTAGAGGATCATTAAAAAATATATATTCCAGAATTGGAAAGGAAGCATGGTGTACCAGTTTAAATAGTCTTAGATAGAGATCTGAGGTTCACGTCTCATTTCTAGAAATCCTTTCAAAAAGCCCTTGGGACTGAGTTGATTATGATCACGGTGTATCATCCTTAGATGGATGGGCAATCCGAGCAGATTATAAAAACGTTGTAAGGCATGTTTTGGGCTTGTGTAATGGATTTTGGGGGCTCATTTGAGGGGTATATACCCTTAGTGGAGTTCTCATACAATAACAACTATCTGGTCTCGATACACAAGGCTCCGTTTGAAGAATTGTATGGGTGTCCTTGTCGTTATCCACTATGATTTTTGGAAATGGGTGAAACTTTACTAGTTGGGTCAAGCCTTCTCCAATAAACAAAGGAGAAGATCCAGTTTATTAGAAAGAGGATGGAGACATCTCAGAGTCTTCAGAAATCTTATGAAAATCACCATTGAAGACTGTTTTTGTTCACTGTGGGTGATCATGTTTTCAGTATGATCTCTCCAAGGCTTGGACATCGTTACTTCGGGAAGTAGGTAAAGTTAACTCCTAGATACTTTGGATCTTTTGAGATATAGGATCACATTGGATAGGAGGAATATTGGTTGGCATTACCACCACAGTTTAGTTCAGTGCATAATGTGTTCCATTTATCCCAGTTGAAAAAGTATCACCCTTGTCCTGACCATGTGATTAGATGGGATCAGGATGAGCTAGAACGAGATGCATCACTGATACAAATCCCTATGTTAATCATGGATAGACAAGATATAAGTCTTTCATGGGAAAAGCATCGTCCTGGTGTGAGTTTTATAGGAACATGGTCAGATTCAGGAAGAGACTTGGGAACATGATAAGGAAATGAAAGAGTAGGGGCCAGAACTCTTTTTGGCCAGAGAGGGTTTTCTACTTTCTAAATATTGAAATACCAATGGTGGGGAGAATTCGGTACCCCCGGTTTTGGGTACATAACCCCTATCCTCGTGTTTTTTTTAATTGGTGTGTCTTTAATAGAGAGTTTCCATAAAATAAATAGTTTCCATAAAATAGAGAGTTTCCATAAATTTGGGTGTTTCCATAATGTTGGTTGTTTCCATAAAGTGGTTTGTTCCAATAAAGTGGGGTGTTTCCATAAAGTGGGTTGTTTCCATAAAGTGGGGTGCTTCTATAAAGTGGGTTATTTCCATAAAGTGGGTTGTTTCTATAAAGTGGGTTGTGTTCCATAAAGTGGGGTGTTTCTATAAAGTGGGATGTTTCTATAAAAATTTGTTTCCATAAAAAGGGTAAACGTGAAGGATGGGAGATTTTTTGGGTTTTATAAGGATTTTTGGGACCAAAATGAAGGTTTCATGATCCATACACGGTTGGCCCAAACTATATGGTCAAACCTTGCACAGAGGTCAAATATAGATCTTATTTTCTAGGAGCTTACTCATTTTTGATCTATATATTTCCTTTTGGCATCAAAACGACCCTATTTTTATATTACTTTCCCTAGAAGGTTTTATAACCCTCCCCACATGATTTTGAGCCAACCCAGATCCTTCCCTTGGTGATTTCGTGTCTGATTCTTGAGGTATGTCACCATTCATTCTAGATTTTTCATCTTTTCTTAGATCTACATCTCTGATCTCAATTTTTTCTTAGATCTGAAACTATAGTTAGTAGATCTATGTTTTTGGATTCCAAATAATTCAATATTGAGTCGTGATCTTTCTAGGATAATAGAACTAAGGTCATTTTTGGAGAATCGACCCGCTTTCTTGTGTGTTCTTCGTCTGTTGTCAAATTTTCATTAAAACCTTTAAAGTAGGTGGATTTCCTCTCAAATCCTTTTAATAGAATTGATTGTCTTAGATTCAAATTGGTTTACTGATTGTGAAATGCATGTAAAATCTTCATTTGTTATGATTTATGGTTTTTGTGAAATTTCATGATCTTAGTGAATAATTGTTCAAAAGGGGGTTTAGTTTCATGAATTTAAAATGATGATTTTAAATTATGTATTTTTCAGAATTTCTAAATTGTTTATGGAAAAGATATTTTCAATAGAAATAGTTTTCAATAAAAATGGAGTTTTATTGAAAAGGTTTTGAATTGAAATGTTTTGACATTGAAATTGTTTTGAAAGAAATGGTTTTCAATAAAAAGGTATTTTTATTGAAAATGTTTTTTTTGCATGATAGTTAGGAATATGTGGTGTGTGTTCATGTTTCATATATGGGGTTTGGTATAAATATGACCTTGTGTTCAGTTAAAAAAGTTTAATGGTACATGGGAATATCATACATGGGGCTTGGTTGAAATATGACCATGTGCTCGATGCCAAAGGATTAGTAGCAAATGGGTAACAATTACCTTGTGACGACAAGGTAGATCGATGAGAAACCACTCATGAGTATGAAACTATCATAATGTAGCATACATAGTTGGTTTCATGGGTTTGAGGAATGGTTGGGTATGCTGATAAATGGATATTGTGAAATAGTTGTAATGATTTTTTAGTTATTTTTCTGGAAGAATATCTTGATGGAAAAATTGGTTTCAATTGCACTTCTATGGTTTTTGGCAGTGGATGGTTTTGGAAACTTGTTTATATTTAGTTATAAACTATTTTTGTGAAATTATATTATATAAACTATTTTATATAATTGTTTCTAAATCATCTATTTTAGTGCCATGAGTATGGAGGCCATTGGGGAAAACCTACTAAGTTTTATACTCACCCCTACTTTGGAACTTTGGTGCTTTTGCAGATGCTATCTTCCAAGACAAGGGAAAAGGTAATGTTTCACACGTGTTTAGAACTACCTCATGAAGTTTGGTCTGTTCAAGGATTTTGTATCTTGGAGCTTGTGGAGCATGGAGTCTTGAGGTATTTGGAGAGTCTTGTGTAGTTTATTTGGTGTATAATTTGATACTTTTTTATTCTTCTGTTGTTTCTTACTTTGATGTGGTTGTGAGATACATGAAGTTGTTGAGTTGTCTTTTCTTTGTTCATGCATCATATAGTTAATGTTTGTTTATGGTTGATAGATTTATTGGTTTATTTATTAAAGGTTAAATTGTCCCCCACTTGTATTTGAAACTGCAAGGAATTTATTTCCAGCCTTTGGAATCTTGGGGATGTCGCTTAAGCCCTAGTAATGACTCGTTGTACTCTCAAGACAATGATAATTAGTGGTTCATTACAGCAACCCTCAAACCTAGCACCCCACCCATTCCATCACATACTCGAAGGGAATTCTCGATCTCCATGGACTAGAAAAAATCACCTGGGCATCGAAAAAAATCATAGGGAATTATTTCTCCCAACTTGAACAAACAAATGGGATATATTTACACAGATTAAGAAGGAACAACATAAATCTAATAAATATATTCCATAACTGTAAGAAAAAAGTAAAAACAAAGAGACTATAAATGTAGCAAAAATATCCAAGGGACAATTCCAACAATAAAGGACCCAAACCAAATAGCTACTCCAAGTGATAGTGTGGATGAACTCCCACCATATCACCACCAGCTACCCAACTCAGCTGACATGAAACCTTACCACCTCACTCTGGCGCCTCCCCTATCCCTGCATTTGAAGTCATATATAGGTTTTCACAAAACCAATGAGGTGCACAGGGTGTGATCTAATAGGATCAATAGGATCCATCCCTAGTGTTCCATAACAATTCTCTATATAAAAATTCATGTAATCTCATTTAAAATAAAACATTCTATGATAGGCAGTAAAGTAGTTTTATAGAAAACATGGTAAAACTTTCCCTTTTTCACAGTTCTAAAGCAAAATCATGTATATAAATTTCAAATCACATTTTAAAAATCTTCTTTTAGAAGAATAAACATTCATAAAAGGATAACATAAAAATTCAAGAGACACAAAACAAAAGCACATGTATCAATACCATGAATCATTATGGCCAAACTAGTAGACTACTCCTACCACAATCAATCAAGTGCACAATATGGTTCTTATAACACATGCTTAAGAAGTATAGTAATACCCCATGAGTAACCCCCCCCCCCCCCCCCCGCACCACCCCAAAAATTTAAATATCAGTCCCCTTTAACAATGGGACTAGAAAATAGAGGAAAGACCCCTGATCATACCTTCCGATAATCACCAAAAATATAGACAATAGACTCCAACTAATCCTTTTACCTAAGTACCCAAGGTTACCCATGGGATCATTTTCATAATTCAGTACAATGCCTTGAAAAAAAATTTCAAACCCATTTCACACATCTATTTAAATTATTTTAAAATAACCCTTTTCTTTCCATTTATCAAAAACCAGGGAAAGACCATTTTTCTTTATAAAACTCTTTTCAACATACACAAAAAAATCATGCCAATTCCTTTTATAAATCAGTTTATAAAACAAGAATAATAAGTTTCATCAACATTATAATGACCCATACTTTAATTCCATTGATATTAATTAAAATTTGAAGAATATTCATTACAAAATATAGTAAATCCATGACAAGACCATATAGGTATAGTATCTTTAGAAACTGGTAAACATAAACAATTGGTTCATAAGATATCTTCATTATCTCTCATTTATTCTGTCATAACTAGACCCATTTTTGACATATCTTACTTAATACCCATCTTCATTACTTAGTAAAAAGAAACATTTTAAAGGGTGATATCAGATACTTATTAAGGGTAAAAAAGGTAGACATCAATCATATCATAATCATAAGACTTAAGAACCTAACATTTAAAAATATAATTCTATATATGAATGATCATGATATCATGCCTTGGGATAAATCATGGAAGTTAATAAGAATCAATGAACTTAATCCAAAAAGTCATAAAATAATATATGAAGTTTCATGGAATACAAATTAGGATATAAAATCATTTTATATTAGTCATTTCTCATTGCTAATTCCATCATAGTGGACAAATCCCATTACTGAACTGAGTTCACTCCTCATTCTGGCCCTGTATTACTACACCGAGATCATTTCTCATTCCATCCATGACTATATCATGAGATAAAAAATAATTACCTAATGTATTGGAGTGAGATATAGGTCAAATCCATCTCATAATGAAATCATTCATACATGTTCCAAAAAAACATAAATCATTCATTATTCCATAACCCAAATAATAAAATGGGTTTCTTAAAATAAATTCCATTATAATCCATATAAAACAAATGGATTTCATAAATAAAAGTTCAACAAAAACAAAATAAAACCATAGGAATAATATGGATCATATACTTGAAACATAACCCTATTAAATAATTTCATCTTATATGGAAAATAATTTTGATATAATAGTTGAAATTAATTCTTGGTGAAAATATCATTTCTTCTACAAAAATGTTTAATTCTCTCAATATTCTATTCAATTTTAAAAGAAAATAATTTATTTGAAAATAAACTTGAAATTTTGTAGAGTAAGATTCATTAAACTAAGGTGTTATAAGTATGTAAAAATATGTTCATGTTGTTTAAGTTAGAAAAACAATCTCCCCATACTTTTTTTGGAAAAGTCAAAAAGTACCTCATATCTAATAATGACAAAATATTTATTTCATACCATTTAATATAAATTAACCAATGTTTAAAAATGACTTATAAAAAAATTTATAATAATATAAATAATATTACATATTTATGAAACATGGATTTGGATGATAAATATACCCTATTAAATACTTACATATAAATAATCATGGATAATAATGAGATTACGAAATTATCTCTTACCATTACGGTTCAATTTCCTTTGTATATATCCAATCCTCCTGTATAATGATTTAAATAATTTCATTGACTTGTTTAAGAATCATATTCCTTATTTATTATATCATATATGAATATATTATCATCTTTTTGTTAATAACATTTCATAATTACTTGTTATTCAGGTATTACCTGCTTTATTTTCTTGTGCGTGTTTTGTCGAATAAGTTCTGGTTTTTCTTCATAGGTCCTAGTTATATCATTAAAAATGATATTAAAATTATAGCAATAATATTTATTTATTCTATACATTTATATAATCATCCGTTAATAAAGATCATGTAGAACGAATTACATCGCATCGTAGAGACGGTAGGTTATATGTATGCATGAGTGATGATATCATTTCCATAATTATTGAATGGTATTAAATTTAATGTTGTATAATATTTAATAATTAATATCATGTTATAAAAATAATATATAGTAATTATTTTTATCATTATACCCATACAAGTAAGGTGGTGGTGAAAAACATATTACACCATGGTGTGGAGACGGTAAGTCGTACATACGCACGCGTGGTGATTTCATTTTTAATAGGATTGATAGAAAGTAGAATATTTTTGTTCCATAATAACAATAAAATATGATTTTATAATTGATACTGGAGTTATTTATTTATAATGAAACAACTCATAACTAGGAAGTAGAAGAAGAAATAAGTTTTGAAAGAATCGGTGGAGGAGATTACCTCTTCTTCGATGTGCTTCCTCTAAATCCCATTTTAGAGCACTAGATTTGGCATTTAAAGAAGACTAGAACCCATATAATGTAACTAGATAAGTTGATAATGGAAATGTTTTGGGTATGGCTGATATTTAAGGATCAAAGTGAAGGGAAGAGGTGAGGGAGGAAGTTTCCTTTTATAATTGAGGTGAGGGGCAATTTTGTAATCTACAAAAATATTAATTTACAATAAAACCAAAACCCATCAAAAAACATCAATTTCAAAGATGAGATGATATAAGGTTGTGGTATTATAAACCAATATATTTTATATAGTTTTTCATATAAATTTAAACCATATCATTTAAATTAATAGGTAGTTATTTTATTTTAATTTTTAACTAGTTTAACAAATATTTCATTATTAAAAGGGAAAATATTTACATATTTGATGTCAATTAGACCATGAATAGATAAATAAGAATATTTTATAAAATAGAATAATTATTCTATATTATTAAAAATATTACGATTTTTAAATAATATAATAAAACATTATTTTGATAAGAAATCGATAGTGTCAATTTTGACACAATTCAATTCATTGTTTTTTAAAAAAATTAATATAACAAGATAAATTAGAAAAAACTATTTTATTAAATTTATAATAGGTAATTTTCATTTATAAAATTCATTAGACATATTTATTTTCCCTAATTGTATTTATTTTAATATTTTTAATAATATTTATTTTTTATCTCTATTAATAAAATAATTACTACATCAATATTGTGTAATATTTTAATATACTTATTTATTGAATAAAAATTAAATATAAAATATTTTTATGAAGATAAATCAACTGTATTTCATAATAATATATTTATTATAATTTACCTTCCTGAAAATCTAACATTTAAAATATTATACTTATTAAATTAGGAATGTGACAACTTTAACATCACATTAAATAAAATAATATAAGTGTCACAATATCTTCTATAAGGTTATAAATAGTCACTAACATGACCCTTAGATGGTTATGGTCTAGATATATGAAACCAAAAATATTTCATCAAGTTTTTAGGTTTTTATAGTTATTAGTATTTTAATAAAAATTGTTTTATTGATTTATCATCTTTTAATTAATTATTACATCATCAAAGTATAAGTTTTTACGGTAATTATTTATGTCTTAAAAATAAAAAATAAATTACCATGATAAATAAAAACATTTTATATTTCAAATTAGTATTTATAATATAATTTATATTATGTATAACATTATATAAAAAATGATATAGTTATTAAATTTTAAAAAAGACATATTTAATTTTTCTTTAAATAAAATGAATTAAATGCCCTAATCTCATCCAAGTTGCTTCCAAAGGAAACCATTTAGACCCAAGGATGATCTAGTTCAAAACACAATCATCAAAAAATATTAATAAAAGTGTTAGGGTAATTTTATAATAGTATTATTACCCTTAATTACCTGATTTACCCTTTTACCGTAATAATAAAAATTACTGAAATTACTATTTATATTGCCCAAAATAAAATAAATATATTTACATTATTTCGAAATAATAATTCCAAATATGGAATAAATTTTTCAAAATTAACAACATATATGATTTAGTAATAAATTTAAAATTAATCTCATTGTCCGAAAGAGAGAACGAGTTTTAAAAGTTAAAACATTACAAAATATAGAAATGTTTTTACATCTGAATTCAATATAAAATTAATGTTAATGACATAAATTATATTTAATGATAAAATTATATTATATTTATACTTTAAAACCATAAAATATTATAATTAAACTATATAAATTATTTTTATGAAAAAAGATGTTTTAAATTAAAATTTAGTGTATTTTGACTATTAATCAAAATTTGAAAGTTATCATAAAAATATTAAAAAATCATCAAAAGTAAATTTTTATATCTATATTCCAAATAAATTTTTTTTTTCACATATAAAAATTATAAATATGTTAAAATATTAATTTAAAATGGTTTTTCTATAATAAGGTAGAAAACAGCCCTTTGGAAAATATATGTTTCTTTACATCAAATAGGGTTTATTCATACCCTATGACAAAAACATCTACTTGGTGTATATAAAAAATATTTTTTTAAGTATATAACATGTATATGTTATTTATTTAATTTACTAATAATAATTTGCTCAATTTATTGAAAAAATAAAAATATATAGTTGATTTATATTTTTTTATAAATAATTGGTAGCAAACGACTTCACCATACATTTTCATAAGTTAGTTATATTTATTCCCTCTAACTTAATGGATAAATTAAAATGTTAATTTTATACTAATTTCATATCGCAGATTTTTTAAACTTTTGATTAAATTCAATACAATATATTTAAGAATTAAAATTAGTTAAGAAAATATTTCCTAAAAACATCGAGGTGTTACATTATACCCCCCTTAAACTGAATTTTCCCTCGAAATTCATCACTTGGATTCAAACAGATGAGGATATCTCCCCCTCTTCATATCCTCAATTTCCCACATAGCTTCCACAAATTGTTGGTTTTTCCGTAAAACTTTAACCAAGTCAGTGGTCCTGTTTCAAAGAACTTTTTTGCTACAATCTAGAATCTCTATTAGTTGTTCTTTCTAAGAAAGATCATGCTCAAGTGGTATAACTTCTGATTTTATTACATGTGAATGATTAGGTATGTACTTTCTCAGGAGAGATACATGGAACCCATCATAAACTAGAGAGATATTCTATGGAATCATCAATCGATAAGCTACCTTCCAAACAGGATCCAGAATTCCAAAAGGACCAATATACCTAGGCCTCAGCTTTCCCTTATTTTCAAATCTCATTACTCTATTCTAGGGAAATATTCTTAAAAACATGTTGTCACCAACTTCAAACTCTAGGTCTTTTCTTTAGTTTTCAGCATAACCTTTTTATCGAATCTGATCTTCTCTTGTGTGTTATTGAATATATCTGGCCTTTTCTTCCATTTAATCAATAAGATCAGGTCCAAATAGATTTATTTCCCAAACTTTATCCCATTAAGTTAGAGTTCTATACTTTTTTATACAGAGTTCTTTATAATGATCCATCTTAATATTAGAGTGAAAACTATTATTGTAAGAAAATTCTACCAAAGGTATGTGTTGATCCCAGCAACCTTTGAAATCCATAGAGTAAGCCCTCAATATGTCTTCTAGAGTTCAAATTTTCCTCCAAGACTGACCGTCTGTCTTAGGATGATAAGTAGTGTTGAAACATAACTCTGTATCTAGATCATACTAAAGACTTCGCCTGAACTTAAAGGTAAACCTCGAATCTTGCTCAGATATAATGTAAAGTGGTACTCTATAAAATTTTACCACTTTCTTTACATATATCATAGAAATATAATCAAGAGATAAATCCTCTCTAATGTAAATTAATTTTCCTAACATCGTAAGGTGATAAAATATAACCCATATAGCATTATGGCCTTTATATTTTTTGTTAAGTCTGATGAAAAATTCTATAGTGATGTTTTATCATTGCCATTCTGGTATGGGTAATGGTTGTACCATCCCCTTTGACATATGTCTCTCAGCCTTTACTTGCTGACAAACCAAGCACCGAGAGACATATACAGGAATATCTCTTTTCATAAAATCCCACCAAAAATACTCTTTAACATCCATTTACAACTTTGTGCTTCCTGGGTGAATATATAATGAAGAACTATGAGCCTCATCCAATCACACCATATTTAATTCTAGTATGTGAGGAATAAAAACCCAATTCCTAAACCTTATTATTCCATCACAATCAAGGTTGAATTCAAGAACTTTTCCTGCCTTCTTTTGTAGCTCTACATATTCCTTCTGCACCTCCTTAATCTTCACTTGTATAGATGGTTGAAAATTAAATTGACAAAGATAATACTTCTCCCCTTACTCTAAAATTTCAAGACCCATCCTTTGTAAATCTATAAATATTTGATCTTTTGTGATCCTCGTCGTGGATATTCTAGCATGGTCCTTTTGACTCAAAGCATCTTCTACCCTATTTTTCTTTCATAAGGTGGTAATGTATTGAGAAGTCATAATATTTAATAAACTCCAACCATCTTATTTGGTTAATATTCTACTCCTTTTGTGTGAAAATATACATTAAAATTTTATGATCAGTATAAATATCACACCTTTCACAATAAAGATAATGCCTCCATATATTTAATGAAAATATTACCATAGATTACTCCAAATCATGAGTTGGGTAATTTTGATCCTGGATTTTCAGTTGTTGTGAGGCATAAGCTATCACAATATCATTTTTCATGAGAATATATCCCAACCACTTTTTAGATGCATCACTATAGATCACAAACCTTTCACCACTACAAGGTAGTGTGAGAACTGTTTCACCGGCTAACATTGTTTTGATATCTTTGAAATTCTATTCACATTCCTTTGTCCACATGAACATAACTCATTTCTGAGTCAACTTGGTGATTGTTTTAAATAATCATGAAAAATCATTCACAAAACATTGATAATATCCATCTAAACCAAGAAACTTTAGATCTCAGTTATCATTGTTGGTCTTGAACAACTTTCAATAACTTATATTTTGGCTGGATATATAGAAATATCTTATTTTGAGATTATGTGACCCAAAAATGAAACATTTAAATGCCAAAATTCACACTTGTTAAATTTTACATAAATATTCTCCTTTCTTAAGGTCTTAAGTACAATTGTCAAGTTATCTTCATGTTATTCCTTTATCTTATAATAGACAAGAATATTTTCTATAAATACTACAAAAAACTGATCAATATAGTCCCTAAATACTCTATTCATTATATTCAAGAAGATAGAGGGAGAATTAGTTAAGACCAAAAGGCATCACTATAAATTCATAGTGTTCATACCATGTACGGAATGATATCTTTGGTATATCCTCATTCTTAACCCTTAATTTATGATATCTTAAATGAATAATCAATATTGGAAAAGTATTGAGCTCTATGTTGTAGGTTGAATAACTCAACTATGTGAGAACAATATATTTTCTCTTGATAGTGACCTTGTTAAGTTATTGATAATTTATGCATACCCACATTAATCCATATTTCTTATTAACAAATAGAATATTTGCACCCCAAGGTGACACGCTAAGTAGTATGAATCCCACATCAATATTCTTTTGGGATTGATTCTTGAAATCTTACAACTCAATTGGGTCTATTTTATAAAGTATATTTGAAATAGGTGTATAAATCGGTATGAGTTCTATTGAAAACTCCACCTCAAGATTCGGTGGAAGACCTAGAAAATCTTCCAAAAATACATCATCAGACTCCTATAAAATGATTGTATTCCTAATTGTGTGTTTCACCCCAAAAATTTGAGAATTATAACCTTCATTTATAGGAATAAATACCCATAATATGGAAGAAAGTTTGACTCTAAGGTCATACTAATCCTTGCATCAATAGATGATCATAGATTGACCTGGAATATGAAATGTGACTTTCCTTCCTTTGAAATTGATATGACCTCCATATAAGGAAATCCAATACATGCCAATAATCACATAAAATTCCATTATAGTAAGGGTTACAAGATTTACAAGAATCACTTTCCCAAAAACTTCAACTAGAGAATAATTATATACTTTTTATGTGACCATTGTGCCATTAGGAGTTTTCAAAACTAACTCAACATATACTTGTTAAGTTAATATGGTGATACCCTTAGAAAATTTCTCAGAAATAAAAGATTGGGTGGATCTAGAATCAAATAAAACATTTTATACTTTAGAGTTGATGGTAAGTGTACCTTTTACCAGATCATTATTATACTCCACAACACCAATAGTGATCACATGTGACTTTTCATTGCCTTTTTCCTTAAACATTGCTGACATCGATCATCATCAATAACCCTTATATTATTGAATTGAATGGAATAATGACCCATTTCATTTCAATTATAACATTGAAGTGTAGGAGGTGCATTTTGTGTAACCTTTTCTCTATTCGCATCATTTAATATCTTTTTTCCATCACATAGGCATTCGAATGCCCAGTGACCTTCTTTTATACACTTAAAACATTTACTAGTAAAATTAAGACAATTTCCTCTATTTTTATTTCCACACGTTGAGCATAAGGGAAAGCTCTTTTTCTTTTCAGTGTGGTATTTTTATTTTCCTTTGAATTCCATTTTTCTCTTATTATCAAACCAGTAGGACTAATGGGTTACTCCAATATCCATATCAACCTTGAGAGCACATCAAATGATTTCTTCATAGCTATTGAAGTCCCATATGGCTTCAGAGGCTTGGTTTTAAGCCACTAAATAATCGATCAATTTTAATATCAGGTTGGATAATAATTCCAGAAGTGTACCTTACAAGTCTTGTAAAAAAAATTGTATGTTCAAAAAGATTCATCATCCTTTTGCTTAAGTTCAAATAACTCCTTATCCGTAATTGTTAGAATAATACGGGGAAAGTACTTATTGAAAAATAAGTTCATGAACTTGTCCCATTATATGGATTAAATTTCATCTATTTTCCCCAATTTCTTGATAAGGTTTCACTATTTATCAGATTCACCTTACAAATTATGGAATGATAAGATGAATTTATCATGTTCTGAACATTGGATAACTGAATATTTCTTTTAATTAGTACTGATCCATTATTTATCCAATAATGGATTAGAATACATGCTGAAATAAGGTGGATACTGCCTCATAAAGGGCTCTATAGAATGTTTCTCCCTCCTTTTCTCTTTTGGAAGTTTTGCATGATTCATGTCTTGATAAACTTGTGTGACCATAACTGTAATATATTTCATTACATATCCCATGACATTTGGTTAAATAGGAGGAAAATCATTGTATGGTATGTCACATTCATCATTAATGTGGTTCTTTTAGGTTCCACCCATTGACTAAAACCAAGAATCATAGTGTGAGAAACACTAATCATAATGGAAAAAATATAATTAAGAATAAAATTTCAATTTATGAAACTTTATGTTTTATCCTAGGTTATTTAGAAAAATTTCTAAAAACATAGGATTGTAACCTATACTTTGACATATCCTTTGGGTTTTTACTAAGGTTTTCTCATCTTAGTTTCCAAAGGTTAATTGTGCCTTTCTTCTAACACCAACTATAACAACCCATACTTTACATACATTAATATTACTTAAAAGTTGAAAATTATTCATTAAAAAATATATAAAATCCATGATAATATTTTATAGTTATAGTGTATTTAGAAACTGGTAAACATAAACAACTAGTTCATAAGGAATATTCATTTTATTCCAATTATTTCATTACAACTAGACCCCTTTTTGACATATATTACTTAATACCCTTCTTCATAATCTAGGGAAAAGAAACATATGAAATGGTGATCTCATATTCTCAGTAAGGGTAAAAAAATTAGATATCAATCGTATCATACTAATATGAAATAAGAATATAGAATTTGAAAATATTATCCTGCATATGAAATATTGTAATATCATACCATGGGATAAATCATGAAAGTTCATAAGAATCAATGAAAATAATCCCAAAATTCCTAAAAAAATACATGATGTTTTTTAGAATACATGTAATCATAGAAAATCATTTCATATTATTCAAGGATCATTTCCAAGGCCATCATAGATGACAAATTCCATTAATAAACTGAGTTCACTCCTCATTTGAGACCTATATTACTAAAGTTATATCATTTCCCATTCCATATATGTATATCTCATTTGATATGAATCTTTAACCAATTCATTAGACAGAGATATACATCCCACCCATATCATAATGAAATCATTATTACCTGTGCTTCAAAAAAACATAAATCATTCATCATAGGATAACCCCAGAAATAAATTGGTTTTCTGAAAATCATTCTATCATAATCTATATAAAACAAATGGATTTCATAAATAGAAGTTAATAATAAAAAAAATAAAACCCTTGGAATAATATTGATAGTATACTTGAAAAATAACCCTATTAAATAATTCCATCTTAGATGGAAAATAATATTCACATAACACTTGAAATTAATTCTTGAAGAAAATATACTTTTTCTTCAAAAACATTTTCTTTTCTCAAAATACATCTCAATTTTAAAATAAAATAGTTTATTTCAAAATAAAATTGAAATATTGTAGATTAATATTCATGGAACTATGTCATTATGAAGACGTAATAATTTGTTCTTTCTATATAAGTTAAAAAAACATTCTCCTCTTACTTTTTTTTGCAAAAGTCTAAAAGTACCTCATATTGAATAATGATAAAAGATTCCTTTCATAAAATTTACTAAAAATTAAATAATGGGTAAAATTGAATTTAAACAACGATAGAAAAATAGAAATAATATTACATATTTAGGAAATATAGAGACAAATGATAAATATACTCCATTAAATACTTAACAATTAAATAATCTTGGATAATAGTGAGATTTCAAAATTATCCCTTACCTTTTAGATATGATTTCCTTTATAGGTATCGAAAACTCATGAATAATTATTTAAATAATTTCATTAAATTTTTTAAGAATGATTTTCATTTTTATGAGATCATATATGATCATATTATCATCTGTTTGTTAATAACATTTCATTGTTACTTGTTATTCTGGTATTAACTGCTTTATTTTCTTACATATGTTTTGTTAAATAAGTTATGGTTATCCTACATAGATAAAAATTATATTATTAAAAAATTATATTAAAATTATATATATAATATTTATTCATTATATACATTTACATAATCATACTTTAATAAATATTAAGTAGAATGAATCGCATCGCATCATGGAGACGGTAGGTCGTATGTGCCCACGAACGACGATATCAATCCCATAATTGTTGAATGGTATTCAATTGAATAGTGTTTAATAATTCATAAACAATGTAATGTTATAATAATCATATATACTTTTTATTTCCATCATTATACCCCTCTAAGTATGGTGGTGGTGAAAAGCAGATTACACCACGGCATGGAGACAGTAAGTCGTAGGTACACATGCATGGTGATTTCATTTTTCATAAGATGGATAGAAAGTGGAATATTGTTGTTAAATAATCATAATAACATCTCATTATATAACTTATACTTAACGTCTTACTTTATAATTAAACACCTCAAGAAGAGGAAGTAGAAGAAGAAATAATTTTGAAAGAATCAGTAGAGGGGATTACCTCTTCTTCAACGTGCTTCCTCTAAATCTCCTCTTTGAGCGCTAAATATAGTCTTTGATGAAGACCAAAACCTATAGAATGCTACTAGGGAAGTTGATAATGGAAAATGGTAGGGTATTACTTAGATTGAAGGATCAAAGTTAAGTGAATAGGTGAGGGAGGAGGTTCCATTTTATAATTGAGGTGACGGGCACTTTTGGGATCTCCAAAAAAAATTAATTGATAATAAAATCAAACCCCATCCAAAAACCTAAAAAATATTCTAATTACAAAGATGAGATAGGATAGGGTTATAATATCATCAACCAATATATTTTAGGCAACTTTTTCTATCAATTTAATCCTTATCATTTAAATAACACATAGTTATTTTATTTAATTTGTAACTAGTTTAACAAATATTTCAATATTTAAAGGGTAAAATATTTACTTAATGGATGTCAATTAGACCATGAATAAATAAATTAGAAAATTTTCAACCATAGAATAATTATTAAATATTTTTTAAATAAAAAATTTAGGATTTTTAAATAATTTAATAAAACATTATTTTTATAAACAATCAATGGTGTCAATTTTGACACTGTTAAATTCATTGATTTTTTTAAAATATTAATATAAAAAGTTTACTTCGAACCAAATATTTTATTATATTACTAAGAGGTCAAGTTCTTATATAAAATTAATTATACATATTAATTATCTAAAATTATATTTATTATAATATTTTTAATAATATTTATTTGTTATCTCTATTAATAAAATAATTACTACATCAATTTTATGTAATTATTTAATATAATTATTTTTTGAATAAAAATTTAAAAAAAAACTTTTAAAAAGATAAATATACAGTATTTTAGAATAATATAAGTAGTTGAATTAATCTTCTGGAAAATATAACATTTGAAATGTTATACTAATTAAATTATGAATGTGATAGCTTTAAAATCACTTTAAATAAAATAATATAAGTATCTCAATCTCTTCTATAAGCCTCTAAATGGTCACTAAATCGACCCTTGGATGTTTATGGTCAATATATACTTGAAAAATAAAATTTGGTCATGTTTTTGGGTCTTTTGATGGATATTATTATTTTAATAAAAAAATTAGGGATTTCTCGTCAATTAATTAATTTTTACATCATCAAAGTATATGTCTTTAAGGTAATTATTTATTACCTAAAAATTAAAAATAAATTACCATGATAAATAAAAAAGATTATTTCAAATTATTATTTATAATCTAATTTATATTTTGTATAACCTTATATAAAAAGTGATATACTTATTAAAATTTGAATAAGATATATTTAATATTTCTTTAAATAAAATAAATTAAACGTCCTAATCTCATACAAGTGGCTTCAAAAAGAAACCATTTCAACCAAATTATGATTTATGTCAGAAAACATTCATCCAATATTATTAAGACAAGTGTTAGGGTAATTTCATAATAGTATTCTTACCCTTAATTTCATGATTTACCCTCTTACAATATTAATAAAACTTTCCGAAGTTACTATTCATAATGCCCAAAAATAAAATAAAATTATTTACATAATTTATACCTAATGATTAAAAATATGGAATCCATATTTCAAAATTTAAAACATATAATTTTTTGTAATTAATTTAACATTAATCCCATTGTCAGAAAGAGAGAACGTATTTTAAAAGTTAAAACATTGCAAAAGATTGAAATGTTTTTACATGTGAATTCTATGTAAAATTAATGATAATGACATAAATTATATTGAATGATAAAAATATATTCTATTTATACTTTAAAACCATAAAAAATTATAATTTAACCATATAAATTATTTCGATGAAAAAATTTGTTTGCAATTAAAATTTTGTGTATTTTTACTATTCTTCAAAATTTAAAAGTTATCAGAAAAATATAAAAAATTTATCCAAAGTAAATTTTTATATATTTATTCTGAATAACATATTTACTTTTTCATATAAAAATTATTAATGTGTCAAAATATTAATTTAAAAGTGGTTCTCCATTCAAAGGCCAAAAATTACACTTTAGGAAATCGTTTTACCTTTATTTAAAGAAATGTTAAAATAGTTAAAATCAAAGTTAAATAACTAAATCATTTTTACTATAGGTTTATACATAAGATAAATTCGACTATAAATACTAATTAGAAAGGTAAAACGATTTCCTAAATAATGGTGTTTAATTTATACTTTTTAGACATTAAATAATTTAATTTATTTATGACACAATGATGATGCAGTAATTATCTTATTAATGAAATATTGACATAATTGATGTTATAAATACCCAAATTAATGTAATTTGAGACTTTTCATGAAATCTATTACTTTTATAGGTTAATATGACATGTTATTATTGATTTGGTTAGATGTTTTCGAACTAATCATTCTGTTAGTATTTTCACATAAATCAATTACCAAATAGTGTCAAAATTGACATAAAATAGTTTTAAAAACAAATATTATATTATTAATTGTTATTTTATTCCTAAAAATCTAAGGTTCGCCAAAATGACTTATATAAGGTTATATATATTAATAATAAACATCTTGGGGTTCGTTTGGCTTGTTATAGTATGTTTATTTACCTTATAGTGTAAGAAAACAAGAAGACACGGTAAAAGAAAATTTTTTAACTTAAAGTTAAATCTAAATGATAAGGTTAAAATAGAAACCTAAACTTGTCTAAAATATATTGGATGAGAGTATTTAGACCCATACCCACCTTATCTTCCAAATAAATCAATTTGGAGCTATTAAAAACAAAATATGACTTTATAATAAAATAATATTTTTAGTTATTCCAAAGGTGCCCCTCTCCTCCCTTATAAAAGGGCACCTCCTCCCTCTCTTCCTCATGCCACTTTGAGCCTTCAAGCTCATCCAACCCCTACCAATTTCTCTTCTCCACTTCCCTAGAAACATCCTAGAGGTTCTTTCCTTCTTCAAATACCAATATTAGTGCCTTAAGAGGAGGTTTCAAAAAGGTGTGTCGAAAGAAGAGGTAATATCCGTTACCGATTCTTTCAACTTTATTTCTTCTTACACTTCTTATTCTTTAGTTGTTTCATTATGAAGTAATAACATAAGTATCACTCATATACTGATATGTTATTATAAGTATGAAACAACCCTATTTCACCATCTATCCATCCTATGGAAAACAAAATCACCGCGCGTGCGTACGTACGGAATACCGTCTCCACGTCATGGTGTAATATGTTTTCGACCACCACCTTACTTGGATGGGTATAATGGTGTAAATAAATAATTATATATGATTATTGAAAATTTATATTTATTTTGAAATATTATACATACACTTCAATGCAATTCCACGATCATTGGAATGATATCATCGCTCGTGCGTACCTACGGACTACCGTCTCCATGATGCGATGAGATTCATTCTCCATGTTAACCATTCATGAATGATTATAAAGTATATATAATAAGTAATCATGAAATATATGACATAATAATGATACTGTATTTATGTGCATATATATGTATGTCATCTACTTAATTTCATTGAATTCAATAAGGAAACGAAAACAGCATTCATACGTACGTACGGCCTACCGTCTCCATGAACGATGTATTTCATTCCATTTAATCGATCTATCATATATATATGTATATACTGAGTATATATTATATATAAATCATTTTTTACATTCTGTAATTAATTAAATCAGGATATATGTAATAATATCAAGAACAACAAGTCCAAACACATACGATAAATAAAACAATTTAACCCAAAATGTTGCTTTAACATTGAACTTACAAAAGAACAGGTAATATAAAGTCATAAGTGAACCATATATGATATCATAACAATGAATATTATTCTGTAATAAGTCAATGAAATTATTTAAATCATTATACAGGAGGTTCGGAAATGTACGAAGCATAACAGACCTAAGGTAAGGGATAATTTATCAATCTCATTTTTATCCGAGATTGTTTATTCATAAGTATTTACTGGGGTTATCTTTATCATCCAAGCCCATGTTTTCTAAAAATGTTTTCATGTATGTTTAAAGTCCTTTTTACCCATTTTTGACTTTTAATACATGGTATGTAAGGAATCTTTTTTTGTTTACCATACGAGATACTTTTTGACTTTTCCGACAAAAGTACGAGAAGAATGTTAATTTTAACTTATACGGCGTGAACGGATTTTTACGATTTCATAACGCCTCATTTTCATGAAGCATACTCTACAAGGTTTTATGAATATTTTCAACAAAATAATTTTCTTTGAAAATTTCATGGCATTTTTTGAAAAGAAAATGATTTTGAAGAAGAAAGGATATTTTCCTCAAGAATTAATTTCAAGTGTTTTATCAAAACCATTTTTCCATCTAAGATGAAATTATTTCATATGTGTATGTTTCAAGTATAATGTCTCTATGATTTACATGGTTTCACTTTTCTTATTATTAAATGATATCCATTTCTTTTATATGGATTATGTGATGATGGAATGATGTTTATGAAACCCATTTTATTCTTTGGGTTATGATGAATGATTTATGTTTATGTTGTGGCACAAGTAATAATGATTTAATTATGAGATGGGTGGGACCTATATCTCCCTCCAATGAATTGGGTAAGGATTTATATCTCATGAGATAGACATGGTGGGAATGGTAAGTTAATCCAGTTCAGTGTTACAGGACTGAAACGAGGAGTGAACTCGATTCAGAAAGGGACTTTGTACACTAAGATGGTCTTGGCAGCAATGTCTTGGCTACTATAGAAATAATAACATGTGATTAATTGTTTCCATAATTACATGTTTTATTCCCATGCTATTTTATCATGATTTATGTTCACTTATGATATATGCCTTACGTACTTCCAAGACTCATGTCTTTGCTCAAGATTTTGATGTTTAGATTTTATGTTCAAGTTTTGGCATTCAAATGTTTATGGATTGTTTTATGTTCTCTATGTTTACCCTTACTGGTCATTTGAGCTCACCCCTTTTATGTTTTATTTTCCCCAGGATATAAAGAAATGTTTTAGGTAAAAAAAAAGGGGAAGATCTTTATGGGAGGTGTTGAAGATCTTTCACCACGATTAGAAGATTATATTCCATGTTTCCAAAGACACTAAACTATTACGGTCCTTGTGTGTCTGTTTTTGTTATGTACTAAGTATTCCGCAAAAGTAATGTAATGTCCATGTATGTCAAGCTTTGGGTATCTACAGTTGGTATCAGGGAAAAGGTTTAGTCAACCTTTGGAAACTAGGATGCGAGAACTTTAGTGAGATCCCTAGAGATATTTCTAAGTTATGTCTAGGGATGTCCCTAAGGTTAAGTATAAGTATACATTATAGTCCTAGAATTACGGTAACGATATTAGAATTAAACCTAAGATGTTAGATATTGAAGGTACTCTCCCTTTATTATATTGTTTTCCCTAGCATGATTTTTTCCTCTCATGCTATTCTTTTTGGGTTTTAGACGATGGCTAGAACCTGAAGGAACCGTGTTGATCAATGTAATGGACAATGCAATGATTGT
This sequence comes from Viscum album, assembly GCA_963277665.1. Taxonomy (NCBI): domain Eukaryota; kingdom Viridiplantae; phylum Streptophyta; class Magnoliopsida; order Santalales; family Viscaceae; genus Viscum; species Viscum album. Next base: position 592,973,735 of record OY728159.1, on the reverse strand, counting down.
CCTCCTGAACAAAAAAATGTTATGGGAGATGGAGTGCGAAATCTTATTTCTATACTTACACAAGCTATGAATCATTATGGACTTCCAAATGATCAGAGAAGAGAATAATATTCTATTTAGTCCTTCATGAGGAAACGTCCACCTTCTTTCAGTGGGTCTTCTGATCCATTTGTTGCGGAACAATGGATCAGTACCACTGAAAAGATATTTTCAGTTCTTCAATGTTCTGAACATGATAAAATCATCTTAGCAGTATATCGTTTAGAAGGTGAAGCTTATCAATGGTGGAATCTTATCAAGAATACGAGGCCAAGAGATGAAATTGATTCCATGGAATGAGAAGAGTTCAAGAACTTATTTTTCAATAAGTACTTCCCTCGTATTCTTCGAACAAAGATGGAGAAGGAATTTCTTGGACTAAAGCAAAAGGATGATGAATCTGTTGTTATATACGAAGCTAATTTTACAAGGCTTGCAAGGTATGCATCTGGATTTATCATCCAACCTGAAAGTAAAGTTGATCGATTCTTCAGTGGCTTAAAACCAAATCTTTGAAGGGAATTAGCTATAAGACACTTCAGTAGCTATGAAGAAATTGTGCATTGTGCTATCAAGGTAGAAATGGAAGTTGGTGTTACATATCCATCTCATGGTTTTGACAAGAAACGAATGATGGAGTTCAAGGAGAAATCTCATAATAATGGTGAAAATAAGATGAATGTTTCCTTATGCTCAAAGTGTAGAAAGAACCATGGTGGAGATTGTCTTAAAGGGACTATAAAATGTTTTAAGTGTGGAAAATAAGGCCATTGAGTAGCTGAGTGTCGAAGTAATGGAAAAAGGGTTGATAATGATGTGAATAAAGAAAATACTGCAGAGAATGCACCACCAACACATCAATGCTTCAAGTGCAATGAAATGAGGCATTATGCTAATCAATTCCCTAATCCAAGGGTTAATGATGATCAACATGAGCGGCCACTTAAGGAAAAGGACATAGGGAAGTCACATACGATCACTATTGGCGATGTTGAATATGACAACGATGTGGTGGAATGATTAATTGTTTATGTAATGGGATTCCAAAATAATGTTGTATATAGTATCGTGGAATATTGGAATATTTATGTATTGGTGTATTGTGGTTTTCAATAATTTTATGGTACCAGTAACCATGGAAAGTGATTGAGATATTTTTGGAAAGAAGATGATATGCACATAATGAAGGGATAAGGAGAAAATGAAATGTTTGACAATATTCATGAGCTCATGACTGATATAAGGAAATAGTTATATCATGGTTTGAGTATATAGAATTTTGGGGTTTTGGTATGTGTAAAGAGTTAATTTTTGACATCACTCATGTTTTCACTAAGATTCAATGGGTATTCATTTTTCAAGAGAATACATGATTAAGGCCATTGAATGTTTGGAATGTGACCAACAAGACATATCTTAGGATATATGGGGATCAATGATGGTACTAACATGCTTGTTATATGAAATCTCTGGTAATCGTTTTCACTATAATATGACAATGGACTGCAATATTATGGATAAGCCTAAAGATTGGAATGGATTATGTTAGACATAAGTTAGTATTGTATTTTTAGAAGAAAAAAAGGACAACCTGCAGAACGAGCGACTACCCGTCACGTCGGACAAGGCTGTGGGAATCGAACCCACAACCGAAGTATGACAGACCTTTATTAGTACCACTGGCCTACAAGAAGTCCTTGGTTAGTAGAAACTAGTTTTATTTTATTATACAGGATGATAGATGAAGTATAAGTCCATTTTGTAACCATATATGATTAATCTCACCATAGATGGAATTATGTATATAACTTTTGCTAACATATGTTTGAGACAGATGGAATGACCTATCATTCTATCACATGATCTGCTAAAACTTCGCGAAAGACAAATTCAACTTCATTTCTTAAAGAGATGAAGTGGAAATTGTTCAAGGCATGAACAACAGTGAGATTATACCAAAATAAAGTAAGTATTTATTCTAATTCAAATTCTTCAACTTTAGGGAAATGATCTTGAAAACCAAAAATGTTGTCCTAGTACCCTTATATCCAATAAATCAGATGGTACCCTAGATCATCACAACTATATGGTTTTGTGATTGTTGGATTTTTCATAGCCATTTTCTCCACAACTCTCCATCAGAACATGATGGTTAGATTTCTCTTCCATATCCATATTTTCACATATGTTATCCTATGTGGAAACCCAGTGATTAGTTAATTTGGGTAACCATTAAGTTTCATACTTTAGTTTTTAAAGCCAAGTGTTGGTATTCCTTTTTACGATGTGGGTTTCTATTAAAGAAAATTTCAAGTAGTAAACCATTTATAACCCCGATGCATTTCGAGGGCGAAATTCATTTTAAGGGGGTAGAATGTAACACCCCGAGAATTTGTGAAAAATATTCTTTTTAATTTCATTAATTTCTTGTGTTGTATGCTACACTAAAAGGATCTTGCACAACATGCATCCCTGACTTGGCTTGCATTACACGCAATCGCGACCTTCCACCATAGTGTGTGTTGTACACAATACCGGGTTTCGCTAAACAACGATATGTTATATAAACTAGCCGTTATGAATAGTAATACCCACTTTTTAAAATTTTATAAATTTTATCATTCAAAATGGACTTTATTTTTGGATTTAGAATATCGAAATTGTCCTAGGGTAAATTTTTGGTATTTTTCTAAAAACTTTCAATTTTTGATGAATAGTGAAAACACTCGGTTACTATTCAAAAACAGACATTTTATTTAAATAATTATTTGTTTTATTTAAATTTATTTTAGGTCAAAATTGATAGATAATACCTATATAAGTTCAATTTAAGTCATTGGAGTCATTTTATAATAATTTTAGATATATAAAAATTTTATTGAACTTTTCACCGTCTTTTACCCACCTCCTAGGAGAATTTGAAAATTCACATAAAACTTAATTTTACCACTTCTGTGAGTGGAATTTCAAAAATCCGAGAGACACAGTTAAAATAAATGACTAAAATGTGGTTCAATGAGATGAAAATAATTTTTGGTAAATAGTAACTTTTTACTTTTTTTACCACGGTTAAAAGTAAATAGGGTAATTAAGGGTAAAAATGATATTATTATTACCCTAACACATGTACTAATTCTATTGGATAAGTGTAATTCGACCAAAAACAACCTTAGGAATAAAATATGATCATTTATTCCCACTTGGATTAGATTAGGACATTTATTATTAATTTATTTAAAGAAGGGTTAAAATAGTTAAAATCAACGTTTAATAAATAAATCATTTTTAATATAGGGTTATACATAAGATAAATTCGACTATAAATATTAATTAGAAATATAAATAGATTTAATACATAATGGTGTTTTATTTATAATTTTTATAAATTAAATACTTTAATTTATTTATGACACAATGATGATGCAATAATTATCTTATTAATAAAATATTTACATAATTGATGTTATAAATACCCAAATTAATGTAATTTTAGACTTTTTATTAATTAAATTAATTTTATAGGTTAATATGACATGTTATTATTGATTTATTTAACTTTATTTGAACTAATATTTCTGTTATGATTTTCACAAAAATCAATTACCAAATAGTGTCAAAATTGACATAAAATAGTTTTTAAAACAAATATTATATTATTATTTGTTATTTTATTACTAAAAATCTATGTTTCAGAGAAATGACTTAGATAAGGTTATATATATTAATAATAAACATCTTGGGGTTAGTTTGGCTTGTTATAGTAAGTTTATTAACCTTATAGTGTAAGAAAACAAGAAGACACGGTAAAAGAAAATTTATTTAACTTAAAGTTAAATCTAAATGATAAGGTTAAAATAGAAAGCTAAACTTGTCGAAATTCTATTGGAAGAGATTATTTCGACCCATATCCACATTATCTTCCAAATAAATCAATTTTGAGCTATTAAAAACCGAATATGACTTTATAATAAAATAATATTTTTAGTTATTCCAAAGGTGCCCCTCTCCTCCCTTATAAAAGGGCACCTCCTCCATCTCTTCCTCACACCACTTTGAGCCTTCAAGCTCGGCCAACCCCTGCCAATTTATCTTATACACTTCCCTATAAACATCCTAGAGTTTTTGGTCTTCTTCAAAGACCAATCTTAGTGCCCTAAGAGGAAGTTTTAAAAAGGCATGTCGAAAGAAGAGGTAATATCCATTACCGATTCTTTCAACTTTATTTCTTCTTCTACTTCTTCTTCTTTAGTTGTTTCATTATGAAGTAATAACATAAGTATGACTCATATACTGATATTTTATTATAAGTATGAAACAACCCAATTTCCCCATCTATCCATCCTACGGAAAACAGAATCACTGCGCGTGCGTACATACGGAATACCGTCTCCACGCCGTGGTGTAATCTGTTTTCGACCACCACCTTACTTGGATGGGTATAATGGTGTAAATAAACAATTATAAATGATTATTGCAAAGTAATATTTATTCTGTAATATTATACATACACTTCAATGCAATTCCATGATCATGGGAATGATATCATCGCTCGTGCGTACGTACGGACTACCGTCTCCACGACGCGATGAGATTCATTCTCCATGTTAACCATTCATGAATGATTATAAAGTATATATAACAAGTAATCATGAAATTTATGACATAATAATGATACTGTATTTATGTGTATATATATGTATGTCATCTACTTAATTTCATTCAATTCAATAAGGAAACGAAAACAGCGTTCATGTGTACGTACGGCCTACCGTCTCCATAAACGGTTTATTTCATTCCATTTAATCGATCTATCATATATATATGTATATAATGAATATATATTATATATAAATCATTTTTTACGTTCTGGAATTAATAAAATCAGGATATAAGTAATAATATCAAGAACAACAAGTCCAAACACATACGATAAATAAAACGATTTAACCCAAAACATTGCTTTAACATGGAACTTACAAAAGAACAGGTAATATAAAGTCATAAGTGAACCATATATGATATCATAACAATTAATATTATTCTATAATAAGTCAATGAAATTATTTAAATCATTATACAGGAGGTTCAGAAATGTACAAAGCATATCGGACCTAAGGTAAGGGATAATTTATCAATCTCATTTTTATCCGAGATTTCTTTATTCATAAGTATTTACTGGGGTTATCTTTATCATCCAAGCCCATGTTTTCTAAAAATGTTTTCATGTATGTTTAAAGTTATTTTTACCCATTTTTGACTTTTAATACATGGTATGTAAGGAATCTTTTTTTGTTTACCATACGAGGTACTTTTTGACTTTTCTGACAAAAGTACGAGAAGAATGTTAATTTTAACTTATACGGCGTGAACGGATTTTTACGATTTCATAACGCCTCATTTTCATGAAGAATACTCTACAAGGTTTTATGAATATTTTCAACAAAATAATTTTATTTTAAAATTTCATGGCATTTTTTGAAAAGAAAATGATTTTGAAGAAGAACGGATATTTTCCTCAAAAATTCATTTCAAGTGTTTTATCAAAACCATTTTTCCATCTAAGATGAAATAATTTCATATGTGTATGTTTCAAGTATAATGTCTCTATGATTTACATGGTTTCACTTTTCTTATTATGAAATGATATCCATTTCTTTTATATGGATTATGTGATGATGGAATGATGTTTATGAAACCCATTTTATTCTTTGGGTTCTGATGAATGATTTATGTTTATATTGTGGCACAAGTAAGAATGATTTAATTATGAGATGGGTGGGACCTATATCTCCCTCCAATGAATTGGGTAAGGATTTATATCTCATGAGATAGACATGGCTGGAATGGTAAGTTAATCTGGTTCAATGTTACAGGACTGAAACGAGGAGTGAACTCGATTCAGAAAGGGACTTTTTCCACTAAGATGGTCTTGGCAGCAATGCCTTGGCTACTATGGAAATCATAACATGTGCTTAATTGTTGCCACAATTACATGTTTTATTCCCATGCTATTTTATCATGATTGATGTTCCCTTATGATATATGCCTTACGTACTTCCAAGACTCATGTCTTTGCTCAAGATTTTGATGTTTAGATTTTATGGTCAAGTTTTTTCATTCAAATGTTTATGGATTGTTTTATGTTCTCTATGTTTACCCTTACTGGGAATTTGAGCTCACCCCTTTTATGTTTTCTTTTCCCCAGGATATAATGAAATGTTTTAGGTAAGAAAAAATGGGTAAGATCTTTATGGAAGGTGTTGAAGATCTTTCACCACGATTAGAAGATTATATTCCGAGTTTCCAAAGACACGAAACTATTACAGTCCTTGTGTGTCTGTTTTTTTATGTACTAAGTATTACGAAAAAGTAATGTAATGTCCATGTACGTCAAGCTTTGGTTCTCTATAGAAACAATATTTCATAAAAACATCCGGGTGTTACAAACATAGTCTAGAGAAGGAACCACCTACCTCTAAACTCAGGTCGTACACACCCAAAGCAGGATCCCCTAACAAAGAAAACTAAAAGACATCAACGAAGTCCCTAGATCCCATCACCAACATCTCAGAATTTATCCAATTGATAAAGAGGGTTTGATTATAGGAGGAAGAACCACATACCTCAAGAACAAACACCTGTCGCACCACAACCAAAAAAGGAAACAACCACCAAAACAAGATCATAAAATGGATCTAGAAGGAAACATGAAGAAACACCAATTCATACCAATGAATCTAATACTAAAACTCAAGGGTGCTACCACAATCAACGATAATGATGAAGTAGAAAGGTCTCTCACCTAGAGAGAGACACCACAACCACAATGAATATCGAATTCTAAATGAATCGATCAGGGAGGAACAGAGTCTCCCAAAATAATCAAAGAGGAACCTTCGGTCGAGAGAAAGGGAGAACCGGTATATAAAATGGGAAATAAAACTTATACGACACCCTAAAATCCCTACTAGGGGAATTACATAATGTGTAATACCATTACACATCGTGAATTTCCATGATTTCAGATATTAAAAATTTCCTTGCCTTAGATCAAAATTTGATTTTAATTGACTCAAGATGAGTAAAAACAAATCATGTTGTGTAAACTTTCACAATGTGAACCCTTCTCATGGAATGAACCCAGCAACCATTACACATCTTATAACCTAGTTATATGAAATTTAAATATTCTATATCCTGTAGAAAAATATAAAAACCAATATCTAAAACTCTAAGAAAAAAAAGGGATCTCAGAGAGATGGAAAAACATACAAATTCAAGGGAATGGGATGTTAAAAACTTCCGATCATAAATAATTTATGTCCCTATAAAGTCATGTGAAATATGTAACCCATTAAAAAAATATTATGCCATTGATCCCTCAACAATGACTCGCATTCCCAAGTCTCATGAAAATCTGATTCATTTTTCCATGGAACTCTAACCAATGGAATCGGATTCTCAGAAAATACATTAAATTGATAGTTAATGATCTAAATTCTTTTCTACAAAAAAGAAATCACTTTCTCCAACTCAATTTCTTCCCAACTCAGAATGTGAGAGGGGTCAGGATAGCACTTCATGAGCTGAGATATGTGGAAAATAGCATGAATACATATCAACTAAACTATAAATGCTAACCAGTAATAAAAATACATGATCCGTACAATCACCTAAAATAGTCCAACATATATCGGAGCCAACTTTACATGTTTTTCGAGCCGACAGTGAACCAACCGAGTAAAACCTTTCAAGAAAAAAATTCACCAATAGAAAACTTTAAAGGATAATGTTACGGATCTACATAAAATTTCTATCAACTTCGGGTTATAACCATACATAGATGTAAATCCTTAATCTTTGCTAATGTATCCTAGACAAAACTTGGTCCAACCAAGCTACTTCTCCCACCTCGTCCCAAAAAATAGGTGACCTGCACATGCAACCATACAGTGCCTCAAAGAGAACCATTTTGATCGATGACAGATAACTTTTTTTATAAACAAACTCTACCAGTCCTATATGTCAATCCCATGATCTACTGAAATCTATGACATAGGAACAAATCATATATTTTAGGATCTAAATCACTCTCTCCATCTAACCATCTATTTGTAGATGGTAAGCTATGGTCAACTTGACCTGAGTTATCATCACCTCTTAGATAATCCTCCAGAACCTTGAGATAAACCAAGGATCCCTATCCAAAATAATGGTAGAAGCACTCTCATGTAATCTCACAATATCTTACCCATACAGCTTACCCAGATCTTAAACCATTGTGGTATCCTTTATTGGAATTAAATGAGCACACTTTTTCAACTGATCAACAACTACCCAAATAGCATACCTCCCACCAAGAGTATGTGGTAATCCAAAAAAAAATCTAGGGATAACTTATCCCATTTTCAAGCCAACACTGGAAGAGAATGAAGAAAACAAAAGGGTTTCAAGTGCTCTGCCTTTATCCGTTCGCAGGTGCAATAGTGGGACACATAATCTACAATGTCATGCTTTATACCCAACCACTAGAATCATCATTTCATGTCATAATACATCTTCTTGGTGTTTGGATGAACAGCCCACAAGGATATGTGACAATTAAACAAGACTAAAATCCTCACATATGTTGGGATGACAACCCATTTACCAAAAGTGTATTATACATCTCAAGAGAAATACTAACCATAAATGATATCCCCACTATAAAGGATTTCTCAAATTTCACTAAACTCATCATCCTACTACTGACTTTGAAACATAGAATTTAGTAGAGATGATGATAAATAACCACTGGTCAGAACCATACCTAAAACATATTCCTGAGCATCTAGGTGAAACTGAGAAAAAATCCCTATAAGTTTCCACTCCTCCTTTGATTCCAGAACAACCTGTGATGGTACTTTTCTACTAAGATCTTCTTCAATGGAATTCCCCTTCCCTTAGGTGGTGGTGATATCTAAGTCAATTGTATGAATGTATTCTACCCATAATCTTTTTTCAAGATTCAAGTATTTATAAGAAACGATATAACTCAAACTCTTATGATCATAAATGACTATGAACCTTTCCCTAAAAATATTATTCCGCCAATATTTAAGTGCATTCATAATTGTATAATGTTCTAAATCAGGATTGGGGTAATTCTTCTTATAATGCGAAAGCTAAAAAGGGTAATAAGATACCATTTTGTCATCCTTCATAAGCACGCATACCAAACAAGCACCATAATCATCACAAAACACCAAGTACCCCTTAATGGGTTCAGGAAAGATCATAATAGGATCCTAAGTCACATGTTATTTCATTTCATCAAAAAAAGACTGACACTTTTCATCCCATGTGAATTTCAACACTTTCCTATTATTAGAAGTCAAAGGTGATGCTAGCTAAGAGAAATCATTAACAAGTCATTGGTAGTATCCATGAATACCAAGGAAGATATGTATCTAAAAGGTATTATGTGGTTCTTTGCATGAGAAGACAGCATTCACCTTCTTAGGATCAACTAATAAGCCATTTTTAGAAATCTCATTTCATGTGAATTTCACTTCCTGAATCTAGAAATAACATTTCAAAATATTTACATACAAATGGGGACTTCTTAGAATTTACAAAACCAACATCATATGGTGCTCGTGCTCATGCTCAGATTTTGAATAAACTATAATATCATCCACGAAAACTACTAAAAAAGTGTCTAGATATTTATGGTATATCTGATTCATCAAATCTATAAAAACTATAGGAGTGTTAGTTATACCAAAATGCATCACAATATATTCATAATGGATATACCTACTCCTAAAAGTTGTCTTTGGTATATCAAAATCCCAAACTCTAAGCTTATGATAACCCACCTAAAGGTCAATATTTGAAATCCACTTTGTACCATTTAGCTGATCCAACAAATCATCCACACAAGGAAAAGGATAATTATTGCTAACTATTACCCAGTCCAACTTCTGATAGTCTTCACACAATAGAAGTGAACCAACTTCCTTCTTGGAAAAAAGTACATAGGATACCCAAGGAGAAACACTATGGATAATGAAATGATTTTCTATTTGTCCATCTAACTAAATCTTGAGCTATTTCAGCTCCTCTGGTGTCATATGATAATATGGTATCAATATTGGCTATGTACCTATCACCAGGTCAACTATAAACTCTACCTCTCTCTATAGAAGAAGACTAGTGATTTTATCCGGGAAAACGTCAAAAATGTCTTGAACAACAATGGGAAGATCAAAAACAAAATAAATTTCATTGGGCTCAATCACAATAGTGAATAAAAAACTCATGGGATCTGGGAGGGATGGCCCTGGACAACTAGACCTCGAGTCCCACTCCCCCTAAAACACATGATATATCCCCTGAACATAAATAAATGAAAAAATATGATGATAACAATCAACCTATTATTGATGGGAGACAAGAAAATTCATACCAATAATGATTTCAAATATATCTAGATCAAGAATGAGAAAATCTTAGACTAAATTTGTATCAGCTATCGTTAACTAACAAGAATATTACTAAAAAACCTATTATTTCCTCTTACCAAGGGGCACCATTAAATCCATTACAAAGGACAGAAGTTCTATTGAATGTTTAAAAATATCAATAAAATGTGAATATATAAATTAGTGGGAGGAACTAGTATCAAATAAATAAATTTCTTTGAAATATTTAATAAAGATAGTACCACTCACTATTGCTGGAATTGAATTGAACTCCACTAGAAATTCATCTAATGCATGAAATTTCTTCACTCGTGAGGGCTATGGATGGATACCTTTAGTCTTTGAAGCATCTAATTACCCCGCAGTAACCTTTGGAGCTAACAAAACCAGATCATAATGAGTTGTAGTTATATCCTGACAAAATCATTCTAAGTGAAAAATGTATCCATAGTTGTTTCATGTCTTCAAAGAAATAGGACAAGAAAATCATGTGTCTCCAAACTTTCCACACTGATAGAAAAGAAGAGGCACATTACTTGTTGTAGTAGATGGTGTGGAGGAGGCTCGTTGCTGATACCCACCTCCACCATTCCTGTGATGATCCTACCACTTACTCTTCTTCCCATGTGTGCCACCGAAGAAGCCACTAGATAGAAGAGAGGAGGTGGAAAATCCAACCTTTCCTACTATATTCATTTCTGTCATCATATATCTATCTACCATCTTTGTATAGTTATAAATATTTAACATAGATACTTGTGATATGATATCTAGTCGCAAAATTTTAGGTAATCTTGAGCCTTAAACTGGTAATTCTTTGACACATTTAGAGAAAAGAAAACAAGATAAGAAAACCGATTAGAGTTCACTGACACCGAACACCCTCCCAGCTGTAAAGAGAGGAACTCCAGAGACTTTTTCAATATCAGGGAATCTGAAAAAAAAAACTATGGGAAGGATAGGTTTTTTAAACCTTTCTAATACAAGTCTGTATGTCTACATTCTTAGACTATGGAATCTAACCATCGCTTATTGGATCCCTCGAGGAAGAATGATTCAAACTTTACCTTGATATTATCATGTGTCTCTAAGAAGTATAGTATTTGATAAATCCTATCCAACCAACCCTCTTCCTCTTGAGGAACATTAATTCTATCAAAGGATGATGGATTTTCATGCAATAATTCCCACAATCACTCTCTCTCTCTCTCCTTAAACTTCTAATTGTACCTCAAAAAATATGTTATGAACTCATGGGTACATTCTAATCAACAACATGAACTTCCCGAACTATGTCCCAGATGATATTTGGATCTATATGTGTATTCCCTTGAAAATATTTGGCAAAATCCTCCTAAAGAAATGATGGAAGATGTCTCGGAGGCATACATTTGTACACCGAAAGAAAATAACAACCTAAAAATAGAATAAATCTCAGTTTAAAAAAGAAAACCCATAAGAAAAAACTGATATTTAAATCAAAACCAAATACTAGAGACACATGTCCCAACTACCCAGGTCAACTTGTGTCTCTTCATGATAAGGGGTGGTCAGGAACTTATCCCAATGTACCTATCAAGTCCCAAAAATACTATTTCTAGTCTAACAGATGTACCAAGATAAGGAATCTTGGAGATAAACCTACATTTGATACCATTTTGTAACTAATTGACCCAAGTTACCATAAAACCTATCACCTGAACCATTTTTTCAAATACTCGTAGGGTGTTTCTGATCACCACAGGCTAGCAACAAGCACTTGGGCATAGAACAACAAACCAGAGGTAATGATTTCTCCCAACCTAAACAAACACATGGAATATATATACACAGATCAAGAAGGAATAATAGAAATATAATAAATATATTTCATAACTATAACAAAATAGTATAAAGAAAATTACTGTAAAAGTATCCAAAATCTGCATGAGAGAAGTCCAACTGAAAAGATCAAAACCAAACAGCTACTCCAAGTGATAGTGTGGATGAACTCCAGCCATATCACCACCAGATACCCAACTTAACTGACACAATACCTCTTCTCCTCACTATGACACCTTTCCTTTCCCTACATTGGAAAACATTCATAGGTCTTCACACCACCAAATATTTGTGTACGGTGTAACTTAACATTCCCAATAGGATCCCACTCAGGTGTTTTATAACAAGTCTCTTTATAAAAAATCATGTATTCTCATTTCAAATAAGACATTTAATGATAAAAAGTAAATCATTTTTATATAAAACATCGTAATCATTCCCCTTTTTCACAGTTTTAAAACAAAAAACAGTTATATCATTTTAAAAGTACATTTTCTATATCATGTTTCACAAGCATAAACATGCATATCAAGGCTAAAACAACAAATCCAACCAATAAAAAATAGAAGCATGGTTATCAATACCAAGTATCACTATAGGTAATGCTAGAAGACTACCCATACCACAATCAATCCAGTGCACAATCTGATTCCTAGAACACATGCATAAGAATCATAAGAATACCTTTTTGAGTAAATACCCCCTCCCCCAAAAATGTCAATATCAGTCCCCTAGAATAATGTTCTTAATAAACTAGGGAAATCCCCATAAGAAAACCTCCCAATAATCACCAAAAATATGGATGATGGCCTCCAGCTAAACCTTCTTCCTAATTAACCAAGGTAACCCATGTGATAATTTTCATAATTCATTCTAATGTCTTAAAAAACATTTCAAAGCCATTTCACAAATCCCTTTCAATGCTTTGAAAATACCCATTACCATTATATTTATCAATAACTTGGGGAAAATCATTTTTATTTAAAAAACTCCTTTTTACAGACACAAAAAAAAATCATTCTAATTCCTTTTATAAATCAATTTATAAAATATGAAAAATAATGTTTTGCAATATAGGCTATATATGGAACCCCCTACCTCAAAACTTGGGTCACACACACCTGCAACAGGATACATCAATAATGAAAACTCAACGATGTTAGTGAAGTCCCAAGAACCCAGTCCACACATATATAAATTTATCTAAATGAGAAAGTGGGTTGGCAGAGAAGAGTAATCACCTCATACCACAAGAACGAACACTCATCACACAACAAACAATAAAGGAGGAACCTTGGAAATGAGATTGCATAATGGATCTGGAAGGGGACATGAAGAAAAACCAATTCAAACCAATGAATCGGATAATGAAACTCAAGGGAACTATCATGATCAATGGAAACGAAGAAGCAGAAAGGTAACTCACCCAGAGATATTCACTGAAACTACAATAAAGATCAAACACCAAACATATTGATTAAGAAGGAATATAATCTCCCAAAATCATTGAAGAAGAACCTTTTTTCAAGATAAAGGGATAAGCATTAGCCAAAATGGGTACTCTACCCCATATAAGACTCTAAAAATACTTGGTCTGAGAATTACATGATGTGTAATACCTTTACATATTTCAAATTTCCATGATATCCAAATATTCTATTAAAATTTTCACCCTAGATCAAAATATGATCTTTAATTAACTCACGATGTGTAGAAACTCATCACATCATGTAACATTTCACAGCATGAACCCTTCTCACAGAATGTACCCAGCAACCATTACATGTCATGTAAACTAGTTACATGGCATGTAAATCTTTTACATCATACACAAAAATCCAAAAACCAACATAAAAAACTCCATGAAAAAAGTGATCTCGAATAGAGGGAAACGTACCTGATCAAGGTAATGGGATGTTACATTGTATGTGTGTATATGAATGTTATTGCCTCCATGGATGACATGTTTCATTTTTCATCACCACCTCACATTTATGGTTATAAATATGAATTTAAGGAATAGTTATGATAGTTTTAAAATAATTATGATTCTAGGAAGATAAATCACTATCTACCTATTTTCCCTTTCATCCATTGGAAAGTGAAAACATCACTCATGTGTACATACGAACCATCGCCTCCATGAATGGTATGTTTCATTTTTCTCTACCAACTTACATGATTTGTTATAAAAGTATTTATAAAAAAATATCTATGTTTTTTATGAAATTATTAATATTCTTAAAAAATTTGGAACCATTTTATGATCCCTTTTACCCAGTTTAATTCAATGAAGCTATTTTGGACTGAACGGCCCAAAATGTATGATGTGAACTTAACCAATTTAGTTAATAAATAAAACTAGATAGTAAATTAAACAAAAGTAATAATAATAAATGAATAAAAACGAAAAAAAAAATTGAATCAAGTAAATATTTAATATAGTTTTATTATTCCTGAATGTAAAAGATGTACATTATGAGTCAAGACTAGAGGTAATGCGTTTCTCAACTCAATTTCCTTTATTTGAGATTTATAAAATTTTCACCAAATGTTTCCTTTTAATTAGTGTATAAGATTATTTATGAGATTAATTGATCATAAATTTCAAATTTTTAAAGTGGCTAAAAAATCCATTGCATAATCTCACCCCCAAATCCTTTTTATTCAGAAGTTACCAAAGAAAAATATATTTTTCTTTAAAAACATGTTTTTAATGTTTTGAATTTTTCCATCAAACTCTTTTTCCTCCATATCCATATTATTTTAAAAAATTTAATCTATAAAATTTAATAAGTTATGGACATCATTTTATTTTATCTTTTACTTACTTTATAAGGTTTTAAAATGAATATTTTTTATTTTTTGATGGGTCATTTTTTCCATTCAATCCTACTTTTTATATTTTTCAAATAAAAATTTTTAATGTGAAACTGAAGATGAGACTTAGAACCCCAATTTTGATAGGATAGGTGAGAAACCATAAAATATAAATCCCCCTATTTTGATAAGGTAAGGGGAAACCGACCAAAACTAGGTTGAAGGCACTACATACATGCTACCCCAACCAACATCCCATTGACACTGAATCTAGCGTGCACATCACACATCATGTTGCCACACCTTAGAACCTACAGCACCATCGACAACAAAAATCACTAGACTCTAGATCATGGAAATATATGTAGCTATTTTTACCTCTATAAATAAATACCTAATCAAGAAAACAATGTCACACATCCCTAAGAAACCATCCCAACATCACACCATAGGACCATCATGCTAATGATCATGATCATTGCCAGACTAGATGATATTGGGGGGCCACTGGAAGATGAAGATGCCAGATCTATAAAGTATTGAAATAGATTATCATAAGCTACTAGCATGAATCTAAAAAAGACACCAAACCAAAATTAGGATTTCACTCATGAAAAAAAAACCCCAAAGTTACAACACCCATCGCACAGCCTGCCAACATAATATAATTCATCGAGGAAACTAAATCACATATCTAGGATGGGGTCAAGCACTTTAACACCCCAACCTGACACTACTCTATTATTTTATTAATTATTGATTTCTTTTTTCATGTGTTTTCTATGTATTTTTTAAGAATTGGGAAATTTTGTAGAGTTGGAGGGTGTCACACAGTTTCTTCATAGTTAGGAGAAACCACGCACCAGGCCTATGGAAAATCATGTAGCCTAGAAAGTGGATCTACTTGTGCTTCATCATCAGAAACATGGCTATGCACCAGCCTCTATAACCAATGTGGACCAAGACTGAGGTTACCACATTCTATTTTATATTCTAGTAGACTATGCATCTCCAAATAGAGGTGATTTCATGGTGGTGCATGGTCTGGTAAACTGTCTGGCCAAACTATGAGGCCTACACTAGTTTTCAAATAAAATTTATTGTTGTTGTTGTTGTTTTATTATTATTAATTTTTTTTGTTATTCTATTATTATTATTTTTATATTTTTCTTATACCCCAACCCCCTCCCACACCTCTACCATGCTCAACCCTTACCCAAAGGAGCTCCCAGCCACACACACCACTCCCCTCTCCTCCCTAATTTTTTAGATAATTCCTCCCCTGATTCCTTATAAGATCATTTCACATGAGTCCCCCAACCCCTATATCACATTCTTATTCATCCTCATCTCTTTCTTCATTGTGGGGTAAGGTCGGATGAACCCTAGGGTATTCTAATGGTCTAATTTTTTGGGTTTTCAAGAGGATAGGGTTTATTCCTTCTTGGGGTATTCCTTAGACTTGTTTGAGACAATATTGAGTCTTTCGGATCAAGGGTAGTGTATTTACCATCGATTTCATATACGTTTCCTTTTATTATTCATTTTTTCCCAGTTGGAATTTGTGTTTTTGTAATTTTTTGGTTCCTTGTACTTTTATAGTAAACCTTGGACCTCCTTTGAGTATCTTTGGACTACCATTCATGAAGAAAACAACGCATGGAACCCTAAACGTGAATTAAACACATATACATGGGTAAAGAATATATATATATATATATATATATATATATATATATATATATATATCCTCTTTCTACATATTCCCTCATGGTGATGGGAGTATCTACCTAAAAGCTAGGGGGAATTATATTTATATGTATAGGTGTATATGTGTATAAGTGTAAAAGGAGGGTTTTTCTTCCCCATATTCCTTAGTCTCTTTTTCTTTTGTGGACCTATTTGTAGAGTATTAGGTTTTACCATCGTTAGAGGCGATATTTTTTGAGTTATTTTCCCTAGGTACAAGCCTTTAATTTTAATTCCATGATTTCCTTAATGATATAAAATTGTTTTTTATTATTATGTGGTATATGTATATTCGATGAAATTTTTTTTGTATATCTTGTAAATTGTTTTTTATTTTTTTTTACATAATTTACCTAAGCCTCCAAAATGCGTTCTTCATGTTAAAATATCTTTTAAACTCATTTTGATCTATCGTATCTTTTCATAAAATGATGAGGCCTGCCTGGAACTTTAATTTGTATTATAAAAATAGAAACCCCTCATAATGAATCTCCTTGAATTGGAAATTTTTTGTGTGATAAATTTATGATTTGGGAAATGTACCTAGTGAATAGACTTGTGCTTGGATTGTGTGTCTTAGAAAGGGGATCTTCTTGATAAGGGAGAATGGAGGTGTGAAAGTGTATTTTTGTTTTGTGAAATTGTACAATATGTAAATACATTATATTTTAAAAAAAATCACATCCATTTTGGCATGGAACATAAAAATCTTGGGTGTCTTGGTGGAAATACTAATAAAATTATGCTAATCATGACCCACACTACCTAGCTGGATTATGATATAACACTAACTAAAATATTATAATGAGGATTTGTTGGAAATATCTAGAGATATACCTTTACATACAAGGTTGATCATCAAGAGTATGAGGATCCTAGGTCCCCACTAACCTGTCTATATAGGAATTTCCCATGGTACATTCTCTCATGATACATGTTTTACATGTATGTTACTTTCTATTATTTAATATTTTTTATGAAGTAAATTATCTATTTTCATTTCCTATCAAGACACCAGTTTTAGTACTATTTTTAAAGGTATTTTATATTTTCAAAACTATTTTCAAAATGCACTGAAAAATTATTTTATTAAAATATAATCTTTTTACTTGTTTAAAAAAGAAATGAAAACCTATTTTTAATATTTTATTTCAGACTATCTTGATTTGGATTTCTATTTAAATGTAAGGAATATGATATTATTCACCATTGGCATACCTACTAGGAATTTAAATTCACATTCCTAAATTATTTATCGTTTCTTATTTCTAGTTTCTCCCATATATAATTCGCTCATGGAGTACTTATGGTTTCATGGTTGGGGGTGAAACATGAGGTCATGTGAAGATAAGTATATTGTTCACTTTTAACTGTTTATTTTCCTGTTTATTTCCCACTTCTAGTATTAGTTTTTCTAATTTTGTTTTATTTAAATATTTTTATGGGATAAATCATTCCCAATTGAGTTATGTTTGGTTCACAACAGTAGTTTCCAACCTAGTAGGATCAGGAATGACTCTCGAGTCTTATCACGGTTTAACTCAGGTGACCAAGGTCGACCTGGGTTGGTTCTGGACAAAATTATATTGAAGAAACACTTTTTTTGTGGATTTTTGGTAGTTTTGTGTTAGGATTTTTAAAATTAAAGTATTCAATCACGGTTTGGTTTTTGACCACTTCTTACTTAGAAGGACACTTGAATTTTTTGGGTGTTTAAGGATGGTTGTTCATTAAAATCAGAGCTTGGCCCTCAAATGTTATTGAGGTTTTGGTTTTTACTTAATAATTTGTTATTTTAATTGAAAATTGGTGGGTTTTAATGAGAAATTTAAAAGGCTTCAATGGATTTATGATGTATTTAAATGGTCTATGTTTGTTTTGGATAGCCTATAACCCCATGTGCAAACCATGAAGCTTAATTCATTGGCCTTCAGTGTGATTACACAATTAGTGAATGATCCTCTAAACTGTGAGGCCAAGTCATATGTTGCAGAAGTTTCTCTATGGTTTTGGAATTTAAACCTACTAATTGTGTATTTTATTTTATTTAATCTTGTTATGGGTTTAAAATGTCCTTGGGTTTTTACACTTGAATTTTAAAAATGATGTTTGGTTTATCAAAAATTGGATTTCTAAAATGAATGTTTTGGGTTCCTAAAAAGAAATGGTAAGTGTTTTGAAAAATGGAAGGGATGTTGTTTTTTTATTTTGGAAGGTTTTTAAAATGTGAAATTGGAAAAAAAAATGGGAATTTGAAAATGTTTTTCTTCAATGATAATAGGTGGTTTCAAAATTGGTTGGGGTATTTAAAGAGTGGTTTGGAAAGTGATATTTTTTTATTCGACCCTTGGTATTCTTATAAATTATCAAATATATATATATATATTTATTTATATATGTGGTAAGTGGATATTTATTGGTATATGTGAAGGTGTTATTCAGTTGTCATGAGAATGTTTATAAGTGAGGCTTTATAGAATACCATGGGTAAACTCCCAAACTTTTTATCTTGTTTTTGTTTTTGTAAATGATTTTAAAAATTGAATTTCAACACTTTAATAAGTATGTTTTATTTGTAATTTTATTTTTTGTTTTTTGGATTTCTTTTTTGTATTCTATGGATTAGTTTTGTTCGGTGATTTTTTATGTTATTTTTAATTTTTGGTTCTCATTTTGTGATTAGAGCAAGGAGTTTTGTTTTGTGATGTGTTTTAATTTGGGTTTGTGCTTCTTATTATTTGGATTACTCCCCAAAAGAATCTCAGTAAAGAGTAGATAGTTGGCCTATAATTTTCCTTCATTATTTGTCTAAGTGAAGGTTGGTTTTGGGAATCGATGATGGTCATTGTTTAGTGGTTTGATCCTATCAAAATTATGGTGGTTGGAGTCTTTGAGGAAATTATTAATAAGTGTTTCTTTAGATATTTCCATTGAAAACTCTACCTAGACTCTTAATCAAGGGGTGAATGTAACACCCCGAGATTTTATGAAAAATATTCTTTTAATTTCATTAATGTCTTGTGTTTTATGCTACACCCAGATTACCTTGTGATATACGCAACACCGTATTAGCTTGCAGTATACGCAACACTATTCTTGGATCGTGTTACACACAATTTTGATAACAGTTATTCTACACAACATTGAGTATATATATATATATATTCATTGTATAAATAAAATATGGTTGGATTATGTTATATGAATCAATGAAGGATTCTTGCACAACAGGCAACCCTAACTTGGCTTGCATTACATGCAATCGTGACCTTCCTCGATAGCGTGTGTTGTACGCAATACCGGGTTTTACTAAACAACGATATATTATTATAATATTATTATGAACTAGTTGTTATGAATAGTATTAACTAAATTTTTAATCTTATAACATTATTATTCATCTTGCACATTTTCTAAAACATGGTATAAGAACAAAATAAATTTTTCGGGTAAAATAAGTATTTTTCAAAAAATGCAGTTTTTCCGCATTTTGATGGCGCACCCACTTTAAATATAGTTTTTGACATGTTTATAAGTTCAATTTGAAAAAATAAAATTCTTCTTTGGAATCATGAAATAAAAAATATACTTTGGATAAATTTTCATATCATTCTGGTAACTTTCATATTTTGATGAATAGTAAAAACACGCTATATTTTAATTAAAAACAACTTTTTCAATCGAAATAATTAATAGCGATAAATTATTAATTTGAGTGGTTTTAAAGTATATTTAGAATATATTTTTACAATTTAATACAATTTTGGTCATTGGATGTAATTTCACATTTAAACCAGACATAAACAAGAGTCAATCTTTTGATAGTTATTCTCTCTTAAGAACATGCTATTTGTTTTGACGACGGGAATTAATTTTTAAATTAATTAATGCAACTGATATGTTTTGAATTTGGTAAAATAGACATCATTTTTGAATTCATAATATCAAATATAGCTTAGGCCTAATTTTTGGTATTTTTCGGGAAACTTTCATTTTTTTAATGAATAGTGAAACCACTAAGTGGTAGTTAAAAACCTGAATTTTTCATAAAACTTAATTTTACCGCTTCTGTGAGTGGAATTTCAAAAATCCGAGAGACACGGTTAATATCAAGGACTAAAATGTGGTTCAATGAGATAAAAATAATTTTTGGTGAATAGTAACTTTTTACTTTTTTTACCACGGTTAAAAGTAAATAGGGTAATTAAGAGTAAAAATGGTATTATTATTACCCTAACGCATGTCCTAATTCTATTGGACAAGTGTAATTCGACCAAAAACAACCTTAGAAATAAAATATGACCATTTAGGCCCACTTGGATTAGATTAGGACATTTATTATTAATTTATTTAAAGAAGGGTTAAAATAGTTAAAATCAAAGTTTAATAAAAAAATCATTTTTAATATGGGGATATACATAAGATAAATTCGACTATAAATATTCATTATAAAGATAAAAAGATTTCCTACATAATGGTATTTTATTTGTAATTTTTAGAAATTAAATAATTTAATTTATTTATGACACAATGATGATGCAGTAATTATCTTATTAATGAAATATTGACATAATTGATGTTATAAATACCCAAATAAATTTAATTTGATACTTTTTATGAATTAAAATAATTTTCTAGGTTAATATGACATGTTAGTATTAATTCAATTAACTTTGGTCGAAGTAATCATTCTGTTATGAGTTTCAAAATAATCAACTATTGAATAGTGTCAAAATTGACATAAAATAGTTTTTAAAACAAATATTATATTATTAATTGTCATTTTATTCCTCAAAATCTAAGGTTCCACAAAATGACTTATATAGGGTTATATATATTAATAAAACACAACTTGGGGGTCGCTTGGATGTATATGGTAATTTTATTAACCATATAATATAAAAATACAAAGTGACATGGTAAATGTCAATCTAATTAACTAAGAGTTAAAAATAAACGATAAGGTTAATATAATGACCTAAACTTGTCTAAATTCTATTGGATGAGAGTATTTCGAACCATCCCCGCCTTATCTTTGAAATAACTCAATTTGGAGCTATTCAAAACCGAACTTGACTTTATAATAAAATAATATTTTTAGTTATTCCAAAGGTGCCCCTCTCCACCCTTATAAAAGGGCACCTCCTCCCCCTCTTCCTCACACCACTTTGAGCCTTCATGCTCGGCCAACCCCTGCCAATTTATTCTCTCCACTTCCCTAAAAACATCCTAGAGGTTCTGGTCTTATTCAAAGACTATTTTAGTGCCCTAAAAGGAGGTCTCAAAGAAGCACTTCAAAGAAGAGATAATGTCCGTTACTGATTCTTTCATCTTT
This sequence comes from Viscum album, assembly GCA_963277665.1. Taxonomy (NCBI): domain Eukaryota; kingdom Viridiplantae; phylum Streptophyta; class Magnoliopsida; order Santalales; family Viscaceae; genus Viscum; species Viscum album. The sequence goes on along the minus strand of OY728159.1, from coordinate 592,951,505 downwards.
ATTTCTTCTTCCACTTCTTCTTCTTTAGTTGTTTCATTATGAAGTAATAACATCAGTATCACTCACATACTGATATTTTATTATAAGTATGAAACAACCCTATTTCACCATCTATCCATCCTACGGAAAAAGAAATCACCGCGCGTGCGTACGTACAGAATATCGTCTCCACGCCGTGGTGTAATCTATTTTCCACCACCACCTTACTGGTATGGGTATAATGGTGTAAATAATGACTATATATGACTATTATAAAGTTATATTGATTCTTAAATAGTATAAATACACTCCAATACAATTCCACGATCATAGGAACGATATCACCACTCGTGCGTACGTACGGAATACCATCTCCACGATGTGATGCGACTCGTTCTACATGATCTTCATTTCATAATGATTATATAAATGAATTGAATGAATTAATATGATATATATTACAATAATAACATTCTAGAAATGAGGTATCTATAACCTAAAGAGAAGAATAAGAATTTATTTGACAAAACACGCATAAGAACAAAAAGTAATAAACACACGAATAACAAATAGTAATGAAATATTACTAATAATAAGCTAAGAATATGACCATATATGATATCATAAAAATAAGTATGATTCTGTAATAAGTCAATAACATTATTTAAATCATTATACAGGAGGTTCGGACACGTACAAAGCATATCGGACCAAAGGTAAGGGAAATATCACAATCTCATTTTTATCCGAGATTGTTTATACTTTGGCATTTACTGGGGTGTATTTTATTATCCACATCTATGTTTCCTCAATATGTAATAATATTTCCATCCACCTACAATTTTTTAAATCCAATTTTACCCTTCGGTGAGTTTTTAGTGAAGGATATGAAAGGAATCTTTTGTTGTTTTTCGTACGAGGTACTTTTTGAATTTTCCAACAAAAGTACGAGAAGAATGTTTTCTTTTAACTTATACGACATGAATTGATTTTTAAAACATTATTTCCAAGAATATTACCTTATACGTTTTCAAGTTTATTTTTAGTCAACATCTTTTAGTTATAATTTTATGACATGTTAAGAAATGAAAATTGTTTTTGAAGTAGAAAGGATATTTTCCTCAAGAATGGAGTTCAAGTGTTTTATCAAAATTATTTTCCATCTAAGATAATAAAGGGTTCTGTTTTTATACCTATTATTACATTGATTTGATTATGTTGTGATGGAATTATTTTTATGAATTCCTTTATCTTATATGAATTGTTTTATGACGTCACAATGTTTAAGAATCCCATTTTTATTACATGGGTTATGCTATGATGTATGGTTTATGATTTTGTGGCACACATAAGAATGGCATTATAATGAGATGGGTGGGACCTATATCTCCCTCAAATGCATTGAGTAAATATTTTATATCTCATGAGATAGACATGGCTGGAACGGTAGGTTATACCGGTTCAGTGAAACAGGACTGAAACGAGGAGTGAACTCGGTTCAGAAAGGGACTTTATCCACTAAGATAGTCTTAGCAATGAGTCTTGACTAATAAGAAATGATTCTCTATGATTATGTGTGTATGCCACAAAGTTTCATGTTTTAAGTTATTATTATTGCGATTACATTTCACTTCTATGATTTATCCCATGTTATGATATTATGATCTCTTTTGCAGGTTAAGATTTCAAAAAGTTATGTTCTTATGTATATGATGTGATTCATATTTCTTTTGTTTACCCTTAATGAGCATTTGAGCTCACCCTTTTATGTTTTCTTTTCCCTAGTATATAAAGAAATATTTTAGGAAAAAAACGGAAGATCTTTATGGGAGATGTTGAAGATCTTTCACCATGATTAGAAGATTATATTCCGAGTTTCCAAAGACACTAAACTATTACGGTCCTTGTGTGTGTTTTTGTTATGTACTAAGTATTCCGCAAAAGTAATGTAATTTCCATGTATGTCAAGATTTGGGTCTCTACAGTTGGTATCAAAGGAAAGGTTTAGTCAACCTCTGGAAACTGGGATGCGAAAATGTTAGTGAGATCCCTAGAGATATTTCTATGGTATGTCTAGGGATGTCTCTAAGGTTAAGTATACGTATAGGTTATAGTCCTAGAATTGCGCTAATGATCTTAGAATTTAACCTTATATGTTAGATATTGAGGGTACTCACCCTTTACTATGTTGTTTTCTCTAGCATGATTTTTTCCTCTCACAAGATTCTTTTTGTGTTTTAGTTAATGGAGGGAACCAGAAGAAATTCGGTTAATATTGAATCCAATGGACAAATTGGTGACTATGAGAAACACAATTGTGTAATTCCTAGAGAGAAAGATCTTCTGATTATGCCGAATCAGTCATCGCGATATATGATTAACAAGGTGAAATTTAGTGGTATGCCTAATTCATCAAAGAAGAGGAAGATAAACTATTATGCATGTTCGCATGTTGAGGAGCATAAAGAAAGGAAGATTGAGATTTCTAAAGAAGGGAAGAATAACCTTGAGGAATACCTCAAATGGAGGGACCGATTTTATCTGTGTGGAGAAAAGGGTCATAGAGTGACAGACTGTTATGGAGTTCAATGTCTTATTTGTGGAGAACATGGGCATTACCCAACTCAATGCCCTGACCTAAAAAGTTACTTCTAAATCAAGGAAGGACTTATTCCAGGACAATCATTGAAGTGGATGGACTGAAGTGTTTATGTTTTGGTATTCAAGAATAATGTTGTTGAGGTACTTTTATGGTGTATTTAAATATTTATGTATTGGTCTATTGTGGTTTTCAATAATTTTAAGGTACCGGTAACCATGAAAAGTGATTCAAATATTTTGGAAAGTAGATAATATGTGCATAATGAAGGGATAAGGAGAAAATGAAATGTTTGACAGTATTCATGAGCTCATGATTGATATAAGGACTAAGTGATATCATGGTTTGAGGATAAAGAATTTTGAGGATTTTGGTATGTGTAAAGAGTTAACTTTTATCAGCATTCATGTTTTCACTAAGGTTCAATGGGTATTCAATAGAATACATGATTAAGGCCTTTGAATGTTTGGAATGTGACCAACAAGACATATCTTATGATATATGGGGATCAACGATGGTATTAAATCTCTGGTAATCATTTTCACTATATTATGAGAGTGGACTGCAGTATTATGGATAAGCCTAAAGATTGGAATGGATTATGTTGGACATAAGTTAGTATTGTTTAAGGATAGAAGTTTTTTCAATATTATTGATGGGATGTTATAGTAATATAGTTTTAGAAAAAGGACAACCTGCAGGACGGGCGACAGCCCATCGTGTCGGACAAGGCTGTGGGAATCGAACCCACAACCGAAGTGCAACTAGCCTTTATCGCCTACCACTGGCCTACAGGAAGTCCCTGTTTAGTAGAAACTAGTTTTATTATATTAAGCAGTGTGATATATGAAGTATAAGTCCATTTTAGGAACCATATATTATTATTCTCACTATAGATGGACTTATGTATTTTTTGATAACTTTTCTAATCTTTTGTTTAAGACAGTTGGAATGGCCCATCATTCTATCACTGATCTGCTAACACATCACGAATGACAAATTCTACTTCATTTCTTTAAGAGATAAAGTGGAAATTGTCCAAAAAACGACCAACGGTGAGACTATACCAAAATCACGAAAGAATTTCTTCTAATTCCAATTTCATCAAATTAAGGAAAATGATCTTGAAAACCAAAAATGTTGTCCTAGTGTTCTTATATCTGATGAATTAGATGGTACCTTAGATCGTCACAAATTTATGGATTTGTGATTTCTGGCTTTTCCATAGCCATGTTCTCTACCACTCTCCATCAGAACATGATGGTTAGATTTCTCTTCCATATCCATATTTTCACCTATGTGGAAACCCAGTGATTAGTTTATTTGGGTAACCGTTGCGTTTCATACTTTTGTTTTTAAAGATTGGTTTTGGTATTCCTTTTTACGATGTGGGTTTCTATTAAAGAATCTTTCTAATAGTAAACCATTTATAACCCTGACGAATTTCGAGGGCGAAATTCATTTTAAGGGGGGTAGAATGTAACACCCCAAGATTTTATGAAAAAATATTCTTTTAATTTCATTAATGACTTGTGTTATATTCTACACCAAGATTACCTTGCGCTATACGCAACATCGTATTAGCTTGCAGTATACGCAACACTATTCTTGGATCATGTTACACACAATTTTGATAATAGTTATTCTACGCAACATTGAGTATATATATATATATATATTCAATATATAAATGAAATATGGTTGGATTATGTTATACGAAACAATGAAGAATTCTTGCACAACACGCAACCTTGACTTGGCTTGCATTACACACAATCGCGACCTTCCTCGATAGCGTGTGTTGTACGCAATACCGGGTTTTACTAAACAACGATATATTATTATAATATTATTATGAACTAGCCATTATGAATAGTATTAACTAAAATTTTAATCTTATAACATTATTATTCGTCTTTCACATTTTCTAAAACATGGTATAAGAACAAAATAATTTTTTCGGGTAAAATAAGTATTTTTCAAAAAATGCAGTTTTTCCACCTTTTGATGGCGCACCCAATTTAAATCTAGTTTTTGACATGTTTATAAGTTCAATTTGACAAAATCAAATTGTTCTTTGGAATCATGAAATAAAAATTTCTTTTGAATAATTTTTCATATCATTCTGCTAACTTTCATATTTTGATGAATAGTAAAAACACGCTATATTTTAATTAAAAACAACTTTTTCAATCGAAATAATTAATAGTGATAAAATATTAATTTGAGTGGTTTTAAAGTATATTTAGAATATATTTTTACAATTTAATACAATGTTGTTTATTGGATGTAATTTCACATTTAAACCAGACATAAACAAGTGTCAATCTTTTGATAGTTATTATCTCTTAAGAACACGCTATTTGTTTTGATGACGGGAATTAATTTTTAAATTAATTAATGCAACTGATATGTTTTGAATTTGGTAAAATAGACATCATTTTTTAATTCATAATATCAAATATAGCTAAGGCCTAATTTTTGATATTTTTCTGGAAAGTTTCATTTTTTTGATGAATAGTGAAACCACTAAGTGGTAGTTAAAAAACTGAATTTTTCATAAAACTTAATTTTACCACTTCTGTGAGTGGAATTTCGAAAATCTGAGAGACACGGTTAATATCAAGGCAAAAATTTGGTTCAATGAGATGAAAATAATTTTTGGTGAATAGTAACTTTTTACTTTTTTTTACCACGGTTAAAAGTAAATAGGGTAATTAAGGGTAAAAATGATATTATTATTACCCTAATGCAAGTCCTAATTCTATTGGACAAGTGTAATTCAACCAAAAACGACCTTAGGAATAAAATATGACCATTTAGGCCCACTTGGATTAGATTAGAACATTTATTATTAATTTATTTAAAGAAGGGTTAAAATAGTTAAAATCAAAGTTTAATAAGAAAATAATTTTTAATATGGGGTTATACATAAGATAAATTCGACTATAAATATTAATTAGAAAGGTAAAAAGATTTCCTACATAATGGTATTTTATTTCTAATTTTTAGACATTAAATAATTTAATTTATTTATGACACAATGATGATGCAGTAATTATCTTATTAATGAAATATTGACATAATTGATGTTATAAATACCCAAATAAATGTAATTTGAGACTTTTTATGTATTAAACTAATTTTATAGGTTAATATGACATGTTAATATTAATTTAATTAACTTTTGTCGAAGTAATCATTCTGTTATGAGTTTCAAAAAAAATCAACTATTGAATAGTGTCAAAATTGACATAAAATAGTTTTTAAAACAAATATTATATTATTAATTGTTATTTTATTCCTAAAAATCTAGGGTTTGGAAAAATGACTTAGATAAAGTTATATATATTAATAAAACACAACTTGGGGGTCTCTTAGATGTATATGGTAAGTTTATTAACTATATAATATAAAAATACAAAGTCACATGGTAAATGTCAATCTAATTAACTAAAAGTTAAAACTAAAAGATAAGGTAAATATAATGACCTAAACTTGTCTAAATTATATTGGATGAGAGTATTTAGACCCATCCCCACCTTATATTTGAAATAACTCAATTTTGAGCTATTTAAAACCGAAATTGACTTTATAATATAATAATATTTTTAGTTATTCCAAAGGTGCCCCTCTCCTCCCTTATAAAAGGGAACCTCCTCCCCCTCTTCCTCACACCACTTTGAGCCTTCAAGCTCGGCCAACCCCCACCGATTTCTTCTCTCCACTTCCCTAAAAACATCCTAGTGGTTTTGGTCTTCTTCAAAGACCTATTTTAGTGCCCTAAAAGGAGGTCTCAAAGAAGCACTTCAAAGAAGAGGTAATGTCCGTTACCGATTCTTTCATCTTTATTTCTTCTTCCACTACTTCTTCTTTAGTTGTTTCATTATGAAGTAATAACATCAGTATCACTCATATACTGATATGTTATTATATGTATGAAACAACCCTATTTATCCATCTATCCATCCTACGGAAAAAGAAATCACCGCGCGTGTGTACGTACGGAATACCGTCTCCACGCCGTGGTGTAATCTATTTTCCACCACCACCTTACTTGGATGGGTATAATGGTGTCAATAATGACTATATATGACTATTATAAAGTGATATTGATTCTTAAATAGTATACATACACTCCAATACAATTCCACGATCATAGGAACGATATCATCACCCGTGTGTACGTACGGAATACCGTCTCCACGATGTGATGCGACTCGTTCTACATGATCTTCATTTAATAATGATTATATAAATGAATTGAATGAATGAATATGATATATATTACACTAATACCATTCTGGAAATGAGGTATATATAACCTAAATATAAGAATAAGAATTTATTCAACAAAACACGCATAAGAACAAAAAGTAATAAACACCCGAATAACAAATAGTAATGGAATATTACTAATAATAAGCTAAGAATATGACCATATATGATATCATAAAAATAAGTATGATTATGTAATAAGTCAATAACATTATTTAAATCATTATACAGGAGTTTCGGACACGTACAAAGCATATCGGACCAAAGGTAAGGGAAATATCACAATCTCATTTTTATCCGAGATTGTTTATACTTTGGCATTTACTGGGGTGTATTTTATCATCCACATCCATGTTTCCTCAATATTTAATATTAATTACATCCAACTACAATTTTTTAAATCCAATTTTACCCTTCGGTGAGTTTTTATTAAAGGATGTGAAAGTAATCTTTTGTCGTTTTTCATACGAGGTACTTTTTGAATTTTCCGACAAAAGTACGAGAAGAATGTTTTCTTTTAACTTATACGACATGAATGGATTTTTAAAACATTATTTCCAAGAATATTCCCTTATAAGTTTTCAAGTTTATTTTTAATCAATATCTTTTAGTTATAATTTTATGACATGTTAAGAAATGAAAAGTGTTTTTGAAGTAGAAAGGATATTTTCCTCAAGAATGGAGTTCAAGTGTTTTATCAAAATTATTTTCCATATAAGATAATAAAGGGTTCTGTTTTTATACCTATTATTACATTGATTTTATTATGTTGTGATGGAATTATTTTTATGAATTCCTTTATCTTATATTAATTGTTTTATGATGTCACAATGTTTAAGAATCCCATTTTTATTACATGGGTTATGCTATGATGTATGGTTTATGATTTTATGGCACACATAAGAATGGTATCATTATGAGATGGTTGGGACCTATATCTCCCTCCAATGCATTGGGTAAAGTTTTTATATCTCATGATATAGACATGGCTAGAACGGTAGGTTATACCAGTTCAGTGAAATAGGACTGAAACGAGGAGTGAACTCAGTTCAGAAAGGGACTTTGTCCACTAAGATAGTCTTGGCAATGAGTCTTGACTAATAAGAAATGATTCTCTATGATTATGTTGGTATTCCACAAAGTTTCATGTTTTAAGTTATTATTATTGGGATTACATTTCACTTCTATGATTTATCCCATGTTATGATATTATGATCTCTTTTGCAGGTTAAGATTTCCAAAAGTTATGTTCTTATGTATATGATGTGATTGATTTTTCTTTTGTTTACCCTTACTGAGCATTTGAGCTCACCCTTTTATATTTTCTTTTCCCCAGGATATAAAGAAAGATTTTAGGAAAAAAATGGAAGATCTTTATGGGAGATGTTGAAGATCTTTCACCATGATTAGAAGATTATATTCTGAGTTTCCAAAGACACTAAACTATTACGGTCCTTGTGTGTGTTTTTGTTATGTACTAAGTATTCCGCAAAAGTAATGTAATGTCCATGTACGTCAAGCTTTGGGTCTCTACAGTTGGTATCAAAGGAAAGGTTTAGTCCAGCTTTGGAAACTAGGATGCGAAAACGTTAGTGAGATCCCTAGAGATATTTCTATGGTATGTCTAGGGATGCCTCTAAGGTTAAGTATACGTATAGGTTATAGTCCTAGAATTGTGTTAACGATCTTAGAATTTAACCTAAGATGTTAGATATTGAGGGTACTCCCCCTTTACTATGTTGTTTTCTCTAGCATGATTTTTTCCTCTCACAGGATTCTTTTTGTGTTTTAGTTAATGGAGGGAACTAGAAGGAATTCGGTTAACATTGAATCCAATGGACAAATTGGTGACTATGAGCAACATAATTGTGTAATTCCTAGAGAGAAAGATCTTGTGATTATGCCGAATCAGTCATCGCGATATATGATTAACAAGGTGAAATTTAGTGGTATGCCTAATTCATCAAAGAAGAGGAAGATAAACTATTATCCATGTTCGCATGTTGAGGAGCATAAAGAAAGGAAGATTGATATTTCTAAAGAAGGGAAGAAGAACCTTGAGGAATACCTCAAATGGAGGGACAGATGTTATCTGCATGGAGAAAAGGGTCATAGAGTGACAGAATGTTATGGAGTTCAATGTCTTATTTGTGGAGAACATGGGCATTACCCAACTCAATGCCCTGACCTAAAAAGTTACTTCTAAATCAAGGAAGGACTTATTCCAGGACAATCATTGAAGTGGATGGACTGAAGTGTTTATGTTTTGGTATTCAAGAATAATGTTGTTGAGGTACTTTTATGGTGTATTGAAATATTTATGTATTGGTCTATTGTGGTTTTCAATAATTTTAAGGTACCGGTAACCATGAAAAGTGATTCAAATATTTTGGAAAGTAGATAATATGCGCATAATGAAGGGATAATGAGAAAATGAAATGTTTGACAGTATTCATGAGCTCATGATTGATATAAGAACTAAGTGATATCATGGTTTGAGGATAAAGAATTTTGAGGATTTTGGTATGTGGAAAGAGTTAACTTTTAACAGCATTCATGTTTTCACTAAGGTTCAATGGGTATTCAATAGAATACATGATTAAGGCCTTTGAATGTTTGGAATGTGACCAACAAGACATATCTTATGATATATGGGGATCAACGATGGTATTAAATCTCTGTTAATCATTTTCACTATATTATGAGAGTGGAATTAAGTATTATGGATAAGCCTAATGATTGGAATGGATTATGTTGGACATAAGTTAGTATTGTTTAAGGATAGAAGTTTTTTCGATATTATTGATGGGATGTTATAGTAATATGGTTTTTGAAAAAGGACAAACTGCAGGGCGGGCGACAGCCCATCGCGTCGGACAAGGCTCTGGAAATCGAACCCACAACCAAAGTGCAACTGGCCTTTATCGCCTACCACTGGCCTACAGGAAGTCCCTGTTTAGTAGAAACTAGTTTTATTATATTAATTAGTATGATATATGAAGTATAAGTCCATTTTAGGAACTATATATGATTAATCTCACTATAGATGGACTTATGTATTTTTTGATAACTCTTATAATAATTTGTTTACGACAGATGGAATGACCCATCATTCTATCAAATGATCTGCTAACACATCACGAATGACAAATTCTACTTCATTTCTTTAAGAGATAAAGTGGAAATTTTCCAAAGAACGACCAATAGTGAGACTATACCAAAATCACGAAAGTATTTCTTCTAATTCCAATTTCATCAAATTTAGGAAAATGATCTTGAAAACCAAAAATGTTGTCCTAGTGCTCTTATATCTGATTAATCAGATGGTACCTTAGATCGTCACAAATTTATGGATTTGTGATTGCTGGCTTTTCCATAGCCATGTTCTCTACCACTCTCCATCAGAACATGATGGTTAGATTTCTCTTCCATATCCATATTTTCACCTATGTGGAAACCCAGTGATTAGTTTTTCTGGGTAACCGTTACGTGTCATACTTTTGTTTCTAAAGATTGGTTTTGGTATTCCTTTTTACGTTGTGGGTTTCTATTAAAAAATCTTTTGAATAGTAAACCATTTATAACCCCGACGAATTTCGAGGGCGAAATTCATTTAAGGGGGGTAGAATGTAACACCCTGAGATTTTATGAAAAATATTCTTTTAATTTCATTAATGACTTGTGTTGTATGCTACACCAAGATTACCTTTCGTTATACGCAACACCGTATTAGCTTGCAGTATACGCAACACTATTCTTGGATCGTGTTACACACAATTTTGATAATAGTTATTCTACGCAACATTGAGTATATATATATATATATATATATTCAATGTATAAATGAAATATGGTTGGATTATGTTATACGAAACAACGAAAGATTCTTGCACAACACGCAACCCGGACTTGGCTTTCATTACACGCAATCGCGACCTTCCTCGATAGCGTGTGTTGTACGCAATACCGGGTTTTACTAAACAACGATATATTATTATAATATTATTATGAACTAGCCGTTATGAATATTATTAACTAAATTTTTAATCTTATAACATTATTATTCGTCTTGCACATTTTCTAAAACATGGTATAAGAACAAAATAAATTTTTCGGGTAAAATAAGTATTTTTCAAAAAATGAAGTTTTTCCGCCTTTTGATGGCGCACCCACTTTAAATATAGTTTTTGACATGTTTATAAGTTCAATTTTACAAAATAAAATTCTTCTTTGGAATCATGAAATAAAAATTTACTTTGGATAAATTTTCATATCATTCTGGTAACTTTCATATTTTGATGAATAGTAAAAACACGCTATATTTTAATTAAAAACAACTTTTTCAATCGAAATAATTAATAGTGATAAATTATTAATTTGAGTGGTTTTAAAGTATATTTAGAATATATTTTTACAATTTAATACAATTTTTTTTATTGGATGTAATTTCACATTTAAACCAGACATAAACAAGTGTCAATCTTTTGATAGTTATTATCTCTTAAGAACACGTTATTTGTTTTGACGACGGGAATTAATTTTTAAATTAATTAATGCAACTGATATGTTTTGAATTTGGTAAAATAGACATCATTTTTGAATTCATAATATCAAATATTGCTTAGGCCTAATTTTTGGTATTTTTCTGGAACCTTTCATTTTTTTGATGAATAGTGAAACCACTAAGTGGTAGTTAAAAAACTGAATTTTTCATAAAACTGAATTTTACCGCTTCTGTGAGTAGAATTTAAAAAATCTGAGAGACACGGTTAATATCAAGGACTAAAATGTGGTTCAATGAGATGAAAATAATTTTTGGTGAATAGTAACTTTTTACTTTTTTTTACCACGGTTAAAAGTAAATAGGGTAATTAAAGGTAAAAACTGATATTATTATTACCCTAACGCAAGTCCTAATTCTATTGGACAAGTCTAATTCGACCAAAAACAACCTTGGAATAAAATATGACCATTTAGGCCCACTTGGATTTGATTAGGACATTTATTATTAATTTATTTAATAAAGGGTTAAAATAGTTAAAATCAAAGTTTAATAAGAAAATCATTTTTAATATGGGGTTATACATAAGATAAATTCGACTATTAATATTAATTAGAAAGGTAAAAAGATTTCATACATAATGGTATTTTATTTCTAATTTTTACACACTAAATAATTTAATTTATTTATGACACAACGATGATGCAGTAATTATCTTATTAATGAAATATTGACATAATTGATGTTATAAATACCCAAATAAATGTAATTTGAGACATTTTTTGAATTAAACTAATTTTATAGGTTAATATAATATTTTAGGATTAATTTAATTAATTTTGGTCGAAGTAATCATTTTGTTATGAGTTTCAAAAAAATCAACTATTGAATAGTGTCAAAATTGACATAAAATAGTTTTTAAAACAAATATTATATTATTAATTGTTATTTTATTCTTAAAAATCTAATGTTCAGAAAAATTACTTAGATAAGGTTATATATATTAATAAAACATAACTTGGGGGGTCTCTTGGATTTATATGGTAAGTTTATTAAATATATAATATAAAAATACAAAGTGACATGGTAAATGTCAATCTAATTAACTAAGAGTTAAAACTAAAAGATAAGGTTAATATAATGCCCTAAACTTGTCTAAATTATATTGGATGAGAGGATTTCGACCCATCCCAACATTATCTTTGAAATAACTCAATTTGGAGCTATTTAAAACTGAAATTGACTTTATAATAAAATAATATTTTTAGTTATTCCAAAGGTGCCCCTCTCCTCCCTTATAAAAGGGAACCACCTCCCCCTCTTCCTCACACCACTTTGAGCCTTAAAGCTCGGCCAAACCCTGCCAATTTCTTCTCTCCACTTCCCTAAAAACATCCTAGAGGTTCTGGTCGTCTTCAAAGACCTATTTTAGTGCCCTAAAAGGAGGTCTCAAAGAAGCACTTCAAAGAAGAGGTAATGTCTGTTAGTGATTATTTCATCTTTATTTCTTCTTCCACTACTTATTCTTTAGTTGTTTCATTATGAAGTAATAACATCAGTATCACTCATATAATTATATGTTAATATAAGTATGAAACAACCCTATTTCACCATCTATCCATCCTATGGAAAAAGAAATCACCGCGTGTGCGTACGTACAGAATACCTTCTCCACGCCGTGGTGTAACCTATTTTCCACCACCACCTTACTTGGATGGGTATAATGGTGTAAATAATGACTATATATGACTATTATAAAGTGATATTGATTCTTAAATAGTATACATACACTCCAATACAATTCCACAATCATAGGAACGATATCATCACTCGTGCGTACGTACGGAATACCGTCTCCACGATGTGATGCGACTCGTTATACATGATATTCATTTCATAATTATTATATAAATGAATTGAATGAATGAATGTGATATATATTACACTAATTCCATTCTGGAAATGAGGTATCTATAACCTAAAGATAAGAATAAGAATTTATTCGACAAAACACGCATAAGAACAAAAAGTAATAAACACCCGAATAAAAAAATAGTAATGGAATATTACTAATAATAAGCTAAGAATATGATGATATATGATATCATAAAAATAAGTATGATTCTGTAATAAGTCAATAACATTATTTAAATCATTATACAGGAGGTTCGGACACGTACAAAGCATATCGGACCAAAGGTAAGGGAAATATCACAATCTCATTTTTATCTGAGATTCTTTATACTTTGGCATTTACTGGGGTGTATTTTATCATCCAAATCCATGTTTCCTCAATATGTAATATTATTTCCATCCACCTAAAATTGTTTAAATCCAATTTTACCCTTCGGTGAGTTTTTAGTAAAGGATATGAAAGTAATCTTTTGTCGTTTTTCATACGAGGTACTTTTTGAATTTTCAGACAAAAGTACGAGAAGAATGTTTTCTTTTAACTTATACGACATGAATAGATTTTTAAAACATTATTTCCAATAAGATTACCTTATAAGTTTTCAATTTTATTTTTAATCAACATCTTTTAGTTATAATATTATGACATGTTAAGAAATGAAAAGTGTTTTTGAAGTAGAAAGGATATTTTCCTCAAGAATGGAGTTCAAGTGTTTTATCAAAATTATTTTCCATCTAAGATAATAAAGGGTTCTGTTTTTATACCTATTATTACATTGATTTGATTATGTTGTGATGGAATTATTTTTATGAATTCCTTTATCTTATATGAATTGTTTTATGACGTCACAATGTTTAAGAATCTCATTTTTATTACATGGGTTATGCTATGATGTATGGATTATGATTTTGTGGAACACATAAGAATGGTATCATTATGAGATGGGTGGGACCTATATCTCCCTCCAATGCATTGGGTAAAGATTTTATATCTCATGAGATAGACATGGCTGGAACGGTAGGTTATACCGGTTCAGTGAAACAGGACTGAAACGAGGAGTGAACTTGGTTCAGAAAGGGACTTTGTCCACTAAGATAGTCTTGGCAATAAGTCTTGACTAATAAGAAATTATTCTCTATGATTATGTGTGTATGCCAAAAAGTTTCATGTTTTAAGTTATTATTATTGGGGTACATTTCACTTCTATTATTTATCCCATGTTATGATATTATGTCTCTTTTGCAGGTTAAGATTTCCAAAAGTTATGTTCTTATGTATATGATGTGATTGATATTTCTTTTGTTTACCCTTACTGAGCATTTGAGATCACCCTTTTATGTTTTCTTTTCCCCAGGATATAAATAAAGGTTTTAGGAGAAAAAACGGAAGATCTTTATGGGAGATTTTGAAGATCTTTCACCACGATTAGAAGAGTATATTCCGAGTTTCCAAAGACACTAAACTATTATGGTCCTTGTGTGTGTTTTTGTTATGTACTAAGTATTCCGCAAAAGTAATGTAATGTCCATGTACATCAAGCTTCGGGTCTCTACAGTGAAGATAAATTATTTCTAGAAATTATACCACACCTAGGTATTCATGGGTTTTTCATCAACCTTAATTGGATAAAAGGAGTAGTATACCTCATCTTTAGTGGATCTCCAAAATATGTTCCATTTAGTGTGGCTTCTTTTGTTACCTCAAGAGGATTTGTAAGTTTCCCTACTAAAAGGGTAATTTTTTGTTTAATATTTGCATATCCTAACTGTGGGGTTGATGATTCTTCATATCATTAGGGTTCCATCCATAGGTCCCAAATTTAATATTTTCACATGGTTCAAGAGTTTCTAGGTGTGGTTACTATACATCCAACGTGTTTTATCTGATGTAGGAGTGGAAACTATTTAAGTTTCCTCTTACTATGTATTTTTTTCAAACTTCTAGTCGGGAGATCTTGGTAGACCAATTTTTTTTGGATTTATATGGTCTTTCCTTATATATGTGAACTCTTTAATTGTTAGACTTTTTTAGGTGGTTTTAGTTTCATGTGGTTCCAATTTGGAGATGATTTATCAAGGAAAATTATAAATCGTGATATAGTTTGGTTCCCGGTTTGAGTTTTCTTGGTTAGGTCCTTTTTTTTGGAAGTTAGACAATTGAGAATTCCTCATAGTGAAACTCTATTTCTAGTTAGTTTCTTAATGTCGGGGAGACCAACTATTTGTCTCATTTATTTCTTATCATAATCTGGTCGGGTGTGACTCGGGAAGTTAAGATTTCACACCAGTGTTAGAGTTCTTATTTAGAGTTGTGAGTTGTTTCAACTTTGGAAATAAATTTTTTACTAGAGTCCTCATATAGAAGGGATGCCATTATAGGATAATATCATGGTAAACTCTGTCTACAAGGCAATCGTGATGGGTAAATTTCTTATTACCACACTAATTGACCCTGATCATAGTTTTGGTTGTCGTGGATATTGGTTTTTGTGACAGATTCTTTTAGAGATCTTGAATATATAATGTTGTGTTTTCTATACTAGTTTTTATGCATGGGGTTGAGGTGTTCCATATTTATTGGTGGTTGGAAAGGAGAGTTTCCAATTATGATTCTCTAATTTAGATTCGATTCATTTGTACAGGATGTCATGATGGTTCTTGAAGATCATATTTCTTGTTTTTGTAGATCTTAGAGTCTTGAGTTTTTAGAGGGAAGTGAGTTTTTAGTTCTCATTTTTCATATGGTATAGGTTTATTTTCGAGTAGTAATGTTTCTTTGTTTCATGTCTTGATCAACTAAATCTTTTGGAATTTATGGTGGAAGAAAGTGTCAATACTGGGGATCACTATCACACCCCAACCAAACACTACTCTTTTTTTAGATATTGATTTTATTTTATGGTTTTCCTAGGTATTTTTTTCTAGGATTGGGAAATTTTGGATGAGTGGAGCATAGTGCATGGTTGGCACATGGTTAGGGGAGACCATGTGCCCACCTAGAGAAAATTGTGCAACCTAGGCAATGAATCTATCCAGGTTGTATGGTTAGGAACATGATTGTGTTGTAGCCTCTATAGCCTATGAAGCCTTTGATAGAGGTGACAACATAGTTAGTTCATAGTCTGGTAGATCATACGACCAAACAGTCTGAAATTCCCTAGTTATTTTAAAATTTTTTTTATTATAATTATTGGTTTGTTATTATTAATAATATTAGTACTATTTTTGTTTTTTTAATATTACTAATATTATTTTTATTTTATTTTTATTTTTATTATACCCCAACCCCCTCCCTCCCCTCTACCATTCTCAACCCATGCCTTAAGGGTCTCTCTATTGTAAACTACACCCCCATTTCCTCTCTCTTTTTCACTAAATTCTACCTCTGATTCCTTGTGTGATCATGTCAGGTGAGTCTTCCACTTCCCTTTTTCACCTTATTCTTTTTCATCCTCTCTTTCTTTATTGTGGCGTAAGGTCAGTCGAACCCTAGGGTGTTTTAATGGTCTTTTTTTGTTCTGTCATGCATCTTGGTTTTCTTCCTTCTCATGGGAATACATGGTATCATTTGAGATGATATGGGGTATCATGTTTTGAAGGCAGCGGATTCACTATCAGTTTCAGGTAGGATTCCTTCGTTTCTTCATCTTTGGCCCAATTTTAATTAAGGTTTCTGTAATTGATGTGTTCCTTTAATTTTTATAGTATAACTTGGGCCCTCTTATGCTAGCTTTGGACTGTTTTTCATGAAGTAAACAACTTATATCACCCTAAAGGTGACTCACATAGATATAAAAGCATAAGTAATATATGTATGCCCTCCTTGTACAAATTCCCTCATGGATAAGGGAATATCTACATCATTGATAAGGGTAATTATATATATGTGTGTGTGTGTGTTTTTTTTATTGGTTTATATGTGTTTTAGTGTAAAAGGATGGTTTTACTTCACTGGAATCATTTGTCTCCTTTCCTTCTGAGGACCTCTTGGAGGAGGATTCAGGTTTTCATCATCAGAGGTGACATGTTTTTAGGTTGGTTCCATATGTTTGAGATTTTAATTTGAATTCCTTTATTTCATGATTAATATAAATTTTAGTTTCTATTATTATGTGGTATATATATATATGGTATGAAAAATTTCTTTTGAATCTTGGAAATTGTATTTCATTTGTTTAAATAATTTATCTAATCATAAAAATGGGTTCATCATGTTAAAATAACTTTCAAACTTATTTTGAAATGTAATGTGTTTTTATAAAATAATGAGGCTCGATTGTAAATTTTAGTTGTTTTATACAAGTGTAAACCCCCTCTTAAGTAATTACCATGATTTTGAAATGTTGTGTGTGTGATAAATGTGTGATTTGGGAGATGTTCCAGATGAATAAACTTGTGATTTGTTTTTGTGACTTGGAAAGGTGATTCCCCTAAAGAGGGATATCGGAGGTGTGATAGTGGATTTTTTTTTGTGCAAATGTATGATATTTAAATACATTATATTTTAATAAAACTCACCTCCATTCAGTCATGAAACAAAGGAATCATAGGTATCAAGGTGGGAAGACTAGGACAAGTACACTAGGAATGACCATCCCAACCTAAAAATATTATGATACAAAACTAACTAAACATTGATAGTGGGGGTTGGTTGGATTGAGCGGGATACATACCTTCACATCCATGGTTTATCACCAAGATTATGAGGATATTATGTCCCCACTAACCAAGCTACTTAGGGAATAAACACTGTGATTTCTCTCATGACACTTATTTTACATGTATGCTACTTTCCACTATTTCATAATTTCTTTATGAAGTAAATTCTTTATTTTTCATTCAAAAAGAGACACCTATTTTAGTACAGTTTTTTCTTTTGAAATAATTCATTAAAATTTTCTTTATATTTTAAAATGCATTGAAAAATAGTTTTCTTAAAATGGAATCTTTTTACTTATTTAAAAAGTAAATTAAAACATGTTTTTAATACTGCATTTCAAACTAGCATGATTTTGATTTCTCTATAACGTTACAAAATAGTACATTGTTTATTCGTGGAATACCCAATGGAAATTTAAATTCACATGCCTGTATTATCTATCAATTTACAATTCATGTTCTCCCAACTCTGATTCTCTCAGGGAGCAACTATTGTTCTATGGTTAGTGGTGATCTGGAAGCTCACATGGAGGTATGTCTAGTGTTCACTTTTAACTATTTAGTTGCCCATTAATTTTCTTCTTATTGTATTATTTTTGATTATTTTGTATTATTTTACTATTTTTGACGAGGTAAATCTTTTCTTATTAAGTTATTCCTGGTTCCCAACACTAGTTTCCACCCTTAGGGGATGAAGAATGCCTCTTGGTTCTTGTCGCTAATCAGCTCAAGTGATTGGTTTATGGTCAAACTGAGTTAGTTCATGACAATCACAATGGTATTGGTTGAAAGGGAATATGGAATTGAAGATGTATGGGTCTAATAAAATAAGAAATAGAACAAAATTCACAAAAAAATGAGGAAGGTAACATACAAAATTAGGGTTAAAAAGTGAGGAAGGAGGTGAATCCAAAACACATTAACCAACAGATGAAGGTCTTAGAAGAACAATTAAAAATGGAAGTGGAATCATCAATAGATGTCCCAAGAGATTAAAATGAGTTTTTGGGTGCATGGGTGCATCAATTTAAGATCACTCTTTATTGGGACTATGCTCCCTAAAGCTACAAAATCCTAACAACCTCCGATATAGACTGATGAAGACCACTGAGATGTGATGAACAGAGCCTCACGTCCTCAAAAACCATGTGAGTATGAACGATTTATATCTTCTTAGAATCTAGAAGATTGATCAGGAAATGGAAGAATATGTATTTGATTTTATTATAGGTTCATTAACCACCAATTAGAGGAGTAGGAAGAAACATGAGAGGGAACTTTTGCAGAGAATGATGTCATCACCCTAGGAGTGCAGTGACATCCCGTATGAGTCATTTTTTACATTACTTATAAAAGTTTAAAAATAATTTTTTTAAACACATACTCACAACTATGTACTTTATTTATTATTAAGATTCATTTCCAAGTTTCCAAGGTTTTTTAAAGAAGATCTTACTCTCAATGTTTTTTGAAATATTAGTTTTAAAATTTTACTAAAAGAAAAGGGTGTTTATTTTATTTTTAAAAGCATATTTCTAATGAATCTTCATCTATTTAAATATCTTTTAATTATTTTTACATTTAATGGGGGATATTTTCTAATGGTACCATCCACCATCTTTCTCAAGATGTATTGTAATAATTTTTTAAACAAATTCTCATGAAACTCGTTTCTTTTACCTGAGTAAATTAAGATATAAAGGAATGATAATTGCTCTTATATCTTACATCATACCTATGTATGGTTTATCATTATGTGATATGTGGGTCTGTTATATCCCCCCAATGCATTGGGTAGAGTTTTATATCACATGAGATAACAAATATGGTGATTGTATATGATTATATTTAAGTATGATCATAAGTAGGTGGGTATAGATGATAGTAGGTAGTTATGTTCATAAGATTATGGGTGGACATGATTGTAGTTATCTATGTTCAAAAAGTTGTGATTTCCAATTCTTTTATTTATTACACATGCTTATCCCATATTCTCATGACTATATTATGATCTTATGGTTAATGTTTGATGATTCTATAATGAATCATGCCTTATGTTATATCAAATTTTTATTCAATGACTGTTGGTTTATGATTTAGTTTTTATTGGGTATCCAATTTGATTATGTTCTCATGCCCAAATTATTATCTTATGATCACTTGTGATCTTTGATTATTAATTTCAACATTTACCCTAACTAAGTGATTGATCTCACCCTTTTTGAATATAGTTCCCTAAGATTCCAATATATATATTTCATTCTTACTATGATTTTTAATGGTTTTATTGAAAAAATGTTGGTTTCTAATGTGATTATGTTTTATTTATGATCAAAAAGTTTTATTTTTTGAAAATTAAAACTTTATCATAGGTTTTCATGATTTTCAGTGGACTAATGAGTTTCCTTTCATGAGTTTCCTTTCATGTTATATCCCTTAATATGCATTATTTGATCATAAAACATTTTCAAATAATATTTCAAGGTTGAGGATGAATATGAACTATATAAAGTTCAATATAAGAGTTATAAAGACACATATTGAATTAATTGATAATTTCATGAATGAAACAGGGGTCTCAATTTAGGAAACTATTTTTTGTGGAAAAAATGTACAATGTGTGGAAGTTTCCACTATTATGTAATGGTTTTTTTAATTCTCTAAAACTTTAAACATAAAAGATCATGGGAAAGTAATAAGGTAATATCCTAACTATTAAACACATAATTATGGTTGGTTATGTATCGATTATTATACATGATATCGGAGAAGTTTTTGATAACTTTACAAGTTATTATATTGTTGGATGTATAAAATTAAAAAAAATTGGAAGACTTATGGGGTTAATATATTGTATTGGAATAATAAGTTTGAAGTATTTTATTACCTTAATGGTTAGTATGTTCAGTATAATTATGGTGATTTTTTGGGGGGTATTATAGGATGAATCAAAAGAGTTGAATAAAATGTGACATATAAAAGACATTTTGATTTCATTCAATTCATAAAATGGTTTATTATGAATTTATTTGTTATTATCACACTAACCATTTTGTTTTTAGTAAATGGATAGATATTAGTGGAATAGTCATTTATTTTCTTGTGAATATCATGATCAATTAGAAGTTTATTTTCATGTTTCAGACATGAAAAAATCATCTTGGACATTCATCACGTGAGATGAATCATAGGTGAAAACTAATTGAAATACACAAACAAAGGTTGAAATTGTTCTTATAGGATAAAAATAAATAAATCCATTTTTCTTATATTATTTATCATTATGTTAAAATAAGTATCTAAAAAATAGAAGAAAGATCTATTGAGTCTTATCACTCAATTATCATGGTATACTTTGTGAATCTCATTCACAAGTGTGGTTTTGGAAATAATTATTAGCAACTTAGAAATAACTGATCATGGTAAGATCTACATATGAGTGTATTTATAAGTAAGGATACATTAATTTTAGTGATATTGAAAAAATTGTGAAATGGTAATTTATTTACAAGGGGTTGATGCATTGAATTGATATTTCAATAAGTAATTCTCCTTTAAATAAATATTATACTGAATAGATTATTTTACATTAAAAACTGAATTAAAATGATCCACAACATGATTAAAAAACATTATTTGGAAAATTATAAGGAGAATAAAACATCTAGTTAATAAAAATATAATTATACAATTAAAAATTCCTACATTTTGAGGAAAAATAATTGATAATATTTAATGTCAAAAAGGATTGTACTTCAAAGAACTATTTTTAAAGGATTGTGTATTTTATCCTAATAAATAAAATACATCATATTTAAAATATTATTTGGATAATATTTAATATTTAAATATATTAAAAAATATATTAATACTCAGTAGATAGGGGTGTTACTTAGTGTTTTAGTATGAAAGGTATCTGCATCGGGCTTCATGGGTTCCATTCCTAGAGGCTACATTTTTTTAAGATCACAGTCGAATGGCATTGCAGGATTTTGGTTGTGGTAGTTTCGGTTCTTAGAGCATCTCCAACCAAAGGCTCTAAAATAGTGTAACTATTGTGTAAAATAGCACATATACAGTGAAATCATCTCCAACTGGTACACCAACTTCTACGCTATTGTTTTTTTATTACCAAAATATATACAAATTTAAATTTAAATAGGTAGGAAAAATTGAAACAGTGGATAGTGCTGTAATAGTGTAGTGCCAAATATAGCCCTGGATTGTGCACTAACACCATTTTAGTGCTGGATTTAGTGGTGGGTTGGAGATGTTTGGATACTACATTTTAGCATTTTTAGAGTGGGTTGGAGATGGTCTTATGTCTACCTCCCTCATTCCCTCCATCGTGGCATGGATCCTATAGTTTGGTGTTTTCATTTATCCTCTTCCCATGTCTGCTCCTCGAGCTTATAGTCACTCATCGATGAATTCGTAAATTATGGACCGGTCAGTTAAATGTATTTTTGCGTTACCAGAGTTCGAGTGGGTTCCCGCCACTCGTGTGGCCTGCACAAATCTTGTCAACCTGACCCTGGCATGGATGATGAAAGAGACATCAAGACAATCTGTGACCCACTAGAATAAAGGGTTAAAGTAAAGTATAATGATGATAAAATGTCATTATCATTAACTTTTAGTGAGGATAATCCCCTTGATAATTCAATAGTTTTTTCGGCCTGCCTCATCAGTGTTCTCACTGGCATCTCTGTCGTAAACTTCATTAACATGGTGTGTGCATTTCAAGCCTTAGTAATCTTCAGCGAAGCATGAAATGGGATGGTTTTGAAACACATTTCTCTAGAAATTTTTGGTATTAAATCACATGTTCCCTATATTTCTCACTTGGTTTCACCTCCTAATAGCTTTTTACGATGCATCCTCTTATTGAGGAGAACATCAAATAGAACCAATTAGTTTTGGAGGCCACTCCCAATATGAGGTGGAGATAGCATGAGGGATTGTGAGCAATGGTTGCGGTAGTTTCCTTGGTGGGAATCCGACCACAGATGAGGACCAGGCTGCGGAAGGTTTCATCAAGGGTATATGAGCTACCGCCAACAACCAGAGAAATTTCTGGTTTTCCTCCTTCTATAAAGTGTGTTTTACTCCCATGTTTGTAACGATATTTGTATTGGTGATTCTCCACCGAAAAGAGTAAATAGATAAGAGCCATTGTTTCTCCCGTGGATGTAGGAATCAAAGCTGAACCCCATAAAATCCATTTTTTAATCCTTTTTTATTCCATTTTGTGGGTTTTTGGTGCCACGCACCTCCGTTGTGCCCCAAAAAGTTATATCAAAGATGAGTATGAGCGAGTGGAGTCGAGATGGCAGGGTTGTAGCAAATTTTCTTGTAACCAGAAGATTGAAAGTGGTCAGAAAATTTTTTCAAGACCAGATCCGTGAAGAGGAAGATGAGACGATTCCAACGGCATAAGCGATGATAAAAATAGAGTTGAAATGAACCAGGTATACTCTTTCAAACTTTAGTCAAAATCACGGGTGAACAGTACCCTAGTGTCAGAGAAGATGGAATTGTTTACGCTGCCAGTGATAATTCTGATGAGATTTTGGTAGGTACACTGGAATGACATGTCAGCTTCACGTCAGTGCCACATTAGTGCCATGTCAATGGGTGATTTAGACCATTGAATGTGTTTTGACCATATCTCAGTCAATTGGTATCCGATTTTGGAGATCTAGGAGTCGATTCTGAATATTTTGACCATTACGGACACATCCATAAGGTTATTTTTTCAAAATTATCACTTTATAAGGTGGTTTAATAAGGCTGTGGCATCAATGGTGGTGATCTCATTTTGCGACAATGACGATGGATGGTAGCGAATCACTACCAAAGTTTGATATTGAGAAGTTTGATGGTCAAACAAATTTCAACTTGTAGCAAAGAATAATGAAAGATATTTTGGGGCAGTATGGTATGATCAATCCATTTATCGATGAAAAGTCCAAGACAACCAGTGTCGATGATTTGGAAGAGCTCAAGATGTGGGTTGTCAGTACAATTCGATTGTGTCTGGTGAATGAGGTAAAGTACTCAGTGTTGGATGAGACCTCACCAAAGGAGATCTAGAATAAGTTGGAGTAGCAGTATATAGCGAAGTTGCTCACCAAAAAATTATTCCTGAAGAAAAAATTGTAACAGTTGCACATGGACGAGGGAATGAAATTGTTGGATCATACCAAAGAATTCAACAAGATCCTCACGCAGTTATTGGGGCTCAGTGTGAAGGTTGTAGAGGAGGATAAATGTCACACCCATCTTTTCTAATTTGTTTATTTTATTAATCTTATTTGCGTCGAGTAGTTCGGGTCGAAACATGACTTAAGATTTCAAGCCCCTTGTGTTTTGGTCTTGTTTGCGTCCAACACAACGCGGTCGAAGCTGCGCGGCCTCTCTTGGGTCGTCGCGCGGCCCCGCCTAGTTCACCGCACACCTTGATGATGTTTAATTAATGAAATAAAACGAATTAATTTTTTTTTAATAATAATAATCGTAATAATGTCATTTGAGATTATTATTATTATTATTATTATTATTATTATTATTATTATTATTATTATTATTTCTATTTTAGTTTATTACAATTATTATTGCTTTGTTAATTTTACTTTTATTATTATTATGCTAATTATTATCATTGGTATTATTATTATTATTTCTATTTTAGTTTATTACAATTATTATTGTTTTGTTAATTTTACTTTTATTATTATTATGCTAATTATTATCATTAGTATTATTATTATTATTACCATTTGTTTTGTTTTTTTCTTTTTATTTATTTATTTTTCTTTTCTTTATTTATTCGTGTTTTTTTCCTTGTTGCGTTGAGACCTAGCCCCCCCCCCCCCACATTTCTCCTGTTTCTTTTATTCTCCCCCCGAAGAAGCACCCCCCCCCCTTCCAAGGTCCTGCTCGCGCAACTCCCCTCCATGGCCGGCGCCACCCCTCCAACGAACTTGAACCCCACCGGAACCCCCCTCCCTCTATCCGGCAAACCCCAGCACCCCTCCTGCTCTATCCGGCCCTTCCCGTCGCACGACCCAACTCCCCCCTTGAAACCCTTATGCCCTGGATCTTCCCTGCTATCACACTGAGGTTTCTCCCTCCCAATTTAAAGTTTTTACCAGACACCTCAGCAGGCGAACCGACCTCGTGTCTATCCATCCTTCCTCTCCCGGAAAGCACCGCCGTCACGCACCCGGCTCGCCAGACAAGCCACACCCTTGCCTCGCCCTGAACCCTGACTCCCGCTGCCTCTCTCAGACACCCGCCATCGCACCCCCCTTGGCGCCCTGCCTATTCTCGGAAGACAAACGTAGCACCACACCTAGGTCCAGCCACCGAACATCTCCTACTGCCCCCTTCGGATAAGTTTTCCCCCTTAGTATTTGAGTTTTTATTATTATTAATTTTTCCAGCTGGTATGAGTTCATATTTTAGGGTTTGATCTTAATTTTTCTTGGTTCATATTGTTATTTAGGGTTTGCCTTTGGCTCCCTTGCGGTGCGCATTAGGTGAAAT
This sequence comes from Viscum album, assembly GCA_963277665.1. Classification (NCBI taxonomy): domain Eukaryota; kingdom Viridiplantae; phylum Streptophyta; class Magnoliopsida; order Santalales; family Viscaceae; genus Viscum; species Viscum album. Next base: position 592,926,027 of record OY728159.1, on the reverse strand, counting down.
TGGTGTTTAACACAAGTTTTTGGTAAATTCTTCACATAGGTAGGTGGTTCCATGCCTTGACATCCTCTGGATAATTTAATTTGGTTGTTTAGTTAATTTAATATGTTATATGATTTAATTGCGTGATGTGATCTATGTTTAAAATGGTTTGGCATGCTTTTTTGATGAAATCGAATTTCCAAAATAGTATGGTCTTGTTGTTTATATGTTTGTTGTTGTATAAATGGTTGGTCGTGCTTTGTAGGTTGTGTGAAATGCGTTTAAAGAAAATATTTGACATGTATGCGTTTTGAAAATTTCTCTTTCTTTAGAAATGATCATGTTTTTCATTTCGACCTTATTGGGGTCAATCCTAAAATTGTTTAATCAATTTTTATATGGTACAAGTGAGGTTTTAGAATAGTTGAGTGTGAAATTGATTTTAAAATGGCCTTTGCACGTAAAATTCTGTGTTGTTTTGGTGCAATGTTTTCAAGTTGGGTTCTAGGTGCAGATGGTCCAGATAATTTTGTAGTTGGTGTGAAAATAGTTTTAAGGATAATTTATAAAGAAAGTGGTTTGAATGACTCTCTTGTTTGCAATTGGGTGTGTTTATTTGTGTCAACCCTTGTTGTGTTCTTTAAATAATCCTTTCTAAGTTGTGCAAATTGTTTATGTTCTTTGAGTGTTGCCAAATGGGGATTTGTGAAATGATTACGTAATGAGAGATGTATTTTTGGAAAGGTATTTTGGTGTGCGTGAGTTTTTGAAATGTTGTTTGGGTATGCAAATAGTGACTTTTGTGTGAAATATCTTGTTTGAAATATACTATGTGAATGTGAAACTTGTTTGAGCACAAGGTAAAACCCTGGGTATCTAGGTGGGCGGACTAGAACTAGTGCGCTAGTGAACCGGATGGGTATCGTCCCTATTTCACTTAGCCGGATTGACGGTTACAACACTAACTAAACATATGATATCTGAGGGTCGTGGCCTTCTAATCCATGTGTTCTGAGGGTCGTGGCCTTCTAAGCCACGTTTTCTGAGGGTCGTGGCCTTCTAAGCCACGTTTCACTGAGACACGAGGTTCTAGGGTCCTACTCAAGCTAGATGAACCTTAGAGGATTTACCCATAGTTCTCTACCATCGATGGTGTGGTGCCTTCCGTTGGCATATGGAGGACCACTTGGGTGTGTGTGTGTGTGTGTGTGTGTGTGTGTGTGTGTGAGTATGTGAGTGTGTGTGTGTGTGTGTTCCCATAATGAACCTTTCTCTTCCTATTTAAAATCGTGTTTGTGAAATGAGTTCTTTTTAGTGTTTTCCTTTAGCATTTGGTTTGTAAATGTTTTCTTTAAAATCATTTCCAAAGTATAACTTGAATAAGAACATTAAATTGTCCTTTTGATGTTGTGTCATGGAACCTTTTTATTGGGTGACGTCCTAATGGGCCTTTCGCTCAAACCCTGCATACACCTTCGGGTGTATGTAGACTTTGTTTCTTGTGTATTCCAGGTTGTGACATCATGCACAGTGATGGTGGTTCGAGTTGTTAGTGGCCTTCTCATGCAGGTTTGTGTTGTGGCGTGTGGATGCTACACCACTCTTGTCGCTTGGAGGTTTGAGTTATAGTTTTAGTATCTTTTGTTGTCATTTATTTTTGGACATTGGTTCTAGTTGTAAACCTTTAAATTTTGATTTCAGATTAATGGTCTCTTTGGTTATCGATTCCTAGTTTCATTTTTATTATCTTGTTAGTGTTTGCGTATACCATTTCGGGTAAACCGTTCCCACAGGTTACTCTTGATACCCGGGCACTTGTGCCAGCCCGTGGGGATCGGGAACGCCCTTCGGGCCATGTCACGGACCGGGTCGGGCGCTGGGGCGAATGGCGACCCGGCCTAGTTCGTGAAAAATTGGTATCAGAGGGCAAGGTTTGATCTCTTGGGTCATTTTCTTTTGAGAAAGAGTCATGGTAGACTTGAGTTAAGGTTGTCAGGACTTGGTGTCCTGTCAACGAGTAAGGTGTCTGGCTAGCACACCTCGTGGAGGGACTCAAGTTACCAAAGTATGTTGAGGTTTGTCTAAGTTTTTGGTCCTTGCAGATGATCATGTCTAAGGGAAATGAAAAGGGAGTAAGGTCAGTGGTCTTAGTGAGCTCTCAAGGTCTGGCAAGCCTTGTGGAGCCGGGGACACTGTCCTAAAATACTCTGCTTGGCCAATGGCATGATTGGTGTATGGTCGCCAACCATATGCTCCAATCACCCGCTGACACTAGTTTCCTCCTGCATTGTTTCTCGTCTCCTTGTTTTAGATTCGTGGAAATTTGGTTTTTAAGAAAAAATGATTTTGTCTTCGAAAATGTTTTGAAATGAAGCATTTTAAAAACAAAATGATGTGAAAGGTTTGGAAAGTGTGGGTTGGATGTTTTGGTTTTGAAAAAAATGGAAAGGTCTAGTTTTGATCCTTGGTGTTCTCATGGGCAACCACATGCATGAGTGTATATGGATAGAAAAAGGGTTAATGGAATGAGAGGATGAGTACCTGGATGGACATGAGGTGGGCGCTAGTGTGGCACGGGAACATGCATGTGTGAGGCCCATGGGACGCCATTGGTGTTTGTGCAACCCACAATCTTTGCTTATTTTCAAAATGTTTTGTTAAAGGAATTTTTTTTTGGTGTTTTAGTAAACGGTGTTTGTGTGGCGTGTCCTTGTGTTTTGGAAATGTTGGATGTGAGGCGTTTTGAGCCGAGGATCCTTTCTGAATGACTAGTGTCCCATCTGTGAATTGTTATTTGTAGTTTGGTAAGCAAGTGTGTGGTTAATGATCTCTTTTGAAAAGTGATGCGGGAATCCCTTGTAGTGGTTTCCCCTGCACGTTTGGAGTTCACTTGTGATATTTCTTGGTCATTGGACCATTTTGATTGGGTCCGTGGATTCCTTTCTTGACAGGTGTACGCCCCCCCCCCCCCCCATAAAATGTTAATATGTAATTGAAGTGCGGCCACAGGCAGTTCGCCGTTGGCCGACCCTCCAGTTGATTAAAGTAAGGACTCTTCCTTTTGGGTGACAACGCTAAGCCTTTTCCTTTTTCCTTTTGGTTAAGTAGATCCTCTCACAGTGGGATGACATATTTGAGGGGAGTTGAAGGGAGTTTCAGTCTCTTTGAGTTGTCTGAGTCATAGGGTATGAAGTTTAACATCGTTGTGTCTAAAGGTTCCCCTGGAAGCGGTGAAAGAAATTCTAGAAGGGAATGGTGAAGGCGATTCAGAGTTATCAATGATTACCGATGTCTTGAATGGGTTGTAGTGTTTTCATCGGCTGCAAGGGTCATGTTTGGTGACCACTTGTAGTGTGAGTTCTTTTCGAAGTGCAGAGGTGGGAGCAACTTGGGGTTGTCGGTGCAAGCTGTTGTTTTAAATGACCTTTGGTCCTTCGATAGTTTCGTTTAAGAAAAGGGTCATGTTAGGCTACTAGTTTGGTAGACCTAGTTGTATGAGGCTGCTATGGTCATTTTCAGGAATCATGTGTTGTTCAAGATGTCGTTTAAAGTCTTTCTCAGTGCAATGTTTCTCTGGACAACAATGATCGTGCTTGGTGATGATTTGTGGTGTCATGTTCTCATTCAGTGTATCAATGGGTGATGCGTGTGTACCATCTAATATCTCGTTCTGGTGAATGTTCGGTGTGAGAGTAATTAGATGTCATGGTGTTTTGTGTCTATTGGTGTTGCCTCGGGTGCAGTATGATTATGTGTGACACCAGAAGGGGAAGCTCTGCTCGGGAGTCCTCAATACCTGACTGCGAGGCAGGAGATGCTTCAAACATCAGGGCTCCAGCCATAGGCCTCGGAGTGAAGCTGGCGCATGGTCAGGAACCCCGGGAGTGTATGGGACCATGACTTTATTTCTGTCATCGGTGTTGAAAGTAAAATCATCTTAAATTGTTTTCTATGGTTGTTTCGTTTCGAATGAACCTTCTGGTTGCGTAAGGTTTCAGTGCCTATGCAGAGGCGTGTTCGTCTCGTTGCCTTAAAGTCTTGGGGGTTGCATCCCACTGGATGCAATTGCTTTAGTGGTCCTTATGGGAGTCTGTTGGGTAAATCTGTCTCAAATTTAAATAATGCTCATCCAGGAATGTGGAAATTCTGGTTTTTTTTAGGTCATGCTTGTGACACCCCGGTAGTCGGGCCCCTCCCTCCCCGCCCCTTGTGGTGGGGTGTTTGGTCACCATCGAGAATTTTCCAAAGCTCTATATCCTCTATTCGTTCTAATGGCGGCGAGACCCACGACGGGTCTCACACAAAGGTCTCGGGAATAAATCGGTGTTAGCCTTGCCTTAATGGTGGGGAGTCCGGCCGGACCTCCCCATGTTGGTTTTCTACTCTCTCCATGGGCGTTGGTAGGTTCTTAATGGTGGGGAGACCTACATTGGGTCTCACACAAATGTATCTAGAATGAATCAGTGCTGGACTTTTCTTTAATGGCGGGGAGTCCGCTCGAACTTATCCGTGTCGGTTTTTTAGTCTCATCTTGGGCGTTAGTAGGTTCATAATGGTGGGGAGCCCCTCGAGCTCCCCCACGTTGACCTTTTGGTTCTTTTTCTAAATATGACTTGGAGATAAGTGATAAGAATGTTCCGTGGACATGGTTTGACCTTGTTTTTCTTTCTAGCCAAATGGTGTGGTTTTCATTTAGTAATGTTTGAGGTGTTTCAGTTTGTGAAGTTGGTTCTCGCGAGCGCGAGATTCCTTATCCTTGATCAATCAATTGGAGGTGTTATAGCTTTTTGGGTCAGGCGACACATATTAGAAATTCTTTTTACATGTTTCTTGAATTCATCATTGAGTCACTCTCTCTGAGCACGATGATTTTGCCTCTCTTTTCTTGATGTTTGTGGGGATCCCCTTTGAATCTAAAGGGAGTGTGGTTTTCTGCTGTGGGGTTTGGTTCTGGTTATGGATTTTCGGGGACGGAAAGCTTTATGGTGGGGAGAATTGTCACACCCATCTTTTCTAATTTATTTATTTTATTAATCTTCTTTGTGTCGAGTAGTTCAGGTCGAAACATGACTTAAGATTTTGAGCCCCTTGTGTTTTGGTCTTGTTTGTGTCCAGCGCAACACGGTCGAAGCTGTGCGGCCTCGCTTGGGTCGTCGTACAACCCCGCCCAGTTCACCGCACGCCTTTCCGATGTTTAATTAATGAAATAAAATTAATTAACAATTTTTTTAATAATAATAATCGTAATAATGTCATTTGAGATTATTATTATTATTATTATTATTATTATTATTATTATTTCTATTTTAGTTTATTACAATTATTATTGTTTTGTTAATTTTACTTTTATTGTTATTATGCTAATTATTATCATTGGTATTATTATTATTATTTATATTTTAGTTTATTAAAATTATTATTGTTTTGTTAATTTTACTTTTATTATTATTATGATAATTATTATCATTAGTATTATTATTATTATTACCATTTGTTTTGTTTTTTTATTTTTGTTTTTTTATTTTTATTTTCTTTATTTTTTCGTTTTTTTTTCCTTACTGCATGAGACCTAGCCCCCCCCCCCACACACACACATTTCCCCCGTTTCTCCCCCCCCCCCCCGATGAAGCCCCCCCCCCTTCCGAGGTCCTGCTCGCGCGACTCCCCTCCATGGCCGGTGCCACCCCTCTAGTGACCTTGAACCCCACCGGAACCCCCCTCCCTCTATCCGGCGACCCCCAACGCCCCTCCTGCTCTGTCTGGCCCTTCCCGTCACGTGACCCAACTCCCCCCTTGAAACCCTTATGCCCTGGATCTTCCCTGCTGTCGCGCTGAGGTTTCTCCCTACCGATATGAAGTTTTCGCCGGACACCTCAGCAGGTGAACCGACCTCGTGACGTGCCCTCCTTCCTCTCCCGGCAAGCACTGTCGTTGCGCACTCGGCTCGCCGGACTAGCCACACCCCTGCCTCGCCCTGAACCCTGACTCCTACTGCCTCTCTCGGACACCCGCCATCACACCCCCCTTGGCGCCCTTCCTATTCCCGGAAGACAAACGTAGCACCACACCTAGGTCTAGCCACCGAACATCTCCTACTACCCCCTTCGGATAAGTTTCCCCCCTTAGTATTTGAGTTTTTTTTATTATTAATTTTTCCAGCTGGTATGAGTTCATATTTTAGGGTTTGATCTTAATTTCTCTTGGTTCATATTGTTATTTAGGGTTTGCCTTTGGCTCCCTTGCGGTGTGCATTAGGTGCAATTGGTGTTTCACACAAGTTTTTGGGAAATTCTTCACACAGGTAGGTGGTTCCATGCCTTGACATCCTCTGGATAATTTAATTTGGTTGTTTATTTAATTTAATATGTTATATGATTTAATTGTGTGATGTGATCTATGTTTAAAATGGTTTGGCATGCTCATTTGATGAAATTGAATTTCCAAAATAGTATGGTCTTGTTGTTTATATGTTTGTTGTTGTATAAATGGTTGGTTGTGCTTTTCAAGTTGTGCAAAATGCATTTAAAACAATTATTTGACATGTATGTGTTTTAAAAATTTCTCTTTCTTTAGAAATGATCATGTTTTGCATTTCAAACTTATTGGGGCAAATCCTAAAATTTTTTAATCAATTGTTATATGGTACAAGTGAGATTTTAGAATAGTTGAGTGTGAAATTGATTTTAAAATGGCCTTTACACGTAAAAATTTGTGTTGTTTTGGTGCAATTTTTTCAAGTTGAGTTCTAGGTGCAGATGGTCCAGATAATTGTTTAGTTGGTGTGAAACTAGTTTTAAGGATAATTTATTAAGCAAGTGGTTTGAACAACTCTCTTGTTTGCAATTGGGTGTGTTTATTTGTGTTGACCCTTGTTGTGTTCTTTAAATAATTATTTCTAAGTTGTGTGAATTGGTTATGTTCTTTGAGTGTTTCCAAATGGGGATTTGTGAAATGATTACGTGATGACAGATGTATTTTTGGAAAGGTATTTTGGTGTGCATGATTTTTTGAAATGTTGTTTGGGTATGAAAATGGTGACTTTTGTGTGCAATATCTTGTTTAAAATATACTATGTGAATTTGAAACTTGTTTGAGCACAAGGTAAAACCCTGGGTATCTAGGTGGGTGGACTAGAACTAGTGCGCTAGTGAACCGGATGGGTATCATCCCTGTTTCAGTTAGCCAGATTGACGGTTGAAACACTAACTAAACATATGATATATGAGGGTTGTGGCCTTCTAAGCCACGTGTTCTGAGGTTCGTGGCCTTCTAAGCCACGTTTCCAGAGGGTCGTGGCTTTCTAAGCCATGTTTCACCGAGACACAAGGTTCTAGGGTCCCACTCGAGCTAGATGAACCTTAGGGGATTTACCCATAGTGCTCTACCATCGATGGCGTGGTGCCTTCCGTCGGTATATGGAGGACTACTTGGTTGTGTGTGTGTGTGTGTGTGTGTGTGTATGTGTGTGTGTGGGTGGGTATGTGTGTGTGTGTGTGTTTGAGTGTGTGTGTGTGTGACCATAATGAACCTTTCTCTTCCACTTTAAAATCGTGTTTGTGAAATGAGTTCTTTTTAGTGTTTTCCTTTAGCATTTGGTTTGTAAATGTTTTCTTTAAAATAATTTCGAAAGTATAACTTGAATAATAACATTAAATTGTCCTTTTGATGTTGTGGCATGGAATTTTTTTATTGGGTGACGTCCTACTGGGCCTTTCGCTCACACCCTGCATACACCTTTGGGTGTATGTAGACTTTGTTTCTTGTGTATTCCAGGTTGTGACATCATGCTCGGCGATGGTGGTTCGAGTTGTTAGTGGCCTTCTCATGCAGGTTGGTGTTGTGGCATGCGGATGCAACACCACTCTTGTTACTTGGAGGTTTGAGTTATAGTTTTAGTCTCTTTTGTTGTCGTTTATTTTTGGATGTTGGTTCTAGTTGTAAACCTTTAAATTTTGATTTCAGTTTAATGGTTTCTTTGGTTGTCGATTCCTAGTTTCATTTTTATTATCTTGTTACTGTTTTCATATATCATTTTGGGTAAACCGTTCCCATAGGTTACTCTTGATACCCGGGAAATTGTGCTAGCCCGTGGGGATCGAGAAATGCCCTTTGGGCCATGTCGTAGACCAGGTCGGGCGTCGGGGTGGATGGTGACCCGACCTGGTTCGTGACAATAAATCACTTTTTATTTTTTTCATTACTACCAAGTTCATTTGATGTAATTTTGACTACATTGCTTGTGGGGAAAGAAACATTGAAGTTGGATGAGGTAATGGTGTCACTTCAAGATTCGGAGGCATTCTGAAGACCCGTGATGTGTTCAGTCGACCAAATAATGGTGATGCGAGATGATCAACATAGGAGGAGCTTACATCAGAAGTTGGGAGGTAAATAATGGCAGCCAAAATCTAGGGGACGTGATCCTAGTAAAATCACGTGTTTTTGGTGAAAAAAAGGGTCACTTTAAAAGTGAATGTGGAGAGCGCAAACAGTACTTTGGTAGGAAAGAGAAAGTTGAAGAGAGGGATGTGAACATCACAGTATTATCAGTAGATGATGAAATCTGCATAATAATGGGAAGTTTGTACTTAGATGGAAGAGTTGAGCGGGGAGAAGTGTAGTGTCATTACTACAAAAGATATGGGCACATGAAGTGGGAATGTCATTTTCTAAGAAGGAAGAATGAGCGGGCTCAAAATACAAAAGAAGATGGATGGGTTTTGGATTTGGGGAGCTCGGCACACATATGTAAAATAAGAGATACATCTGATACTATTTAGGAGGTGTGATATTTTGTGAGACTTGGTGATGAGTCAACATGCGAGGTTCGAGGAGTCGAGTTAGTGAAATTGAAGACACCCGATGAAGATAGTGGGCGTGACACATCATCTAGCATGAATAAGCATGTTTGATTTGGTGATGAAGTTTTCAATACATGCAAGGAGACTGTAGGTCAGGCTTCTACCCCAAATTGGTCGTGAGGGGGAGATTTGTGGAGACTACTCCCAATATGGGGTGGAGATAGCAGGAGGGATTGTCAGAAATGGCTACGGGAGTATTCCTTGGTGGGCAGTCGACCACAGACGAGGAGTAAGTGGTGGAAGGTTTCATCAAGGGTAGATGAGATACCCCCAACAACTAGAGAAATTTTTGGTTTTCCTCGGTCTATAAAATGGGTTGTATTCCCATGTTTGTAACAATATGTGTATTAGAAATCGTCCACCGGAGAGAGTAAATAGATAAGATCCCCTGTTTCTACCATGGATGTAAACTTCAAATCCAAACCACGTTAAATCCGTGTGTTGATCCGTTTTGATTCCATTTTGTGTGTTTTTGGTGTCGTGCACCTCCACTATGCCCCAAAATTAGTGAATGACCATGTTTTTGGTAATTGAATTTGGTGTATGGTATTTGGATTTATATATATATATATATATATTAATACTCACTTAATTATTAATTTTTATGAAGTAACATTAAGAATACTTAAAGTTTAAAAGTGTCATTTTATATAAAAGAGGTTTTTCATTATATTTTGTATTTTTATTTAAAATATAAATTTTACAATTTTACAATTTTAATTTGATAAAATTAAAATAATATTTTTATTTAAAAAGAAAAAAACTTGGGTTTATGTTTTATGATTTTTTGGAAAAGGTTGATTTTTAAGTGAATAGTTAAAATATTTTTTTCTCAAATACTATCAATTTTATAACATCATCATGATATAGGAATGAGTTAAAAGTTTGTGAAACCTTTTTGATAGAACAAATATATATTTATGAAGTTAATTAAATCACTTAAAAATACTATTTTCAATTTTGAAAATCTATGTTTGACATTTTAGAACCTAAGTAATATTTTATTCTAATAAAAGAACTAGTTTCGATACTTTTCTTTAATTAAGTATTTACATTGTTACATTCAGATTCAAAATAGTTGTTTATTCACATAATAATGATTTTTTATTCATAAACCAACAAATTTCATGTTTATAAATTATATACATTATTTTAGTGTAAAGTTCTTTTTATGCTTAAAAAGGCATTTTTTTAAAACAGTTTTTCAGCGCATATTCATATTTATATTAAAAGTATTTTTAGCCACTTCTTAAAATTGAATATTTTAAAATGTTTTTTATGTTTTAAATCTTAATTTCTAAATTATATAATAAGTCCCATTTTATTTTTAATTATAAAAATATGTTACCAAGGTAAAAATGGAGTTACCATGGTAAATGTAAAATGAGGTAGAAATGCTTAAACTAAGTTTTAATGGGTTAAAATATTAAAAAAAAAATTAAAATATTTTCATAGGGATTTAATGACCTAATATAGTATTTTACACTTTGTTATTAATTTAGATTCCACTATCCATATTTATGACACCTATTTTTATATTGTGAAATTATAATTACAAGAGTCTCACTCCTCTCACTTATAAAAGGATCAACTCACCCACTCATTTCTCTATACTCATTGATCACCTTATTTCAAAACATATCTACCCAAATCAGTTTAAAACATCTTTTTCCACATCCTTGATTTTTTTTCTTCCCAAAAGACCCATCTAATAGGTTTTAAGGTGTTTATCAAAAGAATTTATCTATGGAGGAGGTATTTGTTTTAACAAAGCTCTTTCATATTTATTTCTTCTTAAACCTTCTCCAATTATTATATAAAAATATTAAAATAATGAAATAAATATCATTATCATACTAAAATGTTATTATTTTTATGGTTAAATCATTATCAACCTTACTTCAATCCATTGAAAGATGAAAATGGTGTAAGTGTGCACGTGTGGACTATCACCTCCTTGGATAACATGTTTCATTTTTTATCATTACCTCGCATAGATGTATATAAACATGGATTTAATAAATAATAATGATATTTATAACATAATTATGATTATTTAAATATAAACATATTTTTTTATTTTTTTCCTTATGTCCATTGGAAAGTGAAAATGTCGCTCATGTGTATGTACAGACTACCACCTCTATAAATTGCGTCTTTAATTTTAAATAACTACCTTATATATATGGTTTAAAAAGTTTATTTAATGAATATATATGATTTTTATGAAATTATTAATATTATAGAAATATTATGAAACCATTTTATGACCATTTTTACACTGGTCAGTGAACTGAAGATGTTTTAGAATGAACTGACCCAAAACACCCAACATGAACTTAAATGATTTAGTAATTAAATAAAAAAAATATTAAATGTAATAAAAGGAATAATAATAAAGTAATAAACATTAAAATGGTTCTAAATCAAGAAAATTATTAATATAATTTTATAATTTAGTAATTTAAAATTCATATGTGGTAATTCAAGGCTTGAGGTAATGGATTTTTCATCTCAATTTACTTTCTTTGAGATGTAATCCATTTCACCACTTGTTTCATTTTGAGTGGTGTATGAAATTAGATATGAATTATTTCACCATAAATTTATTTTAAATTAAAGTGGTTTAAAAATCCATTTCATGTTATCTCCTTCAATATCCTTCTAATTCAAAAGTTAACTAAGTCATAGGGGATTGTTCTTTAAAACCTCGTTGTAAATGTTTTAAAGTTTTCCTTTTACCTCTTTTCCCCTCATATAAATATTCTATCATGAATTTTATTAAATACACTTCAATTATTTGTTAAATTTATTTTCTATTATATTTTAATTTCTATATAAAAATTCAAAAGGATTATTTTTAACTTTTTTCATATAGTTAATTTTTTACTTTCTTTATAAAATTGTGAAAAGAATGTCTTTTAACATTTTCCCCAAACTATGGCCTTTATTAATTATTAAGATTCCTTTTATGTTTTTCATGATTTTTAAAATAATATCATATTTCCATTATTCTATGAATTTTTTGTTTTTAAAAGTTACCAAAATAATTGGGTATTTATTTTTTTAAGCTTATTTTTTAACGATTTTATAAAATTATTTTTAATCTATGTCAGTATCCTTTGATAATTTTTACACTTCACTAGTTATATGTTATAAATATATTGTCCAGCATATTTATTTTGATTTCTTATGGTGATTTTTTAAGTAAATTTTCTTGGAACTTTTTTATTTTACAAGGGTTAATTAAGCTATGAATAAATGATGAATGCTCTTATATTCGGGTGTTTTACCTATGTATGGTTTATTATTATGTGATGTGAGGGTATATTATAGCCCTCTAATGAATTTGATAAAGTTTTAGAACTTATGAGGTAATAATTTTTTTGTGTGGATATTATTTTGGGTAGCTATGCTCACATGTTTGTTCTTGGACATGATTATGGTTACTTATATTCCAATGTTAGTGGGCGGACTTGATAGCGGGTAGATATGTTTACAAGTTTTTGGGTGGAAATTATTATAGTTAACTGTGTTCAAAGTTTCATGATTTTATATGATTTTATTTATTCCATTCCATTATTCCATATTTTTATGCCTATATTATGCTCGAATGGATTATGGTTGATGATTCTCTTATGACTCATGTCCTATATTATTCCAAATATTTATGCCATGACTCATGGTTTATGATATATATTTTGTTCAGTATGAACTTTTATTATGTTCGTAGACCCACAAGATCATATTATACTCACTTATGATCTTCAATTGTTAATTAATATATTTACCCTTACTGATCAGTTATGCTCACCTATTTTTAATTTGATTTCCTGATATTCATACACATTTTTTATGATTTTTCTGAGTTTCAATGGTTTTATTAAATAAATTACAGTTTATTGTGCGATTATATTTTATTTATGAAGTAAAGTTTATATTATTTGAAAAGGAAAACTTTCTCATGGGTTTTTATGATTTTTAATGAACTAATAGGTTTAATTTATTCTCATATCCCTTAATAGGAATTATTTTCTCATGCTATATTTTAAAACGATTTTATAGGATTTAAGGATGAGTATGAACTCTAGAAAAATTAGTCTAAGAGTTATTAAGACTCATAATGAATGAAGATAGTGTGTCGTGAATAAAATAGGAGTGTAAATTTAAGAACATTTTTTGTGGAAAAATATACACCAGGTGAAAGTGTCCACTTTGTTATGTAATGGTTTTTTATAATTATCTAAAACTATCAAACTAAAAGATCATGTAAATGTTATGAAGTAAAATAATTGTAGTTAAAATCATAATTATGGATTGGTTATGTAAGGGATGTTGTAGTTAGTATTAAATCAGGGTTTATATAACATTAGAGGTTGGGGTCTTTTTAGATATATAAAATTTAAAAGATTTAGAAAACATAAAGAGTGAATATGTTGCTTAGGGATCATAGGTTAAAATTATTATATAACCTTAAAGGTTATTATATTAAGAATAATTATGGTCATATAAAATAAAAAAAATAAAAGGACCAATGATAAATTAAATTTAAATTATTGGTAAATTTGTAACAATAATAAAACCTATATTAAATAAAAATTTATTAATAAATTAAAAATGATTATATTTAGAGGATAAATAATTAATATTATTTAATATTGAAAATGATTTTTTTCAAAGAACTCTTTTAAAAGTGTTGTGTATTTTATCTTAATAAATTAAATTGATCACTTTTAAAATATTATGATAATATTTAATATTTAAATATATATAAAAAATAAATTAACTTTTGTAACGTCCCGACCTAACTCACCTCAAAGAGGATGATCAGACTGGTGGGTCACATGACCTCAGGCACATCTCCCCATATGCCATAGGCTACCGACTAGTAGCAAGGGTCTCGGGAGGTGATAGTGGGAAGACTATAACCTCTTTTCATAGTTTTAAAGCAGTATAATAGAATATAAATAGAAGACAACTAGTTGAAGCAGTAAATAAATGAAAACACGTAGTGGAAGATTGATATTAAAATTAAGATATTAGAGGAAACATTAAAATGAAAATTTAATAAAAAGGTTATACAATAGATGAATTCATGTCATATTGATGATACGTAACTAAAATTTCTAAACAACAAAACATGCTTGGAAACATATAAAAATAATAAATAAAGGAAAACTAAGCCCCATGGGTGATCTCTATGAGTATCCCAAACTCCAACTCAATCCCTTGATCCAAACTCCCATATAAAAATAATACAGTGGTCAACCTAGATCCTATAAATATAAGGTCTACATGAGTACCAAGGGTACCTGAGTAGGGTGTGAGATATAAATATCAGTAATCCGGTACCCATGATGTGTAGTCCAATCTAGACAATGCAATATAAATTAATAATTATATCATATAAAATAAAAGTAAAGAGATAAAAATTTAATAATAGAAACTTGGTCTGGGTTCTTAAACGGACACCTTTACAGTACCACTTACTTTGGCCTAAGCTATAATTTAGAAAGAAGGTACATGTGCAAGTATAATATTCATACCACTTATAAAAGTAACAAGTCAACTCAAAAAGGTGCACCCCAAAATCATGTGGTTGGGCTTGGGGTCTAATTATCATGTCATCACATAATTATGCTAATAAGAAAGAGAAAAAAGTCATAAGTGCATGCTCTAATATAAATATAAGCAAAAAGTATTTCATAATAAATTTAACAAAAATAATCATTCAATGCAATTCAATCAAATCTAGAGTTGTTTTATAAGATCTTCCTTGAGGTATCTCTTCAGTGAATCCATTAAATTATATCTAATGCCACTAGACTGCCTAAGGAAATCCTCGTAGGATTCTAAGTATCGCTTGTGGTATGGAAACTATGATTTTATCCCTGGTATCGCAAGTAAGGGGAAGAGTATATTCTGAAGGCTTGGTGAATCCATCTTTCCAATGTAACTATCATCAGTTTCCCCTTAAGGGACCGATATCACCCAATAGTATAATAAAAAGGTCGGAGGAAGCCCTTTCCTGGTGATTCTAAAACATCGCTTCCCCAACACAGTGTGGTATAACCACCCAGGCACGGGAGTCGATCTATGAGTCCTTAATATAGAAACCATGTTCTCGCCCAACCCATATTATGTTAACCATAGAATAAAGGCACATAGAAATACATAAATGAAGTTGAAAACATAAGAAAATGGTGTGGTCTTACCACCCTTATAAACCATTTTAAATGAGTCATTACAATTAATATATAATTCATAAAGTAGTACATATTATGAAATTAAAAATACATGAAAAATTCCATTACAACCGAAGTATAAAAATTATTTAAGGGAAATCATATCATCATGACCATTCCATTCCATTTGTTACAATTAATCTTAATCGTTCCCATTCAATTATATTAATAGGCATGGTCATACCACCCTATTCAAAAAAATTAATAAAACTGATTTAACAAGTCAATGTCAACACCAAGAACCATTCCTAAAAATCTCACCTCAGATGGTAACTCAATACATTTTCCAACTAAAAATAATTTTCATTAATTTAACTCACGTAGGAAACAAGATATTTGAATACTTGGTAAATTAAAACTATAAGATTAATTAACACCTCAAAGGAGTCTTGATTCATTTAACACTTATATACAAATTTAGAAACATTATTTTTGAATAAACAAAGAGTTTAAAATGAAAAAAATTCCATATGTAATATTGGCATCAAGTAAAAAAGAATACCAATGCAATAAGTCAAGAAAGTATGAAT
This sequence comes from Viscum album, assembly GCA_963277665.1. Lineage (NCBI taxonomy): Eukaryota > Viridiplantae > Streptophyta > Magnoliopsida > Santalales > Viscaceae > Viscum > Viscum album. Next base: position 592,910,412 of record OY728159.1, on the reverse strand, counting down.
GTCTATCATTAATTTTTATATTTAATAGTGCACCTCTATTAGAGGAGTTTTAATATAAATTCATATCTTTTTTTATCAAACAAATCATTTATCTTAAATGATCATTACTTCCAATTTACCGAGTAAAATATTTTAGAAAAACCAATGTACATAGAAAAGAATCAATTAAAAGTTCGAAGAACATGCAATTAATTAATTAATCCACTATCAAATTTAAAAGGTAAAGAAAATGTATTCTATCTATGGTGAAAAAATGACTGGAAATTAGGGTTTATTTCCATGTTAAACTAAACCACTAAAACCTTTTTCTTTCTTAATTAAAAATATGTTTAAGATTCTTCTTGTCGAGATGGATCCAATGACACTAATAGCACTTCAATACAATCAATATTATAGGAGATATCGATGATTTAAGTTTGGGAGGGAAATAAAAAAATTAAAAGAGATAATTTGAGATAGGTAGAGAATATAGGACTTGAGACGTGAGGGTTTTCATGCAAAAAAAAATTAATCCATGATGTAAATTGAGACGAAATCCCTTACCTTGAATTTTTCTTTTGGTAAAAATCATTTAAATTATTTTATAACGGATTTAAGAGTTTTACTAACTTATAGAAGAACCATATTCATGATTATAATATCATTTATTATCTTATTATAATATATTATTCCACATTTGATAATAATCTTTCATTATTTTCTCTATTTTAGGTGTTAATTGCCTAGTTTGTCGATTATGTTTTAACTTGTTACTTGTTCTTCATATCATGGTTTCATAATATAATAAATTTAAACCATGATGTAAATATAACTTATATTAAGTATATACTTATTTATAATAATCCATAATATTTGGATACAATAAATTAAATGCACCGTTCATGGAGACGGTAGGTCGTACGTATGCATGAACGTTACTTCCATTTATTTTTCATATTAAAATAATGAAAGATAAATGATATATATATATATATATGTATATTATAATTTAATTATATTATATATTAAATATATTTCACATAAGTTTATTAAAATCATCCATTATACATTTCATGTATAGTGTGAATGATTTATATCATTTTGAGAGGGCGGTAGCCCACACTTCCACAAACGATGTTATCCTATTTACTCAAAATGGAAAGCATAAAGTTATATGTTATATAATAATTATATAAGAATAAATACATTATAAATATTATATATATTATATATAAACATATTTTTCATCATAATTCCCAACCATGATAGGGAGTAAAGGAAAAACAAACAACATTGTTTTGTGAGGCGGTAGTTCACTGTACACATAAACGGTAAGTTTGTTACCTTTTTGATGGAAGTGTGTGTGATTGAATTTTTAAACCTTATAATAATAATATATGATTATATTTGGGATAATATTGTTATTGTATAATCCAATAACAAGTAAAATTTAAGGATTGGAAAAATAAATAAAACTAAAGATCTTGAAGAAGGGTGTTACCTCTTAATCGGGTAACCTCTTTTGGTTTGAACCAAAGGTCTTCCTTGGATGGATTTACAAATAAGGTGATGATTCTATATTCATGTGAGGTATTTTTAGGATATTTTTGGTAAGATAATGGTCAATAAAATGTGTATTTATAGGTGTCATGAAGTGGGAGGCTTGAGTGCCTTTCTGTAGTGGAGGAGGAGTGGCACTCTTGTAAATTTTGGAAAAGGTAATTAAACCCATGTTTTTCCAATTTAAAGTGGATAAAATAATTTAAAAATGACTATAAATTGTATAATATAGTAGTAAATTTTATTTTTTAAAAATTTAATGGTCATTTTGGCTATTAAATTTAATTTTTAGTCCCTTGTTAAGCTAATTTTTTTCTTAATCTATGTAGTTAATTTTAATCACATTCACTAATCATTTCGGTCAAAAAATAATTTGAGATTATTAGAAATTATAAATTATTATGATTAAAAATATAAAATCCACTTTTCTAAATTCCAATTGCATAAGTGGAATATATTATTTTAAATTTAATACGGCAGACGGAACGACATGTTGGTTTTTAATGTAAAAACATTCAAAAGCTTTCTAAGTTTTTATTTCCAATTTCAAAGTGAGATTGATTGAAATTAACCAAATTGGATTAATTGATAAAAATTTAATCTAACTTAACTTTAAAACCAATTAAAATTTTAATTTAATCATATAAAAAAATTAGATGAAAAATCAGTTTTGAATTAAAATTCAATATTTTTACTATTCATCAAAAAATTAAACTTCACAGAAAAATACCAAAAATTCACCATAACATAATTTTTATTTTACTATTTTAAATATAAATATTATTTTGACATATAAAATCTATAAAAGTTCCTAAAATTGGATTTAGAATAGTTTCTTCATTAAAAGTCGGTAACATAGCCTTTATAAAAATATAGGTTTTTATGCAAAATACTGTGTTTGTTATTATATTATGCTTATAAAATATATTGTATGAATGTAAAAAATATTCTATTGAATATTTAATATATATTTTTCATTAATATCACTCACTAGTTATAATTAATTTAATTATTTAAGATAAAATATCATTGTGATCATAAAAATTGTTTTCTATAAAAATTATTCCATTTATGTTCAATTGGTTATTATATTCATTTCAAATTAATTTTTTACCTATAAATTCATATTATATTTTTTTATACCATATATTTTTATAATTTAGTTTATATTATTAATAAATACTAATTTATTAGCTAGGTTGTATCTTATTAAATTAAATAATAATGTTTTAATAATATATTGTTGTTTGGTAAAACTCAGTCTTGCATGTAACACAAGCCATAGAAGAAAGTATTTGTTGCATGGAACACAATATAACTCAATATCAAGTTAATTGAAATATGTATCATATATTTATTTTATTTAAAATAGTAAATATATTTTTTAAGTGTTGAGATATTATATTCTCTTACGCGTGTAGTGTTGTGTGTCATACACACTACTGAATATAGTGTTCTTAATTTAGAATTTAGGGGCTTTAAATTCTCCCCACATTAAATAAATTATGTCCTTGAAATTTAAACTTTATATTGGCATTATATTGTTTGGAATTTTCTATATTGAAATCCCACATCATGAGGAGGGATCATAAAACAACCTCTAGAAAAGTGGAAATGTAAAGTACAAAGGTCGCATGGACTAACATATAACTAGGAATATAAGTAGAAGAAAATTAGTGGAAGGTATATATATGTACATGGAGGAAAAGAGTAAATATTTATAGGGAGTAATTGATATAATCAATAAATAAAAATTGAATTATCAATGGAAAGTTGAGGGCCTCAAGCCCATAAATCTGCGTTGATTTAGAGGACCATTTGTTTAACAAAAATCAAGGTATTAAGACAATATTTTTTTAAGATACTTTTACACATGTTGAAAAATTCCTTTACAACCTAAGAATATAAGTAAATTTTCTTACATGATATGTTTCAATTTCATATGAACAATTATATCTTTTGGTTGTGCTTTGATCATATTATAATTCATCCATTACTTCAAGAAATGTGTATCCATAAATTAACTTTGATATTTGAAGAACTAAAATAAACATTTAATGGATCGTAAGTCCCATAAAAGAGTGAAAAGTATTTACATTTTTATTTAACTATTCTCTAAATTCAATATGGTTAATACGTTAATCTATAAACCTAAAAAGGTACACTATTGGTTCATCGTTACTATTTATTCATGAAATTAATTAACAAAAACAATGAAATATTAATACGGACACTACATAGGAAAATGGTTGGAAAGAAACCCTTATCTTCCTTTGATCATGGGTTCAAGACCCACGGCCTTTCCGAACTTGCTTTTTTGTCACATGTCATAGAGGTTTTCCTTTTATAAAAACATATTAATATATTTTCAAAAATAAATATGATGTACATCCATGAAATAAGGTTAGTCACTAAATATCCTTTTAATTATGGTTTTCAATTCAAACTTATTACATAAAAACATTATCAATTTTATTTCCACATATGTCTTTATTTGTTCTATAGTATATCCTAGGTTATTAATTTACATTATCTATTAAAATCATTCATAATGGTTTCTAAATAAAATGTGAATAATTCTAATCATATCCCCTGAGAGTTTCAAACCAGGTGCCCAGTAAGGCACGTTTTGATGTGATAGGTTACCACAAGTCAAGCCTGACACACCTTTTTGGAGTTCTTAACCCTAGTAATATATGTTCCAGAACCACATCCACTTATAGTATCCATATATGGATTTATTGATTGGACAACCACATAATCTATATCTAATTGAAACTTTAGGATGCGCTTATATATTTATCCTAAAATTCTATCTTAGGGTTATGTTCCCTAATTTATTTTTTCCCTAAGTCTAGTTCCCCAAGGTTTATAATAAACTTCCTCTGATACCAGGTTTAGAGACCCGACCCTAGAAATCCAAGATCCGGTGTCTACTACCATTACTTTGGTATAAGATTCATGTAAATTGCATCCCAAAGTATCAAGCAGTTTAGTAGCCTTGGTAAACTATATACATGAATGAGTCTTGTATTGAAAATGAATATATTAATTAATACATATTTTTTTCATTTCATGGATAATAACTTTATTCTATCTAGAATATCCTTTCATAATATTCATAGTACACTTCTATGATTCCTTGGGAAAGGAAACAAAATAGGGGTGAGCCTAAATGCTCGGTATGGGTAAATTATAGCAGAATAAATAATGTATCAATGATAATAATAATTATGGTATGGTAAATAGTTGAACCCGTAAACCATGAAATAAACAAACTAATAAGGAAGTTCATGGAAATTTAATAACTAAGAACACATTCCATTTGAATAAATGGATAATGGATAATCAATATGGAAAGGTAATAAACTGAAACACATGCCATTTAATCAATAAACTGAGAATGAAATGCATCTATAGATTTTATCATATGAAAACCTCATGGATAATAACAATGATAACTCAAATATATATGAAGTAAATGATTAATTATTGGACATCATGTCTAAGGCATGTTAAACCCTCTAATGTTAAGAACTGTCTTCCAGGCAGTTTAAAACTATGGATAAAAACTCGTCTATTATGCTTGGAAACAAACTTTAAGTGTTTTTCTCCAATTACTTTCATCTCATGAGACTACTTATACATTTAGGTGATTTCATTAACTGATCCCCAATCCAAAGGTATTACCTTAAATAGTCATAAACCCATATCTTTTATTTTCCAAGCATTCCTCATATCGAACAAACATTATGACTTATCAAATATCTCTATTGAATAAAGGATATGAATTTATCAAAATTTATGCAAATAATAAAATAACTTTAAATGTAAAAACCATATAAAAAACTTTATATATTTTAGGAAATAATCTTATCAAAGAATAATGATGTGGATATTTAGGGTAAATTCAATGTTAAATGATCATAGTAAATTGAATATTTAAAGGGGAATAAAAGATATCAAGGAATTGAATGTCAATACTATCCTTGGACAAAACAATCATAAAAAATATAGACTAATAATAAAGATGGTATCAATACAAAATATCCTAAGTGGACTAAAAATAAATGTTTTTTATTATTGATGAATAAAAATAGAACAAAAATATCTTTTAAAAACATTTTTTAGGAAAATATCCTTTTATTTTGAAATACCTTTTGAAAAACCTTTTGAAAAACCTTTTCTTTAAAAATCACTTTTGAAAATATTTTCTTTGAAAATTATCCTTTTAAAAATTCATAGGAAGCTTCAAAGAAATTATGGTAGGTAAATTCATACATCTCGTATGAGGTAAAAAGAACATTAAAAATAGTTTTTCTAAAACATTTTGAGTACCAAAGAGTGGAAAATGGTACTAACACTTGAAAAAGTTAATTAATAGTCATGGGAGAATAAACTGAATGGATTTATTAGAAAATGTTCAGAAAAATTCCTTTGATGGGAATTCAATTGAAAACAATCCCAAAAAAATATAGATTGTAATGTAAACCCTTTAAAATATTATAACATTCAGGTGAGAATAAATCAATGAGTGGATTATGTGTATCAACTATAAAGTCACATAAAGAACTATAAATACATCAATAGATATAAAAATTAATTATACACAAAATAATAGAATATTAATGTCAATGTGGGAAGTAATATAGCCTAATGAAAAGAAGTTTTTTTAGGAAATTATTTTCCTCATGGGTGACTTTTAACTCGAATCCCCTTAGAAGAAATAATTCAAATTGCAACTGAAAATATCATGAAGAATGAATGAATCATGATATTATATGAAAAAATTTTAATATATACACCATATATAATAAATTACATGAAAAAAAAATTATTGTTTCAATATGTAGTTAACAATCACAAAGGAAGTGATATTGCAAAGATAATCATTAAAAACATTCTCAAGGAGAATAATCTTTAAACATTCCAAAATGTCCCAAGCCACTTTGAAAAATTTAAATCATAATATACATGAAGCAATAACATTAAATAAAAATTATAAAATAATTATAATAAATATATTAATGATCAAACATATCAAATGGTATTATATATACCATATAAAATAAACTAGGTACATAACAACAAATAAGTCTCAATGGATTATAAATTTTGATGAAATCCCTTACCTTGCATTTACTTTAGGGTTAAAGTTATTTAAATTTATATATCAGGGTTTTAAGAGTGTTAATAATGTATTTCATAACCATATTCATGTTTATAATATCATATATTTTCTTCTTATAATATTTTATTACAAATTTGATAATAATCTTTCATTATTTTTCACTATTTCGGGTGTTAACTATCTAGTTTCTCGAGAATGTATTAACTTGTTACTTTTTTTTACTATCATTGTTTCATCATATCAAGAATTTAAACCATGATTTAGATATAATATAGACTCTTCATATATGTATTTATAATAATCCATAATATTTGGAGATAAGAAATGGAATGCACTGTTCATGGAGACGGTAGGTCATACGTATGCATGAAATCTACTTTCATTTCTTTATCATATTAACAGAACTAAAATTAAATTATATATATATATATATATATATTAATTATATTATAATATCTATGTCATATATTTCACATAGGTTTATTAAAACCAAACTTTATATGTTCCATGTAATGTGTGAACGAGTCACATCGTTTTGTGGGGGAGGTACTCCACACTTCCACAAATGATGTTATCATATTTAATCAAAAATGAAATCATAAAGGTATGTGTTAGATAATAACTAAAGAAGGATAAATACATTATAAATATTTTTTATATCATATATAAATATATTTTTCATCATAATTCCCAACCATGAGATGTGGTAAAGTAAAAAACAAATGACATCGTTAAGTGATTCGCTAGTTCGCCATGAACAAAAATAGTAAGTTCATTACCTGTTAGATGGAAGTGTGTGTAAGTGTTGGTAAAATTCCTATAATAAAAAAATATAATTATATTTATGATAAATTTTTTATTATATAATCCTGGAATAAGGATAATTTAATAAGTGGCAAAAGAAATAAAACTAAAGAGCTTGAGGAAGGATGTTACCTCTTAATCGGGTAACTCCTATTGATTTGAACCAAAGGGATTCCTTGGATCTATTTATGAACAATTTAAGGATTAGTGTTTTATTTTAGGTATTTTTAGGATATATTTGGTCTTATCTTGGTTGATCCATAGTTTCTAGAGAGGTTTGAGGAAATGGTAGCCTTGAGTGCATTTTTATAGTAGAGGAAGAGTGGCACTCTTGTAAATTTTGGAAAATGGAATTAAATCCATGTTTTACCCATTGAAAGTGGATTTAATAATAGACCAAGGTCTATCCATGGTAGGATACTATCTAAATATGGACATCTAATGGATTTTAGAAATGTTTCTAGGTCATTTTATCCATTAAGTTTAAATTTTAGTCCCTTGTTAAGCTAATTTTTCTCTTAATCTATGTAATTATTTTTAATCACATTTGCAAATATTTTTGGTCAAAAACTAATTTAAAATTATTTTGATTCAAAATATTTAATCCATTTTTCCAAATTAAAATCACATACATGGTAGAAATTAATTTACATTTAATCATGCAAATGAGACGACAGTGTGGGTTTTTAAAGTCTTCAAAAGTTTTATATGTATTTATATACAATTTAAAAGTGAAATTCAATCTGATTACCTACATTGTATTAACTGATAAGAATTTAATATAATTAAACAGGAATATTAATTAAAATTATGTTTTATGTTATAAATAAATTAGATGAAAAAACAGTTTTGAATTAAAATGCAGTATTTTTTTACTATTCATCAAAAAATGAAACTTCACAAAAAAAATAATAAAAATTAACCCTAAACTAATTTTTATATTCTTATTTCATATATTAAGTTTATTTTGAAATATAAAATCTATAAAAGTTCCAAAAATTGAATTTAAAATAGATTCTTCATTAAAATGCAGTATAAGTGCCTTTATAAAAATATATGTTTCTATACAAAATATTAGGTTTGTTCACATCTTATGCTTATCAAATATATTGGATGAATGTTAGAAATATTTTATTGAATATATAATATTTATATTTCATTAATATCACTCCCTAATTTAAATTAATTTAATTTATTAGGATGAAACATCATTTTGAGCATAAAAATAGTTTCCTATAAACATATTTCCTTTATATTCAATTGGTTCTTATATTAATTTATAATTAATTTGTAACCTATGAATTCATATTATATTTTTTTAAAGAATATATTTTCATAAGTTAGTTAATCATGTTCATAACTACTAATTTAACATCAAGGGTATATCTTATTATATTAAATAATAATGTTTTAAAAATTTATTGTATTTACTAAAACCCAGTCTTTTATGTAACACATGCCATCAAAGAAATATTTATTTCATGTAACACAAGATAAATTGGTATTGCATGAATTGAAATATATATCATATATTTATTTTATTAAAAATAGTAAATATATTATTATGGGTCAAGATATTATATTCCCTCTATGCATTTGGTGTCACATGTCATTTATGTTATCGAATATAATGTTTTACTTTAGAATTTTAGGGCATTAAAAGTTCATTTTTCAAATAAACTTTCTAAAATGGTAGAAATTAATTCTAATTATTTTCACATAAAACACCTAAAACTCATTTTTATTAAGAATGTATTATTATTTATTCTTGTACTTTTCCTAGTTACAAAAATTAGATGAATTTAAACTTTTTTTATTGAATACATTATTTGTATTAATGAAATCCTTTGGATATATATTTCATAATCTAGTTATTCCTATTAATACCTTCCAAACCAACATCTCGGTTAAAATATTCATATTTAAATAATATTTTTTCAGTTTGTTTATGCTTAGGGTTACATGTGATGCACACTATCAAATGTAGTATTAATCTAAAGGAAACTAAAAATTTGGGGTGTTACATTATCCCCTCCATACAGAAATTGTGAACTCATAATTGCAATTTATTTTGATCATATCATTACATTTTAATTAGTTTTAATTTCTTGGTTTAGACTGGGGAACTTATTATAATAATATGTGTTCTTTTATATGACTTCCACTTTTGAATGTGTTTCTATAAGAGTACCCAAAAAATTTATTGATATTTCCACAAAAACATGAGAGATTTATTCTCCATTTTTTAAGTACAATGAATTATAACAAAATATACTTACTTGATTCTTTTATACTTTATAATTGAAATTTTTCCCCTTTGATTCTAAATTTTAATTAGTTTCCACTTTTCATTCTAATGATTAATGACTAAGAGTAATTTTACATTCCTAAAGAATGAAAATAAACCTTTAAGGGATCATAGGATTCATAAAATAATGAAAGTTATTTCACCTATCTAAAAATTGATTAGAAAAAATTAAGATAATACCCAATATGAAGAAAAAAACTTCTTGTAAAGAAGTAATACATTAATTCATAAAAAAAAAATAACATCCATATAAATGTTACAATAAGTTATCCTTTAAATTATAACACCACTAGTTTAATATAGATTAATTTATGCTTCATTTAAAAAAATTTAAATCCTCAAAACTAATTAAACCCCAAAAAACAAGATTATGTCAAAGCAAAACATATGTATAACAATCATGTTTGCGACTAGGGAATAATTTTTTATCTTAACAGTATTCACTAAATATATTCTCATTATAACAAGATTCCAACTATGTGTACTGATTGGAAATTCCATACTTATATTGTTAAGGGATGACTATATATCGATGTAAAATATAAAAGAGTGTATATGTATGAAATAAAATAAAGCAGGAGTTTATGATCGAAGTACATGTTATCACAACTTAAGGGGTTTCAACATCAACTATAGTAATTGGATAGATTTTCCTTTCTCCCTTAGCCTTTTATTCTGTAAATTCTATTGACAATTTTATAATTCCTTTACATAGTACCCCATGTCCTTATAGTTGAAACATTGGACATTAGAGGCTTATTTACTTCTCTTGAATTCAAATGCTTGATGACCCTTCCCTCCACACTTGAAGAAATATCTCATTACCTTCAATAAAGTATCATGGTGTTTCTATCTACAATTATGACATGTTGGAACTTCCATTCGTTGTTTATTTTACTTCACTTCATTTATTTATTACTTTTATTCATTCTTCCTCTTCTCTCTTTATTTAATTTTAAAATATATTACTTAGATAGTTATTTCCCTCTCATTATGGAACTTAATACCATATCATTATATGATGAAAACATTTAAAATGATAGTTCCTTTTTGAGTATTTTTTTAATACCATAAATGAAATATTTGATCTTGCATTATGTATTATATATATAGTCTATATAATTTCTTATTAATCTTGTAAACTTTTCCTCATACTCAGTAATACTTTCCTCTTCCTTCTATATTAAATTGAGGAATTTTCTTTTTATATTAGCTCATTGATCATATGAAATTGTTTTTTGAAGAATTTATCCTTAAAATAATTTCATTACATTCTCTCTATCTCATCCTCCTTAATTTTATTTTAAATCAATTACCTACAATGATTATTATCTTCCTTTAAACAATACACTACCAGAATAATCCTCTCCCTTTCATTACTTCTCATTGCTAAAAATATAATTTAAAGGGGCTTAAACTATTGTTTTTTTACCAATGGATAAAAATTTCAATTAAATTATGTATCCTTATGTCACATAAAGAGATCTAACATAGGTTAATTATACTATGTAATAATAGGTTTCTCCATAAGAGTAAGGTTATTCATCATAACCTGAGTCATTTTCCCTAATATGTCATGATCTACTCATTTCCAACACCAGTTATATTAGCTTTCTTAGTAGGGAAATCCCTATATTGACTAGGGGTGTTAATTCCCTTACTTATGCTAGGTGTCACCACTAAATAATATCACACATTGAGTTATCTCATAATAATCATGAATATTGAGACATAAAAATTCATATGGTGGTAAAAGTTCTTAAATACCCTGAGGGATTATCATAATTCTCATTTTAGTTATATTAAATTAAAATCTAGTTATAAAGGCCCATACTAAACTTACACTGAAACTGACTGTAACACCCCAACTCCAGTAACCCACATTTGATTTTTAATTTAATACATTGGTATAAAATACAAGGTAACTCACCATAGAGTATTGATCCATTTAACAATATTGAAAAACTATATGCATAAATTATTCCCATATTACATTGTAAATATAAAAACACAGCATAAGTTACATTCTTTCATCCTTTAAATAATTCATAATATCATTATTCATATCCTGGGAAAGCAAAAGAAATAAAGAGTGATCTTTTATGCTCAGTAAGGGTTGTGTACAGTAGAAACTATCATGAGTAAATAAGGTATAATAAATACAGTAGAGTACATAGTCAAAAAAAATTGTTATTCAATCAATAAATTTAGTTCAATGAATATCCAAAACAAATATCGATATAGTAATCACAGAGATAAAGGAAATTGAATCCAAATAAAGGAAATGTATAAATACAAGCATTTATAAACTTTCCATTAATTCTTAGGTCAATTAATCATGAATATTACCATCAAGGCCTCTCAACCAAGATATTATTCTTAATAAATGGGTACATGTAAATCATATAAGCATCTAATAAGGCATGCTATCTTTTCTATCTCATGAGACCTATTAATGGTTCGAGAGTCTATCGGTTACCAGACCTCACTCATCACTTGCATATTCTATGAATTCATTATAGTTTAAATTATCAACACAATTCATTCTCAAAATTACTTATAAGCTGAAAATTATATATATTTAATCAATAATAAAAAAACATCAATATTTCCTAGTAAATTAAATAACTTATTTAATAAATTCAATTTAATGGATATTGTATATAGAAATGGTATATAGTTGATAAATAAACAAATTAATACAAGTAATATATAATCCATCCATGGTTTAGAAAATATGGACATAAAGGAGAAAAATAAAGTCCAATGAATAATGGAGAGTGATATAGAACATAACCATAAGAAATTGAATGATATCCAAAATAAGGTATAATCCATTACCAATAATAGATTAAAGAAGACCATATATTCATCTTAAATGAATTTTTTTAAGTAAAACCAAGCCTTTATAAAATAAAATAGAATAAAAACATTAAAAATAACTTCCTTGTAACATTTTTTATGAATGAAGTTATAAATAAATTTTAAAAATTCTTTTCATTCCTTCAAGAAAAAAATACCCTTTTCTTTTTATATAATTTTAAATAAATATTCCAAAAATATTTAGAAAAATATTTGCATTAAAAATAACTATGGAGACTTATAAAGTAAGTTTCAATGTAAATAATGGGTATGACCCTATGAAATTCTATTCATATAGTAAACATTAAAAAATATTCCTTCAAAATTTTGATATAAATTCCAAAAATACATCATTTGAAAATAAAATCCTTTTAAAAAATATTGAAATTAAAATATGGTCAATAACGATCTCATATAGTAATTAGAGTATAAAGAATAATATTCATGAAATATTTTAAAGAAACCTAACATGGATGAAAAAGAGTTTGGAAAAAACATTAAAATATGAATTTATTTAAAAGATAGTCACATACTTGTAAATCACTTGATAGTTTATGTTTGAACAAGAGAATAAGTGGAAAATAAAAATAAAAACCCCAAACATATCCAGAGGGGAAGAAAATATAAAGGGTTTAATAAATTAGGATAATATAATTTACTAAAAGGAAATGTAACACCCCAACTCTAGTAGCCCAGGGCTGGTGGTTATTTTACTACATTGGCACAAAATAAAAGAGATCATATCTATAAGGATTGAATAGTTTAGTAGTATTGGGAGACTAGATACATACATGATTCTCACATTACATATTAAAACATGAAATATAAAAAATTATAATTATTATGATAACATTATTATTTCTTCTAGTAAATCCATAAATTATTTTGTATATATATTATTGGTATCATAAGAAAATGAAAACATAATAAAGGGAGATCTAATATTCTCTATGGTAGAAATCATACAAATAAAACTATCATAAAATAAATAAAACATGAATAATATGGTTGATGTAAACAATAATAAAATATTCCATATATTTAACACTATAAAAATGGTTATAAAATACAAAGATAAAATAAAAACATAAATAATCACATGGATAAAAATAACTAGTTTTCTAATGATAGAATGAATAATTTCAAACATCATAATCTTACCATAAAGGACTTTTGATAAGAAAACATGCCTAAATAGGTTAGGTGTGCACCAAATATCCAAACTTATTTGTATCATAGAGATACCAATGCATCTAGGGGATATAATGGGCCCTTCAAATCACTTACAAAGTCTAATGAATTCATTATATGGAATGGGTGAATAAAAATTCAATAGATAACCATCATAAACATTCATATAGAAAAACTTTCATATGACATGTTAATATTTTCCCCAATAAATAAATGTAACATGATCATAATCCATCCATAATTATATTGAAATAGTATTAAAATATTATATCCCTAGTAAAGAATAATTTTCATTAAATAATTTTTTCATAGATGAAAATACCTTAATAAGATCAATGTAATATGTTTTTTAAAAAATATCATTTTAATTTTGAAATCCCTTATATTAAAATCTATGAATTTACAAAATATTATGGAAAACATTTTATTGGTAAATATATTTGGAAATATATAAATAAATATTTAAATAATTGAGTAGTCAGGACATTGGTAAATTTTATCTATTCCATGCATATTAAAACATAATTACCTTTCACAATTTTGATAGAAAGTCAAAAGTGCCACATTTAGAAAATGTTAAGAATATTCAATTTAAAAATTATGTTAAAATTTAATCATGGGTAAAAATTAATTTAAATTATCATATGATAATAATAAAAACTTTCTTAATTTTTTTTTATAAAACATGGATATAGAAGAAGAAGAAGAAATTGACTGAAGAGAAAACTAAAGTCTGTTTTCCTTTAAAATATTATTTTGGACTCTTGAATACTTAAATGAGTAAAATTAAAGGAAAAAATTTAATTTTAATAAATAAATAGTGGAGAATAAAATATATCGGATTTAAGATAAAAATATTAGATAATTCCTCCAGTAGATACTTAGACATGAACAATCCCAAATAATGATGAGATTGTGAAATAAACTCATACCTATAGTTTGAATTTCTTTGTAAGTAATTTTACCCTCTTGTATAATAATTTTAAATTTATTATAATTATATAACCAAACCATATACATACTTATAATATCATATATGAACCACTTATAAATTTTCAATACCCATTTATTAATAACTCCTTATTAAAATCATCGTCTTTGAGTGTTAATTACTTCAGTTTTCCTGTATGTTTCAATTTAGTAGTTTTGGTCCTTGCGTATTACTCATGATTCCATAACAACTATAATTTTAATAATTATATAAATATCATAATTATTAATTATAAAAATATTTATAATTATACTTGAAAGTTGGAAATGAAAAATGAATCGCATTTCTTTGTGGAGATGGTAGTCCACATGTACACACAAGTGATGTTATTATTTTTTTAATGAGTTAAAGGTTAAGATGTTAAATGATATGTTATATTTATAGAATAAAAATTATTTCATAAATATCATATATATTCATTATTTATGTATTTATAACCACCCAAGTAAAGTGGTGATGAAAAATTAATTACAACACTATGTGGAGATGGTAAGTCATACGTATGAACGAGCAATGTTTTTCTCATTTCATAGGATGGAAAATATTTTATTATAATAATCATAATAAAATAAAATTATATTGATGATACAATATTTATTATTTTATTATTGGTACAAAAAATTTATAGGAAATAAAAGATGAAGTAAATTTGAAAGAGTTGTAAAAATTATTAGCTTCTCATGGAGAAACCTCCTTTGAATCTCTTCTTAAGAACCCTGGGGTTGGTATTTAAGGAGTTCCAACACCTATAGAATGTGGATAATGATTTTAGGGGTATATTTTGTTAGTTTTTGGTAAAGATATATGGATAAAGATGTGTGAAGATGTGAGGGGATGAGGTTCCCTTTTATAATTTAGGTGAGTGGAACACTTGTAATTTTTCAAAATTCTTAAGTATTATTAATCACCTTCTTAGAAAAAGGGATCCAAAATGAATAATATTATAATATTTTATGTTTAAGGTCGAAATAAAACCTACCAACTAGGTTTAATAAATTTTTTATTTCATTTTATCCCTTATCTCTTAGTTTTAACCATCCACTAACCCTTTTCACAATTACCACAAAATCAAAGTTATCTATTATTTAAGGGTTAAGAATGTTATCATAAAAGGACATGTTGTTGGAATCAAGGAGTATAGTGGAATTCATCAGCACATGGATTTAAAAAATTTACCACCATATAGATGTAACTTCATCATCTTTTGTGATCCGATCCTTGATAAAGATCTGAGAATCTCATGTGAATATTTCAAAGAACAAAAATAAACGGAATGTGTACCTCATTCGAATTGATAGCACATTCGAATGCAGCTCATCACTAATGATCATTTTTAAAGGGTATAAATCCAAACCCCTTTAGAAAACCCACACACAATTTGACATTACATTCATATTCTGATCATTTAATTTTGTGTTCTAGCGAGGAGCTTTGACAATTCCTTCAATGCCATGACAATCACCTCGATATCGTCCCTTCAATCTGAAAAGGTGTTTTTGGGTCGGTCAATCAGATAGTGAATTTCTATCTATATTATATAGAATGAGATATAATCTATTAATTTTATTGTAATTAATTGTATTATAATGATATTCTCTCTTCTTCTTATATATTGAGAGGCTCAAATACCCGAAATGGGTTTCTTGACCCCTAAAAATAAAATCCCCACTAAATAAGCAGTAAATGACATGTTACGACAAAATATGTCCTAATTTAATTTATAATTTTATCATATAATTTTAATATTGAATAAATATATTTCATAATAAACCTAAGTTATTATCTTGACTCTTAATTCCCACTAATATTAAACAAACATTGAATATTAAAATAATATCTGTTCATATAATATTATGTCATGTATTCACTTAATACCCTATGAATACTTATAATAAAAAAGTTTGACCCAATTATTCTATACTTTAATAAAAATGAATTTATTTATTCTTCTTTGATCTAAAAAACTTGGACAACTATTGGACCCTATGGTGGGGTCCACCATGTCCTATATATTTATTCACCAGAATAGGGAAGATTTTATAATAGGTTATTATGTGTGACCCTCTAGGAACTTATCTCAATAGGAGTGAAAACTATTTATAGAACAAGAGAAGAGTATAGCAAACCATTAGGTCCCCTAAGGATATAATGGAATTTCATACCAACAAAAACCTTTTCTACAAACACACGATGTGAAATATAATCTATTTTTCTCATGAAATCCCATTAAATAGGATGCACAACTTGTGACATCATCAATTATCTTTTTTATTTGTTTATCTAACTAGAAATACGTATCTTAGACAACCTTGTACAAGTATTTATGAAGTTAATACTATCCTGATCAACTAGGATCGAGATATCACCTCCTAAACTTGGAAAAGATAAATTCTATATTGATCATTCAACCAATGTCATACCACCAAAGACATACCCAACACAAGATACCTCAACATGTCTATAATTTCATGTATTTTTCCTTTCATCAAATTATGTGATCAAATGGTACACAATGATAATGATCTCAATTCAGGAGACTAATGAACATGTTCATAGATACAAACCATCAATGACACATGAAACATGTAGTGTTTCCATCGAAGGGTTTTTCCTCATTATCTCACCTACTATAGATCACCAAGTGAGAACTCAGTGAGAATATATATTGATTCTTATGATCCACCATCACTTGATAGTCATACATCAATTGTTTCCATTAAGTATGATGTATCTAGACCATGTGACATATGTTTAAGATTAATTTCAAAATATCTCAAGGTTCTCATTATAGACTAGTAATTGTTATAACCTTTTGATAATAAAACTAATCGATGGAAATTACTATGTAAATAGTGGATACAAAAATATCAGCACTATAATGGTAAGTGTATATCATGTATAAATCAATATATGCATGACATGGTAGTCAAATGTTTTTGATAAAGTTGGGTCTAGGGAATCCACTTTTACAACTGTCATGACCCGTCCTCAGGGCCCGTGTCGTGAGTAACACAAGCCCGCCTTCCATAGGCCAGGGGCTGGCGACTTGCACCAAAGGCATAAATCCTGATTAAAGGGAAGGAATATCCTTTTTATAAAAGTAAAGAAACACAATAGAGTAAGAACAAAGTAGAACAGAGTACAAAAGTAAGTGATAAAAAGTAAATGGGACAGTATACAAACCCAACTGAAAGTACAGTACAACTGAAAATAAATTACAGCAGGAGTAAAGTAAAATAGCAACACCGAGTCATCCTCCGAAAATTTCTACCTGAAGGGTGGGTAAAGATAGTCTCCTCAGCTCCTCTGGTCCGGCCATCCGCTTCGTGTACGTCCCACCAAGTGGTCCACCTCCGAGTACTATCCACATCCACAAGCCTCCACCTCGATTAGTGTTGTCCCTCATCTGCATCCAACACAACTTAGTGCAGGCATAGCCCGTGCAGGGGTGAGTATATGATACTCAGTAGGGACCCCGAGACCCCAGAAGGTCTCCCAGAATCCACAAAGGATAAACCACAAAGAAAAGACACAAACACAAAGTATCAACCGACTCTACTTAGGTATATGCCCATACATATACCTAAGTGAACAATTTCAGTTCGGCTCTAACCCTCGAGCCCAAGTACAACCCAATCCACACAGGAAGGCACAACCCAGTAAACACAGGAAGGTAATTCAATCATATCGATGATAATGATTGAAAATAAAGACTCAGCTCACACAGTTATACTACTCACGAAGAGGGGTGGAGATGATTAGATATAGCCTCTGAATCATCTCCTCTGCCGAACCCATGTAGGATCCAAGTACAGAAGTCGTCGCTGCCAAACCCACATAGGATCCAAGTACAATAACCATCACTGCCGAACCCACGTAGGATCCAAGTACAATCTTCATCGCTTCCGAACCCACAGAGGACCAAAGTATAGTCGTCCTCGCTGTCGAACCCATGTAGGATCAAAGTACAGTCGTCATTGTCGTCGCAGTCGCAGCCAGCTCTAGGGTTCCCGCACATAGTTTACTCGATTCCCGGAGGGTCCGCTCCTCATGTAAAGGGGGTTGATACATAAACTATCATGAATTCCAGATTTGATGTATCCCGAAGTTCTGTCTCTTCAAAAGGAACTCAACGCGACAGACGGCATGTCAAACGGACGCCCGGTCGGAGAGATATTGGCTTTTCCGTTCCAGGGGCCCGGTTGGAAATATGTTCATTCTAAACCCATACATTAAACCAAGTTGTCCAAAACTCACTTAGAGTACCACAAAATAACTTTATAGTCGAAAGAGTCCCAGTGCCGCAGACAACGCGTCGATCGAACATGCGGTCATTAAGTTAATCATGTTTAAGTGAATAATGGGCCCGGCCCATTTTGGCCAGTGGGCCGACAAGTCGGGTTAACCCAGTTTGACGGGTCCGACCCGGCAGGGGTGTCGGACCGGTCCGAAGGAAAAAACACAAATCAGCCCGAAGGGGCGTGGCCTAGCCCGAAGTGGCGTGGCCCGGCCCGGCAGAGCGCGGCCCGACTGGGCGCGAGGTCCGGCTGGCTCGGCCGACTGGGCGTGCGTCCTGGCCGGGCACGCGTCCTGGCTGGCTCGGCTGGCGGGCCGAGTGATTCCGAGGGGGGGGCGCCCCCCCCCCCCCCCCCCCCCCGTCTGTCCGCACCATCGGCGTGAAGTGGCATCTCCCTTCCCCAAACCGGGCGGCTAGGCCAACCGGACTTTTGGCACACGCGGCCCACACGGGCAGGCCGTCGGTCTTCTAGTGTGGTGCCCTCCTAGAGCCGCAGTCCAGCTCTGCCCGGCCAGCCGGTTCTTTCTTCGAAGAGGCCCACAATGCGAGCCGTGGTTCCTCCCGCACAGCAAGCGCGACGACGCCGGGTTTCTCTCCATGTTTTCGACACGGTGCAACAGTGTCATTCCTTCCCTGCCTCCGGTTGCCAATTCCAAAGGAATAAAGTTCCAACAGAGGGTCATCGGGCCGAATTCGTTCGGCCCGCACCCTCCGCGTTAGAAGGTAACACGTATCCATGGATGAACAAGGTTCGCGAAGCACAACCAAAAAATTTTTTTTTTAATAAAATTTAAACAATTCACCCTACCTCAACAATTTATGACGAACGTCGGCATCGCAGTAGACGGCGTCGCGAGGTGAGGATACATAGACGTCGACGGAGAGAGTCCGAGGAGAAAGTGGTGTCTCCCCACTTGTCGCAGAGAAGAGAAAGGAAAGTGTGTTTTTGTTGGTGAGTTTTCCCCACGTCAGTGTCTCCTCCATTGTCGCGGAGGAAGAAGAAAAGTTTGGAGGGAGGGGGTGCATTCTTCTCTGAGAGGAAAGGTCTTTTTCGGAGAAGAACTGTTCTTCGTTGAGGAAGAAGTTCTTCAAAAACTATAGATTTCTCCCAATTCCTCCTCACACAACAATTGCCAACCCAAATAAAATATTGCTTCTCCTTATTTTATTTAATCTTGCCATGCATTCAAAAAAAATTAAATTCAAACACTTGATTAATTTAATTAAAGAGTTTTAATCAATTAATTATGGTGTGTGTTGGAAAGAATTAAAGAGGGAGAGAGGGGAGAGGAAGAGTTACTCAAATAAATGGGAGTTAATAATTAAGAAAGGGGTTTAAAAAGGAGTTTAGGGAATGTGAAAGGTTGGGGCTTGTGTGGGCCCCACCTCACAAATATCCTCACATGGGTAGTTAGGTGCTTGTGAGTCCCACCCCAACTCCCCCATGTAAGATATAACCACCTTAGATATAAAATAAAAATTGTTCCACAATTTTTATTCACTTCTTATTTAATCCACAAATGTTAAATTCATATCTCGTGCAAATGTAACTACAGTAAAGGTCCCCTTAAGAAATTATCAGCATTACGAGTTCATCGGTGCCCTCAGATTTCAATTCCGAGCACCCGTTCAAAAGATAGAAAAACCCGCTCGTTCGTTCACTGAATGTACCCAAGCTAAACTTCAGAAAATTATTCATGGCACACCGGGCCTCGGAATCAAGTATCGTCAGAAACTATGTACTCGTAAAATTCCAAAGAATTTAAGAAAAAAATTTCCTTGAATTTTCAGGGTCTTTACATTACTTCCACATCAGGGCTTTACGTCCCCGTAAAGCTACATCAAAAACTAGGGAAACAAAAGATGGTATTGTGCACGCATATGAGCCTCTCACTCCCATGTGCTCTCCTGGAGGTTCCCATACTACCAAGGAATGGGCACTAGAGGAGTCGACCATCCACGTAGGACCCGCTCCTGTCGATCCTCAATCTCCACCGAGACCTCCAAAAAAGTCGCCCCATCATCAATATCCATCTCCCCATGATCAATGATGTGAGTCGGGTCGTGCACGTGTCTCCTCAGCTGAGATATGGGGAAGAAGTCATGCACCTGGTGCAACTGAGGTGGAAGGGCTAGGTGGTAATCCACCTCGCCTACCCTGCTGAGGACCTGGAATGGTCCGATGAAGCACGGAGATAACTTGGCACCCCGTCCAAATCTCTATAATCCACGTCTAGGTGAGACCCATAAGAAAACGTGGTCACCATCCTTGAACTCCAGTGGTCTCCGTCTCCTATCAGCATAGGACTTTCGTCTGCTCTGTGCAGTCCTCATCCACTCCTGGATGATCTGCACCTTCTCCATCATAGCCTAAACCATCTCTGGTTCTAGGAGTGCTGACTCCCCAGGGCCAGTCCAGCATAGAGGTGATCTGCAAGGTCGGTCGTACAATGCCTCGTAAGGTGCCATCCCAATGGTGGAGTGGTAGCTACTATTGTACGCAAACTCCACCAAGGGTAGGTGATCCTCCCAACTGCGACCAAAGTCAAGGACACATGCACAGAGCATGTCCACGAGTGTCTGAATGGTTCTCTTTGTCTGGCCATCAGTCTGAGGGTGAAAGGTGGTGCTCAGGCATAACTACGTCCCAAATGCCTCCTGCAACCCCATCCAAAGCCGGGAAGTAAAGAGAGTGTCTCGATAAAAGATGATAGATGATGTCACAATATGAAGCCGTACAATATTCTGAACGTAGAGGCATCCCAATATCTCTACTAATCCCTACTCTCTAATCGGAAGGAAGTGGGCCGACTTGGTGAGTCGGTCTACGATCACCCAAATGCAGCCATGTCCTCTAGAAGTACGTGGGAGCCTTGTCATGAAATACATGGATATCCCATCCCACTTCCACTCCAGAACCTCTAAGGTTTGTACCAATCATGCAGGTACCTGGTGCTCTGCCTTCACTTGCTGGAAAGTGAGGCATCGTGAAATGAACTCTGCTACAGCCTTCTTCATACCCAGCCACCAGTGCTATCGTCTGAGGTCCTGGTACATCTTTTCCACTCCTAGATATACCGCAAGAGGGGAAGTGTGAAACTCCCTCAGAACTTCCTCCTGCAGTGAAACTGGTACCATGGTACATCCCCTGAAGAGGATGACGTGCTCTCCTCCTTCAGAAAATCCATCAGGCTCCTGCCCTGTGGAAATATGAACACGTCGCGTCTCACAGTCAACGTCCCCACGTTGTGCCTCTCTGATCCACTGAAGTATTGGAGGAGTGACTTTGAGGGACTGTAGGAAGGCTGCCCCATCTCTATCCAAGAAGGATATGTGCAAAGTGGCTAACTGCTCTATGGCCTCTCCAAGTAGTTGAATGTCTGATCTCCTGCTAAGAGCATCAGCCACAACGTTCCCCTTCCTAGGAGTATAGACTATCTCAAATTCATAGTCCTGGAGGAACTTGATCCATCGTCACTATCTCAGGTTCAGGTCCTTCTGTGAGAAGATGTACCTGAGACTCTGGTGGTCAGAGTAGACTATAAAGTGCTCGCCCATCAGATAGTGCCACCACATCTTCAAGGCGAAGACCACTACTGCTAACTCCAGGCCATGGGTATCGTAGTTCTGCTCATGCTTCCTCAACTGTCGTGAAACATAAGCGATCATGGGCCTCTCTTTCATCAGGACACACCCGAGTCATGTCCTTGATGAATCACAGTAAACTACGTACCCTATTCCCTCCTCTAGTAGCCTCAAGATGGGCGCACTGGTCAATCTTTGTATCAGCTCCGGAAAGCTCTATTGACATCTATCTAACCACACTAAGGGTTTCCCCTTCTTCATCAAAGCTGAAAGCGGTGATGCAACTCTGGAGAAGTCCGCACAAATATCTGATAGTACCCAGCAAGACCTAGGAAACTCTGCACCCCTGTCACGCTCCTGGGTGGCTCCCAAGCAACTACTTCCTTGATCTTTGCAGGATCCACAGCAACTCCCACCTTCGAGATGACGTTCCCCAAGAAGTGAACCGCTCAAATCCAGAACTGGCACTTCGAGATCTTACCATAAAGCTAGTGCTCTCGAAGTGCATCTAGTACAACCCGTAAGTGGTAGGTGTGCTCCTCTTCAGTAGTCGAGTAAATTAGTATGTCGTCGATTAAGACTATGAAAAACGATCAAGGTAAGGCTGGAAGATCCTGTTCATGAGACTCATGAACATTGCTGGTGTATTGGTTACACCGAAGGGCATAACCAAGAACTCGTAGTGGCCATACTGACACCTGAAGGTCGTCTTCTACACATCCTCTTCTCGAAATCTGAGCTGATGATACCCTAACATGAGGTCTATCTTTGAGAACCATTGTTCTCCCTTGAGCTGATCAAATAGTTCGTCAGTCCTCAGGAGTGGGTACGTTTTCTTTACAGTCACCTGATTCAGGCGACGGTAGTCAAAACATAGTCGTAAGCTCCCATCTGCCTTCTTGGAGAATAAAATCAGAGAATCCTAGGGTGAAACACTGGGTCGGATGAATCCATTTCCTTGTAAGTCCTCCAGTTGTACCCGCACCTCACAAAGATCGGTGGGAGCCATCCGATATGATGGAGTGGATATCAGTGCTATCCTGGGGTATAGGTAAATATAGAAATCTTTCTCTGCACGAGGAGGTAGTCCTGGAACATCGTCAGGAAAAACGTCCGCATACTGATCCAACACAATAGGAAAACCCAGACTCCTCACATCAACCGCTCCTAGGATGAGACTAGCCAACTGATGTGTGATCAGATTCCGTCTCCTCTGTGTAAGTCCATCCTGTGCTGCAAAGGCTCCCTTTTCACCGGTGATGGTGAACCTGCTCCCGTATGTGCAGACACACCGCACTTTGCGCCTAATACAGTCGATATGGGCATGGACTATAGATAACCAGTCCATACCCAAGATGATGTCATAAGGCCTCGGCGCCGCTACAAGAAGATCACAGTAGAAGCTCTCACCTCCTAGAGTAATCTCACACTGCCAGCACCAGTGTGTAATCGTCAATTCTACTCCCGTAGAAGTCTCTAGCCATAAAGATCGAGCCAACAGCTCCGTCGAAATCTCCGAGATCCGAAAAAGGGCAGTGGAAATAAAAGAATGACTCGCTCTGGTGTCTATAAAAACTATATCAAGGGTGGAGTAGACACATATAGTACCTCGAATCATCTCAGGTGCACTGTGGTCGTAGGCCTCGACTGCCTGGATCTGACCATGCCCCTGTCTACCAGCTCCCTGTGGTCGGGGTGGCCCTCCTGGTGGTGGGGGTTGTGGTAGAGCTCAAAGCATCGTCCACCAACTGCTACTCGGCCAGCTCCTCTGCCTCGTCCGCCTACTCCCTACAGACTTCCACGGTCGAACCTTTGCCTCTTCCTAGGAGGTCCCTCTACTGTCTACTGCTCCTCTACATGACGGGTTGGGCAGTCATGAGCCATGTGACCGTGCCCACCGCATGCATAGAATTGTCTACCTCTCGTATGACTGGCTCTACTACGTGTGCCCCGAACATTCAAACCATTACCCTGAGGTTGCCCACCTGATGGCCTGGTCCTCTTGGACCTTAGTGACATCTGTCTACTGCCGGCTGCAGAAGACTCTTCTACGTGTCGCCCTGTGGTGGGTCTCACTGCTGGCGTCGGCTCAGTAAGAAAACTCTCCAAAAGAAGGGCTCACTCTAGTACTCCTGCCTACGTCATAATGATCAGGGATATCATCGAAGCCCTGATCTCATGCCTCAATCTCTGCTTGAAGGTTCGGGCCCAAAAGAATGGGTCTCGTACCATGTTCGTGGAGTAGCGCGAGAGGTCGGTAAACCTCACCGAGTACTAGGCTACTGTCATGTTTCCCTTCTGTAGCTG
This sequence comes from Viscum album, assembly GCA_963277665.1. Classification (NCBI taxonomy): domain Eukaryota; kingdom Viridiplantae; phylum Streptophyta; class Magnoliopsida; order Santalales; family Viscaceae; genus Viscum; species Viscum album. The sequence continues at coordinate 592,885,397 of OY728159.1, read as the reverse complement.
TATTAACTCATGGATTTGCACCGCACAGAGGGCGGATAGAACAAACTCTGAGCGAAAGAGGCTCTCGAAGTCCATCCAAAGTAGAGATGCCTCGTCTTTCACCTATAGCATCAGGATCCACTATCTACCTGATGCTGCATGCAGGAGACTCGCGGCAAGGATCACCATAAGGCCTGCTATTGTCCCCAGCAATCTGAAGACTCTGACGATATCCTCCAGCCAATCCTTAGCTGCCTGAGGGTCCGTATCTCCGCGGTACCTGGTCAGACTCTGTCGCTGAAACTTGTGAAACGCACTGAGGAGGAGTGCACTCTCCACTGCTGGGGATGGTGGTATCTGTGGCCCAGCGGGTAGTGGTACCGCTGGTGCCTCTACTGTAATGGGGTCCTGCACTGAGGCCTCATTGCTCGGTGGGCTACCATCCCGCACGTAACTAGGAACCCTAGCTGGCTACCTTCGTGGGGCCATCTTGAGAAGAAACAGGTGCTCCACGGTTAGTACAGTATACCTGGTGAGCTGACACAAATTAATCACAAATAATACTTTTGAAACACACATGAAATCAGTGTTTTTGAGCACTGAGTCAGAAATCATATGTCAGGGTCCTAGTGTTTGGATATGTCAGCTTCCGCACCAACATTGGACTCCCTAGACTGAAAACCACACTCATTATTCTTAACACTATTGTTTCACAGAGAAGAAATTATCAAAGTCCTGAGTTCTGCGGTAGAGTCGACTCCTCTGATACCAATTTGTCACGATCCATCCTCGGGGCCCGTACTATGACTACCCCAAGCCTGCCTTCCATAGGCCAGGGGCTGGCGACTAGCACCAAAGGCGTAAATCCCGATTAAAGGGAAGGAATTGCCTTTTTATAAAAGTAAAGAAACACACTAGAGTAAGCACTAAGTAGAACATAGTACAAAAGTAAGTGTTGAAAAGTAAATGGGCCAGTATACAAACACAACTGAAAGTACAGTACAACTAAAAAGAAAGTACAGCAACAGTAATGTAAAATAGCAACACTGAGTCGTCCTCCAGAAATTCCCACCAGAAGGGTGGGTACAGATAGTCTCCTCATCTCCTCGGGTCCGGCCATCCGCTCCGTGTACATCCCGCCAAGTGGTCCACCTCTGGGTACCATCTATCTCCACAATCCTCCACCTCGATCAGTGTTGTCCGTCGTCTGCATCCAACACAACGTAGTACAGGCATAGCCCGTACAGGGGTGAGTATACGATACTCAGTAGGGACCCCGAGACCCCTGAATGTCTCCTGGAATCCACAAAGGATAAACCACAAAGGAAAGATACAAACATGAAGTATCAACCGACTCTACTTAGGTATATGCCCATACATATACCTAAGTCAACAATTCCAGTTCATCTCCAACCCTCGAGCCCAAGTACAACCCAGTCCACACAGAAAGGCACAACACAGTCCACACAGGAAGGTAAGTCAATCACATCGATGATAATGATTGAAATTTAAGACTCATCTCACACAGGTATACTACTCACGAAGAGAGGTGGACATGATTAGATGTAGCCTTTGAATCATCTCCTCTGCCGAACCCATATAGGATCCAAGTACAGAAGTCATCGCTGCCGAACCCACATAGGATCAAAGTACAGTAACCATCATTGCCGAACCCACGTAGGATCCAAGTATAGTCATCATCGCTGCCGAACCCACTGAGGATCCAAGTACATTCATCCTCGTTGCCGAACCCAGGTAGGATCCAAGTACATTCTTCATCGTCGTCGCAGTCGCAGCTAGCTCTAGTGTTCCCGCACACAACGTAATCGATTCCGGGAGGGTCCGCTCCTCAAGTTAAGGGGTTCGATACATCAACTGTCACGAAGTCTATATTTGATGTATCCCAAAGTTCTTTCTTGTCAAAAATAACTCAACATGACAGACAGCGCGTCAAACGGACGCCCGGTCTGAGAGATATTGGCTTTTCCATTCCAGGGGCCCGGTTGGAAATATGCCCGTTCCAAACCCGGTCATTTACCAATGTTTTCCAAAACTCACTTAGAGTATCACAAAAGGACCATATCATCGAAAGAGTCTCAGTCCCACAAACGGTGCATTGATCGGACGCGCAGTCATTAAGTTATTCACGGTTAAGTGAATAACGGGCCCGACCTGTTTAGCCCAGTGGGCCGAAGGGCCTGGTTAACCTAGTTTGATGGGTCTGACCCGGCAGCAGTGTCGGACCGGTCCGAAGGAAAAACGCAACTCCACCCGATGGGGCATGTCCTGGCCCGAAGTTGCTCGGCCCGGCCCGGCCCGGCCCGGCCCGGCCCACGGCCAGCTGGGTGAGCGGCTCGTCCTAAGGCTGAGCGGTTCCGAGGGGGGGGCATGACCCCCGTCTGTCTGCACCGGCGGCGCCGCCCTTTCCCAAACCGAACGGCTAGGCCGGCTGGCCTTCTGGCGCACGCGGCCCACACGGGCAGGCCGCCGGTCTTCCAGCGCGGCGCCCTCCTGGCACCGCGGTCCAGCTCCGCCCGGCCAGCTGACGGGCCAGTCGGTTCCTCATCGTGGCGCCCTCCTGGCATCGCGGTTTGCCTCCACCCGGCCGACCGACGGGCAGGCCAGTTCTTCCGCCAAAGAGGCCCGCAATGCGGGCTGCGGTTCTTCCCGCACAGCAGGCGCGACGGCGTCGGCTTCATCTCTATGTTTCTGGCACGGCATAACAGCGTCGTTCTTTCCCCGCCTCAAGTTTCCAATTCCAAAGGAATAAAGTTCTAGTGGAGGGTCATTGGGACATTTTTGTTTGGCCCGCGCCCTCCGCGTTAGAGGGTAACACATAGCCATGAATGAACAAGGTTCACTAAGAACAACCAAACAATTTTATTTTTTATAAAATTTAAACAATTCACCCTACCTCAACAATTTATGACGAACGTCGGCGTCGCGAGGTGACGATTTGTAGACGTCAACAGAGAGCACCCTAGGAGAAATCAGCGTCTCCCCACTTGTCACGGAGAAGAGAAAGGAAAGTGCGTTATCATTGGTGAGTTTTCCCCACATCGGTGTCTCCTCCCTTGTCGCAGATGAAGAAGAAAATTTTGGAGGGACGGGGTGCGTTCTATACTAAGAGGAAAGGTCTTCATCAGAGAAGAACAATTCTTCGTTGAGGAAGAAGTTCTTCAAAAACTCTAGAGTTCTCCCAATTCCTCCTCAAAACAATTTCCAACCCAAATAAAATAAGGCTTCTCCTTATTTTATTTAATATTTCCATGCATTCAAAAACAATTAAAATTCAAACACTTAATTAATTTAATTGAAGAGGTTCAATCAATTAACTATGGTGTGTGTTGGCAAGAATTAAAGAGGGGGAGAGTGGAGAGGAAGAGTTACTCAAATAAAGGGGAGTTAACAATTAAGAAGGTGGTTTAAAAGGATTTTATGGAATGTGAAAGGTTGGGGCTCATGTGGGCCCCACCTAACAAATATCCTCAAATGGTTAGTTAGGTGCTTGTGAGTCCCACTCTAACTCCCCCATGTAGAATATAACCACCTTAGATATAAGATAAAAATTGTTCCACAATTTTTATTCACTTCTTATTTAATCCACAAATTTTAACTTCTTATCTCGTGCAAATGTAACTACGGTAAAGGTCCCCTTAAGCAATTATCGGTGTTACAAGTTCATCAGTGCCCTTGGATTTCAATTCTGAGCACCGATTCAAAAGATAGAAAAACCCTCTCATTCGTTCACTGAATGTACCCGAGCTAAACTTCAAAAAATTATTCCAGGCACACTGGGCCTCAGAATTAGGTGTCGTCAGAAACTACGTACTCATAAAATCCCAAAGAATTTAATAAAAAAATTTCCTTTAAATTTCCGGGTCTTTACAACAATACTCCCACTTTCACTATATCCAAGTTTATAACAATCCTTGTCATCCCTCAAATGATAAGATCATGTTTTTTATTGAGTTATGTATTTAGTGGTTGGCCTCCCATGTATTCACTATGTGAATATTATAATATCTACAACTTCAAATCCTTGAGTGGGACTCCTCAAGAGATTTTATCCCTGATTGTATCCTTTTTTCCACTATCAAGACATAAAATATTGGCTAGTTATAGTATTATAATTATTATAATTTATATTATGATAAAACATTACTTACTAGGTATGAATGAAAGAACTATAAAAAATAATTTTTTATTTTAAATTTATCCTTTAATTGAATTGTAAGATACAATGTACTCAGTATTTGTATATATTACTAGCACTAGCTTGAATGATCTTGTCTTTCTCATTACCTTATCCTAACTATGATACTAAATCATATTGATCCAAAGAATACAAGTTTGTGTCCCATAAAAATCAATATCCCTTTATTTTCATATAATAGTTATATATCCATTATACTTCCTCAAGTGTAATTTAATAGTCCTTATAACACCCCATGATTTTATGGTATGTCTCTTTTTTAATTTAACTTCTTCGATAGCTTATGAGATTAAACAAATGATTAAATATTATCATTTAATTGTGATAGTTATCACCTAACTATTGGAATATACAGAATGAATGAGATTAAGTATATTATAGAAATATATTTTACAAATGTTTGTAATATGAATTCATTGGTTATCAATTAATTGTAAATGAAAATAAAAAACAATTGAACATAAATGATGTGTTATTTATAAAAAAAAACTATTTTTATGAAAATAATGGTATCTTATATTAATAAATTACATTAATAACTACTATTTAATTTTTTAATGAAATATATATGTTATATATTAAAACAATTTCTAAATTTAACCAATAAGTTTCAAAGGTTTAATATAAGAATAAATCTAGTTTTAAACATAAAAATATATATTTTCTAAAAGGAAATTTTACCGCCTTTTAATGACGTACTTGTTTTAAATATAAATTTAAACAATTTATAAATTATATTTGAAAAAATAAACTTAATTTTTAAAATTGGAATGTTAAAATTGTCTTAGGATGTATTTTTTTTATTTTTCAAAAAATATTTATTTTTTAGTGAACAGTGTAGAAATTCCAATTTTTATATAATTGTCAATTTATAATTTGAATTTGATCTCAACGTAAAAAAATAATATTTAATTATAAATAATATATTTTATTTTATTTTAATAATAATTATGTTTTATTTTTGTATAAGTATATTTTTGGGATTAAAAATATATTTTTCAGTAAAACTGTTTTTCATTATGTTTTGTGGTATTAATTTTAAACTAAATTCTGATAATTATATGTTTTTAATATTGAAAAATGGATTTAATATTTAGATCAATAATTTACAAATTTATTAAATATGCCCCTTTAATTTTTTACCAATATGAACAATAAGCTTGGTAATTTTTGTTACCACGATAAAGGGTAATTTGGGTAATTTGGGTTAAAAATAAAATGATAAGAACTAGAAAATTACCCTAAAACCTTTCCAAATATTATTTTATGATTTATATTATTCCCTTAATACCTAAGGTTTTAATTTTAGATATTTAAGATAAAATTTTACATGAAAATAAATTTGGTATTTTTAAATTAAGGAAAATCACAAAATGTAACATTCATATTTTTAATAATTATATTATTTTTAATATGGTGTTATTCAAAATATATATTTAACTATAGATATTATTTTGAAATATAAAATATTTATCTACATAATTGTATTTTATTATTAATTTTTAATGGAGAAATAATTACCTTAAATAATTATACAATGATGATGGAGTAATTATTTTATTAATGAAACAATCAAAAAATGATTATTTTAATGAAAAATTAAATTTATAATACTTAGAAAATTATTTTTATAAAATGGAGACCATTTTTTAAATATAAATATAAAAAAATGGTTAGGTTGGATTTTGGGGGTTTTTTAAAATTGGTTGATTTTTTTGTGAATAGTGAAATGTGGTAATTTATGGTATTTAACATTACAAATAAATAAATGAATTATAAAGTCATAGATGATGTATGGATGAGGTAATAACCCATTTCTTGAAAATAAAATTCTATATTTATTGTATTCATTCATGTTAATCAACACTATTGATAGTCTTGACCCAAAATAACAAATTAATGATTAAAATAATCAAAAAACACCCCTCTCCTCCACTATAAATACCACCCCTCATCACCCCTTCTCCCGACACCTTCTAAGCATTGGATATTTCTTATATTCTACCTAATATTTCTCCAAAACATCTACCCCATGTTCTAGTCTCTCCTCTCTCACCAAAAGACCATTTTCAAGTGCCTTAAGGAGGTTCTCAAGGAGACAACACTCAAGTGGTAAAACCCACCCTCTTTCTCTTTTATTTTATTTTATTTTCTAGTCCTCTCCTTGCCTCCCATATCCAAAGTGTAATGGTAACTCAATTATCATAAATATACTATAATATCATTATGATAATGGAATATCCTTCATAAAGTGTCTTCTCTTCTCATTTTATTCTAAAAATGAAAACATCATCTGTGAGGTGTCGATTCACTACCTTCATGGATGATGAGTTTTAGTTTTTCATTACTGCCTTAAATGCTGGTCATAAAAATTATTTATGGTTAAAATAGATTATAAAATTTGTATTAAAAATTATTTAATGTTATGTAACTAGTATATAAACATAATATTAAATAAAATGATACTAGTTCATGATGGTCGTAAAAACTATCAAAATAAACTAATCTTTTTTTGTTAGAATTTTATCTAATGAATCATCCTCATAAAATATAACCAAATGGTATCTGATACCACTTAAAAAATTTAAATTCATTAATACTAAATAATTTCACTTCTGTAGAATTTATTCCCATTTGAAAAGAACTCTCATATTTATACTCACAAAAACAAACCATAAAACCATGTAATGAATGCTCCTAGAACAAAATATTTTAACATTATTTCTCATAAAATTGTCAATAAAGGAACTTAATAAATTATAAAAAATCAAATATATGTTTAATATGTTCTTAATTGAGTAATTAATGAATATAATTTTATTTTTTAGGACATTAAGTACAAGTGCAGAATGCTTTTGAACATAAGGTAAGGGTTTCTAGTCTCACTTTTATTTTTGTGACATATGCCTTATGCACTGATTATTTCTTGTGTGTGGTGTATGTATAATACCTTTGATATATCATATCACAAATTTATTTATCCTCACAGTATTTTATGTTTCAATTTATTATCTTTAATTTTAGGGGGTATACAGTTCGACTGTTTGCAAAGTGGTAAGGAGATTCTCGAACCCAACTCCCTTTAATTGGGTTATACATATTCCATGACAAATTTCAGTGTGGATGTCCCTTTAATATTCCTCAAACATAATTTCATTTTTATTCCCTTTTTATTTTCTCGGATATACAAATTTTCAATCTTATTTTATGACAAATACAAATAATTTTCTAAAATAACTCTTCTTTCAAAAGTAAAAAAGTGCATTTCTCTCAAGAAATTTTCAGATGATTGTTTTAGAGTGTTTTCATATACATTAAAACCCTCTATTGAATCTTATGATTAATTTAGGTTGATATCTCATGATAATATCTATGATATTTTATTAGATGGTTTATGATGTCGTATTACTCTATATAGTTTATGATTATGTTTATTGATTAGGGAAATTATTTATATTTCATATTTTAGTTTAAATATAAATGTGTAGGTTTATTATGTTTCTACTATTTAATATAAGGAATTCATTGGACATATTAAGTGTCAAGAATGGCCCTCTATACCTGGTCAATACATCGGTAGGTCTCATGAGACAAACTAGGCCGGGTTTTGGACAGGGCCTTACCCATTATGTAAAGTTCTTGGCCAAAGACATGATGGTATGTTTATGATATCCCACATTATGAATTACCTAATTATGAGATTAGTTATTGATAATCCATGTGTTTATTAAACTATCATGATATCCATGGTTAAGTTTCATTCTCATGTGATTATTTATATAGAATTATTTGATCATCTTTTATTCCTGCCATATTACTCTTAATATTATGTTTTAACTCTATGTGTTTTTAGTTATTTACCCTACCTTAGTATTTATGTTTATTTATGATTTATTATATTATATTATTACCCTTACTGAGCATCGGATATCACCCATTTATTATGTTTTATTTTTCATTAGGATGTCAAGATGTATATTAGGATTGACATGCAGGGATAATCTAAGAGAATAGGGATGTTTCCATAGGATTTTCTATGTTGAATTTCATTTCAATTTATAATGTAAAATTTATGTTTGTATCTGTTTTTCTAAACCTACTAAAATATTAGTTCCATTGGGATATGATCTCTTATTCATAATACCAATGTAATAAAGTAAGCCACCGAATCTGGGATATTGGAGTTAGGGTCTTTATAGTTTTATTTGTTTCTTGTGGACTTCTCTTGGATATAACTAATATTTGTATACCATAAAGTATGTGATAGAAGTATAAATTCTTGTACATATAAATACATATGTGATTGATCCATCATAGAAGCCTATGTAATTCAACTCGCAACATTAAATATCCTCTTATGTCCTATATATGCCATCTTGAATAGATTTATGATATATAATATTGTTAATAATTCTCTCTCAAATTGTTTTAAACTATATTTTTCAATAAATATTTAGTATATATACTATTTACTTGGTCTAAGAAACCTTTTTATATAATTAAATTGATCATGTTTCCAAGAAATTATGTTTCTACTTTAAGTTAATCTCTAAAGAGTTACTTTCAGTATGGTCTTAATTAACTATAAGATTAGTAGACATTTTCCATATGTTATCAAACATATTTCACTTTGAAAATAATGGTGATCCTACTAACCTCTACAAAAATGTGTAAAAAATTAATTCCAAATTAATATTCTATTATCTAGTTGATTAATATAATCTTAAACTAGATTTTAGTAAGTTTACCACATATTTGTATTCTATGGTGTCACCATCCCTTTCTATTTGTGTCTTATATAAACCTTCCTTGTTTGGTGGTCTTGATATCCAATACTCAATAAAATGATCATAGAAAGTAATTATAGAAAATAAAATTCTACTAGAATTAGGAATAATGACTTGGTATAACTAATAAAACCTTATTGGTACCACACTTGTACCATCTATGTATAGTTTCACTTTAATACCAACCATTGTATTCAAAATAATAAGCCCTTGTACTTTTATACATGGAATCCATTATTTAATTTTTAATTTAACTTTTCAATATTAGCTTGTTTTCATTTATTACTTACTTATAGGATCCATTATTCTCAATGAATAATTTATCACCAACCACAATGAATGTAAAACCATTAATATGGTTTTATCCTTCATATATATTATGTTTCTCTGGAACATTCAGTCTCCCCTTGTTATTTAAGAACTTGTTCCTATGCCCACTATTTGGGTATTTTGACATTGAATAATCCAAGTAAATATTTCTCTCACTACCTCAAATAGAGATATGTACCCTTTTATAGAAATATAGTCTATATATCGACTATCACTTTTCTATCTTAGTGATTTAAGTAATATCCTTAGAAAACTTTAGGATAACTAATTTAGATCTATAATGTGTTTTGATTAATACAAGTTTTTTTACATCAACAAACACTTTTCATCAAAACACAAGATCTTATGATATAATGGATTAATTGAAGGTTCTGGGTGCAGTAGAAGCGTGGTTGGGGTGGGACCCAAATTTGATTTCTACCATGATTAATGATTATTTCTGGATCAATACGATGATGAAAGACAGTCTCCACGGAATATAATCAAAGATTTAGAAAAAGGAGAAAGAGGCCTGAAACCTTAGAGAGGATCTTTCACATCATGTTTATAATTAATTTAATTAATTTCATAAAGAAAAATAATACTTGTATCTTTGGTATTCTTCTTCGTTGATGATGTTGATCATCTAGAATGACCCTTATGGATTATCTCGTTGTGCTTGTAAGGATCCAAACTAGAATCCCTCTAGAGGTGATCTGCACGTGCTCTGATGGCCTCCGATAGACACCACTCATTCTCCGGGTGCTAGTGCGGTGAAGCGAGTTTCTTATTTCAGCCATTCTTGATCGCTTGTTCTTTATCCTTGAAGAATTTCTCTCGTTTTTGAGAGGGTAGAGAAGAGGATTCGAGAGAAAAATTGTTTGGCTCAGCAATTATCAATTCACCAGGTGTGTGGTGTGGTATCTGGCACAATAGGCGTACTTTCCTATTTATATAAAAGGAATTTTAGTTGCAATATTTAATTGCATAGAAACAAATAATATACATTCATGAACTTAGGGAAACCCCATGAATTTAAAAATAATACCGCATCATTATTTATGGTGCACTAACTTGCACAAAATCGAATTATAAATAAAATTCCGCATCGTAAAATAATAGCAGCGTTATTTTAATTTGTGCCAACTTGTTAAATAATTATTTATTGTCTTGCAAATAATTATTTTACTACCAGACCGACCTTGGTCCGATCGAACTCCACTTCCATTTATTGAACACATTAATAATTAATTAATTAATTAATTATCTTAAATAAATATTTTATTTAAAACTAGTAAATAAATATTTATTAAATGTTCAATAAAATAAATAAATATATTTTATTTAATTTATGAGATCATTGTAACTTTAATAACATTATTCCATAGTCTTGAGAATAATATTTATTTCATGAATTAAATTAAAATATAATTTAACCGAGGCCACCAAAAACACTTAGTGTGTGACCCTCTAATATTCTTTCTCGTTGGTATTAGGTGGGCTTGCCTAAAGTCTAAGTGTACTATCTAGTAACGGGTCAAGGCACCCAAGAGAAAGAACGTAAAGTCACAACAACAACATCCACATACGAACATTCACTTTGTAATATAATTCATTTGTCCCAATATCTCATCAAACAAGTTTCATGATTATGTCATCAACTTTTATGCTTGATACATCATTCATTGACTACCTGAAATAAATTCGTCATTTCACCATGGATAAGGAATTTCGCGCGACATTTCTATTTCAATCAAAGGGCTGAGATATCAACTTCCATAAATGGAAGGTATAAATCCTTCCTTGACTTATCCATTAATAGCATGCCACTCGTGACGCACCCAACGTACCCTACTTCCCGACAACTATCTACTTGACGTTTTTCATCAGTAAATCAAAGTGTGTAAGTCGTGACACGTATTAATGATAATCTTAAAGTCTAAGGATCATTAAACAGTCTCACATATAGAAATATATAATGAAACCAAAATATATGGAATTCTTACTAGCGGGTATGTTCTCATAATCTTCTATCTTATAGATTATTAAGTGTGAAATTCATGAGAGGAAGTCTCATATGCTTACGAGTACACACACCTGACGGTCTGCAAGCTATGTGTCCCATCATAGCATAGCATCCAACCACAAAACTATATTTAAGAATATTTTTATAGCATTTCAAGGTTATCATCATAGCAGGGAACTTCTATGACCTTATCAATACAACAAATACTCTAGGAAATTATTACATCATAGTCATGCATAACAATGAAAAATATGTAATAATACATTAAATATCCATGTAATAAAAGTAAAACCAGTTGGTTCTAGAAAACCAACTCTTACAAACTCCCACTTGGACTAGAGCCCAATGCCTATGAATTTGAGTCCTCTAGACCTCACATGATGATAATGTTTCTGCTGAGTTAAGGGTTTAGTCAAGGGGTCTTCTACGTTGTCTTCCATGGAAATACTTTTCACTACAACATCACCTCTCTGAGAAAAATCCCTCAAGATATGATACTTCAGAAGAATGTGCTTCATCTACTGATGTGACCTTAGCTCTTTTGTGAGATCCACGACTGTAGTATTGTCATAGTATAGTGTGATGGGATCTTTACTGCTAGGTACCACATCTAGCTCCGGAATGAAGCTTCGCATCCAAACTGCTTCTTTAGCTGCCTCATAATTTGTGATATACTCAGAATCTATTGTAGAATCTACGACCACACTATACTTTAAGCTCTTCCAGCTCACTGCACCTCCATTCAAAGTGAAGATGTATCCCATTTGCGACTTCATGTCATCTTGGTCAGTCTGGAAACTAGCATCTAAATATCCTATGATGAATAGTTCCTCATCTCCTCCATAAACCAGGAACATATAATTAGTACACCTTAGATACTTTAGAATAATCTTGACTTCCATCCAATGGCGGTCACCTGGGTCAGCTTGATATCTGCCTACCACACTCAATGCATAGGCGACATCCAGCCTAGTACATAGAATGGCATACATGATTGACCCAATCACTTATTTCTATGGAGTCCTTTCAATTTTATTTCTTTCCTCATGTGTCTGAGGACACATTTTCTTGTAAGTATGAATTCCATGTGACGCTAGAAACAATCCCCTCTTGGATTGTTCCATACTGAATATCTTCAGTATCTTATCAATGTATGTACTTTGACTTAGGACCAGCAATCTCTTGGATCAATCACGATGAGTCTTGATCCCAAGAATATACGCTACCTCACCCAAGTCTTTCATGGAGAAGTACTAGTTCAAACATGCCTTAACAAACTGTAAGACTGGTATCTCGTTTCAAATAAGTAATATGTCATCAACATATACTATTAGGAAAATGATTGTACTCCCACTAAATCATTTTTAGACACAAGTATCACATTCATTCTTGATAAAACCAAATTCCTTTATGGCTTCATCAAAATGAATGTTCCATGACCTGGATGCTTTATTTAATCCATAAATAGATTTCTGTAACTTTCATACCTTATTGGCATCCTTTGGAGTCACAAACCCTTCAGGTTGTGTCATGTAGAAATCTTTCTGAAGGTTCCCATTAAGGAATTCTATTTTGACATCCATTTTACAAATCTCATAGTCACGGTAAGCCGCAATGACAAGTAGAATTCTGAGGGATTTCACCATTGCAACTGGTGATAAGTTTTAATCGTAGTCAATTCCTTGACGTTGTTTAAAACCTTTTGCAACCAGTCAAGACTTATAGGCACTGACTTTTCCTTCCATGTCCAGTTTCATCCTGAATACCCATTTTCAACCAACATGTTTTACATCAACTGGAGGATCTATCAGAATTCAGACCTGTTTTTGGTACATGGAATCCATTTCGGAATTCATGGCTTCTTTCCACTTGGAAACATCTATGCCACTTACTACTTCCTTGTATGTTAGAGGATCATTATTATCAACTAATAAAGAGTCACCATCATCGGTAACTAGAAAACTGTATTGTTCCAGTTCTCTAACCTCTCTTGTACTATTATGCGATACTTGTGTCTCTCGAACAGATTCTTCTTCCACAAGGCTTTTTAAAATATGTTCATGTACCAACTCTTGTGTACCTTGAGCCTTGACTTCATCGAAGTCTATCTCACTCCCACAATCTCTTTGTTTGAGATGTGCTCCCTCTCAAAGAATATGGAATTTTTTGCCACTATAACCTTTTTTTCTAAGGGGTTGTATAGGTAATATCCCCTTGTTTCCTTTGGGTATCCTATAAAGGTACACTTTGTGCCTCGGGGTGCGAGTTTATTACCTGAAGAGACCTTAAAAAATGCTTCGCTACCTCATACATGTAAATTCGATGACATGGATTATCTTCCACTCCAGAACTCGTATGGAATACCATTAATCAATTTAGTTGGTACTTGGTTTAGTATGTGTGTCACTATTTGTAATGCATATACCTAAAAGGATAATGGAAGACTTTCATGACTCATCATTGATCATACCATGTCTAACAGGGTGCGGTTTCTCCTTTCACTCACACCATTCCACTGGTGTGTGTTTGGAGGAGTAACTTGGGATAGGATCCCAAACTCCCGTAAGTAATCAATGAAGTCTTGATTAAGATATTCTCTACCTCAGTCTAAGCATATTTTCTTAATCTTATTACCAAGCTGGTTCTCAACTTTATTATGGTATTCTTTGAACTTATCAAATGAATCTAACTTATACCTCATTAAGTATATTTATCCATATATACTAAAATAATTAGTAAAAGTTATGAAGTATGAGTACCCTTCCCTTGATTCATCTAGAAATGGTCCACACACATCGGTATGAATGAATTCAAGAATTTCTTTATCCCTTTCACCTTTCCCACTAAATGGGGATTTGACCATTTTTCCTTGTAAACATGCATGACATACACCAAGTGGTTTAGTTTGAAAGAATCTAAATATCCCTCTTGATATAACTTTGTCAAGAATTTCTCGTTTACATGACCTATCCGGTGATTCCAAATTTGGGTTTGGTATGAGTCATGTGATGTATCTTTGTTATCAATTTCCATTACTTGGTTTGTGTAATCCAACACATAAAGTCCGTTTTATAAACGTTCCCTACCATAAAAATTTTATCTTTGTAGAAGAAGCTACATTCATTTACAAACTTGACAACAAACACATATATATCTAATATGGATACAAAAATAATTATTTTAGTAACAGAAGGCACATAATAACAACCCTTTAACACCAAGATCATTTCAGTTGGAAACGTGAGGTGGTAGGCCCTGACAGCTACAACAGAAAGTCTAGTTCTATTGGCTACTTGTAGATCTACCTCCCCTCGATCAATCTTCCTAAATATACTTGGTTCCTATATTTGGATACATATGTGAGCACCACAATCTGTATCTAATACCCAATTTGTAGAAACAGATAGATTGAATTCGATAACAAACACACCTGAAGCTTCCCTTCGCTTTTTAGGTTGGGTGTAGTTCTTCTTCCAGTGGCCCTTCTTGCCACATACGAAACAAACATCCTGTTGTTCCCATTCCTCCCCTTTGATATTCCTTTTATTGGAAGGCTATGAATAAGATTTGGACTTAAATCTCTTCACCTTCCCTTTCATCTTATTCTCCAAAAGGACAAAAGTCTTTTCGTGCTTCATATCTTTTTCCACTTAGCAAATGAGGATAAGAAGATCAGATAGTGACTTCTCAATGTTGTTCATATTGAAATTGACAACAAAGTTAGAGAAGCTCTGAGGGAGTGATGCGAGAATGAGATCGGTGCCCAGTTCTTTGGAGAGTTTAATCCCTAGAACCTCCAGGCGCTCAATGTAGCCAATGAGCTTGACTACATGAGGCCTAGTAGGAGAACCTTCTCCAAGCTTACTCTAAAAGAGTGTCTTAGAGATCTCAAACCTTTCATGTATTTCACCCTCCTGGTAAAGACCATGGAGGTGCTAGAGCATGATATAGGTATCCATGTTTTCATGAGACTTCATGAGCTCACTAGACATTTATGATAGTATCAAACATTGAACGTCGACCGCGTCGTTCATATGTTTCTCGTAGACCAAGAAATCCTCATCACTCGCCTCTTTGGTGGGAGGATTAGGTAATGCTGACTCTAGCACGTAAGACTTATGTTAATGGAATAGGATAACCCGAAGGCGTCTAAACCATTACTGTAAGTTACTACTAGTGAGGATGTTTTCCTTATCCAGAATTGATCATAAGAATAGTGTGGTTGACAAGTTTTTCATTTTTATTCTAAAATTAAAAGAGCATATCATTAGTACTTTCATGATTACATTTTCTAAAAAAAATAAATTTTATTAAGTCTCCTACTATTTTATCAAGTCCCAATAGCCCTCACCAATGAACTCGAAATGTCCAGTTGATATGACATTCTAGTGGAAAGGATCCATATTCCCCTTCGTATAACCCCAAAAAGGGTTGGTCAAGCTATTAGAATATATTTAGGTAGGTATTTCTTTGCCAACTGCAAGCTTGCAGATCCTTGATCTATTGAGTGGACTCCCCATTCCTGAAATCATGACTTTGGATTTCCTCAACTCTTGCCTCCAATATTACACCAAGTCTAGAAAGGGATACTTCTCTTAATGTAATATGGTTATGTCAACCTGAAACCTCTCATAAGGGCATCCTATATAAAAGTAAGTGTCCCAACAAGGGTTGGTCAAACACATAGTTTTATTGAGTTTTCCCTTAATCAAGTAATGGAAGGCTTGTTCAGACTTAATATTTTACTTGAGGGATTTTTTATCTCTTATGCATGGATTTATTATTATCATTATCACATGCTTGTTAATATTAAGTGGAACTTGATTAACCATGTCTTGATAATATTTATGCATAAGTCTAGTTTATTTTAGTTTCATCTTTCATGCTTGTTTAATTCATTAATTATGTGATCATGACAACACATCCATAATGATAAACCATGAAACTATCAGATATAAAATAAAGTAAAGGAAATGATCATGATATTTTATATTGGTTAGTTTATCTAGAGGTTGATAAACTAACCATGACCTAGGGGAGAAACACATTGAACCTTTTGGGTTCGTGTTTACAACTTCCACCTATACACCTTTGTATCTCCTGGGATTAGTTTCATCTCGGCTCCAGCTTGAACCGCCTCCACTAGCTTGTGAGTTTCATCCATTACATATTCTTTTTTTTAACTCACATGTAGGTGAGCGGTAAAACGGGGATTTTACATAAAATAAACATTGGGCACACAGGCCCTACATATTAATGAGGAGAAGGCTCACAGGCCAGCAAATTTAATTCAAATAAATAAATTAAAAGAAACCATCCACATACAAAGGTATTGGTAAATCTCATGATCATCCATACATGAAACAATATTTACGCATAAATAGAACTATCTATCAATTCTTTAATCATTCTTGTTTAAGATAATTCACGCTCGAATCAATTAATTATCATCCTTAATTAATCAATCCTTTTATCTTAAACCATTTTCTGAATTTTCTTGAGATTCTCATCCATCATATTTTTAAACAAATAAATTAATTTAAAATTATCTTTGTATGTAACTTGTACCTTGGAGGCAACCCAGTGAATTGTTATTCATAGCTACCCAATGAGTATAAATGAACATTACGCAGATGTTAAATTAAACACATATATATAAAACACATATCATGTGTTGTGCCTCAGCTTTATGCCCACACAATGGTACACGTCTCAAGGTTTTGTATAATATAATAATAAATTTTAATAAATCTATGTAATTTGAAAGATTACATGATGTGTAGTTCCAACTACACGATGTGTACGATTCTCCACCGTCTATCCGAAGTACACACCTGGGGAAACTGTGTGTCAGTATACTTCGGAAATCTTCAGAGTACACAGCGTGTCCAGTGGACCACACTCCATGTAGTTCCTCGTTACACGGTCTCTAGATGGGGAAGCCATGTATGGGGTACACGGTCCAACCCTAACCCGATGGGACTACACGTCGTGTCCATTGGGCCACACAGTGTGTAATCCGAAAACCATGTGCCACATGTTCCTGGTCGACACACGGAGTCATTTATGACTTAGAAAGACTCCAACACATAGCTTGGTTTGGCAGAACGGTCGGATGCATAGAATCTTGACTACATGGCGTGTAATGCCAAATACATGTTGTGTGTTCTGGTGTTGTATAGCAAGGATGATTTGGCACCTCCGGATGATATCCTCTATTTTATTTTAATTAAAATTAAAATAAAATATCATTTCTAAAAGGTGAACGAGAAACAAAAGAGGAAGAATATATCTAGAGATTCAGATTTTCAAAACGATTTACTTGAATTGAAAAAACTAAATTATTAAATTCCTAATTCATCAACTAAATATTTAAATAATTATAAACTATTATGTAACCTCCCTTTGATACCACTTTAAGGTTCCGAGTGCAGTGGAAGCGTGGTTGGGGCAGGACCCAACTTTGATTTTTACCATGATTAGTGATTATTCTAGGATCAATACGATGATGAACACCAGTCTCCATGGAATATAATCAAAGATTTAGATAAATAAGAAAGATTTATAAAACCTTAGATAGGATCTTACACATCATGTTTATAATTAATTTAATTAATTTCATAAAGAAAAATAATGCATGTATCTTTGGTATTTTTCTTCATTGATGATGTTGATCTTCTAAAATGACCCTTCCAGATTATCTCATTGCATTTGTAAGGATCCCAAATAGAATCCCTCTAGTGGTGATCTTCACGTGCTCTGATGGCCTCTGATTGACACTGCTCATTCACCGGGTGTTAGCACCGCGAAGCGAGTGTCTTGTGTCGATCGTTCTTGATCGCTTGTTCTTCAGCCTTGAAGAACATCTCTCATTCTTAAGAGGGTAGAGAAGAGGATTCGAGAGAGAAATTTTTTGGCTCAACAATTCTCAATTCACCAGGCATGTGGTGTGGTATCTAACACAATAGGCGTACTTGCATATTTATATACATGGAATTTCAGTCACAATATTTAATAGAATTGAAACAATTAAATACATTCATGAACTTAGAGAAAAACCATTCATTTAATAATAATATCACGTCATTATTTATGGTGTGCCAACTTGTGCAAAATGGAATTATAAATAAAATTACGCATCATAAAATAATAGAAGGGTTGTTTTAATTTGTTCCAACTAGTTAAATAATTATTTACCATCTTGCAAATAATTATTTTACTACCAGACCATCCTTGGTCTGGTCAAACTCCACTTCCATTTATTGAACACCTGAATAAATAAATAATTCATTCATTATCTTAAATAAATATTTTATTTACAAACTAGTAAATAAATATTTATTAAATGTTTAATAAAATAAATAAATATATTTTATTTAATTTATGAGATCATTGTAACTTGAATAACATTATTCCACAGTCTTGAGAATAATATTTATTTAATTAATTAAATTCAAATATAATTTAACCGAGACCACCAAAAACACTTAGTGTGTGACCCTTTAGGATTCTTTCTCATTGGCATTAGGTGGGCTTGCCTATCCAATCCAATGGCCCGAAGGCCTTCATTTTATATTGATTTTTGATAATCTAACTTTCAATGGGTGAAGTGGAACCCTTACAAGGCCTGTGGGTGTAAGTATTACATGGATCATAGGCCTTAGAGAAATTCATTTCCCATAGGCTTCAAACATTACATACAACTCAGACTAACTACTTAGAACTGCTCCTCCCCATCATCTTCATCGTGAAATCAGCTCTCCAACTTCACATGGTTGTTCAGCTAGTCTATCCCGTGCATGTACATGCTTTTCCTGATGGCAGGTGCCATACCCTCTCATTCTTACAATCTGTGTAGCTTCTGTTGTGGTAAAATCTCCTTACTCATCCTCCTTATAGAGCTTGTTCCTTGTAGTTTTTTTGGTTTTCATCTGCACTTAAGGTGGCCCGAAGGCCTTGAGGTGGCCTGAAGGCCTTACTGGCTCGAAGGCTTGGGTGGCTCGAAGGCCTTAAAGGACTCGGGGACCAAATCGGGGGCCTAAAGGCCCAAATGGGGGCAAATTCCAAGTTGCTAGAGTGCCAAATAGTGCCTGCTACAGTTCTCGCTACAGTACTACACAGTTCCCTCTACATTACTACTACAGTACTGATACAGTATCCTGGAAATTGTGCCTCCACCTGGATTTGATCCTGGGTTTCCTATATGGACTTAAGAGTCCTCACCAACCAGGATGAGGCTCATGTGCTTAGGCGGGCTTGCCTAAATTCCAAGAGTACTCTCTAGCAATGGGTCAAGGCACCCAATAGAAAAAATTTAAAGTTACAACAACGACATCCACATATGAACGCTCACTGTGTAATATAATAACTTTGTCACAATATCTCATCAAGCAGGTTTAATGATTGTGTCATCAACTTTTATTCTTCATACGAAGTTCGTTGATTACCTGAAATAAACTCGATGTTACACCATGGCCATTGAATTTCACCCAACTATTCTATTTCAATCAGAGGGCTGAGATATCAACTTTCATAAATGGAAATGACTATTCCTTCCTCAACTTATCCATTAATAACAAGCCACTCATGACGCACCCAATGTACCCTACTTCCCGCCAACTGTCTACATGACGGTTTTCGTCAGTAAATCAAAATTCATAAGTCGTGACACGTATTAATGATAATATTAAAGTATAAAGATCATTACACATACTCGCAGATAGAAATATCTGATGACACCAAAACATGAGAAATTCCTACTATCAGGTCTGTTGTCATAATCTCCTATCTTGGAGATTACCAAGTGCGAACTTCATGAGAGGAAGTCTCATCTGCTTATGAGTACTCACACCTGACATTCTGCATACTATGTGTCACATCATAGCATGTCATCCAACTACAAAACTATATTTATGAATATTTTTATAGCATTTCAAGGTTCTCATTATAGCCGAGAACTTCCACGACCTTATCAATGAAACAAATACTCTTGGACATTATTACATCATAGTCATGCATAACAATGAACAATATATAATAATACATTAAATATCAATATAATCAAAGTAAAACTAGTTTGTTCTAGGACACCAACTCTTACATTAATATCATAATAAAACTCATATGAAATCCATTTTCATGATATTTTTCATCTGATTATCAGATAATTTCATTATTTGTATTGAATGTCTCAAAATATAATAGAATTTTCGACAATGAAAATAAGTCTTAACATTGATACTCCTTTTACTTACATCATTACTCTTATGTGTATAATAAAATTTTCATTTAGTAATAAAACCATGTTACATAATATTTTTTAATGTTAACATGTAATAATCATTATCGATCCTCTTTATTAGCATCATAGATTTGATGTATATAAGGTAATGTGTGTTTAGGAATTACTCTATGCAACATTATATTTATTAATGAATGCTTGGTCAAAATATTCTTCGACAAGAGGACCTAAAACAACTCATATATTTTGACCATGAAAATTACATACTTAACATTCACATTACATAAACAAATTAAAAGAATATTATGAAGTATATTTACCACTAGCTTAATCTTGGAAGAGTTCACACACTCTTTCTAAACTAATTTTGAAAGCATTATGAATTACCTTTATTTATAAATGTTTATTTTTCTAACACTAATTATATAAGTCTGTCAATAATACCTATGTTATTTAACTTCTAAGAGTCTAAAACCATACTGGGTATATCCTTGACAACTATATAATTTTTCTTTATAAAGTTTTCTCTTGAAACAACTCGTATATTAGTCTTACACTTTATATTTATTAGGTATTTCTAATGATTCAATAATTATTGAACTATTGGTTGATTATTAAAAACCACAAAAAAATCATTTCAAAACTATAATAATGTCTCCTTGTATCCAATTAACATGTTAGATTAATGTTTTAGTAATACTTAACAAATGTTCAACTGGAAACTTTTACTTGGCAATTAGAAGTTATCTGCTTCTCACCACTGACTTAGGAACCACCCTTTCTCAACTGATTAGAGAATATACTATACTTGTTATAATTTTTATTTTATTAATTTATTAATATATTTTAATACACATATGTGATAGGAATATTTTATTTAATACCCAAGAAGCATAACAAAAACATCACATAAATTGATTAATATACCTGAAGAAGAAGTGAATACTTGATTCTTTGATTTGGTTCAATGTGTTTAAATTTTGAAGGATTTATCTCATGAAATGTAAATAAAATAAAATCATGTATAATACCTCTTTTTATTGAATAATGTTTTGAATGTATCTTTGACGTCATGATTTCCATTGACCTTTTTGTTCTATCTTTCAACATGTTCTCTATAAGAACTAAGACTTTATTTAAGTTCTTATTTACTTGTTGGGATTTACCTAAAATGTAATGAAGTATTTTGAACCATAATATTAATTTTTTAATCTTAAATGAAACTGAAAAAAATAGGTGAAAAATATATAATAAATGGATTTCTTATTAGATCATGATTTACCTTTCAGTTTACACGTAGATTGTGTAATCATCACTCATTCAAATCTCACTTCACTTTCTCCTTGTAATCTTCTAAAATATGAGACAACATGTGAAATTATCCATGTATTGATGTTATATCTACAACTCACATCAGAAGTTGATGATAGCATTGTGACATAACCATAATTTGTGTCATACATGAGTCTCTTGTAAGAATTTTTTTTCACCCTATCTTCTTAAGGAGGATTCAAAGGTGTTGGAGACATAACACCTTGCATTTTTGATATCATATCACTTTCCTCGTGTTTTATTACTACTCTTATAAATTCATGCTAGTTTGGTCATTTTATTTTTCAAATATTATTAAAGTTTACTTGTGGTATTAATTTCCATTTTCTACAAAAACAAAATCTATATGATTAGTACTTTTATCTTGATTACTGATTAGAAATTACTGATTAATTTAATCGCCAAATTTCTCCTATTATTTTATCGAACTCTAGTAACCCTTTTTACTAGAATTAGAATAATCTGTATCTTAATTATTATAGTGTAAAGGGTCCTTTAAACCTTTCCTTAAAATATATAATATTTCTTAACGCCACTACTTGGATAATTCCAAGGTTGGAATTTGAATTTCCAACCACATTAAATTGTGGATATTTGATCTATTGAATGAAGTCCCAAGTTCTAAAATCATAAACTTGATTTACTCAATGATTTCCTCTAAAGATGAAAGAAGTTAGATTTGGTTACTTATTTGATACTAACTTTAGTTAATTCAATCAATCACTCTCATAAAAATTACTCAGTAGTTGGAGTCACCCTCATCTTTTGTTAATGAGCTCCTCATACACTCGGTTTTCTTCAAATATGAGCAATTTAAGGTATTCAAGACTCAATATTTCTTTGAGGGGTTTTTTATATTTCTCGATGAATGTAACCCCTATCTATTAATTATGTTCATAATATGTTGTCATACTCACAATCGAATATGCATTGATATAATACATTCTTCTCATCTTTATGCATTTTTCTCTTTATTATTTTATGTGTTTCCCACAGACATGAAAATTCATAAAATAATAAAAAATTCATAAAGAAAATATAATTTTATGACTAGTATTGAGTATATAATATTGGTTTATCCATTTAAATTTAATGGATCAACCATCACATAGAGTTATCACACCTAATTCAGGTATTGACTCGTGATGAAACTCGCCCCTAGTATAGTGTTTTCACATGTCATCTAGTATACATAAACATTTTGGTGTGGTCCACGTCTTAAATCATCGTCAGCAATTATAAAAACATACTCACACATAAGAGAGGGGGTCTCAGGAAGTAAAAAGTACATATAGAAATCAAACAGATGGATGTGTAGGCCCTTAATCATATTGAATAAATTGAAGATGCATGGACAATAAATAAACTTAAATGTTTATTACATCATCAAATGAAAGTAAAAAATAATTAAGTAAAATAACCTAGACATTCAAGGTCAGTAAATTCTCAAGAGTGGTATATAGGAAAATTAAATGCGCGATAAAATTAAATTTCAATAAATTTAAAGTAGATAGAATTTAGTAAATTAAATTAATTATATAAATTCAAATTATTTACTTTCATTAGGTCTTAATGTTAGTTTAAATTTTATTATAAAAAATAATTTAATTAACTAATTTAATTTTAAACCCAAAATTTAATTACTTTTTAAAAATTATAAAATTATTATTTTTTAATCCAAAAATTAATAATTATTTTTAGGTTGTATTTAAAAAATTACCAGGTCTATAATCACTTCCTAGGACCATTGTGGGTTGGGCCATACCCACATAGGCTCATTTCAAGCCTATCAAAACCCATGAAGGGCTGTTATGGGCTAGGTGGACCTGACCTAACACCTTCCAGGTTGGGCAGACCCGTACAGACCGATGTAATCCCATACTATGCAGGAAAAACCCCAATTTCTATTGTGAGTCGCCCAAAATGGACAAGTGAAATTGTGGTATGGGTATCCGGTCACCTGAATGTAGTGGAAATGAGTGTCATTGTTGGTCATAGGATGATTGAACATGGTCTGGAGGGTACTGATAATAGTGAAGGCCAAGATCATCATGGGGGTGGTCTTGGGATAACGAGGTAGGGCGACAGCCTGCTACGTTCAGAGTACGAAAGGCAATCAGGGTTGGGGTTCTCCAGGTGGAACCTAACGATGGAAATTGCATACAATGGTATTGTGCAGGTTGTCCTCTATGGTTATAGATGGATAGATCTCATCATGAGTGGATGATCTATGAGTGTTAGGTGCAGTTCACTAAGGAAGGATAGGTGCTACGAAGGGGGATGGTCAGCCCGCGATTGGGCGCTGACTATGCAGCGGAGGAGAAGGCACTATTGCAGAATCAGTATCTTTCGACAAGAGAGGTTGTGAATCTAGATGTGACATGTTTTTGGTGACCCAGTAAGGAAGGAAGTGATAGATATGTGATTTTAGAGAACGGTATGAGATGACCAGGTGATGTTGATGACCTACACCTTTTTTATTTAACTAAAAATGTTTTTTTCTGACCATTTTTCTTAACCTCACCAGGTCACACTGCCCCACAATTTTTTTAGTTTTTTTTCCGACATGGGTTGGTAACCTATCTCAAGCCCATTGTTTGTTTTTTAATTTTTCATGTTTGTAAACCTACCACTTTAAACATTTTAAAAAAATTATAACTTTTGGTTTGACATAGAGACCATTATCAATCTTTTTAAATTTATAATAATTCTATAATCATGTGGAAAACCACCCCATCAGCTGGTAATATTTTGATTTTCAGAATTTGGTTGGTTGTTGGATAGAAAATGGGATTATATTTGGATTTATCCACTATATTGTGATAAAATTGACATAAAAAATATATTTTATTAAAATTTTAATTCCCCAAAACAACGAATTTTGATAAATAATTTTTTTCTGAATGGTCTTAACTTGTCCATTCGATCATGGATCAAAATTTCATTGGATCCATTAGTAAAAAATTAAAACCATAAAATTAAATTAAAATAAAAGTAATTTTTCTTAGCTTAAAAAATTCAGTTGATCCCTCTAATTCTAATTTATGGTAATGATGTGCACAGTGGAAGTGGGTGGGTTGTGGATTTAAAACTTTTATCATTGGAGAGATGTAACTTTGTTGTATCTAGTGATACAAGCCCTTGTAGAGGCCTAAATATCTCACATGAATATTTCAAATCATAAAAATTTAACCACCTCATTCAAATCAATGGTTCTTTAAACTACATCTCATTTTTAGTGATCATTTCTCAATAGATCTGAAGACGAATCCCTCTAGATCATCCACGCATTCTTCTATAGTTTATTTTTATATCGATTATCAAATTATTGGTTCTAGGGTGGAGCTCGTATGATTCTTTCAATGTTTATACGATAACCTCAATCTTGTACCTTCGATATGTGAACGCGTTCTTGGATTGATTGATCAGACGGTGAATTTATCTCTCTAAGATGTGTTAGGAGAAAGAAGATACCAATTTTATTGGAATAAATAGTCTCAAAATTAAAATCTCTCTCCTACTTATATAGTGGGGGTATCAAATACCTGGAAATGGTTCCCCAGCCCTTATAAATAAAACACCAACTAAATAAGAAAAAAATGACATGTAATGATGAACTGATTGTGTCATATTTCTATTTATAATTTCATCACATATTTGTAATATATAATAAATATATTACATGGTAAACTCAATTTATTAACTCGACTCATAATTCCCACTAAAATTAAATGAACCTTGAATATTAAAATAATGTCTCTTTTCATAATATTATTACATGTATTCACTTAATACCTTTTGAATAATTTTAATAAATAAATTCAACCCAATTATTCTATACTTGAAAAATAAGGAATTTATTTATTCATTAGTGATCGATAAAACTTGGACAACTCTTAGACCTTGTAATAGAGCCCACCATGTCCTATATACCTATTCACCATAATATAGAATATTCATGAATATGATATTATGTTTGGAACTCTAGGCCTTTATCCTAATAGTAGTGAATATTATTCATATACCAAGAGAGAGGTTTAGAAACTCATCAATGCCCCTAAGGAGGTAAGGAAAGGTCATAACAACAATAACTTTTCCTATGAACACACATTGTACGATATAATTTATTTGTTTTGCGATATATCATAAAGAAGGATGAAAACATTACGTCATCATACATTCTATATTTATTATTTATTGATCTAATTGGATAGAATTACATTATACTACCTTATCCAAGGATTTATGAAGGTACTAATATCCTGATCAACTAGGACTTAGATATCACTTCCTCAACTTAGAAGAGAAAAATTCTACCTTGACCATTCAACCAATGTCATACCATCAAGGACACACTCGGCACAATCTACCTCATCAAAACTTCAATTTCATGATTTTTGCCTTGAATCAAAGTATGTTATCAAATGGTACACACTGATAATGATCTCAAGTCTAGATACCAATACACATGTTCATAGATAGGAACAACCAATGACACATGAAACATATGGTGTTTATATTAGAGGTGTTTTCCTCGTGATCTCACCTAATGGAGATCACTATGTGATAACTTCATGAGAATAAGTCTCAACATTTATGATCCCCTAGCACTTGATAGTCATACATCAACTATTTCCATTCAAT
This sequence comes from Viscum album, assembly GCA_963277665.1. NCBI lineage: Eukaryota > Viridiplantae > Streptophyta > Magnoliopsida > Santalales > Viscaceae > Viscum > Viscum album. The sequence continues at coordinate 592,858,863 of OY728159.1, read as the reverse complement.
ATGATGTATCTAGACCAAATGACTTATGTTTAATATTAATTTCATAGTATCTTAGGGTTCTCATTATATCTTGGGAAGTGATATAACATTTTTATACGACAAATAATATATGGAAATTTCCATGTAAATAATTGATATAGAAATATCAATACTATAATGGTAAGTATATATTGAGTATAAATCATTATATGCATGATATGGTAATCTAAAAGTACTAATGAAGTTGGGTCTAAGGCGCCCACATTTACAACACAAGTGACCCATAAATGAACCATGGTCAATATTCTAAACCATATACCATTAACTTGGCTGAATATGGGATTTTTATGAATTTCAAATCATTTAATAAAATATTGTTTATTATATAATATCACTGATGTCATTTTTGAAACTATTCATTTATTCTGATTTTAAATTCATCAAGATAGTTATGGAATCTAAATATAAAACTCTAAAAAAATAAAAATACGTTATATTCATCTATAAAATTTGTGGGATAAAAAAATTTTCCCAAATTTTCTTATTTTAATACTATTAAAATATTATATTTTATTAATCTATTAATAGGATAAATATTTTGTTAGTGTTGCATAATAATTTAATGTAATTATATAATCACTAAAAATTAGAAATAAATTTCCATAATGAAAAAAAATTATTATCCTCAAAATAATATTCAATATTAATTCAAAAATTATTTTTATCCTGAAATGAATATATATGAAAAAATTAAAAACAAGAAAGTTATATATTTTTTATTTACTTAAAATATTATATAAGTCATTTTCATGGAAAAGTGTCCAATAAACAATTAAATATTGAGACTAAGGTGATAAGAGTTAAAATAAATTCATACAATAAGAATCAAGATAAAATTTGGGAAATTATCACTTATTTTTAACCTAGGGTAACCCAATTTACCCTTTAGCAACAGTGACAAATTTTTACAGCTTGTACTATTCATTATGTGAAAAATTAAGTTGATATTATTAAATAATATTAATTATTTTGATTCTAAATATTAAATCCATTTTCCCAAATTTAATTTCTTTAAGTGGAAGGCATTCATTTTATAATAAGCCCACAAAACCCGGTGAAAAAATGGTTTTCTTAAGAAAAAAATCATTTTAAGTCTAAGAGTATTTTTATATCAAGATCAAATATAATGTTGATTCATATGGAATTAATTAGATAATTAATAACTAAAGGCGGATTATATTAATTTAATATAAAAATTAAATTATTATGGGGATTTTTCAGTGAAAATAAATGATACTTTAAATAAATGGTCTTTTTCACCATTTATTGAAAAAACAATGTTTTTAGAAAAATACCAAAATTTCACCATAAGATAATTTTGATATGATGATTTCAAAAATGAAAGTAATTTATGAAAATTTTATTTATAAAATTTTATAATTTAGGTCTTAATCATATTCATGAATAAAACTATGTTTATTATGGTATTGTTTCTCTAGATATAAAGGCTTACAATAATTTAAGCTTGGGCATTACATTCTTACCCCCTTAAAAACATCATCCTTGAAATTTCTAAAAGGTAACCTCCTGAAAAAATTTGGATAGTTATTCATCATAACTTCTTTAGGTCCCCACATTGCATCTTCTATCTTATGATTTATCCAAGGTACCTTTACCAACCAAGTCATTTGATTCGTCAACACTTGTTCTCTAGTGACTATAATCAAGAAAGCATCTTCATAGTAAGATAAATCAGGTTATAATCATATTTATTTGTAGGTGAGAACATTCATTGGATTTGTCATGTACTTTCTCAATAAAAAGATATGGAATACATCATGTAATTTAGAGAGGCTAGGTGTCATTCCCAAATAATAATCCATATCTCCAATTATTTTTATAATCTCAAAAGGTATGATGTACATAGGGATAAATTTTCCTTTTCTACCAAACCTTTTAATGCCCTTCCATAGAGATACTTTCAAGAAAATGTGATCTCCTACTTGAAATTATAAATATTTTCTTCAATTATCATTATGGATATTTTGACTACTTTGAACTAAATTAATATGGGACTGAATAGTCTTTACCTTTATTTTCATCTTCTTTTCATGTTTTGGGCCTATAATCTCTATTTCACCAAATTCATCCTAACAACTTGGAGTATGACATATCTTGTAAAATAATTTTTTTTATAATGCCATCATAATGCTTTAATGAAAACTATAGTTATTGTAAAACTTCACCAAAGAAAAATATTAATCCCAAAAACCTTGAAAGTCAAGTGGTCATGGCCTTAACATATAAACTAATGTTTTAATAGTCCTATCTAACTTCCCATTAGTCAGAGGATGGCAGGTGGTGATCAAATGGAGCTCTTCATCAAGAGACTTATGAAGAATTTTTCAAAAGTTTTATATAAATTATGGAACATGATCAAAGAAAATTAAAAGGGGTTCACCATGAATTATTTCAAATTTATAAATATATATTTGAGCAATATGATCAATTATTAAATCTTCTCTTATGGAAAGAAAATGTTCATATTTGGTAAGATCATAAATGATAACCCATATAGTATCATTTCCTATAGGATTGTTTGGGAATCCAATGAAAGATTTCATTGTAATTTTATCCTATTTTTATATTAGAATGGGTAAAGTTTTAATAAATTATTTAGGGTGTTTACTCTCATCCTTTACCTATTAACAAACAAAGTATCTTGATACATAATCTGTAATTTCCCACTTCATATTATCTCACCAAAAATATTCCTTCAAATCCCTATACATCCAGGTGCTACCATGATTTATAGAGAAATTAAAGCTATGAGAATCTTCAAATAATTGTCTTTTAATATTGGTTATATATGGAACACATACCCAATTTGAAAATTTAAGAAAACCATATTTATAAATGAATTTTTCCGACATCCCATCATTCACAACTTTAATTTTATTTTGAAAATTCCCATCATCAATATGAGAACTATTTATCTTTTAAAATAAATGTGGTTTGGAAATAATTTGACAAATTATTGATTTTTACACTTCCTTAATAGTTATCATATCCATATCCACTAAATACTTGAACATAGGATCACTATCGATCCCTATTTTGGTCAAAAATCCATGATCTTTCAACTCAATGAATTTTCTACCTTATTTTCCGTCCATGGGTGTTAGTTTACTGATAAATAATAATCCTTGAATATCTTAATTCATATCCTTTTCTTCATGTTGATATATTTCTATAAAAAATATGTGTTTTAAACTCGTATGACACATATATATCTCACATTTTTCACCATAGAGATAATTCCACCATATCTTCAAGGAAACAATTGAGGATGAAAACTCATGATGTGGGTTGGATATTTTTTTCATGAATCTTTAATTATATTCATACATAGTTAGTAACTTTATCATTATATATAAGTACACATCCAATTCCTTTCTTTTATGTGTCACTATATATAAAAAATTCATCATTTCTTGATGGTAGAGTCAAAATTTGAGCATTGATGGATCTTTTCTTAAATTCTTCAAAGCATTCTTCACATTCCTTTATTTATATGAACTTAAACCATTTACATGTATTCTTGGTTAATGTATTTTCCTATTAAGAAAAAAATTAACAAATCATCAATAGTAACCTTCCAAACTAATGAAACTATATACCTCAGTTATGTTCGTTGGTGTAGATCATTCTTTTATTTTCATTGTCTTCATAGGATCAACTGATATTCCATCTATTGAGATAATATAGCTAATATAAGAAACTTTCTAAAGCCATAATTTATACTTTAAAAATTTCCCATATAAATATTTTCCTCTAAGATCCTTAAGAATTATATTCAAGTGATTATCATGGTCTTCATATCTTTTAAAATATACCAATATATCATCAATAAATACCACAAAACAAATTATTATAATATTACATAAACACTCTATTCATTATATCCATAAACAAGGCGTATTAGTCAGTCCAAAACGAATTATCATAAATTCATAATGTTTATATGTCATACGAAATGTTTCCTTTATAATATCTTCTTTATTTACTTGTAATTGATGGAACCTATAATGAATTTCAATCTTTGAAAATATTCAGCTCAATAGAGTTTATTGAATAAGTAATCAATATAAGGTTGGGGATACTTGTTCTTTATATTAAAAGAATTAATTTACCTATAATCATTGAATAGCCTCATAGATATATCATTCTTCTTAACAAAAAGAATAGGGTATCCCCAAATTGAAACACTAGGGCTTATAAATCCATTTTCACATAACTCCTACAGTGGTTTAATCAATTACACTAATTTCATAGTAGTAATTATATATGGGGTTTTTGATATAGGTCTTTCATTAGGGATTAAATCATTGGAAAACTCAACTTCACATTTAAGTGTATGTCCAAGTAATTCCTTAGGAAATACATCCATTTATTCCAATAAAATAAGTATATCCTCAATTATAATATTACATTTTTCATCAATTGATTATGTCTACTCATATTCCCCAAGAATCTCATTTATAAGAGCTGCTGGAGGTGGATCTAGACATGAACAAGATGGTAAAGTCTCTCCTATAAAGATAAGTAATTCTACATATTCATTAATAATCATAATTTACTTCTCTTAGTAATAAGTTTCTGAATTATATTTTTAAATCCAATCTATACCAATAATTATATCAAATTCATCCTTTTGTATAATAATAAATTTTGTAAATATGGCATGTTTATGTGACATAATGGGATTTTACTAACACATCCTTGTTGTGGTTAGATTACCCCTATGATTCTTTATTGATAACTCCCTTACTAAAGTTATAGGGAAATATCTAATTTTCTTAGAAACCTTTGAAGATATAAAAGAGTAGAAATATCAAAATTCAGATAAAGCATTAGCTAAATTTGAGGCTATGATTAAAGTACCAGCCATTACATCTTCATGAACTTAAAACTTATCTATATTAATCATAAAAGTTTGTCCTTGCTTCATTATCCTTTTCTAAGGAAAATTTTCTTGATGCTTGATAAATTCAATCATATAGTGCCCCATCTCCATTCTGTTGAATAATTGAACATTGGAAGCTTCTTTATTTCCAATGAAATCATGAGGCTAATGTCCTTTCTCTCTATACTTGAAGAAAACTCTCATTTCTAATAAGAATGTACCACATAGTTTCATTCTACATTGATTAAAAGTTGTAAATTACACCCTTACCTTCTTCCCTCCAATCATATTTCATTTTCCATAGTGATCAACCACCCTCTTCCTATCTTACTTTTCTTCAAAGTCATAAGACTTAGAAAATTATTCCTCTGTATTGATAGTATATGATATTATATACTCATATGATGAGAATATTTGGGATACTAGTTCCCTTCAAAGGATTGGATTTTTCCCATCCACAAAATAGTCAATCTTACTCTTTAGATTAGGTATACATTCTGAAGTATGACTTTATAGCCTTTTATGGTTCTCTTTATATTTATTAACATTTTCATCTTCCTTATATCTTATACTTGGTAATTTTCTATTCAAATTCTCTAATTTATCGTGGGGAAAAAAAATTCCAAGAAATGTACCTTAAAATTCTTCGACTACATGCTTTCTATTTCCACCCCATCCTTACTATTTTGAATCAATGACCACCATAGATCTACATTCCCCATGAGATGATAAATTTCCAAAACAAATTTCTCCATTTCATTATTTCCTAAATCAAGAAATTTATTCTCTAAGGAACTTATCCATTGATTATCTATAAATGAATTAGTAGTATCACCGAATGATGGAGGTTTTAAACACATGAAGTAGTCTAAAATTGTTTTACTATGTTACAGATCAGCAGGCTACTTCATATGAGAAATTTTATTGGTCATAACCTGATTCAGTTACCCCAATATAGTTATAATTTGTTCAGCTCCAGATCTATCTATGATCCTATCTCTGGTTTCGCTGTCTTAACCAGGAGGGAAATCCTTACACATATTACGGGAATTAATATAGTTTTAATTAATTATTTTAATTTCAATTTATAAATAATAGAATATAATAGATTATATTATTATATTATGAATCAGAATGTATAATTCTAAAACTAGTGAAACACTTGACATAATATGAAATCTTATTTATAACTAATCTTAGAATCATAAGCTTTGATTTTTTGGAAATATTTTAAAATATTTTTAATGGTTTATAAAGAAAATATTAATTGACCCAAGATTATCCCTCAAGGGTGTTAAACTATAAGCGTATTAAGGGAACACTCATCTTTCACAAGAATGATGGTTAATATATACTCGACCAACTCTTTTTGGGATTATTACCCCTTGATTCATCTATTCCAAAACCACATCCACTTTATGTATCTAGAGAAAGATTTATTTCTAAGAAAACCCTATAATTTCTACCTTATAAAAATTATATTATTATTCTATAATTAGATATAAAATTAGAGTTTTTTATGGGGTTATGTTTCCAAATATATGTTTTCCTTAGTCTAGTTCTCAAGGTTTATACTAAACTTTATTTAATACAAACTGTAACACCCCAACTCTACTAGCCTAGAGCAAGTGATTATTTTAATATATTGGAACAAAATGTAATATATTACACCCAAAAGGACCAAATAGTTTAGAAGTCATTGGAAACTAGATACATAAATTATTCTCACATTCTATCTGAAAAAAATAAAATATAATATAATAATTATTCTGATAATTTTATTATTTCTTCTATTAAATCCCTAAATTCATTCATAGATAACTTATTGGTATCCTAGGGAAAGTAAAACACAATAAATACTGGTCTTATATTCTCAATAATGTAAAGAATACAACATAATCTATCATAAAATAAATAAAACATGATTAATAGGGCCAAGATAAAAAAAATTAATAAAATATTCCATATAACTAATACCATAAAAAAGTGGAATAATACATATATAACATAAAAACTTAAATAATCACATATATAACAACAACTAGTTTCATAATTATATAACATATAATGTCATACATCATAATCTTACCATCAAGGACTTGTGTAAAGACAACATACGTAAATAGGTAAGTCATACACCAAATACCCAAACTAGTTTGTATTATTAGACCTACTGATGCATCTAGGGGCTATAACAAACCATTTTCATTACTTATTAAGTCAAATTAATTCATCATATGAAAAGGGTGAGTAACAATTAAATAAAAAATCAATATAAATATTTTTATTGAAAAACTAGCATACAAAATGTTAATATTTTCCTCGATCAATAAATATAACATGATTATAAGCCTTCTAGATTAATATAGTGGATAGAATCAAAATATTATATCCCTAGAAAATAAAAATAATAATTTTGACATGGATAAAAATACTTTAAAATGATCTTTCGAATATTTCTTGAGGAAAATACATATTTTATTTTAAAATCACCTATATTAAAATATAAAAATAATCAAAATATTAAGGATAAAATTTTATTCGTAAATAACATTGAAAACTTGAAAATTTATCTTGAAATCATTGATTGGTCATGATGGTGGTAAATTTCATTCATTCTATGTACGTTAAAACAAACATTCCTTTTACAATTTTAGTAAAAAATCAAAAGTGCTACATTCAAAAAATGACTTGAAGATTCATTTTAAAACATTACTTAGAAAAGAAATCATGGGTAAAAATGACATTAGACTATAATATTAGAATATTAAAAACATTTTGGAAAACATTTTTAGAAAACATGTATATGTTAGAAAAGGGATTTTCGATCAAAGAGATAAATAAAGTCACTTTTCCTTAAAAATATTCTTTCAATATTTTGAGTACTTAAAAAATTAAATGAAAACAAGTCATTTTTAGAAATAAACATAGGAGAAAAAAATATATTTTATTTAAGATATAAAAATCAAATAATTCCCCCAGTAGAGATTTAGATATAAAGAATATCGAATAATATGAGATTGTGAAATAAACCCTTACCTCTAGTCCGACATAATTTCTATGTGATTTTAGCCTCATATATAATAAATTTAAATTTATTATAATTATATAATATAACCCTTTATATATTTATAATATCATATATTATCTAATTATAACATTTCAATTCCCATTTATTAATAACTCTATTAAAATAATGATTTTTGAGTTTTAACTATTTCATTTTTCAAGTATGTTTCGGTTTGATAGTTTTGATCCTTTCAAATTTATCATGTTTAAATCATATAAAATATTAATAATGATATAAATATCATATTTATTAATTATAAATATATTTATAATCATCCCTTAAAGGTTTACATGAAAAATTAATCGCATCTCTTCATGGAGGTAGTGGTCCACACATACGCACGAGCGATGTTATCATTTTTTAATGAGTGGAAGGGAAAAATGGTAAATGATATATTATATTTATATAATAATAATTATTTCATAAATATCATATATAATAATTATTTTCATATTTATAACCACCCACATAAATTGGTTCTAAAAAAGTAATTACACTACTACGTGGAGACAGTAAGTCTTACGTACACACGAGCGATGTTTTCACTTTTCATTGGATGGAAAAGAGATATAAAAAGATTATCCTTGGATAAACCACTTTGGGGTATATTATTAAGGACTCTAGGGTTGTTATTTTTGGAATACCATCACATCTAGAATGTGTAGAATGATGTTGGGGATATATTTTTATATTTTTTGGTCTAGATATATGGCTCAATATGTTTGAATAAGTGAGGGGATGAGGTGCCCTTTTATAATTCATGTACGTAGCACACTTGTAATTTTTAGAAGCTTAAAAATGTTATTATGATAATTTCTTAGGTCAGTTCCCTTATCTCTTATTTTTAACCTAGGTAACCCAATTCAACCTTCTACTGTAGTGACAAATTATTACTTTTTTACTATTCATTATGAGTAAAATTAAATTGACCTTATTAGATAATATTAATTATTATGATTCCAAATATGGATTCCATTTTACCATATTAAATCTCTATAAGTTGATGAAATTTATTTTATAATAATCCAATAAACCATGATAAAAAAAATTTAAAGGAAAAAATTCCTTTTAATTCTTAAAGTATTTTCACACTAATATCATTTATAATATTGATTCATATGTAATTATTTAGATAATTTGTAAAACATAAGTATTATATTAATTTAGGATGAAATTTAAAATATTATAAGGATTTTTCAATGAAAATAAATGACTGTTTTTACAAAAAATTGTATTTTTTACTATTCATTAAAAAAATTAATCTTTTCAAAAAAAATTCAAAATTTCACCCTAATCTGATTTTGATTTTCTGATTTCAAATATGAAATTAATTTAAGTAAATTAAAGTTATAAAATTTTAAAATTTAGTTTTCAATCACATTATTGAAGAATAATATGTGTATTATGTAATTGTTTCTATAGAAAGAAAAGATTACTATAATTGAAGCTCGACATTATAGGAAAACTTAAAATAAATAATCTAGAAATAAAATGATATTGTAACAAAAATACCATAATGATTTGGTAAATTTTTAATCAAAACTCCTTAAAATGGAAAACTTGAACCATTAATAAATATGGATTCCTGATATAACACATCAAATGGGAGGTATATACACTATGTAAAAGGAGTTTAGTGTGTAATGTAAAACATGTATCATTGAAGTGGAAATGAAAAGAATTTACCCTTACCTTAAGTACAAGTTGCTTCGTATACACTATTATACCCTCAAATAATTGTAATACCCCAGCCTTAAACATTACCTAATCTTGAGTTAAGTCAAGAATTCACATTAAGGATCTTTTCAGGTTTAGAGTTTTAGAGAATTAGGTAATAAATATTACATTACATTTCAAAAGATTAAAAATTAGACACTTCTACTCTATCCAATTTATTTCACAATAATAAAACTCCTTAAATAAAATAATAATTATTTTCTTGATATAAGTTTTCTTGAATTCTTCCTTTCTATTACCCTTTCTTATTCCTTATGAAAAACATCTCAAAAACTTGGGATGAGAAAAAAAAGTTCAGTAAGGGTTATAAAATAAGCAAAGAAAACATTAGTCTATCAGTACATACAATCAATGAAATAATACTTTTCAATCATAAAACATAATCTCTTTAACTTACTTCAGGAAATCATAATATTTATGAATATCACATAAAAATCATAAATCATAAATGAAACTTTTGGCATCCATAACATACTTACATTATAGCTTTCACAGCTACATAGGGAGTTACGTTTGGAATACCCATCACAGTATATTCCTTGAATCTCTTAGGAGAAAATTTAATGTTTACCTCCATCATGTTACCCAATTTAATAGAGATATATCATGGTCTCACTCTCTCTATTTTTATCACGTAACCGCCTGTATATGTAAATAATGCCCAAGAACCATAACACATAAAACAAGCATAAAGAAAAGATAACATTTCCACATTTCAATCACAATATATCATTTCAAGATATTGAAATAATCAATGCTTTCTAAAAACGATTTTTAATACTAAAATATGTAAAAAATGGTATATGGTATTTATTTTTCTTTTAAAAACACTATGGCTTGTTAAGGATGCCAAATATCAAATAATACATTTGGCGGCAGAAAAGTCATTGTCACTATGTACGTTAAAAAGAAACATTCCTTTTGTCATTTAGTAAAAAGATCCATAGAAAAAAGATTCCCTTTGAATAAAAGAAAATTTGAAGGTGTTCATACACCATATAAAAGAAATTCGTGTATAAATCAAAATATGCCTCAACGAAAGGAGATTGAGACAAAGTCTCTTATAAAAATTCGATAGCCCAATGACATCACTTAAAAATTTAGAAAATGATTTGATGAGAGAGAAAAGGGTCTCTCATCACTTGGACATAAAAATTAAAGCAATAATGATATATAATAACATATCCCAACATAATAAAATGGAAATTAATACATAACATAAAAGAATTCTTTGACTAAAAGATGAGGGTGAAAGGTTCCCTTATATTGAGTCTGACTTGTCATATATGTTCCTTGTTCATCCAGAATAATAAATTTAAGTCAATTTATACTCGATTCAGAAACTTTTTCATGTTTATTATTCCTTTTATATCACTTATTACATTGCTATAACAATTATTTAATTATTTGAATTCATATCGGACATTTTATTGATGTTTGGAACATGAGCCAAAAATGAACTTTTTATAATTAAAAATTGTCCATGTGGTCAAAATTCCATTATATCCATAATTATATTAATTATTTAGATATCATATATATCATATATATCATATATATCCTGTATATATGTATTTATAATAGTCCATAACATTTGGAGATAAGAAATGAAATGCACTGTTCTTGGAGACGGTAAGTTGTACATACGCATGAATGCTACTTTCATTTTTTTCATATTTAAATGAATGAAAACTAAATTATAAATAGGTATATTATTATTACAGTATAATATAAATGTTATATATGTTACATAAATTCATTAATTCCATCTTTTATATGTTCCATGTATAGCATGAACGATTCATGTCACTTTGAGGGGGTGGTAGTCCACACTTCCTCAAATGAAATTATCATATTTATACAACAAGAAAAGTATAAAGAAATGTTATAAATTATAATTACAAATGAATATAGATAAAATAAATATCATATATATCATATTTAATTTCAGTTCCATCATAATGGCCACTATGAGAGGTGGTAGGAGATAATTGAACAATCATCGTTTCGTGAGGTAGTAGTTTCTCGTCCACAGAAACAGTATGTTCTTATAAATTAGATGGAGGTTTTTGGGAGTGTAGTTATAATAATTATCATAAAAAATCATAGTATATGTAATATACTTGTTTTTTTATAAAATAATGTAATAAAGAGAGTTTATGGTGCTGGAGAAGGAAAATAAATTGAAGAATCTTGAGAGAAGACATTACCTTAAATCGGGTAACTCGTTTTGGTTTGAACCAAAAGGCTTTATTGAATTTCATTATTCCTAAGGTAAGTCATCTAGGTGTAATATATATATATGTTGGTATCTTATTTTGGTAGAGTTTGGATGATCCAAGTAGGCTTGAGAGGTGTGAGTAAGGGTTAGAGGTGGTGCCCTTTTATAAGAGGGAGGAGGGGATCTTTAGGAAAGTTTGAATGTATTATTTTATTATAAAATTATTTTCGTTTTAAAAAGGTACAAAAATAATTAAACTCTAATATAATATGAATATATGTCAAAATAAAATCATCCAATAATAATTTTATAGGGTTTGGATTTTTTTTAATCCTAATCTTTTTTAATTACCTCTTTTTTACTCTTACCGTTTTATCAAGAATATAACACTTGGAGAATCCAAAGAGTTACCAAAACATGATAAGTACCCAATTTAAGATTAAATAATAAAATTTTAGACTTATGATAACTATTTTTATGAATATTATATTTTTTTTTTGGAATTTTATAATATTTAATAAAATATTATATATTTTAAAATATGAATTATGTCAATTTAGACACTATTCATATCATGACTTTTTAAAAACCCATAAAAACTTGATTGATTAGAAAAAAATTCATTAATACAAATATAAAATGTAAATATAATCCATAAAATTAATTTATGAAATCAAAATAACCAAATTACATTTGTTTTAACATTTATAATATCATTAATTTGAATCTTTTATTAATGAAGCAATCATTTCATCCTCATTGTGTCATAATTAAATTTATTTATTTGATTTTTAAAAATTATAAATAAAATCCTATGATGTCGGAAATATTTTTATCTTTAAAATTAATATTTATAGTATAAGGTAGAACTTATATAATCCCATATAAAAGTTTCTTTAATAAAAGATATGTGTTTAGGTTTTATTTTCCTTAACTTTAAATTAGTAGTAATTAAATGTCATTTTTACACACAAGTGCCTACATGGAGTCCTAAAATCGACCCAAGGATGTCCACAGTTGGATATGTCTCATAAAATAGGATTATGACACCTGTTAGGGTAATTTAATATTATTATAATATTATTTTTTACACTTATTTACCAGATTTACCCTTTAACCATGGTAAATAAAATATTTACTGAAGTTCCTATTCATAATGTATAAAAATAAAAGTCACCTATTTACACAATTTGGACCTCTTGATTCCAAATATGGAATCTATTTTTACAAATTCAAAACACATAATTTTCAGAAATTAATTTAAAATTAATTCATGTTGTCAAAAATAAAAACGTGTTTTAAAGAAATAATAACTACCAAAAGATTGACATGTGTTTATGTCTAATTAAAAAGTGAAATTACTTACAATGACCAAAATTGGATTAAATTATAAAAAAATAATCTAATTACACTTTAAAACTAACTAAAAATATAATATAACTAAATAAATAAATCAGATAGAAAGACAGTTTTGACTTAAAATGCAGTATTTTTCACTATTCATTAAAAATGAAATTTATCAGAAAAGTACCAAAATTTTACCCAAAGTAAATTTTTATGTCTATATTCTAAAAAAGAAGTTTATTATTTTAAATGGATCATATAAAAGTGAAAAAAAAACTATATTTAGAAAGGGTTCACCATCTATAGGTGGTAAAATGACTTTTTAAAAATATTAGAGTTTTTCTTGCTTAAAATCATATTCATTCTTATTTTAAGCCTCTAAAACTTATTGAATAAAAGTAAAAAAAATTACCAAACATTTTTAATCATATTATACTTATTTATGTTCATTCCTTTCAATATAATTGATAGGCATTAACTACTATTTAAAGTAATATTATTATTATATTATTTTTCGGTATAACTCAAAGTCGTGTGAAACATAAGATTTTAAAGAAACATGTTGTTGCGTGTTAAGTATGCTATCAGACATAGAATCCCCTTTAAATTAAAATTAATATTTAATTCACAAATATTAATAAATATGAAAATTTCATATTCTTTATTTACCTGGGATGTTTTATCCTTCCCCCCTTTTGGAAATTGCATCCTCGCAATTTTAAAAATGGACTTGGAAACTTCATTGAAAGTCCTATATCGGAAAAAGATTCAATAAAACTATCACTTTAAAAGAAACAAAGATAAGTACAAAGGTAAACCGAGATAACCCATACTAGGATTCCATAAAAACAAGGATATGGAGGATAAACTAAGTGTCAAGTTCTGATAGAGTGTGATAGAAACATGATCAGGAGAAAGTTAACCACCAGAAAACCACAGACTTGTGATAAGTTAAACAATCTTTCATTCCCCAGTAGGAAAAGTAAACAGACAACATTTTTGGTTTAGGTTACCTTTCATAAATTTAAAGAATTTATTTATGATATTTACTAATAACATAAGGAAATATACTTACTTTTCCAGTAGAGTTTCATCCTTTAACAAGTTTCTACCAAAAACACATCTTCTCTCCAAATGATGAGTATTCAAGATGACTTGGTAATACCTAAAGTTATAGAATCAAATTCAAGGGAATAATATGATCCAAAACAATAAACCATATATTTCCCCTATCTTTAGACATTAACCAAAACCAAAATGCTTAGTACAAGATCAAATAATTCCCAAAAGGATAATCCTTTATAAAAATAAATAGTACTCTTGATCTCCAAAATTCAAAAAACAATACCCAAAGTTCAACAAAGACCATTCAATACACAATTGTCCTTAAAATTCCTCAATATAATCCAAACTAAGTTTGAAACCCAAAATTCAGAAGGATTTAATCACATAGTCTTCCATGGTAAATCTTAACATTTATCTCCAAATAACATCTACTACTCTTAAAGTCTCAAACTGAAGTGTAATTAACCAAATCACATATTCTCTATGATAAGTATCATTTCCATAAATAACCCAAATCGATGTATGTCTACAATAAAAACATATATTCCTTCAAAATAAAATTTCAACCATTACAACATAATTGAAAACTCGTAGTATTCTGTTTTCCATAGGCATATAGTGTTCCCCAAAAGGGAGAATGTAATTCAAAATAACCTTTATCTCTTAATCAAAAAACCATTTTCCTATACTAATTATATCCATTTGATAAATCGTAAGTTCCCAAAATCAACATATTTTTTATCCATAAAATCATTTAACTAAAAAGAATTAGTCATACTAACTAGGGACTTCATGTAGTCCAGTGGTAGGCGATAAATCACTGTCGCACTTTGGTTATAAGTTCGATTCCCACATCTTTGTCTAAGGTGATGGGTTGTCACACAGTCTGTGTGTTGTCCTTTTTCAAAAACTATATAATTTTATTACATTTCCAAAAATGAGATAAATTTCTCAAAAATTACCATAACATATTTTAACCATAAATGTTATCTCATACCACGCATTTTCATCCCAAAAAGTAATAACATGTAATTGCCTCAAATTCAAGGATCATATAAACCCAAATAGTTATTTATAACTATATACACAAAAGAAAAGATAATTATTCCTTGAATAAAATTTTCACATATCAAACATCAGGTTTACACGTATTAGAAAAAGTATTACAAAGTAATCCTATCATTAATACATTTAAACATATCATCATCCATATATCAAACATAACTTTTTAATTCCTAAAATGTAGATATCTTAATCATCAAACATTCTCCATGATCCCTTAACAATATTTTTCAACTTATTCTGTAATACTTATTTTTTAAAACAAATTCATGAACTATATCCTAAGATTCAATAATTTCAAAACATCAGCTAATAAATAATCCATACCTTTCATTGGTTATTGTTAGTTTCCTCATCCTCAATTGGAATGGAATTAGGAATTAGTAGAAATATATTTGTATAATCCTATGGATCCAATTCTTGAACCTTATTAATAGGAAATCTATTTTTATAATTACCATGCACACCACATTTAAAACATTTGATTGATCCCTTAGAAAGAACTTATTTCCCTTTCCTGGAGTCAACTGAATGCTTCCTTTTTTCATGTTAGTTTATTGCCTTATGACCTTCACTACCACATTTTCAACATCTTCCCATCCCTTTGAAACATTTTCCTAGGTGTTTCTTTCAACATCCTTGACATATAGGTTTTTGAATATACTTACCTTTATGATTATTACCTAAACTTCCATTGGGATTCATTTCTTGCATATATGATACCTTATAAAAATAACCAAGGTTCAGATGGTCAATCATTACTCTAGATAGTTGGTTGAGAATAACCATAAGATTTCTCATTGCAGCTCCCATTTCATTCAGTTTCTTATTCAAAAAACCATCATAGTTTTATTCACATCCATTGTTACTTTGGTGCCTGCTAAATCCAACAATTTATTAAAACCAAAAAGTTTAGTGTGAGTATATCAGTAAAATCATCATATACTATCTTATGAGTAGGGTGAACACTAAGATATACTTATTCATGTTATCCTAAACTCATTAAATTTATATAAAATTACTATGGCTCTTTCTAATATGCTAACCATTATGGTTATGTCACTTATGCTTAAATAACACTCTAGCCTCAAAAGTTATCTAAACTAACCTCTGATTCCAACTGTAATACCTTAGACTTAAACATTACATAATATTTAGTTGATTCAATAATTCACATTGAGGATCTTTTTAGGTTTATATTTTTAAATAATTAGGCCATAAATATTACATTACATTTCAAAAGATTACAAATTTGACACTTTTACTCTATCCAGTTTCTTTTACAATAATAAAACTCCTTAAATAAAACAATAATTATTTTCTTGATATAAATCTTCTTTAATTATTTCTTTCTCTTACCCTTCCTTATACCCTGTGAAAAACATTTCAAAAATATGTAATGAGCATAAAACTCTCAGTAAGGGTTAAAAAATAAGGAAATAAAACAGTAGTTCATCAATACATACAATCAATGAAATCATACTTTTCAATCATAAAACATAATCTCTTTAAGTTACTTATTGAAATAATATGATTTATGAATGACACATAGAAATCATAAATCATAAAGGTAACTTATGGAATCCATAAATTACTCACATTGTAGCTTTTACAGCTACATAGGGAGTTACGTTTGGAATACCCATCAGATTATATTCCCCAAATATCCTAGGAGAAATGTTAACATTTACCTCCGTCATGTTACCCAATGCATTAGAGAGCTATATCAGGCTCACCCACCCTAGGTTTATCACGGAACCACCCGTATATATAAACAATGCTCAAGAACCATAATACATAAAACAAGAATAAAGGAAAGATAAAATTTCCACATTTCAATCACAATATTTAATTTCAAGATATTGAAATAATCAATGCTTTCTCAAAACCATTTTCAATACCAAAATACGTAAAAGGGGTATATGGTATTTATTTTTCTTTTAAAAAGATTCATAGAAAAAATATTTCCTTTGAATGAAATAAAAATTAAAAGGGGTTCATGCACTGTATAAAATATAGTCATGTATAAATCAAAATATGCCTCAATTAAAGGAGATTGAGACAAAGTTCCTTACAAAAAATTGACAGCCTAACAGCGTCACTTAAAAATTCAGAAAATGATTTGATGAGAGAGAAAAGGGCCTATCATCACTTGGATATAAAAAGTACCAGAATAAGGATATAAAAGAACATATCCCAACATAAAAAAATATAAATTAATACATAACATAAAATAAGTAATTGACTAAAAGATGAGGGTGAAAGGTTCCCTTGCCTTGAGTCTGACTTGTCATGTATGTTCCTTGTTCTTCCTAAATAATAAACTTAAGTTAATTTATACTTGATTCAGAATATTTTTCAAATTTATTTTTCCTTTTAAATCACTTATTACCTTTCTATAATAATTATTTAATTATTTGAGTTCATATTAGACATTTTTTCAATGTTCATAACATGAGTTAAAAATAAACTTGTTATAATTAAAAATTGTCCATGTGTTCATAAGTCCATTATATCGAAAATTATATTCATGATTTATATATCATATATCACTACTGGAAATCAATCCTTTACCAATGGTTCCAAACCATTGGTAAAGGTTGGAGAACCCTTGGTCTTTATGATACCAACGGTTATCCAAACCGTATGGAAGTAAGTCATAGGGAAACACATATGCTAACAGTTTCTAAAAAACTATTGCTATATGTTAGGAAATTTCCATTATACCAACGGTTATGACAAACTGTTGGTATATCTTTTCAGCAACGGTTTAAAATTGTTGGTAAACTTACTATGCCAATGGTTTGAAACCGTTAAAATATAGTTTTGTATAGCCTTAACCAACAGTTTACACAAACTGTTGGTAGAAGGCTGGACATTTCACTATATCTTAATGGTTTGTAAACCATTGCGAAAGTGTTTTTACCAATAGTTATAGAGAAATTTTGGTATAAAACACATTCACAGCCTTATCCCAACAGTTTACAATTGTTGGCATAGGCTTTGCTGCAATTCAGGCAGCAGCCTGCTCCAGGCTGCCCTTTCTGCATTTCCAGGTTCCCAACTCCAATTACCTACAATAACCAACTATAACACATAAATATACACAATTAATTCTTATTGATTTAATACATAATTCACCATGCAACTATACACATATAGAATTAAAACATAATTCATAAGGTAATTATAAACATATATAATTGATTTTGAATTCGATTCAGTATTGCGATGACAATTACATGTGTAATCCAAAATTCAATTCATAATTGAATACATGCATAATTTAATTATCAATTATGAATACAATACATAAAAAATGAATACGTAATTATAAGTGTTATATAGAATTAATAATACATTCAAAATTTCATTTTGTATAACACATACACGGTTGAATTCATAATTTAGAAGCTAATAACCCCAAAATAATGAAATGGATAAATGAATTCAACAAAACACAAATATAATTTCCCATGGTTTGGGGCCGGTGTCTTTGAACTTTGTGATGATGATAATAGATGTTTATCAATGAGCATGTGTGACTTAGGGAATGTAGTAGTCCTTGGCGTATTAAATGTCATGTGTTTTAGAATAGGGGTAGGAGTTCCTCACATGATAAGTGGATTGGGTGATGCTAGACCTTGGATCCTTGTTTTAAAGTATCAACAAAATCCGAATACATTTAGTCAGTTTTCCGTATACCAATTGTTTTTACTTAAAATGTTGTCCACTTTAAACAAAATACAAACACTTCAAGTGATACTAGCCACACTGTGCCTCGTATTAAGGCGGTGTTGACTCGTACACGTCACATATGACTCATGGATCGTTGTCCTAGTCTATTAAGATAGTCTGAATGCGTTTGGTCAGTTTTCAGTATGTCAGTTGTTGTTTTCGCCTAAAATGTTTCCCATTTCAAATAAAAGTGAGAAACTTTGAGTGGTACGGACACATCATGCCTTCGATTGAGGTAGGGTTAACTTGTACACATCACAAATGACCCATAGATCGTTGTGATAAAGTATCAACATAATACGAATATATTTGGTTGGTTTTCTGTATGCTAGTTTTTTTACATAAAATAGTATCCATTTTAAACAAAATAAAGATACTTTGAGTGTTATCGCCCACACCATGCCTCGGATTGAGGTGGGGTTGACTCTTACACATCACAAATGACCCATGGATCATTTTCCTAAAGTATCAACAAAATATGAATGTGTTTGGTTAGTTTTCCATATTTCGGTTGTTGTTTTCACTTAAAATGTTGTCCATTTAAAATAAAAGTGAGACACTTTGAGTGGTACCGGCCACACCGTGCCTCATATTGAGGTGGGGTTGACTTTTACATGTCACAAATGACCCATGGATCATTGTTCTAAAGTATAAACCCAATAAGAATCTGTTTGGAGAGTGTTCTGTATGTTAGTTGTTGTTTTCACTTAAAATATTGTCCATTTCAAATAAAGGTGATACAATTTGAGTGGTACATATCATAACATGCCTCATATTGAGGCGGGGTTGACTCGTACACATCAAAAATGACCCATGGATTGTTTTCCTAAAGTATCAACAGAATCTGAATGAGTTTGGTCAGTTTTCTATATGTCTGTTGTTGTTTTCACTTAAAATTTTGTCCATTTCAAATAAAAGTCAGACACTTTGAGTGGTACCGGCCATACCCTACCTTGGAATGAAATGTGGTTGACTCTTACACATCACAAATGGCCCATGGATCGTTGTTCTAAATTATCAACACAATTCGAATGTGTTTGTTCAGTTTTTTGTATACCCGTTCTTGCTTTCACTTAAAATGGTGTCCATTTCAAATAAAACTAAGACACTTTGAGTGGTACCGGCCACACTGCGCCTCAAATTGAGGTGGGGTTGACTTGTACATGTCAAAAATGACCCATGGATTTTTTTTCTAAAGTATCAACACAATCTGAATCTATTTGGTCATTTTTTTCATATGTTAGTTGTTTTTACTTAAAAGAGTATCCATTTTAAACAAAAGAAATACACTTTGAGTGGTACTAGACACACCATGACTTAGATTGAGGTGAGGTTGACTTTTACATGTCACAAATAACCCATGGATCCTTTTAATAAAGTATCAACAAAATATGAATGCGTTTGGTTAGTTTTCCATATGCCAGTTGTTGTTTTCACTTAAAATATTGTCCATTACAAATAAAAGTGAGACACTTTGAGTGGTACCGGCCACACTGTGCCTCAGATTGAGGCAGGGTTGAGTCATACATGTCAAAAATGACCCATGGATCATTTTTCTAAAGTATCAACACAATCCAAATGTATTTGGTTGGTTTTCCGTATGCCAGTTGTTGTTTTCACTTAAAATGTTGTTCATTTCAAATAAAAGTGAGACACTTTGAGTGGTACCGGCCACACTGTGTCTAATATTAAGGTGGGGTTGACTCGTACACATAAAAAATTTCCCATGGATCGTTTTGATAAAGTATCAACACAATCTGAATATGTTTGGTCAGTTTTTTGTATGCCGGTTGTTTTTACTTAGAAGATTATCCATTTTAAACAAAAGAAAGACACTTTGAGTGGTACTGGCCACACCGTGCCTCGGATTGAGGTGGGGTTGACTCGTACACATCAAAAATGACTCATGGATACTTTTCCTAAAGTATCAATATAATCCAAATGTGTTTGGTTATCTTTCCGTATGCCAGTTGTTATTGTCACTTAAAATGTTGTCCATTTCAAATAAAAGTGAGACACTTTGAGTGGTACCAGCCACACTATGCCTCATATTGAGTTTGGATTGACTTGTACATGTCACAAATGAACCATGGATCATTTTTATAAAGTATCAACACAATATGAATGCGTTTGTTTAGTTTTTTGTATGCTAGTTGTTGTTTTTAATTAAAATGTTGTCCATTTCAAATAAAAGTGAGACACTTTTAGAGGTACCAGCCACACCGTTCCTCGGATTGAGGCAAGGTTGACTCATACACGTCAAAAATGACCCATGGATCCTTTTCCTAAAGTATCAGTAGAATCTAAATGCATTTGGTCATTTTTCCGTATGCCAGTTGTTGTTTTAACTTAAAATGTTGTCCATTTCAAATAAAAGTGAGACACTTCTAGTGATACTTGTCACACTATGCCTCGGATTGAGGCGGGGTTGACTCGTACACGTCAAAAATTACCCATGGATCCTTTTCCTAATGTATCAAAAGAATCCGAATCTGTTTGGTCAGTTTTCTATATGACAGTTATTGTTTTCACTTAAAATGTTGTCCATTTCAAATAAAAGTGAGACACTTTGAGTGGTACCAACCACACCATGCCTCGGATTGAGGTGGGGTTGACTCGTACACGTCAAAAATGACCCATGGATCCTTCACCTAAAGTATTAATAGAATCTGAATGCGTTTGTTAGGGTTTCCATATGTCAGTTGTTGTTTTCACTTAAAATGTTGTCCACTTCAAATAAAAGTGAGACACTTCGATTGATACCTATCACACCATGCCTTGAATTAAGGCAAGGTTGACTTTTACATGTCAAAAATGACTCATGGATCCTTTTCCTAAATTATCAACTAAATATGTATGTGTTTGGTCGGTTTTCTGTATGCCAATTGTTGTTTTCACTTAAAATGTTGTCCATTTCAAATAAAAGTGAGACACTTCGTGTGATACCTATCACACCATGCCTCAGATTGAGGCGGGGTTAACTCGTACACATCAAAAATGACCCATGGATCATTTTCCTAAAGTATCAACAGAATTTGAATGTGTTTGGTCGGTTTTCTGTATGCATGTTGTTGTTTTCACTTAAAATGTTGTCCATTTAAAATAAAATTGAGACACTTTGAGTGGTACCGGCCACACTGTGCCTCAGATTGAGGAAGGATTGACTCATACATGTCAAACATGACCCATGGATCATTGTGATAAATTAGAAACACAATCCCAATCTGTTTGGTCGGTTTTTCATATGTTAGTTGTTTTTTCACTTAAAATGTTTTCCATTTCAAATAAAAGTGAGACACTTTGAGATGGACAATTAGATGCAGCATGCATGTGAAAAATGATGGAGGAAATGTTTTCTCCAACTCACACAAAATTAATAGTGCATATGTCAACATTTTTTGCAAGAACGACTTGGACAACTTCTTAGCACAATGATCTCTAAACAAATGGCACAACCGAATAACAGTCACCCTTACATTATTGGACAAAAGATGACGGATTTCTATTAGAATCAACTCATGAAAAATAAATTTATAATAACGAGTCTTCAAATATTTTATATTAAACTCTCTTCCATTGACCCATTTATATATGTTTCTTGAATATCCATCAAGAACTCTAATAGTCTCTAATACTTCCAGAATTTTTTTTTCCCGTAGGTGTCATCACATAAGAAGAAAGAATCGTCGATGTCCCATAAAACTAAAACTATAGCGATGTTTCAGTCTTCTAGATTGTGTATTCTTTATAAAAATAGGACATGACAGTTTTCCCATCGTGCTCCATCCAGATATCATTGAATAATCCAGAAAATCATTGATCGTCCACATAAGAGTAGCACGCATCTGATATATGTCTTTAAAATATGCATCGTATGTGCGCACACCCACATCCCAAAAAAGTTTCAACTCTTTTATTAAAGGTTGTATGTATACGTCAATATCAAATTAGGGATCATAAGGGCAAGATATGAGTATACTCAGGTAAGTGAAAGGTTTTTTCATAGACAACCATGGGGGAAGATTATAAATGTGTATAAAAACTGGCCATGTGTGGTGCGAAGTAAGCATCTGCCAAAATAGATTAAAACCATCACATGAAAGACCCAACCTCACTTTATGTATGTCAGCTGTAAAATCAGGATATCGAGCATCAAATTTTTACCATGAAAATCCATCTATAGGGTGAACCAACTCATCATTAGTCTTCTTTATCTCGGTATCAGGCCATCTCATTTGTATTGATATTTCATCAGTCATAAAATGATTCTGGAGTCTGGGGATCAATAGAAATTGCCACATTACTTTCTGTGGCACGCGGGATGGTGTTCTATCAGATTTTGACTTCCAGCATGATGTTCCACATTTTATACAATAATTTCATTTAGCGGTTTCCTCCGAGAATAAACTGCAATCTTTCAGGCAAGCATGAATATTGTTTCTTGAAAATACAAGTTCCTCAAATAACTACCCTACCATATAGTGTTTTGAGATAATATCTGCATCATTTGGAAGTAAATCCTTCAAGAAGGTAAGAATGTAATTGACTGCTATATTAGAAATACCATACATAGTTTTCCCATTAATCAATCAGATTAAAAATTTCAACTTTTTAATTTTATCGCATTGTCAATATACTATAGTTGTGGCTGCATCATTAAATTTTTTTCACCCTTACAACATCATCATTTTAATTAGATGCATCATGTGTGCTCATATCGAAGTCTTCTTATGTTGAAATCCTTTATTTTTCATGATGATAAATAAATTGAAACCGGTCATATAACAAATTCTCCACTCCAATCCTCTCATTTGAATCATCATCAATTTGAGATTTCATTTTCACCCCATTGTGATACCACACATAGTAGTTTTCTTGAAAACCATATTTTGTTAGGTGGTAGCTAACTTCTTCACGAATCAACCAAGGTCTTACAACATAATTGGAACATGGTCTGTATATGCGACCACTATCTAAATCATTGTGAAATGAAAAATCTAATAAACTCTCCAAATTGTTTTGAAAATCACTTGAGATCCAATCAGTTTCATACATCCAACTTATATCCATTTTTTTAAAAAATAATTGTTATAAGTCATTTCTTCAAAATCAATTCAATAATATTGAAGTTTCATCGAAAATATATTTAAGTAAACAAGAATTGTTTACTTTATATGAAACCATAACTGACACAGTACTCTATATGAGAATCATAATATAAAAGATAAAAAAATACTATATTTATAACAAAATATCTTTGAAGAACTATACATGAGTGTACAAGATCATGTACACTTGTGGAGGAGAATTATTTAGGAGTTGACTAAATTTTAGATCGAAGAAATTTTATATTTTAGTAGATAATTTGAGTGATCATATACATTTCCCAAGGGGGAGGGAGTGTCCAGGGGGTGCAGGGTGTCCAGGGGTGGTGGGGCTATCAAGGGGGGTTAGAGGTATCCAGGGGGTGGGGGCTGTCAAGGGGGGTTGAGGTGTCCAGGTGGGTGGGTTGTCCACGGGGGTGGTCGGGCTGTCTAAGGGGGGTAGGGGTGTCCAGGGGGTGGGCGGGCTATCCAAGGGGGTGAGCGGGGTGTCCAGTGGGTGGGTGAGGCTGTCCAGGGGGGTACAGTGTGTCTAGGGGGGTGGGAAGGCTATCCATGGGGGTGGTGGGGCTGTCTAGGGGGTACGGGGTGTCCAGGGGGTGGGTGGGCTATCCAGGGGGTGGTCAGGCTGTCCACGGGGGGGTGGTAGGGCTGTCCACGGGGGTGGTGGGGTTGTCCAGTGGGGTTCGGGTGTCAAGGGGGTGGGGGGGCTTTCCAGGGGTGGGGTGTCTGGGGGGTATGGGGGTGTCTAGGGGTGGTGGGTGGGTGTCCAGGAGGTGGGCGGGCTATCCACGAGGCTGGGGGCTGTCCAAGGGGGTACAGGCTATCTAGGGGTGGGCAGGCTGTCCACGGGGGTGGTGGGGCTGTCCAGGGGGGTTGGGGTTGTCCAGGGGGTGGGGGTTGTCCATGGGGTATGAGGTGTTCAGTGGGTGGTTGGGCTTCCCAGGGGGTGGCGGGGGTGTCGGGGCTATCCAGGGGTGGTGGGGGTGGCGGGGCTATCCAGGGGGTACGGGGTGTCCAGGGGGTGGGCAGGTTGTCCACGGTGGTGGCGGAGCTGTCCAGCGGGGTCGGTGGTGTCCAGGGGGTGGGGGTCTTTCCATGGGTGGGGGGTTTTCCAGGAGGTATGAGGTGTTCAGGGGGGTGGGCGGGCTGTCCAGGGGGGGTGGCAGGGCTATCCAGGGGGTACGGGGGTGTCCAGGGGGGTGTGGGCGGGTTGTCCATGGGGGTGGGGGATGTCCACGGGGGAGGGGGGTGTCCAGGGGATGGTTGAGGCTGTCCAGGGGTACGGGGTGGGTGGGCGGGCAGTCCATGGGGATGGTGGGGCTTTCCAGGGGGTACGAGGTGTCTAGGGGGTGGGCGGGCTGTCCATAGGGGTGGGGTCTATCCAGGGGGGGTACGGGGTGTCCAAGGGGTGGGCGGGCTATCCACGAGGGTGGCGGGGCTGTCTAGGGGGGTCCAGGGGGCTTTCCAAGGGTGGGGTGTCCAGGGGGTATGATCTGTCAAGGACAACCCACACCCACCCCCCCTTGGACACCCCCCCCCACTGGACAGCCCCCCCTCCTTGGACAACCCATACCCCTCCCCCACCTAGATACCCACCCCCCCAGGATAGCCCACCCCCTCCCTGGACACCCCCCACACCCTCCCTCTACTGCAGCCCCCCCCCCCATTTGGACAGCCCACCCCCACCCCCCACCTAGACATCCCCCCACCTAAACACCCCCCCCCCCCCCACACCTGGATAGCCCACCCTCCTCCCTTGACACCCCACACCCCCCTCCCCCACCTAGACACCCCACCCTGATCCCCCCGGATAGCCCACACCCCTCCTTGGGGCAGCCCATACACCACTCCCCACACCCCTATAGCCCCCCTAGAGCCGCTCTACTCCCCTGGACAACCCACCCCCCACCTGGATAGCCCCCAACACCTAGAAATCCCCCTACCCCTCCTGTAGCCCCCCTTACGGTTTTTTTATTTGAAATCATTTTATTCATTAATAAATCCAAACTATCATGCATTATCCATTTCACTATACAAAAAACATAAAACCCCACTAAACATAATACATAAAACCCAACTAAATAAAAAACATAAAACAAACATAAAACAAACATAAAACATACCATTTACCCCACTAAACAAAAACCAAAAACAAACCCTTTACCCCTACACTAAACAAACTCCACTAAACATACCATTTAGGATGTATGAAGTGTAGAAAAAAAATAAATCAAAGGGTTCTGTGACTAATTTTAATTTATCCGAACATCAAACATAAAATAAAAAGGGGAATAACACTATAACTAAGGTAACACTTACTAATTTGAAGTGTAGAAATAAAAATTTGTTTGATTTAAGATGGATCTTCGACTGTAAGGCGTTTCGAGGCTGAGAAGACTTCGGGAGG
This sequence comes from Viscum album, assembly GCA_963277665.1. NCBI lineage: Eukaryota > Viridiplantae > Streptophyta > Magnoliopsida > Santalales > Viscaceae > Viscum > Viscum album. The sequence continues at coordinate 592,832,169 of OY728159.1, read as the reverse complement.
AGGTGTTGGATTAGGTCTGCAGTTGAGCATACTGGGAGCTGGGGTGGTGGGTATTTGGGGGAAAACATTCCTAATAGTTATTAAAAACCATTGGGAAAGACTCTCTTTACCAACGGTTTATTAAAACTGTTGGTATATGTTAGAGGAATTGAAGCTTTCCCGACAGTTCTATCAAAGCGTTGGGAAATATTAACTATTTTAACACATTTTTCAATGGTTTGAGAAAATCGTTGGCTAAGGTGGCTTTTTTTACAGTATACCAACGGTTGATTCAAACCATTGGTATATATCAGTTAGAAAAACTACCATTTTATATAGTTTATATCATATATATCCATTATATATATATTTATAATAGTCCATAATATTTGGAGATAAGAAATGAAATGCACCGTTAAGGGAGACGGTAAGTCGTACGTACGCATGAACGCTACTTTCGTTTCTTTTTAATATTTAAATGAATGAAAAATAAATTATAAGTAGGAATATTAAAATTAAATTATAATATATATGTTATATATGTTACATATGTGCATTAATTCAATCCTTTATATGTTCCATTTATAGTATGAATGAGTCATATCACTTTGAGGGGGCGGTAGTCTGCACTTCCTCAAATGAAATTATCATATTTAAACAACATGAAAAGCATAAAGCCATATTATAAACTATAATTACAGAACCATAGAGATAAAATAAATATCATATATATCATATGTAATTTTATTTCCATCATAATGGACACCATGAGAGGAGGTAGGAGATAATTGAACAATCATCGTTTCGCAAGGTAGTAGTTCGTCGTCCATAGAAACAGTATGTCTATATCCATTAGATGGAGTTGTATGGAAGTGTAGTTCAAAAAAAACTCATGAAAACATCCTATTATATTGTAGATACTGGTTTTTTTATAAAATAATGGAATAAAGAGAGTTTATGGGGTTATAGAATGAAAATAAATTGAAGAACCTTGAGAAAAGAGATTACCTTAAATTGGGTAAATTTTTTTGGATTGAACCAAAAGACTTTCTTGAATTGCCTTATGCCTAAGTGAAGTCTTATAGGTAGAATATAGGTATATTGGGAGATTATTTGGGCAGATTTTGGATGAGATAATGGGGATTGAGTAGTGTGAGTAAGGGTTAGAGGCTAAGACCTTTTATAAGAGGGAGGAGGGGCTCTTTAAGAAAGTGTGAAAGTATTTTTTTATTATAAAATGATTTTAGGTTTCAAAAGAACCAAAAATAATTAAAATAAATGATAATATGGATATAATTCTAAATAAAATCATCCAATAAAAATTGGACCAGTTTTGGATAATTTTTAATCCTTCTCTTTTTTATTTAATCGTTTTTTACTCTTAGCGTTTTATCAAGAATTTAACACTTAGAGAATCAAAATAGTTTCCAAAACATCACAAATACCCAATTTAATAGTCAATAATAACATTTTTGACTTATGATAACTATTTGGATGAATGTTAAATTTTTTTGTAATTTTATAATATTTAATAAAATATTATATATTTTAAAATATGAATTTTATCAATTTAGACACTATTCATATCATGACTTTTTAAAAACCCATAACAACTTGATTGATTCAAAACAAATTCACTAATAAAAATATAACATGTAAATATTATCCAAAAAAATCTTGGATGACATCAAAATAATTAAATTTCATTTATTTTAACATTTATAATATCATTTCTTTGAATCCTTTATTAATGAAGCAATCACTACATCATCATTGTGTCATAATTAAATTTATTTATTTGATGTATAAAAATTATAAATAAAATACCATTATGTAGGAAATATTTTAGCTTTCAATTTAATATTTATAGTCTAAGTGATCACTTATATAATCCCATATAAAAAATTGTTTAAATAAAAGATATATGTTTAGGTTATATTTTCCTTAACTTTAAATTAAATGTAATTAAATGCCATTTTCACACACAAGTGGCTCCAAGGGGTCCTAAAATAGACCCAAGGATTCCAATAGTCAGATATATCTCATACAATATTATTAGAACATGTGTTACGGTAATTTAATATTATTATAATATTATTTTTTACCTTTATTTACCAGATTTACCCTTTAATCATGGTAAATAAAATATTTACTGAAGATACTATTCATAATGTCTAAAAATATAAGTTAACTATTTACAAAATTTGGACCTCCTGATTCGAAACATGCAATACATTTTTCTATATTCAAAACACCAAATTTGCAGAAATTAAATTAAAATTAATTCCCGTTGTCAAAACCAAAAAGCGTGTTTTTAAGAAATAATAACTACCAAAAGATCGACATGTGTTAATGTCTAATTAAAAATTGAAATTAATTAAAATGGAAAAAATTGGATTAAATGTTAAAAAAATAATCTAATTAAACTTTAAAACTAATTAAAAAGATAATCTAACCATATAAATAAATCTGATGAAAAGGCATTTTTGACTTAAAATGCAGTATTTTTCACTATTCATTAAAAATAAAATTTACCAGAAAATTAACAAAAATTTACTCAAAGTAAATTTTGATTTCCATATTCTAAATAATAAGTTTATTTTTTCAAATGGATCATATAAAAGTGATAAAAACTAGATTTAAAAAGGTTTTTCCATCAAAAGGCGGTAAAATGACTTTTTAAAAATATTAGAGTTTTTCATGCTTAAAATTAGATTAATTCTTATTTTAAGCTTATAAATATTGTTGAATTTAAGTAAAAAACATTTAACAAACATTTTTAATCATATTGTAGTTAGTTATGTTCATTCCTTCCAATACAATGGCTAGGTGTTAACTACCATTTAAAATAATTATATTATTATATTATTTTTTAGTATAACTCAAAGTTGTGTGCAATGTAATATTTCAAAGAAACTCATTGTTGAATGTTGAGTGTATTATCAGACATATCATCCCCTTTAATGTAAAATTAATATTTAAGCCACAAATATTAATAAATATGAAAATGTCATATTCTTTATTTACCTGGGATGTTACAATAATAAATTTAGATTTATTATAAATCTATAAAAAACCACATTCACTGTTATCTTACCAAATATGACTCACTTATAACATTATACCACCCATTTATTAACTATTATTTATTAATATCACCATCTTAGATGTTAACTATTCTGTTTTTCATATAATATTTAGTTAAGTAGTTATGGTCATTGTATATTCACCATGGTTTAATCATATCTAAAATAATAATCATGACATAATAATCATTTTTATTCATTAAATGCACATTTATAATCATTATTTAAAGGAAGACATGAGAAATGAATCACAACATTTTATAGAGGTGGTAATCCACACATACACATGAAAAACATTATTATTTTACAATATATGGAAAGGTAAGAATGTAGTTGATATATTATATTTATAGAATAGTAATTACTTTATAAATATTATATATATTCATTAATTACACCTTTATAGCCTTCTAAGTAAAATGGTGATGAAAAACGAATTACTCCACTATGTGGAGATTGTAAATTGAACATTAGTACGAGCGATGTTTTCATTTTACATAGGATAGAAATGTCATGAACTAGCCCAGGTCAACTAGACTCGTCACCTAATCTGGCTTGCAACAAGGCCTCAAGTGTGGATCCTTGTAGGCTAGAGACTGTCGACTAGTAATGAGGGCCTAAAAGGATATAGTGGGGAGACCATTCCCTAGGATTAGAGAATAGTAACACAGAAAATTAACTAAACATATACATAACCATAAATATCTGAGTTTTCATAAATAAATAAATAAATAACTGAAATAAATGTAATAAATGTAATGTTTCATACACACTTAAAGATAAATAAAACTGACACTGGTCTCCCACTAGGATGACCACATAAAAAATATAAAATAAATAAAATAAAATACACAAGGATCTACTACTACTCCAATCCAGAACACATACTTGGTCTCCATGAATAATGAATAGTTCCAGCACAAACCAAGGACTCTACACATGCAGCTCTATTAAAACATGAAACATTGGACCTCTGCTCGATCCACCACACCATACCAACCTAAAAGCAGACATAAATTTTACATGTACACTAAGGTGCGCATACAGGGGTGAGAAAAAACTCTCAATAGGCTACCCCCAACGGTAGTACTAACATCTGTTTTTATAACATGTGAATGAAACACATGTAATTTCTATCCTAGCCTAACTTGAATACCAGAATAAAGGATAAAAAATATATAAAAGAAACAAAAAGTGCTAAAAAACATGTAAAATATAAAACCTTAGGTTCTAGAGTGAAACCCTTAGGTAATATACCCTTACTCTCGTCCAAACCAGAGGAATTGTCAAACATATCCCACATAACCACAACATCAAGTGCATCCACCTAGTTAAGAAGGATCTCCAAAGTCCAAAAAATGATAGGAACACATTCCAGGCCCTAGGATTTCATCCCAAGATCCAAAACACTAAAATTCATCTATTAGGAACTAGGACTCAAATGGTATGATATGAATAAGTGGTAATAATTCCCCTTCAACCTCAAGGTAAACTACCATGAAAAAAAATTCTATATAAAATGATGGGTGAATGAACCTATCATCACATTGTAGATCTATCTGAGTAGTCCTGAAACCTATAAACTGGGCCCCAAGATCATCATAGCCTCCATAGTCCACTAACCTTACCCCTAATAGTCGAGCTAAAGTAGTCCCACTCATCCAGATTATCCATTAACTCCCTATCTTCACCTCACATCAACCAACCAGCCAATGAAGTAGAGAAACAAAAACAATCTTAAGGAATATTCTTGGTCTAATAATATACCAAAGTTATCCTCTTAAAAAATACCTAAACAAGAACAACCTCTAACCTCTAATCCATAAATCAGGCACCAATGTTATCTAACAACCACACCCTCCAACCAAAACCATTTAACCAGAACCAACCTTCTCATAGGCTAACAAAACATAGAGCATCAACCACAGTTCCCCAACAGGACACCCTACAAAGGGAATCCTCCAAAAAACCACAACTCAGGCAGAACACCCTACAAGGGGCTCCTATAGAAAAAATAAAACCTTGGGCCAAGCCCAACTAATAGAACCATGGATGGTTCCCTAACTCAAACCCACAGACACCCTCCCAGGAGAGAAACTTCAAGGAACACCTCACCAGAAAGGGAAACCTCAAACAACACCTCACCCAGAAGGGTATCCCTCATAATAGCTCTCTTATACCTATCTTAAACTCTACTTGATAACAACCAATCATAACTGAAATCCAATGAGGTCAAACCACCCATAAGGATCCTACTAGTATCAACCTCAAGTGATAGTACCTAAACCTCAAGCAACCTAACTAAGGATCTAAATCAGGAAGAAAATCGATTCCTCCTCATGGAATCTATCCAAATAACCTCAAGAAAACTCACATTTCATCCTCAAGCTAAGGTGATAAATAAATTCACACCCTCAAATAAGCCTCACAACTCATAACCCAACCCCTGTAAGGATTATACAATAAAATCCTCATAGGAATCCTCTTGAAAAAATTCTAACGGTCAAAAACACCATCAATATGACCTCTAAACACTAAAAGGTCCTCTCCATTGTGATCTACATTGAAAAAACTCATAATAGACTACTCCCGAGTCCAATTATGAATCCTATGCACAAAGACATATAAAAAACCATTTATTCTACAAGTATATGGCATGTACTTCCAAGTACATGGAATGTACTCTTAAAGATACTCCTAGCCATGTACTTCTACATGGTCAGAGAAGACATGGGGCTTGATCATATACTAGTACATGGTTAAGACATAAATAAGGTATGGTCATGTACTACTATACAACCATGTACCCATCACATGAGGTTTCTAACTGAGTACATGTCCACGTGTACATGTCCCACTACACTGGGTTTACCCAGAGTACATAGTGAATACTTCCCAAACTATGAATGCCCATGTACATGGTCACATGGAAAGGTACATGGAAAGTATTACTACATAGTGTGTACTTTAACTAAAAGGTTTTTAGTACCCTAGTTTTGGGGTATGTAACCCTTACTTGATGCTTTTCATAGTTATAATGTGTGAGGGTGAAGGATTGGGGAGTCGGGTGATCTCTAAATAAGTTTTTGGGGATAAAGTAGGTGTGCACGGGCCGCACACGATTTGTATAAATTGTGCGGATATCCTTGGAGAAACCGTACGTAGTTTCAATTTTGAGGTATTAGATTTGATACAGTTTGCGCATGGTTATGGAGACCTTGAAAAGACTCCATGTGAGGGTTTCCTTAAAGCAGTATCTAATGCATAGTTAGCACATGGCTTTTCCAACCATGCACGGGGTTAAAACAAGATCCTAAAAAGTGGATCTAGGTTGACCTTACCTTTAATCCACTCATTTTTTCCCAAAAAATATCTCTAACATAAAATTTTCCTTCTACTAAGGTCAAATAAGGTTCTCCCATCAATTCTTAGGAAATCTTAAGGCTTCCCTTGGTGATTTGAAGTCAGATTCTTGGGTTATGTGATAGTTCTTCATTGTTCTTGATCGATTTCTTAGATCTACTTAGATATACTTCTCCTTTATTCTTTATTTCTTATATCTACACTCGTTATGGGTAGATCTAAGATTTTGGATGCCAAATATGTTGAGATTTGGTCTTTATCATGATAGGATAAGAGATCTAAGGCGGTTTTGGGGAGTTTCAACACGATTGCTAGAGCGTTCTTTGTCTATTGTTGAGTTATGTCAAAACCATTGAGGTAGGTTGATTCTATCTCAACTCCTCTTACTAGAATTGATTGTATTAATTTCAAATTGATTAAATTTAATGTAATTGATTGTTAAATATTAGTTTAATACATGTAATAAATCTTCTTTAGTGATTATTTATTGTTTTTATGGAATTGTGTAATCTAGGTAAATTATTGTGAAAATTGTTTTAGTTTCTTGAATTTAATATGGTAATTTTAAATAATTTATTTTCTATAATTTCTAAATGGTTTGATGGTAAAAAGGGTTATCAATAAAAATGGTGTTTTATTGTAATTTTTGGTCACTGAAATGGTTTTGATGGAAATAGTTTTCAATAAAAAGGGGTTTTTATTGAAAGGTTTTTTTGGAATGATCCTTCGGCATATTGGTGTGTGAGTTCGTATTTAATTTCTCGGTCTTGGTCAAAATATAACCTTGTGCTCAGTTCCAAAGTTCAAATGTCACATAGGATATAATAACCTTGTGAAGACTTGGTAGATCGACATAAAACCGCTCATGAGTATAGAACTGTCATCTCATAGCATGCATGGTTGGTTAAATGAATTTATTAAATATATTGGGTATGATAAAGTAATATTGAGAATTGGTTTTAAATAATTGTTTAGTTATTTTTTGGAAAAATAAATTTTAGGAAAATTGGTTTCAATTTCACTTGTATGCTTGGTTATCAATGGTTTTGGAAACTTGTTTATATTTAGTAATAAATTGTTTTGATAAATTTTTTTATATAAACTATTTTATATAATTATTTCCAACTATTATATACTAGTTGAGTGAGTAGGGAAGTCATTGGGGGAAAACCTACTGAGTGTTATAGGCATCCCTTCTTGGCACTTTGGTGCTTTTGTAGATACTATCTTACGGGACATGGGAAAAGGTAAAGTATCACATATTTTTAGCATCACCTCATGATACTTGGGTAGTTCAATGATTGTGGAGCTTGAAGACTGTGGGGCATGAAGTCTTATGGTATTTTGAGAGTATTTAGTTGTTTATATTCTCTTTAATTTGATACTTATTTGGTAATATGTTGTTTCATAGTTTGGAGTGGATTTGATATAAATAAATTAGTTGTGTTGTCTTTTATTTGTTCATGCATCATATGGAGAGTTGTTTGGTTAATGGTTTTATTCTTAAAGGGTAAATCATCCCACACTTGTATTTTAAACTCTTTGGTATTTATTGATAACATTTGGATTCATGGGGATGTCACTTAAGGCCAAGTAATGAATCATTGTACTCTCAATCCAATGAGAATTAGCGGGTCATTACAAATGGTATCATATTATTTGGTCCTTACCTAACAAATAGTTTTCACTTTCTTGGTCTTGGAGGTAATTAATCATTGTCTATTCTTTGGGTTGTGATCTTATAAAGTATTAGGCTTGTCATGACTTTAAATGTATATCATAAAAGGACATAGCTAACCTGTTTATGTTTAACTTCAAGTTACCAGGTTGTTGGGTACATAAGTGTTTTGGAGACACTTATAGGATATCGGAATCTCATTGTCATGGGTTTATCCAATGAGACAAGCATGTCATGAATTAGAGTAATGAATTCCCACTAGGATTGTATAATTTATTTGGAGTAATGATTTATGATCTTTTGAAAAGGTGTAAATTTTTTAAAAATTTAGAATTTGTTTTCAAATTAAAGATTTTGAAAAGAGGATACTTGGTGTATTTTGAAAACATATTAATTTTTAAAAGAAATAATGGATTTTTTTTAAAATGCTTGAATGTGAAAAAGGTTGTTTTTTGGAAAACAATATTGTGATAATTGATGTGATATAAGTTGAAATTTTAATCAATTAGTTTCTAGAGAGTGAGACTTACCGAGTTTGTTGTTTGTTTAGTTAATGGAACCTGATATGCCTCATAGAAACCAACTAGAAGAAGTTGCGGAAAAAGTGGTTGCACCTAATCCATAGGTGAACCAAGAACCCTTTCAGAGTATCGTTCAGGCATTTCAATCTATGGATATGTGAAACTTAATGGATAATCCATGTCATGTGTATCATTCTATCCAGTTCATGAAACAGAATCCACCCATCTTCTAGGGTGATTCTGAACCCGAAAAGGAGGAGGTGTGGCTGAGTAGGATGAATCGTATCATCAAGTTCATCAGCACACCAGTGAAGCTCAATTTCAATCTGGTGATATATATGCTTAAGGGTCTTTCACGCTTGTGTTGGGAACTAGTGTCACATTCTAAAGAGGATCAAGGCCTTACTTGGGAGGATTTTGAGGAATTATATAATAAACAATTCTATCCGCACACATTCAAGATCCATAGGATGATGAACTTATTTATCCTAGAGTAGTTGAATCTCACTGTTATAGAATATGTGGCTAAATTCATGAATTTAGTATGATTTCCACTAGAAGTTGCAGCGTGTGCATCCCCGAATGCATGCATCTTTGAATTAGGTATAAGGAAGGAAATTTGATTGAAGATTACGATGCTATGTATTAATGATTGTACAAAGATAGTGAATAGAGGGGTGGTGGCTGAGTGAGGCATCTTATTAGCTATGGGAGTAGGAAGTATGATTATCCCTACTAGAAATGGTGGAAATTCCAATGCTGGGAGGAAGAGAAAGAGAGACACATATTTCCAAGGTGGGAGTGGGAATCTGAATATGATAGATGGATTAGTAAATCTTCCTCCATGACCAAAGATCCAAGCAGGATGCAACCATTGTGGGTCCTTTCACCACATAAAGCATGAATTTACAGCACCACCAAGATCAATCCATAACTATAATAAGATGGGACATCTTAAGTGCTTTTCTCGCAGTACTCTGAGGTCAGGTACTTGAAACACTTCTCAGGTGTCGCAAGCATCGTATGCTTCAAAAGGACGAGGACAACAAACTCAGAATCATCAGCAAAGTAGATATATCCATGGAGATTATCGAAATACCAAGAATCCTCATCAAGGACAATATCAGCAAGGAATTAAAGAGTAGAGTGCAGCGAAGAAGCAATTGTATAGATCTAGAAATATGATTTTGGATGATTAGGTTGGACCATCTACAGTGAGAGGTATGATTATTTTGAATTCTACCTTTGTGAAAGTACTGTTTGATACCAGTGCATCACATTCCTTTATTTATTCTCATGTTGTTGACCTGATATGTTTAAAACCTGAAATGATACCCTCTTTGAAAAAACTAAAAACTCCTCTCAGTCAAAGATAATGTCAAGCCTTTGTGTGTAGAGAATATGCTATAACTATTGAAAGAGATGAACTAAAGTGGGACTTACAGATGTTAGAGATGGATTTCTATGATGTAATACTCAGTATGGATTGGTTAACAATGTTCAAGACTCACATAGGCTATTATAGAAGAACGATTAGTTTCACAACTGAGGATGGAGTCATGTATCTCTTCAGAGGAGAGAAGGTTGTGAAGAATGCTGCAATGAGATTGTTGGCACTAGTGGTGGGAACGATATCTTACCAATTGGCGGTGTTGAATTTGGCATCTATGGAATAGATCTAGGATATTAGTTTTCCATTATTGGTGGATCAATTTCCAGATGTCTTTCCTAAGAACTTCTCAAGGTTACCACCTATAAGGAAAGTTTATTTTACAATTGATCCCCTTCTAGGGACTATTATTATTTCCCTTTCATCTTTTAGGATGACACTAATAGAGTTAAGGTAATTGAAAGTGAATTTGGAGGATCTAGAAAGTAAGAGTTTCATTCGGCCAAGTACATCTTCGTGGGAAGCATCGGCCTTGTTCATGAAGAAAGTATATGGAACTCTTTTGTTGTGCATCGATTATTGTAAGCTTAACCAAGTTACGATAAAGAATCAATATCCACTTCCACACATTGATGATCTATTTGACCAATTTAGGGGAGATCAGTGGTTCTCTAAAATTGACTTGTGATCAGGATATGATCAATTGCAAGTTCGAAAAGAAGATATTCTGAAGAAAGATTTTAGAAGAATATACGACCGCAAAAAATACGTAGTCATTCCTTTTAGTCTTACTAATTCACCAGCGGTCTTTATGGATTTGATGAATTTGATATTTCAGAGATATCTGGATTCTTTTGTTTTGGTGTTTGCCGATGATATATTGGTGTATTCAAGGACATGGTATGAGCATGAGAAACACTTTGGGACAGTGTTGGGAATCTTGAGAGACCATTGTTTGTATTCCAAATTGTCTAAGTTTGACTTTTTGATACAAGAGGTATGCTTTATCATCCATGTAATTTCTGTAAAAGGTGTTTCATTGGATCCAGAGAAGATAGAAGTTGTTATGTCATGGAAACCACCAAAGAATGTCTTTGAGATATGAAGTTTTCTTGGTCTAGCTGGTTGTTACTGACGCTTTATGTGTGACTTCTCACATCTATCCTCTCCAACGACAGATTTGACAAAGACGAATGCTCTATTCTAATGGAAAAAGAAATGATAAAAGTATTTCCAGGAGCTGAAAGTTTGTCTTACTTTGACACCTATCCTGATTTTTCCATAATTTGGATGGGGATATGTGGTGTATTGTGATGCTTAAGGATTGGGGTTGGGTTATATTCTTTTGAAAGGATACCATGTTGTGTCTTATGGTTCAAGGTATTTGAGAGTGCATGAGAATAATTACCCAACACATGATTTGGATCTAGCTACAGTAATCCATGCTTTGAAGACATGGTGTCATTATCTCTTTGGTGATAAATTCACTATGTTCACAGATCATCAAATCTTGAAACACATTTTCTCATAGCGAGATTTAAATCTGAGTAAAAAAAGATGGATGAGGTATCTCTAGATGTTTGACTTTGACTTGATGTATACACCAAGAAAAGGGAATTCAATGGAAGATGAATTGATCAAAAATTCAGATGCTCAGTGGGTGAAAGAAGCTTCATATGAATGGAATTTGACATCATTCCTAGTAGACATGCATGTAGAATGTGACGAATGAGATGATGTTGCAATTTTCTTTTCAACTACACTTCTTCTTGATTTGGTAAATATGGTCTATGAGGCACAAACATCTGATGCAGAATTCCTGGTTATGAGTTCAAAAGTCAATGGTGGGGAGACCATTGAGGGCTAGAAATTTAATGGGAGTTCATTTTTTGTGTTTCAGAGATCATAGGGTTGTACCTATGGGTTTTTAGGAACAAATTATTCATGCTTACTACCATTCAAGATGGTATGTACACCTAGGTACACAGAAGATGTAAAAGGCATTAAAGGCATAGTTTTGGTGGAGCAGCATGAAAAGGAAGGTGGTCGAGTCTGTCTTGTGGTGCTTAACTTTTCAGCAAGTTAAATAATACCATCAATGACTGGTAGGTATGTTTCAATCTTTACCCATCCTAGTGTAAAAACGGGATCAGATAGCGATGGATTTTGTTACAGGTCTCCCAAGAATGGTTTGGAAACATGATTCTATATTGGTGATGGTGAATCGTCTTACCAAGTCGGACCATTTCATCCCAATTTGTTAAACTCATATAGTGGAGGATCTTTCCAAAATCTATATTAAATAATTGGTAAAGAGTCATGGCATACCAGTGTTAATAGTGTTAGAAAGAGATCTGAGGTTCACATCTTGTTTCTAGAAATCCTTATAGAAATCCTTGGGAACTCAGTTGAATATGAGTATAGCGTATCATATTTAGATGGATGGTCAATCTGAAAGGATGACATAGATATTGGAAGACATTTTGTGGGATTTTGTAATGGATTTTGGTGGCTTGTGGGAAGAGCACATACCTTAGTGAGTTTATCATATAATAACAGCTATCAGGCCTCAATACATATGGCTCTGTTTGAAGCATTATATGGGCACCCTTTTCATTCTCCACTGTGTTGGGTGGAAATAGGTGAAACTTTACTAGTTGGGCCAAGCCTTTTCCAAGAAACAATGGAGAAGATTCAAATAATAAGAAAGAAGATGGAGATGGATTAGAGTCATGATAAATATTATAAAGACCAATTTCGATGGTCATTGTCATTTTATGTGAGTGATCATGTGTTCTTGAGGATCTCTCCAGTACTTGAACATCATCATTTTGGGAAGTAGGGAAATTTATCTCCTCGATACATTGGCCCTTTAGAGATACTAGAATAGGTGGGAGAGGTGGAATATTAGTTGAAATTTCCACCATGGTTCAGTTCAATGCATAAAGTGTTCAACATATCTCAGATGAAAAAGTATCAGCCTGATCCTGACCATCTGATCAGATGGGATCACATTGACCTAGAGATGAATAATTAGTTGGTACATATCCTAGTGTAGATTGTGGATAGGAAAGATAAATTCTTTTATGGAAAAAGAATCAGTCTCATGTGGGTTTTATGGAAACATGTTCAGATTAAAGAAGATACTTGGGAACGTGAGAAAGAAATGAAACAGCAATGGCCAGAACTCTTTCAAGGCAATGATGGTTTTCTACTTTCCAAGGATGTAAAGACCAATGGTGGGTAGAATATAGTACCTCATGTTTTTGTTATATAACCCTTAATTTATTATTTTCATAGTAAAAAAGTGTAAGGTTGAAGTATGAGAGATTTGGGTGAACTCTAAATAAATTTTTGGGGATAAAGTAGGTGTGCACGGGCTGCGCATGGTTTGTCTAAACCTTGTGGATACCCAAGGAAAAACTATTCGTAGTTACAGTTTTGAAGCAGTATATTTGACATGGTTTGATCATGGTTAGGGAGACCGTGCAAATATGTTGTGAGATTTTTTCCTTAAGGTAGTAGCTAACGCACATTTAGAGCATATTGTTTCTATCCATGCGAGTTAACCATGCGTGGGGTTAAAACAAAATCATAAAAAAGTGGATTTGGTCATCCTTGCCTTTAATATACTCTTTTTTTCCTCAAACCAGCTCTAACTTAGGATTTGTTTTCTTCTAAATCCAAATTAGCTTTTCCCATCAATCCGGAGGCAATCTGAAGGCTTTCCTTGGTGATTTAAAGCTGGATTCTTGAGGTATGTGATCGTTCTTCAACATTTGTGATCAGTTTCTTAGATCTACTTATCCTCTATTCTCCATTTCTTATATCTACAACCATTATGGGTAGATATAAGATTTTGGATTCTAAATATGTTGATATTTTGTCTTTATCATGAAAGGATAAAAGATCTAAGGTGTTTTTGGGGAGTTTCAACCTGTTTTCTAGAGCATTCTTCATCCATTGTCGAGTTTCGTCAAAACCATTAAAGTTGGTGGATTTTATTTCAACTCCTCTTTCTAGAATTGATTGGTTTAGTTTAAAATTTATTAAATTTAATGGAATTTATTGTGAAATCGTGTTTCAATGCATGGAATAAATCTTCTTTAGTGATGATTTATCGTTTTTGTGGAATTGGGTAATCTTGGTGAATTTTTGTGCAAATTGTTTTATTTACTTGAATTTAAAATTGTAATTTTAAATTATGGATTTTATGGAATTTTTAAATGGTTTGATGGTAAAAGGGTTTTCAATAAAAATGGTGTTTTATTGAAATAATTGGGCATTGAAATGGTTTTGATGGAAATGGTTTTCAATAAAATTGTGTTTTTAGTGAAAGGTTTTTTTTTTTGCATGATCCTTGGGCGTATTGGTGTGTGAGTTCATATTTCATTTCGGGGGCTTGGATGAAATATGAAATTATGGTCAGTGCCAAAGATTAAATGGCACACAAGATATAATTACCTTGTGACAACTTGGTATATCTACGTGAAACCACTCATGAGTATGGAACTATCATCGTGTATCATGCATGGTTGGTTGTGTGGATTTGTGGAATGGATTGGGTATTCCAAAGGAATATTGAGAAATGTTTTTAATGCTTTGTTTAGTTACTATTCTTGAAAAATAACTTGCTAGAAAATTGGGTTCAATATCACTTGTATACTTGGTTATCTATGTTTTTGGAAACTTCTTTATATTTAGTTATAAACTATTTTGAGAAATTGTTTTATATAAACTATTTTATATAATTGTTTCTAACTTTTCTATCCTAGTGGCATGAGTGGTTAAGTCAATGGGGAAAACCTAATGAGTGTTATACTCACCCCTTCTTGGCACTTTGGCACTTTTTCAGATGATATCTTTTGGGTCATGGGTAAAGGTAAAGTATCACATGTTCTTAGCACCACCTTATGATACTTAGATTGTTCAGTGACTGTAGAGATTAGAGCTAGTGGAGCATGGATAATTGTGGTCTTGTTACAGACTTTTGTTGTTTATCTATTGTTTACATTGATACATATTTGTTGTTTCGTTATTTCACAATTTAGAGTGACTTTGATATAAATAAATTAGTTGTGTTTTCTTTCATTTGTTCATGCATCGTATTGGGAATTGTTTGGTTAATGGTTTTATTCTTAAAGGTTAAATCATCCCCCACTTGTATTTTAAATCCTTCATCATTTACTCCCAACCTTTGTTATATTGGGGATATTGCTTAAGGCCAAGTAATGACTCACTGTACTCTCAAGACAATGAGAATTAGCGCGTCATTACAAGGTGTGTACTTATAAAAGCTTCATCTAACCCAAATAAGAATAATACACGATGTTTTTTCATCAAACCACATATTGTGTGATCGGGATTTCCTAAATATAAATCCCTCTGATTGACTCAAAACCCCACAATTCTCCTAAAAACCTCCAGATCGACCCTATAAGGGTCCCCAAAAATCCAAAAAAAATTAAATCTTAAAAACAAGTATTCTATGAGTATTTATGGTGAAAAAATTTAAAATTTTCTACCTTCAGGAAAAAACTGTTGAACCTTTGATCTGATTCATGGTCTTCAGCACCCGCACGCCGATCTAGTGCGACCCGAGATCCGCGGTGGCACCTCCTTCTCCCTCTACCCCTATTATCTCTCTCTCCTTTCCCTCTACTCTCTATTGGATGAAAGAATCACCAAGGTGGTGATTGTGACACACCAAGTTAAGAAAATAAAAAAATAATAAAAGTATAAAATAAAGAAAAAAACAAAGAAAACTAAAATGACAAGATAAAAGAAAAGGGGACCCAACCCAGACTTGGTACATAAAATCAGATTATGCCCCAACTAGGAAAAACCCCACATTATAGACTCAACTGAAAAGTCGTAATTCATATCTGACACTCTGAATAGAATATATCGTCGAATGAACATGCATGAATAAATATTATTTAATTAATGAAATATTAAATATTTGGTTAAAATTCAAATGACTCAGAATTCAACAAAACTCCTTTAATAGGGTAAACACCCTATTATGGGACCAAATGAGTGTTCAAAAAAATTATTTGAGATCTACTTATAAGATAAACTACCATTTTTTTCCTCAAAATCCATGTGAGAGAAAGAAATTCAAATTTCTTTGGTTTTACTTAAACTGTCATGACGTGGTTCATGATAAGGAAGGAGGTGTAAATGGTTTCTAAATAATCATAATAACATATCATTATATTTTTGATACTTTAGTCATTATTTTATTATGTATAAAATAAACTTATAGGAATTAGAAGAAGAAATAAACTTTTAAAGAGTCAAGTTAGATGATTATCTCTTCTTTGAGAGGACTCCTTTGGCTTACACATTAATCCTTATTTGAATGGTCATAGAGTAATACCAGGAGCTCAAGAATGAATTTGAGGAATATAATAATTATTTTGGGGAATTTATTTTCCATACTATAGGGCTCAAAATTTTTGAATAAGGTAGAAGAGGATATTCCCTTTTATAACTAAGAGGAGGGGCACACATTGAATTATTTAAAATATTTCAATAATATAAAATCATTTTCTTGTGAAATTCTCACCAAATTTTCATCGATTAAAATATTAAAAGGTTAAGTTATAAATAAAACCAAAAAATGATGTTTAGGAGAGTTATTTTTATTATCTTGAAGCCTTATGTCATTATTTTCAACCCTTATTTTACCCTTAATCGGGGTGATAAATATTTTCCATGGTTACTATTCCTTATGGAAAAACATTTAGTTGAACATATTACCTAATATTAATTATTATAATTAAAAATATGGAACCCATTTTACATGATTAAACTCTTATAAGTTTCAAAATTTTATTTTAATATAAGTTCAAAAAATACAACAAAACCCATTTTTAGAAAAATGTTTGTTTGAAGAAAAAATATGATTTTATATCAAAATAAGGAATAATAATAATTTAAATGGAATTAATTGGATTATTTTAAATAAAATGAGACTTTTTTACCTTTAAAACCAAACCAAAACCTAAATTAACCTTGTAAATAATTTATTAAAAGTGAAGAACTAAAAAAAATTATTTGAACAAAAACATTACTTAGATTTTCAAGAAGTTAAGAATATATTTCTAAGTTAAACATTATATATTTAAATGAATTTTATTAATTATTAAGTATATATTAGTTCTATAAAAAATATTTCATAAAATTTCAAGATTTTATTATATCATTATAATATCATAAAAGTGACAGTTTTTGTAAAATCGATAATTTTTACTATTCACCTAAAAATCAATTATTTCATAAAAATCCTAAAATTTTACCCTAATAAGATAATATTGAAATAATAATTTAAAAAATAAACATAATTTTTTAAAATATAATTTCAAAAAAAATATGAAATTAATTCTAATTATCCACACATAAAACACCTAAAATCCTTTTTATGAAGAACGTATTCTTATTTATAATTATACTTTGCATAGTAACAACAATTAGATAAATGTAACTTTTTTTGAATTAATTATTTATATTAATTAAATAATTTAAACTTATATTACATAATTTATTTATTTCTATTCATATCCAACAACATAATTTATATGTTTTAACAATCATACTTAAATAATATTATTTCTCATTTAATTTAAGCTCAGGGTTACATGTGGTGCTCACTATCAAATGTAGTATTCATTGAAAGGAAACTAAAATATATGGGTCTTATACTCACACCCTCACTTATATGAACTCCATGATCACCTTATATTTACCATGATCTACCCAAATCACTTCTAATCATCCTTATCTATATCCTAGAGCTTTTAGTCTTCTAAAAAGACCAATCTAAGAGGGATTAAGGTGCTTATCAAGGGTGGTTATCCAAGGTGGGGATATTTTTTCTAACCAAGTTCTTTTTGTGTTTATTTCTTCTTAAAAATTATCCAAATATTATATAAACTCCTTAAAATAAAGAAATAAGTATTTTTATCTCACTCAAATGGTATTATTATAATGGAATAGTCATTATCAACCTTATTTTCATCCATTGAAAAATTAAAATGTTGTTTGTGTGAACGTGTATAATACTTCCTCCATTAATAAAATATTTTGTTTTTCATTACCACATAACATGAATTATTATAAATATATATTCAATGAATAATTATGATTTTTATAACTTCATTATTATTCTCAAAAGAAATATCGTTATCTATCATCTTTCACTTCCATCAATTAGAAAGTGAAAACATCCCTCATGTGTATGTGTAGACTAACTCCTCCATGAATGATATGTTTCATTTTTCATCACCACCTTAAATTAAAGGTTATAAATGTGTATTTAATGAATATATATTATTCTTATGACATAATTAATATTTTATAATGATTATTCAACCATTTCATGGCCCCTTTTAACCTTGTCAATGCACCAAATCTGTTTTGGATTGAACAATCCCAAAACATCAATTGTGAACTTAACCAATTTAGTAATTAAATAAAACATGATACCAAATGATATAAAATGGAAAATAAAAAATAAATAAAAATGGATAAATTTTTAAATTATGTAAATAAGTAAAATATATTTATTATTCTAGATTGTAAAAGGTATGTAGGGTGAGTCGAGACTCGAGGTAAGGGATTTCTCATGTCTATTTTATTTCTTTGTGACTTACCCCATTTTCACTACATGTTTTATTTTGAGTTTTTTATAAAACATCATATGGTTTAATTTTATCATAAATTTTCTAAGATTTAGGTGGTTTTAAAATCCATTTCACATTCTCTCCTTCAATTTCCTTACAATTCAAAAGATACCAATGTCATAAGGTGTTTTTATTTAATACTCTATTTTAAATGTTTTGAAGTTTTAAATTTGACTATTTTCCTCCAAATCAATATTATTTTAATACTTTTCTTCTATACACTTTAATGATTTATTAAATTAATTTTTTTTATCTTTAACTTGATTTAAAAATGCTAAAAAAGTAATATTTTTAATGTTTTCCACATGGTTCATTTTTTATTTCTTTATATAAGTGTGAAAGAGAGATAAATGTATTCTACTAGAGAGAACGTGCATATCAAGTTTCCTTTTTTCATTTATTCTACATCTACTATTATGCTTGATGTTCCAGTGAAAAACTTTCCCCATGATCTAAGAAATTTCACTTGGATGACTTATGTTGCTGTAGGGTTCAGGTTCCACTGGGGTTCAAAGAAAAATGTTCGAACTCCCAAATGAACACTCATCCAGTAAGTCCATTGAATGTTTTTATAGGTCATTAGGATGTAGCTCTAGTGAGTTCAGAAGAATTTATCCAAGAAATGGGATGCGGGGTCATCAAAGAGAAGAAAAATTCAAATTCTAGAGATGTTCCTCACACCCTATTTTTTGTAACCAATTTTCAGTAGAGGTTCTAGATTTTTTGATTTCACAACCTATAGACCTATATCCTATATAGCCATATTTTTTTTATGTCCCACCTACTGATGTAGGGTCTGTCTAGGATATATAATTAGCTGCACTTGTTACTCAACCATTTTTTATAGGATTGTCATATGAAAATATGTTGCATTGTGAAGCCTAAAAACCAGAAAAGGGGGTTATTTCATGTTCAAAACAAGGATATATAGCTTAGAAAAACATGAATAAATAAGAGGTAACCATTATGGTATCAAAGGGAGCTATATATCATGGGTTGGATGTGCCATATTTTCAAATGAAATTATAAGGGTTGTTGGAAGAGGATGTGTTGGATCACAAAATGCCTAACCCAAACATGGTAATTATTTTATATTCGGAGGAAGGTGAATTCACCAGACCTATAGGATCTCCAAAGAGTTTTTCATTTGAATAAAGAGATAAATAAGAGGTTTCCCCAAACTTGATCACTCAGTCGACAAAGTCTCCTTGATCTCCCAGACTATTAAATAGGGACCCCACAACTGGCATGCCTTCTATGGGGATAACTTTTAAAAATGGATTTTTTATTTTTTTTTCAAAACGGGATAGAGTTAAGAGTATTTTTAAAAATGGGTCTTAAGATGCGTGAACCCCAATCACGCATATTCCTTCTCTAGGAATCATGGACAGGGTTCACGCATATTGTATGATGTTTATAAAGGATGTGTGCACCCCATTCAAACATCCTACAGAAATGTTAAATAAAAAAATCATCAATACTAAACAAATATTAATAATATTAATTAAATAATCAATAATATAAATGAAATAGTAATAAATATGAACCAAATAATTTTATATATTTATAAATATTAATTATAAAATATTAAGTATAAATTAACAAATATTCAAAAATATTAATAAATATCAATTAAAATAGTAAATATTAAATTAATATTGATAAATTTTAATAATTTTTTTAACAGGTTGAGGGAGAAACCCACTAATTAAGAATATAAATATTAATTAAATAATAATGAATATAAATAAATATTTATTAATTATTAATAAATGTTAGATAAATATTAACTAATGTTAATAATTATTATTAAATATTCATGAATAATAGATATCCATTAAATAATTATTAATAAATATTCACACTTCCTACAGAATTTTTAATTAAAATAAAAATAATCAATATCTGTAAATATCAATTAAATATAAATATATTATTAATTAAAAATAATCAATATGTATGATGGGATTTAAAAACAACTGCGATGTACTTTTGAGGTCTTCTGGAAAGCTCTCCTTCCAGGATGGATCAAAGTGAATGTTGGCGGTGCCTCCAAAGGAAACCCAGGTCCCGCAGGTTGCGGGGCTATTTTTAGAGACCATCTTGGTAAGTTTCATCGATGCTTCTTTGGCATTTGTGGAACCACCTCATCTTTGGAGGCTGATATGATGGGTGTGATTCACACCATGAATTTTCCAAGCAAAAGGGCTAGTGCAATGTTTGGATTGAAAGTGATTCCACCACTGTCATCCATGCTATTTGGGAGGGGATGGTTCATCTCACTTGGCCTTTGACTACCCATTGGATAAGCTTCCTTTCTTTGCTTCAGGAGACCAACCACATTGCCACTCATTCTTTTTGTGAAGCGAACATGGTTGCTGACGATATTTCTAACTTGGGAATCAACCAGGGATTAACTTGGATGGATAACCTGCCTACTGACCATCTCCCTTTTTATGATAAATATTGTAATAAGATTCCTTATTTCAGACTCATGTAATTTTCTTATTCTTTTTTTTAAATAAATTTTGTCTTAGATTTTGTCTGAGGCACTACCTATTAAAAACAATAATCAATATGTATAAAATATCAATAAATATAAATAAATATTAAATAGTCAAAAATATTATTTCCCAAATCATTTCGAGTAGATGTGTCATTGAGTAAAAAGCTATTATTGTGATCCAAAAAGTCTTAGAAAATTATCACTGAAAGAATATGTTCTTTATGTAATCTTCTCCATCTTTACAAACATTGCACCTTAGGAAAACGAACATTCTAATATTCATGAGACATTAATTTGTGGGGAGCCTATGAAAGGATGGACTATAGATAATAGTCTACTTGAAAGGAGTAATACAAAGATTCCAAACAAGATTTTATCAAGAGGTGATTTTCAAAGGCTTGCCTACAGAAGTTATAATAAAGTTTATAGGTAAGGGAACCATGTCTTGTAGGCTCCCAAACTGGATTTTCTTTGATTTTCTTGAATTAAAATTAATAAATGAAATCCCTATAGATATGGGAAGTTGATATATTTGTAGTTAAAAATTTTATGTGATAGTAACACTTGGGTCTTGTATTTTTCTATTAAAATCATCAATTAGTAGAGGGACCAACCACCTATACTTCCAGAATTTCAGATCATAATTTTGATAAAGAATCCATTTAATATAAATCATTACATCTAATTATGTTTTCTTAATGCATGGATTGATAGAAAAGTAGAGATAATACAATTTACTAGAGGCAAGTTTTTAATGATTATCCCTACCTCCTTCAGGGGTTTACAATACAAGTTCCATTATTTCACTCTAAGTCTACATGATTCATACTTTGTCTAGAAAACAATAGGATTTGATTTGAGAAATAATGGTGTCCTCTACCAACTGATCATGATACCACGTGAAATGAGAACTCATGCACTTATCATCAAGGCCAATCCAATTTTATTTCAGGATTAAGATATTAAATGACAAATGAAAGTTTTATTAGAACAATCAACCTAAAAATCATGTACTCACTTTACTAGAAAGATCAAAAACATTAAACTTCAATAAGAAGGATAAACTACCTTTGAACGCATCCATACTAGAAAATTTCTTATGTATTTTTTTAATTCAATTACAAACCCTTTCTATTTAGTTTATTTTTTGTTAACAAAGTACAAGAGATTTATAAAAACATACCTCATTCAATAATAAGATCTTTATGAATATTCTATGATAATTAGGTTTGATTATAATTGATATAATAATTCTAGAAGTAATTTTATATTTATTCATTTACCTCCCCCTCAAGGGAAACACTCATAAACATCAGTTTTGGAATATTATATAAATTCACAAAGGATGGTCTTCTTCAAAACTTATTCTTTAGGATACCAAAAATATGTTCAAACCATGATGATATCTTCTTTATACTTAATTTCTTGGATATGCTAACAGATTCTTAAAATTCATGAATGATGACCCTCTTCCTTACATCATAAGAATAGATAAATTAAATAATGATTAAGGAAATATGGTGGATCTTCCTTACTTATTAATCTGAATGGGAAGGTTGTGGTTTTTTCTCAATGAAGTTGTTCCAGTTCCTCTAGTATTCGTGATTATATATCTGAACATGTGTTTTGATTTATATTTTTTAGCAGGGATCTATTCACAATATATTCTGATTTCTTGGAGATTTTTTCCCTTATTACCCTTCATGGATGGTTCAATATTAACTCTTTTAAATATTTTTTCTTATTCTGGAAGAATATGAAATCAATATTTTTCATAATGACCATAAGTTTATCACATGACGAAGGTATTTTAACAGTAAAATCCTCCAATGAATATTGTGTACCAGTAGAACCTATGTCCTTTTATAAAGTATGAATATGTATCTTCTCAAAATTGGCCAAATGAACTTCTAATTCCACACATCTTATATTTTTTGATTTTCTGATCTTCAATCATAATCATCTACTCTTCACAAATATCCATTATTCATTGAAATTATTATTTAAGCAATTGTTTTTAAAAAAATAATCACGGTTCATGATTTTTGGATTAAAATCATTGAGATCAATAATATTTTCAAGATTTCTTGAAGTTCATGAATATTTTCATCCAAAGTATTAATATTTATTAATAAATATCAAATAAAAATTATTTATTTTGGAAGATAATTTGATGACAGTAAGACACTTATTAAAAAAAGTAGAAATCTATAAATGATAATAGTAATTCACATAAAAATGTATCATAAATCAAAAATCAAACTAATCTATGCCTTTTGAGTGGATTCTCCACTGTCCCATAGTCAAGAATATACTGGATGCATCCACCCTGTGTTCATCTATGTCTGGGCTCTGGCATACGCAGCGCATCATCATCAACAGCCATACCCACATACTCATGTGTGATGGGCAGTGGATATACATTGTCATTGTATGTACCTTTTCTTGCATCTAAGGATAGTGGATGCTAGCTGAAACCCTCACCAACATGGAAATAAGATGGCTGATATGCCGCAGATGTCTGTAATAAAGAATCCAGCTCAACCCAATCATCCTATGTATCTACCTGTGGCTAAGATTGAGAAACTGGAGGAGCATGTGAATGATCATGTTTAACACCCTCCTCCTATGGAATATCAAGATCCATAATAGGTTCATCACCCCTTGATACATCTATATGAGGCTCAGCAGGCTTCGCAGCCTCCTCACCATGTGGTGGATCAAAGAAAATTCCATGATAAATTTCATCCATCAAAAGAAGAAACTATGTCACAAGTATATGAAAATATGTTGGGTCAAATATGTCTCTCTCTACTGGATCAAACTTGTGAAGTAGATGACATATATGAGCATCTAGTGAAAACAAATTCCATTATTAAGTAACATGAATAAAAAATCTTTTGAACAGTGTAAGGAACAATGTATACCAACTCATGAAAGCCTCATTTGTGTCATATCATAAATCTGATTGGGGACCTTCAGTACCAGAATGCATAATCCATCTGATCCACCAAATGAAAATGTATTGTCCCCACCCCCCAAAACCGGGACTCCTATTGTATGTCCCATAAATCAATATATTTGGTCAGGTATCTACTCTAATCAAAATCTCTCTTCCCTGAAATCTTCAGGGATTATAGTAAATCTAACAGACTGGGCAGGTCAGGAATAGGCCAAAAGAATATGAACTGCCTCATAACTCTATCATTTTGATGCCACTAAACTATATGAAAATGAATCAATGGAACCCTACAAAATCTGGTAGCAAGCATCATCGTATAGTATGGTGGAAGGATTTGGATAATATCATCTATATATGGAATCCATATAATCTGAAAGAAAAAATAAATAATCAATTAATAAATGAATACATGTGCAATAAATAATAAATATTTAAAAATATAAATAATAATCACTTACATCATGTGGTCGAATACTGTCCAAGATAAGTCTGTAGGCGTGAATGTCATGTCTGGGGGAATCTGAATGTCGATTTTCCTGACTCCACCTGTAGATAATATTGTTATATTTATATTTCATAATATAAAGTTATACAATTAATTTAGACATTATAAGGAAGGAATAACATACCAACGTCCACATGGAGCCTCTCCTGCAATATCTACTGGCAATGGTGCATGAGCATGTGGATCTAAACGAGGGATGTGCTCCCATACCCACATCTATAGAAGAACCATACATCCTGTGATCTATATCTTATCGATGCGACATGCGCTGCATAATTCCCTATATGTATGTTCTAGACAATCATACCCCCAACAATACCGTCGTGCCTCATCCAAATCCTCCAAAAAAAGTTAAATACATCAGATTTATAAAATTAGTGGAGTGATCAACAAAAATCATGCCACTGATCATCCTCAAAACATATGCACATGAAAATCACATCACAATGATCTAATCAGAATCCTCTGATAAATTTTTGATGTTCTGGTCTAACCAAGGCATGCATAATCTACCACTGACGATGGTCCTGCCATCATTAGGGACCTCTATGCCCAGTAGTCTATGAACAAGATCTGGAAAATCTGCTCCAACTCAGCCTCTCAGAGTCACACTATCGATGGGGAGGCCAAACATAATGGCCACATCATGTAGGGTAATATTCATCCCTCCCTCTCTAAAATGGAATTTATGGGACTCTGGCCTCCATCACTCTATAAGTTCAGCAATGAGATGATGATCGATAAAGGTAAAGTCACACCTTACTACGCCTCAGAATCCAGCGCGATGAAGATGAGGGATGATAGCGAGAGGTGGTGCGGTATGATGGAAATGGTGAGATCTATGTACACTCAATAGAGGTATAATAGGTCCCTCTAAAATTATTCGTGATACATGAGTATCCTAGGATATGAGAAATGGAAAACCTTCCATCTACACAAATCACATCATCATTACTTTTTTATAGTGAATTAAATAAAAAAATTAAACATTTATTTAAAAAAATATACAACAAGAAAATGAAAAATGATTGTGTTAATATATTAAATTTATGATTGATTTGTTGTGTGTGGATTAGTGTCTTTGTCACATGTGGAAGTATGATATATTCATTTTCATTCTATGTTTATTTTTTTAATATTTTTAGTATCACAAAATTATTTATTATAGAATCCAAAAATGAGACAAACCAAAATTGAAACATGTAAGAAATGGAGCAAGTCATAAATAAAATGATTCAATACTAAAACTTCTACATAGAAAACAAAATATAAATATTAATGATAAAATACACAGACTTGATCATGGCTGACGGGATGTACAGATATGTTCTGCCACTTGGGGACATATCTTACAAGTATGTCCTTCTGTATGACAAATACTACATCATATTCTCCCTCCTCATTACCAAGGCTAATATATATCATTTATGATTCAATTTAACTTTATTCTTCCTCAGAGCCACAACCTGGTAGTATGAATCCAATAATTTAAAAAATGGTAGACATTGAAAAAATCATAAATGAAAACAGAACCAAATTATGAAACCTAGAAATATCAGGGATGATGGCCGGTTGATCATTAGGCAATGAGATAGAATGAAATTTGCCAATAGGCATCCAAACTACACTATAACAGTTAACCAAAGTGCCCATTTGATACACTGGGTCAACATATGGCTCCCATGATATATTTACAGAAACACAAGTTGTGTTAACATGTGCACATGGATATCTAAATGCCTGAAAGTTTCCATAATCACAGTACCTGTTATCTAACATCACCACAAACACTCAAACACTAGTTCATGTAGCCCAGTCATAGAAATGTCTTACCTGAAAGCTCATCTTTTCCCTATTAAAGGCTAGAAAACTTCATCTTGAAGACTCATTTAGTATCTGATCAATATCTCTTTGGAAATGCTGAGTAAAATGCATTCCATTTTCCATCCTCTAATAGGACTTTTGGGACCGGTGAACAAAGTAGTGAACACATATATAAAATGTCTCTTGCACTAAACCTATGATAGAAAATTTTTGCACACCCTTGAGGACTCCATTTATGCAATCCACTATATTATTAGTCATATGGACGCATCTTCTGCCACCATCATATGCTAATGACCATTTTTCCATCGGAATATGCATCATATATTCATACACATCTACATTAGAAGTTCAAATATCTTCAACGCATTGATCAAACCTTTGTTGTTGGGGATCATATGATGAAACCAAAAGATAATAATGTATTAAAATGGATAATAAATTTTGTTAAAAAAAGTAAGTTTATAAAAACATACCCAACATGAGGATCACCTTCTTTATGGACTCATCTCTGAAATTCTTATACATGATAATTTCAATATGTATAATGAAATACTGATGGTAATAATTTGGTTTAGTCCATGAAACCCCATCACTAGCCATGACCTCTATAATCAATCGATGGAGATCAGATATCAGACACACACCCTGGTTTTGTGTGACATGAACACGTACACATGCCAAAAACCAGCTCCATCATTCAAAATTATCATTTTCAAAAATAGAAAAAGAAAGTTGAAGAGGAGAATGATTACCATCATATATGGAAGTAATGACTAGAACACCTATATACTTACCATAGAGGAAAGTTCCATTGACCTGAATAAATTGTTTACAATAGAGAAAGGCAGCAATGCATGGCTTGAATGCCCAAAAATCGAGTTGAACTTCACCTTTGTTTGATCGACTCGGTGATTGGGGGATACATACTCAATAGTGTCCAAATAATAAAAAATATGATTGTTGAGAGAAAAAAAATCCATAAGTTGTGGCAAAATTGCATCAGTTTCATCCCAATCACCATACACTTTTATAATTGCCTTTTATTTTTCATTCCATACTTTGGTGCATGATATCTTATAGTTATAAAACTGTTGAATTCTTTCCTGAACATAGGAAATGAGAACATCCTGACATGTTCGTATCATCTCACAAATAAAATTTTATATAAACTTTGAATCAAGGTAATAGTGACCCTGTGACAATCTTGGATGCAACCAAGTGTGTGTCTCTTATAATTTGGTTATCCTCCAACATGAAAAAAATTTATAAAATATTTCCTTTAATAGAAATTTACATTATGACCCATATTTTTCACAATTAATGAGATATTTTTTTTTCTTTGACTCATCAACTACAAATGAAAATTTTCACTCAATGTGGTATTACTTTATCACATTTTTCAGGGCCAGTTTACTTTCAAACTCCTTCCAGATATAGAAGGCGTTATCATTTGATGTAGACCTATTCCCTATAATTCTAGTGAATTCCAAAGCTGGTGTAATGACATCCCAATCAAAATGTTGTTCACGATACATTCCTTCAAATAAGAAACTAAATATTGAAGGATGATTACCACTAACCAGTAGATTTTGTGGATTCATGTCTCTCAAAGGAACCTCAGAAGGTTCATTCCCCATATCACCCTCACACACATCATCTCCTAATGGCTCCCTAGATTATTCTTCCTCATATAAAATTTTATTCACAATATAAGCATACAAAGGGATGTAATCTACATTTCCTTCCAAATTTTGATCATATTCTTAATAATTTACTTCTATCATAGGAGTCATATGGGAAGGAGGTAATGAAAAATATTGATGTGAAGGAACAAATTCTACAGATCTCACTAAATAAAGTACAGTAGTAGTCGATTTCACCACATCTATATCAGAAATAACCACATAAAACTCCATCAAACCATTAGCACATTGTTGTCTAAATAAAGAAGACGAATCCATTCAATCATCATCATCAACCAAAGGGTAATCGGTGTGCCAAAAACGTTTAGGATGTTTTAGATGTTGATATTTTATTTAAGAAATGGATTGATTGGCACTCAGTTTTAACTAATTATGAATCTTATTGAGAACTGCATCCAATTTCATTCAACGAGGAAAATTTACCACTCAAATAGGTGGCACACTATAGCTAAATCTCTGCTCAATATAAATGGCCTCACCATTGCAATATATTTTTGTAGACATTATTACCTATAAAAAATAATTAATAAAATATTATATACTACATCAAAATTTTACATTATTTAAATTGGTTTTGAATAATTGACTTTTCTTGAGACTTTTTTTATATATTGATTTATCACTATTGATGTATAGTGATGGTGGTATTATTACCAAAGAAAATTTAGTACAATGTTATATATTTTTAATTACTTATGAAATAATCATTACTTCATCTTGAGACTTACGATTGGTTTATAATTATTTGATAAACTAACCAAAACCTATGGTTAGACTCCTGGAGTCTCTATTATCAAATATTTTAGCAATCGCCAGTCTCCTTCCAAATAGCAACACCTCATGTTGAATGCTTGTTCTCGAACATCTCTTTGGGGACACCTCTTCGGGGACGTCTCTTTGGGGATGCCTCTTCGGGGACACCTCTTATTTATTTCTTTTTAATTAAAAATTTACCCACATGCATGTGAGGGGGTCTAGGGGTATTAAATACATAACTTTTTTAAGCGGATACACAGTTCCTTACATACTTAGTCAAAGATGACTCGTAGGTCATCAATATGAAAGAAAATAAATTAAATTATAATAAATTAAATAACCAAATTCAGAAAATAAGACATGAAATTTCAATTACGCATTGGTCGATCATCTCAAGATCAGTCATACACAACTTACAATGTTTTTTGGTATACTTATTATATATATTACTAAATTAAATATATATTTAATATCTACATATCTTTTCCAAAAAAATAAATATTTCAATTTTTATGTATATATATATATTTATTAATAATATTTAATAAATTTAATTATAACTAATATAATTTAAAAAAATATTTATATAAAACTGTTTTTATACCATTAATAAAAATATTTTTCTATATATTTTTTAATAAATTTAAATATGATACATATAACTAATATATTATTCAAAAATTATATAACTAGTATATAAAATATTATAATTTAAATTAATATTAGTTTCAAAATAACATATTTTATAACATATTTAATTTTCATAAACATTCAATATGAACTCATACAAAATTTTAGATATCACATAATTAATTTTCCTAAACATTCAATACGAATACAAACAACATAGATACTATTCAAAAATTAAATCATACAAAGGACACTAATTTACAAATAAATACATATGAAATAAATAAACCATACACACAAACACTAATTTCTACATATCACAAATAAAATAAAAAATCATTCAAATGAAATAAATAAAAACAATTAAAATATTAAAATTTTAAATAGAAATTTTACCTTCTTAAAAGTAGTAAATATTTGTTGAGAAAACATTCTACAGGGCTTCTCAGCAAAATCTAAAGGTGAATAATGAATTTTGAGGGTGGAAGACCCCTTTTATAGGTTTACCTCGATGAGATGTGTGAACGTGGTTCACGCATCCTTTATCTCATCCTCAAAGGGTGTGTGAACTCCATTCATACATCTTTTATCACATCTTTATAGGATGCACGAATGGGGTTAAAGAATATTTGGCATGGTGGAAGATACGTGAACCTCATTGACACATCTATGGAAGAGGGAAGATACATGAACGAGGTTCACGCATCTTGAGACCCATTTTTAAAAATATTTTCATCCCTATCACTTTTTGATAAAAAAAATTAAAAAACCCATATATAAAATTTTTCCCTTCTATGGTGTCTCCCAATTGAGTGTTGGTGATGGAAGAATCTACATCAAAATAATGTAATTTGGATAGTTTAGAGCTTGAGAAAAATTTTAATGAGAAGGTTGGCAGGTCCCTCATGAGTAGAATACCAGTTACTCATTCCAAATACAAATATATTATCAAATTCAGGTAATAATATTGGATTAGTTTAGGGTTTCAAGGCCACTCCATCCCACTTGAGATGAACTCAATAATAATATAGAATTCAAGAGGTCTTAGGGTGAGGGAAAAATCTGAATATATTTCATTTGAAAGTTTGGTGGATTAAAATTTCCCTATTATCTATTCTTAAACCCAACTAAAATAGAGACTATTTACCTATAATTGCAAGGAGAATGAGATTTTCAAAGTACATGCATGTGGGTATATGAAACTCTTATATTTGGATTTTCTAGAAACTCAAGGACATAGTAGATTATTTCGATGATTTATCTCATCACATAATGGTAAAGGTGAATATAATGGGTTTGGAGGTTTTCTTAACATTCTTTTATGCCAAATGCAATGCTTTAGATAGAACAATAATGTGGAAACTCTTATCTAAATTTCAATCTAGTGGTAATGCATGGTATATTAGAGGGGGCATTAACATGATTTCAGACAACTCTGAGAAAATATGAGGGGTTGTTTATTCTACTAATGTCATGTGGGCCTTTAAAAACTTAATAGCCACCAATAGTCTCATGGATCTAGGTTTTGTAGATATTAGGTATTCCTAGTGTAATAATTACAGAGGTAATAGTAGGATATGGTGTAGGTTAGATCAGTGTCTAGTGGACATGCAAGGTATGGACTCTTTCCCTAAAGCCCATGTCTCTCATCTCACCCGATATTTATCAGATAATAATACTCTAGTGATTATAATTAAGGACACCAAAAGGAAAGAGTAGTTTTTATAATCAAACAATTAGTCCAAATTGGAAGGATTTCATCAAATGGTTAGTAATTTGTGGGTCCATCAAATAATCAGAAATCCTTGGGTGGGTTTATCTCATTAGCTCAAGTGTTTAAAGAAAGATCTCAATGAATGGATCCCTAGAAGATAATTCAATGAATCTAGATTAAAAGGTATTAAAGAGGATTTAGAAAATATGGAATAGACTCTTCAATATAATTAGGGTGATGATGTTTTCATCCGACACAGTGAGAAGAGAAGAAAATTGTATGAAAAAATATTGGCTATTGAAAGTGCCTATAGGAAAATAACAAGGGTGACTTGGATAAGAGAGGTGGATCATAACACAACCTATTTTCAAGACTACCTCAAGGAAAAGAGGACTACTAGTAAGATCAATCTGAAGATATAATATGGTTCTTATATGAGATATATTGAAGTTTCAAGAAAGATGGCTCTGGATCATTTTATGGAGTTGTTGGATGGGATGAGAGAATATGATAGATCTTCCATGAGAGAACATATTGGATAACATAATATCATGAGTGTAATTATATTATTAGTGGAGTTTTTAGATAATGAACTATTTTTAGGCATGTGAGAAGAAAAGGAAATCAAAGAAGTAGGGTTCAGTATGAAACCAGACAATGCTCCAGGTCAAAATAGATTTCTAGGATCTTTTTTATAGCTAATTGGGACATAATTAAAGATAATATTAAGGTGTCCATTTAGGACTTCTTCAATGGTGGGAATATTACGATAACAATATGTGATTCCGGAGTCATTTTGGTTCCAAAGATTCACCAGCCAAAATCTATCAATCAATACCACCCAATTTACAAGATCTTTACAAACCTCATAAACAAAAGAATCATCTAGCTCATTCCAAAACTACTCTCAAAGGAACAATATGGATTAATACATGGTTGGAGAATTCAAGGTTTAATGGGGATAGTGAAGGGAATAGTTGAAGATATTAATAAGAATACAATTGGTTCCAATGTTATCCTCCAAGTTGATATGGACAAGGTATGTGACAGGCTTGAGTATTGATTAATTATTAAAGTTATGATAAATTTTGGGTTCTGAGAAGAATCATGTGTTATATTTTCTAGATTCTACTCCACCCCATGGATATCCTTACCTCTAATGGGAAAGAGTTTTGGCTTCTTCAAGATCGCAAGGGGTCTAAGGTAAGGAGACCCTATATCACTAAGTTTATTTATTATTTCACAAGATGCACTCACAAGGAGCATTAAAAAGGGTTTGTAAGAGGGATTAATTCTTCCTTATAAGAACATTTCAGAGGAAAGTATTATTTCTCATATCATGTTTGTTGATGATATTTTTTATGATAGATAGGTTAAAATATATCAATATAATGAATAATATCTTAGATGAATATGACTCCCAAAGTGGTCAAAGAATTAATCAAGGTAAGATCAAAGTATACATTTCCAGAAAGTGTTCTAGAAGCTGAAGTAGGAGGATCTAATGAAAATTTGGAATGAAATGGAACAGCTTCCTAATGGGGTACCTAGGGACTCTTATTTAGGATGGGATAATAATAAAATAATTGTTTTAAAGAATCATCAACAAGATTTTGGGGCCTATTTTCAATTGTAAAAATAGGATACTCTAGTATGGAGGTCATATTACCCTGATAAATAGTGTTCTAACCTCAATTCCAATCCATGTGTTGTCAGTGATCAAGGCATTTAAGGAGATGATTGATCGAGTTGAAAATCATGAAAATGTTCATATGGGATGAAAATAAGAATGGTCAATGTCACTGGAATTCATGGAAAAGTATGGAAAGTTCCATAGAGGAAAGAGTAATAAGTATTATAAATGTAATTAAAACCGTGTAGTCCATCCAAGCTAAACTAGCATGGGAGATCATTGAAGGTAATACCCTTTGGGTTGCTTTCATGAGAAATATACATGTAAAAGATTTTATAGTGTGGGAGTCCAACTCTAGGAAGATTTTAGGGCTAGATAAAATCATGCTCGATCATTTGAAGACTCTAAGAGAGAAAACTAGATGGGGTGCATTGTGGAAAGATCAACTTTTGGAAGAATAATTAGGCACAGGACCTAATCTATTTTATCGTATGTCCAGTTCCTGAGAACAGGTTTAGGGAGGACAAAAAAAATTCTGAATTTCACAAATTCCATTCTGAATGCAAAGTATAAGATCATTTTTAACAATATTTTCTTGATTGAGGAACCAGATAGGTGTGTGTTCATTGAAGATTTATCAATTCAGTTTAGTAATAGGGATTTATGGGATGTGGTGAATTCAAGTAGTGGATTAGATTAATGGGATATAAAACTATGGTGTAAAAAGATACCTTCAAAGATGATTTTTTTGGTGTGGAGGCAGAGGAACCACACAATCCCCACAGAGGAAAATGTTCAGAAGAGGAGAGTGAGTCTGGTATCCTAATGCTGGTATGACATGTCACTAAGAAATGAAACGATCTAGCATTTATTCTTCCAAGGTGACTGGGCTACTTGTATCTATATTTCTTTCAATCACGAAATGGGGTTATCTGTGTAGGAGGAATAAATAAAGGAGGTTGTATCTTCTTGGCCACAAGGAGTAGAATATAACACTATGGAATAGAGGGATCATGGAATGAATTTTTCAATAGCATGTTGGGTCATATGGGAGGCTAGAAATAAATAATGGGAAGGTAAACTCATATCACAATGTCTTACTCATAATCATTTAGGAACTTTAATGGTTGAACTAAGCGGACTCGTGGACAACATAAATTCATCAGTGTCCTTGAGACGATTTATTCAAAGAGTGTTATTGGAAAATGAATGGGGGTAGAGACTAATCGAGGGATATAGGTCAGATGGAATCCCCCAAGGGTGGGAATCAAACTGAATATTGATAGATCTTTTATTTTAGGTGTTATGAGAGGCAAAGGGATGGTTAGAGATATAATAGGATCTATCATTTTCGAGTTCATATATTTTTACACTTACTAAGCACTTGAGCTCACCCTTTATGAATATTATTTCCCAAGATTCTTATACAGTATTTATATGCTTTATATGAGATTTAATGGTTTTATTGAATAGAGGTTGGTTTCTCATTTTATTTTGTTTTATTTATCAGCTCAAGGGTTTATTATTTAAAAATCCAAACCTTCTCATGAGTTTTTATGATTTTCAATGGAATAAGAATTTTCCTTTATTTTTATATCCCTTACTAGGAATTATTTTATCATACCACATTTTCAAATGATTTTAGAAGATTTAAGGATGTGTAATAACTCTATAAAGTAAAATATAAGTGTTATGGATACTCATCTTGAATGAAGCAAGTGTGTCATGAATGAAATAGGAGAATCAATTTAAGAACATGTTTTTGTTAAAAAATTCACATTGTGTGGAAGTACCCACTTTGTTATGTAATTGTTTTTTTCCTAATTCTATAAATCCATAAACCTAAAAGATCATGGGAATGTAAGAAAGTAAAATCCTTATTGTTAAACTCATAATTATAGGTTGTTTATGTATGGTTTGTTATACCCATACAATAACAATGGAAAACATGGAAATAATTCACACCATACAACCCCTTGTAAATAATTCTTCAATTTTAGTTAAAAATAGGAAGTATAAACAACATCACCAGAATTCTATATTTCTACAAAACCAATTTATTTCCCTCAATGAATGATTATATTTTTATGAGAGTTGATTAAATAATAAAAATAGTATAAAACAAGGTATCTATACAATAAAAACATCAATTGGGAATCATCAACATACACTAATAATAGATATTAATGTAAAGTTCTTGTGATTCACCTATTTCCCATTTAGTTTACTTAGTTTGGATAATTATCTTAATTGAGTTAATCCATAACATAAAATCATTGAAAACATAATAGGATAATTCCACATTTTCATATAAATAAATGAATATAAGTCTCAAATCCCCTACCTCAACCGATGCTTAAACAAATTTCATTATAAAACAAGAATAATATTATCACCTCCTCAAGAACACCCAAGGATGAAAATTAATAGCCTATAACGCATCAATCTTATTCAAACCCATGACTACAGAATAATAAACCCAATTCCAAACCATTTTCACAACCTATCCCAAGAATAAAGAATTATAATAGAATTAAGAAGAAGAAGTAAAACCACCCTTGATAATAAATAGATTGATCTATCAAAATCAAGGGCCAAAACTGTTCAATGAATTTCTAAATATATCTAAAAATTCACAACTAATTACTTAGGATTGTAATAAATTAAGAAAAATAATAAATAATTCAAGATAAGGCCCAAATTTATAATCACTCTAGAAAAAATAAAGAATAACATCATAATAGGGGTCATCACGCTATAATAAAACTACAATATGAAAACTAGTTTGTAATATCCACTGGGCCTTGAGGTCCAAAATACTTTAAATTTGATGCATTTAATTAAGTTTATATAACATCACCAAGGTACCACACAGCAACACTAAAACCCATGTGGATCACAGTAAAATCCTTGACCTCTTCCTTTAAACCTGATAAATCCTAAACAAAACCATGACGCAATGAAGAGAACTATTGTCCAATGAAACTAAGGTAGGAAGAACCCAAGGAAAAAACTATCTAGGTCTTAATGGTATAATTATTATAGTCACACTATAATATCCTTCTTGGAATATTAACAAGGGATCATGTAATATAAATTAAAAAAACACCATGTGATGAAAAACCAACATAAGATTAATTTTTAAAACACCATGAGACAATCACATCATAATACCATACCTCATGATGTAACTAAGTCATGTAATATAAAATCAAAAGGCTTCACAATAGATTAACTCAAGGACTTTACTATGTAAGAATAACCTAGGGACCTTTATAATGAAATCAGAACTAATCATTCCATAGACAACTTTATATAAAATTAAATTGATAATTCCTTGAGACACTTCATGCTATAAAACTATACACAATAATGTAACCATAATTTAACTATGATATAGAAGGATGTAGGAATATCATGGATCACCCACCCCCCCCCCCAATACAAAATAAGAACCATATAATGACCCAACTCCTCATAGTATATAATACTAAACTTCAGCAAGACCCACACCTCTGTACTACACTTCATAATGAAATACATATGACCACAATGAAATTAAATCCACATAGTATAAATTTTAACTCTATCTCTACCTTCCTTCTTAAAAAAACCTCTCGATTCTTCCAATACCCAAAAAACACAAAGTATCAATCTGATTATGTTTGGACCATTACATATATCTCAAACCTTGCTTCTAGTTAGAATACTCTAGCATATGTGGAGGCCCTCCCTAGGTCCCATAGCACCATTGGTTTGGTAAGTATTTCATGAAAAGACTTTTAAAAATGATACCAGTGCCCTATTTTAATGTTTTTCTTTTAAGAAATATAGATAGAGATAAGATATTTTCAATGGGATGAACCTTATGCTTGGAACTATTTAACACATATATATAGAAATTTCAAGTTACCAAGGATGGAATTTTTGTTCTTAGTTTTTAGATATTAGATTTCATGATTTTTGAGGAATATAGTGTGTGATTTATAGTTTATTATTTTAAATCTTGTCCTAAGGAGGGAATAGGGAATTATTTCATTCTTTATATATGTCATTTCATATTCACATTACATTTTTATGCCTATATATAATTTATATTCTAATTTTGAATATGAATTTGGTCATTTAAAATGTAAATAACAAGTTACAAAGTGTTTCCCTATATATGTTATTGGCGTAATTCTAATTAATAGGATTCATGTTTTGGGTTACATTGTTTTTATTGTTATATAATGACTAATTATGTGGATCGTATGTGTATTAGCATTAAACCTTTAGAGTAAGTGGGATGACCTAGATCAAATCATTATATGTAAAACCCATATATTATAGAGTGTGTATAGAGTAGTGGTTCGGGTTTCCTATCTGTGTTTTTTCAAAACTATGATATCAAGAACTATGATAGAAATTTTTTCTGAGACATTTTTTTATCATTGTAGTGATATACCACCATTAAGAGCTCTAATTGACCACTATGAGGGAGGGATGAGAATTCCCCACCTACTATGGTGCCAAAACCACCTGTTTCACCAAGATTACCTATTGAACAGTAGTTCAGAGACAATATAATTTAGGTATTACAATCTAAGGTTTATAGAGAACCAAGGGTTGGGTCTTTCATATTAGACTTAACTAGAAATTTCTAGATGTAATATCAACCTCTTTGTACAAATTTCTGTGGTCCAAAAACTGTGGATATTTTTATTTAGACACTAATAATGATTTTAAATTAGATTAAGACATCCCCATAGAGTAGGGTTAATATTAATACCAATATGATTTGAAGACCAACCAAGCACTAATGGGATGTATTAGTCTAGATAGACCAGCATGTGGTTCCATATTGTAAGTGTTTCTATACATTTTTCTTTAAGAAGTTCTTCCACTAGACTATAATGAAAGATTTGGGAAGATAGATTATTCATGTTGTTTAGCGAGGCATGTCAATGATGGATTACATCACTCATTTTTTCAACTTACTTTGATTTTCACCCATGTTTGTGGGTGGTGAGGCTATCAGGGTCAAATAATTTGAGGATATATTGAGGCATTCTATTTTATATTAGATGAAAATTTTTCTCCTAAAATATTTTTTAGATGTAGTAAACCAATCCCTCATTTCTGATATAAACCTTTTTAGGGGAAGACCTTCTGGGTAGTTATATTATTTCTTGGCATTGGTAATGGGTATTTATGTGATAAGAAGCATAGTTATGATAGTTCTCATCAAGGTGGAAGCGTGTGGACCAATCAGGGAAAGAGTTATTCTCTTCCTCTAAGAGGACAGACCTATGTCAGGTGTTATCAATGTGGGAAGAAAAATCATATTCAAATCTATTATGATATCTCAAAAAATGGGTTTTTTCTTATATTCATATGTGTTAACTATATATATTTTTTTTTATTTTATCATATATATATGGTGACCATGGTTCTAAGAAGACTCAAGGTTATGGAGTATGGAAATGAGTTCTATAGTGGTCTAGTAGTTGTGATTCCTCTTTTTGTTCAATAAATAGAGGAGGAAATGGTGACTGGGGTTGGGGTAGTAATGCCAGTAGGGTGATATGCCTTAGGGTATTTACACAATAATATATTAGGGTCGAAGTTCAGGACAAATTCATGCTATAGATATAACTCCTGATCATGGAGATGGGTTGTTAATGGTTAGAGGTACGATCATTGTGGAATCTAACTTGGCTTGTGTTTTATTTTATATTGGTGATTTTTACTCATTTATTTCATCCTAGTTAGTAGGTGAACTATATTTTCTTATAGAGTATTTTCCCACAGTGATGAAAACTGATATACCCCTTAGGTGTGTGATCTAAGGGTATTCAAATTTTTTATATTGTACTATCTTGATTATTAGATATAGTATAATATGAAATTTATTTATACTAGAGATTTTTAGCTTTAATATGATACTTATGATAGATTATCTAGCTCACTATTAGGAACACATCAACAACTATCATTTATGGGTATCTTTTACATCTGTTGAGGGTGATTGTTATATATTTTTTCAGGGGTGAGAATTATATAAGTCTATTTGAGGCCTACCATCAGCAGCTAGGAATGATCACAACGTAGATTTATATCATAGTTTTAGAAGACGAGGAGATCAAGAATCTTTTATTTCTTCCTATCATTTACTAGTTTTAATATGTTTTTATTGAATACTTATCAGGGTTTCCACCCAAGAGATATGTTGAGTTTGTGATCAATTTGATGTAAAGTATGGAGACTATATACATTCTTACATATAGATGACTTGTTTTATTAGCTAAAGGGAACCAATTTTTTATCCAAAATTGATTTAATATCAGGATATCACAATTTATTGATAATTTCATTTTATTTTCTTTCTCCTACTTTCGTTAATATTTATATCCTGTATGATTTTCTTATGATACCTTTCAATTTGAAAAACATTCCAAAAGTGTTTATAGCCCCCATGAGTTGGGTCTTCCATCCATATTTGGAGTTATTTTTTGTTTTATTCTTGAATTATATTATAGTTATTCTTACAAACTTGGGAGGACTATACTTGAAATCTATTGATTATTATGATCGTGCTAACAGAGAATCAGCTTTATGATAAACTTTTGAAATGTTATTTTTGATTAGAGTGGTTTTCTTATTATAGAATGTAATATTTGAGGATGATATATTGATGGTCCCTTAAAAGTTTATGGTTGTAGTTTCTTGTGAGAAACCCAAGAATATTTTTAAAATTTTTAGCTTCCTATGATTGGTTATATACTATAAAATATTCATTTAGGACCTCTCTAGAGAGGAAACCCTACTGAAGGATCTGGTCAAGAAGGTCAAGAAGTTTGATTGGTCTAATCCTTGTGAGAGAACCTTATAAGGGCTTAATAGTGGGTTAATGGTGACATTAATCCTGACCCTACTTGAGTTGAGTAAGGAGTATGCATTATATTGTGATTCCTCAAGTTTTTGTCTTGGAGTTATGTTGAGGTGGGAATATTTTTTCAGATGAGATGAGTAGGAATACTTGGGCACAGGTTATTCATGAGGCTATTAGTGAGAGGAAATTGATTAGATATTCACTGGGATTAACCTCTATGTTCAAGAGTATTATGGAAAATGTACTCTTACATCTTTGATAATATCATCCTCACTCGTTTATAGAGTTAAAGAGCATTAAATATATGACTTTGATTATTGGGTTATATGGGACAATATATATAGTATGATTCATTTCTATATTGTAAACAAGAAGATGACAACATCCTTTATGTAATAGGTTGAGTTATGGTCACTGTGAGAATATTAAAGGAGTTAATGTGAGTCTTACATACCTTGATATGGTTCATTTACCCAGGGATTACTAAGATGTATCATGACATTTGTAGATGGTATTGGTGGATTGGGGTGAATAAAGGTGTTATGGGGTTCGTTTCATGATTCCTTGCCTATCAGCAAGTGAAAATTGAGTACCACTAATCCATGGGTTTTCTTTAGTCTCTACCCATTCTTGAGTGTAAGTGGTATGATGTGATTTTGGACTTCATAACAAGTTTACCAAATTCTCCTTAAGTTAGTGATGCATTATTGGTTATAGTGGATAGGCTGACCAAAGTATCTCACTTATTACTAATCAATGAGCCGTAATCTTTTGATGATCTGAGAAAGTTTTATTCTCAAGAGATAATATGGTTGGATGGTATTCGTAAAAGTATCAGATTTGATCTAGATGACCAATTTTCATCTCACTTCTAGCATGGATTACATAAATCATTGGATACTCAAGTGAATTTTATCTATGCATACCATCCTCAAACTAATAGGAAGTCTGAGTGTACCATTTAGATTCTAAAGGATATATTACAAGAATTCATCCTAGATTTCAATGATACATGAGAGATAAATCATCCATTGGTCAAATGTTCCTATAATAATAGTTATTAAGAATTAATTTAGATGATTCCTTTTTAGGCCTTATATAGAAAGTTGTATAGATCACCTCTAAGCTAGTTAGAGTTAGGGAAGTATTATATTATTAGGTTGAGTATCCTAAAAGAGAAATTAATGAATATTTGATTGACTTGGTAGTTATTCATAACCACCCAGAGCAGGAATCAATCATATATTTACGATTAATTTTTTCCTATAGAGTTCGAGGTGGGAGACCATGTGTTTTTTATAGTTTCACCTTGTTTGTGACATAATAATATTTAAAGGCAAGTAATGTTAGTGTTTGGGTTCATGGGACTATTATAGGTTTTCAATAGGATCAATACAATTTCATATCGATTATCACTTTCTAATAGATTTAATTCTATAAAAAACGTGTTCCATTTATTTCAAATTTATAGATATCATTACAACCCTTTTCATGTGATTAGAATTGATGATGTCGAACTAGAGTTTAACGCATTAGTGGTGAAACTCCGGAACAATATACTATATAGTATGGGTTTTAACAACTAACATATATCAAGGTATAATTTTGTTTAAAATTTTTCCTAAACTATGTTTATTTTTTTTTAATTTTGATTTTTTAGGGGGTTTTGGAAGTGTTTTGGAAAAGTAATAAGAAACCATGAAATGAGGGTGGGTAAACCACACTTTAGACCAGCACAAACAAGATGAATTTTGGTGTCAAAAATAAATAATACCATAATATAAGGCATTGTAATGTGGTATGTTGGCTTGCATCATGATGAGAATAAACCACATTATGAAGCTCTATGTAAGAATAATTTATTGGATAATGGGGTTGTTATACCACAACCTAAGTCATTGCGGTATGTAGGAAAGGGTTTTTTCATGATGCATGAACTATGAGGGATTTTAGTTTGATCTTATATAGGATCTCAAGAATCACACCACCATGGTCGGTCATGATTAGGTAATTGTGTTGTGAAATACAAGGTTTCACAACAATGGTTGTTCATAATTTGTCTGTGTTTCTCTAAAAAGGGTCATTGCGTCATAATGATCAATTTTATGCAACAACACAACCATGTTCAGATTTTTTATTTTCATTATATTAATTTAATTGATTGGTTTAATTGATAATTTGGGTCCTACAAGTATGATCCAAGCGGTCCATAAACTTTATCATTAGTTTATATAATTTTTTATGTGATGTGTGATGTAAGGGTATGAAATCATTAGTATATGACCCAAAAAAGAACTAACCTAGGTTCCCTTTCTTGATAAATAATGATTAAGGATTTTATAGCTTGAGATAGGTCTTATAAGCTTGGTTCTTTGAGTGCATGGTCATCAATGGTCATAACGTCATGGGAAAGTGGCATGTTAAATATAAAATAGGATCTATAAGAGGCGTATTTATTTATTTCATGCCCTAAATAGCCATGTAAGTTATCCTATAGAATTACTTGATGGAGGGAGTAGTGTATTTGAGTTAGGCTAGGGTAATTATACTTATTATAGATCTTGGGACTAGTTAGTGGCCACATTGGCATGACCCTTACAAGATAGATAGTTTTGTAAGTTCTAAATCCTTTGGTAAGAAGTGATATATCATTCACCTATATATTAAATTTTTTCTGGTGAATCATTTTATTTAATATTTTAAAAAGTGATATATCGTTCACTTCAAGTATTTAATTAGTTGTGAATAATTATCTTTAATTATTTTATGAGTGATTCATTATTAACTTAAATTATTTAATTATTTATTTATTGTTCACTTAATTGTATTAAAATTTAGTGATAATTCATTCACTTAGATTTACTTCATGATGGTTTATCATCCACCCTCATTTTGAGCCAAAGTGGTATATCACCCAACTGCATTATAATTTCCAGTGAAGGAATGTTCAAATTAGGAAATTTTCATAGTGGTATATCATCCACCCTTAGTCTCTTTTCAATGGTACATCATCCACCTTTGTTAGTAATCATGGTGATACATCATTCACCTTATTATTGGTTATAGTGGTATCTCATCCACCCTTGTTATAATTTTTGATGATAAGACATTCAACTTGGGTAGTGATATCAGTGATACATTGTTCACCTTGCTTATGGATTTAGTGGAGCATCATCCAACCTTGTTGATGAGTATAATGATATATCATTCACTTCATCATTGGTTTTTTGGGTTCATTAACCACCCTTTATATATGAGTAAGGTGATGCATCACTTTCCTTATACATTAAGAATGTTGATATATAACTAACCCTAGTTATGATATAATGATACATTATTCACCTAAACTAATCT
Source organism: Viscum album (assembly GCA_963277665.1). Lineage (NCBI taxonomy): Eukaryota > Viridiplantae > Streptophyta > Magnoliopsida > Santalales > Viscaceae > Viscum > Viscum album. The sequence continues at coordinate 592,789,001 of OY728159.1, read as the reverse complement.
ATTGGTAATATATCATTCACCTAGGTGTTGTGTTTGATTATTCTTCATTCCACATAGATTATTTGATAGTGATATATCATTTTCCTTATGTAATGTAATACCGATTCAATGTTCACCCAATATGACTATATGTTGATAGATCATTCACTTAAATTGGTGATATATTATCTACCCTCCATTTATGTTTAGACTATGGGAGAATCATCTCCTTCTGGATTAGGATAAAGAAGGTATGGTAGCTCATGGAATTGGTTTTCAAGCACACCTTCATGCGATGGGTATACTATTATGATTTTTTGTTTATAATTTCATATAATTCATGCACTTAAATATTCTATATATTTTTAGTGACACTATTTTTGGTAACCTATTAAGTTGTACTCACACCAAACACATACATCTTGGTATACATGTATATTTTATTATTAGGGATGCAGGTAAGGGAAATGGAATGTATATCAATGGTTTAGCTGAGAGGAAAAGTGAAGTGGGAGACAAGACTAGGAAAAGACTTAGGACTAGTTTATTTTTTAGTCATATATATTATTTTTTATATGTTATACCATGTTATACAAGATTAACCCACAAGTATTCTAACATTTATTATGTTCTCGTGTAACATTATAGTGTAACACATTTTGTAATACCATGTGTTGATTATTTATTTATGATTGGAATATCATTATAAAGTAAATGTTATGTTTTGTTTTATGTTTAATAATTTATTATTTATTCTATTGTTATTTATGGTTATCTGGTAAAGGATGAAATCTTCCCACGTGCTAAATGATGATGCTCTCTGACAACAGTGTCAAAATTTGATTCCATTTTCATTATGTGTTAAATTAATTAATGTGAAAATATAAGGTATAATAGAGGGTAGACCTTGAGTTTTCTTAAAGGAGTTTCCAAAGTTAAAATTATTTATTACTGATAATATTTAATAAAAGAGAATAAAAATATACGTTTTAATGATTATTTCAAATAAAAATAAACAAAATAGAAAAAATAAAATTTTGATCTTTTCAAAATAAAATGAGATTTGATGGAAAATATGGATTGGTGGTCTTTAAAGTTTTATAAACAACATGAAAAGTTTCTAATTTTTAAAATTTAATTCGGATTGATGAAATTACCTAGTCAAGTTTTAACCATGATATGAGTTATCCTCAAATACTTTTAAATTTGTATAATTAGGTAGAAACATTGGCCTAAAAATCATATAACCAATATCCATCCTTTATGCGTGGTTTGGGGACTAAAAAATTAAACTTGGATATTATCTGTATGAAAATTAGTGACTTTTATGTTTTCCAATCAAACCAATAAAACTTCTGCACTCAAATTCCCAAAGTCAATCGGTTTGGATTAAGTGTGAAGTCAAATTTTAATGAAAATATTATGCCATAAAATATGTATCCAATAATTATTATATTGATATAAAAATGAACTGAATATTTTTGTATAAAAATTAAATGAAACCATGCATCTAATAATGTATTGTAACTCTCTTACCAAATATGTATCTCATTTTATTTGATTATTAAAAGTGTAGATCTTACTAGAGATGGGTCGTATGCTTGAATAGATCATCATCTCCTTATCAGTAATACCAACAAGGATAAGAATTGATCCTAATCTTCCCTAAAATGACATCAATTTACCTCTTGGGATGAACTCCCTCATGATTTATGAAAAATACACATTCATATATTAATAAGTGTGTTTATTCTCACACATACATTTTGTATTACTAGTTGGAATATATTTTTGTACATTAAAATATTAATATCAAGTTAGAATAAATTAAAAAAGTTTATTAAATATTGAGTGTATTTATAAAAAACATGAAGTTAATCAAAGATCTATAATATGGTATACCATCAAAATTATGAATAATCTCTTGATTATGAATAGAATTATATATCTACAAAGATATAGTCGAACAAAAATTTGTAATATTCATTAAATTTTTATACTATAATAAAATAGTCTCACTCAATAAACTTTAACCCAATTGAATGTATACTCCTATAAAGTGAATTTAACCAACTGAATTATTCACCATTGTATATTATTTGAACCATTGTACTCCAATTTCTTTTTGGTATTTCTATACCATCTCATCATGACATGAAAATATGAGAAAAAGTTAATTTTTTATTTTAATGTTATATAATTTTAAATGGATGAAGAAAATAGATGTGTAAATGATACTTAAGTTTAATAATTAAAACTTATAAATAATTAATAACATGCATATAAATGTAGAAAATAATTATGAGTTTCAATACAATAAAATAAGAAAAATAATCTAGTAAAAAATATAACACAAATCCCCACTATCCATACTTGGTGCTCGATACCGATCATTATCTCAACTAATAGGCTTAACCAAAATATTTATGAATTTCAAGAATAATTAAACCATTTAATTATAAGAAAACAAACAATAGTTTTAAAGGAATTAAATTAAAACATATGAAATACTCAACATGAAAAATTAAAAAATGAGTATAATGACACGTGAAATTATTTAAAAAAATTAGCTTTTATTGCTTAATAAATCATATTTAAGTTTTAGGTTCAAATTTTACTTTATGAAATTTTCTCAGGGAATGAATCAAAATTAATGGTAAATTGATTAAATTATATAAAATTATATAAAATTTATTTCAAATTGTGCTAAATTATATTAAAATAACATTAAATGGAATAATTCAATTATTTAATATTTAATTAAATAGTTAATTCCTATTAAATGAATACTTGGTTCAATTAAACCAAACTCCTTATAAAATTTAATTTGGATTTATTAAACTTATTATATAACCATTATACCCTTTTATAGTGTTCATAAAAAATATTAATTTCACTCATAATTATAAAGAATCCAGTTTTTAAGAGGTTTGGTATGATCCAATTATTCAATGTGTACAATAACTATTGTTGTCTCTATTCCCACTGAAATCAATTGTGAGTAAAACCAATGAATATTTCCAATCTCATGAAACTTATCTCATATTAGTATAATATATATCACATTAATATATTGACTAAGATATATATAAATTTAATTCAATTCAATTTGAATATATACTTCTATATAATCTCGTCAAGGAACCGAATTCCATATATATACCACATATGAACATTTTTCAACCCAACTTCTAGCGATGTCACACCCATGATTAGTAACATACCCAATGACTATCAAATTATCTCAAACTATAAATCATTTTATTGATTGAGAAGCATAAAATTTATCATGTAAAACACACCTATAAACGTTTTTATAATGTCAAATGAGTGTAATATCTCTTGAGATACACTAAAGACAATAGTTGGATTATCTATATTGTGTTTCCAAAATCAGCTTACATCTTGTTCAACATGTATCTACTCATAAACTATGAGAAAACTATTTATAACTAATATTTTATAAAAATAGAGTTCAAACTAATATCACATTACAATCTTTTTATAATGATTTTTGATTGGGGATATAACCTAGAGTGTTTTACTACCATAAGTATTATCATCATGATTTATTATAATAAAATTAGTGGAACGCAATATGGTGATAATGGAATAATATATTAAATTAATGAATAATATTATACATGATACAATCATTATCTACACTATTATCCTAATATTTGTGTCAAGGGAACAATTTATAATAATTAGATTCCTAAATCACAAACCAAGATTATTTTTTTCATAAACTATCACATAGGTTAATTTACTCCAATGATAGGCATTTGAAATCATAAATTAATTATAAACTCATATAAGTGGAATGAAATTTTCCAATAAGTGATATAATCATTCCACACATTGGAACATAATGATTTATACCATAGATAAGAAAAAAACACAATATGGTTAGACAACATATCATGTTTCAAAACCATGCTAAATTATGAATCTACTATCCAATACGGAATGAAATGTCTACTCTGATTATGTCATGCACTAAAACCCAAAATTTATATAAGGTTAACAGGTTCATGTGAAATTTTTTACCACTAAAACATTATGATCTAAATAACATGTCACATAAAAAAGGACTCTCAACACATCGTCTTCTTATAAAACATGACATGAAAATCATGTGATTAATTCAATGTGGATACACCATTCTAGAGTTCAACATGCTATGGAAAAAAAATGTTGTGAACATGTTGCAACCACATATTTTAATTTTGGGTTTTTTTCAATTATAATTCAATATTAATTAATTTTAGGGGGTTTTAAATATGTGAAGAAATATGCATTCAAGTTGAGATGGGTCTGAAGGCTCTTATGGCTCTGAAGTCTCTGAAAATTATAGGAATAGAACATAGAAAATTCATATAGATCACACCATAAGGAGAGTTATAGTATGAAAAATGGAAAAAAAATTTCATTTCTATATATAAAAATTTATAGGAAAATATGTGAGGGTATTGGAAGATTTAAAAAAATTTGTAAAGTCCCATTTGTGACAATTATGGAACAAACATAATGTAAGGGTTGATCTGGATTCTAGAAAAATGGTAAATTCATTCATACACATTGGAATACGTAAGGTATGATATAAATTCTGAAATTTTAAAATTACTAAATTTAAGTTTCATGTTCTATGCATAATGATTCTTTCATTTTGAATTTTTGGTGAATATTTGATCATGTTGCGAGAAGTGTTCCATGTCATTAAGAGTATTAGGTGAGTTGAAGTGGTACTTCCTATTTGAATATTCTCAATACAAAGAATTGATTCATGTTGGCACATGTATGGATATATATAAAGTGATTCATGCTGGGATATGTCTATAGATATAGAATATCAAGAACTTGGTCATGCAAAAGTGAAAATTTCATTTCATGATTAAAGAAACCATGTTGTGATATTGAGATTATGAATATAAAAGCAAGGTTTTGAATGATAATGTTTTAGTTATTTATCAGCATAATTCAAGATCATTCCTTGAATAGTTCTATCATGCCATGATGAAATTGGTAGTTGAAGAAGAAACAAATACTTCATGATGTGATTTAACTTTTCATGTTGTAATTAATGAAATTCAGAGAGTTTGAAAAAAAAATATGATTTAGAATTCTCAATTTGGTTTGGTAGTTTTTGGGATGACCATTAACTACCTATTTGAATATACTTTATGGAGATTCTATTTGAAAAACCAATGGATTTATTTTAACTGGAGTAATTAGTAAATTTATTGAAATATGAATTGTGAATTTAAATTTCAAAATTACTAGAAAATATTAGAACTAATTGATAGAAGAACATGAGAGGGAAAAGAGAGGGAATATAGGATATTAGGAAGAAGAAAATGAGAGTTAACTAGTTGTGGAATTTATTTAATATCTAGTGTTAAGAATTGAAATGTCTTTGGATTATATTCTATTGAATATCAACCTTTAAAGTGAAGAGATTTTATGCATGGTATGGAAGATCGGGAAGTGAATATCAGAGTATTATTGAGAACACCAATTATTTTTTGGTGTTATATCTTTTATTTTCATTCTAGTGGGTTCATCCTTCATGTCATGAACCACCCTGAATACCCTAGTACAGCGGTAACTAAGTTAGTCCTAACATAACCCCAAGGGAATTCTAAATCTCTATGAACTGGTAATTAGTGCCTTGGAATCAATAAAGGTCATGGGGAATTATTTCACCCCAAGAATAAATAATCAGTACATAACAACATAATACAAATCAATAAATATTCAGTATTCCAAACACTCCTCATGGAGGATCAAACCATGAGAAAATAGATATCCTAAAGTGACAAAACATTCAAAAATACAATACAACATTCATCAATATAGAAACTGATAATATCCATGTGATGAGTGGATCACAACACCACTAGTCACCATCACTACCCAGGTCCCTTGAATCAAGAACGTCTTTCACCTAAAATTGGTGGTTTCCCCTTTACTGGACCTTCTATAAGATAATCCACAAATTCTTCATGGAAAAGGTATGAGCAAAAATAGCCTAGTAGGATTTCACCAAATGCTATATAGATAATTACAATAAAAATAAACCATTTATTCTTTAATTTAAATAAATTCATGGTAAATAATTATCATATTTTCATTCAAACTTTATTTTAGTATGAGTAAATGGATAATATATCAAAACATCCTTAAATTAATATTTTTATAAAATATAATGTGGCATGAATAAAATAGTTCTATAATCATTAGAATATAATAATCATATCAAACAATCTTCATGGTCATATGCCCTGAGGATCATTAGTTATTAGCTATAGGATCGTCGCACTACTTATTCAATAATCAAGGCTCAATGTGTGTGCACATGTACCTAAGGCTCATTCCATAAGGATATAATCAATCAACATCCCATTTAGGGAAATCATAATGAAATTGGTTTATCTAGACTTATCAATGTCTATACATTTCTAGGGAGTCATATTCGTAGCATGCTTGTCTTAATCACCCACTAACTACTCAGGCTCACATGTGATTTCAATTAGTAAATCATGGGAAATTCAATTCAATTCAACTCAAATCATCATCACAAATCAATAGTCCAATTTCAAGTTTCAAAATTCCATTTCAATTTCAAAAACCAAATAATAGGTTTTTATCAATTTTATGCCTTTTGAAATCATCTATAATTGGAAGCCATTATTTCTCAAGGATCATCATAAAATCATTTAATCAAATCAATTCTCATTTCATTCCATATTTCTCAAAATATAATCAATTTATCAAATCCTTTAAAAGTGGTTTTTCATTCCTGAAACCATTCCTTCTCAAAATCAAATGTCAAATCAAATAGATTTGAGAAAATTATTAAAAAAAATCTAATTCAAGTAAGAAATCAAGGTTTCAAATGTAGTTAAAAGCCTTAAATAACCACCTATATTTAGTTACATGATTAAGAAATCACCATGAATATAAACCACCAATGGAGAGCTGAAGAAGAGAATGACAAACAAGGAATCCCTATAATCATGATCCGTCAAAACAAGGTTTAGATACATCAAAAATATAAGGATTCATCACTCTCAAATAAGGATAGAAGAGGAGAAATGAGTATTCCAAATAATTGAGATTACACTTACTAGAGAGAGATAAAATGATTCCATTGACACGTCGATCTAAGAAGAAAAATGTTAAAAGAGACAAAATTCTATCTTGAGAGCCTCTAAAATCCAAAGGGTTGGATTAGTTTCAATTAGGGGTGTTTAAAACTTATTATGGAGGTTTTGCGATTTTAATTGGGATTTTCAGTCGATTAAAACCATGTTCACACTTTTTCATGGGTTATGATGTACTATTGTAACTAATCATGCACCTAACTATGTTCCCTTACTCGGATTATAGAGAGTTTCACAAGGTTAATACGCACAGTTAGATAAACTATGCATCGATCATTCGCTCCCTCTTAGGCCACTTATAAGGGGTGTACGGTTTATACACATGGTTTGACAAACCTTTCACCAAACATGAAATACCCCCACTATCCATAGCCATATGATTTGAATAGATACTGCATGGTTTCAGATAATTATGATCCAACTATGCACCCCCTTCTAGAACCTCAAATGAGGCACATAATTTTTTGGGTTGAAATATATGGTTTTCCCTAAGTATGTGCTAACCATGATCAACCCCAAAACTCCAAAAAAGACTCCAAATGTCCCCAAAAATAACCTAGAATAATATCCAACCAAAGAACGATAAAAACAAGGGATTATAATTACTTAAAATATGGTAATGGTGTGTTATAATATCCTCACCGTAAATTATTTCTTCCCCCAGAAATCCTATCAGGAAGACTCCATAACAAAGAGTTGAGGCCACTTCTCTCTCATTAGTGCCTCATTATTCAAAGTCTCAAGTGAATAAAAACCATTCTAACAAAATACCCATACTAGAGGTATATAGTTATCATAAAGAACCTTCATCTCATAACAAAAAATTTGAATTGGATACTCATTCATGGATAAATCAGGTTCTACATCATGAACCACCCATCTCAAGACATGATATGGGTCAGAGAGATATGTTTTAAGCTTCAATGCATGAAAATAGTTATGAATTAACATCAACTAAGGTGTAAAATCCAAATAATAATCCACCTTTATAATCTTCTCAACAACCTAAAATGGTATCATGTATCTCGGAGATAACTTTTCTTGTTTTTTGAGACATTGGTGACCCAACTGAGGAGAAACTCTCAAAAACACCTTGTCACTAAATAAAAACTTTAAAGGGTGTTGATGATGATCATCATGGGTATTATACTATATTTAAGTCATCTCCATTATTTAATTAATCAATTAAACATTTTTTCTTATCTCTTGGACCAAACTAGGCCCAACAAGGTAAGCTTCACCAATTTCCTTCCAATACAATGAAGATTTACATGGTTAGCCATAAAATGCCTCAAAGGGTTCTACCATGATGGATGAATGGTAATTTTTGTTATAGGAAAACTCAACCATTCACAAATTGTTGTTCCAAACATCACCAAAGTTGAGAATGCAATCACGAATCATATCTTCTAATATATATATATATATATATCTTGTTATTTAAGATAATCCCTCTACGGATGATATGTTGTGTTCAATATAACCTGGGATCCCATGTCCTCCTATAGGAATCTTTGGAAATGAGAAATTAAATGGTAATCCATATCATAAACTATAGAAAATGAATCTTTATACAATTTTACAATTCTTTTCACATACAGACTTCCAAAGTCTTTAACTTTGGTTGTATAAAAAATAGGGAGAAAGTGATCCAATTTGGATATCCAATAAATCACTACCCATATCACATTCATCCCTAGAGAGGTATGCAGAAACCCAACTATGAAATACATAAAAATATCATCCCACTTAAAATTTGTCACTTGAAGGGACTAAAGAAAACATGAATATTTTTGGTGCCGAGACTTGAACTATTGATAGGTATAACAATAAGAAACAAATTCGGTGATATCTCGTCTCATACCTAGCCACTAGAATTGTCACTAAAGATAATGGAACATATTTTTGGTGCTAACCTTCACCACCCACTATGAACCATGGAAATCCCCCTTAATAGCCTTTCTTATAGGAAAATCCACAATATACCAACTTTGAAAGCATAGGATACCCTCAAAATATAATGACCACTCATCGATGGTCTCCCCATTATAAAGAGAGTCCCTAATGACATGGGACTCATCATTAAGTTGTTTTTTATGAAGAATATTTTTGAGAAGGGAGGATTTTAATTAGACACTGGTCAAAACAAGCTCAGTCTCATCCTATCAGATGCTCATGTGTATACTAGAAAAGAGATCCATCAAATTATACTCTTATGATGATTCATTCATATCCTAGGTTGGAAGTTTCCTACTCAAGGAATCATCTATGAAATTCCCCTTACCAAGGGTATAGGAAATGTTAATATCAAAATATTTCATATACTCTACTCATTACCTCTAATGAAGATTCATATATTTTTTAGATAATAGTTAACTCGGTATTTTGGATCATAATAAATGGTAAACCTTTTTCTATAAAGGTAGTGCTGATAATTCTTAAGAGCATGCATCATAACTATAAGTTTGATATCATTAGTATGATAGTTCCTCTCATGTGGTCTATGTTTCTGGAAACCATAGGCCACCACATGATCACCCTATGTGAGAAAATTACCCAAACCAAAACCTGATGTGTCAATAAGACCACGTAGCACTGCCTAGCCTCTAGAAGAGTGAACAGTAGTGAATAAGTCAAAATAAACATAAACTCATCAATAAAATTCTTAAATTTTAAATCCAATAACAAAATTACTCCTTTTTGAGTGATATAGGTCATAAAAGATACCAACTTTGATAAATATTTAACAAAATATTGATAATACCCAATTGGGCCTAAGATGTTATGAATCTCTAAGTCATTACATGGTTGTTTCTATTCCATAATGGATGTAACCTTTTTCAGATCTACTATAATACCATGTTCTGAGAGAATATTTACCAAGAAGTTCACTTCCCAAAAAAATAAATTTCATTTCAATAACTTAACATAAAGTTGGTGGTCTCTAAAAATTTCTAGAACTACTCTCAAATGATGAACATGATCCTCATTAGTTTTAGATTAAACCAAGATATCATCCACAAATACCGCTATGAATTCATTGAGATACTCATTGAATATATTATTAATCAATTCCATAAACAATGATGGAGAATAGGTTAGACCAAATTTCATAAAAAGTTACTCATAAAGGAAATAACTACACCTGGGGGTGGTCTTTAGGATGCTATATTCCTTGATCCTTAGCTAGTGATAACCAAACTAGTGATTAGTCTTTGAGAACCACTTTTTTCCTTTAAACTGATCAAACAAATCATCAATCCAGGTCAATGGATACTTTTTCTTTCTTATGACTCGATTGGGTTTCTGGTAATCAATGAAAAGGTGAAGTGTTATATCAAATTTATTTTAAAAAATCATAGGTTATTCACAAGGAGACACACTCGAGAATTTAAATCCTTTATCCAAAAATTCATCCAACCGAGTATTTAAATCCGTCAATTCAGTTAGTTATATATGGTATGAAGGGGTAGAGTTAGGCTAGTTGTCTGTTACCAATTCAATAGAGAACTCTACCTCCCTTACTAGTGGAAATCTAGAAAAGTTTGATGGAAACATGTTGGGAAACTCGATGACCACTAGAAGAAGTTCACCACTAAAATATTCTTTCTCTAGGTCAAAGTAAAACATAGAGATCATCTTTCCCAACCAACTTTGGAAAAGGAGGTCCATCTTTACTCAACCTCAGATTTAATTCTCCTTGGAAAACATGGTATACCCCCATTGAGGGTAGTAAAGAAGACCCACTGAAGATAAAAATAAATATAGGATTTATGGAAAATATTCCAATCCATCCTAATAATGACAACCAAATGTTTCATGTTGAGAACCAAAAAAATCCAGGGATTTAAATCTTTGATAAGGAGAAGGTATAAGAGTAACATCAGAGACCCTTCTCTCTCTTCATTCCAAGGGGTGTAAAAATATCCATCACATAAAATATAAGATCTATAGGAAGGATCATAAGATTCAAAATATGAGTTTATATAAAATAATGAGATGAATTTGTATCAAATAAAGAAATCACTAAAGATAAAGCTATAGTTGTGGTACCTCTCACTATCACCGGACCTGAATTATCTTCCTCTAGAGACTCTTCCACTGTATGAATAAACTTCATTACAGATGCTTGTGGTTGTAAACCCTTAGTTATTGAAGAATTTTATTACAACATATTACCTTTTGTATCTAATGATCATTTTCCACTATATGGGGTATAAAATACATGACATAAAATTTAAAAGTTGTCCAAGAAAATTCAAAAACCACAAATATTTGGTACCTTAGTAAAAAATCACTTTGAATAACAAACCTTTAAACACATGGAGCAATTCAATGGGACTCTATTAGAAATATCTAAGGGTATGGATAATGCATGTTGTCATGATCCACACTGAGAGTCATCATGTTTCCAATTTTCTTTAAAGGAAATAAAATTACTTTCACTAGGAGTATAAGAACTCTCATCAACCCTAACTTACAAGACAGGTCATGGTTAACCATCAATTCTTTATCCATAATGTCTACATAAGAAGTTATCTTAATTATAAAAAACATAATATTTAGTATCATATCGAAGACCCATGTCAAATATTCAATCCTTTAGCTTCTCATACATTACTACCTCAAGAGAAAACAGAACAAGTTCAGTGAAGAGGTTTACATACTAATTCACATTCCTATAAACTTATTGAAGGTTAAGGAACTCCATAGAATTATTAAAAACCATCAAATATAGATTGAAATACTTTTTGAAGAGATCTATAAAGTATTTAAGAAAAGGCCCACCCAATAATGTTTTATCACTAACAGGGGTGAATCAATGATACCATTTTTCTTTTAAGTTTCCTTTGTTTTGAAACAACCTCTGCCTCCTGTTAAAGTTTTATCACTTTTTTGAAAACAAAATATTCAGAAATCCATAGGAACATAGGTATTTATAGGGTTATCTACTCAACAATATTAGATACATCCTTGGTATGGTATGTAAACAAACCAATACCACACAAATCACTAGAAAATAATACTTTATGTAGATAAAAACAAGTAGGATATACGCTTACACTTGTGTGGAACTATTATTACTACAACAGTGAAGGTGATTCTTCTAGAAAAAATGATGTAGAATAAGTTTGTGTAAAAATTAATGAAACCTTAAATAGTTGGTTAAAAATATTATTGTATAGCCTTATCAACTTTCATAAGAAAATTTTGAAAACACAATTCATAACTTTCCTACCAAGAAGTTGGTAGAAACAACCTTCATAAAAGCAAAGAGTCTGATGGATTAGTTTGATTCTTCAATCCGATTTCATAGTCCAGAAATATAACTCTACCAGATTACTGCTAAAATAATTCTAAATTGAATCCTTATCAATTTGGAAAACTGTCAGTTTGATGGCTTTATCTGATGACCCAGTCTGATCTGAAAAACTCTAACCACATACTTTCTTTTTTCTGGAAAAACTTCGTCAGGTAAACTCTATCTGAAAACTTCTTCTCACTAGAACTTCATAAGTTCTCCATCTTTATCTTCATATGAATAGTAATTCCAAGTCAAAAAGTACAATATAATTCATACTATTTATAGGTGTTTCAAAATTGGTTTGGGTGGGGATCTAAAATCATTTTCCCACTTAACCAAATTTCCTAAATATTCAATTTAATTTCATTTAGACTTCATATTTTACTTCTTTAGAGATTATCAAATTTTATTGATTCTTCTCAAAACCTCTAAAATTCTCTCGCATCTTCAGCTTGCTTCAAACATTCTAAACATTATTCAGTCTGATAGAAATTTTCATTTTGATTTCTTCATTATGATGTAAACATATGAAAACTAAAGATTGGTCATTATGATGAAAACATATGTAAGACTTCATATTCCACATTACATTTCCTTATACCAACTTATTGTTAAAAATAAATTTTGTATCATATCGATGCTCTATACCAACTGAAGTATAAACAAATTTGAAAACATTCTTCTATAAACATAGTTACAACTTCTGAATCATTAAAAAACTCCCTTCACCAAACAATTTTGAAAAACTCTTCAAGTGAATCTCTTTTTCTTCTTTTCCTCAGACTAATGTTATTATGTATTATAAATTTATTGGTATTAACCTATGTCTGATGGATCGGTCTCTATATCAGTCTAATTGATTGATATCAATGTTATTCTGATGAATCAGCACCATTTCTGTTCTGATGACTCTTGACCTAATTGATAAACAGAATAGAGATCTTTTTCTTTTGACCCAAAAATAATACAATTCAACCGAATTAAAATGGTTGAATAAATTATTCATGATCATACAGTTGATTATTCTATGAATTTATTACATGCATCAGTCCCAGAAAACTCCACTTTCTTATTTTCATCTACAAACATTCCTACCTCCAATTGATCGGTGGCATACCATGTCTGATTTACCAGTTTCAATAACAACCTCTTTACTTTTCTGATTATAGTAAAAACAAGATTCCAGAATTCACTAACTTCTTTCTCGAAATATTTATATCTTGTGGCTAATTAGATTGAATAAAAACCAACATCTTCATCTTCTCACGTTTTAGACAAAACTTCTCAGCATTTAAATAATTCTGCATCCAGTGATCTCGCATCGATGAACTGAGACTGGAAGACTTTGTCTTCACACTTTCTTCTTACAAAAACTCTAGATTATATCATGACTTATTCATTACTTTGGTAACTTTAGGATCAAAATAGAATCATCTAACATACATTGTAAAGTTTCTATTACTTTCCATGAAAACATCAATCTAATTTACAAAACTCAAACACCTTTTCTTCCTTTCTTTCAAAAATATTGCATCACAAGTTTCCCAAAAAACTTATGATTTATGAAAACTATAAGATTATAAAGTCATCATCAGATTTACATTAAATCCATTAAGAATCTAATGCATCTTCTCATACCAATTCAAACTTTCATTTTGAACCCAAGGTGAGTCTGATGAATAACTTCACTTGAAAAATATATCCAATACATAAAATCAAAATAAATAAGTTTTCTTATGAAAATTATGACTAATATTCTGATTATAATTAATCCTATATCCCTAAAATATGATAAATAAATATTATAAAGTGATTTAATTTCTTTTTCTTGAAAATAAAAGAGAACACAATGAAAAACAATCAGCAAAAAATTCTTTCAGATTCCAATAAAACTTCCTGCCAACTTGCTCCCAACAGTCTTCCCCATTGTATTTTGTTGTCAACCAAGGTTCATAAATCCCTGAACATTGTATCCTTAATAAATGAATTACTTATTAACAATTCTAAACCTATGTGATATGAATAATTATAGGAAACAATAATAATTGATAGCAAAACCATACTATCCAAAAGTAGTGACTCCTGAAACTAATTTATCTTTAAAATATTATTTTTCTTTCACATTATTTCACATACCTATAGAAATTTTCCTACAACCATCTTAGAAAATTGTCAGAATAGTTCACACACTTATATTCTAAGTTCATAGCTTACCCACAACCCCCCTCCCATATTCATTCTTCCTTAAAAGGTTTAACACATATCAATTCATAGATTTATGAAAAATTACCCCACCTTGAAAACACTATCAAAATACAAGATGAGAGAGGGGATAAAGACACATACCTCAACCTCGATAGAAAGAGGTTGGGCATCCATGTTCAAACTCAGTATCAAAATTGATTCCTTCAGTAAAGGTTTTGTGGATATTTCATAAACCTGTTCATATGTAGGAACATACTCCATCTTGAGTTTATTCTTTTCAACATTATCTTTGATGAAATGATATTTGATATTAATATGTTTTAAATGATAATTTTTTACCGGGTTTATTATAAGTTTGATTTTACTTTGATTATCACAACCCAAGAGAATAGGTAACTTCAATTCAATAAGTAAGTATTCTATTTGAGTCTTTACCCACATAAGTTGGGTAGCAGCATGGGTGGAAACAACATACTCATATTCAGTCATCCAAAGAGTTACTCAATTTTGTTTCTTTATATGCCAACTAACAAAACTATTTACTAGAAATAACACTCCACCGTATGTGTATATTTTATTATCATCATTTCTTTCCCAATTAGTATTTGAATACCACCACAAGTCAATAGTTTTTTAGCTATCATACCTAATTTATAAATGTGTTGTGCCTTTGACATATCTAATAATTATTTTACAATCTAATAAATGTTATTCTTTTAGTGAACTTTGGAATATTGAACATAATGTAATAGTATAAATAATGTTTTTCCTTAAGGCAATCAAGTATAACAAACTTTCAATCAGCTTTCAGAACTCTTTAGAGTCAACTTTCTTATTTTCTTTATCTTTAGTCAACTTGGTTCCCATTGAAATTGGTGTGGAAATAGGTTTCAAATTTTCCATTCCAAACTTCTTAAGAAGTTCCTTAGTATAATTTTCTTGAGAAAGAAATATGTTTTTCTTATTTGGGGAGATTTTTAACCCAATAAAATATTTCATTTCACCTAACATAGAAATTTCAAACAGCTCTTTCATATCTTCAGTAATTCCTTCACAAGTTATTTCTTCATTCCTAGAAAAGATTATATCATTAACATATACAACTACAATGAGGGAAATATCCTGAATTTCCTTGATGTATATATTAATATCAATCCTTCATTTCTTAAAATCTAACTTCCTTAAGAAGGTGTCCAATTTGTAATACCAAACTCTTGGAGCTTGATTTATCCCATACAAGACTTTATTCAAATTTCACGCATAACTTTCATCCTTACCAAAAATAAATCCCCATGGTTTTTCAATATAAACTTCTTCATCAGGTTCTCCATTTATAAATTCTAACTTCACATCTATCTGAAATATTTTTTATCTTCATTATATAGAAATATCAATAAATATTCTAATTGTTTCTAACCTTTCCACTGGATAAAATTCTCATTAAAGATAATGCCTTTTATTTATGAGTAGCCTTTGAACACTAACCTTGTTTTGTTCCTTATAACTTTACCATATTAATTAAACTTGTTCTCAAACACCAACTTTGTAGCAGTAACATTTTTATAAATTTTTTTAGGTAAGAGTTCCCAAGTATGATTCTTTTCAATCTGATCCAACTCTTCATTCATAACATAAATCCATTTCGAATGATCAAAAGCTTCATTGACATCTTTCATCTCAAATTTTGAATACAAATAAGTATGTGTAATAACTTTTTATGTTCTTCTAGTTTTAACCTTTTTATATTGATCACCAATTATGTTTAGAGCTTCCAGTTTCCTCCTCACCCTATAATGAGATGACTAAGATTATTCTGATCACTAGAGTTAGATGAGTCTAATTCATATTCTTGAATAGGATTACAATTTATTTTATCCTTAACATAAATCTTAAGAAAATTTCTTTTATCCTATTTATCTTCCTAATCTTCATGAGTTTTTTTAGAAACTTCCTCATCTTTTTCAATAACTTTCGCATCAATAGATTCAACTAATATTATTGTATCTTTATTGAAATGTCTATATTCTATTCCTTTCAAAGCACGTCCAAGAATGATTTCGTCTACACCTATATAGTCAAACATTCCAATGTTTCCACCTTTTTTATTTATGATTCAAGGACTCCAAAGAAATTATTAATTGTCTCATACTTGGATTTTTTCCATAAAACATTTCATAAGGATTCATATCAAAACATTTCCTATAGAAGCATCAGTTCTAATTATAAATAGTTATACTCATATATTTCCTCTGAATGTAATGAGAGAGACCATGTTCAAGTAACATAGTTCTCCCCATTTCAACTAAACTAATATTCTTCCTTTCAGAAACACCATTTTGTTGCGGTGTGTATGGTGTGCTGAACTCATGACGAATTTCATGTTTTGAAGGATAACTTTTGAACTCTTAATTCTTATATTCACCACCATTTTCCATTCTAAAATTCTTTATATAATAACCTCATTCCTTCTCAAATTTATTCCTAAAACTTTTAAATTTATTTAGATCATATAAATTATGTTTTAAATATATAACACAATTAATGCGATTAAAATCATCAATAAAAGAAATGAATAACTTATCTCCATGAGTTTATTGTTTTCTCATTGTACCAAACATATCATAATGAATAAGTTACATGGGTTGTTTTGAACAATTATTAACTTTCTTGTGCACATAGTTTGTAATATTCTATTTCTAATAAATTGTATAACACCGATCTCTTCTTCTTGACATATTAGAAATAACAAATACACTTTCTTTCTTTTATAACTTTCTCATGTTTCTCTGAATCATATATCCTAAACTTTTATACCACAACTTATTTTCCTTCATAATTCTTAAGTAACATGATTTCAAAACTTCACCAACTTGAAACAAATTCCATTCTATATGTTAGACTCTAGTAATAAATTTTCCATATTCCTCTATTTTTTAAAAACCCATCCTTTCTGGAAAAAAATATTAACCTCATCATAAAGTTGTGAAACACTTATAAGATTGTGTTTTACCCCATAAACAAACCAATATTTATTAAATTTTAAATTTTATTACCCAATAATAGTGGATCCGAAACCTTTAATTCTTAGGGATTCATAATTTCCAAATTTCACTACTTCTTTTTTGAAATATTTCTCATTTTTTAACAACTTTAAATCTCCTATCATATGAGAAGAACACCACCTACGCAATATCCAGGGTCATTCTCCTTTTATATCTTTGATAGAAGTTTCTACAAGAACATATTTTTATTTACCTTTATCATTTCACATCCATATTCTAAGAATTTTTATAAAAAAAATTTCAGGTAAAAAAACAATGCATATTTTTGCAAGATATCTAGATCGCTCACATATTTCACAAATAGTTTCTAAATTTTGTAATATATTTTCAACATTTAGATATCCTTATTTAATTTCTTTCTTTGAGAGGTTTGAATCCCCCTAAAAATATTTCTTCTATAATTCATTGAATATTTTTTATGTTATTGATTAAACCAACACATGTTTTTCATTTTCCCAAATCCACCACAATACTAGCAGTAATCATAGAAGGAATACTTTCCTCTGTAACTTCCATATTTTCCAGAGTTGTGAACGTGTTTCTTAGTAACCTTCTTATCTTTCATGTAACTTACCTGAATTTTATCAATGTAAATTCCCTTCTTATAATTATTTTACATAGTATAAACCACAAAAAAATCAAATTTAATAACACAATATAAACATTTTAAATTAATATTGAATGAAATAAGAAGTATTTCTAGAAGTTAGAGAACTTATACCAATGAAATAATAATTTGACCTTTGGAATAGTAATATGACCCTTATAAATAGTAAACCATCCTATTTAATAGTAACCTCACCTATTAAATTATAAATAAAATTTAAGTATCTTATAAATGGTAATATGATATTAATATGATATAATTATATAGTATAAGTAAATATTTATTTTAAAAATTATTAATTAAGTGTTAGTATTTTTATAAGTCATAAATATTTAATTACAATTTTATTATTAATTTAAAATTTTCAAATAAAATTTATTTTTAGTAAATTTAATGATTATAAGATAATTTTATGAAACCTTAATTAATTTTTCAAAGTGTTATAAAACCATTTATAATTTTAAAATCTGTATTTTCCAAACAAATAATGATTTTATTTAAAAAATAAATTTCTCATATTTAGAAAATTATTTTAATAAAATGGAGTTAATTTTTGAATTCTACATATCAAAAAATGGTTAGGTCGAATTTTTTTGGATTTTTCTAAAATACTTGATTTTTTTTGTAAATTGTAAAATACGGTAATTTATAGTATATATACATTATAGTTTAAATAAAATAGTCCTTGAGCCATGGATGATGTAAGAATAATTTACTAGAAATCACATGATCTAATTTATGTATTCATTCTTAAGAATCGATATTATTTATTTTCTTGAAAAAAATAATAAACTAGTGAATTAAATAATGAGAAAACACCCCTCTCCTCCACTATAAATACCACTTATTATCCTAACTCCTATAAAGATTTTATAATTGTCCAAATTCTACTAACATATCTTCCCAAAAATTTACCCCACCTCCAGGACCTCCTTTTCTCATTAAAAGTCCAAAACTATTTCCCTAAGGAGGTTTTCAAAGAGGAGAAATTCAAGAGGTAAATTCCTCTTTCCTTTTCTTTTAGTTTCATTTCATGTTCTTTTCTTATTCTCTCCTCAAATCCCCTAATAAAAATGGTATTATAACTCTGTGATATTAAATATATTGGAATTTTATTATTATAATGGAATAATCCATTATCAAATTCTCTTATCCTCTTCCTTTTATTCTAGAAATGAAAACGTCGTTCGTGAGGTGTTAATTTATCACCTTCAACGACGAAAAAAATTCATTTTCCATTAATTATTTCAAGTCTGGTCATAAAAACATTTGTATGGTTAAAAAAATATAATATATTTATTACATTCTATTTAATGTTCTAGAATCATTATATACACATGATGTTAAATAATAAGACAAAACAAGTTCATTGGGAATGAAAACCGCCAAAAATAATCCAAATGATTGTCATTAACATCTTATGTAATTATTTATTCTCACCAAAAATAACCAAATTATTTATATGATCATGTAAACTTATTTATTTTAATTAATAAATTATAACTTAAATTCTATATTTATATTTCTATTTTACAGGAACTTCCATACTCTTGTACAAGAGAACTAATCATGAAAACAAAGAAAAAAAGCACTCTCGGACGATGAAATTGGGCACTATAACTCATAAAAAAGTCCATAAATAAACTTAATAAAATTATAATGAATCAATTACATGTATAAATTTTTCTTTAATTATTAATTAATTAATTTAATCTTATTATTCAAGACATTAAGATCAAGTGCGGAACCATTTCGGGTATAAGGTTTGCGATTCTACCTGAACCTCCATTTTTTCTTCGGGTTACTATTTCTCTCCCTTTAACTCAATTTAATGATTATTTATTTTTATATAATTATTAAAAATTATATTTATATGTTAAAAAATCATATATCTAGATCATATCATCCCTCCTTGATGGGTAAATATATGTTTCAATAAGGTTCCCTTCTCAATTCTTCCTGATAAGAAAGCCTGATTCAAGGGAACTTCCTAATTTCTTATCCATTTTCAAGTGAACTATATATTATATTTTAAGAAAATGTTATTTTTCTAAAATCACTAATTTTATCATGAAAAACCCAACCTGGTTCAATTATGGTTTTATATAAACAATTATTCCCTTTCTGTTTTATATAATCTTTAATATTTTTCTTAAACAACACTAAAATGTTTTATTTCTAAAGTTTCTTAAACACTCCTTTTTTTATTACCAATTCAAACAGAAAGAAATTATCATGATCTATACCTATTTTCTGTTATAAATATCCATATGTTTTTTTAATCCATTATTTCATAGAAACATTTATGATATGATCATTTGTTATGCCTTGTGACATGATTATGATACCCATTTCTTTTCATGGTTAACCCTTATGTTTATTCTTAGTGTGAAACACATATTCCTAAACATGTTATGATGGGTGTTCCCAGATATATCTTCAATACATTGGGTAATATTTAGTCTCATGATACATCATGTGCAATGGTATTGGGGGTTATGCTTGACTCGTGCTCAATGTGCAATGGTATTGGTGGTTAGCCTTGACTCATGCTCCTCCATGTTAAATGAGCCATGAATCATGATAAAGTTATGTTTTATGTTTCTACCTCATTAATATCATTATATTATTATATTATCTCATAGTCTATATGTAATTATTCCATATTTTTAATCATGTTTCATTCCTTTTTATGTCATTATGTTATGCATTCTAACCCAAGTGTTATGCTTTATTTTAATGTTCATTTCCTTAAGGGACTTCTTAGCTCATCCCTTTTGTTCATGTATTCCCCAAGTAATCCTATGAATATGTATGAGATCAATGTAAGTTTGGATCTCATTGTGGAGATTAAATAAAATATGTTTTCATGATGCTTAATCATGTACCTAATCTTCCAAATACACTAAACTTTATGATCCTTGGATTGTAATTTGATGATTAATTATGCTTAAAATCATGTAATAACATGTGAAAAACGATAGGGTAGATATATTTCACATCATAGCTTTTTGGACCACCAACCTTTCTATTATCATTCGAAGTCTTCTTCTTCAACTCAAATTTCTTTCTAGACTTATCAGAATCAAAAAAATTAGAAACCTTTTTTAACTCGAAATGTTTAGAAACTTCTGAATTATCCACTTTGTTAATTTTGGCCACATACATAACTTTCTAAACTTTATTCTTCTTGAGAAAAATTTCAACTTTATTTCCAACCTTTTAAGGTAACTTTGGTTGATCCTTATCAAGTTTATCCTTCCTAGAGCTTTCAAAAACTTTGAAAATAGAGTTCTTGAAGCTTATAACTCTATTCCTTAATTTAGAAAGCTTTTATTAAAAAAGTTGCAATTATTCTTCTTTTTCATTCAACGTAACTTCTAGATGTTCATTATGGTTCTTTTCATTCTCTATAGATTTATTCAAGTCATAAATTACTTCTGACAGCTTAACTTTCTCATCAGGAAAACATTTTTTATTATTTATTGAAGAACTTTCACTTTTCAATTTCCTGATTTATTTCTCAAGCCTTCCAACTTTTCTCATACATTATTTCAATTCTTCTTTCAGATGAAATTTTAACTGAGTTTATTCTTCTTCAAAACTGTTACTTTTGAACTCTTCATTGTTAATTATTTCAATAAAAGTATTCTCTCCATAATTCTTAGTAGACTTTTCGGATTCATCTACACTCTCTTCTTCTTCTTCATATTTATAAAAAAAACTTCTTCTTTTGTATTTGGAGAAGTTTTTATCTTTCCCTTTGGAATAATATTTAGCCTCATGAACTTATTTCTTCTATGATATTCTCGACATTCTTTTAACTTTATCACTATCTTATTTATTCTTTATTCATGGGAAATTAGAATCAAAGTTACCAGTGGTTCCACATTCAAAAAATTCCATGGGAAGTTCCCCTTTATATTTACTTGTACCTCTTTTCACATTTTTAGAAAATAGGGATAAAATTTCATCAAGATTTTTACATACCACATTTTTTTAATCATAATATATAGCTTCTTCTTCTTCGAGAATCTTCTTAGGATTTTATTTCTTATAATAATTGAATGAAATTTCTCTATAAACTTTTTTTCCTTTCATAACTTTGTCCCTATGTATTTCATAGTTAATGAGAGTACTATACAAATCATCCATTGATAATGTTTTAGAATATCTATCTTCCAACAAGGAAAATTTGGCATCAAACTTTTAAGGAAAAATTATCATGATCTTTTCAACAATAGTAGAATCTTATAACTTTTCGCCAATACATATAACAATACTAAAATTTTCATTAACCCTAGTAAATAAGTAACCAACTGTTTCATACTCACCCATCTTGAGATCTTCATACTCTAATCTCCAAGATTGTAACTTGTCTTTATTTAATTTTTGATTACCTTCATAAATTTTCTTTAGCTTATCTCAGATATCTTTAGTAGTGGGAACACCCTTAACTCTTAGGAATTCAATTTCAAAATGTGTTAAGAGTAATAAATTTTTATACCTTCCAAGATTCTCAAGATTCCTCTTATCTATAGGTGTGAGAGGTGTATTTTTAACAAGAGGAGTAAATACAATTGTGGAATATTCCAAAACATCATACTCAATAGAAATAAGATATGGGGATATTATATGTTTATAGATATGATAGTTCTTTCCATAAAAAACTAGAAGTCACTTACTATTCACATAATTCAGATTCTACATAACAACTTCTCTTTAAAAAAACTTCATCAAAGTGAAAAACAAAGGAAACAAAGGCTCAGATACCAATTGAAAAGGCCCAAAAAATATTTTTTTATCAATAATAGGGGGAGTGAATTATTGATACCCTTTTTATTTTAATTTTCCTTTATTTTGAAACATAATTTTTGTCCTATTAAATATTTATCACCTTGCTGAAAACTAAATATTCATACCTCCATAGTAACATGGTTATTTATAATTCTCACTACTCAAAAATAGTAGCTACATCCTTGGTATAGTATGGAAATAATCCAATACCACACAATCCACTAGAAAACAATCCTTTATATGGATACAGACAATTAGGGTATACCCTTACACTTTTGTGAAAATATGATCAATACTATATTGCAGGTACTTCTTCTAGAATAAATGATGTAAAATAAGTTTGTGTAATAAGTCATAAAACCTTCACTAGTTGTCTCAAAACATGTTACTTTTTTTCCTTATCAACTTTCATAAGAAAAAACTTCAAAACACAGTTCTTCACTTTCCCACTTAGTAGAGGGTATAAAAAACCTTAATAAAAATACTAAGTCTGATGGCTTAGTCTAATTGATCAGTCTAGAAATATAACTCTTCCAGAATACTAATAAAACAATTCTAAACTAATTCCTTCATCCAAAGAATTGTTAGTATGATATCTTTGTTCAATGACCCAGTACAATATGAGAAACTCTAACCACATAATTTCTTTTGCCGGGAAAAACTTCGTTAGGAAAACTCTATCCAAAAACTTATTCTCACTAAAACTTCAAAACTTCTCCACCTTCATCCATAAGTGAATATTAATTCCAAGTCAGAAAGTACAATATAATTCCTACTATTTATGGGTGTGTCGAAAGTGGTTTGGGTGGGAATCTGAAAATGTATTCCCGCTTAATAAAATTTTCCAAATCTTGAATTTAATTTCATTTCAACTATATATTTGAATTCTTTAGTACTTCTCAACTTTTCTCAATTCTTCTTGAAACTTCACTAATATTATCACATCTTCATCTCACTTCAAAATTTCTAACCATTATTCATTCTGATAGAAACTTTCATTCTGATTTCTTTATTATGATGAAAACATATCAAAACTAAAGAGTTATCATTATGATGAAAACATATGTAAGACTACAGATTCATCATTAAATTTCTTTGTACCAACTAATTATAAAAAAATTAAATGTATTATCATCTTGATGATATGTACCAAATTAAGTATATATAACTTTTAAAACATTTTACCATAACCATAGTTTCAAATTATGAATCATTTGAAAACTCCCTTTAAGAAAAAAATTTCTCAAAACTCTTCAAGAAAATCCATTTTTCTTCTTTTCCTCATACCAATTTTCTAGTGTATGATGAAGTTATCTGTATCAATCTTTATATGGGTTATCGGTATCTATCTCACTCTGATTGATCACTATTATCACTAGTACAATGAATCAGCACTAATTATTATCTGATAAATCTTGACCCAATTAAAAAATAGATTAGAGCTCCTTTTTCTTTTGACCCAAATGTAATACAATCCAACCTAATGAAAATAGTTGACTAAATTTTTCATCATCATCCATTAATTAGTCTCTTATTTTCTTACATTCATCAGTTCAAACAAAATAATATTTCTTATATGTGTCCAATAACTTTCCTACCACCGATTGATCAGTGGAATACCGCGTCCAATGTACCGATGTCAATATAAACTTCTTTATTTTTATGATTATGGTACATCAAAACTTCCAGCATTCACTAACATATTTCTATAAAGATTTTTATATTTTAAATTATGGTTCTGATTGAAAACTATCATCTTCATCTTCTCACATTTCAAACAAAACATCCCAGTCTTTAAACAATTCTACATATGGTGATCTCACATCGATGAGTTGAGACCGGAAGACTTTGTCTTCAAAATTTATTCTTCCAAAAACTTCTTCTTATGTTCTGAATTATTTATTAACTTGAGAATTTTAGGATTGGTGTAGCATCATATTAATTACATTGTTAATTTTATATTACTTTCCATCAAAACCTCAATCAGATTCCCAAAACTTAGACACCTTTTCTTCTTTCTTTCATAAGGCTTGCAACACAAGTTTCCCAGAAAACTTATGATTTATGATAAATCCAAGATTATAAAAGTATCATCATATTTAAATTAGATCCATTAAGACTCCTATACATCCTTTCATACCAATTAAAACTTTTATTTCAGGACCATTTTAAATTTGATGAAAAAATTCACTTGCAAAACATCTTCATCACATAAAATAGAAACAAATAAAATTTCTTATGAAAAGTGTGAGTGAGTATCTATTTATGATTCATCCTTATTTCCCTACCATCTGATCAAAAAATATTAAAAAGTGAGGTGATTAATTTTTCTTCGGAATAAAATACATCACAGTGAAAAACAATCAGAAGAAACTTCTTTCAACTTCTAAAAATACTTCCAACCAACTTGGTCCCAATACTTTCTACACCAAAACTTCATGTTCATTTTTCTGAAACATCGAATCCAACCACCTCCTTCTAGGACCTTAAATATTTAAGGTATTATATTTCACCTTTATGGAGTTATTTCTTTCAAGAACTCAAAAAACAGTTCGATCTTTTTCAACAAATCCTTTACCTATTGAGGATCATTTGATCCATAAAAAACTGATGGTCTCTATTGAACAAAATCTTGATAATAATCTCTCACTTCATCCCTTAAAGGTTCTACTATTGTATTAGGAATTTAAATGTATGAAGCACCATATCCTAGATCTTGGATATAACACACCACTATCTCAATTAGATTATAATCAATTTGAGGGTTCACTTTTCATGGTTTATTTCCAGCTCCCTCCAAAGGTCTAATAAAACATCTCATTGGGGGGATGGTGCTACACAACATCAACAAATAACATGATAGAATCAAAAATTAAACTCAAATCATCAACTCAATCAATAGATACAGAAATATCAATTTCATCAGATAGAATTTAATTTTTTGGGATTCTAAAATACTCAAATCAAGTTTTGATAAAGACTAGGATCATATCAATTTACTCCTCAAATACACTTTTCCTAAACATCCATAGTGACTTAAGGCCTGTTGTGATGAGTTCTGTCCATGAACTTTCTTGTAAACTACCCTTTAAATGATGATAATCCAACCTCCTATCTACTAGGACATCCCATACTACATACCAATATCAATAAAAGTATATCAACCTACCTATGATACCATTTTTTCATGAACCAACCTAAATACCCTGGTACACCAATACCCAAGGCATTCCTTACATAACCCAAAGGGTGTTCTTGATCCCTATGGGCTGGAGACTACCATCTGAGCATCAAAAATAGTCATAGGGAATAATTTCACCCTAGGAGAAAATAATCAATGCATAACAACATAAGATAAATGAATAAACAATTGGTATGTAAAACACTCATTAAGAAGAAAGGTACTAAAAGCATATAGATTTCCCAAAGTAATACCTCATCCAAAAAGGTGAAACAATATCCATCAAGATAGAAACTTAGAATCTACATGTGATGAGTGGATCCCAGCTCCACTAGTCACCATTACTACCCAAGTCCCACTGAATCAAGAACACCCACTACCTCTAAGTTGATCTTTCCCCTTTCCTGGAACTATCATAAGATAATATATAAACACATGAAGGAAAACATAGTGTGTGAGAAAAAACTATTGGTAAAAATCCCTCAAGGTAACTTTGCTGTTTTTTGGGTATTTTTAACAAAGCGGTTTGAAAAGATCATTTGTGGAGTTCTAGCACGTTTTTTGCCCAATTATATTTAAAAATATTTAAGATATAGGTATGTAATCTCTATAAGTGGTATATAAAATTACATATACAAGGTGGTGGTGTTTCCCTATGTTTTCCAAATTTTTAGGGTCCAAAATTTGCAGGATGGATCGAGTTTCATGAAAGATATATTTCCAGGGCTGCCTCATGAAAATATGGTAAAGGAATAGAATTCATGAAATTTTGGGTTTCATGAAAGTTTTTTGTCACAATTATTTGAAGATTTATAAAAAAATCATGAAAATGGATGAGGTGGGAAGGAAATACAGTAATTTATGAAATTTTGAGCAGTTTCATGAATGGAAATTTTCCTTGATGTTTTGAAAAGATAAATAGTTTCACAAGAGAAAATGAAAAGTTTCAAAAAAAGGTGGTGGTGATCTTGAATTTTTTTTATGGGGAGGAAATATATATAAATAGGTGTTTATCTCCCTCATTTGAGGAGAGGAATACTTAACAAAAATCCAAAGGCTCTAAATTAATGATGTAATTTAGTGAAAGATTTTTGTGTATAAAGGATTCATAAAAATATTATTTTCATGAAGGATATAATTTTAATGAAATAGAATTTTTTTAGAATAGGTTTGAGTTTCATGAAATCTTTGAAATTTTTATCAAAGGTTAGGAGTTTCAAGAAATGAAAAGTTTCACCATGGTTAGAAAATTTTCATGAATAATTTGGTAGTTTTTTTAATTTTAGAAAGGGTTTTTGTGTAAGTGAATATTATGTGAATCAGAAGGTATTTCCTAGTAAATTTTTGTAAAACATATTTCATAAAGTTAATGAAATTGGAATTTAATGATGCAACAAATGATGTGTAAACATTATTGATTCAAGTTATCAATGGAAAAGTCTTCTGAAATATAAATGAGAATACTTTAGTTGAGATTGAAGTAATCTTTCAAGTTGTAAATGGTAGTGAACTAGAAGGGGTAGTGATAATGCTTCAAACTTTTCAATAAAAATGCGCTTTCGTGGATTACATACATTTTCACATTACCTTTTTATGATATTTAGATTTATCCTAGTGTGGGTGAACCAAGTAAAATTTTTATGTCTCATGCATGCTTTCATTTCTACTCATAAATTAATATGATAAATAAAGATAAGAGTTTTTTTTAACAACGAAACAATATATTAAATGGAAGTTGTTTTAATATGTCATACCTTGATTCACCCCCCCCCCCCCCCCTCTTAGGGTATTTAACCTAGTTGGGATAACAATTGGTATTAGAGGGAATGGTTAAAATCATTGTTTCTTTTTAAGTGGTTTATATGGTGGTTTCTAATCATAAATGGATTTTTTTTCTTCAATGGAAACAATTTTCAATTGTGGAAGAATCAGAAGTAGTTCTACTTCTAATCATTAGGTATGGATTTATTTACAGCTGTGATGTATGGTATTTTATCTAGTGTAGAAAGTGAAGATTTATCAAAATTATACTTAAGATAATTAGATGATGATTCCAAAGGAATCAATGAATTAGGAGGATATTTATCTAACACAATATAAACAATGTTTATGTCATGTAATTCAATACATTCCATGTGGAAAAAACTGTTAAATATTTATAAAGGCAATTCAAAAGTTAGAGAATCAAAGTTATTGGTTTTTTGAAAAAAAAATATGAGGACCTGAGAATGCACCCCAATGAGTCTGTAGATGCATTCATTGACAGGGTAAATGTTTTTATGGGAGACACACATGGTCTTGGATAAATTCTTGAAGATGTAAATATATTTAAGCATGACTTGAGAAGACTTCCACCTTGGTTCAATCCAAAATTATCTATAATGGAAGATAAATAACCAAATGAGTGAACATTGGATAGTTTTCATAGTATTATTGTCACATATGAGATTAGGAATGATGATAATGAGTCTGTAGGAAAATAGAAGTCTAAATAGGTGTAATTCAAGGTCATGAAGAAGCTCTTTATTTAATATGACCAAAAAGAAGAAGAGATAGATGATGTCATGTCATTCCTTTCCTCATATCTACAAAGAGGAAAAGTAAAGTTCAAAGGGAAAATTCCAATCACTTCATTTCAATGTGGAAAGGTTGGAAATCTTATAGTAAGGTGACCTAAGAAGTTTTAAGTTGATTATGAAGATGAATTCAATATTCCCATGAAGAAGTCTTCAGGCTATGTGAAAGGTAAGAAAAATTTCAAGAGAAGATTATTCAAAAAGAAGAATATTATTTCATAAGAAAATGATGGTTCAAAAGAATATGAAGTTTAAGAGAAATATAACTACAAGTATCATGGATAAAATGTTATGGATCAGTTTTATGTAACTCCCAGACAAATGGGGGAAGTGAAAATAATGAAGGATAAGTCAAAGGAATGGTTGATCTCTAGGTTGAATTATAATTCTCTCTTAAGAATGTAGATATTTGGAGAATCAAAATGAATAATTCCAATGGATTTTTTCATGATTCCAAACTATATATGTAATGGTAGTAAGAAGAGAAGTTTGATCTAAATAAATAAATTGAAAATCTTAAGTCTTCAATGTTAGAGAACTCATAAAAGGTTATTGAGTACAAGATAAAAGTTGAAGAATAAAAAAGTGTGATAGATGGTTTGAGTAGCATAATAAAAGATCAAATAAAATGTATCAAAGAACTTAAAGAGGAATTTTTCATCATATGAAGAAAATTATAAGATCAAGAGAGAATATTGACTCCTAGTATGATGTCAGGAAAATGGATAACTCTAGTGACAGAAAATATATAAGTGGAGTATAGAGATCCAGAAAAATAGAAGAAAGAGTCATATCAAAATAACAGGGTTTTTAGGGGATTGATCACAAAAAAAGCTCTAATTATTGATGTCAGATTACAAGTTCCCACTCTAATGTTGAAAATTGATTTAGTTAAAAATCATAATCAGAAGTTTTAGAGAATCCAAGGAACAATCAGTCTTACAATAATGTCCTATTATAATTAAACACCTATTAGGTGTTATTACTATAGAAAGATAGTACATTCCCAAAATGTATGTTCCCTAGACAAAAGGTACCAAAGGGAATAAGAGAAGAAAATGAGTCTACATAGAGTTCAATATTCCAAGAATGATATTGATGGTCACTATTTATGGTGTGGAGGATTCAAATACATGGCTTGATATTTCTCATCAAAAATGTAGAGGAATGTTCCAAAGAAAGCCCGAAGTGGTCATAATAAATACCTAAAATATTCATCAAATGATATGAAAATAAAAAATATATTTAAACCTCTATAAGATGAATTTGTTCCATCATACTCTGAGGATGATCAAGAATATCATTCCACAATAGGTATGAATTTGATGAAGTTGATCAAAAATAAAAGAGCTGACCAAGGAGTGGTTGTAGAAATTTCCCTTGAAGCATCAGATCATGCTGGTTTATGGATCCTTTAGAGTGGATGTACATCCCGTATGATAAGAAATAATGATCTTGTTATAGGTGTAAAATATGAAAAGTAATGTGTCATCAAATTTGGAAATGATAAAGGGCTAAATATTATTGTCTTGGAAAAATCCAAATTTGGGGGAAAATATATGAGACATGATGATGCTTTGGTTGTGGAAGGTCCTAGTCACAGCTTTCTAAGTGTTATTCAATTGTGTGAATCAGTCTATTATCTAAGATTTACCAAGAATTTGTGTATTTTAAAGGGAAAATATAGTACAATTATTTGATATGGAATGTGTATGAAGGGGAATATATACTTTATGAGTGGAGAAGAAGGCATGTACTTTCTATCAAGAGAGGGATAAAATAGGTTGTGGCATAAATTTCATGGTCATATATGCCAACCATACTAGGAAGATCTGATCAAATGTGATGTGGATCCAGATCTCCCCAATCTATCACATGATCATACTCACATGTGCGATTCTTATCAATAAGGTGAGATTATTAGAAATATGTATAAAGAAAAAAAGTCAACCAGAGTTCTTGAATTAGTGCATGTAGATATGTGTGGACCTTTCTCAGAAAGATCCACTAATAGGAAGAGGTATTATATTATTTAAATTAATGATTTTAGTAGGATTTCATGGGTATTTTTCATTACACACAAGTCCAATGTGTTTGGTTTCATAAAACAATATCGAAGGGAAGATGAAAGGATGATTGGAAAGAAGATTCTAAAGTTTTAAACTAATAATAGTATAAAATTCACAAATATCCAAGTGGAGAATTATTTCAAGAAACACGGGATAAGGAACAAAGTTTTAGTAGTGAGAAATACTCAATAAAATGGAGTTCTTAAGAGAATAAATCAGATTATAAACAATATGGCCAAAACAATTCTTATTTAAAAGAACCTACTAGAGAAATTATGTAAGGAAGAAGTTTTGACATTGATCTACATATCAAATAGAGCTATGTTGTGTATAAAAGAATAAAAGACTTCATACAAGATTTAGTATAGAAAGAATAAAATATTTAAGTACTTTTGAATATTTGGATTTAAGTGTTTTATTCTAAATAAGGAAAAACATAGAAAGTTTGAGTCTCATGGATATGAGAGGATATTTATTGCCCACTTAGGAAAAATAAAAGCATGTAAATTCTTCAATGGGAGGCTAAGGAAATTTATTGAAAGAAATTATGTCACTATAACAGAGAATGAACCAAATCATTAAAAACATAGTGAATAGTTCCCTGATGATAGTGATGAGGAGGTAGGAAACTTTTGTGGTTGAAGTGGAAAATTTTGATTTGTAAGAAGATACTGATGATGAGAAAGAGAAAGTCAAATATATATCTGCACAGAAGCTGAAGATTTGAGTTTAAATTGGTAGGAAAAAACATCATTGGTGATTTGACAATTCTAATTCCAATAATGAGAATGAAGTATTTATAGCAGGCATCCCTCCAATCCCATATAGAGCCTAAATGTTTTGAATAAGAAGCTAGAGATGAGAAATGGGTTCAGAATTTTAATGAATAGATTTACCAAATTTAGAAGAATCGTACATGGGAGATTATTTTAATATCGGAAGATAATAATGTCATCGGGAGAAAATGGGTATTATGGAATAAACTAAATGAATATGGATTTTTAATTCAATTCAAACAAAAGAATGAATATCATACAAGGAGTACTCCTAACTCAAGAGAATTTATGTTGAAGAGATATTTTCAACTTTTACATGGCTCGAGGCTATTATTCTATTCTTGGACATAGTATTGAAAATGAAATTCAAAGTTTACTATATGGATGTTAAGTTATCATTTCAAAATGGGGTGCTATAATAAGAAATGTACATCAAAAAACTAGATGGGTTTCTTTTCTATAAATATAAGAAAAAGGTTTTTTAGATAAAGATGGTGTTATATAGATTAAAGTAGGAATTGAGAACATGGTATTCAAGACTTGATCAATATTTGAATAATATCATTTTTCAGTGTGGTTGATCTGATTACAATATTTATATCAACAATGATAGTAATCAAATAATGATGGTGCTAGTGTATGTTAATGGAATAATATTTGGTGGATTAGATAAAGCACAATGAAAACTGTTCATATAATTCATAAAAAGTGTGTTCAAAAATGTCAATTATTGGTGAACTAACATTTTCCTTTGGTTTAAAAGTAATGAAAAGAAGAAATGGAACATTCATTTCTCAATCCAAATATTCCAAGGATATTTTGAGAAGATTTGGAATGGCTAATTATAAGGAAATGAGAACTTCAATGGTTACCCAGATGAAATTGTCATGATATGATAAAGGAAAAGTATTTAATGTCATAACATATAGGTAGATAATTGGAAATATATTATACTTAACAATGAAATGTCCCGATATTATTTTTTTTCATATTCCAAGTAGTGCAGTATCAAAGTAATCCCAAGTAAATCCACTTACATGTAATGGAAATAATGCTTTAGTATATGAAGGGTACGGAAAATTTCGGTTTGTTGTACAATGACAAATATAATCAAGATTTATTTGGTAATACTAGTGAAGATTGATCCAGTTTAGTAGATTATAGAAAATAAATTTCAGGTGGTGTATTCTATTGTCAAGTATTGTGTATTTATTGGAAAAGAAAGAAAAAAAAATTCATTTTATTAAGCATAATAGAAGCTAAATATAATAAATATCCTCAAAATTTTCACATAGTTATTGTGGATTAAGTACCATCTTGAAGATACAAAAGTTGAAGTGAGGTCTTCGATCAGAGTCTATTACAATAATTAAAATTTTTTAAATCTTATAAAAAGTCTATTCCAACACTAATGAACTAAGAACATTGAAATCAAGTATCATTTTACCAAGTATAATGCGGAGAATAGGCTTGTAAATTTGGATTATGTGCCTACAAAACTACATATTATAGATATTATGAAAAAGCTCTTACCCATAGAAGTGTTTGAATTTCATTTACTAGCTCTTGGAGTTTAGTCGAATTCACACACTTGAAAAAGTGTGGCAGTGGAACCCCCTATCCTTGAGGTGTGGTGTGTTTTTTCCTATGTGTTGATATGTGTTTTTTACTATGTTGTATCCACAAAGAAGTGAACTTTGGGTTCATTGATAATGGAGGGGAATTTATTGATTAAGATATGGGGAGAAGCTATTAGGGGGAACAGTGGAATATGGGGAGTTTTAAATATAACAATTATAAGGATGATCAATCAAAGGTTATATATCAGGAAAGATACGGTTTGTGATAAAATCATTTGAATGTTTTGGGAATGAAAGTGATTAATTAATGAAATTTTCATACTACTCTTATTTTTCATTCCAAGAATGGATCATGTGAGTTTAGAGTGTGTGTTGAGTAAATATTTTATTTCTATCTAGAATCACAAGAAGCAAATTTTGGTATAATATGGAAGAATATTTAAAGTGGTATTAAAGGGTGCATAGTTATCAAAAAACCAAAGGAAGAGTTTTTTAGAAAACAATCCATAAAGTTAACTTTACATTATATTTTGGTTGATTTTTTTTGATGAAAAAGAATGTTTACAAGGTTATTTTTGGAGTTTTGTTGTGTTTCTTGACTAGTTATGTCGAAAAAGATTCAAGACAGAGGTATGGAATCTTTAAAAGTGGTATAGAAAATTATATGTATAATGTGTCATCATTTACTAATGTTTTCCAAATTTGTGAGGTCCAAAATGTGGAGTATTTCTCAAGTTTAATTAAAGTTATATTTCTAGGGTTATCTCATGAAAATATGTAAAAGGAATAGAATTCAATAAAGTGTAGTGTTTCAAGAAAGTATAGTTTCATGAAGGTTTGGACATTCTTGAAAGAATTTTTTGTGAAAGATGGTTGAGTCATGAAGGAAATATGGTAGGTTATTTGATTATGAGAAGTTCCATGAATGGAAATTTTTCCTAAAGTTTTGTGAATACAAGGAGTTTCATGAACAAGAATAAGGTGTTTTGTGAAAATACAGTGGAAAGATTTAAAGTCTCATGAATGGGAGTCAACTTATATAAATAGAAATTTACCCTCCAATTTTAATATAGTAAGCCTTAACAAAAATACAAAGGCTCTAAATTTACAAAGGAATTTCTTGAAATATTTCCTTCTGTGAATGATTCATAAGAATATCAGTTTCATGAAGGAAGGAAGTTTCATTATAGTGAATGTTTCATGAATAGTTGTAAGTTTCATGAAATCGTAGAATTTTATTTGAAAGGTTTTGAGTTTTTCAAAATGAAAGTTTTCAAAAAGGTTTGAAAAGATTCACAAATAATTCGGTAGTTTCACAAAAGTAGATAAAGTGGTTTTGTGAAAGTGAATCTTACATGAATCAAAAGGGACTTCTCAGTAATTCAGTGGTAGAGTCTTTCATCAAGTGAATGAAATTGAAACATAATGGTGCAACAAATGAGGTGTAAACATTAATTATTCAAGTGGTTGATTAAAGAATATTCTAAAAGGGTAGAAAGAAAACTTTAGTTGAGAGAGCAGTGAGCTTAGAAATTTTAAATGGTAGTGAACTAGGAGGGACAATGAATCTACATTAAACTTTGTAACAGTAGTATGCTTTAGTGGATTTTGTATATAGGCACATTTCCTTTGTATGCTCCTTGGATGTAGCCTGGTGTGGGTGAACAAAGTAAAATTTTTGTACCACATTCATTCTTTCAATTATTCTCATACATTTCTATGAGAAAAGAAGAGAATAGTTTTTTGTTTAATGATGAAAAAGATTTGAAAGGGCGGTTTTTTTAATATTTCATACATTGATTCACCACTATCTTGGGGTATTTAACCTATTTGGACTGACAAAAATCGCCCAATATGATTTTTCCAAATGTTCCATAAGCAATTATAATACAAATAAACCATTTATGATTCAATTTAAGAAAAATATAAGCCATGGTAAATCATTCCCACATTTCATTCAGACATTCTTTCAACACATGTATATTAATAATATATCAAAATAGGATTAAATGAACATTTTCATAAAATAGAAGGGGGTATGAATAAAATAGTTCTATAATATATGGAATGTAATAATAAAATCAAACAAGAACCACAGTTATATTTCCTAAGGTTCATTAGTTCCTGGCTATATAATCCTCACACTACTCAGTCAGTCATCATGGATCAATTTGTGTGAGCACATATCTAAGGCTCGGGCGATTAGGATTGAACCAATCCACACCCTATTGGGTAAAATCATGTCAAACATTTTTTAGTTATATTTTTCAATGAAAATCTATTACTATGGATACAAAGTCCTAGTTTTTATATCCTAATCACCCACTAACTACTTAGGATCACATGTTCCTTAAATCAATTAATCATGGGAAAATAAATTCAATTCAATTTAATTCATCATTCACAGTTCAATTTCCCAATTTCAAGATTCAACATTTCATTTCAATTTTAAAACAAAATCATAGGTTTTCATTAATTTTATGCCTTTAAAAATCATCTTTCAATTAAAAATATTTTTTCTCAAGGATCTTCGTTAGATCGTTTCATCAAATAAATTTTCATTTCATGGCATATTTTTTCAAAATCCACTCAATTTATAAAATCCTTTAAAAGGGTTTTTATTTCAAAAAAACTATTAATTTTAAAAATAAAACAACAAATCAACTCAATTTAATAAAAAATAATTAAAAATACAATCCAATCAAGAAATTAAGGTTTCAATTGTATACAAAAGACTTGTGGAACCACATACATTTAGCCGCACAATCAAGAAATCACCAAAAAATAGAACCTCTATCAGAGAGATTAATATGAGTAATATTAAAGAGGAATCCTTATAATCATGATCCATCAAAACAAGGTTTAGATCCATTAGTAACATGATGATTAATCACTCTCAAAGGAAGAGAGAATAGGAGAAATGAGGGTTCCAAATCAATGAGATTACACTTACCGAAGAGAGATCAAACACATCCACTGGCATATAGATCCAAGAAAAAAGAGGTTTAAATAGACCAAATCCACTTTTGAGAGACTCCAAAATATAAAGGTTCATATTAGGTTCAAATATGGGTTTTTAGAATTTATTACAGGGGGTTTTAGAATTTTAATTAGGATTTTATGGGGATTAAAAACATGTTTTCACAGTTTCCTAGGTTAGGATCCATGGTTAGTAATAACCAAGAACCCATACTATATTTTTATAGAGTGTCACATTGTAAGTATACATCGTTAGAAAAACCATACACCAAATTTGTGCTCCCTTCTAGGCCACTGAAAATGGCCGCACGGTTTGAAAAACTATGCACCAACCATGGAATCCCCCACTATTTATTGTTATAAAGTTTGAGAGGAAGCCACATGGTTTGGGATAATTGATCACCAACCATATACCCCCATCAATAACCTCAAATGAATCACATGGTTTTCTGGGATAAACCACATGGTTTCCCTAACCGTGTTCCAACCTTTATTAGTCCCAAAAACTCCCAAAATCTCAAAAAGTTCTCTAAAACAGCCCAAAAAAGATACAACTAAAGTAAGATAAAAATAAGCGATTAGAAGTACCTGAAAGCTATAATGTTGATATTATCTTTTGTGTAACCCTCTTGGAAATTATTTATTGAATTAGAGGAAGAGATTATAAACATTAGATGATCATTAAGACTATAATAAATATTCTAATCACAAACTAGTGAAGTAGCGATTATTTAGAATATCAACACATCATTTATATGTTCAATTTTTATTAATCCTAGTGCAAGTGAACTAGGTAAAATCTATGTGTCCATGTTTCTTTATTTTTACACATTTGGTTATGCTTGTGTGTGATCATCATGACAAATTCAATGTTTCTTAACAAACTCAAGGAAAAGATCAAGTTAAATTAGTGATAAGAAGAAATTTCAACTCACCTTAATTCACCCCCACCCCATAGGGTGTATAGTGGGATCTTAGGTTACAAAAATTAGTGTCAAAGACACTGGTTATTTATTATTGAATCTATTAGAGGAAGTTATCATCATGAATAATGGTTTAAATTAAAATGGGTTCCTATTATTTGATGGGTGAAATTATCAATTATATAAGAACAAAATGAGATCACAATTATGATATTTTGGGTATGATGTTTACTTGAAAACAGCTCATGGAATTCAAGTAAGTGATTCTACCAAAATATCAGTGATGGAAGTAGATGATATATTTTTTTAATAAAGATTTTAAGGTTTTGAATTCTTTATTGGGTCATTGTCTAGTCAGATATAAATAAAATTGAATAATTACATAATAACCAGAATAATAATCAATATTGTGAACATTTATGAATATGGAATAAAAGTAAAAGATGAAAATTTTCATTCTTTTTAACATATTTAATGATTTGTAGACAAGTTTAGTGAAAATGTTGATAGTTTATTCAATATTTTTATTGATGTTTTGGGGTTATTAATGTACATGGTTTTGAGATGAAATATATTGAAATATTTAAGAATATAATATATATATTACCACCAATTTACAATCCCAAATTTTTATCACTAGAAGAAGTGAATCTTAGGGAATTATATCTCAATGATAAACATAGAAAACTAGTCACATACAAGATGTGAGTGAAGCTAGAGAGTTATTTTTAACACTAATAAAGATAAATTTCTTTCAAAGTTGTATAGAATCAATAGATTTGGGAGAATAATGTTGAAGAATATGTTGGCGATGATTTCTTATCTCTTGTATTGAGTAAGTTTAAGCTAATAAATGAAAAAATTGAGAGTAAGATACCATTATCCTATTTTCACTTTAGAAAGAATGGGAGAATCACTTCTAAGTATCTATAAATACTTTATGGATAGTATCATGAGTTTTAATTTAAAAAAATAAGTTATTCCCTAAAATGAAGTTCAATTCCAGAAATACGAGTGTGAATAAGTTTTATAAAAAAGAGCTAGTAATCAAAGAGAAAGTTGATGTTGATGAAGATCCGTTACAAGTTATTGAAACTAAGTTTAACTTATACATAGAATATGTAATTATGGATACAATTTATAAATAAAAATAAATATTATAATAGGATGATTAACCAAAGGGAGTAGTTTATTTCAAGGTGTAATAGAAGGGACTCTTGAGGATCTTGGACTACAAATAAAGAAGAATAAAAGAATTTGAGTATTTGTGAAGGAACCTTCAAGTGATGTTGATGATCTTGAACAATAAGTTGATTATATAGAGATAGTTATATAATAGTATGAAAATATTTAAGTGAAACCAAAAGAATCGGTGAATTATAGGTTAAATATAGAGGAAGAGGGTAAGATCCCTGATGTTCTTATTATGTCCATTAAGGAGAGAGATAAGAAGATTGAAACACACAAAAATGAAGTTGTATCTTTCATAAAGAAGATTAATTCAGAAATAAAAATAGATATCTCAAGGAATAATCTACAGTTTATAATTTTTTTGATAAAAGTATTAAAGGAAATGGTTTAATGAGGCATAATAAGTTTCAAGAAAGTTTTGAGTTCTCAAATACCCAATTTGATGGGTAAAAGTGGTTTTGGATATGATGTAATAACATCAAAAGTAAAGACATTAAATGTTAAGAAAAAGGGGAATGAAAATAAAGGATAAAGTTATCAATCATTGAGAAATTACCATCAAAAAAGGAATTATACAAAAATAGTGGATATGTATAGATATGGTAGTAATAAGATATTTCCTATAATGAAGTGTTAGTTATTTGTCTAATTAGGCTACACAATGTATAATTGTGGTGAATTTTAATGTTACCTAAAAGGATAAGAAATTGGAAGTCGGTAGAGAATAATATAAAAATATCCTTCATATTAAAATATAAATTCATTCAATGGATATTTTTTCAATTTCTTTAACTTTGGGAATAAATTTTTTGATTATAGGAAGAGAAGTGGAAATTCTTCCTAAGAAATACAAAGAATAATGTATATAATTAAATCCAATTCAATTCCTTTGAGAAACATATTTTACCAATTGGAGGAAGAATAATATCACTTTATTTCTTGTGTTGAATAATATGTGGAGCGACTGTCATATTTATCAACTCATTATAGAGTTTCTAGAAAATAGAATAAGTTATAGATGAAGAAGAATGTTATTCCTACTGGTCTATATATGAATTATAAGAAAATAGAAGTAAGTGGATTCTTGATAGTGGGTGCTCATCCCACATGATGGGTAATATGAATCTTCTTAAGAATGTGAATAGAAAATTTGATGAAACAGTTTTATTTGGAAATGATAAATATTTAAAGATCAAAAGGAGTGTTAATGATCACTTAGTCGAAGATTAATTGAACAATAATGATATTCTTTATGTTAATGGACTTTAACATAATATGTTGAGTTTAATCCATTTATGTGACTCAGGATTGGATGTTACATTCAAAAGAAAAGACTATAATATCAAAGAATATGTTAGAAACTCTTTTATGTGTGGATAGAGAAAGAATGGTAACTTGTATCGAGTAGATAGAAAGGGGAATACTTGTATCCTTACTATAGAATAGGATAACAGTTTATGGAACCAAAGGCTTGGTCACATTCATCATCAGAGTATGGATAATCTATCAAAGTTTAAATCTAATGTTGAAATTCATTCACTTAAGAGGAATATAGAAAAGATTTTTGATTCATACTTGATGGAAAATACGGTGAGAAACCCTTATCATCCAAACTAGGAATGAGCATTAAATATGTTAAATCTAGTCCACACTGATGTATGTTTTCTGATCATTCATAATGGAACTTATAGTGAGAAATACTTTATTTTATTTATTGATAGATATAGATGAATGGGATGTGTAATATTTATTCAATCTAAAAGATAAGTATTGGACTGCATTAAAATATTCTTAAGAATAGTGTCAAATACAACTGGAAGAATAATGAAGTTACTATGGTATGATAATGGAACTGAATACACTTCCATTTAAGTTAAAAATTATATGTAGAAACGTATAATAAATCATAAAGTTTCAATAGTAAGGACTCATAAAAAATTGGATTTGATTAAAGAAGGAATCGTATAGTAAATAACATGGATGTAACAAATAGTCCTGAGATGACCTGACATGTCATTAAACTTGGATTACTACTAG
The DNA here is from genome assembly GCA_963277665.1 of Viscum album. Taxonomy (NCBI): domain Eukaryota; kingdom Viridiplantae; phylum Streptophyta; class Magnoliopsida; order Santalales; family Viscaceae; genus Viscum; species Viscum album. Next base: position 592,748,568 of record OY728159.1, on the reverse strand, counting down.
GTGTGAGGAGAATTCATGATCCCCAAGGGATAGAAACTAGTGTCTGGGTATCAAGAACACACCCTTGGGAATGATTTTAACCTCATGATTTAATATAAACCAACAATAGAAACTATCAAGAATCTAGCATAAACTATCTATACATTAGACATCCATGCATGTTAAATAAACATATAAAAAATAATACAACATGACTAACAGGGAAAAATGGAAATAAAAAGCTAATGTAACTAAAATAAATACAACATCTATTGAACATACCATGTAAAAAATAAAAGAAATCCAAATTAAATACAATAACTGGTCGAAATGGCTGATACAACATCAACTCAAAAGAGTAAATAAAATAAAAACCTAATACACTGATCAAACATATCCATGTGACCCATGGTTACTCACTATAACCACTCATCCATTAATTAACCAATATGAACATTCAACTAAAATCCAGACCTAGGAACCTAAAAAACATTAGAGCTACATAAAAAACATACATCAGTGTGCATGTATAGTATGATAAAAATGTTCCCATTAACATTTCCCCAAGGAGTCTATGTGATTACCTTTATAAAACATTATAAAATTTTTAGTCTGAAAATAACATATAAAATTTATTTTTCTCATTTTCCATATAAACAAATATAAGGAAACAATTAATACACTTTACGTCTTTCATTTACAAAAATATTAAATTCAATCAATTTTATAAAACAAGGCATATCTAACCTAAATCATGATTTTCAACATCCAATAAATAAACAAGGATTTAATTTATAAATTCTTTTAAACTAAGAAAATATAGATTTATAATATATTAAACAATACCTAATCATCTTTTCTCTCTTTTCCCCAAATCATTATCAAATATTGTTTAGAAAAAAAATACTTCCCTTTATACACTACACTTTCAAAATCATTTTAAAATAAATATTAAAGTAAACAAAAACATGGATCAAAATCAAATACAAGTCTCACATGCACTAATATATCAACCAGGCATAAGAAAAAGTGAAATAATCAGAGGTTCTATGTGATCAATCAAGGCTTGGGGATACATGAAAGTTATAGAATGGGATCCACTAAAAATCCATAATATGAAAAAATAATCACATGGAACTCTATAGGAATTAATATGAATTTTATAGGAACTTGATCATTAAATAATTATCTCTAGGGGGGATATTTAAAATTGGAACATCCCTCTCAGCACCATTTCAGGTCACCAAGTACAAAATAAACCCCTAGGAGAGCACAAAATTCTTAAGGAACTAACCGACATGTTCACAATAAGATTGTGTATCATGAATACGAACCTTATACTTAGATAACTATGATGTAATGATATCAAGAAATAAATCAAGTGGTCGTTGCATGAATCAAAAATAATAAAACATTTTGAAATAAACCTCACCTCACCTCCTAAACCCTCACAAGAAAGATCCTTTTTTCATTTCATCCATTCCAAAATAATTATATCAATATAAAACATCTCCCAAGGGGTCACATTATATAATGAGAAAAACAAGTCTAAGGGGATCAATAAAGGGTCTCACAGGCATAATTCAATCCAATTGAAAAATTCCAAATGGGCCTTTCAAAACAATATTGGAATGATAGTATATTTCACATCATTAGAAATATCATTTCAAAACATCCCTTATAACCAAATTATCAATACATTCTATGAAACCCATTTTGAAACAAACCATTTTCTTAGAAATCACTTTTAAACTACCAGAAGACCATTAGGTATTAAGACCATTTAACATAGGTCGCACAATCCACTCTTTATCAAACACCCATTTAAAATAAAAAATACTTTCATTGAAAACCAATGGGTGTCATGTTCCTCTTTAAAATACCAAATCAATGTAAAATACCCTAATCAGGCTAGTCTAAGGATAATAAAAAGTCAATGTGTCAATGTAACCAAAATCAATAAAGAGAAATGATGTTACAAAGTTTAAAGCAAACTCATTATCCCCCCAGTTTACAACCATTCACTCATGAGAAATCACTACTCCCTTGACTGAAGTCAATGCACTACTCCTCTAGAAGATTATTTTATTTTTTTAAATCACCTTAGATTTATTTTACACATATGTGAGTTCATTATAAATCACACTTTTAACTTGAGAGATGAAATGCACTTTATAGTGTGCTTCTACTTTGTGGGAAGATTCCTTCGTAAACTTGTTCCTAGTAATCAACTCCTCTAGGTACGTGACCTTATAGAATAATGTTCATCACTTAATCCATATATAGGGTCAATATCATGGGATAATTTATCAAATAACATACTTTATATACCATCTCTGCATACTCTCTATGTGGGATCGATCTCATGGGTCACACCCTTTACAAACCTCCTTTTTGATTGTTCTTCATAAACTAACTACCATTAACTCACCACTAAAAAAATTCCTTCTGACTTAGAAAAATTATCCAAAAAAAGCTTCCAAGATAATATTTCGATCTTATCTACATAATGAAGTGGTTAGGGATCGTTTATATAGAAAATACCTATAAGAAATAGCTTAATCATAAAATTATTATTCACTCCTCTGTTCAAGACTTATCCATGAACTTCCCTTCTTCACAGAACTATATATCATGAACTCCCTTAGTGGTGCATGAACTAGCTTTTTGGTCCCTGAACTTGACTTCATGTTTTGTTAAATACCTTCATAGTGCCCCAAAAAATATCACATTCTGACTAAGTATGATAAGTCTATCACAATATTCCCTTATCAAATGTGATAACTTACTTCATGGTCCATGAAATTGATCTCATGGTTTGCGCACTTGACTTAGCAGTCTATGAGATCAGCCTTATGAAAATATTCATTTCCCCTCATATTTTCACTACCAAAAATATGAAAACTCTGGAAAACATTTCCACCTTATCCAAAACCTCTTCTGGAAAAACTGGGAACTTTGTCGACTTGTTTTCTCAACAAACACAATAATCCAAGAAACTTGAAGCAACAAATACAGGGTATTTTTTACCAATATATGAAAAGTGTGAAATTTGTCAAAAAATATTCACAATCAAAAAATTAATACCACATATACTTTTAATTTCATATTAAGTAATTTTAAACATACAATTATTTCATGTAATTTAATATAAGGGGGATTTCATAGAAACACCTACCTTATCCAAGTAGAAACTCATTTAAATGCATCACCTCTGATGGATAATGAAAACTGAGAAAAGAAGCACTATCTAAAACTCCTATATAACCAAACCCAAATGATTATGTCCACCCAAGACCCTAATTTTGAGGCCTAAGGCCATTATGGTTCATGTGAGAAATGAAATATAAGAGTAAATTAAGTAGTAAAAAAATAGGAAGGGGAAAAGATGACTCTACCTTCCAAATATGCTTGAAACTAATGAAGATCAGCTTAGAATTGAAGGTGAAAAAGTTGCAGTGCCCAATAGCTCCCCACAAGATATCTAATGTGAATGAGGTGAGAGAAGGGGGAAAACCATAAAATTCAAAGAGGGGAAAGGGGTAAACCCAAAAAAATTTAAACACGATAGGTCACCATGACATGCGCCATACCATCGTGTTTCTCAAGGAAACCCTTGACAACCCCTGATACGCCCGAACACTACAAAGAGGCCCCTTACCACCCATTATTTCATCACCCTCCACAACTTCTTCCATGGCATGGTGTTGTTATCCATTTCTCATAAAGGAAATTCCTTGGATGAAATGCTTAGTGAAATACCCACCCTAGGCGTTTTTCCTATCCTTTTTTCTATAGGGAAATTCCATGAGCCATAATTCCCACCGTTACACCCAAACCTAGGGAGCCATGGTGTTTTTAGGTCACCCCCACTCCAAAATAAAATTTTATAGATCAAAATACCTCATACATAAGTAGGAACTCTCAAGTAACTTAAAATAGCGTAGTCATTGAAAAAATTATGACTGATGAAAATCAAAAATCCTCATAGTCAAACATACAAGGTGAGAGGGAGGGAGAAACTAAAGAAGGATCCTAAGAAAAGGAACATAAATCATTAAAAACTCCTCAAAATCAATGAATTATGTCCCCAAGTAATTCCAAACGTCCTCAAATAAGACCCAAACCACAAGCATGAAAAATGAAGATTTAAAAAAAAGACATGTTATAGGTCTCCCATTTATTCAGAATTTATCTAAAATAGTGAAATAATAGACAAAATCCTATGGAAAAGAGTGTAACCCATAAACTAATGCAATTTCACACATCTTAAAAAGAACCTATAAAATTCCACCAATCATAACCAACCACCAAGAAATCAACATAGAATTACACAAAGGAATCTCGACCAAAATAATCATATGAAATGCCATAAAACCAAGTCATAAAATCTAATACTTACCAATATATAAAAAAAAATCAACCAGGATCATGCCTCAACATATAATAACATGGTTTTAACCCTGGGACAAAAAACTACAACAAAGGGTGACATGGTCCAAGCTCGTAAAACATCGACCCATGGTGATCCTGAAAAAATTTCATGTAATGGTCTTGACCTTCCAACCAGTTACTTTGCAAGAATTATTTTGGTGGAGGTGTCTAGGAGAGTTTCCAAGGTAGTTTTAGGGAAAAAATAGGTTGTAGTTAAAAAATATATATGGGGAGGTTCTGTTTCATGGTCCATGGAGCTACAGCATAAGGTGGGACATTATGGCATAGAGACATCACTTGCAACATAGGAGTCTTAGAGGAGGTGTTTGGTGCTACTTTCATATTTGGAATGGTTATGTCATGGAGTGGGGATATAGTGTAAGGAAAAGATAATCTTTAAGATAGAGTATCCATATATGGTGTAGGGGATCAAGGTTTTTTTGGTAGTTTTCCCATTTTTAGGGTGGTTGCAGCATAGAGGTAGAGGCTATGGTGTATCCTCTTCCTAGTTTTTGGGGGTCTGTGATGTAGTGGCTCTAGTTTTACCATGGACTTTTTCCTATTTTATTTAATATTTGGAATGGATAAATCCATAATTCGCATAGTAGCTTTGAATATTCAATCTATGGTTTATTCCATCCCCCTTACATCTTAGCCTCTTTTTTTAGAAATACCACAACAAGGTGATGTAGGCTAAATCATGGTTTGGTGTTTTGTAGACTACCTACAAATTTATAAATACCCTAAAAACCTAACTTTAGTCTTATTTTTTTATCATTTATTTTGAAACCCAAGTTCATCCCATGGAGGTATTTCATTCCCCTTTTAGTGTCTTTCAACTTCGATCTTAGGAGATCAATTTGTGGTGGTTTTAGGTGAGTTTCCACTTTCTTTCCCCCTTTTTTTACATGTTTCTTGTATGGTAAGGGTCTCTATTAGAGAATCATTGGTTGTTAAGGTTATTTGGAAATATAATTTATGTGGTTGTTTTTTATAATATGGTAAGGGAGTAACCCTTCATTATGGTGTTCGATGGTGGCCTTCCTCTTAATTCAACCTTTTACAATAAATTGGAAATCTTCATTTGAGGTAGGGGATCCATAGTTTCTAATATAGTTGTATCATGAAAGATGGTTTATGCTCTTTTTTATTTTGGGGTGATAGTATTCACTGAATTAATGCAGATAATTAATTATTTTAATTAAAATTGAAGGGAAAGGGGAAATAAATTTCATTCTTTACAGTCATTTATATTATTGATAATGTCATTTTATGGGATCAATGCCTTCCTGAAAATTATATTCATAGGGGGATTTATTTTCACTAAGCTTGATGTGTTTATGTAATAATTTTTGTGTGTTTGTTTTTTTTCAACTAAAATAGAATTTTTATAACCAATTATATCTGAATAAATAATTGGTTTCCCCTTTAAATTATGAATTTTGTGAGAATTACCTTTAATAAAGATGTGAAAGTGATAAATGACGCTTGTTAAATCTAAAATAAGTTATGTGAATATGTGATGTATGTTTGTGGTGTGTAGTGGTGATGTATTGTGGTTATTTTTTGTGGTGATTTTTGGGGAATATGTGTTTATATGTGAATGTGGCACATGGTTGTTGTGATGTGGAAAGTGGTTGTGGTGTGGGAAGTAATTTTGATGTTAAAAAGAAGTTGTGATGTAGAAAGTGGTTGTGTTTTTTAAATGATGGTGAGTTGTGGTTTTTTGTCATGATAATTATAGGTTGTTTTTGTTTTGTGGTGTTTTTCATAATTGGCTAGGTAGTAATGGAATTAATTTTAAATGATGAATTGAAATTGAATGGATTTAAATGGTTAATGAATGCTTGAAATGGTATGGGAAGTGTGGTTAAATTTAGTGGATATTTAAATGTAAAAATAAATGGGTTGGTTAATTGAAATGATTGGTAAATGGGAAATATATAAAATTGTTTAATTTTAAAAGAAATTATGGGATTTTTTTGAGGAATGTGGGTTTTTGTGAGGTGTTGTGCATTTATCAGTGGTAGTGAAAGTGGCAGATGTTGTAAGGCTTGGTGGTGATGTTTATAGGATCTAGGTGTAGTAGAAGAGTGTAGTGGTGGGTGATATATTAAAATAAATTTTAATTATCATTTCTCAAAACCATGATAGGGGATATTCCACATCAAATTTATAATTAATTTATCTAATATCTGAATAAATTAATACCCAGACTTAGGAACTTTCTTTGTTGATGAATTTTGATCGTCTAAAAAGATGCTTTTAGATTTCATTTATTTCACTATGAGGATCCAAGCATGGAATCCCTCTATAGGTGATCCATAAATTCTCCTATGATCTATGAGAAATTCCACTCGATCTTCGAGTGCTAGCACATAGAATAAAATGTCTTGTGTTGTTCATTCATGATAGATAATTATTTGGTATTAAATAAATCACTCTTTTGTTTCTCATTGTTGATATGAAGAGAGAAGGAGGAGTCAATAGATAATATTTAGTGTGTAAAAATTATCTCTTGTTTTATTACACTGATTGATACTTCACACAATAGACATAACTATCTATTTATAGAGATAAGATTTATTTTAAAATAATAATTTAATTATATGTTATCCATTAAATGATATTATAATCTTTAATGAAACCCCATGCCACAAAATATTATTATTATTATTATTATTTCTGTGTTATAACTTTTGAAAATTGATCAATAATATTTATTATCTTGTAAATAATTATTTATCACCGAACATGATCTTGTTCCATTAAAACTTATCAGTATTTATTGAATACACAAATAAATATTTTATCCATAAATAAATATTTAATTTATATACTTGATAATAAATATTTATTAAATATTCAGTAAAAAATAAATATATTTTTATTCACATATGAAGAATAAATATTTATTAAATTTATGTGATCAATATAACTTGAATAAAATTATTCCTTGATCTTCAGAATAACATTAATTCCTTTAATTAAATTCAAATAGAATTTAATCAAGATCAATAGAATCACTTAGTATATAACATCCTGAGTTTTTAAAAGTGGATGATATATATTATAGTGTACTCGACACGCAACAATGAGTTTATCCAAAATCTTATATTGCACACAAGACTGAGTTATACTGAAAAATAATACATTATTAGTATTATTATTTTAAATGGTAGTTATCAACTAGCCGTTTTATTGGAAGGAATGAACAGAACTAACTATATTATGTTTACACATTTTTAGTAAATTTTTTTACTTTCATTTAATAAATTTTAGAGGCTTAAAATGCAAATAAATCTACTTTTAAGTATAAAATACTCTAATTTTTTTAAAAGATATTTTCATCACCTTTTGATGGAGAATTATTTTTAAATGTATTTTTTTTTACTTTTATATGTTCTATTTGACAAAATAAACTTCTTATTTGGAATATGGACATAAAATTTTACTTTGGTTTACATTTTGGTATTTTTCTGATAAAATCCATATTTTAATGAATAGTTAAAAATACTGCATTTTAATTCAAAATTGTCTTTTCATCTAGTTTATTTGTATTGTTATATTATCATTTGAATTGGTTTTAAATTATTTTTATATTATTTTTTTATCATTTAATCCAATTTTGTTCATTGGAAGTAATTTCACATTGAAATATGATATAACCACATGTCAATCTTTTGATGGTTTTTACTTTTTAAAAACTCGTTTTCTCATTCTGACAATGAGATTAATTTTAAATTTAATTTTTTCACTTATGTGAATTGAATTTTAAAAAACTAATATAATTGTATGAGTTATGGGTGACCAAGAAACCCCTTGGGATGATTTTTTGGCCTATGGAACCCACTTTTTTGTGATAATGACATTTATAACATTTAATTTAAAAGAAAATTATCATAAACATGACTCTTATTACTAAAAAAACTAATATGGGGTTATATAAGTGATATCTATGAATATAAATATTCATTAGAAATATAAAAATATTATCTACATCCTGGAAATTTAATTATAATTTTTATACATTAAATAATTAAATTTAATTATGATGCAATGATGATGCAGTGATTGCTTTATTAACGAAAGATTCAAATAAATGAGATTAAAATTATTAAAATAAATATTATTTGTCATAATTTATGTCATCCATTAATTTTATGGATGACTATGAAATTTTATTATTTATTTAATTTTTTTTTGAAAGGGATCAATTTTTTATGAATTTTTTTTAAAAAAAATCAAGTATGAATAGTGTCAAAATTGACATAATTCATAACTTAAAATATAAAATAGTTTATTAAATGTTATAAAATTCCTAAAAATATAGTATTCAACCAAATGGTTAGGATAAGTCTTAATATGTAATAAATGAAATTTTTTGTGGTCATTTGACATGTTATGGTAATTACATTAACACACAAAGTGTAAATAATATGATATCACGGTAAGATTAAAAAGGGTGAAATAAGGGTTAAACCAAAAAGTTATTGATTAAAAAAATAAAAATATATATTTAATTTTAATTTTATGATGGTGATTCTAACAAGAATAATATTATCTTATAAATAAATTATTTTGGGACCATTTGGAACCACAATTGAATTTATATTAATTTAAAATTTTAAGAGTTTCCAAGGGTGCCCCTCCCCTCTTTGACAAAAAGGTACCCATTATTATTTAATACTCACACATCAAAATCATTTTTATTCATAATATATCTGCCCAAAACTCTTCCTATAATCCCTAACCACATTATTGGGGCCTTATTTTAGGCATAACACCCTCCTTATAGGTGTTAAGGTGTTCTTGAAGTGTGATCAACTGAAGAAGAGGTATCATTTTCTTTAAGTATTTCTAGTTTATATCTTATTCCACTTCCTTCAAATATACTTAACATATGATGAAATAATAACTCCATTATTCCAAATATACTTATATTTTATTAGGTTAATATCATCACTTTAATCCATCTCCAATTTCATCAAATGGGAAATGAACTTTTCATTCGTGTGTACGGCGGACTACCATCTCGCGAGCAAATATAGTTTGTTTTTCATTACCATCTATCAAGACTAGTTATAATGATGAAATAAATGTTTATATATGATATTAATGACATATTAATCATTTTAAAATAATAATATTTTAATTATGTTCTTACCTTCCATGTAAATAAACAAGATAATTTTGTTCATCCGTACGTGTGAACTATCACCTCCACGAAGCGATGTGAATCATTTTTATTCACCACATCACTTGTATGATATATATAAGTATATTAAAATGATTATTATGATTTTAATAATATTATTATAATTATGTAAAGGTAAAATAATAGTTACCTTATTTTTATAATGATTAATGAAAAATGGAAATGTTACTCATGTGTATATACGGCCTAGTGTTACCATGATTATAACGTTGTTCATTTTTCATACCATAAGTGAATGGTTTTATTTAAAAAGATTAATTTATATATAAATTTGATAATTATTTCATGAATATTATTCTTTAGATGATGGACTTATGACCACATGGACTATTGACATCAATCCATGTTCATTTTCAACTCAAGTACTGAATATCGACTAAATGTCCGATATGAACTTAAATAATTTTATAATTTTTATAACATGGTAATAAGTGTTATAAAAGGAATAATAAACTTTAAAAAGTTTCTAAAGAAATTATAAATTAATATAATTTTATTATTCAGGAATATGATGATTTTATATGATGAGTCAGACTCAAGGTAAGGGATTTCGTCTCAATCTCCTTTCATTGAAACATTTCTTGATAATATGCACCTTTATTATTTTATAAGGTGTATATACACACACTGTTACATGAAATATCCATATATTATCTATAAAAATTGTATTTATTGTTTTGTTAAATGCATTAATTCCTGGAGATTAATATTTAAATGTTCAAAGTGGTTTGAGAAATCTTGAACGTTTAAAGATTTAATTGTAAAATATTTTATTCATGATATTAATTTAAATATTTATTTATATAGAGATAAAAATATTATACAATTAATTTTATATCTATCTTTAATTTCATTCAAATTTTTCAAAAGGAATAATTTTATATGAATCGTTTTACATTCTCTACAAAATGGAAAAATGAATGTTTTTCTTATACACGACGACAATGACTTCTCCACATTCATAACCATTATTGGATACTTGGATTCCTATATAATATATAGTGTTTCTAAAAGGAAAATAAATCCCTTATTCCTCTTTTAGATATCAAGTTATTGAAAATTGGTTCTTAAATGAAATGGTATTTTTATACTAAAATGTTTTTCAAATGGGATTAGAAGGAGTTTTCAAAAGGATTTTGTGATTCATGAAATGGTACTTGAGAATTAATTGAAACGGGTGAGCCTAACACAGCTTATATGAAGGTTTCATCCCAATTTTATCCCACAAGTGTGCCCGTTATAGCTTATATGAAGGGTTGATCCCCATTATAGTTCATAGATTATCCTAATATAGCTTATAAAATGGGTGATCCCTATTATAGATCTCTAATTTGGAAGTCGACCATATGGTTATTTCAGTTGGAAGAGGTTTGAAAGGGTTTTATTTATATGATGCTTTAAGTCACCTAAATGAATTTTAATTACTTTATATTGGCTTAAATGTTTTTCTTTCATAAAAAATATGAGTGTTATTCATGTGAAAAGGTTTTGTTTCATTTTCTCAAAAAACCTTAAATGGGTTACCATGTTTTAACTGGACTAATGGTTTCTTTATTTTTATGTCCCTTACTGATATTTTGTGATCATACAAAGTTTTAAAAAAAATCACAGGTATTAAGATAGGTAAGGACAAATAATATTCCATGATGAAATTATGGAATATTTTCCTTGAAAAAAAATCATGTTTTATTTTAAAAGGGTTTCTTTGGTGAAAAAAATGGATATTGAGTATAAGTGTCCACTTGTAATGTATGAGTTTACTATGTAAGAGTTTTTTATAATTCTCTAAAACTCTAAACCAAAAAGATCCTAGAATTTTAATTATAGTTCAAAAACACTAGAAAAATATATGTTTTAGGACAGGTCTTTATAGTTGGTATCATAGGATGGTTTAGAAAACTTTAGAGATTAGGATATCTTCTTAAGTGATAGGGATATCAAATGAGTTCATAATTTTTAGGTTGATCATAAGATCAATATCTTATAAATACATTTTGAGGCTTATGTTATGAAATTTAAATGTAATTAATAATATTTTTAGATACATTTATTTTTTGAGGTAGCCTATGGGTTATTACTTTTTGGGGAAAAAATGAAGGTATTGAATAACCTTTGAGGTTAAGACATGTTGTGGTTATTTTTGATGATTTTATCTCTTTTTGGTAATATTATAATAATTATAAAGTTTTTGAAAAAAGTACAACATGAAGGCCATGTGATAACCCATGACGTTCAAAAAGGCAGTGGGAATCGAACCCACAACTGAAGTGTTGCAGGGATTTCTTGCCTACCACTAGCCTATGTGAAGTCCCTGGTTAGTATGACTTAATTTTTTAGTTAAAAGAGTTTATGGAATAATAATAAGTTGATTTTTGTAACTTGTGTTTTATCAAATGGATATCCTTATTATTGTAATGATTTGGAGATTACGTGATAAATGTTATTTTGGAAGACACACACTATTTTGGAAACTTTATATGATTAAGGTAAATAAAATACTATGGGATTTTAATGGATTAAATGTTGAATTATATTTTTTGAATAATATATGATTTTATTTGTGGAATTAGGGGAATTATTTTATTTATGAAAATGATTAACCTATCATAGAGAATATGTTATTAGGTTAATTACTTTTCTATATGAGACTTTAAGAGTGGTCGATATTATTTGGAGATAAATGTTAATATTTATCTTGGAATACTATGTGATCAAATCCTTCTGAATTTTGGGTTTCAATATTTGATTTAATTATTTTTAGTAATTTAAAGGATAGTTATTTATTGAATGGTCTATGTAGAACATGGGTATTACTTTTGAATTTTGGATATTAAAAGTAGTCCTTCTCCTTATAAAGGATTATTAATTTTGGGGGAATTATCTGATCTTGTACTAACTATTTTGGTTTTGGTTAATGTCTAAAGATAAAGGAAATATATAAATCATATTTTGTGGTTTATTTGATTCTCTATAAGTTGATTCTAGTTCTTTAGGTGTGACCAAGTCATCTTAAATACTCATCGATTGGAGAAAAAGATGTTTTTGTGGTGGAATTCGATTAATGGGTGAAACTCTACTTTTCAGGTAAGTATATTTTATTGTGTTCTTATTCTAATTAGTAAAATAATTTCCTAACTTTATGAAAATGTTCTTAAAACAAAAACATTTTCCGTTTACCTTTCCTACTATGAAATAAATTACCTTTTAACTAATCACTAATATATGGTTTTGCGATTGTTAACTTTCTCTGGAGCGTGTTTTCTATCACTCTCCTTTAAAACATGATAGTTAATTTTTCTTCCATATCCATGTTTTTCAACATGTAATCATAGTATTTTTTATCTCATGTTATCTTCGCATGTTCCTTTCTTTATTTTAAATGTGGGGTTTTATTAATCCTTTTCTGATGTGGGAATGAAATAAATGTACTTTGAAGAGTCATACCTTAGTTACCAAACCAAAATTCAAATTGTGAGGATGTAATTTAAAAAATGGGGGAGAATTTAACATCTCTATTTTTTAAAATGTGATGCTATGTACAATAGCGTACTTGACACACAACAACGGGTTTCTCTGAAATCTTATGTTTCACACAAGACTGAGTTATATCGAAAAATAATACATTATCAGTATTATTATTTTAAATGGTAGTTATCGCCTAGTTGTTTTATTAGTGGGAAAGAACATAAATAACTATATTATGTTTAAACATGTTTATTAAATTTTTTTACTTTCATATAATAAATTTTAGAGTCTTAAAATGAGAATAAATCTAGTTTTAAGCATAAAATAATCTAATATTTTTAAAAGGTTGTTTTACCATATTTTGATTGAAAACTCTTTTTAAATATATTTTTTGTCAATTTTATATGTTATATTTGAAAAAATAAACTTCTTATTTTCAATAAGGACATAAAAAATTATTTTGGTTGAAATTTTGGTATTTTTCTGATAAAATTCATATTTAAATGAATGGTGAAAAATAATGCATTTAAATTCAAAATTGTATTTTCTTTTAATTTATTTGTATATTTAGAATATCATTTGAATTGTTTTTAAATTATATTTATATTTTTTTATAATTTAATCCAATTTTAGTAATTTTATATAATTTCACATTGAAATTTTATATAAACACATGTCAATCTTTTGATGGTTTTTACTTTTTAAAAATCCTTTTTCCCATTCCAACAACGGGATTAATTTTAAATTTAATTTTTCCTCCTATGTGAATTTAATTTTTAAAAACTAACATGGATGTTTGTAATCAACCTGAAAAAATTGGTATAATAGGATCAAAATAATTTTTGGTGAATAGTAACTTTAGTATTTCATTTACCACGGTAAAAGGGAAAATCAGGTAAATAAGGGTAAAAATAATTGTATAATGATATAAAAATACTATAATACTTGTCCTAATATTATTGGATAAGTTATGGACGACTGAGAAAACCCTTGGGATTAAATTTTGGCCTTTGGAATCCACCTGGGTGTGATAATAACATTTTTAACTTTTAATTTAAAGTAAAGGTAAAATTATCATAAACATGACTCTTATTACTAAAAAAAATTAATATGGGGTTATATAAATGATCTATTTGACTATAAATATTCATTAGAAATATAAAAATATTACCTACATCATGGTATTTTATTTATAATTTATAGACATTAAATAATTAAATTTAATTATGACACAATGATGACATAGTGATTACTTTATTAATGAAAGAATCAAATAAATGATATTATAAATATTAAAAAAAAATATTATTAGTAATAATTAATGCTATCCATGAATTTTTTAGATTAATATGACATATTAGGATCTATTTAATGTATTTTTTTAAGGAATCAAGTTTTTTAAGATTTTTTTAAAAAAAAAGTCAAGCATGAATAGTGTCAAAATTGACATAATTCATAACTTAAAATATAAAATAGTTTATTAAATTTTATAAAATTACTAAAAAATATAATATTAGACCAAATGGTTAGGATAAGTCCTAATATGTCATAAATTACACTTTTTGTGGTTTTTTGACATGTTATTGTAATTACATTAACACACAGTGTAAAAAACATGATATCACAATAAGATTAAAAAGGCTAAAATAAGGGTTAAACCAAATAGAAAAGGATTAAAAAATATTCAAAACTTGAATAATTTTAATTATATGATATTTATTAGACCCAAAATCATATTATATTTTAAATAAGTAATTTTGGTACCATTTTGAACCAAAATTGAATTTATATTGATTTAATATTTTAAGAGTTTCCAAGGGTGCCCCTCCCCTCTCCTATAAAAAGGTACCTACTCTTATCTAATACTCACACTTACAAAGCCTTTTGGTTCTACCAATATCTACCCAAAACTATTCTTATAATCCCTACCCACATTATTGAGGCCTTATTTTAGATATAACACCCTCCTTATAGGTGTTAAGGTGTTCTTCAAGAGTGATCAACTGAAGAAGATGTATCATTTTCTTTAAGTATTTCTATTTTATTTATTCTCCCACTCTCTTTTAATCTCCTTCAACCATGAAGAAATAATAACTCCATTATCCTAAATATAATGATATTTTATTATGTTAATATCATCACCTAAATCCATATCCAATTTCATCAAATGGTAAATTAACTTTTCATTCGTGTGCACAGCGAACTACCGCATCGCAAACCGATATAGTTCGTTTTTCATTAATGTCCATAAAAACTAGTTATAATGATGATATAAATGTTTATATATGATATTTGTGACATATTTATCTTTTTAAAATAATAATATTTCAATTATTTTCTTACCTTACATTTAAATAAACATGATAGCCTCATTCATGCATACGTGTGAACTATCACCTCCACAAAGAGATGTGAATTGTTTTTATTCACCACATCACTTGTATGATATATTTAAATATATTTAAATTATTATTATAACTTTAATAATATTATGATCATTCTTAAAAGTTAAAATACTAATTTCTTAATTTCCATAATGATCAATGAAAAATGGAAATGATACTTATGCGTATGTACGACCTATTGTCTCCATGATTATAACATTATTCATTTTTCATTTTTCATACCATGAATGAATAGTTTGATTTAAAAAGTTTAATTTATGTTAAAAAGTGATTATTATGTCATGAATTTTATTTTTGAGATGATGGAATTATGGCCACATGGACTATTGATATCAAGCCAAGTTCATTTTTTACTCAAGTACCAAATATCGACAAAACGCCCAATATGAACTTAAATAATAATTTAATTTTTATAACATGGTAATAAGTGATATAAAAGTAATGATAAGATTGAAAAATTTCCTCAAGAAATTATAAATTAAGATTTGTTTATTATTCATGAATATGATGATTTTACATGATCCGTCAGACTCAAGGTAATGGATTTCATCTCAATCTCCTTTCATTAAGGTATTTCTTGATAATATGCACCTTTATTATTTTATAATACATCCAATATGACATTTCAGATCCATATATAATCTATAATAATTTTATTTATTGTTTTGGTAAATGTATTAATTCATGGATATTAAGATTTAAATATTCAAAGTGGTATGGGACACCTTGAATATTTAAATATTTAATTATAAAATGTTTTTTTCATGATATTAATTTACATATTTATTTATAAGGATATAAAAGGATTATAAAAGACATTTTATATTTATCTTTAATTTCATTCAATGTTTTCAAAAGTAATATTTTTATACAAAGTATTTTACCTTTTTTACAAAATGACAAAAGGAATGTTTTTCTTGTATACGACGATAATGACTTCTCCGCTATCATAATATTTATTTGATACTTTGATTACTCTATAAGAAATATGTTTTTAAAAGGAAAATAAATCCCTTATTCCTTTTTTAGGTATCTTGGTATTGAAAATGGGTTCTTAAATGAAATGGTATTTTTATACGGAAATTTATTTCATATGGTATTAGAAGAATTTTTCAAAAGGGTTTTGTGATTAATGAAATGGTACTTGAGAATTATATGAAACAGGTTCACCCAACACAGCTTATATGAAGGTTTGAACCCCATTGTAGCTCAAGGTTGATCCCTTTATAGATTATATGAAGGTTTGAGCCCCATTATAGCTCACGGCTGATCCATATATAGCTTATACAAAGGGTGATCCCCATTATAGATCTCTAATTTGGAAGTCTACTATATCGTTATTTCAATTAGAAGAGAGTTTTAATAGCTTTATATTGGTTTTAATGTTTTTCTTTGAGAAAAATTATTAGTGTTATTCATGTGAAAATGTTTTGTTTCATTTTCTCAAAGAATGTTAAATGGGTTACCATGTTTTATCGAGACTCATGGTTTCTTTATTTTTATATCCTTTACTGAGATTTTGTGCTCATCCCAAGTTTTAAAATGTTTTTCAAAGGTCTTAAAATTGGTAAGGACAAACAAAATTCCATGATGAAAGTATTGAATATGTGTCTTGAAAAGAAAACATGCTTTATTTTAAACGGGTTTCTTTGGTGAAAAAAAATGGATACTGAGTATAAGTGTCCACTTGTAATGTATGAGTTTACTATATAAGAGTTTTTTCTAATTCTCTAAAACTATAAACATAAAATATCCTTGAATGTAAATTATAGTTCAAGAACACTAGAATAAGATATGTTTAAGGTCAAGTCCTTATATAGTGTGTGACCCTCCAAGATTCTTTCTTGTTAGCATTAGGCAGTTTTTCCTTAAGTCCAAGATTACTATCTAGAAATGGTTCAAGGCACACAAGTTAAAGAACTTAATATCTCAACATCAAAAACCACATACAGACAATCATTGTGTAATATAATCCCTTTTTCAAAATATTTCATCAGGTCAGTTTCAAGACAGAATCATCAACCTATATACTCGATACTTCTTTCTTTTACTATCTTAAATAAATTTCATTATACCATGTCCATAGAGTTTAATATGAAAATTATATTCTAATCAAAGGGCTGAGATATCAAATTCCATAAATATAGAAGGGAAAATCATATCGACTTATCCATTAATGACATGTCAATCATGACACACCCAACATACCCTACTTCCCACCAATATATTTCTTGATAGTTTTGGTCAGTAAATTTAAGTGTGCTAGACATGACATGAATCAATGATATTATTAAAGTCTAAGGACCATTAAAAATTTAAGTATAAAGGAATATTCAATAACACAAAAACATGCAGAATTACTACTGACAAATTTTTTCTCATAATCTACAATCTTGGAGATCACCAAGTGTGAATTTCATGAGAACAAGCCTCATCCTCTAATGAGAACTCACACCTGATGGTCTTCATACCATCTTCCCTATCATAGTATGTTATCCAAACATAAAAATATATTTAGGGATACCATCATAGCACATCAAGGTTCTCATTATAGTGGGGAACTTCTATGACCTTATCAATATGACAGATACCCTAGTACATTTTCACATTAATGTTATGTAGAAGAAAAATCAATATGTGATAAGAAGTTTATATTAATATTTACTTCTTTTAATATACAACTAATCTAAAGCACAAAGTAGTTGGTTCTAGGGAACCAAATCCAATAAACTTTCACTTTCACTAGAGCCAACTAATAATTGACAGGTTAGTCCTCACATATTAAACAAGATTCTACTAAGTGTAGCTACAGTTCCTAGGCCTACCATGTTTCCATGTCTAGGCTTGTCTAAGCCACATGTCTATGTACTGAATCTGTTTACTGCAACATAACTATATTGACAAAATCCCTCAAGTAGTGATTTAACTGAGTATCCACTTCTTGTACTAAAATATTGTAGATATAGAAACCACAAGCTATAATAATTTTTTATTGTAAATTACTATAGCCTTATCAATGATACTGGGTCAACTTGAACTAAATAAATATAAATGTTCAATTCCCTTGATTACTAGTATTATCACTTCTCCAGGCATCATGAACTCATCCATTTTTACTTTTCAAAGTACTATAATATATTTTTAACTAAAATTCTAAGCAATTATCTTGGATTAATTTAATATTCACCTATTATGATTTATGCATCAGTAATATCAATCATAAATACATATCTTGGAACATGAGATGAATTATTATTACATAAGCTTGTGAAATTATTTTAATCTTTATAATCACTTCCAATTCCTATATATGTTCTAATTAAAGGATTATAGGCCAATAAAAATTCAGTCTTGAATTGTTTCAACTTATATTTTTAAATACTTTATTAATATATGTGTTGTGGATAGATTAAGAAAACACATAGATCCATTTATATAGATATTCTTCCCTATAACATAGTTACTAATTTAAGACAAACTTGGAGAAATTTCATTTCATAGTCTTAAAAAACTTTAATACATAACAAATGGTTTCATATGTTATTAACATATTTATCTTGAAAACTTATAGTGCTCCCACTAAATAGTCTGAGATTCATGTCACTCATTTTTTTCCAAACAAATATTTTATGATCACTATACATGATTTATTCATAAATTAATTTATGTAATCTATATATATTATTGATATTTATTGATATCACCAACCCTTTCATTTATTCCTAGTAGGAATATATCATAGGGTATCCTTTTGGTCAATCCATATAGACATCTTCCAAAGGATTCTTCTAAATGAGGTAGCCTTTATAATAAATATCCCTATATGATGATTATATAATTATTCTTTGATAAGTATGATTAAAAAAGGATTTTTGTGATGATGAGAGGTTAAAAGTTTTTTCATAGACTAAACTTTTGATAATAAATCATGTTTTATTGGTAAAATAGTATAAAATGGTCTTTAACATTGGTTTTTTTAATTTTGACATCAGGTTTTAACCAATGTTCATGCCACTGACATAAAAAATATAACTTTTGACATCAATTTTGGTAAACTGATACCAAAAAGTAATTATATTTGTTTTTTTTCATCATTTTTGTAAGAAAATCGATGCCAAAATTACCCATCAGTGGAATTTTTGGCGTCGAATTCCTAAATACCAGACACCAAAAAGGTAAAAAAATTATTTTTTTCATCAATTTTTATTAAAAATGACACTATAAATGAAAAAATATATTTTTTAGCATTAGTTTTTATAAAAACTGACACCAAAAAGTAATTTTTTTCTTCTATATTTTAGATCTCCTGAGATTTGATTTGGTTGGTCGTGGAGTTAAAACAGAGTTACGGATCAAAATTTATGGCTATCAGAATTTGAACTTATTAAAGTAACTATTGATACAACTCATTTTAAAGAAAACATGATAAATATGAATGAAATCACATACACCAAATGAAATAAAATAAACATAATATTTCGAACAAATTTTAATTGTTTTAGAAGTTTCCGTCAAAATGATATGTTGTTTATCATCATATCTCTTATACTTAGGGTATAACTCATGCGGAAATGAAAATGGTGATCGATAATAAAATTTCTAACTCATTTGGTAAATCTCACCTAGATGTTTTATATTTATAACTCAATCATAAGAATAAATCATCTTTATAATCAAGTTAAGCGAGTTGTTTATAAATGAAGGAAAATAATAATAAAGAAAATAAATGATTAGAACATATTGTATTTAAATCATCAATTGAAGCTTCATTTATAACATGATTGAATTAAAGAGGTATAAAATTATGAACAAAAGAGAAAAATGGACATATATATAGTAAAAATATATATTTTCAATAGCTTTGTATGAAAATGCAGGCAGAATTTTAAAAAGTTAAATGCATGTTGTGAAAAAATTTGAAATACTAATCTCGTGTATTTGAGAATACTATTTGGTGTTGGTTTTATTTAAAACTGATGCAAAAAGGTATTTACATTGTTTTTTTAGCATCTTTTTTTACAAAACTTATGCCAAAAATTCCAATCGATATCATTTTTTGCATCAGTTTTTAAATAAATTGATGCTAAAAAAGTTAAAAATGAATATTTTTCACATAAATTTTTTAAAAAGTGAGTCCAAAAGATAAAATTATATATTTTTGGTGCCTATTTTTAAATAAAACAACGTCGAAAAGTTAAAAAAAATATTTTTCACATTATTTTTTTAAAAAACCAATTCCAAAAACTAAAAAAATAGTTTTGGCATCGGTTTTTAAAAAAACGAATGTGAAAAAAAAATTAAAAATATTTCTGGTGAAAGTTTACATAAAAACCAATGCCAAAATTTAAATTTTCTTCTTAAATTTTTTAGAACATTTTTTAAGGTTTGATTAGACTGGTTGTGGAGCTAAAACAGAGCTACAAATTAAAAGTTATGGCCTTTGAAAGTTGGACTTCTTTAAGAATTCTCTTGGAGAAGATCAACTTCCAACATCCATAACTTTTAATATGTAACTCCATTTTAGTTCTATGACTAGTAAAATTTAAGATTAGGAAATAATATAAAACATAGTAAAAAAAGTAATTATTGATGCTAGATTTTTTTTAAACTGATGCCAAAAATAATTTTTTTGAAAAAATTTTGGTGTCCGTTTTTAAAAAAACTGACTCCTAAAAAAAATTTACTTTTTAGTGTCAATTTTAAAAAAACAATTCCAAAAAGTCTCCCAAAATATATTTTACGTTGGTTTATAAGAAATCAATTTCAAATTTTTGATGTTAAAGACCATTTTTCTTCTAGTGGTACTGTCTTGTACCATCCATGCCCAGTTTCTCTTGAATACTCTCCAGCAGTATTAAGCCTTAGAAACAATCAAAATACAGAATCCCAAATCTTGATATATATATTGTATTACTTGAATTCATATTAATTTTCATTCTTATCATATTACCATTTACTTCTTCTTTATATAAATCATTATTATAAAATAATAATACATGTATCACCCATCACGATGAATATAAATCACCTATTTGATTATGAATTCCTATGAAGTATGTATCTTTATAACTACTCCTCTCACTAAGCTTATTTGAGTCCAGTATTCCTATGCTAAATTTTTTGTAATAATGGGTTCCCTAGAACCAACTTCAATAGTAATTTTGATTACCATTACATGTATATAGTTTCATATATACATGTGTTTATTCTTACCATAATAGTATTTATATTTCTTCATCCACTATTTACATGCTAATTTCCTAATATTATGTGTTTTTTTAAAAGGTTATAGAATTTTTCAGCTAAAATTAGAACCCCAATACACTATGATAATAATATTAAAAATAAGTCATATAGTTTAGATACATCATACTGATAGGACACATGTGATTCCTGACTATCAGGTGTTGGGTTCTCATAAGCATTATGAATTATTCTCATAAAGTTTACACTTAGGGATCTTAAGTATATGAGATCATGAGGATAGACCTATCATAGGAACACCGCATGTTTCAGGTGTCATTATTTGTTCCTAAATATGGACATATGTATTAGTATCCTGATTTGAGATCATTATCAATGTGTGCTATTTGATCACATACCTTGATGCGAGTCAAAAACTGTGATAATTAAATTGTGGTGAGGTAGCTTGTGTTGGGTGTATCATTGGTGGTATGTCATTAGTTCAATGATCAAAATAGAATTTTTCAATTTCGAGTTGAGGAAGAGATATCTCGATGGACTAAGTTGAACATGATGGTATTACCTTCATTAAATCCATGTCCATGGTATAAGAAGGTAAGTATACTCAGTAAGGTCATGAAATATATAAATCAATAAAAGGATGATGACACAAGTGTGTATCCTTATTTATGATATATAACAATACAAAGATATTATATTACAATGAATTTTTTCATAGGAGGTACGTGTATCTATGACATTCCGTATCTCCTTCAGGGTAATGATGGCTTTCTAGACTACAATCTTAATCTATGGCTTGGATTCACTGTTATTGATATAAGGAATTAGAGGGTCACACACTAAGTGTATCCACAAGTTCCACCTATTCTAATGAATATGAGTTTAGTCTGAAGTGGGATCCATGTACAGGGACCGGTGAATCTCCTATTATGACTAATTGTAAGTAAAAATAATTCAATTATATTATTCAAATTTAGAATAATTATGATTGAATTTATTTCTCAACATATTCACTAGTTGTTTGATCATAAAATTGAATACGAGAGACATATAATTTTTTTAACGAACAAAGGATGTTCATGGTTCATTAAGTATTTTCATACTTATGTTTATGTAAGGTTGTATATATATATCTATATATGTGTGTATTATTTCCAAATTGTAATTTATTTATTTCTAAACCTTATAATTATATAAGGAGGTAATTTTAAACCTTTGTTTATGTTAAGGGATGCATGTTATTTTCAAATATAATAAGTGTGTATATACTTTTTTTAAACTTTTTATTTTTTTTATATATGTGTGTATATATACATATATATATATATATAAACATTCCATTATTATTACATGATTTTAGTGAGTAAGAAATTTAGGTATCAAAAAAAATTAATTTCAAATTATAATCTTACTCAAGTTTATTATGTAAGGATGGAATGTTTTATTTAAAAAATGTTACTTTTTATAATTTTATGTGAGTAATATAATTTTGTTTTCAAAATTATATGTTAAGGGTATAATTTTTTTTCATATGATTGTTTCATGAAAGAAAAATTATATATATATATAATGATATTGTGAAATATAAAATTTTTAATCAAGTAAATTAGTATCAAAAATCTTTATTTAAGGATGAATTTTAAATGATCAAGTTTATCATTTTATGTCCTATTTCAATAAAATTAATTTTATGAGTTTATAAATGAAACTTTAAGTCTGTGGATTTTAATCATTTATTTGTTAACATCTTATTTATGTATGAAAAGGCTATTTTTAGGATATTTGGTTGTAAAAAATTTAACATGTGATTTCCTATGAAATTTCATATATATATATATATATATATATATATATATAAGTTTGAATATGCATTGTGATGTTTTTAAAGTGAAAAAACTACAATGAAATATATATATATATATATAAGTAAATATCAAAATGTTTTTACAAAAAAAATCAGCACTTGAACTTTGTAAACATGTTAGGGATTTGGGAGTGAACTCATCCCTCTCTAAGTGGGTAGGCCTAGATAGCTTTCAATGTTTCGATTGGCCCAATGGTTTTTTTCCAAATCATGCATAATATTTTCTGAAAAATAACTGGATTATTTTATTAAGAAAATATTTTTCAAAGGGTAAGTATTTTAAAAGGTATTATATCATTTTCAAAGAATTATTATTTTAAAAGGTGTTATAATATTTTCAAAGTGTAAGTATTTTCAAAAGTATTATAATATTCTCAAGGTGTAATTATTTTCAAAGTAATTTTAAAAATCATGTTTTTAAAGGATTTTTAAAAGTACTTTTAAGGTTATTATATTTTTGAAAGGTGTTTTCAAAATGATGTTTTCAGACTTATAAGTATTTTTAAATTTTTTTCCAAATCTATATTTTTAAAACCCTATAAATTCATATTTTATGAAAAGTATATATAAAAAATATTTTTTTTTATATAAAGAAAAATGGTTTCAAAATAATTTTCCAAAAAATTATTTTGAAAGGTTTTTCACAAGATTTTAAAAACCTCTTACTGGGAAATTATGCTCACCCTATGTTTTTTAAAATGTTTTTAGGGTCCTTTATAAGTTTCAAATAAATTAACTTCAATAAGGAGAAAGCATGATCAAATTCAAATAACTACCTATTTATTTATTATTTGAACTCTAATAATATCTATTAGTAGTCATTTTCCTCCAAATCCTAGACCTAAAAAGTTACTTAGAAGTAAAATAGACTGTATATTTTCAGTTTATTTTAATAATTTGAAAATATATACTAGTAATCAAGATAAAAGTAAAAATATACTAGATTTTATTTTTGTATAAAAATGGAAATTAATACCACAATCACACTATGATAAAATTGGAAAATGAAAAGGTCCAAACTAGCACAATTTTCCAAAGAGTAGTACAGGTGCTTGTGAAAAGTACTACAACATCATAAATTCAATGTGTTAGTGTCCCCAATACCTATTAAGTCACCTCAATAAGCAGGGTGTAAAAATTATTATAAGAGAATCATGTATGACGCATATGATGGTTATGTCATAATTCTATCATCAACGGCTCATGTGATTTGTGGATAAAACATCAAGACATATATTATTTTACATGTTGTCTCATCTCTAAGAATCTTTTGAGGAGAAAGTTAAGTGATATGTAAATGGATGACAATCACATTGGATATGTGAAAATTAAAATATGGGTCAAAATATGTCAGTACATCCCAATCTTATATAATTTTTACCCATATAATCCATTTTCATTTAATATTACAAAATGAACAATATGTATAAAACACTTCATTTCCTTTTGGGTAAGGTTTTCCAAGAAATAAGAACTTCAAGAGAGTTTAATATTTAGTTCTTTTGGTGAATAATTTAAAATAAAGGGTGAAAAGTCCAATGGAAAGTGTCAAGAAAAAGAAACCTTCACAATTTACTTCAAAGAAAATAATTATTAAATAGGAGGTTATTTTCTTCACATATCGTGAAATAATTCTATAGAAGATAAATGCAATTTATTGAATTTAATAATCAAAAAATCACTTATTTTTTAGGTATATTCATATTTATTTGTGTTGTTTATAACATAATTATTGGTTATTAAATAAAATATGCCTATAATATATGTGTATTAAAATATATTAACTAAGTATTTAAATAATCCTTACTAGAATAAATGTGTGTTCTCCAAGCTACTAATACAAGGTGGTTCCAAAGTCAGTGGTGAGAAGCACACAACTTCTAATTTCCAAGTAAATGGTTCTAGTTGAACTCTCATGTGTACTTTGGACACAAGGATAAGTTATTCTAGTTCTATAATGAATATTGTTTATGGTTTTAGAATCATTAAAAATATGTAATGAATATAAAATGTAATACTTATATACCCAATTATGGAAAGATAATACTTTTTTAAGTAAAACTAAATAGTTTTCAAGGATATAATCAGTATGGTTTTTGACTCAACGATAAATAGAATGTAGTGTGGAGTATTTCACAAATGCACATTACCTTATACACATCAAAGATATGATGCTAATAAGGAGGATTGATGATTATTCTTACATGATAACATTGATCAATAAAATTTAGCATGGAGAAATTCCTAAACATGCATTTCCTTATACACATTAGATTCATGATGTAAGTAAGATGGGCATCAATGTTAAAACAAATGTTTTTCAGATACTTCCATTTTTTAATACATGATTTTAAAATATAAACATTATCCCATAACCATATGTCAACTATAATAAAAATAGACTCATATGAGTTTTAGTATTATATAAATCCCCAATCATAAGAACATGTGTTTATATGAAAAAAAAATTAGGATATAAACAAACATGAATCAATAAAAAAATAACGTATATATATAGTAATCATCCTAAATTTTTCTAAGGATATTAGAGAAATCCCTATTATAGAAAATATATAGTCAAGTTATAGACTATAATTCTATAAAAAGGTGTATAATTCTATTTGAGATAGTGGGTGAAAGATTGACTTGGGTTTAGTCAATTAAAGTGATGCACAAATATTTGAAATAGGAACAAGTTCCATGAGATCATGTGGAGAAGGAATGTTCCAGAGACACATACTATGTAGAAAAGATAAAACCATGGTTATGGATTTATATTCGCTATGGTTAGTGATAAATTATTCATTGATAAAAATAATTCTTACAAGTTGACAGTATATGAAAATTAAGTAAAATTAATAAGATCAATTAAAATTCAATAATATATTCCATGTATCAAAGTAAAGGAGGATTATTATTTTGAATACATTGGGGGGTATTCAAGTAAATTTATACATGGATGGTACAAGCATGGTACCAATAAGGATTGATTTTTAATACTAAGTCTTTATGCCCAAATCCATTATAATTTTACTTATCATAGATGATTTGTATGATCATTAAATTTATCATTTTATATAAAGACCACCAATCATAGAATATGTCTATATAATGTAACCAGAAATGGATGGTGACATTATAGACTTCCAATAGGGGTGAATGTTAATAAAATACATTCTAGGATTAAAGTAAGAAACTAGATCATAGAATATTCATTTGGAATGAATATTTTTCATGTGTCTACCAGAGGTTAGTGGGAGCACCATTGTTTTCCAAGTAAAATATTTTTGTTAAAATATAGAAAACAACTATTGGTTTTACAACTAGTTAAGACCAGGATAATAGTAATTATCTAGAGATTGAATTAAAGTAGAAACTATTGTTTAAGGGAATGATATCTACTAATGTAGATCTAATGCTTGCTTAGAACTAGTAAATAGTACATGCAATAAAAAGGTATTGATAAATACAAGTTGGAACAATTCGATAGAGAATTTTTTCTAATTTCACATGGCATAACTCTCTCCAAGAAGACATGTATAATCATATGAGGATATTGATGTGGTGAGAAGAATCCCATAAGTGTCATGAATGTATTTATTACATATTACATGATATGTATAAGATTTAATATTTCCAAAATATAATCTATGTTAGGAAAATATCAGTTATATCCAAGAGAACTACAAGATAAGTAGTCATAACAATCTGATTGTACTTGAGCACAAACAAAAGATATATACATGGTATGTGGAGAGGAATGGATACTAGTTATAAGTGGATACAAACTAGTATTATTATAAGGTCAATGTGATCTAATATCATAGTTAATATAAGTTAATGAGAAAGAAAACACTCATTCAAGCTAGTGGTAGTCATATCTACAAATACCAAGTTCTTTTTAGATTCTAATGTAGATAAAGAATAAGTATAACATAATCTATGATTTGTTTCAGTTCTTGAAATCAAACCTCGTAAGTAAGGTCTTATCATTATGATAATTCTATCATTATTACTAGATAATTTTTCAAGTTTATACAGTGGAAAAAAGTGATATACTTAAGGATATTATCTCTTGAGAAGTCTTGCTCAAAGTGGTAAAGTCACAGATTTCAAAATATCCTAGAATTGGAAACATGGCAGGTCTATGAAAAAAGTCATAACTTAAAAGAAACATTATCTTTTCATGTGAGAGATAATAAGGATGGTTAGAAATTTTTCTCTAGTTCAAGTGGGAGTGTTTTAATAGTGGGTTCCATAGACCCAACATGAACAGTACTTTTGATTACCATTACATGTATACAGTTTCATATATACATGTGTTTACTCTTACCATAATAGTGTTAATATTTATACATCCACTATTTACATGGTAATTTACTTATATTAAGTTTCATATCAAAAGGTTATAGCAGTTCCCGACTATAATGAGAACCTAGAGATACTATAATAGTAATCTTAAACATATGTCATATGGTCAAGACATATCATACTGATAGGACACATATGATGTCTGACTATCAGGTGTTGGGGGATCATAAGCATTGATAATTCTTCTCATTAAGTTCTCACTTGGGGATCTCAAGTAAATGAGATCATACGGACAGACCCGCCAATTGGAACACCACATGTTTCGGGTGTCATTGGTTTTTGTTATCTGCAAACATGTATTATTCTCTTGACTTGAGATCATTATCAATGTGTGTTATTTTATTTCTTAATTTGATGCAATGAAAAAACCATTATAATTAAATAATGGTGATGTGCCTTGTGTTGGGTGCGTCATTAGTGGTATGGAATTGGTTTAATGATCTAGATGGAATTTGTTACTTTTGAGTTGATGAGATATTTCGAGGGCCCAGGTTGACCAGAATGTTAGTAACTTCATTAAATATATGGAAATGGTACAATAAGGTAATTTTTTCCAATAATTTCACAAAATATATAAAGTAATGAGGACAAAATTGTGCACCCTACTTTATGAGATATATTGATATAAAGATATTATATTACACAGAACGTGTTTGTAGGAGGTAGTGATAGCTATGACATTCCTTATCTCCTTAAGAGACATTATGGGTTACTAGACTCCGCTCTTGGTCTATGGGTTTGAATCACTAACATAGATATAAGGACCTAGAGGGTAACACACTAATTTTATCCATAAGTTCCACTATTTCTAATGAATAGGAGTTTAGGATGAAGTGGGCCCCATGTGCAGGGACAGGTGAATGTTTGAGTATGACTGATCGCAAGTAAAAATAATTCAATTATATTATTCAAGTTTATAATAATGATGATTGAATTTATTTATCATGGTATTCATAATTTGATTTATCATAAAAATAAATATGAGAAAAATATAATTTTTTAAATAAACATAGGATGTTCATGGTTTATCAAATTATTTAGGGAGCTTATGGTCTGAGTTAATGGTTCATATTTTATCATGAAACATTTTATAGTTTCAAAAGTGAGTGATAAAATATTTTTTATATTTATGACAAGTTTATTAAGTCATACATGTGCACAAATATCTAAAATGAAGGTTATTACTTTCCAAGGACCAAAGTGGAATTTTTGAAAGTATAACCCAAGTATAAAAGATTGGTTTAGCCTATTGAATAGGGTGATCCACCATTTGGAATAATTTAGTGAGATAATCTCTCCTATCCTCTCCTCTAAAGCTCTTAGAGACAGATTCTTATGGATGGACAATGTTGGATCGATCCCAATTTCTTGATCGAGTCCACATTCATCAGGCGATCGAATAGACATCATAAAGCTCTTCGATTTCCCATGATATCTCCTAGAAAAAATAGGTCTAAAATCTAGGAATTGTGGAGAATGTGTGTATAATCTATATAATGCCTATTTTTTTAGCCTTTCATCCATGAAAAATCAATGGTGAGTCCATCAAACTGATGAATTCAATTGAACATGGTTCTATTTACACTTATATTCAATTTCATTTTTTCATACTTAAATTTAATTACATGAAACCCTTTTATAAATCCAAGAAAGGGGGTTATTGGATTTAGTGTTTTTAACATGAATAAAAACCCAAAATTTTAAATTTAATGTTCTTTCACACTTCTGATATGCCTCGGGTTCCTTAAAAATTATGTGCATCCAGATCCTTAACCCATATAAGTTAATTTTTCTCCCAATAATTCCAAGAGATAAGAATACTTGATGGAAATATAGTCAATATTAACTATATTTTAATATCATTAGTTGATGTAGTATCATTAACATCGATGAACCATGGTGTTTTAATGTTCTTTTTTATCTAAGACCATATTTTAATAAACAGTTTTCAAAAAACACTTATGGTAGTGTTCTAATAGATAATTTTCATAACTTAATCGATATGACATCCATTAGACAATATAGTTGGCACATGATTATTTTTTGCAATTATATTTGAAAAATATGTTTTAGATGGTATAATGGAATATTTTTAATATATATAAGACTCATCGTTATTCTTCCATTTACTATCATAAAATCATTGATGTATATAAAGAAATGTGAGTTTAGGATAACCTTAAATCCACATGTCTTATCAATGATTACTTGGAAAATATTTTCTCTAAAAATCCATATCAATGATTTCTCTATATTTACCAAGTGTGCTCATTTACTTCACTATGCATTTCAAAAATTTCTTGATGGAATATTATTAAGTATATGAAGTTACCTTCAGATTTAGAATAGATCACATGGCCATGTTGAACAAAATTTAATATATTTGTGATGTACCTTTATGTATAAATTTTTTTTATCTAAAACATGATAAGTAGTTGGTTGTATATCTATTACCTTAGATTAATTAAGACTAAAAAAACTTTGAAGGTAATAAACAATTCAACTAAATTTAGTTTTATTTGAAAATGAATTATCTTTCCACAATAACGTATGAGTATTATATTTTATATTCATCATTTACTGCATTGTATATAAGTGACTCAAGAGTTACTGAACTAATAGTTTATCATTTAAAGTATGATAAAGACATTTATTCCAAATGTAAAATAATGTCTCATTATGTCTAGCCTAACACAGAGAAAAATGTTTTGTTAACACTTATTACAAACTTGAATCAATCCATTTAGCAATGAGAAGAAGTGATCTCCCCTTCGATAACATAGCCTTTTGAGTTCACTTTATAACCCATCTATTCTTTCTCATTTCTGGTATTTAAATACATGTATTTTTTAATAATATTTAATTTAATATACAATTGATGAATAGAAACTCGATGAATATACCTAAAGTGGATGGAACTAATTGCTTCTTTAATTTACTGCAATTTATTTTCCAATGTCAAATATTTACACATGAGAAGCAAATAGCAACCTATTCATTCTTCTGACTTCAAATACTTTTTCTCTTTAAAGGATTTTATGAAGAATATTTTGACTATATACTGGAAATAGGTTCCTCAGCCTTATCTTTCAAACTTTTCACAATAAAGAGTGGATAAATAGGTTTCAAAAAATCCTTATATGCTTGGTGAAGTATAGACAAAATTTTCCTTATAGACTAATCCATTTGTTTTATCTGGGCTTGGAAAAATAAGAATAATCTTGGAAATGATAATAAAATAATATTAATAGATAATTTTTTATTCAAGTGGAAGACCAATTTTTCTAATCGATCAATATACCCTAGTATTTTGAAATCATGATCAATATCTAGATTTACTTCTTCTAGTTTACACTAATATAGTGCATTGACAATTTTATTTATTTCAATCCTTTCCTTACCTTTATCAAGAAAATTGATATGTGTTATTATGGTGTTGGAATCCATGTATTTATGTTGTATCATAAAATCTCTAATCATAGTTGATAATATAATACAACAGATATAAGAAGCATCCTCAACATATCTATGCTAGGATTCCCTTTCACTTTCACTATAACACCCCAATATTTTATGGTATGTCTATTTTTAAATTTAACATCTTTGATAGCTAATGTTGCATGAAACACCATGTTTAAAGATGTGATATACTATTAAATATTAACATGAATTTTGAAATAGTAATGTGGCCATTAGGAATAGTAATTTAGCCATTAGAATATAAACCTCACCTATAAAAGTATAAATCAAATTTAGGTATATCATAAATTAAAATAGGATTTATTTATATCATTGAAAAAGTAAATAAATGTTTTAAAAATGATAAATTAAGTGTTCGTGTTTTTGTGAAAAAAAAATATTTAAAATTTTATAATTAATATAATGATTTAAAAGAAAATTTATTTTGATAAAATAGATTCATAAATTAATATTTTGTTTCATCATAATTATAAGATAATTTTATGAGGCCATAATTAAGTTTTCAAAGTGTCCTAAATCAGTTATAATATTAAAATCTATATTTTTTTTAATAAATGATGATTTTATTTAAAAAATAAATATCTCATATTTAGAAAATAAATTTCATAAAATGGAGTCCTTTTTTGAAATATAAATGTTGAAAACTAGTTAGGGTGAATTTTTGGGATTTTTCTAAAAGAGTTGAATTTTTTTATAAACACTGAAATACGGTAATTTACATTATTTAACATTATAATCCAAATAGATGAATTATAATGTAATTTATGATGTAAGAACCAATTATTCAAAACTAAAATTCACTATTTACTTTATTTAGTCACAATAATCAATGCTATTGATAATCTTGATCCAAAATAATAAATAAATGAATAAAATAATCAAAAAACACTCATCTCCTCCCCTATAAATACCACATCTCACCACCCCTCCTTCTCACACCTTATAAGTATTGAATATTTTATAAATTATTACCAATTCTCTTCCCAATCCTCTTTACCATTTCTAAAACCTACTGGTATTACCAAAAGACCATATCTAAGTGTTTTAAGGAGGTTCCCAAAGAGGCGATATTCAAGTGGTAAAATCCTCCTTATTTCTTTTTAATTTTTCTTCTTTTCTTATCCTATCCTCACATACCCTATCCAAAGTTTCACGACAACTTCATTATCATATATATATTGGAATTTTATTTTTCTAATGGATCATCCATCATCAAATATTTTCCCCTCCCCTTTTATTTAAAAATTGAAGATGTGTCGATTCACCACCTTCATGGACAATGAGTTTCCATTTTCCATTACCACCTTTAAGGCTGGTCGTAAAACCATTATTATGGTTAAACCATATTTTAATATACATATTATAATTTATATAAAGGTATGTAACCAATATATAAATATATTATTAAATAAAATTAAACAAGTTCATGATGGTTGTAAAAACAGCCAAAATAAATTTAGACATTTTCATCAACATTTTATTTAATGAATCATCCCCGTAACATATAAACAAATAATATATGAGACTATTTAAACTAATATAAGTTAATTAATAATAAATAATTTCACTTCTGGATAAGTTATTCCCATTTTACAAGAAGTCCCATATTTATACTCAAGGGAACTACCCATAAAACCATGAAACAAGCGCTCCTTGAAAAATGAAATTAAACATTATAACTCATCAAAATTCCCATAAATTAAAATAATAAGACTTTAATAAAATAAAATACATGTTTAAGAGGTTATTATTAAGTAATTAATTTATATAATTTTATTATCTAGGATATTAAGTACAAGTGTAGAATGCTTTGGGACATATGGTAAGGGTTTCTCATCTCACTTTTACTTCTATGAGATATATTCCTCATTCAACCCTTATTTATTGTGTTTGGTGTATATAATAACCTTTAATATAATTAATATATTTACATTAACGTCATTAAATGTTTTATTTTATGAAAATTAATTTTATGGGGCATATAGTTCAATTGATTACAAAGTGGTAAGGGGATTCTTAACCCACTTTTCGTTTATTGGGTTAAACTTCTACTCAATTGATTATGTCATGCTATGATACTATGTTAAATGAATTTTTATTGTATTATGTTGTATTTACATTTATTTTATGAGGATTTACATCTAATATATATAATAAATTCATTTGGTTAATGCTCACACTTTCTTTTAAAAATACTCTTCTAAATGTTTCTTTTTCAAAATGTAAAAGAAATGTTTTTTTAATTATACGACATGAGAGGATTTTCTTGATTTCATGATGAATTATGTATTAGTAAATCCTTCACAAGTTTATAAGATTATTTTCAAATAAAATGTTCTCTTTTATAATTTTTCTACTTTTAAAATAAATTATTTCAAAGTAAAAGTGTTATTTCGCTCAAGAATTTTTCTATGATTTTATTAAATTGTTTTTATCTATGTCAACACCATTTATTAGATCTTATTATTAATTTAGGTTTATCTCTTATGATACCATATACCATATTTTTTTGAATTTTTTATGATCATTTTGGCTTTGGATGTTGTAAGAACTTGGATCTCCTTTTCAGGTATGTTTTCCTTTTTCTAGAGTTTTTTGAGAAAAGAAGAGTTTCTGGAAATTTTTGAAGTACATTCTGTGTACTTTATTGTCGCTCAAGGCTGTGTGTTGGCCGTGTCATGACCACACACACGGCCATGTATGTTTGCTGCGGTGGCCGCTTAAAGCGGAGTACAGAAAATCCTAGTACATGTCGTGTGCTCCAAAAGTACATGTCGTGTACTTTCTTTTTTTTCACGAAATGGACCGAGGTCGCATATTAACCCCAGAAACGTCTTCTTATCCAGCTTATTTGAATGAGGGAATCTCATATGGCCATGAATCTCCTACGATCCCCCGTGTCTCTGTCCGTTCTCTGAATCGATCGTCGTCGATTGCGTTGGAACTACAGTGGTAAGATCTTCCTTCTCCTAGATCTTTGTTTCCCTTTTCTTCTCTTTATCAAGTTATCGTAGGTTGAATGTTTTAGACTTTTTTGCAGATATACTCCGTTCTAGGCTGATTCACGGTCCGAGGTTCAAGTATATCGATCTCCTAGGATTGAGGTTGGTGGTTTGTTGCCTTACATTGAATGTCTTTGAGTTTTTGTGCAAAGGTACCAGATTGCCATGTATTGGGTGTCTCAGGTTAGGGTTTTGATCCCTCATTAGTATCTGCCTTAGATTGATTGTATGCTTGAGGCTATTAAATGAATAATGATTGTTTTTTATCATGTTTGAGGATCACACCATGGGTGTTTCCCTTGTTTTTGTTGTTTATCACTATTTGGCTTAGGTTTCCTGTGAGGCAGACCTTGTTGCATTGATTGTCTGCCTTGATATAATTGATTGCATGTATTTCCCACTATTCATATACTTTTGATGCATTTTAAATATTAGCCAAGTAGTTTTTTGAACTTACTTAGGGCTTCTGACAGTTGTTTCCACACGACGGGATTGCTCAGGGCTGTGTGAACCCGGTGCGGTAGACTAAAGAGGGAATTGACGATTAAGGGTTTCCTTAGAGAGTCTATTATAAATTAGTATCATTCACAGGACCTATGGGAATCGTACTTTGTGATTCCTCGTAGTGTCCTTAGTTACATATCGAGAATACATGGGGAATTAGACATAAGTGCTTCCTCAGAGAGTCTATAGCTATTGTTGCAAGACCATAGGGGAATTGACGGATAGAGCTTCCCAGAGTGTCTGTACCTTTGTATGATTACTTGATTAGGGGGTCTTCTAGTATGATCCACCTAGAGAGTCAGTGTGAATATTGTTGGTTGGTTGTGACGAGTCCACCAATCCAAAGAACAAGCTTGGGTTTTGTACTTCTTGTAGTTTAGGTAGTCTGGTGAGATACTGGTTGTGTTACTTGCTATGCCTTGGGAATATAGAGCTTTTTACTAGATTCCTTGGTTGATAATTAAATTATTGAATTAAATTAATAAATAAATGTGAATGTAGATTTGTAGGATTGTTTACTTTAGTGTACTCATGTTCTCTGCTGCATTTATTTCCATTACTTTTGCTATATTGCTCACTGACAGTAGGGCACAGATCTTATGGTGGTTGCCTACTGGCATTAGTCTCACACCCTGTTTGGGTCATGCTTTTTGGCCCAAACAAGTTATATGGTTTCAGGTTTGGATAGGGACTGTATCCCCTTCACTTTAGGTACATGATTGCTGGTTGGATCTAGAGAGCATAGGACTGGGCTTAGGCTTGCGATGCTACTAGAGTTACTGCTTACTTTTCGTGATTTTTTTTAGTTTTATTTCAGCACATTGCTATGTTTTGTTGTTTTCCTTAGATACTTGTACATGCTGCATCATTATCATCATTATTATATATTCATTTCTTCCACTATTTAGTTTTAGTTATTGTATGTTGTTTACTGCTTCCACTATTTACTGTTATTTCTTTTCCCTAGTATACCTTACCAAATGAGGGCATAGTTTCCCCAATGACTCATCAAGTCCCTTGCTGCTAGTCGGCAGCCTCTGGAATTTGGGGAAATGTGCTTGAGGTCATGTGGCGAACTGGGTACCGGGCACCAGTTGAGTGGCTTCGGATTCAGGTCGTTACAAAGTGGTATCATAGGAGGTATTTTCTTTCTATCGACATACTGTTTAGCGACATTAGATAGGGATAGGACGGAATAGGTAAATGGTAAATAGTTGTGCCCGAGAGTTCTAGAACTCGTGTACAAGGAAAAATCCAGGTTACCTCGAATATTGCAATTTCCAAGTTTTGAAAATGTTACAGTTTAATTGATTTCATGTTTGGGTGGTGCACTTGTTATGTGATGTTACTGTTTATATGATTGGGGCTCTATTTTGTTACAACCTGATGAGATGAGGGTATTCCATCTCATGAATCATATAGTCTCTTGTTAGAAAGTCACATGTCATGCATTTTGTCATGCCATCTAAATTGCATTAGATGTTGCATGCTGTTGTGATAGAATTTGTGATAGACTATGCATGATGTTGTGATAGCTGCTGTGATAGAATACCTGCGATGTTGATAGGGTATCATTTATTTAAATCTTCTCTATCATGGATTCCAAACTTTGGTATTAGAGGTTTTGTGGGCCCTTGAGGATCAGAATTTGGTGGATTGTGAGTTTTTTATATTGTTTACTTGTTATTTGCATTGTTATGATGTCAAGCTTTGATTCGTGGGGAGTATGGGCCCCCACGGATCGGAATTTGGCACCTTAATGCTTGTTTTTTTCTGGGCTCCTCTGTAGTTCTAAGGCTATTATCTAAAAAACCCCAGAATAAAGGGTGTGTACTTTATGAATACACGTCGTGTAGTATATAGCCGTGTCACTGACCGTGCGGGCAAGGACACGGGGTTGTGAAAAATCTTATAGGAACACGCCGTGTACAAGTTTATCATGCCGTGTAGTATGAAATAGGTACCCCAAACATGTCACGAACGACATGGGTCATGTTATCCTCTCACATACACACCGTGTAGTTTGATCTAGGTTCTCGGCCGTGTCGCGAACAACACGGGTCGGTGTTATCCTTTCTCATACATGACGTGTCCTTCTGAAACACACCGTGTAGTGTCAGCCATGTAATTGGCCATATAGCTAACCACATAGTCTGTTAAGACTTCTAAGTATACACCATTTCCTTCTAGAACACTCCGTGTAGTGTGACTTGGGCACATAGGCCATGTCACTAACAACACGGGCCAGGTGAAGCTTGTTGAGTACACGTCGTGTGTTCCTTAAACACGTCGTGTAGTTTTATCTTAGGAGAGCCATGTGGCTTAACCATGTAGAAGGAATCAGGAAGGGAAGACAATTCAACTACATTCCATGTGTTGGGACAACACGCCATGTATTTGGGGTGTTACACGACCAGTTAGGTAGGAGTACACGCCCATGTAAATGACTTAAGGGAACATGCCTTGTAGTCCTTATACACGCCGTGTAGTCATGTTTTGTTTTTGTTTTTTTTTAATGCTTCTTTCCCCTGTTTCCTTCTTACACTCCTAGTTTTCAGTCCCTAGTAATGTGTTCTAAAGTGTGCTTTTGACCTAGCAGAGTCATGGAACTGAGATGTCCTCTCGTTGCACGTCAGGAACCAGGCAGTGACTGTACGCCTGATATGGCAGATCAGGGACTACCTATACTTCCTCCTATCATTCTGAACATGGAACCTTTAGTGATTCCAAACACTTGTATCGATGCTCAGTTCATAGAGGGTTTCCTAAGATTCATGAAGACCTTCCAGGGAGCTCATCATCTTGCCCCATCTATGGAAGAGCTTATGGGGGTTTTTCAGCAGCATCATCCTCCCACGTTCATAGGGGATGGAGGACCTCAGGCTGCAGAGTCATGGCTAGAATCCATGTTATCCATATTCGAGCACCTGGAGATGCCTCCATAGAAGAGAGTGAATCTCTCGACTTATATTCTATTAGATTCTGCCAAAAGATGGTGGGACGTGGTTTTGCGGGCAGGGTGCCAATAGGCTATGGATTGGGACGAGTTTCAGCGTACGTTCTATGACTACTTCTATCTGACGACACTAAGGGATAACAGATCCAGATAGTTCATGAACCTATAGTAGGGTACTCTCACAGTTATGGATTATTCCTCTCGCTTCACGGAGTTACAGCGTTTCACTCCCGTTCTGGGGAATGACGAGCTGTTTTTTCAAGGAATTTTGAGGAAGGCCTCAGACCGGACATCAGATAACAGGTTAACGTCTTTTAGTTGACTTATATTGCTCTGATAGTAAACCAAGAACTTATCATGGAGAGAAATATAAGGGATACTAGAGCTGTGGACCAAGGCGGTTTAGCATCTGGGGCTGATTCATTTTAGATAGACAGTAATAAGTGCCACCGAGAGTCTACACGAGGTGACTCGAGAAAGCGAGGTATTCCTTCTGGTAGATGGGATCTTCCTTCTAGAAACCAATTGGTTCACTATCAGTGTGGTAGAAGCAAGCATAAGAATCCTCAGTTCCTGAGATACCCATTTGAGTGCCTATTTTGCAGAAAGATGGGTCATCTACAACATTTCTGCAGGGTTCTCCTTCTAGCAGCTAATGAAGGAGGATCAGTTTTGACTCTGTGTACAGGAGAAGGATTACCAGTTCCACAGAAGACTGGGGGATGGAGTTATTCAGGTCATTCAGGATAGGGAGGAGGCTGTGGACATAGTGGTGAGGCTCAGGGAGGGTCATCTCATGGATCTCATGCTGCTACATAGGGCAGCGGTGCAGGCCAGAACCTTGCGGTAGAGAAGATTTATCAGGAGAAGGATCCTGGACCTTCCACAGTTCGAGGTACGATTTAAGTAGACTCAGTTTTATCCTCTTCAATTTTTGATAAAGGAGCTTCTCATAGCTTTATTTCTATGCATACTGTGTAAATCCTTAGACTTATTGTTTATACTTCCGAGGTTATGATGATGCTAGACACTCCCTTGGGAATTAGAACTGCCAGCATGCATCAGTGCTTAGACATCCCCCTTTAGGTTGTTGGGTGTCATTTTTCATGGAATCTCTATGTTTTGGAGATGACAGGCTATGATGTCATTCTCGGGATGGAATGGTTAGTTCCCTTCCAAGAATTTTTTGATTGCTATCGTCATAGGGTGAGTTTCACATCACCGTAGGGAGGATCTTTTCTTCACAAGGGAGAATGGGATGTCCAGGCGAGCAGAGTAGGACCAGAGCATCATGGGTTGGGTGGTGTTACGGTCCAGATTTCTAGATTATATATGGATGACCATGAGACTTCTTCGATATATTTTCCTCTAGTGGTTGATCGCTTTCCAGATGTTTTTCCACAAGACTTTATAGGTTTTACTCCAGAGCGAGAGGTACACTTCTCTATTGAGCGTGTTCCAGGAGCAGCACCGGTATCCATACCTTCTTATATGATGGCTACACCTGAGTTTCAAGAGCTCAAAAAGTAGTTGAAGGAGTTGCAGGAAAAGGGTTTCATCTGACCCAGTACTTCTCATTGGGGTTCACCTGTTCTGTTTGCAAAGAAGGCGGATGTACCTTACGGATTTGTGTGGATTATCGGAAGCTAAACCAGTTTATGGTCAAGAACCGATATCCATTACCACGGATAGATGATATATTTGATCAGCTTCGAGGAGCCCGAGTGTTCTCAAAGATTGACTTGAGATCCGGCTATCATCAGTTGAGTGTCAGACCATCTTATATACCTCTTACAGCCTTCCGGAGCAGGTATGGTCTGTATGAGTATTTGGTTATGCCATTCGGTCTCACGAACGTACTAGTAGTTTTCATGGTGCTGATGAACAGAGTGTTCCATCCATACTTAGACTCCTTCATGGTGGTCTTCGTGGATGATATCTTGGTGTACTCTCACACTCGACACGACCATGATACCCATCTTGAGAATGTTTTGAGTACACTGAGGGAGCATCGGTTATATGCTAAGATCTCAAAGTGACACTTTTGGATGGACAAGATTCACTTACTGGGTCATGTCATATCATAAAAAGGAGTATCAGTAGACCCAGATAAGGTAAGATTAGTAGTTACCTGGGAGCATCCAAAAAATGTCTTCGAGGTATGAAGTTTCTTAGGGCTGGCTAGTTACTACAGGCAGTTTATACAAGACTTATCATACTTAGCATCACCGTTTACGGGCTTGACTAAGAAGGGGGTGAAGTATGTTTGGTCAGAATTCTATGATTTATCCTTTCAGGAGCTAAAGGGGAGATTGACTTTAGCACCAATTCTAGTTTTGTCGGAGTCGGGCAAGAGTTATACAGTTTTCTGGGATGCATCTGGCATCGGGCTTGGAGCAGTGCTTATGCAGGAGGATCGTGTTGTTTCATATAGATATCAGAAGTTGAGGCCACATGAGAGGAACTATCCTACACACGACCTGGAGTTAGCTGCAGTTGTTCATGCTTTGCGTTGTTGGAGACATTATCTTTTGGGAGAGAATTTTGTGGTATATACTGACCACAAGAGCCTCAAGTATATCTTCACTCAGCGTGACTTGAATCTGAGATAGCATAGGTGGGTTGAGTACCTACAATCTTTTGACTTCGAGCTTTCTTATACGCCTGGGAAAGGAAACACTGTGGCAGATGCACTAAGCAGGAGGACACAGATACAGGAAGTTCAGGAGGCTAGCAGCGAGTGGCAGCTTATGGCTCTGTTCTCTGAAATGCATTTGGAGGTGCACGACAGACAGGGTCAGACTTTTCTTTCTTTTGTAGCTGTTACCTCTACCCTTCTTGATCGAGTTCAAATGAGGCAGCTATCAGATTCTGAAGGCCTAGTCCTATGAGAAAGCGTGTCAGGAGAAGACCCACTTCCTGGATGGACCGTAGGCGAGGGTGAGATCTTTCATTTCTAAGGACGCGTATGGGTGCCAGCAGATATACACGAGAAGCTGATGTGAGACTTTCATTCCTCATCTTGGGTAGTTCATCCTTGTGTCACCAAGATGTATCATGATCTACACCGCCAGTATTGGTGTCCAGGTATGAAGAGAGATGTTGCTGGTTTTATCATGAGGTGTTCCACCTGTCAGCAGGTGAAGGCAGAGCACCAGCGACCAGCAGGGCTTTTACAGCACCTACCCATTCCCTAGTGGAAGTGGAATGATGTCACGATGGACTTCGTGACAGGGTTACTGAGATCACCTCGAGGTAATGACGTGGTATGGGTTGTCATCGACAGGCTCACGAAGGTTTCTCACTTCTTACGGATTAAAGAGACCTTTGGTGTTGATGATCTTGGACGGTTATACACTCGTGAGATTTTATGCTTGCATGGGGTTCCGAGTACTATCATTTCAGATAGGGACGCCCGCTTTACGTCACATTTCTGGCAAGGTCTACAGAGGGCTTTGGGTATACAGGTACTTCTGAGTACAGCTTACCATCCCCAAATAGATGGCCAGTCAGAGCGCACGATTCAGGTGTTAGAGGACATGTTGCGAGCATGCGTCCTTGATTTTGGAGGTTCTTGGGAGAGACATATACCTCTAGTGGATTTTGCTTACAATAATAGTTTTCAAGCAACTATTCAGATGGAACCTTACGAGGATTTGTAAGGTAGGTCATGTCGATCACCCTTGTGTTGGCTGGAGGTAGGAGAGGCAGTTATGTTGGGACCTCTTCTTGTTTAAGAGACTACAGAACAGATGGATTTGATTTGGAAAAGTATGGCAATTGCACAGTTTCGGTAGAAATCTTATGCTGATCAGCGGAGACGACCTCTGGAGTTCAAGGTCAGAGATCAGGTTTTCCTACGTGTTACCCTTAGGTTGGGACACAAGAGGATCAGGAGATAGGGTAATCTTTCACTGAGATATGTCTGGCCATTTGAGTTTCTGGAGAGAGTCGGGATGGTTGCTTATAGGTTGCAGTTACCTCGGAGGTACCAGGCTATGCACGACGTCTTCCATGTTTCTCAGCTTCGACGTTATTTCTCAGACTCGTCTCTTGTTTTTCAACCCGAGGAGGTTGAGCTGGAGTAGGATGCATCATTCAAGGAGCATCCTATCAGGATTATTGATCATAGTGCAAAGGTACTATGTGGCCAGTTGGTTCCTCTGGTATGGGTGCTATGGCAGCACGGCCGTGTACAGGATGAGACTTGGGAGAGGGAGGCAGATAAGTGATCACAGTGGCTAGAGTTGTTCGAGGTTTCTTCTTCACCACCTTGTTAGGGAAATTCGGGGATGAATTTCTTTAAGGGGGGAAGTTTGTAAGAACCTAGATCTCCTTTTCAGGTATGTTTTCCTTTTTCTGGAGTATTTTGAGAAAAGAGGAGTTTCTAGAAATTTTTGAATTAAACGCCCTGTACTTTATTGCCGCTCGAGGCTGTGTGCTGGCTGTGTCATGGCCACACACATGGCCATGTAGGGGTGATGTGGAGGCTGCTTAATGCAGAGTACGAAAAAGCCTAGTACATGTTGTGTACTCGAAAAGTACACATTGTGTACTTTCTTTTTTTCACTAAATGGACCGGGGTCACGTCTTAACACCAAAAACATATTCTTCTCCAGCTTATTTGACCGAGGGAATCCAGTACGGCCGAGAATATCCTCCGAGCCCCTGTGCCTCCATATTTTCTTTGAATCTACCGTTGTCGATTGCGTTGGAACCGCAGCGGTAAGCACTTCCTTCTCCTATAGCTTCATTTCCCTTTTCCTCCTCTTTCTCAATTTATTGTAGGTTGAACGTTTTAGATGTTTTTACAGATCTACTACATTCTAGGATGATTCACGGGCCTATGTTCAAGTATATTAATCTCCTAGGATCGAGGTAGGTGGTTTGTTACCTTACATTTAATGTCTTTGAGTTTTTGTACAAAGGTATCGGATTCCCATGTATCGGGTGTCTCAGGTTAGGGTTTTGATCCAGCATTAGTATCTGACTTAGATTTCTTGTATTCTTGAGGATATTAGATGAATAATTATTGCTTGTTAGCATGTTTGAGGATCACCCCATGGGTTTTTCCCTTGTTTTGGCTATTTATCATCGTTTGTCTTAGGTTTCCTGTGAGGTAGACCTTATTGCATTGATTTCCTGCCTTGATATAATTGATTGCAAGTATTTCCCACTATTCATATGCTTTTGATGCATTGTAGATATTATCCAAGTAGTTTGTTGAACTTACTTAGGGTTGTTGATAGTTGTTTACACACGACGGGACTGCTTAGGGCTATGTGAACCAGGTGCGGTATACTAAAGAGGGAATTGACGATTAAGGGATTACCTGGAGAGTATGTTAGAAATTAGTATCATTCATAGGACCTATGGGAGTTGGAATTTTTTCTTCCTCGGAGTGTCCTTAGTTACGTATCGAGACTATAGTGGGAATTAGACGTAAGTGCTTCCTCATAGAGTCTATAGCTATCATTGCAAGACCGTAGAGTAATTGATAGAGAGAGATTCTTAGAGTGTTTGTGCCTTTGTATGATTACTTGACTAGGGGGTCTGGCAGTATGAGCCACCCAGA
This sequence comes from Viscum album, assembly GCA_963277665.1. Lineage (NCBI taxonomy): Eukaryota > Viridiplantae > Streptophyta > Magnoliopsida > Santalales > Viscaceae > Viscum > Viscum album. The sequence goes on along the minus strand of OY728159.1, from coordinate 592,705,111 downwards.
GAGTCAGTGTGAATATTTTTGGTTGGTTGTGATGAGTCCACCAAGCCAAAGAACAAGCTTCGGTTTTGTACTGCTTGTATTTTAAGTAGTCTGTTGAGATACCTATTATGTTACTTGCTATTCCTTGGGAATATATATTTGTTTTCTAGATTCCTTGGTTAATAATTAAATGATTGAATTAAATTAATAAATAAATTTGAATGGAGATTTTTAGGATTTTTTACTTTAGTGTACTCTTGTTCTCTGCTTATTTCCATTACTTTTTCTATATTGGTCACTGACAGTAAGGCACAGATCTTGTGGTGGTTGCCTACTGGGATTAGTCTCACACCCTTTTGGGTCCTGCTTTTAGGCCCAAACAGGTTATATGGTTGCAAGTGTGGATAGGTACTGTGGCCCCTCCACTTCAGGTACATGATTGCTGGTTGGAGCTGGAGAGCATAGGATCGAGCTTAGGCTTGCGATGCTACTGAAGTTACTGCTTACTTTTCGTGATTTGTTTCTCAGTTATATTTTAGAACATTGTTGTGTTTTGATTCTTTACTTAGATACTTTTACCTACTACATCATTATCATAATTACTATATATTCATTTCTTCCGCTGTTTAGTTTCAGTTATTTTACGTTGTTTATTGCTTCCGTTATTGATTGTTATTTCCTTTCCTTTATATACCTTACCAAATGAAGGCATAGTTTCCACAATGACTCACCAAGGCCCTTGATGCTAGTCGGAAACCTCTAGAATTTGGTGAAATGTTCTTGAGGTCATGTGGAGAACCAGGTACGGGGCACCAGTTGACTGGCACCAGATTCGGGTCATTATAGATGTGCTATTTTGATACCAGTCATCATATTACACTGAATAGTTTATGATTATGTTTATTGTTTGAGGAAAGTTATTAACATTTCATATGATAGTTTTAATATGAATTTATATGTTGATTATGTTTAACCCCTTTCATATGAGTAATGAATTGGACTTAGTAATTGATGGTTAGGGCCCGCTATAGCCCCTCAATGCATCGATAGGTCTTATGAGACAAACTAGTTTGGGTATTGGATGATGTATTACCTGATTATGTATGGTGTTTTGTCCAAAGCCTTGACAGTATTTTTATGATGCCCCACATTATGAATTCCCTCATTTTGATATTATTTATTGATATTCCATGTGCTTAGTCGACTAGTGGAATATCTATGGTTAAGTTTCATTCTCATGTGATTATTTATATGGAATTATTTTATCATATTTTATTCATGTCATGTTATGCTCATGTTTATGTTTTAATGGTATGTGTTTTTATTTATTCACCTTTCCTTATTGTTTATGTTTACTTATGATATCTTTCGTTGTATGCTTACCCTTTATGAGCATCTGAGATCACCCATTTCTTATGTTTTATTTTTCCCCAGGATTATAATATGTATAGTATGATTGATATGTGGGGATAATCTAAGAGAATAGGGGTGTTTTTAATGGAGTTACTATGTTTTATTCCATTTAAATTTGTAATGCAATATTTATGTTTGTATCTAGTTTTCCAAATCTACTAACTATTCGGTCATTCGGGATTCGATCTCTTGTACTTAGTACCAATGTAATAAAGTAAGGCACCAGATCCAGGATACTGGGGTCGGGGTCTTTACAGTTGGTATTAGAGAAAGTTGAGTAGAAACTTTGGAATCTAGATTTAGGAAAACATATATTAAGGAAATATAACCCTATAACATACTTTGATAATATTCCAAAAGTAACCAAGCTTATGGTTTAGGGATTAGTTATACCTAAATTTTCAATTTATGTTAATTATTTCACTAGTTTTAGATTATACATTAGGTTTCATATTTTTATTGCCTATATAGTGTATTCCATTGTTTAGAAATGACGCCTAGTGGAAGGAATAGAAACTATATCAATGAATGTAATTTATGTAGGGATTGAACTATTATACAAGATAATGATACTAGAGCTAGAACTACATCTCAGGATGAATAAATTATAATTGTACTGGGACAATTAACTCAAGTTATGAGTAATAACATTACCCATATTGAGTATCCTGGTCCACAACGAGGTTTAACAATGTTAAACCTCTTCATATGACAACAACCTCCATTATTCAATAGGACTATAAATCCATTTGTAGTCGAAAAATAGATAAGTTCCTTAGAGAAGATATTTCTCACTTTGGGAAGTAATGAAAGGGAGAATTTTATCATGCCAATTTATTATCTCTCAGGATATGTGGATCAATGGTGGTTATTAATTCAAATTACTAAGGAGGAATATTAAATTGAAAACATGGAATGGAATTATTTTAAGGAACTTTTCTTGGAAAAATATTTTCCTAGAGAACAATGAGAAGATATGGAGAAAAAATCCTTGAGTCTAAGGGAAAATGAAGAAGAAAATGATGATAAGTATGAAGCTAACTTTATAAGGTTATCCAAGAATGTTGCATACTACGTATGTAATCCAAAGAGTAATATTGACCACTTCTTTGATGGTCTTAAACCAATCCTTCTAAGTTCACTAGTCTCCAAAACATTCTCATCATATGATAATATAATATCATGTTCTATCCAGATATAAATGAATTCTCCATGTTTTATGACATCAAAATGAAGAAATAGAAGAAGAAGAAAGTAGAGAAAATGATTGATAAATGTAATATGGGAAAAGAAGGATTTCTCACATGTGATAATTGTGCTAAGAAACACATTGGTACTTGCTTAAAGGGAGTGGGAGTTTGCTAAAAATATGGAGATAAAGGCCACCAGGATCATGATTTAAAGGGAAGGAAATAAGTTTTTTATCTCCAGTTCTTTAATGGTAAATATATGGGTCACTATGAAAATGAATGTAACAAGTATCAAGGAAATATAGCCTAAAAGAATCAAATAGATCAAGGTTAAACTTATGTTGGTACTACAGTTGAAGTAGAATGATTAATGTATTTGTGCATTTGGATTAAAGAATTATATTTTAAAAATATTTCTTCAATGATATTATATATATAAAAATCATGAGATATATATAAGTATTGTATTGCATTACTTTTTATTTAAGGATTTGGAATCATGTGATGAATAATATTGGTAACCAAGATAAGTGATGATGTGACAAGTAGTCATTTTTTAAGAAGTTTGATTTAGGGAATATAAACCTAATTATGTGTTTATATTGAGATAATAATGATAAAGTGATGTTTATTGGATAGTATTAGTGACCATGAAATTTGTTAGTTCTTGTTATCTTTGTTGGGTTTACTATATTTTTGGATTTAAGGATTATATTCGACAACCTGATAAGCATGAATGTTTTAATTAAGGTATTCATATATTTGGTATGGGATAGTATTTTTGACCATGAAATTGGTTAGTTTATATTATCTTTGTTTGATTTTACTACATGTTATCCTTTCTGGGAAGTGTGCATATTTTTATTAAGGTTTTAGGGTGATCAAGGTATTTATATATTTGGTATGTGACAATAAGAGTTTCATTATGTTGCTTGGGGGTCTAATGTTAACTTGATTATAGAAATTTAGTGAACTTCATTATAATTTTTTTAGGACTTTGAATTTGGACAGATGTATTTTGAATTAGTCTTAAGGTGATTACTTATGGAATGGATTAATTTGAAAAATGGATATTATTTTTTGAGGTTAAAGTATGATTTATCCTATTGGATAGCCTTTTTTAACCATTTTGGTTTTGATAAATATCTATAGGATAAAGTAATGTCCTAAGGATATTATGATTCTTTAAAAGTGCTTTAGGTATTAAAAAAATTCTCGAATATCCATCTCCTGGTGTATTAAATGAAGTGAAAATAGATTAAAACACATCCAAATGAAGGGATTATACTTATAACATGGAATGAAACCAAGTCGATTTATTTTATCAAGTTCTTTATCTAGATAGTAAAATAATCTCTCAAATACTATGAAAAATAATTTTGGAATAAAAACATTAATCATTTACTTTTACTACTAAGAAATAAATGGTCTTTTAGTTGATCAAAAATTTATGGCTTTTTCATGGTTAAATTTCTTATGACCATTTTCTCTATCACTCTCCGTTAGAACTTGATAGTTATATTTTTCTTTCATTTATATATTTTTACTATCCACAAATTTTATCCTATTTGAACACCTAATTTTGTATTGAACTTCGCATTTTAATTTCTCTCTTATTAAGAGGATGTTTTATGAACTCTATTTATGATGTGGGTTTCCCACAAATGAATTTTCAAGTATCAAACTTTTATTTTAAAAGTACAATTTAAAATTAAGAGGAAAAAATTTATTAAAGGAAGTGATAATGTAACACCCCAATATTTTTTGGAATGACTCTTTTTAAATTTAAAATATTTTATAGCTTTTGTTTCGTGCAACACCGAGTTTAAAACCAAGATATACTATTAAATATAAACATGACTGTTGAAATAGTAATATGACCATTGGGAATAGTAATCTAGTCATTAGAATAATAACCTCACTCATGAAAGTATAAAATAAAATTTAGGTATCTCAAAAAAGAAAATATGATATATTTATATCATGGATTAAGTAAATAAATGTTTTCAAAATGATAAATTAAGTGTTGGTATTTTTGTGTAACGTATATATTTATTTATAATTTTATAATTAATAAAATGATTTAAAATAAAATTTATTTTCATATAATAGATTAATAAATTAATATTTTGTTTCATTATAATTATAATATAATTTTATGATACTATAATTAATTTTTCAAAGTGTTGTAAAATCGATTATGATATTAAAATAGGTATTTTTAGAATAAATGATGATTTTATTTAAAAATTAAATACCTCATATTTAGATAATTATTTTCATAAAATGGAGTCTATTTTTGAAATCTACATGTCGAAAAATGGTTAGGGTGAATTTTTGGGATTTTTCTAAAATAGTTGAATTTTCTGATGAATAGTGAAATACAGTAATTTACGGTATTTAACATTATAATCCAAATACATGAATTATAATGTCATTCATGATTTAATAACCTGTTATTTTGAACTTATATGTACTATTTATTTTACTTAATCACAATAATAAACATTTTTGATAGTTTTGAGCCAAAATAATAAATTAATTAATAAATTAATCAAAAAACACCCCTCTCCTCACCTATAAATATCAACCATCACCATCCCTTCTCCTCACAACTTATAAGACTTTAATATTGTCTAAATTATAATCCATTGTCTTCAAAATACTCTTCCCCATGTCCAATAACTTCTGGTCATACCAAAATACAAATCCAATTGTCTTAAGGAGGTTCCCAAGGAGACGATATTCAAGAAGTAAAATCATTCTTCTTTCTCTTTTAATTTATTTTCTTTTCTTATCCTCTCCTCAGATCCCCTATACAAATTGGAATGGTTACTATAGTATAATATATATACTAGAATTTTATTTTTATAATGGATTATACATCATCAAATCCCTTCTCCTCTGCTTTTATTTTCAAATTTAAAACATCATTTGTGATGTGTCGATTCATCACCTTCATGGATGACGAGTTTTTCATTTTTAATTACCATCATAAAGGATGGAAATAAATCCATTATTATGGTTAAATAATATTTTAATACACATATTATAAGTCATATAATGGTCTATAATTAATAAATAAATATAATATTAAATAAAATGACACAAGTTCATGGTGGTCGTAAAAACTGCCAAAATAAATTAAGAAATTTTCATCAACATTTTATCTAATGAATCATTATCACACCATATAACCAAATGAAATATGAGACCACTTAAGATTATTTAATTTTATTAATACTAAATAATTTCACTTCTATATAATTTATTCTCATTTGACAAGAAGTCTCATATTTATACTCAAGGGAACCGACCATAAAACCATGAAACAAATAGTCTTAGAACAACGAAATTAAATATTATAACTCATAAAAATGGACATAAATGAACATAATAAAATTATAATAAATCAAATATTTGTTTAATATGTTCTTAATTAAGTAATAAATGAATCTAATTTTATTATCTAGGTCATTAAGTATAAGTGCATAATGCTTTCAGACATAAGGTAAGGGTTTCTCATTTCACTTTTACTTCTATGAGATATATTTCTCATTCAAACCTTATTTCTTATGTGTGGTGTAAATACTAACCTTTAATATAATTATTCTCTTTATATTCTTGTAATTCAATGTTCTATTTTTTCACCACTAATTTCATGGGGTATACTGTTTGACTAATTATAAAGTGGTAAGGGAATTCTTAACCCAATTTCCATTCTTTGGGTTGAACTTATACTCCATTGATTATGTAATGCAATGATTATATATGAAATGAATTTTTATTATATTATTTTTAATTTTTAATTGTTTTATATGGATTTATAGATGATACACATAAATTATTCTTGTGTTTAACACTCACATTTTATTTTAAAAAAAACTCTTTTCAATATTTCTTTTCCAAAATTTAAAAGGAATGTTTTTTAAACTTATACGGCATGAGAGGATTTTTTTAATTTCATGATTCATTAATTTATTAAGAAATACCTTACAAGTTTACAAGTTTATTTTCAAATAAAATTTTTTCTTTTATAATTTTCTGGCTTTTCTAATAAATTATTCCAAAGTAAAAGTGGTTTTCATCTCAAGATGTTTTCAATGATTTTATTAGAGTATTTTCATCTATGTCAACACCCTTTATTGGATCTTATTATTAATTAAGGTTGATATATTATGATACCAAATACCATATTTTATTTAATTTTTTATGATCATTTTGAATTTTTATGTGCTATTTTGATATCGTTCATCATATTACACTAGATTGTTTATGATTACGTTTATTGTTTGGGGAAAGTTATTAAAATTTTAGATGTTAGATTCAATATGAATGTATATTACCCCTTTCCTATGAGGAATTCATTTTATTTATTAAGTGACAGACATGGCCTGCTATAGCCCCTCAATGCATCAGTAGGTCTCATGAGACAAAATAGTTTGGGTATTGGTTGATGTATTACTTTATTATGTATGGTTTCTTGTCTGTAGACTTGATAGTATGTTTATTATGTCCTTAATTATGTATTCTCTCATTATGATATTAGTTATTGATATTCCATGTGATTATTCAACTAGTATAATATCTATAGTTAATTTTCATTATCGTGTGATTATTTATATGGAATTATTTGACCAGCTTTTACTCCTGCTATATTATGCTCATGTTTATGTTTTAATGGAATGTGTTTTTATCTATTCACATTTACTTATTATTTATGTTTATTTATGATATATTTAACTGTATGTTTACCCTTAATGATCATCTGAGCTCACTCCCTTATTATTTTTTATTTTTCCCTAGGATTCCAAGATATATATTATGATTGACATGAAAGGATAATCTAGGAGAATATGGGTGTTTACAACGAATTTATTATGTTGTATTCCATTTAAATTTTTAATGTAATATTTATGTTTATATATAGTTTTCCAAATCTACTAAACTATTCAGTCCTTTGGGATGTTATTGCTTGTACTTAGTACAAATTTAATAAAGTAAGGTACTGGCTTTGGGCTACTAGGGTCAGGGTCTTTACTTTCTCTCACACGTTGGGGTGGTAGAATAGGAATATGGGATTCCAACACGTAATATAAACTTTTTGATAATATTTCATTGCATAAATGATTGTACCACATCTAAAAATTTGTATTTTTAAGTAAAAACCATAAGTTAAGTAACGATTTCACTTCTTTCATGGTTTTACTTTCCATTTTTCTATAACATTTAAAATAGATTATTAGTAATTTAAATGATTACAAATTATATTATAAATAATAATAATTTTATTTTATTAATTTTTCCAATATTTTATCAAGTCATAGTAGCCCTCACCATTGAAATTGGAATGTATAATTGCTAGGAAATTCTAGTGATAATAATTCATATTGCCATTTTCATAACCCCAACAAGGGTTGATCAAGATACTTTATGGTATTTAGTTTGGAAGGTATTTTCCAACTATAGGCTTACGGAACCTTGATCCATTGAGTACTCCCCTATCCTAAAATCCTGACTTGTATTTCCTCAACACTTGCCTCTAAATTACCCCAAGTTTAACAAGGTATACTCCTCTTGATGAAAAATGGATAAGTAAACCCAAAACCTTTATAAGAAATACACTTATAAAAGTAAGTTTCCCAACAAGGGTTATTCAAACAATTATTTCTATTGAGTTTCATTCCTAATAAATGAATGGAAGGTCAATTATGACTTAATATTTAATTGAGGGATTTTAATTTATTATGCATAAATTTTATCTTCTTTTATCCATTACATGTCTTGTTAACATTAAGTGGATGTTACTTAATTAATTTTTCATGTTGTATAAAACATTTATGCAAAATTAATTTATTTAATTTTCATATTTTCACATTAATTCATCTATTTTTGTTATTTTTCATTGCATCCATAAAATAAATAATTGCATAGACATAAATAAATAAATGGCATGTTCAGGAGCTTTATTTAATGTCATAATTAATGAGCATACATTAAATAAACCTTTGAACTAGGGGAAATAACTCCTATTATCGATCTTGTCTTGAATTATAGTATTCCATCTATCTATTTGTGTATCACCTGAGTTGGAATCCTAACGGTTTTTTCTTGAACAACCGCCACATTCCTTGAGATACTCCATTAATTACATGTATTTATGACTCACATATAGGTGATGGGAACCAAAGGATTAGTTAAAAGGGGATTATATAAATATACTTATACACATATGTCCTACATAATAATGGAGGGAAGGATAACTCATAAACCATCATATTTAATTTAATAATAAATAATTTAAAACTCATGCAATGAATTAAATTAAAACATCTAACACATACACAGGTCTTAGTCAAGCTCATTAATGGGCATACAATTAATGAATACAAAAAATTAACCAGATATAATTCATTCATTTATTCATTATTTATTATTAAGATAAATTTTCTTGAATTAATTAATTTATTAACTAATTCCATTTAATCTTAATGATCATCCAAACTCTATTAGAGATACCCACATTTATGGTATTCATGGAAAATAAAAGGAAAACCCAATAATGACATATGTTTATTACAACAAATTAATTATAAATTTAAAATTATTTAAAACCATTACTAAATTATTAAAAACACAATGGTGTGTCAATCAATAAAATAAAGTTTTAATGTTGAAATTTTTAATTTAATGTAATTTTAATTTCTATCCATTAATGGGCGACTATGTGGAATTTACATCCAACTACATGTCATGCATATCAATTTTTATGTTTCCAGGGTACATGCGGGATTTGATGAACTGCACACTATGTACATTTTATATAAATTTTATATATCATAAATTCTCTAGGTTTTCTATCTCATGCAGTTTTGACTATTTATAATGACCACATAGATTACGTGATTTACGATGCTCACCCATGTAGACTACTTAGAGTGTACACTGATATACACTGTGTAATCTGATAATCATGTGTTTGGTTTTCCTATCAACACATGAAGTACACCCCATGTAATTACTTTGTGGTGTGTCTTGTATCCCTCAGCATATCCAGATATAGCATACTAGGGTACACAGAATGTACTTCCAAGTAAATGTTGTGTAACCCTATCTTATCGACCAAAAATTGGTAGTTTTCCAATGGCATCTGTGTTCATTATTCTTATATTCTTAAACATTTAAGAAAATAAAAATTTAATGTATCATGATTAATATTTTGAAGCATGTTAATTTAAATCATATTAAATAATGAACAACATGAAATAAAAATCTAACCATAATTGCACATAGATCGACAATCAAATAAATAATTATAAATTTAAACGTGACCGCTCTGATACCACTTGTAGGTTCTGGGTGTAGTGGAAGTGTATGGTGGTAGGCGATATATTAAAATTTATTTTAATTTTCATTTCCCAAAATAATGAGCGAGGATCTTGCAAGTCAAATTTATAATTAATTTATTTAATATCTAAATAAATGAATACCTAGACATAGGAACTTTCTTCGTTGATGAATGTTGATCATCTGGAAAGACCCTTTTAGATTTATATTATTGTTTTATGAGGATCCAAGGACATAATCTCTCTAGTAGTGATCCACACGTTCTCTTATGATCTCTAAGAAATTTCACTCGCTTTATGAGTCCTAGCATGGTGAATTAAATATCTTACATTGTTCATTATTGATCACTCATTATTTGGTTTTGAAGAAATATATCTTACATTTTTCATTCTTGATAGGTATAGAGAAGCAGTTGAGAGAGAATTTATTGTGCACAATAATTCTATTTTTTTGATTGCACCGATGAATAATCCACACCGTAGACATAAATGTATATTTATAAATCTAGGGTTTATGTTAAAATAATAATTTAATTGTATGTTATTCATTAAATAATATTCTAACCTTTAATGAAACCCCATTCACATAATATTATTATTATTATTATATTTCTATGCATTCCAACTTGAAGAAATTGATAAATAACATTAACCCGCTAGTAAATAATTATTTATCACCGAACGCAGTCTTGGTATGCTCAAACTTCCCAGTATTTATTGAATACCCAAATAAATATTTTATTCATAAATAAATATTTTATTCACATACTAGTAAATAAATATTTATGAAATATTTAATAAAATAAAATATATTTTTTATTCACATGCCAATGAATAAATATTTATTAAATTTATGCGATCAATATAACTTGAATAAAATTATTCCTCAGTCTTGAGAATAATATTTATTCCATTAATTAAATTCAAATAGAATTTAATCATGGTCAACGTAAACACTTAGTGTGTGACCCTATAGGATTATTTATTATTAGCATTAGGCAAGATTTCCTAAAATCCAAGATTACAGTCTAGCAATGGGTCAGGGCACCCAAGAGAAATAACTTAATGTCGTAACTTCGACAACAACATACAAACACTCACTATGTAATATAATCTATTTTCATTATATCTCATTAATATGGTTTTATAATAGTGTCATCAACCTATATGTTTAATATATCTTTCTTTGACTATTTAAAATAAATGTCATTACACCATGTCCACGGAATTTAATGTGAAAGTTATATTCTAATAAAATGGATGAGATATCAACTTCCATAAAGACGGAAATAAAAAATCCTTCCTCAACTTATTCATTAATTATATTTCAATCTTGATTCACCCAACGTACCCAAATTACTGCTAACATATTGTGTGATGGTTTTGGTCAATATATCTAAGTGTGTGAATCCTGAAATGCATCAATGATAGTATTAAATTCTAAGTACAATTTCACACATTCACATATAGGAATATATGATAACATCAAAACTTGTGGAATTCCTACTGGTAGGTCTATTATTGTAATCTTCCGTCTTAGAGATTACCAACTGCAAACTTCATGAGAAGAATCCTCATCCGCTTAAAAGCACTCACACCTTAAGGTTAGCATATTATGTGTCCTATCATAGTATGTTATCCAAATACCAAAATATATTTAGGAATATCATCATATCACATCAAGGTTCTCAACATAGTGGGGAACTTCTATGAACTTATCAATGGAATAGATACCCTATTAAATTATCATATTAATGTTATGTAGAATAATAGACAATATGTGATAATAAATTTATATTAATATTTACTTCTTTGAATATACAAGTAACCTAAAGTACAAAGTTGTTAGTTCTAGGGTACCAAGGATAGTGTTCTTTTTATGAACCCATAGGTTGGGCTTTTTGTGTGGCTATATATATATATACCTTTTATGTTCTTTGTTGTTTATATATGCACCCCACCCATGTTCAGTGTTATATTCTAACAACCAATTGTTTTGGGGGTATTTTCCCAATATCTCGATAGTGAGGATGGCTGGATGGCTACCCTCCATTCCCTAATCTCTCTTCTATATGATGTTGACATGTACGGGTTACGATGGCTAGAAGTCAAAATTTCACTATGATTCATGGTAATATGTGGGAACAAGGTTGATTTCCTTCATATTGAAGATACCCTAATACTCTTTTTATGTGGTTATGGATGAGTTGTGTTAGATTAGGTGTCTTCATGTGAGATGTGATGTGATGTGATGGCCTGGGTGTCTTTGAGTGAGATGTTATGTGATGTGTTGGACTAGGTTTCTTTAGGAGATATGTCATATAATGGCCCAGGTTTTTATGGGTAGGATGTTATACAGAGGATATGGGACTGCTAGGACATACGATATTAGGGTGTGAGAGTGTAAAATTAGTGGGAGACTGGTGTGGGGTACCTTTTTATCGATATGTTTCTTATTATGTTACTAAACTTGGATGAGTTATTTTATGATTGTTCCATAGTGAGGATGGGGTTGATTAGTTTAATTATTCAGGTACTACTGATTCTTTCTTTTTCTAAATGGTGCATTACTATTATTTTTTCACATGTACATGAGATACTTTGAGTATAATTCTACTGAGTATACTTATGTGTTCACTCTACCTATATACTAACTATTTTTAGGTTTTTAGGAGAACTGCATGGACCATTCTAGACATTACTATCGCTAACAGTTGGAGTTTTTGTTGATTCATTACTATATTACTTCTTGTGGGCATTTATTTGAGACTCTTGTATTTGTTTAAATTATTCATGTATTGTGGGATGGTTTTAGTTACCTTATTTTATATTATGACATGGTTTTGATTGATAATTGATATCCTGTCTTATGATCAAATATTTTCATAGAGGGTAATTCCTTCCATATGTGATATTTTTATACACTCGATGCTAGTCACCAACTCGGGTCCTACTTGAGATGGAACTCATGATTCATTATCCTTCTTCCTTTATTGATGGCTCAGAAGGGGTACCTTTAGAGGGAGGAGTTGTGACAGAGTGGTATAAGATCATTGGTTGAGGGATAAGATGAGGTTCAGATTTAGGTATGGTGTGGATTAAACGGGTTGGTAAGACAACGACATCAGTTTACCTCTATGCATGAAATAGTCTAGGTAAGACCATATAGTATATGGGATTTTAGGTATCCCCATGATCTAATACAAATAATCTGAGCCTACCAAATGACTATGTGAAGTGACACCACTTTCTGGATATAGATCTAAGAGATTTATCATGATTGACTTGTGTTCTTGATTGAATTGGGTGGTTTTGTGAGGTTAAAATGAGTTAAATAAATCATAATAAAATTACATACTACCAGTATTAAGAAATTTTGTTCCCCTTTCGGATATAGATCTGGGTCACCATCCATGTGTGGTTCAGGTAGTAGAGGTTCAGTTGGTTAATCCATTTGATCACTAGATGGTGGATCTGGTTTAGGAGGAGGATTAGTGGTAGAGAACATTTTGTGCCTTTTTGTAGTGGTATTTTGGGAAGTATGAGGGGAATATATCTTTTCTAAAGATAGATATCTCATTGGAGGAGATCAATATCACCTTCATTTTGATCTAGACCCTAGTGGAGTACTGGATCTCGTTGGTAATTAGTCATATGTGAAGAGTTTTACATTAGTGGTGGATGTTTCATCTATGTTTTCAGAAGGAAGTATATGTTTCATGGTTTGAATTTTAGAAGGATTTCTTAGTGGAGTTCCTATCATCACCCATGAAGGAAGTGAAGAGGCAGGAGTTGCTCTCTCTTAAATAGGGTATAATTTATGTGTAGGAGATGTAAATCAAGTTTAAGGACCTTTTTCTTTTTCCCTAATATTTTTCCTGATTATGAGTCCTGAGAATGGATTCTTGAGGAGGAACTCTGTCCTTTTATCCAACATACAGTCACTCCTTTTATGTTTCTAATGTATCTAGAGGTTCAAAATAAGGCATAGGTGATTGATAATATGTAATAGGTAGGAGGTTTACCATGATATTGGAACTATTTGGGTTCTTTGGGGATAAGAGTTTTCAATGGAAGGCTTGGGAATCAGGACCTTTGAGGTTTTGACCAGTAGGGAGTCAACCTTAATGTCTTTATTTTCGTCCTACTGGGGCTAGTGGTTTACACACATTTCCTGGGGGCTTGGGATAGTTGTCTTTGTATATAGAGTTCCTGTCCATAATCAAAATCAGTTACCCATGTTACTTAGATTTTATTAAGTTGGAGGTGGTCTTATTCAGTTATAGTCTCAGCAGCAGCAGTCAGTGAGGCTATTTTAGCATTAAGGAAAATAGACTTATGCTCTACCGAGTAGAGATAGAGCAGACAGAGGAACACCTCGGGATGTTCCTCATGTCCAGTATCCTCAAAATAAGAATGGTCGTAGAGGTTTATATTAGCAATGAGGTAGAAGATATAGGAATAGTTAGTTTCATATAGTAGAGTTGGTAGTTCTATAGGGGGTAAAATATCATTATAGGTATGATCATCTTGTCATCTACCATTATTTTTACCTTATTTAATTCAATAACATTGAACTTTTTCGTTGTAACCACTCTAGTCCATGCTCTAAGACTATACATAGAGAGGCTTCCCATTCCCCTGGTGTTGACTATTCCATTCAGAGGCCATACCGATATGTTTGATTTGTTCCAAGGGTGTAGACTAATGATAGGGCCACATCATTCATGTGGGGATCTCTTCTTACTTCAGATGAAGATATATAATTTCATCCTTAGTATCGAATGGTTTTATTTTTTCTGTGATGTTATCGATTAATTATGAAGTATATTCGTGTTCTTGGATATGTAAGGCCAATATACAGTTCTTGTTGTTGAACAGAATTTTCTATTGGGAAGTATACATGTGGATTCCCTTATTTATTTTATGGATAATTTTTCAAAAAAAATATTGGACTCTAGGATGGTTGAGTTTCCCAAGGTAGTCAGGGAGTTTTTCTATGTTTTTCTTGAAGAGTTTGTGACGCTACTCCCTCAAATCAATGTTGATTTCAGGATATATTTTCATCTCGTTGATTCTCTAATTTTGATGGATCCTTATTGTATGGAACCTTCTTAGTTGTGTGAGATAAATATTCAGATAAATGATATGATGTTGAAGTGTTTTTAGGGTACTCCAATGTTGTTCACCAAGAAGGCGGATTGTAGTCTGAGGTTGTGTGTAGACTACCATAGGATGAATTAGGTAGACATCAATATTATTTACCCTCTTCCAAGTATTGATGATCTTTTAAATCATTTTAAATGGGATAATTTGTTTTTTAATATAAATCTTCATTTTGTATATCACCAATTGAGTGTAAAGGAGGATGATGTCCTAAAGACTACTTTTAGATTTAGGTATGGGCACTTTGAGTTCATGTTTATGTCTTTCGGTGTTACAAACATACCAATTGTGTTCATGGGGCTCATGAACTCAATGTTTAATGAATCCATGGACTATTTAATAGTTATTTTCACAAAAAACTTATTTGTCTACTTTAATTCAAAATATGATCATGTAGATCATCTCAGATATTTCTTACATGTTCTTCTATGCCACCATCTCTATGAAAAGTTTTCCAAGTTTCAATTATGGACACAAGAGGTAGATTTACTTGTTTATGTAGTGACCAAGTAGGGTGTGGTAGTGGGTCCATCAAATTTTGAGGCATTTATTTCTTGGGAATACTCCAAGAAAGTATTAGATTTTTGTAGCTTCCTTGACCTTGTAGGATATTTTTAAAGGTCAGTATCTGATTTCTCATAGATTGTGGCCTCACTGAAAACTTTAACAATAAAATACCTAAATTTTATCTTGATTAATCAATTTTATGTAGTGTTTTACTACCTTAATGGGAGATTTATTAGTTCTCAAGTGCTTCAATTTCTAGCTGAGGGGGTTATGTTTGGGATGTTTTTTGATGCTTCCCATCTAAGTTTAGGATGTGTCTTAATGAAGTGGAAGGTGGTGATCTCTTATGGGTATAGGAAGTTACATTCCCACAGTCGTAACTATTCTAATCATGATCTGAAGCTAGCAGTGGTTGTGTTTTCACTGAAATTTGGGTGTCATTACCTCATTGAATAGTACATTATGTTCTCTACAAATTATAAGATCTTGAGGTATATCTTTTCTCAGCATGTCCTAAATCTATATAAATGGAAGCATATAAAGTTTTTTTAGGACTATAACTTTGAGATCTCATACATATTAGGAAAGGGGAATATTTTGGTTGATGCTTTAATCAAGGATTCATGGAAGCATGTGGTTTGAAAGTCTACATATGCTTATAAAGTGATGTAGGAGTTAGTAGCACTTCACTTAGATGTGAGGGTGGTTGATGGAGGAGGTTTCTTGTTTTAGATGGTAGTGTAGTATTATCATATGTGGAAGGTGTAGGAGTCTCATTGGGAATACTAGGAGGCATAGGTGATGCACGATAGTGTTTTCCATAGTAAATCTATTAAGGGATGGTCATGGGATGGTAAGAACCGGATGTTGTTTCAAGGGAGGATATTTTTTTTAGTAGTTATGTGTGAGGGATTCCTTCATTATTTTCATAGCTCACATTTGTTAGTACACCCAATAGTATCCAAGATATACCATAGTTTTAGGATTTAGTTCCGGTGGCTCGATATTAAATGGGGAGTGGCAGATTTTGTGGCTCGTTGTCTGTTTTTCCAACAGGTAATAGCAGAACACCATGTTCTTGGGGGTTTGTTATAGCCCTTAGATGTTCTTGAGTGGAAGTGGGATGATATATCAATAGACCGCATCATAATGTTACCCCAATAATAGGTAGGTTTTGATTTTATATGGGTAATCAATGAATAGTTAATTAAATCATCTCACTTCATAGTGATCAAGAAGTTGGGAATCATGGATTATTTGGAAATGAGGTATGTGGATTAGGTTTAGTGGATACATGGAGTTCTAAGGTCCATTGTATCATATTAGGATGCTCATTTTACCTAAAGAGTTTGGAGAAGATTTCATCATGCTTTTGGAACTTAGTTACACCTTAGCACTACTTTCTACCCTTATACAGATGGGTAGACAAAGTGGACCATACAGAAACTGAAGGATATGTTGTGTGCATGCATCTTGGACTTTCGTGGATCTTGGGAAAAGAAATTTCCTTTGGTTGAGTTTTTTTATAACAATATATATCATGCATCCATTATCATTTCCCCATTTGAAGATTTTTAAATCCATTCATGTCATTCTACATTATGTTGGTATGAGGTTGGGGAGTCATCAGTTCTTAGTCTAGATGTGGTGCAAAGCATTTTAGAGAAGGTTCAAGTTGTTAGTGAGATCATAAAAGCATTATAGGATCAACATAAGTCTTATGCCAATCACAGAAGAAGGCCCTTGGATTTTTAGGTTACAGACCATGTGTTATTGAGATTCTCCCATCGACATGGGTAGTGGGGGTTTAGTAGGGTAATTGTTCACTTGCCCTAGTTTCTTGGACCTTTTGAGGTGTTGGGGCATGTTGCAGAGGTGGATTATTGATTTAAACACCTGCCGTGAATGGACTGGATTCATGACATCTTCCACACCTCTCAAATCCATCTATATCCTCATGATGACTCCCATGTCATTGAATAGGTATATTTGGTTATCTAGGATTATTGAACATTCATGGAGAGACCGATAGAGATCCAGGATCATCGGGAGAAGGTGTTGTGTGGACGTACCATTCCTTTGGTTCATGTGTTGTGGAGGCATGGTGACATGGAGAAGAGTAATTAGGAGTTTGATATTTAAATGTGGTCCTAATACCCAAGGTTGTTTTAAGTTTTGTATTGATTTTTTTCTTTGAATTTGTGAATTTTGGATCATGTTCGTTAAGAAATGTGATTTTCCATTAATGATGTGATGTGTTTTAAAGCTCCCAGAATACATAGAGGGTAAAACCAAATTCCAAATCAAGATGTGTTATACCATGAAACATATTAAAACTATGTGGGTGAGGAAGTTCCACCCAAAGAGGATAATATCTTGATATGGAAGATATAATTCCTTGATTTATGTTCTTGATTCTATATTGTGTGATGGTTGTCAAATTTGTTGGCTTGAACCATGCGGAATTTGATATGGTGGTTTGGATGGTTATGTGAAAAGGTGGGGAATTTCAGATGGTAGAATGGTGTGATAATGTGGATGTGAGTTTTTTTTTTGTAAATTTTTTTTTCTAGGATTGATGTGTTTTATTGGTGGTTATGTTTTTAGTTATGATGAGATCCTTGAGAGGTATCTCACGAGATGGTTTTTTAGACCTTTTCCCTCTTTCCTTTTCAGGTTGGTTTCCATTCTTAAGGATGATAATAGTTTTAGAGGTATTTGATTTAATGGTTTGGTCCTTTAAAGATATTTATTTGTGGTAATTCTGGTGTTAGAGGGTTTTGGGGGAGGTTCTGTGGTAATTGAAAGGAATATGTAGGTTAGAGCCAGAAAATCCAACTAGGTGGGTTTTGTAGCGTAGAGCATGCAGCTACTTCATAAGGTAAAATTATGTAGTATAGAGAGAAAATCTATAGTGTAGGAGTTCCATATGAGGTTTTTTGGGATCAATTCTATATTTATAATGAATACATTGTGGATTTTAGCTGTGGCATGGGTCATAGAGCAATTATGGTTTGAAGTAACCAGCTACAACATAATATTTTGGGGCGATTTTTTGTGGTTCTTCTATTTTTGGGGTGGCTCCAAAGTGAAGGCAGAGGTTGTGGTGTAGCCCCTTCCTAGTTGTTGTGGGTCTTTGTTATATTTTACTTGGTTTATTTGTGTTCATATCCCTATTTTATCATATTTATAGCATGGTACTCTAGGTTGTGCCATGGTGTTGTGTTTTGAAAACTACCTATAAATTTATAAATCCCCAATAACCCTACCTCTTGTCCAAATTTTCTCTAATTTATTGGAAATCCCAAGTTCATCCCAAGTAGTTCATTCATCCCCCTTTCATTGTATTTAAACCTCATTCTTGGTTAATCTTTCCATGGAAATTTTAAGTGAGTTTCTTCTTTATATTCCCCTTATTTTCTCACTATTTCTTTTCTTGGAAGGGTTTATATCAGTTAAGTATTGGTTTTGATGATATTTTGGTAAGATAATTTATGCTTTTATGTGTTTTAGGTTGGTGAGTTTTTTCTCCTTTGTTGTGTTTCTTGGTGGTGTCCTTCATCTTTATTCAACCTTGATTGGAATGCTTCATTTGAGGTAGGGGATCATTAATTTTTCATCTAGTTAAATCATGTTGGATGGGTTATGCTCTTGTTATCTTTTGGGAAGATAATATGTACCAGTTTAATGAAGATAATGAATTGATTTAATTTAAATTTAAGTGTAAGGGGAATTAAATCACATGCTTCATATATTTTGATATTAATGATATTGTGATTATATGAGCTTAAAGCCTTCTGGAAAATTGTGTCCATTAGGGTATTTTTTGTGCTTTAGTTTATGTGTTTATGGAACCCTTTTTGGGTGGTTTTTTACCCAAAATGGAAATTTTATAACAATTTATATCTAGATGAATAATTGGTTGCCCAAGGAAATTATGGATTGTGTGATAATTCCCTTAAATAAAGAAGTGAAAATAATGAAATTCCCCTTTCCAAATTTGAAGTATGTTTTGTGAATATGTTATGTGTGGTTATAGTGTGTGTTGTTGATGTTTTGTGGTGATGTGGGGTTATGGTGTGTGTTATAGATGTGATGAGATATTAATGTTTTATGTAGTGGTTGTGATGTAGAAAATGATTTTGATGTGGAAATTTTTTGTAATGTTAAGAAACATTTGTGGTGTGGAAAGTGTTTGTGGTTGTGAAATAGTGATGAGGTGAGGTTTGTTATCATGATAAGGATGGGTTTTTTTGTGGTGTGGTGTGGTGTGCAAGTTTCCTAGGTAGTAATGGAATTAATTGTAAATTATGAATCGAAATGGCATGGATTGAAATGGTTAATGAATGCTTAAAATGACATGGGAAGTTTGGTTAAATGTGGTGGATGTTTAAATGTGAAATAAATGGGTTGGTTAATTAAAATGGTTGGTAAATGGGAAATATAGAAAATGTATTAATTTAAAAAGGTAATTGTGGAATGTATCTTGTGTCATGTGTCTTGTTGTGTGGTGTTGTGCATTTAGAGGTGGTAGAGAAAGTGGTGGATGTTGCAAGTTTTGGTGGTGATGTTGTTAGTTGGGATAATGCTCTTATTGTGAACCCATAGGTTGGTCTTGTGTGTGGATGTATATATATACCTTGTATGTCCTTTATTATTTCTATATGCACCCAACCCATGTTTAACACTATGTTCCAACAACCAAATATTTTGGGGGTGTTTTCCCAACATCTCGGTGGTGAGGATGGATGGTTGGATACCCACTCTTCCCCATTATATATTTCATACAATGTTAACATGAACATGTTTTGCTGGAAAATATTCAAACGTGCATTGTGGTGATATTTGATGATATGATGATATGGATTATGGTGGGGATTATGAATGGTAGGAGGTGGGCATGAGGTTGATTTCCTTCGTGTTCATGATACCTTACTACTCTAGTAATGTGTCTATAAACAATTTGTATTATCCCATGTGTATTCAAGATATATGTGATGTTATGTGATGTCTCATGTGTATCTGGGTGATATGTGATTTGATGTGTTGGCCTAGGTGTCTTTGGGTAAAATGTGATGTGATGGACCATGTGTCTATTAACAGGATTTTATATGGAAGAGATGGGAATGCCGAGATGTGTGGTGTTGGGGTGTGAGAGTGTAAAATCAACGGAGAAGTGATGTGGGGTACCTTTTTATTGATATACTTATTATTATGTCACTATACTTAGATACATTATTTGGTGAGATTTCCATGGTGAGGGTGGGTTTGGTTAGTTTACCTCTTTAGGTGTTGTTGGTTCTGTTGTTTTCTTACTGACATGTTAGTATTCTCTTTTCACGTGTACATAATAGACTATAGATATAATTCTAATGTGTAAACTCGTGATCACACCCTACATATATACCAACAATTTTCAATTTTCTAAGAGTACTATGTAGACCTTGTTGGGCATTACTAGCTTGGACCCTTGGAGCTATTATTGAGTTGCTTCTATAAGACTTTTCTTTAGGTTTTTTATTTAGAGACTCTCATATTTGTTAACATTATTCATGTATTGTGGTATGGTTTTGGTTACCTTCACTTATATTATTTCATGTAGTTGATTGACTATAGATATCCTATCTCCCAATCCTATATTTTCATGGAGGGTAATGCCTTCTATATGTGAGATTTTTATACCATCGGTGCTAGTCAACAACCTGGGGCCTACTGGAGGTAGGAATCAAGGGGCATTATCCTTCTTCATTCATTATTAGTCCAGGAGGGGTACCTTTGGATGGATTTGTTCATGAAAAATCCCAATTGTTATCTCCCATGGTTTAACCGACAAAAACCACCCCTCCCAGTTACCCATTCATGCACATCAGGCTTCACCATGCTCAATCCATCAAACCTAACATCATGCATAGCTCTCATGACAAAGATAGAAACACAAATTAACTACACAATACATAAATAACCAACAACATATGATCATCCCATAAGAACCACATCTCACAAAGGCAGAACCCAAAAAGACACCCAAGGATCACACCGAGTGAAAGCAAACTCAAAACAACCACTTCTCTAAACTCATTGAGAAAAACCCCCCAAAAAACATCACACAAAAACCAAGAATATTATTCCTATAATTTTAGCATCCAACCAAGGATCTCCTGGCCTAGTATATCCAAATAAACCTACATGGTTTCTAATTAAATCCTCTATGAAAACTCTGGTTTAGATAATTCCAAGACTCACCCCTATCGCACTGATAGGAGAATACAATGCTTGTCACTCTATTTTGAGTTTGGGAATATCAAAGAACAAGAAAGTTACCACCCCTAAAAATAAACACCCAAAATTTTACCAAGACTTTTTAGTAGGATCTCTTTTAACAACATGAAACTTGGACCCAACCTTTTTTTGTTTCCTAAATCACATCAAACAGTCTCATTATGAATCAAAGGACAAATCCAAACACAAAATTCACAAAAACAAGCAACTGAATTTTGAGAACCTTCCTTTTAAAAATCATGAACCCCAAATAAGGAGTCCTAAAACTAATTTCAAAGGAAATAAATCTTTGTAAAACAACTAAAACTACTAAAAATTAAACCTTATTTTGAAAACCAAACAAACTTCATTTTACCAAATAGTTACAAAATAAAATCCCACTTTCCTTCATTCAAAAATGTTCATAAAAATCCACTCTATATCCCAAAACACTTCTACTTTTTAAATATCTCAAAATCACCCATGTTAAGCACTCTTCAAGGGCCAAAATCTGAACAAACCACAAAATATGGTTGTGAAAACAACTGAATTTCTTTAAAATAAACAACCCACTCAAACTATTTGAGTTCTTATTTATTTCAAAACACATCCAAATTTTCATTATAAAATTGACCCATTTTTAAAACAAAATCCAAGAGAGTCAAAATTATTTATAGATAAATAATAATCTAATTTTAAGACCAAAATGTTTTCCAGATTTCATAATGAAATCAACCACTTCAAAATATTTTCCAAAAACCAACTCCATTTTACAAAAACTCTCTAAGGATTCATTTCAAACTAATAATTTTTTCATAAAATCTACTCTTTTACATGAAAAAAAAATCTCACAATGTGATCACAAGCTAGAGAACACTATAATTCTAATCAAAATTTGTTCCAATAATATCAACATATCACAATACTCACCTTGATTCTTTTCCCCAATACCAAGGAGCACTAAAAAATCATCCAGGAATAAATGGGTATAAATAAAAAAATTAAAAGAGATATGGAACTATACTCAACTTGTCCACATGGTTTTATGATATATGCGTCAATCATGTAACAATTCCTAAAATGTTTCTAAGATCATGTGGTTATTCGTTTCATTGTTTGCAAGGTCATGCAATACAACCTCGTATCACATATTCCTTTTCCATTATCATCCCAAAATTATAATAACAACCCCTAATTAAACTCATACCATGAAAATGAGGATCAAAACATCATAACCTCAAACCTATATCCAATAAGAATAATCAAAATAAAAACTAAAATCCCTAATATACCATGGAAGCTCGAAGATTGGGGAAAGAAAGAGCTAGCTAAAATCTCCCAATGCCTACCTCTCAAGTCCCAAAAAATCTTATCTCTACACCACCAAAATACCCAAATAATGAGAGAGTGTTTCTAAAACCTCGGCCTCTATTGAGAACCCGGGATTTAATAGCATTTATAATGAATTGGTCCAGGTTGACTTAGTGTGGCACTCGACATGGCTTGCTATGGGACCCAAAGTGAATTCCTAATCCCCAATGGATGGAAACTAGTGTCTAGGTATCATGAAAATGAAATTTTGAATGATTTCATCCTCATAATATAATGAAAACTAGTAGTGGAAATTGTCGATAATTTGACATGACCTATCTATATATTGTACATTCATGTATGTTAAATAAATAGATAAAAAATAATACAACGGGCCAAAAATAGCACACCATAAATAAGAAACTAACTATACTCATATAAATACAACTCCATAGAACATATCAAGTACAAAATAAAATAAAACCAAAATAAATACAATAGTTGGTTGAAATGATCAATTCAACCTTGAATCAAAAGAGTAAATAACATAGAAACATAGCACACTGCTCAAACATCTCCACTTGACCCACAGTCACTCACCAAATCCAATCATCCATCAACATAACAAGATGAACATTCAACTAAAAACAAGACTTGATCACCTTAAAGAAAATATTATAGTTTTATGAACACGCATATATTGGTGTGCATGCAGGGTGTGATTGAAATATTCCCATTAGGATCTCACCAAAGATTCTATGTAATTGCATTTATAAAAGAGTTTATAAATTTTAGTTTGAAAATAAAATATAAAATAAATTTTTCTCATTTCACACTTAATCAAATATAAAGGCTAAAGTAACACTCTTTACCTCTTTAATTTTAAAAACATTAAATTCAATCTTTTTTGTGAAACACGGTACATCCAGTCAAAACCATGATTTTAAAAACCCAAGAAACAAGCAAGGATTTACATTATAATTTTTTCTAAAACCATAAAAAATATATTTATAATATATGAAACTATACCAACCCTTCTTCCCTCCTTTCCCAAAATTATTCCCAAATACTGTTTAAAAAACAATTACCACTTCTCTTTATAAACCAAACTTTCAAAAATATTTTAGAAAGAAAATTAAAGTAAACCAAAACATGGATCATAATTGAATAAAAGTATCATAGGAACAAATATATCAATGAGGCATAATAATGGTGCAATAATAAAACAATGGTGTCACGTGATCAATCAAGCTAGGGTACTAGCAATTAATGTAGTGGGATCCCCTAAATAATCCCTAATGAGAAACAAAGCATCATAGGAAATTCCCTAGGTTATAACATCAATGGTATATGAATTGGATCATATATTAACTCTCTTTGTGGGGGGTATGTGAAACTGAATCATCTCTCTCAACACCCTTTTGGGCCATTAAAGAAAAAATAAACCCCTAGGAGGGTGAAACTTTCCTAGGACACTAACTAGTGTGGGCATACCAATCTAGAGGAAAAAGTCATACTAACTAGTGTGGGCATATCAATTAAAGGAGGTTCTAAAAGAAAAAGTCGTAAGGTCATCGCATGAATCAATAATAAAAAAATTGAAATAAACTTAATCTCACCTTCTACACTATAATCGGCCCGTTTTTTATTTCATCCATGCCAAATAATTAAATCAATATAAAACATCTCCCAAGGGGTCACAATTCATAATGGGCATAATAATTTTAAGGGGAACAATAGAGGGTCACACAGTTATAAGAAAATCCATTTATAAAATTTCAAATAGGTCATTCAAAAAAATATTGGGATATTAAGCTATTTAAAATTATTTTAAATCTAATTTAAAAACAGCAATTAGGACCAAATTATCAATAAACACTTTGAAATCCATTCGTAAACAAAAACTTTTCCTATAAATTTCTATTAAACTACAACAATACTGTTAGTTCTTAAAATCATTTAACGTGGGCTACACAAGATTGTCTTTATCAAACACCCCTTCAAAAGCATAAACCCTTTCATTGAAAAACAATTGGTGCCATTTACCTCTTTAAAATCTAAAAAAAATTCAAACATCCCTTTAAAATCACCAATTTATATTTGAAAAATTGTTTAAACATTTTACCAAACACTTTTCATGCATAAATATACAATTTCTAAATCATAGTTCGAAAGCCATGAAAATACCCTTTAATAAAAAGTGTAAAAAACATCGAAAATAATTCTCAAACCCAACATAACTACCACATAGTATTTTAACTTCAAATCAAGTAATTTTAAATATTAAATCATTTTATGACATGTAATATAAGGGATATTACATAGAAACACCTACCTCATCTTGCGAAAACTCATCGTAATATGTTACCTTGGATAATGAACATACAAATGGGTAAAGAAACATCATATATAACTCCTAAAAAAACAAACCCCCATGATTAAATATTCCCTTAACATTAATTATAATACCTAGGGCCATTAGGGTTCATGGGATAAATGAAATCCAAGCAGAAAGGAATGAGGATGAAGAGAGAAATGGAAAAGGATGACTCTACCTTCCAAATTCGCTTGAAACTGGTGAAGAACAACCTGGAATTGAAGGAGAAAATGGATGGATCTCCCAATATATATCTATGATCTATATGGAACAAATAAAGTGTGATAAGGGGTTTAAACCCCCTAAAAACTGAATATGGGAAAAGGGGTAAACCAAAAAAAGACTGGACAGGGAACCACAATATGCACCACACTATAGTGCTCCTATAGGTATCCCTAAAGGACCCCTAACATGATCAGACACCACATTAGGTACTATGACCCCTATTTGTCTCATCAACCACTATGGATTGCGCCACAACATGGTGTTACTGACTATTTCTCAAAAGGGAACCCCCTTGGAAAAAATTTCTAAATAAACACCCAACTTGGGAATTTTTCATATCCTCATTTCCCATTGAGAAATAAAAAGTCCCAAAACACCGAGTAAAACACCCAAGACCATGGTTCCACAGCTTGGTGACCTCACCTTTACTCCAAAAACCATTTCTCGAGCTCAAAACACCTAGAAAATAGGGAGGAAATCCCAATAAACATAAAATTAACAAAAATTAATTAAAAATAAACATCACAATGAAATGAGAGTGTCACAATGGCCAAGAATTTGTTGATTAAAAGTGCAATCTCTCACCAATATTAGAAATAAGTTGTTAAAGTGGATATGTACACTCATAATCAAGCATTTCTCAATCCTATAGAAGATAAGGCTTTGTATGAAAGGTGGCATGGAATTAAACCCTCATTAAATCATCCCTTTTAGTAATTATAATAAAATGATTCATTCGAAATAAAGAGATAAATTAGGAAAAGTATGGTGATGATTTAGATAAAGTAATATTTTTAATTTATTCATTAAAGAGTAAATAATATAAATATTTTAATAAAAAGATCAAAAAAATAGTAAAAATAATTGATTTGAAAGATTTTAAATATGATTCTAAAGATAATTATATAATTCCATTCCCTAAATAAGTGAATGAAGAATAAGAGATAATTATGGATTCTAGAGAATCTCAAAATCCCCCAATTGATGATGATTCTGAGGTTAGATTATAGTAATAGAATTTTGATGAAGGAAGTCAGCATATAACTCAAAAAAGAAGAGTTGGAGTTGAATTTTATCCAAGAAACATTATTATAGATAAATTTACATCAATGTAGACTCAAAAAATAATAAGAATAGAGCACATATCTCTGTTATCAAAGGTATTTTTATCTTTATTAAAAGGAGTGGTAAAGGATGAATCATGGGTGAAATTCATGAATGAATAGATAGATCAAATCAACAAGAATCAAACATGGTAGTTGGTAGATAGGCCTAGAAATCGCATTGTGATTGGTAAAAAAAATTGATCTTTAAAAATAAGGTTGATGAACATGTAATAGTTGTCTAGAATAAGTTCATACTGGTATACCAAGGGTATGTTCTTATTTAAGGGAAATGATGTTGAAAAACATTTTACACCAGTGAAAATAATGGAATCAATCAGGTTTTTTATGGTAGTGGTTATTTAAAGGAAGTTCAAATTTTATCAAATAGAATTGAAGATGGAATTTATGATGGGTTCTCAAATGAATAAGTATACATCCAATAATAGGTGGTATCTCTTATTAAATATGTTGATACAAAGGTTAATAAATTTAAAAATAAATTCTATGGCAATAAGTAAGCACCCCATACTTGGTATGCATAGCTAGAAATACATATAAGAGAGTTGGATATTAAGAGAGGAATTTTTGACCAAAACCTCTATGTGAAAGTCTCAGATGAATATCAGTTCATGGTGATGATGTATATGGGTGATATCATATTTGATGACAACAAGAAAAATTTTGTTGATAAGTATACATATTTGATGTGTTTATAATTTGAGTTGTAAATTATTAGAGAGTTGTCTTAATTTATTTGACTAAAATCACATAAAAATGAAGGAAATGTGTTAATATCATAGGTGAAATATAGAAGAGAGGTGTTAAAGAAATTTAGAATGGAATAATGAAAACTAGTTTCAACTTTTATATTAGTAAGAAAAAAAACTTGGAAAGCATGAGGAAAATAAGGGAGTGGGCTCAAAATTTTATAGAAGAATCATTGAGAGTCTATATCTTACAATAAAAAGTCCTAATATATTCTATGTTATGTGCTTGGACACATAATTTTAGAGTTATCCAAAGGAATAATATCTTTCACCAGTGAAGATGATAATAAGGTATATAAAGGGAACACTAAACTATAGTTTGGTTTTAAAATTAGGGTAATATATAGATTTGGTGGCTTAATTAAATGTCGACTAGGGTAGAGATATTAAAGATCAAAAATCCATAAGTGGAGATGATTTCTTCATTGGAAGAAATTATGTTGTATGGATAAATAAGAAGTAGGATAATGTATCCTTTGGTACAGTAAAGGAAAAATATATTCTGATTACCGATTATTGTACATAGTTGATATGAACTAACCAAAATTTGGAAGATCATTGAGAACTGGTATGAAAACCAATGTCGATTAAGATTTAAAAAAAGAGTATCGTTGAGTTAAAAAATAATTTGGTACAATGCATTCACATGAAACAAATTAAGATTCATTATACCTTTAAAAGGGTAAGTTGAGGAAATATATTATGAAATTAGAGTTTGTCAGAACACAACATCAGGCGGTAGATATTTTTACAAAACCACTCATCGTACTTGTGTTCTAAAAGCATCATTTGATCCTCATAATTCAACCAATTTCCTCAAACTAAGGAGGTCTGACATTCCCCTCTCCCCATTGTATTTAATTTTTTACTCGGATGTTGTGTTTCTTATTGGTTCTTATATTCTATTGAGCTTAAAAAGATAGGGGAGACACAATCCATGGGAAAAAGAGAATTTTAATAAAGGTTTGATCTAAAATTATGCACATATTTGTATAAATTTAGACAATATATTGATTCCTATAATGAGTTTCAACTCATTTAGGCTTAGATAATTTTTTAATATCTATTTTCTTAGTTTTATCATAGTATAATTTTTTTACTATTTTGTCATGATCAGGTCTATAAAAAGGGAGAAACCTTTTTCATTTTATTATCAATAAAAAAGAATATCTGAAGGGGGAGTGTAACTATAGGTGGATCTTGGATTGGAATAAATAAAAATAGATGAATATATGGAGGATTAACAAAAAAATACAAAGGGTTGTTGTAACCACAGGATGTAATTTTGGATTTGTTACCAATTAGAAGTTAGTATGAATTAATTTGAGAGATTTTGAAATTTGAGATGAATTTTGTAGTTAAGTTCACATGGATAGATGTCACAAACCATCTTGAGTGACCTTGGTACATTGATACCCGAGCTGATCCTAACATATCCCAAAGGGAATTCCTGATCCCCATGGGTTTGTGACTAGCATGTAGAATCATAAAAGAAACAAAGGGATTGATGTTTTCCACAAAACAACGGAAGATAAACAATACGAGTTAGTATTCCAACACTCCTCAAATAGAAAGTACTAGAAAAAAATAGGTAGAATAATACCCAAGTAGTACATCATCAAAAGACACTACATTAGTCAGGGTAAAAACTTGGAAAACCCATGTAATGGGTGGATCACATATCTATTAGTCACCACCATCACTCCAGGTCCCATGAATCGAGTACACCTACCAACTCCAAGTGATGCTTTCCATTTGATTGAACCAAACATAGGATAATATACAAATTCCCAATAGTAAAGGTAGGGTGTAAGAAAAAGAGATCGATTTGATAAAACCAAATATTTCATAATAAATTCCATAAAAATAAACCATTTATGCTTTAAATTTAAATAAAACAAGTCATGGAAAGTAATTTTCATATTTTAAGTCCAAAACATGGTTCCATATCAAAAGATGGAAGATATATCAAAACAGGATTAAATGAAAATTTTATATAAAACATTTATATAAAATAGTAGGCATGAATAAAATAGTTCTATATTCAATTGAATGTATAATCAAGTCAAAAAAAACAATTCATCATGTTTATAATCCTTGAGTTATGTTATTTTCTAATAATTGGATCCTAACACTTCTCAATCATCATCACGACTCATGATATGTGTTCACACTCAAATAAACACCCTAATAGGGGACCCATTTTGTGAAATCAATCAACATCCCATTAGGGACCCATCATGTAAAATCATGTTGGCCTTAGTTTAGTTTGTTTTG
Organism: Viscum album; assembly: GCA_963277665.1. Taxonomy (NCBI): domain Eukaryota; kingdom Viridiplantae; phylum Streptophyta; class Magnoliopsida; order Santalales; family Viscaceae; genus Viscum; species Viscum album. The sequence continues at coordinate 592,675,189 of OY728159.1, read as the reverse complement.
TCATCATAAATCAATTTCTAGGGAGTTGGAGTCATAGAATTCTTGTCCTAATCACCCAACAACTACCCAGGATCACATGTGATTCAAAAAATAAGTCAATAATTCATTTCAAAATCAATTATTTCAAATTATTTCATCATTTACATCAATTTCCCAATTTCAATTTCAGTATTCCTTTTCATTTTAAAACCAAATAATAGGTTTTATCAAATTCATGCCTTATGAAATTATCTTTAATTTTAAACTAATTTTCTAAAGAATCAACCTCAAATCATTTCATCAGTCCACTTTTAATTAAAGATATCATTTTTCTCACAATCCACCCAATAATTTCAATTCCATTAAAATTGGGGGCTTTTCACAATTCCATACCATTTTTAAATAAAATGTCAAATCATCTCAAATATAGGTTTTTAAATCAATTAAAAACTTATTTCAAATTAATCAATCAACATTGGGTTTCAATTGTAGGGTAAAGCCTTATAGAACCACCTAAATTTAATCATGTGATCAAAACAACACTCACAACAAGAACACCAATAAGAACGGAGGTGAAAGAGATCAAGAAATAAAACCTATAATCAATAACCATAAAAATAGAGATTGGATCCATAAATAAAATCATGTTTCATCAGTCTCTAAGGTGGATAAGAGATGATATTGGAAGAAACCACATGAGAGGTGAAATACTCACCGGAAGGAGATCAAACGAGATCATCGGTGCTTTGATCCACCAAGAAAATGGGTTGGAGTAGTAAAATTTTCCTCTTGAGAGCCTCCAATGACCAAGAAAATGTATTAGGGTTAAAGGGGGTGTTTGGGGTTAAATTTAGGGTCTTGGGATTTTTAATAAATATTTCAGGGGAATTAAAAACTATGCACATGGTTTTCTATACGGTTTACATGGTTATTAATAATTGTATGCCCTAACTGTATTCCCTACTATACTTATTTGTGGGGTGCATTGTTTGCCCACATGTTTAAACTAACTATGGTCCAACTATGAAAAACCCATTATCCATAGGATTCACGGTTTTGAGGAGTTTTCACATGGTTTGTTCTAACCGTGCACCCCCTTCTAGTGGCTCAACATTGGCCACACAGTTTCCTGGGCCAAACTACACAATTTACCCTAACTTTGTTCCAACCATTCATCACCACAAAAAGCTCCAGTATTTTCCATAATTTAATTGAAACAACCTGAGACAAGACCCAAACCAAGTATAGTCAAAACAAGGGTGTAGAAGTACCTGAAAGAAGGTAATGGGATGTTACAAGCTCCCCACCATAAACACTTTCTATCCCCTAAAAAACCTGTAAAAAATATTCCATATAAAATATATGAGGCCAATTGTCTCTCATCTGTGGCTCATTATCCCAATTCTCATATGAATCAGAACCATGTTGCCATAGAACAAGGACCAATGGTATCATCTTCCCAACAAGAACCTTTGTCTCAGAATCAATAATCCTGACCGATGCTTAGTCATGGATAAATCAGGTTCAATATCAAGATATTCCCAACTAAGGACATGAGAAGGTTCAAAAATATACTTCTTGAGATGTGATATATGAAACAAATTTTGGATTGAATTCAACTATGTTGGAAATGTCAAATGGTAATCCACTTTCCCCCACCTGCTCAGCAATCTCAAAAGGACCCACAAACCTCAGTGTAATATTTCTTTGTTTCCCAAGATTTCAGTGATAAAAATGACATGAAACTATCATGAACACCTATTCACCAACTAAAAACTCCAATGGTCATTGATGATGATCAATATATTATTTATACCAACACTATGTTGTCACCATCCTCTAACAAATCAACTGAATATTCATTATCACCTCTTGGAACAAACTTGTTCCAACCAAGTAAGTTTCACCAATATCCATCCAATAGAGAGAAGATATACAATGAATACCATACAATAACTTACAAGAATCCATTATAATTTTATACTGGTATCTTTTTTATAAGGAAACTCAACCAGTCCTAAATGAATATTCCAAGCTCCACCAAAGTCAAGAATAAAAGCACGTAGTATCTCCACAAGGATTTTTATAGCTTGTTCTATCTATATATCTGACTAAAGATGATATTTCATACTCAAATGTACATGGGATCCCATTTCCTTTGGAATTCCTCTCTAAAAATGAGAAGTAAAATGGGGATCTCGATTAGAAACTATAGCAGATGGAACTCCATGAAAATGGACAATATCTTTCACATAGAGACTTCTCAAGTCATCAAATTTGATTGTATCTCAAATGGGTATAAAGTGAGTTGATTTAGTTAGTATATTAATCACAACCTATATATCATTCCTCCCTCAAGTGGTATATGAAAACCCAACCAAAAAACCATAGAAATATCATCCCACTTCCAAGTCGGTACTGAAAGCAGTTGAATCAAACTCAAAGGTCTCTAGTGATTGGATTTTACCTATTGAAAAGTATAACAATGATAAAAATAGTTTGAAATGTGTCATCTCATACCTGGCCACTAGAATCATCATCACATGTCATAGAAAATATTCATCGTTCTAGGTGTACTGCCCACTAGGAATTACGAAAATCCTCCATCATGACCTTTCACACAGGAAAAGGTACAATGTATCAGTTCTAAAAACATAGGATACCCTTTAAAGAGAATGGAAATTAACAAATGGTCTCCCCAAAATAAAGAGAGGCCCTAATTCCATGTAATTCATCACTAATTTTTTTCTCCTGAAGAATCATTTCAATAATAGAGGAGTTCAACTGAATGTTTTTCAGAACAAACTTGGCCACATCCTATCAGACTCCCAAATGAAACTAAGTGAAGAGAGGCATCAGATTCCACTCTTATGATTATCATTTCATGACTTGGGTTGTAATTTTCATTCTCAAAGCACTATAAATAGAATTCACCTTTCCATAGGTATAGTAAATTTCAAAATTGAAATATTGTAGGTACTCCACCCATCATCTATACTGAAGGTTAAAATATTTTTATGTGAAGATATAAATAAATATTTTGTGTTCGGAATAAAAGGTAAACCTTTCTCTAAAAAGGTAATAATTCCAACTCTTAAGAGAATGTATCACCACTATGAGTTTAATATCATGGTTTATATATTTATTATCATGTGGCCAAATCTTCTTGGAACCAAAGACTACCACATGATCACCCTGCATAAGAATGCAACACAAACCCGAACCTGATCCATCACAAAAGACCACATATCCCTTCTTAGACTTTGGAAGATTCAACACTAGCACAAGAGTAAAAATACATTTAAAATAATCCAAATAACACTAAAATTTCAAATCCCACAAGAACTTCATGCCTTTTCAAGTGATAGCATTCATTAGAGAATCCAACATTAATAAATCTTTAATGAACCTATGATAATATCTCTCTAAACCCAATAATATTTGTATCGTGAAGACATTATGTAATTTATCCCATGTCATAACAACTTTCACTTTCTCAGGATAAATTGAAATACCTCATTTTGAGACTACATTTCCCAAGAACTTCAATTCTTGAATCTAAAAAATACATTTCAAAATATTTGTGTAAAGTCATTGATTTCTCAAAATTTCCAAAACTACTTTAAAATAATGCACATCATCTTCCTTGGTTTTGGATTAAACCAAGATGTTTTCCAAAAATAATACCATGAATTTATAAAGGTACTCATGGAATATCCTCTTCATCATCACCATAAAAACTATAGGTGTTGATTCATAAGTTTTACTTCTTACTTTTCCATTCCTTTAGTTTTAGAAGTCACAAATACTTTCTTATAAATATGTTTACTAACTTTTCTATGTACCAAGTTTTTTAGTATTTTTTTTATAGAAAACATTCCTTTTTACTATACATAAAATAATTTTTAATGTGTTACAAAGATAGACATAACATTATTTAATAAAATCCATCGAATTGAAGGTGTGTCTAATTAATTAGACTTATCTTTATTCAAACCAGTGGTTAGAATTTTGTCTTGTACATCATAATGAAAAAAGTCATAACCATCGGACTGATTCTAGTACCGATCTATCAGAATGACCTTTTTAAAAACCATTGGTTATACTTTTGTCTTGTATACTTGACCAAAAAAAGTAATTACCATCAAATTGACCTTGGTACTGATATATCGAACTAACCCTCATTCATCTTATTGTGCTTATGATCAATAAGGAAGTACTTGGACTGATTGAAGATTATAATCATAAGTACATAACAATTATTTCTATTATAAGGAATACTTTTAGTATTTTAATAGTGATAAAAAATGACATCAGACATTTAGTTATTCTAAAACATTGTGAGATGTTAAGAACCAGCTTCCCAAGGTCATTGCAATAAACTCAAAAGTATGATCATTGGATCTTTTCCTATAAATAGTCATTCTTTTTGAATATTTTTTAACTGATACTTTTGGAAACTCAATTCTTTTTAAGTTTTCTCTACAATAATATCTTGTTCTTAGTCATTGCAATACTTTAGATATTTTTCATTTTATAGAGTCATTTTCATGGTTGTTTCCTTAAGAAAAATTTCATTTTTATTATGTGTCTGGTCATTGTTATGATTGAGGGATTATAGGGATATGAAGATGATGAATTTGATCTATTTGATTATCGAATTATAAGGATAGGAAGATAGATGTTGATCATTCTTATGATTGAGGGATTCTGAGGATAAGAAGACAGATCTTATTCTAATCATAGTGTCTAGGGATTTCTTGTTAAGGAAAGACAAACTTTACAGTAAGTATAAAAAAATGTAAACATTCAGTCAAGGTTATTGACTACCTTTACTCTTAAGGTCAAAAGAGTGTATTCTTTTAATATATATTTAAAGTCATTCTTACTTTTACTAGCTATTTTATTGCTTGTCCTCACAAATCTTTTACACTATTGATGTGGCCTTATTTTTACATAGTTTTGCCATATCTTTTTACTTAATTTTTAATGATTTAATTAATTATTTAATTACTTTTTACTAAATATTTTTATTTTTGTAATTTTATAGTTAAATTTGTTAATTAATCAATTTTTATAATTAATTATGTATTTTTAGTCTTCAAAATAATAATTTTAATCTTGCTTTACTTTTCTAATTTAGTTATATCTTATTTAGTTTGGTTAATTCAAATCTGCTTGACTTTTTAATAAGTTAATAAAAATTATTTAATCAACATAATCCTATTTAACTAACTTAGTCTTTATTTTAATATTCTAATCTTCTCTTCATGTCTCCCCACTCTCTTAGTTTGGTGACTTATATGGGTCACTGTTACTTTTCATTGTCACTTACTGCTACTTTGTAATTTGCATGTTTAGTTATTTTAATTTAAGTCTTTTATTAAGTTAGTTTAAAAATTATTCATTTTATAATTTTAGTGTTGTTAATTAATAATTTTAATGTTTTAAAGGTTAATTAAAATCTTGTTTTAATTTATGATGTTTAATTTCTTGTAATTAATGGTTATCAATATTTAAATTTGTATTGCTTAAGTTTTAATTTTTAGTTCAAAATAATTTCCAAAGGTCATTTTTAGTTTTATTTATCTTATAACGGTGACCCTTGGTTCTATCGATGAACTCAATCCCACTGTTTTCCATCCTACCAGTGACTTTTTATTTTGAGTATCGGTGACCTTTTATTTGAATGGAGTAACGGTGGGAATTCTAATTTTATTTCTAACGGTGACTTGGTTTTCTATCTGCATCAGTGACCCACTTATTTTCATTCTTTCGTTAACAGTGACCTATTTATTTATTTTCACCGATGACTTTTTATTTCCCTCTATCAGTAGCTCCCTCACCGGTACACCTACCACCTCACTGTTACCTGCTCATCACCGTTCTTTTCCACTTTTCCCATTGTTGCCCAATTTCTTTTACACCTCACCATTTTTCCACACCATTGCATCCCTCTTTTCCTCACTGGTAACCCTTACTCCCCTACCTCGCCTCCATTTACACATCACGGTCTCTTCCCCACCGCTACCAGAGTTCCTTCTTAGGCCACGCTTCATCCTTCACCATCGCTCCCCTGCTTCTACCCATGGTCCACATCAGAACCATTTTTCACACAAAAATATAATCGAACACCACAGATTTACTCCACTCACCGCAAATCAGTTTTTTAAAATGTCAAAGAACTAATTTTACCCTTATTTCAACTCATTATTTAATCAAGATACAAAAATCAAATTTCTTCGATTGAAGTAGAAGGGTTCAGAGGAGGAGTGTTGAGGTCTTGCACCATTGTTCTGTTCCACCAAGATGACATCATGAGAAGGAGGACCCCCGGAACTAAGGAGTTTCATGGGAACTAGTTCACCGTCGCCGCGAGTAGAGTACCCAAGGCCGCTGCTGTTGGAATTCAAGGAGTCCAGGCATAGCCGTCGCGCCTGAAGGAAGTTGCACCACCTACTATAGTTGTCGTGCCTAAAGGAAGCTGAGACTTTCCACCACTAGCTGGATAAGAGGATGTCGTGTTGCCTATGGAGGAGGTCGAGCCAGTGTTGAAGGAGGCCGAGCAGGCTTGTCGTCACTGTGCTGCGCTACACCGGGCTGCTTCCAAACGCCGCCAAAGATGAAGCCCTCCCCCTGTGCACCGTAATTGTGGGAGGAAGAATAAGATAGAAAAATAATAATAATAATAAATAAATAATATAATAATAAAATTAAAGTAAAAAAATAAAAAGAAAAGAAAAATCAAAAGTTAAAGTTAAAGTTAAACTTTAATAATTCAAATAAATATAAAAGAATTTATAAAAGTTATAAATTTAAAACAATTATAATTTTAATAAATAGATAAATAATAAATTAAAATATAAAACTAAATTAATAATAAAAGTTAATAATTAATTAATATACAATTTATAGTATAAATATATAATTAATAATAATTATAAATAAACATTAGGATATACTTATTAATTTAAAATTAAAGTATTAAGTTCTAATTACTTAATTAGAATTAACTAATTAATAAATTAATCAAGAAACTTAATTTATTAAATAGTAATAATAAAATTATTAATACAATCTAAATTATTAAATTTCTAATTACTTATTTATTTATGATGTTAAATTTTAATGATTTAGTTAAATTTGATAAACTAAAAAAATAGTATTTACTGTTTATATTTATTAATCTAATTAAATAAATAGCATTTGATAAATTTATAATAATGTTTTATAAAATTAAATTATAATCATCAATTAAGATTTTTATTAATTAACTTAAGTTAACCTGTAATGAGTAATATAACACTTAATTTAAAAATAACTATTTTTCATTCTTTGCATTCGCATTTATTTATTTTCTGTTTTGACTGTGCTGGTTCATATCAAACTCGGAAACACATCCAAGTGCTTCCAACTAACTTATCTGGAGTTAGTTACGAGAGCAAAATTAGCGTGGCATGCTTGTCACGAAAAAACGCACATTTTGTAGTGTGTTTGTAAAGGAGACTTTAAAGTTGGTGGAAGCATGTAGGGACATGTAGCAAATGACAGATGGTATTTTAAGCAGAGCAAGCAGTATAATTTTGGAGAAAGACTCTCATTCATTCCACGATCACATCAGAAGAGAGTGGGGATGCTCGTTTGGATTCTGCACCACACCATTTTTGGAGAGCATAGACTCCCAGGAGATAGCAGACACTGAGGCAAGGAACCCGAGAGCATAGTTGTTTTTGGGGAGTTCTTCCCTCTGTCCTTAATTTTTTTGTACTCTGTAATCGATTTTTTTCATTGCTTTAATCAAGATTATCAATGGATGAATTGTCTTAGATTGAGAATTCAATCTTTCTGGTTAATCTTTTAGACTTATTCACTCACTTTACATTTTTCAGAATCGTAATCAATTGGTGAGATTGATTAATGATTCTCTATTTAGTTGCTTCACACCTCAATTTTTTCCCTAAGTCATAAATTCAAGATCTATTGGCGAGGTAGTTCTTGAATACATTTTTTTCTTCTAAAGAGTAAAAGTTCTAAACTGTGGAAATTTACGGCGATTTTATTTTCCAACAGTTATCCTTTTCTAACTATCAAGCAGTTTGAATGATTTTGGAGTGGCGAACTCCTAAATTCAGTCTTATGTGTGTTGATTTTCTGGGTGAGGGAGACTTTTCACCTTTATTTCTTGAGGTGTGATTCAATAAGTGTAGTGGAGAATATTTCCTTTATCCCAGTAGTTTGGAATTCTCGAGTATTACTTTTGATCTACTCCTTCAACTCTGCTGCTTTATTTTAATATTTTTTCTCTTATGTTAGTTTTACTATAGTTCATAGTTCATTAGTAAACTAGTAGATGATTTAGTCTTTTTTTAAACATTGTTTACTTTACTGATTTTTTTAAACTAAATATTAAAAAAATTAAAAGTAATAAGATGTTTCCCCACTGCTGACAACAGTGGGGGTTTAAAATTCAAAACCTTAGTATTCACTCGTCTTCCTTCTCTATGAATTGAACCTGCACTATTGTACTAGTATAGGAGTAATAAATGTAATTTTGAGGGTCGTGATGACCTCCAGCCAATTCAACTGTACATGTAATAGAAAGTTATTCTTCGTACTTATATTTCTGTAATATTTTTTTATTAGTTTATTTTTTTATTATGATTAAAATATACTTTGATATAATTAGATCTAATATAATTTTGATTTCTTTACTCTAATAAACAAATGAAGTCTGAGTCTGATAATATTACTTGAATAGGTTTTGTGTTTTTATTAGTTTAACTTTTTAAACTAAAATCCCCCCTCTTTTAAGTATATTCATCTAAGATACTCTTATGATCCAAAAATTGGAATCAAAGAAGGTTTCTACTACTTATATACTTGATGGTTTTTTACTTTCTTTACTTATTTCAAGTTGTTTAAGTTTTTATATAAACTTTTTGTTTATAAATTGTTTTTACACTAATGTGTACTTATAAGAAAGAGTATCTTTTTTGTTAATATAGAATGTATGAATCTTAGATATATTGATAATTTAAATCCAATTTGACTACCAATTTTTAATGGGAATGACTATGTGTATTAGAGAGATATAATTAAAACCTTTTTGATCAACATTGGAGTTGATAATTTCTTAATACTTACTGGAAAATATAATATTCTTGATAAGGAAGTTTCTACTTTTAAAAATTCTAAGAAGTTAGAATATCAGTTGAACTATAAATTCATAAATAATTTATTTTGTTCTATTAAAATTAATATCTATAGTCAGATATCATATTGTGAAGCTGCTAATAGTATTGGAAGTAAGTTGGAAGTAACACATTTTGGTACATCCATAGTTATAGAAATAAGAAGACAAATGATTAGATCTGATTACCATGCCTTTTAATTTCTAGTTGGTGAGACAGTTACCAAGATACACCAAAGGTTTATGACTATTATTAATATTTTACAATCTCTTGGAGAAAAAAGTATTGATGATGATATTTTTTTCAAAAAAATTATTGATATAATTACAAATGATTGGGAATCAAAAATAAAAGTTGTGGATGATACAAGAAAACTTACTAATCTTTCTCTTGATGATTTGATTGGAACCCTCAAGCAATATTAAAAAATATTAAAGAGAGATGTTGAAAAATATAGAAATAAAAATGGTGGAGTTGCTTTTTCTACAACATCAACTATTCCTGCTAAAGTTCAGTCAGCAAAGAATGTTGTTAAATACAAGTAAGAAGAAAGTTATTGTTCATTCAAATTATAGGTTATCAGAACATTATGAGAATGAGTTGGAATGTCTTTATATAAGGATGAAAAATATTATTTAAAATAAATATTTTCAATATAGATATAATAAATTTCATAAGAATAAAGGTGATAAGAAATATTTTAAGGTTACTTATTATGAATGTAAGAAATCATGACATATTCAACCATATTTTCCAAAGATAAAAAGGATATAAAGTAAATAAATAAATTCATAAAGAAATGCTAAGAAATATTTTAAGTCTAAAGGAAAGAAATTTTTTAAATATTCTGATACATGGAGTGCCACTAGTGGAGATTCTTCAAAAAATTATTCTGATAATGAAAGTTTTAGAAAAAGGAACATTATAATATTTGTAAAAGTACCTATTTTAAATAAATATCATTTGTAAAAGGTACACACTAATGAATCCCTTACTAATATGTATTTAAAATAAAATTATCTTGATGAGAAAAATTCTAAATCCTCTGATGAAGAATCTTACTTAGAAAAAGATAATACTCTACCCAATTATGATGAAGTTTCTAGATTTTCAAGACTTTTATAAAATGAAAATTGTAAGATTTGAAAAAAACTTGATAATTAAAAAGATAAACTTGTTATTTCATATTTGATAATAACCCTTTTAAGTAATTAAATATCATATCTTTCAAAATATCATGATAAAAAATTGAAAAGGATAATTTTTCTAAATAACTATAGAAAAATATTAATGAGAAAAATCATTTGTAAACAAATTTTGAAAAAAATAGTACAAATACTATTAATCATGAGGAAAAATAATTTATTTTTAAAACTAAAATTTGAAATTTATAACTTCGGGAAACTTTTATCCAAGTTTACCACTAGTAGGGAAAACTTAGATAAAATGTATAATAAAATTATACCTTATGTTAATAATTTTAGAATGGGTTTTACCAATAAAAAAACTATTTTTTAGTAACAATTACTTTATTCCTAAAAGTGAACCTTTTTATACTAAGTGTCAAAGTGGAGGTCACTATAATAAAAATTGTTCTTTGAATAGAGTAAAATCTTTAGGATTTCATAAGGCTTATTTTTTAAAACAATTTTGGTTACCTAAAATTCTATTTTCTAATAATAATAGTCCCAAGAAGGTTTGGGTTCCAAAAAACTAATTCTTTCTTTTAGGAAAAGAAATATATTACCAACAATAAAAATATTTGGTGAATGGATAGTTGATTTTTTGAACACATGAATGGAAAGAAAGATTTATTTAATAATATTATCAATATTAAAGGTGGAAAAGTAACTTTTGGAGATAATTTTTAAGAAGAAATCGTTGGTATAGGTAACATTGTACTTATTGGAAAAGATCTTATTTCAAATGTTTTATTTGTTATAGGAATTAAGAACAACCTTATAAGAATAATTTAATTATGTGATGAAGGTTACCTTGTAAACTTTAAGAATTATAAATGTACTATACATAGTTCCAAAGATGAATTTATTCTTTCTTCCAGTCAGCATGAGAATATTTACACACTAAACTTAGAAGACCTTAGGATTCAAGACTTACCTTGCCTTAGTGAAATAGAAGATCAATATTGGTTATGGAATAGAAGGTTAGGACACTATAACCTAAAAAACTTAGCTAAGTTGGCTAGAAAATGACATGTTAAGGATCTATCGAAACTTAGGTTTGATACTTCAAAGTTTTGTGACCCTTATCAATTTGGTATGCAACATAAGTCAAGTTTTAAATCTATTAGTGAAGTATCAAATTTTGATGCTTTATAGTTAGTGCACATGGACTTATTTTGTCCTAAAAAACTAGAAGTATTGATAGAAAATACTATGTATATGTCTTAGTTGATTATTACACTAGATACGCATGGCTCTATTTTATTACAAATAAATATGAAGGCTTTAGTTATTTTAAAACTTTTTTAGCCAAATTTAAAAATGAGAAAAACATATCCTTGATAATTATTCACAGTGATCATGGTGGAGAATTTTAAAATTCTAATTTTTAAACTTTTTGTAGTAAGAAATGTATTGAACATAAATTTTCATTACCTAGAACACCCTAGAAAAATGGTGTAGTTGAAAGAAGAAATAGAATTATTCAAGATATTATTATAACCATGTTGAGTGAATACTCAACTGCTAAAATTTTTTGTGATAAAGTAGTTAGTACTACCTATTATACTATAAATCAATTTTTAATTATACATTTTCTTAATAAAACTCCTTATGAATTTTGAATAGGAAGAAAACCAAAAGTTTCTTACTTTAAAGTTTTTGGTTGAAAAGTATTCATTCTGAATACTAAAGATAACTTATATAAATTTTCACCAAAATTTGATGAAGGAATATTTAATGTTATTCCACTACTAGTAAGGCTTATATAATTTTTAATAAAAATTCTTGTACTATTAAGGAAATGATGAAACTAATACCTTTTTTTTCAAACAACCTCAGCCTACATCTTTGGATTTTATCTCTAAAACTAATTTTTAACCTTTGTTAAAAAGTTATTCTCATAAGGGAATAACTCAATAATTAGTTTATGAAGTTATTCCTCAGAAATATTTTCTACCTATTGTCTAAGAATAGACTTTTAAAACCCAAAAGTTAGTTTTTTCTTAAGAATCATCCTAGTGAAAGTATCATCAGTGATGTAAATTAACCAGTTAGGACTACAAGTTCTTTGAGAAATGAAATTGAACATCTAGATTTCTTATCCCAATTTGAACCTAAGAATATTAATGAGGCTTTAGGTTATGAGGATTGTATTAAGGCTATAAAAGATGAACTCAATGATTTTGAAAGAAACAAATTATGTAATTTAGTTGAACGACCTATAGAAACTTCTATAATTGGAGTAAAATGGGTATTTCATAATAAATGTGATGAAAATGGAATAATAGTTAGAAATAAATCTATAATTTTTGATAAGGGATATAATCAGTAATAGGTAATATATTATGAATAAACTTGTGCACTAGTAATAAGAATAAAAGTTGTTTGAATACTTCTAGACTTTGTAGTATTTTTTATTTTCAAACTGTTTCAAATGGATGTGAAGTGTAATTTTCTTAATGGATATGTTCAGGAGGAAGTTCATGTTGAACAACCACCTATTTTTGAAAATAAAAAATATCCATAACATGTTATTAATATTACCAAGGCACTTTATAGACTTAAACAATCCCCTATAGATTGGTATGACAGATTATCTGGATTTTTGTTCCAAAATGATTTTATTAAAGGAGTTGTGGGTCAAACTCTTTTTATAAAATAAGTAAATAAAAACATTATGATTATAAAAATTTATGTTAATAACATTATATTTGGTTTAAATCAAAAATATTTAATAGATTATTTTCTGGATATAATGAATTTTGAGTTTGAAATGAATAAATGGGTGAGTTAACATATTTTCTTAGATTTCAAATATCAAAAAAACCATGAGGTAATTTTATATATCAACATAAGTATATAAAATATTTACCTAATAAAATTGAATATGAAAATACTAAAAGTATCAATACATAAATTGGTACCTCCAATACTTTAGATCTTGATGAATTTGTGAAACCAATTGATCAAAAAATTTAGAGGTATGATTTGAATTTTACTTTACTTAATAGCTAGTCTTCTAGATTTAATGTTTTTAGTATACTTATGATCTAGATATCAAGTAAATCCAAAATAATATCATCTAAAATATATAAAAAAAATTCATTATCTTAAGGTAGCTATGGATTTAGGCCTATTCTATTCTTCTATAAATGTTTTTAAAATAAAAAAATTGAATGCTAACTTTGGTGGATGTATAATGGATAAGAAAAGTTCATCCAGAACTTTGCATTGCTTAGGTGATTCTTTAGTTTCATGGTCTTGTAAGAAAAAACACTCAATAGCACTTTCCACTAATGAAGCTGAATATGTATCAGTTGGAAGTTGTTGTGCTAAAGTGTTGTGGATGTAACACACACTCATAGACTATGGCATGAGTTTTACTAAAAATAAAATAATTTTTGACAACATGAGTTCCATTGAATTAAGTAAAAACATATCACATCACTCACATGATAATCACATAGATATAAGACACAATTTCCTTTGTGATCACATACTTAAAGAAGAAATAATTTTACAATTTATCAGAATGCAAGAACAAGTTGTTGATATTTTTACAAAACCCATTACTTCTGGTAGATTTGAATATATTAAATAGAATCTAAGAATGATCAATGTTAAGTGATTATTCATATCAACTTCTTGTTGACCCATCTCTTTACATTAATATACTCCTTTTCATAATGGGTACGTATGTTTTATGTTTTTCAAAACTTTTATTTTTTCTTAAAATATTTTAGTTGTCTAAATTGATAATTTTTCTCAAAAGTTTTTATCATAATGTGTTTTATGGACTCAAACATTAATAAAATTTTTGGAGTCATAATTCTAAAATTTCTTTCTGAACTCAGAAATAGTTATAAAATTTCTAGACTCAAAATTTGTTACTAACTTTTTCAAATTAATGAAACTATCATAATAATTTTTTTAATAATGAGACTATCATAATTAGTTTTCATAATGAAACTATCATAATCATTTTTTATAATAAAAATATCATAATCAAACTTTATTTAAAAACTAACATACTCTGTTTATTTTACAAAAAAAAAGAAGAATAGTTAAATAATACCAGTTAAATTTTTTACTCTGAAATGTACACTTATATTCTTTTAGTTTTTTCACTATTTCATTACTTTAGTTTATAATTTTTTTTGTTGTTATATTTTTTTAATAAAAACATATATTTGTTTTTAAAAGTTTTAAAAGTTTTTCTAATAAAAATGATTATCAATATGATAAAATTTTAAAACTTTGAGAGTTTAAATAATCTTTAAAAATATTCTTCGATTAAATCTCATCTTTCATATCAGTTTGGGCTTCAATCTCAACCATTGTTTTTAATTCAAAAGATGAATTGTCAGCTCCATCACCTATATGAGATTGGGAACTCCATATAACACATAGGTTTTTCAAGGATTTTATTGTTGACTCTCACCACTCTTCAAATACTTTGGTCTATTTGTTTTTCTTTATGTCTGATTTCCAGTTTCAATTCCCATTATGATGGTAACAAACAAAGATTACACAAAATGGTAGGTTTTTAGGGACACTTATTGAAAGATAATGGTTTGATAAGTATGATACAACTCTCAAAAGGATTATTTTGTTTCATGTTTGGGAATATGTTTGTGTAGAGAAGCCAGATAAAGATTTTGATCTCTACTATCCTAAGATAGTTGTAGAATTTTATGCTTTTTTTCAATTTATTTAATAATATGGTAAGGATAAGGTTTCCTTTACCATGTTTGGGAAAAGATACAAGTTATAATTTAAAAGATTAGTGGACTTGGTTGGTGTTCCTTCTGAAAAAGAAGCTTATTTACCTTCTCACATGTTACTGAATAGACTTAAAACATTTCAGAAAAATGAGGTTTAAGATTATTTATTCACTTTCTATGAGAAAGTTAGAAAAGTTTCACATATGAAACCAAACAATAGAGTAATTTCATTGTGGATAAAAGGATATATTATACTCAGGAAAGGTGATAGATCTACCCTAAAATTATATAATGTTTTTTCTTAAATATTTAGTAAACATGATGAATATATATTTGATGAATTTTATCTTCATTAAGGTGGATAATTTTAAAAATTCTTTAATCAAGTTGATGATAATTATGTTTCAAGCCTTTATAAGCAATATGACAGTGAAGTGTACAGAGATTTTTATGGTTGAAAATAAATAATATCCTATAAGAGAGACGAAATCTTTCATTGGTGAAGACACAATTTCGAGGATGAAGTTGGTTTTTTATTCAAAATAAAATAATTTTATTGAAAAACATTATGGTGATGCTTCTGATGCGTAACCATCAAGAAAAGCTAAGGATGATAAAAAAGAAAGTTTGAAACCTCTCCTCCTATAAAACAAAATAAATAAAAGATAATGATAGATGATTAGTTTAAAAATTTGATGGTTCGTAAATCCTAAAATAAACTGGAGGATTTGGAGTTTGCACTAGATCCTGCTGAGGATAATGCATTAAAAATTCAAATAGTAGAACAATTAGAGGAATAAGAGATAAAGAAGAAGAAAATTAAGAGGTTGTAAGAATCCAAAATTGTAAAAATTTTGTTAAAAGATTTTGAGAAATCATCCTAGAATCTAGTCCTTATGACTTCTCATAATGATCAACTAATTCCCGGAGCTAGACTGGTGTTTTAAGAAACATCATTTGTTCCTACTGATATTCCTTTAGTATCTGATAAGAGAAAGGGAAAATTAATTGTTGAAGAATCGGTTCCTAAAATACCTAATATAGAATCGAATCTTGAATCATTTGGGAAAGAAGATTTGAGAACTATCAGATAGTTAGAGGAATATCTTGAGAAGGAAGTTGAAGAATAATTTGAAGAAGTAGAAGTATAAGAAGAAGAAGAATAAGAAGTATAAGAAGATTAGGAGGATGAGGAGGAACATGAAGAAAAGAAAGAAGTTAGTGATGAAGAAACCCAAACATATAAAGGATCAAATTAAAAGGAATGATCAGAATCATCTTCATCTTCATCCGATTTAACTTCTAAGTTAGATAACTATGAAAATTCAGAAGGATCCTAAGAAAAATCATCATTAGGAGAATGAAAAAAATCCTGAGAAAAAGAGGAAAAAGAACAAGATCAGCATTATCATATGAAAGTTTCTGTCAAAGTTTAATTTGATAAGGATGTTTATATCGTTGAAATTTTATATGATAAAAAAGTTTCAAAGATATATTAAAATAAAGATAAAGATTAATCTGAAATAGTTTCAAAACCTGATATCAGAACCTACATACCAAAACCTTCCCAGCTTAAGCATCATCAATCAGATTATAAGGCAAGAATTTCACAAAAGGGTTTTGGTTTCATTTTTTAAATCCTTGAGGTGATTATAATACACAATTTCATACTTTCCTAATCTTGAAGAAAGATTTCAAGTTATTCAAAATAGTCTTAGTGAAAAATCATAGTTAATAAAAATTTGAATAGAATCAGATATTCAGATTGAAGAAGATTTGAATACTTTTCAAGAAAACATCCATACTCACAAAAGAAGATATAATAATATGGTGAAGTGGTCCAATAAAGTGAATTGTGATATTCGGAAACATGATGAATAGTTTCTATAAGTTAATAAACTTTCATTATAAATAGAAAAAAACTAACCACTTATCCTCAAATATGTCGAATAGAGTAAATTTTGTTAAAGAATTCAGAGATTCTACAGATGATTGAATAGAAGATGTGAAAGTTTTAAAAGAAAATATGTGTGATATGGAGTTGAATATGAGAAGTCTCATATATTTTTAAAATGAAATCATCATTATGAGGTAATAAAATAAAGATTATTTTGAGGAAGTTAAAAGACTCAAGGCTTAAATTCAAAACAATAAGTTTTGGAATAAAAGATCAGGAATCTTGAAAAGGATATAAATTAATTCAAGAAGATGAAGGATTTTATAAAGATTTTTATGAAGAAATAAAGAATACTTTTGTTTTTTAAATCTTAATGTATTTTTATCAAACATTTGAATCTTTGATAAATGAAATTATATTTTCATCTAATACTTTGTATCTGAATGTCTTCCAATATTTTTGGTTGTATGTTCTTTTTATTAATTCTTGGATTATTATATAAATATTTGTTCTATATATTTTCTTTCCTAACATTTCAAGAAACTATTCATACTTTCCCTTTTTTTTGAAAATCACAAATGGGGAGATTGTTTTATAAACGGAGAAGATTTTATAAAGGGGGTATTTTTTTACTTGGGGGAGGTTTTATTTAAAGGGGATAAGTATTATTTAAGGGGGGTTGTTTTAATACTTTAAATAATATTAAAAAAAAATTATAAACTCAAGGGGAGTTATAAATAATATCTTTAAAGTTATTAAATGAAAAAAGGGTTGTAAGTTTTTCAAGTTATTTTTCCATTTATGTTTTGCGGTTTGTGCTTTCCAAAAAGGGGGAGATTGTTGAGTTAGAAGTTCTAATTATTACTTTTCCATTCCTTTAGTTTTGTAAATCACAAACACATTCTTAAAAATATATTTACTAACTTTTCTATGTACTGAGTTTTTTAGTATGTTTTTTTATAAAACATTACTTTTTACCATACATAGAATAGGTTTTAATGTGTTACGAATATAAACTTAACATTCTTCAATACAATCCATTGGACTGAAGGTGCGTCTGATTAATCAGACTTATCTTTATTCAGACTATTGATTATAATTTTTTCTTGTACATCATAATGACAAAATTCATGTCCATCGAACTAATTCTGGTACTAATCTATCGGAATAACCTTTGTCCAGAATAGTGGTTAGAATTTTGTCTTTTCTACATGACCAAAAAAAGTAATTACCATAGGATTGACCTTGGTACTGATATATTAGAGTAACCCTCATTCAGTTTATCGTATTGATAATAAATAAGGAAGTATATCAGACTGAATGAAGTTTATAATCATAAGTACATGATAATTGTTTATATTGTAATGAATACTTTTAGAATTGTAATGGTGATAAAATAATTATGTTGAAAATTCATTTATGCTAGAAAATTTTGATCTGTCAAACGCTGGTTGTATGAGGCCATTGCAAAAAACTCAGAAATATGACCATTGGATATTCGCCTATAAATAGTTGGTCATTTGAAGAGTTTACAAATGATACTTTTCACAACTCATTTCTTCTGAAATTTTATATATGTGAACATCATGTTATTATCCATTTTAATACTTTAGATATTTTCTATTCTAAGTAATCATTGTTAGGTTTGTTTCCTTAAGAATAATTTCATTTGTATTCTACATCAGATCATTGTTACGATCGATGGATTTTGGGGATAAGAAGACTATGAATATAATCCATTGAATTGAAGGCTTTTAGGGATAGGAATACAGATGTTTATCATCATTATTATTGAGAGATTATATGGATATAAAGATAGATCTTATTCTGATCATCCTATCGAGGTATTTCCTAGTAAGGAAAGACATACTTTATAGTAACTATAAAACTGTATAAACCTTTAGTCAAGTTTATTGACTACCTTTACTCTTAAGTTTATAAGAGTTTATTCTTTTAATATATCTTATAATTCATTATTACTTTTACTAGCTATTGTATTGCCTGTTTTTAAAATTCTTTTTCATTGTTCATGTAATAGAAATTTAGTCTTTGTACTTATCTTTCTATACTATTTTTTTATCAGTGTAACTATGATTATGATTAAAACATACTTTAATATAATCAAATTGACTATGATTCTGATTTCTTCACTCTGATCATCAAATGAAGTTGGATTCCCATAATATTACTTTAATAGGTTTTTTGTTTAGATTAGTTTAAGATTTTTAAACTAAAATTCACCCCCCCCCCCACTTTTAAGTATAGTCATAAAAGATACTATTATTATCCAATAGTAGGATAATTTGTTAGACCAAATGGAATAAAAATATAATCATAATGGTCATACATAATTTTAAAGGTGTTCTTCGGGGTGTCTTATTCTTTAATTATAAACTAGTGATAACAAGATCGAAGATCAATCTTCAAGAACCACTTTTCCCATTTCAAATGGTCAAACAGATCATCTATCCAAGGTAATAGATACTTGTTATTTACTATAACTCAATTGAGTTTTTCGTAATAAATACAAAGTTGGAGTGTCTTATCTGATTTATTTTCAAAAAGAATAGGCTCTGTCCAAGGTGACATGCTAGGTCATATAAATCCTTTCTCTAACAGATCATTTATTTGAGTTTCCAACTTTTTCAATTTATTTGGTTCCATATAGTAAGAGGTAATTGATAGCGCCTGAGTACCATGCACTAAATCAATCGAGAACTATGCCTCACTTACCGGTGGTAATCCAGAGAAATTAGATAGAAACATGTCAAGAAACTCAACAAAAACTGAAGGGATATCAACACTCAAATATTCTCTCTCTCGATCAAAATAAATCACAAATATTACCCATAACAACCCTAGAAAAGGAGTTCTGAATCTACTCACCCTTAGATATAATTCAACCAGAAAAAGACAACACACTCCATTAGGTGTAGTAAAAGAGACCCGCCAAAGATAATAGTCAATTCAGGCCTTATGATCAATCAACCAATCCATATTGATAATAATGTTATGTGGTTTTATTTAGAGAACTAGAAAATTATTGGTAAGCTCAATATTTGATAGAGAGAAAATGAAAGAGGGACAATAGAGACCCTACTCTTTCTTCATTTTGAGGGGCATAGTAATATCCAACACATAAAAAAAGCTCCATAGAATGATTTATCAAATTTGCAACACGGTTCGATATAAATGAGTGAGATGCACTATTATAAAATAAACCAGTCACTAAAAATGAAGTTGTAGTGATGGTACATCTCACTATCATTGGAACTGTATTAGCTTCCTCTGGAGACTCTTCCACTATGCGAAGAAGCCTCATTTCAAATGCCTAGGGTTGGAACCCCTTAGTTCTTGAAGAATCTAATTACACCATAGTATTTTTAGGTGATAATGAGATCATTCCACTACGTGAAGTATAAAATATCTAACAAAAATTCTATAGGTGACCTGATCATATGCACGAACTAAAAATCTTGGGTACCTCATTAAAAACCTATTTTGAATGCCCAAACTTTCGACATTGAAATAAAGTCAAGGGTCCTCTATCAGGCACTGCAAGAGGTTTGGATTATTCCTGCTGTCGAGATCCACCATGAGACTCATCACACATTCTCTTTCTTTTAAAGTAACTAATATAACTACCACTAGGATAAAAAAGGAACTCTCATCAACCCTAACTTTCCAGCTAGGTCAAGCTCAATCATCAACACTCTTTCTAGCACATCCGTATAAGAATTGATTTTTAACATGAAAACCTCAGATTAAATATTGAATAGAAAAATCATCTCAAATATTCAAAATTTCAGTTTCTCATTTTTTATCACCTCAAGAGAAAACTAAACAAGTTTAGCAAAGTAGTTCGTATACTGAGTCACGGTCTTATCACCCTACTCGAGGCTGAGAAACTCCATACACATGGTTAAGACCATCGATTCTGGATAGAACTGATTCATGAAAGGTATTCTAAAGTATTTATACTCTAAACCCTCAGGTTTATTAATCATGATCATTGAATCCAACCATATTCTATTAGGCCCTTCAAGATTAAAGGTATCACACTTCACCTTTATAGGTTCTAGAATTTCCAAGAACTAAAAAAGTATTTTAATCTTTTTAAGACAATCCTAAAATTCTTAAGGATCATTTGAGCCTTAAAAATCCAGTGGATTCTATCAAAGAAACTCTTTTGAATGATTTATAGATTCATACCTTTTAGGTTCCAGTACTAGTACCTAAATGAGAATGGGTGCGGCTACCTATCCCAAAGCTTGGAAAACGCACACTATTACCTCAACAAGATTCGATTCCACTGGAGGGTTCACCTATTTTGGTTCACTATCATCTTACTCCTAAATTCGATTCCACTGGAGGGTTCACCTATTTTGGTTCACCTATCTACTAGGACAACCCAAACTACCTACTGACATCAATGAATGATGCACAACATGCGCCTTTGATACCATTTTTTCATGAATCATCCTCAACACCCAGGTACACTAATACCCAAGCTGATATTAATATGCTTTGAAGGGTGTTCCTGATCCTAATGAGTTGGTGACTATCATCTGGCATCATACAAGAAACAAAGGGAACAATTTTTTCCACAAAATAGCATAATATAAATGATACAAGTAGGTATGTCAACACTCCTCAAGGATAAAGTACCAAAAAAATAGGTAAAACAATACCCAAGTAGTACATCATCAAAATAAAAAAAATCAATCAATGTAAAAAATCATAAAACGCATGTAATAGGTGGATCGCATCACTAATTTAGGTCCCATGAATCATGTATATCTATCACCTCTAATTGGTGGTTCCCCTTTTCTTGGACCTGGCCTTAGATAATCTAAAAACACCTGAAGGAAATTTTAAGTCGTCTGCAAAAGTTCCCAATATGATATCAACAAATATTTCATAAGTAATTTCATAACAATAAAGAAATTATGATTTCAATTTAAATAAAACAAGACATGGAAAGTCATTTACATGTTATAAATCCAAAACATGATTTCAAATAAAAATATAGAAGATATATCAAAATATGATTAAATGAAAATTTTATATAAAACATTTACATAAAATAGTAGTCACGAATAAAGCAATTCTATAATCAATGGCATGTATAATCAAGTCAAACAAAAAAAAGAACCATGCTCATAATCCCTGAGTTGCATTAGTTTCTAGAAATAGGATCTCCACACTTCTCAATCATCATCACGGCTCAAGATATGTGTGCACACTCAAATTAGCATCCCTATAGGGGACCCATTATGGGAAATCCATCAACTCCCCATTATGGAACCCACCATGAGAAATCATGCTGAACTTTGTTTAGTTAGTGTTTTTATCATCAATCCATTGATAGAGAGTCAGAGTCCCAGCATGCTTGTCCTAATCACCCACTAACTATCTAGGCTCACATGTGCTTCAAAATAT
Source organism: Viscum album (assembly GCA_963277665.1). Taxonomy (NCBI): domain Eukaryota; kingdom Viridiplantae; phylum Streptophyta; class Magnoliopsida; order Santalales; family Viscaceae; genus Viscum; species Viscum album. Next base: position 592,652,772 of record OY728159.1, on the reverse strand, counting down.
CAATTAGTAATTATTAAGAAAATCAATCATTTAAAATCATTTCATAATTCATATTTTGATTTCCCAATTTTAGTTTGAACATGCCTTTTCATTTCAAGACCAAATCATAGGTTTTCATCAGATTCATTCCTTTTGAAATTATCTTTTATTTTAAGCTAATTTTCTCAAGAATCAATATCAAATCATTTCATCAATACACTTTCAATTAAATCCATAATTTTTATCGAAATCCACCCAAAAATTTCAATTCCATTAAAATTGGAGGTTTTTCACAATTCCATGCCCTTTTTAAATCAAATGCCAATTAATCTCAAATTCAGGTTCTTAAATCAATTAAAAACTTGTTTAAAATTTATCAAGCAACATAGGGTTCTAATTTTAGATAAAATCATTATAGAACCACCTAACTTTAATCATGTGATCAAAACAACACCCACAACAGGAATTCCAACAATAACAGAGGTGAATGAGATCAAGAAAACAAACTTAGAATCAATATCCATAAAAATAGAGATTATACCCACCAATAACATGATGATCCTTCACTCTATAAATAGGATATGAGATTAAATTATTTTAAACCACATGATAGTATAAATACTCACCAAAAGAATATCAAATTAGATCACAAGTTCTTCGATCTACTAAAAGAAGGGGTTGTATGAGTCAAAATCACCTCTTGAGATCCTCCAAAGACCAATGAAACATATTAGGGTCGAATGAGGGTGTTTAGGGGTTAAATTGTGGGTATTTGGATTTTTAATAAAAAAAAATAGGGTAATTAAAAATCACATGCATGATTTTATATATGGTTTGCACAGCTAGTAGTAATTGTGCGCCCTAACTGTGTGCCTCTATTTAAAATTTGGGTGGGGAGCATGGTTTGTAAGCATTATTAAAATAACTATGTGCCAACCTAGTTTTTAGGGTTCATAGTTTGGGGAGGTGGCTATAATGTTTCTCTAACCGTGTGCCCCCTTCTAGTGGCTCAACATTGGTATCATGGTTTCCTAGGACAAACTGCACGGTTTAATCTAACACTGAGCCAATTGTACACAGCCCAAAAAGATCCAAAATTTTCCAAAATTCACCCAAAACAACCTAAGACAAGGCCCAAAAAAAGTACAATAAAAAAAATGGTGAATAAGTACCTGAAATATGGTAACATGATGTTACACTAGATATATACTCTTAAGGATCTGGAAATTTCAGGAATAGATCACAGTGTGAGAATATGGATCATGTCGTAAGGGGAGTTACATTTGGAAAAATGGAAAAGTGATTTGTATTTCTATATGTAAAGGTCACTATGCTAATTCATGCAGATTTTGGAAGATTTTAAAAAACTGGTAAAGTCCCATATGTAAGGGTTATGACCCATACATAATGTAAGGGTTGATATGGATACTAGAAAAAATGGTAAAGTCCTACACACATAATGGAATACATAAGGGATTATATACATTCTAAAATTTGAAAAGTCCTAAACATAAAGGTTATATACCATAAGTATGTATTATTTCCTTGGTTATGTGAGGTGAATATTTTATTGGGTTGTGAGAAGGATTTCATGCGATGAAGAGGCATAGGCGAGTTGAAGTGGTACAACCTATTTAAAGATGCTCATGTCATGGAAGTGAGTTACTCCACCATAGGTCTAGAGATCAATAATATAAAGAACTTGATCATGTCATGATGTAAATTTCACACTGATATTAAAGAAACCACATCATGGAATTGAGGTTGTGAAGATAGAATTAGGGTTTTGAAAGATGGGTGTCAAGTTTTTTATTAGCATGAGTGTCGGGTTGTTTAGCAGCATTAGTCACTATGAAGAGTTCTATCATGCCATGATGAAATTGACAGTTGAAGAAGAAACCAATCTGTCATTCCGTGATACAAGTTTCCATGACATGATTACCAAAATTAGAAGAGTTTGAATATAATTGATGAATTGTCATTCTCAATTAGGTTTATCAGTTTTTTGGAATGACTATTAACAACTTATTTGAATATTTAAGGTAGAGATTCTTTTTGAAACATCCAATTGATGGATTTAAAGTAGATAAACTTGGAATTTGATTAAAATATGAATTTTGAATCTAAATTACAAAATTACTAGGATATATTGAAACATGTTATATAGAATAATAGGAGAGCAGAAGATGGGGGATAGAGGATATTAGGAAGAAGAAAATGTGAGTGCAACGATTGTGGAATTTATTAAATATCTGGTATTAAGGATTAAAAGTGAATATTTTTTGTGAATTTCAATAAAGATCAAGAAATAAAGATGATAGAATTATAAAAAACACTCATTAGTGTTTGGTTTTATATCTTCCATTGTCATTCTAGTGAGTTCAACCTGCATGTTGACATTATCTTTTGTGTAACCCTCTTGAAAAGTGGTGAGTGAAATAGAGGAAGAGGTTGTAGAACTTGGATAAGTAGTGAGTTCATATTAAATATTGAAATCACAAACTAGTGGAGTAGTGATTATTTGACATATCAACACATCATTGATATGTTCTCTATGGATATAGCTCAGTGCAGGTGAACCATGTAAAATATTTGTGTTTGTACTTTTAATTTCTCTACATTTGGTTGTACTTGTGTGTGATCATTGTGACTAATTCAAGGTGTCTTTGAAAATGTGATCGAAAGATCTAGTTAAAACTAATATAAGAATAATTTTCACGTCACCTTAATTAACCCCCTCCCCCCTCTTAGGGTGTATAGTGGGATCTTAGGTTACAAAAAACCCCATTCATGTTACACATAAAATTACCCAACTAACATAGCACAATGTGTTATGATTTAACAATCTCACACCTCTCCATAAAGAAAAGAACATGATGAAAACCATGCGTGGAATAATTTATTTGACCACCAATATGTCATTTTATTGATCATAACCAAAAATACATGATGAAATGACATGACATAACACTTGAGGCATGTTATACCTTTATATATCCAATAATAGTGTTACAACCATGTTTTAATAGCTTCATGCTTGATTTTCATAACCATATTCCACTAATTTTCACTTCTTTCTATAACAATATCAAATTAATAGTCATTTCCAAAATATATGATGAAAATTTTATAGATTCAAAACCTTCAAGAATTGAATATAGATTTAATTTAGGTTTTAATAAACTTTCAAAATCCCAATCAATTTATAATCTTTTTATCCAAAAATAAGACTAAGTATATAGTGTTAATAATGGATTAACCCTAAAGAGAATACTCAATAAACCCTAAAATTGTTGCTTCAACCAATTAATCAAGTGGTTGAATTAAAAGATATATTTAATATGAACTAATATACCTTGGTGGATCCTATAAAGGAACTCTAAACAAGGTATATATGTTAAATTAATGAAATAAGTTCATATTAGTCTAATTAATATATTCCCAATTTCACTGAATTTATTTATTAAGATAAGTATTTAAAAATTAAAAAGTGGGAATTTTTCTTAAGATTAAATAAAATAAACTATGATCTAATTAACATAAATTTTTTTATAAAAATAATTGAAATAAACTAAATTAAGAACCAATATTTAAAGGATGAAAGAAAAATTAATACAATGATCATGAAATAATTATCCTAATTATGATGGTAATCCTCTCCGATATATAAACTTAATGAGTACATGTAAATAATATATGATGGAAACAGTGATTCATGGAAAAATTTAGTTATGATAATGAAACTAACTTCAAAAAAACAATTAAATGTCATCCTATTATTTTATATAACTACAAAACAAGTAAAAAATATTTTATCAACATGCCTTAGAGCATAGAATAATCAGAAAAAGAAAAAAGAAACACAGAAAATCCCACACACACAAATGAATTAATGAATAATCCTTCATTTAATTTTTCCCTCCTTTTTCAACCTATCTATCTTGATTATATTTCCTATTTTATTTTTCCTTATATTTTGTATAATTTTAGAGTAAATATATATTATTTATATGGTAAAAATATATTTTTATAGTCCATTTTAGATTAGATAACATAGTTTTAAGAAACTCAAATAGAAAAGGTGTGTAGAAAGTTCCTTGATGAAATATATCCTCAATTTTGACCACCAAAATGGAGAATCATTCCAAATTATAAAGATATGGAATTAAACCATAAATGTAATATCTCTAAAACAGTTTAAATAAATTCCTTGAAATGTAATTGCTCTAAAACAATTTAAATAAATTCAATCCATGTTTTTCATAAAATACCATGTCCTTAGTAAAGGTAATTAGATTTATCATTCATTGTAAACACAATGTGATAGAGGTGGCATGACATGAAAAGAATATATAGCATATTTATGTTTACTAGCACACGTGGATAACATTTTTTGACCTCCTCTCTCTCATAAAATTGTGTTTATCCATTCATCATGGCATGATCATGGTACCTTTTTGATGTGTGGATTTTCATAACATTTAAAAAATATCTTATCCCATTAATGATTTTTAAATGAATAATTTTGGATGTTTATAATGCTATTGGCCTTAATCCTAAAATTTGAACATTTTACTTATTAACTTGTTTTTAATAGCAATTTGGTATTTTTAACATAGCATTCACTTCATTTTTTACAAAATTCTTTTTTTCTAGGACTTTATGAACATTGAGATACAGTTCATTGAACTATAGTAAAATCTAGATCCAAGCATATGAGCCTCAAAAGGAGCATACAAAATTATAAAAGTTTGGACAGACAAAATTGACTCACCAGCTATAAATAGGCCAAAAAATTAATCTAAGACTGTCCAAATAGGTTGATGATAACATGATTGAAAATCTATCTCAAGGCCCCATAATAACATGAAATCTATGTTAAGATTTGATGGATAGGTCGATCAGTCACACAATTAAAAATAAGGAGATAGGTTATCATGGGTAGTTCACCTACCCCACCAAACTATTGACTTGTCTTGGGGATAAATTACATGAAATTCATTTAAAATTAATCATTTCCTTATTGAGAAGGATTACACATCAAAGGGATACATAACTAAAGTGGATATCTTTCTTGGTTCATTCTTTATCTTAATCTATCTCATGGACTTCTAAACTCAACTGGTCAATCCGAGTGAGTAGATCTTGATGTAATCTTGAGATCATTATTTGTACTATTTGGAAGGTAATTTGATTTCTAGGTTCATGATCTATTTTTCTCCATTATAGTCCTATGTTTCAATGTTTTTCACTAGTATGTTCACATGTGAATAAAATGAACATCAATCCTCAAGTTATCATGCATAAATCAGATCATGTGATGATTTGAACTCATAAAACTCTTCTATCATCTTTTCCATTCTTTTCTATTCTATGAGTGTCCTATAGATTATATCAGTAAATAAAATCTATAATTTCACTCATGAAAATATTTTTTTACAATGAAAACAATATAAATAAAGACCAAAATATATTTATCACATCATGTTGTTATTGTGAATATTTTATGAGTTATGATCTTACATCAAACATGATTTTATTGATTATGAGTGGTCTCTGGTAGTCAGTATTGATTGATCGATCAAATCCTATGTGTTAACCTAGTAGGAAATCATATACAATTCTAGTTATAGATTGTATAAATTAAATAATCTATGATCTATCTCATATTTCTTTAAAGAGGTGATGGTTGAAAATCTAGGGAAACTTACATGGGTTGATCACAATTTCTCTAACAAGCTCCTTTATTTTAATAACATGGTTTTAATAATTATATTATAAACAAAAAAAAACTTCATCTTCTTCATCCTTTTCTGAATTTAATAAGGTTTAATCAACCATAACTATATGATCTTTATATTCCTTGGGAAATGACATAGGTTATGCTATACTATAAAATTAGTGAATTTAATTCAATTTTGATATGTTCAACAACGTGATCACTTACTCAAAACATGATAACTATCAAAATATTATGCTTTTATATTTTTTTAAAATAATCAATGCAATATTTAACTAAAAGGGTACAAAATTTAAAAAAACCACCAAAGCAATCCTTCAAGGTTAGTCCAATACCCTTATAGCATCTTGGTCTTAGGTGGCTGTAGCACTATAGTAGTACAAACTTTATATGTGGTTGGTGGCACAATTACATCATCTTTCTTTATTAGCTCATTTGAGCTAGGGTTTCTATGTGGTTGAAATTTTTATTGTAACATGTAATTCTCTTCCCAATCATAGGTAATTTTCTATCTCTCCATGGACATAGGGATCATTTCCCAAACAACATAAATTTTTGTTTCCAATGATCTTCTTATCATTATTTTTTTTTCTTTTACTCTTATATGAATCATTTATCATTTTTCACTCCCTGTAAGATCCCGTATTTCTTTAGGTACATTTTTCTATAAGTTTTTCATTTAAGGCTTGCTGGTTGAGTCTTTTTCAGAGACGGAGAAACTTTATTGGAGAAAATGATCTAAATTTTAAATATTTATGTTTTTTTGAATTAATGGAGTCTAGGTTTGAATGGGTTAAGTGTTAATATATGTTTTTGGTAAGTTGATAATATTTAAAGGGGTTTTGGGTTGTTTAAAAGGAAAATGATCTCAAAAATCAACTATATAACATTTACATGTTTTGTAAAGGGATTACACGTTGTGTAAATTTCTGTGGGTTTGAATAAAATAAATTTGAGGCAACCATTAAAAACCTTTACACAATGTTTAAATGCTCAGCCTGTTATTTTAAACATATTGAGCAGATGAAATCCATTATACTTCGGCTATAGATCCTCTTCTCTCGACCCTAGGTAATTATCCATGTGATTTTGGAGTGCCAACTTCCCTTCTAGATGTTTTTTTAATGCCTTCAATCCCTGGTAAGTTCCTTTAGTTAGATTTCTTCTTTCAACCCTTTGGTTCTCTAATAGTTGCGGTGAAATCCTTTGGCTAATTGTGTTGTTGGTTTTGATCTTGATCATTTTTTATCTAGGAACATCTTTACAATCATCTACACCTTCTTCCTCATTGGCTTTGGTCATTGGAAGTATTTTTTGATCTTTGGTTAAAGGTAGGCTGTTTAAATCATAACTCTATGATTTGATTATTGCCAAGTTTATACAATATCAGGATTGATCCCTCTTTGTGTGTGCCCAAATTAATTTAATAATTGAATGAGATCATCCCTTATATTCCTTTAGATTCAAATAGATTTCTAATCAGCTAATGGATTAAATTATTTTTAGCATGATATGTGATATAGGGTAATTTCTTGTTATAAAATCTATAAATTTTGGCTTATTGGTTATTGATATAATTTTTAAACAATTTTGAATTAAATTTCTTGTGAAATATGAAAGAAGAATGGTAATTTTCATAATTAACCATTGATAATTGTGATGTGATGTTGTGATATTCAAGATATATGATAGGAATTATGTTCCATGTTGAGATGATTATATAATGGGGTAGGATTAGGCACTTGCACGCATATATGTTGTAATGCCAACAGTGAGCCTGCTTAAACACCCAAAGGATTTCAATTTTTTATTAATTTTGGATAATCCCCTTTTACAGGTTGAGGGGTAACCTTTATATAGTCTTGTTAACCTAGAGGTACAAAGCCTGAATACATGACTATTAACCTCACCTGTTTTGAAAATCCCAATTATGCTTTCACATACTATGATAATCCCAAATAATGTGTATCTATATAATTAATTATTTCAATCTATGATAAAGTTGATAATTACATTAAAATAATCTTTGAAATATGTCAATAAATGTTTATCTATGTTTATATGATTTTTAAAATAATTCTAAATCAATCAGATATGTTTTGCATAAAACATATAAGTGTTAGTCATTGATATGCTTGTAGGTACTGATACAGATCTACCGGTACTTAGTCTAGCGATAGACATAGTCACCGATAAGCAAAGGTCACTGATTCGCAGAGCTCCCAGTTTGTATAAGTCCACTGGTAAGTGCATACCACTGACAGATCAAGTCCACTGATACAGATAGCTACCGATAGAAGAATTCTACCAATATACAATTCACTGGTACAGAATGGAGCTACCGATATGCACAAGCTACCGATACAAAGTTCACTGATACAAATAGTCACCGATACATCAAGCTACCGATACAAGCGAGTTACTGATAGACAAGAGAGATATCGATAGACCAAGAGATACCGATAGAAGGAGTCACTGGTATATAGAGATACCGATACACTGAGTAACAGCTACCGATACAAGGAGCTACTGGTACAAGATCAAAGAGATACCGATAGGAGATCACTCCTATAAAAATTCTACCGTTACACTTATACTGACAGAAGGCTACTAATGAAATACTGACCAGTCAAACTCTATACTCTCAATATTATTTATTTATTAAGCAACGGTAATATTTTATTTTTTTAATGAAATTAATGTTATTTAATGATATGTCAGGGAACCGTACCTAGTACCCATAAAAAGGTAATCATTCCCATTGCCATAGCCGAAATATATAAAAGGAAGGACAAAGACCAGGCACAAATAGCGATGTGAAAAGAGTGTAGAAAAGTAGTTGCACAAAGAGTACACACAACGGGAAAAATAATGCTGAAAGGTGGTGCATACAGAAAGCCTACTTTCATACTCGAAGGTCACTGAACATACATGAATCCATTCTTCCTGAAGGAGAACACAAGTTGCACCTTACTCAAGGAGTGAAGAACTACAATGAAATCTCTTCATGCACTCAAGCTGTTCAAACTGAACTTGAAGAAAATGATCCTTTGTTTTTTAGACAAAAACTAGAGAAGGATGCAGAGCTTTATTTACATCAATCCAAGGAGTCCAGAGCTTCACTCACAACACATAGAGAACTCTAATCACATCTCTATCTATTTAGATCTATTGTGTTTATTCATTTAATTTTTGAGTAGTGTATTTAGACACTGACTCCTAGACTGAACTAGAGGATACTAAATTCTCACTCCAAACTTCGTACACATTAATTTATCCCATTTTGAATTGTGTAAGAGGTCAAGTTTGACCTGGATAGCCTATGTGCTATTGTTTTTCTTCCAAAATATAACTATGGTAGAGGTCTTAGTACCTGGATGGTCTCTGTACTATTGTTTACCTCGATCCAGGGTGTGGATCAAATTTATATAAATTGTTTGCGAGGATTAAGTCTCAGCTTGAGACTAAACCTCTTGATTATATCTGCTGAGTATTTTAGATTAAGTTTAAAGTATACTATATATTTTATATTTCATTGCTAATTACTTTGAAATACAATTTGTTTTAAAGTTACTTTGATAGTTAAATTAGAAAGTGTTTATACTTATTGTGAACCAGTAAGTTAGTTTCAAATGTTAATTTAATCACCTGATTAAATTAACTAAGACCTAATCAATATTTGAGAAACTAATTGGACCTTTACAATCTGTATAAATTCACTACAGTTTAACTTGTTTTTAAATTGGTGGATTTTAATATAAATATTTTTAACAGAAATTTTAATTGGAACTCAATTCACCCCCCCTCTTGAGTGTCCACTCTGACCAACATTTGGTATTAGAGGATAGGTTTTGTTTTTCAAGGTTTTTAGAAACACTCTGTTTTTCAACTGTGATTTTAGTTATATCTTAAAGATATTAAATTTATGTTAGTTCTAAAGTTTATATCTTTAAATATTTTTTGCTAAACTCTATCTATGGATAATAGACTAGAAGGTGCTGCTACCAACAGACCACCCTTCTTTAATGGTACAAATTATGCCCAGTGGAAGCTTAAAATGAAAATTCATTTAGAGATTATGGGATTTTATATCTGGACCACCATAGAAAATAAATATAAGATTCCAGAAACTGAAAGAACTACTTGGGATGAAGCTACTAAAATAGCTTACAATAATAATTGTAAAGCTATGAATGCCCTATATTGTGCTCTAGGAGATGAAGAGTTTAATAGAATATCTGCTTGTAAAACTGCTTATGAAATTTGGGACACTTTGGCTATTTCCCATGAGGGAACAACCAATGTTAAAGAAATGAGACTGAACACCTATACTATTAAATATGATAATTTTAAAATGAAGCCTGGTGAACCCATTTCTGATATGTATCGCAGGTTCAATAAAATTTTCAACACCATGAGATCTCTTGGTAAAGTTGTTCCTGCAAAAGAACAGATCACGAGAATATTAAGATGTTTACCAGAAAGATGGAGAGGCACATCTGTTTCAATTAGATAATCTTGTGATATTGGTACTCTTCCTATTAAATAATTAATTGGTAAGATAATGATGTATGAGGAAGAGATAAAGGTCAACAAAGAAGAGGATGATGAACCTAAAATCAAGTAAATGGAATTTAATTCTACTGCATCAAGGAGCAAGGACAAGGAGAAAGTTCATAAACAAACTGAAATCTTAACAAGTGAAAGTTCAGAATCTGACAGTGATGCTGAGATGGCTCAAATAGCCAGAAGATTTAAGAAGTTCTACAGAAAGAATAAATTCTTCAGAAAATAAAATTACAAAGTAAAATATGATAACAAAGGTCACTGGAAGAAGGACTAGAAGAAGTCTGATAAAGGTGATGAGATTATCTGTTGTGAATGCAAGAGGAAAGGACATGTAAAAGCAGACTATCCAATATTGAAGTTCAAAAAGAAATATGACTACAAGGAAAATAACTACAAGAAAGCTATGAAAGCTACCTGAAGTTCATCAGAAGACAGTACAAGTGAATCTGAAGTTTCTGACTCTAAAAAGAATCATACTAACATGTGTTTTATGACAAACACATCTGAGGTAACACTGGACCCTCCTGCTTTAAATTCATACTATTCTGGAGTTGATTCTGATTCTGATTCTGAATCTGAAAATATGTCTAGTGAATAATTATTTGAATATTGTAATATGATAGAAGCGACCTGTAATGAACTTAAGGACAAGTACAAAGCCTTAAAGAAACAGAATTCTTTATCTAGCACTGTTAAATCTGCCCTTGAGATTGAAAATGAAAAGAATGCTCAACTATTAAAAGAAAATACTGAACTGAAAATGTATAATGAGAAACTGAGAAAAGACTTAGAAAAGTTCACAAATAGAAAATATACTCTCACTCAAATTCTAGAAAAACAAGTGGCACCAAATTATACTACTGGAATAGGCTATAAGCCTAGACAGAGATAGTTCACTAAAACTAGATTTATTCCAAAATCTGGACAGAATGCTGCTAGTTCTAGTTCTGGAAATTTTTCTGCTTCAACTAGTTATTCATATGGTTATAGATAAAATAAAGTTTATCGTTCAAAATATATTTATTCTGTAAATTATATAAGACCCATAAGACAAATACGGGTACCTAAAGCTTTGATTACTAACCTGTTTGGACCCAAGAGGATCTGGGTACCAAAATCATTTTCCATCTAAACTTGTTTTGTAGGAAACTTGGTTGAAGAGTTCTCATAAGAAGGTATGGTACATGGATAGTGTATTTTCAAGGCACATGACTAGAGACTACTCGTGCTTTAAGAGTTTAATCAAATTTGATGGAGGCCATGTCACCTTTGGTGATAATTCTAAAGGAAAGATCATCGGCCTAGGCCATATTGGTAATACTGATTCAGTTTTAATTTCTAAAGTTTTATTTGTTGATGGACTTAAATATAATCTGTTAAGTATTTATTAGTTATGTGATGATGGTTTCAATGTTAAATTTGAAAATATTCTTGTAATGTTTTTAACTCTAAGAATGTTTTAGTATTTTCTGACTTGAGAAATGAAAATGTTTATGTTGTTGATTTGAATTCGTTAGCTAAACAGAACATTACTTTCTTAAATGATTTTCATAAAGAATCTTGGTTATGGCACAGAAGATTAGGACATTGCAACATTCACTCACTTAGAAAACTGACTAGGAAGAACTTTGTTAGAGACTTAACCAAACTTGAATTCCCATTAGACAAAGTTCGTAATCCCTGTCAAAAGGGAAAGCAACATAAAGTTTCTTTTAAATCAAAGAAAGAAGTTTCAACGTCTCAACCTCTCGAGTTGGTTCACATGGACTTGTTTGGACCTTCTAGATTTTATAGTTTAAATGGGAAGCACTATGTCTATGTCTTAGTAGATGACTTTTCTAGATATACTTGGGTATACTTCTAAGCTCACAAAAGTGAAGCTTGTTCTTACTTTATTAAATACTCCAAGTCTGTAGAAAACCTTAGTGGACTTAAGATTAAGACCCTAAGAAGTGATCATGGCCGTGAGTTTGAAAATCATGAGTTTGAGTCTTATTGCTCACACAATGGCTATAGTCACAACTTTTCTTCCACTAGGACACCTCAGCAGAATAGTGTAGTAGAAAGGAGGAATATAACCCTTCGAGAGATTGCAAGAACAATGCTTAATGAGTATGACCTGCTAATTTATTTTTGGGCTGAAGCTCTAAATACAGCTTGTTATATTATCAATAGAGTCTTGATCAGACCTATCCTCAAGAAGACCCCTTATGAGTTGTGGAATAATAGGAAAACTAAGGTAAGTTACTTTAGATTCTTTGGTTACAAAGTCTTTATTCTTAATACCAAGGATAGTCTTGACAAGTTTGCACCCAAAAGTGATGAAGGAATTTTTCTTGGTTATTCTATATCTAGAAAATCCTATAGAGTCTTTAATAAAAGAACCAAGTGTGTGGAAGAATCTATTCATATCAATTTTTATGAAACTGATCCACATGAACTTAAGTCTTATCTTAAAAATATTGAAGAAGATTTGTTTGTTCTGGACCTTAATGATAAAACCAATGAGCCTGTTGTAAAGACATCCAGTTCTGGAAATATTCCAGAATCTACTTCTATAAAACCCAAACTTAGAGAAGATCCTAAAATTTCTAGTCCTACCTTTACTAGATCAACTAGGATTCTAAAGAATCATCCTTTAGATGTTGTTGTTGGTAATCTTGATAGAGGGACACAGACTAGAGCTTCTTTAAGAAATCAGGTTGAACATCAAGCCTTTCTTTTACAGTTAGAACCTAAAAATATCAATGATGTAATCAATGATGAATTTTGGGTAATGGCTATGCAATAAGAACTTAATCAATTTGAAAGAAACAAAGTCTGTGAATTAGTTTATAGACCTAAGGACACTTTAACCATAGGCACTAAATGGGTTTTTAGAAACAAAGTTGATGAGTTTGTAAATATAGTTAGAAACAAATATAGGCTAATTGCATAAGGATATATTCAAGAGGAAGGTATAGACTATGAGGAAACCTTTTCCCCTGTACCTAGATTAGAAGCTATTAGGATTCTACTTGCCTATGTTGCTCATCTAAATTTCAAGTTATATCAAATGGATGTTAAAAGTGATTTTCTAAATGGTTTTATAATTGAAGATGTTTTTGTTGAACAACCACCTGGATTTATTAATCCTCATTTTCCAAAATGAGTTTTCAAGATATCCAACGCTTTATATGGTTTAAAATAAGCTCCAAGAGCTTGGTATGATAGACTTAGTAATTTTCATATTTCAAAAGTTTTTAATAAAGGGATTGCTAATCCAACTCTTTTTATTAAAATAATTTCTAAAGATGTTTTGATAGTACAAATCTATGTTGATGATATTATTTTTGGATCTTCTAAACATTCTTTATGTACTGATTTTACAAAGAGTATGCAAAATGAATTTGAAATGAGTTTAATGGGAGAACTCAAATATTTTCTTGGATTTCAAGTTTTTCAAAATGAAAATGGTATTGTTTTGAATCAAAGTAAATATAAAAAGGATCTTTTAAAATGTTTTGGTTTGGATAGTATTAAGGAAAGTGATACACCTATGAGTACTGTCTATAAATTGGATACAGATGAAACTGGGAAACCAGTGGATCAAACCAATTACAGAGGTATGATTGGAAGATTACTTTACCTTACTGCTAGTCGACCAGATATTATGTTTAGTGTGTGCATGTGTGCAAGATTTCAAGCTAATCCTAAAGAATCACATTTACTTGCAGTTAAAAGAATTTTTAAGTATCTTAAACATACTACAAATTTAGGTTTGTTTTATCCAAAAGGACAATATTTTGAATTAATGAGTTATTCAGATGCTGACTTTGCTGGTTGCAATTTAGATAGAAAAAGCACATCTGGAACATTTCATTTATTGGGAAAATCCTTAGTATCATGGTGTAGTAAGAAACAGAATTCTGTAGCTTTATCTACTGCTGAAGCAGAGTATATAGCTGCTGGTTGTTGTTGTGCACAAATTTTGTGGATGAAACACACTCTTTTGGACTATGGATATGATTTTAAGCATGTTTCTATTAAATGTGATAACACTAGTGCAATTAACATTTCAAAGAACCCTGTGTCTCACTCTAGGACCAAACACATTGATGTAAGGCATCATTTCTTAAGAGATCATTACCAAAAAGGTAATATTACTCTTGAATTTATAGGTACTGAACATAAATTAGCAAACGTTTTTACTAAACCTTTAAGTTCAGATAGGTTAAGTTACATTATACATGAGTTATAAATGTTTAACCTTAACCGATAGATACCTCACCGATGTACCTCACCGATGTGATACCTCACCGATGTGATACCTCACCGGTGTACCTCACCGATGTGATACCTCACCTATGTACCTCACTGATGTGATACCTCACCGGTGTACCTCACCAATGTACCTCACTGATGTGATACATCACCGATGTACCTCACCGATGTGATACCTCACCGATGGACCTCACTGATAGATAAACCTCACTGTTAGGAATTCTCACTGATATACCCTACTGATGCATTGTTTTAAACTTCTGTTTGCCGCCAGAATATGTATCGTTTATACTTTACTTATTATATTTTAATTACTTATTTTATAATTCCTAAATGATAAAACTAAGCCTTAATCACTTTTCGATCCACATCAAACCCTTTTCCCTCAAGCCTTAGCTCCCGAATCTCTCGAAAACCCTAAGTTTCTCGAACCAGAAATGGAAAAAACCAAAATGACCTCTGTCAGAGATGATGTTGATAAGCCGAATATGAAGAAGAAGAAGACAGATCAAGAAGGAAGTAGCAGTGTCAGTAGAACAAGGTCAGGGAGGAGACTAGTGAACTCTCACTTACAAAATAGATTTATTGTGATCGAAAAACAGTTGTGCATGGAATGGCTGGTGTCTAGTAGATCATTAGTTCTCGAGGTGCAGGAAGATCAGAAGTGGGTAGATTGATTTTTGAACAACAATGGACCCTACTATCTGAAGCTAGTGAAACAGTTCTATGAGTTTGTAATCTTTAAGAAATCAGAAGATGAGAACTGAATTATTTCACTTGTGAATGTAAAGGAAATATATTTTTCATCCATTGAGTGGGATGAATGCCTAAAGGTTCCACATGAAGTTGTTCCTGGATATTTCTCAAGATCAGTACCACCTACAAGTGACATATTTGATTATGAGACTGCTTTAGAGGAGCTCACTGGTAGTGGCAAGCAGAGATAGGTGGTGGCTGCTGAAATGGATGGAGAGAACAGATTGTTGTTCAAGTTTGTTCAGCATGTCTTAATTCCAAGAAGAGGGGACTTTGCTAATTTAAGATATCAGGATATCTACTTGTTTCATCTTTTGAGACATGGTGTGAAAGTGAATCTATGAAAAATTCTGATGATTCAAATGGAGGATATGATTAGATCAGAGTCAAAAACAAATGCCTTATTCTTTGACAAGATGATCTCAGTGATGATCAAAGTGAAAGGGGTAGCTGAGTCTTAGGATGAGACAGTGGTAGTAAAGAATAATTTTTGTATCACAAACATAGTTTTCAAATACATGAAGATAAACTAGAATCCATGGAGAAGATAATGGGTTAATGATGACAAGAAGCTATATGATAAGTTCAATCATGTGGATCATCCTTCAAGTCCTAAGGATATGAGGGATACAGGTCTAGGACCTGATGAAGAAGAACCTGAGTACAGTGATGAGTCTGATGAAGAGGAGACTTCTATGGCTAATGGAAGGGATCTGGACTTTCCCCCAAGTCTTGTTGCTGAAATTATAACTACAGGAAAGGAAACTTTATTAGAAGAAGAAACACATGTTGTTGAGGAAGACCATCCAGCTCCTGAGAATGAAGAAGAAAGAGAGAATGAATCTGAAGCCTCTGATTCTGTCTGCTTAAGTCTGAGTCCATTGATTGGAAGCTCAGTTGTGCCTGTTAAGGAAGTAGTGGGTGAGATGGAAGGACATGTGCCCAATCCAGAGGAGCCTCTTGCTATTTAAGAGATGGATTAGATTGTAGAAGATTCTTCTAAGGAAGAAAGACTTGCTGAGAATGATGTTGCTGTACAAGAACATGCATCAGTTGAAGGGGAGAATCCAATCAGATTTGGCAGTGTTTTAGTAGAAGTTGAGATTGAGGATTGGACAGAAGACCCAGGTTTTGAGGTTTGTGGATTGGATTATACAGATTCTAATAATGATACATCCCTAAATAGACTAAAAATCAATTATGATATTCATAATGAGTTGTTATCTAAAGATGTGGTCAGAATGCATGATCTGGATAAGCTCAAGTCTGATCTCAAAATCAATTTTGTGGAAGAGATAAGGAAAATGGAAGCTTCACTGGTGTCATCCATTCAATCAATTATAAATGACTCAGTAACCAGTATAGTATCTGAAAGAGCACCTGTTGTGGTTGCACCTGCTGATATGATCACCAAGTCTGATCTTAAATCCTTAAAGAATGAGATGAAAGAGTCTTTTAGTGATTCTGTTTCCAAATTGAAGAACTTCTTTGTTGAAGAGATGAGCAATTTGGAAAAGTCCTTTGAACTCTCTCTTGGTTGTAATGTCTCTACCTTTGTGGAAGAGATAGTGGATAAAGTTATAGCTTGCCAGACTCAAGTATCTAGACTGGCAGAGGATGTTTAAATTCTAAAGAAATCTGTTATCTCTTTAGAATCTTATATGATTTCTAGATCTCAAGAAGACAAGGATTTAGCTTATGCCAAAGTGTTGTAAGCTAGATAGTATCAGTCTTTGAGGGATTTGAAACCTCCATGAAAGATCATGTTAGCACCCAGGATTCCCAAGTGAAAAATCTTATCAGTGGGTTGACCAAAAACATCAAGGAAATAGTAACCCTTTATATTGGTTCTCTTGCCTCTAGACCTTCAGTGGATTTGGATCAGATTAGAGCTGTGATGAAGGAGGAGCTCGGTTCAGCTTCAACCAGTGGCTCTGTGGACTCATCTGATCTGACCAAAGTGGTCACTTCTATAAGAGATTCAGCTAGAGAAATAATGAAGATAATACAAGACTATATGAGAGAAGCTTCTGCCTCTCAGAAAGAGGTGAAAGACAAGGTAGACTACTATTTCCAAAGGGTTTATACCAAGCATCAGCTCAACAACCATTTCAATCTTATGTTAGAAAACATGAAGCTACCTCCTTTCAATCAAGCCTTCAGAGAACAAGTCAGCAAGCTCAGAGAGTTGACCCCTGTACTGGACAAATTTATGGAGAACAAGGATGATTTCATATCTTCCATGGATAGAGGAGGAGGAATCATTATGGATTTCCACTACAATAAAACCGCCTTTTAGCGACAGTTTTTTCACGGTGGTTTTTAAAATAGCCTCGAAACGCGTTTCGGGCCGCCGTTTCACGGCGGTTTTTAAAACCGCCGCTAAACGGCAAAAAAAATTATTTTTTTTTAATTTTTTTTAATTTCTTTTAATTTTATTCGAAGATTATCGGCGGTTTTTTAAAAAACCGCCGCGAAATAGCGGCGGTTTCGGTAAAACCGCCGCGAAATGAAATGAAAAAAATAAAAAAACATGAGAAACCCCAAAATCACTAAAACGACCATAACTTTTGATCCGGGCGTCCGTTGAAGCACCACGACCAGTCAAATCGAATCTCATGAAGAGATATAGAGGCACATATAATCAAAACCGTGAGACGATCTAAGGTGTGGAAGATATTAGAGTTATAAGAAAGTTGAAAAAAGTTCTCCAACTTCAAATGACCATAACTTTCGCTCTGGGTGTCCGTTTGGGCTCTACCACATATCAAATCGAAGCCAATGAAGAGAGCTATGCACAAAATCAAAAAAAGCAAGCTTATGTCATGTTCTTAGACCCCAAAAACCCCCTCCGAAGGCCTCCAAAACCCTGTTTCCGTCACCGGTGTCACGTCGAACTTGTGTTCAAACAGACCTAACTTTCGATTCGCGTGTCAGTTCGGCCTCCTCCACCTGCCAGATCATAGATCGTTCCATGAGCTTCAGTTTGACTGGTCGCGACACCCACATTCACTCCTAGATCATATGTTATGGCCTTTTTAGTGGGTATCGGGTTTGTTATGTTTTTCAATGCCTCGTTTCTAGCACCCGTTCCCCGTCATCTTTTTTTTAAATGGTCATAACTTCCGATTCGCCTGTCCATTCGGACTCTTTCACCTTTCAGGTCGAAGATCGTTTCAGGATATTTGATTTGACAGGTTGCGGATCTAAAACGGACTCTCGGATCATAAGTTATCTCCGTTAATGTGAGTCTAATGTTTTTGTCTCTTTATGATTGTTTTGACGGGTTTTAACGGTAGCTCCATTTATTACTTTTTATTTGGGTTTCCATGACTTGTTATCTTTATCAATGGTTTTTTATGGGTTATTATGATGATTATGTTGAATTATTAAGGAGTTTTCCAGAGTTGTCACGAGTTTTCATGCGTTCTCATTCTTTCTAATGTCTCATTCTTCATATGTTTCTCCATCCTTTTTCATACATTTTCATGATTTTTCATCCCTTATCACGTCTTTTCATACTTTTTCATGTGTTTCCTTTATTATTTATTATTTATTATTTATTATTTATAATATACTTTAATTTATTTATTATCTATTATTTGTAACTGGTTATATTTTATTTTTTATTTTTTATTTTTTATTTATTATTTATTATTTATATTTATTAATTATTTATGTTTATTTATTATTTATTATTTATTATTTATATTTATTTATTAGTTATTATTTATTAGTTATTATTTATTATTTATTATTTATTATTTATTATTTATATTTACTTATTATTTATATTTATTTATTATTTTTTATTTTTATTTTTTATTTATTATTTATATTTATTTATTAGTTATTATTTATTAGTTATTAGTTATTATTTATTATATATTATTTATATTTATTATTTATATTTATATATTATTTATTATTTATTATTTATATTTATTTATTAGTTATTATTTATATTTATTTATTATTTATTATTTATATTTATTTATTATTTATATTTATTTATTATTTATATTTATTTATTATTTATATTTATTTATTCTTTATTATTTATTATTTATATTTATTTATTATTTATTATTTCTATTTATTTATTATTTATATTTATTTATTATTTATTTTTTATATTTATTTTTTATTTTTTATTTTTTATTTTTTATTTATTATTTATATTTATTTATTAGTTATTATTTATTATTTATTATTTATTATTTATTATTTATTATTTATATTTATTTATTATTTATTATTTATTATTTATTATTTATATTTATTTATTATTTATTATTTATATTTATTTATTATTTATTATTTATATTTATTTATTATTTATTATTTATATTTATTTATTATTTATATTTATTTATTATTTATATTTATTTATTATTTAATATTTATTTTTTATTTTTTATTTTTTATATTTATTTTTTATTTTTTATTTTTTATTTATTATTTATTATTTATTTTTATTTATTTATTATTTATTATTTATTATTTATTATTTATTATTTATTATTCATTATTTATTATTTATTATTCATTATTGATTATTTATTATTTATTATTTATTATTTATTATTTATTTATTATTTATATTTATTTATTATTTATATTTATTTATTATTTATTATTTATTATTTATTATTTATTATTCATTATTGATTATTTATTATTTATTATTTATTATTTATTATTTATTATTTATTATTTATTATTTATTATTTATTATTTATATATATTATTTATTATTTATTATTTATTATTTATATCTATTATGTATTTATTATTTATTATATATTATTTATTATTTATTATTTATTATTTATATCTATTATGTATTTATGTATTTATTATTTATTATTTATTATTTATTATTTATTATTTATTATTTATTATTTATTATTTATTATTTATTATTTATTATTTATTATTTATTTATATTTAATTATTATTTTTTATTTATATTTATTTACTATTTATTATTTATTATTTATTATTTATTATTTATTATTTATTATTATTGAGCTTATATCTATTATTTATATATTATTTGTTTTTTCAATTAATATATATAAGTATATTAAATTCTGTTTATTAACCACATGGCGAGCTTGCTGGAGTGGTAAAGTCTTTGGAAAATATACAAGAGGTTAGGGGTTCAAATCTCACCAAATGCAGAATTTCTTTATATTGCATGGGATGTGCATGTGCATGTGCATGGGATGTGCATGCATTAATAAATAAAGTAAATAAAATAATACGAAATAAATAAATAAATAAAATAAATACGAAATAAAATAAATAAAAAATAAATACGAAATAAAAAATAATAATAAATAAGAAAATAAATAAATCAATAAAATAAAATAAATCAATAAATAAATAAAATAAATACGAAATAAAATAAATAAAATAAATACAAAATAAAATAAATACTAAATAAATACTAAATAAAAAAATAAATAATAAATATAAAATAAAATAAATAAATAAAATAAATAAATAAAATAAATAAATACGAAATAAAATAAATAAATACGAAAAATAAATAAATACGAAAAATAAATAAATAAATAAAATAAATAAAATAAATAAAATAAATAAATAAAATAAATAAATAAATAAATAAAATAAATAAATCACCGTGAAACGTTCTGCGACGGTTTTCAAAACCGCTGCGAATAGTTTCCCGACGCACGATTTCGCGGCAGTTTTTCAAAACCGCCGCCAATCGATTTAGCGGCGGTTTAAACCACCGCGAAACGAAAAAAACGCCGCTAAATGCCTTTTTTGCCGTAGTGTTCAGAAATCGTTTGTTGTCTTTCTTGCATGTCAATGCTAGGCTAGTGATTATACACCCAACTTTACCTGCCTCTGCCTCTACTACTTCTCATGTTCAGATGACTCCAGCCCAAGCCATCAGAAGCCTTACTCTGATGATCACTCAGAGAGCTACACAGTATAGACCAGGAACAGTTTCAGTAGCTCAGCCACCTCTGATCATCTCTGGAGTTCCTAAGCCTTCACCTGCATCCACCTCACCTGAATCTTCTTCTGATCCCAAGTGGAAATCTCATTTTGAGGATGTGGATTGATCAGTGGCTAGGATTTTTTGATAGGCATCACCTGTATTTCTTTTTGTTTCATTTCTATTTCTCTTTGTAATTTGTTTTCTCCAAGGGATATATATGATCTTAATTTCTTTTACCATCGGTTACTTCTCTTTTCATGTGTTTTTCCTTCTTTTCCCACTTTTTTATTATCACAAAGGGGGAGAAATATTGTCTAAAGGAAACATATCTGGGCATAATAGCTTTTATGAGAAAGGGGGAGAAATTTATGAGTTTATTTCATTTCTCTCTGATACATTTGTTTCCTATTTTATCTTTGCTATATGTGTTTTATAATACATTGTTTTCTCTGGTACTTTAATGCACTATCCACTAATACATTCCTAATTATTTTGTGACTATAATATCATAAGTTAATATCATAAGTTGTGATTATCAAAAAGGGGGAGATTGTTGACCTCACCTGTTTTGATAATCCAAATTATTCTTTCACATACTTTGATAATCCAAAATAATTTGTATCTATATAATTAATTCTTTCAATCTATGATCAAGTTGATAATTGTATTAAAATAATCTTTGAAATATTTTAATCAATGTCTATCTTTGTTTATATGATTTTTGAAATAATTCTAACTCAATCGGATATGTTTTGCATAAAACAGATAAGTGTTAGTCATTGATATGCTTGTAGCTACTGATACAGATCTACCGGTACTTACTCTACTGATAGACATAGTCACCGATAAGAAAAGGCCACCGATATGCAAAGCTACCGGTTTGTATAAGTCCACCGGTAAGCGCATACCACTGAAAGATCAAGTCCATCGATACAGACATCTACCGATAGAAGAAGTCTACCGATATACACTTCACTGGTACAGAATGGAGCTACCGATATACACAAGCTACCGATACAAATTTCACCAATACAAACAGTCACGGATACATCAAACTACCAATAAAAGTGAGTTACTAATATACAAGCGAGCTACCGATAGACCAAGAGATACCGATAGAAGGATTCACCGGTATATAGAGCTACTGATACACAGAGTAACAGCTATCGATACAAGGAGCTACCAGTACAAGATCAAAGAGCTACCGATAGAAGCTCACTGCTATACAAAGTCCACCGTTACACTTATACTGACAGAAGGCTACTAATGAAAGACTGACCAATCAAACTCTATACTCTCAATATTATTTATTTATTAAGAAACAGTAATGTTTGATGTTTTTAATGCAATTAATGTTATTTAATGATATTTGTTGGTATGTCAGGGAATCGTACCTAGTACCCATGAAAAGGTAATCATTCCCATTGCCGGAGCTGAAAGCTATAAAAGGAAGGACAAAGACCAGGCATAAATAGCGATGTGAAAAGAGTGTAGAAAAGTAGTTGCATGAAGAGTACATACAATGGGAAAAAGAATACTGAAAGGTGGTGCATACAGAAAGCCTACTTCCATACTCGATGGTCACTGTACATACACGAAGCCATTCTTCCTGAAGGAGAACACAAGTTGCACCTTACTCAAGGAGTGAAGAACTACAATGAAAGCTCTTCATGCACTCAAGATGTTCAAACTGAACTTGAAGAAAACGATCCTCTGTTTTTCAGACAAAAACCAGAGAAGGACTCAGAGCTTCATTTACATCAATCCAAGAAGTCCAGAGCTTCACTCACAACACATAGAGCACTCTAAACACATATCTATCTATTTAGCTATATTGTGTTTATTCATTTAATTTTTGAGCAGTGTATTTACACACTGACTCCTGGACTGAACCAGAGGATACTAAATCCTCACTCCAAACTTCGTACACATTACTTTATCCCACTGTAAATTGTGGAAGAGTTCAAGTGTGACCTGGATATCCTGTTTACTATTGTTTTTATTCCCACATATAATTGTGGTAGAGGTCTTAGTACCTGGATAGTCTCTATACTGTTGTTTACCCTGATCAAGGGTGTGGATCAAATTTTATAAATTTTCTGAGAGGACTAAGTCTCAGCTTGAGACTGAACCTCTTGATTATATCTGCTCTATATTTTAGATTAAGTTTAAAGTATACTATATATTGTATATTCCGCTGCTAATTACTTTGAAATACGATTTTTTTTAAAGTTACTTTGATAGATAAATTAGAAAGTGTTTATACTTATTGTGAACCAGTAAGTTAGTTTCAAAAGTTAATTTAATCTCCTGATTAAATTAACTGAGACCTAATCAATCTTTGAGAAACTAATTGAACCTTTACAATCTATATAAATTCACTACAGTTTAACTTGTTTTTAAATTGGGGGATTTTAATATAAATATTTTTAACAGAAATTTTAATTGGAACTCGATTCACCCCCCCTCTTGAGTGTCCACTCCGACCAACAATGACCATATTAGGCCCAAAGACCAAACGCCCAACTAGAATCCCCACCCTAGATGATGTAATTTTTTTACTCCACAGTGATCATCTGCAAGGATGCTCAGTAAGAAATCTCAATTCATGACTTCATGGGTCTGGTATCTAAGGAAAAAATCATACCCTCTCAAACAACCAAATTTGAGGTCCTTGCAAGTGGTCACTCCTTACTCTGACCTCATCTAAAATTTCACCGTGGTATCTAACCCAGATTTGTGTTTAATTAAATCCTCCATCGAAGACTGTGTCGTATTCTTCGCTGCAGCACTACCCCACTGACACTGTTGCATCCCAGTTGTATGCAATTTTGTCCCACTAACATTGTCTCCTCCTACCATCACCACATCGTCGCCTATTAGGGAGGTCCGACGTTGCACATTTTTCCTCTAAGCACTCACCCTTTGCACTGCATTTCGCCAACAACCAACTGAGGCTCATCCACCATCGTCACAAGGCCTATCACTCGCCTTCGATCCAACCCATCTCCGTCAACCTCCAATTGTCCTCTCGTGCCCCGACTGTTAACAAATCCTTCCACTATCATCCACCCTCTAGTTGACCACCCCATGCCTCAAAGTGCCATTGGATGTTCCCCCATTCACCCTATCACCTTCTGCATGATCCCCCCCCCCCTCATGACACCTGCCTGAATGTCGCATAGTCTGCCAAAGCCCCATCACCTGATAGTGAGCGGTCTCGGCCCAGTCCATGTTGTAATTCTTATAGAGGAATTTTGTAATAGTGGGTTCCCTAGACCTAACTTGAGAAGTACTTTTGATTACCATATTATGTATATGGTTAAATATACATGATGTACTCTTACCATTATAGTATAGATATTTCTACATCCACTATTTAATGGTAATTTCCATAAATTAATTGTCGTATAAAAAGGTTGTTTCAAATCTCAGGTTCTAATGAGAACCTCAAGATACCATGATGTTAATCTTAAACAAAGGTCATATGGTCTATATACATCTTACTGACTGGACATAGTAGATGTTTGACTATCAGGTGCTAGGGGCTCATATGAATTGAAACTTCTTCTCATGAAGTTCACACATGATGATCTCTAGTAGTGAGATCATGAGGACAGACCGGCCAATAGGAACACAACATGTTTTAGGTTTCATTGGTTGTTTCTATATATGGACATGTGTACTGGTCTCATGACTTGAGATCATTACTAGTGTGTGTCATTTGATTGCATACTTTGATGTCAGTAAAAAACCATGATAATGAAATTTTGGTGAGGTAACTTGTGTTGGGTGCGTTATTGGTGGTATGTCATTAGTTGAATGGTCAAGAAAGGATTTGTCACTTCTAAGTTAAGGAATTAATATATCTAAGGCCTGGTTGATCAGGATTGTCCTACCTTCATAAGTCTCTGGCCAAAGCAGTCAAAAGGTAAATTCATCTAGTTATATCAAAAAATAATAATGAAATAGAAGGGTGATGACACAAGTGTGCATCCTGCTTAATGAGATATTTAAATATAAAGAGATTATAGTATATAGTAAGTGTTTATGGGTTGGTTGTCATTGTTAAGACAATATTTATCTCTTTAGGGGTTTTGATGGGTTTATAGACTCCACTATAAGTCTGTAAATTTTATTCACTGCTATTGAGATAAGGTCCTAGAGGGTCACACACAATAGCATATTCAAGAATTCTCCATATTCAGTTGAATAGGTAAACTGGAAATGGTGGGACCCACTATGGGGTCTGAGTTTTGTCCAAGTTATTGATCACCATAATTAAATAAATTCATATTATTTAAGTTATGAATAATTAGGATGAATTTATATAAAATATTTACAAGTTAAGCAAATACAAGAAAATATAAATCGAATGAATATTATTTTAGTATTTCAGGTTTGTTTAATTTTAAGTGGGAATTATGAGTCGAGTTAAATGACTCAGGTTTATCACTATATTTTAAATATATTATAGGTATGTGATAAAATAATAAATAATATTGATACAGATTAGTTTTTCATAATTATTTATTTAGTGTATGTTAAATAAATAGGGGCTAGGGAACCCAACTGGGTAATTTGAACATCCACTATATATAGGAGGAGAAAGGCTCTTTCCATGTACTATTCACAGGGAGATTTCAAGAGCCTCTCTCTCCTCTACCACTTTCTAGGGAGAGAGACTCTTGATCCAGGAATTCGGCTCAAGTTCATCTCTATGCATCGAAGGCACCTCGATGCAGTGATCATTGGGATGTCGAAGGATTCATCATATTTTCACGCTAGCACCATAAGTTCAATGATCGACGTTTCAGCAGATTTTTGAAGCATGTGTGAACAGTCTAGGGGGATCCTACTATGGATCCTTTAAGAAACAGCTGTCGGTGATGATTTTCAGTTGAGAGAGGATTAAGATCTGAATAGGTAAGTTTTTCAATCTTATTTTATGTGCTCTTTTAATGTATGTGATATCCTCAAATTGTATCGGGGCTCAGATTATCAAAGACAACAAGTCTCACCATCCTGATGATGAAAATTTTAAAATCCATAGCCCACTGTCTTCCGTTAAGTTCCCATGTACCTTTAATTCGTATCAGAGTGAATCACGTCAATTTTTTAAGCCAAGGAATTATTAATTTTCATTAAATTAAGTGGAGGGTTTGAAATTGGTCCAAATGATTCAGACCGCACATCGATCTAATTTTAAATGGCCAAGTTATGGCCATTAGAAATTTTTTATACGAATCATTTTGTGTTTCTTAGGTATTAAATTTTTTTTTATCCAAGAAAACCTTATTTCGTTCATTTTTTCCACTAGTTTTGTGGAAATAACATATTATAATTATAATTATAATTTTTATAATAGATTTATTATTTTATTATTTTATTATAATAATATTTTTTTAACATATCTAATTTCCAAAATTGGATAGAAGGTGTAGAAAATTAAAAGGGGCTCAAAACAAGTGGGTGGGGCAGCGTGATCAAGAAAAAGAATCAATCAAAAAAAATAGTAAAGAAAGACCCAAAAGGTGGGTCTTCCTCTCCCTTGAGGCGGCCCCACTATCCCCTTCAAATTTAGTTGGGACCGCCACTTCTCCCAGTCGGCACCACCTCCCACTAGACAGACCTCTAATTAGAGAAGCATCGGCCACACCTTTCACCGATCTTCCACCTTTCACCAATCTCCCACCTTTCACACCGCCATGGCCAGCTGAGGTCGTGCCTCCCATGCGAGTCGTCACTCAGCAGCCTGCCTCTCTCCATCGGTGCCTCTCCTCAAAGTAAGGCCTCCTCCAATGATCTTTCAGCCACCGCATGCACAAACAAGCAGTGCCTCCCTACTGTAGATCTCCTATTAGTCATTCTTCCTCCCCTTACACAGACCGCTAAAACTCGTGCCACCCACCTCCACTGACCACAGCCCCGCACCGCCCTTGGGTCTTTGGACCACTACGCCATCCACCTAGTTCGAGCTGCATGGAGTCAGTGAGCCACTACCGGAATCCCTTGCTGCAGATGGCTACCACCGCTATGACTCCTCCCCAGCAGCCAGATCTAGACCTTCCTGGCCGGTCGTGCCTCCCACCCATCGGGCATGCCTCGAACATCCGTTGGCTACCTCCTGCCTAAGGTCGCATCGTACGTCAGATCCAGCTCCCACCAGCTAATGTTGCACCATCCATCACAAACCCCTCACAGCGTGCCTTGTCCCTCATCATCATCCGCATTTCATGGTCGACCATAAGCCTCTTCCTTCATTCGGGGCAGATCTCACAACAACCATAGGTACTCCGCCATAATAAGCAGATGTCAGCACTCCTTGAGCAGACTCTGTCGGACCATTCATTTCCAGATCAGGCCATGAGGTACGCATGCAACAGATCTTCCCGACCCAAATTACCTTGAAAATGGTCTGGGTGGGTCTTCCCAACCCGTTACGGGTCTGGACGGACCTTCCTGACCCAGAATATCCCAGCACAGGCTTTTCTCGTCCCGTTAGGTCTGCACAGGTTTGATATAACCCACAATGGGCCAAAGCAGTATTCGGGGACCGAAATTTTATTTAAATTAAAATATAATTTTAATTAAATTATTTGAATTATGTAAATTCATTTAATTTAATTAAACCCCTCATACTTTATTTAATGCAATTTAATTTTATCATGCTTTATTTACCCTGACCAATCTTCAGCAATTGACCTGACCTTTGTATGTCTGGATGTTTTATTTTAACTAATTATTTTTAATTGCATGCGATGTTTATAATAATTAATTAATTAAGATGGTTTGTGCATCATATTTTATTTTCATTCAATTTTTATAAGGTCATGTTTGCCCATCATATTATATACATTGCACCCCTTAGTCCCCCTCACCTGTGTGTGATTAATTTTGTATGTTGGACGAAGATGGTGTATGGCATGGACCCCTCCAAGATGAGATGGTACCCCTTGATGAAAAAGATACACGATGTGGGCCTCGCCAAGATTAAGCGGTACACCAGACATGATTTGGACCCCACCAATATAAGGAAAAGTCCATATGGTAAGTGAACATACATAATAGGGACAAGCGGCTTTATGAGTGAAGTAAAGACTTTGGTACGTTACCCCTTGGTCACGATTGATCTGTTAAGTTTAAATGGATCAATCAGTTTTAGATGCTCAAGACCAGTTAGGTAGTATTTTTCCTTTATGCATTTATTTATTATTTTATGCATTTTATAATAGTGGGAAAATACCAAAAATTTTAAATAATAAAATGCATAAATAAGTGACATATGTTTTTATATTAATGTTCTATTGTGAGAACGACAACATAGAATGAACAAGATTAATAGGAATGGATTACATTCATCAAGAGAAAAACACACAAAAACCCTCAAATAAATATTAAGTCATTAGATGCCTTCTACCATTAAAATTTGAACAAAATTGGATGTTTAGGGTGTTGTTCATGCCATAGTTGAGGGTGTCTCTTACTACAGGGGAGTTATTATAACAATAGTGGGTTGGAATAACTAAAGTAGTAGTAAGGATTATCCATATCTAACTTTTTATCATTTTAGAGGAAACCATTTAGTAAATCAAGTTATAATTTTAGAATTTGGGACTTCACTCAGCAGATTAAGGAACCGTGAGTTAATGCGGTTGACCATTCAAAAACTTACCTTAAACTCTCTAAGTAGTGGCATAGCCATAGCATGTAGACTATGAGTAGAGGCTTAGATATCCTTGTCACTAGAATTAATCAAGAAAAAAATTATTCTAATTCTAGTACATAGGTTTCCTATAATTCGATAAAATAGTGGGATACATTTAATGATTTAATTAATTAATCAATAATGTCTAATTTGGTAATCATGATAAAAATTACAAATCTGCTATAATTTTATTTTTGTCGAAAATGTAAAGTAATACCATAAGATAAAATATGATAAATATTGGAAAAAATTAATGTCCAAACTAACTTAAAGTTACAGATTTTTTACAAGCACTTATGCATACTACTATGATTTAGGAAAGTCAAGGTGTTAGTGTCCCAAAACCTGTTAAAAACTACCTCATGAAGCTCATGTGTAAAATTTCTTACAAGAGCCTCATGTATGAATCATATGATGGTTATGTCATAATTTTATCACCAACATGTGATTCTTGTTGAGGTTACAACATCAAGATGTGGATGATTACATGTTTTGTTTAATCTCCAAGAATTTTTTGAGGATAAAGTGAACCAAGACATGAATGGGTGTTAATTACACTTGATTTGTGTAAATATGAAAGTCAGATCACAATATTTCAAGGAATCCCACTCTTACACCCAATTACTCCAGTTTATTTTAAGATTAAAAATGAATAGGATGGATTAAATGCTTCATTACCTATTTAGGTATGGTTCTCCAAGTCAATAAGAATACAAAGATAGATTAATATTTAGTTCTTGTGTTGAACAAATTGAAAGGAAAGGTGAAAATATCAATGGAAAGTGAAACTCCAAAAGGTCATTCACAATTTATTTCAATTAAATGAGGTTGGTTATTAAATATAAGGTTATTTTCATCGCATAACATGAATTAATGGAAGTTTAAATGAAACAAACTGAATTAAATAAGCAAGTACCTACTTTTTCTTTAGGAATATTCATCAATTAAATATAATTTTCTGGTCATACTTATTGGGTATTTAATACAATATGACTTTCACATATGTGTATTGAAATATAAAAACCAAGTTTATAATAGAAACATTATAAGAAGTGAGGTATATTCTCTAAGCAGCTGAGAAAGGGTGATTCTTAAGTTAGGGGTGAGAATCACATAACTTCTAATTGCCAAGTTAATGATTTAAGTCTAACTATTATTAAGTATAACCAAAACATTTATCTCACATGTCCTGTGGATACAAGGATACATTATTCCAGGTTCCGGAATGAATTTTATTTTTGGTGTTTCATAATCTATAAATATTTTAGTGATAACTATTATTAAGTATAACCAAAACATTTATCTCACATGTCCTGTGGACACAAGGATGCATTATTCCAGGTTCCGGAATGAATTTTATTTTTGGTGTTTCATAATCTATAAATATTTTAGTGATACTTGAATCATAGGTAATATTTTATTAATATAAAAATGTAAGACTTTTACCCAGTTGTGGAGAGATAATTCTTTGTCAAGTAAAACTAAAAGTGGATGTCAAGGATATAACTAGTTTGGTATTTAGATTCATTATATCTAAACACCTTTGGTATTATTGATATATTTAATTTTGACAAATAAACATTTAGAAATAAATTTATGCCACAAAGCTTTCAAAAGTAGTTCAATACGAGAGCGTGAAGTATTCCAAAAGGTAAGCTAGTGGTAAATATACTTCATAAGATTCTTTTGAGTAATTAATGAATGAGAAAGTGAAGTTTTCATGGTTAGTAGATATGATTTTCTTAGGGTCAGCATGTCGAATAATATATTGAAAAAGTGTTCATCGATAAATATAATGTAGCGTGGAGTAATACCTAAACACACATTACCTTATCAATATCGCAACATTGATGTTTATAAGTAGGATCGATGATAAGTATTAAATGTTAACATTGATCAACAAAATATAGCATGGAAAAATTCCTAAACATGTATTTTATACATCAAACCTATGATTTAAGTAGTATCAATGTTGGAACTTGTAGAAACTTCTATTATATTTCAAGGCGTGCTTTTCAAATAACTATTAAATACCATAACCATATACTGACTATCATGAAAAATGGAAATCATATAAGTCATAATATGATTCAAATCCATTATGTCATAAGAACATGTGTTAGGTGAAAAGAGTTTTTTGGGATATAAACAAACTTCCATCAAGAAAAACACATTGTGTATCTAAGTAATTATTCTAATGGTTTCTTAGGATATTACATAAATCCATAAGATAGAAAAGTGGTAGTCAAGAGATAGACTACATTTCTATATAACGGTACACATATCTATTAAAAATAGTGGGATCAATATTGACTTGGATTTAGTCAAGGCTATAGATGCACAAATAGTTGTCATAGGAACAAGTTACTCAAGTTCATATGGAACAGGAATGTTTCAAAGACACATACTATGTAGGAAGGTTAAAACCATGGATATGGTTTTATTTTCTCCACATCTGATGATATATTATTCAGTAAGAATAATAATTTATACAAGTAGTATAAATAAAATAGCTAATATTTCCATAGTCTATTAAAATTCCATAATTGATTCCATATATAAAACTACAAAGGGGGATATAAATTGAATATAGCATTGGGTATTCAAGAGGAAAGATACATAGATGGTACAAGTGTGGTACCAATAAGGCTCAATTGGATATACTAATTTAGTATGCCTAAAACCATTAGAATTTTAATTTTCATAACTAATATCTATGATCATTTTATTGTGAATTTAGTGTCATGGTCACCTTATGTGTAAGGTGTATATACGACACAACTAGAAAGGGATGGTCACATCATCAAATGCTAATAACTGTGTCAAATTACTGAAATCCAATTTAGAATTGAATTATGCAATAGGATCATAGAATATTCATTAATAATGAAACATTGTCATGTGTCTACCAGAGGTTAGTGGGAGAACCATCATTTTCCAAGTGAAATGTGTTCGAAAATATATGGAAAATATATATTGGTCTTATGGTTATAAACCTAAGTTCTAAGAAACAAGATCTACTGAGGTAGATCTAACGGTTTCTTGGACCTAGTCAATTGTACATATAGTGACACAGTATTGAAAAATACATGTTGGAACAATTCAGGAGAAGAATTTTTTTCAGTGTCACATGGAATAAATCTCTCCAAGTTAACATGCAATGCTATAGGAGAAGATTAAGTGATGAGTTGACTTCCATACGCTTTATCGATGGATCAATCACATATTCCATGATATGTACAATATATGATATTTCTAGTATATACTATAATTCCCCAACCCCAGAAGCCTAGATTTGGTGCATTATTTTAATACATTGGCATGATTACAAGGAATCAATTCCCGAAGGACTGATCAGTTTAGTAGTCATAGAAAATAGATTACATACATCAACATTACTTCACACATTAAAACATAAAACACAACATATATAATACATTGAGAAAGACATTATTCCCCTAACTTAACCCTGCATATCAAATATAATACACTTCTTGGAATCTTGGGAAAACAAAACATAAGAAAGCGGTGAGCTCAACTGCTCAGTAAGGGTAAATAATTTATCAGAAGCTATAAACTTTTTAGGTAAGATGTGTAACAAAAACAACACCATTTTAAACATAAAATTTAACATAATATGGAGAAAATAAATCAAACATTACCATATAAACATACACATGGATATTCTACTAGTCAAATAATCATATGTAATAACTAATTTCATAATGAGGTAATGCCTAACGTCGAACATTATTACCACATAGTCAAGGCCTCGTGCCAAGATTGAAAATAAACTTTTTTTAAAGGCCTTGTTCCAAGAAACTAGTTTGTCTCATGAGACCTATCGATGCATTGAGAATATATAGCGGGTTCCACCCGTCACTTACTAAGTCCACTGCATTCCTCATATAAAAATGTTGAAACATGACATAAACATTCGTATTAAAACTAGCATATGAAATGTCAATACTTCAACCATAAACCATGAAGGGTATAAAAATAGCACATCCACATTCAAACATATAATAAATCATTCAATACAATATGGAAGATTGTATTATAATAAATCAGCCTTAATCAATAATAATATTCAGTAAAGAATGTTGACATAGTTGAAAATTATCAATAAAACTTTTTGAGAGAAATATCCCTTTTTGTGAAATCATTTAAAGTCATACATTTATAAAGGAAGTAAATTAAAATAGATTTTTGAATCAAAGTGACCCATACCACTTTTAAACTTTTTAAATTAATTAACATTTTAAAACAATAATGTCCTTATAAATAAATCCTTAAAACCATTTTGAAAACATTGACATTAATAAGAAATATTAAGAAGAATAAATATTTAAAAAAATTAAAATAATGTTTTAGTTAAAGAGTACCTTAAAATAATCATTTTGAAACGTATTTTATGAAACATGGACATGGATAATAAATCTTTCCCAAAAAATAATTACACATAAACAATCTCAGATAATAATGAGATTGAGGAATTAACTCTTACCTTGCACTTTCCTTAGGTTGAGGGTACGTTTAACCTTCTGTATAATGACCATAGTATATTATTAAATTATAAAATAAACATATTAATATTTATTATATCATACATGATTCATTTATTACTTTATACTACCCATTTAATAATGATTTCCATATTAAATTAACATTTCGAGTAATAATCGCTTTCTTTATCGTACATGTTTTAACTTGTTATTCTTGATCGTATCATTTAGATAATGTTTTAAATACTTAAAAAATATAAAAAAATATTTATATATCATATATATTTAGAATATAAATATGTATAATAGATAGATATATGAAATGGAAAACACCATTTATGGAGACGGTAGGTCATACGTACGCATAAACGTTGTTTCTGTTATCATATCGTATTGAACGAAAGTAAGTGAATAAGATATGTGTAAGTACATACATAAATATATATATACAATAGAATTATTATTTCATATATTAAATACTTATTAATAATATATATTTTTATAATCATCGTTGAATGGTGAACGTGGAAATGAATCTCATCGTGTCATGGAGACGGTAAGTCGTACGTACACACGATCGACGATATCATTTCATTAATGATTAAAAGGTGTGGAATTAGATGGTATATTAATTTTACAGATAAATTATCATGTTATTTTCATTATTTATATACATATTACCCGTCATTATATCCATCCAAATAATATAGTGTTGAATAACAAATTACACCACGACATGGAGACTGTAAATCGTACGTATGCACACATGGTGAAATTTTCATTCATAAGATGGATAGAATAATGAATATGGTTGTACCATATTTATAATAACCTCACAGTAAGTATAAGTTACTAGATTTATTATTTTTTTATGAAAAAAAAAGAACGAGAAAGTGGAAGAAGAAAAGAACTTTGAAAGAGGTGATAAAATAATTACCTCTTCTATAGGTGTTTCCTTTTGATTTGAACAAAAGGGCTACTTAGGTTGGATTTATGCTCAAGGTAATTATTATTGGTTGAATTGAGGGAATTTGGGAGAAGATTTTGGTAGGTTTTGGCTGAGACAAATGGATTTGGATGTGTGATTTTTAAATAAGGTGAAGTACCCTTTTATAAGAGAGGTGCGGGTCACTTTAGGAAAAGTTTGAAATATTATTTTATTATAAAATAATTTTTGGATTCTAATGGATAAAAATTGATTAATTTAAAAGATAAGGTGGGTATGGGTCGAAATCCTCTCAACCAATAGGTTTTAGACAAGTTTATGTGACCATATTAACCCTATATTTTAGATTTAACTCTTAGTTAAATAGTTTAACTTTCATCATATCCTCTTGTATTATTATAATAAATTGTTAATAAAATTACTATAAAATCCAATAAAACCTCAAGTGGTTCATTAATGAAATATATATAATTATATAAGTCCTTTTTCCAAACCTTATATTTTTATGATTATTATATCATTTAATAATATAGTATTTGTTTTAAAAACTCATTTATGTCAATTTTGACACTATTTGGTATTTGGTTTTTGTAAAAGTCATAAAAAGTTTACTACTTTGAAAAAATAAATTAAATCAACCCTAAAATGTCATATTCACCTATAAAATTCGTTTATATTATCAAAAGTCTCAATTTACATTTATTTTGATATTTATAATATCAATTATTCTAATCTTTCATTAATAAGGTAATTACTGCATCGTCATTGTGTCATAAATAAATTTAATTATTTAATGTATAAAGATTATAAATAAAATACCATGATGTAGGAAATATTTTTATATTTTTAATTAAGATTTATAGTTGAATATATCTTATTTATAACCCTATATTAAAAATGGTTTAGTTATTAAACTTTGAATTTAACACTTTTAACTCTTCTTTAAGTAAAATAATAATAAATGTCCTAATCTAATCCAAGTGAACCAAAAGGATCATATTTTATTCCTAAGGTTGGTTTTGGTCAAAATAAACTTATCCAATAGAATTAGGACATGTGTTAAGGTAATTATAATATCATTTTTACCTTTAATTACCCTATTTACTTTTAACCGTGGTAAATAAAAGTCAAAAGCTACTATTCACCAAAAATTATCTTCATCTTATTGAAACAAATTTTAGTTACAGATGTGAACCATTTCTCTTGTATTTTTTAACTTCAATTCACATAAGCGGTAAAATTATGTTTTATGCAGATTTGTAAATATGCGTAGAAGGTGTGTAAAAGACGTTAAAAATTTCAATAAACTTTTATACATCTAATTTTATTATAAAATGACTCCAATGAATTACATTGAACTAATATAAGAATTATGTATCTATTTTGACTTTAAAATAAATTTTATTAAAAATAATAATTATTTAAATAAAAGTTGATTTTAAATAATAAAGCAGTGTTTTTTCACTATTCATCAAAAATTGAATGTTTTTAGAAAAATACCAAATATTCACCCTAAGCTAATTTTGATATTACGAATCCAAAAATAAAATTTTTTTTTTACAAAATTCAAAACATATAAGTTTCATTAATTAATTTAAAATTAATTCCAGTTTTCAAAACCGAAAAGTGGGTTTTTTAAAAAGTAAAAACTTTCAAAAGATTGACATGTGATTATGTCAATTATAAATGTGAAATTACTTATAATGACCTAAATTGTATTAAATGATAAAAATATAATCTAATTATACTTCCAAACCATTCAAATGTATAATTTAACACTACAAATTATTTTGATTAAAAAAGTTGTTTTCAATTAAAATTTAGTATTTTTCACTATTCATCAAAATATGAAAGTTATCAAAAAAGTACCAAAAAATATATCAAAGCTAAATTTTTATGTTTGACTTCTAAAGAAGAATTTAATTTCACTAAATTGAATATATAAAAGTGTCAAATATTGGTTTTAAAAAATGTTCACCATTAAAAGGCGGTAAATTGCATTTTTTGAAAAATTCTTCTTTTATCTGAAAAAAATGAATTTGTTCATATATTATGTCTAAGAAACACGTAATATGGATTATAAAATTATATGGAGTATATAAAATTCAAAATTCAGTTAATACTATTCATAACCACTTTTTGAACAGCTAGTTTGGTAAGTCTTGGTGCGCTCGAACTCGGTGTTGTGTGTAGCGTAAGCTATTGAATTACATTAAAGAGATAGCGTACTATGAAATCTTGGGGTGTTAAATTCTACCTCCTTCAATAAATTGTTTCCTCGCAATTTGAAATTTCTTTTCAAAAATAAAAGGTATAAAATAGAAAATACCTTTGTGGAAAACCCACATCAGAAATAGGGTTAATAAAATTTTGTCTTAATAATAGGGAAAGGTAAATGAAAAAGTCACCACCAAATTAGGGTTTCGAATAGGATAACATTGGTGGAAATTATAGACACATAATTTGATGAAAAATGTAAATATTTATAGGGAGTGATTGAGGTCATCAATCACAAACAAGTGTCAAATTGAGGGCCTCAAAGTCATCAATCTAAGATGATTTAAAGTATCATCGGTTCAAAAAAACATAAGGTATTAAGATAACACATTTTTTGTTTTAAGATCCCTTACCTAATGTTTAAGAATTAATTTCTTCATAGAATAAGATAAAAAAAATATACTTCACAAGTATAGTCCCATCCTTTAACTAATTTCTACCACAAACTCATCTTTTACTCCAAAAGATAATAGAACTCAAAAATATTCTATTTATCCTAATTATATAGGGTTCCAAAAATAATAATTTATAATGCATCTATAAAACCTTTTGAAAAACTACATTATACAATCCAGAACATCACATAGGATAGTGGTAGGTGATTCACCCTTATCACCCTTCGGTTTCGGGTTCATGTCTCGTGGCCTTACCGGACACGACGAGTTGTCGCCCGACCTCCAGGTTGTCCTTTTTATAACAGTCCAAAAATAATCTTAAGAAATGATTTAACCTTAACAATAATATCCAATGTCAAACTTAATCCATTCTATCCTTTAGACTTATCCGAAATACTTCTTTCCAAACTCATCGTCCAAAATTTATAAGGAAGGTAAACACAATGAATATCCTTTTTTCCACGTAATAACAAGTGAATACCTTCATCATGTATTCTTTTAGAACACGGTAAAACCTTAAATTACCATAAAACATTATTAATTACATTCATGCTCCCTTATTCCTTATAGAATACTATATATACTCCTTATATCCAAAAATGTTGTAAA
The DNA here is from genome assembly GCA_963277665.1 of Viscum album. Lineage (NCBI taxonomy): Eukaryota > Viridiplantae > Streptophyta > Magnoliopsida > Santalales > Viscaceae > Viscum > Viscum album. The sequence continues at coordinate 592,615,045 of OY728159.1, read as the reverse complement.
ATCCAACAATAATGGAATAAATAAACAATTAATTAGTTTCAAAGTAGTGAAGAATATTGAATATAATTTATCCAAATCAATCATATCTTATTCCAAAATCACTACCTTAGTATCAAAACCATATTAAGGTTTATCTTTCCTTCAACCATTGATTTTCCAAAAAAATAACTTGTTATTGAGTCACTTTTCTTGGTACCACACAATCTTAAATCCTTAATGAAATAGTACTACAATACAATCCTTATTTATTTCCATAATTCATATAACCAGAACATCATTGATACATCACTCAAATGAAATAATTCTTTAATAACAACATAAGAACACTAGTCATTCCTCTTCATCTGTGGTAGTATCATAATTTTATTATTATCCAATAGCATCATTTGGGGAATACTCTGATGATTTGGACATTGATTTGAGTAGTGTCTCAAATCCTTGTAGATGAAGCATTGTACATTTAAAAACTTTTTTTACCCTTGAAATCACATACTTGGTTTCCTTTTTTCCACACTTATAATAAAACCCCATTCCCTTCAAGAATTTACCAAGGTGATTCTTTCCATATTTATCACATATGGGAAAATCCTTCTTTCCCCTCTTCCCTTTATCCATCTTTCTCTCCACCATCCTTTTATTATCTTTCTTCCCTTCAAATACAAAGGACTCAAATAATTCTTTACTTATCTTATTAACACATGTTACTATTTATTCATATGATGAGAATACATGGGAGGATATTTCCCTTCTAAATGTTGGCTTAATACTATGAAAGATATGATCTTTCTTACTCTTTAGATCATGTGTATTGTTGGAGTTCTTATTATTTCTAGTGGGTGCCATTTCTAAACAATGGCATACACTAGGTTAGTTTATGAATCTCAATGCATAATTCCAAACTTGTAAAATAACAAACATAAATTTAAAATATTATACATATAATCTAGTCATAAAAAAATGTTTTCTTTGAGGAAGTATTTACTCCTAAATAATTTATAGTGTCTTGTAAAGAAAATTTGAATTATCCAAAGCATATCCCTCGGGAGTTTTGTAACCAAGAGTTCATCAAGGTCCATTTTTGTGTACCAGGATGCCACAAGTCAAGCCCGAAACTCCTTGTCAGAGTTTTCACTCTTAGGTACATCTGGGCTAGAGCCGCCTCTACCTGCTTGTATCCAGACAGGGATGTATTTCTTGGAAAATACACAAAATCTATACATTACCAAAATTCTAGTAAGTTCTTCTATACTAATATTCAAAGTCTATCTTAGGGTATTTTTCTATAATTATAATTTTTCTAAATATAGTTTCCAAGGTTTGTACTAAACTTCCTCCGATACCAACTATAACACCCTGACCCTAGAAGCCCGGAGCTAGTGCATTATTTTAATATATTGACATGATTACAAGTAATCAATACCCGAAGGACCAATCATTTTAGTAGTCTTGGAAAATATATTACATACATGAACATTACATTACACATTCAAACATAAAACACAACATAAATAATCCATTAATAACGCCATTATTCCCCTAGATTAACCCTGCATATCAAACATAATAAACTTCTTGGAATCTTGGGAAAACAAAACATAATAAAGGGGTGATCTCAGATAATTAGTAAGGGTAAATAATTTAGCAGAAGCTATAAACTTTTAAGGCAAGATGTGTAATAAAAACAATAGACTTTTAAACATAAACTTGAACATAATATGGAAAAAATAAATCAAAAATTACCATATAAACATACACATGGATATTCTACTAGTTGAATAATCACATGTAATAATTAATTTCATAATGAGGGAATTTCTAACACCGGACATCATTACCACATAGTCAACGCCTCGTGCTAAGACTATAAATAAAAATTTTGTCAAGGCCTTGCTCCAAGACACTAGTTTGTCTCATGAGACCTACCGATTTATAGAGAAGCTATAGCGGGCTCCACCCATTACTTACTAAGTTCACTGCATTCCTCATATGAAAATATTGAAACATAACATAAACATTCGTATTAAAACTGGCATACGAAATTTCAATACTTCAAATATAAACCATGAAGGGTATAAAAATAGCACATCCACAGTCAAACATATCATAACTCATTCGATACAATATGGAAGATTGTATTATAATAAATCAACCTTAATCAAGAATAATATCTGGTAAAGAATGTTGACATAGTTAAAAATGATCAGTAAAACTTTTTGAGAGAAATATCCCTTTTTTGAAATCATTTAAAAGTCACAAATTTATAAAGGAAGTCATTTAAAAGAAATTTTTGAATCAAAGTGTCCCATACCACTTTAAAACTCTTTAAAGTAATTAACATTTTAAAACAATCATGGCCATATAAATAAATCCTTAAAACCATTTTGAAAACATGGACATTAATGAGAAAGATTTAGAAGAATAAATATTTAAAACATTTAAAATGATGTTTTAGTTAAATATTACCTTAAAAGAATCTTTTTTAAATGTATTTTATGAAACATGTACATGGATAATAAATATTTCCCAAAAAATACTTACACATAAACAATCTCATATAATAATGAGATTGAGGAATTAACCCTTACCTTTCACTTTCCTTTGGTTGAGTGTACGTTTAACCTCCTGTATAACAACCATAGTATGTTATTAAATTATAACAGAACCATATTCATATTTATTATATCATACATTATTTATTTATGAATTTATACTACCCATTTAATAATTATTTTCATGTTAAATTAACATTTCAAGTAATAATCACTTTCTTTATCGTACGTGTTTTAACTTGTTATTCTTGATCATATAGTTTAGATCATGATTTAAATACTTCCAGAATGTAAAACATGATTTATATATCATATATATTTAGAATATAAATAAGTATAATATATAGATATATGAAATGAAAAACACCATTTATGAAGACTGTAGGTCGTACGTACGCATAAATGTTGTTTCCGTTTTCATATCATATTTAATTGAAGTAAGTGAATAAGATATATGTAAGTACATATATACATACATACATATATATATATATATATCCAGTAGAATTATTATGTCATATATTATATACTTATTAATAATATATATTTTTATAATCATCGTTGAATGGTGAACGTGAAAATGAATCTCATCGCGTCGTGGAGACGGTAAGTTGTACGTACACATGAGTGATGATATCATTTTCTTAATGATTAAAAGGTTTGTAATTGGATGGTATATTAATTTTATAGGGAAATTAGTATGTTATTTTCATTATTTATATATTTATTACTCATCATTATATCCATCCAAATAACGTAGTGTTGAATGATGAATTACACCACGACGTAGAGATGGTAAGTCGTACGTACGCACACATGGTGACATTATCATTCATAGGATGGATATAATAATGAATATGGTTGTACCATATTTATAATAACCTTAAATTATGTATAAGGTACTGGATTTATTATATTTTTTTGGAAATAACAAATAATGAGAAAGTGGAAGAAGAAAAGAACTTTGAAAGAGGTGATAAAATAATTACATCTTCTTTGGGTGTTTCCTTTTAATTTGAAAAAAAGGGGTCCTTAGGTTGGATTTCTTCTCAAGGGAAGGCCTATTGGTTTATGTGATAGAATTTGAGAGGAGATTTTGGAAGGGTTTGGCTGAGCCAAATGTCTTTGGATGTGTGATTTTGAGAGAAGGGGAAGTACCCTTTTATAAGAGAGGTGAGGGTCACTTTAGGAAAAGTTTGAAATATTATTTTATTATAAAATCATTTTTGGATTCTAATGGCTAAAAATTAATTTTTTTCAAATATAATGTGTTTATGTGTCGAAATACTCTCAAAAAATATGTTTTAGACAAGTTTAGGTAACCATATTAACCCTATCTTTTAGATTTAACTCTTAGTTAAATAGTTTAACTTTCACCATGTGCTCTTGTACTATTATAATAAATGGTTAATAAACTTACTATAAAGATCCAAGAAAATATAAAGTGGTTCATTAATGACATATTTATAATTGTATAAGTCCTTTGGATGAACCTTATATTTTTAAAATTATTATATAATTTAATAATATAGTATTTTTTTAAAGTCATTTATGTCAGTTTTTACACTATTTGGTATTTGATTTTTGTGAAGGTCATAAAAAGTTGATTAATTAGAATAAAATACATTAAATAAACTATAACATGTCATATTCACCTAGAAATTTTTTTTATGTCATCAAAAGTCTCAATTTACATTTATTTTGATATTTATAATATCAATTATTTTAATCTTTCATTAATAAGGTAATTACTGCATCATAATTGTTTCATAAATAAATTTAATTGTTTAATGTATAAAAATTATAAATAAAATACCATTATTTAGGAAAAAAATTTATATTTCTAATGAATATTTATAGTCAAATTTATCTTATGTATAACCCTATATTAAAAATTTTTTAGTTATTAAACTTTGAATTTAACAATTAAAACTATTCTTTAAGTAAAATAATAATAGATGTCTCAATATAATCCAAGTAAACCAAAAGGAACATATTTTATTCCTAAGTTTGGTTTTGGTAGAAATAAACTTATCCAATAGAATTAGGACATGTGTTAGGGTAATTATAATATCATTTTTACCTTTAATTGCTATATTTACTTTTAACCGTGGTAAATAAAAGTCAAAAGTTACTCTTCACCAAAAATTATTTTCATCTTATTAAACCACATTTTACTTATTGATTTCAACTGTTTCTCTTTTATTTTTAAATTTCAATTCACAGAAGTAGTAAAATTACGTTTTATGAAAATTTGTAAATATGCCTAGAAGGTGGGTAAAAGACGTTAAAATTTTCAATAAAATTTTATACATATAATCTTATTATAAAATGACTTAAATGAATTAAATTAAACTTATATAGATATTATGTATCTATTTTTACTTTAAAATAAATTTAAATAAAAATAATTATTATTTAAGTAAAAGACAGTTTTAAATAATAACTTAGTGTTTTTCACTATTCATTAGAAATTGAAACTTTTCAGAAAAATACATAAAATTCACCCTAAGATAATTTTGATATTCTGAATCCAAACATGAATTATATTTTATAAAATTCAAAACATATAATTTGCATTAATTAATTTAAAATTAATTCCTATTGTCAAAACCAAAAAGCGGGATTTTTAAAAAGTAAAAATTATCAAAAGATTGACATGTGTTTATGTCAAATTTAAATATAAAATTACTTATAATGACCTAAATTGTATTAAATGATAAAAATATAATCTAATAATACTTTCAAACCATTCAAAATCATAATTTAACACTATAAATTATTTCGATTAAAAAAGTTGTTTTCAATTAAAATTTAGTATTTTTCACTATCATCAAAATATGAAAGTTATCAGAAAAGTACCAAAAATTTATCCAAACTAAATTTTTATATCCCACTTATAAATAAGAATTTAATTTCATTAAATTTAATATATAAAAGTTTCAAATTTTTTTTTTAAAAAGGTTCACCATTAAAAGGCGATAAAATTGCATTTTTTGAAAAATACTTCTTTTATCTGAGAAAAAAATGAATTTGTTCTTATATTATGTCTAAGAAACACATAATATGGATTCTAAAATTATATGGAGTATATAAAATTCAAAATTAAGTTAATATTATTCATTACTGCTTTTTGACTGGCTAGTTTGGTAAGTCGTGATGCGCTCGAACTCAGTGTTGCGTGTAGCGTAAGCTATTGAATTACATTAAAGACATAACGTACTATGAAATATTGGAGTGTTACATATACTTAATAGTATTAAAATATCATTTATTTCTAGAAGAACTGCAAGTAAAGTAGTTAGTACTATCTGATTATACTTGGGACAGTAAAAATAATATGTACCTAGTAAGTGGAGAGGAAATGATACTGGTTTTGAAGGGACACAAACTAGTATTTCTTTGGATCAATTTGATCTAGTATCATAGTTAGTTTAAGGTGTTGAGTGAGAAAAACTCATAAAATCCAATAGTAGTCATACCTAAAAATATCGAGTATGTTACAGCTTCTAAGGCAGCTAAGAATTGGTTATTAAATGCAATGATTTTTTCTAGTTCTTGGAATCACACCTACCATGTAAATTTTTATCATAATATAATTCAGTTACTGTTATTAAGATAAGATGTCATGTTTAATAGTGGGTACCCTAGACCCAACTTGAATAGTAATTTTGATTACCATATCCTATATACGGTTATATATACATGATGTAATCTTACCATTATAGTGTAGATATTTCTGAGTTCACTATTTAATAGTAATTTTCATAGATTAATTATTGTATCAAAAGGTTATAGTAGATTCTAGGAAATAATGAGAATATTAAGATACCATGATGTTAATCTTAAACAAAGGTATTATGGTCTAGATACATCAAACTAACTGGACATAGTAGATATCTAACTATTAGGTGTTGGTGGCTCATAAGCATTAATACTTATTCTCATGAAGTTCGCACTAGTTGATCTCTAGTAGTGAGATCATGAGGACATACCTGCTAATAGGAACACCACATGTTTTAAGTGTCATTGGTCATTCCTATCTATGTACATGTGCATTGGTCTCCTAACATGAGATCATTACCAGTGTGTGTCATTTGATTACATACTTTGATGCAAGGAAAAAACTATGATAATGAAATCATGGTGAGATAGCCTGTGATGGGTGCTTCATTGGTGGTACAACATTAGTTGAATGGTCAAAAGGATTTGTCGCTTCCAATTTAGGAAATTAATATATCTCAGGCCTGGTTGATCAGGATGGTGCTACCTTCAAAATTCTTTTCCAAAGTAGTGGAAATGTAAATTCATCCATTTAAACCAAAAAATAATAAATCAAGAAAATGGTGATGACACAAGTGTGCATCCTGATTTATGAGATATATAAAGACAGGGATATTATAGTACATAGTAAGTGTTCATAGGTTGGTTTTCATTTCTATGAAAATCCTTATCTCTTTTAGGGGCCTTGATGGGTTTCTTGCTCCCTCTCTTGGTCTATAGATTTTATTCACTACTATCAAGATAAGGGTATGAGGGTCACATATAATAGTGTATTCAAGAATCCACCCTATTCAGTTGAATATGCATATTGGACATTGTGGGACCCACCACGGGGTCTGAATGTTGTCCAAGTTATCGATCATCGATAATTAAATAAATTCATATTATTAAAGTTATTAATAATTGGATTAAATTTATTTAAAGTTTTAAAAGTTAAGTAAATATGAAAAAATATTAATCGAATGAATAATATTATAATATTTCAGGTTTGTTTAATTTTAATCGGGAATTACAAGTTGAATTAAATGACTCAATTTTATCATGTAATATATTTTAAATATATTACATGTATGTGATAAAATAATAAATAATATTAACTCACATTATTTCATCATAATTATTTATTTAGTGGACATTAAATAAACAGGGGTTGAGGAACTCAACTGGGTAATTTGAACATCCACTATATATAAAAGAGAGTATTTTTTTAATGTATAATTTACAGTGAGATTTCCAAAGACTTTATATCCTCTATCACTATCTAGAGATAGATACTCTCAATTTAGAAATTTAGATCGAGTTCATCTCTATGCATCGAAGGCACCTCGATGCGGTGATCGTCGAGACATCGAAAGATTCATCAGATTTCCGCGCTAACACACAAAATTTAATAAATGATTGTTGGTGATGATTTTTAGTTGATCATGACTTCAGATCTGAAAATGTATGTTTTTTAGTTTTATTTTATGTTCTATTTTTTACGTGAGATCCTTGAACCATACCGAGACTCGGATCGTTGAAGATGACAAGTCTCATCATCCCGACGATGAAATTTTTAAAATCCTCAGCCCACCGGCTTCTGCTAAGTTCCCTAGTACCTTTAAGAGCGGGTTATACCCAATCCCATACAATAATGATTATAGGGATTTCAACTGGATTTCTTTTACTATACCATGTGCATATGGTTGTGGTTTCCATGGTTATAAAAAATGCTCAAAGATATTTCAACATGGAATCAAAGCAATGGTTTACCTTGGTTATATGGTTTTTTTTGTGTGGTTGTAAGACATTCTTAGAGTTATTTTAGTATGGAGTCGAAGTAAGTTGTTGAGGTATTTTATTAATTGTTGAATTGATTAATACAACTATTTATCTCTTTATTGAATACACTTCTTATCATACTAGTTTTGTTTAGAAATGGTGGTGTCAACCTACTGAGTTATATTCACACCCTATTCGGACTATCATTTAGAACCCAAGAAGATTACGTGGATGTAGGTTTGGACAAGGCCAAGGGACCTTGATGTTGATTGCTTATTTGATGTTTGAATACAGTTTGTTGATGGGGCCGGTATGGGGTTTGGGACCCAAGACTTTTAATATTTTATTTGAGTCTGCTAGTATTTTCCTTGTATTATTCTATCATTACATTTAGTTAAATTCTAGAACATAATTACATTATTACTTTATTATTTATAGGATATTTCACTTGGTTTTTATTGTTTTATTCCACTATATATTTACTTTGATTATTATTTATGTTTTATTATAAATTTTTCTACTGCTATGACACTTTATACCATGAGGGTATAGTCTCCCCACTATACACTTTACATCCCCGCTGCTAGTCAGCAGCCTCTGGCATACAGGGAAGTGCACTTGAGGTCTCGTAACCAACCCTTTCTGGCTACATGATATAGTTCCAGATTGGGGGATGTTACAAAGTGGTATCAAAGGAGCAGGTTTTCTTTTATTTTTCCTTACAGTTTGGGAAAGGTATAAAGGATGCTAGGATGTGTCAGGACTTGGTAATGAGCTTGTTCATGGGATTATATAACCCATGTATGGGGGAAAATCGGAATACCTCGGGATGGGATTGTTATTTTTGTTGTGTTCTTGATATAGTTGATGTTATTTCACCTTGGGTGATTCACATGTTTTGTGAGGATATTGTTTTATGATGATATTGTTTCTTGATATTGTACTCGTGGACTGGTATGGCATGAGATGAGAATACATGGATTGTAATAGGCACATAGGGATATATCGACATGCATTGTTCAAAATAGGGGAATATTTATTTTTTCATGAGATATATACTTGCATGTTAAACTGTAATAAGAGATATATATTTCACTAGATAAATGAAATGAGTTGTCATGTCATGCTAAAATACTTGTAATCCATGTCTAGATAGACCAAGAGTTAGTGGTTCTCTATTGCAGACACATATTGGGTTAATCAAGAGTTGGTCAGTTCTCTAAGGTGTGTGTTTATCTTTTAGAGAAAATTTCTCCTCAACATCTTCGACTTGAGTTTCAAGAGAGTGTCAATCAGCACGCTCCTAATACAGTTGAACTGAAGTTTCCTATTGTAATTACCCAAAGCTTTATCAATGAAAATTATCTTCTTATAATTATGTCATATAGTATAAATCACATTAAATTACAAAGAACGCAATATAAACTTTATAAATAAAGAATGAATGAAATAATAATTATCTCAATAAGTTAAGGAACTTATACCGATTAAATAGTAACTTGACCTTTAGACTAGTAATGTGACCCTTGTGAATAGTAAACCGGAAAATGGAATAGTAACCTCACCTATGAAAGTATAAATAAAATTTAAGCATCTTATAAATGATAACATGATATAATTATATCATAGTATAAGTAAATAAGTATTAAAAAATATTAATTAAGTTTTGATATTTTTATAGGTCATAAATATTTAATAAAATTTTTTTGATTAATTTAATAATTTAAAATATAATTTATTTTTATAAAATGTATTCATAAATTAATATTTTGTTTTCTTATGGTTTTAAGATAATTTTATGAGACCTTAGTTAATTTTTCAAAGTGTTATAAAATCTGTTGTAATTTTAAAATCTGTATTTTCCAAGTAAATGGTGATTTTAATTAAAATTAAAATTTCTCATATTTATAAAATTATTTTCATAAAATGGAGTTCGTTATAAAATTATACACATCAAAAAATGGTTATGGTTAATATTTTGGTTTTTTCTAAAATACTTGAATTTTTTTGTGAATACTAAAATACGGTAATTTACGATAAATGCTAAATGCAAGAATTTTGGAGTCATAGATGATGTATGAATAACATAATCCCAAAATCTCATAATATACTTCATTATTTTATTATATTTTATAATAATTCTCAAAATATTCATATTCTTGAGTTAAAATAATAAACTAATGAATAGAATAATGAGAAAACACCCCTCCTCCTCTGCTATAAATACCGTCTCTCACCACCTCTTATCCTCACACCTATTAAGACTTTATAATTATAAAAATTCTTCCCAATACTCTTCAAAAGACCCTCCCCAACATACAATATCTTTTGTTCTTAACAAAATACCAAAACCAATCCCCTGTGGTGGTTCTCAAGAAGAAGGAATCAAGAGGTAAAACCCTCTTCCGTTTTCTTTCAATTTCTTTTCAAGTTATTTTTTTCTTATCTTCTCCTCACTCCCCCATGTACAAGTGATATGAAAACTCTAGTAACTTATATATACTGTAATTTTATCCTATTTATGGAATAATTATTCATCAAATCTCTTCTCCTCTCTTTTATTTTAAGAATGAAAACATTGTTTGTGAGGTGCCGATTTACCACCTTTGTGGATGACTTGCTTTCATATTTTTATTACTGACTTCAAGGATGGTAATGAAACTATTTTTATGGTTGAACCAGATTATAATATATGTATTATACCTTATTTAATGTTCTAGAACCATCATATTTATATGATATCAAATAATAGAACAAAACTAGTTTGTTGTGATGGAAAAACTGCTAAAATTATTCTAAACAATTATCATTAACATATTATCTAATGATTCATCCTCACCCAAAATAACTAAATGACTTATATGATCATTTAATATTATGTATGTTCCTTAATAACTTATAACTTCAACTTTGTAAAACCATTCTCATCTTCCATGATTATCCGTACATGTATATAAGTAAACTGATCATTGCCTGAATGGCCTGAAGGCCTTCTTTTTATTTTATTATAGATAATCCCCCTTTTAAGGGTTAAAGGGGAACCCTTACATGACCCTTAGGCCCAAGGAACAAGCCCCAATATGACTCAAAGGCAAATTACATGACCCAAAGGTCCATAGGCATATTATAACCATTACATAACCCATAGGCCCAACCCACTAGAATTGCCCCTCCCCAGCTTCTGCATTATTGATTGCCTAGATCCCAACCTTGAATTTCTGATCATATAGAATTTCCCTGTGAAAATATTCACAGTGTTTGGTCCTGATGGTGGTTATCATACCCTCTCATTCTTCCAAACTGGTTAGCTCTGTTCTGGTGACTGCTACTCTTTTCTCTGATCCTCTTCTGGGGCCTGCTCTATATGAACTAGGCTACTCCATGGTCTCTATGGACCAAAGGCCCTAAGGACCAAAGGCCTTTGATGACCTAAAGGCCATGAGACCAATAGGCCCAAACTGATGGCCTGAAGTCCCAAATCAGGAGAATAGTTCTGGCTGTTATAGTATCAAACAGTACCTACTACAGTAGATGCTACAACACCGCTATAGTAACCTAGAAATTTTCTTCCACCCAGTTTTGAACCCGGGTCTCTTGGATGCCAAGAAGGATCCCTTACCACTCGAGTATGGGATCATTTTTAAGTAAACCGATCATTAAAACTAAGAAAACAGGCACTCTCAAATGATGAAATTGAACACTATAACTCATTAAAAAGGCCATAAATGAACTTAATAAAATTTTAATAAATAAATTACATGTATAAAAGGTTCTAGACTTATTAATTAATTAATTTAATTTGATTATTCATGGAATTAAGATCAAGTGCAAAACCATTTCAGACATAAGGTAAGGGATTCTACCCGAACCTCCATTTTTTATTCGAGTTACGCTTTATCCCTCTTTAACCTAATGTAACTCTTATTTATTTTTATATAATTACTACAAATTCTGTGTATATGTTCCAAAAACATGTATCGAGATCATTTCATCCTTCTTTTTGGGGGATATAAATGTTTTAATAAGGTTTGATTATTATTTCTTTCTAAAAAGAAAGTCGATTAAAGGGAACTTCTTGATTTCTTACTCATTTTATAGTGTTCACCATAATCTATTTTAATCCACTATTATTTTTATAAAATCACTCATTTTATTATGAAAACTTTCTTACTTTACTTTTTGTTTTATATGAAATATTATTCCCTTTTCTACTTTAAATTTTCTTTAATATTTTCAATAAACTACACTAAAATGTTTTATTTCTAAAGTTTCTTAAACACTATTTTCATATGATTTCACTTAGGTTTGATATCCCTCGTCATTATTTATTCCTATTTTACCTTATTAATTTCCATATATGATTTAAATCCATTATTTCATGGACACCATTATGATATTCCTTTTTAATAATCCTTTTGACATGATTATGATACCCAATTCTTTACATGGGTAAACCTTATTTTTGATTGCTTATGTATGATTTATTATGTGGAAAACATATTCATATACATGTTATGATGGGTGTGCCTAGATATCACTCTGATGTATTGGGTAATTTTTAGTCTCATAAGACGTCATGTGCAACGGTCTTGGTGGTTAGCCTTGACTTGTGCTCCATGTGCAACGGTCTTGGTGGTTAGCCTTGACTCGTGATCCTCTATATGAAATAAGCCTTGACTAAAACTAAAGTCATGATTTATGTTGATTCCACATTACTATTATTCCATGATTATATGATCTCATGTTCTATATGTTATGATTCCTTATGTTTATTCATGTTTCATTCCTTTTATGTCATCATTTTATGCCTTCTAACCCATGTGCTATGTTTTATTCCTATGTTTATTTCCTTAATGAGATTTTTAACTCACCCCTTTTGTTCCTATATTCCTTTGGTTATCCTATGTAGTTATAGGAGATCAATGGAATTTAGTATCTCATTATAAATATTAAATAAAATATGTTCTTATTTTTGAATCATGGTGTTTAATTATGTACCTAATCTCCAAGACACTAGACTTTATGATCCTTAGCTTGTAATTTGATGTTTAATTATGTATAAAATCATGTAATGATATGTGTAAAAGGATAGAGTAGTTATATTTGGTATTATAGGATGGTATAATTATTTTTTGAGACTAGTAATAGATTACTTTAGTAAGAACCCTAGGGATAAGAATAAGTATGAGAAAACATCGCTAAATTTTAGTAAGTATATAGTAGTTGGTTTATCAAAAAAATACATCTATGTCTGGATACTACAAGTGGACGCAGTTCTATAATAGATGTTACTATGAGTAACAACTTCGATAAAGTATTTTGGGCCTGACTTAGGGTAACTTGGTACATGACAATGGGCCTTACTGCGCACCTAGTTTGACACTCCTTGGGAATATGATTTGGTAAATTCATAAGTTCATTACAAATAACTATTAAAAGAAAAAATACTCATAAGAATATATTTTAGTAAACAGATCAGGGATAACCTAGATTGAAACCTATGGAATCATAAGTTAGGATATACTTTTCCTTTGCAAGTTTATCCCTTTATGTTCAAAGTTTCCTTTTATTATGCTTATTAGTTAAGTATTCAAGCCCCCTAAATGTTATTTATTTTTCTTAGTTAATGGTTGGGAATATAAGAACATGTGCCAACAATAAATATGATAGGAAATGTGATTATTTCCCTAATTATAAGTCAAATATTATGGGAATGTGTAACACCCCAAGATTTTATGGTACATTTTCATTAACAAAATATATATTTAATAGCTTGTGTTGCACGCAACACTGAGTTCAAACACACTGCGATATATTATAACCTAGATATTAAAATATAAAGAGTGGATATTATTAAATAAATTATATACAATATAATTTTTAATATTCATTTTTTGTGTTTTCTAGATATGATATATGAACAATCTAATAAAATAAGTATTTTTCAAAAACATAGTTTTATCTCTTTTTGATGGCGCACCCATTTTAAATATATTTTTTGACAAATTTATAAGTTATATTTGAATAAATAATTTCTTTATTTGGAATTGGTACATAAAAATTTAATTTGGTTTAATTTTTGGTATTTTTTCGATAAATTTCATATTTTAGTGACTAGTGAAAAATACTACATTTTAATTCAAAACTACTTTTTAGTCTAATTTATTTATATTGTTAGATTATCCTTTTAATTTATTTTAAAGTATAATTAGATTATTTATTATCAATAAAACCAATATATTTAATTTTAATTAATTTCAAATTCAAATTAGATATAAAAACATTTCAAACTTTTGAACATTTCACTTTAAAAACCTTCTTTTTCGTTTTGTCTGCAGAATTAATTTTAAATATAATTTTCCCAATTTTGTGAATTTAATTAGGTAAAATTGATTATATATTTGTAATAATAAGGTCCAAATTAGGTTATAAGTTCAATTTCATTTTTAGTTATAAAAAAGTCACCATGGTAAAAAAACATTATTTATCGTTGTATAGGTAAAATTGTGACAAGGGTTAAAGTTAAAAGGTAAAATCTTAACATTCCAAAAAATGATAATATTTAATGGTTTTTTGATATGTGTATTGACCCTAACCAGAATAAACAACATTAATTTAAATTATAATTCTTTTAAATTAATGTCACCTCAATGTGGTTGGCTTTAAATATAAAATAATCAATAATTTAATCACTTAAACCCACCTCTCCTCAAGTATAAATACCACCCCTCATCTCTCAATTTCGACCCACAAAGCCTTGAATATCCTAAAATATCATAAAAAATATATCCTCCTCACTCTCCCCACATATAAGTAATTCTTATCTTACCAAAATACCAAATCCAAGGTCCTCAAAGGTCTTTTAAGGAGGTGATTTTCAAGAGGTGATTTTCTCAAAGTACCTCTCTTAATTTCTTTTCTTTTTCTAATTTCTCCTAACCTCCTTCATACATCAATTCATGATAAATCCAGAATCATGTATATACTATATTTTTATGTTTATAATGTAATATTTCATATCAATGTCATTTATCACCTCCTCTTATTCAAAGAAACAAAATTGTTTTCCAAGTAATGTTGGTTAATCGACTCCGTGAATATTATTTTTGTTCTTTTTCCATTACCATCTTAATGTCTGGTCTTAAAACTAATTTTATGGTTAAATAATATTTTAATATATACATTATAAACTATTTAATATTATATAAATTTTATATTAAACATACCTTCAAGCTTTCCATATTGTGGATATACGATAACATCATTTGTGGAAGTGTAGACTATCGCCCCCTCAAAGCGATGTGATTCGTTCACGCTGTACATGGAATGTATTAAGGATAATTTTAATAAACATATGTAACATATATGAAATATATATGATACTGTAATTATAATATACATATATATCATTCAATTTCATATATTTTAATACAAAAAATAAATGAAATTAGTGTTCATGTGTATGTACGACCTACCATCTCCATGAACAGTGCATTTCATTTCTTATATACAAACTTTATAGATTATTATAAATACATATTTACTCAATATATAATATAATTAATTCATGGTTTACATTATTAATAATATTAAATCATGATCCAAGTAATATAATAATCAAATAACAATTCAAAACATACTTGAGAAAACTAGGCAATTAACACCCAAAATAGTGAAATAATGAAAGATTGTTAACAAAAAGGTAATAATATATTATAATGAGATGATATAAAATATTATAAACATGATTATGGTTCTATAATAATTCGTTAACACTTTTAAAACCATGATAAAAGAGGTTAAAGTATGATCATCCAAAAGGAATTGTAAGGTAAGGGTTAATTTCACAATCTCATTATTATCCAATATTGTTTATATGTAAGTATCTACTGGGAAATAATTATCATCCATGTCCATGTTTCTTAAAAATTTATTTTAAAATATTATTAATAATCCTAAAAAAAAATTTAAAGTCATTTATACCCATGTTTTACTTTTTTATAAAATGTTTTGAAATGAATCTTTATGCCGTTTTCCAAATGAGGTACTTTATGACCTTTTTTCCAAAATAAGGAAGGAATGTTTTTTTAAATTATATGGTGAAAGAATATATTTTACACCATTATTATTCCTTAACATTTTGAAGTTTCCCTTGAAATATTTAAATTCTATTTTTAAAATAAATTTTTTCTTTTATAATTGTGTGGCTTTTAAATGATTTCAAAGTAAAAAAGGGATGTCTCTCTCAAAGAGTTTTAATGATTTTATTAGATTATTTACATCTATTTCAAAATAATTTGTTGTATTTTATGGTTAATTGAGTATGATTTATTATTATAAAATATTACATATTTTATTGAAGGTTTTATGATATGTTTGACTCTGGATGTATTATTTTTATACCATTCATTGTTTATGGTTAAAGTATTAATATTTTGTATACTAGTTTTAATAAAAATGTTGATGTTATATTTCACCCTTTTCATATGAGGAATTAATTAGACTTAGTAAGTTATGAGTGGGGCTCATATAGCCCCTTGATGCATCATTAGGTCTCATGATATGAAATTAGTTGGCGACAAACCCTTCACATTTTTTTCCAATTAGTTTAACATTGTCGGGAGGATGGATCTTAACATAGATCAGATGGGTTTCTACCCACAGACATAAACTGTCATGAGGATATAAAATATCTATCTTGAGGATATATCTTGATATCTAAAATGTTCGACATTATACATTCCCTCATTATGATATTATTTATTAATATTATTTGTGACTATTTGACTGGTATAATATCCATGTAAATGTTTAAATTGAATTATTTTGATTTATTCCTGCCATATTATGTTCAAGTTTATGTTTAAAAGTCCTAGGTTTTAGTTTTATACTTTTCTTAAAATTTTATACTTATTTATTAAAGTTTCAGCTATATTATTTACTCGTACTCAGCATCTGATCTCACCCATTTCTTATATTTTATTTTCTTAGGATGCCAAGATGTGTATTATAATTGATATGTAGGGTTAATATAGGAGAATAATGGTATTATCAAAGCATTATCTATGTTGTATTTTATGTTATGAATTGTAATGTAAAGTTCATATATGTAATATATTTTCCAAGACTGCTAAATCGATCATTCCTTTAGGATTTGATTCCTTATAATCATATTAATGTATTAAAATAATACACCGTCTTTGGACTTCTAGGGTCAGGGTATTACAGTTGGTATCAAGGGAAGTTTATCAACAACCTTGGAAATTAGACTTAGAAAAACTTATATTAGGAAACATAACTCTAAGATAAAAATTTAGGATAAGCATATAATAACATCTCAAAGAAACCATATTTATGGTTATGAGGCTAGAAACACATAAATTTTTTAATTTATGTTATGAATTTCACTTGTTGTGGGATTATACATAATTATATGATCAAATATAGTGTATTTTGTTGTTTATAAATGGATACTAGTAGAATGAATGGAAACAATATCAAGGGATTTCCCTCCTATGAAAGATAATGATAGTGGAGTTGGTGATACAACTGGTGTTGAACAACTTATAACCATACTGGGACAACTGACTCATGTTATGAATAATAACCTTACCCATATCGAGCATCCTAATCTATAATGTGGAGGAAAAATATTAGACCACTTTATGAGACAATAATATCCAACATTCAATGTAACTACAAATATATTTATAATTGAATAATGGATAATTTCTTTAGAGAATATATTTCTTGCTTCGGGAAGCAACAAAAGGGAGAAAAATGTCATAGAATTTTATCATCTCTTGGGAGATACGAATCAATGGTGGTCACTAATTAAAAAAAATAGGAGGAAGAAATTGAAATTATGTAATGGAAGGATTTTAAGAAACTTTTCTTTAAAAAATATTTCTCTCATGAACAGAGAGCTGATATAGAGAGGCAATTTCCGAGTCAATGGAAAAAGAAGGATGAGAATGTTATGAAGTATGAGGATAACTTTACAAGGTTATCAAGGCATGAAGTAGACTATATATGTAACACATGGAGTGAGATTAATAGTTTATTTTATGGGTTAAATCCATTTCTACGAAAGGCTTTGGTCTCCCAAAAATTCTATCATATAAATATATAGTCTCATGTGTTATCAAGATAGAGAAATAATTTTCCAATTATTATGACTTTAATTGAAAGAAAGAGAAGAAGAGGATGGTGGAGTAAGTGATGGATAAAGGGAATAAGGGAAAGAAATATTTTCCCAAATGTGATAATTGTGAAAAAAATCACCTTGGAAAGTTCTTAAAAGGATTGGGAGTTTGTTATAAGTTCAGAGAAAAGGGTCACCAGGAAAAAGAATGAAAAGAGAAGAAAGAAAAGACTGATATTCATTGTTTCAACCATAGTGAAATGGGGCACTATGTAAATAAATTTCCTAAGTGTCAAGGAAATTTAGCTCATAAAAATCAAATGGATCAAGGTCTGTCTTATGTTGTTACTACAATTGAAGTGGAATAATTAATGTATTTGTTTTTTTAGATTAAAGAATTATGTTATTATTATTTTGTTTATAAGAATCATGAGTTTTATAAAGATTGTACTACAATACTTCTTCTTTATGAATTTGAAATCTTGCTTGTTGTCATTAAGGTATTGTGGTGATCAAGTTATTCATATTTTTGGTATGTGAAAAAAATATTTGAATTATGTTGTTTGGGGAAAATATGAAGTTAATTTGACTTTGTAAAATTAGTGGCCTTCCAAATAAATTTTTGGACTACGAATTTGGACATATGTATTTTGATGAGTCTTAATGTTGGAATAAATTAAGTTGAACATAAGATATTATTATTTAAGTTTATAAGATTTCTTAAGGTTATTTTTGGAATGTTATAATAATATATAGTTTTAGAAAAAGGAAAAACCAAAGGTCGAGCAACAACCTATCGTGTTTGACAATGCCACGAGATTTGAACCCACAACTGAAGGGAAAAAAAGGGTGGATCACCTACCACTATACTACGTGATTTCCTAGTTAGTATAAAATAGTTTTCTTTGTTTAAACGGTATTTTAGATTAACTATAAGGTCATTTTTAGAACCCAATACATTTAAGATAAATAGAATATTTTTTAATTTTATTATATTTTGGAGAGAAATATGAGTTTTTGGTTGGATGAAACTTTACTTGTCAAGTAAGTATATTTCCTTATGTTCTTATTTTAAATAGTAAATTAATTCCTCAACCAAAAAAATTGAAACAAAAACATTATCATATTTCTTTTCATAATAGGAAATCAACTGTATTTTAACCCATCACTGATTTATGGTTTTGTGATGGTAGACTTTCTGATGACCATGTTCTCTATCACTTTATATTAGAACATGATCATTTTATTTCTCTTCCATGTCCCAGTTTTTACTTTCCACTAATTTTTTTCCCTATTCGAAAGCCTAATTTTATGGTAACCTTCTCATTTCCCTTTTCCTCTTATTAAGAAGAACTTCTATTAACCATATTTATGATGTGGGTTTTCCACAAGGTAATTTTCAAGTATCAAACTTTGATTTATGAAGTGAAATTTAAAATTTAGAGGATTCAATTTTTTAAAGTAGGGTATAATTTAACACCATAAGATTTTACGTTGCATTTTCATTAACAAAATATATATTTAATAGCTTATATTCCACGCAACACTGAGTTCAAATGCACCATGACCTATTATAATATAGCCATTAAAATAGAAATAGTGAATATTATTAACCAATTTATATATAATATAATGTTTAACATCTATTTTTTATGTTTTCTAGATGTGATATATGAATAAATCCAATAAAACAAGTATTTTTCAAAATGCAGTTTTACCGCCTTTTGATGACACACCCAGTTTAAATCTATTTTTTGACACATTTATAAGTTTTATTTTTACAAAATAATTTTATTCTCTGGAATAAGGACATCAAAATTTATTTTGGTTGAATTTTTGAAAAATTTTCGATAAATTTCATATTTTAGTGAATAATGAAAAATACTACATTTTAATTCAAAACTATTTTTCATATAATTTATTTATATTGTTAGATTATTATTTTAATATATTTTAAAGTATTATTATATTATGTTTTTATAAATCAAACCAATATATGTAATTTTAATCAATTTCAAATTGAAATTAGATATAAAAGCATTTCAAAATTTTGAACATTTCACTTTAAAAAACCACTTTTTCATTTTATCAATGGAATTAATTTTAAATATAATTTTCCCAGTTATGTGAATTGAATTGGGTAAAATATATTCCATATTTGGAATCATAAGGTTCAAATTATAATATAAGGTAAATTTTATTTTTTAGTTATAAAAAAGTTACCATGGTAAAAAAAATATTTACCATTGTATAGGTAAAATTCTGACAAGGGTTAAAGTTAAAAGGTAAAAGATTAACATACCCAAAAATTGTAAAATTTAATGGTTGTTTGAGGTTTGTATCAACCCTAAACATCCTAAAAAACATTAATTTAAATTATAATTCATTTAAATTAATTTCACCACAATGTTGTTAGCATTAAATATAAAATAATCGATAATTTAATCACTTGAACCCACCTCTCCTCAAATATAAATACCACCCATCACCTCCCCATTTAGACCCAAAAAGCCTTTTATATCCTCAAATCTCTACCCAAAACTCTCCTCATATCTCTACCCACGTTAAAGTTCTTCTGATCTCACCAAAATACTGAATCCAAGGTCCTCAAGGGTCTTTCAAGGAGGTGATATTCAAGAGTTAATTTTCTCAAAGTACCTCTCTTAATTTCTTATCGTTTTCTACTTTCTCCTCACCTCCTTCATATATCAATGAATGATAACTCCAAAATCATTTATATAATTTATTTTTATGTTTATAATGGAATATATTATATCCATTTCATTTCTCACCTCCTCTTATTCAAATAAACAAAATTGTTGTCCAAGTTATGTCAGTTAATCGACTCCATGAATATTGTTTTTGTTCTTTTTCCATTACCAACTTAATGGATGGTCTTAAAACTATTTTCCTGGTTAAATATTATTTTAATATGTATATTATTACCTATTTAATATTATATAAATTTATATTAAACATACCTTCATGCTTTCCATATTGTGGATATGCGATAACATCATTTGTGGAGGTGTGGACTACAGCCACCTCAAAGCGATGTGATTCGTTCATGCTATACATGGAATGTATTAAGGATAATTTTAATAAAAATATGTAACATATATGAAATAGATATGATACTAGAATTATAATATACATATTAATCATTCACTTTTCAATATTATAATATGACAAATAAATGAAAGTAGTGTTCATGTGTACGTACAGTCTACCATCTCCATGAAAAATGCATTTCATTTATTATCTCCAAACTTTATTGATTATTATAAATATATGTGTACTCAATATATAATATAATTAATTCATGTTTTAAATTATATAGATTATTAAATCATGATCTAATTTATAGAATAAGTAAATAACAAGTCAAAACATACTTGAGAAAACCAGGCAATTAACACTTGAAATAGTGAAATAATGAAAGATTGTTGATAAAAGGGTAATAATATATTATAATAATATGATATAAAATATTATAAACATTATTATAGTTCTATAATAATATAGTAAACTTTTAAAATCATTATACAGGAGGTTAAAGGATGATCATCCAAAAGGAATCGCAAGGTAAGGGTTAATTTTACAATATCTTTATTATCTAACATTATTTATACGTAAGTACCTAGTTGGGAAATCTATATCATTCATGTCATGTTTCTTAAAAATTTATTTCAAATATTATTACTATTCCTAGATAATTTTTTAAAGTCATTTATACCCATGTTTGACTTTTTATGAAACGTTTTGAAGTAAATCTTTCTATCATTTTCCAAACGAGGTACTTTATGACCTTTTTGAAAAATTAAGGTAAGAATATTTTTTTGAACATGAGCATCAGCCCAGTTGGTGAGAACTCCTTAATTGTATCCAAGCGACCTGGGATCAAATCTAGGTGGAGGCATATTTTTTGGTACTGTATCAGCACTGTAGCAGATATTATAGTGACTGTAGCAGTACTATAGCAGGTACTATTTGGCACTGTAGCAGTCGGGAATATTCCCCTGTTTGGGCCTTCAGGCCACTGATTTGGTCCCTGAGTCCTTTAAGGACTTCTTTATACCTAATACTTCAGGTCAGTAAGGATTTCAAGCCACCTCAAGGCCTTCGGGCCACCTTAAGTGTAGATGCAAACCAGACAACCTACAAGTAACAAGCTCCAGAAGGAGGATGAGCAAGGAGCTTTCATCGTATCAGAAGTTAAAAAGATGACAAGAATGAGAGGTTATGTCACCTATCATCAGGATAAGCTTGTGAAAGCATGGGAAAGCCTAGTTGAACATCCATGTGAAGGTGTAGAGCTGATTTCATGATGAAGATGCTGGGGAGGAGCAGTTCCAAGTAGTTAGTATGTGCTGTATGTAATGTTTAAAGCCTACAGATAATGAATTCCTCTAAGGCCAATGGTTCATGTAATACTTATGCCTACGGGCCTTGTAAGGGTTCCACCTCACCCCTTGAAAGGTGTATTATCAAAAATCAATAAAAAATGAAGGCATTCGGGCCATTTAAGGAGGAAGGAAAGAATGTTTTTTTAACTCATACGGCATAAGAGGCTATTTTTAACCGTTATGGTGCCTTAAAATTTTGAATCTTACAAGGTTATTTTCAAAAGAAATGTTTTCTTTTATAATTTTGGGACTTAAATTATTTAAAAGTAAAAAATGGATATCTCTCTCAAAGAGTTTTAATGATTTTATTAGATTATTTTCATCTATGTCAACATCCTTTGTTGGATTTTATGGTTAATTGATGTTGATTTATTATGATACAATCTTCCATATTTTATTGAAGGTTTTATGATATGTTAAACTATGTATGTGATATTTTTATACCATTAATGGTTTATGGTTAAAGTATCAACATTTATTATGTTATTTTTAATACAAATGTTTATGTTATGTTTCACCCTTTTCATATGAGAAATTCATTGGACTTAGTAAGTGACAGGAAGGTCCCTCTATAGCCCCTTTATGCATCGGTAGGTCTCATGAGATGAAATTAGTTGATGATAAACCCTTCAAATTTATTTTCTAATCATTTTAACATTGTTAGGAGGATAGATATTAACATAGATCAGATGGGTTTCTACCCACAGACTTAAACTGTCATGAGGATAGACATTAGCTATCTTGAGGATATATCTTGATAGTGAAGACATCCAACATTATGAATTCCCTAATTATAATATTATTTATTGATATTAAATTGGATTATTTGACTAGTAGAATATATATGTGAATGTTTAAATGGAATTATTTTGATTTATTATTTCCATATTATGTTTAAGTTTATATTTAAAAGGCATGTGTTTCAGTTTTATACTTAAAATTTTATGCTAATTTATTAAAGTTTCAGTTGTATTATTTACTCTTACCGAGCATCTGAGCTCACCCTTTTCTTATGTTTTATTTTTCTGTGATGTCAAGATGTGTATTATGATTAATATGAAGGGATAATCTAGTAGAATAATTGAATTATCAAATAATTATCTATTTTGTATTTTATGTTATGAATTGTAATGTAAAGTTCATGTATGTTATCTATTTTCCAAGAATACTAAATTGATCAGTCCTTCAGGATTTGATTCCTTGTAATAATTAAATTGTATTAAAATAATGCACCAACTTTGTGCTTTTGGGTTCAGGGCATTACATAATAGGTGATCAAAACTTTATGACAATATTTGATTAGCTAGATCAAGTTATGAATAATAACTTCAAATTGTGTAGAACACCCTCCTTCTCTAATGAAATATAAAGTTTTTGTCAAATCTATCATGAAAAAAATTTCTCCCATGTTTTGTGGATCTTATGATCCCCTCCTCATGAAATAGTGGATGAACTCCATTGAAAATATATTCTCTATACTCCGGTGCTCAGAAGAAGAGAAATTTGTGTTAGCAGTCTATTGTTTTGATGGGGAACCTAATCAGTGGTGGACACTGATCAATAATATGAAGTCCAAGGATTAAATTAATTCCATGAATTGGGAGGAATTCAAGAAAATATTGGTCACTAAATATTTTTCCCAAACCCTCCATCTTAAGATGGAAAGAGAGTTAATCAGACTTAAGCATGAGGAATATGATTTTATCAGGGTGTATGAATCAAAATTTACAAGGCTTGCAACATACATATTCAGCTTTGTCATAAACACCAAAATCAAGGTGAATCACTTCTTTAGAAAACTAAATCTGAGTCTAGGAAAAGTGTAGGTGATTCAAGACTTCAATAGTTATGAGGAGATTGTTCGTTATACCCTCAAGGTTGAAATGGAGATCGGAGAATCTCAGTCATCTCGTGGGTCTGATGAAAAAAAAATTGGAAAATGGAGTCTAATATGGGTGGATCAGCAAATAAATCCCATGATGGAAAGAAGACTAAATATCAAACATGTTAAAATTGTTGGGAGAATAATCATAGGAACTACCTAAAGGGAACCATGAAATGCTTCAAATGTTGAAGAATGGGGCATCTGGATAAGAACTACTGAAGGGATATGAAGAATTCCACTATTATAGAAGAAGAAATGAAGGTTCAGATCAACACTTAGCCTGTAGTGTAGTGTTTTAACTGCAAGGAATATGGGAATTTTGAGAACCAATGGCCTAATTTTGGGGTTGTCGTAAGCAATCAACAAAAACCTCCAAGATATAAAGGAATAACATATGCTATCACTACTACTAATGTGGAACCTGACAATGATGTGGTGATAGGTACGCTGGTTATTCATTCAAAAATAGATAATATACTATTTGATTCTGTTTCTACACATTCTTTTATATCTCTTAAGTTTAGTCTAACTATTGAAACACCACCTCAAAATTTGGAGGTTGAGTTATCTATGACAACAGAAAATTGGAAAATTATTACATCCAAAGTACATAAATCCTCCCCAATTAATGTTTGTGGACTGAACCTCCTACAAAATCTTTTCATACTCTATTTGGTAGAGTTTGTTGCTATATTGGTCATGGTTTGGATATCTTTATACAAATATAACATCAACGGTCGGGAAAGGTATATCACTATTCACATCCTGAAGCATCCTCCAATTCTTTAAAAGTGTAAGGAGGAAGATGAATCTCCTTTTGAATCATCATCTCAAGTGTGGATAATATTTCCTTATGATCAAACATATCTCACTCAAATAATTGAGAAAAAAGAGACAATCATTCTCAAATACATGACCATTATGAGGGATTACACTGATGTATTCCCTAAAGAATTGCCCAGTCTTCCTTCTAACCAAGAGGTTGAGTTCTCAATTTAACTTATTTCTAGATTTCTACATATATCAAAGATACCTTATAGAATGTCCACCATTGAGCTAGAAGAACTAAAGAAGAAGTTACTGGAGAATATGGAAAAGGGTCTTATACACCCAAGTGCTTCACTATGGGATGCACCGGTCCCCTTTATCAAGAAGAAGGATGGATAAATGCTTCTTTGAATTTATTATTGTGAACTTAATAAAATCAAGATAAAGAACAAGTATCCCTTGCCACAAATATGTTACTTGTTTGGTTAGCTACATGGGGTTAGTTATTTTCCTAAGGTGGACCTTTAGTTAGGATATCATCAATTAAATGTGAGGAAGGAAGATATTACCAAGACTGCCTTTAGAATGAGGTATAGACACTATGATTTTATAGTGATGTCTTTTGGACTAACTAATGCTCCAGAAATATTCATGTAATTGATTAATATAGTCTTTGAAGATTACCTCAAAAAAATGGTAGTCTTTATTGATGATATTATGATATACTCAAAGAGTAAGGATGAACATGAGTAGCATTTGAATACTATGTTAAATACTTTTTTAAGGGAGAAACTATATGAAAAGTACAGTAAATGTGAGTTTTATATGGAGGAAGTATCATTCTTAGGGCATGTTATAACCAGCAAAGAAATATTTTTGGATTTTTCCAATACAAAGGAAATCGAAGAGTGACCCAGGACAATATCTATAACAAATATCTTTAAATTTCTTGGTCTAGCTGGGTATTATCGACAATTTTTGAAGAAATTATCATTATTATAAAACCCAATAACCAAGATAACACATAAGGGAGTGAAGTTTTATGTACTCAAGAGTATGAGGAATGCTTTAAGGTACTTAAAAAAGGATTATCACTACGCTAGTACTCACACTCCTGAAAAGTGAAGAACTCTTTGTGGTGTACAGCGATGCTTCAAAAAAGGGATTAGGTTGTGTGATGATGAAAAAGGATAAAGTGATAGCTTACACCTCAAGTTAGTTGAAAATTCATGAGAAAAACTATCCCACACATGATCTATAGTTTTCAGTTGTGATCTTTGCATTGAAAATATAGCGGAATTATCTCTATGGGGAGAAGTGTGAGATATATATTAATAAAAAGAGTCTCAAATATATATTCACATAGAAGGAGCTTAATATGTTCTGGTGAATATGGTTAGAGCTCATCAAGAATTATGACTCCTCAATCCACTACTATCCTGGTAAAGAAAATAAGGTAGCGTATTCTATAAGTATAAAGGATCCTACATCTTTATCAATGATGAAAATTGAGAAGGATCTGATCTTATTAGACCTACAAAGTATGTACATGGGAACCGTTAAGAAACATCATCAATCCTTTTCTCAAATGATTTCTCAACCATCCCTTATGAAGAAAATAAATGATTCTCAAAGAAATGATGTGGAAATTAAAAAAAGGTTGGAAGCTATCAGAAATGAGAAATCCTCAGAGTTCCAAATGGATGAGTAAAGAGTCATGATATTTGGGTCAGAATTATGTGTACCATATAATCTAGAGATAAAGAATGAGATTTTAAATGACACACATATCTCAAACTTATCTATTCACCCAGGGGAAACAAAGATGTATTGAGATCTTCGAGAAAAATTTTAGTGGGACAATATGAAAAGGGATATTTTTGAATATAAATTAAAGTTCCTAGTATGTCAGAAAATGAAGGTTTAAAGGAAAAAATCTAAAGGGTCAATGAAACCATTATCCATACTAAAATGGAAATGGGAAAACATCACAATGGACTTTGTCACTGGACTTCCAAAGACATCTAGAGGGAACAATTATATATAGTTCATTGTGGATTGTCTTACAATGACATCTCACTTTATTGCAATTCGATATGACTTATCGTTGGAACAACTTGTGGTAAGGTTGTATGGATTACCACTATCAATTATATCTGATTGAGATCTTAGATTTGCCTCCAAGTTCTAGAAAAGTCTCCAACATTCTATGAACATCGAGTTGAACTTCAATTAGGCTTATCATCCTCAAACTAATAGATAATCTGAGAGGACTATTCATACACTAGAAGACATGTTAAGAAAATTTTCTATGAACTTAAAAGGATGGTGGGACCAACATCTACCTTTGGTTGAGTTCTCTTACAAAAATATTTTTCACTTGAGTATCCAAATGTCTCCATATGAAACCCTTTATGGGAAAAGGTGCATAACATTTGCATGTTGGGATGAAGTCAGTGAGCATAAGCTGTTAGGACCTGAAATGGTCGAAGAAATGGTTGAAAAGGTGAAAACCATTCAGCATCACATCAAGGAATCCCAAAGTTGATAGAAGAGTTATGAAGAAAATAGTCGATGGGACCTCGAGTTTAAAGTCAGAGACATGGTATTACTCCACATATCTCTATAGAAGAGGATCATGAGATTTGGGGAGAAATAAAATTTGAGTCCCAAGTACATCAGTCCCTTAAAGATCCTTGATTGTGTCAGAGTTGTGGTATATTAACTAACAATTTCACCAACCATTTCTCAAGTACACAATATATTCCACATATACATCTTGAGGAAGTACATACTATATCCATCACATGTATTGAATTCAAAGGTGGTATGGTTGGAGAATGATCTCTCTTAAGAGGAGCAGCTAGTGAAGATCTTGGATCATAGAGACAAAGTTCTACACAACAAGAAGACTCATCTGGTTAAAGTACTTATCTGGAACCATAAGTATGAAGAGGAAACATGAAAACTAGAGAGATCAAAGACAACCAAACTAATTCATAACAATTCCTAAAAACCAATACAACCAAACCATACCAAACCAAAATTAGAGCACTAAGTATAAGGCTATAAAAGAGACCCAAATTTAACCAAGGCACCCTTCACTACTCCACAACAAACTCCATGCTCCAAACACCACCAAACCACCCAAGCATCATGAAGAACCGCTAGAACAATGAGATTCGTTACTCTTACCTGTGTCCCAGAATACAACATCTTCAAAAGAACCAAAGTTCCAAAGCAAGGGTGAGTAATAATACTCATTAGTATTTCCCCAAATGACTTCCCTACACACGCCACTAGGATAAAACCATTATCCCAATTATATAAAACAATTTATATAAAACAAAAAATAGTTCAGCAGTTACTGATAAGACAAACACACCCTTACCAAGCCATATCAAGCAAGGGAAATCCACAATTATTCCATAATACATATCACCATCACACATTAGCACGACCAATTTCCATATTGCATAGAAACACACAACAAGGCAAACAATTATGGTGGAACTTCCCATCCAAACCCATTTATTACTTTTCCAAACTAGTGGTACTTCCTGACCAATTATCCATAATGGTGGCCCTTTCATCCACTATCCATATCCTTTTATAGTGAGACTTCTCACCCAATTAAACAAAATCAACACAAGACATAATACTTAACCAACCAAAATCATAAAACACTGAGGTCATTCATTAGGCACACAACCATTTCCAACACATTCCAATCACATCAATAAATCATCCATTTATTTAAAACATCCTTTAACTATGTTCCATGACAAAAAACATGTCAATAAACCATATTTTTATTAAAAACCATTTTCCCAAACAATTTTCAAAAACCAAAACAAGCAATGAATTTTAAAATCTACATTTTAAAATCACACAACAAGCCCCTTTTTGCAACAATATCCCATTTCACCCAAAATCCCCAAATCATTACCCAATGGGTTTCCACCAAGATTTTCACATCATATCACAATTAATTTCAAGAAAAAAAATTAATCAAAAACAAGGTATTAAGCTCTAACTAATTGTAATTTATATATAAGCCACCTAACTTTAGGAATCTGGTGAAATCAACCCACAAGAAACAGCACTACCAATCTAGACAAACACTCCACCAAAACCACTCTAGATCTCCTTCCCTGTCATCAACAAGCCCTAAAATAATCACCTAATGAAACAACAACCCTATATATACATGAAACATATTTATATATAGAAAACCAATAGAGGGAAGAGAGAATATCTAGAGGAAACCACAAAGAAACCAAAAGAGAAGACTTACCTGAGATGAACTGCTTTCAAACCACCTTGAAACCCCTTCAAATACCTTCTAAAATGAGTGAGAGAGAACCCCTATCCCTTGAGAAGAAGAAATACCACATAGGGTTTTTATGGGAGAATAAATGGATGAGTTAGGGAAAATTATGACTAACCCCATTTAAAAAAACCATTTTTAATGGGCTGCACGGACGGTTTGAAAAACCGTATTCTAATTGTGAATATCCCACTATCCGAATAGTGGCATATCTCATGGTTACTTGGGATTCTCACACGGTTTCCCCTAACCATGATCAAACCATACAGGCTTAAAAAGGCCTCCAAAAATTTCCAAAACCATTCCAAACTCTCCTAAACATTACCCAACCACTCCATATACATAAAAATGTATAAAAAAGGTTACATACCTCAAACTGAGGGTTCTACATTACAAGATGGAAGATCGAGTTGGAACTAAAATTTCTACTAGGAGTATTTCATTGTAGTGTGGTCTTGTATGTTGCATCATAAAGATCTTTCTAGAAGAGTGGGTCTTATTGTAGTATAGTATTTCATGCCGTGAGGATTTTGATTGTGGAATGGTTCTTGTGTTTCAGTGACAAAGGATATTATGGTACAACTATTCTCATTTTATTATAGACCTCTTATTGGTTGGTTCCTTAGGATTTCCCTACCTTAGTGTTGTTGTATTGTGGTTACCTTCATTGTGTTATGGTTTGGTTTTAGGTTTGTTAGGTTTGAAGGAAGAGGAAAAATATCACACCGTGATCCTTGAGGTTTTAGTGTTGAGGCATGGTACCATAGTGTTTCATTAGTTCCTTTATTAAATTCTTCAAATTTCTGGTAGTTTTACTCTCAAGGTTCATGAGATATCATGTTATTGTTTTTGGATTGGAGTTGCATTACAACATGATGACCCATATCACACTATGATTCTTTATTTTTTTTAGTGATTATAAATTCATTCTTAATCTCAAATTATATTTTATTTCCCTATCTTCCTTAAAACCCTAGGTGGTTAGTGGTGTGTCATTCGATATTTTAGTAATTATTTGATCAGTTTAATTCCTTGAATCTTAGAGGTTAACCTCTTCATAATCCAATGTGATTTTTTTCTTCTTCTTCTTTCAATTATTATTCCTTATTCTTGAGACATTTTTTGATAGTGTTTTGGATTCAGGTTTATTAGACTTTCATCATGGTTTTGATGGAGCCTAATATTTTATAGGTTGTTAAGGATATTCCTTTGGTGTTATTGATGATTTGTTCATATTCTTCATGTTTTCTCATGGAAATTATTGAATCTTTGATTGAGGTACAATATTGAAGACTTATATTCATTTATTTATGTCAAATTATAGATTTATCATGATTATATTTCCATTTTATGGAGATTATAGAATAAATTAATCAATAGAATCTATCAGATTAATGAAATTGTAGTGTAAATAGGTGAATTCCATGATCTCTACATTAATTTTTTTTATTAGCATATATTGATGATTCTTTATTGATTTTATTGTTGTATAGAGACCTTGTTTAATTCTTCTAACATGTTTGAATCCCATATAATAAAAAAGTATCAATTAAAATATGGTAAATAATTACTTTCATGGAAATATAAAATTATGTCAATTTTTTTATTCTTTTTGTGTTAACTAAAATAAAAGAATGACTAACAAAAATTTATTTGGTGTGAATCATTGTTTTGTATTATTTTTTTTGTTATTGTATGCAGGGTCTTATTGGTGTGATTATAGCCATATTAATTAGGTGTTATAGTTGGTTGGGAATACGATATGTGGATGCTGTTGTAAATGTGGTTGTTAGGCTAATGTGTAATTTTTGTGGTAATGGTGAAAGTTGGGAGTGGTGATGTGTATCAGTATAGCCGTCTCATAATGGTTGATGTTAGGAAAAGTGTGTGATGTTGTGAAACTAGTGGATTGATATTTTTTCTTTCATTTTGGATTCATGTGTTGGTTATTGGCATGGGTTTTTATAGAATTTTATGTACTTTTGGGAGAGGATAATGTAGTTAGTGACCCATGTCCATGTGAGTTGGGATTTTTTTAGGGGAATTTAAATTTTTATTCTTTGAAGAAAAGTTCATTTTGATGATTGAAATTAAGATTTAGATTTTGTGAGTTTGAACATTTTAAATATGTGTTCTTGGATATGTTTAGAGTATCGTACAGTGTTTCAGGTGACTGGGTGGGTTTCAAAGTGACTATGGGTAGACCTTTAGTGAAATTTCATTATAGGTACACCACCATGAGGAGGACCATTCTATGATGGATCCGATGGTAGAGGGTGAAACACCCATAATAGAGGGAGTGGCATATGGGATGAGTGAGGTACCTATGGGGTGTGCCTGTCAGTAATGAATTGGGTGAAATACCCTTATTGGTTGTGGTGTCTGGGAAGCCCCATCACATTATAGTTCCTAGAGTTTACGTGTTTTTATGGTTGTGGAACTGAGGAGAACCACCTATGGGTAATGACCAAGGTGAAATTCTTGGAATAGAGTAAATTTCACCCTAGCTGAGCATGGAACTTGAATTTTATCCCTTGTATAAAATGGGTAGGTGAAACTCCTTTTTTTGGTGTTTTTTCCTATGGATGTGTGCTTCCTATGTAATACAATGATGAACAAGGGGCTATGGAATAGTGCAAGACATTTTTCTTCCTGATGTGGTTTTAAAAATGGAAGAATGTCCAATTCCCCTCACTGATTTTAAAATACATCTCCCCCTATTTTTCCTTATCCCTATCATGCGTATGGGTTAACCTCACTCTCTCCTCTCTTCTCTACTAACCCCTATAGAAATGGGGTTTATTTGATATAATCTCTTTACAAATTCATGTTGATTTCCTCCTCCATCTTCCTCTTTTGTCTTCTACTTGAATTCTTCACTGATTTTGTTGTCTCCATTCTAGGGTTCATTGAAAATTATATTAGA
The DNA here is from genome assembly GCA_963277665.1 of Viscum album. Taxonomy (NCBI): domain Eukaryota; kingdom Viridiplantae; phylum Streptophyta; class Magnoliopsida; order Santalales; family Viscaceae; genus Viscum; species Viscum album. The sequence goes on along the minus strand of OY728159.1, from coordinate 592,582,493 downwards.
GTATAGTAGAATCATCTCAGTGTGATGGGTATTTTTTGTGTTATGAGTATAATATATATTATGATGATTATCACACATTTTCACACATTGTTTCATTAGAGGTATGTCATCATATGAATTTATTCAAGGTTTTTGATTAAATTAAATTTATTTGTCTATAGAAATAATGTTGCATGTTAGGGATTTTTATCGGTATTGTGTTATGGGTGTTTCATGGATTATCCATGAGTGGTTGGTCACTATTTTGGTATTATGTGGTTTCCTAATGAGTTTTAGGTAATTATTCCTAATTTATTTAAATTGAATTAAACTACATATTATTATAAAATGAATTGAATAATTAATTATAAACTATTATAATTAACTATTCAGTGTCATGGCTTGATATATGGCCTCATGACGATGGGTGATGGTTGATTGGACTTGGAAAAGCTTTGGTGAGGATGTATGAGGTACTTCAAAGTGTGGTAACTCTCTTATAGAGGTATCTTGTCCTTGAGTGTGCCCCATGGTATTTTAATTTGTTTATATATATACCTTGTGATATGTTTGTTCTCACCACTATGGGTGATCAACCATTTTTATTAAATAAATTATTTAAATTAAATTAAATTCCCATAAATAAATTTAAAAATGTGCCAAGGTCCATGTGGGACCCTCGTGCACTGGCTTGATACTTTGGCCTTCGATAGTTGATTCCTTGATTGTAATTGAATGCCTTGTGATATACAGACCCAGAGAGGTGAGAAAATAAATTAATTAGGTGAACATAGTTTCCATTATTATAGTTTTTGTGGAGACTTCTGAGTAAATAAACGTGATGAGTTAGAGTGATTATCCCTATCAGAAATTTAAGGACCCTTGAGATACCATTATGGACTATAGATATTTGATATGAGAATGTGGTGAGTGTTATTTCCCCTTAGTTTTTGCGTACCTAGTGGGTATGAACTGGGTATATTATGTATAGCTTGGGTGACTGGAATGACCTTGGATGACTTGGATATTTTAATAGGCTTACACTCTCTCTCTAAAGAGTGCCAGTGGAGCTTATCCTTTGAGGCCAGTGAGGCCAAAATGTGATTATGATGATACTGAGGGATGATATAATCTTTATTTAATGGTATTATATTGAGATATATCTTTGAGATAAGGGAACCTATGTGGGTTGTACATGATTTATGTGACCTAGGGGACCCTGGTGGGTGCCATATTTATATGATGATCCCTAATAGGGGGATAGCAGGAATGGGTAGTGATGATTTCAGGTGTTTACTTAGATCCTAAATCAATTATGTGATTTTTTTTATGGAATTGATGACAATTAATTATGCACTTGAGAGGCCATCCATGGATTGTGAGATGAGTTTGAGAAGAAGGATGATTCCATCAAGGTGTGTCCTATAGGATAGTTTGTGTGGGATGCACTACTGAACAATATGTATATAAATAAATTTTATGCCTTGGATGTTATCCTTAGATCTAGAATTTTTTATAGATAGTATGTGACTTTCTTTCTTATCAGGATGTGAATACACCCCTATGTTTCCAAGTGACTTGTTTTCTCAGCAGGGTGAATATACTCCCCTAAGATTGTGAACAACCTTATTTCCCAGAAAGTTGTAGATATTACCCTGAGTTTTTATATGACTTTCTTTCTTAGAAGGGTATAGATACACATTGGAGTTTTCCAGATGATTGGATTCTCTGGTAGAGTACGGATATGCCTATGAGTTTCTATATGACTTTCTTCCCCACCAGGGTTCGGATACTCCCTATAGTTTTTTGGTGATATGTTTTATTAGGTGGGGAGTTTCTTCCCCCCAAGTTCTAGATAAGGGTATATATTTATAGACACTCCATATCTAGACGAATAAAGTATATTCGATCTTGGGTTCCATATTAGAACTCATGGATTGATAGTGTTTATTTATATACACTTATATACATGTTTTATTTATTCAGTTGATCAGGTCACATGAACATACTTTATATTTACTATTAATGTACAGGAACACATTGGTGGATCCCTACTAAGTTTTACTCACACCCTAATCAGGTGGCCATGGAACTTAGGTACCCAAGTAGATCTCCATTGGTCATATGTTCAGGCTGGGTAGAGGACTAGGATTTGATTGTTTAGCTGGAAATATTGGATGGAGTCAAGATATGGATGAGGTATGGGTTGGGGATAACAGTAGTTCCTTGAAAATTTATTTAATTTTTTTATTTATGATCATCCTAGTGGGTGATCATTCATTCAGTGATGGCATGACCATGACCCTATAGAAATTCTTACTTTTTCATTTCATTTGATATAGAATATTGTATTTTATTTCTTCCAAGCACTCTAATTATTTTATATGATGATTTTTGGTTATTGTTGTATTATTGTGAACTATAATATATGGTTATAGGCTCCCCATGGTACCACCTTATACCTCACTACTAGTCAGTAGCCTCTGATGTATGGGGAGGCACACCTGAAGTCCTAGTAGTGAATTCTATGGTTTGGAAACTGCTCAGTGGCCATAGACTGTGGAAGAATTTTATAAATTGGTAATCGAGATTATGTGGATGTCATCATAGAGTTCATCATAGTTTTTTATTTTACTATTTAGGTAGACGATAGGAAAGTGATATAGGATTGTTTTGAGTCTTGTGATAGAATTTGAACTTGTGTGTAATGAACACCTTTTTAAATGGGAAGTCCATATTACCATGGGAATTGGATTGTTGTTCTTGGTTTTGAATTTTATGGTTATATTATTTCAACTCACATGACACACTTGAGTTTTAGGATTTATTATTTATTGATATTTGGATCTTTTCCAGATGGTAGGATAACAGTTTCCATGAATCATATTTTTCATGTAGGATTTACATGACATGTGTATACTTGTATGTGATTGATATCACTAACAATATAGGGTTTGATTGTTTAAAGTTTAAATGAAAACTTATATGGTGTTTTACTACATAACTTATTGGTGGAATTATACTCACCTAACCCGCATTATATTTTCTCTCATTATAGGTCTTAAGAATATTATAGAGTGATTATCCTCAATAAAGACTATACAGTCCCTTTTTAAGGGATGTGTAGTGACCCTTAGTATGAAAAAAAGGCATTTCATTCCTTAATAATGGATCCCTATTGGTCGTGGATTGAAACTTGATGCCTTGGTACTAGTTTCGATAGAAAATATGTTCATTTATTTAAAGTTTCAACACTAACCTATATAGTGTTTTCCCATATAGCTTCTTAGTGGATTTATAATCAACCAAACCATATGATTATGGTTTTTTGAAATAGATTATCTAGTGAGATGTTGTCAAATATGTGTGTGTTTATGTGTGTTTTGTGTGTGTGTGTTGTCGATGATATGGTGATTCTTGAGGGTGTATCCCCATATACGAATGCCTAGTGAGGATTAATCCCCTAGTAAATTGATGACTTGTAATGTGATAGATCATGTGTACATGTTTATGAGAATCCTAGAGATGGTTTCTTATCTTGTGAGTTTCCTTATAATTATGATAAAAGAGTATAGGTGTAGCCCCATGAGTTGTTAACATCTGTTATACTTAACTATGGTCCAAGTGAGAGATCCTAGTGGCCTTGAGTTGCAACTCAGGATATTGTTGAGCTAAGAAATATATGTGAGGGGAACCCAAGATAGAGGTTATCCTGAGTTGCGAGTTCTTTAGAAATAGTAAACATGGGCACATTCTCTATATTATGAGATTAGTTCATATGGGGTGCTTTTAGGTATATGATATAGGCGCATGAGATGCCTTGTAATTTTCATGGATAAATCACCTTGAGTGATAGTGTTTTAGGGTATCAAGGAGTTTTTTTAAGGGAAGGATGTGTTGAGTGCCTGACCCTATTGATTCTAGATATGTTTAGGAGAGTGAGTTGAGATCGTGAAGACACTAATGGTTTTGGAATGATACTTGGGTTGATGGGTGGTTATGAGGTAAACCATAGCTTAGTTAAAATGAACAATTTTAAAGAGTGGTGTTGAGGGTTATCTAGTTTGATGAGTTTGACATATAGGAGGAGCATGGACAACTGATTCATTCGACACATGATTTTATGTTTGATGATGTGTGACTCATGAAAGCATGATTTGCATTGTGTGAGAAGGTGTTATGAGAGTATACACCCATTGGTTTTATATGATATTGTGTTGGTAAACACTAGTTGTGCATAACACCATTGAATTTTGGATCACTTAGCATATTTTTATGATCCAAGTACTAATTTTTTGATGAAATTATTATAGTTGTGATTTCATTGAGCTTGATGAAATGATAATTATCCCTCTATAATGAGAGGTGACATTATATATGGATTGGGGTGTCGTGATGTAGTTTAACCAAGGGGGTGACATCATAAGTATTATTAGGGATGTGTGAGAATAGAATCAGCTAAGGATTAACTTATATATTGGATAAGGAAATCCATATGGTGGGTAGTGCACCATTTTTTCCAGAGGGAGTGGACCTTAATTAATGTTGAAATTTCAGAAGGTTTTGAGGATAACGTTGATATGAGTTGGGAATGGGTATGAATTAATGTTTCATATTGGTGCTCAGGTATATATAGGATATCCACATATAGACATTTTGTATTGTAATGTATGGAGTAGGGTCTAATGAAGAATGGACCCTTATTGGAAAGGTCATGGTATGAGGAGACTGGTCATGGAAAGTCATGATGGAACTAGAATGATGGTGTGTGGGTGAATCTAATTTGTTCTTGTTCCTTGGTTAATACCAAATTTGATATTCAAATGTCATTTTAGATGGATTCTATGCATTGGAATCAAGATTTGGATAATTTTTATGTGATCCAAGGGTGATTTATATTGATGGTGTGATGGTGATCAAGGTGAGATCATGACATCTAACTTTGTTAGTTGAGGATCCAACCATGAAATTACATTGAATTTTGGATTCATATTTTGGTGTGAGTGTTTGAATGATATTGATATTCCTTAGGGAGTTAATACATCGGGATTAGATGATGTGATAGAACATTGGTGGGTGTAGCCAATCATTTTCAATAGTGGTTAGATATAGAAGTAATGACATGGGTTTCGATATATAATTGGGTGTGTTGTGATGGAAACCACTCTAAGTGGGTTGTTAGACTGAGAGAAATGTGTTTTGGTAAGTGATTTTGATGTTGGGGAGCATAATGTCTCAGAATTGGCCTTGGATGAGATGAGTCTTATAGTGGGTAGAGATATAAGCCTCAAGATGAATTAGTTGATGATTCCTTGGTGTCACAGGACAGATAGGTATGAGTATGAACTATCTCAGTGTTTCAATGGTGGTGATAAGAGGAGGATTATTCATTGATTAATATCATGACTTGTGTTTGTAGTTACACATCAAAATTTCATTTGGAATTTGGGGATATAACATGATGAGTCAATCCTGAATTAGAGTCTGAGAAAGGTTAATATTAATAGATAAAGACCACTATATCTTCTTAGTTATAATAAGTTCTATGTTGTGGAGTTTTTAAAGACCCTAATCTGTATGGTTTGATATTTTCTTGGGTAATGTGAATTTTTTTCTCTGGAGTGGAGTTTATTTTGAGCACCATAATTCAAATCAATATTCTGAGAGTTTTAACATCTCAAGGATGTGTTCTTAGACATAGTTATAGGAATGTAGAGTGTTTCAGGTGCTTTAGTGGGCTTCGGAGTTATGACATGTGGATTTTTAGTGAACTTTATTTGTAGGTGAACCACCATAGGAAGGAACACACCATGGTAGACCCTGTGGTGGAGGGTGAAATTCCCATTACAGAGTGTGTGGTTCTTGGGATGGGTATGATGCTTGAGATATATTCTAGTTAGTAATGGATAAGATGAAATTCCCTAGCTTAGTGTTTTATCTTGGTGTAGTGGCTAGGCAAGCCTACCATATCATAGTTACTAGGAGTCAAGAGTTTTGATGGCTATTGAAATGAGGTTAACCACCTTTGGAAAAAAAACAAGGTGAAATTATTTCCCTGTAGGGTATTTCACCCTAGCTAAGTGTGGTGCCTAGGGTTTCTCCCATGTGAGAAATGGGTAGAAGAAACACCCATTCTTCTAGTAATTTTGGCATGAAAGGGTTTGTAGCTTATGTTAAACGGTGAGTTAAAGGGTGTTATGAAATGGTGTAGTCTATTTTTATACCCTATGTGGTTTTAAAAATGGTATAGTTTCCGCTTTAACCTTACTGATTTTAAAACAAATCACCCTTGTTTTTTCCTTATCCCTCATTCATGCATGGTTTGTTTGACCTCTCTCCTCTCTTCTCTCTCAAACCCCCATATAAATGGGGTATATTTGATGTAATATCATGGTCGATTCATGGTTATTTAATCTTCATCCTTCCGCTTTGTTCATCTACTTTGATCTTATTTGATTTGATTATCTATTACTTAGGGATAGTTGAAGGTTCCACCAGAGCGTGGTGGAATCATCCATATATTATGGGGATTATTCATGTGATGGGTAAAGGATATCCCATGATAATGATCACATTTCAATGCATATCATTTCATTGGAGGTATGTCGTAATTTGAATTTATTCAAGGTTTTTATTAAATTAAATTTATTTATTGATTTAAATGATGTCATTTTTTAGGTATTTTTCTTGAGATTATGTTAGGGGTGCACTATGGACCATCCATGAGTGGTTGGTCACCATTTAATTACGGTGAGGTTGACCAATGAGTTTTAGGTGATTATTAATAATTGATTTAAATTGAATTAAATTATAATTCATTATAAAATCAATTGAATAATTAATTATAAATTTTTATAATCAGTCATTTAGAGTCATGGTTTGAGATATGGCCTTGTGATAGTGAACTATGGCTGTTTGGAATTGGATGAGCTTCAATGAGGATGGTCAATATGCTTTAAAGGTTGGTAACTCCATTATTGAGTTAGGTGGTCCTTGACCATTCCCTATAGTATTTTCATTTGTTTATATGTATTCCATGAGATATGTGTCATATATCCACTATGGGAGATAGACTATTTTAATTAAATAAATTATTTAATTTGAATTAAATTCCCATGAATAAATTGAAAAGGTGTCGAGGTCAATAAGGGACCCTCATTCACTAATTTGATTCCTCAATAATCAATGCCCAAGGCCTTGATTATAATTTTGTATATTGTGATACACAATACCAGAGGGGTGTGAACTCAAAATAATTAAATGAACATAATGTCTATTAGTATAGGTGCCTTGGTGATTTTCAAGAAGAGCAACATTATAGGTTAGAGTGTTTATCCCTCATAGGCCTTTAAGGACCCTTGAGATGCCATTATGTCCTATAGATAGTTGAGATGAGAATGGGGTGAGTGTTCCTTCCCCCTTGTCCTCTAAGTAACCAGGTGGGTATGCCATGGGTAGATTATGTATAGGTTGGGTGAGAGGACCTACCTGAGATGACTTGGATATTGAGAATGGATTTATGACATCTATCTAGAGTAATGTCAGCTGGTCTTATCCTATGAGGCTAATGGGACTAAAATGTGATCAAAATGATGCCAAGGAATGATATGACCTCTAAGTGGCAGAATTATCCCAAAATATGTGTTTGAGATAACAGATCCCATGTAGGGTGTGTGTTTTTTATGTGACCTAGGGGGCCAAGTGGGTGACTTAATGATATAATGGCCCCTAAGAGGTGGTGATTGGGAATGGTTAGTGATGATTATAGGTGTTAGATTAGATCTTAAATAGATGATGGGATCCTATTATGGCTATGATTATTATAGGTCATTCACTTGAGAGGATGACCTTAGATTATGAGATGGTTTTAGGACAGAAGAATGACCCCATCCAGATGTGTTATATGGGATTATTTAGGTGAGATGGACTTCCAATCGAGATGTATATAGATACATGGGATACCTTGTCTGTTCTCCTTTGATCCAACCTATGTGCCTACTAATATGTGATTTTATTTATTGAAAGGGTTATTATAGAAACCCTGTATTTTCATACATGGATATTACATCTTTTTAGATGAGTATTCAATACATTTCATAAACACACACCTAGGTACCACAATATTTTAGTGTATTTTTATACTAGATGCACCATATTCTAATTTGGTGAAATATATTCAACATATACCACAAATATCTTCTTTCATAGTACTCCTATTAGGTATATACTACCTAAACTTTTATTTATAACCTGGGGAAGTAAATATCATAAAGGGGGAGATCAGATGCTTATCAAGGGTAAAAATATGATATGTAAGAACTCGTGTCGGAAATGGTTAAATTTTTTAGTGGGAATTTGAATTTTTTTCACTTATGGTGGACAATTTTTTTTGAAATAATAGAATGTTATAAGTATTTGAGCTTCTAAAAGTGGGTTTTTTAGACTTTTTCTAAGTTCTAATGGAATCCATGGGGGTTCTTACAAGCACCATAGGAGGAATGAGCGTTCCGAGCTGTTGAAAACAACCTCAACATGCCATTAAAAACATGAATGGTTTTCATGGGGTGCAGTCTTGGGAAATTCAGGACAAGAAAGGGGAGATGAAGACCCTGAGGAATTCATAATGTAAATCTAGTTCATGTTTTGTATCATGTGGGGCTAGTTTTTTTAAATTTTGAATATGGTATTGTCCCCTTATTTTATTGGTCAAGCAAGGACATGTGTGGGAGGGTCTCATCCAACTCCTCCCTTAGTCTATTCTTCACTAATAATGGAAATATTGGGTGATATTTTATGACATTAGTGGGTAGGATCTTCCTCCCCTCTATTTTTTTGTGTTTTTCCCTTCTTTCATTCTAATTTTTGAAGTTTTTTTCCTAGTTCAAAAATTATGATTTCATTGGAGAATGGTGAAATCACAAAAGAATTGTGAAATCACTAGATTTTTCAGAGGTTCCTTATATCCTAAAAAGAATGGATCCCAAGAGTATTTTATCCTGTGTTCACATGTAAATACATTGTGGTATGACTCCATTTGGATTTTACAAAGGGGTTTTCCCTAAATATATTTTATCAGGTTGTTGAATCGGTGTAATTAATTATGTATTGTGTATAGCCTAAATTTTGTGATGTGTTAGGAGTAGAATGCATCCAGTTACCAATGGTTTTGGCATGGTGGAAGTCCTGATGAGTTGATAAGAGATATACCAAGTTTAAATTTAATTAATTAATTAATTATGAATTTCTATAATTAATTAATTATGGATTCTTGGGTGAGTTGGGAGCTTGGGGCCTTGTGGCGGGTCTGGTTGGACAAGAGGAGGCTAGATGAGCATGGTGGATCTTGTAATATTCTGATGTCACTTAGAGTCAAAATGGAATAGATTTTTTTGAGGTATGTGGTCTCACAAACTTGACTTGTGGAAATTTATTTTATATTATGATGCGTGTGGATACTCTTGAGTTCTATTGAGGATGTTTCCCCTGTTTAATTTAATTGAATAATATTTTTTATTTAATTCAAATGCATGTTGGAATGGTAACTATTAGGGTTCACAACAACCCTTGAGTGCTCTCATGACACATTAGACATCGATGGTCGATGCCAAGACTATGAGACTTTGGGTGGCCTCTAAACCTCTTATGAGGTGAGGTTGGGAATTTTTAGACCCATTTTTGTTAAATGGTTTAATTAATTCAAATGAATTTTTAAATTTAATAAAATATTAGTTGAAGAAGAATGATCATCAAGGGTCATGATAAACCCTTGTGTGCTAGCATGCAGCCTCAGACACTGATAGCATTTTTATAGGTCATAAATATTTAATTACAATTTTGTGATTGATTTAATAATTTAAAATATGATTTATTTTCATAAAATGTATTCATAAATTAATATTGTGTTTTCTTATTATTTTAAGATAATTTTACGAGACCTTAGTTAATTTTTCAAAGTGTTATAAAATCTATTATAATTTTAAAATCTATATTTTCCATGTAAATGATGATTTTAATTAAAATTTAAAATTCTCATGTTTATAAAATTATTTTTATAAAATGGAGTTCATTATTGAGTTCTAAACATTGAAAAATATTTAGGGTGATTTTTTGTGATTTTTCTAAAATACTTGAATTTTTGTAAATAGTAAAATATGGTAATTTATGATAAATGCTAAATACATGAATTGTGGAGTCATAGATGATTTAAGGATAATGTAAGCCCAAAAAATCAAACTATACTTAATTTTTTTATTATATTTGATGATAATTCTCAAACTATTCATAGTCTTGATCCAAAATAATAAACTAATAAATAAAATAATGACAAAATACCCCCCTCCTCCACTATAAATAACACCTCTTATAATCACACATCTCAAGCCTTGATCCTTGTCCAAATTCTTCCCAATAATCTTCCCAAGACCCTCCCCCACATCCAGTATCTTTTTGTCTTAACAAAATACCAAAACCAATCCCCTAAGGAGGTTCTCAAGAAGAAAGGATCGAGAGGTAAAACCATCTTCCGTTTTCTTTCAATTTCTTTTCAAGTTCTTTTCTTTTCCTATCTTATCATCACCCCCACTTGTCCAAGTGGCATGAAAACTCCAATATCTTATATATACTATAATTTTATCATGTTGATGGAATAATTTTTCATAAAATCTCCTCACCTCCCTCTTTAATTTTAAGAATGAAAACATTGTCTGTGAGGTGCCGATTTACCACCTTCGTGGACGACGTGCTTTCATATTTCCATTACCAACTTCAAGGTTGGTCATGAAACCATTTTTATAATTGAACCAGATTATAATATATGTATTATACCTTATTTAATGTTCTCAAACCATCGTATTTATATGATATTAAATAATATAACAAAACTAGTTCGTTATGATCGAAAAACCACTAAAATTGATCTAAATGATTATCATTAATATGTTATCTATTGATTAATCCTCACCCAAAATAACCAAATAACTTATATAATCATTTAATATTATTGATTTTAATTAATAAATTATAACTTTAATTATGAAAAACTATTCTCATCTTACATGATTATTCGTATATGTATATAAGTAAACCGATCATGAAAACTAAGAAAACAAGCACTCCCGAACGATGAAATTAAACACTATAACTCATAAAAAAGACCATAAATGAACTTAATAAAATTATAATAAATGAATTATATATAGAAAAGGTTCTATATTTATTAATTAATGAATTTAATTTTATTATTTAGGACATTAAGATAAAGTGGAGAACCGTTTCAGACATAAGGTAATGGATTCTACCCGAACCTCAATTTTTCCTTCAAGTTACGCTTTCTCTATCTTTAACCTAATGTAAATATTCTTTATTTTTATATAATTCTTATAAATTCTATTTATATGTTCCAAAATCATGTATCCAAATCATTTCATCCTTCTTTGTCAAGAATATATATATTTTAATAAGGTTTGATTCCCATTTCTTCCTGAAAAGAAAGCAGATTAAAGGGAACTTCTCGATTTCTTACCCATTTTCAAGTGTCCTCCATAATCTATTTTAATACATTTTTATTTTTATAAAATGAATAATTTTATTATGAAAACTTTCTTGGTTCACTTCTGGTTTTATATGAAATATTATTCCCTTTTCTTCTTTAAATGCTCTTTAAAATTTTCAAAAAACCGCACTAAAATGTTTTATTTATAAAGTTTCTTAAATACTATTTTTATATGATTTTACCTAGGTTTGATATCCCTCATAATTATATATGCCTATTTTTCATTATTAATTTCCATATATGATTTAAATCCATTCTTTCATGGACACCATTATGAAGTTCCTTTTTGATAATCCTTTTGATATGATTATGATACCTAATTCTTTCCATGGGTAAACCTTATGTTTGATTTCTTATGTATGATTCTTTATGTGGAAAACATATTCATGAACATGTTATGATGGGTGTACCTAGATATCAATCCAATTCATTGGGTAATGTTTAGTCTCATGAGACGTTATGTGTAATGGTCTTGGCGGTTAGTCTTGACTCGTGCTTCATGTGCAACGGTCTTGGTAGTTAGCCTTGACTCATGCTCCTCTATGTGCAATGAATCTTGAATCATGTTAAAGTCATGATTTATGTTTCTGCTACACTACTATTATTCCATGATTATATGATATCATGTTCTATATGTTATGATTCCTTACGTTTATTCATGTTCCATGCCTTTTATGTCATCAAGTTATGCTTTCTAACTCATGTGTTATGTTTTATTCCTAGGTTTATTTCCTTACTAGGATTTTTAGCTCACCCATTTTTTCATGTATTCCCCAGGTTATCCTATGTAGTTATAATATCTCAATGGAAGTTAGGATCTCATTATGAATATTAAATAAAATATGTTCTTATTTTGGAATCATGATGTTTAATTATGTACCTAATCTCCAAGACACTATACTTTATGATCTTTGGCTTTTAATTTGATGTTTAATCATGCTTAAAATCATGTAATGGTATGTGTAAAATTCTAGGGTCTCTATACCTATAGTTCCTAAGGAGAAAATGAATGTTCAGTTTCACGACAACTTACTGAGGGTCATGTGATCCATGGAAAGGGAGATTTTTCATGTAACGACCCGAAATTTTGAATAAATCTTGTTTCCTAATTTTATGTGTTATTTTATTTTATTTTTATACTCAAAAAAATTTTTTCATTTGATAACATGAGTATAATTAAAATGAGACCATTGGGTTTTGACTGGTATATGACCATTGGTCAATATGACCACTGGAAACTAAACGTTTCGATTATTGTCTCTAAATACAAGTAATCTTGGTTACTTAATATAGAAAGAAGATTTGATGGCCTCACCCAGTAGTCTTGGACCGATCGAAGCCCATCTAACAGAACTTGGGAAGTAGGTAGCACCACTGGGCTTTGCTCTGGACCAAACCCAAGCTGAACTTCATCCTGTGAAGCTAGAACGGAATCTCCTTCGTGAGAAGTTCAAACTGATAGAAATTACTACTCGTGCGATGTTGGTCGAGCCTACCTCGGATTCTCTCACCTTAGCACACCTTACACTTAGGTCCTATACTGGTGTGATAAGGGGCTATGTAAGGAGACCGTAACTGCCTTGTGTAACCCTTTGTTTTAAATAAAAATTTTGATTTCTTCTTATGATGAAGTTTATGAATTTTCAAATGTATGGATAAATATAGTATGCATATTTTTGATGAATTTTAGAAAAAGGATATTTTAAAAATGTTTAGGTCAACCTTAAATAATTAAAAATGTTTAATGATTTTCAAAAATTGGTCTTCTACAATTACGTTCAGTACGAAATTTAGAGTCTAATAAGATCAACTTGATTTTTGATGAATAATAAATTATGAATAGTAATTTTATGCTTAGGATTAGTAATGTGACCAAATGGATTAGTAATCTCACTTAATGAAAGTATTAATATAATCTAGGCACCTTGATTAAGTAATGTGATTCAATAAAATGGTTAAATAACGGTTTCATAAATTATTATTCAAGTATTAGTTTTTTGGGTGAATAGTGTTTTTTAATTAAAAATTAAATTAAAATTATTTAGAAAATTATTTTTATAAAATGGATTTCATTTTTGAACTCAGAGCATCGATATTATGTTATGGTAATTTTTGGGGATTTTTCTGAAAAAAATGAATTTTCGGTGAATAGTGTATTTATTTAAAAAATAAATTAAAAATATTTAGAAAATTATTTTTATAAAATGGAGTTCATTTTTGAAATTAGAGCATTGATATTTGGTTAAGGTGAAATTTTGGAATTTTTCTGAGAAAGTTGAATTTTCAGTGAATAGTAAAAATACAGTTTTAGGGTTTTGGTATGTTTAATGACATCATAATTGTGTCATGATGATTTCATGAGATATTTTATGGGTTGGCTGAACAAATGTGATGAATTATTGTATTGGGGGCCCCATGTGGCCTAAATTCATGGGAAATATCTTGGGAGAGCACATGGTTTTGAGAAACCCACTTATGAGGTGTCCCTTGGCCATTAATGCCTTGTCCCCTCACTTTCCCTATAAATACCAAGACATTCTCTCATCCTTTGGACTCCAAAATAATTATCAACAAAGTTATGGTCTTATTTCCTCCCAAGTAGTCCTCCCAAGGTTCCCCCAATCCCTCAAGGTCCAAACCTTTGAGTTTTAAGAGTTACGTTTTAAGGTAAGGGATCTGACCCCTCTCTTTCTTTTCAAGTGATCTCTTTTATGTAGTTTCTTTTATGATCCATGTTATTATATTGGTGGATGTTCTTTTATATTAATTATACTGTCCTTTTTATGATGAGATACCCCCTCTTACTCTCATCATTTCATTTTATGAAAGTTTAAGTGTCTTCGTTAGGCTGCCAAAATTTTTGTAACGGATTCTTTCACCCTTCTCATTTTCAAGTTCTATTTTCTTGTCAAGTCTTTCAAGTTACTTTTTATTATGTTGGGGTATTATCTCTATATATATCATACTGATATTTTATGATCATATGATGAGAGACCCCATTTTATCTCTTTAATTCAGTATTTTTAAGTTTTAAGTGGCGTCGTTAGGCTGCCGAATTTTTAAGGGGATTCTTTCACCCTTCTCAGTCTTTTCAAAGTTCTAATTTCATGTCAAGTCTTTCAAGTTCCTTTTTAATTATGTTTTGGCATGATATCTATATCTATCATACTGAACTCTTATGTTCACATGATGAGAGACCCTATTTGATCTTTTTTGTTGAAGTTTAAGTAACGTCGTTAGGCTGCCGAACTTTCATAAGAGAAATCTAATTTTTGTCTTCCTTACATGTTTTTCATTTAAAATGGTATGTCCTTAAAATTTCATTACCATGTTCATATATCCTTCTTATTCTGTCCCTATACTGTTTTATGGGTCATTTATGAATGTTTGACCCATGTCCCCTCTCTTTTCAATGTTTTCTAAAAACCCGAAGCATAGCCATTATGCTCCAGAATTTTCGTCTCAAAATGCCTCTCTCTTTTCTCAAAATTATTTTATGTTATAAAGTGAATACTCAAAGCTCTTATTTCTATAGGGGTATTTACATATATATAAAAATGTTCTATTTTAAATTCTGGTATTTACATACATGAGACCCGCTCTCCCCTTCCGTGGGTTTAAAGTGACGTAAAGATCATGTCTTTAAAGCAGTTTTTAAAACATTATGATTATGAAATGAAACCCATTTATTTTATGCTATATGGGTTATTTATGAAATTTTTTATGATGATATATGTGGCTCACATGATAATAAAGGAAAATTTAAGGGTGCGCCTTGATAGCGCTCCAATGCATTGGGTAATGATGTAACCACTAGAGATTACAATTTTCACGATATCTTGGTGAATAACCTTGGTAATTTTCAAATGACACCTTGGGGATGGACCTTGGTGATATGTTCATGATTGTCTATGTTAAATGATGTAGCCACATATTCAAGTTATGAAAAAGTTTATTTTTATTATGATATGCCTCATGATTTCTTTCCCATGCCTTAAAGTTTTTTTCATGACCTTATTGAAGTATCTCAAGTTCACATGTAAAATGTTTCTCTTGTTTCCCTTACTGGGCCTTCTGCTCACCCTTTCTTTTGATGTATGTCCCCAGGTTATGAGATGCAGTAATGAACCTAAGATGAATATAAGGAGAAGCCTTTCAAGTGTTTAATAAGAATGTTTTTTTTTCATGTATTAAGTTCCTGGTTTCCAAGACACTAAACCTTAAAGATCCTCAGTTTTTTTTATGTAATGAAAGTTTATGTGACAAAAAGGTGGGATGCTATAGTTGGTATCAAAGGATGGTTTAGTTATTTGTGGAAATTAGGATATGAAAACTTTAGGAATAAGCCTATAGAAAAGTTTATATATAGGAAATCTTCCTGGTATTTTGGTGAGTATTGAGTAATGGGTTGCCAAGAAAATACATCCCTGTCTGGATACGAGCATGTAGAGGTGGCTCTGGCACAGATGTACATAGGGGTAAAACCCAAAAACACTGCTTTGATCTAGACTCAAACGGGAACTGGTACACGACAACGGGCCTTGCTGCATTCTTGGTTACGACACTCCTAGGGGATATGCTTTGGTAAATTCATAAGCTTAGTAGGAACCATTGTTAAAGGAACAAAGATAAAATAAAATAAAGATTCTCATAGGAATATATGATCATGGATAACCTAGATGGGAACCTAGGGGATCACAAGTTAGGGTATACTATTCTTATACAAGTTATCCTTATATGCTTTAAGTTCCTTTTCATGATTATTGGATAAGTATTTAAGCCCCTAATTGTACTTTATTTTCTTAGTTAATGGCGGGAAATTGAAGAACATGTCCCAACAACCAATGTGATAGGAAATGTGATGATTGCTGTATTAATATGACAGATATGATTAGGGGATTAAAAGATGATTATTATTTTGGAAGACGTCCACTATTTTTGGAACCCTATTTGATCGAGGTAAATAGATTACTACAGTATTTTCTTTGAGGAAAAAAGGTTGAATTATATTTTGATGAATCGATGAATTTAAGGTGGAATTATAGTAATTTAGGTTACTTATGGAAATTATTAACCTATCTTGGGTAAAATATGTTTAGGTTAGATACTTTTGTTATAATATGTTAGGAGTGGTTGATGTTGTTTGGATATGAACAATGAAGTTTATTTTGGAAGACTATGTTATCAAATCCCTCTTGTATTTGGGTTTCAATCTTAGTTTGGTTTATTTTAAGGAATTTTAAGGACCGTTATTTATGGAATGGTCTATTATGAACTTTGGGTAGTACCATGTAACTTTGATGATTTAAAAGTAGTTTCCATTCCTATGGGATTATTTCTTTTTGAAGAGTTGTTTTACCTTACCCTTTCTGTTTTTGGGATAATGTTTAAAGATAGATGAAATAGATAGTTAATCTTTTGTAGATTATGTGATTCTCTAGAAGATGATTCTTGTGTTTTGATGAGACCAAGTAGTTTTGAATGCTCATCGTTTGGAGAAAAGATTATTTTTGGGTAGAAACTTATTAAAGGATGAAACTCTATATAAAGGTAGGTATATTTTCTATGTAGTAAATGAATTCCTCAAAATTATGAAAAGGAACGTAAAACAAAAACGTTGTTGGTTTACGTTTCCTACTAGGTAATCAAAGATCGTTTACACACATCATAAGTTTGGGATTTTCTCGTGGTTAAATTTCTCCTAATCATGTTTTCTATCACTCTCCCTCAGAACTTGACCCTTTGTTTTCTCCTCTATGTCCATGTTTTCCTACATGGAATCCTATTGTGGGTTAACTCGGGTGACCTTTGTACTTCCCCTTCTTTCTTTTAAAGTAATAGTTTTACAGACTCCTTTTCCGATGTGGGACTTTAAATGAAATTTCAAAACCCAATTTTAAAAATTGTGGGGACGCAATTTCTTAAGGGGGGAAGATTGTAACGACCCTAAATTTTGAATAAATCTTGTTTCCTAATTTTGTGTGTTATTTTATTTTATTTTTATACTCAACAAAAATGTTTCATTTAATAACATTAGTATAATTAAAATGAGACCGTTGGGTTTTGACTGGCATATGACCATTGGTCAATATGACCACTAGAAACTAAACGTTTCGATTATTGTCTCTAAATACAAGTAATCTTGGTTAATTAATATAGAAAGAAGATTCGATGGCCTCACCCAGTAGTCTTGGACCGATCGAAGCCCATCTAACAAAACCTGGGAAGGAGGTAGCACCACTGGGCTTTGCTCTGGACCAAACCCAAGCCGAACTTCATCGTGTGAAGCTAGAATGGAATCACCTTCGCGAGAAGTTCAAACTGATAGAAATTACTACTCGTGCGATGTTGGTCGAGCCTCCCTCGGATTCTCTCACCTTAGCACACCTTACACTTAGGTCCTATGCTGGTGTGATAAGGGGATATGTAAGGAGACCATAACTGCCTTGTGTAACCATTTGTTTTAAATAAAAATTTTGATTTCTTCTTATGATGAAGTTTATGAATTTTCAAATGTCCGGATAAATATAGTATGCATATTTTTTATGAATTTTAGAAAAAGGATATTTTAAAAATGTTTAGGTCAACCTTAAATAATTAAAAATGTGTAATGATTTTCAAAAAATGTTCTTCTACAATTACGTTCAGTACGAAATTTAGAGTCTAATAAGATTAACTTGATTTTTGATGAATAGTAAATTATGAATAGTGATTTTATGCTTAGGATTAGTAATGTGACCAAATGGATTAGTAATCTCACTTAATGAAAGTATTAATATAATCTAGGCACCTTGATTAAGTAATGTGATTCAATAAAATGGTTAAATAACGGTTTCATAAATTATTATTCAAGTATTAGTTTTTTCAGGTGAATAGTATTTTTTAATTAAAAATTAAATTAAAATTATTTAGAAAATTATTTTTATAAAATGGATTTCATTTTTGAACTCAGAGCATTGATATTATGTTATGGTGATTTTTGGGGATTTTTCTGAAAAAAATGAATTTTCGGTGAATAGTGTATTTATTTAAAAAATAAATTAAAAATATTTAGAAAATTATTTTTATAAAATGGAGTTAATTTTTGAAATTAGAGCATTGATATTTTGTTAAGGTGAAATTTTGGGATTTTTCTGAGAAAGTTGAATTTTCAGTGAATAGTAAAAATACAGTTTTAGGGTTTCGGTATGTTTAATGACATCATAACTGTGTCATGATGATTTCATGAGATATTTTATGGGTTGGACGACCAAAGGTGATGAATTATTGTATTGGGGGCCCCATGTGGCCTAACTTCATGGGAAATATCTTGGGAGAGCACATGGTTTTGAGAAACCCACTTATGAGGTGTCCCTTGTCTATTAATGCCTTGTCCCCTCACTTTCCCTATAAATACCAAGCCATTCTCTCATACTTTGGACTCAAAAATAATTCTAAACAAAGTTATGGTCTCCTTACCTCCCAAGGAGTCCTCCCAAGGTGCCCCCAAGCCCTCAAGGTCCAAACCTTTGAGTTTTAAGAGTTACGTTTTAAGGTAAGGGATCTGACCCCTCTCTTTCTTTTCAAGTGATCTATTTTATGTAATTTCTTTTATGCTCCATGTTCTTATGTTGGTGTATGTTCTTTTATATTCATTATAATTTCCTTATTATTATGAGATACCCCCTCTTACTCTTATCATTTCATTTTATGAAAGTTTAAGTGGCGTCGTTAGGCTGCTGAAATTTTTGCAACTGATTTTTTCACGCTTCTCATTTTCAAGTTCTATTTTCTTGTAAAGTCTTTCAAGTTACTTTTTATTATGTTGAGGTATGATCTCTATATCTATCATACTGTTCTTTTATGATCATATGATGAGATACCCCATTTTATCTCTTCAATTCAGTATTTTTAAGTTTTAAGTGGCGCCGTTAGGCTGCTGAATTTTTAAGGGGATTCTTTCACCCTTCTCATTCTTTTCAAAGTTCTACTTTCATGTAAAGTCTTTCAAGTTCCTTTTTAATTATGTTGTGGAATGATATCTATATCTATCATACTGAACTCTTATGTTAACATGATGAGATACCCTATTTGATCTTTTTTGTTGAAGTTTAAGCAACGCTGTTAGGCTGTCGAACTTTCATAAGAGAAATATAATTTTTGTCTTCCTTCCATGTTTTTCATTTCAAATGGTATGTCCTTAAAATTTCATTACCATGTTCATATATCCTTCTTATTATATCCCTATACTGTTTTATGGGTCATTTATGAATGTTTGACCCATGTCCCCTCTCTTTTCAATGTTTTCTAAAAACCCGAAACATAGCCGTTATGCTGCAGAATTTTCATCTCAAAATGCCTCTCTATTTTCTCAAAATTATTTTATGTTATAAAGTGAATACTCAAAGCTATTATTTCTACAGGGGTATTCACATATATATCAAAATGTTCTATTTTAAATTCTGGGATTTACATACATGAGACCCTCTCTCCCCTTCCATGGGTTTAAAGTGACGTAAAGATCATGTCTTTAAAGCAGTTTTTAAAACGTTATGATTATGAAATGAAACTCATTTATTTTATGCTATATAGGTTATTTATGAAATGTTTGATGATGATATATGTGGATCACATGATAATAAAGGCAAATTTAAGGGTGCACCCTGATAGTGCTCCAATGCATTGGGTAATGATGTAACCACTAGAGATTACAATTTTCACAATATCTTGGTGAATAACCTTGGTAATTTTCAAATGACACCTTGGGGATGGACCTTGGTGATATGTTCATGATTTTCTATGTTAAATGATGTAGCCACATCTTCAAGTTATGAAAATTGTTATTTTTATTATGATATGCCTCATGATTTCTTTCCCATGCATTAAAGTTCTTTTCATGACCTTATTGAAGTATCTCAAGTTCACATGTAAAATATTTCTCTTGTTTCCCTTACTGGGCCTTCTGCTCACCCTTTCTTTTGATTTATGTCCCCAGGTTATGAGATGCAGTAATGAACCTAAGATGAACATAAGGATAAGCCTTTCAAGTGTTTAAGAAGAATGTTTTTTTTGTTTCATGTATTAAGTTCCTGGTTTCCAAGACACTAAACCTTAAAGATCCTCAGTTTTTTTTAATGTAATTAAACTTTATGTGACAAAAAGGCGGGATGCTATAGTTCATACCATTCATTCGATGTCTGGGTTGAAAAGAGAACATCTGCCTATGTTTACTAGGGAAGTGGGGTCCAGGCATCTGAGTTCTTGATTGAGTCATTCCAAACAATCTTTAATCATCTTGAGACACCCATGGATAGAAGGGTGAAGCTTGTTGTGTATATGCTTCATGGACATTCCAAGTGTTGGTGGGATATTCTAGAGGAAGCTAGGAAGCAGTATGAGCTATCCTAGAAGAAATTAAAGATGAAGTTCCTAATCCATTTCTTTATCAAAATCTTAAGGGATGAAAAATATCACGAGTTCATGCATCTGACGTAGGGGGGTTTTTCAGTCCTGGACTATATTGGATGTTTTACCAACCTATAGAATTTTGTGCAATCTTTAGCAGTTGATGATATCTCTTGGGAAAGAAGTTTCTAGGATGGTCTTTAATATGAGATCATGTTGTAGGTAAACCTTT
The DNA here is from genome assembly GCA_963277665.1 of Viscum album. Classification (NCBI taxonomy): domain Eukaryota; kingdom Viridiplantae; phylum Streptophyta; class Magnoliopsida; order Santalales; family Viscaceae; genus Viscum; species Viscum album. Next base: position 592,561,347 of record OY728159.1, on the reverse strand, counting down.
TCTGTTTTATCATCTTTTAATATGTGATGAATAGAGCTCTCACCATGGAAGGGTGTCTAAGAGATACCCAAAGCAGTAGTATGGCTGTTTCAACAGGGCGATATGTAAGTTCTTCTTTGAGTGGTAAGAAGTATTGTTATGACAGTTTCTGCCAAAGCAGTAATTGGAAGAGTATTCAGGGTAGTGTATAACCATCTCAAGATCATGTTTCGTTCCAGTGCTATCAGTGTGGCAAGTTTGGTCACAAGTGCCCGCAGTGTCCTTAACCCATAGTCAAGTGTCAAATTTGTGGTGGAATAGATCATATTCAGAGGTTTTGTGTGAACTTTCCATAGAATACCAGTGATGGAGGATCGGGGAAAGCACTGGAATTAGGAAGGGGCTTAGCTACCCCTCAACAGGCAAGTAGCTTGAGTTCTACAGACCATTCAGGATAAGGTAGGGGACGTGGTACCCCAATGCATGAGAAATAGTACCAAGCAAGGGATGTAGCTTAGGGTAGTCAGACTAGAGCCCAGGGTAGAGGTAAAATTCAGTTGCTTGTTATGAAGACTACTTTGGCTAATGTGGATACAGGATCATCTACCATCGGAGGTACGATTCTTATATCATCTACTTAAGCTTGTGTTTTGATTGATACAGAAGCATCACATTCTTTTATATCTACTCTTTTTGAAAATGGTTTGGTCTTGGATGTGGAAATATTAGATGGTGTTTTAACCATTAACACACCATTTAAAGTGTGGTCATATAATATCAAATGTTGAAAGGCGTGTTTTCTAGAGATTGGTGGTTACCGTTTCTTGTGGGAACCGTTTATGCTGTAAATGATAGGATTTGACTTGATTCTTGGTATGGATTGGTTAGTTTTATACCAGGATCATATTGACTATTATAGGAGGAGAGTTACTTTCATATCTCTAGAAGTAAGCAGTTATTCTCACTAGGGTGAGTGGGATCTTCGAGCTGGTTGTGCAGGACTAATTTAGTGTATATGGGATAGTCTCACGGATCAAATTTTTGGTCTTGCTCTAGGTGATGGTGGAATAAAAAAATATTCTTTTCCTACAGTGATAGTATGTTTTCAAGATGCTTTCCATGATGATTTATATGTCTTACCACCCGAGCAAGAGGTCGAGTTCACAATCGAGTTGGTTTCAGGAACAGAACTAGTTTTTATCCCACCTTATCGAATGGCACCAGCAGAACTTCATGAGTTGAAGGTTTAGTTGGAATATCTAGAATCTAAAGGATTAATACGGTCGAGTACATCTACTTAGGGTTCTCCAGTTCTCTTCACCAAAAAGGATGATGGATCTTTGCACTTATGTGTGGATTATTGGAGGTTAAACCAGATAATGGTCAAGAACCAATATCTCATTCCATGCATTGATTGTCTTTTTGATCAGTTGAGAGGTGCTATGATGTTATATAATATTGACTTGAGATATGAACATCATAAATTAAAGGTGAGACTATCAAACATACCATGGACTGCTTTTAGGGGTAGGTATGGCTTGTATGAATTCATAGTGATGTCGTTTGGGTTGACTAATGCGCATGCGATATTCATGGCCTTAATGAAAAGGATCTTTCATCCATTTATAGATCAGTTTTTTGGTGGTTTTTTCAATGATATCTTAGTGTACTCTCATTCAACAAATGATCATGAAAAAACATCTTGACGTCATCCTGAGTACATTGAGAGAGAATTGGCTTTATGCCAAGATAACTAAATGTGGTTTCTGGATAAATGAAGTGCACTTTTTGGGCCATGTAATCATAGAGGTAGGAGTGTCAGTGGACCCAAAAAAAATTCACAGCTATGATATCTTAGGAACATACCAAGAAATTCTTTGAAATATGAATATTTCTGGGTTTAGTGGGTTATTATCCGCATTTTATCCAAGATTTCTCCCATTTGGTAGCACCAATGTCTAGTATGACCAAGAAAGAGGTGAAGAATGTGTGTTATAATGATTACGAAATAGATTTTCAAGATCTGAAAGGCAGAATGACCTCAGTATATATCCTCACTTTACTTATATCGGGTAAAGCATATATCATGTACTGTAATGGATCCGGAGTTAGACTCATAGCAGTTCTAATGTAGGAGGATCATGTGGTTGCTTATGGCTCTAGACAGCTAAGACCACATGAGAGTAACTACTGAAGAACCTTTATGGTGTTTTTTTTAACATTTTTTTTGTATTTTTTGACAACTAATCTTTTTGTTGAAGAATGTTTTTGAGTTACAGAAAGTTGAAGTTGCTGGTTGCTGAAGTTTTTCTTAAAGAAGATTTTGTTGAAGAATGAGAAGTCAGAAGTTAAGAAAGTGTCTCAAACTTTCTTAAACAAATTAGAAGATGATTTTCTGATCTTATAGTTCTCACACATCATGAAAAGTTTCATGATAAAAGCTGTTGAAGAAATGGTGAAGAGGATTGAGTTTTTTTTTCACTAAGGAAAATTTTGAGGAAATTCGAAACCAGTTTTTCGGAACCTGTTTTCCTGAACTAGTTCTTCTGAACCTATTTTTCGGAGTCTATCTGAGCCAGAAAATCAGAGTCTACCCAAGACAGAAGTTTTCATTCTATTTCCGGAACCAGATTTTTGGAGTCTACTTGATGATCCAGAAGTTTGGAGTGTATTTCCTGAACCAAAATTCGGAGTGGACTTCCTGAACCAAAAATTCAGAGTGGAATTCCTGAACCAAAAATTCGGAGTGGACTTCCTGAACTAGAAATTTGGAGTGACAATCATGAGCCAGAAATTCGGAATGACAATCATGAGCAAGAAATTCGGAATGACAATCCTGAGCGAGAAATTCGGAATGACAATTCTGAACCAGTTTTCCTGAACCAGTTTTCCTGAACCAGTTTTCCTGAACCAGTTTTCCTGAACCTAAAATCAGAACCAAGATCTTGCGTTATCATTTTGATGAATATATGAAGAGTTCAAGAAAACCCGTACTTCAACTTTTCATAAATCTTGAAGAAATTTAAGGATATTTAAATAAGTCAAAGATTGAATATTAAATGTGAGATATTTGCGGAGTTTTTGAGATTTGAGGAAGCGGGAAAGTTTTTCAATATTCTCGTCTTTGTTTTATGAGTTTCCTATAAATATGGGCTCAGATCATTCGCTCATTAACAACTTTTTACACACGCGGAAAAGGCGTATCATTGGAGAATTCAGAGTTAGCTTTTGTGCTGATTCATCTTTTCTTTGCTAAGAGAACCAGATTCAATAAATTCGTACTGAGTTTTTGAAGTGAGCATTTCTGCAGAATCATTTTTATCTTACTGAGAAATTTGGATTCAGAAGATTGGATTCGAGGAATTCGGATTGAGTATTCGGAGTGGGTATTTCTGCGGAGTCACAGTTTCCTTGTTGAGAAGACTGGTTTCAGATAACTAGATTCAAGAAATACAGATTGAAGATTCGGAGTGAGCTTTTGCGGAGTCATAGTTTTCTTGCTAAGAAGTTCAGTTTCAGAAAATCAGATCCAAGAAATTGGATTGAAGATTCAGAGTGAGCATTTTGTGGAGCAGCTTGACAAAGTCTTTTTCTTATGTTTGGCTCAATTATTCTTTAAGGAAACATTGTAAACTGATGGGAGTCAGTATAATCTTTCCTATCGGGAGATAGAATGTGTCCAACAAGATTTGGCACAAGTTTTATTCACTTCTTCATTATAGTAGATTTCCATAGACCCGTGGGAGTGGCTATGGTAAGGACGTAGGTTCTCTTATTGAGGCAGAACCTTGTAATTCTTGTGTGTTTTTCTTGCTTTACCTTTCTTGCATGCTTGGGTTACTTGCTAAAGGTTGATAAGGAAGTAAATCTTAATAGGTTGCATGGGTTAAGTTTCATAAAGTTTTGAAACTTATAAAAAGATATCAACTGATTCAACCCCCCCCCCTTCTCAGTTGACATTCGATCCTTGGAACTTCAAGTGGTATCAGAGGCAGGTTCCCTTATTCTTTTATCCTTATCATGGAGAATATCAATTCTGTCAACAGTAGAGGAATTCCTACATTCGATGGCAAGAATTATTATGGATGGAAAAATAGGATGATTCCTTATCTTCTATCTCTTGGCCTTGAAGTTTTGATGCTTCCACTATTGGATTTCCACTTATTGAGAAAAATGCTCCTATGACATTTTCCGACAAGAGGAACATAGAAGTTTATGGAAAGGCTAGGAATTCTATTCTCATGTCCTTATCATAAAATGTTTATCAGAAGGTGATGGGTCTCACAACATAAAAAGGCATGTGGGACAAGCTGGAAAGTGTTTTTGAAGGAAACACAAAAGTCAAGGAATCCAAGCTACAAATCTGGCGTAGTAAGTTTGAAGACATCGGGATGAGAGATGATGAAACAATTGATGAATACTTCACCAGAGTTAATGAAATTGTTTGCAAAATCAGGGGATTCAGAGAAGACTTGGAAGATTCTATAATTGTGAAGAAACTTATGATAAACTTTCCATACAGGTTTGATTCTAAAATTTTAGCTTTAGAAGATAAGGATGATTTATCTCTTGATGAACTGCATAACTTTCTTATTGCTTATGAAATGAGGAAAGCTCCTATCATTAAGAAGAAGATGAAAGATGAAATGGATTTTGAATCTATGAGAAAGATGAAAATCCAAGATGATGATGAAGTTGATCCTTGTGAGTCTGTTGATAAGGAAGATGAAGAGTTGAATGAAAAAATCATGTCTCTCATATCTAAGAACTATCAAAGAGGAAGAGGAAAATATGAAGGGAAACTTTCTCTCAAATGTTTTGAGTGTGGTGGAATCAGGCACTTTGCTATGAATTTCCCAAAGAAGAAAGTTGGAGAATATCAAGATGTTTATAATGAGAATACTCGATGGAAGAAGTATAACAAGAATGAAAAAGAAGAGAAAACTTCTAAATAAACCAAGAAGAAGTTTTATGGAAAGAAAAGAAGTGTGTTGAGCAACAAGGTTGAATCAAAATCATCTAACAATGATTCCTCAAAAGATGAAAGTAGAGAAAGATTCAGAACCTTCATTGCAAAAGTTGAGAAAACAAATGCTTCCTCAAAAAGTGAAGAAGGTGGTAAAGAATCTTACAGAGAATATTAGAAAATATCTAAACTTATTGCATGTCTATAGAAAAACAAATCCCTCAAGAAATAAATTCATGTGATGGAGAAAAATCATGAAGAAGTTCATGATGGAAGTAAAGATATTACCAAGAAGGAAGATGAATACATTCAAGAAATTTTAAGTCACAAACTTAGAATTTCTAAACAATGAAAGATGATAGAAGATCTTAGCAAGAAGCTGGAAATTAGAGAAGAAGAGGTCAACAAGTTGCAATCAAAAGTTATTGAGTCCGAAAATTCCCTAAGGAAGATGAATGAAAACTTCCACAAAGCCACTGAAGTAAAAGTTGAGACTTCCAAGACTGCTGGAAAGGCTTATCATGAGAATCAGGTGAAATCTTCTCCTATAAAAAATAATGTTTTATCTAATTCTTCTAACATTTCAGGTTATGGAAAAAGTATCAGTAAAACTTGGGTGGAGAAATGATGTGAGAAACCTTTCAATCCTACAAAAATTGAAAACTCACTCAAAAGAAGTGATGGCCTACATCCTGAGTTTCCTAGAGCTGAAAGAAGTTATCAACCTCAACAAAGTTTCTATAAAGAAATATATTTCTTTAATATAAAATCAAGATTTGAGGGCTATTTCTGGTGTTGTGGAATGTATGGTCATAGAGATTATAATTGCTGGCACAATTTATCTCTACCCAGAAAAAGTCTTGAGCAAAGTGGAAGAAATAACGAAAGAAGAATGAGTAACCTTCCGTATTCAAAGAAAGTTGAAAAGGTGAATTCTCACGATGTCAGAAACATGCCAACAAATAATCAATTTGAATGTTTGGAAGAATTTTGTGGAAGATGTGATTAGTCTGGTCATCATGCCGAATGATGTATGACTTTTCTTCCAGAACAAGTTTCTTATGATATGAAAGAAAAGAAAGATGAAGATAAGAAGATTGATGAGAGAGATTTTGTTGTTGAGACAGATTTAAAAGAAAGTAAGAGAAAAAAACCATGGATTCTTGATAGTGGTTGTTCTTCACACATGAGAGGTGATATAAAAATCTTGGATCATGTTGAAAGTCGTGATGGAGGAGCAGTTACTTTTGGCAATGATAGTTCCTTAAAAATTAAGGGAATCGGAACGGCAGAGATTGAACCAGAGAAACTGAAATCTAAGTAAGTCTTGCTTGTTGATGGGCTAAAACATAACTTACTTAGTGTAAGTCAACTTTGTGATGACGGAAAAGAAGTTATTTTCAGAAAAGATTCTTGCGTAATCAAAAGTGTGAAAAATGGAAAAGTGATTACAAAAGGAGAAAGAACCAGTGGGAATCTCTTTCAAATTGGAGAATCCAATAACTCTTGTTATTTGAGTGTTGAAGATAAAAACAAGTTGTGGAACTGAAGACTTGGCCACCTGGGGCAGAAGAACATGAGTAATCTTTCTAAAGTTAATGTTGTTCGAAATTTTCCAGAACTGAAAAGAAGAGATGAAGATGTTTGTGTTACTTTCCAAAAAGGAAAGATGACTAACAAAAGTCATTAAAAGAGTTGAGATTCAATCTTACAAACCACTTGAGCTTATTCATTCCTATATGTGTGGGCTGATGAGACATCAATCAACAAAAGGAGATTTATACTTTATCACTTTTATTGATGATTTCACTCGGATGACAAACGTCGTGTTCATGAAGCATAATTCAGAGGCTATTGAAATGTTTAAATTCTTCAAAAGAGATGTTGAGACAGAATTGGGAGTTTCCATAAAGAAGATGAGAACAGACAACGGTACCGAATTCACAAGAAATGATTTTGAAACTTATCTAAGGAAGCATGCTATCAAACATCAGTATAGTGCTCCCTATAATCCACAACAAAATGGAGTAGCGGAAAGGAAAAATAGAAGCTTGGTGGAAATGGTAAGAAGTATGTTACCAGAATACAAACATTCAAAATTCTTCTGGAGATAAGCTGTTAGCACTGTGGTACATGTTCAAAATAGATGCTTGTTGAGATCGAAAACCAACATGACTCCTTACGAGATGTGGTATAACAAAAGGCCTTCTTTTAATTACTTCAATGTTTTTGGAAGTCCATGCTTGCTCAAAAAAAAATACTAACTTAGGAAAGTTTGATGAGAAAGATGAAGAAGGAATATTTATGGGTTATTCACCAAATGGAATAAGTTACAAATGCTGGAACAAACATTTACAGAAGTTGGTGGACTCATATGATGTGAAGGTAATTGAAAATCCAAGTTCCTTCACAAAATTTGTTGATAATATTGAGGAAGATAAATCAAATAATTCCCACGAGAGTGAAAGTGACTCAGATGAGCCACATGGGGAAGAAAGTGATGTTGGGAAGGAATATGTGAGTTTCCCTACCTTATGAAAACATGTTGAATCCCAAAATATTATTGGGAATCAGAAGGCTCTAGTTTAGACAAGAAGAAAGTTGAGATTAGAAGATCAGACTTCCCTTATCTCAAAAGTTGAACCAGAATCAGTTTCAGAAGCTATTCAACATAAAGAATGGGTAGATGCTATGAATGAAGAACTGGATCAGATTGAGAAAAATGAAACATGAGAACTTGTTCCAAGGCCAGCAAATAAGAATGTTATCGGAACCAAGTGGGTTTACAGAAATAAATTTAATGATCATGGAGAAGTTATAAGAAACAAAGTGAGGATTGGGTGTAAAGGATATGCCCAGGTGGAAGGTGTGGATTTTGATGAAACCTTTGCCTTTGTTTCAAGGTTGGAAACTATTCGCATGTTTCTTGCAGTGGCTGCTCATCGGAATTACAAGATCTATCAGATGGATGTAAAGTCAGCTTTCTTAAATGGTGAGATTGAGGAAGAAGTTTACATTGAACAACCTTGTGGGTTTTTGCTTGATGAGGATGAAAACAAAGTTTTCAAATTGAAGAAAGCCTTATATGGGCTTAAACAAGCTCCACGAGCATGGTATTCAAAGCTTGAAAATTCTTTGAGAAAGATGAATTTTTCTAAAGGAAAGGTTCATAGCAACTTGTATATTAAAGATGTCAACTCCAGAACTTTGATTTTAATAATTTAAGTGGATGATATAATTTTTTCTGGCGATGAAGAAAAGTTCTATGAACAGTTTGATAAAGAAATGAAGGAAAATTTTGAAATGTCAATGTTGGGAGAATTAAATTTCTTCCTTGGATTACAAGTTCATCAACAAGCAAACTACATTTTCTTGTCCCAAGAAAAGTATGCCAAGGAATTGTTAAAAAAGTTTTGGATTGAAGAATCAAAGGAAGTTTCAACTCCTATATCAGTGAGCACAAAGTTGAGAAAAGATGAGTCAGGGAATAGTGTGAATCAGAAAGACTTTCGAAAGTTGATAGGAAGTCTTCTTCATCTTACAGATTCAAGGCCTGATATTTCTTTTGTTGTGACTCTCTGTTCTCGATATCAAAGTAATCCAAAAGAATCACACATGTTGGCAGTCAAGAGGATTCTGAGATATGTTAAAGGAACAACTTCACATGGGTTGTTATACAAGAGAAAAAATGAGATTAAGTTTCATGGTTATACTGATGCTGATTGGGATGGTGATTGTAATGATAGAAAATCAACATCAGGAGGAACATTTTTCTTAGAGTAATGTTGCATGAGTTGGAACAGCAAGAAACAAAGTTTAGTAACATTAAGTACAACTGAATCCGAATATGTTTCAGCTACTTAGGCTTGTACTCAAATGATGTGGATGAAAGTTCAGCTGTAATATTTGAAAGTGAATGTTTCTAAACCATTGAAGATACTCTGTGATAATCAAAGTTCCATTGATCTTTCCAAGAATCCTGTTCAATATTCAAGATCAAAACACATTGATATAAAGTATCATTTCTTAAAAGAGAAAGTTTCTGCTGGAGAAATCTTGCTGGAATATATTCCAACAAAGTATCAGATTGCTGATATTTTCACAAAATCAATTTCAAAGGAGAGGTTTCTTGAGATGAGGCTGCAACTCCATGTTCAGCCTCCTCCCATGACTTCCTAAAAACTCATAAGGAAGTATCCCCCACCATACTTTGAATTACGTTGACAATGGGGGACAGTAAGTTTTCATTATGAATCTAAAGCAGTGGTTATCATATAATGGGGGAGTGATAAAGAAAAATTAGAGAGTAAAAGAAAACTGAGAATGAGAAAAATAAATGTTGAGGTGGAGTTTGAGTAAGGTGAAGTTTACCCTTACATGGCCACAATATTTTCTTGTCACCGAGAGATGGAAATCCTTCAAAAACATTACTTTTTCCAGTAGTGTGGTGTCAGGACACTCTCTTTTAAGAAAGGCTATGTTTTGGTAAAATTCTTTTTTGAGAGATGAAAGTCTTATGAGGTGAAAACTTGTTAACCAGGGTTGCCAACAAATCCAAAGGGAGAGATTGAAGAACCTTTATGGTGTTTTGTTTAACATTTTTTTTTGTATTTTTTGACAACTAATCTTTTTGTTGAAGAATTTTTTTGAGTTACAGAAAGTTGAAGTTGTGGGTTGCTGAAGTTTTTCTTAAAGAAGATTTTGTTGAAGAATGAGAAGTCAGAAGTTAAGAAAGTGTCTCAAACTTTCTTAAACAAATCAGATGATGCTTTTCTGATCTTATAGTTCTCACACATCATGAAAAGTTTCATGATAAAAGCTGTTGAATAAATGGTGAAGAGGATTGAGTTTTTTTTCACTAAGGAAAATTCTGAGGAAATTTGGAAACTGTTTTTCAGAACCTATTTTCCTGAACTAGTTCTTCTAAACCTATTTTTCAGAGCCTATCTGAGCCATAAAATTGGAGTCTACCCAAGACAAAAGTTTGGAGTCTATTTCCTGAACCAGATTTTTGGAGTCTACTTGCTGAGCCAGAAGTTCGGAGTGTATTTCATGAACCAAAATTCGGAGTGGACTTCCTGAACCAAAAATTCAAAGTGGACTTCCTAAACCAAAAATTCAGAGTGGACTTCCTGAACTAGAAATTCGGAGTGACAATTATGAGCCAGAAATTCAGAATGACAATTCTGAACCAGTTTTCCTGAACCAGTTTTCCTGAACCTAAAATCAGAACCAAGATCTACCCTTATCATTTTGAGGAAGATATGAAGAGTTCAAGAAAACTCGTACTTCAAATTTGCATAAATCTCGAAGAAATTTAAGGATATTTAAATAGGTCAAATATTGAAGATTAAATGCGAGAGATTTGCGGAATTTTTGATATTTGAGGAAGCGGGAAAGTTTTTCAAGATTCCCGCCTTTGTTTTCTGAGTTTCCTATAAATATGTTCTCATATCATTCGCTCATTAACAACTTTTTACACACGTGGAAAAGGCGTAGAGCTGGAGAATTCGGAGTGAGATTTTGTGCTGAGTCATCTTTTCTTTGCTGAGAGAACCAGATTCAAGAAATTCGTACTGAGTTTTTGAAGTGATCATTTCTGCAGAATCATTTTTATCTTGCTGAGAAATTCGGATTCAGAAGATCGGATTCGAGGAATTCGGATTGAGTATTCGAAGTGGGTATTTCTACAGAGTCACAGTTTCCTTGCTGAGAATACTGGTTTCAGATAACCGGATTCAAGAAATCCGGATTGAAGATTTGGAGTGAGATTTTTTGAAGTCATAGTTTTCTTGCTGAGAAGTTCAGTTTCAAAAAATCGGATCCAAGAAATTGGATTGAAGATTCAGAGTGAGCATTTTGTGGAGCAGCTTGACAAAGTATTTTTCTTATGTTTGGATCAATTGTTCTTTAAGGAAACATTGTAAACTGATGGGAGTCAGTATAATCTTTCCTATCGGGAGATAGAAGGTGTCCAATGGGAGTTGGAACAAGTTGTATTCACTTCTTCATTATAGTGGATTTCCATAGACCCACGGGAGTGGCTATGGCAAGGACGTAGGTTCTCTTATTGAGGCTGAACCTTGTAATTCTTGTGTGATTTTCTTGCTTTACCTTTCTTGCATGCTTGGGTTACTTGCTAAAGGTTGATAAGGAAGTAAATCTTAACAGGTTGCAAGGGTTAAGTTTCATAAAGTTTTGAAACTTATAAATAGATATCAACTGGTTCAACCCCCCCCCCCTTCTCAGTTGGCATTCGATCCTTGGAACTTCAATTACCCTACTCACGATCTAGAGTTAGTAGTAGTAGTACATTCCCTGAGATGTTGGAAGAACTATCTCATGGGTGAGAGGTTAATAGTATACATGAATCACAAGATCCTCAGGTACATATTTTCTCAGCGGGACCTAAACCTTTGGTAGAGGAGGTGGGTTTATTATCTACAGTATTTCGACTTTGAATTGGATTATACACCAGGAAATGGAAATGAAATTATTGACACTTTGAGCTGAAATACATAGACATAAATAGTACAAGAATCTTGTGATGAGTGACAAATAATGGCCCTTTTTGCAGGCATTCATTTGGATGTTCAGGAATCTCAAAGGTGAGTAGCTCTAACTTCAATATCTATTATACTCGAACTTTTGGACCACATAAAGACTAAGAATTTTTCTAATCTGAAGGGATCAGTTTTGAGAAAAAAAATATGGTGGGGAGATACCATCAGGATGGAATCTCTGCAGTGGAAATTCTCTTATTTTTTATGGTCGAGTATGGGTTCCTAGAGGCTTACGAGAGGATCTGATGAGGGAGTTTCATGCTTATAAATGGGTGGTGCATCTGGGTTTAATAAAGATGCATCGTTATCTCTATAGATAGTACTGGTGGTCATGAATAAAGGAGGTGGCAAGATTTATGGCTAGATGCTTCACTTGTAAGTAGGTGAAAGTCGAGCATCAGAGGCCAGTTAAGCTTTTACAGCCTTTACCTATTCCGGAGTAGAAATGGGATGATGTCGCAATGGATTTTGTGATGAGATTGAAGGACCTTAGAACACCTTGAGAGGGGAGGGGTGAATCAAGGTATCAACTTTTTCTTCAAAATTGATGAATCTTGTTACCATGTTGGTAGGAACTTGTTAAACCTGTTTGTTGGTAATGTGTAGTAATTTAAACAATCACACATAGAAGGATAGCACAACAATTTTACTTGGTTAACCACTAAGTTATAGCCTAAGGAGTATACACCGACAAATTTTTGGTCATACCGAAATCCACTAATATTCACTAGATGTGGAATATATAAGTTCTGACACAATCACTTTATGCCCATCACACTACCTTTATAAGATTTTAGGGATATCACACTACGTCCCTTGGAACACTTCTATTGAATCCCCCTAGATCACTTCTTTGAGAGAATTCTAACTCAATTTATCAACTTGAAGGTCGCTTTAATGGATTGGAATTAAAGACTTTGTCCCTTCCTAGAACGAGACTCTACTTGCACCGTAGACCTGATTTTTTTCACTCTGAAAGCATTGTTCACTAAAAAACTAATATTCAAGACAGCCTTTTTTTAATCTCACTACCTTCATGAAGCTAAGTACCTTCATGGAACAAACTACCTTCACGAAGCTCATTGAGACAATGCAAAATACCCCATCATCATGAAGCACCCTTTACTTAGAATCATTGGAATAAGTCAATACTAAACTAGTCTTTTTGTGATGCTCAAGATCGCATAGAAATCCAGATTCACCGATCTCCCCTGGATTCACAAAATCAGATAAATTATGGATTTTCCTTGAATAATTTCATGTGAAGTGAAGAGGGGTATCCTCATATTTATCAACTCAGTTTTTTGCGATGTTCCACCGCCTCCAACTCATTTTTCAGATCTTTTAAAAACATCTTCACGGTGCTCTTTATTTCATGATGCTCCACTCAGATTTGACATAGTTGTGGAGATCAACATCAACACATCACGCAGTCATGATGCTCTACTTCTTGTAATCGCAGAGATCACCTTCTTTATTCATGAAGCTCCTCATCTTCGTAATCATCAACCCAGTCTTCGTGGAACCCATACCTTAACCATATTTATGAAGAGTTGATTCCAGAAAACAACCTTTCGTAATATTGTCCCTTCCTCCAGAGTTTGATCCCAAAAATTTGGAAAACACTAAGAAACGATGTCACCTTCAACATCAATGTTATCCTATACCATAAGATATATTTCCTTACAAACTCCCTGATCTTACATGTTGAGGATTGACAACAACACACAACCCTCAAATTTTTTATAAATCTACAGATAAATTCAATGAAGCACCAGCCACTATCAAAACCTGATACATAAGAAACAACTCATATAGCACTCTAAGTCTATGTGAGAAAATGTCAGTGTAGAAAACAAGAGGGGAAGCGTGAATTAGGTTCTCATGTCTTGGAATGCTTAAATATGTCCAAGATAAGCTCTGATCATGTCATAGAATCATTTTATGTCCTGATCAACTAATGCAGCTTCATATTTCCTTTATTTCCTCATAACACTGAACTTGATTAACTAATGCATCTTCATATTTTCACTTTAGTAACACCCTTTGTAATATTGAATTTTTTCATCTTCATATTTCCACTTTGGTAATGCCCTTTTTACCATTTAATTTCTCCATTCTCCCCCTTGGAAATAAACCCAAGGAAACTAATTTTACTTGAAGAGTTCAAAACACACTCCCTATGGAATGTATCTCCCCCATAAACCTGCATCACTTCCAAAAACAGATTAAAATAACTAATCATAACTAGAGAGATGGGATCAGTCGTGACATCCACATGCATTGGGATGTGGTTGAACACCAAGGTTCAACTGATGTTTCTCAAACACATGTGCTAACAATGTCTTGGTCAATATGTCAGCCACTTTATCATCAGTTCCAACGTGATCCATTTTAATCATGCCTTGTTCAAATTTTTACTTGATGAAGTGATATCTGATTTAAATATGTTTTTTATGAGAATGATGAACAGAATTATTCATAAGATCAATCGTGCTCTTGTTATCATAGTGAATCATAATTGGTTGTTTCACCTCATCACCAATATCAGTCAGTTGTTGCTTTATCCATAATAGCTAAGTGAAATCCTTTGTAGTAGAGATATAATCTGATTTTGTAGTACTAAGATAAGTAATTTCATGTTTCTTACTCAATCATCCCACAGATTTCTTTCCAATAAAGAATGTTCCACCACTTATGGATTTTCTATCAACCATATCTCCAGCCTGGTCAGCATCAAAAAAAGTGGACAACTCATTGCCTATTTTTTCACCCAAGTATAGTCTAAAATTAAGTGTACCTTGAATATACCTCATGATTCGTTTAACTGTTGTCATATGTTCTTCCTTCGAATTTATTTGAAGGTGATTCATTAAGCATGTTGTAAATACGGTGTATGGACATGTTGCAGTCAAGTATAATAAGCTTCCAATGATTTGACTATAAATGTTGGGATCCATAGAAGTCACATCCTCATGCTTTACAGGTTTCATTACAACCTCAACCGGAGTCGACATTGGTTTGGAGTCATGCATATTAAATTTCTTCAGCAACCCTCTTACATATTTTGTCTGAGAAATAAAATTGTAACTATTCTTCTAAATAACCTTCAACCCCAAGAAATATGTGAGTTCACCAATCATATACATCTCATATTTGGATTTCATGTGATTAGAAAATTCTTCTACTGGTCCCTGCATGTTGCCTCCGAAAATGATATCATTTACATACACCATCACCATAAATTGATCTTCCTATGAATTTTTCACATAAATGTTATGATCAACACCTCCTATTTTTAATTGAGGCTTCTTCAAATACCCATCCAGTCAAGAATACCAAGCATGTGGTGCCTGTTTTAGACCATAAAGAGACTTATTTAATCTAAAAACCTTTTATTCATCATTTCCAATCATAAATCCCACGGGTTGTTCAATGTAGTCTTCATCTTCAAAAACTCCATTCAAGAATTTTGTTTTGACATCCATCTGATAGACTTTGTATCTTCTTCAGATTTCCATCGCAAGGAAAAGCCTGATCGACTCTAGTCTCACTACTAGAGAAAATGTCTCTTCAACATCAACACCTTAAATCTATGAATATCCTTTACACACCAAGCGTTCCTTATTTCAAATTACATTTCCACACTTATCAAAATTATTTTTAAAAATCCACTTTGTTCTGATCACATTGTGATCTTAAAGTCTCTTAAAAAGATCCCATGTTTTGTTTTTTTCAATTTGATCCAATTCTTCATTCATGGCCTTAAATCATGATTCATCCTTCATTAATTCTTCAAATGAGGTTGGTTCTACAATTGATAGGAAGACAGAATGTGCATCATTCCTCATTATCCTTTTCTGTGTTGGTGCGGTCCAATCCCCAATGATATTGGATTGATCAATTTTAGCTCTTTTGTTTATCTTGTGAGGTTCAGATGAAGTTTCTCCATCCAATATTTCTTCTTCTTATTCTTCTTATTAATCTTCATTGTTTTGTGACCTTTTAATGTTTTTTACACCTTCCTCCACTTCTGAATTTGAATCTATTCCATGTCCACTATCTTCTTCATTTTCTATCATATCGGTATAAGGGATTCTTGAGGTATTTGTGGTCTTATATTCAAGGATCTTAACATCAATACTTTCAATAATTATTCCAATATGATTATTGAAACATTTTTAAACTTTTCTTTGTATTGAATAACTGAGGAATATTCCTTCATCTTCTGCATCACCATACTTTCCTTGATTTCCTTCTTTAATTTTTATAAAATATTTATTTCTAAAAACATGAAAATAATTCAAAAAGGGCTTCCTTCCATGCCACAACTCATAGGGTGTCTTGGTTTATACCATATAAATCCTTGTTCAATTTTGAGTATACAATATAGCTTGAATGGCCTCTTTCCAGTAATGGTGAGAGATACCACTCTCAATCAGCATAGTTCTAGCCATATTTTTCACCTATGGATTCTTTCACTCAACAACTCCATTTTGTTGTGGGGTTCTCATAGTAGACACCTCATGTTGTATTCCATATTTATCCAGGTAATTTTCAAATTCAGTGGATGTTTATTCCCCTCCATTAATAGACCATAGAACTTTGATTGTGCATCCAGTATCATTCTCTTTTATTCGGTGATAAGTTTCCATGAAATCAAGAAATTTTCGTTTCCAATGTATAACCATCACACAAGTCATCCTACTATAATCATCAATGAAAGGAACAAAGTAACTTTATCCATATGTTCCAAAAACATTTATCAGACCACATACGTCTGTATGAATGAGATTAAGAAGATTTGATGCCCTTTTCTTCTTTGGCTGATATAAAATACAAACCAACTTCCCTCGTATGCAAGTATCACAATTCCTTTCTCATTCACATTTTAGATTGGGGAGATTCATGACTATCTTCAGCTTCGATATATTTTCCATGTCTTTTTTATTAATGTGGCCTAACATTTGATGTCACAAGTTGTTTTCTTATTCAACTTTTAGAAAGAAAATGCTTTATTTACTGTCAACCTGATATAATTTTTCATCTGTTCTTCAACCTTTCATGAGATAATTCTCTATCTTTCCTTTTATAGTGCATAATTTTTTATTTAAAGTCACTATAAGTACTGAGACAGAGAGTTGAATCATACTCAGGAGATTATGTTGCAAACCATCCACATAAAGAACTTCAGTTTTCTTAATCTTTTCACTTGCCAATTCTATATTCTCATAACCTTTGATCTTCAAAGCACCATCATTTCCAAATGTTACTATTCTATCAACCCTTTTATTTACATTCTTCAATAAATCCTCATTTCTCGTCATATGGGATGAGCATCCACTGTCAAAAATGTAACACCCGAGACTTTTATGAGAAATATTTTGTTTTTATGTTATATAAATCATCAAAGGAATCTTTCACTACACACAACACTAGCTTGGCTTGCTTTACACGCAATTGCGACCTTCCTCAATAGCTTGCGTCGTACGCAATACCAAGTTTTACTAAACAACGATATGCTATTAAAATATTATTAAAACTAGCCGTTATGAATAGTAATAACCACTTTTTGAAATTTTGTAAATTTTATTTTTCAAAATGGAATTCATTTTTGGATTCGGAATATCGAAATTAGCTTAGGGTGAAATTTTGGTACTTTTCGGATAACTTTCATATTCTGATGAATAGTGAAAATTACTAAATTTTAATTAAAAACAACTTTTTTAATCGAAATAATTAATAGTGATAAATTATTAATTTGAGTGGTTTTAAAGTATATTTAGAATATATTTTTACCATTTAATACAATGTTGGTCATTGGATGTAATTTCACATTTAAACCAAACATAAACAAGTGTTAATCTTTTGATAGTTATTATCTCTTAAAAACATGCTATTTGTTTTGACGACGGGAATTAATTTTTAAATTAGTTAATGTAACTGATATGTTTTGAATTTGATAAAATAGACATCATTTTTGAATTCATAATATCAAATATATCTTAGGCCTAATTTTTGGTATTTTTCTGGAAACTTTCATTTTTTTGATGAATAGTGAAACCACTAAGTGGTAGTTAAAAAACTGAATTTTTCATAAAACTTAATTTTACCGCTTCTGTGGGTGGAATTTTGAAAATCCAAGAGACGCGGTTAATATCAAGGACTAAAATATGGTTCAATAATATGAAAATAATTTTTGGTGAATAGTAACTTTTTACTTCTTTTTACCACGGTTAAAAGTAAATAGGGTAATTAAGGGTAAAAATATTATTATTATTACCCTAATACATGTCCTAATTCTATTGGAAAAGTGTAATTCGACCAAAAACAACCTTAGAAATAAAATATGACCATTTAGGCCCACTTAGATTAGATTAGGACATTTATTATCAATTTATTTAAAGAATGGTTAAAATAGTTAAAATCAAAGTTTAATAACTAAATCATTTTTAATATAGGGTTATACATAAGATAAATTAGACTATAAATATTCATTAGAAATCTAAAAAAATTTCCTACATAATGGTATTTTATTTGTAATTTTTAGACTTAAAATAATTTAATTTATTTATGACACAATGATGATGTAGTAATTATCTTATTAATGAAATATTAACATAGTTGATGTTATAAATACCCAAATAAATGTAATTTGAGACTTTTTATGAATTACACTACTTTTATATGTTAATATAACATGTTATTATTGATTTAATTAAATTTTTTCGAATTAATCTTTTTGTTATGATTTTCACAAAAATCAATTACCAAATAGTGTCAAAATTGACATAAAATAGTTTTTAAAAAAAATATTATATTATTAATTGTTATTTTATTCCTAAAAATCTAAGGTTCGGCCAAATGACTTATATAAGGTTATATATATTAATAATAAACAACTTGGGGTTCGTTTGGCATGTTATAGTAAGTTTATTAACCTTATAGTGTAATAAAACAAGAAGACACGGTAAAAGTTAAATTATCTAACTTAAAGTTAAATCTAAATGATAAGGTTAAAATTGATACCTAAACTTGTCTAAATTCTATTGGATGAGATGATTTAGACCCATCCCCACCTTATCTTCGAAATAAATCAATTTTGAGCTATTTAAAACCAAATATGGCTTTATAATAAAATAACATTTTTAGTTTTTCCAAAGGTGTCCCTCTCCTCCCTTATAAAAGGGCACCTCCTCCCTCTCTTCCTCACACCACTTTGAGCCTTCAAACTCGGACAACCCCTGACAAATTCTCTTCTCCACTTCCCTAGAAACATCCTAGAGGTCCTGGTCTTCTTCAAAGACCAATTTTAGTGCCCTAAGAGGAGGTCTCAAAGAGGCGCTTCAAAGAAGAGGTAATGTCCGTTATCGATTCTTTCAACTTTATTTCTTCTTTAACTTCTTCTTCTTTAGTAGTTTCATTATTAAGTAATAACATCAGTATCATCCTACGGAAAATTAAATCACCGCGCATGCGTACGTACGGAATACCGTCTCCACGCTGTGGTGTATTCTATTTTCCACCACCACCTTACTTGGATGGGTATAATAGTGTAAAGAATAACTATATATGATTATTGTAAAGTGATATTGATTCTGAAATAGTTTACATACACTCCAATACAATTCCAGGATCATGGGAACGATATCATCGCTCGTGCGTACGTACGAAATACTGTCTCCACGATGTGATGCGACTCGTTATACATGATCTTCATTGCATAATAATTATATAAATGAATTGAATGAATGAATATGATATATATTACCATTCTGGAAATGAGGTATCTATAACCTAAAAAGAATAATAAGAATTTATTCTACAAAACACGCATAAGAACAAAAAGCAATAAACACCCGAATAACAACTAACAATGAAATATTAATAATAAGAAGATAAGAATATGACCATATATGATATCATAAAAAAAAGTATGATTCTGGAATAAGTCAATGACATTATTTAAATCATTATACAGGAGTTTCGGACACTTACGAAGCAAATCGGACCTAAGGTAAGGGAAAATATCACAATCTCATTTTTATCCGAGATTGTTTATACTTTGGTATTTACTGGGGTGTATTTTATCATCCACAACCATGTTTCCTCAATATGTAATATTATTTCCATCCACCTACAATTTTTTAAATCCAATTTTACCCTTAGGTGAGTTTTTAGTAAAAGATATGAAAGGAATCCTTTGTCGTTTTTCGTACGAGGTACTTTTTGAATTTTCCAACAAAAGTACGAGAAGAATGTTTTTTTTACTTATACGACATGAATGAATTTTTAAAACACTATTTCCAACAATCTTCCTTTACAAGTTAACAAGTTTATTTTTAATCTACTTCTTTTAGATTAAAATTATATGACATTTTAAGAAAGGAAAATGTTTTTAAAGTAGAAAGGATATTTTCCTCAAGAATGGAGTTCAAGTGTTTTATCAAAATTATTTTCCATCTAAGATAATATAGGGTTCTGTTTATATCCCTATTTTTTACATTGATTCAATTATTTTATGATGGAATTATTTTTATGATGTCCTTTTATATTATATGGATTATGTTATGATGGCATGATGTTTAAGATTCCCATTTTTATTACATGGGTTATGCTATGATGTATGGTTTATGATTTTGTGGCACACATAAGAATGGTATCATTATGAGATGGGTGGGACCTATATCTCCCTCCAATGCATTGGGTAAAGATTTTATATCTCATGAGATAGACATGGCTGGAACGGCAGGTTAAACCGGTTCAGTGAAACAGGACTGAAACGAGGAGTGAACTCGGTTCAGAAATGGACTTTGTCCACTAAGATAGTCTTTTAAATGAGTCTTGACTAATAAGAAATGATTCTCTATGATTATGTGTGTATGACACAAATTTTCATGCTTTAAGTTATGATTATTGGGATTACATTTCACTACTATGATTTATCCCATGTTATGAAATTATGATCTCTTTTGCAGGTTAAGATTTACAAAAGTTATGTTCTTATGTATATGATGTGATTGATATTTCTTTTTTATACCCTTACTGAGCATTTGAGCTCACCCTTTTGTATGTTTTCTTTCCCCAGGTCAGGAAGATGGTTATTAAGTAGGATATGCCAAAAGGGACTCTAGATGTGATGAAATAAATGGGAGACAATGTAGATGCTTTATGAACCAGTTGTTTATGTTTCCTAGTTTCTAAAGACACTATACCTATACGGTCCTTTCATGGTTTTGTTATATGTTGTAATACGTGTAATTCAATTTTGAAGTATTAACAATTTATGTAAATTAAGGGTCGTTATAGTTGGTATTAGAGGAAAGGTATAGTCAACCTTTGGAAACTAGGAAGTGAAAGCCTTAGTAAGAACCCTAAGGATAAGTCTAAGCATAGAACAGAATCTTAGTGTTTTAGAAATGGCCATGAACAACCTATGATAAGACCTTAAGTGTAAAATTGTATTCTTGATTATGTGTTTTTTTTTATTATAATTAGTCTTGCTCACACTATTCTTCTTGGTTTTAGTCAATGGCCGGAACCCGAAGGAACCATATTAATGTGGAATGCGATGGGCAATGCAATGATTGTCCCCCTAAGCAACCAAACGTTATGGGAGCTGGAATGCAAAATCTTTTAACCATGCTCACACAACTTTCTCAAGCTATGAATCATGCAGGACTTCCAAACAAGCAAAGGAAGGAGCAAAATTCTATCGAATCCTTCATGATGAAGCATCCACCTTCATTCAGCGGGTCTTCTGATCCATTAGTGGCTGAACAATGGATCAGTACCACTGAAAATATATTTTCAGTTCTTCAATGTTCTGAACATGATAAAGTCATCTTAGAAGTGTATCGTTTGGAAGGTGATGATGATCAACGATGGAATCTTATTAAGAATACGAGGCAAAGGGATGAAATTGAGTCCATGGAATGGGACGAGTTCAAGAAATTATTTTTCAATAAGTACTTCCCTCGTATTCTCTGAACAAAGATGGAGAAGGAGTTTCTTGAACTGAAGCAAAAGGATGATGAATCTGTTGGTACCTATGAAGCAAATTTTACAAGACTTTCAAGGTACGCTTCTGGTATTATTATCCAACCTGAGAGTAAGATCAATGGATTCTTTAGTGGCTTAAAACCAAGTCTTCGAAGGGCGTTATCCATAAGGGACTTCAATAGCTACGAGGAAATCGTTCGATGTGCTCTCAAAGTTGAGATGGAGATTGGAGTAACCCATCAGTCATATGGGTTTGATAAGAAGAGGAAAATGGAATTCAAAGGAAAATATAAAGAGCACACTGAAAAGAAGATGATTTTTCCCTTATGCTCAAAGTGTGGAAAGAAACATAGAGGAAATTTTCTTAAGGTGACAAGCAAATGTTATAAGTGTGGAAAAGAAGGTCATCAGGCAATTGAATGTCGAAATAATGGGAAGAAGATGTCTAATGATGCAAACAAAGGAAGGGATATGCAGAATGAACCTACTACCCTTAAATGTTTCAAGTGCAAGGAGATGGGGCATTATGCCAATAAATGCCCAAATCCAAGGGTTGGTGATGATGGTCGATGTCAACAAACTCTTAAGGCTAAAGACAAAGGAAATTCACATGCAATTTCTATCAGCGATGTGGAGTACGATAACGATGTGGTGAAAGGTACACTTACCATCCACTCTAAAGTAGCAAATGTTTTATTTGATTCTGGATCCACCCACTCTTTTATTTCTGAATAATTTTCTAAGGTTATCACTGTATTACCTCAACAATTAGATGTTGAGTTAGCTGTGACAACCCCTAATGGCACAACAGTCGCATCAAATGTTTATAATTCTTCTCCGATTAAAATTTGTGGGAAAGTGCTTCCTGCAAATCTTTTGATCCTTCCCATAGTGGAATTTGATGTGATTCTTGGCATGGATTGGATTTCTCTATATGGATCTCATATCAATTTCCAAAGAAGGGAAGTCACATTTCATATTCCAGATCAATCTATGATTGTCTATCAATGCAAGGATGAACATAACCTTCCAGTGGAAATTTCTTCCATCTTATGGGTTTTGATTCCACTAAATGAAGGTTATTTATCTCAAAGGGTTGGTGAGAAACTCACGATTAAGAATATGCCCATTGTACGGGAGTTTGATGATGTATTTCTGGAGGAATTTTTGGGTCTTCCACCAAATCGTGAAGTTGGGTTTTCAATAGAACTCGTACCGGGTGCTTTACCTATTTCAAAGACACCTTATAGAATGGCCCCAATTGAGTTGCAGGAATTGAAGAAGCAACTCCAAGAGAATCTTGATAAAGGATTCATACGCCCTAGTGCGTCACCTTGGGGAGCACCTGTTCTGTTTGTTAAGAAGAAAGATGGATCAATGAGACTCTGCATTGATTATCGAGAACTTAACAAGATCGCTATCAAGAACAAATATCCTCTCCCATGCATAGATGACTTATTTGACCAACTACGTAGAGCTCAATACTTTTCCAATATTGATCTTTGTTCAGGGTATCATCAATTAAGGGTCAAAAGGGAGGATATACCAAGGACAGCTTTTCGTACAAGGTATGGACACTATGAATTTATAGTGATGCCATTTGGTCTTACTAATGCCCCTGCTATCTTCATGGATCTGATTAATAGAGTCTTTAGAGACTATCTTGATCAGTTTGTGGTAGTCTTTATAGACGAAATTCTTGTCTATTCAAAGAGCAAGGAAGAACATGAAGATCACTTGAGAATTGTATTAAAGACCCTAAGAAAGGAGAAGCTTTATGTCAGATTTACCAAGTGTGAATTTTGGATTCAAAAAGTTGCATTTTTGGGTCACATAATCTCAAAAGAGGGGATATCTGTGGATCCAGTAAAAACAGAGGTTATCGAAAGATGGTCGAGACCAACAATGGTAACTGAGATCTGAAGTTTTCTTGGTTTGGCTGGATATTATCGACTTTTTGTGAAATATTTTTCACGATTATCTAATCCACTCACCAGGTTGACTCGAAAAGGAGTTAAGTTCGTATGGACTAAGGAATGTGAAGAGAATTTCAAGGAGTTGAATATAAGGTTATCCAGTGCACCTGTTCTCACACTTCCCTGTAGTGGAGAAAGGTTTGTGATCTACAGTTATGCATCCAAGAAGGGGTTGGGGTGTGTTCTTATGAAAAATGATATAGTGATAGCTTATGCCACACGACAGTTGAAAATCCATGAGCAAAATTACCCAACTCATGATTTGGAGTTAGCTGCGGTAATCTTTCCATTAAAGATTTGGAGGCATTATCTTTATGGAGAAAATTGTGATATTTATACTGATCATAAAAGTTTAAAGTATATTTTCACACAAAAGGAGCTGAATATGCGCCAAATAAGATGGTTGGAGCTGATTAAGGATTACGACTGCTCAATCCATTACCACCCTGGGAAAGAAAACAAGGTAGTAGACGCATTAAGTCGACAAGACCATGCTAGCTTATCCATGATGAGGATCACAAAAGATCCAATATTTATGTATTTACAAAGGATGGATCTTGGAATTTTAATGGAAGGGGAGAAATCTTATCTTTCTCAAATGAATGTTCAACCATGTATACATGTGAAGATTAAAGAGGCACAGAAAGAAGATGTCAAGTTAAAAAATAAGGTGAGAAATGTTCCTGAATTCAACCTTGATTGTGATGGGATAATAAAGTTCAGGAATCGGGTTTGTGTTCCTCCCATCCCCGAATTAAAGAAGGAGCTGCTGGATGAGGCTCATAGTTCTTCATTCTCTATTCATCCTGGAAGCACGAAGATGTATAGGGACCTGAAAGAGTACTTCTTGTGGGATGGCATGAAAAGATATGTTGTTGAATATGTCTCTCGATGCTTGGTTTGTCAGCAAGTTAAAGCTGAGAGACAGAAGTCTAAGGAGATGTTACAATCATTACCCATACCAGAATAGAAATGGGAAAACATCACTATGGACTTTTTCACTGGACTTCCTAAAACATCCAAAGGCAATAATGCTATCTGGGTCATAGTTGATCGTCTTACAAAGTCGGCACACTTCATCGCTATTAGAGAGGATTTCTCTCTGGATCAGCTTGCCAGGATATATGTAAAGGAAGTGGTAAGATTGCATGGAGTAACACTTTCCATTATATCTGATCAAGATCTGAGGTTTACCTCGAAGTTCTGGCGAAGTCTTCAGCATACTCTGGATACAAAGTTGAGTTTCAGCACTACTTATCATCCTCAGACAAACGGTCAGTCTGAGAGAACAATTCAAACTCTGGAAGATATGTTAAGAGCTTGCTCTATGGATTTCAAAGGTGGTTCGGATCAACACCTACCTCTGGTGGAATTTTCTTATAATAATATCTTTCACTCCAGTATTCAGATGGCTCCTTATGAAGCTCTCTATGGAAAGAAATGCAGGACTCCAACTTGCTGGGATGAAGTTGGGGAAAGAAAGCTATTAGGACCTGATCTTGTTGATGAGATGGCAGAAAAGGTCAGATCTATTCAACAACACATAAGAGCAGCTCAGAGTCGGCAGAAAATTTATGCCGATAACCGAAGAAAAGACCTAGAGTTTGAAGTGGGTGATAAATTGTTCTTACGAATATCTCCTTGTAAGAGAGTAATGATATTTGGAAAGAAGGGAAAGTTGAGCCCTAGGTATATCGGTCCTTTCAAAATACTGGATCGTGTTGGGAAGGTAGCTTACCGATTGGCGCTGCCACCGAATCTCTCTCAAGTTCCCGATGTGTTCCATGTATATCTCCTGATAAAGTACATACCTAATCCTTCACATGTACTCAGCTCAGAAGTTGTACCACTGGAACAAGATCTTTCTTATGAAGAACAGCCGATAGAGATTCTCGATCGTAGTGAAAAATTCCTACAGAACAAGACCACTCGCTTGGTAAAAGTTTTATGGAGGAACTACCAATTATAAGAAGCTACATAGGAGCTTGAGGATATGATGAGGGAGAGGTATCCTCATCTTTTTGTTACAAAGTGACGAATTTTGAGGGCGAAATTCATTTTAAGGGGGGTAGAATGTAACACCCGAGACTTTTATGAGAAATATTTTGTTTTTATGTTATATAAATCATCAAAGGAATCTTTCACTACATACAACACTAGCTTGGCTTGCTTTACACGCAATTGCGACCTTCCTCGATAGCTTGCGTCGTACGCAATACCGAGTTTCACTAAACAACGATATGCTATTAAAATATTATTAAAACTAGCCGTTATAAATAGTAATAACCACTTTTTGAAATTTTGTAAATTTTATTTTTCAAAATGGACTTCATTTTTGGATTCGGAATATCAAAATTAGCTTAGGGTGAAATTTTGGTACTTTTCGGAAAACTTTCATATTCTGATGAATAGTGAAAATTACTAAATTTTAATTAAAAACAACTATTTTTAATCAAAATAATTAATAGTGATAAATTATTAATTTGAGTGTTTTTAAAGTATATTTAGAATATATTTTTACCATTTAATACAATGTTGGTCATTGGATGTAATTTCACATTTAAACCAAACATAAACAAGTGTCAATCTTTTGATAGTTATTATCTCTTAAAAACACGCTATTTGTTTTGACGACGGGAATTAATTTTTAAATTAGTTAATGTAACTGATATGTTTTGAATTTGATAAAATAGACATCATTTTTTAATTTATAATATCAAATATATCTTAGGCCTAATTTTTGGTATTTTTCTGGAAACTTTCATTTTTTTGATGAATAGTGAAACCACTAAGTGGTAGTTAAAAAAATGAATTTTTCATAAAAAATAATTTTACCGCTTCTGTGAGTGGAATTTCGAAAATCCGAGAGACACGGTTACTATCAAGGACTAAAATGTGGTTCAATGAGATGAAAATAATTTTTGGTGAATAGTAACTTTTTACTTTTTTTTACCACGGTTAAAAGTAAATAGGGTAATTAAGGGTAAAAATGTAATTATTATTACCCTAACACATGTACTAATTCTATTGGATAAGTTTAATTCGACCAAAAACAACCTTAGGAATAAAATATGACTATTTAGGCCCACTTGGATTAGATTAGGACATTTATTATCAATTTATTTAAAGAATGGTTAAAATAGTTAAAATCAAAGTTTAATAAATAAATCATTTTTAATATAGGGTTACACATAAGATAAATTCGACTATAAATATTCATCAGAAATATAAAACAATTTCCTACATAATGGTATTTTATTTTTAATTTTTAGACTTAAAATAATTTAATTTATTTATGACACAATGATGATGCAGTAATTTTCTTATTAATGAAATATTAGCATAATTGAGGTTATAAATACCCAAATAAATGTAATTTGAGTCTTTTTGTGAATTAAACTAATTTTATATGTTAATATGACATGTTATTATTGATTTAATTAACTTTTCTTGAATTAATCTTTCTGTTATAATTTTCACAAAAATCAATTACCAAATAGTGTCAAAATTGACATAAATTAGTTTTTAAAACAAATATTATATTATTAATTGTTATTTTATTCCTAAAAATCTAAGGTTTGGCCAAATTACTTATATAATTTTATATATATTAATAATAAAAAAGTTCGGGTTCGTTTGGCTTGTTATAGTAAGTTTATTAACCTTATAGTGTAAGAAAACAAGAAGACACGGTAAAAGTTAAACTATCTAACTTAAAGTTAAATCTAAATGATAAGGTTAAAATTGATACCTAAACTTGTCTAAATTCTATTGGATGAGATTATTTCGACCCATCCCCACCTTATCTTCAAAATAAATCAATTTGGAGCTATTTAAAACCGAAAATGGCTTTATAATAAAATAATATTTTTAGTTTTCCAAAGGTGCCCCTCTCCTCCCTTATAAAAGGGAACCTCCTCCCTCTCTTCCTCACACCACTTTGAGCCTTCAAACTCGGAAAAACCCTGCCAAATTATCTTCTCCACTTCCCTAGAAACATCCTAGAGGTCTTGGTCTTCTTCAAAGACCAATTTTAGTGCCCTAAGAGGAGGTCTCAAAGAGGCGCTTCAAAGAAGAGGTAATGTCCGTTACCGATTCTTTCAACTTTATTTCTTCTTCAACTTCTTCTTCTTTAGTTGTTCCATTATGAAGTAGTAACATCACTATCACTAATATACTGGTATTTTATTATAATTATGAAACAACCCTATTTCACCATCTATCCATCCTAGGGAAAATGAAATCACCGTGCGTGCGTACGTACGGAATACCGTCTCCACGTCGTGGTGTAATCTATTTTCCACCACCACCTTACTTGGATGGGTATAATGGTGTAAATAATAACTATATATGATTATTTTAAATTTATATTTATTCTGAAATAGTATACATACACTCCAATACAATTCCACGATGATGGGAATGATATCATCGCTCGTGCGTACGTACAGAATACCATCTCCACGATGTGATGTGACTCGTTATACATGATCTTCATTGCATAATAATTATATAAATGAATTGAATTAATTAATATGATATATATTACCATTCTGTAAATGAGGTATCTATAACCTAAAAAGAATAATAAGAATTTATTCGACAAAACACGCATAAGAACAAAAAGCAATAAACACCTGAATAACAAGTAACAATGAAATATTACTAATAAGAAGCTAAGAATATGACCATATATGATATCATAAAAAAATTATGATTCTGGAATAAGTCAATGACATTATTTAAATCATTATACAGGAGGTTCGGACACCTACGAAGCAAATCGTACCTAAGGTAAGGGAAAATATCACAATCTCATTTTTATCCGAGATTGTTTATACTTTGGTATTTACTGGGGTGTATTTTATCATCCACATCCATGTTTCCTCAATATGTAATATTATTTCCATCCACCTACAATTTTTTAAATCCAATTTTACCCTTAGGTGAGTTTTTAGTAAAAGATATGAAAGGAATCTTTTGTCGTTTTTCGTACGAGGTACTTTTTGACTTTTCCAACAAAAGTACGAGAAGAATGTTTTTTTTACTTATACGATATGAATGGATTTTTAAAAAATTATTTCCAAGAAGATTCCTTTACAAGTTTACAAGTTTATTTTTAATCTACTTCTTTTAGTTTAAAATTATATGACATTTTAAGAAAGGAAAATGTTTTTGAAGTAGAAAGGATATTTTCCTCAAGAATGGAGTTCAAGTGTTTTATCAAAATTATTTTCCATATAAGATAATATAGGGTTATGTTTCTATCCCTATTTTTTACATTGATTCGATTATTTTATGATGGAATTATTTTTATGATGTCCTTTTATCTTATATGGATTATGTTATGATGGCATGATGTTTAAGATTCCCATTTTTATTACATGGGTTATGCTATGATGTATGGTTTATGATTTTGTGGCAAACATAAGAATGGTATCATTATGAGATGGGTGGGACCTATATCTCCCTCCAATGCATTGGGTAAAGATTTTATATCTCATGAGATAGACATGGCTGGAACGGCAGGTTAAACCGATTCAGTGAAACAGGACTGAAACGAGGAGTGAACTCAGTTCAGAAATGGACTTTGTCCACTAAGATAGTCTTGTAAATGAGTCTTGACTAATAAGAAATGATTCTCTATGATTATGTGTGTATGCCACAAAGTTTCATGTTTTAAGTTATGATTATTGGGATTACATTTCACTACTATGATTTATCCCATGTTATGAAATTATGATCTCTTTTGCAGGTTAAGATTTCCAAAAGTTATGTTCTTATGTATATGATGTGATTGATATTTCTTTTGTATACCACTACTGAGCATTTGAGCTCACCCTTTTGTATGTTTTATTTCCCCATGTCAGGAAGAAGGTTATTAAGTAGCATATGCCAAAAGGGACTCTAGATATGATGAAATAAATGGGAGACAATGTAGATGTTTTATGAACCAGTTGTTTATGTTTCCCAGTTTCTAAAGACACTATACCTATACGGTCCTTTCATGGTTTTGTTATATGTTGTAATAAGTGTACTTCAATTTTGAAGTATTAACAATGTATGTAAAGTAAGGTTCGTTATAGTTGGTATTAGAGGAAAGGTATAGTCAACCTTTGGAAACTAGGAAGTGAAATACTTAGTAAGAACCCTAAGGATAAGTCTATGCATAGAACACAATCTTAGTGTTTTAGAAATGGCCATGAACAACCTATGATAAGACCTTAAGTGTAAAATTGTATTCTTGATTATGTGTTTTTTTTTATTATAATTAGTGTTTCTCACACTATTCTTCTTGGTTTTAGTCAATGGCTGGAACCGGAAGGAACCGTGTTAATGCGGAATGTGATGGGCAATGCAATGATTGTCCCCCTGAGCAACCAAACATTATGGGAGATGGAATGAAAAATCTTATAGCCATGCTCACACAACTTTCTCAAGCTATGAATCATGCAGGACTTCCAAACGAGCAAAGGAAGGAGCAACATTCTGTCGAATCCTTCATGAGGCAGCGTCCACCTTCATTCTGCGGGTCTTCTGATCCATTAGTGGCTGAACAATGGATCAGTACCACTGAAAAGATATTTTCAGTTCTTCAATGTTCTGAACATGATAAAGTCATCTTATAAGTGTATCGTTTGGAAGGTGATGTTGATCAATGGTGGAGTCTTATTAAGAATACGAGGCAAATGTATGAAATTGAGTCCATGGAATGGGACGAGTTCAAGAACTTATTTTTCAATAAGTACTTCCCTCGTATTCTACGAACAAAGATGGAGAAGGAGTTTCTTGAACTGAAGCAAAAGGATGATGAATCTGTTGGTACCTATGAAGCAAATTTTACAAGACTTGCAAGGTACGCTTCTGGTATTATTATCCAACCTGAGAGTAAGATCGATCGATTCTTTAGTGGCTTAAAACCAAGTCTTCGAAGGGCGTTAGCCATAAGGGACTTCAATATCTACGAGGAAATCGTTCGATGTGCTCTCAAAGTTGAGATGGAGATTGGAGTAACCCATCAGTCATATGGTTTTGATAAGAAGAGGAAAATGGAATTCAAAAAAAATCTAAAGAGCACACTGAAAAGAAGATGAGTTTTTTCATATGCTCAAAGTGTGGAAAGAAACGTGGAGGAAATTGTCTTAAGGGGACAATCAAATGTTATAAGTGTGGAAAAGAAGGTCATCGGGCAATTGAATGTCGAAATAATGGGAAGAAGATGTCTAATGATGCAAACAAAGGAAGGGATACGCAGAATGAACCTACTACCCTTCAATGTTTCAAGTGCAAGAAGATGGGGCATTATGCCAATAAATTCCCAAATCCAAGGGTTGGTGATGATGGTCGACGTCAACAAACTTTTAAGGCTAAAGACAAAGGAAAGTCACATGCAATTTCTATCAGCGATGTGGAGTACGATAACGATGTGGTGAAAGGTACACTTACCATCCACTCTAAAGTAGCAAATGTTTTATTTGATTCTGGATCCACCCACTCTTTTATTTCTGAAGAATTTTCTAAGGGTATCACCTTATTACCTCAACAATTAGATGTTGAGTTAGCTATGACAACCCCTAATGGCACAACAGTCGCATCAAAAGTTTATAATTCTTCTCCGATTGAAGTTTGTGGGAAAGTGCTTCCTGCAAATCTTGTAATCCTTCTCATAGTGGAATTTCATGTGATTCTTGGCATGGATTGGATTTCTCTATATGGAGCTCATATCAATTTCCAAAGAAGGGAAGTCACATTTCATATTCCAGATCAATCTATGATTGTCTATCAATGCAAGGATGAACATAACCTTCCAGTGGAAATTTATTCCATCTTATGGGTTTTGATTCCACTAAATGAAGGTTATTTATCACAAATGGTTGGTGAGAAACTCATGATTAAGAATATGCCCATTGTACGGGAGTTTGACGATGTCTTTCCGGAGGAATTGTTGGGTCTTCCACCAAATCTTGAAGTTGAGTTTTCAATAGAACTCGTACCGGGTGCTTTACCTATTTCAAAGAAACCTTATAGAATGGCCCCAATTGAGTTGCAGGAATTGAAGATGCAACTCCAAGAGAATCTTGATAAAGGATTCATATGCCCTAGTGCGTCACCTTGGGGAGCACCTGTTCTGTTTGTCAAGAATAAAGATGGATCAATGAGACTCTGTATTGATTATCGAGAACTTAACAAGATCACTATCAAGAAAAAATATCCTCTCCCACGCATTGATGACTTATTTGACCAACTACGCGGAGCTCAATACTTTTCCAAGATTGATCTTCGTTTAGGGTATCATCAATTAAGGGTCAAAAGGGAGTATATACCAAAGACGGCTTTCCGTACAAGGTATGGACACTATGAATTTATAGTGATGCCATTTGTCTTACTAATGCCCCTGCTATCTTCATGGATCTGATGAATAGAGTCTTTAGATACTATCTTGATCAGTTTGTGGTAGTCTTTATAGACGATATTCTTGTCTATTCAAAGAGCAAGGAAGAACATGAAGATCACTTGAGAATTTTATTAAAGACCCTAAGAAAGGAGAATATTTATGCCAAATTTACCAAGTGTGAATTTTGGATTCAAAAAGTTGCATTTTTGGGTCACATAATCTCAAAAGAGGGCATATCTGTGGATCCAGTAAAAACAGAGGTTATCGAAAGATGGTCGAGACCAAAAACAGTAACCGATATCCGAAGTTTCCATGGTTTGGCTGGATATTATCGACGTTTTGTGAAAGATTTTTCATGATTATCTAATCCACTCACCAGGTTGACTCGAAAAGGAGTTAAGTTCGTATGGACGGAGGAATGTGAATAAAATTTCAAGGACTTGAAAATAAGGTTATCCATTGCACCTGTTCTCGCACTTCCTTGTAGTGGAGAAAGGTTTGTGATCTATAGTTATGCATCCAAGAAGGGGTTGTGGTGAATT
The DNA here is from genome assembly GCA_963277665.1 of Viscum album. Classification (NCBI taxonomy): domain Eukaryota; kingdom Viridiplantae; phylum Streptophyta; class Magnoliopsida; order Santalales; family Viscaceae; genus Viscum; species Viscum album. The sequence continues at coordinate 592,528,924 of OY728159.1, read as the reverse complement.
CTTATGAAAAATGATATGGTGACAGCTTATGCCTCACGACACTTGAAAATCCATGAGCAAAATTACCCAACTCATGATTTGGAGTTAGCTGCGGTAATCTTTGCATTAAATATTTGGAGGCATTATCTTTATAGAGAAATGTGTGATATTTATACTGATCATAAAAGTTTAAAGTATATTTTCACACAAAAGGAGTTGAATATGTGCCAAAGAAGATGGTTGGAGCTGATTAAGGATTACGACTGCTCAATCCATTACCACCCTGGGAAAGCAAACAAGTTAGAAGACGCATTAAGTCGACAAGACCATGCTAGCTTATCCATGATGAGGATCACAAAAGATCCAATATTTATGGATTTACAAAGGATGGATCTTGGGATTTTAATGGAAGGGGAGAAATATTATCTTTCTCAAATGAATGTTCAACCATCTATACATGTGAAGATTAAAGAGGCACAGAAAGAAGATTTCGAGTTACAAAATAAGGTGAGAAATGTTCCTGAATTCAACCTTGATTGTGATGGGATAATAAAGTTCAGGAATCGGGTTTGTGTTCCTCCCATACCCGAATTAAAGGAGCTGCTGGATGAGGCTCATAGTTCTTCATTCTCTATTCATCCTGGAAGCACAGAGATGTATAGGGACCTGAAAGAGTACTTCTGGTGGGATAGAATGAAAGGAGATGTTGTTGAATATGTCTCTTGATGCTTGGTTTGTCATCAAGTTAAATCTGAGAGACAGAAGTCTAAGGGGATGTTACAATCATTACCCATACCAGAATAGAAATGGGAAAACATCACTATGGACTTTGTCACTGGACTTCCTAAAACATCCAAAGGTAATAATGCTATCTGGGTCATAGTTGATCGTCTTACAAAGTCGTCACACTTCATCGCTGTTAGAGAGGATTTCTCTCTAGATCAGCTTTCTAGGATATATGTAAAGGAAGTGGTAAGATTTCATGGAGTACCACTTTCCATTATATCTGGTCGAGATCCGAGGTTTACCTCGAAGTTATGGCGAAGTCTTCAGCATACTCTGGATACAGAGTTGAGTTTTAGCACTGCTTATCATCCTCAGACAGACGGTCAGTCTGAGAGAACAATTCAAACTCTGGAAGATATGTTAAGAGCTTGCTCTATGGATTTCAAAGGTGGTTGGGATCAACACCTACCTTTGGTGGAATTTTCTTATAATAATAGCTTTTACTCCAGTATTCAGATGGATCCTTATGAAGCTCTCTATGGAAAGAAATGCAGGACTCCAACTTTCTGGGATGAAGTTGGGGAAAGAAAGCTATTAGGACCTGATCTTGTTGATGAGATGGTAGAAAAGGTCAGATCTATTCAACAACACATAAGAGCAGCTCGGAGTCCACAGAAAATTTATGCTGATAACCGAAGAAAAGACCTAGAGTTTGAAGTGGGTGATAAAGTGTTCTTACGAATATCTCCTTGGAAGAGAGTAATGAGATTTGGAAATAAGGGAAAGTTGAGCCCTAGGTATATCGGTCCTTTCGAAATACTGGATCGTGTTGGGAAGGTAGCTTACCGATTGGCGCTTCCACCGAATCTCTCTCAAGTTCACAATGTGTTCCATGTATCTCTCCTGAGAAAGTACATACCTGATCCTTCACATGTACTCAGCTCAGAAGTTGTACCACTGGAACAAGATCTTTCTTATGAAGAACAGCCGATAGAGATTCTCGATCGTAGTGAAAAATTCCTACGGAACAAGACCACTTGCTTGGTGAAAGTTTTATGGAGGAACCACCAATTAGAAGAATCTACATGGGAGCTTGAGTATATGATGAGTGAGAGGTATCCTCATCTTTTTGTTACAAAGTGACGAATTTCGAGGGAGAAATTCGTTTTAAGGGGGGTAGAATGTAACACCCGAGACTTTATGAGAAATATTTTGTTTTTATGTTATATAAATCATCAAAGGAATCTTTCACTACACACAACACTAGCTTGGCTTGCTTTACACGCAATCGCGACCTTCCTCGATAGCTTGCATCGTACGCAATACCGAGTTTCACTAAACAACGATATGATATTAAAATATTATTAAAACTAGCCGTTATGAATAGTAATAACCACTTTTTGAAATTTTGTAAATTTTATTTTTCAAAATAGACTTCATTTTTGGATTCAGAATATCGAAATTAGCTTAGGGTGAAATTTTGGTACTTTTCGGATAACTTTCATATTCTGATGAATAGTGAAAATTACTAAATTTTAATTAAAAACAACTTTTTTAATCGAAATAACTAATAGTGATAAATTACTAATTTGACTGGTTTTAAAGTATATTTAGAATATATTTTTACCATTTAATACAATGTTGGTCATTGTATGTAATTTCACATTTAAACCAAACATAAACAAGTGTCAATCTTTTGATAGTTATTATCTCTTAAAAACACGCTATTTGTTTTGACGATGGGAATTAATTTTTAAATTAGTTAATGTAACTGATATATTTTGAATTTGATAAAATTGACATCATTTTTGAATTCATAATATCAAATATATATTAGGCCTAATTTTTGGTATTTTTCTGGAAACTTTAATTTTTTTGATGAATAGTGAAACCACTAAGTGGTAGTTAAAAAACTGAATTTTTCATAAAACTTAATTTTACTGCTTCTATGAGTGGAATTTCGAAAATCCGAGAGACAAGGTTAATATCACGGACTAAAATTTGGTTCAATGAGATGAAAATAATTTTTGGTGAATAGTAACTTTTTACTTTTTTTTACCACAGTTAAAAGTAAATAGGGTAATTAAGGGTAAAAATGTTATTATTATTACCCTAACACATGTCCTAATTCTATTGGATAAGTTTAATTCGACCAAAAAAAACCTTAGGAATAAAATATGACCATTTAGGCCCACTTGGATTAGATTAGGACATTTATTATCAATTTATTTAAAGAATGGTTAAAATAGTTAAAATCAAAGTTTAATAACTAAATAATTTTTAATATAGGGTTACACATAAGATAAATTAGACTATAAATATTCATTAGAAATCTAAAACAATTTCCTACATAATGGTATTTTATTTGTAATTTTTAGACTTAAAATAATTTAATTTATTTATGACACAATGATGATGCAGTAATTGTCTTATTAATGAAATATTAACATAATTGATGTTATAAATACCCAAATAAATGTAATTTGAGACTTTTTATGAATTACAATAATTTTATATGTTAATATGACATGTTATTATTGATTTAATTAACTTTTTTTGAATTAATATTTATGTTATGATTTTCAAAAAAATCAATTACCAAATAGTGTCAAAATTGACATAAAATAGTTTTTAAAACAAATATTATATTGTTAATTGTTATTTTATTACTAAAAATCTAAGGTTTGGCCAAATGACTTAGATAAAATTATATATATTAATAATAAACAACTTGGGGTTCTTTTGACTTGATATAGTAAGTTTATTAACCTTATAGTGTAAGAAAACAAGAAGACACGATAAAAGTTAAATTATCTAACTTAAAGTTAAATATAAATGATAAGGTTAAAATTGATACCTAAACTTGTCTAAATTCTATTATATGAGATTATTTCTACCCATCCCCACCTTATCTTCTAAATAAATCAATTTGGAGCTATTTAAAACTGAATATGGCTTTATAATAAAATAATATTTTTAGTTTTTCCAAAGGTGCCCCTCTCCTCCCTTATAAAAGGGCACCTCCTCCCTCTCTTCCTCACACCACTTTGAGCCTTCAAACTCGGGCAACCCCTGCCAAATTATCTTCTCCACTTCCCTAGAAACATCCTATAGGTCCTGGTCTTCTTCAAAGTCCAATTTTAGTGCCCTAAGAGGAGGTCTCAAAGAGGTGCTTCAAAGAAGAGGTAATGTCCGTTACCAATTCTTTCAACTTTATTTCTTCTTCAACTTCTTCTTCTTTAGTTGTTTCATTATGAAGTAATAACATCAGTATCCCTAATATACTGGTATGTTATTATAAGTATGAAACAACCCTATTTCACCATCTATCCATCCAACGGAAAATGAAATCACCGCGTGTGCGTACGTACAGAATACCGTCTCTACGTCGTGGTGTAATCTATTTTCCACCACCACCTTACTTGGATAGGTATAATGGTGTAAAGAATAACTATATATGATTATTGTAAAGTGATATTTATTCTGAAATAGTATACATACACTCCAATACAATTCCACGATCATTGGTTCGATATCATCGCTCGTGCGTGCGTATGGAATACCGTCTCCACGATGTGATGCGACTCGTTATACATGATTTTCATTGCATAATAACTATATAAATTAATTGAATGAATTAATATGATATATATTACCATTCTGGAAATTAGGTATCTATAACCTAAAAATAATAATAAGAATTTATTCGACAAAACACACATAAGAACAAAAAGCAATAAACACACGAATAACAAGTAACAATGAAATATTACTAATAAGAAGCTAAGAATATGACCATATATGATATCATAAAAAAAAGTATGATTCTGGAATAAGTTAATGACATTATTTAAATCATTATACAGGAGGTTCGGACACTTACGAAGCAAATCGGACTTAAGGTAAGGGAAAATATCACAATCTCATTTTTATCCGAGATTGTTTATACTTTGGTATTTACTGGGGTGTATTTTATCATCCACATCCATGTTTCCTCAATATGTAATATTATTTCCATCCACCTACAATTGTTAAATCCAATTTTACCCTTAGGTGAGTTTTTAGTAAAAGATATGAAATGAATCTTTTGTCGTTTTTTGTACAAGGTACTTTTTGACTTTTCTGACAAAAGTACGAGAAGAATGTTTTTTTTTACTTATACGGCATGAATGGATTTTTAAAACATTATTTCCAAGAAGCTTCCTTTACAAGTTTACAAGTTTATTTTTAATCTACTTCTTTTAGTTTAAAATTATATGACATTTTAAGAAAGGAAAATGTTTTTGAAGTAGAAAGGATATTTTCCTCAAGAATGGAGTTCAAGTGTTTTATCAAAATTATTTTCCATATAAGATAATATAGGGTTCTATTTCTATCCCTATTTTTTACATTTATTCGATTATGTTATGATGGAATTATTTTTATGATTTCCTTTTATCTTATATGGATTATTTTATGATGGCATGATGTTTAAGATTCCCATTTTTATTACATGGGTTATGCTATGATGTATGGTTTATGATTTTGTGGCACACATAAGAATGGTACCATTATGAGATGGGTGGGACCTATATCTCCCTCCAATTCATTGGGTAAAGATTTTATATCTCATGATATAGACATGGCTGGAACGGCAGGTTAAACTGGTTCAGTGAAACAGGACTGAAATGAGGAGTGAACTCGGTTCAGAAATTGACTTTGTCCACTAAGATAGTCTTGGAAATGAGTCTTGACTAATAAGAAATGATTATATATGATTATTTGTGTATGACAAAAAGTTTCATGTTTTAAGTTATGATTATTGGGATTACATTTCACTACTATGATTTATCCCATGTTATGAAATTATGATCTCTTTTGTAGGTTAAGATTCCCAAAAGTTATGTTCTTATGTATATGATGTGATTGATATTTCTTTTGTATACCCTTACTGAGCATTTGAGCTCACCCTTTTGTATGTTTTCTTTCCCCAGGTCAGGAAGAAGGTTATTAAGTAGGATATGCCAAAAGGGACTCTAGATATGATTAAATAAATGGGAGACAATGTAGATGCTTTATGAACCAGTTGTTTATGTTTCCCAGATTCTAAAGACACTATACCTATACGGTCCTTTCATGGTTTTGTTATATGTTGTAATAAGTTTACTTCAATTTTGAAGTATTAACAATGTATGTATAGTAAGGGTTGTTATAGTTGGTATCAGAGGAAAGGTATAGTCAACCTTTGGAAACTAGGAAGTGAAAGCCTTAGTAAGAACCCTAAGGATAAGTCTAAGCATAGAACACAATCTTAGTGTTTTAGAAATGTCCATGAACAACCTATGATAAGACCTTAAGTGTAAAATTGTATTCTTGATTATGTGTTTTTTTATTATAATTAGTGTTTCTCACACTATTCTTCTTGGTTTTAGTCAATGGCTGGAACCCGAAGGAACCGTGTTAATGCGGAATGCGATGGGCAATGCAATGACTGTCCCCCTGAGAAACCAAACGTTATGGGAGCTGGAATGAAAAATCTTGTAGCCATGCTCACACAACTTTCTCAAGCTATGAATCATGCAGGACTTCCAAATGAGCAAAGGAAGGAGCAACATTTTGTCGAATCCTTCATGAGGCAGGTTCCACCTTCATTCAGCGGGTCTTCTGATCCATTAGTGGCTGAACAATGGATAAGTACCACTAAAAATATATTTTCAGTTCTTCAATGTTCTTAACATGATAAAGTCATCTTAGAAGTGTATCGTTTGGAAGGTGATGCTGATCAATGGTGGAATCTTATTAGGAATACAAGGCAAAGGGATGAAATTGAGTCCATGGAATGGGACGAGTTCAAGAACTTATTTTTAAATAAGTACTTCCCTCCTATTCTCCGAACAAAGATGGAGAATGAGTTTCTTGAACTGAAGCAAAAGGATGATGAATCTGTTGGTACCTATGAAGAAAATTTTACAAGACTTGCAAGGTACGCTTCTGGTATTATTATCCAACCTGAGAGTAAGATCGATCGATTCTTTAGTGGATTAAAACCAAGTCTTCTAAGGGCGTTAGCCATAAGGGACTTCAATAGCTATGAGGAAATCGTTCGATGTGCTCTCAAAGTTGAGATGTATATTGGAGTAACCCATCAGTCATATGGGTTTGATAAGAAGAGGAAAATGGAATTCAAAGGAAAATCTAAAGATCACACTGAAAAGAATATGAGTTTTCCCTTATGCTCAAAGTGTGGAAAGAAACATGGAGGAAATTGTCTTGAGGGGACAAGAAAATGTTATAAGTGTGGAAAAGAAAGTCATCGAGAAATTGAATGTCGAAATAATGGGAACAAGATGTCTAATGATGCAAACAAAGGAAGGGATACGCAGAATTAACCTACTACCCTTCAATGTTTCAAGTGCAAGGAGATGGGGAATTATGCCAATAAATGCCCAAATCCAAGGGTTGGTGATGATGGTCGATGTCAACAAACTCTTAAGGCTAAAGAAAAAGGAAAGTTAGATGCAATTTCTATTAGCGATGTGGAGTACGATAACGATGTGGTGAAAGGTAAACTTATCATCCACTCTAAAGTAGAAAATGTTTTATTTGATTCTAGATCCAACCACTCTTTTATTTCTGAAGAATTTTCTAAGGGTATGACCGTATTACCTCAACAATTAGATGTTGAGTTAGCTGTGACAACCCCTAATGGCACAACAGTCGCATCAAAAGTTTATAATACTTCTCTGATTGAAGTTTGTGGGAAAGTGCTTCCTGCAAATCTTGTGATCCTTCCCATAGTGGAATTTGATGTGATTCTTAGCATGGATTGGCTTTCTCTATATGGAGCTCATATCAATTTCCAAGGAAGGGAAGTCACATTTCATATTCCAGATCAATCTATGATTGTCTATCAATGCAAGGATGAACATAACCTTCTAGTAGAAATTTCTTCCATCTTATGGGTTTTGATTCCACTAAATATAGGTTATTTATCTCAAATGGTTGGTGAGAAACTCACGATTAAGAATATGCCCATTGTAAAGGACTTTCACGTTGTCTTTCCGGAGGAATTGCCGGGTCTTCCACCAAATCGTGAAGTTGAGTTTTCAATAGAACTCATACTGGGTGCTTTACCTATTTCAAAGACACCTTATAGAATGACCCCAATTGAGTTGCAGGAATTGAAGAAGCAACTCCAAGAGAATCTTGATAAAGGATTCATACGCCCTAGTGCGTCACCTTGGGGAGCACCAGTTCTATTTGTTAAGAAGAAAGATGGATCAATGAGACTCTGCATTGATTATCGAGAACTTAACAAGATCACTATCAAGAACAAATATCCTCTCCCACGCATTGATGACTTATTTGACCAACTACGTAGAGCTCAATACTTTTCCAAGATTGATCTTCATTCAGGGTATCATCAATTAAGGATCAAAAGGGATCATATACCAAAGACGGCTTTCCGTACAAGGTATGGACACTATGAATTTATAGTGATGCCATTTGGTCTTACTAATGCCCCTACTATCTTCATGGATCTGATGAATAGAGTCTTTAGAGACTATCTTGATCAGTTTGTGGTAGTCTTTATAGACGATATTCTTGTCTATTCAAAGAGCAAGGAAGAACATGAAGATCACTTGAGAATTGTATTAAAGACCCTAAGAAAGGAGAATATTTATTCCAAATTTACCAAGTGTGAATTTTGGCTTCAAAAAGTTGCATTTTTTGGTCACATAATCTCAAAATAGGGGATATCTGTGGATCCAGTAAAAACAGAGGTTATCGAAAGATGGTCGAGACCAACAACAGTAACCGAGATCCGAAGTTTTCTTGGTTTGGATGGATATTATCGACGTTTTGTGAAAGATTTTTCATGATTATCTAATCCACTCACCAGGTTGACTCGAAAAGGAGTTAAGTTCGTATGGACGGAGGAATGTGAAGAGAATTTCAAGGAGTTGAAAATAAGGTTATCCAGTGCACCTGTTCTCACACTTCCTTGTAGTGGAGAAAGGTTTGTGATCTATATTTATGCATCCAAGAAGGGGCTGGGGTGTGTTCTTAAGCAAAATGATATGGTGATAGCTTATGCCTAACGACAGTTGAAAATCCATGAGCAAAATTACCCAACTCATGATTTGGAGTTAGCTGCGGTAATATTTGCATTAAAGATTTGGAGGCATTATCTTTATGGAGAAAAGTGTGATATTTATACTGATCATAAAATTTTAAAGTATATTTTCACACAAAAGGAGCTGAATATGCGCCAAAGAAGATGGTTGGAGCTGATTAAGGATTACAACTGCTCAATCCATTACCACCTTGGGAAATCAAACAAGGTAGCAGATGCATTAAGTCGACAAGACCATGCTAGCTTATCCATGATGAGGATCACAAAAGATCCAATATTTATGGATTTACAAAGGATGGATCTTGGAATTTTAATGGAAGGGGAGAAATCTTATCTTTCTCAAATGAATGTTCAACCATCTATACATGTGAAGATTAAAGAGGCACATAAAGAAGATGTCGAGTTACAAAAGAAGGTGAGAAATGTTCTTGAATTCAACCTTGATTGTGATGGGATAATAAAGTTCAGGAATCGGGTTTGTGTTCCTCCCATCCCTGAATTAAAGAAGGAGCTGCTAGATGAGGCTCATAGTTCTTCATTCTTTATTCATCCTGGAAGCACGAAGATGTATAGGGACCTGAAAGAGTACTTCTGGTGGGATGGCATGAAAAGAGATGTTGCTGAATATGTCTCTCGATGCTTGGTTTGTCAGTAAGTTAAAGCTGAGAGACAGAAGTCTAAGGGGATGTTACAATCATTACCCATACCAGAATAGAAATGGGAAAACATCACTATGGACTTTGTCACTGGACTTCCTAAATCATCCAAAGGAAATAATGCTATCTGGTTCATATTTGATCGTCTTACAAAGTTGTCACACTTCATCACTATTAGAGAGTATTTATCTCTGGATCATCTTGCCAGGATATATGTAAAGGAAGTGGTAAGATTGCATGGAGTACCACTTTCCATTATATCTGATCGAGATCCGAGGTTTACCTCAAAGTTCTGGCGAAGTCTTCAGCATACTCTGGATACAGAGTTGAGTTTCATCACTTCTTATCATCCTCAGATAGACGGTCAGTCTGAGAGAACAATTCAAACTCTAGAAGATATGTTAAGAGCTTGCTCTATGGATTTCAAAGGTGGTTGGGATCAACACCTACCTTTGGTGGAATTTTCTTATAATAATAGCTTTCACTCCAGTATTCAGATGGATCCTTATGAATCTCTCTATGGAAATAAATGCAGGACTCCAACTTGCTGGGATGAAGTTGGGGAAAGAAAGCTATTTGGACCTGATCTTGTTGATGAGATGGCAGAAAAGGTCAGATCTATTCAACAATACATAAGAGCAGCTCAGAGTCGACAGAAAAGTTATGCCGATAACCGAAGAAAAGACCTAGAGTTTGAAGTGGGTGATAAAGTGTTCTTACGAATATCTCCTTGGAAGAGAGTAATGTGATTTGGAAAGAAGGGAAATTTGAGCCCTAGGTATATTGGTCCTTTCGAAATACTGGATCGTGTTGGGAAGGTAGCTTACCGATTGGCACTTCCACCGAATCTCTCTCAAGTTCCCGATGTGTTCCATGTATCTCTCCTGAGAAAGTACATACCTGATCCTTCACATGTACTCAACTCATAAGTTGTACCACTGGAACAAGATATTTCTTATGAAGAACAGTCGATAGAGATTCTCGATCGTAGTGAAAAAGTCCTACGGAACAAGACTACTTTCTTGGTGAAAGTGTTATGGAGGAACCACCAATTAGAAGAATCTACATGGGATCTTGAGGATATGATGAGGGAGAGGTATCCTCATCTTTTTGTTACAAAGTGACGAATTTCGAGGGCGAAATTCATTTTAAGGGGGGTAGAATGTAACACCCGAGACTTTTATGAGAAATATTTTGTTTTTATGTTATATAAATCATCAAAGTAATCTTTCACTACACAAAACACTAGCTTGGCTTTCTTTGCACGCAATCGTGACCTTCCTCAATAGCTTGCGTTGTACGCAATACCAAGTTTCACTAAACAACGATATGATATTAAAATATTATTAAAACTAGCCGTTATGAATAGAAATAACCACTTTTTGAAATTTTGTAAATTTTATTTTTCAAAATGGACTTCATTTTTTGATTCGGAATATCTAAATTATCTTAGGGTGAAATTTTGGTACTTTTCGGATAACTTTCATATTCTGATGAATAGTGAAAATTACTAAATTGTAATTAAAAACAACTTTTTTAATTGAAATAATTAATAGTGATAAATTATTAATTTGAGTGGTTTTAAAGTATATTTAGAATATATGTTTACCATTTAATACAATGTTGGTCATTGGATGTAATTTCACATTTAAACCAAACATAAACAAGTGTCAATCTTTTGATAGTTATTATCTCTTAAAAACACGCAATTTGTTTTGACGACGGGAATTAATTTTTAAATTAGTTAATGTAACTGATATGTTTTGAATTTGATAAAATAGACATCATTTTTGAATTCATAATATCAAATATATCTTAGGCCTAATTTTTGGTATTTTTCTGGAAGCTTTCATTTTTTGGATGAATAGTGAAACCACTAAGTGGTAGTTAAAAAACTGAATTTTTCATAAAACTTAATTTTACCGCTTCTGTGAGTGGAATTTTGAAAATCCGAGAGACGTAGTTAATATCAAGGACTAAAATATGGTTCAATGAGATGAAAATAATTTTTGGTGAATAGTAACTTTTTACTTTTTTTTACCACGGTTAAAAGTAAATAGGGTAATTAAGGGTAAAAATGTTATTATTATTACCCTAACACATGTCCTAATTATATTGGATAAGTGTAATTCGACCAAAAACAACCTTCGGAATAAAATATGACCATTTAGTCCCACTTGGATTAGATTAGGACATTTATTATCAATTTATTTAAAGAATGATTAAAATAGTTAAAATCAAAGTTTAATAACTAAATCATTTTTAATATAGGGTTATAAATAAGATAAATTCGACTATAAATATTAATTAGAAAGATAAAAAAATTTCCTACATAATGGTATTTTATTTGTAATTTTTAGACTTAAAATAATTTAATTTATTTATGACACAATGATGATGTAGTAATTATCTTATTAATGAAATATTAACATAATTGATGTTATAAATACCCAAATAAATGTAATTTGAGACTTTTTATGAATTACACTACTTTTATATGTTAATATAACATGATATTATTGATTTAATTAACTTTTTTCGAATTAATCTTTCTGTTATGATTTTCACAAAAATCAATTACCAAATAGTGTCAAAATTGACATAAAATTGTTTTTAAAAAAAATATTATATTATTAATTGTTATTTTATTCCTAAAAATATAAGGTTCATCCAAATGAATTATATAAGGTTATATATATTAATAATAAACAACTTGGGGTTCGTTTGGCTTGTTATAGTAAGTTTATTAACCTTATAGTGTAAGAAAACAAGAAGACACGGTAAAAGTTAAATTATCTAACTTAAAGTTAAATCTAAATGATAAGGTTAAAATTGATACCTAAACTTGTATAAATTCTATTTTATGAGATTATTTCGACCCATACCCACCTTATCTTCAAAATAAATCAATTTTGAGCTATTTAAAACCGAATATGGCTTTATAATAAAATAATATTTTTAGTTTTTCCAAAGGTGCCCCTCTCCTCCCTTATAAAAGGGCACCTTCTCCCTCTCTTCCTCACACCACTTTGAGCCTTCAAACTCAGACAACCCCTGCCAAATTCTCTTCTCCACTTCTCTAGAAACATCCTAGAGGTCCTGTTCTTCTTCAAAGACCAATTTTAGTGCCCTAAGTGGAGGTCTCAAAGAGGCGCTTCAAAGAAGAGGTAATGTCCGTTACCGATTCTTTCAACTTTATTTCTTCTTAAACTTCTTCTTATTTAGTTGTTTCATTATGAATTAATAGCATCACTATCACTAATATACTGGTATGTTATTATAAGTATGAAACAACCCTATTTCATCATCTATCCATCCTACGGAAAATGAAATCACTGCGCGTGTGTACGTACGAAATACCGTCTCCACGTCGTGGTGTAATCTATTTTCCACCACCACCTTACTTGGATGGGTATAATGGTGTAAAGAATAACTATATATGATTATTTTAAAGTTATATTGATTCTGAAATAGTATACATACACTCCAATACAATTCTACGATCATGGGAACGATATCATCGCTCGTGCGTACGTACGGAATACCGTCTCCACGATGTGATGTGACTCGTTATACATGATCTTCATTGAATAATAATTATATAAATGAATTGAATGAATGAATATGATATATATTACCATTATGGAAATTAGGTATCTATAACCTAAAAATAATAATAAGAATTTATTCGACAAAACACGTATAAGAACAAAAAGCAATAAACACTCGAATAACAAGTAACAGTGAAATATTACTAATAAGAAGCTAAGAATATGACCATATATGATATCATAAAAAAATTATGATTCTGGAATAAGTCAATGACATTATTTAAATCATTATACAGGAGTTTTGGACACTTATGAAGCAAATTGTACCTAAGGTAAGGGAAAATTTCACAATCTCATTTTTATCTGAGATTGTTTATACTTTGGTATTTACGGGGGTGTATTTTATCATCCACATCCATATTTCCTCAATATATAATATTATTTCCATTCACCTAAAATTTTTTAAATCAAATTTAACCCTTAGGTGTGTTTTTAGTAAAAGATATGAAAGGAATCTTTTGTCGTTTTTCGTACGAGGTACTTTTTGACTTTTCCGACAAAAGTACGAGAAGAATGTTTTTTTTAACTTATACGACATGAATGGATTTTTAAAACATTATTTCCAAGAAGATTCCTTTACAAGTTTACAAGTTTATTTTTAATCAATTTCTTTTAGTTTAAAATTATATGACATTTTAAGAAAGGAAAATGTTTTTGAAGTAGAAAGGATATTTTCTTTAAGAATGGAGTTCAAGTGTTTTATCAAAATTATTTTCCATATAAGATAATATAGGGTTCTGTTTCTATCCCTATTTTTTTACATTGATTCGATTATGTTATGATGGAATTCTTTTTATGATGTCCTTTTATCTTATATGGATTATTTTATGATGGCATGATGTTTAAGATTCCCATTTTTATTACATGGGTTATGCTATGATGTATGGTTTATGATTTTGTGGCACACATAAGAATGGTATCATTATGAGATGGTTGGGACCTATATCTCCCTCCAATGTGTTGGGTAAAGATTTTATATCTCATGAGATAGACATGGCTGGAACGGCAGGTTAAACCGGTTCAGTGAAACGGGACTGAAACGAGGAGTGAACTCAGTTCAGAAATGGACTTTGTCTACTAAGATAGTCTTGGAAATGAGTATTGACTAATAAGAAATTATTCTCTATGATTATGTGTGTATTCCACAAAGTTTTATATTTTAAGTTATGATTATTGGGATTACATTTCACTACTATGATTTATCCCATGTTATGAAATTATGATCTCTTTTGCAGGTTAATATTTCCAAAAGTTATGTTCTTATGTATATGATGTGATTGATATTTCTTTTGTATACCCTTACTGAGCATTTGAGCTCACCCTTTTGTATATTTTCTTTCCCCAGGTCAGGAATAAGGTTATTAAGTAGAATATTCCAAAAGGGACTCTAGATATGATGAAATAAATGGAAGACAATGTAGATGCTTTATGAACTAGTTGTTTATGTTTCTTAGTTTCTAAAGACACTATACCTATACGGTCCTTTCATGGTTTTGTTACATGTTGTAATAAGTGTACTTCAATTTTAAAGTATTAACAATGTATGTAAAGAAAGGGTCATTATAAAAAATCTAGGTGATATTGTTCTTGGTAGCTTTGAGGGTTAATTCTACAATATTGAATTTCTCTATTTTCTTCTTGTCCTTACATGAAATATTAGATTGAGTGAAAGATAAAGATAGTCTTTCAAATCTCTTTTCCATGTGCATGGGTTCATCATACTCATACCCTTATTCTAGATAATAAAACCTATTAGTAAGAGCAACACCGTCTGGTTGATGAGTATTGGTTTTTCTCTAAGTTTTTTATGTATTATTCATTCCTTTCCTCTGTCTACAATAAATAGATTTATGTCCAAATTTAGAATAATAAAAACAATATCCATATGAACTATTTATTCTATAAGAATTATTATATAAATTCATTCTCCTTTGTTGACTTTCTAGGTCTTCCCCATTCAAATAGATCCTTGTCTCTTCACAGTATGACATGGTATGGCCCAGATAGCCACATATTTGACATTTCGTAAGAGGAAATGTCATCTCACTTCTATTCCTCCCCATATCTCCTTAGGAAAAAAGTTTGACTGCCTGTCATTTTTGGAAACTTGTGGATAGGATTCAGTTCTCCTTTCAGTTTGACTTGAGACTCTCTTTGCTAGGAATTTAGTTTACTTTGAGATATGTTCGACTTTTGGCTTCCCTTTACTTTGGTTTGTCTTATTTCCATCCTTTGATGATTCATCATCACAACTAATTTCATTATTTCCCATGCATGTGGATCTTTGATCATTCAAAACTTTTTCTACTCAATAAAAACCTCGCTTAGCTATCTTTGGCAGCTCAGCCTCTAATAATCTTCAAAATTGTATTTTATTCTTTGTTTATTTTGAATTTGATTCACTTTCAAGTTTACTCCTAAGAGTAACAAATTCTTCTTTAAGATCCTCAATAGTTTTGGACTTCTCCTCTAGTTTGGATGTAAGTTCATTGATGACCTTTGTCTGCTCTTCAATTCTGAGCTTTGGTTACACTACATCTTTTATTATTTCAAAGATTGTTGACTATTCTTTTACAAATTTTTCCAGTTGATCAATATCATCTTCAGGTCGACTAACATATTCTAATGACTCTTCCACAACTATTATCTACTTTTTTATTTTGTTACTTTGATTCTCAAGCTTACCAAGAGCATCCTCAAGTTTCAACTTGATATCAACATCAACAATCAACATACTATATCTAGATTTATCTTTTGATGGTTCTAAATTTTCAATTGTAGTCATCATAGATGCTTGGGTTATAGATTTAAACTTTGGTTCTTTTTCCTCACAAAATTTATTATCAACATCTTTTTATTTATAGACAAAACTCTTTCTCTATAGTTTCTTTTTATATTTTAAGTCTCCCTTTTGAGAAAACCTTTTCTGAGGTCTCTGCAAGTTTCCATCTTCACTTTCTTTTTCATCAAACTTCCTTGATCACCGAGAGGCAATTTTTCCAACTCTACCACAATGAAAACATGCCAAGGGTAGCTTTCCTTCAAATATCCCTTTTCCTCTCTTTAATTTCATGGAAAAAGAAAAAGAATTTTTCTTCCTCATTTTATTCATCAACTTTATCTCTAGACACATCAAGTTTTTCCATGGCTTTGAAATCCATTTCCTTTCTTACTCGAGCCATTGCATCTTTAGGTTTGACTCTCATTTCATATGCCACCATACTGCTCATTAGATCATCCAAAGAAATTTTAGAAAGATCACTTTTCTCAAGGGATGACACTTTTGGATTATAGAGTGGTGGAAACATTCGCAATATTTCTTCACAATGTCAATGTCTTTTATTTCTTCACCTAGTACTTGAATTTATCCAACAATTTTGTAAGATGATTAAAGAAGGTATCTGTATTTTCATTAGGATTCATCTATAGATCATTGAAACTTATTATGCAGAACTTGGAGTTTTCCCTCCTTCACTTTGTTGTTTCCTTCATATATATTTTCAAGATTTTCCCACATAGACTTGGTTGAAGTTAAACTCATCATCTTCAAATATATTTGATTAGATAGAGCTACAGTAAGATCATTTTTTGGTTTAGAATCTACATTAATTATTTTTTCTATTTGTTTCAGTCATAGATAGTCATATTGCATCAGTGACCTGAATCCCTTGTGCAGTGGCAAAGAGTACTTCCATTCCAAGAGATATTAGATAAGATCTCATCATGTTCTTACAAATCTAAAATTTACTTCCATCAAAGAGGAGGACTCCTCTGA
Source organism: Viscum album (assembly GCA_963277665.1). NCBI lineage: Eukaryota > Viridiplantae > Streptophyta > Magnoliopsida > Santalales > Viscaceae > Viscum > Viscum album. Next base: position 592,512,061 of record OY728159.1, on the reverse strand, counting down.
CATTAACTAAATTCTCCATGAGAATAAAGGATAGATTTAACACCAGTAACCTCCCTCTGATACCACTTGAATGACCCCAGAACACCTTGAGAGGGGAGGGGTGAATCAAGGTGTCAAATTTTTCTTCAAAAGTGATGGATCTTGTTCCCATGTTAATAGGAACCTATTAAACCTATTGAACTTGTATATTGTTAATGTGAAGTAATTTAAACAATCACATGTAAAAGGACAACACAATAATTTTACTTGGTTCACCACTAAGGGCTAGTCTAAGGAGCATACGTCGATAGATTATCAGCCATACCTAAATCCACTAATCTTTACTAGTTGTGGAATATGAAAGTTCAAACATAGTCACTCTATGCCCAGCACACTAACTTTATAAGATTTTAGGGATAATTCACTACATCCCTCGGAACACTTCCATCGAATCCCCCTAGCTCACTGTTTTGAGAGAATTATAACTCATTCCATTGACTTGAAGGTCGCTTCAATGGATTGGAATTAAATACTTTGTCTCTATATATAACGATATTATGATTTCATCATAGACCTGAGTTGATGCACTCTAAAAATATGATTCACTAAAAACTAATGTTCAAAACTGCCTTTCATGAAGCTCCTTCATGAAGATCACTACCTTCGCAAAGCTAACTACCTTCACAGAACAAACTGTCTTTATGAAGCTCACTGAGTCAATGCGGAATACCCTATCATTTCAAAGCACCATTTACTTTGAAGCATCAGCATCAGTCAAGACTAAACTAGTTTTTTCACAATGCTCAAGCTCGCATAGAAACCCAGATTCATGGAGCTCCCCTAGCTTCGTGAAATCAAATCAATTATGGATTTTCATTGAATAATTTCATGTGAAGTGAAGAGGGGTAGCGTCATATTTATAGGCTTGTCCATTCACGATGCCCCACCGCCTCCAACTCATGCTTCATATCTTTTGAAAACATCTTCATGGCACTCCTTATTTTGTGATGCTCCAATCATATTTGACATAATCATAGAGATCTTCGTCAACACATCATGTATCCATGATACTCCACTTCTCATAATCACAAAGATCACCATCTCCATTCACAAATATCAACATCTTCACAATCCTCAACCCATTCTTCACGAAAATCATGCCTTTACCATATTTATGAAGAGTTGATTCTAAAAAACAACCTTTCACGATGTTATCCCTTCCTCCAAATTTTGAGCCCAAAAATTTCGCAAGCACTAAGAAACGATGTCGCCTTCAACGTCGTTGAAACCTGTACTGTAAGATCTCTTTCCTTGCAAACTCTCTAATCTTCTATATTTAGGATTAATAACAAACACAAACTAGACTCCATTTTCGACAAGGAACATCCTTGGTTTTGATAGGGATTACCTAGTATGACCCATAAGAATGATGTTGTATGGGTTTTTGTGGATTGAATGACTAAGGTAGAACACTTTTTACCTATCAAGAAAACCTTTGCAGTTTAAGATCTGGGAAATATTTATATGCATGAGGTGGTTTGATTGCACGATATTTTGAGGAGTATCATTTCAGAAAGAGATCCCAGTTTCACATCATGTTTCTAGAAGAGTATTCAGAAAGCCCTGGGATTGTGAGTTCTTTTAAGCATGGCCTATCATCCACAGACTAATGGTCAATATGAATAGGCTATTCAGATTTTGGAGGATATTTTACGAGCATGTGTTTTGGATTTTGGTGGTTCATGGGAGCAACATATGGCACTCATGGATTTTGTATATAATAATATATTTCAAGCATCAATCCAAATGGAACCTTTTAAGGATTTGTATAGAAGACTATTTTGTTCACCTCTTTATTGGTTGGAGGCAGGTGAGTCAGTACTTCTTGGGCCTAGTCTTGTGTAGGAGACATCTGAATAGGTTTAGTTGATCAGACAGTGATTGGTGACCATGCAGAGCAGACAGAAATCATATGCTGACCATTGGAGATGGCCTTTGGAATTTGAGGTTGACCATCATGTTTTCCTTCAAGTGTGGCCTAGATTGGGGCAAAGCCGTATTAGGAAATAGGGAAAGCTATCACCCAGTTTTGTCATGCCATTTGAAATAGTGGCAAGGGTCAGTCCAATGGCTTGCTATCTATCCCTTCCACAGCTCCACGGTGCCTTGAACGATGTGTTACACGTGTCGAAACTATGAAGATATCATCCAGACCCTTTCTATGTGATAGACGTAGCATACATTCATCTCTGTGTTGATGTGTCCTTCGAGGATCATCTGATACAGGTTGTGGGTTAAAGTGAGAAATATCTTCAGGGTCGAACTATACCATTGGTTTGAGTGCATTGATGGCATGGGGGGTTCAAGAAGAGACCTGGGAGAGGGATTCAGATATGCAAACATAGTGGTTAGACTTGTTCACTGAGACCTCATAATGATTCTTGGAGAAACTCGATGATGAGCTATTATAAGGTGGGGAGGTTGTAAGGTCCCATCTTTTTTTAGGTATGTTTTTCTCTAAGTTTTTCATTTAAACCTTGGTGTCCAAGTCTTGTTTGGAGACAAAGATACTTTATTGGAGAAAATGATCTAAAGTTAGGGAATTTAAGTTTGTTTGAATTAATGGATTTCGGGTTTTAATGTTTTAAGTGTTAATATGGGTTCTTGATATGTTGAGAATCTTTAAAGGGGTTTTGGGCTATTTAAAAGGAAAATGGGCAGAAAAATCAATTGCAGAACATTTACATGTTGTGTAAAGGAATTATACATCATGTAATTGTCTATGGGTTTTAATAAAATAAATATGAGGTGATGGTTTTTTCAGTGAATACCATTAAAAACATTTACACTACATGTAATCATGTTACACGATGTGTAAATGTTTGACCTTTTGTTTTAAACATGTTGTGCGAATGAAATCCATTATGTTTCGGTTGCATCTCCTCTCCTATTGACCCTAGGGCATTCTCTAGATTATTTTGGGGTTCCGTCTTCCCTTTCGTACATTATGTTTGTGTCTTAAATCCCTATTAAGTTCCTTTGGTTAGATTTCTTATTTCTTCCCTTTGGTTCTCCAACAGTTGCGGTGAAATCATTTGTCCAATTGTGTTATTGGTTTTGATCTTGATCAGTTTTGATCTAGGAATATCTTTGCAATCATCCTCACTTTCTTCATCATGGGTGTTGGTCATTGGAAGCATTGTTGGATCTTCAGTTAAAGGTATGGGGTATAAATCTTAACCTTATGGTATGATTATTTCCAAGTTTATAAAATATCTTGATTGTGCCCTCATTGCATGCGCCTAATTTAATTTAATAATTGAATGATATTATCCCTTGTATTCCTTTGGTTTCAAACAGATTTTTAATTGACTAATGGCATAAAGTATGTTTAGTATGATATGTGACCTAGGGTGATTTTTTTATAGAATCCCTAAATTGTGGCTTATTTCTTATTGATATAATTATTAATCAATTGTGAATTAAATTTCATGTGTCATATGAAAGAAGAATGATAATTCACATAATTAACCATTGATAATTATGATGTGATATTGTGATATCCATGTTATATGACATGAATTGTGTTTCATGTTGAGATGATTATATAACGAGTTAGGCCTAGGCACTTGCACACATATATGTTGTAATGTTGATAGTGAGTGGGCTCGGCCCAGTCCATGTTGTAATGCTTATAGAGAGCAGATTATGCTCAACCCCATACTGTAATGCTTATAGGGATTTAAACCGGATTATTGTGACTATACCATGGGTATATGGCTATGGTTGGCATGGTTGTAGGGCATGCTCAGAGATATTCTAGGATGGTGCTGAAGTAGGTTGTTTACATTGGTTATATGGTTGTGGTTGGCATGGTCGTAAGATGTGCTCAAAGTTATTTCAGCATGGAGCCGAAGTAGGTTATTGATGTATTTTATTAATTATTGAATTAATTAATATATGTGTTTATCACTTTATTGCATGAAATTCTTATCAAACTGGTTTTTTTTAGACACGGTGGTGTCGACCTACTGAGTTATACTCACACCCTATTCGAGACTCCATTTAGAACCTGAGAAAATTATGTAGATGTAGGTTTGGAAAAGGCCAAGGTACCTTGTTATTGACTGCTTGTTTATTATTGGGATAGAGTTTGGAGATGGGACCAGTGTGGGGTTCAGGACCTGGGACTTTGAGTATTTTATTTGAGTCTACTAGTCTTTTTCTTATATTATACTAGCATGACATTTAGTTACATTCCTGCACATCATTACATTATTCTTTTATTATTTATTGGATATTTAACATGGTTTTTATTGTTATCTTCCGCTATGTCTTTACTTTGATTATTATTTCTATTTTATTATGAATTGTTCTAATTCTATGACACTTCATACCAGGGGGTATAGTCTTCCCACTACACTTTACACCCCCACTGCTAGTCGGTAGTCTCTAGTGTACGGGGAGGCATGCTTGAGGTCTCGTAACCAACTCTTTCTGACCATGTGAGAGAGTGTCGGATTGGGGGGATGTTACACTTATGGTGTTTCCGTAACATTGTCTATATATATGTTAACATGATAATGAAATGATAACTTTTAGATACTCTATTAAATTATTTTTTTTCCATCATTCTTATAAATATTTGATTCTACATTTCATCAACGATACATTTTTCCTATGATCGATCATGCGTTTTCAATTTCAAAATTACCCATGCTTTTTTATCGACATTTGATCTATTTCTCAACACATTATTAGCACGAAATTCACTTGTTCAAAGTGAAATTGATGTTATTAATGCTCTATCAAGATTAATCCTCATAATGATGAAAATATTTGGATCGTTGAGATTTCCACAATACATGTAATTCTTAAATATAAGAAATATTTTACCAACGTTAAAATGTGAAGTACTCATGTAAGTACATTAATGGTGGTTCAAAATTAATCGATAACTCTAAAAGGGGGAAAATACCTATCTAACACATAGATTTTAATAAATAATTCTTTATATTCTCTTAAGTATCAATAAGATTTATTAATCTTCAAATATATTCATAAAAATGGATATCACATTGAGACTATAGATATAGGTACTAAATACTTATATATAACAAGCATTAAAAATGATAACAAGTTGAGTCGAGAGAAACCTTCAAGATTTCCCTTTTCATTGTACTACATAAATATTTGTACAATCAAATCGAATATGTTAAGACAAAAGTTTACCGACCATGATGCATTTATTGTATGGCATAACCATTTGGGGAATCCAGGAACAATAATGATGAGGAAAATAATTAAATGTATGCATGATATCCATTGATTTTTTCTAGAACTAGTCATCCATTAGTTGATAAAAAGGTTCTTACACCTAAATATTTTTAATGCACCGGTTGTTCTCAAGGAAAATTTATTATAAGACCATCACCATTAAAATATGGATAGAATCTCTTATGTTCTTGGAAAGAATTCATGGTGGTATATGTGGTCTAATTCATCCACCATGTAGTTTATTTAGATATTTTATGATCTTAATTAATGTTTCATATAGATGGTCACATGTGTGTTTATTATCAACTCATAATATGGAATTTGTGAAATTACTTTACCAAATAATAAGTTTAAGGGCACAATTCCCATATTATTCAGCCAAGAATATTTAGCTTGATAATGTTGGAAAATATTCATCGCAAGCATTTAATAATTATTTCATATTGATTGGAATAAGTTTTGAACATCGTGTAGCTCATGTTAACACTTAAAATGATCTAGATGAATCATTTATAAAGCAATCACAACTTATTACTAATCCACTTCTCATGAAAACATAATTCTCTAATTTGATATGGAGAAATGAAATTTTTCATGCAGTATCATCGATTCAATAAGACCATAAGTTATCATGAATATCCTCCTTTGTAATTAGCTTATGGTCATGAATCAAATATTTTAGATTTAAGAACATCTGACTATGTTGTATATGCGTTGGTAGCACCCTCACAATGAACAAAAATGGGATCTTAAAGAAGATTAGGGATTTAATATCATGAACCAGCCCCGATACCCTGGTAACCCTATAACTGAGCCAACCCTAACATAGTCTTAGTGGTGTTCCCGATCCCCATGGGTCGGTGACTAGCACCTAACATCATACAATGTGCAAGTGGGAATGATTTTTCCACAAGACATAGTGGATGTAAGACAAGCAAGTCAATATGCATATAAAAGAAACTCCACCAGGAGTAAAGTACCAGAATACAACAAGGCATAAAATCCCAAAGTGCTACAACCAAATTACCAAACTGGGAAAAACAGCACAAGGTCCCTAAGGAAACAACTCTCCATGACTAAGGTTCAATAGGTGGATCCTCCTCCAAGAGATCATTTCCCCTTACTCGAACCTAGAATAAGAAATTCTATAAACACCCAAAGGCAAAAATAAGGTGTAAGCCTAAGCCCAGTAGGATATCACCAAAGATTCCATAACAGATGCCAAGTACAGATTATCCAAAGAAAAGCTTTCAATTTTCAAAATAAATAGTTTTATAATTTCAAAATCATGTTTAAAAAAACATGCTATACATTTTCAAAATGATGTAAAAATACTTTTAAAGCACATGATTTACTTTACAAGAGATAGAATATTTATAAAACAATGGATTAAATAAAACAGTTGCATAAAATAGTTTATGTAAATCTAGAAAAGGCGTGTAAAATAGTTTTACAACATTGGCATACATTTATATCTCAAATATAAATAAACAAGTGAGCAATATAGTCATCTGCTAAAAGGTATGATAGCATTAACCAACTATAGGATTTCGTACTCTCTAAGTGATCTCAGAAAAATGAGTATACCCACGTCCCCCTGACACTGGCCAGAGGTGACTCGTCACCCTCTTATCGGGGATGTGACCCACCGCAGGTGTGTTTTAGAAAGTTGTAATAGCGTAGAGTGTGTCCAAATAACTCACCAACAACCTAAGGCTTGCATGTGCTCTTACATGATGTGAAATTTATTTTAAGACTGCTTAAAATACAATTAAATCTTATTATTCCATTTCAAAGTGCCAATTTTTTCCATTTAAAACCAAAACGGGTTTTAATCAAAAACATACCTTTTACACAAGATAAAACCACTGGGTTTATATCAAAACATTTTTAAGCCATTTTAACAAGTTTGAAATCCATTCAAAACCAATTTCATATTTTCCATAATTAAATTCAACACTTTAATTGAAAACATTTCCATCAAATCCACAATTTAAATTCAACTATTTAAATCATCCAATTTCCATAAACACACCCCCAATTCAATGGAATTTGGGGTTTTCTAAATTTTCGTTCCAAAACCATTTTAAATCTCCCAATTCACTGGAATCTGGATTTTATCAATTTAATTGAAAGAAAGTTTGAGCAATTTAATTTATATAAATAATTGAAATAAATCAAGTAGTAAAAGGATAATCAATTTTCCTAATCAGGATGGAACCACCTACCTTTTTTCTGAAACCCAACACTCGCAATGGCACCCATCAACGAGGCGGATATGATCTTGAAACCCAACCTAGAAGCAATATCTAACACCACGGGGTATAGATCCATCAATCACAAGGTGATCCAAGAGAGGATAAAGAGAGATAGATGAATAATGATGAAGAATGTTTACCCAGATATCACCTGCCAAAGCAATTACGATTGATTGACAAAGTAATGGATTCGGAAGGGTTAAAAGGCTCCAAGAATAACTGGGGAAGGTTTTGGGTTGAAGGAAGAGGAATTAGAGAGGAGTTAATGAAAAATAACCAAGTGCACTACCTCCTTTTATAGGTTTTTGTCGGGGAGTTACATGGTGTGTAATCCAGCTACACACCGTGAAAGATTTAATTTCTGTAATGGTGAAAACGCGTTGAAATTTGTAACGCCCATTTAAAGTCGGGGTATTACATGATGTGTAATACTTAAATTTTGTAACCATAGAAACACATACTGTTTTTCATTAAAAACCGACACTCTGGGTTAAAAACTGAACATTAAATCCATCACGGCATGTACTGACAACTCACGATGTGTTCACATCATGGCATGAAACAGTTCACAACTTGCATGCAAAATCATTACACGACATGTACTACTGTTACACGACATGTACTACTATTACATGAGATGTAATTCCCTGGCAGTTTGTAGAAAATCTTGGTTAAAGGTGAGAGTCCAAAAAACCTCTGATTTCACCATTATAGGTATCCTTCCAATTCAAACACAACCCTTACCCAGTCAATAAAAATGAAAACCATGATAAGGTTTAAGGTGTACTTATTAGAGTGGTAATGGGATGTTACATTTACATTGGATATGAATCTCAATCAATCATAAAGTATATTGAGAAAATTATAGGATGTGTACTTACATCAAGATTTTTTAATTGTTATTTTGATGAAAAAGTATTTCTAACATTAAAGGGGGGAAATCAATCGATGTCAAAATAAATATCATGGAAAATGAATTTATTATTAAATCTTGATACTTATACAAATATGAGTGAATTAGAGATTCAAAAGGACATTAATTTAAAAAAAATAGCAAATCAATTAATCGATGCATTCAATGACTCAAAAATGAGTTACAGCATTATACATGCTCGCTACAAATGCACCCAACAAAATAGATGTCCCAAAAGGATAATTTAATAGTGTTATCAACAATACTTCCAATCCACATTTTAAGCTGGAAGACCACTTGGTTCAAAAGATAAAAATATTCACCAAAGAAATGGGAAACAACCCATGTTGGTTGAAAAAAAATAAACTTGGGGAGAATGGAAATTTTCTTGATCATGTAACTCCATAAGAAAAAAATATACAAAAGTGCATGATCATGATCAAAAGGAAATTTCTATAAATTTTATTGACACCAAAAAAATGTTGGAACTGAGTGGATACCATTATTGATGACACATTTTCATACAAAATGGGACTCGATATTATTGATGAGGATCAAGAATGAAAAATAGTTGATGAATGTTGTGATAGAGTGGATTGGGATAAATGGAAAGTTGCAATCCAATCTGAATTTACTCACTTATTAAATGTAAGGCTTTTGGGTCGATTATAAAAAAACATGGAAGGGATTAAGAATGTTTATGACAACCCATATCTTTAATACACCTTAATTCATGATTTGTTACATAAAGGTATACATAATACAATTCCAAAAGATCGTAAATCCCAGTGTCTTTAAGAAATTAGGTACATAACATAGCAATTTACAACAGAAATACAATGAAATTATTGAAAACTTCCTTAAGATGGTCCTAAAATTCCATTGTTCTTCTAAAACTTCAAGGAATAACTTGGGGTGTACGTACAAAGGGGTGAGGTATAAAGCCCAGTAAGGGAATAAACAAAGCATAAGATAAGGTAAAGTAGTACATGTGAGACAAGAAACATATCGAGGTAACATAAGAGGGGTGAGAATCATAATCTTGAACAACGAGGCATAATATAACATGATAGCATAAAGGCAACATGGGAATGTGCAACAACATAAAACATGGCATCATAAACATAAATCAAGGCTAACCATCAAGACAACATAACATAGTGTTCTTAGGATAACCTCTTGTGCACCATACATGGCATCTCATGAGATAAAAACATTACTCAATGCATTGGAGGACTATATAATTTCGAGCCCACCCATCACTTTCATATCATGTACATGCATAAGTGTGCCACACAGATAATACAACATAAGGATGTCTTTCATCACTTTTAATCCCACAATTAAGGAGTTTCGGTTACATACATGGTATTCCATAATAAATGAATTATAGATACATCTAGGTGAATACCTTTGAGTGGAAATGAGGATGGGTATTCACTACGTAAAGGTTTGGCATGGAAAATCGTAGGATAATTTCAGAAACATAACAAGGGTACATGAAGATTCATGGAAGGGTTAAATGAGAGTAAAAGGGGTCTATTGTCACTTTAAAATCATAAGGATGGTAATATGGGTGTTTGAAAACATATCCCAACATGAATAATTAGAAATCAAAGGAATGATATAAAGAAGATGCTTGAATAAAGAGGAGATGAATATGATCCCTTACCTTGAGAAAGTGTTTCTTAAAGCATGGGATGAGCTTCTCAAGAGATTGGGGCACCTTAGGATGGATCTAGAGAGGGAAGGGAAAATTAATTTCATGATCCAAGGGTTTTGAGTGAAGAGGAATGGGAGTTTGGGTGGGTTTATATAGAAAAAGAGAAGAATTTTTTATTAATTTCAAAACTTATGTTTTGGACTCTATATGATAAAGTAATTAAAACCACAAATGTTTTTATGGTTTTTACCCATGATTACTATCAAATTGGGGTGGTTTTAATTATTTTAAAAGTTTAATAATCGATCTCATTAAAATAATACTCTTGGTGATGTGGAACTAAGTCATGTTTACAAAGAATTGAATTTAAAACTTTAAAATAAAATATAGGTTTTGGAGGAATCGTTAAAGGTTTATAAAATTAATAAAATAACTTCAAAATATCTTTATTTTAAAGGGGAAATGTTTATTTGGTCATGGATAGATTTTATGGCATATATTACATTATTTTTAGGTCATTATGATGACATAATACATACTGTATATTTATACTGTATTAAATTTTTACCAGAAAATTTGACTGTCTCAAAAAATTATGAAAAAATATTTGTTGGATAATTTTGATGTGCCAATTACAAAAATAAAATTTATTTTATTAAAATAATTCTATATATATAAAAATTGACACTTTTCAATCAAAATACATTTACTGAAAAATAACAACTTTTTTATAATAACAGTTTTATGACTAGTATAACAATTACATTTGACTTCATATAAGTATATTATCATTTATATTTAATAATTATTATTTAATAATTATATTTTATTAAAATATTATTTATTTCAAAAATTATTAAATTCATCAAAAAGCGTGTCTTGATTGAAACTATATATTTCCCAAAAATACAATATGTGTTTCATCGTATCAAAATCTGTTTTTTTTTTCAAACTCATTATTTAATCATTTAAAAAGTAATGTTAAAAAGGGATAAATATAATAATTTTTTATTAAAAATAAAATATAAAAATCGATATTGTTAGGGTCTAGATATATAGTTCGTTATTACACCAGTGAATACCCTAAAGGTAATGTTGCGGAAACACCGTGAGCAACGAAGCGTAAAATGATTCACAAAAGAGTAAAAGGGAAAAACAAAAGAAGAAGAAGAAGATCTTGGACACAGAGATTTATGTGGTTCAAGAAATGGTCTCTACATCCATGGAGAGGCATAATTTCACTATAGTCGAGAGCATAGAATTATAGGAAGTTTCTGGGTTCTCAGTCACATACAAAACTTTATCCCAGAATGGGATAATAAGGAGGATGAAGTACTATTCCACTAACCGCATAGGAAGTCTGTTGTGTTATAGTGAAAGGTGGAAAGAATTCTGCATCGCTACAGTGTCACGACCATCCAAGTCCAAGATGATACAGTGGTCAGTGGCTGGAAGTCTGCGTCGCTACAGTATTGTTGACACCAAAATCCGATCTACTACAATAGTCATGCTAAAAGTATGCACGGATACAGTGTCTTGTTGATGTCAGTCGGTCAGCTCTGATAAAGTGGTCAGAGTTTCTATAGCCCCCAAAATTTGGGTCGGGGGCCTTCAACCCCTGAAAACCCCAACGATCTCACTACGGAGTTGCGACTTGGTGCGCAGTATGGGCCGGAAGTATTCGGCCCAATCATCATCTGAAATGGATCAGGCGATACCAATCCAACAGGTAAGGTGTGTGATGGTGAAATTTTCATGGGGATATTCAGCAAACATTGTTTGGATCGTGATCTCAGTGATCTTGAACTTCTCCTGTAAATAGTTTCGCTCGAGCTTTAGTTGTTGATCTCAGCTTGGGATTGATCAAGAGAAAAACCTGGTGATGTTATCTCCCTCAAAAGATCTAGTAAATGGGCTTCATAGTGTATGATCTTTCTAGTTAATGTTGTCGCTTCCTTTGTCAATGTCAAATGGACTTTATCATAACCCTTAATATACTAATCTTAATAATCACTATACAACAGCTATATTATCAACAGTTATTATGCTTAACAGTCTTTTAAATCTGACAGACCATATAATGGTCCAAAATAACCAAAGTAGTGCATGTGTTTTCTATAACTTCATTTCTTAATAAGTCATTAATCATCCAAAAGGGAGTTTCATTTATAAAACCCTTCAGAAATTTCACCCTCGAAATTTTCATTTTATACACTACAAAAGATGAGGGTACTTCTATTTCATCGCCTCTTCTAGCTCCCAAGTCAGTCCCTCAAACCTGTGGTTCCGCCACAACACTTCGACCAGGTGAGTTTTCATATTTTTTAGAAATTTGTCTCTATGATCTAAAATCCCCATCGATTGCTCCTCATATGAAATATCATTATCCAACGGTACCATCACTGGATCCAGTACATGTGAGGGGTCTGGAATGTACTTCCTCAAGAGGGATACATGGAACATATCATGTATTTAAGATAGGTTAGGTGGGAGTGCTAGTCAATAGGACACTTCTCTAATGCGATCATAAATCTCAAAATGTCCTATGTATCTAGGACTAAGGTTTCCCTTCTTCCCAAACCTCATGTGACTTTATTCCATGGTGATATACGAATGAACACTTTATCACTGACCTCAAACTCTAGATCACATTGATGATTTTATGCATAGTTTTTTTATCGACTTTGTGTGGATTTCTTATGATGTTGAATGGTTTGAACCTTATCTATCATATCTTGGATAGGATCACATCCAATTAGCTTATGATCTCCAACTTCATCCCAACATGTTGGAGTTTGACACCTCTTCCCATATAGAGTCTCATAAGGTGCCATTTGAATGATAGAATGGAAACTGTTTTTATTTGAGAACTCCATTGGGGAAGGTGTTGATACCAGTATCCTTGGAAATCAATTGAACATGATCTGAGAATATCCTTTAGAGTTTGAATGGTCTTTTCAGATTGTCCATCTGTATGAGGGTGATAAGCAGTGCAGAAGATTGGTTCTGTATTCAGCACTTTCTGAAGGCTTCTCCAAAATCTTGAGGTAAACCTTAGATCTCGATCAAATATAATAGAGTTGAACTCCACGAAGTCTTTCCACTCCCCTTATGTATATCTTGGTGAGTTGTTCGAGATAGAAATTTTCCTTGATAGTAATGAAATGTGATGACTTTGTAAGGTGATCAACTATGACCCAAACGGCGTTATTGCCTTTAGGTGTCCTGGGGAGTCTTATGAATAAATTCATGGTTATGTTGTCTCATTTCCATACTGGTATGAGTAATGGTTGCATCATACCCTTAGACTTATTTCATTCCACATTGACTTGTTGGCATATCAAGAATCGAGATACAAACTCTGTAATCTCCCTCTTCATGTTATCCCACCATAAGTTTTGTTTCAAATTTCCATAAATATTTGTGCTTCCTAAATGAATAGAGAAGGATGAGCTATGTGCATCATCCAGAATTCCCCTCTTTAGTTCTAATTTTGATGAGATACATATCCATGTTTTGAACCTTATAACTCCATCTTCAGCAAAGTTATACTCTAGAATATTCACTACCTTCTGTAACAACTCATCGTATTTTTTGTGCTCCTTAATCCTCTCAAGAATAGATGATGGGTATTTATTTGAGAAAGTTAGGATGAATATCCTTTTATTATTCTCATATTCATCCTTTTCATGTCCAAGAATATTAGATCCCTTATAATCCCCATCATAGATAGGGTTGCAGGATCCTCTCTTCTCAGAGCATCTTCCACATTGTTTGTCATCCTATGATCATAATGGATTGAACAATCATAATCCTTTATCATCTCTAACCACCTTCGTTGGCACATATTAATCTCTTTTTGTGTGAATATATACTTGATTCATTTATGGTCCATATATATGTCACACTTTTCTCCAAAGAGACAATTCCATCAAATCTTCAATACAAAGATCACGGTTGTCAATTCTAGACCATGGGTTGGGTAGTTCTGCTTATGGATCTTTAATTGGTGGGAGGCATAGGATATCACTTTATCATCTTGTATGAGTACACAACCCAATCCCTTTTGGGGGCATTACTGTAGATCACAAATTCTACCCCACTGGTGGGTAATGTGAGCATAGGTGCAATGATTAACCTCTTATTCAGCTCTTTAAAGTTTTCTTTGCATTCATCAGTCCAGACAAACTTGACTCTCTTCCGAGTAAGCTTGGTTAGTGGGCTTGATAGTCGTGAGAAGTTTCTCACAAATCGAAGATAGTGCACATATAATCCAAGGAAACAACATATTTCCATCACAAATATTGGTCTGGGTCATCCTTCAATTTCCTCTATTTTTAACAGATCCACAGATATCCCTTTGTTGGTGATAACATGCTCAAATAAAGTTACTTGCTCTAACCAAAACTCACATTTATTATATTTTGTATATAACGTTTCCTTTTTTTAAGTATTCAGTATAGTATTTAAATTTTCATCATGTTCCTCCTTACTTTTAGTACTACCATAAATTTATCGAGGTAATCTCTAAAGACTTTATTCATTAAGTCGATGAATATTGTTGGAGCATTAGTGAGTCCAAATGGCATCACTATGAACTCGTAGCGCTCGTACCTTGTATGAAAAGTATCCTTGGGGATATCCTCCTTCACCTTTACTTTATAATATTTCAATTAAAGACCATGTTGGATTTGTGTAGCTCGATCCGTTTGGATAATGTTGAGCCGAATTCTAGCGGCCCATATTTCACACCAGGCCGCATCTCTCACGGGTCGAGCTCTACGGTGAGATCATTTGGGGTTGTAGGGGGAAACACACCCTTGATCAGAGGGTCTAGGGCCAAAGGTGCTTGGCCCAAATTTTGGAAAACTATAGTAACTCTGACCAATTGTAGCAGAGCTGGCCAAGCGACACCGACAGGGCACTGTAGTAGTGCAGACTTTGAAGACAGTGGTATTGTAGCTCTGTAGACTTCCTTTCATAGACCATTATAGCAGCTTGGACTTGGGTTTCCACATCACTATAGAAGTGCAGACTTCCAAACATTGTTCATTGTAGCACATTGGACTTACTGTGCGATTGGTGGCACAGTGTTGCATCTTCTTTATAAGATCATTCGATCTAGGGTTTTGTGTGTGCAAAAATTCTAAGATTTCTCTGTAATTGTGCTCTCAAATTTCAGTGAAGTGATTATGCATCTCTGTGGATATAGGGATTGTTTCTGAACCACACAAATCGGTGTGTATGTGTTCTTCTTCTTCTTCTTCTTCTTCTTCCTTATCTTTTCTTCATCTGCAAACCTCTATCATTGTGACTCTCGGTGTTTCCACGACAGATCCACCTTAGAGAAATACTAGGCTCCACATGGCTGACCGAACAAGTCATCAATCTATGGAAGAGGATGCTTGTTATTTATTGTGATCTTGTTGACCATGCAATAATCAATGTAGAGGCACGTTGACTCATCCTTCTTCTTGATGAAGAGGACCGGTTCGCCCCATGGTGAAGCACTTGGGCATATAAATTCTTTATCCATATTCTCCTATAATTGTTTCTTTAGATCCTCAAGTTCAACAATGGTCATTTTTTATAGATTCTTAGATATTGGAAAAGCTCAGGGTATGAGATCGATTGAGAACTCAACATCACGATTATGAGGAAGACTAAGAAATTCTTCAGGAAACACATTAGTGAATTCCCTTATAATGGGAATGTCATCAAGGATGGTCTTTTCTTTAGTCTTAATCATCTCAACTGGATACACTTTCTTTCAAGGAAGTAATATATATGCTTGAGATATTGGTACCAAAGAAGATTCATCCTCCTCTTTGCACTTGTAAAGAATTGAAGGATGATTCGCGATACGAAGGGTGATTTCCTTCTATCGGAAATTTATGTTGCCTATATATAAGGAAAGTCAACTCATGCTCATAAATGCATCAAAATCCTCTAAAGGGGATATCACAAGGTTTACTGATAAATTCAGCCTGTAAATATGGACAAAGGATGAGTTATATGCTTGGGATGCAATAATTTACCCATTTTTCTTCTTCACTGATAACTTGATTTCCAAGTTTTGAGGTGGTATTTGAATAGTTCTACTAAACTTGTGTGATATGAAAGAATGTGTGGAACCAGAATCAAATAATATGTTTGTTATCCTTGAATGAATAACTAGCATATTTTTCACCACTATGTTGTCTAGATCCACCTCATCAGTTGTGATGACATACTCTCTCTCTTGCTCTCTAGGTCATGGAGGTTGTTATCATTGATAACCCTTGGCTTAGGGCATTCATTCATATAGTTTCTATGTTCTTTATAGTTGAAACATTGGATGACATACTGAGGGTTGAATGGAGTATTCCTTTATTTTGTCACATTAGTGGGTTTCTCTCATCGGCAATCACTAGTTAAGTGTCCTTCCTTCCCACAGCTAAATCATTTTCTCATCCCCTTCAAGAAATTTTTGGGATGCTTCTTCTCACACTTTTGACAAGTGGTATGAAGAAATGTTTTACCCCCATGATTTTTTTCCATCGCATCGCCAAAATTAAAATCCATTTTCTATTTCTAATCTCTTGGACCGTGAGACCCTTGAGATTCGCTAATCTATATTTTGACTTTGAGGGCACATCGAACAATTTTCTCATAGTTTTCGAAGTCCTGAATGGCTAAGTCTTTTCATAGACTCGGCTTTAGCCCACCAAAGAAGTGGTCAACTTTACTTTCAGAGGTAATGACAAAGTCGAATGTGTATCGTGCTAGTCTTGTGAAGTTTTCCTCGTATACTCTGATGGATTCGTCCTCCTTTTACTTGAGGCTAAAGAAATCCCTCTTCATTTTAAGTCGAAGAGTGCGAGGAAAATATTTGTTAGAAAATATTTTTTGGAATTCCTTCTGCTCTATCGCTTTGATCTCCTCCTCGGGCTTCATATTTTTGACCAACATCCAACATTGATCAGTTTCTCCCTCTGTACGAAAAAAAATCAGTACGGTCTTCTCTTTCTCAAAGCATTGAAAGATAAAGAAGATATTTTCAATAGAGTTGATCTATTGCTCCATGATTAAGGGATCAAAAGATCCACTGAAAGTCGGGTGCTTTTGTCGCATAAAGGTCTCAATTGCAACTTGCTCTTTCTTAGGGGGATTTGGTCGTTCCTCCTGATTCAGATTTCGGTTCAAAACTTGAGTTAATTGAGAAAGTATTGTCACAAAGTTTGTGATTTCTGCTCTCATCGGGTTGGGCATCTCATTTGTGCACCCATTACATTTCTCATCACATTGGTTGTTGACTCGATTTCTCCTATTTTCAGCCATTTGACTAGAAAAGTGAAAATTAGGGATGGGTATTTTTAAACTATTAAACTCGTAAATGAGAAACCATGAACATTGAAGGGATAACTCATAAATGATATATATTCTTTAACCTATTAATTTCTAGGTTTCAATCTAAATTTTCCATGATCTATTTCCTAACATAAAATCTTATGGGTATTTTTGTTCCCTTAATAATGGTTCGTAAGGAGCTTGTGAATTTACAAAAGTATATCCCTCGAAAGTGTCAAACTAGGTGTGCAGCAAAGCTCATTTTCGTGCACCAGATAACGATCAAGTTTGGCTCAATGCTCCGTTTTCAGGGTTATTACCCCTATGTGCATATGTTCCAGAGCCACGTCTACTTGATGTATTTACTTAGAAATCACTTACTCTATACTTTACCAAAATTTAGGGATGTTTTCATATGTTTAGTTTTATCTCTAAAGCTTTCACTAGAGTTTTCTAATCCTAATGCCCAAAAATAACTAGACTTTACTCAGATACCAACTATGACAACTCATATCTTTAATACACCTTAATTCATGATTTGTTATATAAAGGTGCACATAATACAATCTCAGAAGATCGTGAAGCCTAGTGTCTTTGGGAAATTAGGTACATAACATAGAAACTTGCAACATTAATACAATGACATTTTTGAAAACTTCCTTGACATGCTCCAAAAATTTCATCGTTCTTTTAAAACTCCACAGAATAACCTAGGGACGTACATAAGAAAGGGGTGAGGTATAAAACTCAGTAAAGGAATAAACAAACAATAACATATGGTAAAGTAGTGTATGTGAGCCAGCATATGGTAAAGCAGTGCATGTGAGCCAAGAGGCATATCGAGGTAATATAAGAGGGGTGAGAATCGTAATCTTGAATAACAATGCATGATATAACATGATAGCATAAAGGCAACATGGGAATCTGGCAACAACATAAAACATGACATCATAAGCATAAGTCAAGACTAACTGCCAAGACAACATAACATGGTGTGCTTGGGATAACCTCTCATGCACCATATATGGCATATCATGAGATAAAAACATTACCCAATGCATTGGAATACTATAATTTTAGGTGCACTCGTCACTTCCATATCATGTACATTCATAAGTGTGTCACATATATCATACAACATAAGGATGTTTTTCATCACTTTTAATCTCACGATTAAAGAGTGTGGGTTACATACATGGAAGTCCTCAATCAATAAATTATAGGTACATCTAGGTGAATACCTTTGAGTGGAAATTGGGATGGGTATTCACTATGCAAAGGTCGAACATGGAAAATCACAGGATAATTTCAACACCATAATAGGGATACATGAAGATTCATGAAAGGGTTAAATGAGGGTAAAAGGGGTCTCTCGTCACTTGAACATCATAAGGACAGTAAAAGGGGTGTGTGAAAACATATCTCAACATAAACAATTGGAAATCAAAGGCATAATATAAAGAAGGTGTGTAAATAAAGAGGAGAAGGAGAAGATTTCTTACCTTGAGAAGATGTTTCTTAAAGCTTGGGAGGAGCATTTTAAGAGCTTAAGTCACCTTGGGAAGTCTCTAGAGGGGGAAGAGTAGGGTAATGTCGTGCTCCAAGTGATTTGAGTGAAGAGGAATGAGAGTTTGGGTTAGTTTGTATAAAAAAAGAGAGGAGAATTATTTATTAATTTCCAAACATAGGTTTGGGACTATTTATGATAAAGTAATCAAAATCATAAATCTTCTCATGGTTTCTGTCAAATTTAAGTGGTTTTCATTATTTCACAAGTTTAAGAACCGACTCATTAAAATAATACTCTTGGTGATGTGGAAGTGATTCATGTTTAAAAAAGAATTGATTTGAAAACCTTAAAATATAATATAGGTTTGGAGGATTCATTAAGAGTTTATAAAATTAATCAAATAACTTCAAAACACATTGGTTTAAAGGGAAAATATGTATTTAGTCGTGGATACCTTTTTTGGCATATATTACATCAATTTTGGATCATTATGATGTCATAATATATATCGTATATTTATACCGTATTTAATTTTTATCTGAAAATTCGATCATCTTAGAAAATTATGAAAAAATCACTGTTGGCTAATTTTGACGTGTTAATTCCTAAAATGATATTTAGTTTATCAAAATCATTCTTTAGATATGAGAATTTATACTTTTAAATCAAAATTCTCATTTATTGAAGAATACTGGGGTTTTTTACAATAACAATTTTTTTACCCTTATAATAATTACATTTGACTTCATAAATTATATTATCATTTATACTTAATAAATATTAATTAACAATAATATTTTATTAAAATATCATTTATTTCAAAAATTATTAAATTCATCAAAAAGAGTGTTGATTGAAACTATATTTTCTCAAAAATACAATTTCCGTTTCATCGTATCAAAATGTGATTTTTATCAAACTCATTATTTAATCATTTAAAAAGTAACATTAAAAAGGGATAAATATAATCAAAGTTTTATTAAAAGAAAATATACAAATTCATATTATTAAGGTCTAGATACATATCTTTTTATTACACCAATGAATGTTCTAAGGGTAAGGTATGCGATGTTGAGATTATTTTGGGTGGTTCGGCGAATATGATTTGGGTCGTCATCTAACTTAAACTTGTATCACAAACGGTTTAGCTCGAGATTCAGTTGTTCAATGAAGAATATGATGAACAGGAGTTCATTCGTTACCATCTTTTAATTCCCATTTGCCTTTTGTTTTTTTGTTTTTTTTTCAAACGTTTAGACTGAAACTTTCGACTTTTTTTTATCCCACCCAACTCTCACGCTTATCCCTTTCCAAAAGAAGGGGGGAAATTCTTCACATAGCTTTGGCCTTACCACCACGCATTTCTTTTTTCTTTTTCCAAGTTAATCTTGCTTTTCCTCCATCCAAGTTTCTATTCATGTCTCGCCTATTTTAACGGAAAAAAAAAAATCACACCCATTATTACATTGCCACGTCATCTCGTCTCCTTCCATTTTCAAAAAAAAAATCCTCACCTTTAGCGTTTTGTGAGCCTCTCACGCCCCTCTTGTGGTGACACTCATATCTTAGGATACACAAAAAAATCTTCATTTGTATGGTGAAAATAAAATTGAGTGATAAAAAAAAACATCTTGTACAATTCAAAAACAAGAAAAAAAACATTGCAATTTGCACTATTTGAAAAAATGGTTTTCCTAGATATTGAATTCAATTTCATCGATGATCCCTTCGACTTCTTTCTGGACATCGACGACGATGACGGACACCCCCTGCCTTCGTCTTTTTTTTCCGAAGTTGAATCAATCATTTGCACCCGAAGCTTCCAAAGAAATGGAGTTGCTATCCATCGCATACGCCTTCCAAAAGGCACCAAAAAACAGGAGTTGCTATCAAACGCAAACGTCTTCCTGAAAGTTGAGACCGACATCGACGTTGTATTCAGCAAACCATCTGCCGATTCAAGCTTCTTAATACATTGAAACCCCGTGTTGGTTCCCTTGGTGAAGAAAAGTGGCGCTTCCTTCCAGTGCGTCCGAGTCCCGGTGAAGGTTCAGAGCAAAGGGGGACATTTCAAAGAACTCAAACCCAATGAAGAGGATTCCGTGGATGAGAATGTGATCCCAGAAGATGGGTACAAGGTTGAAGAATTTCAAATCGAAGCAATAAAATCCAATTTGCTTCTTGCTGCTGATATTTTGTTCTTGTGATCACCTCAAGTGATCTGCTTGTTTGCTACCGCATGTGTTTTTGAATTTACTGCAACTAATGACTATGGTGAAGTCATTATATCAGTTGGTTACCCACCTGGATATGATACAAATTCATGGGTTACAAGAAAAACGAGTTTAAGGGGGGATGTTGGATATTAAACTTGTTTCCTTGGACGGTGTCAACCCCTACTGCAGCAATGGAGGCTTTGACAAATTCAAGATTGGCTGCTTCACGTGTGGATCCGGAGGATTGGGCGGCACCTACTGTAACCCAATTTTGGACCTTTTGTTTTTCTTTGTTTCCTCCATTTGATTTTGTTTTAGGTTTATATCTCTATAAATAGGGAGTATGTTGTGTGTTACATGAATTCCAGTTGAAGAAATAAATACCAATTGTTACTCTGTTTGTGTGTTGCAATCACCTCCAGTGATCTGCGTCTACGCGATTGTGTTGACGCTGCAAAAGATCATCCATCAACCTTTTGGTATCTCATTATGTTTGTTATACATGAACATCTTGAATTATGACTGATGGATGTTGTGAGTGCATGCATACCTATATGGTAATATAGATAATGATGGTTATATAAAAAACCCAAGATTCAAAATATCGACAACATGTTCTGGATTTCAAGATCTTTCTTATGTTAAGTTGAATAAATCATTATATGGATTAAAGTAGTCAATGCATATGTGATGTAATCATTTGAGTGAATATTTGATAAATGAGGGTTATAAAAATGATTCAATTTGTATGTGTGTCTTCGTTAAGAGGAGTGGATCTAAATTTTTCATCACTGCAGTATATGATTTGAATATTATTGGAACTCTTGATGAACTTTGCAAGGTAGTAGAATATTTAAAGAAAGAATTTGAAATAAAAGACTTTGTAAAGATAAAACTCTACCTTGGATTACAAATTGAACATCTTGAAGATGGAATTTATATTCATCAATTCTGGCATACTGCAAAAGTCCTACAAAGGTTTTATATGAACAAATTGCATCTCTTAAGTACATCAATGGTTGTATTATCTATTGATCGGGATAAAGATCCTTTTAAACCATGAAAGGATAATGAAGAACTTATTGGTCCTAAAGTGTCATATCTAAGTGATATAGGAAAACTGATGTACCTTAAAAATAATACAAGGACAGATATATCATCTTCTATGAATTTATTAGTCAGGTACAATTCTTCTCCTACTTGTAAACAATGTAATGGTATCAAACTGATATTAAGTACATTCAAGGATCTGCTGATCAGGGATTTTTTTATTCTAAAAGTTCGGAATGAAAATTGGTTAGTTATGTCGATGTTAAATAATTATTGGATCCACATAAAGCTAGATCTCAAACTGGATATTTATTCACATATGATGGAACTATCATTTCATGGTGTTCAACAAAACAAACCACTTATACAACTTCCTCAATTCATGTTGAGTTAAATTCAATTCATGAAGCAAGTTGAGAAAGTGTTTGGCTGAGATTGGTTATTCATCATGAGATACTTCGATAATCGGTTGAGTAACACTGGGAGGGTTTGAATCAGTGTTGCCTTTTACTTTTTTTTTTGAAATTAACCTTTATGGCTAATTAAAATCAAGATCCTTTCAATATTAAATCTTACCCTCATCCGTATGAAACAGGAGTAAAGCACAAAAGTACACAAGATTTTTACAAAGTTTGCCCTCAATGTGGGTGACTACATCCTTATGTTCGGTGAAATTTGAGACTCGAGTTCTTCACTAATATCATAAAATGAATGCGTAGAGGGGATGTATTATCCTTAACCCATAACTGTTTTCCAACAGTTGATGTCTCTCAACTGTTTGTTTATATAGAATCCCTCCTGTTTACATTGATTTTCCAATCAAAAGTGAAAAGATTTTTAATAAATTCTAGAATGCTTTAACATCAATGAAAAGACCTTCTCCAAGCCTTTAGAATATGTCCGGTATGAATATACTCCCCCTTCAAAAACTTTGACAGCCAAAAAATATTCACCAGCAACAATGACTCAGTCTTTCTCACTCTATATTTCAACAGACTTCTTCGCCACACCTCATTCTTCCTCTTTAAATCCTCAATATGATCTCATGGATTGTTTCAACGTTTGCATATTGAAAACTTCCACAATCTCTAGTCACATAATCCTCATTCACTATTGGTCAAAATATTATATCAGAAGAATACAGCGGTGATCCTTTATTTTATGAAACTAATCTCCTCATTTAAAGCTTCATAATTCTCGTTCAAAATATCTCTCCAAATATCTATGATCTTCATTTAATTCTCCCTACAAAATCATTATTAACTCATTCAAAAATCTTATGTCTTCAAGATAATATTAGTTATGTATCATGTGATTAATGTTACGTAGCTTCAGTGAACACATATACAAGCTCAAAACATCCTTACACCAGAGCGGATTACTCTTACACAAGCCTTGAAATTTCCAACTTAATCTGATGTGAACTCCATATTAATCTTACCTAAGATCTGGTTACGTGAAAGACAAATAATATTCGATGAAATTGATAACATCCAAGAGGGGTGTTATGAAATAACTATGGATTATCATAATTTAAATGTGTAGTAATTTTGATGGGCCCTATTCACATGGGTAATAATTACCATGGTCATTCACCTCCCAAACTTTATCCCATGTCATTGATCCTAATTGTTGGATCTTTCCAAGATAATAGGGATTAATCTGCAGGGCCGGCCCTGGGGCAAGCCCCACAAGCCCCTAGGCTAGGGCAACACTCGGGAAGGGAAAAAATAGAAAGAAATGGGCACAAATGACATCCTTTTATTGTAGCTCACAATACAAGGGCAAAAATTTTGATGTTGACTTGGGCAATGGAATTTACAAGGTCGTTCCTGTTAATCGGCACCATTATTTATATGTACATATTGTTTATATACATATTGACTTTATAATGAAATGAAAACTCTTAGATCCTCCATAATTCCTCTCTTATCTACTTATTTTACATTATTCATCCTCGTTCTGATAAATATAACTCCACATTTCATCAACGATACGCTTCACCTACAATCAATCATGCATTTTCAGTTTTGAAATTATCCTCCCGGTTTCAATCGGCATTTGATTTATTTCTCACATAATGTATCCAGAGTCAAATTCCCCACATGAATATCTTTCACTCCTGGACAAAAATAATTCCAGACATATTTTCCCATATTGTATAAATGACTGTTTTTTAAATTTAAATAAAATTAATACATCTCGTTAAATCTTATTCATTCTTAAGGGTTCGCTCATTTTTATAGAAGCTCCTCATATTTAAGATTAGTTTTCTTTTTATTACCCACCCATAATCACAAAAGATTGATCCTTGAACAATCCCTCTTGATTTGTTTATATTAAGCGTGCAGTAGTGGTAAAATTAAATCTTTAGAAAACTTATGGAAGTGTTAATTTTAAGGATGAAAGCAAACACATTGTAAGTATGACAAAATTTCATTCCCAATAAAAACAAAAAACTAATGTTAACTAAGATAAAACAATCTTTTGTTCTCAATTGTTCACTTATTTAGCTCTTTTTGAATGATTTGTGTTTTAAATTTGTTTTTTTAAACGACATGCATAACAAAATCATCAACTTTTCTAGCAATCTCCCACACCCCGCACGCCTTGATATCAAGAAAACCATACGTGAAACTTCCATATCACTTGTATGTAATCATGCTATTCAAATTCTAAGTGTAAAAGATATTCGTGAATCATTATATAATTCCCAAAATCATGAACTTGTTTCTCACACTTAACATCTTTTATGATATCAATAAAACCATACTCAAACATCTCAAACTTCTACATACATACACACACATAAAGCTAACAAATCCGCACAGACAGACAAGTTTATATGTAGACTAATAAGATCCATGAAAAGTTTTACAATTCATGAAAATTAATGGAAACAAACATCAAAGAATAAGATGTCAATGTAAATGACGTGCAATTAACTCAAAATCTCACGGGTAAGGAAACTAAAATTTTTATTGTCAAGAACAGCAAAGCCAATAATCAAAATTCCTAAATAAAATAAGGTTCTAACTGATAAAATAAATCATTCCCTGGCAGAAGAACTTCCAAGGAATTGGGGTTAATTTCAAATAAAATTCTATAAATTACTTCAGTGAATTAAAGAGTAAAAACATAAGTGGATTTAATTTTCAATCCAATGAATAAAAACTTTAAATGCATGACATATGGGCAAGAATAAAAAGAAAAGTTTAGGTCGATTTAATCCATTTTCATAAATTCAATTTAACATTCATTCCCATATGGGTGGGGTTCAACATTACTCTTATGAATCCGAGGATGTAATCTGAAAATCAAAACAGTTCATTATAGCACATGGTTCACTTTCAAATTAAATCAAGATGAAAAGATATTCTAATAATGTCATTAAATTAATGGGTTTAGCCATAGTTTAATGATAATTAAACTTTCATTGAGGTCTCAAATGATTTCTATCGATGTATAAAAGGTATGGTGATGCAAATCCTAAAGAAATCTCATGGAATATTTGGGTTCAAAAGTAATTTGGACCATCATCGTCATCCACCTTTGTTAGGAATGAGGAGTGAGGGTTGGCCGTGTTGGGGTGGTTCTAGCAGGTAGGGAATGTGTGTTGTAATAGGGGTGGTTTTGTATTTTGTTGTAGTTGGTTGGGGAAAATGTAGTAAATAGGGGTTGTTAGTAATTGGTTGGGGCTATTAAATAAGGGAGATGTTAGTTGGGAAGGGGATACATATTATTTGGCATTTTCAACTTGGCTGATGGGAGGCGATGACTTTGGGAGGTCTCGGCCTTATTTCCTAGAAGTGGTCTTCGACGGAGAGCTCTCTTCTTCTTTGTCCCCTTATTTTTCTTCTTCTTCTACTGTAATCCACTGTTGGGATCATACATCCATTATCAATACAATGTTGCAGTTGGTTTTCTACTTCATCCTCTCTCACTCACACTCATGGTTCTAACAATTTGGCGACTCCGCTGAGGAACTACGATTGTTGTGTGGACGATTAGAGGTAGCCAATCATTGAGAGAAAGTCTAGAAGAGAGGAGGGTCGTAGCAAGACGGTCGTAGTGAGTTTCTCATGTGCTTCTCCCTGTCTGGATGCAGACAAGAATAGAGAAAAGAGTTTCCACTGAGGAGTTGGCCTAGGAAAGTCAATTGCAGAGATACGAGGAGTGAGAGTAGGCTCACAATCGAAGTTAAAGACTATGCAGGATAGTTTAGACAAGCTGGTTTGAGGATAAGTCGATTACCAATATGTGCATGATCAGTTGCAGCAGACTGAGTAACAAGTTCCACTTTGGATGTGAGATATGGATGAGCAGACGTTAGAAAAAATCAAGGGGCTCAAGCTGCAGGCAGAACATGGTTCAGACTCTGGAAAGCAGAGTAAGGAAAATCGGGTGCTACTAAGTGGCAGTGGAAATGGGAATGCGGAGGTCAGCAGTGGACTAGGAGGAAGTTTAATTCCAAAAGATGCTGCTCCGATAGATGAAATAGGGAGTGCGTCGAGGAGGGTGGAGTTGTCCTCGTTTTCAGGGAGGATCCCTTTAGGTTGGATCGCTAAAGCAGGTTCTTACTTCTTGATCAATTGAACCCCGGATGACATAAAATTGCTTCTATCGCAATTATGTATGGAGAACACAACTCTATATTGGTTCTTGTCATGGCAGAGCACTCATCCTGGAACGAATTGGGAGCAGCAGCAGTCAGCACTTATGGAGAGATATGGGAATGGCGAGGAGTAGCTCATTCCTGGAATGCTTTCGAACCCATTGATTGCGAAAGTGGCGAGTCTGTGTGTTCTTCTAGCTGAACAAGTGTGGCGAGGAACAGAGAACATAGCTTCATCCGTTGTTCTCAGCGACAAGGTAAATCACTTCACCTTTCCTAGCACGAGTTATGAAGAATGTAGCTACGTGGAGGACGATTTTCCTTGTGATACTCGACACACGGAAGTTTGGAACATGGGTGACAGCGAGTTCTGGGAGGAATTGCTGATTTTTCCTAGGTGAGTCAAGTTACCTGCTTTTGCAAGAAACGAACCTATTGTTCTGGAAGAGTTATTTGTTGTTTTTTGTAGAGGAAATTGTTGCAAATACTGGTAATGATGTAGAAAGTGAGCTAGGAACCACCGCTATTGATGCTCAAATTGGCTACGAGCATAGTGTTTTTACCGAAAACTGCGAGTATCATGTTTGGCAAGGGACAAGTGCAGCATCTACTGTGGAGATCATCTGCATGTTGGACTGAAATCTATTGAAGGAGAAAGGGCATGTTCAAGTGACATGGGAGTTTCTTCCACAGGTCATGTGGACACTGGTTGAGCAACCATTGGTTGCATAGACCGTGGTGAAAGGCTATATAGCAGGGACGTCAATGCAACCAGAATACGAAGGATGTACGGATTACCTACGGGATTTGTGTACAATACACGCAGAAAATGTCATGACTCTAAAAACATGGCAGCGACTTCCAGTACCAATTCCAAGACAAGGGAACCATCACTATCTAAGGAGATGCAAGCTCCATTTAAGATAGGCTCGAATGAGAATGAGTCAAACCAGAGAAAAAACGGATACATTAAACTTGTTATTGGTGCTGGCACTAATGAAGCTTCAGTCCAGTGTGAGGCAGCTAGTGATTTGGCTATGCGAAACCAAGGAACAAAGGTTCCTAAGAACAGAGTTAGAGCGAACCGCTGTGCCGAAACGCTCAGCCTGTGACAATATGGTGGCTTGAGAAGTGTTCTAATGAAGGGGATTTTCCTATCTGTGAATTTTCAAAATAACATGAGACATAAGAACCGAAGATCAGGACATGAGGGCTTGATTGTTGTGGTTGGGACAAATGTTCTTGTAGAAGTTAAGTCCACTGGAGCATAGTTGTTGGAATTCATTTCTGAATTTGTAAATCTGCCGGCTGCACCCCCTGGAACATGGACAGTGGCGCTTGGTGTGGCTGCCAGGACAGAGGCACCGGCACTGACTGTTGGGTGCACAACAAAACTAAGGCCTGCCTGATTGGCATTTGCCTCCTTCGAGCTGGCCGAAGTGTGCAGAGGGCCAAGTTGTCCTATTGGTGCTCTTAATAACCCCACTGGTCCTTTTTGGCTGGTGAATGTGAGTTAAAGGACCACTTTAACATGAATGGTGTTGGTTCTTAGATTGAAAACAGTGCCAGTGAAGATTCAACTGATGATAAAAAAAATTGAAGATGAAAGACAATGATTTCCATGTTGGAAGAAATAGAGTTGAACTGGATATTGATGATGGTCCAAAATGTGCACTCGGTGGAAAATCAAGTGGAAACAGTAGTTGCATTGCAAGTGATCTTTATGACTACAAGTCATTTGGCGCTGATGGTTTAGATGCTGATTCCCATGGAAATATTCATATTTTAGCCATGGATTCAAATTTATTCATTGATCCTCAACCAGTTACAGATCCTAATCCTCTATTTACTGAAGTACAAGCTAAATCGAAGCAAGGAGGTGGAAATGAAATTAATGAGATGTCAAATACCAACAGATACCTGAATGGTGAATCTCACAGTTTAATGGGTGAGATATTGGCTTCAATTGAACTAGGGAATAGTTTCCCTGGATCAAGACCGGAGTCTTGTGCTGAAAAATTTCTGGGCAGTAAACATATGAGTGCAAAGCGATCTCCATTTTGGGGGGAAAGTGGTACTAGGAAAGCCCCTCTATAGAGTAGATTCATTTTTTTAACGAAGAAGAGCTTGTTATGCAGAGGCTTGAGAGTACAAAAAAAATATTGGCGGCAAAGAATTGTAAAGGAGGTTCGAGGAAATGCAATTTTAATGGTTGGCTTAAAAAAGCTTGTGTACAGTGGGCAACTAGTTGATATGGAGTTGGCTATCCATCAAATAAACAACCACTTTAGGTGCGGCAATCTGTTTCTGTTTAATGATGGAGAGATGGGTTAGTCTGTCTATGCCAACATTCATATATTCATCCAGTTTTTTCACTTTGAGGACAAGGTGTTTTTTCAAGAGGGGAAAAATGTTGAGAAAGAGGGGGGAAGAGGGTTGTCTGTGTGGGGGTGGTTGGAGCAGGTAAGGAATGTGTGTTGTAGCAGGGGAAATTTTGTATTTTGTTGGTGTTGGTTGTAACAGGTAGGGATTGTTAGTAATTGGTTGGGGCTATTAAATGCGAGAGATGTTAGTTGGGAAGGAGATACGGATTATTTGGCATTTTCAGCTTGGCTGATGGGAGATGACGGCCTTGGGAGGTCTCAACCTTGGCTACTAGAAGTGGTTTTTGTGGAGGGCCCTCTTCTTCTCTTTCCCCTTCTTTTTCTTCTTTTTCTACTGTAATCTACCGTTAAGATCGTACATCCATTATCAATACAGTTTTACAGTTAGTTTTCTCCATCATCCTCTCTCACTCGCACTCACGATCCTACCAACCTTGGTGTGATGCTAGGGTATGACCTAAAAAAGGTTTCCTAAGATATGTAAATAACATGGTGCGACATGATTTTCATGATGTGACCATCATCAGAATTAAATAAAGTCACAACATGTCAGTTGAGTGAGTCATATGAAAAGGGACGGCTGACATGACATGTTTCTGGTCATGTTCAACTTCTAAGGAAAAACTACGGTTATCAAGTCCTGTTATCACAATAACATATGCTGTGATTGACGCCAACAATTCTAGAAAATTAAAATTTAATTATCAATGCCCCTAATTTCAAATTTAATATATTTTCAACACTTCAAATTACTTCAAAATATTTACTTAATCATGAGGATGGTATTCTCATAATGAAAGTTTTAGGACTCATGATGAATTCACAGCTATGTGCTCCTAAACTAAAAAATAAAAATGAAAAAATTAGAAAAAACATGATTTTTTTATTGAAGTCATCGATTTAATTTTTATTGATGTTTTAAGTATTGTTAAATTGGGAAATGGGTTAATAAGTGGGTCGGAGAAGGTCGAGATGTGGTTTTTGATGAAAATAAGATTTTTGACCCAGCAACAGAGACCAACCAGGATCCTGATGGGGGCTCTCACCAGAAGTTTGGTGAGTCGGGCAAAGGCACTGCCACTGCTTGCCACCAATGAAGTTTCAATGGCTGTCCACCGGAGTTCCAGTAGCCTGTCAAAGGAGAAGGCTACCAGAATTCCACTAGAAGCCCCGACATAAATTTTTAAATATAGGATTTTTCATCATTATACCCCAAAAATCAGTAAATCCACTTTTTTCCATATTCCCTCACAATCGCCTGACCCCCTATCCCACCCTCAATATTTTCTCTCTTCCTCCCCAAACTTCTCTCCTCTTATCTCATGTCACTTGCCTGATTTGTGATTTGTATGTTGGGATCATAGAAGTGAATAGAAGGTAATCCCTCCATCTATTTTGAGTCTCCTATGTGGTAGGCCAGTGATGTGTTTAAATTACCACTTTGGAAACCCTATTTATATGTTTTTTTATTACTTGTCTCCTTACTCGATCTAATAAATGTTTTCTTTAGGAAAACTCGATGACACTTCATCCCTCTTCTTTGATCTGTTCGTGTCAACATGTGTCAAAGTTTGAGTTGGGTGGGAATCAGGTTCATGCGACTTGCACCAAGGCCCGTTGTGCGTCATGCACTGTAAATAACTATGGTTTTATTTCATACCCAAGTAATTGCAATGATCCTGTACTATGTTGGGGTTCTTATTCAATAGATTAGCCTTGCAAGAAACCCTAAAATTAACGCATGTGTATATATTAAATATATGTTACCTGATAAAAATAACAAAAACAAAACAAAACAAATATTATGTCAAAGCATCAATCAAAAAATAGGCAACAATCAAGAGAAATAGGATCAGATGTATATTTTACAATAATATCCATATAAAATAAAAGTTAAAAATAAATAAAATTAATGCAGGTCATGGGTTATGCGATAAAATCAAAAACACATACAAAAATATCAATTTGATACACACATATACACAAAACATTAAAAACAAAGAAAACTGAGATATTCTATGCATATATATTAAAAAAACATGACTTCAAACCACAGTAAAAATGCTGAAATGAAGTACCACATTTTAGAAATGATGAACAAAAGAACAGAAGCCATACCTCAGAACAAGAGAGCAGGTGGAAATGATGAGATGCATTCAAATTTTAAAGTTGTGGGCACCACCTTCCATTCCAAACACTCAGCAGCTAAGCCCTCATCACAGTCCCCCGTGCCCTGGAGTTCTTCCAACAAAGAGGCTCCCTCCGTTTGAGTTCAGGCGTCTTCCAACCAATGATCCGCCTCGGAGACCCCGGCTCTGCCCCTTTCCTCTGCGGAGAATAGAAAGCCGGCGGCTTCCCGGCCACCGCGACCCTCGGGAAATTAAAAACCTTCCCACCTTCTGGTTTTTTTCTGCTGAAGGCATCCAAGAACACGTCCCTAATATTGTTGTACTTGTAAGTTCGATACTCGGTGATGATGTGGCACTTTTGGCCACGCACCCTCGGAGGAAGGCCAATGAGGGCATGTTGTGCCTTTATCTCATTCGTGTAGCTGGGAGGCCTCACCCCATAAACCTTCCCAGGCAGCGCAGCGAGTGAGAATTTGCTCCGGATAGGGGTCGTGCCGCGTCCCAAAAACACAGGGGGTTTGCTCGTGTGGACTTCTTTGGGCAGCCAGGGCTGCGGCACCCCTTCCATCCATCGCACCAAAGCGATCCGGGAAGAACGGGTCGGGTCATACTCTACCCTTTCAACGACACCCACAGCTGAATGGCTTCGGTGCTTGTCGATCACTCTTTGTAGCCGTTTCGTTCCACCGCCACGGTGATATGCTGTGATTTGGCCTGTGGCAGTGTGCCGGCCACCGGACTTCGCTTGACCGTGAGATAGCTTCTTCATTGGCCTCGATAGCAGATGCCTCATTTTAACAGGACTTGGGGGGCTCAGGCGATGTCTTCCTCGACCGCCGGGTTTTGAACTACACATTTAAGGAGGCCTCGGTCATCAAAAACCCAACCGGTGTAGAGAGCCAGAAATAGGCTCCGTTTCACTTAGGGCATGCTTGGTATGCAATTCCGGAGACAAGGGAAAAGAATGAGAGTCTCCTGGAAACACATTTTCAGGAGTCCAGTGATGGAAAGCATTTTTCATCCTTTCCAGGAAGCCCCTGGAAGGGTCTTTCTAGTGTACCAAACATGTCTTTGTTGTCATACTTATCACTTATGATAACCAGTTTGAAAAACTAAGTGGTATTTGTTTTGTTTCTGAAGAAACAATTGAACTTGAGTGTAATAAGCAGATTTAAATAAGTGCTGCCAAACAGAGCTTTAGCAGTAAACAAAGGCAAACAAAGATGACCTGAAGGTCCTGGTTGAGCTTGTCCATTTGTGGCATGAAGGAGAGGAAGCCCGCAATGAATTCGCCTCACCAGCCAACTGTACAGGCATCGGCAACATAAACATAATAATAGTAAATCTAAAAGCCAGACAGATGTGAAAAGAAGCCCTGATACCGTGGAGGTGATCTGTCTGACATGGAGGCAGGGCATACCAAGGGTACTTAGCTTCTTGATAGAGGTCGTCTCGAGGCTGAGCTGAGAGTACTTGGCAATGGTGATTTTGCCAAAAGCCATTTTAACAGTATACTTATCCTTGACTCTTGATGAAGTGAAGGTGTTAGAGAAGGCAGAGCTGGGTAGTGAGAAGGGCAACCTCAGAACATCAGACGAATGATAAAGATTCATTGAGAAATGGGTGGAAACCTTTTGCCTAGCAATATTCACCATTGCCATGGCTTCTAGGAAGAAGCAAGCCCTGGTTTTTTATCTTGCCTGCAATGCAGCATTCATTGAATTTGTCGATGAAAGAAAAAATTATACGGAAGCACACACATTATTTTCAATTTACATTGAACGGTTTCCTTTTATTATTATTCTTTGGTTTATTTAAATGTTTGACCTGAACCAAACCTCAAGTCACTAGGTCACCAATAAATTTGAACTCAACCCAAGGTCACTAATTCACAGATGAACACAAGCGGGTACCCGCCCCTAAAAAGCAAATATTGACAAGGCGGATTACTTAATTTTGCAATTTTAACCCACTTCTGTTCATCTGTGAATGAGTGACCTCGGGTCCGGCACAAATTTATTGGCGGCCTAGTGACTCAAGGTTTGGTCCATGTCTGTGTTTGAGTTGATTATCACAACCACTTACATAAACACAAAATAAACCAAAGAAAAATACAGTGGACTTTTTTCATGCAAGCAGCTGACGATCCCGGAATTAGATCACATCACGGATAAAAGAGGCACAAGATTCATACAACGAACTTTATTGAAGAAACATATGAACTTTTTCCCCAACGCAGGATAGTAACCTCCAAGTGGCCCAGCCAATGATAGAAATTGAGTCCGGTACAGATATAAAAAATGATAAAAATTTTGTACACTCCGCTTTTTTGGGCAACAAAATTCAGCAGGTCAGGCAGCAAACTCACTGAAACCATAAAATTATAGATTTCCAGTTTATAGGCAATTGAAACAGGCTGGATAAAACATCTGTTGCAGATTAAGGTGCAACAACATTCACCAATAGTGAAAACTGAGTTGAAAATAGCTTGAATGTAAAATAATGAGACTGAAATAGCATAAAACTTCAAAAGATAAAACATTGAAATTACAAGAACACAGAAACAAATTAAATTGAGATAGCAACAGTACACATTGATTTAATCAAATGCAACTCAATGATAAAAGCGTATGCAACTGGAAGTTTCAAGCTGTTTTTTTTTTCAGCACCTCTTTCAAAGTTTAGGATAAACCCAAGCACATGGTTTTTAAAGACCACTACTATTACAAAATGAGATGCTAACATTAGGTAGTTATAAATGATGAATATCACATCACAACCATTACATTAATAGATTCGGGAGCGGATTCAAAATGTTTGCTAGAAAATTTAGTTCTAAATGTTAGATTGGTGTTGCCCGATCCGGTTGGGCCGAATGATTGTGACCCGAAACTGTAGCAGTGCGGACTTCGGGGTCAACTGGACTGCAGCACTTTTGACTTCCAGCCGGCAGCCACTGTATCGCTTTTGACAAAGCTGGCCGCCGTTCACTGTAGCGACGCGGACTCACTTTTCGAACAGTGATCATCTTCTCTATTGTTTTATAGCCCATTTTCGGGCTAGGGTTACTACTGAAAATCCTCTGTAATTTTGTGCTCCTGAATAGTGAAATTTCTGCCTCTCCCGTGGACGTAGGGATTATTCCCGAACCATGTAAATCGTTGTGTTCTTGTTGCCTTTCTTTCTTTCGTTTTCTCGTTTCTCTCATTTGCGACTCCCGGTGATTCCGCAACACTAAAAAGATATTTTGAACATGCTACAGAAATAGTTCACACCTCAAGTGGATCTAGGCTTGAGGTGACAAATAGGCTTCCGGATGTTAAAATCTTAAATAACAGTATTATCATCCCAGACTAATTTATTTTAGTGAATTATTTGAATGTACAGGTCATCCTCGCAAAGCCATTTTTAGCAAAATTAGAACCATTTTCCAAAACAGACAAATCAATAGTTGGTAATTTTTCATCAAAGTAGGTCTGCTTTGAGTTTATAAACAGAATGGATTTCAGATGTCCAAAAATAAATGTTTTGCCCAAAGAAAACCCACAAATTAACTTTATCCTTACCTGACAAAGTTCTCGTTATCATTCTATCCAGAGCAATTGTTTGTTCATATTAGATTTCAACATCCAATTATCTTGCAAACAATTTTATTCTCTCTCAAATTCATCATATCTCCTCAAAACTCTTCAACGGCCCTTGGAGAATTTTCAGACAACTTTTAATTCACGAATTTTTCGCGTTGCAAAATTGATAAAGTATCATCAAGGTATTTACCAATATTTTACTATGCTTTACCAAAATCCTGGCCTCCATACCCTTTACAGGGAAGCATCTGAAGGAAACCTCAAAGCCGCTCGTTTATATTTGATTTTGCAATTCACTAGCTCCCATCGTTCACCTTACCAATCAGGAACCATATAATATTTTGAAATCTAAAATAGTTCGCTCCAGTTATTGTGGACAGGTTCAAGGCGATGTATCCAAATTTTTCAACCGGCCTGGATATATCTACCGAGCAAGAGTGAGCTATGTGTGCATGCATACATACCAACCTGACTGCCCCAAGTGTGTATGGGATGGAGAAACTCGGATGCTACAGCAACGGATCAACCATCATTATTGGCTCAGACGACTGCAAGGCAGGCACCCGGGAGGCAGGGATTCTACCCTCACCACTGAGTCTCCGTCATCTTCTTCGCCAGGCCTCTCGCCCCGTCACCGCTTCCGCCACCTCGGCCGCTCATTTATTGTTCCTAAGTAGTTCATTACACCCCGATTCAGTCCACCAAATCCGTCCTTATTTCTGCTTCCCCCGCAATGGCGAATCCAGCTTCAGTGCAGCAGCTCCACGATCCGCCCGCTTATCACGTCGGTTAGGGTTAAAAATATTTCGAGAAATTAGTTTCGGCTTGAGGTGTGCGTGCATTCACCAGTTTTTTTTTTTTTTTTTTTTTTTTTTTTTTACGTTTTCTGAAATAAAAAAATAAATAAAACGGGATAGGTTAAAAAAAATTAAAAATACACCACAAAGTCATCATCGGCGATTACGTCTTTCATACCTCGCACCGCTTTTGGCCCAAATTGATGACATGGCAAAAGCGGTATCGGCGATGCCGCCTTTGCCTCAGCTCCCTATAAAATGACACTCCCTCTCTCATTCTCCTCACTTGATTTTTCCTTCATCTCTCCTAAATTCATTGTTTCTTTTTTTTAAAAAATCATTTTCCATGTGGTGGAGTCTGTAGTCTAAAAGAATGTGGTTTTTTGAGAAGCATCATTTAGAAGTATTTTTTTATTTAATTTAATGTTTTTTTATTTATTTAATTGATTTTTTTTTAGTTTTAAATATTTCATTTTTTAAGTAGTTTAGTTAGTTCTAAAAATTTTGTTTATTAGGTTGTGTAATTAGTTGTATATAGTTTGGAATAATTATTATTAGTAGTAATGATTAAGTATAGATTAAGTATAGATGAACTTATGATTAACTTGTGATTAAGTATTGTGAAACGTTGGTAGCATAAAGATTATGTGGTTATCTAAGCAATCAAATCTCTGTCTGGATACAAACAAGTGAATATGGTTTTGGCACAGATGTACCTAGAAGTGAAAACTCTGACAAGGAGTTTCGGACTTGACCCTGGGTATCCTGGTACACGACAACGGGTTTTGCTGCACTTCTGATTTGACACTCTCAGGAGATATGCTTAAGATGATTCATATTTTCTTTATAAACTACTAAAATATACAAGAAAAGAAAAATCAAATCAGTATATTTATCAATGATAAAATGGTAATTATGATGTTATAGAATGAAATAAGGACAAAAGCATTAACGAATGAAAGTTATTACTAGTAATTAAAGATATTATGTATTAAGTAGCTTAATTAGTTATATATAGTTTAAAAATAATACTTATTATTAGTAATGATTAATTATAGATTAATTAATGATAACTTAGGATTAAAAATGAATACATATGATTAGTTAATTATAATTAACTAATGAATATAATATGATTAATGATTAAAGAATAAATAATTAAAGAATAACTTAATAATTATTAACTAGTGATTAAAGAATGATTGATTAGTTAAAAACTGTACTAAGAAAACCAGTTGATAAAATGACAATTATGATTATATAAAATGAAATGGAGAATAAAATGCTTTAAAATGTTAGTATCGTAAAGATTATATAGTTTAGAAATAATAGTTATTATTAACAATGATTAATTATAGAAAAATTAATAAATAACATATGATTAAAACATGAATTCATATAATGATTAGCTAACGATACTTATGATCGTATAAAGTGAAATGAAGAATAACAAACACATTAAATAACACATGAATGCTTTGTGACATACAATAAATTCATTGACATTTTTCAATAGAACGAGGTTTGGATGAGATGAGTCTCACTTTGTACATGAGATAAAATTCAACTTATTTGTAATTGGTAGCTTAATAACATCTTCAAAGGATATGTACTTAACTTTTGAACTTTCAAAAATTTCTGACCTTCTAATGACATCCAAGATGACATATAAGATATGTCCTTAGAAGGTTGAAAGCTTTTGAAAATTCAAAAGTGAAGTACATATCTTTCGAAGATGTTATTAAGGTGTCAATAAAAAATAAGTTGGATTTTACCTTATCTGAAGTGAGACTCATCTCATCCAAACCACATTCTATTGAAAAATGTCAACGAATTTATTGTATGTTATAAAACATTCATGTGTTATTTAATGCATCTGTTCTTCTTCATTTCACTTTATATGATCAGAATTGTCATTTTCCCAATGATAAATAGACTAATTTGATGTTTCATCTTCTTTTTACCTCGGTTTCCAAAGCGTTCTATAACTTATATTCTAATAAAATTTTATAGAATGAAACATTACTAACATATTTTAGAGTATAAAAAGGCGTCCTAAAATTACATTCTAATAAATATTATATGGTCAACCATCATTGTTAATATTTGTTACACTCTCATAATTTTGATGAAAGAAACATTTTTGACGTAGAGAGTCATGTTTGCTCGTGTGTACTGCTATGATGAGGTTATTCAAATTGAGCAAGGAGTTTTTTACAGTACACAACCAATAACAGTGGTTAGTATAGCTGATTGTGTAATCATAAGTGACCTTCAAGAGAGAATTTGTGGTTCCTTAAATCTGAGACCCAATCAAGAGATCAAGTCTATGAGCTATAGACATTTGCAATTCCCGACAACACTGTGGCATTTAGCTTGTCCATTGGTTGCTGATGCGCAGTGGGTCCAAGCAATTAATTTATTTTCTCAACGGTCATATGGTACCATACTGGAGTTATATGTTGATGTTTATACTGTACAACAACAACGTCCTTTTGTACGAAGACGTAGACTTACAAGAGTGGTTGAAGACAGTCCGCCCCATGAAATTGAGCCTATTCCAAATGATGCAGAAGAGGAAAATCTAGATGATCTCCCGGATATACATGTCAATATGACTTCCGATGAGGAGTTTTGTAATGATAGATCAGATGGTGACAACAGTGCTGATGAGGAGGGACCAGCGAGAGTTAGAGAGGAGGTTTTGAGAAATGCATTAGTTGTACATCAACCTCAACCTACAATAAATCATCCACCACTCCTTGCATTTTGGTCAGAAGCAATGACATGTGTGCCTGAATTCAACAATAATGTTCTCACACCGACAACTGAGTTCCCCGAATTTATACCAGATAGGTTTAATGAGTTGGACAAAACCTTATATGTTGGAAGGAATTTTCCAAGTAAAGATGCATTAAAAAGCACGCTAAAGAGATTTCACATTGAGAGACACCACAACTATATAGTTCACGAATCATGTCATAGTAAATATGTCATACGGTGTGAGAAGTATGAGGATGATTGTAGATTTCGCTTAAGGGCGATTCTGGACATTGCATTTGGAGGTTAAAGAATATTGAGGATTGAGGCAGCTCATACTTGCATTCAGCCAAGCCTGATATAAGATCATACCTCATTGGATGTGGAATTTGTGTCATCTATTGTTATTGAGATGATTAGGACATGTCAAGATGTTTCGATAGCCCTTGTGCAAGAGAGGATACAATATACATTCAGTTATAAGATTTTCTATAATAAGCCATGGATGACGAAACAGAAGGCAATTGTGAAGGTTTATGGTGATTGGGATGGCTCACATCGGGTGTTGCCGCAATTGCTATCCATATCGAGGAATCATATCCAAGTTGTCTTCCATCTTAATACAAATGAACATGTGTCTCACGATAACTGATTTGATCCATCTTGTGTTCAATTTCATCGGTTGTTTTGGGCATTTCTCCCCTGTATCTCCGCATTTCGTTTTAGAAAATAGTTCATTCAGATTGATGGAAAGTTTCTGTATGGAAAATATAAGGGCATATTATTGATTATGACAATCTAATATGGAAACCGTTCACCTCTTCCGCTTGACTTTTCCATTTTAGAGAAAGAAAACTATGAATCGTGGAGTTGGTTTCTAGCATATGAGTCAGATCAACGACAGTTTGAAGAACGTTTTGAACAAATCCTCCTAGCTAATCAAGAAGTTTATTATTATATGATGCATATTCCAAAAGAAAAATGGACATTGGCATATAGGATAGGAAAGAGGTACTGACACATGACCACAAAAATTGTGGAGTGCATCAATGGTGTCTTCAAAGAGCTTCATAAGCTACCTATAACTTCCCTAGTCCAGGATACATTATATCGATGCGTGAAGTACTTTATTGATAGAAAAAAAACTAGCATCAGATGGAATACAGCAGGGGATAAGGTACAAAAGACACTTTCAACGAGAGATTGAAAAGAATATTGAAAAAGCTTTTAGTTATCATGTCTGCCTTTTTCGATGATAAGACTCTCGATCTGAAGTTCAAGAGCATTCAGACCCCATCACAAATCACATCGGTGAAAAAATGGTGGTATTACTGGAAATGAGGTAATGTCAATGTAGAAACTTTCAGGCCTTACGGTTTCCATGAAAATACACCATCGCAACATGTGCCTCTATGAACATATCATGGAAAACATATGTTGATTAAGTGTACTAGATGTACACCATTGCTAACTATTATACTGCACCATAGATGCCTATTAAGAAGTTTCATTATTTTCCAATGTCTGAAGGCCAACCAATAGTAATACCTGACATCAATCGGTTGTGTCCTCGTGGGAGACCGAAGGCCAGTAGGAGTGTAATGAGATGGAATGACCTCAAGAACAAGGATAGAGTTTGAGATACACCATATGTCATAAATAAGGTCATAATCAGAAATGATGCCCTAACGTTGTTGGGTTGAGTTCACACTCTCAGCCACAATGATGTATTGTCTTCATTGTGACATTCTCATATTGTAAATTATACTTTGTTATTTATTCTTTTTTTTTCTCATTTTTCTAAACCCCAAAACCCAAAAGCAAAACACTTAACCCAAAAACATCTTTCCTAAACCTTAATATCAAAATTCTAAACCCTAAACCTTAAAATATAAACCCTAACCTAAAATTCATAAACCTCAAAATTAGGCACATATTTAGGGCCATCTTCCCCAAATAATGTGTTTTAAAAGAGTTTAATTTTTTTACTAAATCACATTTCTTGGCCATTGGTGTCATTCAACATATTTTCTCAAATACATTAAGAAACGGTATTACAATACAAACCTTATACAATACATTATGCTTAAAAAGATAATGTCATTAATAAAATTATTCCACAACATATTTCTTGGATCAAAATACACTAGAATAAAAATCATTCCACTTCAAAAGTATCAATAACATATTCTTTACATTAGTGTCTTGGATTATTCTAAGATATATTCCCTTAAAGCATGTATTGATGTATTTATTTCCACAATTATCATATGTGGGGAAATTCTTAAATGTTGTTTTTACCATTATCTATTTTTTTTCTTATTTCCTCTTGTTATCTTTATTTCATTAAAAACCAAAAGACTTATAGAATTATATTTCTTTTGGTAAAAATAACTTCATAAAACAATGTGAATAAATATGGCATGTCTTTCATTCTACAAGTCATAACATTATGCTGACCATAACGTTATGTTTACATTTTATACTTACAACTCATTTCATTTGTTTATATGCAGATGGATGATACCATACTACTCACTTAGTAGCGTACCCATATTTCCTAGGTTGTGTTAGAGGGTGGTGCATATTGATTGATCGGGGTGTGTCGAGCACACCATTTTCATCACAGGGAGCCTCTACATTCCATTAGACCATATTTACATCGTTTTGGCTTCTATGGCCTTGCCGTATCAGATTTCACATTTGTAGACCATCACATACTTGCTTCCCTCGTTGAGAGGTGGAGACCAGAGACACACATATTCCACCTGCCTGAGGGAGAGATGACCATCACCCTCCAGGATGTGGCAGTGCTTCTCGGTCTTCCTATCCAGGGGAGACCCGTTATTGGACTCACTCATGTATCTTGGCCAGACCTTTCTCAGCGCTTGTTAGACATTGAATTTTTTTCTGATCGTAGGGCTACAGATGGAGCCTCCATATCTATTCTTTGGTTGGAGGCGCAAATTTCACATTTACCCGATGATGCTGACGAGCAAACTGTCATGCATTATGCATGTGCATATATATTACGACTCATTGGCGGGACCATGTGTACTGATCACTCGGGGATGCACGTGCACATGATGTATATACCCCTACTAGAGGACTTTGACTGGGTCGGGACTTACAACTGAGGATCAACCTTCTTGGCACACACGTACAAAGCATTATACAGGCTATCCTATGGGGACCACATAGGTCTCGGGGGATGTACCATCCTTATTCAGATGCAGGCATGGGAGCGCATCCCCACATTCTACCCTGAGCTTGCTGGTCCACTGATCGAGATAGAGGTGCTGCATGACGCTTCGTGTGGACGATGGTATGATCAGTAATTTCTACTGGTTTCTGATGCTAATAAGAGTTATTGACTTTAATTTCTCATTATTTATCACTACCGATGATGTATTTTACAGGTGGTGTCAGTGAAACAATTTCGAAGCGGTTCCGAGACACCATTTGGGCGTATATCAGCTCGAGTTGGACTGTCTCTTACCTGATCAGGTATGTATATACAATCTATCACTGTCTAAAAAATTTAATAATATCATCAATTTTGGTTTTAGTTAGGAGCTTTTTTGAAAAAGTCACATGTCATTTCAGATTTCATGGCTTCCATGCTAGAGTATTATGGACCAGTTGCCAGCATACTGCACTGTTGAGCTTGAGAATGCTATGACTATAGTTCCCCTCATTCACTTCTATATTATTGAGTGGTAGCAGCTTGAAAAAGTCATGAACCCGTTTTTCTGTGCTCAACCAATTCCATTATTGTCGAGACAAACAAAGGAGCTTCATGGGATGAAGTTGACAGGGAGGTAGGATGAGGACTGGCCCCGAGTACATGCCTGCTTTATCTACTGTTGGTATATACGTGCAAAGTTTCATATTTAGGGTGTACCTACGAATCGATTCTTTCTTTAAAAGAAGGTTGAGTATGATCCATGGTATAAACTAAAGTCTATAATGTATCTTACCTGACATGGCAGAGATATGCAGAGGATGGTAAGTCAATAAATTTCCATTAGTTTGTTTATTGAACTGTTTTCTAATTCAATTTGAATATCTTTACAGGGAAGTCACACAGATCAGCTTGTTTGCATGAGTGATGAAGAGGAGGAGGGAGTCTTTATCCAAGCAGCCATCCATGCTACAATGCTGGAGGTGGGAGCATCTTTTCATATGCTTTTTGAGACCATCTTCGAGCATCTGTCCTAGAGAGAGGAGATTCCTGCCCCAGAGAAACATCCTACAGCTACTAATGGTGCTGAGGAGCAATGACCACGACGACGTAGACATCATCGTGCTACACGTGAGGCATCACCTATTCCACAGGCAGAGGTTGCCCCTCTAGTAGTCCAAGATCAGACGATTTAGGATGTGCCTCAGGTGGCATGAGATCTGTCTTTCTTGACAGGATATTTGTAGTTCTCTCCATCTTGGGGTCTAGATCCATCGCAAACTTGGGGTCTAGATCCATCACAGCCTTGGGGTCTAGATCCATCATAGTCTTGGGGTCGAGATCCATCACAGTCTTGGGGTATAGCTCCATCACAGGCTTGGTTCCCCACTGCGATGATGACAGGTCCTTCTACCACCCTAGTGGGAGAAGGATCCAGAGGGCAGTACGAGATGTAGTTGACAAATCCTCTCACTGACACACAAATAGAGGATGTGACAGTTGACATTCCAGTGCCCAAGGATCAGCCCTATCCATGTCATCGAACTCCACTATACACTCGATGCAGACGTCCTATTCACATACCACCATGTGGGACAAAGTCTTCTCAACATAGACAAAGAAATTGATTGTACATGTTCATTTATATGTTTTATGTCTACTGAAATGAAAATACTATTATTACTATTATCCCTTCTTATAAGTTTATCCAGTATTTCAATTTTAATTTATATTTTAGGCACATTTTATATTTGACAGCTTTCAAAGCCGACTACTTGAAACATAGGAATAATTATTAAATTTCAAGTAAATAACTTTAAAAGATTATAAAATATAAAGTATAAAAACAATGTAAATAAAATTTAAAATATAGCCTAAAAATCTAAAAAGTTGTTGAAAATAAAGAGTTTCATAAATAAAATAAATAAATGATAATGAAAGGAATGTAAGAAAAGTAACTTAGAAGTGAGAGAAAAAAGAATAAATGTCGAGGAGGATCCTAAGCCACCTACTAGACTTTGAAAGCCTATAAAATATAAAATATAAGACCCATATAAATAAAAATTAAAAATTAAACTACTTATTATAAGTTTAATGAATGTTTAAAATTTCATTCATATCGGTCTTATAGTTTATATTATATAAGTTAGCAAAGTCACATACTTGAAACATTTTTAATTTTAAAGTAGGTGGATTAGAAAGCTTATAAATTATTTCTCATCAACATTTTTTAAGAAATTATTTTTATTTTCAACTACTTATTATATGTTTAATCAATGTTTAAAATTTAATTCATATCGGTCTTATAGTTTATATTATATAGGCTAGCAAAGTCACGTACTTAAAACATTTTTAAGTTTCAAGTAGGTGGATTAGAAAGCTTATAAATTATTTTTCATCAACATTTTTTAAGACATTCTTTTTTATTTTAGACTAATTGCTATATGTTTATTCAATGTTTAAAATTTCATTCATATCAGACTTATAGTTTATATTATATAGGCTAGAAAAGGCACATATTTGAAATATTTTTAAGTTTCAAGTAGGTAGATTAGAAAGATTATAAATTATTTTTCATCAACATTTTTTAAGAAATTATTTTTATTTTCAACTACTTATTATATGTTTAACCAATGTTTAAAATTTCATTCATATCGTTCTTATAGTCCAGAAAAGTAACGTACTTCAAACATTTTTAAGTTTCAAGTAGGTGGATTAGAAAGCTTATAAATTATTTTTCATCATCATTTTTTAAGAAAT
Source organism: Viscum album (assembly GCA_963277665.1). Lineage (NCBI taxonomy): Eukaryota > Viridiplantae > Streptophyta > Magnoliopsida > Santalales > Viscaceae > Viscum > Viscum album. The sequence goes on along the minus strand of OY728159.1, from coordinate 592,467,650 downwards.
TATTTTTATTTTAGACTAATAGTTTTATGTTTAATCAATGTTTAAAATTTCATTCATATCGGTCTTATAGTTTATATTTTATAGTCTAGCAAAGGAACATACTTAAAACATTTTTAAGTTTCAAGTAGGTGGATTGGAAAGCTTATAAATTATTTTTGCATCAAAATTCTAAACCCTAAACCCTAACCTAAAATTCATAAACCTCAAAATTAGGCACATATTTAGGGTCATCTTCCCTAAATAATGTGTTTTAAAAGAGTTTAATTTTTTTTATTAAATCACATTTCTTGGTCATTGGTGTCATTCAACATATTCTCTCAAATACATTAAGAAATGGTATTACAATACAAACCTTATACAGTACATTATTCTTACAAAGATAATTTCATTAATAAAATTATTTCACAACATATTTCTTAGATCAAAATACACAAGAATAACAATCATCCCACTTCAAAAGTATCAATAACATATTATTTACATTAGTGTCTTGGATTATTCTAAGATATATTCCCTTAAAGCATGTATCAATGTTTTTATTTCCACAATTATCATATGTGGGGAAATTCTTAAATGTTGTTTTTACCATTATCTATTTTTTTCTCTTATTTCCTCTTCTTATCTTTATTTAATTAAAAACCAAAAGACTTTGAGAATTATATTTCTTTTGGTAAAAATAACTTCATAAAATAATGTGAATAAATATGGCATGTCTTGCATTCTACAAGTCATAACATTATGATGACCATAATGTTATATTTACATTTTACACTTACGACTCATTTCATTTGTTTATATGTAGATGGATGATACTATACTACTCACTCAATAGTGTACCCATATTTCCTGGGTCGTGTTAGAGAGTGGTGCATATTGATCGATCAGGGTGCGTCGAGCACACCATTTTCATCACAGGGAGCCTCCACATGCCATTAGACCATACTTGCGTCGTGTTGGCTTCTTTGGCCTTGTCGTATCAGATTTCACATTTGTAGACCATAACTTACTTGCTACCCTCGTTGAGAGGTGGATACCAGAGACACATACGTTCCATCTGCCTGAGGGAGAGATGACCATCACCCTCCATGTCACGAACCAACCCGGGTTGACCCTAAACTGGTCACCCGAGCCGGCCCGCGGCAAGGCCCGAGGGGCGTTCCCGATCCCCACGGGCTGGAAACTAGTGTCGGGCATCAAAACTAAATAAGAGAGAATGATTTGGCCCATAAATTAAAGACAATTAAAGCAACAGAAAAAAGTAGAATAACGTAAGGCAAATAAATGACACGAAAAAGCAGGAACAACCAACAACAACAAACTAACCTGACCATGACCAAAACTCCTCGTAACTCCGAGAGTCACTCACCAGTCCACAACCAACTCTTGCCCATGGAGAGAAATCTCAAGTCAAACCTGCAACAAAACTAAAAACATGAAAACACTATAGGCGTGAGTATTAAAACTCAGTAGGCGTTCCCAACAAACTATTCCCAATGCACTACCTTTAAACAAATATATTTATTAATTCTAGGTTTGAACTAAATTATAAAAAATATGGGTTTCCACACACACACTTCCATTTCTAAGACAAGTAATAGTCCATTTCCCTTTTTAATTTAAAAACAAGTTTAATGTTTGAAAGGAACAGGTGCATTGCATTTTAAAACATTTCTGCAAACAAGTTAGAATCTCAAATTTCAGTTGTTAGTCAAAGGGAAAACCACACACAACACACAACACACACTAAGGGAAATGGAAAAGAAGTGGCACATAGGGGCCAGCAACCGAACTATACCTCTCAATCGTCCGCCACATAAAAATAAACACTAAAGAAAACATGGGTCAAACCTAGGATCTCGTGAACAATACAGAACATACCATACATGTGACTCATCCTGAAGGCATGCCTACTCTCAATGACGTCATAAAACCCTAAATCCTGATGTTTCCCTACATGGCCTAATCGAGGGGCCCAATACCCTAGCATAGTGTAATCCGTACTAAGGGCCACTAGCCAGTGCGTAATCTAAACTAGTGCAACAATCGTTCTCAAAAGATTCACTTACTATGCTAGATTCCCATGTCAACACGTATAATAAAAAAGGAAAGGGGTGAGTCTACAAATTCAATCAAGTAGCACAAACATCACACACAACTTATGTAGTCAACGTACACCAAAGATCACCCCTGATTCACCCCGAAGAGAGTTTTCCAAAATAATTTATTTTATTAAAGTTCCAAACGATATTTCACCAATTTTAAAGAAAATACTCATTTCTAAAGAGAACCAAAACACTTATTCATGCTTTAAAAGAAATAATTTATCAATAAACCAGAACTACATTTGAAATTCCATGAATTATGTTTAAAGCCCAAACGGGCATTCTTTCACTACTGGGTGTCTGTTCATTAAGAAAATATTTCAAGTGTCGTGTATAAAATAAACAGCTCTTTTTACACCAAATAAGCATTTAAAAATTGATTATCTTATATTATTTCTCATTTATTAAAATTAATAAAATATCAAGCAATTAATAAATTCTGAATTTAAAGGAGAGTGCAGTGGGGAACCTACCTCAACTCACAGCTCGAACACGACAACGCGACACACCTCGCACAGGCACACAAGCACGCACAAGCCGATGATCACGGTAACACAGGATTACCCCGCCAACGCACTGAAACAAATGTACAATAACAAAGGTACATAAACACAGACTTAAAACAATCCAAACAAACAAACAGCGCAAAAGAACCACCTTGGCATATTTTCAAAACACAGCTCGCACCATCAACACTATTTACTAAACCCCTTTACAATCCACAGAGTGTTTACAAAAACCACACAACACTCAAAATAACTCACTAATCATTTTAAAGAGCCACCATACCATTTCAAGAAAATAAGTAGAGTGCACAACCTGACAAAATCACATAGTACATTGAAAACTACATTTAAAATCATGCTTGGCTCAACACTTTTTCAAACCCAGACTTGCAACATCCACATAATTTAATAAATAATTTAAAAGTATATAAATCTGGTTTGAGAAGTATACCATAGCTTTACACACAGGAAACTAGCTCAAAAGCCCTTCTTTCCATCATACACACCAATTTTCAAATTCGCAAGCCAAACATTACACACATACCAGGAAATCACCACTTTTTATAACAAACCACTTTCTAGTTTACACACACCCAAAAACCTGTTCAAAAAACTCTTTTATGACTTTACACACATAGAAGTTAAACCAAAAAACAATCAAAACATAGTCATTATCCCTTATGAAAACCATTTTCACTACTTAAGCATAACAAAAAAAATACTTTCATAACACAATTCCCACCACACAATAAATCCATGGAACACATTTATAAAGCCACACTAGCATATTAAGAACATATAAATAAAATAAGTCACATAAACAATTACTGATTGAGTGCAAATGAAACAAAACCTTGCCAAAAGGGAGGAAAATACCTCGCAATGATTTGCAATCCCTAAAACCCCAAGAAAATGAGTCACGCACCAACCGGGGATTTAGGGTCCGACCAAAATGAAGAAAACCACAGAAATTAATAAAATAAACACTACGACCAGAGCGGGGAGGACGCCAACAAGGTAGGGGGTCAGCTGTCCGAGATGCACGTGCCCGGAAGGTGTGCCGGAGGGACGTTTGTCGATGGAGTGGAGGCTAGATCACGGTTGCTGGGGGACGAGGGCAGAGGGAGCTAGCGAGGGTCGAGTGTGTTGTTTTCTGCTGGAGCATGGAAGGCCAGAGGTCGACTGTTGGCTTGGGAAAGACTGACATGAGGCAGGGGGTGAGGGAGGTGGTGTGCGAGCGGAAGCCGACGACGGATGGCCTGGGCATGAGCGGGAGGCCGAGGGCCTGGGCGAGCTGAAGGGGGCGAGGCGACTGCAGGAGCTTGAGGGCGGAGGGAGGGGTAGAGCGCGGGGCGACGAGCGTGAGACCTGGGAAGGAGGCTGGAGGGTAGGACAATGAGCGGGAGGCTGGGTGAAGGAGGCTGGAGTGCAAAGGGAGAAGTCGGGGGCGGCTGGCTCACGAAGGCTACGGGGAAGGGGGGGGGGGTTTGCCGGGTAGAACTAGGGTTTCTTATTTTGTTTCATTTCATAATAGTAATAATAATAATAATAATAATAATAATAATAATAATAATAATAATAAAACCAGAAAATAATACTAATAAAAATTACAATAATTAAGATAATAATAATAATAAAAATTAATAACAATAAAAATAATAAGTATAACAATAATAATTAAAATAACGATGATAAAGATAATAATAATAAAATCTATAATAATAATAATAATAATAATTAAAATAAATAAATAATAATAATAAACATATTATTAATAATAACATCACATTAATAATAATATTATTAATTACATAATAACATTATTATTATTACAAATTAGACACTCACCTCACTTTATTTACATAAAAAAATATTTATTTCAGTCGTTAGAGATTTGTGTGGGAAACCGGGCTAACGACGCGGCTACCGCCCACGGTGCGGTGACCGCGCATGGTTTCGAAACCCACTAAAAATATTAAACGACGAAAATTTTAAATCGGGACCCAGCCCAAACCTTGGCGCGAGAACCTAGAGCCAAGAATTAAATAAACAAAAATGAATTAAAGGTCGGGGTGTGACACTCTAGGATGTGGCATTGCTCCTCGATCTTCCTATCCAAAAGAGACCCGTTATTGGACTCACTCATGCATCTTGGACAGACCTTACTCAGTGCTTGTTAGGCATTGACATTTTGTCTGGTCATAGGGATACAAATGGAGCGTCCATATCTATTCCTTGGTTGGAGGCACAAATTCCACATTTACCTTATGATGCTGATGAACAAACTATCATGCATTATGCACGTGCATATATATTACGGCTCATTGGAGGGACCATGTGTGTTGATCACTCAGAGATGCACGTGCACATGATGTATCTTCCCCTACTAGAGGACTTTGACTGGTCCGGTACGTACAACTGGGGATTAGCCTTCTTGACATACATGTACAAAACATCATACAGACTATCCTATAGGGACCACATAGGTCTCGGGGGATGCGTCATCCTTATTCAAATATGGGCATGAGAGCGTATCCCTACATTCCGTCCTGAGCTTGCTGGTCCGATGATCGAGATTGAGGTGCTGCATGATGCTTCGCGTGGACAATGGTATGATCAGTCATTTATATTGGTTTTTGATGAAACTAGGAGTTATTGAATTTAATTTATCATTATTTGTCACTATTGATGATGTATTTTATAGGTGGTGTCAACGACACAATTTCGACGCAGTTCTGAGACACCATTTGGGCGTATATCGACTCAATTTGGACTGTCTCTTACCTGATCAGGTATGTATATACAATCTATCACTGTCTAAAAAATTTAATAATAGCATCAATTTTGGTTTTTAGTTAGGAGTTTTTTTTTGAAAAAGTCACATATCATTTCAGATTTCATGGCTTCCATACTGGAGTATTATGGACCAGTTTCCAGCATACTACACTATTGGGCTTGAGGATGCTATGGCTATAATGCCTCTCATTCACTTCTATATTATTGAGTGGCGGCATCCTGATAGAGTCATGAACTAGTTTTTCTGTGCTCAACTGATTCCATTGCTGTCGAGACAGACATAGGAGCTTCATGGGATGAAGCTGACAGTGAGGTAGGATGGGGACTGGCCCCAAGCACATGCTTGTTTTATCAACTGCTGGCATAGACGTGCAGAGTTTCGTATTCAGGGTGTACCTACAAATCGATTCTTTCTTTCGGAGCAGGTTGAGTACGATCCATTGTATAGACTGAAGTCTATACTATATCTTACCTGACATGGCAGAGAGATGTAGAGGATGGTAAGTCAATAAATTTCCATTAGTTTGTTTATTGAACTATTTTCTAATTCAATTTGAATCTCTTTACAGGGAAGTCACATAGAGCATCTTGTTCGCATGAGTAATGAAGAAGAGGATGGAGTCTTTAGCCGAGTAGCCGTCCATGATACAATGTTGGAGGCAAGGGAATCTTTTCATGCACTTTTTGAGACCATCTTCAAGCATCTAGCCTGGAGAGAGGAGGTTCCTTCCCTAGAGAAACATCATCCAACTACTACTGGTGCCGAGGAGCCACGACCATGACGACGTAGACAACGTCATGCTGCATGTGAGGCCTCACCTATTTCACAGGAATAGGTTGGCCCTCTAGGATTCCAGGATCAGCCGATTTAGGATATGCCTCAGGTGTCATGGGATCCATCTTTCCTGACAGGATATTCGTAGTTTTCTCCATCTTGGGATCTAGATCCATCGCAGCCTTAGGGTATAGTCCATCAAATCCTTGGGGTCTAGATCTATCACAGTCTTAGGGTCAAGATCCATCATAGTCTTGGGGTATAGCTCCATCGTAATCTTGGTTCCCCACTACAATGATGGAAGGTCCTTTTACCACCCTAGTGGGAGAAGGATCCGAAGGGTAGTACGAGATGCAGTTGACAGCTCCTCCCAATAACACACAAAAAGAGGATGTGATAATCGACATTCCAGTGCCTGAGGATCAACCCTATCCAGGTCATCAGACTCCACTACACTCAATTCAGACGTCCTATTTGTAGACCACCATGTGGGACAAAATCTCCTCACTATAGACATAGACATTGATTGTACATGTTCATTTATATGTTTTATGTCTAATGAAATGAAAATACTATTATTACTATTATCCCTTCTTATATGTTTATCTAGTATTTCAGTTTTCATTTATATTTTAGGCACATTTTATATTTGACAGCTTTCAAAGTCGACTACTTGAAACATAGGAATAATTATTAAATTTCAAGTAAATAACTTTAAAAGATTATAAAATATAAAGTATAAAAACAATGTAAATAAAATTTAAAATATATCCTAAACATCTAATTTTTTTTTGAAAATAAATAGTTTCATAAATAAAATAATTAAATGATAATGAAAGGAATGTAAGAAAAGTAACTTAGAAGTGAGAGCAAAAAGAATGAATGTCGAGGAGGATCCTAAGCCACCTACTTAACTTTGAAAGCCTATAAAATATAAACTATAAGACCCATATAAATAAACATTAAAAATTAAACTAATTATTATGAGTTTAATCAATGTTTAAAATTTCATTCATATCAGTCTTATAGTTTATATTATATAAGCTAGCAAAGTTACGTACTTGAAACATTTTTAAGTTTCAAGTAGGTGGATTAGAAAGCTTATAAATTATTTTTTATTAACATTTTTTAAGAAATTATTTTTATTTTCAACTACTTATTATATTTTTAATCAATGTTTAAAATTTCATTCATATAGGTATTATAGTTTATATTATATAGGCTAGAAAATTCACATACTTGAAACAGTTTTAAGTTTCAAGTAGGTGGATTAGAAAGCTTATAAATTATTTTTCATCAACATTTTTTAAGATATTCTTTTTATTTTCGACTAATTTTTATATGTTTATTCAGTGTTTAAAATTTCATTCATATCAGTCTTATAGTTTATATTATATATGCTAGAAAAGGCACGTATTTGAAATATTTTTAAGTTTCAAGTAGGTGGATTAGAAAGCTTATAAATTATTTTTCATTAACATTTTTTAATAAATTATTTTTATTTTCAACTACTTATTATATGTTTAACCAATTTTTAAAATTTCACTCATATCTTTCTTATAGTTTATATTATATAGGCTAGCAAAGTCACGTACTTGAAATATTTTTAAGTTTCAAGTAGGTGGATTAGAAAGCTTATAAATTATTTTTCATCAACATTTTTTAAGATTTTTTTTTATTTTCTACTACTAGTTATATGTTTAATCAATGTTTAAAATTTCATTCATATCAGTCTTATAGTTTATATTTTATAGTCTAGAAAAGGCACGTACTTAAAACATTTTTAAGTTTCAAGTAGGTGGATTGGAAAGCTTATAAATTATTTTTGCATCAACATTTTTTTAATAAAATTCTTTTTATTTTTGACTACTTGTTATATGTTTAATAAATTTTTATAATTTCATTCATATCAGTCTTATAGTTTATATTTTATAGGTTAGCAAAGTCACATACTTGAATAAAAGATAATTATGTTGAATTTTTTTGTTTTATATATATAACCACAACAACATAATAATAAAACATTAAAATTTTAAATATATAAAAAATAATAATTAAAATAGAAAAAAAATTATTGTTTTAGGGAAAAGGCAGCATCGGCGATGCCACCTTTAAGGTGTATTTAAAAAAAATTAACTTATGTTGTTTTAATTTTTTTCAGAAAGCGTATAAAAAATCATGCATTCACATGGGTCTATTAAAATTAAAATTTTTTATTTTTATTTTTGATTTAATGTGTTTTTCTATTTTTAAAATTAATATATTGATTATGAATTAAAAAAATTAAAAGAATAATTGGTATACATGAAAGGAAACCAACCATGGAATATTGTTTATCTATTGATAAAACAGTTAAAAAATGAGCTATGAAACAATGATGTATCAAGTATTCTATATATTGACAAAAAGATGGATAATGATACTGAATTAGCCTAGTTTGGAGAATCTGTACGGTTACCTAGAAGATTCACACGATTTCCCTTAATTGTAAGCTAACCTTCACCCTCTAGAACACCTCCAAAACCTTCGAAAAAAATCCATAAACTCCCAAAAGTGAACTCGATCATCACATGAATTCAAAATAGATAATAAAAGGGAAACTTAAATTAAAAAATTTGTAATATATCAACCCCAACATATGTTTTTTTTAATATAAAAGTACCTCAAACCATTTGTAACATTCAAAGCAGGAAGTAAAGTACTCATAACTAAACCCTGATTGTTATATATTTTTTATAGGTTTTGAGTTTGCAAAATCTATAACCTAAAAATATATAGATATAAGAACTAGATGCGGACAATCATAACATGTTATCAGAGAAAAAATAGAATATCAACTTGAAACTATTCCATCATACTCCCTTCAGCACAACACCTCAGGCATAATATATTATAGAGTTCCAACTGCTCATTTAGGGCCTAAATATAGCAAGTGGGATTAGACAAAGAAAAAATAAAAAATAAAAAATGGTGTTAAAAATGGACCAGTGAAAATTAGTTAAAGTTCAATGAAAAAAATATTAAAGGAGACCATATATTAACTGTAATGACATTGATTTCCTCGGGCATTTTTGTGTGTGAAAAAACAGTGTTTGGGATGTTTTGGGAGGCAACAATGGATCATTTCAAGAGTTTTCCAAATTTACAATTTTCCATCGGTAACTCAGGGCGTTAGTGTCGGCATGTCAGTGCATTGCCATGTTAGTGTGTCGACATGTTAGGGAATCAATGAGTCAAAGGCATCGACATCGGTGAGTCAGGAGCATCAGTGTCGGTAAGTCAAGGGCATCAGTGAGTCAGGGTGTTGATAGATCGAGGCATTGGTAGCTCGCCCGTCAGTGGCTCCACGTCGGTGACTCACTCATCGGTGACTCATTTACAGTTTTCCCAATTTTTCCCAGTTTTCCAGTTTCACCCCTCTTATGTTTTATTTAACGTAAACCGAGTTTCAAGCCTTTCTTGGGCATTTTTAAGGGTGTTTCAGAGGATATTAATTATATCTTTAATATCCTAACATCCTGGGGGATTTGAGATACTCAAACCGTGTGATCTTGACCATGATCCCATGATAATGACTTTTGGAAACCGTTCTCCCTTTAATATAGGATCTGGATATTCAAAGTCAGGATGTTCCCTTCCTAGTATGTCTTTCGTTCCCTATTGGTGCATCTAAAGCCTTCCTACATAGACAAGTTGTGCACATGTGCTAGAGCCCCTCCTGCTCAGTTGTCATGGGATTCTTTCCTACTGCTCGCGTGATCCCCTATTCTTGGAGAAAGGAGGAACTTCGATCCCTTGATCATCCAGGTAGGGATTTCTTCTACCTCTCTTAAACTGTTAATCATGTGGGGTGGGTGTACTAATGACTCCTTATGAAGAACAGATGAACACTTTTCTTAAAACAAGAAATAAATAAGAAGGGAATATGATCAAAAGATAACAGGGTAATGAAATAACGAGCTGGGAGTGGATTGATGTTTGATTGTATGTTTTGTTTTGTTATCCTTGTTTTCTTATGGATTGTTGCGGCTGTATGCCATCTAAAAATCATGGTTGTTGGTGGTCTTTTCTTGCACACTGGGGGTGTTCTGTTTGTTTTCATCGTGTTGTTTGATAATTGGTCATAACATAAAATCTACTAAATCACGTATACTCAGTTAAATGAAATGTATGCCCTAAGATGAAAACCCTCGTGTGATAATCCATGTTCATCAAAGTGGATTAAAGAACATCGTTTACCAAATATAAATATATACTATTGATAGGTGTGACTGAGTGTTATGTTCTGTTGGGTTTTGTGACTTTGTGTGAGTTGTGTTGTGCTACTGTTGGGAGAACGGTTTTGGGTATAGGGGTGGATAGAGGAGTTGGTTCTGTGAAAAGGGTGTGTCATGTGTGTGAAGTGGAGCTATGGTTTAATGGTAGTTGTTGTGGGATTTGTGTGGGGGGGAGTGTAGGGGGTGTGTTGGTATCCCAGTTTGAGAGACTGATTGATTGTGGAATGGATGAACTTGTAGGTAACCAAACTTCTTTTGTTGTGTTGTGACTGTCGAACGATGTTGCAAAGTGGGACTGTAGTGTGGTTATGTACTTTTTATGCAGTGGGACTACATCAGGGAAATATTAGGATTGTGAATTATAACTTTTAAGAATGATAGTTGGAAATGGTTGAATGCGGGCGTGCAGTGGGACTACAAATATGGTTTTGTATGTTGTTTTGATATGGTCATGGTTGGAAGTTTCCCAATAGTGCTGGGATAAATTAAAGTGAATCCCTTAATTAATAAATAGAAAGGGGTTAAATGAAAAAGGGGTTGGGCTATGCTTTGGCAGTGGCTATTATGTGGTTGTGAATATAGGGGTAGTAGCAAGTGTGGTTCCATATGAGTTGGTTGTTTGTTTTGGTATCTATAGGTTGGGGCTGAGTGTTTGCTTACCTATATATGTATATGTATATATATATATATATTAGTTCCTTGTTATTTCTATACGCACCCCACCCTTGTTGATCACCATGTGCCGAACACCCCTATTTCATGGGGGAGAGTGTCTTTCCCAACATCCCGATGGGAGGATAGATGACTGGTTACTGACTTTGTTCCTCGCACTCTCTTCTGATTCTTACCACTCAAGCATATCTGGGAAGACTGTAATGGCTTGAGTCTTACCATAGTCCCATATACTTTGGGCAAGTTTGTTGTGGATGAGAGGCCTAGGTGTCTGCGGGCTAGGATTGTTTTCCCAAGTGTCTTCGGGATAAGGCCCCGGTGTCTTTATGTGAGAGGCGTGGATGTTGTGGATCAGGTGTCTGCAGGAGGGATTGTGTGTGGTTTGAGTCCCAGGTGTGTACGGGTAGGTTGTGGTAGTGGGAATGCATATGGGAAGAGTGGTAGCATCAAGACGTTAGTCGTTAGGAACGAGCAGTTAACTAGTAGGAAAGTGGTGCAGGGTACCCAAATGTCAATGTGATTATACTACTACCTTACTTGACTTGTGTTATTTGGTGAGTGTGTCTTGGTGAGGCTGAGCTAGTTAGTACTCCTTGGTAGGTGCTTTGAGGTTCTACTGTTTTCTCATAGGGGCATTAGTATGTGTTACGAACCAACCCGAGTCGACCTCGAACCGGGCACCTGAACCGATTTGTGGCATGGACCGAAGGGCGTTCTTGATCCCCACGGGCTGGAAACTAGTTCTGGTCATCATTTGAGTATACAAGGGAACAATTTCACCTAAATATATACAATAAAACAAACAGAAGAAAGAAATGGACAGCCCAATACACATTTATAAAAAAAATTGAATTGATCATCACATATACAACAAAACTAGAAGTACAACTGGACGATACACCTAAACTGAACAGACCTGATGACTAACTAACTCCATGTGACCCCGTTGTTCACTCTCTAACATAATTATCACACGTCTCTCAAGGAGATTGAACTAAAGTTGAAACTTTTACAAGGGATAAATACAGAAAGGAACTATAGGCGTGAGTATTAAAACTCAGTAGGTTAGCCCAATAATCTATTCCCAATGCACATACTTTACAATAAAAGAAACAAAAATTTCAAGTTTAAGTTATAATATATAAAATTAAGGTTTTCTATAAGATTACTCAAAAACAAAGTACGATCCATTTCCCTTATTCATTTCCAAAACCAGGTTCATTCAACTAGTGTGCGAATAACATTTTCAAGGAGAAAGTGATGTTTAAATTTTCAGATTTGTACCAAGGGGATAAAACAATTTCATTTGAAAACCATTTTCATACACCTTATCAAAACCATCCCACCACTTTCCAATAAAAACAATACATAATAAGTCACAATAGTAATCACACAATAAGGGCAATGTAAAAATACATACAAACATCGTATTCATCAGTACAAGAAATTGAAATCCAATAAACATGGGTGAACCTAGTAGATCAAGAACAAACCACAAACTACTAATACATTATAATCCATCCACATTGGCATGCCACACATGATGAAAATAAAAACGCCCAAATGCTCGACCACCCTAACTCAAGACATACCAAGGGGCCCAATCCCATAGTAATAAACCCAAAATATATCCACCTACTTTGGGACACTGGTCAGTCCATCCACTACCAGTGTAGCAATAATTCTTAGAAAGTTATCTCAATATGACAGGTTCCCATGTCCCATGTATATAAACAGGGGGTGATCCAATCAATTCCAGTTGAGCATCAGATCACAACATATATATAATGATAATTCACAACAGACATCACCACGAGTCACTCTAAGGACTGATCTCATGCCATTAATCAAAAGGAACATAAAGAGTCCATCCCAAGACGCTATCATAATGGATCACAAGGATTCATCAGTAAGTACATCCCATACATTATATACATAGAATCATGTCATGAGAAACATCCACAAGAGGTTTTCATAATAAAAAATTTCACCATTTTTCACAAAGTATCCAAACGGGCCCTTAAGCATTTCTCAAAACTAACGATTGCCAAAAGTAAAAATTTCACTTTTAATAGAGAGGTGTATAAATACCATTTATAGAAGAAAAAAACTTTAATAAATTCATTAAAACATTTAGGTTTCACATCCAAAGCATGGCCATTTTTATAAGGATGCCAAACATGCCATTTTTCGACAACTAGGGCCAAAACATGCTTACCACCAAAAAATCATTTTTTTATAAAACAAAAATTAATTTGGACAAACATAAAAGGAACTAAAAATACCATTTTTCATGCTTAAAACGTATTTTTAAATAAAAAAATCATTTTAAATCGTACTAGGCACCAAAAAGCCAACCGGGTAATTTACCGAACACATGGCATGCACTTTTTAACAAAACAACTTATTTTAAGCATTTAAAAAGGGATAAAATACTATTTTCATGCCATAAATTTATTCAAGATACTGAACCATGTTCAAAACACCATAAACTAGGTGCATAAGCTAACAGAACATTTAAGTAAGCAAGCGGTGTACATGTTTATAACAAAACAACGCTATTTTTCACAAAACAAGGTTCAAACAACCGTTTTGCACACCAATAAAATTATCCAAAGGATGAAAAACAATACTAAACATATATATAAGGTGATAAAAACAAGAAAATGATGAAACTTAAATGATAAAGTCATGTTTAAGGGATATCCAACCTCAAATCCATGGGGGAATGGAAACGCACACCCGAAATCACCTGCTGCGGTTCCGAACACTCTAGATCTACGAAGAATAGACCTAAACGAACCAAACCCACATAAAAAATCATAAAAAAACATAAACCTAGGTCTTTCATGACCATGAGATAGGAAAGAACCATGAAATAATGGAATGAGGATGAAGGAGGAGAAAGGAGAAGGAAACTCACCTTGAAAACTAGAGAACTCTTCATCTTCCCTTAAATCCACACCCTTAAAGGAGAGGTAATGACTTGGAACTAAATGTAGAAGCTCATTAGGTTTGTAATAACCAGGGAAAGATGATTTTGGGGAAAAAGAATAAAAAAATGAATGATTTATGAATGAAGCAAATCACCTTCTCAAATCTGAACGATTAGAGAAACCTTGAGAAATTTCACCCTAATCTGCGATGCATATGAGATCCAAAGAGGAAACATGGAACATGAGAGTGAGCCTATAGTTCTTGGGAACGGTGAGAGGTGTAATCACAAAAAAATATTAAAAAATTAATAATATATAAAAGAAACAAATTATTTTTTTAAAACTGGAAATGGGCTCACGGGATGACCTAATACCTGAATAAATAACCTAAATACACCATGATTATAAATTCCTAAGGGGTCCAAAAGGATATGGTGGATTGAATATGTCATGGGAGGCAAAGTGGGAGGTATAATTAGTGAAAAATATTGAAAAATAAGGAGTTATAAAAGAAACAAATTTTGTTTTTAAATCTGGAAATTGGCTCATAGTTTGGCCCAAATCATGAAGTAACCACTCTTTTCTCCAAAACCCCCCAAACAAGATATGGGGAACCCATGGTAGGATGATTAGACATATATGGAACTTAAAAACTCAACATTAATCTCACCCAATAACTAAGAAAAGGATTTGTATTTCCAATGAACCGGATCAAAACCAAGACATGAAAAACCAGGTGTGACAATTCTCTCCACCATTAAAGATTTTTGCCCCCAAAAAGCCACAACAAATTTCAGATGATTGATCAAAACCTAAGGAATCCTTATAAATATGGTCCATCCTCTGAATACAAGGACACCTCATCCACCGTTAATGGAACTTAATCCTCTTAACTTAACCAAAACACTAACTCCCAACCACTTCCCAAGAATCAACTGAAAGATCGAGTCACTACCTCCACAACCAAAACAACAACTAGATTGTTGGGAATTATCTCAATTAACCCAATGATCACCCAAAAAAAAGAGCACTCATGAAAACCAAAGATTCCAAGGGAGTCCATAATGGACTCCCCACCATTAAGAAACAACTATCACTCAACAAATTCTTAGGAGGAAACTCTACGAGACCCGTGGTGGTTCTCCACACCATTAAGAACCAATGATTAATGAAAAAATGAGAATTAAACATGAACTATGAATTGGTATCTCCCACATAGGACCACCGAAACTCTCCCACAACAACTTACCAACCAAAGTCAAGAGGAACACAACATGAACATTTAAACCCCCCACTCCCGAACAGAGGGGATAAAAACTGGGCCAACACTCTCTGCATGGATCCAAACCCCAACCACTTAGGGTGGGGAGGGAATGGGACCCAATTATTGGGCCATTGAAACCACAATATAATCAAAGGAACTATGTCACTACAATGGTAGAGACATGAGCTTATCAATACTACCCACAGTCCTGGGACTCCTGACTATGCGCCAGCTTCACTCTGAGACCTATGGCTGGAGATCTGATGGATGAAGCATCTCCTGCCTTGCAGTCATGCTTTGATAATCCCTAACTTGAAATATTCCCCTTATTTCCACACGGTGACACATAACACTCCCAGGAAAAAATAACAGATCAAGGGACACCATGAAACTCTCTTCCTCAAACAACACACTTTTACCCCAAAGAAGAACTCATAAATACATGAAAAAATTCTCCCTAACTCCTAAATAGGAGGATAATGGACAAGAAATGCATAGAAACACATCAAACTCTCTGATCACAACTACCCCAACTGAGAGAAACAATATAACATAAAGGCACTTTAAATCGAGCCCAAATAGCTCTATATTCAAACAAATAGGTTGAGGAATCATTAGAAGAGGTGGAATTAACATTTGGAATGAATCCTTAGGTTGATCATATAGAAATATTTCCAATGGAGAACCATTCATGGCCAGATCACAACATCCAACACATCTTTAGAAACCCACCAAACATTGCCCCAAAACTGATCCACCAACAATGATCCCATCTCAAGAAACAACAAGAGTATGACTTCTAGATCATACGGAATCATACCAAATACACAATTCTTCTAAGACATAGAAAAAACCAGCCACATAACCATTGATTTATAACAAACACCGCAATTTTTTCAGCTCAAAACACTTTTGAAAAACAAACTAACTTGGTGGATTTTCACATTCACCAATGGTGTTTCATCAAGTCTCACTCACATTCACATTTTTGTGCCACCTTGCGCACCCAACCACCATTCCATAATGGCCATACATCCATATATCCACAAAACCTTTCGTGTGAGCACCCATGAAAACACCAAAGGAAAAAACAAAACAACATCATTCCAAAAGTTATGTATCTTCCAAAGGCACACTAATCACCAAGTCAAAAACTATTTTCAGATTTCACAAAACAACCCACACTTCATCAAGGAAAATTTGATTAAAAATACAATAAATTTCATTTAATATGACTTCCAAATCAAACATTCAATTCCAAACATCCCTTTCCCATTTTTTTAAAAAAAATCATCAGGGTCTCTTTTCTTAATCTAACAGCCACAAAGGCCAAAACCCTTTTTCAGGACAACACCAACCTCTCAAACCAATTTCCCTAAACCAATTAATCAGATTCAAACACTTTTCAACAGCCCAAAATACCCCCTTTAAAACAAATTTCAGAATCACTTTAAAATAATCTAATATTTCCAAACATTTCATTTTAACAAACCATAAGTTTAGATTAAGGAATCTCAATCCTGTTAAATCATTTCCTCTTTATCCCCAAGATTTTATTCACAAAACCCAACATTCCAAAACCTTTCTCATACTAAATTTTGAAAACCCATTTTCCACTTTTCAATAACTAACCATTCCTTTAAAACCCATTTTCACAATTCTCACACGAAGATTTTCAAAACAAAATTATGAATTCAAGAAAAGTTCAAGAGACCCACAAAAGGGAACCAGTGTCAGTGGGTGACTTGACCATATAGTTGGAGTCCATATCTAAAACACACCACAAAAATGGAGAGACTTCTTAGGATCATGACCCAAATCCACATGGATTTCCAGGTCTTGCGATCTCACAAAGACCATTAGTCCAACTCCCCTTATTGTATCCCAACACAAAACAATCAATAAGGACCAAAGACACTAATAAAACCATACTTCCTATGGACACCTGAAGATCAGAACAAGAAAGAGTTCACGATTATCTTCCCGATCCTATCCCTCAAGTCTCGAAAATCCTACTCCATCTACTTTGACATCACCAAATAACAAAGGATGCTCTGAAAAGAAAGGTCAGCTAAGAGTCAACCTCCCTATGATTCCATTTTGTCACGAACCAGCCCAGGTCGACCCCAAACCGGGCACCTGAACTGATCTATGGCATGGCCCGAAGGGCGTTCCAGATCCCCATGGGATGAAAACTAGTGTCAGGAATCATTATAGTATACAAGGGAGTGATTTATCCCAAATATATACAATAAAACAAACAGTTGAAAGAAATGGACAACCCAATACACATTTATAAAAAACAGAATTGATCATCATGTATACAACAAAAATGGAAGTATAACTGAATGATACAACTAAACTGTCCAAACCTAATGACCAACTAACCCCATGTGACCCCACTGGTCACTCTCCAAAAAAACGATCACATATCACTCAAGGTGATTAAACTAAATCTGAAACTTGCAAAAGGGCTAAAAAAGAAAAGAACTACAGACATGAGTATTAAAACTTAGTAGGTTATCCCAATAATCTATTCCAAATGAAAATACTTTAAAATAAAAGAAACATCAATTTAAAGTTTCAGATAAAATATATAAAAGTAAGGTTTTCTACAAGATTACTAAAAAACAAAGTACAAGTCATTTCCCTTATTCATTTCCAAAACTATGTTCATTCAACTAGTGTGCCAATAGCATTTTCAAGGGCAAAGCGATGTTTACATTTTCAGATTTTTACTAAGGGGGTAAAACACTTTCATTTGAAAACCATTTTAATACAAATTATCAAAAACATCCCACCACTTTCCAATAAAAACAATACACAAGAAGACATAATAGTAATCACATAATAAGGGCAATGTAAATATACATACAAGCATCATATTCATTACTACAAGCAACTGAAAGCCAATAGACATGGGTGAACCTAGGATATCAAGAACAAACCAGAATGTACTAATACATTAGAATCCAACCCCATTGGCATGCCAAAAATGATGAAAATCAAAACACCCAAATGTCTGACCACTCTAACTCAGGACAGACTGAGGGGCCCAATCCCATAGTAATAAACCCAAAATATATCCACCTACTATGGGACACTGGTCAGTCCATCCACTACCAGTGTAGCAATCATTCTTATAAAGTTCTCTCAATATACCAGGTTCACATTTATAATTTATATAAATATGAGGTGAGCCAATCGATACTAGCTGAGCATCCAATCACAACATATATATAATGACAATTCACAACAGACATCACCTTGAGTCACTCCAAGGACCGATCTCATGCCATTAATCAAAAGGAACATAAAGAGTCCATCCCAAGGCACTCTCATAATGTATCAAAAGGATTAATGAGTAAGGAAATCCCATCCATTATATACATAGAATCATGTCATGAGAAACATCCACATGAGGTTTTCATAATAAACAATTTCACCATTTTTCACAAAGTAGCCAAATGGGCCCTTAAGTGTTTCCCAAAACTAATAATTGCCAAAAGTAAAAATTTCAATTTTAATATAGAGGCGTATACACACCATTTACAGTATCAAAACACTTTAATAAATTCCTTAAAACATTCAGGTTACATAGCCAAAGCATGACTATTTTTATAAGGACGCCAAATAGGCCATTTTCCGACAACTCGAGCTAAAACATGCTTACCACCAAAAAACCATTTGTTTATAAAACAAAAAATACTTTGAATAGACATAAAGGACCCCGAAATATAATTTTTCATGCTTAAAATGTATTTATAAATCCAAAAAAATCATTTTAAATCGCACTAGGCACATAAAAGCCAACCAGGCAATTTACCAAACACATGACATGAAACTTTTTAACAAAACAACTTATTTTAAGCACTTGAAAAGGGATAAAATACCATTTTCATGCCATAAATTTATTCAATATACTTAACCATGTTCAAAATACCATAAAACAAGTTCATAACCTAACTAAACATTTAAGTAAGCAAGCGGTGTACACGTTTATAACAAAACAACACTATTTTTTCACAAAACAAGGCTTAAACAATCGTTTTTCACACCAAGAAAATTATCCAAAGGCTAAAAAACAATAATAAACATATATATCAGGTTATAAAAACAATAAAATTATTAAACTTAAATGATAAAGGAACACTCAATGGATATCCTACCTCAAATCCATGGCGAAATGGAAACGCACACCCGAAATAACCCGCTACGGTTCCCAACACTCTATATCTATGAAGACCAGACCTAAACAAACCAAACACCCATGAAAAATCATGAAAAAATATATCCCTAGGTATTTCATAACCAGGGGAGAAGAAAATGTTGGAACCAGGCGTGCAGCGGAAGCCCCAAACAGGTGGGTTTTTAAAAAATTTCCACCTCCGTTCAACGTGAACTTACCGACATCGGTGAAGAGCAGCCCGGTCAAAGCCGAGGACCACACGTGAAGGGTTTTAAGCACAAACATAAACTATAAAATACCTGGTTTAGATATGAAGCCACGCACGACGTCTGCTCATTGTTGGTGATCGTTGCTCGAAGAATTCGAAGCCGAATTCCTCTAGATTATCCACACACACTTCAAGGAATCCGTGGGAGCATCGTTCGTCATAGTCCGGGTGCTAGCGCAGAATACCAACGATACCTTCGACGTTCCAACGATCACTGCATCGCTTTTATAACGATGCCCGAGAGAGAGATCCATCTGAGCTCCTTGGATCTAGAGCATATCTCTCTAGAGTGTGGGAGAGAGGAGAGGAGAGAGAAGCTCCATGGATAGTATTTGGCAAAGTCCCCTCATCTTCTATTTATAGTGCTTAATTAAAATACCCAGTATCGCATTGCCGACTCCAAATAATTAACACACTATCAACGAAATTTTATTATTACTAAACCGAGCCATAAATATTATTATCATTTTAATATATTAAAATATATTACGTGATAATAATTGAGTCATTAACTCGAATCATCCCTCCCATAAATATTAATTAAACCTTGAATAATTTAATATTCATAAATTAATATTTTTTCATGTATTTACTTAAAACTTTTAAATACATTTAATAAATAAATTCAATACTCATTATTCTAAACTCGAATAATATGAATTTATTTACTCCATTGGTGATCGTTTAACTTTGGACAAATCCCGAACCCCTGTTGCGGGGCCCACCATGTCCAAAAACTCTTATTCAACTGAATAGGGATGATTCTTGAATACGCTATTGTGTGTGACCCTCTAGGCCCTTATTTCGACAGCTGTGAATAGTATTCATAGACCAAGAGCGGGATCTAGAAACCCATAATAGCCCCTAAAGAAATAAGGATTGTCACAGCAGTGACAACCAACCTATGAACGCATACTGTGTAATATAATCTCTTTGTCTGTAATATCTCATAAAGAAGGACACACTCTTGTGTCATCTCCCTTTTCTTGCTTTATAGTTTATTGATTTAACTGGATCGATTTACCCTTGAATGCCATGAACATGGTCTTATAAAGGTACTGCCATCCATATCAACATGACCTGAGATATATTACTTCCATAACACGGAAGCAAAAAATCCTTTCTTGACCATTCAACCAATGTCATGCCACTAAAGACGCACCCAACACAAACTACCTTGCCACGAATTCATTATCATGGTTTTTGTCTTGCATCAAAGTACGCAATAAAATTACATACATTGGTAATGATATCAATTCAGGAGACCATTACACATGATCATAGATAGGAATATCCAATGACACCCGAAACATGTGGTGTTCCTATTGGCGGGTCAGTTCTGATGATCTCACTACTAGAGATCACCAAGTGTGAACTTCATGAGAAGAAGTCTCAATGCTTATGAGCCCCCAGCACCTGATGATCAAACATATACTGTGTCCAATCAGTAAGATGTATCTAGAACATAAAACATATATTTAAGATTAATGTCATAATATCTATAGGTTCTCATTATATCCTGGGAACTGCTATAACCTTTCGATACGACAATTAATCTTTGGACATTACCATTTCAATAGTGGACGCAGAAAAGTCTACACTATAATGGTAAGATGACATCATGCATAGCTTAATATATACACGATATGGTAATCAAAAGCACTGAATAGTTGGTTCTAGGGACCCCACTATTTCAACAAAAAGAACCATGAAATAATGGAAGGAGGAGGAGGGAGTAGGAGGAAGGAGGAGAAAGGAGAAGGAAACTCACCTCGAAAACTAGAGAACTCTTCATCTTCCCTTATATCCACACAATTAGAGGAGAGGTAATGGCTTGGAACTCAATGGAGAGGCTCCTTAGGTCTGTAAGAACCATGAGAATATTATTTTAGGGAAAACGAATAAAAAATGAATGATTTATGAAAGAAGCAAATTACTTTCTCAAATATGGATGATTTGATAAACCTTGAAAATTTTCACGCTAATCCGTAATTAATATGAGCTCAAAAGAGAAAAAATGAAACATGGGGGTGTTCCTAGAGTTCTTGGTATCGAGTAAGAGGTTGAATCACAAAAAAATATTAAAAATGAATAAGATATAAAAGAAACAAGTTATTTTTTTAAAACTGGAAATGGGCTCACAGGCTGGCCCAATACCTAAATAAATAACCTAAATCCACCATGATTATAAATTCATAAGGGGTACAAAAGGATATTGTGGCTTGAATAGGTCATGGGAGGACAATTGGGAAGTAGAATTAGTGAAAAATGTTGAAAAACAAAGGAGTTAAAAAAGAAACAAATTTTGTTTTTAAATCTAGAAATGGACTCACAGTTTGACCCAAATCATGAAGTAACCAACCTTTTCTCCAAAACCCCCCAAACAAGTTATGGAGAACCCATGGTAGGATGATTATAAATATATGGAACTTTAAAACTAAACATTAATCTCACATAATATTCAATAAAATAATTGATATTTCCAATGAACTAGATCAAAACCAAGACATGAAAACCCGAGTGTGATGATTCTCCCCACTATTAAAGATTTCCACCCCTGGAAAGCCGCAAAACATTCCAGATGATTGATAAAAACCTAAGAATTAATTATCAATATGGTACATACTCTTAATACAAGTATTACTCATCCACCATTAATATAACTTAATCATCTTACCTCAACCAAAACACCAACTCTCAACCACTTCTTGAGAATCAACTGAAAGATCGAGTCACTAAATCCACAACCAAACCAACAACCAGATTGTTGGGACTTATCCCAATGAACCCAATGATCACCCAAAACAAAGATAACTCATGAAAACCAAATATTCTAGGGGTGTCAATAATGGAATCACCACCATTAAGAAACAACTAGCACTCAAAAAATTATTAGGAGGAAACTCTATGAGACCCGTGGTGGTTATCCCCACCATTAAGAACCAATAGTCAATGATAAAATGAGAATTAAACATGAACTAGGAATGGGTATCTCCCACATAGGCCCACCAAAACTCTCCCACAACAACCTACCAACCCAATTTAAGAGGAACACAACATGAACATTTAAACCCCCCACTCCCAAATTTAGGGGACAAGAACTAGGCTAACACTCTCTACATGGATCCAAACCCCACCACTTAGGGTGAGGAGGGAAGGGAACCCAATCATTGGGCCACTGAAACTACAACAGAATCAAAGGAAATACCTCACTACAATGGTAGAGGCACGAGCTTAGCAATACTACCCACAGTCTTGAGACTCCTGACTATGCGCCAACTTCACTCTGAGACATGTGGTTAGAGCTCTGAGGGATGAAGAATCTTCTTATTTGTAGTCATGCTTTGATAATACCTAACTTGAACTCATCCCCTTAGTTCCACATGGTGATACATAACACTCCCATGACGAAACAACAAATCAATGGACACCATGAAACTCTCTTCCTCAAAAAACACACTTTTACCACAAACAAGAACTCATAAATTCATGAAACCATTCTCCCTCACTCCGAACGAGGAGGAGAACAGAAAAGGAATGCATAGAAACACATCAACCTCACCGAGCACAACTACCCCAACCGAGAGAAACACCATAATGTACAGGCACTTTAAATCGAGCCCAAAAAGCTCTCTATTCAAACAAACAGGTTGAGGCATCATTTGAAGAGGTGGATTTAACATTTAGAATGAATCCTTAGGTTTATCATCTGGAAATCTTGCCAATGGAGAACCATTCGTGGCCACATAACAACATCCAACACATCTTTAGAAACCCACCAAACATTTCCCCAAAACTGATCCACCAACAAGATCCCATCTCAAGACACAGCAAGAGTATGACTTCTAGATCACAAGGAAGCATACTGAATACACAAACTCTTCTAAGACATAGGAAAAACCAGCCACATAACCATCAGTTTATAACTAACACCACAATTTTTTTATCTCAAAACACTTTTGAAAAACAAACTATTTTGGTGGATTTTCACATTCACCAATAGTGTTTTATCAATTCTCACTCACATGAACATTTTCATGCCACCCTGGGAACCCAAGTACCATGCCATACCGGCCATCCATCCATATATATACAAAAACTTTCATGCGAGCACCCATGAAAACACCAAAGGAAAAAACAAAACAACCTCATTCCAAAAGTCATGTACCTTCCAAAGGCACACTAATCACCAAGTCAAAAACCATTTTCAGATTTCACAAAACAACCCACACTTCATCAAGGACTATTTAATTAAAAACCAATCAATTTCATTTAATATGACTTCCAAAACAAACATTCAATTCCAAACAACCCTTTCCTATTTTTTAAAAAAATCAACAAGGTCTCTTTTCTTAATCTGACAACCACAAAGGCCAAAACCCTTTTTCAGGACAACACCAACCTCTCAAACCTAAAATTTCCCAAAACTAATTAATCAGATTCAAACACTTTTAAACAGCCCAAAACACCCCCTTTAAAACAAATTTCAGAATCACTTTAAAATAATCTAAGCTTTCCAAATATTTCATTTCAACAAATCATAAGTTTAGATTAAGGAATCTAAATCCGGTTAAATCATTTCCTCTTTATCCCCAAGATTTGATTCACAAAACCCAAAATTCCAAAACCTTTCTCATACTAAATTTTGAATACCCATTTCCACCTTTCAATAACCAACCATTCCTTTAAAACCCATTTTCAAGATTCTCACATAAGTATTTTCAAAACAAAATTCTGAATTCAAGAAAAGTCCAAGAGACCCACAAAAGGGAACCTGTGTCGGTGGGTGAATTGACCATATGGTTGACGGCCATATGTCAAACACACCACCAACACGGAGAGACTTCTTATGACTATGCCCCAGCTCCACATGGCTTTCCTGGCCCTGTGAGCTCATGAAGACCATTAGTCCAACTCCCCTTATCGTATCCCAACACAAAACAATCAATAAGGACCAAAGACACTAATAAAACCAAACTTCCCATGGACACTTGAGGATCAGAACAAGCAAGAGTTCACGATGATATTACCGATCCTACCCCTCAAGTCCCAAAAATCCTACTCCATCTACCTTGAAATCCTCAAATAATAAAGGGTACTCTGAAAAGAAAGGTCTGCTAAGAGTCAACCTCCCTCTAATACCATTTTGTCACGAACCAGCCCGGGTCAACCCCAAATCCGGCACCTGAACCGATCTATGGCATGACCCAAATGGTGTTCCTGATCCTCATGGGCTGAAAACTAGTGTCGGGCATCATTAGAGTATAAAAGGGAACAATTTCTTCCAAATATATACAATAAAACAAACATAAGAAAGAAATGGACAACCCAATACACATTTATAAAAAAACTGAATTTATCATCATGTACACAACAAAAATAGAAGTACAATTGAACGATACAACTAAACTAACCAGACCTGATGAACAATTAACTCCATGTGACCCCACTGGTCACTCTCCAACACAAGGATCACATGTCACTCAAGGTGACTGAAATCAAGCTGAAACCTGCATAAGGGCTAAAAACAGAAACGAACTATAGACGTGAGTATTAAAACTTAGTAGGTTAGCCCGATAATATATTCCCAATGAAACTTCTTTAAAATAAAAGAAACGTAAATTTCAAGTTTGAGATACAATATATTAAAGTAAGGTTTTCTACAAGATTACTCAAAAACAAAGTATGATTCATTGCCCTTATTCATTTCCAAAACTAAGTTCATTCAACTAGTGTGCCAATAGCATTTTCAAGGGGAAAGTGATGTTTACATTTTCAGATTTTTACTAAGGGGATAAAATAATTTCATTTGAAAACCATTTCCATACACCTTATCAAAACTATCCCACCACTTTTCAATAAAAACAATACACGATAAGGAATAATAGTAATCACACAATAAGGGCAATGTAAATATACATACAAGCATCATATTCATCCCTATAAGCAACTGAAATCTAATAGACACGGGTGAACCTAAGAGATCAAGAACAAACTAGAGTGTACTAATACATGAGAACCCATCCCCATTGTCATGACACACATGATGAAAATCAAAACTCTCAAATGCCCAACCACCCTAACTCAGGATAGACCGAGGAGCCCAATCCTATAGTAATAAACCCAAAATATATCCACCTACTATGTGTCACTGGTCAGTCCATCCATTACCAGTGTAGAAATAGTTATTATAAAGTTTTATAAATATGCTATGTTCCCATGTATCATGTAAATAAAAAGTAGTTGAGCCAATCGATGTTATTCAATCATCCAATCACAGTATATATATAATGATAATTCACAACAGACATCACCCCAAGTCACTCTAAGGACTGATCTCATGCCATTAATCAAAAGGAACATAAAGAGTCCATATGAGGCACTATCATTATGGATCACAAGGATTCCTGAGTAAGGAAATCGCATCCATTATATACATAGAATCATGTCATGAGAAACATAGGTTTTCATAATAAACAATTTCACCATTTTTCACAAAGTAGCCAAATGGGCCCTTAAGCGTTTCTCAAAACTAATGATTGCTAAAAGTACAAATTTTACTTTTAATAGAGAGGTGTATACAAACCATTTAAAAAAATCAAAACACTTTCATAATTTCTTTATAACATTTATGTTACACATCCAAAGCACGGCCATTTTTATAAGGATGCCAAACATGCCATTTTCCAGCAACTTGGGCCAAAACATGCTTACCATAAAAAACCCATTTGTTTATAAAACCAAAAATACTTTGGACATCCATAAAATGACCCCAAAATAAAAAATTTCATGCTTAAAATGTATTTATAAATCCAAAAAATCATTTTAAATCACACTAGGCACATAAAATCCAACCAGGGAATTTACCAAACACATGGCATGCACTTTTTAACAAAGCATCTTATTTTAAGCACTTGAAAAGGGATAAAATACCATTTGCATGCCATAAATTTTTTAAAGACACTTAAACATGTTAAAAATACCATAAAATAGGTGCATAATCTAATAGAACATTTAAGTAAGCAAGCATTGTACACGTTTATAACAAAACAACACTGCTTTTCACAAAACAAGGCTTAAACAACTGTTTTTCACACCAAGAGAATTATCTAAAGGATGAAAAAATAATAAAAATATACATCAGGTTATAGTGGAAATAAAATTATGGAAATTAAATGATAAAGTCATGTGAAAGGGATATCCTACCTCAAATCCATGGCGGAATGGAAACGCACACCAGAAATCACCCGCTGTGGTTCCCAACACTCTAGATCTATGAAGACCGGACCTAAACAAACCAAATAACAATAAAAAAATCATTAAAAAACATAACCCTAGGTAGTTAATGACCAGGGGAGAAGAAATAACGATGAAATAATGGAAGGAGGATGAGGAAGGAGGAGGAAGGAGGATAAAAGAGAAGGAAACTCACCTTGAAAACTAGAGAACTATTCATATTCCCTTAGATACACACCCTTAGAGGAGAAAAAATGACTTGGAACTCAATTTAGAGTCTCATTATGTCTTAAAAAACTAGGTAAATATGATTTGGGAAAAAATGAATAAGAAAATGAATGATTTATTAAAGAATAAAATTACCTTCTCAAAACTGGATGATTTGAGAAACCTTGCGAAATTTCACCCTAATCCATGGTGAATATGATCTCTAAAGAGGAAAATGGAACATGGGAGTGCGCCTAGGGTTCTTGGTCTCGAGTGAGAGGTGTAATAACCAAAAAATATCAAAAAATGAATAATATATAAAAGAAACAAATAATTTTATTTGAACTGGAAATGGGCTCACTGGCTAGCCCAATACTTGAATAAATAACTCAAATCCACCATGATTATAAATTTATAAGGGGTATAAAAGGATATGGTGGATTGAATAGGTCTGGTGAGGCCAATTGTTAAGTATAATGAGTTAAAAATGTTTAAAAATAAAGGAGTTATAAAAGAAATAAATTTTGTTTTTAAATCTTGAAATGGGCTCACGGTTTGGCCCAAATAATGAAGTAACCACACTTCTCTCCAAAACCCTCAAACAAGCTATGGTTCACCCATGGTAGGATGATTATAAATATATGTAACTTCAAAACTCAACATTCATATCACCCAATAACCAATAAAATTATTGGGATTTCCAATGAGACAGATCAAAACCAAGACATGAAAAACTGTGTGTGACAGTATGTTTCCCCACTTGTGCACGGGTGGATTTAGTTTTTCTACTGGATATACTTGTATACTCACCCTACATTAGTAATACTATTTTCAGGTTTCCAATAGGACTTTGAGGACTATGCTGGACTTTACTAGCTTGGTCATCAGGATTATTTTTTGTTGCTGCTTAGTCTCTTTTCTTTTGGTATGTGTTTTGGTACTTGTGTTGTACTTTGTATTGACTTTACTTTTGAACATGCATGTGGGAATGGATTTTGGATTTACTTTTACTTTTAGTATTTGTAGTTTCTTGGGATTTACCATCTTATCTCCTGATCTTGTTCTATAAAAAGGGTAATGCCTTCCATATATTGTGAGATTTTATACCCTTGGTGATAGTTTCTGCTCCGGGGCCTATTAAAGGTGGGACTCAGGGGTTATTATCTCTCCTTCATCTTGAGGAAGGAAGGGAATGATACTTTGTTGTCCCTTACCTCATCTTGAAGAAGGTGGGTCATGACAAAGTGGTATCCAAGGGAAGGTTTTAGGGTTTGAGGGATAGGATGGAGTTTAGAGTTAGACATAGTGAGAATTGGATGGGATGGTAGGGCAACAGTGTTAGGTGACCTTGGTATGTGGAATATGCTAGGGAATATAGGCTAGGACACAAGATTTTATCCCCCCCCCCCGTGATCAGATGCAAGGACTCTAGACCTACTGAATAACCAAGTGAGGCTATACTGATTGTAGGGTAGAGACCCTAGGAAAGTTACATGCATCATAATAACTCGTGTTATTATTTGAGTTGGGAATTTCAAGAAATTAAATAAAAATGAAGAGTTAAAATGAATTTAAAAGAAAATTTCCACACTACCCAGGCTTAAGAGTTCCTTGTTTACTTTTTCAGCTATGGAACCCGAATGTCATCCATGTGTGGTACGAGCAGTTGAGGCCCAACAGATTGACCTAGTTGATCAGCAGAGGGATGATCAAGAGGAGAAAGATGACCAGTGGAAGAAGACATTGTGTACCTTCCAGCGGTAGACTCTGGTAAAGTACGAGGGTAGTGTCTCAAATATAGAGATATAGAGTTTTCTTGAGGAGTTGGTGATCGCTTTCATCTTGATTCGGGATTCAACAAAGTACTGGGTTCTTCTAGCGGTGAGGCAGATGAGGGGAGAAGCGCATCAGTGGTGGATGCTTTACCTCAAGGAGACGAAAGAGACTGATGTTTCATGGGATGACTTTGAGAATAAGTTCTGGGAAAAATTCCTTTCCTCCATGATGAATTATGAGAAGAGTAAAGAGAAACTCTCCCTCCAGTAGGAGAGTATATCGGTAAGGGAACTGGGGATCAAGTTCAAGGATATCTTATGCTTCGCACCATATCTCTTTTAGGATGAGGAGTTTCGAGCGAGACGCTTAGAGGAGTTGCTCCGACCTTCTCTTTAGTATGTCATCACTCCCTTTACTCTATCGATATACTTAGAGGTTCATAAGAAGGCTGAAGTAGTGTAAAGGATGCACTCGTTGGGCGGTATGCCACGAGAGGGGAACCAACCGAGTTCATTGAAGGGGAAGGAAATTAGCAGTAGGTCTCCGGTGTCAGGGCCTTCCAGGTTTCGGCCAGCGAGAAGTAGGCCTCAGTAGTTTCAATTCTGATCTCCTAGTCCTCGCCCTTTCCCCATGGGTCTAGGACCAAGGTGCTTTGTCTATGGAGGAATTTGAAATCTTCAGAACTAGTGACCATTTTGAGTGCCATATAGTGGGGGTGGGAAGGTTTAGTGACCACCTCAGCAGCAGCGGTTGTCGGTCAGGCCTTTCCAGTAGCACGAGCAGTGAGCTCCCGCTCCACTGAGGGTAGACGGTGCTAGGGGAGGCTGAACTGTCGCTAACCAGTCCGAGTAGACCCTAAACCGGTCACAAGGGCCAGCCCGCGACAAGTCCCAAGAGGCATTCCCGATCCTACTCGGATGGCGACAAGCACCAAGGGAATCAATTGAGTACACAAGGAAGTGATTTCTCCCATATATAAACAATCAAACAAATAGTCGAAAGAAATGGACAGCCCAAAATACATTTATATAAAAACTGAACTGAACATTATTTGTACAAGAAACTAAAAGTACAACTAAACCAACAACTCAATTGACCAAACTCGATAACCAAATAACTTCATGTGACCTTGATGGTTACTCTCCAACATAACGATCACACATTACCCAAGGTGATTAAACTCAAGCTAAAACCTGCACAAGGGCTAAAAACAAGAGAAAACTATAGGCATGAGTATTAAAACTCAGTAGGTTAGCCTGATATTCTATTCCCAATGCACATCCTTTAAAATAAAAGAAACATCAATTTCAAGTTTTAAATACAAGATATAAAGGTTTGTTTTCTAAATGAGGTCCCATGCTATATAAAAAAAATTACCAGACAATAACTTGCAAGTTTTATAAATAAGAATACTAATAACAATTTTCAAAGAGGTGCAACTTAAAAATAAAAATAGTTTTCAAGAGGGATACTTTAAAGAATTTACACTTTTAAATAAATCACACACACTACTAAATTTTCCAACGAATCACACCATATGCCAACGGTGAGTACAAAATAGCCAATGAGCATAAGTCACAGGAACACCACTAGGCACTAGTTAGTTGTGAGCCCCAGGTACCTCGTATCTCGGTGAAAGTAACCATAATGAATATATATTCTCGTGCACACGAGCCACTGGTAGGGAGAATAACCATAACCTAGTGTTCCCCCAACAACATCATCATCATAGTTTAGTTAGTGTTGTCATCGTCAAACTTGCTACGTGAAACAGGGGCCAAACCCCACGGGATCACTAGCATACTAGTACACGTTCGCCCACTTAGATACCTGAGATCCCCTTTAGTGCTCAATCAAGTTACATATATTATCAAATACACTTTTCAAATAAAAAATCCATTACCAAACCATAAACACAAAAACATCCCTCAAACATGATTCACATTTCTTTCACGAATCAATAAACCACTAAAAAGTTTTGTAAAACTATTTCAAGGAGTATAACGAGGCCTTGCACATAAAATCCATTCAAAAATGATCTTTTAAGGCCAGAAACACATAAATAACATAACAAAACAGATTTGGAAGCCCCAAAACCAATTAATAAATTAATTTCATGGACTATAAAATGGCCCCAAAAGACAGAACATGAAATACAGATGGAAACCATTTTTACAAAAAAATGCCAAAGGGGCCTTTAAGCCTTTCTCAAAACTAACATTTGACCAAGGTATGCATTTAAATTTTATTAAGGAGGTATATAAACACCATTTAAAACAGAAAACCACATTCATAAATCCCTTAAAACACTTAGATTTCATATTCAAAACACAACCATTTTCATAAGGATGTGAAATGGGCCATTTTCCAACAACTTGGGCCAAAACATGTTGTAAACCAAAACCCATTTGTTTGTAAAACCAAATATAAATTGGAAAGACGTATAAGGACCCAAAAATACTATTTATAATTCTTCAAATTCACTTATAAATCCAAACAAATAATTTTTAAATCACACATCACACATAAAAGCCAACCGGGTAATTTACCGAACACATGACATGCCCTTTTTAAACAAAACAATTTATTTTAAGAACTTAAAAAGGAATAAAACACCAATTTCCTACCATATTTTATTAGAAATACTGTAACATGTTCAAAGTACCATAAACCAGGTTTTAAACATCACAAAATAGTTGCGAAAGATATCATAACATTTAAACAAACACTTGGTGTGCACTTTTTTGACAAAACAACTCTACCTTTCACAAAACAAGGCTTAAAAATCATTTTTCACACCAATAAAATTATACAAATGATGAAAAACAATAATAAACATATGTATCATATGTGGAAAATAATAAAATTATGAAACTTAAATGATAAAGTCATGTTCAAGGGATATCCTACCTCAAATCCTTGACGCAATGGAAACGCACATCCAATATCACCATCCGAGGGTTTATAAACCCTAAACCTATGATGACCAGCCCCAAATGAACAAAAAACCCATAAAAAATTATAGTATAACACAACACTAGGTCTATCATTACTAGTGGAGATTATAAAACAAATAAATAATGAAAGGAGGAAGAAGAGGGAGGAGAAAGGAGGAGGAATCTCACATTTTCAACTAGAAAACTATTCGTCTTCCATTAGATATGCACCCTTAGAGAAAAGGGAATAGCTTGAAACTTCTTGGAGAGTCTCATAAGGTCTGGAAGAACCAGGTAAAGAATATTTGTGTGAAAAATAGTACTAATAGAATGGTTTATGGATGAAAAAATTTACCTTATCAATTCTGGACGTTTTGAGGAAACCTGGGAAATTTCTCCCTAATATTCGATTAAAATGAGCTTAAAAGAGGTAAAATAAATAATGGGTTTGAGGATTGATATTCAATATTCGCGTGGAAGGTGGAAGCACCGAAAAATATTAAAAAATGAAAAAGATATAAAATAAACAAATTATTTTTTTTAAAACTGGAAATGGACCCATGGGATGACCCATTGCCTAAACAAGTAACCCAAATTCACCATGATTATGAATTCTTAAGGCGTCTAAAAGGATATGGTGGTTTTAATAGGTCATTGGAGGAAATTTATGAAGTTTAATGGGGGAAAATGTTGAAAAAAAAAGGAGTTATAAAAGCAAAAAATTTGGTTTTTAAAACTGGAAATGAGCTCACAATTGGCCCAAATCAGGAAGTAACCACCCTTTCTCCAAAAACTCCTAAACAAGCAATGGGGAAACCAAATTAGGGTGATTAGAAATATATGGTAGTTCAAAACTCAAAATTAATTGCTCCTAAAAACCAAGAAAATGATTAGGATTTTTAATGGACTGGATCAAAACCATGACATGAAAAGAAAAAAAAACAAGTGTGACAATTCTCCCCACCATTAAAGCTTTCTGCCCCCAGAAAGACATAGCACATTCCAACTGATTGATCAACACCTAAGGATTATTTATCAATATGGTCCAGCCTCCTAATCCAATTACACACCACAATCCATTAATGGAACTTAATCCTCTTACCTTAACCAAAACACCAACTCTCAACCACTTCATAAGAATCAACCGAAAGATCGAGTCACTACCTCCACAACCAAACCAAGAATCCGGTTGTTGGGCCTTCTACCAATGAACCCAACAATCACCCAAACCAAAAAGAACTCACGAAAACCAAAGATTCCAGTGTATTACGGGATGGACTCCCAAACATTAAGAAATAACTAGCACTAGATAAGTTCTTAGGAGGAAAAATCAACTAGACCCGTGGTGGGTCTCCTCACCAATAGAACCCAACTTGCAATGAACAAACAATAATTCAACATGAGCTAGAATCGGGCCTCACTCACACAAGCACCAAAACTCTCCAACAACAACCTACCAACCTAAGTTGAGAGGAACACAAAATGAATATTTATGCTACCCACTCTCGAATAGAGGTGTCAATAACTGGGCCAACACTCTCTACACGGATCCAAACCCCTGCCAATTAGGAAGGTGAGGGAAGGGGACCCAATCATTGGGCCATTAAAACCACAAAAGAAACAAAGTAACTACCTCACTGAAATGGTAGAGGTATGATCTTAGCAATACTACCCACAATCTTAGGACTCCTGACTACGCACCAACTTCACTTTGAAACCTATGGTTGGAGCTCTGATGGATGAAGCATCTATTGACTCGTAGTCAGGCTTTGATAATGCCCAACTTTTACTCCATCCATTAGTTCCACATAGTACCACATAACACTCCCAGGAAGAAACAACACATCAAGATACACCATGAAACTCTCTTCCTCAACAACACATTTTTATCAAAAAAAGAACATGGAGATACACAACACTATTTTCTCTCATTCCGAACAAGGAGCAGAATGAACAAGACACACAAAAACACCCACTAAACATCACTGAGCACAACTACTACAACCGAGAGAATCACCATAAAGGGAAGACACTTTAAATCGAGCCCAAACAACTCTCTATTTCAACAAACGGGATGAGGTATCATTCTAAGAGGTGCATTTAACATTTGAAACAAATCCTTGGGTTGATCAACTAGAAATCATGCCAATGGAGAACTATTTATGGCCACATCACAACATCTAACACATCTTTAGAAACCCACTGAACATTGCCCCAAAACCGAGCCACCAAAAAGATCCCATCTCAAGATGAAACAAGAGTATAACTTCTAGATCATAAGAAAGCATACCGAATAGAAAACACTTCTAAGACATTGGATAAACCATCTGCATAACCATCGATTCATAACAAACACCACAATTTTTCATCTCAAAACACTTTTGAAAAACCAAAAAACTAACTTGGTGTATTTTCACATTCACCAATGGTGTTTCATCAAGTCTCACTCACATAAACATTTACATGCCACCCAAGGCACTCAAATACCATGCCATACCAACCATTCATCCATATATCCACAAAACCTTTCATGTGAGAACCCATAAAAACACTTAATTCAAAAAAAACATCATCATTACAAAAATAATCATGTACCTTCTAAAGGAACATTAACCAACAAATAAAAAACCATTTTTAGATTTCAGAAGAAAAGCCACGCTTCATCAAGAACCATTTGATTAAAAAACATTCCATTTCAATTAAAAGAACTTCCAAAAATAACCATTCTATTCCAAATAGCCCTTTCCCATTTTTTAAAAAAAACCAGCAAGGTCTATTTTCATAATCCAACAACCACAAAGTCCAAAACCCCTTTCCATAAAAACACTAGCCACTCAAAACCAAATTTCCAAAAACAATTCATCATATTCAAACACTTTTCAACATGCCAAAACACCCCATTTAAAACAAAGTTTCAGAATTACTTTAAAATGATTCACACTTTCAAAACCTTTTATTTAAACAAACCACAAGTTTAGATTAGGGAAAATCCAATCCTGTTAAATCATTTCCATTTCCTCCCAAAAAATTGTTAAAAAAAATCTTCCAAAACCATTCATATATTTAATTTTTGAAAACCATTTTCCTCTTTTAAAAATACAATCCTTCCTTTAAAACAAATTTCCATAATTCTAAAATAAGTATTTTCAAAACAAAAATTCAAAATTCAAGAAAGGTCCAAGAAACCCACAAAAAGGAACTAGTTTTGGTGGGTGACTTGACCATATGGTAGGCCACCATATGTCAAACAAAACATCAACACAAAGAGAATTATTAAGACCATGCCTCAGCTCCACATGTATTTCCAGGCCCCGTGAGCTCACGGAGACCATTAGTGAGACTTCCCTTGTCATATCCCAACAACAAACAATCAACAAGAACAAAGGAAACTAATAAAACCAGACTTCCCGTGGAAACTTGAGGATTAGAACGAGCAAGACTTCGCGGCGCTCTTAACGCACTTACTCATAAAGTCCCAAAAATACTAATCCATCTACCTTGACATCCCCCAAATAACAAGGGCGCTCTAAAACAATGTCTGCTAAGAGCCGACCTCCTCTGATACCATTTTGTCACGAACCAGCCCGAGTCGACCCTGAACCGGTCAAAAGGGACAACCCGCGACAAGTCCCGAGAGGTGTTCCCGATCCTCTCGGGATGGCGACAAGCACCAAGGGAATCAATTGAGTACACAAGGGAGCGATTTCGCCCATATATAAACAACAAAACAAACAATGTAAAGAAATGGACAGCCCAAAATACATTTATATAAAAACTGAAATGAACATTATTTGTAAAAGAAACTGAAAGTACAACTAAACCAACAACTCAATTGTCCAAACCCGATAACCAAATAACTTCATGTGATCCTTATGGTCACTCTCCAACATAATTATCACATGTTTACCAAGGCTATCAAACTCAAGCTGAAACCTACACAAGGGCTAAAAACAAGAGAAGACTATAGGTGTGAGTATTAAAACTCAGTAGGTTATCCCGATATTCTATTCCCAATGAACATAATTTAAAATAAAAGAAACATAAATTTTAAGTTTTAAATAAAATATATAAAGGTATGTTTTTGAAATGAGGTCCAATGCTATATAAAAAAATTACCATCCAAAATCTTACAAGTTTTATAAACAAGAATGCTAGTAACAATTTTCAAAGAGGTGCAACTACAAAATGAAAATAGTTTTCAAGAGGGATGCTTTAAATAATTTAAACTTTTAAATAAATCACACACACTACTCAATTTATCAACCAAACACACCGTATACCAATGGTGAGTACAAAATAGCCAATGAGCACAAGTCACGGGAACACCCCTAGGCACTAGTTAGTTGTGTGCCCTAGGTACCTCACATCACGGTGAAAGTAACCATAATAAATATCTATTCTTGTGAACACAAGACAATATTAGGGAGCATACCCATAACCTAGTGGTCCCCCAAAATAATCATCATCATAATTTAGTTAGTGTTGTCATCGTCAAACTTGTTACGTGAAACAGGGGCCAAACCCCACGGGATCACTAGCATACTAGTACACGTCTGCCCACCTAGATACCTGGAATTCCCTTTAGTGCTAAATCAAGTTACATATATTATAAAATACAATTTTCAAATCAAAATTACATTACCAAACCATAAACACACAAAAAACTCACAAACATGCTTCACATTTCTTTCACGAATCAATAAACCACTAAAAAGTTTTGTAAAACAATTTCAAGGAGTATAACGAGGCCTTGCACATAAAATCCATTAAAAAATTCTCTTTTAAGGCCATAAACCCATCAATAACATAACAAAACAGATTTGGAAGCCCCAAAACCAATTAATAAATCACTTTCATGGACCATAAAATGTCCCCAAAATATAGAACATGAAATACAGATGTAAACCATTTTTACAAAAAAAATGCCAAATAGGCCTTTAAGCCTTTCTCAAAACTAACATTTGAACAAGGTATGCATTTAAATTTTATTAAGGAGTTGTATACACACCATTTAAAGAAGAAAAACACATTCATAAATCTCTTAAAACACTCAGGTTACATATTCAAAACACAACCATTTTCATAAGGATGTGAAGCGGGCCATTTTCCAACAACTTGGGCCAAAACATGTTGTAAACCAAAACCCATTTGTTTGTAAAACAAAATATAAATTGTAAATACATATAAGGACCCAAAAATACCATTTATAATTATTAAAATTCACTTATAAATCCAAAAAAATAATTTTTAAATCACACATCACACATAAAAGCCAACTGGGCAATTTACCGAACACATGACATGCCCTTTTAAACAAAACAATTTATTTTAAGAACTTAACAAGGAATAAAACACCAATTTCATGCCATATTTTATTATAGATACTTTAACATGTTTAAAATACCATAAATCATGTTTTAAACCTCACAAAATATTTGTGAAAGATAGTGGAACATTTAAACAAACACTTGGTGTGCACTTTTATGACAAAACAACTCTACCTTTCACAAAACAAGGCTTAAAAAATCATTTTTCACACCAATAAAATTATCCAAAAGATGAAAAACAATAATAAATATATGTATAATATGTGAAAAATAATAAAATTATTAAACTTAAATGATGAAGTCATGTTCAAGGGATATCCTACCTCAAATCCTTGGCATAATGGAAACGCACACCCAATATCACCATCCGAGGGTTTATAAACCCTAAACCTATGATGACCAGACCCAAACGAACAAAAAACCCATAAAAAATCATAGTATAACATAAATATAGGTCTATCATGACAAGTGGATATTATAAAACCAAGAAATAAAGAAAGGAGGAAGAAGAGGGAGGAGAAATGAGGAGGAATCTCACCTTTTCAACTAGAAAACTCTTCGTCTTCCATTAGATCTGCACCCTTAGAGAAAAGGGAATAGCTTGAAACTTCTTAGAGAGTATCATAAGTTCAGGAATAACCATGTAAAGAATATTTTTGGGAAAAATAGTATGAATGGAATTATTTATGGATGAAAGCATTTACCTTATCAATTCTGGATGTTTTGAGGAAACCTGAGAACTTTCGCCCTAATATTCGATTCAAATAAGCTCCAAAGGGGTAAAATAAATAATGGGGATGAGGATAGATATTTTTTATTCGATTTAGAGGTGAAATAACCGAAAAATATTAAAAAATTAAAAAGATATAAAATAAACAAATTATTTTTTAAAACTAGAAATGGGCCCATGGGCTGGCCCATTACCTAAACAAGTAGCCCAAATTCACCATGATTATGGATTCTTAAGGGGTCCAAAAGGATATTGTTTTTTAATAGGTAATTTTAGGAAATGTATGAAGTTGAATGGGTTCAAAATGTTAAAAAACAAAGGAGTTATAAAAGAAACAAATTTGGATTTTAAAATTGGAAATGGGCTCACGGTTGGCCCAAAGCATGAAGTAACCACCCTTTCTCCAAAAACTCCTAAACAAGCAATGGGGAAACAAAATTAGGGTGATTAGAAATATATGGTAGTTCAAAACTAAAAATTAATCTCACCCAACACCCAAGAAAAGGATTGGGATTTTCAATGAACCGGATCAAAACAATGACATGAAAAGAAAAAAAACAAGTGTGACAATTCTCCCTACCATTAAAGCTTTCTGCCCCCGGAATAACATAGCACATTCCTGCTAATTGATCAAAACCTAAGGATTATTTATCAATATGTTCCAGACTCCTAATCCAATTACACATCATCAACCATTAATGGAACTTAATCCTCTTACCTCAACCAAAACACCAACTCTCAACCACTTCCTCAGAATCAACCGAAAGATCGAGTCACTACCTCCACAACCAAACCAAGAACCCGGTTGTTGGTCCTTCTACCAATGAACCCAATAATCACCCAAACCAAAGAGAACTAACGAAAACCAAAGATTATATTAGATTACAGGATGGACTCCCAACCATTAAGAAACAACTAGCACTAGATAATTTCTTAGGAGGAAAAATCAACTGTAACGCCCCGACCCCAGTTACCTAGAGTCGGTGCATTATTTTAATACATTGGCATGATTACAAGGAATCAAGTCCCGAAAGACTGATCGGTTTAGCAGTCTTGGAAAATAGATTACATACATGAATGTTACATTACACTTTATAACATAAAAAACAACATAAACAGTCCTTTATGATTGCTATTATTCCCTTGGCTTAACCCTGCATATCAATCACAATACAATTATTGAAATCCAGGGAAAATAAAATATAGAAAGGGGTGAGCTCAAATGCTCAGTAAGGGTAAGAAATACAGCAGAAACTTTCAAAAATAAGCATAAACATTTAAGGAAATGTATAAAACTAAAACAAAAGCCTTTTAAACTTGAACTTCAGCATAATATGGCAGAAATAAAATAAAATAATGCCATTTACTTATTCACATGAATATTCTACTAATCGAATAATCACATGAAATATCAATAACCACTTTCATAACGATGGAATTCACAATGCCGAACTTTAATTTCTGTGTCAAGGCCTCAGGCCAAGACCTAAGGGATAACTGTAACCGGAACCCAACCCGGAGAGCCTCTGTAACCAGACTCCATCCCGGAGAGCCTCTGTAATCGGAATCCAACCTAGAGTGCCTCTAATAATAGGAAACCAACCTGGAGTACCTCTAATAACCAGACACCAACCCGGAGTGCCTCTAATAACCGGACACCAACCCGGAGTGCCTCTAATAACCGGACACCAACTCGGAGTGCCTCTAATAACCGGACACCAACCCGGAGGGTCTACTGTAACTGAACCCCAACCCAGAACATACTAGTCCAACACATTCATCTTAATAAGAGGATGAAATATAACATAAACATTCATATTAAAACTAGCATACGAAATGCCAAAACATTAATCATAAGCCATTAATGACATAAAAATGACTCATATGTAGTCAAACATATCACAAAACCTTAAATACAATATGGAAGATTTGTATCATAATAAATCAACTTCAAAAAAAGTTTAAAATCCATTAAAGGATTTTGACGTTGATTAAAATGATTTGTAAAACTCTTTGAGAGAAATACCCCTTTTTCATGAAAACATTTAAAAGTCACACAATTTGGAAAAGAAGTCATTTAAAGACATTTTTGAATCAAAGTGTCCCATACCACTTTGAAACTTTTGAAAGGAATTAAAATTTTAAAAACATTAATGTACATATAAATAAATCCTTAAAAACCATTTTGAAGACATGCATATTAATGAGAAAGATTTAGAAGAATAGATATTTAAAACATTTGAAATGATGTTTTAGTAAAAAGTCCCTTAAAAGAATCCCTTTGAAAAAACTTTCATAAAACATGGAAATGGATAATAAATATGTCCTAGGAGATAATTACGTAAATATAACCTCGGATAATAAAGAGATTGTGAAATTAACCCTTACCAATTTGGTAACTTACTAAACATACACCCCATGAAAGTGATATCATACAATGAATATGTAAATAAACATAAATTAAAGTGTATTACATAAAGAATACAACTATGGGCAGTACATACACCACAAAAAAAGTAATAGTGGCAATATGGCATGAATCTCACGGGAATAAGGAGTGAGATGAAAACCCATTACCTTGCACTTTCCTTTAGTCGAGGGTACGTTTAGCTTCCTCTTCTTCGGGTTCTTCCTTTTGATTTGATCAAAAGGTCTCCTTAGGTTGGATTTATGATCAAAATAAGGCCTCTAGGTTGAAGTTAGGATAGTTGAGAGGGTATTTGGGTAGGTTTTGGCCGAGCCAAATGGATTAGAATGTATGAAGAATTGGTTAGAAGTGGTGTCCTTTTATAAGGGAGAGGAGGGGCTCTTTAGGAAAAACTTAAAGTATTAATTTATAATAAATTCATATTTGGTTTCTAATGGCTCCAAAGTGGATTATTTAAAGTTTAAGTGGGGATGGGTCAAAATAATTTCAACCAATATATTTTAGATAGGTTTTGATCATTATATTAACCCAATCTTTTAGTTTTAACTCTTAGTTAATTAGATTGACATTTACCATGTCACTTTGTATTTTTATATTATATAGTTATAAACTTTCCATATACATCCAAACGACCCCCAAGTGGTACATTAATGATACACCTATCATTATATAAGTATCTTGGCCGAACCTTAGATTTTTAGTAATTGAATATCAATTAATAATATAATATTTGTTTTAAAAACTCTTTTATGTCAATTTTGACACTATTGGGTATTTTGTTTTTGATAAATTCTTAACAGAATTATTACTTCAAAAACAATTTATATAAACAATCTTAATATGTCATATTAACCTAGAAAATTATTTTAATTTATAAAAATTCTCAAATTTCATTTATTTGGGTATTTATAATATCAATTATCTTAATCTTTCATTAATAAGATAATTACTGCATCATCATTGTGTCATAAATAAATTAAATTATTTAATGTCTAAAAATTATCAATAAAATACCATTATGTATGAAATCTTTTTATCTTTCTAAGTAATATTTATAGCAGAACATATAACATATATAACCCTATGTAAAAATTGTTTTTCTAAAAGATATATGCTTATGTCATTTTTGTATTCACTTTAACTTAATTAATATAAAGTGTCCATATCACCTACAAGTGGCTCCATTGGGTCCCAAAATTGACCCAAAGATGCCCATGGTCGGACATGTATCCACCAGTGAGGTTAAGACACATTTTAGGGTAATTTATTATTATTATAATATTATTTTTTACCCTTATTTACCGAATTTACCCTTTAACCATGGTAAATAAAATATTTATCGAAGTAGTTATTCAAAATTTATAAAAATAAAATTTACCTATTTACACAATTTGGACATCCTGATTCTAAATATGGAATCCATTTTTCCAAATTCAAAACACAGAAGTGGCAGAAATTAATTTAAAATTAATTCCCGTTGTCAAAACAAAAAGTGTGTTTTTAAGAAATAATAACTATCAAAAGATTGACACTTGTTTATATCTGGTTTAATTGTGAAATTATGTTCAATGACCAAAATTTTATTAAATGGTAAAAATATATTCTAAATATTCTTTAAAACCACTCAAATTCATAATTTATCACTATTAATTATTTTGATTAAAAAAGTTGTTTTTAATTAAAATTTAGTAATTTTCACTATTCATCAAAAATTGAAAGTTTTCAAAAAAAATACCAAAATTTCAACCTAGGATAATTTTGAAATTCCGAATCCAAAAATGAAGTCCATTTTGAAAGATAAAATTTATAAAATTTCAAAAAGTGAGTATTACTATTCTTAACGGCTACTTTGATTGGTCGTGGTGTGTTAGAATCTCGAAGTTGCGTACAATAAAAGCTATTCCATTATTCAAAGGGAAACGTACTGTGGAATATTGGGGTGTTACATTCTCCCCTCCTTTAATAAATTGCGTCCTCACAATTTATGTTCGGTATTGGAAACTTGGGGTTGACATTTCAAAATATCTTAGTTGAAATCCCACATCGAAAAATGGATTAATGAGGCATCTATTTAAAATAAAGAGTGGTAAGTATGAAGGTTACTGAAAACAACACATACTAGGGTTCCATGTAGGAAAACATGGATATGGAAGAAAAATATAACCATAAATATCTAATGGAGAGTGGTAGAAAACATGGCTATGAAAAGTCCAACAATCACAAAGCCATAAATTTGTGATGATCTAAGGTACCATATAGGACAACGTTTTTGTTCTAAGTTCCTTTTCTTAATGTTGAGGAATTTATTTATGATATTGGCTAAGATTATACTTACTTTATAATTAGAGTTTTATCCATTAATAAATTTCTACCACAAACTCATCTTTCACTACAAAACATAATACAACCCAAAAATACTCTATTTATCCTAATCGTATAGGGTTCCAAATATAATAAATTTATAATTCACATACCATACCCTTTAAAAAACTACATTATACAATCCAGGGACTTCACGTAGTCCAATGGTAGGCGATAAATCTCAATCTCACTATGGTTGTGGGTTCGATTCCCGCATCTTAGTCCGATACGACGGGTTGTCACACGGTCTGCGTGTTGTCCTTTTATAAAAAAATCCAAAAATAACCTTTCAAATTTAATCCATTACAACCTTTAGACATATCCAAAATACTACTATCCAAACTCATAGTCCAAAATTTATAAGGAAGTTAAACACAATGAAGATCATTTTTACCATTTAATAACATGTGAACACCTTCATCATGTATTATTTTAAAAATGGTAACATCTTGAATTACCATAAAACCTTATTGATTACATTCATGCTCCCTTATTCTTTATAGAATACCGGATATACTCCTTATATCCAAAAATGTTGTAAACTCCAATGATGAAAAATCATTAATCAATTTCAAGGTAGTCAAGAATATCCAATATAATTATTCAAATCAACCATCTATTATTTCAAAATCACTACCTCATTATCGAGACCATTTTAAGGATTACCTTTCCTTAAACCATGTATTTTCAAAAAAGTGTAGCTTACTATTAAGTTACTTTTCTTAGAACCATATAATCTCAAATCCTCAATAAAATAGTACTGCAGTACAAATCTTATTTATCTCCATAATTCATGTAACCAGTATACTATTGATACAACACTAAAATAAAATAATTCTATAATAACAACATAAGAACACTAGTCATTCCTCTTCATATGAGGTAGTATCATAACTTGATTATTATCCAATAGCATCATTTCATGCTTACTCTGATGATTTAGAAATTGGTTTGTATAGTTTCACAAATCCTTACAGATGAAGCATTATACATTTGAAATTTTTTTCTTACCCTTGCAATCACGTAAT
Source organism: Viscum album (assembly GCA_963277665.1). NCBI lineage: Eukaryota > Viridiplantae > Streptophyta > Magnoliopsida > Santalales > Viscaceae > Viscum > Viscum album. The sequence continues at coordinate 592,423,836 of OY728159.1, read as the reverse complement.
TGGTGTCCTTTTTATCCACACTTATAAAAAACTCTCATTACCTTCAAGCATTTAACAAGGTGATTCATTCCATATTTATCACATATTGGAAAATCCTTCTTTCCCTTATTCCCTTTATCCATACTTCTTTCTTCCATCCTTTTCTTCTCTGGCTTCCCTTCAAAGCCATAGGACTCAAAGAATTCTTTACTTATCTTATTAACACATGATATTATTTCTTCATATGATGATAATACGTGGGAGACTATTTCCCTTCTAAATTTTGGCTTAAGACTATGAAAAATATGATCCTTCTTACTCTTTGGATCATGCGTATTGTTGGAGTTCTCATTCCTTCTACTAGGCACCATTTCTAAACAATGGAATACACTAAATTAGTTTATGAATAGAAATACCTAATCACAAACTTGTAAAACACTTAACATAAATTAAACAGTTTATGGATATAATCCATAATCATAAAAATGTCTTCTTTGAGGAAGTATATACTCATAAAACCTTCATAATGGTTTGTAAAGAAAATGAGAATTATCCTAAGCATATCCCTCGGGAGTGTCATAACCAAGAGTGAAGCAAGGCCCGTTGTCGTGCGCCAGTTCCCGTTAGAGTCTAGCTCAAAGCGGTGTTTTCAGGTTTTACCCCTAGGTACATCTGTGCCAGAGCCACCTCTACCTGCTCGTATTCAGACAGGGATGTATTGCTCGGAAAACTCACAAAATCTCTACAATATCAAAATTCTCAGAAGTTATTCTATACTAATCCTCAAAGTCTATCTTAGGGCTATGTGTTCTAATCAGATTTTATCTAAATATATCTTCCAAGGTTATTGCTAAACTTCCTCTAATACCAACTGTAACGCCCCGAACCCAGTTACCGAGATTCGGTGCATTATTTTAATACATTGGCATGATTACAAGAAATCAAGTCCCGAAGGACCGATCGATTTAGCAGTCTTGGAATCACTAGGTACATTCATAAGTGTTACATTACACTTTATAACATACAAAACAACATAAATAATCCTTTATGAATGCTATTATTCCATTGGCTTAACCCTGCATATCAATCACAATACACTTCTTGGAATCCTGGGAAAATAAAACATAGAAAGGGGTGATCTAAAATGCTCAGTAAGGGTAAGAAATATAGCGGAAACTTTCAAAAATAAGCATAAACATTTAAGGCAATGTCTAAAACTAAAACAAAATACTTTTAAACTTGAACTTCAGCATAATATGGCAGAAATAAAATAAAATAATTCCATTTACTTATTCACATGGATATTCTACTAATCGAATAATCACATGCAATAACAATAACCACTTTCATAACGATGGAATTCATAATGCCGAACTTTAATTTCTATGTCAAGGACTCATGTCAAGACCTAAGGGATAACTGTAACCGGAACCCAACCCGGAGAGCCTCTGTTATCGGACTCCATCTCGGAGATCCTCTGTAACCGGACTCCAACATGGAGTGCCTCTAATAACCAGACACCAACCTAGAGTGCTTCCAATAACCAGACACCAACCCGAGTGCCTCTAATAACCGGACACCAACCCGGAGTGCCTCTAATAACCGGACATCAATCCGGAGTACCTCTAATAACCGGAGACCAACCCGGAGTGCCTATAATAACCGGACACCAACCTGGAGGGTCTTCTGTAACCAGACCCCAACCCGGAACATACTAGTCCAACACATTCATCTTAAGAAGAGGATGAAATATAACATAAACATTCGTATTAAAACTAGCATACGAAATGCCAAAACATTAATCATAAGTCATTAATGGCATAAAAATGACTCATCCATAGTCAAACATATCAAAAAACCTTAAATAAAATATGGAAGATTTGTATCATAATAAATCAACTTCAAAACAAGTTTAAAATCCATTAAATGATTTTGACATTGATGAAAATGATTTGTAAAACTCTTTGAGAGAAATACCCCTTTTTCATGAAAACATTTAAAAGTCACACAATTTGGAAAAGAAGTCATTTAAAGAAATTTTTGAATCAAAGTTTCCCATACCACTTTGAAACTTTTGAAAGGAATTAAAATTTTAAAAACATTCATGTCCATATAAATAAATCCTTAAAAACCATTTTTAATACATGGACATTAATGAGAAATATTTAGAAGAATAAATATTTAAAACTTTTGAAATGATGTTTTAGTAAAAAGTCCCTTAAAAGAATCCCTTTCAAAACACTTTCATAAAACATGGATATGGATAATAAATATGTCCCAGCAGATAGTTATGTAAAAACAACCTTGGATAATAAAGAGATTGTGAAATTAACCCTTACCAATTTGGTAACTTAGGAAACATACACCCCATGAAAGAGGTATCATACAATGAATATGTAAATAAACATAAATTAAAGTGTATTACATAAAGAATAAAATTATGGGAAGTAAATACACCACAAAAATGGTAATAGTGGAAATATGGCATGAATCTAACGGTAATAAGGAGTGATATGAAAACCCATTACCTTGCACTTTTCTTTAGTAGAGGGTACGTTTAGCCTCCTCTTCATCGGGTTCTTCCTTTTGATTTGATCAAAAGGGCTCATTAGGTTGGATTTATGATCAAAATAAGGCCTCTAGGTTGAAGGTAGTATAGTTGAGAGGGTATTTGGGCAGGTTTTGGCTGAGCCAAATGGCTTAGAAGGTGTGAAGAATTGGTTAGAAGTGATGTCCTTTTATAAGGGGGAGGAGGGGCTCTTTAGAAAAAACTTAAAGTATTAATTTATAATAAATTCATATTAGGTTTATAATGACTACAAAGTGGATTATTAAAATTATAAGGTGGGTATGGGTCGAAATAATTTCAACAAATAGATTTTAGATAGGTTTTGGTCATTATATTAACCTAATTGTTTAGTTTTAACTCTTAGTTAATTAGATTGACATTTACCATGTCACTTTGTATTTTTATATTATATAGTTAATAAACTTACATATACATCCAAGTGACCCCAAGTGGTCCATTAATGATACACCTATCATTATATAAGTCTCTTGGACGAACCTTAGATTTTTAGGAATTGAATATCAATTAATAATATAATACTTGTTTTAAAAACTCTTTTATGTCAATTTTGACACTATTGGGTATTTTGTTTTTGATAAATTCTTAACAGCATTATTACTTCAAAAAAAATTATATAAACAATACTAATATGTCATATTAACCTATAAAATTATTATAATTTATAAAAAGTCTCAAATTACATTTATTTGGGTATTTATAATATCAATTATCTTAATCTTTCATTAATACGGTAATTACTGCATCATCATTGTGTCATAAATAAATTAAATTATTTAATGTATAAAAATTATAAATAAAATACCATTATTTAGGAAATCGTTTTAGCTTTCTAAGGAATATTTATATTAGAAAATATAACATATATAACCCTATGTAAAAATTGTTTTTCTAAAAGATATATGCTTATGTCATTTTTGTATTCACTTGAACTTAATTAATATAAAGTGTCTCTATCACCTAAAAGTGTCTCCATGGGGTCCCAAAATCGACCCAAAGATTCCCATGGTCGGAAATGTATCCACCAATAAGTTTAGGACACGTTTTAGGGTAATTTCTTATTATTATAATATTATTTTTACCCTTATTTTCCGGATTTACCCTTTAACCATGGTAAATAAAATATTTACCGAAGTAATTATTCAAAATGTATAAAAATAAAAGTTACCTATTTACACAATTTGGAAATCCTGATTCCAAATATGGAATCCATTTTTCCAAATTCAAAGCACAGAAGTGGCAGAAATTAATTTAAAATTAATTCCCGTTGTCAAAACAAAAAGCGTGTTTTTAAGAAATAATAACTATCAAAAGATTGACACTTGTTTATGTCTGGTTTAATTGTGAAATTATGTCCAATGAACAAAATTGTATTAAATGGTAAAAATATAATCTAAATATACTTTAAAACCACTCAAATTCATAATTTATTGTTATTAATTATTTTTATTAAAAAATTTGTTTTTAATTAAAATTTAGTAATTTTCACTATTCATCAAAAATTGAAAGCTTTCGGAAAAATACCAAAATTTCACCCTAGGCTAATTTCAACATTCTGAATCCAAAAATGAAGTCCATTTTAAAATATAAAATTTATAAAATTTCAAAAAGTGGGTATTACTATTCTTAACGGCTACTTTGATTGGTCGTGGTGTGTTAGAATCTCAAAGTTGCGTACAATGAAATCTATTGCATTATTCAAAGGAAAACGTACCATGGAAGATTGGGGTGTCACATTCTCCTCTCCTTCAATAAATTGAGTCCTCGCAATTTATGTTCAGTATTGGAAACTTGGGGTTGACATTTCAAAATATCTTCGTTGAAATCCCACATCGAAAAATGGATTAATGAGGCCTCTATTTAAAATAAAGAGTGGTAAGTATGAAGGTTACCGAAAACAACACATACTAGGGTTCCATGTAGGAAAACATGGATATGGAAGAAAAATCTAATCATCAATATCTGATGGAGAGTGGTAGAGAACATGGCTATGAAAAGTCCAACAATCACAAAGCCATAAATTTGTGATGATCTAAGGTACCATCTAGGACAACGTTTTTGTTCTAAGTTACTTTTCTTAATGTTGAGGAATTTATTTATGATATTGGCTAAGATTATACTTACTTTATAATTATAGTTTTATCCATTAATAAATTTCTACTACAAACTCATCTTTCACTACAAAACATGATACAACTCAAAAATACTCTATTTATCCTAATCGTATAGGGTTCCAAATATAATTAACTTATAATTCACATACCAAGACCTTTAAAAAAACTACATTATACAATCCAGGGACTTCATGTAGTCCAGTGGTAGGTGATAAATCTCAATCTCACTATGGTTTTGGGTTCGATTCTCGTAGCTTTGTCCGACACGATGGGTTGTCACACGGTCTGCGTGTTGTCCTTTTATAAAAAAATCCAAAAATAATCATTCAAATTTAATCCATTCCAACCTTTAGACTTATCCAAAATACTACTATCCAAACTCATAGTCCAAAATTTATAAGGAAGTTAAACACAATGAAGATCCTTTTTACCATGTAATAACATGTGAACACCTTCATCATGTATTATTTTAAAACATGGTAACATCCTGAATTACCATAAAACCTTATTGATTACATTCATGCTCCCTTATTCTTTATAGAATACTGGATATACTCCTTCTATCCAAAAATTTTGTAAACTCCAATGATGAAAAATCATTAATCAATTTCAAGGTAGTTAAGAATATCCAATATAATTATTCAAATCAACCATCTCTTACTTCAAAATCACTACCTCATTATCGAGACCATATTAAGGATTACCTTTCCTTCAACTATGTATTTTCAAAAAAGTGTAGCTTACTATGAAGTCACTTTTCTTAGAACCATATAATCTCAAATCCTCAATAAAATAGTACTGCAGTACAATCCTTATTTATCTCCACAATTCTTGTAACGAGTATACTGTTGATACAACACTCAAATAAAATAATTCTATAATAACAACATAAGAACACTAGTCATTCCTCTTCATCTGAGGTAGTATCATAACTTGATTATTATCCAATAGCATCATTTGGTGCATACTCTTATGATTTGGACATTGGTTTGTATAGTGTCACAACTCCTTACAGATGAAGCATTGTACATTTGAAAACTTTTTCTTACCCTTGCAATCACGTACTCGGTGTCCTTTTGCTCCACACTTATAACAAACTCCCATTCCCTTCAAGCATTTAACAAGGTGATTCATTCCACATTTATCACATGTTGGAAAATACTTCTTTCCCTTATTCCCTTTATCCATATTTCTTTCCACCATCCTTTTCTTCTCTGGATTCCCTTCAAAGCCATAGGACTCAAAGAATTATTTACTTATCTTATTAACACATGATACTATTTCTTCATATGATGATAAAACGTGGGAGACTATTTCTCTTCTAAATTATAGCTTAAGTCCATGAATAATATGATCCTTCTTACTCTTTGGATCATGTGTATTGCTGAAGTTCTCATTCCTTCTACTGGGCGCCATTTCTAAACAATGGCATACACTAAATTATTTTATGAATAGAAATAATTAATCCCAAACTTGTAAAACACTTAACATAAATTAAATAGTTTATGGATATAATCCATAATCATAAAAATGTCTTCTTTGAGAAAGTATATACTCATAAACCCTTCATAATGGTTTTTAAATAAAATGAGAATTATCCTAAGCATATCCCCCGGGAGTGTCATAACCAAGAGTGCATCAAGGCCCGTTGTCGTGCACCAGTTCCCGTTCGAGTCTAGCTCAAAGTGGGGTTTTAAAGTTTTACCCCTAGGTACATTTGTGCCATAGCCGCCTCTACCTTCTCGTATCTAGACATGAATATATTTCTCAGAAAACTCACAAAATCTCTACAATATCAAAATTCTAGGAAGTTCTTCTATACTAATTTTCAAAGTCTGTCTTAGGGATATGTGTTCTAATCAGACTTTATCTAAATATAGCTTCCAAGGTTATTGCTAAACTTCCTCTAATACCAACTGTAACGCCCCGACCCCAGTTACCCAGAGTCGGTGCATTATTTTAATACATTGGCATGATTACAAGGAATCATGTCCCAAAGGACCGATCGATTTAGCAGTCTTGGAATCACTAGATACATTCATAAGTGTTACATTACACTTTATAACATACAAAAAAATATAAATAATCCTTTATGAATTCTATTATTCCCTTAGATTAACCCTACATATCAATCACAATACACTTCTTGGAATCCTGGGAAAATAAAACATAGAAAGGGGTGAGCTCAAATGCTCGGTAAGGGTAAGCAATACGGTGGAAACTTTCAAAAATAAGCATAAACATTTAAGGCAATGTATAAAACTAAAACAAAAGCCTTTTAAACTTGAAATTCAGCATAATATGGCAGAAATAAAATCAAATAATTCCATTTACATGCATATTCTACTAATCTAATAATCACATGCAATATCAATAACCACTTTCATAATGATGGAATGTATAATGTCGAACTTTAATTTCTGTGTCAAGGCCTCGTGCCAAGACCTAAGGGATAACTGTAACCGGAACCCAACCCCGAGAGCCTCTGTTACCGGACTCCATCCCGGAGAGCCTCTGTAACTAGAATCCAACCCAGAGTGCCTCTAATAACCGAACACCAACCAGGAGTGCCTCTAATAACCGAACACCAACCCGGAGTGCCTCTAATAACTGGACACCAACCCGGAGTGCCTCTAATAACCGGACACCAATCTGGAGTGCCTCTAATAACCGGACACCAACCCAGAGTGCCTCTAATAACCGGACACCAACCCATAGGGTATTCTGTCACCGGACCCCAACCCGGAACATACTAGTCCAACCCATTAATTTTAAGAAGAGGATGAAATATAACATAAACATTCGTATTAAAACTAGCATACAAAATGCCAAAACATTAATCATAAGCCATTAATGGCCTAAAAATGACTCATCCATAGTCAAACATATCACAAAACCTTAAATACAATATGGAAGATTTGTATCATAATAAATCAACTTCAAAACAAGTTTAAAATCCATTAAAGGATTTTAATGTTGATGAAAATGATTTGTAAAACTCTTTGAGAGAAATACCCCTTTTTCATGAAAACATTTAAAAGTCACACAATTTGGAAAAGAATTCATTTAAAGACATTTTTGAATCAAAGTGTCTCATACCACTTTGAAACTTTTGAAAGGAATTAAAATTTTAAAAACATTCATGTCCATATAAATAAATCCTTAAAAACCATTTTGAAGACATGGACATTAATGAGAAATATTTAGAAGAATAAATATTTAAAACATTTGAAATGATGTTTTAGTAAAAAGTCCCTTAAAAGAATCACTTTTAAAACAATTTCATAAAACATGGACATGGATAATAAATACGTCTCAGCAGATACTTACATAAAAACAACCTCGGATAATAAAGATATTGTGAAATTAACTCTTACCAATTTGGTAACTTACGAAACATACACCCCATGAAAGAGGTATCATACAATGAATATATAAATAAACATAAATTAAAGTGTATTACATAAAGAATACAATTATGGGTAGTAAATACACCACAAAAAAGGTAATAGTGGAAATATGGCATGAATATCATGGAAATAATGAGTGAGATGAAAACCTCTTACCTTGCACTTTCCTTTAGTTGAGGGTACGTTTAGCCTCCTCTTCTTCGAGTTCTTCCTTTTGATTTGATCAAAAGAGATCCTTAGGTTAAATTTATGATCAAACTAAGGCCTCTAGGTTGAAGGGAGGATAGTTGAGAGGGTATTTGGGTAGGTTTTGGCCAATGAAAATGGCTTAGAAGGTGTGAAGAATTGGTTAGAAGTGATGTCCTTTTATAAGGGGGAGGAGGGGCTCTTTAGAAAAAACTTAAAGTATTAATTTATAATAAATTAATATTCGGTTTCTAATGGCTCCAAAGTGGATTATTCAAAGTCTAAGGTGGGGATGGGTTGAAATAATTTCAACCAATATATTTTAGTTAGGTTTTGGTCATTAGATTAACCTAATCTTTTAGTTTTAACTCTTAGTTAATTAGATTGACATTTACCATGTCACTTTGTATTTTTATATTATATAGTTAATAAACTTACCATATACATCCAAGATACCCCCAAGTGGTCCATTAATGATACACATATCATTATATAAGTCTCTTGGACGAAACTTATATTTTTAGGAATTGAATATAAATTAATAATATAATATTTGTTTCAAAAACTCTTTTATGTCAATTTTGACACTATTGGGTATTTTGTTTTTGATAAATTCTTGACAGCATTATTACTTCGAAAAAAAATTTATATAAACAATCTTAATATGTCATATTAACCTAGAAAATTATTTTAATTTATAAAAAGTCTCAAATTACATTTATTTGGGTATTTATAATATCTATTATCTTAATCTTTCATTAATACGGTAATTACTGCATCATCATTGTGTCATAAATAAATTAAATTATTTAATGTCTAAAAATTATCAATAAAATACCATTATGTATGAAATATTTTTATCTTTCTAAGGATTATTTATATCAGAAAATATAACATATATAACCCTATGTAAAAATTGTTTTTCTAAAATATATATGCTTATATCATTTTTGTATTCACTTTAACTTAATTAATATAAAGTGTCCCTATCACCCACAAGTGTCTCCATGAGGTCCCAAAATCGACCCGAAGATGCCCATGGTCGGACATGTATCCACCAATAAGGTTATGACATGTTTTAGGGTAATTTTTTATTATTATAATATTATTTGTTACCCTTATTTGCCAGATTTACCCTTTAACCATGGTAAATAAAATATTTACTGAAGTAATTATTCAAAATGTCTAAAAATAAAAGTTACCTATTTACACAATTTGGAAATCCTAATTCCAAATATGGAATCCATTTTTCAAAATTCAAAACACAGAAGTGGAAGAAATTAATTTAAACTTTATTCCCGTTGTCAAAACAAAAAGCGTGTTTTTAAGAAATAATAACTATCAAAAGATTGATACTTGTTTATGTCTGGTTTAATTGTGAAATTATGTCCAATGACTAACATTTTTTTAAATGGTAAAAATATATTCTAAATATAATTTAAAACCACTCAAATTCATAATTTATCGCTATTAATTATTTTGTTTAAAAAAGTTGTTTTTAATTAAAATTTAGTAATTTTCACTATTCATCGAAAATTGAAAGTTTTCAGAAAAATACCAAAATTTCACCCTAGGATAATTTTGAAATTTCGAATCCAAAAATGAAGTCCATTTTGAAAGATAAAATTTATAAAATTTCAAAAAGTGGGTATTACTATTCTTAACGGCTACTTTGATTGGTCGTGATGTGTTAGAATCTCGAAGTTGCGTACAATGAAAGCTATTGCATTATTTAAAGAGAAACATATCGTAGAAGATTGGGGTGTTACATGAACAAGACTCGTGGTGGGTCTCCCCACCATTATAACCCAACTTGAAACAAACAAACAATAATTCAACATGAGCTAGAATCAGGCCTCACTCACACAATCACCAAAACTCTCCAACAACAACCTACCAACCTAAGTTTAGAGGAACACAAAATGAACATTTATGCCACCCACTCTCTAATGGAGGCGGAAAGAACTGGGCCAAAACTCTCTACACAGATCCAAACCCCCTCCTATTAGGGAGGGGAGGGAAGGGGAACCAATCATTGGGCCATTGAAACCACAAAAGAAACGAAGTAACTACCTCAATGAAATGGTAGAGGTATGATCTTAGCAATACTACACACAATACTAGGACTCCTGACTACGCACCAACTTCACTCCAAAACCTATGGCTGGAGCTCTGATGGATGAAGCATCTATTGACTCGCTGTCAGGCTTTGATAATCCCCAACTTGTACTCCATCCCTTAGTTCCACACAGTACCACATAACACTCCTAGGAAGAAACAATATATCAAGAGACACCATGAAACTCTCTTCCTCAACAACACATTTTTATCCAAACAAGAACATGGAGATACACAACACTATTTTCTCTCAATCCGAACGAGGAGAAGAATGAACAAGGCACACAAAAACACCCACTAAACATAACTAAGAACAACTACTACAACCGATACAATCACCATAAAGGGAAGGCACTTTAAATCGAGCCCAGACAGCTCTCTATTTCAACAAATGGGTTGAGGTATAATTCTAAGAGGTGGATTTAACATTTGAAACAAATCCTTAGGTTGATTAACTGGAAATAATACCAATGGAGAACTATTTGTGGCCACATCACAACATCCAACACGTCTTTAGAAACCCACTTAACATTACCCCAAAACCGAGCCACCAACAAGATCTCATCTCAAGATGCAACAAGAGTATAACTTCTAGATCACAAGAAAGCATACTGAATAGACAAAAATTCTAAGACATTGGATAAACCATCCGCATAACCACCGATTCATAACAAACACCACTATTTTTCAGCTCAAAACACTTTTGAAAAACCAACAAACTAACTTGGTGGATTTTCACATTCACCAATGGTGTTTCATCAAGTCTCACTCACATAAACATTTACGTGCCACCCCAGAGACTCAAATACCATGCCATACCGACCATTCATCCATATATCCACAAAACCTTTCATGTGAGAACCCATGAAAAAACTGAATGCAAAAACAAAACATCAGCATTACCAAAAATAATCGTGTACCTTCCAAAGGCACATTAACCAAAAAATAAAAAACCATTTTTAGATTTCACAAGACAAGCCACGCTTCACCAAGAACCATTTGAATAAAAAAACATTCCATTTCATTTAAAATAAATTCCAAAAACAACCATTCTATTCCAAATAACCCTTTCCCATTTAAAAAAACCAGCAAGGTCTATTTTCAAAATCCGACAACCACAAAGGCCAAAACCCCTTTCCAGAAAAACACTAGCCGTTCAAAACCAAATTTCCAAAACCAATTCATCATATTATAAAACTTTTCTACAGGCCAAAACACCCCATTTAGAAAGAAGTTTCAGAATTACTTTAAAATTATTCACACTTTCAAAACCTTTTATTTCAACAAACCACAAATTTAGATTAGGGAAAATCCAATCCTGTTAAATCATTTCCACTTCCTCCAAAAAATTTGTTAAAAAAAACAACCTTCCAAAACCATTATTATATTTAATTTTTAAAAACCCTTTTCCCCTTTTCAAAATCCAATCCTTTCTTTAAAACCCATTTCCATAATTCTCAAATAAGTATTTTCAGAACAAAAAATCAAAATTCAAGAAAGGTCCAAGAAACCCACAAAAGGGAACTAGTATCGGTGGGTGACTTGACCATATGGTAGGCGGCCATATGTCAAACACAAAACCAACATAGAGAGACTTATTAGGACCATTCCTTGGCTCCACATGGATTTCCAGGCCCTGTGAGCTCACAGATTCCATTAGTGAGACTCCCCTTGTCATATCCCAACAACAAACAATCAACAAGAACAAAGGAAACTAATAAAACAGGACATCACGTGGAAACTCGAGGATCGGAACGAGAAAGATTTCATGACGCTCTTCCTGAAATTACCCATAAAGTCCCAAAAATTCTACTTCATCTACCTTGAAATCACCCAAATAACAAGTGCGCTCTAAAAAATGTATGCTAAGAGTCGACCTCCTCTAATACCATTTTGTCACGAACCAGCCCGAGTCGACCCTAAACCAGTCACAAGGGCCAGCTTGCGACATGTCCCGAGAGGCGTTCCTGATCCTACAAGGATGGAGACAAGAACCAAGTTCATCAATTGAGTACACAAGGGATCGATTTAGACCATATATAAATAATCAAATAAACAGTGGAAAGAAATGGACAACCCAAAATACATTTATATAAAAACTGAATTGAACATTATTTGTACAAGAAACTGAAAGTACAACTAAACCAACAACTCAATTGACCAAACCCGATAACCAACTAACTTCATGTGAACTTTCTGGTCACTCTACAACATAATGATCACACGTTTTCCAAGGCAATCAAACTCAAGTTGAAACCTGCACAAGGGCTAAAAACAAGAGAAGACTATAGGCATGAGTATTAAAACTCAGTAGGTTAGCCCGATATTCTATTCCAAATGCACATCATTTAAAAAAAAGAAACATCAATTTTAAGTTTTAAATAAAAGATATAAAGGTATGTTTTCAAAATGAGGTCCCATACTATATAAAAAAAATTACCAGACAAAAACTTGCATGTTTTATAAACAAGAATGCTAGTAACAATTTTCAAAGAGGTGCAACTCCAAAATGAAAATAGTTTTCAAGAGGGCTGCTTTAAAGAATTTACACTTTTAAATAAATCACACACACTAATGAATTTACCAACCAAACACACCGTATTCCAATGATGAGTACAAAATAGCCAATGAGCACAAGTCACGGGAACACCCCTAGGCACTAGTTAGTTGTGAGCCCCAGGTACCTCGTATTTCGATGAAAGTAACCATAATAAATATATGTTCTCATGCATACGAGACACTAGTATAGATATTACCCATAACCTAGTGGTCTCCCAAAAACATCATCATCATAGTTTAGTTAGTGTTGTCATCGTCAAACTTGCTACGTGAAACAGGGGTCAAACCCCACGGGATCACTAGCATAATAGTACACGTCCGCCCACCTAGATACCCAGGATTCCCTTTAGTGCTCAATCAAGTTACATATATTATAAAATACACTTTTCACATCAAAATTACATTACCAAACCGTAAACACACAAACAACCTGCAAACATGCTCACATTTCTTTCACGAATCAACAAACCACTAAAAAGTTTTGTAAAACAATTTCAAGGAGTATGACGAGGCCTTGCACATAAAATCCATTCAAAAATGATCTTTTAAGGCCAGAAAGCCATAAATAACATAAAAAAAGATTTGGAATCCCCAAAACCAATTAATAAATCACTTTCATGGACCATAAAATGGCCCCAAAAGATAGAACATGAAATAGAGATGGAAACCATTTTTACAAAAAAAATGCCAAACGGGCCTTTAAGCCTTTCTCAAAACTAACATTTGACCAAGGTATGCATTTCAATTTTATTAAGGAGGTGTATATACATAATTTAAAATAGAAAACCACATCCATAAATCCCTTAAAACACTCAGGTTACATATAAAAAACATAACCATTTTCATAAGAATGTGAAGCGGGCCATTTTCCAACAACTTGGGCCAAAACATGTTGTAAAGAAAAACCCATTTGTTTATAAAACCAAATATAAATTGGAAAGACATATAAGGAACCAAAAATACCATTTATAATTCTTCCAATTCACTTATAAATCCAAACAAATAATTTTTAAATCACACATCACACATAAAATCCAACCGGGCAATTTATCGAACACATGACATACCCTTTTTAAACAAAACAATTTAATTTAAGAACTTAACAAGGAATAAAAAACCAATTTCATGCCATATTTTATTAGAGATACTGTAACATGTTAAAAATACCATAAAACAGGTTTTAAACTTCACAAAATAGTTGCGAAAGATAGCAGAACATTTAAACAAACACTTGGTGTGCACTTTTATGACAAAACAACTCCACCTTTCACAAAACAAGGTTTAAAAAATCATTTTTCACACCAATAAAATTATCCAAAGGATTAAAAACAATAATAAACATATTTATCAGATGTGAACAATAATAAAATAATGAAAGTTAAATGATAAATTCATGTTCAAGGGATATCCTACCTCAAATCCTTGGTGTAATGGAAACACACGCCCAATATCACCATCCGAGGGTTTATAAACCCTAAACCTATGATGAACAAACCCAAACAAACAGAAACCCCATAAAAAAACACAGTATAACAAAAACATAAGTCTATCATGACTAGCGGATATTATAAAACCAATAAATAATGAAAGGAGGAAGAAGAGGGAGGAGAAAGGAAGAGGAATCTCACCTTTTTAACTAGAAAACTCTTCGTATTCCATTAGATATGAACCCTTAGAGAAAATGGAATAGATTAAAACTTCTTGGAGAGTATTTTAAGGTCTATAAGAACCAGTTAAAGAATATTTGTGGTAAAAATAGTACGAATGGAATGATTTATGGATGAAAGAATTTACCTTATCAATTCTGGACGTTTTGAGGAAACCTGAGAATTTTCACCCTAATATTCGATTAAAATAAGCTCCAAATAGGTAAAATATATAATGGGGGTGAGGATATATATTTTTTATTCTATTGGGATGAGGAATCACCGAAAAATATTAAAAAAATGAAAAAGATATAAAATAAACAATTTTTTTTTAAAAACTGGAAATGGGCTCATGGGTTGGCCCATTACCTAATTTAGTAACCCGAATTCACCATGATTATTAATTATTAAGTGGTAAAAAAGGATATGGTGTTTTGAATAGGTCATTGGAGGAAATTTATGAAGTTGAATGGGTGAAAAATGTTGAAAAACAAAGGAGTTATAAAAGAAACAAATTTGGTTTTTAAAACTGGAAATGGGCTCACGGTTGGCCCAAATCATGAAGTAACCACCCTTTCTCCAAAAAATCCTAAACAAGAAATGGGGAAACCAAATTAGGGTGATTATACATATATGGTAGTTCAAAACTCAAAATTAATCTCACCCAACACCCAAGAAAAGTATCGGGATTTTCAATGAACCGGATCAAAACCATGACATGAAAAGAAAAAAAATGGGTGTGACATGAACTCAGGGTTCTCCTTAGGGATCTCGACCAGGGAATAGTTGGGGAAGTGGTCTAAAACATAGGGGTATAGAATCTAAGCATGGGTAGTTACACGCTGTCGATGAAATAGTTTTATCAGGTTTAAAGGTTTTTCAAGGTACGATCAATCTGTTTAGTACTATTGCGTGTGACTTGTTTGATTCAAGAGCTTCACACTCCTTTATTTCACCCAGCTTGGCCCATGGCCTAGGACTAGACGTAGAGAGACTTACCATGCCCCTGGTGTTGAGTATGCCAGTTGGAGACTAGACTAGTTTGTCTGATGTTTGTTAGGGATGTAGACTGATGATCAGACTACATCCGTCTCGTGGGGATCTTCTTTTGCTACAGATGCAGTCGTACAATGTCATCCTATGCATCGACTGGTTGTTTTCTGTGCATGCTATTATCTACTATTTTCAGATAATGGTCGTGTTTTCAGATATGGATGGCTAGCATGTAGCTTTCATTGGCGAGCATAGTTATCTAGTGAGTAGCCAGCGTGTGGAGCCTCTTCTTTCTTTATTAGCTGAGTTGTCAGTTGAATGAACTGACACAGAGATGGTGGGAGTTCTGAGGGGTTTTAGTGAGTTCTTGGATATCTTCCCTAAAGTGGTTATGACTCTTCCCCCTCAACGTGGCGTTGAGTTAAGGATAGACTTGCAACCCGGTGCCCATCCGATTTTGATGGATCCCTATCGGATGACGCCTTCTGAGCTGTGAGAGTTACGAATTTAGGCTGACGACCTGATGAAGAAGGGTTTTATTCAGCTGAGTGTGTCATCATGGGGTGCCCTAGTCTTGTTCACAAAGAAGGCATATGGAGGTCTAAGACTGTACATAGACTACCAGAGGCTGAATCAGGCAACGGTGAAGAATCGTTACCCTCCCTTGATGATCAATGATCTTTCTGACCAGTTAAAGGGAGCATGTTGGTTCTCTAAGATCGATCTACATTCTAGATATCACTAGTTGAGGGTGAAGGAGTGTGACATCCTGAAAACTGCTTTCAAATGCAGGTATGGGCACTTTGAGTTCTTGGTCATGCCCTTTGGTGTCACGAATGCACCAACTATGTTCATGGGGCTCATGAACTCTATTTTATGTGAGTTACTAGATGTAAAGTTCTGTGTTTTGAACCAAATGAAAAGTCAAAAGAAATTAAATTTTTTCGTCAGCTGGGCAGGTCGGTTTTAAAACCGAGTGTCGAAATTTTTTATTTCCAATAGTTGACACTGCGATGTGTCTTTTAAATAATTTTTATTAAATTAATTGGATTAAAATTAAAATAGATACAAATTAAATGAAGGGTAAAAGCCTTATTAAAACTTTGGAATATTCTATGAAATATTTTCATAGTTTGATGATGAGTCAGCATGGGATTCCGAGACCCATAGACTCTCGACATTGATAGAATAAAAATATTAAATTTATTTTATTCATACATCTATTCATTTTTTTCCAAAAAAAACTCTAAAACGGTGCATCATATGATAAATCTGAGACCATTGTTAGGTCTGGAACGCCGGGTTTACCCTAGGAAGGATATAACTTTGATGCGCGTCGGATGTTTGGAAACCTCGCATGTGATAATACCCTCTTTGTTTTTAATTAATTTATTATTCCATTTTTTATATAATAAATAATTATTTTCTCAAAAACGGTGTGTCGAATGAGAAATCTGAGACCACCAATAGTTTTGGGAAGTGGGGTTTACCCTAAGTAGGGTATAACTTTTGTGAGCATCAAACGTTTTGTCAGATCGCACCCGAAGATAATTTAATTGAGTTATAAATATTTTTGTTGGATAGTTAAAAATAATAATAATAATTTTATTATTAATATTATTATTTTTGTTGAAGACAAAAAAAATGAAAAGGTACTTCTACAATTAATAAATTGTGTTGCAGTGTAAATAATAACTGAGCAATGTAATGAATGTGATATTATTAATTGTTCCAATTAAATAAAAATGCGCAATTAATATTAATTTAATAACCGTTATCTTTTTTTAATGGTTGTTGTTTTTAAATTATTAATGGTGTCATTGATGAGTTATATTAAATAATAATAATTTTAATTATTGTAACTTTTTGACATAAACCAAGTTACGGACCATTAAGTTTTCATGTCTAAATCCTTAAAGGAAACCAGGGCGCGTGTCTGTGCACCCTGTTGCGAATCCCGGGCATCTATTTGAATTATTTAAATAATTGCTCAGGTCTTATGTAAAATATTACATCACAGCCTAGCACAAAGTTTAGGTTAAAAATAATTAAAAAGGATTAAAGGAATTTTAAAGAAATTAAAAGATATGGAAAAATAATGAAAATAAATAATAAAACTAAAAGCGGGAATGAGAATAATAGAAAAACAATTAAAAATGGGCTAACCATTTTTATTTTTTTTTATTTTATAATCTCCATTTTTTATTTTATTTTTCCTTTTTCCCTTATTCTGTTTTCTTTCTTTCCTTTCCTTTTTATTTCTTTCTTTTTTTCTCTCCTCTCCTCCCCCTCTCCTGTGTGTGGCACACCCCCTCCCTAGGTGGTGCGCACCACCTCCTTCCCGCTTCAGAAGGCCGTCATGATCTTGTCTCTCATCCATTTTCATCCTTGTCTGATGTGATATGAACCTCTCAGTAAGGATTATCTCACGCACTAGGAATCATGCGATCTCATTTCAAATCCTTCGCGCGATCTGTCATGGAAGGATTTTACCCGATATTTGGGGTTATTTTATAAAATCTCCCATTTTCTTCTATTTTAGGTCGAATCAAAGACTACCGCAGATCATAATATTATCTACAACCATAAGTTATAGAGTCTACTCTCTTTCCCTCTATTTTATTGCGATTTATAAAAAATGCACGGTTGTGCAGTTCGTCAGTGCCTACCGGATTTGTCCAATTCCACCCAATCTTTTCAAATTAATTGTTTCGCTTAATCATTGTTGCATTATCTATCATAAATTGAATTGATAAAATTTTTGAAACATGGTTGGACACATCTTTGGGTGTGCCAACGTGGTCGGTATAAATACAGTTAGCCCGAGTATTTACTTTAATTAATTGCATGTGTTACGCAACCCCCTTTTGTTGTGTTTAAATTAAATAATTATTTTAGAATAATTATGAACCATGAATTGTTGGATCTTGTTAGTTGATTGTGCTGATTTATTTATTAATTAAAAAGTAAATTTATCTGTTAGTTGATTGTGCTGATTTATTTATTAATTAAAAAGTAAATTTATCTGTTTTTGTTGATATAGTATCTTGCCTTGTCAAATCTCACACTGCGATACTAAATTAATATCTTGATTTGCTTGGTTGTATCTGCTTAAATTTCAAGTTGCAATTATATCTGTGTACCATGTCATGTCTGTTACTATGAAATTTTAGTTAAATTTAGGGCAAGGAGAGAATGTGGGTTCCGTATTAAGAACCCACACATGGACTCTCCGTTCTTGACTAATTACCACTACGCACTGGGAGGCAGTGTCATAGGCTTTGCTAGATCGAGACTTCCCCGAGATTTCTAAATACTTATGAGTGATACTGTTTCCCAAAATAATCATTGAGGACAGATCCATTAGTAATGTGGATATTCCAATCCTCATATGATAATCAACCCCTTTTGTGTGATATTGGGATGAACTCATGGTAAAATCATGCCTCGAACAATACTTGTTCTTTTGGAAGATTGCCTTGGAAGAGCTCAGTGGTATTGGGTAATTTGAAGGATATACCATAGAGATACCTTCAGGATAGGCTCGGACTCCAACTCTCAACTTGAACATATTAATAATGATTCAATGAATGTTTATGTTAATGCCTCTTGGAGTCTCTTGAGAATTGTGATATTTTTTATGGTATCTTGAAACACACATTGTTGACATATAATTTAGACTCCAAGTTAAAGTACAAGATTGGGGTATGCCTCCTCTCTATTTTTACTTTCTTTTTCCTAGGATTCTATATATGTGTACATCATGCTTCCTACATGTACTTTAATTAGACTTCCGACTTAGGGCGAAGTAGGTGATGTGATATGGGTACCGATGAGGATAAGACCTAGTTACACTTATTTAGTTTGTCTATTTAACCGCTTACATTTATTATATAATGTTACACTGTTTTTGTTTATTGCATGAAATGGAAAGGTTTAGACATCATGGGTGCCGAACTACTGGGATTTTATCTCACACCCCTACTCAGCCGTCGTTGTCACCCGAGTAGATTATATGATCGCAAGTATTGATAAAGGGAAGCATGCTGATTCCGATGCTTGATTGTTTCTTGCTTCTTAGGATGGAGACTGGGGGCATAGGACCGAGCCTTGCTCGTGATATTGTCACACTTTGTGTATTTTAATTTTAGTTGATAGCATGCTTGTATTCCTTTTTTTCGAACCTTTACTTTATTATAGACATCATAGTATGACATCATTTTGTATATAGTTTTATTTATCAGCTTCTGCACTTATTATATATTCAGTTGGGGTTATTTATTTTCTTATGCTTCAATTTTCTTATTTATATGCTTATTTTATTTGTTATAAATTGTTTTTTCTTCCATTTTGTATTACTTATTACCTATGATGGCATAGCCCCCCCCCACAAACACATTAAAAAGGCCCTCATTGCTAGTCGACAACCTCTGACATTCAGGGAGATGCACTTGAGGTCATGTTACCCATTAGTCTGACCATTGTCTTAGAGGTGAGTTGGGTCAGGACGTTACGAATTAGTTTCAAAGGGTAAATTATTCCTTTGTATTATTGTTTTGGGTTGGTAGACAGGAGACTATAAATTTGTCATCACTTGGTTAATAGTCGTGCTTGGGACTAATCACCTCACGTATAAGAAATGACCAAGTGGTCAGAGTTGGGATTGTTGTTTATGATTTTCGATGTTACAATTGATATGATTTCACCTTGAGTGATTGGTGTAATTTACACTGCTTATGAATTTATGTAATTTATGATATTTTACCCTTGGTATGTTTAGGAAAGGATGAAGCATTGCATGCATCATAATAGGCACATAGGAATTCACATGCCATGCATAATGTCATGCCATGTAGTTGCATTTTAGGTTGCCTATTGATTCAAATTGTGTGCCTTGAATGCATGTCATGCCTTGTATTTATTTAGTACGCCTATTTAGATACCATGTTTTAGTGATATATTTAGCATGCTAGCATGTTTCCATGCTGCTTGTTTACTAGCATAATTTCCTTGTATCATGATTTTGTGATTATTAGCATGTCTCTATGATTAAAATGTCATGTTTCTATGATTACAACATGTTTCTTTCTGTTAGATTCTTGTAGTGACATTCTAGCTTGTTTGATATGTAATTGGTTTATTTTCAAAATTTATTGCTTACAATTAAATGGGGGTATAGTGACTTTGTTGTTAGCATGACCTATAGATAGGGTTGATGTTTGTTCTTTTGTAAGGGGATAGCCTGTAGTAGGTGGCACCCTTAGAACTTAATAGCCTTTCTAATGCTATGAGATTTTTAATTTTTTTTGTCGTTGCGTGCTATTGTCCCTAGTCATACCCCCTCTCCTTCTAAATGACCCCCTTGTTCGGATGGGTGTTCATGGTATTCTTGACTTTTTTTTCGGCTTGAGTATCAGGTAATGTTCCTTTTCAACAAGTTAGGCATGCCTCGAGCATGGTCAACTACTTCGTAGGTCATTCTACCCTCTCTTCTCTATAGTGATGGATGACTTTGTACACTGTCCTTTGATTTAAAAGTCATCTTGATTCTATATCACCTCGGGGTAGTATGCGTTCACGTACGCGGTGCCGTTGAGTGCTTAACGTTGTGACAAAATGGTTGAGTTTAGTGTAATCATCAAGTCTTGTGTTATTAAATACGTTTCGGGTCATCTCCGTAGTACAATGACTTCTGTGTTAAAGGAATCAAGTTTGTCTCAATGCTCGGGATAACTTCTAGAGACTCGGGTGTTTTGACATGCTGGTCAGTTTGGTTGGGTTTTCATGCCAAATGTTTAAAAACGTTTGTGCTTATGGAGATTCTAACCTAGTGTGCTTTTGAACGACTAGTCTATCTCTTCCTTTTTACGATTAGAACAACCCAAGGGTAGGGAGTTTCATGTTGGTTCTATTAATACGTGTTCCTTCTGGGTATAAAGATTGAAACCAAAGAAGACCATTGGAGGATGGTCGGTCTTACTTAAATGACTGTGAGGCTTGTGAACTTTAAATCATGACGGTGATTGCTCGATAGCACTACGTCGGTGTGGTTGGCAGTGTATGAAACCTTTTAGTAGCACCATTGGTCATGAGTAGATTACGGTGGTTAAGCCTGAACGATCACAGGATGCCTCAGGTGGTAAGGGATTGGTGATCATTTAATGACGGTTCGTCGGTAGGTGAATCTGAGTTTCTTTTAAGGTATCGACCAGTAATGGTTTGACTAATCTTCTGGTAATCTTATAATCCTCTTAGTGTACTCTTCCTTAAACGAAGATCGTGTACCCTATCTTGCCTTCATCCTTGATGCACTAAGGGAGCATTGGTCTTGTTCCATGCTAAAGCTTTAAAAGTTGTTGGGCGGATTTAGTGGTCTCCCAATGTTGCATGATAAATGTGTGGTTCTAATCGGGTCTTGGTTAGTCTTGAGTGACCCTTGGATTTTCATATAGGAATTCCTAACGAACTCTTGTACACCAGCCGTTTCATCTAACTTGACCGCTAGGCCGATACCATTCTAGGATTGGTTAATGTTTTAATATGGGCATCTTGTCCTTGTACCAACATATCACTCATAAAAATAGAGTATGGAATACCTTGTGTTAGTTTCTTTCACTCCTTTTGTGCCAATCCGTGGTTACCCAGATTTGTTGTCGGGCTCAGTGATGCCTAAATCAAGGAATGTCACCGGAAGTCAGGTATGAATTTATGTGGAGTTTTCAAGGTGAATGCGAGATACCTTGGAAGAAGGAATCACTGTTTAGTTTATAAAACACTGGTCGTATAAGTTGAGTATCTTCCTAAATGACCAGCCGGAGTGGCTTGACTAGTTCTATCTCTTGTTCAATGAAGCGATCATTAAAGGACCTTTTTCTGGAACGTCGTCAGGTGAGACCAGTGCGGTTTGAGTTGTCCATGGATTTTCATGAAAAGTTGGATTGACTTGGGCTTTTAGGTCAATGGAAATTGACCATTTTATTCATTTCAAAAATCACGTTAGAAGCATCGCTAGAATGCTTAAGGGCGTGTCTTGTAGGGAATTTCAACGGTGGAAGGTGTCGTGACTCAGAATTTTCCCCTTTCTAACATTAAAGCCTAAGGTGGGAAGTAAGTTTGACCAAATGTTTAATGAGACGATGACATGGTTGTGTCTAGCAAAAATGGATTAGATAAATACCGTCTCATTGTTTCAGTTGAAAAATGAGCATTGGCTTAGATATTAATGGCTTTTGTACCATTTTCCTAACCAATGCTTGAATGTGCGTTGGATGTTTAGAGACACAGCACAACCTTTTGTGTGAGACTTCACAACCCTTGTGGATCAAATAAAGGTTACGTTGTTCCCAAAGGTTTCTCAGGGAGGAGAAGTTCTAAGGTGGGAAGGTTGTAAAGTTCCATGTTTTGAACCAAACGAAAAATCAAAAAAAATAACTTTTTCCATTAGCTGGGCGGGTTGGTTTTAAAACTGAGTATCAGAGCTTTTTATTTCTGATAGTTGACACTGCAATGTGTCTTTTAAATAAATTTTATTAAATTAATTGGATTAAAATTAAAATAGAAACAAATTAAATGAAGGGTAAAAGCCTTATTAAAACTTTGTAATATTCTATGAAATATTTTTAGAGTTTGATGATGAGTCAGCGTAGGATTCTGATACCCATAGACTCTCGGCGTTGATAGAATAAAAATATTAAATTTATTTTATCCATATGCATGTGTGTTTTTTTCAAAAAAATGAAATAACTCTCAAACGGTGTGTCGTATGAGAAATTTGATACCACTGTTAGGTCCGGAATGTCGGGTTTACCCTAGGAAGGATATAACTTTGATGCGCGTCGGGTGTTTGGAAACCTTGCATGTGATAATACCCTCTTTATTTTTAATTAATTTATTATTACATTTTTTATATAATAAATAATTATTTTCTCATAAACGGTGGGTTAAATGAGAAATCCGAGAACACTGATAGTTCCGGGACTTGGAGTTTACCCTAGGCAGGGTATAACTTTTGCGAGCATCATATGTTTTGTCAGATCGCACCTGAAGATAATTTAATTGAGTTATAAATATTTTTGTTGGACAATTAGAAATTATAATAATAATTTTATATGATCATAGTTATTGATAAAGGGAAGCATGCTGCTTTCAATGCTTGATTGTTTCTTGCAGCTTAGGATGGAGACTGAGGGCAGAGGACCAAGCCTTGCTCGTGATGCAGTTGTCACACTTTGTGTCTTTTTATTTCAGTTGATAGCATGCTTTTATTCCTATTTTTTGAACCTTTACTTTAGTATAGACATTATAGCATGACATCATTTTGTATATGATTTTATTTATCAGCTTCTTCACTTATCATGTATTCAGTTGGGATTATTTATTTTATTTTGCTGTAATTTTCTTATTTATATGATTCCGCTATTTGTTATAAATTGTTGTTTCTTCCGTTGTGTATTACCTATTACCTATGAGGGCATAGTCTCCCCCATAGACACGTTAAAAAGGCCCTTGCTGCTAGTCGGAAGCCTCTAGAATTCGGGGAGATGCGCTTGAGGTCATGTGACCCACCAGCCTGGCTACCGTCTTAGAGGTGAGCTGGGTCGGGACGTTACACTAGACCGGTTCTTCTTCGTGTTCATCAACGACATCCTGATCTACTCAAGGTCAAAGGAGGACTATACTGAGCATCTGAGGACTGTATTAGAGGTCCTCCAGCTCCACCAACTCTATGGGAAGTTGTCTAAGTGCAAGTTCTGGACATGAGAGGTGCACTTCCTTGGACACGTGGTGTCTCAGCAAGGGATATAAGTGGACCCATCAAAGGTCAAAGCAGGTGTTTCTTGGGAAGCACCCAAGAATGTGGTGGAGGTTTGTAGCTTCCTAGGTATAACAGGATATTACTGGAGGTTTGTACCTGACTTCTCTTGAGTTGTGTCTCCATTGACAGCTTTGACCAAAAGGGACCATGCCTTCGTGTGGAGTGAGAAGTGTCAGGTATCCTTCATCTAGCTGAAGGGGAAGCTAGTCAGTGCTCCAGTGCTCATGTTTCCAGAGGAAGGGGTGTTGTTTGAGGTGTTTTTCAATGCTTCGGGTCTAGGCTTGGGGTGTGTACTGATGCATCAGCGGGGAGTGATCTTCTATGGGTATAGGAAGTTACGTCCTCATGAATGTAACTATTCCACCCATGAACCAGATCTTGTAGTGGTCATGTTCATGCTGAATTTTTGGTGAAATTACCTCATTGGGGAGCGCTTGGTGGTCTTCATGGATCACAAGAGATTGAGGTATATCTTTTCTCAGCGAGATCTGAACTTACAGCAGTGAAGGTGGATGGAGTTCCTCTAGGACTAAGACTTCGAGATCTCTTACACCTTAGGAAAGGGGAATTTTTTGGTTGATTCATTGATTATGAAGTCGCATGAGGAGGTAATTTGGGGATCCATGTATGCTTAGAAGGCAATGGAGGAGTTTGTCACTTTGTGTCTAGATATGAGAGTGGATGGAGGTGGGGGCTGTTTGTATCAGATAATAGTGAAGTCTTCCTTAATGCGGCAGGTGGAGGAGTCTTAGTGGGGAGACTCATAGACTAAAGTGATGTGTGATCACATTGTCTAGGGAAATGATCTGGGAGGATGGTTGGATGATAGTCAAAACTAGATGATGTTTCATGGGAAACTGTTTGTCTCAGTAACAATGCACGAGGTACTTCTCTGTGAGTTCCATAGCTCACCCCTGGCGGTACACCTAGAAGTTTCTAAGATGTAATGATGGCTGAGGAAACGATTTTGGTGGCCCGGGGTGAAGAAGGCAGTGGAAAAGTTTGTGTCAAGGTGCCTAGTGTGTCAGCAGGTGAAGGCTGAGCACCATGTTCTTGGTGGTCTATTGCAGCCCTTAGACGTTCCCGAGTGGAAGTGGGATGACATCTCGACGTATTTCATCACAGGACTACTTAGGGCTCAGTGAGGATGTGATGCTATCTGGGTAGTAGTGGGTCGATTGAAGAAATCATCTCACTTCTTAGCGATCAAGGAGTCGAACGCAGTGGATGCCTTAACACAGAGGTATGTAGGTGAAGTGGTGCGACTGCATGGAGTTACGAGATCCATCATATCAGATCAAGATGCATTGTTTACCTCGTGAGTCTATAGGGGATTACATCATACTTTTGGCATCCAGCTAATCCTCAGCACTAATTTCCACCCTCATACAGATGGGTAGATTGAGTGAACCATCCAGACATTGGAGGACATGCTGCGGGCATGTGTCTTGGACTTCGGAGGATCGTGGGTACAACACTTGCCTCTGGTAGAGTTTTCTTACAATAATAACTATCACTCTACTATTGAAATGACACCATTTGAATCCTTGTACGAAAGAGTATGTATTTCACCCGCATACTGGACAGAGGTTGGGTAAGCAACCCTTCTTGGACCAGAGGTAGTGCAAACCATGACAGATAAGGTTCATCTTGTGCGTGAGAGGATGAAGGCAGCTTGGGACTAATAGAAGTTATATATTGATAATAGGAGGAGGCCTTTGGATTTCGAGGTTAGGGACCATGTTTTCTTAAAGGTTTCCCCTCGGCATGGGTAGCAGAGGTTTGGTAGAGGAAGCAAGCTTTCTCCCAGGTTCATCAGACCTTTCGAGGTGTTGGGACAAGTTGTCAAGGTGGAATATTAGCTGTAATTTCCACTAAGGTTGGAGAAGATCCATGACGTCTTCCATGTCTCTCAGCTCTGTCGTTATCTACATGATGACTCCCATGTCCTTGACTAGGGAGAGTTAGATATCGAGGACAACACAACGTTTGTGGAGAGACCAATAAGAATTGAGGATTGCGAGGAGAAGATGATACTTGGATAGACCATTCCTTTGGTTCGTGTGTTATAGAGGCATGGTGGCCTCTAGGAGAGTACTTGGGAGTGAGAGGCACGGATGCATACGCAGTATCCAGAGTTGTTCTGGGTTTTTTCTGTGTTTTACTTTTGGTGCTTCATTTTATGATATAATGTTTGACCTTGCTCATTATCAGATGAGTTGTTTCCCTATTCTATGAATGTGTGTGAAAAATTCATGACCATGGGGAGGGGAGGACCTCATCCCTAATCAAGACACATCAATGTAGATGCGATTAAACCCGTGCGGGTGAGACAGTTCCACCCAAAGCAGATAATATCTTGACATGGAGGAATGAACTCCCTAATCCATGTGTTTGGATGATGTGACTTTATTGTTTGTGTGGTTGTTTAGGGTAGTGGGGGGCTTAGTGTTTCTATAGTTGTTCTGGAGATAGATGAGAAGGAGGTGTTCCTGGATGTCAGGGTTTTCACTCTAGATTTAAAAATAACACAAGGTGGTTTGATCCTGAAAGATATATTAAGGGGTGGTTGTTCGAGCCCTATTTCTTCTGGTTTAGTTTTGAATTATCGATAACGAGAATAGTTTGAGAGGTATATAATGTAATGACCAGGATTTCTTTGGGCTTTTACTTTGTGAAAACCAGTGTTTAGGGTGTTCTGGGAGGCAAGGATGGCTCATTTCAAGAGTTTTCCAAATTTCCAGTTTTCCATCGGTAACTTAGGGTGTCGACGTCAGCATGTCAGTGTGTTAGCATGTCAATGAATCGGAATTTCAATGCGTTGGTATGTCAGGGAATCGGTGAGTCAAAGGCGTTGACATTAGTGAGTCAGGAGCATCAGTGTCAGTAAGTCGAGGGTGTCAGTGAGTCAGGGCGTTGGTAGGTCAAAGTGTCAGTAGGTCATTGCGTCGGTGGATCCACATCGGTGACTCACCCATCTATGACTCACCCATCGGTGACTCACCCATCGATGAATCATTTATAGTTTTCCCAGTTTTTCCCAGTTTTCCAGTTTCACCCCTCTTACATCTTATTTAATGTAAACTGAGTTTCAAGCCTTCTTTGGGAATTTTTAAGGGAGTTTTGAAGAATATTAATTATATCTTTAATATCCTAACGTCCTAGGGGATTTGAGATACTTAAATCGCGTGATATTGACCAAAATACCATGATAATGACTTTTGGAAACCGTTCTTCCTTTAATATAGTAGACGTATCTTCAAAGCTAAGATCTTCCCTTCCTATTATGTTTTCCATTCCCTCTTGGTACATCTGAAGCCTTCCTCCCTAGACGAGTCATGCGCCTGTGCTAGAGCCCCTCCTGCTTAGTTGTCTTAGGATTCTTTCCTGCTGCTCACATGATCCCCTGTTCTTGGCATAAGGAGGAACTTTGATCCATTGATCATCCAGGTAGGGATTTATTCTATCTCTCTTAAATCGTGCATCATGAGGGGTGGGTGTACTAATGGTTCCTTATGAAGAACAAATGAATACTTTTCTTAAATAAATAAATAAATAAGAAGGGAATATGATCAAAAGATAACGGGGTAATAAAATAACAGGCTGGTAGTGGATTGATGTTTGATCATCTATTTTGTTTTTTTATCCTTATTTCTTTATGAATTTTTGTGGTTGTATGAATTCTGAAAATCATGGCCATTGGTGGTCTTTTCTTGTGCACTGTGGGTGTTCTGTTTGTTTTTGTCATGTTGTTTTATAATTGTATGTAACATGAAATATACTAAATCACGTATACCCAATTAAATGAAATGGATCCCCCAGGATGAAAACCCTTTTGTGATAACCCACGTTAATCAAAGTGGATTAAAGAAAAACATTTACCAAATCTGAATATATCCTGTTGATAGGTGTGACTGAGTACTGTGTTCTGTTGGGATTTGTGACTTTGTGTGAGTTGTGTGGTGCTGTTGTTGGGAGCACGGTTTTGGATACAGGGGTAAATAGAGGAGTTGGTTCTATGAGAAGGGTGTGGAATGTGTGTGTAGTGGGGATATGGTTTAATGGTAGTTGTTGTGGGATTTGTGTGTGGGGTAGTGCAGGGGGTGTGTTGGTATCCCAGTTTGAGAGACTGATTGATTGTGGAGTGGATGGACTTGTAGGCATCCAAAATGCCTTTTTTGTATTGTGACTGTCAAATAAAATTTTGCAGTGGGACTGTGGTGTGGTTATGGACTTGTTATGCAGTGGGAATACATCAGGGAAATATTAGGATTGTGCAGTATAACTTTGAAGAATGATAGTTGGCAGTGGTTGAACGAGGGTGCGTAGTGGGATTGCAAATATGGTTTTGTCTGTTGTTTTGATATGTTCGTGGTTAGTAGTTGCCCGGTAGTGCTAGTATAGATTAAAGTGAATCCCTTAATTAATAAATGGAAAGTGGTTAAATGAAAAAGGGTTTGGGATATGCTTTGGCAGTGGTT
Source organism: Viscum album (assembly GCA_963277665.1). NCBI lineage: Eukaryota > Viridiplantae > Streptophyta > Magnoliopsida > Santalales > Viscaceae > Viscum > Viscum album. The sequence goes on along the minus strand of OY728159.1, from coordinate 592,394,948 downwards.
GTTATGTGGTTGTGCATATAAGGGGTAACAACAAATGTGGTTCTGTATGAGTTGGTTGTTTGTTTTGGGATCCATAGGTTGGGGATGAGTGTTTTCTTACCTATATATATATATATATTGTAGTTCCTTTCGATTTCTATACACACCCCACCCTTATTGATAACCATGTGCTGAACACCCCCATTTCATGGGGGAGGGTGTCTTTATCAACATCTCGGTGGGAGGATTAATGGTTGGTTACTGGCTTTCTTCCTCACACCCTCTTCTGGTTCTTACTACTCAAGCGTATCTAGGCAGGCTATAATGGCTTGAGGCTTACCATAGTCCTAGATCATTTTGGAAGGTTTGTTTTGGATGAGAGGCCTAGGTGTCTATAGGCTAGGATTGTTTTCCCAAGTGTCTTCGGGTTGAGGACCATGTATATTCGGGCGAGAGGTGTAGCTGTTGTGGCCTAGGTGTCTATGGGTGGGATTGTGTGTGGTTTGAGGCCCAGTTGTGTGCAGGCAGTTTGTGGCAGTGGGACTGCATATGGGATGAGTGGTAGCATCAAGATGTTATCTATTAGGAATGAGCAGTTAACCAGTGGGAAAGTGGTGTGGGGTACCCAAATGTCGATGTGCTTATACTACCACCTCACTTGACTTGCGTTATTTGTTGAGCATGCCTTGGTGAGGTTGGGATGGTTAGTACTCCTTGGTATGTGCTTTGAGGTTCTACTGTTTTCTCATAGGTGCATTAGTATGTTTCCCCACTTGCGCACATGTGGATTTAGTTTTCCTACTGGATATACTTGTATACTCACCCTACGTCAGTAAAACTGTTTTCAAGTTTCTAGGAGGACTTCAAGGACTATGCTGGACTTTACTAGCTCAGGTATCGAAATTAGTTTTTGTTTCTGATTAATCTCTTTTCTTTTGGTACTTGTTTTGGTACTTTTATTGTACTTTGTATCAGCTTTATTTTTGAACATGCATGTGGGAATGGATTTTATCTTTACTTTTACTTTTAGTATTTTGAGTTTCTTGGGACTTACCATCTTATCTCCTGGTCTTGTACTATAAAAAGTGTAACACCTTCCATATATTGTGAGATTCTATACCCTTGGTGCTAGTCACCACTCTGGGGCCTATTGAAAGTGGGACTTAGGGGTCATTATCTATCCTTCATCTTGAGGAAGGAAGGGTGTGACACTTTTCATTCCCTTCCCTCATCTTGAAGAAGGTGGGTCGTGACAATAACTGATATTGTTGATTTTCTAGAATGGTGTAGGGCTTCTATCCAACAAATCTTTCTACAATATTAAATATCTATTGAATATTTGTTAAAAACAAATTAATGAAATTTAAATTTAAATAATATGAATAAGAAAGAAACATATATAAGAATTTATAGTCTATTACGTGTTTCTTACTATGTGATGGAAGTCGAAAATTATGGAAATGAGTTATTCAAAAAGATACTTTTCCTGGAAAAGGATTGGGAAATTTACTTAAATGAAATATTAGATATTTGAGTAAAAGGTGATTTCTATAAAATAAAATTCAAAATAATTTGTAAAGGAAAGGAAGATTTTAAAACCACGTCTTCACTAAATCTTCTAACATTACAAATTCGCTCAAATAACTCTCCTCCTACAAACTCCATGAAAATGGAAAGATGTGTAGGAGTTTAAAAGCACCTGAAAGAACACACTACAAAATATGAGAACACTGTTTTATTATTCAAAAAACAGATCTTGAAAATTTCATAGCTAAAATAAGATTTACTATTTTAAAGGAAACTAAGAACTCCAATAAACTTAAACATGAAAACACATGGATCTTGGTAAAAAAAATATACAAACCATGTACTGAAAATTTTGATAATGTAAAACACTTTTAAAATTTTTATGTTCATCTTAATACCTGAAATTACATTTATTTCATCAATGATTGGTAATTTTTAATTAGAATGAAATGAATCTAAGACAGTGCAAGAGCCTATGTTTCAAGAAATCAAATAAATGAGTATTAAAAAAATTAAAAAATAACTTGACAAGTATTTAAGTGATATTATAAAGAAAATTTTCAAACACATTAGAGATGGTTTAGTTTTTTTTCAAAATTGCTAACATGAATCATAACAATGCTTATAGGGGTTCCCTTATCATGTTTGTATGTTCCCTTCCATACATAAAAACTGACCATGGATAATGGCCTTCACAAGAAAATTTCAAGACGTATAAATTCAAGTGAATGAGCCTATAAGGATTAACTTACAATAGATTCAACCGCAAAATATTAAACCATGCCTGCAAGGAATCAGTACGATTCAGTCATCTGAACCTTTGAAATTAGGGTTTCAAATCGGGCGTTCCAATATCGTTGGGAGCCGAGGACAGGGAGGTGGAGAAGCTCAGGCGAAGGCGAGGCGATGGAGGAGCTTAGGCGAAAGAAGAGCTGGAATGGGAAGCGGAGGTGGAGGTGGGAAGGCAGAGATACTGTGTGGGGGTAGGGAGGAAAGCAGGGAGTGGAGCAACGGGAACTAGGGTGTGGAGCGACGCTAGGAAGAAGCTGCGACGATGAGAGGGAGAGCGGGGGATAGTGATGGGAAGAGGGGGAGAAGGGTGGAGAGCGAAGGGAATAGTGGGTAAGCTGGGAAGTGGGAAATTAGAGGGGAAACAATGGGAGATGGAGATGAGAAGTCGGGGAGAGGGGAGTCCGATACGGGGAGTGAGGGGATCAGGGAGGCGAAGAGTGAGGTGATGACACATGGATAGAGAACCGGATTTTTTTTTTTTACGTTTTTCTTAAAAAAAATTTCTAAAAAACGGCCTAGGTCAAATTTTTTTTTAAAAATACGCTACAAAGGCGGCATCTGCGATGCCGCCTTTGCTCCCCCGCGCCGCCTTTGGCCCGGATCGATGACATGGCAAAGGCGGCCGGGAGGAGGCCGCCTTTCGGCTCAGGGTAAGGCGAAAGGCGGCATCGCGGAATCCGCCTTTGGCCATACGCAGAGGCGAAAGGCGGCTTCCGCGATGCCGCCTTTGCCTGAAGTCCCTATAAAAGGGCGGCCACCCCCCCCTCTCCTCACTTGTTCATTGCAACTTATCTCTCCAATTTGCTCTCTCTCTCTCTAAATTTTTTTTTGCTGTGCGAGCTTTTACGAAGCTTCATTTAGAGGTATGTTTCTTTATTTAATTTAATGTTTTTATTTAATTAATTTAATTTTGTTTAGTTTTAAATCTTTCATTTGTTAAGAAGTTTAGGTAGTTCTTAATATTTGGTTATTTAGTTTTTGTAATTAGTTATATATAGTTTTAAATAATTACTGTTAGGTAGTATAGATTAACTTAAGATTAACTTAAGATTAAGTATTTAGAAATTTTGGTAGCTTAAAGATTATGTGGTTATCTACGCAATTAAATTCCTGTCTGGATACAAACAAGTGGATGTGGCTCTGGCACAGATGTACATAGGGGTAAAACCCGAAAACATCGCTTCGAGATAGACTCGAACGGGAACTGGTGCACGATAACGGGCCTTGCTGCATCCTGGTTTGACACTCCCGGGGAATATGCTTAAGATGATTCATATTTTCTTTATAAACTACTAAAATTTCTAAGAGAAGAAAAAGCAAATCAGTATATTTATCAATGATAAATGATAAATATAATTTTATAGAATGAAATAAGGATATAAGAATTAACGAATTAAAGTTATTATTAGTTAATTATAAAATAATAGAATAATTAATGATTAGTTGTTATTAGTTAATTTTAGAATAATTAATAAATAACATAGGATTAAAACATGAATTCATATAATGATTAGCTAACGATACTAATGATCAGTATATTTATCAATGATAAATGATAAGTATAATGTTATAGAATCAAATAAGGACATAAGAATTAACAAATTAAAGTTATTATTAGTTAATTATAGAATAATAGAATAATTAACGATTAGTTATTATTAGTTAATTTTAGAATAATTAATAAATAACATAGGATTAAAACATGAATTCATATAATGATTAGCTAACGATACTAATGAACATATAAAGTGAAATGAAGAAGAACAAACAAACTAAATAAAAAGGCGCTCTAAAATTACATTCTAATAAATATCATATGGTGAAACATCAGTAGCATAGTTTATGGTATAGAAAGGCGCAATAAAATTACATTATAATAAACATCATATCGTCAAACATAATTGTTAATATTTTGTTACACTATCATAATTTTGATGAAAGAACACATTTTTGACGTAGAGAGCCATGTATGCCTGTGTGTACTGTTATGGGGAGATTATTCAAATTGAGCAAGGAGCTTCTTACAGTACACAACCAATTACGGTGGTTAGTACAGTGGATTGTGTTACCATAAGTGACCTTCAAGAGAGAATTCATGTTTCCTTAAATTTGGGACCCGATCAAGAGATAATGTCTATGAGCTATAGACATTTGCAATTTCCAACAACAATGTGGCATATAGCTTGTCCATTGGTTGCTGATGCGCAGTGGGTCCAAGCAGTTAATTTATTTTCTCAACGGTTAGATGGTACCATGATGGAGTTATACGTTGTTGTTGCTACTGTACAACAACAACGTCCACTTGTACAAAGACGTAGAAATACAAGAGTGGTTGAAGACAGTCTACCTCATGACATTGAGCCTATTCCAAATGATGCAGCAGAAGAGGACAACCTAAATGATCTTCCGGATATACATATCAATCCGACTTCTGATGAGGAGTTTCGTAATGATGGATCGGATGGCGACAACAGTGCTGATGAGGAGGGACCAACAAAAGATAGAGAGGAGGTTTTGAGAAATGCAGTTGTTGTACATCAACCTCGGTCAATAAATCATCCACCATTATTTTCATCTTGGTCAGAAGTAATGACACGCGTGCCTGAATTCGATAATACTGTTCTCACACCGGCAACTGAGTTCCCTGGAGTTGTACCAGATAGGTTTAGTGAGGTGGACAAAACCTTATATATTGGAAGGAATTTTCCCAGTAAAGATGCCTTAAAAAGCACGTTAAAGAGATTTCATATTGAGAGAAACTTCAACTATGTAGTTCACGAATCATGCCGTAGTAAATATGTTATACGGTGCGTGAAGTATGGGGATGATTGTAGATTTCGCTTAAGGGCTATTCCAGACATTACCTTTGGAGGTTGGAGAATCTCAAGGATTGAGGCGGCTCATAGTTGCGTTCAGCCAAGTCTCACACAAGATCATACTTCATTGGATGCAGAATTTGTGTCATCTATTGTTGTTGAGATGATTAGGACATGCCAAGATGTTCCAATATCCCTTGTGCAAGAGAGGATTCTACAGACATTCGGTTATAAGATTTCCTATAATAAGGCATGAATGGCAAAACAGAAGGCAATTGTGAAGGTATATGGTGATTGGGATGACTCATATCGAGTATTGCCGCAATTGCTAGCCATACTGAGGCATCATAACCAAGTTGTCTTCCATATGGATACAAACGAACATGTGTCTCCTGATAATCGACTTGATCCATCTCGTGTTCAATTTCATCGGTTGTTCTGGGCATTCCTTCCTTGTATCTCTGCATTTCGTTTTTGCAAACAATTTATTCAGATTGATGGAACATTTCTGTATGGAAAATACAAGGGCGTATTGTTGATTGCGGCAACCCAAGATGGAAACCGTTCACCTCTTCCGCTTGCCTTTGCCATTGTAGAGAAAGAAAACTATGAATCATGGAGTTGGTTTCTGGCATGTATCAGCAACCATTTCACCAACATTCAGGGAGTTTGTTTGATATCTGATCGTCATCGAGCAATTAATGAGGCAATCAATGCAGATCCTGATACATGGAGATACCCAAATGCACATCATCAGTTCTGCATTAGACACATTGCTAGCAATGTACATAAAAAATTCCACAACGAACCGATGAAGAAGGCAATCACGAGGCTTGGTACGTATTTTATTCATTCTATTTTACTGTTTCAATATAAATATAAAATCAATTTATGTGAAATATCATCTACGTTTTGTAGCATATGAGTCGGACCAACGACGATTTGAATAACATTTTGAACAAATTCGTCAGGCTAATCAAGAAGTTTATGATTATATGATGCGGATTCCAAAAGAGAAATGGACATTGGCATACGACGGGGGAAAGAGGTACGGACACATGACGACAAACATTGTGGAGTGCATCAATGGTATCTTCAAAGGACTTCGCAAGCTACCTATAACCGCATTAGTTCAGGAGACATTATATCGATGCGTGAAGTACTTTGTGGATAGACAAAAACTAGCATCAGACAGAATACATCAAGGGATAAGATATGGAATACACTTTCAACGAGAGATTGAAAAAAATATTGAAGAAGCTTCTGGTTATCACGTATGTCTATTTCGAAGAGAAGACTCCCGATTTGAAGTTCAAGAGCGTTCAGACCCCATCACAAATCACGTCGGTGAAAAAATGGTGGTATTACTGGAAACAAGGCAATGTCAATGTGGAAAATTTCAGGCCTTACGGTTTCCATGTACACACGTCATCGCAGCATGTGCCTCTGTGAACATCTCATGGGAAGCATATGTTGATCCAGTGTACCAGATGGATATCATTACCAACTGTTATGCTGCACCATGGACACCTATTGGGGAGTATCGTTATTTCCCAATGCCTGAAGGCCAGCCGATAGTGATACCTGACATGAATCGGTTACGTCCTCGTGGGAGACCAAAGGCGAGTAGGATGCGTAATGAGATGGACTGGCCTCAAGAACAAGGGCAGAGTTTGCGATGCACAATATGTCATAAAGAAGGTCATAACCGGAAGCGATGCCCTAACGTTGTTGGGTCGACTTCACAGTCTCATTCATAATGATGTATTGTCTTCATTGTGACATTCCCATATTGTAAACTAAATGTTGTTATCTCTTTTTTAGAAAACTGTTCTATAACAAATTTATAGTATCATAATAATTAGCATAAGATATTGAATACATACAATTAGATAAATTCTAAAAACATCATTACTAATTGACATGGTTTATCTTAATCCAATCCATAAGTAGTTAATCACAAAGCTCCCCCAAAATATGTGTAACCAAATTCAAGACTCAATATTTTAGATAACATAACTTATTTCATATTAATATTCATGCTTTCAAGAAATAACTTTGAATATGAAATAATAGAATTTATTTCAAAACTTCGAAAGCGGAACACTTAACCCATATTGAAATGTGTATGTCAGTTAACCCATTAACATGTTTCCCGGACGTTAATATTAAAAATTTTAACCCTAAACCCTCCAACCTAAACTCCAATCTAAACATGCAGGATATTTTAGAAAACTGTTCTATAACAAATTTATAGTATCATAATAATTAGCATAAGATATTGAATACATACAATTAGATAAATTCTAAAAACATCATTACTAATTGACATGGTTTATCTTAATCCAATCCATAAGTAGTTAATCACAAATCTCCCCCAAAATATGTGTAACCAAATTCAAGACTCAATATTTTAGATAACATAACTTATTTCATATTAATATTCATGCTTTCAAGAAATAACTTTGAATATGAAATAATAGAATTTATTTCAAAACTCCGAAAGCGGAACACTTAACCCATATTGAAATGTGTATGTCAGTTAACCCATTAACATGTTTCCCGGACGTTAATATTAAAAATTTTAACCCTAAACCCTCCAACCTAAACTCCAATCTAAACATGCAGGATATTTTAGAAAACTGTTCTATAACAAATTTATAGTATCATAATAATTAGCATAAGATATTGAATACATACAATTAGATAAATTCTAAAAACATCATTACTAATTGACATGGTTTATCTTAATCCAATCCATAAGTAGTTAATCACAAAGCTCCCCCAAAATATGTGTAACCAAATTCAAGACTCAATATTTTAGATAACATAACTTATTTCATATTAATATTCATGCTTTCAAGAAATAACTTTGAATATGAAATAATAGAATTTATTTCAAAACTTCGAAAGCGGAACACTTAACCCATATTGAAATGTGTATGTCAGTTAACCCATTAACATGTTTCCCGGACGTTAATATTAAAAATTTTAACCCTAAACCCTCCAACCTAAACTCCAATCTAAACATGCAGGATATTTTAGAAAACTGTTCTATAACAAATTTATAGTATCATAATAATTAGCATAAGATATTGAATACATACAATTAGATAAATTCTAAAAACATCATTACTAATTGACATGGTTTATCTTAATCCAATCCATAAGTAGTTAATCACAAAGCTCCCCCAAAATATGTGTAACCAAATTCAAGACTCAATATTTTAGATAACATAACTTATTTCATATTAATATTCATGCTTTCAAGAAATAACTTTGAATATGAAATAATAGAATTTATTTCAAAACTCCGAAAGCGGAACACTTAACCCATATTGAAATGTGTATGTCAGTTAACCCATTAATGTTATATTTACATTTTACACTTACGACTCATTTTCTTTGTTTATATGCAGATGGATGATACCATACTACTCACTCAGCAGCCTACCCATATTTCGCAGGCCGTGTTAGAGGGTCATCCAGATCGATTTGTGAAGGTGCGTCGAGCGCACCATTTTCATCACATGGAGCCTCCACATGCCATTAGACCTTACTTGCGCCGTGCTGGCTTCTATGGCCTTGCCGTATCAGATTTCACATTTGTAGATCATTACCTACTTGCTGCCCTCGTTGAGAGATGGAGACCAGAGACACACACATTCCACTTGCCTGAGGGGGAGATGACCATCACCCTCGAGGATGTCGCAGTTCTTCTCGGTCTTCCTATCCAGGGGAGACCCGTTATTGGACCCACTCGTGCAGCTTGGCCAGACCTTGCTCAACGCTTGTTAGGCGTTGATATTTTGTCTGACCGTAGGGCTACAGATGGATCGTCCATATCTATGCGTTGGTTGGAGTCGCAGATTCCACATTTACAGGATGATGATGATGAGCAGACCGTCATGCGTTATGCCCGTGCATATATCTTACGACTCATTGGTGGGACCATGTGTACTGATCACTCGGGGATGCACGTGCATATGATGTATCTACCCCTACTAGAGGACTTTGATCGGGCTGGGACGTACAGTTGGGGATCAGCCTGCTTGGCATACACGTACAGATCATTATGCAGACTATCCCATAGGGACCATACAGGTCTTGGAGGATGCGTCATCCTTATTCAGATGTGGGCATGGGAGCGCATCCCATCATTCCGCCCTGACCTTGCTGGTCCACCGGTCGAGATGGAGGTGCTGCATGACGCTCCGCGTGGACGCTGGTATGATAAGTCATTTCTATTGGTTTTTTATTCTACTATGAGTTATTGACTATAATTTCTCATTATTTGTCATTATCGTTGTATTTTACAGGTGGTGTCAGCGACACAATTTCGACGTGGTTCCGAGACAGCATTTGGGCGTATATCGGCTACAGTTGGACTGTCTCTTACCTGATCAGGTATGTATATACAATCTATCACTGTCTAACATTTTTAATAATAACATCAATTTTGGTTTTTAGTTGGGTGTTTTTTTGACAAAATCACTTGTCATTTCAGATTTCATGGCTTCCATACTGGAGTATTATGGACCAGTTTCCAGCATACTGTACTGTTGGTCTTGAGGATGCTATGGCTGTAGTGCCCCTCATTCACTTTCATATTATTGAGTGGCAGCAGCCTGACAGGGTCATGCGCCAATTTTTTTGTACTCAGCCGATTCCATTACCATCTAGACAGACAGACAAGCTTCATGGGATGAAGCTGACAGGGAGGCAGGATGATGACTGGTCCCAAGTACATGCGAGTTTTATCGACTGCTGGCACAGACGTGCAGAGTTACGTATTCAAGGTGTTCCTACAAATCGATTCTCTCTTTCAGAGCAGGTTGACTATGCGCCCTGGTATAGACTAAAATCTATACTGTATCTTACCCAAGCTGGCATAGAGATGCAGAGGATGGTAAGTTAATAAATTCCTATTACTTTGTTTATTGAATTATTTTCTAATTCCATTTGAATCTATTTACAGGGAAGTCACACAGAGCAGCTTGTTCGCATGAGCGATGAAGAGGAGGAGGGGGTCTTTAGCCGGGCAGCCGTCCATGCTACAACGCTGGAGGCGAGGGCATCTTTTCATGCGCTTTCCGAGAACATCTTCACGCGTCTGGCTCGGAGACAGGAGGTTCCTGACCCAGAGGAACATCCTGCAGCTGCTGCTGGTGCTGAGGAGCCACGACCACGGCGACGTAGACAGCGTCGTGCTGCACGTGAGGCATCGCCTGTTCCACAGGCAGAGGTCGGGCCTCTAGTAGTCCAGGATCAGCCTATTCAGGATGTGCCTCAGGTGGCATGGGATCCGTCTTTCCTGACAGGATATCCGCAGTTCTCTCCATCTTGGGTTCCAGATCCTTCCCAGCCTTGGATTCTAGAGCCGTCGTCGTCTTGGGGTATAGCTCCATCACAGGCTTCGTTCCCCTCTGCGATGGAGGCAGGTCCTTCTACCACCCTAGTGGGAGAAGGATCTGAATGGCAGTACGAGATGCAGTTGACAGCTCCTCCAACTGACACACAGATGGAGGATGCGACAGTCGACGTTTCAGTGCCCGAGGATCAGCCTTCTCCAGGTCATCAGACTCCACTGCGCACTCGACGCGGACGTCCTATTCGCAGACCACCATGTGGGACAGAATCTCCTCGCCACAGACATATGCATTGATTGTACATTATTGTTTACATGTTTTATGTGTACTGAAATCAAAATACTATTTTTACTTGTTGGTCAGAGTGGAATCTCAGGAGGGGGTAAATTAGGTTTTATTTATATATATTTATATAACCATACGAACATAATAATAAAACATCAATAATTATTAATTACCTAATTACAGATTATATAATTAATAATTCTATTACTAATTAACTATTTAATTAGTATATAATTAATATTTATATTACGAAATAACTAATTAATTAGTATATAATTTGTAATTTGGTAATTAGTGTTTATTAATCGTTAATTATATAATAACTAATTAGTTAATTAGTAATAAAATTATCAATTATATAATACTTAATTATTACATATATAATAAATACTTAGTTAATTAGAAATATAATTAATAATTATAACTAATTAATTAGTAATTAGTAATTATTAATTAGTTAACCAGTAATATAAATATTTATTATAATTATTCATTATAAGAGGGTTTGCCCTGAAAATCATTCTGCATTTTCAATGTGGAATTCAGGTTCTATCTTTACTGTGCAGTAGATTCTGCATTTCCGATGTGGGATTCTGTTTCAAGTACGTCACTTTGAAATACAATAAAAGATAAACTATAAGACCAACATAAATGAAACTTAAAACATGGATTAAACATATAAAAAATAGTTTAAAACAAAAGCAATTTACAAAAAAATGTTAATGAAAAATAATTTATAAGCTTTCAAAACCGCCTACTTGAAACTTAAAAATGTTTCAAGTACGTGACTTTGAAAGACTGTAAAATATAAACTATAAAACGAATATAATTGAAACTTTAAACATTGATTAAACATATAATAAATAGTTGAAAACAAAAGAAATTTCCAAAAAAAAGTTGATGAAAAGTAATTTATAAGCTTTCAAAACCGCATACTTGAAACTTAAAATTTTTCAAGTACGTCACTTTGAAATACAATAAAAGATAAACTATAAGACCAACATAAATGAAACTTAAAACATGGATTAAACATATAAAAAATAGTTTAAAACAAAAGCAATTTACAAAAAAATGTTAATGAAAAATAATTTATAAGCTTTCAAAACCGCCTACTTGAAACTTAAAAATGTTTCAAGTACGTGACTTTGAAAGACTGTAAAATATAAACTATAAAACGAATATAATTGAAACTTTAAACATTGATTAAACATATAATAAATAGTTGAAAACAAAAGAAATTTCCAAAAAAAAGTTGATGAAAAGAAATTTATAAGCTTTCAAAACCGCATACTTGAAACTTAAAATTTTTCAAGTACGTGACTTTGAAAGACCATAAAACATAAAATAGAAGACCAATATAAATGAAACTTAAAACATGGATTAAACATATAAAAAATAGTTTAAAACAAAAGCAATTTACAAAAAAATGTTAATGAAAAATAATTTATAAGCTTTCAAAACCGCTTACTTGAAACTTAAAAATGTTTCAAGTACGTGACTTTGAAAGACTGTAAAATATAAACTATAAAACGAATATAATTGAAACTTTAAACATTGATTAAACATATAATAAATAGTTGAAAACAAAAGAAATTTCCAAAAAAAAGTTGATGAAAAGAAATTTATAAGCTTTCAAAACCGCATACTTGAAACTTAAAATTTTTCAAGTACGTGACTTTGAAAGACCATAAAACATAAAATAGAAGACCAATATAAATGAAACTTAAAACATGGATTAAACATATAAAAAATAGTTTAAAACAAAAGTAATTTACAAAAAAATGTTAATGAAAAATAATTTATAAGCTTTCAAAACCGCCTACTTGAAACTTAAAATTGTTTCAAGTACGTGACTTTGAAAGATTATAATTATATTACTAATTAACTAATTAATTATTATATAATTAATAGTTATATTAATAATTAACTAATTATTTATTATATAAGTAATAATTAATGAGTAATAATTAATAATTAATAATTTAATGAATAGCTATAATTAATATTTATATTACTAATTTACTAATTAATAATTACTAATTACTTATTAATAATTATTAATTACTAATTACTAATTATAATGAATAATTATAATAAATATTTATATTACTAATTAGCTAATTAATAATTAATAATTACTAATTAATTAGTTATAATTTTTAATTGTATTTCTAATTAACTAAATATTTATTATATATGTAATAATTATATTAATAATTAATTATTATATAATTAATGATAATATTACTAATTAACTAATTAATTATGACATATTTAATTATTAATAATTACTAATTAATAATTAAAAATTATAATGAATAAATGTAATTAAAAATTATAATGAATAAATGTAATTAAAAAATAAAAATATATATTTTTAAGAGAAAGGCGGCATCCGCGATGCCGCCTTTCACCCGCAGCGCAAAGGCGGCATCGCAGATGCCGCCTTGCCCCGAAATGCAAAGGCGGCATCCCGGATGCCGCCTTTGAGGTGCAGTTTTAAAATTTGTTTTGCCGGAAGCGTTTTCTGGAAATTTTTTTTTTTAAAAAACGTAAACAAAAAAAAAATCACACATTTTAGTAAGAATAATAGATAATAGATTTAAAAGTAATAATATAATTACTATTATTAATTATTAATAGTTGATAATAATAAATACTAATGCAATTAATAGATAATAATAATTAAAATGTTAATCAATGATTAATGATGTAATTTGTAATTATAATCAATAAATAAATTAATAAATATCAATATAATTATTAAATATGTTTTTAATTATGATTAATAATTATATATTAACTATAGATTTTATTTGCAATTAACTATTAATTATAAAAAATCTTACACCATTGTATTTTTAATTAATTATTATTATCATTATTTATATTCATTGATTATAGGCATTTATTATTATTTTTGTTGTGGTATGTGTAAAATTTAATGTAAATTAGTAATATAAAGATTTATGTTAATGAAATCATCATCATTGATAGTTAATCAAACTTCCTTTGTTGAATTATAAAATGTAGTTTTTGAATTCACATAGAACTAGAAATACAACAAAAATATTAAATATATCTGAGTTCAAGATTTAAAAAAATTGGAAATAGTATCACTAATGTCTAACTCAACGCCTTAGAGGCTTGTTTGTGTTAGTCCTTGTGTATAAATAATCACTATTACGAAACATTTTTTTATCAGAACTATAATTTTTTTTCGTGAGAGCTCAAAAACATTAATATTATAAGCACTTACAAAAGTCAGACGTTTTTATCTGTGCTAAAAAACATTGATAAAAGAGTTCTCTATCTAACAACTATATCCACGATAATCTGTAGTAGTTGATAAAAAACATAAAAAACAATTTAAATTTTAGTACAAATATTACTATAACACCCCTAGAAAAGTGAGACTTAAAATGTTAAATGTTACTACCTATGTTAACAAGGTGAATTTTCTTTTCAAGTGTCTACATGATTAGAACTCCACTGTTAAAAGAGCTTAGCCTGGAGCAGTGTTTGGATGATTGACCACTTGAGAAGTTTTCTAAGGTGTGTGTGAGTGAGTACATAACACACTGGAAGAACACATGTTGACCTGTGAGAATAATCATTAGTTTGCCAAGTGACCCTAGTGGGTAATACTTAGTGATGTGTTGGGAAGACAACAAAGGTATTATGAGAGATCTATGAGGTCATATAACCAGGTTCATGGCCTGAGGAGGTCGGGTCGTGAAAAATGATATCAAAGGAAATACACAGCTTGAAGTGTAGAGGTGCTACTTGAGTTTGTGGTGCAGGGTCCACAATGAGGGCGTTGTGATTTTAAGGGGAGAGATTGTAACACCCCTGGAAAAGTGATACTTAAAATACTAAATGTTACTACTCATGCCAACAAGGTCCAACTTTCTTTTCAGTTGTCTACCTGATTAGAAATCCACAGTTAAGAAAGTTTGGCCTAGTTTCAGGATGGGTGAACTCCTGAGAAAATTCTCAAAGTGTGTGTGAGTGAGGACAAAGCACACTGAAAGAATATATGTTGACCCATGGGGATATTCATTGGTATGATAAGTGACCCCAGTAGGTAATAGCTTGTGGTGTGGTTGGAAGGAAACCAAGGTATTACGATAGGCCCATGGGGCCAGATGACCAGTTTCATGGCCCAAGGAGGTCAGGTCATGACAATTACATCAAACATAAAAAATAATTTAAATTTACACCACATCATCATTTCAATACAAAAAAAATACATTAAAGATTTTTAGTACAATACAATTGCTGAAAGTGGGTTCCCTAGACCCAACTTGTGTTGGACTTTGATTACCACTACATGTATACCGCTTGTTATATATACACGTGTTTATCTTTCCATAATAGTGTAGATACTTCTGCATCCATTTTGTTTATGGTAATGTCCTTAGATTACATGTCATGTCAAAGGGTAATAGAAGATCCCAAGCTATAATGAGAACCTAGAGATGTTATTACAATAATCTTAAAGTAATGTCCTATGGTCTAGTTAAATCATTCTAACAGGACAAAGATGATGTGTGACTATTAGGTGTTGGGGGCTCATAAGCATTAAGACTTCTTCTCATGAAGTTCTCACTTAGTGATCTCTAGTAGTTGATATCATGAGGACAGACCCGCTAATAGGAACACCACATGTTTCAGGTGTCATTGATTCTTCTTATCTAAGAACATGTGTAGTGGTATCCTGACTTGAGATCATTATAAATTTATGTAATTTAATTGCATACTTTGATTCAAGGTGAAAACCATGACAATAAAGTCGTGGCGAGGTAGTTTGTGTTGGGTATGTCATTAGTGACATGGCATTGATTGAATGATCAAGAAAGGATTTGTTGATTCTGAGTTCAGGAAGATATATCTCAGGTTTGATTGATTAGGATGGTAAAATTTTCATTAAATCCATGATCATGGTAGTTGAAGGTAAGACCATCCGAATAGATCAACAAATAAAATAAAGCAAGATAAATGATGATGACACTAGTGTGCATTCTACTTTATCGAGATATCGATGACGAAGTGATTGTATTACACAGACTGTGTTTATAGGAAGGTAGTCGTTGCTTTGACTTTTCCTTATCTCTATAGGGGTCTCGATGGGTTGCTAGACTCTACTCTTGGTTTGTGAATTTTATTCACCTCTATTAAGATAAGAGCCTAGAGGGTCACACACTATAACACTTTGAAAATCTTCCCTATTCTATTGAATAGGAATATAGAACTTGGTAGACCCCACCATGGGGTATGAGTATTATCCAAGTTCTACGGATCACCAAGGAATAAATAAATTTTTTAATTATTCAAGTTTGGAATAATTTGTTGAATTTATTTATGACATGTATTTACAAGTGATTATGTAAATACAAGGATAAATATTATTTGAACAAATATTAATTTAATATCCTGGGTTCATTTAATATTATCAGGAGACGTGAGTCAAGTTATAGACTCAAGTTTATCATGTAATATATTTAATATATATTATAGTTAAGTGATAAATTATAAATATTATTTATAGAATAATTTAGTTTTTCACAAATATTTATTTATAATACTTATATAGTGGATGTTTATTACACGGGGGTCGGGAACCCAAATCGGGTATTATAAATATCCACTATATAAGTGAAGAGAGGCTCTTCCCATGTAGACTATTCATTCATTGGAATTGAGTCTCTCTCTCCTCCTGAATCCCAGAGAGAGACTCTCTCAAACAAGAAAGATCTTCGAGTTCTGTCTTCTCGGATCGAAGACGTTTGCTTGTGGTGATCGTTGCTGCGCCGAAGTGGTCATCGGAATACCGTGCTAGCACCTAAATTCTAATGAACGACACACAAATAGATTCAATAAACATGTGTGGATGATCTACAGGGCTTCGAAATTAGAGTCTTCGAGCAATGGTCACTGACACCTTGCAACAGGCTTGCGCGCAACATATCCGAATGAGGTAAATGATCTTTGTTATTTTGTGCTCTATTTAAACCACGTGTGGTACTCAGACCGTACCGGGATAAGATCACCAGATTCGATGATGTTACGTCACTCTAGTGATGCAAACAAATTTTAATTTCCCGACCCATCGACTTCCGCTGCGAATCCTGGTACCTAACAGTGGTATCATAGGGACGCGCGTTTTTTTCGAGTCAATGGAAAAATAAAATTGACTTAAATTTAAGTATAAGGTGTTGAAACAGTTCTAATGAATCCGACCACGCGTCGATCCGTTTTCAAATGACCAAGTAATGACCATTTGAAAATTTTAAAAGGATTGACGTTGTGTTAACAGATCTGTGATTTCGGGCTCTTAAATTTTATTTTTGAAAAACACGTTTTTAATTTGTTTTTATGTTCTTAAATGTATTAGAATCCGACCAAGTTTTGGCCTGAATCCGATGGAGCTCAATAATTTTGAGATTAATAAAATATAATAAAATATTTTATTATTTTTATGAGTCTCAATAAAACAAAGTTTGAAGTTAATTTTTGTAAAAATTTTCTTCAAACTTTTGGAAATATCATTAAAGGGAGAACCCAAAAAATTTATTTAAACTTTTGGATTTTTTACTGAATGTGGTGGTGTGTTTTGTCAATAGACAAAACAATATATAAAAAATTAAATGGGATAGACTTTTTGGGGTGGCGCATGGAATAAAAAAAAGGGAATAGGGGGCTTGACCTAGCACCACCGTAAACCACCCCTCTCCCTCCTCTCTCCCTCCTCTCTTGGTCACAGCCGACCGCGTGCCATCCTTCCAAACCAGCGGATTGAGGCTGCCGCCCCGTACATCCCCTTTACTTCTCGGCTCGAGGCTGACGCCCCATCCAGGTCGCTGCACCACCCGGAGGTCACCGCCCCGCCGTCACGACCTTGTCGTGCGGATCCCAGCTCACTCCTGCCTTTTGTTCCACCTTCGACCCTTGCCCGAGCCACATCGCAACGCCGCCTACCTGAGCTCGCCGCCGCTGGGATCCTGAGCCACTGGGCCTGCCCGGAGTATGCCGCCACCCTTGAACCACGGCGCCGCTGCCATCCCGAGATCACCGCCCAGATCCCGCCCCTGGTTGCGTCGTCCCGAGCAGACTTGAGAGGTCGCCACCTCCCTCAGCCAGCGGCCACGCTGTCCCGACCGTTGTGCCGTCCGGAGGCCGTCGCCGTCCTCTGCCCAAATCCGGCCAACTAGGTTCATCTGTCTCCCTCATCACGAGCTGCACCACTAGGCCGCCGTGTGTGCCATTCTGTGCTTGTCAGCGCCCAAATCCGGCCTCCTGGAACCCTAGCCGGTGCTAGACCTCCCTTTTCTTGCGAGCATTGCCGTGGGGTGTCGCTGGACTGACTTCGGATGCCGCGGTCACACGAGAATCTGAAACTTTAATTTAATTTGATCTTTAAATTAAATTAATGATTTAATTTAATTTTGGATTAGAAAAATTAAATTAAATATTGGTACTGATAAATAAATTATTTGAATTTATTCAAATTCATTTAATTTATTAGAACACCCCTGTAATGATTAAATTTATTGCATTTTAATTTTTATTTTGCATTATTTTAAACTGATTGGTCTTGAGTTATCAACCGACTTGTGCATGTCTGGATTTTATTTATTTAATTATTTATTCGATACGTGCGATGATTGTAATAATTAATTAGATAAATGACGATCTGTGAATCGTCTTTTTAATTCAAATATGTATAAGGGTTTGTGCCTATTGTACTCTGTACTCCTAGACTCCCCGCCTGCGTGCAAGTATATTTGTAAAATAGATGATGACGTCCTATGACGCGGACCCCGTCGAGGCGGTAATCTAGATGGGAGCCGAACACATTGCACTTGGGAAAGCTGCGATACAAGTCAAGTGTTGACTCAGGTATGGACCCCTTAGGTCATGATTGATCCATTATGGATTGATCGTAAAGAAATTCTCAAGGCCAGTCACATTGCATGTTTTCCCTTTATGCATCGTTTATTGTTTTATGTAAATGCATGATTATTGCTTGATCACGTAAAATAATAAACAAGATAAAATGCATAAAGATGTGATGAATATATTTCGTTTTCTATTCAGTTGCGAGTGTGACAACCTTGTTTGAACATATGAAATAGAAATAGATTATATTTGTCAATAAATATGAAAATCCCTCAAAGATATATTAAGTCTTAATGCCTTTCATTACTCACATTTGAACAAAACTGGGTGTTTGGGGTGCTCTTTAACCATAGTTGAGAGTGACTCTTACTACCAGGACGTTTTCATGAGAATTGGGTTGACTTAACTAAAGTGAGTAGTCAAGGATTAACCATAGCTAATTTACTATCACTTTGGAGGCAAAGAGTTGAGGGAATCAAGTCATGATTTCAATAAGTTGGGACTTTACTCAAAAAGGAACCATCTATTTAAGTGGTTGGACAACTTAGTGCCTACCTTCAGACCCTGTGAATAGTGGAATAACATCTTGTAGACTATGAGAGAGGTTTCAAGGATCCTTACCACAAGAATAATCAAGTGAGAGTATTCTGAATCTAATAGTGAGGGCCGTTGAGGCTTGATAAAATAGCGGAAGACATTTAAATGATATAATAATAATTAATCAAATGTCTAAAAGGTAATCAATACAAAGTACTGACTATTAATATTTATCTATTGTAGATCATAAATGGAAATCACCAACAACATAAATACATTATTTCTGTGATCAATTTTGGATAAAAAAAATATCATGACCGGTAATAACTTCCAGAAGTGGTACATGTACTTGCGCATAGTACTACGCCAAGAAATGAAGCTATATGTGCCGGAATCCTCAGTTCCTACTGAGCCTCCTTAGGGAGAAAGTAAGTAATAAAAAGATAAATGGAAAAACATGTAGAGTATGCACTATATGTTTAGTGCATCATGTTGTCATCCATGTCCACACAATTAAAAAAATACATGAGGAAGAGGATGCCTACAAGATGCTTTCACATCTCCAAGAATTATATCAAGAGAGGGCAAGATAAGAAAGGTATGAGATCTCTAGTGCCCTTTATAGGTGTAGGCTAACAGAAGGGAACCAAGCGGGTCCTCATGTACTCAAGATGATCGGGTACATTAAGAGTCTTGAATCCCTTAGGTACAAATTGAACCAAGAACTAGCAACAGATCTCATACTTGTCTCTTTACCACCAAGATTCTCTACTTTTATTATCAATTATAACATGAATGATATGACAAATTCTCTCCCAAACCTTTTGGATTTAGTTTTCCAAGCTGACAAGGACATGAAAAATACCAATTCATATGTACTTATGGTGAACAAGAGAAAGAAGGGAAAGGTAAAGTGGTCTAAGGCCAAGTAAAGGCCGAAGACACTAATTCACCATCCTGCAAAGAAGACAAAGATATAGAGACATAGTAATGAGAATGAGGCTTTCTGATTTGGATGTGGAAAGAAAGGCCCCTGGAAGAAAAATTTCAAAGCTAGGAAGAAGAAGCAAGCTGACACTTCTACTTCAGGTATTTTTGTCATTGAATGAAATCTCTCATTATCTACAAGTTTGGTATTGGATATGGCACGTGAATCACACATTTGTATTCATATATAGAAACCAAGTAGGTTTAAGAAGATTGCAAAAGGTGAAGTAGATCTCTGAGCTGCAAATGGTGCAAGTCTAACACCCTTGGTAGTGGGATATTATCACGTTACTTTGCCAAGTGGTTTGGTTCTAGTTTTAAATAATTGTTATCATGTACCTTATGTAACTAGAAACATAATCTCCACGTCAAGTTTGGACACTATGGGATTTTATTTCAAGTTCGGAAATAAATGTTGTCTCATTTATAAGAATAACACGTGTTATGGTATGACACATCTTAATAATGGTTTATATATACTTGAACTTGAAAACCCCGTAATGGTAATCAATGAAAAGACCAGCGGGCAAGACTCATATATCACCCACCCATGGCACTTCAGGCTAGGTCATGTAAATGAGAAGAGATTACAAAAATTACATCAAGAAGGGTATTTAGACTCAGTATAGTTAAAACCCTTGAATGTATGTCAAGTCCATTTATAAGGGAAAATGAACAAAGCACCTTTCTTTGGGAAGGGATAAAGAGTCATTGTTTCACTGGAATTAATACATACCATTGTATGTGGTCCATTTAAAGTAAAGGGGTGGATTTTCATACTTCATTACTTTTACTGATGACTACAGTAGGTATGGTTATATCTACTTAATGCGGTATAAGTCTGATTCCTTTCGGATATTTAAGGAATACCAACATGAAGTAGAAAACCAGCTTGGTAAGAAGATAAAGGCAATTCGCTCAGACCATGGAAGAGAGTATCTTAACCAAGCTTTCATTGACCACTTGAAGGAGTGTGAGATTGCATCCCAACTCACTCCTCCTTACACACCACAGTGGAATGGTGTTAGTGAAAGGAGGAATATGACCTTTCTTGAAATGGTCAAATCAATAATGAGTCATGAAACTCTTCCATTATCTTTTTAGGGATAAACTTTACAGACAACAACACATACCCTTAATCAAGTACCAACTAAAAATACAGATGGGATTCCATATGAGTTATAGTATGGAAAGAAACCCAGTCTGCCACACATACATGTATGGGGATGTAAGGCTTTTTTCAAGACTATACCTAGTGAAAAATTGGCATCCCGAAGCACAAAGTGCATCTTTATAGGTTATCCTAAACAAACCAAAGGATATTAACTATATAACCCTTTAGATAGAAAATTAATTGTGGAAAAACAATCCACATTTATAGAAAGGGAACACATTTCTAATGGAAATAGTGGGGGCAAGATTGAGTTGGATGAAGTTAATTCTCCAGATGCACAAGAATTGGTATGAGAACAATCTTCACAAGAGAAAGTGGAAGAAGTGGTTCCCAAGACACAAATACTGTGTAGGTATACTTGAGAGGTTAGAGAACCAAAACATTATGGTTTTCTTATCACTGAGTTAGGTGACACATTACTCCTTGAGGATGATGAACCCCTAATCTACAAGGAACCAGTATAAGGAAAAGAAGTTTCTAAATGTCAAGATGCCATGCATTCTAAGATGAAGTCCATGTACCAAAATCAAGTTTGGATTTTGGTAGACCCTACTGATGATGTAAAACCCATTGGGGGAAAATGGGTATTCAAAAAGAAGCTGGACATGGATGGTATGGTTAATACCTATAAAGTAAGACTAGTTGCGAAGGATTTTAGACAACGTCAAGGAATCAACTATGATGAAACCTTCTCACCAGTAGCAATGCTGAAATCCATCCAAATATTGCTTGAAATAGTATCCAATAATGATTACGAGCTTTGGAAAATGGATGTCAAAACTGTTTTTCTAAATGGGAAGTTGGTTGAAGATGTCTATATGACCCAACCTGAAGGGTTTGTCAAGTCAAATAATGTCAATAAGGTGTGAAAGCTGTAGAGATCCATTTATGGATTGAAGTAGGCATCTTGATCATGGAATGTTTGTTTTTATGAAGCCATAAGAGAATTTTGTTTTTTCAAAAACGAAAGTGAGCCTTGTGTCTATAAGAAGGTTGATGAGAATGCCATCATTTTACTAGTATTATATGTTGATGGCATATTAATTATGGGAAATGAAGTGAAAGTCTTAAAGTCAGTTAAGACTTGGTTAAAGAAATGTTCTCCATGAAATACTTAGGTGAAGCAGTCTAAATTCTAGGGATCAAGATATATTGAGATAGATCTCAAAGGCTACTTGAACTAAGTCAAAGTACATACATTAAAAAGGTACTCAAAAGGTCTAATATGGAACAATCCAAGAGAGGGTTGTTACCTATGTCACATGGTATTAATCTCTCAAAGAAAATGTGTCCAAAAACACAGGAGGAGATTGACAGAATGAGTAGATTCCATTATGCCTCTCCAGTGGGTTCTATCATGTATGCCATGCTATGTACTAGGTTTGATGTTACCTTTTCTTTAAGAATGGTAGGAAGATATCAAGCTAATCTAGGAGAGCTGCATTGGGAAGCTGTTAAAACTATCCTGAAGTACTTGATGCGTACAAAGGATATATTCCTGGTGTATGGAGTAGATGAGGAATTAGTAGCGAGGGGATACACTAATGCTAGTTTCTAGATAGACCATGATGATTTGAAATCATAGTCAGGCTACATATTTTGCCTGAATGGTGGTGCAGTGAGCTGGAGAAGCTCGAAGCAATATATGGTCACCGATTCTATATTAGAATCCGACTATATAACAACTTTCGATGCAGTAAAGGAAGCAGTTTGGATATGCATCTTTGCCTCAGATATTGGTGTTGTGCTTAGCAGTGCAGACCCTATTCCAATTTAATGTGATAATACTGCTGCAGTGGTGCTTGCCAAGGAGCCCAGGTCTCACTAGAGGATGAAGTATATACTTCAGAAATTTCATCTCTTAAGGGATTTTACCTAGATAGGTGAAGTTGCAGTTAAAATAGTGGCCACATAGGATAATGAGGCATACCCCCCAACTAAATCCATTTCTTAGCAAAAGCATGATTCTCATGTGAGGGTTAGCGGATTGAGACTTGTTAGTAGTTGGCTCTAGTGTAAGTGAGAGTATTGAAAGTGGGTGC
Source organism: Viscum album (assembly GCA_963277665.1). Taxonomy (NCBI): domain Eukaryota; kingdom Viridiplantae; phylum Streptophyta; class Magnoliopsida; order Santalales; family Viscaceae; genus Viscum; species Viscum album. The sequence goes on along the minus strand of OY728159.1, from coordinate 592,371,538 downwards.
CATAGACCTAACTTGTGTTGTACTTTTATTACCACTACATGTATACTGTTTTATATATATATATGTGTGTGTGTGTGTGTGTGTGTTTATCTTACCATAATAGTGTATATACTTCTACATCCACTTTGTTTATGGTAATTTTCTTAGATTACATATCGTATAAAAGGGATATAGAAGATCCCAAGCTATAATGAGAATCTAGAGATGTTATGACAACAGTATTAAAGTAATGTCCTATGGTCCAGTTACATCATTCTAACATGATACAGATGATGTGTGACTATCGGGTGTTGGGGGATCATAAGGATTGAGTCTTATTCTCATGAAGTTCGCACTTAGTGATCAAAAGTAGTTGAGATCATGAGAACATACCCTCTAATAGGAACGCCACATTTTTCAGGTGTCATTGGTTGTTCTTATCTACAGACATGTGTAATGGTCTACTGACTTGAGATCACTATAAATGTATGACATTTAATTTCCACTTTTATGTAAGGTGAAAACCATGGCAATGAAGTTGTGGTGAGATAGTGTGTGTTGGGTACATCATTGGTGACATGAAATTGATTGAATGACAAAGAACAAATTTTTCGCTTCCAAGTTTAGGAAGAGATATCTCGGTCCTGATTTATTAGGATGGTAGCACCTTCATTAAATCCATGACCATTGTAGTCGAAGGTAAGACCATCCAGACAAACCAACAAACAAAATAAAGATAGATAAAGGATGATGAAACTAGTGTGTATTCTGCTTTATTGAGATATCAATAATGAAGAGATTGTATTACACTGACCATGTTCATAGGAAGGAAGCCATTGCTTTGACTTCTTCTTATCTCTATAGGGGGCTCGAAGGGTTGCTAGACCCCGCTCTTGGTCTGTGAATTTTATTCACTACTATTGAGATAAGGGCCTAAAAGGTCATACACTATAGTGCTTTGAGAATCTACCCTATTCTATTGAATAGGAATATAGAACTTAGTGGGCCCCACCATGGGGTTCGAGTATTATCTAAGTTATATGGATCACCAAGGAATAAATAAATTCTTTAATTATTCAAGTTTGGAATAATTCATTGAATTTATTTATGACATTTATTTACAAGTGATTATGTAAATACAAGGATAAATATTATTCGAACGAATATTAATTTAATATCATGAGTTTGTTTAATATTATCAGGAGATGTGATTCGAGTTATAGACTCAAGTTTATCACATAATATATTTAATATATATTATAGTTAAGTGATAGATTATAAATATTATTTATGGAATAATTTAGTTTGTCATAAATATTTATTTATAATACTCATATAGTGGATGTTTATTACACAGGGGCTGAGAACCCAAACCAGGTATTATAAATATTCACTATTTAAGTGAAGAGAGGCTCTTCCCATGTAGACTATTCATCTATTAGAATTGAGAGCCTATCTCTCCTCCTGAATCCAAGAGATAGAGTCTCTCAAACAAGCAAGATCTTTGAGTTCTGTATTCTTAGATTGAAGTTGTTCACTTGTGGTGATTGTCACTACATCATAGTGGTCGTCAGAATACCACACTAGCACCCAGATTTTGACAAAAAATGCACAAATAGATTCAAGAAGCATGTGTGGACGATCTAGAGTGCTTTGACACCAGATTATTTGAGCAATGTTCGCCGACACCTTGCAACAGTCTTGCATGCAATAGATCTGAATGAGGTAAACGTTTTTTGTTATTTTGTACTCTGTTTAAACCACGTGTTGTCTGCAGACCATATCGGGATAAGATCACTGGAGGGATGATGTTACATCGCTCCGGTGGCACAATTCTTTTTTAAATTTCCTGGACCATCGGCTTCTGCTATAAATCCTGGTACCTAACAACAATTACATACAAAAAATATTATAATCAATACAAAAGAAATACTCTCGTAGAAAGTCTTCTCCAATGATCAACCTAAACTTATACACATGCAATGCATGAATGTAATGAAAAAATGTTTATTTTAGAAATAGTAAATATAAAATAAAAAAAATTAGAATTAAAATGTTCTACAATCCATTATAAATTTCAATTGAAATGAAATGCGGTCACTTACCACAAATTACAGATGAAAAAACAGTTATTTTTCTAGATTATTGTGAAAATATAAGCACATTTTCTCAATTATGAGTGTGTGATGAGCATTTTGAGCTAAAATATAACTTTTAAATGAAAATATGTATTTTCAGTCAGAACAGTCATACCGTGTGTCCGATTGATGTGTGGTTAGTTTCTACACATCATAAATAAATCACATATCCTTGACCTAAAATATCGAGACAATTTGAGCATGTTGGCTTAGTTTTTACTATGTGTCATGCATTGTGAGCTAAAATGTCACCTTTATATTAAAAACACACACTTTGAGTCATAATGGTCACACCGTGTGTTGGATTGACATACAATTAATTCCCACACAACATAAATAAATAACAAACCATTTTTCTAAAGTATCAAGATAATCTGAGCATGTTTTCTCATTTTTGAGTATGTAATGCTTGTTTTATGTTAAAATGCCACTTTTAAAATAAAAACACATACTTTTGATAAATCCAAGAACATCGTGTCATGAACCAATATGGGGCGTCATCCAACTCGGTGACCGAACTAGTCCGTGGCATGGCCAGAAGGATGTTCCCAATCCCCATGGACTGAAAACTAGTGCCTGGGTATCAATAAAATACCTTGAGAATGATTTCAACCGATTACATAAACATAAACAACCAACAACGACAAATAAACCCAATCTGAATAATCATAACCAAGAATGACATAACAAATTTTCAGTTTTGAGTTTATAACTTTAAATAAAAACTCAAAAGGTCTACAACACAAAAGGAAACAATTCACCATCCCAAAAAACCACAACATGATAAGAGGAGCATCGTCCTCAAGCCACCACCACAACACCTTCAAGGAAATACCACTAGCATCCTGAACCACTATTTCCAAACATCTTTCCTTTACCCGTGTCAAACATAACCAAGTCTACTTACACCTAAGGGTGTAAGTAGGGTGTGATCCAGATCCCAGTAGGATGTCACCCAATAAGAGATTCCATGCTATAAACATTATAAGATATATAAACATTCCAATTTTATAAAAGAAAAACAAGGAACATATTTTATTGAAAACATTTTTAAAGAAAACATGCTTGCTTTTCAAGCAACCAACAAAGTATATCATATGCCGATAGTAAGTACGATATCATCATAGAGCACTAATTCATGGGGAAACCCTCTAGGAACTAGATAGAAATGAGACACTAGGTACATCATATCTCGGTGAAATGTGGTATAGTAACCATGACTAACAATGTTCTCATGTACAATCAACTTGAAGGGGAAACCCCATGGGCTCAGTGGTCTCCACTCACCAATATCATTTAGTTAGTGTTGTATTGTCAATCCTACTAGATGAATCCAGAATTAACCACTTTCGAGTCAACTAGCATAATAATCCTAGTCTTCCCACCTAGATACCCAAGTTTCCCTTTTTTATGCTCAATTTCTATTCCACATATCACCTACAACATCACTTTCACATGTACACAAGACAAACAGTGTAAACACACATGCTAACCAACCATTTCCACATCTAAAATCCACTTTGAAACCAAACACACACCAAAATAATTTTAAAACATGATTCACACCATTCTCAAATTTTATTAAACACCTTGAAGGCATCAAACAAAGAAGTATATGTGAAACACACATAGAACACAACTCATTTCCTTTGAAAACCCATTTTTTCAACACCAAATCACCTTGAATCATTTCAAAAACCCATTTTGCACCACAAAAACAATGTATATAACATATTTAAACACTCAAGAAATCATATTAAAATCATCAAATAATGTTTAAGCACAAAACCACCCACCTTGAGTGAAGAAACTTCCAGAATCTGGTGCAAAACCACAACCGAACCTCAAATGAACCCTATAATGGAAAGATCAAACATAAAACATCAAGATTGATCCCACATGATTAAGATCTAACCCTAAAAATGTCACCCTACCTGTTAGAGAAGTGAAAACCCAAGAAAGAAGAGGGAAAAACCTAGAAAAGGGGGAAAAACCAAGAGAGGGGGGACTTACTTGAGGGTTTCTTAAAGAATATAAGCCAAATCTCCCACCAAAATGGATCTGAAGGGAGGAAGGGGGAAGAGGAAGGTGTGCCTAGGGTTGGAAATCCTGAGTGGGGGAGAGGATGAGTGATTTGGGTTTAAAAATCAGGGAGGTAGAAACTTAAAAATCATATTTTTAATGACCTAGAAAATCCGTATGGTTAGTTCGCACAATTTTCCAAATCGTGTAGCAACCGTGATCCCCTTACTATCCAAGTAGGACCCACCACACGATTATCCCGCACGGTCTAACTTACCATGCGCAAGTCATGTGATAACTAATACCTTAAACCAGCCACCTACCCTATAATTTTCCAAAATTATTAAGACAACCTGAGCATGTTTTTTTAGTTTTGAGTACGTGATATGCACTTTGAACTAAAATGTCAATTTTAAATGAAAACACACATTATCTGTCAATCCAACCACAAAACATGTCAAATTGATGTGCAGTTATTCACAAATCACAAATGGATCACATATCATTTTCCTAAATTATCAAGACTATTTGATCCAATCTTCTCAGTTTTGATTATGCGATGCACTCTGAGCTAAAATGTTAATTTTATAATGAAAACACACACTTTGAGTCATATCGGTCAGAATGTTTGTTGGATTGACATGTGGTTAATTCCCACATGTCACTAATAAATGAAAAATAACTTTCCTAAATTATCAAAACAATCAAAGCGTGTTTGATCAGTTTTGAGTATGGGACGTTCATTTTGACTTAAAATGTTACTTTTAAATTAAAAACACACACTTTCAGTCAACCTGGCCACATCGTGTGTTAGATTGACGTGTAGTTAATTCTCACAATATAAAAAAAATCACAATTTTTTCCCTAAAGGATCAAGAAAATACGATTGTGTTTTATTAGTTTTGAGTATGTGACATGCATTTTGAACTAAAATGTTATTTTTAAATGGAAACACACACATTCAGTCATACCGGTCACACATGTTTCAGATTGATGCATTGTTAATTTCTAAATGTCAAAAATAAATCAAAAACTATTTTCATAAAGTATCAAGACATATAGAACATGTTTTATCAATTTTTAGTATGTGACATGTATTGTGGACTAAAAAGTCACTTTTAAACTGAAAAAATACACTTTAGTCAGTCAAGCCACACTGTGTGTCAGATTGATGTGTGGTTAATTTCTACACATCACAAATGAATTACATAACGTTTTAATTACGTATAAAGATAATCTGATCATTTTTTCTTAGTTTTGAGTGTGTAATGTGTGTTTTGAAGTAAAATGTCACTTTAAAATGAAAACACACGCTTTCAATCATACTGGTCACAACATGTGTTTGATTGACTTGAGGTTAATTCCTATATCTCACAAATGAATTATTGATATTTTTTCAAATATATCAAGATAATAAAAGTGTGTTTTATTGGTTTTGAGTATGTGATGTGTATTTTGAACTAAAATATCACATTTCAATGAAAATATGCACTTTTAGTCATAACAGACACACCATGTGTGAGATTGGTGTGTAATTAATTCTTTCATGTCACAAGTGAATCAAAGATAATTTTCCTAAAGTATCATGACAATATGAGCGTGTTTTCTCAGTTTTGGGCATGTAATGTACATTTTGGATTAAAATGTCACTTTTAAACTAAAAACACACACTTTTACTCAATATGGTCACACTATGTGTTGGATTATTGTGAGGTTAATTCTCACACACCAAAAATGGATTATAAATAATTTTACTAAAGTACCAAGACAATCAGAGTGTGTTTTATCAGTTTTTAGTATATGACACAAGTTTTGAACTAAAATGATGCATTTAAATGAAAACACACACTTTGAGTCATACGAGTCACACTGTGAATTAGATTGATGTGAGGTTAATTCCTATATATTAAAAATGAATCACAGTTCATTTTACTAAATTATAAAGACAATACGATCTTTTTTTCTTGGATATGAGTATATAACACACTTTTTGAGGTAAAATGCCACTTTTAAACTGAAAACACCCACTTTTAGTCACACCGGCCACACCATGTGTCAGATTGACATGAGGTTAATGTATACATGTCACAAATGAATTATTGATCTTTTTACTAAAGTAAAAATAGACTTCAATATAGAAAATGAAGAACTTTTTAAATAACTTGGGCTCTTATTCTCACATCCATAACATTATTGTACAATCCTTTACTAAAATGAAATTCTATATATTCTGTGTTCTTCATACTAAGATGAAAACCTTTTTATTGAAAATCATCTCTCCAATTATCTAATTTAAAATGATAAGAAAATCAACTAAATTAATAGTAGATAGTTCAACTCTTCATGATCTATGTGAAATAAAAAAACAAAAATGAGATAGGAATACACCTCTTCATGATGTCTACAAATATTATCACACCATATAAGTTTACCACTAATTTATATAAAAAAATAATTTCTCTTTTGAATACATGGACTATCGATAGTCCTGATAGTACTAAAAAAATTATAGTGACCTCAATTTTCTCACGTGGAAGACTTGGCTTGTTTTGGAACTTGAGAGCCCCAAACCTTTATTAAGGGTAAAATGGTAAATTTAACCAAATATAAGATGTCAAAAAAATTATTCAATGGTTCTGTTTATTCTAGAGTATAGTGTTTACCCTCGAGCTGAGTTGATGCTTAATTGTAGTTGCAGTAGGGCCCTAATAAAAAAATTTAAAGAATAAATATATTATTTTTAACTTGCATGCATGTACTCTCAAGAATTATTATTATCCTTAAAAAAGAAACATCAGATGAAAAAATTGAGACCAAAATTGGGTTTATAATTTGGTATTTTCCTTAGGAGTGTTATAATTTGGGTTCACATTGGGTTTTTAAGTTTAGTCGTCACAGGTGGAATTAACCGATATTAATTTTTTTTAATTTTTTTTTATTTCTCCTCCTCTCCCTTTATCTCTCTGATTTTATTAAGGGGAGGAAGAGACATCCCTTCATTGATTAAATGGGTGAATGAGAGGTGTTTTGGGAGCCCGTTAGAGGAATTTGATTAAAGCTGGATTGGGACACTGTGACCAAGGAGCACGAATCATTAGAATCTGAACTTGAAGCTTCGACAATTTACCATGGGGTAGGATAATATTTTTATTTTGGCACTATTTTATGTAATTTTTGGTTATTTTTTGGAAAATAAGAGATGTTCGGTGAAGATGGGATGAGTTTTGTGAGGGCCAACCACATATTTATGGTCGTTGACGTCAAAGGAAGGTCGACCTCAGATTTGCAACCTATGATGTTGATGGAAGGATGGACATGAAAAAACCGATGAAATCATAGAAGGTTGGACGTATTGTAGTTAAAAGTGTTGGGGAAAGGCCGACCACATTATGGTCGATGACACTTGTAGGTGGTGGCCTGTACGACCACCGTGACAACAACAACTAGGGGGGGGGGGAGCTATGGTTTCCCCCACCCATCCAATCACATGGGATCAAACAGCCTCCCTCCTACTATATGTTGAGTCGGGTAGCCTCAATCCTAACTCCCTTGTGATCTAGGTGATGTGATTTTGCCGAATGGGCCAACCTAGCATGGGTCCCAAGCTTGTAGACCTACGCATGTGGTAGGACAAACAGTGCACCCCGGGTCAGCTTTGCTCGACCTGAATCGGGTGGGAGGTGCGGTGTGCATGGGTGCATGTGCACCCCTTCCCAAATGTGCCATGTGGTGTTCCAAAGTGTTTCCACAAGGTGAGTTCTTCACTTATAGGGGTGCTTTCTCATTTTAAATAGATATCAGCTTTAACTGGCCTCCAAACTTCTTCTTAGGTTCATAGATAGTCTACCCCCTTTATAAATTCAATAGAATCATAAGTTTATCCCCTCTTTCTCTCTTTTTCAATACTATTGATTCAACTTTTTTAGATATAGGATTTCTATTCATAATCATATTTTTTAGGGAAAGAGATGGAATTTTCTCTTCAAAATAGTGGGGACTTCTATATATAACCTTATATTTCAAAAATAATAATTTTTCACTCACCCCATTATGTTTTTTCTCCTAAAACAAAAACATAAATGTTACAAAAAATTCTTCTTTAAATTTAAATAGATTCTGTTAAATAATTTTTTCTAGCTCAGTTTCTCTTCCTTCATACTTGAATTCAACTTAGATCTTGAAAAATATTCCAGAGAAACATAGATAGAGATATTTGGATTATAATTTCTATATAAAAAAAATTCATTCATGACTATTAATGGATATAAGGATTAATGTATAGGTAATATTGAAAAAGGGTTCATTGAAAAGGGGAATTTTCATTCAAAAGAATGCCTTAATAATTTATAGTAAAGGTTCCTTTAATGGTCTATAGTTTTGACTAGATTATTCAATAATTTTTGGTTATTCAAGCATTTATTGGTTATATTATGAAATTTTAATTATAAATAAGATGTTAAAATTGGTTCATAAGACTCTTAGGTATGTGATTAAAAAAATAGGACAATATGTCATGGCATGAATTTCAAAAGTTAGTGTTTTTTTGCATGAAATTCCTTCACCAATAATTTGAAAAAAAATTCATTTCAACATTAAACTAATGTGAGTTGATGGTTAAAACAAGTTTCTCAACATATTCATGGAGTCAAATCTTATAAGGGTATTCTAGTTAAGCTCACGGGTTTCAAAAACTCACTAAAAATGAAAAAGAAAACGATTTTTTTTGAAAAAGGCATAAAAAATAGAAAATTGGAAAATTCCTAAACTACAAAGCCCCCCCAAAGAAAAATTAAATGATTAATTTCCCTTAATGAATTAAAATTTATTCAGCATGTAATAAGATTTTAAATGAACATAAAGTAATAAATAAATGTTAAGTAAAGGAACAATATGATGGTTTTTAATTAATAAGAAGGATATATGAGTGTGATCCCCTACCATAGTTCTTAGGGATGGGTAAAATGGTGATTTTTTAACCTCTTCCCATAAATAGAAAATGGATTTTCTTCACTTTCTTTCACAATCTGTATAACACCAAAAGGATAAACATGAGCGACTATAAACGAAACTTCCCATTCAAAGAAAAGCTTACCTAGAATTAGATTGAGTCTAGATTTTTAAAGAAATGCTTGGTCTCTAGGATAAAATTATTTTAGTTATATCATCTTGTCATGATCCACCCTTGTCCTTTATTTTTAAATTCTAGAATTTTCAAAAACCTCTCTTTTAATTTATTCTAGCTCTTTCGCCTATAATCTCCTCTATTTTAGCTCCTTCAATGTCTAGATTCATATCTCTAATATTATAGTATATAACAACCCAATATTTAAATATGCAATTCCCCCTTAAATAATACTATGTTCAATAGTATGTACCACATGCACCACCGAGCTTAAACAAACCACGATATACTATAAAAATATTATTATTTAAATATGTCCTCTATAAATTATTCATTAGTTTAGAGGGCATGAATAGGAATAATAATATTACGAAATATATGTATAATTTTTTCATTAATAAAATTAATAATTAATCATAAATTTTATTATCAATTGGTTAGAGATAAATATAAAATCTTTTATAAATAAAATATATATTTTTATTAAAACTATTTTTATGCACACGATGTATTTTTATCTCTATAGATTAAAATAATAACTATTGATAAATAAATGAGTATATTATATATACAATAAATTTAATTAAAATTATTTTAATTTTGGTTATTATCCAAGGAATGAGGATAAAGTCATTTATTAAAAAAATAATTTTCTTCAAAAATGGGTTTTATTGCATTTTTTTACGTGGATATTAAAATTAATTTTTACCTCTTTTAGAAATTGTGTTTGAAAAAGTGGAAATAATTTTTTAAATCATTATTTCATAATAGTATTAGGACGATTTTTAGTATTTTTTTTGGAAAAGATTGATTTTTGAACGAACAGTGAAAAAATCCAATTTTTTGCAAAATCACAAATTTTTTTCATTAAATCAAGTAATTTAAAAGTAAAAATCTATTTTATATTTTATTTTAGTGTAAAACAATATCCCTTTTATTAAAATTAATCTATTTATTGTCATCATAATCAATATTATATTTTATTTTTCTATAAGTTTATTTTTATGCTTAAAAACACATTTTTTGAAAACTATTTGTCATTACATATTTTGAAATTATATTAAAATTAATCTATAAAATTTCTAAAAACTGAATATTTTAAAATATAATTAAAATTTTAATTATTATTTCAAAATTTTCTTATAAGGTCAATTTTAATTTTGGTCACAAAAGTAAGTTACCGAGTTAATAAAACAAGTTATCACGATAAAGGTAAATTAAGTGAAAAATTAAAATTAAATATGAAAGGCCAAATATAAATAAAAAATTATCACTTATTTATTTACATGAGATGTGTATAGATCTATCCTAATTATTTTACTATTTTTTGTTTCTTCCTTTGAAATCTTGGTTGGATTCTAAGATAAAGAATTGTTATATTTAATAAAATGTCATTTTCTCTCATTTTATATATTAAATATGTTATCATGATTAGAATAAGATTAAATATACATTATTAATGATAAAATACATATATAATGTTTTATAATAATTTAATATCATTTTAATAATTTATTTTTAATTTTTAACTATAGTATAATTATTTAATATGCTTATACAGCGTCAGTACAACACTTTTACCAACACAGGAAAAATAAAATATATGGTTTTAAAAATATTAAAAGATATAATATTTAGATGATTTATTGTATATTTTTTATAGAAACTTATTAAGGATAAATTATTATTTAAGTGTTTTAATTATAATTAAATTGTTATATTTATTCCTTCAAAGTCAAATTTTTTGAATAGTCCCAAAAACGACTTTAAATGGTATTTAATGTTTAAAAATAATTTTTTAAAACATTATAAATTTGTAAAAAACATATTATAACACAATTAGATGGTAAATTTTTGATTATATCATTAATTATCCCTTTATGTGTCACTTTAAAAATTTTAAAATTAATTTCATGACCCACAAATTTTGAAAATGTTGTAACAACGGTTAAGGTTAAACATGGTTCATGAGGGGGTTAAATAAAAAATAAGGTTTAAAATGACACATAAACCTATTTAAATTTTACTTTTAATTATATTTAGACCTTATATTCCTAATATTTTAATAAATTTCACTTTTTATCCATTTTACATGAGTTATACACATATTATATATTAACATTTCATATATTTACAAGATTTCAACCCACCACACTTATAAAAGGGAATATTCTATTCCCTCTTCCTCAAATATCTTGAGAAATTTATATAAACCAATATATAAAAAAATTACTTACTAATATTCCTCCCCATTTCCTAACGGTTATTTTATAACCAAAATACCAACATAAGAAGGCTTAAGGTGTAAATAAAGGGTGGTTTTCAAAAGAAGAGGTATAATTCTTAACCAAGTATTTCATGTTTATTTATTATTATAATTTATTAAAATATTATTTGAACATTATTAAATAATAAAATAATTTTATTATATATACTTAAATTTTATTATGAGTATGTTATAACCCTTTTCTTCTCATTCTCTATCCTATAGGAAATAAAAACATCGATCATGCATACGTGTGGACTACCGGCTCCACGAAGCGATGTGTTTTGTTTTTCATCACCAAATCAAATAGATGGTTAGAATGATAGATAAAATGAATATATATAGTATTTATGAAATAATTATGATTATTTATAGATAATATATTACTTAAATTCTTACCCTACTATATGTCGGAAAAATATAGCATCACTTGTGCGTATATGTGGACTACTACCTCCACAAAGTGATGTGATTTTTTTCATTTCCAAATTAAAAGGTTAGTTATAAGGATGGAAATAATGAATAATTATTAAATTTATAACATATTTATTATTTTTTAAAATAAAATTATCATCTAATTTATTTCTTTTCCTCCCAGTATAAAAATGAAAATGTTGTTCATGCGTAAGTACAGACTACCATCTCCATGAAATAATGTGATTCATTTTTCATGACTGCATTACATGATTGATTTTAAAAGTGTATTTAGTATATAGATATGATAATTATAACATTTTTAATATTCTGGAGGTAATTTAACCATAACCCCTTTGACCATAGTCAACACACCTATGTTGTTTTGAGGTTATAAATTAAACGACCCCAAAATGTCCAATGCACATGAATACACACAAATGCACACATATATACATGCACACACATACATACATGCACATGCATATACACATAAATGAACATGAATACGCACACATGCACATACATGCACCTAACTACACACAGACACATGAATACTCATGCATACACATGCATACACATGCATACACATACATTCATAGACACATATACATACACCCACACACACACAAGTACACACACATACATACACAATATATGCAACATACATAAGACAAAAACACAAAGATGCACATACTTTCATGCACACACACATACATAAATGCATAAATACATGAACACACACACACACACACCAAACACACACACACAAATTTTAAGGGACTAAACATCGAAATCATTAGTAGGATCATCCTAAACCCCTATCAGCATAACCTGAACCATAATAGATGATAGTGGAATATATGTATGTTGAGAAGGAGATGTAAAATGAGGAATACTATGAGGCTATGTCTCATTGTAATTAGGGAGTGGAGGACTATTTATATAAGCATGTTGTGCATCCTACCCATGTTCCATATCATCACGTGGAACATCCACATGAGATTCATTACCCCATGTAACATTTACCCATGGCACAATATCTTATGGAACATAAAAGAAAATTTCATGATAACCATTAAAAATTGAAAATAACCTGGGTTAAATATTAACCCCTTTATGGGATCAATGATGTATAGTAGATGTGTGATACAATAATCCTATAAAAAAATAATTTATTCAACTACAATTAGAATAAGAGTTACTCAATATGGATAGGAGTTATTACCTAGTTGTGATAGCCTCATTTATGTCATTTAAGATACAATAATGAACTCATGTGGTACTAGGGATCATAATCTAGCTGGTATAATAGATACATGCTCACCATGCATGAACATATAATTATGATTCCTCATATCTATCCTAAGTGTCAATGTATGGTGCATGAAATTATCTCAAATTGATGTTTGATTCCTTATCACCTTCAGAGAATGAAGTGATATCAATTGTCTAGGTGGCACGAGAATGGGTTACAGGAACCCAAAATTTTTCACAACTCAATAGGTATAGTTCCACTCAACAATGTGAAAATTGATAATAGGTACCACGCATGTGTTGGTAACAAGCATCATCACACAGTAGGGAAGGAGACTATGAAGAAAATATCTGAGATATGGAATCCATGAGACCTGAAATATCAAAAAACGAATATAAAATTTATTAAATAAATCATTTATAGAAATAAATAATAATCTAAGTACATAACTAAAAATCATATACATCATCATGTTGAATATTGTCCAACATAAGTCTATAAGTGAGTAAATAATGCCTGATAGTTTCAGAATTTCTATGGTCCTAAATTCAACTATATATAACATTATTGTATTTTTTTTATTTTTTTTAGATATTTGACTTCCAAATAAGAAGTAAAGATAAAAATACCATTATCTGCATATATAGTTCTACATAATCTTCATAGGTAATGGTATGTGAACATGAGGAGAAAAGCAAGGAATACACCCTCATATCCACATCTAAATATTCACTATACAATATGATCTAAACAATGCTCTGTATGTGTATAGAAGATAATCTGGACCCCATTCATATCTCCCTACATAGTAGAGGTCCTCAAGTAAATATAAATGCATCATATGGATGTATGTTGTAGAATTTTTAAAAAATATAACAACTCCAATAAGTAATATAATACATGCATATGTGAATTGAAAGACAATGATCTCATGAATGTTATTGACTGGAATGGTGAAGCACTCATCTATCCATGACACACATAACTGGATATCAATGATGGAACTTCCATCATACCGAGCCTCTATTACAATTAGTCTCTATATCAATTCAAACTAATCACTAAAAACTTATCCTATATTAGACACACCCTTGATAGAGAGGCCTAGAATAATTGATATGTCCTATAGAGTGATAATTATATCCCTCTTAGATATATAGAGAGTATGTGTCTTTATAATCCATCTCTTAACATGTTCTTCAATAATAAACTGATCAAAAAAGGTGAAATCACACATTACTATACTACAGAACCCTACACATCAAATATAGGGGATGATCACAGAAGGGGGTGCAACGTGATGGAAGTGTTGTGACCATTTTACACTCAAAGGTGGAATGATATGAACCTATAAGATAACATGAGAAACATGAATATCATGGGATATGAGAAATAGAGTGTATTCTATATCTAAATATGATATAAATGTTACTATTTATACTTAATGTAACACATTTCATTAAAAAATTTATTTATGAATTATAATTATACAAATAAGGTCCCAATAAAAATTCATAATGAAATATGAAAAAGGATTGAATAAAATATTTTTTATATAATAGTGAGAAAATACACAAGAAATTATCAATGCTGATGAGATATAGAGCTCATTACCACCACATTAGCATATTTATTATGATTTTGAACATCTATATGAGATATGGTTCATCATAGACCCACCCCATTCTCAAGGAAAATTTATCTCATTTCTAATATGAGTAGACTTCGACCTTCCTTGTGGGCACAACTTGGTCATATTAGAGACCATAGTTAACTAACTAGTAGGAAATGTAAAATGATGAAAATATCTAACAAGCTTTTGAGGAAAACTATAATAGTCAACTAGAGTGATTAAGAAATATATTGGATTGATATAGGGTTCCTTAGATAATTTAATCAATGCACAAGATGTAATTACATGTCCACATGGATATCTCAATGCTTGGAAATAACTACAATCATAGTACCTCCATTCTAGTAATACCACTAACACTTGAACAATATTTCCTATAAGTGTGTCGTGACACTCTGTAAGTGAAAAGCAACATAATTATTGATCAAAGATTCAGAAACAAAAACAGGATGTTCCCTATAAAATATAATCCATATCTCTTTATATGTTTTGACCAAAGTATATCCCTTATTTTATCCCATGATGATCCTATTAGGAGTGTTTAATAAATTACTTTATAGATTGATAAAATTTATCCTGTACAAAGCTTACGATTAGTAGTTTACAAACACCCTTAAAGACCCTATTTATGAAATCCAAAATATTAGTTGTCATATAAACATATTAGCTACCACCATCATATTTTAATGAACATTTCTCCTTTTAAATTTTCATCATGAAATCATACACTTCTTAGTTGGTCATTTTAATTCCTTTTATCCACTCATCAAATTTTCTTTATTGAGGCTTATATGCTAAAAAAAGTTGAAATTATTATAATTAAAATTATAATAAAAACTATTATAATAGATATAAGTAAATGTAAACATAACCAACTTAATTATATACTTATTTATTGCATCATATTTAAAATTATTATGGAAATTAGTGATAATATGTTTGATGAAATATCAATGATAAGAAATGGGTTCTCACCATAAAAATCAATCATAGTTAACATTATATATAATCACATGATGATGATCAGAAATAAACCACAATCCTTGTCTTTTCCTAACATTTGTGTGTATATATACCAAGAACCAACACCAAGATTCAAAATTTTCTTTCTCAACAATAGAAAATGCATGCAGGACATGAGAATTATTTCCATCCTAGGAGGTAGTAATGAGTAGAAAAATCTTATACTTTCCATAAATAAAATTTTCATCCACCTAAATGAGCTATTTTTAATAAAGAAATACTATAATACAAGGTCTGAATACTCATATTATCCTATGGGAATTTACCTTATATCGATCAACCCCATTAATCTAGGAGACATACTAAATAGTGTAAAAATGACAATTCACTTGATTGTTTAGACACAATAATCCCATTATCTATGAAAAAACATTATATGATTTATCCCATTCACCATACACTTTCACAACCACCTTTTCCTTAGACATCTAAGCCTTACAATAGTAAATCATTTATTTGAACAAATATTGTATTCAAAACTGGATGAGTGATACAAGAAATTCTTGACATTTCATGAACCAACACGGGTCGACCCCAAACCGGTTAGCCGAGCCAGTCCATGACATGGCCTGAAGGGCATTCCCGATCCCCATGGGCTGGAAACTAGTGTAGGGCATCAAGATTTAATTGTTGGGAATGATTTGGACCATGAACAAAAGATATAAAAATAAATAAAAACTGATGATAAAAATAAAACTAGCAGCAGAACGAAAACAAGACTGCACATACCTCCATGTGACCTCTTAGTCACCTCCAACAACTAAAACCTGCCTCGCATTGGTAGACAAAACAAGAATCTGAACCATGCAACTGAACCTTCATATGAAAGGGGAGGATAGGCGTGAGAATTTAAAAATGATTAGTAGGAAAGACAAAATTGAACCACACAATCCATGCATTTTCCAGTTCCAAAACATCCCAAAAATACTAGTTTGAACTACAATTATAAAAATAATATTTTCATATTTACACTTTATTTTGAAAACTAATAATCACAATTCCATTTCCCTTATAATTCAAAAACAAGGAAAATAAAATAAAAGAGGGGCTCACACAAACGTTTCCAAAAAAGCTACTTTGAAGTTCATTTTAAAACCAACCTTACACACAAAACTTTTCCAAGAAAACACCAAAACCAAGTTCAAGGGTATTATTCCACACACAGCAAGGGAAATGGTACTAATAGTGCTCATATCAAAGGATCACGAAAAACCTAGGAACTCAGAGGAAGACCATAACATACTATACATGTGACTCATCCTGAAGGCATGCCTACTCTCGATGACGTCATAATTCCCTAATGCTCGGTGTTTCCCTACATGGCCTAACTGAGG
Organism: Viscum album; assembly: GCA_963277665.1. Classification (NCBI taxonomy): domain Eukaryota; kingdom Viridiplantae; phylum Streptophyta; class Magnoliopsida; order Santalales; family Viscaceae; genus Viscum; species Viscum album. The sequence goes on along the minus strand of OY728159.1, from coordinate 592,354,349 downwards.
GGCCCAATCCCCTAGCAGAGTATAATCCATACTGGGGGCACTAAAAAGTATGTAGTCTAAACTAGTGCATAAATCATTCTCAGTAAACCCCCTTTCTATGCTAAGTTTCTGTGCTATGTTCACAAAGAGGTGTGCTACGCATTCAAATAACAGGCCATATATATATAATCCAGCACGCGACACAAACTGACACCACCCTGACCACCTCAAGGTTAGTCCCATGCCTTAAAATAAATATTCTCAAAAGGAGGCCCATACCGAGGACCCTCCAGTCACATGATCAACAGACGAGGCAAGGGTCCTAACCAAGGAGGGGTTTTCCAAACATATAGTTTCAAATATTCCAAACAGGCCTCATACAATTCACACATATCAAACCTTTTGTAAACAGCCAATCCAAAATTCCAAACAGGACTTTAGCTTCACAATGCTCATCTTTTATCAAAACATTTATTAACCAATTCAAAACAACCACAATTTACCCTCTTTATACCAAAGTGACCAAATTGTCCCTTAAATAAAACATTTACCAAAACATACCCAAGTTCACTTTAAGTCAAGTTAAAACAACAACACCTATGAGAGTTCCAAACGGGATTTCACAACACTTAAAAGTCAACAATCTTTCAAAAAATTCCAAATGGGATTCGGCTTCCACTTTCACTCAAACACACCTTAGAAAACAAACACCCCTTTCATTTTCTAACAACTCACCCAATCATGTTTCCAAGGCCAACCGGGCCAAACCAAGAGGAACATTCTAAAACCAACCAAAACATTTGAAATAAAAATTTCATAAATACACCCTTTTCTTTCAACCCAAAACACCCATATCACTCACTTATAAAATACCACACAAGTTCATAAACCAAAAGCCCATTTTTAGACAAACACCAAACCAAAAAAAGGGAAAATTACCACGTTTCATACACGAAATCCAAAACACATTTCAAACAAATTTAACAAAACATTTATATGGGAAAAACCCCAACCAAACATCTCATTTCACCCAAAGAGAATAAGTGGCAATTTACAAACACCTAAGGCATCATATACAAGGCGTAAACAAGGATTCAAGTAAAATACTATCTTTCACAACACCAAAAAATTTTAGAACACCACAACGTACCATGGAGATGCATAGAAAAATAATAATATAACAAAAAACTCAAGCATTAAGGAAAAGTAATGGAAAGGAAATTCATGTATTTTCCTACCTCAAGTCAAGCCGAAACTTTCCAACTCAAGCAACAGCTCGCTCGCACATGTTCATGCACACACATCCATATATATATATATATACACCTTTAAACAGATGCACGTGTTCCCCGTTCCATGAGGGAACACACACTCAGAAGACATATATATATATATATATATACATATATCCATACCTGGGAAAAAGCGTGTGCGCACTTGGAAACGACTTCGACCCCCTGCAACAAGTTTCGACACCCAACATAAAGCAATAAAGACCAATGCACCTCTCAATAAAAACCAGGGACTCAATGATTTAGACATGACAAAAAAAAAATAAAGTGTGCAAGGGGTGAAAAACATCACCTCGGACAATGGCGGTGATCATGAGAACATGGCAAGACAAGATTGAACACCAAAATAATTATCTGTACTACAAATAAAATAGAATGAAATCAAAACACAATAACGACATTAAAAAATAAGTGCATGCGATAACAAAACTCTTACCTTGGATGGTGGCGGTGAACCAAAACATGCGGTGAGGCCAAACGCACCCTGCGAACAACAACGGACAATCCGAAGCGATTTGAATCGCTTCACCTTCGGTGGCGGCGGATAGAACGGGGTCCGACATGACCCGAGAAACCCTTCACAAACCCAGCGAGGAAATTTGCGGCCACGTCGGAGCATGCTGGGTTGATGCGCAAAGGGATTCGGGTTCGTCGCTGCTGGCCGCCGGATAGGGGGGGGGGTTGGGTTCTTTGAAATCACACTAAGAAGGGGGCATATGGGCTATGCCAGACCATGAGGAGTAGCTTCGCCGGACCGGGAGGGGCAGCTGTGCTGGACCGGGAGGGGCAGCTGCGCCGGACCAGGATGCTGGGTGGCGGGAACCTGCAGGGCGAGGTGAAGCCGGCTGGGTCGTCTAGTCTGGTGCTCCGAGGAGGCCAGAGCAGTGGGGGTCAGTGCGCGCCAACAGACGAAGAGGAGGAGCTCGTTGCGCTGCTGGGAAGGAGAGCTGGGAGGCGAAGGCCTGGCCAGGGGCTCGTGGTGCGGAACAACAACAGGGGAAGGGGGGTCTCGCGCTGTTGGCCACTGGACAAAGGAAGGGTGGCGTTGCGGGTGGCCGGCGTAGGAGAGGGGTGAGAGGGATGGGGAGGCGGGGTTGGCTGGCTGAGGGCGAGCAGGTAGGTGCGACGCACAATAGAAATGGGGGGGGGGGGGGTGCGGCCTGCGACTAACAAGGGGGAAATGGGGGGCACTAGGTAGTCTAGGGTTTCACATTTTTTTCCTTTTCATTTTATGTTATAATAATAATTATAATAATAATAATCTTAATATTAATAACATAATTATAATAATGATAAAAGTAAGAAGAATAAAAATAAAATCTTGTTCATTTGATTTCCCTTTTTTTATATACATTAATAATAATAACATAACATTAATAATTTTATTAATGATAATTTTAACATAAAAATATTAGAACCACTTTTAACAACAAATTAATAAAAAAAATTAATTACAACAATAACAATGCCAACAATAATATTATTATTATCATATGCACAATAATAATAATATTATTATGGCGCAAAAATTTAACCCATTTCATTTTTATAAAACTTTATTTATTTTAAACATTATGTAATTTCACAACCACGTGGACCGACTGCGCGGCTACCACCGATTGTGCAGTGCCCGTGCACCAGCCCGAAACCCAAGAAAACATTAAACGTTAAAAATATTCAACTTGTGCTCGCCCTGCACCTTGGCAAGGCTAACCAAAATAAATAAATAATAGAATAAAATAATTAAAAAGGGGTCGGGGTGTGACATGACATGTTCATATCATATCAATAATAATAATAGATATAAACCCCACATCCAATGTAGAATAATTATACAATGGAATTAGATTCACACAAGTATATGGGCCTTCCAACTTAAATATCTTTTAACATGATTTTTTATCAATTATTTCTCACATGGGAAATTTAAAATCCAACCAATGTTTTCACACCGAATGTTGTATTTTCACTTTATTGAACCATCTACCATGTATGAAAAATATCACTTGATGTGGTATTTATTAATCATATTTTTTAGTATAATTTTACTTTGAAACTCTGTTCCAACATGTAATGTTCTATTAGTTGACATAGATGTGTTACCTATAATTCCCTAGAGTTTAGTACTCAGTGTAATGTCATTATAATTATAATGCTTTACACATTACATTACCTATAAAAATGAAGTAAATAAATGATGATACTTGACAATTCTTGGTTATTGGATACCCAACAAAGAAACCTATGAAGTAAAATTGAATAAATCTTCCTCTCATATCTTATATCCCATCACATTATCATAAACTTCCTCATCAGTGAAAGTCTCATTCATTAAATATGAATTATCAAATGTGATGTATCCTATATTGCTTTAAACATTATAATTTTCATGTTTATAATTAAGATCATTTGACATTACACACCTCAAAACATGTTGATCTAGTGTCTCTATTTCTTGATTCATGTGACAAGAAATTGAATTATATTATTAGGAATGACCGAATTCAATAAATCTCCTATAACAATGTTCTGTAGTAGTGGGTTACAAATCCTCAATAACATAAATTACCACATATAATTTCCTTAAAACATGACTATATTGTTTCCTGAACAAATTTAATACTTCCAGCTAATCTTTATTATTGAGAAAAGGATATAAAATATTCCATATATATTTATCATATTGAATATGTAAATATGTGATCGAAATTATTACTTGATTACCCCTCAGTTTTAAGAGAATATTAATCCTTAGAGTTTAATTATTCTAATGTAATACAATATAAAAAATTCATAACTCTTTTTTGTAGTAAACTATAGATAAGACTATGATCATTATAAACTAATCATCTGTTGTAATAAATGGATGAAAACATGATTACCTATAAAGAAAATTTTCTATTTTATTATATATAATTGAACTACATAATCGAATGCCTAACATTTTTTAATCAATTAAAGATAAATATATATGAATTAATCTTGTGATTTTTTCTATGAATTAGTTTATCATCATATGATAAAGAAAAAAAACTTAGGTAAGGAAACTCCTTGATCCTATATTGTCTCATTGATAAAAAAATATCATTCTATCCTCATTCATGGTGTAAAAATATAGCATTAAACATTTTCACCTCCTATGGAATCTCTTTTTTTTATAATATTACTAACATACAAGGGAGGGGTGCTAAGGGTTTGTGATATATAACAATTTACCATGGATATTAAAGTCCTTATATTCTTAGAGAGAGAGATTATACGAAGGTCCTAAATCAAGAAATTAAATGAAATTATTAAAAATTATATAACCAATTTTAAAATAATTACAACATATAATTCCAAATATACATTGGTCATTCATCTCAAGATTAATAATCATCACTTAAATTATCATGTTTTTTATATTTTGATTATATTTTTTATATTCACATTAACAAATAATTAAAAATTATCATTAAAAATTGCGAAATAACCATGAGCTATTATATATCACGTGTTTGGTTTATCAAGAAATGATTAACTAACGAAAACCTAGTGGAAAAACTTTATAAGTATTGAACATCTTAAGTAACAACATCAATCATTTTACTTCAAATACCATGTATAGATCTAACATCTAACATTTTTAGCTCCCATAAAGCCACTATTTTTTACAAAATTACTCACATTCATGTGAGGGGTACTAGGGGAGTGTGATACATTAAATTTACCATGGTAACACAGATCCTACATATAAGGGAAAGTGATGATACATAGATCATTAAAAATAAAATTTATAAAATTATTACAAATTATAAATATAAATAAAAAACCAAAGATTCATTGGTTGGTTTTGATGATGATCATTCACTCATCATATTAATATAACCGTCGATAAATTATGTTTCTTAATTTATTTATTTTTTGAAATAATTTAATTTGAAATATAATTAACTATATAAATTTATTAAATTATTCAATAATATTTAAATCATTTATACATCATATTATTTAAATCATAAAACTTATGCATTATTTAAAACACTTATATAACTAATTAAATAAACAAGACTGGAAAAATAAATATAATAAATAAACAATAAAATAAATTAACTAAAAAAGTAAAATTAAAAGAAATAAATTATACATTTCTAATGACAAAAAATAATAATACGAGTAAGAATCTAAACTCATAAATATTTTCAGTAAATAATAGAGTAAGAGATTTAATAGGAGGTTCCCATTTTATCGGAGGGGGTGAAAGGAAGTGTGAACCACATTCACACATAAAATTGAGGAATATGACAGGATGTGTGAATGCAATTCATGATTTTATTGTCCAACTGTAATGTCCCAACCTAGATACCACTAAAATGGTGCCTCAATCTGGTTAACCACATGACCTCAAGTACCCCTCCTCATACAGAATAAGGGGTCTAGTAAGGAGACTATATACCCATATAACTATTCCCAATAATAATATAAATAAAAAATCATCATATACCTTAGAATTTTTAAAAGGGATAAATTAAAAAAACATGCCATGATGAAATAAAATATAGTAAAATTATGAACATCTGTGCCATTCATACAACACTAATTTCTCACCGGGCCGATCATATAAAAAAAATAAATAATTGAAAATAAATACATCAGGCTCTACTTATAACTCGGATCTATCCCACATACCTGGTATCTTGATACCATATGAGCTATCAAGATCGATCATGAAAAACTCAACACAAGCCTAAGCCCAAACCTCTTCCTATAATAAAATTTTAGGGATTCTTGGGAACCCCCCTGTGTAGTGGTGGCCCAAGAAGGGCATGAGTAAAACTCAGTATTCCACCACCAATGATTTATAAGGAAAATATTAGTCAATATAATAGTGAATGAAGATAAAAAGTGCATAAATAAATAACACATAAAAGGAGATACATCTCAAAAACATTCATTTATGGATTGACATGTTGAACCTCAGGTTCTTCATTAATCTCAGGCCAAAAAAACCTACATCGACCCAAAATGACCATCTAAGTCATAAAACATAGGGTGATATGTACTGTAAACAATAGAAAGGGTATTTTCATTTATCATTTAACTCATTAAAGCATAAAATAATAATCTGGTTCTCTAAAAATCAGAATAAGAGTGCCATGTTAGACACCTAGAACCATACACCATAACAATATTTCTAGATCCTCAGTCCAATGCGGACTCATACATTTAAACAATAGTACCCAGAGCACCAGTCTAGCACCTACTCATACTTTTAAACAATATTTCCCATAGAATCAGTCCAGTAATTTAAACCATGTATGTAGAGAGTCAGTCTACAATCTATTTCCATCTGGTATACCAATGTGCCTAGAGCCTTAGTTTAAACTTAAACCATAAAGTATACTTTTAGTGTCTAGAGCCTCATTCTAACACTAGATATATATAGTATACTTCCTATGCCTAGAGAATCATTCCAGCACATAACCCATAAAGTTTAATATCCATGACCGTAGGATTAGTATGACACCTAAACCATTTCATCATTTATCAAAATAATAAGGGTCAATATCACGACCTTAAAAATCATTAAAAAAACCATATAAAACCCCTTTTAAACCATTATAATTTTCCAAGGTCCCAACATGCCTTTAACACCAAAACATAGATCAAACTAGTGAGACCATTTTACATGATAAAACATCATTCCAAAACTATGTGTGAAAATGATGGATCTTACACATCCAATTAAAACATTTTGAGACTACCCTTAAAACACAACCTTCCTCTTTAACAACCAAAATAAGAAAAATGCCTTTACTCCCATTAAAACATTTAAAAGAATCATTATGAAAGTTTCACCAAAAGATGATCTACACACCCATTTCAAATAAACTTTTAAAATTAATATAAAACAACATTTTTAAAATCACTTGGAGGTCAATGCATCAATTTAAAAAAATTACAATTCAAAACATATTCTTCACCCATTTAAATCCAAAATCGAGTCAAAACCCAACACACATGGTTAAAACCATTTCAAGGCCTCATAATAATTTCACAAGGTCTTAACACATAAAAATATTTCAATTTATCCTTTCAATATATTATAAAACATTTATCCTCAAGTCTTACCAAGTATCCCTTAACCATTAAATCAAGTCAACCAATGAGCTTAAATGAGTTAATCTTATAACCCTCTCATATTACCTTTTTGAAACCCCACTTAACCATTTCTATAAAAGGCTTACCCTATGGGTGATTATAGGTTTGGTTTTATAAACACCAATAAATCTAGTGGGATCTGTGGAAATCCTAAGGTATAAATTTAAATCACTAAAACCAATCAATTAAACCAATGAAAAAACCAACTATACACTAGTAGAATTTTTTTTATTACATCATAGTTTTCATGTCACTTATTTATAACTAACATGAACATCTAGGAATATTAATTTTTTACATCGGTTTTCCATTAATTGATATGAAAAGGAATTTTTCACATTGGTTTTTATAAAATAGATGTGAAAATTGGATATTCAACAACCTTTTACATCAATTATATTATTTAATCGACGTGAAATATCAATTTTTTTACATCGGTTATAGTATAACCGAAATAAAGAGTGGAGAATATCCAATTTTTACATCGATTATAATATAACTGATGTAAAAAATATTTTAAAAATTTATGAATCGAGGAGGGTTCATTATGAAATCTTCTATTATCACGCCACATGTCTCATTTATCTCTCATCCAAGTACTAACTCTATGGTTTCTATGATCTGGTGGTCCAATCTCACATTAATATCTTAATAAAGCCTTATATTTTTTCAAACTCATGTTACGCATCAATGATAGATTTGAGGTAAGCCTCAAACATTTTCATTTCTCTCTTTTCGGTCATTATTTGGGTTGGAATATCTAACTGACAATTGTTTGATCAGGTGTTCTTCATTATAGAATTATCATCTTCATACATTTGGGGTTTTTCAGATTCATCATTGCACGTTTTATTATAGATATTCTCCTCTAAAACTATCTCGCCTTAAGGTTTTAATTTCTTTTATAATTTGTTAATTAGTTGTTCCTGATTTTATTTCTAGTATGAATTAGTTGTTCTCATTTAATATATTTTTCCTTGTTAGGATTACTTTAAAATTATTTTATAAAAGATTTCATGTTAAGGTGTATAATTCAATAGATAGGATATGTGGATGTTTTTTGTTTCTAAATTGTTATTATGGTCAATGAGTTGGGTTTTAAATTAACTAGGCGTTGATATCACATTTGGTGCATTTTAGTTCTGATAAAGTTGACACATGGGAGAGTTGAAAAATTCTTTTTCATGTAATTTCACATCACAAGATGAGTTTTGTAAATGGTTTTCTAATATATTTTTTAAGAGACGGTATGTGTGTATTGTAGAATAGAATGAGAGTTTTTGTTAAAAACGTTTTGGGATCTTGAAATTGGTACTTAGTAGTGAAAACCATTTTTAATGGTACTCTAGGGCATTGAAAAAGGGTTGAATGAGTGATGGGTCTGCTTTTTAAAGTATTAGACTAGATAGGTACCTTGTTATAAAATACTATGTACCATATGAAGTCCCATGAAGCAAGGTTTAATGTGAATTTTTTTAAACTATGAATCAATTTATGATTAGATTATATTTTTAATTACAATATAGAATAATTTTTTTATTTTTATAAATAATAAACTTTGAATTAGTTGTTCTCATTATATATTTTTTTATATATTATTTTATGGATATCTTTGTACATATTTTTTAAATAATTTCATAAGGTTATATTCATTTATTTTTACTTGTGACATTTTTTAAATGAATCTATTTTGTAATTCCTTCTACATGAATGAATTTTCTCATCAAAATTTTCTATTTTACTTATAATGTTTCCATTCTTGGTTTTCTATATTTTTCAATGTAATTTCTAATCTAAATATTTTATAAATTACTACCTTTGTTTTTAATATTTATTTTTTATGTTTTTTATAGATAATGAATCAAAGTTGGATTAATACACCTCAAATAGGTGCTGAGTATAAGCAAGGTGTTAATGCTTTTTTGGAATTTTCTAAAAAAAATGTTCCAAACAATGACTTGTTTTTTTTCCATGCCTAATTTTTTTAAATTTGAATAATTTTAAAATCATAGAGATCAAAGATTATTTAATTTTTCATGGTTTTAATTCGAGTTACAACCCTTGGATTCGGTATGGTGAAACAGAGCGGAATTTCATATCTATTGATGATGGTGCTTTACAAGATGATAAATCTGATAAACTTAATGAAATGATTTATGGTATTGAAGTAGAGGAAATTGAGAAACAATAGACAATTTAGAGTTTATATGGTGATGCTTAAAAACCATTATATTTGGGTAGTACGAAATATACGGTTTTATCGATGGTTTTATGATTGAAAAAGCTGAAGGTGAAACATGGATGGAGTGACAATAGTTTTACAGAACTGATACAATTGTTTAATGAAATTATTCCTAAAGAAAGAAATATTCCAAATTCACATTATAAGTCCAAGAAAATATTATGCACGATGGGATTGAGGTACAAGAAAATACATTTCTACCCGAATGACTGTGTTATATAATAAATAATATGAATTTATATTAGAGTTTCCTAAATGTGGGACATCATGGTATAAGTTGAAAAAAATATAGGTTGATTTAGAAGTTTCAAAGAACCCTACCAAACCATTTTGGTATCTTTCTATAATTCTGCGTTTAAAACATTTATTTGATAATTTACATGATTCCAAAAAAGGATAAGATGGCATGATGATGAGAAGATATGTGATGGAAAACTATGTCATCCAGTTGATGGAAGAAAATTGACCACAAGTTTCCTACATTTAGAAATGAAGTTAGAAATATTATACTTAGACTATGAATAGATGGAATGAATCCATATTTAAGCCTTAGTAGCAGACATAGTTCATGACCTATTTTATTGGAAAATTACAACTTATCTAATGAATTTTTTATTAAGTGAAAATATTTCATGTTGAGTTTAATGATTTGTAGACCAAAATAGCCCAAAAATGATATTGAAATTTTCTTGTCACATTTAATTGATGATTTGAAACTATTATAGGAGGAAGGTATAAGGGTGTATGATTATTATAAAATGGAATATTTTCAACTGCATGCAATGATTATGTTCACTATAAATGACTTCCCAACATATGAAAATTTTTCTGGGTACAATGTTAAGGGGCATAAAGCTTGTTCAATTTGTGAACAACAAACTTCATATTATCAATTTCATAATGGGATAAAAATAGTATACATGGTTCATCAAAAGTTTTTGCCCATGTATCACTCTTATAGAAGATTAAAAAATAATTTTAATAGCTCATATGAATTTTATATTGATCCAAAACCTTTATCCACTGATTAGTATTTTAAGAGGGTTAAAATATTTAATGTGACATTAAAAAAGTTACATAAATATGGTAATGATAGAAATATTTGGAATAAACAATCAATATTTTTTGAGATACCATATTAGAGATATCATGAGGTAAAACATAACATTTATGTCATGCACATGGAGAATAATATCTATGAAAGTTTGAATGGAAAATTGTTATATATTAAAGGAATGAACAAATATGGTTTGAATGAAATAATGGATTTAATCTCAATGGGAATATGTTTGGAGTTGGCTCCCACTCCTGATGGAAGGTAAACATTCCTACCCCATATTTTCATACCTTATCCAAGAAGGATAAAAATATCTTTTTTTAATGTTTTTATGATATCAAAGTGCCACATGGTTATTCTTCACATGTAAAAAATTCTGTGTCTTTAAAGTATTTGAAGTTGATAGGTATGAAATCTCATGACTATCACATCATGATGCAGTAGCTCCTACCAGTTGCATTGCATGGAATATTGCCCACCCATTTTAGAATGACTATCATGAAGGTGCGCTATTTTTTTAATTCAATTTATAATAAGGTGATTGATTCTAATGCTTCAAAATTTTTGGTGAATGAAGTGGTTTCTATACTTTTTCAATTGGAAATGTATTTTCCTCCATATTTTTTTGATATCATGGTGGTTCATTTGGTGTGAGAAATAAAGCTTTTCGGACCTGTATATCTACGTTGGATGTATCCTTTTGAAAGGTATTTGAAGATATTGAAGGGTTATGTTATGAATCCATATTAACCTGAAGCATACATTTTTGAAAAGTATATTTCTGAGGAGGTTGCATAGTTTTGTACAAGCTATTTATCTAATGTAGAGGACATTGGTTTGCCTACATCTCGATATGAATGAGTTAATTATGGGAGAAAGGGGATTCGTATCTTGAAAGTAAAATCATTGATAGGTGAAAAGATAAAGAAGGTACAATTATTCATATTTAATAACATAGATGATGCTCAACCATATATAACATTTCATATTAACGAGTTGAAACAAAGTTATCCAAAGAAACAAGATATGTGGATTTTGAACGAGCATAACAAAACTTTTTCCATGGTTTAAAGTGACCATACAACCAGATGCATAAGAAAATTTAAGATGGTTAGTGGGAGGTCCAAGATTAAATTTGATAACATGGTTTGGGTATGAAATTAATGGATATAAATTTCATACAGAAGATCAAGAAAACATAAGTGTGGTTCAGAATAGTTGTGTGTCGGTGTTTGTAGAAGAAATGCATTTTTCAAGTGCCAAAGACAAAAACCCAATCTCTGCATCAACCACATATTATGGAGTCATTTAATAAATATGGGAGGTTGATTACATTAAATTTCAAGTTATATTTTTTTAGTTTAAATGGATTATTAGTAACAATAGTATCCGACACGATGAATTTGAAATGACATTAGTTAATCTGAATAAATTAGAATACACAAATGATCCTTTTATCATGGAAACACATGAAAAAAGATTTATATGCTATTTATCAATATGATATGAAGTGTTATATTGTTTAATAAGAAAAAATAGTATGTTGGTGACGATAAACTTGAAAAAGATGCTGATTTATATGAGATCCCTACATCCATGGAATGATTAACAAATAATATTGATGAACACGTTGAAGACATGTTTTGTTCCATATGGAACGATCATGATGAAGTAATTTGGGAAAACAATCTTTAGTACATTCATAATATTAGAGGTAATATATATTTAATTATGGTTTACTTTTTTTAAATTTCACAAGTTAGATATTTTAATTTGATTTTATTTATTAAAACATGTATTATAACTAAAAAGTAAATTTTTTTGTTTATATTAGTTTAGTCTTGTGTAGTTTTCCATGTTTACCCTTAAGTAACTTATCTATTAATTGATTTTTTAAAAATAAATTATTTTAAATTTAAAATTTTAAATAAAACAAAATATATTGTATAAGAGTATATTATAAAATAATTCTTTTTGTTGTAAAAATGATTTATCAGGTTGGTGAATTTTTACCATGTCATTTCATATCTCAATAATATTGTGCAGTTTTTATTCATTTATTTCATTTTATCTCTCATTAATATTGTTATCATTTTAGTTAACTATAAAAAATATGAATAAAAATGTGTTATGTTTAGTTTACTTTTCTTTTTATTTGATAATTGTTAATTTTATATTTATATTTGTATATAGCTGTTGGATTTGTATATTTTTTGTACTACTTGATGTTGATTTGATTTGTAAGATAATGATAGACCAATCCTATGATCCACCACATATTTCTAGAGATGATCATACTCATACCTTTAGGGAGAAACTTACACATGCTCCTATTAATGAGCCTCCTCATCCTTCTTTACATGATACATCTACTTCCATAGGGGAAAAAAGAGTTCAAGGGTTGGTAATCATGGCACCACACATTTACCAAAATTATCAGTTGCCCGTATCCAAGAATAAAGGATACCAGTAGAATTTGATGATAATAATATTCCAAGAGGTAAAAATTCAAAAAAAATCAAGACTTTTGTATCAGTACAGGATAAAATCAATGTTTGTATTTTGTTTGATGATTGGTGAAGTGTTGATAACTGTGGGATACCATTTTGGTAAGCTTGTTTGTTGTTATTTTAATTATCTGGAAATTTTTATAGTAATATATGTTTTTACCCTTCTTATCAGATGAAATATGATGTACCTGACACTGGAGGAGTCAGAAGGAAATGTTTATCATTAGATTCTAGGAGATACAAGGATTTTAAATCACCCCTCACATCACAGTTAATTTTTGTGAATAGAAAACATGAAAATCCATATGATATATATCCATTTATAGATGAAGATGCATGGAAAAAATTTGTTGAAAGTAAATGATGAGAAGAGTTTTTAGTAAGTGAAATGTTACCATTTTATATGTTTTTTATATTAATGACAATGTTAATGATTTCTTTATTATTAATTCTTAATTTACAACAATCAAAGAGATCTCATTAGGAGATTCAAGCTAGAAATGTATACCCTCACACATTATCTTGGGGAGGGTATACGTTATTGGAAGAAAACATTCTAGAAGAAAAACTTAAAAATATAATAGATGAGTCATCATGATCTATAGAAGTTTCCTCTCCTTCCCCTTATAGACATGAAAAATGGAAGAGGGATCGAATGAGAAAAAAAGACAATATCTTACAGAAGAGTCAAGAGTTATAGCTGATAAGATTGTAAGATGTTTATTTATTTATTTAAGTTAAGTAAGCTCTTTATATATTGGTATTCATTACAAATTTTTCAAATATTCAATAAAAGATTATCTTGAGGAGTAGAGAACATAGGGGGTCTTTATTACTAAGGGTAGAAAATATATTTTAGCTGTAGCATTGGGAAATCCCGAACACCCAGGTCGTGTATGAGGATACACGACATGTGTATCAGTAAGAAAAGTGTTTCCAAATTTAGAAGATTCTTAAAAGGAGCATGTTTATAAAAAAATAGAATATTTGGAAGCCAAAGTTTAGGATATTCAAGTGACAATGGAGGGAAATATTAGTGCTCTGGTACAAATGATGTTTGTAGACATGCAATGATTGTTTCATCTTTCCAATTTGACTCCTCCACCTCTACCAACATATCTCACTCCTCATCCTTATCCTACTCACACATATATGTTTCTAGAACCCAATCCTTATTATCCTACCCCAACACCCCTACTACACATCTTCTAAGTTACTTTGAGTTATATGTTTATGATCCTCATCATATTATTGCATATGAGATGATATATTATATTAGTGATACCATTCATCATCTCCAAATTGAGATAAAGCATAATAGGGTCACTATACAAACTATTATAGACATATTAGAAAAGATACAATGTCCTACAGATGTGGTGAGTATATTTGGACAAAGTATTGGTCATTTTTTAGTTTTTCCATCTAGACTACTTCGACATATTTCCATAGAGGTATGTATATATGTTATATTTTTATTTCATTTTGTTACTAAATTTGATTTCTCATTTTAAACTTTATATATTTCTCTAATTTTTTATAGGCATACTTTAAAGGTAAAGAAATACTATATAGAAAAAAATTCCAAAATTTCATAACTTTAGATATAAATTCTACTAGTCTTGATCAATTATCAACATACTCAAAATTTTTATTGGGAGTATATAAAATTATAATTGATGCTTATGTTTGTGGGAATGCAATAAATGTGAGGATTTTAAAAAAAATGATATCATGGATATTGTAGCTGGAGATAAATTTGGAATCAACATGATACAATTTTTTTCCATGCAACTTGATTAACAATTTTTTTGTTCTTTTAATTTATTAAAAATTTATAATTATATCTGATTTGTATTAGGTGCCTATTTTAAATTTGTATAGATCATGAAATGATAGATTTATATGGATTTATAGATCCACAGTTTATTTCTCATATAGCTTTGACAATGACTGAGGCTGAAAGAATAGTTTATATAGCTAAAAGATTTCAGAAGAATGCCTTCATTTAGTGTTGGATGTTTCCATATCTAAAAAGGTATGAAATATTTTTTCTAAAAAAGTGTTACATATCACTTAACATATTAATAACTCATATTAAGTTAAATTTATATCAGTGGTCATTGGATGTTGGGTGTATTTTTTCCAATAGAGAATACATTGTATTGGCTATGCTCTATCTATAGTGAAGTGAGACAAAATTTTAAGAATGTATTTAACATGTAAGTTTTCTTATTTTAATAATTCTTTATATTATAATGAATAAAATTTATTATATTAATATTATTTTCAAACATGGCATAAAATTTATTTAGATAGATGACAAGAAGGAAGGGCTCTAATATCAAATTTATAAAAGTTAAGGTGATTTTTCATTCACAATTACTAAATTTTAGATATATTAATTAAAAATGTTATTTTTAATTAAAATCTCTTTGAAATAGTGTCATAAACAAAAATTTGGAACTGAATGTGGATATTATGTTTTAAGATTCATGTATGAAATAATTTCAACTAGGACAATTACAAAGTTTTATAAGGTCATATTTCTTTATTATGCTTTCTATAATATTTAATATGTTTTATTGAAAATTCAAGTCAAATGATTTCTATATTATTTTTGTATCTTTTTTATGATGCATGGTCCTATACTACAAAGGATTTGAGACATTTATAAATTGAATGGGAAAATCATTTTATAGGTTTTATTGATTTTTATTTTATTTGAAAGTTCAATTGTATGTGTCTTTTTATGGGTTTTCTACTGCCTTTTTTGATGTTCTCTGGCTGCTACTGTAGTGGAGGATGAATCAACATAAAATTTTAAAAAACTTTTTTTTCATATCAATTATTGTATAACTGATGTTGAAAAAAATTAAATGCTTTTTTTCATGCTGGTTATCCAATAACCGACATGAAAAACAGAGCGTAAACTATTTTCCACATCGGTTATCCAATAACCGACCAGAAAATCCATTTTCCACATCAGTTATAGAATAATAGATGTGGAAAACCAATTGTAGATATTATTTTATAATGTTGGTTTTAGTTAAACAATATGAAAAAGTTATCTTCTACATCCCCTCTAATAAAGTCTATTAATAACCGACGTGAAAAGGTATAAAAAACTAATGTAAAAAACCATTTATGCATTAGTGACACATGGGATTTAAGGTACATACCACATACAAATGTAAATGAAATTAAAATGACTATGGGTAAATCTCTTAGACCATATACCTCATTAATGAATATTTTCATAACATTTTCAAAGCACAACAGCCTTTCTAAGGATTGTCCAACTCCCATAAAAACACCTCAGAATCAAAACAAGCTCATCTAAATTACCCAAGATCTAAACTCATGTCAAGAAAAAAAATTAATTAATTAGACCAACTATAATTAATTAATAAATTAAATCCCAACTCATACTAATGATAAAAATTCATAGGGCACTCACTTATTATCAAAACACCACACGATCGTCATAGGTGATCCACAGTGGACTCTCAACACCATTCTCAAGAAATATCCTTAGAGGAGATACCATTTTAAAAATTAAATAAATTAATTACATCGGTAAAACCCAAGTAATTTTACCATGAATTTATACCTTAATTAAACAACACACAATGATGTTTGGAAGTTGTCTCGATACCTTCTCTATGTAAGCCAACCAAAATCCCCACGATAAATAGATGATTCCACTATGATCTGATGGAATTTTCAACAAAACCTAAATTAAAGAACTCTAAAATTTGAGAAGAGGAAGAAGGAATGGAAAGGAAGTCACTAGAGGACAATAATTCACTTCAAACTCCTAAGAATCGATATGAACACACCCCAAATTGAGGGATTGTAGAACGAGGAAGGGGTTGAGAGAACCCCTAGTCCATACACACCTAATTTAGAAAGAAGTAGGGAAAGTTTATAAAAAACCCGATGAGGAATTTTTGTGATTCGCACCCTTGAATGAGATTCTGGTTAGCCTCATGGTTTGGTTGCACAATTAGTCAAACTGTGAACCAACCATGTACCCCATACTTCCCAATACCATTACCACATGCATGGTTTAACTGAATCGTTTGGCCGTATGATTTTCTAATCACACATCAACTATAAAAAACCTCCTTGGAAACCTCTACACCAAGGTACATGGTTTATTTGAAAGTGTTCATATACTGTGCACCATGTCTCGGGTCCTCTAAAACCTCACATGGTTTCTCTTTTGGATCGAACAGTTTACCCCAAACGATCCCGAAACGATGAAATGTAACCATTATTAGCTCAAAATGAAATAAAAAAACCCTGATCATTAATGCATCACATGATTTATCCAAAACCGTGCACACTAAATGGTGCACCCTTGATAGATAACTCCAGAACTCTTAAAATGTAACCCAATGCTCTCGAGGCTTATTCGAACACCCTAAATACATTATAATACTTATTTCTCATCCACAAAAAACACCATGGGGCATTCCAATTCTTGAAATACCATTTCAAGTCTCTATTCAAAATATATCACATCCGATAAATGAAAATTCAAATCCCTTCTATGTTTTTTCAACTCATATGAATGTGAGATCTTACAACCTCCCAACCATAATACTTATCATCCCTAATAATTATCATTGGTCATCTATCCTTACCACCCAACTTACATCAGTCACCAATATAACCAACTACCTCATTCAGCTTCCATAATCCTAAAACACTATCACAGTATATCCTACAACTAAAGGCACTCAATTGAATAAAACACGAGCCAAAAACCATTTTTAAAACTAGAACACCAATATGGTGCTTACCCAATCCCATCCAACCAAAACAATGATTCTTAACATCTCCTAATCACTCATTATAGCTATGGTACTCCCCACCATAATTCTCAACTTAAAAACACAAAATTTAAATTCTTAGTTCCACCACCATTAGAAAATACCAAATTTACCTCGGACTCACGCTCCCGCAACATGCCCAATATTGTTCCCAAATTACCATACTTCTACACCCATGAGAATTCCCTTCAACATCGGTACCCATCCTTGTCATTAGAAGCCAATTAGAGTGGACACATATCTTACATCTATGCCAAAAGTAAGAACAAACTGGATTTATCATTAAAATACTAATTAAATTTACAAAGCACACACATTTTTTACAAAACAACACGTTGGGTGTGATTTACAACTTGTCACATCCGATCCAAATAATAACTAAAGTCAAATTATCCCTGGACAACCTAGATCCAACCATTGGTACATCATCATCACACCTAGTCATGATGCCACCATACACAGAGGCATACCATAATCACCCAAACACACCCATAAGAGTCCATACTCGACTCTTGGTGAGACTACACAATTAGATTCTCCACTAAATTTTAAACACCATTGTGCTCTGCCGCAGCACCAAGGAACCTATGACACAAGCACCTTGAAATAATTTTCAAAACCACCTTGATCCTAAATCCAACACCTGAATAAATCATACAACATAATTTATTTTTTTATTTCATTCCCTAAATAAATTTTAAGTTCACACATCAATGGTTCATCACTGGCATCACGATTTCACCACAACTGATCCATGGAAAATCTATATACCTATGACAATTATAGACCGAGAGTCAAATATCTATAATTGAAATGTTTCTACCCACCCTAGGATAATCCTCATTATTATTGTACTCAAGAAAATTCACTACCATATACCACACTCCAATCACCACTAAACCCAATGGTTAGACATGGCTGCATCAATCTCACTAGAGAGACAAAACTAAATGTCAACTATTGATGGTTACCATATTTTGAGAACGACACCAACACCCTACCCATTACAAAACTTCATGAGAAGAAAATCCAAGGAGGCCCCATATCAAACCTGAAATGACATTTCAATATCTTGGCGTATAGTTGATTCTCTCTCAGCATACTTAGGATGATGTCAAGATACTGGGAATGATTATCTATAGACTAGGAGCATGATAGGAATTAATCAACGAATACCCCCATAAAAACATACAAATTCCCTGGGCATCCCTATTCATAAGTGCCTCATCACACCCCCATCAGTTCTCATACAACTCATGGATGCTTATTTAACTATATCACCTTGGGAAAATTATCCCGTAACGTATGATCCACTAACCAAATGAAATAGTGCATCACTAGAGCTCGTGTTTCGAAGGTCCAATTAATAATTAACCATTATGCACTATTTTTTAACCCAACCAAAAAACTTATTTTTGACTATATCAAGTCAAAACCCATGAAACTCAGTTCACAATCACTATTAACTAACCATGCCTGCCCCACATGCCAATATCTCTCAATGAAGAGAACCCTCGGTGACATCCAAAACCAAAGGCAACCCACCATTCCAAAACCACTCACATGACTAAAACCCTCTTTAAGGGTTTCCAATCCACAAGCAATACCAATTCTATAATACTAAAATTCTCTATGTTTGCCTCACCTATACGGTTTCCACCCAAAGTAAACTCACATGTCAAAATACACATACCCCCAAGAACCTCTTATGCTCCTGATCCCGTTCATAACCATCATGAACAACCCACCTATACAAACATCACTTGGTTCAAGAACCTAAATGATCATTCCCCTATAGAAAAAACCCAGAAGGCCTAAGCACTGACACATAAGTACTCCTCTATAAAAACATCCAACATTCCTAAACCTCATACTAGGTTACACCTTTCATGAACCATTTTAAAAATTCCAAAACATTCACTCATTCCTCACACATGCAAAGGGAAAAACAATTATGCAAACCCCTCTCATGGGTCAAATTTTAAATTCACCAGGCACCAATTCCGTAAACTAGAGTCATGTAAAATAAGGTCACTAGGCTCTCCCACCTAGCCCAACTGATAAAGTATCACAACAAGTCACCAGGTCCAACCACCTAGGTCTATTCCATATCACTAAAGGAAAAAACTCATAGGGAATCAAACACACTCTCATACCAATGTCACACAACATCGACATATCAAAACACCCATCTCTAAGGTCTCACAAATAAAAGGAAAACCAACCACCCACAACCTAGAAACCCTTCCTCTCTGACCATCAGTACATCAAACCGCTCTTTGGAGGACCAAGCCACACAACCAATCCAAAAAAAACCACTCACAAGGGGTCCAACAATCATACACATGTGTCAAGACAACCCACAAGGTTCACTGCACCTTCTATGCATAAGGAATGAATCAATATCCAAATCATTGATCGTCTCCTCATAGATCCACGTAACTAGCCATTAGAAAGAGATCCACATACAAGTCAGACCAACTAAGTAGAATAACACTAAGTAATTATATGGTAAAACTTCATATGATAATTTATTCACACTTTAAACAACTGATCCATTTTTTTCAGCAAAATCACTCTACTAGTCCTGTAACACGTGGATCCTACATTCCTATCATGACACATGAGATGCGTCTTACCTCTATAGGTTAGGAGTTAAAACTGAATTTCAATTCTATTTTCAATGGGTCAAGATCTATAGATCTATAAAAAGTCATCAAATATAAACCACATAGGTATTTAATGAAGTGAAAATCAAATACAACTACAACATTGAATACCAAGAACATCAGTCACAACCCATGGTAACCTGAAATTCTTACTTGAATAGGTGTTTGTGACGCACCAATTTGATATCCATCATAGGATTTTACACATTACTATATCACCAATATAAAAAATCCCAAAATAGTAAAACAATAGGAATGTAACCTTGCTCTGGCACCACTTTGCAACAACCCAGTCAGAATTCCATTAAACTAGTGCCTCAAGCCTATTCGGCACATAACCTCAGGCATGCCTCCTCATATGCCATAAATTTCTGAATAGCAGTAGGGGTCTAGGGTGGTATTATTAGGAGACTACATCCCCATACCAGAGTGACCAATAATAATAAAAATAACCAATCATCATATAAAATATAGTTTATATAAGGGATACATCAACTGAATGTGACAAGATAAAATAAAATGTAGTAAAGATATAAATATTCATGCCATACATGAAACAATGATTTCTCAATAGGACGATCACATATAAAAACTAAAAAACTAAAAAATAAATATATTAGCCTCTACTACCAACTCTTAGTCATGCCAAATACCTAGTATCCTGATACCATCCAAGCTATCCTTCCCGATCATAAAAAACTCAACACTGGACTTGACCTTAAACTGTGCCTGTAATAAATATATGAGGGTTTATATGGTACCCATGTGTAGTGGCGACCTGAGTAGGGTGTGAGTACAACTCAGTATGCTACCACCAAAGGCATCTAAGGAAAATACTGGTCTGTACAATAGTACATGTAGATACACAATGGATAAATAAACAATAAAAAAGGAGATACATCTCAAAAACATTAATTTAGTGGTTGACCCATTGTCCCTTGAGTTTTTCATGAAACCCAATCCAACCATACTTATATTAACCAAAATTGACTATCTTAGTCATAAAATATAGGGTGATTATAATAACCCAGAATTTTATCAAGGAAATTTCCCTTCTTATTTCATAAAACACATACAACACATAGAGAACCCAATAAAAAATTATTCTCATAAATGAAAAATGATACATTATTTAGAAAATAAACTAATAATAATTCCAAATATTATAGTGGGACAATATATAGAAAATAATATAACAATAATGGGAAAATTTGGATATGATCGATCCACTAAAATGACCACACCCACAAAAAAGATGTATAAATGAAACATAATGTTAATAATAAAATATCAATTTTGAATAATAAATTATAAATAACCTTAATAAAAAATATAAATGAATGAATAATGAATTAAATAATAGATATTTATAGAAATTAAGGAACCTATACCATTAGAATAGTAACCTGACTGTTGGAATAGTAATATGACCGTTAGGAATAGTAATTTGGATGTTAGAATAATAAAACCACCTATTATAGTATAAATAAAATTTAGGTATCTTATAAATGAAAATATTATATATTTATATCATGGTATAAGTAAATAAATGTTTTAAATATGATAAACTAAGTGTTGGTATTTTTGTAAAATGAAAATGTTTATTTACAATTTTATGATTAATATAATGAATTAAAAGAAAATTTATTTTCATAAAATAGATTCATAAATTAATATTATGTTGTATGATAATTATAATATGATTTTATGTGACCTTAATTAATTTTTCAAAGGGTCAAAAATCAATTATAATATTAAAATTGGTATTTTTTGAATAAATGATGATTTTATTTAAAAATTAAATTTATCATATTTAGAAAATTATATTAATAAAATAAAGTAATTTTTTAAAATCTAAATTTAAAAAAAGGGTTAGGGTGAATCCTTGGTATTTTTTATAAAATAGTTGAATTTTTGATGAATAGTGAAATATGGTAATTTTTGGTAATTGACATTATAAGAATTTTTGAGTCATGGATGATGTAAGAATGATACAAGAACCCATTAGTTTGATCTATCCTAAAAAATTTACTATATTTAATCATATTAATCAAAAATATTTATAGTCTTGAGACAAAATAATAAACAAATGAATAAAACAGTCAAAAACACATCTCTCCTCCCCTTATAATTACCACCCTCACCACTCATTCTCCTCACACCTTATAAAACACGTATCTTATAAATATTATACCCAATTACCTTAATAATACTCTTCAAAATTTACAATATCTTCTGGTCTCAACACAATACCAAACCCAAGTGCCTTAAGTAGGTTCTCAAAGAGATGACATTCAAGAGGTAAAATCCTCAATCCTGCTCTTTTAATTTATTTTATTTTATTATCCTCTACTCAACTACCCTATACAAAGTATAATGATAACTATAGTATCATATATATACTGAAATTTTATTATGTTAATTTAATATCAATCATTAAATCTCTTATCTTCACCTTTTATTTTAAAAATGAAAACATCGCCCTTGATATGTCAGTTCATCACCTTCATAGATGATGAGTTTTCATTTTACATTACCAACTTCAAAGATGGTCATAAAACCATTATTATGGTTAAAAAATATTTTAATATGTATATTATAACTTTTTCCATGTTATGGAACTAATACATAGACAAAATATTAAATAAAATGAAACTAGTTCACGATGATCATAAAAACAACCAAAATAAACAAAACAATTATCATTAATGTTTTACCAAATGAATCATCCTCATATCATAAAAAAATGATATATGGGAATATTTAAACTTATAAAAGTGAATTAATACCATATAATTTCACATATTTAGTACTATTACAATTTCACAAGGACTTCCATAATTTTATAAAATCAAACCAACTAAGAAACTATGATACAAATTCTCTCATAACGATAAAATTAAACTCTATAACTCTTTAAAATGGACATAAATAAACTTAATAAAATTATAATAAATAAAATACATATATAATAAGTTTTTAATTAATTAATTAATTAATTAATCTAATTTTATTCTTCAGAACATTAAGTGCAAGTTTAGAACACATTCATTCATAAGTTAAGGGATCTCTCTAAACATCCATATTTCCTTTAAATTACGTTATATATTTATATGTACCTAAATATATCACTTAATTATTCTTATTTAATTCATCTATATTCTAAATATATTTCTCACACATATATACCATGTTTATTTAATATTTATTTGATAGGGATATACATGTATTACTGTTTTTGTTCTTAATTCCTTTAAAAAAGATGATTAAAGGGAACTTCTCTATTTTCTTCGACTATTTTAAAGTACCACTCAATGAAATATTTTAAAAATTATGTTATTTATATAAACAATACTTATTATTTTAAAAAAAATTTTAGTTCACTTCTGTTTGTATGTAAATTATTATGAGCTTACCCCCTTTTAAAGACTCATTACCTTTTCCTTAAAACTCTGCTTAAGTGGCACATTTCCAAAGTCACCTAACCAATATGTTATTATTATTAGAATAAATTCGGTTAAAATTATTATAATATATGTCTATTTTACTCTATTAATTTCTAATAACAATTTAATACCTTATTTTATGTAAAAAATTATGATACACCCTTTGGTTATGCCTTATGACACGATTACGATGCCCATTTCATTCCACGACTAACCCTTATATTTATTCCTTATGTTTGATTATTTATATGGCACAAATATGCATGAAAATGTTATTATGGGTGGACCTAGATATAACTCCAATGCATTGGGTAATGTTTAGTCTCATGACACTTCATGTATGAGATTAGAGAGTAAAACTAATCCATTATGGGACTTTGTACACCATGTGATACCATCTTGGTAGTTAGCTTTGACTCATGTTTATGTCATGTTATGTGTTACTTCCAAATTCCAATATTTCCATAATCATATGATTCCATGTTCTATATGTTATGATTTCTTATGTTTATTCATGATCCATAACCTTTTATGTTATCATGCTATCCCTTTTAACTCATGTGCCATGATTTATTCCTATTTTTATTCCCTTATTGGGATTTTCAACTCATTAATTTTGTCTATGTTTTCCTCAGGTCATCCTCTGAAGATGTTGGAGATCAAAGGAAGTTTTGAGATCATTATGGAATATTAATAAAGACATGTTTTATTCTAGTTCTATGCTTTTAATTTTATGTACCTAATATTCCAAAGACACTGGAATTTAGGATCCTTGGTTTGTATTTGATGGATAATTATGCATAAAATCATGTAAAAATATTTATAAAAGGATAGAGTCTATATAGTTGGAATCAGAGGATGTTCTAGTTATTTTTGGATATTGGGACTAGAAAACTTCAGTAATAACCCCAGAGATAATTTTATCACCATGGATAACCTATATTGAAATTTAGGGAATCATAAGTTAGGATATACTTTTCATTTATAAGTTAATCCTTATATGCTCACAATTTCCTTTTTATATTATCATTAGATAATTTACTTCACATGTTTTTACCTTAGTATCTAAAATGAAATTTCAAGGGTGAAATTTCATAAGGAGGGAAGAATGGAACAACCCTGAATTTTATTAATGGGATTTCCCTTCTTATGTCATAAAATACATACATCACATAGAGAACCCAATAAAAAATTATTCTCATAAATGAATAATGATAAATTAGTCAGTAAATAAACCAATAATAATTCCAAATATTACAACGGGTCAATAAATATAAAATAAGATAACAAGAATGGGAAAATTTGGATATGCTCGATCCACTAGAATAAACGCACTCATGAACAAGTTGTGGAAATAAAACATAATGTTAATAATAAAATATTAATTTTGAATATGAAGATATAAATAACCTTAAGATAAAATATAATTTAAAAAATAATGATTAAAATAAGAGTTATTTATAGAAATTAAGGAACATATACCATTGGAATAGTAACATGACCCTTGGAATAGTAATCTGACCATTAGGAATAGTAATCTGGTTGTTAGAATAGTAAAATCACCTATGAAAGTATAAATAAAATTTAGGTATCTTATAAATGAAACTATGATATATTTATATCATTTTATAATCAAGTAAATGTTTTAAAAATGACAAACTAAGTATTGGTATTTTTGTAAAATGTAAATGTTTATTTACAATTTTATAATTAATATAATGATTCAAAAAAAAATTTATTTTCAAAAAATAGATTCATAAATTAATATTATGTTATATTATAATTATAAGATAATTTTACATGACCTTATTTAATTTTTAAAAGGGTTAAAAATTGATTATAATATTAAAATTAGTATTTTTTGAT
Organism: Viscum album; assembly: GCA_963277665.1. Taxonomy (NCBI): domain Eukaryota; kingdom Viridiplantae; phylum Streptophyta; class Magnoliopsida; order Santalales; family Viscaceae; genus Viscum; species Viscum album. The sequence goes on along the minus strand of OY728159.1, from coordinate 592,328,306 downwards.
TAAATGACGATTTTATTTAAAAATTAAATTTATCATATTTTGAAAATTATTTTCATAAAATGGAGTCCATTTTTGAAATATACTCATCAAAAAATTGTTAGGGTGATTTTTTGGGATTTTTCTAAAATAGTTAATTTTTTGGTGAATAGTGAAATACGATAATTTTCGGTAATTAACATTATAATAATTTTTGAGTCATGGATGATGTAATAATTATGTAATAACCCATTATTTCAAAATATCCTAAACCATTTACTATATTTATTCATAGTAATCAATATTATTTATAATCTTGAGCCAAAATAATAAATAAATGAATAAAATAAAAAAAAACACCCCTCCCCCTATAAATACCACCCCTCACCACCCCTTCTCCTCACACCTTGTAAGCCTTGTATCTTATAAATATTCTATCCAATTACTGTAATAAACCAAACTATTATAAATACAATTTCTCTTTTAATTTAATTAAGTGTCTTATTATGTAATATGGTTATAGAAAACACATGCAATTAATTTGTCTTATTATATCCCATTGGATATAAAATATCATTATGTATCATTACCATTGATAATATAGCTGTTGAATAGTTGTCACATGATTAGTATAAATATAGGGTTTTAAAAAATCCAATTGACCCAGAAAAAGTGATAGCCTCAACTAGTAGGATCATACCCTATGAAGCCCATTTATTAGAGCTTTCAAGGGAGATAGAATCACTGGGCTTTTCCCTTGACCAATCTTAAGTTAAGATCCAATATCTTAATCATTAGAGAAACCGTTTATGGGAAAAGTTCAATCTCATCGAGATCGTGACCCAAACAATGTTCACCGAGCCACCCCATGAAAGTTCCACCTTCACGAAGATTACCCTAAGGTTTTTTTCTGATGTATTAAAGGGATATGTATCAAGACCCTATCATTATGAGTATTTACATTATTTTATATGTAACAATTTTATAAATGTTTTTTATTTCGATATAATAAAACACAAATAGTATTTTTGGGTAATATTAAAATTTAATTATGGAATTTATTTTAATGAATTAATAGATTTTTGAAGTAAATATTATTTTAATAAAATATTATTATTAAATATTTTTTATTTAATATAAATGATCATATAATTTTTATAAAGTCAAATGTAATTTTTATAAGGGTTCGAAAACAGTTATTGTAAAAAATCCCAACATTTATTAATAAATGTAGATTTTATTTTAAAAGTCAAAATTTAAATATTTAGAGAATTATTTATATAAAATAAATATTAATTTTGGAATCAGAATGTCAAAATTATCCAATGGTGAATTTTTCATAATTTTCTGAGACAGTCAAATTTTTGGGTAGAAATTAAATACTGTATAAAAATACTTTTTATATTATGACATCATAATGACCCAAAAGTTATTTAATAAATACTATAAAAGGTATCCATGAAAAAATATATTTTTTAACTTTAAAATAACATGATTTTAAGTTTATTGATTAATTTTATAATTCCTGTATGAATACTCCAATACCATTAATATATTTTATAGATTTAAAACCATTTATTTAAGAGTGTGGCTCATCTCCAAAAAATAAAGGGCATTATTTTATTAATTTCGTCCCTTTACCTTATAAAATAATTAGAACCACTCCCTTTTGGTAGAAACCATGGGCAAAAAATATGGGATGTTTTGTGGTTTTGGTTATTTTATTATGTAGAGTTCAAAACCGAAATAATAATGAAATCCCCCTCATTTACTATATAAACCCACCCAAGATCCAAATTTTCTTCACTCAAACTCCTTGAAGCATAGAAATACTATTTATTATACTCTATAGAGTCCTCCAAAGTCACTCTAATCTCTCAAGAATCCCCTCCCAAGAATTTGGAGTCACACACTCAAGTAAGGGATCTCCCACTCTATTTTTTATTTATACACCACTTTTTTGTTATAATTCTTAATTTCCTTTTGTTCATGTTGGGATATGTTCCTCCATATCCCTATTACTATATATTTTATGTATAAATTTTGAGATACCCCTTTTAATCTCATTAATCATTCCTATGAACCTTTATGTACACCCATTACAATGCCAGAATTTAGGAAGGGATTTATCTCTTATCATTTCCATTCAAGCACTTCTTTTATGTTATATATCTTAAATTAAATTTTCTTATATTGGGATATGGTCTTCCATATTACCCTTACTGTCCATTTAATTATGAGATCCCCATTTCACTCTCAATAAGACTCCCATGGTCCTTTATGTACACCCATTACCATGCCAAAATATAGTTAGGATTCTTTTTTTATTCAAATTTCTCCATTAACTCATGCCTTCTATTTCCAATTTATAATGTTAGGATATATTTTTACAAGTCCATTTTACTTCCAATTTTATGTCTATGTGATTAGAGACCCTCTTCTCTCCCATAAACCCATTTTTATGAATCTTTAAGTGATGTCGTTATGCTGTTGAAATTTCAACATGATTTTCCATACCAAAACAATTGTGTAGTGAATACCACACTTATTTTCTATCAAGGGTGTTCACATTTATGCACATATGATTTTTGATTTGGGACTTACAAATATTTATTCCACACTCCTCCATCATGTAATAAGTTATTATGATAAATGAATCCATGTTGTATGATTCATGTGGCACACTTAAGCATGAGAATGAAAAGAAAGTGATGGGTGAACCTGAAATTAAATAGCACTCCAATGCATTGGGTAATTTTTAGCATCATGATAAATAATATTTGGATAATAAGTGAACCTGATTCCTTTATGGTTCCTTTTCCACCTCGATGTCTTGGTGGTTTATCCTTGACCTATGTTTATGATGAAATGTTTTAAGTGGTTACCATATTTTCCATGTTATGATTATCATACTATATCATGTCTCATTGTTCATTGTTATGAATCCTACTATTGATATCCCCGTTGATATTACTATTGTATAACATGTATTATTATCTACATATTATTCAATGCTTATTCTCTTACTAGGCTTTATATCTCACCCCTTTCTTATGTATGTCCCTAGGTTAACCCGTTATGTTTTAAAAGCTATAGAATTTTAGAATCATGTTAAGGAAGTTTTTAATAAGGTTGTTGTATCCCATGTTCAAGATGTTATGATATGTACCTAATTACCTAATAAAATATACTTATCAATCTTCTAGGCTATATTAAGTGTACTTTTATTTAATAAATAAATAATTAATGTGTAATAAATAATTGAGTTTTTATAGTTGGTACCAAAGGAAAAGTTTAGTTATTTTTTTGGGATTAGGATTAGAGAAATTTAGTGAAAGCCATAGGGATAATACTAAGTATAAGAAAACATCCCTAAATTTTGGTAAATATAGAGTAAGTGATTTATGAAGTAAATACATCCCTGTATGGACACTACAAGTGGACGTGGTTCTGACACAGATGTACCTAGGGGTAACAACTCTGACAAGGTGTGTTAGGTCTGACTTGGTGTAACAAAGTAGATGATAATGGGACTTACTTTGAACCTGTTTTGACACTACTGAGGTATATGATTTGTTAAATTCATAATCTCATTATGAACCATTATTAAGGGGAAAAAATTCCCATAAAAATATATGTTAGGAAATAGATCATGGGTAACTATATTGATGCATATAAATTCATAAGTTATGAAATAAATGTAATTTATAAGTTATCCATTTAATGTCATCAGATTCCACTTTATGTGTTTAATAATTTAAAATAATTATCCCTAATTTTACTTTTATTCTAGAAAATGACTGTAAATAGGAGGAATCAGGTAAACAATAAATATGAAGAGAAATTTTATGACTGACCCAACAAGATTACCAACCCAATGTGAGTAGGAATCATGAAATTTATGACGATAATATCTCAACTAAATTAGGTTATTAATAGAAACCTAGATTATGAGGAGTATCCAAATCCCCCTAATAAAGAACAATCTGTAATTGATTCCTTTATGAGAGAAAGGCCTCAAAATTTTAATAGATCATATGATCCCTTAATCACGGAACAATGGATAAAATACATTGAGAAAGTATTTTCCATCCTTAAATGTTTTGGACAAGAGAAGATTCTACTGGCTGTTTATAGTATGGAGGGAGAAGCTGATCAATGGTGAACATTGATCAAGAATATGAAGCCTAAGGAAGAGATCAAAGTGATGAAGTGGAAATAATTTTGGAAAATGTTTTTCGATAAATATTTTCCTCACACTCTTTGTCTTAAAATGGAAATATATTTCCTTTTACTCAAGAAAAAAGGTGATGAATCTATTAGTTCATATGAGGAAAACTTCACATGAAATTCCTGATACACCTCCAAATTTTTTATTACCCTTGAATGCAAGGTTGAATACTTTTTTAGTGGAATAAAACCTATTATAAAAGAATCCATGGTGATACAAGACTTTGATAATTATGAGGAAATTGTTTGATGTCTCTCAAAGTCAAAATGGAGACTAGAGATTCTCAGGGGTATCAAAGGGATAAGATGTGGAAATTGGAGTTTAATTTTAAGAGTTCAATAAATAAATTTAATGCTGACACGAAATTTCACCATCCAACTTTTCATAGGTGTAGAAAGAATCACCCTGGAAATTGATTAAGGGGGATGAGGAGATGATTTAGGTGTGGGTAGTAAGGACACCTAGATAATGATCACTAATAGAACAAACCCACTAATGTGATGGAGGAAAGGAATTCTCTTATCAACCCTCATCATATTATTCATTACTTAAATTTCAAGGAACCATGTAACTTTTCAAATTAATTCACTAAGCTGAGGGTTTTTAGAGACAAAAAAAACTCTAAGGTATTAAGTTATAGCTTTTTTACATCACAACTATTGAGGTGGATCCCAAAAATGATGTGGTGATAGGTACGCTAGTTATTTATTCTGTGATAGTGAATGTAATTTTTTATTCTGGTTCTATTCATTCCTTTATATCATAAAAGTTTAGTATAACTATTAAAACACCACAAAAAATCATGGAACTATAGAGGTTAGTGAAAATAAAAAATGGGAAAAATTATTGCATCCCAAGTATATAAATTCCCCCCTCTTATAATTTGTGGGACTAAATTCCTAGAGAACCTTTTCATACCCCCTTTTTTGTAATTTGGTGCAATTCTAGGCATGGATTGGCTTTCCCTATACAGACCCAACATAAATTTCTGTGAGAAGTAAATCGATCTTCATATTGAGAATATACCCTCAATTATGTACAAGTGTAAGGAGGAGGATGAATATTATTTAACACCAACATATTAAGCATGGATATTATTTCCCTATGAAAAAGTGTATCTTGTTAAAATGATTGAGTCTAAGTAAAGAACTATCCTCGAAGACATGCCTATTGTGAGGGAATATAATGATATGTTTTCCAAGGAATTGCTTGGTCTTCCTCCTAGACGAGAGGTTGAATTTTCCATCAATCTTATACCTGGGGTGTTACCATTATCTAAGAATCCATATATAATGTCTATTGTGGAACTTGAGGAGCTAAAGAAACAACTATAGGATAATCTGGATAAAGGGTTCATACACCCAAGTGCTTCACCATAGAGGAACTATTCATCTTCACCAAGAGGAAGGATTGATCAGTGTGCCTTTTCATTGATTATCATAAGCTTAACAAGCTCATGAAAAATAACAAGTATCCTTTTCCATGGATTTATGACTTGTTAGATCAGCTATTTGGAGCACAATACTTCTCCAAGGTGGATTTGTGGTTAGGATATTACCAAGTTAGGGTGAAGAAAGAGGACATCCCCAATAATAATTTTCATATAAGGTGAAAATACTATGAGTTCATAGGTATTATTTTAAGAATCACTGATTATCAAATAATATTTATGAAATTGGTGAATATAGTCTTTAGAGATTACCTAGATAAATTTTTGGTAGTCTTTATATATGATATTAAAATGTTCTCCAAAAGAAAGGAGCAGCATGAGGAGAATCTAAGCACTATGATAAAGATATTATGAAAGGAGAAGCTTTATGTAAAGTATATAAAATGTGATTTATGGTTAAAGTAAGTATCATTCATGGGGAATATCATCACAAGCCATGGGATATCTGTGGACCCTTTAAAGATAGAAGCAATTGAAGGATGGATGAGGTGAAAATCTATGACAAATATCCACCGTTTCCTTGGATTAATTGGGTATTATCATTGATTTGTGAGAAATTTACCATGATTATTGAACCCTATAACCAAGATAACTCAGAAGAGAGTAAAGTTTGATGAGAATTATGAGTGTGAAGAGAGATTCAAGGAATTAAAAAGGAGGCTTATCACTACCCCTGTGCTCACACTACCCATAAGTGGTGAACTTTTTATAGTGTTTAGCGATGCTTTGAAGAAGGGATTGGGATGCATGTTAATGAAAAATGACAAAGTCATAACCTATGATTCAAGGTAATTGAAATTTCATGAACAAAAGTACCCAACTCATGATATGGAGTTGGTTTCATTGCTCTTCACTTTGAAAACATGGAGACATTATCTATTTGGGGAGAAGTGTAAAATATACATGAATCATAAAATTCTCAAATATATATTCACATAGAAAGAGATGAATATGTTCCAAATAATATGGTTAAATATAATCAAGGACTATTAATGCTCAATCCACTACCATCTTGGTAAAGTGAATAAAGTGAAGGATGCTATAAGTAGAAAATATCCAACAATTCTATCATTGATTATAATTGAGAAGGATCCGATCTTCTTAGATTTGAAAAGGATGGACATGGGAGTAATAAAGGAAGGAACATCAACAATCCTTTTAAAAATGATTTCTCAACTATCCATTTTGGAGAAGATAAAGGATTCTAAAAAATATGATGTGGGAATTCAGAAGAAAGTGGAAACTATAAGAAAATAAAAATCCATGGATTTTAGTGTTAATGAAGAAAGAGTTATGATATTTTGGTCATGAATATATATACCGTCAAATCATGAGCTAAATAAGTAGTTGTTTTATGATGCACATAGATAAACATTCCCCATCCTTCCCAGAATCACAATTATGTATCAAGATCTCCAAAAGCACTATTGGTGGGAAAATATGAAGAATGAGATCGTAGAATATACATCATGACATCCTATATTTCTGCAAGTGAAGGATAAAAGGAAAAAATATAATGGGATTATACAATCATTAACCATACCTACATTGAAATGGGAAAAAATAACCATGGACTTTGTCACCAGAATTCTGAAGAAATCTAGTTGAAACAATGCTATCTGGGTTGTGGTGGATCATCATATAAATACTACACTTAATTATGATTTGAGAGGATTTATCACTAGATCAACTTGCACAGATATACATATGATAGGTGGTAAGGATGCATGAAGTACTAATATCAATTGTATCCAATCAAGATTTGAGATTCCCATCCAAGTTATAGAAAATTCTCCAACATGCTCTAAACACTGAGCTGAACTTCAGTACAACCTATCATCCTCAAACTGATGGCCAATATGAGCTGACTATTCAGACATTAGCATGTTCTATGGACTTAAAAGGAGGATGAGACCAACATCTACCTCTAGTTGAGTTATTTTACAACAATAGTTTCCACTCAAGAATCCAAATGGACCTCTTTGAATCCCTTTATGGGAATAGGTGAAGAACACCTGCATGTTGGGATGGTGTTGGTGACAAAAACTTCTAGGTTCTGAAATGGTTGAGGAAATGGTAGAAAAGATCAAGACCATTCAGTAGCACATCAAGGCTTATTAGATTTGATAAAAGAGCTATGATGACAATCATCGACGAGACCTAGAGTTTGATGTTGGAGACATGGTATTCCTACATATATCTCCATGTAATAAAGTGATGAGATTTTGGAATAAGGGAAAGATTATTCCAAGATACATCATCCCCTTTGAGATTCTTGATCTTATCAGAGCGGTGGCCTATCGACTAACACTCCCACCGAACCTATATCAAGTACATGATGTATTACATGTATCCCTATTGAGTAAGTAAATACTATACCCCTCAAATTTATTCAATCTAAAGGTGGTACCATTGAAGAATGACATTTTATATGAAGATAATCTGGTGAAGATCTTATATCATAGATAAAAAGTTCTACAAAATATGACAATTCCCCTTGTTATAGTGTTCTGGAGGAACCACATGTTTGAAGAAGTGATGTGGGAACCATAGGAAGTGATGAAATAGAGTTATCCAAATATTTTTAGTGTTGGGAATGAAAATTTTGAGGGTAAAATTTCTTTAGGCTAGAATATTGTAACGACCCAAACTGTTATAAATAAAATTCCCCTTTTGATTTAATTAAATATCTTGTTATATAATATGTTTATAGAAAACACATGAAATTATTTTGTTTTATTAAATACAATTGGATTTAAAAGACTATTAAGTATCATTACCATTGATAATATAACTATTTAATAGTGATCACATGATTAGTATAAATATATGGTTTTACCAAATATAATTGACAAAAATAAAGGAAGTGATGACCTCAACCAGTAGGATCGTACCCTATGAAGTCCATTTATCATAAATTATGAGGGAGATAAAATCATTGGGGATTTACCACAACCAATCCCAATCTAAGATCAAAAAAATTAATCATGAGAGAAACCATTTATGAGAGAAGTTCAAGTTCATCAAGATCACAACCCAAACCATGTTCACCGAACCACACCATGAAAGTCCCACCATCAAACACCTTAACATCATTGAGTTTGATGGTATATTAAAGGGATATGTATCAAGAACCTATCATTATGAGTATATAAATTATTTTATTTATAATTATGAATATATTTTCATCTTATTATGGTTACTTTATAAATATTTTTTATTTCGATATAATAAAATACAAATAATATTTTTGGGTAATATTCAAATTCAATTAAGAAATTTATTTTGAATAATTAATTTATTTTTTAAATAAATACAATTTTAATAAAATATTACTATTAAATAATTTTTATTAAATATAAATGATCATATAATTTTTGTTAAGTCAAATGTAATTTTTATAAGGGTTCGAAAACTGTTATTGTTAAAAAACCTAGAATTTATTACTAAATGTAAATTTTATTTTAGAAGTTAAAATTAAAATATTTAGAAAATTATTTAGATAAAATGAATATTTTTTTTGATTCATAATGTTGAAATTATCTAACAATGAATTTTTTATAATTTTTTGAGACAGTCAAATTTTCGGGTAAAAATTAAATACTGTATAAATATACATTGTGTATTATGACATCATAATGACCCAAAAGTGATGTAATAAATTCTATAAAATGTATTAAAATCCAAATATATGTTTTAACTTTAAAATAATGTAATTTTAAGTTTATTTTATTAATTTTATAAAGCCACTATGAATCCTCCAAAACCATTAATATATTTTAAGGTTTTAAATCATTTATTTAAGAGTGTGACTCACCGAAACATAAGAAAGGGAATTATTTATTAATTTTGGCCCTTTAAATTATAAAATAATGAGAAATAATCCCTTTTGAAATAACCCATTGGAAAAACTATGGGTTGGTTTGTGGTTTTGATTATTTTATATTGTAGAGTCCAAAACCTAAAAAATAAAGAAATCCCCCTCATTTCCTATATAAACCCTCCAAATCTACCAATTATATTCACTAAAACTACTTGGAGCATGTATATACTCTTCCCTAAACTCTCTATAGTCACCCCAAGGAACCTCAATATCTCAATAATCTCTTACCAATCATTTTGAGTCACACACTCATGTAAGGGATCTCCCACTCTCTTTTTTTATTCAAGCACCAATTTTTTATTATGCTTCTTAAATTCCTTTCGTTCATGTTGGGATATGTTTTTCCATATCCAAATTACTGTAAATTTTATTTATAAATATTTATACACCCATTTCAACCTCGTTAAGTCCTCTCATGAACCCTTATGTACACCTGTTACCATGCTGAAATTTAGTTGGGATTTCTCTCCTCTCATTTCCATTCAAGCACTTTTTTTATGTTATGCATCCTAAATTATATTTGATTATGTTGGGATATATTCTTCCATATTCCCCTTACTATCCATTTAATTATAATATACCCCTTTCACTCTCATTAATCCTTCCATGAATCTTTACGTATACCCATTACCATGTTGAAATATAGTTAGGATTCTTTTCTTTATTCAGGTTTCTTCATTAATTCATTCTTTATATGTCTAATTTATAATGTTGGGATATATTTTTACATGTACCTATTAATTAACATTTAATTTATATGTGATAATATACCTTATTATCTCTTATAAACCCAAATGTATAAATCTTTAAGTGATGCCGTTATGCTGTCGGAATTTCACCACAATTTTCTATGCCAAAACAACTGTGTAGTGAATACCATACCCATTTCATATTAAGGTTGTTCACAATTATGCACATATACTTTTTGATTGGGGATTTAAATATACTTATTACACATTACTTGATCGTTGAATGAATTATTATGATGAATGAATTCATGTTTTATGATCCATGTGGCACACTTAAGCATGATAATGAAATGAAAGTGACTGGTGAACCTATAATTATATAGTGTTCCAATGCATTGGGTAATGTTTAGTATCATGATACATCATATATGGACAAGTAGTAAACATGATTTCTTTATAGGGATTTTCCACCATGATGTATTGGGGGATTTTCCTTTACCTATGTTTATGATACAATGTTTAAAGTTGTTGCCAAATTTTCTATGTTATGATTATCATGCTATATCATGTATCATTGTTCATGTTTATGATTCATACTCTTATTATACCCTATTTATATTCTTATTGTCTAACTTGTATTATTATACTCATGTTATTCCATGTTTATTACCTTATTAGACTTTATATCTCACCTATTTCTTAGGTATGTCCCTAGGCTATCCCTTGTAGTTTTAAAATCCATGGAATTTTAGAATCATGTTAAGGATGTTTTTAATAATGTTATTGTATCCCATGTTCAAGATGTTATGCTACGTACCTAATTCCAAAAGACACTAGGCTTATCAATCTTATGTGTTGTATTAAGTTTAATTTTATGCAATAAATAAATAATTAATGTGTAATAAATAACTGGGTTTTTATAATTCTTCCTCATGTTGAATATCTAATAGACTCAAAAAAATACCAAACCCAAGTACCTTAAGTAGGTTCTCAAGGAGATGACATTCAAGAGATAAAATCCTCAATCATTCTCTTTTAATTTCTTTTCTTATACCATAATCACCTCCCCTATCCAAAGCAGTATGATAAATCCAGAATCATATATATACTGGAATTCTAATTTTTAAATGGAATATTTATCATAAAATCTCTTCTATTCTCCTTTTATTATAAAAATTAAAACATCATCTGTGATATGTTGGTTTATAGACTTCGTGGATGATGAGTTTTCAATTTCCATTAATACCTTAAAGGATGGTCATAAAACAATTATTATGGTTAAAACATATTTTAATATGTATATTATAATTTTTTCCATGTTCTTTAACTAATATATAGACATAATATTAAATAAAATAAAACTAGTTTATGATGATCATAAAAACCACCAAAATAAACTAAAAAATTTTCATTAAAATTTTATCAAATGAATCATCCTCACATTAGAAAAACAAATGGTATATGAGACAATTTAGACTTATAGAATTGCATTAATTCCATATAATTTTACATCTGAAGTACTATTACCATTTGATAAGAACTTCCATAATTTTATACAAGCGACCCGAACTTGAAACAATTAAACCAACTCACTAAGAACGACAAAATTGAACTATATAACTATTTGAAATGGTCATAAATAAACTTAATAAAATTATAATAAATAAAATAAATATATAATAGGTTATTAATTAAGTAATTAATTAATCTAATTTTATTATATTGGATGTTAATTGGAAGTGCAAAACACATTCGAACATAAGGTAAGGGATCCTTTCAAACCTACATATTTCCTTTATACTACATTCTCTCTCTATCTACCTAAATATATCAATTAATTATTCTTATTTAATTATTCTATATTATATATATATTTCTCACACACATATACAATGTTTATTTAATCTTTATTTTATGGGCGTATATATGTATTAAAGGTCATATTCTTGATTTCTTTCAAAAAGTAGATTAAAGGGAACTTCTCTATTTTTTGCCTCTTTTAAAGTACCACTCAATGAAATGTTTTAAAACTTAAATTATTTATAAAAAAATCCTTCTTATTTAAAAACCACTTTTATTTCAATCCTAGTTATATGTAAATTATTATTCTCTTACCTCCTTTTAAAGACTCTTTACCTTTTTCCTTAAAACCCTTTTTAAGTGGTACATTTCCAAAGTAACCAAACCACTCTTTCCTCACGATTAAACTTCATTTGGACATAATTTATCATAATATATACCTATTTTTACTTTATAACTTCCAATAATTATTTAATCCCTTCTTTCATGTAAACCATTAAGATACTCCCTTTGGTTATTCCTTATGACATGATTATAATGCCCATTTCATTCCATGGGCAACTATTATGTTTATTCCTTATGTTTGAGTCTTTATGTGGCTCACATATTCATGAACATTTTATTATGGGTGCACCCATATAGTTCCCCAATGAATTGGGTAATGTTTAGTCTTATAAGACACCTTGTATGGGATTAGGGAGTAAACCTAATCCATTATGGGATTTTTCCACCACGTGATACCATCTTGGAAGTTAGCATTGAATCATGTTTATGCCTTGTTATGTGTTTCTTCCACATTACATAATTACCATGATCATATGATTATATAATCTATATGTTATTATTCCACATGTTTATTCATGATCCATGCCATTTTATGTTATCATGTTATACCTTCCAACTCATGTGCTATGCTTTATTACCATTTTTATTCCATTATTGGGATTTTTAGTCCATACATTTTATCTATGTATTCCCCAAGTTGTCCTATGCAGATGTAGGAGATCAAAGTAAGTTACAATCTCATTATGTAAGATTAATAAAGATATGTTTTATTCTAGCACCATGTTTTCAATTTAGTTTACCTAATATTCCAATAACACTATAATGTATGAATACTTGGTTTGTATTTGATGGATAATTATGTTTAAAATCATGTAATAATATATGTAAAGGGATAGGGTCAATATAGTGATACTTAATATAAATAAAGAAAAGGTGATTTTTATTTATTATTTAACTCATGAAAGCATAAAACATTAATCTAGTTCTCTAAACCTCAGATTCAGAGTTCCATGTTAGAAAACCAGAACCATACATCATAACAATAATTCCTAGACCCCTAATCCAATTCATAATCATACATTTTAAAAATAGTTCATAGAGCATCAATCCAACACATACTCATAATTTTAAATAATAGTGCCTAGAGCATCATTTCAGAACTTTAAGCCATGATTAAAGAGCATCAGTCCACAATCTATTTCTATATGGTATACCAGCAAACCTAAATACTCAATTAGGAACTTAAAACATAAATTATACTACTAATGTCTAAAGCCTAAATCTAATACCTAATTCATATGGTATACTTCTTATGATTGGAGAATCTATCCGACACCTGACCCATACAATTTAATATCTGTTCCTAGATCATTAGCCCGACACCCAAAACATTTCATCTTTTCTCAAAACACTAATGGTAAATATCATGAACTTACAAATAATTTAAAAACCACAAAAAATGTAACACCCAAATATTTCATAGTATGTTATCTCTTCAAAGTAATTCAATAACTTGTGCTACATGCAACACCAAGTTCTAGCGCACCACGACTGACCAAACTAGCCGTTCAAAAAGCGGTTATGAATAGTATTAACTAAATTTTGAATTTTATATGTTCCATATAATTTTAGAATCTATATTTTATGTTTATTAGACATAATATAAGAATAAATTCATTTTTTTCAGATAAAAGAAGTATTTTTCAAAAAATGAAATTTTACCGCCTTTTAATGGAAAACCCTTTTTGAAACCAATATTTGACAATTTTATATATTCAATTTAATGAAATTAAATTCTTATTTATAAGTGGGATATGAAATTTTAGTTTGGATAAGTTTTTGGTACTTTTCTGATAACTTTCATATTTTGATGAATAGTGAAAAATACTAAATTTTAATTGAAAACAACTTTTTTAATAGAAATAATTTATACTTTTAAATTATTCATTTTAATGGTTTGTAAGTATAATTATATTATATTTTTATCATTTAATACAATTTAGGTCATTATAAGTAATTTCACATTTAAATTTTACATAAACACATGTCAATCTTTTGATAGTTTTTACTTTTTAAAAATCCATTTTTTGTTTTTGACAACAAGAATTAATTTTAAACTAATTAATGGAACTTATATGTTTTGAATTTGTAAAATAGAATTAATTTTTGAATTATTAATATCAAAATTATCTTAGGGTGAATTTTTGGTATTTTTCTAAAAACTTTCATTTTTTGATGAATAGTGAAAAACACTGTTATTGTTTAAAAATGTCTTTTTATTTAAATAATTATTTAGTTTATTTAAAATTATTTTAATTAAAAATAGATATATAATACCTATATAAGTTAAATGTACTTCATTGGAGTCATTTTATAATAAAATTAGATGTATAAAATTTTATTGAACTTTTTAATGTCTTTTACCCACCTTCTAGGCACATTTGCAAATTTGCATAAAATATAATTTTACCACTTTTGTGAATTTAATTTAAAAAATACAAGAAAAATAGTTGATATCAGTAAGTAAAATCCAGTTCAATAAGATGAAAATAATTTTTGGTGAATAGTTACTTTTGACTTATTTACCATGGTTAAAAGTAAATAGGGTAATTAAAGGTCAAAATGATATTATAATTACCCTAACACATGTATTAATTCTATTTTATAAGTGTATTTAGAAAAAAACCAATATTAGGAATAAAATATGATCCTTTTGGTCTTCTTGGATTAGATTAGTACATTTACTATTATTTTATTTAAAGAAGAGTTAAAAGTGTTAAATTCAAAGTTTAATAACTAAACTATTTTTAATATAGGGTTATACATAAGATAAATTAGAATATAAATATTCATTAGAAATATTAAAATATTTCCTACATCATGGTATTTTATTTATAATTTTTAGACATTAAATAATTAAATTTATTTATGACAGAATGATGATGCAGTAATTACCTTATTAAAGAAAGATTAAAATAATTGATATTATAAATATAAAAATAAATGTAAATTGAGGATTTTTATGACATAAATTTTTTTTTATATATTAATATGACATGTTATGGTTTATTAAATGAATTTTTTTTGAAGTAATCATGTTGTTATGACTTTCAAAAAAACCAAATACTAAATAGTGTCAAAATTGACATAAATGAGTTCTTAAAACAAATACTATATTATTAAATAAAATAATATTTCTAAAAATTTAAAGTTAGACCAAAGGACTTATATAATGATAAATATAACATTAATGAACCACTTGGGGTTATATTTTCTTTTTATAGTAAGTTTATTAACCATTTATTATAATAATACAAGAGGACATAGTAAAAGTTAAACTATTTAACTAAGAGTTAAATCTAAAATATAGGGTTAATATTGTGTCCTAAACTTGTATAAAACATATTGGTTGAGAGTATTTAGACTCCTCCCAACATTATCTTCAAAATAAATCAATTTTGATCCATTAGAAACCGAAGATTATTTTATAATAAAATAATATTTCAAACGTTTTCTAAAGTGACACTCACCTCTCTTATAAAAGGGTATTTCCCCTTCTCTAAAAATCACACCTCCAAAGCCATTTGTATTGGCTAAACCCTACCCAAATATCCTCAAAAATTCCCTCAATTAAACCTATAGGCCTTAACTTGATCATAAAGACAACCTAAGGAGTCCTTTTGTTCAAATTAAAAGGAAACACCCAAAGAAGAGGTAATTATTTTATCACCTCTTTCAAAGTTCTTTTCTTCTTCCACTTTCTATTTATTTGTTATTTCCATACCAAAATAATAAATCAAGTATATTATACATACTTTGATGTTATTATAAATATGGTACAACCATATTTCTTATTCTATCCATCATATGAATGATAATGTCACCATGCGTGCGTATGTACGACTTACCGTCTCCACGCCGTGGTGTAATTTATTATTCAACACTATATTATTTGGATGGATATAATTATGAGTAATATGTATATAAATAATGAAAATAAAATTATTATTTCTCTATACAATTAATATACCATCCAATTCTACACCTTTTAATCATTAAGAAAATGATATCGTCGCTTGTGTGTATGTATGACTTTCCGTCTCCACGATGCGATGCGATTCATTTCCACATTCACCATTCAACGATAATTATAAAAATATATATAATTAATAAGTATATAATATATGAAATAATAACACTACTGAATATATATATATATATATATATATGTATGTATGTACTTACATATATCTTATTCACTTACTTCTGTTCAAAACGATATGAAAACGGAAACAACGTTTATGCGTACGTACGACCTACCGTCTCCATAAACAATGTTTTCCATTTAATATATCTATCTATTATACATATTTATATTCTAAATATATATGATATATAAATAATTTTTTATACTATTTAAGTATTTAAATCATGATCTAAATGATACGATCAATAATAACAAGTTAAAACACGTACGATAAAGAAAGCGATTATTACCCAAAATGTTAATTTAACATGGAAATAATTATTAAATGGGTAGTATAAAGTAATAAATGAATAATGTATGATATAATAAACATGAATATGGTTCTGGTATAATTTAATAACATAATATGGTCATTATACAAGAGGTTAAACGTACCCTCGACCAAAGGAAAGTGCAAGGTAAGGGTTAATTCTTCAATCTCATTATTATCTGAGATTGTTTATGTGTAAGTATTTTATGGGACATATTTATTATCCATGTCCATGTTTCATAAAATAAATTTAAAAATTATTCTTTTAAGGTACTCTTTAACTAAAACAATATTTTAAATGTTTTAAATATTTATTCTTCCAAATCTTTCTCATTAATGTACATGTTTTCGAAATGGGTTTACAGATTTATTTATATGGACCTGATTGTTTTAAAATGTTAATTCATTTCAAAAGTTTCAAAGTGTTATGGGATAATTTGATTAAAAAATATCTTTTAAATTAATTCATTTATAAATTTGTGACTTTTAAATGATTTCACAAAAAGGGATATTTCTCTCAAAAAGTTTTATTGATCATTTTCAACTATGTCAACATCCTTTACTGGATATTATTATTGATTAAGGTTGATTTATTATAATACAATATTCCATACTGTATTGAATGAGTTATGATTTGTTTGAATGTGGATGTTCTATTTTTATACCCTTCATGGTTTATAGTTGAAGTATTGACATTTCGTATGCTAGTTTTAATACGAATGTTTATGTTATGTTTCAAAATTTTCATATGAGTAATGCAGTAGACTTAGTAAGTGACGGGTGGATCCCTCTATAGCTCCTTGATGCATCAGTAGGTCTCATGAGACAAATTAGTATCTTGGAATAAGGCCTTGACAAAAAATTTATTTGTAGTCTTGGCATGAGGCCTTGACTATGTGGTAATGATGTCCAACGTTAGGTATTCCTTCATTATGAAATTAATTACTAAAGGTGATTATTGAACTATTAGAATATCCATGTGCATGTTTATATGGTAATGTTTGATTTATTTTCTCCATATTATGTTCAAGTTTATGTTTAAAAGGATGTTGTTTTTATTACACATCTTGCCTTAAAAGTTTAAAGCTTCCGCTAAATTATTTACCCTTACTGAGCATCTAATCTCACTCCCTTTATTATGTTTTGTTTTCCAAGGATTACAAGAAGTTTATTATGTTTTATATGCAGGGTTAGGCTAGGGGAATAATGAAATTATAAATGGATTATTTATTTTGTGTTTTATGTTTAAATGTGTAATGTAACTTTCATGTATTAAATCTATTTTCCAAGACTGCTAAATTGATCGGTCCTTTGGGACTTGATTCCTTGTAATCATGCCAATATATTAAAATAATGCACCGACTTTGGATAATTGGGGAGAGGGTGTTACAAAAAACCCTTTTTAAACCATTATTATTTACCAAGATCCCAATGGGACTTCCAAATCCAAAACATGTATCCGATTTCCAAGCCCTTTTTATACAATAAAACTTCATTCCAACACTCAGTGGGAAAATGATAGATCTTACACATCTATTTAAAACATTTCAAAACCACACTTAAAACATGATCTTCCTCTTTAACAACCAAAACAAGGCCAACACCTTTATTCCCATTAAAACCATTAAAATAATCATTAATATATTTTCACCAAAGGGGGATCTTTACACCCATTTCAGATCAACATTTTAAATTCATTAAGAAACACCCTTTTAAAATAATTCGGAGGTAAACACCTCAATTTTTAAAAAAATCCACTTAAAAACATTGCTTTCAACAATTTAAACCTAAAAATAAATCAAAACCTAACACACATGGTTAAGACCATTTAAAGGCCTTATATTCATTTCAAAAGGTCTTAAAACATAATTTTTTTTCAATTAATCAATTCAAAATATTATAAAACATTTATCCCAAATTGTACCAAGCAGTAATTAACCATTAAATAATGTTAATCAATGAGCTTAATTGGGTTAAGCTTGTAAGACACTCACTTTACCCTTTTGAAACCACTCTTAACCATTTCCATAAAAAGGTGCACCCCATGGATGGTCATAAGATTGGTCTTATAAACACCAATAGATCTAAATGGATTCATGGAAAGCCTAAGGTATAAATTTAAATCCCAAAAAACAATTACTTAAACCAAGTAAACAAACACAACACACATGGTATTCAAGGAACATACCATATACACATGTAAATGAAATTAAAAAGACTATGGGTAAAGCTGTTAGAACACCTACCTCATTAAGGAAGCTTTCCATAACATTTCCAAAGAATGATGTCCTTTCCAAGTCCATTTCAAAATCCTCAACATAAAAACAATATCATATCAACCACCAAATAACTAACCTCATGTTAAGAACGTATAATTAATTAATTATAACAATTATAATTAATTAATGAATTAAACCTCAACTGGTCCTAATGATAAAAAAATCACCAGGTAATCTACTCTTACTAAAACTCTGAACAATTTCTATGAGTGGTCTATAATGGATTCCCAAAACAATTCCATAGAAAATACCTAAGATGTGATACCATTCCAATAATTAAAAAAAATAATTCATGAAGGAAAAATTAATTTAATTAACCATGAATGTATACCTAAATGAAGTTCCATACAAATATGTACATAATTCATCTCGGGATCTACTCTGTTCAATACAACCAAAAGTCCCTTGGTAAAAGTATGATTCCACTATTCTCTACTGTAATCGTCAATAAAACCTACACCAGTGACCTCCAAAATTTGAGAGGAGGAAGAAGGAAGGGAAATGAAGTTATATAAGGATAATAACTCACATAAAATTCTTAATAATATCCATGAAAAAAACCCAAATTTAGGGTTGGAGAAGGAGTAATTGGTTAGTATCACCCCTGTTCTACATACGCCTAATGGTGAAGGATTAAGAGTGAGTGGCTAAACAAATAGAGGGGAAATTTTGGTCATTTCCCACTTTAAATGATATTTTGAGTAGATGGATGGTTAGGAAAACTATGTTCCAACCATGAAACCCCTATGAACCAACACTATCACTACATGAACGTCTTTACCACATGGTTTTCTAACCGTTCTACAACCATGAAACACCTCCCCAGACCCCTATGTAGAAAGGTGCATGATTTGTATGAATCTATGTATATACTGTGCACCTTTTCTCCATCCCTCCAACACATTGAACAGTTTCTCCTTTAGATAAAATAGTTTACCCTAAACTATACTCTAACCATGAAACTTAATTGTGCTTATTAAAAAATGAACTAAAACACCTTGAGCATCAAGGTGTAGCTCAATTTCTTCTAATATGTTCATACCAAACCATGAAACCTAGACAGAAAAATACAAAACTCCTAAAACATAACCTAAAGCTCCCAAGGATCACCTAAACACAGGATATACCTTACAAGCCTTATTCCTCATCTACAAACAACACATTGAGGTATGATAACTCTTGGAATCCCATTCCAAGTCTTGATTCAAAATCCAAACTATCTATTAAATGAAAATTAAAACTCCTTCTAGAATTTTCAACTCGTATGAACATGGGATTTTCACCGACAGTCTTGAATGAACCACATTTATGAAATATAGTAGTATTTATCACATTAATAGGGTTCATGAAAGTTATATTAGAATTATATAGATTGTATTATCCTCATTCATAAAAGTTCCCAAGACAACTTCCATGAATGAGGTTCACGTAAGCTGAGACCCATTTATCAAAATGTTTTTTTATTCTAACCCATTTTTATAATTTTTTTTGTAAAAAACAAAGAAATATCCATGGTTATACTCCATTTGATGAAACTCACAAGTTCAAATACTAGATTTGAAAACTTTAAGGCTCTAAAAAAAACCCTGGATGACATGTACAAGCCCCTAAATTTCTTATACTTATTATAATTATAAAATAGAAATAAAAAATGACATCCACACACACACACACATATAGATATTTAATTTAATTTATTATACTCAAAATATATCATTATATAATACAAGTCATACATTCATTTCATGAGTGAAGTATATATCTCTATAAGATCCACTGCTCACACTAAACATATCATCACAACTAATGAATTTATATTATGGTTATTGATTATTGGTTAATCATAGAGAGGTATATTTTTTATTAAAATATCATGCAATAAATGAAATATACATGAATTAATGATACTATGGAAGTTTATATTAATATTAAAATTTTGATACATTATATAACTCTAATATTTAAATCATACAAAATATCTCTTAGATAAAAAACACATAAATTATATCTAGATATAAATACATCTAATATCAAAGGTCTTTACTTTCCTAATATATTTTTACTAAAATAATGATTTTTTAAAATTATCTACTACATTATTATTTGTATCCACTCTAAAAAATCATTAAATTTATCCTATAAATTTTTTTCTCTAATGATATACTACTTTCAAATAATGTGTTTAGTCCTTTTATAAGATTAATATTCTTTAATCTACACAATATCTCAGCTATTATTGTCAGGTCCTGAAGGGAAATGACATATGGTATATGGGGGGTGAATAAACTAGAATAAAAATTTAAAACAAATAGATTAATTATCTTAATTAATTATAAAAGTTAATTATTAGAGTTAATTAGAATAGAAATCAAAGAATCAACACAATGATGTTTTTTATATTAATTCAGTCCAAAGTGGGACTAATATACTCTTATACCTCTCTATTCATTGAGAGATAAATTGTGCACTAATATGATTTTTAATGGGAATCATATTCTGATTACAAACTAATTTTTCTAGTGGAATAATAACCAGACACCTAAATTTTGTATGGGGAGTCACAATCCAATTAAAACCCTTATATTATATACTAGGAGTCATGACCCAAATGGTCCTAAATTTAGAATCTGGGAGACAGATCCTAAATATATACAATTATTTTGTATATAAAAGCATAAATAGAAAATTGAATTCACATGAAAGATAATAAGAAATGTTAAAAACACAAGAAAATAGGAAAAATAGAAGATAAATGAAGAAAGAACATCTACTGGTTCTTTGAGAAAATTATCGAGATGTATCATCAATTTAGTAGTATTTGTGTAAGTTTTCATTCAACCCTTGAGAGATATTCTAGAAGTAGTGATAAATTTTTGAAACATGGATAATGTACAACATTTTATAGTATAAACCTTACCACACTATTTTCATTGTATCACTTGAAAATATGGAACCTCTCATTTAAAAATTATCATATGAGCAGTCAGTTGCTGGTTTAAAGTATAAAGGCTTGATCTATTTTTTTTTTAAAAATAAACCCTACAAAACCAAGATAGGTTAGATACTTAAAAGTTCAAAAATGATAAAACTAAACTATTAGAAATAGAGGTAAATATATTATCATTGCATAAATACCTCTCAACTCACGACTAAAATTTAAAAAAATAAAGAATAATTCAAATCAATTTTAAATCATCAATTAAATAATTTTAAATTTTCTCTATAATAATATCTCAATAAAATATTACATGAAAATATAAATTTTTAATTTGAAATATGAAATTCAAATTCATTCCATTTAAAAACAAGCAATAAATATGAGAAGATATTCAAAACTTAATAACACTACATTAAAAATATTAGAAATAGTTTGAATGAAATTAATACAATAGAATATTAATTTATAAAATATAAAATCTAAGAAACCAAAATAAAATAATAAAAACTATTTTTGAGTTTTAAGTAGTAAGTTTCAAGTATAAAAATAAAACACACTTTGATATACATAAAAACATGTTTAGAATAATGGGAAGTAATTACATAGTTTATAAATAATTAATATGAATTTATAAAGTCATTAGAACAATTTAAACAAAATAAATAAACTTTAATGAAATAAATATACAAAACAAAGAATAAAATAGAGCACAAATTCTTGTATGATTTCACTGAACTACATGGCTAAATTCATGTAGGTGAATTTCACATAAGTTTTTTTCTCTATATAAGTGAATTGAACATGTGGAAGAATCTATGTAATTGAATTAATATACGATAATCACATAAGAAATTCACATAAGATAATTCCTCATGTAGGAGATTCACTATATAAGATAATTATGTATCCGAATTTATCACATAGGTGGTTCACTTAAGGGAATTCCTGAAAGCTGAAAATAGACCGACTTTTCAATATTTATACCTAAAATAGACCTTTTTAAAGGTAGAATCATCTTTTGTTCCTTTTTATTTATATTTATAAAATTTTATTATCTTTTCAAAGAATAAATAATCACCTTATTCATATTTCAGTAACTCAAGTAATCATACAAAAACAGTATCAAAATAGTTCTGAAAAATAGTAGAAAATAGACACTAAATATACAATGAATTCAAATATAATTTCCAACATGATAAATATATATTCAAAATTTTATATCTTATAATATAATTTATATTAATTTATTATATTTCAAAAAAAAATAACTCAATTTATACTTTTTAGCTCAATATATGGTTGAAATACAGAGGGTAACTGAATATGGAAAATTGGCTACGTGGATTTCAAATCAGCTATGTGAATTTCAAATTGTCTATGTGGATTAGGATTTTTCTATGTTGTGTATAGATATTTGTTTATATTTTAATAGTAAAAAAATCTATAAATGATATTTTAAGGTCCCAATGACTTATTTGTCCTAGGAACTCAAAATAAAACTTGTAGAACATGTTATAACCAATCGAAAAAATAAATCTAAAAATATTTTAAGCAATGGATACAATGATATGATCAAGATTAAGAATAATTTAATTAATAAAAAATTCAAAGTATTAATACTCAAAGAGAAATAAAACACATAATACTTTATAATTATTATAACAAAAAAGTGTTTAAAGGAGCCACTCAATATTCTCACCCTTTTTGATAATTACAAAACCAAGTATAATTTCTAAAACATCTCCCTCTTTTTGAAATTATAAAAAAGATAAGGTTTCAATAGAAAATTTATTTATTTAAATAGGATTTAAAGAAAATTCTTAAATATTCATATTTTTAAAAAATATGTTAAGGAGATACTATAAATTTTTTTTTTTAAAACAAGTATCAAGGATCCATAATAAAGTCATCCAATAATAAAACATAGAATTAAATGTAGTGATAAATTTTTTTAAAATTAGATCGATAAAAAATAAATAAAAATATTTTATAAGATACGATTTTGTGAAAACTAAAGGTTTAAATAGTAATTAATCATCATATAGGATGTATTATAGGTTTTAAAATAGTTATATAATAAATTAATATGTATAGAAATTAAATAATAGTAATCTAAAAATTAGATTCTAGATTTTATATATTTCATGTAAATATAAATATTTCAATATATAAACATACTCAAACTTCCCCTAAATTTATAAAAAACATAAAATTATTAAGATTAAAACATTCCAAGAACAAATTTATGTTTTTAAAACTAAGAAAAGTCTAAAGGATTTGTAAAGATATCTGCAAGTTGATTTTTAGAAGGGATATGCTCTAAAATATTATATCCTTTGTTTACGTTATATTTAATAAAATGAAATATAACATTGATATGGTTTTTTATATAATTATATAAATTATTCTTAGAAATTTATATTACAAAAGTATCATCACTATAAATAGATAGTGTATCAAGATAAATACCAAAATCACATAAAATTTTCTTAATACATAAACTTTGAGCACAAAAAATAGTAGCATAAATATACTCAGATTCTATATTAGATAGAGTAATAAATAATTTCTTATTAGAAGACCAATAAATTAAATTTTTTTCAAGAAAATAAAACATACATAATGTGATTTTTCTATCAATTTTACATCCCCCAAAATAAAAGTCAAAATAGGATATCAAATCAAAACAATTATACTTAAGATAAAACAAACCAGAGTTAATAGTTCCTTTAACATATCTAATTATTATTTTCATAGTTTTAATATGAATCTATTTAAGGTTAACTTGATATATTTCACATAAAAAACACTAAAAATTATATCAGTTATAGATGTAGTTAAATAAAGGAGGCTACCTATCATGCCTATATAAAATTCAATATCAATATATTTACCAGATTCATAGAAATCTAATTTATAACTAGTACTGATAAGAGTTTTCATAGATTTATAAGGATCAAGACAAAAAAATTTAAGCAACTCTTTAGTATACTTGGATTGATTAAAAAATATCCCATCTTTCCTTTCATAAATTTTAAGTCCAAGAACAAACTTTAATTATCCCATTAAGCTCATATCAAACTCAGATGACATGAAATTATAAAATTATTACATAACAATTCACTAGTAGAACTGAAAAATATACCATCCACATAAATCTTCATAATTATAATATCATTGGAAATTATTTTAATAAAAATAGTATGATTACCATTACCTTTATTAAAACCATTATTCAATAGAAATAAAGAAATCCTCTCATACCAAGCATGATGTGACCATTTGAGATCATAAAAATATTTAGATAATTTAAAAACATGATTATGATTTTTTTTTTCATTTTCAAAACCAGGGGGTTGAGAAAAATAAACTTCTTCAGTTATAAAAAAATTTAAGAAATAAATTTTAACATCCATTTGATACAATTTAATAACCTGAAATATAAAAAATATAACAATGTTATAATAGCCCCTAACTTTAAAATAGGTGGAAATTAACATTCAAAGTTTATACCTTATTCTTGAGAGTATCCTTGGGAAACAAGTCTAGATTTATTTTTAAAAATCTATTCAGATTCATCCAACTTGTTTCTAAAGATGAATTTAGTTCTGATTTCCTTCTTATCCTTTAGAAATTCAAATAAAGACCAAAAATTATTTCTAAAAAACTGATTAATCTCATATTTTATAACAACACTCTAGTCGGAATCCTTTAAAACATAATTAACAATATTAAAAACATGATTAAAAATAAATGTATAATTTTCACAAAAATTTAAAATAGAATTTTTAGTTTTAATACTTGAATAAATATTACCAATTAAATTGTAAATAAAATGATATTTATGAATCCTCAATGATCTTTGATCAAGTCGATAAGGATGATGATCCCCCTAAAATTATTTATCCAAATCTTGAGGTTTTTCTTCACCAAAATTAAAATATCTAAACTCATCATAAAAAAAATTAGAATTAGAATTTAATTTTACATTATTTTCATCAAAAATAACATGAATAGATTCTTTAATAACTATATTTTTTTATAAACTCTTTAAGATTTACTATTATTAGAATAAAAAATAAAAATACCTTCATCTCTTTTAGTATCAAATTTATATAAATTATACTTTAAATTTAATATAAAAACTTTATAACCAAAAACTATAAAATAACCAAATTTTATATTTTTACCTTTAAATAGTTTATGAAGAGTTTTATTTAACAATAGTCTAACAATAATTCTATTTTAAATATAAAAAACATAAAAAATTACCTCAACCCAAAAATATATAGGAAAATTATATTCACTTAACATAGTTCTCACCATTTATGTAAGAGTTCTATTTTTTCATTCTATATCTCCATTTTGTTTTGGTGTTCTGAGAGCAGAAAAGTTATGAGAATAACCATTATTTTCACAAAAATTTTCAAAATATAAATTATGAAATTAACCACCTTTATCAATACAAATAGAAATAATCATAAAACCTTTTTCATTTTTAACTTCATTACAAAAACAATAAATCCTGATAAAGTATAATTTTTATGAGCAAGAAAATAAACCAATGTAAATCTAATATAACCATCAACAATAACTAAATTATATTTCTTTCCTATAAGTATATAAATTTTATTTGGATTAAATGAATCAATATTTATTGACTGTAAAGGTCTATTATTACTTATATGATTGATTGCTCTGAAAGAAACATTATTTATTTCCCTTTCATACAAGGGTCATAAACATGAAGCTGTTTTTTCTTCAAGGTAGGAAATTGTAGTACATTCCCATGTTTAGAGATATTGTGTAATATTATGAAATTAATATGACCTCATTATCTATTACAAATAGTTCTATCACTTTTTTCATCACTTAAAAACTCAACATGTTGAACTATTAATTCCAAAAAATCAATAATATAAATATGTTATTTTCAATTAGAATAAAACAATAAAAAATTATACTTGAAATAAAAAAACTTATCATTTTTAAATTTAACTTCTATTACATCATCAAATAATTGATATATACTAATCAAATTATGTTTCAAATCTTCAACATATAAAAATTTATAAATAAAAGTATAATTATAAATACAAACTTTACCAAAAACTCTTACATTTCCTTTAGAATTATATCAAAACATAAAAACACATCCATAAAATGTGTTGTAAGTGGTAAAATTTTATGGGTATCTAGTTATATGCCAAGATAATCCATTTTCCATATACCATATTTCATTCTTGAGGCATCTAAGAAATTTTTACTACAAAAATCAATTACTTGAAATTCATTGTACCCAAGGTACTTTGGGTCCAATCAGATTAGTAGTACAATTTTTAGGCACCCATATATAATTTTAAAAATAATTTTATGGTACTCTTGATAACAAAAATTTAGAAATATGAGTTATAGTAAATTCCAAAGACAGTTTGAATCTAATATAGTAACCATTTTTATAGAGAGATTTCATGCCACATTAAAAATATGTAACAATAGAAGTTATTTTTTTTATTTTTAACAAAATTATTTTGATAAATTTGAGATAATATCCTATCATATATAATACCATATTTATTTTTATTTATTTTATTTAAATAAATCATCTTATTGTATTTTTAATTACCTTGAATAATGGAAGACAAAATTTTCTTAAGGCTTTCAACTCCCATTTTCAAATTTTTATTAAAATACTAAATAGATTTAAAATCATCATAAATTTTAGAGTGAGATGTAGAAGTGAAATTTCTTAATTTTTAATTACCATGTAAAAGAAATTTATTTTCAGAAACAAATTTTTCATTATTTTCTTTAATCTTTTTATATAAATCAACAGTTTTGAAAACATCTTTTCTTAGCCTTCCAATTTCTTCATTTAACTCAGAAACATTTATATTTTCTAAATAATAGTTAGAATCAGAACATCCAAAATAAAATATAGAATCACTAACCTTATTCATATATTCCATAAATCATAGATTATAAGACTATTTCTCATTTATAGATTCTTCACTAGAATCTGAATCTTTGGTATAATTCTAACTAGTTGTCAATGCCTTTTTTTCTTTATTTTTTATTTGTTATTGATATTATTTTTGTAAAGTTAGAATTTATTTTACCATTCTTCCTACACTAAAAAAAAGTAACATATGAATCATTATAAATTTTATTAACTTTCTTATCTTCATTTTATTTTTATTTTTGAGGGTTTCGTCTAAATCAGTTCTTGAATCCTTTCCCTTTTTATTTGTTTATAAACTCCAATCACAATATGAGACACATATTATTTTTCACTATCCTATATATTTGAATCATAAGATTTAGTTGAAACCAAATTTACATAATTAAATACTGCACCTTTACTTTTTGTTGTCTCCTATTCAGTTATGTTCTTCAGTTCAAGTTCATACTGAAGTTGTGATCCAATTAATTCATCAAGAGTGTACTCTTTGAAGTTCATTATTTCATAAATGAAGACCTTATTTGCATTAAATTTCTTTGGTAGTTATTTTAAGACTTATTTAACAAGTAATAGGTTCTCTAAAGCTTCAAAAAGTTAATTCATTCCATTAAAAATTCTTTTGAATCAATGGAACATTTAGTTCATTGTTTCTTCTTCACACATCTTAAAGTCTTGGTACTCAATTTGAAGAATTCCAATTTTGGTTTGTATAAATTTTTCTAAGAAAAGGTGAGTAACTTGTATAATATTTAAAATCTCATGAGATATATTATAAAAAGACACATAAATAAACACACTTCTATTAATAAAACATTATAAAATATTTAAAATCTTGTAATTTAAAACATAACTTTAAGCATCATTTTCTATAAGTGTATATGTGTCATATTCTGGAACTGTGTATGATTTTTCCATAATGGACCAGTGTTCCATGATTAACTATTTGAGGTATGCCTCCATTATAGATCTCTTGTATCTATAATCATTTCCATTAAAGTGAGGTGGCTTTTGAGTAATCCAAGCATCTTTTTTATTCATTCCTACCATCTTAAAGATCTTTTTATTATACTATGAGGTCTATGAATAGGTTATAATAATAAAATATAAACAAAATAATCTATATAAGGATTGGATAAATTTAAAAAGTAACAAGCTCTGATATTAATTATTAGGTCCTGAAGGGTAATACCATATAGTCTAGAGGGGGGGGGGGGTGAATAGACCAGATTACATTTTTTAAGAAAATAAATAAATTATATAAATTAATTATGAAAGATAATTATTAGAGTTAATTAGTAGAGGAATAAAATAATAAAAAAAGAACGTTTTTATCATAGTTTAGTCCAAATTGGGAGTACTATACTCTTATACCTATCTACTAGGTGAGGGATACGTTGTGCACTAATATTATTTTTGAAGGAGAATTATAACCCTATTAAAAAATAATTTTTCTAGTAAAAGAATATCCCAAAACATTAATTTTTTACAAATATTCACAACCCAATAACAAACTTGAATTTAGATACTAGGAGTCACAACCTGGATGGTCCTAAATTTAGAATCTAGGGGTAGTAACCCAAAAATAAAAAATACTCTATATAAAATAATAAATGAAAAAGTGAGTGTGCATGAAAGATAGGAATAAGTGTTACAGACACAAGAAACTAGAACAATGTAGAAAATAAGTGAAGAAAGCATAGGTACTAGTTCTTTGAGAAAAGTATCTGGATGTCTCATCAAGGTAGTAATAGTTATAGAAGTTATTATTCATCCCTTGATAGATCATCCAATGTGAGTTAATTTTTTTTTATAACAAGTATAATATAAAAAAATTCATAGTATCAACACCGCCTCACTCTTTACATTGCATCATGTGAAAATATAGAAGCTCTCATTGAAAAATTATCTTATGAGTAGTCAGTCACTGATATATAGTATCAAGTCATGAGCTCCCTTTTTAAAACAAAAAATAAAATCAACATATTCAAGAGAGGTTACCGAATTCAAAATTTAAAAATGATAAACTAAATTACCATAAAGAGAAATAAAGATATTATCATTGAATAAATATTACTCAACTCATGATTGAAATTTAAAATAATTAAGAACAATTCAAACCAATTTTAAATCACCTATTAAATAATTTTAAACCATCTCCATAATAATAGGTAAATGAAATATTATATAAAAATATAAAGTTTGAATTTGAAATATGAAATTCAAATGCATTCTGTTTAAGAACAAGTAGTAAATATGTATAGATATTAAAAACTTAATAAAACTTCATTGTAAATATTAAAAAAAGTTTCAATGAAATTAATATTATCTAATTTTAATTTAGGAACAATAAAATTAAAGAAACCAATATAAAATAACAAAAATTATTTTTGATTTTCAATATGTAAGCTTCAAGCATGAAAACAAATCACACTTTTATCTTCATAAAAACATATTTAAAACAATGGTAAACACTTCACGTAGGTTCTATATAATTAATATAAATTTATAAAGTCATTATTCAAATTTAAACATAATTAATAAACTTTTATAAAATTTATATATTAAAAAAAACATAAAAAAAACATAAAAAAAACATAAAAAAAAACATAATTTCCTATAGTATTTCACTAAACTACATATCCAAATTCACATAGGTGAATTTAACATAAGCATTTTTCCCTAAGTAAGAGAATTGATCACATAGGTGAATTGACACAACCAAATTCAGGTAATCAAATCTTATAGTTGATTCACGTAAGTGAGTTCATCATGTAGGTGATTCACTATGAGAGGGAATTACGTATTTTAATTTATCACTTAAGTAATTTACATAATGGAATTCCTAAAAGTTGAAAACATGTTTAATTTTCAATATTCATAACAAAAACAGACCTTGTTGAAGTCCAAATAAACTTTGGGTCCTTTTTATTTATATTTAAAACAATTAATGATAGAGATAGATAAATAATTTTATATCTTCTAATTAAATTTATATAATCTTCTTATCTTTATAAAAAAACAATCAATCAATTTGGAGTTCTATAGATCATGATATGGTCAAAATATATAGGGTAACCAAGTCTAAAAAATAAGCTATATGGATTTCAAATTGGCTATGTGAATTTCAAATTTTAAATGTGGATTAGGATTTGTATACATGGTGCACAATGTTTTTTCTATATGAAAACAATAAAAAGCATGTTTAAATGACATTTTATAGTCTCAAATGACTTAATTATCCTAGGAACTCCAAATAAAACTTATATGACATGTTATGACCAATAAAAACAATAAATATAAAGATATTTTCACAAATGAATAAAATTACATTATCATGATTAAACATACATTAATTAATAAACAAGTCAAAGTATTAATACTTAAAAATATATAAAACACACAAGACTTTGTCACTATCAAAACGTAAATTGGTTCAAGGATCTACTCACTAGTTATCTTAATATTTCACTCTCAAGTTTGATATTATAAAAACCAACTCTATTCTTGTAATAAACTTATTAATCTAAAAAATTCCTTCATTGTATCATATGCAGTGATATACTCAACTTTCATTATTAAATTATTCATAGTAATATTCTTAAAACTAATCTAATTAATTGTTCCACTATTGAGAAAAAACACAAATAAAAACTAAGATATATAATCATCCTTTTCAATTTTTAATCTAGCATTGAAAGAACCCATTATAACTAGATATTCCTCACCTAAAAAGAAGAAATAAACCTTTATTTATTGTCAAGTACTCAAAGGTATTCTTAAATTCAATTATGTAGTTTTAATTATGATTTTAATAGTAAATACTAGTTATACTCTAAGAATAAGAGACATTTTAATGAGTACACAACATGAAATACATGATAAATCCAATTACATAAGTATAAGGTTTCTCATTTATTATTTCCTATCTATATTAGTATAAGTATATTAAAACTTTATGAGATTTACACCATGAAACACTAGTTAATAAACCTTTATGGATTTCTTCATGAAAATATTTTAAGAACTTTACTAATATAAAAGTTTTGACTCATTCCACAAATCCTATTTGATCTATTTTCATAAATATGCATACCTATCATGTAGGATTATTGTCCCTTAAATGTAATTTAAAATATTTTTACCAACCAATACTTTATATAAATTAAACTCAAAATATTATTTTTTATGAGTTGTTTGTTATATTCATAAAACACTAAAAAAATAATACTCTTACTAGCCTCCTTGTATACAAAAGATCATCATTATTCTTAAATAAACCGAACTATTTGATAGTATCTTTGATATTGATATACTAACTTTGAGAATCTTTTTTCAATTCATAAATATATTATTGAAATTTTCCCAAAATCAATACACTATTTTGATCCTTAAAATAGTTATGTTGTATCAAATATGTATCCTTGAATAGATTTCAATTAGGGAAATTGATTTAAAATTAATATGGAATATTTTTTCAATCATAAAAATCTTCTATCCTTATAAAATTTATCATGGATATCAGTGGGAAGGTTTATTAATAGTTAACACAATGATTTTTTTATAACCTGTAATAACGAAGATATCCTTATTGGAAAGAGCTCCACCACCCATTTGGGATTTCTTTTAGAAAACCTATTTACACCTTATGTGTCTTACCCCTTTCAGTGAATAAAAATAAGTTCCAAAATTGATTTTTGTTTATAAATTCAATCCTAGGTTTAATGTTCTCTAACCAACAATCAAAACCATAAATTTTTATGGCCTATTTATAAGTAACATGTCCATATAATATGAACTTAAATATATTATAATTTACCCCAAGAAATATACCTCTCTCAGGTTTTTAAAGAACACTTCTTAGACTTTAAGGTTATTGTGTTACCTGGTTCGGTTTAGTTTCCATAATCTCTTACAGAACCATCTCATATTATATCTCAAGAACTATTCCCATTTTTTGATCTTGAGCCTCATTAATTTCAAGGTTTCTCCCACCGATTCCTTTAGAAATATGTTAATTATTCATAAATTCATATATTTGATCCATAAACACTTTTTTTCTAATGGACTAGGAAATTAATACCACATCATTTCATTAGAATATCAAATAAATAAGTATTTATCACATTTAAGGACAATTTTATATGAATAAAAATGTTATACATATACTTCACAACCTAAAATTATCTTATAATTTAAGTTGGGATGTTTCCTAGTCTATGTCTCATATATTTTCCTATAAATAACTAAAATAAAACATGGGTGAGTACGAAAGTGTCAATATCAAGATAATAACCCCTAAAATGATATAATAAGGCCATATTAACTCAAAAATTGATCAAACCATATCTATATTAGTATTATTCCTCCTTTAATAAGTACCATAATGTTGTAGAGTACTTTGTTTTAAACTGATTCAACATTCTCTTAAATGGTCAATATATTCTTGACTTCAGTATTCCCGAAACCAATTTGATCAAATTATTTAAATACAGTTTCAAATTTTATTTCTTAATTTATTTTTGAATACCTTGATCATCTAATTTTTGTTCAAAATTATGTTTAATAATAAGAAAATAATCATATCAATTAAAATAATTAATAAAAATTGAAATGTATCTATAACAAACATTAGCATGTATATTCATTGGACCAAATCAATTAGTAAGTATTATGTACTTTAGTTCATTAACATTCTATTAATTTCCATTAAAAGGATCTTTGGTCATCTTTCATAATAAATGCGTTTCACATGAAATAAATTATTTAAAATCAAATGATTCAAATAATTTATCCTTATGAAGTTCTTGGATATATTTCTCATTTATATGACATAGGAAACAATACTAATGATAATTTATGTTAGAATCATTATCCTTAACCTTATTATTTTGAATTTTATAAACAAGATGATCCATATATAGAATATATAAACTATTTATTATAGTTCTGGTGCTATAAAACACATCTTATATATATATATATATAGAATAATGTTTTCTCTTAATCATGAATAAAAATTCTTTCTTATCCAAACAAGAAATAAAAATAAAAATTTTATTTATATTAGACACATAATAACAATTTTATAATTCTAGAACCAATCAATTGGATAGATATAGATCATATGTTTCCACTTCCAATACAGTAACCCTTACTCTAATGCTAACATAGTCCACTTTCCCCTAAACCATTTTTTTTTCTATTTATGAGTGCATGCATATATGTACATACGTGTTATGAAAAAATGGTATTGAATACCCACAATTCAAAATTAGAAAAATATATTTATATATCATTAAATTATTTAGGATCATGATGTTTCTCTTAAAAAAAGAATATTTTCTAAGTAATAACACTAATCTAAGTGGTTTCAAAAATAAATATAGAATAGATCTTTGTAACATGAATTATAAAATTCCATTATAATTTATAAAATAATATATTTATCGAATGAGAATCATGTCTAACATAGGTATTCAATGAAACATTTTGTTGAATATAATCTCACTAAAATGATTACCCCTTAAACCATATCCATTGACAAACCAAGATACATATTTCATAATTAATTAACTTAGATAATATCTTATATTAATCCATATATATTAAGTTTAAAATAATGTTAATTTTTGAACAATATCAGGTATTGTAGGGGTAAACTATAGTGGAAACATAATAGTTGGTATAATAGTTGAGAATTTTAGTAGGTATAATGGAAGAACATTATAGTAGGTATTGTAGTGAAGTACTATAGTAGGTTACTGTAGTGAAGTACTATAATAAGGTATTGTAGTAGAGAACTATAATAGGTACTGTATTAAAGAATTATAATAGGTGTAGGTAATCACTATAAAAATTAATTGTAGTGAAGAACTATTATGGATACTATAGTAGACCACTGTTATGAGATACTATGGTGGAGAATTATTATGGGGTACTATAATGGATCACTATTATGAAAACCATAGTGGGAATATTATAGTAATATGAAAATAAGGACATATCTAAACTCTTTCAGATATAGACTCCCCAAGATGATATCATGGACACCCTAAAGTGGTCATATGAGCAATCCTTCAAGAAATTCAACCAAGTTTATCTTTGGAAAAATCTAAAGTAGACAACTATGACATCCTTATAATATATGGTTTTTGGGACACCCATAAAATTTAAGGAACCTAGGATAATAAATTAATTTTAGGTCTTTCTAGTTATTGGTCCATGAAATAATAAGAATATAAACTATGGTAGGAAAAACTTCAAGAGGGGGGTTATAGAGACCCAAGCCTTTTACACATTATTTCAAGACTTTTAACATAAACATATATTAATTACAACCCAGAGATTATGAGGCCTAGTGTCTTTGGAATACTAGGTTCATAATACTTTAAAGTGAGACTAAAATAAAACATCTTTATTTTATTCTCCATAATGAGCTCCTAAATCCTTTTGATCTTATAAAACTACATGGGATAACATAGGGAATACATAGACAAATGGGGTGAACTAAAAATCCCAATAAGGGAATAAACAGGATAGGGAAACATAACATGTGAGTCAAAGGTATAACATGATATCATAAAAAAGAAGGATCACAGATAATCACATGGGGTCATAACATAAATAACATGGAATCATAATATCATTGAATCATAGGAAACGTGGAAGAAATATATAACATGACAAAAACATGATTCAAGGATAATTTCCTAGATAACATCACATGGTGGAAAAAGTATCATAATGGATTAGGTTTACTCCCTAATCCCATACACGACTAAAGAATTACCTAATGAATTGGAGTGATATTTGGGTTAAACTATAATAAAATGTTTATGATTTATGTGTTACAAATAAATTAAATCATTCATAATTCATAATGTAACACCCCAAGCTTCTATGGTACGTTTCCCTTTGAATAATGTAATAGCGTGTGTTATACGCAACATCGAGTTCTAACACACACCACAACCGATCAAACTAGCCGTTATGAATAGTAATACCTACTTTTTGAAATTATATATATTTTATATTTCAAAATGGACTTCATTTTTGGATTCAGAATATCGAAATTATCCTAAGTTGAATTTTTGGTATTTTTCTGAGAATGTCCAATTTTTATGAATAATGAAAAATACTTAAAAACAACTTTTTTAATCAAAATAATTTATAGTGATAAATTATATTATTTAGTGGTTTTAAAGTATAATTATAATATATTTTTACCATTTTATCCAATGGTGTTCATTATAATTAATTTCACTTTGAAATTGGACATAAACAATTGTCAATCTTTTGATATATATTGTTTCTTAAAAACACGCTATTTGTTGCGACAACAAGAATTAATTATAAAATTAATTAATGCAGTTTTTATGTTTGGAATTTTGTAAAATATACATCATTTATGAATTTGGAATATCAATTATAGCTTAGGGTGAAATT
Source organism: Viscum album (assembly GCA_963277665.1). Lineage (NCBI taxonomy): Eukaryota > Viridiplantae > Streptophyta > Magnoliopsida > Santalales > Viscaceae > Viscum > Viscum album. Next base: position 592,291,851 of record OY728159.1, on the reverse strand, counting down.
TTGGCATTGTTCTGAAAAACTTCAATTTTTGATGAATAGTGAAACTACTAAGTGGTAGTTAAAAAACTGAATTTTTCATAAAACTTAATTTTACCGCTTCTATGTTTGGAATTTCGAAAATTTTAGAGACACGGTTAATATCAAGGAGTAAAATGCGGTTCAATGTGATGAAAATAATTTTTTGGTGAATAGTAACTTTTTACTTTTATTTACCACGGTTAAAAGTAAATAGGGTAATTAAGGGTAAAATTGATATTAATATTACCCTAACACATGTACTAATTCTATTGTACAAGTGTATCTTGACCAAAAACAACCTTAGGAATAAAATATTATCATTTAGGTCCACTTGGATTAGATTAGGACATTTATTATTATTTAATTTAAAGAAGAGTTAAAAGAGTTAAAATCAAAGTTTATTTACTAAACAATTTTTAATATAGGGTTGTACATAAGATAAATTCTATTGTAAATATTCACTAGAAATATAAAAATATTTCCTACATAATGATATTTTATTTATAATTTTTAGACATTAAATAATTTAATTTATTTATGACACAATGATGATGCAGTAATTACCATAATAGTGAAAAATTAAAATAATTTATTTTATAAATACCCAAATAAATATAATTTGAGACTTTTAATGAATTAAACTAATTTTATAGGTTAATATGATTTTTTAGGAGTGACTTAAGTAACTTTTTTCTAAGTAATCATTCTATTATGAGGTTCAAAAAAATCAATTATTGAATAGTGTCAAAATTGACATAAAAGAATTTTTAAAACAAATATTATATTATTAATTGATATTAAATTCCTAAAAATCTAAGGTTCGGCCAAGAGAATTATATAATGATAGGTTTATCATTAATGGACCACTTGGGGGTCGATTGGATGTATATAGTAAGTTTATTAACCATATAATATAAAAATACAAAGAGACATTGTAAAAGTGAAACTAATTAACTAAGAGTTAATACTTAATGATAAGGTTAATATAGTGACCCAAACCTGTCTAAATCTTATTGGTTGAGTGTTTTTTGACCCATCACCACCTTAAACTTTAAATAATACACTTTGGATCCATTAGAAACCGAATATGAATTTATTATAAAATAATATTTCTAGCTTTTCCAAAGGTGCCCCTCACCCCTGTTATAAAAGGGCACTCTCCCTTATCATTAAATCACACCTTCAAAGCCTTTTGGTTCGGCCAAACTCTGCCAAAATACTCTCTCAACTTCCCTCACTTCATCCTAGAGGCCTTCCTTTAGTCAGAAATCCAACCTAAGATCCCTTTTGATCAAATCAAAAGGAAGAACCCGAAGAAGAGGTAATGATTTCACCACCCTTTTCCAAGTTCCTTTCTTCTTCCACTTCTTACTTCTTTGTTATTACCATTATAAAATAATAACTCCAGTATCTTATATAGACTATGATTTTATTATAAATATGGTACAACCATATTCAGTATTCTATCCATCCTTTGAATAACATGTCACCATACGTGCGTACGTACGGCTTACCGTCTCCACGTCGTGGTGTAATTGTTATTCAATAAATTATTATTTGGATGTGTATAATAATGATGCGTAACTCATGTAAATAATAAATATAACATGATAATGATTCCTTATATATGTTATACCATTCATTTATATATTATTTTAATATCAAAAGAATGATATTGTCGCTCGTGCGTACGTTCGGACTACCGTCTCCACGAACGCGATGAGATTCATTCTCCATCGTATCCATTCAAGTATAATTCTCATTTGATGATTAATAATAGTATATAAGGACTTGATATCATTCTGGATATGATTAAGATACAATCTATCCAAGACAAACATAACTTACCTAACAAAACATATAAAATAAAATGAGTAAGTTAACACCTGAAACAACGATAATACTAAGATATTATTGACAAATAAATGTTAAAAGATCATATATGATATCATATTAATGTATATGATTCTTGTATAATTTAATAACAATTATTTAACCATTATACATGAGGTTAAACTACCCCAACCAAGGAAAAGTACAAGGTAAGGGTTTACTTCACAATCTCTTCATTATCCGAGGTTGTTTATACGTAATAATCTACTGGGATCTCTTTATCATCCACATCCATGTTTCTTAAAAATGAATTTCAAAACATTTTTACTATTTAATAGAATATGGGTTAAAGTCATTTATACCCTTGTTTGACTTTTTATAAGAGGTTTATAAAGGAATCTTTCCGTCGTTTTCCAAACAAGGTGGTTTTTAACCTTATCGACAAAATTAAGGTAAGAATGTTTTTTTAACTTATACGGCGGGTGAAGCTAATTTCCACCTTTATAAAATTGTCGAAGATGCCCTTACAATATTATAAGAATATTTTAAAAGAAAATGTTTTATTTTATAAATATATGACTCTTAAATTATTTCAAAATAGAAAGAGATATTTCTCTAAAAAGAGTTTTGATTTCATCTATGTCAACATCCTTTGATGGATTTTACGCTTATTTGAAGTTGATTTATTATGATACAAAACTTCTATATTGTATTGAATGTTTTGTGATATGTTTGACTGTGGATGTGTTATTTTTATACCATTCATGGTTTATGGAGAAATTATTGATATTTCGTATGCTAGTTTTAATACAAATGTTTATGTTATGTTTAAACCTGTTCATATGAGGAATGCATTGGACTTAATATGTGACAGGTGGAGCCCAATATAGCTCCTTGATGAATCGGTAGGTCTCATGAGACAAACTAGTGTCTTGGCACAAGGCCTTGGCAAAATCTTATTTGTAGTCTTGGCACGAGGCCTTGGCTATGTGGTTATGATAGTCTGGCATTATGCATTCCATCATTATGAAAGTGGTTATTGATATTGCATGTGATTATTCTATTAGTAAAATATCCATGTGAATAAGTAAATGGAATTATTTCATTTTATTTTTTCCATAATATGTTGAAGTTCAAGTTTAAAAGGCTTTTGTTTTAGTTATACATTGCCTTAAATGTTTATTATTATTTACAAAAGTTTCTTCTATATTGTTATCCTTACTGGGCATTTGAGCTCACCCCGTTTCTATGTTTTATTTTTCCCAGGATGTGAAGAAGTAAATTATGAATGAACTGCAGGGATAGTATGAGGGGATAAGAGTGTGGAATACGGACACTTTGTTGTTGTAGTTTTCATTTTTATGATGTAATGTAAAACTTCATGAATATATCTAGTGTTTCCAAGGCTACTAAACCAATCGGTCTTTCGAGATTTGATCTTTCTTGTGATCATGAAAATGTCATGTAATAATGCACCGACTCTGGGTAACTGGGGTCAGGGCGTTATTGTTGGTATCAGAGGAAGTTTAGTACAAACCTTGGAAGCTAGATTTAGATAAACTCTGATTAGAGCACATAGACCTAAGATGGACTTTGAGGATTAGTATAGAAGAACTTCCTAGAATTTTGGTATTGTAGATATTTTGTGAGTTTTTTGAGCAATACATCCCTTTCTGGATACGAGAAGGTAGAGGTGGCTCTGGAACAGATGTACCTAGGGGTAAAACCTGAAAACACTGCTTTGAGCTAGACTTGAATGGGAACTGGTGCACGACAACGGGCCTTGCTGCACTCTTGGTTACGACACTCCTGGGGGATATGCTTAGGATAACTCTCATTTTATTTATAAATCATTATGAAGGGTTTATGAGTATATAATTCCTCAAAGAAAACATTTTTTTTATGATTATGGATTATATCCATAAATAGTTCAATTTATGTTAAGTGTTTTATAAGTATAGGATTATGTATTTTGATTCATAAACTGATCTAGTTTATGCCATTGTTTTGAAATGGCGCCTAGTGGAAGAAATGGAAACTGTATCAATGCACGCACTCCATGTAGGGATTTCCCTCCTGCCCAACATAATTATAGTGGAGCTGGTGATGCAACTGGTGCCGATCAGCTAATCACCATACTGGGACAACTTACTCAGGTTATGAATAATAACCTTACCCGTATGGAGCACCCTGATCCACAACGTGGAGGATCAATGTTAGATCACTTCATGAGGCAGTAACCACCAATGTTCAATGGGATTACAAATCCATTAGTAGCTGAGCATTGGATAAGTTCCCTAGAGAAAATATTTCAGGCTTTGGGGAGTAGTGAAAGGGAAAAAGTTATCATGGCAGTTTACCGCCTCCCTGGAGATGCTGATCAATGGTGGTCATTGATTCAAAACACAAAGGAAGATGATGAAATATCAAATATGGAATGGAGGGAGTTAAAAGATCTGTTTTTAGAAAAATACTTTCCTCATGATCATCGAGCAGATATGGAAAGGCAATTTCTGAGTCTGAGACAAAAGGAGGATGAGAATGTCGCAAAGTATGAGGCTAACTTTACAAGGTTAGAAAGGTATTCTGGAGATTATATACGTAACCCAAGAAGTAAGATTGATCATTTCTTTTATGGGTTAAAACCATTTATCCATCGAGCATTAGTCTCACAATCCTTCTCGTCGTACGAAGAAATTGTCTCATGTGCTATCAAGACAGAAAAGGAATTCTCTAAGTCTTATGACTTTAAAGAAAAGAAAGAGAAGAAGAGATCTGCTGATCAATCTGGGAATGGAAATAAGGGGAAGAAGGGAAAGGTTGAATATCTATCCTGTGTTAAATGTGGGAAGAAACACCCCGGTACTTGCTTGAAGGGAATGGGCGTCTGTTACAAATGTGGTGAAAAAGGCTACCAAGCTCGTGATTGCAAAGGGAAGAAGGAAGCTACCAATGTTCAGTGCTACAATTGCAGGGAGATGGGACATTATGCAAATGAATTTCCTAATCGTCAGGGGAACTTACCTCAGAAAAGGCCAAGGGATCAAGGCCAAGCTTATGCTATCACTACTGTTGAGGTAGAATCTCCGAAAGACGTGGTGGCATGTAATTTAATGGTTTCCTCAAGTTTAGCAAATGCATTATTTGATTCTGGATCATCACATTGTTTCATATCTTCCCATTTTGCTAAGAAAATTATATATTTCCAATTTGATTTAACAAGGGAGTTGTCAGTTAAAACTCCTAAGGGAAGTATCATTGCAACAAAGTTTTGTGAATCAGTCCCCATTAGAGCACATAAATGTTCTTTATATGCTGATCTCATTGTCATACCTATGATTGAGTTTGATATAATCCTCGGTATGGATTGGCTTTCAGACTATGATGCAAATATTTATTGTAAGAATAAAGAGGTTACGATTCTTGATGATGATGATAAGGAACACCTTACCTTTAGAGGAGAATCGTCACCACCTAATTCTTATCTAGATCCACCCCTAGTAGCTCAACTAAATTCAATTATTGGGGAGGAAGAGAATGAAATTACTGTAGGTGAGGAAAGGAATTTTCAAATAGAGGATGTACCTGTTGTGAAAGAATATGTAGATGTGTTTCCGGAAGATTTACCTGGACATCCTCTAGAACGAGAAGTTGAGTTTTCCGTTGATTTAATTCCTGGATCAAGGCCTATATCGAATACCCCTTATAGAATGGACACTGTAGAATTAGTTGAACTAAAGAAACAACTAGAGGAATTGAGTAATCAGAGATTTATTCTCCCTAGTGTTTCTCCATGAGGAGCCCCTGTTCTTTTTTTTAAAAAGAAAGATTGATCAATGAGGTTATGTATCGACTCTAGGGAGATTAATGCCATAACAATAAAGAACAAGTATCCCCTACCTCGCATTGATGATTTATTTGACCAACTGCATGGAGCTCAATACTTTTCAAAGATTGAACTTCGATCTGGATACCATCAGTTGTGTGTAAAGAAGGAAGACATTCCGAAGACAGCATTTCGAACTAGGTATGGGCATTAGGAGTTTACTGTAATGCCCTTTGGATTGACTAATGCACCCTCTGTATTCATGGATCTGATGAATAGAGTTTTCAAGGAATATCTCGATGAATTTGTGGTGGTATTTATTAATGATATCTTGGTATACTCTAAAAGCTACGAGGATCATGAAAGTCACTTGCGCATTATCCCGAAGACTCTGAGAAGACATGAATTATATGGGAAGTTTAGCAAGTGTGAATTCTGGATTCATGAGATTTATTTTCTTGGCCATATTGTCTCTAAAGATGGAATCTCTGTTGATCCTTCTAAGACCAAGGCAATCCATGAATGGCCAGAACCTACGAGTATAACTGAGGTACGCAGTTTTATTGGTTTGACAGGTTATTATCGACATTTCGCCCAGAATTTTGCCCGATTGGAAAACCCATTAATGAAGCTCACACGTAAAGGGGTTAAATTTTTTTGGAAAAAAGAGTGTGAATAATGTTTCGAAGAACTGAAGAGAAGATTAGTCAATGCTCCTATATTGACTCTACCATCGGGGAATGATGGGTTCGTTATTTATAGTGATGCATCGAAGAAAGGACTTGGTTGTGTCCTTATGCAGAATGATAGAGTTATTGCCTATGCATCACGACAGTTGAAAATTCATGAGAAAAACTATCCTACTCATGATCTTGAGTTAGCAGCTGTGATCTTTTCTTTGAAGATATGGAGGCACTACCTCTATGGTGAAAAATGTTAGATTTATACTGATCACAAGAGTTTGAAGTATATTTTCTCACAAAAAGAACTCAACATGAGGCAAAGGAGATGACTTGAATTACTCAAGGATTATGATTGTACGATACACTACCACCCAGGGAAAGCAAACAAGGTGGAAGATGCTTTGAGTAGAAAATATCATGGAGTTTTGAATAATATGATAATTGAAAGGGATCCAATTTTCATGGATCTAGTGAAGATGGACATGGGAATAACCAAGGAAGGAGAAACATCAATGATTTTTCAAATGGTTGCCAAACCATATTTACTAGAAAGGATTAAGAGTTCTTAGACCGACGATGAAAAATTTCAAAAGAAGATTAAAGCTGTGAATGATGGGAGATTGAGAGACTTTGTGTATGAAGATGGAATTTTGAAATTTGGGAAGAGACTTTGTGTTCCTGATATACCTGATCTAAAAATAGAATTGATGGATGATGCTCATAGTTCCAATTTCTCTATACACCCTAGGAGAACCAAAATGTATAGAGATTTGAAGGAACATTTTTGGTGGGACAACATGAAGAGGGAGATTTCTGATTTTTGTGTCAAGATGTATGGTTTTTCAACAAGTGAAAGCTGGAAGGAAACAACATGGAGGAGTCATGCAACCTCTTCCCATAACGGAGTGGAAATGGGACAATATTACGATGGAATTTTTCATGAGGCTACCAAAGAATCCTAGAAGGAACGATGCAATATGGGTCATTGTTGATCGTCTTACCAAGTCAGCACATTTTCTTGCTATAAGAGAAGATCTACCACTGGAACGTCTAGCAAGACTATATATTAATGAAGTTGTGAGACTTCATGGAGTACCCCTATCTATTGTTTCTGATCGTGATCCCCGTTTTACTTCAAGATTATGGAAAAGTATTCAGAAAGCCTTGGATACTGAACTTCATTTGAGCACTGCCTACCACCCTCAAACAGATGGAGAATCAGAACGAACTATTCAAACCTTAGAAGACATGTTGAGATCCTGCTCACTTGACTTTCAGGGTATGTGGGATCAATATTTACCTCTAGTAGGATTTTCCTATAACAATAGCTTCCATTCGAGTATTCAGATGGCACTATATGAAGAGTTATATGGAAATAGATGTCGTACACCAACCCGTTGGGATGACGTTGGTGAAAGAAAACTTGTAGGCCCAGAACTGGTGGAGGAAACGATGGAAAAGGTGAAGGTAATCCAAAATCACATCAAAGAAGCTCAAAGTAGGCAGAAGAGATATGCCGATAATCGAAGGAAGGATTTGGAATTTCAAGTCGGTGATCATGTTTTCCTGAAGGTATCTCCATGGAAGGGAGTCATACGTTTTGGTAAGAAAGGTAAATTGAGTCCTAGGTACATCGGACCTTTCGAAATTATAGAACGAATTGGGGTTGTAGCTTACCGATTGGCAATGCTGCCAAGTCTCTCCAAAGTTCACGATGTATTCCACGTATCTCTATTGAGGAAATACATGCCTGACCCAACGCATGTACTCACCTACGAGGAATTAGAACTAGAACCTGATCTGTCTTATTGCGAAGAGCCCGTCAAGATTCTTGATACGAGAGAACAAGTACTGAGAAACCGGACGACGCGTCTGGTAAAAGTCTTGTGGAGAAACCATAAGATGGAAGAGGCAACGTGGGAACCCGAGGAACTTATGATGAAAAACCAACCGAGTCTTTTCATGCGGTAGTATTCTAGAAATTTTGAGGACGAAATTATTTGAAGGAGGGGAGAATGTAACACCCCAAGCTTCTACGGTACGTTTCCCTTTGAATAATGTAATAGCGTGTGTTGTATGCAACATCGAGTTCTAACACACACCACAACCAATCAAACTAGCCATTATGAATAGTAATACCTACTTTTTGAAATTATATATATTTTATATTTCAAAATGGACTTCATTTTTGGATTCAGAATATCAAAATTATCCTAAGTTGAATTTTTGGTATTTTTCTGAGAACGTCCAATTTTTATGAATAGTGAAAAATACTTAAAAACAACTTTTTTAATCAAAATAATTTATAGTGATAAATTATATTATTTAGTAGTTTTAAAGTATAATTAGAATATATTTTTACCATTTTATCGAATGGTGTTCATTATAATTAATTTCTCTTTGAAATTGGACATAAACAATTGTCAATCTTTTGATATATATTGTTTCTTAAAAGCACGCTATTTGTTGCGACAACGTGAATTAATTATAAAATTAATTAATGCAACTTTTATGTTTGGAATTTTTTAAAATAGACATCATTTATGAATTTGGAATATCAATTATAGCTTAGGGTGAAATTTTGGCATTGTTCTGAAAAACTTCAATTTTTGATGAATAGTGAAACTACTAAGTGGTAGTTAAAAAACTGAATTTTTCATAAGACTTAATTTTACCACTTCTATGATTGGAATTTAGAAAATCCGAGAGACACAGTTAATATCAAGGAGTAAAATGGGGTTCAATGAGATGAAAATAATTTTTGGTGAATAATAACTTTTTACTTTTATTTACCACGGTTAAAAGTAAATAGGGTAATTAAGGGTAAAAATGAAATTAATATTACCCTAACACATGTACTAATTCTATTGGAAAACTGTATCTTGACCAAAAAAAACCTTATGAATAAAATATTATCATTTAGGTCCACTTGGATTAAATTAGGACATTTATTATTATTTAATTTAAAGAAGAGTTAAAAGAGTTAAAATCAAAGTTTATTTACTAAACAATTTTTAATATAGGGTTATACATAAGATAAATTCGATTGTAAATATTCATTATAAATATAAAAATATTTCCTACATAATGATATTTTAGTTATAATTTTTAGACATTAAATAATTTAATTTATTTATGACACAATGATGATGGAGTAATTACCATAATAGTGAAAAATTAAAATAATTGATTTTATAAATACCCAAATAAATATAATTTGAGACTTTTAATGAATTACACTAATTTTCTATGTTAATATGATATGTTATGAGTGACCTAAGTAACTTTGTTCGAAGTAATAATTCTGTTATGAGGTTCACAAAAATCAATTATTGAATAGTGTCAAAATTGACATAAAAGAATTTTTAAAACAAATATTATATTATTAATTAATATTAAATTCCTAAAAATCTAAGTTTAGGACAATAGACTTATATAATGATAGGTTTATCATTAATGGACCACTTGGGGGTCTCTTGGATGTATATAGTAAGTTTATTAACCATATAATATAAAAATACAAAGAGACATTGTAAAAGTGAAACTAATTAACTAAGAGTTAATACTTAGTGATAAGGTTAATATAGTGGCCCAAACCTGTATAAATATTATTGGTTGAGTGGTTTTCGACCCCTCCCAACCTTAACCTTTAAATAATCCACTTTGGAGCCATTAGAAACCGAATATTAATTTATTATAAAATAATATTTCTAGCTTTTTCAAAGGTGCACCTCACCCCTCTTATAAAAGGGTACTCTCCCTTCTCATTAACTCACACCTTCAAAGCCTTTTGGTTCGGCCAAACTCTGCCCAAATACTCTCTCAACTTCCCTCACTTCATCCTAGAGGCCTTCCTTTAGTCAAAAAGCCAACCTAATATCCCTTTTGATCAAATCAAAAGGAAGAACCCGAAGAAGAGGTAATGATTTCACCACCCTTTTCCAAGTTCCTTTCTTCTTCCACTTCTTCCTTATTTGTTATTACCATTCTAAAATAATAACTCCAGTATCTTATAAATAATGTGATGTTATTATAAATATGGTACAACCATATTCAGTATTCTATCCATCCTTTGAATAACATGTCACCATACGTGCGTACGTACGGCTTACCGTCTCCACGTCGTGGTGTAATTGTTATTCAATAAATTATTATTTGGATGGGTATAATAATGATGTGTAACTCATGTAAATAATAAATATAACATGATAATTATTCTGTATATATGTTATACCATTCATTTATATATTATTTTAATATCAAAAGTATGATATTGTCGCTCGTGTGTACGTACGGACTACCGTCTCCACGAACGCGATGAGATTCATTCTCCATCGTATCCATTCAAGTATAATTCTCATTTGATGATTAATAATAGTATATAAGGACTTGATATCATTCTGGATATGATTAAGATACAATATATCCAAGACAAACACAAATTACGTAACAAAACATATAAAAGAAAACGAGTAAGTTAACACCCGAAACAACGATAATACTAAGATATTATTAACAAATAAATGTTAAAAGATCATATATGATATCATATTAATGTATATGATTCTAGTATAATTTAATAAAAATTATTTAACCATTATACAGGAGGTTAAACTACCCCAACCAAGGAAAAGTAGAAGGTAAGGTTTTACTCACAATCTCTTCATTATCCGAGGTTGTTTATACGTAATAATCTACTGGGATCTCTTTGTCATCCACATCCATGTTTCTTAAAAATGAATTTCAAAACATTTTTACTATTTACTAGAATATGGGTTAAATTCATTTATACCCTTGTTTGACTTTTTATAAGAGGTTTATAAAGGAATCTTTCCGTTGTTTTCCAAACAAGGTTCTTTTTAACCTTATCGAAAAAATTAAGGTAAGAATGTTTTTTTAACTTATACAGCGGGTGCGGCTAATTTCTGCCGTTATAAAATCGTCGAAGCTTACCTTACAAGATTATAAGAATATTTTCAAAGAAAATGTTTTATTTTATAAATATATGACTCTTAAATGATTTCAAAATAGAAAGAGATATTTCTCTAAAAAGTGTTTTGATTTCATCTATGTCAACATCCTTTGATGGATTTTACGCTTATTTGAAGTTGATTTATTATGATACAAAACTTCTATATTTTATTGAATGTTTTGTGATATGTTTGAATGTGGATGTGTTATTTTTATACCATTCATGGTTTATGGAGAAAGTATTGACATTTCGTATGCTAGTTTTAATACGAATGTTTATGTTATGTTTAAACCTATTCATATGAGGAATGCATTGGACTTAATATGTGACGGGTGGAGCCCACTATAGCTCCTCGATGCATCGGTAGGTCTCATGAGACAAACTAGTGTCTTGGCACAAGGAATTGTCAAAATCTTATTTTTAGTCTTGGTACGAGGCCTTGGCTATGTGGTAATGATAGTCTGACATTATGCATTCCATCATTATGAAAGTGGTTATTGATATTGCATGTGATTATTCGATTAGTAGAATATCCATGTGAATAAGTAAATAGCATTATTTCATTTTATTTTTTCCATACTATGTTGAAGTTCAAATTTAAAAGGCTTTTGTTTTAGTTATACATTGCCTTAAATGTTTATTCTTATTTACAAAAGTTTCCTCTATATTGTTATCCTTACTGGGAATTTCAGCTCACCCCTTTTCTATGTTTTATTTTTCCCAGGATGTGAAGAAGTAAATTATGAATGACCTGTAGGGATAGTATGAGGGGATAATAGTGTAGAATATGGAAACTTTGTTGTTGTAGTTTTCATTTTTATGATGTAATGTAAAACTTCATGAATATATCTAGTGTTTCCAAGGCTACTAAACCAATCGGTCTTTTGAGATTTGATCTTTCTTGTGATCATGCCAATGTTATGTAATAATGCACCGACTCTAGGTAACTGGGGTCGGGGCATTACACATAACATAAGAATTACCCATGGAAAATATGGTCTGCAAAATCTTTCCTCATATCATAATCAAAATAAATTTCATAATAAAGGCATTTGAAAAATTAAAAAAATGCATGTATTTCCCCATAAAAGTAAGGGAGAATAATTTAGGTATATATATGATAGTAATATATACATAATTTATAAGAAATACATAACATAAAATGGTGTCATCATTGATGAAAAATTATTTAAAAGATTACATGGAATATTTCAAAAAAAAAACCCTTTTCATTTTGAAATGACTTATTCAAAATATAAAAATTTCCAAAATATTAAAGAGAAATTTTTATTTAAACAAATAACTATGAATAATTATAAAATAATATTCAAATAATTGAGTGGTCACGATGACGTGTAATTCATTACATGTTGTATAAGTAAAAAAAACATTTATTTCACACTACTATAAAAAGGTTAAAAACTACCACATTTGGAAAATGAAAAGAATATTATTTTGAAACAATTTTATAAAAAGTAAAACAAAGGTAAATTTTTTTTACTAAATAATTTAGATAATGTTAAAAATATTTTGGAAAATATTTTTTGAAAATGTGGATATGAAAGAAAAATTATTTTCAACCAAATAGATTAATGAAGTCAGATGTTATTAAAAATATTTTATCAATAATTTCAAGTACCAAAGAGATAAAAATGGTACTATTAATTAAAAATTTCAAGAATAAACCAAGTAAAATAAAATTAAATGGTTTTATTAGGAAATTATCAAGTAATTTCCTATAATGGAAATTCAATCATAAACAATCCAGATTAAAATGAGATTGAAATGTACACCCATACCTCTTTAGAAACTTTTAAATCATAAATCCCATGAATGAAGTAAATGAATTTTGACTTAAATTATCATGAAGTATAAAGGATTAATTATATAATATGAAAAGGGAAATAATATACACCATTGAAAATAAATTAGGTGTATAAAAGAACACGTGTCTTAAAGAAGGAAGTTTTGAGAAGAAACCTTTACCTCGAGTCTAGAATTTGTTATGTACGTATTTTATCTCCCATATAATAAAATTATATATTTTTTTGTTAATAACTTTTATTTATTTAATATATTATACTTAAACTATTTAATTCATTTATTTTAATGACATATTTAATTACTTAATCAGTTATGTCAACGTCAGCTGTTTTGAGGATGCTCAGTTCAAAAGTTCAAAACGACATCGGTGTGTTGACCATGGTCAAAGGGGTAATTATTCAATCATATTGAGAATAATAATCATGAAATTATTATATATTTTATAGATAAATTATAATTTAAAAAATAAAAATGAATTATGGTTATGAAAAATGAATTTTGTTATAATCATGAAGATGATATGTTATACGTACGCATGCATAAAGTTTCCTTTTTTCAAAGATCATGATGGAAAGAAGGTAATAATTATTTTATCTTTAAAAAATTATAATAATATCATAGATATAATATTATTTCTTTAAATAAACCTACATATACTATCCATGTGATGCAGTAATAAAAAAACAAATCACAATGCTTTATGAGGTGGTAGTTCACCGTAGACAAAAATACTGTTATCATTTTTCCATGGATAGTAAGGTAAAGAAAGTATATGATATATTTATTTTAAAAAATAATTAATATTTTATGAATATCATGTATAAATATCAAATAAATTATCCAAAATATTCATGAGAGGTGGTGATGTAAAATGAATTACATTGATTCGCAAGGTGGTAGTCCACCGTACACACAAACGATGGTTTTGTTTCCAATTTTATGGAAGTGGGGAAGGATTTAAGTTATGAAATTAACAAAATAACATATAATTATATGGGATATATTAATTTTACTATATAATCATGATTTATTAATATTTCAAGCATTTGGAAGAATAAATAAAACAAATATGCTCGATTAAGAACGATACCTCTTCTTCGGACCACCTCTATAGGATTATACCTAAAGCATCTATATATTGTATTTTTTGATAAAAAAATGACTCTATTATGCAGGGAGGTATGTAATTAAGGTATTTGTGTAGGGTTTTTATAAAAAAATTCTTTTGAAGTGTAATGTGGGGAGGATATGTGGTTCCCTTTTATAAGTGTGGGAGAGGACATACTTAGAATTTTAAAAAAGAAAAAGTTATAAACACATTTTAAACATGCCAAAAGAATACAAAATGGATCATTATAAAACCATATATTATATATGGTAAATATATATCCATACAATTGGATTTGGACAAGTGTTTAGGTCATTTTAACCATTATCTTTTTAGTTTAAGCTCTGGTAAACCTGTTTTAACCTTAACCGCAATAATTATTTTTTACTATTTTACTATTAATTATGAAAAAAAATCAATTTGAACTTATTATATAATATTAATTATGATTATTAAAAATATGAAATAATTTTTTACAAATTAAATTCATAGATGTGGTAGAATTTAATTTAAAATTAATCTCGCAAACATAATGAAAACCGATTTTCTAATGAAAATGTTTTCATCAGTATAAAAAGTTTTTATATAAAATTTTAAGATAAAATTGATTAAAATGACATAAATTGTATTAATAATAAAATAATTGAACTAATTTAACTTTTAAACCATTTTAAAAAAATATACCTTTGTAAATTATTTAAACAAAACATCATTTTTAATAAAAACTAGTATTTTTACTATTCATTAAAAAACTAAACTTTTTAGAAAAATCCCAAAAATTCATCCTAATATAATTTTGAAATTTTTATTCTAAATATTTATTTCATTTTTTCAAATATTTTTTATAAAATTTTAATCGTTTTTCACAAAAATAAGTAAAATCAATTTTTGGGAAAAAAGTATATTCACAGCTTGTAAAGACTTTACCACGAATTAAGTACTTATTTGTCAATATATTTTGTTTATCCTATGTAATTAATTTTAATTTTTTTATTCCTATTAATACCACCAAATTTAATGTCTAGGTTATAATAGTCACATTTAAATAATAATATTTTAATAGTATATTATGGTTCGTTTAAACTCTGTGTTTCATGTTATATATTCTATCGAACATAGAGTTATTTTAAAATCTCAGGGGGTTAAATTATACTCCCTTAAATAGAATTTTTCCTTTAAATTTTAACTTGTTCTCAATAATCAAGGCTTTTAAATTCCAAAATTCCGTTGTGGAAGAACCCACATCGTAAAAAGGGTTAATAAAACTTACTCTTAAAAAGAGGTAAAATGAAATATCAAGGTCATATTATAATTTGGTTTCCAAATAGGGGAAAATTTGTGGGAATATAATACATTGAATTGTAAATAAAATCCACTTAGGAGATAATTTTATACCCTTTTTTAAGATATAAGAGACCGTTGATTTATCGAAAACGAATAAAGATTTTATTTCAATGTCCTTTTTATAAATTTTAGGGATCCTTTTACCATTTAGACAAAGAGAATAAGTAAATATACTTACTTGAAAAGGTTAATTTCACCCTTTATTCATTTTTAACTATAACATCATATTTTTATCCAAAAAATGAGTAATCAAGATGAATTTTTCATGCCCGAAGCACTAAAATTATCTTCTAAAATATCACATGATTCCACAAAATGATATCAAGATATTTCTCTTTTCATTATACATTAACCAAAAACATAAATGGTTAGAACAAGGTAAGATAATTCCCAAAATGAATTCACCTTCATATTAATAACCAAATCCAAAGGTTAAATAAAATCATTCCATAACTAAAAAACCATACGTCCCAAATGACCTCAACATATAAATATTTAATTTTATTATTCGTAAATAATATTTCATGTTAAATCACATGTTAATCCTAGGGGTTACATATTAATCATCTCTAAATCCTAAAAAAATTAAAAAGATTTGATCCTAAAATATATTTACCAAAATTAACTTAAAATTTGTCTATAAAATCTCTTAAATAAAACAATTTCATACTAAACAGTACATAAAATAGCCCAGTGGTAGGAACTAAAACCTTATCACCCTTCAGTTGTGGGTTCAAGACCTACGAACTTTCCAGATGCGAAAAGTTTTCACCCAACTTACAGTTTTCCTTTTTATGAAACTATGAAAAAATGTGATAATCATATTCACAATTCACCTTGATCCCATAACGTTCTCAAGAATAAGATGGAAATTATAAAAAATAACATTAGTCATTAGATCATATTTTTATAACCTCTAAGGTTTTCTATCCAACTCATCCTTTTCCACTAGATCGAATAATTTTAATTGAATATAATTAACGAAACATAAAGCACATACCAAAGATTATATTTTCTAAAATCATGTTTTTTCTATAAAATATCACCTTACCATTAAATAAACTATCTAGGTCATTAGTACCATTCAAAATATTCTTGAAAATCCTTAAATCGAAACTACTATAGAACAATGCATATAAGTTTCATGATTCTTATAACCGTAATACAATTGATAAAAATACTTCAATAACACACTTATATAGTTCCAACACATGAAAACTTCATTCATTATAATTAAATTATATTCATAACATAGGCCCTTAGAAATTAATCCTTGGATTAGAGAATTAACTCAAATAATGGACAAGTTACCCAAATCCATGACATTAAACTATCAATGTTGACTTAGGTTGAACTTTATTTCATTGTCTCTTACTAACTTGGATATTTACTTTTATTTGGTAATCAAATGCTTTATCCCATCCTTTTATATACACAAATAATCTTCCAGTTCATTTGAGGCATGTTCTATAGTGCCTATTTGCACATTTTTAAAATGTATGAAATTGAATATTCTTTTCTTTATCACCTTTAAAACTTTAAATTTCATGAGATGATAATGTTATCTTCTTTGATGTGTTTGGAAATTCAACTATGTTGTTTCTATTAATCATAATTTAAGACAACTCATTTGGCATGATCATAATATGTATAGCTTCAATTTCCATTTGGTTATACATTTAATTAGGGAATAATTAAATTTACCATTAGATTGGTTGTTGGCATGATTTCTCATATTTCATGTTATTAACTAAAAATAATAAAAGAAAAAAGATGATAATGCATTAACATCATCATCATCGTTACCTTTTTATTCAAAAGCAGATACAAAACCAAAGAAGAATCCAAGAACTAGGGGGGGGGGATAGTGAAGGCCAAGCGCATCGCCCCGGATCAAATTCACCCCCTCAGGTTTGAAATGAGAGACATGAGAAAGAAAACTAACCGGGGTACCCAGAGTCACCGTAGAGGCCAAGAGATCCACCACCTTGTTTCCCTCTCTCCATGTATGGGTGACTCGAGTGTTGCTATCAATGAGGGATTTACATTGTCTGATTATGTAAACGATAGACCAGGGAATGGTGCCTTTCCCATACAAGGCGTTGTGAATAATCATAGAATTAGTTTCCACTTGGGAGATGCAATGATCCCTCTGCCTGCAAATGGAAATACCTAACTGAACCGCCCTTGCCTCCGCCTGTATAGAATTTCCATATCCATAATACACCGTAAATGCCAAAACCACACTACTCATGGAATCTCGGACCACGTCGCCACCACACATTTCACCCATCAAGCAAGAACCATCTGTATTCAGTTTGAGCCCACATTCAGGAGGGCTCCATCGAACCTATTTCCCCTGTTTCCTGATACATGACTGCTGGGCCAAAACTTGAGGTGCATACATCTTGCGAAGATATGGAGACTGCAAACATTTTCCATCGATGCCACACAAATCAACCAGGATGCACCTTGCCCTGGAAATAATGTATCTCCCCGTAGAAGAGATCCCCTCGAACTTGGCTCGGTTTCTTGCTTTCCATAGACACCAACAACCTGCATTGAAGATGATAGACCTTGCCATTATTTCCCTCTCTGAACTATCCAATCCCTGGAACCAACACTCTATGAAGGAGTCAAAAGTCGACGTAGATGAGGAGTACCCTGTAAAATCCCCGAAGAAATCCCACACTTAACGGGCCCAAGCACCTTTAAAGAAAATATGGCTTATTCTCACTTCATGTTTGTTTACACAGCACTGGAAGCAGGATTCCATATTAATTCCGAGCTTCTTGATGTTATCGTCGGTAGGCAGGGCACTGTTCTGGATCCTCCATGATAGAAAATTGAATTTAGTAGGGATTCTCCTACACCACGCCAGACCGTGCCGACCCCCTTGCTAGCCTTGGAGCGAGCTACTCCTGTAGAAATCCTTCGCATTGAACTTGCCCGAGGTGGATGGAGTGAAAACACACTGGTCCTTTTCCGTGCACAGTATAACAGAGTCGAACACCATCTGCTAGTTTGCGTCCAGTATTTCTCTGAAAAAATAAGGGAACTGGCTCGCCTCCTTGAAAGTGATCAAAGGATATGGGCACCCTGGATAAGCGACGGCTCTTTCCGACCAGTTGTGAAACAAAAACAGAATGTTCCCCTCCCCAATAATCCACTGTGAGTTGTCCAGGATGTCTGGAATAATACTGCAGACTGAGGACCATAGCAGAGACCCACTCCCCGGTGGAGGTTCAGCGGTCAACCCGTACCTGTGGGACATCATCTTCCCCCACAATGTTCATTATTCAATGACCTCCCACGCCAACTTCGCATGCATGTAATGAATGGTATTCATGGGGCTTTTCACATTGATCCCTCCCTCCAAAGCGGGACGGGCCATCTTCCTCCAAGAGATCCAATGTCTCTTCCCCTCCGAAGAAGCATCCCAAATAAAATGGACTAAAAGTCTGTCAATAGCTCTGATAACACCCTTTGGCATGTTGGTAGACAAGAGATCATGCACTAGTATGGCTAAGAGGACGCTGTTCACAAGTGCGATATGACCACCGAAGGATAAGAAATGGTTCTTCCAATTGAGAATGCACCCCATAATCTTGCTCACCACGCAGTCAAAGTCGCTAATACGCATTCTACCTGGAGAGACGGGGGTGCCAAGATACTTCATGGGAAATGAACCACGCATCATACCCAAGGTATTACCCATATCTTCCACCCTGCTCGAGGTACAAGCTTGTGTAACATATAAGCCACTCTTCTCCCTATTGATTTTTTGACCACTCCAGCGGCAATACTCCTCAAGGATCTTGAAAATCCCCTACACAGACCTCATTCCAGCATTAATGAAGATAAGGGTATCATTCACAAACATCAAGTGGGATATGGGTTGGAGGATCAATATCCTTCGAAAAGGAAGAACATCCCCATCCGAGATACCTCTGTCAATCAGTCTGCTTAAGGTATCCTGCATAAGAATGAAGATACTTGGGGATAGGGGGTCAACTTGACGCAGAC
Source organism: Viscum album (assembly GCA_963277665.1). NCBI lineage: Eukaryota > Viridiplantae > Streptophyta > Magnoliopsida > Santalales > Viscaceae > Viscum > Viscum album. Next base: position 592,272,217 of record OY728159.1, on the reverse strand, counting down.
CTCGAACTGTTTTGAAGAAACCGTGAGTTTGACCCATAAACATCACAGCCATCCAGGCCGAACTGAAACACCTGAATAGGATATCACAAGACCATCTGGAGAAACCCATCTTGTTCAGGACCCTATTAATAAAACCCCACTCAATCCTGTCATACGCCTTATTCATGTCGAGCTTTATGGACAAATTCGAGCCACGATCCTTGACATTAATATCTCTCAACATATCCTATGCCAAAGCTATTGCTCCCTGGATAGAGTGATCTTTCACAAAACCATACTGTTCCTTGGAGATCCATCGAGGGAGATTTCCAGACAGCCTCCTGTTAATGATACTATCTAGGATTTTATAAGAAACATTTCACATACTCACAGGTTGATAGTGAAGGAGGGATGATGGATCCTTGATCTTTAGTATCAGGACAAGGGTCGTGGCAGACGCTACCCGCAGGAGGCTTCCCCCTCTAAAAAAATCCTGAATGACGTTGATGATATCCTCCTTTACCACCTCCCAGGAGCTCCCGAAGAAAGAACTAGGGAAGCCATCGGGACCTGCAACACTCTCATGGTTAAGGTTCACCATAGCCGCATGAATCTCCTACTCCTATGGAATACCTTCCATCATCTCATTCTCCTGGGGAGAAAACAGATAGGGAATCCCCTCCCAAAACTCATCACCCCCCGAAGGATACCCTTGGAGCATATTCAGATTTGGACCTGTAAGAAGATCCTTGAAATGTGAAAACTGCAGGCCCCCAACCACACCCCTGTCATCAGTGAAGGATCCATCCTCCAAATATAGGTTTGGTTTGAAAACACGCCATCTCTCCCTTATACATGCATGGAAAAAATCCGTATTCCTATCACCCTCCTTGATCCATTTTATTCTCGAGTAATCCCTCGCCCTCCTTTCCTGCGAGAGGACCAAAACCGCAAGGGAGTTATTTTTCTCATAGTTCTCACCAAATACGTCATCATCCCATATCTCCTCAAGACTTTCCTCGAGCGATTAGATATAAAGTTTGAGCGCATCCAACTCCTGATCAAAGGGAGGGAGACTCCTAGCCCATTAATGGAGGGTTTGATTGAGACGCCTCAACTTGAAGTGCAAATCTATCCAAGAGTGACCCTGAATTGGTTCCTCCCAACTACACCTCACCGTCTGATGATATCCCGGGATACTCGACAAGTGGCTCATGTACCTGAATCCCACCTATGGAGCCTCACTCCTATTCAGGGTTAATAGAAGTGGTGAATGATCAGAGATGCTGTGGGTCAAGTGAACAACCTTCGCTTATGGAAACATAGACACTGCTTAAACATTGGCTAAGCACCGGTCGAGCCTTCTCCAACAACGACTAACGCCCTTCCGATTGTTGCACCAGGTGAATGGGTCCCCTGAATACCCCAAATCCATCAACCCTTTGTCAACCATAAACTGACCGAAGGCCCTGCTCGCCCTCCTGGGAAACTCCCCTCTCCCCTTCTTCTCATCAGAATCCACTACAATATTAAAATTTCCCCCTACTACCAGAGGTTGATCCCCTGGGTCTAAAGCTTCCAGTTCGCTCCATAACACCTCCCTCCTTTGAGCATCACAACTTCCATAAATGAAAAAAAAAATATTTTCACCACCACAGGTCACCCTGGTTGTTATGTGCTGGTCCCCTGCTTGGATAAGCTCCACAAAAACATCCCTGTTCCAGAAAATCCAGATAAACCTGTTGATTGGCTCCGCATGCATAGATGCATGCAACTTCACCTTATGAGTAACTTCATTGATCTTTAATGAATTCTGCTTATGCTCCAGGATCGCAACCACCTTGACTTTGTTCTTCTTACCTTCCGAGGTAATAAAATCTGTCTTGACTCTCACCCCGACACCTCGGGCATTCCAGATTAAGATTGGAGTTATAGAAACAATAAAGTCCTGGATTTGGCCACAGGAAACATGGTCTCTTTCACGTGGGAAACTAAGTACTCCCTATCCTGCATCTTCTTCAAAGAAGACCTCATGCGCACTCCCGAACCATTACCAGCAGAAATTGGGGATGAGGTATGAAGACTTAATGAGTGCTTTGAGGTTTTCCCCTTCACTTCTTGAAGAGGCGAACATGCCATAGGGTCGGGCATCGAGTGGGCCTGAACACTCTATGGATGAGGACCACCGATACTGTCCATCATACTAAAATCCAAAGGAGTCCAAGGTTCATGAGGTTCTGCTTCCTCCTGACAAACGATTCTGTCCAACAAACTGGGGCCAAAACTAGTAACCACTCCATGGAGGCAGGACTCCTTATGATCGAACTCCTTGGACAGCTTCCCAACGCACGAAAAGGAAGCTGGTAATGCCACAGGTTACCCCTAGGGATATACCTCCAGTAAACTCGGACCAAACTTCAGCACAACTGGTAGTGCTGCGGGGCGCCCCCGAGAACAAAACTCCAGCAAACTCGGAACAAACTTCAGCAAGGTATCCAAAAAACCATCCCTCAAGAGAATTCGTGGACGAACACAAGGCCATTAAGAAAGTTCCTGTGGGACCATTCTACTTACTTGCGGATTGTAGGGTACCAGATCCATACCTGGAGGATCTGCAGGCCACGGGGGAGAAGGCACCAGCTCCATGAAAGAAGGAAATACAGGGGGATTGCCGCATGGCCCAGGAGAACCAAAAGCCTCTTTGGATACCAACTGATACAGGGATGAGCTAGACTCTTCACCGGCAGCCAAAGGTGGGCCACCTGACTTGGGGCCTTTGACAGGTTGAATGCATCCTCCGAGACACTGGTTCCGACAATTCTGCACCGAATTCCCCTGAATAAGACACACCAAACAAAACCCGGGGAACACCGGGTAAACTATGTCCTGGACCCAGATAATGGATTCCTCCACCTTCAGGTCCAATTTCTCTGGTAAGGGTAGAGAGAGGTCCAAATCAACGCAAATCTGAGATTCCAACATCTCCTCACCTCTGCGAGTGCCCGCATCCACACAAAGGAAACCCCCCAGCGAGTCGCCGATGGCCCTGAGGAAGGTAACATTCTGAAACGGGAGCGGCATGCCAGGAATAGTTTTTGAATTCCTAGGTTTCAATCTAGGATATCAATGTTAATTATTACTATAAGGTTTTTAACCTAATAATTTATTCAAGTCATTCATAATGGTTCATAAAGAGGTTTTGAATTCCTAAGGAATATTTGTCATGAACCAACCTGGGTCAACCATGAACCGGTCGCTTGGGCTAGTCCGTGGTATGGCCTGAAGGACATTCCCAATCCACACAGTCTGAAAACTAATTCCGGTCATCAAAGTATAAATGAAGGAATGATTTAATCCCAAGAGATAAAACTAGGAACAAATAAATAAATAGAACAAATAGAGTATGTAGAAAAATGAAAACTGAATCTTAAGTGAATATGAATAAACAAATTCAGTTACAAGGTACAAATAACTGACCAAAAACTAAAAACAATAAAATCAAACTGTGCTATTACAACCTCCATGTGACCCCTTGGTCACCTCCAACCACTAAACAAAATCTATTCCAATATTGAGTAGCTGGATTAGGAACTTGAACCAAAGATGGTCCTATAACTGAAAATATAGAATAGGCATGAGAAAAAAAATGCTCAGTAGGAATGCCAAGATAAACCACTAAATCTAAGAATCTCCCTTCCCAAAACAATCTGTTCACACAAGTTTGAAATAAAAATATAAAAGTAGGGTTTTCTTATTTTAGAATAAACAATGTGCTTTTCACATTTAAAAATCCAACACATGCTACATACCATTTCCAAAACCATTTGTCATTTTATAAACAAAACCCAAAATAAAAGACACCAAAGCTAGGCTAGAGTAAAATAGGTAAACAATGAAAGTTGAAAATAAACTAGTACAAAAAAGAGTAAACAAGAAATTTACATAATTGAGTAACCATGGGTGATCCTTAACATCCCTAAATGACCCCTGGACTTAAACGGTTCAGAACCACCTGTCGGCGTATGGTGAAGCCCCTAAGTCAATAACCAACTAGCATCCCTAACATGGCCTCACTAGTGGCACAACCTGCCTGGCCTAATAGAAAATCTAGGGGGTACCAACCTGTCTGATCGGGGTTGATCAAAAACCTTCACTCGATCATCTAAAAGAAACCTAGGAACCCATGGTGGTAGTAATATTGTGTATGTATGAGGCCGTTGCACGCACAATTCACCTTACCTTCTGTCACCACACTTTCCTACCCCAAACACAAACACCAATATACAATAACCCCTAAGGGATATCCCTCTTATAAAGGTTCCCCATATTTATATACATACATTCCATATCACATGAAGGTTCCAATCGGACCTCCATACCATAAAAAACTTAAACCATTTCATAAAATTCTCAAAGTATCCAACCGGGCATACACTTTCACCAAAACACAGTCTCCTTTAAAAGTTATTACAAACATTATCCTTGGGTTAAAGGTGCCAAAAAAGCCTTTAATTAAACATGTCTAAATACATTTACCCAAAACAAATTACTAATACTGCTTTTAAATTTACAAAGCCAAATGTGCCCTTAAGAAAAGATTCACCCAAAACCAGACCAAGAGCCAAATGATCTTTACTATTTTAACTCATTCCAAATTATGCTTTAAGGCCAAATAGGCCAAACTTGAGGAACACCTTGAAATCCATTTTTAGAACCCAAAAAAGGACCCAACCTCATTTATAAAAATAAGATCCATTTACAAAGCCAATCTTTCAAGAAAAACCCAACTTAAGGTATCAAATTCATTTATTGACACATCCATGTGTGCACCTAGTGCACCCATGGATGCACCAACATCCAATGATACACCAACAACCAATATGACACTTAAAAACCATTTATATAAAACACCCATTACCTTAAGAACCTTGTACAACCACACACCTTATTTAGAAAACATAAAACCATCCCCTTATGAATCATTAAACTCTACCCAAAACATTCTAACACATTTAACAAACCGTACCATTTAAAAACTAAACACTCTAGACAAAATTTACAGCCAAATTAGCATCTCCACAACACTGTGGGTGCTAAGTATTTAATAACAACCCCTAATATCGCTTTAAAGAAACACTATCAATTATAAAAAACCTAGGTGCCAAAATCCTAAACATTACACATGGTGATCATTAAAAGTTATTTTTAATAAATTAAATCATCCAGAAAAAACCACAACAAAATAATTGCGTGCGTTATGAAAGTGTGAATCATATTTTAAAAATTTTCAAAACAATATTTGGAACCTAAATAAAAAAATTCAGCATGGACACATATATGCATTTAAATCAAACATACTAAATGTTCCAATACAAAGTCATAAATTAAGAATTGCATCAAAATCCATTTTTTTAACAAACTCTAAAAAATTATAAATGCTTTAATAGACTAATTAGGTTTATTATGATGCTAAAAATAAAATAATAAAATAATAATAATAATAATTGGAAGAACCAAGAACCAAAGAAATGCATAAGAAAGGATAATTTATGGATTCGACTAACTCAAATCAAGCATGGATGTGATGAAACTTCAAGGAGAGGGAGATCAAGACCTTGCAGACAAACCACACAACCTAGACAACTAGAAAAATGAACAAACCAAAACCTGAAACATTAGGGTTTTTCCACATTGAAGAAAAACACCCAAATGAAATTAAAAATTAATGAACCACAATAGGGGGTTTTGAGGGATAGTGCATTGGAAAGGGAGGCCATTGGGGTCGAATCGCACTGGGAAGGGGAGGCAACCGGGGTTGGGTTGAACTGGATGAAGCAAAGGAGGGGGGGGGTTGGCTTGAGTTGGTGCACTCACACAAGGGGCTTAACGGTTGAAGGAGATAGGTGCAAGGAGGAGGGATCGAGCTGTTGGCTGGAGAGAAAGAGGAGGGGAGGATTGGGGTGGAGCAGTGAGGGTGGCCACGACTTGTAAGGAGGGGGGGGGGGGGGTGACACCACCTAGGTTTTTGACTCATTTTTTTGTTTTAATAAAATTATACTAATAATAATAATAATTGAAATGTTAATAATATTAATAACATACTCATAATAATAATAATAATTCTAACTAGTGGTATTCCTAATAATAATAATAATATTATTATTATTATTTTTGTCAAACATTTTTTAAATTTTTATTTCATTTTTATTTATCTTATTCTCCATGAGATCATACTATTTATTTTAAATATTGGGTAACTGCATGGTCTGTGCACAATTACCCGCAGCCAGACACACGGTTGATCAAGTCGTGCTCAACCCGTGCCACCTGACATTGCATGCTTACAACACCGAGATGCACGCTCGTCGCACGACTTAATAAACCATGCACAAGTCACGCGCTACAACCCAAACCACTTTTCCAACCATACGGGCACCGTACAATCACTCCTAACTATGCAGGATGACCTCACAACAGTGAAAAATAGACCACACTCAAAATAATAATTAAAACAATTAAAAATAACCAATCAACCAGGTCGAGGTGTGAAAATACTCCCCACCATAGAACTTTATACCCTCAAAAAGTAACCAAGACAACAGTTAACAGAAGCCCAAGTCCACGCCCACATGAAATTGAGAAAAACAGAAAGACTTTGGGAGACCATTCCCAACACATGTCAAACATGACTGATTTAAGGAGGACCACAACCCAAGATTGAGGTGAGAACACATAAGGGATATCCCCACCATAATAATTCACTAACATGGAAACCTTGAAACCCAAACAAACCACCCCTGTGGGGCGGGGGGATGCGGGAACTTGCAAACTGAGCTCATTCAATTTCCCCTTACAATATAACCATACCACCAAGACTTAAATCATAAAACCAAGAACAACTACAAGAAAAGAATCCTCCACATGTACATACATCTTCAAATGAACACATCTAAGATGAGATCAAACTATACTAGGGACAAACACACTTTTAAGAAAAATGAACGATTTAGAAGACCCTATTCAGACAAACAAGACTATTTGAATTGCAATGGAAAAAGTTCATCACATTCTCCCATTTAAACAATGATCTTAAAATAATAGTAAAACTTTAATTGCATAAAAACAAGAACAAAAAGTCTTTAAATGTACCAATCCCAACATGTAACACAAAACCTGAACTAAGGCTTCACACCCACAACAACTCCTGACTATGCGTGAACTTCACCCTGAGACCTGTGGATAGAGCTCTAATGGATGAAGCATCTTATGCCTCACAGTAAAGCTCTAGCATCCTGTGGTCAGGATTCTTCCCCAAATGGTTCTTCTTACAACATTTTTCTTAGCAATTCGAATGACCACAACAACGACCAAAACTTTAGAGGAATGCAACAAAACGTCCTAGAATGCCTAAACCAGCCACAATGGTGATACATAAGAGAATGGTCCGACAAACTAGAAGACGAAACCAACAAATGAGATTTCATCAGGAACATGTTACTCTGGAACACCCTACTCACCAGATGGGGAACCTTCTCAAAAGTCGACCACCACCAATTACACCCCAAACTCCAACGACAAAGAGTCATTCAACCTCCACTATTCCAAAACTGAACCCAACATTAAAACTGAAACAACACTAAATTTAACAAAATTAGGAGTTCCAAAAAACCTGAAGGCACAATCCACTTCCATAACCACAAAACTCTCCCAAAAAACCTCAATTACCACGATAAACTAACAACATTTAAAAATAACTAGAACTAGGCATGACTCTCTGGCTATATTAACGACCTTTCTAGGCAGCATAATCCGATTAACATGAAAAACACACCCAAAATAAACACCCCAACCCAAGGGTAATAGACTCATAAGCTAAATATATAAAAACATAGGAAAAATCCACTTTTCAAAAAACTACCATTTATTTTTAAATTTGAAAACCGCCTTATTCCAAAGCCACTTTCCAAATACTAAAACCCACTTTTCAAGAAAAACAAAGTCCCGAAATTACTTGTTCATTCAAGTCCATTTTATAAAAATCAAGCCAAGTCTTAAATTCCAAAACCCCACCCATGGAACCCTATGAACTACTGCATAAGTGTTCATCCATTTCCACTAAAATCCCATGTACACATGTGCCAATGTGAACTTCACATGTCTACCCACGCATATGAAAACGATCCTAAGGAATACCAAGGGTCACACTTTACATTCCATTACCAAATCCAAACATAAGAAAAAAATTTCAAACAAAAAATACTTTCTTATTTAAAAACCCATTTCACCCATTTCCAAAACAATTTGAAAGAAAAAACTTTTTACAAGTTTTAAAATCATTAGAAAAATATCCCTTTCAATTAAAAACCACCTTCATTTCCAAAAAATCTCTAACACCAAACAAAATCAAGAAAAAGTATAACCGAAAATGAACAAACATAATGAGAAACTAGTGCTTATGCCCAACCTGGTGGCATGGTAGTGAGCCACACCCCCAAGTAAAACATAACACCAAGAGGACCTTGAACCAGACACTTGGGCTCCAGATGGGTCACTACTCCATGAGGGGTCACAACATAACACTGATTCACCTCTATTAACATCCCTAAATCCAAAACAAATATAAAATAATCAAACCTAGACTACCCCTAGTAACTCAGGTCTTGTCACGAGCGGTGGTGATCAGGAACTGACCCGTAACATACCTTTTGAGCCTTAAAAATACTAATCTTCATATATCAAATAACCCAAATAACAAGGGCCTGCTATGATACCATTTTTTCATGAACCATCCTTGGTCAACCATGAACCGGTCGCCCAAGTCGGTCTGCAACATGTCCCGAAGGGCATTCTCGATCCCCACAGGATGGAAACTAGTGTCGGGAATCAAAGTATACACGAGGGAATGATTTAAGACCAAGAGATAAAACTGAGACCATATAAATAAATAGAACAAAAAGAGAATGCTTCAAAAGGAAAACTGAAAATTAAATGAATATGAATAAAAATACTCAGTTACAAGGTACAACTAACAGACCAAAAACTAAAAACAAGAAAACAAAACCACGCCATTACAACCTCCATGTGACCCCTTGGTCACCTCCAACCACTAAACCAAATCTACTCCAACATTGACTAGTTGGACCAGGAATCTAAACCAAAGTTGGACCTGCAACTGAAAAAACAGAATATGCATGAGCACCAAAATGCTATGTAATATTCCAAGATAAACCACTAAATCCAAGAATCTACCTTCCCAAAACAATCCATTGACACATGTTTTAAATAAAAATATAAAATTAGGATTTTCATATTTTAGAATAAGAGAAGTGTTTTTACCATTTAGAAATCCAACACACACAATATACCATTTCCAAAAACATTTTCCATTTTATAAACAAAACCCAAAATAAAAGATACCAAAGATGGGCTAGAGTAAAATAGGTAAACAGTGAAAGATGGAAATAAACTAGTAAAATAGAAAATAAACAAACAATGTACATAATTAAGTAACCATGGGTGGTCCTAAACATCCCTAGTAGACCCCTGGTCATACTCAGTTTAGATCCACCTGCTCACGCATGGTGAAGCCCCTAAGTCAATAACTAACTAGCTAACCTAACCTGGACTCACTTGTGGCATAACCCGCCTTGCATAACAAAAAATCCAGGGGGTACTAACCCATCTGATTTTGGTTGATCCACAACCATCACTTGATCATCTAAAAGACGCCTAGGAACCCATGGTGGTAGTAATACTATGAAAGTAGGAGGCCCTCGCACACATGACTCACCTTACCTATCGTCACCGCACTTGCCTACCCCAAACACAGACACCAATATATGATAACCCCTAAGGGATATACCTCCTATAAAGGTGCCCCATATTTATATACATATATTTCATATCAAACTCTTGTGAAAACCGGGCCACCATACCATAAAATATTTAAACCATTTCATAAAATGCTCATAGTTTCCAACCAGGCATACACTTTCTCCAAAATAAAGTCTCATTTAAAAGTTAGTACAAACATTATCCTTGGGTTAAAAGTGATAAAAGGGTCTTTAATTCAATATTTATAAATACATTTACCCAAAACATATTACTAATACCGCTTTTAAATTTACAAAGCCGAATGAGCCCTTAAAAAAACATTCACCAAAACCGAGACTAAGTGCTAAAAAACCTTTACTCTTTTAACTCACAAAAAATTATGCTTTAAGGACAAATGGGACAAACTTGAGGAACAACTTGAAATCCATTTTTAGATCCCACAAAAAAGACCCAACCTCATTTAAAAAAATAAGAACCATTTATAAAACCAATCTTTCAAGAAAACCCCAACTTAAGGCATCACCTTCATTTTTTGTCACATCCATGTGTGCACCTAGTGCACCCATAGATGCGCCAACATCCAGTGATACACCAACAACCAATAAGAAACATAAAAACTATTTCCATAAAACACACATTTCCTTAAGAACCATGTCCAACCAACCACCTTATTTAGAAAACATAAAACCATCCCCTTAGGAATCATTAAACTCTTCCAAAAACATTTTAACACATTTAAAAAACCATACCATTTCAAAACTATGCACTGTAGAAAAAATTTATAGTTAAATAAACATTTCCACAACAACGTGAGTGCTAAGAATTTCATAAGAACCCGTAATACCACTTTAAAGAAACACTATCAATTAAAAAGAACAACATAGGTTCCAAAATCCTAAACATTACACATGGAGATCATTAAAACTTATTTTTAATAATTTAAATCATCCAGAAAACACCACAAAAAACTAATTGCATGCGTTATGAAGGTGCAAATCATATTTTAAAAATTTTCAAAACAAGATTTGGAACCTAAATAAAAAAAATTCAAAATGAACACATATATGAATTTAAACCAAACATACTAAATGTACCAATACATATGCATAACTAAATAATTGTATCAAAATCCATTTTTTTAACAAATTATAAAAACTTATAAACACCATAATAGGCTAATTATGTATATTGCGATGCTGAAAATCAAATAATCAAATAAAAATAAAAATAATTGGAAGAACCAAGAACCAAATAAATGCATTAGAAAGGAAGATTTATGGATTCAACTACCTCAAACCAAGCATGGATGCGACGAAACTTCAAGGAGAGGGATATTGAGACTTTACGGGATAACCACACAACCTAGAGAACTAGAAAAACACACAAACCAAAACCTAAAATCTTAGGTTTTGTCCACTTTGAAGAAATACGCCCAAGAGAAATGGAAAAATAACAAACCAAAATAGGGGGTCAGGAGTAGGGTGTGTGTGCTGTAAAGGGATGCCGTTGAGATCGAATCGTGCCGGAAAGGGGAGGTTGCTGGGGTTAGGTCGCGCTGGCCAAAGCAAAGGAGGGGGGGGGGGGTTAGCCCGAGATGGTGTGCTCATAAAAGGGGATACACGAGTGAAGGAGAATGACATGAGTTATTGGGTGAAGTAGAAGAGGAGGGGAGGACCTAGGTGGAGTGGCGAGGGTGGTCGTAATCTGCAAGGTGGGGAGGGGGGACGCTGGGCTGCGCCTCACACAAGAGCAGGGGAAGTGGGGAACACGCCCATGGGTTTTGCCTCCTTTTTTTGTTTTAATAAAATTATAATACTATTACTAGTAATAAAAATATTAATTAAAATGTTAATAATATTGATAACATACTCATAATAATAATAATAATAATTGTAACTAATGGTAATAATAATAATAATATTAATATTATTTTTATTTTTATCAAACATTTTTTTAATTTTTTATTTAATTTTTATTTATATTATTCTTAATGCGATGGTATTATTTATTTTAAATATCGGGTAATCGAATGATCCATGCATGGTTACCCACAACCGGACACATGGTTGAGGAAGTCGTGCTCAACCCGCGCCACTCGACACTACCCGATTACAGCACTGAGCTTCATTCTCGTCACACGACTTAATAAACCACGCACAAGTCGCACGTCACAACCCAAACTACTTGGGAAACCCCACAGGCACTACAGAGTCACTCTTAACCATGCGGCCTGACCACACAATAATGAAAAAGTGACCAGACTCAAAATAATAATTAAAAAAATTAAAAATAAAAAATCAACCATGTCATGGTGTGACAATATCCCATGGGAGTGTCAAAAAACGTTTGTAACAAAGACCATTTTCATGCACCTGGTGAAGATAGAGTTCATATAAATACACCCTTTTCAAGGTTATTACCCTTTGGTAAAACTATTCCAGATCCACATCTGCTTGTAGTATTCAGATAAGGATGTAATTTTTTGGAACCCACTCACTCCATACTTCACCAAAATTCATGGATATTTTTCTATACTTAGTATTATACTTATACTTATCCCTAGGGTTCTCACTAAATCATTCTAGTAAAAATCTCCAAAAATAAATAAACCTCGTTCTGATACCAACTATAGTAACCCAATAATTTTACAAATATTATTACATTATTAAAAATATAAAAATCTATTAATTATAACCCAATAATCATTATGCCTAGTGTATTTTGAAGAATAGGTTCACAATACATAAAAGGAAGGCTAAAATAAAAATTCTTTATTTTATTCCCCATGATGAGCTCCTAAATTTTTTCAAGTTCCTAAAACTTCATAGTATAACCTGATGAATAAAAGGGTTGATCTAAAAAACCTAATAAAGTAATAAACATGATAATGAAGCATAACATGTGAGTCAAAGATATAATATGATATCATAAAACATTAGGATCAAGGGTAGTCACTTGGTATCATAACATAAAGAACATGGTATCATAAGATCATGGAATCATAGGAAATGTGGTATAAATATATAACATGAAATAAATATGATTCAAGTCTAACTACCTAGATAATATCACATGGTGGAAAAATCCCATAATTATTTAGGATTACTCTCTAATCCCATACATGACGCCTCATGAGACTAAAGCTTTACCCAATGATTTGGAGAACTATATGGGAAAACAAATAATAACATGTTAATGATTTATAAGTGTCACATAAAATAAATAATTCATAAGGAACAAAATAATAATTACCCATAGAAAGAAAATAGGTTGCATAATATTGCCTCATATCATAATCAAAGGAAATTTCATAATAAATGAATTTGAAAAATAAACAAAAGTCATGTATTACACTATCAAAGTAAGAGAAAATAATATATATATATATATGTGTGTGTGTGTGAGAGAGAAATATATACATAATTCAGATATAATCCATAACATAAAATTTTATCATCATTGATGAAAATTTCTTTAAAATATTACATGGAATATTTCTTGAGGAAAATACCCTTTTCACTTTATAATAACTTATTTAAAATCTAAAAATTTCCGAAATAATATTGATTTTTTTTAAAATAATAACCATTGAAAATTATATTGTAATCTTCAAATAATTGAGTGGTTATGATAGTGGGTGATTCCATACATGATGTATAAGTTAACAAACATTACTTTCACACTGTTATAAGAAGGTTAAAAAGTACCTCATTCAGAAAACAACAAGAAGATTCATTTCAAAAAAAATTATAAAATTTAAAACATGGGTAATAATCTAGTTAATAAATAATTTTTATAATGTTAAAAATATTATTGAAAATATTTTTAGAAAATATTTATATGGAAAAAAATGATTTTTGACTAAATGAAGAAATTAAGTTAGGTTTTCTAAAAAAAATCTCAATAATTTTAAGTAATAAAGAGATAAAAATGGAACCATTACTTGAAAATTTCATGAATAAATAGAGGAAAATAAAAATAAGTTTTTTTATTATATAATTATCAAATAATTTCTTTTAATGGGAATTAAAGCATAAACCGTCACGATTAAAATGAGAGTGAAACATAAACCCTTACCGCTTTGGTAACTTTTTAATCATAAATCCCATTAATGAATTAAATTAATTATAACTTAAAATATAATTATGTATAAATATTTCGTGATATAATATGTAATGGTGCAGTATATACACCATTTAAAAGAAATTAAGAGTACAAAAAAACATGTGACTTAAAGAAGGAAGTTTTGAGATGAAACCCTTACCACGAGTCCAGAATTTGTCATGCATGTGTTTTATATCCTATATAATAAACATATATAAATTTATTTTTTCTTAAGAACCTTTTCCATTTTTAATCTCTTATACTTAAAGCATTTACTTCATTTATTTTAATGACACATTTAACTAGTTAATAAATTATGTGCACATCGGCTATTTTGAGGAGGCTCACTTCATAATTTCAAAATGGAATTTGTGTGTTTAATATAGTCAAAGACATAATTATTCCATCATATATAGAATAATAATCATAAAATAATTATAATTTTTATAAATAAATTATAGAGACGATAAGTTGTACGCACACATGTATAACATTTCCATTTTTCAAAGACCATGATGGAAATAAGGTAAGTGTTATTTTATAATTTAATAATTATAATAATATCATAAATATCATATTGTTTCTGTAAATACACTTATATATATACCATAAATGTGATGTGGTAATAAAAAAATGAATCACAATTCTTTGTGAGGAGGTAGTCCATTGTACACACGAATAACATTATCAGTTTTCAATAGATGGTAAGGTAAGAAAGTATATGATATATTAATTTTAAATAATTATTAATATTTAATGATTATAATATATTAATATAAAATCCACCATTATAAACATATTAGAGAGGTGGTGATTTAAAATGAATTACATTTGTTCGCGAGACGATAATACACTGTACACACGGAAGATTGTTTTATTTCCCATTTGATGGAAGATAAGATGTATTTAAATTATGTAATTAATTTAATAATATGTTAGTATATGGGATATAATGATTTTATTATATCATCATGATTGAGAAAGATTTTTAGCAGGTGGAAAAAGAAATAAAACTAAGATGCTCGGTTAAGAGTGATACCTTTTATTTAGAGCATCTCTTTAGGATTACACGTAAAAACTTCATAGATTGAATTTATGATAAAAAAAATTCTAAGATGTTGGTAGAGAATTAATGAAGGTATTTGGGTAGGTATTGTCTAAAACACAAGGATTTATAATTATAGCTAGGAGATGATATGGGGTCCTCTTTTATAAGGGGGAAGGACACAACTAAAATTTTTGAAAAGAAAAAGTTATACCTACATTTTATATATACCAAAAGGATAAAAAATAGATCATTATCAAAAATTAGAAAACATTTTATAGAAATATGGCTAGAAAATAGTAGCAGTAAATTTTTATAGGTCATTTAATACCTTATCATTTTATTTTAACCCTTGGTAAACCCATTTTATCCTTAACCATAGTAATTATTTTTTACTGTTTTTATTATTCGTTATGACAAAAAATTAAATTTACTTTTTTTTAAAAAAATATAAATTTTAAATTATTTAAAAAAATGATAGTTTTTGATAAATACCAGTATTTTCACTATTCATTGAAAAATTAACTTTAAAAAAAAAATACCAAAAATTCATCCTAATCTAATTTTGACACATTGATTTAAAAAATTTAGTTCTTTTTTTCAAATAATATTTTTAAAATTTGGCCAAACAATAATTTTATTATTTTTTAACAAAAACCACTAAAAATATTTTTTTTGAGAAAAAAGTATTTTTGAATCCAATAAGGACTTTACCAATAATTAAGTACTCATTTATCAATATATTTTCTTTTTCATCCATAATTAATTTTCAAAATCTATTTATTCCTATTCATACTACCAAATTCAATGGTTTGGTAATAATAGTCACATTTAAATATTAATATTTTAATAGTATATCACGGTTCGTTTAAACTCAGTGTTGTGTGTTGTATATGCCATCGAACATAGTGTACTTTTAAAATCTTAGGGTTTTATAGGGGTGAATTAAAAAGTCATAAAAAAATAACTTTTTATTAATATTCACGATTAAATCAATAAATCAAAGTAAAAATAATTAAATATATAGTGAAAATGAAAAATCATGACAATGTAAATGGTTAAATAAAATCAAGATTATGAATTTTCCGGACAATAAGTATATGTTAAATGAATTTCTAGATAAGTTAAGATCGATCCATCAAATTCTTATATAATCCATTATAGAGTAATTTACTAAATAAGATAAGTAAATCAAGTAAATAGATATTTAAAAAGAAACTTTAGAATATGGTTGGTGAATAATTTAGGATCACTCCTTGAACTTGTTCATTCTCTATAATATAAAACTAAAGAAAAAATGGAGACATGAAAAAGTAAAAATAGATAAAACATTAAATGAAAAATTTTATAGGGTCAGACATGGGAAATATTTAAGAGGTTCAATATAATCTATCGCAACATTACATATATATATTATGAAATGTTTATAATCTCTAATTTTTTTTTATTTTAATCCAATTTGGAAAAAAGATCTTATGCCTAGATCTTGAAAACACTGAGTATAAGAAGTGACCATTTTTTGATTTAAGGACATGTACTCATCCCTTGGATTTATATGACCATGGATTGGAAGAAGTTTAAGTTTTTATCCCAAGTAATTTTTCATTATCTAGGAATGGAGGATTGAGTTATGGGTTGAATATAATCATGATGTCCTTGTGATGTTTTGAAATGAATACAAAACAAGGAAAATGTAAGGCACAAAATAAATTAATAATGAGACAAGAAATCCTAGATTAAACAATTTTTTTATTTAAAAGAGATTTTAAATAATAAAAAATGGTGTAATAATGATACATGGGACCTCCTTTTATCCATGATGATCATTTCACTCCTTATTGAATATCTCTATAATATATTATAAATCTTACTTCAAATTATCTCTCCTTAGTGCTTTATATAGATTTAGGAATATTACTATTTAAGTAATATGGACATTAATGTTAAGGTAGATTATTTTTACTTCATTAATAATTTTATTGTGGTATCCATAATGACTTCTCTTGTAGTTGTTCATTAATTTTACTATTGTTGTCATCATTGCTTCTTTTTCATCTATTTTAAATTTAAACATTGAAGTTGGTATGGATCATTTAGATAGCCATTTATCTTTAATTTATTTAGTTCCTTCATGGTTTATTTTTTTATTTCTCAATATAGATAATATGAAAATTTAATGTTGATGTTTATATATACTAAATATATTCATTGTACATCATTTTCCAATCATTAAAGTATTTGTATAATCTTCTAGTCATTAAGGTTTAGTTGGAGTATAAAACTAGATAGAAGTCTTGGATGGTATTCATGATTTCATTTGATTTTTTATATTCTTTTATTATGCTCCATACTTTATTTTTAATTCATGTAATTATATATCTTGTGACAAGGTTGATTATGTATTTTTATTCACTCAGCTTCTGATTCATCCTTTGATCATGTTATCCATTTTCTTAATTCTTAGCTAATAAGTTTCTGGATAATAGAGTTGATTCCATAAGATCCATTACCTTACTTAGGATTTATCAATTCAATGTATCATATTTTTTCTTTTTTATTTCATTATATATTGAATTTGATTCTAATTTTTACTCTACAAAAGTCATAAATATGCTTTTGTTTCATTTATTAAGTGTTTTATCTAATTTATTTATAATCCAATAATAATATAGTAAGTACTGGTTTGTTTTGGTCTTCAACCTTCATCCTTTATTTTTCACCATGCATTTAAAATATATATACTTTTTCTAATCCTTCATCTAGTTATCATTTAATATATATATATTTTTCTTTATCCATTATATTACTTATGTATTATTTTCTAATTCTTTCAATGAAATCACATTGGTGGAGAAAACTATGAGCATCTTGTGATGATTAAGACACAAAAAATTAGAGGATTTGAATTACGGTATCTATAAGATGACCCAAAAATCTCCTATTTTTTGATGATTATAAGACACAACACATTACAAAATAAGTAAAACAAAAAATGTTCATTGAGTTTGATTTGAGAATTTATATACCAATTGAAACCAAAGATATATGAAATTATCTATCCTTTATAATATCCAAAGTTTGGTTTCAACTCAATTATCCCCCTTTGTGATTATCAAAAAATAAGGGAAAGATAAACACTTTCCCCTTTTAAACATACCCCCCTTTATAAAGGGAGAAAGTTTCAAATTTCACATTCCCTTCTTGTGAATGGGAAAATGAAGTGTATAAACTCTCTCTTCATAGAAATAAATAATTTTTTATGCACATGTTAAAAATATATGGTGCTTAAAAATATTAATAGTTAAAACCCATATGGAAAATAATTTTAGCACTAGAGGAATTAAAACAACTCTTGATTAAAATTTGGAAAGTCTAAATTTGAAATAAAATAATAAAAATGATAATATGGAAAGTTGAAACTTAAAATCCAAATGACTATAAACACGGTAAGGGTGTTTAAAAAAATATAAAATATATCTCTCTCTATAAAAATATTTATAATTAATTAAAAATGACACTAAAAAAATCATAAAATTAGATAGATTTTACCATATTATTGCTATCAAAACTAATCATTTGAATAAAAATTGTCTTATTTTATTTTTTGGTAAATTATATCCAAATTAATATTTAAAGAGGATAAACTTTAAAAAAAATATAGAGTTTAAGTGTTACTATATTTCTTTATGAATCTAGATCCATAATTTATTTTTAATGCATGAAAATGTTTAAATCAATGAAAATTTCCATTTATTAATTTATTCATGTATGTTTTGATCATTTATTACTATATGGTTTCAATTTTATATTCTTAGATCTCATGTTTTTGGTAATATTAGTGAAAGATATATAAATATTTACAAATTAGTTCATCCTTATAGAAGAAAAAGAATTTTTTTCTATAAAATTCAAAAAACTATAGGATGAAACTATATCAAATATAGGTTTATTGTTTATACATGTAAATACATGATGAAAATGATAACATAAAAAGAATAATATATTTATTCCTAAATGGTTCCTTATTCTTTTGACCTTTTATCTATGTATATCTTAATCTACCTACCCATTACCATTTTAATCTCATCTAATATTCAATTTTATTTTAGATCCTCTAGGATAAGAATAGAATAATATAGTTTATTCAGTAGTTGAAGAAAATTTTCATACTGATCTACCAACTAGATTCTCTGAAATAGGAACAAGGAAAAACCTTGGTGCCAAATTTTATCATGGATATAAAAAAAATTAATAAAAGGAAATTATTTATTCCATAAATTCCATAACTATTTTAAAGAAAACTTATATAAATAGGAAGAAAGTTAGATTATGTTAAGAGGAAAGGAAGAAGAAGAAATATCATTTTGAAAGAGAAGAACTTTGAAAATAGATATTTCTTAGAAAATTAATAAGATACTTTAAAAAAAAGGATTCCAGAAGTGAGAAATGAGAATATCTCAAGAATTTATTTGAAATGAAAGTGGGATTGTTTTACTTATAGGTTTTAGAATGTAATATCACCATTTTTTATGTAATAAATGCTTTCATAGAAAAATAACTCTAAACAAGATATTAATTTTTAAATTTAATGAAAAATTATCCAATGGTGAATATGAATATTCATCTTAGGGTATTTTTTTTTAAAAATTTAAAATAAATATATATTGAAAACTATTTATAATACATGTAGGATTCTAGATATTACCATAATGATTATTGTTTCAAGAAAAAATTAACAGATATCATACCAAGTGTGGTGATCTATCATCATTGATTTTTATTGATTTATATTTCCAAGAGGTGAATTTACTTATATATGATAGATCTTTATTTTGAGTTTCGGGAATGATAGTCTTTGAATATCATGACCTGACCCACTGGGGCCTGTATGAACAATATTAAGTTGAGTGCAACACCCCAAGATCACCTCTTATAAGCTAGGGTATATCGAAAAGCATCAAGTAGGAATATCAAACACATGGGAGGCCTTATCCTAAGGCACTTATATGAACACACACATCTCTAAATACCCATACATTATGGAAGGATAAATACAACCGATACCAATTCACGTATACATCTAAATCCCATAATTAGTTTATAATAATAATATTAGAAAGTATAAAGGTCCAAATACAAGCCCACTAAAACTGTAAAGGAAGTCCAACTTGCTAGAAGGGGGGACTACAGTCAAATAAAACACCTAGTATGAACCTCATTCGGTCTAGTCCAACTATTCCCTATCTTCTCATGTCCCACTAAGGACTATGTTGAATGACATGTCATCTATATAAGAAACAACATGTACAGGAAGATCCCATATATGGGTGAGTGTGAAAATACCTAATTGGACACCTTGAAAACACCAAACATAAAGCATCAAGAGGGTAGTCATATTGTCATAAGGTAATTCCCATAAAAATATGAGGCATACAATAATAAAATAAAGACATACTCATGATAGACACTAAGTATCAGAGAAAGGTTACAAGTGAAAATCTAGCCTAAGATTCGAGCTCCAAATACAAGATAACACTTGTCTAGGAGAACTCACTCCATGATCCAGAAAATACTGATGCTACTCATCCAAGAGGTCATGTGCATTGGGTATCACCAGGAATAAACATGCACTAGAAGTCAGAAGAGCTCAATACACAGATAGGGGATCAAACCCAAGGCTGTGGGGGACATTGACAACCCTGACTGTATTAGCCTGATAAGTAGGAGATCAATGACCATGTATGTTAGTCACGCTAATAACTCAAACCACACCTTGAGAAGAAGATAAAATAGAGTATACCACCCTAGGACTCATGGGATATTCTTAAAACTCCATTCAATAATAATCCCATAGAGGACGTCTCATATGATACTCAGGACATGATGCCTCACTCTACCCTCATGGGAGATGAATTGAGGGAACACAACCTAAGGAAAAATATCCATATTTAAGAGATAAAGTAACTCAAGATATCCTAAAGAAAGTATAATGTGTGTATTGGTAGTACATGGTGTGTCTTTCCTACGCCAGGTCCACCCCTATGCTCCAACCCGTGATCGTGTACTCCAGGATATGCCCATATACTTTGGTTGTGCCTGTGTACTAGGATATGACTGGGTACCTGACCATGTTCAAGTACTAGGTTGTGACCATGTATTCTATTCATTTCCATGTACCTATCTATGTCTATAACCATTTACCTCTAGGGAACATGTTGAGTTTTTGGGTCATGTCACATGGCATGTGATATGGGTCACATAACATGCGATATTTATCTTTTTGAAAAAACCCTAGAACCATACAAGGGGGACTATAAGGCATGTATTCCTAGAACTATATACTGTATAGTTAGGAATTTTCTAGAACCCACAGATTCTTCACGTGTTCCCTCATGCCAGTGATGCCTTGTTTTTTGCTATCAGTCTCACATAAAAATATGGATCTAGGCTGACCAAGCATCAACATTACCGATAGCCAAATTATAACCACTCAATCTTCTCAGGATTCAATCCTATAACACCACACTACCATAAAATGCCCAAATGTGCTTGAAGAATGTTGATCCGATCCAAATCTATCATCATAGCCACCACACCCCAATTACATCATTTATCTTGAACCTAAACTCGCAGTATCAATCTATTTTACTAAATAATAGTTTTTAAATGATTTAATATTGGATATTTGTTGAACCACTGGCCAAACTGAATATTGATAATGATCGTATGAAGAATGGGGAGTTATATTCATAAAACAAAAACATTAAGACTAAACAGAGTCCATTTTTTGTGTTGGCATCATTAGTTGTCGTAGGAATGAATAATGAAGAGGATTAATAGGTAGAAAATAAATAATATTAATAAATAATATCATAGAATGATAAATCATCAACAAAAAATTATCTTTTGACCCATAAATAAAATTATTAGATAAATTGATTTATATTTAATGTGGGATAATTGAAAATTAGATAAAATCCACAAAGAAACACCCTAACTCAATTTTGGGTCAATCATTGGAGATGAATGATTTCTTTCCATCATCATTGGCAAGATCCATGAACTTTTTTGGTGTATCAATCACCAAATAATGATCTTATGTTAATCATCCATGAAATATCCTTTAACTAATCATCTATCAGTCCCAAGGATATGCAGAAAACCCTAGGGATTTGTAATAAATGTTATTATATAGAGTATAATTCATGGTGATATAACAAGTAATAAATAAATTTATTTATTAAATTACAAATCCATTCACGACTATATTTTCATTAAACACAAGATTCCAACAAAGGTTATGACACCTCTAGTGTAAAATTTGCATTCTAGATTCAACGATAGTCTCAGATTTCTTATCTGAGACTCCATTTGATAGCTATTAAATTATTTCTAGAAAAATGCATGCACATGATATATTATATTTAATATTTTTATTATATCAACACTGAGGCTTATTGGGCCTCAAAATATCCCATCATATTAGATTCTGGATTTGAAAATATTTTATGATATATTCATAAGTCTTACAAAAAAAACATAGAGACAATAAATTCTCTTCATCTTTAGGGTATTTCTTCCTAAAAAGAAAAAATCCCACTGAAAAATATTTGGGTACTGAGCTCACATTTAGGTATCCCACTCTTAGGTTCTCTTCTTCATATTCTCATGCAACCAATAAACACACACTAAGGGAATCACTTACCCATGGAGGATCTTATCTTACTGATCCTTGATCTCTATGAATTACTCTGCAAAGGTATATCCATCCTCAATGTCATGTTCGACCTAGTTGATAATGTGTGATGGGATGTGAACATACATTCTTAGTTTTGACTTGTGGAAGAAATTGTGTTCTTGGTCGAACTTTGATGGTATAGCCAAGTGGTATTCCACCTCACCAAATTTTCATAGTATCTAGAAAGGGCCAATGAATCCTATAGATAACTTGCTTCCCCTTCCAAATATACACAATCCTCACCAATGTGATACCTTTAGGAACTCATAGTCTTAATTATAGAACTCTAAAGGCCTCCTTATTTGGTCCACATAAGACTTATGATAGCTCTAGGTAGTATTTATCTACTTCTGGATGATCCAAACCTTCCCTTTCATAGATAACACCAAATCTGATCCCATGAGTACTGACTCACCTGGACCAATCTAGCATAGTAGTGACCTATATGGTTTCCCATACATGGCCTCAAATAGTGTCGTACCAATGGTTTAATGGTTGTTTTTTGTACACAAACTCCACTAAGGGTAGATGATCCTCCGAAATGTGGGAAAATTCAAACATGCAAGATGAAAATATGTCATCCATAACTTGAATATCTGCTCATTTTGGACATCATTCTGGGGGTGAAACGTCACACTCAAATGAATTTGAGTCCCAAAGTCCTCTTAAAATCATCTCTATAATCATTACGTGAAGTTATAATCATGGTCTAAAATAATCATAAATGGAACTCCATGAATCCGAACTATCTTCTTCACTTAAATCCATTCCAATCTCTTCAACGAAATCTTCTCTTGGATAGTTAAGAAGTGGGATGACTTGGTGAGTCAATTTATTATCACCAAAATGGTATTGTGAACTATAGACATCCATGGCAGCTCTATCATTAATTTTATAGATATATCATCCCACTTACACTCGAGAACCTCAAGGGGTTGATCTAAACTTGCTGGAACCTGGTGCCCAACCTTCACCTGTGGACAAGTGAGACATCGAGATACAAAATCTATGACACAACTCTTCATACCTTGACACTAAAACTAATATCTATGGTCCTATTACATATTCACCACACCTGGATGTACCTCCAAGGGGGGTGTATGAAACTCCATCATTACCTCCTCATGAAACATATCTTGTACCATTATCCATCCTTGAAAAGGATGACTTGATCTCCAACTTCAGAGAATCCATTAGCATCATGTCTATAGGATATCTGAGTATAAAATCTCTCACAGTCTATATCTCCATGCTATTTATCCATAACACATTATAGAAGTATTGGGGTAATAATGATTAACTATAGATATGCCACACCATCCTTGTCCACTAAGGAAAACTACAATGAGGATAAATACTATAATACATCAGTCAATAACCATGAACAAGATCTTCTACTAAGAGTATCTTTCACTATGTTACCCTTCTTGAGAGTATAAATTATCTTGATGTAATTACCCTATAGGAACTCTAGAAATCACCTTCATCTCAAGTTAGGATCCTTATGTGAGAATATTTACTTAAGACTATTATGGTCAGACTTGAAGATAAATTTCTCACCCATAAGGTAGTGTCACCGCATCTTAATGGTGATGACTAGTGCTTCCAACTCTAGATCATGGGTTGTGTAGTTCATCTCATGAGTTATCAACAATTGGGACCCATAAAAAATCACTACCTACCTTTTCATTAGAAAAAAACCAAGTATGGCCCTAAGGTATTGCAGAATACTACGTACTTGACACCCACCTCTAGAAATATCAAGATAGGTTCACATTTCAACCTCTTCCATGACTATTGAAATGACTACTGGAACATTTCTTTCTAAAATAAAGGCTCCCAATTTAGATTAAAAGCAATCAATGGTGTCAATATCCTAATCGAGCATAAATCACCTAGAGTAACCCAAGGAAGATCTACATATCAGTCACTCTCTTGGGTGGATCCCAAGATAGCACTGCCTCAACCTTCATTGGTTCCACTACTACATAATCTACTAAGAATAAATTACCCATAAATTTGACCTCATAAATCTTGAAATTATACTTCAAGATCATCTCATAAATATGGTTATCTCAAAATTTGTCCAGGATTATCCTCAAGTGTCTATCTTGATCCTCCTCAGACACCAAATACACTAGAATATTATCGATGAAGAACACAAAAAAATGGTCTAATAAAGATTAAAATATTCATTTCATGAGTCCCATGAAAACTACTGGGGAATTAATCACACCAAAAGGAATTACCAGGTACTCATAATGATCTTAGCAACATCAGAATGTTTTCTTTGGTATTTCCAAATGTCGTACCCAAAGCTGGTGATAATCTTACCGGAGGTCTATCTTTGAGAACCGTCTCACCACTCTCAATTGATTATAGAGGTCATATATCCTCAGTAGTGTATTTTTATTCTTCAAGGTCACATGTTTTATCTGATGGTAATCCACACACAACCTAAATATCCTATACAGCTTCTTGGAGAACAACATTGGGGCTTTCTAGGGTGACACACTAGGGATGAAAAATACCTTCATCTGCAAGTCCTCTAACTACACCTTCATCTTAAGAAGCTCTATAGGACCCATCAGATATACAAATTTAGATACTAGGGAAGTCCTTGTGTTCATGTCAATGTATAATTCTATCTCTTTTTAGATAGTTAATCCCACCACGTATTCAGGAAAAATATCCTTGTACTCTTCCACCACTGTAGGAATACGATAGCTCACAATATCCACTACTCCAATGGTAATACTATAAAACTTGTGAGTAATCAAATAAACCCTATTATATATGATACCATACTTCTATTCCTGTGTTTTTTTCTCATAGATGAAAAAAATTTATCCCGTCACCATAGACACACCATATCCCCCTCCTGAAATATTCAATATGGGTATAGAGTGTGGATAACTAGTCCAAAGCTAAGATAAAATAAAAAGGACTCATCACTAATATAAAGAGATACCAAAGGAAGCTATATACTCTAAGAATCAGGTCACACTACTAGTAAAAGTGTGTGATCACTGAGTCTCCCCTATTATAAGTCTATAAACACAAGGGTTGAGCTGAAGGATCAATTAGAATATATAGGTCTCAAACTAGGGAAGTGGAAATAAAGGAGTGTATCATATATATTTCTATCAATACTATAGATAAGGTAGAAAATACATATATTATACCTTTAATAATCTCTAGAGCCTTTGGGTAATTGGTATCAACTGCCCACAACTATCCTCAACCCTAAATACCAGCTCTTTGAGCCTAGTGGGGCCACCTGGGGGTGGTGGTGGGGACAATTCAAACCATCTACCACCTATAACCACTCTATCCACTCCTATACCACATACTCCACCCTGAATACCTCCTTGTTATAGATGCTACCTAATCTTGGGAAGTCTATCCACTAGCTCTCTATCAACTATATGATGGGTCAGAAAATCTCACATGAGATATCCCTAACCCTCATAAGAGTAGCATCACATCTCCACAGGTTAACTAGAAAAGCCATGAGAGACCAAAACTGAATATCCTCTATCCTAAGAATGCACCTTGAAATGCATATAATTCTTAGTTCCCAACATCTTCCATTTACTATCTTCTTCTAAGGTCTCAGCTCCTCTATGCCCACTACTGGCACCCACTGTCAGTGTCTGCTCATCCAGAAATCTCTATACTACCGAAACACACTCCAGAACCCCAACATAGATAGGAATGAAAATAGGTATCACACTAGCCTAGATATCTTTACACAGGTCATATTCAAAGGTCCATTCTTGTAATAACTAATCATAAACCATATCTATTGATTATAATAAGAGGTTAGTGAACCTCGATGAATACTCAGCCACAACCATGATTCTCTGCTGAAGCTACATAATGTCATGTATGAATACATCCCATAATATAACTGGAGAGAAATAACCTATGAAAAGGTACTCAAAATCAATCCTTGATAGAGTCGTCTCATTGTATGACAAAGTCACTAGAACCCAACATCTCCTCATGGATCTATGAATAAGTCTCACCACTATGACCACCATCTAGTCTGTAGGTGTCTTAATGTGGTGAAAAACTTACATAAATTCCACAAAACATTCCTCATCTACTTGTGGGTCTGGATCAATCTAAAACCTGAGGGGTCACTACCTTTGTCACTGATGAAGTGTGATGAGCCTTCACACATTCTCATCTAGTACTTTTGACACAACCTACTTCTCAATGGGTAATAGAAAAACTGGAAAACCACCCAGAGGTACCACCTCATGTACAAGACCCCATATTGAAGCCTCATCACAAGAAGAATCATCCTCATGAACACACTATAGAATCATGTATGGAAATCATCACAGATGGATCCTAAAATAAAAAATATGCACCATGGTCAAAGAGTATATCTGGGGAGAATACTTAGTAAGGATATGGAAACCAAAACCCATTCCTATATGATTCATGGACCAATTTTTTCCTTACAACTAGTTCCTATATTCATCGAGTCAACAAGAAGTTTATCAGATTCCTAGTCAATGGATACATATGTTGAAAAACAAATACTGGATTCTCTAGGATGAGATCCAAACTCAAAAAACTTTAACACTGTTTCCATAAATCCCAAAGAAAACCTTATATCTAGATAATCTATAAACTCTATCCCTGAGATAAAAACCCATTATGATGCCACTCTATCACAAACCAAACCACTAGGTCCTTTCTATCCATTAATAAGCCGAGTGTGACACCCCAATCCCTCCTATAATAGGCCAAGGGCTAACGACAAGCGCTGAGTAAGCATATCACACACATGAGAGGTCTTAGTTTAAGGTACCTATACACACACACAAACATACACATCTAAAAATAACTATACAATATTTAATGATAAATAAAATTTATAATAATTCATGAATACATATAAATCCCACAATCATAGTACAATGATAATATTGGAATTCATAAAGGGACAAATACAAGCCAAAAAAATTATAAAGGAAGTCCAACCTTCTAGAAGGAGGGGACTACAGTCAAATGAAAAACTTGGTACAAAACTTGGTCCATATATCCTAGATATGACTTGTCTTATCCTATCCCACCAATGACCATTTAAGATAACCTATCATCTACATAAGACATGACATGTTCATGAAGATCCCACACATGTGTGAGTATAACAATACCCATTAGGAAACCTTGAAAAAATCAAAAAAACATCAAGAGGGTAGTCATCTCATCACAAAGGAATACCAATTAGAATATGAGAAATAATATAATACAATATATATATACTCATGATATAAACTAAGTCTTATGGTAAGGTCACAATCGTAAATCCATCCTACGATTCTTTCTTGTGATACAAGATAACAATCTTTCATGAGAACTCACTCCAAAAGTCAGATAATACTGATGGTGATCATCTGATAGGTCATGATCACTGAGTATTTAAAAAAAGAAGCATGCAATAAATGTTAGAAGGTATTGATACATAGATATGGGGTCACACCTAAGGCCTTAGAGGACACTACAAACCCTAACTGTATTAACCCTCTAAATAGGGTATCAATGCCCATTTATGTTGGCCATACTGATACATTGAACCCCACATAGGAAAAAATATATGATATAGGATCCCACCCTAGGCCTCATGAGGGATTCCTACAACTCTATCTAAGAATAATACAATAGAGGGGATCACATACTATTCTCAGGACATGATGCCTCATTCTACCCTCATGGGAGATCAGTTGAGGGAACATAACCTAAGGAAACAATTAAATAGTAAAGAGGGAAATGACATAAAATAGAAATTAAACTATGTTTCTTTCCTACATAGGGTCTCTCCATGTGCTCTAACCCATACATGTGAACTCTAGGTCATGCCATTATACTTTGGTCATGCCTATGTACCATGTTGTGTTCGGGTACCTGGATGTGTTCAAATATTAGGTCATGCCTATATAATCTAGTCATGCCCATGTACCTAGACTTGTCCATTCCCATGTACCCTAAGGGAACACATTGAGTTTTCAGGTCATATCACATGGCATGTGACATTTGTTACATTCCATGTGATATTTATCTCTTCATAGAAACCCTTTCAACACATAAGGGGGACTACACGACATGTGTTATTCGAACTAAATTCCATATTGTTAGGAATTTTATAGAACCCATAGGTTATTTTCGAACTCAATAATGCTACTTCCACCTTGATTTCTTCACTTAGTCTTTCCCCAAAACATGGATTTGGTTTGAGCGAGCTTCACCGTCACTGGTAGTTGGATTACAGCCACCCGACCCACTTGGGAATCGATCCTATAGAACCACGCTTCCACTACATGATGAATCATGTGAAAAGAGTGTAAATATGATCCCAATCCATCATTGTATTCATCTCACCCTGATTGTATCATCAATATCAAATCTGAACCCATGGTATCAATCTGTTTTTCTAAATAATGGTTTCACAATGATTGATTATAAGGTAATTTTAAAACCGCCAACCAAACCAAATACCAATGATGATTTCATGAAGAATGGAGAGAAAAATTCATAAAAAAAAACACATGAGGAATAGAATTTAAACAATGTTCATGTTTTTATTGATTCATTATCATAGGAATAAATAATGTAGAGTATTAAAAAAGAAAAAAATAAAAAATATTAATTACTATTATTATTGGAAGATAAATCATCAACCAAAAATTAGTCGTCGACCCACAAATAAATTTTTTATAATTATTGATTTGTGTTAAATGTAATATAATTGAAAGTGGGATAAAATTCAAAAAGAAACATCCTTACATGAGTTTGGATAAATCATTGGTGAATAATGGTTTCATGGAATCGTTATTGGCGAGATCTATGAACTCTATTGGCACACCAATCGCCAAAGCATGATCCAATGTTGGTCATCCATGGAAGCCCATTCAAAAGATCCTTCCTCAATCCCAGGTTAATGTATTTAACCTTATGAATTTGGAATAAATGTGATTATATATAAGAGTCTAGTTCATGATTATATAACAAGTAATTAATTAAATTTAAAATCTGTGCACGATTTCACTTTAAAAAAAAAACAGACGAAGACAAAGGTTATGTCATTACTAGGGTAAAACCTACATTCCAAATTCAATGATGGCCTCAGATTTATGATTTGAGACTCTGTTATGAATCTATTCCATTATTTCTGAAAACATTCATGTTTGTGATATTATATATTTAGTATTTTTATTATGTTAACACTGAGGCTGACCGGGCCTTGGAATCTTACACTCTCTTAGTACTTGGATCTAAAAATATTTCTTAATATATTCCAAAGTATTAAAAAGTAAAAATAAGGACATCATATTCTCCCAAACCTAGTTATTTTCTTCTTGAAAAGAAAAAACCAACTTAAAAAGATGAGGGCACCGAGCTCTCATTTGGGTTTCCTATTTATAGGTGCTATCCTAAAGATTATTGTGCCTCCACCAGACACATACCAAGGGAATAGATTTCCCATAGAGGATATTTTCCTACTGATCCTCAATATTTACTGAGTACTCTACAAAGGTTTCTCCATCCTTGATGTCCATCTCACCTTGATCGGTAACACGTGACAAGCTGTGACATGTGGCATACGTTGTGTAACCGGTCAAATTACAATGGTTGAGCCAAGAATTATACCACTTCAACGACTCTATACAATATATAGAAAGTTATAATGAATCTAAATGATAACTTTACACCCCGAAAAAATATACATAATAAATTTCAAGGTGAGACCTTCAGAAACACATAAAATCCCTCAAAATACTCCAAATGCCTCTGTCATGAGTTTGAATAATACTTCCGGTGGATTAGGGTGTCTTCATCCACTCCTAGATGATCTTAACCTTCTTTTTCATAACTCACACCATCTCTGGTACTAAGAGTGATGACTCATCTGGATCGTTCTAGCATAGTAGTGACTTGAAGGGTCTTCCATACAAGGCCTTAAATGGTGTCATACTGATGGTGGAATGGTATTTATTGTGGTATAAAAACTCAATTATGGGTAGACTATCCTCCCAACTATGACTTAATTCCAATATGAAATCCCAAAACATGTCCTCTAGAACTTGAATGGTTCACTCAATATGATCATCAGTCTGGGGGTGAAATGTTGTGATTAAATGCATGTGAGTCCCAAATCCCCCCCTAAAATCCTCTCTATAATCATGTTGTGAAGAAAGTATCATGTTTTAAAATGTTCTTTGAGGTAACTTTGTGAATATTAACTATCTTCTACACATAAAGATATCCTGATCTCTCCACAAAAATTCTTCTCCCGAATAGATTAGAAGTGGGATGATTTGGTGATTTGGTCTATAGTCACCAAGAAGGAATCATGTCCTATAGAAATTTGTGGTATCCCTATCACTAATTCCATAGATATACCATCCCACTTCCACTCTAGCACCTTAAGGGGTTGAGTTAAACCCACTAAAACCTGGTGATCAACCTTCACCTACTAAAAAGTGAGGCATAAAGAGAAAAAATATAATACAAAATTATTCATCCCTAGCTAAAAAATTGACATTGAAGGTCCTGGAATATCTTCTCTACACCTGGAAATATTTCCAAGGGGATATATTAAACTCCCTCAGTACCTCCTCACACAATGTCACTGGTACCATCATCCATCCTATGAAAAGGATGATGTGTTCCCCACCTTCAGAGAATCCATTTGGAGAACATCAAATGGATATCTATGTATAAAAGGTCTCATAATTGATATATCCATGTTTTGACTCACTAAAATTCTATAGAAGTGGTGGTGTAACAACCATAAACTATAGATATTCCACACCATCATTATCCTCTAAGGACAAGTTCAACAAGGATAATTGTTCCAAAACCTCAGTCAAAAACTATGAACAAGATTTCATGAAGAGAGAATATATAACCAAATTCCCCTTACCAAGAGTATAGATTATCTTGAAGTCATAATAATGGAGGAACTCTAGCTGTTAAATCTATCTCAAGTTAATATCCTTCTGTGAGAAGGTATACCTGAGGCTCTTGCAATCATGATATATGATAAACCGCTCACCCATAAGGTAGTGTCTCCAAATATTCAGGGTAAGAATAAAATTTCTAGCTCCATATCATGGGTTGTGTAGTTATTCTCATATGGTATCAACTATTTGGACCCATAAGCAATCACTGTATACCTATGAATCATAACAAAACCAATTTTGGTCTCTAAGTCATCATAAAACACTATGTAATTGACACCCTCCTTTTGAAATATAAATATGAGAGTTCTTGTCAACATATGTTTCAACTCCTAAAAAGACTACTGGAACCTCTACATCCAAATAAAAGGATACCCCTTCTGAGTCAAATTAGTCAAGGTTGCCAATATCCTTGAGAAATCAGGCATGTATCTCATGTTGTAGCCTTCCAACCGAGCAATCTCCACACCATAGTCATGAACCTAGGTGGAACCCAAGCTATAATTGCCTCAACCTTCACTGGGTCCACTGATACACCCTATACTGAGATGAAATTCCCATAAAGCGGAACTCTCGAATCTATAAATAACACTTATATATATTCCTGTAAATACATTTCTATTGGATTATGTCAATGATTGTCCTCAAGTGTCTCATATTCTTCTTTCGGGACATCATGTAAACTAGAATTCCATCAATTAAGGCCACCAAAAAGCAATATAAGAATGGATGAAAGATCCAATTCTAGAGTCCCATGAACATTATTAGGGAATTATTCATTCTAAAAGACATCACCAAGTACTCAAAATGACTGTAGTGGCATAAGAATCCTACCTTTGGGGTATCCATGACTCAAACTTGAAACTGGTGATAACCTATTTTTTGTTCTATCTTCAAGAACAATATCACCACTATCAACTAATTTAAGAGGTCATTGATCCCAGATAGTGGATACTTATTTTTCATGGTCTACAATTATAGGTGAAGTTAATCCATACACAAAAAAATCTCCAATCCACCTTCTTGGAGAACAACAATGGGGCTACCCAGGGTGACACACTGGGTCTGAAAAATCCCTTAGTTTGTAATTCTACAAAATTCACCTTCATATCATGAAGTGCTATAGGAGCCATCTGATATGTTGGGATAGATATTGGGGAAATAATTGGGTGTAATTCAAGGTAAAATTCCACATATCATTGGATAGGTAATCTTGGAACGTCCTTAGGAAAGATGTCCTCATACTCCACCAAACCTACAGGAAATTGATAGCTTACAATATCTACTTCTCCAATGGTAATACTAGCCTA
The DNA here is from genome assembly GCA_963277665.1 of Viscum album. NCBI lineage: Eukaryota > Viridiplantae > Streptophyta > Magnoliopsida > Santalales > Viscaceae > Viscum > Viscum album. The sequence continues at coordinate 592,239,226 of OY728159.1, read as the reverse complement.
ATGGTGAGTAATCAGATATAACCTCCTACATATGATCCCATAATGCTTTTTATGGGTTTCCTTCTCACCCAAAAAAGAAAACCTCATCCCATCACCACGGACAACCAACATTCTCCACCTGAAATAGTAAATATGGGCATCAACAATAGATACCCAGTCCATACTTAAGATGATATATTAAGGCCTCATCACTACTATAAAGAGATCCCAAAGGAATCTCTCTACACAAATAGTTAGGTCACACCACAAATAGATATGCGTGATCACTAAATCTCCTCCATCGGTAGTCTCTATACATAAGGGTTGAGCCAAATACTCAACTAGAATCTCTAGGTCTCAATCTAGGTAAGTGGAAAGAAAGGTGTGGATAATTCCTATTCCTATCAGTACTATAGTTATGGTAGAAAAAAATAGTTCATTCCTATAACCATCCCTAGATCCTCTATGTTTTAGGCCTTCACCACCTATAGCTGTTCTCACCCTTGACCACCAGCTCCTCGAGCCTAAGGGGGACCACCTATGGGTGGTGATGGTAATAGGTCAAACCATATGGCACCTATAGCTTCTATCCCTTGACTTATACCATGTTCACTACCCTAAATACCTCCCTAATACTTACACTACCTCTAATTGGGTGGTCCATCCACCATTTCTCTATCAGCTGTATGGTATCTCAGAAAATCCAACATGAGATGTCCCTGATAATCATAAGAGTAGAACCACCTATCCCTAGGATAACTAGAAATATAATGAGATCCTTGAACCACAAAATCTCTCTACTAAGATATCCTCCAAAAATGTATCTTATTCCCATATCCCTACATATTTTGTTAGCTACCTTCTTCCAAAGTCTCAACTCCTATGTGTCCACTACTAGAACTCATTGTCGGTGTCTACTCAACCATAAATCATTATACTATCAAAGAATTATACAATTCCCTAGAATAGGTAGGAATGAAAATAAGTATCAAAATAGTCTAGATATCACTGTGTAGATCCTACTCAAAGGTTCGTGCCTAAAATAACAGATCATGAACCATATCCATTGAGTATCACGAGAGGTTAGTGAACTCAATGAATACTCAACAATAGTCATACTACCCTGATAAAGTTATAGAATATTATGATTTTGAACTAACTATAATGTTCCTGGAGAGAAATCCTCTATGAAATGGTTCTAAAAATCCATCCATGAAAGATTAAACTTAGTGTATGACATAGTTACTAGACCCCACCATCTCCCTATAGATCCATGAAGTAGTCTCATCATTGGGACTTCCATCTGGTCTGAAGGTGTCCTAATGAGGAGAAAGAATCCTATAACTGCCTTAAACCCATCCTTAGCTTCCTGGGGATATGGATCACCTTGAAACCTGAGAGGTATCTACCTATAAAAATCATAGAGCCAGTTCATCCTACACACATCCTCGCACAATATTACCAGCGCAACCTACTACTTAATGGGTGGTAGAAAAATTAGAAAACCACACAAAGACACCACCTCCCCATGATCATGATATGAAATCCAAGATGGAAATCATTAAAGATACACCCTGAAATAAATAAGATGCACAAAAGTCAAAGAGTATATCTTGGGAGCTGACTAAAGAAGGACTTAGATACCAAAAACCATTCCTATATGATTCATGTACCAATGTTTTACTTGAAACCATTGACCATATTCACTAAGTAAACAATAATATTATCAGAGTCATAGTGGATGGATACATTGTTTACTACACCAAAAATTGATTCGCAGACTTGGGAACTAAACTTGAAACACTTAAACACTATTTCCATAAATCCCAAACCAAACCTCACAGCTAGATAATCACCAAAACCTAGTCCTAATATGAAAACCATCTCTAATACCAATCTATCATGAACCGAACCATAGGGTCCTACCTTTCTAGTGATAAACTGATTGTGACACCCCAATCCCACCTCCAATAGGCTAGGGTTAGCGACAATCACTGAGTAGGGATATTTTACACATGGGAGGCCTTAGCCTAAGGTACCTGTATTCCCACACACATATCCAAATACACATAAAATGATGAATGATAAATATAAATAATAAAAATTCATGAATACATCTAAATACCCCAATTATAGTACTTCAGTAATATTGGAATTCATAATGGTCCAAATAAAATCCCACCAAAACTATAAAGGAAGTACAACCTATTAGAAGGAGGGGTCTATAGTCAAATGAAGCACAAGGTATGGAACTTGTAAAGTCTAGACCAACTATTTCCTATCTTCTCCTAGACCACCAAGGACCCCATAGAATGACATGTTGTATACATAAGACATGACATGTGTGGGAAGATCCCATGTAGGGTTGAGTATAATAAATACCCAATATGACAACCTAAAAACACCAAACATAATACATCAAGAGGGTTTTTAGCTCATCACAAGGCACTAACCATCCGAATATGATATATAATACAATAAAATCTATATATACTCATGATAGTCACTGAGTCTTAGGGTAATGTCACAATGGAAAATATAGCCTCAGATTCCTGCTCGAGGTACAAGAGAATGATCATATGACAGAACTCACTCCACGAGCCCAATAATACTGATGTAACTCAACCAAGATCTCATTATCATCAGGTATTTATTGGAATAATGACACACTAGAGGTTAGAAGATATCAATGCATAGATAGGGGATTATAACCAAGGTCATGGGGGACATTATAAACCCTAACATGATTAATCCACTAAGTAGGGGATCAAAGTCCATGTATGTTGGTCATTATAATACCTCAAACCCCACTTAGGGCAGAAGATATGATAGAGGATCCTACCCTAGGCCTAACATGGGATTCCAATGACTCTATCTGAGACTAATCCCATAGAAAGTATCACATCTTATGCTCAAGATATGATGAATCACTCTACCTTCATAGGGGATGAAATGAGAGAATAAACCCTAAGAAAAATAGTCCATAACAAACTAATAAAGGACTTAAATCTATCTAGGATAAATTAAAAAACATGTAATGGTAGTAAACAATGTGTATTTTCTGACCCAACTTTTCCAATGTTCTCCAACCCATGACCATGTACTCTAGGTTGTGCCAAAGTACTTTGGACATGCCCATGTACTAGGCTGTGTCTAGGTACTTGGCCATGTTTGAGTACCAGGCTGTGACCATATACTACAGCCATTCCCATGTACCTGGTTGTGTCCATACCCATGTACCCCAAGGTCACACAATGAGTTTTTGGGTCATGTCACACAATGTGTGACACATGTCACACAATGTGTGACATTTACATCTTCGTGGAAAACCTAACACCATAGAAGGGGGACTACATGGTGTGTGTTATTTAGACTACATTACATGTAGTCAGTAATTTTATAGAACCTTTAGGTTTTTGTTCTTGTCAAATCACACCACTACTACCTTGATTTACACCATCAATCTCACCCAAAAAATGTGTATCTGGGTTGAACGAGCTTCACCATCAATGATAACTGGATTTTCGCCACACGATCTGCTTGGGAATCCATCCCGTATCACTACAATGATTTTTCACACCCTACTTCATACGAAGAAAATCAATTGGATCCCAATAAATGATCATAAACATTGCACCCTGATCACATCTTCAATAACAAACACAAACCTACAATATTAATTCATTGTGGCAAAGAATGGTTACCCAATGATTGATTACCAGGTATTTGTTGAATTACTACCCAAACCAAATACTGATGATGATCTCATACAGAATAGGGTACAAATTCATAAAAAAAACATGGGGGAATGAACCTCAACCAATGATCATGTTGTCCTTGATTCATTTTCAAAATAATGATGAATGGAGAGTATTATAAAAAATAATAATATCAATTTATAATATTCTAGGTAGATAAATAATCAACCAAAAATTATCTGTTGTTCCAAAAATCAAATTGTTAGAATAATTGATTTTCATTAAACATGGGATAATTGAAAATGGGATAACATCCACAAAAAAACATCATACCTAGATTTTGGATCAATCATTAGTGAAGAATATTTCTATGTCATTATCATTGGTAAGGTCCACTAACTTTGTTGGTGTATGAATCCCCAAATCATGATTTGATGTTGGTCATCCATGAAATGTCCTTCAACGTCTCCTCTCTCAATATTAGGGTTATGTAGTTAACCCTATATATTTGAAATAAATGTTCTTATTTAGAGAATTATTGATCATGGAGATATAATAAGTAATAAATAAATAAATAAATTTACTAAATTCCTAATCTATCTACGATTGAACTTTCATGAAACATCAAACACTGACAAAGGATATGTAATCCTAGGGTAAAACTAACATTTTGGATTCAATAGCAATCTCAGATATCTAATATGAGACTTTGTTTTGGATTCATTCAATTATTTATGAAAAAATACACATGCATGATATAATATATTTACTATTTTTATTATATCAACATAGTGGCTCATCGGGCCTCTAAATATAGAGTTGTCTCAGCACCTAGCTTTGAAAATATTTCTTAATATATTCTAAATTATTACAAAGAAAAAATGGGTACATTACATAAATGTTAATATAATCATATATTTATAAATTTTAGTGAATAATTCCTTTAGAATATATATTATATTTGATTCATTCCATTTGGAATTCTTCATAGCTTTTATCAAATACTTGGAGAAGAATAATTGAGTGATTCCAAAACTTTTAATTTTATTTATCTAGTGGTTTTGGAGAGTTATGTAAAAAAGTGTGGAAAGAACCTAAAAAGTATCTTTTATAGGTATTTATATATAACATTATTCCATTTAATTATCTAATTCCATATAAAAACTTTAGAGGATTTTGAATCTCAATTATTTTCTACATGTTTTTTCTTCCTTCTATAATGGTCACTAGAATTTTCTTCAAAACTTTAATTTCTAAATTCAATCTAGTTACACATTTTTAGATTTATAAAAGGAATTTATGAAGGATTTATCTTAGATTATATTTACTTGTTTAGAATTAGATGATTGTATAATATAATTTCATATATATTGAGAAGATTGTACCGTGATTTACTCTAATGTCAATTCAAGTTCCTTTGGAATATTGATATTCCTTTTCTATAATTTTTTAAAATTTGAATCTCATTCATGAGTATATTTGTTAAAATTTGAGATCTTAGTGTTGAATTCTTCATCATTTTCCTATTTGAAGGATGAATTTTTGGCAGATGAATTTGGTATATTTTCTTCTTATTCAATGTATAAATCTTTGTAATAGATATATTTTATGGACCTTTCAGTCACCTTTTACAAATATAAATCTCTAGAGGTAGGATATTCAATAATATTATCTTCTTCATCATTTTAATTTATAGAGGATGAGTTTTTCATTATGTATTTTTATTTTATTGGTAGATCACCTTCTTTATGTATTTTTGATTTTTTTGAAGGATACACTAATAAAAAATATTGAACTAGAAACTTTTATTTCACATATTCATTTGATCATTTTTTAGTAAGATAATTTTAGTTGAGCCCATTCGGTCTTAATCATATCCTATCATTGATTATTTATAACTTTTATTAAATAGGGTATGAAGATCTGATTCTTTATGGGTTTTATTTTAATTATTTTTAGTATCAAAAGTAATAATGTTCTCTAGTTCATTCTCTTTGATGGTATGCTCAATAAATTTCTTTATTACATTAGAAATGTAATGTGATGTAGTTAGTTTTAGTACATTACTAATCATGTTGTATGTTTTAACATTATACATGGAAATATATAAATCATAATTAAAATTTTTATTAGGATAAAATTAATTTATCTCTATCATAGTAATGAAATAAGGACTCAAAATGATAAGAAAACTGGGAATATTTATAGATATTAAAAATTATTACATCATGTATTTCTAGAAAAAAGGAGTTCCATAAAAAATAAAAGGGAAATCATTCCAAGTCCCATTATGTCGGTAAGTAAAGACCCCAAACCTACCTCAAATATGTTAGGGGATAGTTACTATAACATATGTAATGGAAAAATTAATGCGTCCATCACAATTAAGATTATAATTCACTAGTGACCACATCCACTATCCATCTTCAGCCTCTAAGTTCATCCATTGTCTGCATATATTGATCTTCATGGACATAAAAGTGAATTATTAATATGTTCACATGAAAGGGTGATCAATTATACTCAATACCGTTATCTAAAGTAGCTATCTCACCCCATGAAATATAGTGTCTGTGTAAATCCTTAATAAAAAAGTGTACAAAAAACAATATCCTAACACATCATCATCAATAATAATGATATTCATGATCAATCCTTATCCATCCACATGTATCTAACTTTAATTATATTCACTAAATAAAAACTCTTAAAAATACATATAGATATATACACCCACCTACACACCCAATGATCTTTTTCAATATAATAATAAGAATGGTCCCTGCTAACCATGTGCTGCTTGAGGTCACCATATACTGCTTGAGGTCACCATATACCTAGGCTCCTAACCACACTACACTATGATTTATACATTTTTCTCCTATATAAGTTTAATAATACCCTATCTCTAATCCCTACTAGTCTATAACCCACCCCTTGGTTTAGTTGGAGAGGATTAATGGTTTTAATTCTCTATCCACCCAAAGAATTACCACACTTCCCTATATAGATAATTGATCTTATCTCCCCAAATGTGTATGGTAGTTATAAAAAAATATAACATATCAAAAAAATAAAATCATCTCACATTTCATCATAAAATTTTTCCACATAATGATTCACCCTATATGTAACATCTTAATGTACTCAAGGAATACCTTTATACTCATCTCATACTAGATATGTATCTAATATAGGGCATGCTTCAAAACTTGAGTCATGGGTGAGAAACCACAACTGAATATCTTTCCTTCCTCAAACTTAAATTTTAGGGTGAGAAGTTACAGTAATACTATATATCATATTCAACCTATATACTAGATTTATGAGAGAGAAATAATGAAAACACACAAGTGAAACATCTTCAATATCTAGCCTGGGTCAATGGGTGAGATTAAGAGAAATACTCAAGTGTATCATCAATAACCTATAACCTAAAACAGAGGGTGAGAATATGAATAGATACAAATTTATATTCCATAATTAGCCTCTAACCCCAAGTAATGGATGCGAAGAGATTAAAAACTATAGTGTACCATCTTCATCGATATCCACCAGTCACTGAACAAAATTACATGTCAAGGTAGAAGAGTATGAAAAACCAATTACGATGAATAAACAAGGATCTATTTATCAATCATATAAATATTCCCATATAGTAGTCTATATTGTCATCATATATTTCTCTAAAAAATACCATATTATTAGCCTATCAAAATCTAATAACAATTAAAAGTAATTTATTATATTATTCCAAAAATTATATATAAAACTACTAGTATTAATACCCACATCATGAATCAAGCCCGAATTATCCTAAGTGACCCAAAGTATCATCATAATATTCCATATCATTTCACCATTTTATCTAAATTTATATCCAAAGTATTTCAACACTTCATTTAATTAATTTCATTCCAATATTCATCACTATCTTCACAAGATTTGTAAGTAAACTATTAAAGGCTTATAATCTCATTAAAGTGACAATTCTCCTTTTTTAAAATATTTATTAACATTAATAAATCTATTATTATTATTCCTTTATGATTTACATTATAATTATCCTTTAGTAGCATCCCATAGTTCATAATCATAATTTACCTTAATTTATTTCATTAAATGACATATTTATATATATTTCATAAAGTTAAATCCATTTAAATTTCACCTTAACCATATAATTAAAATCAACAGGACTTTTAAAGTGATTATAATGAATTAATTAATTATTCCATGGCCTTTACTACACTATTTAATATCATCATAAATCTTATGAAAATTAATTTTTAATTAAAAAAATATTACTTACATCCTTCGCATGTATTAAACCCATTACATAAAACTCATTTCATCATAATGAATTAACAAACAATTTTAAAGTCATCAAAATATCACAATGTAAACCATTAATAATTTTAAATATTTATTTCATTTATTCTCAATAATAGTTAATCATGTCATTATAATATTTAAAACCATCAACATAATTTAATTCAAGTTATTTATTAAATAAAAAATTCTCATTTGATTATAAATAATTTAATAAATTCCTTCCAATACATCAAAATACTCACAAGAAAAATCATTAATATTTTAATGATTTTCTATTCTTTTATAAATTAAATATTTAATTTCTATCATAATATTTTATAAACATTTAAATAATTACTTTAAATCATTCTTAAGGGATTTTAATTCAACATAATTTACTTATTCCCTTTTTAATAATCTATAACATCTCATTGAATTTATTAATTTAAAATATCCTATTTTTTATATTTATATGAAAAAAATTATTATTAGCTAATAAAAATATATTAAACAATTATAAAAATAATGAATTCACATCCCATTTTAATAATCACCAATATCATACTATTTCCAAACCCTTATTAAAGTAATTCAATGTCTTAGTGTCATAATTCATCTAAGAAATAGAAATACATCATGGTAAAATTATTGTTATTTTAAAAGGTAAAATTATAGTAATTTTAATATTTTTTTAGAATTTTAAGTATTAATAGATAAATTATTCAACCAAAATTATCTGAAATATACCAAAAAATATTTAATTAGGTTCAGAGTGATAATACGAGTCCAATAAAATTTTTGGTGCCCAAAAATGACCCAAACATGGCACATATCCCCTCATATAATGAGGGGGTTCCATGTGTCACCCCTATACACTCAACTCACCTTTCTTGCACACATGACATGTATCCCATTTCTAAAAAAGTCATTCATCAAATAAAATGATCAAGCATCATTGGTTGTGGGTTCCTATTCCCCTAGTGTTTTGTGTGTTGTGGGATAAGGATTATTCGATCAATTGATAAAAAAACCAATAGAATCCCATGATGCACCCCAGGAAAGTGCATTAACCTATTCATTATCATAACTATAAAGGAAAATATGAAATCTAATCAAAGAAAGAATGGTTTTAATTCTTAATAAATTCTGATCAAATCATCCCTCACTACTTGTTGTCATTTTTTTTATCATCACCTATGTAAAAAAACTAGAGAGATAAGGTATTATATTTATTCCAAAATTTCATCAAATTTTTGTATCATCATGAAGATTACATAAAGGTAAATTTTTATCCATAAATTAAATAAAAAAATCATAAAAAGTTATAGAGAATTTTAAAATTATAAAAATATATATCCATAATAACTTTTAATCTATACATCAAATTATCTTGTTTTGTATCATTAGTTTTTTTCTTAACATAAGATAGATAATTATATATTATACGATAAAAAATTCTTCACATGTTTAGGTTAATATCATAATTATAAAAAAATAAATCAAAAAATATTTCAAGTATATATCTAAAATGTAAAATCTAAATTTTAAAAACATTATGTTGATATATTTTTATCAAGGCAAATAATTAAGATATATCATCCTTTTATCATGATTTTCTTTGTTTTGAACTTAAAATATTATAGACAATTTTTGGATAATCAGACTTATTTTTAAGAATGACCTCAATCTATTACTTATGTTATTTTCATTAAAATTTCATTACATTCTTTATTTTTCAATCTTCATTATCCATGAATTTTACATATAGATTCAAAAGATATATAAAGTATGAGAGATTTGAATTGGAAAAATTTAACTTATCCAAAGAAAATTTTATAATAAAAAAATCACACATGTTCATCATATATTACTCATTATGCAATTAACTCTCTAACTCCAGAGGTTATCTCCATGTTGAAAGAATAATCCAACCTTGACTCTATGTTAATTCATAAAAATTATGAATTTTTAGATATTTTTTTTGATTCAATTTTTTTTAATAAATATTACCTATTTTATAAACTCTCTCCACTGACATCAAAAATTTATACAGAGAAATAAAATACTAAAATCACCACTCTAAAGAAAACCTTTGGTTACAAACTCAATTACGAGATTCATTTTTCAATACAACACTTCATTAAGGATAAATTTACATTTTTACCATTTTTAATTAAAAATAAATATTTTTTACAAAACCATTTAGGGTGTTTAGATAAACCAATAGAAGTTATAATTTAATTAAAACATGTTCTAAAAACTATAATTAAAATAAAACAAATATATAAAGCTAAGAAAATGAAAGGTTATTCTTATAAAAAATTCATATTATTACAAATTAAAAGAAAAATTAATTGGAAAAAGGATTTGAAAATAAAGAGTAAGAAAAAAGGTTTCCAAAAATATCAAAAGGAATAAAAATTAATAGTAGGTTTTTATTCTAATTATTATTATTAGTAAGAAATAATATAGATTTTCCAGATATTATTTACTCTTTGGCTTGTTATAGATAAAAATTTTCAAGCCTTTATGAGGTGGATCTGATCTAGATTTTTGTTTTTTGATAGAAACCAGTGGTTTCCAAGATAACATTTACTAATGACTTATTAGAGTTGAGAAAAATATTCAAATGATATATTTGATACCAATTTATGTGTATTATAGAGATATTTAAGGTTTCTAAAAGCATATTTAATCAAAACTTGTTAGAGTTGGTAACATCTTCAGAGACTAGCTATGATACTAATTTTTGGTTCATAGAATGAAAAAAATATTAACTCTGATAATAAAATGTTCAATAGGGGGGTTTGAATTTAAAAACTTATTCTAAAACCCTTTTATTAAAATTCATGGTTAAATCAATAAAACAGAGTAAATACAATTAAATACATAGATTTTTTTTATGAAAATGTAAATTAGAAAAGAAAATTAATCTTAGGAATTTTAAGGACAATTATTATCTAGTAAATGACTTTCTTGATAATTCAATATCGGTTATTTTGATTCTTATATGATCTATTAAAGAGTATTATATTAAATATTATAATCTATTTAATTAAATAGTCATTTAAAAAGAAAATTTTGATGAAAGTGAGTTAATACTTTAGTCTCACTCTCTATTTCATAACCCAACCCCACTATAATTCCTTTTGAGCTAAAAAAAGACTGAGAATAGCCCCCAAAGCCCAAATATAATAGGAAATGGGGTAGAGACGATCACAAAGGGTATAAAACACTGAATATGAGAGGTATTTTACTTTTTTTATTATGAAAAAACAACCCAATTAACAATGAAAACCGAAATATAAAAAACCAACTACCATATAGATGAATAAAAAATTGTATGAGTATATTAACAATAAATCAAACCCATTCCATCATGAATCACCCCCATTGGTAATCCTACAAGGATAGAAATGGTGTCTAGTAGTGATCCCCCAAATCTAACTTCTAATAGGCCATGCGTTGGTGAATTTTAATGAGTGTATCATATACACAAATAAGAGGAATTACCCTCAGTAATACTAGGAACAAAGAAAAATCCTCCAATAAAATCCATATCATAAATAAATAGTGCAACCAAATTATCCTTGTACATGATATGACATACAATATTGAAATAATATTCAAAATAAACCACAAATTACTATTGCGGTAGTGAACATAATCACCCAAAATTTACAAAAAATAACTTGAGCTAGTAACACCCAACTCGACCACCGAATCCATTTGAAAACCCTGAAAATACACTTATATATATAGGGGTGAGCATATAAGTATACTATATAGGATCCTCTCCATAACCTCTTTTGAAAATATGAAGGAATCATATTAAATACACAATGAATAAATAGAGAAACCAACTAATTAACTAATCAAGTAAACTATGTTTCCATTATTGAGTCAAATACTAATTTTATTATTAGTTTTGAAAATCACAACAAACTAATGTTTAAATTTGATCTAATATTTTGTTTGTCAGGTTTTATGCTATACAGGATAAAAATTTAGTAATTATATTCCCATATATTCTAACATGACCTGATGTTTCTAAAAACATAGAAGGAAATATTTTAACTCAACATAAGTAAATAAAATAATTACACAAACAATTTGGTATTGATAATGCTTTTATTATAAGTACAGTAGTTTTTACCTCCTATAAATTTGATCATGATGAATATAGTAAACAAGTAGATAAAAAAATATATAGAGGGATGATCAAAATTAATATTATAATTTACTTAAAGTCAACTAGATATTATGTATTATGTATTCATGTGTGTGAGATTACAAGCTAATCCAAAGGAATCACACCTCAAGTTGGTTAAGAATATTTTCTATTATTTTAAAGGTACATCATAACTTAGATTATTTTATTCTTTCGAAACTAAATTTTTACTTAAAATCCATTATCATGCTGACTTTGGTGGATGTAGAATGGATTGTAAGAGAACTTAAAAAAACTTTCATGCCTTATATGAATCTTTAGTTTAATGGTCTAATAAGTAATAACACTCAGTTTTACATTCCCCAACATTTTCTTGATATGTGGTATATTGAAATTGTTATGCTCATGTGTTGTCGATGCAACACACAATCACAAATTTTGGATTGAGTTTTACTCAAAGTACAATTATTTAAAATAGAAAAAGAGTTATTTATCTCTCTAAGAACCCAAAACATCATTCACATTGAAAGTACATAGATATAAGGCACAACTTCCATATGGATCATAAAAAAGGATATATTATTCTTAGGTTTATCAGAATTGAAAATAATTTTGATGAAATTTTTACTAAACCTTTAACATCAGATAGATTTGAAATCATTAAATGTAAGTTAGGTATAACTAATATCAAATGAACATAATTTACTCTTTATGTTCCATATATCTTCTTATATTTAAAAATTTCTTTAAAATGTGTGAGTACATTATTTGTATTTAGAAACCATACTAATTTTTTTATAGGTTACACTTAATTTTGATTAAAGTGATTTCAAATTATATTATCTTAGTTTATGATCATTTATTAGAAACTAAATTATCAGAAGTTACCTGAATTTTTATGTATAATGGAAAATATACTTCTAAATGTATGATTTTCTTCTCATTATTTCAAGAAAATGAAAATTTTTATTATTATCAAATATTTTTTATATAATTATCTAACTTTCATTTTTTAATTTTTTTCTTCAGAAGATAAGATATATTTTTTGAATTATTTTAGAACCATTTTATAAAGAAGAATATCACTCATTGAAATCAATAAGAAAACTTCAAAAGTTTTACTATGTTAAACTTTTATCATTTTATTATTATCTTAAAAAAATAATTCAATATATTTTATTGAAATATATAATTAACTTTATCTTTTTACTCACTTGATTTTACCTTGGTAGTATTTCCTTGTTAATTGTTTTAAATAAGAGAGTTTGTTTATTTATTCTTGTTTATCACTTATTTGTTTTAAAATTTTAATTCCTTCTTAAAAATTAAAAAGCGGGTGAATTTATAGAAAATTATTTTTTATTAATTTTAATTAGTTTTAATTATTTTTTATTGAGAATCGTTTCATGCATAATTTTTTTAAAAGTGGTATAATTTAATCAAAAGGAGAGAAATTTTTTCTTTTGGAGAGTTTATAAATTTCCTATAAAGTTTTATTTTGAAATTACATTTCAAACTTAATATTACATTTTTTGTTTGTGTTTTACAAAAAGGGATATATTCTTAAGTAAAAGAATCATTTTATCATTTTTATTAAAAATACCAATGCACTCATGTTTAAATATAATTTAATATTATTTTTTTTAAGTTTCTTGTTGTTTGGAATAAAAATATAGTAATTATATTTATATATATTCTTAAATGATTTAAAGTTAAGAAAAAATATTTAGAACTTAGGTTTTGTACTAAATTTTATTTACTAAATGATGCAACACTATATTTGTGATATTTGATTTTACAAAAATATGAGGAGCTTTATTGAGTTAATTGGAAATTGACGAATAATCTGGTAATTTTTTTAACTAATACCAAAGAATTTATATTTTTATAATTGAAGTTTTTTACAACTACATCAATAATTTGTACCAAAGCCTCATGGATCAGAAGAATTTTATAACTCAATATTTCTATGAAAGAGTTGGTTATTTTTTGAATCGTAAAACATCATGTTACCGAGTATGATTTTTATTGTAAAGGTGTTTATTTTTGTGTATTTATAATTAGAGTATAAAATTTTATGATTTCATTATAAATTCTATAATATTTTCTTATTTTAATTGTGTGTTTTCCAATATTATGGATTGAGGGATTTTATATGAGGAAGATGTAACTATTTTTAATTTTATGGACCGAGGGATTACAAGGATGAATATAGTGTGTCCAGGGCTAAGGATATTAAAACCTTATGATGGGTTCAATATCGAGGGATTCCGGAGTTTTGAGGACTAAAAAAATTCTCACAGTTTCAAAATTTAGGACTTATAGGGTTTGACTCCATCTATTAGGTTTAATGTTGAGGAATTTTAGTGTTTGAAATATTAAAACCTTTCAACAAGTTAATAGTTATGGTGTTCTAGGGGTTGTAAGAAAAATAAATTCAAATTTGTTTAGTCAAAGTTGTTTTTTGAACTTAGATAACTTAGATCATTTCTATGTTCCTACTTTTACTTTGGGTTAAAATTATATTTTTTAATAATATCCTTTATAATAGTTTTTGGTTTGTTAAAAAACACTTCACATTTTTTTAACATTTCCAATATTCTTACTACTCTATATAGTTGTTTTTATTTCGTTGTAAAAATATCGATCATACGGATTAGTTTATTTTTTATAATCTTATTTACTTTGATTTATAGTATGATCATAATATCTTATATTTTATTAAATTTAGTATTTTAGGAGGTTGAAAATTGTAAGTTGTTCTAAACTATGGTTCACCCCCCTCTTATTGTTTGTCTACCATATCTATTTGGGAAAATATCTATCCTCATCAAGGATCACTCACAAAGTAACATATAGAATATGGTAACATCATATCAAAGCATATATATAAATGAGGGTACCCCTATATGACATTCCCATTAAAATAGTCACCCTAAACCCAAAAGTCTCATATCCTATAACTCCCATATTTTCTTAAGTCATCTTTTTTCCATCTAGGTTACACCATCAACACATCCTGCATCCTATATAACCCATTATATCCACATCATCATCATATCCCGAACCCCATGAAACTCATCAAATCTCATAACAAAGTAGTAAGTCTAGAATCCACCATATCCCAAACACCATGAGTTGTACCCCAATCCATCATAGCCTATGACGAGTACACCTGAAATAACCATAACTATTATATTTGGAATGAATGTATGTGCTATAACCAAAAACCATCACAACCCACACATATGAGAATAACCTACATATACAAGTACATCATAACTGCAAGAAATCATAGACCATGTGATCATATAACCTATAAAAGTAATCCACTATTTATTTAGTATGTCTATATACATAGTCCTCCCAGAGGAGAGAGCGGGGTTGGGGGAGTAGTCAACCATATATTCCCTCAACAACCTAGATGTTGGAAAACACCCAGAACCCAAGGCCAGTAACTTAGGTGGTCAATTATAATAAATCATATAATATAATTATATAGATATCACACAAAAAAAATAGGGTCAAATAAAAACCATAGACTCGATCACGGTTATCATCCCACACGGAATCCCAACTACCATCTCTAAGATGAAACTGCTTAAACTCCAAGCACACATGCATCAAAGGTTTCTCATTTCACTTATTAAGTAATATATAAACTATCAATTCCTTTATAAACCCATCATAGATTATGGTTTAACCATTTCATAATTAATCTAAATATAATAATTTATAAATAAACTATTCAATTATTGATTTCATAACCATGAACTCTAAGTATTTTCAAACCACCTCATGGTTTATATTTAACATACCATTTCCATAAATCAACTCCTATTCCCATGGGTTCAAGTATGGTTCATTTATCCTTCCATATCTCAAATATTCTATGACTTTACCCAAAAAATATTAAGGGGAGATATACCTAAAAGAAAGAAACACCCAAGATAATAGAAAATAACATTTCAGTAAGAAACAAAGAAAAAATGTAATCCAACATCTTAACCCATTCCATATATCTAAGCATAAGTCACATCACAATAAATGTAAAATAGGCAATCCCTACTCTAAACCCATGTCAAAAATCCCAGTTTCATCCCTAACACATCAATCTCTGCCAAAAATAGGTCAACTATCCCATCCCTCACAGAATAAACCAACTATAATAGGCTCCATATAAAATCACAACAAAGGCTCTATCATATAATACACGTCCACAAGAAAATTTATATCATAAAAAATTAAATGAGAAACTAATTCCATAATAATAACTCATAAAAGCACATAAAAATTATAGTCAGGCTTTCAATAACCCCAAAAATTTATTTCCATCAATAATTATTTTCATTTACCAACTTGAATTAATCAATTCATTATACACAAGTTCCAAAAATTAGGAAAAAAAATTAAACAGTGTCTACATCACAAAATAATTATACCCAAATAAATTCCTCATATTTCTAAACAATTATAGAGAATAAATAATACATTCCATGAACATATCATTCATTATCTTCTATAATTAACCAGTCTTATTACATAATTTTATTTTAAACAAATTAAAATAAACAAGGAACACATAAACAACAACTAATATCAATTATAAACATTTGATAGAAATGATCACAACAACTAGTATCATATGAATCATTTTAAGTAAGAATTATAATTTTTATAGAATTTTTACCATTCATTATCTCCTTTTTTACTATCTTTGTGTTATTAATAAATATTTCAACATGTCAATTAATGATCAAAAAATAAAAACTACACACTATCTAAAAATCCCATGGATTGTCTAACATGGAATAAATCACGATCACATAGAATTTTAACACCCCATTAAATATCCCATATTTATTTTTAATATCTTAAATATTAGTTATTATTTTCATTAAAAACAATCTTAGACATTTAGCTTTGAATATAAATCATGACAATCCCACACTTTCATATAAATAAGAAAATCCATATATCCCCTTCCTTAAAATGAAGCTTTAACAAACCCACTGCAAATAAGAAGGTGGGAGAGTATGAGGGAGATCTTGCACTTCCAAAACTCTCAAAGGGGACTCCTCTTGATCAAAATAATTGATCACTTGAAATTGAGACAAAAAACTCGATCAAAGAGAACCCATGAACTCAAGTGGGAACCTATAGTCATCTATGGTCAAGTGAGGTTGAATGAAATGAGGCAGATCTAAAAAAGGGAGGGGGAGGCCGAATATTCAAATAGAAATGAGCCAAGAAAAACCTACCATCCTCCAAACTAATCCAAGAAAACTTATGGATAATATGTGGTTTCTAAAGCTCCACATTACCTCCCATTATCAATGGGTGAGGCACTGAATGAGAAGTTGTATAGTGAATAAAATATTTAAGCTCCAAATCCCCAAAATTGACTAATTCACCACGACATGATGAAACTAAAAACAGCTATGGTTCCCTTTGAACATGGATGAAACATGGAACCTACACAACATTGTACAACCTGGATCATCATTTTGGAATTACTATGGGTACCACCACAACATATAGGTGTTTCAATCCTTGTTTCTAACCTACCTACTTAGTACAATCCTTTGATGACCAAGAACCACCAATCCCTCAAATACGACATAGCGGTATCCCCATTTCCCATAGGGAGACTAACTAATAACCACACTTCGAACTAGGGTGTTTCATCCACTTTTTGTTGTGTTGAAAATTCACCTAAGCATTATGACTAGAACATCATGAATTTTTCTCCTACACAATGATAATTATAGATGTTTTAGACCCAATGGTGTGACCATATGAAAAAATAGCCAACCTCTATGACCAAAGTCTTAAAACAGCTAGCTCCCTCAGCCTCAGATGAAAAATAACTATCTCACCATGCCCCCAGGGCAAAAAAGACCTCCAATATATCTATTTCCATGGTGTGGTGAACCCCACAGAGACCAAAACTCCCCCTCCTATTCTAGATCACCTTTAAACTCCATCTTGACACCTCTAAGGCCCAAAAAATCATTGGGGAAGGGTTTATAAGGACTGATCCCTTACATTAGATAACTCATAAGTGATTCTAATATGTGATAATAAAGAAAACCTAAGAAGGTTATAAGAGAGATAATATAAACAATTACCCCATGATATTCCTCTAAAATAGAGATCTCATTATAATAAGTTGAAACAAACCATCTTAAAGGAAGAACATAATCATATAACATCTCAATTTTCATGTACATCAATAGGGATTATACACATCATCAAAATAGGACCAATCAACAAATAAATTGAGATGCTGTGAACGCATCCACAACTCATGATCCTAGGTATATTACTCTAATCCACTTCTCTAGAACCAAACATGAACCAAAGGGATAACACACTCATGAAACAACTTCACATGATGGTCTTGAATCTCAATTGGCTATTCCTCAAAGGTCACATCATCTTTAATATCCAATTCACCCTTATTAATGATGTCGAAATCATCATAGATATATTAGTGAAGCTGTGATACATGGAAGTCATCATGAATTCAGTTAATCTGTGAGGGAAGTTCTAATCAATATAAAACACCACCAATATACCCCAAAATCTCAAAATTTATAACAAATTGGGGAGAAAGTTTACTCCCATGACTAAAAATTTGCTAATATTAATGATAAGATAACTTCAAAATATATGATCTCTAAAATAAAACACCAGAGGTATCCTCTTAAATTGGTGAAGCTTTGATACATGGAATACATCATAAATTTAGTTCATCTGTGAGGGAATTTATAATCAATATAAAACAACACCAACATACTCCAACACCTCAGAAGTCTTAAAAAATTGGGGAGAGAGTTTAATCCCAAGACTAAACCTATAATACTCTCAATAATAGGATACCTTAAAGAATGTATGAAATATAACATTAAACACCAGAGGTATCCTCCTATAATCTCCATAGGACTTCTAAACAACTTGTGCTATCTTCATGCACTCTTGAATTACCCACACATTCTCTATCATAATCTTTAACAATTCCATTCCAAGAATAATTGACCCTCCAACCTTAGTCCAATACAATAAATATCTATATATTCAACCAAATATATAAAAATTTGAATTGGATCATACCAATGGTGGAGTGATAAATATTTTATAAGAATCAAAGAGCTTCCAAAATCCAGAACACAAGAACACAACATTTCTTATAAATTTTGGATAGTCTTCCCTATTTGATAGTCCATCTACCAATGAAAATAAGCATTAAGACACAACTAAGAGTCAAAATCACAATGATTACCTTTATATACTTATTAGGTAAAACAAGGATCATGATTAAATACTATTTTCTTCATAACCCCATGGATCCTCACCACATACTCTAAATACTTCTTTTCCAAAACATCCACTGAGATCGAATCTTTAATCAATAAGAAGTGAACTGACTTCATAAAGTTGTCTATGATCACCCATATAGAATTAAATCCACCTAGTTCTCTAGGTAAACTGGTAAATAATTCCATAAAGATATCCTCCCACTTCTACTAGGTAAAATAAAGTAGATGATGTAACCCACTAGGAACATGATGCCTAGCCTTTACCTTCTTGTAGAAAAAACATACAAACTCAACAACTAACCTCTTCATCCAAGAACACCAAAACTAGACTCTCAAGAATTGATACATCTATGATACACTAGTATTTACTACTAAAGGTGAACTGTGTAACTCAAAAAGAATCACTTTATGAATCTTTAAAGGAATTAAGATACCTCATTATATAACACTTGATGCTAATCATCCTTAGACCATCCCTTAGAGGAATCTCCATAAAAAACTTGATCTATCCAAACCTCTACCTCAAAATCCCCCAAATAGGATTCCTATAATCAATGTACCAAGGATGAATGCACCTTTATTTTATAAAGAAACCCTCTACCATCAACTTCTCCCATATTAAAGTGCATCACTGAGAGATCCTCCATTATTCTCCTGGCATCACTAGGCTTATGAACATCATAACCACATGAAATCCTACTCATTGCACCATCCATATCATTCCCTTTTATTGATGCATAGGAAATATTGAATTCATAATCCTATAATAGTTTTACCCACCATCACTATCACAAGTTTAAGTCATGTGAGGAGAAGGTATACCTAAAACTGTTATGAACCATGAGGACCACAAAGTGTTCACCAATGAGGAAATGTATCCAAAATTTTAAAAATACACTATAGAAATGTCAATATCATGAGTGGACTAGTTATACTCATGATAATGTTTCTTTATATACCCATAAGTGATAAACGATATCTACTTCATCAGAATGAAATATAATACATGGAACGACACATCACAATAAACCTCAAACTGAACTCCTTCCTTAGGTAAATAGAGAATATGAGCACGGATAATCTTTCCCTTTAGATAATCAAAAGCATCATGACACTAGTTAGTTCACACAAAACCCCAATCCTTCATAGTAAAGGATTTTATAGTAGTTGAAATCTGAAATTAATGAGTTAAAAATAACATATAATATCTTATAAGACCAAGGAAACTCTACACCTCTGCAACATTTTTTGGGGTTACCCAAGAAACAACCACCTCAATATTTTATGGATCCACTACTAATCTATACTGATATATAATTTTTTTTAGGAAATATACCTCACAGGACTAGAAAAGACACTTTGAAAACCTCTTAAATGGACGACGACATCGAAGAATACCAAAAAAAGATCATAGATTCTCTACATGTGACTATTTAGATATAGAATACACGAGGATATCAACAAAAAATGTAACTAAAAACTATCCCATGAACTCATGAAAAACATAATTCATAAGTCTCATGAACATAATTGGGGTATTTATGACATCAAAATACATTAACCAGAACTCATAGTGTCTATAATGACATCCGAAGGAATTATTTAGAATATCCTTATACTTTACTCACATCCGATGATATCCCAATTGAAAATTGATCTTTGAGAAAAAACTAGCTCTTTTCAGTAGATTGAATAGATCATTAATCCATGGAAGGGGATAATGGTTCTTCATTTTCACCTAGCTCAAGTGAGGATAATCGATTTATAATAAAAAACTTCCATCCAACTTCTTCATTTTCACCTATGTTGGATGTCTTCTGGATATTCAATTTTGAATTAGGAAGGGCTTGTCTTGGCTGCCCAGCCCATGTTCTAAATCCCTGGAATGATTTTTACCCTATCATACCCCCTTTTTTCTCATGGTTTCCTGGTTTCATAGCCTTATGGAATTGTTTGGACTCTTTCTGGTGCTTTCAGTTTTGTGTTTGTGAAGGATTTTCCTAGTCAGATTCTACTCTTCGTTGATTGGAGCTCATTGGCCCTCAAGTTTTCAGACCCACTGCTTCCTTCCTTTAATGCATGGATTATCATTACAGTTACTTCTTTCCAGACTGATTCTTATGATATTTTTTCCAACAAGGATGAGTATGTTTTTTCTGCTGTATATTCTCATTGGTTTTGTTTCTTTTGATTGGGTATTGTGAGTTGCATCCCCTGATTCTTGGTCTGTTTCTCTTAGATTATGAATTTGTATCCCCTTTAAATCCCCTGTTGGTGTAAATTAGTTACACCTCGTGCTTTTATTGTAACCTTTTTTATTTAATAAATTTCTCTGGGGCATGATCTAGGTGACCCCTTCATGTCACTGTTTTTTTCAAAAAAAGACTAGGTTAATATATCATCAACTTGAATATATAACTCTTGAAATTTGGAAGGTGTCATTCTATATCGAGACATAGAGATTAAAGAGATTCATGACTATAAATCTATCCCAAAATTGATATCATATTGAAGGTTTATAGTCACAACCTCTTTATTAAAGACATCAAGTTACTCATCCACATCCTTGGGAAACACTACCGACTGGTCTTGCATTAAAATTATCATCTTATTAACCATTATCAATGATATAAAGTCAACATATCTCTAACCCTTTTGATTTTATATCTCACCTAAAAACATGAAATTATCACCATCAAAATCATAAAATACAACTTTCCACTTGAATCTATAAAAAATATCCCATAATGAATATAACAGTCTATATCGAGGGTGATTTTATACGGTTGTATTCATGCATATTGGAAATCCCATGAAGAGTGATGTCACCCTAACATCAAATAAAAATCTATACACACATCATAAATACTAACTCAACCTAGAATTGGAATAGTAAATGGAAATGTCACTATAATCCTCTCTTCCTTAAGCTCCAAAGTAAGGACTAAGGTTGGAATAATAATGGAGTGTGTAGTTTTTGAATCAAACAAAGCATAAATCTAGGTAGAATATAAATAAAAAATACCTCCCACGATGTATATATCATATGGATTCAGAAAATTTAATGCATGCAATCATCCATACCCTTCTCTATATATTATATAAGAAATATTTGACAACCACCATGGAAATTCTTTACTCTATGTCTTTGAGGATGAATAGTATCATGGGGTTATACTTTTCCCACTCGATATCATCTCTACTGGAAAAATCCAAGAGCACCCTATTGCTTCTAATTCTGTGTCAGATGACATTAATATAATGGATGAACCTTAAAAGGACTACTAGATTCATTATGACTACCAAGGAAGTTTGGAAAATTTTACCTCTAATGGCCATGAACTCTGCATGAGAAACAAACCACGTCCAATCCTTTGATATGGACCCAATAACTATTAAATCTTATGAAATGTGACAAACAAGGATAGAATTAACTCCTTAATATCTCATATTTCAAATCTTAGGAAACTTAGAATATATGTCTATAGATATGCTATATAAATATCCCAAACGACTCCCCTCTCACGATGATCTGGTTTTAGCCAACATTTTCTCGATGGCCACTTCCTTTGAAAACACCTAAAGATACACAAACAATGTAAATGGGGTTAATTATTAATAGAACCCTAAATATAAAGCCTCATAAAAATATCATACCCTATCCTCCTAATATATAAAAATATATTAATAATAATAATAATTAATATTCTTAAAATAGATTTCTAATTCCCAAACACTAGAACTTCCCTAGTGAAGAGTAAAAATCTCCTTATGACCATACACCTTCATGATTGAAGAAAGAAAATAAGCCAAAAACCGATCACTGAGCTTCTTCCATGAAACAACCAACTCCTAAAAATCCCCAAGGAATAAATACCACCACTACCTATCTGTTATGCACAACATAGTCATGGAAAATAGAACAAATTTCTCTCTCTGATCCGGAATCAAACTAAAGTAAATCTCTACCTCCTCTAACCAGGGATCAATTTTATAATATAAAATGGATCCATCTTACTTCTATAGTATTTGATTCTAAAACTCATGGAGCATGTTCCTTTAAACACTATCTTCATCAATCCTAACTCTATTGTGATATATTTTCACTTCTTACTGAACATCATCGACAAAACCCTGACGGGGATAATGACCTCAAGACATACTTGTAAAAGAAAAAAAGGATAAATAATCCACAAAACTAGAATATAGAATAGTCAAGATTAATTAAATAAGGTTTAACCTTATTTCCATAAAATACCCAATTTAATCATCGGTGAAAAAATATGATGCGAGATCCTTACTTAATTCTCTACCCACAAATTTCATCACTTCTCTTTGTACATTTATTAAACTTAAGTTCCTTACATTAGATCATAATGGGGCCTAAAATAACTTGTAATATCTAGTCTCCCTTGTTTACATAAGATACTAAGGTCTACTGATACTGTTACCCTATAACCCATGAAATCCTCACCAGTGTCTATCACTAATATCCATACAATCTCTCAACCAAAAGAACTCTGATACCACTTTTTCCACAACCTTCCTGAACTATTACCCCTTTTGGGATGGTAGTGGTGTCGAATAGTGATCCCCTAAATAACTCCTCTAATATGCCATGGGTTGGTGACCAACACCAAGGGTATCATATACCCAAATGGGATACATTACCCCTAACAATCCAAGGAGTAAAGAAACATCCACCAATCAACTCTACATTATAAATAAATAATACATCCACATAATCTCAGTACATGATATGACATACAATATAGAAAAAAAAGATATACAACAATTAATCCTTATTTAAGTGACCATGATCACCCGCAACTCACACATGAGATAGTAATACCCAAATCAATCACTATCTGCCTCCATAAAACTTGAAAAATAATATACATATATAGGGGTGATCATACAAGTATAATTAGTATGATTCTCCATAAAACCTATCATGAAAATGTGGAAGAAGAATATTAAATCCCCAATGAATAAATAGAGAATCTAAATTGTTACCCAATAAAGTAAACTATGATTCTATCCTCCATAAGGATAACTCACCAAGTAAAATATAGAATATAGTAACATCAAATCAAAGTATATATATAAAAGAGGGTACCTTACTACCACATTCTAACCAAACTAGTTTTCCTAAACCCTAGGGCCTCACATTAATATGTCCCCATCTCCTTTTAAGTCATCCTTACTATTTAGTAAATCACATGATCATTAAATCCTACACCACATGCATCTCATCATATATACATCGTCATCACATCCTAATCCTCATGTACCTCATCACATATCACAACATGGTATTAAGTCTAGAAGTGATATCTCTAATTTTATACATATTTTTATTGTTATAATATGTGTTATTATTGATATTTGATTAATTAAATTGGATATGTATTCATGATTTCATTGATTTTTATGTTTTATTGTATGGAAAATACTTCTATGAAATCAAGAGTAATTTGGAGTGAAACGTGTAAATTTAGAAATATGTAGACACTTTCTAACATGAAACAAAGTGGAATGATGTGACATTAGAATAATGATGATCAATATTTTGTTCCCTGGAGAACCATCCATGCCGTCAATTAAGACATAAAACATGCAAGGAATGGTGAAAAATTCCATTTGGGGTGTGAACTAATAGACCCGATCCTAGAATAAGTGAAAAAATCTATATAAATATATATCTATAAGGGTTAATGATGTGATATATGTTTCCTGACATGAATACTCATAAATTGAAAAAAATTATCTTTTCTCAAACACTGACCAATTCACCATGTGAATTTATGATTCATGATGTGAATTTAGTCTCTGATCTATTATAAGAATTGTGGTTTTACATATTTATGGGGGTTTTAATGCCTGTTTGACCCAAAAAACTTATGTGTGGAATGGTGTACTATAAATAGAGTGTTTATCTCAAAAGAAAATGAATAGTCTTGGAGAATTATTTTTCCACTAGGAAGCTGCCTCAAGGGTTTTAAACTAGGAACCATTCACCATAGTTAGTTTTTTCTTTCATGTTTTCTATATTTTCCCTTTATATGTAATTCTGATTTTTTGTATGTTTTCAATTCATTTTATATATTCTGATATCTCTTTTATTTTAATCACTTATTTTTATTTTTGAGTCATTTTAATTTTTTAATTCCTCTATCTTCTAATATATATATATATATATATATATATTTATTCTCTCTTCTATACACTTTGGTTTATTTTTCATTCGTAATCACCTGGCCATAAGTGGGTAAATCCATAGGTTAAAGTGGATGTAGTTGAAAGGGGTGTGTACTACATGATTTTATTCTATATTCTCTTAATTTATAACCTGATTCTATATGTGTTTCACTATTATTGACATCCAATTTTATTTACTATTAAGTCACTAAACAGTTTTTTTTAATAATGAATAAACCAGAAAACAACATTGATAATAGATCCGCAAAAAATATATTGTAATATTCTCCTACATCATAATCAACCAAATGCGTCATAGTTATTATGGATTTTTGGATTAATAGGCTTAATATTCTTGGGTAGTTTTAATAATAAATGACCAAATTATTGTTGAATACAATTAATGATTCCATAACTATTTAATCTTATTATCTTTTAAGTAAAATGGAATCAATATAATAAGAAAAAATTCCATGGGGAAATTTTACCCATATATTTAATTTTTTATTTTCATTTATTTATTTTTATTCCTTGACTTATTAGTTTTATAGTTTAATTAAATTTTTATGGCCCAAAATTTGGTTGAAATTTATCATTGTACTTCCATATTATACATGGGATAAAACCCATACTTCCCCTATTCTACACCTTTGTAGTTAGTTTGGTTTGGAAAAAATATAAATTTAAAAATTGGTACCAACCCATGGTAACTAATGATTCTTTCCTAGCATATCAAGAATCCACCATAGCTCATGCACCATTCATTACACTTAAAGTGATCACAACAAAAACATGAGTACACATACAATAATCATAGCTATTATAGATTGAATATAAGAATGTGCTATAACCTCAATCTATAACATCCCAAAAAAACATGTATTCCATAACCATAATCCATTATAACCCATACAAGTATATGTTATAACCTCATGCTACCAGAACTTGAGTATACATATATATCGTAACAATGAGCCATCATAGCTTGTATGAGAATATAACTTATCAAAAAATGACACCATAGCCTTGGTATATCTATATATATAGTCTTTACAGTGGGGAGAATGGATTTGAGAGAGTAGT
Organism: Viscum album; assembly: GCA_963277665.1. Taxonomy (NCBI): domain Eukaryota; kingdom Viridiplantae; phylum Streptophyta; class Magnoliopsida; order Santalales; family Viscaceae; genus Viscum; species Viscum album. Next base: position 592,212,458 of record OY728159.1, on the reverse strand, counting down.
CATCCATTAGTTCCCTCTAGAACTTAGATGTTTTAAAACACTTGAAACCCAAGGATAGTATGGGTTTTGAGCACCGAAACCAAACTGAGCTATGTGGAATAATAAATCATTCAACATAATAACACTAAGGGAAGATACATAACCTAGACTTGAGATATATCTATTATCCCATATGATATCCTGACTATCATCTCTAGGATTAAACAACTAGAGCACCAATAAAACAAGCATCAAAGTTTTATTATTTAATTAAATAAGTAATTAATTAATTACCATTTCCTTTATAAACCCATCATATATTCTGGTTTAACCATTTCATAATTAATCTAAATCCAATTCTTTAGCAATCAATTATTTGATTATATATTTCATATCCATGATATCTATGCATTTCCAAACCACATAATTGTTTCTATTTAGCATGTCATTTATATAATCCACTCTCATTCCCATGTGTTTAATTATAATTCATTTATGATTACATATCCTAGATATTTTATGACTCAACCCAAAAAATCACAAGGAGATATATACTTGAAGGAAACAAACATCTGTGATAGTATAAAACAACATATAAATAAGAAACATAGATAATAGGCAAGGCCAAATTTAACCCCTTTCCATATATCTTGACATCAATCACATCAAAACAAAAAACAAATAGGAAATACCCAATCTCAATCTTTGTTAGAAATCCCGATGTCTTCCCTGACAGCTCAATATCCACCATAACTAAGTCAACCATCCCATCCCTCACAAAATAAACCAACCATAATGGGTTCCATATAAATTAATAACAAGAGATCTATCATATAATACATGGAATAAATCACATTTCTAGCCCAAAAAATTTAAGTGGAAGCTAAGTCCCTAACAAAAATGTATACAAGAACATAATAATCATATATAGGATTATAATAATCTCAAATATTTATTTATACTAATAATAATAATAATTTAATATATTTAATTAATCAATTCATTATCCATAGGTTTTATAAATCAAGAAACCAAATTTAATAATAACTTACAATAGATTGATCATAAAATAATCATACCCAAATCAATTCTTAATCTTGATAAATAATTATAGAGAATAAATAATAAGTTCCATGAAGTTCCCATCAATTATATTAAATAATTTACTAACTTGATTAAAAAATTCTAATTTAAATAAATTATATTAATAAAGGAACACATAAAAAGTAGCTAATATCAGTGAGAAACATTTGATATAAATTTTCATAGAAACAATTATCATATTAATTACATTAAAGAAGAATTATAATGTTCATTTAATTTTATACATTCATAATATTCCTTTTATTACTATCTTTATGTTTCTTATCAAGTTTTCAACATGTTAATTTATAAGGAGAGCATATATGATCACTCAATATTACACTCTATCTATAAAATAAAATGTATAACCCAACATGGAATAAAGCATAATTAGATGGAACCCCAACACCCCCTTAAATATTCCCCACTTAATCTCATCATTACTAGTTATCTTCTTAATTAAATCCAATGTTAACCATTTACCCATAAAGGTAATTATTTATGGATCCATATGTTTATATAAATGGGATAAGTCACAAATTCCATACCTTAAAATAAAGCCTCAATGGGCCAACTACATATGATTAGGAATGAGAGGAAGATAGAGATATCACACTACCTATATCTCTAAAAGGGTAATCCTATGAATCACAATGATTGATCACTCTAAGATAAGGTCTAGAGCTTAATCTAATATCACCCATGAACTAAAGGGTTCACCTCTAGTCATATTTGGTCAAGAAAGGTTGATGGAAAGAAGGAGACTCTGAAAAAAGGGAGGGTGTACGGCTGAATATTGAAATAGAAATGAGTTAAGAAAAACTCATCCTTCTCTAATATAATTCAAGATAATCTTGGGTGAATATATTGTTTTTCAGTCTCCATGTCACCTCCTATCCTTGGTAGGTGAGGCACCAAATAAGAAGCAATGGAGTGAATAAAATATTCAATCCCTAAACCCCCAAAAAAGACTAAGTCAACTTCCACCACAACATATTAGAACCCAAAAATTCCGTGGTGATGTTTGACCCTGGATGAAACAACGACCATCCATAGTATGGGGCACCTTGAATTTAGATTTTGTAAGCACCACCTAAACCCCCATAATGTATAGATTTAATTATACCAGTTTTTACATCACTTTCTTAGTGCAACCTTGTAAAAAACAAGAACCAACATACCCAACAACATGGAATGGTGGTCTCCCCATTTCCCATGGGGAGAATCATTGAGAACCACACCCAACACCAAGATGTGTCAACCTCCTAATGGTGCACTAGGACTCCACCCAGGCACCATGCTTAGTCCCTCAGGTGCTTCTCTCCAAAAAAATGACCACCAAAAGAATTTTAGACCTTATGGTGAAACCATAAGCCAAAACATATTCCTCTATGACCAAGACTTCAAAATGGCCACCTCCCTTAGCCTTAGATACAAAATTAATATATCACCATGCCCACAAGGCCAAAAATACCACCACCACATTCATCTACATAGTGTGGTGAACCCCATAAAGCCCAAAACCTTTCCCTCTTCTTTCATATCACCTTAAAAATACATCTTTATAAAAACCTAGTCTCCAAAAACCTATATCAAGAAGTTATATTACATTATTGGCAGATAAAACTAGAGTTTATAAATAATACAATAACTTATTAGTCTTGTAATATTAGATACATTTATAATTTTTACATTACATTTGATAGCATAAAATACATTATAAAAATTTCATGATAAAATTATTATACCTTATAGTAGATCCTTGAAAATTATACATCATTCTCTCCTAGGTTTCCTGAGGAAAAGAAAAAAATAATGGTGAGATTATATGATCAATAAGGGGTAGAGTACAATAGAATATATAATAATAAAACAATGGAATAAATAGTATTTAAAAAAATAAATAAATTATGAAAATAATTCCATAATTAAATGAAACTAAGAGAATAATATATCCATGACAATAAATTAAAACATGGATAATAATTACCAATCACATACTAATGGAATGCGTAATTTCAGACATCATAAACATAATGTCAAGGCCTTGTTCCAAGAAATCATATATAAATTGGTAAGGAATATGTCCATACCCTATCTATTTTGTCTCATGAGACCTACCAATGCATTGAGGGGTATCTATAACTGGGCCCCACCCATCACCAATTAAGTCAAATGCATTCATCATATGAGTAAATGAAAAAAATATTAATCAACATTTTCTATGTAATTAATAAACATCCCTATTAGAATAAAAAAAATATTTTTAATAGTTACCAAATAAATAATTGTAGTAGATTTCTATGTAAGCATCTGTCAATTAACATCATATATAATATGAGGTATATGATTAAGTAAATAATTTCTATAATTAATTGATGTATGGAATCTAGGTGAACACCCTTTAATAAAAGAAATAAAAAATAGGGTATTCACAAAGAAAATTTATTAGAAGAAATGTTATGTCTATTCATAATAGATGTTTAAACAAGATAAAGGTAGAGATGGATCAAATCATTGATAGAGAAGAACATTATATAAGCCATCCAGAGAAGGAAAGTGGATGGTTATTAAATACATAATAAATATAGAAACTATGGGGAATTATCAATGTAAAAGGAAGTACCCTTTCAAAGAAATAAAGATAAGGTATTGGAGAAGGGTAATTTTGAATTTTTGGGTTATAAATATAAGATAGTAACCGATTTCAATAGTTTTAACTGGTAGGATACGATAACAATGGTATGAAATACTTCATTATGATTTTTAAAGAGAATATGAATTATGAAAATCATATCCCCCATGCGTGTCTAGAATTGTGTGAATTATTAGGCCCACAGATTGTGTACTTGAGTAAAGATGGATTTTAAAATAAACCAATATTTTTAGGGTGATTACCCATAGATGAATCTAGTCCACAAAAAAATCTACTTACTAGTATCTAGAAAAGGATGTCATTTATAGGATAACAACACACTCTTTACTTCCAAAAATTTAGGATTTTTGTATGAATTATTGTGGATTAAGAAAAGGATTTAATTAGAGGAAATATCATTGTCAGTATATCAAATGGTTGATAATTATATAGTATCACTAGCATGATGAAATTCTAATAAAGGTTTCTAATTGAAAATAGAAGGGGTGGAATGAGAAACCCTATGTTGATATAATAACGATATAGTAAAAAAGATATAATGAGAGGGGAAAATTATCCTCTAATTAAAAACATATAAAATGTGACATAATACCATGAAATTAAAATCAATAAATATGTGGAAATGATACTATAAAAAAAATGATTTTAATTAAAAAGGAAAGAGGAGGATTAAAATCCCTTAATTTTCTAAGTAGATTCTTAAATATTGGGAGGACTCCTTAAAACTTTAGGAATAACTTATGAGGGATTTAGATAGATAGAGAAGGTGAATTTTTTATCAATGATTTTGGGGTGGAGTAGGATAAGAGAATGGGTGGGAGTGAGCTCCTTTTATAGGAAAAAAGAATGTTTTTTTTTATGAAAACTAAAGTTAGGTAATGGGTAAGAATGGGATCACATGGGAGTTAGGTGGGTTTGGTGATTTACGTAGATAAATGTTTGTTGATACATATGTATATGACTTTCATACCTAACAAAATATTTTTAGAATGTGTAAGTGGAATTAAAATCTGAGATTCTTCATTAACCCATTTTTATCCTTATTAATTTTGATTAAAAATTAACCATGATAATTATTTTATTATTAAAAATATAAGATGATACATCATACCATATTTTGAAATTTTGAACCAAAATTTAAACTCCATCTAATCTAATTCAATTTATAAATGTGAGAAAATCAACTTTTAAATTAAAACATAAGATATATAAAAAACTTTTTTATAGAAAAATGTTTTTTATACATTAAGTTATTTTTATTATTATTTACTATTAATTATTAATTGATTGAGTGTTTATATATTTGTTTATATGTTAAAAAACCATATTATAGTCATAATTTCAAATATATTAATCTAATTTATTTATATAAAATGTAGAAAACTCTGACAAAATTAATTCATTGAAAACAACCATTTTACTTTTACCATGGTAAATAATCATTAAACTAAGTAATTTATTTTCAATTACTAAAAATAATATTAGAATTGTTAAATAATTCTGACTAGTTGATTCTAAATATTAATTCCATTTTATAATATAAAATAAATATATCTAGGAAAAATTAATTTTAACACCGATGCATTAATAAATCCCCACTTTAGCTCTTAAAAACTTTCTTTACATCCCTAAGACTATGTGAATTTAACCCTTTTATGTGTTAACTTGACTAGTTGGTCATCCAATTAGGTAAAATATAGAACAAACCTCTAATATTAACCTACCAAACCAAGTAAAATATGCATCTCTGTTATATTCATTAGTGTAGGATATTTTTTGATTACATTTTTCTTCAAAGGATCAATAGATATTCTATCCTTGGAGACAATATGTTCAAGAAAATAAAATTCATAGATACCAAATTCATACTTACTAAATTTCCCATATAATTTCTTTTCATTAAGGGTATCAATAATTATTCATAGATGGTTCTCATTCTCTTTATAGATTTTAGAGTATATCAAAATATCATCAGTGAATAAAACCATGATGTTATCAAGATAATCCTTTAATACTATATTCATCAAATAAATGAAACCAAAGGTATATTTTTTAAATCAAAGTTCATTACTGTAAACTCATAATGTCAATATATTGTAAGAAATATTGTATTCAATATATCCTCCTTCTTTACACTTAAGTAATGAAAAACAAAGAAAAGATCGATCTTTGAAATTATCGAGCACCTTTAAGTAGATCAAATAAGTCATTAATTCATGGTAAATGATACTTATTATTTATGGTAATATAATTTATCACACGATAATTGATTCAAAATATCATATATCCATCCTTATTCTTCAAAAATAACATATGGGATTTTTGACACCATAAAGTGTGTTCCATGAATGTTGTCGTAGAATTAATGATGTGATCATAACTTAGACACTAAATGTCATGTTTGAGTAAAAATATGTATTCATGCAGGAAGAAGATACAAGTTGTATTTCCATATTCCATACGACTACTCCACAATGAGGGATAAATGGAAAGAACTCCCTTCTAAGATTATTCCATGGATTTACAAGGTTGATGAAAAAAGTTTTCGATGTAACAAAACGAAAAATTTTCATCTATTTTGAGAATATTTGGTTGATTCAACATATAAATAAGTGTATATATCTTTGATAACTTCTATTTTACTGGTCATGAATCTAAAACGGACTCATGAATCAAAATTTATTTCTCTTGGAAGTTGGAAATATTTTGGTAAAGGAATTTGCATCATTGCACATGCCATTCACACAGAACTATTCACGTAATTCCATTCATGTAAGCCCATTCATGTAGGCCCATTTTTGTGGGACTATTCTCATAGTCCCACTAGAGTGTCTATAAATAGACTCCTCCACCTTAAATTTTCATAGGACGACCAAACAAATGGATGGAGAATGTAGGAGAGGGATTTTGTTGCACAACTCCTTCATCCAAGTAGTCCATCCCTAATTGGGGACCTACCATGGCCCACCCTCACCTAGGAGAGTCCCCCAGATCAGCACTTGGGAGACCCACACTTGGGAAACCCAGACCTGGGCAAGGTGGTCTAATATTCCCAAGTACTACTTGGGTGAGGTACTACCTGGGTGACCCACACCTCGGGGATCCATTCTTGGGAAAAACACCTGGGTGACCTACCACCTGGATGAACTATAACAAGATGATCTATACCTAGATGACCATAATAGGTTGAACCACCTTGAAAACCCACTTTAGTGAACCTACTGGTCCATATCGTGGGGGATACTACCCTACACCCCCACTAGAGATCACTGCCAAGCCATGGACTCGGCCCTATGATTCTGTCCCTTCACCACCATCACTAACTCCCATGAAATTTGGTGAGTCTCAGCATGAAATTTTCATCCTAGGACCAACTTTTTTTTTGGTTTTTGACACATACAATATCACCTCTCATTCCGAATCCCCATGATTCAATAAAATCCTCATGGTTACTAAACAAGGTCATCCTCTTTAGGAATAAGAACAAACTAGTACAAATGGAATCATCCTTAGGAATTATCTACAACTAGAAAAGGGCATCCTCTTTAGGAATTACCCCGAACTAGGACATGTAAATACTCTTTAAAAATAATCCCCAATCAATATAAGGGAATCCTCCTTAGGAATAATGTCCAACCAGTATAAGGTAATCCATCCTAGAGTAAGCCCCTAGCCTTTCTTGCAGGAGGTTTCACTCTTGCTCCTCCTCACTCCCCAAGGTCCTTTTCTATATGGGTAGTCATACTTGAATATTCTATATATTAAATGTGAGATGTAATGGGTACATCCAAGACCCTTTTTCTTCTCTCATAACCCCATCCTCTTCCACTAGTGGAGGAGGATAAGTGTGTGGTCTTCTAGATCTTCCACTTATTCTTATTCCTCACATTCAAACATGACTTATCATGAATTGTGTGATCTTAGGGGAAATCCATGATCATGAGATCCACACCATCAGATATATGTTTTATTAGAGAAGTTTATTTTGGATCTTCCTCTCACCTTCCTTTAGATTTTCCCCATAGGCATGGGTCCTCAAGTCCATGTATGCAACCTTAGGGAAAAGAAAATTGTGTGGTTTCTCAAATATTACATTTCCTATTGTTTCTCATAACAAGAATGAATCACACAAGATTATAGGTATATGGTGGTAATTACATTCACATGATCCCAAAACATTATGGTAATCATTACAAGTGTAAGTCCCAACTGAATTTGGACCTCTTACTTGGTATACGCCCCAAACATTCACCAACATGGGAATCCTTTTTAAGAGTAAGCCCCAACCAAAATTTAAATCACCAGGGAATCCTTTTTTAGGAAGAATCCCTAATCACATCACCATATTCATCCATAGGAATCATTATGAGTTATCCCTTAACCAAACCCTTAAATCTTCATGATTCGAGTCACTTCTCATGGTCCCAAACCCATTTATCATGGTAGCCTCCTTAGGAGTAATCCCCAACTTAAGCATCTCAAATTTCCATACTCCCCAACAAGAAAAAACTTATGAGGGTCTCTATACACATTATCCTTTATCATAAAACTATGTGGGCTTTGATTCTCATCCAAATGGGATACATAGGAAGCCTCCCTAAGGTTCAAAACCAACACCCAAAATCAACCCTATTCTCTTTAGGACATGTTATAAGTAGGGTCTAATTAAAACTGAGAATCCACATACCTTATAGGTTACCTAGGACGATTCAGAATAAGTCCCACACCAAAATTTGACTAGGAATATTTATCCCAGACATCTTTATCGTAAGATGCTAAACTACATGGTTTGGTCCTTATCACATGATCTGAAAATGTATGATGTTCTCCATTAAGTGGAAGTGAACTACATGGGTTCTAATTTCTTTCCCAAGGATATGTGGGAATCTCATATCATGGGTTTGCTCATGATATTAAAAAAAATCCCATCTCATGTAAGATGATACACTCCAGAGTTCCCCACTGTGTGGATAAAAAACCCCAACATCATCATAATAATGACCAAAGAATCTCTAATCGGTACATAAGAGGATACCCTTGAAGGAGAACCTAAGATAAAAAAATATATCTCCATTTATGAAGAACCTTAGATATATATATATGATTATAAGTTCCATACATTCTAATAATTTATTTTTAATTCAAGGTTGACCCATTTCATACTTGGGAATTATTGAAGTATTATCGAACATATCTTAAATCTATAAGAGAGTCCCGGAGTAGGAAATAATTCCCCCAAAAGGGTGTGATGAGACCAAATTCCCATCCCCTAGAAAAATGTGAGTTCTTAAGCATCATTGGAAGAACTTACCAATGATAACATTCCTTTGTAAATAAGGTCCCTTATGGATATAGAACCATTGGGTGTTTCCGATTCCATAAAAAAAACCCATCAGAAACTGTTAAGAAAATGGTAAACCTGACATGAATAATTGCACAAAATGAAACCCCCTACAATCAACCTTTGGGTGAACATGAAACTCCATTAGAAAAACAATGGTTAACCTAACGTGAATACTTAACCAAGATGATATTATCACCCACCTGTTAGGCCCCTTCTACTATCAAAATGATAGAGGAAAAAACAAGAGAATAAATCATGAATGTGTTCATTCAAATGATTTGTTACTTTAATAGTGATTTCTTGTTTTTATTTTTCATATATACATGAAAATTATCTCAAAAATACCTTTGATCCAATGGTGTCCTTCCATCTTCCGAAAATGTATTCTTTGACTACTCTTTACACCAGGTCTTCATATAAGAAATGGAAACTATCACCAACCTAGAATCTTTAACAATGGGCCTATAATGAAATGGTTTGGGAGTATCATTACCATAACACCATCCTGATATTAGAGGCTTCTTGAAAGTCTATCCAGCTTTCGAAGCCCCACCGATCATCCGATCAGCAACGAATGGTGGTCTATAAGAAGACGACACCAACCACAATCTTCAACTATTTTGGGATCTTATCCCCAAAACATGACAACCAGTCCCTACTATATCTTATGGAGGTGTATCAAGATGCCACATACATCCTCATATAGAATACATATAGGTCCTTACAAAGGGTTCCCACCAGCAATTGTCATTTCCAATGCCACATGGTAGTGAACCCTCAACATGATGAGGGTGCCGTCTTTGGCCAACTGGCCTAGGCCATCCAGACTCGAGAATGAAAGATGGCCCACCAGGGGTAGAGACCAAACAAAAGGGAGTAGAAACACACCCCTATCATTTTTTAATAGTTCCACCAATAAAAGTTGGTGGCCAACTATGATTTTTCACATACACTCACCCTCTCTAGTTCATCCATCCAAAATACTCACCTGGAGGAATCCAAGGATTCCCACTATTCAAATTTGGAGGGACAACACAAGTAAGAACATAGAACTTCCTACACCCAACAATACTTCCACCAAAATCATATAGAATAAATCAAATAATAATACCAACCAAGTGTGGTAGAAAGCCGCAAGAAGACACACACACCTGCCTGCATTCACCCATCCAACCAGTAGTTTCATCTAACAGCACCCAAAGAAGTTAGTCGGAAAGTCTCGGTGAAGAATAAGGGGAAGAAACAACTATTTACCCCCCCAAAAAAGTATTTTAAGGGTCTAATTACAGGAAATAGAGGACATAAGTAGGAACATAACCCTACTCTAGATATGTAATGAGTATATATTCCTATTCCAATCGATGAAGTCACCAAGCATATCTTGAAAATAGTGAAAGGGCATACAAAAATATCTGCCCACATCCTACAGACCTGTAAGGACATAATTATGGAAATAATGGTAGTTCTATAGGAACATATAAACAAAATGGGGTACCTCATAAAAAATTCTATCCTGGAGTAGGCACACACCTCTGCTCCCATCTAGGAGGGGCGTGGGAAAAAATCCCCTGTAATATATGGAAAACTGGATCAGAAACACATGACCTTTCCAATAGATTGTAATCAACCTATACCAATGGAAAATCCAAGGTAGGAATAAACCCTTTCCAATTAAAACCACTAATCCTAGCAAGTGTCTCCAGTCGCTTGTAAGAATCCATCCAAAAGGAAGCATCACCAGAGATAATAAGAAAATGAAGAGATGATATACGATCATTCTCTAATAAATTATGGAGTTTATGAAGCCCTCATATTCTTATCTATGGTATCTCAAGATCCTCTTTTCTAGTTACCAAATTACTTGAGCAACAATAGTAGTAATTCCGAAGATCCTCTTTGGAAACTTCACCATAAAGGTTTTCTTCATGACCACAATACAATTGATATTGAGATCCCATATTCTGATGAGATTCAAAGAATCCCTCTTTATGGTTAGAAGATAAAGAAGAAAGAGGGTTTTCCCGTTTCTATAATCCACTATGGTGGTCCTCCATATAATTTAGTTCACTATGAAATTTATATCCACAGTATTATTTCATGTTGTCAAGTCAATACTCCAATTGGAAATGTAGTGATGATAAATCCATCCTATCACAAGGAACTTTCATAAACAAGGTTAGTCATGTCCAAAACCTTTTCATTTGTAGGTGAAATACTTTCTCAACCAGAATACAACCCAAGGTAAAAATTATTCTTTGAACCATCTTTAGTCTATATACCTTCCAGTTTCACAGAGGAAGTCCCTAACAATCTTGTTTCTTATAATAAGGTGGCAAGAAAGTGTCCACTTTGGTATGATTAGGTATAGGATCCTACACCAAAATACGAAGGTGACATGATAAAAAAAAGGAAAAACTGGATAAAGATGACATACCGGTCATGTTTTGTCCTTAAGAAACCCTTGAGTACAACATTCCACAGGCATTGTTGGAATATCCTGTGCATGAAATTTGTATCAATATCTGGAAAACTATTCATAACTTGAAAGAAAAATTATTACCCTATGACGAGTATCAAATAAACATAATGGTAATAGAAGGGATGAAATACCAAATTGATTTGGTGGTCCTCATAATAGCATGATATCCAGAGAGACCGCAAGGATCCCTTCAACGTACATGCCTCAGTGCATTAAAAATCTTGGGACAAATGGTCATAGATTCCCCATCTAGTGTTCATATCATAGGATGGTGTGCACACATAACTTTACATTTCACTACACTCCCTAACCAGAAAAGCCTACCGAAATTGGTATTATGTAATGTCATATCTTCAGGATGACTTCAGAAAATAGATCCAACTCACAACTGAATATGTGCTAAAAAAAGTCCCCATCCAACTCCTGTTGATGTTGGGAAAGAAAATAGTAGGTTATTAAGATACCATTTCACCAAGAATATGAAAATATCAAAAAATAATTCCTCTTAGGGGAAGTTAGTTTTCAGATAGCACAGATGTCGGAAATAACACAATGATCTTTGGAAGTGGGTGATTCAAGTGCATAACAAATGATGCACCAAACCCATGTTTAGAAAAAACTGCATAAAATTAGAAGGGAGACCATGAGTGTAGAATCCATGACAGTTTAAGAGAAACCCTATCAGATATGGATGAGGGATTTTTTTAACCCAACCTTCGAGGTTAGAAAACTAATCCTGACAAATTGTTAAAGTTGAGCGGGAATAGCCCCAATCCTCAGGGCTGAGTTTTTTTTTCACCTCAACAACCCCCTCATCAGAAATCAATATTCTTTTGATTAGGGGAAATTCCAAAGAATGGGTCCTCCCAATTCTTCCCATCCCATGATCTGGTACCCTCACCAGGGACATGCACGAATGAACTATTATGAGACTCCCTTCAGGTTACCACCCACCAAACATATCTTAGATAACCATAAAAGGAGAGGAAGAGGCCTCATGGAGGGTATATAAAATGGTAGTATTGCAAATACACTTATAGAATTCCTACCATTCATTAAAAAACAGTAAATGTTTTTAATACCACCCACAAAAACCCTATAGAACACAAGGCCAATTTCGAGGAGGAGTTGAAGGTGGATGTTTTGATTCATAATGTGGTCCCCACTAAAGAAATTGAAGGAGGCATGCATACCTAGAACTAAAATTTTATCTTGAATCTAGAAATTCCCTCAAATAATCCAACATTACCTCTTCTAAAGGCATCTAATAAGGAATAGTCCAAGGGTCAAATTATACTTCACCTAACTCCTAGAGAGGTTAATCCCCTTTCACAGGAGGAAAGGTTCAATTAATAGGAGCAAGATATGGAATAATTGAGTACACTTAATACAGAACTACTCTGAGTAAGTCTTTATATTGGATATAATCTACAAGAAGATCCTTAACCTTCACCCCCAACTGAAGTACCTCAGTAAATAGGGTCAGTTACAGTGACTAAAGTGGACCTAGAACATTTGATCAATATCAGATAAGAAAGACCAATATAAACGGATATCAAAGTAGTAGACTAGGAGTTCCCTCCATTGGGATAACAACCAAAATAGGTCCAGGCACATCCTTATAAACCTTCCCTTATGGGATACCCATGGAAGATACCAGTAGTGCCGCCACCCATGACCCTACCTGCTCAAGCTTTATCCTATCCAAACATTCCCCAAGGGATTATGAATTCCCTTGAGTTTCTTATAGATCAATTGGAATCCATAGAGAAATGGGAAGCACCGATACAACAAAAAAATAAGCCTTACCCTGAATGGGAATATACTACTCCTCCCCTAATAAATTTTGGGAAACCAACATTTTCCATTTTTAATGGATTGGGAGACCCATAACAACATTTGATTCATTTTATATATATCATTGTGATCCCATGATGGGGACCCCTGAAGAATAAGAGGCTGTGAAACTCAGGTGCTTTGTGTAATCACTATAGGGTCCTGTATTTGTATGGTACATAAGTTTGTAGGCTCGGTCAATTATAGGATGGGAAGACCTCCATCAAAAGTTTATCTTCTAGTTTAGATCAGTACTAAAAAATACAAAATTCCAAAATATTTCAAATTGAAAACAATGTAATAACAAAAGGGTCTCAAATTTAATCGCTCTATGGAAATAATTTACATAATACTTAAACCTACAACTCCCTCAAAAATACCTATTTCATATCTATATAGAGAATATTCATGATAGGTTATGCATGACATTGATCCTAGTGAAATACATAAGAGGATTTCAAGACCTTAACACAATTGGTCAAAGAGTGGAGGAATCTATGGTAGGGACTAAAGCAAAGTCCCAAGTAATTCCATCAACTAATGGAATGAGAATAAGAAAAGAAGAGGCTACCACTGTTACACTTAACCAGGACCCTATACCTTCTCCTAATCCAAATCCTACACCTTATTGTGTTCCTGCACCTCCTGATCATCAACAAAAATGAATGCCTCATCATGATGATCAAAGATATTAGAGGAAAAAATAGTTTTAGAAGATGAAAAATAAGGTCTATTATTTTCAGAATGAACAATTCCATAGCTACTTCATATCAACATTGGAAAAAAACATGATAAAGTTTCCAAAGCCCAGGAATCCCAACAAATATGGTGACAGAGATCTCCCAAATTATTCCCCCTTCCATTAAGTACTGGGTCACAACATCTAAGAGTGTTTTTAAGACATCCTGAAGAAGATGATGGACTCCAGGAAAGTAAAGCTAAAAAATTCACCTGCTCAAGTAGCATATGTCTATACCACCAAGCTAGAGGAAGAGAATGAATTAAAATAATTCAATAATATAGGGCATGCAGAAGATAGGTGACTGGATGGTCAAAAAAACAATCATCAGAACTCATGATATCCTCTGATAATAGTTGAAGTAGCTGACTGTGCCTCTGGCTGCTTCTGCTATAATACATCTACCTCCACCAAATGTTCAGTCATAAGAAATCCAATCTTCAAAAAAGAGACACGACCAAGAGATTAATAAGAACATGAAGGTAAATGATCTTGTGCTAAGGCCAAAGTCAGCTTTTACCTTAGTAGACTTCATGTATACAATCGTAAAATCATGATCACCACCCCACCAAATGGTACAACAAGGGTCCAATGACCAGATGAAATATACATCATATGAAGAGTTGATATTCGGTTCCATTAATGTTATTCAATTAATGGATCCATTATTAGATGACGAGTGTAATTGTAACCCTATTTCCATACACTTGACTGGGGAATTGGGGGGAAGAGGCCATTAGAGGTGAGGACATAGGGGAAGATGTGGTCACACTAGAATTAAATACTTTAATCATGCCCCTAGTCGAACTATCTATGCAGCCAAAACACATGGGAGAGATCTCCATCATGCTTATAAGGAGGAAGAACCCACACACATGACATGGTCTTCCCTAACATGATCATACCAGAAGATAGACTATAGAATACTCCATAACCTAATCAACCTCAACATAAAAGAAGACATATCCAGCCTAATCCAAAAAGGGTAGAAGAACCTTCAACTCCTATTCAAAGGTCTGATCCATCTACATTAGGCACCTCAAATCCTAAATATAATAAGAAAGAACATACCCATATTGGGAAACACAGACCCCTGGACCATATTTATAATGTTTTGAAGTAATTATCCTTGGTACCATCCACATTTTCAAACCTAGATTCTTTGAGTCTATCAAAATAGATTGAATTTATTTAAAAATAAAAGTATCATAAAGTATTGGGATGTTATATTATCTTTTTACCTTAGTGTTTCATGTCATCGACACTATTTAACATGATTCTTCTATTTCAAAAAAAATTAGGGTGTAACATTCCCCCATAAATTATTTGTGTCCTAACAATTTAATCTTGATCTTTATAATAAAGGGTTTTATATTTAAAAATACCTTTATTAAAAACACACATCATAAAAAAGGATAATAAAAAATCTTCTTAATAACAAAGAAAGGTAAATACAATTTTAAAATGTAATAACAAATAATTAGGTTTCTAAGTAGGAGAACATTGGTGGAAAGTGAAGATATAGACATGAAAGAAAATCACAAATAATTATAGAGAGTGAAAGTGATCATTGATCACAATAAATTAAATGATCAATTTAAAGTTAAGGACCTCAAAACAATAAATATTTGATTATTTAAAAGACCCTCAATTTAACATAAATTAAGGTATTATGATAAAATTTTGTTTCAATATCCTTTTCCTATAGTTGAAAAATTCCTTTACCATCTAGTATGAGAATATATAAAAATATACTTACATGATATATTTTTATTTCATAGGCATAATTTCATATTTTGGTTATGATTTGATCATTTTACACTTTATTTCTTACTATAATAAATGAATATCCAAAATGATTTTTTATGTTTGAAGTGTGAAAATTATCTTTTAACGGATAATAAGATCTATAAAAGAGTGAAAATTATTTATGTCTGTTTATAAATATTTTCCAAAACCAATATGGTTATCAAAAGTTATCCAATATAATACATTAATCTCTAAACCTCAATAGTAACACCACTAGTTCAATGTTAATATTTATCCATAAAATTGTTTAAATAAAAACAATGACATAATAACCAGGACTCGACAAATGTCAATGGTAGACAAAAAACCCTTATTGTTATTTATATGTGGGTTCAAGCTCCAAGGCCTTTCCAAATGTGACGGGGTTTCACCCAAAATGAAGGTTTTATTTTTTTATAAAACCATATTAATATAATTCCTATAATGCGAATAAAAATTTAATAGCCCATAATTACCTCAACATAAAATATTAGGTAAAACTTAAAGGTTACCAATACCTTTATAAAAACTACATTATCATTATTATCACAACATAAAGAACATATTAAGTGTTATCTTTTTTTAATAACGTTTTTGAATAATTTCAACTTTCCACTGGATTATTTTTCTTGGAAACATTCAACACATGATTTCAAATCCTTACAAAAATGCTGCTGTAATACAATCCTTATACATTTCATAATTATTATAACCATAGTATCATTAATAAAATACTTCTATAACATTATTACTAAATCAAGAATCAAGAACTATGACAAACCTTAACCAGATACCCTCTCAAACTGGTATCTAACCTGAATATTCACATACTCAAATGGGCAGTCCCAATCCTCATGGGTTAGCGAATAACACACAGGTATCAACAACAACCAAAGGGAATGATTTCACCCAACATGAAGTAGAAAACATGACACACACATATAAAAAATATGGGAATAAAAATTGGAAAAGTAAAACTTGAAATATATGTCTTATAAAAAAGGAAAAAACATAAGCGATACAACTCAAATGTAGCTAAAAAATATCCAAGGGATAATACCAAAATCAAATTACAACTAAAAACAAAAACATCTACTCTATATGATGGCATGGGAAAACTCCCACCATATCACCACTAGCTACCTAGACATAACTGATATAAACCTCACTGCCTCACTGCGGAACATTGCATTTCCCTACATTGAAAGACATAAAAAGATCTACACACCTCTAAAGGGGTACACAAGTTGTGAGATAAACATGCTTTATAGTATCCCACCGAGATGTTTCATACCAAGTCTCTTTACAATCCAAACATTACCCAGATTTAAAGAAAACAAGGAATGATAAAAAATTAAATAGTTTATATATCAAAATCATGGAAAGACATTTCCCTTTCCCCATATTTATATATAATATAGGTAAAATATTATCAAAGCATATCACATATATCAAAGTAGTAAAAATTAAATCATGTATCACATATCATATCAAATCCAATAAAAATAAAGCACATGTTTCATCAAGATAAGGATCACTATAGTTCAAGCTATCTAGAACACTCATACCTAAACATAGACAATCATACACATCAAGTTTCTAGATATTTTCATCAAATATAGAGAGCAGAGGAACACCCCAGCAAGTGAACCCCCTAACAAGTTTGTAAAGTACCTAGAACAATGAGTTTAGGGAGGAGATGAAAACCCCATGAGTGACCCCCTGGTAGTATAAAAAGATGAGGCTTATTGCTAAACCTTCCACCTAAGTACCCTTGGCTTTCCATGTGATTTATTTTCTAAAACATTTCATCAAAACCATGATTTGAAAACCATTTTATAAATCCCTTTCACATTTATTTGATAATACATTTTTCATTTACCAAAAAAATGGGAAAACCATATTTTCTCAAAAACCCATTCCAACACACACAAATCAGTCAATAAATCATTCCAAACCATTTATAATTTATTTATAAAAATCATAGCAATGCAATTCATCCAACATAGACTAGATAAGGAACCACCTAACTCAATCTCAGGTCGCACGCACCTGCAATGGGATCCAACAACATATAAGAATGAAAATAAAATAATTTATACCCTATAATAAATCCTCAAATATCAAAATAAATTCAATAATAAAATAATCTAGTGAAGAGGATAGATCAAAATATACCTAAAAGAAACTCACATGTCACACCACAACCAACAAAAGGATCAAATCCTAAAAAAGATCATGAAAAGAATCTATAAAGGATAAATAAGATTATCATCACATATCAAAGGATCCATAAACATAGGTAAACTACACTACCATGATAAAAAAATGAAGAATAAGGAATAATCAACTGGAGTAACACACCTCAACCATAACAATGATAAATTGCCGAAAGAATGACCTAGAAGGAGAAAATATCACTAAAATCACCTAGGATAGCTCCTAGGTCACAATAGAGAAAGAAATAGATGAATGAAAAATAAATCAGGAATTTAGTGCATAAAATCCTATAGGATGTGTATATTACATGATGTGAATTCTGGTTTCATGACATGAGATCCATGAAATCCATATATTCCAAAAATTACACCACCTCAGATTAAAATTCTTATTTTTAGACATTTTACGGCATGAACCTAATTCATGACATGAAAACCTTTAATTCCTTGAAAAAATTCATGAAATATACCTATGAAAAAATACACAATGTGTAAACCTTTTAAATTATGAAAATGTCAAGCTAGTAGAAAACACTCCAGATTCTACACTAAAAACTAAAACCACCTCTTGTGTTCTATGACTCATGGAGAATACCACAAAGCCTATTTCAAATTTATACACAAACTACATTAATTAAAATAACCATAAATCATAAAATTTTAGGACATTTTACCAGGAAAATGATCTCTTTCATTAGGATTCTAGAAATGAAACCAAATGTGATGGGAAAGATAAGGATAAATATGATAAATACCTGAAAGAAGGTAGCAAGATGTTACAAACTCCCCACTATAATATTTTTTATCCCTAGGAAGTCATGTGGAAGAATGATTTGCAGAAAGAGGTGAGGCCAAATTTCCCTCATCAATGACTTGTTCCCCCAAGCCTTATGAGAATCTGATCAATGAAACTATAACACTCAAACCAATGGAATCGACTTCCCATGTAGGAATTTCACATGAGTGTCAACGATCTCCAGGGGTTTCTCTACAATAGAAACATCTAGATCTAAATTGATATATTCCCAAATAAAAACTTGAGTTGGATACAGATGATACTTCTTGAGCTAATATATATAGAAATTATCATGAATATCTATTAACTAAACCATAAATTCCAACTAATAATAAACCTACCCAATCTACTCAATCACCTCAAATATTCTAACATATGTCAAATCCAACTTTCCATGTTTCTCAAACCAATAGTGACCCAACCCATGAGAATCTTTGAAGAAATCTAGTTCACAAATAGAAAACTCCAAATAAAGATGCCAACAATCAACATATGATTTATAAAGACTATGATCTATAACCATATTCCAATGTATATTGTGAATCCTCACAAACATCTCTTGGATGAGACTCGGTCCCACAAGAGAGGATTCACTCACCTATTCATAACAAAAATGTGATCTACATGGGTGACCATTAAAATCCTTTAAGATATCCATTCTAATTGATGGATGATAACTATTTTTATAAGAAAAATCAACCATTCCTGGATGGCTATCCCATGATCCACCAAAATTTAAGATGCATGCATGGTGCATATCCTCCAATATCTTAATAGTATGCTCCATATGACCATATTTCTGTAGATGATAAATTGTACTCAAACTAACCCAGGTCCCCATTTCCTATTGATTAATCCTCTAGAACCTCAAATTAAACCTGAGATCCCTATCTAAAATAATAGCAGAAGGAACCCCATATAACCTCATGATCTCCTACACATACAACTAACCCAGATCTTTAACTTCAGTGGTGTCTCTGATCGAAATGAGTTGAGAAGATTTTTTCAACCAATTAATCACCACATAGATGGAATTAATACCCATGGGAGTCCATGGTTATATAACTAAAAATTCCATGGAAACCTTGTCCCATTTCCAAACCAGCATCGAAAGTGGTTAGATAAAACTTGAGTATTTCAGATGCTCGACCATTATCCATTAGTAGGTGTAACAACAAGACACATAATATACAATGTCACAATGTATTCCTAGACACCAAAATAATCATCTAATTTTATAATAAATATTTATATTTCTCATATTAATGACCCACTAAGAACTATGTTATTCAGACAAAACTAATCTCTCCACAGATGTTGGGATGAAAAACTGATCCCTAAAATGGAGAATACCATCCGAAGGGAGAGACTAACTAGAAAAGATCTCCCCACCATATAGGGTTTCCTGAATTCCATTGAACTCATCATCATGATACTGAATCTATATAATATACTCAAGGAGATTTGATGATAACTAAACAATGGTTTAAACCATACCTAAAACGTCCTCCTGAGCATTTAGGAGCAATGAAGCGAAGAACCCCATAAAGCCCCTATAAAGACCCAAAAGTTTATCAATGATAATTTCTCTTATTGTAATTATGTTATATAATATAATTCACATAAAATCACATACATAACACAATAAAATGTTTATAAATTAAGTATTAATTAAACAATAAGTACTTATAGAAATTAAGGAACCTAAACCAATAGAATAGTCACATAACCTATGTATTAGTAATGTGACCATTAAAAATAGTAACCCGAATAATATAATAGTAACATCACCTATGAAAGTATAAATAAAATTTATGAATCTTATAAAAAAAATATTATATAATTATATCACAGTATAAGTAAATAAATGTTTTGAAAATGATAAATTATGTGTTGGTATTTTTATAAAATACATATGTTTATTAAAAATTGTGTAATTAATATAATGATTTAAAAGAATTGGTTTTCATAAAATATATTCATAAATTTATATTTTTTTGTCTTATTATTATATCATAATTTTATGGGAACTTAATTAATTTTTCAAAGTGTTATAAAAACCATTTATAATTTTAAAATCATAATTTTTCGAGTAAATGATGATTTTAATTAAAAATTAATTTTATCATATTTAGAAAGTTATATTGATAAAATGGATTCCATTTTTGAATTCTAAATGTTAAGAAATGGTTAGGGATATTTTTTGGTATTTTTCTAAAATAGATGATTTTTTGTGAATAGTGAAATACGATAATTTACAAAAAGATAAATAAATGTCTTTTTGAGTCATTCTTGAATAATGGATGATGTAAGTGGCCATTATTTATATATCAAATGAATTATTTACTATATTTAGTCACATGAATCCACACTACTCATTATCTTGATCCAAAATAATAAACTAATGAATAAAATAATCAAAAAACACCCCTCTTATCACATCCTGAATCTTAAATATAGATATTTTTTTATTTTTTTTTATTTTTATATTGATTAAAACTATTTTTTTAGGTGAGGTCTGGGCTCGATCTAATTTTTTTTTTCATTTTTTATGGTAAGTGAGCATTTTGTATTGGCAATGTCCGGCGCACGAGCAGTATACAGATGAAGTTGTGTGGATTCGTCAGATCACCGTGCAGCCTAATTAGTGCATATTTAATTAATTAACTAACTGAACAAAGAATAACATGTGCGACAAATGAAATGAGAAAAATAAAATTGTTTGAGTTGTTTTGATAATAATAATTATATTAATATTAAGATTATTATCACTATTGTTATCCTTGTGAAATTTTTAATTAGGTTGCTAATATTAGGTTATTATCATAATTTTTAAAATTGTTAACATTATTATTTTTATTGTTATTAACAATTTTTTTAATTATCTTTTTCTTTTAAGTGGGTTGGGTTCCTTTTTTTAGGTTTCATTTATTTTTATTTTATTTTATTTTCTTCTTTTTTCCCACTCTTTCTCTCTTCCTCATCCCTCCCCTTATCATGCTACACCCTATCCCAAACCCTAACCCGCGCCTACCCTTCTCCTTCCCCTGGTCCGTCACGCCTCCACCTTAGGCCAGAGCCCTCCCCTCCTTCTTTATTCTAGTGATGTACCAGACCAGATCCCCACTCCCCTCCTTGTGCCGCCTCGCACCATCGGCCACCCTGCACTGAACCCTTATCGTGCCTTTCTCTCCCGGCCATTGTCCCTTGGCCTCACCCCTCTTCTGGAAAGGCTCCAGCCGACACCTCAACCCTTCGGTGAAACTCACCTCATACGACCAACATCCCGCTCCTTCCACTGAAAGAACATCCCACTATGGAAATATTCTTATTCCTCCTTATGGTTTTTCTTCTCATAGGGATTCAATTTTAGGACTCTATTTTGTTGTTTTTGGGGTTCTATTACTTGAGTTATGGGTTGTTTTAGGTCCCTTGTAGTGCAATTGATGTGCAATGGAGTATGCGCACCACATTCGCAAATATTTATACATCGTGGTAGATAGTTATGCATATAATCATTGTTTGATAAATTAATTTTCATGTTTTATTAATTTAGCATACTATTTAATTAGTTTTCATGGTATGAAATTGGTTTTAATTAAGGTTTAATATGTACCGATTTATTAGTAACAGTTTTATGCAATATGAGTGTTATTTTCTATGAAAACCCATGTCGAGCTATTTATTAGTGTTTTATAAATTTTTCACTTGGTTTATTAGATCATGAAAGGGTTGAAAATTATATTTTAGTATGGTGTTAGTGTGCGTTTGATTCTAAAAAGGGAATTTGGGTGTGTTTTTGATGTAAGGCCATGTGGTAGTTCTTTGGTCTATTTTTATAAAATTTAAAAATGTTTAATTGAATTATATTAGTGGAGAAAATCATGTTTTGATAAGATTATGTTGCATGTTTGGTTCTAAAGTGGTATTTTAAATTAAAATGGGTGTATCCTTAGTGAAAACATTTATTTCATTGTTTGTTAACACTTTTCAAACAACTCAAATGGTTTATTAAATTATAAGTGTATGTGAAAATCATGTTTTGATAATATTATGTTGTGTGTTTGGTTCAAAAGTGGAGTTTTAAATGAAATCGACTGTATCTTTAGGGAAAAATTTTATTGCATCATTTTTTAACAAATTTCAAACCACTCAAATGGTTTATTAAATTATATGTGTATTGCATGGTCCATGATTTGTGGTTTCGAGTTGTCGGGTATAACAACCGTACTCTTTATTATGCACACAAACATGATATATTACCTAAAATTGAACTCAATGAAACCTAGAAGATAGAGAGGTCTAGTGTCTTTGGGGATTAGGAATATTACATGAAAAATTAAGACATAAAATACAACATCTTTATTGAAAATTGATTTTATATGACCATAAAATTCCTTCGTACTTAACATTGAATGGGATAGCTTGAGGACATACGTAAGAAAAGGGTGATATATAAAGCCCAGTAAGGGAGTAAACAAGGTATACCATGAAGAATAAAATAAATGTTAGGCAATAGGAATATCAATTCCTCATAAAAGAAGCATGAACATTAATTCATGATATAGCATGATTATCATAACATGGAAATGTGGAAACAATATACAATATGATATTAGCACAAGCCAGAGATAATTGTACATGGATTATCATGAGAAAACCCTCATTGCAGAAAAATTAGCATGAGTAAACCCTCATTGAACATTAATTAGCATGAGTAAACCCTCATTGCACCTGGCATATCAAGATACTAAACATTACCCAATGCATTGGAGCTCTATTAGGGCACACCCTTTATAAACATTTCATTTCATGCATAAGTGTGCAACATGAATCATATAACATGGAATAATTCAACATTATAAGTTATTCCATGATTAAGAAATGTAGAATACATACATGAAAGTACCATTCAATATTTATATGTTCATAAAGATGAATACCCTTGTTAGAGAAATGGGTATGGTATTCCCTACACAGTGATTTTGGATTAAAAAACCGTGGTGCAATTTCGACAGCATAACGTCATCATATGAAAATTCATAAGTTGGGTTGATGAGAGAAAAAGGGGTCTCTCATCATTTATACATGGAATAGACAGTAAGGGAATCATGTAACACAATATCATAACATATGAAAAGGAATTTAGTTGCATAATATAGAAGAAATACTTGAATGGAAATAATAAGAGAGGAAACCCTTACAAGATTTCAGCATGGTAACAGGTGTACACAGAAGACATTAAAGAGAGAGAAAAGGGGTATCTAATCTTTCCAACATAAGTAGGGAGGTATGGGGGAGGTTCAAAATCATACCCCAATATTTATAATTGAGTATAAAACGGTATAACAACATAAATAAACATGGATAAAAATGTGAAATGAAGGAAAGTAAGGATCCCTTACTTGAGTGAAGAGAAGAGGGAGCTTGGGTGGGTTTATATAGGAAATGAGAGAGGAATTCTTTAATATTTCACAAACTTAGGTTTTTGAAACTATATAATTAAATATTCAATACAACACACCTTCCCATGGTTTTTTCCCATGTTTTTTTTCCAATTTGTATTGGAAAATATTATTTTATAAGGACAATGACCAAAAATATTAAAATATTATCCTTGCTTATGTGTAGGTGAGTCACATTATTAAAGAAATGAATTTAAAATCATAAAGTATATTATACATTTTAGAGAATTCACTAAGTCTGTATAAAATAAATAAAAAATTATAAAATCAAATTATTTTAATGTGAAAACATATATTGGGCCTATAATACCCATTATAGTATTTGTTACACCATTTAGGGGTCATTATGATGTCATTAAACACATATTTTATTTATACAATATTTAATTTTTACCCCAAAGTTCGACTACCTCAGAAAATTATGAAAAATTCACGATTGGATATTTTTGAAATCCGGATTCCAAAAAATAGATTCATTTTACATAAATAATTTTCTAAACATGTGAATTTTTACTTTTAAAATAAAAACCACCATTTATTAAAAATCAGCAGGATTTGAAAAAAATAGTTTTCAAACCGTAATAAAAATTACATTTGAATTCATAGAAAATATATGATCATTTATATTTAATCAAAATTATATAATGATAATAATTTATTAAAATATTATTTATTCCAAAAATTAATTAATTCATCAAAATAAATTCTTTAATTAAAATATAATTTCAGTTTTATCGTATAAAAATATAATTCTTATCAAACCGAATACTTAATCATTTATAAAGTAAAAACAATAAGGAATAAATATAATCATCACTTATAATTAAAAGGAGTGTTCTTATAAAACTGTTATAATAACATTATTAACAAAACCATTGGTTAATATAATAATTTATATATTTCTAAAAAGTACCATTTTACCCAAAAAATCACTTTATCAAATTTATCATTTTTTAAGAAAGCCTATTCTCATAATGTAATTGATGATATACGAATTTTATTTATAAAAAGGTATTATGAAATAATTAACTAATACCTTATTACATAACCCATTATAACACCTGTATAAGACCTTAGGGTAAGGTGTGTAATGGTGAAAAAATCTTAGGGTGGCTCAGATTTCATCGGCCGGGTGGTAATGTCTATTAACTTGAACTTATTCTGTAGAAAATTCTATTCAAACCTAACGTGTTGAATCTTAACTTGGGCTTTTTCAATAACGAAGCCCAGTGATTCTACCTCCTTTCTGAGCTTTGACAAATGAGCTTTATACATCCTGAGTCTACTGGATGAGGCCATCATTTCCTTTCTCTATGTCGAAAAGATTATTTTTTAAAAAACATATATTTATATCATTTGTGTGATCACTATTAAATGAATATATTATCAATAGTAATGATACTTAATGGTCATTTAAATTCAATAAAAAAGGTGCATGTGTTTTCTATATCTATAAGTCATTAAAAGGAAGAGAATTTTATTCATAAAAGATCGGTTCATTACAACATTGCACCCTTAAATGTCAACCTAAAAATTTCATTTTCCCACACTAAAACAAATGAAGGTAACTCTACCTCATAACTTCCTCTGGTTCCCACATCGTCTCTTCAAACTTGTGGTTTCTATAGAACACTTTGATGAGGGGAATTGTTTTATTTTGCAGAAATTTTTCCCTATGGTCTAAGATCTTCACCATCTTCTCTTCATAGTAGAGGTCATTATCCAATGGTATCACCTATAGATTTAGTTCATGTGGTGGGTCAAGTATGTACATTCGGAAGAGTGATACATGGAATACATCAGGTACTTGAGACAGGTTTGGTAAATGTTCTATTCGATAGGCCACTCCTCCAATGAGATCAAGGATATCAAAAGGGCCAATATACCTTGGACTAATCTTTCCCTTCTTCCAAAATCTTATAACTCTCTTTCACTATGATATGTGGAGGAATACCATATATCTGACATCAAATTCTAGGTCTCATTGATGATTGTAATCATAAATATCTTGTTGAATCTGAGCAGATTTAAGGTGTTGTTGGATGGTCTTGACCATATCCACCATTTCTTCAATTATTTATGGACCTAAAAGTTTTATCTCCCTAAATTCATCCCAACATGTTGATGTTCTGCACCTCTTCACACACTACTACAAAACCGGCTATTACCGGAACCGCCGCTATATGGTTTGGCGGCAGTTTATAGAAACCTCCGCTAAACTGGGCGTCGACAATCTATTAGCGACAGTTTTTTCCATTTTGTGGAGGTTTAAGGGAAGCATCGTAGATGCCTCATTTCTCGGCGGTTTTCGTGACTTTAGCGGTGGTTTGACGTGTGCCGGATATTTTTTTATTCACGGCGGTTTTAACCGCCGTGATATTCAGGCGTTTGATGCGCCTCTGTCACAGCGGTGAAAAACACCTCTAAATATAAACCGATTACATTTCATGGTAGTTTTAACCGCTGCTAATGTTTTACCAGTAAAGCATTAGCGGTTGTTATAACCGCCGTGAAATTCTGACCAGTAAAGCATTAGTGGCAGTTAAAACCGCTGCGAAATACTGACCAGAAAAAAAATTGCAGTTTTTCTTCTACTGCCCCACTGCCCTGAAAAAGAAATCAAACTAGAAAATGGAACAGGAGACATCATACAAACAAATAAAATGCTATTTATAACTTGGTATCCCCAACATGATGAAACGTGAGACATCATACAAACAATCAACCATAATTCTGTAGTGATAATAATCAATAATGGATCTATAGGGAAGCATGAAATACATTCCAATAATTACATAATATAGTTACATGATGGGAAATAATGAATTCTATATAAAAATAATTTTCCCGTCTGATGGGGCAAATAATTCCATCACTGAACAATCATTTATCGAATAACCAATGAGGTTTAAAGACTCTTAATGACACATAATTACACTATATCAAGGACCAGAATCTCTATAAATGTATCAAATATAACATTGTATGATGCACTTGTGTCAAATAATGTAGAATATATAGTAGAGGTTACTAGATTTGTACCTCAAACAATAGATGAATTTTAATTATGCTCCCTATCATATGTTGAACGTCATTTAGTTTTCCCATACCATGAATCTATGCTACAACCTGACTATTCTGAGTGGGATCACATTTCATGCACATTAATTCCTGAGTCTAGTATCAACTATGTCGACTACCACCATGGGCTCATCAGTATGTGGTATTATAGCTACATCCCTACTAAAAATTAAGAGGACCCACATAATAATGTGGAATATGTAAAGATCTTATCCCCCTAGGAGGAACTGGTGGAAAAGTTTTTAAGATGTGCAAGATATGACCCAAACTCCTATAACCTCTGCATTCAACTAGATACACCGTACGTTGGGAGAAAAGATGTGTATCTTCTCTAAATATCCTCATATTATGTTAACGAGTCACCCAAATTATGGTAGAATAGTTGTGTGTCTTCCCTTTAACCATTTTTAGAATATTCTAGGTGACTTCAGTGACCAGAACGTGCATATTTTCTTATTCTATTATTGGAGAATGTGTATGGCCCTGATATTTTCCTCCATTTCATATAGGTATATACCGATGTTAATCAAGTTAGTGGGAAAGTATATGGGTATTCCTTATATTTTTTACCAAAATATTCTTGGTGATTTCTTTGAATAATACTAGATTATACCGATAAGCTTAGTAAATGTGGGAAAATGTGTCCTCTTGCTCATAGTTTTCCACCATATTTAGTTAGTGGGATTCTTTGGAGGGTATAGATGTAGGGACATGTTCTTGGTTGATTTTTCACTACCCTCAGTGGCTTTTCCTGACTACCTAGGTTTGGGAGACTTATGTCAAACTCTCGAGGTAAACACACACATCATATAGAGGTTTTATTACTTTGTAGCATTGGTGATGGTGAATGCTAGAAGGAGCCCTTTAGAGGGTCCCTTATGCTATCTAGATGAGTCCATCAGTGAACTCTTGATCAACCTCCCTAGATAAGGGAGGAACATGTTATTTCCTTCCATGGATATGACCATGAAATGGTTTGAGATGGAAACTATTTACAACAAATTATGTTCCACTAATCATTATCGAGTAGACATCTAGTAGGGATTTTTGAGATGAATGGATTTTTTTAGCTTCCTCTAAAGATGGAAAGGTACCATTTAGGTGTGACTCCCAAACCAATGAATTTGAGACCCAATGTTGAGGGTGCAAGGTTGATAATAGATCCCTAGCTTTAAACGAGGATCCAACTTGTGCAGTAGTCGAAGCATATGTGTTCTTAAAGTAGTAAAATGTCATTTGGATCAAAGGGGGTTCTAGTTGAAAGTTTCAGAATAATTATGAGAAACATTTACAAGAAATCCTCATGAAATCAGCATATCAATAAATAAACACATGTATAATCAATTTTATCGGATCCATGTTTGTCCACATTTTATATTTTGAGAGAGAAAAATGAGCCTAACATGTGGGTGACACATGCATTTTGTTTAAGGTTCCATGTTAGGTTCACCATTTTTGTTTCCAACTACTTTTATTGGTGATTATATGATTCGTATCACATGATTAGGATAAACCACAATCCCATCATCCTCTTATGTTTGGTCTCTATACTGCCTACTAGGTTCCAATTTATATAACCATAACAAAATAACAAAAGGATCACTCTTTAGTCGTCCAAAATCTCGACTACCAATTCAAACACAGGCCTAAATGGAATGATGTATACCACACTCAAGAAATCAAGACATAAAATGAAACATCATAAATCAAAAAAATGCATAGAAGGAAACATGAGAAATCAAGAAAATGTTAGGACATGGAAATGTTTAGTGGAAATTATGTGCCATACATGTTACATATACAAACCAACCATTCTCATATTTGTTCAACACATCAACAATACTACTAATCATGGTCCAGTGATGCATCGTCACCCTCTCCACCTCCATCTCCACTACCTGCTGCCACCTGTAAGAAAATTATATTGAAAATTAAATTTTTTTGCATGTTTATAATTAAACTTAAAACCAATAAAAGTTTGAAAACTAAATGATTTTGATTTTTTGTGATTTACCTGCTCACCACTAGTCGATGCACTACCACTAGGGGCATATCTGCTCATATGCTGACATATTTCAAGCAACTCTTTTTGCAAAGCAGATATCTGATCCCTCTACTTGTGAACTGTGTTTCGTAGAGAAGACATCTCCCTCTGAGCATCTTCAGGTATAAAATGACTATAACCAAGAGTATATGTAGCTGGAATCCCTGTTGGCCTACCAAAGACCTCAGATGGTACGAGTCCCAAAACCATCCCGCACACTCTACCAGGATGCTCCTTCCCAAGGACTTTAGCAACCGGGTCATCCTGGGAGGCTGAGTAGGACTGCCCAGGATTGGCATCCCATATTTCTTTAATTTTTACCTATAAATCAAATATCAATATATATTAACTCAGTAAAAACTGATAATAAGTTATTATAATAAAAAATTGACTTCATACCCCAACTTCTTTGGTAGGCTCATTAACAAAACTTCAATCTGTTTTTTATGAACATCCAGCCACAGTTCAGTTTGGGATGCTTCATGCCCTAAAATCTGTGACTGCATTAAAAAAAGATAA
Organism: Viscum album; assembly: GCA_963277665.1. Lineage (NCBI taxonomy): Eukaryota > Viridiplantae > Streptophyta > Magnoliopsida > Santalales > Viscaceae > Viscum > Viscum album. The sequence goes on along the minus strand of OY728159.1, from coordinate 592,182,430 downwards.
ATCAACAATTAAATATGTTAAATAGATAATATTGTCTTATAAATATTTAAACTAATTAAAAGATTACCAATGACATTCGGCTTCTAGAAAAGCTTTTTGAGCCCGCAGTGTGTGGGATGACTTGCTTTACCCGATTTGATGCATTCTGTCTTGAGCGATCCTAAAATAAATAAAATTCAATTTAACAATAATTTATTCAATGTCATATCCTCTTCATATACATGTATAAATGTAAAATGTGGATTATATAATAATATATATTTCAATACCATCTGCTTCTCATCATGATGTCTATCAACAAAAACTTTCACTATTCTTTCGGTACCCCACTGGGTAGCTTCTCATACATTTGCTGCATGGTCAATGAAGTATCATTGACATCACACCAAAACCTACATTTGAAATCTTTCCATTTTTTACCAAGATTTTTCAATGTCCACTTTCATACTATCACATCAGCAACAGTAAAGTGGAAGAACATATGTATACAGAAATTCATTTTGAACATATTAGTAACATGACATTCAATTAAACCATAAATTAATAAAATTACCTTTATTTGAGAATCAAAAACATCATTTTTCATGTTTGGAGGCATATGCATTCAATCATCATATGAAATAGGTAGGGAAATGGGCTCCGCTGCCAGCTGACCTATAATCTGGCCAAGTAACCCCGCGATGTTATCCGTCGGGACCCCATAAGAATCAAATGGCACGACTATCTTCTCGCCATTCATGTTCCAAACATCTGATTTTTATGTGTTTTTCCATAGTTGCATTTTTTTCATCTGTAATGAGCAAACAATTAGTCTAAACAAAATGCAATAAATTTATTTAATTAAAATTTGTACCTATGACTGTGACCCTCCAAAATGTCCGTGATGAACTGTAAGGGGTGTGTCGCTGCCCCACTACTGAGGCTCCTGTAGGGGGAGTCGACGACTCATCCCCTAATGAGAAATCCACAGATGGTGTCAGAGAAGGTGCAGGGGGAGATAGTGCAGGGGTGTAGGCAGCTGGTGCCTCAGATGGTGTGAGGACAGATAGATCGTCATCTGTCGCAGAACTAGATTAAATAGTGTACCACTTCTTACTTGGAATTCTTGTCATTTAATCAAATAAAATTAAGTTCAGAATATATATTTCAATAAATTTATGTAAAAAAAAAATTTAAAAATGATAATAGATGCCCAGTACTAACAAACAAAATATATATAACAATGATAATGAATGACTACAGAAATGAAACAAGTGGTTGCTGAATGAATAAATAATTGTACATACAATAATTTTCCCCTTCAATAATGTCGGTTTCCTACTCCATTGCTTCATAAACTTCATTCATCCTTGCTAGACTAATATTTTCAATATTATGATGGACAAATAATTCTGCTTCCTGTTGTTGATGAAATTCAATTGCAGAGGTCAAATATTCCACTTCATCACCCATATCATACAAATCTCTTTGTATTACATGAGTAACTACACTCCACCCTTCATCCACAACATCATTCACATAATATACCATTTTTTCTTATGATGCTAAGATATATGGATCATGCAGTTCATGATCACCAACATCCATAAAGCAAGAGAAGTTTACAGAAGTAAATTGCAAGGAATATATTTTAACACCTCTGATAATATCGACCCATTTTCATTTGAATAAAACAACAGAAAAATGCCCGTGGTAGTTTAATTCAATAATATAATTCAGCTTTCTATAGTATCCCACTTCAGTAAATGTAAATATACCACTATTCTATGTTTTCAAACCCACTTCTCGATCGACTGTACGAAATCTAAAGCCATTCACATTATAAGCATCGAACTTTCTAACTTGTTTTATAGGACCTCTAGCAAGAAACTTCAAATCTTATGAAAAGTCTGCTTGAGTATCAATATTAATGATCTGAAAAAAGAAATATAATTTAATAGATTTACAAATTGTATGAGTCAAACTAATATTCGTATTTATTGTAATATTTATAAACTTACACGTCGTGCAAACCATTCTACCAGCTCTTTATTCACAGATTTAATTATATCTTTCTCATTTCATGTTTGTCCTCTCATTCATCTCTTTGTTTGTATCCTCAACTCTTAAATAAATGGATCTGAAATTTCACTATTCAGAAGCACATATCTATGTGCCTGTAATAATTCCAATTCTGTTAGTGTCACATATGAGGTCCTCCCAACTGATCATCCAATAGCAGGAAATATTTTTGTTTTCTAATGCATTTGAGATTGAGTTGATGTGTCGTCAACACATCCAACTCGATTAAATCTTTTCTCAATATCATCCAAATATCTGGAAAAAAAGGTGATACACTCCTCGGCGAAATATCTTCAGCAATAGAGCCTTCTGGTTGAGCTTTATTTCTCACGTATGCTTTCAAATGCCCAAGATATCTGTGAAATAAAATAATAATATTATGCATTTATTTAAATTCAAAAAATTGTTTACTTAAATTGGAAAAATATAAATAAAATACCTCTCAATTGGATACATCCATCGATAATGAACGGGGCCTCCTAATTTAGCTTCTTCAACCAAATGCATAGTTAAATGCATCATGACAGTAAAAAACGATGGAGGAAAGATAATATCCATTGCACAAAGGGTCAATACAAACCTCTCCTCGAGGTTGTCAAGATGAAATGGATGTAGAGATTTCTCACATAATTTCCTGAAAAAATGTGCAGAATTGGTGTACAACAGTAGTAACTTTTTCAGGTAATAATGTACGCAATGCCAATGGTAGTAACTGTTGTAACAAAATATGTGAATCGTGAATTTTCAATCCATATAACTTACGATTATTAAAGTCAACACACCTCGAGATGTTACTCGAATACCCATAAGATACCTTCACATTCTTTAAAATTTGAAGGAATGTATCTTTATCCATATTTTTCATTGAAAAAATGGCTAGAGCATACTTTTCATTCTCATCTGGTCAGAGATCACGTTTTATGTTCATTACTTGTTAGTCTTTGCAAGCATTGAGATGATCCTTCAACTTTCCATGCTCATTAAGTAATGTTAAAATAAAATTATCATATACATTCTTCTCAATATGCATCACATCAAGATTATGGCGCAACAAATTAAATTCCCAATACAGAAGTTTGAAGAATATACTTTTTTTCTTCCATTGTTGCATTCTAATTTCACTTGACGATGCACTTCACACTTGTTTTCCGCTATCATTCAAATGATGAACCATCCCAAATTCTGTTTTAACATTTTCAAGCTGTGCCAATATTTCAGAACTGGTTAACCACTTTGGAGGTGGTCTACGATCAATGGAACCATTAAATTTTAATTTGTTCAGCCGAAATATATGAGATGCATTAAGAAATATTCGTTGGCACAAGAAGCACCATTTTCTACTATGAGGTAGCCGTTTGGGCTCGAAATCAAAGTTACAAACGGGAAAAGCCAAACCAGTATAAGTGTTCCAACCAGATAAATTCCCAAGCCCAGGGAAGTCACTAATGGTCCACATTAAAGCAACATGCATTTTGAACATTGTTTTTGAAGAAACATCAAATGTCTCAACACGGTTGCTCCATAACTCCTGTAATTCTTCAATCAAAGGCTGCAGGTATACATCGATATCATTTCCAGGAATTTGTTTTCCTGGAATAATCATCGAAATGATAAAAGATATTTGTTGCATACACATCCATGAAGGCAGATTATAAGGGATCAAAACAACTGTCCAAATGCTATAACTGGTACTCAAAGTCCCAAATGGGTAGAATCCATCAACATCCAATCCCAATCGAACATTCCTAGGATCAGCTAAAAAATCTGGATGTAATGAATCAAATTTCTCCCACGATTGGGAATCTCATGGATGTCTCATTAACCCATAATTGTTACTATCTACAGAATGCCACTTCATGTGTTCGACAGTTTTTGATGACATGAATAATCTTTGCAATAGAGGATTCAAAGGAAAGTAACGCAAAACTTTTGCAGGTATGTTTCTTTTCTTCTTCTCCATGAAATTATGTTCAGTCAGACTTCCAAAATCACCCTTTTACTTCCATCTAGAAGAAGAACATTTCTTACTATTCTGTCTACTTGAATCCTTTCCCCAATAAAGCATACAATCATTGGGACATGGATGCATTTTTGTATAATTCAGACCAAGCTTGTTAACAACTTTTTTCATATCATAAAAAGATTCTGGGATTTTTGCTTCAGGAAATGCATCACGAATCAATTTCAATAACATGGAAATTGACTTATTTTTAATTCCACATAGACATTTGATATGGTACAACTTCAGAAGAAATGAAATATTTGAATAATTCAAATACCCACTATAAAACTCTTGATTTCCATCGTCAACTAAATCATGAAACACATTTTACTCACTGAAGTTTTCCCTTACATTGGCTCCATAGAATCAAGAGGAGGATCCAATGATATGTTACAATCTTGATCTGCTTGTGTTACAGTCTCAAAAACATCACTTGTCACGTTGCAATTTTTATCACCCTCTTCTGGTTGTTCTAATATGTTTTGATGCTCATAGTGGTGTCTTGCAGTGCCGAATGCATCATTTATGAGGTTTTGCATTTCATTTTCCATTGTCGATGAACTTGGGACCTCATTATGTGGATTAACATCAGTGCTCAATATTTCTATATTGTTTTATTCTCTATGCCAAATCCAACACAATTATTGATCAGGGAATTGCTTCAGTATTAAATGTTCATAAACTTCATCTCTCTTCAACTATGTTCTAAATTTACATTTAGGACATGGACATCTTATTCTCCATTCAATGGATCGATTATAAATTTAAAAATATAAAAACTCATTCAAACCCTTAACATATTGAGGTGTGTTCCTCAGTAATGTGATCCAGCTTTTATCCATGCATATCACAATGTGCCTACACAATAATAAAAAAAATTAAAACACATAGTCACTACTAAATAGAGAAATAGTTTCATATATATGATAGTGTAAGATTACAGAAACATAATATAATAAAGATTACCCATTGATCATAAAGTATGCATAATATAATAAAGATGATACATTGATCACATTTACCACTTACTTAGCATGCCCAGACAAACCGAAAAAGTCTGGTCCCTAGGAGAAAGCATCAACACCTCATTGAGGAGTAGTAAGAATATCGGGTTACACACTTATCATAACACTGTCGATCACACATTTATGTTTCCTTAAACAACAACCCATTGAAAGTGATGTCATTGAACACAACAAAGATGCATGATTTTCATACCATTAGTACAACGACATTACTAGAAATATTTAGCCCTTATATGAAACCCTTTGAGACTTATCACAGGATAGCTTGGGTACCCGGATTATGGGTATCCTAGGTCAGTTCATGAAAATTGGTCATTTTTCATCACTCTTTATGTTTTTCAATCTTTTCACTATCTATTTGAATTTACCTCTCTCTTTGAATTTGATAGTGTTTCTTATTTCCTTGAATTTGGAGATACCTTTGTTATTCATTATATCATTAGGTTGTGCAATTTTAATTCATCCACTTGGATTTCCATAATGGGGTTCTCATTAAAATCTCTTTTAAAAACTAATGAATGATGTATGTTATTTTGACTTAAATATGTTTTGTGTTTAGTACTATAAAAATTTATCTTTAATATTTCAAACAACTCATATTAAAAAAAATAATGCAAACCATAAAATTTGGATTTCATATAATACAAAGGACATGTCCAATTTTTACTTCAAACATTTATGTATATTTCAAGTCCTAATCTCAGTTAATTTGAAGTAATTATTTAGAAATGAATTTACAACTTTAACACAAACTATTATACTTAATTCAATCATAATAAATTTAAAATATTTAGTAAGTGAAACTAGTTCAGAACTTATGAAGATCTTTCCTAACATGTTTGAGAATCCCATGGTGATAAATAAAATGTTCTTATTAAAGATATCGTTCGACATCCACGAAATCTTCTAAGGTACCAAATAGTAGCGAAAATAGGGTGAGTATAACTCAGTATTCCACCACCAATGGTGTCTGAACATGTCTAGTCTGAGCATATAGTGTATGCAATAAAGCGATAAACAAGGTTGTTAATTTAATAAATTATTTATATATATATATAAAATAAACCCACATACCCTTAGGCTCTAGGATGACACCCTATGTTAGCCAAAGAATCATCAACTCCATGTGGGGTGTCTCTTTCATGAGGTGGATCCTCCCACATCAGGAAATATTTCCCCAAAATACTGGAAGATTCTGTTAAATCAGGATGAATTTCCAATATCATGATTCAAGTATCCAATCTTGGTATAGACTTTATAGAAATACTTTCTTCTTCCCAAGGCGTTCACCCCAATGGAAAAAGTAGCCATCTCACTAGTCCTAGAATTGATATAACTACATACATCTTCCCATGGTACATGTTTTTAAGAGAAAATAAACCATATAACCGGGATAAGACATTCTATAACCACTTATGTCTTCCCATGGAATGTGACACTAAGGGGAAAATTAATAATCTCATATCAAATGGTGGATTCTCTTGTATTAGGATGAATCACTAATAGTATATATCAATCAGGTCTAAAATATTATTACAAGACATATTAGTTAATTCATCCCATCACTTATTAAATTTACCATTTATTCCTAATTTTCAAATCCTCCTATAGATACGAATCACCAAAATCATCTTAAACCATTTTCCATATTTCACATGCAATGTAAAGATCTTTAACTAAGCCATGATTCCAAAGGATCACATAAAATCATGAGGGGTTGGAACACCACAAATGTTAATGCAAGTCCTAACAATAATGATAAGAGATAAAAAAGGGATACTTGGGAGGGATCAACAGGAGAATTTTAGAAAGGGATAATTCCAATTATTTAGGTTGTGCATGTGGCATGTCGATGCGATCATAATTTTGCACATACTAGCATAATCAGAACAGACTAAAGGGAGTTTTCCAAGACCAACCAACTCAAAATAAGAAATGTTTTTGAAAAATCTTCATGTTTGTGGTAGCAATAAGATTCCCCCTTCCCTTCAATGAGAACTATAATTTTAATCAACAATAGATCAAGAAGTGGAAGATGAACTGGAAGGTTTACCTTAAAAATATATGTTCAGAACACCAATATCCAAAATGGTCTTTCTTATAGATCAAATAGGATTCTCATACGTCATCCATGGAAGGTTTTATGGAATCATAAAGGAGATAGGAAATTTTAGAACATTGGTGTTGGATTTTTAAAATTCTTGGAAGATATAATTCATGATGTGAATAGGGAATTCACATCATGAATTCCTCAATTCCCATATATGTTGAAAAATTTATCACCTCATTTTAAAAACTGAATTAAACCAATTTCATGTCATGAATATATTTAATGAAGTGAATTATTGTTTCTTGGATTTCCCAAAACCAATCCATGGCGTGAATGGGTTCATGGGGTTCGCCTGGAAAATTCACATAATGAATTGAGAATTCATTACATCAATTCATTTTGCATCTATAAAGAAACTCTCATACTTATTCAATATGAAACAACTAATCCAACCAGATAAAGTCTTAATAAAAAAGGTTTAAATTAAAGTAAACCTAACTCTAAGATATTTATCCAAAAACTTAAATGGATATATACCTGAAAAAATAGGGTTCGCCGGAGACAGAAGTCGCGAGGTCGCCGGAGACGGAGGTCGCAGGGTCACCAGACGGTTGGGGGTCGCGGGTCACTGGATGGGGTCGCCGGACGGTTGGGGGTTGCTGGGTCCGGGGGGTTAGGGGAATAAGGGAGGGCGCGAGGGTCGCTGGATGGTTGGGGGTCGCCGGGGCCGGGGGGGTTATGGGAAGAAGGGGTTGCGAGGGTTTGGGGGAAAAGCCAGGGTGGGGGGTAGGGAAAGGTTGGGTTTTTTTAAAAAAATTATGGGTTTCGCGGAGGTTTATTAAAAACCTCCCCTTCAACAAAAATGTTTAGAGTCAGTTTTGTAAACCACCGCCCCAAAACCGCCGCTAAACCTGGTTTTTATTGTAGTGACATAAAGGTCTTCATAAGGATCCATTTGGATGCTTGAGTGGAAACTAGTGTTGTAAGAGAACTCAACCATAGGAATATGTTTATCCCATCCTCCTTTGAAGTCCATTGAGAACGATCTCAACATGTACTCAAATGTTTGGATAGTCTACTCAGATTGGCCATCAATTTGAGGATGATAATCTATAATGAAGTTCAGCTCAGTATTCAGAGCATGTTGGAGACTCTTCCAGAACATAGAGGTGAATCTTGGATCTCGATCAGATACAATCAATAGTAGTACTACATATATACTTACCACTTCTATGATGTATATCTGTACCAGTTGATCCAATAATAAATCCTCTCGAATTGAAATGAAGTGTGCAGTCTTTGTAAGATGATCCAAAACAACCTATATAGCATTGTTTCCTTTAGATGTCTTCAAAAGTCCGGTGAAAAATTCCATGTTGATGTTCTCCCATTTCTATGTTGGTATGGGTAATCGTTTCATCATCCCATTATACTTCTACCTCTCATCCTTAACTTGCTGACATACCAGACACTTTGATGTATACTTAGTGACATCCTTCTTCATGCTATCCCACCAATAATTCTCTCAGAGATCTCGATACATCTTTGTGTTTCCTAGGTGAATGGAGAAATTTGAACTATATACATCATCCAAAAGTTGTTTCTTTACCTCCAGATCTTATGGAACTCATATTCTTTACCCAAATCCCACAATTCCTTCTTCATTATCATTGAACTCTGAGGATTTCCCTTTTCTGATTATTTCCACTTTCTTATGAATTCCCATATCATTATTTTGAGAATCCTTTAACCTTTCAAAAAGAGACGGTTGAGAAATCATTTATTAAAGGATTGGTGATGTTCCCTACTTTATGATTCCCATTTCTATCTTTATTAAATATAAGAAGATTGGATCTTTTTGAATTCTCATCAATGATAGAATCGATGAGCCCTTTCTATATAAATAATTTTCCACCTTGTTTTATTTCCCAGTGTGGTAATGGATTGAGTAGTCATATTTTTTGATCAGCTCTAACCATCTTCACTGTAACATATTCAACTCTTTCTATGTTAATATATACTTGAGGCTTTTGTGATCCGTATATATTTTACACTTCTCCCAAATAGGCAATTTCACCAAATTTTCAAAGAGAATATCATCACAGCCAACTCCAGATCATGTGTTGGATAGTTCTTCTCATGAACTTTCAATTGCCTTGAAGCATAGGAAATAACTTTTTTCATTTTTCATCAACGCACAACCCATGACCTTCTTTAAAGCATCACTAAATACCATGAAAAGTTCTCCACTTTTGGGTAGTGTGAGCACGAGTACAGTGATAAGATTCCTTTTAAAATACTTGAAGCTCCCTGCACATTCATCATTCCAAACAAACTTGACTCCATTCCGAGTCATCTTGGTAAGAGGGTTTGATAATCATGATAAATTTCTCACAAATTGGCAAAAATATCTAGATAACCTAAGGAATATATGAATATCTATCAAATATATTGGCCTCAACTATCCCTCAACTTCATTTTTCTTGGAGGGATACACAAATATCTGATTGCTTATGATAATATGACCAAAAAATGATACTTACTTCAACCAAAACTCACAATTTCTATACTTTTCCAAGATCTTCTCCTTTCTCAAGGTCTCTAGTATAGTTCTTAGATGATCCTCATGCTTCTACTTGGTTTTGGAGTAAATTAGAATATCATCTATAAAGACTACCATAAAATTTTCAAGTTAGTATCTAAAGACTATATTCATCAAGTCCATAAATATTGTTGGAGCATTAGTGAGTCCGAAAGGCATTAATATGAATTCATAGTATCCGTACCTTATACTAAATACAGTCTTGGGGATATCCTCCTTCTTCACCCTTAATTGGTAATATCCCAACCACAGATCCACCTTGGAGAAGTATTGTTCTCCACGTAGCTAATCGAATAAGTCATCAATCCATGGGAAAGGATACTTGTTCTTTATCATGATTTTTTGAGCTCATGATAATTAATGAAAAGGTTCATTTACCCATTCTTCTTAATAAAAAATAGGACTAATTCACCCCATGGTGAAGCACTTTTGTATATAAAACCTTTATTAGGATTCTACTGTAGTTGTTTATTTAGCTCCTCAAGCTCCACAACAACCATTCTATACAGAGTCTTGGATATTGGAAACACCCTAGATATATGATCAATCTAGTATTTAACATCTCTTCAAGGATGAAGACCAATAAATTACTCAGGAAACACGTCAGCGAATTCCCTCACTATAGGCATGTCTTTGATAATGGTTCCTTCCTTAGACTTAATCATCTGAGTAAGATACACATGCTTATAGGTCAATAATATCCACACTTGAGATAATGGTGCTAAATAAGATTCATCCTAATCCTTGAAATTGTATAGAATTGGGGGTCAATTCACCATATAGAGTGTGATTTCCCTCTCACGGAAATTTTTGTTATATTTATTTTGAGAATGCCAATCCATGCCAAAAATTGCATCAAATTCCAATAGAGGGAGTATGAACAGGTTTTTTGGGAAGTTCAATCCAAAAATTGTGACAGGGGAGGAGTTATATTCATGGGATGAAATAATTTTCCCATTTTTCATTCCCACTGACATCTCTACTTCCATGATTTTTTGTGGTGTTTGGATTGTTTTACTAAACATTAGGGATATAAAATAATTCCTAGAACTATGGAAAATAACCCTACCTTTTACTTTTTGATTTTGTTTATACTTTATCCAATATATACTTAGGGATTTCTAATTTTAAACTATTGAACACATAAATGGGAATAAAATGAAAAAAAGGGATAACATATAAATTAAATTTATCTCCATAATATATGAATTTCTAGGCTTTGATCTAAGTTATCCGTGATCTACTTCCTAATATATATTATTAGGGGTATTTTTTTGTTCCCTTAATAATGGTTTTTACTAAGCTTATGAATTTTCCAAAGCATACCCCCAGGTGTGTCAAACCAAGAGTGTAGCAAAGTTATTTGCTGTGCACCGGTTCCTGTTTGAGTCTAGATCAAAGTGGTGTTTTCAGGTTTTACCCCTAGATACATCTGTGTCAGAGCCACATCTAATTGTTCATATCTAGATAGAGATGTATTTACATTATAAAACACTTACCCAATACTCACCAAAATTTTGGGATTCTTTTCTTATACTTAGTCTTATCCCAAAGGCTTTCACTAGAGTTTTCTAATCCTAATCCCAAAAATAACTAAACCTATCATCTGATACCAACTATAACAACCCTTCTCTTTTTTACACACATAAAATTACACTTAATACAAACCCGAAGATCGAGAGGTCTTGTGTATTTGGGGCTTAGCAAAATTACATGACAACTTAATACATAAAATAAAAAATCTTTATTGAAAAATTCTTTTACATGACCACAACATTCCTTCGTACTTAGCATTATATGAGATAACCCTAGGACATATATAATAAAATGGTGAGCTATAAAGCCCAATATAGGAGTACACAAGTCATAACATGAAAAATACAATACTTGTTAAGAAACAATAATATCAATGGATCATAAGGGAAATATGAACATAAATTCATGATATAGCATGATTATTATAACATGAAAATGTGGCAACAACATACAACATGATATTAGTATGAGCCAAGGCACATTACACATGGATTAGTATGAGTAAACCATCATTGCACATGAATTAGAATTATTAAACCCTCATTACAAATTAATTATCACGAGTAAACCCTCATTTATCATAGAACATAATGATACTAAACATTACCCAATTAATTGGAGTGCTATCAGAGTTCACCCTTTATAAACATTTTATTTCATGAATAAGTGTGCCACATGGATTATATAACAAGGAATCATTAAACATCATAAGTTATTCCAAAATTAAGTAATGTGAAATACATAAATTAAAGTACCATTAAATATGAATTTATACATAAAGTTTAATAAAATTGTTAGAGAAATAAGTATGGTATTCAATTCATGCTGATTTTAGCTTGTAAAACAACAATCCAATTTCGGCAGCATAACGTCATCATATGAAAATTCATAAGTGGGTTGATGAGAGATAAAGGGGTATCAAATCATTTATACATGATATATATTTTAAAGGTATCATGGAACATAATATAACAACATATTAAATGGAATTTAGATAAATAATATAGAAGAAATTCTTGAATAGAAATAAAAAGAGAGAAACCCCTTACGTGATTTCAGCATGGTAACAGGTGTACACGGAAGGAATTAAAGAGAGAGAAAGGGATATCTCATCATTAAAACATAAATAGGGTAGTATGGGGGAGGTGCGACAACATAACCCAACATTTTTAATTGAAAATAAAAGGGTATAACAACATAAAGAAACTTGGATATAAATGAGAAAGGAAGGAAATTAAGGATCCCTTACTTGAGTGTGTGATTTCAAAAGCTTTAAGAGGGGATGCATGAGAGATTGGGGTGACTTGGGAGGATTATATAGAAGTTAGGGTAGAGTAGGGATGTGTTACAAGTATTTTTAGTGAAGATATGTGGGATATTGGGTGGGTTTATATAGGAAATGAGAGGAGAATTCTTTAATATTTCACAAACATAGGTTTTGGAATCTATATAATTAAATATTCAAAACCAAAACCATTACATTGGTTTTTGCCCATGGTTTTTTCCAAAGTGGAAAAAATTATTTTATAAGTAAAATGTACAAAAATATTAAAATATTAGACTTTATTATGTTGAGTGAGTCACATTATTAAAGAAATGAATTTAAAATCAAAAAGTATATTTTACATTTTGGAGGATTCACTAAGGATTTATCAAATAAGTAAAAAAATATAAAATCAAATTATTTTAATTTTAAAACATATATTAGGCCTTTTATACCAATTATTGTATTTATTACTTCATTTTTGGGTCATTATGATGTCATAAAACACATATTTTATTTATAGGATATTTAATTTTTACCCAAAAATTCGACATTCTCAGAAAATTATGAAAAATTAACTGTTAGATAATTTTAACATCCTGATTCCAAAAATAATTTTCATTTTATCTAGATAATTTTCTAAATATTTTAATATTCACTTTTAAAATAAAAACTGTCATTTATTAAAAATTGACTAGTTTTGACAAAAACAATTTTCAAACCTTAATAAAAATTACATTTGAATTCATAAAAATTATATGATCATTTATATTTAATAAGAATTATATAATATTAATATTTTAATAAAATATTATTTATTCCAAAAATTCATCAATTCATTAAAATAAATTTTTAATTAAAAATACAATTTTAGTTTTATCATATAAAAATATAATTTTATCAAACTTAATACTTAATCATTTATAGAGTAAATACAATAAGGAATAAATATTATCATCATTTATAATTAAAAAGTGTTTTCTAATAATACTGTTATAATAAAAGTATTGATAACACTATAGTTTAATATAATAATTTATATATTTCTAAAAAGTACCATTTTACCTGAAAAATCAATTTATCAAATTTATCATTTTTAAGAAAGACTATTATCATAAAGGCATTGATGATATAATAATTTTATTTATAAAAAAGTATTACAAAATAATTAACTAATATCTTATTAAATAACCCATTATAACACCAAAATAAGACCTTAGGGTAAGGTGTGTGATGGTGACATACTCTTGGGGTAGCTCAAATAACATCACCAGGGTGGTAATCTCCATCAACTTGAACTTTTACCGTAGGAAAATATGTTCAGGATTAATGTGTTAAAGACCATCTTAGTATTGGTCAAGTGTGAATCCTAGTGACACTAGCTCCATTCTGAGCTCCGACAAATGAGCTTTGTATGGCCCGAGTCTACTAGATAAGGCCATCCTTTCCTTTGTCTGTGTCGAAAGGATTCTTTTTTAAAAACTTTATATTTATATTAGTCACATGATCACTGTTCAACAACTATATTATCAATGGTAATGATACTTAATGGTCATTTAAACCCAATAAAAAAATTTCATGCATTTTCTATATCTATAAGTCATTAAAAGAAAGGGAATATTATTCAAAAAAGATTGGGTCGTTACACCAAGTCTAAGGTAACTCGCCTGCATGTTCATAGGTAAGTATATATATATATGTGTGTGTGTGTGTGGATTCTTCTATTACATGTATGATCATCCATGAAAGTGAATAAACTTGTATGGGGCTATGTGTTCCCAATTATATATATGAAAATGCATACGTAGGTGAGTGGTGACTAGTATATTCATATAAACATATGTGTAAGGATCCCCTTACACATGATCATGGAAATGCAGGTGTGTGCATAGGGGATAAGTGTCCTTATATGTATGTGAAAGTTTATATGCCTAGTGGGGAGAAACATCTTCTAGTTAGAAAGAACCAAGAGTTGAAAGTTCAGTTTGGTTCCAGCCTAAGGTAGGCCCCCTATGCCTATGCCTTTAAATTGAATTCCATAATTTATTGATTGTTTTAAAAATATGTTTTATATTTATTATATATACACATGTTATGAAAAATGGTTTCCATTTATAGAAATGATAATGAATTTATTTTAGAAAATTGATGTGTGTTTTTAATATCCATTGGTCTTAAGTGAATTTTAGTGAAAAGTGATTTCATAATTGGTTTAAATTGGTAATGAATATTTCCACAGGCGTTTGGAATTTCAATCGGTTAGTTATAAAAAGTGTTCGTTGTTTGTAATTAAGCCTGTTTGGCACCTTAATAATGGTTTATGAAAAATAAAAACTTCTCTTGAGGCATGCCCCCTTGTTTTAGAAAATGATGTTTGTGTTGAATGTGTGATTTGTGAAATGTTCCTAGTAAATATGCTTGTGCATTTTTGTGTGAAGGAAAAATGGGGAATGCACTCAAGGAGGTAGATCCATGGTGAGAGGTTGGATGTGTTTTTAAGTAAATAAAATGATAAGTACATATATGTTTTCCTGATAAAAAATCCCCACCACTTGAAATGGAGCAGAACGGGAAACCCAAATATCTTGGTGAGAAAATTAGGACAAGTACGCTAGATGATATGTAACTGATTCATCCCTATTTTGTCTAGAAGGATTGATGCTGCAACACTAATTAAATATTTGTGATGATTTGAGTTTGATTTTTGGTTGATTATTTAAGTGTGGAATATTGATTTATGATGCGTTTTGATTCAGCTTCTTGCATCTTGTTTTTGAGAATGCCACCCAAAAAAGTCTCAAAGGGTTCTAGTGAGTCTCTTCTAGTTATTTGTTCAACCTAGACTCTTATAAGAGTGGTGGAATTTAATTATTTTTAGTTTTTTTCCATTTTACATGGAGATCATGATATATTGAAGGTAACATACTAGCTTGGTGAAATATTTGGTGTTTTTAGGTTATTGGGAACTCCCAATGTTATGAGGGAATGTGCTGGTTCAGGTTCATTTGAGGGTTTAACACTGGATTGGTGGAGGAGATAATCCTAGTGTCATTGCATGATGGGATGTCTTAGAAGGTGTTTTAGACCACTCTTTTCTAATGGTTTATACCCGAGGAAGTGAAGGTGAGGAAATTGGAAGAGCTCATGAGTGTCCATCAAGGCCAATGAACAATAAAGTCTTACATCGGGCATTTCAAGGGGTTGATTCCCATTTCTATGGAGGTAGTGTTGTGGAATTAGTTAAAGTTCCTCTTGTTTGGGGTCTTCATCCAGGGTTCAGGGACTAATTATTTTCAATGTTTGAGAAGGTTCCCAATCTGGTGAGGAGAGCGAACTGGAGGAACCTATCTCAGAAAAGTCTTCTTGTCAATTCCATTTTATATTAGTTGGTCCACTCTCTTGTATAATTCTAGTGTGGCTGGTTTAGGTACTTTAAGTCTCCTTGTCATCATCCTTTGAAGGATTGAAATCAGTGGGGCCATTCGAGACACTTGGAGAGGTTTTGCTAGCAGCATCATCAGAAGGAGTCTCGACCAGAGAACATCAGCTCATGAATGCGGGAAAAAAATTATTCAAGACATCAGAGCTCCAACCATAGGTCTCAGGGTGAGGATTTTTACATAGTTATTAAGTTGTTGGATGTGGATGATCTTGGCCCTATTTTTTCCTTCTATACTGGGATAAATACAGTTTAAGTTTCTCTGTTGTAGTTTCTTCATCCATGAAGGTTTTGTTTTGTTGTATTAGGTGTAGAGTTCTCATTTTCCTCATTGTGGTATTTGTTCATTTAATACCCCACTTTGGTTGTAATAAGGTACATAGATCTCATTTTCTTGTTATTCTGGTGGTTGTGCCTCCTCAAATGTGTGTCTTTGAATGGTTGTCTCTATTGTGTGTTTATTGATTTTGTGGATCATTCTTGTTTTATGTCATGTTCATCTTGGAGATACTCATGTATTGTGAAAATGATGAATCATGGTTCAATTATCTATTTGGTTTGATCTCTTTCTATGGGTTTCCCTATGA
Organism: Viscum album; assembly: GCA_963277665.1. Taxonomy (NCBI): domain Eukaryota; kingdom Viridiplantae; phylum Streptophyta; class Magnoliopsida; order Santalales; family Viscaceae; genus Viscum; species Viscum album. The sequence continues at coordinate 592,165,864 of OY728159.1, read as the reverse complement.
TTTAGAGGTTTTTGGTATGGGTTAGAAGTTCCCGTATCGATTTGTTCCAATTAGACCAAGATGGCCAGTTCTTAAATGGTTGGGATACCCACCATGAATCTTGTTGTTCCTTTTTCAAGAGTTGGTCTGTGTATGAGTTTCATTTTGTGTTGGTGGTTTCCTCTTTGGTTTAGGTTAGCAGTTATAGAGTACGCCTGTGCTGAGAGTCTCAATGTTGGTTGTGCTAGTCTGGTTCTTGTGGTGGGGAGAACCCTCTTCATTTCCTGATGGCTCTTCTCATTGTAATGTCCCTTCAATGTGGTCAGGTGTGACTGGTTGAGTGAAAAGTCACAATGATTTTGTGATTTTATTACCCTCATTCAGTTTTGAAATTGAGTTTGATTCCTTGATTGATTGAGTGACTTTGGGAGGAAAAAAAGTGTTTGTGGTAGTGAAAATTGACACACCCTGATTCTTAAATATATATTTTTGTTTTTTTTATAATTTTATCATGCTTAAAACTATTTTGTTTTGGTGCAAGCTAGGGTTGATCGATTTTTTTCATTTTTGATGATAAGCGGTCATTTTGTATTGGCAATGTATGGTGCATGGGAAGGACACAAATGAAACAATTTGGCTTCTCTAGATCACCGTGTGGTCTACCCGGTGAGTGGTTAATTAATTAATTAACTAACAGAATGAATAATAAAGTGAACACCAAAAGAAATGAGAAATATAAAATTGTTTTATAGTTGTTTTGATAATAATAATAATAATACTAAAATTTTTATCTTTATTTTTATCCTTTCCAATATTTTAATTAGTTTATTAATATTAGGTTATTGTCATAATTATAAAAATTATGAAAATTATTATTATTATTTTTATTACTATTTTTTTTAATTATCCTTTTTAAGTGGGTTGGGTTCCTTTTTTTAGGTTTCATTTATTTTTATTTTTATTTTATTTTCTCCTTTTCCCCCTCTTTCCCTCTTCCTCATCCCTCCCCTCATTGTACCACCCCTCTCCCAAACCCTAACACGTGCCTTCCCTTTTCCTTCCCCTAGTCTGTCATGCCTCCAGCTTAGACCAGCGCCCTCCCACCCTTCTTCCTTCCGGCGACACACTAGACCGGAGCCCCACTACCCTCCTCATGCCACCTCACAGCACCATCCACCCTATTTTGAACCCCCAGTGCACCTCCCTATCCTATCCACTCACCCTTGGCCGCACCCCTCTTCCATTAAGGCTCCGACCATCGCCTTATCCCTCTGGTGACACTCAATTTACACGACCAGCATCCCACTCCTTCTGCTGCAAGTTTATCCCACTATGGTAATCTTCTTCTTCCTTATTAGGGTTTTTATGCTCATAGGGTTCCTAATTTAGGACCATATTTTGATGTTTTTGGGGTTCAATTGCTTGAGTTATGCTTCGTTTTAGGTCGCTTGGGGTGTGATTGATGTGTTGTGGAGTTTTCACACCACAATTGTGAAGTTTTATACATTGAGGTAGGTGTTTCCACATATAATTTTTTTTGATGAATTAATTTTCATGTTTAATTAATTTAGAATACTATTTAATTAGTTTTCATGGTGGAAAATTGGTTTTAATTTAGGTTTAATATGCATTGATTTATTAGTAACGTGTTTATGCGATATGAGTGTGATTTTCTCTGAAAACCCAGGTAGAGATTTTTATTAGTGTTTTATAAATTGTGCACTTGGTATATTAGATCATGAAAGGGTATAGATTATATATTAGTATGTTGTTAGTGTGCATTTGACTCTAAAAAAGGGAATTTGGGTGTGTTTTTGACATGATTCCATGTGACTCTTCTTTGGTCTGTTTTTATAAATTTTCAAAATGTTTAATTGAATGATATTAGTGGTTCAAATCATGTTTTGATAAAATTATGTAGTGTGTTTGGTTCTAAAGTGACATTTTAAATGAAATTGGGTGTATCTTTAGTGCAAGGTTTTATTTCATCATTTGTTAACGCTTTTCAAACTACTCAAATGGTTTATTAAATTATATGTATAGGTTTAAATAATGTTTTAATAAGATTATGTAGTGTATTTGGTTCTAAAGTGGCATTTGAAATGAAACCAAGTGTATATTTAGTGAAAAATTTTATTGCATCATTTTTAACACTTTTCGAACTACTCAAATGGTTTATTAAATTATATGTGTAGTGCATGGTTCATTCTTGGTGGTTTTGAGTTTCCAGGTCAAAGGCAACTCTCCTGTGTGTGGATAGGTAAGTATATATATATATATATATATGTGTGTGTGTGTGTGTGTGTGTGTGTGTTTGTTCCCCCATTACATGTATAGTCATCCATCAAGTGAATATACATGTATGAGGCTAGGTGTGCCCACATATATATATATATGAAAATGCATATGTAGGTGAGCGAAGACTAGTATATTCATATAAACATATGTTTAAGGATCCCCTTGCACATACTAATGGTCGTGCGGGTGTGTGTATATGAGATGGGTGTCCTTATATGTATGTGTAAGTGCATATCCCTGGTGGGGGAGTAACAACTTCTAGTTAGAAAGCACCAAGAGTTGAAAGTTCAGTTTGGTTCAACCCTGAGGTAGGTCCTCTATGCCTATGCCTTTAAATTTAATTCCAAAACCACTTACTTATTTTAAAAATATGTTTTATAATTATGCTATATGAACATGCTATTAAATCTAGTTATAGTTTCTATAAATGATTATGCCTTTATTTTGGTAATTGAAATGTATTTATAACGCCCATTGGTCATAAGTTAATTTTCTTGAAAAGTGATTTCCTATGTGGTTTCAAATTGATAATGAATATTTCCATAGGTGTTTGGAATTTTGTCTAGTTAGTTATAAAAAATGTTTCTTATATGTAATTAATCCCATTTGTCACCTTATGAATGATTTATAAAAAATAAAAACCTCTCTTGAGGCATGCCCCCTTGTTTTAAAAAATGATGTGTGTGTTGAATGTGTGATTTGTGATATGTTCTTAGTAAAGAGGTTTGTGAATTTTTCTGTGATGGAAAAAGGGGGAATGCAATAAAGGAGGGAGATTGGTGGTGAGAGGTTGGATGTGTTTTTAAGTAAAGAAAATGATAATTACATTTATGTTTACCTGATAAAAACTCACCACCACTTGAAATTTAGCACAATAGGAAACCCAGATATCTAGGTGGGTGGACTAGGACTAGTATGATAGATGATATGTAAGTGATTCATCTTTGTTTCATCTATAAATATTGACACTATAACACTAAATAAATATCTGTGATGATTGGATACCATTAGTTATGGGTGTGTTCCTTACTAGTGGCTTGTGCACCAGAACGTAGATCGTTGTGGTTCCTATTCCACATTTCATTGAGGTACGAGGATCCCAGATCCCCAACTAACACTATCTTCTTAGGGATTTCCCAAGGTTCTTGTGATGTGATTTCCATTTCATTCATTTCACACTGGATGTCTTATTTGTGAAAACTATATTTTAATCTAAATTGGTTTCCTTCCATTTTGAAATGTTAATGCATGATTGGAACCTACTTTGAAAATGTAGTGGGAGAGTAATGATTTAACTTAAAATGAAAAATTATTACTTGAATTATAAAATAATGAAAAACATTATTTTATTTTTTCCAATTTTTAGACTAGCATGTTTTGGATTTCTTATAAAAGGAAAGGGCATAGGGTGTTGTTGTATCTTGGCTTTCCTACTGATCATCTCAGTGCTCAAACCTACTTTATCTTTTCAGTTTCAGGATTTAGTTTTGGATCGATCTTACAGTGAGTGTGGTTTTTGTTCTATGGTGACCCACAAGGTCACCTGAGGTATGTCTTGTTACTTAGCTTATTCCTTTTTTCCGCTGCCAGTTTGTTCAGTTCATCTTCTTTTATTTATTTGTTTTTTCAGTTTATATTTATTTATATGTCTTTTATTATGGGAAAAACCATTCCCAACTAGTTTATATTGATTCTCAACTCTCTTTACCATCCCTTGGGGATAAAAAACACCCCTCAGGCCTTTCCGTGGACTGGGTCGGGCATCGGGTCGGATGGCGACCTGACTTGGTTGGTGACACCTCTCCTCAACTATAAATACCACCCCTCACCGCCGCTTTTCCTCCCACCTATAAAGACATTATGATTTTCCAAATTCTTACCAAACCACTTCCCAAGTCTCTTCCCCATTTAAAGATACTTTGGTATCAATAAAAGACAAAACTCATGTGCATCAAGGAGGTTCTCATAGAGAAAAATTCAAGAGGTAAAAACCTCTTTCCTTTTCCTTTAATTTCTTTCCAATTTAATTTCTTTCTTGTTATATCCTCACCTTAACATATCCAAGTGGAATGGTAACTATAGTGTCTCAAATATACTGTAATTTTACTATTCTAATGTAATAATCAATCATCATTTCTTTCCCCTCCCCTTTTTTGTTTTAAAAATGAAAACATCATCCACGATGTGTTAATTTATCGCTTTCAAGGACGATGAGTTTTCAATTTACTGTACCGCCTTCAAGACCGGTCATAAAATCATTTCTATTGTTAAAACAGATTATAATATATGAATTAAAACATATTTAATGTTCTATAACCTATATATATACATAATATTAAATAATAGAAATAAATTAGTTCATGATGACTGAGAAACCACTAAATTAATCTAAACGATTATCATTAACATTTTATCTAATGATTTATCCTCATATCATATAACCAAATGATATATAAGAAAAAATATACTTTTTTAATTTCATTAATAATATACAATTTCAATTTTGGAAAACTATTCCCATTCTAAATGACCTTTCATACACATATACAAATGAACCAACATGAAAACCAAGAAAACGAACACTCCCGAGCGATGGAATTGTATCTTATAACTCATAAAAAGGGCCATAAATGAACTTAAAAAGATTATAATAGACCAAATACATGTAGAAAAGGTTTTTAATTAATAAAATAATGGATTCAATTTGATTATACATGACATTAATTTCAAGTGAAAAACACTTTTGGACATACGGTAAGGGATTCTTTCCGAACCCCCTTTTTTCTTTTGGGTAACATTTTCTAACTATTTAACCTAATGTAACTCTTATTTATTTTTATATAATTCTTATAAATTCTATTTATATGTTCCAAAATAATTTATCTATATAAATAAATCCTTATTTTATGGTGAAATATATGTTTTAATAAGATTCTCTTCTCAATTAATCTCGATAAGCAAGCCTGAATAAAGGGAACTTCCTGATTTTTCACCCATTTTCAAGTGCACTCAATGATATATTGTAAGCCTATTTTTTTTAAATAAATAATTAATCATGAAAAAATATCTTGTTTCATTTTTGGTTTTATACAAATAATTATTCCTTTTCTATTTTAAAAGAATCATTAAAATTTTCCTTTAAACCTCACTAAACTGGATCATTTCTAATGTTTCTGAAACACTATTTTTATATGTTTTCAATTAATTTTGACATCAATTATAATTTTTTATTCCTAATTTCCTTTATTAATGTCCATGTATAATTTAAATATATTCTTTCATGGACACCTTTAGGATACACCCATTTGTTATGCCTTATGACATGGTTATGATACCCAATTCTTTCCATGGTTAACCCTTATGATTTATTCTTAATGTGGAACACATATGCATGAACATGTTATGATGGGTGTTCCCAGTTAGAGATCCAATACATTGGATAATTTTTAGTATCAATAGATGTAATTTTGAGACAGGGAGTGAACTTGATTCCTTTATGGTACTTTGTCTTCCACGTGCAATGGTCTTGGTAGTTAGCCTTGAATCATTTGTTTTTTTTTCATGCCGTGCATTGTTTCCAAATTCCTATGATGCCCTGATTACATGTACCCATGCTCTAAATGTTATTCTTACTTATGTTTATTCATGTTTATTGCCTTTTAATTTCAACATGTTATGCCTCCTAACCTATGTACTTTTCTTTATTCCTATGTTTATACCATTATTGGGCTTGTTAGATCACCTAGGATACCCTATGAATATGTTGGAGCTAAATGGAATTTAATAGCACTTTATGGATGATTAAAATAATATTATTTTATTATATTTCCATGTTTTAATTTTTTATACCTAAGCATCGAAAGAAACTAGACTTTATGATCCTTGGCTTGTAATTTTATGGTTAATTATGCTTAAAATTATGTAATAATATATGTAAAAGGATAATACTATTATAGTCTAACTCTTCCTTCGATTCCAGAACAAGCTACAATGGTACTTTCCTACCTAGAGCATCTTCAATGACATTACCCTTCCTTGGTTAAGGAAATATAAAAGTCAAACATCTGAAGGTATTCCACCCACCACCTCTATATGAGATTCAAATATTTATAAGAAAATATATAACTCAGACTCTTATGGTTAGAAAAGATCATGAAACTATCCAAAAAAAAAAATAGTACCACCAACACTTAAGTGCATGAATAACCCTAGTAATCTCTAAATCACAAGTTGGGTAATTCTTCTCAAGTAGTTAAATATGATGAGAGATTTAAGACACCACATGATCATCCTACATAAAAAAAACAACCCAAAACATCACTAGAAGCATCAAATAAAACTACATACCCCTTACCAAGATTAGGTAAGATTAGAATACGTATCAATGTCAAAAGTAATTTTAGATCATCAAAAGAAGACATACACTTTTCGTCCCATATTAATTTCACCCCTTTCTTGGTAAGAGAAGTCAAAGGTTACACCAACTTTGAGAAAACTGTAACGAACCATCAGTAATATCCAAAAATACAATGGAAGCTCCAAATCTCAAAGAAATTATGTGGATCTTCCCATGATAAGAAAAACATCACCTTATCAGGATCAACTGATAATCTGTGATAAAAAATCATGTTCCCCTAGAACATCACTTCTTAGATCGAGAAATTTAATTTCAAAAGATTTCCATACAAATGACGACTCTTTAATTTTTTTAGTAAAAAACTCAAATAGTGATCATTCTCATGCTCAAATCTCGAATAAACCAAAATATCATCTATGAAAATTACCAAAACGTGTCAAGATACTGATGGGATATACAATTCATCAAATCCATAAACATTGAAGGAGTGTTAGTTAGACCAAACACCATCATTATATATTTTTAATATCTATACCTACTACTAAAATCATTTTTTGGTATATTAGACTCCCAAAACCCGAGTTGATGATAACCTGATCAAAGTTCAATATTTGAAAACTACATTGATCCTTTTAACTGGTCAAAAGAATCATCTACATGGGGAAAAGGATACTTATTCCCAACTATCACCTAGTTCAACTTCTAAGAGTCCACACACAATCGGAGTGAACCATATGCCTTCTTGAAAAAGAACACAGAGGCTTCCCAAGGTGAAATACTAGGGGAAAAAAATTTCCATTAGATCATCCAACTAAATCTTGAGATCTTTCAGCTCTTCTAGAACTATTCAATAAGTGGGTATCTAAATCGATTTTTTCCTTGGAACCAAGTCAATCATATACTCTACATCCCTCTCTATATGGAGACCAGATAAATCATCTAGGAAAACTTCAGTATAGTCCTAAACAACTGTGGGAAGATCCAAAATAGAAGAAATTTTATCAGGCTCAACTCCTATAGCAGACAACAAACTCCTGAGATCTGGGTAGGAAGGTCCCGCATGACATGGCCTAGTATCCCACTCTCCCTAAAATCTTCAATCAAAAGAATGAAATGATTGTGATTATGATAAAAACCAGCCTCATCATGATGAGTGGTAATCCAATCCATCCCAATGATGACTTCAAACAATTCTAGATTAAGAATGAGGAAATCCTAGACTTACTCCACATCATTTATCAATAGAGAAAAATAAGGATATTGAAATTCGTTATCTTTCCTCTTTCTAAGAGGTGTCACTAAATCCATAACACAGGACATGAGCTCTGTTGGAAGTATAAGCATATATAAAAATGGACAGATATAAAATAATGGGAGTCACTTGTATCAAATAAATTATTCACTACTAAAGATAAAATAATAATGGTACCTTTATAGACCCATTTTTTCCTTATTAGACTCTAAAATATTTCTACATATATTTTTAAAGCCAGGTGCTGAGACGACCTGTGATTCTGAGATCCGGTGCGTCTAAAACTAATTTTATAAAAATATTAAAAATATTTTATATTTTGTTCACACAATTTCATAAAGAAAATGGTATAACTAATAAAAAAATCTCTTATCAAAAATCTGAGACCATGGTTGAGTTTGGAGTGTGATTTTCCCCTAGGTGTGACATGAAATAGGTCAGCACATGGTGTTCAAATAAGATGTCCATTGGAGGAACATTTGTTGGAATAATTAAATTATTAATTTAGTTATTTCTTTCAATTAGCATAATGTATTAAATATATAAGTATGCTTCTACGAAAATTTTCCCAGTATTAGCTGCATAAACCATAGGAGGATTTTAAGGCATTCTTCCTCATCCCATTGGCAAATCACATATGATGATGATGAATCTCTGGATCAAAGTATATCAGAGTGAAAAAACATGAATTTTTTTTGTATTAATTAGATAGCATGTTCTTCAACGAATAATGATCCAATGTCCTTATAGGACTCATAAATTCATATATTTTCCCTTATTGATTAAATTGATTGATAATAATCATTAATTATTTTATCTATGCCAATTTTTGAACCATGGAATGTGCATATGTACCTATTTAATTTGATTATTCTCTTACCTAACTCTGGTTGTCCCCAATTGTGATTAATAGACAATAACTCTTGGCCAATGATCATTAAACTATTTTTGTTTTGAATTTATCTCTCTGATTTTTCACTTTCTTTTCCATTAGGATATGAGGCCATGGTTAAATGTTGACGGTTGGTACCAAGCCTGATCAGACCCCCAAATTCATGTAATATTAGTGTTCAATTAATGGAATTGAAAAACAGGAGTGGATTTTGGGTGATTTAAAGTTTCAAGTGATTTATTTGATGAACCTGATCTAAAATGGAGGAGCAGCAGCTCAAGTTATGTGTGTGGTGCATATGATAATTGATGAACCATAAAGGGATTTTATTTTTGTTCATCATATGGAAAAAATTGATAAAAAATGGAAATATCTACTATTCTTGGGAGGAGACAAGGCATGATTCTAAAAGGTGAAGTCAGATCTGGAAAATGGAACATGGATTATGATTTCTGTGAAAAACATGATGACCCACTATATATCACGACGAACACATGACATGTATCCCATTTTCCATAGTGTCTATGGTTTTGTAAATTTATAAGGATGTTACAACCTTATTCCCTCCTTCATGTTGTGTAACCCTTTCCCAAGTGGTCGAGCCATGTGGTGGAGCACACAAGATCAGACCGCATGTGGAAAGACATGGACAAACACACAAACATGTACCAAAGTACATAGACATGACCAAATTGCTTTGGAATGGACATTGAGTGGCATGGAAATGGTGTGTAGGATCCCTACACACCATGTAGTGTTACACTGTTGGAGTGCCATGTACCTACGAGGAAACTTCTAGGTGATGAAGCTGGAACACATATCATGTGGGTCCCCTCACATGTTGTGTACCCCTTGTCATCTTTTGAGTAAAGATTAATCTCTCATATGTCCTTCGTTTGAACTCATATTTTGGCCTATGAGTATCCTAACCTGTGTGTTTTTCAACATATAATTTTTTGGTGGTCTAAGTTGTGGATTTTGAGATCCGAGGTGAGATATTATGGGTGTGAAGATTATTTAGGATATGCTGAATGATGGAAGTGATCAAACAGGATCACCAGAGGATTTTAGAGAGTGGAACCCTCCCATGTCATAGGGAATGTGTCTTCTATCTACCTATTGGAGTGGAACCCTCCACTTTGGATAAGGAACAGGTCCTCTATATTTCAAAGTGGAACCCTCCATCTGGGATGGGCATGAGTCCTCTATCAACCATCAAAGTGGAACCCTCCTGAGAAGTTAGAGCATGATTCCTCTAGCATCAAAGTGGAACCATCCTATGGAGTGAGGGAATGGTTCCTCTAGAATCATAGTGTAACCCTCCTATATATTCAAGGTATAGGTCCTCTACAATCATATTGGAACCCTCATGGTGGGAAGTTCATGGTTCTCTTATAAAATATTAGAGTGGAACCCTCCTTCTGGGTAGGGCATGGGTCGTCTATCGACTATTAGAGTATAAACCTCATATTGGAACAAGGTATGAGTCCTATATCTATCCATTGAGTAAAACCCTCATGTTTTACCAGGGCATGGGCCCTTTATCTAGATATTTTGGCCCCTCAACTATGTGTCACAATGGTGAGGTGAGGCTTGACTTGGATATTTTCAGTCGGGCATATGTGTGAGATCCTAGGCAACATTGATGGACTTCTAGAACTAATGGTAACTATTTTCGTAGGCAAGTTTGTGAGATGGAGATCCCCTTATCTCTCATTTTGAGTTTCTTTGGTTTGATCAAACACACACACACACACACACAAAGATATATATATATATATATATCTATTGCTGGATTTGGTTACTCCCTTTACATGGGACATATAGATGCGCGGGGTAATCCAACTACTCACTATGTTGAGGTTATAATGGTTGGATGAGGCTACTCTTCTATTATGGGTGTAAAAGACTTGGCGTGTAGTCCACCTACACACTGTGATGATCCTATTTTGTTTGGATGAGATTACTTCATTACTTTGGGTTGAGTTGTTATCTATTTACTATTTAATATCTTTCTATTTCCTATTGTGTCTTTTACTGCTCCCCTTTTTGAATTTTGGGCATCCTACTGGGTATGTATATACTCAACCCTATATGTTATTTTCCCACACATGTCATGTCTTATGCTGAAAAAAGGTTAGTGATGACTTCAAAGGAACTTAGGAATAATGGGTGATTTGGACTGCGTAGAGTTTTATTAGCTTGGAAACCATGAGCTATAATATTTTAGTGTTTTAATTTCCAATTTTTTAGGCTGGGGAATCTTTCTGGTTGGGAAGTTATTTTTCCCCTTTACTTTACAGTTTTCACTATCATAATCTTGTACACCCTAGAGGTTTTGTATGCTTGGTTTACTTTCTAGTTATTGCATATTATTATTATTATTCCTTTACACTTACGCATTGTTATGGGTGGGTGTGTGCATACAAGTACATTAGGAAAATTCATCCCATTTAGGTTATGCATTTCAGTGCTTTTTTCCACCCCTGTCCCATGAAGGCGGACTTTGGGTAGTTGCAGATCGATCCCTAGTTAGGGTTAGGTCATGAAAAAATGGTACTAAAGGTTGTTAAATCCTTTGGATAGTGTTTGGAGTAGTCCCCTTATGAGAATTTATTTGGGATTTGGGGAAACAATGTCAGAGTATCTCGAGTGAAACTCTTAGGTCATGGATTCTAGTGATGGTATGAGCGACTGAAATATCTATTCACTATGACCTTTACTTCCAACATGTCAAATTGGAATACTGAGACATTGGTTGTAGGGATCAATGGTACATGATTGATATAGTATTGAGTCCTTTAATATCCTTCTTGAGTCATCTACCCATTTATATATATATATATACTAATCTGACCATGGTATGACTTGATTAAGATTTAAGGATGCCTCTGCGATGGCATCCAACCAGGATATGGGTTCCATATCCTGAGAATGATCTGATGAGTGATGATTACTTAGTTCAAGGTTCATCCCATGATCTTATTAATTCCAGTGTTTAGGTAGCATTATCACCACCTATCAAGCATCAGGTCATCCTAGTAGAGCAGGTTTAGGACAAGTGTAGGCTTAGCACAATCAATGAGTTATAGTTCAAGAGGTCACTGAGGTTCCATAGAAATCTATATTGCTAGGTAGTAGAGAATTGGATGGAGTTTGTGGTATGTATTTTCAGGTTCATCTGGAAACTGATGGATTAGGTGGTTGCACTAGAATCTAGCCTTTTCCAAAGAGAAGTTGGGAACTGGTGGAGTCTTGTTACCTAGATACATGATGAGTCGACACTCTCGTGGAATGACTTCCAATAGATATTCCATGAGGAGTACTAACCATTCCACTTTTACTCGATTCAGATTTAGAATATTATAAAAATGCAGTGGGGAGGGATCCTAGTGGATGAGTACACTGTTAGGTACACAAATCTTACATGATACTCCATTGACATGATCTGGGATAACTACTTTTGAGCACAAAAGTTTGAACAGGGAATACATAGAGAGATATTTACCAAAGTGGTTCCCTTATGATTCCCCACCTATGTAGGGGTGTTGGAACAAACATTAGTGATAGAGAGATTCCTGTCAGAGGTACTCTTGGTGGCTATAGATGATAGTGGGCATCATATAGCTAAGTGGTTTTCAGTAGATAGCAGGCACTAGTCGGTAGGATCTTAGTGTAAGAGATCCTATAATTATTAGAAACACATGCATGGTCGTGCATCATAGGGAAAACATAGAATACAAAGGAAGGAAATAGAGGTATTTTTATATTCTTATAATGGGTGAGTCCATATAGTACATTAATACCTGACTAGATGTGCTGAGGAGCACAGACATGTAGCCAATGAACCACCACGATAGAGGAAGCTCCATGATTAGAGATCTCCCAAGAGAGGGTAAGGAGGCCCCAAGGGAGTTGTAGCTATTAGAGGTGTAGTAGGAGCTGTGGGTGGTGGATGATGTTTTGAGATCCTTCCACCACCACCACCACCAAGTGGCCCACGTCATGTTCAGGGAGCTTGTAGCTGGGTCCACAGACAGCTGTAGGCTATAGTGGCTTATGACCCAACAGAACATGAGATTATTAGAGGTAAGATATGTTCTTATTATACTCTTAATTAAATATTAGTATACATAAGTTCTTGTCATTCCTTCATCTATATTCTCCTGGTGTGAGAGCTAGAGTTCCTAGTTGAGGTGATATCTCAACAACTTCATCTTGATGTTCCTACATGGAACAATTATTATGTATCTTTTATCTTCCAGTAGTGAAATATATATCTTGGTGGAGATAGGTTCATGTGGGACATTTTGGTCATAATGATGGAGCCCTATGAACTCATCTTGGGTATAGATTGGTTGTCTATGGTTCGAGCCCAGATTGACTATCAACACAAATGATTCATATGCCTTCTCACTAATGGGATAAGATTCACCTTTTAGGGTGAGAGAGATCTCATGGAAGGGTGGGTGAGTGCTGCAGGAGGAGGGTGAATCCCATCACTCATCAGTTGGAGAGTACAACCCTTGGTACAGTAGGATATTTAGGCATCTAAATTCATTAATCGTAGATGATTATATAGACGTATTCCCCGATGACATTCTAAGACTACATCCAAGGAGGTATATGAAATTTTTTATCAAATTACATCTCGGGACCACTCCAATATCTTATATGGAAATTTGGATGGACCCTACCAAGATTCAGGAGTCGAGGTTCCAGTTAGAGGACCTTCGAGAGAAGAGAATTATCAATCCCAGTGTGTCCCTCTAGGAAGCTCTAGTGTTGTTCATGAAAAACACAGATGGGATCTTGTAGCTTTGCATGGATTATCATCACATGAATCAGGCCATGATAAAGAAAAAGTACCCCTTATTGAGGATTGAATACCACTTTGACTCGTTTCAAGGCATGAGATGGTTCTTGAATATTGATATTAGGTCTGACTATCAGTAGTTAAGAGTTCATAAGGCCGATATTCCAAAGCTATAATTTCAATTTTTCTATGGACACTATGAGTTCTTGGTGATTTACTTTGGTTTGATGAATGCTAAACCGTGTTTATGGCCTTGATAGACCAGATCATCTAGAAACACTTTGACCAATTTGTGGTTGTATTTATTGATGACATACTCATATACTCTATGATATAGGAGGATCATGTAGATCACTTGAGTATGGTTCTATATTTTCATTGAGAGTGATGTATTTATGAGAAGATATCAAAGTTCTAGTTTTGGAATCCTGAGGTTAAATTTCCAGGGAATGTTATTTCTGAGCATGGTTTAGTTATTAATGCAGCAAATATTGATGCAGTGATTTTTAGGGATCCAACCAAGAGTGTGTTAGAGTTGTGAAGTTTTTTTTGTCTTAGCGGGGTACTACCAGAGGTTTGTGGTATAATTATCCAGGATTTCAGCCCTTTTGACCACCCTAACGTGGAAAGGAAATAATTTTACCTGGACTGATCCACTCCATAGATCCTTCTAGGAGTATAGTATAAGGTTTATGACTATTCCATTTTTTTAGACTACATAAGGAGGATGTGTAGTATGTAGTGTATTATGATGCCTCGAGAAATGGGTTTGGATGCATGTTGATGAAACAATAGACAGTTATCGCATAGGGGTTGTGGAAGTTGAGACCATATGAGAAGAACTATGTGACTCATAACCTAGAGTTTAATGTGGTATTATTTTCCTTGAGTATGTGGAGGAACTACCTTTTGGTAGAGCATGCTGGGGTTTACTCAGAGCATTAGAGTCTCAGGTATGTCTTTATGCAGAGAGGCTTAAACTTGATACAATGGTGCTGGTTGGATTTCCTACAAGACTATGACTTGGAGATAGTATATACTCTAGGGAATGGAAACATGGTAGAATATTCCCTTATCATAAATTCCTAGTATCATTTGGTGCAGGAGTCCTCTAATTAGTTGGATTCCTTGCAGATAACCCTTGTAGAGTAGGACAATGTAGTTTTTATTCACTCGATGGTGTTGAATCCCCCACTTCTCAAGTGTGCGAGAGAGTCCTAGTTGGGATACGACTACTGTGAGTTCTTTCATGACTAGATATTATTAGTGGATTCACTATATGGATATTCTAAAGTAGGGAATCACATCATCCTTTTCCAAGGATAGATGGTGGTCCTAGTCATGATGCAGGAGGAGGTGATGTGATAGTTTAAAACTTATCCCCTAACAGTATATCCTAGTGTAGAAAATATGTAAGGATACCTTCAATGGATGTTTTAGTGGTACATCATGAGATGATACATAGAAGAGTTTATCTCTCAGTTCCTCACTTATCAGCTGGTGAAGGCTAAACACTAGGTTTTGAAAAGTTTTTTGCATCCCCTTAGGATCCCTGAGTGTAATTGGGATGACATATCCATAGAATTTGTGGAATGGATTACATGGATAGGGAAGGTCCATGATTTCATCTAGGTGATAGTTGAAAAACTCATGAATTCAGCACACTTCCTTTCTATCATAGATCACAGTTCAGTGGAGAGTTTGGGGTAGTTGTACGTATGAGAGATTGTTCCCCATCATGGGGTTCCCTTGATGATTGTCTCCTATCATTATACACAATTCATGTCACGATTGTGGAGAGGCATAAATGAGGAATTAAAGACTTATATGAGGATGAGAAAAACCATTCACACCCAGAAATATGGATAGACCTTGAGCAGTATCCAAGGGTTGGAGGATATGCTCAGGGATTGTGTGTTAAACTTTTTCCAGAGCTCGGAGGATCACCTATCCTTGGTAGAGTTTTCATACAACACCAACTACCACTCTACTATTGGTATGTAACCTTTTGAGGCCCTATACGAGAGAAAATTTTGGTCACCCTTGTGTTGGACATAGATTGAAGAGACATATCTTATGAGTCTATAGTTGGTGTTGATGATGAAGGAGTAGGTTCAAGTTATCGTTGAGAAGATGAGGATGACCTAGAGTAGTAAAAAATATTACCTAGATCATTGTCATAGGTGCTTGGAGTTCAATTAGGGAAACCACATTTTCTTGAGATTCTCTTCATGATGAGGATTGTGGAGGTTTTTCTAGGGAGTAAAGCTACCCCGATGTTCATTGGGTTTTTTGAGATCTTATAAAAAGTTGGTGAGGTTGTTTACCACCTCTCCCTACCGTCATAGTTGGAGAGGGTGCAAGAAATATTTTATATCTCTCAGTTGAGGAGATATATGCATGCCCCCATTCATGCCATTGACTGAGGAAAGTTGGACATCAAGGATGGATCCACATTTTCGAAGCACTTGGTGGAGATCAAGGATAAAAAATATAGGAACCTATGTCGACCAACCATCTCTTTGGTTTTCATATTGTGGTAGCATGTGAACATTTAAAAGATCTCCTAAGAGAGAGATAACTAGATGTAGGCTCAATATCCTGAGATTTTTGTTCAGTTTTTCTTTTAGGGGATGAAAAGGTTAAAGTAGGAAATGATGTACAGACCCCAATTCTTCCTTATAAGAAATTTAAATATTTATACATTTGTTTTTAGAGGCAGGTGGTGAGATTGTGTGCGATTCCAATGCGTGATGTGCCTAAAATTAATTTTATATAAATATTAAAAATATTTTATATTAAGTGTGCATATATTCTTAATGAAAATGGTATAACTATTAAAAATAATCCTGTATCAGAAATCTGAGACCTTGTTTGAGTCTGAAACATGTTTTTTACTCTAGGTATGACCAAAAATAGGTTGGCAAGGGGTGTTCGGATAAGCCTTCTATTGTGAGTACATTCTATGGATTAATTAAATTATTAATTAAATTATTAATTAAATTAATTCAACATATTAAATCTATAAGTACACTCCTATGGATATTTCCAAGGGTTATACACATAAAACATGGGAGGATTCTAGAGTGTTCTTCCTCCTTCTATTGGAGAATCACTTATGATGATGATGAATCTATGGATCAGATCAGATTGGAGTGAAACAAAAAAAACGTCTTCCATTCATTAGAGAGAACGTTCTTCAATGAAGAATGATCCAATATATAGGTAGGTATATTCATTTTTTGTACTTATCCCTTATAGATTAAATTGATTGAGAAAATGAATTCCTTATTTGATATGTGCCAATTGTTGAACCTTTACACGAGCATATGTACTGGTTTAATTTGATTATTCTTTTAGATCACCTTGATTATCCCCATTTGTGATTTTTGTCTAAGAACACTTGGAAAATAATCATAAAATATTTTTTGTGGTAACTATATCCCTATTATTTCTTTTATTTATTCACCACTGGGCTATGGGGCGATGGATTGACGTTGCCTGGTGATACCGAGTCTAATCAGACCCAAGGATTCATAGAATAATCTTGTATGAAAAATGGAATAGAAAATGAATAGTGGATTTGGGGTGATTAGGAGATTCATGTGATTGATTTTTTTAACAAGATTCAAACTAGGGGAGGAGTAACTCGATTTACATGTGTGGTGTGTACGAGAATCGATGAACCACAAAGTGATTTGATTTACGACCACTAGATAGATAGAGCTGAATAACAATGGTAAGATCCACCATTTTTGGAGGAGAAGGGGTTGGATTAAATGTGGCGAAGTAATATACGGAGCTTGGAATTTCGATTTGTATTTATGTGAAAAACATGAATAAAAATCATGTATCACGATGAACACACAGTGTGTAGCCCCTATGCTGTGATGGATAGGGTTTTGCGAATTTATAAGAATGGAATGGAATGTATGCTTCCTACAAAACATTTAACCCCTTTCTGAGTGTTTGATCCATGTAGAGGAGCATATGTACTGGACACTATGAGGAAATAAATGACTGGGAACATGACCGTGTACCGAGGTACATGGACATGGCCAAAGTGCACGGGCAGGGATGCTGAGTGGCTTTGACACACAATGTAGATTCCCTAAACACTATGTAATTCTACATGGATGAAAATACATGTACCTATAGGGATATGGAAAGGTGATGGAGTGGAAAAACATGATGTGTGGGTCCCCTGACACACTGTGTACCCCTTGGTTCCTTTTGAGAAACTTCAATCTCTATTATCTCCTTTGATTGAACTCATATTTTGGCCAAAGATTAGCCTATCCTGTGTGTTTTTCTACGTAGAACATGATTGTTTCCTCTTTTGTGGATTTTGATATACGAGGAGAGATTTTCTCTGTGAGGTGATTATTTAGGTGGTGCTCGATGATGGTAATGACCACATAGGATCAATAGAGGCTTTCAATGAGTGGAACCCTCATATAGAACATGCTATAGGTACTTTATCAACCTATCAAAGTGAAACCCTTCTACTTGTATAGGGCATGGGGACTCTATATTTATATGTGGAACCCTCCATTTGGGATGGTCATGGGTCCTCTATCATCCATCAGAGTGGAAGCCTCCTATGGTGTCAGGGCATGCATCCTCTAACATTAGAGTGGAACCCTCCTACAAAGTCAAGGCATGGGTCCTCTAGAATCAGAGTGGAACCCTCCTATGGAGTCATCCTCTAGTATCAGAGTGAAAAAATCTTATTAGGAAAATCATGGGTCCTCTATTTACTATTATAGTGGATCCCTCCTGATGGGAAGTTCATGAGTCCTATATTGACTAATAGTGTGGAACCCTTCCATTAGAACATGGTATGAGACCTCTATCCATCCACTGAGTGGAACCCTCCTACTGTACCAGGTCATGGGTCCTATATCTTAATATTGTGTCCTCTCGACTGTGCGACACAGTTTCATGGTGAGTCTTGACTTGGATGTTTTCTATCGGGTATACACATGATATTTTGGGCATCATTGGTGGACTTCTGGAATTGATGGAAACTCTTTTTCTGGTTGGAGCTATGAGATGGAGATCCCATTATCTATCATTTTAGGTTTCTTTGGTTTGAGTATATATATATATGTATGTATGTATTTATGTTTCTGGATTTGGTTATTCTCTTTCTATGGGTTGGGGATACACGTAGGGATGTCTTCATACTCTCTGTATTGAGATTCTCATGTTTGGATTAGGTTACTCTCCTTCTATGGGTGGAAAAGACTCTACGTGTATTCCAACTACACACCGTCTTAATCCCCTTGTGTTTGGATGAGTTTACTTACTTGATTTAGGTTAATATATTCACTATTTACTATCTATTGTCTTTTTTATTTCCTATTGTGTCTCTTACTACCCCGTTTCAACTTTTGGGGCGTCCTACAGAGTATGTATATACTCACCCCTACTTGTTCTTTTACCGCATGTGTGATGTATTATGTAGATGGCGGGTAGGTTGGAGGTGAATCCAGAGGATCTTAGGGATACTAGGTGCTTTGGACCGCATATGGTGGCCATAGATTAGAGATTAGGAGTTGGGCTCTCTCAACATTTTACTTTCCAGTTTTTTCATATTGAGACATCTTTCTGGTTGGTTGTTTATTTTTTCCCTTTACTTTTCATTTTTCATTATCTTACACTTGTACACCCTAGAGGTTTTTCATGATTGGTTTAATTTATAGTTGTTGTAACTTTTTGTTATTATTCCTCTGCACTTATGTATTGAAATGGTTGGGTTTTTTTATATAGTTAAATTAGGAAAATTACTCCCATTTAGGTTATTCATTTTGGTGTTTGTTGTCACTACCTGGCCTATAGAGGCATGCTTGAGGTAGTTGGGGATTAAACCATGGTTAGCATAGGGTTGTGATAGTACCTCCCACTATCTCTATACACACAACTACCTCCAACAGAAAATCGTCTATTAAATGAAGGTTCTTCACTATAAAGGCTTAGGGATGGATCCATATAGTCTTCGAAGCATCTGACTACACCACAACAGCCTTTGGATCCAATGATCCCGGATCATAAAGAGGCATAGACATATATTTACCAAAAAATTATTGACGGACATAGAATCCCCAATAGTTAAACATATTTTTAGGTGAGGAATAAGAATCAAAATGTGTGCCCATCCTTTCGAAACTGATAACAAGTTAGAGGCACAACACTGGATATAATATAAGGTGTAGAAGATACCTACCACTAAGAACCACATCCTCTAATCATGTGATGATCTTTCCACTTATTGTTTTCCCCCTATTCTCTAATGAAACTTCCACTAGGTGCGAGAGAAGGGGAATAATAACCAACCTTGACTGCTGTATTCATCTATTCCATCGTTTCCCTATCTACCATATCCACATATGTATACATATTTAGTATAAATACATGTGAAATGATATCCAATAGTAAACCCTAAAACTACTTCCGAGGCTTCATCTTTCCATCCCTTACAACATATGGTGAAAACAAACCAGATCAAAAAACTGTTTAGTGTATACAGACATCAAACAATCTACCTATTTTAAATAGAGGATCTCTAGAGACTTCACCATAATCAATGAATGTAGAAAAAAATTTAAAAAAAGAGAGTCTTGAAACACTTCCATTTTAATCCCATATGCCTATCCAAATATTCCATGGAATACCACCATCACTTACTGGAACCCTAAAGTCTGAACTCCCACACTTCTCCTTGATATTATTAGGTATATATATGAATTTTAATATCTGATTAATGTTTTCCATCCAATCCTTTGCATCTTGAGGTTAATTCATACCCTTAAAGGATGGTGCATTCTCACCTAATAACTCTCATGATCGATCCATTTCTCCTAAAGCTACAAGATGTACCTCAACAACTAAATTTTGGACTTGTCTTGCATTTTGGTTGATAGTATGAACTGCCCACACAATATCCTTGATAATATTTCGATCTAGAGGTAAAATACCTTGAAGAGAATCTACTGAAACCTCCTGAAGAACCCAAGGAAAATGTCTCAGAGGCATACCAATGCACACCTAAATAGAATAAATGATCATACAACAAGATAATCTTAGTTAGAACCAGAAAACCATAAGCAAAAAAATAATATTAATATCAAGAACTAAAAAAATAAACACACATCCCCACATCCTATGGTAACTTGATTCTCATCACAAAAAGAGTTGGATAAGCACTAAATGCAACCTACCTATCATGTCCCGACAATCCTATCTCAATTCTACCTACTCCCCAAAACTGAGCACAAACCTATCCTCTAATACCAAACTCTAAAGAACCCAACCCAAATACCCTCTCAAACTGGTACTCAATCCAAACCATTATATACCCGAAGGGCATTTCTGATTCCCACGGGCTGGAGACTAGTACCCAAGCATCAAAAGAAACTAAAGGGAACAATTTCACCCAACTTGAAGAATAATACATGTCATATAAATATACACACTATGGGAAGAAATAGTAGAAGAATAAAGAAATAAATATATGTCATTTTAAAAAGGAAACAACAAAAGAGATACAACTAAAAAGTATCTAAACAAAATCCAAGGGAAAATTCAAATAGTAAAAGGATAACAAAAAACTAAAACAACCACTCTATACAATAGCATAGGAAAACTCCAACCATATCACTTCCATATACTTAGAAACAAATGATAGAATCTTTGGCACCTCAATGCAGTTACTTTCCTTTCCCTTCATCAAAATTAATACAAAGGTATGCGGACAACCGAAGAGGAGCATATGGTGTGAGTTAAATAGGATCAACAGGACCCCACCTAGTTATTTCACATCAAGTGTCTATAAAATCTACACATTTATCAACTTTAAAGAAAAAAATGAATGATAAATAGTTAAATAGATTTTATATCAAAAGCATGGTAAAAAAATTCCACTTTTCCAACATTTCCAAATAATCCATGTAAAACAGTTTCAAATCATATCACTTATACAAAAGTAGTCAAATCAAAGCATGTATCACATATCATGTCAAATCCAATACAAATCATGTGTAGGTAACATTACACTAAGGATCACTATAGGCCAGGATAACTAGAACACTTGTACCAAAACATAGAAAACCATGTGCTTCAAGTATCTAGATATATGAATTGAATATATAGAGTAGAGAAATACCCTATCCAGTGAACCCCCTAAAAGGCCTATCAATTCCTTAGAACAATGAGCCTAGGTAGAAATGGGTATCCCATGAGTGAACCCCTTGATGGTATCAATGGATGAGGCATATTGTTATACCTTCCACCTAAGTACAAAAAGGATTCCCATGTGCTTTATTTTCCAAGCCATTTCATCACATCAATGATTTGAAAACCATTTCATAAATCCATTTAACAATGCATTTATAATACCTTTTTTATTTACCAAAATAATGGGAAAGAATTTTTTTCAAAAACCCATTTCCACACAAACAAACCAGTCAATCAATCATGAAAAATTATTTAAAAAATTATTTATAAAAACAAGATAAATATAGTTCATCCAAAATAGGCTAGATATGAAACTGCCTACCTCAAACTCGGGTCACACGCTCCCACAATGGGATCAAAAAACATTGAAGAACCCAAAGATAAACGTTTCTGATGCTTTCACCAGAGCGTGTGAATCCGTCTATAGAGGACGTGCAGTTGTTGCCCCGTATTACTACTTTCCAAAGGTAGGAGGAATACATCGCTTATTTAAGTATGTTTCCTCCTTGATCGAAACAGGATAATGGGATGTGAGTTCCATATTCCATGGATTCCTCCTCGGAACTCGTCACGTAGTCCAGGTATCCCTTATAGACTAAGACGTTGTTTATGAAAATATTACCAGTGCCATTTCTTCATGGATTCTGGTTAATTACACTACTTATGTCAGGAAATTCCAAGGTGTCCGGTTAGGGAAGCAACCTTAGGTTGAGGGAGTAGTCATGTTGGACATCACTAGCATTTCTGGATGCTGGAACACTAGCACATCTGGGTTTCTTCCCCTTATTATAGGGATTATCGAGGGTGAAGAAGCTCGATGTATCACACTTTGAATGAGGGGAATTATATTCCATAGGAATATATATGAGGTTTTCCTTAGCTTCCTATGTTTAACATAGGGTATGTAGCGGGTTTAACGTCTAACAGAGATAGATCAGACTGATCAAAACACTGACTCGAGTGGATCAGATGGGTGAAACCCCTGGAGGGAACACTAATATTGGGGATAACACGTGGTTAGCTACCTGATTGTTGTTAATGGGAATGGGGGATGAGGTGGCATGATCCCAACAGGATATGGAGGCCCGAGTAAGAATTAGGATGGATAATGGATGGTTAACTGGAGTGGATGAAGAATGAGATGGAGTCAACTCGAGGGCGACGGTGATGTTGGGCTTGAGCCTCAAAGATACCTCCTACGTATCCTCATTGCAGGGAATCAAATTCCATGTAGTTCAGGATGATGGGACACATGAGGAGGTGACCCGTGATAATAGATGCATAGATGGGATCTGGAGGAGATAGAACCTCCAGGTTGGGTCATGACCTTCCAGAAACACATGGGTTCAAGGGAGAGATCAGGATGAGACATGATTGATGGGATTGAAACATAGACAGGCTTCTTATATATCCATGTGGCAGGTAATCAGAGTCCACGTAGTTCATCTAAATATGGCTTACTATCGATTGGGGAAATCAACGGCTTACCACCGAACATGGTTGATAGCGGCTTACTATTGGGTGAAGGTTGCAATGGATTACCACTGGATGGGGGTCACAACGGATTACTACTGGATGGGGGTCGCAAAGAATTACCGGTAGATGGGGGTTGCCGCAGCTTACTACTGGACGAGGTTGAACCTCAGGGATGATTCCTAAGTACCTTGTCTAGGGGACAAGGATCAAAGACCACGTAGTTTGAACGGGTACATATTAACGTCTCGAATGATGAAAAGGGGGCATACAGTTTATTGTCATACGGGACCAGAGAATTGATGGGCTTGAACCTCAAGGAGGCTTCCTATGCACCTTTCCTTGACAAGGATCAAAGTCCATGTAGTTCAGATATAATGGGAACCAACGTGAAGGGGGTTAGAACCAATGGATGTTGGGATTGAACCTCAGGGATCCTTTTTACGTACCCTGCCTTGGCAAGGATCAAAGTCCACATAGTTCGGGAAGGGTTGTGGGACATACAATCTAGGTGGCCCAAAGAGGATTTCATGGTCGATTCTTACTCTAAGCCCACATGAGCCATGCTCGATGTGAGAAACAAGAGGCAGTTGAGACCCAATGATCACGTCACGAAAGGTGCATCCATGGGAAGTGTAGTAGGGCTTACATGTATTTAGCGGCCCAAAGAGGAAATAGGGGATTACACGTGGTCCGCGGCCTGAGTGGATGGAGATTGGGACTTACTCTAGGGTGGAGGCCCGAGTGTTGACAAAGCCCAAAGGGAGAGGGATTTGGCACCGAGGAATAGAGGAGGATCAGGGGTGCTACCTCCTGTAATAAAATCTAGGGGCTTACACTAAGGTGGTTTCCCTTTCCCCACAGACAGACGTTGCTCCGATAAAGAGGATATCATTCCATGTGAGGAATGATCTCACTCCTGTGGAGACCAGTGGGCATAGAGAATGTCCGAGACGGAGCACCCCGTGTGTAATGAATGGGGAGATTCCATAGTTTAATGTCATGTGATGAGGATGATAGAACTTGGAAGTTTAATGTTCTACTGCTCGGACGAGGTGGGTTCACTCCACACCCCTAGGACTTACATAATTGATACCTCCCACCCCTCGGGGAAGGGAAGGCATCAGCAATGCCGTGGTGAGGGGGTGTTATAGAGTGATAATTTTAGGGGTCCATGTTAGCATGGATATTCAAAGAATAAATATCCATTAGCATGACTATTCAAATAATCCTGAGGAGAAGCAACACAACGAGAAACACTGCCCAAGGTACTTTGAAATCGCTTCGTGCAATCATGAAGATCCAAACAAAAAGAGAGCACATGACACATGTGTAGTGCGCATGAGAGGATCTCAGACATGGTTACTTGAGGGGAGGATGACACATGGAGCGTGCGCAAGTGAATAGGCTAGGAGCAATATGGAAGGTCTGCATGCAGGATGGAAGGGTTGTGCACATGATAGTAGGGATGCGCGTGAGATGGTAGGGTTGCGTACAAGAGGGTAAGATTGTGCGCAAGATAAAAGGGTTTCACACAGGAGCATAGGGATGCATGAAATAAGTTGGGTTACATGCAAGTTATATGGGCTGCGCGTAAGAGGGTAGGGTTGCACACAAGTTGGAAGGGTTGCGCGGAAAATAGAAGGGTTGCGCGCAATAAGGAGGGGGATGCGCGCAAGAGAGGTCCGATGCAAAGGAAACATGCATGAAAACAGGGTCTCTTGTGCAAAAATGTCTTTGGGAGAAAGGAAATTATTGAGGATCATTCCCAATAGGCCCCACCTTAAGGAGGACCCTTAGGGGACCCATCACGAAAAATCCAATACCTAAAGGCCATGGTGGTTTTCACGCGGTCGCAGAAGAGGTAGTTTTCGTGCAGTAGAGCATCGTTTCATATTCTCTTTCCCTATCCCTATGGGGGGGGGGGTACGTTTCATTTTATATTTGAAGTCCTCAGGGAAGCGTGAAAAGGGAAGTGGCATGAAAACAAACTATGGATGTCATATTGGGCGTGAAAACGAGTGCTATGTGCAACCGCATGCCCGATGACGCATTGGGTGCGCGATGGGGCGTTGTGCGGAAGCTGACTCTTGATGGCACATTCAGCGCATAGAGGGGCACTGCGTGAAAAGGGGCTCTTGATGCCGCATGGGGCATGCAAATGGGAGTGGCGCAGAATCTCGCCCTTGACATCGTATTGGGCGCACAAGATTTTGAGTGACGGGGGCTTCTTGCACTCACTTGCGGAATTTTGCGCACAATTGCCTCCTGGGTCCTAGAAACTTATCTTCCCCTCCCGGGTTCCTTTTTTTGACTTGTTATCCTCCAGATGCTGTCCTTATTTGATTTTTGGTGTAAAAAATTCCCCCCCCCCTCAGAATCGAGGTTGAAGGGGAACTCGAAGGTCAGATTCTGAGGGCACACCGAAAAATAGGGAAGCGGTCGTTCGGTGGGTGAAAAAACGTATTTTTCATGCACAAATTTGTTTTGCACATGTAGAAGATGAGTTCGCACCTATAATAGGATGTGGGCCCCCCATAGACCCTATTTTTGACTTTTTCCACACGACAGGTTCTTAGCTCTCGTGTGTGAAAACAGTCCCGATTACACGTAAGTTTCTGCGGCCGACCTCGGGTTTTCCGCGTTGTCCCACATTTTTCGTGCAGATCGACATTCTTACATGCCGCCTAATTTTTTTTCATGCCAAACTTCATTCTTTCACTCCAACCCATTAGTATTTCCAAAATGGCCGCTCAACAGAATGATGCTGAGAGGGAGGCCGCCGCTACTGTGAGAAGGACTCAGATGATCACAAACCCTCAGATTCTTCATGCGAGGAGGGTTGTGTTTGATAACCAGATGCTTCTTGGAATGCTTAGTCAAGCTCAAAGAGATTATGTTCTGAGTGATAGCCTGCTGCTATGTAACTTCAGCCTTTTGGAAGAGGTGGCGCGTGAGGATAGTCTTCCATAATTCCATATTACAAACAATGACCATACTACTAGGGAAACGCATAAGACAACCATCTATGTCCTAAATCCGAAGACTAGGATGGTCGTGGGAAGCAATCCGGTTCCTGAGGAATCTACCGCTATTTATGCCAGTACTTTCCGAAGAATCATTACTGATGAGATGAAGGGTTGGAAGGAATGGGATTTTAGATCTGGGGGCAACAACACCAATAAATGGGAATGGGCGTACTAGGTACGTCAGACGTGTGAGTAATTTGGTCTGGGGAAATAGTCCATCGGGCTTTTTGAGGTCGTCTGGACATCCCAATTTCATTTCTACCAACAACAGGACTTGGTAGGAGAGCTATTCAGTCATTGGTCCCCTGATACCAACACCTTCCACCTCCACCATGGGGAGGTGGGAATTAGTCTGTGGGACATCCACTATATTGGGGGAATCCCCTTGGAGGGGTACCAGTACAACGAGTTCCTCCTGATGAGGAATGTCTAAGGGGATAAGACCCACACCCCAATCTTGTCATGGCACCTACTAGAGCTGGCTAAGGAGGAGCTAAAAATAAAATATATCCTGAAGGACATACCCTATTCGGTGTGGTTTTTCCTTTTCCTGACACATGAAATGGCTGTGAAGATGCCATACCAAGGGAAATAATGCTCGAACACATCTCAGAGAGGGAAAGTAGGATCATACTAGAGGGTTCTATAGACAGGAGAGTACCGGTCATGGGGCTTTCGTATTAATGAAGTTCGAGACCCAAATGTGCGATATGATAGGTTTATTACCATGTTATTGATCGGATGG
Source organism: Viscum album (assembly GCA_963277665.1). NCBI lineage: Eukaryota > Viridiplantae > Streptophyta > Magnoliopsida > Santalales > Viscaceae > Viscum > Viscum album. Next base: position 592,138,785 of record OY728159.1, on the reverse strand, counting down.
TTGTTTCCATTGAGGGACACAAGGATGGGGCTCCACCTAGGGACACTAGTGATGGCCGGGATCATGGCGGCGAAGAACAAGGTCAACCTGGGAGTGGGGCTGTTGGCCAGGCTATACGGAATTCTGGGGCATATCTCTTGGGTAATTATGCCCAGGAGGATATGAGGACCGTTCCAAATTCTTCATGGCTGGGTTGAGGCTCACTGTGGTGAGTATGACTTCTCGAATTCCATTTTCCCCTCTGGTAATGGTATGTAGCCATCTCTCTTGAACATTGTCGAAATTTTCCCCCTAATGCCTAGAGACGATGGGATCAAGCTCAAGATTGGCAGCCACAACTACTTTGATTTCCACCCATTATGAACCCTAGTTGGTCAGATGGAAGATGATGTATGGGGGATATTAGAGCAAAGAGAGTACCTATATAGTATCCGAGGTGGCAAACTAGTGTCTCAGATTGATAGTAAAATCTTTTACAAACCGTACGTGCCGAACAGGTTTCCCAAGCAGTTCAGGTGCATGCAACGGATGAAGAAAAATGTATATACATAGGTTTGTGAAGAATTTCATCCTTTTATTATTCTCCAACTATGGATTATGTTCATGACAACCGGCTTGGGCAAATTCATCACTCTTTCCCACACCGACGTCAGTACATTCCTTTCAACAGAATATGCCGAGCACTGGACAAAGACATACCCCGAGGTGATTATTTGGAAGTGCATCTGGAAAATCAAGGCATCCAGTGCAGATACCAAAGAGCAGGGAGGTAGATGAGGTGTAACGGGATAGGTGAGGCAAATAACGGGCCGGGAGGCTAGCATGGCACATGCCAGTACTTCATCGGTAAGAGAAACACAAGCTAAGAACGTGCCTCCCCCTTCTGGGGAATGGTGGTCCCCTATGTGACCTTGTGGGCTAGCTAGGGAACTTACGGTAAAGCAACTCAGGTACCTCTTGAATCCATCCTCCGATGCCATCTTCCCCTCTCTATGGTCTGCCTAGAGAACATTGCAGAAATCTATGTCTACTAAAGAATTGTGGTGGTGGTTGGTACATGCCGGGCTTGATCTTCCAGACATAGGACACATCTAGAGGAGGGATATGGTAAACTTTAATCGTCGGCATGAATACCTAATAGCCATGGATATGTATGCATGAGAGTAGGGGTGGTATGAAGAATCACATCTCCCGGTAAAAGTGATTCTTGTCCAGGAACATGACCCAGAAAAGCTGCCATCCGAAGATGAAAGTATAGAGGAAGAGGGAGAAGAATAAGAAGAAGATACTGAAGAAGAAGATGAAGAAGGTGAAGAAGATGGAGGTGAAGAAGAAGAGGAGGAACAAATTGAAGGTCTTGGTGGTGAGGAGCCTTCAAAAGCTTCCGCTCACTAGTAGAGCTCCCGAGAGAGTGGAAAAATCGTAGGTTCCGATGCAGAACTGGCAGAGCAGATTGAGGTAAGTTTAAACCTTATCTCCACTGGACTTTATATTTTCAAAATCTTGATCTTTCAACCAACTTCCATCCTGTTTAAGAACACATGGGTGAGGGTTCCTAGGAATCCTTCCCCATAGGGGATGAAGGTGTGCCTATGGAGGTTAGGGAGCATTCTCGGGAGCCTTTCATTAGGACCGAGCATAGTGGGGTGCTGATTAGGGATGGAGTAGGCGAGAATGAGACAGAAGGAGATTCCCCCACCATCACCATTTTTTAAGAGGAGCTGACGCCGATGATTGAGTTGACAAGCGCCGAAGGCTCACCTATGGCGGCGACCCCCGCCATGACACATGCATTCGACACTGCCACACTTGTCTCCTGTAAGTCCATTTTGATTGGTTCTCCTCTTTTCTAGGGAATTCAACTAATCAAGATACTTATTACTGATGTCGTGATCACAAGGCTGGAGGCACGACAAACCATCGAGTCTGGGACATCTGTAGGAGTCCTCCAAGCGGCTACATTAGCCTTTATAGAAGCAACCATTCTAGGTGGCCCTGCCATGGCACTCGACGATCCAGAGATTGCAATGATGGGTGGTAATGCTGCCAGGGTGGGACTCCAGCCCGACGAGAGTGAAGTCACTGATGAGGAGGGAGTTCCCGAATAAGACCTTTCCACTGAACCCCTTACTGCTTTCCCTGAATACAGGCCCCCTGACCCTAAATAAATCAACGATTCAGACTCAGATACTACTGAGGAGAGCCATATGACACAACGCAAGGCATGGAAGTGTATCAGATGCTTTCTCAACCAGCCACATGAAGAATGGATAATCTGGATGGGTTCACTACACACCTAGCTATTCTTTTTCTACGCTGGAGGGGTATATGCTCTCCATTATCACGTAATGATTCGTGATTACATAGCGGAGATGATACATGAGTATAACTGACATTCAGATGTTGCTCGGTGCTAGGAGGATTCAAAGAATACTCAGGCCTTTCTAGAGGTGGAGAAGGAGGTCCAACGCCTTGAGGAACAAGCGAAGGAAAGGGAGGAATTCATTCAAACCAATCTAAGATCATTGAGCAATTGAAGGCCCAACACATGAATTCTCAGGAGTAGATAGCGCAGGAGAATCACCAAATGATTGAGCTCTAGAATGAACAATCACGAGCACTGGCTAGGGATAATGAGTTAAGCACCACCACAGCTGTTGAAAAGAAGGATCTCAAGGGGATGGAAGTGATGTTGGAGACCACAAGTCGGAAGGTGGTAGCATTGGAACAGTCCATCCAAAATGTCGATCCTTAAGGTCCCTATTTTGGCTAACCCCCATAAACTTATCCTTCTTTATTACTTCCAGCTCTGAATTGTATGCATGAACTGACTATTTGCCTATTTATTTTAATTCACTTTAACCATAATCCCAAAATAAATATCAATCCATTCCTAAGCTCATGTGGGTCATGCCCTATGTGAGAAACAAGGGATTCTCACACTATTACTTCATGTGAATGTAGGGGTGCCAACCAAGTTTCAGGTATCTGAGGTTCAAACAACCAATCCAAATTTCCGGGAAGAAAAGGGAGAGACCCAATTAGAGGATGAGGACCTTAGAAAAATGTATGTGCCATCTTTCCAATGTGTTCTAGTGCACAAGCGGGATAACGCCAGAGGCATTTGAAATTAATCCAAACATAGGGGAGTGGAAGGTGCGAATCACGATACACAAAATTCAGAACACTATAGGGATGGAGTGACAATAAAGAATAATTGTTGACCATGTTTGAAACATAGTATCCTTATTGTGTTAGCCTAAAATGGTTATAACAAACGAGGGATTACCGCTGACCATGTTTGAAACACGGGGTTTGACTCAAAAATGTCATCCATTAGTCTTCCAAAATGTTGGCCTAGGATAGTAGGTGAGCCATATGCTAAGCATCCATACTATTAGGGGGTTTCTTTAGATGTGAAAGAGGATGAGGGCCTGAATAAAGGGAATGAAAAGAATGGAGTGTGGCGTGATGTGTTGTTCGAATGGAGTCCAACACTCTTGAAATCACGCCACTGTAGTGAAGGCACATTAGGTGGGTACATCAGTCCTCTCTAGTAAGGATTTAGAATGACATGTAGTTTTATGTCATACCAATGAGGATGATAGACACGTAGTTTAACATAGTATGGTGAGGACGGTGCACATATTTTTAAGGTCATACTGCCTAGACCAAGGTTAATAGTTTAAAGTCATGGTACATGGACTGTAGACTCATGGTTTAAGGTCATAGAGACTGGACCGTGATCGGGGCTGAGGGGCCAGGAGGGTTAATGACCCTAGGGCTAGGCCCGAGGCGGAATGCTCGAGCGTCCCTATGTATCCCATAATGATGAGAATCAATCCAAACGTAGTTCCTGGAATGCGGTGTGGTCAGAGACTAATGCGGATAGGGAAAATACTTTCTGGTGAGGAATCTGATGCATCCCATAGTTATTATGGGGCATCCTAAACTTTTTTACGGTAGATCTATAGTTTAATGTCATGCATCGAGGACATGTGGGCTCGTGCAGTTTAACTTCATATGATATGACAGGTAGTTAAATGGAAGATCCCTAGAAGGGAGTATGTAGTGAGGTAGCTATAAAACCGACGTGAATGAGGAAATACAGAGTCCTCACCACACCATGTATCCCCGGAGGAAGTTCTATAGGTCAGGGGACCAAAAGTGAAAGTTAGCCTGGGCCCAAGGAAAAGTGCCCAGGAGTTCCTACATACCCCATGAAGATGGGAATCAAACCATACATAGTTTTGAGAGAGTAGTTTAACATCATGTGAGACGATGAAAGGCATGTGTGGCATGGTTGCGCCAGTACACATCCTACCAGAACTACTAAGCCCACATGAGTTGTGCTCGATGTGGGAAAAATGAGTAGTGATGAGACTTTCCTAGCACAGGGAGGCACATAGTGGGGCGATGGGATGCTAGGTGAACAATGTCCCAATGATGATGACCTGCCTATGTAACACACCAAGATACATGAAGTAGTAAAGCCGAGTATGCTAGAATTCCACTTGAACATAAGGAAGTGGAAATATGTGAATCATGATGTTCAAGATCTGAACCAAAATGATGGTGGTGTGATGATAGGGGGTAACTGCTTACTATGTTCGAAACACAATATCCATTTCACATTATCCTAGAATGGGGACATACAAATGAGGGTCAGTCATTAACCATGTTTGAAACACATGACCTGTTTAGAATGTCATCTGAGGTCATCATGGACGTTGACCCAAGTTGGTAGGTAAGACAATGTGTCTTGAGACTAGGCCTTAAAGGGGATCCCTTCAGACGTAGAAGAGGATGTGGATCCAAATAATGGGATCATGAAACTTGAACATGGAATGAGGGAATGTACCTATGAAAATTCCCCACTTCGGGCACTGCCAAAACCCAACTGAGTACGATGACTATATGTATTAGAAGAGGGAGTCAAGACCCCTACAAGAACAAGGGTCCTCAGGTTGCGTGCTTCTAACTTAATGGTCATAGTATGGTCCATTAAGGGGAGCTTGATTTAATGGGTTGTGAGCAGGGTGGTGAAGTGGCCAAACATGACGCACATTTCCCATAGAGAGATCTTAGTTTAAGGTCATAGAATTTGGACCAGGTTGGGAAAAGACAAGGGAGACACAAGGTTCCATTGTCGAAAAACCTGATGTGAATGAGAATCCAAGAGGTACTCGCCACTCCACATGCTCCCAAAGGAGTTTGGAACAAGGGTCCAAAAGAGAGAGGACAAGATTTCAGATTCTTGGGGCTGGACCCAAGGAAAATATGTCTGGGTGTTCCTATATATCCCATGTGGATGGGAATCAAGCCATACGTAGTTATAGGAATGTCACAGTAAGATACCAGTGCCATAGATAATAAGGTTGTGCGGGTCTGGCCCTTGTACCAAAAGAAGTGACATTTGATAGATCTTGTTTGTCCTTTAGGATGAATGAGTGTTGTTTTTTTGTGAAGCGATGGACCTAGGATTGAAAGTCCAGGCATCATCACAAGAATCAACCTGTGTGCAGGAGTTGACAAATGGTATGGTGTGTGACCAATACCAAACATGATGTCCCCTCGAATGAGGACACCACGATGTAGTGCTGTTTTTCTCCGTGCATCCCGGATGATAATGTCATTGTTTAGGGTCATGTGATGGGACCAACCATGCATTTTAACATCGTGTAGTATATATTCAAGATTTTAAAGTCATGTGGTACTAGGCCGCATAGTTTAAAGTCATATGGATCATACATAAAGGGAATGTACATCATGTGATAAAGCATACCCAACATGAATGAGGACATAATCCCATAACACACTGCGCACAACTCCAATGAAGAAACCTCAGGACGAGGGGGTAGAAAAGGTTAGAGAATGTGAGGCAGGAGGTAGGAGGGACTAGATCCTTGAAGGGGAGGACATGATGCAATAATTATAAGCCCGACGTGAATGAAGGCATAATCCCACACATGCCACATCACATGGTCCTATAAGATCTGGGGCCTAGAAGGCATAACAGAAGAGATAAATTAGTGGAACTCGAGATGGACCCAAAGATGAGATGTATGGGCGTTCTTACGTATCCCATGGGAATGGGAATCAAGCCGTACATAGTTCTAAAAGATATCTTAGTTTAAGGTATTAGAGCTCGAACTAGGGAGAAGCGAAATCCTTCCAAGTAAGCACAGACCTCAATCCGATCCCTATGCCCATGTGAGTCAAACTCGGTGTGGGAAATAAGGGTGGAAGAGGTTTTTTTTGAAATACTTTGAATACACCCCAAAGAGAAGTTGGTGAGGACCCCCGGATGATGCCTTACCATGGATTTGTCCTCCTAACGTGCAAATGCGCACTGAGGGATAGTACTGGGAGGGTTGAAATGCCACTTGGACATAATGGGGTGGAAAATGATGTAAATTGTGTGATTGACATTTAAGTATTGGAGGGGTTGGCATGATGATGGAGGATAACTATTGACCATGTTCGAAACATAGTATCTATATTGTGTTACATGAAATGGGAACAACAAATGAGCATCGACCGCTGACCATATTCGCAACATAGGAATATTATAAATTTTTTGTCTAAAACCCTAGAGGACATTGTCCCGTAATGGTAGGAGAGCTCTTAGGCCTAGAATCCATGCCATTTGGGGGTCCCTTAAGATGTGAAAGATAATGGGAGCCCAAATTAAGGGGAACATGAAGCCTGAAAAATGGGTTAAAGCATGTCCAGGCAGAATCCGACACTCCAGGGTCTAGACCAGAGTACTCATGGGCCCATTGGTGAATCACCGAAGAGAGCCAAGGGACCCAACTTAAGGGAAACCACCTCAAATATATGAGATTAGGTAAAGGGAGTGAAGGCCACTCAAGAGAGATAGGTATGCGGTGTGGTTGTTATAAACCTGATGTGAATGGGGACACAAGCCCATACCACCCTGTATACCCTTCTTCTGGAAGAACGTAGGCCAAGGGGCCAAAAATGATAGGGTTGTTTCTAAGATATGGGGATGGACCTGAAGACTAGGCATTCGGGAAGTCCTACGTATCCCATGAGGATGGGAATCAAGCCGTACATAGTTATGGAAGAAGGGTTACATGTAATTTATTGTCATGCAACAAGGGCACAAATAAGGGTAAGATACCCCAACAAGGGATGTGTACGGAGAAATGAGTTACCCGACATAACCCCATACCACACCGTACAACCCTAAGTGAGAACTTGGTATAGGGGCCCAAAAAGGCCGAGGGACCTGAGGCTAGGCCATAGAAAGAATACCACAACCATCTTGCAGTTTAACATTTTCTAATGAGGATGATGGTGATATTAGTTTCAGGTCATAGAGCTCAGACCGCAGATTCCTAGTTTAATTTCATATGCATGGGATAGATAAGGTGAATAGTCGTGCCTATGGAAGACCACAAAGCGACAACAATGATAGAGGACAACTATTGACTAGGTTCTCAACACAGTATCCACCCTTGTGTGACCGAAGTTTGGGGCGAACAATTGAGTGTCGACCATTGACCATATTCACAACACGGGACTTGTATCAATTTTCAACTTTCAATCCTTGAGGACGTTATCCCATAATGGTAGGAGATCCCTTAGGCCAAGAATCCATACCATTTAGGGGTCCTTTTGGATATAGAAGATGATGGAAACCCAAATTATGGGGCTTGCAAAGCATGGCGGGTTCTGTACTTATGGAAAGGGTGATAAACAGATGGATGTCTCAAGGGGATATGTGTGGCATGGAATAATAGCCTAAAGTGAATGAGGACGCGAGTCCATACCACACCACACAATCCTAAATGAGAACTTGGACCGGGGGAGGGGGGGGGGGGCGAAAAGGCTGAATGACCTAAGGCTGGGTGTCCCATCCAGTTTTAGCCATATGGACACTCATGCAGGTATAGCCTTATCATAGCTCCTAAGCCTAAATGAGAAATTATTAGTGTAGGAAACAAGGAGTAGGATTAGGCTATCCCCATCACATAAGGGACCGCCAACTAGAATCACACTCCTGCTCGAGGCAGACTGAGGTTTGGAGAGATGGAGGAGCGGAATAAACCACTACACTCCACGTTTGGGATATATGGGGGTGGTGATAATGAAAAAGGATGGATGTTGACCAGATTTGAAACACAACATCTATATAGTGTAACCTGAAATGGGAACAAAAAATGAGTGTTGATCACTGACCATATTCGCAATGCGGAACTCGTATTGATTTGTTGTCCAAAATCCTTGAGGGCGTTGGTCTGAACCGATTGAAGATTCCATAGACTAAGTATCCATATCGTTCGGGGGCCCTTTCAGATTTGTAAGATAATGGGAACCCAAATGATGGGGTGTGTGGAGCATAAATGTGACCATTCAATTACAAATAAATCTAGACAATAGAAGATCTAGAGATCTTCAGGGGAGATGGATACATGGTATGGTCATGATAAACTCAATGTGAATGAGGGAAAAAGCCGACACCACACCATGTGTTTCGTCCCAATGGGAGGTCCTGAAGTTTGGGGCTGGGCCTACGAATAAAATGACCAGGTAGTCCTACGTATCCCATGAGGACGAGAATCAAGCCATACGTAGTTCTGAAAGGTCCATATAGTTTAACGTCATGCGGTAAGGACATGGGAGGATTGGAAGAATGAGGGAGGGAACATGGTGAAATCATCGTAACCTTGACATGAGGGGGTCCAAAGAAGCCTATACGATGCCATATGGGATCCTCTAAAAGAACTATGCCCAGGTGGGGATAGTCAAAGAGGAAGTTGGGGCTGGACTCAAGACAAAGCGTCTGAGTGTTCCTACATATCCCATGAGGATGGGAATCAGGCCATACGTAGTTCTTAAAAATGCAGTTTAACATATTGAAGGATGACTCACAGTTTAAAGTCTTATAGGACTAGGCATTTTAAGGTCATGGAGGACCCTAATGTAGTTTAGGGTCATGTGGGACCAGCACATTGAGGTTGTGCAGGACCATACAGTTTTTGGTCATGCTGGACCATACGTCTCAGGAAAATTATTTCTTGAAGAACTTGGCATTGGTGGGACAAGTTATACGCTCACCATCCATGGTAACCAGGGATTATGATCCATTGGAGTAAACCTTGTAAAAAATGTAAGGTCCTTCCCATTTGGGATCCAACTTGGGTGGTTTCCTACCGGGTATCATTGGTGTCTTCAGGGCCAATACCAAGTCGCCTTATAATAAGGAATGAAGACGGACATTTTTGTTTAAAGCTATAGATATCTTGTTATTATTCCTTTCTAGGTTGTTCAGGGCATGAATCCTGTTCTCATCGAGCACTTCAAACCCATCCAGATGGATTTCTACCACTTTATCTGGCTCTTCCTGATCATAGATAGTTGTGTGAAATGAGGGAAAGTGAATCTCTATGGGCAGGAAAACCTCCGTTCCATACACCAAGGAATATGGGGTCACCTTGGTGGAATTACGAGTCGTCATCTGGTATACCCAGAGGGAATTGGGGAGTTTTTCCGGAAAAATATTCTTATTATGGACAACAATTTTTTACAGAATGTTAGAGATGGTTTTGTTGAACACCTCAATTTGTCCATTTGATTTCACATGATAGCAGGAGGTATGGATAGAATGGATATTTTACATAGCGTACAATTTCTTCAGCTAAGCTTCTTGGAAGTTTGTGTCGTTATCTATGAAGACGACTTGAGGGACTCCAAATCGGTAGATGATGTTGGAGCTCAAAAAGTCAAAGATGGAACAAACCTTGACCTCCTTGAGTGGAACTACCTCTGCCCACTTGGAGAAGAAATTTGTAGCAGTCATGATGAATCTGCACTGGCGAGATATCGTTGGTGGATATGGTCCCACAACATTGACTCCCCATACCAAAAATGGCCAAGAGTACTTGGTGGAGTGAAGAGGATCTGGTGGTCGATGTATGAAGTTAGCATGAATTTGGAATGCATGGAACCTCTTGGCGAACTCGATGCAGTCACAGATCATAGAGGGCCAAAATTATCCCAGTCTTTGGTTCTGGTGAGATTGTTTTGGCCCGGTCAGATGAGCCCCACAGGAACCGGCATGAACCTCTTACATGACTTGGGAAATCTCAACTCCTTAAATGAAACGAAGGATAACCCCATCAAACCTACACTTGTAGAGGATCTTCTCATGACTAGGATCATCCTGGAGTGTAAAATGTAGCGGGTGATGTTGGATTCACTCGCGGTTGACCTGATCTGCTGAAAGATTACCATTTTGGAGGTACTTAACAAAGTAGATTCTCCAGTCACGAGTCACTTCAATTATTGCATCAGGGGGACTTGGGGGTCCTGACGTGGAGGCGCCGACGGTAAAGTGGCTTACCTGTAGGCTGTCATTATCACTAGGAGTGACAGGATCAATGAATCTTCGATGTTCCACATAGATAATTAGTTCATCCTGTTAGGGCTCTGCAAGTGATGAAACTAGGCCGGCCAGGGCATTAGATCAACCGTTCTAAGATCGAGGGACATGAGTAATTTTTGGCCGATATGGGAATTAGGCCATTAGCTGAAGGGTGAGTTCCAACAATGGCATGAGCTCTGGATTTCTAAAGACATAGTTGCTGTTGACCTACTTGATAACCAGTTCAGAGTCCCCTTTTACATGCAAATGGGGAACATCAATCTCAAGGGCCAGCTTGAGGCCAGTGATGAGAGCCAGATACTCTGCCTCATTGTTGGTGCAACCTTATGACAACAGGAATGAGTATGGAAGAATGGATTTTTCCGAGGTAATGAAGATGATACCCAGTCCTACTCTATTGAGTCTGGGGTCATTAATCCTTCTACCAGTGGGGCTGCAAGAAGCGCCATCTAATTTCATTTTACAACATGGTATGTCTTGGTCCACGGAGAGAATCATTTCATCAGGGAAATCGAGGTCTAGGGACTAGTTCGCAAGAGCTAGATGGCCGACAAAAAAGTTTGCCAACGATTTCCCTTTGATAGACTTATAAGGGACAAACCTGATTTCGAACTACTGAAGGATCACTGCACGTTGAGCTAAAAATCCTATCAACATGGGGAAGTTCAGGATGTACTTTAGGGGATCTACCTGGGACATCAGCTGTACCTCATGATGATGGAGGTAATGCCACAATTTTTGTACTGCGAATACGAGTGAAAGGGAGATCTTATCGATAGGGGAGTATCTAGTCTTCGTATCGAGGAGCATGCGGTTGAGGTAGTAGAGGCTATTCTTTATTCCCTCATTATTCTTTTGGGTGAAAATGGTGTAGAGAGATCTCTCCAGGGCGGTCACATAAAGGACCAACAAATTTTTGGAGATGGGTGGCATTAAGATCGGAGGCTAGAGCAGATACTACTTGATTTTTTCAAAAGTAGTATGGCATTCTTCATCCCACTCATAGAAGGTGCCTTTATTCATGAGTTGAGAAAAGGGATTACACTTGCCATCCAAATTCGTGACAAATCGGTGTATATAGGCTAAGTGGCCTTGGAAACCTCAAAGATCTCAGATATTGCTCAGGGGAGGCATCTGGCTGATGGCCTTGATCTTTTACAGGTCGATCTTGATGCCTCTATATCTGACAATGAAGATGAGAAACTTTCTAGAGGTGACCTTGAAAGAACACTTCAATGGGTTCATATTCAGGTGTCTAGATTGGAGGAAGCCGAACACTTTCTCAAGGTCTTTAAGATGGTCCTGACACTGGAGATATTTGAACACCAGGTCATCTACGTAACATTCCAACAATGTTCTGAGGATCATCTTAAATATACGATGCATATCCTGCTAATAGGTGGAACCCACATTTTTTAAAATTAAGGGCATGACTTGGTAGAAAAAAGTACCTGGTGGTGCCCTGAATGCTGTAGACTTCTCATCATTGGGGGCCATTCAGATCTGGTTATACCCGGAGTAGCCATCCATGAAGGAGAGGGCTTGAAACCCAAATGTAGCGTCAATCAATAATTCCATCATAGGAAGGGAAAAATCATCCTTCGGGCAGTGATGGTTGAGACCTTATAAGTCAATGCAGACTCTGATATGTCTGTTATTCTTCCTTATCGGAAACATGTTGGCCAACCACTTGGGGTACTAGAACTCCTTAACGAAATTGTCTCTGATGAGCTTATCAAATTCTACCTCAACCTTGGCATCGTGAGAAGGGTGCATATTTCTGGGAGGCTACTTTAACCTGTAATGATTTTTCGGGAGACTGAGGCAGTGGATGGCTACCTGAGGATCTAGTCCTCACATTTCGTCATAATGCCAGGTGAATACATCATAGTGTTGTTTTATAGAAGTCTATCCACTACTTTTGTTCATCGAGGGGCATGGCGGTAGTGATCAATGTGGGTTTCAGGTCTACCTCACTACCAAGGTTCACCTGTACCAAGTCGTCAACCATAGTGGAGACACCCTCTTCAAAGGAGAGGGGAGAATCCTCTAAATCCTCTTCTTCTCTTATAGAGAAAGGATCCTAAGAAGGAGGAGCTTCTTCTGAGTTAGAAGCTCCTAATTGGAGGCAAGTACCAGCCTGAGCGGCAATGGACACTTCTTCGGGGCACCCCTGTGCTACCGTAACCAAAGCGATAAAGGTTGTTGATCTAATCCCATCCAGTATTTGGCCCAAGGGTCCACACTTGATTATATCAAAGCAATAGTGGTACATCGTCTTGAGTCGGTTAATTCTGGACTGGCGAAACAATCTAGTATGACATATTTCCATTTCCATGGGGTGGACATCCTGATACCTTATGGGAGTAGGATACGTCGGGATCACCAGATTATGTTTTGTGTAGTATTATGAGGTGATATTTCGGCGTCTCTTAGACTTGGGAACGTCCTACCCCCTCATTCTAGAAACAATGAAGAATTTCCCCATGACTGGCATTGTAACCTCCAATCAATGGACTGTAAAGATGTATGCATCATCCAGATTAGCCCATGGGTCGGTCGTAGCCGTAGCATGCTTGAACTTCTTAGTCTGATTCTTCTTTTCCTTGCTCTTGTAGTAGTCGACATCCAGATAGCGGGATTCATAAGTGGAAAAGGGGGATGCATCACCATGAAGAACACCAAATCGACCATTGAGGGAGTACTTAAGGCACTGGTGGTATGATGAAGGAACCGTCGCATGCTGGTGGAGACACGACCTACCCATCAACGCATTATAGGCGGTGTCCTGGGAGACAACCATAAACTCAGTGCTGGCAATTAGACCACTGAATTGAGTCTTAAAATGGATCTTTTCAACCAGTGTCTTCTCCATCCTGTCATAACCTTGGATTCTTAGGTCAGAGGGACTCAGATCATCCTCGGACATTCCCAGCTTTCACAGTGTTCAAGTTGGGATTAGGTTGATCTCATAGCCTGTGTCAACAAGACACCGACAAACCTTCACACCATTGAACTGGCTGGTGATATACAGTTGGATACTGTTCCACTGTATAGGAGAGCCTTCATCTTCTCTAGAGAATGAGATAATGGTCTGGCATTTATAATTCTTGACCGCCTCATCATGGAAGGCTTCCACAGCTGCTACCTACGTCTCAAACAGGAGGGGGATTCTTAAAGCCACTACAATGGCCTCACCCATACCTGATGACATGCGAAGGGACTCCAGGATAGAGAGTTTTTCTTGAATGCTAGAAAGATGTTTGATAATATCATACTTCTGTGCCAGGCATGAACTTCTGATTATAGGATATTGCTCTATGACAGGAGGTATGGTGGGCTCTTCCAGCTAAGTTGGTGGCTGACTGGTGCTAAGAATATCCCACTGCTCACTAGTATAAGATTTTGGAGTGACTATTGGATAAGGGCCAGATGAATGAGACTGGCCTGTGGAAAAGCGTGGCTGGTCATGACGCGGTCGAGGTGGCTTTGCCTGATCCAACAAAAAGAACAGTGGAAAAGGCAGACCTGATGTCACCAGATGAGAAGGTTGTGTATACTGAGAACTGCGCTGGGCCTGCTACCTAGTTTCAGTCATGTGCATAGCCTAGCTGGAAGTACTGACCGAGGCACATCGATGGACCATATTTCTACGGCTCCGTCGAAGCTGACGACGGCTGGGGACATTGTGAGGATCTTCATGGTGCTCCCCATACTCAGAAATCATGTAGGGATTTACCAGCTCTATGGTATTAACCGAGGTTTACCCTTGACCATCACTTGAATAGTTCTCCACTACTAGATAGATTCTGGGAGGGATCTCCATCCCCAGGGGCATGAATTCTCCGAGAGTACGGGAGGATGATGGAATTGGAGGGGGGATTTTATTTCCCTTACACCGCCGATGTTTACTATTTTGGGAAGAGGAAGACTGAGACGATGATGCATAAGTAGTTGTTACAGATTCTAAAGGCTCTGGCCGATTCAGGCGTGCATGGATAACACCATGGGCATGGGAAACTATTTTACAAGACATCCAGTCATCATACTTCTGGGACTCGTAGTTAGAAACCTGATGCCACTCGCCTTCGCTATTGCTGCTACTGTCTGGCCTCACGAAGATGCATGCCACGTGTGCCAGAGCTGGGACCAACTGGACAATGTTGTTATCCACCTAGTCTTGAATCCAGTCTTTGATCACATAGAACTATTTGAGGGTGTACCTTGGGATCCAGTGGTAGGGGCAATAATTAGGTCGATCAGTGAGATTCGTCTCTTCTGACCTCCTGTACTTGAAAAAACTTACAATCCCATGCTCTAGAGTACTTCAGAAATAACCAAGGACTTATGATTCATTGAATGAGTAGGTCTAGTTCCTCCTATCTAAGAAGGGGTCCCTTGTAGCCAAACCTTGGTGAGGGGTTGGGGGAGCCTGCTGAAGAGGTAGAGCTTGGTTATCTCACATAGGCGATAGTGGCGCATTGTGGGAGGGGACCGATAGATTCTGAGGTGGGAACTGCTGGGTTGGAGGCTGCACCTGAGGTGCAGGGCCTCTACAAGGCTATGAAGGCAGATCCACTGGTAATAACTCTAATTGCCTGGGGGACTCTATTTGAGCCACTATGGTGGGATCAGCTCTAGTGGACCTTCTTGTGGGGATTGAAGGAGGCAATAGATGTGCCTTCTTAGGCTGTTGTAAGGATTCCTCTAGGCGCTGGTCCTTATCAGAGAAGTCTTAGAATCCCTCGACGTAGTTCTGGGCGATCAAAGAGGTGACCAGTTCCATCTTGAAATTCCCTATGCACATCATCCGTAATTTATCCTGAGTTAGTGGCATGTTAAGAGAGTATGTGATCCCTTTTCACCGGGCAAAAAAGTCTGCAATGCACTCATGACGCCTCTGCTTACACTTGAAGAGGTCCGCGATACTCGTCTTCCGAGTGGTGGACTTGAACCAGTAGATAAATTGCCGACAGAGGTCTTCCAACTAGCTACTGATCCGATGGGGAGATGGCTATACCAGATGAACACTAACCCTTCCAATGTCTATATGAAGCACCAGATCTAGGAGTCTTCCTGATGTGTTGGAGTTACCAACAAGGGTCCACACCTTGAGATGAAGTGGGCCAAGTGCTTCAGCGGGTCCCCCGTCCCGTTAAAGGGGGAAAAGGTGGGATTCCCGAAACCCGGGGGTGCTGGCATATCATCCACCCATGTCAGGTATGGATTTCCATCAGGCAGGATTTCCACCTATCAAGTCTCTAACGCTTGAAGATGGGTGATGAGTGCCGCCATAGGATCATCCAGGCGGGGATTTCTATCATGACGTGGATCCCTGACCACCAGTGTGTTGGCGGGTTCTTCAACATGATAAATAGGCCCAACGGCTCATGGAGTGCCTGGTGGAATGACCTACAGGGTAGCTGGGGGAACCTGAGCTGGGTCCCAATGACTTTCACTCCATTCATGAGGATTTGGAGAGACATACCGCGCCCTCTTTCCATAAGTTCCAGCCTCAAACCTATCTGTGTGGGCAGGATGGTCAGGGTCACCTGGGGGCAGTTCACCCAAGGGGATGTTGTGCCTGCCCCTACTACCATGGTCGAGGACCACCGTAGTCTAGCTGTCGCTCTTCAGTGAATTCATCAAGGAGGTATCTGAACACCTTCTTCTATTCGGCAAGTTGCTGACACAACAAAGATTTTTCGGGGTCATCTTCCGCCTTCTGCACTAAGCCAGATGGGTCAGAGGGTTTGACAATTCCAAGGTGTTTCTTGCCTTTTTTGGGATTCTGGCTGAGGGCTAGTGCCTCGGTGGGCACGGGAAGACCCAGTATATACCTTTGTTGATGAGTAATCCTTCCTGATGGATCCTAGAAGTGTGAAACTCCCTCAAGGGGTAGGTCCTCTCCAAGCAGCTCTAGCTCGTTATCACCCTCCGGTAGGTCATCCATGTTAACTGTGACCCTGCCTAGAGTAATATCTTCTATATCACCTTATAAATCAGGATGATGCCAGATAAGACTGAATAAGAGGTAAACATACTATCCCCAGCCACATATCTATATGTGGGGAGAAGCATCTTTGATAATCCTACAGAGTACCCTGAAACTCTGAACTCACTATTGCTGGAGGGCCCTACAATAACCTGGTGACTCAGGGCACTGGGCCATAGGGATTGTGGTAAAATCAACTATATGACATTGTTTTCCAATGTCCTTGAAATATTCTTGGATCTTAGGGTAAGACACTTGCTGATGAAGAATAAGAAAATGAGTCGCCCATAGGGTCTGGCAGAAACAATCAACTTCCTCTTAGGTGAGGGATTTTAGCGCACAAAAATTCAGTGCTGCAACCAGACAAAACATATCAGGGAAGTGGTTAGATGTGAGGATATCCCATAAGCCCCTAGGATCAGATTCAGGGTCTGGCCCCTGATTTCCCCACTCATAAACCGGAGGCGACTGGGGAACCAGTAGTGGTACCGAAGCAGACCGATGGGACGGTAGGTTGGATGGTGGAGAATACGATGAGTGAGCTGACAAACCGACGCATCTCAGACTATCCTC
Source organism: Viscum album (assembly GCA_963277665.1). Classification (NCBI taxonomy): domain Eukaryota; kingdom Viridiplantae; phylum Streptophyta; class Magnoliopsida; order Santalales; family Viscaceae; genus Viscum; species Viscum album. The sequence continues at coordinate 592,121,803 of OY728159.1, read as the reverse complement.
CGAAGAGTGTACTGACTTAGCCATGAAATCATGGTATGACAGGTTGATGACCATAGTTTCTAGCATAGGGACTACGGCTGCTGACTATGGGTTATGATACTGTTCGTTTGCCATTGGTCCCCAAAATAGCTGTATGTGATCTCTAGTCGAGGTAGAGAGTGCTTTTAGTGATTTTGGAAATTGCACGGCCGTAACCTGTGGAGTTGATGAATTTTCATCATCCTGGATATACCTACGGAGGGAGGAAAGAATCCGATGGACCTCGCATTCTGTAAGTATTAGGATGATGCGCCTTGTTTCCACCCCAACCCTTGATACAGAGGATCTAAGAGATGGTTCCATCACTGAGTCATATTCTGCTTCGGAATCTAAGAAGAAAACCAGTTTGATCTTAGTTTGAATCTTCTCAGCATTATTTTTATGGCGGCGATGAACTACCCTCCTGCCCCAGGACAATTCTTCAGGATAGGGTAGATTCCGGGAATGAGGAGGACCTTCAGCTATACTAGTGCTGGGGCAGAGAGGATCCCCACCTGAGTAAGCTGGGGTGCAAGGAGTACTGGGATAGATATCAAAGGGTACATGGGGAGGACCTTTGTCGGAAGTGCTAGAGTGGGTATGACCTCCACTGGAACCGATAGGAGAATGGGTAGGACCTCCATGCTTGTTTTACCTTGTGACATTAGTGCGAGGAGGGTCCTTGTACTGGTCGAGAAGAACACAGGTAGGACCTCTATGTCGGGCGCTAGTGAAGCGAAGCTAATATTCACTCCTCTAATTGATGAGGCAAAGAGGACCATTGCTAGCTGTTGCAAGGACATGGGGAGTCCACCCAGACTAGAAATTGACCGGATGCGTAGCATCTCCATATTGGAGGTCTATGGTGGGATGAATGACCCAATAACCCTGGTAATGAGAGTGGGAGAGGCTTCCGTACTGAGTGTCACTATCATGGGGAGGACCCCCATTTGGATTGAAGGTAACATCGGGCAGACCTCCATGCTGAGCTTGGAATTGGGGAGGACTCATGTTTTTTATGGTGGCGGTATGGGGAGGACCTCCGTACTGGGTATCGCTGCCGCGGGTTGATCCGTGATGGGTGTTCCCTGCACCGACAACCAAGAGAGTCGACCCAGCTTTCCCGTGGGGCAGCTGGGGCCTTGATCCGGTCCAGGTATATAGGTTCCCCTACTCGGTATGCACAGAGGGCTGATGATACACGCCAGCAGTGGACCAGGCTACATTAGTTGCTGATGTTGACACCCCTTCTCTGGCATCCTCCTCGGTCTGCGCCCAATGCTAGCGTCGGGTTAGCCAGACCAAGGCCAGTGGTGCAGGTTCATAGCTTACCTGCTCTTCAGCCCGTGGGACTGGGTGGTGGCGCTGGCGCAACCTAGTGGGGGCCCTCCTTGGGGGGCCCTGGAATGGGATCTCGGTTGGGCTGGCCCAGACATCCCCTTCCTCGTCGATGTAGGGGAGGGATTCATCGAGACGTTTCAGGGAGAGGTTCCTGAAATGATTGGATGTCAGGGTGGGGAGCAGTGGCTCCCTACACGGACCTTGGGGGTGGCAGTTGTAACAAGGAACATACTCCTTTAAATCCCAGTGGGCCATATCCTGAGTCGGGATAACCCCCTCCTCCTCGTATCTGTGTACGAGGTTGCTTATCACCCTTAGTAGTACAAATTTAGAAGGGGATATAGGGTGCAGATGACCAATGGCTGTCGGTGTGGGGGCCGTCGCAGAAGTGGTTGAGCCACATGGGATTTATGAAATGGCATTGTCCCTACCCCGGTGTCGGTGGGCGGGTGGCGATCGGGTTCCTAGTGTAGGGGTTTGGTTCCTGAAAAGTTGGGAGATTAAGCCATTAGTGCTGAAACAAAAAAATCAACATCCATTGCCCCGGTATCATTCCGTCTCCCATGGCTGGTAAGAAGGATCCAAGCTGACAACATCACAGACTGGGATGTCCAATGTTTTGACTACCCCAACTTCTGGTAAGTTTCACGCCAGGCCCGCTATTTTCTTGGTGGGACCCAGTGCCAGATAACTGGATCCGGTGACATGCTAATCCACTGATGTCTCGAACACTACTAATATCCACATTGAGGAGAAGAAATTCATGTCAGGTTCACCATTTATGTTTTTGGCGCTTTTTTCGAGGCACACACATCTGTATTTGGAGGACGCACAGTTGTTGCCCCGCATTCCCGCATTCCAAAGGTGGGTAGCATCCGTCGCTTATTCAGGTAAATTTTCTCCTTGATCGAAACAAGATGATGGGTTGTTAGTTCCTCCTTCTGTGGATTCCTCCTCAGAACTCGTCACCTAGTCTGGGTCTCACTTATAGACTAAGAAGTTGTTCGTGAAACTCTTCCTAGTGCCATTTCTTTAAGGACGCTGGTTAATTACACTGCTTCTATCAGGACATTCCAAGGGGTCTGGACCGGGCAACAACCTTCGGTCAGGGGAGTAGTCATGTTGGACATCACTGGCATGTCTAGACGTTGGAACACTAGTGCGTCTAGGTTTCTTCCCCTTATTATAGGGATTCTTGAGGGAGTTTAAGACCGAGGAATCCCACTTTGAATGTGGGGAATTATATGACATAGGCATGTATATGAGGTTTTCCTCAACATCCTATGTTTAAAACAGGGTATGCCGCGGGTTTAATGTCTAGAGGAGATGGATCAAACTGATCAGAACATTGACTAGAGTGGATTAGATGGGTGAAACCCCTGGAGGGAACACTGATGTTGGGGTTAACGCGTGGTTAGCTACCCGATAGTTGTTAAAGGGAATGGGAAATGAAGTGGCATGATCATACCAGGATGTGGCGGCCCAGGTAAGAATTAGGATGGATAATGGATGGTTAAGTGGAGTGGATAGAGAACAAGATGGATTCGACTCGAGGGAGATGGTGATATTGGGATTGAGCCTCGAAGAGACCTCCTACATATCCCCGTGGCAGGGAATCAAAGTCCACATAGTTTAGGGTGATGGGACACCTGAGGAGGTGACCCGTGAGAATGGACGTATGGATGGGATCTGGAGGAGATTGAATCTCTAGGTTGGGTCATTACCTTCTCGAAACACACAGGATAGTGGGAGAGATCACGATGAGACATGAGTGATGGGCTTGAACCTCAAGGAGGCTTCCTACATATCCACGTGATAGGGAATCAAAGTCTACGTAGTTCATCTGAAGATAGATTACCGTCGATTCGGGACTTCAACGAATTACCTTTGAATGGGGATGACAATGACTTACCATTTGGTGAAGGTCACAATGGATTACCACTGGCTGGAGGTCGTAATGGATTACTATTGGATGGGGGTCGCAATAGCTTACCACTGGATGGGGGTAGAAATGTCTTACCACTGGATTGGGTTGAACCTCAGGGAGGCTTCCTACATACCTAGTCTAGGGGATAAGAATCAAAGACCACGTAGTTTGAATGGGAAAAGTTTAATGTCTCAAAGGTTGAAATGGGGGTATACCGTTTAACATCATGAGGGACCAGAAAAGTATTGGGCTTGAACCTCAAAGAGTCTTCTTACGTACCTTTCTTTAGCAAGGATCAAACTCCACGTAGTTTAGAGAGAATGGGAACCAACATGAAGGGGTTCAGAACCAATGGGTGGTGGGATTGAATGTAGATACCCAAGCTTGACGTACATGGAAATTACATTACTTTTTCGGAATACTCAATACATAACAAAAAAATTACACCCAAGGACCGTAATAATTTAGTGTCTTTGGAAACTCGGAACATAATCTTCTAATCATGGTGAAAGATCTTCAACATCTCCCATAAAGATCCTCCACTTTTGTTTTCTTACCTAAAACCTTTCTTTATATCCCGGGGAAAAGAAAACATGTAAAGGGTGAGCTAAAATGCTCAGTAAGGGTAAACATGGAGAAAATAAAACAAACCATATACATTTGAACATATAAACATTAAGATAAAGTTTAAACATCAAGATCTTGAGTTGTGAAATAAATATTGGAGTACGTAAGGCATAGATAATAAAGGAACATTAATCATGATAAAATAGCATGGGAATAAAACATGTAATTGTGGAAACCATTAAGCACATGATATTATTTCCATAGTAGCCAAGGTATTGTTTCCAAGACCATCATAGTGGACAAAGTCCCTTACTGAATCGAGTTCACTTATCGTTCCAGTCTAGTATCACTGAACCAGATTAACTTGCTGTTCTAGCCATGTCTATCTCATGAGATATAAATATTTTCCCAATGCATTGGAGGGAGATATAGGTCCCACCCATCTCATAATGAAATCATTCTTACGTGTGTCACAACATAAACATAAATCATTCATCATAACCCAAAGAATAAAATGAGTTTCATAAACATCATCCCATCATAACATAATCCATATAAAAAAATGGATATAATTTCATCATAAGAAAAGTGAAACCATGTAAATCAGAGAGACATTATACTTGAAACATAAACATATTAAATAATGTCACCTTAGATGGAAAATAGTTTTGACAAAACATTTGAAATGAATTCTTAATGAAAATATCCTTTCTTCTTCAAAATCATTCTCTTTTCTCAAAATTATATGAAATTTTAAAAGAAAAGGATTGTTTTGAAAATAATGATAAAATATTGTAGAGTAAGATTCATGAGGAAAAGGCGTTATGAAACTTTAAAAATTCCTTCATGCCGTATAAATTAAAAAAATAATTCTCCTCGTACTTTTACCGGAAATGTAAAAAAGTTCCTCCTATGGTAAACAAAAGAAAGATTCTTCCCATAATACAATGTAAAATTCAAAGAGGGGTAAACATGAATTTAAGAATAGATGGAAGAATATTAAACACTTTATGAATTTTTTATGGAAATGGATGAAAAATATAACCCCAGTAAATACTTACATATAAGCAATCTCGGATGAAAATGAGATTTCAAAATTATCCCTTACCTTAGGTCCAATTTCTTCCATACGTGTCCAAAACTCCTGTATAGTGGGTTTAAACATATTATTAACTTGTAAAAGAACTGTAATAATATTTATGATATCATATATGATTCACTTATGACTTTATATTACCCGTTCCTTTGTCAATTCCATGTTAAAGCAACGTTTTGGGTAAAATTGATTCATTTATCGTATGTGTTTGGACTTGTTGTTCTTGATATTATTATTAATTATATCATGATTTAATTACTTCTAGAATGTAAAACATGATTTATATATCATATATATTCAGTATATATATATATATAATATATAGATAAATGAAATGAAACACACCGTTCATGGAGACAGTAGGCTGTACGTACGCATGAACACTGTTTTCCTTTCCATATTGACTTGAATGGAAGTAAATAGATTAAATATATATATACATAAATAAATTAGCATTATTATGTCATATATATCATTATTATTCATTATATATACTTTATAATTATTCTTGAATGGTTAACATGGAGAATGAATCTTATCTCATCGTGGAGACGGTCCGTACGTACGCACGAGCGGTGATATCGTTCCCATAATTATTGAATGGAATTGGAGTGGATGATAAAATATCTCAGAATAAGTATGATGTTATAATAAACATATATAGTTATTCTTTACACCATTATACCCATCCAAGTAAGGTGGTCGTGGAAAAAGAGATTACACCACGGCGTGGAGACGGTATTCCGTATGTACACACGCACCGTGATTTCGTTTTCCGTAGGATGGATAGAAAGTGAAATGGGGTTGTTTCATATTTATAATAATATATAAGTATATCAGTTATAATTATGTTCTTACTTTATAATGAAACAACTAAATAATAGGAAGTATAAGAATAAATAAACTTGAAAGAATTAGTAGAAGATATTACCTCTTCTTCGACGCGCCTTCTCTTAACCTCCTCTTAGGGCACTGAAGTTGGTCTTTGAAGAAGACCAGAACCTCTAGTAGGTTTATATGGAATTGTATAAGTGAAATGGGTAGGGTTTGGCCGAGATTGAAGGCTCAAATTTTTGTGAAGAGGAGAGAGGGGAAGTTCCCTTTTATAAGGGAGGAGAGGGGCACCTTTGGAAACCTCAAGAATATTAATTTAATATAATTTCAAACCCCACTTAAAAACTTCCAAAATGACTCAAATCCTAAGTTTAGATGAGATAGAGTTGTAATCTCATCAAAAAATAAAATTTAGACATGTTGGAAATTTATTTTAAACCTTATAAACTTGATTTATCCTTATTTAATCTATTTAATTTTTTTGTGGTAATAATATTCTAAAATTTAAATTGTTATAAATAATTACTTTGGTGTTGTGAATTGTACATAATTGTATAATTTATAAAATTTTAGACCATATAAATTTCAATTTATAATTTTTAAATATTTTTTTGATTATTAAACAATTTTATAATATGTTATTTTTATAAAACAACAATAGTGTCAATTTTGACACTATTCATTTATTGGAATTTAAATAAATTACACAAGGAGGATATATTCAAATTTTTTTTAATAGAATCCTAAAATTTCATATTCATCTAGAAAATTTTTAGAGAACATTAATTAGTTCATATAATATTTATTTTAATATTTTTAAAACCATTTATTTGATATTTCAATCAATAAAATAATTTCTATATCACTATTGTGTCATCATTAATGATAATTATTTAATCCAAAAAATTATAAATAAATTCTAATGATGTAAATAATTTTATTAGATTTCTGGAGACTATTCATTTTTGAAGTTTTATGAAGTTTATCACTAAATTAAAATTATTATACTTATAAGATATAAGAGAGTGACATGTTGTCACTTTCTTTGGTTTTAATAATAATTATATAATTTTCATTGTCAAAAGTCCATGAAATGAATCTATTCCGACCCTTAGGTGATATGGGTATACTTTTATTCAACCAATATAATTTTGGCTAGTGTTAGGGTAATTTTATAATCTTATTTTTACCCTTAATTACCCGATTTACCTTTAACTGTAGTAAATAAAAATCACCGTAGTTACTATTCATAATATCAAAAAAATAAAAGTAACATATTAACATAATTTTGACCCACTGAATGAAAATATGGAATCCATTTTTCAAAATTCAAAACACATAAGTTGTAGTAATTAATTTGAAATTAATCCTGCTGTTGAGAAAACGGGTTTTAAAAGTTAAAACGTTGCAAAAGATTGAAATGTTTTTACCAATGAATTCAATGTAAAATTAATTATAATTACATAAAATATATTAAATGGTATAAATATATTCTATTTATAATTTAAAACCATTAAATATTATAATTTAACAATATAAATTATCTCGTTGAAAAAAACTGTTTTTAATTAAAATTTAGCGTATTTTTACTATTCATCAAAATATGAAGGTTATCAGAATAATCTCAAAAATTTATCCAAAGTAAATTTTTATATCCTGATTCCAAGGAAGAAGTTTTATTTGTCAAATTTAACTTATAAACATGTAAAAAACTATATTTAAAGTGGGTGCACCATCAAAAGGCAGTAAAATTGTATTTTTTGAAAAATACTTATTTTACCTGAAAAATTATTTTTTTTCTCATACCATGTTCTATAATATGTGTAAGATGAATTATAATGTCATAAAATTAAAAATGTAGTTACTAATATTCATAACGACTAGTTCATAATAATATTATAACAATATATCTTTGTTTAATGAAACTCAGTATTGCGTACAACACACACTATCGAGGAAGGTCGTTCTTGCGTGCAACATAAGCCAAGAATAATGTTTACATATACTAAAAGCTAATACAGTGTTGCATATAGCGCAAGCTAATCTTGGTGTAGCGTACAACACAAGACATAAAATAAATTAAATATAGTCTTTCTCATAAAATTTCGGGGTGTTACATTCTACCCCCATTAAAATGATTTTCTCCCTCAAAATTCATCGGGGTTATAAATGATTTACTACTTGAAAGTTTCATTCATAGAAACCCTCATCATAAAAAGGAATACTAAAACTTAATTTGAAAAAGTGAAGTATGAAATGTAATGATTATCCAAATTAACTCATCACTGGGTTTCCATATAGGAGAGCATAGGTGAAAATATGGATATAGAAGAGAAATATAACCATCAAGTTCTAATGGAGAGTGGTAGAGAACATGGACAAAAATCACAAAGCCACAAATTTGTGATGATCTAAGGTACCATCTGATTCATCGGATATGAGGGCACTAGGACAACATTTTGGGTTTTCAAGATCATTTCCCTAATGTTGAAGAATTAAAAGAAATACTTACTTGATTTTGGTACAATCTCACTATTGTTTGTGCCTTGAACAATTTCCACTTCATCTCTTAAATAAATGAAGTTGAATTTGTCTTTCAGGAAGTTTTAACAGATCATGCTATTGAATGATAGGTCATTCCATCTATCTCCAACATAAGGTTAGAAACAGTTATATACATAATTCCATCTTATGGTGAGATTAATCATATATGGACTTATACTTCATCTATCATACCTCTTAATAAAATAAAACTAATTTCTACAAACTAGGGACTTCCTGTAGGACAATGGTAGGTGATAAGGGTCTGTCACACTTCTGTTGTGGGTTTGATTCCCACATCCTTGTCTGACGCGATGGGTTGTCGCCCATCCCGTAGGTTGTCCTTTTTCTAAAACTATACTATTATAACATTCCAGAAATAATATCGAAAAAAAGTTCTAGCCTTAAACAATACTATCGGATGTCCAAAATAAGCCATTCCAATCATTAGTCTTGTCCAAAATACTTCTATCCAATCTCATAAAGAAAAAAAATACTAGTAGAGAGTTCATCTACCAAGAATGTGATTACCATCATTTATCCCCCATATACCATAAGATATTTCTTGTTGTTGGTCACATTAAAAACATGTGAATACCATAATCAGGTATTCTCTTGAAAAATGAATACCCATTGAACCTTAGTGAAAACATGAATTCTGTCAAAAGATAACTCTCAAAATTTATATATACTCAAACCATGATATCACTTTGTCCTTATATCAGTCATGAGCTCATGAATACCATCAAACATATTATTTTATCCTTATCCCTTTATTATGTGAATATCATCTGCTTTCCAAAAATATTTCAATCACTTTTCATGGTTACCTGTACCATACAAATATTGAAAACCACAATAAACCAATACATAGATATTCCAATATTCCACAATACTATAAATGAGATTCCACAACATTATTTCGGAATCCCGTTACACAAACACATAATCATTCCACTATATCATTGTCATACTCAACATCGCCAATAGTGATCGCATGTGACTTCCCTTTGTTCTTTACCTTAAGAGGTTGTTGAGTTCGATCATTATTAAACCTTGGATTAGGGAATTGGTTAGAATAATGCCCCATTTCCTTGCACTTGAAGCATTGAAGTGTTGGTGGTTCATTCTCTGTAGTCTTTTCTCTATTCTCATCATTATATACCTTTTTCCCATTACTTCGACACCCAGCTGCTCGATGACCTTCTTTTATACACTTAAAACATTTTCTAGTCCCTTTAATACAATCTCCACCATGCTTCTTTCCACACTTTGAGCATAACGAAACATTCATCTTCTTTTTACCATTGTTTAGAGATTTTTCCTTGAACTCCATCTTTCTTTTCTTGTCAAAACCATGAGATGGATATGTAACAAAAACTTCTAGTTCTACCTTGATAGCACAACGCACAATTTATTCATAGCTACTGAAGTGTCTTATAGCTAATGCCCTTCGAAGACTTGGTTTTAATCCACTGAAGAACCGATCAACATTACTTTCAGGTTGGATGATAAAGCCAGATGCAAACCTTGCAAGCCTTGTAAAATTTGATTTGTATATACCAACAAATTCATCATCCTTTTGCTTAAGCTCAAGGAACTCCTTTTCCATCATTTTTCGAAGAATATGAGGGAAGTACTTATTGAAAAACAAGTTCTTGAACTCATCCCATTCCATGGATTCAATTTCATCTTGGGGCCTTGTATTTTTAACTAAAGTCCACCACTGATCTCCTTCAACTTCTAACCGGTAAACAACTAAAATGACTTTTTCATGCTATGAACATAGAAGTATAGAAAATATCTTTTCAATGGTACTAATCCACTGTTCAAAAACAAGTGGATAAAATGACCCACTAAAAGAAGGTGGACGTTGCCTCATGAAGGACTAAATAAAATATTGTTCATTTCTCTACTCATTTGGAAGTCCAGAATGATTCATAGCTTGTGTAATTATATCGATAATATTTTTCACTCCATATCCCATAACATTGGCTTGTTCAGTAGTACAATCATTTCATTGTCTATTACATTGATCAACACGGTTCCTTCGGGTTCCATCCATCCTCTAAAACCTAAAAAGAATAGCGTGAGAGGCAAAAATCATGATAGGAAAGAAACATAATAAAGGGGGATTACCTTCAATATATAACATATTAGGTTTAATTATAAGATAATTACCTTAATTTTATGACTATAACCTATACTTATACTTAACCTTAGAGACACCCCTAGACATACAATAGAAATATCTCTAGGTATTTCACTAAAGTTTTCGCATCCTAGTTTCCCAAGGTTAACTAAACCTTCCTCTGATACTAACTGTAGAGACCCAAGATTGATGTACATGGACATTACATTACTTTTACGGAATACTTAATACATAACAAAAAAATGACACCCAATGACCGTTATAGTTTAGTGTCTTTGGAAACTTGGAACATAATCTTCTAATCATGGTGAAAGATCTTCAACATCTCCCATAAAGATCCTACACTTTTGTTTTTTTACCTAAAAATTTTATTTATATCCTAGGAAAAAGAAAACATATAAAGGTTGAGCGCAAATGCTCAGTAAGGTTAAAAATGGAGAAAATAAAACAAACCATATACATTTGAACATATAAACATGAACATAAAGTTTAAACATCAAGATCTTGAGTTGTGAAATAAATTTTGGAGTAGGTAAGGCATAGATCATAAAGGAAAATTAATCATGATAAAATAACATGGGAATAAAACATGTAATTTTGGTAACCATTAAGCACATGATATGATTTCCATAGTAGCCAAGGCATTGTTTCCAAGACCATCATAGTGGACAATGTCCCTTATTGAATCGAGTTCACTTCTCATTCTAGTCCTGTATCACTGAACTAGATTAACTTTCCATTCCCACCATGTCTATCTCATGAGATATAAATATTTACCCAATGAATTTGAGGGAAATATAGGTCCCACCCATTTCATAATTAAATCATTCTTACGTGTTCCACAATATAAACATAAATCATTCATCATAACCCAAAGAATAAAATGGGTTTCAAAAACATCATCCCATCATAACATAATCCATATAAAACAAATGAATATCATTTCATCATAAGAAAAGTGAAATCATTTAAATCATAAAGACATTATACTTGAAACATAAACATATTAAATAATTTCACCTTATATTGAAAATAGTTTTGACAAAACATTTGAAATGAATTCTTGAGGAAAATATCCTTTCTTTTTCAAAATCATTCTCTTTTCTCAAAATTACATGCAATTTTAAAAGAAAAGTAATTTTTTTGAAAATAATCTTGAAATTTTGTAGATTAATCTTCATGAATAAAAGGCTTTATGAAATTGTAAAAATTCCTTCATTCCGTATAAATTAAAAAAAACATTCTCCTCGTACTTTTACCGGAAAAGTCAAAAAGTTCCTCCTATGGTAAACAAAAGAAAGATTCTTCCCATTACACAATGTAAAATTCAAAGAGGGGAAAACCTGACTTTAAACATATATGGAAGAATATTAAACACTTTATTAATTTTTTTATGGAAATGGATGAAAAATATAACCCCAGTAAATACTTATGTATAAGCAATCTCAGATAAAAATGAGATTGAAAAATTATCCCTTACCTTAGGTCAAATTTCTTTAGTACGTGTCCAAAACTTTTGTATAGTGGGTTTAAACATATTATTAACTTGTAATATAACCATAATAATATTTATGATATCATATATGATTCACTTATGACTTTATATTACCTGTTCTTTTGTCAATTCTATGTTAAAGCAGCGTTTTGGGTAAAATTGATTCATTTATCGTACGTATTTGGGCTTGTTGTTTTTGATATTATTATTACTTATATCATGATTTAATTACTTCCAGAATGTAAAACGTGATTTATATATCATATATATTCAGTATATATATATATAATAGATATATAAATGAAATGAAACACACCGTTCATGGAGACAGTATGCCGTACGTATGGATGAACACTGTTTTCCTTTACTTATTGACTTGAATGGAAGTAAGTAGATGACATATACACACACACATAAATCCAGTAGCATTATTATGTCATATATATTATTATTATTCATTATATATACTTTATAATTATTCTTGAATGGTTAACATGGAGAATGAATCTCATCGCGTCGTGGAGACGGTAATCTGTACGTACACACAAGCGGTGATATCATTCCCATAATTATTGAATGGAATTGGAGTGGATGATATAATATATCAGAATTAGTATGATGTTATAATAACCATATATAGTTATTATTTACACCATTATACCCATCCAAGTAAGGTGGTGGTGGAAAAATAGATTACACCACGGTGTGACGATGGTATTCCGTACGTACGCATGCGCAGTGATTTCGTTTTCTGTAGGATGGATAGAAGGTGAAATGGGGTTGTTTCATATTTATAATAAGATATAAGTATATAATTTATACTTATTTTATTACTTTATAATGAAACAACTAAATAATAGGAAGTATAAGAATAAATAAACTTGAAATAATTAGTAGAAGAGATTACCTCTTCTTCGACGTGCCTTCTCTTAACCTCCTCTTAGGGAACTAAAGTTGGTCTTTGAAGAATTCCAAGACCTATAATAGGTTTCTATGGAAGTGGATAAGTGAAATGGGTAGGGTTTGGATGAGATTTAAGGCTCAAATTTTTGTGAAGAGGAGACGGGGAGGTGCCCTTTTATAAGGGAGGAGAGGGGCACCTTTGGAAACCTCAAAAATATTAATTTAATATAAATTCAAACCCCACTTAAAAACTTCCGAAATGACTCAAATAAGAATCTTAGATGAGATAGGGTTGTAATCTCATCAACCAATAAAATTTAGACATGTTGGAAGTTTATTTTAAACCTTATCAACTTGATTTATCCTTATTTAATCTATTTAATATGTTTTGTGGTAATAATATTCTAAATTTTAAATTGTTATAAATAATTACTTCTGTGTTGTGAATTATACATAATTTTATAATTTATGAAATTTTAGACCATATAAAATTCAATTTATAATTTTTAAATATTTTTTTGATTTTTAAACAATTTTATAACATGTTATTTTTATAAAACAACAATAGTGTCGATTTTGACACTATTCATTTATTTGAATTTAAATAAATTCCACACAGAGGATATATTTGAACCAAAATTTTTAATAGAATAATAACATGTAATATTCATCTAGAATTTTTTTGGATAACATTAATTACTTCATATAATATTTATTTTAGTATTTTTAAAACCATTTATTTGATATTTCAATCAATAAAATAATTTCTATATCACTATTGTGTCATCACTAATGATAATTATTTAATCCCTAAATATTATAAATAAATTATAATGATATAGATACTTTTATTATATTTCTTGAGACTATTAATGTTTGAAGTTTTAGGAATTTTATCACTAAATTAAAATTATTATACTTATAAGATATAAGAGAGTGTCATGTTGTCACTTTCTTTGGTTTTAATAATAATTATATAATTTTCATGGTCAAAAGTCCATTAAATGAATCTAATCCAACCCTTAGGTGATATGGGTAGATTTTTATTCAACCAATAGAATTTTGGAAGGTGTTAGGGTAATTTTATAATCTTATTTTAACCCGTAATTACCCAATTTACCTTTAAGTGTAGCAAATAAATATTACTATAGTTACTATTCATAATATCAAAAAAATAAAAGTAGCCTCTTAACATAATATGGACCCACTGAATCCATATATGGAATCCATTTTTCAAAGTTCAAAACACAGAAGTTTTAGTAATTAATTTAAAATTAATACACCTGTTGAGAAAACGGGTTTTAAAAGTTAAAACATTGCAAAAGATTGAAATGTTTTTGCCTATGAATTCAATGTAAAATTAATAATAATTAATTAAATTATATTAAATGATAAAAATATATTCTATTTATAATTTAAAACCATTCAGTATTATAATTTAACCATATAAATTATCTCGATGAAAAAAGTTGTTTTTAATTAAAACTTAGCGTATTTTTACTATTCATCAAAATATGAAGGTTATCAGAATAATCTCAAAAATTTATCTAAAGTAAATTTTTATATCCTAATTCCTAGGAAGAAGTTTTATTTTTCAAATTGAACTTATAAACATGTCAAAAACTAGATTTAATGTGGGTGCACCATCAAAAGGCAGTAAAACTGTATTTTTTGAAAAATACTTATTTTACCTAAAAAATTTATTTTGTTCTCATACCATATTCTATAATATGTGTAAGATGAATTATGATTTCATAAAATTCAAAATGTATTTACTACTATTCATAACGGCTAGTTCATAATAATATTATAACAATATATCATTGTTTAGTAAAACTCAGTATTGCGTACAACACACGCTATCGAGGAAGGTTTCTCTTGCATGCAACACAAGCCAAGAACAGTGTTTCCGTATACTAAAAGCTAATACGGTGTTTCATATAGTGAAATATAATCTTGGTGTAGTGTACAACACAATACATAAAAGAAATTAAAAATAATCTTTATCATAAAATTTAAGGGTGTTACATTGAACCTCAGGGAGGCTTCCTACATACCATGCCTTGACAAGGATCAAAGTCCACATAGTGCAGGTGAATGGGGTAAACTGACGTGAAGATGGTCGGGTCCAATGGGGTTTTAGCTTGAACCTTAGAGAGGATTCCTATGTACCCTACCTTGGCAAGATCAAAGTCCATGTAGTTTAGGAAGGGGTGTGGGACTTACACTCTAGGCAGCCAAAAGAGGATGTCATGGTCGATGATTACTCTAAGCCCACATGAGTCATGCTTGGTGTGAGAAACAAGAGGCAGTAGAGACCTGATTATCACGTCGAGAATGGTGCGTCTGTGGGAAGTGGAGTGGGGCTTACACATATTTAGAGACCCAAAGAGGAAACAGGGGCTTATGCGTGGTCCATGGCCTGGGGGGATGGAGATTGGGACTTACTCTAGGGTGGAGGCCCAAGTAGTGACAAATCCCAAAGGGAGAGGGATTCAGTACCGAGGAAGAGAGGAGGAGAAGCGGTGCTACCTCCTGCAAGAAAATCTAGGGGCTTACACTAAGGTGGTTTCCCTTTCCCCGTGGACAAACGTTGCTCTGATAAAGAGGATCTCATTACACGTGAAGAATGATCTCACTCCCATGGAGACTAGAGGGCATAGAGAATGTCCGAGATAGAGAACCCCACATGTAATGAATGGGGAGAGTCCACAATTTAATATCATGTGCTGAGGACAATGGTGCTTGGTAGTTTAACATCCTATAGCTCAGACGAGGTGGGTTCACTCCGCACCCTTAGGACTTACATAACTGATACCTCCCACCCCTTGGGGAAGGGAAGGCTTCTGCAATGTTTTTGTGAGGGGGTGTTATGGAGTGATCATTGGAGGGGTCCACATTAGTGTGGCTATGTGGAGAAGCAATATCTATTAGCGTGCCAATGTGAAGAAGTATGAGGTGAAGTAACACAATGGGAAGAACCACCCAAGGTACTTTGAAATTGCTTCGTGAAAACTTAAAGAGCCGAACAGAAAGAGAGTGCATGATGCAGGTGTAGTGCGCATGAGAGGGGCTCAGACATGGTTCGTTGAGGGGCAGAAAAATCACGGAGTGTGCGAAAGTGAATAGGTTGGGCACAATATGGATGGTCCGTGCATAAGATGGAAGGGTTGCGCGCAAGGGAGTAGGGATGTGCGTTAGATGGTAGGGTTGCAGACAAGAGGGTAGGATTGCACGCATGATGGAAAGGCTACATGAAAGAGTGTAGGGATGAACACAAGAAGTAGGGTTGCGTGCAAGTTGGAAGGGTTGTGTGCAAGAGGGTAGGGTTTCATGGAAGTTGGAAGGGTTGCACACAAGATGGAAGGGTTGCGCACAATAAGAAAGGGGATGCACGCAAGAGAGGTCTGATGCAAAGGAAAACTGCGTTGAAATGGGGTCTCCTACATGTAAAAGGGTTTGGGAGAAAGAAAATTAACAAAGATCATGCCCAAGAAGGCCCACCCAAAGAAGTAACCTTGGGGGACCCATCGTGCAAAATCCAATACTTGAAGGCCATGGTGTTTTTCGCACGGTCGCGGAAGAGGTAGTTTTTGCATAGCAGAGCATCGTTTCATCTTCACTTTCAGCGTCCCTATAGGTGGGGTGGGGGGGGGGGTATGTTTCATTTTATAACCAAAGTCTTTGGGGAAGCGCACAAAGGGATGCAACACACAAACTTGTGGTGGACATCAGATTGGCCGCACAAAGGGGCGATGCGTTCAACCACGTGCTCGACAGTGCAATGGGTGCACAGACAGGGCGCTATGTGGAATCTCTCCCTTGATAGAACATTCGAAGCACAAAGGGGCGCTGCACGCAAAGGGGAACTTGACACCGCATGGTGCATGAAAACAGGAGCGGCACGGAAGCTCGCCCTTGACGTCGTATTGGGCGCACAATATTTTTCATGCCAGGGGCCGCTTGTGCACACCCACTGAATCTTGCATGCAGCTACCTCCTGGGTCCCGAAATCTTCTCTTCCCCTCCCGAGTTCCTTTATTTTCTCATTATCCTCCCGATGTTGGCATTCTCAGAATTCCAGCGTCAACAACAACAATGAAGAAACTTGAATCAATTCTCACATATTATAATAAATTCAACAAGAAAAGTGGTTGAAAAAGAGGAAAAATTATAACATTCCTCAAAGAAACTTGCACACAACACCATAAGAAACACAAGGGTTATCCCCCAAAGAAATATCATGAAAAATATATAGAAAGGATTAGGAATATTATCATCATAGATAAAAAACCTAAAAATTTCGTGAAATAAAACTACCAAGATCAACAAAAAAATAAACGGAAGGATTACTCACCCAGAGAAACGTAACACATCCATAATGATGATCAATCTCTGAAGGTACAATCCTGAAGGAGAGGAGATCCAAAAAATTAACTAGTAAATCTCCTAGTTCTTGATAGAGAATTCAATATCCAAATGAAAAATAAATCATTCATTCTATGAATAAAAACATACAACCCATGAATTTTATATGATGTGAATTATGGTTTCAATACCTGAAATCCATGAAATACATATATTCATAAAAATTCATCACCTCATATTAAAATTCTGATTTTTTCGATTTCATGATGTGAACATGATTCATGGTGTGTAAACCATTCATTCCTTGAACTAATTCATGACTTATACCCAAAAACCAATACACTACATGTAAACCTTGAAAATTTATAGCATGTAGTAAACAATATAGATTAGGAAATAAAAAAACAAAATTTCTATGGCATTCTTCAAACTTGGGGACAATCCTGTAAATCCTTTTACACATTTATAACCAAACTCCATTAACTCAAAAAAACACACATCCCCAAAAAAATGTTATTTTCTATAGTAAATGTTATCCATCATCTAGAATCCCAAAACGAACCCAAATGAGAAGGGAAACAAAAGGAGAGATATGAGAGATACCTAAAAGAAGATAATAGGATTTTAAAATCACATTGATCATTCCAATTCATCTGTGGTAATATCAGAAGCTTGACTATGATCCAATATCTTATTTTGAGGTATATTATATTGATAATTGGGCCATTCATTTTAATAATTCTCCATATCCGTACATTTGAATTATTAAATAGTATAAATTTATTTCTTTCCCTTTCAATCACAATTATGCCCGCCTTTCTCCCCACACTTGTAGTGGAATACCATTCCCTTCAATCAAGTACCAATGTGTTTATTTCCACAATTATCACGTGTGAGAAATCCTTCTTTCCCTTCTTCCCATTATCTGTTTTTTCTCTGTTATCCTCTTTTCCTCTTACTTCCATTAAAATCCATAATACATAGAGTATTATTTCTCTTACTTTATTACACATGATACTATTTCCACATATGATGATAATGTTTGGCAGACTAGTTCACTTTGAATGATTGTCTTAAAACCATAAAAGAAACTATCATTCTTACTCTTTTGGATTATGTGAATTGAGACAGTTTCCTTTCATTACATTAGGTTCCATTTCTAAACAATTTCATACACTATATTAGAACATAAAATTATGAAACATAATGCAAATTCCCAAAACTAGGGAAATCCTTAACATTAATTGTAAAATTTATGCATAGAAAATCTCATAATAATAAACATGGTTTCTTTGTTGATATCTTTATTTCCAACTATTTAATAATGGTTTATAAATAAATTATGATTTATCCTAAGCATATCCCCTGGGAGTTTCAAACCAGGTGTGTAGTATGGCCCATTATCATGCAAGAGGTGATGATCAATTCAATTCTAATTCCCCCTTTTTAGATTTATTACGTTTAGGTACATCTATTCTAGAACCACTTCCCCTTGTAGTATCTAGATAAGGATGTATTTGTTAAAAAACACATAATCTATTCCTTAAAAAAACATTATGATATTATTATATACATATTCTCGATGTTTATCACAGGTTTATGTTCCCTATCCCATGCTTTCCAAAATATAGTTACCAAGGTTTCTACTAAACTTTCTCAGATACCAACTACAAAACCCCAAACCCAGTAGCCTAGAAGTGGTTTCTATTTTATTACATTGGCATAATATATAAGTAATCAAATCCTGAAGGACCAAATAGTTTATGAGTCTCGGTAAACTAGATAAATACTTGAAATACACATAAAATTTCAAAACATAAAATAAAAATCATTTTCTTTTATAACTCTATTATTTACCCTTACCATATCCCTTCATATCAATCATAAAATACTTCCATATATCCTTGGGAAAATAAAATATAATAAAGAGGTGATCTCAGGTTCTCATTAGGGGTATATGTACAAAACAATATCTGAATAAATAAGGAATAATCAATATGAAAAGGTAAATAACTAAAAAAATTCAATTTGTTAAATAACTTTAGAATAATATGGTATGAATAAATGATGCTAAAATAATTCCATATAAATAATCAAATGATCTTGAAAACTTAACCATGGATAATCTAACTAATAGAATAATTACATGGAATATCAATAACTAAATTCATAATGTTGGAATGTATAATACTGGACATATAAAACATATAGTAAAGGTCTTGTGCCAATATATCTAAATAAATGGGTAAGGCTTGATCCAAAACCCAATCTATTTTCTCTAATGAGACCTATCGATGTATCAAGGGGCTATAACGAGCTCCACCCATCACTTACTAAGTCCAATGATTTAATCATATGAAAGGGGTGAAACATAATAAACATAAACATAAATATTAAAAAACAAACATAACTTTTTTTAATACTTACCCCAATTAAGAAACTTAATCATAAAACATCTAGTTTAAAATGGTGAATGATAATAAAATTGTACATCCTCAGTCAAACTGATTATAAACCACCAGGAAAAATAATAAGGATGGAATCCATATAACACATAATTGATGGATAATAATTAAAATATATTGTTTATTTCATTGATGAATAGAAATAATATTAAAATATCCTTAATTTTTTTATTTTTTTAAAAAAAACATGGGTTTTGATGAAAAAGGATTTCTAACTGAATAGAAAAATAAAGTAATATTTTATTAAAAAAATTGTCAATTATTTTAAGTACCAAAGAGTGAAACAATGGTAATATTACATGAAATATTTCATTAATAACCATATTTAAATAAGATATATTTATTTTAATATAGAAATATCAAATAATTCCCCCAATGGAGATGTAAACATAAACCATTTCGAATAATGATAAGATTGTGAAATAAACATTTACCACTTTGGTAACTTCAGAATCATAAGAACCATAAAATAAATTACATAAAATAAAACTTTTAATTCCATAAATATAAATATATTCATGAATTAAAATATAAAAGGTTTATTATATACATAATAAAAAGGTATTAGTGGTGAATATGGCATATATCCCATGAAAGTAAAAGTGAGACGAGAAACCCTTACCTCAGGTTTGACTTCCTTTGAATGTGTCTGAACATTCTATATAATAAATATATTTTTATTATAAATATATTATAGAACCATAATAATATATCTCATACCATATTTTATTTACTTATAGTCTTTTATCACCAATTTATTATCAATTTTTTGTAAAAATCATTTTTTCAAGTGATAATTACTTGGTTTTTCATGTATGTTTTAGTTCGGTAATTTTGTTCCTTTTAATTTTATCATGGTCAAATAATAAATTTAATTTTAATAATTATATAAATATAATATATATACATTATATCTATATTTAGAGTAATCTATAAATTTTAGAGATATAAAATTGATTACACCATTCATGGAGATCGTAGGTCCTACGTACGCATGAACCTTGTTTCCATTTTTGGATGGATAGAATGAAAGGAAAATAAACATTTTTCCAACCTTTAAAAATAATTATTATGTTATATATATCATTTATATTAAAAAAATACATACTTATCACCATCCATGTAAAAATAAAATGAAAATCATTTCACATCGCTGCGTAGAGGCGGTCATCCACACATACACATAAGTGACAATATTATTTTCAGATGGATTGGAAGGTATGAATTTATATGTAATATTAAGTTTATATTATTATGATTACATCATAAATATCACACATATTCATTAAATTTTTTCCTTAGCAACTTCCATGTAAATCATAAGGGAAAAACAAAATCACATTACTTCACGAGGCTGTAGTCCGTCGTACACACAAGGGGCATTATCGTATCCCTCAAGGAATGTAAATTAAGAAAGTATATGTGATATTATAATTAAATAATTATAAAAATATCATAAATATTATATAAATATGTTAAATTCTTAATTAAATATTTTTTTGAAAGGTGGTGATGAAAAAAGAATGACATCTGTTCGTAAGGCGGTACTCCGATGTACACACAAATGATTATTTAATAACTCATTTAATGGAAGAGTAGAAGGATTTAGGTTATTAAATTAAGATAATAAAATATGAGTATATTTAATATCCTGATTTTATTATATCATGATGGTACAATAATAATTTAAGGAGGTTGAGAAGAAATAATATAAAATGCTCAGTTAGGGATATTACCTCTTCTTCAGAAAACTTTTTTTGGGTTTTCACCCAAAGTCTTATTAGGATGGTTTTATGAAAAAATTAAGGATTATATGATTATATCAGTGAATTAAAAATTTTATTTGGGTAATTTTTGTTAGAACCAATGGGTTTTGGTAGTATGAAAGAGGAGAGAAGATGGGGTGACGTTTTATAATTGAGGTGAGTGGCACACTTATAATTTTTGAAAAGAAAACGGTGTACCAATGTTTTTCAAAAACCCAAAGGATAAAAAAAGGTCAATTATCAAAAATATAAGAGATAAGGTTTCAATATTTCCATAAAATTGGTGTTTTAAAAATTTTGAGTCATTTTTAACCCTTATATTTTTAGTTTAACTCCCCCACTAAACCCATTTTTACCTTAACCATGATTTTTTTACTATATTACTATTATTTATGGTAAAAAATTAAGTTAAAATTATTAGTAATATAAATTATAATAATTCAAAATATTGAATCCAATTTTAAAAATTCAACTCATAGAATTTTTAGAATTCGATTTAAAATTATACTCGCAAACGCGA
Source organism: Viscum album (assembly GCA_963277665.1). Classification (NCBI taxonomy): domain Eukaryota; kingdom Viridiplantae; phylum Streptophyta; class Magnoliopsida; order Santalales; family Viscaceae; genus Viscum; species Viscum album. The sequence continues at coordinate 592,099,810 of OY728159.1, read as the reverse complement.
TGAAAAAATGAGTTTTCGAAGAGAAAATTATCATAAGTATAGAATGTTTTAATATAAAAAATTCAACATGAAATTTATTAAAATGACATAAATTATTTAAATTGTAATATAATAGATCTAATTTTACTTTAAAACCTGTTTAAAAAATATTTAAACTTTTTAAATAAATTAAATGATAGGGTATATTTTAGTAAAAATTAGTTTTTTTACTATTCATCGAAAAATAAAACATTTTGGAAAAATCTCAAAAATTCACCCTTATATAATTTTTATATTATTTGTTAAAAAAATTTACCTTTTAAAATATATTTTTTAAAATTTTAAAAAATTCATTATAAAATATGAGCGCAAAGCGTGACAAAACTACCTTTTAGTAAAATATAATTTTTTCAGAAAACATTTATTTTCCTTTCAAATGATTCTTATTTTATTTATAATAAATAGATAACCATTGAATTTTTATACATGCGTAAACCATATTTTTTTATAATTTATTAAGTTCTATTCATATATTCCAACATAATGGCTAGGTTAAAATGCTGATGTTTAAATAATAATATTTTAATAGAATATCATATTTTATTTAAACCTGGTGTTACATGCATAAAAAGCTATCAAAGAGATTGAACTTATCTAAAAATAAATATATCATAAGGAATTGAAATAATATATTCTCTTATAATCTTGGTTTTTTGTTTCATCCATGCTATCAGACACGATGTTCCTATTTTAAAATTCTTAGGGTGTTATAGTTCTTCAATGTGATATTTGATTCCTATAAATATTTATTAGACTTGTATTATCACAATTTATAGGGACTTATCAGAATTGATATCCATAGTTTAGTAATGTATGTTTCATCCACATTATCTATTTATACTAACTTCTTGCAACTATTTACTCATCTTTAGTAGTGGATACTTCCATAGAGTTTTGTTTCATACTACACCAAGATACTAGAGACTTTCCAAAAAAGTGGAATGTTCTAGAAGTGATTTTTATTTATAAATTACAATCACAAAAATCTGCATCTAAATAACTAACCAAATAAAATTATTATTATTTGGAGTAAAATAATCATAAGTTGTTTGTATTATTGAGGCATTTGAAAATTATTTTCACATCTAGTAGATGTGACTCTTTTGGGTTTACTTGAAAATGAGAACAAATACACACACTAATGATTATATTAGGAAATATAAGAAGTTAAGTATCATAAACTTCCAATCAAACCTATATAAGTGGTTTGATCAACCAATTTCTTAGTTTCATCAAGATCTAACTTACAGCTAGTTCTCATGGGAGTATCACTACCTTTATTACTATCTATTCTAAAATGTTTTAAAATATATTTTGTATTATTTATTTGATTTAAAATAATTCTTTTTTTATTTTGAAAAGTTGAAATCTAATAAATAATTTATTTTCTCCTATAAAAAACATTTCAAATTCAAATTTAATTATTTTTTGAAAATTCAGTACACAAAGAATTTATTGAAGATCCAAAAATAATATCATCAACATAAGTTTTTACTATTAAAATATAATTTTAAATTTATTTAATGAATAAAATAGGTTCAACTATACCTTTAGTAAAACCCTTGGAAATTATTAAAGATCTGAAATTATTGTACCTAACTCTAAGACATTAATTTAAACCATATAAATAATTTGTTAATTTAAAAAATGATTTTGAAAGTGAGGGTTTTGAAATCTTGTGGGTTTTACACAAAAATATCCTAAAAAATATAACTATTTAAGAATACACTCTTGAAATCCATTTCATATAATTTGAATTCCAAAAGTGATGCATAATCAAGAAACATCACGATGGATTCAAGTCTAGATACTGGTGCAATTGTTTCCTCAAAATCAATACATTCTTCTTGACTACATCCTTATTCAAACAATATTTCATTATTTATTACTATTGTTCCTAACTCATTAACCTTATTTCTAAACACCCATTTAGTTCAAAGAGTTAGTTAGTCTTTGGGTCTTCCAACTAGTTCTTAAACTCTATTTCATTCAAGATTATTTAGTTCTTCTTGTATATCCCTTACCTAGAATTTATCATTAATTTCATCATTTATGTTCTTAGGTTCAAGCTGTGATAATAAATCTTGATGTTTTACATGATTTCTTAGAGAATATCTAGTATGAGTTCCATTATCTAGTTCACATAATAAATCATATAAGGGATGATATCTATGCATCCTAAAATCTATAGGAATAGAAGTGTTTGACACCTCATTCTCATTTATAGTTTTGGGTTTACGATGTTCATCATAAATTGATGAGTTCTTTACAGGTGATCAGGTAGAATTATCACCAGGTTTGGAATTTTAGTCCACTCTATAAAGGTCATATTCAAGATTTTATAAAGAGATATAAGGCTCATATGGATCTATTTCATCAACTTTGACATGTATAGATTCTTCCACAATCAAAGTACTTTTATTAAACATCTGATAATATTTATTGGTTATAGAATATCAAAGGAAAATTAATTCATCACTCTTAGAAGAATTTTTTTCAAAATTATCTTTTGTATTGAGTGTGAATACTTTACAACTAAAAACTCTAAAGTAATTAACCTTTGGTTTTAATTCATAAGGGGTCCAATTTAAGAAAGTTCTAATTAAAAATTTATTAATTATATAAAAATATATGTTCATATATTCTACCCAAATATAAATAGGTAAATCATACTCATTGAGAATGGTAAAGGAAATTTCTTGAAGGGTACTATTTATTCTCTCTACTTCACCATTCTTCTATGTGGTCCTAGGTATAGAAAATTTGTGATAATATCAATGTTATGAGAAAAATTATTTTAAATTCATGTTTTTCAAACTCACATTCATTATCACTTCTTAAAGTTTTAATTATAAGTCCATTATGATTTTTTACAGATATATAATATTTGTAAAATAGTAAATATATTAACTTTTATGATCTAGGAAAATAAACCATGTATATTTTAATTAATCAACTACTATAACATAAGAATACTATTTTACTTCGATACTATAAACTTTAGAGGGTCCAAAAAATTCCATATGAACCAACTCTAAATGTGGATAAGTTGAAACTTATTTCTTTGATTTGTAATATATTTTAGGTTTCTTTCTCTTTTTTTAGGGATTGCAGACTTTCTTTGTTGGGAATTATAGATTAGGTATATCCTTAATGAAACCTTTCCTAGTTATATTTATAAGAGAGTGAATATTTCAATGGACTAGTGACTTATGAAAGATCCAAGATTCTTTGTGAAATGCACTTAACCAAGATTTTTTTGAAAATAATGAATTAAAATTTATATCATTAAAAATTTCATTTCTCAAAGTAGTAAAAACTAAATCATGATTGCAATTAAAAAAAGTACAAGAAATATTTTCAAATTTAACAAGAAAACCATCATTACAAAATTGTGAAATTCTAAGAATATTATATTAAAATATATCTACAGATAATATATTATAAATTAAAACTATAGTATAGTTTCCAATTTTTCCAAGTTCAATTATCTTCCGTTTGGCATTGTCATCAAACGTGTCATGTTCACCACCTACTTTAATCATGTTTTTAAAGCCTATGTAGTCTCCAGTCATGTGTCTGGAGCATCCACTATCTAGGTACCATATTTGTTTACTAGAACCCTTTAAGAAGGTTTTCTATAAAATATATTTAAACCAAATATGATTTTGGAACCCTTATTTTCTTGGTTATAGAGATGTTAGTAATAAGAGCTTTTAGAATCCACAATTGTTTAATTGTTTTCCTATAAGCATAGCTTAAACTTTAAGAAATAATGATCATGTTTGGTATAGAATAAAAAAAACTATTAACATATCTAGTATATCTAGATCTTGGAATAAATTTATTTTTAATAATTATTCTATGTCCAGGTTAATATCTGTTTACAGTGGTATACATAAGAGTTTTATGTTTACCAAGAATTTGAGTAAGAGTTATTATTCCATTGGTAAATCTTTCCAAATCCTTTTTTAAATTTTATTAGATAATTTTAGCTAATTTTTCTCTTCAATTATTTTAGTTTTTTAACCCTTCTCTATTATAATATTGGTTTTAGAGTGGGTAGACATAGCATGATGCATATTTTATCTTTTTTATTTATATTTAATTCATTAAATGTGTATTCCAACATATTAAAATATTCAAATAATTCATCACTAGAAATATGATTAGAATCATTTTTAGTTTCAAAATTATTTTAAATTTTTGTAGAATATTCTGGAAAATCATTTAACACATCAGATGTACTTTTCCTAAAATACATATTAGCTTTATCACTTCATTTTCCTCTACTTGAGTCTAATTCACTTGAACTATCCTATGAGGAAATACATGTGTCTTCCGTGGCCTTTTTATATCTATTTTATTTTTCCTAATATTTTTTCTTATAATTCAACTTTGGATAGACTAATTTGATGTATCATTTTATTTTACAACCATAAAAAATTATTTCCTTTATAGAATCATCCTTTTTACAATATTTTATCCAATTTATTTTTTCATACTTACCTCTGTAATTGGGTTTCTTGAAGAAATTATTCATTTTATAGAAATTATTGAAACATAAATCCTGATGTGTCATTCCCTCATCACTTTCATTAGGTGAATCTTCATTACTTGATATTTCAGCTTTCAAATTTTCTTTTTTGTTTTGAGTCGATAGTTTTAAAAGCTACATGAATTCTTTTAGGTTCATTAAATTCCTCTTTTTTTAATTACAGTTATTCTTCATACATCAATATCTTTTAAATTAGTTCCTTTATTTGAAGTGTACTAATGTCACAATATTCTTTTATAGATACCGATATTCATCTCTTTTTTTCTAGTAAACACCTAAGAATTCACATGACTTGGTCCTTGTAAGTAATTTTATTTCTTAGTGAATGCATCATGTTAAATATATCAATGAACATTATATACATGTTAGATAAAGATTCATCAAGATTTATATTAAAAGTATCATATTTAATAGTGTAATTGTTTAAATACATTTATTTGAAATTAGATTTTCCTTCATGATAAATATAAATATTATCTAAAATTAAAAAATCAGAAACATAAGAAGATATTCTACTAAATAAATATTTTCCTAAATCAAAAATAAAAAAAATTCATAGCTCTATAATTAAAATCATATGCATCTTTAGTTTAATAACTCTATACAGCTCTAACATCTTGAGGTTTTTCATATTTATATTTAATTACCTCCTAGACATCAAAGATGATGGTTTCTATGTGTTTTTTCATCCTAATATTCCATTGAGAATAATTATTTCCATTAAAATAAGGAGGAAAATTAGTGTAAGTTACTTCTTTTACATTTTTATCCATAAAGAATTAAATTTATAAATGATAGAAATTTAAGATCTTTAAATAGAACTAAATCATAGATAAAAAGATGTTTGAAAATACTCTAATACCAAATATTGGTCGGAGTGAGTAACTCAAGAGGGAGTGGGTGGGGAATTCAATTCCCAATAAAATTTATCTTTAAAAGAAATTTTAAAACTAAATCCTCAATTTAATAAAACACCCAATTAATTAAAATAGTAGAAATATATAAATTTTATCTTTCAAATAATTTATCATAAGAAAGATTAAGGATCAGTTAAAATATATTTTAAATACATTAAATTTTGAAATTAAGTTACTTAATCAAACACTTTATACAAAAAAATTAAGAATAATTATCAAATTAATTTTTTTTACCATTTATAAAAAATAAATCAATTTGAAAATTAAAACAACAAAACTAGAAAAACACACAATAAAATTTAAACAAGAGGTTTAGTGTCAAGCTGAGACTTAATCCCCTCAATTTGGACATCACTAGATTCTAAGTAGTTTATTAATGAATAAAATAATCTAAAACCTGGATCGGGTTTTATAAACAGTAGTACATGTGACTATCCAGGCATAAAGCCTCTTACATATTTGTACATGGGATGAAAAGAGATACTACGTCACACATGAACACTTCCAAATTTATTCATGGGAATAAAAATAATATATTTGAAATAATATTGAGTATTATTTAGTTTAAAATAGGATACTATGTTTTTAAATATAAATTGATTAATATAAAACACAACTCAAAAGAATATTTAAAATGGAAAGAGCACAAGATAACAAGAGAGGAAATGAAATTTAGCTTGATCCGAGTAGCTTTGATTATCTGGAGTCCTTGAATTTTTCTTTGTATGGATATTGGAAAAGTTTCTTAGAAAATTATGGAAATAATATCACTGTAAAGTCTTATTTATAGTATAGACACTTGTGTAAATGATCCTATATTATTCTCTGAGTAAGAGAAAAATGCTTTCAGTACATCACTTATTATTTTTACACACATTTTGAATATTTATATTAAAGATATATTTATTTTAAATAGCCATTTGAGAGAAATAATTCTTTATTAAATGAACTAAATATCAATTCAATGCTTCAAAAAATAGTCGTTAGAGATTTAAAATGATCTATAAGAATAATATAGTCAGTTGGTTATGTAGATGAATATAGATTTACATTGCTGATTAGTACATAGATATTTTACATAGGCAGTACACATATTAGATTCATTCACATAGTTGATTTCTACATAAGATATCACATTGATGTAGGCGATTATCACATAGAAAATTCTATAAAGTAGCTAAATTATCATGTAGGCTATGACAACCCTGCTTTTATTACAACTTAAACATGATTTATTACATAAACTTCACTTGATAAAACAAAGAAGATCGAGAGGTTTAGTGTCTTTGGGGCTTAGGATCATTACATAAAAACTTTAAACTTGAAATACAACATCTTTATTGAAAACTTCCTTTACATGACCACTACATTCCTTCGTACTTAGCATTGCATGGGATAACCTGAGGACATGCATAAGAAAAGGGTGAGCTATAAAGCCCAGTAAGGGAGTACACAATGAATAACATGAGGAGTAAAATACATGTTAGGCAATAGGAATATCAATAGAGCATAAGATAAACATGAACATAAAGGCATGATAAAGCATGATAATCATAACATGGAAATGTGGCAACAACACTTAACATTGAATTAGCATGAGCCAAGGCTCATTGCACATGGAGCATGAGTAAACCCTCATTGCACTTGAAGCACGAGTAAACCCTCGTTGAATTTGAATTAGCATGAGTCAACACTCATTGCACATGACGTATCATGATACTATACTTTACCCAATGCATTGGAGCGCTATAAAGGGCGCACCCTTCTTAAACATTTCATTTCATGCATAAGTGTGCCACATGGATCATAAAACATGGATTCATAAAACATAATCATTTCTTCCACGATAAAGGAATGTGGAATTCATACATGAAACTTTATAATCAATATGTAAATGTGCATAAAGTTTAATACCCTTGATGGAGAAATGGGAATGGTATTCACTACACAAAGACATTGGCATAGAAAATCGGTGCGATTTTGGCAGCGTAACGACGTGACATAAGAATTCATAAAAAAGGTTGATGAGAGAGAAAGGGGTTCCTCATCATATTTACATGTAATGGACAGTAAGGAGATCATATATATACATGTCCCAACAATAGAAATGGAATTTAGATTCATGATACAAAAGTATTGCTTGAATGTAAAAGAAGAGAGAGAAGTTCCTTTCGGAATTTCGGCATAGTAACGGGTGTACATGGGAGGCATTTAATGAGAGAGAAAGGGTTCTACCATCATTCAAACAATAAGAGGGCAGTATGTGGGAGGTGAGAAACCATACCCCAACATTCATAATTGAAATTAAAAGGGCAATACAACTTAAAGAAAATTGATAAAATTGAGAAAGGAAGAAAAAAACCCTTACTTTGAAGTGTGCTTCCAAAGGCTAGAGAGAGGCTTGTGAGAGGCTTCTTGGGAGCTTGGGGAACCTTGAGAGGATTCTAGAGAGAGTAGGGCAGAGGTTGGACGAACTTTAAGGGCTTTGAGTGAGGAGGAAGTGGGATCTTGGGTGGGTTTATATAGGAAAGGTGAGAGAATTCTTTATTATTTAGGTTTGGGACCCCTTATATTAAAATAATCCAAACCACAAACCATCCCATGGTATTTGCCCATGGTTTCTGGAAAAGGAAAGAGGAAAACAATATTTTACAAGTCCAAGGTCCGAACTTATTAAAAAAATTAGGGTTTCTTATGTGGAGGTGAGTCACACTCCCATGGAAATTAATTTAAAAAGGCAAAGTGTTGAATAAGTCTTGAGGGCTTCATTAATGCTTTAAAAAGTAAGTCAAACAAACCCAAAACCTCATTATTTTAATTATAAAACACATATTGACCGAACATAAGGATTATGGTATTTTATTACATCACCATTGGGTCATTATGATGTCATAAAACACATTATATATTTAAATGGTATTTAATTTTTACCCAAAAATTTGACTGTCTCAGAAAATTATGAAAAATTCACCGTTGGATAATTTCGACGTCCTGATTCCAAAAATAATAATTATTTTATCTAAATAATTTTCTAAATATGTGAATTTTCACTTTTAAAATAAAAACTGACATTTATAAAAAAATTCACGGGTTTTGACAGAAATGGCTTTCAAACCTTAATAAAATTTTTAATTGCATTCATAAAATTATAAGATCATTTATACTTAATAAAAAATTAATTTAATATTAATAATAAAATGTTATTTAATTCAAAAATCCTTTAATTTAATAAAATATAATTCTTAATTAAATAATAACTAAAAACACCATTTGTACTTTAAAAACTAATTACAATGTATCAAAAATGACTAGAAATTATATTCATTATTATATACAAAAATAATGTACATGAATATGGTGCTACTTATTTGTTACATAACCCCTTAAAATAGCCGCATAAGACCTAAGGGTAAGGTGTGCGATGGTGACAGACTCTTGGGGCGGCTCAGATAACATCGCTCGAGTGGTAATTTCAATCAACTTCCACTTTTCCCGTAGACGATCACGTTCAAACTTGACTTGATGAAGCTCAGCTTGGGCTTGGTCAAGGGCAAAGCCCAAAGACGCCACCTCTTTTCCGAGCTCCGACAAATGGGCTTCATAAGGGGCAATTCTACTGGATGAGGCAATCGCTTCCTTTGTCTGATTAGAAAATTGGTTCGTTAAAGCCTTATATTTAAACTACCCAGATGATCACTGTTCAACGGCTATAAAAGTAACGGTCACAAATCTTAACGTAAAACTAAAGAAGTTGACATCTTATAAAAACATTTTTTCATAAAGAAACATTTAACTGGATCAAGAGGGATTTTCCATTAATGAAACTTTGGGTCGTTACAACATTCTCCCCTTAAGAAATTTCGCCCTCGAAATTTTCCTTTTCCCACTCTAAAACAAATGTGGGTAACTTAGATTCATCATATCCTCCGACTCCCAAGTTGCTTCTTCAAACTTGTGGTTTCTCCACAATACCTTGACGAGGGGCATTGTCTTATTTCGTAGAAATTTTTCTCTACGATCTAAGATCTTCACTGTTTGCTCCTCATAAGAAAGGTCATCTTCCAGTTGTATCACCTCGGAAGAGAGTACATGTGAAGGGTCCGGTATGTACTTCCTTAAGAGTGATACATGAAAGACATCATGCACCTTGGACATAGTAGGTGGAAGTTCTAGTCGATAGGCCATAACCCCAACACGATCAAGAATCTCGAAGGGGCCGATGTACCTTGGACTTAACTACCCTTTCTTTCCAAACCTCATGACCTTCTTCCACGGAGATATGCGTAAAAACACCATGTCTCCGACTTTAAACTCAAGGTCTCGTCGACGATTATCTGCATAACTCTTCTGTCGACTTTGGGCTGCCTTGATATGCTGTTGAATGGTTTTCACCTTCTCCACCATTTCTTCGACCATTTCTGGTCCAAGCAGCTTACGTTCACCGACCTCATCCCAACATGCTGGTGTTCTACACCTTTTCCCATACAGGGCTTCATATGGTGCCATTTGGATGCTCGAGTGGAAACTATTATTATAATAGAACTCAACCAGAGGAAGATTTTGATCCCATCCTCCTTTAAAGTACATTGAGCACGCTCTCAACATATCCTCAAGTGTTTGGATAGTCCGCTCGGATTGGCCATCAGTTTGAGGATGATAGGCCGTACTGAAGTTTAGTTAAGTATTCAGAGCATGTTGAAGACTCTTCCAAAACTTAGAGGTGAATCTTGGATCTCGATCAGACACAATAGATAGTGGTACTCCATGCAACCATACCACTTCCCTGATATATATCCGTGCCAATTGATCCAAAGAGAAATCCTCTCGAATAGCAATGAAGTGTGCAGTCTTTGTAAGATGATCCACAACAACCCATATTGCATTTTTGCCTTTGGATGTCCTTGGAAGTCCGGTGACAAAGTCCATGGTGATGTCCTCCCATTTCCATTTTGGTATGGGCAATGGTTGAATCATCCCCTTAGACTTCTGCCTCTCTGCCTTCACTTGTTGACACACCAGGCACTTTGATGTATATTCAGCGATCTCCTTCTTCACATTATCCCACCAAAAGTTTTCTCGGATATCTCGATACATCTTTGTGCTCCCTGGGTGAATAGAGAAATTTGAACTATGTGCATTATCCAAAAGTTCCTTCTTCAGCTCCGAACTTGATGGAACACATAGTCTTTTCCCAAACCGCACAATTCCTTCTTCATTAACATTAAACTCTGAGGATTTTCTCTTTTTGATAGCTTCCACTTTTTCTTGGATTCCTGCATCATCCTTTTGAGCATCCTTTATCCTTTCCAAAAGAGATGGTTGAGCAATCATTTGTGAAAGGATTGATGATGTTACCTTCTTTATGATTCCCACATCCATCTTCATCAAGTCTAAGAAGATTGGATCCTTTTCAATTCTCATCATTGATAGAATAGATGGATCCTTTCTACTTAGGGCATCCGCCACCTTGTTCGCTTTCCCAGGGTGGTAATGTATTGAACAGTCATAATACTTTATGAGCTCTATCCATCTCCTCTGGCGCATATTAAGCTCTTTCTGTGTGAATATATATTTAAGACTCTTGTGGTCAGTATATATCTCACATTTCTCTCCATAGAGATAATGCCGCCAGATTTTCAAGGCAAAGATCACCGCCGCCAACTCCAGATCATGCGTTGGATAATTTCGCTCATGGATTTTCAACTACCTTGAGGCATATGATATCACTTTATCATTATGCATCAGAACACATCCTAAGCCCTTCTTCGAAGCATCACTGAATACCACAAAAAGCTCCCCACTTGTGGGTAAAGTGAGAACGGGTGCAGTGATAAGCCTCCTTTTCATCTCCTTGAAGCTTTCTTCGCATTCATCACTCCAAGCAAACTTTACTCCCTTTTGAGTTAGCTTGGTAAGAGGGTAGGACAATCATGAGAAATTTCTCACAAATCGTCGATAATATCCAGCTAACCCTAAGAAGCTACGGATATCAGTTACCGATATTGGCCTCGGCCATCCCTCAATTGCATCTGTTTTGGAGGGGTCCACAGATATCCCATTGCTTGTGATGATATGGCCCAAGAATGATACCTCCTTCAACCAGAACTCACACTTGATGTACTTAGCATAGAGATTCTCCTTGCACAAAGTCTCCAGTACAGTTCTTAAATGCTCCTCATGGTCCTCCTTGGTTTTGGAGTATATTAGAATATCATCTATAAAGACTACCAAAAATTTGTCTAGGTAATCTCTAAAGACTCTATTCATCAAGTCCATGAATATTGGTGGAGCATTGGTGAGTCCTAAAGGCATTACTATGAATTCATAGTGCCCGTACCTTGTACGAAAAGCAGTGTTGGAGATATCTTCCTTCTTCACCCTTACTTGATAATATCCCGAACGCAAGTCCACCTTGGAGGAGAATTGTGCTCCACGCAGCTGATCAAACAAGTCATCGATTCTTGGGAGAGGATACTTGTTCTTTATCATGATTTTGTTAAGTTCACGATAATCGATGCAAAGCCGCATTGACCGATCCTTCTTCTTGACGAAGAGGACTGGTGCACCCCATGGTGATGCACTTGGGCGTATAAACCCTTTATCCAGATTCTCCTGTAGTGGTTTCTTCAACTCTTCAAGCTCAAAAACAACCATTCTATATGGAGTCTTAGATATTGGTAGCGCCCCAGGTATAAGTTCAATTGAGAACTCAACATCTCTTCTTGGAGGAAGACCAGGAAGTTCCTCGGGAAATACTTCAGCAAATTCCCTCACAATAGGCATTTCTTCAAGGGTGGTTTCTTCCTTGGACTCAATCATCTGAGACAGATATGCGTGCTCATAAGGCAGTAATATCCATGCTTGAGATGATGGAGCTAAAGGAGATTCATCTTCCTCCTGACACTTGTAAAGAATCGGGGGTCAATTCTCCATATGGAGTGTGATTTCCCTCTCCCGACAATTTATGTTGGCTCTATATAAGGAAAGCCAATCCATGCCAAGAATTGCATCAAATTCCACCAAAGGGAGTATGACGAGGTTCGCTAGGAAATTCAATACACATATTATAACAGGGGAGGACTTATACTCATGGGATGCAATGATTGCCCCATTTTCCGTACTCACCGACATCTTTACTTCCATGATTTGTGGTGGTGCAGGGATTGTTCTACTAAACTTTTGAGATATAAAAGAATGCTTAGAACCTGAATCAGAAAGTACGTTCGCTATTCTTGAATGAATAACTAGCGTACCTGTCACCACTTCGTTGTCGGGGTTCACTTCGACAGAAGTGATGGCAAAATTTCTTCCTTACTGTCTTGGAGGTTGCTGGTTGCCTCCGATAACCCTTGGATTAGGGCACTGATTTGCAAAATGACCCGGTTATTTGCATTTGTAGCATTGAACAACGCGTTGAGGTTCGAATGGAGCGTTCCTCTCCTCTGTCGCAGCCGTGGGTCCTTCTTGCTGGTAGTTAACACCTAGGTGCCCTTCTCTTCCACACTTGAAGCATTTTCTTGTCCCCCTAAGGCAATTTCCAGGGTGCTTCTTTCCACACTTTTGGCAAGTGGGGTGCTGGAATTTCTTAGCGCCATTGGATTTATCCATCAGACCACCAACATTGAATTCCACCTTACGCTTCTTGTCCCCATGATACCCCTGTGATTATCCGATCTCCATTTCAACCTTGAGGGCACATCGGACAATTTCCTCATAGCTGTCGAAGTCACGGATCGCTAATGCTTTCCACAAGCTAGGCTTCATCCCACCAAAGAAGCGGTCAACCTTGCATTCGGGGGTAACGACAAAGACGGAAGTGTATCGTGCAAGCCTTGTGAAGTTTGCCTCGTACGATCCCACAGATTCTTCATCTTTCTGCTTGAGGGAAAGGAAGTCCCTTTCCATCTTAAGACGGAGGGTGCGCGGAAAATATTTATCGAAAAACATCTTCCGGAATTCCTTCCATTCCAAAGCCTCGATCTCCTCCTCAGGCTTCTTATTTTTGATCAACTTCCACCATTGATCAGCTTCACCCTCCATACGATAAGCCGCCAGGAGAACCTTCTCTTTTTCAGAGCATTGGAGGATGGAGAATATCTTTTCAATGGAGTTGATCCATTGTTCAGCGATCGTGGGATCGGATGATCCACTAAAAGTAGGAGGCCTTTGTCTCATGAAGCTTTCAATAGCGACTTGTTCTTTCTTAGGGGGGGTTGAACGTTCCTCTTGACCAGTGCCTCTATTCAAAACTTGAGTTAGCTGAGAGAGAAGCGTGACAAAGTTCGTGATTCCTGCTCCCATTGGATTGGGCATCTCATAAGTACAATCATCACACTGATCTTCACAACGGTTGTTAGCCCGAGTTCTCCTATTACCGGCCATTGGCTGGAATAAAAGAAAGTTAGGGGTAACACATAAACGGTAATCCAAAGAAAAAAGTTGATGACTTATAAATAAACTTTAATCTCTTTAACTCATGAGTCTATAGGATTCAATCCAGGCTTTTCATGATCTTCCTTCTAACATATATTCTTAGGGGAATTTTTCCCTTAATAAGGGTTCATACTAAGATTGTGAATTCATCAAAACATATCCCCCAGGAGTGTCGTAACCAAGAGTGCAGCAAGGCCCGTTGTCGTGCACCAGTTCCCGTTCGAGTCTAGCTCAAAGCGGTGTTTTCGGGTTTTACCCCTAGGATACATCTGTGCCAGAGCCGCCTCTACCTGCTCGTATCCAGACAGGGATGTATTTGTTTGATAAACCACTTACTTAGTATTTACCAAAACTTAGGGATGTTTTTATTATGCTTAGTCTTGTATCTAAGGCTTTACTAGGGTTTCCTAATCCCAAAAATAACTAAACCTATCCTCTGATACCAACTATGACAACCCTACTTTTATTACAACTTAAACATGATTTATTACATAAACTTCACTTGATACAACAAAGAAGATCGAGAGGTTTAGTTTCTTTGGGGCTTAGGATCATTACATAAAAACTTTAAACTTGAAATACAACATCTTTATTGAAAACTTCCTTTACATGACCACTACATTCCTTCGTACTTAGCATTGCATGGGATAACCTGAGGACATGCATAAGAAAAGGGTGAGCTATAAAGCCCAGTAAGGGAGTACACAATGAATAACATGAGGAGTAAAATACATGTTAGGAAATAGGCATATCAATAGAGCATAAGAGAAACATGAACATAAAGGCATGATAAAGCATGATAATCATAACATGGAAATGTGGCAACAACACTTAACATTGAATTAGCATGAGCCAAGGCTCATTGCACATGGAGCATGAGTAAAACCTCATTGCAATTGAAGTACGAGTAAACCCTCGTTGTAATTGAATTATCATGAGTCAACACTCATTTCACATGACGTATCATGATACTATACTTTACCCAATGCATTGGAGCGCTATAAAGGGCGCACCCTTCTTAAACATTTCATTTCATGCATAAGTGTGCCACATGGATCATAAAACTTGGATTCATAAAACATAATAATTTCTTCCACGATAAAGGAATGTGGAATTCATACATGAAAATTTATAATCAATATGTAAATGTGCATAAAGGTGAATACCCTTGATGGAGAAATGGGCATGGTATTCACTACACAAAGACATTGGCTTAGAAAATCGGTGCGATTTCGGCAGCGTAACGGCGTGACATAAGAATTCATAAAAAAGGTTGATGAGAGAGAAATGGGTTCCTCATCATATTTACATGTAATGGACAGTAAGGAGATCATATATATACATGTCCCAACAATATAAATGGAATTTAGATTCATGATACAAAAGTATTGCTTGAATGTAAAAGAAGAGAGAGAAGTTCCTTTCGGAATTTCGGCATAGTAACGGGTGTACATGGGAGGCATTTAATGAGAGAGAAAGAGTTCTCCCATCATTCAAAAAATAATAGGGCAGTATTTGGGAGGTGAGAAACCATACCCCAACATTCATAATTGAAATTAAAAGTGCAATACAACTTAAAGAAAATTGACAAAATTGAGAAAGGAAGAAAAAAACCCTTACTTGGAAGTGTGCTTCCAAAGGCTAGAGAGAGGCTTGTGAGAGGCTTCTTGGGAGCTTGGGGCACCTTGAGAGGATTATAGAGAGAGTAGGGCAGAGGTTGGATGAACTTAAAGGGCTTTGAGTGAGGAGTAAGTGGGATCTTGGGTGGGTTTATATAGGAAAGGTGAGAGAATTCTTTATTATTTAGGTTTGGGACCCCTTATATTAAAATAATCCAAACCACAAAACGTCCCATGGTATTTGCCCATGGTTTCTGGAAAAGGAAAGAGGAAAAAAATATTTTACAAGGCCAAGGTCCGAACTTATTAAAAAAATTAGGGTTACTTATGTGGAGGTGAGTCACACTCCCGTGGAAATTAATTTAAAAAGGCAAAGTGTTGAATAAGTCTTGGGGGCTCTATTAATGCTTTGAAAAGTAAGACAAAAAAACCCAAAACCTCATTATTTTAATGATAAAACACATATTGGCCGAACATAAGGACTATGGTATTTTATTACATCACCATTGGGTCATTATGATGTCATAAAACACATTATATATTTAAATGGTATTTAATTTTTACCCAAAAATTTGACTGTCTCAGAAAATTATGAAAAATTCACCGTTGGATAATTTCGATGTCCTGATTCCAAAAATAATATTTATTTTATCTAAATAATTTTCTAAATATGTGAATTTTCACTTTTAAAATAAAAACTGACATTTATAAAAAAATTCACGGGTTTTGACAGAAATGGATTTCAAACCTTAATAAAAATTTTAATTGCATTCATAAAATTATAAGATCATTTATACTTAATAAAAAATTAATTTAATATTAATAATAAAATATTATTTAATTCAAAAATCCTTTAATTTAATAAAATATAATTCTTAATTAAATAATAACTAAAAACACCATTTGTACTTTAAAAACTAATTACAATGTATCAAAAATGACTAGAAATTATATTCATTATTATATACAAAAATAATGTACATGAACATGGTGCTACTTATTTGTTACATAAACCTTTAAAATAGCCGCATAAGACATAAGGGTAAGGTGTGCGATGGTGACAGACTCTTGGGGTGGCTCGGATAACATCGCTCGAGTTGTAATTTCAATCAACTTCCACTTTTCCCGTAGACGATCACGTTCGAGCTTGACTTGATGAAGCTCATATTGGTCTTGGTCAAGGGAAAAGCCCAACTACGCCACCTCTTTTCTGATCTCCAACAAATGGGCTTCATAAGGGGCAATTCTACTGGATGATGCCATCGCTTCCTTTGTCTGAGTAGAAAATTGGTTCGTTAAAGCCTTATATTTAAACTACCCAGATGATCACTATTCAACGACTATAAAAGTAACGGTCACAAATCTTAACCTAAAACTAAAGAAGTTGACATCTTATAAAAACATTTTTTCATAAAGAAACATTTAACTGGATCAAGAAGGATTTTCCATTAATGAAACTTTGGGTCGTTACATAGGCATTTTCCACGTAGCTGATTTTCTAAAGGCATAGATCTATAACTTAACATGGTTAGATCATTCCTTCATGTGGTTGACTATTTCTTCATGTGGTCACTAAAAATATAGACACTATAGATATATTAATTTATTTAAATTTATACATACGTTGACATGGTAACTTGATTTCCACATGCAGTAGGTAATTCCCTTCATGCAGTAAAGTGATTCTTAATGCATGATAATCTAAATATTCAATTCATGGTTAGTTTATGACTTATATTTTTTTTCATTTGACTCATGATAAGTATTTTGTTCATGTGGTAAGGTGAAGTATAACATTAGTTAAGGTGACATGGTAACTTAGCATTCACATGGTAAAGTGTCATGTTAATCTTAAGACTTATCATTTTTTTCAATTTTTTATAATAAACAGTTTTATAAAATTAAACATAAAAATAATTAATAACAATATAAACATGATTTATGATCATTAAAATAAATATGTGTTGGTATAATCTAACATAATTCATACTAGGTTTACTAAGAAAAAATTCATTAAAATCATTAGGGTTTTCTATAAAATTTGTGATATCTAATTGGGTTACTTTAAATTTAGTCACCCTGTTTTCCTTTTAATCACCTCAGATACCAACTATATTAACATGGTATTTAGAAACCTAAATCTAGTAGTTATATTATATTATTGTTACATAATACAAGAATTCATGAAGGATTCCACAACTTAGTATTCTTAGAAGAATAGATATATACAAAATTGTTGCATTATACCTGAGAACATAAAATAAAACATAAAAAGTCAATGAGAACATTATTATCCCTTCTATTTGATCCTTGGAAATTTAATATAGTTATATTATAGGTTTCCCAGGGGAAGAAAAAATAAGGGTGATCTCATGTGGCGACCTGACCCCATATAGCCCAGAGCTTGTGTATTTTACTATTACATTAGCATGATTAAATGAATAAAATACCAAAAGACCTAAGAGTTTATTATTATTGGTAAAACAGATACAAAAATGAGTCTTTTATTACAAATGAATACACTAATTACAATATAATTTGAGGATAACTCTAATCTATCTAGTAAATCCTTTCATATATTACATAGCATGCTTCTTGGATTCTTGGGGAAAGAAACATAATAAGGGTGATCTCAAATGGTCAGTAAGGAAAAAATATAGCATAAGAAATAATGAATCAATGAGAGTAATAATTATGGCATGGTAAATAACTAAACACACAAGACATATATCAATAAACTGAGAAGGAAGTGCATAAAAAATATGGAAAGGTAATAACTAGAAACACATGTCCTTAAAATAACTAGATAGGGGAAAATAAATATGGAAAGGTAAGAAACTGGAACACATTCCATTTAATCAATAAACTAAAATGAAATTTATCCATAGATACATCGATACAAAATCTCATGGATGAATAATAACTGAAACTAAATGAGGGAAATGTTTAATTATTCGATGTCATGTCTAAGGCATATGAAAACCTATACTATCAAGACCTTTCAGAAGATAGTTTAAAACCATAGATATAAACCCATTTAATTTGCACAACTAGTTTGACACATGAGAACCTTTCAATGCATCGAGGAGATATATAATGTTTGGGACCCTCCCATATTTTCCTTTCCAAAGAATTACTCACATCAAATAATAAAAATAAATAACATGCCTTATCAAATATCCATATTGAATAAACAATACATATCTATGAATAATTCATCAGTGGAGGATAACTAACAATAAGGGTTGTTGATGTTCGTAAATGGAAATACCACTTAAAGATCATTAAAACATTCTTGAGGAAAATAATCATTAAGCATTCCAAAGCATCCCATACCTCTATGAAACACGTGAATCTTAATTTACTAATAATTAATAACATTAAATGAAACATATAATATCATGATAGTAATTATATTCCTGATATAAAATGTTAAAGGGAGGTATATACACCAAATAAAAGTGAATTGGTTCATAATAACAAATAAGTCTCAATAGAATGTAAATTGAGAAGAAATGCCTTAAATATGAATATAAATAACCATAAATAATAATAATAAAATGAAACAATTAAAAATTAACCCTTTAAAAATGAAAAGGAAGTTATAATAAATAATGGTGGGTCAATCAATACAATCTATATGATGTAGAAAGAATATTCTTTTTTTCACGGTAAAAATGTTAAAAAATGCCTCGTTCGGAAAGGAAAAAGATGGTTTAGTTGAAAAAAATTTATAAAATTTATAAAAACATTTTTTATTTTTTTATAAAACAAGATTTTTAGAAGAAAACAGGTTCTTTGACTAAAGAGAAAAATGAAGCTGAATTTTCTTAAAAACACATTTTATAAAACATCTTGAGTAAGTACCAAAGAGTGAAAAAATAGTACTAATACATGAAAAGTATCATGAATAACCATAGGATATGAAAATTAAAGGTTTTATTAAACAATGATAAAATAATTTCCTCTTATGTAAATTCAAGTGTAAACAATCTCGAACAAATTGAGATTGTGAAGTAAACCCTTGAAAGGGCCATAACATTGATATGAAAATAAATCAATAAATTTATTATGTATTTCAAACGGAAATACACACAAAACATGTTTAAATACAACAATATGTAGTAAAAAGTGGATTGTATTCATAATCATAGAATATTAATGACAACGAGGAAGTAATATAACCCAATGAAATGAAATTGGGTTATGAAGTTCTTTTCCACTTGGTAACTTTTAATCTAAATACCCTTATAATAAATAATTAAAATTGAAACTAAAAAACCATGATGATAAATTAATTAATGGTATGATATATTAAAATGGTTATTATATTCACCATATAAAATAATTAAGGGGTTAACATGACATTTATATCACAGATGTAAAAGGTGAGGAGAAAATCCCTTACCTTGACTCTATCTTGTCTCATGTGTGTTTATATTTTAAATAACTAACTAATGTTAATTATTTAAATGCTTTAAAACTTTTTCATGTTTATAATAACTTTTATTTCACTTATTACCATGTCATATACAACTACTTAAACAACTAAGTTTACATCAGGTGTTTTGAATAAATTCGATTTATGTGTCAAAAAGAACTTTGGTAAGTCAACTAGGGTCAAATGGGTCATTATATAACATATCAATAATAATAATAATCATTAAATTATTATAATATTTATAAATCAATTATACTTTTAAAACCAATAATTAAATATGGTTATGAAAATTAAACAACGTTATAATCATGGAGACAATAGGTTGTACGTACACATGAGTAATGTTCCAATTTTTCAGTGATCATTATGGAAAAAGGTAAGTTACATTATATCTTTCAATAATGATCATTATATCATAAATAATATATTATTTAATCATATTTAGTTATATTTATAATTCTTGTGATGTAAAAGGAATCACATCATGTCAAGGAGGCGCTAGTCCACACATCCACGAACAACGTTATCACTTTTTAAGTTTTTTTAAAAGGTCCCAAGACCAAATGACTAAGGTATTTATTTATATAAAGAAATTACAAAAGTCAAATGTAACACCCTGACCCTTCTAGACCAGAACCAATTCATTACTTATTATATTGGCATGATTATAAGGAATGAAATCCTAAAGTAATGATCAATTTATTAGTCTTGAAGAAACTAGATACATAGATGTAACTCAAATTACATTGGAAAAGGTTACAAAATAAAATACATAAGAAAAACTAAAAACTGCATCCACAAGAATTCAATAAATGATCTCCTCTTCATCACCTGTTGAATTAAACAATGAAAGGGGTGAGCTCAAATGCTCAGTAAGGGTTTAAAATAGCAAAATCATGAATCAATAATAACTAAATTGTTAACAATTTGACATAATCAATATGAAATGGTGAATAAATGAAAAACTCACGCCATTAATAAACTAAGAATGAAACTGCATCTATAGATTTTGTTATTGTGAAAACCTCATGGATAATAATAAATGATAATGAATAAAGAAAATGATTATTAATTAGACATCATGCATCTGGAACATGATACCATAATACTGTAAAAATGATTTAGTTCTGTGGGTAGAAACCCGTCTGATTTTTGGAAACAAACTCGAAGGGTTTGTCACCAACTAATTTGTCTCATGCGACCTGTCGATGCATCGAGGGGATATAGAGGGCCCCAACCACAACTTAAAGTCTGAATAATTATTTATACATAGATTTAATATGAGTTCAATATGTCTTCTCAATATCTGTATAGAGTAGAGAATACAAGTTCATCAATATTTCCATAGTTAAAACATCTTTCCAAATTAACATCGTATGTGAAATGGTATAAAACTTAAGGAAATAGTAATATCCATGCTACAAGAAAATTGATATTTACCAGAATTATAATTTTAAATGAAATATTATCTCAAATGGAAAGTAGATACACCACATAAGAAATATTAGGTGCACAATACTAAGTAAGTCACAATGAAATCGAAATTCCAACAAAGTTACTTACCATATTGTAATCAATTGAATCGTATGACCAAAATTCAGTACTAAATAAATGAATCATAGAATACCATAAATATAAAGATAATTGTGATATTATATATCAAATGGAAGTATACATATACCACATACAAGAAATAAGTGGCAAACAATGGAAATCTCATGAAATTAAAAGTGAGATGAGAAACCCCTTACAAACATTTCAGCATGCTAACGAGTATTCTTAAGAGGGATTAATGAGAGGTAAAGGGGTATCCCATTATTTATTTATCATAAGGGAAGTATGGGTAAGGTGTGAAAACATACCCCATCATTAGGTATCAAAAATAAAATAGTATAATATAGGGGAGATTCTTGAACAAAAGTGAGAGAGAAGAACCCTTACCTTAAGCTCAAAGGGGTTCTTGATTGTTCTTAATGACCTGAATAATACGATTTACCTTCATTAATTAATAATTCCATAACCTCATAAACATTTAATTGAAATGGTATAACCTTATTAACTTTATTAATGTCCTTTTTTATGGCTTTAAGAGATTCAATTTTATTGTTTTGGAAACATTTACTTACTTGGTTTTCATGATTCGTTTACTTGTATTCATGAATGGAAGTACATTTGAAATGTTGTTAAACATCCAGAATCGTAAATATATATTATTAATGAAATTATAGATATATAAATTATCTTATAATTATTCTGGTTATATACCACGAGGATGACTCATTCGAAGAGTTAATGATAAACCCTTGGATTTGGCTTGGTGGTTTTGTGCACAATGAACTTGTTTTGTATTATTATCCCATTTTATGAGTGTGTAAGGTTACTAGAACATTAAACAAGATAAAATAAATATATTATGATATTTTTCAACCATTTATATGGTTTCATGACCAGTATTAAAGATATTAATTCAAATTTAAAACCCGTCTTCCTTGAGTGTGATAAATTAACAAATCTCGGACGGTGTTTGCATTTATTGTATAAAAGGAAGAGAAAAAGAGAGATTAGGATGAAATATTCCATTATAATAATAAAAATCCAGCACATTTATGGTACTGTAATTATCATGGCATTTGGATGAGGTGATATGATAAGAGAGAAGAGAATAATGGAACTTGTAAAAGAAATTGAATGAAAAAGGAAGAGAGGTTCACCTCTTGAGTACTCCTCTTTGAGACACTCTTTAAGGCCTTTGTTTTTCTCCTTTTGATGAGACCTGAAGGTCTTGGACGTGGGGGAGGAGGTTATGGAGCAGTTTGAGTATAATTTTGGCAAGTCTTGAAGCTTGAGTGGTGTGGGAGGAAGAGGGGGCGAGGGATGGTTTATATAGTGGAGGGGAGGAGAGTTTTTTTAATATTATAATCATTAATTTTTTATTTATTCTCAAGACAAGAAATAGTGAGTATTCATTGACTTAGAATAGTAATAAGAGAATTTTAGTTTTATATTTGGGTTCTTATATCACTCATGATTCTAGGAATAGTTAATTTAATTTATAATGTATTTATACGGTAAATTAAGGTATTTTACTATTCACCAAAAAATAATGTATTTCAGAAAAATGAAAAACATTCCCCCTAACCATTTTTCGATGTGTAGAATCCCAAAATGAAGTCCATTTTTCAAAAATAATTTTCTAAATATTATTAATTAAATAATTAATTAAAATCATTATGTAATCGAATAATATAAACACTTAAAATATTGATCTTCATTTTTAAGGTGCCTAAATTTATTTATACATTAATGGGTATGGATACCATTCATAAAATTCATATTACTATTCATGAGGGTAGGTTACTAATCATAAGGGTATGTTACTATTCACCAAAAATTATGTTATTTCTTTTAGACTCTAAATACCATCCTAAACACAACTATATATGTCATATTTTCAAAATTCAAAACACACAAGTGGAAAATTTAAGATAAATGGATAGGCTATGACTATATTCTAAATAAACAAGTGTTGTTTCAAAGAAACTTAGTGATTTTTGAAATATAGGCTATGAATCAAATTTATTTAAGAGAAACATACCATAAAATGTTTGGGGTGCTACATCAAAATCATGGGATCTTGTTACAATCATTTCGATAAAAAGTGATCACTTGAATCGAGGGCTCGTCTGACCAAGTGAGAGTCAAACCAATGACAATGTTATCAAGCCCATCCACAACCATGTTATCATATTGAAATACATGTGTGACTATAAAGCTGAGGCTCATAAGTTTATTCATGAATTCCATCAATTTAGCTATAAGTCTTCATGAGAGATGCAAAACATCATTCCTAATAGCCTGCACCAGAGTGAAAGGGTAATAAAGAAAATGATATATATAAATATATTATATTTCTGGAAAGGTAATTATGTAATTAATATAATATATTTGTTTAGAATGTTACATATTTTTAATTATAACCATCTTTTATACATTTCATGTATAGTGTGAATGAATCACATAGATTTTAGGGGGCGGTAGTCCACACCTCCACAAACGATGTTATCATTTTTACACAAAATGGAAAGCATAAATATATGTGTCATAAAAAAATTTAAAAATATTAAAGGAATAATTAATATCATATATATCATATATAAATATAGTTTCAATCATAATGTACACCATGAGAGGTGATAAAGGGAAAGGGAACCATCATCATTTTTAGGCGGTAGTTCTCCATACACATAAATAATATATTCGTTACCCATTAGATGGAAGGGTGTGTATGTGTAGGTAAAACCTTAACATTAATAATATATTAGTATATTTTGGATACTTATTTTGTTATATAGTCATTGAATAATTATAATTTAAGGATTTTATAAAGGAAATAAAACTAGAGAACTTAAGGAAATATGCTACCTTTTAATTAGGTAACTCATTTTGGTTTGCACCAAAGGGCTTCCTTGGATTACTTTATAAAAAAAGGGAGGATTAATGGATTTAGTTAGGGATTTTTGGGAGTTAATTGGGAATATATTTTCTGATCCTATGTGTCTTTAGAGGTGCGAGGAAGTGGGAGGAAATGATGCCTTTTATAGTGGAGGAGGAGTGGAACTCTTGTAATATTTTGGAAAAAAGGTACCCCACAAATATTTTTAATTTAACATGGATAAATAATGGTCCAAAGTCGTTAAAAGGAAATATTGGGTCGAGATATTTCCATCCAATAGATTTTGGACAAGTTTCTAGTTCATATTAGGCCTTAAGTTTAGGGTTTAGTCCCTTGTTAAGCCTAATTTCAACTTAATCATTGTAATTAATTTTAATTACTTTCAATAATATTTTTCGTAGAAAACTAAGTTGAAATTATTATAAATTACAAATTATTCTGATTCCAATTATGCATTCCATTTTTCCAAATTATAATCACATATATGGAATTAATTAATTTAAATTTAATCATGTAGATAGGATGACAATGTAGGTTTTTAATATAAAAACATTCAAAAGTTTGATAAGTTTTTATATTCAATTTTAAAGAGAAATTGAATCAAATTACCTAATTTTTATTCATAGATAAAAATATTATCTAATCAATATTTAAAATAAATAAAAAAATATAATTTATCTTTATAAATAAATTTTATAAAAAACCAGTTTTGATTTCAAATTCAGTAATTTTCATTATTCATCAAAAAATGAAACTTCACAGAAAAGTGAAAAAAATTCAACCTAACCTCATTTTTATGTTACAGTTTCAAATATTAAGTTTATTTTGACATATAATATTTATTAAAGTTCCAAAAATTTGATTTAAAATAGGTTCTCCCTTAAAAGGAGATAAAAGTGTGTAATATTGGGTTTGTTATTATCTTATACTTATCAAATATATTGGATGAATATAAAAAATATTTCATTGAATATATAATACCTATATTTCATTAATATCATTCAATAATTGAAACTAATTTAATTTATTAAAACAAAACACCTTTGTGAGCATAAAAATAATAATATTTCCTCTATATTCAATTGGCTTATATTTTCATTTCAAATTAATTGGTTACATATTAATTTATTTTATATTTGTGTAAACCATATATTTAAATAAGCTAGTTAATAATATTTATAACCTCTAATTTAAGGGCTAGGTTAAGTATTATTATATTAAATAATAATATTTTAAAAATATACTATTGTTCGGTAAAATTCAGTCTTGCGTTTAACACAATCCATTGAAGAAACTTGTTGTTTCTTGTGACATACACTAACTCAATGTGACATGAATTGAAAGATATAAAATATATATAATTTATTTAAAATAGTAAATATATTATAAATTATTTTATTATTATATTACCTTACACTCTTGGTGTTGTGTGTCATACACTCTATCAAATACAATGTTCCTATTTTAGATTTTTGGGGCCTTACATTCTCCCCATCTTAATTAAATTGTGTCCTCATAATTTAAAGTCAATATTGATAATATATTATTTGAAATTTATTATGTTTAAATCCTACACCATGAAAAGGGTTCATAAGAAATCCTCCATAAAAGATAGGATGAAAAGTAGAAAAGTCACATGGACTAACATATTACTAGGTCTCTAAGTAGCAGAACATTAGTGGAAAGTAGAGATGAATACTTGGAGGAAATTCCTAAATACTTATAGGGAGTGATTGATGTCCTCTATCAAAAATAATTGAGTGATCAATAAAAATTTTATGGCCTCAAATCCATAAATTTTCTATGATTTAGTAGACCATTGGTTCAGCAAAATTAAGGTATTAGGACAACACATTTTTTTGATCATTTTCTGAATGCTAAGTAATTATTTTAATGCCTAAGAATATAAAGAAATATAATTATTGATAAATTTAAATTTAATAAGAACAAATTAATATTTTTATTCTTCGATCAAATTATAATTCATCCAAAATTTAATTTTAAATCACTAAAATATATTTCCAAATGATCTTATGCCCCATAAAAGTGTGATAAGTCTAATTATTTGTCTCTAACTATTCTCTAAAGTCAACATGATCAATAAATTATTATTTAAACCTAAAAAGTAATAATACTAGTTAATCATTAATATTTATTGATCAAATTGTTTAACTCAAAAAATGTTATATTTACCAAGAGATTTCATAGGTTAGTGATTGGTATGAAACCCTTATGATCCTTCGGTCATGGGTTAAAGACCCACAACCTCATCAGATTGGATTGGTCGTCACCTGACTTATAGGTTGTCCTTTTCTAAAACTATATTAATTTAATTTACAAAATAAACATGAAGAAAATCCTTGAAACAAGTTAAATATATAAATAACCTTTTAACTAAGGTTTTCAACACAACCTCAATACATAAATACTTCATCCATTTTTTTCCATATAACTCAACCTTATTCTAGAGTTTATCTACAAGAAGAAAAAATTGACTCAGATAATGTCCAAGTTCCCCACATTTTCGGAAAAGAAATATAAAGGATTACTTAGTATGAGTTTGATTTAATTCCATTAAACTCTTCATTTAACCTCAGTAATTATTTTCATTATGTCCTTCTGATCGCTTTGTCGAGCACGTCAAATTAGAAGTATATTTTTAACTAGAATTTCTGCAGTATAGTAGCAACACTAGGCCTTCTATCAGTGGATCCTTAGATCATTAATTCCATAATTTGGTTCTAATTATGAAAGTAAAAAATGGAAATGTAGTTTTATAATACTTGGGTTTTATGATTAAATAATAGAAATTGAATGTATATTACTACTTAGAGAAACTGGTTGGAGAAATTGTGATCAATCCGGGTAAGTGTCCCTTGATGCTCAATCTGTCATCACTCTCAAGGGAAAGGGAAGGATAATTGGTTACTTGATTTTATAAATACTTAAAATAGTAATGTTATGTGAATTATTACTAGGTTACCACCTAGGATTTTATTGATCAACGATATTGATTATAAGCAACCGCTCAAAATCAACAAAATGAATCGATGTAAAAATAGAACTCAATCAAGGCACCAAATCAATAAAGTGACGAGATGACCAGATTTGTGTCATTGATAAAAATATTCCACAAGACAAGAACATGCATATTTATAGGTTCAAGATCCTTTATTTTATCAACCAACGCAATCCATCTGTGCACTCATGAAAGGGAGGTGTGAGAAAAGAGGCAACCATGCTCAAATCATCACAAGATCCAAGTTATGCATAGAAGCATGTGGATTCTTGTTCCTTTGATTTGTATTTGATCATACCAGAATAAACACAAATCTAGAAGGAAGGAATGAAGAAAAATTTACTACAAACCTGGAAATCAATTACCTTATGAAGATTACAAGTGTGGAGCTCAGGATAGAAACAAAGGACGCTCCCCAAATTGATCACTAATAGGTTTAGAAGTACATGAGGGAGAAGAGAAATAAAATGGGTGAATAGAGATCTCAAATTATACTAACCTTCACCTTTGGTCGTGAAACAAGATAAAATGAGGGGGATGAGTGATTTTATCGACAAAAACATCACACTTCCCATAAAATAGGTCAAGTGCCAAAGGGACTAGGTCACTATTTAGGACATAATTTTCAATCCTTATTTATTTGGATGGTTGACTAACCAAAAACACGTTCAATTGTCATGAAATTCGGTGGAGAGGTGAGCCTTAGAAATATCTGTCCAATGGAGGTATAATAATCCAAATTGAATCTCCGAGGCCCGAGTTATGACCCAAATACAGAAGGGTGGTCCAATCTAGCCCACCCAACATTTCTTCACATTGTGGGCCTATTTTGGGACTCCAAATGGACGGATTGAGATTCATGATCTTCTAGAGAAATATAGACCAGATTTTTTTTCACTCATACACCCATTTTATCCCAATTTTGAAGCATAGATTATCCACAAAATAATTAATTCTCCACATGCATGCTTGGACTCTCACGCAGTTTGGCCCATTTTGCATGAATTTCATCATGAGCTCTCCAAATCACCTCCTACTACATTGTAAACACCAAAATAAGTAAAATTTCCCTATTAAATAGTGATAAAAATGAATTCATTTATTCAAACATAATGTAAAATTTATTATTACTTTTGGAATATTCTTTACAAAACCAGTTTAAAACAATGGTGTAAGGGTGGATTTGAATAGTGAATCGATATGCGATCACACCCCACACCTAAACATTTACACTCCTGGACAAAGACACATATACAAAAAAAATTATTCATGTATATATTCCCAAAATCATGAAGTTTTAACATTTTAGTATTTTTAAATTCATTAAAGTAATGTGATCAATGCACAAACCGGACCAAGGAGTTATTCCTAGTGAAAATGAAAAAAGATGTCTCATAATTCATATCACAATGAAATTCAAAGTGATTCATGATACCAAATTGAGCAAGGAATTAAAAAGTAAATCATTTCACAAACTCTAGATGTGTGTGTGTGTAAAAACCATTTCATGTTATTCTTTCCACTTTCTATCGAATAAATATAGGTTATTTTAAAATTATTCACCTTAAAATATTTTTCTCCACCGAACCTGCCCTACATCCTTTGCAATCATATTTCAAGACCCACTCACTTAAGAATACCTGGAAGTCAAACCATAAGATCCCGAACTAGATATTCCCATATGTTACACATTTCATCACTGCCCTCATTTATTATTTTTGTTTTTCTTTCAGAAGTTTCATTTGGTGAAAATCTCACACTCATCTCTCAACCCTTGTTTGATATCCTCACGACACTAATTGTAATAGTTTTAACAAGATCAAAGGTTGAGGAGGAGTGTTTTATGACCTACCCAATACACAACCAAATTTTTTTTGGTGGGCATGCAATAGTCAGATATTAGGTACACATGCATAGGTCAATCAGGTACAGTAATTAAACAGATCAGATAAGGAATGGCCGTATGTAAATATCATTTTAAGTTGAAAAATATTAACTTCAATTATATTTACCTTTTAGTAAGTAAGAAATATTCACACTTTGTGGTTTGGTACAAAAATTTTCGGGGATATTACTATCACAGTTTTTCCAATAATTAGTCACACAGGGGGCATCAATCATCTCAAAGGTTTAACATAGATACAACCATTTATATCATTGATAGAAAACCAATTCACTAAAAATCACTCCCAGATGTTAAATTCATACAAATATTATTTTTCACCTTCTTTATGGTATTTTTACTTCCCCCCTCTATGGTCACCAAATCATCAAACTTTGAGATTTTGGATGGGGAAAAACTGAAAATACCATAAAGAAGGAGAAAAAGAGAAGAAAGAAGAAAGACAATGGAAATCCTAATGAACCCAGGAAAGTATCCACCCCACACCTAGAATGTGCAGTGTTATCACTAAAATAATTGATAATGTGTGAATGAAGGATAAAACCTGGTGTGTTTAATTGGTATATTTCATCTAGACGGTGTATTTTCTCGACCATATTCTTTGGAAAATCCTCACAGAAGTGTTTAAGTACCTGCCCATTGACAATATGACTTCATCCACTCTGCTCATGAAAAATCTGGGTAGAGCTTTAGCCTATAATTTTAGATGAGGACCTTCTAACCAATATGGAACTTCTGTTGATGAATTATTATATCATAGATAGCCGTTGTCTTCTCTTTATAGATCTGGGAGTTCTCATATGTATCACATCTAATTTATTCTAACTCTTGAATCTACAGCTTCCTATGCTCACCTGCATCTGAAAGGTTCATATTACATTGTTTAACAACCCAATATGCTTGGTGTTATACCTGCACCGGGAGGTGAAAAGCCTTTCCAAACTCAATTCTATTGGGTGAAAATCTGATTGGGATTTTAAAAGCTGTACGGTACACCCAAAGTGAATAATCCAAGCGCAAAGTCCAATATTTCTTATTGGGTTGTACCATTTTTTCGAAGATTCGTTTAACTTCCCGATTTGAGATTTCTTCTTGTCTGTTAGTTTGGGGGTAATATGCAGTGGATATTTTATAATCAACCCCATACTTATGAAGAAATTTTTTCATGTTGCAATTGCAAAAATGTGAACCCTAATCACTAATGATGAATCTCGGGAAACCAAAACTACTAAAAATATGAGACCTCAAAAAATCAACAACCACACGAGATTCATCGGTCCTGGTGGCATTTGCTTCCACCCATTTAGATACATAGTCAATAACCAATAAGATGTATAAAAATCTAAATGAATTTGGAAAAGGCCCCATGAAGTCAATGCCCCATGCATAAAAAATTTCACAGAATAACATGGGTTGTTGGGGAATTTCATTCCGCTTGAAGATATTCCATGTGAATTGAAAATGACTACATGACTTTAAAAATATATGGGCATCTATATACAATATTGGCCAATAATGTCCTGAGTCATGGGACTTTCAAGCTATATGTTGAGAGCCAAAGTGGCCCCCATAGGCCAAAGTGTGGAAGAAGGTCAAAAAAGAGGTGAACTCATGATCAGGGACACACCCACGAACTACTTGGTCACCACAAATTCTACAAAAATGTGGGTCATCCCAAATGAACCACCGAGAATCATGCTTAAGTATCTGGGATTGTGAAGTTCTGAAATTAGTGGGGACCCTAGATGTTGTTAGAAAATTCACAATGTCTATATACCAGGGGGTAAGGTCTACAATATCACAAAGGTTCTCGTGAGGGCAGAATTCTCCAATGGGGAGGGGTGAGTCAACATGATGGTCCAATAGTTGATAAATCCTACTACTGTGTTCAGCTACAACATTTTCCTATCTCATTTTATCTCTAATCTCAATGTCAAACTCTTGGAGGAGGAGCATCCACCATATGAGGTGGGGCTTAGCTTCGGGTTTCTTTAAGAGGAATCGAAGGGCAGTATGGTCAGAAAACACAATCACTTTTGACCCAAGAAGATATGAACTAAATTTTTCCAAGGAAAACAAAATAGAAAGGAGATTTTTAGTGGTTGTGTATTTTACCTGGGAAGGGTCAAGGGTATGTGAGGCATACACAATGACATGAGGAGCCTTCTCACCCTTTGTGATAAAACTGCCCCAACTGCAAAGTTAAAGGCATCAAACATAAGCTCTAAAGGGAGATCCCACCTTGGTGGTTGGATGGTGGGAGGTGATGTGAGACTTGTTTTTAGTAAATTGAATGAATCCTCACAATTTTTATCAAACACAAACTCAGAATCTTTTTACAATAATCATGAAAATGGATGTGCAATCTTACTAAAGTCTTTAATTAATCAGCGGTAAAAACCAACATGACCCAAGAAAGATCGCACCTCATGAACACATTTTGGATCTGGAAGGGTTGAAATTAATTCAATTTTATATTTATCAACTTGAATTCCCTTATTTGAAATGACATGCCCAAGAAATATCCCTCACTCAACCATAAAATGGCATTTCTTATAATTTAAAATAAGATATTTTTCAATACAGTGGTGGTGGACATAACTTAGGTGTTCCAAACAATCTTCAAAAGAAGAACCATAAACCATGAAATCATCCATAAAGACTTCCATACAACTCTCAAGGTACTCAAAAAAAATACTCAACATACATCACTAAAAAGTACGAGGAGCATTACATAGACCGAATTTCATTCTTATGTATGAAAATGTAGCGAATGGACAAGTAAATGTTGTCTTTTCTTGACCCCCATGGGCTATATGGATTTAGAAATAACCCAAATATTCATCAAGGAAACAATAATGGGACTTAACATCCAATCGTTCTAACATTTTTTCAATGAAAGGTAGAGTAAAGTGCTCCTTCTACGTGGTTTGATTCAGTCAACGGTAGTCAATACAGACTCGCCAACTGTTTTGCGCACATGTTGGAACCAATTCATTCCTTTCATTTGACAAAACCGTTATTCCTATTTTTTTAGGAACAATTTGCATTGGGCTAAAACATTTACTATCAGATATAGGATAAATGATCATCGCAACAAGTGATTTACTGACTTCCAATTTTACCACTTCAAGGATAGTGGGATTCAACCGGCATTGAGATTGTCTTACAGGCTTAACCTCACCATCCAAAAGTATATGATGCATACAAATAGATGGGATAATCCTGGGAATATCATCCAATGTCCATCTTATTTCCTTTTTACACTCTCTCAAAAGGTTGATCAGTGTTGATTCCTGTTGTGGAGAGAGGTTATTGGCAATAATGACAGGAAATTGGTCAATACCCTCAAGATATGCATATTTTAAATTAGAAGGAAGTTGTTTAAGTTCCAGCACCGATGGTTTCTAGTTTGGGGGAGGGGATTTAGGGGGAGTGAGGTCCATTAAACTATCTATCTACTCATGTTTATTTTATAAAGATATAGAATCTGTTGAAATGAGATTTGTAGAATGGTACCTCAGAATTAACACACTCATCGATTAAATCACAAAATTTACACTTTTCAGAACCGACACAATAATCAAAACATGAATCAAAACTCAAATCACCAAAGGGTGAAGAAAAGGAAAATTAATCAGAGTTTGTGTTGATGAGAGAATTGTGTGTGTGTGCATCGTTTGTGAGAACTTCCATCGATAGACAAGAAGAGTGGAGTGATCTTCAATGGGGTGTTTCATAGACTCAAGGATGTTAAAACTTATCTTTTATCCTCAAAACTCCATGGATAGTGTACCGTTGTGAACTTTGATGATCAAATTTACTATTTTGAGGAATGACCTCCCAAGTATGAGAGGGTCATGTCCTTGGGTTCAGGTATCCTCTATCTCTAGGATGTAGAAATCAGTAGGTAAGATGAGATTCTTTACTCTTACAAGGACATCCTCAATCACTCCTATTGGATGAGTAGTACTCCAGTTTGAAAGTTGCATAAAAATTCATATTGGTTGAAGCTCTCGAACCTATATAAAAGTATAAACGGAGTGAGGAATTACATTAATGGAAGCACCTAAATCTATCATAGCATCTAAAAATAATGTCTCCCCTAGGGTACATGGTATTGTGAATGTGCCATGATCCTTGCATTTGGTTGGCATTAATGGTTGAATCAAGGGTGATACATTCCTTCCAAAGTTTACTCTCTCATTCCTCTTCATCCTCCTTTTATGGGTGAAAATCTCTTTAAGAAATTTGGAATAACGAGGAATTTTCTTGACTAAATATAGTAAATGAATATTAACTTGAAATTTTTTAAATGTATCCATTATTTCAATATCGATCTCATTATCACAATTTTTTTTAGATTTAGAGAGTCTTTGGGGAAAAAGAATAGGAATGAATTGTTCATTTGAATCATCAATGATAACTTGATTACCCTTTTTGTCTTGTTTTTCATTACTTGAAATTTTTGATGGTTGGGAAAGAGAGTTTTCAAGAGGGGGACATAGCTGTTGTGAATAATCAGTAGAAGGAGAGACTTATTTACCACTATGAAGTGTAAAAGAACATACATTATCTTTTTCCTTGGTATTGGAATTGGGTTGGGATGGTATTTTTCTCGAACCTTGCATCTTAAGCTCACCTAGGGTGTTTCTCAAATTCCACACTTGAGTTCGTAGGTCTTGAATTGCTGATTGTGTGTTCTGTTGGAACTGGAGGTTCTGGGTTGCCATTTTCTTCACCATATCCTTAAGGGTTGGTTTATATTTGAGAGGAGGAGGATGATTGTTTTGATAAGTTTAAGGATAAGAAGGTTTCATACCTTGGCCTTGTGGATACCAATTCTGATTGAGGTAGCTTGAGTTTTCTCCTTGTCGGTACTAGGGTTGTGCTTTCCACCGATGATTTGGATTTGGCCTGAATAGTTCCTTATTGAAGGGAGGTTCTTGTTGGAATAGATGCCCTAGGAACATGACTGCAAAAGACTCAGGTGAATCTTAAAGTTGTAGGCACTAGTCAGAAAAATGAGTATTGTCAGAACAAATACCACAATGTAATGGAATAGGAGGAGATTGTGAGTTACCTTGTGCTTGAGCTAATTTCCTTATAATGGTATGCATCTCATAAATCTTTTTATATACCTTTTGTTCTAGAGATGAATTAATTACCTAATGAACTCCTCGAGTTGGTGCAATAGCTCATGTGCCAAATTTTTGTGCATTTTGAGCCATGTTGGCTATTAAGTCACGAGCGGCGGAAGGAGTTTTATCAACCAAGGCACCACCAGTTGCTGCATTGATAATTCCAAGATCCATGGTGGTAAGTCCATCATAGAAGTATTGGATTAATAGTTTTTCACTAATCTGGTGGTGGTGGAAGCTTGAGTAGAGTCATTTGAATCTCTCCTAGTATTCATGAAGGGTATCTCCTTGTGATTTCCTAATGCCACAAATTTCTTTCCAAATTGATGTTGTTCGAGAGGCAGGGAAGAAATTATCTAAAAATAGTCTTTTCAATTCATTACATCCCCCAATTGTGGTAGGAAAATAGTATATAGAATCTTTGGCTACACTATCAAGGGAGAAAGGAAAGACCCTTAACTTAATTAGGTCCTCAAACACATTTTGGAGTTTTATAGTGGAGCAGACTATATGAAACTCTTTGAGTTGTTTGTGAGGGTCCTCACCAGGAAGACCATGAAATTTGGGAAGTAGGTGGATGGGGCCTATTCTTAGCTCAAAGTTGACTGCTTCTTTAGGATATTGGATATATGCAGGTTGGTACTCCACATCCGGGGTGGTAAGTTCTTTTACAGTTAGATTATTTGTAGCCATGTTTTCTTGGGTTTGATTAGGTTCAATTTTTGATTGGTTTATGGAAAATTGAAGTTCCAAAAGGGGTTCCTCAGTCTTACTTTATTGACCTTCTCTAGATACCTTGATTTGTGAATAGATTGTCTTTTCAATTTCAGGGTCAAATTCAAGCAGTTTTTATTTTTCTGATCGGTTCTGGAAAATAAGTTTTAAAGTTTGTTTGTTTTTTATTTAATACCGATAAAATCACTTAAGAAGGGTGAAATAAGAATAGAATGTTATAATATATAATTATATAGAGATAGATGGAGAAGAAGAATAAGAGAGAGAGAGAGAGAAAGAACACACAGAAACAACCAAAAATAAAGACAAAAACCAAAAACAAAAACAATAAAATGGTGATGGGGTATTGAAAGGAGTACTGATTAAGAAGTAAAATAAATAAATAAATAGGAAAAAATGATCTTGTCTCCCTGGAAAAGATGCCAAAATTTTATTTCATTGTCGAGTGCGTAAAATTAGATGTTTATTTTTAACTAGAATTTCTGCTATATAGCAGTAACCCTAATTCGTATCTCAACGAAGCCTTATATCATTAATTACAAAATGTAGTTCTGATTATGAAATTGAAAAAGGAAATGGGGTTTTATAAAATTTTGGTTAGATGATTAAAGAACAAAAATTGAAAGTCTATTACTACTTAGAGAAACCGGTTGGAGAAATCGTGATCAACCCAGGTAAGTGTCCCTTAATGCTCAATCTGTCGTCGCTCTAAAGGGAAAGGGAAGGATCATTGATTCCTTGATTTTATACATACTGAAACCAGTAATGGTATGTGAGATCTTAATAGGTTACCGCCTAGGATTTGATCGATCAACGATATTAATTATCGACAACCGCTCAAAATCAACAAAATGAATCGATGTAAAAACGAAACTCAGTCAAGGCATCAAATCAACAACGTGATGAGATGACCAGATTTGTGTCATTGATAAAAATATTCCATAAGAAAAGAACATGAATTTTCATAAGTTCATGCTCCTTTATTTTATCAACCGACACAATCCATTTTTACACTCATGAAAGGGAGGGGTGAGAAAAGTGGAAACCACACTCAAATCATCACAAGATCCGGGATATGCATGGAAGCATGTGGATTCTTGTTCTAATGAATTGTATTTGATCATACTAGAATAAAAAAAAATTAGTAGGTAGGAATGAATAACAATTGAAAAAAAAACCTGGAAATCAATTACCTTATGATGATTACAAGTGTGGATCTCGAGATTACAACAAAGGACACTCCCTAAATTGATCACTAAGAGGTTTAGAAGTACACGAGGAAGAAGAGAAATAAAATGGGTTAAGAGAGCTATCCAATTAAACTAACCTTAAACCTGGTCATGCAACATGATATAATGAGGGGAGGAGTGATTTTATGGACAAAACACCACACTTTCCACAAAATAGGTCAAGTGGCTAAGGGACTAGGCCACTATTCAGGAAATAATTGTTAGTCCTTCTTTATCCGAATGGCTGGCTGACCAAAACACATTCAATTGTCCTGAAATTCGGTGGAGAGGTGCGATTTTGGTGTAGATGTATAATTGAGGTTGAATCAGCCAAATTTAATCTATGAGGCCTGAGTTATGGCCTAAATACCAAAGTGTGGTCCAATCTGGCCTACCATCATTTCTTCATGTTGTGGGACTATTTTGGGACTCCAAATGGATGAATTGGGCTTCATGATATTATAGAGAAATGTATCCCATATTGTGTTGAACTCATATACCCATTTGTATCCCAATTATATGAACATATTATCCATAGTAAAAATAACTATTCACATGCATGCTTGGGCTCTCGTGCAGTTTGGCCCATTTTGCATGAATTCCCTCACGAGCTCTCCAAATCACCTCCTACTACAATGTAAACACCAAAGTAAAATTTCCATATTAAACAGTGATAAACATTAATTAATTGATTCAAACATAAAGTTCAATTTATTATTATTTTTGGAATATTATTTACAAAACTAGTTTAAAACAGCATTGTAAGGGTGGATTTGAATAGTAAATCACTATGCGATCACCTTCTATCTCACACATAAAGCATTTACCTATTCCCTTGAGATAAATTACTAGATGTATCCTTCCACATTTATCGAATTATATAAATACATAATTCTTTTATCTATGATACCCACCACTCGAGCTATTAGAAACCTCCACCCTTCTATTCTTTGGTGAGTTCA
Source organism: Viscum album (assembly GCA_963277665.1). Lineage (NCBI taxonomy): Eukaryota > Viridiplantae > Streptophyta > Magnoliopsida > Santalales > Viscaceae > Viscum > Viscum album. The sequence goes on along the minus strand of OY728159.1, from coordinate 592,062,361 downwards.
TGAGTTCATTTTGTTATATGTTTTTAGTCATATTTCTGGAAAAATGATTATGCATAAAAATGATATCTTTCACCCTATAAATTTCTCATTTGGTTGCTCATTTTCACCACCTTTTACTTCATGTTAAATGTTAACTTGGATCCTTTGAATACTAGCCATTGACTAAAACCAAAAAGCATTGTGTGAATAATAATAGTAATAGAAAAATGTATAATGGTTTATAGGATATATAAATCAAGAAAAATTATCTTAAATATAAAATTACTTAGGTTTAACCTAGGATATCATTTTTCAAAATACATAATAATGGTTTGTAAAGAAAATGTGAATTATCCTAAGAATACCCCCTGGGAGTGTCGAACCAGTTGCAAAGTAAGGCATGTTTTCATGTACCAAGTTACCCTAAGTAAGGCCTGGGACAAATTGTTGGAGTTGTTACCCCTATGAACATTTGTTCCCGAACCACACCCACTTCTAGTATCCATACAAGGATGTATTACTAGAAAAACCCACATAATATCTACTTTACCAAAATTCAAGGGTGTTCTTATACACTTATCCTCAAATTCTACCATAGGGTTATGTTATTGAATCTATGTTTTTTAAGTCTAGTTTCTATGGTTGCAACTTAAATTCCTTTGATACCATTTGTAGTGACCTGACCCTATAAATCCTAGAGTCAGTGTTAGATAATATTACATTGGCATGATTAGATGGAATCAAATATCAAAGGACTGAATAATTTAGTGGTCATGGTAAACCAAATACATAAATGAGCCATGTATTACAAATAAATACACTAATTACTACATAATTTTTTTATTTAAATAAATAAATTTGAGGATAACTATATTCCATCTTGTAAATCCATGCATATATTTCATATTATGCTTGTTGGATTCCTAGGAAAAGAAGCATAAAAAGGGTGAGCTCAGATGCTCAGTAAGGGAAAAATATAGTAGAATAAATAATGAATCAATGAGAGTAATAATTATGGAAAGGTAAATAACAGAACAAACATACCATGTAATCAAAAAACTTAGAAGGAAGTTCATAAATAATATGGAAGGATAATAACTAGAATCACAGGCCATTAAAATAACAAGATAAGAAAAAATAAATATGGAAAGGTAAGAAATTGAAACACATTCCATTTAATCAATGAAATGAAATGAAATATATCCATAGATATTTTGATGAAAAATATCGAGGATGAATAATAACAAAATTTAAATAAGGTTAATTATTAATTATTGGATATCATGTTTGAGGAACATGAAAACACATACTGTCAATACCTTTCATAATATGGTTTAATACCACAGATAGAAACCCATTAAATTTGAAAAAAATAGTTTATCTCATGAGAACATATCGATGTATCTTGGGGATATATAATGTCTGGGCCCCACCCATCATTTATTGTCCAAATAATTCTTAATATTAAATAATCAAAGTAAATAATATGTCTTACAAATTATCCATATTTAATAAATAATACTTACTTATCAATATTTCCTCATTGGATTATAACTAACAACTAGGTTTATTTTTTTGATGAATGGGAATACAACTTAAAGATCATTAAAACATTATTGAGAAAAATAATCATTAAACATTCCAAAGTATCCCATAACACTCTGAAATATTTGAATCTTAATTTCCTATGAAGTAATAACATCAAATAAAATATTTAATATAATGATAGTAATGATATTCATGATATAACATGTTAAATGGCAGTATATACACCAAATAAAAGTGAATTGGAGAATAATAACAAATAAGTCTTAATGGAATGTAAATTGAGATGAAATTCATTACATATAAATCAAATTACAAAAAAATAATAATCATAAAATTAAAAAATTAAAAAGTAAACTTTTAAACATTAAAAGGAATATTTTAAGAAATAATGATGGGTAAATATGTACATGTCGTAAGAGGTAAAAAATATCTCATTTTTCATTGTAAAAAGGATAGAAAATTCCTGGTTCCAAAAGTGACAAGAAGGTTCCTTTAAAAAAAATTGGTAAAAGAAAAAAAAGGTAAAAATTAATTTAATAAATCATTTTTTAAAGGTTAAAAACATTTCTTTAAATTTTTTAACAAAACTTGGTTTTTAGAAGAATATAGGTTTTTCAACTAAAGAGAGAAATTAAGTTGGGTTTTCTTGAAAAGAATCTAAAACATATTGAATAAAAAAGGGTGGAAAATGGTACTAATACATGAAAAGGGTCATGAATAACCATAAAATAATAAAATTAATTTATTTAAGGGACAATTATCAAATAATATATTCTAATGGATCTTCAAGTGTAAGCAATCATGAACAAAATGAGATTGTGAAGTAAACCCTTGAAAAGACCACAATATTGATGTGAAAATTAATAAATTAATAGATTAGGTATTTCATATATAAATACACATAAAAAAGTGTATATAAAATAATATATATTAAAAATGTTTTTATAAACATAATCATAGAATATTAATGACAATGAGGAACTAATATGACCTAATGAAAAGAAATTGGGTTATGAGGTTATTTTGCACATGGAAACTTTTTATTCAATTACCCTTAGATGGAATAATTAAAATTTAAACTTAAAATACCATTAAAATAAATTAATCCATTGTATTATATATTAAAATGGGTATTATATACACCACATAAAATAAGTAAGTGGTGAACATGACATTTGTCTCACAGATGTAAAATGTGAGGTGAAAATCTTTTACCTTGAGCCTGACTTATCTCGTGTATAATTATATTCCTAAATAACAAAATTATTTTAACTATTTAATTTATTTATAACCTTTTTCATGTTTATCATAACTCTTATTCCACTTATTTCCATGTCTTATACAACTACCTAAACAATTAACTTTACACCAAGTGTTTTCACCAAATTCGATATATGTGTCAAAAACAACTTTGGTAGGTCAAATATGGTAAAATGGGTCATTATATAAAATCTAAAAAATAAAAATCATGAAATAATTATCATATTTATACATTAATTATAGTTTTAAAACCAATAATTAAATAGTGTTATGAAAATAAACCAACATTACAATCAGGGAGATGGTATATTGTACGTCAGCATGAGCAACGTTCTAATTTTTCAATGATTGTAATGGAAAGAATGTAAGTAACATTATAACTTTAAATAATGATAATTATATCATAAATACTATTTTATTTAACAATATATAGTTATATTTATAATTCTTTTTATGTAAAATGAATAACATCGTGTTGAGGAGGTGGTAGTCCACACGTCCATGAACGACATTATCACTTTTTATGTGTGTTAAAGGTTAATAAAGAAAATGATATATGTATATATTATATTTATAAAAAGATAAATAGGTAATGAATATAATATATATTCTTTTATGTTACATATGTTTAATTAAAACCATCCTTTATACATTCCATGTATAGTGTGAACGAATCATATCGTTTTGAGGGGGTGGTAGTCTACACTCCCACAAACGATGTCATCGTTTCTATACAAAATGGAATGTATAAAGATATGTGTTGTAAAATAATTACATAATTATAAATGCATAATAAATATCATATATATAATATATAAATATATTTCCCATCATAATTTCCACTATGAGATGTGGTAAATGAAAAATGAATAATCATCGTTTAATGAGGCAGTGGTTCTCTATACACATAAATAGTATATTCGCTACATATTAGAAGAAAGTATGTTTAAGTGAAGATTAATCCATTGAAATTAAAAAAATTATTATATTTAGGATACTGGTTTTGTTATATAAGCATTGAATAATGTTAATTTAAGGGTTTTATAAAGGAAATAAAACTAGAGAGCTTAAGGAAAGATGTTGCCTTTTAATTGAGTAACCCCTTTTGGTTTACAACAAATGGATTCCTTGGATTTATTTCTTCAAAAATTAAGTATTTGAGGAGGAATGTATGGATTTTATGAAATTAATTTATCATATCTTGGCTTAATCTAAGTGGATTTAGAGTTGTGAGGAAGTGGGATGAAAGGAGGTCTTTCATAATAGAGGAGGAGTGACAATCTTATAATATTTTTGAAAAAAGGAACCCCGCACACATTTTTTTAAAAGTGTATAAATAATGGTAAAATGTAAATATAAGGTATTATAGGGTCTAAACATGGATATAAAATGGATTTTGGAAGAGTTTATATGTCATATTGGTGCTTAAGTTTAAGGTTTAGTCCCTTATTAAGTTTAATTTTACCTTAATAATTGTAATTAATTTTAATTAATTTCACTAATTATTTTTGTAAAAAACTAAGTTGAAATTATTAGAAATTATAAATTGTTCTTATTACATATATGTAATCACTTTTTTCAAATTATAATCACATAAGAGTCATAAATTAATTTAAATTTAATCTTGCGGACTGGACGACAATGCAGGTTTTTAAAGTAAAATCATTCAAAAGTTTGCTAAGTTTTTATATTTAATTTCAAAGTGAAATTTATTCCAATGAAATAAATTGAATTAATTTATAAAAATAATATCTAATTAAACTTTAAAATAAATCAGAAATATAATATACCCTTACAAATAAATTAGATGAAAAATTATTTTTGAGTTAAAATTTAGTATTTTTCATTATTCATCAAAAAATGAAACCTCACAAAAAATATCCATAAATTCACCCTAACCTAAAGTTTATGTTAATATTTCAAATATTAAGTTTATTTTGACATATAATATTTATAAAAGTTCCAACAATTGGATTTAAAATAAGTTCTACATTAACAGATGTTAAAAGATGGTAATATTGGATTTGTTTTTATCTTATACTTATCAAATATATTGGATGAATATCAAAAATATTTTATTGAACATATAAAATGAATATTTCATTAATATAATTTAATAATTTTAATTAATTTAATTTATTAAAAAAAATGTCTTTGTGAGCATAGAAGTAATAATATTTCCTTTATATTCAATTGGTTAATATTTTCATTTCTAATTAATTGGTAACCTATTAATTAATTTTATATTTGTGTAAACCATATATTTTCATAAGCTAGTTAATAATATTAATAAACTATAATTTAAGGTCTATGTTAGGTATTATTATATTAAATAATAATATTTTAATAATATATTATTGTTCGGTAAAACTCAGTCTTGCATGTTACACATGCCACTGAAGAAACTCGTTGTTGAATGCGACATACGACAACTCAGTTCCGCATGAATTGAAATATATAAAATATATTGAATTTATTTAAAATAGTAAATATATTATAAATTATTAGGATATTAAATTCCATTACATGCTTTTTGTTTCATGTCAAACACGTTATCAAATACAATTTTCCTACTTTAGATTTTTGGGGCATTACATTCACCCCATCTTAAGTAAATTGTGTCCTTGTAATTTAAACTAAATATTGATAATATATTATTTGAAATTTTGTATGTTTAAATCCCACACCATGATAAGGGTTTGTAAGAAATCCTCAATAAAAGAGAGGAAGAAAAGTACACAGGTCACATGGACGAGCATACAACTAGGCCTCTAAGTAGTAGAATGTTAGTGGAAAGTAGAGATGAATACTTGGAGGAAAAGTGTAAATATTTATAGTGAGTGATTGATGAAATCAATGAAAAAAAATTAATTGATCAAAAAAAATTTGTGGGCCTCAAATCTGTAAACCTGCAATGATTTAGTAGACCATCAGTTCAAAAAGATTAAGGTATTTGGACAACACATTTTTTTGATCATTTTCCCAATGTTAAGTAATTATTTTACTACCCATGAATAGAAAGAAATATAATTTTTCGATACATTTTAATTTCATAAGAACAAATTAAACTTTTTATTATGACTCGAACAAATTATAATTCATCCAGAAATTAATTTTAAATCACTAAAATACAATTCTAAAGGATTTTAAGGCCCATAAAAGAGTGATAAGTCTATCTATTTTCCTATAACTATTATATAAATAAATAAGGTCAATAAATTATTATTTTAACCTAAAGAGTAATACTACTAGTTCATAATTAATATTTATTCATCAAATTATTTAACTAAAAAATGACATATTTACCAGAAAATTGCGTAGGTCAGTGGTTGGTGTGAAACCCATATAATCATTAAGTCATGGGTTCAAGACCTGCAACCTCACCGAATTTGTCTAGTTGTCACCCATATTATAGGTTTTCCTTTTCTAAAACCATATTAATATAATTTAAAAAATAAATATGATGAAAATCCTTGAAATAATAAAAATCACTAAATATACTTTTAACTAAGGTTGTCAATACAACCTCAATATACAAATACTTCATATAGATGACTTTGGAAAATGTAATGTTCCCTTAAGGACATCCTGAAAAATATTTCACATCAGTTCCCACGTCCTTACCTCATGATGTTAACCTGAAATGAAAAGGTCAATGTGCATTATTTCCTTAAACTGCAAACACTTTGGTGAAAGCTATATGACCTTAAACTTTTAGCCTTTGAAGGTATAAATTTCAAGACCCTAAATTGGTAGTGAAAGAGACACAAAACATGTTAGGATGAAAACCCAAAAAGTTCTTCCTAAGAAAAAATCAAGTATCCTATTTCTAAACTATTAAGAAGAGGACATTGACTTGAGGAATGTATAAGTTCCCCACATTTGTGGAAACAAACTATAATGTATTAATTAGAATGAGTTTCATTTCCTTCTATCACACTCTTCATTTTTTCTTAGTAATTATTTTCATTATGTTCTTCTTTCTCACATATAAATCATTTCTCTATTACCTTGAGATTCGTTCCTGGATGTCTCCTTTCACATTTATTTTATGATAGAAATTGATCCTTATTTTTTCTATGGTACCCACCACTCGAGGTCTTAAAAACCTCCACCCTTATCTTCTTTGGTAAGTTTAGGAGTTGGTACAGGTATAGGTTTTTAAGAATATTTTGAGAAAATTTATTAGGCATAAAAATGATATCTTTCACCCCTATCAACACCTCATTTGGTTTCTCATTTTCAATACCTTTTCCTTAATGTTCGATGTTAACTTGGATCCTTCGGGTACCAACTATTAACTAAAACTAGATAGCATAGTGTGAGTTACAATAATTATAGAAAAATGTATAATGGTTTATAGGATATCTAATTCAATACAAATTATCCTAAATATAAAATAACATAGGTTTAACCTAGGCTATTCTTTTCCAAAAAAATTCAAAATGGTTTATAAATAAAATGTGAATTATTCTAAGAATATACCTCATGAGTGTCAAACAAGGTGTGAAGTAAGGCACATTGTCATGTACCAAGTTAACCTAAGTCAGGCCTAGGACAAATTGTTAGAGTTTTTACCCCTAGGTACACTTGTGCCAGAACAACATCCACTTTTAGTATCCATACGGGGATTTATTACTAGGAAAACCCAAATAATGTATATGTTACCAAAATTATAGGGTGTTCTTCTACACTTATACTCAAATTCACATTCTTGAATATGTGTTTTTCTAAATCAAATTTCCATGGTTGCTACTTAAATTCCTTTGATACAAATTATAGTGACCCAACCCCAAAAATCCTAGAGCTGGTGTTAGATACTTTTACTTTGGAACAATTATAAAGAATCAAATCTTGAAGGACTAAACAGTTTAGTGGTCTTGGTAAACCAAATACATAAATGAGCCATGTATTACAAATGAATGCACTAATTAAGACATAATTTTTTTCTTTAAATAAATAAATTGGAGGATTACTCTAATTCATCTAGTAAAAACCTGCATATATTTCATATTATTCTTCTTGGATTACTAGATAATGAAAATTAAAAATGGTGATCTCAGATTCTTAGTAAGGGGAAAATATAGTGGAATAAATAATGAATCAATGAGAGTAATAATTATGGAATGGTAAATAACTGAAAAAACATACCATGTAATCAAAAATATGAGAAGGAAGTGCATAAATAATATAGAAAGGTAATAACTAGAAGCACATTCCATTAAAATAACTAGATAAAGAAAAATCAATATGGAAAGGTAATAAACCGAAACACAAGTCATTTAATCAATAAACTAAAATGAAATCTATCCATTGATATTTCAACGCAAAATATCAAGGATGAATAATAACTAAAACTAAATGAGGGTAATGGTTAATTATTTAAAGTCATGTCTAAGGAACATGAAAACATATACTGTAAAGACCTTTCATAAGATGGTTTAAAACCATGGATAGAAACCCATTTAATTTTTAAAACTAGTTTGTCTCATGAGAACTTGTCGATGTATCTTGGGGATATATAAAGTTTGAGTCCCACCTGTCATTTAAAATACCAAGAATTCGTCATATTGAATAACCAAAATAAATAATATGTCTTATAAAATATCCATATTGAATAAATAATACATATAAATAATTAATCATTGGAGTGTAACTAACAATAATGGTTATTGATGTCGATGAATGGAAATACCACTTAAAGATCATTAATAAATTCTTGAGGAAAATAATCATTAAACATTACAAAGAATACCATACCACTTTGAAACATTTGAATCCTAATTTCTTGTTAAGGAATAACGTCAAATGAAACTTATAATATCATGATAATAATTATATTCATGATATAACATGTTAAATGGTGGTATATACACAAAATAAAAGTGAATTGGTGCATAATAATAAATAAGTTTTAATGTAATGTAAATTGAGACGAAATCCATTACATATGAATCTAAAGATCCAAAAATAAAAATCATCAAATGAAACATTTAAAAAGAAACCTTTTAAACATGAAAAGGAATCTTATAATAAATTATGGTGGGTAAATCCCTACATATCATTTGAGGTAAAAACTAATATTCCTTTTTTTCATGGTAAAAAGGTTAGAAAATGCCTTGTTCGAAAAGGGACATGAAAATTCCTTTAAAAAATATTGGTAAAGGAAAAAATGGTAAAAATTACATTAATAAATCATTTTAACAATTCTATAAACATTTTTTAAAATATTTCAATAAAACATGGTTTTTAGAAGAAAACAAGTTCTCTGACTAAAGAGAGAAATGAAGTTAGGTTTTCTTAAAAAAACATTTTCTAAAAAATATTGAATAAAAAAGAGTAGAAAATAGTAATAATAATTTAAAAGGGTCATGAATAACCATAGGAAAATAAAATTAAAGGTAATATTATAAAATGATCATATAATTTCCTCTGATGAAAATTCAAGTGGAAACAATCCAGAACAAAATGAGATTGTGAATTAAACCCTTGGAAAGACCATAACATTGATGTGAATATAAATAAATTAATATATTATGTATGTCAAATATAAATACACATAAAAATTTTATATACAACAATATATATTAAAATTTTGATTATAAACTTAATCATATAATATTAATGACAGTGAAGAAGTAATATAACCCAATGATAAGAAATTGGGTTATGAGGTTCTTTTCTACTTGGTAAATTTTAATTCAATTACCCTTAGAATAAATAATTAAAATTTACACTTAAAATATCATGAAAACAAATTAATTCAGGTAATTTTATATTAAAATTGGTTTTATATACACCACAAAAAATGAGTAAGCGGTTAACATGATATTTGTCTCACAAATGTAAAAAGTGAGGTGAAAATATCTTACCTTGCGTCCAAATTGTCTCGTATGTATTTATATTCATAAATAAAAAATGTATGTTAATTATTTAATTTCTTTATAACCTTTTTCATATTTATGATAACTCTTATTTCACTTATTACCATTTCATATACAACTACTAAAAAATTAAATTTACATCAAGTGTTTTGGCCAAATTCGATTTATGTGTCAAAAAAAATTTGGTAGGTAAACTATGGTAAAATGGGTAATTATATTGTAATGCCTTGACCTTAGTTACCCAGAGTCAGTGCATTATTACATAACATTAGAATTATCATAAGGGATCAAATCTCTAAATACCGATTAGTTTAGTATCCTGAGAAGTACTAGATACAAACATAAGTTTTACATTATATTATGAAATGAAAACAAACAACATTGTGTCTCCTTTGAACACATTAATCTCCCTTAGACTATCCAAACAGGTCAATCATAATATACTTATTTACATCCTTGTAAAATTAAAACATAGAAAGGGGTGAGATTAGGTGCTCAGTAAGGATAACAATATAGAAGAAACTTTCATTAATAAGAATAAACATTTAAGGAAATGTATAAGACTAAAACACAAACCTTTTAAATATAAAATTTATCATAATATGGAAAAGATAAATCATATAATTCAATTTACTTATCCACATGGATATTCTACTAGTTGAATAATCACATGTAATATCAATAACAAATTTCATAATGATAGAATTCATAATACCAGATATCCTAACCACATAGTCAAGGCCTCATGCCAAGACTAAAAATAATATTTTTTCAAGGACTTGTTCCAAGACACTGATTTGTCTCATGATACCTACCAATATGTCGAGGAGATATAGCATGCTCCACCCATCACTCACTAAGTCCAATGAATTTCTCATATTAAATGGTTGAAACATAACATAAACATTCATATTAAAACTAGAATACAAAATTTTAATACTTTAACCATAAACCATGAATGGTATAGAAATACACATCCATAGTCAAAAATATAAAAAAATCTTCAATAAAATATGGAAGATTCTATAATAATAAATCAACTTCAAACAAGTGTAAAATCTATCAAAGGATATAGACATAGATGAAATCAAAAGTATTTGAGAGAAATATATATTTCTATTTTAAAATCATTTAAAAGTAAAATAATTAAAAATGATAAAATTTATGTTGAAAATATTATTATAATATTTTAAGGTAAGCTTTGAAGGTGTTATAATGACGGAAAATAGTCTCCCCCTATATTTAAGTTAAAAAAACATTCTTACCTTAATTTATCGAAAAGATCATAATGTACCTAGTTTGGAAAATGACATAAACATTACTTTAAAAAAATATTCTAAAAAGTCAAAAAAGGGTATAAATGACTTTAACCCATATTCTAGGAAATGGTAAATATGTTTTGGAATAAATTCTTAAGGAACATGAATGTGGATGGTAAAGTAGTCCCAGTAGATACTAATGTATAAACAACCTCGGATAATAAAGAGATTGTGAAATTAACCCTTACCTTGTACTTTTCCTCAGTGGAGGGTACATTAACCTCCTGTATAATAGTTAAATAATCATTATTTAATTATACAAGAACCACATATATAAATATGTTATCATATATGATCTTCTAATATTGTTTTGTTAATAATATTTTAGTAGTATCATTGTTTTGGGTGTTAACTGATTCATTTTCCTTTACATGTTTTTTTACGTAAGTCATGTTAGATATAGATAGGATGTGTTTGATTCATATACAAATTATATCATTTCTTAAACATTATTTTTAATCATAAAATAAATATTATTATTGAATGGTTACGATGGGGAAATGAATCTTATCACATTTGTGGAGATGGTAATCTATACGTATGCATGAGCGACAATATCATTATTTTGATGAAAAAATAGTATGTAATTGGATGATATATAATATATATAAATAATCATTAAAATGTTATATTTATTATTAAAATCAATCATACTCATTATTATACCCATCCAAAAAATGAAGTGTTGAATAACAAACTATACCATGACGTGGAGACCGTAAGCCTCATGTACGCACGTATGGTGACTTTGTCATTCATAGGATGGAAAAAATAATGAATATGGTTATACCATATTTATAATAACATCAATATATATATAAGTTACTGGATTTATTATTTTTTATGGAAACAACAAAGAAAGAGGAAGTGGAAGAAGAAAAGATCTTTGAAAGAGGTGGTGAAATTACTACATGTTATTCGGGTGATTCCTTTTGATTTGATCAAAAGGGATTCTTAATTTGGATTTATTATCAAATTAATGCCTCTAGATGTATGTGAGGGTAATTGTGAGGATATTTGAGTAATTTTTTTCCATGAAAAATGGATTTGGAGGTACAATTTTGAGAGAGGGGAAGTACCCTTTTATAAGAGAGGTGAGGGTCACTTTAGAAAAAGTTTTCAATATTATTATATTATACAATCATATTTGGTTTATAATGGCTCCAAAAAGATTTATTTCAAGGATAAGTTGGAGCTAGGTCGAAAAAATATCAACCAATATGTTTTAGACAGGTTTAGGGCACCATATTAACCTTACCTTTTAGATTTAACTCTTAGTTACATAGTTTAACTTTTTCCATGTATTCTTGTATTATTATAATAAATGGCTAATAAACTTACTATAAAAATCCAAGAGAACCCCAAGTGGTTAATTATTTACATATACAACCTTATCTAATTACTTTGGACGAACCTTATATTTTTAGGAATATTATATCAATTAATAATATAGTATTTGTTTTAAAAACTCAATTATGTTAATTTTGACACTATTTAGTATTCGGTTTTTGTGAATGTCAAAAAAAACAAGATTACTTCAAAAAAATAAAAATAAATCCTAACATGTCATATTAACTTATAGAATTAGTTTAATGCATCAAAAGTCTCAATTTACATTTGTTTGGATATTTATAATATCAATTATTTTAATCATTCATTAATAAGGTAATTACTCCATCATCATTGTATCATAAATAAATATAATTATTTAATGTCTAAAATATATAAATAAAATACCATTATGTAGGAAATATTATATATTTGTAATTAATCTTTATATTAGAATTTATCTTATGTATAACCCTATATTAAAAATGTTGTAGTTATGAAAATTTGAATTTATCACTTTTAACTCTTCTTTAAATAAAATAATAATAAACGTCCAAATCTAATCCAAGTGGATCAAAGAGGATAATATTTTATTACTAAGTCTGATTTTGGTCAAAAAACACTTATCCAATAGAATTAGGACATGTGTTAGGGTAATTATAATATCATTTTTACCTTTAGTTACCCTATTTACTTTTAACCATGGTAAATAAAATTTAAAAGTTTCTATTCACCAAAAATTATTTCATCCAATTGAACCACATTTTACATACTAATGTAAACCACGTCTCTCAGATTTTTTGAATTAATTTAACATAAGTGGTAAAATTACATTTTATGAAAATTTGAAAATGTGCTTAGAAGGTGGGTAAAAGACATTAAAAAGTTCAATAAAATTTTATAAATCTAAAGTTATTATAAAATGACTCCAATGAATAACATTGAACTAATATAGTTATTATGTATATTTTTTGAATTTAAAATAAATTTCAATAAAAATAATAATTATTTAAATAAAAGTTGGTTTTAAACAATAATGTAGTGTTTTTCACTATTCATCAAAAATTGAAAGTTTTCAGAAAAATACAAAAAATTCACTCTATGATAATTTTGATATTACGAATCCAAAAATTAAGTCCATTTGAAAAAATAATATTTATAAAATTTCAAAAATTTGGTATTACTATTCAAAACTGTTTTTTAATGGCTAGTTTGATTGGTCGTGGAGTGATAGAACTCGAAAATGTGTACATCATAAACTATTGTATTATTCAAAGAGAAGCATACCATGGAAGCTTGGGGTGTTACATTCTCCCCTCCTTAAAATAATTTTTTCCTTGAAATTTCTAGAATAATACTGCATAAAAATATTCAGTTGGTTCTTTATCATAAGTTCCTCAGGTTCCCACATTACCTCTTCCATTTTATGTTTTCTCCAAAGAACTTTTACCAGATGAGACATTTAGTTTCTCAGAACTTGTTCTCTGGTATCAAGAACTCTGATAGGCTCTTCGCAATAAGAAAGATCAGGTTCCAGTTCTATTTCTTCATAGGTTAGTACATGCATTGGTTTAGGCATGTATTTTCTTAATAGTCATATGTGGAACACATCATGAACTTTGGAGAGACTTGGAGGCATTTCCAAATGGTAAGCTACAACTCCAATTCATTCTAGAATTTTGAACGGTTCGATGTAACTAGGACATAATTTACCCTTCTTACCGAATTTAATAACACCCTTCCATGGATATACCTTCAAGAAGGCATGATCTACTACATGAAATTCCAAATCCTACCTTCGATTATCAATATAGCTCTTTTTCATACTTTGAGCTTATTTGATGTGGGTTTGGATAGTCTTCACCTTTTCCATTTTTCCCCAACATGTTTTGGGCCTTTGAGTTTTCTTTCACTAACATCATCCCAACAAGTTGGTGTGAGACATCTATTTGCATATAACGCTTCATATGGTGCCATCTGAATACTTTAATGGAAGCTATTATTATAGGAAAATTCTACCAGAGGTAAATATTGATCCCACATACCTTGAAAGTCGAGTGAGCAAGATCTCAACAAGTCTTCTAAGGTATGGATAGTTCGTTCTGATTGTCCATCAGTTTGAGGGGGGTAGGCAGTGGTCAAATGAAGTTTAGTATCTAGGGTCTTCTAAATACTTTTCTAGAATCTTGATATAAAATGGGGATCACGATCAGAAAAATCAATAGGGGTACTCCATGAAGTCTTACAACTTCATTAATATATAGACTTTCTAAATGTTCAAGTGGTAAATCTTCTATTATAGTAAGAAAATTGGATGAATTGGTATGAAAATCAACAATGACCCATATCACATCATTCCTTCTAGTAGTATTTGGAAGCCCCATGAAAATTTCCATCATAATATAATCCCATTTCCACTCAGGTACGGGAATAGGTTGAATTAATCCTATAAGATGTTCTCTTCTAGCCTTCACATATTGACAAACCATACATATTGACACATAATCAGCAATATCTCTATTTATGTTGTCCCACCAAAAATTTTCCCTCAAGTATTTATACATCTTAGTGCTACCAGGGTGTATAGAGAAATTATAGCTATGAGAATCATCCAAAAATTCCCTTTTTAGACTAGGTATATTTGGAACACAAAGTATCTTGCCAAATTTCAAAATTCCATTTTCTTATAATAAGTTGATCAATATCCCATCATTTATAGCTTTAATTTTTCTTTGAAACTCTTCATCATCAGTCTGAGAACTCTTTATCCTTTATAGTAAAGATGGATTGGAAACCATTTGAAAAAGTATCGATGTTTCACGTTCCATGATTATTCCCATTTCCATTTTTACTAGATCCATGGAAATAAGATCCCTTTCAAATCTCATCTTGTTCAAAACTCCACGACCCTTTCTACTCAAAGCATCTTCCACCTTATTTTCCTTCCTCGGGTGGTAGTGTATAGTGCAATCATAATCCTTGAGTAGTTCAAGCTGCCGTCTTTGCCTCATGTTGAGTTATTTCTATGAGAAAATATACTTCAAACTCTTGTGATCTGTATATATCTCACATTTTCACTATTGAGATTGTGTATCCATATCTTCAAAGAAAATATTACAGCTAAAAACTCAAGATCAAGAGTGGGATAGTTTTGTTCATGAATTTTTAGCTATTGTGATGCATAGGAAATAACACTATCATTCTGTATAAGGACAAAACCAAGTCCTTTATTTGAAGAATCAATATAAATAACAAACCCATCATTCCTCGATGGTAGAGTTAAGATAGGAGCATTTAATAATATTCTCTTCAGTTCTTCAAAAAATTCTTCACACTCTTTTTTCCAAACAAATTTAACCCCTTTATATGTGAGCTTGGTTAATGGGTTAGCCAATTGGGAAAAATTCTAGATGAAACACCGATAATAACCTGCTAAACCAGTAAAACTGCGTACCTTGGTTATAATCATCGGTGTTGGACATATTTAATTTTCTTAGAAAACTAGGAAGATAATTTATTTCATCTAAGAGTCTTTAGAAGAGTGAGCAAGTGATTTTCATGATCTTCATAGATTTTGGAGTAAACCAAGATATAATCAATAAGTACCACTACAAAGTCATCAAGATATCACTTGAAAACTCAATTCATTAGATTCATGAAGACAGAGGGTGCATTAGTCTGTCCAAAAGGCATTACCATAAACTCATAATGCCTATACCTAGTATAAAATGTTTTCTTCAGAATGTCTTTTTTCTTCAAAGACAACTGATGATATCCAGATCAAAGGTCAATCCATGAAAAATATTGAGCTCCATGAAGTTAATCGAATAAATCATCAATGAGATGTAGGGGATACTTGGTCTTTGTTGTTATAGAATTTATCTCCCTGTAGTCAATGCACAACCTCATATATCCATCTTTCTTAAAAAAAAGCATAGGGTCTCCCCATAGAGAAACACTAGGGAGAATAAATCCTTTATTACTCAATTCCTCTAGTTGTTTGTTTAGTTCCACTAATTCCATAGTGGCCATTCTATAAGGGGTATTCGATATGGGCCTTGAACTATGAATTAAATAGATAGAAAATTATATTTCTCATTCTGGAGTATGTCCAGATAAATATTCTGGAAACACATCAACATATTCTTGAACAATAGGTACGTCCTATATTTGAACATTCCTTTCCCCACCCATAGTTACTTAAGTCTCTTGCTCCCCAATAATTGAATTTATTAGAGCTACTGGGGGTGGATCAAGATGAGAATCAGATGGTGAAATTTCTTCTCTAAAGATAAGGTACTCCTTATCATCATTGAAAATTTTAACCTCCTTTTTCTTAGAATAATTTTTTTCATCATGGTCAAAAATCCAATCCATTATGAGGATTATATCAAATTAAATCATGGTTATAAAGATGAGATCAATAGATAAATCATGTTTATATGCCCAAATGGGAACTTATAAAAAACGTTTTTTTAATCATACTTCCCTTAGGAGTTTTGACTAACAACTCCCTTGCTAAATCAAATTGGAAATATTTAATTTTATTAGAAAACTAGGAAGATATTAAACAATACGATGATCTAGAATCAAATAAAGTATTGGATAAATTTGAGGAAACAATTAAATTACCTGCCACCATGTCATTCAGAGCTTCAACCTCAGCAGTAGTGATTGTATAAGCTCCACCTTAATCCCTTGAACTTTTCTAAGGTAAGTTTCCTTGGCGCTCAGAAAATTCATTTTCATAATTCCCCATTTCTCTAAAATTTTATCATTTGACATTGACAACATATTTTCTTCCCTTGCATTCATGAGCTTGGTGGCCTTTTTCACAACACTTTTAATAGACTAACATTCCCTTCAATCATGTACCAGGTTTCTTCTTCCCACATTTACTGCAAGATATAAATTCAACTTTTCACTTCTTTACCTAATTTCCATTTCCATAGTGTTCAATAGATATGTTCTTATCTTTCATTTCATTAAATTTGTAAGACTTGGAGAATTAATTTTCTGTCTTGATAGAACATGAGACAATATTTTTTTACGATGAAAAGGATTGTGAGACTAATGATCGATAGAGAAATGAGTTTAACCCATCAAATAATTGATCAATTTTACTCCTTGGGTTATGTATATAATCTAATGCATTCATTGATATCCTTGAAAATTTACCCTCATTCTTTGTTACATTCTCATCCTCCTTTTTCCTCAGACTCAAAAATTGTCTTTAAATATCTCCTCAATGGTCATGAGGAAAGTATTTTTCTAAGAAAATATCTTAAAACTCCCTTCATTCCATATTTGATACTTCTTCATCCTCCTTTGGGTTTTGAATTAATTACCACCATTGATCTTCATCTCCTGTGAGGCGATAAAATGCCATGACAATTATTTCCTTTTCTCTACCCCCAAAGCATGAAATATTTTTTCGAAGGAACTTATCCATTTCTCAGCTACAAATTGATTTTTAGTCCCATTGAATGTTGGTGTTTGTTTCCTCATAAAGCAGTCTAACATTGATCCTCCACGTTGTGGATCAGGGTGCTCCATACTGGTAAGATAATTATTCATAACCCAAGTTAGTTGTCCCAGTATGGTTATAATTTTTTCATCACTGGTTGAATCACCAACTCCACTATAATTATCTTAAGTAAGAGATAAATCTCTACATGGATTACGTGCGTTGATATGGTTTCCATTCCTTATACTAGGGACCATTTCTAAACAACTCCATACACTAGATTAGTTTATGAATTGCAATACCTAATTCCAAAATATTAAAATACCTAAAAAAAATTAAACAGTTTATGCATATAATCAATAATCATAAAAAAAATGTTTTATTTGAGAAATTATTTACTCATAAATCCTTCATAATTGTTTTTAAAGAAAATTTGAAATATCCTTTGCATATCCCCTAGGAGTGTCGTAACAAAGAAAGTAGAAAAGCCCATTGTCATGTACCAGGATACCCCTGGTCAAGCTCGAAACTCTTTGTCAGAGTTTTCACTCCTAGGTACATCTATGCCAGAGTTGCCTTTACCTGTTCATAATTAGAAAGGGATGTATTTCTTGGAAAATAAAAAAAATCTATACATTTTTAAAATTATAGGATGTTATTCTATACTAATCCCCAAAGTCTATCTTAGGGTAATGTTCTGTAATTAGAGTTTTTCTATATCTGTATTCCAAGTTTTATACTATAATTCCTCTGATACTGACTGTAATGCCCTGACCCAAGTTATAATGAGTCAGTTCGTTATTACATAACATTGGCGTGATCACAAGGGATCAAATATGAAAAGGCCGATCAGTTTAGTATCCTTGGAAGTAATAGATACAAACATAAGTTTTACATTACATTTTGAAATAAAAAACAACAACATTGTTTATCTTTTTAACACATTAATATCCCTTAGACTATCCCTACAGGTCAATCATAATATACTGCTTGACATCCTGGGAAAAATAAAACATAGAAATGGGTGAGCTCAGGTGCTCAGTAAGGATAACAATATAGCGGAAAGTTTCATAAATAAGCATAAAAATTTAAGACAATGTATAAGACTAAAACAAAATCCTTTTAAACATAAAATATAGCATAATATGAAAAAGATAAATCAAATAATTCCATTTACTTATTCACATTGATATTCTACTAGTCGAATAATCACATGTAATATCAATATCCAATTTCATAATGATGGAATTCATAATGTCGGACATAATAACCACATAGTCAAGGCCTCGTGCCAATAATACAAATAATATTTTTTCAAGGCATTATGAAAAGACACTAGTTTGTCACTTGAGACCTACTGATGCATCAAGGAGCTATAGCAGGCTCCACCCGTCACTTACTAAGTCCAATTCATTCCTCATATGAAGAGGTTGAAACATAACATAAACATTCATATTAAAACTAGCATACGAAATGTTAATAATTTAACCATAAACCATGAATGGTATAGAAATAAACATACATAATCAAACATTACAAAACCTTCAATACAATATGGAAAATTTTATTATAATAAATTCACTTCAAACAATTGTAAAATCCATCAAATGATGTTGGCATAGATGAAATAAAAACTATTTGAGAGAAATATCTATTTCTATTTTGAAATAATTTAAAAGTCACATAATTATAAATGAAAACATGTATTTTGAAAATATTATTATAAGATTGTAAGGGAATATTATAAGGTGTAAAAATGGTGGAAAATATATGCACCTTCCACATAAGTTAAAAAAACATTCTTACCTTAATTTTTCGAAAAGGTAATAAAGTACCTTGTTTGGAAAACGATGGAAATATTCCTTTCAAAAAAATTTATAAAAAGTAAAACAAGGGTATAAATGAATTTAACCCATATTCTAAGAAATAGTAAAAATGTTTTGGAATATATTTTTAAGTAACACAGATGTAGATGATAAAGAAGTCCCAATAGATACATACGTATAAACAACCTCAGATAGTAAAGAGATTGTAAGATTAACCCTTACCTTGTAATTTTCCTTGGTAGAGGGTATGTTAACATTATATATAATAGTTAAATAAATGTTATTAAATTATAAAATATCCACATACATAAATATGATATCATATATGATCTTCTAATATTGATTTGTTAATAACATTTTAGTAGTATCATTGTTCTGGGTGTTAACTCATTCGTTTTCCTTTATATGTTTTATTACATAAGTCATGTTTGATATGGATAAGATGTATTTGATACATATCCAGAATGATATTAAGTTCATAAACATTATTTTTAATCATAAAATGAAAATTATTCTTGAATGGTTATGATGGGGAAATGAATCTTATCGCGTTCGTGGAGACGACAATCTGTACGTACGCACGAGCAACAATATCATTCTTTTAATGGTAAAATCGTATGTAATTGGATGGTATATCATATAAATAAAAAATCATTAAAATGTTATATTTATTATTAAAATCAATTATACTCATTATTATACCCATCCAAATAATGAAGTGTTGAATAACAAACTACACCATGACGTGGAGACGGTAAGCCGTACGTACGCACGTATGGTGACTTTGTCATTCATAGGATGGATATAATAATGAATATGGTTGTAAAATATTTATAATAAAATCAAAGTATGTATAAGATAATTGATTTATTATTTTGGTATGGAAACAAAAAAGAAATAGTAAGTGGAAGAAGAAAAGAACTTTGAAAGAGGTGATGAAATTATTACCTCTTCTTCAGGTGCTTCCATTTGATTTCATCAAAAGGGATCCTTAGGTTGTATTTGTGATCAAATTATGGCCTCTATATTGAAATTAGGATAATCGGGAGGATATTTCAGAAGGGTTTGACTAATCTAAATGGCTTTGGAGGTGTGATTTTGAGAGAAGGGGAAGTTCCCTTTTATAAGGGAGGTGTGGGTCACTTTTAGAAAAGCTTGAAATATTATTTTATTATAAAATCATATTCGGTTTCTAATGGAACCAAAAGGATTTATTTGGAAGATAAGATGGGGATGGGTCGAAAACCTCTCAACCAATAGGTTTTAGACAGGTTTAGGTCACCATATTTACTTTATATTTTAGATTTAACTCTTAGTTAAATAGTTTAACTTTTAACATATATTCTTGTATTATTATAATTAATTGTTAATAAACTTACTATAAAAGGCCAAGAAAACCCCAAGTGGTTCATTATTGACATATATTACCTTATCTAAGTCCTTTTTCCTAACCTTAAATTTTTAGGAATATTATATTAATTAAAAATATATTATTTGTTTTAAAAACTCATTTATGTTAATTTTGACACTATTTAGTATATGGTTTTTTTGAAAGTCAAAAAACTTGATTACTTTGAAAAAAATAAATAAAAGCAATCCTAACATGTCATATTAACCAAGAAAATTAGTTTAATGCATCAAAAGTCTCAATTTACATTTATTTGGATATTTATAATATCAATTAGTTTAACTGTTCATTAATAAGGTAATTACTACATCATCATTGTACCATAAATAAATTTTACTTTTTAATGTATAAAAATTATAAATAAAAAAATATTATGTAGGAAATATTCTATATTTCTAATGAATATTTATATTCGAATTTAACTTATGTATAACCATATATTAAAAATGTTTTAGTTATGAAAATTTTAATTTAACACATTTAACTCTTCTTTAAATAAAATAATAATAAATGTCTTATTCTAATTCAAGTGGATAAAATAGGATCATATTTTATTAATAAGATTTATTTTGGTCTAAAAAAACTTATCCAATAGAATTAAGACATGTTTAAAGGTAATTATAATATTATTTTTACCTTTAATTACCCTATTTAATTTTAACCGTGGTAAATAAAATTCAAAAGTTACTATTCACCAAAAATTATTTTCATCCAATTGAACCAAATTATACTTACTAATGTCAACTTTGTTTCTCGTATTTTTGAAATTCAATTCATAAAAGTGGTAAAATTACGTTTTATGCAAATTTGAAAATGTGCTTAGAAGGTGGGTAAAAGACGTTAAAAAGTTCAATAAAATTTTATACATCCATACTTATTATAAAATGACTTAAATAAATAAAATTGAACTAATATAGGTATTTGGTATCTATTTTTACTTTAAAATAAATTTATATAAAAATAATAATTATTAAAATAAAAGTCCTTTTTAAATAATAACGTAGTGTTTTTCACTATTCATAAAAAATTGAAAGTTTTCAGAAAAATATCAAAAAACCACTCTAAGAAAATTTTAATATTCTGAATCCAAAAACAAAGTCCATTTTGAAAAATAAATTTATAAAATTTCAAAAAGTGGGTATTACTATTCATAAATGTTTTTTTAACGGCTAGTTTGATTGGTTGTGGTGTGCTAGAACTCGAAGTTGCATACATCGTAAGCTATTGTATTATTCATAGAGAAGCGTACTGTGGAAGCTTGGGGTGTTACATTCTCCCCTACTTGAAATAATTTCATCTTCGAAATTTCTAGAATACTACTACATAAAAATATTCAGGTGGTTCTTTATCATAAGTTGCTCAGGTTCCCACGCTGCCTCTTTTATTTTATGGTTTCTCCAAAGAACTTTTACCAGATGAGTCGTTTGATTTCTCAGCACTTGTTCTCTAGTATTATGAATTCTGATAGTCTCTTTGTAATAAGATAGATCGGGTTCCAGTTCTATTTCTTAATAGGTGAGAACATGTGTTGGGCCAGGCATGTATTTTCTCAACAGTGATACGTGGAACACATCATAAACTTTGGAGAGACATGGAGGCATCACCAAATGGTAAGATACAACTCCAATTCGTTCTATAACTTCGAAAGGTCCGATGTACCTGAGACTTAGTATACCCTTCTTACCGAATCATACAACACCCTTCCATGGAGATACCTTCTAGAAAACATGATCTCTTACTTGAAATTCCATATCCTTCCTTAGGTTATCAGCATAGATCTTTTGCCTACTTTCAGCTACTTTGATGTGGGTTTGGATAATATTCAGCTTTTACATTGTTTCCTCAACAAGTTATGGGCCTACAAGTTTTCTTTCACCAACATCATCCCAACAAGTTGGTGTGTGACATATCTTTCCATATAACGCTTCATATGTTGCCATATGAATACCTGAATGAAAGATATTGTAATAGTAAAATTATACTAGAGGTAAATATTGATCCCACATACCTTTAATGTCATGTTAGCAAGATATCAAAATGTCTTCTTAGGTGTGAATAGTTTTTTTTGATTATGCATCAGTTTGAGGGTGGTAAGCAGTGCTCAAACTAAGTTTAGTATCCATGACCTTCTGAAAAATTCTCCATAATCATTATGTAAAATGGGGATCACAATAAAAAAAAATCGATAAGGGTACTCCAAGAAGTCTTACAACTTCATTAATATATATTCTTGCTAAACATTCAAGTGGTAAATCTTATCTTATAGAAAGAAAATGTGATGACTTGGTAAGACGATCAACAATGACCCATATTGCACCATTCATTCTAGAAGTCTTTGGTAGCCCCCTGACAAAGTCCATCATAATATTATCCCATTTTCACTCAGGAAAGGGAAGAGGTTTCATGAATCCTCTAGGATGTTTTCTTCCAGCCTTCACCTATTAAAAAACCATACATCTTGACACATAATCAATAATCTCCTACTTCATGTTTTCCCACCAAAAATGTTCCTTCAAATCTATAAACATCTTAGTGCTACTAGGGTGTATAGAGAAATTGGAGCTATGAGCATCATCCAACAATTCTCTTTTTAGATAAGCTATATCAAGAACATAAAGTCTCTTCCCAAATTTCAAAATTACATTTTCATATACGAAGTTGATCAATCTCTCATCATTCACATCTTTAATTTTCTTTTGAAACTCCTCATCATCAGTCTGAGAACTTTTTATCTTTTGTAGTAAAGATGGATTGGTAACCATTTGAAAAAGTATCGATGTTTCACCTTCCATGATTATTCCCATATCCATTTTTACTAGATCCATGAACATAGAATCCCTTTTAACTCTCATCTTGTTCAAAACTCCATGATCTTTTCTATTCAAAGCATCTGCCACCTTATTTTCCTTCCCCAGGTGGTAGTGTGTAGTGTAATCACAATCTTTCAGTAGTTCAAGCCACCATATTTGCCTCATGTAGAGTTATTTCTGTGAGAAAATATAATTTAAACTCTTGTGGTCGGCATATATCTCACATTTTCACTATAGAGATAGTATCTCCATATCTTCAAAGAAAAGATTACATCTGATAACTCAAGATCATGAGTGGGATAGTTTTGTTCATAAATTTTTAGCTATTGTGATGCATCAGCAATAACTCTATCATTCTGCATAAGGAAAAAACCAAGTCCTTTTTTGAAGCATCACTATACATAACAAACCCATCATTCCCCGATGTAAGATTCAAGATAGGAGCATCAACTAATATTCTCTTCAGTTCTTCAAATAATTTTCCATACTCTTTTGTATAAACAAATTTAACCCATTTACATGTGAGATTGGTTAATGGGTTTTCCAATCGAGAAAAATTATAGACACAACGCTGATAATAACCTGTGAAACCAATAAAACAACATACCTTAGTTATAATTATCGGTGATGACCATTCTTGTATTGCTATTGTCTTAGAAGGATCAACCGAGATTCCATCCTTAGAGACAATATGACCATGAAAAGAAATCTCTTGAATCCATAATTCATGCTTTCTAAACTTCCCATATAATTCATTTCTACTAAGAGTCTTTAGAATAGTGCGCAATTGATTTTCATGATCTTCATATCTTTTGGAGTAAACCAAGATGTCATGAATTAATACAACTACAAATTCATCAAGATATTCCGCAAAAACTCTATTCATTATATTCATGAAGACATAGGGTATATTAGTTAGTATAAAAGGCATTACTATAAAATCGTAATGCCCATACCTGGTATAAAATGCTGTCTTCGTATTGTCTTCCTTCTTCACACACAATTGATGATATCCAGATAAAAAGTAAATCTTTGAAAAAAATATTAATCTCCATAAATTTGATCGAATAAAACATCAATGCGAGGTAGAATATACTTGTTCTTTATTGTTAGAGAATTGATCTCCCCATAGTCAATTCACAACCTCATAGATCCATCTTTCTTCTTAAAAAAAAGTACATGGGCTCCCCATATATAAACACTAGGGAGAATAAATCCTTTATTACTCAATTCCTCTAGTTGTTTATTTAGTTCCAAAAATTCACAATGTCCATTCTATAAGGGGTCTTTGATATGGGCCTTGAACTAGGAATTAAATCATTGGAAAAAATCAATTTCTCATCCTGAAGGATGTCCAGGTAAATCATATGGAAACACATCAACATATTATTGCACAATAGGTACGTCCTATATTTGAACATTCCTTTCCCCACCCATAGTTATTTCACTCTCTTATTCCCCAGTAATTAAATTTAGTTGAGATACTAGAGTTCGATGAAGATGGGAATCAAATGGTGATGTTTCTGCTCAAAAGATAAGGTACTCTTTATCATCATCAAAAATTTTAACCTCCTTTTTCTTACAATAAATTTTCACATCATGGTCCGAAATCCAATCCACACTGAGGATTATATCAAATTCAATCATGTGTATGATGATGAGATCAGCAGATAAAGCATGTTTATATTCCCTAATGGGAACTAATTCACAAAACTTTGTTGCAATGATACTTCCTTTAGGATTTTTTACTGAAAACTCTCTTGTTAAATCAAATAAGAAAGATATAATTTTATTAGAAAACTGGGAAGATATGAAACAATGTGATGATATAGAATCAAATAAAGTATTGGATAAATTTGAGGAAACCATTAAATTACCTGCCATCACGTCATTCAGAGGTTCAACCTCAGTAGTAGTGATCACATAAGCTTGTACTTACTCCCATGGCCTTTTATGAGGTAAGTTTCAATGGTGCCTAGGAAATTTATTTTCATAGTTCCCCAATTCTCTAAAATTGTAGCATTCAACATTGAAAGCCTTTTTCTTTCCCTTTCCATCACGAGCTTGGTGGCCTTTTTCACCACACTTGTAATAGACTATCGTTCCAATCAAACAAGTACTAGGGTGTTTCTTCCCACATTTTTTGGAGGATGGAAATTAGACCATTTCCTTCTTCCCCTTATTTCCATTTATGGAGTGTTCAATATATCTATTCTTATCTTTCCTTGCTTTAAATTCATAAGACTTGGAGAATTAATTTTCTGTCTTGATAGCACATGAGACAATATCGTCACACGATGAGAAGGATTTTGAGAATAATGCTCGATAGATAAATGAGTTTAACCCATCAAATAGTCGATCAATCTTACTCCTTGGGTTATATATATAATATGATTCATTCCTTACTAACATTGAAATGTTACCCTTGTACTTTGCGACATTACCATCCTCCTTTTTCCTCAGAGTCAAAAATTGTCTTTCCATATCCACTCGATGGTCACGAGGAAATTATTTTTCTAATAAAATCTATTTAAACTCCCTCCATTCCATATTTGATACTTATTCATCCTCTTTTGGGTTTTAAATTAATGACCACCATTGATCTGCATCTCCCGTGAGGCGATAAATTTACATGAAAACTTTTTCGTTTTTGATAGACCCCAAAGCATGAAATATTTTCTCTAAGGAATTTATCCATTGCTCAGCTACAAAAGGATTTGTAGCCCCATTGAATGTTGGTGGTTGTTGCCTCATGAAGTGGTCTAACATTGATCATCCACATTGTATATCAGGGTGCTCTATATGGGTAAGGTTATTATTTATAACGTGAGTGAGTTGTCCTAGTGTGGTTATATGTTGTTCAGCACCGATTGAATCATCAGCTCCACCATAATTATCTTTAGTAGGAGGGAAATCCTTACATGGATTACGTGCATTGATACAGTTTCCATTCCTTACACTAAACACCATTTCTAAATAGTGGAATTCACCAGTTTAGTTTATGAATTGCAATACATAATTCAAAACTAGTAAAATACCTAACATAAATTGAAAAATTTAGGCATATAATCCATAATCATTAAAAAATTTATTATTTGAGGAAGTATTTACTCAAAAATATTTTATAGTGGTTTTTAAAGAAAATTTGAATTATCCTAAGCATATCCCCCAGGAGTTTCATAACCCAGAGTGCATCAAGACCCATTGTCATGTACCCAAATACCCTGGGTTTAGCTCGAAACTCCTTGTCATAGTTTTTACTCTTAGGTACATATGTTCCAGAGCCTTTTCTACCTACTCATATCGAGACAAGGATGTATTTCTTAGAAAATAAAAAAAACTTATACATTACAAAAATTCTAGGAAGTTCTTCTATACTAATCTTCAATGTCTATCTTATGGTAACATTCTCTAATCAGAGTTTTTCAAAATCTAGATTCGAAGTTTTGTACTAAACTTCCTCTAATACTAACTGTAACTTCTCGACCCTTATTACCCAGAGTTAGTGAATTATTACATTATATTGGCATGATCACAAGGGATCAAATCCCAAAAGACTAATTTGTTTAATTGCCTTAAAAGTACTAGATATAAACATAAGTTTTACATTACATTATGAAATGAAAAACAACAACTTTGTGTCTCCTTTTAACACATTCATCTCCCTTAGAATATCCCTATAGGTCAGTCAAAATATACATCTTCGCATCCTGGAAAAAATAAAACATAGAAATGGGTGAGAATAGGTGCTCAGTAAGGATAACAATATAGCAGAAACTTTCATAAATAAGCATAAAAAATTAAGGCAATGTATAAGATGAAAACAAAAGAATTTAAAAATAAAATTCAGCATAATATGGAAAATATAAATAAAATAATTCCATTTTCTTATTCACATGGATATTATACTAGTCCAATAATCACATGTAATATCAACAGCCAATTTCATAATGATGTAATAAAAAATTATAGACATCATTACCACATAGTCAAAGCCTTGTACTAAGACTACAAATAAGATTTTGTCAAGGCCTTGTGCAAAGACACTATTTTGTCTCATGAGACCTACCGATGCATCGAGGAGCTATAGCGGGTGTCACGACTCGTCCCTCAGGGCCCGTGTCGTGACTACCCCATGCCTGCCTTCCATAAGCTAGGGTTTGGAAACTAGCACAGGAAAGACATATCCCTAAAACTGGGAAGGCATTTCCTTTAAACCTCTAAATTCACACAAACCAAGCACAAAACAAGACACAAGAACAACGTAAACTATATAGTAAACAGAGTGTGTACAGTATGTAAAGGGGCCAGAATACAAGCCCAACTGGAAAGTACAAGTAAAACTGGAAACAACTCCCATGAACGCCCATAATGTATCCTCCCTGAAGGGTAGGTACAGCTCTCATACGGTCCTCTCTTCGGTATGTCTCGTCTAAAAGTCCACCTCCGAGCAACCTCCAATCCTGTCACCCTCAACCTTGATCAATTTTTTCCATCATCTGCACAAGACACAACAAGGTGCAGGTGTAGCCCGTGTAGGGGTGAGTATAACAGTACTCAGTAGGGACCCCGAGACCCCCGAAGGTCTCCCAGAATCAACAAAGGATAAACCATAAAGCAAGACCTAAATCTCAAAGCATGAAGAAATAGTCCTCAACACAACTTAGGTATATGCCCATACATATACCTAAGTTATCAATATATACTCATATCAGATGTGAGGGAAGAATACCTCAAAGGTAACACTAGGAAGGTTGAAGTACCACACTGGTTACACCACGAAGATAGAAGTACCACACAGGTAACACCATGAAGGTAATACTACAAAGGTAACACCACACAGAATAATACCATGAAGGTATCACCAAACAGAAGTGTACCAAAAAGGTAAAAAATAATTTCAAACCAGGTATAACTTAAGTACGGAAGTATAGATGATTAACTGTATTATTAGATCATATCACTTCATCGAGAAGATCTTCTATTGACCACACATGATCGAAGATGACCCACACATGATCTAAAAATTACCCACACAGGATCTGGAGATGACCCAAATAGGATCAGTATGCACTGACCCACACAGGATCACAAAGCGGTGACCCACACAAGATCTGAAGAAGACCCACACAGGATCTGGAGATTCTTCAAGTATAACCAGCCACATGGTTTCGAACTAAGCTTGCTCGATTCTGAGAGGTTCCACTCCTCAAGACATCAGTCAATACTTCAACTACCACAAAGTCCCATGAAGAAGTATCCTGAAGGACCTCCACGTCATAAGGGTCCCAACACAATAGAAGGCGCATCAATTGGATGCTCAGTCTGTAAGTTATTAGCATTTTTGTTCAGAGGGCCCGGTTGGATTCAGGTTCGATCCAACCCGGACATACTCCAACACTATCCAAAACTTAAGTAGAGTATATCAAAAAGGTCATTCTCGATCTAAGGATCCCAGTTCCATAGAAGGTTCATAAAACAGATGACTGGTTCTTAAGATATGGCCAAAAAGGCGTATCTTGGTGCAGCGAGGCCCGGGTCCGGTCTGACCCGGTTGGACTGACCCGGCTCCACCCGGTTTAGGACTACCCAACCTAGTTCAGGTTGACCTGACCCAGTACGGGTCCAGCCCGGATGAGCTGGGTCATGGTCCAGTCCGACCCACAAAGGGGGCGGTACATTCCACACTGTGTGCGACCCACTTTGTGCGGCCTGCTCAGCTGGGTGCTGTCTGCCCAGTTGGGGGTGGTCCGCCCAGCTAGGTGCCATTCATTGTGGAGAGACCCTCCCTAGCCGTACCGGGGGGGGGGGGGGTGGGAGGAACCCCCGGTATTCTGAACAGTCCATTGGACCCTTTTTCTTCAGCCAACCTGGCGGTGCCTAGGGGCGCCGCCTGCTGGCTGGCGGGACCCGCCAGAGGGGTCCCGATCGGCGTGACGCGGTCGACTGGAAGACCGGTCAACTCTCCTCCCAACTACGTGACGAAATAGCTGTCCTCCCGCATCCGGTCGGGTGTTGACTGCCCTCCTAGTGCACCACCGTGACTAAGCAGCTACGACCCCTCTCCTCAATCGGTGGCGTGGACACACGCTTCCCTACCTCCCTGCAGCCGGCCAGCGTGCCAGCCGTCATTCCCTTCTCCACTATGGTTGATGGGACATAGCCTCCTCCCCTAACGGTGGCATAGATTCATGCCTCCCCAGTTCTACGCGGCCGGACAGAGTGCAGGCCACCATCCTCCTCCGCCGCCTGCTCGAACCGCGGTCGGCCGGTTGCAGGCCTCCCTCCTCTTCTGAGGGTCACCACAGCTTCATTCTAAGCCCAAAAAATATGAAGATCGCATATTCATGATTCTCGAGTCGAGATCTCCATGTCCATATGTTGGGATCAACAAAACATTGTGTTTTTATCATTCTTAATTATTTGGCGTTGAAGAACGCACAAAGAACACACAAAGAACAAATAGATAAGATAATGGAATTTTGGCGGATCAATGACAGTGTTTGTTTGTCCGTCATCGTTGAGAATTGAAAATATAATGAATCAACAAAAATATAATTATCATATCTCAAAAATAAACCTCATACCTCATTCTCTCGTTGGAGTTGGCGTGAGGAAAAAGATGAAGACACTGACGTTCGTCACTCCCGCAACATGCTCCCAATCCGAGCTCATGCATCATCCTTTTCGGAGGTTCATTCTTCATTGGAGGATGATCTTCCAATGGATCTCCAAATTCTCCACTTTTCTAATGATCCCACACCACAAGAGATGAGGATATGACTTTAATTGAGTTAATTTTACTAATTTAATTAATGTTGGCACATTAATTGGGGAAATTTTAAGGGTTTCCTCAAATTAAAGGGGAGTTTAGGTGGTCCCCACCACTAATATTCAAAAAGGAGGTTTCACGAAATAAAAATAAAAAGATATTTATTTTATGTTTCTTCTCCCATGAAAATCTGAAAAACTAACTTCCACCCTCGACCTACTGCGGTCAAGATGAAGGTCTCCTTAAGAGAATATCAGTGCTGTGAGTTCAACAGTGTCCTCAAATTTCAATTCTGAGCTCTAGTTCAAAAGTTACAAAGCACCGCTCATGTATTTATGGAACGTACCCGAAAAAAAGTTCAGAAATTCATTCTGGGAATACCGAGCCTCAGAATCATGTGCTGTCTATTTTCACAGAGTCATAATATTTCCATATATTAAAAAAATTACATGGAAAAATCTGGGTCTTTACATTCTCCCCAACTCAGGGATTTTCATCCTCGAAAGCTACAACACAAACTAGGGAAACAATTGGGGATACTGATCATGAATATGAGCCTCCCACTACCATGTGCTCTCCTGGAGGTTCTCGTGCTACCATCGTACATGCACCAGAGGTATTGACCATCCATGAAGGACCTGCTTCTATGGATCCTTATTCTCAAAACATCTCCCCATCATCGATGTCCAGCTCGCCCCAGTCAATGACGTGCGAAGGATCATGTACGTATCTACTTAGCTGGGATACGTGGAAAACACGTTCACCTGGTGCAACTAAGTGGGAAGAGATAAGCGGTATGCCACCTCACCAACTCTGCTGAGGACCTGAAAGTGTCTGATAAAGTTCAGAGATAACTTGTCGTCCTGACCAAATCTCCGCAATCCTTGTCAAGGTGAGACTCGTAGGAAGACATGGTCACCATCGTCGAACTCAAGAGGTCTTCATATTCTATCAGCATATGACTTCTGCCTGTTCTGTGCAGTCTTCATCCTCTCCTGGATGACTTGCACCTTCTCTGTGGTATCCCATACCATCTCCGGTCCCATGAGTGCTGACTCCAAAGGTCCTTGTACATCTTCACCACTCGTAGATGTACCACTAGAGGGGATATATGGAACTCCCTCAACACTTCCTCCTGTAGCGCCACTGGTACCATAGTACACCCTCTAAAGAGGATGACATGTTCCCCAACTTCAGAAAATCCCTCAGCTGCCTGTCCTGTGGATATTTGAGCACATCGAGCCTCGCAATCAATGTCTCCAAGATGCGCCTTCCTGACTCACTGAAGGAGTGGGGGAGTGATTTATTGAGACTAAAGATAAGGTACTCTATCTAGATCCACATAGGATATCCGCCAAGTGGCTAGCTGCTCCGTCGCCTAACTCAGAAACTGTAAACCAGATCTACTGCTATGTTCATCTTCTACTACATTACACTTTTTAGGAGTATAGACTATCTTGAATTCATAGTCCTGGAAGAACTCAAGCCAATGCCGCAGTCTCAAGTTCAGGTCCTTCTAAGAGAAGTTATAACTGAGACTCTTGTGATCAGACTAGACTGTAAAACATTCACCCATGACGTAATTTCACCACATCTTCAAGGTGAAGACCACTGCTGCTAAATCTAGGTCATGGGTAGAAAAGTTCTGCTCATACTATCTCAGATGTCAAGAACCATACGTGATCACTGCTCTTTCCTACATCAGGACACATCCGATCCAGATTCCAGATGTTTCGCAGTAGACTACGTACCCAACACCCTCCTCCGGTAGCCTCAATATGGGGTCACTCATTAGTCTCTGCCTCAGCTCCTAGAAACTCCGCTGACATCTCTCTGACCACACAAAGGGTTTCCCCTTCTTTTTCAACACTGACAAGGGTTCCAAAACTCTAGAAAATTCAGGCACAAACCTCTGGTAGTAACTGGACAAACCCAGGAAACTCCGCACCTCCATCACACTCTTGGGTGGCTCCCAAGAAAGAATAGCCTCAATCTTCACTGGATCCAATGAAACTCCAACCACTGAGATGACATGTCCTAGAAACTGGACCTCTCGAATCTAGAACCAGAACTTTGAGAGATTACCATAAATCTGGTGTTCTCGAAGTGTGTCCAGAACTATATGTAGATGATAGGCCTGCTCCTTCACTTTAGCTGAGTATATCAGGTTGTTGTCGATGAAGACTACCAAAAAGAGATCGAGGTATGGATGGAAGATCCTGTTCACTAGTCCCATGAACACTGTTGGGGAATTGGTCACACCGAATGGCATAACCAAGAACTTATAGTGGTCATACCGACATCTGAAGTCCATCTTATGCATATCCTCTTCTCGTTTCCTGAGCTGGTGATATCCTGATCTGAGGTTTATCTTCGAAAACCACCATTATCCCTTCAACTAATCAAAGATATCTTCAATCCTCGAGAGTGGATACTTGTTCTTCACGGTCACAAAGTTTATTCACCGATAATCCACACAGAGTCTCAAACTCCCATCCTCATTCTTGACGAACAAAATTGGGGATGCCCAAAGTGAAACACTGGGCCTAATGAACCCCTTGCTCTGCAAGTCCTCCAACTATACTCGCAGCTCTCGATGCTCCCCAGGAGCAATCCGATATGATGGTGTGGATATCAGTGTCATCCTGGGGTAAAAGTTGATATAAAATTCCACCTCTCTGTGAGGAGGTAGACCTAGAACATCATCTGGGAAAACATCAGCGTATTGGTCCACCACTATAGGATAGCTCGTACTCTCAACATAAACATCCCTGAGGGTAAGGAAAGCCAACTGATTTGTGATCAGATTCACCCTCCTCTAGGTAAGTCCATCCTATGCTGAAAAGGTTTCCTTCTCACCGGTAAAGGAAAACCTGGTCTCATCCTCGCAGACACACCACACTTTGCGCCTAATACAGTCGATCTGAGCATGGAATGTTGATAACCAATCCATACCCAAGATGACGTTGTAAGGCCTCGATGCCGCTACTAGAATATCCCTACCAAATCTCTCACCTCATAGAGTAAGCTCACACTGTCAACACCAGTGTGTAATAATCAAATCCTCTCATGTAAGAGCCTATACCCTTAAGGATCGATCCAACAGCTCCATCAGAATCTCCTAGGATTGAACGAGGGTCGTGGCAATAAAAGAGTGACTGAAACTTATGTCTATAAGTATTAAAGCTAAGGTGGAGTAGACACAGATCATACCTCAAATCATCTCCGAAGCACCATGGTCATAGGTCTCATCTTTCTAGAGCTGAGCTCATCCCTATCCACTAGCTCCCTCTGGTTGGGGTGGACCACTTGGTTGTGGCGGCGGTAGTACCTCGTATCACCACAAACCTCCTGTTGCATGACCAGCTCCTCTGCCATGTCTGCTCCTACCTGAAGACCTCCTCGATCGAATCGTTGCCTATGCCCAGATAGTATTTTGATTGTATGTTGGTCGTCTTTACAACAGGTCAGGTAGTCATGTGCCAAGTGACCCTACCCGCCACATGAGTAACAGTGCCTACTCCTTGCATATCCTACTCTATCTTGAGAGCCTCGTACAATCGACCTTGTATCATGTTGTCGTCCACCTATAGGTCCGGTCCTCTGGGACCTCTGAATCATCTGTCTGCTACCAGATGTAGATGACTCCACTACGTGATGTCCGATGGTGGGTCGCGCTACCAGCGACTGGTCAACAAGGAAAATCTCTACTAAGAGTGCTCGCTCTAACACCCCTCTTGCGTCGATGTACTGAGAGAAATCATCTAAGATATAATCTATTTTTTGAGCCCCTTCTCAAAGGTCTGGGACATGAAGAAAGGGAGATGCACCATGTTAGTGGAGTAGCGTGAAAGGAGGTTGAACCTCACTGAATACTACGCCATATTCATGCTACCCTACTGCAAGTGGAGAATCTCCTGTATACTCATAGAGTGTAAGGTCATTGGGACGAACTCTGCCCTGAAAAGGCTCTAGAAGTCCGCCCAGATGAGAGTGACCTCATCATGAACCTGTAGCATCAAGCTCTTCTATCTTCCCACTGTTTCCTAAATAAGAATAGAGGCATGGATCACCATGAGATAAGTTGGTGTCCCTACTAGTCGAAAACTCTTACCATAGCCTCCAACTAGTCCTTAGCTGCCTATGGATCTGACTCACACCGGATCCTCGGTGGCCTCTAACGCTGAAACTCGTGCAATGAGCTCAAGTGGCGTGCACCCTCTACTGTGGGGGCTAGTGGCATCGTCTGCCAAATGTGCAATGGTTCTACTGGAACACCACCCGATGGTAGAACTACCAAAAGGGGGCCTTGTACCGAAGCCTCGTCGCTCGGTGGGCTGTCATCACATACTCTACCTAGATCCCTGGTTTGCTTTTTGCATGGAGGCATCCTGAAAGAAACAGGTCTGCCATTGTTAATAACTTATACCTGGTGAGCTGACTCAAAGAGACAGAAAAGAAAACTTTTTTGAAACACACATGAAATCAGTGTTTCTGTGCACTGAGTCGAAAATCAGAAGTCAGGGTCCTGGTGTATGGATACATCGGCCACCACACCAACACTAAATTCCCCAAACTGAAAACCACACTCATAAAACTTAACACTATTGATGATTAAAATATCAGACTCCAAGTTATTTGGTAGAACTGACTCCTATGATACCAATTTTTCATGACCCGTCCCCCAGGGCCCATGCTGTGACTACCCCAAGACCACCTTCCATAGTACAGGGGAAGATGAATAACACTAGAAAGGTATATACCTATAACTGAGAATGCATTTCCTTTAAACATCTAAACACACACAAACCAAGAACACAACAAGACACAAGAACAAAGAAAAATATATAGTAAACAGGGTGTGTACAGTAAGTAAAGGGGCCAGAATACAAGCCCAACTGGAAATTACATGTAAAAATGGAAACAACTCATGTGAACACCCGCCAAGGATCCTGCCTAAAGGGTTGGTACAAATCTCATAAGGTTGTCTCTACGGTATGTCTCATCTTATAGTCCTCCTCCGAGAAGCCTCCAATCCTAGCACCCTCATCCATGATCAATGATATCTCTCGTCTGCACAAGACACAACAAGGTGTGGGCGTAGTCCGTGTAAGGGTGAGTATAACAATACTCAGTTGGGACCCTGAGACCCCCGAAGGTCTCCCAGAATCCACAAAGGATAAACCACAAAGAAATACCTCAATCTCAAAGAATGAAGCAATAAACATCAACACTAATTATTTATATGACCATACATATACCTAATTTATCAACTTATACTCATCTCACATGTGAGGGAAGAATACCACAACGGTAACACCACGATGGTTGAAATACTACACAGGTAACACCACGAATATAGAAGTACCACAAAGGTAAAACCACGAAGGTAAGTACCACAAAGGTAATTCCACACAAAAGAATACCACAAAGGTATCACCACACAGAAGTGTACCACAATGGTAAAGAATCAGCTCACACCATGTATAACTTAATTACGGACGTATAGAAGATTAACTATATTGCTAGATCATCTTACTTCATAGAGAAACTATTCTATTGACCACACATGATCAAAGATGACCCACACATGATCTGAAAATGACCCACAAAGTATTTTGAGATGATCCACATAGGATCGGTATGCGCAGACCCACATAGGATCGCTGAGTGCGGACCTACACAAGATCCGAAGATTACCCACACAGGATCTAGAGATTCTTCATGTACAGCCAGCCATAGGGTTCCCTCACTAAGCATGATCAATTCCGGGAGGCTCTGATCTTCAATCCATTGGTCAATACTTCAAATACCATGAAGTCCCACAACGAAGTATCTCAAAGGACCGCCATGTCATAAGGGTCCCAATGGAATAGACGATGCGTAAATCGAACACCCATTCTGTAAGTTATTAGGGTTTTCATTCCGAAGGCCTGGTTGGATTCGAGTTCAATCCAACCAATCCATACTCCAAATTTATCCAAAACTCAAGTGGAGTATACCAAAAGGTTCATCCTAATCAATGGATCCTGGTGCCGTAGACAGTTCGTCAAACAGACACCCGGTTCTCAAGATATGGACAAAAAGGCGTATCTAGGTCTAGATGGGCCCGAGTCCGGTCTGACCAAGTCCATGTCTAGCCCGGATGAGCTGGGCCATGGCGGGCCCATCCTATTGGCCCGCGGTTCATTCCGGCCCACAAAGGGGGCTGTTCGACCCGTACTGGGTGCGACCCGCTAGGTGCAGACCGCTCGACTGCGTCTGGTATGCCCAGTTGGGTTCGGTTTGCCCGGTTTGGTGCGGTCCACCGTGGTAGGGCCCGTACTAGCCGCACCAGGGGGGAGGAGCCCCCCAGTATTTCGAATGGTCTACTGGACCATTCGGCTTTGGCCTACCCGGCAGTGCCAAGTGGCGCCACCTGCTGGCTTACGAGAGCCACCGAAGGGGTCTCGCTCTGCGTGACGCGCCCAACCGAAGACCGACCGACTTTCTTCCCACTAGCACGACAATGCCGCTATCCTCCCATGGCTGGCTGAGTGTCATCCACACTTTGGGTGCACAACTGCGACTAAGCAGCCGCGACCCCTCTCCTCTATCAGTGGTGGGGACGTGCGCCGCCCTGCCTCAACGCGACTGACCGGCGTGCCGAACACCATTCCATTCTCTACCCGGCTGACAAGCCGTGTCCTCCTCCACTACCGATGGTGTGGACGCGCACCACCCCAGTTCCATGCGGCCAGCTGGCATGCCGGCCGGTATCCTCCTCCGCCATCTGCTCAAACCGTGGCTAGCTAGTTGTCAGCTGTACTCCTCTTCCGCGGGTCACTGCTGGTTCGTTCTATGCCTGAAAAATATGACGGCTGCATATTCTCAATCCTCGGGTCAATACCACCACCTCCATATCTCACACTCATCAAAACAATGTGTTTTTAGTGCGCTTAATTATTTGGTATTGAAGAACGCACAAATAACGCACAAAGAACAAATAGAAAATATCATGGTGTTTTGGAAGATCCCTGGTCATGTTTGTTTGGATATCGTCGTAGAGAATCAAGAATATAAATAATCAAAAAAATAATATAATTATCATATCTCAAAAATAAACCCCCTACCTTGTTCATTCGCTAGAGTTGGAAAGAGGAAGAAGATGAAGATTCCGATGTTTGTCGCTCCCACAACACACTCCCAATCTAAGCTTGTGCGTCATCCGCTTCGGAGGTTCGTTCTTCGTTGGAGGATGCTCTTCCAAAGGCTCTCCCAATTATCCTATTTTCCAATGATCCCCCACCACGAGAGGTGAGGATCCAACTTTAATTGAGTTAAGTTTATTAATTTAATTAATGTTTTCAGATTAATTGGGGTAATTATAAGGGTTTCCTCACATTAAAGGGGAGTTTGGGTTATCCCCACCACTATGATTCAAAATGGAGGCTTCAAGAAAGAAAAATAGAAAGTTATTTATTTTATTTTTCTTCTGCCACAAAAATATGAAAAACTAACTTGCACCCTCAACCTACTATGGTCGAGGTGAATGTCTCCTTAAGCGAATATCGGTGCTACGAGTTCAATGGTGTCCTCATATTTCAATTCCAAACTCCGATTCAAAAGTTACAAAATGCTGCTCGTGCGTTTACTGAACGTGCCTGAAAAAGAAGTTTAAAAATTCATTACAGGCACACCGGGCCTCAGAATCATGTGCCGTTATTTTTTTCGGACTCATAATATTTCCATATATTAAAAAAATTTCACGGAAAAATTCAGGTCTTTATAGCAGGCTCCATCCATCACTTACTAAGTCTAATGAATTCCTCATATGAAAAGGTTAAAACATAACATAAAAATTCGTATTAAAACTAGCATATGAATTGTTAATACTTTAACCCTAAACTATGAATGGTATAGAAATAAACATCCAAAATCAAACATTTCACAAAACCTTCAATACAACTTGGAAGACTGTATCATAATAAATCAACTTCAAATAAGTGTAAAATCTATCAAAGGATGTTGATATAGATGAAATCAAAACTATTTGAGAGAAATATATCTTTCTATTTTGAAATCATTTAAAAGTAACATAATTATAAATGAAAAAATTTATTTTGAAAATATTCTTATAAGCTTGTAAGGGAAGCTTTGAAGGTGTTATAATGGCAGAAATAGCCACACCAGCCGTATAAGTTAAAAAACATTCTTACCTTAATTTGTCAAAAATGTCATAAAGTACCCTATTTGGAAAACGACTGAATGATTCCTTTAATTTTTTTAATAAAATGTAAAACAAGGCTATAAATGAATTTAACCCATATTCTAGGAAATAGTAAAAAAAATTTGTAATACATTTTAAGGAACATGGATGTGGGTAATAAAGAAGTCCCAGTAGATACTTACATATAAACAACCTCAGATAATAAAGAGATTATAAAATTAACCCTTACATTGTACTATTACTTGGTCAAGGGTACGTTAACCTCATATATAATCATTAAATAATTGTTATTAAATTATAAAAGAACCACATACATAAATATGATACCATATATGATCTTCTAATATTTCATTGTTAATATTATTTTAGTAGTATCATTGTTATAGTTGTTAACTGATTTGTTTTCCTTTATATGTTTTGCTACATAAGTCATGTTTGATATGGATAGTATGTATTTGATTCATATCCAAGATTATATTAATTTATTAAACATTATTTTTAATCATATGATGAAAATTATTCATGAATGGTTATGACGGGGAAATAAATCTTATCGTGTTCATGGAGATGGTAATCTGTACGTACGCACGAGCGAAAATATCATTTTTATGGTAAAATCATATGTAATTGGATGGTATATCATATATATGTATATATATATAATCATTAACCTGTTATATTTATTATTAAAATAAATTATACTCATTAGTATACCCATCCAAATAATGAAGTGTTGAATAACAAACTACACCACGACGTAGAGACAGTTAGTTGTACGTACACACATATGATGACTTTGTCATTCATATGATGGATAGAATAATGAATACAGATGAAACATATTTATAATAAAATTAAAATATGTATAAGGTACTGGATTTATTATTTTGGTATGGAAACAGGAAAGAAAGAGGAAGTGGAAGAAGAAAAGAACTTTAAAAGAGGTGATGAAATCATTAACTCTTCTTCGGGTGCTTCCTTTTGATTTGATCAAAAGGGAAACTTAGTTTGGATTTATGATCAAATTAAGTACTCTAGATTAAATTTAAAGTAGTTGGGAGAATATTTGAGTAGGGTTATGCTAAGACAAATGGCTTTGGAGGTGTTATTTTGAGATAAGGGGAAGTACCCTTTTATAAGAGAGGTGAGGGCCACTTTTGGAAAATCTAGAAATATTATTTTATTATACAATAATATTCGTTTTATAATGGCTAAAAAAGGATTTATTTAGAGGCTATGGTGGGTATGTGTCGAAAAAATCTTAACCAATAGGTTTTAGACAGGTTTAGGTCACCATATTAACCTTATCTTTTAGATTTAACACTTAGTTAAATAGTTTAACTTTTACCACGTATTATTGTATTATTATAATAAATGGTTAAAAAACAAACTATAAAAATCTAAGAAAACCCCAAGTAGTTTATTATTGACATAAATAACCTTATATAAGTCTTTTTTCCGAACCTCAGATTTTTAGGAATATTACATCAATTAATAATATAGTTTTTGTTTTAAAAACTCATTTATGTTAATTTCGACACTATTTAGTATTTGGTTTTTGTGAAAGTCAAAAAAACATGATTGATTCGAAAAAAATAAATTAAATCAATTCCAATAAGTCATATTAACCTATAAAATTAGTTTAATACATCATAAGTCTCAATTTACATTTATTTGGATATTTATAATATCAATTATTTTAATCTTTCATTAATAAGGTAATTACTGCATCATCACTGTATCATAAATAAATTTAATTATTTAATTTCTAAAAAATATAAATAAAATACCATTATATAGGAAATCATTTTATTTTTCTAATTAATATTTATAGTCAAAATTATCTTTTGTATAACACTATATTAAAAATGTTTTAGTTATGAAAATTGAAATTTAACACTTTTAACTCTTCTTTAAATAAAATAATAATAAATGTCCTAATCTAATCCAATTAAATAAAAGAGAACCATATTTTATTAATAAGGTTTATTTTGGTTGAAAAACACTTCTTCATTAGAATTAGGTCATGTGTTAGTGTAATTATAATATTATTTTACCTTTAATTACCCGATTTACTTTTAACCGTGGTAAATAAAATTCAAAAGTCACTATTAACCAAAAATTATTTTCATCATATTGAAACAAAATTTACTTACTAATGTCAACCATTTCTCTATTATTTTTGAAATTCAATTCCCATACGTGGTAAAATTATGTTTTCTACAAATTTTCAAATGTGCCCAGAAGGTGGGTAAAAGATGTTTAAAAGTTCAATAAAATTTTATACATCTAAACTTGTTATAAAATGATTCCAATTAAATACATTGAACTAATATAAATATTATTTATCTATTTTGACTTTAAAATAAATTTAAATAAAAATAATTATTATTTAAATAAAATTTGGTTTTAAACTATAACAAATTGTTTTTCGATATTCATCAAAAATTGAATGTTTTATGGAAAATACCAAAAATTCACTCTAAGATAATTTTTATATTAGAAATCCAAAAATGAAGTCAATTTTTAAAAATAAAATTTATGAAATTTCATAAATTGGGTATTATTATTCATTACTATTTTTTTAAATGGCTTGATTGATTGGTCTTTGTGTGCTAGAACTCGAAGTTGCGTACAATGCAAGCTATTGTATTACTCAAAGAGAAGCATACCGTGGAGACTTGGGGTGTTACATATATAACATCTAAAATATAATAATCATGAAATAATAATAATATTTATACATCCATTATACTTTTCCCCTTATTAAAATAAACCAACATTACAATCATGGAGACAGAATGTCGCACGTACGTATAAGTAATGTTCTAATTTTTCAATGATAGTTATGGAAAGAAGGTAAGTAACATTATAACTTTAAATAATGATAATTATATCATAAAAAATATTTTATTTAACAATATATAGTTATATTTATAATTCATGTGATGTAAAAATAATCACATCATGTCGTGGAGGCGGTAGTCCACACTTCCATGAACGACATTGTCACTTTTTAAGTGTTTCAAAGGTTAATAAAGAAAATGATATATGTATATATTATATTTATATAAAGTTAATTATGTAATGAATATAATATATATATATATATATATGTTTTTTATGTTACATATGTTTAATTAAAACCATCTTTTATATATTCTATGTATAGTATGAACAAATCACATCGTTTTGAGGGGGCGGTAGTCCACACTCCCACAAACGATGTTTTCGTTTTTATACAAAATATAAAGTATAATGATATGTGTTTAAAAATAATTAAATAATATTAAAGAAATAATAAATATCATATATATCATATATAAACATATTTTCCATCATAATTTCTATCCTGATAGGAGGTAAATGAAAAAATAAACAATCATCGTTTCGTGAGGTGGTAGTTCGCCATACACATAAACAATATGTTTGTTACCTATTAGATATAAGTGTGTGTAAGTGAAGGTATACACCTTATAAATAATAAAATTAGTATTTTGAGGATACTGGTGTTTTTATATAATCATGGAATAATGATAATTGAAGGAGTGTATAAAATAAATAAAACTATAGAGCTTAAGGAAACATTATGCCTCTTAATCGAGTAACACATTTTGGTTTACACCAAAGGGATTCATTGGATTCCTTTATGCCAAAAGGAAGGATTCAAGGAATAAGGTAAAGATGTTTTGAAGTTAATTTGGCAGAGTTTGGATGAACCTATGTGTCTTTAGAGTTGTGAGGAAGTTGGATGAAAGGAGGTCTTTTATAGTGGAAGAGTGACAGTATAGTAATATTTTTTGAAAAAAAAGAACCCTTTTAAATTTCTTTTAAAAGTAGATAAATAATGTTCCAATGTCAAGAGAAGGGATTAGAGGGTCTAAATATGGCAATACAGTAGATATTGGACAAGTTTTTATTCCATATTGGGCCTTAAGTATAAAGTTAAATCCCTCATTAATCTAAATTTCACTTTAATCATTGTAATTAATTTTAATTAATTTCTATAATGTTTTTTGGTAAAATAATTAGTTGAAATTATTATAAATTTAACTATAAACTATTCTTATTCAAAATATGTAATAAATTTTTCCAAATTCAAATAACATAAGTGGTCAAAATTAATTTAAATTTAATCTCATAGACGGGATGACAATGCAAGTGTTTAAAGTAAAAACATTAAAAATTTTCTAAGTTTTTATATTCAATTTCAAAGTGAGATTGATTCAAATTAACTAAATTTTATTAACTGATAAAAATAATATCTAATTAAAAATTTAAATAAATCAAAAATATAATTTATCCTTATAAATAAATTAGACAAAAAATTTGTTTTGAGTTAAAATTTAGTATTGTTTATTATTCGTAAAAAAATAAAACCTCACCGAAAAATATCCAACAATTCACCCTAACCTATGATTTATGTTAATATTTCAAATATTAAGTTTATTTTTACATATAAGATTTATAAAAGTTCCAACAATTGGATTTAAAATAGGTTCTCTATTAAAAGACGGTAAAAGTGGGTAATATTGGGTTTGTTATTATCTTATACTTATCATATCTGTTGAAAGAATATCAAAAATATTTTATTGAATATATAACCTATATATTTCATTAATATAATTAAATAATTTTAATTAATTAATTTTATTAAAACCTAATTCCCTTTTGAGCATAAAAATAATAATATTTCATTTATATTTAATTGGTTTATATTTTCATTTCTAATTAATTGGTGACCTATTGATTAATTTTATATTTGTGTAAAACATATATTTTTATAAGCTGTTTATTACTATTAAAAAAATATAATTTAAGGGTTATGTTAGGTATTATTATCTTAAATAATAATATTTTAATAATATATTATTGTTCGGTAAAACTCGGTCTTGCGTGTAACACAATACATTGAAGAAACTCATTGTTTCATGTTACATATGCTAACTCAATTCCACACGAATTGAAATCTATAAAATATGTTGAATTTATTTAAAATAGTAAATATATTATAAATTCTTATGATATTATATTCCCTTACACTCTTGGTGTTGCGTGTCATACACACTATCGACTACAATGTTCCTACTTTATATTTTTGGGGCGTTACATCTCAGATGCTCAGTACAGGATAGTGTACAAAGGAAGATATAATAACTTAAGAATGACATAAAATGTTTAGAAAAAGTAAATAATGAATCAAAATAATGTTGTAATCAAATACAACTAAGGGAATGCTACATCCATGAAAATAAATAAAATAATGGATAATAATTATTGATCCCATACTGATGAAATGAATAATGTCAGATATCATAAACATACCATCAAGACCTTGGGCTAAGACATAATATATAAATGTGTAAGGTATATTCCAATACCATATCTATTTTGTCTCATGATACCTATTGATGCAATGAGGAACTATTTATAATTGGGCCCCACCCTCCACTAGTTAAGTCCAAGGAATTCATCATATAAGGAAATGAATAAAAAAACAGAATAAATTTTTATTTAATAATCAATAAAAGCCATATGAATATAA
The DNA here is from genome assembly GCA_963277665.1 of Viscum album. NCBI lineage: Eukaryota > Viridiplantae > Streptophyta > Magnoliopsida > Santalales > Viscaceae > Viscum > Viscum album. The sequence goes on along the minus strand of OY728159.1, from coordinate 592,018,005 downwards.
CAAATATATAAGTTTTCTATAGTTACCCAATCATTATGTGAAATAAATTTCATTGAAATTATTCCTTGACTAACACAATATAGAGAAAGTGGTGTATAGTTAGGTCAATAATTTCTATAATCAAACAGTGTATAAAATCTATGTGAACACCCTCCAATCAAGGAAATGGAAAATAAGGTATTCACAAGGAAATATAATTCGAAGAAAATTTATTCCTATTTATGGTGGATGGAAAGGAAAGGAAAAGGTAGTGATAGGTCATATATTGGATAGAAAATAATGTTACATAAGCTATCCAGATAAAGAGGGTGGATATTTAAACAATACATAATCAACATAGAAACTATGGGTTATTCTCAATGTAAAATGAAGTAACATAATCCTAGAAATAGAGATAAGGAAATGATAAAGGGAAATTTAAAAGTGTTGGGTTATAAATAGAAGATAGTAATTAAGTTAAATAATTTTCACCAATAGGATACCATAAAAATGGTAAAAAAATCCTTCATCATGTTTTATTAGGAGAATGGAAATTATCCAACACAAATTCCATGGTAGTGTCTAGCCCAGTGTGTAGTATTAGGATCAATCATCATGCACTAGATTAAAGATTTAGTTTAAACTCAACCAAATTTTTTTAGGGTGATTACCCCTAGAAACATCTATGCTATAACTCCATCCACATGCTAGTATCCCAATAGGGATGTCATCTATAGGAAAAATACACACAATTCACTTTCATAAATTTAATTTTTTTTGCAATAATTATGACTTAGGAAAAGTATTTAATGAGATAAAATATCATGTTAAATATAAAAATGGGTGATAATGTAATGTCCCAACCTAGGTTCCACTCACCAGTACCCCAAGACGGACCTCCAAATGACACTATGTGCGCCTCCCCGTATGCCAAAGCATGCCAACTAGTAGCGAGGGTTTAATATCGATCACAGGGAGACTATACCCTATTTTTTTCTTTATCAGAGTAATACATAAGAAAAAATAAATAAATAATAGAAAAATAACATATATATATATCCAAAGAAAAAACCTATACCCCAAGATGACCAAAACTAGAAATATAGAATCAAAACTAAACCATAGAAATTCTATGATAATGTACATGTCATGTGTCTAAAATAAAAAAATAAAAATGACACTGATGAATCACAAGAGGGTCCCAAAAGTCATCTAGTTCCCTCATCCATGATAAATCTCCAAATAAGCTATCCAACATGGGGAATTTTCCCATAATCTCTCCATAAAACCCAAAGTCTATTCGATTACTGATCAGGTAGCCTGAGTAGGGTGTGAGTAGGACTAAGTAAGCCACCACCAAAGGTTTCTAAAACAAATATAGTCAATAATAGTGTATATAGTTTTATAAAGAACAAAATTAAATTAATAAAGTAAATAGTTTACTCTTATTCAATTATCCTTTATTTAACTGCAAAAACCTCTGATTCTCGAGGACACCCAAACCTTAATACATGTTTTGGATCATACTAGAGTCTGAACTATCCCTAAGGAATATCATAATCCTGAATTTCCATGTTATCATTCATCATCACAAATCATATTTCATCATATTTATAAAACACGTATATCAATATGGCATGAGTAACATGCACTATGGGCTTTAACCTCAAGGTCCTATAGTGTATAATACAAAACAAAGTATAAATTCTTTATAACCAAAATGGGAAAGCTCTCGTGGTCTTTCTTCTTAAAGGTTCACATGGTCCTTCAGAAAAAAATCATAATCACACACAATATTATTCCTTAATGGCTCACATGGACCTTTAGAAAAATAGAAGCTCACATAGTCTTCTTCATCAAAGGATCACATGGTCCTTCAGAAAACAATAATAGAAGCTATATCGGTCTTCCCAATTAATCCCTTTCTGACGCCCTAGTTATCCCATGTGCTAATCTATGGCAACATTACCACAACTATTTATCATTTCACAAAACATTTCATTAATCAATTCATAATTAATCAATCATATCTAACCCTTCAATTAATCCAACAATTAATTGGTCATTCCATCTATGTTAATTAATTCAAAAATTAATTAAATACATCCATTTAATTAATTAATTCTACAATTAATTGATCACAACCTATTTCAATTAATTTCTCCAATGATTAATTAATCACATAAATTTCGTTAATTAATTTCCAAAATTAATTAATCATAACAACCCCTTCAATTAATTCATCAATTAATTGGTCACTTTAACTCTGTTAATTAATTAAGAAATTAATTAACTACATCCATTCCATTAATTAATTCACCAATTAATTATTCATAACTCATTTCCATTAATTAACCCAAAAATTAATTAATCACGTCAATTTAATTAATTAATTTCAACAATTAATTAATCATTAAAAATATTAAATTAATTCAACAATTAATTAACTATGTACACACCATTAATTAATTCACAAATTAATTAATCACAACCCTTATATTAATTAATATAGTAAACAATTATCCATATAAATTTCATTGGTTAATTAAAAAATTAATTATTTTTTTTACAACTCAACATGAAAAATTAATTCACCAATTTATTATTCACAATTTACAATTCAACAATTTGATAAATAACTTAATAATAAATTATCCCACAATTATATTATAATTCAACAATTAGTTTTTCATATAAATACCCTTAATTAATTCCCAAATTAAATAAGTATATCTATCCTATTAATTAATTAATTATTAAATATCCATAAACTCAAAATCCCATAATTAATTCAACAATTATTTATCTGATTCACAATTTCAATACATTAAAATCAAATTGACAACTTATTATTCAATTCACAAATATAAATATCTCATAATTAATTCATCAATTAATAATCCAATTCTATCAATTCAATATCCCAACAAACATTAATTAATTCACCAATTAATTAATCCAATTTATTAAATTGCACCATCAAAATGATCCCCATTAATTACTTCACCGATTAATTAATCTAACTCATTCAATTTCTTCAACACAATAGTCTCCACTAATTAATTCTCTAGTTAATTAATCTAAATCATTAAATTGCTTCAACACAATAATCTCCATTAATTAATTCACCAATTAATTAATCTGGTCAATACCATTAATTAATTCAACAATTAATTAATCTCATCAATAATATTATTTAATTTTTTAATTAAATACTCATATAACTCCCATTAATTAATTCATCAATAAATTAATGCATTTATTTAATTCAATAATTAAATAATCGCATAAATATCATTAATTAATAAATAAATAAATTAATTTGTTTATTTAATTCACAATTAAATAATCTCATTACTCACATTAATTAATTAATTAATTAATTAATCGCTTTATGTAATTCATCAATTAAATAATCTCGTTACTCACATTAATTAATTCTCAATTAATTAATCCCATTATTTAATTCAATAATTTAATAATCATATTTATCACATTAATTAATTCACAAATTAATTAATCCACTTATTTAATTCAATAATTAAATAATCACAATACACCCATTAATTAATTCATCAATTAATTAATTCCATCTCAAACAATTCAATAACACCAATTATTTCATCAATTAATTGTTCCATCCCCATTAATTCAACCAAACCTATTAATTTCCTAATTAATTGTTCTATATCAATCAATCTAATAATAATAAAAATATCCAATAATTAATTATACAATTAATTATCCCAATTCAAAAAATTCAATATAATAATAATTAATTTTTCAATTAATTATTCAATATCAAAAATCTCTATCTCACCATAATTAATTATCTCAAATCACAATTTCATAATCCCAACCATTTACTCTAATTAATTCTAAAATTAATTAATCAAGTTCAACAGTTTTGATAACTCCATAATTAAGTTATCAATTAATTATTAGCGCTCTAAAATCCCAATATCCCAATTTCACATTTTCCTTAACTAATGAATTCATCAAATTAATTAATTTTATCAAGAACACAATTTATAAAGAAATAATATAAATTCTACAATTACATACACATAAATGTAATAAGGACTTTGGGATTTGTATTTTAGTCCACCTACCTTAAGAATGGTGAAGAACACTTGCCAATATATAATACCAATTTAAAGCAGATCAATTGAGAATGCAGCAATGAATGCAATCCAGAACTAAATACTAAATCCATAGTTAACTGAAACAAGATATCTTAAATCTAGATCTAAATCCAATAGGCCTAGATTTATATTAAAAAAATCTAGATCTAGATCCAATAATCCCAGATCTAGATTCAACAAATCTAGATCTTGAACCGACAAGCCTAGATATAGATTCAATAAATCTAGATCTAGATCTAACAGTAGATAAACATATTTCTTTTATCTAGGAAGAGGAGGAGAGAAAGATTTATCTAAAAGAGAAGAACACCCATACCCAGGATGTGTGTAGGGGGTCTTCGTTTGAAGATGGTGGTGTGCAGAGGAGCTTTGGTCCAAGGCGGAGGTGCGTGGAGGAGCTATAGACCAAGGCGATGGTGTGTGGGGATTTCGCGACAAAGAGGAGAGGGTTATAAATACCCTCATTAGAGGAGAGTAAAGTTCAGAGGTTTACATGACACTAGGGTTGTGTTGTCAATATACTGGGCATTATAAATACACAACATAAATTCCCATTTTAGGTCATGTAAAATTCATTAGTTAATTCTCAATTTGTCCAATAAAACTTGTCATACCCCTTTAAAAAAATAACTAAAAATTACACTTGGTGTAATTTTCTTTCATGAAATGTCAACATGTGGTGAAGTATAGTTACATGGGGTGTAATATACTTTTTTGACATGTTGATACGTGGACAAAACTACTTTTGTGACATGTTGAAAAGTGGTAAAAAATAGTTACAGGGGGTGTAATTATTTGTGGTTGTTAATTAATTCAATTTTAGAATTAAATTCATATAATATATTGCAACAATTCACTTATTCTTTTTTCGACTATGAAAAAATATGGGTTCTCACATTCTCCCCACCTTATAATAGCTTATCCTAAAGTTGTACTCCAATTCACCTCTAAGATTCTGAGTCAAAAAGATTGGTCCACCGAGCCCTAATATCATCTTCTCTATCATAAGATTCATCCTACACATGTCCTTATTCCCATATAATAGGAACTATCAGCATGGTGTTTTCCCACAACACCTTCCCACAGTAACCCAATGCATGTGTCAGATTATACTCGAAGGACATATCAGTCTCAAGATCAACTTCCACAACATAACTAATGCGTTTTCACAAATCACTATTCCAAAAACCTCAAGAACTCCATCCAACATTGGCACTCAACCTTTCTATCAAAATATCATGGAAAGGATGTACATCCACCACCTCTATGGCCTATATAGCCTTTCCCCAAGGAATTTAAACATGTACCTTATAGGTTCCTCATTTCCATTCTAATGCGACCAATTACAACCCCTGATCTTGCTCCATGCACATTCTATTGAAACATCTCTACCCACCTTAGGAGAATTGTTAACACCACTTGTTAAGCAACTAAACCACTATGGCCCATGGCCCACTATATTTATCGACCTCTGATCCCTATAGAGAATTTTATAAGTAAAATATCTATGGAATACCTCACACCATCTAGGTCCACATATGTACCACTTTATAAACATAATTTCCAAGTGTCCCCATATCTAACCAAAACACATTTAGTTCGGTAGATAAAAAGCCAAATCTTTCTCAGCATACCCAGGATGATGTCAAGGTAGGGGAAAAGATCACTAAAAATTAATAGTAAGCTAATAAATTGTCATGGAGTCACATCTCTATAATTCCCAATACACATCTTAGGAGTCATAACACAAATTTATCACATTTACATTAGAGTAAAATAAAAACAATCCACAACAATCATTCTACCCCCTTTTCTTACCTCATGGTCAAGAAAGAGGTGTTATCACTACCCTTAACCATAATACACCTAGGTCTTAGTTAAAAAGTTTAAAAATTTAAATTATTAGATTTTTATCATTTAAACAAACATTTGTTTTCATCTTGCATCATTTTAAAATATTTCTCAATTTCATGTTAGGTACCATTTTCATTTCAATTTCACAAGTAATGAAAAAGTGCCTAAGTTCAAAACACACCCAAAGCCTATTTTCCGGTGTGTACAAACAATGTTTCATGTCACGAAATAATCATGACTGCCTTGAATGATTCATGCAAGCTCAAATCTCATGCTATTCGGGGCCACGAGTCAAACTCAACAAATCATAGAAATAATAATCACAAGACACAAAAAGTGCACCACCCAAGGTGAAATAACATTCAACTATAACAAAATCCAACAATAAAAACAATCACAACCTAGGTACTTTGGTTCTCCCCCATACATGGGGTGTTGGGGAAAAAATATCTCAAGGTTTCATTGAATCATTTTTAAGGTGATTGTGTTTGTTGACAAAGTGTGCCCATGTGTTGTGTTTGTTGACAAAGCAGACCATGATGTACTGATTTTTTGAAAAAGGGGGTTTACATGGTGAGTTGTTTAGTTCAATGGATGTTTTCATCAATCCATGATTGATTAAAGAACCTCAAAAAAGGAATGGATTATCTGGAGGTGGTACAAAAAGAGTAGATACAAAGGGACATCTGATACAATGTCTTTGGAAAAGGGACTTGTGAACCGGTGTCTTGGAGGCTTGGAAACTTGTGCACCATATGTTTTTCAAGATCAAAACATCAAAATATATCAAAGGAAATAGGGGTGCTCAAATTTTGTTTTGGGCGTGAAAGGTAACATAGACGACATAGACTAGGGTGGCAGGACTTACGCGCTTGGAGGAGACTTGCGCGTCGGTGCTCAGGGTACCCAAAATGCCAATAAATATAGGGATACCCCTTATCATTTTTCACAGAGTACAACAATTAGAGAAAATTAGAGCTCCAGTCGTGCAGGTGGTTTGGGCGTGCAAGTGGTGGTGTGAGCGCACAAGGGTAATGTTATTCAGAAGTTGTGCACTAGTTGATAGTTGTGTGCCAATATTGGTTTGGGAGTAAAAGGGAGTGAGTCTCCAATGTTTGGAGTTGGTAAAGGGAGTGTCACATAAGTGGTTAGGTGACACTTTCACACCAGGATTGAAGAAGTGTGCCAAGCAATAGACAAGCACGCCGAGCAAAGAGAAGCACGCCAGTCACTCTAGGACTGTGCAAAATTTGGAAGATTTCCTAGTACCTTTGGTGGAAAGTGTTTTTCATATGAGGGTTAAAGTTGGACGTCAATAGAGAATCTACATATATAGAAAGATGAATTCATTTTTTATATTAAAGCGACCTACAAGTCTATAAACTGTGAGTGGATATTCTGAAGAAGCAGTGAGCTCACTTCAGTTGAGAGAGCATTGAGTTCTCAAATTGCAAGTGGGTGTAAACCAGAAGGGATAGTGATTCCATTTCAAACTTGTAAACAACAGTGTAATTATAGTTGATTTGGTACATTGACACATTGACGGTGTATGCTCCTTAGACGTAGCCCAGTGAGGGTGAACCAAGTAAAATTTTGTGTCCTGTGCATGCTTTAAGATTCATTCATACTCTGCAATAGGATGGAGAGAGAGAATAGGGTTTTTTCTAACAAAAAAACATGATCAAAAGGGGAATTTGTTTTAATTATCCATTCCATGATTCACCCCCTCCCACCTCTCAGGGTATCTAGCATTGTCGACCTTACATGGGGTAGCTACTCCCATTCACGAGCTCATAACAATGCCCAGAATCTTCATAGTCTTCTGTCTACCTTTCCTAAATTGTTAGAAAAAAGAAGAAGAAAATAAAACATCCTCTGATACCACTTTGTAATGTTCTGACCCGGGTTCCACTTACTAGTTACCTGAGTTGGACCACCACAAGACCTTAGGTGCTCCTCCCGGTATGGCCGAGGTTGCTGACTAGAAGAGAGGATCTAATATCGAGCATGGAGAGACAATACCCTCTTTTTCCCACTATCAGAGTAATACACCATATAAAATAAATAAACAATAGTGAAATCATATATATATATATATATCCATATACAAAACCAATATCATAAGATACACATAAATGGAAACACAGAATCAAAACAAGATAGTATAAATTCCATGCTAATGTATGTGTCAAGTTTCTAAAATAAAAAACCCAAAATAATGACACTGAATACTCCCAAGTGGGTCCCAAAACATGTATCGTTCCCTCATCCATGCTCCATATCCAAATAATCTATCCAATACATGGCCTTTTCATATAACCTATCTAGAAAACCCAAAGTCTATTCGGGTACCAATCAGGTATCCAAGGTACGATGTGAGTACAAGTCAGTTGGCCACCACCAATGGTGTCTAAAAAAATCTAGTCAATAATAGAATATGTAGTTTTATAAAGAATAAAATAAAAGTAATAAAGTAAATAGTTTAAATATATTCAATTAACCTTTATTTAACTGCCTAAACCCTCAGGTTCTTAAGGACACCTGAACCTCAATACCTAGTTCTGCTCGTGACGGAGTTTGAAATATCCCCAAGGGATATCGTAATCATGAATTTCCATCTTACCAGTCATCATCACACATAAAATTTCATCTAATGAAAAAAAATTTAAATCATTCTTGCATGAGTAATGTGCACTATAAGATCTATCTGCAATGGTCTATAGTGAGTAATAAAAAACGAAGTATAAAGGCTTCATTAGAAAAATGGTAAATCTCTCACAATTTTTCCCCTTGAAGGATCACACATTCCATCGGAAAAAAATCATAAGCTCACACAATATTCTTCTTTGATGGCTCACACAGTCCTTTGAAAAACAAATAGAAGCTCACATGGTCTTCTTCCTTGAAGGCTCACATGATCCTTCAGAAAACAAAAATAGAAGCTCTCTCGGTATTTCGAGTTAATCCCTTTCTCACACCCCGATTATCCCATGTGCTACTCCATGACAACATAATCACATATATTTCGCATTTCATAAAACATTCCATTAATTAATTCACAATTAATTAATCATATATAACAATTCAATTAATTTAAAAATTAAATGGTCATTCCATATCTATTAATTAATTCCAAAATTAATTAACTACATCAATTCCATTAATTAATTAACGAATTATTTAATCATAACCCATTTTTGTTCATTAATCCAATTGTTAATTAATTACATCAATTTCATTAATTAATTTCCATAATTAATTAATTAAAACAGTCCCTTCAATTAATTCATCAATTAATTGGTCACTTCAACTCCGTTAATTAATTCAACAATTAATATACTATATCCATTCTATTAATTAATTAAAAAATTAATTAATAATGACCCATTCCCATTAATTAAATTAATTATTAATTAATCATGTCAAATTTCATTAATTAATTTCCATAATTAATTAATTATTACAAACCCTTTAACTAATTCAACAACTAATTAACCATTTCTATACCATTGATTAATTCCTCAATTAATTAATCACAAACCTTCCATTAAGTAATTCAATAATTAATTAACTATATAAATTCCATTAATTAATTCAATAATTAATTAATTTTTTTACAACTTTACATCCAATAATTATTTCACCAATTAATTATTCACAATTTACAATTCAAAAATTAAAAAATTAACCCAACAACTAATTATCCCAAAATTATATTACTAATTCAACAGTTATTTTTTCACAAAAATACCCTTAATAAATTCCCTAATTAATTAAGTATGTCAATACCATTAATTAATTCATCAATTAATTAATCAATATTCACAAACCCAAAAATCCCATAATTAATTTCAAGATTAATTGCCTCATTCACAATTTCAACACTTCATAATTAATTCATCAATTAATTATTCAATTCAAAAAATTGAATACATCAAAATTAATTCATCAATAAATTATACAATTATATCAATTAAACATCCCAACAAACATTAATTAATTCACCAATTAATTAATCCAATTCATTAAATTGCACCATCACCCCAATCTCTATTAATTAATTCACTACTTAATTTATCAAACTCATTCAATTTCTTCAACACAGTATTCTCAAATAATTAATTCACCAATTAATTCATCTAACTCATTCAATTACTTTAACATAATAATCTCTATTAATCAATTCACCAATTAATTAATCATATCAATCCCATTAATTAATTCAATAATTAATTAATCCCATCAATCATATTATTTAATTCACCAAGTAAATAATCAAATAACTCCAATTTATTTATTTGTCGATTAATTAATCCATTTATTTAATTAAATAATTAAATAATCACATTAATCCCATTAAATAATTCATCAATTAATTAATTTATTTATTTAATTCACAATTAAATGATATTATTACTCCCATTAATTAATTCATCAATTAATTAATCCCTTTATTTAATTAAAAAATTAAATAATCTCATTACTCGCATTAATTAATTCATTAATTAATTCATCCATTATTTTAATTAAATAATTAAATAATCATAACTCTCATATTAATTAATTTTCCAATTAATTAATCCCATTATCTAATTCCACAATTAAATAATCACATTACTTACATTAATTAATTATCTAATTAATTAATCCCTTTATTTAATTCAACAATTAGATAATCACTATACACCCATGAATTAATTCATAAATCAATTAATTACATCTAAAATAATTCAACATCACCAATTAATTAATCAATTAATTCTTCTATCTCTATTAATTTAACCACCCTAATTAAATCCTCAATTAATTGTTCCATCTTAATCAATATAATAATCATAACAATCTGCAATAATTAATTTCACAACTAATTTTCCCAATTCAACAACTCCAATATAACAATTATTAATTTTTCAATTAATTATTCTATCTCAAAAATATCTATCTCATCATAATTAATTCAACAATGAATTATCTCAAATCACAATTTCATAATCCCTACCATTCTCATTAATTAATTCTATAATTAATTAATCAAGTTAAATAATTTTGATAACTCCATAATTAATTTAACCATTAATTATTCGAGATCTATAATCCCAATATCCAAATTTAAGAATTCACCCATTAATTAATTCATCAATTAATTAATTCCATCCCAAAAAATTCAATACCACCAATTAATTCATCAATTAATTGTTCTATCTTCATTAATTCAACCGCCCTTATTAATTCCTCAATTAATTGTTCCATATAAATCAATAAAATAATCATAAAAATCTCCAATAATTAATTCTATAATTAATTATCCCTATTAAATAACTTCAATATAACAATTATTAATTTTTCAATTAATTATTCAATCTCAAAAATCTCTATCTCACCATAATTAGTCCAACAATTAATTATCTCAAATCACAATTTCATAATCCCAACTATTCCCATTAATTAATTCTACAATCAATTAATCAAGTTCAACAATTTTGATAACTACATAATTAATTTAACAATTAATTATTCAGGATAAAAAATATAAATATTCCAATTTCAAATTTTCCTTGTTTAATTAATTAAATAAATAAATTAATTTAATTAAGAACACAAATTCTAAACAACTAATAACAATTATACAATTACATACACATAAATGTCATTAAGACTTTGGGATTTGAATTATAGACCACCAACCTCAAGAATGGTGATGAATGCTTGCCAACTGATAATCTCAATTTGAAGAAGATCAACCGAGAATGCAACGATGAATGCTGTCTAGATACAGATCCTAACTCCATAGTTAAATTAAACAAGATATCTTAAATCTGGATCTAAATTGAACATTCCTAGATTTTGATTAAAAATATCTAGATCTAGATCCTATAAGCTCAGATCTAGATCCAATATCAGATAAACACATTTCTTTTATCTAGGAAGAGGAGCAGAAGAGAAAGATAGATCAAAAAAAGAAGAAAAACCATACCTAGGAGGTTCATGGGGGGTCTTCAATCGAAAACGGTGGTGTGCGAGGGAGTTTTGGTTCAAGGTAGAGGAGCGCAAAGGAGCTTTAGATCAAGGTGGAGGTGTGCAGGGATTCTGCGAAAAGATGAGAGTTTTCCAAAGCCCTGAAGAATATGAAAGGAGAGTTTGGAGGTTTACATGGCACTAGAGTAGTGAATTTAATATATTGGGCATCATAATTACCCGACGTGAATTGCTATTTAACATTGTTTAAACATTTTGAGTTAATTCAGGATTTTTCAAAGAAAACTCATTACAACCCCTTAAAAAATAATTAAAGATTACACATTGTTTAATTTACTTTCATGACATGTTGACATGTGGTGACATAAAGTTTCATGGGGAGTAATATTCTTTCATGACATGTTGAAACATGTAAATAACTACTTTCATGATATTTTCAACAGTGGTGAAAAACAGTTATAGGGGGTGTAAATCTTCATGGTTGTGAATTAATTCAATATGAGAATTAAATTCATATAGTATACCAAAATAATTCACTTATTCCTGTTTCACCTCTAAAAAAATATGGTTTATTATAGATAATTCCATAGAATCACACATATGATGAAATTAATATATAAGTTTCTATTTGAAAATTGAAGGGTTAGAATGATAAACTTTATATAGGCATAATAATGACATAGGAAAAAGGATATAATGAGAGGTTATAAGTAGAATCTGATCAAAAAAATATCAAATAGGAGATAATAACTTGAAATTAAAATCAATTAAATATTGTTAAATGGTATTGTAACAAAACAATTTCAATTAAAAATGAATGAGGACACAAACACTTACTTTTCAAAGTAGATTCTTAAATCTTAGGAGGCATCCTTAGAAAATTACTAAAAATTAATTTTTTTATTAAACTATGAATTAGAAAAGAGTTGTAGAACCACAAATAATCCTCAAGGGGGTGAAAATGATGCAAGAAAAGAGAATACCCTAGAATAAAAACCTTAAACTATAAACGAACCAAACCCAAACTATAATAAATAACAAGCTTATATTCCGGTCTCCCCATGTGAGCCAGCGAGTCTGCTACAAAATTAGCCTCCCTCCATATATAGTTAACTATCCTCCCATTATTGGTTGCCACAGTGCATATATGAATTAGGTAAATCAAATCCCATGGAACCACCTAATTCCTTTGAATAGACCTCACTATAACTTCAGAGTCTAATTTAACCTCAGTTATATGAAAACCAAGCCTCCTACATGTCAACATACCAGAAAGAACATCCCACATCTCTACACCCAAGGAGTTTCCCAATCCATTGAATGTGATTAACCCCATGATGAATGAACCCCATGAGTCTCAAACAACCCCACTAACTCTCATAATCCCTTAACTAAAAGAACCATCCATGTTCAACTTCAAATCGCTGAGAGGAGGCTCCCACCTTCTCCAATGACCATCCATCCTTCCCTGCATGGAAGGTCTGTTGAGTAGTTTTAAAACCATAAATAAAATCTATCACCCTTTAATAATGATACCAAATCAAAGATAATCATCCTTAACTTCATATTAATAAACAATAACAAGTGTCTAAATCCAATCTGAATATGGTTGCGAGCCTCCCATATAGTCCAACAGATGGAAGAAAGGATAACACTCCACACTTTTTATTACAGGGACCTATTATCCAAACCATGAAACAAAAAATGCAATAATTCATTCAAGGAAGGATGATTATTGTTGAGACATTGGTGGGCTGAGAAAAAGGACCAGAGGTAAGCTTCCCAACTACTACAAAAAAGAGGTGCAGTGTAGATTATTCTTATGGGTTCTTCTAGAAAAATCAGTAAGAAGACTAGTAGATACCCTTTATTTGAATATTATCATCTTTTAGAAGCACTTTGTTTCTAATATTCCAAATCAGATAGTTAATTTTCATAGTTAACTCATTTACCCAGACCTTAAGTGGAAACTCATCACAAGCATTCTCTGCATGAATCATCATATGGTAACCCCGATTGAAAAACCTACCTAAAATTGAACCTGTGAATCAACATCTATCTCATTCACCGTTCACGACAATACCTCCAAACACCTTCATCTGATTAAAATTGAGAACTGACTAAATGAGATCATGTTTTCCGCTCGCCTCTTTAAATGAAATACTACGAGAAGGGCCACCTAGAAAGGCCCGCCTCTTACCAGTCCATTTGTTCTTCCAGAATTTGACATCACCTTTCCCAATGATCCACCAGGAAGATCCACTAAGGACCTAAAGGTGAGAGAACATGCATTGCACCAAGCAAGAGGTATGTGTATCGCAGAAGCTAGATGCCTCCCATTGATCACCATACCATGCCCTGAAGAACGATGCCCACATAGAACCCCCAAAAATAATATTCCAATCCAGTCGACCTTGCATTCCCTACATGGATTCGTTAAGATCATACATCCCCACTCCACCTTCATCAATGGGCCTTGCCCTACAGGACCTGGAGGCCCAGTGACTTAGCCATACTTGGTTGTAATCCCAAATAAATGAAGTCATAATTTTATCCATCCTCACAATGATCCCTTTGGGAGGATCAATTATCGAAAAGACATGCATCAGAATAGATGTAATCATGTTGTTAATCAAATAAAATCACCCTCAAAATGATAAAAATATGTTTTTACAATTGAAAATACTTCCTAGTAGGCGGTTGATTATATCATCAAAGTATTGTTTCTTAATACGGTGACAGGAAATTGGAAAACTAAGATATAACTTCAGCAACTACTTTTTTTGGAAACCTAGGATGTTTTTAATATCCTTACAGTTCCCTCTGGAACATATATTAGAAATAAAAACATATATTTTCCTTGAGTTAATACCTAGACCGCTCAATTTTCCATAATATGAAATGATCTCCATGTGCTTAAATAAGGACCTCCAAATTACATTAATAAAAATCAAGACATCATCAGAAAACATTATAAGATAAATACCTTCCATTCCACACTAGCTATGATATGGTTCCAACCTTCCATCTACAAGCCTCTATGAAGATTCTGAGATAAGGCATCTTGAGCTAAGATAAAAACCCATGTAGATTAAGGATCTCTGTGGAGAACTCCGCGAATATACTTAAAGAAAACAAATCACCTCTCCATAAGAGATAAATAAAGACAAGGGGAAGAGTAGCACCTGATGCATAGGTCAAAAAAACACTCTTGAAATCCAAAATTCCGCATCACACAGATAATAAAACTCCACTAAATTTTTTTCATAAGCCTTATTCATATTTACCTAAAAGATAACATTTTATCCCACTAATATTTTATTATATCATTAAAACGTTTACTAGAAATTCCAATCGCCCCTTGAATACTCTTCCTTTTGAAAAACCCATGTTGTTCCCTCGAAACTATCCTTGGAATAAACCCACTCATCCTCCTTGAAATGAGAGTTTCCAAGATTTTATAGGATACATTAAAAAGAAAAATAGGCCAATAATGACTGAGAATAGTGGGATTCTTCGTCTTTGGAATAAGAACAACCCTAGATGAACAAACACTCCTTTCCAGCACACCACAACAAAATAAGTATTGAACACCCTTGACAACATGAGGACCAACAACATCACAAGCTACCACATAGAAAGCTCTTAGAAATCCATCCAGGCTAGGAGCGCTGTCATGGGGCATTGTAAGAACCCTATCCTTAATCTTATCCTCATTAGATAAATATTTTAGGAAGGACTTATCTAAAACCCCCACTAGGTGAGTCATACATCCCAATAAGGCATCATCTTCTGCTTCACCTCAAGAATCCTCATATTTGGAGGAAACCTTCCCATCCGAAAGACCTTTTAAATGTCCTGGTTTCATTCAGTCCACCACCTCCATGTCTGAAGTGAAAACTCTATTTCCATGGTTTAGGTACATGGCATAACATCTTGAAAATGGTATACAACAACATTATTAAAAACATCCTTAACATGCTTCTATAATTCCATGGATTTTAGAACTACATGAGATAACCTAGGGATAAACATAAGAAAGGGGTGATCTATAAATACTAATAAGGGAATAAACATTTCATAATATGAAGAAGATAATAAAAGTTAGACAATAGAAATATCAATGGGGAATAAAAAGAGTAGCGATCGTAAACATGACGATAAGACATGATATAACATGATAATCATAATATAGGAAATGTGGAAATAACATAATATATTGAATCATAAACATAGGTAAATGATAAACCTACCAAGACATCATGGTGGAAAATGTCCCATAAAGGAATCAAGTTTACTCCCTTTCCAAACATGATGTATCATGATACTAAACCTTATTCAATGAATTCGAACACTATATGGGATCACCCATTATATTAACTTTATTTGTAAGTGTTCCACACAGATCATAATACATGGATTCATTCATCATCGTAATTTATTCCATGATTTAGGAGTGTGGAATAAATATGTGTAAGTACCCAATAAAAAATTATATGTATAAAATTTTGAACATTGTTGATAGTAAATGGGTATGTTATTATCAATAACTGATTCTAATTCCAAATGGATTCTTCCCCTGAGAATGTACCTCACGTGCCATGGGCCTTTTCAAATTTTCAGACCGTTGGGTCTCTATTAGCCCACTCAACAGACACCCCTATCCTCTGGCTGACCCTCGATCTTGTTTATCAGGCTAGTGTTGTCTCTCCTTTTTCCCATTGGAAACGTTCATTTAAGGATGCTCTTTTTAGCTCTCTTCGTGACACTCATCGTCCTTGCTTCTCGAAGGTGCATGTGTTTCCTTCAAAGGTCTCGCATTAGACGAAGGTCTTTCCCTATATTTTCCAATGTCAGCCTTCATAGAGGTGAAGGAATGCCTGAAATAGACTCTTGTGGCTCCTTTTGGCACTTCGAGACCCTCCCTAGCAGTGTTTCAACATCTTGTTCAGTCATGGGGTATTCTTTCTCCAGTCCAAGTCTCAGCTTTTCACAGGGGTTATTTCTTCCTTATGTTATCTTTATAAGAGGTCTTCCTACATGTTTGGTGTTGGGTCTCTAGAGAATTTGGGAGATGGCGCTTCATCCTCTCTCGATGGCCTATGGAAGATCAAAGGGGAAAAGAGAATCCCCTTGTGGTGGTCTGGGTCCACCTCCTGGGGCTTTATCTTCCCTTCTAGAATAGTGGGTTCCTTAAGGTGAACAGAGATTCTCTTGGTGAATTTATATGCTCTGATTTTAGGACTTCAAGCAGGGGGCGTCGTGGTGGCTCATATACGTGTGGAACTAGACACCTCTCTTACCCCTCCTTCCAAAATCTCCCTTCACATGCAGGTCGATCTCATCTGGAACTTGGAGATTCTTTTCCTAGTTTTTTCCTGGTTCTTCTCTCACTAGCTCTTATAGAGGCATTCCCTCCATGTATTTCATAGATAGAAGCCAGGAGAGGGGAGTCACCCTCCCAAGGATGTTTACTCCAGAGGTAGATGGTCATCCTATCCTTATCATCCCTATCTCAAAGTTGGGGTGTGGGAAGGCCCGACTGCTATTGAGTTTCCAAATTAGGATGTCCTCTCCCAGGCTTTAGGCTTAGCTCTATCATATGGTTAGTCTCGCAATGAAAGATCAGCGATGTGCTAGGTGATAGTTCCTTATGTGCCTAGAGGTGTTTCTTCTATCTAGATCGGTATTTACTTTCACCCTCTTCTTACTTCTTTTATTTTGAGGGATGGGGCTAGGCAGGCATGCTTATTTGGGTTTAGGCCTTCTTCTTCAGTTATTATGGATCTACCATCTTTGACTTGTGTTGCAATAGAGGTTTCTCAAAATTCATTGAACAACCCCTCAGAAACCAATATTTCCAACTACATCGAGCATCCTGTGCCAGCACCCACAGGGCCCTGCCAGAAGTTATAGCCTATCCTCAAGACCTTCTTCCATAGGGTGATAAGGGAATCTACCTTGATGGTCATCAAGGAGTCATCCATCGATGTCTGTGTAGACCTTTTTTTTCACCTGGTAGTGAGATGATCATTTGAGAGGGAGTTTGAACTCTCTCCCATGTAAGGAAATTCTAGGAGGGATCATTCTTTAACTTCAAGCTAGCTACTAGATATGGGGCCAACGCCAGAGAATTGTCCTTCCAATGAATCCCACACTTATCTGGAATGCCCATGGACTTGGAGATCATGTTAAGTCCGACTTATTATCCATAGTTATTTGGAAACCCAATGCTAATGTGGTGGCTATCATCAAACCCAATCAGAAATCTAGAAGAATTCAGGATTTCGTGTGGAAGATTAAGATGAATGGATCATTTCATGATGACCCAATCAATCATCATATTTGGATCTTTTGGAACAAGAATACAGTTTTGGAGCTCATCCAAGAGGGTGATCAATTCATCACTACAAATGTGAGTAAATGTTATGTCTTCTACTTCATGACTATCATGTATGGGAGCTGTGATTCTCTTCAACGAGAAAAGATTTGTAGTGACCTCAATGGTTTTCTGCTTGGTAATCAACCATGGTTTATTGGAGGGGACTTTAATATCGTTGAACATCTAGAGAAAAATTTGGGTCGGGGACCTTTTTAGAGGATGGCCAACAGAGAATTTTCTCAGTTCATGGCTGGGAGGGGTCTCATTGATCTGGGTTTCTCAAGTGATTGCTTAATATGGTGCAACAATTGGAGGGGCCATCATGGATCATGGAGAAGACTGGATAGATTTATGGCCAACATAAATGTGGTCTCCAAGTTCCCCAACACAAATGTGAGTCACCTGGTTCATGACATCTCTAACCATTCCCCCATGTTGGTGTTGATTTCCTCTGGGAATGAGCTTCAGGGAAGATTCCACTTCCTTCATCAGTGGGTAAGTAAACCGGAATACCAAGACATGGTACATGGAATTTGGAATTCTCCAGGATAGGGTGATCCATGGATATCTATCCATGATAAGATTCATCGCCTTAAATATAGTCTCGATATGTGGGAAAAATATCTACCAATGAGTGATAGCGAGATTAATGATGCAATGTAGGAGGTGGAGTGTCTCAAAGCGCATCTGGTAGAGGGGTGGAATGATCGATTTTTTGAACAGATTGGTAACAAAAAAAAAGGCTATATCTGCTTTGATCCTATCTCATGAACAATCGGTTAATGAGGCTTCAAGGATCAAATGTCTTTAGGAGGGTGATAGAAATACAGGATTTTTCATGCCTACATAAAATAGAGGAAGATACCTATCAAACCGAACAGCCTTTTGGATGATAGATCCTACAAAGATGATAGAGATATCATGGGAGGTATTTCCCTATATATTTTATAAATTTCCTAGCTGGGCCCAATATCCATAAGCCCAATGGTTTTTCAGGAAATAATAATGGTATTTTTTAGGTGATCTCTAAATGTGGATCATTCAAGGATAATGAGGGTCTAAGTTCTATCCCAGATGAAAACGATATTTAAAAATCTATGTTTAAACTTCACCTGGACAACGCCTCGAGACCAGATGGGTTATCAGGATCTTTTTGCAGAGCATAGTGGGATGTGGTAAAGGTTAATATTATATCATCCATTCAATATTTCTTTAGGGGAGGTAGTTTGTCATGGATTTATTTCACTGCCACTATGATTCTCATTGACAAAAATAGAAACCCCTCTTCCATCATGAAATATAGGAACGTTTCCATGTGAAAAGTTCCTTATAAATTCCTTTAAGGTGTTATTAATTTGAGGCTCTCCATGAATCTTACAATGTGTACCTCCCTGGAGAAGCAGTGATTTGTGAGGGCTAGATCTATTCAAGGTGCTATCTCCCTGGCACAAGAAATGATTTGAGATATAAACTTCAAAACTCAAGGGTATAACATGGCTATAAAAATCGATATAAATAAAGCATATGATTGGGTGGAGTGGGGTTTTCTCATCATGGTGATAGAAGGTATGGGGTTTTCTTCCTAGACTATTGACCTTGTTTTCATATGTTTCAGCTCACTGTGGATGGTGGTATCCTTCTGGGGGAAGTCCTTTAGTTTCTTCAAATCCATTCATGGCCTTAGATTGGGTGACCCATTGTCCCAAAGCATATTCATCTGAACTCAAGAGGTATTTAGTATGCTCACTGAAAGTTGAATTAATAATGGTGATATTATATCTTATTGAAAGATCATGAGGTCCATGGCCATTTCCAACTTAATGTTTAAGGATTACACTTTTATATTTATCAATGGGGGAAAATCTATTCATGTCTTGAATCAAATCTTGGAAGTTTATTTCCACTAGAGTGGCCAGCTTATAAACAAAGAAAAGAGTATCTTATTCATCCCCAACTCTTTCTCACTCATAAGAATCGATAATGTTTAGGCCACCCTTAATATGCAAAGAGGGTGTTTTCCCATGCTCTACCTTGGGGCTCCAATCTCCCCAGGAAGGCTGTGGATCTACAATTTTGATTTTCTCTCCACCAAAATTGCAGATCGCATCCATAACCGGAAGAACAAGTTCCTGTCCTTTGGGGACCGCACATATCTTGTCAATAGTGTGTTGTTGGAAAATCTTATACATGCCCTCTCCGCTGTCAAGGCACCAAAAGGTGTTATCTCTAGTATTGATAATTCACTGGTTGTTTTCATTTAGGACCCCCTTGTGGAGGGGAAAAGTCACTTGGATTCATGGTATAAGGTGTCAAGGCCAGTGAGGGATGGAAGCATTAATGTACGAAGCTTGGACGACACTATTAGACGCATTCTTGCATGGTTGGCTTGGGAAGTTCTAGAACATAGCACGATGTGGGGGAAAATAATGAACCCTCTATTTTTCAATCACTCCTTGGTCGAGGGGAGGCCCTCTTCTTTATTACCTAATCTTTCCACCTATTCTTAGAGCTTTAGGTATAATAAAAATGGATCATCAGAATGGGTGACCTATCTTTTTTTCATCTCAACTGGGTGGGGACAGTTCTCGGTTTCCCAGGGTGGCTGGTGCCCAACATTTCATTCAGGGAGGCAAGCCAGCACCCAAACATCATCTAGGCTGTGTAGGATGATGATCAACAGAATTTATTTGATATAATTGTCTTGTCACAGGAACAAGACCATTGGGTTTTCACTCCTTCTTCCTCGGGCGCCTTCACCTCGCGGGACTATCGCTGTTCCCAGGATACCACAGAGGACCAGGATATTGGGAGTGATCTTTTGTGGTTCAAAGAGGCACCTTTGAAACAAAATTTTCCATTATGAATGATCAGGCACTGGTCTATCACCACGGATGATAACATCAAATTCTGCGGTATCCCCTTTTCTTCCCAGTGCCCTTGTTGTAAAGCTCACCAGGAGGAAAGTCTCAACCACCTCTTCTTCAAGGGAGAATGGACATGTGGAGTGTGGAGCTTCATTGGGGAGTTCACAGATCTTCCTGCTAATAATCTGGATGATCTTTCATTCTTGAACAGATGGTTCAACAGCTCGGGATACAGAGGCTCAGAGAAGATGGTGTGCCTAATGATCCTTCTGGAGGGGTGTTGGACAATATGGAAGGTCGGAAATAAGTTTAGGCATGATGGGAGTCATTTAGATGTTATGACCATTATCATCAGGACCAAGAACTATATACTCGAATTGGCTCATCTCATTGGTGGGTGGAGGAATTCCCCCTCCTTTTAGTGGATGATTTCCCATATTCATGATGGCTAAGAGGTCGACAATAGAAATTGCGGCCACTGGGTGAGGTGGAATCCCCCCTCTAGGGGTCTTAATCTTAATACTGATGGGTCTTGTAGGATGGGGGTTCTTTGTGGGGGAGGAGTGGTCTGGGAATCTCAGGGGTAAGTCCTCATGGAATTATCCTCCAGCATGGGACACAGTTCCTCTCTACAGGTTTAATCCCTGGCTATGCTCATGGGTATCAACCTCTGTCATCAGCGGGGTCTTTCTTTATCAGAGTTTGAAACAGACTCGAAGATCCTTCACGATGTTCTGAATGATTATCTCCCCCTCCCCAGTTAATTATCTACACTATCAAAAAATGGAAGGGCATGATCAGTGATGGAATCAATATATAGAATTCCTAGCATGAGGGTAATCAAGAGGCAGACCATCTGGATTTTATTGAAGTTCCTAGAAATGCTCCTGTTTTTTTTCATGATATCACTTCTCTGAAGGCTGAAGGGGTTAATCTAATTCGAGGGGATACCCTCGGCCTTAATCATTTCAAACATACCTAGTTTTTTTGTTTTTTGTTGGTTTAGTGTTCTTGTCTATTAATTTTTAATAAAAAAGTAACTTTGTAATGAAATTAAAGGATCATGTTATTCACTACACAATTATTTTGGCATGGAATATCACAGTGAAATTTCGGTAGCATAAAGACATCACTTAAAGATTTATAAAAATGGGTTTATAAGAGATAAATGGGTCTCTCATCATATAGATATAAAATGGGCATAAATAGGGGCATGTAAAATCATATCCCAACATTATAAATTTATAAATATAATTCATAAGTTAATGAAAAAACTTGAATAGAGAAAAGAATCCTAACTATATTCTAACATGGTAATGGGTGTACATAAAGGATCATAGGAGGGTTAACAAGAGATAAATGAGATATAATAATTTATAAATTAAATGGAAATTAAGGGGAATATTATAGAACATATTCCTATATAATCAAACGAAATTTAAGAGACATAACAAAATATATGTTCTTGAATGGAAATGAGTAGAGAGTAACACCTTACAGAATTTCCACATTGTAACGGGTATACAAAAAGGAGAATTGGGGGATTAATGGGAGTAAAAGGAGTATATAATAATGTATAAATCAAAAGGAAATTATGTGGGATATTGAATAATATATCCCAACATGATAAAATAAAAATGAATAAGGATAACATAAAATAAGTGCTTGAATAAAAAAGAGAGTGGGAGATCCCTTACAAAATTTCTGCATAGTAACAACTTAGAAAAAGGTGAAATTGAGAGATAATTAATAATATCTCATTGAAATAACAAAAATTGGATATTAATGAAATTTTTATAAATAATTAAAATTATAAACAATTTCAATTAAGAAGACATATTTCAAAGAAGGTTCTTGAATTGAAAAGAGGATAAGAAGGTGAGGATCCCTTACTTGGTTTTGTGACTCCAAATGCTTGGGAGGGGATTCTTGAGAGCATAAGGGAACCTTAGGAGGACTTAAGACAGTGGAGGGAAGTGTATGGACATGACAAAAGGAGTTTTATTGAAGATAAATTGGATCTTGAGTGGGTTTATATAAGAAATGAGGGGGACTTCATTATTATTTAGGTTTTGGACTCTAAATAATAAAATATCCAAAACCCAAAAAAACCCATGGTTTTTAACATTGTTTCTCCAAAATTAGATTGAATTATTATTAATTTATAATTCCAAGGGAAGAAATTATTAAAATAATTTCCTTTCTTATGTGAAGGTGAGTCACACTCTTAAAGAAATGATTTTAAAACCTTAAAGTATATTATAACTTTTAGAAGATTCAAAATACATTTATAAAATAAATAAATTAACTTAAAATTAAATGAATTTAAAGTTAAAATATATATATGATATTTTATACAATTTATATAATTTATTACCTCAATTTTGGGTAATTGTGATGTCATATTACAGAAAGTATATTTATATGGTATTTAATTTTTACCTGAAAATTTGAATATCTCAAAAAATTATGAAAAATTAACCATTGGATAATTTAGACATTATGATTCAAAAAACATATATTCATTTTATCTAAATAATTTTATAAATTTTAAAACTTACACTTTTAAAATAATAATCCATATTTATTGAAAATGACAGGTTTTTTACAATAATAATTTTCAAACCCATATAAAAAATAATTTTTTTCTTCATAAAAATTATATGATCATTAATATTTAATGAAAACTAATTGACAATAAAATTTTATTAACATATTATTCATTTAAAAAATCCATTAATTTATCCAAAAAAATTCTTTAACTAAATTTTAATATTAACCAAAAAATAGTATTTGTGTTTTATTAAATGAAAATAATTTTTTTTCACAAAGTAACAATAATAGGATAAAAATATATTCCTTATTATATAAAAAATAAAGTTAATATTCTAGTTTCTGGGGTCTTGAAACATATCCCTTTAATACACCAAAAAATTCCCTAAGAGTAAGGTGCGTGATGGTGGGACTTTCATGGGGTGGTTAGGCGAACATGGTTTGCGTCATGATCTCAATGATTTTGAACTTCTCTCATAAATGGCTTCACTCATGATTAAGTTGTTGGATCTTAGATTTATTTTAGTCCCGGGAAAATCCTAGAAATTCTATCTCCCTCGTAAGCTCTTATAAATGGGCTTCATAGGGCATGATTCTACTGGTTGAGGTCATCACTTCCTTCGTTTGTGTTAATTGGATTTGTTAAAACCCTATATTTTTACTAATAATGTGATCACTATTATTAGTCTATATTATTAATGGTAAATATACTTAAAGTTCTTTTAAATCAAATTGGATACAATAAAATAAAATAAGTGCATGTGTTTTCTATAACCATATTATGTAATAAGACATTTAATTAAATTAAAAGGGATATTTTTTACTTATAATAGTTCAGGTCATTAAAAGATTCACCATTGAAAAATTCCATACATGAAATTTTATTCTCCCAAACTAAAATAGATTAGGGTGAATCATTTTCATCACCTCCTATGGTTACCACATTTCTTTTTCAAACTTTTGTTTTCTCCACAACACTTCGACAAGGTTCATTGTCTTATTTTGTGAAACATTTTCTCTATAGTCTAAGATCTTAACTGGATGATATTCATAAGATAAATCGTTCTCCAATGGTATTATCTCTAGATTGAGTAAATGTGAGGGGTATGATATATACTTCCTAAAGAGGGATACTTGGCATACATCATGTACTTGAGATAGGTTTAGTGGGAGTGTTAGTCGATAGGCCACAACTCTGATGCGATCAAGGATCTCCAAAGTGCCTATGTACCTTGGACTAAGAATTCCATTATTCCAAAATCTTATAACTTTCTTCCAAGGAGATATTTGGAGGAATACCATGTCTCCAACATCAATATCTAGGTCTCATCAATGATTGTCAACATAGCTCTTTTGTTGACTCTGAGTAGCCTTGATGTGATGTGAAATGGTCTTAACATTTTCCACCATTTCCTCATCTATTTCAGGACCTAGTGGTTTCCATTCCCCAACTTCATCCTGGCATGCAGATGTTCTATAAAAATTCCCATAAAGAGCTTCATAGGGAGCCATTTGGATGCTTGAGTGAAATCTGTTGTTGTAAGAGAACTCAACTAGAGAAAGATGTTGGTCCCATCCTCCTTTGAAGTCAATTGAGCATGCTCTCAACATGTCCTCAATTTTTTGGATAGTCCAATCAGATAGTCCATAACTTCGAGGGTGATAAGTCATTCTTAAGGTCAACTTAGTATTCATATCATGTTATAGAATCTTAAAAATCATATAGGTGAATCTTTGATCTCGATTGGATACAATCGATTATGGTACCTCATGCAAGTGGATATTGTGATAAATACTATCAAATTATGATAAAGTGAACTTAATTTATAAGATGATCCACAAAAACCAATATAGAATTGTTTCCCCTTGATATTTTTGTAAGTCTCATGAAACATTCCATGCTGATGTTCTCCCATTTCCATGTGGGTATGGGAAATGGTTTCACCACCCCCTTGGGTTTTTTATTTTCTAATTTCACTTACTGGAATACAATATATCTTGATGTATACTCCATGATCTTCTTCTTAAAATTTTCCCAACAATAGTGTTCCCAATGATCCCAATATATCTTTGTGCTTCCTGGGTGGATAGATATGGTTAAAATATGTGCATCATCCAAAAAATCATTCTTTAAATCAGGATTTGATGGTACACATAGTCTTGAATAAAATCTCAAAACTCCTTATTCATTAACATTGAACTCCAAGTATTTTTATTTTATTATATTTTCTACTTTATTCTTAATTTTAAAATCATCCCTTTGAGATTCTTTTGAACTCTTCAAAAGGGACAGTTGAGCAATCATTTTTAAAAGGATTGATAATGTTCTTTCATTTATGATTCCCATGTTTGTCCTTTCTAAATCTAAGAAGACCAGATCCACCTCAATTCTCATTAGCGATAGAATTGTTGGATCCTTTATACTTAGATCATCCACCTCTTTATTCTATTTACCATGATGGTAGGGGATTGAGAAGTATTAGTCCTTGATCAGTACTAACCATCTTGGTTGACACATATTCATCTCTTTTTGTGTGAATATATACTTGAGTCTTTTTTGATCCATATATATTTTACACTTATCTCCAAATAGATAATTACAAAATACATTTAATATGAATATAACTATTTTAAACTCCAAATAATGCATTGTAAAGTTCTATTCATCATCTTTAAACTATCATGAAGCATAGGCTTTGAGTTTTTCATTCTACATTATCACCCAACCCAATACCTTATTTGAAGAATCACTGAATACCATGAAAGGCTCTCCAGTTGTGGGTGGTGTGAGAATAGGTGTATTGACAATACTACTTTTAAATTCTTTGAATGTATATTCAAATTCATAATTCAAAGAAAACTTGACACACTTCTAATTTAGATTGGTTATAGGGTTTGACAATCGTGAGAAATTTCTCGAAAATAAAAGATAGTACCTAGCTAATACAAGGAGATTATAGTTATCTTTCATGGATGTTGGACATGTATATCCTTTAATTTTTTATATAATCTAAGGATATAATAATATCTCATTGATTGTGATGATATTCCCCAAGAATGAGACTTACATCAAACATAACTCAATTTGTTTTGTACTTGGCATAAATATTTTCTTTTCTCAAGGTCTTTAGCACAGTGCATAGATGTTGCTCATGCTCCTCCTTGTTTTTGGAGTATATTAGAATATAATCTATAAATACTAACATTATATTTTCAAGGTAATCTCCAAAGACTCTCTTCATCATGTACATGAATATTTTTGGAGCATTAGTATGCCCAAAAGGCATCACTATGAACTCATAGTGATCAAATATTGTAAGAAAAGAAGTCTTGGGGATATCTTCCTTATTCACCTTGACTTGGTAATATCTCAACTGTAGATCCACCTTGGAGAAGTATTGTGCTCCGTATAACTGGTTGAACAATTCATCAATCCAATGAAGAGTATACTTGTTCTTTATCATGATTTTTGGAGCTCACGATAATCAATACAAAGGTGCATTGACCCATCCTTCTTCCTGATGAAGAGGAAAAGTGCACCCCATGGTGAAGAACATGGGTGTATTAAACCTTTAACTATATTCTCCTATAATAGTTTCTTCAACTCCCCAAGTTCTATAATATCCATTCTATACAGATTCCTGAATATTTGTAACACCCTAGATATAATATCATTTAAAATTCAACATCTCAGCTAGGAGGAAGACTAAGAAATTCCATGGGAAACACATCATCATGTTCCCTCACAATGGGCATGTCTTCAAGTATTTCTTATTTCCTTAGAATCAATTATTTGAGATATATATGCTTTCTCATAGGGAAATAATACCCATGCTTGAGATGTTGGTGCTAATTAAGATTCATCTTCTTCCTTGTACTTGTACATAATCAACGGTTGATTCGCAATATAGAGAGTGATTTTCTTTTTGAGTAAATTTATGTTGACTCTATATAGGAAAAGCCAATCCATATCTATAATTGCTTAAAATTCCAAAAAATTAAGTATGAAAAGGTTCACTTGGATGTTCATCCCAAAAATTATGACAGGGGAGGAGTTATATACTTTGGATGCAATAATTACCCCATTCTCCATTTTCATCGACATCTGTACCTCCATACTTTGTGGTGGTTTTTTAAAAGTTTTACCAAACTTTAATGATATGAAAGAATGCAAAGAAATATATTAAAAATTTAAATTATATATTATTTAATGAATAAAAATAATACCTATCACCACATCATTTTTGGGATCCACATCAGCGGTAGTCATTGAAAAAGATCTCACTTTTTTACTTGTATGTTTTTGGTTGTCTCTAAAAATCCATTGTAACGCCCCGACCCCAGCTACCCAGAGTCGGTGCATTATTACATAACATTGGCATGATCACAAGAAAGATCAAATCTCGAAAGACCGATTGGTTTAGTAGCCTTGGAAACACTAGATATATTCATAAGTTTTACATTACATCATAAAATGAAAAACTAATACAACAACATAATGTTTCCACAATCCACACTATTAACCCCTCATAAAATCCCTGCAGGTCATTCATAACTTACTTCTTCACATCCTGGGAAAAATAAAACATAGAAAAGGGGTGAGCTCAAATGCCCAGTAAGGATAACAATATAGCGGAAACTTTCATAAATAAGAATAAACATTTAAGGCAATGAATTACTAAAACAAAAGCCTTTTAAACGTGAACTTCAACATAGTATGGCAAAAGTAAAAATGAAATAATGCCATTTACTTATTCACATGGATATTCTACTAATCGAATAATCACATGCAAAAATCAATAACCACTTTCATAATGTTGGAATGCATAATGCCAGACTATCATAACCACATAGTCAAGGCCTCGTGCCAAGACTACAAATAAGATTTTGTCAAGGCCTTGTGCCAAGACACTAGTTTGTCTCATGAGACCTACCGATGCATCGAGGAGCTATAGCGGGATCCACCCGTCACTTATTAAGTCCAATGCATTCCCATATGAAAAGGTTTAAACATAACATAAACATTCGTATTAAAACCAGCATACGAAATTTCAATAATTTCACCATAAACTATGAATGGTATAAAAATAGCACATCCATAGTCAAACATATCACAAAACCTTCAATACAATATAGAAGTTTTGTATCATAATAAATCAACTTCAAATAATCTTAAAATCCATCAAAGGATGTTGACGTAGATGAAATCAAAATTCTTTTTAAAGAAATATCTCCTTTTATTTTGAAATCATTTAAGATCCAAATAAAATAAAACATTTTCCTTGAAAATATTCTTATAAGCTTGTAAGGAAAGCTTTGAAGATTTTATAATGGCGTAAAATAACCACACCCGCCGTATAAGTTAAAAAAAACATTCTTACCTCAATTCTGTTGAAAAGGTTAAAAATGACCTTGTTTTGAAAAAGACGGAAAGATTCCTTTATAAACCTCTTATAAAAAGTCAAACAAGTGTATAAATGACTTTAACCCATATTCTTGTAAATAGTAAAAATGTTTTGAAATACATTTTTAAGAAACATGGATGTGGATGATAAAGATATCCCAGTAGATTATTACGTATAAACAACCTCGGATAATGAAGAGATTGTGAAATAACCCTTACCTTGTACTTTTCCTTTGTTGGGGTCGGTTAACCTCCTGTATAATGGTGAAATAATTGTTATTAAATTATACAAGAATCATATACATTAATATGATATCATATATGATCTTTTAACATTGCTTTATTAATAATATCTTAGTATTATCGTCGTTTCAGGTGATAATCGATTCGTTCTTCTTAAATTTTTGGATACGTAAGACATGTTTGTAATGGATAGATTAAATCTTATTCATAATCAGAATGATATTAACATTATTTTTAACCCTAAAATGAGAATAATACTTGAATGGATACGATGGAGGATGGATCTCACCGCGTTCGTGGAGACGGTAGTCCGTACGTACGCACGAACGCTACTTCCATTTAATTTTTATTTTAAAAGAATTTAATCCAAATGATACATAGGTATATTACTATTCCAGTATAATATAACATTTTATATATGTTACTTAAGTTCATTAACACCATCCTTTATACGTTCCATGTGTGGTATGAACGAGTCATATCATTTTAAGGGGGCAGTAGTCCGCACTTCCTCAAATGAAATTATCGTATGTATATACAACATGAAACGAATAATGGTATGAAATAAAATGGAATTACAGAAGCTTATATATAAAATATATATCATTAATATCATATTTAATTACAGTGCCATCATAATGGCCACCATGAGAGGCGGTAAGATGTATTTGAACAATCATCGTTTCGTGAGGCGTTAGTTTGCCATCCACAGAAACATTATGTTCATCATCCATTAGATGGAGTTGTGTGTATGTGTAGTTTGAATCCTTATTATAACAACATACTAGTATATTGAGGATAATTTTGTTGTTACAAAAGAAAGTAAATAAAAAGAGTTTGGGGGTTGGAGAAGCAAAATAAAGGAAAATAATTTAAGAGAAATCGTTACCTTTAATTTAGGTAACTCACTTTGGTTGGAACCAAAGGACTTCTTGAAATGATTTATGCCTAAGGGGAAGCTTCAAGGAGGAGGATAGGGATGTGGGGAGATTAGTTGGGCAGAGTTTGGACGAGCCAAGTGGCTTGAGAGGTGTGAAGAATGAGTAGAAGTGGTCTCCTTTTATAAGGGAGAAGAGGGGCTCTTTAGGAAAGAGTGAAAGTATTACTTTATAATATAATTATATTCGGTTTATAATGGTCCAAAAATCATTGAGGTCGAAGATAAGATGACTAATATTCTAAATAACATCAACCAATAAGAATTGGACAGGTTTTAGATAATATTTTAATCATTATAATCTTATTTATTTAAATGATTTATTAATGAGGTAAACATTGCATCATTATTGTGTCATTAATAATTTAAATTATTTGATGTCTAAAAATTATAAATAAAATATCATTATGTAGGAAATCTTTTTATCTTTCTAATGAATATTTAAAATCGAAAATCCAACATGTATAACCCTATGTAAAAATTGTTCTTCGAAAAGATGTAAGCTTATGCCATTTTTATTTTTATTTTAACTTTATTAATATAAAGTGTCATTATCACTTACAAGTGGATCAATGGGGTCCCAAAATTGACCCAAAGATGCCCATGGTCGACCATGTATCAACCAATAGGGTTAAGACACGTTTTAGGGTAATTTAGTATTATTATAATATTATTTTTTTAACCCTTATTTACCGGATTTACCCTTAACCATGGTAAATAAAATATTTACCGCAGTAATTATTCAAAATGTCTAAAAATAAAAGTTACCTATTTACACAATTTGAACATCCTGATTCCAAATATGGAATCCATTTTTCTAAATTCAAAACATAGAAGTGGCAGAAATTAATTTAAAATTAATTCCCGCTGTCAAAACAAAAAGCGTGTTTTTAAGAGATAATAACTATCAAAAGATTGACACTTGTTTATGTTCGGTTTAATTGTAAAATTATGTCTAATGACCAACATTATATTAAATTGTAAAAATATATTCTAAATATACTTTAAAACCACTCAAATTCATAATTTATCACTATTAATTATTTTGATTAAAAAAGTTGTTTTTAATTAAAATTTAGTAATTTTCACTATTCATCAAAATATGAAAGTTATCCGAAAAGTACCAAAATTTCACCTTAGGCTAAATTAGATATTCCAAATCCAAAAATGAAGTCCATTTCAAAATATAAAATATATATAATTTCAAAATTTAGGTATTACTATTCATAACGGCTAGTTTGATCGGTTGTGGTGTGTGTTAAAACTCGACGTTGCGTACAACACACGCTACTGTTTTATTCAAAGGAAAGCGTACCGTGGAAGCTTGGGATGTTTCATTCTAAATTTTTTGATGTCTCCATTTAGTCAAAAATCTTAAAATATTGTATTTAAAAAGGTTTCACTATCAAAATTTGATAAAAGTGCAATACTGAAAATGAATCTGTTCTTGCATTATGACTAAGAAACTCATAATATGGATTCTAAAATTATAAGGATTATATAAAGTTAAAAATGTAGTTAATGCTATTAATGACCTATTTTAATGGCTTTTTTTGGTAAGTCATGGTGCAATTGAAATCGGTGTTGCGTGTAGTGCAAGTTATTGAATTATTTTGAAGAAATAACACACTATGAAATCTTGGGGTGTTACATTCTCCACTCCTTCAATAAATTGCGTCCTCGCAATTTGAAATTGTTCTTCGAAAATAAAAGGTTGAAAATAGATAATATATTTGTGGGAAAACCCACATCGGAAATTGGGTTACTAAAATTTAGTCTTAATATGAGGAAAAGAGAAATGAAAGGGTCACCACCAAATTATGATCTTGATTAGGAGAACATTGGTGGCAATTAGAGACATATAATCGGAGGAAAAACGTAAATATTTATAGGTAGTGATTGAGGTCATCAATCACAAACAAGTGTATAATTGAGGTCCTTAAACTCATCAATCTATGATGATTTGAAGTACCATCGGTTCAACAAAATATAGGGTATTGGGATAACACATTTTTGACGTTTCAAAATATCTTAGTTGAAATCCCACATCGAAAAATGAATTAATGAGGCCTCTATTTAAAATAAAGAGTGGAAAGTATGAAGATTACCGAAAATAACACATACTAGGGTTCCATGTAGGAAAATATGGATTTGGAAGAAAAATCTAACCATCAATTACCTGATAGAGAATGGTAGAGAACATGGCTACGAAAAGGCCAACAATCCCAAAGCCATAAATTAGTGATGATTTAAGGTACCATCTAGGAAAACATTTTTGTTCTAATTTTCTTTTCTTAATATTGAGGAATTTTTTATGAGATTGGCTAATATCATATGGAGATATACTTACTTTATAATTAGAGTTTTATCCATTAATAAATTTCTACCACATACTCATCTTTCACTCTAAGAGATAATAGAATGTAAAAAAAATTCTATTTACACTATTCGTATAGGGTTCCAAAATAAACGAATTTATAATTCATCTAAAAGATCTTTTAATAAAAACTACATTATTTAATCCAGGACATCTCGTGGGCCAGTGGTAGGTGATACACCCTTGTCGCCCTTCGGTTGCGGGTTCATGTCTCGCAGCCTTGCCGGACGCGACGGGTTGCCGCCCGACCTCCGGGTTGTCCTTTTATGGAAATCCAAAATAATCCAAACTAGAACTATCCAAAATACTTCTATCCAAACTCACAGTCCAACATTTATAAGGAAGGTAAACATAATATAGATCCTTTTTACCCCGTAATAGTATATGAATACCTTCATCATGTATTACCATATTCCTTATTGATTACATTCATGTTCCCTTATTCCATATAGAATGCTGGATATACTTCATCAATCCCAAAATGTTTTAAACCCCAACAATGATGGAATATACAAATCATTAATCAGCTTCAAGGTAGTCAATAATATCCAATATAATTTATCCAAAATAATCACATATTATTCCAAAATCACTACCTCAGTATCAGAACTATATTATGATTTATCATTCTCTCAACCATATATTTTCCAAAAATTTATCCTGCTATTGAGTCACTTTTCTTTGTTCCACACAATCTCAAGTCCTTAATGAAATAGTACTGCAGTACAATCCTTATATACTCCATAATTATTATAACAAGTACATTGTTGATACAACACTCAATTGACATAATCAACATAAGAACTCTAATCATTCCTCTTCATCTGTGGTAGTATCATAACTTGATTATTATCCAATAGCATCATTTGCGTCATAGTCTGATGACTGGGACATAGGTTCGCGTAGTGTCCAAACTCCTTGCAAATGAAGCATTGTACATTTGAAACCATTTTCTTACCCTTGCAGTCACGTACTTTGTGCCCTTTTCCTCCACACTTATAACAAACTCCCATTCCTTTCAGGCAAGTTCCAGGGTGTTTCTTTCCACAGTTACCACATATGGGAAAATTCTTCTTTTCACTCTTCCCTTTATCCATCTTTCTCTCTTCCATCCTTTTCTTCTCTTGCTTCCCTTCAAAGACATAGGACTCAGTAAACTCTTTACTTATCTTATCAACACATGATATTATTTCTTCATATGATGATAATACATGGGAGACTATTTCTCTTATAAATTCTAGCTTAAGACCATGAAAGATATGATCCTTCCTTCTCTTTGGATCATGTGCATTTCTGGAGTACTCATTCCTTCTACTGGGCGCCATTTCTAAACAATGGAATAAACTAGATCAGTTTATGAATCAAAATACATAGTCCCATACTTATAAAACACTTAACATAAATTGAACTATTTATGGATATAATCCATAATCATAAAAATGTTTTCTTTGAGGAAGTATATACTCATAAACCCTTCATAATGATTTGTAAAGATAGTGAGAGTTATCCTAAGCATATCCCCCGGGAGTGTCGTAACCAAGAGTGCAGCAAGGCCCGTTGTCGTGCACCAGTTCCCGTTCGAGTCTAGCTCAAAGCGGTGTTTTCGGGTTTTACCCCTAGGTACATCTGTGCCAGAGCCGCCTCTACCTGCTCGTATCCAGACAGGGATGTATTGCTCGGAAAACTCACAAAATCTCTACAATACCAAAATTCTAGGAAGTTCTTCTATACTAATCCTCAAAGTTCATCTTAGGTCTACGTGCTCTATTCAGAGTTTATCTAAATCTAGTTTCCAAGGTTTGTACTAAACTTCCTCTGATACCAACTGTAACGCCCCGACCCCATCTACCCAGAGTCGGTACATTACTACATAACATTGGCATGATCACAAGAAAGATCAAATCTCGAAAGACCGATTGGTTTAGTAGCCTTGGAAACACTAGATATATTCATAAGTTTTACATTACATCATAAAATGAAAAACTAATACAACAACATAATGTTTCCACAATCCACACTATTAACCCCTCATAAAATCCCTGCAGGTCATTCATAACTTACTTCTTCACATCCTGGGAAAAATAAAACATACAAAAGGGGTGAGCTCAAATGCCCAGTAAGGATAACAATATAGCGGAAACTTTCATAAAAAAGAATAAACATTTAAGGCAATGAATTACTAAAACAAAAGCCTTTTAAACGTGAACTTCAACATAGTATGGCAAAAGTAAAAATGAAATAATGCCATTTACTTATTCACATGGATATTCTACTAATCGAATAATCACATGCGAAAATCAATAACCACTTTCATAATGTTGGAATTCATAATGCCAGACTATCATAACCACATAGTCAAGGCCTCGTGCCAAGACTACAAATAAGATTTTGTCAAGGCCTTGTGCCAAGACACTAGTTTGTCTCATGAGACCTACCGATGCATCGAGGAGCTATAGCGGGCTCCACCCGTCACTTATTAAGTCCAATGCATTCCCATATGAAAAGGTTTAAACATAACATAAACATTCGTATTAAAACCAGCATACGAAATGTCAATAATTTCACCATAAACTATGAATGGTATAAAAATAGCACATCCATAGTCAAACATATCACAAAACCTTCAATACAATATAGAAGTTTTGTATCATAATAAATCAACTTCAAATAATCTTAAAATCCATCAAAGGATGTTGACGTAGATGAAATCAAAATTCTTTTTAAAGAAATATCTCCTTTTATTTTGAAATCATTTAAGATCCAAATAAAATAAAACATTTTCCTTGAAAATATTCTTATAAGCTTGTAAGGAAAGCTTTGAAGATTTTATAATGGCGTAAAATAACCGCACCCGCCGTATAAGTTAAAAAAACATTCTTACCTCAATTCTGTTGAAAAGGTTAAAAATGACCTTGTTTTGAAAAAGACGGAAAGATTCCTTTATAAACCTCTTATAAAAAGTCAAACAAGTGTATAAATGACTTTAACCCATATTCTTGTAAATAGTAAAAATGTTTTGAAATACATTTTTAAGAAACATGGATGTGGATGATAAAGATATCCCAGTAGATTATTACGTATAAACAACCTCGGATAATGAAGAGATTGTGAAATAAACCTTACCTTGTACTTTTCCTTTGTTGGGGTCGGTTAACCTCCTGTATAATGGTGAAATAATTGTTATTAAATTATACAAGAATCATATACATTAATATGATATCATATATGATCTTTTAACATTGCTTTATTAATAATATCTTAGTATTATCGTCGTTTCAGGTGATAATCGATTCGTTCTTCTTAAATTTTTGGATACGTAAGACATGTTTGTAATGGATAGATTAAATCTTATTCATAATCAGAATTATATTAACATTATTTTTAACCCTAAAATGAGAATAATACTTGAATGGATACGATGGAGGATGGATCTCACCGCGTTCGTGGAGACGGTAGTCCGTACGTACGCACGAACGCTACTTCCATTTAATTTTTATTTTAAAAGAATTGAATCCAAATGATACATAGGTATATTACTATTCCAGTATAATATAATATTTTATATATGTTAATTAAGTTCATTAACACCATCCTTTATACGTTCCATGTGTGGTATGAACGAGTCATATCATTTTAAGGGGGCGGTAGTCCGCACTTCCTCAAATGAAATTATCGTATGTATATACAACATGAAACGAATAATGGTATGAAATAAAATGGAATTACAGAAGATTATATATAAAATATATATCATTAATATCATATTTAATTACAGTGCCATCATAATGGCCACCATGAGAGGCGGTAAGATGTATTTGAACAATCATCGTTTTGTGAGGCGTTAGTTTGCCATCCACAGAAACATTATGTTCATCATCAATTAGATGGAGTTGTGTGTATGTGTAGTTTGAATCCTTCTTATAACAACATCCTAGTATATTGAGTATACTGTTGTTGTTACAAAAGAAAGTAAATAAAAAGAGTTTGGGGGTTGGAGAAGCAAAATAAAGGAAAATAATTTAAGAGAAATCGTTACCTTTAATTTAGGTAACTCACTTTGGTTGGAACCAAAGGACTTCTTGAAATGATTTCTGCCTAAGGGGAAGCTTCAAGGAGGAGTAGAGGGATGTGGGGAGATTAGTTGGGCAGAGTTTGGACGAGCCAAGTGGCTTGAGAGGTGTGAGGAATGAGTAGAAGTGGTCTCCTTTTATAAGGGAGAAGAGGGGCTCTTTAGGAAAGAGTGAAAGTATTACTTTATAATATAATTATATTCGGTTTATAATGGTCCAAAAATCATTGAGTTCGAAGCTAAGATGACTAATATTCGAAATAACATCAACCAATAAGAATTGGACAGGTTTTAGATAATATTTTAATCATTATAATCTTATTTATTTAAATGATTTATTAATGAGGTAAACATTGCATCATTATTGTGTCATTAATAATTTAAATTATTTGATGTCTAAAAATTATAAATAAAATATCATTATGTAGGAAATCTTCTTATCTTTCTAATGAATATTTATAATCGAAAATCCAACATGTATAACCCTATGTAAAAATTGTTCTTCTAAAAGATGTAAGCTTATGCCATTTTTATTTTTATTTTAACTTTATTAATATAAAGTGTCATTATCACATACAAGTGGATCAATGGGGTCCCAAAATTGACCCAAATATTCCCATGGTAGACCATGTATCAACCAATAGGGTTAAGACACGTTTTAGGTTAATTTAGTATTATTATAATATTATTTTTTAACCCTTATTTACCGGATTTACCCTTAACCATGGTAAATAAAATATTTACCGCAGTAATTATTCAAAATGTCTAAAAATAAAAGTTACCTATTTACACAATTTGAACATCCTGATTCCAAATATGGAATCCATTTTTCTAAATTCAAAACAAAGAAGTGGCAGAAATTAATTTAAAATTAATTCCCGCTGTCAAAACAAAAAGCGTGTTTTTAAGAGATAATAACTATCAAAAGATTGACACTTGTTTATGTTCGGTTTAATTGTAAAATTATGTCTAATGAACAACATTATATTAAATTGTAAAAATATATTCTAAATATACTTTAAAACCACTCAAATTCATAATTTATCACTATTAATTATTTTGATTAAAAAAGTTGTTTTTAATTAAAATTTAGTAATTTTCACTATTCATCAAAATATGAAATTTATCCGAAAAGTACCAAAATTTCACCTTAGGCTAAATTCGATATTCCGAATCCAAAAATGAAGTCCATTTCAAAATATAAAATATATATAATTTCAAAATTTAGGTATTACTATTCATAACGGCTAGTTTGATCGGTTGTGGTGTGTGTTAAAACTCGACGTTGCGTACAACACACGCTACTGTTTTATTCAAAGGAAAGCGTACCGTGGAAGCTTGGGATGTTTCATTCTAAATTTTTTGATGTCTCCATTTAGTCAAAAAGCTTAAAATATTGTATTTAAAAAGGTTTCACTATCAGAAGTTGATAAAAGTGCAATACTGAAAATGAATCTGTTCTTGCATTATGACTAAGAAACTCATAATATGGATTCTAAAATTATAAGGATTATATAAAGTTAAAAATGTAGTTAATGCTATTAATGACCTATTTTAATGGCTTTTTTTGGTAAGTCATGGTGCAATTGAAATCGGTGTTGCGTGTAGTGCAAGTTATTGAATTATTTTGAAGAAATAACACACTATGAAATCTTGGGGTGTTACATTCTCCCCTCCTTCAATAAATTGCGTCCTCGCAATTTGAAATTGTTATTCGAAAATAAAAGGTTGAAAATAGATAATATATTTGTGGGAAAACCCACATCGGAAATTGGGTTACTAAAATTTAGTCTTAATATGAGGAAAAGAGAAATGAAAGGGTCACCACCAAATTATTATCTTGATTAGGAGAACATTGGTGGCAATTAGAGACATATAATCGGAGGAAAAACGTAAATATTTATAGGTAGTGATTGAGGTCATCAATCACAAACAAGTGTATAATTGAGGTCCTTAAACTCATCAATCTATGATGATTTGAAGTACCATCGGTTCAACAAAATATAGGGTATTGGGATAACACATTTTTGACGTTTCAAAATATCTTAGTTGAAATCCCACATCGAAAAATGAATTAATGAGGCCTCTATTTAAAATAAAGAGTGGAAAGTATGAAGATTACCGAAAATAACACATACTAGGGTTCCATGTAGGAAAATATGGATATGGAAGAAAAATCTAACCATCAATTACCTGATGGAGAATGGTAGAGAACATGGCTACGAAAAGGCCAACAATCCCAAAGCCATAAATTAGTGATGATTTAAGGTACCATCTAGGAAAATATTTTTGTTCTAATTTTCTTTTCTTAATATTGAGGAATTTTTTATAAGATTGGCTAAGATCATATGGAGATATACTTACTTTATAATTAGAGTTTTATCCATTAATAAATTTCTACCACATACTCATCTTTCACTCTAAGAGATAATAGAATGTAAAAAAAAATTCTATTTACACTATTCGTATAGGGTTCCAAAATAAACGAATTTATAATTCATCTAAAAGATCTTTTAATAAAAACTACATTATTTAATCCAGGACATCTCGTCGGCCAGTGGTAGGTGATACACCCTTGTCGCCCTTCGGTTGCGGGTTCATGTCTCGCAGCCTTGCCGGACGCGACGGGTTGCCGCCCGACCTCCGGGTTGTCCTTTTATGGAAATCCAAAATAATCCAAACTAGAACTATCCAAAATACTTCTATCCAAACTCACAGTCCAACATTTATAAGGAAGGTAAACATAATATAGATCCTTTTTACCCCGTAATAGTATATGAATACCTTCATCATGTATTACCATATTCCTTATTGATTACATTCATGTTCCCTTATTCCATATAGAATGATGGATATACTTCATCAATCCAAAAATGTTTTAAACCCCAACAATGATGGAATATAAAAATCATTAATCAGCTTCAAGGTAGTCAATAATATCCAATATAATTTATCCAAAATAATCACATATTATTCCAAAATCACTACCTCAGTATCAGAACTATATTATGATTTATCATTCTCTCAACCATATATTTTCCAAAAATTTATCCTGCTATTGAGTCACTTTTCTTTGTTCCACACAATCTCAAGTCCTTAATGAAATAGTACTGCAGTACAATCCTTATATACTCCATAATTATTATAACAAGTACATTGTTGATACAACACTCAATTGACATAATCAACATAAGAACTCTAATCATTCCTCTTCATCTGTGGTAGTATCATAACTTGATTATTATCCAATAGCATCATTTGCGTCGTAGTCTGATGACTGGGACATAGGTTCGCGTAGTGTCCAAACTCCTTGCAAATGAAGCATTGTACATTTGAAACCATTTTCTTACCCTTGCAGTCACGTACTTTGTGCCCTTTTCCTGCACACTTATAACAAACTCCCATTCCTTTCAGGCAAGTTCCAGGGTGTTTCTTTCCACAGTTACCACATATGGGAAAATTCTTCTTTTCCCTCTTCCCTTTATCCATCTTTCTCTCTTCCATCCTTTTCTTCTCTTTCTTCCCTTCAAAGACATAGGACTCAGTAAACTCTTTACTTATCTTATCAACACATGATATTATTTCTTCATATGATGATAATACATGGGAGACTATTTCTCTTATAAATTCTAACTTAAGACCATGAAAGATATGATCCTTCCTTCTCTTTGGATCATGTGCATTTCTGGAGTTCTCATTCCTTCTACTGGGCGCCATTTCTAAACAATGGAATAAACTAGATCAGTTTATGAATCAAAATACATAATCCCATACTTATAAAACACTTAACATAAATTGAACTATTTATGGATATAATCCATAATCATAAAAATGTTTTCTTTGAGGAAGTATATACTCATAAACCCTTCATAATGATTTGTAAAGATAGTGAGAGTTATCCTAAGCATATCCCCCGGGAGTATCGTAACCAAGAGTGTAGCAAGGCCCGTTGTCGTGCACCAGTTCCCGTTCGAGTCTAGCTCAAAGCGGTGTTTTCGGGTTTTACCCCTAGGTACATCTGTGCCAGAGCCGCCTCTACCTGCTCGTATCCAGACATGGATGTATTGCTCGGAAAACTCACAAAATCTCTACAATACCAAAATTCTAGGAATTTCTTCTATACTAATCCTCAAAGTTCATCTTAGGTCTACGTGCTCTATTCAGAGTTTATCTAAATCTAGTTTCCAAGGTTTGTACTAAACTTCCTCTGATACCAACTGTAACGCCCCGACCCCAGCTACCCAGAGTCGGTGCATTACTACATAACATTGGCATGATCACAAGAAAGATCAAATCTCGAAAGACCGATTGGTTTAGTAGCCTTGGAAACACTAGATATATTCATAAGTTTTACATTACATCATAAAATGAAAAACTAATACAACAACATAATGTTTCCACAATCCACACTATTAACCCCTCATTAAATCCATGCAGGTCATTCATAACTTACTTCTTCACATCCTGGGAAAAATAAAACATAGAAAAGGGGTGAGCTCAAATGCCCAGTAAGGATAACAATATAGCGGAAACTTTCATAAATAAGAATAAACATTTAAGGCAATGAATTACTAAAACAAAAGCCTTTTAAACTTGAACTTAAACATAGTATGTCAAAAGTAAAAATGAAATAATTCCATTTACTTATTCACATGGATATTCTACTAATCGAATAATCACATGCAAAAATCAATAACCACTTTCATAATGTTGGAATGCATAATGCCAGACTATCATAACCACATAGTCAAGGCCTCGTGCCAAGACTACAAATAAGATTTTGTCAAGGCCTTGTGCCAAGACACTAGTTTGTCTCATGAGACCTACCGATGCATCGAGGAGCTATAGCGGGCTCCACCCGTCACTTATTAAGTCCAATGCATTCCCATATGAAAAGGTTTAAACATAACATAAACATTCGTATTAAAACTAGCATACGAAATGTCAATAATTTCACCATAAACTATGAATGGTATAAAAATAGCACATCCATAGTCAAACATATCACAAAACCTTCAATACAATATAGAAGTTTTGTATCATAATAAATCAACTTCAAATAATCTTAAAATCCATCAAAGGATGTTGACGTAGATGAAATCAAAATTATTTTTAAAGAAATATCTCCTTTTATTTTGAAATCATTTAAGATCCATATAAAATAAAACATTTTCTTTGAAAATATTCTCATAAGCTTGTAAGGAAAGCTTTGAAGATTTTATAACGGCGTAAAATAACCGCACCCGCCGTATAAGTTAAAAAAAACATTCTTACCTCAATTCTGTCGAAAAGGTTAAAAAGGACCTTGTTTTGAAAACGACGGAAAGATTCCTTTATAAACCTCTTATAAAAAGTCAAACAAGGGTATAAATGACTTTAACCCATATTCTTGTAAATAGTAAAAATGTTTTGAAATACATTTTTAAGAAACATGGATGTGGATGATAAAGATATCCCAGTAGATTATTACGTATAAACAACCTCGGATAATGAAGAGATTGTGAAATAACCCTTACCTTGTACTTTTCCTTTGTTGGGGTCGGTTAACCTCCTGTATAATGGTGAAATAATTGTTATTAAATTATACAAGAATCATATATATTAATATGATATCATATATGATCTTTTAACATTGCTTTATTAATAATATCTTAGTATTATCGTCGTTTCAGGTGATAATCGATTCGTTCTTCTTAAATTTTTGGATACGTAAGACATGTTTGTAATGGATAGATTAAATATTATTCATAATCAGAATGATATTAACATTATTTTTAACCCTAAAATGAGAATAATACTTGAATGGATATGATGGAGGATGGATCTCACCGCGTTCGTGGAGACGGTAGTCCGTACGTACGCACGAACGCTACTTCCATTTAATTTTTATTTTAAAAGAATTGAAACCAAATGATACATAGGTATATTACTATTACAGTATAATATAATATTTTATATATGTTACTTATGTTCATTAACACCATCCTTTATACGTTCAATGTGTGGTATGAACGAGTCATATCATTTTAAGGGGGCGGTAGTCCGCACTTCCTCAAATGAAATTATCGTATGTATATACAACATGAAACGAATAATGGTATGAAATAAAATGGAATTACAGAAGCTTATATATAAAATATATATCATTAATATCATATTTAATTACAGTGCCATCATAATGGCCACCATGAGAGGCGGTTAGATGTATTTGAACAATCATCGTTTCGTGAGGCGTTAGTTTGCCATCCACAAAAACATTATGTTCATCATCCATTAGATGGAGTTGTGTGTATGTGTAGTTTGAATCCTTCTTATAACAACATCCTAGTATATTGAGGATACTGTTGTTGTTACAAAAGAAAGTAAATAAAAAGAGTTTGGGGGTTGGAGAAGCAAAATAAAGGAAAATAATTTAAGAGAAATCGTTACCTTTAATTTAGGTAACTCACTTTGGTTGGAACCAAAGGACTTCTTGAAATGATTTCTGCCTAGGGGGAAGCTTCAAGGAGGAGGAGAGGGATGTGCGGAGCTTAGTTGGGCAGATTTTGGACGAGCCAAGTGGCTTGAGAGGTGTGAGGAATGAGTAGAAGTGGTCTCCTTTTATAAGGGAGAAGAGGGGCTCTTTAGGAAAGAGTGAAAGTACTACTTTATAATATAATTATATTCGGTTTATAATGGTCCAAAAATCATTGAGGTCGAAGATAAGATGACTAATATTCTAAATAACATCAACCAATAAGAATTGGACAGGTTTTAGATAATATTTTAATCATTATAATCTTATTTATTTAAATGATTTATTAATGAGGTAAACATTGCATCATTATTGTGTCATTAATAATTTAAATTATTTGATGTCTAAAAATTATAAATAAAATATCATTATGTATGAAATCTTTTTATATTTCTAATGAATATTTATAATCGAAAATCCAACATGTATAACCCTATGTAAAAATTGTTCTTCTAAAAGATGTAAGCTTATGCCATTTTTATTTTTATTTTAACTTTATTAATATAAAGTGTCATTATCACTTACAAGTGGATCAATGGGGTCCCAAAATTGACCCAAAGATGCCCATGGTCGACCATGTATCAACCAATAGGGTTAAGACACGTTTTAGGGTAATTTAGTATTATTATAATATTATTTTTTTAACCCTTATTTACCGGATTTACCCTTAACCATGGTAAATAAAATATTTACCGCAGTAATTATTCAAAATGTCTAAAAATAAAAGTTACCTATTTACACAATTTGAACATCCTGATTCCAAATATGGAATCCATTTTTCTAAATTCAAAACACAGAAGTGGCAGAAATTAATTTAAAATTAATTCCCGCTGTCAAAACAAAAAGCGTGTTTTTAAGAGATAATAACTATCAAAAGATTGACACTTGTTTATGTTCGGTTTAATTGTAAAATTATGCCTAATGACCAACATTATATTAAATTGTAAAAATATATTCTAAATATACTTTAAAACCACTCAAATTCATAATTTATCACTATTAAGTATTTTGATTAAAAAAGTTGTTTTTAATTAAAATTTAGTAATTTTCACTATTCATCAAAATATGAAAGTTATCCGAAAAGTACCAAAATTTCACCTTAGGCTAAATTTGATATTCCGAATCCAAAAATGAAGTCCATTTAAAAATATAAAATATATATAATTTCAAAATTTAGGTATTACTATTCATAACGGCTAGTTTGATCGGTTGTGGTGTGTGTTAAAACTCGACGTTGCGTACAACACACGCTACTGTTTTATTCAAAGGAAAGCGTACCGTGGAAGATTGGGATGTTTCATTCTAAATTTTTTGATGTCTCCATTTAGTCAAAAAGCTTAAAATATTGTATTTAAAAAGGTTTCACTATCAAAAGTTGATAAAAGTGCAATACTGAAAATGAATCTGTTCTTGCATTATGACTAAGAAACTCATAATATGGATTCTAAAATTATAAGGATTATATAAAGTTAAAAATGTAGTTAATGCTATTAATGACCTATTTTAATGGATTTTTTTTTGGTAAGTCATGGTGCAATTGAACTCGGTGTTGCGTGTAGTGCAAGTTATTGAATTATTT
This sequence comes from Viscum album, assembly GCA_963277665.1. NCBI lineage: Eukaryota > Viridiplantae > Streptophyta > Magnoliopsida > Santalales > Viscaceae > Viscum > Viscum album. Next base: position 591,973,129 of record OY728159.1, on the reverse strand, counting down.
TGAAGAAATAACACACTATGAAATCTTGGGGTGTTACATCCATGGATTTGGGAATTAGACTGAAAATTTAATTGGTTATTTGTACTTGAAGAAATGAAAGATCCACCATTAGTTTACTAGTTAATTACTTTCCTCCATCGCATTAGTGGGTATATGTTGTCATGAATTCTTTGCTAGGTTCCCCTCCTTTCCTCACATAAATCATTTTTTCACCCCCTTAGGCAATTTATAGGGTGCTTATTTATGTAAATTTAATAGTTGAGATGATAAATTTTTTTAGACCTATTATATTTCCACATGAGAACACCAGAATTTAAATCCACTTTCTTCTTCTTATACCCATGATACCCTTGGGATTCTCTGGTCTTAATTTTCATTTTGATGGAACATAGAATAATTTCCACATAGTTATCAAATTTATGGATCACCATGGCTTTTACAGACAAGGTTTTAACTCACCAAATAAGTAGTAAACCATGAATTGGTGAGTAAAGATAAACCACGGGGCATATTATGAAAGTCTTCTAACGTTTCCTTGTATAAACTGATAGATTCATCATCTTTTTCACTTGAGGGAACGAAAATCCCTTTCCATTTTAATTTGGAAAGTGTAAGGAAAATATTTATCAATTTTTTTTACAAAATTCCTTCCACTCTATTATTTTGATCTCTTACTTAGTCTTTGTATCATTGATAAATGTACACCACTAATCATATTCTCCATCCATATGATAAACATCTAGAAGAACCTTCTCTTATTTTCAAAATTAAAGGATGAAGAAGATATTCTAAATAAATTTGATATATTGCTCCGAGATTAAGGGATAAGATGATTCATTGAAAGTATGAGGCCTTTTTCACATAAAGCTCTCAATAATAGAATTTTCTCTATTATGGGTATTTAGACACTCCTCCTAATCTAGGTCTCTATTTAAAACCTATGTTAGCTAAGAGAGTATTGTCATAAATTTCACGATTCATGCTCCCATTGGGTTTGGAATCTCATTGGGACAATCATCACATTTCCAGTCGCATTGATTTTTTACCTAATTAATCATATTTCAGGCCATTGTATAGAATAAAAGGAAAATTGGGGAAGAGTATTTTAAACTATTAAACATATAAAGTAGAATCCAATTCCATTAAAGGGATAACTTATAAATTATATTTAGTTACCTGACATATGAATTTCTATGCTTCAATCTATGTTATCCATGATTTATTTCCTACCATATAATATTATAGTATTTTTTTCCATTAATAATTTTTCATAATGATTTTATTAATTTACCAAATAATATCCCCAGGAGTGTCAAAACAGGTGCATAGTAAGGCCCATTTTCACGTACTAGGTTACCCCGAGTCAGGCCCGAGACACATTTTCGGGGTTGTTAGCCCTAGGTACATCTATTCCAGAAGAATGTACACTTGTAGTATCTAAATAGAGAGGTATTTTATTAATAAACCACTTACTATATACTTACTAAAAATTAGGCATGTTTTCATATACATAGTCTTATCCTTAAGTATTTTTCTAGAGTTTTATAATCCTAACCCCAAAAAAACTAAACATTTCCTATGATACCAACTATAACAATACTACTTTTTATTTCATATTAATACATGTTTTATTACATAAGATTAAACTTAATACAACCTAAAAGATAGAAAAGTCTAGTTTCTTTGGGAATTAGGTACATAACATAACATCTTGAACATGGTATACAAAAACATTGTTAAAAACTTCCTTAACATGCTTATAAAGTTCCATGGCATTAAAAACTACACGAGATAACCTGGGAATAGGCACAAGAAAGGGATGAGATATAAATACCAGTAAGGGAATAACCATAGAATAACATGAGAAAGATAATACATGTTAGAAAATATGCATATCAATAGGTAATAACAAGATTATGGATCATAAAATTGAAAAATAAGACATGATATAACATGATAATAATGAAATGGGAAATGTGGAAACAACTTAAAACACTGAATCATACACATAGGTAAAGGATAAACCCACTAAGAAATCATGGTGGGAAAATACCCATAAAAAATTAGGTTCACTCCTTATCTCAACATTATGTATCATGATACTAAAAATTACATAATGCATTAGAAAGCTGTCTGGGCGAACCCATCATATTAATTTCATTCTAATACTTAAGTCTGCCACATAGATCCTTAAACATAGATTTATTCATCATAATAATTTATTCAAAAATTAATTAGTGTGAAATACATATGTTTAAATCCATAATAAAAATTTATATTTTCAAAAATGTGAACACCCTTGATAGGAAATTAGTATGGTATTCACTACATAATTATTTTGGCATGGAAGATCGCAGAGAAATTTTGGCAGCATAACTATGTCACTTGAAGATCCATAAAAATGGATTGATGAGAGAGAAAGGTTTATATTAAAACATATAAATAAAATGGTCAGTAATAGGGACATTTAAAATCATATCCAAACATTATAAATTTGGAAATAGAAGTCATAAGGAAATGAAGAAACTTGAATAGAGAAAAGAATCCTAACTATATTTTGGTATTCTGATGGGTGTACATAAAGGATAATGGGAGGATTAATCGGAGGGAAAGGGGGTATAATAATTTATAAATTAAATTTAAATTAAAGGTAATATGTAATAACACATTCCTATATAAAAAATATAATTTAAAAGACATAACATAAAAGAAGTTCTTGAATGGAAATGAGCAGAGAGAAATCCCTTACGAAATGTTGGCATGGTAACCGGTGTACAAAAAAGATCATGGGAGGATTAATGAGAGTAAAATGGGATTATAATCATGTATAAATCAAAGGTAAATTATGTGGGTTATGTAATAACATATACCAACTTGAAAAAATGTAAATTAAGAAGAATAACATAAAATAAGTGCTTGAATAAAAAGGAGGGTAGAAGATCCCTTACAAAATTTTGGCATAGTAACAGCTTTGATAAAGGTAAAAATGAAAAAGGATAAATAATATATATTTAAAATAAAACTAATTGTAATGTAACTGAATTTTTATAAATAATTTACATTATAAAAAATTCAATTAAGAAGAAAAATTTCAAAGATGGTGCTTGAATTGAACAGAGGAGAGGAAGGTGAGTATCCCTTACTTGAGTGTGTGACTCCAAATGCTTGGGAGGGGATTTTTTATAGATTTGGGAAAACTTTGTAGGACTATAGAGAGTATATGGTAGAATATGAACATGATAAAATGATTTATATTGAAGATAAATGGGAGCTTGGGAGGGTTTATATAGGAAATGAGTAAGATTTAGTTATTATTTAGATTTTGGACTCTACATAATAAAATATCAAAAATAAAAAATCATACCATGGGTTTTTCTCATGGTTTCTTCCAAATTAGAGTAGATTTTATTATTTTATAATTAAAAGGGCCTAAATTATAAAAATAATTCCCTTGATTATGTGGAGATGAGTCACACTCTTATAGAAATGATTTTAAAACCTAAAAATATAATATAGGTTTTGGAAGATTCATAATGTATTTATAAAATAAATAAAATCAAATTGAAATCAAATTGGTTTAAATGGAAACATATATTTTTTATTTTACACCCTTTATAGTATTTGTTAAATCACTTTTTGGTCATTATGACGTCACAATACCCAAAGTATATTAATAGGGTATTTAATTTCTACCCAAAAATTTGAATTTCTGAGAAAATTATGAAACAATTCAGCATTGAATAACTTAGATATTATTATTTCCAAAATAATCTTCATTTTATATAAATAATTTTCTAAATACATGAATTTTAACTTTTAAAATAATAACATACATTTATTAAAAATGATGGGGTTTTTTTTTGACAATAACTGTTTCTGAACCCTTATAAAAATTACATTAGACTTTATAAAGATTATATAATCATTTATATTTAATAAAAATTATTTCATAATAATATTTTATTGAAATATTATTTATTTCAAAAATATATTAATTCATAAAAATAATTTTCTTAAATAAATTTGAATATTAAAAAAAATACTGTTTGTGTTTTATTGAATCGAAATAAAAATCACACACAAAGTAACACTAATAGGATGAAAATATATTCATTATTATATAAAAAATAATGTAAATATAAATATTTATAGTGTCTTGATACATATCTATTTAATACACTAGAAAACTCCCTAAGAGTAAGGTGCATGATGACGAGGCTTTCATGGGGTGGTTCGACGAACAAGGTTTGGGCCATGATCTCGAGGAGCCAGAACTTATACCATAAATGGTTCCACTCATGCTTATGTTTTTGTATATCATCTTAGTATTGTTAAAGGTTAAATCCTATAAATTCTATCTCACTAGGAAGCTCTGATAAATAGGCTTCATATGATATGATCCTACTGGTTGAGGTCATCACTTCCTTTGTTTGTGTTAATTAGATTTTTTAAAACACTATATTTATACTAATCATGTGATCACAATTTAGTGGCTATATTATCAACATTAAACATACATAAAGTTATTTTAAATCCAATTAGATGTAATAAAATAAAATAAATTCATGTATTTTCTATAACCATATTATATAATAAGACATTTAATTAAATGAAAAGGGAAATTTTTATTTATAATAGTTTGTGTTGTTAAAGAGAGAGAAAGGGAATTCGTGATCAATGCATTTGGGGTGGAGTTGTATGAGAGAATAGGTGGGAGTAATTTATTTTTATTGTATAAAAATAGGTTTATTTTATAGAAACTAATATTAGATAAGGGGTAAGAATGAAATCACATGGGTATTAGGTGGGTTAGGTGATTTTGGTAGATAATTGGTAGGTGATACATCTGGGTATGAATTTCATTCCTAAAAAAATTATTTATAGAATATTTAAGGGATATTTTAATTGTCAAAAATTCAAGATACGCCGTTTACCCATTTTTACCCTTATTAATCTTGATTAAAAATTAACAATGGTGGTTATTTTATTAAAAAAATATAAGAAGACCCCTATTACCAATTTTTTACATTTTAACTATGAATTTAGGATTAATTTAATCTGATTAAATTTTTAAATGTGAGAAAATTAACTGTTAAATTAAAACATAAGATATAGGAAAAAATGTTTTTTATAGAAAAATTTACATTTATACATTAAGTGTTATTGGTTATTATTTATTTTTAATTATTAATTAAGTGATATTTTATATATTTATTTATATCTTTAAACATCATATAAGATTCATAATTTAAAATTGATTAATCTAATTTAATTATCAAAAAGTTATATAACTCTTATAAAACAGGTTAATCGAAAACAACAATTTTAATTTTACCTGGGTAAATAATCTTTAATCTATGTAATTTATTTTCAATGTAAAAAAATAATATTGTAATTATTACATAATTTAAAAATATTAATTATAAATATAAATTCCATTTTATCAAATAAAATTAACATTTGTTAGAAACATTAATTATAACATTAGCACATGTAAATCCTATTTTTGAAAAAATTTGTATTTTTGAGCATAAAAATTATTTTTAGGATAAAATAATTAATTATTTTTATTTTCAAAACATAAATTGGTTTATTATAAAATAAAGAAATTTTATATGGATTAAAAATTCCTCCAATACCTAATTTTACAAAATAATATTTAATTAAAAGAAACCAAAAATATATTATTTTATTTGAAAATATTACTTATGTTTATAAAATATTAAACAAAGGTTTTATAAATTGAGAATATAATTTAAAAATATATAATTTTTGTACAGAAAAATAAATTTAATCAATTAAAAAGTTTTATAAATATATAGGAATTTCTCATAAAAACATAAAAGATATATTTTAGATAAAAAATATATTTTTCAATATTCACCTAAAATTAAATTACTTGAGAAAAATCCCAAAAATTCAACCTAAGATAATTTTGACATGATTAATACCAATATTGAACCCTTTTATAAAATTTAAATTCTATAGTTTTAGAAATTTTTATTTTAAGCATTATCATGATGAAATTATCTTTAGAGTGCACATTTTTCAATTGTTCGGGGTTGTAGTGTTTACCTGATGTAGTATAGTTTTGGGTATTACAATATAGACACCTCCAAGTTAGGGTAAATCATACAGGAAGGTTCTAAAGGGGCTGGCCTCTTATATGACTACTTTCATTCAACTATAAAAAAGAAACCAATATAAGACTCCTCTAGCTCCAAACTAGATCCACTCATGCTTAAATTAGAATCTCATGTCACTTAACACCACATGATCCCAAAAATCTAAAACATAATAGATAATAACAGGGTGAGTATGAAATTATGCTTATTAGGTTTCTTATATAACCTCTCCTTTGTCAAGTGAATGGGCATAATAAAGTATTCATGAATGATATTTATAAATATTATTCATTTAATCATGGAAAAATAAGGAAAAAATGTACATGAAAACAACCACCATAATTCATAAACCACCTCATGAAAATCATCACACTCACACTTCCTCTGTAGAAAAAATAATCACTACTTGAATATATCTACACCTCTAATGTTTGTAACTAAAAATACATTAAATGACCATCATTATAATGAGTACATTGTAATTATAAAAATAACAACTATATAATAATACAATAATAATAATAATAACTACCTCTGTGGTGGGGATACCACATCCTAGAGTGTACCACATTCCTCTAATAGTCATATCATGAACCATCCAAAAAATGATATCATGATTCCCCAACATCACATTAATATTAAATAATCTAGTAATTTTATCAGATTACCACAAAAAAATTAAATATATAACCAAAATATACAGTATAATAGTAATCATAACATAATATCGACAATAAAGTTTTCTGAAAGCATCATATACATTTCATAATTTACATTACATCCACATAACCTTGGGAAAGTTACATAAAAATTCCATAATCAACCCACTCAACACCACCAAAATTCCTCCACCTCATAACATCTCAATAATATTCACATATGATATTTCAAAACACCACATTTCACCACAAAACATGCATAAAATAGAAGTTATAATCGCATATATCAATTACAAGATAAAAAACTCATGTCATCAAAAGATAAATAACAATTTTCAATACTGAAATTTCTCATAATTATTCTTCCATGAAACCATAATCTGTCAACCTCACATTAATACCCCACCATAGCAATACATCAACTACATTCAAGCAGCCCTTGTAAAAGAATAATAGTTGGAAGTAAGGATAATAATAGAAATATTGCCTTTAGGTTATGAGGATTCAATCTCAATTAAATTAGTACTCAAGGATCCATAATAGGAACCCAAAACCACAAATTAATATATTCTCTACAAAATATGGTCAGAAAAATTAAGAGTAGATAAAATTATAGGAAGGAGACACCCAAATTTATGTTTAAAACTTAGGTGAACCAAACTGTGAAGCAATTCACTAAACTGTATTGTGGTTTGGGTTGTTGATTTAAAAACCTTTATGACTTAAATATCAAAATCCTAAAAATGCATAGACTATTTTATTCCCAAATAATTTCCCTTGAACAAAAAACATGATAGTAATATTTTACATAGTGATATCCTATTTAGTTTCTAAAGAAATCTGATCCAATGGCTAAAACCATATACAAGACATCAAGATTATGTCTCAAAAAATAATATTTTGTATGTATTATCCTATGTTATCACATTATTTATAAAAATGTAAAACTTCTGTAATAAAATATAATTATAAAAATCTTTTTTGAGATAATCTATAATATTACTAATTGGATCCTTATACTTTATATATGTAAAATATTCATTATAAAAAACCCCAAAAACCAAAATCTTATAGAATAATAGTTTATTAAAAATATATTTTTAAAAAATTAAGACCATACATCATTTTATTTAATTGATCTTTAGTCAACCATGACTTTTATTGAGACCACTAAACAACAACAAATAGTTTTTTTACCTTGGATTATTCATTAGATATGGACTAAAAAAACAATTTTATAGGAATTCACTTCACAATTAAAGTGTTCTATAAAATCTACTATAATGGAAGGACTAGTCATGGTAGTATTTAGCCTATTAATTATGATTGTGGATGATTTTATTGAAGTCTTTTAAATCATTATATATAATTATTTAATTAAATAAAGAATGATATTGATGTTTAATCATTTTTATTTCTTAGAGAACATTTTTCATATTGGAGTCAGATTTCATCACATAATATCATAAAATAAACATTAATTAATGAATTAAATGAATCAAAATTGGATAGAAAAAGTGTTAACTTCTACTCAACATCATAAAATTACAAGGTAACTAAAATATACAATGGTCTTCTGGTAGATATGAAATAGGTATAAGAAGTTGTTAAATGATATCCCATATCACTACTATTTACTACCATGTATATTATAGGAATATATATACTATATATCATTTTATTTGATATATAATATATATAATATATATATATATATATATCACTCATAAATTTAATGACTCTAACAAAAAATATATTATATTAATTATTATTATTATAACATTTCACTTATTTTAGTGACATTTCTTTGTTGATAACTAGAAAAACCATTTCAAAAAACATGGGTATCTCAAAATAAGGTTTTAACAAATAAACATAAATCAATAACATTACAATAATTCCTAATGGGTCTAATGTTCCCTCTGTAATAAAGGGTATGGAAAAACTTGAGCACTAGTTGAACATCATTATTTAGAATACATCCCTTAAGACATGGACATGATAAGTGTTTCATGGGTAAGGGTCATCTCAAATATACTATAACAACCCACCCATGTAAAGGTATGAAATTGATTATTTTTTTCCAAAAATATACATATTTTGATAATATTGATCTATTTAGGGAGTTAAAAAGTTTTTTAGTGATGTAGAAACACTCCATAATGGTGGGTAGACCACACCATGGTCCGGGGAAAACAAGGTGAATTTTGGTATAGGTAAAAAATAAAACCAAAATATAAGGTATAGTTCCATAAAATATAGTATTATGTTGTGAAGAAATGGGATCATACTATGAGGTTATATATAATAATAAATTGTCGAATAATGGGGGGGGGGGAGGGGTGTCCCACTATAACCTAAGGAATTGTGATGTGGGGGAAAGGGTTGCGTCGTGAGGGGTCCCCATGAGAATTTTTGGATTGGTTTACTATGGAACTCAAGAATCATGACAAAATGGTTGGTTATCATTAGAGAATTGAATTTTTTAAAAAAAGGTTATGACATAACAGTTAGTTTCCATTAGTTTGTGATATTACGGAAAAGGAAATTGTGTTATCATGCTCATAGTCACACCTCAGTGTTCCCTTGTATAGTTTTTTTACTTTCATTAAATTAATTTAATTGATAAGAAACTTATTAATTTAAATCACCTTTTAGATTCATATTATTTTTTGGAGTTTCCCTTCCACCTTGATGCTTCATCTCTCTATACTTGATTTCTACACCATACATGATCTAATTTGAGTTCCATCTATCCTAGTATATTTTTAGAGGAAATTCAATGACTTTATTTTCATTTATTATCAGTTTCCATTGTTGATACAACATTATTCATCAAAAAATAACTAATTTTTGGATTATTCTAAGTTTTTCACTTTCTTTTTTTGGACCCAATTTACTTGGCGATCTTATATATGTGAGGTCATGTGAATATGAGGTATGTTTTCCCTAAATTTTTTATCAATTTATATGATTTTAAATGTGACACATGATGTGTGGGGTATATGAGTGCTGGTGTATGACCCATAATTTAACTATATAGGGTTACCTTACTGAAAAAATAACGAGTAAAGAATATATATCTTGAGATAAGTCTTATAAGAATAGTTATTTGAGTGAAAAACCATCAATGGACATCACACCATGGGAAAGTTTCATCTTATATAGAGACCCTAACTTTTCATACATGATTTTTATCCTAACTCCTTAAAACAATATTACATAAATAACTTTGAAATACCTTAGGAGGTTTAGTGTCATGGAAACTAGACCCATAATACTTGAATTACATAAAGAAAACAAAAACATAATATTTATTTAATCCACTTGAAATACTCCTTTAATCCCATAATAGTTCACTTCACTATATAATATTTCATGGGGAAATACAACAAAGTGAAAGGTGAGAATAAAGTTATATGAGGGATAAAAAATGAAATATGAAGTATATGAACATTGATAATTCATGTGGAATCACAATATAGCATGAACATAAATACATGAGGCATAACATAAGAGCATGATCATAAGTGCATGAGGCATAACATAAAAATGTGGATATAACATAAAAATGGCACATTCATAAGTATATCACCAAGGTGTTATAAAACAGATTACCATAGTTATTCCCCAAGATATCATTACCATTTTATCTGTAGATATTAATTATACACTCAATACGCTGGAGTGCTATCAATTCACACCTTTCATATGTCTAAATTCATGTGTTCCATATCAAACATATTACATAAAAATGTCTTTATAATTTTATACCATGAGTAGGGAATGTATGTTTCATAAATGGAAGTCTCTAATAAATTATGCATATTTTTTTCTAGATGAATACCCTTGATTGATGATAGGGTTGGGTATTCAAAAAAATATAGAATGGAAAATAGGGGGATAATTTTGATAGTATAATGCGTGTACGTAAAAGTTCATTCAAGGATTTTATATGATAAAAAGTAGTATATGATTATTTAGGTTGTAAGGTATTTCTATGAACATATGGAAGTGTATTTGTTTAAAATAAAAATTCATTTACAAAGGTAAATTCTTGAATGAAAAAGGGGAGGGAGAGGACCCCTTACCTTGAGAGTTTTCTTATTAAATATTAAGAAGATATTCTTGGAACCGTAAGAACTACTTTGAAGCAATATAAATGAATTGAGATGAATTTCATGTCTTAAGGATTATGAGTGTATAGGAATGGGATAATGGTGGGGTTTTATATTAAAAGAGGTGTAATTTTCTAGTAATTTGTAAAATCAGGCCTTGGACACATAGTTAATAAAAATTGAAAAACCATTGGCCATCCCATGGTTTTTCCATGTTGTTTCCCAAGTAGGAGTGGGTTTTAATATTTTATTAGTTTAGGAACCTAAATAATTATATTAATATATTTGATGATGCAGAAGTGAGTGATGTTCATAAATAATTGTTTTTAAAATCATAAAATATCCTTCATGTTTTTTAAGGTTCTGTATAGGTTTTTAAATTTAATCTTATTACTTTAAATAAAATTACTTTAATGATGAATTTTTATTTTTAGTGATAGAAATTAAATTATTTATTACATCTCTTTTATTTCATTAGGATTTCATAATACCCACATCAAATTTATACCATATTTTACTTTTTTCCAAAAAAATTGAATGTCTCAAAAAATTATAAAAAATTCACCATTGGATAATTTTAACATGCTAATTTCATAAATTTCACCCATTTTATCTTGATTTTTTTTAAATTATAGAAAAATAATTTTTAAAATAAAATACTTCTTTATTAAAAGAAACAATTTTTTTTATGAAATAATAAACTTTTTATCCCTTAAAAAATTTATCTAGGGAATTATAAAATTATCTTATCATTTATATTTAAATAAATAGTGTTTTATAATACCATTTCACTAAAATTTAATTTATTTAAAATTACTTCATTTTTCAAAAAAACATATTTTAGGTGTATATTTTCCAAAAATATAATTTTGTTTTATTTTTATCCTATAACCTATTTATCATATTCATCTTATATTCATGTGTATTTTATTATATAAAATAATAATTAAAATGCAATTAGAGAGACCACTATTTAATTTCTAAAAAGAAAATTACACCTTATAATTCTATGGTGTAGATACATTCCCTCTTATTACTTCGGTATATACCCTAAGTGTAAGGTGTGAGAAGATGATTCTTTTGTGGGGTGGATAAAAAAACATTGATCTAGTGGTGATCTCCACTAACTTGAACTTATCATAAAGTTGATTTTGGTCAATCTTTACTTGTTGAAGACTTACATGAGGTTGGTTAAGGGATAACCCCAATGATGCACCTCCCTCCCATGTTTTTATAGATGAAATTCAAAAGTAATGATCCTAATAGTTATGATAATCATTTCTACCTTCTACAATAATTATCTCTCATCATTAATCATTATATGAAAAAATTACAATGGTCATATTGTTCAATAACCATATTGACCAATGGGAATATTGGCCAACAATCATATTGGCTAACAATCATATTGGCCAATGGTCAGGTAACAGTTAGATACTAATAGTCATGTTTCCTATTAATATATATATATATATAATATACTATACTCATACATTATCATTCACCACATCACTTATAAAAGTTACACACTTACCTTGATAATGTCTATTATATTCCTAACTCTTTTATTTATTTTCACTATTGTTATAACATGAGAAATCTTTATTGGTGAATTCAATCCTATGGTGTTTACATTAGTGTGTGCATTATTAATTTTCATTTATCTCCCTATATTATTTCCACATAATATATTCAATATTCATTAACTATATACAATGAAATATAAAAGTAATTCTATGTGATACTATAGTAAATCATAATAAAATAGTCAATGTGAAACATTTTTTATTTTATTAAGTAAATCTTGGAGTAGTTGTTTCCTCCCCCACCTTAAGAAATTTTCCCCAAAAAATTTGTGTACTTACTTAAAATAAATGGGGGTATTTATCTTTCATCACTTATTTCAGATCCGATGTTGTTTCTTTGAACTTGTTATTTCTTCATAAGACTTCCATGAGTTTGGTTTTCTTAATCCTCAACACTGGTTCTCTTTCATTAAGAATCTACATTAGTTATTTTTCATTCAATTGTAATGGTTAAAATTCCATAAAATTTATATCTAGTATGTGTGTTGGGTATGACATATAATTTCTTAAAAAGGATATGTAAAAGAAATCATGTACATTAGAAACATTTTTCGGTAGTGCTTATTTATTGGATACTGTTTCATCATGATATAGAATCATAAATGGTCAAATGTACCTTAGAATCAGTTTCCACTTATCTATAAGTCACATGACCCAAATCTATGGTGATATTTTTTTGAATACATGATCCCTAACCTAAACTATAAGTTCTTCCTTCAATTTTATTCATAACTCTTTTGTAAACTCTTAACCGTATTGATATGTATTTCGATCACTTGTATATTCTCTGTAATGTCTTTTAGAATGTATGATCCAAAAAGATTTCTCTCTCTAACTTCTTATTAGCATGTTTAGTTATATACATATTCTCATATAGTGATTTATTTTGTTCCATTTGAATACTCTAGTGAAAATGGTTGTTATAGTATAATTGAACAATAAGAAGATTTCGGACCCAAATCCCCTGAAAATCAAGTGATCGATCCTCCAACATGTATTCCAATGTTTGAATAGTCCTCTCAGACTACCCATTAGTTTGTGACTGATAATTTGTGCTAAGTTTTACTTTAGTATTCATTTCCTTTTGAAGTATCCTCCAGAACTTATAATTAAATCTTGAATTAGATTTTAAAACAATTTATAGTGGTTCCCCATGAAGTCTCAATAATTTTTGAATATATAGAAGAGTAAGGTTCCCAAGGGAGAAATCCTATCATATAGAAATAAAATGAGTATACATTTTTAATATATTAATAATTACCCTTATGTAATTATTTCCTTCGTATGTATTAAGAAGTCTAGAAAAAATTCCATAAGGATGTTTTCCTATTTTGATATAGGTATAGGTAGTGGTTGTTTCACTCCTTTGGGAAATTGTCACTACACTTTCACGTGCTTGTATATTAAACATCTTGTATTATTGTCCACAATATCCATTTTAATTTTATCCCACCAATAATGATCTTTAGTATCACTATACATTTTGGTACTTTCTGGATGTATAGGGAATTTAGATCTATGATCTTTATTCGTGATATATTTCTTTAACTCGGTATCAAATGGGATGAAAAGTGTTCTACCAAACATTAGTACTCCCTCTAGATTAATATTAAACTCAAAAGGTTCACATTTTTCATAGCTTATATCTTGTTTTGTAACTTAGGATCAACTCTTTATACTTTATTGATCTTGTCTAGTAATAATAGTTGAAAAGTAATTTTGGATACGATTGATTGTGAATTCCATGTCCATATTTATAATGTCCTTGATCAACGAGGCTCTTTTATTCCTCATTATCATAAGAACTCTAGGGTATTTCCAACTCAACACATCAAAAACTTTGTTTTATTTATCAAGGTTATAATGAATAGAATAATCATATTCCCTAAGAATATCAAAACATCTCAATTTTCTCATGTTTAATTGAGTTTTTGATAATATATACTACAAACCTTGGTGGTAAGAGTATATATCACACTTCTACCTATAAAGATAGAATCTCTATATATTTAATGAAAAGATAATAGTAGATAAATGAAAATTAGGGGTATGATAATTTTATTCATGATGATTTAACTATCATAATTCATAGGTAATAATTCTATAAATCACAAATTATTTACTATTCATGTGTAAAGATAGAATAGGGGCATTAACAAACCTCTTCTTCAATTCATGGAAAATTTATTCACACTTCTTTATATATAAAAACTCAAAATAAATTCATGTTAACTTGGTTAGTTTATTTGAAATCTACAAAAAAAAATCAACAACCTTATATAATATCAAGCTATACTATAGAAAATATGAATCTCTATTACAATTTTAGGTCTAGGCCACTCAACAATAACCTTTTTCTTTTATGGATCAATCAATATTCCTTCACTGATAATAAAATTTCCCAAGAATTCCAATTTTTATAACCATAACTCAAATTATATTAATTTACCAAAAATACTCTCTTTCCTCATAGTTTGTAATATGACCCATATTTGATCCCCATGGTGCATAAGAATTTTGAAATATATCAAAATATCAGCAATAAATAATACTAAAAATTTATCAAGGTACTCCATAAAGACTCAATTCATTAGATCCATAAATATGGTAGGATAATTAATTAGTAAAACTACTATAAAAAATCATAGTTTCTATATCTTATTTTGGAAGTTATATTTGAAATATTATATTTTTTCACCCTCAGATGATGATACCCCAATCATAGGTCAATCATGGAGATTAATTGAGGCCCACAATGATAGTCAAAAAAGTACTCAATCCTTGAAAGAGGGTTTTTTTTACCATGATACCATTGAGTTCCTTATGATCAATTCATTACCACATTGATCCATCCTTCTTCTTCACAAAGAGAACATGTTCTTCCCAAGGAGAAACACTTTTTCAAATAATACTCTTATCCTAATGATATTGAAGTTACTTATTTAATTCATCTAACACAACATATATCATTTTATATGGGGTATTTGATGTTGTCTTTAATCTAAGTATGATTTTAATTTAGAACCCTACCTTTTCTTTCTAGGGGAGGTCTAGGTATCTCTTTAGTAAATAAATCAATATATTCCAAAATAATAGGTATATTTCATATCTTTATACTTTTTATTTCATCACCTTATTTACCAAAAATTTCTATAAAAAGGGAAATTATAGGAGGTTCTTGGAAATGACTAGGATAATATAACTCTACTTTGAAGATAATTATCGGTTTCCCATTCAAGAAAACTAAAATTACCTTGATTCTATAGTTGATCATGGTATTATACTTTATCAACCAATCCATTCCAATTATTATGTCAAATTATACTATTATAATGACTACCAAGTTTACAAAGAGATTGTAATAATCAATGTTAATAGGTAAATCTATATATATCCTTGATGCATAAATAGTTACACTATGATTTTTAATAGACAAATATAACACTATTAGTTGAGGGTTTAATTTTGTGTTCTTTTAAAACATAAATAAAATAAAGGAATGTGTAGAACCTGAATAAAATAATGCACTTACTAGATTTTAGGGTATGATGAGTGTTCCTTCCACCACATTATTTCTAGCCTCTACATCGACTATTGTCATTATAAAATCATGTAATTCTTCCCTTGGACTATAATGGTGTTGAGGGTGATTTCCCAATATTATCTTCTGATGAAATTGATTATAAAAATGCCTATGATCGCCACACATAAAGCATTTTACTATTGGTTGTACTTACACTATCTTTCCTTTTTCAGTGGTATTAAGATATTCAGGATTTATATCTCTATAATAGTGTTGAGTTATATGGTCATATCTTCCACACTTGTAATAATTTAAACTTACTTATATAAAATTCAATGAATTCTTATTCTTACACTTATTGAACATGGGTAGTTATTGTTTATTTACTTCTCTTTCATGTTTAAAATTCATTCCAACATTTAGATAAATACTTATATTCTTATAATTTAGTCTACGAGACCACTATGCATCTTCAAGATCTATTTCTAATTTGAGAGCATACCATACTATTTCCACATAACTAACAAAGTCCCTAATCACTAGATATTTCAATTGATTTGGTCTTTTCCCACCAAATAACTAGTCAATACTCCCATAAGTATCAATGAAAATCATGAATCATATCGTAAAAGACTTCTATAGTTTATCTCATAACTTCACAATAATTAAATCTCCTTTTCTTCTACATCACATAATTCTCTCCCCATCTTGGTTTAGAGTGTGTAAGGAAAATACTTGTTGAAAAAGATTTTTTTAATTCATCCCCTCATCCGTTGGCTTTGTGTTCTAAATCAGTACCCACCCCTGATCAGATTCTCCCTCTAAATGGTAGACTACCAAAGTACCTTTCTATTTATTAGAACAATTGAGAAAAAAATTATATACTATTGATCCTATAACGACCCAGACATTTCTGAATAAAATTCCCTTTCTTTTAATTAAATTTACTATGGATATAGAAAACACATGCAATAATTTTGTTTTATTATATCCAATTATATTTAAATTAATATTAAGTTTCCTTATAATTGGTAATATAATCATTGAATAATGATCATATAAATGATATACATATAGGGTTTTAACAAATCCTTTTGACATAAAAAAGGAATTGATGGACTCAAATGGTAGGATCATAGTCTATAAATATCATTTATCATAACTTCTAAGGGAGTTAGAATTTCTAGGATTTTCCATTTAATAAGTCCAAGATGAGATCCAACAACTTAAGCATGAGCAAAAATGTTTACGGGAGAAATTCAAGCTCATCGAGAACACGACCCGAACCATGTTTACCGAATGGCCCCAAGAAATCCCCACCATCACACACCTTACTCTTAATTCATATGCTAGTGTAATAATGGTATATGTAACAAAACCCTAGAATTTTGATTTTGTACATGAATTTTGTATAGAATAATGAATATAATTTCAATCTATTATTATTACTTTGTAAATGATTTTCTAATGAAAAAATAATAATTTTGGTTAATATTGAAATTCAATTATGGAATTTATTTTGATGAATTAATTTATTTTTTAAAGAAATAATATTTTAAAAAAATATTATTATTAAATTACATTTATTAAATATTAATGATTATATAATTTTTATGAAGTCAAAAGTAACTTTTATTAAGGTTTGAAAACTATTTTTGTCAAAACCCATCAATTTTAAATAAGTGTTAATTTTTATTTTAAAAGTTAAAAGTCACATATTTAGAAAATTATTTAAATAAAATGATTATTATTTTTGAAATCAGGATTTCAAATTATCTAACGGTGAATTTTTGATAATTTTCTGAGACAGTCAAATTTTTGGGTAAAAATTTAATACCATATCAATTTATAATGTCTTTTTTGACATCATAATGACCCAATAGTGTTGTAATAAATAATATAAAAGGTATATTCATCCAAATATTTCTTTCATTTAAAATAATGTAATTTAATGTTTATTTGATTTATTTTATAAAGCCTTAGTGAATTCTCCAAGACATATAAAATATTTTAATATTTAAAAATCATTTCCTTGAAAGTGTGACTCACCTCCACATAAGAACGGAAAATATTTTAATATCATCATCCCTTATCCTTATGAAATAATTTATTCCACTCTTCTTTTCTAGAAATTATCTGCAAAAATCATGGTATGGTTTGTGGTTTTGAATATTTTAGTGTGTAGTGTCCAAAATCAAAATAATAAATAATTCCCTCACATTTCCTATATAAACCCACCCAAGAACCCATTAATCTTCACTAAAGCTCTTTTAATCTCGACCAAACTCTTCCCCCAACTCCCTATAGTCCTATAAAGGCGCTCTAATCCCCAAATTATCCTCCCCAAGCCTTTGGGATCACACATCCTAGTAAGGGTTCCTTTTTTTCTCAATTTTTTTCCAAGTTTCCTTGTATTGTTACATCCTTTTATTTTCAATTAAAATTATGGGGTAAGTTTTTTAAACTTTCCCATACAGCCCTTATTATGTTTGAATGATTCTATAACCCTTTTCTCTCATTAATCCCTCTCATGTAAACCTGTTAGCATGCCGAAATTTCGTAATGGATTTCTCTATTTTCTTTTCTATTCAAGCATTTATTTTACATTATACATATAAATTCCATTTCACATGTTGAAATATTATGTTAAAAGATAACCTTAATTATAATACCTTGTATAAATTAGTATATACACATTTATCTCTCATAAATCCAATTTTTTAATTTCTATATGATGTCGTTATGCTGTAAAAATTGCATAGTGATTCTCCATGCCAAAATCATCATGTAGTGAATACCATACCCATTCCTCTATTAAGCATACTCACCTTTATGAACACATACTTATTGAATGGTCAATTACATGTATTAATTACACATTTATTTATTGTGGAATAAATGAAAATGTTGAGTGAATCCATGTTACATGATATATTTGGCACACTTAAGCATTAGATTAAAATGATTATGAAGGGTGTGCCTTGATAGCGCTCTAATGCATTAGGAATGTTTAGTATCATGTTACATCATGTTGGGATTGGGTTTTACTAGATTCATTTATCGGAATTTGTTTCCACCATGTTGGGACATGGGTTTACCTAATTCCTTTATGTTAATGATAAAGTGTTTTAAGTTGTTTCCACATATCCATGTTATGATAATCATGATATATCATGCCTTTATGTTCATGTTTCTTTTTCACTCCATTGATATGAATATTGACTAAAATGTATTTTAACTCCATGGATGTATTATTCTCCATGACCCCATTACTTTACATCCCATGTATAAATGATGAGAGACCCCTTTCATTATCATTAACCCAATTTTTGAATTTCCATATGACACCATTATACTGCCAAAATTACACAGCGATTTTCCATTCCAAAATCATCATGTAGTGAATACAATACCCATTCCTATATTAAGGGTATTCAACATTATTTTTAAATAATTATCTAATAGTGAGTTATATTTATTAATTACACATTCCTTGGTCTTGGAAAAAATTATTATGTTTAATTAATCCATGTTATATGATCTATGTGGTACACATAAGCATGGGATTGAAATGATTATGAAGGGTGCACCCTGATAGTGCTCTAATACGTTGGGAAATTTTTAGTATCATGATACATCATTTTGGGACATGGTTTTACCTGAATCCTTTATAGTACTTTTTTACACCATATTGGGATAGGGTTTTACCCGATTCCTTTATGTTAATGATGCGGTGTTTTAAGTTGCATCGAAATTTCCATGTTATGATAATCAAGCTATATCATGCATTTATGTTCATATTTTTTTTATCTCCATTTATATTCCTATTGACTAAAATGTATTTTCTTCCTCATGTTATTCCATTTTTATTCTCATATTGAGATTTATATCTCACCCCTTTATTATGTATGTCCTTAGGTTATCCCATGCAATGAAAATTACAAAGGAATGTTATGGTCATGAAAAAGAAGTTTTATATAAAGATTTGTATTTTAGGTTTTAATTTGTTATGTAATGTTTCTAATCAAAAAATAAAATATAAATCTTGATCTTATGATTTGTATTAAGTACAAGTTTATGTAATAAATCATGTTTGAATATGAAATAAAGAGCATGGTTGTTATATATCCATTGTTCTTCAATCAGTGGATCAAAGGTTTCACTAAAAATAAGAGGTCATTAACAGATGAAGGGTTCAACTAATAATTGTTCTTTACTTGGTGAATTTGGATACTCAATATGGTTTATTAGTTTAAAAAATTTACCCCTAAATTTTATTTTATTCTATCCAATGTCCATTAATAGGAGGAATCAGGCTAACAACTGATTTGAAGACCAATGTGATGAATGCTCCAATGAGATGCCCAATATGATGGGAGATGGAATTGAACATTTTTCCAGGATACTCTCTCAGTTAACTCAAGTTTTTAATAGAAACCTAGATCAAGAGGATATTATAACCCCCCCCCCTAAGAAATTAAAATTCGTAATCGAGAGCTTCATGAGACAAAGTCCTTCTACTTTCAATGGATCATATTATCCCTTAATCACTGAATAATGGATCAACTCCATTGAGAAAATATTATCCATATCTTAATGTTATGAACAAGAGAAGGTTCTTCTAGATACTTATAGTATGGAGGGTAAAGATGATCAATAGTTGGAATTGATAAAAAATACAAAGCTTGAGGAAGAGATCGAGACAATGGAATTGAAATATGTTTAAAAATTGTTTTTCGAAAAATATTTTTCCCGCACCCTATATCTTAAGATGGAAAGATATTTCCTTGAACTCAAGAAAAATGATGAATAATATGTTGGAGTGTACAAGGAAAACTTCACCAAACTTGCATGATATTCCTCCAGTTTTGTCATTACCCCTGAATGCAAGGTTGACCGCTTCTTTGGTGGGCTAAAACCTAGCCTACGGAAAACCCTGGCAATCCATGACTTTGACAGCTATAAGGAGATTGTATGATTTTCCTTTAAGGTTAAAATGGAGATCATATAATATCAGGGGTATCATGGAGATAAGAATAAAAAATTGGACTTTAATCCTAGCTGTCCAATAGATAAATCCCATGGTGCTAAAAAATTTTAGCACCCCACATGCCAATGGTGTGGAAAGAAGAACCCTAGATATTTCCTGAATGGGATGAGGAAGTTATTTACTTGCGAGAAGGAAGGGAACCAAGCCACTGATTCCTCTTAAGAAAAACATAATACATCTACATAGGAATGGAATGCTATGTTCGATCCCCAAGACATTGTTTATTTCTACAACTTCAAGGAACCAGAACACTTTACAAACTAGTTCCCTAAGACAAGGGTTTTTAGAGGCAACCAAAAACCTATAAGGAAGTAAGGGTGAACCTTTTTCCATCACTACCATAGATGTGAATCCTAAAAATAATGTGGTGATAGGTACACTGGTTATTAATTCAATAATAGTGAACATAATTTTTGATTATAGTTCTGCACATTATTTTATATCCAAAAAGGTTTGTAGAACAATCCAAAACCACCAAAAATCATGGAAGTATAGATTTCAATGAAAACAAAAAATGGGTAAATTATAGAGTCCCATGAATATGAATCCTCCAATGTCACAATTTGTGGGTTGAACTTCTTGGTGAACCACATAATACTTCCCTTGGTGGAATTTGATGTAATTATGGGAATGGATTGGATTTCCCTATATAGAGCCAATATAAATTTTCATGATAGGGAAATCAATCTCCATATGGTGAATCAAACCCCTGATTCTATACAACTAGAAGAAGAATTATGAATCTTCTTTAGCACCATAATCTCAAGAATAGATATTACTACCCTATGTGCACACATATCTTTCTCCAATGATTGTGTCTAAGGAAATAACCACCCTCAAATACATGACTATTGCAAGGGAATTATCTGATTTGTTTCCCAAGGAATTTCCCAGTTTACCTTCTAGAAGATATGTTGAATTATCGATTGATCTAAAACCTAGGGCATTTAAAATATCTAAGACTCTGTATAGATGGATTTTTGTGAATCTTGAGAAGCTAAAGAAACTACTTAGAGAGAATATGGATATAGGTTTTATATGAGTAAGTTCTTCACCATGGGGTGCACTAGTACTCTTTTTCAAGAAGAAGGATGGGTCAATGCACCTTTTCATTAATTATCATGAGCTTAAAAAAATCACTATTAAGAACAGGTATCCTTTTCCATGAATTGATGACTTGTTTGATCAACTATGTGGAGCACAATACCTCTCTAAGGTGGATCTGCAGTTGAGATATTACCAAGTAAGAGTGAAGAAGGAGGATATCCCCAAGACCACTTTTCGTAAAGGTATGAGCACTATGAATTCATAGTAATTCCTTTTGGAGTCACTAATGCTCCAACAATATTCATGTAATTGATGAAAATAGTCCTTCGAGATTCCCTCGATAAATTTTTGGTAGTATTTATAGATAGTATTCTAATATACTCCAAAACTAAGGAGGATCATGAGGAGCATTTCCACATTGTGCTGGAGACCTTGCAAAAGGATATTCTCTATGAAAAGTATAGGAAGTGTGAGTTCTTGTTGAATGAAGTCTCATTCTAGGGCATATCATCATAATAAATGGGATATATATGAATCCTTCCAAAACAAAAGAAATTGAGGGATGACTATGGATGAACTTTGTAAGGGATATCTGTAGCAACCTGGGGTTATCTAGATGTTATCACTAATTTGTGAGAAATTTCTCATAATTTTCAAACCCTCTTACTAATATAATTCTAATGTGAGTCAAGTTTTCTAGGAATGATGAATGTGAAAAAACCTTCTTGGAGTTGAAGAAGAGGCTCATCACTGCCAATGTTCTCACACTACTAACAATTGGGGAGATTTTCGTAATCTTTAGTGATGATTCAAAAAAGGGGTTGGGATATTTGTTGATACAGAATGAAAATTTTATTTCCTATGCCTCAGGGTAGTTGAAAAATCATTAGAAAAACTAAACCATGCATGATATGAAGTTGGAAAGATGTTATCTTTGCATTGAAAATCTGGTGGCATTATCACTTTGGGGAGAAGTGAGAAATATATATGAATCAAAAAAGTATCAAATATATATTCACACATAAAGAGATGAATATGAAACAATGAATATGGTTAGATACATCATGGATTACGACTTCTCAATCCATTACCACCCTGGGAAAGTTAACAAGGTGGAAGATACTCTATATAGAAAGACATAATAATTCTATCATTGATGAGAATTGAAAATCATCCAATCTTACTATATTTGATGAAGATGGATATGTGAATCATAAATAAGGGATCATAATCAATAATTTCACAAATTATTGGTAAACCATCTCTTTTGGAAAGGTTAAAAGATTCTAAAAAATATTTTTTGGGAATTCATAATAAATTGGAAACTACCAGACAAGAGAAATCCTTGGAGTTCAATGGTAATGAAGAGGTAATTGTGATATTTGGGTCAAAACAATGTGTTCCATAAAATCAGAAGATAAAGAAATAACTTTTGGATGATTCACAAAGTTTGAAATTCTCTATTAACCCAAGAAACATGAAGATTTATCGAGATCTCCAAGATCACTATTGGTGGTATAACATGAAGAAGGATGTTACTAAATATACATCAAAGTGACAGGTATGTCAGCAGGTGAAGGATTAGAAGAATAATTCTAAGGGGATGATGAAACCATTACCCATATCATTATGTAAATAGAAAAACATCACCATGGACTTTGCCAACAGACATCCGAAGACATCCAAAGGAAACAATTCTATTTGGGTTGTTGTGGATTGTCTTAAAAAGACTTCACACTTTATATAAATTTGAGAGGATTTCTCACTCGATCAAATAGCACAGATATAAATTAAAGAAGTTGTAAGGATACATGGAGTACCACTATTGATTATGTCTAGTCGAGATCTAAAATTCACCGTTATGTTCTGGAAGAATCTTCAATATGCTCTGAACACTTAGTTGAACTTCAACATGACCTATCACCCTCAAACTAATGGGAAATCAGAGCATACTATCCAGAAACTTGGGGACATATTGAGAGCAGTCTCAATGGACTTAAAAGAAGGATAGGACCAACATCTTATTTTGGTGGAGTTATCTTAAAATAATAGTTTCCACTCAAGCATCCAAATGGCTCCTTATGAATCCCTTTATTGTAAGAGGTTCAGAACACTGATATATTGGGATGATGTTGGGGACCAAAAACTTCTAACCTAGAAATGGTTGGAGAAATGGTGGAGAAGGTTAAGACCATACAACAACACAACAAGGCTTCCCAGAGTTGAAAAAAGATCAATTATGACAATCGTCGATGAGACCTAGAGCTTGATGTTGGGGAAATGTTATTCCTCCGCATATCTCCATGGAATCAATTTATGAGATTTGGGAAGAAGGGAATGCTTAGTCCAAGGTTCATCGACCCTTTTGAGATCCTTGATCTCATCGAGGCAGTGGCCTATCAACTAGCACTCCCACCGAACCTGTCTCAAGTACATGATGTATTCCATGTATCACTCTTGAGGAAGTATATACCTGTCCCATCACATGTACTCAATCCAGAGGTGGTACCATTCAATAATGAACTCTCATATGAGTAGAAGACAGTGAAGATCTTAGATCGTATAGAAAAAGTTCTATAAAATAAGACGATGCCCCTTGTCAAGGTTTTGTGAAGAAACCACAAGTTTGAAGAAAAATATGGGAACAAGAGGAAGTGATGAGGCAATGTTACCCTCATATGTTTTAGTTTGGGAAAGGGAAATACTGAGGGTGAAATTTCTTAAAGGGGTAAGGTTGTAACGACCTAAATATTTATGAATAAAATTCCCTTTCTTTTAATTAAATGTCATTTGGATATAAAAAACACATGAAATCCATTTGTTTTATCATATTAAATTATATTTTAATGACCATTACATATCCTTACCATTGATAGTATAACCGTTGAACAATCATCACATGACTAGTATAAATATAGGGTTTTAATAAATCCTTTTGGCATAGACAAAGGAAGTGATGACCTCAACTAGTAGGACCGTATCCTATAAACCCCATTTATCAGAACTTATGAGGGAGATATATTTTTTATGATTTTCCCTAGACCAATCCAAAGATGATATCCAACAAATTAATCATGAGAGAAACCATTTACAAGGGAAGTACAATCTCATCAAGATCACATCCGAGACCATGTTCACCGAACGACCCCAAGAAAGACCCACAATAGCACACGTTACTCTTAGGGTGTATGCTAATGTAATAAAGGTATATATAACCAAAACCTAGAATTATTACTATGTACATTAGTTTTTTTATAGAATAATGAATACACTTTCATTAAATTATTGTTACTCTGTAAATGATTTTCTAAATCACAAATAGTATTTTTTTGTTAATATTCAAATTCAATTAAGGAATTTATTATCATGAATTAATGTATTTTTCAAATAAATAATATTTTAATAAAACATTATAATTATATTAAATTTATTAAATAATAATTATCATATAATTTTTATGATGTCAAAAGTAACTTTTATTAAGGTTTAAAAACTATTTTTATCAAAACCCGTCAATTTTCAATAAATGCCTTTTTTATATTAAAAATAAAAAATAACATATTTAGAAAATTATTTATATGAAATTAATATTATTTTTGGAATTAGGAAGTTGAAATTATCCAACAATGATTTTTTTATAATTTTCTGATACAGTCGAATTTTTGGGTAAGAATTAAATACCATATAAATATATAATCTGTTTTATGACATCATAATGACCCAATAGTTATCTAATAAAATACTATAAAAGGTATATTCTGCCAAATATATGTTTTTAATTTAAAATATTTTAATTTTAGGTTTATTTTATTTATTTTATAAAGCCTTAGTGAATCCTCCAAGACATATAAAATATTTTAAGATTTCAAAATCATTTCCTTGAAAGTTTGACTCACATAAACATAAGAAAGGAAAATATTTTAATATCATCATACCTTATCATTATAAAATATTGTATAACACTCCCCTTTTCTAGAAACCATGTGTAAAACTGTGGTATGGTTTTTTGTTTTGAATATATTAGTGTGTAGTGTCAAAAACCTAAATAATAATGAATTCCCCCACATTTCCTATATAAATCCACCCAAGGAACCATTCCTATTCACTCAATCTCTTTGAATCTCGACCCACCTATGCCACTTACACCTTATAGTCCACCCATGGACCCCCAAGCTCCAAAGAAGCCTCCACAGAAACCTTTGGGATCATCATCATCATGTAAATTTTTATTAAGGGAAAAGAGGAAAACAAAACACACAAAAGAGCCCCAGACCACCCCCACCCCATCCCCTTGCCCCTGCCCCCAGGGTTGGGATATATGGAGGCCTGAAGTAGTGAAGACTGAGGGAATCCTATCATATCAAGTTTACCCCCTTGGGTTTCAATCTTTCCATAGTATGAAAGTATATGTCATCTAAGCCATAGATATCCTGGGCAGCCAGGTGATCAACAACCTTATTGCCCTCCCTCCACATGTGAAACACTTTAGTGTTGCTGACAAGTAAAAGAATACATTTCCTAATTACATAGGTGATCGGTGAGGGGGAGATCCCTAATCTTGTATGGAGTTTTGCACCCGGATGGAATCTGTTTCCACTTTAATGATGACCAAATCCCTCTGAGCGCATAGGATGAGGCCAAAGATCATCTCGAGGGCCTCTATCTGTAGAGCGGAGCCTTGAACCAACCTTAATGTAAAATACATAAGCACCGAACCACTGGTGTCACACACCACCCACCTCCCCAAATAATTCCCAGGTCATACGAGCTATCTGTATTATGTTTTAACCTTTTATCCAGAGGGTTCTAGCAGACCCAATTTCCCTTTGTCCTACTAGGCAGGGGAACCCCCTGGGCCTTGACATGAAACCCAATGAGAGATGGGGAATCCCTCTAGTTGTGGAAATCCCTGACCAAGTCACATAAGGGGTTTTTCATCCAGAAAATTAAAACGTGAGCCTTCATGACCACCCCTTCCTATTTCACCTTTCTTCTCACCATCCAAAGGCACTAGAGGCTTGCGTGCAACACCACTGTGCGAGGCATTCTTTCTGGGGCAGTTCTTCCTGAACCTTGGTACCAACATTCGTGCAAATAAAGCCCTTCCATGCTAGAATTGAAGATCACATTGAACCCACCAAAATTGGACCTCACCTCGTGCGCCCATCCACTTTAAAAAAAATGATCCGTCCTTTCCTCACTGTACATCTTGCAACACACACATCTTGATGCCATGCTAATACCACACCTCTTGATGCTATCATCAGTTGATACAGATTTGTTCCAAATTCTCCAGGTGAGAAAATTAAATTTGGTCATGAAGTCTTTAATCCACATAACCTCATTCCATATGTCTGCATTTTCATGGTCCTGCCCCTGGTGATCCACCAAAAGTCCTTTGACGTGAAAGACCCTGAGGGGGAAGGTGTGAATGCACATGTATCTGGGTCAGAATTCAGTTCGATGAGTTTGAAGGGAGATTGTTAGTCGCCTCCCAGAACCGCCTTGATAATGGTCGGGAAGAGGCTGGCCTCCCTGAAGGTGATATTTGTGATAGGGCATCCTGAAAAAATGATTATAGCTCCACACCAGTTCAGGTTCCAAAAAGAAAAATCCCCTTTTCCCACAAGAAAAAGTGAGTGAAGATAGAGAATATAAATGTGGGGTCTAATCATCTAGCAAATGGAGAGAGCATGGCCCTCTGATGGAGCCTGACTACCCCTAGAGTAGTTGTGGACAGTCTTCCCCCATAGAGTGCATTGCTCTAGGACACCCCAAGCGAGTCTACCTAGCATGTAGTATAAGCTGTCTTCCAAGCTACGGATGTTGATTCCTCTTTCACAGACCGACCTCGCCATCTTTCTCCAGGAGGCCCTGTGACTTTTTCCTACAGAGAGGGTGTCCCTTATTAATTTTTCAAGGATCATGTCGATGTTTTTAATGACCCCTTTCAGGACTATAATAGATGAGAGAGCAAGCACCTGAGTTTCCAAAAGTACACTGTTAACCAGCGTGATCCATCCCCAAAAGATAGAAATTTTTTTTCTAGTTCAACACCTGGTCGGTGATCTTGGTGAGAAGATTTTTGAAGTCACAGATATGAATTCTACCCGATGAAATGGGGGCGCCCAGGTATTCCATGGGGAGAGCTCCTCTCTGCATGTTTAGTTTTCAGCTCACGGAAGAAACCCGCGTGGAGGTGCAACCATTTGAAATGACGAGGTATGTTTTACCACATCCCTCATACAAACCTTATTATTTTTTAATAATGAGAGTCCCCTTTATCTCTTATTAATCACTCCCATGTACACCCATTACCATGCCAAAATTCTATACGAGATTTTTCTCTTCTCATTTCCATTCAATCATTTCTTTTATATTATGTATCTAAATTCCATTCACATGTTGAGATATTATGTTCCATGATCCCCTTAATTTACATCCCATGTATAAATTATGAGATAAACCTTTCTATCTCATCAACCCAATTTATGAATTTCTATATGACGATGTTATGCTGCCAAAATTTCACCGCAATTTGCCATGTCAAAATCATCAAGTAGTGAATACCATACCCATTCCTTTATCAAGGGTATTCAACTTTATGCACACATAATACTCTAATGGTGACTTAAATTTATTAATTACGCATTCTTTGATATTTTAATAAATGATTATGTTGATTTAATCCGTGTTTTATGATATGTGTGGAACACTTAAGCATCATATTAAAATGATTATGAAGGGTGCGCCCTGATAGCACTCCAATGCATTGGGTAATGTTTAGTATCATGATACATAATGTTGGGACATGAGTTTACCTGATTCATTTATAGAACGTTTCCCACTATGTTGGGACATGGGTCTACATAATTCCATTATGTTAATGATGCAGTGTTTAAAGTTGTTGCCACATTTCTATTTTATGATAATCATGTTATATCATGCCTTTATGTTCATTTTTTTATGCTCAATTGATATCCCTATTGACTAACATATATTTTCTTCCTCATTATATTCCATGATTATTCCCCTACTAGGCTTTATAGCTCAACCTTTTATTATGTATGTACTCATGTTATCCCATGCAACGCTTAGTATAAAGGAATGTTGTGGTCATGTAAAATTAGATTTTGATAAAGATATGAATTTCAAGTTGTAAGTTGTTATGTAATGTTCCTAAGCCCCAAATACATTATAAATATAAATATTCTTAGTTGTATTAAGTGCATGTTTATGTAATAAATCATGTTTGAATATGAAATAAAGATTAGGGTTGTTATAGATCCATTGTTCTTCAATCAGTGGATCATAGGTTCCATTAAAAATAAGAGGTTATTGAAGCATGAAGGATTCAACTACTAATTGTTCTTTCCGTGGTGAATTTGGATACTCCATATGGTTTAGTTTGTTATTAATGACTGATGTTAATCAATTCATTTTCATCTTAAAATTTTCAACTCCAAACTCTATCATGCAAGGAATATTTATGTTGCATTGTCTATAATATCCATAATTCAAATGAGATATTGTATTTCCCATTATTTTTCTAGAAAAAATAATTAAATGATAAAATTGATACTATTTTCAATCATATGATTTTAGTTTTAAAAGGAAGTTTTTTGGAAAATTTTATAATAACTTGCTTCATGGAAGTTATACTTAATTTTTTTTGAAATTAAATTATCTATATTTACATTATAATGGTTTATAAAAATCTTGTGATTAATCAAATAATATCCCCTAGGAGTGTTATAATAGGTGTGTATCAAGTCCTCTTTTTCATGAACCAAAAATAAGATAAGCTAAACCCAGTGATAAATTTTTAGGTTTTACCGATAGGTACATTAGTTTTAAATACACATCCACTTTTAGTAGAAAAAAACATGGATTAAATTACATATAAACCATTTTATTTATAATTTACCAAATTTCAGGAGGTTTTCCTAATTTTAGACTTATCCCTATAGTTTTTACTAATTTTTATAGTCTTAATTTCTAAAAATAACAAAAAATTTCCTTTGAAACAAACTATGGAAACCGGAATTTTTAATACACTATTTTTAACATAACTCCTTAGAAATATTACATTGACAAATTTTAAGGACCTTTTATAGTTTAGTGTCTTGGAAACTAGGAATACAATAATGAAACATAAAAAATATATTTATTTAACCTTTTTAAATAATTATTTAATCCAATTCTACTTCACTTCAATGCATAATATTTCAAGAGGATATACATCAATGGGAAGGGTGATCATAAATACTGATAAGGGATAATAAAGGAAATATAAAGTATATGAACATAGATAATTCATGTGGCATCATAATAGACAATCATAATAAATACATGAGGTATAACATATGGGTATGCTCATAAGTTCATGAGCCATAACATGGAAGTATGGATATAATATAAATTTGATACATTCATAAGCAGATCACCAAGGTTCATTACCAAAGGATAATAAAAGATATTACCAAGTTTATTAAACAAGTTATCATAAATATTTTATCTCTAGATATTAATTAATTACCCAATGCATTAGAAAGCTATCAGACCACACCATTTATATGTCTAAATTCAAGTGTTCCAAATAAATCATATAACATAATTTTTTTAATCATTTTAACCAATGATTAAGGAATGTGTGTTTCATAAATGTAATTACCCAATAAATGAATCATAGTTATATCTATATGAATACCCTTGAATAAATATATGTTTAGGTAGTCATAATAATATGTCATTGAAAATCAATGAATAATTTTGACATCATAACGTGTATACATACAATTTTATCAAAGGGTTTAAAGATATAGGGTTATAGTATCTCATTATTTTGGTAGTAAGGGATGTATATGAACTTATGAAAATTCAATTATTTTTTAATAAAAAGGCTTATAAAAAAGGTAATTCTTGAATTTTAAAGAATATAGAGAAAACCCCTTACCTTGAGAGATTACTCCTTAATGATTGGGAAGAGATACTTGGAACCTTAAGAACACCTTAGAAAGTATCTAGAGAGATAAAGTGAGTGGAAATTCATGATTACATTCTTATGAGTATAGAGGAAGGGGATAATGGGATTTTTTTTATAGGAAAATAGGATGAATTGTTTATTAATTTATAAACACAGGCCTTGGTCACCTGGTTAATAAAAAATAAAAAACCATTGGACATCCCATGTTTTTTCATCTCAGTATCTTCCAAGGGGGAGTGGTTTTTAATATTTTATTATTTTAGAAACCAAAATTCTCAAAATAATATCATTTATGATGTGTAAGTGAGTCATGTTAATAAATAATTGTTTTAAAAGCTTAAAATATACTTTATATTTTGGAAGGTTCTTTATAGGTTTGTAAAATTAATATTATTAATAAAAAATAAAATATTTTAACGAGAAAACACTTTTTTCAAATAAATTTATTAAATGAATTATTACACCATTTTTATTTAATTATGATTTCATAATAAATATCATGTATTTATATTGCATTTTAGTTTTTACCCTAAAATTCAATTATCTCAGAAAATTATGAAAATTCACCATTAGAAAATTTCAAAATGATGATTTTAAATATTACCTAAATTTTATCCAAAACATTATCTAAAGAGGATAAATATAATTTTTTTTTAAAAAAACTTCTTTATTGAAGAATAATAGTTTTTATAACATAATCAAAATTTTGACCCTTATAAAAATCATGCGGGACACTATAAAATTATATTTTAATTTATATTTAAAAAATAGCATTTTTTAAAACTATTAAATTATTTTTTAAATAAATTAACTTAATTTAACGTAAAACTTATTTTAATTATATATTTTCCTCAAATAAAATTATGTAATATTTATATCCAAAATCTGTTTATCATATTCATATTATGTTCACTTGTATTTAATTAAATAATATAATAATGAAAATGGTATTGGAGAGACCAATATTTCATTTCATGGTGTGGATGAACTAACATTTATCTAGTGGTGATCTCTATTAACATGAACTTATGCCATAGATGATTTCACTCGATCCTTAATTGTTGGATCTTTTCTTGGGATTGGTCAAGGGAGAACCCCAATGACGCTACCTCCCCCCAAAGTTCTGATAGATGGGATTTGAAAGGCATGATCATACTATAATAGGACATAATTTCTCCCTTCTTTATCAATAATTTTTTATCATTACCCATTATATAAACTAATTCCAAATGTTAAAATTCCCAATAGTCGTATTTACCAATGGTCATATTTTCAAATTGTTAGTTAGTAATTATATCCTAATGATAATTTTCCACATGACACACAATATATATTTACTTAACCATTCTCATACTTTATCATTATCTACATCACTTATAAATCTTATACACTCCCCTTGATAATGGATATAATATTCATAACTCTTCAATTTCGTTTTACTATTTTTATAGGAGTTATCTTCATTAGATAATTCAAGCTCATAGAGTTTACATTAGTGTTTTAATTGTTGTTTTTTCATTTATCTCCACGTATTATTTCTAAATATTATATTCAATATTAATTCATGATATTTAACAAAATGTAAAATTAATTCTATTTGATTTTATTTTAAAATATAATAAAATAGACATTGCAAATGATGATTTTTTATTAGTGAATATTTTGGAGATTTATACCTTAAATATTAAATAGGATCATGGAGGTGTATCCTTCATTATTTCATCACCTAAGGAGACATGTAAGGTTTTCTAAATCATTCCTTGATGTAGGGAAACTTGGGTATAATCTAGTCTTGGGGAATTGGCCTTATCATAGAACTTGGGACTAGTTAGTGGCCATAATATCACGACCCTTGCAAGATAGATAGTTTTATAAGATCTAAATCCATGGGAAATAGGTGATTGTTCATTCACCATTTTTGTAAAGGATTTATGGTGAATAATTCAATTTAATTATTTAAATAGGGATATATAGTTATCTCTGAGTATTTATTTATTGATGAATCATTTACTTTAATTATTTGATGAGTGATACACCGGTCACTTAAATTATTTAATTAGTGATTAATTTTTCACTTTATCCTATTGAATGTCAGTAATATGTCATTAATATTGACGATATTTTTGGTGGTACATTATGAAGCCTCATTTTCATCCTAGGTAGTATATCATCTACCCACACTGTGAGTTCCAGTAAAGGATCATTCACCTCATGAAATCATCATGATGGTAAATAATATTTATTTTTAGTGGGAACACTGATATATCATTCAACTTATTATTGGTCACGGTGGTATCTCATCAAACCTTTTTAAAAGTTTTATTATAAAAAATTTCACATAGAGTAGTGACATCAGTGGTAAAACATTCATATTCCTTATGGATTTGGTTGTGCATCATCCACCCATACTAGTGATTATAGTGATACTAGTTTGTTTTTGGTTTTAGTGATACATCATCCACTCTTTATTAATGAGTATGGTGAAGCAATTTTTACCTTTAATATATTAGATGGTGATATACCATTTACCATAATTATGATTCCATGATACATTGTTCACTTGAAATAGTGTGTCGAGGATGCATCGTTCACCTTGGTGAGGTGATTGGTTATACATTATTCACCCAAGTGTTGTTTCTGGTGATACCTTAGTCTCCTTAAATAATTTTGTAGTGATATATCATTCACCACATGGGATGTAATGGTGATGTATCACTTTCCCTTTATGTTTATACGATGATAGATTAATCACCTTAAGAATTGAAATGAGTGGTGATAAATCATTCACCCTATAGTTATGTTCAGACTATGAGTGAATTATCTTATTCTAACACTTCTTAAAATAGGTAAGGTCCCCCATAGGATTGGTTTTTGAGAACTCCCTAGTGTAACATGTAAATTATTATCAATATTTGGATATTATTTCATATTTTTCATGCACATATATATTATGGAATTATTTAAAAATACCGTTGGTTGTGTAATTATGAGTTATACTCCTACCTTGCATATACATCTTAGTGAATGTGTTAATTTAATGATGAGGGGAAAAGGTAAGGGAAAGAGATCTTCTATCAATGGTGGATCTGGGAGGTAAAGTAGTGTAGATGAAAAGACCAGGAAAAGGATTAGGTCTAGTTCATTTTATGGTCAAATCCATTCTTTTATATCTTTTATTCCATGTTTTATATGATCAAACTACATGAAATCTTATTTTTCTTGTGTACTCATTTAACATTAAATTGTGGGACATTTTGTTATAGAATTTTTTTAATTAATTATCTATGACTGTCTTATCTCTTCTATGTCCACATTAGGGTATTTATTGTGGTTTATGATAAATAATTACTTTCACTATTATTTATAGTTATATTATAGAGGTTATAGTCACCCCACCAATTTTACTATAAAGAATCACCCCCATTGAGAACCACTTCTAATATTGCTATAATGATGAGAGTGACCCCTAAAGCATACCTCTAATAATTTATAGGTTGATGACTATCACTGAGTGTGTAATATAACACATGTGGGATAAATTATTTTTATAATAATATGAATATATAAAAATAACCACCTATAGATTTCATAATATAAAATAAATCCAATCCACAATGTATGAAATTTTATAAAAAATATTACTCCAAAATCAGACACCCACAAAAACTCCTATAATAATATCCTAGGAACACCATCCATAAGCTTTATGATCTAGTAATTCCAATATTAGTCACAAATTCTATTTAGAAAACTTATATATATATAGATAAAGGGGTGAGAATACATGTATACGTAGTAGTAGAATCCCCAAAACCTATTGTTCAAATGTGGAAGAGGCATACTAATGGCTGGTGAATAAAACATAGAACCAAATCACACCAATACCAAGAAAACTATCTCCCAACATCACTAAGTATAACTCAACCAGTATCAAATCCATGTATAGTAACATAGTATCAATATAATATATCAAGAAGGTACCTTGAAACCACTTACCCACTAATTTGGTCAATCTAATTCCCCAATGATATATGTTGTGTGCTTCAACTCATTGAATATGTCTACATAAACACATATCCATGTATCTTCATATCACAACTACAAACCACATACCACAACCACATCACAACCTCATATCACATCCTCATCATTGTATAGTATCATGAATGTGAAGGATATCAATTGTATGTCCTCTTTCAACAATGCATGAACCCCACCATACAACCATACCACAAATACACAACCAAGTCAACCAATATATATAATATAATCACTAGCCATTATAACCCATAT
The DNA here is from genome assembly GCA_963277665.1 of Viscum album. Taxonomy (NCBI): domain Eukaryota; kingdom Viridiplantae; phylum Streptophyta; class Magnoliopsida; order Santalales; family Viscaceae; genus Viscum; species Viscum album. The sequence goes on along the minus strand of OY728159.1, from coordinate 591,937,742 downwards.
ATATATATATATATATATATATATATATATACCTATAATGATCCATCAAAACCCAAAATACATCTAAAGTTGGATTGGGGAAGCGAGATCCATCACCCATTCACATATTATGCATTCAGATGTTAGGAAAACACCCAGAACCCAAAACCATATGCGTGTTGGTATGGTTACCCAACTCAGGTGGTGGTGTGTATGAAATATCAAGAAAATATATGAGTATAGTGGTCACACATAATACCAAACAAAGGAACCATGAAAAACCAATGTTGTCATCACTAACAATAACCACAATATCATTACTACCATTAATTGGAAACCACTTTCATCATATACAAAAAACTAACCCCATATATTCTAAAAAAATAACCATAATAATATCACTCAATTTCCATTTTATTCACCATTTCAATTTTAATATATCCATTGCCAACACCATTTCATTTATTTATCCATATTTAATTCCAAACCATTGTAATTGGATTTAATATGCTTTGGATATTAAAAAAAAAATCCCTCTTGGGTTAGGCCATAAACAAATCCCAAGAATCCAATGAACCCTCAAAATTGGATCCTTATTTTGAAAATCCAATAAAAGTTTATTTTAAAAAATATAAAACCATTCATTAAGAGAATTATCGCTTCAAGTAATTCATCATTCATATTTATTCCAGCCTTTATCATTATTCATTTTATAACCCATCATCATCAATAAATTTATATCCCATCATTTATCAATTATAACCCATTATACATTATCTATATCATTAATTTTAGCCATCACATGTTCTAATTAAACAACCCACTTAATAAATATTTTTTATCTAATTCATAAATTAACATTTATAGAACCTCAATAACTCATCAACCCATTCCTATTTCAATTAGTTATACCCTATTTAATTTTATTTTAGTAAGTCACTATATTCCAAGGAAACTATGACATAAACAATATCAACCAATCCCACAACTGCATTAACAACCACACAATACCATGCCAAGAATAACCACATGAATAAAAACCTATATACATAATATAAATTCTCCCATTTCACAACATCACCCATTTTCCCTTCAATAACCTTGTTGAACCAATCATAATGTTACACATAATTACTCCCAACATTCAATACTTCTTTAAAAAAATCACCGAAGAAACCATCATCCACCATCATATAAACATCGATATACCAACTTACCAACTAGACATAAAAACCAACAATTATCCCTATTATTGCATCAAGAATGACAGAAATATTACAAAAAATAGAAAATATAGTATATATTCACCCAATGAAACTACTTGTTAATAATTATTTCATTTTAGTTAAATGCCACAAAAAATAACAACATTGTCGTGTTTGTATATTTACACACAACCAATTCATTAGCGTATTTAACGAATTACCCTTTTATAAAAGGTGGTTGATATATATTAATAGTATAAAACATGGTCCCTATATAATAATAACATAAAACTAGAATCATCAACAAACAACAAAAACAAAAATTAGTGTAATGTTCATGTTATTCACCTCTTTTCCCTTCAATTTCATTAATAAGACTAATTGAATTGATGATGATAATCTATAACATCCACACAATGAAGAAAAAATATGATAATTACACAATTACATAAAAATAAATGAATAAAATTCTTGATTCCACTAATTTAATGGAATCTTAAATAATTCCCATGAGAAAACGAGAAGAAGATGAACATCCCATCAAGAACACCCATGTAATATCCTTAAGATCCCATAACACATCATGATTCAATAAAAATATGATCAATGATTGGTAAAACCAAATCCAAAATGATAAAAAAATATCCTAAAAATAAGGAATAAGAAGAGAGAATAAAGAATAATAAAAGTAATCACCTAGGATTACAAAGAGGTTTATCTCTTGAAGTCGGGGGAAATAAGAAAGAAATATGTTCTTGGAAAAAATTATAACCACCTAGAAAAATTAAGGAATCATGGTTTGACATAGTTCATCATGATGTAATTAAAATCCAATCTTAAAACCATAACATGATATCCTATGATACTCAAGGATCAAACCACTTTAAATATGATTCATTTAATAAAGGTCATAAGTAACACCATGAGATCGCACCATAACACTAATACCCATGAGGATCATGAAATTATCCTAAACCTCTTCCTTTAAATCTATAAAACCCCAAACAAAACCAAAGAGTAATGAAGGTAACTACATCATAATGAATCCAAGGAAGGAATGACCCATGAAACCAACCCCCTTTGGCTCCATGACACAACGATCATAGTTTCACCATAATATACATCAAATAATATTTACTCATGCTCTCATTTAAGATAAATATCAAATAACCTACATGAAAACCAACCTTCATAAGATTTTTTTAAATCACCTTGATACCATCATGTCATAATACCATACTTCATGGTGCAGAAAACCTCACATAATACAAAATCATAAGGATTCTCTTCATATTTACCCAAGGGATTCCCTATGTAAGAATAACCCAGGGATCACAATAAAAAAATTACACCAAAAACAACTTTACCTGATATTAAACTCATAATTACTTAAGACTCTTAACATCAAAACATTATAAATTAAATTGTAACAAGTATTTTACTGCAGTACATAAAAATATAAAAATTTCATAGCTCGTCCCATGTGTCAAAACACAAGAACCACATCTTGTCCCAAATCCTCATGGAGTGACATTCCAAACTATAGAAAGACCATATCCTCTAGAAAAATATTTACCATACAACATATATGACCAAGCTTAAATGGAATCCTCCTTGATAAAATTTTATCTCTAACTCCATATTCCATCTCCAATACTCTTCCTAATTACTCCAACACCTAAAAGATGAAATGTAGTAGTTTGAAAAGTTCTGGGTCATATCATTAGATACTTATCAAATTATTATCATCCTAGATAATCAAAACCAACCCAGAAATAAAATATCAACTTAAAACCCAAAACATCCTAAAAAGATACCTATCAAATAGAAATAATTCTATAATAAAAAACTAATACATCATAAAGATAAATGACCTTGATAAAAATATCACTAAATCAAATATTTTAATATTAATAAAAAACTAGGAGGAGGAAACTATTAAAACATATCCACTAAGAGAGAGGTATATCTCAAATAGAACTAATTCCATACAGAAAAACTACCCTCTTTGACCCAAGAAGAAATAAACCAATCAAAGGAAACATCTTCTAATTTCTAAAAATTTCTAGGATATATAAAATATATAAAACAAACTTAGCTCCCTTGACTGAATAAATATATTCTGACACCATCCCTTCCCTAATAATAGATTTACTAAAATCTATATACCATTAAAGACACCTATAAAATATAAATTCTACTAAAAAGGGTCTTAACACGACCTAGGACAATAAAAAACATTATCATTCACTTCCACCCAAAGCTTTATCCTCTTATTAATAGTCATTCCTTTAATAATGACATAAACGTTTATGAAATTATGTTTCTATATCAATTAATTATAACATATATATATTTTAATTACAGAATAGTTTCGTGAATTTTCAAAACCATTTAATATTTAAGAAAACTATAAAATTGTTTTTATTATATTTTAACTTATAAAATCAATCATTGTTAAATCAATAATCCCATTTAAAAAAAATATAGATTGCATTTTCAATACCACTTTAAGAGAGGTAGAGTGAGGATTTTACAAATAATACACTTTAAACTAAAATTATGATGAAATTTAAAGAATTTTATTATGAAAGGAATATGGCCACTAACTCAAAACATATCATTCTTAAATTATAAACCAACACTTCATCCCAATGAAAAAAAACTAAAATTGAACCACCCAACCAATCAAAATAAACACCTCATCAAACTATGGAATGTCATGAATCATAAGAAACCCATCATTTTGATGGACCAATACATAAAAATGAAAATAGATTAGATTAGATGACTTATGAAACCTAGATTTACTCAAACCCAAATCTTGAATATGTGATCGAAGCCAATAAGACTATCCCAGTATTTTCATTTTCCAACTATAAGACCCATAATTTGAGTCATAATCCTTGGCCTTCTCAACAACCTAGAACAAACCCCTCTCGATCACCTCACCATGATCCCTAACTTCTATCCAAGACTTAAACAACAAAATTACCACCCTACATCAAATATATAACCCCGATTAATACTGAAAACATCATGATTTTACGTCATCATTATCCAAAAGGTCCATAAATTTGACAACCAATGCCCATAAATGAACTCCAAGTCCATAAACAATTTATTCTTCTTGTCAAAACACTGATATTTACTTCATATGTTCATCCTTATAAACTTAGGAAATAAATTAATTTTAAATAATTACTAGTAAATATTCCTAATAAACCTCTAATGGGTGACCATGATTCATCTTCCACTATATTCTGGTCACTCAACCTATCAAACCCACTACTGGGGAAATTTGGAGTTTGTCCAGATTCTCTTTCATTACAAAGGAAACCTAAATCTCTTATAAAAAATCCTTAACCATGAGGATCATAACCCCACCAAATAACTTTGACACTCCTTACCATTAGAAACTCAATAGAACCTAATTCCATGACTCCTCCCACTTCCCAATAATAATGCACTGATGAAACTCTAATGAAATATCTTCTACCCAAAAATAAAAATTAACAAGGTTAATTTAAAAAATTTAATCAAATAAAAAAAAGGAATATAAAACCACATAGAAAGAATCATATTCAATCCTCCATCACTAAATCACAAAATATACTCATCCTTCATAAAAAATTATCATCATATTCTTAGATAAACATTATCCATCTCTCCAATCAATACATAAACATAATCACTCTCCACACCAAAAACAAAAAAAGCGTTAATAAATCGAAACAACCACATTATTCTACCTATTAATCATGTCTATAAAACAATGAGAATGATTTCCCCATCATAATAAAATTTTAGTAACAGTTTCAAGAATAAAAGGACTCATTTTGTGTCCACTTCAAAATTTTAAAGGATGCTTTCTTTTAAAAGAGTAAAACATTTTATTCAAATATTGAAACTTTTCTTTAAAAACTTCATTTCCAATCTTTTTTAAAATAAAAATACTAAATATTACTGGAAAACAAGTAACTAATTAAACCCTTTATGAAACACCCCCATTTTGTTTGAAAACCACTTTTAAAATCAATACAACTTAATTGAAGGAAACCCTATTAACTTTATTCTTTATTTAATGAATAATATTACCAAAAATGAATTCCATGATTTAAATAGGTTATATAAATACTACCAATAAATACTAGAAACATCCCTACAATGTATAGTAATATTTCAAGAAAATCATATTCAAATATAATTTTTTTAAAAACTTCATTAAAAGTTAAATAGTTTTATTTACTAATTAAATTAAATGACTTAACTTTCATGTATGATAAGATTTTAATAGCTTCAACATCATCTCATTAAATTTTATTGTGTTTCATATTTTAACATTACTTTTAACTAGTTTCCTTACAATATTAATAAATATAAATATACTAAACATATTGGATAACATATTATGTTAAAAGTTATTATTTAATAACTCCCATGCCCTTAAATAATTAGCGTGGTTTATGTTTAACATTTTTTTATTTGACTTTTAGAATCCCTAACATCCACTTTTTCCAACCAATATTGACATTTTCAGCTTCCAAATTAATAAATTTATATCAATACACAACATGCTCTATAATTTTTTAAAACCTGAAATTTAAAAACATTACATGTCAAAAAACTCAAAGGTCCTTTAGATTAACAACAAGTCATCACTAAAATAATTTAATAACAAATTAATTTAATTAAAAGTAATTACTACATTGGTTTATAAATTTATTAAACTTCCAAATTCAATTTAAAAACATGGACATATGAGAATCACAACATAACAAAAAAATCATCATATATAAAAATCAATGTAGATAGTATTGAAAAAAACTAGAAAACTATGGCATATAACATCTAAAAAAATAGAATCATTAAAAATGAAGATCATAATAAGTTTCCATGATATCCCTAAAAATTTAACCTAGGTTATTAAAATGAAATTAATCCATATGCCTAGGAACATGGAATTTATTTAAAATCCTTAGTTAATTTCATTTTAATTATCAAGAATCGCCCTAATTTAATAACATATGAAAGGAATTATGTTACATGTACCTTCTCTAGGTATATACCCAGTAATTAACATCACATTTAATAGTATATTTGATAATATTAAGGTCCTTGTGTTAGATCATAGGGGATATAAACACCTATTTCAGAGCTGGTTCCCCTTGTTATGTCACACACCATGTTAAATTGATATTGTTTCCCAACCAAACCCATTTAATCATTATTTGTTCCTAACCCCGAGCTTTATCCTAACTCTCATACAAAACAATGATACAACTATGTCATGGACCACCCCAACTAAGAACCCCTACAAGACTTGTAGTGAAGATAAGAGTAACCCCACAAAAGACCACCACCAATAGGCCATGGATTGACAGATATCCCCAATGTTATAATATCACAAAGGTTGGTGAATTACTCTCTTAATAATTGGAATATAAAAAAAGGACCACTAATAAACTCCATGATATAAAATAAACTAAATACACAATACATGTAATGTGATATATAATATAACTCCAAAGAAACACTAATAAAAACTCTTGAAACAGTATCCCACAAACACCAGCCACAATATCTATGAGCAAGAAATAACCGGCTCAATCACTATTTCTCTCCTGCAAATTAAAATACACACAAACACACACAAACACACACACACACACACACATATATGAAAATCATAGGTGGATGGTTTATGTGGATGGTTGTATTTATTGTCAATATATAAGAAGGAATAAAAATTCAATGTATAATGAAGTCCTCCTGATTAGTGATTAATCATGTAAATAAAAATATAGAAAGAGTTTAAGAAATATGGAGGTGGGGAATTGAGAATTGTTATGGGATACTTAGATCACATTCACTAACACAATTCTCTATGATTGATGTAATGATTCCTTTTCAATTTTTATAGACTCATAGGTTTTCATTTGGTAAGACAATTCTCCATGATTTGTGATGATTCCTAAAGAATTATTATTGATTAATCTAATGGAATTGGATTTCATTCTTGGTCAATTCTCTATTTAACTGTAATGATTTTTGTGAAAATACTAAGTTCAAATACATATATCAATTTCACTAGGAGAGTGAACATTGTATTCAAAATTTAACAGAATTGAATAAGGGAAATTATGAAGTTCATGAAAAATATATATACTATGCAAGATATATATATATATATATATTAAATGAAGAATATTTTAATATTGTTGGGTAATTTAGCATATCATATAAAGAAGATAAGTTAGATAGACTTAAGGAATTTATTATTGAATAATGATTAAAATTAAATATTACACAAAAATTATTTCCAAGTATATGTTTAAGACTTATATAAAAAGTAATACCAACCACATTTCCCCCAAGGGATATCCCTCAACAACTCATAGGGGGGCCTGAGGTTCAACCCTAATGGGGGAGATAGTCAAAAGAGGTAGTGTATGGTGACATGCATGATATAATTCTTGGGTATTAGGCATATAGTAACACCATCCCACAAGCATGAATGAGATATGTATAAGGCCCACAAAGAGTGTGGTCGAACGTGAATAGGTTGGGAAATAAGATCATTAGTCCAAAGTAGGTGTGGTGTTTGTGTGTGTGTGCGGGTGCTAATCCCTCGTCATCAGCTCGAAACAATAGCATCATCTGTTGATTAATAAATCAAATCACAACTGAAGTAAAATTTGATGTGGGAGAGCACCATGTGGATTGTTATTCATGTGTTAAAAAAGTTATGCATATAATAGTGGCCACTCAATCTGAGAAACCTCTACTATCCATATACCACACAATGAGTATTTAAAAAATGTTATTTCCTTCTATATTCATTTCACCTTCATCCATCCTGACACCACTAGTTATATGGTGCGATCTCGGGGCATCTATCCATATCCAGTGATCAAATAATGTGAATGATACTACACGAACCAAACTAACCCCACTCATGAAATATCTGTCTATCATGCATGAGAATAAATGAAATATAGATCTTTGGTTGAATTAAAACTTTTGTTTTAGAAGTCTATTAAGATAATTTAATGACTTCAATCATAAATGATGAGGGTAGTCTGAAATGAATCAACATGCACGAATTTACACTTGAATGCATATATATTGAATTACAAAATGGGTGGTAGTAGCATCACCAACATGAAATTTTCGAATAGGGTGGACGATCCATCAATAATTTTTTTATTGTGTGATGATATATATATTCAAAGGATAATTAAAAGCATATTATTAATACTACATTAAGAGGATTTATTGATGATCATGTAGTCGTGGGATATTTTTTATCCATATGATGAAATGATAATAAATAGAGCCAAAGTATTTAAGAAATTTTAGTGTGAAGAAACATGGTGATCTATGGGTCATGCATATCTTTCATGATGATGAGTTATGATCATCCATGAATTCAAAATGAATGATCCCATGTGAGTATGAATGGATATCCAAGATCCTTTAAGTGTTTAAACTAAGAAGCAGTATTTGTTATACCACATTAAGTAGAATAAATCAAATAACCAAACCCCTCAACTATTTAAGATACACTACTAGTTTTTATGAAAGGATTTGTGGGTGATAACGAAGCTGCATGATCAAGAGGTTATACGAAGACCCCTTAGGTAGATTCACTGTGTGATGAAATTAAACACCTTTGGGTATTCAAAATGGATTTCATAAAGAAAAAAATACCCATGGTCATTGGGGTATTTAAAATGATTAATATAAATACCCACAATCGTTCAGGTATTTACATTTTAAGAATTAGAATAACTGTGTTATGCCAAACACATCTATTTATGGATTTAAGTGAATAATTTAAATCATGTAATAATTGAGATCCCCATATACCACATTGTTTAGTATAAATATATTCATTCAGGTGATGAGAAAATAATATCCACCATTTCAATATCTTTTTGAGATCTTGATATAGTATTTATATTAAAGAGAGAAGGAGTCAAAGTTAAGTAATTATTCAATTATGTGATCACATGACCCTGAGAATTTGAAGAGAAATATGAAGACCATCATTTATAAAGTTATTGAGGAAGTACACTAGGAATGAGTAACAATAATTCTTGTGGAGAAAGAATATATATTGAATAACTATTGGTGCTAGTATAAAAAAAACCATTTTATCCTAGTGATATCAGTATAAATAATTCCACACACTCAGGAATATTGTTCATTTCTTGCATAAACACTATGCATGAATTCTAGGTGTTTTTAATCATTTCAATTTATAGTGACAAGAAAATACATTAAGAGGCCATAGTTTGATCACAGTATGGAGTATTAATTAGTACCAAACCTAATAGGAATATTCATGCGCTTATCTACATTGAATGTAATTTTTGAGAGCTCACAACGCATCAATTCCTCTAAACTGGGGATGTGGTTTAAGAGTAAGAGTAACTAATTAAAAAGAAAGAAAAATCATTAAAACTTGGGTACACTAAATCACCCAACCCCACTCAGTGTCCATGTACCATCCATCTAGGATCTAAGTTTTATCAGCGGGTAGGTCCACCTCTAACTAGATAAATATTTTTATCCCTAATTGTTTCTATAAGGATAATATAAAGTGAATATTTGAAGTTGATTTAGAATTACCTCAGGTGAATGATATTGTATCCCCTACTATTCAAGAAAACATGAAGGTATCTTCCCATAATCTAAAAGAAATGAAAATGCGGAAAGTAAATATATTGAGGAAAATCTCAATGAAAGAAGAAAAGGATCAATACACTCTTTGGAAATCAGTTGACAATGATCCTTTTCAAGAAACTATATTAATATGTGGAGAGTTTAAGGAATTTTAATCTCTAAAATTAGTTGAATAATTTTACTCTCAATTGGAAATATATATGAATAATTTTTCAAATAAGTGATTTCATATATATATTTTTTTCATTCAAGGATATTTTTGATAAAATAGAACAACATGGGGAGGAAATTATTATATAAGAGGATACAATTTCTAAGTGACTCCAAAGCTAAAATGCTCTTATAGTCCTTTTTGAATGAAAAGAAAAATTTTAGAAACTTTGAAATGAAAATATTTCCTTAATTAAAGAGGAATTTCAATGACATGTTTATGAGAGCATAGTATGTAATCTAGTTTTTGGTGAAGTAATCCACACTCTTGAAACATTGTTCAATGTTTCCATTAATTTTTTAGATTCCCAAATTGAAGAAAAACGTATAAGGAAAAGGATATTGAAATTATAGTGGAAGAAAATACCAAGTTTCATGAAGAGTATATTCAAAAGATACATGCTATAGAATAATATCATAAATAAAATATCAGTTTTAAGGAAACCTCTTTGGAGGTTAAAACTAGAAGAGTCAATGACCCTGAAAAATATTTTATTGAATGTATGAAACAACATGAAGATAAAAATAAAATAATTAAAATTTAATGGGGAGTAAATTTGACATTAGTTAAAAATGATAAAATTTCCTTCAAAATTAAATGTATTTAACTAGATGAAAAATTGATAAATTTGAATAAGACACATTCTATAGCTTCCAATGTTGATGTGATGAAGAATTATTCCATCCTAACATATGAAGAGAGTCTACATAAAAGAAGGGATGATTTTATAAAAACTTTTGATATGAATCATGTCTATAAAGATACTCATATTGGTGAAAATAAGATCTCAAGATCATCTCTTAACCAACCTTATACTAGGTCATCTAAGAAGGTAACCCATAACCTAGTTAATTCTATTTTGACTAATGTATCCTCATCTGCTAGTACAAGTTAAAAGCCAAAATATTGGAAGATTTAGTTTGATAAAAATGTTAATACATCCCCAAATATAGAAATGGTAGATATTATTGAGATCAATAAAAATAACACCTAAATGATGCTCCAAATTGTTAAAGAAAAACCTATAATGAACAAGGCATTAAATCTAGCCACAATGGTACTACAAGAAAAATAAGAAGATTTTTTGGAAATTGTTGGTGCTGTTTGATGTTTGGGAATCATGATACTGAATGTTAGCACAACAAGAAAATTTATAAATACTAAAAAATTCCTACATTCAAGTAAATTATATGTGAAAAAAATAAGAAACCAGAAAAAAATTGCATATTCCATAGAAACGAATGAATTTGTACACTAGAAAAGAGATTCAAATGCTTTGAATAATTATGTGAGTACTGAAAAATGAGTGGTCACGTATATAAATAGTTTTGGTATAAACATACCAGGTAAAAATCCTTTTCTAATATAATACCAAAACCCAAAAATAAAATGGTGATAAAGAAAATATAACTAGCTACCTTGGGAGATATAAAGTTGGTGAAATATGTTCAACACATTAAAACTAAACAAACCCCTCCTAATAAGGTTTAAAAGATGGATTCCTGAAATTTCATTTCAATTAAGAAAAAATTATTCCACTATCGGAAGACAGGTCATACCATAGACCACTACAAATAGACCATGAAAATAAATAGAAGAAAACTTAAATCAACAAGAGAAACAATTTGTGAAATAAATAAGAAAATAAGATTAATTAAATACATCCCTAAAGAACAATTTGATAAGTTATTTAAGAAAGTTAACATAAAATAATTGGAGAATCCATGTGGAAACTCCAAAATATAATATTTTAAGAAGGATTTCTTAATCATTTTTCTTGATCAATTACAAATTTCTAGAGAAACACAAAATTATGATGATGAAGAAATAATTAGAGAAAAGTAAAATGGAAAATTGGTGGTTTCACATGAATATGAATTCAAATTTCATGAGTGGTTGTCAATAAATGAAAACTCAATTTTATTACATAAAATTTTTGGAAGGTTAAATAAAACTGGACATAATACAATAAAATACATAAGTCTTCTACCTACTCAAAATGAGATTCTAAAGACAGAAAAAACAAGACTTAAGGGAACCTATTGCACTACTAGGACATGTAAAGATAAACAATAGACACAAGATGAAGATTAATGAAAGAAATGATTACATGATATTAATGAAATATCACAATGTGAAATGTAAAGGAGTTACAGGAATGAAAAGTACCATACAATTTAGAGCTACAAGAAAAGAAGACTATGGTTTGATACAAAAATTATCAACCTTTTTGCTCATATTACTAATATCATAAGTGTTCCACCTTATTATATTACTTCTTGTGTAGTGTTTATGTGTTTAAATTGTAGGTAATTTAAGGTGATGTTAATTATAAAGATGAGAAATGAGTGAACCAAATGGAATACAACAAGTTGTAATGACTATTAAAGACCAGATAAGTACTTGAATATTTAAAAATATTCAATCATAAATATGACCATCTTGAATACTATTTTATTTGAATATCCACTAGAAATAATAAAGGGGGTCCCCCCTTTAGGAAGAAAAAACATAAGGGAGATGATATCAATGATTTTTTCATAAATATCTGAATGATTTTTTCATATCAATAGAAGTTGAAAATGGTGGTAACCTAATTACATTTATTTCCCTTATCTTGTTATAACAAATATATGCATTGATGGGGAGTATTGGTTAACGAGTAAGCTCATATAAATGGGGAGTAAAATATTCATTCACATTAAATTTTTTATGTGTTTAATGAATTGTGTAATAGACTATGTTTCTTAATAAATCTATTTTAAACAACCCAATGTTTGAGAAATAAATATGTTATGAGAATGATATCATATTCATGGTTGTTAATGGTCAGGATAAGAAAATTTGGTTGTATCTGTCTTGTTTTTTACACTATTTTAGCCCATGTAGAATGAAATTTGACATACTAATGTTTCTTTCATAAGTTTACCATGTGGTGTCATGCTTCTTTCATAAAAATGAGAATTCATTTTCAAATGACTTTAAGGGAAGAAGAAAACCAATACATTAATTATTTTAATTTATTATAAATAAGGGGGATAAGGGACATTGAAAATTAGGAAATTATATTGACAAGAAATACAAGGGGTGATTTAAAAGCCTATGTGGATAGTTTAATAATATGGTTGTATTTTTGTCAATAAATAAGAAGGAACAAAAATTCAATTTATTATGAAGCCCACTTTGATTAGTGATTAATCATGGAAAGAGAAATATGAAAAGAGTTTAACAAATATAGTCGTGATGCCTATAGAATTGTTATGGATTCCATGGATATCATTCACTAACATAATTATCTATGATTGATATGATAATGCTATGAAAATTTTTATGGACTCATTGGTTATAATTTGGTATGATAATTATACAAGATTGGTGATGATTCCAAGAGAATTGTTATGAATTCATCTAATGGAATTGGATATCACATTTGAAAAATTATCCTTGTAAATATGCATATTTTTGTGCTAATATTTTGTTTAAATACCTGGGAAAATTTTACATGGAGAGTGCATATTTTCTTCATCATTTAAGAGAAGTGAATAACAGAAATTATAAAGTACATGAAAAATAAGTACACCTGTAAAGATATATATATTTTTCAGGGAGAAGATTTAAAAATGGTTAAGTTATTTTTCATAGCATATAAAGAAGATAAGTTATCTTTAGTTGAGGAATTTATTATTAAAGAAGGATTGAAATTAAATATTGTACTTTTATTATTTATAAGAATATGTTTAAGCCTCATATAAAAAATAAGTCCAACCACGATAGACCCCAAGGGATGTCTATAAACCACTCATTTGGGGACCCGATGGTGAACCCCCATGGGAGATCCTACCAAAGGTGGTATCATATAGTGGAGTATAGGAGGGTAGGACATTGTATAAGGCCTACAAGAGTACTAGACCATAAGTGTGAATGGGTTGTGTATAGGGCCTGTAGATAGTTCTCTTGAAGGTTTATAGATTGGTAAATAATCCCTCTGATATGAATCACATGTAGTGTGTGAATGCTTTTGTGTGTGTGTGTGTGTGTATGTGTATGTGTGTGTGTTCGGGTGCTAATCCCTCGTACCTGGCTCTAAGAGGTAGTAAAGAGAGTTTATTTATAAAGTGTCTCACAAACGAAGTAAAATTCAATGTGGGACAACTTGAATTGGTGTATTTTTCACGCATTTAAAAAGTTACAAATATAACTGTGGCCGCTTGATCTGAACGATATCTAAATTCTCTTAATCCCACAAAGTGATTATTTAAAAAATGTGATTTCCTTTTATCTCTATTTCACCTTCATCCTTCCTAACACAACTAGTTTAATAGTGTGATCTCTAAACATCCATATATCTCCAATGATCACATCATGTGAATGATTATGGTCAAACAGAATCAAATCCATGCAATTAATATTCATCTTGAATGCATGAGAATAAATTGGATAAAAAAATTCTAATGAATGAAAACTTTAGTTTTATAAGACCATTAAATAAAATGATGAGTTTTTTCTTAAATGATGAGGGACATCTAAAATTAATCGAGCTGAATTTAGTTAAACTTAAATTCATAAATAATGAATTAAAAAATGGGTTCCAACGGCATGAGAGGAATAATATCATCTAACAGGGTTTTCGAGACTTTGAGAATTTGTTTAAAGTGTGATGATGTAGGTATTCAAAGGAGTATTAAATATAGGTTCTTAATATTTCATTAACAGGAACCATTAATGATCATGTACACATGTGATATTCGTAATCTATTTGATGAAAGGATAAGAAATAGAGACTAAGACTTTATGAATTTACATCATGAAGAAACATGGTGAGCTGCGGGTTATGCATACCTTGCATGATGATGAGATACAATCATTCAACCCTTAAAAATTAATGAGACCATGTGAAGACGAATGGAAAGACCGAATCCTTCAGGTGTTTTAAAAAATAATCGATATTTTTATACCTTATAAAGAAGAAGAAAGTAAATACTTGAACCCCTTAGGTATTTAAGATATGCCACCAATTTTAATGTAGAAAGATGTGGGTGATAACGTAGTCATGTGATGATGATGTTATGTCCAAACCCATCGAGTTGATTCAATGCATGAATAAATGAGACACCTTTGGGTATTCAAAATGGATTACCTGAAGAAATAAAAACTCATGGTCATTGTGGATATTCAAAATGACTATTATAAATACCCACAATCATTTAGGTATTTAAATTTGAATAAGGAGAATTATTATGTTATGCCAGAAAAATTTATCAGAGGATTTAAATGATGAATTTAAATCAAGTAATAATTGGTATCCTTATGAACCACATTGTTTAGTATAAATATGTAAATGAATATTATGAGTATATATATACACCATTACAATAAATTTTAGAGAATGTTGATACAATCTTTGTATTGAATAAAGAAGGATTCAAATATGAGAAATTCTTCTATAAGGTGATCACATGAACTTGAGCATTTGAAGAGAATTATCAAGACTAGAATTTACGAAGTTCATGAGGAATTAGAAAAGGAATAAGAAACAATCAATATTTTAAAGAAATAAAATCTCTTGAATAACTAGTTTTTATAGTATAGACAATGACATTTCATACTAGTGGTACCAGTATAAAGAACACCATACACTCAGGATGATTGTTTAGTTCCTTCATAAACATGGTGTGCCAATTTTAGGCGTTTGCAATCACTACAATATATAATGATAAGAAAATTCATGAAAATATCCTAGGTTGATCATATAAAGGAGTAGGTCTTAGTATCAAACCATGTAAAAATAGTTTTGTGCTGCAATATTTTTATTATCTATATTGTACGTAATTTTTTAGATCACACAATAGATACATTCCTCTTAACTAGGAAAGAAGTTTGAGAGAAAGAGGGGATAATTAAAAAGAAAGAAAAAAATCAATAAAATTTATGTACATGGATTCACCCCCCTCATTGTACCTATACAATCCATCTAGGCTCTAACATATATAAAGGGGAGGACATATATTTTTACTCAGAAGGATCATCCTTAAAACCTCACTTACATATGTGGAAGAAGCATATTAATTTCTTGGTGATTAAAAAAACCAAATAACACCTATTCCAGGACAAATATCACAAAAATTCATCATGGATCACTCTCCCAATATCAAATCCAAGTATAGTAACATAGTATACAAATTTTCAAGAAGGTTCATTGAAACCAATTAACAACTAATCCGGTCTCTCTCGCGCCCAAATGACAATTTTTTTATGCCTCAACTCCTTCCATATAACTACATAACTACATATCCACATATATAACAACAAAAAATCATACACCACAACTACACATCATAACCTCTTTATAGTAGGATATCATGAACATGAATGATATCAACCTCATTCCCTCATACCATGCATGCCCCCACCATGAAACCATACCAAAACCATATAAATAGAAAAACCCATATATATATATATATTATAAAACTATATATTATAAACTATATATATATATTGGGCCATTATAGCCTATACTACATAGGAAGGGGGTGGGATGAGGTACCAGTTAACCATCTACATCCTCCATAATCTATATATTAGGGAAACTCCCAAAACCCAAAACCATCTACGTGTTTGTAAGTTTTCCCAACATGGGTGGTGATTCATATGAAATATCATGAAAATATAAGAGTATAATAGTCACACAGAGGCCCAAACTAAGGGTTCATTCCATATCAATACCATTATCACCTATAATTTCCATTGTGTTATCACTACCATTCACTATAAACTACTTTAATTAACATGTCACTTGCTATAACAATCTATTATAAAAAATAGCCATAATAATACCACTAAACTTACATTTCATTCATAATTTAAATTTCCAAAATTTCTATTATGAGACCCATTAATTTAATTAGACATATTTATTTTCAAACCACTCCTTAACCCACACATCAGTTTAATTCATCCATCGTTCATTATACATTTATTCCAAACTTTACCATTATTCATTTTTTTATCCAATCATAATTAATAAATTATAATATCATAATTTATTAGTAAATTTTTTTTAATAATTATTTATTTCATTAATTTCATATATTACAAGTTCTATTTAAATAACCCAATTACAAAATATCATTTAACTAATTCATAAATTAAAATTTTAATGACTTATTAACTTATAAACCTATTAATATTTCACAATGTTATCCCTTATTTCATTTAATGTTAGTAGGATACCATATTCCCAAGAAATTTTGAGATAAAAAAATGTAACATCCACCCCCATTCCATCGCCACTGATCAGTGTTAGAATTGGAGAAGATATTACTAAGTCCTTAGGTGTGCCTCCCCATGTTCCAGAGGCTTCCAACTAGTAGTAAGGATCTAAGGTGATATTGTGGGCTCACTACACCCCCACATTAGAGTGTGAAATAAAATATAAATAACGAAAATCAACATCACAAATAATTTGAGTACATTAAAGGAATAAAATAAAACATACTATATCAAATGAAATGTTTATGAAAGTAGTCATATAGACTCATGTTCATGCCATCTCATAAGGATAATAGATATCGGGATGATCAAAATTACAAAGAAATGAAATATAATTTCAATGATCAATCGATATCCCTAAGGAATAACTTATCCATATACATACATCATCTAATCTATCCAATTGAATGATAAAATATCAGGCCTCTTTCCAACTTGAACCTGTGATTAGTGAAGATCTTCTCAGGTACCCAAGTTCCATTACCAATTAAGAGTAATGGGAGTACAACTTAATAGGTAACTACCAATGTGTGTCCCATACATAACTTGAAAATACAATGTACAAGCATGTGACATTCCTAGTTGAATAAATAATCAAATCTATAAGCATAAATAAATAACCACCATCGATGCTTTAGTTCTAATGTGATGAACGAGATCGACTATACCTACTCTGGAATGTGTTATAATGTATCTGAATATATGACCTCAACTAGAACCCATGGGAAGATGCACCTCAGCTAAGAAAACATATCATCTAGAAACTCAAGTGCGCATTCATATCCTTCCAAGGAGAAAGTCATCCAAAGACTCAGGGGTGTATCCATGCCATATTGGGGAATACATTCATCTATTAACTAAGGGTTGTATATAAAACCTATCCGGAAATCAATCCATCCAGAAACATATGGTCTTATATGAACCCTACCAATAAAGAATGTTTTCTATAAACTCACAGTAATATTCTCACCCTATTAGGGAAAAAACTCCTTCAGAAACTCAGGTGCATATCAGTACTGCTACACCCCATGACATTTAGATTTTTTTTCAAATAAATTTATTTTTTTGAAGTTTTTCATTAAATTTAACACTAATATTATATTGTGTTAAACACAGCACTGAGTTTATCTTGTGATACATGCTACACCAAGTTTAAATGAAATATGACATACTATTAAAATATTTAATATGATAGTCATCACCTAGATGTTTTAATAGTGGTTTTGAATAGGATTAAATAAATTATGAAAATATATGGTTTAAAAATGTATATAAAATACACACTTTTCTGACCAATTAATAATAAATGAAAATAAAATAATTTGAAAATAAAATTATTTGAAAATAAATAAAATCTTTTTTTGAAAAACTATTTTTATGAATTTTTTTTTACCTAATTAAAATTAAAAAACAATTCTAGAGAAATAATTTAATAAAAATATATATTTTATATTAAATAAAATATTTAACATTCATATTATGTGATTTCTATAAAAGAGATAAAAATAATTCCAATTTTACGCTTAAAACTATATTTTTCTAAAAAGAAGATATGTCACTTTTATTCATACTTATTTTATAAATATTTTTTGATAAATTTATAAAATTTTATTTTAAAAATAAAATTCATTTTTTAAATCTTAATATAAAAAATATCAGTTTTAATATTTAGGAATTTTCTAAAAAGATTAATTTTTTTATGAATAGTGAAAAATACTGAATTTTAATTGAAAATTACTTTTCCATTTAAATTATTTATAAAGTTAAATTATATTTTAAATTAGTTTTGAAAGTATAATTAGTTCAATAATATATATATATATATATATATATTAATATAATTTTTCTCATTGTGATAACATTCAAATTTAATTTATATATAAAAATTTGTGAATATTTTAACCTTTTCTCTACGAAAACCAGTTTTCTCGTCACGTCTGCGGGATTAATTTTAAATTAAAATTTTATAATTATATTAATTGAAGTTTTAAAATAGGATTAAATATTTCAAATAATAATAATTTATATTATCTAACTATTTTAACTTAATTTATATGAAAATGTAATAGTGAAAACAATAAAAATTAATTAACATGGTTAAGGAAAAAAGGGGTTTACTGGGGGTTAAACTAAAACTAAAAGGTAAAAAATGACATAAAAGCGTTTATAAAATATATTTTATGGAAATATTTAGACCTTTTCATGTGTAATTATCTATAAAAATTTATTTTTGTCCTTTTTTCAAGATAAAAATTTGGTCACACCTTTTTCTTTTCAAAAAAATACAATTGTACCACTCACCAGACCTATAAAAGGACACCCCTCTCCTATATTCTTCACACATTTAAATATTTTTGGTTCAACAAATAACTAGCCAAATAACTTCCCATATTTCCTCCTATCAACCTAGAATAATTATTTTTTTTCATAAATCCAACATGGTAAGGTTTTGGTGCAAACTTAAGAAGGATACCCGTAGAAGAAGTAACGTTCTTCAACAAGATTTTTTATTTTATTTCTTCCTCCACCTCCATAAATTATTTTAAAAATAAAAATATATAATAAAATGAGTATCATAAATATAAATATATTTTTTTATTTTAAGAAATTTCTGAAAAATATATTCGCTTTTATCAAATGGGTTATGAAATCATCATTCATGTGTATGGTAGATTACCTCCTCATGAACAGATGTCACTTTTTTTTACATTACCACCTCTGAAGGTTGGGTATGAATATGGATATAAAGTATATATATATATATATATGAACTTTATAACATAATTATACCTATAGAATCATTATATCATATATAAATTTTTACATTCCATTCCATAGGGGATATGATAACTTCGTTCATGTGTATGGGGGACTAACGCCTCGCGAAGCGATGTGATTCATTTTCACTAACACTTTACATGGAAGATAAAAAGGTTAATGTTAATGAATATATGTGAAATTAATGACATAATTATGATATTCATGAAATATTTATCATTATTGAAGGATAATATATTAATTTTTTCTTATATTTTCAGTGACTAAAAGTTGGTAACATCATTCTTGTATGTGTGGACTACAACCTTCATGGAGCGATGTGACACTATATTTTCTTCACCAAAAAACATAAATGACATGTATAATTATATTTAAATAAATAATACTTTATTTATAATATTATTTTAATTATTTAAAGATAAAATATTACTTATGTAACATCTTGTTACCTGCTTTCATATATTTTCCTTCTCTCTTCTTATTTTCCTCTTGAATTGGGTGTGTTCTGGAAATCCAAAGGATATAGAACATTTTTTTGATACAAATGAACTAAATTTTGGGGATTTATGTTAATTTTAATTAATTTATTCTAGGTATAAATGTTTTAATGGTTTTTTGGGGTTCTCTCTGAGTTTAGGGAATTCCCATGTTGGTTTGAGGTTTTGGAAAAGAATTTGTTATTTTTATGGTCTGTAGGAGAAATAAAAATTATATAATGGGATCACATGGTGTCTAATTTCTGAATGGAATATTTTCTATACCTGGTACATATCATGAATGTATTAAATTCTGTGAAAATGTTACACTCCGTGTAAATTTAAAAGATCATTTTTTTAAAAAATGGAAATGGTTTTTTCGGAATATCTGATTTCTGAGGATTTCACGATGTGTAATGTGATTGAACACTGTGTAAATGGAATGGATAAGGATTTTAGTGAACTGAATAATTTGATTTTTATTTCATTATTATGCAACCCTAATTTCTATAAACCTAGAGACCTTCTATTTATATTTTGGGATCCTCCATTTTATTTGAATTGATTCATTCAAAATTGAATAACAAGGAATGTTGTGTTGCATCTCTCCGAGTAATAGATCCTTTCTTATTCTTAATTTCCATTGATCATAGTTGCACCATTGAATTTCAATATATTTTTTTGTTCCATAATTACGTTTCCACTTTTCTTCTTCTATATATGTTGTGTGATCTTGTTTCTAGGGCCAATCCATATTGGTTATAGTGCGATAGAAGTGTGTTATTGAGTAATGTGTTGTTTCCTCTTCTTCAAAGACCCTTTTGTTGAATTGAATCAAATATTAGAAGTGTAGATAAATTATAGAACTACTTTTTTCATTGAATCATTTATTATGCTGGGTTTTTTTTGTGTGCATGTGCAACCTGAGTTTTGGGGCTGGTTTTTCCGTCTCAAGAACGTGTTGTCGAACTACATTTCTCTTGTATTTGGAAAATTGTTTTATTAAATGAAATGAAATGATATGAATGAATTATATTGATAATATGGAACTGTTTATTTTATAAAACATGTTTTCCCCTAATTTTGGTAAATATAATTGATTTTCAAATCATTATGAAATGTTTTTGTGATTTTTTTTTCAAATAATGGTTAGATGGAAATGGTTTGATGAACTTGTTTGGAAAAAAAGGAACCCAGGAAATCATGGATACTTCGGTGGAAGGTATAGTAATATGTCACAAACACTAACATGGGATTTTTATCTTATAGATTTACTCTTATATCTAAACCAATTTTTTATGGAACTACTTGAACTATTGGGGGGTTCACTTGTGGGGGTGCTTCTATACTCTCTAGACTCGATGAATGTATTTTTTTGGATTGATGAGTACTTGATTTTCAATGCTAGGTATGAATTTATTAGCTATTCTAACCTAATGCGACCTTTATCATTTTGTGACATTTTCTTCTTGGCTAATTTGGGCTACTTTTGATTTATAATATATTGATTGTACTACCATTGATTTGATATGATATGTGATGAACTGTTTGGTATATTTTCAAATGATATATATTCTATGATATATAGATTTTAAATGATTTGAAACTGATTTAACTACTTTATTTAGAAATGCAGAAAAAGAGTAAATTAAACATTTTTCTTATTCTTTTGATATAAAAACTATTAAACTGTTATCTTTCCTTATTTTAATTAAATTTGAGAATTCTTAGATTATTGTTCCTAGAAATGATATGGAACATTTGGGTGACACAGTACTGATCATGTTATCTCACACCCTATATACCGCTTCGGTGGTGTGTAAATTTTGTTTATGTATTTTGATATAGGGAAAGGCAAGGCGCTATAGTGAGACACTAAGTTTTTTGTATCAACTGAGTTGGGTAGATGGTGGTGAGATAGTGGGATTAGCCCATGCCATCAGATGGAGTAGTTTTTTTCTTATTTTTCCAATCCTTTGTGGTTGGAAGTGTACTTGGAGATTGATACCACTCTTGATTTGTTTTTTATGATATTTTTTTCAGTTATATAATATATTTATCTTTTTAATTTTTTTGTATATGTGTGTCATGTTTTTTCTTCAATTTGGGTGAAATCATTCCCTTTGATTGTTTTTTGATTCTTGGGTCTAGTCACCAGCCTGTGGGGATCCGGAAAGCCCTTCTGGTATATGATATATTGGGTTGGTCACGTGTTTGAGAGGGTATTTGGGTTGGTTCATTATGTTTTTGAATAAGAGGAGTTATTTACTCAAGATTCTTTTTCTTCAGATGTTTTCTAGAGTGTATATAGGATTTTCAGGACTTGAGAGGAAAATTATGGTGATTTCCTGGCCATCTATTTCTGTGATGAAACTCATGTTACCATGGGATGATGGGATGTTTGTCTCATGTTTTGAGTTCTCTATGTTAATCTTAGTTTTTTAATTATTATTTTTCTAGTTTGAATTGATATTTTTCTATTGTATGATCATTTATTCTATTTCCATGTAAAATAATATGACTTTGATATGTGTTTTGAATATTCCTTTGGAGGGTGAAGTTGAAGCTCCTCAAGGGAATCCTCTTATGGATCATAACTTTATCGATACTATCATACATGAAGTTTGTGATATTGACCATAATGTAATTCAAGCTCAGAACATAGTTTTTGAGAAACATCCAGGTGTTGTTGGAGAAAAATAAAGATCACGGGAGTTGTTGCATGAAAATACACCATACATTAATGTTACTAATGAACCTCAAGAGGAAGAGGAGTAGCTTCAAAAGGTTTATCAAATATTCAAATTCATGGATACACCTAAGACTACCATGGTGAAGTGCGCCACATTTAGATTTGAGAGACCTATAAAGTAATGGTGGGATTCTATGGTATAAGAGAATAGGCATGAGGGATTAGACTACAAGGATTTCAATACTTTATTTTTTCATAAGTTTTGTATGTATTCATTGATAATGAAAAATTATCTAGAGATCCTATCTTTGTAGTAGGTATAGTGTTTGGTGTCAGCATACACCAATCAGTTTGCTGAGTTGGTTCTTTATTCACTAGAGGCTATGAAGAATGATCAGCTGAAATCTTAGAAGTACCTATAGGTTTAGCGACCAAATATCAGTTCGCAAGTATTTATACTGAAGATTCCGACCTATGTAGAGACAACATAGAAGGATATTATAGAAAAACTGAATATTGAAGGTAATTTAGTATATTTAAACCCTTCTATCCCACCTAGTGGAAGCTTTAGTGGCATTATAGGGAAAATGAGAAAGTGAAAGGATCATCATGGGAGTGGTGGAGGTTATTCTCAGCATCTTGCCTCTTTGGAACCTCTAGTTGTAGCTAGTGGTGTGCCTATGACTTTCTATCAGTGTTAGAAGGTTTAACATGCATAGAATTCTTCTCCTTCACCTAAAATTAATTATAATAGTTGTGGATGTCATGGTCACATATAATGTTTCAATCTAGATATGTCTATAACTTGATAGGGTAGGGGATCATTGGCTCTAAAGGCTACTGCAACATATTCATATGGTTTAATGACTACAGGGATCCAGCCACGTTCCCCAAGAGAAAAGCATCTTCACATAGTATATGAGATTCTAGTGTAGGTTGATGTTATTCTAGGAAAAATGAGAGGTAACATCTTTATTGAATCTTTGATAGATGTTTATTTATTTAATACAGGTTCTTCCCATTCCTTTATATCTTGCAGGTTTATTGATTTTACTGATCTTTCAAGATGAACCATTTCCTTTGTTATGGAGTTAGCAACACATCTTGAGAAGAGGAAAGAGTATGGGTTTTTGGTGTCCTTCCTATGCACTATTGATAGCCAATGCAGAGTTAGTCTGATATTTTATTTTTCTTGATCTAGATCTATTTGACTACATCATCAGGATATATTGTATTGTTTCTCATCATGTTGTGGTCAATTGTTATCATCATAATCTCATAGTTATTTTGGATGATGGGAGCTCATGGTTGTTTTAGGGAGAGTGGGATATGAGGTCTGGTAATGCAGGACCTTCCCACTAATATCTCATGAGTTTTTTGTATATTGTACCTATTTTTTGATGACATCTCTTAGGTTGTTGATCTTACTAGTATTTTTCGAGAACTTCCAAAAAATTTACAAGAATATTTCTTTGGTCTTCCTATATAAATAGAGGTAGAGTTTATGACTGAAATGGTTCTAAGGATGAAACAGATTTCAATACATACTTAATGCATGAAATCAGTGGTGAAAAAGTGATGAATATTTAGTAAGAAGAACTTAGGAAAAAAGTGTTTTTCACCTCAATGTTTCACCTTTGATAGACCTATTTGTATTTTCCAAGAAGGTAGATGGTTCAATATGATTGTGTGTGGATTATCAGAAGTTAAACCAGGTAACGGTTAAGAAAAATTATCCATTTTCTCAGGAAGATGATTTTTTTGATATGTTAAAGTTGGAAAAGTGGTTTTCAAATACTGATTGTCAATTGTGTTATCATCAAATAAACATTTAGAAGTGTGATTTACCGAAGATATCTTTTAGGATCATGTATAGACATTATGAAAATCTTGTGATTTTATTCATTTTTATCAATTCTGCTAAAGTTTTTATGGATTTGATGAATCAGATATTCCACCAGTACCTTGACACTTTTGTGGTAGTTTTTATGGATGATATAATTGTTTATTCAAGATCTTAGTGCGAGCATGAGAATCATATGATTTTGGTCTTAGAA
Organism: Viscum album; assembly: GCA_963277665.1. Classification (NCBI taxonomy): domain Eukaryota; kingdom Viridiplantae; phylum Streptophyta; class Magnoliopsida; order Santalales; family Viscaceae; genus Viscum; species Viscum album. The sequence goes on along the minus strand of OY728159.1, from coordinate 591,912,381 downwards.
ATCTTGATAATTCACTATTTTTATGGAAACCATTAAAATGAAACTTTTAGATTCAATAAGTGATGTTCTTAGGGAACATGATTTCTGAGAATTTCTTATAAGTTTATATTTAGAAGCTAAAAGATGTATTATCATGGGAAGATCCAGAAAATTTCATTGAGCTTTAGATCATCCTTATTCTCTTTAGACAATATAGATGGTTCATCATGGATTGATCTATGTTTGTATTAACTTTGACAACTCCTACTAGGAAAGGGATAAAATTAACATGGGATGAATGGTGTCATTATTCTTTTGATGAGTTAAAATGACTTCTAACTTCAACTCCTATTCTGATCTTACCTGAGATTGGTAAGGGTTACATGGTTTTATATGATTCTTATAGAACTGGGTTGGGTTGTGTTCTCATTTTATATGGTTATGTGGTGGATCTCTCTTAGGATTCAACCACATTAGAAGAATTACCCTAAGTGTGATTTAAATCTTGTTGCAGATATGAATGTACTCAATTATTGGAAAAATTATCTTTGTGTGGAAAATTTTATAGTCTATTCTGAAAAAATAAGATTGAGATACATCTTTTCTCAGAAATAATTACATCTTAGATAGATGCAGTGGGTGGAATAAATTCAAATATTTTACTTTGATATTTCCCACACCCTAGTGAAGGAGAATGTCATTATACATGCTCATAGTAGGGAAGTGCCACCACAAGCTATTTTGGAGTCTAAGGAATAGTGTAACCTTATAGGGATTTTTTCTTTATTGCATCTGGATGCTCAGGAGGATGTTTCATACATGGTTTTGACTCATTTTTAGTTATAATATTATCTCCTTATGTATATTCTATAGATTCAATATAAGGATGTTGAGGTCAAAGGAATTTGAGAAACCCTATATAGTGGAGAGACCATATCTAGTTGGTCTCCCTCTTAATACGGTATTCTTAATTTTGGGGATGAGTTTGTTGTCTCAGAATATGTGAATAGCTTATTTTTGTTTAATTATCATAGTTCTAATTTGTCTATACATTTTGGAACTATAAATACGGATTATGACATGAGTGGGTGATTATAGTGGATGGGTATGAAGTGAAATATTTCTAACTACGTGTCATGCTGTTACACCTACCAGTAGATAAAGGTAGATCATTTGAAACCTTTTGGTTTACTCTAGCCTCTTTCGGTTTCAATTTGGAAATGTGACATGTTATTCAAGGAATTTTTTTTATATTACCATGGACACCCTGAGGGTGGAATTCTTTCTGAGTGATGATTGATTAGTTGAAAAATTCGTCTCATTTAATTCAAATTAAAGGCACCACTAAATTTAGAGATTTGGGTAATTTTTACATGCAATAGATTGTGAGGATATATGTGGTTCCTTCTATTATAGATTCAAATTGGGATCCTAGGATTACTTTAAGGTTTTGGAGGAGTCTCTAAGAGGTTATGGGGACTCATGTTAGATTGAGTACAACCTATCATCCATATACATATGGTCAGATAGAGCATGTTATTCATATTTTGGAGGATATAATGCATGTTTATGTCTCTGGTTTTGGTGGATCATGGGATAACCATCTGGGACTGATTGATTTTTCATATAAAAATAGTTATTATACATAGATCAGAATAGATCCTTTCAATTATTGGTATAATTTTCCATGAAGATCACATATTTTTTGGGAAGAGGTAAGAGATGCCTCTCTTGTTGGTCCAAGTCTTCTTGAGGATATGTATACAAGGATTCAATATATATGTCAGTGTCAGGTTATGATGAAATGTTAGAAGAAATCATTTGCAGATCAATGGTTTAATCCTTTGATGTTTTTAATCGGTGACCAAGTTTTCTTGAAAGTTTCTCCTTAGTTTGGTCACCATCATCTTGGAAAATAGGGAAAGTTGCCTTTGAGATATGTTATACATTTTGAGGTCATTGATCAGATTGGGATGGTTTCCTATTAGTTGGAATTTCTAGCTCAGTTGATAGGCATTCATAATGTTTTCTGTATATCGAAGCTCAGGAAATATCATACGGACCACTCTCATGCTCTGAGTTGGGAGGATAGTAAGATAGACCCATATGTTTATATTGTTAAGAAGCCATTTGAGATCATTGAGTCTTAGGTGAATGAACTACATTGAAATTATATTCCATTGTTCATACTGTTATTGAGGCATGGATCATATTCTCTGGAGACTTGGGAGCATAGATTGTTTATTATGGAGTAGTGGCCTCACCTCTTTAAAAAAATTAATTCTTCCACCTGAATTCTTAGGCACAAAAATTATTATAGTGTGGAGTTTGTATCATACCATTACCCACTTTCAGGTATTTTAATTCTATTTTATTATTTCCCCTTTGAGTTGGGTGTGTCAGGGACTCCCAATGATCGATAATTCTTTTTTAAAAATGACATTAAGTTCATGATGTTATTTTTTTTGCATTAATGGATTCTAGGTATGAATATGTTAATGGTTTTTAGGGTTCTCCCTATGTTTGGATAATTAACGAGTTGGTTTGTGTTTTTTGTAATGAATCTTTATTTTTTTTAGTCTATAGAAGAAATACATGTGGTGTAGTGGGAGTACACTACATGTATGTTCTACAGGGAAGATTCTTTGAACCTGGTATACAAAATAAATATAGTACACTCTATGTAAAGGTTACACACCATGTATTATAAAAAAATCAGGTTTTAATAAAAATGCGATGATTTTTTCAATATATTTGAGTCTTGTGGATTACACGACATGTAAAGTGATTACACACCATGTAAATGTCACAGATAGGTATTTTAGAGAACTTCATAAATTGTTTTTTATTTAATTATTCTACATACCTCCTTTATCTCAACCTATAACCCTTCTCTAGTGATTTTGGGATCCTATGTTTGATTTGTATTGATTATTTTGGTGTTCGATCATCATGGATGTTGTGTTGCATATATTAAGGTATGATATACTTTATTCTTATTTTTTTCTTTTCATCATTATAGTTATATTACATTTTTATATTTTATTTTTTGATCTATGGTGATGTTACCTCTTGTTTTCTTATATATCCATTGAATAATATTTTCTGGGGGCCAATACTTGTTTGTTGTGGTGTGGATGGTGTGTGTACTTAAGGTACGTGTTTTTTCCTCTTCTCCGTCAACCATTTTATTGAATTGAATCAATTATAAGATATGTAGATTTATTCTAGGTAATCCATTTTCATTGTTGAGTCCTTTATTTTGGTGGGTTCCCTTGCGGGCTTATGATACCCTAGTTTTAAGGTAGGTGGTTATATCTCTATCCTGTGTTGGTGAACCACATCACACCTATTTTTGGTAAATTGTTTTATTAAATGAAATGGAATGATATGACTTAATTTTTTTGTATGTGTGGAATTGGGATTTTATAAATCATGATTTACCAATTGTTTTTTAAATGGAAATGATTTTCAAATCATTATGGAATGGTTTTAAAATCATGGTTTAATTGAAATGGTTTAATGATTTTTTTTAGAAAATTGAGAAAATGGGAAGCCATGGGTACTTAGGTGGAAGGTATAGTTATAGGTCTCATCAACTTTTAAGAGCTTTTTCTCCTGGGACTACCCTATGATCAATAATACTATTATTATATAGATGTTTTAGACCTATTATAGGTTCACTTGTTGGGGTTTTACTCTTATCTATAAACTCAATGCATATGTCTAGTTCCATGACGCATACAAGATTTTATATGTTTGGTATGAGTTTCCCAGAAATCATGACCAAGTGTGATCCTTGGCATGTTGTGACCTATGATTCTTGGCCGATTTGGTATTCTTTTGGTTTGTACTATGTTGATAATATTTCCATGGATTTGATATGGTTTTTGATGAATGCTTTGGTTTGTTTTGACATGATATATTTGTTGTGATATATCGATTTGAAATTCCTTGAAACTAATTTACCTACATTATTTAGAAGTGCGTAAAAGGAAAAATTAAACTATTTTCTATTCTTTTGATATAAATTTTTTTAATCTTTTTTCATTCCTTGTTTTATTTAAAGTTGAGCCTGCTTGGAATTTTATTTAGATGCCTAACATGGAAAACTTGGGTGAGACCCTACTGATACTGTCAAATCACACCCTCCATACCACTTCAGTGGTTCATAGACCTTGTTATATATTTACATCCAGGGAATGGGAAGGAGCCACAATGAGGTGGTGAGGTTTTCTATCAGCTATGTTGGGTATTTGGGGGTGATATGGTGGGAGTCTGACAACACCATAATATACAGTAGCTTGTTTTCCTGTTTTGGTAGTACCTTGTGGTTGGAAATATTCTTGGGGACCGTTACTACTCTTCAGTTTATTTGGTTTTAATTATTATTTTAAATTATAGAATATATTTATCTTTTTTTGTGTCATATTTGTTTTATATATGAACCACGTTGTTTCTTCAATTTGGAAAATATCATTCCCTTTTATTGTTGTTTGGTGCCTGGGTGCTAGTCACCAGCACATGGGGATTGAGAACGCCCTTCAAGTATGTGATGGATCAGGTTGGGTGCTAGTTTGAGAGGCTATTTGGGTCTATTTTTTACTACTTACTTACTTTACATATTGATCATTGAAAAATGGAAATGTTACTCTTGTATACATACAACCTACCATCTCTATTATTGTAACACACTTCATTTCTCAAAACAATATTTCACTATTAGTATTAAAAGTATAATTGATGTGTAAATATGATAATTATGTCATTATTATCTTTATTTAAATTATTCAACCATGATCAATGTTAGAGGACTGAAAATAAAAAAGAAAAATATATATGAAAAATGAAGCAGTTATTAACCAAAACATGTTGATAATGGTGAATTGTGAATAAACGAGCAATAAATAGTTGTAAGTAAATCATATATGGTATGGTATATATAATTATGGATCAATAATAGATTTATAATATACTTATATTTATTATAAAGTAGGTTTGAATATTTATGAAGGGATTTGAGGCCTAAGGTAAGAGATTTATAGTTTCTCTTTTATTTATGGGAGACATATGAAAATTTACCACTATTTAATTGTGTATGGTGTATATACTTACCCTTTGAAATTTTATATCATGAATCTAATTATTTTAATTATATTTTATGTTTCATTTTATATTATTCTTTATTACAGATTACAATTCAAAATATTACTAAAGCGGTAATGGATTTCTATCTCACTTTTTACTTCTATGAGACACATGCCATGTTCACCACCTATTTATTTTATGTTGTGTATATACTGAACATGAATGTATTTGATGATTGTTATCCTATAAAGTATATATATAATATATCCACTTTATAATCTCTCTTTTATGAGTATTATTTTTCAAATGTTACCAAAGTGTTAATGGATTTATGTTACAATCTCATCATTTATCATAATTGTTTATGATTAAACAACCTATGTTCAAATATTATGAACCAACTATCAATAATTGTCATTATTTTTTTTCTAATCTAGTTATTTATTATATTTTCAATTAATAGTACCATTTTTTCACTCTTGCGTGCATAAATTATTGAGAAAATGTTTTTGAGAAAAAATGTCTTAATTTTTCTCTAAGGTCGAAAACCCTTTTTCTTCAAAACCATGTTTTCTAAAAATTCTTTCAAAAATATATTTAACGTTATGAAAATTATTTATTCAATAATACACATATTTTAGTTTTTTACAATTTTTTAAAAAATTAATCTTCATGTCATTTTCCAAAAAAAAATCCCATTTGTTTTTTTTAAAAATTTAAAGAAATATATGTTTAAATGTGTAAGACATGAATAGAATTTTCCACAATCATTACCATTTTTTTTTTTGAAAATTTCTTTATATTTTTTCAAGGTTATATTCAAAGAAAACGATTTTCAAAAAAAAAATTATGATTTTTTAGTTTTAAAAAGTTATTTTTAAATGAAATTTATTTTCTAAAAGAAATGTTCAATGTGATATTTTAAAATAACTCTCCATCTAAGATTACATACTTTGATGTAAATTATGGTATTATGGGGATATAAAGTCAAGGATACCATTATTATTATTTATTAATGGTTTTTCAGGAAAATATGTTTATGAAACCCATTTCTCTTCCATAAGTTATAGCATAATAAAATTTATATGAAACCGGCTTCTTTTTCCATGGGTTATTCTATTATTAAATGTTTATGAAACCTGTCTCTTTTCCACTAGTTATGATATGATGAAATGTTTTTGAAACCCATTTCATTTCATGGGTTTTGATATAATGAATTATTTATGATCTTTTGGAGCACATACATATGGTCTTAATTATGTGATGGGTGGGACCTATATCGCTGTCTAATAAATTTGTTAAAGATGGATAAATCAGAAGTAAATATGTTATACTTGAACCTAATTACAAGTTTATAATGTTATGAATGAAGATGATTACATGTTCAAATTATTATGCATGGAACTTATGACATGTACACAATGTTATGTGTTAACCTAATTACATGATCATGGTATTATGAACAGACCTTTCTTTCATGTCCATAATGTTATGTGTTGAACTGTTTTCATGTTTATAAGTTTATGCGAGGGCTTAATTTTATTCCCATAACAAAATGAGTGAACCTATTTATACTTATACATGTTCACAATGTTATAATGTGATGTGTATGCTAGAAATATATGTCTTATACCAATGTTATATTCTCACAGCTTGTGTTTTTTTATTCCATCATGATTCATGTATTATGAACTGCCATGATTTATGCCATGACCTAGGTTTATGATCTATGAAAGGTTGGGTATGAACTTCAGAAGTTATTTTCAAAATCATATAGCCATATTACTATCATATGTTTTTATATGATCATAGATTTATATCTCCTATATTTACCTATACTGAACATTTAAGCTCACCCTTTCTTAGGTTTCCTTCTTAAGTTATGAAGAAAGGTTTAGGTAGGGTATGCCTAAGAGGAGTACTATGTGAGAAGATATTTATGGGTGATGTTTATTATATTTCACCAAATTAGAAGATAGTGTATCTATCCTCCAAATACACTAAACTATTATGGCCCTCAGTCATTTATTTATGAAATTTATTGAATATTTGTCTAAAAATATGTAATATCCATGTATGAAAATTTGGGTTCCCTATAGTTGGTATTAGAGGAAAGATTTAGTTAAACATTGGAAACTTGGATGATAAAACTTTAGTGATACAACTAGGGATATTTATAAGGATATTTTTAGGGATTTCTCTAAGGATAAGTTTAAGTATGATTCAAATTATAGAAAATGTTCCTGAAATATTTCTAAAGGATAGAGAAAATGGTTTCCAAGAAATTGCAACCCTATCTTGATACTACTAGTGGATGTGGATCTAGAATAGAGGTTACTACGGATAATAACTCCAAAAGGTTTAATTTTCTTGGAATCCATCATCACTTTGTGTGTGAAAATGATCCTTTATATACACATGGTTTGACACTCCCGAGGGACATGCTTTGGAAATTCAAAAACTTTTTATGAACTCATAAACAATTTAAATAGATCATGACTATGAATGAACTAGGATAAACATAATATTTCATATATTAGAAGGACAAATCTATTTTTTAGACACCCTAAAAGTTAAATATTATGATTATTTGTTTTTTCCACTATTATTATAGTTTCTCACACTATGTTTTTTGGTTTTAGTCAATGGAATAAACTAGATGGAATTGGGTCAAAATTGAATGTGACATACAATTTTATAATGAACAACTAAATGGGATGATGATTAGATTGAAAGTTATAGTGATTATTATTAATGAGTTACCATGGAATATGATTTACAACATGCACTTTAACCAACTCTCGGACTCACTAAAGAAGATAAGGATGGAGTTCATTTAGAGTTCGGGCAGTGGAGACCATAAAGGAAAGAAGATTTTTTTAATATTTGTTGAGAATATGTAATGAAGAACTCAAGGTATGTCTCAGAGGGAGGATAAGATGTTTTGAGTATGTAAAATAATGACACAAATTGGGTAATTTTCATGGAAAAATGAAAAGGTTGGTAAATTCAATGGATGAGAATAATGGCCTCCCTAAGGTATCATCAACGATTAATTGTTTTAAATGTGGAAAGTATGAGTATTATGAAAAGATATTTCCTAGGGAGAAATATTGTAAGGGGAATATTCAATATGGTATTATTAATGGTTATATTTCAGATGATGAGGAGACTAAAAATGACATATGAATGTTGTGGAATGTTCTTACAATATTATTTATGTTAAATGTGAGAATCCTGATTAAATTGAGGTTAATTAATATCAAGACATGATTTATATTTCATATCCTTGGGAAGAGGTGTTAAGGAATATGATCATGAATCTTGGATAATGGTTTGGGAAGGAAGTGGGATGATCTAAGTGTTTATGTATTATAGTTCATGAATTATTTTATATGAATCATGAAATATACAAGGATTGTTTGATATAAGTTTTTCGTTAAATATTTGAAAAAATATATTAAATATTTTTCATTTAATGGAAAGTATGTATTTTATGTAAAACACATTATTAAGGGGTGCTAACCCTTAATATGTTCTGAATTTTGCTAAAATGGAGTTTATTTTGGAGAAATATATGATTGATATGAATAAAGTAAATTGGATATTATTGATGACCTTGAAGCTGATTAATGATTTATGAAAAAGTTGTTTATTTTATCATTGATACAGTTTAGAAAATTATTTTATTTATGGAATACATTCAATAATAGGCTGTTTTATTCAAGGAATGATGAATTATGTATGTTTTCATAAAGTTTTTATGGTAATTATAGTTATTACCATGATTCAATAAAATATTGGACTAAGGTATTAACATATTTGGTATGTGAAAATAAAGAGATACTTTATGATAATTCATGGATTAATGTTAAGTTGATTGAGATAACTTCTTTATTAACTTTTACTTTTGAAAGGGTTATACGGTTAACAATTTATGGGATGGTTTAAGTTTAATATTGGATGATGTTTTAGAGATTAATGTATTACATAACCATATGAATATTTTTCCTTATTGGATAAACAATGCTAATTTTTCAACTAGATATAGAAGGAATGACTCATCATTATATTGTGTATATTTTGATCCATTAGTGCTTCATGCATAAAAAATATCCACCTTTCTTTCTTGGAGTAAGAAATTAATTGGAAATTGATTGAAGAACAACCAAAGGATAAAATTGTTCTTATGATAAAAAAGGAAAGCTGAGCCCTAGGTATATTAGTACCTTTGAAATTCTTAATCACATTGAGATGCCATCATATCAATAGGTGTTTCCATTGAACCTCTATGAGGTTCAAGATGTGTTATATATATATCTCCAAAGGAAGTGCATACGTGATCCATAACATGTACTGATCTCATAGGTCGTGCCACTAGAGCATTATATTCCTCATGAGGAATAATAGGTATACATTATTTATCAGATAGAGAGGGTTCTAAAAAATGACCACTTACATGGTAAGTGTTTTAGGGTGAAACCATCAGCCTAAGGAAGCTAAATGGAAACTCAAGGATGTAATGAGGTGGAAGTATCCTCGTTTTTTGGTACTAAAATGACAAATTTCTAGGGATAAATTCATTTTAAGGGTGTATAATGTTACACCCTTCAATTTTATTGATTTTTTTTCAAATAAATTTAATCATTTACAGATTTTTCATTTCACATAATGTGACGTCCCGGACCTGGCTGCCCCTCAACCCGAGCCCCGAGCCCGGTTGGCCACATGACCCCTAGCTCGTCTCCCCATAGGCCAGGGGTTGCCGATTAGTAGAGGGGGTGTAATGGTAATTTACTGGGGAGACTGTACGGCCATGTCAGAGTACACAGCGGTATAGAAGCAAAGTAATAAAAATAGTGGAAGCACAACCAATGGTAAACAGGAGAAAAAGGGAAACATACAAACCAAACAAAAGAATTAAGAAAACCCCTGATAAATATACAAATGCCACCAAGGCACTATCTAATACAAAATGGATGCATGGATTGGATTTATAATGGAAATAGAAGACAAGCATGGTATACAGTAATACAAAAAGAAACAAAGAACATAATTATTCCATGAGCATCTCTAGACAAGATTAGTCCTCTGCTTTGGATATCCAGCTAGAACATACATGTATCAACAACCTAAAGCTAGGCCTTTTCCCCTACTAGTACCTACAGTAGTAAAGTCTACATGGGTGCCAAGGAGGCAGCCCGGGTAGGGTGTGAGACAAGTCTCACCAGGCTACCACCAACGGTTTCTATGTGTAATCCAAATAGGTGTTCGCATGTAATAGTAAGTAATAAACTGCAAGTAAGTAAAGAAAATTAAATAACCAACCCTCATTCTCAGGATCCGGAAGGACACCTGGCAGGTTCACCTGCTTCAGCTCATAGTTGGTAGTCTAAAAAAATCACCAGAGTATAAGTACATAGATATAGTTTATCACTGGCATGAGGTAAGCATGCATCTCGTCCACAAGCACTGTAACTGGCACGGGGTAAGAATGCCTCCCACCCACATAAGGAGATTTATCTGGCACGGGGTAAGAATGCATCCCGCCCACACACGGAGAATTATCTGGCACAGGGTAAGAATGCCTCCTGCCCACACACGAATATTTATCTGGCATGGGGTAAGAATGCCTCCCGCCCACACATGGGTTATCACAAGCATGCCAACACAGTATGGCATAACAATTCACATCACAATATATAAGTCAATCCATCTTATATCATATCACATTTACAAAGCATGGAATTTCCATCTTATAAGATCCTATAATCACATATCAAGGAAACATACATTTCAATTCATTCAAGGGGTTCATGATATCTCATCCTAGCCAACCTCTAACCAAGTAATCTCATTTTTCTAACATGGAAAATGCCTTTCAAGACATATCGTTAAGGTCAAAAGGTGAAAAAGGGCTGAATCTTAAGGCATAACACCGAAGGTTGACCTTACCCAGTCCATAACTCATCTAAACGCCCTATCCAGGTTAGATTCATCAATATCATACCACATGAGTAATTTAGTTATGAAGCAGTCATTATAAATAAGGGGTTTGGAAAAAGACAAACCACGACACGATGATATAAACTCATAGCGACGAAAACCTGAAATGGAAACCACATGACCACCTACCTTAGAGCCGTATGCGTAGGCTCGCCTGATATCGACCTCAGATTCACAGTATGTTGGAATATATTTGAGTTCCTATCCAATGCACTGAAAATAGGGCATATGAGCCTATGATAAAATAACAAAACAGATACCAAGATTCACCGGGGAAAGAAGGGTGTGCTCGGTAAGCCTTACCAAGGGGGATCCAATGCCTTCAACGTATCGAGGATCAGATTACGGATGAAGAACCCACCAAGAAATTAGAGGGAGGTGGGTTTTGGAGCACAAAAGAGGGCTCCCCTCTATTCCGTCCATAGGAAAGAGAAATGGAAGAGTTTAGGATTAAATAGAATTTAATGGAAAATGATAATTTTTACCCAGAACAGGGTCGCACGGTTTAGGCGCACGATTTACCCAAACCGTGCGCAAACCATGTGCAACTCACTACCTCCTAGACAAAAGCTGCATGGCCGTGTGGCCTGGTCTGCATGGCCGTGTGCCCCTTCAGGTGCCCCTGTCTGCAGCCGCATGGTTTATCCCAAAACGTGTGCAGACCGTGCGTAGGCCGTGCTCCACTTCCCCTATCCCATTTCTCAAAATCCCAGGCCCCGAACAAACCCCAGACACTCCCCGGACCTTCCTTAGGATGTTACACACATTAAAAAAGCATTAAGGAATGAATTGAGAGCAAAACTAATGATCCATACCTTTGCCAAAGAGTTGGGTCATTACAACCTCCCCTCCTTAAAGTAACTCGTCCTCGAGTTAGCCTTCTGAGGGTATAGAGGTGTCATCAACAAAAATCTCCAGCCATTGAGAATGTATATCAGCCTCTCACTCCCAGTTCTCGTCTTGTACCCGGCCGTGCTGCCATAGCACCCGTACAAGAGGAACAGACCTGCCACATAGTGTCTTTACACTCCGGTCAATAATTCGCATCAGATACACCTTAAAGGAAGCATCCATATCCAGTTCAACCTCATCAGGATGAAAAACATGAGTCAGATATAAAAAGTACCAGCGTAGCTGAGATACATGAAAGGCATCGAGCGTGGACTAAAATCTCTATGGAAGTGAAAGCTGGTAAGCTACTGGTCCGATCCGATTCATCACCTAAAAGGGTCCTACGAACCTCAGTTAAATCTTACCCTGCTTTCGTATACGTCTTTTACCCAACCTGGGTGAGACCTTCAAGAAAACCAGGTTCCCTACCTCAAACTGAAGAGGTCATCGGTTCTTGTTAGCATAGGACTACTATCTAGACTGAGCTGTCTACATATGGTTCCTAAAAATCTGTATCTGTTCTGTAGTCTCCTACACATGATGTGGTCCTAGAACAGCTACCTCCCCTACTTCAAGACAACACAAAGGCGAGTGACAAGGACTACCATATAAGGCTTCATAGGGAGATATCTCAATGGTAGCCTAGAAGTTATTGTTATAACTGAACTCGACAAGAGGAATGTGTTTCTCCCATGAACCTCCAAAATCGAGAACATAGGCACGTAACATATCCTCTAGTACCTGTATAGTCTGATCAGTCTGTCCGTCGATCTACGGATGATAGGTCGTGCTCAAAAGTACCTGCGTACCCAAGGCCTTCTATAAACCCTACCAGAACCGAGATATAAAATGAGGATCTCTGTCCGAGACAACAGAACGAGGTGCTCTATGAAGGCACAATATTTCCTTGACATACAATATTCCCATTTCATAAACCGTGAAGGTCTCCTGAATAGGTAAGAAATGCACGACCTTCATCAGATGGTCGACGATAACCCATACTGCATCATTGCCACGAGGTGACTTGGTTAAACTGGTTACAAATTCCATAGAAACATCGTCACATTTCCACTCCAGAATGGACAATGGCTGAAAAATCCATGCCGGATATTGATGTTCCGCCTTCACCTGCTGACAGGTGGAACAACGCATTTTAAAACCAGCTATCTCCCGCTTCATATTATGGCACTAGTATTATCGTCACACATCATTTTGGTGATGCTTGGGTGAAATTCCCATGCTGAGGCGTGGAAATCCCTCATCAGCTCCTCTCTGATGTCTGTTGGGACCCATACACGCCCACAGAACAACAAAGTATCACCTTTATCCACAGTCCAATTTGTAGAGGTATCATCAGCGACACTTTCTCGTAGAACAAGGCCTTCCGGATCTGATAACTATCTTGCCCTGACCCATTCCAAAAGAGTATATGTCACCGCTATGGCTGAGAGAACAGTCTGACCCTATCCCTCTTGAACCTCAACATGCATCTCTGAAAATTGGGCCATCATCTTTCACTCCCAAATAGATTTCCGAACCACTTGTGACTGAGTTTTCAGACTCAACGCATCTTCTACTGAATTTTCTTTACCAGGAGTGTAGGAAAGTTCGAAATCAAAGTATTGCAGGTACTCGACCCACATGCGTTGCCTGAGATTTAGATCCCGTTGAGTGAAGATATATTTGAGGATTTTGTGGTCAGTGAATACCACAAAATTCTCTCCCAACAAATAGTGTCTCCAGCAGCATAAGGCATGTACAACCACTGTGAGCTCGAGGTTGTGCGTCAGATAATTCCATTCATAAGGCTTTAACTAACGAGAACCATATGCAATGATTCCCTCATCCTACATCACGTCAGCTCCAAGACCGAAACTTGACGCATCACAATAGATCGTATAAGCTCTGCCTGGCTCCGAAAAGATCAGTATCGGTGCTGAAGTTAGTCTGCCCTTTAGTTTCTGAAAAGCTACTTCACAAGGTTCTGACCAATCGAATCTCTCCCCTTTTTGGTCAAAGATGTAAGCAGTGATTCAAGGCATGAAAAGTCCTAAATTACCCGCCTATAATATCTTGAAAGCCCCAAGAAACTTCTGATATCAAAGACGTTCTTGGGATGCTCCCAAGAAATTACATCACTCACCTTCTTAGGGTCAACTGAAACTCTAGACTCAGAAATAATGTGACCAAGGAAGTGAACTTTATCTATCCAAAAGTGGAATTTACTGAGCTTAGCATAAAGTTGATGTTCTCTTAGTGTATTCATCACGATCACAAGATGGCTTGCATGGTTGTATCTTGAGCGTGAATAGACTAAGATATCATCCACATATACAACCACAAAAGAATCAAGGTAAGGGTGAAAAATCCGATTCATAAGAGCCATAAACACTGCAGGTGCATTCGTAAGCCCAAACGGCATGACTAGGTACTCATAGAGACCATACCTGCTCCTGAATGCCATGCGAGGTAAGTCCGAAGTCCTAACACACACCTAGTGATAGCCTGACCTCAAATCTATCTTTGAAAACACCTTTGCTCCTCGTATCTGATCGAAGAGGTCGTCAATTCGAGGTAAAGGATAACAATTCTTAATAGTCATCTGATTTAACTTACAATAATCCATGCAAAGGTGAATGGTACCATATTCCTTTTTGGAAAAGAGAACCGATGATCCCCAAGGAGAAGTACTGGGATGTATAAATCTTTTTTCTTCCAGGTCCCCCAGCTAACACTTGAGCTCTAGAAGTTCCTTAGGTGCCATCCTATAAGGAGGAATGGTCACTGGTGCTGCTCCTCGTATAAGCTCAATAGTAAATCCCACCTCTCACACTGGAGGTAGACCAGAGAAATCATCATGAAAGACATCACTAAAAATGCTCTACCACAGGAGGATAAAACAAGTGTTGTAATCCTTGGTCATCGATATAAAGACTGGAAACCGGTGTCGTGACACCACCTAAACTCTGGTGTTCCGGTCCTTCCCATGTCACACTAAGATCCCATTCTCCCTTATTCATATCTTTGTAGCCCTCTAGTGACGTAAACTCCACCCTCCGACGATAGTAGTCAGTCCAGTCTCTATAGGGAACTAACCAGTCTATCCTAATTATTAAATCAAAACCTGTCATATCCAGAACATACAGGTTCCACACAAAAAGGTAACCTCCCATCTTGAGGGGAGAATTATGACAATGAAGAACACCCTCTGAATGGATAACTAATGGGGTATCTAACAAGATCATACCATGATATGACTCAACATCGAGGCCCAAACTTCCAATAATCACCTCCGATATAAATGAGCGAGAAGCTCCTGTGTCAAACAAAACAGATACTAACATAGAGGTAACTAGAATCGTACCTCGTATAATAGATGGTCTGGCATACTGCTCCTGTGGTGTAGGCTCGGCTATATACAACTAGATGGTACCACGAACCTGTGTCACAACCTGGCTACCCTGAGCAGACCCACCCTGCTAGCACTGAGAGTCATACACCTGATTACCAATGCCTCGACTACCGCCATGGCCTGATCGGCTGGCGACATTCCAGCTGCCTGACTAATGTGATCCTGCCGATCCAGCACCAGATCGTGGAGTAGGTACATATCCCTACTCACTAGGCCCTGGGGGAAAATCCTTGCAGAAACGGTGGAGATGACCCAACCTACCACAACCTCTGCACTCCACTGGATTTCACGTACACTGCCTCTTCATATGTCCCGGAACCCCACATTAGTGACATATAGGAGTACCACCTGAGAAAAGGTTCGGAACACTACTAACACCACGAGAGTCCCCAAAATTCCACTTCTTCTCAGAAGAAGATCCACTAGAACCCTTAGGTGCTAAATCGCCCTGGTTCACACTGTCTGATTCTCTCAAATTCATCTTTGTGATCAAAGCCTGATTGAAAATATCTGAAATGGTCGTCAACATGAAAACATTAACCTACGAACGGATGGTGTAATACAGCCCATCCTCAAAACTCCTAGCGACCGTGAGATCATCAGTAGCTAGTGTAGGAACAAAATGCTATAACTCAGTGAAATGGGACGAATATTCTATAACTGTCATGGTCCCTTGCTGCAGATTTATAAACTCCCTAGCTTTGTCAGCCCTCAAAGTCTGGGGAATGAAATAATCATAGAAGACGGACTAGAAATCAGTCCAGATCATATCTCTCTGCTATCCCGACTGGGTGATGACATCCCACCACCTCCTGGATGAACCACGTAGCATATAAGCTGCGATATTGACCCCCCACTCTGGAGGTGTCTCAAGGTGATAGAAAATGGTTAGAATAGCTTCCAACCAGGACTCCGAAACAAGTGGTCCACCATTTCCCATAAATTTAGGAGGATGCTGTGACTAAAACTCGTGGGTCAACTCTCCCATACTCAAGGAAGGTCTCACTCCACCTTGCATACTCTGCATCATACACAAGAAGCTCTCACAGAACTGGGTATCAGCGCCCATCTCAAGAATAGAAAGAGGAGCCACAGGTGGATCGACAGGAAGGTCAACTGGCGGTTAAGGGCCCACCACCACAGGAATGTGATCGTCCCCGCCTTCAGTGCATGCGACTCGAGGGCGTCTCAAAGACATAGTACTACAATGAAAAATGAACGTCTCAAAAGAAGAAACCAACAATTTAAAGGTTGAACGCTAGAAGCTAGGACATGTACTATGCCTTCCTACCTCTAAGATCACCTATCCACACCCATAGGATTTTTTATTAAAACCTGCAACAATTCAAATTTAACTTAATCTAGTGACATGGAATTTCCCAGCCCATAAGGGCCCATACTCCTCTTGAACTGAAATATGACACACACTTGGATGACATTTCTCATTTACTTGTGCTAATCAAGTATTTGAATTTACTTTAAATCAAATGATTGTTTTAGTTGGAATGTCATTTTTCAATCCATAAGGGCCCATACACCTTATGAACCAAAGAGTTACACCCACCAAAACCACATAATTCCTCAATTCACAACCTGCAAGAAGGGTTAGCACAGTTGCACACATATTTAGAAGGCATGGAAATAAAAAACAAGCAATGCTCACTGAAAATTCAGACGTGGCATGGAAAGATGCATGGCCTAATCACATTGTGCCTATCATGAGGCATGTTCTAATGAATAACCCTAATTTCATCGAGTCAACCCTGAATCCAAATTCCAACCTTCCAAATCTCAATAATAGCACAAAATATGTGAAGCACCCAACAGTGAAACGGTATCAATAGTAAATAGCAGAATCAATAACAACATAAAATATTAAACTTGGCTTATACCCCGTACATGGGTTTGCGACACCCAAGCACAGATCCTGGATAAGTCCCTACGCATTCCCAGTCTCCAAGTTTATCATCACCAAATAGTAAAGCATGAAAGAACGAAGTCCCTCTGATACCACTTTGTGACGTCCCGGACCCGGCTGCCCCTCAACCCGATCCCCAAGCCTGGTTTTCCACATGACCCCCGGATCGTCTCCCCATAGGCCAGGGGCAGCCGAATTGCAGCAGGGGTGTAATGGTAAGTCTGTGGGGAGACTGTACCCCCATGTCAGAGTACACAAAGGTATAGCAGCAAAGTAATAAAAACAGCGGAAGCACAACCAATGGTAAATAGGAGAAAAAGGGAAACATACAAACCAAACAACAGAAGTAAGAAAAACCCTGATAAATATACAAAATCCACCAAGGTAGTGTCTAATAAAAAATGGATGCATGGAATGCTGTTACAATGGAAATAGAAGAAATGAATGCTATACAGTAATACAAATAGAAAAAAAGAACAAAAGTAGCCCACGATCATCTCTAGCCAAGCTCGGTCATCTGCTCTGGATCTCCAACTAGAACATACATGTATGAACAACCAAATGTTGGGCCTTTTCCCCTACTAGTACCTACAATTGTGAAGTCTACACGTGTGACAAGGAGGCCCCCCGGGTAGGGTGTGAGACAAGTCTTAGTAGGCCACCAACAATGGTGTCTACGTGTAATCCAAATAGGTGCTGGCAAGTAACAATGAGTAATAAACTACAAGTAAGTAAATAAAATTAAATAACCAACCCTCCCGCTCAGGTTCTGGAAGGACACATGGCAGGTCTACCTACTTCAGCTCATAGCTGGTAGTATAAAAAAATCACCAGAGTATAAGTACATAGATATAGTTTATCACTGGAACGAGGTAAGCACGCCTCTCGTCCAAAAGCACTGTAACTGGAACAGGGTAAGAATGCCTCACGGCCACACACAGAGATTTATCTGGAATGTGGTAAGAATGCCTCCCGCCCACACACAGAGATTTATCTGGCATGGGGTAAGAATGCCTCCCGCCCACAACCAGAGATTTATCTTGCATGGGGTAAGAATGTCTCCCGCCCACACAAAGAGATTTATCTGGAACGAGGTAAGAATGCATCCCACCCACACACGGGTTATCCCAAGCATGTAATCATAGTATGACATAACCATTCACATCAAAATATATAAGGAAATCCATCTTAAATCATATCACATTAACAAAGCATGACATTTCCATCTTATAATATCACATAATCACATCTCAAGTACACATACATTTCAATTCATTCAAGGGGTTTAGGATATCTCATACTAGCCAACCTCTAACCAAGCCATCTCATTTTCCTAACATGGAAAATTCCTTTCAAGACATATCATTAAGGTCCAAAGGTGAAAAAGGGCCGAATCTTAAGGCATAACACCTAAGGTTGACCTTACCCAGTCCATACCTCATCTAAACACCCTATCCAGGTTAGATTCATCAATCTCATACCACATGGGTCATTTATATATGAAGCAATCATTATAAATAAGGGGTTTGAAAAAAGACAAATCACAACATGATGATATAAACTCACAGTGGCGAAAACCTGAAATAAAAGCCACATGACCACCTACCTTAGAGCCGTAGGCATAGGCTCGCCTGATATTGACATCATATTCCTAGTAGGTTGGAAGTGATCTGTGTTCCAGTCTAGTGCCCTAAAAATAGGGCATATGAGCCTACAGTAAAATAACTAAACAGATACAAAGATTCACCATGGAAAGAAGGGCGCGTGAGGTAAGCCTTACCGAGGGGGATCCAACGCCTTCGATGGATCAAGGACCAGATTCCAGATGAAGAACCGACCAAGAAATTAGAGGTAGAAGGGTTTTGGAGCTCAAAAGAGGGCTCCCCACTGTTTTTCCCGTGGGAATGAGAAAAGAAAGTGTTTAGGCTTAAATAGAATTTAAGGACAAAATGGTAATTTTTACCTAGAACAGGGTCGCAGGGTTTAGGCGTACGATTTACCCAAACCGTGCGCAAATCACGTGCACCTCACTAGCTCCTAGAAAAAAGCTGCATGGTCGTGCGGCCTGGTCCGCACGGCCGTGCGCCCCTGTAGGTGCCCCTATCTGTAGCCGCACGGTTTATCCCAAACAGTGCGCGGACCATGCACATGTCGTGCACCACTGTCTGTAAGCCCATTTATCAAACTCCTGGGATCCGAAAAAACCCCAGACACTCCCCGGACCTTCCCTAGGATGTTACACACATTACAAAAGCTTTAAGGAATGATTTTAGAGCAACATTAACGATCTGTACCTTTTCCAAATAGTCGGTTCATTACACATAACACTAATACTAGATTGTGTCACTTGCAACACTGAGTGTAGCTTGCGATACATGAAACAACGAGTTTAAACGAAACGTGACATACTATAAAGATTTTATATATGATAGTTACCACATAGTCATTTAAATAGAGAGAATGAATATTATTAACAAAATTGTAAAAATATATGGTTTAAAAATTTATACAAATGAATTCTTTGGTTTACAATTAATTATAAGTAAAAATAAAAACTATTTGAAAATAATGAAAATATTTTACTAAAAAACTATTTTTATGAAAACATACATGTTTTATCTCAATAAATTAAAAAAACCACTTTGGTGAATAATATCAATTAAATATATACAGTATATATTCAGTCAACTATTTAACATTCATCTTATGTGTTTTCTAAACAAGTGATAATAATAAATAACTTTTTATGCTTAAAAACTATATTTTTCTAAAAATAATTTATGATTCCATTACACACTTATTTTAAAATAAATTTTGAAACCCTTATATTTTTTTTAAAAAAATAAATTTTTAAATCATTATAATTTTTTTTTCTTAAGGTAAATTTTTATAATTTTATGAAAATATTAATTTTTTGATGAGTAATGAAAAATATAGAATTATAATTGAAAAATTAATTTTTGTTTAAAGTAGTTATATAGTTAAATTATATTTTAAATAATATTTAAAGTAAAATTAGTAAAATTATATATATATTAATACAATTTAGGTCATTATAATCATTTTCATATTTAATTTTGATATAAAAATGTTGTAATCTTTTGAATTTTTTTCACTTTGAGAACCCATTTTCTCATCTCATATATGAGATTAATTTTAAATTAAAAATTTTAAATTATGTGAATTGAACTTATAAAAATGGATTCCGTATTTAAAAAAATATTAATTTATATTATCTAATAACTTTAAATCAATTTTCTATTATAATGGATAGTTAAAATAATAAAAATTAATTATCACGGTTACAGTAAAAATGGGCTTACCGGTGGGTTGAACAAATAAGAGAAGGGTTAAAATAACCTAAAAACATGTTTAAAATATATTTTATGTAAATATTTAGACCCTATATTGTCGAAGTATCTTTAATAATCCTTTTTCAATCCTTTTTCTATGAGAAAAATTTGGGTACATATTTTTTTCAATAAATTACATGTGTGTTACTCACCTCACTTATAAAATTTCACCCCTCTCTTATATTATTAACACCTTAAAACCCTTTAGGTTTGGAAAATAACTACCTAAATTACTTCTATAATTACATATTCTTATCCTATAAGACTTATTTTGAGGTTAAATCCAACATAGGAAGGCTTTCTCTACAAACCTAAGGAGGATACCCAAAGAAGAGGTAACATTCTTCAATGAGCATTTTTTTATTTCTTTCTACACATCCTTAAACTCTTATTAAACCATGATGATATAATAAATTCAGTATATACCATCAATTTATATGTTTTTATTATAATTTAATATCTTATAAACATCTCCACTTCCAAAAAAATGTGTTATGAAATCATCATTCATATGTATGGCATACTACCGCCTTGCAAAACGATATCATTCATTTTTTTGTTACATCCTCTCATGATTGGGTATGATGATGGATATAATGTATATATATGATATTTATAAAATAATTATACCTATGGAGTAAATATATATATATATATATATATATTACTTTCCATTCCTTAGGGGATATGATAACATCGTTAGTGTGTATGGCGAACTACCGCGTCATGAAGAAATGTGATTCATTTTCACTAATGCTTTACATGGTAGATGAAAAGGATGAAGTTAATTAATATATGTGATATAAATAACATAGTTATTATATTAAATACATATTTATCATTCTAAAAGTAAATATATCATTTTATTTCATACATTTTCACTCCCCGAAGGATGATCACATCATTCATGTACATGTGGACTACCGCCTTCTGGTAGAGATATAACTCTATATTTTCATCACCAAACCACATGTATGATATTTATAAGTATATTTAAAGACATAATTTGTTATTTATGATATTATTATCATTATGTAAATATAAAATATTACTTACCTCATTTCTATATTTTTTTTTGAAAAATAGAAATTCCACTCAAGCCTACGTACGACCTACCATATCGATGATCATAACATACTTCATTAATCAAAACCATATTTAATGAATGGTATTATAAATTATATTTTATGTATAAATATTATAATTATTTCATGATTATTATTATGTATATGATAGAACCCTGATCAATGTAACATGACCAAAAATAACAAATCAAAACTTATATGAAAAACAAACCGGTTATTACCCAAAACATGATGTTAAAAAGGAATTGTTAATTAATAAGTAATAAATGGTCATAATTAAATAATATATAGTATAATATATAAAATTTTGTTTATATAGTTTATTTATAAAAAAATTATAATTATTATACCGAAGTTTCGAACGCGTATGAAGGAAGTTGAGACTTAAGGTAGGGGATTTATTGTCTCTATTTTATTTTTGGGAGACATTTAAAAATTAACCACACATTTATTTTATGTTATATTTATATATATCCCCTTTTAATTTTTTTATCATGAACCTATATATTTTAAATATATTTAAACTTTCATTTTATGTTTTTCTTTTTTGGGGCTTACAATTCAAAATATTATTAAAGCAGTAAAGGATTTATATCTCACTTTTTACTTCTATGAGACACATGTCATATTCACCACCTATTTATTTTATGTAATTTATATAATAATATTTAATTTATTTTATTATGATTCTAATTAAAATTATGTGTATTAAATATCTATTTTAGTATCTCTCTTTCAAGGGGATTATGTTTCAAATGTTACCATAGTGGCCCTGAATTTTTGTTACAATCGCATCATTTATCAGGATTGTTTGTCATTAAGTATACTCTATAGAAATATTATGATCTACCTCTCAATAATTGTCATGAATTTTCTTCTCCTATGAATATTCAGGATATTTTAAAGTAATACTACTATTTACTACTCTTTGATTCTTAAAATAATAGAGTGAATGTTTTTAATAAAAATAATTTTTATTTATCTCTTCGATTGAAAACACTTTTATTCTGAATACATTGTTTCTAATTTTTTTTCAAAAATATTTCTAATCATTTTAAAATTATTTATTAAAAAAAATTACTAATGTTTTGATTTTTTACAATTTTTTAATTAATATTCAAGTTCTTTTCAAAACAATGGATATTTGGATTTTACCGAAAATACAAAATAAATATTTACTTAGACATGTACAAC
Organism: Viscum album; assembly: GCA_963277665.1. Lineage (NCBI taxonomy): Eukaryota > Viridiplantae > Streptophyta > Magnoliopsida > Santalales > Viscaceae > Viscum > Viscum album. The sequence goes on along the minus strand of OY728159.1, from coordinate 591,889,455 downwards.
GTGAAATTTTTTTTACACCTTAATGTCCATTATTTACTTTGAATATTACTTTTTATATTTTTAAGGTTGTTTTAAAATGAAATTATTTTCAATATTTTATGAATTTTTAGTTTTAAAAATTTATTTTCAAATAAATGTTATTTTCCTTACAGATTGTTCCAAGTGATATTTCAAAACCATTCTCCATCTAAGATGGAATCCATTGTTGTAACATAAGATTTTTCTATGTATATGAATCATGGGATACCATTCTTATGCTATATCTGAATGATTTATCATGAAAATATGTTTATGAAACCCATTTCTCTTTCATGGGTTATACTATGATACAATTATTATGAAACCCACTTCTTCTTCCACAGTTTATGGTATGATAAAATAATGAAATTATTATGAAAGTTTTCTATTTTACATAGGTTATAATAGATGAAATTTTTATCAAATATATTTAATTTCATGGGTTATGATATGATTAAGGTTTTATGATCTTTTGGAACACATACATATGGTTTTAATTATGTGAGGGGTGGTACTTATATCTCCCTCCAATTAATTGGGTTAATATGGATAACTCATGAGTAAATATGTTATTATTGAACATAATTACTTGTTCAAAATGTTATATGTGAACATATTTACATGTTCAAAATATTATCCATTAACCTGATGAGATGTTCACAATGTTATGTGTAAACCTGATTACATGTCCATAGTTTGATGCTTGGAACATTATTTTATGTCCATAATTTTATGTGTGGACCTGATTGCATGTTTTTAATTTTATGTAAGGGCTTGATTTCATGTCCTCAACTGAATGAGTGAACTTGTTTCTATTTATACATGTTCATAATGTTATAAGTTGATTTTTATTCCACATATATATGTATTATTCCAATTTTATGTTCCCATGGATAATGTTCTTTGATTTCATTATGAATCATGTCTTATGAATTGGTATGATTTATAACATGATTCATGTTTATGATCTATGATAGGTTTGGTATGAAATTCATATGTTATGATCATGATCACATACATTTATTCTAATCTTATGTTTTCATATGATTAAGGATTGATATCTCTTATAACCTCTTTCCCAGGCTCACTATATAACCAATGGCCGAATTGATTCACTACATAACCTCATGTGTACATCCCTATATTCCATAGGATACTGAATATTATTGGGGGTGTAATATAGTGAAGTGGAGAGACTATGCCACCAATGTCAGAGTGATAAATAACAACTAAATAACCAAACATCGTCAATGTAAATGAAAAATCAGAATACATAAAAACAAATAACAATTCTAAGATACTACATAAATTGTAGTATGTGCCCGAATAGCCATGATGTAATTATAAGACCAGCCACTCAGCTGAATATAGACACATACCAGAGTAATATAAAATAAAAAAAATGGATCTACTACATCTTTAAGCCGAACCACATCCATTATTCTGAAACTAATCGAGCTATCCTACTCGACCACACTTTGTCATGTCTCGACCCAACCTATGCCTAAAACCAAGTGAATGTTTTCCCAAGTACCCAAGTGAAGTGGTGCTGTGAGAAGGGTGTGAGTACATAACTCATTAGTTCACCACCAATGTGTTACTGTACTAACAAATATATACAGTGATATGTGAAAATTATATGTTCAAATTAAATAAATTAAAACCCCAAATATATAAATTATTGTTGATATGCTGGTCATCCAACTCAATCGACCATACCCACTTCTCTACCCTTCTAGATATCTCATTTAAAGGATGGATTGTCCTATACAGGGAAAAATTATTCAAGTGGTGGAATATAATCTTACCTAGGATTAATCACTCAAAAAAAATCATGAAACAATTTTTCTCTTCCTTAGGAAACAATGAATATTTCCTTTGGAATCGAGAGTCTCATCCCCATGCATCCAGATCTCTCCCCCAAGCTTCTAGTGACTATGAATTTACCCCTTGAGCATAAAAACTACTCAGACACTCTACCCTTAGTCATCAAGTAACCACACTTCTATCCCCCAAGCGGGTTTTACTCTTCCTTTATCACTCATGTAGTACATCACCATGAATAAAACCCTTAATATGTCTACAAACATGCACCTGTCCCTTCGGAACCAACAAAACAAGAAGTAAAACCAATACAAGAACTCAAAAGGCCATGTAATATCACACCCTTATACATTAATCGAAATAGATTCATCTCTGGAAAATCATTCCAATAATTCCCCAATTACCAAAACATGGAAACCAAATCCTAGTACTCTGACTCCAATCATGGTATCCAAACCTTGTCACATTTTTCTAAGGATTAATTCCAAAATTAAACACATAAATTTCGATGAATACAAAAAATATTCAATTCTATCCACAACCCTTCAATTTCTATGTTATGTATGGGTTCCATGATGACACCTGCAACCAAATCACGTCACCCTCATAGGTTTATTATGTCAATAGGGAACCCACTCGGTCTCCTAGTTAAAAACATATATAAGGACCTCTCACCTATTCCTCATCCTTTTTTACAATCTCGGGTCACCACCCAATGCTTTGGGACAACATGTCCCATGACATCATCAATATGGTGGAAATTTCCCACTAGGTACACATGTCTTGCCACAAAGGATGAAAACAAACATGGTCCATATCCTACCTTTGTTGTCAGTGTCACTTTAGGATGGTCTACTAACCCAAATCCAATTCTGGTTTTCCTTTGATCAGTTCACATTGGTTTTGTCGCATGAAAACAAACAATATCACATGTATAGTTCCTATCTCAACAATCCCGAATGGACCGAAGTCTATAAGAAAATAATATAAGGTATCAATCCCCATAACATTGCCTAATGATTTAGTGGTCATGAATCGACACAATAGAGGTCCGGTGGCCTACCGATATTTATCAGTCTTATCCTTGTCCAGCAGTAGTCTAGGATACATTCTAGTACACAAGTATTGTTCATGACCCTTTGTGCTCATTCTTATTCAATGGATATTTTTTATTAAATTTAAAAACCCAATTAAAATTATATAAACACTTTAAAAAAGGGCCTAAAAAGGCACATCCTCACCCCACAATAGGTCTAGAGTCCACACATAGTCTCATGGTCTTGGCATCGATCATTAGTGGCTGATGTTTCATGTGAGCGGCCAGGGGTTGGTTGTGACCCATAGTGGGTACCATTTCATTGGGAATTTGAATTAAATTAAAATAATTGTTAAATTCAACTAAATAGGGGAAAAAGCCTCAATGGAATGCCTGAGATTCCACGTGCATCATAAAATACTATAAATTTCCATAGAGTAAGTACAAGATTCCACCAACCTCAAATGAAGCCTTTCTAATTTGATACTAAGGTCTGATAGTCACTCTCAAGTCCCGCCATGATAATATAGCCTCTTCTTTTCTAACCTAACCCACCACAAGGACATATGATCCATACTTACCCAAAGAAACCATAATTAACTAATTATAGAAATCAAAAATTAATTAATTAACAAAATCAAAACATGGAATACCGCCAATCAACCTACCATGAATTCCACCATGTTGAAACCATTGGTAACTGGGTCTACTCTACTCCCAACACATCAATAGATTTAGGTCTCACAAAATACCTAATTAATTCTACCAATTTAAAACCTGGTAAAATCAATTTAGGGGAAAACCCCTTCAAAAAATACAAACTAATCCATACCTTAAGGGATTGATGTGAAAATGCAGGTGGAAATACTCCTGGAATTCCCTCTTCCTAGTCAGTAAGAAATCTCTAAAGAAATCCAATAATTTCACCATTATCCGTTAAAATCAACATTTTCAACCTAGAACAGAAACTCCTAAAATTAGAATAATGGAAGGGAATCAACATTAAAGGAGGGTGTAGGAAGATACTACCCACATACACTATCAAAAAACACCCAATATCACCCCATAAATCACCTAATTACCACACATGAACATCCTAAGCTTGATGTTAATGCACACACTCCATCTAGTTTCGGATCAAAATTTCAATATGGTGTTTCCACAGATCTTGATAAAATATACTTTTCAGCTTTCTAGTGCTCAAATTCCACCATGATCATCCAATGAACTTTTCAATTATAATAAGGAACCTTCTCACGAAATGATCATCTTTCAACATCATATGGCAGTTTCCTCACCATACGACTTTCTATATACTGATGTATGATCAGAACACCAAGGAGGCCCCTCATCTAACTAGAAATACATTTAGGTATATAGGAATATAGCTACGACCTCTTAGTATACTCAAAATGATGTCAATATATTGGGAATGATCATGTAACGCCCCAATAAATTTAAATAGTAATTTATTTTAAATAAGTATTTATTTAATACTTATAATTAAAAAATTTCCATTAGACTGAAATAAATAAAATATTTTAATTATGATTTGTTTCCAAAAAATTACAATAATTAAGGGTAAAATATTTTTATATAAAAACAATTATTATTATTTTTAATATAATATATTTTATAAATATATAAAAATATATTTTGTTTTTATTTTATAAAATTTATAAATTATAAATATGTATAATTATTTTTTTTTACAGAAAACACTTTTATGTGTTTTAAAAATAAAAGATGATGTTAATTTTATTAAATGAATATATATATATATATATATATATATATATATATAATAAACATGTTTTGTTTAATATATAAGTTTATTTTAATATAAAATAAAAATGAATTTAAATATATATATATATATATATTTAAGCTACATGATTTGATTTTAAAAATTGATGATTTGAATATGTTAGAGAATGGGTTTTGACTTGAAAATTTTTTTTAGATAAGATAATAATGGATAATATAACAACATATAATTTTAATGATGAGGTTGACTAAAAAATATGTCATAATAAATAAAAGTAATAGGAAAACGTGGCATGAAAAAACTCTGAGACAGAAAACATAAAATAAGATAAAATGAATAGAGAATGAAATTAATATTTAAAAATATAAGGAAAAGTGACATGTTAGTATTATGGGATAATAATAGTATATTGAAACATGAAACACACAAAATGTTGAAAAACAATTTGATTGGTTAAAGAAATATGAGACACTAAAACCAAATGGAAAAAGAAGAATAAATATAAAAATAATAAAAACAACATGATTGAAAAAAAGGTACTCATGTTATTGTTTTGTTTAGGAATAGGTTTTTTTAGGTATTTTTTTGTTTAAAAAAACACTCAACTTCTCTTTGAATCTAAGGCACATAAGAGTTTTTATATAAATATGTGTAAAGAACACCTCCTTCATCCTTACCTTTTCCAGCAGCTTGCTCTCCATTCTCAAATCAGGTAAGGGATTTATGATTTTATTTTTGAATTTACTTTGTAAGATATTGAATTTATTTTATGTTACAAAATATGTTTATATATATATATGCGTGTATATAAAAATATATATACATATCTGTCATGTTTCTGTTATAAGAATTTTGATATAAAATTTTTGTTTTAAATTTAGGTATTAAAGGATTCTTTATAAAACCCTCATTCTTATGAATTTAAGGGTTTATTTTCTTTTAATAAAATTATTTTAATTTTACAATGATATATATATGTATGTATGTATGTATATATCTATATATATATATATATTTTCATATATAATTAACTATTTTAATAACATATAATATAGGGGTTTTATATTTTAAATTTCACATCTAAATCTATGGCTTGTAAAGTTTGATATTTATTTTGATCAAAATATGTTGATTACAAAGATATGAATATGTATATATTTATATATGTGTATATATATACACACATATGTATCTATGAAACTTTCTATTTTTCATAATTTATAAATTTTATATTTAAAATTTTATCTCTAAGATAATATGTTGTAAGATAAATCATTTATCAAAGGGTTTTATTGTATTTTCAAAAGATCATTTTATGTATAAGGAATAATGATATATATATATATATATTTATATATGTTTATCAATTTATTTATTAAAAAGCGTGAATATTTTATTTTCCAATCTATATAAAAAGTTATAATTTATTCTAATTTTATCAAATTATGGTTTATGTTTACATGTAACCTAGTTATAAAATTATAATAGTTATCATTATATGTGAAAATATTAAACAAGAAATTATTTTATGTTCACAATCTATCATTTCATGTGAGAAATTACATCTTTACCCCTGGCATGTCATGAATAATTAGTTATGTCCATAATCTAATTTATAAATGACATCCCATGAATTTTAGAGATCATGTGTTCATTTATTTCATTATCATTTTAATTTTTCATTTCAAATAAAGACGGTTATTTCAATCATGGGATTCTCCAAAAATTTATTTTATAAATTATCAGGAAAATGTTGATGACATGTTTTGAGAAATATTATTTTCTTTTAAATAAAATAATATTATGTATATATTTAGAAATGTTTTGGGTTTGGAATGAGAAAGTCAGGTCCATGGAAAATGTTTTCAATGATTGGAACTAGTAATTTATGTGATGTCCTAGGGAGTCATAAATCTTAATAGAAATTTGTTCCAAATGCGTTATGAATATCATCTTTATGTTATGGTTTTTATTATGGTTAGCCAAGTATCACGAAATACCAAACAGAAAATCATTATTTTTGAAGGATAATTCTCAATGATCTTTTAATTATAATTATTTTGAGATATGTTTGGTTTTATAAATAATTTATTCAGTATACAAAATTCTATAAAAAACTACTTTTATGTGTGTATTATTATCTCAAATAAATGTTTTTAAATAAATAAATTAATTGTTTTAAAACCCCTTACTGTGAATTTGAAATGATCACCCTACATATAAAATTCATTTTTATAGGTTTAGTGGAGTTTTCAGTGATATTGTTTCCTATGTGGAGGTAGTTCATTGAATATTATTTTTTTAATTAATTTAATTTTTGTAAGGTTTGGAGGAAATTTGATAGTTGTATCTAATTCTCTAAAACCTAGACTGGTAAAGGTCCTCTATTATGTAATATGTTGTTTTGTTATTCAGTTTTTTTATAAAAAAAATTACACAACATGTTTTAGCATTAGATTCAAGAAACTGGGGTTTGGGTATTTATAGATCATCTCTAAAATTGGAGTGCACTAATATGTCATCAATGATTACCATCACAAACAATCCGTTTATGATGTCAACAATTACCTAAGGGGTATTACAACTCATTTAAAGGTCTCGAGCCTCCCATCCCACAAGTATATTAGTAACATATGACTACTGTGATCCAAGAGAGAATAATTACCCAAGAATCAATAATGTCTCATGAATCTCTTCAATTAAGATATGAATGGGATTCTACTGTAGCACTAATTCCACCACAATACTTGAGTATCTCTACATAAACCCAAATAATTTCCAATGGATATGGAACTAATTCATCACACCTATCCAAAACCATCGGTCACACCATAATTGGTGTGCCTCAGCATGATTTCACCAAAAAAAGAGGTGATCACTCTAGAGACACCCATTCACATATCCCAAATGTAATCATGCATCTCCCACACATGCCTACCATCTTAGATAACTAGGATCCCCCAGATCACAAACTTTTCTCCAACCATTCATTGAACCCGACTCTAAAATCCATGTGGCATTCATCTTCAGAACTATGCTCACATTCCCATTCAAATAACAGATCCTACCTCCTATTCTATCATATTAAACACTCTAGATGATCCCATGGAACTCATATTCTAAAAATAAGAACAATAACTATGAAAAAACTACTCACGTGATTGACTAACTCATGGAGTTCTTATACTCCGGCTAGTGCTCATCATTTCTCAATGAAGAGTCAACCTCAAAGACACGTGTGTTGATCACCCAGTGCTACTCTAGTCAAAATTTTCCACCCATGATATGCCGAAACTGCTAAAGTATTCTCAATACAAAGGATAATAAATTATATTGTTATTGTCCTCAAAGCCACACTTTTATTCCCAAGGAAACATTATGTAAGTTTCCCATCACCAAAACCACAAACAATTACATGAATAGGTTTAAAACCCCAATCATATTAATCAACGAATCACTGAGGTATGAGTCAAATGTAAGGCTATGTTCATTTAGGTCTACCACCTATCCATACTAGTCAAGTCTCACGAAAGCCACTAGGTCTGACCACCTAGTCCAAATGTCAAACTCTCAAAAGGTCACCACTCAAAAGCATCAAATACGCACCCATATGAATGTCACATGACATCAACATGTCATGAAATTCATCTGTGAGTCTTAAAAAAAAATCCATAAAAATCCTAACAAACCTCCCCAAACTAGGGTACCTATATTCTCTGATAACCTATAGAATAGACTAGTCCCTGTAGGACTAGGGAAAACAATTGAACTCGAACAAGGATCACTCACAAGGGAACCAAATGTTAAGAACCAAGTTCCACATCAACCTATTAGGTTCACTGCAAATCCTATGCATGGGGAATGAATCAAAGTTCTCATAGTGAAGAACCTCACTATAGTTCCACATGACCCATAATCATAAGGAATGCATATAAGATCACACACTAGATGTATTATATGTCATTTGAATCGTATGTTCCTGATATGATGCATGATACTCATCTTTCCTCTATAGAACAAGATAAAAAATAAAATCACTAGACTCTTTTGAATGGTAAAACATACAGATACCCATCATAATTCATAAATCCTAACCACATGTGTGTTTCTCATGGAGAAAATTAGATACAACTATAACATTGAAAATCAAAATAGCATCCACATACCCTGGTGTCCTAGAATTATTATTATAAAAGTTTTTTGGAAGACAAAACCATGTTATCCATAATAGGATATATAACATTCGTAAATCTTCATTTTACCATATCGCAAAATGATAATACAAAAAAACTCCTCTAATACACCTTTGTAATGTCCCGCCCTCGCTCACTATATAACCAGTGTCCAGACTGGTTTTCCATATGAACTCAGACACACCTCCCCATATTCTAGAGGCTTCCAAATAGCAGTAGGGATTTAAGATGATATAGTGAGGATACTTTCCCCCCTATTTCAAATTTCACAATACTAACTAAATGACCAAACAACATCCATTGGAATGAAAAATCAAAGTACATGAAAATAAATAAACATCCAATAATAATATATAAAATGAAGTAAAGGAATAAATTTCCATGTTATATGTAGAAGAACCCCAACTAGGATAGACACAGACACATAACAAAATAGAATAAGAAAAGTGATTTGTGAGATCTCTAAGACTAAACTGATCCGGATATCTAATACCAACCAAGCTATCCTTCTCGTCCACACAATCTTGGGTCTCAGGCCAACCTGTGCCTACTACCAAGTGAACGTCTTCGTGATTACGCAGGTGCAGTGGTGGACCATGTAGTCTATTAATACATAAATCAATAGGTATCTACCATTGTAGTCTTGTACTAACCATCATATGAAGTTATATGTGAAAGTTACATCCTCAACTAAAATAAAGGGAAGCCCTAAATAAACAAAAATACTGTTGATCCTCAGGTCTTCCACCCTGGTCCAACATACCTACTTCAACACCCTATTAGAAATCTCTCTCAAAGGATTGATTATACTACCTGAAGATGAATTGCTCAATCAGTGGAAAACTCTTCTACCAAGGGTGAATCACAAAAAAGTGATCATGAAACAATTTTCCTTTCCCTCATGCCAACATGAATCTTACCTTCAGGCATCCAGGGTATCACCCTCAGGAATAAAATGACCGTGCATCAAGACCTAGGGAATTAAAAATACTCATACACTCTACCCTTTTGAATCATGTACCTATGATATTATCCCTAAGGTGGTTTAAAACATGCTCTTAGGCCTTGGGAATCAAATAATTAGACGTCTAGCCATCAGGCAGTTTGTACCATACCTTTAGTACTATAGTGGTGTGTCACCAGGAATCTAGCCCTCAATCAGTTTGTAACCGTACACATGTCCCTCAAGAACCTATATAACAAGAATTCATAGTAATACATGGACTAAACATTTTATGTAATATCACACCCTCAACCATTTTTTAGAATAGATTCATCTCTGGAAAGAAATTATAACAACCCTCTCCCCAAGGATAGTTTGGAAATGGGGCACCCACTAGGTATCCATGGTCCCAAAATAGAAAAGGACCTCTCACATTATCCAAAGTCTCAGTTATAGTCTTAGTTCAACACTCAATACATTGGGAAAACATGTCCCACATAATCATCTACTAGGTGGCATGGCCTCACCACCTACATAGGTCTTTCCAAATAAGAAAAAAATAAAGGATATACCATATCCCACCTAAGTAGTAAGTTTTACTCTGGGTTAGTCTTCTCACCCAAAACCAGTTCTATTCAGAGTACTTTCAATTTATCTATGCCTAGACACATCATATAGAACAATAAGACATGATGAGTCCCAATCAAAATGTTCCTGAATAGACCAAAGTCCATAAGGGAGTCCTCTAAGGTCTCAATCCCCATCATGTTGGATAAAGATATAGTGGTATTGCCTTACCTCACTAGAGGTATGGATGCCTAACAATATTTCTCTATCTTGGCCATTGCCCTTGGTGGATTAGGCTATAGGATATTACAAAAGGGTTATTCATGACCCATGGATATGATTACTTGTTAACTTATTTTTTATTAAATTTAAACACACTATTTATATTAAATAAACCACTTAACAAAAAGGGGTTGAAAAGGCCAAAAATTACCCCTAAAGTGGTAGGAGGCCACCCATAGTATCAAGGTCTCAGAATCAACCATCGTTGGATGATGTGTGGTGTGAAAACTAGAGGGTTGTTTATGACCCCTATTTGTTACCATTCCATAAGGAATTTGAATTAAAAAACAGTTATTCAATTAAATTAAATAGAGAAAACACCCTAAATAGCTTTATCGAGAATCCATGTGCGTCATAAATTAAAGGAAATATCTATATGGAAAGTACCTAATATTGACTACCTCAAATGAACCCATTCCACGTTGAAGCCAAGTGCCAGCAGCAGCTGTTTAAAACTATTATGCTCATCTATCCTCATATTTTTTCAACTAGACCCTCCATAAGGCCCATGATCCCAACTCACTCCAAGAAGACATAATTAATTAACCATAAAAACATATAATTAATTAATTAAATAAATAAAATTGGGAATATCATTATTCAAATCAAAGGGCATTCCAAAACTCCAAGACCATCGATAACAGGGTTTGTCCTACTCTTGACACATCACTAGATTTAGGATGTATACAATCCCTAATTAATTCCACTCATTCAACAACCTAAAATAATAAATTTAGGGTAAAACCCTTCAAAAAATCAAAATTGAGTCATACCTCATATGATTTATGTGTTAACACAGGTGAAAACACTCTCAGTATCCCCTCCTCCTAAGCTGGAAGGAATATCTAAATAAATATGGCGATTTCACCATTCTTTGATGAAATCATTTTTTTGACCTAGAACTGAAACTCCCAAAATAAAAATGGCATAAGGTGGAAATTTTAGAATAAGTATAGAGGAAGCTCACACCCACCGACACCATCGAATAGAACCCAATATCACCATGATCAGTGAAGAATAGAGGAAGGGAACAGTCAGTCGAGACACTCCGGTGTATGTCCTTGATTTCTTGAAGAAAGAAGGGGCCCAACCCTTGTTTTACATTTTAAAAAACCATCCCAACATGATTCATGATTTTAACTAGATTCACATCCTGAATTACTCAGGGTCTTCATCTCCCCTTTCGCATCTTAAATTTCCCCAGGCCCAACCCAATGAAAACCATCCACATAATGAATGGATTCACCACATGAATGTCTTAATGGGGCTGTTTTCAGAAGTCCGACACACCCATTCCTCCTCCCATGTTCTCCTAAACACCCATGAATTCCAATAGAGATTATAAAAGGTTTGAAAACACCATGTTTAGATGCTAAAACACTCATAAACGTTTCCCAATTCATGGATTTAAAAATGATCTATCCACTAGTGGAGAAAAAAAATTCAAATTTATGTTTAAGAATTTAACCAGTTTGGATGCCAGTTCTTACAATATCACCACCATAAAACTCTTAATCCATGATAATTATTTAACATAATTTACCAAATAAACCCATGATCTATGTGTTTCAAAAACATTCTGAATTTTTTTTGTTCTACTCTAGAACACCAATAGAGCTTATGCTGTACAACTCAAAACATGAGGCACATTATCCCCAAACACTTGATCCACCTCTCGTAGACATTACCAACACTCATCTATTTTCGAAACAGTACTGTATAAATATAAATTTCATAAAAATAATCATAGTGATCCCTACCATAGAAAATGACTTATCACGAATTCTTCCATCCAATATTATTCTCCACCATCGAGGTCATATACCAAAACACAACCCTCATGATACAATGACTTGATTGACATGGTTTCCATCCCACTATGCCTAAAATCAGATAAAACTCCTTCCATAGTTAGTAGTATCTCATTCCACCAATTCCAAGACAAATAGATTAGAATTAATTTCCCATGTACACGGCCCACATATGTCGAACTCTCCTTGGAAGGTTCTAGATAAACCTATTAATACTCCCATCATACTCTAAAAGACATTCTAGATCCATGTCATGAATTTCTTGAGATTTCTTAGGAATTTTGACCACAAATATCACGTTCCATCACTTTATTCACACATTTCAACCCATGAAATATGTCTTGAAATATTTCTTCATATGTTTTACCTCCTAAAACATGTCATTAAGAAGAGATTCTCCCAATAAATAAAGCAACAAAAATGGTTCACCACATGAACCAAGCCATGAATCATGGAACACCCCATGAAACATGTCAGGAATAGTGGATTAACCCATGAACCATGTCATTAAATTGGGGTCACCGAATGAATCAACTACTAACCACATCATAACACCATGAGCTCGATGTCAATGCACCAACTCCATCCAGTGCCTTGTTTGAATTTAAATCTGGTGTTTCTATGGAACTAGATAATATAGAATATACAACTTTCTATTTCTCAAATTCCACCACAACCGTGAAACTATTGATTCAAAAATTTCAAGGAATCTTCTCTGAAAAGAATCATCTTCTAATAGCATATAGTGGTTTTCATTAGATAATAACATTCCCTACAACGCTCCACAAGTGAAACAAAAATGAAACCCTTCATCCCACAAGAAATACATTTTGGTATTTAGGAGTGTATCCAATGACCTCTTAGCATACATTGGAAGATGTAAAGATATTGTGCATGATGATCTCTAAACTTGGATTACACTAAGATTCCATCAACTATTACCATAAAAATCCATCTATTTTTAATGTCAAATATTACTTTAGGGACATTTAAACTCATTCAAAGGTCCCATGACTCCCTTACCACAAGAATCTCACTAAAATCTAGTTACCATGATCTACGAGGGACACATTATCCAAGAATTAGTAATTCATCGGGACTTTCGGCCAATTAGCCATGAATGATATTCTTTTGTACACAACCACTCCCACACTTATCAAGTTTATCTACTCCAAACCAAACAATTTCAAATGGATTCACAATTGATATGTTATACCAATCCAAAACCATAAGTCCCACCACAATTGGTGTGTGCACCTTGATTTCAATGAAAACAACAGGTGCTTCCTCCTAAGCCACCCATTCACATATCCCAAATGGTATCACACATATCCAGAATGTTCCTACCATATTATCTCACTAGGGTACCCTAAGTATAGAGACCCTAGACTTTTACACATATCATTACATGATTTTAAGCACAATTAAACATCAAATTATAAGCCAAGGACCGTAATGTCTAGTGCCTTGGAAGACTAGGTATATAAAAATGAAAACGTGGAACTAAATAAAACATTTCTTTATTTATCATCCACTATGATCTCATAACTTACAATGATCCATTATATAAGAATATGATAACCTAGGGATAACATGAACCAAGGGATGAGTTAAAATCCTAGTAAGGGAATAAACCTAAGGATAAAGCTTAGCACATGGATTCAAAGTCATAATATAATGATATAAAAAGGAATAAAATAAGATAAAACATAAGAAATAAAAACATATAGAAAATGGGATATTATAATCATGGAATCATAGAAATGTGGAAGAAATATAAAACATGACTTTTACATGAATCAAGTCTCGTTGCACAAAGAGGAACGCAAGTCAAAGTTCATTGCACATAGAGGAGCACAAGTCAAGGCTACTACCAAGACCTTTGCACATAACATCTCATGAGACTAAACATTACCCAATGTATTGGATCACTATCTGGGAACACCTATCCTAACATGTTCATGAATATTATTTCCACATTAATAATCATAAATAAGTAATCAAATAAAAATATAGGGGTTTCCCATGGAAATAAATGGGTATCTTAATCATGTCAAAAGCATAAGAAATGGGAATATTGTAAAAGTGTAAATAAAATAAATGAATTAAATCATACATGGAAATTAATAAAGAAATATATTCATATATCATGATCAGTTATGTCAAACTGAAGTGAAAATAGTGTTTAAAAAACATTACGAGTAAAACATTTTAGTACGGTTCAAGGTGAAAATTTCAAGAATCATTAAAATATAAAATGAATAATTGATTGTATAAAACCAATATTGAACCAAGGTAGTTTTTCATGATAAAATGAGTTATTTTAAAAAATAATAATGGTGGCCTAAAAGATAATATGGATCACACTTGATAATGGGTAAGAATTCGAGAAGATCCCTTTAAATTGGGCTTGCTTATTGGGAAGAATTAAATAGGGAACCTTTTAAAAACATGTATATCCTTGAAAAGAAGGATGAAAAGATATTGATAAAAGTGTTTGGAACATATCCAAAACATTTAGGGTATGTACATAAAAATAAAAGAGAATTTAATTTGTGTAAAAATAGAGAAATAATAACCAAAAGGAATAATGGAGGTCCAGGTAGAATCCCTTACATTATGTTTGAAATGATTATTCACTTGATCTTAATGTAATTAATAATAAAATTAGATTAATTAATTAATAATTAAAGAACCATTTATACATTAACTTGATTTATTTTAACTGTATTAATTTCATTTATATACTTTTTAATTGGTTAAGAGATTCAATTTCATCATTTGAGAGCGTTGATTTCCTTAGTTTTCATGATCGGCTAACTTGTATAAGTATTAGGAAAACCATTTTGGATTAGGATAGTTGTCCAGAAATGAACTTATGTGTTATTAATTAACTTATATAATATTAAAATACCATTTATTCTATAATAGAGGATGATTCAGTAGGTAAATCATTAATGATAATTGTTTTGATCTTTTTAGCATTTTTTGATCACAATGAACTCTTTTTGGTTTATAAATTAATATCATGTGTAAAAAATGATTACAATACATTAAATAAGATATAATAAAAATATTATAATCTGGTTCAACCATAAAAATTGTTTCAAGGCCATCATTTTCTATGAAATTTAAAGATAAAATCACATCATCCACCAAGGTGGTAAATCAATACCTCACAAGTGATATTTTCATTCTTAAAGTAAAAGAGAGAGAAGAAGAAGGGATTGATGAAGAATTATTACATAAAAAAATTGTAGTATAACTAAGTTAAAGGAGTTATCATTCCATTTTTATGAGGGGAGATGAGGAGAGAAAAATAAAATTAAGGAACTTGTAAATAAATTGATAGAAAACAGAAGAGGGTTTTACCTCTAGTTTCATTATTCTTGAGAACCTCCTTAGGGGATTGATTTTGGTCTTTTTTTAAGAAAAAAAATCCTGGATTTGGGAGAGAGTTTTGGAAAGATTATTGGTCAGAATTTTTACAAGGGTCAAGGTTTTATAGGTTTTAGGGGAAGAGGTGGTGAGCGGTGGTATTTATAGCGGTAGAGAGAGGTGTTTTCTCATTATTTAATTCATTAGTTTATTATTTTTCTCAAGACAAGAAATAATATTGATTCTTGAGACTAAATATATTAATTAGATCATTTGAGTTTTAACCAAATTTTATTACATCATCCATGACTCAATGAATATTGTATTTATCTTTTACGGTATATATACCCTAAATTATCGTATTTTACTATTCACAAAAAATTCAGGTATTTCAGAAAAATCCCAAAAAATCACTCAATCCATTTTTAGACATGTAAAATTAAAAAATGAACTCTATTTTTTGAAAACAAGTTTCTAATCATAATAAATTTAATTTTTAACTAAAATAATAATTTACTTGACAAATACAGATTTTAAAATTATAACTGATTTTATAATACTTTGAAAACTAACAATGGACTCATAAAATTATCTTATAATAATAAGACATCAAAATATTAATTTATGAATAAATTTTATAAAAATAAATTTTCTTTTAAATTATTAAATTAGGTATAAAATTGTAATTAAATATTTATGACTTATAAAAATACCAACACTTAATTAATAATTTTTAAAATATTTAGTAAATTATACTATGATATAATTATATCATATTTTTTACTTATAAGATGGATAAATTTTATTTATAATTTTATTGGTGTGGTTAATATTCAATTGTATAGTTTATTATTGATAATTTCGATTTTACTATTTGAAAGGTCAAGTTACTATTTCATCGGTATGGGTTCCATAACTTCTAGAAACACTTTTTATTTCATCCATTAATAATTTATAAATCTTTTATTTTGTTCTCTTATCTGTTTATACTATATTACATAATTATAAAAAGGTAATTTTTATAGATAAAACTTTGGGTCATTACATTCTTCCCCCCTTATGAAATTTCTCCCTCGAAATTTTGTTTTACATTTTAAGTTGAAAACAGGCATAGGTAATTATTATTCATTACTTTATACAGTTCTCATGTTTCCTCTTCATACTTATGGTTATGATATAGTACTTTGAAAAGCTTGGTATTCTTGTTTTATATAAATTTATCTCTATGATCCATGATCTTCACTAGTTGCTTCTCGTAAGAAAGAACATTCTCCAACTATACAACCTCTGAAGTCAATATATGTGAAGGATATGGTATGTATATCCTTAAGAGGGATACATGGAATACATCATATACTTGAGACATGGTTGGTGGAAGAGCTAGTACATAGGCCGAAGCTCTGAGATGATCAAGGATCTCTAAGGGGCCGACATACCTGGGAGTTAGCTTTCCTTTCTTCCCAAATCTCTCGACCTTATTCTATGGAGATATTCACAGGAATACCATGTCTCTGACCTTAAACTCAAGTTCTCATCGATGATTTTCTGAAAAGATATTTTGTCAATTTTGGGCCACCTTGATTTTCTTCATAATGGTTTCACCTTCTCTTCCATTTATTCGACCATTTTAGGTCCTAGATTTTTACGTTCACTGACTTCATCCCAAAATGTCGGTGTTCTACACCTTTTCCCATAAGGGGCATCATATAGAGCTATTTGGATACTCGAGCGAAAACTATTTTTATAGGAGAATTCAACTAGTGGAAGATGTTGATCCCATACTCCTTTTAAGTCCATAGAAAATTATCTCAACATGTCTTCTAGTGTTTAAAGTGTCCGCTCAGGTTGGCCCTCAGTTTAAGGATGATAGGTTGTACTGATGTTTAGGTCAACACTTAAAACATGTTGGAGACTTTTCCAGAACTCAAAGATGAATCTTGGATCTCATTCAGATACAAAAAATAGTGGTACTCCATGAAGCCTTACCACTTATTTGATTTATATATGTGAAATTTGATCAAGTGAGAAGGCCTATCAAATTGTGATAAAGTGAGTTGTCTTTATAAAATGATCCATAACAACCCATATAGCATTGCTTCCTATGGATGTATTTGGATGTCCAGTGACTAATTACATGGTGTTATTTTACTTTTTCCATTTTTATAGGTAGTGTATGCATCATCCCTACAGAATTTTGTCTTTCAGTCTTCCCTAGCTAACATACCAAGCACTTTGATGTATATTCAGTGATATCCTTTTTCATATTATCCCACAAAAAGTTCTCCTAGAGATCTCAATACAACTTTGTGGTCCCTGGGTGAATAGAGAATTTTGAGCTATGTGTGTCATTTAGAAGCTCTTTATTTAACACTAGACTAGATGTTACACACAGTTGTTACCCAATTCTTATGACTACATCCTCACTAATCATGAACATAGAGGATTTCCCATTCTTGGTAACTTGTACCTTTTTCTAAATTCCCTAATCATTCCATTGAGCATCCTTTATTTTCTCTATAATTAATGGATGAGAAATCATTTGATAAAGGATTTATTATGTTCCTTCCATAATGATTCCCAAGTCCATCCATTGAAAATATAAGAAGATTGGATCCCTCTCAATTATCATCATTGATAAAGATGCGGGACCCTTTCTAATTAGTGCTTCTGCCACCACGTCTGCTTTACTAGGATGGTAGTGAATTGAGTAGTCATAATCCTTGATGAGATCTAACCATCTTCATAGGTGTATATTAAGCACCTTATATCTGAATATATATTAGAGACTTTTGTGATCATTATATATCTCACACTTCTCCACATAGAGATAATGTCGCCGGATTTTCAAAGCCAAGATCATAGCTGCCAACACCAGATCATGCGTAGGAAAATTTTTCTCATGAATTTTCAATTGCCCTGAGGAATATTCTAACACTTTATCATTTTATATCAGTATACATCCTAATAATTTCATTGAAGAATCATTGTACACCACAAAGAGTTCTGTAGTTTTTGAGAGTGTGAGTATTGGCGCAGTGATAAGCCTCTTTTTATGCTCTTTAAAGATTTCCTGACATTCTTGAGTCTAGAAAAACTCCACCCAAATCTATGTAAGATTGGTTATTGGGTTTGAAAATCATGATAAGATCTTCACAAATCATTGATAATACCCAGCTAGTCCAACGAAACTACGGATCTCTCTTACAGATGTTTGTCTAGTCCACTCTTCGATTTCCTTGGTCTTGGAAGGGTCCAAAGATATTCTGTTACTTGTGATAACATGCCCCATGAATGATACTTTATCCATCCAGAACTCACATTTACTGTACTTTGCATAAATTTTATCCCTTCAAAAAGTCTTGACCATGGTATTCAAATTCTCCTTGTTTTCCTCCTTGGTCTTGGAGTATATTAGCATATCATTGATAAGGACTACCACAAACTTGTCTAGGAAATCCCTAAAGACTCAATTCATTAAATCCCAAAAAATTGATAGATAATTAGTGATTAAAAGGTAATCACTAATAATTCATAGTGTATATACCTAGTTAAAAAGGTAGTGTTGGGAATATATTCCTTCCTTAAATTTAATTAGCGATATCCTGACCAAAGGTTCAACTTAGAGAAATAACTAGACCCATGTAGCTGATAAAACACGTCATCTATCCAAGGAAGAGGATAATTGTTCTTTATAATGATTTTATCGAGCTCACGATAATGAATTCATAGTAACATTGATATATAATTTTTATTAACAAAGAGGAATAGTTCACCCCATAGTGAGGCACTCGGTCATAAAAAACCTTTTCCTGATTATCCTATAACTGCTTCCTCAGTTCTTCCAACTCATATGTGGACATTTTATAAGGTGTATTTGATATAGGTAGAGATCTAGGAATACCTTCGATTAAGTACTCACCCTGTCGGTTAGGATAAAGACTAAGAAACACTTAGGGGATTACATTAGTGTAATTTCTCATGATCAACATGTCTTTAATCATGATTCTCTCTTTTTTCCCAATCATTTGAGAAAGATAGGATTTCTCATAATGAAACAATATACACACTTGAGATGATGATTTTGAAGAAAATTCATCCTCATTCTTACAATTGTATAGAATTGGAGGATTGTTTGGTATGTGAAGAGTGATCTCCCTTTCATAAAAGTTGATATTGGATTTGTATAAAGATAGAAAATCCATGCCCAATATAGAATCAAACTCCACCAAATAGAGTATGAAAAGACTTTCTGGGAGGTTCAATACAAAAACATTAACCGGTGATGATTTATGTACTTTCGATGAAATAATTGCCCCATTTACTATTATCATAGATAACTGAACCCCCAAATTTTAAGGTGGTTTTTGAATAGTTCCAATAAACTTGCAACATATAAAAAAATGCGTAGAACCATAATAAAATTGTATGTTCTATATTCTTGAATGAATAACTAGCATACTTTCACCATATCATTTTTTTGCTCCACATTAGTAGTAGTGATATCATAATACCTTCCTTGTTTCCTTGGAGGTTATTGTATACTACCTTCGAAAATCCTGGTATTAGGGAATTGGTTTGAAAAATTCACATGTTCCTTGTAGTTGAAACATTGCACTACTAGCTAAGAATTGATATGAACCTTCATTTATTATTCTATGTTAGTATGATTCTTCATATCCCTTCAGTAGTTCTTAGTAAGATGCCACATTCTTCCACATTTTAAGCATTTATTGGTTCTATTTAGACATTTCCTATGATGATTCTTCCAAAATATTTGACATGTGGGAAATTCAGACTTCTTTCCATCATGGGATTTATTTTCAGATCCAACCATATTAGACTATATTTTTTTCTTCCTGTCACCAGGACCATGAAACCATTAAGATTCTCTAATCTCCATTTCAACCTTAAGGGGACAACGAATAATCTCTTCATAACTGTTAATGTCTCAAATCACCAATGCTTTTCGTAGACTCATATTTAGTCCACTAATGAAGTTATCTACCTTAATTTTTGTGTTCATGAAAAATTTGGAGTCTTATCTAGAAATCCTTGTAAAGTTAGATTTTTGTTCCCCAATAGACTCATATTACATTTGCTTAAGTTTGAGGAACACTTTTTATATTTTGAGATGAAGGTTTTGAGGAAAATATTCATTGAAAAACATTTTCTTGAATTTATCCAAATTGATGGAATCAATTTCATCCTTGGACTTCATATTTTTGATCATTTTCCACCACCGATTAGCTTCCCCATTAAAATGATAGACCGCCAGCATAAATTTCTCCTTTTCTATGCACTAGAGGACAAATAATATATTTTGAATGGAGTTCATCCCCTGTTATGTGAGGTGGGGATCAAAAGATCCACTAAACATGGGAGGCATTTCCTGCATGAATTATTTGATGCCAACTTTATCTCTCTTATGAGGAGTGTGTTCCACACGATTCAATTTATTATTCATAACATGATCTAGTTTAGCAAGTACTGTCATGAAGCTTTAATCACCTGTTCCCATCATGTTTAGGAATTTCATGAGGGAAATCATCACATTACCTATCACATTAATTGTTGGCACACGTTCTTCTATTTAC
Source organism: Viscum album (assembly GCA_963277665.1). Taxonomy (NCBI): domain Eukaryota; kingdom Viridiplantae; phylum Streptophyta; class Magnoliopsida; order Santalales; family Viscaceae; genus Viscum; species Viscum album. The sequence goes on along the minus strand of OY728159.1, from coordinate 591,868,041 downwards.
CTCTATTAGCTTAGAAAAATTAAGTGTGATTAGGGGGGATAATAAAAGGGAACATTTAACATAAAGGGATTGACATATAGAGAAAAAGTACATACTAACTTGTGACTTCCTAGGTTATAATCTAGGTTATCCAGGATCTATTTCATAACGTATATTCTTATGAGAATTTTCATTATTCCCTTAATAATGGTTTTCAATGAGATTTTGAATTTACCAAAGAATATCCCATAGGAGTGTCAAATTAGATGTATAGTAAGGTCCATTGTCGGGTAATAGGTTACCTTGAGTCTGGCCCGAAACACCTCTTCAGAGTTTCCATTCCTAGGTACATATGTTCCAGAACCATTTCCATTTTTAGTATCCAGATATGGATTTATTTTTTTGATAAACCACTTACTCTATACATACCAAAATTTAGGGATGTTTTCTCATACTTATTCTTATCCCTAGGGTTTTTAATAAAGTGCTATATTATTATTCTCTAGAAATAACTAAACTTTTTCTCTGATACCAACTATAAAAACCATAGTCTTTTACACATATCATTACATGATTTTAAGAATAATTAAACATCAAATTACAAGCCAAGGATCATTAAGTATAGTGTCTTAGAAGACTAGGTACATAAAACTGAAAACATAGAACTAAATAAAACATTTCTATATTTATCATCCATTATAAGCACTTAAATCCCTTTGAGAACTTATATCAACATAGGATAACATGGGGATAACATGAAAAGAGGAATGAGCTAAAATCCTAGTACGGTAATAAACATAAGGATAAATCTTAGCACATGGGTTAGAAGGCATAACATAATGATATAAAAAGGAATGAAACATGATCAAACATAAGGAATCATAAAATATAGAAAATGGGATCATATAATCATGGAATCATAGTATTGTGGAAGAAACATAAATCATGACTTTAGCACAATTCAAGGCTCATTTCACATAGAGGAGCATGAGTCAAAGGTCGTTGCACATAGAGGAGCATGAGTCAAGGATACCACCAAGACTATTGCATATAACATCTCATGAGACTAATATTTACCCAATGCATTGGAAAACTATCTGAGCACACATATCATAACATATTCATGAATATTATTTCCACATTAATAATCATACATAATTAATCAAACCTAAACATAAGGGTTTCCCATGAAAAGAATTGGGTATCATAATCATGTAAAAAACATAATAAATGGGCGTCTAATAAAAGTATCAATGAAATAAAAAAATTAAATCATACATGGACATTAATAAAGGAATATAGTCCTGTATCATGATAATTGATGTCAAAAATAAGTGAAAAGAGTGTTTAATAGCTTTACAAATAAAACATTTTAGTACGGTTTAAGGGAAAACTTACAAGATTATTTAAATTGGAAAAGGAATAATTATGTTTATAAAATAATTATTTAACAAAGGTAGTTTTTCAATATAAAACGAGTGATTTCATAAAAATAATGATGTCTTAAAAAAGACTATGGAGCATACCTGAAATGGGAAAAAATTCTGGGAGTTCCCTTAAATCGGGCTTGCTTATCGGGAAGAATTGAATAGGGAACCTTATAAAAACATGTATATCCCCAAAAATATGGATGAACAGATATTGATACAAGATTTTGGAACATATAAAAACATTTATAATATGTAAATAAAAATAAAATAGATTTTTTTGGGTAAAAAGAGTGAAATTATAACCCTAAGGAATAATGGAGTTTGGGTATAATCCCTTACTTTATGTCCAAACCAATTTTTAAATTGATATTAATTTTTTTAATAATAAAATTAGATTCATTAGTTAACAATTCCATAACAATTTATAGATTTATTTTATTTATTATAACTTTATTAAGTTCATTTATGTAATTTTTGATGGGTCAAGAGATTCAATTTCATCGTTTGGGAGCGTTGATTTCTTTAGATTTCATGATCGGTTTACTTGTATAAGTGTATGGAAATTAATCTAAAATGAAGATAGTTGTCAAAAAAAAATGAAATTCTATGATATTAATGAAGTTATATAATACTAAAATATCTTTTTTTTTAATTTTAGGATGATTTAGTAGGTAAATCCTTAATGATAACCATTTCGATTAATTTAGCATTTTTTATCACAATAAACTCATTTTGTTTTATAAATTAATATTAAGCGTAAAAAATAATTTCAAAAATTTAAATAAGATATAATACATAAATTATAATATGGTAAAAAAATAAAAATGGTTTCATTACCAGCCTGGAATACATAATTTAAAGATGAAATCACATCATCCATGAAGGTTGTAAATAGGCACCACACGGATGATATTTTCATTCTTAAAGTATAACAGTTAGAAGAAGAAGATACTGATGAATAATTATTAGATACAAATATAAAAATTATATTATATTTAATTTAATAGAGTTATCATACCATTTTTGTTAGGGTAGGTGAGGAGATTAAAAGAAAAGAAAAAAACATGAAAAGAAATTGAATGAAAATAGAAGAGGGTTTTACCTCTAGATTCCTTCTTCTTAAGAACCCCCTTAGGGAATCTGTTTGGGTAATTTTAAGACCAAAATCTTCTGGAAGTGGGGTATAGGTTCGGGAAGTGTATTAGTTAGAATTTGGAAAAAGTTCAGGCCATGATAGGTGTTAGGAGAAGAGGTTGTGAGGGGTGGTATTTATAATAGAAGAGAGGAGTGTTTTCTCATTATTTAATTCATTAGTTTTTTATTTTTCTTACGATAAGAAATATTGTTGATTTTAGATACTAAATAATTTAATTAGATCATGTGAGTTATAACCAATTGTTATTACATCATCCATGAATCAATGAATAATGTATTTATCATATAATGTACATATATCATAAATTATCATATTTTATTATTCACTAAAAATTCATGTATTTCAGAAAAATCACAAAAATCCACACTAAACAATTTTCAATGTGTAGAATGAATAAATTAACACCGTTTTATGGAAATATTTTTCTAAATATATTAAATTTAATTTTAAATAAAAATCATATTTTACATGAAAATATTTTAAAATTATAACTGATTTTATATTACTTTGAAAAATTAACTAAGGTCACATAAAATTATCTTATAATCATAATACATAAAAATATTAATTTATTAATAGAATTATTAAAATAAAATTTCTTTTAAATTATTAAATTAGTCATAAAATTGTAATTAAATATTTATGACTTACAAAAATACCAACTCTTAATTTATAATTTTTAAAATATTTAGTTCTTTATAATATGATATAATTATATCATATTGTCACCTATAAGATGGGTAAATTTTATTATTACTTTAATTTGTGAGGTTACTATTAAATTTTCAAGTTTACTTTTCATAAGGTTCGTGTTTGTTAATTCCAAAGGTCAAGTAACTTTTTCATTGGTATAGGTTCCTCAAATTCTAGAAATGACTCTTATCTTATTCATTAATCATTTATAAATATTGTTTTGTGTTCTCTTGTGTGTTTATACCATATGACATAATTTTAAGGGAAATTATATAGATAAAACTTTGGGTAGTTACACCAGGTCACACACTTTCTTGCAACCATTCAAAAAATCCAACTTAAAAAAGATATGAGTCATTCATCTAAAAATGAGGCTTACACCCCATTCAAATAGTTGAAACTACCTCATGTAATGTCAACTATGACTCTAGAAGATCCTTTGGAACTACAATTCTAAAAATAGGGATTGTACCCTTTCCATGACTACTCACAAAATTAGTTACCTCATGGCGTCATTCTAGAAATGCTAATGCTCATCCTTTTTCAACGACGTGTCTACCTTATCCACATGAATGGACATAACCTAGTTCCTCTTCATTCAGAAGTGTCCACCCATGATATTACTACACTAATAAAGAGTTCTCAATACAAAGGAACAGATGTTACCATGGTACTATCCACCAGGATACACTTTGATTCCCAATGCAATATTACGCATGGTTCCCCTTTCTAAAAAAAGAACTATCATGAATAATCCATTAGACCTGATCAAAATGATCATTGAATCACCAAGTTATAAGTTGAAACTATGATTAAGGGCCTCTAGGTGTCCCACATATCCCTATGGGTCAAGTTTCTTGAAAGCCACTTGGTCTGAAAACCTATTCCATGGGTCAACCTATTAGAAGATCACAACTCATGGGAACCAAACACGCACCCATACCAATGTTACAAGATGTCATCATGTGGGGATATTCATCTCTAGGTCTCAAAAATGAAAGGAATCAAAAGATAATCCTCCCACCAAAAACTAGGTCACCTTTCCTCTATGAGAACTTATGGAAAGGACTACCCCTTAGAGGACAATGCCATAGAACTGAACCCAAATAAGGTCCACTAACAAGGGAACAAAATATTAATAACCAAGTTCTACAACAACGCACCAGGGAAACTGCAACTATTGTCCATGAGTACTGGGTCATTACCCTCACCATTAAGAACCTCACCATTGATCCACACAACATTTCATCAGAAGGAATACATATAAGTTCACACACTTGAAGTCTTATATATGTCATGTGAATCCTACTTGTTTGGTATGATGCATGGGACACCTCTTGACTCTATAGACCAAGAGTAAAAATCAAATAATTGTCCTCTTATTAATAGGCCAAGATCTGGATACCCACCATAAATAGAACATCCAAATAACATGTTTTTTCTCAAGGATAAAAGTAGATAAAACTATAAAAATTAAAATCATAACATCATCCCCATGCCATGGTTTCCGGGACTTCTTATTGCAATAGGTGTTCATGAAACACTGGCCTGACATTCATCACACAATTTGAAACATTTATAAATACCCAGTCAACCAGATCCTAAAATCAATAGAAAAAATAAAATAAATCCTCCTATGATACCACTTTGTAATGTCCCACCCAAAATAACTATATAAATAGTGGTCAAACCAGTTAACCACATGACCTCAGGTGAGCCTCCCTATATTCCGGAGGTTTCCAACTAGAAGCAGGAATGTAAGATGGTATAGTGGGGAGACTATACCCACTATGTTAGAGTACTCAATAAAATCTAAATAACTAAATATAATTTATGGGAGTGAAAAACTAGAGTATGTGAAAATAAAACAACATCCATAAATAATACATGAAATGCAGTAGGGGACTGAATAAACATGATGTACACACAAGAACTCCCACTGGTCCAGATACAGACACATAAAAAAGTAAAAGAAAATAAAAAAGGTATCTCCTTAATCTCCTAGACTAAACTCATACAGTTTTCTGATTCCAACCGAGCTATCCTACTCGACCGCACTATCTCGAGTCTAAACCCAACTTGTGCCTATAACCATGTGAATGTATACTCGAGTACCTAAGTGTAGTGGAAAACTGAGAAGGTTTTAAGTACATAACTTTGTGGGAAACAACCATTGGGGTCCCATAATAACTGGCACATACAATGATATGTGCAAGTGACATTCTCAACTAAAATAAAGGGAAACAGTAAATAAATAAAATATTTTTGATCCTTAGGGATGCCACCCTAATCGACCATACCTAATTCGACACCCTGCCATATATCTCTGTCAAAGTATAGATCCTCCTTAATTACAATAAATTACTCAGTTAGTGTAATATTATCCTACTGATGATGAATTTCACAAAACATATCATGAAATAATCATCCCTGACCTTAGGATGACATGATTATTTCCTTCAAGATTATAGAGTCTCACCCTTAGGCATCCAAAGTCTCTCCCTCAAGAATCTAGTGATTATAATTCTAGCCCTTTTTGAATTTATAATATTCATAAAATACAACCTCATGCATAAATTACTTATTTTTCTATACCTTAAGTGGTATGATACATGATCCTAACCCTCAAGAATCATGTAACCACATGTATAGGCCTCAGACAGTTTGTACCATGAATCTAGCACTCAGGAGGTACACTATCATGCATCTATACATTTGGTGGTTTAAAACCATGTACATGACCCTTAAACACCCAAATAATAATAGGTCATACAAATACATAAAATCAAAAGGGAATGTAATATCACACCCTGATACATTAATAAAAATAGAGTCATATTTGAAAAAACATGCTAATAACCCCTAGTTACTAAAACATGGAAACCAAATCTTGGTTCCTTGGATCCAATCAGGGTATAAAAACTTTTTCACATCCATCCTGTGGGTGAATTCCAAAATAAAACAAAAAATCTAGATGAATGTAAATTGTATTAATTTTTATCCATAACCTTTTGGCTCACTGGTCAAGTGAGAGTTCCAAGATGACACCTGTTTCAACATCACATCACCCACTCAGGGTTATTCTATCAATGGGGAAACCACTGGGTCCCCTCAGTCACAATATAGATGAGTACCTCTCACCTTTTTCTTGGTCTCATTTATATTCATAGGTCAAAACCCTTCCAATATATATTTATTTCATTTGAAAAACCAAATTCAAGGGTTGAGTGTGAACTCGAAAAGACAACCATAATCCAAGAAAAATTTAAACACCATATGAAATAACCAAACCATTCTAGAATAGTTTTAACCTTTTAGATTTATGAACCCTTTAGAATTTCCATTTGATGGAGATAACCATATCTGAATCATATTTAATAAACACCTTGATGCATTAATTTATCTTGTCCCAGGTCATGACAGAATCTTCTAGGATAATCTTAGCATCATTAAACTCATGAACTATGGGGTGATTCTGATTGTTAATATAAATCGATTCTATCATATTATTATCAACTTATAAATTTATTTAAACATTTTGGAAACATCCTATGGCAGGGAATTTATCCTTCATATATCAACCCTTTATTTTACCTTGGAGTACATTATCAGATCCAAAATAGATTATGAAGAAGTGTCTTCAGACTCTTCTGTAGTAGAAATATACCAAATTACTTCCATCCTCACATCAATTGACGTCATATAGAAGGTGTTATCTACATTCTAAAACCCCATGAAAACATCTAGAAGTTGATCAGTATCATCGCAAGCTTATCTGGATCCTTCCTAAATGTCTGTCTTTCGAGGTGTGATAGGAGAAGGTCTGGGTTTAAGGGTCTCTTGAACAGTACTCCTAAATTCTATCATTTTACAAGTTGATATTTTCTATATGGGATTAGGTAATAAATAATATTACTTACTCACTTTACCATTATTCCCTTTATTCTTCCATTTTTTATTCCTTGGATGATTGATTTCCTCACCATATAGTTCCTCTTCATAAGAATAAAATTTCTTGGGGGAGTTACCATTACTCATGTCAGCCTTGGAAGGAGATACACAAACCTCTTTATGGGGCCGTGGATGATCATGCCCATACACTAATATTTTAGATCTACTAGTTTTTTATTTTATTTTTTACCTTCTAACATTTTCCCTAATCATCCTCTAAGCCACTCTACTCTAGAATGTTGAAACAGTTCTTGAGTTCCAGGCTAGGATGAAAGATCATCATAAAACTTTCTATACATTTCTAGGAATTAAGCAACCCATGGGTACCCTAATAGGGACCCAAGTAATAGAGGAGTGTCTTGAACAAGATAGAAGTCTCCGGATGAGTTCTAAGAAACTCTCCCTTGAAACCTTCTCCAAATTTAAAACTAGAGAACACAGTCAATCATCCATCTAGGCCACACCTTGGTGAATATAAAATAGTAGCCACATAAGAATTCAGTGATGGAGATCTAGCTCCTGTTTATCCATCCTTCCTTGGATAGGCCTGCAATAAAATATAGAAAGCCTCTATTTCTTCATGATTTATATTATCACAACCATCGAAAATTTGTATATCCTATAACCCAAAAGTCCCCTAAATGGGACCTATGTCATTTCCATTAATTTTATTCTCCATCCTAGTTATCTTCTAAGAAACTAAGTTGGATTTTTCAAGGGTACCTTGGTGATAGGAATGAAAAACGTGGCCCATCTTGGAGCAATTTGTACAATAAGTTGGCAATGATTCTAATTTGATCATTTGTTGATATATCATCTCACCCTCAACTATGATCCATATACCTGTTGGATTATGCCTCGAGACATCCATATCAATGAATAATATAGCCTCAATAGGGTGTTTTAGTGTGTTCGTACGATGATCCAAACAATAGAATCTAGCAACTGCATTACCAAGAAGGATAAGAATTGGGGTATTTTGGAATGAGAGTGGGAGTCCTAAAAGATGGTTCCAGACCACCATTGTCGAGGTATCCTTATTGAGATGAAAATAAAAGGACCAAATAAATAAATAAAAATTAAATTAACTTACCAATATACATTTCCTATAAAAATAAAGTGCAACATAATATTCGCTTTCTAACCTTACAAAGATCTAACAAGGGTCAAGAAGGCCCACTAACAATCGATGATGAAGAACCCAAGTTTCATTGATATGTTTGTAAGAAAAATTAGTTTGAAGGTCACCAGTGAGGGAAATTCATATCTAATGTTAGAGAAGTAGGGGAGATTATTAGTGGAACTCTGTAGGGGATATCCAAACTATCATCTAGTCAAGAAACATGCATGAGACAACTAAGATGACCAGAATACATTTTAAATTTGGAATAACAGTGAGCTGTGTGAAGGGGGTGAAGGTCGAATCCATTCCTATACTAGGAAAAAAACCATTTGGGGAAGAGGAATAGGAAGATCCCCCTTTAGGAGGTAGAGGATACCTATAAACTGCCCATGTGAATTATAGTTCCACTAATGGTGGTGGGAGAGAGAGAGAGAGATCATTATCTTCTTGGGTCAACACCCAAAACACTAAGAAAACACGTCTCATGGAATCATACACATGGTGGAATAGCCTCATCGGATACATGTGTCTTTCCAGATAGATGAAAAAAGAAAGATATTCCCCATATCTTACTTTAGTCATCAGTTTCACTCTGGTTTGGTCCACTCACCCAAACCCATTTCTAGTCAGCCTATGGTGAGTTCACCTAGGATAGGTCACATCAGATAGAATAGTATCACATGTATAGTCCCCATATCAATGAGCCTAGAAGGACTGAATTCCATAATATATTTCTTTAAGGTCTCAACACCCATCACATGGGCTATAGATCTAGTAGTCTTTCCACACCTCACTAGAGGTCCATAGGCCTACCAATATTTCTTTGTCCTGAACATGTCCATCAGTGTATGAGGTTTCATGCTAGCACCCAAGGTTTTCTCATGACCCTTGGTTCTCATTCTTCTTCAACTAATATATTATTAAATTTGAAATTTCATTTAAATTAAATAAACCATTTAACAAAAAGGGGTCTAAAAAGGACCAACCTCACCTTAAAGAGGTCTAGAGGCCACCAAATATCTTATAGTATTAGCATCGACCATCAGTATCTGATGTGTCATGAGACAGCTCATGGGTTATTGTGACCCGTAGTAGTAACTATTCCATCATGTATTTCGATTAAATAGAAACACTTATTCAATTAAATTAATCTGTAGAAACACCCTCAATGGCACTCCAGAGCATCCATATTCATCATAAAATAAAATAAATTTATACAAGGTATTTTTTGAGACCACTTAACTCAAAAAAAGTCATTCCACTTTCAATCCAAGTTCCAAAAGAATCCTATAAGACCCACCATGCCCATCTAGGCTCCTCTTGTCCAACCAGAACCACCACAAGGCCCCAAGCTCCAAACACACCCCAAGACTCCATAACTAATTTATTATATAAATTTATAGTTACTTAATTAATTAAATCCAAACTTGGTGTATCTCTTTTCAACTCATTGGGACTTCCACCACGCCAAAACCATTTGTAACTGGGTTCATTCTACTCCCAACACATCACCAAATTTAGGCTGTAAAAAATACATGATTAATTACACCGATTAAACATTCTAATAAAATATATTTAGGGAAATAACCTTCGTAAAATCCAAATTAAATAATTGTAACACTCCAATATTTCATAGCACGTTATCTATTCAAAGAAATTCAATAACTTGCGCTACACACAACACCAAGTTCGAGCGCACCACGACTTACCAAACTAGTCGTTCAAAAAGCGGTTATGAATAGTATTAACTAAATTATAAATTTTCTATACTCAATATAATTTTAGAATCCATATTATGTGTTTTTATACATAATATAAGAACAAATTCATTATTTTAGATAAAAGAAGTATTTTCAAAAAACGCAATTTTACCGTCTTTTAATGGAGAACCTTTTTTAAAACCAATATTTGACAGTTTTATATATAAAATTTAATGAAATTAAGTTATTCTTTATAATATATACATAAAAACGTTCATTTGGATAAATGTTTTGTAATTTTCGGATAACTTTCATATTTTTATCAATAGTGAAAAATACAAAATTTTAATTAAAAACAAATTTTTTATTAGAAATAATTTATAGTGTTAAATTATAAATTTGAGTATTTTTAAAGTATCATTAGATTATATTTTTATAATTTAATATAATTTAGGTAATTTTATGTAATTTAAAATTTAAACTGGACATAAACAGGTGTTAATCTTTTGATAGTCATTATTTTTTAAAAACGCGCTTTTTTATTTTGATAATGGGAATTAATTTTAAATTAATTTCTAACACTTATTTTTTTTAATTTGGAAAATATTATTCCATATTTGGAAGCAATATGTCCAAATTGTGTAAATAGGTAACTTTTAGTTTTATACATTATGAATATTTACTTCAGTAAATATTTTATTTACTATGGTTAAAGGGTAAATCTGGTAAATAAGGGTACAAAATATTATTATAATAATATTAAATTACCCTAAAATGTTTCATATTTCTATTTGTTGATACAAGTCCGACCATGAGAATCCTTGGGTCGATTTTGGGACCACCTGGATCCACTTGAGAGTGATAATGACACATTATATTAATTAATATAAAGTAAAGAAAAAAATGACATAAACATATATCTTTTAGTAAAACAATTTTTACACGGTGTTATATAAGTTATCTTTTTGAATATAAATATTAATTAGAATTATAAAACTATTTAATACATAATGGTATTTTATTTATAATTTTTATACGTAAATAATTAAATTTATTTATGACAAAATGATGATGCAATAATTACCTTTTTCATGAAAGAATGAAATAAATGGAATTATAAATATTAAAATAACAATAATTTCAAATTTTTTATGACATACAAGAATTTTATAGATTAATATGACATGTTAGGATTGATTAAATGTATCTTTTTCTATGTAATCAAGTTTTTATGACTTTCACAGAAACCAAATACAAAATAGTGTCAAAATTGACATTATTGAGTTTTTAAAACAAATATTATATTATTAAATTATATAATATTCCTAAAAATGAAAGGCTTCATCCAAAGGGCTTAAATAATATTATATATGTAATTAATGAAATAATTGAGGTTTTATTGGATGTTTAGAGTAATTTTATTCATCATATAGTGTAAGAATACAGGAAGACAAAGTAAAAGTTAAACAATTTAACAAAGAGTTAAATCTAAATGATAAGGTTAATATAGTGACCTAAACCTGTCTAAAACCTACTGGTTGAGTGATTTTAGACCCATCCCCACATTATACTAGAAATAAATTATTTTTTAGCTTTTATAAATAGATGATGATTTTATTATAAAATAATATTTCAAGCTTTTCTTAAAGTGACCCTCACCTCTCTTATAAAAGGGTACTTCCCCTTCTCTCAAAATCACAGCTCCAAAGCTATTTGGCTCGGCCATAACTTGACAAAATATCATCTAAACTTCCATAAAATAAACCTATATTCCTTAATTTGATCAGAAATCCATCCTATGGATCCATTTTGATGAAATCAAAAGGAAACACCCATAGAAGAGGTAATAATTTCACCACCCTCTTTCAAGTTCTTTTCTTCTTCCACTTCCTCTTTATTTTCTGTTTCCAAAAAAAAAAAATTCCAGTACCTACTACATACATTGATTTTATTATAAATATGCTACAACCATATTCATTATTCTATCCATCCTATAAATGAAAAAGTCACCATACATGCGTAAGTACGGCTTACCGTCTCCACGTCGTGGTGTAGTTTGTTATTCAAACACTTCATTATTTGGATGTGCATAATAATGAGTATAACTGAAGTAAATAATAAATATAAAAAGTTAATTATTAATTATATATGATATAACATCCAATTACATTTGATTTCACCATCAATATAATTATATTTTTGCTTGTGCGTACGTACGGATTACCGTCTCCACGACGCGATGAGATTCATTTCCACATTCACCATTAAATGATGATTATAAAAATATATATTATTAAAAATAATGTAATATATGATATAAGAATTATAATTGATATATATATATATATATATATTTATATACTTACATACATATTATTCACTTACTTCCATTCAATATTATCTGAAAACGGAAACAACGTTTATGCGTACGTACAACCTACCATCTCCATAAATGGTGTTTTCCATTTAATATATCTATCTATTATAAAAATTTATATTCAAAATATATATTATATATAAATCATGTTTTATATTCTAGAATTATTTAAATCATTATCTAAATGATACGATAAAAAAACAAGTTAAAACCCATACGATAAAAAAAGTGATTATTACCCAAAATGTTAATTTAACATGGAAATCCTTATTAAATGGGTAGTATAAAGTCATAAATGAATCATGTATGATATAATATATATTAATATGGTTCTGGTATAATTTAATGACATACCATGGTCATTATACAAGAGGTTAAACTTACCCTCGACCAAAGGAAAGTGCAAGGTAAGGGTTAATTCTACAATCTCTTCATAATCTGAGGTTGTTTTTACGTGAGTATCTATTGGGAAATCTTTATCATCCACATCCATGTTTCATAAAAATATTTTCAAAATGAATATTTTAAGGTTATGGAATGTAATCTTTAACTAGATCATCATTTTAAATGGTTTAAATATTTATTCATCTAAATCATTCTCATCAATGTCCATGTTTTCAAAATGGGTTTTAAGGATTTATTTATATGTAAATGAATGTTTTTAAAATGTTAATTCCTTTAAAAAGTTTCAAATTGGTGTGGTAAACTTTGATTCAAAAATTTCATTAAATTTCTTCCTTTATAAATTGTGCGACTCTTAAATGTTTTCATGAAAAATGGATATTTCTCTCAAAGTGTTTTACAAATAATTCTCATCTATGTCAACATCCTTTGATGGATTTTAAACTTGTTTGAAGTTGATTTATTATGATACAAATATTACATATTTTATTTAAGGTTTTTTGATATGTTTGACTATGTATGTGTTATTTTTATACCATTCATGGTTTACGGATGTATTGACATTTTTTATGATAGTTTTAATACTAATGTTCATGTTATGTTTCAACCTTTTAATATGAGGAATGTATTGGACTTAGTAAGTGAAAGGTGGAGACCGATATAGATCCTAGATGCATTCGTAGGTATCATGAGACAATTAGGCATGGAATTGGCCAAGTCCTTTCCCAATTTGATATATAGTTTTGGTCGAGGCCTTAATCATTTTTAGACGTCTTGGCCGAGGACTTGAAAAAATGTTTCAGAATGTCCATCATTATAAATTACCTCATTATGAAAATAATATTGATGGTTCATATCTTTATTAGACTATTATAATACCCATGACTAAGTTTTATTATTACATTATTTACTCAAATCATATTCCTGCGACAAATTATTCATGTTTATTATCTGTAAAGGCCTGTGTTTTCAATTATTAACCAAGCCTAATGTTTATGTTATCTTCCTCTGTATTTATTACCCTTATTGAGAGTTTGAGCTCACCCCATTATTATGTTTCATTTTCCCAAGACATGAAAAAGTTATTTATGAGTGACTTGCAGGTATATCTAGGAGGCTTGGACATTTCTAATAGAATAAATTAGTGTTGTATTTCTTTTCAAGTTGTAATGTTGAACTTATGTATGTATCTTATTTTCAAGAATACTAAACTGATTAGTCATTCGAGACATGATTCCCTGTATCATGCCAATATTATGTAATAATGCACTGACTCTGGTTAACTAGGGTCGGGGCATTACAATAATACCACAATATATTGACATGTGAATGAAAGATAAAAACCTCTCGGGATCTTTTCTTTCTAGGATATAAGGAACCTCTAAAGAAATCTAGTGATTTCACAATTATCAGGTGATTTCACCATTATCTAGTGAAATAGGAATTTTTTTACTAAAGAAGAAACTCAAAAAATCAGAATGATAGAAGGGAAAAACATAAAAAAAAAATAGAGTGGAGGAAGATCATACCCGCTGATGTCATCGAATCACACCCAATATTTCCATGATCAATGAAGAATATAGTGAGGGATGAGTTGGATGAGACCCTCCTGCAAATGTATCTAATTGACCAAAAAAATAAGGGTACAAGACCATATTTAACATTTTAAAAAGGTTGTCCCACATGATTCAAAACATGAACCATATTCCCATCATGAATTCATCGGAGTCTTCAACTCCCCTTTCACATCCTAAATTTCACCAGACCACACCCATGAAAACCATTCATGATTTTAATGGTCTAATGAGGTTGTTTTTAGAAGCTCCAAATGCTAATTAATCTTATGGTTCTTGTACAAACTCCCATGGATTCCAATAGAACTTAGAACATGTCTGAAAAACCTACTTTTATAATCTCAAATACTCATAAAATTATATTTTTTCCAAACTACTTGTCCACCATAAGAGAAAAAAAATCAAATTCCCCATAAATAATTTAATCGGTTCAGACATGGATTATTATATATCATATTTTTACCCTTGATAAGCATCTGATCTCACCCTTTATTATATTTACTTCCCCATGTTATGAATAAATAATTAGGTATGGTATACCTAATAGGATTACTATGTGAGAAGATATTTGTGGTAGATGTTGAATATATTTCACCAAATTGAAGGATGTTGTTTCTAGTATCAAAATACATTAAACAATTATGGTCCTAAGGTGTGTGTTTATGAAATGTATTGAATACTCATCTCAAAAGATGTAACATCCATGTATGAAAATTCTGAGTCTCTAAAAATAACCTTTTGAGGATGTAGATCGCAAATTAGTAGAAAAATTGGTTGGATCAAAGGAGAACATAAAATTTATCCCATGTATCTATATGCAACTCGATGGGAAGTCCATCCCATCAAAATCATCCCATAGAACACATATTGATGGGGCCATTATTCTCTCCTAAAACCATCTCATAATCTATGGTCCGCCTCTCAAGTTAATGACACATAATCATCATAGCCATAATATGACCCCATCATCAATTTTAGATCTAATCTAACACCTATAATCATCACTAACACACCCACACACCACCTCTTAGGGGTAATTATATCATTATGGAACCCACCCGAGTTCCCTAGTTCACATAAAAAACACAAACCCTACATGGGATCTATTATCTCAAATTCATATTTTGGGATAAGTCTATCACATAAAGGTCATATCATCCCTCGACACCATTTCGATCACATTTCAGCCCCATTATCCTCATAAGATAATCCCATCTGACATTACTCTAGATAGATGTCATGATGTCATTCTCGATATCCAAGTCATCTTGGGTAGGTACTCTCACCCAACATATATATAATATACCAAGGGTATACCCACTTGGTTACTCAGAAGCCAAGGGGGTAGGAACACTCATCCCATTCTCATATAAACTATCTATAGGCCATAATGGCATCTCAAGGGTCCTTAAAGGCCTATGATGGATAATCACTCCAACCTATCAAGTTTCTCAGCTTGAAAATCACCAAGGAACCTATACTAATAGACATTATGTTCATTTAATTGTATTAAGTTCACACCCCTATGGGTTTGTGTATCATAATATACACAATTATAATCAAGGCCTTGTCTATTGATGATTGAGGCATCAAATCAATGAATAATGGTCCCTTATTGACCTTGGCACTTTTTGAATTTATTCATGTGAATTTAATTCAAATTAAACAAATTATTTAATTAAAATGGTCTATCCCACATAGTGTATTGATGACACATATCTCATGTAATATATATAAACAAATGAAAATACTATAGGGAATGTTCAAGGACCACCTACCTCAATAATGGAGTTGCCACCCTTTAAAGAATATTGACCATCCTCATTGAATCTCATCCAATTCCAACCATCCATAGTTCAACATCACAAGGCTATATCTCAAATCATGACTATAAATGATTGATTAAAAAAATTTATAACTAATTATTCAATTGATTTTATAATGATTTATAATTTAATTCAATTTAAATTAATTATTCATAATTTCCTAAAACTCACTGGTCAACCTCACCAAAATGAAATGGTGACCAACCACTCATGGATGGTCCATAGTGAATCCCTAACACCATATCAAGAAAAATACCTAAAACACAAAATCATTTCAATCACCAAATAAATTTAATTTAATAGAAAACCTGGAATAAATATATGAACTGACATGTGATCATTATCATGGGATATCCTTTACCCATCACTTGAAAAATCCCCATAAAATATGGATTATTCCACAATGATTTGGTGGAACCTTCAAAAATTCCTAATCTATAGATAATGAAATCAAATAAGAACATAAGTAGAATACTGAAGAGTAAGGAGGAAGAGAAAATCCCTATGAATTGACCATGATATTGCATCAAATCCACCCCATTTCTATGGGTTATCAAGATAGAATAGAAGATAAAGGTTAAACAAATCATGCACGCATGAGGGATACAGAAAAAATGAGGGTAATTATTTTTAAAATTAGTATGGTTAAAGTGGAAATTCCACAATTTTTAAAACCACATAAGGTGGAAAAATGGACTACAACATTCCATAATACCCTTTACCTCACCATTTTACATATGCTACAAACCCTTGTATGCAAAAATTCCTATAAGAATGGGCATGTATACTACCCATTTCACACTTGGAAGAAACCCTAGTCATCACACTCAGCTAGGGTGAAATACCCTCTATGACAATCATTTCACCTTGTTTTTTTCCAAAAGGTGGTAAAACTCATTTCAATAGCCATCAAAACTCCCAGATCCTAGTCACTATGACATGGTGGAGTTTCCTAGACACCACAACAAGATAAAACACTAAGCTACATAATTTCATCTTATCCATTACTAATAGGAATGCATCTTAAGCACTATACCCATCCCAGGAACCACACACTCTATAATTGGAATTTCACCCTCCATCACAGGGTCTACCATGGTCTGTTCCTCCCTATGGTGGTTCACCTATATATAAAGTTCACTAAAAGACCACATGTATTAACTCTAAAGCCCACTAAAGCACTTGAAACACTCTAGAGGCCTTTAGCTATGTCTAAGAATACATCCTTTAGGTTTTAAAACTCTCAAATATTGATTTTAATTTTGGTGCTCAAAATAAACTCCACTCTAGAAAAAAAGTTCAAATTAGCCAAGAAAATATCAACCTATATAGATTCAGGTCTATAAAAACTCCCCAACTTATCACTTCTAATAACTAAGAATATATGGCGGTATTTATCTATTAATCTCGACCTTTTTCATACTCTAATTCAGAATTTTCTAATCATGTTCTATCCCTAAATTCCAAATGAACTTTCAATGTGTAACTCCAAAAATGAGGCACAATATTCATAAATGAATAATCTGCCTCTTATAAACACCATTGAAACACTGAGATAGTTCATACTCATACCTATTTTCCCTACAACTCCAAAACATCATCAACTAATTTATCTTGAGGCTTATGAATCTCCCCACCATAAGACTCATCTCATCCAAGGACAATGTCGAGACATTATGCTCCCCAATGTCAAAATCACTTACTAAAACACATTTCTCTTAGTCTAAAAACCCACATAGGGTGTTTTCCATCACACTACACCCAATTATATATTGAAACCTAGGTCTTTCCTTCTCTATTAAGAACTCTTGAAAATGATTGGATACAACCACCAATGTGATATCACATCACCTAATCCTGATGTCTTAACTCCCTAAAGAATATCAATATCATTCAAACACTCACACCAAAATATAAATCCAAAATTTAGTGTAATTTCATGGTTTTATCCTCAACTAACAAAGTTAGATGTCATGATCTCACCCTGATCACCATCACACCATCAATCTCAATCACCCTTGGATCACATAGAAATCATTAAAATCATGATTCCAATGCATAGAATCTATCTAACATGACATCTGAATATAAAATTTGGTATTCACCAAGGAACAATGAAAAATCAAATTCACTGAAACACTAGCATTCTAGTTCTATCATGAATTTCTATGACCAGTCTCTTCATACCCATGACCTTTCCAATAAGGGTATATTCTTTATTGTCCCCTACTCCATCCATTACAGTACAGAATTTATATATGTGGCTATCCTACATATACCTGATAACTAACATGAAACATCAATTCATACCCATTCCCTACTCACGTTAACATTATACTCATCTCCTTTCGAAATTAAAACATTAATTATGGCCCACTACCTCCAAGAAAAATGGTGCACTGCCCACCATATGGATTTCCTTATCCAATACTTAAGTGAATCATTAGATGATTATATACTCACACATCCCAGATAATACTTATGATGTAACCCCCCTCTATTCAACTACATCACGAAACCCCAATCCATCTCTGAAGTCACCTGTCACTATAGAGGGATATTTCCCATTTCATCAAGCTCCAGGAAATCACACCCATAATAATTTCATCAAAACATTTTTACTTGGATCATAAAAATATGCTAATTGATCCAAAATTCAATGGTTTTATGCACAACTAGTGTGTACCATCATGATATCATCTAAAAACAATGGGTGTATACTATCATAACACTTGATCACACAACTCGATTCATGCTTTCATGAGTCACACGTCATCAAACAAAAAATCATGTGTCAAATGAATCAGCTGGTCATGCTCCTCCTACATGTCAAACTCATCAAACTAGACAACCCTTGACACCTCTATTTAAAATCAGTCATTTTAACTAGCCTATGGTTTACCGCATAACCACCGATGAACCTAATAATAATTCTAAAACAATGAGTGACTTCACGATCCAACATCACTCTCATATGCACATCCAAAATCAATAGGGCTAGACACTCAACATATCCTTCCTTTCAAAAACCCTCCTTGATACCCTAAACACTACCACCCAAGGTGATTTATCCATGAAAATTACAAGGAATCTCATGAACCCATATCATATACCTAGAAGCACCCCATATGCACTAATCTAATAACCCATAGAATATACCCATGCTAACTATTTATAAAGAACTTGCAACTCAGGCTATCCTCTCTCCCTAGTTTCCCTCACATATATTTCCTAGATCAGTAGTATCCTAAGATGCAAACCAAGTCCATTAGGCTCTCTCACTTATCCAATAGTTAAGTATCACATAGTTTAACAACTAATGGGGCTACACCTATACTATTCTATCATCATTATAATGAAACTCACCAGTAAAGTAACCATCTCTAGGATTCTCATAAACATGTACACATCTGAAACCACATGCTAATTCATCAATTTAATAGGTCATTAATCCTCACCAGACATTCGTATATGGGTCTACACCCTTAATAATCACAATATCATCGACAACACACACAAAAACACACATACACACACAAATATATAACAACATATCACAAGATGATTTATTTCAAAATACCATAATCGTATGGTTTGGTTAATTAGAAATCCACTAAGAAGCTATATAGGAAAATACAATATAGGTTGGTGTTGAAACTTTAAATAAATGAACATATTTTCTTTCAAAACTAGTACAAAGGCATCATGTTTAAATCCAGGACCACTAGGGGTCCATTATGAATGAATGTAGTGCCTCTATTTTCCTATAAAGGGTCACTACACATCCCTTAAAAAGTGACTGTATATTCCGCATTGAGAAGAATCAGTCTATAATATTCGTAAGACCTATAATTAGAGAAAATATAATGTGGTTCAGTTGAGTCTAATTCCACCAATAAGTAGTATAGTAAAACACTATATAAGTTTTCATTGAAACTTTAAATAATTGAACCCTCTATTTTCAGTTATATCAATCACATACAAGCATACTCATGTCATGTGAATACAACTTGAAAAAACATGATTCATGGACACTAGCCTCGTACTATCTGGAAATGATCCAAAAACTAATAAATTATAAATCCTAAAATTCAAGTGTTTCACGTGTTTTGAAATCAAATAACCATAAAATTTAAAAGCATGAAAAACAATCCAATGCCCCTAGTAACATGGAATTCCCATCTAAAAAAGTGTTCAAGACACATAAGTCCAAAGTCTATCACAAGCATCGACACAATACTATATCACTTTTATACCATCTCCCTAAATAGTAAAATAAAAAAACTCAAATGAACTCTATTATTTCATCCACATAATATCAGTTACAAATTTGGAACATACTTCCTCGGTCTATGGCCACTGAATAGATCCCATACCATAGAATTTACTACTGGGACTTCAGGTGCACCTCTCCATATATTAGAGGCTACTCACTAAAAGTGAGGTATAAGGTGATACTATAGAAATCCTATAACCATATATTATAGTGCGTAATAATAGGACAATAACTACACATCATCATCTAAAATAATTAGAGTTTGTGGTATAAATGAAATAAAATATTCTATATCAAATGAAATGTGGAAGTAATCATTTCTATAAGGTCATGGTCAGGCCAGTAATGAATGATTGATCTCCCACTATTCTAATCATAAATAAAAATAAAATAAAATTGAAAGGATCTAACACTATCCCCAATACATTCCTCATCCATACCCTTACTCCCTCTAAGATGTCCTGCTAAATGATCAAATCCTAGCCCTCTACCCAGCATGAACCTATGACTAATGAAGATCTACTTGGGTACCCATGTTCCATGGCCACCTGATTATGGTGTGAGTATAACATAGCATGGATCCACCAATGTGTTCCTATACATTACTAGTAAATACAGAGTATGTGCATGTGACCTACTCAACTAAATAAATAAACAATCTATATAAGTGTATATAAATAACAACCATCAATATGCATGTTCTAATGTGGAAGCTAACATTGAATATATTTTCTTCAGCCAGATATAGAGTGTCTCTAAATATATACCCGTATCTGAAACCGAAAGGGAATTCACTCCCCATCCAAGAAAACATATCACCCAAAAACTCTTGGGAGTATTCGCACCCTAGTGGGAAAGAAAGTCATCTTGAAATTCATGGGAATATCCATACTGTACTAGGGAATAAAATCATATAGAAACTCTAGCATGTATCCATACCCTTCTTTGAAATAAAATCATATGAATAATCAGTGGAATATCTACACATTTCTAGGAAAGAAGGTTGTTCATGATATTAGGGGAGTATATTCACCTTACAAAGGAAACAAGTCATTAGGAAACATAGGGGCGTATTAACATCCTAATGGGAAAGAAAGTCACATAGTATTTGTCACAAACTCTAGATCCAAAGAGAACATCGAAGTCAAAAAATTTATTTATATACATATTGGCTAGTAGTGCATCCCAGAAAAACTATCCTATAGGACACACATTGATGGAATCAACCTTATACCCAAACTCATCTCACAATCCACGGTTGGGCACTCAAGTTCACAATTAATTATCATCACTTCCATAAAAATAAAATAATTGATTTAGGATCAAATGAAACACCTAAAACCATCACTACCCATTCCTACTCTCCCCCATATTAGGGGTCATCATATAACTATGAAACCCACCAGGGCCCCTTAGGTCACATCAAGCATGTACCCCCCACAAAGGTTCCCTTATCTTAGAAATATATCTCAATATAATTCCATTAAATGAAGAGTATATAATCCCTCAGTATCATCATAATCACATTTTTGCCTCACTAGCCTCAAAGGATAAACCCCACTAACACTACTATAGTGAGAGAGTGTAAGCCTATTGAAATATTCAAGTCATCCAAGTTCAGTCCACCCACCCAACCTATACATAATATACTGAGTTCATACCCAACATGTAGTCAAAAACCAAGGGGAAAGAACACTCAGGTCATTCTCATCTCAAATATCTATAGGGGATAATGGTTTCTTAAGGGTCCTTAAATACAGGTTAGGTTAATCACTCAAACTCATCATGTTTCTTTACTCATAAGTCTCCACAAAAACTATAATAAGGGAAACATTTTTCACCTAATCCATTTATTTTCTCACCTCTATGAGTATACACATCACAATGGATTCAATTACAATCATGGACTCGACTATCGAAGGCCAAAGCATTACGCTGCTGCATGAGAGTCCCACATGGCCCTTGGCACATTGTTCAATTTATTTATGAGAATTTAATTTAATTTCAATGATTTATTTAATAAAAATGGTTGATCTCCCATTGTGGTTTGACCAAATATATCACTGGGAATATATATAAACAAATTAAAATACCATGGGGCATGCTCAAGGACAATCTACCTTTATAAGAGAATTACCACACTTTATAGTAGCATAGACATCCTCACCAAAGATTTTCCGAGTCAAATTAGCCATAACCCATCATCATGAGGCCCTATCTCAAGCCACGACAATGACGAATTAATTATAATAGTTTATAATTAATTATTCTAATCATTTTGTAAGAATTTGTAATTTAATGCAATTTAAATCAATTGGGCATAATTACTTAAAACTCATCAAGAAACCACATCATACCAACGAAGTGAACAACCCCTCATGTATAGTTCATGGAACACCCCTGACACCTTTCTGGGAAAAATCCCCAACATAAAACATTATCTTGATAGAAAAATAAATTTAATTTAATAAAAAACCTTGAATAAATTCATATGATGACATGCCTATAATAAAACAATGTGTGACAATGTGTGATAATAATCACAAGGTATATTATAACCATCACAGACAAAATACCCATCACACTGAGAGGATTCTACTATAATCTAATAGAATTTTCAATGAACCCTAGGGTAGAGATGAAAAAATCAGTGAAGAATTAAAGTAGAAGACAAAATAGGAATATGGAGGAAGAAATCACTATGAATATACAACGAGATTATATCAAATACAACCCATTTCCATAGGGGGTCAGTAGAGAAGAGAGGAGGGAGGGAGGTCAACCCATGCACATGAGAGGGATAAGGAAAAATAGGGGAGATGTGATTTTAAATCAGTGGTGTAATTGGACATTCCACTATTTTTTAAACAACATCGGGTTGGAAAATGCCTTACACCATGTCATATCCCCTTGTTCATCACTATATTACATAATAAAAACACATACACAAGTAAAACCACCCAAAAAGGACTCCCACCTACCCATTTTATATGAGGGATTAAGTTAAAGTTCCATGCTCAGATGGGGTGAAATGACCTCCATTTTAGGAATTTCACCTTGGTCATTTCCAATAGGTGGTTCCCCTTAGTTCCACAATCATAAAAAACACATAAAATCTTGGAACTATGGTGTGATGGGGTTTCCTAGACACCACAACTAGTAAGGGTATTTCACTCAATTCATTATTGATTAGCACACCCCATAGGTCCCTCACTCATCCTATATGCCACTCCCTCTAGGTTAGGGGTTTTCACCCTCTACCATCGGGTCCACCATAGAATATTCCTCCTCATGGTGGTACACCTGCAATGAAATTTCACTGAAGGTCTACCCATAGTCACTTTGAAACCCACTTAGGAAACTGAAGCATTGTACGATACTCTAACTATATCCTAGTACACAAATTCAAAATTTTCAAACTCACAAAATATAAATCTAAATTTCAATCATCAAAATGATCTTTTCTTCGAAGAATAAAAATTTAAATTCCCCTAAAAAAATCCTAACCCATACATACATGGGTTATTATACTACATTAACCTCTCCCACAAGTACACAAAATTCTATACAAACCCCTTCCAATAACCACTAAATGAATCCAAAATTAAATAAGAAATATCAATCTACCAGTTTCACAACATCACACACATTTATTAACATCATCCATTATGAGATAGCTATAATGATACACATAACCACTCTCAACTTTCACCACTGCCACAAAAATAACACATTAACCTAACATCCAGTTTTGCAACAACATCCACATACCATATTCCCAATCAACTATTACACCTATCTAATATGGATATAATCACAAAAATAAGACCCCATGTACTATAACAAACAAAATAATATAAAACAACAATTCACACCATATAAATCATTTTTATTCATTCTTATATTTTAGTTAACACAACAAGAATAAACAAAATCGACATAATTCTATATTTCCATGAAACCAATCAGTTACAATATTTTAATTAATATCTTTTTATTATATGTGATTCAAACAAGTCAATAGAAGTAAACACGGTCTCTATACAAGAATAACATCAATCAAGAATCATTAACAATCCATAAGAAAAAATAATAATGTAAAGCTCATGCAATTAAGCTATTTCCACTACAATTTCATTAATTTAATATATTATCTTGACTAATTTATTCTATATTATCCATAAAATAGAAATATAATAATGGTAACTCTATAATTTCACATAAATAAATGAATATATGTCTTAAATACCATACCTCTTTCAAAGATTCAATAATTTCCTTGAGAAAATAAGAATAATATGAACAACTCATAAATAACACCAAAGGAATATCCTTAACAACCTATAACACAATAGGATCCATCAAAACCATGAACAAAGTCTAACAAACCAGAATCCAAACCACTAGAATAAACTATCTCAAGAATAAAAAATAATAATTGAAAGAAGAACAAAAATAAAATCACATTGGATCATGAATAGGTTAACCTCTAAGAGTCAAGGACTAAAACTAATCAAATAATTACAAAAAAAACCAATGACACACCACTAGCCACCTATGGTTTTAAGGAATCTAGGGAAATACAATATAATTTGAGATTAAAAATTGAATTTATAATCACTCAAAAAAATAAAGAATCACAATGTGATATGGGTCATCATGTTGTAATGAAACATCAATCCAAAAACAATAACATGATATCCCATGAACCTGGAGAGTAAAGATACCTTAAATATGAAAATTTTAATAAAGGAACTGATGCAACACTAAGGTACCATGTATCAACACTAAAACCCTCAAGGATCACCGTGTGATATTCGACCTCTTCCTTTAAAGCTAACAAACCCGAAACCAAACCATAACACAATGAATGGAACCAAAATATAACAACACCAAGGTAGGGACACTACAACAAAACCTCCGCTAAACGTTTTTTTAAAAAGGTTTTGGGGCGGTTTTTAATAAACCGCCACAAAACATTTTTTTTACACGGCCCCGACCCTTCCCCCACTCCGGCTCTCATTCTCACCCTATGCTCCACCGGCCCCCCGCTTTCCCTGCGACCCCAGCCCCCCGCGACACCGGCGACACCGATGACCCTGCAACCCGGCGACCCTGCTTCCCCGGTGACCCTGCGACCTCGGCGACCCCGGCCCCCCGCGACCCCGGCGACCCGGCTTCCCCGACGACCTATACAAACCCTAGGGTTTGATTTCTCCCCTTCTACTATTCTATTTTTCTATGTGATATAACCGTTGATGATATTTTAAATTTTTTTCACTTATTTAGAATTCTAGTTCACCCTGTTGTAAGATATTCATTCTATATTTTAGAATAATGTGTATATCCTATGATAATTCATGATGTGGGTCTAATGTGGTTTGGCCATATAGAAATTTTCACATTAATCATAAAATATTATTCTTATATAATTTATTCCCAACATCACTAGACCTCTCATTCATGGGAATGTGATATTTTTATGGGATGAAATGTTTTATGTATTGAAAATGATTTGAAATATATGTTTGTTTATCCAGTGTCATTTCACTATATATTAAAGTGTATCTGTAAAGTTTTTGTTTTTATAATTGAATCCATAATTGTGAGTCGGAGGTGTTTATGTTGGTATCAGAGAAAGTAATAGTTATTTTTCAATATTGAACTTGTTTTTTGGAGGATTTGTTTTGTAAAATGTTTCTATCAAACTTTGGAATATCAAACATGCAAACCCTCTACTAGTGATAGATGCTACTGAAATTAATATTCTAGAACCATATCATGCTTCAAAACTGGTGAAAAATTTTATCAATCCTTGAAAAGGGGTAATTCATGTTTATCATTTTCGGGTTCTGGAAAAGACAATACACACAAAGCCATATGATCTCTTCAAACATTTTCTTGAACATGAATGGAGTTGACTAGGGGGAAATACTCGGCCTGATGAAACAATTCCCACAAAGGTCTTAAAAATGAAACCATTGGTCATGAAGTGTAGTAGGTACCATCTGATATGCCACAAAAAATATTAGGGAAATACCATGATCCAATAAATTGAAAATCTCCATCTCCCATCTTAGAGGTATTCCTGAAATAACATCTGAAAAAATTTCAAACAATCAACTAGAATTGAAGGAAACCAGATGCCTGAATTTCTTATGGATCCAAGGGATTCCCCTTCCAACTGATGGGTGATAGGTTGAAACCTCTTATTCACAACATCCACCAAAACTTCCTTGATATATCTATCACATAAAAGGAGAACCTCATCCAATTAGTTGATAGGCATCTGACTAGTCTATAGTGAAAGTCGATCTATTCCTGGACCATGAAAAGCCAATATGTACACATGATGACATCATAGGGATCTATTGTGATGAATAAATGATCTCACATAACCATTATGGGATAATTTATACCTCTCACTACAAGTAAATGAAATTTCAAATGAAGTGTTCCCAGTAGGAACCTCAAGACGACATTATTTTGATAATGTCTCAACTTTGATCTCTAACTATCACACAAGGAGTCGAGGGATAAAATAATGGGTAGAACCTATGTTTCATAATACTAAGGAAAGATCATAATAAACACAAATAATAACTCAAATCATCTCGTGTGCCACTGGATCGTAGACATCCAAAGCATGAAGTTGTCCATTGCCCTAGCCCCCAGCTCATTATGCTTGATGTGGGCCTCCTAGGGGTTGTGGTTAAAGGACCTCATAGTACCATCCACTAACTGAAACTCCTCCTCCTACTCTACCATCTCTACCACTTTTGGATTTTCAAAAAAGACATAATTATTTTTGTAGGTCTTAATTAATTGATTTCCATTGAGGAAGTGTCGAAATAAAAATTTCCATCATAAGTAAATTCAAAGACTTCAACCATTATTAAAGATGACATCAAAAAATTATTCTAGTTTACTATTGTTGGAAACAGATCCTTATTATCACAAAAATTAAATACAACTGCTTTATATAAATCTCATACATATTTATTGTAAATTATGCTATTGATTGACAATTAGAAAATGTTCAAGCCATGATTCTGCCTCCTTAATGTCATCATCCAACATGGAGAAGGATCATCTGCTTCATTCCCTCTTCTGGGCATTAATTCACTTGAGCATAGATGTGATAGTGAAAAAGGGACCGCCATGAATGACACTATTACATCCACTAATGACAATTTTCCTACATCCATGAATGGTAGGCCATGCATTATTACACTTGAATGGTAAGGGGGACGACCTTATGGGGCCTTCCAGAATCTTGATGACAAGAGGATTGTGATCCGAGTGGAACTTTTCAAGTGTATGTTTGGAAATTTTAGCGATAGCGTAATGATCATTAATCCAGAAGAAGCACCTGTAAATCCTACTTTCTTGTCTTCTGTTTCCTATAATCCTTCCCCATGTAAATTTATCCCCTGTAATATGGACCTCTATTTGGTTTCACTTATCTAAGAAGCTTTCAAATTCCTCTACATAATTATGAGAAAAATGAGGACCCAACCTTCCATGAGACCTTAGGACAGTATTAAAATCCCCCACAATATCCCAATTACTTTCTGTTTGGTCATTAATTTGTTTTAGATCCCTCCAAAGCTCTCTTCTCTTGGTGTAGGCATAAAATGCATATACAAATAAAAATGTGGTGACAACACCTCCTAGAATAGTAGAGATAGTGATGACTTGGGAAAAAATCTCATAAAAAGTAATCTGAATATCATCATGCATGAGAACCCATAGGGTTTCAGAGCCCTTGAGATCTCCATTGTGTGCAAACAGTTAGTATTTAAGAGAAGCCCAACTAAACCCTTTCCATTTCCCAAAGTTCATTTTGGGTTCAGCAACTGCAACTAGCATCGGCCTATTATGTGAATGAAAATTATTGAGGGAAGAGGCAGTAAGAGATTTCACAAGCCCTCGACAGTTTTAAAAGAGGGTCTTCATTGATTAATCTTCTTCTCTTTACCTTTCCCACCCTTCTTCTTGGGTGTTTGTACAATGGATATTTTATCAGGATTCGATTTATTATTAAAATTGTTTTATTATATGTGATCATGGTTTCTAAAAAGATTTTGAAAAACTTGGAACATTAGGTGTCCTTGGATGCATTGGAAATATACTTCTCACTCTTTTTTTATGTAATTCCACAAGAGGTTTTATGACACTTTTTTGTGTGTAATTACACTAGAGGTTATATTAGTTGAATCCACCTTAATCTTGGATTGGGGATTCTCTTTCATGTCTAGAACGTAAAACCATAGTTTGGATCCCAAATGGTGGGTTTTTTCATTGATGATTTGTTTATCACATGATGGTATTTTCATGGTTACTTGCTCACACAGTTATATTATAGTGTATCTATGGTTGGGTTTTTCTATGACTACCCGATTTCTTTTATTCTCAACATATTTCTAGATTTTTTGTATATGGTTTTTTTTATGAAAATCGAAGGATTATTTTAAAAAATTGTTTTATTTTATGAAAAATATATGTAAACTGGATTTATTTTAAAGATAGAGATATTGAATTTTTGATATTAGAACTTGTAATTTTCTCTTTTTGTTTACTATCTTTGTATAAAGATGGTTTGGTGGTGATAGATGGTCACATAGGGAGATGATAGTATTGTTTATTTTATCTTTATGGTTTGTCCTATTTAGATTGAATTTTTTATACTAATGGATGTTTATCTTTATTTTTTAATTTAATTTGGTTTCATAACTTTATTTTCTAAAACAAGATACTACTTTCATGTCTCTTTATTACACATCTCCATGTATAAGACCCTCTTGGGAGACTTTCCTAGTTTTTCCTAGTCGGTTCATTATAAATTGATATCAAAAGGAATATTGAGCCAGGAATGTTACGACACTTCATAGTTTTGGTTTAGTGTCATTGGTAGACTAGATTTAGTAGCACTAAAATTTAGTTAATATTTGTGGGATGGTGCCTAGACATCTCACCTCCATGTATGAATTCAAGCTACTATGGGTGGTTAGTTATTTTTGAAAATATTGTCACTTGGTCTTTGTGGTTGATTGAATAAACTAGATTTGGTGTCTCCTAAGAAACCTGAGTGTGACATGGATTTATATTTATAGTGACACTTAATTTTGATATACCTGCACACTATTGTTTGTTTTATATTCGTGTACTAGATTATACATTAGAAACCATTAGTGGTGGCCTACTTAATTTACCTCACACCATATTAAGTACATGGATTGGTACCCAGATATTCTTCTTTGTCATAGGAAATACAACTTTGATATGGTTGGTTGTGTATGAAACCATTGAGAAACATCATTACTCTTGGAGGACATCTAAGGTCAAGCCCAAACAATCACATAATGTCTCAGGTTTAAAATGAATTATGATCAGTTTCAATCACACATCAATGGGGTGTTGTTTGAGGCAACATAAATTTGTGATCGATAGTGTTATAAATATTGACTAGTATCCCATTTCTAGATATGGAAAATAAAATAAAACCTTTAATTGAGATGACCAAGCATGTGAGCACATGATATGTTCAGGAAAGTTGTAGTATTTTTTGTGAGGGTGTGGAAGTAATCTGAGTGGACCAATGTATCTCATTAATGTAGTGGGGATAGAAATTGTTTGAGGCAACATAAATGTGTGATTGACAGTGTTATGATAATTGTGTATCCCGATATTCTTACTGCTCCTCAATGAGGTGTTCACGCTGTCTCTTAAGGACCAGACTTGTTTGGTTTGTCTAGGCATGCTAAGTAAGTGGTAAATGTGATCAATGAATCATCTTTATTATATTATGCATACTTTATGATCAATTGGTCATGTTTATTATATTATGATTCTACAATCTTACACTATCATATATTTTGTGTAGGCACATTGTGATATACATGGATAAAATATGGATCACATTACCGAGGAACACACCTCAGTATGTTAAGGGTTTGAATGAGTTTTTAGATTTTGCGATTTCTAATCGATCCGTTGAAGGGAGAATAATATGTCCATGTCCTAAATGTAAATTTAGAACATGGTTGAAGAGAGATGATGTTTATGAACATTTAATACTGAAGCAATTCACTGGTCAATATTTGTGTTGGAATTAGCATGGAGAATCGAACAATACAAAAAGAATGAGCACTGATGTTAATCCACAGAATGAGGTCCCAAGTTCGTCGACAATGGAAAATGAAATGCAAAACCTCATAAATGATGCATTTGGCACTACAAGACACCACTATCAGCATAAAAACATATCAGAACAACCAGAAGAGGGTGCTACAAATTGCAACGTGAAAAGTGATGTTTTTGAGACTGTAACACAAGTAGATCAAGATTGGAACATATCATTGGATCCTCCTCTTGATTCTGTAGAGCCAAATGTAATGGAAAAATTCACTGATAAAAATGCGTTTCATGATTTAGTTGACGATGGAAATCAAGAGTTTTATAGTGGGTGTTTGAAATATTCAAAGCTTTCATTTCTGCTGATGTTGTACCATATCAAATGTTTATGTGTAATTACAAATAAGGCAATGTCCATGATATTGGAATTGATTCGTGATGTATTTCCTGAAGAAAAAATCCCAGAATATTTTTATGATATGAAAAAAGTTGTTAACAAGCTTGGTCTGAATTATATAAAAATACATGCGTGTCCCAATGATTGTATGCTTTATTGGGGAGAGGAATCAAGTAAACAGAATTGCAAGAAATGTTCTTCTTCTAGATGGCAGTCAAAGGGTGATGTTGGAAGTCTGACTGAAAATAATTTCATGAAGAAGAAGAAAATGAACACACCTGCAAAGGTTTTGTGTTACTTTCCTTTGAATCCGTGAATGCAAAGATTATTCATGTCATCAAAAACCGCCGAACACATGAAGTGGCATTCTGTAGATAATAACAATGATGGGTTAATGAGACATCCATGAGATTCCCAATCATGGAAGAAATTTGATTCATTACATCCAGATTTCTCAGCTGATCCTAGGAATGTTCGATTGGGATTGGCTGCCGATGGATTCAATCCATTTGGGACTTTGAGTACAAGTTATAAAATTTGGCCAGTTGTTTTGATCCCTTATAATCTGCCTCCGTGGATGTGTATGCAACAATCATATTTTATCATTTCAATGATTATTCCTGGAAAACAAATGCCTGGAAATGATATTGATGTATACTTGCAGCCTTTTATTGAAGAATTGCAGGAGTTATGGAGTAACGGTGTTGAGACATTTGATGTTTGTTCTAAAACAATGTTCAAAATGCATGCTACTTTACTGTGGACCATTAGTGACTTCCCTGGGCTTGGGAATTTATCTGGTTGGAACACTTATACGGGTTTGGCTTGTCCCGTTTGTAACTTTGATTTTGAGCCCAAACGGCTACCTCACAGTAGAAAATGATGCTTCTTATGCCATCAAAGATTTCTCGATGCATCTCATAGATTTCGGCTGAACAAATCAAAATTTAATGGTTTCATTGATCATAGACCACTTCCAAAGTTGTTAACCAGTTCTGAAATATTGACACAGCTTGAAAATTTTGAAACAGAATTTGGGAAGGTTCATCATTTGAATGATAGTGGAAAACGGGTCCGAAGTTCATCGTCAAGTGAAATCAGAACGCAACAATGGAAGAAAAAAAGTATATTCTTTAAACATTCGTATTGGTAATTTAATTTTTTGCGCCACAATCTTGATGTGATGCATATTGAGAATAATGTCTGTGATAATTTGATTTTCACATTACTTAATGAGCATGGAAAGTCGAAGGATCATCTTAATGATCTCAAAGACTTACGAGTAATGACCATAAAATGCGATCTCTGGCCAGATGAGAATGAAAAGTATGCTCCGGCCATTTTTGCAATGAAAAATAGGGATAAAGATACGTTCTTTAGAATTTTAAAGAATGTGAAGGTATCTGATGGGTATTCGAGTAACATCTCAAGTTGTGTTGACTTGAAGAATCGTAAGTTACATGGATTGAAAAGTCACGATTCACATATTTTGTTACAACAATTACTACCATTGGCATTGCATACATTATTACCTGAAAACGTTACTGCTGTTGTACTCCAATTCTGCACATTTTTTAGGCAATTATGTGAGAAAGTTGTACATCCATTTCAGCTTGACAACCTCCAGGAGAGGTTTTTATTGACTCTTTGTGCAATGGAGATGATCTTTCCTCCATCGTTTTTTACTATCATGATGGATTTAACTATGCATTTGGTTGAAGAAGTTAAATTAGGAGGCCCCGTTCATTATCGATGGATGTATCCAATTGAGAGGTATTTTATTTATATTTTTTCCAGTTAAGTAATCAATTTTTGACATTTAAATAAATGCATAATATTATTATTTTATTTCACAGATATCTTGGGCATTTGAAATCATACGTGAGAAATAATGCTCAACCAGAAGGCTCTATTGCTGAAGGCTATTTGGCTGAGGAATGTCTTACCTTTTGTTCCAGGTATTTAGATTATATTGAGACAAGATTTAATCAAGTTGGAAGTGTTGACGACACATCAACTCAATCTCAAATTATAACGACCCATACTTTACATACATTGTTACTACTTCAAAATTGAAGCACACTTATTACAACATATGACAAAACCACAAAGGACCGTATAGGTATAGTGTCTTTAGAAACTGGGAAACATAAACAACTGGTTCATAAATCTTCTATAGTGTCTCCCATTTATTTCATAATAACTAGGGTCCCTTTTAGCATATTCTACTTAATATCCATCTTCCTGACCTGGGGAAAAGAAAACATAAAAGGGTGAGCTCAAATGCTCAGCAAGGGCAAATAAAGGAAATAAAAATCATATCATATCTTTTTGAAAATCAAAACCAGCAAAAGAGATCATAATATATTATCATGGAATAATTCATAGAAGTGAAAATGAGATCCCCATAATCATAACATAAAACTTGAAACTTTGTGGCATGCACACATAATCATGGAAATCATTTCTTGTTAGTCATGACTCATTGCCAAGACTATCTTAGTGGACAAAGTCCCTTTCTGAACCGAGTTCACTCCTCGTTTCAGTCCTGTATCACTGAACCGAAATAACCTTCCATTCCAGCCATGTCTATCTCATGAGATATAAAATCTTTACCCAATGCATTGGAGGGAGATATACGTCCCACCCATATTATAATGAATCCTTTCTTATGTGTGCCACATAATCATAAAACATACATCATCGCATAACACATGTAACAAAGATGGGATTCTTGAAACATCATGACATCATAAATCAATTCATATAAGATAAAGGAATTCATAAAAATAATTCCATCACAACATGATCAAATCAATTTAATAATAGGGATAAAAACAGAACCCTTTATTATCTTAGATGGAAAATAATTTTGATAAAACACTTGAACTCCATTCTTGAGGAAAATATCCTTTCTTCTTCAAAAACATTTTTCCTTTCATAACATGTCATATAACTTTAAAATAAAAGAAGTTTATTAAAAATAAACTTGAGAACTTGTAAAGGAAGCTTCTTGGAAATAATGTTTTAAAAATCTATTCATGCCGTATAAGTTAAAAAAAACATTCTTCGTACTTTTGTCGGAAAAGTCAAAAAGTACCTCGTACGAAAAACGACAAACGATTCCTTTCATACATATTACTAAAAACTCACCGAAGGGAAAAAATGGATTTAAACAATTGTAGGTGGATGGAAATAATATTACATATTGATGAAACATGGATGTGGATGAAAAAATACACCCCAGTAAGTACTTACGAATAAATAATCTCGGATAAAAATGAGATTGTGATATTTCCCTTACCTTAGGTCCGATTTGCTTTGTTCGTGTCCGAAGCTCCTGTATAATGGTTTAAATAATGTTATTGACTTATTCCAGAATCATACATATTGATATGATATCATATATGGTCATATTATTAGCTTCTTGTTAGTAATATTTCATTGTTACTTGTTACTCGGGTCTTTATAACTTTTTGTTCTTATGCGTGTTTTGTTGAATAAATTCTTATTCTTATCTTTAGGTTATAGATAATTCATTTCCAGAATGGTATTAGTGTAGTATATACCATATTCATTCATTCAATTCATTTATATAATCATTATGAAATGAAGATCATGTAGAACGAGTCGCATCACATCGTGGAGACGGTATTCCGTACGTACGCACGAGTGATGATATCGTTCCTATGATCGTGGAATTGTATTGGAGTATATATATATTATTTCAGTATCAATATTACTTCATAATAATCATATATAGTTACTCATTACACCATTATACCCATCCTTTTAAGGTGATGGTGGAAAATAGATCACACCACGGCGTGGAGACGGTATTCCGTACGTACGCACGCGCGGTGATTTCATTTTTCCGTAGGATGGATAGAAGGTGAATTATGGTTGTTTCATATTTATAATGACATATCAGTATGTAAGTAATACTGATGTTATTACTTTATCTTGAAACAACTAAAGAAGAAGAAGTTGAAGAAGAAAGAAATTGAAAAGATCGGTAATGGATATTACCTCTTCTTTGGAACGCCTCTTTGAATCCTCCACTTAAGGAACTAAGATTGGTCTTTGGAGAAGACCAGGACCTCTAGGATTATTCTAGGGAAGTGGAGAGGAGAAAATGGCAGGGGTTGGCCGAGCTTGAGTGCTCAAATTGGTGTGAGGAGGAGGGGGAGGAGGTGCCCTTTTATAAGGGAGGAGAGGGGCACCTTAGGAATATCTCAAAATATTATTTTATATTAAAGTCAAAATCGGTTTATAATGGTTCCAAAGGGTCTTATTTCGAAGATAAAGTGGGGATGGGTCGAAATCCTATCAACCAATAGAATTTAAACAAGTTTAGGGTATTATTTTAACCTTATCAATTAGATTTAACTCTAAGTTAATTAATTTAACTTTTACCGTGTCTTTTTGTTTTCTTTCACTATATGGTTAATAAACTTACTATAACATGCCAAACGAACCCCAAATTGTTTATTATTAATATATATATCCTTATATAAGTCATTTGGCCGAACCTTAGATTTTTAGGAATAAAATAACAATTAATAATATAATATTTGATTTAAAAACTATTTTCTGTCAATTTTGACACTATTTGATATATGATTTTTTTTAAAGTCATAACAGAATTATATGTTCTAAAAAAGTTGATTAAATCAACACTAATATATCATAGTAACCTAGAAAATTAGTGGAATTCATAAAAAGTCTTAAATTACATTTATTTTGGTATTTATATTATCAATTATGTCAATATTTCATTAATAAGATAATTACTGCACCATCTTTGTGTCATAAATAAATTAAATTATTTGATGTCTAAAAATTACAAATAAAATACCATTATGTAGGAAATCTTTTTAGCTTTCTAATGAATATTTATAGTCGAATTTATCTTATGTATAACCCCATATTAAAAATAATTTACTTATTAAACATTGATTTTTAACCATTTTAACCCTTCTTTAAATAAATTAATAATAAATGTCCTAATCTAATCCAAGTGGGCCTAAATGGTCATATTTTATTCATAAGTTTGTTTTTGGTCGAATTACACTTGTCCAATAGAATTAGGACATGCGTTAGGGTAATATTAATATCATATTTACCCTTAGTTACCCTATTTACTATTAACCGCGGTAAAAAAAAGTAAAAAGTTACTATTCACCAAAAATTATTTTTATCTTATTGAACCACATTTTACTTACTGATATCAACCGTGTCTGTTGGATTTTCGAAATTCCATTCACAGAAGCGGTAAAATTAAGTTTTATGCAAAATTCAGTTTTTAACCTACCACTTAGTGGTTTCACTATTCATCAAAAATTGAAAGTTTTCAGAAAAATACCAAAATTTCACCTTAGGCTAATTTCGATATTCTGAGTCCAAAAATGAAGTCCATTTTAAAAAATAAAATTTATAAAATTTTAAAAAGTGGTTATTACTATTCATAACGGCTAGTTTTAATAGCATATTGTAGTTTAGTGAAACTCGGTATTGCGTACGACGCAAGCTATCGAGGAAGGTCGCGATTGCGTGCAAAGAAAGCCAAGCAAGTGTTGTGTAGAAAAAGATTCCTTTGATGATTTATATAACGTAAAAGTATCGGGTGTTACATTCTACCCCCCTTAAAAAGAATTTCGCCCTCGAAATTCGTCACTTTGCAACAAACAGATGAGGATACTTCTCCCTCATCATATCCTCAAGCTCCCATGTAGCTTCTTCAAATTGGTGGTTTCTCCATAAAACTTTCACCAAGCGAGTGGTCTTGTTTCGTAGGACTTTTTCACTACGATCCAGAATCTCTATCGGCTGTTCTTTATAAGAAAGATCTTGCTCCAGCGGTACAACTTCTGAGCTGAGTACATGTGAAGGATCTGGTATGTACTTTCTCAGGAGAGATACATGGAACACATCGTGAACTTGAGAGAGATTCGGTGGAAGCGCCAATCGGTAAGATACCTTCCCAACACGATCCAGTATTTCAAAAGGACCGATATATCTAGGGCTCAACTTCCCCTTCTTTCCAAATCTCATAACCCTCTTCCAGGGAGATATTCATAAGAACACTTTATCACCCACTTCAAACTCTAGGTCTTTTCTTCGGTTGTCGGCATAACTTTTCTGTCGACTCTGAGCTGCTCTTATGTGTTGTTGAATAGATCTGACCTTTTCTGCCATTTCATCCACGAGATCAGGTCCTAATAGCTTTATTTCCCCAACTTCATCCCAGCAAGTTGGAGTCCTGCATTTATTTCCATAGAGAGCTTCATAAGGAGCCATCTGAATACTGGAGTGAAAGATATTATTATAAGAAAATTCTACCAAAGGTAGGTGTTGATCCCAACCTCCTTTGAAATCCATAGAGCAAGCTCTCAACATATCTTCTAGGGTTTGAATTGTTCTCTCAGACTGACCGTCTGTCTGGGGATGATAAGCAGTGCTGAAACTCAACTCTGTATCCAGAGTATGCTGAAGACTTCGCCAGAACTTCGAGGTAAATCTCGGATCCCGATCAGATATAATAGAAAGTGGTACTCCATGTAATCTTACCACTTCCTTTACATATATCCTGGCAAGCTGATCTAGAGAGAAATCCTCTCTAATTGGAATGAAGTGTGCAGACTTTGTAAGACGATCAACTATGACCCAGATAGCATTATTGCCTTTGGATGTTTTAGGAAGTCCTGTGACAAAGTCCATAGTGATGTTTTCCCATTTCCATTCGGGTATGGGTAATGGTTGTAACATCCCCTTAGACTTCTGTCTCTCAGCTTTAACTTGTTGAAAAACCAAGCATCGAGAGACATATTCAGCAACATCTCTTTTCATGCCATCCCACCAGAAGTACTCTTTCAGGTCCCTATACATCTTCGTGCTTCCAGGATGAATAGAGAATGAAGAACTATGAGCCTCATCCAGCAGCTCCTTCTTTAATTCGGGGATGGGAGGAACACAAACCCGATTCCTGAACTTTATTATCCCATCACAATCAAGGTTGAATTCAGGAACATTTCTCACCTTCTTTTGTAACTCGACATCTTCTTTCTGTGCCTCTTTAATCTTCACATGTATAGATGGTTGAACATTCATTTGAGAAAGATAAGATTTTTCCCCTTCCATTATAATTCCAAGATCCATCCTTTGTAAATCCATAAATATTGGATCTTTTGTGATCCTCATCATGGATAAACTAGCATGGTCTTGTCGACTTAATGCATCTGCCACCTTGTTTGCTTTCCCAGGGTGGTAATGGATTGAGCAGTCATAATCCTTAATCAGCTCCAACCATCTTCTTTGACGTATATTCAACTCCTTTTGTGTGAAAATATACTTTAAACTTTTATGATCAGTATAAATATTACACCTTTCACCATAAAGGTAATGCCTCCAAATCTTTAATGCAAAGATTACCGCAGCCAACTCCAAATCATGTGTTGGGTAATTTTGCTCATGGATTTTCAACTGTCGTGAGGCATAAGCTATCACCATATCATTTTGAATAAGAACACACCCCAATCCCTTCTTGGATGCATCACTGTAGATCACAAACCTTTCTCCACTACAAGGCAGTGTGAGCACAGGTGCACTGGATAACCTTCTTTTCAACTCCTTGAAATTCTCTTCACATTCCTCTGTCCAGACAAACTTAACTCCATTCCGAGTCAACTTGGTGAGTGGATTAGATAATCGTGAAAAATCTTTTACAAAACGTCGATAATATCCAGCCAAACCAAGAAAACTTCGGATCTCAGTTACTGTTGTTGGTCTTGACCATCTTTCAATAACCTCTGTTTTTGCTGGATCCACAGATATCCCCTCTTTTGAGATTATATGACCCAAAAATGCAACTTTTTGAAGCCAAAATTCACACTTGGTAAATTTGGCATAAAGCTTCTCCTTTCTCAGGGTCTTCAATATAATTCTCAAGTGATCTTCATGCTCTTCCTTGCTCTTTGAATAGACAAGAATATCGTCTATAAAGACTACCACAAATTGATCAAGATAGTCTCTAAAGACTCTATTCATTAGATCCATGAAGATAGCAGGGGCATTAGTAAGACCAAATGGCATCACTATAAATTCATAGTGTCCATACCTTGTACGGAAAGCCGTCTTTGGTATATCCTCCCTTTTGACCCTTAATTGATGATACCCTGAACGAAGATCAATCTTGGAAAAGTATTGAGCTCCGTGTAGTTGGTCAAATAAGTCATCAATGCGTGGGAGAGGATATTTGTTCTTGATAGTGATCTTGTTAAGTTCTCGATAATCAATGCAAAGTCTCATTGATCCATCTTTCTTCTTAACAAATAGAACAGGTGCTCCCCAAGGTGACGCACTAGGGCGTATGAATCCCTTATCAAGATTCTCTTGGAGTTGCTTCTTCAATTCCTGCAACTCAATTGGGGCCATTCTATATGGTGTCTTTGAAATAGGCAAAGCACCCGGTACGAGTTCTATTGAAAACTCAACTTCACGATTTGGTGGAAGACCCGGCAATTCCTCCAGAAAGACATCATCAAACTCCCGTACAATGGGCATATTCTTAATCGTGAGTTTCTCACCAACCATTTGAGATAAATAACCTTCATTTAGTGGAATCAAGACCCATAAGATGGAAGAAATTTCCACTGGAAGGTTATATTCATCCTTGCATCGATAGACGATCGTATATTGATCTGGAATATGAAATGTGACTTCCCTTCTTTGGCAATCGATATGAGATCCATGTAGAGAAAGCCAATCCATGCCAAGAATCACATCAAATTCCACTAAAGGAAGGATCACAAGATTTGCAGGAAGTACTTTCCCACAAACTTCGATCGGAGAAGAATTATAAACTTTTGATGCGATTGATGTGCCATTAGGTGTTGTCACAGCTAACTCAACATCTAATTGTTGAGGTAATATGGTGATACCCTTAGAAAAGTCTTCAGAAATAAAAGAGTGGGTGGATCCAGAATCAAATAAAACATTTGCTACTTTAGAGTGGATGGTAAGTGTACCTTTCACCACATCGTTATCGTACTCCACATCGCTGATAGAAATTGCATGTGACTTTCCTTTGTCTTTAGCCTTAAGAGTTTGTTGACGTCGACCATCATCATCAACCCTTGGATTTGGGCATTGATTGGCATAATGCCCCATCTCCTTGCACTTGAAACATTGAAGTGTAGTAGGTTCATTCTGTGTATCCCTTCCTTTGTTTGCATCATTAGACATCTTCTTCCCATTATCACGGCATTCAAATGCCCGATGACCTTCCTTTCCACATTTAAAACATTTACTTGTCCCTTTAAGACAACTCCCTCCATGTTTCTTTCCACACTTTGAGCATAAGGGAAAGTTCATCTTCTTTTCCGTGTGCTCTTTAGATTTTTCTTTGAATTCCATCTTCCTCTTCTTATCAAACCCATGTGACTGATGGGTTACTCCAATCTCCATCTCGACTTTGAGAGCACATCGAACAATTTCCTCGTAGCTATTGAAGTCCCTTATGGCTAACGCCCTTCGAAGACTTGGTTTTAAGCCACTAAAGAATCGATCGATCTTACTCTCAGGTTGGATAATAATACCAGAAGCGTACCTTGCAAGTCTTGTAAAATTTGCTTCATAGGTACTAACAGATTCATCATCCCTTTGCTTCAGTTCAAGGAACTCTTTCTCCATCTTTGTTCGGAGAATATGAGGGAAGTACTTATTGAAAAATAAGTTCTTGAACTCGTCCCATTCCATAGACTCAATTTCATCCCTTTGCCTTGTATTCTTAACAAGATTCCACCATTGATCCGTATCTCCTTCCAAACGATACACTGCTAGGATGACTTTATCATGCTCAGAACATTGAAGAACTGAAAATATCTTTTCAGTAGTACTAATCCATTGTTCAGCAACTAATGAATCAGTAGACCCGCTGAAAGAAGGTGGACGCTGCCTCATGAAGGATCCAACAGAATGTTGCTCCCTCCTTTGTTCGTTTAGAAATCCTGCATGATTTATAGCTTGAGAAAGTTGTGTGAGCATGGCTACAAGATTTTGCATTCCAGCTCCCATATCGTTTGGTTTCTCAGGGGGACAATCATTGCATTGCCCATCGCATTTCGCATTAACACGGTTCCTTCGGGTTCCAGCCATTGACTAAAACCAAGAAGAATAGTGTGAGCAACACTAATTATAATAGGAAACCACATAATTCAAGAATAAAATTTTCATGCTTATGGTCTTATCCTAGGTTATTCATGGCCATTTCTAAGATTGTGTTCTATTCTTAGACTTATCCTTAGGGTTCTTACTAAGGCTTTCACATCCTAGTTTCCAAAGGTTGACTATACCTTTCCTCTGATACCAACTATAACGACCCATACTTTACATACATTGTTACTACTTCAAAATTGAAGCACACTTATTACAACATATGACAAAACCACAAAGGACCGTATAGGTATAGTGTCTTTAGAAACTGGGAAACATAAACAACTGGTTCATAAATCTTCTATAGTGTCTCCCATTTATTTCATCATAACTAGGGTCCCTTTTAGCATATTCTACTTAATATCCATCTTCCTGACCTGGGGAAAAGAAAACATAAAAGGGTGAGCTCAAATGCTCAGCAAGGGAAAATAAAGGAAATAAAAATCATATCATATCTTTTTGAAAATCAAAACCAGCAAAAGAGATCATAATATCTTATCATGGAATAATTCATAGAAGTGAAAATGAGATCCCCATAATCATAACATAAAACTTGAAACTTTGTGGCATGCACACATAATCATGGAAATCATTTCTTGTTAGTCATGACTCATTGCCAAGACTATCTTAGTGGACAAAGTCCCTTTCTGAACCGAGTTCACTCCTCGTTTCAGTCCTGTATCACTGAACCGAAATAACCTTCCGTTCCAGCCATGTCTATCTCATGAGATATAAAATCTTTACCCAATGCATTGGAGGGAGATATAGGTCCCACCCATCTTATAATGAATCCTTTCTTATGTGTGCCACATAATCATAAAACATACATCATCGCATAACACATGTAACAAAGATGGGATTCTTGAAACATCATGACATCATAAATCAATTCATATAAGATAAAGGAATTCATAAAAATAATTCCATCACAACATGATCAAATCAATTTAATAATAGGGATAAAAACAGAACCCTTTATTATCTTAGATGGAAAATAATTTTGATAAAACACTTGAACTCCATTCTTGAGGAAAATATCCTTTCTTCTTCAAAAACATTTTTCCTTTCATAACATGTCATATAACTTTAAAATAAAAGAAGTTGATTAAAAATAAACTTGAGAACTTGTAAAGGAAGCTTCTTGGAAATAATGTTTTAAAAATCTATTCATGCCGTATAAGTTAAAAAAAACATTCTTCGTACTTTTGTCAGAAAAGTCAAAAAGTACCTCGTACGAAAAACGACAAAAGATTCCTTTCATACATATTAATAAAAACTCACCGAAGGGAAAAAATGGATTTAAACAATTGTAGGTGGATGGAAATAATATTACATATTGATGAAACATGGATGTGGATGATAAAATACACCCCAGTAAGTACTTACGAATAAACAATCTCGGATAAAAATGAGATTGTGATATTTCCCTTACCTTAGGTCCGATTTGTTTTGTTCGTGTCCGAAGCTCCTG
This sequence comes from Viscum album, assembly GCA_963277665.1. Lineage (NCBI taxonomy): Eukaryota > Viridiplantae > Streptophyta > Magnoliopsida > Santalales > Viscaceae > Viscum > Viscum album. The sequence continues at coordinate 591,825,337 of OY728159.1, read as the reverse complement.
TATAATGGTTTAAATAATGTTATTGACTTATTCTAGAATCATACATATTGATATGATATCATATATGGTCATATTATTAGCTTCTTGTTAGTAATATTTCATTGTTACTTGTTACTCGGGTCTTTATAACTTTTTGTTCTTATGCGTGTTTTGTTGAATAAATTCTTATTATTATCTTTAGGTTATATATAATTCATTTCCATAATGGTATTAGTGTAGTATATACCATATTCATTCATTCAATTCATTTATATAATCATTATGAAATGAAGATCATGTAGAACGAGTCGCATCACATCGTGGAGACGGTATTCCGTACGTACGCACGAGTGATGATATCGTTCCTATGATCGTGGAATTGTATTGGAATATATATATATTATTTCAGTATCAATATTACTTCATAATAATCATATATAGTTACTCATTACACCATTATACCCATCCTTGTAAGGTGATGGTGGAAAATAGATTACACCACGGTGTGGAGACGGTATTCCGTACGTACGCACGCGCGGTGATTTCATTTTTCCGTAGGATGGATAGAAGGTGAATTAGGGTTGTTTCATATTTATAATAACATATCAGTATGTAAGTAATACTGATGTTATTACTTTATCATGAAACAACTAAAGAAGAAGAAGTTGAAGAAGAAAGAAATTGAAAAGATCGGTAATGGATATTACCTCTTCTTTGGAACGCCTCTTTGAATCCTCCACTTAAGGAACTAAGATTGGTCTTTGGAGAAGACCAGGACCTCTAGGATTATTCTAGGGAAGTGTAGAGGAGAAAATGTCAGGGGTTGGCCGAGCTTGAGTGCTCAAATTGGTGTGAGGAGGAGGGGGAGGAGGTGCCCTTTTATAAGGGAGGAGAGGGGCACCTTAGGAATATCTCAAAATATTATTTTATATTAAAGTCAAAATCGGTTTATAATGGTTCCAAAGGGTCTTATTTCGAAGATAAAGTGGGGATGGGTCGAAATCCTATCAACCAATAGAATTTAAACAAGTTTAGGGTATTATTTTAACCTTATCAATTAGATTTAACTCTAAGTTAATTAATTTAACTTTTACCGTGTCTTTTTGTTTTCTTTCACTATATGGTTAATAAACTTACTATAACATGCCAAACGAACCCCAAATTGTTTATTATTAATATATATATCTTTATCTAAGTCATTTGGCCGAACCTTAGATTTTTAGGAATAAAATAACAATTAATAATATAATATTTGATTTAAAAACTATTTTGTGTCAATTTTGACACTATTTGATATATGATTTTTTTGAAAGTCATAACAGAATTATATGTTCTAAACAAGTTGATTAAATCAACACTAATATATCATAGTAACCTATAAAATTAGTGGAATTCATAAAAAGTCTTAAATTACATTTATTTTGGTATTTATATTATCAATTATGTCAATATTTCATTAATAAGATAATTACTGCACCATCATTGTGTCATAAATAAATTAAATTATTTGATGTCTAAAAATTACAAATAAAATACCATTATGTAGGAAATCTTTTTAGCTTTCTAATTAATATTTATAGTCGAATTTATCTTATGTATAACCCCATATTAAAAATAATTTACTTATTAAACTTTGATTTTTAACCATTTTAACCCTTCTTTAAATAAATTAATAATAAATGTCCTAATCTAATCCAAGTGGGCCTAAATGGTCATATTTTATTCATAAGTTTGTTTTTGGTCGAATTACACTTGTCCAATAGAATTAGGACATGTGTTAGGGTAATATTAATATCATATTTACCCTTAGTTACCCTATTTACTATTAACCGCGGTAAAAAAAAGTAAAAAGTTACTATTCACCAAAAATTATTTTTATCTCATTGAACCACATTTTACTTACTGATATCAACCGTGTCTATTGGATTTTCGAAATTCCATTCACAGAATCGGTAAAATTAAGTTTTATGCAAAATTCAGTTTTTAACCTACCACTTAGTGGTTTCACTATTCATCAAAAATTGAAAGTTTTCAGAAAAATACCAAAATTTCACCTTAGGCTAATTTCGATATTCTGAGTCCAAAAATGAAGTCCATTTTGAAAAATAAAATTTATAAAATTTTAAAAAGTGGTTATTACTATTCATAACGGCTAGTTTTAATAGCATATTGTAGTTTAGTGAAACTCGGTATTGCGTACGACGCAAGCTATCGAGGAAGGTCGCGATTGCGTACAAAGCAAGCCAAGCAAGTGTTGTGTAGAAAAAGATTCCTTTGATGATTTATATAACGTAAAAGTCTCGGGTGTTACACAAATGAATCAGAAATCAAAAATATTTCCTGCTATTGGCCAATCAGTTGGGAGGACCTCAAATGTGACACTGACAGAATTGGAATTATTACAGGCACATAGATATGTGCTGCTGAATAGTGAAATTGCAGATCCATTTATTGAAGAGTTGAGGATACAAAAAAAGAGACGAATGAGAGGCCGAACACGAAATGAGAAAGATATAACGAAAGCTGTGAATAAAGAGCTTGTAGAATGGTTTGCACGACGTGTAAGTTCATAAATATTGCAATAAATAAGAATATTAGTTTGAAACATACAATTTGTAAATCTATTAAATTATATTTCTTTTTTCAGATCATGAATACTGATACTCGAGCAGACTTGTCAGAAGATTTGAAGTTTCTTGCTAGAGGTCCTATAAAGCAAGTTAGAAAGTTCGACGCTTATAATGTGAATGGCTTTAGATTTCGTACAGTTGATCGAGAAGTGGGTTTGAAAACAAAAAATAGTGGTATATTTACATTTTATGAAGTGGGATACTATGGAAAGATGCATGATATTATTGAATTAAAATACCATGGAAATTTTTCTGTTGTTTTATTCAAATGAAAATGGGTCGATATTATCAGTGGTGTTAAAAGAGATTCATTGCAATTTACTTCTGTGAACATCTCTCGCTTGATGGATGTTGGTGATCGTGAAATGTATGATCCATATATCTTAGCATCACAAGCAAAAATGGTATATTATGTGAATGATGTTATGGATGAAGGGTGGAGTGTAGTTACTCACGTAATAAAAAGATATTTGTATGATATGGGTGATGAAGTGGGAGATTTGACCTCTGAAGTTGAATGTCATCAACAACAATGATATTGAAAATATTAGTCTTGCAAGGATGAATGAAGTAGATGAAGCAATGGAGCAGGAAACCAACATTATTGAAGGGGAGAATGATTGTATGTACAATTATTCATTCATGCAGCAACCACTTGTTTCATTTCTGCAGTCATTCATTATCATTGTTATATATATTTGGTTTGTTAGTACTGGGCATCTATTATCATTTTTAATTTTTTTCTGCATACTTTTTTTGAAATATATATTCTGAACTTAATTTTATTTGATTAAATGACAGGAATTCCAAGGAGGAAGCGGTATACTATTTCTTCTAGTTCTGCGACGGATGCCGATCCATTTGGGTAACTCCCCATGACATCTGAGGCACCAGCTGCCTACACCCCCGCACCATCTCCCCCTGCACCGTCTCTCACACCATCAGAGAGCCTTCCATTAGAGGCTGAGTCATTGACTCCCCCTACAGGTGCCTCATCAGTTGGGCGGCGACAGACCCCTTCCAGTTCATCCTGGATACACTGGAGGGTCACAGTCATAGGTATAAATTTTAATTAAATAAATTTATTGCATTTTGTTTATACTAGTTCTTTTCTCATTGAAGATGACAAAAATAAAACCGTGGAGAAACACTTAAAAAGATCAGATGTTTGGAACTTGAATGGAGAAAAGATAGTCGTTCCATTTGATTCTTATGGGGTCCCTACGGATGATGCTGCAGGGTTACTTGGCCAGCTTATAGGTCAGTTGGCAGCGGAGCCCATTTCCCTTCCCATTTCATATGATGATTGGATACATATGCCTCCAAACTGGAAAAATGAAGTTTTCTATTCTCAAATAAAGGTAATTTTATTACATTATGGTTTAATTGAATGTCATGTTACTAATATGTTCAAAATGAATTTTTGTATACAGATGTTCTTCCACTTCACAGTTGCAGATGTGATAGCACGGAAGTAGACTTTGAAAAATCTCAGTAAAAAATGGAAAGATTTCAAATGGAGATTGTGGTGTGATGTCAACGATACTTCATTGACCTTGGAACAAATGTATGACAAGCTACCTAGTGGGGTACCGAAAGAGCAGTGGAAAGTTTTTGTTGACAGACATCATGATGAGAAGCAGATGGTATTGAAATATATATTATTATATTATCCTCATTTTACATTAATACATGTATATGAAGAGGAGATGACATTCAATACATTACTGTTAAATTTCATTTTATTTATTTCTGGATCTTTCATGACAGAATGCATCAAACAGGGCGAAGCAAGTCATCCCTCACACGGCGGGCTCAAAAATATTTTCTAGAAGCCAAATGTCATTGGTAATATTTTAAATAGTTTAAATATTTATAATAAAATATTATCTATTTAATATATTGAATTTTTGATTTATCTTTTCTTAATGCAGTCACAGAATTTAGGGCACGAAGCCTCCCGGACTGAACTGTGGTTGGATGTTCACAGAAAATCAGATGGCTCTTTTGTTAATGAGCCTACCAAAGAAGTTGGGGTATGAAGTAAAATTGTTAACTTATTATCAGTTTTTACTATGTTAATATGTATTGATATTTGATTTATAGGTAAAAATTAAAGAACTATGGGATGCCAGTCCTGGGCAGTCCTAATCAATCTCCCAGGATGACCCGGTTGCTCAAGTCCTTGGGAAGGAGCATCCTTGTAGAGTGCGCGGGATGGGTTTGGGACCCGTATCATCTGAGGTCTTTAGCAGGCCATCAGGGATTCCAGCCGCATCTACTCCTGGTTATGGTCAGCCCATACCTGAAGATGCTCAGAGGGATATTTCTTCTCTACGAGCCACAGTTAAAGACCAAGGGGCTCATATATCCACTATACAGAAAGCGTTGACTGATTTATATCAGCAGACGAGCAGATATGCCCCCAGTGGTAGTGCACCGAGTGGTGGTGAGCAGGTAAATCACAAAAAATCACAATCATTTAGTTTGCAAACTTTTATTGGTTTTAAGTTTAATTATAAATATGCAACAATATTTAATTTTCAATATAATGTTCTTACAGGTGGCAGCAGGAGATGGAGGTGGAGAGGGTGACGATGCATCATCAGACCATGAGTAGTATTATTGATGTGATCAAAATATGTTTTATGGGTTATGTGATTTTCATGACCTAGAATGGATCATGTGCTCCACGTAATGTTTTCCATGTTATGAACTTATTTTGTTTGATTAGCACAACTGATTCTATCTTAATGGTTACATATCTTCTAATATATTCTCTATTCTCTTTAAATATGTCCTCTATTTCTCAAATGACTTCTTATGTGGTAGACTGGAGAGACCTTATTTCCTGGAACCATAATTTCAATCATCGATATAAATTATTTTATAACAATAATGTTTTAAAGGTTCTTATTCTGACTGAACATCAACCCATTTAATCCTCGTTCCTCATCCTTATAGGACAAACGACTAGTAGTGATCCTTCCCCTCTCTTCTTTGGAACATTTTGATCCATACGCTTTAATCCTTTATGGAATCAAATATTTCCAATTAAGATAAGTGGATAATTGTGTTTGGGAACCCTGGTCCCCATAGAAGGTATACCCATTAGAAACCATATTTTCATAAAAACATTCCATATTAATTTGTTACTCTACTAAGGGTTTGGTATATTTCGATTCCTACCATACCACAAGGTCCCCCCTTGTTCCATATTAATTTCTTACTCTACTAAGGGTTTTGTGTGGGGATAACCACGATTAGTAAAAATGATATGTGATAATTCCCATGAATATTCATTGAAGTCGTTATCTGTGATGTTGTGGATAATTCATCTTATTGTGTTTCACTATTTGGTTTAGGAAGTTGTATGGTGATGTTATTGACCAGATTGGTTGTGTAGTACAAGGGGATGTGATTCTTTGGTCGATTTTCATGTATGTGATTTTGGTAGTAGTAAAATGTGCTATAAAGAGGTTGTGGTACATGGTTATGGGGTCATGGATGTGGTGTTGTGGCTGTAGAATAATGTTTTTGTAGCAGATTCGTTGATTTGGTATGCGGTGATAGAGTTTCATGATGGTTTTAAGGAGTATTTGATTTTGTGATATGGGTTGGGCAATGTGGTGTGGAGACAATGGTGGATGTGTGGTGTTGTGGTGATAGTTTTGTGAGTTGAATTAGTTGTAGCATGGAGTGGATATGTCAGTTTCTCGGTTATCCATGAGATGAACTATGTTGATAATGTAAATGATCTAGGTTAGTAAATAAAAAATATTTATTGGAAATAGATATGTTATAAATTAATCAAATGAAAATGTAAAGTGTTATGTGAATTGTAATTGATAAAAAATAAAGGTGGTGAAACATGTATGTGGAAAGTGGAATGTTGTGTTGATAGTGTTGTGATTGTCTTGGGTGATTTAATTAGTGATTTAATTGGTTGTGATTATTGATTTGTGTTATGGTGTGGTGATCTAATAAGCTCAAGTGTAGTTTATGTGGACACATAGGTTTGGTATCGTGGGATATCTATATACCATGAATGTTTCTATTATTTTCTTCACCAAGCATAATTTATATAAAATTACCACTACTAAAAGGTTTAGAGTTTTAGGTATTTTCACCAATAAATATGATGGTGGTGAAATTTAGGCATGGGTTCACACACATCCTCTCACTTCATTCAGAATTAGTGACACATGTTGGAGTTGGAGAATTCATAGAAATGATGTCATGTCCATGGTGCCTTCCTGTGGTAATTGATCTATTAGACCCAATTTCAATGAGTGATAAGTTATGTGTTTCTATGTGATATATTGTGGGGTAATTGATGGTAGGAGGAGGGGACAATGATTATGTCCATCACATTCATGATACCTTAAGACTCTTGTTCTAGTTTGGATGCCATTTGATAGAATATGTGTCCGTGGGTGGGAAGAGATGTTAGGTGGTAGTGTATTTGTCTACAAGTATGATTTATTGTGAAGTGATGGACTATGTGTCTACTGGTGGTATGTGATGTGATGTGATGGCCTATGTGACTGCTGTTGGGATGTGGTGTGATGTGATAACCCATTTGTATACGGGAAGGATTTGATGTGATGTGACGTGGTTTGATTGGATGGGATGAGATCATTCCTAATTAGATATAAGGTTGTGAGAGTGGAAAAGTAACGTTTAATCTATAGTGGGGTTACATTAATTTTTTGTTGAAAACAGTTTCATATGATAATATTGGATCAATTATTTGATGAGTAATCCATGGTGTACAAAGGATTATTTAGATGAAATGTATGGGGTTATATGGTTTATTCTATTTGATGGCCAGCACATTAACACACCATTTTCACCTAAAATTGAAGACTTCATTAAGACCTAGATGATTATATCTTTTTTTTCTCGGACTACATATATATTATAGTTTTCAGGATACAAGAATAACTTTGGAGACTGAACTAGACATTACCAATTCAAATAGTATTCATGTTACTTAACTGGATTTCAATTATCATTTGGAACATTGGGATACTTTTATGGAATCAAATATTTTCAATTTTGATCATTTGTAAACTGTAAGTATAAATCCATGTGAGCCCCAATCTCTTGTTTCATTGGATGTTATCTTGTGTTTCATTCTAAATCCACAATTTTAGGTATTTTGTATGCTTTAGGTATTCTTATTGAATTAGATCAAATTTTTCATCAACATTAAATGAAAGGGTGTTTATGAATATTGTGTAGCTGGTGCATAAATTTTGTCCTTATTATATATATGTTGTATGTGTTGTTTGGTTTGTTTTCCAGGGCAGTGGTGGAGTATAAACAGAAATGCATTTTTTTTCGGGGTCAGCATTTCGCGGCGGTTTTAACCGCCGCTAATGTTTTACCACTTATACATTTAGCGAAGGTTTAAACTGCCGCCAAATGTATTCGGAAGACTATTTAGAGGCGGTTAGAATCGCCGCGAAATCACGTCGGAAATTGCGGTGGTTTTAACCTCCGCTATGAAGGTGACTGGGAAGCCTGAGTTTCGCGGCGATTATAGACGCCACTAATTAAATATCCCTTAAAACCGCCACTAAATTTACCAAAAACCGCCGCGAAATGAGTTACTACGATGCTTTTGTTTGAATACCACGAAATGCATAAAACCACCGCTAATAGATTGCCGATGCCAGGTTTAGCAGCGGTTTAAACCGCCACTATATGGAAAAAAACCGCCGGTAAGAGGCGGGTTTCCTGTAGTGGGAAATCCCAAGGAACCAACCAAAAAAGGGTCTATAATGAAATGAGAATAGTTGTTCCAAAATAGCCTTTGTCACCACAACAAAAGAACCATTCCATGACCCAAATCCTCATGGCATGACATACTATAATAAAACACGACCCACTCATCCAGAAAACTCTTCATGATGAAACATACAAGAAAACACTACAATTCAATCCTAACATTATAAATTTCATTTCCAACTTGATCTCCCCTATTGTAAGCTCCTCCTGACACCTCTAATGCTCAAAAGATGCTATGTAGTGATCGGAGAAGGTTCATGTTGTTGTGTGTACCTATACCCTCACCACTAGTCATAAACCTCTAGTATACAGGGAGGCCAACCTATGGTCAATTAACATCATCAGGTTTTGTACTATTTGAGTATACATGGATGAGATGTTACAAAGTGACATCAAATCCTTATTTGATTTTTTAACTATTAGGACATGGTAGATGGAGAAAATACATTTTCAAAACATTTGATACAAGACTTATTCTTGGGACTAGCTAACACATGTATAAGTAAATTTCATGTTACCAAGGATGACATTATTGTTCTCAATTTTTGGATATTACATTTTTTATTTTTAAGGAATATGGTGTGTGATTTATATTTTATTATTTTAACTCTTGGAACATGGTAGAAATAGGGAATGAGTTCGTACATCATAATTTGAACATAGGATTCACAAGACAATTTCATGAATGTATGTGATTTATATTGTAATTATGAAGAGGGGTTTGGATATTTAAAATTTTAATAATAGGTTATGTAGTGTTTTATTATATATGTTATTGGTGTAATTCTACTTAACCATATTCATGTTTCAGGTTGCATTGTCATTATTATTTTTTGATGAATGGATATGTTTATTTATATTGACCTATGTGAGTGAGTAAGATGTCCTAGATTGAGTCAGGATGAATGAAACCTTAATATCATAGAGTGTGTACAGGGTAGTGAGTTGGGTTTCCTAATAAGTATAATAAAAATGTGTTTTTATCCATTCATTTATAATATTAATGATATGACCCTATGAAGAGCTCCAGTTGTGTGCCAGAATGGCAGGACAAGTATGCCCACTAGGTGTGGTTCTCGAACCCCTTATTATTCCATGAAAAACTACTGATCAATAACTATGAGATAGTATACTTAATATTTTATAAACTACGGGTTATGTTTCACCAAGAGTTGGTTCTTCCATGTCATACTTAGGTAGAGATTATAATATATAACATACATATCAAATTGAAAGTGTGGGTTGTTGGTATAATGTGGAGTTTTGGATCAAGTCATTATTGGTGATTTTTTATTAGATTAATACACCCCCTAGAGGAGGGTGAATCTCACTACATACATGATTTGAGTAATAGTCATGAACTAGAGTAATTATTTATTCTAGATATAATAATGTGTGAGGATATATTGGTAGGATTTATAGACTTGTTTATTCAAGTAGTTCATTCATGTGACTCTAATTAGATATGGGTCTAGAGAGTTTATACACCCTATTTAGTGAATCATTTAAATGATGAATTATATTAATAATTTTACCTATTTACTATATATTTTCACCCATGTTGTTCGGTGATGATACAACTAGGATTATATTCTCTAAGTATGTCTTGAGGCATTAGATTCAATCTCATAAGAATTTTTTTCTCCAAACATATTTTTAAAAGGTAATAAACCATACCCTATGTTTTAGAGAAACCTAGTCAAGGGAAGACCTTTTAGGTAGTATAGTTCTTCTAATGGTACCATAACTAGCTTTTTGGAAGTATTAATTTGATGTATGATAGTTTTCAATAGGGTGGTAGTAGGTGGTCCAATTATGGAAATGGATCTTCTCATCCATCAAGAAAGAGGACCTCTATTGAATATTAATAGAGTGGGAAGTCAGAGAATATTCAACTCTATTATGATAGTTCACTAAAGGATTTTTATTATTATATTTATATGGGAACCTATAGAGTTTTTTTGGGATTTCACCATGGATAGATGGTGGGAATAGTTTTAGTCAGACTCGAGGTTCTAGATTTGTTCTAGGAGCACTATAGTGGTCTTGTATTTGGGGTTCCTCTTTTTATTGTAAGTGTGGAGGAGGTTGGGGTTCCCAAGTATATGAGAATTAGTTTACATAGGGTAATACCCCTTAGGGGATTCTATAAATAGGATTTCATGGTTGAGGTTCAAGATAACTTCATGCTATGGAGAAGACTCCTAATCATGGAGAGGGGAAATTAATAGTATGATTTATGATCATTGTAGCAAGTACCTTGGCTTATATTTTGTTTGATGTAGGTCATTAAAATAATTTTATTTCCAGTTAGTGGATTGGTGAACTAGGTTTTATTGTGGAATATGTTTCTATGATTATGATGAATGATACCACCTTATGTGTTCAATATGATGTGCGGTGTGAGGGTATTTGGAGGTGTATAGAGTGTGCTATCATAGTTAGTATGTATCTATAGAATTTTAGCATACTAGAGATGTAAAGCTTAAATGTGATCCTCATGATAGATTATTCATCCCATTATTAGGTTAACATAAACTATTATCATTGATGAGTATCTTTCAGGGTTTTTGAGGGTGATCGTTATAACATTTCTATAAAGTAGGATTTATGGGATGATTGTTCAAGACCTCGCCATCAACAGCTAAGGGTGGTCACAACCCATATTTCTAGAATCTATTTAGGATATGAGGAGATAGGAAATCTGGTATTTACCCCTATCATTTTCTAGTTTCAATACGTCTCTTATGATTACTTATTAGGGTTGCCGCCTGAGATAGAGGTTGATTTCATGATCAAGTTAAAGCCAAGTACGAATATCATATCCATTATACCATATAGGATTGATCCAATTTAGCCTAAAGTGTTCAATATTTATTTAAACGAACTACAAGAGTTGGGATTAATTCACCTAATCACATCCCCATGGGTGATCCTATTCTATTTACATAGAATAATGATATTATCATGCACATATGTGTGGATTATTAATGGTTGAACCATGTGATGGTCAAGAAATAGTGTCATCTTCCCCATATAAGTGATTTTTTCAATCATATAAGGTTATTCAAGTAGTTATGTAAGATCAACCTAATATCAATATATCAATAATACTGGGTGTGTCTACTTTGTTTTCCATGTACTTCTTTTAGGAGCATGTATGGACTGTATGACTTTCTTGTGATGTTTTTGGGTTTTCTGAACACGCCAACAATGCTTATATCTAAGATGAATTGTGCCTTCCATAAATATTTGGATTTTTTTGTGGTTATATGTTTCAATGATATTTTGGTGTTCTCCCCAATATGGTAGGACCATGATAAATATCTATAGATTTATTTTAGAATTACAAGAGAGAATTATCTCTATTCTAAGAGCTGAAAATGTTCTTTTTTTTATAATATTGGTCTATTTATTATCACACATGATATTAGAGGTTTGAATCTAAATGGAACATAATAAGTGCATGGTTGTATTTTCTTAGGAGAGGCCCAAGAATATTTTTTGGTTTTTTTATTTTCCTAATATTTAAAGGATACTATAAAAGTTTCATTCAGAAATTCCCCACAGTAGTGAAAAAAATAAAGGCTCTAACCAAGAAGGAGGAAAATTTTTAGTGGTATAATACTTATGACAGATCTTTCTAAGAGATTAAGGATATATTGATGATCCATCCAATATTGAACTTACCTGATCAAGGTAAAGAGTGTATATTGTATTTTGATGCTTCAAGAATTTGACTTGTAGTTACATTGATGTGGGAATGTTGTGGAAGATTCATTGTGTAGGAATAATTGGGATTTATTGTTCTTGAGTCTAGTAGTGAGATTTAATTTATAAAACTCTTCACTGTGACGCACCTCGATGTTAAGTAATATCAAAGAAGATAATCCCTCATAATACTAAACATATCATTCTCAATCATTGATATAGTAAAAATAATTAAATTATCCAATTTTTATGATTTTTTATGAGTGAAAATATATATAGGAGTTTCTTCTGTATTAGACCCATAATGATGACATGTATTTTATATAAGTCGTCTAGTTGTTGTAATTATTAGAAAATTTGAGGAGATAATGTGAGATTCTCATGGATCGATATGGGTTGTTCAGTTGTAGATTACTAAGATGTATCACAATATTCACAGGTATTATTAATGGATCTAGATGAAGAAGGACATTGTGGGGTTCATTTAACTATGCCTTTCCTATCATTAGGTGAAGATTGTGTACCAGATACTCATAGTTATTCTTCATACTCTACCCATTATTGAGTGTATGTTGGATGATGTGATGATATATTTCATTTTAGAGTTACCAAGGTTTCCCTGAGGTAATGATATGGAGTTGGTATAATGGATTGGATGAAAAAAGTGTCTCACTTATTAATAATCAAGGAGAACCAATTCAGTAACATGCTAGATAGGTTATATGTTCATGAGATAATATGGTAGGATGGTATACATAAATGAATCAGACAAGATTAGGGATCCTGATTTACATCTCACTTATAGTATGGATTTCATAAATCATTGGATACTCAGGTGAGTTTGAGCACTGCATACCATCCTCAAACTAATAGGTAGTCTAAGGGTTCCATTTAGATTCTATAGGATATATTGTGTGTATGCATCCTGAATTTTAGTGGTGCATTGGTGATACATATTAAAATAGATGAATTTGACCATAATAATAGTTATCAGGAATTGATTCAGATATCACCTTTCTATTCCTTGTATGGTAGGTTGTTTTTTTATGACTCACCCTCATTGGGAACTCCTCATAGGGATACAATGAAGTGGAGGGTGATCTACGAATCCTAATTCAAACAATATAAGGTTTGGAAAATAACACCAAGGGTATAATCACACACATATGGGATACATTACCCCTATAGTACTATGAACATATTAGGAAAACCACCCTTCAACTCCTTGATATAAAATAAAAAACAATATCCCATAATTCATGTAAATTTCTTATAAAAATATTACAAAAAATAAAATACCAACATCAGCCCCTACATCAATGACTCACACTGCAACTCAAATCGATGAGTTTGAAATGTATAGCTTGGTCAACACCTCCCTAATATAAACCTATAAATTGATTTATTTATATAGGGGTGAGAACAAAAATATATCCATTAGGATCCTCCTCGAAACCTATCATAAAAATGTTGAAGAAGCTAACTGATTCATCAGCAATCAAATAGTTGAACTGAAATGCACCTATTTTAGATCAATTATCACCCAACCTTTACAGGGATCACTTATACAATATATTATCAAAGTATAATATCAAAATATTATGGGAATATAATTCAACTAGGTACCCCACAATCACTTCCCCACTGGTTTTTCTGTCCCATGCCCCGATGTAAAATGTCCTAGTGCTACCATACCTTCCACAAACGTTTCTTCACTCATCATATCCCATATCACAACAATATACCACATACAACAACCCATCATATCTACATCCCACACCCTAATTATAGTATGGTATTATGAACATGAAGTACATCAACATCGCTCACTCCTTATACCATTAAAGACCCCTAATATCTTGATTATATATATATATATTATTAGATTTTGATTCCAAACATATGTTGTCCTTGCCTATTTTTTTATTGGAGGTAATGTTTATATTTTCATTTAGGTGAATTTTGAAATGAAATAAAAAATATATTATTTTGTTGAATGTTTTTCTTGTTGTGTAAGATTAAATACCAAGGAAATAACTCTATGTATGAATAAACACATAGGAATGAAGAATTTTTAGGTAAAATTTTGTTTTTAAAACACATGTAATATTAACTATGAGGTATTATAGGATATATTAGTTGTAATGTGTTAGTTCATGGATGGATAAGGATAAAATCTGAAAAAAGTCTCATCTCAAAATGAAAAAGGTGTTCTCATTAGAATGGTTCATATAGTGGTTTGTCTCACATAAAGAGAGATGTGGGTTTTTTAAGAAAATGTATGAATAGAAAGGGATTTTAATAAAATTATTTTCATCTAGATATCATTACATTAGAATAAAAAATTCTCATGGAAGATTAACTCAACTCAAACCACTTTTCACTTGATATTAAACCACTATTTGTATCAAATTAGTTGGGACTACGAATGCCCATGTGTGAATAAATGGAGAAGATAAATCTTGATAAACCTTTATGCATTGTAAAATCCTTGAGAAATGATGGAGGAAATGGAATGAAAATATGGTGGAATGAATGAATCTGAACATGAAGGAGTTTATATGGGTCTTTAAATAGTGACTTCAACTCCAATGGAGGTCAAGAAAATAGCACATAGGTATTATCTAAATCTAAAATGGGAATGGATTCAACATGACATGTATTGTAGAGGATTTTTCTATGTGAGATGGTGGAAATTGTGAGTGATTAAATGAATCTTAGGAGGATTTAATTCTATTTCCAAAATGAACGAACCTATCGAAGGAATATAATAAATATTGTAGTAGTGAATATTATTTAGTGTGGTCGCACATGTTGCATGAAGAATGACGATTGTTTAGTAAGTCCCAGGTCAAGGTAAATAAGTTGAAACCCATGTTTTTAAACACTAAAATATTCTCATATTTTATGTGAAGATATAGGAATTAAGATATTTTTAAGATTCATATTTAATGGAATGAAAGAGATGGAAACATGCATTGATAAGGAATATTTAACCAGAAATGGGATTCTTCATGATGTAATGAATAGGATAATGCAATTTTAAATATTATTTTCATAATTTTAAGTTTTTATCTCCCCCAATCATTTGGGATTATAAAATATAATTTGAATGGGTAATTTTTGTAATCATGTATTGATTTTCAATCCTATATAGTGGAAAATTTCCATATATAAATTAAATATAAAGATGCACTGAGAATCATCAGCCACTAGGGATCAGCCACCTGAGGCTGAAAAAGATAGTATTTCATTTATTTATAATTTTTATTCAGATATTTAATTATGTTACCATGGGACACTTTTCTATGGATGTATCTTGTCAATTCAAGTATGTTTTATAATTTTATTCAATTATTTATTAGGATAACTAACTTTATTCTCCCTTATATGATTTTTGATTTATTCATTGTTGATGACCAATTAATGATGAGTGGTTAAACTTATATGAGAGAGTTAAATCTATGGGAGAGGGTGTATAAAAGAATTTATTCTTCTTCACTTTTGGGATAAAATTATTCCTTAGTATTATGTTGCGAGACATGGAAAATATCATGGATCTAGTCCAACTATGAAGGGAGAAATAATAAATACACTACCTTATTGAACTGTTCCAAAACCTCAATGGGACTAATAAATTGAAGAGAAATATTACTACCTTGGAAAAATATTTTCTACCCATGATGAGGGGAAAACTTCATGAACACATGAACTCCAACCTCAAACTCCATAGGTATCCTCCTTTGATTATAATAATATTTATTTATAGTTATATACTAATTTATTCTATTTTTGAATCATTTACACCTTCTCGGTTGTACATTTCACCCCATTTTGTTAAAGTACCACTGAATCTCTGACCTTGGTCCATCCCAATAAAGTTCTACAATGTAGCTCATACAATTCCGCAAATAAATCCATGAAAATAAAATAGTTTTTGATATTATTATATGTAAAATTTACCATGTTAGATTCTTTATCTATAATACACTGAATCATAACTGAAGACATGAAACATATGCTCTAATAATTGGATGGTATACACTCTCTGACTACCCATATATGGATGGAAAGTAGAGTTAATAAATTTTTGAGAGGGAGAGGCATGTTTAATACCTCCCAATACCCATGAGGTTAAATGAGGATCCTAATTAGAAATTATCATCCTCAAAACCCCATGAAACATCACTATCACATCCACATATCACCTCCCCTAAATGTTTACAGCACTTGACTCCTTGATCTTCAAGAAGCTAGATGACTTAATAAACTGATACAAGATCACCCATATATTATCACATCCTTATTGGGATTAGGGAAAAAAGGTGACAAAATCTATAGGCATGTCCCCCAACATTCACTTAGGTAAATCAAATGGCTATATCAAATTTTTAGGAACACGATTTTATATCTTCCCCTACTGATAGACAAAACACTTTATCATGAATATTTCTACCTCCTACATCATCCATGGCTACCAGAAATGGATCCTTAAGGAATTATATATCTTAGATATACAAGGGTTCACAACCGATGGTGAGATATGAAACTCATGAAGAACCTCCTCACATATCACTAGTATAAAAAACAACCTCTCCTGGAATAAAAAACTATATTGATTAACCACCTACTATCCCTCATAAGTATCATAATACAAGATATGATCCTTCATATTCTATACATCAGAGTTTACCCATTAATACTTCTCCACTTTCATTCATAAAAATTATTTCATTACCATCTAAAAAAAGTGACCTCTACCTCCAACATCATCTATATCAAGATGCATCACTTCAAGTTATAACATCACTCTCTAAATATCTTGGGACTACTGAGAAAGATATACTCACAAATTCTAACTCATTACGTAAACAACTATATTCCCTTTACCTAGGGTGTAATAGATCATGAAGTTATAGTTCTATAAATACTATATCCACATATATTGATGTAGATTCAAATCCTGCTAAGTGAGGATATACTACATAATATTGTGACATGTAAAGACCATAAAGCTTTCTCTGATGAGGTAGGTCTTCCACAAATTTAGAGAAAAAATGAATTCTTACTAACTCAAGAAAATGGGTGTAATTATTACAATCATGGGGAAATAATTTCCTAGACCCAAATGAGATCACCTCTATCTAGTGTATCACCAAAAATACACAAACTATGATGATAAGAATCATAAAAAACCTATAACATAGCTATCTACTCTAGAAAATTAAGAATAAGAGAAGTTATCAACTTCCCCTTTGAGTAGTTGAAATTCATTTGGAATTGATCAATTGATACAAAAGTATATCCCTTTCTATCCAATACTATCAAAGGGGTTGTAATCTAAGAGATGTTTGACATTAATCTCTAATAATATCTGAGAAGACCAAGGGAACTATGAACCTCTACAATATTCATGGTTTATTCCCAAGAAAAAACTACCTAGATATTGGAAGGACTAACTTATACATTATACTATGATGCCACACCCTAAAAAATGCATATCAAATATATAAAACTTTCACTTATCCAACATCTTGTAGAGCTGATGGCACCAAAGGGATTGTAAAATAGCTATAAAATAGTTAGCATGATCCTCATCTAACATCGAGTATAAGAGCAGTTTTTCAATGAGAATTATGAAAAACTGATCCAAGAACTAATGAAATATGGATTTCATGAGTCCCATGAAATTTACTGGATAATTCATGTCACTGAATGATATAAATTTGAATGCGAAGTGTCCATAATGATGATTGAAAGAAGTTTTTAGTGTATCACCCCAAGGATTTACAAATATATTTATTATAAAATTCATGAAACTCTAAGTCTCTACAAAATACAACTTCATTATAACCTTGTCAAGTAAACATAATTTTTCCACCTCTATGATTTGAATTTTGAAAAACTGACATACATGGTTGTGTTCAATAAGATATTTTGAGTCTGATAAGGAAAACATAATTTTGGGTGAATAGTAACATACCTTTATGAATAGTGACATACCCATATGAATAGTAAGGAATATTAATGAAAATTAAATCATATAAAAAATAGAAACTTCACCCACAAATGTATAAATACAATTTAGACATCTTAAAATTTAAAAAATGATCACAATATAAGTATTGGTATTTTTGTATGACATAAATATTTAAATTTCAATTTTCTGATTAATTTAATAATTTAAAGTTGAAATGTATTTTCATAAAATGTAATAAAATTTTTTCAATTTATTTTATTGTGATTATAAGATAATTTTATAGGACCTTGATTAATTTCTTAAGGTCTTATAAAATGAGTTATAGTTTTAAAAAGTTTTTTTTTGATAAATTATGATTTTTAAAAAAATTAAATTAAAAATATTTAGAAAAATATTTTAAAAAAATGGAGTATGTTTTTTAATTCTACACATCGAAAAATGGTTAGGGTGAATTTTTGGGATTTTTTTAAAATACTTGAATTTTTGTGAATAGTAAAAATGAACTTTTGAGTTTTCAATATATTTGATGACATCATAATGATGTAATAATTAATAAAAAGTTCCGGTCGAAATGTTTATAGTACAATAAAATATTAGGTTTTTCAAGTAGCTAATACCATAATAAAATACCATGGGAAAGCCCATGTTTTTACAAAAACCACTAATGAGGTGTCTTTTTAAATTAATAAAACATTTTATCTCTTTTACTATAAATAACCACTCATATATTAATTTTATTTCATTAAAAATCCCTCATCCTCGAATATAAGGCGTTTTTACCTCCCTAGGATTCATCCCAAGGTGTTTTTAATCCCCAAAGGTCCCAAACTTCAAGTACTGGGAGTTACTCTACAAGGTAAGGGAACCTTTCACCCTCCTCTTCTAGTCAACACTTCTTTTATGTTATCTCTTTGAATTTTCATTCTCATATGTTGGGGTTTGATATTATGTATTATTATTACTACCCATTTTATTTCCATATTATGAGATACCATTTTTCTTTCATCAATTCATTTTATGAAATTTTAAGCGAAGCTGCCAGGCATCCAAATTTTTAATAAGGAATCTGTCAACATTTCTTTTATTTTCAAGTTCATCTCTTTTATTTTTATCTCCTCACCTCCTCTATCCAAATGAACATTATAACTCCATTATTATATATATACTGGAATTATATCATGTTACTAGAAGAACCATCATCAATATTCTTATTCCTCTGTTTTATTTTTATAAATGAAATCAACGTCCATGAGGTTCTAATTTATATCCATCGTGGACGACAATGTTTCTTTCTTCAATTTCTCCTTCATTACTGGTAATGAAACCATTTTTTTGGTTGAAACAAACTATAAAATATGTATTATAACCTAATTAATATTCATAAACTAGTATATGTACATATTGTAAAATCGTATGACCAAACTAATTCTTAATAATCAAAATACCTCAAAAATAATCAAAGTGAATGTCATAAATATTTCATCTAAGGATTCATCCTCCATACATGTAAAAAATTATATAAATGACCATTAACACTAATGTATGTTCATAAATAATATTAAATTTCAATTTTGCAATTTTACATCCATTTCTCATGAACTCCATTTCTTAAGAACAAGTGACCAGATTATGAAAATAAAGAAAACGAACACTTTGGAAAGACGTAATTAAATATAATAACTTATTGATAATAACATAAATGAACTAAAAATAATTATGATAAACTAAATAGTTGTCTAATAGGTTCTGAAATAATTTATTAATAAGTCTAATTTCAAATTCTAGGACCTTATGTTCAAGAGCGGGACACATCCGGACTTAACGTAAGGGTTTCTTCATATCACTCCCATTTTTGTGAGATTTTCCGTTTTCAATACTATTATTTGTGTATGGTGTATGTATACTTCCCATTGATGTAACATATCATGAATATATTTATTTCCATGGTATTCAATGTATCATTTTAATATTATAAATTTTTGGGCATACAAATCGATTGATTACAAAGTGGTAAGGGGTTTCCCATCTCACTTTCATTTCTGTGAGATTTCCATTGTTAGACACTTATTTATTTCATGTTGTCTATTGAGTACTTAATTTTGATATATATTACCATGATTATATTTATATTCATAATATTTTTTGGTTAATTTGTTTGTTATTAGTTTTTGGTCATATGACATGATTGATTACAACGGGGTATGGTTCTTTATCTCAAATTACATTTCATTGTCAGTTACTTGATATTGTGCACCTAATATTTCTTATGTGGGGTATCCACTGCCCATTTGAGATAATTTTCATTTGAAATTATAAATATATTATATATCCATATTCTGGTTTCATGCATATGAGTATTTTATTATGCCGTATACCATTTTACATACTGTGTATATTGGGAATGTTATTTTAATGGAAATATTGATGAATCTGTATTCTCTAATCTATATGGATATTGAGAAGGAATACTATAATTGTATTAAATATTTATATAAATAATTATTTGTAATCAAAGCGGCGGGTGTGTCCCGTTATATCTTTTCAATGCATCGAAATGTCTCATGAGACAAATCAGTTTGTGACAAACCATTCGAGTTTGTTTCGAAAAATGAGACGGGTTTCTACAAACAGAACTGTGATATTTTAACATTATTATGGTATCATGTGCCAGATACATGACATCCAATTAATAAGAATTATATTTATTCATTTTCCATTATTACTTTCCATGAGATTTTTCACTATGAAAAAATATATGGATGCAGACTCTTTCTCAGTTTATTATTGGTGTGTGTTTTTCATTTATTCACCATTACATATTTGATTACAATTTAATTATTATTGATTCATGCTTTTGATATTTTTAACCCTTAATGAGAATTTGATATAACCCCTTTCATATCTTTACCTTCAATAGGTTATGAATAGGAGACTATTTATTGATTTCTTCTGATTGCAGTTTATTATTTTTTGTTATGTATTGTCTTTTGTTACTTTTTCAATGTAATTTGAGTTACATATTTGTATGTAGTTTCTTCAAGACTACAAAACTGATCGTTCCTTCAGGATTTTATTCCTTCTAACCATGAAAATTTTAAAATCAATTTTCTGGCTCCAGTTTAAAGGGGTCAGGGTGTTATAGTTGGTATCATAGGATGTTTAGAAGAAAACATGGAAACTAGATTATAAAATGTAGATTAGGGAACAAAGAACTAAGGTAGTATTTGAGGATAAACATACAAGAACGTCCTAGAATCATGGTAAGGAATTGATTATGTTGATCTTTATAGAAAATACATCACTATCTGGATACAAATAGGTAGAGGTGGCTCTATCATAGACGTACTTAGGATTGAAAACTCCGACAAGGAGTTTCGGGTTTGACCCAGGGTTTCCTAGTACACAAAAATGGGTCTTTCTTCACTCTTGGTATTGAAACTTATG
The DNA here is from genome assembly GCA_963277665.1 of Viscum album. Lineage (NCBI taxonomy): Eukaryota > Viridiplantae > Streptophyta > Magnoliopsida > Santalales > Viscaceae > Viscum > Viscum album. The sequence continues at coordinate 591,803,797 of OY728159.1, read as the reverse complement.
AGGGACATGATTAGGATAATTCAAATTTTCTTTAAAATCCATTATTAATGATTTATTCCCCAAAAGTAACCAAAGTATATGGTTCTAGTATTTATGATTCATAAATTTATGTTATGTGTTATACCATGTTTAGAGATATAGGGAGTTCATAATTTTATAAGCTAATATATAATATGTAATTGATTAGAAATGGTTCCTAGGAGAAAGAATGAGAACTTCACCAATGCATGAGATGAAAAGAGTAAGATGTTTTATATCTACAATGGTCTTAAGGCATCATTTAAAAGGAAGATTGTCTTCCAAGAATCCTCATCACAAGAAGAAATAATATCATATGTTGACAAGGAATGAAAAGACTTCCCTGAGTCCTATGGATTTGAAGGGAACCAAAAGAAGAAGAGGATGGTAAGGAAAAACATGGATAAAGGGAATAAGGGAAAGATTTATTTTCCCACATGTGATAATTGGGGAAGGAAATGCCTTGGTATATGCTTGATTAGTAAAGGAGTTTGTTTTAAGTAAGAAGAAAAAGGACACCATGATCATAATTGCAAGACAAGTAAAGAATTTTCCTATATTTAATGCTTCAACTACAAGGAGATGGAACACTATGCGAATCAATGTCTCAGGCATCAAATGAATATACCTCAAACGGTGATTTTGGATAATGATAAAGTTATGATGCTACCGTAGATAAAGTATAATGAATAATATTACTAGTCCAGAATCATGTCATTTGAATATTTTTTTAGTATTGTACTTGTTATAATAATTATGAGATTTATAAGGATTCTACTGCAGTACTATTTAATTAAGGATTTGAGGTCATATGGTGAATGGTACAAAGGTAAAGTGATTCAATATAAAGTTCAAATTTTTAGAAAACACATGATTGAGGGAAAGACCACCCTAAATATATATATCACACAAGGAGATAATGATGGAGAAATTATTGATTCAGATAAGTAATAAATACCTTGGAACTGATTATTGACTAGTCGAGAAGTGGACTATGCTATCATCAATGGAGTTTACAACACTATGGTATTTAAGGAATACATCCAATAACATGTATCATACATAAGGAATATAGAGGAATGCATGTTTCTGATATGATTTTATGGTAATTCATGTTATCACGATATTTCAAGAAGATACCTGATGATGTTATTCACATGTTTGGAAGGTGAATTTTAGAGCTGGTTCTTGTTGATTAAGGGTTAATGGTAAGTTCATCTTGGAAATTTAGAGGCCTTCATTGTAATGTGTTGAATAATTATATTTTAGAATTTTTAACCATTTACGAAATGGTTTAAGTTGATCGTTGTATGGGTTTTAGAGTTCAATGTCGCTACGTGATGGTTTGGTTATTCTTCTTTGACCATGTTTTCAAATTAGAATGTGTTGTTTTGTAGTAACCAATGCTTTTCCCTTTCCTCTTGTTAATAGATTATTTTAACTATATTCTTGATGTGGTTTTTCAATATGGTAATTTTAATGTATCAACCATTTTATTTCAAAGTTCAAATTAAAATTTCCAGGATGAAATTTTTGTAAGGAGTCGATATTGTTACACCCCAAGAATTTAAAAATTGATTTATTGTTGAATGCATGAAACTATAAATGTCTGAAAAACACCACTTTGTCATACCCTAGTCAAGTAAACATAATTTTTTTCCACCTCTATGATTTGAATTTATAAAAACTGACATACACGGTTGCGTTCAATAAGATATTTTGAGTTTGATAGGACAAACTTAATTTTTGGTGAATATTAACATACGATTATTGTAACACCCCGGGTAAATAAAGAATATGAAATTTTTATATTTATCCCTATTTGTGAAAAAAATATTAATATTACTTTAAAGGGAATTCTATGCTCGATGGCGTACCCAATACACGACAATGAGTTCCTTTGAAATCTTACGTTGCACTCTAATAATAAAATAATATTATTTTAAATGGTAGTTAACGCCTAGCCATTATAATGGAGGGAAAGAACGGAACTAACTAAAAAATTATTATGTATGTTTGTCAAATATTTTTACTTTTTCCAATAAATGTTAGAGGATTAAAAATGCGAATGAATCCAATTTTTAAGCATAAACATTCTAATATTCTTTAAAAGGTCGATTAACCGCCTTTCGATGGCGAACCTCTTTTAAATCCGCTTTTTAACAATTTTATGTGTTATATTTGAGAAAAATAAAATTCTTATTTAGAATCGGGACATCAAAATTTACTTTCTGTAAATTTTTGGTATTTTTCCGATAAAGTTCATTTTTAATGAATAGTGAAAAATGTTGTATTTTAATTCAAAACCAATTTTTACACTAATTTATTTATATGATTAGATTATATTTTGAATTGGTTTTAAAGTTCAATTAGAATATATTTTTACCATTTAATCCAATTTTGGTCATTGGAATTAATTTCAATTTGAAATCAGACTTAAACTAGTGTCAATCTTTTGATACTTATTGTTTCATAAAAACACGCTATTTGCTCTGATAGTGGGAATTAATTATTAAATTAATTAATTAAACTTATATGTTTTGAATTTTGTAAAATAGACTTCATTTTTGAATTCGGAATATCAAATATATCTTAGGGTGAAGTTTTGGTATTTTTCTGAAGAACTTCAATTTTTGATGAATAGTGAAACCACTAAGTGGTACTTATAAAAACTGATTTTCCCTTTAAATGAAATTTTACCACCTCTGTGTTCTGAATTTAAAAAATCCAACATACATGTTTGTCATTAAGAAGTAAAATGTGGTTCAATGGAATTAATATAATTTTTTTGGTGAATAGTAACTTTTATGTTTTTAATCGCGATTAGAGGTAATTAGTGTAGTTTAAGGTAATAATAATGTTTTAAAAATATGAGATGAGCTTGACACATGTCCTAACCTTATCAGATGTGTCATGTACGACCAAGAAAATCCATGAGTCAACTTGGGGACCCCATGGAGCCACTTTGGAAGGAAAATGACATTATTATCTTTTTATTTATTGTAAAAGTAAAAATGACACAAACATGAGTTGTTTTACTAAAACAATTTTTAAAAGGGGTTATTCAAGTCATATTTTTGACTATAAATAGTCATTGTAAAGATAAAAATCTTTCCTACATCATAGTAGTTTTTTATAATTTTTATACATTAAATAAATTAAATTATTTATGACATCATGATGATGCAGTGATTACCTCATTATTTAACGATTTAAATAAAATGAAAAGATAATGTAAAAACTAAAACCTACACTTGTCAAAAACCAATTGTATGGGTATATTTCTAACCCTTATCACCTTATCCTCGAATGATACCAATGTGGGATCTTTTAAATCCGAAACTCATTTTAAAATAAAGTAACATTTCTTTACTTTTCAAGAGTGTCCCTCCTCTCCTCTTATAAAAGGCCCCCACCACTATCACCTTACCCACAACTCTCAAGCCTTTGGTTCAGCCAATATCTTCCCATTTGTTCTCTCCAAATCCCTATCTTACTCGTAGAAGCCTCACTTGTGGCAGAAGTCTTCCCAAGGAATCCTTTGAGCTCAAATCAAAAAGAGTTACCCGATTCTAAGGTAATGTCTTCACTTGTGTTCTTTTGTTTTATTTTGCTTCTCCAACCCCCTAAAATATTTTTATTCATTTCGTTTGTAACAACTCCAATATCTCCAATATACTAGGATGTTTTTAAAAGAATAATTTGAGCTACACTTACACACACCTACATCAAATGGTTAAAGAACATACTTTTTCTGTGGATGGAGAATTTCTGCCTCACGAAACGATGATTGTTCAACACTCATATAACACCTTCAAAGGTGGACATTAAGATGTCACTATATTTATATATGATATATAATATGTTTATGTTTTACTTAAGCTTCTGTATTTTTATTTTGTGGCATACCTTTATGGTTTCCATTGTGGGTAAACACGATAATTTCATTTTAGGAAGTGCGGACTACCGCCCCCTCAAAGTGATTTGATTCGTTAATTCCATATGTGGGATGTATAAAGGATGGATTTAAAGTTATATGTTACATATAAATGATGAATATAATTCTTGAATTAAAATATACATACCTCTCATTTGGTTTTAATTCCATTAATATGACATTGAAATGAAAGTAGCGTTCATGCGTATGTACAGCTTACCGTCTCCATGAACGGTGCATTTCATTTCATACCTCTAAATGATTATGTAATATTATAAATAAATGTATATCATGGATATATATGATATATATGATATCAAAATCATGAATATCATTCTGGATATAATGAACCTTTGACCACACGAACAACATGTAATTGTAAGAAGTCCACTTTCGACTTAAGAACCAAATATTGACAAAACAAACATTATTAACTTAAATGATTACATAATGTTTATAAACTGGAAATAAGTGATATAAAAGGAATAATGAACTTGAAAACAGTTCTTAAGAAAGTGTAAATTAACTCAAGTTTATTATTCAGGATGTTAAAGAACAATCGAGTCAAGTCGGACCCGAGGTATGGGATCCAACCTCTCTCTTTCTTTTTAAGTACACTCTTTAATGTCATTCCTTTTAAGCTAATATTTCTTATGATTGGGATGTTATTTTATATTACTCCTACTTTACTTTTTATGTTCATATGATGAGAGACCCTATTCTATCTCATTAATCCATTTTGGAAGTTTTGAGTGGCGCCGTTAGGCTGCCGAATTTTCGTAAGAGATCTAACCTCTCTCTTTCTTTTTAAGTACTCTCCTTTATGTCACTTCTTTTAAGCTCCTATTTTTTATGTTGTGGGATGTTCTTTTATATTCCTATTGCTTTAAAAATTATGTTAATATGATGAGAGATGCTCTTTGATCTCATCAATCCATTTTTGTAAGTTTTAAGTGGCGTCGTTAGGCTGCCGAGTTTTCGTAAGGGATTTTTCATCTCACTTTTATTCTCGTGAGATTTATGCTACATTTGCCACAATTTCCTTTGAGTGGTGTATGTACTGCCCATTATTTTACTCATTTTGTAATATACTTTCATTTATGAGTATTTACATCAATGTTTTATTGTCATTCTTTCACGGGGTGTATGTTTCGAAAGATACCCATGTCGGTAAGGGAACCTTTCCCCCTCCTTTTTTTAAAAAAAGAATTCTTCTGTTATGACTTTTAATTCACATAATATTATATTGGGATATGTTCTTCTATATCCTTATTGATTTAAATTTGATGTCCAAGTGATGAGATACCCTTTTTATCTCTCACAAACTCATTTTCTGAATTTTGTAGTGACAGCATTAGGCTGTCAAATTTTTGCAAGGGAACTGCTTAACCCAATTTTGATTCTTTGGGATAAGCTTGTACTCCTTGAATATGTCGTTCTATGAATATGTGTGAATAACCTCAGATTTTTCTACACTCAATATCCACTTATATTTTGTGTATTAGTTTGTCACACATAATTATGTAATTGATTTATCCTTAATCCAAGGATACCGTCTTTGTAAGGGACTTCGTCTCAATATCCATTCATTGAGGCATATTTTGTTTTATACATAACCTTCTTTTATATGGTGTATAAACCCCTTTGACTTTTACGTTTATCCAAAAGGAATCTTTTTTATACAAAGCATTTTACTAAATGACAAAAGGGAATGTTTTTGTCGTACGTATGCGGGGAAAACGACTTCTCCGCCGCCGTGACCATTATTTGAGTTTTGGATTCCTCTACAAGCCATACCTTCTTTTTAAAAGAAAAATAAATACCATGTTTTACTTTTCTTTTATTTTGGTATTGAAAATGGTTTTCATAATGTTTTTATATCAATGTGTTGTATTGATATCTTGTGATTGAAAGGTGGAAATGTTATGTTTCCTTTATGCATGTTTTATGTGATACGATTATGTTGTGGTTCTTGGGAATTATTATGAAGACAGGTGGTTCTGTGATAAGCTAAGGGTGGGTGAGCCTGATATAGCTCTCCAATGCATTGGGTAACACGAAGGAGTTAAACGTTAAGGTTTCTCCGAAGAGATTTAGGGAATATACTGTGATGGGTATTCAAACGTAACCAAGTGGGTTACTCCCTACGTAAGAATGTTATGAATGCCTCAAGTTACCCTTATGTCTTATGATTTCTATGATTTATTCATGATTTGATGAGGTATGTTAAAGTTCTTATGTTTTATGGGTAATGTATGATTTCATTCTTATGTATAAATGTACTCATGTTTCCTTTCCATATTTTTATATCCCTTACTTAGATTTTTATGCTCATCCCATGTTTTTGAAATTTTTTTCACATGTCGAGGGAAAGGTACATGATATGATGATAGTGTCAAGGAAGTGTCAAGAAATAATCCATGTTTTATTTTAAACATGTTTCCGTTGATGGGGAAAAATGAGTACTATATTTTATGTAACCACTTTGTTTAAATGTGGAATGTAATTCATGATTTATGATCTAATTATATAAAACTCTAAACCTGAAAATATCCTTAATGTGAATTATTCATTTAATTAAATATTAAGTAAGGTTTAAGGTTGGGTCCTTATACTTATGAATAGTGACATACCCTTATGAATAGTAATGAATTGTAAATCATATAAAAAATAGAAACTTCACCCACGAATGTATAAATACAATTTAGACATCTTAAAAGTGAACAAATGATCATAGTATAAGTATTCGTATTTGTGTATGACATAAATATATAAATTACAATATTTTGTTTAATTTAATAATTTAAAATGGAAATTTATTTTCATTAAATGTAATCAAAATTTTTTACTTTATTGTCTTATGATTTTAATATAATTTTAGAGGACCTTGATTAATTTATGAAGGTCTTATAAAATGTGTTATATTTTAAAAGTGGTTTTTTGGAATAAATTATGATTATATTTAAAAATTAAGTTAGAAATATTAAAAAAAATATTTTCAAAAAATAGAGTTAATTTTTGAATTCTACATGTCTAAAAATGGTTAGGGTGAATTTTTGGGATTTTTTCTAAAATACATGAATATTTCAGGAATAGTAAAAATACAATTTTGTGTTTTTGGTATATTTGATGACACCAAAATGATGCAATAATTAATAAAAAATTATGTTTGACTTATTTATATTACAATATGTTATTAGGTTTCCAAAGTGGCTAATACCATTGGAAAATACCATGATCAAGCCCATGTTTTTACAAAAACCACTAATGAGGTGACTTTTTAAATTAATAAAAGATTCTCTCTCTTTTACTATAAATACACACTCATACATTCGTTTTATTTCATTAAAAATTCCTCATACTCAGATATATGGTGGTTTTACCTCACCAGGAGTCCTCCCAAGGTGTCCTTAAGCCCCCAAGGTCCCAAACTTCATGTTCTGGGAGCTACTCTACAAGGTTAGGGTACCTTTCACCCTCCTCTTTTAGTCAACACTTCTTTTAGGTTATCTCTTTTAATTTTAATTATCATATGTTGGGGTTTGATATTATGCATTTATCTTTATGTACTTTTTATTTCCATATGATGAGATACCTTTTTTCTCTCATCAATTCATTTTATGAAATTTTAAGCGATGCTGTCAGGCTGCTGAATTTTCATAAGGGATCTCTCAACATTTCTTTTATTTCCAATTTCATATCATTTCTTTTTCTCTCCTCACCTACTTTGTAAAAAAGTACTTGATAAATCTTGTAACATCTATATACTGGAATTATATCATGCTAATGGAAGAACCATCATCAATATTCATACTCCCTCCATTTTATTTTTATAAACAAAATCAACATCCATGAGGTTCCAATTTATAACCTTCATGGATAACGAAGTTTCATTCGTATATTTATCCTTCATTACTAGAAATGAACAAATTTTGATGGCTGAATCGGACTATAAAATATTTATTATAACCTAATTAATATTCAGGCACCAATATACGTACATATTATTAAATCTTATGACCAAACAAGTACCTAATAATCAAAATACCGCTAAAATAATCTAAGTGAATGTCATAAATTTTTCATCTAATGGTTCATCCTCTTTCCATGTAAAAAAATTAAATAAATGAACATTAACACTTCTGTATGTTCATAAATAATTTGAAATTTAAATTTTGGATATATACATCCATTTCACATGAACTCCATTACTTAAGAACAAGTGAACCGATTATGAAAATAATGAAAATGAACACTCTGAAACGACAAAATTCAATATAATAACTTATCAATAATAACATAAATGGAATAAAAATTTTTTTATAAACTAAATAAATTTATAATAGGTTCTAAAATAAGTTATTAATCATTCTAATTTCATATTCTTGTACCTTAAGTTCAAGAGAGGTACACATCCGGACTTAAGGTAAGGGTTTCTTCATCTCACTCCCAATTTTATGAGATTTTTCATATTCAATACAAATAATTGTGTATGGTGATTGTATACTAACCATTGATGTAGCATATCATGAATATATTTATTTTAATTGGATTCAATGTATCATTTTAATATTATTAATTTTGGGTCATACGAATCGATTGATTATAAAGTGGTAAGGGGTTTCTCATCTCACTTTCATTTCCGTGAGATTTCCACTGTTCACCACTTATTTATTTCATGTGGTGTTTTGAGTACTTCTTTTTGATATATATTATCATGATTATATTCGTATTCATGATATTTTGGGATTAATTTGGTGGTTATTAGTTTTTGATCATACAACTCCATTGATTACAACGTGGTAAGGGACTTTGTCTCAAATTCTATTTCATTGTCAGTTACTTGGTATCGTGCACCTCATAGTTCTTATGGGGCGTATCCACTTCCCATTTGAGTTCATTTTTCATTTGAAATTTTAAATATTTTATATATCCATATTTTGGTTTCATGGATATGAGTATTTTCTTAAGTAATATACCCTTTTATATACGGTATATATTTGGAAAGTTATTTTAATGGAAATATTGATGAATCAGTATTTTATACTCTATACGGATATTGAGAAGGCATATTGTACTTGCATTAAATATTTGTATAAATAATCAGTTGGACTTGAAGTGTCAGGTGGGGACTGTTATATTCTTTCGATGCATCGACAGGTCTCATGAGACAAATCAGATGGAAACAAACTATTCGAGTTTGTTTCCAAACATCTGACGAGTTTCTACCCATAGAACTAAACCATTTTAACGGTATTATGGAATCATGTGCCAAAGACATGATTCCAAATTAATAATCATTCTATTTATTCATTTTCAGTTATTACTATCCCTGAGGTTTTCACTATGACCAAATCAATGGATGGAGGATCTTTCTTAGTTTAATAATTCCATGTGTTTTTCATTTATTCACCATGAAATATTTGTTTATGATTCAGTTATTAATGATTCATGCTTCCTCTATTTGTAACCCTTACTAATAATTTGATCTCACCCCTTTCATTTGTTTACCTTCAATAGGTTATTAATAGAAGACTATTTATTGAGTTCCCTTGATTGTAGTTTATAAGTTTTTGTTATGTATTTTCTTTTGTTACCATTTCCAATGTAAATAGAGTTGCATCTATGTATATAGTTTATTCAAGACTACTAAACTGATCATTCATTCCGGATTTCATTCATTCTAACCATGCCAATGTAACAATTAATGGCCCGAATCTGGTCTAGAGGGGTTGGGGTGTTACAATTGGTATCCTAGGAAGTTTAGTAGAAAACTTGGAAACTAGATTTGAAAATGTAGATCAGGGAACAAAGACCTAAGGTGGTATTTGCGGAAAAACATACAAGAACATCCAAGAATCAGTTTAAGGAATAGATTTTCTGGATCTTTCTAGAAAATAAATCTCTATATAGATACAAACAAGAAGAGGTGGCTCTGGCACAAATGTACCTAGGAGTGAAAACTCTGAAATGGAGTTTCGGGCTTGACCCGAGGTATCTTGGTACACAACTATGTGCCTTGCTTCACTCTTGGTATTGACACTCCCAGGGGATATGCTTAGGATAATTCAATTTTTTATAAGACAATATGAATGAATTATTCCACAAAAGTAACCAAAGTTTATGGTTCTAATAATTATTACGCATAAATTTATGTTATGTGTTATACCATGTTTAGAGATATATGGAGTTCATCATTTTATGAGATAATATATATTATGGAATTGATTAGATATGGCACCTAGAAAAAAGAATGATAACTTCAAAAATGCACGAGATGTAAAGAGTAATAAGGATAATATCTCTAATGGTCTTAATCCATAATTTCAAAGAAATATTTTCTCCCCAGTATCCTCATCATATTAAGAGATAGTATCATGTCTTGACAAGAAATTTAAATACTTCTCTGATTCATATGGAATTGAAGTGATGCAAAAGAAAAAGAGTATGGTTGGGAAAAATATAGATAACTGGAAGAAAAGAAATATGTATTTTCCCACATGTGATAATTGTGGAAGAAAAAACCATGGTATATGCTTGAAAGGAAAATGAGTTTTCTTTATGTGTGGAGATAAATGACCCCATGCTCATAATTGGAAGACAAGGAATGAATTTCCCTATATTCAATGCTTCAATTGAAAGGAGACGAGACACTATGCGAATCAATGTCCCAAGTATCAAAAAAATATTCCCCAAATGATGATTTTGGATAATTATCATGTTTTGATGCTACCACATAGAAGTAGAATGATTAATATTCCTAATCAAGAATCATGTAAATTGAATATTTTTTCAGTATTGTACTAGTTGTAAGAATTATGATATTTATGAGGATTATTCTGTAGTAATATTTCATTAAGGATTTGAGGTCATATGGTGAATCGTAAAAAGTAAAAGTGATTCAGTATAATTTTATAATTTTTATAAAACACATGATTTAGGGAAAGACCGCCAATAATATATATATATATATATATCATGTTTAGATAATGATAAAGAAATGATTGATTTATATAATTACTGACTACCTTGGAACTGATTTTTGACTTGCCGAGAAGTGGTCTATGCTATCATGGATGGAGTTCACAACACTTTTGGATTTAAGGAATATATCCAATAACATGTATCTAACATAAAGAATATAGAGGAATGCATGTTTCCGATATAGTTTTTATGGTAATTCATGTTATTACCATATTTGAAGAGGATACATGATGATGTTATTCGCTTGTTTGGAATGTGACATTTAGAGATACTTATTGTTGAGTAATGTTTAATGATAAGTTTATGACAAACCTGCTTTTTATTACAACTTAAACATGATTTATTACATAAAACTTCACTTGATCCAACAAAGAAGATCGAGAGGTTTAGTGTCTTTGGGGCTTATGATCATTACATAAAAACTTTAAACTTGAAATACAACATCTTTATTGAAAACTTCCTTTACATGACCACTACATTCCTTCGTACTTAGCATTGCATGGGATAACCTGAGGACATGCATAAGAAAAGGGTGAGCTATAAAGCCTAGTAAGGGAGTACACAATGAATAACATGAGGAGTACAATACATGTTAGGAAATAGGCATATCAATAGAGCATAAGAGAGACATGAACATAAAGGCATGATAAAGCATGATAATCATAACATGGAAATGTGGAAACAACACTTAACATTGAATTAGCATGAGCCAAGGTTCATTGCAAATGGAGCATGAGTAAACCCTCATTGCACTTGAAGCACGAGTAAACCCTCGTTGCACTTGAATTAGCATGAGTCAACACTCATTGCACATGACGTATCATGATACTATACTTTACCCAATGCATTGGAGCGCTATCAGGGCGCACCCTTCTTAAACATTTCATTTCATGCATAAGTGTGCCACATGGATCATAAAACATGGATTCATAAAACATAATCTTTTATTCCACGATAAAGGAATGTGGAATTCATACATGAAACTTTACAATCAATAAGTAAATGTGAATAAAGGTGAATACCCTTGATGGAGAAATGGGCATGGTATTCACTACACAATGATATTGGCTTAGAAAATCGGTGTGATTTCGGCAGTGTAACGACGTGACATAAGAATTCATAAAAAAGGCTGATGAGAGAGAAAGAGGTTCCTCATCATATTTACATGTAATGGAAAGTAAGAAGGTCATATAGATACATGTCCCAACAATTGAAAAGGAATTTTGATTCATGATACAAAAGTATTGCTTGACTATAAAAGAGGAAAAAAAAGGTTCCTTTCGGAATTTCGGCATAGTAACGGGTGTACATGGGAGGCATTTAATGAGAGAGAAAGGGGTATCCCATCATTCAAAAAATAAGAGGGCAGTATGGGAGAGGTGCGAAACCATACCCCAACATTCATAAATGAAATTAAAAGGGCAATACAACTTAAAGAAAATTGACAAAAATTAGAAAGGAAGAAAAACCCTTACTTGGAAGTGTGCTTCCAAAGGCTAGAGAGAGGCTTGTGAGAGGCTTCTTGGGAGCTTGGGGCACCTTGAGAGGATTCTAGAGAGAGTAGGGCATAGGTTGGACGAACTTCAAGGGCTTTGGGTGAGGAGGAAGTGGGAGCTTGGGTGGGTTTATATAGGAAAGGTGAGAGAATTCTTTATTATTTAGGTTTGGGACCCGTTATATTAAAATAATCCAAACCACAAACCATCCCATGGTATTTGCCCATGGTTTCTGGAAAAGGAAAGAGGAAAACAATATTTTACAAGGCGAAGGTCCGAACTTATTAAAAAATTTGGGTTGCTTATGTGGAGGTGAGTCACACTCCCATGGAAATTAATTTAGAAAGGCAAAGTGTTGAATAAGTCTTGAGGGCTCCATTAATGCTTTGAAAAGTGAGTCAAACAAACCCAAAAACTCATTATTTTAATGATAAAACTCATATTGGCCGAACATAAGGATTATGGTATTTTATTACATCACCATTGGGTCATTATGATGTCATAAAACACATTATATATTTAAATGGTATTTAATTTTTACCCAAAAATTTGACTGTCTCAGAAAATTATGAAAAATTCACCGTTGGATAATTTCGACGTCCTGATTCCAAAAATAATATTTATTTTATCTAAATAATTTTCTAAATATGTGAATTTTCACTTTTAAAATAAAAACCTACATTTATAAAAAATTCACGGGTTTTGACAGGAATGGCTTTCAAACCTTAATAAAAATTTTAATTGCATTCATAAAATTATAAGATCATTTATATTTAATAAAAATTAATTTAATATTAATAATAATATTTTATTAAAATATTATTTAATTCAAAAATCCTTTAATTTAATAAAATATAATTCTTAATTAAATAATAACTAAAAACACCGTTTGTACTTTAAAAACTAAATACAATGTATCAAAAATGACTAGAAATTATATTCATTTTTATATACAAAAATAATTTACATGAACATGGTGCTACTTATTTGTTACATAACCCCTTAAAATAGCCGCATAAGACCTAAGGGTAAGGTGTGCGATGGTGACAGACTTTTGGGGTTGCTCGGATAACATCGCTCGAGTGGTAATCTCTATCAACTTCCATTTTTCCCGTAGACGATCACGTTCGAGCTTGACTTGATGAAGCTCAGCTTGGGCTTGGTCAAAGGAAAAGCCCAAAGATGCCACCTCTTTTCTGAGCTCCGACAAATGGGCTTCGTAAGGGGCAATTCTACTGGATGAGGCCATCGCTTCCTTTGTCTGGGTAGAAATGGTTTCATTAAAGCCTTATATTTATACTACTCAGATGATCACTGTTCAACGACTATAAAAGTAACGGTCACAAATCTTAACATAAAACTAAAGAAGTTGACATCTTATAAAAAAAACATTTTTTATAAAGAAAAATTTAACTGGATCAAGAGGGATTTTCCATTAATGTAACTTTGGGTCGTTACAACATTCCCCCCTTAAGAAATTTCGCCCTCGAAATTTTTCCTTTTCCCACACTAAAACAAATGTGGGTAACTTAGCTTCATCATATCCTCCGACTCCCAAGTTGCTTCTTCAAACTTGTGGTTTCTCCACACCACCTTGACGAGGGGCATTGTCTTATTTCGTAGAACTTTTTCTCTACGATCCAAGATCTTCACTGGTTGCTCCTCATAAGAAAGATCGTCTTCTAATTGTACCACCTCAGAAGAGAGTACATGTGAAGGCTCTGGTATGTACTTCCTTAAGAGGGATACAGGGAAGACATCATGCACCTTGGCCATAGTAGGTGGAAGTGCTAGTCGATAGGCCACAGCCCCAACACGATCAAGAATCTCGAAGGGGCCGATGTACCTTGGACTTAACTTCCCTTTCTTTCCAAACCTCATGACCTTCTTCCACGGAGATATGCATAAAAACACCATGTCTCCGACTTTAAACTCAAGGTCTCATCGACGATTATCTGCATAACTCTTCTGTCGACTTTGGGCTGCCTTGATATGCTGCTGAATGGTTTTCACCTTCTCCACCATTTCTTCGACCATTTCTGGTCCAAGCAGCTTACGTTCACCGACCTCATCCCAACATGCCGGTGTTCTACACCTTTTCCCACACAGGGTTTCATATGGTTCCATTTGGATGCTCGAGTGGAAACTATTATTATAAGAGAACTCAACTAGAGGAAGATGTTGATCCCATCCTCCTTTAAAGTCCATTGAGCACGCTCTCAACATATCCTCAAGTGTTTGGATAGTCCGCTCGGATTGGCCATCAGTTTGAGGATGATAGGCCGTACTGAAGTTCAGTTCAGTATTCAGAGCATGTTGAAGACTCTTCCAAAACTTAGAGGTAAATCTTGGATCTCGGTCAGACACAATAGATAGTGGTACTCCATGCAACCATACCACTTCCCTGATATATATCTGTGCCAGTTGATCCAAAGAGAAATCCTCTCGAATAGCAATGAAGTGTGCAGTCTTTGTAAGACGATCCACAATAACCCAGATTGCATTGTTGCTTTTGGATGTCCTTGGAAGTCCAGTGACAAAGTACATGGTGATGTTCTCCCATTTCCATTCTGGTATGGGCAATGGTTGCATCATCCCTTTAGACTTCTGCCTCTCTGCCTTCACTTGCTGACACACCAGGCACTTTGATGTATATTCGGCGATCTCCTTATTCATATTATCCCACCAAAAGTTTTCTCGGAGATCTCGATACATCATTGTGCTCCCTGGGTGAATAGAGAAATTTGAACTATGTGCATCATCCAAAAGTTCCTTCTTCAGCTTCGAACTTGATGGGACACATAGTCCTTTCCCAAACCGCACAATTCCTTCTTCATTAACATTAAACTCTGAGGATTTTCCCTTTTTGATAGCTTCCACTTTTTCTTGGATTCTCGCATCATCCTTTTGAGCATCCTTTAACCTTTCCAAAAGAGATGGTTGAGCAATAATTTGTGAAAGGATTGATGATGTTCCCTTCTTTATGATTCCCACGTCCATCTTCATCAAGTCTAAGAAGATTGGATCCTTCTCAATTCTCATCATTGATAGAATTGCTGGATCCTTTCTACTTAGGGCATCCGCCACCTTGTTCGCCTTCCCAGGGTGGTAATGTATTGAACAGTCATAATCCTTTATGAGATCTATCCATCTTCTCTGGCGCATATTAAGCTCTTTTTGTGTGAATATATATTTAAGGCTCTTGTGGTCAGTATATATCTCACATTTATCTCCATAGAGATAATGCCGCCAGATTTTCAAGGCAAAGATCACCGCCGCCAACTCCATATCATGCGTTGGATAGTTTCTCTCATGGATTTTCAACTGTCTTGAGGCATAGGATATCACTTTATCATTCTGCATCAGCACACATCCTAAGCCCTTCTTCGAAGCATCACTGAATACCACAAAAAGCTCCCCACTTGTGGGTAAAGTGAGCACAGGTGCAGTGATAAGCCTCCTTTTCAACTCCTTGAAGCTTTCTTCGCATTCATCACTCCAAGAAAACTTTACTCCCTTTCGAGTTAGCTTGGTAAGAGGGTTGGACAATCGTGAGAAGTTTCTCACAAATCGTCGATAATATCCAGCTAACCCCAAGAAGCTACGGATATCAGTTACCGATGTTGGCATCGGCCATCCCTCAATTTCATCTGTTTTGGAGGGGTCCACAGATATCCCATTGCTTGTGATGATATGGCCCAAGAATGAGACCTCCTTCAACCAGAACTCAGACTTGCTATACTTGGCATAGAGCTTCTCCTAGCGCAAAGTCTCCAGTACAGTTCTTAAATGCTACTCATGGTCCTCCTTGGTTTTGGAGTATATTAGAATATCATCTATAAAGACTACCACAAATTTATCTAGGTAATCTATAAAGACTCTATTCATCAAGTCCATGAATATTTCTGGAGCATTGGTGAGTCCAAAAGGCATTACTATGAATTCATAGTGCCCGTACCTTGTACGAAAAGCAGTCTTGGGGATATCTTCCTTCATCACCCTTACTTGATAATATCCTGACCGCAAGTCGACCTTGGAGAAGTATTGTGCTCCACGCAGCTGATCAAACAAGTCATCGATTCTTGGGAGAGGATAATTGTTGTTTATCGTGATTTTGTTAAGTTCACGATAATCGATGCAAAGCCGCATTGACCCATCCTTCTTCTTGACGAAGAGGACTGGTCCACCCCATGGTGATGCACTTGGGCGTATAAACCCTTTATCTAGATTCTCCTGTAGTTGTTTCTTCAGTTCTTCAAGCTCAACCACAACCATTCTATATGGAGTCTTGGATATTGGTAGCGCCCTAGGTATAAGTTCAATTGAGAACTCAACATCTCTTCTTGGAGGAAGACCAGGAAGTTCCTCGGGAAATACTTCAGCGAATTCCCTCACAATAGGCATTTCTTCAAGGGTGGTTTCTTCCTTGGACTCAATCATCTGAGCCAAATATGCATGCTCATAAGGCAGTAATATCCATGCTTGAGATGATGGAGCTAAAGGAGATTCATCTTCCTCCTGACACTTGTAAAGAATCGGGGGTCGATTCTCCATATGGAGTGTGATTTCCCTCTCCCGACAATTTATGTTGGCTCTATATAAGGAAAGACAATCCATGCCAAGAATTGCATCAAATTCCACCAAAGGGAGTATGACGAGGTTCACCGGGAAATTCAATCCACAAATTATAACAGGGGAGGACTTATACTCATGGGATGCAATGATTGCCCCATTTGCCGTACTCACTGACATCTTTACTTCCATGATTTGTGGTGGTGCAGGGATTGTTCTACTAAACTTTTGAGATAAAAAAGAATGCATAGAACCTGAATCAAAAAGTACGTTCGCTATTCTTGAATGAATAACTAGCATACCTGTCACCACTTCGTTGTCGGGGTTCACTTCGGCAGAAGTGATGGCAAAATCTCTTCATTGTTGTCTTGGAGTTTGTTGATTTCCTCCGATAACCCTTGGATTAGGGCACTGATTCTCAAAATGACCCGGTTCTTTGCATTTGAAGCATTGAACAACACGTTGAGGTTCGAACGGAGCGTTCCTCCCCTCTGTCGTAGCCGCGGGTCCTTCTTGCTGACAGTTAACAGCTAGGTGCCCTTCTCTTCCACACTTGAAGCATTTTCTTGTCCCCCTAAGGCAATTTCCAGGGTGCTTCTTTCCACACTTTTGGCAAGTGGGGTGCTGGAATTTCTTAGCGCCGTTGGATTTATCCATCGGACCACCAGCATTGAAGTCCACCTTCCGCTTCTTGTCCCCATGATACCCCTGTGATTCTCCGATCTCCATTTCAACCTTGAGGGCACATCGAACAATTTCCTCATAGCTGTCGAAGTCACGGATTGCTAATTCTTTCCGCAAGCTAGGCTTCAGCACACCAAAGAAGCGGTCAACCTTGCATTCGGGGGTAACGACAAAGCCGGAAGAGTATCGTGCAAGCCTTGTGAAGTTTGCCTCGTACGCTCCCACATATTCCTCATCTTTCTGTTTGAGGGAAAGGAAGTCCCTTTCCATCTTAAGAAGGAGGGTGCGTGGAAAATATTTATGGAAAAACATCTTCCGGAATACCTTCCATTCCAAAGCCTCGATCTCCTCCTCAGGCTTCGTATTTTTGATCAACGTCCACCATTGATCAGCTTCACCCTCCATACGATAAGCCGCCAGGAGAACCTTCTCTTTTTCAGAGCATTGGAGGATGGAGAATATCTTTTCAATGGAGTTGATCCATTGTTCAGCAATCGTGGGATCGGATGATCCACTAAAAGTAGGAGGCCTTTGTCTCATGAAGATTTCAATAGCGACTTGTTCTTTTTTAGGAGGGGTTGAACGTTCCTCTTGACCATTGTTTCTATTCAAAACTTGAGTTAGCTGAGAGAGAAGCGTGACAAAGTTCGCGATTCATGCTCGCATTTGATTGGGCATCTCATAAGTACAATCATCACACTGATATTCACAACGGTTGTTAGCCCGAGATCTCCTATTCCCGGCCATTGGCTGGAATAAAAGGAAAGTTAGGGGTAACACATAAAGGGTAATCCAAAGACAAAAGTTGATGACTTATAAATAAACTTTAATCTCTTTAACTCATGAGTCTATAGGATTCAATCCAGGCTTTTCATGATCTTCTTTCTAACATATATTCTTAGGGGCATTTTTCCCTTAATAAGGGTTCATACTAAGATTGTGAATTTATCAAAACATATCCCCCGGGAGTGTCATAACCAAGAGTGCAGCAAGGCCCGTTGTCGTGCACCAGTTCCTGTTCGAGTCTAGCTCAAAGCGGTGTTTTCGGGTTTTACCCCTAGGATACATCTGTGCCAGAGCCGCCTCTACCTGCTCGTATCCAGACAGGGATGTATTTGTTTGATAAACCACTTACTTAGTATTTACCAAAACATAGGGATGTTTTTATTATGCTTAGTCTTGTATCTAAGGCTTTACTAGGGTTTCCTAATCCCAAAAATAACTAAACCTATCCTCTGATACCAACTATGACAACCCTACTTTTTATTACAACTTAAACATGCTTTATTACATAAAACTTCACTTGATCCAACAAAGAAGATCGAGAGGTTTAGTGTCTTTGGGGCTTAGGATCATTACATAAAAACATTAAAATTTAAATACAACATCTTTATTGAAAACTTCCTTTACATGACCACTACATTCCTTCGTACTTAGCATTGCATGGGATAACCTGAGGACATGCATAAGAAAAGGGTGAGGTATAAAGCCCAGTAAGGGAGTACACAATGAATAACATGAGGAGTACAATACATGTTAGGAAATAGGAATATCAATAGATCATAAGAGAGACATGAACATAAATGCATGATAAAGCATGATAATCATAACATGGAAATGTGGCAACAACACTTAAGATTGAATTAGCATGAGCCAAGGCTCATTGCACATGGAGCATGAGTAAACCCTCATTGCACTTGAAGCACGAGTAAACCCTCGTTGCACTTGAATTAGCATGAGTCAACACTCATTGCACATGATGTATCATGATACTATACTTTACCCAATGCATTAGAGCGCTATCAGGGCGCACCCTTCTTAAACATTTCATTTCATGCATAAGTGTGCCACATGGATCATAAAACATGGATTCATAAAACATAATCATTTATTCCACGATAAAGGAATGTGGAATTCATACATGAAACTTTAAAATCAATAAGTAAATGTGCATAAAGGTGAATACCCTTGATGGATAAATGGGCATGGTATTCACTACACAATGATATTGGCTTAGAAAATCGGTGTGATTTCGGCAGTGTAACGGCGTGACATAAGAATTCATAAAAAAGGCTGATGAGAGAGAAAGGGGTTCCTCATAATATTTACATGTAATGGAAAGTAAGAAGGTCATATAGATACATGTTCCAACAATTGAAAAGGAAATTAGATTCATGATACAAAAGTATTGCTTGAATATAAAAGAGGAAAAAAAGGTTCCTTTCGGAATTTCGGCATAGTAACCGGTGTACATGGGAGGCATTTAATGAGAGAGAAAGGGGCATCCCATCATTCAAACAATAAGAGGGCAGTATGGGAGAGGTGCGAAACCATACCCCAACATTCATAAATGAAATTAAAAGGGCAATACAACTTAAAGAAAATTAACAAAAATGAGAAAGGAAGAAATACCCTTACTTGGAAGTGTGCTTCCAAAGGCTAGTGAGAGGCTTGTGAGAGGCTTCTTGGGAGCTTGGGGAACCTTGAGAGGATTCTAGAAAGAGTAGGGCATAGGTTGGACGAACTTCAAGGGCTTTGGGTGAGGAGGAAGTGGGAGCTTGGATCGGTTTATATAGGAAAGGTGAGAGAATTCTTTATTATTTAGGTTTGGGACCCCTTATATTAAAATAATCCAAACCACAAACCATCCCATGGTATTTGCCCATGGTTTCTGGAAAAGGAAAGAGGAAAACAATATTTTACAAGGCCAAGGTCCGAACTTATTAAAAAATTAGGGTTGCTTATGTGGAGGTGAGTCACACTCCCATGGAAATTAATTTAAAAAGGCAAAGTGTTGAATAAGTCTTGAGGGCTCCATTAATGCTTTGAAAAGTGAGTCAAACAAACCAAAAACCTCATTATTTTAATGATAAAACTCATATTGGCCGAACATAAGGATTATGGTATTTTATTACATCACCATTGGGTCATTATGATGTCATAAAACACATTATATATTTAAATGGTATTTAATTTTTACCCAAAAATTTTACTGTCTCAGAAAATTATGAAAAATTCACAGTTGGATAATTTTGACGTCCTGATTCCAAAAATAATATTTATTTTATCTAAATAATTTTCTAAATATGTGAATTTTCACTTTTAAAATAAAAACCGACATTTATAAAAAATTCACGGGTTTTGACAGAAATGGCTTTCAAACCTTAATAAAAATTTTAATTGCATTCATAAAATTATAAGATCATTTATATTTAATAAAAATTAATTTAATATTAATAATAATATTTTATTAAAATATTATTTAATTCAAAAATCCTTTAATTTAATAAAATATAATTCTTAATTAAATAATAACTAAAAACACCGTTTGTACTTTAAAAACTAATTACAATGTATCAAAAATGACTAGAAATTATATTCATTATTATATAAAAAAATAATGTACATGAACATGGTGCTACTTATTTGTTACATAACCCCTTAAAATAGCCGCATAAGACCTAAGGGTAAGGTGTGCGATGGTGACAGACTCTTGGGGTTGCTCGGATAACATCGCTCGAGTGGTAATCTCTATCAACTTCCATTTTTCCCGTAGACGATCACGTTCGAGCTTCACTTGATGAAGCTCAGCTTGGGCTTGGTCAAGGGCAAAGCCCAAAGACGCCACCTCTTTTCCGAGCTCCGACAAATGGGCTTCGTAAGGGGCAATTCTACTGGATGAGGCCATCGCTTCCTTTGTCTGGGTAGAAATGGTTTCGTTAAAGCCTTATATTTATACTACTCAGATGATCACTGTTCAACGACTATAAAAGTAACGATCACAAATCTTAACATAAAACTAAAGAAGTTGACATCTTATAAAAAAACATTTTTTATAAAGAAACATTTAACTGGATCAAGAGGGATTTTCCATTAATGAAACTTTGGGTCGTTACAAAGTTCATCTTGGAAATTTATAGGCCTTCGTTATAATGTGTTGAATAATTATATTTTGTAATTTTTAACCATTTAAGAAATGGTTTAAGTTTATTATTGTATTGGTTTTAGAGTTTAATGTCACTACACGATGGTTTGGTTATTCTTTCTTGACCATGTTTTCTAATAAGAATGCGTTGTTTTGTAGTAACTAATGATTTTCCATTTCTGATTTTTAATAGAATATTTTAACTATATTCTTGATGTGGTTTTCCCACAAGTGAATTTTAATGTATCAACCATTAACTTTTGGAGTTAAATTTAAAATTTCAGGGATGGAATTTTTTTAAGGAGGGGATATTGTAACACCCATAGAATTTACAAATAGAATTATTATAGAATATATGAAACTCTGAGTCTCTATAAAACACCACTTTGTTATAACCTATTCAGTTAAATATAATTTTTCCAGCTTTGTGATTTGAATTCTGAAAAAATTACATACACAGTTGCGTTCAATAAGATATTTAGATTCTAATAAGAAAAACATAATTTTTTTTGTGAATAGTAACATACCCTTATGAATAGTGACATACCCTTATGAATAGTAATGAATATTACTGAATAGTAAATTATATAAAAAATAGAAACATCATCCATGTTTTTATAAATATAATTTAGACATCTTAAAAGTTAAAAAATTGATCATAAGGTATGGGTTTCTTATTGATAAGTTAGGGTAAATTTTTAGAGCGGAACACATCCGGACATAAGGTATGGGTTTCTTCATCTCACAACCATTTTTGTAAGATTTTTCGTATTCAATAATAATACTTGTGTGTATTGTATGTATAATTCCAATTGATGTAACATATCATGAATATATTTATTTTCATGGTATTTAATGTATCATTTTAATATTATTAAATTTGGGTAATTCGAATCGTCTGATTACAAAGTGTTAATGGGTTTCTCATCTCACTTTCATTTCTGTAAGATTTCTATTGTTGGCCACATATTTATTCCATGTGGTGTATTTAGTACTGCCTTTTGATATATATTATCATGATTCTATTTATATTCATGGTATTTTTTTTATTCATTTGGTGGTTATTAGTTTTTGTTCATATGACTCGATTGATTACAATGGGGTAAGGGACTTTGTCTCAAATTCAATTTCATTGTCATTTACTCTGTATTTTGAACCTAATATGTATTATGTGGGGGTATCCACTAACTGTTTGAGATCATTTTTCATTTGAAATTGCGAATATATTATAAATCCATTTTTGGATTCCTATATATGAGTATTGTCTTAAGCCTTATACCCTTTTACATACAGTGTATACTAGGAAAGTTATTTTAATTGAAATATTGATGAATCCATATTCTCTACTCTATACGGATATTGAGAAGGCATATTATAATTATATTAAATATTAGTATAAATAATTCTTTGGCCTTTAAGAGGTGGTTGGGCCCTACAATCTCCCCTCGATAAATCGACAGGTCTCATGAGACAAATCAGTTGGTGAAAAACACTTCGAGTTTGTTTCCACAAATCTGACGGGTTTCTACCCCCAGAACTAAACCGTTTTAACAGTATTATGGTATCATGTTCCAGATACATTATGAACAATTATTAAAAATTCAATTTATTCATTGTTAGTTATTATTATCCATTAGGTTCTCACTATGACAAAATCAATGGATGCAGGCTCTTTCTCATTTTATTAAGGGCGCATGTTTTTAATTTATTCACCATGCCATATTTGTTTATGATTCAGTTATTATTGAATCATTATTCCACTTTTTGTAACCCTTACTGAGTATTTGAGATCACTCCATTCATTTTTTCACCTACAATGGTTTATGAATAGGAGACTATGTATTGAGTTCCCGTGATTATAGTTTATTAGTTTTTGTTACGTATTGTATTTTTTTACCTTTTCCATTGTAATTTGAGTTACATCTATGTATCTAGTTTCTTCAAGAATAATAAAATTATCATTCCTTTGGGCTTTCATTCCTTATAACCATGCCAATGTAACAAGCAATTCATTGGTTGCATTCGAGAGGGCTTTGTGTGTTACAGTTGGTATTAGTGGATGTTTAGTAGAAAACTTGGAAACAAGATTAGAAAATGTATATTATGGAACAAATAACTATGGTAGTATTTGAGTACAAACATATAATAATGTCCAAGAATAATGGTAAGGAATAGATTATGTAGATATTTCTAAAAAATACATCCATGTCTGGATACAAACATGTAGAGGTGCCTCCATCACAGATGTACCTAGGAGTGAAAACTCCGACAAGTAGTTTTGTGCCTGACTCGGTGTATCCTGGTACACAACAATGGTCCTTACTGTACTCTTGGTATTGAAACTCTTGGGGGTTATGCTTAGGATAATTCAAATTTTCTTTACAATCCATTATGAAGTATTTATGCCCAAAAAGTGACCAAAGTATATAGTTCTAGTATTTATGATTCATAAATTTATGTTATGTGTTATACCATGTTTAGAGATATAGAGAGATCATAATTTTATGAGATAATATATAATATGGAATTGATTAGGAATGACACCTAGAAGAAGAAATGGGAACTTCACCAATGCATGAGATTCAAAGAGTAAGAAGGATTATATCTCTGATGGTCTTAATCCATCATTTTAATGGAAGATTGTCTCCCAAGTATCCTCATCATATGAAAAAATATTATCATGTATTTATAAGGAATTTAAAGACTTATCTATGTCCTATGGCTTTGAAGGGAAGAAAAAGAAGAAGAGGGTGGTAGGAAAAAACAAGGATAAAGGGAAGAAGGGAAATATGTATTTTCCCACATGTGATAACTGTGGAAGGAAACACCTTGGTATATGCTTGAGAGGAAAATGAGTATGCTTTAATTGTGGAGAAAAAGCACACCATGCTCACAATTACAAGACAAGGAAATAATTTCTCTATATTAAATGCTTCAACAGTAAGGAGATGAGACACTATGAAAATAAATTTCCCAAGCGTCAAAGGAATATACCCCAAATGATGATTTTGTATAATGATCAAGTTATGATGCTACCTCAAATTAAGTAAAATGATTAATATTCCTAGTTAAGAATCATGTCATTTGAATATTTTTTTAGAATTTTATTGGTTCTAAGAATTATGATATTTATAAGGATTTTACTATAGTACTATTTCATTAAAGATTTGAGGACATATGGTGAATGCTACAAATGAAAAGTGATTCATTAGAAAGTTAATTTTTTTAGAAAAAACATGATTGAGTGAAAGATTACCCTTAATATATATAACTCATGTTGAGATAATGATGATGAAATGATTTATTCATATAAGTACTGACTACCTTGGAACTGATTATTGTCTTGTCGAGAAGTGGTCTATGCTATCATCGATGGATTTTACAACACATTTGGATTTAAGGAATATATTCAATAATATGTATCTTACATAAAAATATAGAGGAATGCATATTTATGATATGGATTTTATGGTAATTCAAGTTATTACCATATTTCAAGAGGATACATGATGATGTTATTCACACGTTTGGAATGTGAATTTTAGAGTTTCTTCTTATTGATTAAGGGTTAATGATAAGTTTATCCGGGAAACTTATAGGCCTTCATTTTAATGTGTTTAATAATTCAATATTGGAATTTTTGACCAATTACAAAATGGTTTAAATTGATCAAAGTATGGTTTTTAGAGTTTAATGTCACAACACTAGGGTTTGGTTATTCTTCCTTGACCATGTTTTCTAATTATAATGTGTTGTTTTGTAGTAACCAATGTTTTTCCCTTCCCTCTTATTAATAGAATATTTTAACTAAATTCTTGATGTGCCTTACCCACAAGGTAATTTTAAAGTGTCAAAAATTAACTTTTGATGTTCAATTTAAAATTTCAAGGAGGAAGTTTTTGTAAGGAAGGGATAATGTAACACCCCATGAATTTACAAATAGATTTATTATAGAATTAATGAAACTATGAATGTCTACCAAACATCACTTTGTTATAACCTAATCATGTAAATATAATTTATCCACCTATCAGATTTGAATTTTTTAAAAAGGAAATACACGGTTGCATTCAATAAGATATTTAGTGTCTGATAAGACAAACTTAATTTTTGCTGAATAGTAACATACTATTATGAATAGTGACATACCGTTATGAAAAGTAATGAATAATATTGAATAGTAAATCATATAAAAAAAATACAAACTTCACCCATGAATGTATAAATACAATTTTGACATCTAAAAAGTAAAAAATGATCATTGCATAAGTATTGGTATTTTTTTATGACATAAATATTTATACTAAAATTTTATGATTAATTTAATAATTTAAAATGGAAATGTATTTTCATAAAATGTAATAAAAAATTTTACTTTATTGTCTTATGATTATAATATAATTTTACAGGACCTTGATTAATTTCTCATGGTCTTATTAAATGAGTTATTGTTTTAAAGTGTTTTTTCGAATAAATTATGATTTCAATTAAAAATTAAATTAAAAATATTTAGAAAATTATTTTTACAAAATGGAGTTTATTTTTGAATTATAAATGTTGATAATGGTTAGGGTGATTTTTTTGGAATTTTTCTAAAATGCATGAATATTTCGTGAAAAAAAACACTGTTTTGAAATTTCGGTATATTTAATGACATTATAATGATGTAATAATTAATAAAAAATTCTGATAGACTTGTGTACAGTACAATAATATATTAGGTTTCCTAAGTGGATAACACCATGGGAAAATACAGTGGGCAAGCCCATGGTTTTACAAAACCTACTACTGAGGTGTCTTTTTAAATTAATTTAAAATTCTCTCTCTTTTACAAAAATACCCACTCATACATACATTTTATTTAATTAAAAATCCCTTATCCTAGAATCTCTGGTGGTTTTACCTCCCTAGATGTCCTACCAATACATCCTCAATCCCCCAAGGTCCTAGACATTGAGTTCTAGGAGTTACTCTACAAGGTAAGGGAACCTTTCACCCTCCACTTTTAGTCAACACTTCTTTTATATTATCTCTTTGAATTTTCATTATCACATGTTGGGGTTTGATATTATGTATTATTATTGATATCTATTTTATGTCTATATTATTTGATAAACTTTTTCTCTCATCAAATCATTTTATGTAATTTTAAGCGACGTCGTCTGGCTGCTGAATTTTCATAAGGGATCTCTCAACTTTTCTTTTATTTTCAAGTTTATCTATTTTCTTTTTCTATCCTCACCTCCTATGTCCAAATTACCATTATAACTACATTATCATATATATACTAGAATTATATCACGTGAATGGAAGAACTGTCATCAATATTCTTACTCCCTCCCCTTTATTTTTATAAACGAAATCAACGTCCATGAGGTACCAATTTATAACCTTCATGGACGACAAAGTTTTGTTCATAAATTTATCCTTAATTAATTGTAATGAAACCATTTTTTTGGTTGAATAATAATATAAAATATATATTATATCCTAATTAATAATCATGAACTAGTATACATACATATTACTAAATCATATGACCAAACTATTTCTTAATAGTCAAAATACTACTGAAATAATCCAGGTGAATGTGATAAATATTTCATCTAATGATTAATCATATTTCCATGTATAAAAATCATATAAATTACCATTAATAATTATTTATGTTCATAAATAATATTTAATTTCAATTATGTATATTTACATCCATTTCACATGACCTCCATTACTTAAGAACAAGTGAACTGATTATGAAAATAAAGAAAAAGAACACTCCAAAAAGACATAAATCAATATAATAACTTATCAACAAGAAAATAAATGAAATTAACAGAATTATGATAAAATAACTCATGTCTAATAGGATCTGAAATAAGTTATTAATAATTCTAATTTCATATTTCAAGAGCTTAAGTTCAAGAGCGGAACACATCCGGACTTAAGGTAAGGGTTTCTTTATCTCCCTCCCATTTTTGTGAGATTTTCGGTATTCAATACTAATACTTGTGTATGGTGTATATATACTTCCAAATGATACAAAATATCATGAATATATTTATTTTAATGTTATTCAATGTATCATTTGAATATTACTAATTTTGGGGCATAAGAATCGATTGATTACAAAGTTGTAAGGTGTTTCTCATCTCACTTTCATTTCCGTGAGATTTCGATTGTTCTCCACTTATTTGTTGAATAAGGTGTATTGAGTACTGACTTTTGATATATATTATCATGATTATATTTATATTCATGGTACTTTTTTATTTATTTTTTGGTTATTATTTTTTGGTCGTAGGACTCGATTGATTTCCACGAGGTAAGGGACTTTGTCTCAAATTACATTTCATTGTTTGTTACTTGGTATTGTGCACCTAATATTTCTTATGTGGTGTATCCAATACCCATTTGAGATAATTTTTCATTTGAAATTTAAAATATATTATATATAAATATTCTAGTTTCAGGGATATGAGTGCTGTCTTAAGTCGTATACCCTTTTACATACGGTGTATATTTGGAAAGTTGTTTTAATGGAAATATTGATGAATCTGTATTCTCTAATCTATATGGATATTGAGAAGGCATATTGTAATTGTATTGAATATTTTCAAAAATAATTATTTGGAATTTTAGTGGTGGGAGTGAGAGATATATCCCATTGACGCATCGATAGGTCTCACGAGACAAATCAGTTGGTGACAAACCCTTCGAGTTTGTTTCCAAAAATCCATCGGGTTTCTACCCATAAAACTAAACCGTTTTAACGGTATTATGGTATCATGTTCCATATACATGACATCCAATTAATAAGCACTATCTTTATTCATTTTTATTTATTACTATCCATGAGGGTTTCACTGTGAAAAAACCTATGGATACAGGTTCTTTCTCAGTTTATTAATGCCATGTGTTTTTCATTTATTCACCAAGCCATATTTGTTTATGATTCAGTTATTATTGATTAATCCTTACACTATTTGTAACCCTTAATTAGAATTTGAGATCACAACTTTCATTTGTTTACATTCAATAGTTTATGAAGAGGATCCTATTTATTGATTTCCAGTTATTGTAGTTTATTATATTTTGTTATATATTGTATTTTGTTACCTTTTCCAATGTAATTTGAGTTACATCTATGTATCTAGTTTCTTCAAAACTACTAAACAGATCGTTCCATCAGAATTTCATTCCTTTTAACCATGCCAATGTAACAAGTAATGCACCAACTCTGTTTTAGTGGGGTCAGGGTGTTACATTTAGAATATCTTCCTCCTTTACCCTCGTCTATTAAAACCCTTAACATAGTTCGATCTTTGAAAAACAACTGGATCGCTTAATATTATTAGAAAAATAAACTCTCCAAATAAGGGGATAAAGGTTCATGACCATCACCTAATATAATGATCAGTATTATATGCACTACCTTGAACTACCATCTTCCTTCTGAGTGAAAAACATTGGATAACCCCATGGAGAAAAATCGAGTTGGATGATATCATTTTGTATGAAATCAAATATTTCAATTATAAACTTCTAAAACTCAAAAGGACTTATCTGAAAAGGTTCCACTAAAATTGAAGAATAACATGGTTGTAATTTCAACACCCTGTGATTTTAAATGAAAACCATGTTTAATAGTGTATACAACATGAAACAACGAGTATTAACGAACCATAAAATATTAATATTTTATGATTGTTATAACATATATGTTGAATGAGTATTTATAAATATAAGTAACTAAATTTTGAAATATATATAAATTTTATAATCAATAAAAATATGTTGATAAATTCTTATGAAATAAGAACTTAATTTTTAGTAAAGGCATTTCATTCTTCAAAAGAAGATTTCATTATTTTTTGTGAGATAATATTATAATTAATTTGTGGAAAATTTAAAAAATATATTTGAAAAAAAATAATATCATTTTTTTAAATCATCATATAAAAATTATATTAGGATGAAGTTTTAGTTTTTTTAATAGATTGATTTAAAGTGAATAGTGAAAAATACAAATTTTTTGTTGATAATTATATTTTTTTCATGAATTCACAAAGTTCCATTGCGTTTTAAAATGATTTAAAAGTAAAATTATCTATATTATATTGTTAATAATCAAGTTAAGTTTATTGGGAAGAATTTTATTATTCAATTTGGTATAAAAAGATTTCTATACATAAAAATGCATTTCTCAAAAAAAACAATCTTCCTTGTGTTTTGTGTTATAATATTAAATTAATTTATATAATTTATAGAGAATGAATCTTGGAAAATGGATTTAATAATTTTAAATAGGAGGTATAAATTTGGAAAATAGGTTTTTTATTTTTTGTCATGATGAATAGTAACTATAGTAAATTTTTATTACCATGATAAATGTAAAATGAGTAAAACATGGTTAAAACTGTAAGACATGGTCTCAAAATAAACCAAAAACTTAAATTTATTTAATTTTGTATAATAAATTAGACCATATACATATTAAATTTGAAAATATTTCATTTTTTTCCATTTTACCATGATAATTAAATTTAAATTATTTTATGTAAAGAAAATTCCAAAAATGTCACTCTCTGGAATTTAATATGAATAAATTTTTTACCTAAGGATAAAAAGTGGATAATTTTGGTTATAAATGTTAATTAAAAATAAGAATTAATTTTTTATCATGATAATTTATTTTTAAATTTTAGTGATGAAATAATTGCTTTAAATTTATACATAATGCCGACACAGTGTTTATGCAAGGAGTATAAATATCGGGTTTTTTAAAAACAAAATCAAAAAGTAATACTATTGGGGTGATTTATAATTCCCATGGAATTTGACATATGAATATGACTTATTAGAGATGTTTTAAAAGTTTATATTTGAATTAAATTACTATATTTCGGCCCTTAAATTTGAATTAAACGAATAGTGTTGAAATGACATTAATGATATTTTATAGTAAATAATATTTTATTAAATTATTCAAAAAACAAAAAAAATCTTTAAATAGGACAATTTGGATGATAAATGGATGATAATTTCATATATTTTCCATTTATGAGCTAATTTTTAACTTAAAATTAAAATTATAACCCTTCAATATTGAAAAAATCGTTACCATAGTCAAGGTTAAAATCGGTTAATAAAGGGGCTAAACCAAAATATAAGGTTTTAAATGACACCAAAACCCATATAAATTTCATTGGATGATGATATTTCAACCAGAAACTATTTTTAATTTAATTAATGGATATTTTTATGCATTATACTTTATAATTACACTAATCATATTTAAATGTTTTTAGTAATTCCAAGTGTGTCATTTCCCTCCCTTATAAAAGAAAACTCATTTTATCTTTACTTAAAACAATTTGAACCATATAGATCAACCAAAACCTATCCAGTTATCTTATTAAATTCTTTATCCTTGAATTATAGATTTTTATTCTTTAAATACCACACCAAGGGTCCTTAATAATGGATCTAAAGGAGGCCTATCAAAGAAGAGGTTATCTTCCTACCCGACCTATTTCAATTTATCTCTTCTTATAACTTATCAAAATTTATGTCATTCATCCTAAAATGATATATTTAGTTTAATAAATATACTAAAATATTTCCATTATTATGTAACTACCATTACTCACCCTCCTTTCCAATGAATGGGTAGTGAAATTATTACTCATGTATAAGTGTGAACTATCGCCTTCACGTAACGATACAATTAATTTTCCATCAATACATTTCATGGATGTTTAATATGATGAGTTTAAAATTTATATATTATATATGTGATATAAATATTATATTAATTTTATAATATTATATCTACCTATGTACCTTCTCATCTATGGGAAAACAATAATGTCGCTCATGTGTACGTGTGGAATACCACCTCTACGAAGCGATGTGATTCATTTTTCATTTATTATTTACATGGATAGTAATAATAATATTTACAATGAATATATATGATATATAAGATATAATAATTATTCTTTAAATTTAAATTACTATTTATCTTTCTTTTATTCCATCTGTTAATAAATGCAACCATCATTCATTCATACGCACGACATATCATCTCCATGAATAATGTGATTCATTTTTCTATTTCTACATTTTATGGATGACTCTAAATATATATATATGATAATGAATATGTATAATATTTATATCATGGATAAAATTATGTATATTATGGAACCATGATCAAAATAAAAGGATCAGAACTGCAGAACCAAAAATTCCATGAAAATTGAAACATTTAACACATGAAATGACGATCTTAATAAAATATTATTAGTAAATGGTTGATAAAATGTTATAATTGGATCATATATGATATCATAACAATTTATATGATTATTTTATATAATTCTAAAAAATTAAAAAAAAAATTAATTTTTTTAGAGTGCTTTCTAAGCAATTAAAACTTATGGTAATGGATTTTCATCTCACTTTTATTTGTATGAGATACATGTCATATTCACCACTTGTTTATATTATGTGGTCTATATATTACCCATTAATGTATTTTATTATTATAATAATCATGTATGATCCTAATAGGAATATAATAATGACTACCCCAATCCTATCTCCAATAGTCCAGGGGATAGTGACAAGCACTGAGTAGGCATATCACACACATGGGAGGCATTAGCCCAATGTACCTGTATACACACACATCTACAAGGCCATAAAATTATGAAATGTAAAACAAATGAATCAAATGAAAGAATAAATATTATTTCATATAATCATATTATGATAGTGAATTACTAAAAATGGTAAATTGGGTAAATAAAATCCCAACAAAAAATTACAGAGATTCCAACATGCTCTATGCTCTACCAGCTACATGACCTTTTAGAAAACCATTAAATGGTTCATCATTTTCATAAGACACGAAATGTATAGGAACATCCCATGAAAGGGTGATTGTAACAACACACAGTAGGAAACTAAAAAAAATAAACATGAAGCATCAAGAATAGTCATCTCATAACAGTAATACAGTACTGAATAGAACAAGAATCCTAGATATACTAAAGAAGGACACTACACCTCCAGGTGATCACAACCAAACTTCCAGCCACAAGATTCTACTTTAATAAATTCTTATTATATAAGATCCTACTTTATGATCCATGAAATCATTAGATACACTCATCCAAGAGGTCATGATCATTGGTCCATGTCCAAGAAAGATCAAGGGTCTCGAAATCCAGATACTCATATAAGAGATCACACCCAAGAATGATGGGGTACACCAGAAACCCACTTTGGATCAACCCTATATGTAGGGGATCATACACCAATGACCCTGTGAACCCTACTGAAATGGACTTCTAGATCGAGGATCAACCCCCAACTCAATGAGGTAATATTTATTCTACAAACACCACCTAGGGTAAAAATGATAGAGGATCATAATACAATCTCACGGAGGGGCATGAAAAACTCTATCTGAGACTCATCCACCATATGGGATCATAATACATAGGTTTTTAACTAATGGAATACTACAAACTCAAGGGGATGTACTAAGTGAACACACTCAATCGATTATGGTCCAAACTAAATAAACAATGGAATCTAAACACCCTAAAAGGGGGTACATTGTGTGTACGTTAGGGTACACGGTGTGTCTAGTGAACCCCTAATCTATCCGTGTGGGTTTTCCACACACAAAATCTAAATATACATATACATGGTGTGTAACAATAGTACATTATGTATAAATATTTCTTTTCAATCTTCCCGTGATGTCTGTCCAAGCCCGTGTACACTAGACTGTGTTACATGGTCACATATAATGTGATATTTATATCTCCACAGAAACCCTAGTGCTGTAGTTAGGGGGTCCCACATGGCGTGGGATGCTAGATTACATTTTGTGTCACACAAAAATATCCAAATCCTTTGGGAAATTATATATGCTATTTTTGAAAGAAAATACTCAAACTTACTTCATTAGAGATTGTAGATTTAGGTTTAGAAAACAATCCTATCATTGGAGATCAAAATCCTGGTATTTGAATTCACTCGGGAAACACTCCCATGCGTCGCCTGTCGTGACACTATTGATTCCAAGATGAATTCCTCCAATAAAATTACATCATCTTCAAAACTAATTTTTACCCTTGATAAAAAACTACACTCACTATATTGATCTGTTGTGCTGACGAATGTTCATGTAATGATCAAATACCAAGTAATCATTGAACCAAGAGCTAAAAAAAATTCCCATGATGAACGCATGAAAAAATAGGGGAGAAAACCATAAGACACAATGTTTGAGGAATAAACCTAGACCTTTTTTCATTCATAATAAATCTTTTGTTATGTATTTATATGAACTGAGGGTAAAATAATCAACAGATAGTTTAAATCCCTTATAGAATAGATCAACCATCGATGCATGAATCAATTCATGTTCATGGAATTGATCTGTGTTCAATAAGGTATAAATAATTGGATGGAAATAAAAAATAAAAAAAATCATACCTAGAGTTTTGATCAATTAATAATGAATAATGGTCCTATGTTTCCCTCATTAGTGAGATCCAGGAAATTGTTTAGTACATGATCCTCGAACTGATGTCATCATATGTTGTCTTCCAATGATCCTCTATATGCTCCTCTCCAACAAATACCCTCAATATTAGGTAATGTAACTAACCATAGGGTTGAAGAATAAACTTATTTAAATTTAACATCTTGGTATTTATTTTAATAAAAATAAAATAAAATAAATCAATTTATTTATTTTATTAATTCTACACCTGCGATAATGTTTAACAAACGAAAAATATCGACAAAGGTTATGTCGCACCTAGGGTAAAACCAATATTTCTAACTCAATGGTACCCTCATATTTATTATTAGGGACACCTTTTATGATTTATTCCCCTTTTTCAAGAAAAATGAACATGTGGGATATTAATATTTTTAATATATTTCAAAAATTGATTCCAGGCACACCGATCCTCAGAATCTCACACCATCTAAGTGCCTAGCTTCGAAAATAATCCATATAATATCCAAAAGTAATACATGGAAAATTAGATTCATTACACTTCTCATGAAAATTACAAGTATTTCCATATCCTTATAAGGCTATATATATCATGAGGTTTTTACTTGAAAGTTATTAAAGTGGTATGGTTTTTATGTTCCTATCTCATTGTTTACTCGGATTGTTTATGATCGAGTTTCTAATGATAAAATATCATGATCAAACTCTCAAGAATCTCATGAATTTTCCAATACTATAGTTATTTCTATATAATACATGTTTTTATTTTATTTTACTATCTTTAATTACCCAATATACTGAAAGGATATTTGTAAGAAAATCTGATTTTATTTTTCACTTTGGTCAAAAATCATTTTTCATCCATGTACTTATTTTCTAAATATGTTTTTAAGAATTTTATTATTATTACCCACTTAATGTTCAAAGTAATTTTAATCCATGTTTTAATTTATATAAAATGGTTTAAAATGAATCTTCATATATTTTTCCAAATAAGATCTTTTTTACTTTTATAAAAAATGTAAAACGAATCTTTGTTTTAACATACACGACATGAATGGAATTTATCATCATCACGTTCACTTAATGTTTTGAATATTACTTTATAATTTTCCTTATATCTTTTTAGAGAATACTTTTTCTATAATATTTTATAAATTTTTATATTTTAAACAAATAATTTCAAAAATTAAAAGGGTGTTTTCCTAAAGAAATATTCCAAGTTATTTTGAAATTATTTTTTCATATATGATGACATCCATTGATGTTACTTATAATTTATTGGGGTTATGATATAAAGATGAAATATTTATTATTCATATGAATGTTTAATACTATGATAATGAAATGATAAAATGTTTATGAAACCCATTTCTTTTCCACAAGTTATGTTATGATGAAAACAATTAAATGTTTAGGAAACATATTTTTTTCTATGGGTTATACCATGTTAAAATGAAGAGATTTTTATGAAACATGATTCCATTATATGGGCTATGTTATGGTGAATGTTTTGTAATATTGTAGAATTATTATACACTATTTTAATTATATAGTTGGTGTCCATAAAATTATATATCCCTCTAATTCATTAGGTAAATATGGATATATCATGAGATAATAAGGATTGGAATGGGGTGTGATACTAGATTAGTAAGTGAGTCGGCCCAATAGGATGGAATTGGGAGTAAACCTGGACTAAGGATATAATATAATGATGAGTGAACCTGATCTTCTATGATAGTCTTGGAAATGATCCATGACTAAGTGAATGATTTTCTATGATTATTTTTATGCTATAAACTTATTTTTTATACTAATGTTATTCTCTCATGGGTTATGTTCTATGATTCATTTATGATTCATATTTTATGAAATTCCAAGACTTATATCATGACTCAAGATTTTAATCTATGATATATTAGGTATGGTTTTCAATGTTAAGCTTATGTTATCAATCCCTTATTCTCATTTTATGTTTATTTGATCATTTAGATCCCCCTTCTCTACCCCGTACTGAGAAACTATGATCACCCTTTATCATGTTTCATTTCTCCAGGATATGAAGAAATAATTTAATTTTGTATGTCTAATAAGTGTTATATTTGAGAATATATTTATGGGATACATTGAATATATTTCAGGAATAATAATTTTATGTATCTAGTCTCTAAGTACACAAATCTTTTATAATTTTGCTGTGGTTTTTAATGTTATGTAATGTGTATTAATCTACTAGGATGTAATATCTATGTATGAAAAATATGGATCCCTATAGTAACTTTATCCTAAACTAGATATCATGTTGAGTGGGTAGTTTCAAAAACTCTTTAAGAAACATATCTAGAAAATAATTAAAAATCCTACAGAACATTTATTCTAACTTATCTATAGAACATAATGATTACTACACTAACTAATACAACAAAGGATCTAAAAACTCATGACAAATATGATAATTTGGATCACCAATGAACATGGAATATCGGTTTTCCACATCACACAACACAACTCTACTCAAGAATAAATAAATGACTCCATGTATAGAATACAACCAATACAATCCAAGAATTACATAATATGATTATATCTTTAGAAAGAATAAATAACCCAATGAATGATTTTTCTCCATCATCAACTCACAACCTTGACACATAATATGCAAACTAGACCAGCCTACAACTTGTGTAGTTAACGCCAAGTCCACCATAATTTCATCCACATCCAATCCCAAAGTGCATACCAAGGTAGATGAAATAGTGGAATTTAAAGTGATATAATCAAATAGAGATAATGGTAGGGTAAAATATAAGCATATGGTACCTCAAAGGATCTATGGACCACCAATCACCAACATCTCCATGGTGTGAAACTAACCACACCTCAATCCTCTTACTCACTATCCCTATAGATAATCATTTATATGACTATATTTTTCTTATATCCCTAATTATAGGAGACATTGTGGGGTTCTCCTCTACCATCTCTATCTACCCTCATTTAATTGAAATCTTGTTAATCCTCCTGCTAATAAGTCCTCTGAGGAAATTTTTGCTGATGCTGAACCAAAAAAAACCTATGCTACGTTGGCCAATACTAATAGTAAGTAATAGAAATCACCAATGTACATAACCTACACAAGAAAATTATATAGAAATTGAGCTTCCATAAGATGCATGTTAACTACCATATCCATAAAAAATTGAAAAATATTTCTAATACTGACTCATCACCAGTCAAAACCTTGACTTCCCCAACATCTGATATCTCCCTTATGCATCTGTGATCATCTATAAGATTTAATGATTCCACTCTAAAGGAGATCCTAACTGGTAATTTTTCATCTCAATAACCCCTTCATTCTTTAACACCTCCTAATATATTGGAAACATTAATAGAGTAACTGTATATCAAATAAAGAGATGGAGTGCCTTATCAAAATTCCATTCCCTCACCTTCTCATCTCGAAAAAGATAGGGGGAAAATGGAGATGGTTCATGAATCAAATCATGGAATCTCACATGCTCATACCCTTTAATGGGGAGATAAAATCCTACCTTTTCACTGTATTCATCATTAACAAATGAAATTATTCATGGATCTACTTAATAAAATTATCCCACAAAATCATTTCATCCTCATGCTCTCATACAAATAGTAACTATCATAAGAACCTGTCTCTAATCATATGAAGGATAACCAAAATGACCAAATGATACCTCCTAGAATAGATCAAATATAAGGTTATCTTCAAATATACTAACTATCACTCCATCTAGGGATCATACACAATCACTTCATACTTTTCCAAATTCTAACATAGAAAGTCACACAATGTATTCCTTTAAGACTCATAATTATAAGCTATGTAAACCCTCCAATGGTTAACTAGATCACATTTTTACATATCTCCAATCTAAACCATTCATGTAAAACAACTAGTAACATTCCTTATAAGCAATTAAATGAAAATGTTAAGATCGGGAGCATAAAATTCATTAAAGTCTGTAAAATTAGATTCATTTTTTCTCCCTATATTTTCCATAAATCAACCACAAGAATAATCCAAAAAATATGCATTCAACTCTCATAGTTCTCTACATGTAACTAGAATTACCTCACCTAGGATAATCAGTAATCTTATGTTCCCTATGTAAAATTAAAGGGGGGCATAATCTCTTATGTAATAATCAGTATCTCTTACTAAATCACACACTAAGTTTGATTAATAATGTTTTCATTCAAATTATAGGGAATAATTATTGGTTCCTAAATCCAATCAGCATCATAACTATAATCCATAGTTTTGATACCACTCTTTCATAAACAACTTTCACTTGGAGCCCCTTTTTGTCTTGTAGTGAAGTTGAGGGTGATTTCCCAAATCCCAACTCTAATAGGACATGAGTTGGTGACTAAAACCAAAGGAATAATCAAATATATATTAGAGTAAATAGCCTCAAAATCCAATGAACATTCAAGGAAACCTACTAATAAAAATTATGATATAGAATAAAATCCAATATCAAAAAATTCAAGTAAATTTTATAATAAATAAAGACCCAAATTAAAATATAAAAATATTTTCTTAAGGAAGAGAATCCTAAAGATACTCCAAGACACGCGATAGTATGGTCTGTATTAGTCACCAACTCACCTTTAGTGTCCTATAAAATAGATTTATGCATATAGGGTGAGTATAAAAGACTACATAGTAGGATCCCACTCAACACCTCATGAAAAATGTGTATGAATAATACTAATGTCTCAGTGAAAAAATTCCAGAACCAACACATGTCTATGTTAGACCAACTATCACCCAACTTCACTAAGTATCACTCATCCTGTATCTAATTCAAGGATAATAACACAATTTTTAAAGAATATATATCAAATAGGTATCCCAAAACCACTTCTCTGTTTTCTTGTCACTCCCACACCCTAAAACAAATCCTGGTGCTCACATCCCATCCACATCCATTTCATTACACATCACATAACATATCAAAATAAAATACCACCTATCAAATGCATATCCCAAATCCCCATCATAATAGGGCATCATGAACATTAAAGATATCAACATTTTTCCCTACTACTTATAAGCATAACCACTATCGTGCATCACATCCTTCACTGCATCATTATCCCATTATCATCAAATTAAGGGAAATCTAAGTAAAATACATTACATATTATTCATCATGAACTCAAACTATTAAATCCTATAATACTCTTATAAAATAGCAAGGAAGAGTTAGTAGTCAACTATATATTCCCCCACCAACCCAGATATTATAGAAAATAGCCCAAATCTAAGCCATTTAGGAATTAGTGAGGTTATCTGAATCTAGTGGTGGTAAATAAGAGACCAAAAAAAATAAAACATATATCATTTACACATGAAAATACCAAACTAAAGATTTCACACCAAACTAACACTAATAACACCCATATTAGCCTCCACACCACTAATACCATGCACTAACCACTACTACCTTCACTATACTACAAACCTGCCACACATTTTCACACAATAGAATGACAAGAATCACCATTAACTTCCAATTTTGTCACATCATCATTATGTTTCCAAGAATTACCATTTAGGAATCTCATTATATTTATTATTGAATTACCCAATAGAATTATTGAAGATCATATTTGTTTTCAATCACATATGAGTTAATCATTGGAATGAAGTTTATAATGATTATGAGATATTTTGAAATAATTGAAAATTCCTTGATATGATTGAAGTTATTCTAGATTGATTTTATGATATTATAGAATTTTTTTATTGGAAGCGGGAATTGGATAAAACCTAAAATATATTGAATTTCATAAGGGAAACAACATCATAGGAGTAAAGAATTGGAAAAACATGATGCTTTTATATGGTTTATTAAAAATACCTTAAGGGTAATTTGAATTCTATAATTGTCATTTATAATAACACAAGGTTTATTAATGAGAAATAATTTTGGAAAAGTAATGGGTACTTCCTATGTGTTTTAAATATAATATGACATTTCCATAGGGGTCATTAGTACAATGGAAAATTTATTAAGGGAGAGACCCATTGGAGTTTGTATGGTTCATTAAAATTTATGATTTGAGTGCTAGAATAAATGTGGAAAAATAAAAAAGACCCACCAAATTCTATAGGGATCACTAGGACTCTGTAAGGGTCATAAAATTATTTAGGGTTCATTATGACTTCATAAGTTTTAGAACATTGTAGATATATTTAGAAGATATATTTATAGAAAATAATTCAAAAACTAAAATTAAAGGATGCTAAAAGATGTATTTATTGATTCAAACATCAAAACAAAGATGAAAAATTGTAATTCATATTGGTTATGAAGAATAAAATAAAATATGTTATATAGAATAAATAATATTCATGCCACAATAGAAGGTGCCACATTACAAAGCTCAATGCATGAAATTTACCATGATAAGATGGTAAGAAATAAAATATCATGGATTATGTGTAGTTTTCAAAGAATAAAACACTCCAAGTTTCTTATAAATGTAAATAGATATTATTGATTGATATTAAATTCATTTATATAAGAAATTAAAATATATGGATTCAATTGAATGGTTTAAATTAAATAAGATCACATGATCAGTAATTATGAAATATATATATTTGAAATTAAGAAATATTTTTCATGGAATTACCTATGAATATAAAATAATAAAATGAATTTGGGAATAGTGTTATATAGATTCAAGAATTGAATATGACACTCTGCAACATTAAATATTTATTGCATCAAAGGGATAAAGACTTAAGAATATGGAAATGTGAAGTATCTATGATTTTTTAACGTGTTGAGGATATCTGTGATATTTCTAATCATTTTAAGGCTTAAAAATAGGGAGGAAAAATAATTAACTGTCTGTTCATGATCTTATACATAGGTTGATCATTTTTAAATACTAATAAAGTATGAATAATATAAGGACTCGACCATAAAACATTACAGAATCGTGAACTAAATGAATAATTCACATTGAGGATATTTTTTGGTTTAGAGTTTTAGAGCGTTAGGCCATAAATATTACATTACATCTCAAAAATTACAAAGTAAACACTTCTACTCGGTTTCCATTTTTTTCATAAAATAAAAACTTTCGAAAAAACTGTCATATCCAGTTCCATGTTTTAGACATCACGACTTTCCCATGATCCCATCCTTGACCCTATTCATCTTTAAGTCATGTGAAAAACATTTCAAAACATGGGATGATCATAAAAAGCTCAGTAAGGGTTATAAAACAAGGAAACAAAACATTAGTTCATCAATACATTCATAACATAAGCTCTTTAACATACCTCATGAGATCATAAGATTTATGAATAACACATTCAAATCATAAATCTTAAAGGAAACATGTAGAATCCATATCATACTTACATTGTATCTATAAAAGCTACATAGGGGGTTAAGTTGGAATACCCATCACAGTATTTCCCTAAATCTCTTAGGAGAAAGATTCATGTTTACCTCCATTACATTAGGCAATGAATTGGAGAGCTATCTTGATCTCACCCACCCTATGTTTATCACAGAACCACCGATATACTAAAACAATGCCCAAGGACCATAACATATTCATATCACATAAAACATACATAAAGGAAAGATAACATTTCCACATTTCAATCACAATATATCATTTAAATATATTATCATAACAAAACTATTATCAAAACCATTTTCAATACCAAAATATGTAATAGAGTATATGGTATTTATTTTCCTTTTAAAAAAATTACGGCTTTTTAAGAAATCCATAGATAAAATAACACTCACAGTGGTGGAAAAGGTTGTTGTCACCGCTTACGTTAAAAAGAAGAATTCTTTTTTTGTCGATTAGTAAAACGCTTCGTAGAAAAATATTCCCTTTGAATGAAATGAAAAGTAAAATTTTTTTATAAAGCATATAAAATAAATTCATGTATTAAAACAAAATATGCCTCAATGAATGGATATTGAGATGAAATCCCATACCTCATGTCTGATTTGATCCATTCATTATTTAATCCCTTTAATAATAAACTAATGTTAATTTCTACTTGCTTAATATCCTTTCTCAAGTTTATTATTCCTTTTATATCACTTATTACAATGATATAAACATTATGTAATCATTTAAGTTAATACCGGTCATTTTGTCGATATTTGGTACTTGATTCAAAAATTAACATCTTATAATTACAATATTTATGTATTTGTAATAGTATATAACATTTAGAGATAATAATTGAAATGCACCATTCATGGAGACAGTAAGCTGTACGTACACATGGATGCTAATTTCATTTCTATTTCTTATTTTAATGAAATTAAAACATAATGATACATAGGTGTATTATAATTTCAGTATAAAATATTATATAATATCATATATAATATCATTAACTCCATCCTATATACGTCCCACATATGGAATTAACGAGTCATATCACTTTGAGGGGGTGGTAGTCCGCCCTTCCTCAAATACAATTATCGCGTTTACCCTTAATAAAAACTATAAAGGTATGCTATAAATAGAAAATACAAAATCATAATGAAAACATAAACATAATATATATCATATATAAATATAGTGCCATCATAATATCCACCATGAGATACTGTAGGAGATAATTGAACAATCATCGTTTCGTCAGGTGTTAGTTTTTCATCCATAGAAATAATATGTTCTTTACCCATTAGATGGAGGTGTGTGTAAGTGTAGTTTGAATAATTCACAAAACAAAATTCTTGTATATTGAGTATACTTGTTTTGTAATAAAATAAACTTATAAAATGAGTTTAGGGGGTTAGAGAAGTATAATAAAACAAAATAACTTAAGATAATACATTACCTATAAATTGGGTAACTTCCTTTGGTTTGAACCAAAAG
Source organism: Viscum album (assembly GCA_963277665.1). Classification (NCBI taxonomy): domain Eukaryota; kingdom Viridiplantae; phylum Streptophyta; class Magnoliopsida; order Santalales; family Viscaceae; genus Viscum; species Viscum album. Next base: position 591,760,706 of record OY728159.1, on the reverse strand, counting down.
GGTTTTTTGAAGTGCCTCAGCCGATGTTAAGGCTTCTAGGAGGAGGAGAGGGATTTAGGAAGCTTTATTGGGCCGAGGATGGATGATCCAAGGGGCTTGAGAGGTGTGAGGAATGGGTTAGAGGTGAGGGGTTTTTATAAGAGGGAGGAGGGGATCTTTAGGAAATATAATCTAACCATATAAATAAATTCTATTAAAAGGTAGTTTTGAATTAAAATAGAGTATTTTCACTATTGATTAAAAATGAACTTTATTAGAAAAACACCAAAATTTCATCCAAATTATATTTTGATGTCCTAATTCTAAAGAATAATATTTTTTGTCAAATAGAACATATAAAAGTGACAAAAACTAGATTTAAAAAGGGTTCACCAACAAAAGGCGGAGAATCGGCCTTTTAAAGAATATTAGAGTATTTGTGCTTAAACTTTTTTCATTCACATTATAAGCCTCTATCTTTTATTGGATAAATGTAAAAACATTTAACAAACATGTATAATCATATTGTATTTAGTTCTATTCATTCCTACCAATACAACGACTAGGTGATAACTACCATTTAAAATAATAATATTATATTATTAGTGTGCAACATAAGATTTTAAAGAAACCCATTAGTGCGTGTCAGACACGCCATAGAACATAAAATACCCTTTAATGTACAATTAATATTTAATTCACAAATATTAATGAATAAGAAAATTTCATATTTATTTATTTACCTGGGATGTTACATCCTTCCCCTCTTTTGGAAAATTCATCCACGCAATTTTATTCATTTATCAAATAAATGGGGGTATTTATCCCTCATATCATTTTCAGATTCCCACATTTCCTCTTCAACCAAATGGTTTTTCCACAAAACCATTACTTGGTGAATTACCTTATTCCGCAACACTTTGTCTTTTCGATCAAGAATCTGGACTGGTTGCTCCTAATAAGAGATATTATATTCCAAATGAACTATATTTGGGATCAAAACATGAGATGGATCTGGTATATACTTTCTCAACATTGAAACATGAAAAACAATGTGTACCTGGGACGAACTTGGAGGTAAAGACACTCTGTATGGAACTGATCCAACTTTCTCCAGGATTTCATAAGGTCCAATGAACCTCAAACTCATCTTTCGCTTATTACCAAAATTAATCACACTTTTCCATGGAGACACTTTGAGAAAGATATGATCACCTACCTCAAAAAATATCCTTCCTCCGGTTATCTGCATAACTTTTTGGCCTAATCTGAGCTATTCTCATGTGCTTCTAAATCAACTAAACTTTTTCTGCCATCTCTTCTACAAATTATGGTCCCATCAGATTCCTTTCACCTACTTCATCCCAAAAATCTATAGTTCGACACCACTTCCCATATAATTATTCAAATGGATCCATCTGTATACTGGAATGGAAACTATTATTATATGAAAATTCAACCAATGAAAGATGTTGGTCCCAAATTCCCTGGTAATCTAGTGAACAAGCATGTAACATACCCTCTGACTGCCCATCTGATTGAGGATGAAAAGCTGTACTAAAATTTAATTCAATATCCAATGACTTCTTAAGGCCTTTCCAAAAGTTGGAAGTAAACATGAGATCACGATCAGATATAATAGAGAAGGGAAGACCATTCAACCTGACTATCTCTTTTACATACAATCGAGAAATTTGATCTATAGACAAAGTATCTCGAATAGGAAGGAAATGAGAAGATTTAGTTAATTGATAAACAATAACTCATATTTCATTATTACCTTGAGATGTCTTTGGTAATCCCACAATGAAGTCCATAAATATATTTTCCCATTTCCACTCTAGAACCGGTAAAGATTGAAGAATCCCTTTCAGTAAATGTCGCTATGCTTTAACCTGCTGACAAGTCAAACACTTCATAGTAAAATCAGCAATATCTCTTTTCATTCCATCCCATCAGTAATACTCCGGAAGATCTCTGTACATCTTAGAACTACAAGAATGAACTAAAAATGGGGAACTATGAGATTCACAAAACAAACCATTCTTTAATTTTGAATCAAAATTCACACATAATCTCTTTCTAAATCTCAAAACACTATCATTATCATCGTTAAATTTAGGAAACTTACCCTTCTGAACCGACTCTACCTTTTTCTGAAACTCATTGTCTTCCTTCTATGCATGCTTTATTATGTCTGATAGAGATGATTTCACTAACACCTTAAATAAACCAGAAGAATTTCCTACACCAACAACCTCTATGCCAATGTTCATCAAATCAAAAACCAAAGGATCTCGTTCCAAACATAGCATGGTCAATGAAGCATTACTTTTTAGAATCAAAGCATCAACAAGTTTATTTTCCTTTCCTGGATGATAATGAATCATGAAATCATAATCATTGATTAATTCTAGTCATCTCCTCTTTCTCATGTTCAATTATTTCTAAGTGAATATATTTTAAATTTTTTTGGTCAGTATATATTTCACATTTATTTCATTCAAAAGATTCCTCCGAATTTTTAACACAAAAAAACAGAAGCTAATTCCAAATCATGTGTTGGGTAATTTAAATCATGAGGTTTCAACTGATGTAAAGCATAATAAATTATAGGATCATTCTGTATAAATACACAACCATGTCCTTTCAATGAAGAATCATTATAAATAAAAAAACTCACCATTTCTAGAAGGTAGCTCCAAAACTGCAGCATTCACCATTCTTTTCAATTCCTTAAAAAAATCATCACATTGTTTAGTCAAAACAAGCATAACACCGTTTCGAGTTATCTTATTCATTGGACTTGATATCCATGAAATTTTTTAAAAAATGCTCTGGAAATAACCTGCCAAACTAAGAAAACTACAAATCTCAGTTATATTTTTGGGTCTTGGAAATTCTTCAACAACTTTCGTTTTAGTAGGATCATCAGTTATGCCATTTTTTGAAACAATGTGACCAAGGAATGAAATTTGTTGTAACCAAAACTCACACATGCTGAATTTTCCAAATAGTTTATTTTCATTTAAGGTTTGAGAGACAACCCTTAAATTACTTTCATGCTCTTATTTACTTTTAAAATAAACCAAAATACCATCAGTGAACACCACCACAAACTTATCTAAGAACTCAGAGAAAATTCTATTAATAAGATCCATGAATAAAGTTGGTGTATTGGTTAAAACAGAAGGCCAACTAAAAATTCATAATGGCCATATCTAGTACGAAACACGGTCTTTGGAATGTCTACTTCATTTACTTTCAACTGATGGTACCCCGACCTCAAATAAATCTTTAAAAAATACTGATCTCCCTAGAGCTGATCAAACAAATCATCAATATGAGGCAAATGATACTTTTTCGTAACAATGATGTAATTCAATGCACTATAATCATTGAAATGTCTCATTGAACCATCTTTCTTTTTAACAAATAAGACAAGATAACCCCATAATGATGTTCTAGTTCGAATGAAGCTTTTATCTAATAACTCCATCAATTTCTTCTTCAACTATAAAAGTTCAATTTGAGCCATTCGATAAGGGGGTTTTCAAATTGGCTTAGAACCAGGAACAAAGTCCACAGTAAATTGAACTTCTCAATCAGGTATAATACCAGGAAACTCATCAGGAAAAAAATCAAGGTACTCATTTACCATTGACACATCATTAATTTGAAAAATTAGTTTGTTTTCAACAATATGTGAGAGGTTACATTCATTTCCATCTTTTACTAGTTTCTCAGTTTCCTGATATGTTATTAAAAGTAAGAGTTCATTCTTATACACAAACTGAAAATATTTCTGAAAAGAAACCTCTTTAGCTCTGTATTCAATTTTAGCATGATAAACATAAATCCAATCCATACCCAAAATAACATCAAACTCTACAAGAGGCAAAAGAATAAGGTTTGCAGGTACATTCTTTCCGCACACAAGGAAAAGAAGGTTCTTATAGTATCATTTTGTTTTAAAATTTTTTGCAAGTCTTTTTACCATATGTTTGGGATTCATATCTTGATATAGAATTCCCAATTTACTACAAAAATTCTTAGAAATGAATGAATATGTAGACAAAGAATAAAACAACACATTGGCATAATCTGAAAAAACAAATAGTGTACCTGATACTGCTTAATTTGATGGCCCAATATCTACTGAAGTAGTTGCAAAGGACTTCACCAACCCTTTCTTTTTTTAGTCTAGTTGATTTCCCTTATTTGAGTTTTTCTTTGGACACTCATATACATAATGACCCATTTCATTACACTTAAAACATTTTATTGATTGTAAATCAGATTTTGTCTTACCATTACCCTGATGTTTTTTAGTGCAATTATGAGATTTATGTCCCATTTTACCGCATCGGTAGCACTTACCATAATTAAAAAGACATTCCCCAACATTCCTTTTACCACAATTTTCACAAACTGTAAACTTAAGTTTCTTACCATCAGACTTTTTTAATGAGTTTTTCCCTTTCGCCTGCCACCTTGACCTCTTATTAAGCTTTTTCTCAAAGAACACTTGATCATCAGCAAATTCCATTTCCACCTTCTACTCACATCAAACAATTATTTCATAAATTTTAAACTCACGAGAAGCTAAATACCTTTTATAATTTTTATTTAATCCGGAGTAAAAACAGTTGATTTTACTATCAAGATCCCTTAGAAAATTTGGAGCATACCTTGCAAGTCGAGTGAATATTTCTTCATAAGCAGCCACTGAGTCATCCTCCTACCTTAATTCTAGGAATTTTTTTTCCATACTAATACAAAAAACCATATGAAAATATTTATCAAGAAGCATACCTTTGAATTCATCCCAATAAAGAGCATAAATCTCCTCACTATCCCTGATATTTTTCACCATCGAAAGCCACTGATCGGCTTCACCTTCAAAATAGTAAACATCAAGACTAACCTTTTGATGTTCTGAACACCCCATAACATCGAAAATATTCTCCAGTGATTTAATACACCCTTCTTCTCGCACAAGGACAGATGATACTCTAAAAGATGGGGGACATGGCTTCATGAAATGCTCCACTATTGACTTGTTCCTCTATGGTTGATCTGGATGATCTCGTGCATGAATACCACCACCATTTATAGCCTAAGTCAACTGTGCCATCACTAAAAAATACTATTCAGTTCTGATTCCAACCATATAAGGTTACTGATTTGGAAGGTTATCTTCCACCTAATGTCATCCCAACATAGCTGCCCAGTTTCCTCTATGGAAAACCATTCTGAACACGAGTAATATATTAGGTGAAGAAACATGATAATCTACAAATTCTATATCACTTCAATATTAACATAAATTAATTTATGGATATTAATTTAATAATATCCTAACTCTTAATGTTGTCTAAACCGACATTTGATACCAGCTATAAGGACCCAGCCTTAAAACATTACATAATCTTGAATTAAATGAATAATTAACATTGATGATATTTTTAGGTTTAGAGTTGTATAGAGTTTGGTCATAACTATTACATTATATCTCAAAATTTACAAAGTAGACAATTCTACTCAATTTCCATTTTTTCATAAAATAAAAACTATTGAAAAAAAGAGTCATGTATAGCTCATGGTTTTTGATAGCATGACGTTCCATTGATCCCATCCTTGACCCTATTCATCTTTAAGTCCCGTGAAAAACATTTCGAAACATAGGAAGAGCATAAAAATCCCATTAAGGGTTATAAAACTAAGAAAGAAAACATTATTTCATCAATACATACATAACATAATCTCTTTAACATGCCTTGGGAAATCATTATATTTATGAATAAATCATTGAAATCATAAATCATAAAGGTAACTTGTGGCATCCATATCATACTTAAATTGTATCTATCACAGCTACATAGGGAGTTACGTTGGAATAAACATCACAATATATTCCCTAAATTTCTTAGGAGAAACATTCCCGTTTACCTCTATCACGTTACCCAATGCATTTGAGAGCTATATCGGGATCAACCACCCTAGGTTTATCACGGAACCACCCGTATACGTAAACAATTCCCAAGAAACATAACATATTCATAGCATATAAAACAAACATAAAGGAAAGATCACATTTCGACATTACAATCACAATATATCATTTAAATATATTGACATAAGAAAAACATTATCAAAACCATTTTCAATACCAAAATATGTAAAAGAGTATATGGTATTTATTTTCCTTTTAAAAACATTATGGCATGTTAAGGAAGCCATAGATCAAATAATACTCGTGGCGGCAGAAAAGGTCATTGTCACCGCTTACATTAAAAAGAAACATTCTTTTTTTTTTGATTAGTAAAAATATTTGTAGAAAAATATTCCATTTGAATGAAATGAAAAGTCAGAGGTGTTTATACAATGTATAAAATAAAGTCATGTACTAAAAAAATATGCCTCAATGAATGGAGATTGAGAGAAGTCCCTTACCTCGTGTCTGATTTGACCCGTTCATTCTTTAAACTCATTAATAACAATCTAAAGTTAATTTATACTTTCTTAAGATCCCTTTTCATGTTTATTATTACTTTTATATCACTTATTACAATGTTATAAACATTATGTAATCATTTAAGTTAATAACGGTCATTTTGTCGATATTTGGTACTTGATTCAAAAATGAAATTCTTTTAATTACAATTTGTTCATGTGGTCAAATATTGATTATATCCGGAAAGATAATAATCATATATATCACATATATCCAGAATATTTATTTATTTAAAATAGTACATGACATTTATAGATAAGAAATGAAATGCACCTTTCATAGAGATGGTAAGTCATACGTACGCATGAATGGTAATTTCATTTCTATTTCTAAATTTAATGGAATTAAATAATAATGATACATAGATATATCATAATTACAGTATAATATCATATACAATATCATTAACACCATCCTTTATAAATCCCACATATGGCATTAACGAGTCATATCACTTTGAGGGGGAGGTAGTATGCACTTCCTCGAATGAAATTATCACGTTTACCCATAATGAAAACCATAAAGGTATGATATAAATGGAAAATACAGAAGCAAAAAAAAATAAAACATGAACATAATATATATCATATATAAATACAGTTTCATCACAATTTCCACCATGAGAGGCGATAGGAGATAATTGAACAATCATGGTTTCGTGAGGCGTTAGTTTTGCATCAACAAATATAGTATGTTCTTTACCCATTATATAGAGGTGTGTGTAAGTTTAGTTCGAATCCTTCTTATAAAAACATCCTATTATATTTAAATTAATGTTGTTTTTATAAAAGAAAGTAATAAAAAGAGTTTATAGGGTTAGAGGAGTTAAATAAAACAAAAGAACTTAAGAGAAGATGTTACCTTTAAACCGGTTAACTCCCTTTGGTTTGAACCAAAAGCGTTTTTTAAAGTGCCTTCTTCCTAAGTTAAGGCTTCTAGAAGGAGGAGAGGGATTTATGGAGCTTAATTTGGTAGAGTTTGGATGATCCAAGGGGCTTGAGAGGTGTGAGGAATGGATTAGAGGTGAGTGGTTTTTATAAGGGGGGGCTATTTAAGAAAGTGTGAAAATATTATTTTATTACATACTGATTTTCTGTTTATAAATGTCCAAAACTTATTAAAGTTGAAGATAATATGACTCATGGTCAAAATAATATCATACAATTTGAATTGAACAAGTTTTGGATATTATTTTAATTTTATAATCTTATTTATTTAAATCTTTTATTAATGATGTAAACACTGCATCATTATTGTGTCATAAATAATATAATTTATTTGATGTCTCAAAATTAAAAAAAATACAATGATGTAGAAAATCCCTTTAGTTTTCCAAATAATATTTATAGTCTAAAAGATAACTTATATAACCCTATGTAAAAATTAATTTACTTAAAGATATTTGTTTATGACATTTTTGTCTTTACTTTTAGTTTATTAAAATAATGTGTCATTATCACTCCCAAGTGGCCCCATGAGGTCCCAAAATCGACCCTAGTATGACCATATTTGGACGTGTATCAACCAATAGGATTAGGACTCATGTTAGGGTAATTTTATAATATTATAGTGATATTTTTTTACCCTTATTTAACAAATTTACCCTTTAACCATGGTAAATAAAATATTTACTGAAGTAAATATTCATAATATATAAAAGTAAAAGTTAACTATTTACACAATTTAGACCTCTTTATTGCAAATATGGAATCCATTTTGTTCAATTCAAAACACGGAATTGGTAGAAATTAATTTAAAATTAATTCTCGTTGTCAAAACAGAAGGCGTGTTTGTAGACGCCGAAAAAAGTACGTAACTCCTAGAGGATGTTTTGAAATTGCAAAGCGAAGTCATATTCAGAATCAGAGTTCTAGTCCAGAGGCCCGGGAAGTGGTGCGTGAAATAAAGTAGGGCTTGCGTGAAATAAAGATGTGCGCGCAAAGCATTCCGGGGATTCGCGTAATCGATCCGATGGTGCGCGCAATTTTGCGCGCCCCGGTTCCGCACGGTGAAGCTTTGCGCGCCGACGGTTCCCGTCGTGGAAACATTCACGCACCACCTGGATTCCGCGCCAGCTGATGCCTATAAATAGAAGGCGACCCCTGACGGTTTGGGGGTTGTGGAATTCAGATCGGCTCCCATGCGCGCAATTCGACTCCCCCCACACGCAATATGACTTCCAGGTAATCCCACTCTTCGCGCATCCTTGCCCCGGGGTTCGTCTTTACGCGCAACTCCACTGGCTTAAGTGAATTTGCCTCCTCCTCGGGGTACATCCCTCACGCGCGATCGTTGCCCCTTGCGCGCAATCCCATTCTATGCACGCAATACCTTGAGCGCAATCAGCTATCCGCACAATCCTCTGGCCCTATTGTGCACCATCCTGGTGTTTTGTGTGCAAACCTTGCATTTGCGCGCAACACCAAGGACCCCTTCACCTTGACGCCCCTTGGCTTCCTCCCCGTGCCGGCACCTGATGTCTCCCCTACCGAGCATGCGCGCCATGCGTTGTTTTCTCATATGGCCTTCCAGGCTCATACGAAGCAACCTCAAGGTTCCTTGGGTGGTGTTTCCCGTTGTGTTTCTTTGCCTTATGCTTCTCTACATAGGCACGCTAAAGGCTATTGCTTTTTCACATAGCCATGCTAACGTGGACCCCTCAATGGTTCGCCCTGCGGACCCACTTCACTACCGCCTTGCCGATGCCCTCCCTCGCACAAGGGGTAGAGGGCATTGGGCATGTAAGCCCTAGGGGTGTGGAGCGAACCCACCTCATCCAAGCTGCAGGACGTTAAATTTCTAAGCACTTAATCGTTAACACATGACGTTAAACTGTGGTCCGACCCCGTGCCTCGCACGCAGGGTCCCCCCATCTCGAGAATTCTTTACGCCTCTCATCTCCACGGTAATGGAATATTCCTCGCATGGAATGAGATCCTCCTTGTCAGAGTGGCGTTTGTCCACGGGGGAAGGGCTGCCTCAGAGCGTAAGCCCCTAGCCTCTCTTACGGAAGGTTGCACCCATGCACCTCCGTACTTCCCACCTTCCAAGGCCAGTGGAGTCCCTTTCCCACTATGCTTTGTCGCACCATGGCCCTCCACCCCTGAGTAAGCCCCGACACCCAGGGCCGCTAACCACGCGTAAGCCCCTATTTCTTCTTTGGTCCGCTCCACGTGTAAGCCCCATTCCACCTCTCACGGATGCACCCTTCGCGACGTTATCGTCTCATCCCTGCTGCCTCTTGTTTCTCACACCGAGCATGACTCACGTGGTATTAGAGCACGCATTGACCATGACATCCTCCTATGGGCTGCCTCAAAGCATAAGCCACATACCAATGAACTATGTAGACTTTGATCCGTGATAAATCATGGTACGTAGGAAGCCTCCACAAGGTTCAATCCCACCACCCAGTCGTTCCGACCTCTCCACATCAGTTCCTCGACCACTATGGGCCGCCTCATAGCGTAAGCCCCATATCCCTCGTCCCGCATGACGCTAAACTGTATGCCCTCATCCCGCATGATGTTAAACTATATCTCGTCCCACATGACGTTAAACTGTATTCCCCCGCTTGGGCCGTCTCAGAGTATAATCCCCATGCCTCACATCCACGTATCATCCTGACTTCCCCCCTCAAGCGCATGTGCCCTGGGAAGATCATGCCCTTGCCCGAAGATCTTACTTTCTCTAGGATCCAATCCATGCATCCATTCTCATGGGTTGCCTATTTAGGTGTCCCACCGTATCACCGAACTACGCGGACTTTGATTCCCTGCCATGGGGATACGTAGGAAGCCTCCACGAGGTTCAAGCCCGTCACTCTATCATCCATCCTGATCCTTACCCAGGACGCCACGCCCCGGTGAGATCATTCTACCCCATCCCAATCCATAGTATCCGAGAAGCCGCCCACGTGCTGGCCCCAACATCGGTTTTCCCCATAGGGGGTCATTCAATCTGATCCACTCTCAGTGTTTCGATCAGTCCGATCCATCTCCGAAAGACATCAAACTCGCGGAATACCACATGTTAAACATGGGAAGCTGAGGAAAACCTCAGATGGTACAGAATTCCGCGCGTTCGATGTGGGATGCCTCGGGCTTCCGCGCCCTCGAAAAGCCCTGTGATAAGGGAAAGAAGACAGACATACCGATCCCTAATGTCAAGACATGCCAACGACACCCCAACGTGACCATTCGCCTCACCAAAGGTTGCTACCTCGACAGGAACCCTTGGAGCATCTCGATGGAAGCAGCGTAATTAACCGGTGTCCATGCAGATATGGTGCCGAGAACGAGCTTCACGAACCCGTTTTAAATCTATGAGGGAGACCCGGACTAGGTGACGAGCTCCGAGGAGGAATCCACGGAAGGAAGAACCAACATCCCATTATCTTGGTTTCGTTCAAGGAGCAGATGTCCCTGAATAAGGAATAGATTTCGGCCGCCTTTGGAAAGCGGGAATGCAGGGAAACGAGCCGTGCGTCCTCCCTTGCATGATGGACACACACGCGCGCCCCGCCGTAAAAGCGTCGGAAATAGAAAATGGTGAACCCGATGTGAAGCTCTTCTCCTCAGTACGAAGACGGGTAGCGTTCAGGGTGTCGGAAGATTAGCATGTCACCAGGTCCGGGTACCTATCACCGGGACATGAAACCCGCCAGGTGTTGAGGTTGTCAAGATGTTGTGCACTCTGTTCTGTGACGTCATTAGCGTGGATCCCTCTCGCCGACCACGGAAGACGGAATGACGCTGGGATATTGGTTGTCGATTTCTTTTCCTATTAGTACTGAGGGGTTCATCTCCCTGCTTCCAGGGATCAGATCACTGAATCCGGAGCTCGATCACCACCAGCCCACCGGCGTAGGGGTAGGGGCAGTACCGAAGCGGCTACCCCGCGTAGTCTCTCCTTTTCCACAGTCACTCCGTCTTCGATTTCCACGACTATCGGGCAATCTAGCCCTTATCCCCGTCAGAAATCATCCAGCGAAGGGTGATCACCGACCTGGTTCGTAGGTACGATGAGGATGGGATCATCCCCACCAGAGGCATGGCCCGTTTGGATCTAGAGGCGGTTGCGCCTCACTATCATCACCACCCCCGAGGGCCGCACAGGGAGCCACCGCTCCCCACTACGACGTTCAACTGCTTCGAGAGCCTATCCCTGGAGCGCCTTGACCCATCCGTCCCCTATGCCAATGAGTTGGGGGATGTCCGGGTCCACCCGATCGGAGACCCGTCCTAGGGGTTAACGGCAAGAACCCCCACCATGCTGCATCGACGTCATCGCCCGGCTCCCCGGGCCGATGACCAGGCAATCTTTGTGCCCGCACCACCGGCTCCACTGACCCGACGCCAGTGTCAGGCACGAGCAGAAGAGAATGCCTGTCCTGGGGCACCAACGTCAGCAACCACTGTGGCCCGAGCCACTGATGACTCATGCTACCAGACCCCCGCACACGTTGAGCAGGGGCAGTCACATGCCCGACTGGGATCGAGGCCCTGACCGCCCTACAGGCAGGCTGGGTCGACTCTCCTAGTCGCGGGCACATGCAATGGCCACCACCGACCAATCCGTGGTAGTGCCACCCACCATGAAGGATCATTCTGTGCCACTGATCTAGAAAGCCAAAGGCTTCTTCACGACAGCTAAGATCCGGGTATGACTCCTTCCATCACCCACTGCACTGAGTATGAGGTCACTCCCCCTACCGCTGGCCGTGAGTATGGAGCCGTTGTGTATCCAGTCGCTCACTCACATGGAGGTCCTCCCCATGTCCCTTTCGACATCTGTCCCGGTGCTTCCCATACCCCAGCCTTCTGTCCCCTCTGCCCCAGCACTATTGCGGCCAAGGGAATCCTTGACGGAAATCATCCATACCCTGAGGAGCCACCCAGGGGCAGGAAGGCAGGGCGTCGTCGCTGTAGGAGGAATGTCAGGGGAGTCCGGACAGAAATTAGACCACTCCGTTTCTCGGACTTTGAGGCGGAATACGACTCGGCGATGGAATCTACCCCCCATTCCTTTGAGTCAAGGGTAGGGATGGGGACGCGGCGCATCAGTCTCGTACTCCCCAAATGTGAGATCCGTATCATTCCCTCCTCCCTCCGAAGTTATATCCAGTAGGACGAGGACTTGGCGTACCCCCAGGGGCAAAACCCGCAGTTATCACTGGCCTCCCCAGAAGCACCTTCCACCACAACCAAGGAGGGTGGTGAACTTTTCTGGGGACCGACGGAAGAGTCGCAAGGTGACACACCCTCAGCGAGCACCAGCACTGTGATAGGAGGCCCATTCGCTGGACTATCCTATCGCGATGTAGCAGCCAGGGCACTAAAACCCTTGGAGGACGACTTAGGGATCGGCGGCCAATCGGCATGTTCGCCGTATTCCCCGCCGGCCAGCTCACTAGCCTGGAGACCTCCCTCAGCACCATTGACATCTCCCCGGCCATTCTCTATTGACGAGAAGGGGAAACAAGGTCCGAACCCCGAACCGGAGTCATGGAGCTTCTGGACCATCCTCACAGTGGGCCACTTCCCCGAGAAGTTTTGGCCGGTCATAGGATCAAATTTATATATTCCAGAGTCGCTCACCCCGGTAGAGTTTGAATGTTTCCGCCAGACTCTTCGAGTGACTAACTCCCGTCTTCACCATCAGCTAGCGCCTTATCCCGGGAGTGAAGCACATCTCAAGGATATTGGTGAGCAGTGCCGTTGGGTCGACTTGGCAGCGCTCCCTGCGGTTCGGCACCTCGAGTCGCCTGGCCACCGCATGGCCCTCCAGCAACAATGTGTTCAGAGTTTTCAAGTACTCCCCAATGTTATCAAAGAAGCCACCCCCCCACGCGCACGTTCGCGGATGGGGGTAGTACACTTCCCTTCTTTTCTGTGTGATCTGCCGACAACCCAACTCACTGGGCGGCCCTGAGGGAATGTCGCCAAAGGCAGTGGTAGTCAACATGGCTGACCTTTCAGATGAGGGAAACAGTGTGGAGCTCCTCGATGGGGACTCACCCCCTGAGGAAAAGCCGCCACTGGACCTGTCTGGGAGGATTAATCCCCACCATAGGAGACTCCTAGGTCTCCCCACACCAATTGAGGCATTAACACTGAGCCGAAACATCGGCAAGGGTAAAGATCATGTCAGGGCTTTCAGGATCGCCGACCCATCTGCCTCGGTGAAGAAGGCAGAGGAAGAATCCGAGAAGGCCACGCTACGCCAACAGCTTGCTGAGAAAAAGAGGCTGGTTGATGAGATCTTGGCCAAATTCATTGCAGAGCGGCGACCTGACTACGGTAATCCTAGGCCAGGACAGCAGGGGTAGAAGCACCCACCCCTTACCAAGATTCCCCCAGGTAACCGCGACCATGTTTCGTTCGCCGACAGGGGAGAGGCCGGCGCCCATGGCAAGATGGCGCGATACGTCTCGCTAAACCCTCTCGAGCGGCGAGATCACCTGGGGGACCACGCTCGGTTTCCTCCTGCTGCCCCGAGAGTCACTCCGCTAGCCACCCCGCGAGCTGCTGAGATTAACTACCAGATTGGAGAGCCCGACAATGCAATTGTGGTTAGAGATCCCTGTCAGGATAGGAATCTGCGTCCGGGCGATCTGATGGAGGTACTCATCGCCTGCTTGGAGGCCCTGGAAACTCGGCAGGTGGCAATCCCACCAGACGGAAAGCCATACCTAGCATGGGTGGATGATATGCCAGCCCCTCCGAGATTTGGGAACCCCACTTTCTCCCCATTTAACGGGACCAGAGACCCGCCACAACACCTAGCCCACTTCAACTCGAGGTGCGAGCCTATGTTGGGGACTCCGACACAGTAGGAGGCTGCCAAGATCCGTTGATTCATTCAGACACTGGAAGGACCAACATTCGTCTGGTACAACCAGCTCCCTGTTGGATTTGTGACTAGATGGGAGGACCTTTGTAGGAAATTCCTCTACCAGTTCAGTTCCATAACCCGGAAGACGAACATTGCAGACCTCTTCAGGTGCAAACAAAGGCCTGATGAGCAGGTCGCGGACTTCGTCGCCTGGTGGAAGGGGCTCACGTACTCCCTTGACATGCCACTAACTCAGGAGAAATTTCTAAAAATGTGTGTAGGGAACGTCAAGGAAGAGATGGTTCCTTCTCTGATCACTTAGAAATACCATGGAGGGTTTCGGGATTTCTCAGACAAGGCTCAGCGCCTCGAAGAAGCCCTGCAACAGGCCAGTCAGGCACGCCCACTGCCTCCTGTAGTCCCTTCAAGGAGAGCCGCCAAAGCCGAGCCCACTGCTGTAGCCTAGATAGAGGCCCCCAGATAGCTAGAGTTGCTTCCAGTAAGGCCAGCTCTGCAGCCCCATAGGGGTCCACCCCCACGGGCACAACCTCCGGCCCAGCAACGACCGCCTCAAAACCGGCAGGCGCCTCCACGTAACGCCCTGCCACCACCCAGGAGAGATAATCAGGCTCCGCCTCCTCGGCATGCTCCTCCGGCCCCTGGTCATGGTCAGCCTCCAAGATCCCCCTTTCCAGACAGAAGGAATCAGACTTACTCGTTTGACAAGGCCCAGGTCCCCGGTTATTTCCGCAGTGCCTTGGAGTAGAGGATCGTGCAGCTTCTTAAGTTCCGGAAGCCAGAAGAGGCGCGTCTCAGTGATCACCCTAACTACTGCCCTTATCACTGGATCCTGGGACACACCATCCAGTGATGCTATGTGTTCAAGGACTGGCTCCAAGGCCAGAATGACAACAACATTGTCAGGTTGGGCTCAGCCCCGGTGCAGGTGGCAGGTGTCTTCGTGAGACCAGATGGAAACAGTGACAACGAGGATGAGTGGGAACAGGTTTCCGACCGTGGGTCCCAGAAGTATAATGACTGGATGGCCCACAGGACGATTTCCAATTCCCATGGAAACATCCGTGCTAGCCTGAGTTAGCCAAAGCCCTCATAATCTACGAGCGCCACTTTGGCATCGTCATCCCAGCCTACCTCTTCCCAGAAGGGCAAGAGGCGGTGCAAGAAGAAAGAAAACGCCCTTCCAGTGACGTCATCTTCCAGCACGCTTGGCGATTTTATGACCCCAGATATGGGGATCCCTCCGAGACCCCGTCCAGTAGTGGATGAATCCTCAATTGAAAGCATGGGGTACGCTTCAGTCAACACCGTAGAGTTGGTAAATACCTTTTTGATTCCCGACGATGAGGAATGCTAGGTGGACCTCCCCAAAGTCCCCAGCCGCCGCCAAAGTCGGTGAAGCCGTGGCTATGTGAATCACCGGGGCACGACAGTCGTCACCTCCAGTCAGGTCATGCCCGCTACTGAGACCAGGCAGTAGGTCTGATACAAAGATCAGCGCACGCGGGCCCCTCACACGGTGTCGACAGGTTTTCCTCTACCACCTTTTGTGTTGCTGGATCAGGCGAGACCACCTCATCCGTGTCGCAACAAGCCCTGCCCTGCCACCGGCCGACTACAGCCTTCCGGTCTAAACGCGACAGCCACCTCCCAGGCTTCGACTAGTGAACAACGAGACGTTCCTAGTACTAGTCAGTCACCGGTCCCGCCGACAGGGCCCGTCATGCCTCCAATCGCAGAGCGGCCTCCTGTAAGAAGAATCTTGCTTTTGGATCGAAAGTATGATGTTCTGAAGCACCTGGTTGGCATTCTGGCAAGGATTTCTATCCTTGAGGCCCTCCACCTGTCATCTGAAATGAGCGAGGTGCTCGCCGAGGCTCTAAAGAGCCCCCTCCAGTTTGGGACAGAGGTGGCGGCTGCAGAAGCCTTCCACACCGAGGCGATTGAGGACGCCGAATGTCAGGTGGTTATCTCATTTTTCGGTGAAGATGAAGACCTTCCCATACAGGGGCAAATTCTCCCACTGTACATCACCGGCCAGTTCAATGGCGTGGAAGGCCGCCGCTGTCTTGTGGACACGGGTTCCAGGATTAACCTAATCCCAACTCGGACACTACGGAAACTGGGGTTGTTTGAGGATGATTTAACTCCCTCCGACCTCAGGATCTAGGGGTACGACAGAACCGAGCAAACTCCACTCGGCAAGATTCGTCTAAAGACCCAGTTCTGCGGCCTAATTTCCAATACCGAATTCATGGTTGTCTCTCAGGACACCGCCTAAAACACGTTGATGGGCACTCCGTGGCTCCACCTTCATGCAACGGTCCCCTCATCATATCACAAGTGCCTCAAATACCCCCTTAAGGGTCGAGTGGGCGTGCTCCAAGGAGATGCGTCTCCTTTTTCCTCTTGTGAAGCCCGTTATCTGGACGCTGACTATTACAAGAGCAAGGACAAGCAGATCCTGGCAGGTGAGGTCAAGCCTTCCACTATCGTGAGTGGTCCCTGGGCAGGTTTGGATGACGCATATGTCTTCCCAATCCATCGATTGGAGGCCACGACCCCCGACATGGGGCAGTGCTTTGTTTTTTAGGGTACCAGAGGAAGGCATATTTCCGGGTCCATGCAACAGCTAGAAATCACCTCGTACTCTTACACCAACCAGGCTCAGGTGATCCCCGAGCCCCCTACCCCTGTACGATATCAGGACGTTGTGCTCATGGAAATAACAGTACATCATACATGTCTGTTTCACCGGACTGGAATCAATCGGCTCAAGCCAACGTGCCACTACTGCATTGATGTAATAAAGAGTGGCCCCTTGGGCCGAAGGCCATATGGGATTGGATCAACCACCTTTGTTTCCATGGTCACCATAGTGCATGGGTCCCCTGACATGATGACCTCTGCCGCTCAAGCCACCACCAGCTTCCCATCAGGGTCTGGCAGCCCTGAAACGGATCCCCCCATGGATGATACTTCCACAAGCAGAGAGGAGGACATGGAAGATTCTCCTCCTGCCTTTGAGGAGGGCCTCCCCACCACGGTGGACGAGTTAGTGCAGGTGAACCTCGGTAGCGAGGTGGACCCGGGACCCACATTGGTCAGCGCCTCTAGGCCCCCAGAGGAACGACAATGGTACACAGACTTCCTCAGACAGCACCGTGATGTGTTTGCCTGGAGTTATGACAAGATTCCAGGACTAGATCCCCAGGTAGCCGTACTCCGCCTTGGCCTTCCAGCAAACCATCGCGGGTTCATGCAGCCTCCCAGAAAGATGCACCCCTCTCACGGTGCCATGGTTGAGGCCAAAGTTGATAAGCTCATCAAGGCCAACTTCATCATGGAAGTCCAGTACCCCAGGTGGCTAGCAACATTGTACCAGTCAGGAAGATGAACGGGTAGATCAGGGTCTGGATCGACTTCTGCGATCTCAATCGCCACTATTCGAAGGATGATTTTCCCCTTCCCGTGACAGAGTTGTTGATCGATGCCACGACCGGGTTCCAAGCCCTCTCCTTCATGGATTGGTACTCCGGGTACAACTAGATCCGGATGGCCCCCGAGGATGAAGATTTCACTGCCTTCAAGGACCCCAGGGTACTTTCTGCTACCAGGTTATGCCCTTCATCCTAAAGAATGTAGGTGCCACCTATCAACGGGCCATGCGCCACATATTCAAGCCGATTCTCAAGACACTGGTGGAGTGCTACGTGGACAACCTACTGGTTAAATCTCATTAGCACCAGGACCATCTCAAAGACCTTGAGAAAGTGTTCGGCTTCCTCCGTTCTCTCCACTTGAAGATGAACCCGTTGAAGTGTGCCTTCGGGGTCACCTCCAGAAAGTTTCTTGGCTTTATTTTTAGGCATCGAGGCATCAAGATCGACCCAGATATGATTAAGGACATCGGTCAGATGCCTCTCCTGAGTAATATTCGGGAGCTGAGAGGCCTTCAAGGCCACTTAGCCTATATACGTTGATTAATCGCGAATCTGGCCGACATGTGTAAGCACTTTTCCCGACTCATGAAGAAGGGCGCCGCCTACGAATGGGACGAAGAGTGTCAGATCGCTTTTTAGGAAATCAAGCAGTATCTGCTTCAACATCCGGTCTTGATGCCACCCATTTCTGAAAAGCTGTTGGTCCTTTACGTGACTGCCTTGGAGCGATCCCTCAGCTCACTTCTCACTCAGAAGAACAACGAGGGAACATAGAATAGCCTCTACTACCTCATCCGCATGCTCCTCGACGCGGAAATTAAATATTCTCCCATCGAGAGGAGCTGTCTTGCACTCGTATTTTCCATGAAGAAATTGCGGCACTACTTGAATCACCATGAGGTACAGCTGGTCTCTCAGGTAGACCCGTTGAAATACATCCTGAACCGATCTATGTTGTCTGGCTGATTGGCGCGCTGGGCGGTGATCCTCCAGCAGTTGGACATCAGGTTCATACCTCAGAAGGCTGTCAAAGGACAGGCGTTGGAAGACTTTTTGGCTGCCCACCCAACCACCGCGGACCAGCCACTGGATATAGGCTTTCCTGATGAGGCAATCCTCTCAGTCGGTCACCCCATACCATGCTGGAAGATGCACTTTTATGGTGCCTCCCAGAGCCCCACTGGTAGAAGGCTCAACGATCCTAGGCTTAACAGAGTGGTCCTGGGTATCGTCTTCATCACCCCGGAGCAAGTCATCCTGCCGTATTCATTCTTGTTTTCAGAAGGATACACCAACAATGAGGTAGAGTATCATGCCCTCATTAGTGGCCTCGAGTTGGCTCTCGAGATTGATGCACCCCATTTGTATGTAAAAAAGGGACTCTGAGCTAGTCATCAAGCAGGTCAATGGTGACTATGCTGTCAAAAAGCCAGAACTCGTGCCATTGCTGGAGTGCACCCTCCGTCTAATAGCTAAGTTCCCCTCTCGGCCAGAGGTCGTTCACATTCCCCAGTTGCAGAACAGTCGAGCAGATGCTTTGGCCAACCTGGCCGCATCACTTACGGAGCCCGAATAGGATGACCTAATCATCCACGTGGCGCACTGGAGAGTCATTTCTCCTATTATTCCGGAGGGCAATAGTGGCCCGCAAGCGAACCATCTCACTGGTGGTGCTCCTACATCAGGATCCCCAGGGGATTTAGGCGTAGTAATCGAGACAGTTCCTGACTAGAGGACGCCCTTGGTTGAATATCTGTAGCACAGAAATCTTCCTCCGGACCGAGCCGAGTGAGAACAAATCTGATGCCGCGCGCCGCAGTTCACCCTTCAAAGCGGTCCCAGCCTTGAGCAGCTCCTTTACAGGCGCAGATTTGATGGTGTTCTCCTCCGTTGCCTTCATGGAGTCGAGATCCCACATGTCATGCAAGAAGTGCACACTAGTTCCTATGGCACCCAATAGGCCGGGTCGAAGTTTTCCCACCAAATTCAGAGGCTGGGATACTTCTGGCCCTCCATGATCTACGACTGCATTGAGTATGCCAAGAGGTGTCATGCGTGCCAAGTTCATGCTTACTTTGTGCATCAGCCACCGGAGCCTCTCCATACTACCAAGTATTCTTGGCCCTTTGCAGTCTGGGTGTTGGATGTCATGGGGCCTTACCCACCGGCGACGGCCCGCCAGTGCCGGTTCATCTTAATCGCTACAGATTTCTTCTCGAAGTGGGAAGAGGCAATCCCGCTCAGGGAATTCAAGGCCTGTTCTATCGTTGACTATGTGAGCTCCAATATCAACTATCGATTTGGAGTACCTCATGCTATTCTCACAGATAACAGAACTAACTTCTGAGCAGCCGAGCTGAAGAAATTGTACGCTAAGTACAACATTCGCTCTAACCACACCTCCCGCTACCATGCGCAGGCAAATGGATAGATTGAGGCGTTTAACAAAACCCTCTCCCACATTCTTCAAAAGATGGTTGGTAAGAACAAGAAAAGTTGGCCAGAAAATCTCTCCAACTCCCTCTGGGCTTATAGGACGACGACTCGTAACTCCACCAAGGTGACTCCATATTCCCTGGTATATGGAGCTGAGGTCGTCCTGCCCATCAAGATCCAGTTTCCCTCACTACGCACGGCGGTCTACAACCAGCAAGCACCAGATAGAGTTTCCAAAATCTGTCTAGCAGAATTGGAAGCATTGGATGAAAGTATGCTTCACACTTTACATAACTTGGAAAGGAATCAGAGAAGGATGGATCGAGATTTCAATAAGAAGGTTCACCTCCGCTCCTTCCTGCAAGGTGACCTAGTGCTGGCTCTCAGAGCACCAATGATTCCCGGTAGGAAACCACCCAAGTTGGAGCCTAAATGGGAGGGGCCTTTTATTATCCATAAGGTCTATCCCAATGGCGCATATTCCCTGGTGACTATGGATGGTGAGCACATAACTCCTCCCACCAACTCCAGGTTCCTCAATCAGTACTTTGCCTAAGCCTCCAGTGGTCCTACATAACCTTAAACTATACGGTCCCGCATGACCTTAAACTACACCCAGTCCCACATGACCTTAAACTGCACCAGGGTCCGAGCACTAAGACCTAAAACTAAGATCCTCCTGTGGTCCTATATGACCTTAAACTGTACGGTCCCGCATGACCTTAAACTGCACCCGGTCCCACACAACCTTAAACTGCACCGGGGTCCGAGTTCTAAGACCTAAAACTAAGATCCTCCTGTGGTCCTACATGACCTTAAACTGTATGGTCTCGCATGACCTTAAACTGCACCCGGTCCCACATGACCTTAAACACACTAGGGTCCATGTTCTAAGACCTAAAACTAAGATCCTCATGTGGTCCTACATGACCTTAAACTGTACGGTCCCGCATGACCTTAAACTGAACCCGGCCCCGCACGACCTTAAACTGCACTGGGTTCCGAGCTCTAAGACCTAAAACTAAGATCCTCCTACGGTCCCACATGACCTTAAACTGCAACCGGTCCAGCATGACATTAAAATCCACTTTGCCCTACATCTGGGATCCTTGGTCCGAGTTCTAAGACCTAAAACTAAGATATGTATTTCATCCAACATGATGTTAAACTGCGTCTCCATAACTACGTGTGGATTGATTCCCATATTTATGGGATACGTAGGACCGCCTGAACACTTAGATTTCAGGTCCAGCCCCGTCTCTTAGGAGATCCCACGATCTCCCAGTTGCCTCGGTCTTTTGGCATGCCCTTCCCTTGGGAATCCGCCATCTTTTGGCCGCTCTCAGACTGAGCCCTTCGACCCTCTCTAGTGGCCTGCTAATGTGTTCAGAGTACTCTGGTCTAGGACCTGGAGTGTCAGATTCAACTTAGACAAGTTTTCGTCCACTTGTCATGCTTCGTGTTCCCCTTCATTCAGGCCCCACCATCCTTCACACCCGGAGGGACCCCCAAGAACGGCCTAGATACAACGCCTAAGGGCTCTCCTACCATCACGGGCCAACTCCCCCAAGGGTTTTGGGAAAAAAATTGATACAAATACCATGTTGCAAATGTGGTCAGCTGTTGATACTCATTTGTTTTCCCCTACTTCTAGGCTAACACGACAGGATGTTGTGTTGTGAACGTGGTCAGCAGTAATCCTCAGTCGTCACACCGGCTTCCTCGGGCCTTGAATGTTGGTTGCATGATTCACATTGTGTTCTACCCCCACCGTGTCAAGGTGGAATCTCGACACTCCTTGTACTAACCCTCAGTACACCCCCACACATCGGACATACCGAGCTGCGTAACAGTGTCTCTCGAGGCTCCCGTGATCTGAACGCTAGAGTATGTGCTTGGGTTTCTTCTTTACTGGTTGCCTGCAGCTTGACCCTCATCCCCATGGGGAATGAGGAGTCACCCAGACATTGCATTTCGGGCCCGGCGTAGCTGGGAGCTAGCATCTCCTGCCCCCCCAGATTGTTAAATCCTCGTAGGCCCCTTTGGCCCGAGGCTCCTCTCTCGGAACCGTGCACGGCGATGGTATGAGATTACACCCTCACCCGCATCAGGTATGCTTTATCGTATCATGCTTGTTCCTCTTGGTCTATGCCTTACGACCTTAAACTATGTTGTTGGTACAAGCCTTATGACCTTAAACTGTGCTGTTGGTCCAAACCATATGACCTTAAAATGTGTTGTTGGTCCAAACCATAAGACCTTAAACTGTGTTGTTGGTCCAAACCATACGACCTTAATCTGTGCTATTGGTCCAAACCATAAGACCTTAAACTGTGCTGTTGGTCCTACCATGAGACCTTAAACTGTGATGATATCGTCCTGGTCACACGATGAAAAATGGCACCGCATTGTGATGACCTCCCCATGGGGGACATCACACCAGGTATTGGTCGATTACCATGCCGCTTGTCAATGCCTGTTATGGATTGATTATTATGGAGATGCCAGGAATTTCTACCCTAGGCCAGTCGCCCCAAAAAAGAAAAACAATTTACCATCAAGAACAAACAAGATATATCAAATGCCACTTCTTTTGGTGCAAGGGCTAGACCCGCACAACTCCTTCGTCCTTTGCGCAGGCGCCATATCACACCATGCTGTCTCTCAAGAACTACTTATGGATTGATTCTCATCCTTATGAGATACGTAGAAGCGCCTGAGAACTTCCCCGCAGGCCCAGCCTAACTTTTCGTGTTCGGTCTCTCGGCCTAAACATGTCCTCAGGAGCACATAGTAAGCAGAGCTTTTCCCCACACTCACGCTGGGTTTTGCAACCGCTTTAACGTGTGTCTCCCATTCCCCTTCTCCTTTGGTCCGATCTCTAAGACCTAAAACTAAGATCCTTTTCTTGGATTTCCACGACTCGGTCTCTCTTGTGGGATTGTACGGCGTGGTGTGGGATTATGTCCTCATTCACGCCGGGTTACTCGCTGTGCCGTGCCTATCCCCAGATGAGATGTGTCCCCCGTCCCACATGACGTTAAACTATATTTTGTCCATCATGACATTAAATTGGGCTTCTAGAACTACATGTGGCTTGATTCTCATCCTAATGAGATACGTAGGAACGCCCAGACATTTCGTCCTGGGTCCAGCCCCAGGGATTACCAAACCCTGTCCCTCCTTATTGTCGGCCCCTCAGCCTGACATCCTGGGAAGTGGTGTAATCGTGACATCCACCCTGAATAAGTTTGGGATGCCCCATAGTAGTAATGGGAAGCGGCATTTCTCTCGCCAGAGAGGTCCTGCCTGAAAATTTGGACGACCCGTGACCAGGTTGGTACGTCCTCCTAATGCGCCTCTCCCACGGTGGCGCCATTTCGGGAGTGTTGGACTCTGTTAGAACAAACCACCACTCCACCTTCCACGATTTATGTACCCCGTTATTCAGATCCTCATTCTCTTTCATGTATGATGGGACCCCCTAATAGTATGGATGATAGACCTACGGTCCACCTACTATCCTAGGCCAATGTTTTGGAGGACTGGTCATGTTTGACGGGACCCCCTAACAGTATGGGTGATAGACTTTGGTCCGCCTGCTGCCAAAATATGGATGATAGACCTTTGGTCCGCCTATTGTAGCAATATGGATGATAGACCTATAGTCCGCCTGCTGTCCTGGGCCAACGTTCCGGGAAACTGACCGGAGATATTTGAGTTAGGCCCCATGTTGCAAACATGGTTAGCGGTCAAACCTCATTTATTGTCCCCACTCCAGGCCAACACGATATGTATGCTGCGTTTCCGTCACAGTTAACAATTATCCTCCATCTTCGCGCCCCACAGTGTTCCGAATTCGGGTAGCGTGAGCCACCTTTACATTCCATCTCCCTATGTTCAGATGGATTTAAATGCCCCCAGCATTGCCCCGCTCGTCTGTCAGAGCACATTGAGAAGGTGATATATCAATCGGTCTGAGGTCTTCTCCTCATAAATCTAGGCCCAATTTCGGATGCCTGAGGCTTGGTCAATGCCCCAAAGTTGGACGAGATGATAACACGAGTATCCTTTTGCTTCTTGCGTTGGGTGCGACCCACAAGAGCTTAGTGATGGGCTGTTAGTCATTTCAGAATTATGGTTGAGCATATTAAACCAAGGGTACAGATGAATGGATTTGGCCATGTATTGGATTGAGATGTTGAGCAGTACAAGCAAGAGGTTCATGAGATGGCCAAAACAAAGCCCTTAAGGATCAGCGTGCCGAATCGACCTTTCCAGCACAACTACCCTTTGGATGGTAGCCTCCGGGACTACTTCTCTCTCCTCGAAGACTCTCTCCTCATACGCTGCCGCAGAGCACAGCTCGCCAATCCTAGCTTGTGCCTGCGCCCACTCGGTTCGAAGTACGGTCATCTGGTGACTCGCCTCCATCAGTTGTTTCTGCGCGTCAACCAGCTGGGCCGTCAGTCGCTCCACAAGCTCAGAACATGTTGCAATGAAGTCCTCCTTATCTGTCGCCTACCCTTCGAGGTGCCGGATCTCTTGCACCGCCCTCAGCAGCGATCGGGCGCTCGCCGATCTTTCCCGATACTGGGAAATGTCGGTGCGCTGGCTGCTCTCGTGTATCTTCTCGGCCATGTAATCATGGACTGTCAGATGAAGGTGCTAAGCGTCAGCCCCTCTGGCACACAGGTAGCGTAGCCAGGTCTGGAGTGATGCCATCCGCCTCAGCCAATCCGACTAGGGCTGTCTGAGAAAGCGCTAGATATACTTCCACCCTTTGCGCCATGTCATCCGGATCTCCTCGCCTTCCTCTAAGTCCAAGTCATGTACCTCCTCAGGGTCAGCGGGTTGGTACGTAGGGAAGACAGCCAGCAGATCGGCAGCAGGATCTGCCTCAAGGATGTCTTCGTGAGGAATAGGATCCTCGACGTCCGGGCGACCTTCCTATCTCGCCCCAGCAGTGACGATGCCTCCGTCAGCCTCCGAACTCGCCTCAAGAATAGCGCCGCTGATGCCCGCTGCCCCCTGCTCACCAATTTCCAGGGTTGACTCAGTGTAGGGAGAATGTTCTTAATGAGGTGGTATGTCCGCCACTGTTCCACTCACGGACGGCCCAGTCTCCGCAGCCTGACGAGCCTCCAATGTTGAGATCACTGCGCAAGGCGTACACTGATTAGTTGGGATCTTTTGGTAACAAGCACTAGTAGTGAAGCGTGAGACTTACATGAGTCCATAGCGTCGGTCTCTAGTGTTCCGGCTACTTCAGGAGCCACCATGATGGGAGGCCCCTCTATGCTTGTTAATTCAATGATGGGTGTCAGATCCCCATCATGTCCCACTGGTTCTTCTCCTCCCTCATCTAGTGGGGACGCCCGTCCAACACTCAGCTGCTCCTGAGTGAGGCAGAGAGATGGTTTGGAAATTGGAAAGGAGAATGGATGAAGAAGGAAAATGACTGAAGATAGAGACAAACCTCGAGTATCTCAGTTATGTCGAGATCAGAGCCGACAATCTCTCCGCTCTCTCGGAGACTCCCTTGGTAGGTCACCCCTTGCGACCCCTCATCTTCAGGTTCTCCTTCTTCTTCATCTTCTCCATCGCCTTCGTCTTCTCCGGTCTCCTCCTCCCCCTCCGACTCCTCATCACTGTCACCTTCTCCCGGCGACATCACTTCCGGATCATGCTCCTAGCCGAGCATCACTTTCACTAGAAAAGGTGGCTTCGCACACCGACCCCTTTGGCGCGCGTATGTGTCCATGGATGTCAGATAAGCATGTCCCCGATGGAAATTTACCTGGTCGGTTACTCGAACGAGGCCGTCCTCTGGCAGCTGGATCAAGTTTTGCATTATCTTCTGCCAGACGACTTCAACGCTCAGCGATTGCGGCAGGTTCATCCAGGCCGACCATAGTGCCGGGAAAATTGCATCTTTCGAATGTTTGAGCAGGAATTTATCTGCTTACTGGGCAGTTCCCTAGCCGCCTCATGTGACCCCCCCACGGGCAACGAGTTCGCGGTGGCGCTGTGTGATGTTACCGCTGCTGAAGTCCTAGCCTGCGCAGGCCTCACTGCCTGATGCACCCATGGTTCCCCCCTTCCGGCAGCCCCTTGCCTTCTCCCCCATCGCCCGGTTTCCACGCGAGCAACCTCGAGTTGCCGGAATCACTTGCATAAAGGCCCCTCAGGGTACGCGATGGTCCAGTGTTCGACATACTCGGTTGTTAGGCCAGCATCAACCCCAGTGGGAGGAAGAGTAACGACATCGCCAGAGCCGAAAGTGGTAAACATCAACCACATCTGGCATAGAAATCAGGGATTATTCTCCTTCCAGACAGCCGTGAATACCTTCTTCAGCATTTGTTGGAGGCACCTGAACTGCCTGGCGAATCGAGATAGCACATAAGGCTCGCAGATCACCTTCCCGTCGATCTGATCCATGAGCACCCCGCCTCGAATGCTCTGGAAATATTCCTGCTGTTCTAGAGAGCCTCACCCGTTTTCCACCATCTGGACGACCGGGGTGGGGAACAGGCTGAAGTGGAAGTTTTTGTGGTTCCCGATGTGGATTCTCACGCCCTCCTCATTGAGCGTCATCGGTGCCACCCCTGCGATGTTCAGCAAGGATGGGCGCATTCCATTGCCCGGAGGATGGTTTGCGTTTGGGAATGTGTACCCACTGAGGTGATCTGCCACCCATCCGTGGAAGATCTGGAAGGGCCCACATACTCTCCAAGGCAACCCCCCTCCTGAGATGCGTCCTAGGATGGAATACAGATTGGCCAGTACAGGGACGCCCAAGTTGAACTGTTTGTTGGCGGCCATGGTACCCGCCATCACCAGTGTTGCTGGACGGATGCCCATCGTCGCATCCCGCACCGGCAGGAGCCACCCACTCAGGAAGGCGGCAAGGAACCCGACATACCAGACGTTCGGGTCCCGGGCCTCGATGACGCAATATCCCCATGATTGGTATTGCCCTGCCTCCAAGGTCCTCCAGTATGACCCATCCCTGCTCCTCTGAGCTGCGGTTGGGCACCATTTACCCCATCCCGACATCTTGACGGCCATATCCTTCTCAAGGAACATGCTGAACCATCCCTTGTAGGCAATGTCCTTCAGGAAGTCCTTGACCCCTAGCCTCTCTTTGGCTAGCTCCAGCAGGTACCACGTCAGCATGAGCATCCGTGACCTGTCTTCCCATGTTTTCTTTGGAGGAACGAACTCGTTGTATTGGTAGACCTCCAGTGGGATACCTCCGATGCAGTGAACATCCCAGAGACTGATGCCAACTTCCCCATGTTGAAGGTGGAATGTATTGGCATCAGGAGACCATCGGGTGAATAGCTTCGGCCCGAGCTCAGGTTGATGGTGGAAGTGGAACTGCGACATCCATACCGCCTCGAACATGCCAATATAACACAGTTCATCCCCATACTGGTCGTAGGTTTGGCGAACCTAGAATGCCCAGGCCCACTCGCTGGTGAAGTTACCCCCAGACCGCAGGTCCCAATTCTTTAGCCAGACCTTCGTGTCATCCGTGACGCCCTGACGGAATGTGCTCGTGCAGAGGGTCGGATAATTCTCTACGATAGGCTCGTCCCCGGTAATGGGTTTGGTCCTCGGGTTCAGGACATATACGTCCATATGTCTGGTTTCCCTAGCAGGATGGATGTTTTTGGTGATGTTGTAGCGAGGAAGCTCGTCCTCTCGGGTCACCCATGACCGCGGTGTTTCCACCTCGAAACCCGGCAGGGGCACCTCCTCCAGAATGCCAAAATTCCAGAGCGGGAGTTTGTCAGACAGGGGATACGTCTTCTGGGCGGGAGTCAGCAGATTGAACAAGGTCAGGTTGTTGGAAACGATCACCTTGGTGCCATAAATCTCCTCGTTCGCTTCCATTTCGGTCCTATGAGCGGCGGCTTCCCCCTCATCAACTCGGTTTGCGGCCAACTCGAATATTTAGGGAGTTGCATGAAACTAGGATGCAGTGCACGGAATCGGAAAGTGCTGTGCGAAATCTGAAGTGGCGGCGTGAAATCCGTGAGATGGGCGCACAATCGGCGCGCTAAGCGCGGAATATCCCGAGTAGGCGCGCGAGGACAGCCGAAATTTGGAAGGAATTCCATGCTTCCAGAGCGTTTTTACACGCAGCCACGGGAGAAATTTCGCACACGAGAGCTATAAGCCTATCACGCAGAAAAGCTGGGGTACAGATTTGGGACCTAGTTCCCCTTTTTATAGGCGAGGCCATGGTTCCGCGCCACACAGAAAGAAAATTCCACGCCGATCCGTCGTTTCGCGCGCCGTGTGGGTTGTTTGCGTGCTAAGCGCCTAAGACTGGCCCTACTCCGGCATTTCGGAGTTTCCCTCGGAATCCGATCATTGCGACCTCTCGCCGATCCAATTCCGAGGGGGGGAATTTGTAGACGCCGAAAAAAGTCCGTAAATCCTAGAGTAAGTTTCAAAATAGCAAAGCGAAGTCATATTCAGAATTAGAGGCCCGGTCCGGAAGCCCAGGAAATGGTGCACAAAATAAAGGAGGGCTTGCGCGAAATAAAGATGTGCGCGTGAAGCATTCCCAGGATTCACATAATCGAGCCTATGGTGCGTGCAATTTTGCGCACCCCATTTCCGCGCGGTGAATCTTTGCGCGCCGACGGTTCCCGTCACGGAAACTTTCGCGCGCCGCCTAGATTTTGCGCCGGCTGATGCCTATAAATAGAAGGTGACCCCTGATGGTTTGGGGGTTGCGGAATTCAGATTGGCTCCCATGGGCGCAATTCGACTCCCCCGCGTGAAATATGACTTCCAGGTAATCCCACTTTTCGCACAACCTTTCCCTGAGGTTTTCCTTTGCGCGCAACTGCACTGGCTTAAGTGAATTTGCCTCCTCCTCCGGGTACTTCCCTCATGCGCGATCGTTGCCCCTTGTGCGCAATCCCCTTCTATGCGCGCAATACCTTCCGTGCAATCACCTATCCACGCAATCCTATGGCCCTATTGCGCGCCATCCTGGTATTTTGCATGCAAACCTTCCTTTTGCACGCAACACCCCAGACCCCTTCACCTTGACGCCCCTTGGCTGCCTTCCCACGTTGGCACTTGATGTCTCCCCTTCCGAGCATGCGTGCCATGCATTGTTTTCCCGTACGGCCTTTCAGGCTCATACGAAGTCACCTCATGGTCCCTTGGGCGGTGTTTCCCGTTGCGTTTCTTTGCCTTATGCTTCTCTGCATAGGCACGCTGACAGCTATTTCTTTTTCGCATACCCACGCTAACGTGGACCCCTCAATGGTTCGCCCTATGAAACCCCTTTACTATGGCCTTACCGATGCCTTCCCTACCACAAGGGGTAGAGGGAATTGGGCATGTAAGCCCTAGGTGTGTGGAGCGAACCCACCTCATCCAAGTTGCAGGACGTTAAACTACTAAGCACTTCGTCCTTAACACATGACGTTAAACTGTGGTCCGACCCCGTGCCTCGCATGCATGGTCCCCCCATCTCGGGCATTCTTTACGCCTCTCGTCTCCACGGGAATGGAATCTTCCTTCCATGGAATGAGATCCTCCTTTTCGGAGTGGCATTTGTCCAAGGGGGTAGGACTGCCTCAGAGCGTAAGCCCTTAGCCTCTCTTACATAAGGTTGCACCCATGCACCTCCGTACTTCCCACCTGCCAAGGCCAATGGAGTCCCTTTCCCACTGTGCTTTGTCACACCACGGTTCTCCATCATGGAGTAAGCCCCGACACCCAGGGCCACTAACCACGCGTAAGCCCCTGTTTCCTCTTTGGGCCGCTCCACGCGTAAGCCCCATTCCGCTTCTCACAGACGCACCCTTCGCGACGTGATCGTCTGGTCCCTGCTGCCTCTTGTTTCTCACACCGAGCATGACTCACGTGGGCTTAGAGCATGCATCGACCGTGACATCCTCCTATGGGCCACCTCAGAGCGTAAGCCCCATACCAGCGAACTACGTGGACTTTTATCCATGCTAAATCATGGTACGTAGAAAGCCTCCATGAGGTTCGAGCCCACCACCCGGTCATTCCGACCTCTCCACGTCGGTTCTGCGCCCACCATGGGCCGCCTTAGAGTGTAAGCCTCATATCCACCATGGGCCACCTCAGAGCGTATGCCCCAGATCCCTCGTCCTACATGACGTTAAACTATATGCCCTCGTCCCGCATGACATTAAACCATATCTCGTCCCGTATGACATTAAACTGTATTCCCCCTCTTGGGCCTTCTCAGAGCATAAGCCCCATACCTCACATCCACGTCTCATCCTGACTTCCCCCCTCAAGCCCACGTTCCTTGGGAAGCTCATGCCCTAGCCTGGAGATCTTACTTCCTCCAGGCACCAATCCATGCATCCATTCTCACGGGTCACCTTTTCAGATGTACCACCATATCAACGAACTACGTGGACTTTAATTCCCTACCATGGGGATACGTAGGAAGCCTCCATGAGTTTCAAGCCCGTCACTCCATCGTCCATCCAGATCCTTACCCGGGCCACCACGTCCCGGTGAGATCATGCCACCCCATCCCACTCCATAGTATCCGGGAAGCTTCCCACGTGCTGGCCCCAATATCGGTGTTCCCCCTAGGGGGTCCTTCAATCTGATCTACTCTCACTGTTTCGATCAGTCCGAACCGTCTCCACAAGACATTAAACTCGTGGCATACCCCGTGTTAAACATGGGAGGCTGAGGAAAACCTCAGATGGTACATAATTCCCTGCGTTCGATGTGGGATTCCTTTGGCTTCCGTGCCCTCGAGAAGCCCTGTGATAAGGGAAAGAAGACAGACATGCCGATCCCTAGTGTCAAGACACGCCAACGACACCCCAACGTGACCATTCTCCTCACCGAAGGTTGCTGCCCCGACAAGACCCCTTGGAGTGTCTCGACGGAAGCAGCGTAATTAATTAGCATCCATGCAGATATGGCACTAGGAACGAGCTTCACGAACCTATCATAAATCTATGAGGGAGACCCGGACTAGGTGACGAGCTCCGAGGAGGAATCCACGGAAGGAAGAACCAACATCCCATCATCCCGATTTCGACCAAAGAGCATACGTCCCAGAATAAGGAACGGATGCCGCCCGCCTTTGGAAAGCGGGAATGCGGGGCAACGAGCCGTGCGTCCTCCCATGCATGACGGACACGCGCACGTGCCCTAGCGTAAAAGCATCAGAAAGAGTGTTTTTATGAAATAATAACTATCAAAATATTGACACTTGTTTATGTCTAATTTCAAAGAGAAATTAATTCCAATGACCATCATTGGATTAAATGGTAATACTATATTATAATTAAACTTTCAAAAATTTTTAAAAGATAATCTAACCATATAAATAAATTAGATTAAAAGACAGTTTTGAATTAAAATACAGTGTTTTCACTATTCATTAAAAAATGAACTTTATTAGAAAAATACCAAAATTTCATAAAAATTATATTTTGATGTCGCAATTCTAAAGAATAATATTTTTTTATGTCAAATAGAACATATAAAAGTGACAAAACTAGATTTAAAAAGGTTTCACCATCAAAAGGCGGTAAATCGACCATTTAAAGAATAATAGAGTATTTGTGCTTAAAATTTTATTCATTCACATTTTAATCCTCTTACTTTTATTGGATAAATGTAAAAACATTTAGAGAACATGTAAAATCATATTGTAGATAGTTCTATTCATTCTCGCCAATACAACGACTATGTGTTAACTACCATTTAAAATAATAATATTATATTATTAGTGTCCAACGTCCGATTTCAAAGAAATTCGTTGTTTCGTATCAAACACGCCATCAAATATAGAATCCTCTTTAATGTAAAATTAATATTTAATTAAAAAATATTAATAAATATGAAAATGTCATATTTCTTCACTTACCTAGGATGTTACAACT
The DNA here is from genome assembly GCA_963277665.1 of Viscum album. Taxonomy (NCBI): domain Eukaryota; kingdom Viridiplantae; phylum Streptophyta; class Magnoliopsida; order Santalales; family Viscaceae; genus Viscum; species Viscum album. Next base: position 591,728,550 of record OY728159.1, on the reverse strand, counting down.
AATTTGTATGCGATTGTTATTACATTACTCCAGCAATTAAAGATCCATCCATTAGAAGAGGGTTTATATTTTGATCTTGGGGAATTAAAATTAAGACTTTAGATATTTTTTACATCAATAGAAAGGTAACTTTTAAAAAAATGTGAATATAAGAAAAAAAAATCCATACTACTATTGTCACTCTATAAATATTCAAGGATACAATCTACCCTTATCATGTACTTACATAGGCATCCTTGCAAGAGTCAACAATGAAAATTATCCTTCTATTGTAATCTCTTAAAAATTATTGTGGTAATATAGTTTTCATAACATGACTCAAATATATGTATAATTGGGTATTGACATTAGTATTGAACCTATAAAAATTTAAAATTTCATATATGTTTTATTTCCACCAATATTAGAGTAAGGTTATGAGGCACAAGATGAGGTGATCGTACATTAACCAATAATATAGGTTGATTTCAAAAGGAATATACCATAAAATTATCATTGATTAACCTCCCCCCTAGTTATCTAAAAATACATAGGCACATCAAGTGATATCAGAGCTAACTAGGTTTCATATGAGATCCTATTATTATTAATGGAGAATATGAATTTTTTTACCAACAAGGGTGTTTATATTTTAGAGGGAAATAACTTTCATGTATGGAAGGATCAGATTCATACTAATTTTCCATAAAAATATATAAAGTTCAATGATACTACTATAGTGGTATTTCTACATTCTAGAAGATATGACCCATGATATTTGAAGAAAACAGAAATTTAGGTATATAAGATATAAGGACATAACCTTAATAAATTACATAATCTTTAATTTTAGAAAAGAAATTATTTCATTTAAAATTGAGGATATTTTCAAGTTTGTAGTTTTAGAGAATTGGGCTATAATACATACATTACATTACACATTCATATGGATCAGATGCCACAAGAACAGTATCCATATCTTCAAAAATATAATTTTTTAAATAAAACATGTTTTCTTTGACAAATATTCATAACAATTAACTTGGTTTCCTTATTTTTATTACAAATCCTTATAACATGTGAAGATAATTTTAAAACATGGTATGATCACAAAAATCTCAGTAAGGGGTAGAAAAAGAAGGAAAGAAAACATTAGTCCAAGAATACGTATAATGTGTGAAATCCTTTTCAAAAAAAGACATACTTATACCCATATAATCTTAATTTTTGAAACTTGATATTTCCATGAGACTTACAAAAAACAAATAGAACATAAGTATAACCATAAAGGTATATTGGGGAATTACTTACATAATATTTTAACCCCCTCAGAGACCATATAATTTTCAACCCTTACAGCTACTTTACAATTTGTCTAACGATCGCAGTTACGCTTGGAGTAATCATACGACCGACCTCCAACATACACATACCCAATTAATTGGAGGGAAATATAGGTCGAAAACTTTAGCATAAAAAATTCTCATGAACCATAACATAATCATACAACATGAATAATTTCATAAAAAAATTTATTTTGAATCTTGTAAACTTGAATGTTTAAAAGAGGATTTTAAAAGAAAAACACATTAAAAAAATAATATAATTGAAGTGAGACTTAATAGAGTGGATTTATTATGTATATAAACTGTAAATAAAAATAATTAAACATAATTTAATCAGTATTCATCACACAAAAAATTTTAAAACCCCATAAATAATGAAGTAAAAGTTTAACCCAAAGAATGAAAATCAGGTTATGAATTCCCTAACATCGGGTTTGTCTTACTTAAAACTCACTTAAATCTCATGTATAATTGTTATAAGAGTTTTATTACTATATTAAAAAAACATATTCATATTTATAATATCTTATATGATCATTTCTTTACATCATTTCACCCTTTAATTGTTATTATTTTGTTCCTTACATGGTTTTGGGTGTGTTCTTTACATGATTTCCATGATCGGTTCATGATGAATAATCTTATAGATTAGAAGTGAAACTCAATAATTTGAATGGAGTGGTATTTAAATATTTCCAGAACCATAAATTATACAATTTATTATTTTGAATTATGGGATGAGGATGACTCATAATGTAAAACATTATTTATATTTGTTTAGGTAATTTTGGCGATTCTTCGATCGTAAAGAATTAATTTTGTTTTATAAATTAATAAAATATATAAAAAATAATTCCAGAACATTATATAACATTTAATACATAAATTATAATCTGGTTCAACCTTAAAAATGGTTTCATGACCAATCATGAAGTAATTAAAAGAAATTGATATCGCATCATCCACGATGTCGGTAAATCGACACATCACAGACGATGTTTTAATTTCTTGAATAAGTGGGAGAGGAGAAGAAGTATAATGGTGTGTCTTATATTAACATGGTGAAATCTAGAATATTTAAGATAATAGATCATTCATTCCACTTTTATAAGGGGAAGTTAGTAAATAAGAATAATATAAAAGGAAACGAAAATAAATAGAAAGAAAACAAAAGAGGATGTTTACGTCTTGATCTCTTCTTATTGAGATCCTTCTTAAGGCCCTTGATTTTGGTCTTTTGGTGTGACCAACAGGTATTGGACATGGGGAAAAGTATTTGTAGGAGTATTGGTCAGAACATAGGTAAGGCTCAATTATTGAGAGGTATAGGAGGAAGAGGGAAATGAAGGTGGTATTTATAGTGGAGGAGAGGGGGTATTTTTAATTATTTCAATCATTATTATAATATTGTTTCTCCGGACTATGAATAGTCTTAATTAATGTGACCCAAAATACTAATGATGGCATGTGAGTTCGAAACAAGTGTAATTACATCACTTATGATGTCCTAAATAGTGTATTTAACTGATAATTTGAATATACGGTATTTTACTGTATTTCACTATTCATCAAAAAAATCAAGAATTTCAAAAAAGTCCCAAAAAATCACCCTAACCATTTTTTGATGTGTAGAATTAAAAAATCAACTCAATTTTTTTAAAATATTTTTTTAGAATATTATTAATTTAATTTTAAATAAAATAATAATTTATTCCAAAATAACAATTTAAAATCTATAAATGATTTTTTAACACCTTGAAAATTTAATCAAGTTGTTATTATCTTAAAGCCTTAATAAAATAAAATGATAATAAAATTTACTATTCATTAGTGTCATATTACTATTCATAAGGGTATGTTACTATTACCCAAAAATAAAGTTGGTTCCATTAGACTCCAAATAACTAACTGATCATAATTGTAAATGACTGTTATTTGAAATTGAAAAGAGAGAAGTGAAAAAAATATGTTTAAAGGACAGTTATAAATATCTACTTACAACAACGTTTCATGCATTCGAATTTATTTCTAAAAACCTAGGGTGTTACATTATCCCCAACTTCTAGAAATTGCGTCCTCAAAATTTCATTTACTTATTAAACAAGTGAGGGTACCTTTCCCTCATAGAATTTTCAGACTCTCATGTTGCTTCTTCAACTATGTAGTTTCTCTACAAAAACATTACCCGGTGGATTAACTTATTCCAAAATACCTATTACCTTTGATCAAGAATGTTTAATGGTTTCCCTTTATAAGAATGTTTCTCTTCCAGTTTTACTACTTCTGGGCTCAAGAAATGAGATGAATCTGGCACATACTTTCTCAACATCAAAACATGAAAAACATTGTGTACTTGAGAAAAAACTTAGAGAAAAAGATACTATGTAGGTGATATATCCAACCTTCCCTAGAATTTCATAAGGTTCAATGACCCGTGGACTTAACATTATTTTCTTACCAAAACACATAACTCATTTCCATGGTGAGATTCTATGAAAAAACATGATCACCAACCTCAAATGAAAAGACTTTCCTCGTATTGTCTGCATAACTTATCTTCCTGCTCTGATCTCTCCTCATGTGTTTCTAGATCATCTTCACTTTCTTAGTAACTTCCTTTACTAATTATGGTCCCATCAGCTTCCTTTCCCTGACATCATCCCAAAAATATGGACTTCTACACCGCTTCTCATACAATGCCTCGAAAGGTTCCATCTGTCTACTAGAATGCAAATTGTTTTTATAAGAAAACCCAACTAAAGAAAGATGTTGATCCCAACATCCATGGTAGCCCATTGAACAAGCTCAAAGCATAACCACCACAGTCTGAATAATTCTTTCTGACTTCCCATCTGATTGAGGATGAAAAGTTTTATTGAATTTTAATTATGCTCCCAATGACTTTTGAAGTCCCTTCCAAAAATTAGAAGTTGTCCTAGGATCTCAGTGAGATAAAGTATAAAGAGTAACTCCATGTAACCTGACAAACTCTTTGAGGTGTAGTCAAGAAATCTGATCCAAATTCATTGTATATAGAATAGAAAGAAAATGTGAATATTTAGTCATCTAATCAATAATAACCCAAATCAAATTGTTACCTTGAGAAGTATTAGGTAGTCCCACCACAAAGTTCATGGATACATTCTCCCATTTCCACTCTGGAACAAGCAAAGGCTGAAGCATCCCCTTTAGAAACTTTCAATCTACTTTAACCGGTTGACATATCAAAAATTTCATGGTAAAATCATCAATATCTATTTTCATTATATCCCACTAATAATAATTATGATGATCTCTATACATATTAGTACTTCCACGATGAACTAAAAATGGAGAACTATAAGCTTCACACAACAAATCTTTCTTCAACTGGGAATCACAAGGCACACACAACCTTTTAAAAAATCTTAAAACACAATCTTTATCAAGGTTTAATTCTATAATCTTACCCATTTTTTTAACCAATTATACCATTTTCTATAGCTCATGGTATTCATTCTACACTTTCTTAATTCTGTCTAATAACGATGACTACACTAAAACCTAAAACACAACATAGGTATTTACTGCACCAAAAACATCTAATCCAAAATACATCAAATCATTAATCAATGGATCGTGTTCCCAACATACCATGGTTAATGATGCATGATGTTTTTGAATCAAGGAATCCACCACATTATATGATTTTCCTGGATGGTAATTGATTGTGCAGTAATAATCCCTTATTATTTCTATCCATCTTCTCTACCGCATGTTTAACTCTTTCTAAGTGAATATATTCTTTAGACTTTTATAGTCAGTATAAATTTGACATTTGGCTCTGTATAAATGATGGATCCAAATTTTAAAATCAAAAACCATAGAGGATAATTCCAAAGCATGGGTGGGATAATTTAACTCAGGAGGTTTCAGTTATCTTAAAGTATAAGAAATTAACTGATCATTATGCATCAGAACACATCCAATTCCATTTAATAAAGCATCACCGTAGATGAAAAACTCACCATTTTGGGAAGGGAATACCGAAATTGAAGAATTCACAAATCTCTTCTTCAGTTCCTAAAAACAAACATCACATTATTCTGTCTAAATAAATTTATCCCTTTTTTGTTAACTTAGTTAGTGATCTAGGTAACCCTGAAAAGTTTTTAAAAAACCATCAGTACTAACATGCTAATCCAATAAAACTACTAATCTCTATAACATTTGTAGGTCTTGGATATTCATAAAACACTTTTTTGGTAGGATGAAGTATTATTCTGTAGAGACCCAAAAATTGACATACATGGACATTACATTACTTTTGCAGAATACTTAATGCATCACAAAACAAACTCCCAATGACCATATCAGTTTAGTGTTTTTGGAAACTTGGAACATAATCTTCTAATCACGGTGAAATAATTTTCAACATCTCCCACAAAGATATTCTTTTTTTCCTACCTAAAACCTTCTTTCATATCCTAGGGGAAAAGAAAACATAAAAAGGGTGAGCTCAAATGCTCAACAAGTGTAAAAATGTAAACATAAAACAATCCCTAAACATTTGAACGTAAGAACTTGAACATAAAACAGAAAAATCATGAGTAATGCCATAAATCATGACAATGCATAAGGCATAGATCATAAAGGAAAATTAATCCCGATAAATAACATGGTAACAAAACATGTAATTGTGTCAAACCACTAATAACATGATATGATTTCCATATTTGCCAAGGCATTGATGTCAAGACCATCATAGTGGACAAAGTCCCTTACTGAATCGAGTTCACTCCTCGTTCCAGTCATGTATCACTAAACCAGATTAACCTGTCATTCCAGCCATGTCTATCTCATGAGATATATATCCTTACCCAATGCATTGGAGGGAGATATAGGTCCCACCGATCGCATAATGAAATCATTCTTACTTGTGCCACAAAATAAACATAAATCATACATTGTAACCCAAAAAATAAAATGGGTTTCATAAACATCATCCCATCATAATGTAAAACATATAAAACAAATGGGTATCATTTCATAACAAGAAGAATAAAACCATTTAAATAATAGAGAAATTATACTTGAAACATAACCATACTAAATAATTTCATCTTAGATGGAAAATAGTTTTGACAAAACACTTGAAATGAATTCTTGAGAAAAATATCATTTCTTCTTCAGAATAATTTTATTTTCACAAATTGTCATTCACTGTTAAAAGAAAAGGATTTTGTTGAAAATAATCATGAAAAATTGTAGAGGAAGCTTCATGAAAATTAGGCATTATGAAACTATAAAAATCCATTCATGCCATATAAGTTAAAAAAACATTCTCCTTGTACTTTTGTTAGAAAAGTCAAAAAAGTTCCTCGTATGGTAAAAAAAGAATGATTCCTTCCATGACATGTGTTAAAAGTAAAAAATGGGTAAAAAGGATATTAAAAATACATTAAAACATTTTTAGAAAACATGGACATGAATGATAACAATAACACCAGTAAATACTTACGAATAACAATCTCTGATAAGAACGAGATTAGAATAGTTATCTCTTACCTTATGTCCAATTTCTTCCGTATGTGTCCGAGACTCCTGTATAGTGAGTTTAAAAATATTACCATCTTGTAACAGATTCATAATAATATTTATGATATCATATATGATTCACTTATGACTTTATATTAACCTTTCATTTGTTAATTCCATGTTAAAGTAATGTTTTGGGTAAAATCGTTTCATTTATCATACGTGTTTGGAATTATTGTTATTGATATTATTATTACTTATAACATGATTTACTTACTTCTAGAAATTAAATCATGATTTATATATCATATATATATATTCATTATATATATACAATAGATAGATAAATGAAATGAAATACACCGTTCATGGAGACGGTAGGCCATACGTACGCATGAACGCTGTTTTCCTTTCCTTATTGACATGAATGGAAGTAAGTAGATGACATATATATATATACATAAATAAAATGGATTTATTGTGTCATATATTTCATTATTATTCATTATATATATTTTATAATCATTCTTGAATGGTTAACATGGACAATGAATCTCATCGCGTCGTGGAGACGGTAATCCGTGCGTACGCACGAGCGATGATATCGTTCCCATAATTATTGAATGGAATTGGAATGGATGATATAGTATATCAGAATGTGTATCATGTTATAATAATCATATATATCTATTATTTACACCATTATACCCTTCGAAGAAAGGTGGTGGTAGAGAAACATATTACACCACAACGTGGAGACGGTATTCCGTACGTACGCACGCGTGGTGATTTTGTTTTTAGTAGGATGGATAGAAGGTGAAATAGGTTTGTTTCATATTTATAATAACATATCAGTATATAAGTAATACTAATGTTATTACTTTATAATTAAACAACTAAATAAGAGTAAGTAGAAGAAGAAAGAAAATTGAAAGAATCGGTAGAAGAGATAATATCTTCTTCGACGTGCCTCTTTTAAACTTCCTCATAGGGAACTAGAGTTGGTATTTTGAGAATACCATAACCCCTATGATATAACAAGAGAGGTTTAGAAGAGAAATTTTCAGGGTTTGGTCTAGCTTTAAGGCTCAAAATTTTGTAAAGAGGAGAGGGAGGAGGAGCCCTTTTATAAGAGAGGTGAGGGGAACCTTAGGAAAAACATAAAATATTATTTTATAATAAATTCATATTCAGATTATAATGGATCCAAAGTGACTTATTTTGGGGATATGGTGGGGATGGGTCAAAATCATCTCAACAAATAGGTTTTAGACAATTTTAGGTTTCTATTTTAACCTTATCATTTAGATTTAACTCTAAGTTAAGTAATTTAACTTTTACCGTGTCTTCTTGTATTCTTACACTATATGGTTAATAAATTTACTATAAACTACCAATAGAAACCCAATTATTATGTTAATGTCATATATATTATTATATAAGTATTTTGGATGAACCTTGGATTTTTAAGACCATTATATCAATTAATAATATAATATTATTTTTAAAACTCTTTTATGTCATTTTTGACACTATTTGTTATTTGGTTTTCTCTAAATTCATAACAGCATTATTACTTCAAATATAATTCATATAACCAACCCTAATATGTTATATTAACCTATAAAATTTGTTTCATTCATATAAAGACTCAAATTACATTTATTTGGGTATTGATAATATTAACTATGTTAATATTTCATTAATAAGGTAATTACTGCACCATCAATTTGCCATAAATAAATTAAACTATTTAATGTTTAGAAAATATAAATAAAATACCATTATATAGAAAATATTTTTATCTTTCTAATGAATATTTATAGTCAAATTTATCTTATTATAACCCTATATTAAAAATGTTTTAGTCATTAAACTTTGATTTTAACTCTTTACCTCTTCTTTAAATAAAATAATAATAAGTGTCCTAATTTAATCCAAGTGGACCTAAAGGGTAATATTTTATTCATAAGGTTTTTTGGTCGAGTTACAATTATCCAATAGAATTAGGACATGTGTTAGGGTAATAATAGTATCATTTTTACCCTTAATTACCCTATTTACTTTTAACCGTGGTAAATAAAAGAAAAAGTTACTATTCACCAAAAATTATTTTTATCTTATTGAACCAAATTTTACTTCTTGATATTAACCATGTCTCTCAGATTTTTAAAATTCAACTCAAAGAAGCAGTAAAGTTGTGTTTTATGTACAATTGAAAATTCTCCTAGGAGGTGGGTAAAAGACGGTAAAAAGTTCAATAATTTTTTTATATATCTATATTATCAAAAAATGACTCCAATGAATTACATTGAACTTATATAGGTATTATGTATCTTTTTTTACCTAAAATAAATTTAAATAAATTTAATTATTATTTAAATAAAAAGTCGGTTTTAACCAATAACTCAGTGTTTTCACTATTCATCAAAAATGGAAAGTTTTCAGAAAAATACCAAAAATTTACCCTAGGATAATTTCGATATTCCAAATCCAAAAATGAATTCCATTTTGAAAGATAAAATGTATAAAATTTCAATAAGTCAGTATTACTATTCCTGACTGCTAGTTTATATAATATTTTTATAACATATCACTATTTTGTGAAACTCGGTATTGCGTTCAACACACGCTATCGTGGAAGGTCGCGATTGTGTGTAATGAAAGCCAAGTCAGGGTTTCATGTAGTGAAAGATTACTTTGTTGTTGCGTATATTATAATCCCACCATATTTCATTTATACATTGAATATATATATATATATATACACTCAATGTTTTATAGAATAACTTCTATGAAATGAACTTGAAATTGTGTGTAACACGATCCAAGAATAGTGTTGCGTATCCTGCAAGCTAATACAGTGTTGCGTATAGCGCAAGATAATCTTGGTGTATCATAAAACACAAGACATCAAATAAATTAAAAATAATAATTCTCATAAAATCCCAAGGTGTTACATTCTACCCCCCTTAAAATGAATTTTTCCCTCTAAATTCATCGGGGTTATAAAACATTTACTACTTGAAAGTTTCTTTCATAGAAACCCACATTGTAAAAAGGAATACTAAATCATCATTTTAAAAAGGAACGTTAGAAACATAACGAATACCCAAAGTAACTCATCACTGGGTTTCCTCATAGGAGAATATAAGTGAAAATATGGATATGGGAGAGAAATCTTACCATCAAGTTCTGATAGAGTGTGGTAGAGAACATTGCTATGAAAAATCCAACAATCACAAATCCATAAATTTGTGATGATCTAAGGTACCATCTGATTCATCGGATTTGAGGGTACTAGGACAACATTTTTGGTTTTCAATATCATTTCCCTAATGTTGAAAATTTCGAATTAGAAGAAATATTTACTAGATTTTGGTACAATCTCGCCATTGGTCGTTCCATGAACAATTTACACTTCATATCTTAGATAAATGAAGTTGAATTTTTTATTCGTGAAGTGTTAGCAGATCATGTGATAGAATGATGGGTCATTCCATCTATCTCGAACAAAAGGTTAGCAAAAGTTATCAAATATACATAAGTCCGTCTATGATGAGGTTAATCATATATGATTCCAAAAATGGACTTATACTTCATCTATTATACAGATTAATAAAATAAATGTAGTTCATACTAACCAGGGACTTCTTGTAGGCCAGAGGTAGGCGATAAAGGCATGTCGCACTTCAGTTGTGGGTTCGATTCCTGCAACCTTGTCTAACGTGATGGGTTGTCGCCTGTCTTGCAGGTTGTCCCTTTTTCTAAAACTACACTATTATAACATTCCGTAAATAATATCGAAAAATGTTTTATCCTTAAACAATACTATCTGATTTCCAACATAATCCATTCCAATCTTTAGGCTTATCCAAAATACATATGTCCAATCTCATAGTATAAGGAAAATGATTACGTGAAAGGTCACATAACAAGCACGTGAATACCATCATTTATCCCCCATATATCATAAGATATATCTTGTTGATCACATTACAAACATGTGAATACCTTAATCATGTATTCTTTTGAAACATGAATTACCATAGAACCTTAGTGAAAACATGAATTCTATCAAAATTTAACTCTTTCCACATACCAAAATCCCAAAATTTCTATATACTCAAACCTTGATATCACTTTGTCCTTATATCAATCATGAGCTCATGAATACTATTAAACATTTAATTTTCTCTTTATCCCTTCATTATGCGCATATCATCTGATTTCCAAAATAACTTTTCATGGTTACCGGTACCATTCCACATATAATTTCAAATACTTTTGGAAAAAAATAGTGTAACAATCCTTAGATGTTTCTTTATTCCATAGTACCATATATTAATCTTGATAAATATGCAATCATTCCACTACCTTCTTAAACCATCGACCGAGCTTCATCAGTTTATTAATCAACACTTCTTTCATATCATATATCATTTGTAGTCTCCTCATCATAATAAATATAAATACTACCCATACGACCATGATTATTCTCTTCATGAGACTTTCCCTTAGGGCATTGGTGTGCATAATGCCCGTACATTCCACATTTAAGACATTTAATTGTTGTTGATGTCTTAGCAATACCATTATCCTTGTCCATAGTGTTAACTGAACCCTTTCCTTTGTAATTACTGGATTTGTGTCCTTCTTTTCCACACCCAAAGCATCTTCCAGTTCCTTTGAAACAATCTCCTTGATGCCTCTTCCCACGTGATTTACATGAGGGAAATTGAACTTTCTTTCCTCTATGATCATCAGGAAACTCCATCTTTCTCTTATTAGCAGAGTTAGTAAACTTACCAAAGATGAGATTATTGATCATATTATGAGATTTCCAATTAGGAATAATAACGATGTTTGGAATTACAAATCTGGTTTCATTTGGTTTCTCATGAAGAATATCATTCCATTGTACATCATATTCTCCATTAACATGAATCCTCATGTTTCCTTCCATTTCTTAAAACCCAAAAAGAATATTATGAGAGGAAAAACTCGTACTAGAAAAACGACATAATCAAGGGGTAGTACTTTCAATCTCTAACATCTTAGGTTTAATTATATTATTGTTACTGTAAATATAGGATTATAACATATACTTATACTTATCCTTAGAGACATCCCTAGAAACACCATAGAAATATCTCTAGGGATTTCACTAAAGTTTTCACATCATAGTTTCCAAAGGTTAACTAAACCTTCGCTCTGATACCAACTGTAGAGACCCAAATGTTGACACACATGGAAATTACAATACTTTTGCGGAATACTTAATACATCACAAAACAAATGCCCAATGACCGTATTAGTTTAGTGTCGTTGGAAACTCGGAACATAATCTTCTCATCATGGTGAAATATTCTTCAACATTTCCCATAAAGATATTTTTTTACCAAAAAACTTCCTTTATATCCTGGGGGAAAAGAAAATATAAAAATGGTGAGATAAAATTCTCAGTAAGGGTAAACATGGAAACATTAAACAATCCCTAAACATTTGAACGGAAGAACATGAACATAAAACATAAAAATCATGAGTAATGACATAAATATTGACAATGCATAAGGCATAGATCATAAAGGAACATTAATCATGATAAATAACATGGGAACAAAACATGGAATTGTGGAAAACCATTAAGCACATGATATGACTTCCATAGTAGCCAAAGAATCGCTGCCAAGACCATCATAGTGGACAAAGTCCCTTATTGAATTGAGTTCACTCCTCGTTCCAGTCCTTTATAACTGAACCGGATTAACCTATCTTTCTGGACATTTCTATCTCATGATATATATATATTTCCTTAACCAATGAATTGGAGGGAGATATAGGTACCACCCATCGCATAAAGAAATCATTCTTACTTGTTCCACAAAATAAACATAAATCATACATCATAACCCAAATAATAAAATGGGTTTTATAAACATCATCCCATCATAACATAATCCATATAAAACAAATGGATATCATTTCATCAAAAGAAGAATCAAAACATTTAAATAATAGAGACATTATACTTGAAACAAAATCATACTAAATAGTGTCATCTTAGATGGAAAATAATTTTGACAAAACACTTGAAATGAATTATTGAGGAAAACATCCTTTATTCTTCAAAATAATTTTATTTTCACAAAATTTCATTCACTATTAAAATAAAAGTATTTTGTTCAAAATAATCATGAAAACATGTAGATGAAGCTTCATGAAAATTAGGTGTTATGAAACCGTAAAAACCAGTTCATGCTGTATAAGTAAAAAACATTCTCCTCGTACTTTTGTCGGAAAAGTCAAAAAAAGTTCCTCGTATGGCAAACAAAAGAAATATTCCTTATATTACATGTGGTAAAAGTAAAAAATGAGTAAAAGGACATTAAACATACATGAAAACAATTTTATAAAACATGGACATGGATGATAACAATAACCCTCATATATACTTACGAATAACAATCTCAGATAAGAACGAGATTGGAATAGTTATCCCTTGCCTTATGTCTAATTTCATCCTTATGTGTCCATGACTCTTGTATAGTGGGTATAAAAATATTATTATATTGTAAAAAATCATAATAATATTTATGATATCATATTTGATTCACTTATTACTTTATATTAATCGTTCATTGGTCAATTCAATGTTAAAGCAGTGTTTTGGGTAAAATTGTTTCATTTATCGTACGTGTTTGGACTTGTTGTTCTTGATATTATTATTAATTATATCATAATTTAAATACTTATAGAATTGAAATCATTATTTATATATCATATATATATTCAGTATATATATATAATAGATAGATAAATGAAATGAAATACACCATTCATGGAGATGGTAGGCCGTACGTACGCAGAAACACTGTTTTCCTTCCCTTATTGACTTGATTGGAAGTAAGTAGATGAAATATATATATATACAAATACGTGGCTTTATTATGTCATATATTTAATTATTATTCATTATATATATATATATATTTTATAATCATTCTTGAATTTTTAACATGGAGAAAGAATCTCATCGTGTCGTGGAGACGGTAATCCGTGCGTACGCACGAACGATGATATCGTTCCCATAATTATTGAATGGAATTGGAGTGGATGATATAATATCTCATAACTTCTATCGTGTTTTAATAATCTTATATATTTATTCTTGACACCATTATACCCATCCATGTAAGGTGGTTGTAGAAAAACATATTACACCACAACGTGGAGACTGTATTCTGTACGTACGCACGCACGATGATTTTGTTTTTTGTAGGATGGATAGAAGGTGAAATAGGGTTGTTTCATATTTATAATAACATATAAGTATGTAAGTAATACTTTTATTATTAATTTATAATGAAAAAACTAAATAATAGGAAGTAGAAGAAGAAATAAACTTGAAAGAATCGATAGAATAAATTACCTCTTCTTCGACGTGCCTCTTTTAAACTTTATATTAGGAAACTAGAGTTTGTCTTTTGAGAAGACCATAAACTCAATGATATAACTATAGAGGTTGATTAGAGAAATTGGCATGTGTTTCCCAAGAATTAAGGCTCAAAATTTTGTAAAGAGGAGAGGGAGGAGGTGCCCTTTTATAAGAGAGGTGAAAGGCACCTTAGGAAAAACTTAAAATATTATTTTATAATAAATTCATATTTGGTTTATAATGGCTGCAAAGTAACTTATTTAGAGTCTAGGGTGGGTATGGGTATAAATACACTCAACCAATAGGTTTTATACATGTTTAAGTTACCATTTTAACCTTATCATTTAGATTTAACTCTAAGTAAAATAATTTAACTTTTACCGTGTCTTATTGTATTTTTACACTATATGGTTAATAAACTTACTATAATGTGCCAATGAAACCCCAATTGGTTCATTAATGTCATATATATTATTATATAAGTCTTTTTCCGAACCTTAGATTTTTAGGACCATTATATAAATTAATAATATAATATTTGTTTTAAAAACTTTTTTATGCCATTTTTGACACTATTTGGTATTTTGTTTTCTATAAATTTATAACCATATTATTACTTTGAAAACAATTCATCTAACCAACAATAATATGTTATATGAACCTATAAAATTAGTGTAATTCATAAAAAGTATCAAATTACTTTTATTTGGGTATTTATAATATCAATTATGTTAATATTTCACTAATAGGGTAATTATTGCATCATCATTGTATTATAAATAAATTAAATTTTTTAATGTCTAAAAAATATAAATAAAATAAAAATATGTAGGAAATATTTTTTTTTCTAATTAATATTTATAGATGAATTTATCTTATGTATAAAATTATATTAAAAATGTTTTAGTTGTTAATCTTTGATTTTAACTCTTTCAACTCTTCTTTAAATAAAATAATAATAAGTGTCCTAATCTAATCCACGTGGACCTAAAGGGTAATATTTTATTCATAAGTTTGTTTTTGGTCGAATTACACTTATCAAATAGAATTAATACATGTTTTAGGGTAATAATAAAAACATTTTTACCCTTAATTACCCTATTTACTTTTAACTGTGGTAAATAAATGTAAAAAGTTACTATTTACAAAAAATTATTTTTATATTATTGAACAAAATTTTACTCCTTGATATTAACCATATCTCTCAGATTTTCAAAATTGAACTCACAGAATTGGTAAAATTAAGTTTAATGTACAATTGCATATGCTCCTAGGAGGTGGGTAAAAGACGGTAAAAAGTTTAATAAATAATTTATATATCTATATTATTATAAAATGACTTCAATGAATTAAATTGAACTTATATAGGTATTATGTATCTATTTTTACCTAAAATAAATTTAAATAAAATAAATTATTATTTAAATAAAAAGTCGGTTTTAACCAATAACTCAGTGTTTTCACTATTCATCAAAAATTGAAAGTTTTCCGAAAAATACCAGAAATTCACCCTAGGATAATTTCGATATTCCAAATCCAAAAATGAAGTCCATTTTAAAAGATAAAATTTATAAAATTTAAAAAAGTGGGTATTATTATTCATAACAACTAGTTTATATAATATTTTAATAACATATCGTTGTTTAGTGAATCTTGGAATTGCGTACAACACACGCTATCGTGGAAGGTCGTGATTGCATGTAATGCAAGCCAAGTCATGGTTGTGTGTATTTCTAGATTCCTTTGTTGTTGCGTATATTAGAATCCAACCATATATCATTTACACATTGAATATATTTATATATATACACTCAATGTTATGTAAAATAACTTCTATTAAACGTACATGAAATTAGGTGTAACACGAAGCCAATACGGTGTTGCGTATAGCACAAGATAATCTTGGTGTATCATACAACAAAAGACATAAAATAAATTAAAAAGAATAATTCTCATAAAATCTTGGGGTGTTACATATTCCATCCTTATTTACAATGTACCTAAGAAAATAAATGCATTGTAACCCAAAATTACACTTGCTGAATTTTCCATTTAGTTTATTTTCCATTAATTTTTGCAAAAAATACATAGATGTTTTTCATTCTCCTATTTACTTTTAAAAAATACCAGAATTTCATCAATAAAAACAATCACAAATTTATCCAAGAACTCATGAAATATTCTATTCATAAGATTCATGAATACAGTAGGTGAATTAGTTAACCCAAATGGTATAACAAACAATTCATAATACCCACATGTAGTATAAAATGTTGTTTTCAAGATGTCATCCCCTTCACCTTTAGTAGATTGAATATGGATCTCAAGTCAATCTTGAAAAATTATTGATCTCTCTAGAGCTGATAAAACAAGTCATCGATACGAGGAAAAGGATATTTTTTTAACAGTGATTTTATTCAAGGATCTATAATCAATGCAAAGTATCATAGAACCATCTTTATTTTGAACAAACAAAACATGATCACCCTATGGTAAAGTGCTAGGATGAATGAATCCTTTATTAAGAAAATCCTGAAACTAATTTTTCAATTCAATAAGTTCTATTTGAGCCATTCTATATGGGGTTTTTGACATTGTCTTAGCATCTGAAACTATGTCAATTGTGAATTCGACTTCCTGATCAAGTATAAAATCGGGTATCTCATTAGGAAAAACATCAAGGTATTCATTTTCCACTGGCACATCATTATTATTAACAGTTCCCTTGTTTTCAACAATGTGATCAATATAACATTCATTTCCATCTTTCAACAGATTCTCAGCTTCTTGATATGTTATTACTTGCATGGGTTCGTTCTTGTATAAAAACTGAAACTTCCTTCTGAAAAACAACTTATTTTTCTCTATAGTCAATCTTATCATGATAAACAGAAATCCGATCACTTCCCAGAATGACATCAAACTCTAATAAGGTAAAAAAAAGTTTTTTAGTTAATTTTTTCAATAAAAAACACTATAAAGATTCTTATAATTCCTCTTTACTATAATATTTCCCCATGGTGTTTAAAAAATAAGTTTTGGTATCATTTATTGAGGTGATATTTCCAATTTACCAGAAAATTACAAAGAAATAAAGTAATGAGTAGACCCCATATCAAAAAAATCATTAGAAAAATCAGAGTAAAAAAACAGGGTTCCTGATACAACTTCATTACATGGCCTGACATCTGCTGACATAGTCACAAAGGATCTCAGTACACTTTTCTGGTTATATTCTAGCTTCTTTGCATCATTCATATCTCTCTTTGAGAAGACATTTTCATAATGACCCATCTCACCACATTTAAATCAATTGATAGTTTTCTTATCAGGATTAGTCATAGGATCATTTTCATTACAATATCTAGTGATATATCCAAACATAACACATCTAAAACACTTCCTAGTTTTAGTAAGGAATTATCCAGGGTGCTTCTTGCCACAATTTTCACAAACTAGGAACTAGATTTTCTTACCATCAGATTTGTTTAGTTGATTCTTATCCATCACTTTTCATCTGGACATATTCTTCTCCTTGATTTGAAAATGCTTGAGATCATTAAAAAACTCCATCTCTATCCTCTCATCACATCAGACTAGTTTCTCATAACTTTTTAATTCATGGGAGGCCAATTCCCTTCGATACCTTGGCATAAATCCAGATTAAAAGCAGTTTATTTTTCTATTAAGATCCAACATAAGATTTGGATCTTATCTTTCCAGTCCCGTGAAGTTTTATTTATACACAACCACTGAATCATCCAACTTTTTTCTTGAATTCAAGGAATTTATTCTCAATCCTAAGTCTCACCACTAAACAAAAATATTTTTCAAGGAATTTTTTTTAAAAAAATCCCACTCTAATGCATTGATCTCCACTCTATCCCTGATATTTTTTAACATTGACCACCACTAATGAGCTTAACCTTAAAAATGATATATGGAAAGGCTTACCTTTTGATTATATGAATATCTCATAACATTTAATATCTTTTCAAGGTTCTTAATCCATCCTTCAACATCTACTGGGTAAGAAGATCTATTGAAAGCTTGAGGGTGTTGTCTCATAAAATGTTCAACTATCATCATGTTCTATTATGGTAACATCAGTTATTCCCTTGTGTGGATTCCACCACCATTTATTACATGTGTTAGATGAACCTTTACTATCACAAACTACTTAGTTCTAATCCCTACCATTCTAGGATATAAATTCGGAAGGATATCGTTCTGTTGGTGCCTCTTCTCTTCAACTTCATTGTTTCTTCTGTGGAGAACTATTCTGAACAAACATATCTTATTCAAAGAAACATGTTAATATTTAAATTCTAAAATATTTCAAATTATGAAAAAAGTAAAAAATAATTTATGTTATATTATTAACATAATCCTAACAACTAAAGTTATCTAAACCATCATTTGATAAAAACTATAAAGAACCCATCCTTATTAAATTGTGTACACGTGCATTTTAGTCAAGAAATCATTTCCTTTAAAATGTAGGATCTTTTCATGTTTAGAGTTTCAGATAATTGGGATATAATAAATACATAACATTCCACATTCATATGGATAAAATACCACAAAACAGTATCTATATCTTTTAAAATATAAAACTTTTTAAATAAAGAACGTTTTCTTTGACAAATCATTGTAACATTTAACTTGGATTTCTTATTTTTCTTAAACATCCTTATAACCTGGGAAAATAATTTAAAAACTTGGGATTATAAAGAAAAGCTTAGTAAGGTATATAAAAATAAGTAAAGAAAACATTTGTCTATGAATACTTGTAACGTGTGTAATCGTTTAAAGAACATACTTGTACCCATATAAACATACATTGTGAAACTTTCTATTTCCATAAGATTTAAAAAACATATAGAATATAAGTAAAACCATAAAGTTATATTGGGGAATTACTTACATAATATTTTAACCCTCTCAACTACTTTATAATTTAGAACTCTCACGGTTACCTTACAATTTGTATAACCATCGCAATTATACTTGGAGTAACCATACGGCCGAACTAAAACATACACATAAATAATTCATTATAGTTAAATATAGGTCCCATCCTAAATCATAAAAAATTCTTAAAAACCATAATGTAATCATACAACTTGAATAATTTTATAAAAACATTACTTTTGAATCTTGTAAAACAGAATTTTTTAAAGAATATTTTAAATGAAAAACCCCTTCCAAAAATAATATAATTGAAGTGAGACTTAATAGAATTGATGTAATATGTATATAAAATGTAAATAAACATAATTAAACATAATATAATCATAATTTATCACACAAAAAATTTAATACCGTATAAATAATGAAGTAAAAGTTTAACCCAAAGAATGGAAAATCGGGTTAAGAATTCCCTTACCTTGGGTTTGTCTTTAATCAAACTCAATTAGACCTCTTGTATAATGGTTAAAATAGTGTTATTAATATCTTATAAAAAAATATTCATCTCTACAATACCTTATATAACCATTTTATTACATCATTTTACCCTTTAATTGTTAGTATTTTGTTGCTTGCATTGTTTTGGGCGTGTTCTTTACTAGATTTCCATGATCGGTTCATGAGGAATATTCTTGTAGATTGGAAGTGAAACTTCAGAATTGTAATGGTGTGGTATTTAAATATTTACATAACCATAAATTATACCATTTTTTTTAATTTTTACATGAGTATGACTCATAAGTTAAAACATTATTGACATTTGTTTAGGCCATTTTGGCGATTCTTCGATTATGAAAAATTCATTTTGTTTTATAAATTAATAACATGTGTAAAAAAATGATTCCAGAACCTTAAATTAGATATAATACATATATTATAATCTTGTTAAACCATAAAAATGGTTTCATGACCAGTATTAATGTAATTAAAATAAATAGAAAGCACAACCTCCACGATGTCGGTAAATCTACACATCACGAATGGTGTTTTAATTTCTTGAATAAGTGGGAGAGGAGAAGAAGTATAATGGTATGTATTCCATAAACATAATGAAATATATAATATTTAAGATACTAGATCATTCATTCCTCTTAGATAAGGGGAAGTTAGTAAATAAGAATAATAAAAAAGGAAATCAAAAGAAAAAAGAAAGAAAACAAAAGAGGATGTTTACCTCTTGATCTCTTCTCCTTTAGATCCTTCTTAAGGCCCTTGGTTTTGGCCTTTTGGTGAGACCAACAGATCATGAACATGGGAAAGAGTCTTGGTAGGAGTATTGGGCAGAACATAGGTAAGTCTCAATGCATTATAGGTATGGGATGAAGAGGGGAATGAGCCTGGTATTTATAGTAGAGGAGAAGAGGTATTTTTGATTATTTTAATCATAATTATAATATTTTTGCTCAAGACTATCAATAGTCTTAATTCATGTGACCCAAAAAATTAATAATGTCATGTGAGTTCTAACCAAGTTGGTTTACATAACTTATGATGTCCTAAATAGTGTATTTAACTGATAACTTAAATATATGGTATTTTATCGTATTTCACTATTCATAAAAAATTCAAGAATTAAAAAAAAACAAATAATCACCCTAACAATTTTATGATGTGTAGAATTCAAAAATGAACTCCATTTTTCGAAAATAATTTTCTAAATATTATTAATTTAATTTTTAAATAAAATCATAATTTATTCAAAAATAATAATTTTAAATCTATAACTGGTTTTTAACCCCTTGAAAAATTAATCAAGTTTTTATTATCTTAAAGCCTTAAGAAAATAAAATAATAATATAATTAACTATTCATTAGGGTCACATTACTATTAATATTACTATTCATAAGAGTATGTTACGATTTAGCAAAAATCAAGTTGGTTCCATTAGACTCCAAATAACTTATTGATCATAATTGTAGATGGCTGTTATTTGAAATTCAAAACAGAGAAGTGAAAAAATTATGTTTAAAGTCTAGTTTTAAATATATACTTAAAACAAAGTTTTATGAATTTAAATTTGTTTTAAAAAACATGGGGTGTTACATTATCCCCACCTTTTGAAAATTGAATCCTCACAATTTTATTTACTTATTAAACAAGTGAGGGTACCTTTCCCTCATAGCATTTTCAGACTCCCATGTTGCTTTTTCAACCATGTGGTTTCTCCAGAAAACCTTTACCTAGTAGATTACCTTATTCCATAACACCCATTCCCTTTGATCAAGAATCTGAACTGGTTTCTCTTCATAAGAAAGTTTATATTCTAACTATACCTCTTCTGGGCTCAAGACATTAGATGAATCTGGACCATACTTTCTCAACATTGAAACACGAGTAACATTGTGTACCTGAGACAAAATTAGAGGCAAATATACTTTTTAGGTGACTGGTCTGACCATTTCCATAATTTTATAAGGTCCAATGAACCATGGACTTAGCTTTCTTTTATTAGAAAACTGCATAACACTTTTCCATGGTGAGATTTAAAAAAACAACATGATCACCTACCTCAAAAGAAAAGTCTTTCCTCCTATTATCTACATAACTTTTCTGCCTGCTCTGTGCTCTCCACATGTGTTTCTAGATCATATTCACTTTCTTAGCCAATTCCTATACTAAATCTGGCCCCATCAACATATTTTCCCCAACTACATCCCAAAAAGCTGGAGTTCTACACCGCTTCCCATACAATGCCTTAAAAGGTTCCATCTGTATACAGGAATGAAAACTGTTATTTTAAAAAAACTCAACAAAAGAAAGATTTTGATCCCAACTTCCCTGGTAGTTCGTTGAATAAGCTCGAAGCATATACTCCAAAGTATGAATCTTTCATTCTGACATCCCATCTGATTGAGGATGAAATGTTTTACTGAAATTTAATTTTGTGCCCAACGACTTCTGAAGTCCCTTTCAAAAATTATAAGTGAACCTAGGATCTCGGTAAGATAAAATGGAATGAGTAAGTCTATGTAACATGACAACAACATTGATGTAAATTCAAGAAAGATGATATAAATTCATTGTATCTCGAATAGAAAAAAATGTGTATATTCAGTCAGCAGATCAATAATAACCTAAATCGCATTGTTACCTTGAGAAGACTTAGGTAGTCCCACCACAAATTCCATGGATACATTATCCCATTTCCACTCTGGAACTAGAAAAGGCTGAAGCAACCCCATCAGTAACTTCTGCTTTTCTTTAACCTTTTGACATGTCAAACATTTCATGGTAAAATCATCAATATCTATTTTCAGTCCATCCCACCAATAATACTCACAAAGGTCTTTGTACATATTAGTACTGCCATGATGAAATAAAAATGGAGAACTATGAGCTTCACACAACAAATATTTCTTCAACTAAGAATCACAAGGCACTCAAAAAGTTTTACTAAATAATAAAACATTTTTTTTATCAAGGTTAAATTCTGGAAATTTACCCATTTTTACCAATTCTACCATTTTTTGTAGCTCACAGTCTTCCTTCTGTACTTTCTTAATTCTACCTGATAATGATGACTGCACTAAAACCTGAAACACAGTAGAGGTATTTTTTTCACCATCATATTATGAACCAAAATTCATCAAATCATTAATCAATGGAACATGTTCCCAACATAACATGGTTAATGATGCATGAGGTTTTTGACTCAAGGCATCTACCAGATTTTTTGCTTTTCCTGGATGGTAATTAATTGTGCATTCATAATCCTTTATTAGTTCAAGCCATCTTCTCTTCTTCATTTTAACTCCATCTATATACTTTATAATTTTATGGTCAGTATATATTTTACATTTGGCTCTGTATAAATGATCCATCCAAATTTTCAAAGAAAAAACAACAGCTACCAATTACAAATCATGTGTGGGATAATTTATCTCATGTGGTTTTAGTTGTATTGAAACATAAGCAATTAACTAATCATTATGCATCAGAACACAACGAAGTCCCTTCAATGAATCATCACTGTAGATGAAAAACTCACCATTTCGGGAAGGAAATGCCAAAACAAGAGTATTCAATAATCTATTCTTCAATTCCTAAAAACAAACATCAAATTATTCTATCCAAATAAATTTAACCCCTTTTCGCTTTAACTTTGTTAGCGAGCTAGATAACTGTGTAAAGTTTTTAAAAAAATGTCAGTAATAACTACCTAATTCAATTAAATTATGAATCTATATAACATTTTTAGGTCTTGTCCATTCGTCAACCACTTTTTTTGGCAGGATCAGCTGTTATTCCATCCTTATTTACAATGTTCCCAAGAAAAAAAATATATTGTAACAAAAAATCACACATTCTTAATTTTCCATATAGTTTCTTTTACATTAATGTTTGAAAAACAACCCATAGATTTTTTTTCATGCATCTATTTAATCTTAGAAAATAATAGAATGTCATCATTACACACAATCACAAATTTATCCAGGAACTCCTAAAATATTCTATTCATAAGATTCATGAATACAGTAGGTGCATTAGTTAACCCAAAAGGTATAACAAACATATCATAATTCCCATATCTAATATGAAAAGTTGTTTTCAAGATGTCATCATCCTTTACCTTCAGTTGATGGTATCCGGATCATAAGTCAATCTTGGAAAAGTACTGAGCTCCCTAGAGCTAATAAAACAAGTCATCGATATGAGGCAAACGATACTATTTTTAACAGTGATGTTATTCATGGCTCTATAATCAATGAAAAATCATGTGTAACCATCTTTATTTTTAACGAACAAAATAGGGGAACCCCATGGTGAAGTTCTAGGTTGAATAAATCCTCTATTAAGCAAATCCTACAACTAATTTTTCAATTCAATAAGTTCCATTTGAGATATTCAATATGGGGGTTTTGAAATTGACTTAGCATCACGAACTAAGTCAATTGTAAATTTGAATTCCCAGTCAAGTGTAACACCATGTAACTCATCATGAGAAACATCAGGATGTTCATTTACCAATGTTAAGTCATTAATCTCAATAGTTCCCTTGTTTTCAATAATGTGAGAAAGATAAATTTCATTTCCATCTTTCAACATTTTCTCAGCTTCTTGACATGTTATCAATTGTATGGGTTCATTATTATTTACAAACTAATATATCTTTCTGAAAAAAACTTATTTAGCTCTACAGTCAATGTTATCATGATAAACAGAAATCCAATCAATTCCAAGAATGAAATCAAACTCTACTAAGGGAAAAAGAAAATGGTTTTTAGGTAATTTCATTCCACATACCATAATAGAAAGATTATTATAATTCCTATTTACTAATTTTTCCCCTGTTGTTTTAACAATAAGTTCTAGTCTCATTTTTTGAGGTGATATTTCAATTTACCATAAAATTATTTAGAAATAATGGAATGTGTAGACCCCATATCAAACAAAACATTATCAAAATCTGAGTAAACAAATTGGGTACCTGATACAACTTCATTGGATGGCCCGACATATACTGACATAGTAAAAAAGGATCTCAGTACACTTTTCTTCTTATAGTATAACTTCTTTGCATCATTCAGATCTCTCTTTGGGAAAGAAATTTCATAATGACCCATCTCACAAAATTTAAATCACTTGATAGTTTTCTTATATGGATTAGTCATAAGATCATTTTAATTACAATCTCTGGCCATATTTCTAAACTTACCACATCAAAAACACTTCCCAATTTTAGTAAGGCATTCCTGAGGGTGCTTCTTGCCACAATTTTCACAAACTAGGAACTAGATTTTCTTACCATCATATTTCGTTGGTTGATTCTTACCCATATCTTTCCATCTAGAAATATTCATCTTCTTATTTTAAAAATGCTTGCAATCAAAAAAAACTCCACATCTACCCTCTCATCACATCAGACAAGTTTCTCAGAACATTTGAATTCACGAGAGGCCAATACCCTTCAATACCATGGATTTAATCCTGAGTAATATATGTTTATTTTTCTATCAAGGTCCAGAATATGATTTGGAGCATACCTCTCCAGTCGGGTGAAGTTCACTTCATACGCAGCCACTGAATCTTCCTCATTTAACTTCAATTCAAGGAATTGTTTCCCCATCTTATGTTGCACCACCTAATGAAAATATTTTTCAAGGAAAATACTTTTATACTAATCCCACTCTAAGGCATCAATATCCTCTATATCCCTAATATTTTTTAAGATTCACCACCACTGATCAGATTCACCTTCAAAATGATATATGGATAGACTTAATTTTTGATTATCTAAATAACTCTTGAATAAGATTTCAAGGGACTTAATCCATCCTTCAGCTTCTACTGGATTTGAATATACATTGAAAGTAGGAGGGTGTTTTCCCATAAAATGTTCTAATATCATCATGTTCCATTGTGGTACCTATAGTTATTATCTTTCATGGATGCTACCACCATTAATTTCATACATTAGATGATCCATTACTATCACAAAGTACTCGATTCCAATCCCTACCATTCTGGCATGCATATTTAGAAGGATATCGTTCTGTCGGTGCCTCTCCTCTTCAGCTTCATTGTTTCTTCTCTGGTCGACTATTCTTAACAAACATATCATAGTTGATGAAACATGGTAATATTTAAATTCTATAACATTTCAAATTATCCATAATGTAAAAATCATTTATGGTATACTGTTATCATAATTCTAACCACTAAAGGTATCTAAACCATCCTTTGATACAAACTATACAGACCTCGCCTTATTAAATTACATACACTTGAATTTTAGTCAAGAAATAATTTCCTTTAAAATTGAGGATCTTATCAAGTTTATAGTTTTAGATATTTTTGATATAATCCATACATAACATTCATCATTCATATGGAGAAGATACCTCAAAAACAGTATCCATATCTTCAAAAATATAAATCTTTTTAAATAAAACAAGTTTTCTTTGACAAATATTCATAACATATAACATGGATTACTTATATTTCTTACACATCCTTATAACCTATGAAAATAATTTAAAAACATGGGATGAGTACAAAAATCCTATTAAGGGATATAAAAATAAGGAAAGGATACATTAGTCCATGAATACTTGTAACTTGTGAAATCATTTAAAAAAAATACATACTTGTACCCATATAAACTTACTTTGTGAAACTTGATATTTCCATAAGATTACAAATAAAAATATAGAATATAATTAGAACCATAAAGGTATCTTGGGGAATTAATTAAATAATCTTGTAACCCTCTTGGCTATATTATAATTTATAACCCTCATGGATACCTTACAATTTGTGTAACCATCAAAGTTACACTTTGAGTAACCATACAGATGACCTCCAACTTACATGTACCCAATGAATTTGAGGTAAATATAGGCCCCACCCTTTATCATAAGCAATTGAAAAGAACCAGAACATAATCATACAACATGAATAATTTCATAAAAACATTTCTTTCGAATATTGTAAAACAAAATTTTTAAGAGGTTTTTAAACGAAAAACCCCTTACAAATATCATATAATTTAAGTGAGACTTAATAGAGTCAATGGGATATGTATATACACTGTAAATACACATAATTAAGCATAATATAATTGTAATTTATCACACACAAAATTTTAATAAAACATAAATAATGAAGTAAATGTTGAACCCAAAGAATGGAAACTGTGGTAAGAATTCCCTTACCTTAGGTTTGACTTACTTCAAACTCATTTGAAAATCATGTATATTGGTTAAAAGAGTGTTATTAATTTCTTATAGAAAAATATTCCTCTTTATAATACATTATATGATAATTTTATTACATCATTTCACCCATTATTTTTTAGTATTTTGTTCCTTGCATTGTTTTGGGTGTGTTCTTTAAATAATTTACACGATCGATTCATGATGGATATTCATGTTGATTGGAAGTGAAACTATAGAATTGGAATTTATTAGTATTTAATTATTTCAAAAACCATAAATTATACCATTTATTATTTTTAATTTTGGCATGAGGATGACTCATAAGTTAAAACATTATTGATATTTGTTTAGGTCATTTTGGCGATTCTTCGATCGTAAAGAACTTGTTTTGTTTTATAAATTAATAACATGTGTAAAAAATGATTCCAGAACCTTATATAATTTATAATACATAAATTATAATCTGGTTCAACAAAAAAATTGTTTTATTGACAAGTCTTTAAGGAAGTAAAAGAAATTGGAATCACATCATCCGTGATATCGATAAATCAACACATCACAAACGGTGTTTTAATTTATCGAATAAGTGGGAGAGGAGAAGAAGTATAATGGTGTGTCTTTCATAATCACGATGAAATATAGAATATGTACGATACTGGATCATTCATGACTCTTCTATAATTGTAAGTGAGTAAATAAAAATAATAGAACAGGAAATGAAAAAAATAAAACAAAAGAGGATGTTTACCTCTTGATCTCTTCTCCTTGAGATCATTCTTAAGGCCCTTGGTTTTGGCCTTCTGGTGAGACCAAAAGGTCTTGGACGTGGGGAAGAGACTTTGGATGAGTATTGGAAAAAACTTAGGTAAGGCTCAAGGCTTGAGAGGTGTGTGGGGGGGGGGGGGAATAGGAGAACGAGGGTGGTATTTATAATGGAGGAGAGGAAGTGCTTTTAATTATTTTAATCATTATTATAATATTTTTTCTCAAGACTATGAATAGTCTTAATTCATGTGACCCAAAATAGTAATAATGTGATGTGAGTTCGAACCAATTGGGATTAAATCAATTATTATGTCATAAATAGTGTATTTAACTGATAATTTGAATATACGGTATTTTACCATATTTCACTATTCATAAAAAATTCAAGAATTTTAGAAAAATACCAAAAATACACCTTAACTATTTTTTAACGTGAAAAATTGAAAAATGAACTCCATTTTTCCAAAATAATTTTTTAAATATTATTAATTAAATTTTTAAATAAAATCATAATTTATTCAAAAGTAACAATTTTAAATCTATAACTCATTTTTTAACACCTTGAAAAATTAATCAAGTTTTCATTATGTTAGATATTTAATAAAATAAAAAAATTATACATTTTACTATTCATTAGGGTCATATTACTATTCACAAGGGTATGTTACTATTCATCAAAAATCAAGTTGGTTTCATTAGACCTTAAATAACTTACTGATCACAATTGTAGTTGACTGTTATTTGAAATTCAAAACATAAAAGATAAAATTTATGTTTAAGGGATAGTTATAAATATTTACATGAAACAATGTTTCATATATTCCAATTTATTTTTATAAACCTGGGGCGTTACATGAGAAATCTAATAATGCAATATTATCTTCCTTGTTTGATAAAGTTTACCCCAATGTAATGTTACTCAAGATAACCAAGGATAAGTGAGATAATATTTAAATTGTGTATGGAGAAAATTTCAAGATCAAAGAATAACAAGTGAAAATATAAAGGGACAAATTATAATATATTAGGAAACATAAAGATGAGATTTTTGATGACTATTTTACAAGGGTTAGTGAGATAGTGATTCATATCAAGGGATTTGGAGATAATCTAAAATATTTTACTATCGTTAATAAATTAATGAGAAACTTTACAAATATGTTTTATCCAAGAATATAAAGCCTTTAATAGAATGATGAATTATCACTAGAAATGTTTAATAATACTATTCTTCATAATGATATGATAAAGAAACTTGTTTTCAAGAAAAATGATATGGTGGAAATGGTATTAAAATCCAAGAATAAAGTTAATTTTGAGGAAGGGGAATCTATCTTCTCTTTTATGTCATAAAATTAAAAGGAAATTTTTAATGATCCATGACTTCTTGGTATATTAATTTTGCATTTTGGGTGTTGGAGTTATTCATAGGAGGTTTGAGGAGGGTCTTGAGGAGGTCAGAGTTGTAGTAGAACCATAGGAGCTGGTTCACGATGTGAATGTAGGATTCAAAACGTGAGTTTGTGTTCTGTAGCTTGTGTGTCTCATGATTTGTGGATTGTGTTTAGATGAGGATTTTTGGGACAAACATATTCATGATATGAATTTTGGATTCATGATGTGAATCACATCGGTATGAGGTGCCATGATTTTCGGTGAAGTTTTGTGATATGGGGAGTTCATGGACAAAATTTGGTTCATATCTTGTATTGGGAGGTCATCTGAAAACTCATCATGAGAATATATGATTCATGACGTAAATGAGGTGGGTTACAAGTAAGTAGAAAATTTTAGTGTTTGACAAATATTTTTCATTCTACTCTTTCTTACCATCAGATCATCTGAAAAACCTAGGAATTTTATAGGATCTTCTTTTCTATTCCATCATACTTTAATCCTTGGAATCCATAGGTTGGTCTTTGGAGATCTAAGGTGATTTCATCTATTTATCTCCTTTTTTTCTCTGCTCTTCTTTAATGGATTCATAATGGTGAGGTTTTTTTAGTTTGTGTTTTGTTTGTTATGCATTTTTTATGATCCCTTGGCACGGTTAAAGTGGATTAAAGGTTTCTTAGTTTGGTTTTGGTCTTTCCACCAGTAATTATTATCCTTTTTTCCATAATGAATCAGAAACATTCCTTTAGGTAGGGGATCCTCATTCTATTATTTTTTATGTATATGTGTGTGGAATGCATGTTTTTTCCATCCATTGGGAGGATATATGGGACAACTTAATGAATATAATAAGTCATCTTGATCTAAAATTTATGGTAATGTAGATAAATCACATGTTTTTCTATTTCGATGTTATTATTGATGATATTATTGATGTTGTTTCCATTTATGAAAATCACAGATGTTGGGAGCCACACTTGTTCGATAGTTGATATGATTATGAGACCCTTGTTATAATTTTTCTTTTATCCCACCCTAAATAAAAGGATCATAACATATATGTGTATAATGAATTGGTTTCTCCTAGAAATCTATTTTTTAGAATAACCATGATAAATAAATAAGTAAAGTGATTTAGTCCCTTGAGTATAATGTTTGGAAGTGGGATGTGATGATTCATGCGATTGTTATTATTTTGTTTTCTTCCTGTGGTGTGGGATTCTGTGTGTTGATGGTGGTGACTAGATGGGATGCGAAATAATGGAGGGTAGTGATAAAAAGGTAAGATGGAATGGGATGCAATATGGGGGGATGTGCAGTGGTTGTATTGTGTGGTGGTGGTAAGGTATTGTGGTTGTGTTGTGTGGTGTTTTTATTGTGTAGTGGTGGTGATGTGTGGTGGTTGATATGTGTGGTTATTGTGGTGAGATGACTTTTTAATGTGTTTTTTTGGTGATGGTTGATGTGTGATGGGAGAGTTGTTGTGTGGCGTAGTTTTTCTAGTTTCTCGGTTAGGAATGGAATAAATCAAAATGCTAAAATGAAAAGTCACGGGTTAGTAAATGAATGAAAAATGGTTTAGAAATTGATGTGTGGCAATTAGATTAAATGTTTTGAATGATAAATTAATTAGAAGTGTAAATGTGAAATTAGTAAAATGGAATATCATGAAAGCATGTTAAATCTATAAAATGGTGGAACCTAAATTTTAAAGTGGGAAGGGATGACTTTGTGTGATGTTTTTGTGATGTGATGCATATAGCGGTGACAACAGATATGATGGTTGGTATATAGTCTAGTGGTGGAATTTTGGGGTATGTTAATGCAGTTATTTTTAACCTATAGGATGATATTTGTGTTCTATATATCTATCATTTATTTTATGCTATTTTTATATGTTCCAACCTGAGTTGGATTACCTAATGAATTCCCAGAGGTTTTGGGTTCTAGGTGTTTTCCCCAAATTCTAGGAGGGTAGTGATACGGCGGGATGGCCATCACCTCTTCATCACACAACCTTAAACAATGATAATATGGGTTGGGTTGGATATTTCCTAATGGTGATTATCATGTGATATGTAGTAGTGGAATGTGTGGTGGGATGAGGGCATGATTTTTATGTTTTACACATTCATCTTACCCAACTACCCTAGTTATTTGATGATATGTGATGCGATGGCCCTAGTGTCTTCAAGTGAGATATGGTGTGATGAGGCTATGATTTGGTTATGATTGATACTAGAAACAAATGGTATACCTTGTAAGGGTGGGGTAGGTAGGTATATATCAAAACCCACACCATAGATGGATGGATATGTAATGTGACATGTATGGAAGTGATGGGAGCACATGATGTTTAACATTGGGGCATGAGAGCAGAAAATCAACGGGGATGTGGAAATTGGGTGACTTTTTATGTTTTTGATACTTTGTTACTATATTGGATGCATTATTTGGTGAGTGAGTCATAGTGAGGCTAGGATTGGTTGGTTTATAAGGTTTGTTTCTTGTTAGTTCTATTATTTTTTCACTAGTGCATTAACATTCACTTTTCACTTGTGCACTAGAGAACTTGGGTATGATATAATGAGTATACATGTGCACTCATCGTATGTATATGAACTATTTTTGGGGTATCCAAGAAGAATTGTCGGACCCTGATTGACATTTCTAGCGTAGGTTTTGGAGCTGTAGTAGGATTTGTCTTTTTGTATTTACTTGGGGACATTTACTTATAAGTATTGACATTTTCCATTCATTTTGGATGGTTTAGGTTAAATTTTATATTATTTGATGGACTTTCTTGGTAGGGTTTTACCATACCGCTCACTCCTATATTATTATAGAGCGTAATGACTTATATATTTGATATTTTTATACCCTTAGTGTGTTTCACTAACTTGGGGCCTAATGGAGGTGGAACTCGAGGGTCATTATCTATCTTCCTTCACTGTTGTCCTAGGAGGGCTACCATTGGAGGGAGGGGTTCTTGAATGAGTGGAATCAAAGGTTTTGGTTAAGATATAGTGTTTACTTTAGAGTTAGACACTATTATTATTGCATGGGTTGGTAGGGAAACTATGTTGGTTGATCTTAGTGCATGACATAGGCTTGGGAGACCACCCACGACATGGGATTTTAGGGGTCTCCCATAATCTAATGGAAGGACATTGAGTTTGTTTGACAACCAGGTAAGATATACCTTTTTATTAGATGGAGACCTTTGAGAGGAACATGCATTGTGATTTATTATATTCATATCCTAATTGGGTGATTGTGGAAATTTAATTGAATAAATTAATTAATTATATAAACCTCGATTAAATTCCATGATATCGAGCTAAGGGTTCCTCCTTGATTTTTTAGGAATGGATCCTAGTTATCATCAAATAGTAGCTTAGGAATTTGAGGTTCATTATGTTTATTCAGTTGGTTATTGTAGGGTCAACCCGATAGAGGAGGATGAGGCATGGAAGAGGTTATTGCATGACTTTCAGTGATAGAGTTTGGAGAAGTATGAGTGTATCATCACTGATATAGATATGGAGAACTGGTTAGAGGAGATCAATATCTCATTAATTTTGATTTAATCCCAAGTTGAATTTTGGGTTTCATTGACAGTTAGTTCGATATGGGGATCTATGTATCAGTGGTGGACACTTTCTCTTGGTGATCGTAAGGAAGATGATTTTTTGTGTCTAGACTTTTAAAAAGAGTTCTGTTTAGAATTTATATCATGAACAATGAGGGAAAAAATTTACATGAGTTACCATCCATTTATTAGGGAATCCTGACTGTTTAGGACCTTGGGATAAGATTTAAGGACCTCAGGTCCCATAACCCTAATGTCTTTCTAGATGTGGAGTCCAGATAACAACATCTATTGGATTCTTTTCACCCGAAGATCGGGTTTGTGATCACCCAATTTAAACATTCTACATATATAGAGGTGTAAAATAAAAAAGAGGTGATCAAAATGATT
Source organism: Viscum album (assembly GCA_963277665.1). Taxonomy (NCBI): domain Eukaryota; kingdom Viridiplantae; phylum Streptophyta; class Magnoliopsida; order Santalales; family Viscaceae; genus Viscum; species Viscum album. The sequence goes on along the minus strand of OY728159.1, from coordinate 591,695,498 downwards.
ATTTATTTTAGAGTTGATCTTCTAGAGAGTGTCCAGTAGGGCATCCCATGAAGTATATCTTTAGGTAGTGGGTCACAAAAATTCAAGAAACTGAGGTTTTGACCAGTGGGGAACCAAATTCAGCAGATCATTTTCCATCCTTATGGAGTGGGTTTCTTTTGAGAATCATCCAGTGGATTATTATTTTCATGCTCTGTTTTTGGGGGATATGAGAATCGATATGCTCCGTGTCTGACTACTCAGAGAGGTTAGTTTTATATGGGTGGTAAAACCCCTTTCCAACACCATCAACAGTTTCCTCCAAGGAAGGTTTAACAACATAGACCACCATCACTTGTTCGGTGGTTGAGGGAAGGTTTTGTTGAGAGGATGTATCCTCATGATAGTCCTTTTCCATTTTGAACTGGTCCAAATAACTATTGTGTAGGTTTAAAATAGATAGGTAGAGAAGCTATGTGTGGTAAAATTCATGTGTTAGAGGAAGCAATGTCAGTCAGGATAAAGGGTGATCAAGGTACAATAATTTTATCATATACCCTTGGTTGTTCCTTGTCTAATTTAGGATCATCAAACTCATTTTTAATTTTAATTTGGTCTATTACTTAAGGATAATTATGGATAGGCTTCCAGTTCACCTAGTATTATCTAAGTTAGTTAGAGGCCATACTACCTTGTTTGATTTTTGATGGGAATATAGACTAGTGAAGTGGTAGCACCAGTTAGTCGGTCATTTCTTTTTGCTATAGATACATCCATATGATGTTATCCTAAGCATGTATTGGCTAATTTACATGTATACATTCATTAAATGCATCCATAGGATAGGTGTTTTCTAATTTGGAGGGCCAGTGAGTGGCGATCATTGTATGGATGGGTTATCAAATGGGGGGATAGAAATTGGAGCCTATTTTACCTAATTGGTGGAGATATTATTTGAATCTCAGATAAAGGGTTTTATCAGGGTCATGTAGGAGTTCTTGGATGATGTTATGACACTTCCTCCATGATGCAACATCATGTTTGGGATAGAGTTGAAATTAGTGGTGTCTCTGATTTCTTTGTATCCATATAGAATATAAACTATAGATCATCATTTTTTGAGTTTATATGTCAACGATATGACGTAGATAGGTTTCATCAAACCTAGTGTGTCTCCTTGGGGGTGCACTAATGTTTTTCTTCAAGAAGAATGACTATAGTATGAGGTTGTGGATATAATAATAGAGGTTGAATCAGGCAATAATATAGAAAATCTACCATATTCTATGTATTGATTATATTTTTGATCAACTGAAGCAATCTAGTTTTTTTAAGGTTGAATTATTTTTTATATATCACCAAATGATGGTGAAAGATAAGTATACACCAAAGACTACCTTTAGGTGTAGGTATGGGAACATTGATTTCATGTTCAGGCCATTCGTTATAACTAACACACTAGTTGTGTTCATGGGTCTTATGAAATTCATATTCTATGAGTTATTGGACCATTTCATCATTGTTATTGTCAATGATATCTTGATCTACTCGATGATATATGAGGAGCATGTCAAGCATCTCAAAGCTATCTTATAGATCCTTCGACAACACCATCTCTATGGGAAGAAATACAAGAGTAAGTTATTGATTCAAGAGGTGCATTTACTTGGATATTTGGTGTTGTAGTAGGGTGTTGTCATTGAACCAAGAAAGATCAAGGTAATTTTTTCTTGGGTATCCCCAAGAACATAGAAGAGATTCACAGTTTTCTTGGTATTTATGGATATAATTGGAGGTTTGTTTCTAATTTATTTTAGGTTTTAGCCCTTCTAATAGCCTTTAGTAGGAAGGTACATGCCTTCATATGAACTGATTAGTTCTAGGTATCATTTTATTACCTAAAGGATAAGTATATTGGTGCATCAGTACATTGGATTCTAAAGGAGGTCGTGACGTTTGAGGTATACTATGATGCTTCCTATCGAGGATTGGGATGTGTGTTGATGCAACAAAGAGTGATGATCTATTATGGGTCTAGGTAGTTACATCCCCATGAGTGTGACTATTACACCAATGATCTAGAGTTAGTGTCTTTTGTGTTTATGCTGAAGATGCGACATTATTACCTCATTGAAAAGTGATTTGTGGGTTTCCATGAATTAAAGAGCCTAAAATATTTCTTCACTTAGTGTAATTTGGATTTATTCTAGAAAATATTGATTTAGTTTCTTTAGGACTATGATTTTGAGACCTCTTACACCTTATGAAAAGGTAACACTATTGTTGATGTGAAAATTTAAAAGTCTTGATGAGATGTCATTTTAGAGTTTATCGATGTTTGGAAATGGATTGAGGAACTCTCAGTGATGCATATCAATGTGGGTGAGAGAAGTGTTCAGGTTTTTCATTATTATATGATTGTGGATCCATCCTTGAAGAAATAGGTGGGTGAGTTTCAGTGGGGAGACTCATAGGTAGAGGTTATGTGTGACCATGTTTTCTATGGTGATGCTCTAAAGGTATTGTTAGAGGATGGTCAAAATCAGATATTGTTTCAAGGGAGGTAGTTTTTTTCAATGAAATTGCATTAAGAATCTCTCCATGAGTTTCATATATCACATTTAGTGGTGCATACTAGTGTTACCAATATGTATTTTGGGTTGATGAGATAGGTTTGGTGTCCTAGTATGAAATGGTCTATGGAAAACAGTGTGGGTAAGTGTATGGTTTATTAAATGATGATGGTGGAACACCGTGTTCCTGGAGGTTTTATGCAGTCCATTGATATTCACAAGTATAAATTTGGGAAAATATCAATGGATTTATTCATTGAGTTTCCATGAGATCAAGGATGATCTGATTCAGTTTGGGTGATAGTGGATCGACTAATAAGGTAGAATCATTTTTTCGAGATCCATGAGTTAGGTATAATAGAAGTTTTGGTAAGGTGGTATGTGGATTATGTGGTTATAATTCATAGGGAAATAAGTACCATCATGTATGAATGAGATCCTCATTTTACCTCATGGTTCTGAAGGGTATTTTAGTATAATTTTGGATCCTAGTTTAATATTAGCACTTCATTGCATCCTCAAATAGATGTGAAGATAGAGAAGACCATCCATACATTATAAGATATGTTTTAAGCTCAAATTTTATACTTTGGAAGATCATGTGTAAGGCACCTAGATCTAGTTGAGTTTTCATACAATATCAACTATAACTCTTCCGTTGACATTCCTCCATTTGATTTGTTGTATGGGTAGCCATGTCATTCTCTGTTGTATTGGATAGATGTTGAGTTAGCAGTTCTTCGAACTGATGTGGTGTAGAGAATGATCAAGAAGATACAGTTGGTATGAGAGTGTATGAGGGTGATAAAGTATTTTCAAAAGGCCCATGATAATAATATTTGGTGGCCCATGGGGTTTGAGGTTGGATACCACATTTTTTTAGAGCCTCGCTTCAATATGGGAAGCATAGGTTTGGTAGGGGATTAATCTCTCTCCCAGGTAAGTTGATCCTTTCAAGGTGTTCGGGCATGTTGGTGTGTTAGAGTATTGGTTCGAACTTTCACCATATCTAGACAGGATCCACGACGTCTTTTATGTGTCTCATATTTATTGGTATCTTCATAATGACTCCCATGTCATTGACTAGGGAGATTTAGATATCTATAAAGATGTAAAAATCATAGAGCGCTCTATAGAGATATAGGATAATTGATTGAAAGTGAAAAGAGGATAAAAAATCCCCTTGGTTCATGTACTATAGAGGAATGGAATCCTGGAGAAGAATATTTTAGAGTGTTATATGAAGATGCATTCCTATTACTTAGAGTTTTTTCAGTTTTTCCTTATCTTGTTTTGGCTTTGTTGACATGGTGTTTAAATATTTTTTATTTATGAGATGTTATTTTCCATGATGATATGATGTATGATAAAATATTAATTATATGAAGAAGTTAATAACCCCTTTATAATCAAGACACATTATGTTTACGAAAAAGTTTAAAATTGTGTAGGTGAGTCAGTGCCACCGAAAGAGAACAATATATTAGTATAGAAGGAAGTTTTCTTTGATTCATGTGAATGGGGTAGAATTTTTTGTTGGATTAGGAGGTTTTTTTATAGTTTTATGTTGTGTTTAGGATTTTAGGGTAGATGGTTATGTGGAGAACATGTGGCTTGTAGTTGGTGCCAAATGTGAGGTGTTGTTCATGGTGAGGCATGGTGATGTAGTTGTGCCGGGTGTTTTGTGGACATTTTTCTTTGGTTTTCTTGGTTGGTGGTAGTGTTTGGTCTATAATGAGGACCTTGATAGGTATATCATGGGATGTTTACTTGTACCCTCTAATTATTTTGTGTTTGTTTTTGATTCTTGAGGATGATAATCATTTGAAAGGTATCCAGTGTAATGTTTTATTCCCTCTCAACCCATTATGTCACTATTTTGGGTGTTGGAGGTGTTTAGAGGAGCCTCAAGGAGGGTCCTTAGGATGTTATAGTTGAAATTATAACTAAATAAGGTTGTTTATTATTTGAATTTGAGAATTATAACCTGATTTTTAGATTCATGGCTTGTGTGGATCACGATTCAGTACTTGTGTTTGTGTGAGGAGTTCTAGGAAGAATGGATTCATGATGTGAGGGTAGGATTAAATACATGAATTAAGTTAGTCTGAGGCACCATGATTTCTAGATAAGGTTTGTGATATGGGGAGTTCATAGCCTAAATATGGTTCACGACTTGTAATGTGAGGTTGTGTGAAAATTCATGATGTGAATCTCTGGTTAATGATGTAAATGAGGTGGTTACCAGGTTGATTATATGTGTGAGGGTTTATCTGAAATGTTTCATTCCATTGTGTTTTCTATTTCCTAATGTGTGAACCCAAGGCATTTTGGGGGATCTTCCAACCCTTTCACTCCTGAAATGATCTTTAGTTTATGGAGGTTGATATTTGGTGATCTAAAGTGATTTATTCCCTTTATCTTTGTGTCTCCCTCTATTATTCTTTCATAGATTCATAGTAGTGATGTTTCTTTGTTTGGGTTGTGTTCGGGATATGTTTTTGATGATCCCTTGGTGTTGATTAGGTTGATCTGATATTTCATATTGTAGTTTTTGTCTTGACACCATTTCTTCTTTTCCTTATTGTGTGTGGTGAATTAGAAACATTACATGAGGTAGGGGATCCTCATTCTCTCCTTATTTATGTTCATGTGTAAGGATTTAATTCTTTTTACTTATATTGGGTGAATATTAAAGGTTGTATTAATGAAAATAATAAACAGATTAACCTGAAATTGATGGAAATTGGGAGAAATTCCATATTTTACTACTTTAATGTTATTACCAATGAGTTTATTGATATTTTTTCCATTGTTAAAAATCATCATTGTTAGGATTCATGATTATATTTTAACTAATATGATTGTGAGGAAATTGTTAAGTTTTTTATTTAACCTTAAATAAAAGTAGAAGAATATATATATGGCAATTTAATTTGTTTCTATTGTAAATCTGTTTTTTGTAAGAATACCCATGCTAAATAAGAAAATAAAATTATATATTCCCTTGAATATAAATTATAGAATCTTGTATGTGATTATTTCTGTGATTGTTCTTGTGGTGTTTTCTTTTTGTTGTGTGGGATATTGTGAAATAGTGGTGGTGACTTGCTGGGTTGTAAAATAAGTGGGAGTAGTGATGCATTTGTTGGTTAGCATGGGATATGATGAGGGCATATGTGCATCAGTTGGGTTGTGCAATGGTGGGGATGCATGGAGGTTATGTTGTGTGGTGGTTGTGTTGTATGATGGTCATGATGTGTGGTAGTTGAGATGTGTGGTTTTTGTGTCGAGATAACTTAGCTGATTTTGTATTGTTGTAATGGTTGATGTGTGATGGGACAACTATTGTGTGGTTTTGTATTCCTAGTTTCCCAATTATCCATGGAATAAATTGTGATGCAGAAATAAAAAGTCTCGGATAGGTAAATCAATAAAGAATGGGATAATAATTAATGGGTGATAATTGGATTAAATGTTTTTAATGATAAATTAATGGGTAGTGTAAATGTGAAATTAAATGGATTAGTAAAATGGAAGATAATGCAAACCTGTTAAATTTGGAAAATGGTGGAACCTAAATTTGAAAGTAGGGTTGTCTGAATTAGTGTAGTGGTTGTGTGTTGTGATGCATATAGTGGTGGAAGTGGTTGTGATGGTTGACTTATTGTGCAGTGTTTGAGTTGTGGTGTATGTTATTGTGGTTATTATGAACCCATAGGTTGGGTTTATTATTATCTCTAACTATAATGAATTTTATTCTATTTCTATATACACCCCACTTGAGTTGGATAACCATACCAACTACAAAAGGTTTTTGGTTTCATGTGTTTTCTCTAATATCTGTGAGGGTGGTGATACATATTGCTAGCTACCCCATCTTCCCCACACTTTCTTCGGCAGATATGATATGGGTTGGTGTCGGAGATTACCTAGCAGTGATGAGTATGTGATATATAGTGGCAAGAAGGAATGAGTTTGATATTATTTACATTCATGAAACCTTACTACCGTAAGTTTGTAATCAGATGTGATGTGATGGCCTAGGGGTATTTGGGAGATATGTAGTGTGATAAGGATTTTATGTGGTGTTGAATGATTCTAAGACCATATGATATACTTTTCATGGGTGGGGTAGGTAGGGATGCATCCCAACCCACATCATAGATGGTTGGATATGTGATACGATTTTCATGGAAGGGATAGAAGAACATGATATTTGAAATTGGGTCATGCGTGTACAAAATCAGTAAAGAAGTGACAATGGGGTCCCTTTTTATTTCTTTAAAACGATATTATAGTATTTGATTCATGATTCAATGATCAATCCATATTGAGAATGAGATTGGTTAGTTTACTTGTTTAGGTTCTTGTTGGTTCGGTTGTCTGTTCACAGGTTTATTGGCATTCCCTTTTCAAATATGCACTAGAGATCTCGGGTATGATCTTACTGAGTATACTTGTATGTAAAGAATATTTATATAAATTATTTTTTATGTTTCTAAGAGGAATTTCTGGGCTATGTTGGAAATTTCTTGCTTTGGTTTTGGGACTTCTATTAAGTTACTATTATAAGACATGTCATTTGGTATTTACTTGTGTATTTGTTGAATTTTTCCATTTATTGTGGAAGGTTTTGGGTTTAATTTTATATTATATATTCTATATTCTTGATGGTTTTTTATCTTATCACCAAATCCAATATTATTATAGAGGGTAATTCCGTCCATATGTGATATTTTTTTACACTCGGTGCTTTTTACAAACCCAGGACCCACTAGAGGTAGGAATTTTGGGTTATTATCTCTATTATTTAATTTTTAGAGTAGAAGGGGTACTTTTAGAGGGAGGGGTCATGAATATGTGATGAAAAACACAAGATGATAACGAACCCTATCTATAAAAACAAAAAAAGGAAGAGTAAGCATTAATGAAATATTCCACTAAATTGAATTTCATGTAGAGAAATTAGACATTTTGAAGAATATTTTCTATGTATGAAAAGTTAAAATTACCTATTTTATGAATATGAAGAAATACCACAGACAAATATGTGGGGAATAAGTTTTAATACGTTAAGAAATCTAGTTGTAGTAAGCAGAAAATTAAAATTAGAAAAAGGATGATCATGCTAAGTAAATAAGTGAAAGACTACTCCATTGAAAGTTGTCAATCTGAAGAAGAATTTCCTAACGAGTTAAAGAATTTTATGTACCATGTTAAAAACTCTTAATAAATCTTTATTATTGAATAATATTGAGAAAACTACACAGATAACATGATAAAAGTTGAAATATTCTTTTAACTGTGAATGAAACTTTGCATCAACAATGATTCTATCCTTTGGACCTCTATATGGTTAAACAAAGATTTTTAATCATCGTTAATTTATTATACCATAATAAAATAATTCATCTCGAAAAAATTAAACCCAATTGAATGTATTATTCTATAATGTTAATCTAACCCCCTGAATTATTCATCATTGTCCACAATTTGATCCATTTTTCTCTAATTACTTTAGGGGATTTCAATATTATATCATCCTGAAAAGAAAATATGATACTTAGTGAAATATTATAATTTTAATGTAATCTAATATTAAACACATTAAAAAATGGAATTTAAAATAATAATAACAATTAAAACTGATAAATAATTAATAAAATCTATATAAATATGGAAATGAGTGATGAATTTTAATATAATAAAACAATAAAACTAAGATAGAAAAAAATATGAGGTAGATCCCCACTATCCATACTTTTTACTTGATACTAATCATAATCTTAATTAATAGTATTAACCAAACTATTTATGAATTATAATAATATAATAACATTATAATTTCAATACACCAAAATATGATTTTAGGGGAATTAAATCGAACCATATGCAATTCTCAACACGAATGATTAATAAATGAATATAATGACAAGTTAAATCAATTAAAAAAGATATCATTTATACTTTAGTAAGCCAGAAATATGTTTGAGGTATGTATTTCAGATCACTAAATTTACACATGGAAATAACCAAAATTTATAGGATATATATTAAATTACATAAAATTTAATTTATGTTTTTCTCAATTGGATTTAAATAATATTAAATTGCATAATTAAATTATTAAATATTTATTAAAATATTTAATTCCTATTAAATAAATATGTTAATTAATTAATCCAAACTCCTTAAAAAATTTAATTCATATTTTTAAAGATCATTATTTAAACATTACGCACTTTTATATTGTTCATAAATATTATTAATTTTATTCATAATTATAAAGAGACCACTTGTTAAATGGTGTAGTATAATCCAATTATTCAATGTGTGTAATGACTATCATTTTATTTTTTATACTGCATAAAGTATGAGTATAATCCATGAATGTTTCCAATATCATAACAACTATCTCTTATTCATATAATATATATCACATCAATAGATTAACTCATATGGATATATTCATCTAATTTTAATCATTGCGAGAATATATTTCTAGTTGATCTTATTGAGGATCAAAATTCCATACCTAGACAACATGTGAACAATTTTCATCCCAACTTCGAGAAATGTGAAACACATGATTAGTAACATACCCAATGACTATCATACTATCAAAAACTATAAAACAAAATTTTATGGAATCCAAAACATGAAATTTATCATTTCAAATACACCTAATATTTTTATTAAAATATCTTATGAGTGTAATATCTATTGAGACATACTAAATAAAATAATTAGACTATATATATTGATTCCCTAATAAATATACATATTATTTAATAGGTGTCTACCCATAATGATGAGAACACTTTTTATAATTGATATTGTATATAAATATTTTTCACACTAATCTCACATCACAATTTTTTTATAATGATTAAAAATATGGGATATATTATAGAGTGCATTACTACCATAATTATTGTGATCATGATTTGTTATGATAAAATAAATGGAATAAAATATGATGATAATTAGATAATCTATTAAATTAATAAATAATTTTATACATGATACAATCATTTTCTTAAACCATTATCTTTGGATTGGTTTCTAGGGAACAATTTCAAATAATTAGAGACCCAAATCTGATCACAACCCAATTTTTTTTATAAACTTTATCAATGGATAATTTACTCCAATGATGGTAATTTTAAATCATCAAGTAAGAAAATAAACTCATAAAAGTGAAATAAAATTTTCTAAGAATGGTTATAATAACTGTACACACTTTAAAATCATGAATTGGACTCTATATATAAAAAAAATACAATATACTTAAGCAACATTTCATGTTTCAAATCCATGCTAAATTGTGAAGTTGTTTCTAAATATGGAATGCAATTCCTACCCTGAATATGTCATATACTAAAATCAAAAGGTTTATATAAGGTTAACATGTTCATGTGACATATTTTATAATTGGGACATGTCGATCTAAATAATAAATATCAAAAAAATTGTCTCAACACATTTTGTTCCTTTATAATATAACATGTAAACCATGCTCTTACTTCAATATGGATACAACATTCTATAGTTCAAAATTCTATGTCAATAGAATGTTGGGGACTCCAATCATGTTACACATAAAATCACCCAACTTATAGAGCACTATGTGTTTCAATTTATATATTTAACACCACTCGATGAAGAAAAGAACATGATGAACACCATGAGTGGCACAAATTATTTGAGCACCAACATATATTATTATTTATCATAACCAAAAAATATTATGAACTAACATGACATAATATTATATTCATGTTATACCTTTATCCAACCAACAACAATGTTAAAACTATATATAAAGGTATTTATTCTTTATGAATGTATATATATTCCACTAATTTTAACTTATTTATATGTAAAACTCAAAATATTAGTCATTTTCAAAATATATGAAGAAACAAATATGGTTTCAAAACCTTCAAAAGTTGATCAATGATATATTTTGGTCTCTAAACAAATTTCAAATACGCAATCTATTTATAAATTTTTTACTACAAAATAATACCAAGTATATAGTGTTAATAATTTCATCCATAAAAAATAATGTTAAATAAAACTAAAATTATGACTTAAACTAATTAATAAAGTGGTTTAAAAAAACAATTAATTAATATAAACTAACATACCTTAGTGGATTCAATAAAGTAAGTATTAAAAAGGTATATATATCAAAGTTATAAAAAACATTCATGTTAGTTTAATTAATATCTTCCCTGTTTCATTGAATTGATTTCTTAATATAGGTTTTGAATGATTCAAAAGTGGAAAATTTTCTTATGATTAAATAATATCAACCCTCCTCTGATAAACATGAATATTTTTAGAAAAATATTTAAATTAAATTAAATTAAGATTTAATGCTTATAGTATAAAAGAGAACATAATTCAATGACCATGAAATACTAATCCTAAATATGATTGGATTATTCTACAATATAAAAATTTGATCTATAAAAATAAATAAGATATAATAGAAATATAAGTTCATGACACAACTTTATTATCCTAAAGAAACTAACTTTAAAAAAATAAATTTAATATTATCCAATTATTTTAGATAACACACAAAAAAGTAAAAAATATATATTTTAACACCAAATCTATGATAATATAGGAATTAGGGAAAAAGGAAGCATAGGAAACAAAACAATCACGAATGAATTAATGAATAATCCTTGATTTAATTTTCCCTCCTTTTACATGGACTCTGTCTTGATTAGATTTCTACTTTTAGGTTTCCTTATATTTCATCCAATTTTATAGCATAGATTCATTTTATATTTATGGTGGAAGTAGATTTTTATATTACCTTTTAGGTTAAGTAATGTAGTTTCAAAAAAAATACATGGTGTGTAGAAATTACATAATAAAATAAATACTCACTTTGGACCACCAAAAATGATAATTTATCCAAATGATAAGAATCTGAAATTAAACCCTAAATTAAATATCTCTAAAACAAATTAAATAAATACAATCCTTATTTTACATATAATATTATCTACTTAGTAAAATTTATTAAATTTATCATTAATTGAAAACATGATGCGATAGAGGTGGCATGATAAGAAAAAAATATCATTTTTATCTTTACTTGAACACATGGATGGAATTTTTTCTCTCCGCTCTATATCATAAAATTATGTTTATAATTTCATCATGAAAAATACATTGTGACTTTGAATTTTGGGACTTTTATTTATTAAATTTAACATATATTCTATCCCATTAATGATTTTTGAAAGAATAATTTTGGATTTTTATAATGTTTTGGGTCTTAATACTAAAATTATAACATTTTAATTAGTGAATCATTGTGATAGTGGTATAAAAAGTTTAATATTGTAGCCATTACAGTGATAAAAATTATAAAATTTATCTTTATAGGACTTTATGAACATTGAGATAAAATTCATTAAACTATATTAAATTTTCAATCCAAGCATATGAGGCCCAAAAGAAGCATAAAAAATCCTAAAATTTTAAATTGAAAAAATTTAGTCACCTATCATAAATGAGAAAAAATGGATAAGATTATCAAAATAGGTTTATTTTTACATGTTTGGAAATCTATCTTAAAGAAACAATAAATCATGAAATCTTGGTTAATATTTTTCTAATTGGTCAGTTGTTCATGAAATTAAAAATAAGAATACATGTTATCTTAGATAGTTCACCTACCCCGCCCAAAAATTGACTTATCTTGGGGATAACTTGGATAAATTTCCTTTAAAAACCCTCATTGCCTCATTGGGAAGGGTTACACATACAAGGGAGAGAGAGATCTAATTTATATATTTCTGTATTTATTTTTTTCTTAATCTTTTTTGTGAACATATAAAATTCTTGTAGTTAAACCAAGTGTGTATATCTTTATGTAATCTCAAGCTCATTATTTTTTCTCTTTGGAAGGCAATTTTTTTTATAATTTTTTGATATATTATTCCCCATTTTACTCCTCTATTTCAAATTTTTTTGATGTAATGTCCACATATAAATCAAATGAACATTAATCCTCATGTTATCATGCATAAACCAGATCATTTTGATAATTTGAGATTGTAAGACTCTTCTCACACCTTTTCTATTTTGTGAGTGTCGTGTGGATTGGATCAGAAGATAAAATCTAGAATTTTAAAATCATGAAAATGAATGTTTTATAATGATAACAATATAAATAAATATATAAATAGGTTTATCATGTATCGTTTCTATTATGATTCCTTTATGAGTTCAGATCATACATGTGACATGATTTTAGTGATTATGAGTATTATATAGTGGTCAATATTGATTGATTGATCAAATATTATGTTTAAACCTCGTAGTTGATCATATACCATTATAATCCCAAGTTTTATAAATAAATTAATAAATGATCTATCTCATATCTCATGAAAGTGATGATGTTTGAGAATCAAGAGATACCTATCTGAGTTGATCATAATTTTTATAAATATTCTAGATTCGATATATCAAGGAATAAATTATCTCTCTCTTATATAGTGAATGTGATGATGGTTGAATATCTAGGGAAAGTAAATCAAGTTATTTATGATTTATATAACTAGATTCTTTATTTTCATACCTCCTTTTAATAAATGTACCATAATAAAAAACCTCAATCTTCATTATATTTTTATGAGTTAAAAAAGGTTTGTTCAAACTCAAATTATTATTCTTTATATTCCTTGGTAAATGTATTGGGTTATTCTTTAATACAAACTTAGTGAATTAAATTTAATTTTTCATGTTAAAAAACATAACCTCTTTCTCAAATTGTGATAACTATAAAAATAATAAGCTTCAATATTTTTTCAAATATTCAATTAAATATGTAAACACAAGAGAAAAAAATGTTAAAAAAAATCCAAAGTATTCATTTGGGGTTAGTACAATGGTTAAATATTGGTAGGTTCCTATGGAAACTTGAGGTCGAAACATATCCCCAAAAGGGAGGAGTTGTAGGCGGTAAGGGGAAATCCAACCAATTTTCTTTCTTTTATTGGGTAATTTAACTGATAAAAATTTCTTATTGATTATGTTAGGGAGCAATGGGTGACCTCACTTCTATCAAAGACTCTAAATTAGGTAAATAGATATAAACAACCTCATGGAGTCCCAACAGAAGCATCATGACGTCCATAAAATATTTATTTAACAAAACATATGTTGATAAAATTGACTAACCCCGTCACAAAGAGAATTCAAAATTGACTTCCCCACAAGCTTTTAACAGTGTATATAGTGTGGGTATGGTTTCATCCCATAATTTATGAGAAAATAATAGTTCATTCAAAATATTGTGAGTGTTATCCCATTATTCAGGTAGATGAAATATTATTGAAGTGAAATAATGATGTGTAAAAAAGGTTTGGAAAGAAATTCTTAAAAATTAAATGAGAGTGGAGAAAGAAGAGGGAAAAAACTTCGGATATGAAATTATATTGTGGCTAATTAAATAAGTCATATTTAGTATCTAAAATTATTTATTAAATACTTTTCCATTGGGATTCAATTACCTAATTTTCTATTCATCTAATAACAAATAAATATGTATTTTAGAAGTCAGCCTCTTAGACTTGTGATGATTTCTTAATAAAATTTTTATAACAATAACCCTAAAATAGTGGAAATAGACTCACCAAATGGTCAGGGGTTTTCCTATTGTAACTATTTTAGTTTTATCCACTGGTTTCATTCTTGGTCCAACACGGCAACATTGGAGAATTTGGAATTAAAAAATTAAACGAATTATTAAACAAAAAACACAATTAAATAAAATATAGTAGAATTTAAATTAGGATATAACCATAGTATTATTACAACCCCAACATAGAACTCTTACACTTTTATGACCATGGTATTTTAGTAAAGTTTGATAAAAAAACTCATCCTTTCCCATAGATATGAGAGAGCTTTAGGGAATGAGAGAAAATAGGGGAATGAAAATTAAGGAAACCAAAATGAAAAATCTAATGTATTTGAGGGAGTATCAATTCAATAAAAGGGAGGAACTTGCCCCATAAATATCCAACCATGGAATACATATATTTAATCTACATTTATAGAATATCATATTACACAATGTTTAATGAAAAGTAAACAACATATACTCAATTCATCCATCCTTTATTAATTTTTTCCTCTGATAAGTGTCCAACCGTGTCTACCTTTGAATTTTACACATTGGAAATAGGTGGGGGATGCCACACCCCCCTCCCGAAAATGTACCCCCCTTGTGATAGAAATGAGATAAGATAGATAATAACGCCCAAATAACACATATATAAGTCATAGGTTGGTGATAAGAATCAAGGGTATGCCATTCACATAGATGGGAGGAATTGCCCTCTAATATTTTATAAGTAAGAGATAAGATGGGAAAATCACCAAATAACTCATGATAAAAAAAGAATAATAAATTTGAATAAATGATATATGCTTAATTACATAGAACTGAAACAACTAAATAAAATAAAACAAATCCTCGCCTGTTACCATGAAACTGAAAAAGCTCTTCAATAACTCCTCACAAAAGAAATGTCAAGCTCGATCACCAACCATCTTATGTTGATAAAATAATATATACATCTAGTGACCAAAAAATGTATACTTCTATGGATCCACCCTATAACCTCTAATGAAAAATGTCAAATAAGCATACAAAATCCCAATGAGTAAACAAGAGAAACCAATTCTTTACCTAAACAAGTTTACCATTATTTTCTCGTCCTTTCCATGGATATATATCACCAAGTATCACACATAAGGAATCATAAAACATAATAAAAAAATAGGGTACCCTGATACCACTTCCCCATTGGGTTTCCACTCTTCCACAACATCACATGTCCCAAACTATAGCCTGAAGACACCTAGGCTAAAGTAAGCTAACCAGAAGACACCTCGAATAATATATCATGCACCTTGTGCATCATATCATCTCATTGTCCCATATAAATCCCTATATAGTAACTGAGTAGTTTCTAGAATCCACTATAACCAACACATCATGTATTATACTTCAATAAATCTCATCTCATACACAAAACACCTATAATAACCATTAGGAAACTATATATAGAGATATATGTGTGTGAAATAACCAAAATCTATTACAAACCTCTACCCACGTATATGGGGGGGAAACCACTATGCATACTTGTACATAATAATACCAGAAAAAGAGAGTCAGTCATAGGGGATACTCATCCACTCATTCCTCACCAATCTATATATTGGACAAGACACACTCCCTGAGTCCACTGAGTTTCAGTCACCCAACCAACATGGGTGGGTTAGCGTATGAAATAAAAAAACATAAATGATATATATAAATCTCATAACCAAACTGTGGGAAACTACCTATCCTCAAATGAATCTTATGCTAATATTTCAAAGGACTCTCGACTACCATTTTTAAGGCCTATGTATCAAAATCATAAAAAACATTAAGCAAAGTATTGATCAATTAATTTCCCATTATTCAATAATATTCCATTTTCTTTTCTAAGATTAAAATTTTAATCTTCATATCCAAGTGATGATGGCACAATCAATTATTTTATTTTATTCTCAATTATTACATTATCATAAATAAAGCATTAATAACTATCCTTGTTCTTTCATTTTTTTCATTTATCATTTCATAATCATTCAGGCATGTAAGGACTTAACCCAATATACCACATAAAGTATTCACTCATAGTTCATGGTATCAAACTACATGCTATAGTTAAAAATTGATTATAAAACCAAAAACTAGTTAATGACTATTGTACAAACATATTCATTACCAAGAAAAAAATCCTAGATTTAGCACAAAAAACGAGCAATCCCAATTTTAACCGACTCTATTAGTCATAGTGTCATCCCTAACTCTACTTTATATAATAACACATCCAAAATACCATTCCAATATCATAAAAATAACCAAAACATCATGCTATAATTACTCCCTTTGGCATCCCCTCCCATCATTATTATCATAACCAACACGTTGTGCCACCATCCCAACTCGACCATCCTTTCCATTACCTTCATAATAATTATCACCTCATGCCACCTTCCCAACCTTAGACATCCCCATCCATTATTCCAAATGTATAAAGTAATCTCTTATTCACATTATGTATATAAATCTATAGTGTAAAAATACATTTTTAAATGTATTACACTGTACATAAATCAATGAAAACTATAGCCAAATCAAAGAAGGCATTCCAACATTTATCAAAAAAATAGGCTCGCTCATCCCCAAAGAAATGATTTAATAATTCATTCATTTTTAATAACTCTCTTTAATTATTAAATCAATTTAACATTTAGTATTAGTATCTTTATCCTTATAAATTTACAAGGATAAATATTATTTATTTTCTCTATCATTATGACTTAATATTCCTTTTCATTTGTAAAAAAACTTATTCACAATCATTTCAACATGCCTCTTTTCTTATAAAAAAAGAAGTACCATATTTAAATTGTTATAAAATTTCCAATAATATCAACCCTACTTAACATATATAACAATAGATAGCACCCTATCTATAAAATCTCAAAGGTAACAGAATATACATCGCAAATCATGTGATCACATATCCCAAGTATTTCAATACATGAATATGAATATTTCCAAATGTTATAATACTTACGTTTCCAAAATTTAATTTATTTCTAACATGTTATAATCATCTCTAAGCATGATTAATTCTTTATACATGTTATACTATTATTTTTCAAAATAATAATAGTAAACGCATATGAAATGATATCTATTTCAATATATAATATTAATTTTTTTTGAAAAATCTTCATCAATAATATTTAAGTATTTTAACATCATTGGATATTATTATCTCATACTCTCTCTCTTGAAAAATTTCTAGATTATCACATATTCATTATTTATGCATTTATTTTTATAGATTATTATCTTATTAAGGTTAGTCACATCCACTTAATCAAAGAATCTAAATCATGGTTAATTAACATTTCAAAGTAAGAAAAAAGAAAAATCACAGATCCCTTAACTATTGTAATCCTCTAACACTGTAGTATCAAAAGAGATAACAGATTAAGAAGGTATAAACACATATTGGAATCAATATGATCTCTAGAGAATTTATAGAAGACATAAAAAACTTTAATTCTAGGGTTTTGGGTCAGTAGATCTTGAGAGAAACCAAGAGTAACTCAAATGAGATAAAGAAACTCATTTTTGATATACAAGATATCCCTCCTCATATACTCCATCAAATTTATAGAATATATCATTTAATATTCCCAAATATTTTTTAAATATTGAAACATAATTTAAAATGGATTAAAATATTCAAAATAAGAGTTATAAATCATAAAATGATTCAAAATCATTAAATAACTTTATTTTAGGATTTTAAATTATAAAAAAATTGTTTTACAGGTTAAAGGAAAATAAATTTTGAAAAAGTAGGTAAAACTTGATACTTATACACATCTCAAGGGGGTGTATACATAAGGATAACTAGTTTTACCCTTATTAAGTACTATAGAATAGCTCATGTAAGTGTATCTTGGGCTTCACCTTTTGCATGCTTGGAATATCCCACTTTACCCTTATGCACGGTAGGTGTTCTGTGTAAGGGTAACTTGTTTGAACCTTATGCAGTGTTATTCCAAGGATCTCATATGGGTGGATTGATATTACCATTAAATAAAATTTCTACGAATAGACTTACCTTTAAAAAAACTAAGAGAACAAGGACATTACCCTTTTGTGAGCTTCAAAAACATTTCAAGACCATTATCTAGACAAGTAAGTCTAGGTTACCCTTATGTAACCTATAGAAACATCTTCTTACACTTACATAGGGATTTTAAACAACCCTTTAACTTTAACCAATACATTAAAATGCTCTACTACCTTTAAGTTGGTTATTGAAAATCACCCTTACCCTTAAATAACTCAAATTAAATAATAGGTAACCTTGGGAACCCCTTTAAAAACATGTGTGTCCCTTGAGTAGAATCATGTCAATTCTTAAGGGTTAGATTAGCCTTAAAAATATTAATTTTTCACATAAGAAAACATTTAAATAATTAGGATAAGGAATTATTATCACCTGGAAAAATAATAAGAACACTTTAAAAACAACCAAAATAATTTAGAAATAAAATTTTAACATAATGAAATTACTCCAAAAATTTTAAAATCCATTTTAAAACCGCTTTAATAATTTAAAAAACATTTAAAAACTCCAAAATTTATGAAAATTATCCCAAACCACCAGAAATTGTGGAAAAATTGAGGAATGGCTCAGGAAAATCAAAAACCTTACATTATATACATCTTAAAAAATTCTCATCCTCAATAATTAAAACAAAACTAGAAAGTAGAGGGAAGTGATGGGGAATAAATCAACCACCTCATGAGATGCCTCTTAAGGTTCTATCTATATTTGGGAAACATAAACCACAAGAGAAACAAAGTGTATAACTACAGAACAATTTAAGACAATATTTCAGGGGAGATACCTCGGGAACAGGATCAAAGACATTAATAATACATTACATCAAGAAGAGAATAAATCTCAGATATAAATAAGATATCAAAAAATTCATCCCAAAAAAATCAATCATCAAACAACTTTTAAATTTTAAGCACACATCTGTGACTCTCATTCCCATGTATGATTACATCAAAGGACACATAGATTATCCTAAAAAAATAGTAAGAAATTCATAAACAATATTACAGAAGGAAAAATATTCAAAAAACACATCAAATAGATTAAACAAAAGGGTAAATACTCAATTTGGTAGAAAAACACCTTTATATATAGCTTTTCAATAATATTACCTAGGTATTCCGTCAAATAAAAACATATACATACTTTATTTTCATCAATAACGTTAGTAACCATTACCCCTATCATTATAGAAATATATCATGCTTATCATGTCAGGATCAAGATTATATTAACTTGCTTGCATAACAATTTATTGAAAAATTTTGATATTCTACATCCAAAATTTCTTTAATTCATGCCGGTTAAGGAGTTAAAAACATAAACATGATTTCCAAAATATTTCTTTATCTCTAGACATGTGTCCAAACATTTCACATTAAAACTAATTAAATTTAAAAAGATTATAATAAATATTTCACTAAGGCACTTGTGAAATAAATTCTAAAACATTTTTCAAAACTATTGTTAAAATAATTTAAGGTTTCATGGAAGCATATAACTAATTAATTAATAAAACATATTCCTAAAAAAATTAATTTTTCCAATATGGTCCTAGTGAATATTATTATATAGAATGATGAAAACATCCTTGTACCACAGGACCAATATAATTTTTTTCCTTTTATAAAAACATTTCATATTTTTCATGGGTTCCATGGTAACTCACATACATAGATAAGTAACCTGCTTTCATAAAATTTTTTTTGTCCAACTAACATAGTTCTACCATTATATTTGTTAGAATAATATTAATACAAATGTATTCAAAAACATACAGAATTCAAATTTATCATATGACATGTGTAAGAAACAAATAATAATGTTTAAATAATACACCATTTCCATCTGTAATACTTTTCAAATTTTTTTAACAAACTTATTAACTAGGAGAACATTCATGGAAAAGATATAAAGGATATAATGTACTAATTTCCATTTACCATAGGTGTAATCCATTATATTTAGGAGTTCTATTTCAATTTCACATAAAATTTATCAATCATAACATCCACCAAGGTCAACATAAATTCCACAAGAATAGAAATCAAATGAACCCATCCATAATACCATGATATTATCCACATTGGGTGGCCCTAAATCGACCATACGATTTAAAAAAAATTTGTAATATAACGTGTCATAATATATAAAGTGTTACGCCTCCTCATTTTCCCAAGGATAAAAAATATGTAAATAGTATGAGAGAAATCACTTCTGAGGATGTAAGTTGTCACAACCTGTCCTCTAGGGCCTATACCATGACTACCCTATACCCGCCTTTAATAAGCCAGGGGTTGGAGACTAGTAACGGAAATGTGTATCCCTAAAACAGGAAGGTATTGACTTTAAATTGGTACGAAAACATAGTCCAAGAACACAACAAGATTCAACCAGGAAGTAAAATTGTAGTAGTAAGAGTGTGTAGTGAAAGTAAAGGGGTTGGAATACAATACCAAATGAAAGATACAATAAAAAAGAAAATAGAAAACAACTCCTGAGATCATCCACAACATATCCTACCTGAAGGGTAGCTACAACTCGTCTCTATAACTCTCCACATCAACCATCACTGCCATCAACCGCCAGGTCCTATCTCCTCAAGTCTTAGTTAAGGCTTCCCATTGTCTGCATAAGAAACAATATGGTGAGGGATAATCCCGTTCTGGGGTGAGTATAACAATACCTTGTAGGGAAACGGATACCCCTAAAGGTCTCTCAGAATTCTACAAGGAAAACCACAAAGTGTGATCTCAATCACAAAGTACAATTAAAAAGACCCATTTGAAACCGAGTATAACTTAAGTATAGAAGTACATATGATTAGTCATAAAGCTAGATCGTCTTATTCTATCAAGGGTTCTATTGTTGATCCACAGAGGATCACTTAGTGATGATCTACACAGGATCTTTAGGTGGTGATCCACATAGGATCTCTAGGTGTTGATCCACACAGGATCATTAGGTGCTGATACACATAGGATTGTTGAGTTCTAATCCACACAGGATCGCTCAGTGCTTATCCAAACAGGATCACTAGGTGCTCATCCACATAGGATCGCTAGGTTTTGATGCACATAGGTTCTCTAAATATTGATCCACACTGGATCTCTAGGTTCTGATCTACACAGGATCACTAGGTGATGATCCACACAGGATCCCAAGGTGCAGATCCACATAGGATTTCTAGGTGCTGATCTACACATGATCATTATTCATTCTTCACGTCTCTGCCAACCAATGGATTCTCATACATAGTACGCTAGATTATGGTAGGATCCTCTCCTCAATCCATCGATCTTAATTCAACTAGAATTAAGTCCCATGAAAAGTAACTCGATGATTTTTCATGTCATAAGGGTCCCAATGCAATAGACGGTGTGTTAATCGGATGCCCAGTCTGAGAGTAATACCCATTTTAGTACCGAGGGCCAGCTTGGATTTGGGTTCAATCCAAACTAGGTATACTCCAAAATTCTCCAAAACTCATTTGGAGTATATCAAAAGGACTTTCTTTTTCCAAGGATTCCAACACTGCAGACGGTTTGTCAAACTGACGTCTGGTTTGAGAGATACGGTCTTTTAAGCGTATCTGGGTCAAAATGGGCATGGGTCCAGGTTGACCCGACCCGGTCGGGTTGCCCGAACCGGATGGGTGGTGGAAGGCTTAACACGCTAGGCTGTGGACCAGCCCGACCCGAATTTACTGGGCTGGGCCGCAATGGGCTGGGCCCGCTGGGCAGCGGACCGACCTGGCACCCCGACAAGCGCGACCCGCCTGAGGAGTCGTGCAACCTCTCCTTCTAGAACAGCTCAAAGAGCCATTCGACTCTTCAACCGAAGGTGACATGTGGAATCACCTCACTATCTACGAGACCCACAAGGAGAAGTTCCCCCCTTTGTCGGGCTTCGAATTCGTGACCTGCACCTGTATCCCACGACGGTGCTCCGCCCTTCTGCTAACATGGTCGGTCAAGAATCGGCCGCCCCTTCAGTCCTCCGCGGCACCGGGTGGTGCCACCTCCTTCCACAGCTGGCGAGCATCTGCCACCTCCGCATAGGTTCCACATCGGCAGGTCTTCCTCGGGCCACTAGGTGAGCTTCGATGGTCCCTTTTCCCTTCCGAAAGTGCCTACAGGCCTCCCGGGATGCCGCCGTCGCTGCGTACCTCCCGGTTTCAAGGTTCTGTCAATTTGATGAATCCACCCCCAAAGAAGACAACGAAAAAATCAAGCAATGGAGGGTTCGTGCCTTGTTTGTTGGCACGTTCCCTTTATGTTAGAATTATATCAAGTGGTTAATAAACAATTCATCACAAAGATAAATTTAATTCTGTTTAGAACTTCTATGATTCATGGTACTTTTGGAAGGTGGAAAGGAAAACAATTCTCATGAATTTAGAAATAAACATCACCTACCTCGAGAATCGTTGGAGGTGTCATGATTGTGCCGGGAGAAGAGGCCTTATAGGATGAAGTCACTGGGGTTCGTTGATCCCAAAATGTTGTCTCCCAAGCTTCCATCCTCCATTGCTGTAAGATGTTGTGGTACTTTGTCAGAGGTTCCTCGCTTGATGAAGTCGTGTCAAAAACCGCAAACCAAGTTCCATTTAAATAGAGGGGAGGGGTGAGTAATGCATCGAAATAATTAATGAGGTTCATTAATGAGTTTTTAATTAATGAACCTCTTAATTTCAAATGGTGTGGTTATGAAACTAAAGATTGAATCCATTAAATGGCTTGGTAACCCATCAGTCCCACCACCGTCACTCAACATGAGGTAGGATAATAAAATAAAAAAGTTTATGTAATTTTATTATTTCTTTAAAAGTCGCAAAAACTAACTTTTTCACCAGACCTACTACAATAAAAATTAATCCTCCCTTAAGTGAATCGTGGCACTGCGAATTCAACTGTGCCCTCAGATTTTTAATCCGAGCACCAGTTTAAATGATAGAAAACATCATCCGTGCATTTATTGAACGTACCTTAAAAAATGATCAAAATTATGTTTTGCACACACCGGGCCTCGGAATCATGCGCCGTCAATTTTCATAGACTCATAATAATCCAAAATATTTTAAAAAAAATTATATGGAATTTCCGGGTCTTTATATAAGCACACTAGGACACAATCAAAACTTAAAAAAAGCCATATACATAACCCTTATTATACAAGAATTTTAATTCAAAATAGGAGGAGTAATTAATTAAACATTAGGAGAAAATAAATTAAATAAAATATTAAAATATTATCCATTCCCAAAGTAGGGATCATATCACCTAGAATGAGTAAATAGTATATTGATTTAAAAAATTAAGATATATATATATATATATATATATATATGAACTACTTTCCCCAAACCAAATCTCCACTACATCAATCATGAGAAAAGATTATAGGATGCACTTGATGATTTCAACCCCTACCCCATACAAAATAAGGGAATTAAGAGAGAGATTAATATAATGATATAAACAAGGTTAGAGAAACTATTTCCCAAGACCATGTCTCTATCTCAACACCGGGCCTAGGGAATGAATTACACTTACAATCTATTAAGTAAATTAGGTGTGGGTTGGAAATAAAAATGTTGAAGTGATATAATTATCATGGCTCAAGGATTCATTATGTGGGTTTCAAGATAACAAACATGGAGTTTTTTCAACACTCATTCTAAAGGTATATCAATCAAAGAATAAAAATAATACCAGTCATTCACTTCAAGAGGCTAATAATTGTAGGGTTTTAGGCTGAAAAGGAAATTCAAAAGTCTTACAAAATAATAAGATAAGAGATAAAAAATAACATAACAGATGGAAAACATCACTGGATGAAAATACACTCCTCTTAGGGTTGATGAAAGAAACTCATCCTAAAATCCAATCTCTAAAAATCCCACAAAAAATATCCAACACCACCTAAACTTTGAGGAACGAAAACCACATATTTTTAGAAGACACTTACAACATCATCAAAACTAATAAAGTGCATTTATCCTTATGAAAATGATTCAAAATGAAGGTTATCATGTCCTCCTCCAAGAAAACCTCTATCCCAAGATCTGAAATGGATCCCTCAACCTTCTATAGACTATAGTTATAGAATAATTAGAGTGTTCTCCTTTGAGAATTATTCTCATCATCCTATACTCTACAATGATTTGTTGACACATCTTGTTGAACATCTTAGAATGTACCAGATAAGGATGATGACTTGGTGCCACATCTAAAAAAGAGAAAACACTAGCGACTCTTAGCCCGAGATATGGATTATTAATGTTTACTTATCTACCCTTTTAACATTTTCCCATTTTCTAACCCATTCATACAAAGGTGCATAAAAGCATGAAACATGATCCTTTCCTAGGTCTCTACCCCGCAAGAAGTAAAAATTATCATAGTTTATCCAGTAAACTTGAAGGTCCTTACATCAAATTAAAGGGGTTCCTAAAATCCCATATCCTATCAAGTATCCCTTATTTTTACATGCACTAAGCCCACTGACATTGTTTCCCTACTAACCCAAGCATCCTCACCAGTTCCTAACTCTATACTCTATCTTATATCTCAACCACCACCTTTGATATGACTCTGTCATTGCCTCCTCCCCTTGAGGTACCCCTCCTGGGATAGATGTGAGATAAGGGAGATAATGGTACCTGAAGCTCACCTCCAATAGGACATGGGTTAGTGAAAAGTACTGAGGGTATAACATACACATATATGGGTGAAATTACCCTCGATGATTTGAAAAGTAAGAGATAAGATGAGAACAACCACCAAACAACTATTGATCATAAAAAAATAATAATAAGTCTCAATTCATGGAATAATTGTAATGACATAAAGCTAAAATAACTTAAAATCTCTAAAATAGATCCTCAATAGTGATCACAAATCTCTAATAGCTCCTAAATAACTCCATAGACTAGAAAATTCCATCTCAATCACTAATCATCTCCAACAAACTTGAAAAATAGTTTATATATATAAAGGAAGAGCATACCATGTATAATTTGTAGGATCCTCTCTACAACATCACATAAAAAAGGTGAAATAAGTAAACTAAAGCCTGGTGAGTAAACAAATGAAACCAACTCATCACCTAAATATGATGATTATTCCTTCCCCATCCTCGTGATGGCTATCTATCTCCAAATATTTCATACAAGAGATCATATAATATAATAAAAAGTACAGGGCATCCCACTATCACTTCCCCATTGGTTTGACACTCTACCCCAAAATAACACGTTCTGATCCATAATTCTCCAAAATCCATCCCAAAGACACTTGGGATAATATATCTTGAACCTCATACATCACATCATCTCACCATCCCAACCACATCTCTATAAAGTAACTAAGTTGTTTCTAATACCCACCACAACACGTAATTTTTTTATTATACTTCGAGACATCACATCCCATACACAACACACATATAATTACTATTATGATACTATATCCAAATATGTGTGTGTTTGAAATAAAAACAAGTCCTTATAGATCTCTACACACATATATGGGGAAAGATAACCATTGTTCATACCGGCATAGAATATTTTAAAGAGAAGAGAATGAGGTCAGAGGGGGTAGTAATCCATACATTCATCACCAACCGAGTTGTTGGGAAAACCCCCTCCTAGAGTCCACAAGGTGTAAGTCACCTTACTAACATGGGTGGGGTAGCATTTGAAATCATAAAACAAACATGATATATATAAATCTTACAACCACAGTATGGGAAACTACATAGCCTTGGAATCATCTACCGCTAACATCGCACAGGACTCCCGACTGCCACTTCTAAATCCTAGGTATCAAAAACATAAAATCATCAAGTTCAACATTAATTAATTAATTATCTATTAATCAATATTATTCTATTTTATTTTCTATGATTAATATTTTACTCTTCTGATCCAAGTTCCAATGGAACTATTAATTATTTTCTGATATTCTCAAGTATGTCATCACTATAAAAATCATCATGAACCAACCTTGTTATTTCATTATTTCATTTATCATTTCATAATCATCTGGGTACTCAATGAATTATTCCAAGCTACCTCATAAAGGATGAACTCATATTGTATGGTATCAAATAGCTGCCCATGGTTGGAAAGTAATTATATAAATAACCACCAGCTAATGACCATTAAACCATCATAATAATTATCACGAAGGAATCTTATCTTAGTCACAATAAAAATGGATAATTCTAGCTTCAACTCATTCTATCAGTCCCAATCCCATCCTCGACACCACTATTCATAATAGCACATATGACATCCCATGCCAACATCATCAATAACATCCATTCCTCATGACACCATCATAGCCTCAGGAATCCCCACACATCATTGTCATCATAACCATCACCATATTCCACTATCACACATTCAGGCATCCCCACCCATTATCATCGTTATATCATGAGGATCGTTCCACCATCACAACCTCAAACATCCCAACCCATTATTCCAACCATACAAGGTTATCTTTCAATCACATCAAGGCTCTAAATCTATAGAGGAGAAATATATATTTAAATCTATTATTCCATATGTAATTTAAATTCAACTATAGAAAAATCAAATAATTCATTTTAGCTTTTATCATACAAAATTGGGCACACTCAACCCCAATGTAATGATTTAAGAAATCATTCATTTTTCATAATTTACTTTAATTAATTGATTAATTTAATAATTAATATCATCACCTATAGCCTTATAAATATCTAAGGCTAAGTATTATTTATTTGATCCAGCATTCTTACTTAAGCTTAATTTCTATTTATTAAAAAACTCATGGTTAATCATTTTAATATGCATATTTACTTATAAACAATGAATTCTCTGCTTTCAGTTGTTATCAAATTTCTAAAAAAATCAACCATTCATAACAAATATACCAATAGATAGAAAAATATCTTGTAAATCTGAGAAGTAAAAATATATATATCACAAAGCATGAGATCACAAATCCCATATATTCGCAAACATGAATATAAATATTCCCACATTTTTTTAAAAAATCATGGAGCTGAAGCCTCATTTATTATTAAAACAAAGAAAATTCCTTTTTAACTTGGTAGAGGGAGACCTATTACATAGCCCGAAGGCCTAGTGGGTATTTATCCCATTACATGTCCCATAGACCCAAATTTTTGGCCCATGACCCATTCTTTGAATAGTACTAGTATAGTACCCGTGCTACTACAGTCCCACATAGTACCCGCCACTGCTACAGTGACCTGACGCCGCTACAGTTTCGTCATTGCTATAGTGCTACCGTAGTGATACAGCACCTGTGCCCAATGGTTTTTTAACCCCCATTTTTCATGTAAGATTACAGGGTGCTTACCACTAACCTAAACCCCAACTACATAAATATTCCCACATGTGATAATACTTATGGTTCCATAATTGAATTAAATTCTAACATGTGATAATCATCTATAATAATGAATAATGTTATACACATGAAATATTATTCTTTATAGAAATAATAAAAAGAAGATCACATGCAATAATTTCCATTTCAATTTCTAATATGCAGGATTATCGATTAATCCTTGATGTGACCTTTATTTCACATGCTTTGTCACATCATTTTTTTCAGGAAATTGTGTTTACCAATTCTTTTTTTAACATTAATTTTGTTAATGATCACCTTTTAGTTAATTTTTAGTAGAACTAGTAAGTTAAGGGTTTCTATAATAATATTTTTTTTGTTTGCTTTATCAAATTTTCATTCTTTAAATTATTTTTCAACATGTGTGTTGTTTAAAAAATGTTTGAATATTATTTATTTCAATTCTATATTTTTATTTCATTTTTTGTATTCTATAAATTTTAGTATTATTTTATTAATTAAATAATTAGTTTTTTCCATTTAATTTTATTTATTTAAATAATCTAATAAATTGTTCTTTTTAATTTATTTATATTATTTTAATTTTAATATTGTCATTATTTTGTTTAATAATTAATCACTCATTTTTTTTTAATTTATTATTAATATTTAAATTCTTTATTGTTTTGAAAGATTAATTATTTTGAATTTATTTTATTTAAATGTTAAAATATATCAACAATTGTAATCTGATTAATTTTTTTTTGAATAATTTTTAATTGTGATTATTTAGTATTTAACCATTTAAAATGTGAATTGTAATGTTTGAATATTTATTTCATTTGTTATGTTAGTTAATTGATTAATTTATAGTTAAATCTATACCACCTACCGAGCTGCCTCTACAACCGAAGCACCACTACACCAAATATTGAATCTGAATCCATGTCACGCAGTGTTGAGCTCGCCACCACTGAACTTGGTCTGAACCGAAACCTTGTTCCACTGTGAGTTGTCATGCTAACTGAAGAAGACAAGCCACCCCCATACGTCCTTCTCTCCCATCTAAAGCCTCCATTGGTGAGAACACAAAAAAGCTGGGCTGAGTCGCTGCTAGAGAATAGAGTGATGGCCGATGTCAAGGCTTGCTGAAGATGAATCCCCCACCATCCTCGATTTGTATTATATATATATGATATAATAATATATAATAGTATATATGATATTTAAATTAATATATAATTATTTTAATTATAATTTTTATTTATTTATTTATATTTATATAATAATAGTACTTATGATAATAATTAATATTATTTATATAATATAATGCTAACAACAATAATAAAGACTTATGTAAATTATTCTTATATTTGCTAATAATAATATTATTATTAATTGTAAACCCATAATTATACACGCACGCATGCACACGCACACACACACACATACACAAATAAATAAATAAATAAGTATATATATATATATTAAGTACATTTTTTGTGAATTTTTTGAGAACTCTGATTGTTGTGGGTGGAGCATGATCATGGGTGCACAACATAGTTTGTTGAAGGAGTAGTGATCTAATCACCATTGAGAAGAAAGAAACACAGTGAATGTGCCAAGTGGAAGATAAGAGTTTCTTGCAGATTCATGACCATGAGATCGATTCAAGGATTGCTGGGCATTCAGTTCATTAAGAGAATAAGGGACCATTGTAGGGAAACCCATCCCATTCAGGGGAGAGAGATCCATTCTAGAACCATCCATCCATTCTAAAACCATCCAATGGAAAATCAATCCAGTATTCACATTCAGCAGAGAACACTGAAATGAGTAGAGTACTGAGCTTTGAATAGGAAGTAGGATCTGGCACTGAAGGTGGAGGAGGTAACAGTCTTAACAAATAAGTTTGTTCATTTATTTTATCTCAATTTTTTTATTTCTATTTTCATGAGTTGCAAAATAATTCAGGGAAATAGTTCCATGATTAATTGATTTTATTTACTCAATTATGCTTTGTTATGAAAATTATTCATCACAATTAAAGTTCAGTTCTCTTTTCCATTCAGTTATGAGAATCAATCAACACTACCCATGAACTAACATGCAAGGTTCGTGATTTAATTTCACCTTGGATCATTGATCGAAGCACCACATTTTGGGAAATTTCAATGCATCTCTTCTCTATAATGAAGGGATTAATTCTAATGTTGATATTGGAATACCAAAATTGAAAACAGTTAACCAAATTATGAATGTTCACTGAAAGAGAAAACTCAATGAATCCCCATCATTTCTCAAGAAATAGATAATTGAATTAATATGATTATAATAATAGATTATCACTTTTATCAGTTCAAAGAATCCCAAGGACCCTAATTCATCCATTATTTGTCTTCTCTCTATGTGTTTTTCTCCCTACCACACATTACATTTGGCTTTTATTATTTTATTTCTTTCTTTTTATTTTTTTGGTCACACAGACATAAATTTCAGCTAACCCATGGAACCGACACCGCACTGACCACCATAATAGTAATAAGTAAGGTATTATAAATTTTAATTTCCATTAGTTATTTATTTTTTTATTTTTAGAATTAATAAATCAATTTTTGTTTAATTAATATTTATTTTAATAGATTTATTAATTTTCATTGTTTTTGTAATTTCATTAATTTCATTTGTTTTTATTCTTTTTAATTTAATTAATTATTTCAATTTTTTCAATCTTTTAACTAAATAAGTATTCAATTGTATTAAAAATATTTTATTTTTATTTAAAATTAATTTATTCTTTATTTTAAAATAAAAATATTTTTTTAACTTTTTTTTAATTTCAATTCCATTGGTTTTCATTTATTTTGTGATTATAAAAAATTTATTTGTTATATTTTTTTCATGTAACATATCAACCGTTGGATGCCTGCTGCTATTAATAATCCACCATTGCACTCTCTTACCAGTGGTAGATCACCATCTACTGCCATCACATCACCAGAGATCCATCACGTA
The DNA here is from genome assembly GCA_963277665.1 of Viscum album. Classification (NCBI taxonomy): domain Eukaryota; kingdom Viridiplantae; phylum Streptophyta; class Magnoliopsida; order Santalales; family Viscaceae; genus Viscum; species Viscum album. The sequence continues at coordinate 591,664,802 of OY728159.1, read as the reverse complement.
TGAGACTTAATTAAGACAAAATGTGTTTCACTGATAACATATCAAAAACCCATAAATTATTTTAAATATCCTCCCTTCAAATCTATAAATACATTTAGTGTTTTTAAATAGAATAAAAAAATAAAACAAAATAAAAAATAAAACAAAGTTCATTCTGTCATACTTAGGTGATAATTTCATTCTAGATTGAGGGGTTTCAATGTGTTTGAAATATCTATATCTTCATGATTTCTGAGTGTTTGTGACCAACTATTTCTGTGGATATTCACTTTAGGATCTATGAAAGAGAGTGTAATGGGATATATCCTTGTTGAATTTTAATATTAACTTCAGAAAAATAGAAATTTGAACTTGAACATAGTATAAAATTCCATCTTAAACAAACACTTTAGGGTGCCAAATCAAATGATAATCATATAAGTCATTTGAATCTAGACGAAAATAGGAAAACTAGATCCCATAACGAGTCTCTAAGACAAGGGAACTAAATTGATTTTTGTGTTTAAATAAAATCAATTGAAAAATTCAATAAGTTATATATAGAATAAATATTATTGGTAAAAAATAAAATAATGTTATTTGTAAAAGATGAACTCATTTATGTCGGGGGAATTTTCACTACAAGAAAATCACCATTTGGCGGAAGTTTAAACTACCCCCAAATGTTTCTTTGATAGTTTCAGAAAACCATCACTAAAGTTGGTGTCGGCATCCAACCCATAACGATTCCTTCCATTTAGAGGTGGTTTATAGTAAGTGTCATAGAATGTATATTAAGCAGTTGTTTTCTTCATTTTAGTGGTTGTTTTCTGACCAAAAAACGACGATGATTTAATGCGTGTTTTAACTACCACTAAAATGAAGAAACCCACCACTAAATAATAGTTTGGAAAATTTATCAGTGGTTTTAACCACCACCCAAGAAAAAACACCATCATATAGCAGTAGTTTAAATCTCTGTGAAAAAATTACATATTTAATGGTGTTTTAAACTGCCACTATACAATGATTTACAAAAAAATCCCTGTGAAGAGTCTACAGCCACAGAACAACCCTGAAAAAAAAACAATGCACAAAACATTCCATACCAAGGAATAGATAATATTTACACCTTCCCATTTTACATAAACCAAACCATTCTACAATACAGTTATACCAAAATGTATATATCTTATAATTAGAGTACACATAAATCTATAACATAATTCCATAACAAATGAAACATATCATATAGACACATGGTTATACAAAACATACATTGGTCACCCGCTCTCCCGACCCCATCTATAATATAATAAAATGATAAATAATACATACATTGGATGTACAAAAATCCCTAGGCCTCATTACCCTGCTTCCAACTACCTTCCATGATGCTGTATTCCAATTCACTACACATCCTACGTTTTGAAAGGATAAAATAAAGCTAAGGTATGTATGTATACACACCAGGGTGCCTTTGCAATGTGTGAGGGAACATATAAGTAGGGTCTCAAAATGTTTCCCTACTACACACCATCATATACATGCTTGAAAAAGGTAAAAATAAACATATCACATAAGATCCTGAATGGAATTTTATAACTTGGATACCATGACTCTATTTTCATTAGGTCATTATGTTCTAATTGGGACACTATTATAACTTATGATAACTACATTGATTTCATGCCAAAATTTCATCATCGCCTCACTACATTCCATTATAATCATAACCTAGTGGATACCTATATACTCAGGGTGGGCATCATCTCTGTATTTGACTCTCTATGTAAGAAATCATGATAAAATATTACATCTAAATCCTAAAACACTACCTCAGCAATAAATATTATGTCCATCAGCAATGAATCTTTTTATACCACGAACCAACCCTCTCACTCGACATGGTCAATTATCAGAATACAATATTACTCAAGGAGAGTTCCAATATCCCAATGGAAGACTACTCAGGGAAAGGTACTAGTTTATGAACATATGTAATCCTTCTCACCCCTGGTAGTTTAGGTAGGTCCAACTCACTCATAGAGATTCCAAACCTCAGGATCCTCTCCATCACCAGGTGTATCACCTATCACAAGAAGAAAAAATCACACACATGAAATAAAAAATAGAGAATGAATCCAATCACATAGCTCACCAAAAAATCCCATGGTACTAGTCCCTCAAGGCCCAATCCCTCATCTCGAAGCATGTATTTCTTATCAGGGCACTGGATAGATCCCGCATATCCATGATGATCTAAGCTCATTGATATAATCTCATACCTGTCACCTATCAGTCAAACCACTACCCACAATCTCCCCTGAACCAAAACTCAGGTCCTAGCCCAACTATACAAAATCCCTTATCTCTCATTTTCATACTACCTAGGTATCATCCCAACCTATCAAGCTTTAAACACCTTGGAAACATGATTCCTTGTATTGAAAAAATCCAATGACCTAAACCTGGGTTCCATTTACCATATCTTAAGGAAGATATTTAATCCTTCCACCTGTTTAGAACCCTTCTATTTCATAAATAATCTCATCCCAAAGGACTCATGCCACTCATAGTGTTCATTAAGCCTCAACCCAAATGTATGCGGGTTTTTATCATGAATCCTGATCTATATGGTCATATGAACCATTTTTTTATTTGTCTTAATACTCTCAAATATATCAGACTAACCTTAGGAAAACAAAACAAGGATACCCACATCAAGTATCATATCCAAATACCACCAAAAATATCTTTTAAACTTACACAATACGCTATAACCATTGTGAAATTTTCATAAGACAATTATAATTACCTACAGTACTAAAGAGAACTTATTCTGAGCTTAAGAGGCCCAAAAAAATTCTATATATTTCTCTATGGTTTTCTAAGACCATATTCATCAACACAGTCCCTTGAAATGTGAATGAACGAAAGTAATCATATATAAAAAAGTGTATTAATTTACACTAACCATAACATTCCACCATACAGTTATACCAAAAAACACTATATAAATGGTTAAACAACTTTAGACATGGGAAATCATGAAAATGTAATTTGAATACTCTATGACACAAATGATACAAAAGAAAACCCTCTCTTTTTATATCAGTCAATTAGATCATAGAGACCACTAATCACTACCCAATGATGAACTCTACTCGTCACCCTCTCCATCTCTATCTCTAGTTCATACTATCAGAACATAAAAGATAATTATATTGAAAAGTAAACAATCTTGTATATTTATATTTAAACATAAAAATAATAATAGTTTTTTAACTAAATGATTTTAAAGTTTTTTGATTTACCTACTCACAACCAGTCATCGATGAAATATCACCAGCGAAAGATCTGGTCATCTTCTGATATAAATCAACCAATGTTTTTTGCATAACGGATATCTTAGCCCCCTATTATCGAATTGTGCTTTGCATAAAAAAAAATCTATATGAGAATCTTGGGGTAGGGTTTGAATAAAACAAGGAGTAGATGCAACTAAAATCCCCAATGTCCTACTAAAGACCTCAAATGGTAATGGTCCCAAACCCATCGCACACACCCATCCGGGATGCTCCTTCCTAAGGAATTTACCAAATGGGTCATCCTGGGAGACTGATAAGGACTACATGGGATTAACATTTTATATTTCTATAATTTTAACCTATAAATAAAATATTCATCATATTTTAAGAAATTTATATTAATATTTTTACAACTGATAATTAGTTATTATAATGAAAAATGAATTTATACCCCAACCTCTTTGCCAGGATCATTAACATAACTCCGATCATATTTTTTTATGAACATCAACCCACAGTTCTGTCCGAGAGAGTTGGTGCCCAAAATTATGTAGGTGCATTAAACAAAGATAAATAAAAAATTTAATATATAGAGCACATAATATTGTCTGACAAATATTTAAACTAATGAAAATATTACCAGATTCGATTAGTTTGTGGACAAATCTTCTTTGACTCGGCAGTGTGAGGGATGATATGGTTTACTCAACTTGATTAATACTTCCTTGAATCATCATAAAATAAATTACATGTTATTTAATAGTAATGTATTCAATGTCATCTTCTTTTCATATGCATATATAAATGTAAAATGATATTAATATAATAATATATATTTAAATACCATGTGCTTCTCATGATGATTATAATAAACAAAAACTTTCCATTTATCTCTATGTAATCCATTGGGTACCTTATCCATGATTTACTGGGTGATCAACCAAGTATCATTGAATTCATTCTATAATCTCTATTTAAAATCATTCTATTTCTCACCCAATTTTTTCAATGTCCAGTTTCATGATATAAAATCAGAAACAGGAATGTGAAAAAACATACGTACAAAGAGATTAATTTGTAAAATATTAGAATTTAATTACATAATGAAATTCAATTACACCATAATATATTAAAAGTACCTTTATCTGCAAATTAGAAACATTATTTTTCCATGATGAAGATATATGCCTCCAATCAGCATACATAATCAAAAGGTTAACCGGCTCTGCCATCAAATTTCCACGAATCTCACTAAATAATCCCACAGTGTCATCTAGAAGGACCCCATAACTATAAAATGGGATAACAATCTTCAGTTCGTTTAGATTCCACACATATAATATTTTCATAATTCTCTCTATAGTAGTATTGTTTCCATATTTTATGAAAAAAAATTAGTAACATAAAAAAAGTGTTGTAACATTATTCATATTAAAATTTATACCTATACCCGCCACCTTTAAATATTCCCATGAAGAACTAGGAGTGGAAGCCTTCTCCTTCTCTAATGAGGCTTATGAAGGGATAGTCATTGGATGAGCTGCTGATGGGACACTAACATTGGGTGTGAGAGATGGTTTAGGGGGGAAATCATAGGGTGTCTCAGATTCTATAGGGAGGAAGACTGATGGATCATCATCTTTCAATATTTTTAAGGGAACATTGACTAAGAGTCGACTGGAATCATTATAACGCTTCCTCCTTGAAATTACTATCATTTAATCAAATAAAATTAAATTCAGGACATATGTTCCAAAAAAATTATAATGAAAAAAATAGAACTTATAATAGATGCATAGTACTAAAAAACAAAAGAGACATAGATATGACAATAAATTAACGTGAAAATAACAAAATTGGTTGATAAATGAATGGATGAATGCATATACAATCATTTTCTCCTTCAATCATATCACTTTCCTACTCCATCATTACATTATCTACTTCATCCACCTTTTTAAGACTAATTTTTTCAATATCATGATAGAAAAATAAGTTCTCTTTTTATGGTTGATGAGATTCAATGTCAGAGGCAAAATCTTCCACTTCACCACCCATATCATACAAGTGTCTCTATTTTACATGAGAAACTACACTCCACCCATCATCTATGAAAACATACTGATAATATACCATTTTCTCTTATGATGATAAAATATACATATCATGTAATTCACGACCATCAACATCTATGAAGTGATAGAATTTCACAGAAGTAAATTATAAGGAATATATTTTAACACCCTTGTTAATGTAGACCCAATTGCATTTGAATAAAAAAACTAAAAAATTCTTCTAGAAGTCTAATTCGATAATATCAGTCAACTTTCTTTAGTATCTCAATTCAGAAAATGTAAATATACCACTAAGCTATGTTTTCAAACCCTCTTTCCAATTGAATGTATGAAATTTAAATCCATTCACATTGTAAGTGTCGAACATTCTAGCCTGGTTTAGAGGACTTCAAGCAATAAACATAAAATATTTTGAAAAGTCAACTCGATTATTAGTATTCATGATCTACAAAAAGTAATATAAATTATTATATTTACAAAAAATATGTTTCCACATAATATTAATATTAATTGCAATACTTATGAACTTACATGATGTGAAACCCATTATACACGCTATTTAGTAATAGATTTTGTTATTTATTTTTCATTTCATGTCCAGACTCTCATTCATGTCTTTTTTTGTTTCCTAAACTCTTCAATAAATAGGTCTACAATTTCACTATTCACCATCACATATCTTTGTGTATATAATAATTCCATTTCTGTTAATGTAATATTTGAGCTCCTCTCAACTGATCGGCCAATAACATGATATATTTTTGATTTCCCATGTAGTTGAGATTGATTAGATATATCGTCAGCACATACAACTCAATTAAATCATGTCTCAATATCATCTAAGTATCTAGGAGAAAAGGAAATGTACTCCTCTTCCAAAAAGACATCAGAAATAGAACCTTTGGGTTGAGCATTATTTTTCATGGTTGATTTCAAATTCTCAAGATATCTATGAAATAAAATAAAAAAACATAATTATGTATTTGATGAAGTGAAAATAATTGTTTAATTAAATGAATAACATATAAATAAATTTCCTCTCAATTATATACATCCATCGATAATGTATGGGGCCTCCTAACTTAGCTTCCTCGACCAAATTAATTGTTAAATTCATCATGATAGTAAAAAACAACAGTGGGATGATCATCTCTTGTTCAAAAAGTATCAATAAAAATATCTCCTGAATGATTTAAAACTACAATGGTTGTAGATTTTCCTCAAAAAGTATTATGAATAATGTGAACAATTTGAGTACAATAGTAGTAACCTTTTTAGGTAATAATGTATGCAATGCTAATGGTAGAAACTGTTATAATAAAATTTGTGAATCATGGATTTCCAATCCATGTAAAATATGATTCTTTAAGTAAACACACCTTGATATGTTACTTTAATACCCATCAGATATCGTCACATGTTTTAAAATTAGAAGGAATGTATCTATATCCCTATTTTTAATTTCAATAATTTCCTGAAAACACTTTTCATTCTCATCTGGCTAGAGATCACTCATTACGTTCATTTTTTGTAAGTATTTTTTATTATTGGTATGTTCTGTTGATTTTCCATTATCATTATGAATTGTGAAGATAAAATTGTCAAAAAAATTCTCAATATGCATAACATCAATATTATTTCACAATAAGTTAAATTCCCAATATAAAAGTTTGATGAATATAATTTTTTTCTTCCATTTTGGAATTATGATTTCACTTGATGATTCACTTAAAAAAATATTTCCCACTATCATTCTAATGATGCACCATCACAAATTTTGTTTCAACATTTTCAAGTTGTCCTAATATTTGAGAACATATCATCAACATCGAAGGTTGTCTATGATCATGAGAACCATTGAATTTTTACTTCTTCAACCAAAATATATGAGATGCACTAAGAAATATTTTATGAAACAAGAAGAACCATTTTTTTACTATGAGTTAGTCATTCAGGCACAAAATCAAATTTACAAACATGAAAATCCAAACCCTTGTAAGTGTTCCAACCGGTTAAATTTCAAAATCCATGGATGTCACAAATGGTCAACATTAGAGAAGATTTCATTTTAGACATTTTTCTAGAAGATGGATCCTATGTCTCAACATAGTTGCTCTATAAATCATGTAATTCTTCAATTAGAGGTGAAAACTATACATCAATATCATTTCCAGACATTTTTTTCCATGAATAATCATTAAAATTATAAAAGAAATTTTTTCATTCATATCCATTGAGGTAGATTGTAAGGGATCAAAATAACCGGCAAAATGCTATAACTGGTTCTCAAAGTCCCAAATGGGTTGAATCCATTTGCATCCAATCCCAATCAATCATTTCTAGGATCAAATGTAAAATCTGGATGTAATCAATAAAATGTATTCCATGATTTTGAATATTATGGGTGTCATATTAACCCATCATTTTTATTATATATAGAATTCTACTTCATGTGATTAGTGATTTTTAATGACATGAATAATCTTTTCAATCAAATCTTTAAAGGAAAGTAACACAAAACATTTGTAGGTGTGTTCATTTTCTTCTTCTTCATGGTATTATATTGATTTAAACTTCCAACATCACCCATTGACTTCCATCAATAATAATAATGTTTTTTGTAATACCATCTGCTTGAATCCTCTGCCTAATAAAGCATACAATCATTGGGACACACATGTATTTTTCTATAATTCATACCGATCTTATTAATTACTTTTCTATATCATAAAAGACTCAAGAATATTTATACATGAAATTAATTTTGGAACAATTCTAATATCGTGGACATCTCCGTATTTTTAATTCCACATAGGCATTTGATATGGCACAACATCACAATTTTTTTTGAATATTTCAAATGTCAACTATATAACTCTTTATTTCCATTAGCAACTAAACCGAAATATACATTTTTATACTTAGTGAAGTATTCTCTTACATTATTCTCCATAGAATAAATAGGAGTATCCAATGATATGTTAAAATCTTGATTAGGTTGTCCTATAGTCTCAAAAACATCACTTGTCGATTTTCTATTTGTATCACGCTCAAATAGTTGTTCTGATATGTTTTAATGTTGATGTTTTGGTCTTGTAATTCCGAATTCATTTTTTATTAGGTTTTGAATTTCATTGTCGATTGTTGATGAATTCAGGAGCTCATTCTACTAACTGACATCAGTGCCCAAACATTATATAAAATTCGATCCTCCATGCCAAATCCAACACAAATATTGAGGAGGGATTTTCTTCAATCCCAAGTGTTTATAAACTTCAACTCTCTTGAAACATTTCTATATTTTCATTTAGGTCATGATCATCTTATTCTACTATTAATAGATTGATTGGAAATTGAAAAATCTAAAAACACTTCCAAACCCTTAGAATATTGAGGTGTGCTCCTTGGTAATGTGATCCAAATTTTACCCATATATATCACAATGTACCTACACAATATTTAAAAATATTAAAACACATATGTATTATACCTAATTTATATAGTGACCGCGTGTTACCAAATTTTTATGAGTTCAGACAAATTACTAAATTGGTCTAGTGTAGGACATATAATGATTGTGTTACCTATACAATCCCATTTATGGAAAATATAATGAAAATAGATCAATTTAACCAAATCATGTATAAACCACATCCATTTTCAATATAATTTTTTCAAACTATAAATCCCTCACACCCTTTGTAGTCTATACCATTATAAAAACAAGAATAAACAACATATATGTTTCTATAAGCAAGAATAAAGTATGCAGAATCATGAATCAAATTTTCAAAAACATGAAATGTGTCTACATACACATTGTACACAATTCTATATAATCATTTGATAAATAATCATAAACATCATTAATACACACTTTGAATTTTTTTACAAAAACATATAAAATTGAAAACTAAAATAAAATGACTTCAATATCGATTATTAAAACATTATAAACACTAAGCACTTAAATAATGAACATAATGTGATTTAAAAAATTTGTGAGAAATTGTAATTATCCTTTTAAATAAGTGAAGTATTTCTAAACACTGTGAGGAAAATATAAGATACTATGATTAAATAGTGTTGTGAGTAATTATAATTATTTAATTAAAGTAATTGAGGTATTTGTAATATTAAAAATAAAATAAAAATAAATAAAACTTACAAAAAATCACTCCAATCAATAACCTTATCCATATAAATATAACTTAACACTAGAAAATTCTACCATTTTAAAAACTACTAGAGGGAATGTATAATTAAAAAATATATGATAAAAGTAATTTCATATCTTTAATAGTGTGATTAATCAAGAATATACCACTTTATTAATCATTATGAAAGAATATTATTTTATAAATGAAGATAATTATACTTTTTTAAATACACATCCCATTCCATCAACCAATGATACATAGTCTAGAAAAGGTCTTTCTATTTGATTACTTTCTATATCTATATTTCTATCACCATATAAACATACCAAAACTATTTTAATTTTTCATTTAGATTATAAATTTAAATCCACATGAAATTCCAAGTCATTGATCTTCTTAATCATTTTTTCTTTCATTTCTCAAATCCCCAGAGCTGATTTTTTTCCATAGTTTTTAGAATTAATCTTTTATAAATTGATGGAATTAAATTTTCCCATTAACTAATTTATCAATACTATATTGAATAGTTATAATCAACTAATCATAAATTTGATCATTTTATTCATTATTTCATTGTTGAATCTCTAATTTAGATTCCATTATGGTAGTATTATTCTCCATTATTGTTTGTATTCAAGATTTATTACAAAATAACTCTACCATTCTAAATGAAGGCACCAATATTATTTTGTATTTTCAATAAGAAAACAGTTCATAAAGATGAGAATGTGATATTTTTCTATATTAATTTTTATGATACATAGTAGAATGATATTTTAAACTTTAAAAATATATGAAAAAAAATTAATTATAATAAATTCACAAAAACACCTACCACAATTCTAGATTCTCATTAAAAAGTGAAATAAAAGCAATATAACCTCACATCTAGCTTTTCTGTGAGAGAATGAAATGGTAGGGATAGGGATAAAGTAAATTCGATAACTTAGATAGGATAGATAGGTGAGGGGCTACTACCGTAGTGCTAGAAAGTGATCAGGAGGGTTGGTGAGGGGGGTGGGGTGCTATGGTTCGGGGTGGGGGGTGTAACGAAGGGGTTAGGAGCACCGATAAGGGGTTGGTTCTATGGTTTGGGGACATGGGCGTGGAGGAGGGCATGGGAGCACTGACAAGGGGGGTGGTGATATGATTCAGGGTCTGGTGGGGAGGGGGATCAGGAGAACTAATGAGGGGTGTGGTAGTCAGGTTTGGGGTTGAGAGGGAAGGGGAGATCAGGGGACAAGGTGGGGTGCAATGGAGGGCTCGAGAGAAATGGATATCTAGGGTTTGGGGTTGGTGGGAGTGAGAGCTCAAGGAGAGAAGAGGGAGAAGGGTGGGACTTGGGGGAAAAGTGGGGTTTTTAATAAAAACATAATATTTTGTTGCAGTTTATAAAATACCGCTTCTAAATAAGTAATATTTTTTGTGGTGGTTTAGTAAACCACTGCTAAACAATGAATATGTTGTTGTTTTTAAACCCAAATGAGGAAGGATACGATTAAATTATTTAATTATAATTTGAGTTGAATAAATAAAGTGATGGAAAAATTAAAAATCCCATAAAATGTATCTTCAATTTCTAGAACCTAGGGGATTGTGATTAATTCTTGTATCTCATGTTAAAGTTTGAGTTCCACTTTTATTTATCCTGTTTCACTCTTAGAAATGGAACCGATTTTAATTTAAAATTAGGTAGTTGGTAACATTGACATGAGAGTCTTGATTTTTCTTACATTGGGGGGGATTTTTGGTCTCCTTTGATTTTGGAGTGTTTTGGAACATATGCAGTATGGTCTTTTCTATTTAACAATTTTTCTAAATAAATAAAAAGCATTGAGTTTCCCTAGAGTGAAATTGATAAAGTGTGAGAGAATTTGATGTGACATTTATTTCACATTTTTTTCCATATATTTTGTGTCACGAAATTGTGTTAAGAATTCTTGTTTTTACATTAATTCAATTAATTATCAATTTATAGTAAATTTATAGTCAAACAAGTAAATTAATGGTCTGTATAACTAAAATTTTTTTATTGGTTTTTATAAAAATATTTTTTTTATTTTTAATTTATCAATTTTTTATTCCTTAAACTATTTTTCAACCCATGTCTTATTTAATAAATTTTTGAACAATCTTTATTATCATCGTTATTTTTTATTTATTTTTTTCTATTTTTTCCCTTTTAGTATTAATTTATTAATTAGTTAATTAATATTTAACTTTTAATTTTATTTCCTTAAATAATTTTTCAATTTGTTATTCTTAATTTTATTTCTAATATTTTAATTTTTATCTTCTCATTATTTTGTTTAATAATTAATTTCTTACTTATTTTTTTTGTAATATCATTTTAATATTTAAATTTTTTATTATTTTAAAAAATTATTTATTATGAATTTTTTTTATTTAAACATTATAATATTTTAACAATTGTTATAAGAATTATTTTTTTTGTTGAATAGTTTTTTAATTATGATAATTTGGTATATAACAATTTAAAATGTGAATTCTAATATTAGAATGTTTATTAAATTTGTAATGTTAGTTAATTGTTTAATTTATAGAAAAATAAATAAATTTGCATTAGACATCATTTTTTAATTACTTATTCTATAATAAATGTTATACTGATTTCAATTTAATAATTTTTATTTTTGAAACTTATTTATTTATTTATTTTTTCAGGTTAGTGATCCACCGTCAGTCTTGCCACCACTCATCAATGGTAGAACAATTCAGCTACCATTTTTTATCTACTACTAATAGAACATGGCATCTATTATTTGAAAATTCTTCCATTCTAGATACGCAACGACATCACAACATCCACCACTACCCCCTACACTTATCCACCACTACTATCCAAAACACGTTGCTTCCCTCACCCTATCTACCAGTGGCTGCATCCACTGCCAACCGCCTACCACCGTCATCGTAATTTTCATCATTTACCATTACCAAAACCCTTCCAACAATATCAAATCCCAACCAGAACATCCTACCCAATAGTATCAAGCCTTCCACTGCATGACATCCCAACATACATTTTTGTGTGTGTAGATTTGGAGAAGTCTGATTGTTGAGAGTGAAGCATGACTGTGAGAACAGAGAATAGTTTTTTAAAGGAGAAATGATCTTGTCACTATCAAGGAGAAATATGCACATTAAATGTGCCACATGAAAGTGAGGAATTTCTTGCAGATCCGTTATTGTGAGATCGTGGAAGGGTTGGTGATCATTTTCTTTATTAAGAGAAGAAGGGACAATTTTAGAGACACCCATATCATTCAAGAGAGAAACAAATTCCAAAATCATCCATCCATTTCAAAACCATATGGGGAGAAATCAATCTATCACTCATATTCGACGAAGAAAACATACATAAGAAGTGTACCGAGTTTGGAATAGGATGTAGGACCTAGACCTGAAGATAGAGGAGGGAACCGTCTTTCCAGATATGTTTCTTCATTTATTTTTTCTCCATTTTTGTATTTCTATTTTCATGGGTAGTTAAACCATTTCAGGGAATAATTCTATGATGAATTGATTTCATTTTATCCATTATTCTTACTTAATAAAATATATTAATGTAATTTACGTTTGTGTTTATTTTCCATTCAGTTAGGAGAATCAATAAACACTGCCCAAGAACTAACAAGTGGGGGTAGTAATTTCATTTCACCTTGGATCACTGACCGAAGTACCAAAAATTAGAAAAGTTCAATACATATATTCTCCATAATTAATGGATTAATTCTAAGGTTGAGATCAGAATATCGAAACTGATAAAGGTTTACCAATTGGTGGAAGAACACTGATGTGAAAACTCAGTGAATCTCCAATATTTCTAAAGCACTTGATAATTGAATTGATATCATTAGAACATGAGAATATCATTTATATCAGTTTATTATAGCTTGAGGACCCTAATTCATCAATTATTATTTTCTCATGGTTTTTTGTTCACCCTGACATAAATTCCTTTTAGTTTTTATTCTTTTCTTTGTTTTTTTCATTTTGTTTTGGCTACACACACATAAATTTATTCCTCCATTTAGAATCAGCACCCCACTCACTACAATAATAACAATAAGTAGGGTCTTAAAATTTTTAATTTTCATTAATTAAATGACCACATAATCAATCCTGATCGATAATATTTAAGAATTTTTACCTCATGGAATTCTATTATCTCTTCCTCTCCCTCCTAAATAATATCTATATTATCACATACACATTATTCATGTGATGTTTTCCTGATTATTACAAATTATGGTTAATCACATCCCTTTAAACAATGAAGCTAATGCATGGTTAATTCAGATTTTTATGGTATGAAAAAAGATAATTCATGGATCTCCTACCACATTGAATCCTATCATGCTACAACATCAAAATAAAGGTGAGAGGAAGAGGTTATGCACCCAAACAGGAAGAAAGAGGAGCCTTAGAGAATTTTTATAAGACTTATCAAAATTTTAAAATTGGGTTTTTGGGTCACTAGAGCTCGAGAGAAACTAGGATGAACTAAAATGAAAGAAAGAAACTCATTTTTAGCATTCAAGATATCCCTCCTAGGATATTTAATCATATAACCATAAAAACTCATTTAATTTTCCCAAAAAATTTAAAGATTGGAACTTAATTTGGATCAATTTATATCTTCCAATGATGAGTTATAAATCATTAAATGATTCAAAATAAATTAATTCCTAGATTTTATGCTTTTAAATTGTTTAAAATGTATTTGACATGTTAAAGAAGAATAAATTCTAAAAAATTGGGTAAAAACTAATACATATATGCATATTGGTGGTGGGGGTCTATATATGGGTAACATGTGTTACCCTTATGAGGTGTTATATAAGGGATCACATAAGGGTATCTTAGTCTTACCCTTATGCACGGTAGGTTGTCTGCGTAATGGTATCTTTTTTACCCTTATGCATTTATATTCCAAGTTTCACATAAAAGTAGCTTGATATTACCCTTAAAAAATCATTATAAAAATTTCCATAACTTCACAAAACTTTTAGAATATTTATATTACCACTATATGATCTTTAGAAACACCTTACCACCCTTACGTAGTTACGTAAATCCATGTTACCCTTATATAACCTAGAGAAACATATACTTATCCTTATATAAGGAGTGAAAATTTCCCTATAACATTATACAATAAATTATAAGGATATAATACCATTATAAATGATTAATAAACTCACCCTTACCATCACAAAACTTATAAAAAACTATATGTACCCTTACAAACCCCTTTAAAAACAGGTTTTACCTATAAAAAAATATGGTCATGCGTAAGAGTAAGATTATCCTTAAAAATGTTACAATTTCACATATACAAACTTGTAAATAATAAGGATAAGGATTTATTATCACTTTAAAAAATATAAAAATAAAAATAAAAACTTTAAAATATTAAAAATTAATTTCCAAATAATCTTTTAACACATTGAAATTACTCGCATAATTTGAAAAACCAATATATATACTCTTTAATAATTTACAAAATAATTTTAAAAAAACTTATAAATTTATGAAATTCCTCATGAACCATAAGAAATTATAGAAAAAAATATGATCTTTAGAAAATATGAACCCTTACAGTGGAATTATATGACATGCTTCACAAATCTACATTGCATGTATCTTCATTTTCAACAAGCAACAAATTCTAGAATAAAAATAAATGGCATGTTACTTGAATTACATGGTGTGTTGGCTTAAGTATGTGACATGGGAATGTACTCCGGAATAAAATATATTTTATACTCAATAAAATACCTGAATTAATATTCACATATCATGTAAGGACCCAACATTAAACATTACATAATATTGAATTATGTCAATAATTCACATTTAGGATCTTTTTAGGTTTAGAGTTTTAGAGAATTAGGCCATAAATATTACATATCTACTTGAATATTACAAAGTAGATAGTTCTACTATAACCGATTTTTTTACAACAATAAAACTCCTTAAATAAAACAAGAGTTCTTTTTTTGATATAAAACTTCTTGAATACTTCCTTTATATTACCCTTCCTTATAACCTCTGAAAAAATTTAAAAAACATGGGTTGAGCATAAAAATATCAGTAAGGGTTATAAAATAAGGAAAGTAAACATTAACCCGTTAAAAAAAAATCAATGAATCCATAATTTTAAATCATAACATACCTTCTGAAATCATAATATTTATGAATAACACATAGTAATCATAAATCATAAATGTAACTTGAGACATCCCTATCATACATACATTTTAGCTATCACAACTATATAGGGAGTCACATTTGGAATACCCATCATAGTATATTCCCTAAATCTATTATGAGAAACATTCATGTTTATCACCGTCATGTTATCCAATGAATTGGAGGCCTATCTTGGGCTCACCAGCCTTAGGTTTATCACAGAACCACCCATATACATAAACAATGCCCAAGATCCATAACACATTAATAACACTTAAAACAAGAATAAAGGAAATATAACATTTCCACATTGCAATCACAACACACCATTTCAAGATATAGACATAGTCAATACTTTATCAAACCATTTTCAAAACCATTTAAAACATTTAATAATGATATTTTTGAATCAAAGTGTTCCATACCACATTGAATATTTTAAATGAATAATAATTTGAAAACATTAATGTCCATATAAACAAATCCTTATATGCATTTTTAAAAGATGGACATTAATTATAATTATTTAGAAGAATAAATCTTTAAAACATTTAAAATGATATATTAGTTAAAGAGGTTTTCACAAAATGGGTGAGTCTTGAATAAAAATAATTGAGGAATAACATTGAATAATAACATTATAATATCATTAGAATAAATAAATTCATGATTTAATATGTCAAAGGGCGTTATATACACCATATTAGAGTGAATTGGTGCATAATGACAATGAAGTATCAATGGAATGTAAATTGAGACGAAATCCATTATAAAAAACATATCCATCGATTAAGGATAAATAAATTGGATAATAATATGTGACAAATATAAATATACTCAATATTATTATATATTCAGAATAAATCAATCATAGGGCATTCACAGAAGTTCTTTTTTAAGACAAAACCAATGACATGGATGTTTAACTCAATGAATGGAAATTGGGTTAAAATTACTCTAATCAAGTTCTTATCGATGACTTGAATATATAAATGGAGTGATTATGTGTATAAAAATTATATCCACACAAAGTGTAGTGTAAATTAAAACATAAATAACAAACAGTGATTCCACACATAATCATAGCATGACATAATTATGAATTAGAAGATTAACCCAAGGAATGAAATTTGGGTTAAAAAGTTCCCGTACCGATTTGGTAACATACGAAACATACACCACATGAAATAAAGATCATTAAATGAATATGTAAATAACCATAAATGAAAGTATATTACCCCAAGATTACAAATCATCTTCAGTACTCACACCACTCAAATTAAATAGTGACAAATATAGCATGAATCTCACTGGAATAAAAGTGATATAAGAAATCACTTACCACATTGTAATCAATAGATTCATATGACCAAAAGTTAATAACCACCAATGAATCACAGAATACCATGAATATAAATATAATCATGATAATATACATCAAATTTCAGAACAAAATACAGCACATTCAACAAATAAGTGGTGAACAATAGAAATCTCACAGAATTAAAAGTGAGATAAGAAACCCCCTTACCTCGTGTCCGACATGACTTGTCCGTTCCTTGTTTTTCCTGAATAATATACTAAAGTTAATTTATAATTTCTTAAGAACATTTTTAATGTTTATTATTCTTTT
This sequence comes from Viscum album, assembly GCA_963277665.1. NCBI lineage: Eukaryota > Viridiplantae > Streptophyta > Magnoliopsida > Santalales > Viscaceae > Viscum > Viscum album. The sequence continues at coordinate 591,647,425 of OY728159.1, read as the reverse complement.
TATTTTACTTATTACCATGTTATAATCATTATGCAATCATTTATGTTAATAATGGTCGTTTGGTCGATATTTGGTACATGGGTCAAAAATAGACTTCTTATAATTACAAGATGTCATTATGGTCAATAGTACATTATATGTAGAATGATATTAATGATTTTGATATCATATATATCATATATATCTAGTATATATATGTATTTATATTATTAAATAACATTTAGAGGCAAGAAATGAAATGCACCGTTTATAGAGATTGTAAGTGATATGTACGCATGAATGCTACTTTCATTTCTATTTCATATATTAATGGAATTAAAACATAATGATACATAGTTATATTATAATACAGTATTATATAATATATAATATCATTAAATCCTTCCTTTAGACATCCCACATATGTAATTAACGAGTCATATCACTTTGAGGGGGCGGTAGTCCGCACTTTCACAAATGAAATTATCATGTTTATCCATAATGGAAATCATAAAGGTTTGCTATAAAAGGAAAATAAAGAAGAATTAAGAAAAAATAAACATAATTTATATCATATAAAAATTCAGTTCCATCATAATGGACACCATGAGAGGTTTTATGAAATATTTTAACAATCATTGTTTCGTGAGGCAGTAGTTCCCCATCCACAGAAACAGTATGTTCTTTACCCATTAAATGGAGGTGTGTGTATTTGTAGTTTGAATACATTTAATATAAAAATCCTCATATATTTTAGATACTGGTTTTGTTTTAAAATAAAATAATAAAAAGATTTTAGGGGTTGGAGAAGTATAATAAAATAAATGAATTTAAGAGAAATTGTTACCTTTAATTCAGGTAACTCCCTTTGGTTTGAACCAAAAAGAATTCTTGAAGTGACTTCTGCCTAAAGTAAGGCTTCTAGAAGTAAAATAGGGATATTTAGAGATTATTTGGTCAGGTTTTGGACTATACAAGGGCCTGATAGGTTTGAGGAATGAGTTAGAGGTGAGGGATTTTTATATGGGTGAGGAGGGGTTCTTTAGGAAAGTGTGAAAATATTATTTTATTATATAATTATTTTCAGTTCATAAAGGTCAAAAAACTAATTATTGTTAGAGATAACATGACTCATGGTAGAAATAAATTTTCCCAATATAAATTGGATAGGTTTTTGTTGTTATTTTAATATTTATTATCTTATTTATTTAAATCATTTATTAATGAGGTAAATACTGTATCATTTGAGTGTTATATTTAACTTTCTTTATTTAATGTCTAAAAATTATAAAAAAATAAAATGAAGTAAGAAATAATTTTATATTTCCAATTAATATTTATAGTCTGAAAGATAACTTATATAACCCTATGTAAAAATTAATTTACTAAATGATATTTTTTTATGTCATTTTTGTCTTTAGTTAAAATTAATTAATCTAAAGTGTCATTATCACTATTATGTGGCTCCATGGGGTCCCCAAACCTACCCAAGGATGACCATGGTCGGCCATGACTCATTAAATAAGTTTATGACAAGTGTTAAGGCAATTTTGTATTATTATAATATTCTTTTTTACATTGAATTACCCTATTTACCTTTAACCGCGGTAAATAAAAGCCAGAAGTTACAATTCACCAAAAATTATTTTAATCTTATTAAACCAAATTTTTCTTACTAATAACAAAAATTTATGTCATATTTTAGAAATTTAATTCACTTATGCAGTAAAATTTCATTTAAATGAAAAATTCAATTTTTAACTACTACTTAGTGGTTTCATTATTCATCAAAAAATGATGTTTTATAGAAAAATAGCAAAAATAAATCCTAAGATATATTTGTTATTCCAAATTAAAAAATTATTTCTATTTTAAAAAAATAAATACATAGAAGTTTCATTAATTAATTTAAAAATAATTCCCTTTGTCAAAACAAATAGCATGTTTTCAAGAAACAATGTATATCAAAATATTGAAACTTGTTTATGTCCAATTTCATAGTGAAATTAATTCCCATGACCACCATTGGATTAACTGGTAAAAATATAATCTAATTACACTTTAAAACCAATTAAAAAGATAATATAATCATATAAATAAATTATATTAAAAAGAAGATTTGAATTAACATAAATTATTTTCACTATTCATTAAAAAATGACTTTTATTAGAAAAATACCAAAAAATTACCCAAAGTAATTTTTGGTGTCTAGATTCTAAAGAAAACTTTTATTTGGTCAAATAGAATGTATAAAATCAACCAAAACTATATTTAAGGAGGGTTCACCAACAAAAGGTGGTAAATTGACCTTTTAGTGAATATTAGAGTTTTTATGCTTAAAATCGAATTCTTTTCTTATTTTAAGACACTATAATTTATTGGATAAATGTAAAAACCTTTAAAAACATGTATAATCATATTTTAGTTAGTTATGTTCATTCCCACCAATAAACTGGCTAGACATTAACTACCATTTAAAAGAATAATATTATATTATTAGTGAGCAACGTAAGATCTCAAAGAAACCAATTGTTGCGTATTTGGTACGCCTTAGAACATAGCGTCCCATTTAAAGTAAAATTAATATGAAATTTAAAAATATTAATAAATATGAAAAATTTCATGTTCTTTATTTACCTGGGATGTTACATCCTTCCCCACTTTTGGGAATTGCATCCTCATAATATTAAAACAGGGATTGGAAACTCCATTAAAAGTCCCATATCAGAAAAGAGTCAGTAAAACTATCACTTTAAAAGAAAGAAAGAGAAGTAAAAAGGTCACCCGAGATAACCCGTAATAGAATCCCATGTAAAAAAACATGGATATGGAAGAGAAAAAAAATCAGCATGTTCTGATGGAGAGTGATAGAAAACATGATTATGAGAAAGTTAACCACCAGAAAATCACAAACTTATGATGTGTTAAACGGTCTTTGATTACCCAATTGGAAACGTAAACCAACAATGTTGTTGTTTTACATTCGTTTTCATAATTTTGAGGAATTCTTTTACTACATAGAATAAGAACATAAAGAAATATACTTACCTTCAAGTAGAGTTTCATCCTTTAATAAGTTTCTACCAAAACCTAATCTTTTCTCCAAACAATGAGAATTCAAAAAGACCTTGTCACATCAAAAGCATAATAATCATCTTCTAGAGAATCACATAATCCACAAAAGAAGAACTATATATTTCTATTTTCTTTAGACATCAACTAAAACTAAAATGGTTACTATGAGATCATATAATCCCCCAAAAGGATAATCCTTTATAAAAATAAATACTAATTTTAATCTCCAAATTCAACAAAAATTATCCCAAGATCAAGAAATACCATTCAATACACAATTATGATTAAAATTCTTCAAAATAATCCAAAATATGATTGAAACCCAAAACTCAGAAGGATTTAATCACATATTCTCCCATAGTAAATCATAACATTTAACTCAAAAAACAGAGACTACTCTTAAAGTATCATACTAAATCATAATTAATAAAATCACATGTTCTCTATGATAGGTTAATAATTTCCATAAATAACCCAAATTTCTATATATCCACTATAAAAACAAATATTATTCCAAAAAAAACTTTATCCATTACTCTAGAAATGTAATCCCATAGTATTCCATTTTTCTTAAGCATACAGTGTTCCCAAAAGAGAGAACGTCTTCCAAAATAAATATTATCAATTAACCACCAAATCATTTTCTTATACTAAGGATATCCATTTGATAAAACATAATATCCCAAATCCACTTATTCTTGATCAATAAAATAATTTAACTAAAAAGAATAATTCATACTAACTAGGGTCTTCATATAGTCTAGTGGTAGACAATAAATCCCAATTGCACTTTGGTTGTGGGTTCGATTTCCATAGCTTTGTTCGACGTGACGGGTTGTCCCACATTATGCGTGTTGTCCTTTTTATAAAACTCAAAAAAAACCCAAACATGTTTTAACCTCAATGGTTTCATTATACCTCTCATTTTCATCCCAATTCATTATGATCTCAACATCTTAATTCATGAATTCTTATATATGTATTGTCATTTTTTTTATTTCACCACCATATGATAAAATAAAATGATCCCCAAAATAAATAACATCATACCTTAGTCATGGTGTCCACTTGGTTTCATCATCATCTTGTACACGTAGGTAGAAGGTCCATGCATTGCAAAAATTATTTAGAGATCCTTCAAAATAATTTGCTTCCTTCATCCAAATACACCTTGTACAACATGGGTCATATGGGTGTTCACAAAAATATAGTTTGGGAAAATAATCATGTATGGAATATAATTTCAAAACATCTGATAAAACACAATTTCTATAAAACAGTCAGACCAAATTTGATCTAAAACTTTCAATTAATGGTCCTTTTAAAATACCATAGGTATGTTCTGAGAGAATATATTGTAAAATATATATAAATAGGTTGCGCAATGGTCTCTTTCTTTAGTAACTTTTTCAAAATCATTATATGCTTAAAAATCTTGTGATAAAGTAAAATATTTGAAAATTCCTTGATAATATTTATCTTTCTTGAAAATATGAGAATATTATGAAAATAGGATTTGTTTAAATACAACCCATGATCCATGATGACAACAAGGTATAGTGGAGGTGTTTGATATCTCAAATAACTGTTTGCAAGTGATTTGTATGCAAGAAAATGTTTCATAATCATATGAACATGACTTTGCAATAATTATTACAATAAAGTCATCAGGAAGAGATAGAAATGTCATTTGAGATCCTCCTCTTACCATTTTTAACTAACATTCCCTGATCTGAAAAAGTTATAAAATAAGGATTCAACTAAAATAATAGACATACAGACTAACCAGGTGTCTAACGAAAACTCTTAATCCCTAAAGTTGTCGAAACCGACCTCTGATACCAACTATAAGGACCCTACCTTAAACATTACACAATTTTGAATTATATTAAGAATTCACATTGTGGATATTTTAAGGTTTATATTTTTAGATAATTAGGCCATAACTATTACATATCAACTTGAATATTACAAAGTAGACAATTATACTATATGAAATGTTTCACTACAATAAAACTCCTTAAATAAAACAAGAGTTATTTTCTTGATATAAATCTTCTTGAATACTTATTTTCTCTTAACCATACTTATAACCTATAAAAAACATTTAAAAAACATGGGATGAGCATAAAAATCTCAGTAAGGGTTATAAAATAAATAAAAGAAACATTAACCCATTAACAAATACAAATCAATGAAACCATAATTTTCAATCATAACATACCTTCTGAAATCATAATATTTATGAATAACACATAGTAATATTAAATCATAAATGTAACTTGAGGCATCCATATCATACTTACATTGTAGATATCACAGTTATAGAGGGAGTCACATTTGGAATTCCCATCACAATATATTCCCTAAATCTCTTTGTAGAAACATTCATGTTTACCTCTGTCATGTTAACCAATTCATTGGACAGATATCTCGGGCTCACCCGCCCTAGGTTTATTATAGAAACCCAAATATATTTAAACAATTACCAAGAACCATAACACATTAATAAAAATTAAAACAATAATACGGAAAATATAACATTTCCACATTGAAATCACAACATATCATTTCAAGATATAGACACAATCAATGCTTTATCAAACCGTTTTCAAAACCATTTAAAACATTTAATAAAGAGATTTCTAAATCAAAGTGTCCCATAACACATTAATGATTTTAAATGAATTATAATTTAAAAACATTAATTTACATATAAATAAATCCTTAAAACCATTTTTAAAACCTGGACATTCACGATAATGATTTATAAGAATAAATCTTTAAAACATATAAAATGTTATTTTAGTTAAAGAGTTTTGAACAAAATGAGTGAATCTTGAATAAAAATAACTGAGGAATGAAATTGAATCAGAACTTTATAATATCATGAAAATAAATAGATTCATGATGTAATATGTCAAATGGAAGTATATACACCATATAAGAGTGAATTGGTGCATAACGACAATGAAGTCTCAATGGAATGTAAATTGAGACGAAATACCTTATAAAAAATATATCCTTAGATTATGGATAAATAAATTAGATAATAATGTGTGAAAAATATAAATACACTAAATATGATTATATATTCAGTTTAAATAAATCATAGTGCATTCACACATGTTATTTTTATGACAAAACCAATAACATGGATGTTTAACTCACTGAATGGAAATTAAGTTAAAATTACTCTTATAAAGTTCGTATCGATGAATTGAGAATTTATCAATGGAGTTATTATGTGTATCAAAATTATATCCACATAAAGGGGAGTGTAAATTACAACATAAATAACAAACGGTGATTCCACACATAATCATAGCATGACATAATTATGAATTAGAAGATTAACCCAAGGAATGAAATTTGGGTTTAAAAGTTCCCTTACTGATTTGTTAACTTACAAAACATACACCAAATGAAAGAAAGATCATTAAATGAAGATTTATATACCCATAAATGAAATTATATTACACAAAGATTACAAATCATGGGTAGTACGTACACCACTCAAAGGAAATAATGAAAAATATAGCATTAATCTCATGGGAATAAAAGTGAGATAAGAAATCCATTACCACATTGTAATCAATCGAGTCATATTAAAAAAGTTAATAACCACCAATGAATCAAATAATACCATAAATATAAATATTATCATGATAATTTACATCAAATGAAATTACAAAATACACCACATTCAATAAATAAGTTGTGAACATTGGAAATTTCATGGAATTAAAAGTGAGATAAGAAACCCCTTATCTCATGTCTGACTTGACTTGTTTGTTCTTATTCTTCCTGAATAATAAACTAAAGTTAATTTATACTTTCTTAAGAACAATTATAATGTTTATTATTATTTTTATATCACTTATTACAATGTTATAAAAATTATGCAATCATTTAAGTTAATAATGGTCGTTTGGTCGATATTTGGTACTTGAGTCAAAAATGGACTTCTTATAATTTCAAGTTGTCCTTGTGGTCAATAGTTCATTATCTACAGAATTATATTAATGATTTTGATATCATATATATATATATATATATGTATTTATACTATTAAGTATCTTTTAGAGGTAAGAAATGAAATGCACCGTTCATGGATACAGTAAGCCGTACGTACGCATGAACACTACTTTCAATTATATTTAGTATTTTAATAGAATAAAAACATAATGATACATATTTATATTATAATTACAGTATAATATAATATATAATATCATTAACTCATTCCTTTATAAATCCCACACATGTCATTAACGAGTCATATCAGTTTGAGGGGGCGGTAGACCGCACTTCCTCAAATGAAATCATCTTGTTTACCGATAATGGAAATCATAAAGGTGTGATATAAAAGAAAAATTAAGAAGAATAAAGAAAAAATAAACATAATTTATATCATATATAAATACAGTGACATCATAATGGCCACCATGAGAGGTGGTAGGAAATATTTGAACAATCATCGTTTCGTGAGGTAGTAGTTCACCGTCCACAGAAACAGTATGTTCTTTACCCATTAGATAGTGGTGTGTATATGTGTAGTTATAATACATATCATAAAAACATATTAGTATATTTTGGATAATTTTATTGTTATAAAATAAAGTAATAGAAATATTTTAGGGGTGGAATAAGTAAAATAAAAGAAAAGAATTTAAGAGAAACGGTTACCTTTAATTTGGGCGACTCCCTTTGGTTGAATCCAAAAGGGATTCTTGAAGTGACTTATTCCTAAAGTAAGGCTTATATGAGGAAAACAGGGATCTTGAGAGATTATTTGGATAGTTTTTTGATGATCCATGATCTAGAGATGTGTGAGGAATGAGTTAGAAGTGAGAGATTTTTATATGGAGGAGGAGGTGTTCTTTAGAAAATTATGAAAATATGATTTATTTATATAAATATTTTCGGTTTCTAAAGGTCCAAAACTAAATAAAGTTGAAGATAAGATGCCTCATGGTCTAAATAAATTCACCCAATAATAACTGGATAGGTTTTAGATGTTATTTTAATATTTATAATATTACTTATTTAAATCATTTATTAATGAGGTAAATACTGCATCATTTGTGTATCATATTTAATTTTATTTATTTGATGTCTAAATATTATAAAAAAATACCATGATTTAGGAAATATTTTTATATTTACAATTAATATTTATATTAAAAAAGATAACTTATATAAACCTATGTAAAAATTAATTTATTAAAAGATATTTGTTTTTGACATTTTTATCTTTACATAAAATTATTTTGATCTAAAGTTTCATTATCACTCTTATGTGGCTCCATGGGGTCCCCAAATCTACCCAAATATTCTCATGGTCGGTCATGACTCATCTAATATTGTTATAACAAGTGTTAAGGTAATTTTTATTATTATAATATTCCTTTTACCTTAAATTACCCTATTTACCTATAACCTCGGTAAACAAAAGTCAAAAGTTACTATTCATGAAAAATTATTTTCATCTTATTAAACCACGTTTTTATTAATTATAACAACCATTTATTTCATATTTTATAAATTCAATTCATAGAAGTGGTAAAATTTAAATTAAATGAAAATGTCAGTTTTTAACTACTACTTGGTGGTTTCACTATTCATCAAAAATTGAAGTTTTTTAGAAAAATACAAAAAGTTCAGCCTCATATATATTTGATATTAAAATAAAAAAATTATTTCTGTTTTATAAAATTCAAAACATAGAAGTTTCATTAATTAATTTAAAATTAATTCCCTTTGTCAAAACAAATAGCCTATTTTCAAGAAACAATATCTATCAAAAGAATGACACTTGTATTCATCCAATTTCAAAGTGAAATTAATTAAAATGATCCCCATTGGATTAAATGGTGAAAATATAATCTAATTACACTTTAAAAACAATTAAAAAGAAAATATAACCATATAAATAAATTAGATTAAAAAGCAGATTTGAATTAAAATACAGTACTGTTCACTATTCATTAGAAAATAAATTTTATCAGAAAAATACCAAAAAATTACCCAAAGTAAATTTTGGTGTCCCGATTCTAAAGAAAAATTTTATTTGGTCAAATAGAACATATAAAAGTGACAAAAACTATATTTAATGTGGGTTCACCATCAAAAGGCGGTAAATCGACCTTCAAAGAATATTAGAGAATTTATGCTTAAAAGTGAATTATTTTCTTATTTTAAGCCTCTAACTTTTATTGGATAAATGTAAAAACATTTAACAAACATGTATAATTATATTTTAGTTAGTTATGTTCATTCAAACCAATAAAACGACTAGGCATTAACTACCTTTTAAAATAATAATATTATATTTTTAGTGTGCAATGTAAGCTTTCAAAGAAACCCATTGTTGCGTATCTAGTACACCATCGAACATAGCGTCCCCTTTAATGTAAAATTAATATTTAATTCACAAATCTTAATAAATATGAAAAATTTCAGGTTCTTTATTTACCTGGTATGTTACATATCGGGCACATCCAACTCCCCAAAACTTAGTCATTTTCTTACCCTCAAGATAAATCTCAAATCAAATTAAAAATAATCCACACTCTGAAAGGGATGAATTCAAATGACTATACTTATAAATATAATAGTAATATTTGAGGATTTAAGAAATCACACAAATTAATAAATTAAATAGTATTCTAATCATGCCTCATATGCAATTCAATTAAAAACATTCAACCTATTTATTTCAATTTTTTTAACTTTTTTATTAATACACATGTCACTATTGATTTAACTCACTTGGATAATGATTCAATAATCAATTAAGATCATATAATCAGAGTTATTCTAAATATAAAGTATATTTACTCTATCCATAAGCTTATAAGTGATATAAATTTCCACTAAGAAATTAAATCACAAAAATAACGAGTTCTTTTATTAAGGTTATGATAAATTTGGTACTAAGTGTAAATAGGTAATAATGTGAAAATAATCTTAGAGTCTTGAAATGGAGGATAAATTATTTAAAAATAAATCATGAAATTCAATGAAAAACTCAATAAAAATGCATCCCTTTCAATATATCAAAAATGTAAACATAACCATTGTCTTCCAATGACAACATAGGTTTGAAAACCATCTTTTAGTATAATGAAAAATGTAATCCTCCTTTCAATTTTTCAATTTTTCAATTCTTCATTTTTTTGAACTAAAAAAAACAGGAAATGGTTGTTTTTTAACCCTTTATCCCATATGAAAAAGATAAAATATCCCCCACAATAAATTTTATGGTAGCTTAAAAAAATGTACTATGAATCTCCAGACTCCCTCTTTAAAAGTTCATGTGAATAATCATAAAATTAAATCAAAGAAAAAGGGTGGGAAGGATGATAAAGAATTTAATATGTCTTTCTATCATGTAAATTCATTGGTTTTATGGGTTTCATAAGATATGGAATATATGGTGGGTATCAAAGTTAAAATTGGATGAAAATACCAATAAAATTATTTATTCATTTTTTATTTGATTCAAAATATAAATGTTCAAAGAATAAAAAATTTCATGTTCTAATAGTTATGAAAATCTTAAGAACTTCCCTAGAAAGAGGGTATGTGAAAAAATATATCAAAATTCTTAGAATACCTTTCTGGAATGAGAATAAAAATTGGTTTAATTAGTTAATGACATGGATACAAATAATCAGTTTAAGAAATGAATTTTTTATGAATTAAAATAAAAAATAAAAACTATGCCAAAAATTGTGTTAAAATACTTTTTATAATAAAAAAAGCATGAAACATTAAAAAATTGAACCTAAATATTTATTATTTACTATAATAATTAATCAAATTTTTATTACATTTTAAAATATATCATCTAATTAATGATGTCCCTTTGATTAGTCAAAGGACAAATGAATAGTGTAGTTGAGAGACTCTCCCCCACACTTAATATTTCACTTAGTCTTCCAAGTGAAACACCAAGTAGGATAAGAGGATTTGGAATGACAAACAACCATTATAATGACCATATCCTTTTACACATATCATTACATGATTTTAAGCATAATTAAACATCACATTATAATCCAAGGATTGTAAATTCTAGTGTCTTGGAGATCAGGTACATAATTAAACATCATGATTCCAAAAAAATAAAATAATTGTTTAATCTTCATAAAAAAATCCTAACTTCTCTTGAGCCCTTACATCTACATAGGAAAACATAGGGTAAATACATGAATAAAGGGGTGATATAAAAATCATAGTAAGAAAATAAACATTAAAATAAAGCTTAGAACATGGGTTAAAAGGCATAACGTAATGATACAAAAAAGAATGGAACATGATTAAACATAAGGAATCATAACATGATATCATATAATTACAAATTCATATTAATGTGGTAGTGACATAAAAATATAAATTTAGCATGAGTCATGGCTCATTGCACATAGAGGATCTCGAGTCCAGGATAACCACCAAGACCATCACACATAAGGAATGAGTCAAGGCTCCCAAGAAAGTTGAACATAACATCTCATGGAGCTCAAAATTACCCAATACATTAGAGAACTATCTAGGAGAACACATCATAACATGGTAATGAATATGTGTTCCACATGAATAATCATACATAAGGAATAAAATGTAACCATTAGGGTTACTAATGATAAGAATTATGTATCATAATCTTGTCAAAAGGAATATCATAAGGGATTATAATAATGGTGTCCATGAAAGAAAGGATCTAAATAATACATGGAAATTCATAATAGAAAATAGGCATAGGTCATGATAATTGATTTCAAACTAAAGTGAATACATGTAAAAATGACTTTTATGAAACCTTAGAAATAAAACATTTTAGTTCGGTTTAAAAAACATATTAAAGAGAATTTAAAGAATAAAAGGAAATAATGTTTCATATAATACCAGAAGTAAAGAAAATTTCATAATCAAAAATTTTATTTTAGAAGAAATAATTGTGTCTTAAATTAGATTATGTAGTGCATTTGAAAATGTGTAATAATTTAGGAATTTTGCTTAAATCGGTCATGCTTATCGGGAATAATTTAGTAGGGAACCTTTTAAAAACATGTATATCCCTGAAAAGAAGTTTTAATGGATATTAATAAATTATTTGGAACATATAAAGACAATTTATAATATGTAACTAAAAATGAAAATATAATATAATTTGGGTAAAAAAAGAGAAATAATAACCCAAAGGAATTATGGAGGTTCAGGTAGAATCCCTTACCTTAAGTCCAAAGGTGTTCTTTATATTATATTAATGTACTAAATAATAAAAATATAATAATCAATTAACAATTATATAACCCTTTTTTCATTTATTTTATTTATTATAACTTTATTAAGTTCATTTATGTCTTTTTTAATGGGTTAAGAGATTCAATTTCATCGTTTAGGAGCATTGGTTTCCTTGGTTTTCATGATTGGTTTACTTGTATACTTGCACTAAAGTCTATGTAGAGTAGGGGGAATTGTCTATAATTGAACTTATATGTTATTAATGATACTATAGAGATTAAATTGGTCTTATATATCATTTGGTTTTAGGGAATTAGGATAAATCATTACATAAATAGTAAATGATAATCATTTAGGTTTATTTTGATGGTTTTCGATCATAAGAGACTCATTTAGATTTTTAAATTAATATCATATGTAAAAAATGGTTAAAGATCATTAAATAAGATATAATACAAATATTATAATCTTTATACCCATTAAAAATTATTTCATGACCATCCTTGATGATGGTAATGTAAATTGAAAACTTCATCATCCTTGAATGTGATAAATTAACACATCACAGACGATGTTTTCTTTTTTAGTATAAAAGGGGGAAAGAGAGATGATGACAAATTATTATATTACAATTAAAAAATTCCCATGTATGTAAGGTACTATATTATTCATACCATTTGGATGAGGTGAGGTGAAGAGAGATAAAGAAAAAAAGAAACTTGAAAAGAAATTTAATGAAAAAGAAGTGGTTTTTACCTCTTGATTCTTTCTTCTTGAGAACCTCATTAAGGTATTGGGTTTAGTAATTTGTTAAGACCAAAAACTCTTAGATTTGGGGGAGGGTATTGGGAAGATATTTGAGTAGAATTTGGACAAGGATCAAGGCCTGAGAGGTGTGAGGAGAAGAGGTGGCATGGGGTGATATTTATAGTGGAGGAGAGGGGTGTTTTCTTATTATTTATTTCATTAGTTTATTATTTTTCTCAATAAAAGAAATAGTGTTGATTATTGATAAAACAATACAATAATTAGATCGTATTATTTCATACCCATGGTTCTTATATCATCCATGAATCAAGTAATATTGCATTTAACTTATAATGTATATATACTCTAAATTACCATATTTTAATATTCAAAAAAATTCCAAGTATTTTAGAAAAATATCAAAAATTCCTTGTAAATTTTTTTCTATATATATATTTTAAAAATTAACCCCATTTAATGAAAATAAATCTATAAATATGAAATTTTTAATTTTTTTATAGAAATCATAATTTATATGAAATATACAGATTTTAAAATTATAATTGATTTTATATCAATTAGAAAAATTCACCAAGTTTTCATAAAATTATATTATAATCATAAGACATAAAAATACTAATTTATGAATACATTTAATGAAAATTAATTTTATTTTAAATTATTAAATTTGTCATAAAATTGTAATTAAATATTTATGACTTACAAAAATACCAACACTTAATTAATAATTTTTAAAATATTTATTTACTGATAATTTGATATATATATATATATATATCATATTTTGTATTATAAGATGGATAAAGTTTATTTATACTTAATTGGTGAGGTAACTATTTAATTGTTTGGTATATTATTCATAAGGGCCATGTTACTATTCCGATGTTCAAGTTACTATTCCTTTGGTATATGTTCCTTAACATTTAGAAATGACTTTTATTTCATCAATTATTCATTTATAAGGTTTATATTATGTTCTTAATGTGATTTTTTGTTATTATAATATTTGAAATAATTATTAGAAGAGAATTCCCATTGATAGAATTCAGGGTTGTTACAATCATACTAGACCAAGGGTATAATGAAAGAAGTAGGTTAAAGATATATATATATACAAATATATATACATATATATATATAATTCTCATGGTAGTAAGATATAAATAGTGAAGAAGTCAAAAGAAGAATTCCCTGAACAGTCCAGAGTACCTGTGACTATGGATGCAATGTAAAAAGTAGTTCAAATACACAAAAAGCATTACATTGAAAAACAAAAACATATAGATATATGTATTTGAATAATGTGTGTGGTATAAAAAGTAACTCAGTGGCCTCATGTATAGTTACCCAATACTTTTACACATATTATTATATGATTTTGTGCATAATTATCCATTAATGACAAACTAATTATCATAATTTCTAGTGTCTTTGGAATATTAGGTACATAATTAGAAAACATGAAACTCATAAAAAAATTATTAATATTCCATAATGTTCCCCTTAACTTCCTCTGAGCTCTTACATATGCATAGGATGACCTAAGGAATGCATAGATAAATGGATTTACTAAAAATCCCAGTATGGTAATAAACATGGGAATGAATATATCACATGAGTTAGGAAGACATAACTTGATAATATAAAAGGAATGGGTCTTGAGTAAACATATGGAAGCATAACATATAGAACATCGAATTATAATATCGTAGAAATATTTGATTGTGGTAGCAACATACAACATGACATAAACATGAGTCATGGTTTACTACCAAGACTTTATCACATGGTGGATAAAATCCCATAATGGAGTTGGTTTACTCCATAATCCCATACCTGACGTCCCATGAGACTAAAAATTACCCAATAAAAAAGATAAATATCTAGGGAAAACCATCATAACATGTTCATGAATATCTTTTCCACATAAATAATGAAATTTAAGGAATAAACATAAGGGTTACCCATGGAATGAAATGGGTATCATAATCATTTCATAAGGCACAACCAATGGGTGTATGATAATGGCATTTATGAAATAATGGATTTAAATCATACATAGACATTCATAAGATATAATAGTCATTTATTAATGATAAATTACTTCCAAATAAAGTAAAAGCATGTAAAAAGAGTGTCTAAGAAACTTTAGAAATGAGACACTTTAGTGCGGTTAAAGGGAAAATATTAAAGTCATTAAAGGGGATAAAGGAATGATTAATTTCATAAACCCAAAAATTATCTGTGATGGATTTTCATGGTAAAATTTGTGATTTTATAAAAATATTTTCTTCATTAAAATAGTTTATGGACTCTACATCAAAATGGGTAAGATACAAAGATTTTCCCTTTCACCGGGTTTGCTTATCGTGATGAATTGAGATGTGAACCTTATAAAACATATAATTACCCATAAAGTAAAGATGAATTTAGATATATAAACACGTTTGGAACAAGTTTATATAATGTAGGATATGTTTATAAAAATAAATAAGAAATGTGTTGGGGTAAAGAGAGAGAAATTGCAACCCAAAGGAAAAAAATGATGGTTCAGAGAGATCCCATACTTTACATCCAAAAGTATTATGGAATTGTACTTAATATCCTAGATAATAAAATTATATTAATTAATTACATAAAATAAAACATGTTCTAAATGTATTTTATTTATTATAATTCAACTAATTTCATATATGATCATTTTGATGACTTATAAATATCAATTTCATTGTCCAGGGAGTGTTCATTTCACAACATCGTGAATGGTAAAATTGTATAATTATGGAAGTTCATGTATAATGGGATTAAATCACCATAAGTGTGATGAATTTGTATTCATGAAATTACATAATTTAATTGGTGACTTATATAATTTTATTTTTTCACATGGAGATTTTTAATTTTATAAAACATTAATGGAAAATGTTAAGTTTATTTTCGTGGGGTTTCAATCATGACAAACAATTTTTGTATTGTTATTTAATATTATGTCTATATATTAGCTCTAGTATATGAAAGAAGTTATAATAGACATATTAAAATTTGATTTAACCATAATAATATTTTTATGACCATCTATGAAGGGAGTAATGGAATAATAAAACTCATTATCCATGGAGACGGTAAACCGCCATAATTCGGGAAATGATTAAATTTATTTGAATAAAAGGAGATGACAAAGGTGGATGACCGTTCCCATCGCGAGGTGCGTAAAATTGAATGTATTTATTTTTTCCCTTTTGACCTGACCAACAAGGTAGTTTGTGGCATTTTTGGTCAATCCCATAAGAAAATGGAGTAACCAATGCTCATCACGAGTCAGACGAGTATCAGTCGATTATCCAGAAAAATTGAATGAAGGGAATGATAATAAATAGTGAAACTATTTGTGAAAATAAATTTAAAATAGAATAAATTATAGAAAAATCAGAAGAAAAATGTATCAGGGTTTCAATTAAATTAGAGTTTATTACAATGGTCATATCCTAGTATTAAAATTATAAAATATTTTTTTCCACAGGGGTTCAATTAATATGTTTTTTATTGTTCCGATAAGAAACAATTATATAAACAAAAAGTTAAATCCTTGGGTTGGTAGTTAACTGCTTAAGATACCTTCAATTTTATTACCCCTAATGGTAGAAGTAATGGGTTCACCTAATGGTCAAGTATTTCCCCACTGTAAATATTTTAGTTTTCGCTGCAGGTGTTGTTCTTGGTATGACAGAACACCAAAAATCACTATAGAATTTATTAATTAGAGGAATTATAACAAATAATTTGAAATAAAATAAACACATTATAATTTATATTACAAATAAAACATAACCATATTAAAACCACAACATAAGAACATTACCCTCTTATGACTGTGGTCACTATGTGAAGATTGAGAATAAGTTCAATACCAACCCTGGATATGGGAGGAATAAGGGGGAAAAGAGAGAATTACACAAAATTGAAATTGAAAATATAAAAATAAAACACAATTTGTATTTGAGGTAGATCAAATGGAATAGTGAAAAAACCTCCCCCTATAGTATCCAAGAATGAACCAAGCGGGATGCCCCTCTTTTTATAGGTTATCACACAACATATTGTGTACCCATAAGTATACACCGTGTACATGGATCATCTAATTTGTTCCCAATTTCTCCACTAGTAGGTGATCCACCATACCTCCCAATGACTTTTGACATGTAAGTGGTCAGTTGGTGGGGTATATAGTATATTGTGCTACCCCACATTGCATGTAGGGTCAACTTTAGCCACCGACTACTTCTAGAAGCACTACTAAAAAACAGGCCTTTAACAACACTAAAAAAAGGGAATTATCGTCACTATATAAGCACTGGTGATTTAAGCAATGTTAAAGGGTTAACTTTAATAGCGCTCATAAAAATTTCCAAAAAAGTCCCCACTGATAAATGGTATAATTTGTTTTCATTCCCACCCCCCTTTATCAGCCCCTCTCTTTACTAACACTTCCCCCCATTTATCAGTGCTTCCCCCACCACATTATCAGTTCTTTATCATGTGGCCCTACCTCTAGAAATATTCGATCTGGGACCTCCATCTTATACACCAGTGCCTTTTCAATTCCCCAAAACTATTTTATTTTACATTTTATGATATATCTATATATTTATATATTTTTTGTTATATTTTTGACCCATATATTTATATATATGTTTATATATATAAAAATATATACCCATGTGTTTATATATATATATATATATATTAAATACATATTTTTTTATATATTTTTTCTAAAATGAATATTATCTAAAAAACCCTTAAGGCACATAAAATGTTAAGAAACTCTAAAAAATATAAAAGTCCTAAAAACCCTAAAGCTACCCTATCTTCTAATATGGGATTCCGTTTTAGCTACCAATGTAGTGAAATAAAATATCATGAAATTAGATTCGATATGATATGTTTTACAGGCCAAATGGACACCTGGATCAGAAGTTATAGCCGTTTGAATTTTAAAAAACCGAGGATGGAGAATAAAAACTGTGTTTTGGAGGCCTTTATGGTGGTGAATGTTTTTACCTAATCTATATTATATTTTCATTACCCCTTGATTGAATATTGTATGTTTTGATTACATATGTCTTAGAGCCCAAATAGACACCTGTATTAAAAGTTTTGTCCTTTGAAATTTTAAGTTTTATTTTTGACTTATTTGAAAATGTAGTAACTTTTATTCCTTTTATTTTCATAAAATTTTAATATAAGATAGTTTTATCTCTTTTATTAATATTATATTTAAATGTTTTTAGAACTAAAATTGACTTATAGATATAAAATTATGATCATTTTAGTGTTTTTAGGGTTTTAAGTGGTTTTAAGGGGTTTTCACATTCGGCGACCTTTCTAACAGTCATAAATTCTAATCTGGGTATCGATTTTTCCTCTACCACATATAATATTGAATATTGTGATAATATATATGCCTAATTGAGCCATCATAACCTTCAATCACTTATATTATGGCCAAAAAGGGAGAAAGGGCATCCAAATGACCATAACTTCTGCTACATGTGTCCGTTAATGGAATATTGTTTTGAAATATACCATTAATAAGAACTAGTAAAAAACACTAATAAAGGGGGTAATTATCAGTTCTTCTAAAAAACCACTACTAAAGTCCACCCTTTTATCAGTTATATTTTATAAGTTTTGATATAGACCCCCCCTTATCAGTGTTTTTCTAGAAGCACTAATAAATTCTAATTTTCTCACCACTTTTTAACTAATGTTGTTAGGGGGGATTTATCAGCACTTTTTTAAAAGCATTGATAAGGGGAACACTTTAAAAGTTTTTTAGCTCTATTAAATACACCCTTTAACAACGGAAAAAAGAATCTTTGTTAAATACCCCCTTTAATAATGATGTTTCTAGCACTATGAATGGGGGGGTTAATAACACTTTTAGTTAGGACTGTTAGAAACCTAGCAAAAGATAATCCCAGTTTTGTAGTAGTGAAGGGGCCACATGGCATGTTATCAGGTAGTACATGGAATGTATGATTTGGTTTTCTAGATGGGTGTGTACTAGATCAAGCTGAACCATGTTTGGGAAAGGTTACACGATGTGTTTTTATGAAGTACACATCATGTACATTCTAATTTATATTATGATCACTCCCAATTTGTGACTTTGACTGGAAAACACCTAAAAATAATCAAGGACACAAAAATAAATTATTTTTTCATAAAATAATTTGTATCTAGTGAAAAAGTATATTTATACTCAATAAAAATGTATCAAAAGGTAAAAAAATTGGGCACACCAAACTCCCTCACACTCAGCCATTTACTTTCCCTCAAGAAAAATCTCATCATCTACTTTATAGAATTCAAACTCTAAAAAGTGAATCATTCAACTAATTAAACATATAAATAATATAGACATAGAAGTAGATTTTAAAAGGAAAAAAATATTTTTCAAATTTAAAGATACTCAAATAGTTCCTTGTTTATAATTTAATTAAATAATTTCATCCTCTTTTATTCATATTTTTCAACATTCCATAAATACACATACCACTTGATGATTTACCTCACCAAAAATAACACACTCATCACTCAATATCATTTATACTGAGTTACTCTCAATCTCAATTATATTCATTTTATTTATAGGTAGAAAGTATTCTCATTCTCCACATAGAAATTAAATAAAAAAATCATAAGGTATTTCAATAAGGTTCAATTGATTCTGAGGAAAATGGTGTGTAGGTAATGATGTAAAAAATAATCATAGATTCTTGAAAAAGGAGGATATATTATTAAATAATAAAGAATGATATTCAATAAAAAATAATAATGAAGATGCATATCCAAAAAGATCTCTATGTTTTCACCATCACTATGATATTCCCTTTCTGATATGTGTTTGTAAACCACCAAAAAGTTCAATGAATTAATTTGGTCCCTCTTTTTAGAATTTTTTATAAGGGATCACTTAAGAATACAATGAAATGTTTTTTTTGAACCGTTCAACCCAAGTGAAAAAGATGCACTCTCCACCAAACATAATTTCATGCTCGCTCACCAAAATATAAAATTAATATCCAAACACCCTTTTATAAGATCAAATGAGTAATCATGAAAAATTATCAAATAATTAGGGTATTAAGGATTAATAATCTTGTAATGTTGATTCCTATCTAGAAAGTTTATAGTTATTAAGGTTTTTATTAAGGTCATATGTAGGGTTGGTCTCAAGGTGAAAGGGGCTGGAAATTTTAGCCAAATGCCTCAATCATTTTAAAGTGATTCAAAATCATCATGTTTTGAAGAGAAAAACTCAAAAGTTCTATTAGTTATGCATTTTAACACCCCGAGAACCCATGATACGCTTCTCATTCAATAATGCAATCGCGTGTGTTGTACGCAACCTCGAGCTCTAACACACACCACAACTAATTAAACTAGCCATTTTGAATTGTAATACCTAATTTTTGAAATTTTATAAATTTTATTTATCAAAATGGACTTCATTTTTGGATTAGGAATATCGAAATTAGCCTATGTTGAATTTTTGGTATTTTTCTGAGAACTTCTAATTTTTTATGAATAGTGAAAAATACTTAAAAACAAAATTTTTAATCAAAATAATTTATAGTGATAAATTATACTATTTAGTGGTTTTAAAGTATAATTAGAATATATTTTTACCATTTTATCCAATGGTGGTCATTAGAATTAATTTAACATTGAAATTGGATATAAATAATTGCCAATCTTTTGATATAAATTGTTTCTTAAAAACATGCTATTGTTGTGAAAGCGAGAATTAATTATAAAATTAATTAATGCAACTTATATGTTTGGAATTTTGTAAAATAGAAATCATTTTTGAATTCGGAATATCAATTATAGCTTACAGTGAAATTTTGGCATTGTTCTGAAAAACATCAATTTTTGATGAATAGTGAAACCACTAAGTGGTAGTTAAATAACTGATTTTTCGTTTAAATGAAATATTACCACTTCTGTTATTTGATTTTCAAAAATCCGACATACATGGTTGTCATTAATATTTAAAATTTGGATCAATGAGATTAAAATAATTTTTTGGCGAATAGTAACTTTTATGTTCTTAATCGCGATTAGAGGTAATTAGTGTAGTTTAAGGTAAAAATAATGTTTTAATAATATTATATGAGCTTGACACTTGTCCTAATCCTATTGGATGAGTCATGGCCGACCAAGACAATCCATGGGTAAACTTGGGGACCCTATGGATCCACTTTAGTTGGAAAATGACATAAATACATTTTATTTAATGTTAAAGTAAAAAATGACACAAACATGAAATGTTTTACTAAAACAATTTTTACATGGGGTTATACAAGCCATATTTTTGACTATAAATAGTCATTGGAAAGATAAAAATATTTACTACATCATAGTTTTTTTTATAATTTTTAGACATTAAATAAATTAAATTATTTATGACATCATTATGATGAAGCGATGACCTCATTATGTAACAATTTTAATAAAATGAAAATATAATGTAACATACAAGGATACACCTGTCCAAAGACTATTTTATGAGTATATTTCGAACCCTTATCACCTTAGCCTCGAATTATATAAGTGTGGGACCTTTAAAATCCGAAAAGCATTGTATAATAATGTAAACATTCCTTACTTTCCAAGAGTGCCCCTCCTCTCCACTTATAAAAGGCCCCCACCTCTACCACCTCATTCACACTTTCAAGACATTTGGCTCGGCCAAACTCTGCCCAAAACTCTCCCAACTTCCCCCTATTACTCCTAGAAGCCTCACTTTGGGCAGAACTCTTCCCAAGGAAGCCTTTGGCTTAAATCAAATAGAGTTACCCGATTTTGAGGTAATGTCTTCTCTAATGTTGTTTTGTTTTATTTTTCTTCTCCAACCCCATAAATTCTTTTTATTCATTTCTTTTGTAACATAAAAAGTATCCTCAATATACTAGGATGTTGTTATAAGAAGGATTCGAGCTACACTTACACACACCTACATCTAATGGTTAAAGAACATACGGTTTCTGTGGATGGAGAATTTCTGCCTCACGAAACGATGATTGTTCAACACTCATATAACACCTTTAAAGGTGTCCATTAAGATGTCACTATATTTATATATGATATATAATATGTTTAGGTTTTACTTATGCTTCTGTATTTCTCATTTATGTCATAATTTATGATTTCCATTGTGGGTAAAACGCGATAATTTCATTTTAGGATGTGCGGACTACCGCCCCCTCAAAGTGATTTGAATCGTTAATGCCATATGTGCGATGTATAAAAGATGTATTAAATGGTATAATACACTATATTATACTGCAATTATATTATACATTTATATAATTATGATTTCATTCCATTAAATACTAAATAGAAATGAAAGTAGCGTTCATGCGTACGTACGTCTTACCGTCTCCATAAACGGTGCATTTCATTTCTTACCTCTAAATGTTACATAATATTATAAATGAATGTATATACTGAATATATATGATATATATGACATCTAAATCATGAATATAATTATGGAGATAATGGATATTCTACCACATAAACAACTTTTAATTATAAGAAGTTTATTTTTGACTCAAGTACCAAAGATCGACAAAACGACCACTATTAACTTAAATAATTACATAATGTTCATAGCATGGTAATAAGTGATATAAAAGGAATAATTAACTTGAAAATGGTTCTTAATAAGGTATATATTAACTCTAGTTTATTATTCAGGAGGTTAAAGAATGGTTGAGTCAAGTCAGACACGAGGTAAGGGAATTTCTTAACCCAATTTCCATTCTTTGGGTTAATCTCCTACTTTCAAATTATGTCATGATATTACTATGTCATATCTTGTATTTTTAAATTATTTATGTGTACTTATATTGAATAATGATAATAGATCTATTTTATTTAAAAATGATCATTGTAAGGGTTTACTTCACAACCTCTTCATTATCCAAAGTTGTTTATACATAATTATCTACTGGGACCTCGTTATCATCCACATCCATGTTTCTTAAAAATGTCTTTCAAAACATTTTTACTATTAAATGGAAAATGGGTTAAAGTCATTTATACCCTTATACGTTTTTGAAAGGAATCTTATCGTCATTTTCCAAACAATGCACTTTTTGACCTTTTTGACAAATTTAAGGTAAGAATGTTTTTTTAAACTTATACGGCGGGTGCGGCTATTTTCCGCCATTATAACTTCGTCGAAGCTTCCCATACAAGCTTATAAGAATATTTTCAAAGTAAATGTATTATTTTATAATTATGGGACTTTTAAATGATTTCAAAAAAGAGATATATTTCTCTCAAACAGCTTTGATTTCATCCATGTCAACATCCTTTGATGGGTTTTACATTTAATTGAAATTGATTTATGATACAAAACTTCCATTGAACATTTTGTGAAATATTTGACTGTGGATGTGTTATTTTTATACCATCCATAGTTTATGGAGAAATTGTTGACATTTCGTATGCTAGTTTTAATACGAATATTTATGTTATGTTTAAACCTATTCATATGAGGAATGTATTGGACTTAATAAGTGACGGGTGGAGCCCGCTATAGCTCCTAGATGCATCGGTAGGTCTCATGAGACAACTAGACGTGGAATTGGCTGAGGCCCTTTCCCAATTTGATTTATGGTTTTGGCCGAGGCCTTTATCATTTTAGACTTCTTGGCCGAGGCCTTGACAAAATGTTTCAGAATGTCTGGCATTATACATTCCCTCATTATAAAAGTGGTTATTGATATTGCATGTGATTATTCGACCAGTAGACTATCCATGTGAATAAGTAAATGGCATTATATCATTTTACTTTTGCCATATTATGTTGAAGTTCATGTTTAAAAGGCTTTTGTTTTAGTTATACATTGCCTTAAATGTTAATGTTTATTTTCGAAAGCATCTGCAATATTGTTATCCTTACTGAGCATCTGAGCTCACCCCTTTCAATGTTTTAATATTTTCCAGGATGTGAAGAAGTATTTTATGAATGACCTGCAGGGTTAGTCAGAGGAGGATATGAGTGTGGACTATGAAGACTTTGTTATTTGTTTTTCACTTTATGATGTAATGTAAGACTTATGAATGTATCTAGTGTTTCCAAGGCTACTAAACTAATCGGTATTTCGAGACTTGATCTTTTGTGATCATGACAATGTTACGAAGTAATGCACCGACTCTGGGTAGCTGGGGTCGGGGCGTTGCAGTTGGTATCAGAGGCAGTTTAGTACTAACCTTGGAAGCTAGATTTAGATAAACTCTGATTAGGGCACATAGCCCAAAGATAGACTTTGAGGAATAGTATAGAAGAACTTCCTAGAATTTTGTTATTGTAGAGATTTTGTGAGTTTTCTGAGAAATACATCCCTGTCTAGATACGAGCAGGTAGAGGCGGCTCTGGCACAGATGTACCTAGGGGTAAAACCTGAAAACACCGCTTTGAGCTAGACTCGAATGGGAACTGGTGCACGACAACGGGCCTTACTGCACTCTTGGTTACGACACTCCCGGGGGATATGCTTAGGATAATTCCAATTTTCTTTACAAACCACTATGAATGGTTATGAGTATATACTTCCTCAAATAAAACCTTTTTATGATTATGGATTATATCCATAAATAGTTCAATTTATGTTAAGTATTTTACAAGTATGGAATTATGTATTTTGATTCATAAACTAATCTAGTTTATGCCATTGTTTAGAAATGGCGCCTAGTGGAAGGAATGGAAACCGTATCAATGCACGCACTCCGTGTAAGGATTGCCCTCCTGCTCAAGATAATTATTGTGGATCTGGAGATACAAATGGTGCTGATCAACTTATTACCATACTGGGACAACTCACTCAAGTTATGAATAATAACCTTACTCGTATGGATCACCCTGATCCACAACGTGGAGGATCAATGTTAGACCGCTTCATGAGGCAACAACCACCAACATTTAATGGGGGTACAAATCCGTTAGTAGCTGAGCAATGGATAAACTCCTTAGAAAAAATATTCCATGCCTTGGGGAGTAGCGAAAGGGAGAAGGTTTTCATGGCAGTTTATCGCCTCACTGGAGATGCCGATCAGTGGTGGTCGCTGATTCAAAACACAAAGGAAGATGATGACGTATCGAATATGGAATGGAGGGAGTTCAAAGAGCTTTTCTTAGAAAAATACTTTCCTCATGACCATCGAGCAGATATGGAAAGGCAATTTCTGAGTCTGAGGCAGAAGGAGGATGAGAATGTCTCAAAGTATGAGGCTAACTTTACAAGGTTAGCGAGGCATGCTGCCGATTATATACGTAACCCAAGGAGTAAGATTGATCGTTTCTTTGATGGGTTAAAACCATTTCTCCATCGAGCTTTAGTATCACAATCCTTCTCATCATACGAAGATATTGTCTCGTGTGCTATCAAGACAGAAAAGGAATTCTCTAAGTCTTATGACAACAAAGTAAAGCAAGAGAAGAAGAGAACGGTGGAACAAGAGATAGATAAAGGGAAAATGGGAAAAAAGGATTTTCCATTATGTGATAATTGTGGGAAGAATCACCTGGGTACTTGCCTAAAAGGAATGGGAGTTTGTTATAAATGTGGAGAAAAAGGTCACCGGGCTCGTGATTGCAAGGGAAAGAAAGAGGTTATCAAAGTTTAATGCTACAATTGTAGAGAAATGGGTTATTATGCAAATGAATGTCATAAGCGTCAGGGAAACTTACCTCAGAAAAGGCCAAGGGATCAAGGACAATCTTATGCTATTACTACAGTTGAAGCAGAATGACTAATGTATTGGTGCTTTTGGACTCATGGATTATATTCTGGTTATTAGAATAATGTGATATATATATAAGTATTGTACTGCAGTACTTGTTGATTTCAGTAAGGTTTTACTATGATGAAGGTAATTATATTTTTAGTATGTGACAATAAGCGAAACTTTACTTTGTTTGGGGAATCTGAGAAATTGATTTTGGAATTAAGAGACCTTTTAGAGAAAGTCTGGACAGAGGTATTTTGGATAACTATAAAGGTTGGAGTGGATTAAGTTGATCTTTGGATAGTATTGTTTAAGGTTAAAAAATTTATGAAGTTTATTTTTGAATATTATAATACTATATTTTTAGGAAAAGGACAACCTGCAAGGTGGGGCATAAACCATCGCGTCGGACAAAGCTGCAGGAATCGAACCCACAACCATAGTGCGACAGGCCTTTATTTCCTACCACTAGCCTACAGGAAGTCCCTGGTTGTTACAAAATAATTTTACTAATCTAAATGGTATGTGTTAACATTTGGAACCTTATACAATTAGAATAAGTATAATATTTTTGAGTTCTATTATCTTTTTGAGTGAAAGATGAGTTGAAAGTTGAAACTCATATTGTCAAGCATAAATATATATATACCTATCTCTTATTCAATGAATAAATTAATTCATAAACTTTAGTAAAGGGATATTAAAACAAAAAAATGTGTTTTCCTAATACCTTATGTCTTGTTGAACAGATGATATTTTAAATCAACATAGATTGAAGGCTTTGAGGCCCTCAATTTTACAGTTGATTGTGATTGATGACCTCAGTCACTCCCTACAAATATTTACGTTTTTCCTCTAATTATATGTCTCTAATTGCCACCAATGTTCTCCTAGTCGAGATCATAATTGGGTGGTGACTCTTTCATTTCCCTTTCCCTCTTATTAAGGCTAAATTTTATTAATCTTATTTTCGATGTGGGTTTTCGACAAAGGTATTTTCTATTTTCAACCTTTTATTTTCAAAGAAAAAAATTTCAAATTGCGAGGACACAATTTATTGAAGGAGGGGAGAATTTAACACCCCGAGCTTCCACGATACGCTTCTCATTCAATAATGCAATAGCATGTGTTGTACGCAACCTCGAGCTCTAACACACACCACAACTAATTAAACTAGCCGTTGTGAATAGTAATACCTACTTTTTGAAATTTTATAAATTTTATTTATCAAAATGGACTTCATTTTTGGATTAGGAATATCGAAATTATCCTATGTTGAATTTTTGGTATTTTTCTGAGAACTTCTAATTTTTTATGAATAGTGAAAAATACTTAAAAAAACTTTTTTAATCAAAATAATTTACAGTGATAAATTATACTATTTATTGGTTTTAAAGTATAATTAGAATATATTTTTACCATTTTATCCAATGGTGGTCATTAGAATTAATTTAACATTGAAATTGGACATAAATAATTGTCAATCTTTTGATATAAATTGTTTCTTAAAAACACGCTATTGTTGTGACAGCGGGAATTAATTATAAAATTAATTAATGCAACTTATATGTTTGGAATTTTTTAAAATAGACATAATTTTTGAATTAGGAATATCAATTATAGCTTAGGGTGAAAGTTTGGCATTGTTCTGAAAAACATCAATTTTTGATGAATAGTGAAACCACTAAGTGGTAGTTAAATAACTGATTTTTCGTTTAAATGAAATATTACCACTTCTGTGATTTGATTTTAAAAAATCCGACATACATGGTTTTCATTAAGAAGTAAAATGTGGATCAATGAGATTAAAATAATTTTTTGGTGAATAGTAACTTTTAAGTTCTTAATCGCGATAATAGGTAATTAGTGTAGTTTAAGATAAAAATAATGTTTTAATAATATGAGATGAGCTTGAAACATGTCCTAATCCTATTGTATGAGTCATGGCCGACCAAGACAATCCATGAGTCAACTTGGGGACCCCATGGAGCCACATTAGTTGGAAAATGACATAAATACATTTTATTTAATGTTAAAGTAAAAAATGACACAAACTTGAAATGTTTTACTAAAACAATTTTTACATGGGGTTATACAATTCATATTTTTGACTATAAATAGTCATTGGAAAGATAAAAATATTTCCTACACCATAGTATTTTTTTTATAATTTTTAGACATTAAATAAATTAAATTATTTATGACATCATTATGATGCAGCGATGACCTCATTATTTAACGATTTTAATAAAATGAAAATATAATGTAAAATCCAAGGCATACACTTGTCCAAAAACTATTGGATGTGTAGATTTAGAAAACTTATCACCTTATCCTTGAATTATATATGCGTGGAACGTTTATAATCCGAAAAGAATTGTATAATAATGTAAACTTTCCTTACTTTCCAAGAGTTCCCCTCCTCTCCACTTATAAAAGGCCCCCACCTCTACCACCTCATTCACACTTTCAAGCCATTTGGCTCGGCCAACCTCTTCCCAAATACTCTCCCAACTTCCCCCTCTTACCCCTAGAAGCCTCACTTTGGGCAGAACTCTTCCCAAGGAAGCCTTTGGCGCAAATCAACAAGAGTTACCCGATTTTGAGGTAATGTCTTCTCTAATGTTGTTTTGTTTTATTTTTCTTCTCCAACCCCCTAAAATCTTTTTATTCATTTATTTTGTAACAACACCAGTATCCTAAATATACTAGGATGTTGTTATAATAAGTATTCTAGCTACACTTACACACACCTAAATCTAATGGTTAAAGAACATACGGTTTCTGTGGATGGCGAATTTCTGCCTCACGAAACGATGATTGTTCAACACTCATATAACACCTTCAAAGGTGGCCATTAAGATGTCACTATATTTATATATGATATATAATATGTTTATGTTTTACTTATGCTTCTGTATTTCTCATTTATGGCATACTTTATGATTTCCATTGTGGGTAAAACGTGATAATTTCATTTTAGGAAGTGCGGACTACCGCCCGCTCAAAGTGATTTGAATCGTTAATGCCATATGTGGGATGTATAAAAGATGGATTAAATGGTATTAGACACTATATTATACTGGAATTATATTATACATTTATATCATTATGATTTCATTCCATTAAATACGAAATAGAAATGAAAGTAGCGTTCATGCGTACGTTCGGCTTACCGTCTCCATGAACGGTGCATTTCATTTATTACCTCTAAATGTTACATAATATTATAAATGAATTTATATACGGGATATATATGATATATATGACATCTAAATCATGAATATAATTCTGGAGATAATGGATATTCTACCACATAAACAACTTGTAATTATAAGAAGTTTATTTTTGACTCAAGTACCAAAGATCGACAAAATGACCATTATTAACTTAAATAATTACATAATGTTCATAGCATAGTAATAAGTGATATAAAAGGAATAGTTAACTTGAAAATGGTTCTTAATAAGGTATATATTAAATCTAGTTTATTATTCAGGAGGTTAATGAATGGTTGAGTCAA
The DNA here is from genome assembly GCA_963277665.1 of Viscum album. Classification (NCBI taxonomy): domain Eukaryota; kingdom Viridiplantae; phylum Streptophyta; class Magnoliopsida; order Santalales; family Viscaceae; genus Viscum; species Viscum album. Next base: position 591,618,017 of record OY728159.1, on the reverse strand, counting down.
GTCAGACACGAGGTATGGGAATTTCTTAACCCAATTTCCATTCTTTGGGTTAATCTCCTACTTTCAAATTATGTCATGATATTACTATGTCATATCTTGTATTTTTAAATTATTTATGTGTACTTATATTGAATACTGACAATAGATCTATTTTATTTAAAAATGATCGTTGTAAGTGTAACATCCCAAGTAAGTAATGAATAATAGATATTTTTATCTATGTCTATTAATGATTAAGATAGTGTTATAGCGGCTTAAAATGAAAATAAATACAATCTTATGCATGGAATACACTAATATTCTTAAAATATTGTTTTAATGCCTTTTGAGGGCAAACAATTTTTGAATCTATATTTTGAAAATTTTATAAACTATGTTTGTCAAAATAAAATTATTCTTTATGATTGCGACATCAAAATTTACCTTGTGTGAATTTTTGGTATTTTTCTGACAATGTTCATTTTTTTTAATGAATAGTGAAAAATACTGCATTTTACATCAAAACTGCTTTTTAATCTAATTTATTTATATGATTAGATTATGTTTTGAATTGGTTTTGAAGTGGAATTAGAATATATTTTTACCATATTATCCAATGGTGGTCATTGGAATAAATTTCACTTTGAAATTAGAATTAAACTGGTGTCAATCTTTTGATACTTATTGTTTTGTAAAAACACGCTATTTGCTCTGGCAGCGGGAATTAATTATTAAATTAATTAATGTGACTTATATGATTTGAATTTTGTAAAATAGACTTCATTTTTGAATTCGGAATATCAAATATAGCTTAGGGTGAATTTTTGGTAATTTTCTGAAAAACATCAATTTTTGATGAATAGTGAAACCACTAAGTGATAATCAAGCAAACTGATTTTTCAGTTAAATGAAAGTTTACCACTAATGTGTATTGAATTTTGAAAATCGGACATACATGGTTGTCATTAAGAAGTAAAATGTGGTTCAATGAGATTATAATAATTTTTTGGTGAATAGTAACTTATTAAGTTCTTAATCGCGATTAGTGGTAATTAGGGTAGTTTAAGGTCTAAATAAGGCTTTAATAATATGAAATGACCTAGAAACATGTCCAAACCTCATTGGTTGTGTCATGGCCGACCATGACCTGCCGTGGGTCAACTTGGGGACCCCATGGATCCACTTTTGTTGGGAAATGACATAAATTACTTTTTATTTAATGTTAAAGTGAAAATGACACAAACATAATATGTTTTACGAAAACAATTTTTAAGTGGGGTTATACAGGTAAAAATTTTGATTATAAATAGTCATTGGAAATATAAAAAGATTTCCTACATCATAGTAATTTTTTTATAATTTTTAGACATTAAATAAATTAAATTATTTATGACATCATAATGATGCAGTGATGACATCATTATTTAACGATTAAAATAAAATGGAACTATAATGTAATATCTATGAACTACACATGTAAAAAACTTATTGGATGGGTGGATTTCTAACCCTTATCACCTTAGCCACGACATATATCAATGTGGGACCTTTTAAAACCGAAACACATTTTCAAATAATGTAATATTTCTTTACTTTCCAAAAGTGCCCCTCCTCTCCTCTTATAAAAGGCCCCCACCTCTACCTCATTTCACACACTCTTCAAGCCTTTGGCTCGGCCAACCCCTGCCCATTTGATCTCTCCACATCCCTCTCCTCATCCTAGGGGATTCCCTTTGGGCAGAATCCTTTCAAAGGAAGCCTTTAGGCTCAACCCAAAAGGAGTTACACTTTTAAAGGTAATTCATTCTCTCATGTTCATTTGTTTTATTTTGCTTCTCCAACCCCCTAAACTCTTTTTATTTACTTCTTTTGTAACAACACCAGTATCATAAATATACTAGGATGTTGTTATAAGATTTATTTGAGCTACACTCTCACACAACTACATCAAATGGTTAAAGAACATACAGTTTCCGTTGATGGCGAAATTCTGCCTCCCGAAACGATGATTGTTCAATACTCATTTAACACCTTCAAAGGTGGCCATTATGATGTCACTATTTTTATATACGATATATGATATGTTTATGTTTTCCTTAAGCTTATGTTTTTTTTCTTTTTGGGCATACCTTTATGGTTTCCAATATGGGTAAACACGATATCTTCATTTTAGGAAGTGCGGACTACTGCCCCCTAAAAGTGATTTGATTCGTTAATACCATATGTGGGATGTGTAAAGGATAAAGTTAATGATATTATATATTTTATTATACTGGAATTATAATATACTCTTATATCATTATGATTCCATTCCAAAAAATATGAAATAGAAATGGAAGTAGCGTTCATGCGTACGTACGGCTTACCGTCTCCATGAACGGTGCATTTCATTTCTTACCTCTAAATGTGATGTAATATTATAAATGCATGTATGTACTGGATATATATGAAATATATGATATCTACATCATGAATACCATTCTGGATATAATGAACCTTTGACCAAATTAACAACATGTAAGTGTAATAAGTCTATTTTTGACTTAAGAACCAAATACCGACAAAATGAACATTATTAACTTAACTGATTACATGATGTTCATAACATGGTATAAAAGGAATAATGAACTTGAAAAAGATTCATAATCAAGTAGAGATTAACTCAAGTTTATTATTCAGGAGATTAAAGAACGGTCGGGTCAAGTCGGATACGAGGTATGGGACTTCGTCTCAATCTCCTTTCGTTGAGGAATATTTTGTTTTATACACAACTTTCTTTTATATGGTGTATAAACTCCTTTGACATTTAAATTTATTCAAAAGGAATCTTTTTTATACGAAGCATTTACTAAACGACAAAAGGGAATATTTTTGTCATACGTATGCGGCGACAACGACTTTTCCGCCGTCGTGACCGTTATTTGAGTTTTGGCTTCCTCTACAAGCCATACATTCTTTTTAAAAGAAAGATAAATACCATATTTTACTTTTCTTTTATTTTGGTATTGAAAATGGTTTTCATAATGTTTTTATATCAATGTGTTGTATTGATATCTCGTGATTGAAATGTGGAAATTTTATGTTTCCTTTATGCATGTTTTATGTGATATGATTATGTTATGGTTCTTGGGAATTATTATGAAGACGGGTGGTTCCGGGATAAACTAAGGGCGGGTGAGCCCGTTATAGCTCTCCAATGCATTGGGTAACGCGAAGGAGTGAAACGTTAAGGTTTCTCCGAAGAGATTTTAGGGAATATACTGTGATGGGTATTCCAAACGTAACCAAGAGGGTTACTCCCTACGTAAGAATGTTATGAATGCCTCAAGTTACCTTTAAGTCTTATGATTTCTATGATTTATTCATGATTTTATGAGGTATGTTAAAGTGCCTATGTTTTATGGGTAAAGTATGATTTCATTCTTATGTATGTTTGAACTCATGTTTCCTTTCCATGTTTTTTATAACCCATACTAAGTTTTATGCTCATCCCAAGTTTTTGAAATGTTTTTCACAGGTCAAGGGAAAGGTACATGATAAGATGATAGAGTCAAGGATGTGTCAAGAAATAATCCATGTTTTATTTTAAATGTGTTTCCATTGATGGGAATGAAGAATACTATCTTTATGTAACCACTTTGTTTATATGTGGAATGTAATGCAAGTTTTATGATCTAATTCTCTAAAACTCTAAACCCGAAAAGATCCTCAATGTGTAATCTTGTAATAACTCAAGATTAAGTAAGGTTTAAGGCTGGGGCCTTATAGTTGGTATCAATGCTCGGTTTAGATAACTTTAGGAGTTAGAATTCTATTAAATGATTATCGAAATATATATTTTTTTGAAATGATATTGCATTTAAAGATTACCATGTTGCTTCATCTAAGACATGTTTGTTCAGAATGGTTTTCCGCAGAGGAAACATGGAAGCAGTGCTAGTAAGGCATACAGAAGGAAATAACCTTCCGAATCAGCATCCAGAAATGGTCGGAATTGGAACTGAACAGTTTGTTGCAGTAATGGCGCAGTTGACTCAAGCGATAAATGGCAGTGGTATCCATACACGAGATCAGCCAGACCAACCGCAGAGGAACATGTCAGTGGTGGAACATTTCATGAGGCAACATCCACCATCATTCAGAGGATCATCTGACCCAGTGCTAGCTGAAGGGTGGATTAAAGCACTGGAGAATATTTTTGATGTCATGGGGTGTTCAGACAATCAAAAGGTTAGTCTTGCTATTTACCGTTTGGAGGGTGAAGCAGATCAGTGGTGGTCTATGGTTAAAAATATCAGGGACGCCGATTAGATTGATGCTCTTGACTGGGATGAATTCAAAGGTATTTTTCTTGAGAAGTATTTTCCTAAGGCTGTTCGACTTAGGATGGAAAAGCAATTCTTGGAATTTAGGCAAGAGGAAGACTCAGTGGCTTCCTATGAAGAAAGGTTCACTCGATTGGCAAGGTATGCTCCAAATTTTATCCGGGACCTTGATAGTAAAATAAATCGTTTTTACTCAGGATTAAAGCCAAAATATCGAAGGGCATTAGCTTCTCGTGAGTTTAAAAGTTATGAAAAGCTTGTTCGATGTGCTGAGAAGGTGGAAATGGAGTTTGCCGATGACCAAGTTTTCTATAACAACCAGCAGAAGAAGAGACCGAGGTGGCAGGAGAAAGGTAAGAATTCTTCAAAAAAGTCTGATGGTAAGAAAACTAAGTTTCCAGTTTGTGATAAATGTGGCAAAAGGCATGCTGGGGAATGTCTTCTGAATTCTGGAAAGTGCTACCGATGTGGTAAGATGGGACATAAGGCTCGTGATTGCACTGAAAAGGATCAAGGTGAAGGTAAGACCAAATTTGATTTACAGTTAGTGAAATGTTATAAGTGCAATGAGATGGGTCACTATGCAAACCAGTGTCCGACAAGGAGCTTGAGTGATGGGAAGCAGATAGACTACAAGAAGAAAGGGGTGGTGAAATCCTTTGCAACTACTTCAGCAGATGTCGGGCCATCAAATGAAGTTGTATCAGGTACTTTGTTTGTTTTTTCAGATTATGCCAGTGTGTTGTTTGATTCGGGGTCTACACATTCTTTCATCTCTGAAACCTTTTCTAGTAAAATGGGAATACCATCTCAAGAAATGACTCTTGATCTTTTGGTAAAAACACCTGGGGAAAGTGTCGAGGCAAAAAGAATTTATAAGAATCTTCCTATCCTTATCTGTGGAAAGAACCTACTTGCAAACCTTATTGTTCTACCTCTAGTAGAGTTTTATGTTATCCTCGGTATGGATTGGCTCTCTATTTACCATGCTAAGATTGACTGTAGAGCTAAAGAAGTTTCTTTTCAGAAAGACTTTCAGTTTGTTTACAAGAATGAACCCTTACTTTTGATAACATATCAAGAGGCCGAGAAACTTGTAAAAGATGGAAATGAATGTTACCTTGCACACGTCGTTGAAAATAAAGGAACTGTTCAGATTAATGATGTGCGAGTGGTAAATGAGTATCCTGATGTTTTTTCTGATGAGTTTCCTGGAATAATACCAGATCGGGAAGTTGAGTTTACTGTTGACTTAGTTCCTGATGCTAAGCCAATTTCAAAACCCCCTTATCGAATGGCACAAATTGATCTTTTAGAGTTGAAGGAGAAATTGCAAGATTTATTAGAGAAAGGTTTCATTAGACCTAGCACATCACCATGGGGTGCTCCAGTTTTATTTGTTAAAAAGAAAGATGGTTCTATGAGACTTTTCATTGATTATAGAGCCTTGAATAATATCACTGTTAAGAACAAATATCCTTTGCCTCATATCGATGATTTGTTTGATCAGCTCCAGGGGGATCAGTTTTTTTCAAAGATTGACTTGAGATCAGGGTACCATCAACTGAAGGTAAAGGAGGCAGATATTCCGAAGACCGCGTTCCGTACGAGATATGGCCATTATGAATTTGTAGTGATGCCTTTTGGGCTAACCAACGCACCTGCTGTATTCATGGACTTAATGAATAGAATTTTCCATGAGTTCTTGGATAAGTTTGTGGTGGTTTTCATTGATGATATTTTGGTGTTTTCTAAAAGTAAAGAGGAGCATGAAAAACATTTAAGGGTTATCTTGCAAACCTTAAAAGAAAAGAAATTGTATGGAAAATTCAGAAAGTGTGAGTTTTGGTTGCAACAAATTTCATTCCTTGGTCACATTGTTTCTAAAGATGGAATAACTATTGAGACTGCAAAAACAAAAGTTGTGGAAGAATGGCCAAGACCCACAAATGTAACTGAGATTCGTAGCTTCCTTGGTTTGGCGGGCTATTACCAAAGGTTTGTTAGAAATTTTTCACGGTTATCTAGTCCAATGACTAAGCTAACTCGGAAGGGTGTTAAGTTTATCTGGACAAAAGAATGTGATGATTGTTTTCAGGAATTGAAAAGAAGATTGGTGAATGCTCCAGTTTTGGCACTACCTTCCAGGAATGGTGAGTTTTTTATATACAGTGATGCTTCATTGAAAGGACTTGGTTGCGTCCTAATGCAGAATGATCAGGTAATTGCTTATGCTTCACGACAGTTGAAAACTCATGAGGTAAATTACCCTACACATGATTTGGAATTAGCTGCTGTTGTTTTTGCATTAAAAATTTGGAGGCATCATTTGTATGGAGTAAAGTGTGAAATATATACTGATCACAAAAGTTTAAAGTATATATTCACTCAGAAAGAGTTAAACATGAGACAAAGGAGATGGCTTGAATTAATAAAAGATTATGATTGTACAATTTATTACCATCCGGGAAAAGCAAATAAAGTGGCTGATGCTTTGAGTCGAAAAAGTAATGCTTCATTAACAGTGTTGCGTTTGGAACGTGATCCTTTGGTCAAGGATTTTATAAACTTTGGCATAGAAGTTGTTGGTGCAGGAAGTCCTTCTGTTTTGTTTCAGGTATCAGTGAGATATTCTCTATCAGATAGAATCAAGCAAGCACAGAAGCAAGACAGTGAGTTGTAGAAAAAGGTAGAGCTGGTTCAGAAAGGTAAGTTGCCTGAATTCAACATTGATAATGATTGTGTTTTGAGACTTGGGAAGAGATTGTGTGCGCCTTGTGATTCACAGTTGAAGAGAGAGTTGTTATGTGAAGCTCATAGTTCTCCGTTTTCAGTTCATCTGGGCAGTACTATGATGTATAGAGATCTGCGGGAGTATTACTGGTGGGATGGAATGAAAAGAGATATTGCTGATTTTACTGTGAAGTGTTTGACTTTTCAGTAGGTTAAAGCAGAGCGGCAGTTACCGAAAGGGATGCTTCAGCCTTTACCAGTGCCAGAGTGGAAATGGGAGAATATATCCATGGACTTTGTTGTTGGATTACTGAAGACATCTCGAGGTAATAAGGCAATCTGGGTTATTGTTGATCGCTTGACCAAATCTGCTCATTTCCTTGCTATACGAGATACTTTCTATCTTGATCAACTTTCCCGTTTGTATCTTAAAGAAATAGTCAGGTTACATGGATTTCCTCTCTCCATTGTATCGGATCGTGATCCCAGGTTTACATCTAACTTTTGGAAAGGCCTTCAGAAGTCGTTGGGTACTGAATTAAATTTTAGTACAGCTTTTCATCCTCAATCAGATGGGCAGTCAGAACGAACAATTCAGACATTGGAGGATATGCTACGAGCTTGTTCTATGGATTATCAGGGAAGTTGGGACCAACATCTTTCTTTGGTTAAATTTTCATATAATAACAGTTTCCATTCAAGTATACAGATGGCACCATTTCAGGCATTATATGGGAAGCGGTGTCGCACTCCAGCTTTCTGGGATGAAGTGGGTGAAAGGAAGTTGATGGGACCAGAATTGGTAGAAGAGATGGCAGAAAAAGTTCAGCTGATTCAGAAACACATGAGAATAGCTCAGAGCAGGCAGAAAAGTTATGCGGATAACCGGAGGAAGGATCTATCTTTCGAGGTAGGTGATCATGTTTTTCTCAAGGTTTCTCCTTGGAAAAGTGTGATGAGATTTGGTAAGAAAGGAAAGTTGAGTCCAAGGATCATTGGACCATACGAAATTCTGGAAAGAGTTGGATCAGTTGCATACCGAGTTGCTTTACCTCCGAGTTTATCTCAGGTACACAATGTTTTTCACGTTTCGATGTTGAGAAAGTATATGCCAGATCCATCTCATGTTTTGAGTCCAGAGGTAGTTCAGCTGGAAGAGAACCTATCTTATGAGGAACAACCGGTCCAGATTCTTGACCACAAGGAGAAAGTGTTACTGAATAAGGTGATTCACCAGGTAAAGGTTTTGTGGAAAAACCACATGATTGAAGAGGCAACATGGGAATCTGAAAATGCAATGAGGGATAAGTACCCCCATTTATTCGATAAGTAAATAAATTGCGGGGACGCAATTTTCTAAAGGGGGGAAGGATGTAACATCCCAAGTATGTAATGAATAATAGATATTTTTATCTATGTCTATTAATGATTAAGATAGTGTTATAGCAGCTTAAAATGAAAATAAATACAATCTTATGCATGGAATACACTAATATTCTTAAAAGATTGTTTTAGTGCCTTTTGATGGAAAACCATTTTTGAATCTATATTTTGACAATTTTATAAACTATGTTTGTCAAAATAAAATTATTCTTTATGATTGGGACATCAAAATTTACCTTGTGTGAATTTTTGGTATTTTTCTGACAATGTTCATTTTTTTAATGAATAGTAAAAAATACTGCATTTTACATCAAAACTGCTTTTTAATCTAATTTATTTATATGATTAGATTATGTTTTGAATTGGTTTTGAAGTGTAATTAGAATATATTTTTACCATATTATCCACTGGTGGCCATTGGAATCAATTTCACTTTGAAATTAGAATTAAACTGGTGTCAATCTTTTGATACTTATTGTTTTGTAAAAACACGCTATTTGCTCTGGCAGCAGGAATTAATTATTAAATTAATTAATGTGACTTATATGATTTGAATTTTGTAAAATAGACTTCATTTTTGAATTTGGAATATCAAATATAGCTTAGGGTGAATTTTTGGTAATTTTCTGAAAAACTTCAATTTTTGATGAATAGTGAAACCACTAAGTGATAATCAAGCAAACTGATTTTTCAGTTAAATGAAAGTTTACCACTAATGTGTATTGAATTTTGAAAATCCGACATACATGGTTGTCATTAATAAGTAAAATGTGGTTCAATGAGATTATAATAATTTTTTGGTGAATAGTAACTTATTAAGTTCTTAATCGCGATTAGTGGTAATTAGGGTAGTTTAAGGTCTAAATAAGGCTTTAATAATATGAAATGACCTAGACACATGTCCCAACATCATTGGTTGTGTCATGGCCGACCATGCCATGCCATGGGTCAACTTGGGGACCCCATGGATCCACTTTTGTTGGGAAATGACAGAAATTACTTTTTATTTAATGTTAAAGTGAAAATGACACAAACATAATATGTTTTACGAAAACAATTTTTAAGTGGGGTTATACATGTCAAACTTTTGATTATAAATAGTCATTGGAAAGATAAAAAGATTTCCTACATCATAGTAATTTTTTTTATAATTTTTAGACATTAAATAATATAAATTATTTATGACATCATAATGATGCAGTGATGACATCATTATTTAACGATTAAAATAAAATGGAACTATAATGTAATATCTATGAACTACACATGCCAAACACTTATTGTATGGGTGGATTTAGAACCCTTATCACCTTATCCACGACATATATCAATGTGGGACCTTTTAAAACCGAAACACATTTTCAAATAATGTAATATTTCTTTACTTTCCAAAAGTGCCCCTCCTCTCCTCTTATAAAAGGCCCCCACCTCTACCTCATTTCACACACTCTTCAAGCCTTTGGCTCGGCCAACCACTGACCATTTTCTCTCTCCACATCCCTCTCCTCATCCTAGGGGATTCCCTTTGGGCATAATCCTTTCAAAGGAAGCCTTTAGGCTCAACCCAAAAGGAGTTACACTTTTAAAGGTAATTCATTCTCTCATGTTCATTTGTTTTATTTTGCTTCTCCAACCCCCTAAACTCTTTTTATTTACTTCTTTTGTAACAACACCAGTATCATAAATATACTAGGATGTTTTTATAAGATTTATTTGAGCTACACTCTCACACAACTACATCAAATGGTTAAAGAACATACGGTTTCCGTGGATGGCGAAATTCTGCCTCCCGAAACGATGATTGTTCAATACTCATTTAACACCTTCAAAGGTGGCCATTATGATGTCACTATTTTTATATATGATATATGATTTGTTAATGTTTTCCTTAAGCTTCTGTTTTTTTTTCTTTTTGGGCATACCTTTATGGTTTCCATTATGGGTAAACACGATATCTTCATTTTAGGAAGTGCGGACTACCGCCCCCTAAAAGTGATTTGATTCGTTAATACCATATGTGTGATGTGTAAAGGATAAAGTTAATGATATTATATATGTTATTATACTGGAATTAAAATATACTCTTATATCATTATGATTCCATTCCAGAAAATATGAAATAGAAATGGAAGTAGCGTTCATGCGTACGTACGGCTTACCGTCTCCATGAACGGTGCATTTCATTTCTTACCTCTAAATGTGATGTAATATTATAAATTCATGTATGTACTGGATATATATGACATATATGATATCTACATCATGAATACCATTCTGGATATAATGAACCTTTGACCAAATTAACAACATGTAAGTGTAATAAGTCTATTTTTGACTTAAGAACCAAATATCGACAAAATGAACATTATTAACTTAACTGATTACATGATGTTCATAACATGGTATAAAAGGAATAATGAACTTGAAAAAGATTCATAATCAAGTAGAGATTAACTCAAGTTTATTATTCAGGAGATTAAAGAACGGTCGGGTCAAGTCGGATACGAGGTATGGGACTTCGTCTCAATCTCCCTTCGTTGAGGCATATTTTGTTTTATACACAAATTTCTTTTATACGGTGTATAAACTCCTTTGACTTTTACGTTTATTCAAAAGGAATCTTTTTTATACGAAGCGTTTACTAAACGACAAAAGGGAATCTTTTTGTCGTACGTATGCGGCGACAACAACTTTTCCGCCGTCGTGACCGTTATTTGAGTTTCGGCTTCCTCTACAAGCCATACCTTCTTTTTAAAAGAAAGATAAATACCATATTTTACTTTTCTTTTATTTTGGTATTGAAAATGGTTTTCATAATGTTTTTATATCAATGTGTTGTATTGATATCTCGTGATTGAAATGTGGAAATTTTATGTTTCCTTTATGCATGTTTTATGTGATATGATTAGGTTATGGTTCTTGGGCATTATTATGAAGACGGGTGGTTCCGGGATAAACTAAGGGCGGGTGAGCCCGTTATAGCTCTCCAATGCATTGGGTAACGCGAAGGAGTGAAACGTTAAGGTTTCTCCGAAGAGATTTTAGGGAATATACTGTGATGGGTATTCCAAACTTAACCAAGAGGGTTACTCCCTACGTAAGAATGTTATGAATGCCTCAAGTTACCTTTAAGTCTTATGATTTCTATGATTTATTCATGATTTTATGAGGTATGTTAAAGTGCCTATGTTTTATAGGTAAAGTATGATTTCATTCTTATGTATGTATGAACTCATGTTTCCTTTCCATGTTTTTTATAACCCATACTGAGTTTTATGCTCATCCCAAGTTTTTGAAATGTTTTTCACAGGTCAAGGGAAAGGTACATGATAAGATGATAGAGTCAAGGATGTGTCAAGAAATAATCCATGTTTTATTTTAAATGTGTTTCCATTGATGGGAATGAAGAATACTATCATTATGTAACCACTTTGTTTATATGTGGAATGTAATGCAAGTTTTATGATCTAATTCTCTAAAACTCTAAACCCGAAAAGATCCTCAATGTGTAATCTTGTAATAACTCAAGATTAAGTAAGGTTTAAGGCTGGGGCCTTATAGTAAGGGTTTACTTCACAACCTCTTCATTATCCATGGTTGTTTATACATAATTATCTACTAGGACCTCGTTATCATCCACATCCATGTTTCTTAAAAATGTATTTCAAAACATTTTTACTATTAAATGGAAAATGGGTTAAAGTCATTTATACCCTTATACGTTTTTGAAAGGAATATTACCGTCGTTTTCCAAACAATGTACTTTTTGAGCGTTTTGACAAATTTAAGGTATGAATGTTTTTTTAAACTTATACGGCGGGTGCGGCTATTTTCCGCCATTATAACTTCGTTGAAGCTTCCCTTACAAGCTTATAAGAATATTTTCAAAGTAAATGTATTATTTTATAATTATGGGACTTTTAAATGATTTCAAAAAAGAGAGATATTTCTCTCAAACAGCTTGGATTTCATCCATGTGAACATCCTTTGATGGGTTTTAAGTTTAATTGAAATTGATTTATGATACAAAACTTCCATTGAATATTTTGTGAAATATTTAACTGTGGATGTGTTATTTTTATACCATCCATAGTTTATGGAGAAATTGTTGACATTTCGTATGCTAGTTTTAATACGAATATTTATGTTATGTTTAAACCTATTCATATGAGGAATGTATTGGACTTAATAAGTGACGGGTGGAGCCCGTTATATCTCCTCAATGCATTGGTAGGTCTCATGAGACAACTAGACGTGGAATTGGCCGATGCCCTTTCCCAATTTGATTTATGGTTTTGGCCGAGGCCTTAATCATTTTAGACGTCTTGGCCGAGGCCTTGACAAAATGTTTCAGAATGTCTGGCATTATACATTCCCTCATTATGAAAGTGGTTATTGATATTCCATGTGATTATTCGACCAGTAGAATACCCATGTGAATAAGTAAATGGCAATATCTCATTTTACTTTTTCCATATTATGTTGAAGTTAATGTTTAAAAGGCTTTTGTTTTAGTTATACATTGCCTTAAATGTTAATGTTTATTTATGAAAGCTTCCACAATATTGTTATCCTTACTAAGAATCAGAGCTCACCCCTTTCAATGTTTTAATATTTTCCAGGATGTGAAGAAGTATTTTATGAATGACCTGCAGGGTTAGTCAGAGGAGGATATGAGTGTAGACTATGAAGACTTTTTTATTTGTTTTTCACTTTATGATGTAATGTAAGACTTATGAATGTATCTAGTGTTTCCATGGCTACTAAACTAATCGGTCTTTCGAGACTTGATCTTTTGTGATCATGCCAATGTTACGAAGTAATGCACCGATTCTGGGTAGCTGGGGTAGGGGCGTTACATGCATATCCCAAGAATCACTCAAGAAATAGCGTATAAGAAATTTTTTTCCAGTGTATCATAATACCTCTGGGGAATGAGGATAATAATGCGTCAATCAGGTCATGACATAAATAAAAATGAACTATCTGATAAATGAAAATGGGTAATGATTTAAATCAAAAATCAAATGATATCAGTAATATTTTTAAAATACATTAAAATTAATTTAATCATGTAACTTTTAAAATTTAAATTTATTTATTTTTTATTTATAAAAATAATTAATCAAAAAAATTCCACATTTTAATGTATTTCATCAATTAATGATGTCTCCTAGACCAGATTAAAGGAACATACTAGTGTAGTTAGTGACTCCCCCCCACTTAATATGACACATGGTCCTCCAAGTGTAATACCAAGGAATAAAAAAGGATGTGGAAGAACAAAAATGGGATAGGGTGAGGGGGGTAGTGAAAGAAGGAATCCCAAAGAAAAGTAAAGAAAAAAAATAAACACTAAAATAATACTCACCTTGTGATGATCTTAAAAACATGGAAATAAGTCAAAAATGAGATGCCCATAATGCACTAAAATACCGATGACTATCAATGAAATGGAAAAAGAATTATGCATGCACATAAACAATCACATCATAATCATAGAACTATATATATATATATATATATATAATTAAATAAATGTGGAATCATAGTCACAATGTACCGACGAAAGAGGCATTGTCCATAATAGAGGGATCTTGCAGAGTACGAGAAGCTGTAGTGGAAACTATAGCTATTGGGACCTCTCTCTATATGGTGGTCTTTATGGTAACATCTCTTTCCATAGTAAATGATGTAGTATTTTGTCTAGTGGTAGAGAAGAGCACTGAATCCATAGCTAGAGTTGTGAACAATGTATGTGCTATTGATGGATAAAGATTTGGAGGAGGAGGATGAGAAGGTGTAGGTGGAAGTGGAAGGCCCAAGTGCTTGAGGACGAGTCATAGAATTGCCTCCATATGCTAGACTTTCTGGGCCATGGAATCTTGGCAGTGCTCCGTGAGGTCCTGACAATGGTCTATGGTGTCCTGATGGTGATACAAGACAGTCGGACAAAGGGTTATGGGGACATTATCTGAGGGTGTGGGTGGAGGTGGGGATGTAGATGGACCATATGAATAAGGTATATAAGGGAGTAAGAAGTAAGATCTTCTAGTGGGGAAGGTATTTTAATAGGTGGAGGTGGTGGTACCTGATAAGGAACACCACTAGGGGAAGGTGGGTCATCTCTTTCCCTAGCTGGAGATAAGGCATCATGCACTGGAACAAAGTTGTCTCCCCAAAACTCGACTATCCTCATGCATATATGTATGATGAAGTAAATACACTAGGGTGATCCTAAGTGACTATGAGTGAGAGATGGATCAAACACCCCTATGTAGTGTGTCGACCAAGTGGCATAGAAATTTTCTTTCAGGTTACCCTGACATCCATGGATCATGAAATAGAAGTAGGAAGAACCGAAAAAGGGGAGTTCTTGGTAATAATATCAGAAAATTCATATTAGGTGCTCTATATATTGTCCTAACATGACACCATGTACTCATTGTGAGGGAAAGGAATATAATTAAAGCATTGATGGATGAAATTGAGGGGATGGGAAATGATGAGAGTTCTCTTCTGGGAAGTGGGGGTGTACTTATTGTCAGGAACAACAAGATCCCACCATATATAAATGAGGTTAAAGAGCTTAGGGTGAGTGATCATGGAAATAGAAGGTGGGGTGACTGGATGGGGGTAGAAGTTGCTCCTCGGGCAAACATGGCCATGGTCAATGAAAAGTGACGACTTCCCAAATAGAATCTAACTAGAGTCACTACATCACTAGGAATATTATGGTATAAAGGTCCATGAAACTCTAAAGTCACAGAAAACTCTAAAAATAAATCTTTGGATGTAGGAGTGATGACCTAGAGTGTATCAATATAGTGGGTGTTCCTGATGAGCTCTTAAATCTCCCTGAAGATTCTCAAATTCTAAGGAACAATGATATTGAGGAATTTTCCACTCAACTAAATGGTGAATCATGAAACTCGAAATATCTTGTGTACCGTAGGATTTATCTCATTGAAAACTAGGCAGGGGTGTGGCTGATGTCGAGCTACTTATAGGTCTGGATATATTAGAGCAACATCTAGTGATGTAGAGGGCATGGTCGTGGTGGAAGTAGGTGGAACAACTGTTGTCAATGTTGGGGTTAATGTTGTGGTAGCACTGGACAGTGGTGCCATCAAAATAGGCCATTCTACTATCATAGATAGCTCATATGGTGTCGCACTCACAATAGGAGGTGTAGTGCTGGAGCCCTCTAAAGCTATAAATAGTACGGTCATGGTATCAAGTGGATCAGTAATTGATGTATATGGTATTGTGGGGTTTGCTGGATCGGTGGAAGATGTTAGAGAGGTGGCTGATGATAGGAGAGGGGGTATCATTTCCAAATATGGTGTCTGCGACACTGGGAGATTTTTCATTGGAGGGGTCATTGATCGTCTGAGCCTGATATGATTTAGGGGTTTCTCTCCTTCAGTATTGGCCATGGGCATCTTCCCACACACATGATCTCTATCTTTCATGATCTGGAATTAAATGAAAAAAATAAAACAATAGAAAAGGAAACAAAAATTAAAAAAATGAAAAGTGAGAAAACATAAAAAATAAAAGGTACACATCATGTGAATATAGACCACACAACATGTAGTGAGACTGTGAGGATACCAGTGTAGTCTAGATACACACGTTGAGTGGGAATATTTTTATAAATGGTGATCACACTGTATATCTTAGTGAGAACACATCATGTTTGTGAACATAGGGTCTTGACCGTGTATATTCCTGAACATGGTCTATGTAATGAGGGGGAAGGACGTGTAGTACACGTCGTGTGTAGGTTATACATGGTGTGTCTGAGAACATGGACTTCCTTCTTGTGTACACCCTTGAAATGAATAAGTTGAAAGAGAATTGTGGACACGACGTGTGCTGAATGCACACATCGTTTGTGTTACATGGGAAGTATGGTCGTGACAAGATCAGGACACAAGTTATTCTTGGCACTGGGACGAGGCATTGTAAATAGAATATACTGAACAAACACAACATGTGTTGTTCAAATTAAGAGTAGAGGTGTGTGACCATGTGCAAAACTACACAACGTGTGTTCTTCCTTTAACTCGTTTATTGTGGGTTTCAGCCGAATGCCTACCCAAATCCCCAAATCACCCTAAATGATTGTAAGACGCTGAAATAGAGGGAAAGGATCAATATACATGGGCCAAATATTTAAATTTGGATGAGATTGAGGCAAGAAATGAATGATTCAAAGGATTGAACGGGAGATGAAGCAGCATACAGAGGATGTCTTGAGAAAAGAAATTGGGGATGGGGGGGGGGGGATCATGTGACACAGGGTCAATCTAGGGAGGGTCCCAACTTAATAAGTCGAACTACAAAGGCATGTGTGTTTCTAGACACACTGTGTATGTTTTTTTAAAATATTAATAAGGTATAATTATCATAATAAACTAAATATTAATTATTATATATATATGTAAACAAGAATAAACCTATAAACGTATTGTATCAGATAAATACATGTTGTGTGATCTAAAATTTAAAAAAGAGAACTACAGCCTTTGGTCCAGTTCGTAGGGAACGATTAAACCAGTGAATCGATGATCCAAACACATTCCCTCAACCACTGGAGTTAAGGTTATAGAACTGCATGTTTTTATTTACTTTTTAAATTTAAATCTTAGTTTCAATACTACATGGTGAATAGATTAATGAACGAGGTATTGTTTTAATTATTGAATATTGATATTATGTAGACAGATTGACTAAGTTTGAACCTGGGTATTTTGAAACCTTGGTGATGACTCTTACAATCAAACCACATCACCCTTAGGTTATTTTTTTTAAAATTTTATAAATTATTAATGAAAACATGACACACACAACATTTACGAAAATACATGTCGTTTGGTTTTATTAATTGAAAAATGAAGGAACTAAACTAGTTTTCAGGACTCGAACCCAGGTCTTTTGGATATATGAGCATGAACCTACCTGCAAATTCAGCATCACCATGATTTTTCTTTTCTTTTGAAATGGTTTTATATACTTTTGAAGAAATTACACACATCATTTACTTAAATCAAGAGATTAAAATAATGAAACATGTACCAAATTCTGGTGTAGAGTGATTCAAAACAGCAACGACTTGAAGAAACTCTAGTGACCTTCCCATCATCAAATGCTTCATTCATAATAATTAACATAATTAATATTTACTACTAATAATAGATTTTTTAACCTAAACACTAAAAAGAAATGTACACTCCAGGTATATTGGTTCACATAGAATGTTAAATCATTTCATTCTTATTTAAATAGCTTCCAGAAGAAATGGGTTATACACGTTGTGTTGGGGAGAATTACATGCCATGTGTCTGTAAAAAATAGAAAATAAAGTTAAAGAAGAGTGGTTGGGTTGCCTACAAAGAGATCCTTTGTTTTATGTATTTATATTGACATGATTTAGGGTATTTGCTCGTAATCTGAAGGTGGATGTGGTTTCCCATATGCAAACCACCACAACTATCTGATGCTGTTATCCTTTATCCAATTTTCTTGACCTTTAGGTGGTGTGGGTGATATTTTATAGTATCCCTACTCTATGGCTAGTAGATTCTAATGGTAGACTTGTTGCATGGTCTTACCATGCACATCTTCCACCTCCAAGGGTTCCTACTTCTTTATGCTGAAAACCTAAAAATAATCACACACATCCTCTGAAGTAGGTATGTGATCAAACTAGGGATAAAAAAGGAAGAATTGATAAAATTATATACCAGTGTGACATGATGTGATCTCATATTCAAAATTTATGATTTTAAAATCATTTTTAAAAATTAGAAGCAAATTAAAAGTGGGTTGCACATCATAATATGACACATCGGTTGAGATAGGGTCAGAACACCCAACCTTAAACACAACATTAGTATCCATACTAGTGATTATATCTAAAAGATTGTCATCCAGAGTACCAAGTCATCCCAACCTTTCGGTTTGGTCCAATTGGCGTGTGGTAAAGTCCTCCATCATCGATATTAACCTCTCGATGTTATCTGAAGATGATTTCAAAAGATGATTAAGAAGGTTGGGGTGAAGAATGTAATGGGAATTTCTGATATTGAAACCCACCATCCATGTATGGATAATAATCTTTTAGATATTGATATAATAGTGATAAATCATGCAGATAAAATTCATCTCCAGGTGTATTGTACTAGTTTCCAAATGAATAACAATCTATAGTATGTGGGGTTGGGGTTCTCAAGAAAAAGAATCAAGAAAAGGAAAAAAGAAAACTTTCGGTAAACCATCCAAAAAATAGTCTCACGCATTTTATTATAGTTTCCTTATAAACAATACCATTATTTTAGTCCACTCATCGTACAATGAAAAAAATTGAACGTATTTATTTGTTCACTTATGATGAGACTGATAATGTAGATAATGAAATTTATGGTCGATCGTATAAGAAAATAGGGAAGCGATGATCATCACGATTTGAGTGAGTTTTAGTCGATTTTCTAGACAAATTGAATGAAGGGAACGATATGAAAGAGTGAAAATATTTTCAAAAATAAATATATAATATAAGAAATTATAGAAAAATTAAATGGAAAATGTGTCAGGGTTGAATCTCAATTAGAGTTTATTACAATGGTGATTCCTTATTATTAGAATTATAAATGTTTTTTTACCATGCGTTTTCAATTAAACTATTGTTTCTTTATCCAATATAAAATAATTACTTATATAAATAGCTAAATCCTTAGTACAGTATTTAGCTACTTAAAATGCGTTCATGTTATTTACACCTAAAGAAAGCGACAACGGGTTCATCGAATAGTCTTGGATTCACCAGTTGTAACTACTTTATTTTTCACTTTTGGTGTTGTTCTTAGTCCGACATAACAACAAGATTTAGTATATAATTGTTTCATTAAAAGGATTTATAGAACATGATTCATAATAAAATAAACACTTCATAATTTCAATTACAAATCCCACATAACTTATTACAATCCCAACACAAAAAATTTACCTTCTTATAACAATGGTCATAGTGTCATGATTGAATAGAATCTCAATCCCTACCATGGATAAGAGAAGAAGATGGTGGAAAGTAGATAATTAAAATAAAGAAAAATTGAAAATAGAAAAGGAAAACACATTTTGGATTTGGGGGAGATCAAACGACAGAGCATCAACACCTGCCCTTGGAGTATCCAACCTCGAACTAGGAGGGTTTCCCCTTGATTTTTATAAAATAAAACTATATAGTGTGTATCCATACATACATTCCATGTATATGAGTCATTTGATGTTTTCATGATTTTTCTTCCAGTAGGCGATCCACTATTCCATCCATTAGCTTTAGATGCATCGACGGTCAATTGGTGGGGTACACAGTGTGTTCCACTCCCCACATAGAATGTAGAGCCAAATTCAGCCACCAACCACTTCTAGATGGGACTACATGGAATGTTATCAAGTAGTACATAATGTGTATGATCTAGATGGCTGTATGGGCATGTACTTGGACAGGAAAAACCGTATCAAGACAAGGTTACACAACATGTGTTTATAAAGTACACTCCATGTATATTTTCATTTTTATTTTGATCACTCGTAATTCATTAATCTGAATGTAAAAAACTAGAAAATCACCATGAATAATGAAATAATGCATTTTTTCATATAAGAATGTGTATAAGGTGAAATTTTTTTTTATACTCAATAAAAATGTATGAAAAGGTAAATAAAAATCAAGAGCATCAGGGGTTGAAAAAAGATATTATATTAGCAATATAAAATTCCACTATAAAAATGATATTGGATTCATTATTATTTTATGGATGGAACATATGAGGAGAAGGTATAAGAAGAAATGAAATTAAAAGATATGGTTTATGAAAGGAACCTCTTGAATATATCCTCCTTGAAAGATCACTTGAGGTGCTTGGAATTGGTCTTTTGGTGACACCATAAGCACTTTGTCGTGGTGATAGTGGAGTGGAAAGTATTTGGTAGATATTTTTTCACTACAAGAAAACCGCCATGAAATGCCTTAATTTTTTTTATATTTTTATTTATATTTATATATTTTTTTATAATTTTTTGAGGATTAGCGGCGGTTTTTTAAAAAACCACCGTGAAATAGTGGCGGTCTGGGTAAAACCGCCGCGAAATGGAAGGAAAAAAATAAAAAAATAAGAGAAACCCTGAAATCACTAAAACAACCATAACTTTTGATCCGAGTGTCCGTTGGAGCGCTACGACTAGTAAAATCAAAGCACATGAAGAGATCTAGAGGAACGTATAATCAAAACCATGAGACTGTCTAAGGTGTGGAAGATATGAGAGTTATAAGAATGTTAAAAAAAGTTCTCCAACTTCAAACGGCTATAACTTTCGCTCTGGCTGTCCGTTTGGGATATACCACATATCAAATCGAAGCCAGCGAAGAGAGCTACACACTAGTCTGACAGAAGGAACTTTATGTCTTTTTTTTACCCCAAAACCTCTCCGAAGGCCTCCAAAACCCCGTTTTCTTCACCGATGTCCCGTCAAACTTGCCTTCAAACGGACCTAACTTTTGATCCGCATGTCAGTTCAGACTCCTCCACCTGCCATATCATAGCTCGTTCCATGGGCTTCAATTTGACTGGTTGCAGCGCCCACATGCACTCTTGGATCATATGTTATGACCTATTTTGTGGTTATCGGGTTTGTTATGTTTTTCAATGCCTCGTTTCTAGCACCCGTTCCCCGTCAGCTTTTTTTTAAATGGTCGTAACTTCCGATCCGCCTGTCCATTCAGACTCTTTCACCTATCAGGTTGAAGATCGTTTCAAGATATTTGATTTGACAGGTCGTCGATTTGAAATGGACTCTCAGATCATTAGTTATCTCTGTTAATGTTAGTCCAATGTTTTTGTCACTTTATGACCGTTTTAACGGGTTTTAACGGTTGCTCCATTTAGTACTGTTTATTTGGGTTTTCATGACTTTTTATCTTTATCAATGATTTTCTGTGGGTTATTATGATGATTATGTTGAATTCTTATGTGTTTTTCCAGAGTTGTCATGAGATTTCACGCGTTCTCATTCTTTCTAATGCCTCATTCTTCATGCTTCTCCATCCGTTTTCATGCGTTTTCATGCGTTTTCATGATTTTTCATCCCTTATCACGTCTTTTTATACATTTTTGATGTGTTTCATTTATTATTTATAATATACTTTAATTTATTTATTATCTATTATTTTTTACTTGTTATTTATTATTTATTATTTATTATTTATATTTATTTATTATTTATTATTTATATTTATATTTATTTATTATTTATTATTTATTATATATTATTTATTATTACTAATAATAAAATATTATTATTATTAATAATATTTGTTACTGATTATTTATTATTATTTATTTATTTTATTTATTATTTATTATTTATTATTTATTATTTATTATTTATTATTTATTATTTATTATTTATTATATATTATATATTTTATATTATAATTTATATATTATATATTATATATTATATATTATATATTAATTATTATTTATATTTATATTTTTTTATTATTTATTATTTATATTTATTTATTATTTATTATTTATTATTTATTATTTATTATTTAAAATTTATTATTAAATAAATTTTTATTTCTTATATCTTATTTATTTTTATTTATTATTATTTATTTATTATATATTATATATTATATATTATATATTATTTATTACTAATTATTTCATGTTTATTGTTTATTATTTATTATTTAGTGTTTAGTATTTATTATTTAGTATTTATTATTTAGTATTTATTATTTATTATTTATTATTTAATATTTATTATTTATTATTTATTATTTATTATTTATTATTTATTAATAATAATATTTTATTTATTATGTGTTATTTATTATTTAATATTTATTATTAAATATTTTTTTATTTCGTATTTATTATTTATTATTATTTATTATTTAGTAATTAGTATTTAGTATTTATTATTTATTATTTATTATTTATTACTTATTATTCCTTCTTGATTGTTTATTATTTACTATTTAGTATTTAATATTTTTTTTATTATTTATTATTTATTATTTATTACTTGTTATTTATTAATTATTAATTATTAGTTATTTGTTTATTATTATTTATTTATTATTATTATTTATTGATTATTATTATTTATTATTTATTATTTATTATTATTTAATATTATTTATTATTTATTATTATATATTATATATTATTATTTATTATTATTTATTATTATTTATTATTATATATTATATATTATTATATATTATTTATTATTTATTATTTATTATTTATTATTTGTTTATTATTATTTATTATTATTTGTTATTATTTATTATTATTTATTATTTATTGTTTATTGTTTATTGTTTACTTTTTATTGTTATTTATTTATTATTTATTAATTATTAATTATTATTTATTATTAAATATTTAATATTTAATAATATTATTATTTAATAATTATTATTTAATAATTATTATTTATTGTTTATTATTTATTATTTATTATTTATTATTTATTATTTATTATTTATTATTTATTATTTATTGTTTATTGTTTATTGTTTATTATTTATTATTTATTATTTATGGTTTATTATTTATTATTTGTTATTTATTATTTATTATTTATTATTTATTATTTATTATTTATTATTTATTATTTACTATTTATTGTTTTTATTTGTTTTTATTTATTATTATTATTTATTTATTTATAATTATTAATTATGTGTTATTTATTATTTATTATTTATTATTTATTATTTATTATTTATTATTATTTATTATTATTATATATTATTATTATTTATTATTATGTATTATTTATTTATTAATATTTATTATTTATTTATAATTTTTAATTATGTGTTATTTATTATTATATATTATATATTATATATTATATATTATATATTATATATAATTTAGTATTTATTATGTATTATTTATATCTATTATTTATGTATTATTTGTTTTTTCAATTAATATATATAAGTATATTAAATTCTGTTTATTAACCACATGACGAGCTTGCTGGAGTGGTAAAGTCTTTAGAAAATATGCAAGAGGTTAGGGGTTCAAATCTCACCAAATACAATATTTCTTTATATTTCATAGGCATGTGCATGGGATGTACATACATGGATAAATAATGTAAATAAAGTAATACGAAATAAATAAAATAAAATTAAAAAACTAAATAAATAAAATAACTAAATAACTAAATAAATAAATAAATAACTAAATAAATAATTTAATTAAATAAAAAATAAATTAAAATAAAAAATAAATTAAAATAACAGAAAATAAATAAATAAATAATTAATTAAATAAAAAAAATTAAAAAAAAAAATAAAAATAAATAAATAAATAATAAAAAACACGCCGCTAAATCATTTAGAGGCGGTTTAAACTGCCGCGAGACATTCTGCGATGGTTTTGAAAACCGCAGCGAATAGTTTCCTGACGCCCGATTTTGCGGCGGTTTTTCAAAACCGCCACCAATCTATTTAGCGGCGGTTTAAACCGCCGTGAAATGTAAAACCAAACCGCCACTAAATGCCTTTTTTACTGTAGTGTATAGTGATTTAATTCTTTAAAGGTGTGAGGATAAGGGGTTATAAGGGGTACTATTTATAAAGGAGGAGAGGGATGTTTTTGGAAATTTCTCAAAAGATTAAATTGTATTAAATTCATTTTCTATCCAAATACCAAAAAATATCCAAGTATTCGAATATAAGATAATATGGGCTTTTAATTTCATTATATAATAATATTTAGATATGTTTTGGTTTTATTGAGACCCATAACATTTTGATTAACTCTTAATTAACCTATTGAATTTTAATTATGATAACAAATTTTAATATTACAATGTTATAATTTTTTATTTAAATGGAGTAATTGAACAATAAATTTTCAATTTATAAAATTTTAGATCATATCATAATTATTTTTTATTTTGTAAATATTTTTACTAATTTTCAATAATTTAATAAAATATTAATCCCAGAAAATATCAATATTGTCATTTCATATAATATTAAAAACTTTTACTTTTAAAAATATCATGAAAACACTATAAATTTGAAAAAAATATTTAATACACCCCTAATATGTCCTAAGTATCTATAAAATTCAGTGATAGTATTAATTAATTCAAATTATATTTATTTTAACATTTTTAAAATAATTTATTTGATATTTATTTTGATAAAATAATTATTGTATTAGTGTGGTGTCAACCTTAAAGTTACTTATTTCATACATTATAATTATAAATAAATTACCATGATGCATATAAAACTTTTTTATTTTAAAATTATATATATATTCTATAATACATTCTATTTAACCCCATATTAAAAATATTATACTTATAAAAAATAAGAGTGTGACATTTTGTCACTTTCTTTGATTTTAATAACACCTTTGTCCTTTTCATGGGAATTTTTTCATTAAATGATTCAATTTTGAACTTTAGGTTTTATGGGTTGGATTTAATTCATCCAATATGATTTTCAAAAGTGTTATGGTAATTTTATATTCTTTATCATATT
Organism: Viscum album; assembly: GCA_963277665.1. Lineage (NCBI taxonomy): Eukaryota > Viridiplantae > Streptophyta > Magnoliopsida > Santalales > Viscaceae > Viscum > Viscum album. Next base: position 591,592,991 of record OY728159.1, on the reverse strand, counting down.
ATGTTTTACCCTTAATTGCCTGATTTCCCCTTAACTATGGGAAAATAATTTACCAAGGTTACTATTCATATTGACCAAACGTTAAAGGGGTATATTTTTAAAATTTGGACCTCCTAATCTGAAATATTGAATCAATTATTTGAAATTAAAAACACAAATTTTGAATAATTTGAATTAAATTAAAATTTACAAAAGGAAATAAGAAACTGTTTTTCTGGAAAAAGTCATTAAAAATTTAATTTTATATAATATATTCAGGTATAAAATCTATTTAATAACATATAATTGGATTATTTTAAATAAAATTGAAATAATTAAAATTTAAAACTTTTTAGAAACATAATTTTTCCATTTATAAACATTAAATATAAAAATATAGTTTTCCATAAAAAATAGTATTTTTCATTATTAAAAAATGAAACTTATCAGCAAAATACCAAAAATTAACCCTGAGATAATTTTGGAATTATTATTTAAAAAGTGATGTTTAGTTTTTCAAGTAAATTTTTTAAAATTATCAAAATTTAGTTTTAAAATTACTACTCCATCGAAAGGTAAGAAAACCACCTTTAGAAAAATACATTCTTTTTTTTTTTCAAAAAATATGATTTATTTTTATATAATGTATATAAAACACATTATATAGATGTTAAAATTAGATTGAATATATTATATATAAATTATTAACATAATCCAAAGATAGTTATTTTTATTATAAAATACACTTTTTCACATTTAAATAGTTTTTTATAAAAATATTTCATTTTATTTTAAAAAGGATTTTGTTTTCATTTGTAATTTGTTGGTAAGAAAAGGATTCATTATTTATACATGTGTAAACCATATTTTCATAATTCAGTTAATATTATTCATACCCTCTATTCTAATAGTTAATTTATAGTGTTAATATTTAAATAATAATATTTAGTTGTCTTTTTAAGATCGATGTTGTGTGCAACACAAGCTATCGATGAAATTAAATTTTGTAAAGATAAATATTTCATAAAACATCAGGGCATTACACTATTCCTCAATTATGATTTTTTCCCAAAAATATCATTTTATATACTAATATGAAAATCGGTGAGGGTACTTCTTCTTCATTTCTTCCATCATTTCTCATGTTACCTCTTCATATTTGTGGTTCCTCTGTGGAAATTTAACCAGGTCAGGGGTCTTGTTGTGTAGAAATTTAACTCTATGGTACAAGATCTTTATCAAATTCAACTTAAAAGAGAGATCAATCTCTAGTTTCACCACCTTCAGATTCTGTACATGTGAGGGATCAGGTATGTACTTCCTCAGGAGTGATATGTGGAACACGCCATGAACTTGATCTATACTTAGTGGAAGTGAAATCTGATAAGCTACTACTCCAATGTGATAAAGGATCTAAATTTAGACATTGTACCTTCGGATAATCTTACCATTATTTCCAAACCATATTAATCTCTTCCATGGTGATATTTGAAGGAAAATATTATCACCAACCTTGAAATCCATGTTCCTAAGATGGTTGTTAGAATAAATCTTTTTCTGACAAGATCATCTCCATGTAGCTTTCATTCCCAAACTACATCCCAATAAGTTTTATTTCTACATCGCTACCCATATATAGCTTCATATAAGGGAATTTTAATGCTTGAGTGGAAGTTATTGTTATATGAGGACTCAAAAAATGGGAGATGTTGATACCCTCTACCTTTGTATTCCATTTATCAAGCTCTTAGCATGTCATAGAGCGTCTGAATATCCCTTTAGATTAGACATCATTTTGGGGGTGATATGTGGTGATGAAATTCAATTCAGTACTCTTAGCATGTTGAATACTTCTCTATAATTTATATGTGAACCTTGGGTGATGATCAGTGATGATTGAAATTGGGACCCCATATATCCTCAAAACTTATTTTACATATATCGTGGAAATTTATTCAAGAGACAAATCTTCCTAAATAGAAATGAATTGGGAATTCTTGGTGGGTTGATCCACCAAAACTCATATCACATTATGTCCTTTCGATGTATTTGGGAGATGAGTGACAAAGAGCATAATGAAACTCTCCCATTTCTATGTGGGTATAGTCAATGCTTGCATAATACCTTTGGACTTATGTCACGATGATTTAATATACTTACATATATATCATTATGATATATACTCAATAATCTCTTTCTTCACATTGCATAACTAGAAATGCTCTCCAATATCACAATACATCTTGGAACAGCTAAGATGGATAGAGAAGGTGAGCTATGTGAATTTCCCAATATCATCCTTTTTTTCAGGGGATAGAGAAACTCAAATCCCCATTCCAAATCAAATCACACTATCATCATTGATGTGGAAGTCATATAGCTTCCCTTACATTATTACTTTCACCATATTTTGTAGCTCTAAATCAACCCATTGTTCCACCTTGATATTATCTTGGATAGATGGTTGGGAAATCATTTGAGAAAAATATGATATATTCCTTACCATTATGATTTCAAAATCCAACCTTTGAATATGCATTAAGATTGGTTATTTCTCAATCTACATTATGGATAGAGTAGTAGGTTCTTTTCTTCTATAAGTTCCATCCACCTTATTCAAATTTCTAGGATGGTAATGAATTGTTAATTTTTTTCCTTGATTAGATCTAACCATATTATTTGATTCAGGATAAGATCCTTCTTTGTGAATATATATTTTAGGCTCTTGTGATCAATATATATCTCAAACTTCTTCCCGTAATGATTATGTTGCCTAATTTTCAGTGTGAAGATCACATGCGCCAACTCCAGATCATGTGTGGGATTCTTTTCTCATGAAATTTTGTCCACCTTGAGGCATAGGCTATCACTTTATCATTTTTCATTAGTAAAAAACCTAATATGTTCCATGAATAATCATGGTAAACCAAGAAGAGTTCCCCACTTGTTGGTATTATAATTATTGGTGTAGTGATAAGCCTGTTTTCAACTCTTTAAATCAGTCTTCACATTTACTGGTCATGAAAAATTTTACTCCCTTCCAATTAATCTTGGTTAGAGTGTTTTAAAATAATGAAAATTTATTCACAAATCACTAGTAATACCTAGATAGACCAAGGAAACTATAGATCTTTATTATAGATACTAGTCTAGGACATTCATCATCATTCGTTATCTTATAAGGGTCCACATATATTCTTTTTCTGGTGAAAACATGTCCCAAGAATGATACTTCCTCTAACAAGAACTCATATTTACTGTACTATTCAAATAATTTCTCCTCTCGTAATGTCTTTATAATAATATTTTAATGGTCATCATGCTCCTCCTTTCTCTTTGTGTATATCAAAATATCATCTATAAAGACTAACAAAAATTTAAATAAGTAATATCTAAAGACTCTATTCAATACATCCATGAATATTTATAGATAATTAGTAAGTCTAGATGGTATCATCATGAAATCAATGTGTCCATACCTCATTTAAAAAGTAGTCTTTGGAATATCTTCCTTCATGACCTTTAATTGGTGATATCATGATCGAAGGTCTGCCTTAGAGAAACACTTATCCCAACATAGTTGATTGAACACGTCATCTAGCTGAGGTATGGAATAATTTTTGTTGATTATTATTTTTCTGAGCTCATGATAATCAATGAATAGGTTTATTGATTTATCATTGATGAAGAAGACCGGTGCACCACACTGTGAAGCACTCAGGCATATGAAACCCTTGTACATATTCTCTTGTAACTACTTCTTAAATTATTAAAAATCAACGGGATCTATTCTATAAGGTGTATTCGATATGGGTGGAGATCCGGGTATCATTTAAACTAATAAATCAGCCTCTCATTTAAGAGGAAGACCAATAATTTATTTAGTTAACACATCAGTGTAGTCCATCACAATGGGAATGTCTTCCTCAATGACTCCCTCCTTTGTCTCAATTATTTGAGATAGATATTATTTATCATAAGTAAATAATATACATACTTGATTTGATTATTTTGAAGGAGATTCATTTTCCTCCTTATATTTTTTTAGAATTGGTGGATTCCTTTATATATGAAGAGTGGTCTCCCTCTACTAATAGTTGAAATTGACTTTGTATAAATATTTTCAATCCATGCCCAAATAGAATCAGAATCCCAAAAAGTATGTAAGATGACATTTTTTGGAAGATTTAGTCTACAAGTATTGACTGGGGAGAATTTATAAACTTTATATTCAATAATTTTCCCATTTTTGTTCTCATAGATAACTCAAACGTCATATTTTAATGTGGTCATCGAATAATTTTACTAAACGTGCAAAATATGAAAGAATGTGCAGAAACAAATCAAATAGAATGTTTTATATTCTTGAATGAATAACTAACATACCTATCACCACATCATTTTGGGGATCCAAGTCAATAGTAGTGAAATCATATGCCCTTTCTTGCTGCTTTAGAGGTTTTTTTCCTTGATTGTCTCTGACAACCATTGGCTTAGGGCATTTTCTCATATAGAGTTTGAGTTCCCTGTAGTTAAAGAACTACACAATATGTGTAGTGTTCATATAAAACTACATTTAAAATTCCTTATTAGTGGGTTTCTTCATTTCACTTAGTCATTTATAATCTTGGGGCCCCTATTTTCCACACTTGAAGCACCTTATGGTTCCCCTTAGAAAGTTTCCATAATGCTTCTTACCACACTTTTGAGAAGTGGGATACTGAGTTTTCTTAACCTCCAAATATTTGTTTTTGTATTTTTTCAAAACCACTTTATGGCCAGTGTGGGAACCACACAATTTCAAATAACGGATTCAAACACCATAAAACCACTAGACAGAATTCAACAAAGTCAAAAGCATGTTGGTATAAACCAAATTCAAAATTCAAAAGATAAGAGGCATGCCAAAGCCTTAGGCCGCGTGAGCTGTAGGAATAAACACACCATCATCTCAGGCCTCAGACCCTGATGCACCCAACCACCCATCATCATCGACTACACCATCAAGAACCTCTCACCGAAGACCATCCACCTTGTTGCGGGAACTTCTGCATCAATGCCCACAAAAATAACATATTCACAGACACATAAATCATCTTCAACCATCACAAACCGAATCAAAGAAACTTTCGTCGCTTCACCCTTTTCATCACCGTCGATTTCGACTCCAACGCCACAACAAAGATGAAAATACACTAACCTGGATAACTTCACTAATCGAGAATGAAACAAGCCATCACAAAATACCACAAAACCTTTACTGGTAGCTAGAAGTAGAAAAACCAAGAATATATGACATACCAGAAACCGAATTCACAAGAACATACCGACTTAGGTCACACCTGGTGCCCCGACGGCCGCCGCCCCACAAATCCCAAAACATCATATATTCCACCACACCTAATCCGACTAGGAGAGGCACCGAGGAATGTGAGGCCAGAGAAGGGCTTCGAATGTAGGGCTTGAACACTGCCACCAATGATGATGCAGAAAACCAGAAGTGAACCGACTCCGGTAGTGCCCGGAAACTTGTCGTCTACCGAACCACATACCCAAAGCCGGTTGGTAACCACCACACCAGTTCCGACTTGGAGAGTTTTAGAGGAACCTGAGGCCAGAGTAGGGTTAGGGAGGCTGAGGGATTCCATAGGACACAACCTTCGATGGGAAGACCGAACGAACAACGGGAGGAGAACCACAGTAGAGAGAATCAGAGAGGAGAATAAGAAAGAAGGGTGAACGGGGAAGAAGCTGGAGAAGAGAGGCGAGGTGCCAAGAATAGGCTCCGAAACCCTAGGATTCATGTATCCAGTCCCATGAAACTACTGAGAATCATTAATATCCATCTCAACATTATGTTCACAAGGGAAAATCTATTCATAACTATCAAACTATCAAATTTATAAATCCTTTTGTAGACTTGGTTTTAGTCAACTAAATAAGAGATACACCTTGATTTTTATTCCAATGAAAGAGATGGAAGAGTACCATGAAATAGTTGTAAAGTTTAACTCATATGATCTGATAGAATCATCTTCCATTTTCTTCAGACTAATGAACTCCCTCTCTAACTTAATATAGAGAGTATAGGGAAATTATTTATTGAAAAATATTTTTTAGAATTCTTCCCATTACATGGAATTAATTTTCTCTTTATTATTCATGTTATTTATCAGTTTCCTCCACTAATGAAATTCCCCACAAAAATTACATATCACTAACATGACATTCTATTCTTCTGAGCATTGTAGGATAAATAATATTTTCTCAATAGAGTTAATCCATTGTTCAATGATGAGGGGATCATAAAATGCACTAAAGATAGGATGCATTTTTCACATAAATGATTCTAACACAACTTGATCTTTATTTAGATAAGGAGGGTGTTCCACATGATTCATGTTATTATTCATTGATTTTCCCAGTTTAACTAGTACTTTCATGAAGTTATATGCTCCTATTTTCATCAAGATTGGCATATCATTAGAGAAATCATCATATTTCCTATCACATTGGTTGTTGTAACAGGTTCTATTATTCCTAGCCATTAATTATAAAATAAAAAAATTAGGGGCGGGGGGGGGGGGGGGCTTGAATATATAGCTAATAAGCATATAAAAAATAAACTATGAACATGGAAGGATAAACTTAGAGATGTAAATTATATCCAAACTTGTGATTCCCTATGATTCAATATTGGTTACCCATAGAGATATAATTATCCTTATGGTTCTTACTAATGTTTTCTAGTCTAAATCCCCAAAAATAACTAAACCATCCTCTAACACCAACTATATAAACCCTAGACTTTTACAAATATTATTAAATTATTTTAATTATAATGATCCATTATATACAAACCAAGGATCGTAAATTCTAGTGTCTTTAGAAGATTAGGTACATAATTATAAAACATGAAACTAAAAAAAAAAAATTTATTTAATATCATTTAATGAGATCCTAGCATACTTTGAGCTCCTATATCTTCATAGTATAACCTGTGGAATACATAGGAAAAATAGATGAGCTAAAAAATCTTTTAATTGAATTAACATGGGAATGAATCATATAACATGTGTTAGGAATACATAACATGATAACATAAAATACATGGATCATGAGTAAAAATTTGGAATAAAAATATATAGAACATGGACTCAGATTACCAAGGAAATATTGGAATGTTGAAGAAACAAACAAAATGACATAAACATGAGTTAATGTTAACTACTGAGACTATATCACATTGTGGAAAAAGTCTCAAAATGGATTGGATTTACCCGTAATCCCATATATGACACCACATGAGACTAAAAATTACCCAATGAATTAGAGCTCTATCTTGTCGCACCAATAATAAGATATTCATTCATATGTGTGCCACATAAAGAATCAAACATAAAGAATAAACATAAGGTTTACCCATGGAATGAAATAGGTATCATAATCATGTCATAAGGCATATCCAATGGGTGTATATTAATGGAGTCCATGAAATAATGGATTCAAATCATTCAAAGATATTTATAAGATAAAATAGGCATTTATTCAAGATAATTTATGTTAAAGTTAAGTGAAAACAAGTAAAAAAGAGTGTTTAAGAAACATTATAAATAAGACACTTTAGTGTGGTTTAAGGAAAAATATCAAAGAGTATTTAAAGAAGATAAAAGAAAAATTTACTTTCTAAAAAAATGAAATAATAGTTTTTCATGATAAAATTATAGTTTTTATAAATATATTGGTGCATTAAAATATTTTATACAGTGTTCTTGAAAATGTTTAAGAAACTAAGATGTTCCACTTAATCAGGTTTTCTTATCGAGAGGAATTGAGAAGGGAACCTTATAAAACATTTAATTCACCATAAATTAAAGACTAATTGAGATATGCACAAATTTATGTAAAATATTCACATAATTTTGGAGAATTATATAGGAATATAAAATAAATACATTGGGGTAAATAAAGGGAAAGTGTAACCCAAAGGAAAAAAATCAAGGTATAGAGAGATCCCTTACCTTTTGTCTGAATGTATTTTGAAGTTGTGTTTAATGTATTCTATAATAAAATTATATTCATCAATTACATAAATAAAATTATATAATCCATTTATTTTATTTATTATTATATTATTAATTCAATTTATGAGCATTTTTATGAATCATAAAGACCAATTTTATCGTTTTGAGTGTGTTTGTTTCACAGTTTCGTGATTGGTTAATTTGGGTAAAATTTTGGAAGTTATTATAGAACGGTAATAAAAATATATAAGTGTAATTAAATGGTATTCACACGCTTTCAAAAAATTTAATTGTTTCTTTATATCATTTTCTCTTCTCATGTGAGGATAATTCATTTGATAAAACATTAATAATAAATATTTATTTTATTTTGGCAGTTTTTTGAGCATAACAAATTATTTTTGTTATATTATTTCATATTATGCCTATATAATAGATCTAGAACATGAAAAAAGTTATAATAGACATATTAAGATCTTATTTAACCATTATAATAGATTTATTACTATACTGAAGGTGGTAATAGAAAATAAAAACTCATTATCCACAGAGACCAGAGATAGTTATAATTCTTACAATGATTTCGTTTCTTTGAATAAGAGGAGATGTGAAAGGAGGTGGTCATAATATATTATGTTAGTAATATAAAATAAATTTATATAAATAATACTAGATTTATTATTATTTTATGTATGAAGTATGTGAGGAGAATTTAGAAGAATAAATAAAATTAAAATAAATGGTTTGAGAAAGGTATGGCTTGAATATGACCACCTTGAAAGATAAATTGAGGATCTTGGAATTGGTATTTTGGTGAGAAAAAATAACTTGTAAATGGGGAGAGTGGGGATGATATTATTTGGAAGAGATTTTGTATAATACCCTAACCCCAGTTACCAAAAGTCAGTGCATTATTACATAACATTTTCATGATACATGGAATCATGTCTCGAAAGAACAATCTGTTTAGTAGCCTTTGAAGTACTAGATACATTCATAAGTTTTAAATTAAATTATGAATTAAAAAATAATTGTGTCTCAATAGAACCCACTCATATCCCTTAGCTTATCCCTATAGTTAAGTCATAATATAATTCTTTACATCCTTGAAAAAATAAAACATTAGAAATATGTGAGCTCAGATGCTGAGTAAGGATAGCAATATAGAATAAACTTTCATAAATAAGCATAAAAATTTAAGGAAATGTATAAGATTAATGAACATGCCTTTTTAACTTAAAATTTATCATAATATGGAAAAGATAAATAAAAAAATTAAATTTACTTGTTCACATGGATATTCTACTAGTTGAATAGTCACATGTAATATCAATAACTAATTTCATAATGATGGAATGCATAATTATGGACATCATAACCACATAGTCCAGGCCTCGTGGAAATAATACCAATATATATTTTTTCAAGGACTTGGTCCAAGATACTAGTTTGTATAATGAGACCTACCGATACTGTAACACCCCAGGTAAATAAAGAATATGAATTTTTTATATTTATCCCTATTTGTGAATAAAATGTTAATATTAATTTAAAGGGAACGCTATGATCGATGGCTTACCCAATATGCAACAACGAGTTCCTTTGAAATCTTACGTTACACTCTAATAATAAAATAGTTTTATTTTAAATGGTAGTTAACACCTAGCCATTGTAATGACGAGAATGAACATAACTAACTATAAAATGATTATATATACTTTTCAAATATTTTTACTTTTTACAATAAATCTTAAAGGATTAAAAATGTGAATGAATCCAATTTTAAGCGTAAACATTCTAATATTCTTTAAAAGGTCGATTAACCGCCTTTTTATGGAGAACCTCTTTTAAATCCACTTTTTGACAATTTTATGTGTTATATTTGAAAAAATAAAATTCCTCTTTAGAATCGGGACATCAAAATTTACTTTTTGTAAATTTTTGGTATTTTTCCGATAAAGTTCATTTTTTAATAAATAGTGAAAAATGTTGTATTTTAATTCAAAAACTCCTTTTCATCTAATTTATTTATATGATTATATTATCTTTTTAATTGGTTTTAAAGTGAAATTAGAATATATTTTTAACATTTAATCCAATGGTGGTCATTGGAATTAATATCACTTTGAGATGGGACATAAATGAGTGTCAATCTTTTGATAGATATTGTTTCTTAAAAACACGCTATTTGATTTGACAGTGGAATTTAATTATAAAATTAAATAATGCAACTTCTATGTTATTAATTTGGTAAAAAAGACATCATTTTTGAGTTCATAATATCAAATATATCTTAGGGTGAATTTTTGGTATTTTTCTGAAAAACCATAATTTTTGATGAATAGTGAAACCACAAAGTGGTAGTTACAAAAACTGATTTTTCGTTTAAATGGATCTTTACCAATTTTGTGATTTGAATTTCAAAAATCCAATATAAATGATTTTGATTATTAAGTAAAATGTGGTTCAATGGGATGAAAATATATTTTGATGAAAAGTAACTTTTAAGTTTTATTAATCGTGATTAAAGGTAATTAGTGTGATTTAAGGTAAAAATGATATTATAATAAAATGAAAATATCTTGAAACTTGTCCTAACCCTATTGGATGAGTCATTTCCGACCAATACAACCCATGGGTAGATTTTTGGGATCCCATAGAGCCACTTGGGTAAGATAATGACATGTATGCCTTTTATTTATAGTAAAAGTAAAAATGACACACACATGTATTGTTTTACTAAAACAATTCTTACATGGGGAAATACATGTCAGAGTTTTGAAAATAAATATTAATTGGAAATCTAAACAGATTTCCTACATCATAGTAATTTTTTTATAATTTTTAGACATTAAATAAATTAAATTATTTATGACATCATGAGGATGCAACGATTACCTCATTATTTAACGATTTAAATAAAATGAATAGATAATGTAAAATCTAAGACCTAAACATGTAAAAAACCTATTTTATGGGTGAATTTAGAAGTCTTATCACCTTATTCTTGAAATACATCAATGTGGGACCTTTAAAATCTGAAACACAATTGAAAATAAAGTAACATTTTATACCTTTCCAAGAGTGCCCCTCCTCTCCTCTTATAAAAGGCCCCCACCTCTACCACATTACCCACACCTCTCAAGTATTTGGATCCACCATGCTCTGATAATTTTGTCTCTCCAAATCCCTATACTCATCTTAGAAGCCTTACCTTAGGCAGGAAGCTCTTCAAGAAACCCATTTGGTTCTAACCAAAGGGAATTACCCGATTTTAAGGTAACGTCTTCACTTGTGCTCTTTTGTTTTATTTTGCTTCTCCAAACCCCTAAACTCTTTTTATTCATTTATTTTGTAACAAAACCAGTATCTTCCATATACTAGGATGTTTTTATAAAAAGTATTCTAGCTACACTTACACACACCTACATCTAATGGTTAAAGAATATACTGTTTCTGTGGATGGTGAATTTCTGCGTCACGAAACGATGATTGTTCAATATTCTTTTAACACCTTCAAAGGTGGCCATTAAGATGTCACTATATTTATATATGATATATAATATTTTTATTTTTTCCTTAAGATTCTTTATTTTTCATTTATGTCATACCTTTATGGTTTCCATTATGGGTAAACGCGATATCTTCATTTTAGGAATTGTGGACTACCGCCCCCTCAAAGTGATTTGATTCGTTAATACCATATGTGGTATGTATGAAGGATAGATTAAATGATATTATATATTATACTATACTTTAATTATAATACTATTATGTATCATTATGTTTTAATTCCATTAAATATGAAATAGAAATGGAAGTAGCGTTCATGCGCACGTACGGCTTACCGTCTCCATAAACGGTGCATTTTATTTCTTACCTCTAAATGTTATGTAATATTATAAATGCATGTATATAATGGATATATATGATATATATGTTATCTAAATAATTAATATAATTCCAGATATAATGGATATTTTACCCCATGAACAAACTTGTAATTATAAAGAGTTTATTTTTGACTCAAGTAGCAATGATCATTAAAACGACCGTTATTAACTTAAATAATTACATAGTGTTCATGACATGGCAATAAGTTATATAAAAGGAATAATGAACTTGAAAAATTTTCTTAAGAAAGTATAAATTAACTCAAGTTTATTATTCAGAAGATTAAAGAACGATCGAGTCAAGTCAGATATGAGGTAAGGGATCATACCCCTCTCTTTCTTTTTAAGTACACTCTTTTATGTCATTTCTTTTAAGCTAATATTTCTTATGATTGGGATGTTCATTTATATTAATATTAGTTTAATTTTTATGTTCATACGATGAAGAGACCCTATTTTCTCTCATCAATCCATTTTGGAAGTTTTGTGTGGCGCCGTTAGGCTGCCGAGTTTTCGTAAGGGATTTTTCGTCTCACTTTTATTCCCGTGAGATTTATGCTACATTTGCCACCATTTCCTTTGATTGGTATATTTACTTCCAATTATTCTAAACATTTTGTAATATAAATTTGTTTATGAGTATTTACATCAATGTTTTATTGTCCTTCTTTCATGGGGTGTATGTTTCGAAGGATAACCCAGTCGGTAAGGGAACCTTTCACCCTCCTCTTTTTAAAGACATCTTTTGTTGGGTATTTTAATTTACATATTGTAATTTTGGGATATGTTCTTATATATCCTTATTGATGTAAATTTTATGTCCTAGTGATGAGATACCCTTTTTATCTCTCATCAACTCATTTTCTGAATTTTTAAGTGACGCCGTTAGGCTGTCAAATTTTTGTAAGGGAACTTCTTAACCCAAATTCCTTTCTTTGGGTTGGTCTTCTAATTCTTGTTTATTTCATGATATGATTATGTGAGAAATTAATTTTTGATATCCTATATTTTATTTATACTTTCTTTATGTAGACTTGTAGTGAATACACATAATTGATCTATTTTATTTACAAAATGATCTTGGTATGGGACATCGTCTCAATCTCCTTTCATTGAGGCATATTTTGTTTTATACAAAACTTTATTTTATACGGTGTATAAACCCCTTTTACTTTTATGTTTATTCAAAAGGAATCTTTTTATACTAAGCATTTACTAAATGACAAAAGAGAATGTTTTTTTTGTCGTACGTATGCAGTGAAAACGACTTCTCCACCGTCGTGACCATTATTTGAGTTTGGACTTCCTCTACAAGCCATAACTTTTTTTTGAATGAAAAATAAATACCATGTTTTACTTTTCTTTTATTTTGGTATTGAAAATGGTTTTCATAATGTCTTTATATCAATGTGTTGTATTGATATATTGTGATTGAAAAGTGGAAATGTTATGTTTCCTTTATGCATGTTTTATGTGATATGATTTTGTTATGGTTCTTGGGAATTGTTATGAATAAGGGTGGTTCCGTGATAAACTACGGGCGGGTGAGCCCGATATATCTCTCCAATGAATTGTGGAATGTGAAGGAGTTAAATGTTAAGGTTTCTCCGAAGAGATTTAGGGAATATACTGTGATGGGTATTCCAAACGTAACCATGATGGTTACTCCCTATGTAAGAATGTTATGAATGCCTCAAGTTACCTTTATGTCTTATGATTTATATGATTTATTCATGATTTGATGAGGCATGTGATTATGTTTTATGAATAAAGTATGATTTCATGCATGGACTAATGTTTTCATTTCGTACTTTTATATCCCTTACTGAGCTTTTTATGCTCATCCCAAGTTTTTGAAATGTTTTTCACAGGTCAAGGGAAAGGTACATGATGCGATTATAGTGTTAAAGAAGTGTCAGGAAAGAATCCATGTTTTATTTTAAATATGTTTCTGTTGATGGAAAAAATGAGTACTATCATTTATGTAACCAATTTGTTTAAATGTGGAATGCAATGCATGTTTTATGATCTAATTCTCTAAAACTCTAAACCTGAAAAGATCCTCAACGTGTATTCTTTAAGTAACTCAATATTAAGTAAGGTTTAAGGCTGGGGCGTTATAGTTGGTATCAGAGGTCAGTTTAGACAACTTTAGAGATTAGGAGTTTTTGTTAGACACATTGTTAGTCCCTATATCTATCATTTCAGTCAAATACTTGTTTTATAACTTTTTTCTGGTCAAGTAAAGTCAGTTACGAATGGAAGGAGGAGGATCTCAAATGACATTCCTATCTCTTCCTGATGACATGCTGGATATAATTATTGCAAAGTCATGTTCAGATGATTGTGAAACTTTTTCTAGCATACAACTCTTTTGAATGTAGTTGTTTGAGATATCAAACACCTCCACTATACACCGTTATCATCGTGGATCATGGGTTGTATTTAGACAAATACTATTTTCACAATATTCTCATATTTTCAAGAAAGGTAATAATTATCATGGTATTTTCAAATATTTTACCTTATCACAAGAATTTGATGCATATTATGATTTTAAAAATGGTGCTGAGGAAGGAGACCCTTGCGCAACCTATTTACATTTTCTTTTAAAATATAGTCCCTCAGCACATACTTATAGTATTTTAAAAGGACCAATAATATAAAGTTTCAACTCAAATTCTTTTTGACTATTTTATAGAAATCATGTTTTATCAGATGTTTTGGAATTATATGTCATACATGATTATTTTCCAAAACTGTTTTTCTGTGAACACCCATATGACCCATGTTGTACAAGGTGTATTTGGATGGAGGAAGAAAATGATTTTGAAGGATCTCTAAATCATTTTTTAATGCATGAGGCTTCTACCTACGTGAACAAGATGACGATGAAACCGAGTGGACGCAATGATCAAGGTATGCTGATATTCATTTTGGGAATCATTTTATTTTATGGTGGTGAAATAAGACTTCAAGAACTAAGATGTTGAGATCGTAATGAATTTGGATGAAAATGAGAGGTATAAGGAAACTATTGAGGTTAAAACATGTTAGGGTAATTTTTGGAGTTTTATAAAAAGGATAACATGCAGACCGTGTGACAACCCATCGCATCGGACAAAGCTGCGGGAATCGAACCCACAACCAATGTGCAACTGGTATTTATCACCTACCACTAGACTACGTGAAGTCCCGGGTTAGTATGACTTATTATTTTTAGTTAAATGTTTTTATGAATTAAGAGTAAGTTTATTTTAGGGTTATCTATGGAAATTATTAACCTATCTTGGAGGATATGTGATTAGGTTAATTAATTTTCAATATGAGACATTTAGAGCAACTGATGTTAATTGGAGATAAGTGTTAATTTGTACCTTGGAAGACTATGTGACTAAATCCTTCAAATATTTGGGTTTCGATCTTAGTTTGGTTTACTTTGAAGAATTTTATGGACAAATTGTTTATTGAATGGTCCTCGTTGAACTTTGGGTTTTGTTGGACAAATTTTGGAGATTAAGAGTAGATTTTCTTTTTAAAAAAGGTTATCCTTTTATGGTTTATCTGATCTTGTTATAAAAATTTTGGTTTTGGTAAGGGTCTAAAGACATGGGAAATATATAGTTCTCTTTTGTGTATTAGGTGATTCTCAAGAAATTGATTATATTACTCTTAATGCGAACAAGTCTTCCTAAATACTCGTCTTTTGGACATAGTATGAGTTTGTGTAAGAAATATAGTAATAGTTGAAAGCCAACATGATAAGTAAGTATGTTTCTTCAAGATCAAACATAAATTCCTCAAAGAAAAGTAACTGAAAATAAAAATGTTGTCTATTAACTTTTCCTACTGGGGAATCGAATACCATTTAACCCACCACAATTTTGTGATTTTCTTGTGGTTAACTTTCTCCTAAACATGTTTTCTATCACTCCCCCTCAGAACATGACCCTTTGTTTTTTCTTCCATATCCATGTTTTCCTACATGGAATCCTAGTATGGGTTAACTCGGGTGACCTATGTACATCTCTTTCTTTCTTTTAAAGGGATTGTTTTATCGACTCTTGTTCTGATGTGGGACTTTCAATGATGTTTCCGAGCCCAATTTTAAAATTGCAAGGACACAATTCCCAAAAGGGGGGAAGGATGTAACACCCCAGGTAAATAAAGAATATGTCATTTTTATATTTATACCTATTTTTGAATAAAATGATAATATTAATTTAAAGGGAATGCTATGCTCGATGGCTTACCCAATACGCAACAACGAGTTCCTTTGAAATCTTACGTTTCACTCTAATAATAAAATAATTTTATTTTAAATGGTAGTTAACACCTAGCCGTTGTAATGATGAGAATGAACAGAACTAACTACAAGATGATTATATATATTTTTCAAATATTTTTAATTTTTACAATAAATGTTAGAGGATTAAAAATTCGAATGAATCCAATTTTAAGCGTAAACATTCTAATATTCTTTAAAAGATCGATTTACCGCCTTTTGATGGCGAACCTATTTTAAATCCACTTTTTGACAATTTTATGTGTTATATTTGAAAAAAATAAAATTCTTATTTAGAATCGGGACATCAAAATTTACTTTGTGTAAATTTTTGGTATTTGTCCGATAAAGTTAATTTTTTAATGAATAGTGAAAAATATTGTATTGTAATTCAAAACCACTTTTTAATCTAATTTATTTATATGATTAGATTATATTTTTAATGGGTTTTAAACTGAAATTAGAATATATTTTTACCATTTAATCCAATGGTGGTCATTGGAATTAATATCACTTTGAGATTGGACATAAACGAGTGTCAATCTTTTGATTGATATTGTTTCTAAAAAACATGCTATTTGACTTGACAACGGAATTTAATTATAAAATTAATTAATGCATATTATATGTTATGAATTTGGTAAAAAAGACATCATTTTTGAATTCAGAATATCAAATATATCTTTGGGTGATTTTTTGGTATTTTTCTAAAAAACCTTAATTTTGGATGAATAGTGAAACCACAAAGTGGTAGTTACAAAAACTGATTTTTCGTTTAAATGGAACTTTACCAGTTCTGTGATTTTAATTTCAAAAATCAAATATAAATGATTTTCATTATTATGTAAAATGTGGTTCAATGGGTTGAAAATAATTTTTGATGAAAAGTTACTTTTAAGTTTTATTAATCACGAATAAAGGTAATTAGTGTGGTTTAAGGTAAAAATGATATTATAATAAAATAAAAATTTCTTGACAGTTGTCCTAACCCTATTGGATGAGTCATGGCCAACCAATAAAACCCATGGGTCTATTTTTGGGACCCCATGGAGCCACTTGGGTAAGATAATGACATTTATGCCTTTTATTTAAAGTAAAAGTAAAAATGACACAAACATGTATTGTTTTACTAAAACAATTTTTACATTGGGTAATACAAGTCATATTGTTTACTATAAATAGTCATTGGAAGGATAAAAATATTTCCTACATCATAGTAGTTTTTTTATAATTTTTAGACATTAAATAAATTAAATTATTTATGACATCATGATGATGCAGTGATTACCTGATTATTTAACGATTTGAATAAAATGAAATGATAATGTAAAATCTAAGACCTACACATGTCAAAAACCTATTTTATGGGTGGATTTCGAACTCCTATCACCTTATCCAAGACATACATCAATGTGGGACCTTTAAAATCCGAAATACATTTGAAAATAAAGTAACATTTTATACCATTCCAAGAGTGCCCCTCCTCTCCTCTTATAAAAGGCCCCCACCTCTACCTCCTTACCCACACCTCTAAAGCCTATGTATCAGCAAAGATCTGATCCTTTTGACTCTCCACATCCCTCTACTCATCCTAGAATCATTAACATAGGTAGAAATCTCTTCAATAAACCCTTTTGGTTCAAACCAAAGGGAGTTACCCGATTTTAAGGTAACGTATTCAGTTGTGCTCTTTTGTTTTATTTTGCATCTCCAACCCCCTAAAATATTTTTATTCATTTCTTTTGTAACAAAACCAGTATATTCCATATAATATGATGTTGTTATAAGAAGTATTCGAGCTACACTTACACACACCTACATCAAATGGTTAAAGAACATACTATTTCTATGGATGGTGAATTTCTGCCTCACGAAACAGTGATTGCTCAATATTCTTTTAACACCTTTAAAGGTGGCCATTAAGATGTCACTATATTTATATATAATATATAATATTTTTATGTTTTCCTTAAGCTTCTTTATTTTTCATTTATGTCATACCTTTATGGTTTCCATTATGGATAAACGCGATATCTTCATTTTAGGAAGTGCGGACTACCACCCCCTCAAAGTGATTTGATTCGTTAATACCATATGTGGTACATATAAAGGATAGATTTAATGATATTATATATGATACCATACTGGACTTATAATACTATTATGTATCATTATGTTTTAATTCCATTAAATATGACATAGAAATGGAAGTAGCATTCATGCGTACGTACGTCTTACCGTCTCCAGGAACGGTGCATTTCATTTCTTACCTCTAAATGTTATGTAATATTATAAATGCATGTATATAATGGATATATATTATATATATGATATCTAAATAATGAATATAATTCTGGATATAATGGATATTGTACCCCATGAACAAACTTGTAAGGGATCCTACCCCTCTCTTTCTTTTTATGTACACTCTTTTTTGTCATTCCTTTTAAGCTCATATTTATTATGATTGGGAGGTTATTTTATATTAATCTTACTATACTTTTTATGTTCATATGATTAAGAGGCCCTATTTTCTCTCAAAAATCCATTTTGGAATTTTTGTGTGGCGCCGTTAGGCTGCCGAGTTTTCGTAATGGATTTTTCTTCTCACTTTTATTCTCGTGATATTTATGCTACATTTTCCACAATTTCCTTTGAGTGGTATAGTTACTTCCCATTATTCTACTCTGTGTAATATACTTTCGTTTATGAGTATTTACATCAATTTTGTATTGTTCTTCTTTCATGGGGTGTATGATTCGAAAGATAACCAAGTCGGTAAGGGAACCTTTCACCCTCCTCTTTTTAAAGAATTCTTTGGTTGTGTCTTTTAATTTACATTTTTTAATGTTGGGATTTGTTATTATATATCCTTATTGATGTAAATTTTATGTCTAAGTGATGAGATTCCATTTTTATCTCTCATCAACTCATTTTCTAAATTTTGAAGTGACGTCGTTAGGCTGTCAAATTTTTGTAAGGGAACTTCTTAACCCAAATTCCTTTCTTTGGGTTGATATTGTACTTATTGTTTATTTAGTGATATGATTATGTGAGAAATGAATTTCTGATATCCTATATTTTTTTTATACTTTCCTCATGTGTACTTATAGTGAGTACACATAATTGATCTATTTTATTTACAAAATGACCTTGGTATGGGACATCGTATCAATCTCCTTTCATTGAGGCATATTTTGTTGTATACAAAACTTTTTTTTATACGGTGTATAAACACCTTTGACTTTTACGTTTATTCAAAAAGAATCTTTTTATACGAAGCGTTTACTAAATGACAAAAGGGAATGTTTTTTTGTCATACGTATGCGGCGATAACGACTTCTCCACCGCTGTGACCATTATTTGAGTTTCTACTTCCTCTACAAGCCATAACTTTTTTTGAATGAAAAATAAATACCATGTTTTACTTTTCTTTTATTTTGGTATTGAAAATGGTTTTCATAATGTTTTTATATCAATGTGTTGTATTGATATCTTGTGATTGAAAAGTGGAAATGTTATGTTTCATTTATGCATGTTTTATGTGATACAATTATGTTATGGTTCTTGGGCATTGTTATGAAGACGGGTGGTTCCGTGATAAACTAAGGGCGGGTGAGCCCGATATAGCTCTCCAATGCATTGGGTAACGTGAAAGAGTTAAACGTTAAGGTTTCTCTGAAGAGATTTAGGGAATATACTGTGATGGGTATTCCAAATGTAACCATGAGGGTTACTCCCTACGTAAGAATGTTATGAATGCCTGAAGTTACCTTTATGTCTTATGATATCTATGATTTATTCATGATTTTTTGAGGTATGTGATTATGTTTTATGAATAAAGTATGATTTCATGCATGGAATAATGTTTTCATTTCGTACTTTTATATCCCTTACTGAGCTTTTTAAGCCCATCCCATATTTTTGAAATATTTTTCACAGGTCAAGGGAAAGGTATATGATGCGGATAGTGTCAAGGAAGTGTCAAGAAAGAATCCATGTTTTATTTTAAATATGTTTCCATTGATGGGAAAAATGAGTACTATCTTTTATGTAACCACTTTGTTTAAATGTGGAATGTAATGCATGTTTTATGATCTAATGCTCTAAAACTCTAAACTTGAAAAGATCGTCAACATGTATTCATGAAGTAACTCAAGATTAAGTAAGGTTTAAGGATGTGGCCTTATAGATACATTGAGGATCTATAACAGGATCCCCCCGTCACTTACTAAGTCTAATTAATTCCTCATATGAAAAGGTTTAAACATAATCTAAACATTTGTATTAAAACTTGCTTGCGGAATGTCAATATTTTAATTACAAACCATGAATGGAATAAACATAGCACATCCACAGTAAAATATATCTCATTAAATACAATTTGGTCGATTTTATAAATCAACCTCAATAATGAATAATGAAGGATATTGAAAAAGATAAAAATAATCTGTAATACTATTTGAGAGAAATAACCCCTTTTTCTAGAAAAATATTTAAACGCCTTACTATTTATCAAGAATCTATTAAAAATAAGATTATATAATCAAAGTGTGCCATACCAAATTGAACCATTTAAAATGGATTTTAATTTTAAAAAATTTATTTCCATATAAATGAATCCTTAAAACCATTTCTAAAACATGGACATCAATGAGAATGATTTAGAAGAACAAATCTTTAAAATATTTAAAATGATATTTTAGTTAGAGTTCCTAACCAAATAAGAGATGCTTGATTAAAAATAATTGAGGTAATAAAAACTTTATAATATCATGATAATAAAGAAATTCATGATATACTATGTCAATGTACAGTATATACACCATATAAAAGTGAATTGGTGCACAAAAACAAATAAGTCTGAATGGAATGTAAATTGAGATGAAATCCCTTATAAAGACCATATCCTTAGGATAAGGATAAATAAATGACATAATAATGAGTGAAAATTATAAATTCAATAAATATTATTTGATATTCAGTGTAAATAAATCAGAGTACATTCACACATATTAATGTAAAAGAAACACCAATGACATGGATGTTTAACTCAATGAATCGAAATTGAGTTAAGATTTCCCTTATCATGTTCATATCGGTGACTTGAGAATTTATCAACGGAGTGATTATGTTTATAAAAATTATATCCAAAAAATGGGGAGTGTAAATTACTACA
Organism: Viscum album; assembly: GCA_963277665.1. Classification (NCBI taxonomy): domain Eukaryota; kingdom Viridiplantae; phylum Streptophyta; class Magnoliopsida; order Santalales; family Viscaceae; genus Viscum; species Viscum album. The sequence continues at coordinate 591,571,631 of OY728159.1, read as the reverse complement.
TAAGTAAACAAATAGTTATTTCACACATAATCTTGGAGTAAAATAATCAATGAAGTTTGCGTAGAACTCAATGAGTGGAAATGGAAATTAGAAATTCCCTTACCAATTTGGTAACTTATAAAACATACACCGCATGAATGAAGGATAATACAATTAAGATATAAATACCCATAAATTAAATTATATTACACAAATAATACAATCATGGGTAGTACATACACCACACAAAAGGAAATAATGGCAATATAGCATGAATCTCATGTGAATTAGAAGTGAGATGAAAACCCCTTACGTTGTGCTTTTCTATAGATTAGGGTACGTTAACCTCCAGTATAATGGTGAAATAATTTTTTTTAAATTATAAAATAACCACATACATAAATATGATATCATATATGATCTTCTAATATTTCTTGGTTAAGGATATTTTAGTAGTATCATTGTTTGGGGTGTTAACAGATTTGTTTTCCATTATATGATTTGTTATGTAAGTCATTCTTGTTATGGATAGGATTTATTTAATTCAAATTCAAAATTATATAAAGTTCTTAAAAATTATTTTTAATCATAAAATGAATATAATTTTTGAATGGTTATGATGGGGAATGAATCTCATTGCGTTCGTAGAGACGGTAATCCGTACGTACGCACGAGAGACAATATCATTCTATTGATGGGGAAATTGTATGTAATTGGATGGTATATCATATATAAAGAATAATTAACATGTTATATTTATTATTTAAATCATTTATACTCATTATTATACCCATACAAATAATGACATGTTGAATAACAAACTACACCACGACATAGAGACGGTAAGCCGTACGTACGCACGTATGGTGACTCTGTCACTCATATGATGGATTGAATAATGAATATGGTTGTACCATATTTATAATAACATAAAATTATGTAGAATTTACTGGATTTATTATTGTGTTATTAAATCCACAAATAAAGAGGAAGTGTAAGAATAAAATAACATGGAAATAGGTGATGAAATAATTACCTCTATTTCAGGTGATTCCTTTTTATTTGATCAAAATGGATCCTTAGGCTGGATTTATGATCCATGTAAGGACTATAGGTTCAATTCAGGGTAGTTGGAAAGATATTTTATCAGGGTTTGGGGGATCCAAATGTCTTTGTAGGTGTGATTTTGAGAGAAGGGGAAGTACCCTTTTATAAGAGAGGTGAGGGTCAATTTAGGAAAATCATGAAATATTAATTTATTATTCCATCGTATTCAGTTTATAATGGCTCTAAAAGTATTTGTTTCTATGATAAGGTGGGTATGGGTCTAAAAACATTCAAAAAATAGGTTTTAGATAGGTTTAGGTCACCATTTTAACCATATATTTTATATTTAACTCTCAGTTAAATAGATTAACTTTTACCATGTATTCTTGTATTATTATAATAAATGGTTAATAAAATTACTATAAAAATACAAGAGTACCCAAATTGGTTCATTGATGACATATATATCATTATAAGAGTCCTTTTTACAAACCATAGATTTTTAAAAATATTATATCTTTTAATAATATTGTATTTTAAAAAAAACTCATTTTTGTCAAATTTGACACTATTTATAATTTGGTTTTTTTGAAAGTCATAAAAATTTGATTACTTAAAAAATAATAACTTAAATTAATAATAACATGTCATAATAATGTATAAAATTCGTTTAATTCACCAAAAGGCTCAATTTACATTTATTTTGATATTTATAATATCAATTATTTTAATCTTTCATTAATAAGGTAATTATGCATCATCATTGTGTCATAAATAAATTTAATAATTTAATGTATAAAAATTATAAATAAAATACTATTGTGTAGGATATATTTTTATATTTCTAATGACTATTTTTATTCTAATTTATCTTATGTATAACACTATATTAAAAATATTTTAGTTATTAAACATTGAATTTAACACTTTTAACTCTTCTTTAAATAAATTAATAATAAATGTCAGAATCTAACAAAGTCATGTCAAATAGGATAATATTTTATTCTTATGTTTTATTTTGGTCGAAAAAAACTTATCCAATAGAATTAGTACATGTTTTAGGGTAATTATAATATCATTTTTACCTTTAATTACACTATTTATTTTTAACCGTGGTAAATAAAATTCAAAAGTTACAAATCACCAAAAAATGTTTTCACCCTATTGAACAAAATTTTATTTACTGATGTCAACTGTGTCTCTCATATTTTTGAAAATCAATTTATAGAAGCGGTAAAATAATGTTTTATGCAAATTTCCAAGTGATCCTAGAAGGTGGGTAAAAGACGTTAAAATGTTCAATAAAATTTTATACATATAATTTTATTATAAAATTACTCCAATGAATTACGTTGAACTTATATAAGTATTATGTATATAGTTTTACCAAAAAATAAATTAAATTAAAATAAATATTTATTTAAATAAAAGTAGGTTTTAAACAATAATGTAGTGTTTTTCACTATTCATCAAAAATTGAAAGTTTTTAGAAAAATACCAAAAATTCAACCTTTGTTAATTCTGGTATTCAAAATTTAAAAACAATGTCTATTTTACCAAATTAAAAACATACAAGTTGTATTAATTAATTTTAAAAAATATCCTCATTGTCAAAACCAAAAAGTGGGTTTTTTTTGGAGTAAGAACTACCAAAAGATTGATATGTGTTTATTGTGGGGATTTCCCTATACATGTAGGAGAAGATGGTGTTAACCCAGGCTGAGACAAATTCCAGGATCCTTCATGATGCGATGACTGGTAAAGGTTCCCTCCCATGTTCTATCACTTATATAGTGAGGAAATTTCGAGCTATACTTGGAACCAATATCAAAGTGTCTCACACATGGCGTGAGGGTAATAAGGTTGCAGATCACATGGATTCCTTAGAGGTATAGAGCTCTATCTCCACTAGTCTGATCCATATCAATAGTTTGAAACTGAAGTGTGTAAATTTACTTAGAGGGGATGCCCTCGGCTTGCACTATTTCCGACCCCCTAATTCCTGGGGTCCCTTAGTTGTTTTGGTTGTTTTGTTATGTTCTGTTTTCTCTTTCATCAAATAAAAATTTTATTTGGATGAATAGTTTATGTCCAATTTAAATGTAAAATTATTTCCAATAACAAAAATTGTATTAAATTATAAAAATATAATCTAATTATACTTCAAAACCATTCAAATGTATAATTTAACAATCTAAAATATTTTGATTAAAAAAGTTTTTTTCAATTAAAATTTAGTATTTTTCACTATTCAACCAAATAAGAATGTTATCAAAAAAGCAATGAAAATTTATCCAAACTAAATTTTTATTTCCCACTTCTAATTAAAATGTTTATTTTTTCAAATTGAATATATAAAAGTGTCAAATATTATATTTAAAAAGAGTTATCCATTAAAAGGCGGTAAAATTGCATTTTTTTAAAAATACTTCTTCATCTTAAAAATTGAATTTGTTCTTATATTATGGCCAAGAAACACATAATATAGATGTTAAAATTATATGGAGTATATAAAATTCAAAATGCAGATAATACAATCCATAAATGTTATTTGAACGACTAGCTCGGTAAGTCATGGTTCCCTCGAACTCGGTGTTGTGTATAGCGCATGATATTGAATTACTTTAAAGAAAATAACTTATTATCAAATCTTGGGGTGTTACATTCTTCCCCTTTTTTGGAAATTGCATCCTCACAATTTTAAAATTAGGCTTGGAATCTTTATTGAATGTCCCACATTAGAAAAATAGTTAATAAAACTATAATTTAAAAGAAAGAAAGATAATTACAGAGGTCACCTGAGATAACCCATACCATGATTCCATGTAGGAAAACATGGATATGTAAGATAAACTAAGTGTCATGTTCTTATGTAGGTTGATATAAAACATGATCAGGAGAAAGTTATCAATAATAAAACAAAAACCTTGTTATGGGTTAAACTTTCAATAGTTTCCTAGTAGGAAAAATAAACAGAGAACTTTTTTTGTTTTAAGTTTCATTTCATGAAGGTGAAGAATTTATTTATGAGATTGAATAAGGAAACAAAGAGATATAATTTCTTTTTAAGTATTGTTTCACCCTTTAATAAATATTTACTTCTGACTCATCTTTTCTCCAAACGATGAGTATTCAAGATGACTTGGCCACACCTGAAGCGCAAGAATTAACTTCTAGAAAATCACATAATCTGAAAAGGATGAAATATATATTTCCCTCGTGTGTATAGATTAACCAAAACTAAATGGTTATTAAAAGAATAGATTATCCCCTAATTGGATAATCCTTTATAGAAATAAATACTAATTTTAATTTCCATAATTAAACAAATAATACACAAAGTTCAATAAAGACCATTCAATAAACAATTGTCGTTAAAATCCTTGAATATAATCCAAACTAATATTGAAAATCAAAACTCATAATAATTTAATGACATAGTATTTCAAAGCAAATCTTAAAATTTATCTCTAAGTAGCATCAACTACTCTCAAAGTCTCATACAAAAGTAGAATTAACCAAATCACATATTCTCTATGATAGGTAAATCATTTCAATTAATAACCAGAATATCTATAAAAACATAGATACTTCAAAAATAAAAAAATCCACCATTAGTCCTCAAATTAAATCCCATAGTATTCTATTTTCCTTAGGCATATAGTGTTCCCAAAAGAGAAAAAGTCTTCCAGAATAACATTTATCACTTAATCACCAAATCATTTTCCTGTACTATGGATATCCATTTGATAATACAAAAGATCTCAAATCAACTTATTATTGATCAATAAAATCATTTAGCTAAAAATAATTAGTCACACTAACCAGGGACTTCACATAGTTTAGTGGTTGGTGATAAATCCCCATAACACTTTAGTTGTGGGTTCGATTCCCACAGCTTTGTCCGACGTGACTAGTTGTCATATAGTCTATATGATGTCCTTTTTAAAAAACTATATTTTATAACATTCCCAAAATGAGATAAATTCCTCAAAATGACTATAACATTATTTAACCACAAATTTTATCTAATAACTCGCATTTTCATCCCAAAAATTAATAACCTATAATTGGCTCAAATTCAAGGATCATATAAACCCAAATGGTTCTTTATTACTATATCCACAAAAGAAAATATAATTCTTCCTGAAATAGCATTTTCACTTAACCAACTACAGGGTTACACATACTAGAGAAAAGTCTTCCAAAGGAATCCCATAAACAATGAGCATTAATATTTTAAACATTTCTCAATCCATTTAATTCTACATAGGTTCTTCCTTGGTCTAGTGGTTATCCTATAGAATAGGGAATTGACTTAGGTAATACCCAGGTCCCCTACATTTATGGAAAATTACGGTAAATAGATAGGATCATTTTTATTTTCTTCCATGGTACTCTACATTTTCCCTCAGAAATTATTTACTTTATTTCATTATTTCCCACGCATAAAACATTTCTTTATTCCATTGAGACACTTTACTAGGTGTCTCCTTTCACATTTCCTACATGATGGAAACTGATATTTTTTTCTCTATGGCCTCCACTGCTAGAGCTCTTATCATTGTCTATCTTTCTCTTCTTTTTTGAGTTTGGGAGTTGGTTCATGTATATGTTGTTGATCATATTTTTGGAAAACTGATTGTCCTTGAAGATGATATATTTTACACCTTTCAACATTCTATTTTTTTCACATGTACACCATCGTTCCCACCTTGTACATAATGTTCATTGTTACTATTATTTCCTTGGAATCCATCCATGGAATATAACCAGAAAGCATAGTGTAAGTAATAATAGTCATAAAATCATTCAGACAATATCATGACACCTTATTTTCAATCTAAAACACCTTAAGATTAACCAAGGTTATTTATTCACATATTATATTAAAATAATTCAAATCGTTTTGTAAAGAAAATGTGATTTAGCCTAAGCATATCCCATGGGAGTTTTGTAACTAAGAGTGAGGCAAAGCCTGCTTTCATGTAACATGATACCCCGTTTCAAACCCAAAACTCATTGTAAGAGTTTTCACTACTAGGTACATATTTGCTAGAGCTTCCTCTAGCTTCTCATATCCATACAGGGATGTATTTCTTGGAAAACTCACAAAATCTCCACAATTCCAAAATTCTAGGAAGTTCTTCAATACTAATCCTAAATGTTTATCTTAGGTTAATGTTCTCTAATCAGAGTTTTTCTGAATCTAGCTTCTATGGTTTTTAATAAGCTTCCTCTGATACCAACTGTAATGCCTTGACCCCAGTTACCCAAATTTAGTGTGTTGTTACACAACATTGGTATGATAGATGGAATCATGTCCCAAATGACTGATCAGTTAAGTATCTTTGGAAGTACTAGATACATGTATAAGTTTTACATTACATTATGAATTAAAAAAACGTTGTGTCTATATAAAACACACTCTTATCCCTTATCTTATCCCCACAGGTGAGTCACAAAATACTTTTTCATAGCATGCTAAAAATAAAACATCAGAAAGGGGCGAGATCATATGCTCAGTAAAGATAACAATATTGAGGAAACTTTCATAAATAAGCATAAACATTTAAGGCAATGTACGAGACTAAAACAAATGCTATTTAAACTTACACATCGGCCTAATATGGAAACGATAATTCAAAAAATTCCATTTAATTATTCACATGCTTATTCTAATACTCGAATAATCACATGTAATATCAATAGATAATTTCATAATGATGGAATTCATAGTTCCAAACATCATAACTACATAGTCAAGGCCTTGTTTCAAGACTACAAATAAATATTTTTCCAAGGCCTTATTCCAAGATAGTAGTTTGTCTTATGAGACATATCGATGCATCGAGGAGCTATAGCAGGCTCCACCCATCACATACTATGTCCAATGAATTCCTCATATGAAAATGTTGAAACATAATCAAAACACTTGTATTAAAACTCACAAACGAAATATCTATATTTTAACCACAAACTATGAATGGTATAAAATTAGCACATCCACAGTCAAAAATAAATCATTTAATACAATATGGAAGATTTAATAAATAATCCTAAATCAAGAATAATGAAGGATATTGACACAGATGAAAATAATCAGTAAAACTATTTGAGAGAAATATCCCCTTTTTCATGAAAATATTTAAAGGTATGACTATTTATCAAGAGGCTGTTAAAAATTAGATTTTTAAATCTATGTGTCCCATACCACTTTAAAAATTTTAAAAGGAATTTTAAATTTTAAACATTAATGTCTATATAAATAAATCCTTAAAACCATTTTTAAAGCATGAACATTAATGAGAATGATTTAGAAAAATAAATCTTTAAAACATTTAAAATGAAAAATTTCTTAGAGTTCCTAACCAAATGAAAGACGCTTGAATAAAATTAATTGAGGTAATAAAAACTTTATAATATAATTATATTAAATGGATTCATTGTATACTATGTCAAAGTACAATATATACCCCATATAAAAGTGAATTGGTGCATAACAACAAAAAATTCTCAATGGGAAGTAAATTGAGATGAAATATTTTATAATGAATGTATACTAAGGATAAGGATAAATCAATGAAATAATTAAGTGTGAAAAATATAAATACACACAATATGATTGTATATTAAGTGTAAATAAATTAGTTTATATTAACACATATTCATGTAAAAGCATCACCAATGACTTGGAAGTTTAACTCAATGAATGGAATTTGAGTTATGATTTCTCTTATCAAGTTCATATCGATGACTTGATAATTTATAAATAGAGTGATTATGTGTTTAAAAAGAATATCCACACAAATGGGAGTGTAAACTACTACATAAGTAAATAAATTTTGATTTCACACATAATCTTGGAGTAAAATAATAAATGATGTTTACATAGAACTCAGTGAGTGGAAATTGAAATTAGAAATTCCCTTACGGATTTGGTAACTTATGAAACATACACCACATGAAATAAGGATCATACAATGAAGATGTAAATACAAATAAATTATATTATATTACACAAATAATACAATCATGGGTAGTATATACACCACACAAAAGAAAATAGTGGCAATATAGCACGAATCTCATGCGAATAATAAGTGAGATGAAAACCCCTTACCTTGTAATTTTCTTTAGTTAAGGGTAATTTAAACTTCTGTATAATGGTTAAATAATTGTTATTAAATTATAAAGTAAACACATACATAAATATTATATCATATGTGATCTTCTAATATTTCTTTGTTGATGATATTTCAGTAGTATCATTGTTTTGGGTGTTAACTAATTTGTATTCCTTTATATGTTTTGTTATGTAAGTAATGTTTTTTATGGATAAGATTTATTTTATTCACATCAAAAATTAAATTAAGTTATTAAAAATTACTTATAATCATAAAATGAAAATTATTCTTGAATGGTTACGATAGGGAATGAATCTCATCGCGTTCATGGAGACCGTAATCCGTACGTACGCACGAGCGACAATATCATTCTATTGATGCTGGAATCGTATGTAATTGGATGGTATATCATATATAAAGAATCATTAAAATCTTATATTTATTATTTACATCAATTATAATAATTATTATACCCATCCAAATAATGAAGTGTTGAATAACAAAATACACCACGACGTGGAGATGGTAATCCGTACGTACGCATGTAGGGTGACTTTGTCATTCATAGTATGGATAGAAAAATGAATATGGTTGTACAATATTTATAATAACATAAAATTATTTAGATGGAATTGAAGTCATTATTTTGGTATGGAAACAACAAAGAAAGTGTAAGAGGAAGAAGAAAAGGACCTTGAAAGAGGTGAGGAAATTATTACCTCTTCTTCGGGTGCTTCCTTTTGATTTGATCAAAAGGGATCCATAGGTTGGATTTATGATCAAATTAGGGTCCCTAGGTTCAAGTGAGAGTAGTTGGAAAGTTATTTAAGCAGGGGTTGGCCGATAAAAATGGATTTTGAGGTGTGATTTTGAGAGAAGGGGAAGTACACTTTTATAAGAGAGGTGAGGGTCACTTTAGTAAAATCTTGAAATATTAATTTATAATACTATAATATTCAGTTTATAACATATCCAAAAGGATTTATTTCGAGGATAAAGTGGGTTTGGATTGAAAAACATCCATACAATAGGTTTTAGATAGGTTTAGATCACCATATTAACCTTATATTTTAGATTTTACTCTTAGTTAAATAGATTTACATTTACCATTTATTCTGGTATCATTATAATAAATGGTTGATAAACAACTTTAAAAATACAAGAGAATTAGAAGTTGTTCATTAATGACATATCTATCATTATAATAGTCCTTTGGCCCAACTGTATATTTTTAGGAATATTATATCTTTTAATAATATAGTATTTGTTTTAAAAACACATTTATGTCAATTTTGACACTATTTATAAATTGGTTTTTGTGATACTCATAAAAATTTTATTACATAGAACCAAATAACTTAAATCAATATTAACATGTAATATTAACCTATAAAATTATTTTAATTCATTAAAAGTCTCACTTTACATTTATTTGGATATTTATAATATCAATTATTTTAATCTTTCATAAATAAGATAATCACTATATCATCATTGTGCCATAAATAAGTTCAATTATTTAATTTATAAAAATTATAAATAAAATACCATCATTTATTAAATCTTTTTATCTTTCTAATGAATATTTATTGTCGAATTTATCTTATGTATAACCCCATATTGAATTTTTTTTGTTATTAAACATTGAATTTAATAATTTAAACTCCTCTTTAAATAAAGTAATAATAAATTTCATAATCTAAAAAAAGTTGGTCAAAGAGGATCATATTTTATTCCTAAGTTTGATATTGGTCGAAAAACACATATCCAATAGAATTAGGACATGTGTTAGGCTAATTATAATATTATTTTTCCCTTTAATTACCCTATTTACTTTTACAAGTGGTAAATAAAATTAAAAACATACTATTTATCGAAAACTATTTTCATCCTATTGAACCAAATTTTACTTACTAATGTCAACCGTGTCTCTCAGATTTTTAAAATTCAATTCAGAGAAATGGTAAAATTATGTTTTATGAAAATTTGTAAATGTGCCTAGAAGGTGGGTAAAAGACGTTAAAATGTTCAATAAAATTTTACACATCTTGTTTTATTATAAATTCACTCCCATGAATTTCATTGAACTTATGTAGGTATTATGTATATATTTTTACCTAAAATAAATTTAAATAAAATATATAATTATTTAAATAAAAATTATGTTTTAAACCATAACTCATTATTTTTCACTATTCATTAAAAATTGAATGTTTTCAGAAAAATACCAAAAATTCACCCTAAGATAATTCTGATATTCCAAATTAAAAAATTATGTCTATTTTACCAAATAAAAAACATATAAGTTGTATTAATTAATATGAAAAAACTATTCCTGTTGTTGAAACAAAAAAATGGTTTTTTTGAGGAGTAAAAAGTATCAAAACATTGATATGTATTTAGGTCCAATTTAAATGTAAAATTACTTCCAATGACCAAAATTGGATTAAATGATAAAAATATAATCTAATTATACTTCAAAACCATTTAAATGTATAATTTAACACTCTAAATTATATTGATTAAAAAATTTGTTTTCAATTAAAATTTAGTATTTTTCACTATACATCAAAATATGTAAGTTATCATAAAAGCACAGAAAATTTATCCAGACTAAATTTTTATGTCTCGTTTATAAATAAGAAGTTCATATTGTCAAATTGAATCTATAAAAGTGTCAAATATTGGATTTAAAAAGGGTTCTCCATTAAAAGGTGGTAAAATTGCATTAAAAAAAACTTCTTTTATCTGAAAAATTGAATTTATTCTTATATTATTTCTGTGGAACACATAATATGGATGTTAAAATTATATGGAGTATATAAAAATCAAAATGATGTTATTACTATTCATAACCGTTTTTTGAACGACTTGTTTGGTAAGTCATAGTGCGCCTGAACTCAGTGTTGCGTGTAACACAATATATTGAATTACTTTAAATAAAATAACTTAGTACGAAATCTTGAGGTGTTACATTTTGGGGAGATTAAGTGCTTTTATGTTTGAGTGTAAGGGGTTGTAAGGGGTAGTATTTATAAGGGAGGAGATGGGTGTTTTTTGGAAATTTTTATAAATATTAAATTATAATAAATTTATTATCAATCCAAATACCACCAAATGGACATGGATTCAAATATTATATAATATAGGGTTATAACATCATCAAAAAAAATAAAATTTACACATGTTTGATTTTATTTTAAATATTATCATTTTAAATAACCCTTAATTAACGTATTTCAATTTTATTTGTGGTAAAAATATTTTTAATATGAAAATGTTCAAATTTTTTACTTATATTGTTTAACTAGACTTAAAATTTATAATTTATGAAATTTTAGTCAATATAATAATTATTTTTTATTTTTTAATTTTTTTTATTATTTTTAAATAATTTAAAAAAATATTAATCCCATAAAATATCATTATTGTATGTTTTGATACGATTAACTAATTTGACATTTAAAAGTATCAAGATAACATGTTAAATTAGAATAAAATAATTTAATACATCCTTAATATGTCATAATTATATATAAAATTCTTGTATATCCTTAATTAATTCAAATTATAATTCTTTTAACATTTTTAATATCATTTATTTGATATTTCCATCAATAAAGTAATTATCGCATTAGTGTTTTGTCATCATTTAAGGTAATTATCTCATCCATAAAAATTAACAATAAATTTTCATTATGTTGATAAATATTTTATATTTCCAATTAGTTTTTATATTCGAGAATACCTTCTATTTAACACCATATAAAAATATTTTATTTGTTAAAAATAAGAGTGTGACATTTGGTCACTTTATTTGATTTTATTATCATCTGTGTCATTTTTGTGGGAAATCATCCATTAAATGATTTAATTTAGAACCAGGGGTGTTTAGGTTCAGATTTAATTCGTAAAAAAATATTTTTAAAATTTTTAGGGTGATTTTATAGTTCTTATCATGTTATTTTTTTACTTTTAATTAGCTGATTTACCCTTAATTGTGGTAAAACAATTTACCAAGTTTACTATTCGTATTGAAAAAAATAGGAGGGGTATATTTACTAAATTTGTACCTCTTGAATCCAAATATAGAATAAATTTTTCAAAATTCAAAACACATAAGTTGCAGAATCTAAATTAACTTTAAATTGACAGAATACAAGGACAAATAGTTTTTTGAAAAAAAATTATAAAATAAAAATTATTTTTATACTATATTTAGATTTTAAAATAATATAAAAACATAATTATATTATTTTATATGAAATTTAAATAATTATAATTTAAAACTAAATTGAAAAATAATTTTACTTTTTAAGAAAATTAAAAATAAAATACAATTTTCAATAAAAACTAGTATTTACTGCTATTAAAAAAATAAACTTATCTTAAAAATAACAAAAATTAAACTTAATAGAAATTAAACATTATGATTTCAAAAATAAATTTTATTTTTTCAAATAATATTTATAAAAGTGTCAAAATATAGTCTTAAAATATGTGCACATCATAAGTTGGAAAAACTACTTTTAGGTGCATTTAAGTTGTTTTTTATAAAAAAAATTCTTTTAAATTTACAAATGATTTATTTTCATTTATTATTAATTTGTCAAAAAAGGATTTATTATATATACATGTGTAAAAAATATTTTAATAATCCAGTTAATCTTTTTCAATCCCTCCATTCTAATGACTAAGTTATAGTGGTAATATTAAAATAATAATATTTAGTTATTCATTTAATCTTAATGTTCTGTGAAACACATGATATTGAAGAAATTAAATCATGTAAAGTGAAATATTTAATAAAATATTAGGGTGTTACATCAGGAGATGGAATTTCTAAAACTGAGGGATCCTATAGGGAATAAGTGTTCGTAGTAGGCGTTGAATCTCAATATAATGTGGCCTAGTATGGTATCTTTGTAGAATGATCATGGTCTTCAAGTGTAGTGTTTGTGCCTGTATCGTCAATGTAAAGAACCACAAAATCAATGGTTGGGGATTTTGATGTGTCTTGGGAGGCTTAAGACTTAGCTTCATGCTGATAAGATGGAGTAGGTTGAATCATAAGGCCCAAGTACCAATGTAGAGTGACCATAAATCCCTTTATCTGATCAAGGAGATGATCCATAATGTCATTGGGGAAAATGAATTGGGGATTAGAAAAGGGTATAGGTGTTGGTAGGTTATGGATGGGTCAGTAGGTGGAATGGTGGAAGATGAAGGATCAGTAAAAGAATTAGGAAGGGATTGAGAGGAAGGGATCATGGGTGAAGGTGGAGATGGTGGTGGCACTGAGTCATCCACACCTATTGGGGTAGCTGGGTATTCTATCATCATATATGGAATTGGGCACTCTTGGATGAGCATGTAGGTGCCCCCTCTTCTAAACCCTTACTTTGAGAATAAACATGAGGCATTCCATCAACTGAGGAGAACCTAAATTATCATAAGGGAGAGAGGTCTCAAAAACCAAAAAGTAGTGTTCCAAATAGGTTATATAGAACCAAACATTTATGTTACCTTGGAAATAGTTAACAAAGCACACATATATGAGGTGGAAAATTATGAGAGGATAATCTAGTCATACTGAACGATATAAGTGAGGTGCTCCATATTCTATCTATTAAAAACACCCCTATCATAATGGTATGGAAAAAGGATAGAACTAATGAAATGGTGGATGAAGAAGAGGGTGTGTCTGATGATAAATGTGATTTTCTATGAGGTAGGAGCATACCAGACATCTGGCCTATCAAGATCCCACCACAGATTGAGTGTGATAGACTTGTCAAGGTAGGTGAGGGTGACATTAAGGGGTGGGGTAGATAGATAGGCGTAGAAATCACACCCTAAACTGAAATCTGAAATCGTGGGTAAAAAAGGGCTACGTAGTAGAAATTATATTGAGTTCATATTATATCATGGTGTCTCTCAGAATTTTAGTCCATCAAACTCAAATGATATAGTGAAATTTAAAAATAAACCACTTTATATAGGATTGCTAACTTGGAAAATCTTAATTAGTTGTCTGTGGCCCAATAAAACCTTAATATCCTCTATAAATCTTATATTCTCTGAGATACTCGATTCTAGGAACCAGTTGTATCGATATTCATAAAAAGCATCATGGTCAATCGCTGACCAGGTGACACTCATCCAAAACTAGACATGGGTGGGGTTGAGGTTGTCCACCAGTGGGTTCTTGTCATGGTGACCCCCCAACTGCTGATGTGGATGTATAGAATTAAATGGAAGCTAGTGGTGGTTGTGTCATGATGGCCACAGTATTGGGTATTGCTGAAAAAGATAGCATGGGTGGCATATGTGGAGGCGGAATCACTTTATTTGAAAACTATCAAATCAGAAATCCGATCGCAAAATGCTTTATCTGAGTCTCCATAAAAAATATGCATGGAGTGGGATTCTCCACATTGAGAAATATCATGGTCCACTTCCCATGTGAATGATCCCCATAATCAATATATGAAAAGGGAAAAGAAGACAAAAAAGAAGAAGAAAAAAGAATAAAATCAGTATTTAAAAAGTACTCAGTGTGTAGTGTAGAAGGGTATAAACCCATATTCTATATAAAAATACCCAAACAACCTGTCATTTAGCCATAAAATAGTACATGGTGTGAACCGAATGCACATGATGTGTATTTGAAAAATTTATATCCAGGATGTGTCTGATCCATGACGTGACTTCTTCTAGGAAAAAAATGGAACATGTATACGGTGTGTTACAAACAAACATGTTATGTGTTTTTAAATTTTGTGTAGTAAAAAAAACTGGTCATTTACATGAGGAACATGCTGTGATTTCTTCTTGTGTTCCCATGTACTGGTAGGATTTTGGAAAAATAGATCATAGATCCTAAAATTTCACAAAAATGGAAAATACTAAAAAAAGGTTACAGAAGAATATACCTATAATAGGGAATGAAATGGGGAATAAATACGTGACCAAAACACTCTGGAATTAATTAATTAAGATAATATATCTTAGGCTTTTTTGAGAAAACATAAGAGAGATAGGGGGTCGACATAGGTTCAAGCTGGTTTGGGGTTCCCAACTTTTATAGTTGGGTCACATGATGTGTACATATGGCCGCAAGCCATGGATGTTTTTTAAATGAGTTTTTTATATATTTACAATATATGGTTATTATTGTAATTATGATTAACTATTTATTTATTATTATATATAATTATAAATATTTAAAAATATATTCTAAAATTAACCTATATAGGTAGTGCATTGAAAAATAAAAATTGCGTGTTCTATAAATTAAAAACTATAATTACTTGATTTGTTCTATTGAATGGGGACAAGTTTGATCCAACGACCAGTTTGATCCATGTGTGATCCCTCATCCACATGTTTAATGTTTATAGTACTCAGTATTTTATTATCATTAAAAAATTATATTGACTTTTTTTCATAAACACGGTGAAAGAATGAACACATGATGTGTGATTTTATTTTTGAAAATAGGATGATGTTTTGGAGATCGATCAGATTCAAAATCAAGACTTTTAAACCCTAGATTATGACTGTTCCCTTTGCCCAAACCGGTCCTATAAGAGTATTATTTTTTTAATGAAGATTTTAAAATATTTATGGAAATATTATATATACAACAACCATCTTATATATAAATACATGACGTGTGGTTTTATTTTAGTAAAAAATAGTTGAATTGAGTTAGCTGGAGAGACTCAAACCCAAGTGTCATGTACCCTAGGTTACGAACCAACTAGCCAATCCATATCTATCATGTGGTATTTTTATTTTTATTTTTATTTTAAATTTATATTAAAATATCATAAACATCATTTATTAAAACATGGGATAAAAATAATGAATCATGTACCAAAGAAGAGAATGGAGGGATTCAAACTCCCAATGACTAGGATACCCTATTTTTAGTGTTTCATCAATATGTAATTTATTCTAATGTATTTTCTAAATAATTATTTACTCTTACTAAAGATATTATTATAATATATAATAAATATACAAGTAAACACCACATGTTATGGATAAATAATATGTATTAATATTTTGTTCACACACCAAAAGTGTTTTGAATAAAAGAGAAGGAAAAGAAGTGAAAACCTATAAAAGTAATGTTTATAAGTAGTACATTCCATGTTTTTATTTAAAATTGAGATAGAGAGATATAGGGGGAGAGAGTGATCCTTGGTTTCCTATTATAAAGATCCTTTGTTGGAGGTCTTAGGATCATCCTCAATAGAGAATAAATACCTATTATCTGAAGGAGGTGTGTATTTTACTTTGAGGACCACCACATGTGCTCGACATATTCCAATTTCAATTGTTTTCAATGATGTTTAGGTAATTTGGTTGGAATTTTGTAGTATCCTTGCTCTACGGACAATAGTTACTGAATACAGACTTGTTTGTTGATTAATTCTTGTGCATCATACACCTCCTTAGGTCATTGATCCAAAATACTTAAAACCTAAAAATAATTGCAAGAATACTGTAGAGAAGGTAATAAATCAACTAAGAGATCAAAGAGAAATAATTTAACAATTTCCACATAAGTATGACATGATGTGTCCCAATTTCCAATTTTAGTATTTGGAAAACCATTTTTAGAGATATCCAATTTAGAACAAGTTGGTGTTTCTTCATTATACACTAAATTAATTGAAAAATAATGAGAAAACCCAACTTCACACTCAACCAAATCATCCATATTAGTAAATATAATAATTTTTTTATGATATTTTCAAGTCATACCAAACTTTTAGTTTTGTCTAACTAAAGAGTGGTAATGTATTCCATAATAGATATTAAATTTTGAAGTTTATCTGGGGATAATTATATAAAATAATAAGTTGGTGGCGTTTAGAATGTATAGAATAAGTCCTCATACTGGGAACCCAATCCCATGTATGGATAGTATTATTCCAGATCAAAGTATGGAACACATAGATCATAAAAATATTTATACTATTATAGAGAAGCTTGCCAATATCTAGTTAAATACACATCCATTCATATGTGAGACATAAGAACATGATAAAATAAATGAGAAATGAAAAAAATACTAAATTTATAAACCCTAACTTAAAACTCACACTATTTTATTCCATTGGTTCCCCAGAAATGACACCAGATTTTTTTCCACAGCCATCCTGAGGAGTGTCCAAAATTGATTTTCCCTCACTCTTTTAACTAGGAAGATAGTGGGTGTAAGGTTTTTACAAAAATAATGATATAAAAGGAGTGTATTCTCAAGTTAGTGAGTATCAAATGATTATTAAAGAAGATGAAATAGTGGTGATGAGAAATAATGATGTGGGATGAAAATATTTTGAACATCAATTTTGCAAATTGAATTAGAGTGTAAGAAGAAGATAAAAACTTGAAATAATGATTTTCAGGGTTATAATTTGATTAGGGTTAATTAACAATGTAGTTACTTGGAATTTAAAAATATTTATGAAATATTTTATTATGGAGATACAATTATGTTATTTTTTCTCGGCCTTATAACAAATAACTATGTATTACAGAATTCAATCCTTTGGTCTGGTGATTGATATCTTAAAAAAATATTTGTAAAAATACCCTTAAAATACTGGAAATAGGTTCACTCAATGGTCGTGGGTTCACCTTTTGAAAATCATTTAGTTTTTTCTTTTAGTGACATTATCGGTCCGACACGACAGAACTAGTGAATTTAGAATTAAATAATTAAATTAATTATAAAATAAAAATAAAATTAAATAAAACAGACCATACTTTCAATTACAATACGCCCAAAAGCTTTCCACAACACCTTATGACCGTGGGATTTATGAAAAGGATGTGTAAAAATTCAACCCTTCCCATTTATATAGTAGATCTTTGAGGAATGAGAGAAAATATGGGTAAATGAAAACAAATGAAAATGAAATGAAAAAACTAATGGGTTGAAAGGAGGATCATGTAGACACAAGAGAATTTAATCCCCCTCTAAAATACAATCCTAAACCCAAAGGCCCGCATTTGTATTTATTGAAAAATGGTTTACATCTACTGTACTAAAAATTGAACTGTATGTACTCAAGTCAATGATATTTTCTTTATATTATTTATCAGCGGGTGACCAACCATGTTTTCCTTTGTATTTTATACATTAGTAGTCAGTAGGTGGATATACATGGTGTGTTTTTCCAATGTACATGGAATGTATCTTTATTTTCAATCACCCACCATGTCAGTAGTGGTAATACATTGCATGATCCATGAATTACATAGTGTGTTGGATCTGGGCTGTAGATTGGGTGTATACTCAGACTGGTCACCTCACTATTCTTGCATATATACTTGGCTTGTGCTTATTTTTTACAGACATTGTATTTTCAATTTTAACTATGAATCATTGCTGATGTGTTCATTCCATTGTAATCTCTTCAGAATCATCTATAAACACCAAAATGAAGCTTTTGATCCATATAAAAACATATATCTAGTTAAAATAGGTTTGATACTCAAGACAATACATGATGTAATATACACATATCGAGTAAATCATAAATTCATCATAGTTTTGACTCTTAGACATGAAAAAAATGTATCTTTCAATTATAGATGTGGTATTTTTTATATTGTGACATACATATCATGGCCAGGACACCTCTATAAATAACATTACTATGAAACATTATGGATCATTTGTTAATCCTATTTTCACCTTCAAAAAATTTCTATTGACCTGAATTGATTTATAATTTTCATTATACATGAATTACATATAATTAAGTGAATTTAATAAAAAAATAATATAATATTGATATAAAATAAATTTAATTAAAATATTATATCTATGTATATATATTATCAAATAATTTTGTATTGTCATAAATTCCAAGGGTGGTGATTCCCATGGGTAATAATTGATATGTTCATTCACCTCCCAAATATTATCTTATGTCATTAATTCTAAACCATATATTTTCCATAGATAACATGGATTAATCTACATGATTGATCATATATACATATATATATGTTGAAATGGAAATTATATGATAAATTTTGGGTACTCTATAATTTCTTTCTTACCTACTTCTTTTACATAATTCATTCCCCACTGTTCTTATAAATATTTATTTATACATTTCATCATTGATAAATTTTATCTGTAATAAATAAATTATTTTTGGAATAAAAATTACTCACTATTTTAATCTGTATTTGATCTATTTCTAACCACATTATGAGCACAATATATGTCCCTTAAAATACATTTCATTATTATGATTTTCACTTTTGAGATGAATCCATATTATTATAAACATATTACTCTCATTGTGAGATCCACGACACAGAAAATTATTAAATATAAGAAATATTTATCAACATTAAAATATGATGTTCTCATGTAAGTACATTAATAGTTGTTTAAAATTAATAAAATCATTCAAAAATAGAAAAAAATATCTTATTTGTAGGATTTTTTTAATAAATAATATTTATATTTTATTAATTCATGATAAAATTTATTAAAATTCCAAAATATTCTAATAAATGGATATCACATCGAGAATATGGATGTATGTACTAAATACCATTATATAAAAATAATTAATAATGAGAATAAATTGATTTGAGAGA
This sequence comes from Viscum album, assembly GCA_963277665.1. Classification (NCBI taxonomy): domain Eukaryota; kingdom Viridiplantae; phylum Streptophyta; class Magnoliopsida; order Santalales; family Viscaceae; genus Viscum; species Viscum album. Next base: position 591,551,835 of record OY728159.1, on the reverse strand, counting down.
ACATTCAACATTTCCCTCTACATTACTAGAATTTTACAAGCAATATGTTTATCATATAGAAACATTCCCCTCATGTATACAGTGAGTTTATAATAAAAAATGAAAAATTATTTAATAAATTCCCAAATAAATTATAATTAATTTAAATATATTCTTTAAGCCTTTATAATATCTAGTATTAATATGATCCCATTCAAAAACATTAACATCTAAAAAATACTCATGAGCAGTAGTAGCATATTAGTATTTCACACTAAATATTTCAAATCACTTCTTGATCAGCTCATTATTACAATTTTAATCCCCAGTATGATCTCATGGATGGTTTCTAGTTTTTAATATTTAAGACCTTAATCCTCTTCAGTCATATAATACCAATTCATTTTTGGTAAAAATAATATATAGGAAAAATACAATAACAAACATTTATTTATGGAAACCAATCTCCTCATTTAAAAATTATCATTCAAAACTTTTCTCTAAATTTTCACCATATTATTCATTAAATTATCACCAAAAAATAATCTTTAACTCATTAAAAAATATTTCATCTTTAATAAATTTTTTCTTATATAACATTTGATTAATGTTATTTGGATTTAGTGAACACACAAACTAGCTCATATTAAGTTAATTCTAGAGAAGATTACTCTTCTGTGGGCTTTGAAAAATGTAGTTTATTCTGATGTTAACTTTTTAATAATCTTTCATGGGATACAATTTAATATTATATATCCATTCAAACCATGGAGTTACTCATATAAAAGACATTTATTTTTCTTTTTATTCATGTGTAGCCTCATGTTTTTGAGATTTATTCTGATGTGACACACTTATTCAGATTTTACTCTTACATAGCCCATCTATTCTGAGTTAACTCTTATTTACTAATTGAAATTATAGTTTACTTGTATATTTATTTATATAATTCTAGATATCATTTTATCAAAACCTCAAAAATTCTCAAAAAATCTCATATCAGCATCAAATATCTCAAATTCAGTCAAAACATTTCCAAAAAAATTTAATTCTTCTCAAATGATATTAAAACAAAATTAAATAAATCTTCCAAAAATACCTTGAATTCTTCAAATAATATAAAAAATAATTTTAAAATGGATATGAATAATGATATTTTCTCTATATTATATCCAGATAACGTTTCTTGTATTAAATAATTGAATGGTGGGTATGGAAAAGGTGATAAAAAAATCAATCCAAAAAAATCACTCATTGTTACATCACAGACTCTAGAAACTCATAGAAATTTGTTATATTACATTATTGTTATAGAATAAAAGAGTTCCCATGGGATTCAACAGATTAGTTATCTTGTAAAACTAGATACATATATGTATTCTATTTGAAAGCATAAGACATGACATGGACAGATTGAGAGAAGATCATTTGACCATCCATCATATCACAAAAAATGACTCTTAGTTCTTATCTAGGATTTTTAGAGAGAGGAAAATAAATAAGGGTGATGTTAGATTCTAAATAAAGTATAGTATACAGTAAAAGAAATCATAACATAAACATAGAAAAAGTGATATAGTGAGAATAAAAAACAATACTAAGTCTTATTCAATTGAAACTGAGGGACTGTTATATCCATGGAGATAAATGAAAACATTGATGAGAATAATAATTCATCTCTTTCTGATAGAGTTAATAATTTTTAGATATCAAAATAGGTTTTCAAGCTCTTATTCCACTAAACTATACTAAAATGGGAAGAGGTATACACCAAAACCTATATTTTTTGGTCATATGGGACCTTTCAATCCATTGAGGGGCTATATAATTTTAGGCCCCACATATCACCTGATTAAGACTGATACATTTACCATAATATTCAAAAATACACTTCATACCATTACCTCATAGTACTCTTGATGAATACAAACATGGCTATCTAAATAATGAGAAATAAAGAAAACAAGTACTTCCCCACTCAATATAATAATTTATATGTCTATGAGAACATATCTTAATCAATATATTCATTTATAGGTATAAAAAAATTAATAGGAATTACCTTTATCAAAGAAATATTATAGAAATGGTACTTTTAATGTTTTGGATTATCCATGGAACATAGTAATTTGGTTTAATAGTTTATATTGGTAGACCACAAAGAAAAAATTATGAAAAATTATTCATCATGTTTCATAAAGATAATGCGAATATTACAAAGAATATCCCTCAAGACTGTCTTTCTGTGTGTGAATTCTTAGTCCAACTCATCATGCATCAGAGAGTGCATCTATTTTACAGACATATCCACCTTTCAGTATTTATATTGGTATGTATTTGTGTTATACACATATGGGAACTTAGTGAGAGATACCCTAGGGGTGAACCAGGGTATGAAACTCATTTGTGTTTCCCCACACACCCATGAAAATGTCACTATCCTAACTGATCTTGACATTACACATTATTTGGGTCACTCTTGTGTTCACATATCAAGTTATGATCAGATTAAATGATGTTCTTATATTTTAGTTATTTAAATAATATCGATTTTCACTCAATCCACATGCAATGATTGTTGTCCTATTGAATGTAGGTCAACCAAGCAAACAAAATAAAAGAATTTTACTTCGTTCACCCACACTAAGATATGTCTAAGGATCACACATTAACATTTTGTTGATGTGCCAAAATACACTATTCCTCACAAGCCTTGTGGATATAATGTCTCAGCTATAGTTACTCAGTACTAGGATCACTACCTTTACATGATTTAGGGTTTGGATCACTCCCACCCAAGGGTCACTCCATTTGTACTATCCCTTTTTTCACTACTTCATTAAGGAATGATTTTTGAATCATAGGAACAAATACACCTTCATTTTATTATAGTTGATACACATATTAGTTACTATTGATCTTTTCTCTTCTATTTCAAAAACTAGTTGTGAATATCACCATTGAAGTAGCTTTACTTTCCATATTGAACTAGAATTCAAGGAATACATAATTCCTTGTAAAAGACTTCAATATGCTCCAAAAAATTATTGTGTCACATGAATTAACACCTTCAAGGAAACTTCGGACCACTTTTACTAAAATTTTATCCTATTTTTGAATCTTCATACTATCATAAAACTCATAGTCTTTCATGAAACTCACATCCTTTTGCGAAGCTTTATAATCCTTCAAAAAACCTATTGGTCAGATTGACCCAATGCTTTTCTTCATAGAACACATTTTTATATGAATTTTTCATGCAACAAAAGACTCTATGAAAATCATTCACAAATACATATCCTTTAGATATTCAACAATTTTGGCTTCTTTAAAGGAGAGGGTTAATCATCTCTTTTTAGACACTACCTCCCCTATGCAAAAAATTAAAGATCTACACTTCCTTTTTATGAAACTTCTAATTCTTGTTCCGGAAACTCCCTTTCATTGTGAAATTTCAGGTATTTTTTTCATGAAACATGTGATAATCATGTAACATACCACCTTTTCCATTTGTGAAACTTCTCATAATAACATAACTTACTGCCTTTATCCATTCGCGAAATAACTCATAATAACATAAATTACTACCATTTTCCTTCATCGATTAGAAAACATTCAAGATATATTATTTGGATAATCTAAAAACATTCATGAAACTAAATTTTTTTGGATTTCTATGAATTTTTAATATTTTATTGAAGTGTTTTTAGAATTCTATATTTCAAAAAACTTTGACAATCCTCCAGATTTTGGACCCCAAAAAATTTGAAAAAAAAAGAAATGATGTCACCTTGTACATGAATGTTTTACCACTTCCGAAGCTTCCATACATCAATCTTACATATTTTTTAGCATTAATGTTTAGAAATTGAACTAGAGCTACAAAAAACTAACCTATGAATGATCTATCCATATATGGGTGCTCAACTTTCTTCAATAGCTTCAACCAGTCTTTCAGTATTATCATGATCGACATTCCATGATTGAACATTAATTTATTCAATCCACCAATTTCCCTCTTTTGGGAATGACACCATCTCATGAATTTTTGGTTATAGTGAAAATAATGCACTTCACCCCTTGATGTCAATTGAAACACCACATCCAACTCACCTTGGTTGATAGTTATAGGGTTGACATTGAATCTGACACAAAAAACATGGAAACACCAATTCTCATTGGTGTCCCACAATAACCCCTTTTGTATTTCTTTGAAATAATTTAATGAATCCTTTTCCTCTATCTCGATACCACCTAATGAATCATTATTGACACCAACTATACAAGAATGAAAACATATCTATAATAAAGTTTCTGGAAACTAATATCCTCTATTGTATAATACCTTGCAAATGAGAAGACCACTTATTCAATCCTACATGGAAATTGAATTCATCATGAACTTATTCTATGACTTATATTTATTAAATGAACATATATATCATTTTCATATTTATATCCTTCACTTACTACTCCCCCTATGAGGGGTTGGGTTGAAACACACACATATTCATGATCCTTACTATTACCCCTATGAAATAAAATCCGATGTATACATAATACCATATGTACTAAATATATAATCCCTGTAAACCTATACTTTTAGAAAAAATAGAGTCACTTTCAAAAATGTTATTATTCTTGTAGAGACCCATAAATTTCAAGGAAATTTTTTTTCTTAATTTTATTTGGAATTTTACAAGAACGCAGTTTCAGACGGCACCTGATTCCGAGGCCCGGTGTGCCCGGAATCATTTTCTGATGTTTGGCTCGGGTACATTCAGTGAACGAACAAGAAAGTTTTTCTAACTTTTGAACCGGTGCTTGGAATCGAATTCTGAGGGCACCGATGGAATCGCAGCGCCGATACTTGCTTAGAAATGCCTCTTCCGGAGTTACGTTTTCTCGGGTGTGGTTTTTAATTTTTGGGCTTTAAGTTAAAAAATAAAATAAAGTGGTGCGACAACATTATTTTTATTTCACTTAATCCACTTAAAATCCACTTAATACTGCTTAAGCTAAGTTAAAGCGGATAGGGTACAATTCAAAATATCCTACCCTCTTGGTAGGATATTTGTGAGGTGGGGCCCGCACGAGACCCACCGTTTCTTTTCCGCTAAGCAACGCACCCGTGAAAACCCCTATTGAATGAAAGTCAACTGGGGCGTTTCCTTAAACAATTAAACGCTCCTATTAATTGGGTGGTTTATTCATTGAAATTAATTCAATGAATTAATGGGTTGTTACTTAGTTTGTTTTTCATTTTTTGGCATGTAATAAAATAAGACCAACATTTTTTCTTCTTGAGTGTTGTTCTTTGAGAGGATTTGACAGAAGCCTTAAGTACTTCATCCTCCTTCGTGAATAACTCAAAGAATGCGAAGAACGTGAAGAACACGAAGAACACGAAGAACGCGAAGAACGCCGACCTTCGACGAAAGGCGACGAAGAACGCCGAACCCTCGGAGATTGACAATGCGACGCCGTGTTGCATGATGCCAATGATTCTCCTCCTGCGACGTTCTTCTGCGACATCCCTTCTTCCGCGACAAATCTTCAAACATCTGCTTGAGGTAGGAGATTTAAAATCTTTTAAATTTCCTTTGCGGTTTTTATACTTGACATGGATTTAATTCTTGTAAATTAAATCCGTGTTTTTTCTTTACCCCTCGGAGATCGTCGACGCGACGCCCTTCCGCGACGATGCGATGCCCTTCCGCGACGCGACGATCACCTCCTACCGCGACGGTCAATTCCGCGAAGAACTCTCGTCCTACGACAGCTACGAGGTAGGGGTCGTTTTGAAAATGTTTTTACCGTGTTGTTTTCCTCCAAGGCAGCAACGCGAAGCAACCAAATTAACAAGTTGGTTCGCGGATCATTATTATTGCGGGATGTGGTTTATCAATTGCTGGGATTTATGTTTTTTTTAAAACGCTAATGCGATGGGTGCGGACTAACGAACAAGTCCTAACCCACCGCACTTTTTCGTTCTTGGTGCGTGAAACGACGGACGATGACAAACGGGGCCGCAATGGAGATTTGAGGGCCTAGCAGTGAAGAATGGGACACGGGAGGAGCCACGGCGCAGACGGAAGTGGAATCGGACCACCAGAGCAACTCCGGTGGCCCGTGGAATCCACCGGTGGCGCGGAGGCCGGAGGCGGCGACCGACCAGACCCGCGACCGCACGGGTCCGGAGACACACAGGACGCGGCAAAGCTGCATCCACTGACCAAGCGCGGCCCCACGCGGGGCCACATCACCTCATCCCACGGGGGCAGTGCGCCCCGCGGTTCCTCCGCTCGGGTGCTCGGCCGAGCCGAGCCGGGCCGACCCGCTGGGCCGGGTCACGCCCAACCGGGTCGACCCGGTTCAGGCTGACCCAAGGGGGGTTGGGCCGGGTCGGTCCGGGCCCAGACCCCGCGTTTCCAGACCTTTTCGGTCTTTTTCTCCTAACCTGAGCTATGGGCCTCCAAAAGATGCGCCGTCAGCGGCGATGCGATCCTTGGATCGAGATGGTCGTTTCGGTATATCACACTCAAGGTTTCGGAGTATTTTTGCGTTCGGACGGGTTGGTTCGTACACGAAACCAACCGGGCCCTCGGAGTAGAAACACTCATATCTTGAGCTTCGGACGTCCGATTGACGTGCCGTCAACTTTGCTGATTTCCTCAAGGTGAGACGGATCTTTTGGCTTACTCTGCCCGAGGTTTGGACACAGGTGGAGTACGGTCGGGTTGGTTTTTCCTTAAAAACCAACCGGGCCCCTGGGACGAAAAAGCCAATAACTCTCAGACCGGGCGTCCGATTGACGTGCCGTTTGCGACGTTGAGTTTCTGTTGCCAATACGGAACTTTTGGATACATAAAATCTGGACTATGTGTTAGTTGATGTATCAGCCTCTCGGCTCGTGGAGCGGACCCTCCCGAACGAGCTTGCTGTGTGCGGGAACGCTAGAGCTGGCTGCGACTGCTACTGTGACGACGACGACTGTGCAGAGATCCTCAGTGGATTCGACGGCGACGAATACAACACTCAGCGATCCTTTGTGGGTCAGTGCTACCGATCTTGTGTGGGTCTGATCCTATGTGGGTCAGTGCTCAGCGGTCCTGTGTGGGTCAGCGCCTACAGGTCCTGTGTTGGCCCGATCCTGTGTGGGTCTTTACGGGGGTTAGTTACCTATCAATCCTTTGTGGGTCAGATCCTTTGTTGGTCATTGCGGGGGTTAGTACCTATCGATCCTTTGTGGGTCCGAAAACTTAGATGGATCAGTGATCATCTCTATCGTCATTCGAAGAAGTATACCCTATGTGTGCTGAAACCCTGTTTGTTTTCCTTTGTGGATTGTGTTGTGCTATCCTATGTGGATTTATGTTTTTCTTTCTTTTGTGGATTGTGTTGCGCTATCCTGTGTGGATTTACGTTTTGCTTTCCTGTGTGGACTGGGTTGTACTTGAGCTTAGATGTTGGAGCCGAGTGAGAAGTGATGACTTAGGTATATGTATGGGCATATACCTAAGCCATGTCGGATGTTACTTCGTGATTGTATCTTTCCTTTGTGGTTTATCCTTTGTGGATTCTAGGAGACCTTCAGGGATCTCGGGGTCCCTACTGAGTAGCTTATACTCACCCCTGCACGGGCTATGCCCACACTACGTTGTGTTGGTTGCAGACGACGGACAACGCTGATCGTTGTGGAGGTTTGTGGAGCAGGACGGTACCTGGAGGTGGACCACTGGGCGGGATGTACTCGGAGCGGTCTGCTGGACCCCGAGGAGCAGTGGAGTCTTTCTGTACCCACCCTTCAGGTGGGACTTCCAGTGGACGGCTCGACATTGCGTCTTTACTTTTCAGTTGCTGTTTTTCCCCTTTCAGTTGTACTTTACAGTTGGGCTTGTATTTCCCGCCCCCTTTACTTTTCCGCACTTATTGTTGTACCAGCATTTACATAGTGTTTACTTTTTCTGCTTGCTTACTTTGTGGTGCTTGTTTACTTTACAAAGGCAATGCCTTCCCTTTTTACCGGGATTTACGCCTTGGTGCTAGTCACCAGCCCCTGGCCTATGGAAGGCGGGCTTGGGGTAGTCAAAACACGGGCCCCGAGTATGGGTCGTGACAAATTGGTATAAAAAAAGTTCGGTTCTACCGCGGACTCTGATCTTTTCTATGTGAAGTAATAGTGTTTAGCGTATTGGGTGTGGGTATCAGTCCAGGGATTCCAGTGTTGGTGTGGCGACCGACGTATCCGTACACCAGGACCCTGACTTCTGATTTCCGACTTAATGCACGAAAACATTGATTGCATGTGTGTTTCATGTTTTCTTTGTGATTACTTGTATTAGCTCACCAGGTATACTGTTCTGATCTTTGCGCACCTGTTTCCTTTTCAGGATGGCCCCACGACGAAAACCAGCTAGGGTTCCGAGAGTAGTACGTGACGACAGCCCGCCGAGCGACGAGGCCTCAGTGTAGGGCCCTTTGACAGCAGAGGCACTGGCGGTACCTCTACCCACCGAGCCACCGATGCTTCCAGCCCCAGCTGCTGACGATGCACGTCGCCTTAGTGCACTGCATGAGTTCCAGCGCCAGCGACCGCCCAGGTTCCGCGGGGAGACGGACCCCCAGGCAGCCGAGGACTGGCTGGCGGCAGTTGTATGAGTTTTCAGGCTAGTGAGGACACCAGCAGACCTCATGGCGATCCTCGAAGCGAGCCTACTGCACGCAGCAGCGGGACGATGGTGGAGTTTGATGCTCCAGGTGCACAATGAGGCATCTATCCTCTAGACAGACTTTGAGGGCCTCTTCCGCTCAGAGTTCATCTCGACCACCCTCTGTGCGGTGCGCATCCAGGAGCTTCTTCAGCTGCGGCATGGAAGCTTGACGGTCGCCCAGTACTCGGCGGGATTTACCGATCTCTTGCGCTACTCGACCGACATGGTACGTGACCCATTCTTCCGGACCCGGACCTTTGAGAAGGGATTGAGACATGAGATCAGGGCATCGCTGATCTCCCTCAGCATTCCGACTAAGGCAGGAGTACTGGAGAGAGCCCTTTTGATCGAGAGCTTTCTTACTGAGACTTCTCCAGCAGCGAGACCTACCGCAGGGCAACACGTAGCAGAGTATTATGCAGCAGGCAGTCGACGGATGACTCAGGGGTCCCGGTAGACCAGACCCTCAGGCAGACAACCTCAGGACACTGGCTCAGTAGTGTGAGGCACACAGCATGGAGCCAGTCTTTCGAGAGGCAGGCAGTGCTACACATGCGCCGGGAAGGGCCACATGGCTCGTGACTGCCCGACCCACCGTGCCGAGGAGCAGCAGATAGTTGAGGGGCCACCCAGGCAGAGTTAGAGGGTCGACTGTGGCGGTCCTCAGGGAGGAGGCGGATGAGGTAGAGGAGCTGGCCAAGCAGCAGGTGGTGGGCAACGCTTTGAGGCTCTACCACCACCACCACCAGGAGGTCCGCCCCGACCATAGGGAGCTGGCGGGCAGAGACAAGCATAGATCCAGGCAGCGGAGGCCTACGACCACGGCGTGCCTGAGAAGATTCAAGGTATGATCTGTGTCTATTCCACCCTTTCTGCAGTTCTTATAGACACAGGAGCGGGTCACTCTTTCATAGCCACTACCCTTGTTCGGAGCTCGAAGATTCCGACAGAGCCGTTGGCTTACGAGAGCAGACTCGATGATTACGCACTGGAGCAGGCAGTGTGAGCTTACTCTAGGAGGCGAGAGCTTCGGATGGGATGTTCTTGTAGCGGAGTTGAGGCCTTACGACGTCATCTTGGGCATGGATTGGTTATCTACAGTCCATGCACATATTGACTATATTAGGCGCAAGGTGCGATGTGTACACACCGACAGGAGCAGGTTCACCTTCACCGGCGAGAAGGGAGCCTTCACAGCACAGGATGGACTATCGCAGAGGAGAGGACATCCCATCGCTCATCAGTTGGCAAGCCTCATCCAAGGAGAAGTTGACGTGCAGAGTCCTAGTTTTCCTGCAGTGGTGGATCAGTACGTGGACTTCTTTCCCGACGACATTCCAGGGCTACCTCCTCATAGAGAGGTAGACTTTCATATTGATCTATACCCCGAGTTAGCCCCGATATCCACTCCAACATATCGGATGGCCCCCGCTGAGCTTAGAGAGCTACATGTACAGTTGGAGGACTTGCACGGCAAGGGTTTCATCTGACCCAGTGTTTCAACCTTGACTTCCCCGATATTGTTCGCCAAGAAGGTGGACGGGAGATTGAAACTGTGTGTCGACTATCGTCGCCTGAAACAGGTGACAGTGTGGAACAAGTATCCGCTACCAAGGATTGATGACCTCTTCGATCAGCTCAAGGGAGCACGGTGGTTCTCGAAGATAGACCTCAGGTCAGGCTATCATCAGCTCAGAGTTCGGGATGAGGACGTGCAGATGACGACCTTCAGATGTCGGTATGGCCACTTTGAGTTCTTGGTTATCCCATTCGGCGTAACCAATTCTCCAGCAGTGTTCATGGGCCTCATGAACAGGATATTTTAGCCATACCTTGATCGATTTGTCGTGGTCTTCATCGACGACATTTTGATATACTCGACGACTGAGGAGGAGCACGCCTACCACTTGCGTGTTGTACTAGACACACTCTGAGAGCACCAAATTTATAGAATGCTCTCGAAGTGTCAGTTCTGGATACGTGAGGTCCACTTCTTGGGGCACGTCATCTCTGAGGCTGGAGTTGTAGTGGATCCTGCAAAGATAGAGGCAGTGATAGATTGGGAGACACCCAAGAGCATGATGGAGGTGTGGAGTTTCTTGGGACTAGCTGGATACTATCGGAGATTTGTGCCAGATTTCTCCAGAGTTGTGGCACCACTCTCAGCTTTGACGAAGAAGGGGAGACCCTTTTTGTGGTCAGACAGATGTCAGTAGAGCTTCCAGGAGCTAAGATAGAGATTGACCAGCGCACCTATCTTGAGGTTGCCTGAGGAGGTAGTAGGGTACGTAGTCTACTGCGATGCATCCGGGACCAGACTCGGATGTGTCCTGATGCAGGAGCAGGCATTGATCGCCTATGGATCACGTCAGTTGAGGCCGCATGATCAGAACTATGCTACCCATGACCTGGAGTTAGCAGTAGTAGTCTTCGCTCTGAAGACATGGTGACACTATCTGACGGGCGAGCGCTTTACAGTCTTTTCTGACCATCAGAGTCTCAGGTACATCTTCTCGCAGAAGGAACTGAACCTGATATAGTGGCGATGGCTCGAGTTCCTCCAAGAATATGACTTTGAGATAGTCTATACTTCTGGGAAAGGGAACGTGGTAGCCGATGCTCTCAGTAGGAGGACGAGCATTCATCTACTTGAGGAGGCGACAGAGCAGCTAGCCTCTTTGTAGATATCCTTCGTGGATAGAGATGGAGTAGCCTTCCTTCAGTCTCTCACAGTCACTCCTCCACTACTACAGAGAGTCAGAGAGGCACATCATGGGGATGCTGACTGTGAGATGCGGCGTGCACCGATATCCTCAGGACATGCACCTGATGGATTCTCTTTTGGAGCAGAGCACGACATCCTTTTCAGAGGACGTACCTTGGTACCAGTCACGTTACGAGAGGAGGTGCTGAGAGAGTTTCACACCTATCCTTTGGCGGTACATCCTGGAGTGGAGAAGATGTACCAGGACCTCAGACGACAGCACTGGTGGCCAGGCATGAAGAAGGATGTGGCAGAGTTCGTTTCTCGATGCCTCACCTGCCAGCAGGTGAAGGCAGAGCATCAGGTACCAGCAGGCTTGGTAAAACCCTTGGAGGTCCCAGAGTGGATGTGGGACCGGATATCTATGGACTTCGTGACTGGACTTCCACGCACTTCCAGAGGTCACGACTCCATTTGGATGATTGTCGACCGACTCACCAAGTCGGCTCACTTCTTACCCATTAGAGAGTAGTGATCAGGGGAGAGCTTGGGGCGTCTCTACGTTAAGGAGATTGTACGGCTTCATGGTGTTCCATCATCTATCGTCTCCGATCGAGATGCTCGCTTTACTTCCCGGCTTTGGAAAGGGTTGCAGGAGGCGTTCGGGATGCAGCTTCGTCTGAGCACCACCTTTCACCCTCAGACGGATTGTCAGAAGGAGAGGACCATTCAGAATCTCGAGGACATGCTCCGCGCATGTGTCCTCGACTTTGGTCGCAACTGGGAGGACCACCTACCCTTAGTGGAGTTCGCGTACAACAATAACTACCACTCCACCATCGGGATGGCACCATACAAGGCGTTGTACGACAGACCTTGCATATCTCCTTTGTGCTGGACAGACCCTGGGGAGTCAGCACTTGTGGGACCAGAGATAGTCCGGGCCACGACAGAGAAGGTCCAGTTCATCCAGGAGCGAATGAGGAAAGCTCAGATCCATCAGAATTTTTATGCTGATAGGAGGCGGAGGCCACTAGAGTTCCAGGATGGCGACCACGTCTTCTTGCGTGTCTCACCTCGACGGGGATTACAGAGATTTGGCCGAGGTAGCAAGTTGTCTCCACGCTTCATCGGACCATTCCAGGTCCTCAGCAGGATTGGCGAGGTGGCTTATCACCTGGCTCTACCACCTCAGTTGCACCAGGTGCACGGCGTCTTCCACGTATCCCAGCTGAGAAGATACGTTCACGACTCGACGCACATCATTGACCATGGGGAGCTAGACATTGATGATGGGACGACTTTTGTGGAGGTCCCGGTGGAGATCAAGGATCGATAGGAGCAGGTCCTACGTGGACGATCGATTCCTCTAGTGCGCATCAGATGACAGCACGGGAACCTCCAGGAGAGCACTTGGGAGCGGGAGGCTCAGATGCGTGCTCAGTACCCACATTTGTTTCCCTAGCTTTTGATGTATCTTTATGGGGACATAAAGTCCTGAGGTGGGAGTGATGTAGAGACCCATAAATTTCAAGGGAATTTTTTTTCTTAATTTTCTTTGTAATTTTACAAGAACGCAGTTTCATACGGCACCAGATTCCGAGGCCCGGTGTGCCCGGAATCATTTTCCAATGTTTGGCTTGGGTACGTTCAGTGAACGAACGAGCATGTTTTTCTAACTTTTGAACCGGTGCTCGGAATCGAATTCTGAGGGCACTGATAGAATCACAGCACCGGTACATTCTTAGAAACTCCTCTTCTGGAGTTGCGTTTTCTTGGGTATTGAGCACGCATCTGAGCCTCTTGGTAGGATATTTGTGAGGTGGGGCCCACACGAGCCCCACCGTTTCTTTTCCACTAAGTAACGCACCCGCGAAAACCCCTATTGAATGAAAGTCAACTGGGGCGTTTCCTTAAATAATTAAATGCTCCTATTAATTGGGCGGTTTATTCGTTGAAATTAATTCTATGAATTAATGGGTCGTTACTTAGTTTGTTTTTAGTTTGTTGGCATGTAATAAAATAAGACCAACATTTTTTCTTCTTGAGTGTTGTTCGTTCAGAGGATTTGACAGAAGCCTTAAGTCCTTCATCCTCCTTCGCGAAGAACGCGAAGAACACGAAGAACGCGAAGAACATGAAGAACGCTGGCTTTTGACGAAAGGCAACGAAGAACGCCGAACCCTCAGAGATCGACGACGCGATGCCGTGTTTCGCGACGCCAACGATTCTCCTCCTGCGACGTTCTTCTGCGACGTCCCTTCTTCCACGAAAAATCTTCGAGCATCTGCTTGAGGTAGGAGATTTAAAATCTTTTAAATTTCCTTTGTGGTTTTTATACATGACATGGATTTAATTCATGTAAATTAAATCCGTGTGTTTTCTTTACCCCTCGGAGATCGTCGACGCGATGCCCTTCCGCGACGACACGACGCCCTTCCGAGACGCGACGATCACCTCCTACCGCGACGGTCAATTCCGCGAAGAACTCTCGTCCGACGATAGGTACGAGGTAGGGGTCATTTTGAAAATGTTTTTACCATGTTGTTTTCTTGCAAGCCAGGAACGCGAACCAACAAAATTAACAAGTTGGTTCGCGGATCATTATTATTGCGGGATGTGGCTTATCAATTGCTGGGATTTATGTTTTTTTAAAAACGCTAATGCGATGGGTGCGGACTAACGAACAAGTCTGAACCCACCACACTTTTTCGTTCTTGGTGCGCAAAACGGAGGACGATGACAAAAGGGGCCGCAATCGCGATTTGAGTGCCTGGTAGTGAAGAATGGGACCCGGGAGGAGCCACGACGCAGACAGAAGTAGAATCGGACCACCAGAGGAACTCCGGTGGCCCGCGGAATCCATCGGCGGCGGCAGCCGACCAAACCCGCGATCGCGCGGGTCCGGCGACTGTCGCGTCCGCCGACCAAGCGCGGCCCCACGCGGGGCCGCGTCACCTCATCCCGCGGGGGCAGCGCGCCCCATGGTTCCTCCGCTCGGCCGCTCGGTCGAGCCGAGCTGGGCCGGGCCGGGTCGCGGCCGACCCGGTCGGACCCGGGTCGGGTCGACCGGGTTCGGGCAGACTCGGGGGGGGGGGGGGGGGGGGGGGTCGGGCCGGGTCGGTCCGGGCCCAGACCCCCCATTTCCGGACCTTTTTGATCTTTTGCTCATAACATGAGCTATGGGCCTCCGAACGACGCGCCGTCAGCGGCACTGTGATCCTTGGATCGAGACTGTAATTTCGTTATTTCACACTCAAGGTTTCGGAGTATTTTTGGGTTCGGCCGGGTTGGTTCGTACACGAAACCAACCGGGCCGTCAGAGCAGAAACACTCATATCTTGAGTTTTGGACGTCCGATTGACGTGCCGTCGACTTTGTTGATTTCCTCTAGGTGAGACGGATCTTTTGGATTACTCCGCCCGAGTTTTGGACGTAGGTGGAGTGCGGTCGGGTTGGTTTTTCCTTAAAAACCAACTGGGCCCCTACGACGAAAAAGCCAATAACTCTCAGACCGGGCGTTCGATTGACGCGCCGTCTGCGATGTTGAGTTCCTGTTGCCGATACAGAACTTTTGGATACATAAACTCTGGACTATGTGTCAGTTGATGTATCAGCCTCTCGGCTCGTGGAGAGGACCCTCCCGAACGAGCTTGCTGTGTGCGGGAACCCTAGAGCTGGCTGCGACTGCTACTATGACGACGGCGACTGTGCAGAGATTCTCAGTGGATTCGACGGCGACGACTACAACACTCAGCGATCCTTTGTGGGTCAGTGCTACCGATCCTGTGTGGGTCCGATCCTGTGTCGGTCAGCACTCCGCGGTCCTGTGTGGGCCAGCGCCTACAGGTCCTATGTGGGCCCGATCCTGTGTGGGTCTTTATGGGGGTTAGTTACCTATCAATCCTTTGTGGGTTAGATCCTTTGTGGGTCATTGTGGGGGTTAGTACCTATCGATCCTTTGTGGGTCCAATGGCTTAGATAGACCAGTGATCATCTCTATCGCCATTCGAAGAAGTATCCCCCGTGGGAGCTGAAACCCTGTTTGTTTTCCTTTGTGGATTGTGTTGTCCTATCCTGTGTGGATTTACGTTTTGATTTCCTTTGTGTATTGTGTTGTGCTATCCTGTGTGGATTTACGTTTTTCTTTCCTGTGTGGACTGGGTTGTACTTTAGCTCGGATGTTGGACCCGAGCAAGAATTGATGACTTAGGTATATGTATGGGCATATACCTAAGCCATGTCGGATGTTACTTCGTGATTGTATCTTTCCTTTGTGGTTTATCCTTTGTGGATTCTCGGAGACCTTCGGGGGTCTCGGGGTCCCTACTGAGTATCTTATACTCACACCTACACGGGCTATGCCCGCATTACGTTGTGTGGGTTACAGACGACGGACAACACTGATCGTGGTGGAGGCTTGTGGAGCAGGGCGGTACCTGGAGGTGGACCACTGGGCGGGATATACTCAGAGCGGTCGGTTGGACCCAAGGAGCAGTGGAGGATTTTTATACCCACCCTTCAGGTGGGACTTCTAGTGGACGGCTCGACGTTGCAGCTTTACTGTTTAGTTGCTGTTTTTCCTCTTTCAGTTGTACTTTATAGTTGGGCTTGTATTTCCGGCCCCCTTTACTTTTCCACACTTATTGTTGTACCAGCTTTTACTTACTGTTTACTTTTTCCGCTTGCTTACTATGTGGTGCTTGTTTACTTTACAAAGGAAATGCCTTCCCTTTTTACCGGGATTTACGCCTTGGTGCTAGTCGCCAGCGCCTGGCCTATGGAAGGCGGGCTTGGGGTAGTCACGGCACGGGCCCCGAGGACAGGTTGTGACAATTCTCCCCTTGTGTTCTTGATGGTAACCAACATAACCTTACATTATTTCTAAAATATTGAGACAATTAATTATGTGATTGAAATATGTATACTTTATCAATGATGTGTATAGGCGAATTTTCCTTTCTCCCCCTTTGTCTACATAGTCCTTTCGTATGATAAGGGGAGATAATTCTACCTCTATGATATGAAAATATTTCTATTGTAAGCCCCACTTGTTAGACCCACAAGATCTCTTATTCTTCTGCATCATTTCTTCACATGTGACTGTAGGTTTGAGAAAACTCTCCATCTCAAAATAATCTTCTAGTTGAATATTCCATAAATTATGTATTTATTTGGTTAACTATCCACATAGAAAAGATCCATCAATAAAACCTCTAATCTTACTGATTCGAGAATCAGTGTAGGAAAAAAGAAATAAAGTTAATAACACCATTACTGTCAATTTCACATACTTACTCACATACACTCTAGGAACCATAGAATTTAAGCTTATTTTAAGGAATTATTCCATATTTCTTCTTCATCTCTAGACACCAAGCTGATACCAACTGTTGAAACTGATACCAACTCTCACAAATATCAATATGATGGAAGATACTATATGTTGAATCTTTCTCGATGTGAGATGATGAAATGATGACTTATCTATTCAATTTTTGAGATCAGTTCCTAAACTATAATTGTTAATTGATTTCATCTCTCATACATAGATTTTCATTCTACATATTCTAAGGATTCAATCTGTCACATTTTCATCTCAAAAATCTCCCAAATTTTCTCATCTTTGTACGCAATATTGAACTAAAATTCAACATAAGATTTATCCATACATAAAAACCTTTGATATACTGAGAAGAGTGTGATTATATCATATATTTGATCAATAAAAAAAATATAAGAGATTATCTTTTTTCTAATTACCCATTTTTCATTTTTCAGGATCCAACATCATATATATCAAATTATCTTAACATTAATGCTTCTTGAACCTCGATACCACATGGAATCCATTAAATTATCAACTCTCAATTACCAGTCCCAATCATTGTCACTCCTCATTACTACTCTGATTCTTCATCTATTATCATTCATTGATATTTTAGATACTATAAAAATTATACTTTTATTAGTTTTAATTAGTTGAAATTCTAGAGCATGTCACATCAGATCTTTGCATTTTTTTGAAACTTCCCCATGGGTCGCATCTTACCTAAGATCTAAAACACTTTAAAAAACATTCACATGGGGATAGGGTATGTTTCAATTCCTCAAGTTTTGAAATGAGTATTTCCATTGTGGACCACCCCTCTTGTATCAAACATTCTTTTTCCCCATTTTTAGATTCAAGGATAGGAATGTCATCACCTCAACGACTTCTTCTTCTTTCCGATGAATCTTCATTGTAAGCCTCTTCAGTTCCATAAAAGTGGATATTATTTGAGTGATTACACTTACAAAAACATTATTTAAAATGTTTTATTTTTAATTCTCCTTTTCTTGTTTGGGAATTTTCTTTTCATCATATCCCATCTCATAAAATATTCTTCCTTGGGTACCCTTACCAATAATGACTTTCTCATACATTACTGAATGGATCCTTTTTCACCACATATTTTAAAGTATCTATTAATATGAACTTGATTTATGATGTTTCATGACCCATGACTTGTTTCAGGTTGTATCTTTTATATGATCTACTTTTAGAGTCCTTTCATTTTTCCAAATCTTATTATTTTCTTTCCACGAATCAACTTGTTCATAATCTGATTTGGAACTTCTCCTCAAACTACTATTTTCTCTTTCATTGGGAACTCGCCAAATTCTATTGTTCTCTTACCTTATGATAAATATTTCAACCCCACTTAATAACTCCTCATGTTTCTCCAATTTAATAGAAAATAGAGACACATCAGATGTTTTCTTCCATGGTGGATCTTTTATTGCACAATAATCTTCCCTTATCATAGTGGGGGAAGATTCCTTCCTTTTTCCTCCTTACTTATTTAATTTCTTTCTAACAGGGATACTATGAGTAAAATTATGTTGATTCATAATAAACCTTTCATTAAGCTCCATTATTTTCTTAAAGAATGGTAAATATATTCTCTATATTAATAGAATTTATTTTATCAAACACACTATTCTCATTAGTTTCAAGAATAGAAGAATTCCTTATTTCACATTGAGTTATATTTTTCCTAAAATTACTATCTATAAGAACATGGTTATCATAAGAAAACAATATCCCATTAAAACCATACATCTTATAGTATATCCTCAATTGATATGTTGCTGTAATAGACTCCCTCCTTTTTTTAATCCCTTAGGATTCTAGGAAAACACTCATGGTATACCCCCTGATTTTAATGTAGTATGACTTATTGGCCTCCTTCATCCAAAAATCATCATGTAAAACTTTGAAATGGTGATTCAACTTACATATTGACTCTATATTTCCACATATTTTGACACTACTTATTGGTACTCCAATAGAAGGATTTTTTGTTTTATCATCCTCAATCCATTTTTGTTGTATTTTAAAATGATTGTTTAAATGAAAACTTGTAAATGCAAAAAAAATTATCCAAATAAAAACCATTAAAATTTTATCCTAGATTAAGACTACTTAGAACTACCCCTCCTTAGTGTCTAAATCATTATGAAAAGAAAGTAACTTTGCATGTCCCCTCAACTAGTTTTCTTGTGTAGGGTTGCATGAGACTTGTTCCAATAGAAATTCCCTGCCCTCTCATTCTTCCAAATTTGGATGTATATGTTTGGGTTAATGCTTCCAACTATGAATCCTCAGTTTGATTTGTTCCTTATAGTGTGTCTGATTTCTTTCACATTCAAAAATAAAAATAAAACCCAATACCAACACACTATCTCAATCTATAAAAAGCCTTCAAAACACATACCCCCATCAAAATATCAAAAAAATATAACTACATGAAAACTATTGAGAAACACTAAATTCAAACTTAAATAGAAACCAATACACTACATCGATACCATGATCTGCTATCCCTCCTCAGGAAACAAATAGAACCACCATCACCTTCTCGGTATACATACAATACCATCAACATCTTTGATCTGTTTTCGTACCTACATTCTGGAAAGGCAACCACTAAAGATCCGCATTGTCACTAAAATCACCATATCCAAGCTAGAGAGACAAAAATTTAATCCAGTCCATGATAAAAAAAGAAGAAATAAATCCCTACAAACGAACACCAAATTCCTTGTGGAAAAGAAACACAGAACCTCACCACTATCAAAGAGCACACACCTGAAACACTAACATCCCCAGAACCGACATCCCATAACCTCAACATCACACTGCATCAGATCCGCCTTGAATAGGAATAAGAAAAAAGGAGGCCAATGTAGGGATAAAAGAGGATGTGGGATACGAATGATGACAAGTAGATAGGGTAGAACACAAGATCCAAAAAAAAACAAAAACTGGTAGACTCTAGAGTGACGTGAAAAGCGTCAACCACCGGACCACCAAATCCAAAAACATCTTTTCTTCTATTATAGATTTTAACCGGTATTATAGTTGTTTTTTGAAAGGGATAATACTAGATTTAATATCTTTATCAGTTTGCATATTCTTTTCCACATCTTATGAATAAAAATCATGTAAGTCACTTTGAATCTTCATCTTTTCATCCATATTCACAATGTCATCATTCCGAGCCACCCTTACATACCTTGGCATTTGTTTCTACTCAACCAACTCTTATACGTGTGAAACCAATTCAGTATTAATGGACCTCATATTTTGAACCTCATTTGAGTAAAGGTTATTATCTTTGCAACTAGATTAAAACTCTTTCACTTTGGAAGGTATATCCTATAATTATTTGGACAAAGTATCAATTTTCACCCCCATATTTGTGGCTATGATGATTAGTATTTGATTGAGGATTTTTAGTTTGATAACCACATTATTCATCACTTCAAAATGTATTTCAGGAGATTTAGTTTTATTTTTCAGATCCATATTTTCCTCCATCCCCTAATCAAGATTCTATGATGTGTGGATATCTTACACCATTGAATCTATTGATTTATCATCATCATAATTATTCCCAACATCTATTGGCATATCAAGCCCCATGTATAGTCCTATTGTATCACTGTATGAACAAGTAGATAAAAAATACAATTCATCCATTCATTCTATTTTTGAGTCATTGGGATCTATTGGCTCAATCACACACTTCTCAAAAATTACTCTCTTATATGGAATTTTTTTAGAGTTCTACATATTATTAAGATTATTTCTCTTTCCCATATTATACAGGCAGAAAATATTTCATCTCAAAAAACCGATTACATAAATTCAGGTTAATACAACTTCAATAAGGTAAACCTTATATATGATACGAATTATTATAATCACATGGTAATTTAATGAGAGATACCCTATTATGGGGTGTGAATCAGGGTATGAAACTCATTCATGTTTCCCCATGTACCCATGAAACTCTCAATTTCCCAATTGGCCTTGACCTCACTTCTTAGTAGGGTTACTCTTGTCTTCACCTATCAAGTGATGATCCAATTAACTAGTGTGATTATCCCGTACTTATTCAAATAATATCGATGACCTCTAAATCCACATGCACTAGTTTTTATCATATATAATTTAATTAAAACAAACACACTAGCCACAAGAATTTCAATCAGTTCACCCACACTAGGCTATTTCCAGGTAGCACACATCAAAATTGTGTCGAAGTTCCAAAATCCACTAATATTAACTATCCTTTTGGATATAATGTTTTGGATTTGGTCACTCCATTCCAGGATAACTACCTTTACCAGATTTAGTTTTTGGCTCATGTCCAGCCAATGGTCACTCCCTTTTCCCACTCCCTTTTCTCACTACTTCAGTAGGGAATAATTTTGGGCTACTAGACCAATACACATATTTCTTTTCTAATAGTTGATACATTGATTAGTTCCCATTGGTCTTCACTCTACTCTTTCAAAAACTGGTTGTGAATATAACCATTAAAATAATTTCACTTTACCTATTTAACTATTCATCAAGTAATACTATGTTCCTTTGGAAAATTCTTCAAGAATTTCTAATAAATTTCTATTTCAGGATACTTTACACTTTCATAGATCCTTTTCACCAAATTTCATGAATCCACCCTCCTATCCAGGAAACATAATACTTTCACAAAACTAATAGTATTAAAAAAAACTTAAAACCTTGAACATATATTTCTAAACATTTGTAAAACCCCATGGTCATATTGACATAAGTCCTTTCATAAAAAAACATATGTTTACATAAATCCTTTGCTCAATAAAATCCTTCACGGAACCCTTTCAGGAATTCAGAACCTTTACATCTTCAACAAGATTGGTTTCTTCAAATGAGAGGGGTCATCACCTATTTATAGGTGTTGCCTCCCCTTTCTGAAACATTGAAGCTCATTGACAACTTTTCATTAAAATCTTCATTTTATTTGTCAAAATACCTTTCTATATGAAACTATAGGTAAATTTTCTATTTATGAATGTTTTTATAATAATTTAACATAATACATTTTATATTTTCAAAACTTCTTGTAAAAACATGACTTACCTCTTTTTTTAATTCATTAAACTACTCATAACCACATAACTTACCGCATTTTTGTTCATGGTATCTCAACAGTCATTCTTCCAACATTCTTTCATGAATTTCCAAATCTTCATGAAGCAAAATTTTTTCAAATTCTATTCCTTATCTATATTTTTGTGAGCCAATCCTAGAAATACATATTTTGTGAAGCATGTACCTTTTTCTAAATTTTTGAACCAATTTTTTTAAAAACCCCTAGCAAATGAACCACCTTGTACACACAATTTTTTGTACCACTTATAGAGCTTTCATACCTCTATATTGAATAATTTTCAACTTAATTGGTCAATAATAACTTTATAACTTCCACAAATAATCTTTTCATGATGCATCCCTATCTGGGATCTTCTATTTATTTAATACATTCAACCAATCTCCTATTATTATCATGATTGATATTATGTAATCAAACATCAATTCATGCACTCAACCACTTTCCCCCTATCTTTAACATCACCCTCTCATGTAGTTTTTAACATTATGAACAGAACATGGTTCACCACTCTATGTCATTGGCATCAACACATCCAACACACCAACTCACATGGGTTGATTGTGGTCAGGTTGAAAAAAATAAAACACAAATATCACGGAAACACCAATTATTATTAGTGTATACCAATTTTTGAGGATACTACACACACTTTTACTTTACAAAAAATTAGGATGGGTTTTCCACCTGGGAAAAGATTGATTTTTACAATAGTTTTGGTAATTATTGATATCAAATAATATAATGGAGGGATAAAAATTCATAAATTTAAATCCCTTAAATACCATGATTAATATAGTAAAAATTAATCCATGGTAATTTATGCACCACATAAAATGAAATAGGTGGTGAATATAACATGACTCATAAAGAAAAAAATTGATATGTACAAACAATCAGATGGTTTGGGTAATAATTTAATCAAAACATATTGATATATAGAGATTAAATTTAATTCTTAAAATAGAATGAATAATGTAATTTCATGATATTACATCTCAAATATATAGTATATTCAACACATGAAGGAAATTAGGTGCATAAAAAAAACATGTCTCAAAGAGAGGAATTTAAGATGTAAAACCCTTACCTATTATATTGAATTCCCTAAATGTACTTTAACCCCATGTATCACAAGCATAGATATATTAATCACATAATTTGGAAAAATAATCATTTACATTTTCATTTATACCTTTCAAAAATACTCATTCACAATATGAATTCTATCTATTTTCTCCTCGGGTGTTTATATTATTAAATGTTTGTACTAGTTTCGTAATAGCAGTTCCCATATTTATTATTTTTACAAATGTAAAATTTTCTATCTTTTTAATGTAGTTCTTGGGATAATTTATAATAATTTATGATGTTTAAAATTACTTACATTAGTTATTTTGTCTTTCTCCTCAAATATGAAATTGATAGGAAGCATGTTTTGGTGATTCTTGATGATCAAAGTGTGTATTCTTAATTAATGAATTAAATATTGATATAAAGTCTCCATAACAAAAAAATCATTATTTATAAATTTATATCGAATTATATCATAAAATAAGTATGTATAGTCATCTATGATATAAATTCATTGAATTGTTCAAGTGGGTGGTTAACCCATCCCAAACATGAACCTACCATGATCAATAGATGAGAATGAATTGGTTTAGTTGTAATATAATTATAAAAAGAAGAATAATGATATTATTTTGCGTTTTAAATTTTATGTATAATAATTTTAAATAAGTATAAAAATAAGATAATATATATAAATTCACTACTTAAAATAATATATCCTTCATTACTAGCATCTCTGGTGGATTTTTCCTAAGGGAATACCATGCACCACATAGAATCATTTAGAAAGGTTTGACCACACATGCATCAGCCTCAAAAGATGACATTGAAACCAGGATTGATCATTGTAGACACAGTAGAATCACATGCATTATGTTGATGAAAGTTAAAAAACCCTATCAAATGTCTGATTTTATTTCCCAATTAGTTACAATTTGGGGTTTATTGAGTTCAAATGTGTTTCAGTGGGAAGTGGTTTCTTTCACATTTTGATCCCCTCTACTGAGTTAAAAGGGAATGCATGGAGAATAGGATTAGTGAATCTAAATCCATGAAATCATAGTATTCATGAATGGAAACTCAATTTTAACCTAAATGATATCAAGAACACGTGTTCCCCGTAATAGATCAAAATAAATGGTCTTAATTGGGACTTGTGGCATGTTGATATTTTGTTTGAAAATGACTCAGTGATTAAAATACCAATTAGGATGGATTATGCTTCCAAGATAGTTATCTATGGACATTATGCTTGTATTTTGGTGGAAGTAGAGCTTAAATCTACTTTGATAGATAGAGTGGTACTATCCAAACTGCACGATGAAATTTTTATTATAATTGTGTTTTAAAAAACTCTACTTTTATGTGATGCTGTCAAATGGTTGTACATAAAAATTCAAAATTTAGAAGGGAGTTATTTTTTTTCTAACTATCAGATTAAAGGGCATGACTTTAACCATTTTTTGTGAACAAATAATCTAGTTACAATACAAAATACTAAGACCAATGTATGGACACAATGGATAACATAAATGGACTTCCCACTTCTCCCTTGACTGTTAACTCCTCCTCAAGACATCAAGTTATTGAGGTGGTTTCTTCTGAGGATATCAAGAGACCTGTGGGTGAGTATACTTCTATAAAGGATGACTGATATACACATGATGATCCAAGAACTGCTCCTCCTATCAAAACAAATGGTAAGACTCATCTAACATGGGATTATATGATTTAAAATAAGAATTATTCAAATGAAAATGGAATTCTTAATGTTTTCTCATTTAAATATGTTTCATCAAATTGTTTATAAAGTGACAAGAATGGTGAATCTATGTATAGTCACACTAATAATGAACTCTCTACTCAGTAATATTTTGATTAATTACTTTGGAAAGAACATATCATGGTTAATTCCAAAATAAAAAGAGGCATAGATAATGTGTATGTGGAAATATTATAAAAGACTAAGTCCAAAGATTGTATTCCCGGAAAATCATCTCTTGTGACTAGTAATGAAATGCTTTCTCCCCATAGTCCAGTTATGGTGGTGAGAAAAACATCTGAGTATGTTTTCACTTCTTCTTTTCACAATCGGAATGATTCATTGATTAACCCTCTTGATGATATTTCGTTGTATCTTCCTAAAACTATCCATGAAAAGATGAATTCCCCCACTACAGATGATGGAAAAAGTTACAGCATGTCAAGACTTCCTCCTCATACTGTTTCCACCTTGAATGATGGTATGGACAAGCGTGATCCTTTTTTACCCATCCATGACTAAAGTGGAATGAATAAAACCATAGGGATTCCTTAAAAGAACCATATGTAGGGATATTCTATATAAATTCTTATTTCCAAAAAATCTATTGTAACATATTTGGTATTAAAGAAATCTCAAATATTGATAGCTCCTCAGGTTGATGGAAATTTGACAATGAAGTCTCCAAATACAGCTATCTTACATACTGATCCTGACATAGAGGCCATTAATCCTTCAAATGTTAAGGAGGGAACTAATTTTTTAAGTGGTTGTAATTATTTGTGATTCACTTTAGTTTACCCTACATTAACTTCTCTCCAACCGAAAAGAGTGAAGTAAAAATAAATGTGAATATTAATAACCCATTTGATATTCCTTCTTCTTCTAGTAGTGATGATGATGAAAATGGAAGTGATCAAGTTTCTAGACCTGATTTGAGGAAAGATAATGTGGTTTCTGAGCTCTCAGATGATGATGGATGGATATGGATGTTGGTTAAGACATGGAGGAGGGGTCACCACCCTCGTGGTAGGGGTGAACGCCTGCCACACCATAGTATGAGCACCCTATCACAAGCAGGATGATTTTATTGTTTCTATTTATGGACTTAATTTTCATGTAAATTCCCTCAACTATTTTTTTTCATTCTTTACTTATTTGAAATAAAGGGGCCTTCGAGCCTAATACTTTAAAAAAAATAATAGATCCTTTTCCTTTTAGTACACTAGTTTAAAATGATTGAATTAATGATGATCGTTTGTTGATCATATCTTTAATCATACATTCAATTTGGAATACCTGAACTTTAATGGTAACAAAAAAAATCTTATTTATCCTTTAATATCATCATTGTATCAATCCATTAAAATAGGTAATAAAAACAAAACACACCATTCAATGGAGGTGGTAGTCCACATGTACGTATGGATTATGATTTCTTTTTTATAGAAGATGAGGATGGAGTAATATATTTTACTATTTAAAAATATAAAATATTCCATAAATATCATACTTATATATTAAAATTTTTATTTGGTCTTCAAGGTAAGGTGTTGGAAGAAAATAAAAAAAAAATTTTCATGAAATTAGTAATCTCCACGACACATGAATGCCAATTTCATTTTTCATAAGGGAAAGGGGAAAGATAGTTAATATTTTTAACATAATTATAATAAAATATCAAAATATTAATTATATTTATGTTATCATTTTAATATGGTGTAATTTAATTTTATTAATAATAAATGTACATAAAGAAATATGAATGAGAAAGGATCAGTTAAAAAGTAATTCATCAAATCTTGAATTATTTCCTTTGCAATGGGGGTTAACCCTTTGGGGGATGATATTTTTAGAAGGAAAAGACATATTAAAGGTGGATAGGAATGTTTATTAGAGGTTTGGGAAGAGTTTTTACCAAACTAAATGTTTTTTTTGTGTGATGTAATGTGAGGAGAGGAGTTCCCCTTTTAAAAGTGAGAAGGGATGTCATTTTTGTAAATACTCAAAACCTTTAAAAAATGTAAATTCAATCTCAAGGAAAGTGGCTAGAAATTTGAGAAATAGTGAATTTTAGAAGATATAATTTTATTCAAAACCCCATACCATCAATTATAGAAACTTTTTATCATGTTTCAATCCCTTTACCCCTTATATTATTACTTTTATTATTTTAGATTTTACTGTAGATACCAATTTTTAACATATTAATTTATCAGTTATACCTAAAAATAAAATAGTCCATTTTAAAAAAGTTAATAATAATGATTCAAAATTTTAAATCCATTTTATATGATTAAAGTTATGAAATTATTATAAGTTAATTTTAAAAATAGTACGCATATAATGAATGAAAATAATTTTAATAAAAAGTGTGACTTATATTTTAAAATATATAATATTGGTTTATCAATTAAAAACAATATTTTAAACTGAATTATATTACTTATAAAACATATATTCATTAAATATAACGGGGTTTTCAGTATTATTTTATTATTACATCCTAGTGATGCCCTAAAATCCATGGTTTTAACAAAAATGGTATTGGCACTATTCACTAAAAAATCAATCTTTTTCGGAGAATCTAAATATTTCATCTTAAGATAATATATTTATGATGAATTAAAAATTGATGTTTTTTTGTTAAAATGGAATCATAACATTTTGAAATTTCCTGTTTAAATATACTTCTGAATAAAGGATCTTTAGAGTGTGCATTGTGTAATAGTTCTAGTTATGGTGTTTACCTGATGCAGTAGGGTTTCAGGTATTACATTCTTGAGCTTCAAAATAATAGGGAGATTGATATCTATTTTACAAGGTCTTGTGATAATATTACATATTTATTGAAAATTTCATTACCATATTCAACTTTTAGAAGAAAAATGTGTAATATTAGGATATAAAGACTTCGTATATCATCATTCAGTCAAGGAGAGTTGGTAACGTTATACTCTATTTCACTATATTAGGTTTTTCCCACTGGGATTTTCTAATAATATTTCTAATGAGACAAATTTAAATTATCTTGGAATTCACTTTTTTTATTTACTTATTTTTTCCATAATCTTTTTATGTGAATGATAAATAGTATTCCTTGAAATTGTTAACATCCATGGGTGTTATGAAATAACTATGAATTTCCAAATTTTCCATGGGTAGTGATTCCCATAACCTTTATTCTCATGGGTAATAATTACCATGATCATTCACCTCCCATTCTCTATCCCATGTCATTGATCCTAAAAATTGGATCTTTCTAATATAATACAGATTAATCTACACCATTGATAATATATATATATTTCTATATATATGTTGATATAATAATTAAATGAGATCTTCTGGGGCCTACATAATTTGTATATTATATAATTTATTAAAATTATTCATCTTCTCTCTTAAAAATATTGAACTCTATGTTTTATTAGTGATATAATTCAAATTTAATCAATCATGAATTATTGGTTTTAAAATTCCACTTATTTTCAATCGACATTTGACCGGTTTCTCAATATACACACATTCACAAACATAAACATATATATATATTATATCCGAGTAAGATTATAAAATTTCTCCACATATATATATATTTCACTCCTTAATATATATAATTCCAAAAATAATCTAAAATATTTTATAAATGGTAATTTTTAAAATTTTAACTAAAATTAATATATCCCATTTAATATCATCCATTCTAAAAGAATAATTTCATTTCATGCAATCTCCTCTTATTTATGTTTTATGTTTATCATTAGTTTAATTTTTATTTTTCACCCCAAAAAATGTTGATCCATGAAAAGTCATTATTGTTTTTTTTATATTTTGTGTGAAGTAGTTGTGAAATTACTTAGGAAACATGTGGAAAAAATTCCAAATATAATGTCATAAAAAAATTCTTTATATGCATTACAAAATTTCATTCCCACTAAAAAATAACTCTAACTAAGATTAAACAATCCTTCATTCTCATTTTTTTCTCCTATTTAGTTCTTTTTGAATGTTTTGTGTTTTATATTTTTTTAGAAGACTTTCATAACCAATAAAATAAAATTTTCTAACATTATATCACACCCAAAAAAATTAAAATAATTCTTGATATTAATAAAACCTCAAACTTTTCAAAATTATATGCCACTTAGTATTAAAATATGCTATTAAATTTTGTTTAAAGTTTTGGAAAATGATATTCATGACTTATAATATATTTATAACAAACAAAAAAAATTTTATATCACACCTCACACAATTAACATATTTATTCATATCAACAAAACCATACATTAACTTCTAAAACCTCTATATTAATTAGTGTGTAATTATTTTATTATAATTATTTTATTAGAAAAATATATTCAAGGATCTAAATATTGATACCAAATGAACAAGTTTATTTATAGTTCAAATTTAGTAACTAAAGAAACAATTATGAAAAGATGAGTCTTTAAATTTATGAAAATATAATTTTTTTTAAATTAAAAATGTGTACTTTATCATTTTAATACATTTTTGTTCAATTTATTCTTACTAAGAACCACGAAATGTTTTATAATTGATGAAAATTAATTGAAAAAAAATATCAAATAATGATATAGTAATATACATGTCATGTGTTAAGGATTCAAAATATAATGAGTTAAGAAAATATACTTTCTAAATTTAAATATGGTTAACTAATAATAAAAATTCCTAAATAAAATAAAGTTCTAAATTTTGATAAAATAAATCATTCACTTACATGAGAACTTCCAAAGTATTATGATTAATTTAAAATAAAATTCTAAAATAATATTATAATTAATTAAAGATTAAAAAAATAATTGGATTTGATTTTCAATATAGTGAATACTAAGATAAAATTCCAGAATTATGGGTAAGAATATATAGAAAATTTTATTTCAATTTCACCAATTTCATTAAATTAATTTAAAATTCACCCAATATGTGTGAAATACAACATCAATATTATGAATATCCAAATATAATCTAAAAATAAAATCATTTCTTCTCTAGAAAATGGGTGTCTATGAAATTAAATCAAAATGAATAGGTTTTTAATAATATCATTAAAATAATGGGTTTATCTTTATGTTAATAACAATTAGACTCTCATTGAGTTTTAAGAAGATTTATATGGCTCTATAAAAGGTTTTTTGATGAAAATACTTATTAAATATTACGAAATATTTTTGTTTAAATGTAATTTGGACTATCATAATCATCCTCCTTGGAATAATACTAGGTCCTAACATAAAGAATAGTTTCCTACGATATGAAAAAAACATGATGTGTCATTATTTTAATTATTAAACTACCATAAAAATTAAATAATGTCACAATTCTACAATTGGTTGTGTCATATGAAAATGGATGACTAGCACTACATGTTTTTTTACCATGTTCAACATGTAGGAAAAACTAGGGTTGTAAAGGTTTCATACAACAATATTTCTTTATTTACACAAAAAATTATTGAATTTTTTTTAATTATCCATGCCTATAATATGAAATTTAATATATTTTAAACACTTTAAATAATTTCAAAATATTTACTTTATCATGAGGATTTTATTCTCATTATGAAAACTTATGAACTCATGATGAATTCACATTTATGTACTCCTAAACTTTAAAAAATTAAAAAAATTAGGAAAAAATATTTTTTATTGATGTAGTCAACGATTTTATTTTTTCCAATGTTATAATTAGTACTAAATTGGTAAATGGATTAAAAAGTGCGTAAGAGTGGTTAATATGGGTTTTTTTTTGATGAAAATGATATTTTTGAACTAGTAATAGTGCCCAACCAAGATTTTTGTGGGGGAACGCTATAATATTGTGACTCAGGACAAAAGAACAGCCACTCCATGTCACCAATAAAGTTTTAGTGGTAGTATATCAATGTTCTAGAAGCCCACAAAGCTTAGAGAGAGGGTTGTCAAAATTATGCTAGAATAACAAAGAAATATTTTTAAATTTTTTATTTTTAATCATTATACCCCAAAAAATAATCCTCTTCCACTACTCCATCATAATCACATAACCCCATGACCCAATTTCAATATTTTATCACTTCCTCCCCAAATATATATCCACTTGTCTCGTGTATCTTTTTTTCGGTCAGTATGTTGGGATCACATAAGTTAATAGAAGGTAATACCTCAATCTATTTTGAGTCTTCTATGTTTTTATGTAGTGATGTATCTAAATTATCATTTTGGAAGCCCCTTTTATGTGTATTTTTATTACATGTATCCTTTCACAAAAAATAATATGTTTTCCATAAGAAATCATTGAAAAAAAAATTATGTAGGTTTCTTCACAGATCTTATTTGATTCATTGATGTCAACATGTGTCAAATTTGAATTTGGGTAGAAATATGATACAAATAACTCAAATTTAATTGTTTTTATTTTACATGGATTGATATGATTTATATAATAACTTTATTAACCTATTATTGATGAAAAATGGAAATAAATTTAGAAAGTGGTTATTTCATATTAAATTCACAAGGAAAAATATACAAAAACAAGATGGTAAGACTCTGAGATTTATTAATTTTTATTTGATAAATTTATAAAAGAAACATTATTTTCATATTGTCCAGTGAAAGATATTTTAGCCCAATTAAGATGATAACAATGTTCTAAAAATGAGAGTAATAAGCCTTTTAAACAAAAAAATTTATTAGTGAATCAGAGCACTTTATTTCATAAAGAATAAATTTAATCTAGTAGTGTTCAAAAATAAAATTCACTTTATAAATAAAAATATAGAATATTTGTTTTTAATGTAGTTAGGATAATCTTGATTCTGCATATACTCTCCACACCTCTCTAGCTCAGTGCTAGGAAATGTACATAGTAGAAAAAGTCCTCTCTTCGGAGAGGAGTGGAAACATTTTATAAGTTCTACCATTTTCTCAATTGGAGGTATAATCAAGAAAAAATTGCTATTATATAAACTAATTAAAAACAAGAATATTAATTTTTATTAGAATTAATAACCCAATAACATATTTTTTACTTAAGATATATAACAAAAACTGGATTTTCTTTTGTATTCAAAAGAGAATAAATTGACGTATACAAAATAAAATAAAATAAAGAGAAATACTGAAAACCATAAAGACATTTAGAACACAATAGCATCAATGATGATAATACAACATTGATGTATCTTCGATCACTTTATAAAAATAATTAATGTTAAATTTCTTTCATAATGTCAACAATGCAATGGTAATAATATTAACATAGATTCAACACTTTGTAATTCTCATATAAATTTCATGTGATTTTTCTCTCTTAGTTTATATGTGTCAAGAGTTTATCAAGTTCATGAGAACACATTCCCTACAGTTACCTTCATAAGTACCTCTATCTTCTTCACAAGGTTATTTCTTGAGAACATCAATCAAAGGTAGCCATGGTCAGAGATAATAAAATAAGGAATATTATCATTTTCTAATTAAGGAGATATTCCATGCTAATACTTCCATGAACATTTTAAAAATACTTTTTATAACATCATTATCATGTATATGTATTTTAAAAACAAATAAAATAGTTTAAAATAATAATATAAACTTCCAATAATTTGAAATATTAAAACTATAGTGAAATAGAGTATTGAAATGATCTTATAATAAGAAATTAAACTATGTGTAAGCATCATTAAAATTTTACACAACTATCATTTTACATGGTTGCATAACCTTCTTTTTTCACTCTATATTTCCATAATTTTACAAGGTTGCACAAAAATTATATTATGTTTTAAACATTTGTAAGAATGAATTAGATTCTATGTAACCATAAATATATTATGAGTAAGCATGAAATGTTTCTGCGCAAGAATGAATATTTTATACGTAAATATGATTCTTATCTGCATAAACATGATATAATATTTGAATGAATCTGAAAAAAAAAAATTCAGTTTGTATGAATATAAAAACTCAATTCGTATGTCATTATAAACCATTTTATATTACCTTAGAAAACATTTCATATGACTTTAACATTTCTATATAACATTGAAACATGTTTTATAAGAATTGAAAATGTTTTTACAATAAAAAGACTTAAAAATTTTCATATTAATTCACAACAAATTTTGTATGATTTTAAAATTTTCATAAGAATTTAAAATATTTTGAAACAAAATTCATAAACAATATAAAATTACAACAAATGAAGATTCCTTTTTAAAAAGCAATATAAATATTAAAACTACTATAAGAATATCCAAAATATGATTTAAAAATGTTGTGAGAAAACATAATTATCTATTTAAATTTGTGGGGTATTTTTAAACACATCAGAGGTATTTGTAAACAAATGTGAGTTATTTTTAAATAATTCGAGGTATAGACAATATTTTGAAAAACAAAAAATTTACTAACAAGCAATCTTCCAAAACACTAAAAAACTTTACATCAATAAAAATTGACACAAAAAACACCCCTTTTATATTTTATAAAATATAACTATATTTTATAAAAAATTACCAAAAATCTCATATTTTATGAATTTTTTCAAAAATCTACCAAAACTTTAAAAAAATTCACTCTTTTTTAACAAAATAATTTAGCATGTTGAAATAGGAAAAATGATTAGGTACCAAAATGATTCTTAAATAAATATTTGAAAACTGAGTAATATTTAATCCCACCATTTAATGAATATATAAAAATATATTTATTAAAGTACCAAAATTATTCAAAAAACATAATATGTCCATGAATAAGGATTTTTTAAAAACATAAAAAATAGTGAAAGATAAAAAACAAAATAAATTATAAAACACACAATCCATAAAATTATAACAATAAAACTATACCACAAAATGTTTTTGTGGAAATTAAAGAAGTAGACTTCAAAACATCATATCAATTCCAAATAATGTTTCAAAAAAATATGTACAAAAGATCTATTTTAACTATTAGTAATAAAAAATTGAAAATTTATTAGTTCATGTTATCTTTCCATCAATCCAAGTTTAAAATTTATTTTCTAAAACATCATTGTACCTAGTGTTTTGGTAAACATATCAGCAAGTTATATTTCAATTGAAATAAATTCCAGAATGAAATCTATTTTATTAACATGATCTCTTAAAAAATGACATCCAACATCAATCTATTTTTTTTATTTAATATAGTAACATATTTTTAGATATTGAAATGTTATATGCCTTATCCAAATACATATTCACATTATCAAAATAAATATTGAAATATGATAATGTTTATTTTATCTAAATACATTTAGCGCAACAATTAGTAATAGAAATGTACTCAACCTCAACTATGGAAAATGAAACTAATAATTTATTTGTATGAATCCATTAAATAATGATTTTACCAAGTAAAATACACATAATATTATTGATATTTCAATCAATACTTTAATAATCAAAATTAGAAACTGAATATGATATTAAATTGAAATAGCTCTGATTAGACTAGAGTAAATGCGTATTTATACTTCCATTAACATATTTAAATTTTTCTTTTGATAGAATTTAAATTACATTCCTTAGGATTAGATTGATATCTGGAAAATAAAAAATTTAAAACATTAAATCAGGTCTGGATGTTGTCAAATATAGCAGGCTTCTAATAACTTCTCTTTAAAATTTAATATCTAATGGTTTTCCAAATTCATCTACGGATAACTTAGAATTATTACTCATTGGGAGATTAAAATATTTAAAAGAATCCAGATTAAAAAATTTTATTATATAATTATCATATTTATATTTATCTAAAATATTCAATTAGGTATTTGAAAATTTTTCAATGCAATTAATTTTTATTCACATATTTAGCTAATCTTAAATTCTATGGTCAAAAAATTAGAAAATTCATTACATAATAAATCACTTGATGAAAGAAAAAAATGTCACCAATATATATTTTCATAAGTAAAATATAATTAGAAACTTTTCTAATATATAATGTCGGATTAACTATCCATTTATTAAAATCATTTCAAAACAAAAATAATTTATTTCTATCAAAACAAGATCTAGGAGCTTGATTAATACAATATAATTCTTTTGACATTTGGAAAACAAATTCATGTTCAAATTCAAGTGGTTGTTTAACAATGTCTTCCTTAAAAATTAATCTTTTAAAAAATTAACTTTTACCATTCTTTTGAAATAATTTAAATCCTTGAAATATTTTAAAAAAATAAAATCCTAATTGATTCTATCCTAGAAACTAGTGAATGAGTCATCAAAATCAATTCCTTCTTCCTTATAATGGTATTTTTCAATTAACCTAGTCTTATTTTTAACGATATTATCGGATTCATCAAGTTAATTATGAAAAATCTTAATAGTTCATATATCCTATTTATCTTTAATAAGTTCAACTAGATTCCCAACATTATTTCTTATAAATTGGTCATGTTAATCATTTATATAAATAATCCAATTAGAATATTTCAAATCTATATCAACATTATTATGTACGAAATTATCACTAAAAGATGAATTAGTAAAAAATTTCCAAAAAATCTATTATAGTTTGAATGCATATTTTAAAATTTACAATTAAATGTTCAATAGAAATTTATTTAAGGTTTTTTTAAATATTAGTATTATATTGAGAAGACATATATGCCCCCTCATATAATATGTTATCTTTTAGTAGTTTATCTTCACCAAATTTAAACTCTTTAAATTATTCTTCAAGATTATCCAAATAAAAATTATGTTTGATATTATTTTCATTAAATTTCACATCAAAAGATTATTAAATAGAAATGTTTCATTCAATGAATACTTTATATGTTTTATTATTATTATTATTATTATTATTATATCATAGAAAAATAGCTTTTCCCTTTTAACATAAGGCTTATTTAAATTATATTTAATATTGAAAACTGAAACCTTATAAAAGAACTCTAAAATGGAAAATCTCAGTTTTCTTTTCTTTAAATAATTCATAAGTTTTATTTAATAAATGTCTGATAAAAAATCTATTTATAATACCATAAGTATTATTAACAGATTCTTCCCAAGATAAGTTTGGTAAATTAAATTCATTAAGTATTATCCAAGCCATTTTTTGAATAGTGTTATTTTTTCCAGTCACAATATCATTTTTTTGTGGTGTTATAGTGGTGTAATGTTTTTAAAATATTCATTATCTTCAAAAATGTTCTCATATTTTAGATTAGAAAACTGACTACCTTTATCTCTCATAATAGAAAATATTTAATTACCTTTTTGATATTGATCATGTTTATAAAAAGTATTGACCTTATTTAGGGTTTCAATTTTATGAGTAAGGAAATATGTATTAAATAAACCTATTGAAATAAATAATAATTACTAAAACATAATTCGTTCCTCCCAAACCAGAAATTTTCATATGGACAAATAAATAAAATTTATGAAAATAAACATGTCCCAAACTTCTATTAAAAATAAAATTATTTGTTTATAAATCATATAAACAAATTTAATTCTAATCGATAAGTTCAAAAAGATTAGTTTAATAAATATTATATTTTTTGTTTTCATAAAATAATATAGGATTATCTTGAAAAAGTAAAAAAAATTTATCCTTAAACACAATACTCCTTCAATCATCAAAAAGTAGTTTGATAATTATTAATTTGTGTTTTAATCCTTATATATATAATATATATTAATTATTGGGGGCATAATTACAATGAAACACAAATACACACCCAATAAAAGGGAGTAACCCAGCCCATAGCCCCCCCAAGTGATAGTCCTAATTACACCATAATAGTATTTATATTTTATATATACTGGGAAAATACCTCCTTCATCCATTGAATCCACTTCCTGGGGTCCTCCCTATAATTGACGTGCAAGGTGAGATCACCCTTCATCTATCATATCCCAGACTGAGATCACTATTTCTAGCAAGCCCAAGCCACATTATCATCGCCAGTCCTGTCATAGGGTGAGACCCCATCCCATGTCAGTGTCTGTTGACATCAGTATTCTACTTGGCCCTTCTATATATAATTTCATAGAATGTATAACATATTTAAATATACATACTTATCTAGAACTTTTGACCTTTCCTTTAATGTTATCACCAGATATGACAGATTCTCTATGGCATTGATTAAAATAATAAAAACTCAATTTGTCTCTATTCATATGCCTGGAGATGTCATTGTCCATGTAACTTGTGTCCTTGACACTCTTAAGGTAGATTTTATATAAAAAATATTTAATAGATAGTTTTTTGTACCCATTCTATCTCCGGTCTAATAACATTAGCATTTCACTTCTTATGTACCCAAACGGGTTTATTACAATTATTTTAGGGTAATCTAGAATAAATTATTTCAAATGATAGACTTTTTATGACTTAATGATTGAGTAAATATAAAATAACATTTATTGGAATAATGAACTTTCAAATTTCAACTAAAATTATTAATTCAATAATCATTTTTATAATAATTTGGACAAATTAAGTCATGTACAACTTAGGAAAATGTTTATTATGTCCAAAAAACTATTTTATTATTACTAAGATTATTCATAATGACCATATTATCAAATTTTTCTTCAGCTTGAAACAAAAATAGATAAATTCTTTTTAAAACTAGTAATTTAATTTTTAAGACTCTCGTTCTGTTTTTTAGTAGCTTTCAATTCAACACAAATTCTATCATTTGAACACGAATATATATTTATTAGTTTTTTATATTCAAGTATGAGATTATTATATTATTTTTAAACATGATTCATATCATCCAACAAATTGTTGTATTTAATTTCTTTACTTTCATTATTCGTAGATATGAATTATTTATTTATATCATCCTCACATTTATGTTTCACAATTTATGTCATTAAATTACTATTTTTTGAATCAATTTTTTTTAATAGATGTT
This sequence comes from Viscum album, assembly GCA_963277665.1. NCBI lineage: Eukaryota > Viridiplantae > Streptophyta > Magnoliopsida > Santalales > Viscaceae > Viscum > Viscum album. The sequence goes on along the minus strand of OY728159.1, from coordinate 591,514,197 downwards.
TTAATTTTTTTATTTTCATTTTATAGATTAAAATTATTATTTAATTTAACAATTTTATTATTTTCCATATGTATCTCTTCATATAATCCAATCATTCTTAAAATAGATTTAGGAAACTTTTCATTCTGGTTCAGTTAACTCTTTAACATATGTTTCATAATAAAATTAACAACTTGAACTAAAATAAAAATTGGGGCTAACATCATTCATATTTTTTCCCTCAAGGAAATCTTGGTTTATTCTTTATCAATATTAAAATCATTATTTCTCGAGTCTTACCTCTCATTACAACTCCATATAGTCGAAAACACTCTCTTCAATTTGTTATAATATTTCCTATCTTTCCCTACTTGTTTCAATTTTCAATATTGGTGGATAATGGTGTAGCCTCATAGGATGAAAACACTAGTACTTGAAGATAGTGAAATTTTGAAGTAATTAGATGAGGTGATAACAAAAAATGAGGAAGAGTATACGATTAAATAATATCATCTATATGGACAGATAAGGGGGAAAATGATAAATTAATGTTGGGGGTCACTCATGTCCTCACGTAAGAAGGTAATATTCTTAAATACTACTAAAACTTTAAAGAAATCAGGAGGAACAAATTAGTGAACCTATATTATGAGGTCTTGTTTACCGATCATTGAAATTAGAAAGAATATATGGACCTAGTAGAAGACTCAATTTAGTTGGATATTCCTTGTAAGACCTAGTTGGTTCTGGGAACATATTGATGATTGTAGCACATGGGACAAAATTCTTCCTATGATGGTAGGTTAATAGGGAGGGGGTCTAAATGGAAAAATCAAGAATCTTATGAACCCAGATTTAGGAAGGAACTATCTATAGACTCTAGTAAGGTCATAATAGATCAATCCTAAAATGGAAGTGAAACTGAATCAAAAAATGAGGGAAAATCACCCAATCATGAGTCCATAACTATGATGATCCTACACTCTAAGTAAATGTTATAAAGTTATATATATATTAAAGGAAACACTTTTGATATTGATTGAATATATTAATGGTGTCTCAAAGTTGAAATCAATGAAAATAAATTAGATTGGATTGATGCACAAAATCCTATACCGATTTGAGGTTTAATGAGAGGAATATCATCTCAAAGGAGTGTATAATGGTTTGGGGTATGATATCCTCCCTTTTATAAGATCACACCCATTTTGAATCTGAGTGGAATTATTTAAATCTATATTGCTCTATTGAAAGGGAAAAGGGAAAAATTCATTACTAATTTATTAGTATGGATTATTAGGACCTACTATAGAGTCTGTGATGGAATTGGTGTTTGATTGATGTAGGATTTTACTTAATGCAGTGATAGGTCTGTATATGTTCTCATGGTGATCTTCATGAAACATCAACCGAATATATCGATGGTGAGTAGATTATTTTATGTGGTCTACTTATCTAGACTACTGAATAATAATTTTTTTATTCATTTTTATAATGTGTTGAAGAACAACTTCATATATTAATTATAGAATTTTTATTGCATAGAGGGGTGGGGAACTGGTCTGTCTTGATCATGGGTACATGGTGGATTATGATGAATGCATTTTTTTATGAATATATTCTATAAGATTGTTTGTTAACAAATGAATCTAAAACATTGGTTCCACGGTATGGGGCGTGATGAACTTTGTTTTATTTTAGTATTTGTAGTTTGTGTTTTGAAATTGGTTATTTTTTCGTAGGAATTGTTTTTATTTTCAGTTTGTAATTTGGTCCTCTAGGTTGTAATTTTTCATAAAAAGTTCTCATTTCTACGAGGTTTCACACATAAATCATAAAATTGATTTCATAAAATTCCCAAATCATGGAGTTTGAGGGTGAACAAATATTTCCTTTATTACTTCCCTTTCGGTCATCTTTCGGATGATCTATTCTAGTTTTCTTCCTGGAATCCATCTTTCTTTTCATATACTTGTAAACTCCTTCTGTATAGTTTTTTATTTCATATTTCATTCTTTACTTTAAATCAGAATAAGAATAATTAGAAGAAATATTTATATTTGATTTAAATGTTATAAATTTATCTTTTGAATTCTCTTCATCTCTAATGTTTTTAACTCAATTTTATACTACAATGGTGATTCAATGAGTTCATCTAACATTCACTCCTTAAAGTTTCTACCCTCATCAATTGTCATATTCTTTGAATTTCACTTCTTCGGTAGTGACTGCACCACACTTTAAAATATATAAATGTTATCCATGCACTCTCCTAGTGCATTCATGAAATTTATGATGCTCATAAATCAGTGGAATATCTAGTTCATTGATTCTTCATCTCTGATTTCAATTTTCTAAAATTCTTCATTCAATATTTCCAGTTTTATTATTTTAATATTGTATGGCCTATAGTGAGTTTCTTAAAGTATCCTTCATATTCATAGGTATATATTACATTTTGAAACAAGACTAAATAAAATTATACTTATATAACGACACAAAATATGCATTAATTTATAATTAAGAACATACTTTATCAAATCACTATCAAGAAGTGCATCTAGATTAGCATCATCTAGCTTATATGGATTCACCATGATTATCCAATGATCAATGCTTAATAGCTTTAGGTATATATTCAGTTGACACTTCCAATGACCATAATCATTCCCACAAAAAATATGGTGGTTTTTATAGAATCCAACCATAATTTATGTCCATTATTTTCATCTTATAAAAATAATTTTACTTATACTATTATGTCTATGATAGAGTTAACACAATGAGAATGTAAGAAACATAACCTATATTCAAGAGGAATAAGATATGATTGCATTTTTTATCTCATTTAAGACGAAAAAAATTCTCTAGTTGAGGGAATATACCATTTAAAATTTATAACTTATTATTGAATTATAGTATATTATTTCATGTAGAAATAGTGTAATATAGTAGTGTTAAAAAATAAAATGCAGCAAAAAATAAAATATGGAAACTGGATTTTATAGTAGTTTGGAAAATAGTTTCCCTACATCTACATTACACTCATATAACAAAAATAGAGGAATGATACTCACTATAATAAAAATTCACATTTGAAAGAGTGACAACATTTTACAAGTTATTCATTTTTCTCATATAGAGGTAAAACCCAGAAACTAAAACATGTTTTTCTTTGGACCAAGAGACAACTAATTAGAACCTAGATTTTGATCAGGATTCAGAACCCAGGGATGTAACTTTTGGTTTGGATTTATAACTAAAACCAAACAATCATTTTATTGGGAAAATCCTAAACTGATGAATATAAAAAAATGGATAATAAAATAATAATATAATAAAAACAAAAAGAAATGTAGAATAAAATAATTTATATGATGATAATTCATCTTTGATGTAGCTATAATCAATTCATCAAAAAAATCATTGAAGTTCCTTCATGAATAGAGTAATAGAAAAATATTCATAGCACTACCACATAGAGGGGTTTCATAGCACCACCCTTTAACAAGGCTTTTTTTAGAGCTATTAAAGGGGCCCCATTTAGTAGTGCTTATTTTTTTAGCGCTGATAAAGGGTGTTCTTTATCAGAGAATTTTTATTAGCTATATAAAAGGTTATGTTTAAAAAACCATTATAAATAATATATTAATATATTAATATATAAATTTATTTATATTCATTTAAATATAATATATATTTTTAAATATGTTTTTGATAATTATAAATAGGAATTTATATTTAATATATAATGAATTTAGTGAAAATGGAATAAAAATATTTTTAAAAATAATATAAATTCTTATTTTAATAATTATCATTGACTAATAATTATTTAATAACAATTTGAAGACACAAAAATTGAAATAATTAAAAAAAGATCCAAAATAAGTTGAAAATGTAATTTAGACATCAAACAACTATAATTTTGATATGGCTGTCTGTTTGAGCTATCCATATATCCAATCAAACCCTATGATTAGATCTATGTGTTGGTGATAGAAGGTAACCTTCTGTCACATTTTTGAGGCTTGAAAATGCTTAGGAGGCCTCCAAAACTGAGTTTTTAGTCGAGATACACAAAATTTTCAACATTTGAGGAAATTTCAGCCTCTTTTCAGGGGGATTGTTTCATTTTTTCTGTGGGGACATAATTTATTCTGAGGTATTACCATCATATTGATATTATTGATTTTAAATTTTATTATTTTTCAAAATGTATTGTTATTTATAATCAAATATATAACAATATATACACATTTTTTATATATTCACAGATAAAAAATTTATTTAATAAATAAATATTTTTAAATATTTACATATAAAGTTTATTTCTAATTATATATGCCTTATCATATCCATTTTATTTAAAACAAAAATATATGTATAGTTATGTACCTATATAGTGTGTGTGTGTGTGTTAGTGTGTGTCTGTATTAACAAACTGATATATATTATCTATATATTCTAATATATGAATATAAATATGAATATATAATATGAGTAAATATATATAAATATATATAATTATACATATAGATACACACACATATATAATATATACAGTGTACGTATGTTGTAAGTAAGTTGTATATATGTATGTATTTATTTATAAACACAAAAAAATTATTTTAGAAATGTATAGAACTAATCTAATAAATATATATTAATATATGAATAAATATCTAGATAAAAAAATATTACTATATATATATATAAATAGATATAAATATATATTAATATACGAAAATATATATATATATATATTAATACAACTATATATATATATATTAACATAAATATATACACACATACAAAAAAATATAACTAAATAAATATATATATATAATTAAATAGAGAAAAAAGAAACATGGGGGAGTGGTAAAGGATCTAGGCGCGTAGGGGAGAGGGCTCGAGTTCGAATCCTGGGGGAGACAGAGGCGTGCAGGTGGGTGTAGGGTGGCTAGTATGTGGGTGGGTGTAGGGTAAGGGCCTTGCACTATTTTCTAGGGGGGGGGTGGGCGGGGGTCAAGTCCTATTAAAAAGGGTAAGCTCTACTATAAAGATTTTTTAATTTTTTTTGACTTTTATCAGTGCTGATAAATGATCCTTTTATCAGTGCTTTATTTTTCCGCTAATAAAAGACCATTTTTATCAGTGCTTTTTTGAGCTCTGATAAAAGGGACCCCCTTAATTTTTTTTTTGAGATTAACAGTGCTTTTCTAGCACTGTTAAAAGAAATTTATTGCGCATTTTAAATTAATATCTGTAGTAGTGTAGTATTATAAGGTTAACAATTCATAATTATCATATGAATTTCATGTGACTGTGTTCTGTCAAATTATCTATGTGAAGTGTTTATCAAGTTCATTAAATAACATTCCCTATGGTCACCTTCATAAGTTCCATGATCTTCTTCATGTGGTTGTTTCTTAAGAACAAATAATAGGGAGCCATGGTTAGATATAATAAAATATGGAATAATATAATTTATCTTTTAAGAAAATATTCCATGATAATAATTCCTTAAAAATTTCAAAAATAGTTTCTATTCCATCATTATCGTGTGTATGTATTTTAAAAATTAATTAAATAGTTAAAACAACTTATATAAGCTTTTATTAGTTCAAAAGGTTAAAAATGCAGTAAAACAGAGCATTGAAATGATCTTAAAATGAAAAAGTTAACTATGCATAATTATTTTTTCAATTCTAACATACCATCATTTTATATCGATATGAAACTATTATTTTAAACTTCGTGTAGTCATAATTCTACATGGATAGGTAACCATAATATTATGTTTTGCACCTACATAAGCATGAATTATCTTCTCAAAAACATAAATATACTATGTGTTGGCATGAAACATGTAAACGTAAACACAAATATTTTCAACACAAACATTATGTTTGATAATAGAAATATGAATATTGTTAGTGAAAAAATTTTAAAGGGTTCTTGTATCATTTGAATACTAAACTTTAGTACATATTACTATAAAATCTCAGTTCATATGTCTTGCAACGCAATTTTATATGAATTTAAATTATTTCATATCTCTTTCAAATTTTCAAATAAATATGAAAAATACTTCCTTAAGATTATAATTTTTTATATCTTTAAAATAGAATTCTTAAGACATTATAATTTTCATATAACTTGAAAAAAAATCTTAGGACTTATAAACATTCATAGGACATAGAAATTTGAAATAATTAATGAACTTCCAAAAACTACAAAAAAAACACAGTGAATGAAAAATCCTTTTTTGGAATCATTATAAACATGAAATATACTTAAAGAATATAAAAATTTATATTTAAAAATGGATGAGAAATTTAAATTATCTATTTAAATATGTGAGGTATGTGTAAATAATTTGAGGTATTTTAAATACTAAAAACCAACATCATACTTGAAAATAATATCACCAGACACTAACAAAATCTATATCAATCCACCATCACACTATCATGATATAAAAATTGGGACAATGTTGGTGTATGTAAAATCACTGCATAATTTATAATAAAACATGATGAAAAATTGGGGTTATTAGATATCTGTTGATTGGTGAATTATGTATATAATTTTTTTTCTTATGAATTATATTGGTGATATTTATTTACAATAAATGTTGATTAATTTGGAATATTGATTAATTTTCATTGATGTAAACTGAATACAAGGTGATTCTGATTCTTTAATTCCATAAATATATGTCATCATTACAACGATTCAAGGGGATAAAAAATCAAAATCTACACTAAATTCACATGAAGTGAATTGAATATGAGACCACCTAGACATCGCCACAGGGACAACACCACTAGTATGCACCTATTAGAGCCAATATATGTATTCTGTTGTTTTGCGAATATGTGAAGTTGGTGAATATGATTCACAAACATAGGAATGATTAGTAATGTTTGAGAAATTGATATGATGTGTCCATGGAATGAGATGTGATATTTTCACTTCATGTAATTCTCCAAAGGATAATTCCGTCAGAATTTTCCCCCTTGGAATTATCCTTGGAGTCTAATCAAATATATAAAATAAGATTACATGACTAATATTTTTTGGAATAAATTTATTTTTCATTCTATGTAAAACCAAAAAAATAAATTTTGTGGTAAAAGAGAAATTTTAAATAATTAATATAAAAAACATATTAAATGTTTGTTAAAACAGAAAAAACACATATATAAAAATAGAAAATATTTAAAAAAAACAATAAAACTTTCTCCTTAAAAAATAATCTAAAAACTAATAGATCAAATATTCAATTATAAAAAAACATGTGAACAACATGTGACATATTTTTATCACATAAATTTTAGATCAAGATACAAATAAAAATTTTTAAAAAATAATTTGAAAATGAAATAAAAAATAAAATGAAATATATTTTTTCAAGGATATGTATATCAAAATTTAATCTATCACGACCCAACCTAATAGGGATCAAGATACAGCTATCCCAAGATCACATATATAGGCTAGGGGATGGAGACATGCACTGAACAACATAACTAACATGGGAGGCATTTCTTAATGTACCTAAATGCACACACCCAACCATCTCAATACAGAATTGTAGAGGAATAAAAGGAAATGATAAAACATCTAGGGTAATTAAAATTCATGAAAAAACTCCAGGGAATACAAAAGAATTATGAAAATGTATGCTGAAAAGTAATGAAGTAAAAATAGACACCCACCTAGAATGATGTCCCATCCTAAAAAAACCATAAATGTAAATTGCGAGAGAGCCAGACTATGAATCTATAAGCTTCAACCACCATATGTAGTCAAATGAACCAGGTACCACTATGCTAGTATATAATTTCTAAAGACTTGTCTATTTTATACATGATAAATGAAATGCTTGTGAAAATACCATTCATGGGTGAGTGTATACATACCAAATAGGATGCATCAAATGATCAAAGGGGAGCAGTAGGAGACATGATAGAAATAGAGAATAGATATCTTAAACCAAATAAAGAGTGAAACAACATCCAAAAACATGGATATATAAAATTATATATCTCTGTGTGTGTGTGTGTGTGAAATCAACAAAAGAATCCCAATTTAGAGATAAATTGGATCTCCATCTCATAGAGAAGCCTTGATAAAGAGTTCAAATAGTTCCAATGGTCCATCAACAATGCTCATCATATCAGATGTATGTCCGAAGAGATATCCAAGTCAAGTCACTCGATGCCTCTATGTCATATATTTGAGGGGTATAATATCGAGTTAGATGACCCATGAACTAGTACAAAAAGAGTGTTACACTCAATTATGTAGGTAGATGACACATACCTTATCTGGAGAAGAGGGTTCCATTCTGATGGTTGAGGACCCATTTTCTCACTTGGTCGATCTGTTTCACCGAAGGTATGTTTATCAGTGTCCCAAAATATTTTTACCCTAACAAGTATAGTACCAGTAAGGGGTCGATCCACATGGAAGAAGAAGTTAATTTTGTCCTGATTATCTTAGTTTGTATTTTTATCTTAGTGAAATATACTGAATTTAGAGTCGATTTTTGATGTTTAGATAAAAAGAATAATTGGATTTAAGTTTCTAGAATAAATTACATAATGAATAATGGAAATTACGGAAAAATTGGTTTTGATTTCAATAAGGAGATAAATGTGTTGGAGTTATGGATTTATGAGAATTTGATTATTAAATCCAATTTCTTATGAGGTTGCGTTGTTCATAATAACCCAACACTATGTGTTTCAATTTGAAACAAAGCTTCCTTGGTCCGATAAAATTATGTTTAGAGGTGAGAAAATTAACTCTTTGGTCTGGTAGTTAATGTTTCTTAGTTATTTATTTGTCTTAGCCCATTTTATTGAGTCAATGAATACTTCAATGACCATGACAATATTCATCGTTATTTTTCTTTTGAAACCCTAAAATTTTTACCCTTGGTCTAGTTCAGAATTATCAGTGATAATGATGATGTTATTTGAGAATAGTAAAAAGAAGTAAAAAGAAAAATTAAATTCATAGAAAATAATTTAAATTACAACTTATCATCTCTCACAACCCCAAAAAACTTGGTATTTAGTTACATACAAAGAAAAAGATATGAAAAAATACCTTAATACCTAATGTGATCATGCTTTGAAGCTTTGAGGAGGGAATGATTCTTTAGTAGATGGTATAATGGAGGTATTATGGAGGTAGAGATTATTTCCTTCATACCTCCAACCTTTTCTCCACAATTTCTCTCCACACACAACACCCTTGAACCAGAGGACAAGGCCTCCTTTTATAGAAAATATAACTAAATGGTGTGTAGACAAAGTACAGGGAATTTACTTTTGTCAACGTGTTTTTGTCATTGTTTTCTCCACTGGTAGGCAGACTAACATGCCATCTTTGACTTAGAACACGACGCCTCCTGGTAGGTAGATATACACAGCGTCTAGTGCTGCCATACACAGCCTGTAGTTCTCATTTTACATCCACCAACTGCTTCTAGAAAGATATACACGGTGTGAATAAGTGGAACACACCATGTCCTCTTCAGCCGACCACATGGTCATGTTGAATTTTCTCATCCACCAACTTCATATAGAAGGGTTTACACTATGTGTATAGGTTGAACACGACGTGTCCTAGATTCTGGTTACATGGGCATGTACTTGTCCTATTTAACCCATGTCTGAGCTTGAATGTACACTGCGTGTATATAAGTACATGCCGTGTAGTTTTAAATTTTTTCTCAGTTGTCCCCTAGTTTGTGTATTTGGACATAAATCTCCGGAAAATGAACAAGGTAACCAACATCAAAGTATACGTCCACTAAGAAGTAGGTAATTGCTGATTTTTTTTCTCATTTTCAATAATGTATGTTAAAATGTGTACACAAATCGGGTGCGTCAAACTCCCCCATACTTAGTCATTTTCTTGTCCTCAAGAAAATATCAACATCTAATTTAAAGGGTCTATATTTTAGAAATAAGGAATTCAATCAATTATTAATGTAAATAATAAGTCATATATGAACATTCTATAAATCTACAAAATAGTTTCAAATCAGTAGTTATTCTCATCATGCCTCATATATAATTCAATTAAATTTTGTCATCATCTTTTAAACACATGTTTCATCCTTTCAAAAATAAACAATCCACTTGATGATTTACCTCACCAGTAATATACTCAAAACTCAAGATTTTTGTAATTTAATGTTATGCTCAATCAAAGATATATACACTCTATCCATAGATTTGCAAGGTATCTAGTTCTTTACATTAGAAAATTTGACTTAAAAATATCATGATGGATTTTCAATAAGTATCATATGTCCTTATAACTAAAGGATGGTAGGTAATGATGTGAAAAACAACTCTGAGGCATGAAAAAGGAAGATAAATTCTTAAATAACAATGCATGATATTCAAATTTAAGCTTAGTGTAAAAATCATCCTCAAAAAACTCTATCAATGGACATCACCACTATCTCCTTTAATTGGGTAGGTAGGGTTTACAAACCAAAAAGTGGGTATAAGGTTCCTTTTTATGTACCATTCTTTTAAAATAACATGGGCCCTTTTATAATTTCCATGAATAGAGGTTTGGAAACCATTTTTCCCAAAATAATCAATAGGCTCTCCCCATACTGATTTTCATGACAATTCACAAGAGTATGCCATGTGTTGACAATTCCTTCTTTTATGCTCAAGTAAATAATAATGCAAAATCCTAAAAGAATTCGGGTGGGATGGAAAATAGGCTTGTAATATGGCTTCCTATAAAGGCTATTCATTGTTTCTAGGGGCTTCACGAAGATAAGATGCAGGGTAGGTATGAATATAAAGGGGTTAAAACAATCTAATAATTTAATTCAAAAATTCCTCATGTTTCGAAAGGAAAACTAGCATATTCCGGTAATTATTTATATCCAAATAATCTCTCAAGAAATAAGGTATTAGGAAGAATATGAAAAAGGGTTTAGAATACCTCTTAGGAGTGGGAAAACGAATAAAGAGACAATCAGGTCATGATTTACATAAAATTGATATGTCTAATCAATGTAATTAGGAAAGGATTACACATTTTAATTTAAACTATATCACCAATCATTTTAAAACACTTAAGAACCAAAATAAGCATGAAAATTATAAGAATTTCCCACTTTCAACTTTATTATTTAGAAATATGATTAACCAAAATTTCTTCACATTTTCAAATATATCTTCTAATAATGATGTCTCCTAGAATGATGATAAGTGAAGAAGACTAAAGTGGTCGAGAGATTCCCCCCATACTTAATATCGCACGTGTTCCACCAAGTGCCCAGAAAGATGAATAAGGTAAGGTGGGGACACAATAGTGTACCTGAACAAGGGAAAGTAAGGAAAGAAGTATATCAAGAAAGGAAAGAAAACAATATAAAAACATGGAAAAACAATACTCCTCATGTTTTTAGGTGAATAATTATGAGAGGTGGTGGAATAGTGAAGCCCATAACGTTCCAGAGTACCTGTGACGGTGGTGGAGAGAGAACAATGCAAGCATACACAACATAGACCAACACAAGATATCACAAATATATATATATATATAATGAAAATCATGTGTCCAAAATTCAGTTAGGGGGTCACCTCAGAAGAGGAATCATCTGTTACAAAGCTAACCGGTAGAGAATAATCAGGAGTAGTGGAAACTGGAGGCCCGACATCTATACTTGGAAGAGAAGTCGTAGAAGTAGGATCTGCAAGAGCTAGACTCAGAAGAGGAGGCTCGACATCATTCCCTTGACTAGTAACAGTGGTGGATGTATCTAAGACCATGGTGGATAGGAGAACGGAATTCGTGGCCAGTGTAGTGAAGGGAGGTGCAGTTGTAGAAGAATGGCCAAGAGCTGAGGTAGAGGCATGCGGTGGGGGTAGTGGAATTCCATTATACTAAAGAAGAAGCCCCAACATCTGATCTAGTAAGTCCTAACGTAGATCGAGATGAACCATGTGCTACTCCACCACAACTAGGTGGAGGATAAAATATAGATCGACCAAGGGTACAAGGATAGGTGGGGCTAGTAGTGGACCAGAAGAAAGAAGGCTAGACGAAGTGGGGTCAAAAGAAGGGGATGGGGTCAGGAAGTCCGACAGGGTTGGGATGGAGGATCAAGTGTATTGGCAGGGGAAGGAGGGTCAGAAAGTGGACGGGGTGGTGCATGGGAAAGGAGTTAAGCATCCCCTACTTCCAAACCAATCCCATTCGAATAATCATGAGATAGTCCATCCGTTGGGGGAACCTAATAGGTCACAGGGAAGATAAGTCTTAACTTCCTCATGGTGGTGGGAAAAGCGAGTGGCATAAAACCCGCCATTCAGGTTGCCCTAAAGGCTAGTAGACATGGCATGGAAATAGGAGGCAGAAAGGTAAGGTAGGTCTGGGTAGTCCTACCAAATGACACAGGTGAGGAGATCCATTTCACAACTAGTCATGACCCCCATATCCTCATGGTGAGAAAAAATAATGGCGCTGAAGAAATGGTGGGAGAAGTGAAGGATAAGGTCAACTATAAGGGTTATCTTCTGTGAATTAAGGGTGTAGTGGTGGTCAGGCCCATCAATCTCCTACCACATAGAAATGAGCTCAGAGCACTCGGGTCAGGTCAGGGTAGAGATAGGGGGTGATGGGATGAGGATAAAACCTGCATGCTCGGCCGAACATAGTCATGGTAAGGGAAATGGGTCGGCTGCCTAGCCGGAACTGGACCACAAGCACTGCATCACCGGGCATCTCCCGGCACTCAACTCTATCGAACTCGAATGAGCGAAAAACTCAAAAAATAAATCGTGGAAAATAAGAGTGTTGACCTAGAAGATCATGAGTAATGGAGTGTGTCTAAAGAGATCCTCTAACTCTCCCCAGATACCTAGCTGCTGAGGGATGCTGCAATCGAGATAGAATCTGCTCAATGGAATTGGGTAGTGAGAGAAATGATGAACTCTATCACATGCCAAATTGGTGACAGGGTACACCATACATGGGTAGGTAACACCTGTAGGTCCCGACCCAGGTTGAGGTGCAGAAACAGATGGCTCTAAGGGCGGAGCAGCCACAGAAGATGATGGATCACCGGATGGGGTAGAAACGATGGTGCATAGAGGCTCCGGGAGTGATGGTGGAGGTGTGGAAGTACTAGGACCAACCTCATCAGAAGAGGCGAGTGGTGGAAGGATGGATAATGGAGGGAGATGATTCACTAGAGAGTCCAGATTTGGTAGCATCATGGGCTGGAGTTGGATCCGATGATAAATAGGCTTCTCACCCTCAGTGGCGGAGGTGGGCCGCTTCCCACTAGAAGAATCTTTGTCTTCCATATCCTGGAAACGAAAGAAAAACAAAAAAAAAAGAAATGAAAAGAAAAAGAAAACAAATAAAATGTGAGAAAACAAAAAAAATAAATAGTACACTACATGTACATCGAGAGTACATGGTGTGTAGTGAAAGAAAGCTAGCATATTGTGTTCTCTGGATAAACATGTCGAGGGATCAAGGGATAGACCAGGGAAAGATACATTGTGTGTACTAAACATACACGCCGTTTTCAGGTAAAGTTGTCCCGACCGTGTGTGTGTAAAAACCCAGCCACATTTTAAACAGTTTAAATAATACAGGACATGCCACATTCAAGGACGACACGTCGTGTTCATGAACAATGGGTAAATGGTCGTGTGAAGTGATACACATGGACTGACTGAAAGAAATGGTATACATAGAATTTTCTGAACAAAAATTTCATGTTCGCGAATATGGTGTGTGAGGCCATGTGAAAAAGATACCCATGCACGATGGGGGATGGTACACGGTGTGTACCAAACATACACATAGTGTATTTTACAAATCACGAAGCATTCAGTGTGTGGCTATGTACTAAAGTACACGACATGTGTTCTTCAATTCATGCCCATGTATCGTGGAAGGCGAATGGACATGTGATCAAAAAATCTCCCTAAATGCGAATGATAACTTGATATAAAGGGCGTATAAGGGAATACCTGAATTGAGGATCAAAATGCATTAGAAATCAGAACCAAAAATGCAAAAAATATGCGGATTTGGGAAGAGGGGGTTCAAGTGTCATATGGGTAAAAAGGGGGATAGGGGAAGGAGCCGCGTGACACGGGCTGAAGCCGGGTGGTCCACGACTTTTATAGCTTAATTACAGGCGTGTACATTTGACTACATGTCGTGTATCCAATTTTTTTAAATAAATATATATATATATATATATTTATTATAGTAAACTATATATTTATTAATAATAATAATAATAATAATAATAATATATATACATATATATATAAATAATTTATTAAAAATAAAACTATAAAAATAATGTATCAAGAAATACACGTCCTGTGTTTTAAAATTGGAAAAAGAGAAGTACAAAATTTGGTCTAGTGCTTGGGGAGAGATTCAAACCAGTGATCGGCAGTTCCGAACGGAAGCCCTCAGCCATTGGAGCAATGGTTGTACTACTGCCCCTATTAAGTATTTAAATATTTTTAAAGTAAATAGGCATGTACTACACGGGATGAATGTAAATGCATGGCGTGTGGTTTTTAATTAGAAAAAAAAAGATGAAGTAGGGAGATTAACTGAGTTCGAACCCGGGTCTTTTAGATCTAGGGTCGAGACTCTGCCAATCAGCCAACTTCACCCACATGAATTTATTTATGTGAAGAAATTTTAGTTTTAGATGTTAAACATGGTGCACATGATGTATATTCAAAGACACACTGTATGGTTTTATTAAAAGGACAAATGATTGAAATGGGGTGGTTGTTAGGATTCAAACCCGGGTCTTTTGGATCTAGGTTATGATATTGCCAACCAATCAATCCCCACCATGGGTTTTCCAATAAGAAAATATATATATAAATGAAAAAACTAAACATACTGTGTAAGGAAATACGTGGAGAAAAAGGAGTAAACTCCTATTGTTGGAAGGTTGGAAGATATTTGAACCGGTGATGGCTTGGATAAACTCCAGTGACCTTAACATCGACACCAACATCATCCTTGTTTATTACTTTGTTAAGCTATATATTTATAATAGTTAAAAAATGAAAAGGAATAAGTACACACTATGTATATAGGTTGAACACATCGTGTATTCTCTGGGTTGACTCCTAGAAATCGCCATTATTTTAGGTCATTGGCTCGACCTACTTACCTCATCTTACCTGAGCTGTATGGTCGACAACGTTCCCACTGTGTCATCCATCTGATGGTAAGCTTTCAACTGCTGCCCATTCACGTTGAATGGTTGACCATACTCTCCAAAAATGTTCACCGCTCCATGATGGAATATGAATATAATGTGGAATGGTCCATACTCCCATGAAATCAACTTCCCTAGGAATAATCAAAGATGATAGTTAAAGAGGAGTACCTGATCATCGGGTTGGATAGATTTTCACAAAATCATCTAGTTGTGAATTTCACTCATCTTCTCCTTGTATATATTGGCGTTTTTATATGTCTATAATATGATTTCGTCAAGTTCTGATAGTTGTAACTTTCACTTCTTTGTAGCTGCCTTCAGATTAAAATTTAGGGCCTTGACAACCCAGTACGCTTTATGCTCCAATTCTACTGGAAGATGGCAAGGTTTTCCATAGATGAGGTGGAATGGGGACATTCCCATTGGTGTTTTGAAAGCAGTATGATATTACCATTAAGCATCATCAAACTTCTTTGGACCAGTCTTTCCTAGAAGTGTACAATATTTTCTCTAGGATCTTCTTGAGCTCACGGTTAGAGAGCTCTACTTGTCCACTAGACTGGAGATGATTGGGTGTCCCCATGTGATGCTTTACTCCATACTCCGACAGTATTCCTCTCATTAGTGTGTTATCAAAGTGTGTACATCTATCGTTGATCAATACTCACGGAACTACAAACCTACTAAAAATATGTTTCTTTAAAAATATCATGAATACCTTGGCTATACCGCGAGTTGTAGCAGCAGCTTCCACCCACTTAGATACATAGTCGAAATAGACTAGGATGTATGTTTTCCCAAAAGATGTGGGAAAGGGACCCATGAAATATGTACCCCAGGCATCAAAAATATCAACCTCTAGGATGGGGTACTGTGGCATCTCAGCTCTATGTCCCACATTACTGGTCCTCTAGAATCTATCACAACCGGAAACAAAGGCCCATGCATCATTATACATGGTGGGACAGAAAAACCAAGATTGAAATATTTTTGCTATCACACAGTCTGGGCCATGATATCCCCCAACTGGTGAGGCATGAAAAAATTTCAGGATGTCATGAACTTCATTTTCTGGGATGCAACGATGAATCACCGCATTTCCAGATAATCGGAATAACATAGGATCTTCCCAGAAGTACCTCTTTACATCAAAGAAAAATCTCTTCCTCTGCTGGAAGGAGAGGTTAGGGTCAATGAAACATGTAACCACAAAATTATCAATATTAGCATACCAGGGTCTAGGTGTTTCATTGATTGAAAAGAGGTTCTCATCAGGGAAATCCTCCATAATCTCCCAATCTTCCTCCATCTCCAAATGAGGCTACCCCAAGCGGGAGAGATGATGAACAACAACTTTAACACTCCATTTATTATCTAGGATCTCTAGATTAAATTTTTGTGAGAGGAGTACCCAACGGATTAATCAGGGCTTCACATCTTTCTTTTTTAGTAGGTACTTTATTGCTTCATGGTCAGTATAAATAATAACATTAGACAACACTAAGTAAGAATGAAACCTATCAAATGTGAAACCCACTTCCATCATCTTCTTTTTTGTGGTGGTATAGTTGATCTATGCCTTGTTGAGCATCTTGATTGCATAATATAGAGGTCAAAAAATACATTCAATCCACTGGCCTAGGACTGCTCCCCCAATGTAGTCGCTAGCTTCGCACATCACATCAAATTGTTCCTTCTAGTTGGGAGAAATCTTCACTGGAACTTCCACCATGCACTGCTTCAAGTGCATCAAATATGTGGTAAATGCCTCATCGAACTCAAATATGGAATCCTTGTGTAGAATATTGGTCAGAGGATAGGATATTTTTGAAAAGTCATGGACAAACCGCGTATAAAAACCTGCATGCCCTAGGAATCTACAGATGGATCTGACGAAAGTCGGAATAGGAAGTCATGAAATGACTTCTATATTTTCCGAGTCCACCTCTATCCCCTTTTCTGAGATTCTATGGCCAAGGGAGATTCCAAATTTCCCCATTAAATGACACTTTTACCAGTTCAAAACCATGTTAGTGTTTTCACATCTTTCCAAAAATTGCTTCAGGTGCTACAAACAAGTGGTGAATGATTTTCTGTAAATGGAGAAATCATCCATGAATACCTCCCGAAACTGTCCCACCATGTCATGGAAGATAGATAACATATATCACATGAAAGTGGTGTGGGCGTTGCACATGCCAAAAGACATCCTTTGGTAAGAAAACATACTATAGAGGAAAGTAAATGTTCTCTTCTCTTGCTTCTCTAGAGAAATAGAAATTTGGTTGTAGCTAGAATAGCTATTGAGAAATTGATAGAAGTTGTTCCCCACTAGTATCTCTAGCTTTTGATCCATGAAGGGTTGGGGGAAATGATCAATCCTTGTGGTGTCATTCAGCTTCCTGTAGTTGACACAGACTCACCAGCCCGTGACAGTGTGAGTGGGGATGAGATCGTTCTTATCATTTGAAATCATAGTTATAACTCCCTTTTTGGGTACCAATTGTAGGGGTCTCACCCATAGACTATCCGAGATGGGATAGATGATTCCTGCATACAATAATTTAATCACCCTTTTTTTACAACTTCCCTCATGGGAGGATTCATGCATCGTTGTGGTTGCCGAGATTGCTTTGCACAATTTTCAAGTAGCACCTTGTGGGTGCAAATGGTAGGGATGATGCCCATAAAATATGAAACTGTCCACCCAATGGCATGCTTCTGCAGTTTCAAAACTTGTAGAAGTGCATCTTCCTACTCCTCTGATAGATATGCACTAAGTATTATAGGGAATTTTTGATGGTATCCCAAATAAACATATTTTAGAGAAGAAGGGAGAGGCTTTAGTTATAGATCAGGAAGCTTCAGAATCTAAGGAACACATGGTTGTATCTTTTACCATTCCAGACCATCAGGAACAACTGCACATTTCATGTAGTGGCTGCCCCGGCCTCACATTAATTGTAGGTCCTCTAGCTCTTCTTCAACTAGAATGTATGGAATGATAATGTTATTTGAAGTAAAAGAACATACCAGATTATCCCCTTAGTTCAAGAAATCATCCACGATGGTTACCACATAACATCTCTCGTGCTCAAACAATAATGCGTTCTTGATGGCCTTGAAGACATTGTAGGAGACTCTCTCATATCCTACCTGGAAAATTAGCTTCCATTGGTGTATGTCAATCAGTACCTTCCCAGTTGCCTTGAATGGCCATCCCAAGATGAGAGGTGCCTCCTGTTTGTCCTCCATGTCGAGGATGATGAAATATGCATGAAGGATCAACCTACCCACCATGACTAGCATGTCCTCCAGTATCCCCTATTGATGTTTGAGGGATGATTCAGCAGGTTTAAGGGCTACTCGAGTAGGCTTAAAATCGTTGAGCCCTAGTTTCTTTGAAAACTCCATGGGGCATGAGGTTGACATCGGACTCTATGTCACATAGGGCCTTACCAAACTCACATGGTCCAATAGTACATGGAATAGTGAAGCTACCTAGATCCTAGAGTTTGGGAGTAATCGAATGCTGGATGACTGTATAACACTCCTTGGATAAGGAAATGGTTCCCTAATCCCCCATCTTTATTCTATTGAAGAGGATATCCTTCATGAATTTGGCATATGTGTGCATCTGTGTCAGTTCCTCTGCAAAAGGTGTATTTATGTGCATCTTTTTAAACACGTCCATGAATTTGCTAAACTGGTGGTCCAACTTTCTCTACTTCAATCCCTCTAGGAAGGGTAAGGTAGGTTCAATGTTTTTGACAACCTCCTTTCCATTATTATGTGAAGCCGCCTATTGTGGGATTTTGGATGAAGAGGGGTATGTATTTTTACCTTCTTCATCAACAAGGGGAGTGGGTGCACCTAAATGTGCTGGTTGCTTCTATGGTATCTTCTTTACACTTCATAGTGTGACGGCCTGGGCTTCCTCCCTCAGATTCTTCTCAGTGTTACCCGGTAGTCTATCGGGTTGCCTTTGTGAGTGTTGGTTTGAAAACTGGCCAATCTGGTTTTCCAGGACTCGAATTGAATCTTCTTGATTCTGAAATCTAGTTTCAGCAGTATATATAAATTTGGTCATGAGATCCTCTAACCTTGAGGTGTTCTTCTACTGAGGTAGCTGTTGAACAGGTGGAGTTGGTGGTTTCCGTGACTATAGTGGGTGAGGGTTTTTATACCCTTGTTGCTGATAAGAGCCCTGTTGGGGCTGTTGCTACCTCCGGTACTGATTCTAATAAGGAGGCTTCTTGTAGATGGGTGGTCACTGGGGTGGAAGATTCTACTATTGTTGTCCCCAGCCCGTGTTCTTTTGATCACGCCAAGATGTATTCTTATACTACTGGTACTGGGTTTTTCCTTCATTCTAGGAATCATATCGTATCTCTCTTGTTGAAGGGCATCCAGCAGAACCCGGGCATTATCCCATGATGTGGTTATCACCACATTCGCTACACGCCGTATTGTTTGTCACATGTACTTGGGATGCACACTTCAAATTGAGCATGTCGATCTTTTTGTACACAACGTCCAACTGGGCAGTAAGCATAGTAGTAGCATCAATGTTATGCATGCCTTGTTTCTGTGTACCCCACTCGGAATTCCACTGGAAGCTGTTGGCTGACATGTATTTCAGTAGTTTTAAAAGTTAATCGGGGGATTTCCTTATTATTGTACCTCCAGTAGGAGCATCCACTACGGACTTCATATTCGTTGTCATTCCTCTGTAGAAGGTTTGTACTTGAATCCAAAGTGGGAGTCTGTGGTGTGGGAATTTTCACAACATCTCCTTGAATCGCTTCCATGATTCATTCAATGACTCCGTGTCATGCTGCTGGAAGTTATGAATTTCATTCCACAGAGTCACTGTCTTTGAGGGTGGGAAGTATTTAGATAGGAATGCCTGGGATAGCTCCTCCCAGGTGAGAATGAATCATTTTGTAAATTCTTTGATCTAGTCTTTTGCCTTATCCCTTAGAGAGAAGGTTAATAGGCGAAGATATATGACATTTGTAGACACTCTGTGGTAGCGAAATGTGTCGCAGACGTCTAGAAAATTGGAGATATGGGCATTGGGATCCTTGCTGGGTAGGATACCTAAATGAATGGTGTTCTAGATTAGATGCATGATATTGAGCTTTATCTTAAAATGTTCAGCCTGTCCAAGTGGACAGACGATGCCCGCGTCATCACCATGGATAGATGGCAGGTCGTACTAAATGAGAGTATGACGTGGAGGTGGCTGTTTAGGGAGTAGAGCTAGAATGTATTGTTGGTCCTAAGGGGCGTAGTATGGTCCCAGACCTGGGTATAAAAATGGCATCCACTTCTATTGGAATTGATGAAGTTGTTGCGAGCCATACCATAGAGCAAGTGGAGTTTGCTGGTTCTCATTATCATCCAGTCCTAGTGGATGTCCTGCTCCTTGGACAACAGCTAGATTACCTTCCTCGTTATGTTCTATGGGATTTTTGTGATTGTGCTCAGTCATGAGTGCTCATTTTCACCTAAGAACATTCTTTTGATCTCTAGGTCAGTTGGGAAAAACCCTGATGACTATGTTTTCATGGAACGTGTGAGGTAGCTGCTAACACACCTAAAGACCTGCACAATAAAAAACACAACAAGTGTAAATGAGGAAAGATAAATATAAATAGAAATAAGTTTGGAAAATATATTTTTGTGATTTTTTGTTTTTTATTTTCACTAAAATTTGATACAAACTTAATTAAAACAATAAAAACTAACTTTTCTCTTTCCCCGGCAGTGGCGCCAAAATTTGGTCGAGTCATTTCACTGAAGGAATGTTTATTAGCATCCCAAATTATTTTTACCCTAACAAGTATTGTACTAGTATGGGGTCGATCCATAGGGAAAAATAAGTTATTTTAGTCTTTCTTATCTTAGTTTGTATTTTTATCCAAGTGATATATAATGAATTTAGAGTTTAATTTTGATGTTTGGATAGAATGAATAATTGGATTTAAATTTCTAAAATAAATTACATAATAATTAAAGAAAGATTCAGGAAAATTGGTTTTGATGAAAATAAAGAGAGAAATGTGTTGGGGTTATGGATTTATGAGAAGTTGATTATTAAATCAAATTTCTTATGAGGTTGTGTTGTTCATAATAACCCAAAAAATCTGGGTTTTAATTTGTAACAATGTTTCCTTGGTTCGGTAAACTTATGTTTAAAGTTGAGAAAATTAACTTCTTGGTCTGGTAGTTAATGTTTATCAGTTCTTTATTCGGCTTAGTCCATTCTATTGAGTCAATAAATACTTCCAATGATCATAAAAATATTCATTGTTATTCTTCTTTTGAATCCCTAAAAATTCATCCCTTAGTCTGGTTTATAACTTTTAGTGATAATGATGAAGTGATTTAACAAGAATAAGAATAAGTTAAAAGAACAAACACATTCATAGAAACTAATTTAAATTACTACTCATCATCTCCCACAAACCCAACACACTGGGTATTTAGTTACACATAAATAAAATGATAAGCCCAAATCCCTTGATACCTGATGTGATCATTCTATGAAACGTTGAGGAGGGAATGATTCTTCGGTAGATGGTAGAATGGCGGTAGTATGGTGGCAGAGCTTCTTTCCTTCATACCTTCAACCTTTTCTCCACTCATTCTCTCGACACACCACACCCTTGAACCAGAGGCCAAGGCCTCCTTTTATAGAAAATATAACTACAAGTCATGTGGAAAAAGTACACAACGTGTACTTTTTTCAATGCACTTTTTCATTTTTTTCTCTACTGGTTGGCGGTCTAACACACCGTATTTGACTTGGAACAAGACGCCGCCTGGTAGCTAGATATACATGGCATGTAGCACCGCCATACACGGCTTGTAGTTCTCATTTTTCGCCTACCAACCACTTCTAGAAAGGTATAAACGACGTGTATAGGTTAAACATGGCGTGTCCTGGGTTCTGGTTACTTGGGAATGTACTTGTCCTGGTAAACCCATGTCTGATCATGAATGTTCACGGATTATATATAAGTACACGTCATGTAGTTGTAAATTTTATCTCACTTCTACCTTGGTTTGTATATTTGGCCATAAATCTCCTGAAAACGAACAAGGTCACCAAAATCAAAGTATTTTTCCACTAAAAAGTAAGTAATTTCTGAAAAATTGTTCTCATTTTCAATAAAGTATGTGAAAATGTATACACAAATTAGGTGCATCATCACTCCATAGAAGGGTGCTACTCAATAGTTAGTAAAGGACCCATGTTATGACTCCAAAATATATTTCTACTCTAGTAAATATCTAGAGGACCCATGCCATGTCTCAATAGGAGGGTGACAATAATATGGTTGAGGAATCATTCCCTAACTCCACAGATGGGTTACACTAAAATAGAAGATAGAGGACCCATGCCCTGTCCTTATAGAAGTGTTTCACTCTGGTAAGAGATAGGTGTCCAATTCCCTTTTCTAACCGGAGGGTGTCACTTGAATAGATGATAAAAGACCAATTATATATGATAGTATGAGGGTTCCGCTCTGATATTAGATAAGGGAACCATGTTTTGTATTATAGGAGGGTTCCAATCTATTTATAAGTACAATAACCATGTACTATCCTAATATGAGGGTGCAAATCTAGAATCTCTGGTGATCCTCCCGGATCTCTATCATCATCCCCCACCTAAAGAAGCATCACACTGGAAGCATCTCTCATCATAGTTTCAAATCCACTAATTATTCCACCGTTGTATTTTATGTGAAACAACACTCAGGATAGACTACTCATATGCCAAAATCTGAGTCCAAATGAAGGAGATACGAGGGGTTGGAATTTACTAAAAAGGGATGTTGGGGTACACAGTGTGTATGGGGACCCACATAGCATGGGGTCCCACTATGCTTCCTAGATGTGTCATTAAAGTTACATGAATAACTACCCATATATCCCTACATGATATATATAGGTACTATACGACATGCCTCTAGAACTAGGTATCCCACCATTTCTCTTAGCTATGTCAGTGAAGTCTTGCTCGTATTTGTGCACTTAGGTACATGGCCTTTTATCCTGCATGGGATAATTACCATGTGATCCTTCCACATGGACTATCCACTTGGAGAGTGTCAGATGACATGTGACCTAGCCACATTTCATTCCATCATTATCTTTTCCAAAACCAAGCATCATTGCCAAAAGGACACTACATGTTGTGTTCATTATAGTTTGCATTGTATAGTAAGATTTTTTTTGTAGAAAGTAAGATATGCTTTATGCATTATAAATTTGGAATCACCTTATCATAAGTCACCTCAAAGCCACAAAATATTAGTAGGTAAGGCCTCTTATCATCATTTCTTGCCATCTGGCTTAAAAAAACAGATTCCAATTCACCCATGGGGGTCATTGTACACACTGTGTGTGTCTCCCTTTACTACCATCTCTGATTTGGATATCGGTTCAACAAATCATTCAACCACAACTCAAAAATCATTCTCAAAACATCATTTATATCCAATCAATTCATCAAATATGAATATTTCAGGAATCTAGGGTCTGGATCTGTCTCGATCACTCTCAAAAACATCTAACCATGGCCCCATTACCTAATGGTGAAGAACATGAAGAATGGGTTGGGGATAAGAGTCAAAAAGGAGTAAAAATTATTTGTAGATAATTCTTGGAAAATAATTCAATTTGGGAAGTATGTGGAGAGAAATCACAGAAAAACTGAATAAACAACTTAAACTGATTCATAGGCTCATGTAATGGATTAATTTTAATTCATATTAGAAAAAAACATGATCATGATCAATCTATTTAAAAAGTTCAGGAAGAATAAAAAAATTGACAAGTCATAACTCAAATTGCATCATTATTTTATTAATAAAGTGATCACCAACAAATGAGAGAAATATTTTCATTCACGATGTCTTAATATTCCAAAATCCAGAGTTTTGTTTTCATCATATTCTTATTTTCCTACAAGAGGATGAAAGAAACTCTTCCCAATGATCTCATGGTTATTCGACTAACTATGGTTATCCTCTATAAAAATGAATTTTTATACAAAATAATTGGGTATTTTTATTTAAAATAAACAAATTTAATTAGGAATTTTATTTAAATTCACCTGTCGATGGTCGTGATATCTGAATGCCTAGTGAAAGCCTGTTTTAGGTCATTATTAGGGTAAACTTTTCATTCTGGAATCAATCGTAATTTTAGATTTAGGATCCATGATTCCTTTTAGGAGATATTGAATTTTCCTTAAGAAAATTCAACCACATAATATAAAATATCTGTAATATTTGGATAAAATTAATTACAGAAACACCAGGCCTCAGAATCGCACACTATCTCAGTGGATGTCTCTCAAAATATTTCTAGATATACTTCAAAGTCTTACAAGAAAAAAGTTATCTCATTTATTCCGACATTTATTATTTTCATCCCCATAAATAAAATACTAAATAGAAATCTTGGGATAATGATCCCACATCTTAATTTCCCGCTCCGATGATCTCTCTTGTATGCTATCATGCTACCACAACAAACGATATATGGTTATGGTGTTTCCATATAGGGTCCCATCCTATAGATCCTCAATCAGTATTGGGTGCTCCAGAAAATTGGTTCCATCCTCAATGTCAAACATTACCTAGTAAATAAAGTGTTTTAGTTCATGCACGTATCTTTTTAACTACAACACATCGAAGACGATATGCGCAAGCTTCAATAGTAGGGGTAAGAAGTGGTGTTAAGAAAACTCACGAACCCTGTGCAAGATCTCAAGTGGCCCAATGAACCTCAGGGATAGTTTACCTCTCCTATCAAATCTCCTCAATCCTCATCATGGGGAGACTCTCATGAAAACTTTGTCTCCCTACTCAAAATCTAAGGGAATACAACTTAGATCTGCATGATATTTCTTCCTTCTCTAGGCTATCCTCATCCGCTGATTGATGGACTGTAACTTCTCTATCATCACCTTCACCATCATTGTCCCAAGAATAGATTCCTTTCTAATCTACTTGTAATACAATGGTTACATTTAGGGTGATCCCTACAAGGACTAAAATTGTGTCATGTCGATAGTAGTGTCGTATATATTATTGTACACAAACTCTACCAATGGAATGTGATCCTCCATGCTATATAAAAAGTCTAACATTAAATTCCTCAGTATTTCATCAACCGCCTAAATAGTGTGCTCAGTCTTCCCATCTATCTGGGGGTGAAAGCCTGTACTCATCCTCATATGGGTCTCAAATTTTTCCTGAAATGTATTCCACAACCGTTATGTGAACCACACATAATCATCAGAGATAGCTGTCGAGGGAACAAAATGAGGGAGAATGATTTACCTTACATAAAACTGTCCCAAACCATCCACAAAACTCTATTCCTAGATAGTAATAAAGTGTGGTGAATTTTTGAGTTAGTCAAATATAACCCTGATGGTGTCATGACCTCTCTCTGTTTGTGGAATCCCTCTAAAAAATACCATATATATGTTGTCCAATTTCCACTCAAATATCTAAAGGGGCTACAAAAAACCTACCGAAACATGATGCTCAACCTTCACCAATTGATAGGGGAGGCACTGAGAGATGAACCCAGCCACACTCCATCTTCTTTTATCCCACCAAAACTACCACTGAACATCTTTGTACATATTCACCACACGAAGATGTATATCCAAAAGAGATGTATGAAACTCTCTTATAAACTCCTCTTGCATCATGACTGAGACCACTGTCCATCCCTGAAAAAGGATGAAAAATTCCCACCTTAGAAAAATACATCAGGTGAACCTCTTATGGATATTTGGTTATACAATACCTCACAGTTGATATCTCCCAACTATGATACTATCACATAGTAGACAAGAGGAGGAGTCAGCACTATCCACTGATGAAAATCTTAACCCTCATGCTCAACAAGGGTTAGCTATAAAAAGATAGATGCTCTGAAGCCTCTTACACAAGATGAACATGGGACTTCCTAATAAGGGAATCTTCAACCACATTGACCTTTTCTTGAATATAAACTATATCAATTTCATAGTCCTATAAGAACTACAACCATTACCTTTGTCTCAAAATCAAGTCTCTCTACATGAAGACATACCTAAGACATTGATGATCTAAGTAAAAAATAAAGCACTCTCCCAGAAGATAGAAAATCCACATACTCAGATAGAAGACTACCACTTCCAGCTCTAGTATGCTAGCTTCATAGTTCTCCTCATGGGGTCTCAACTACCTCAACCCTCATGCAAAAACTTCCCATCTCTAGATCAACACATAGTTGATCCCATCTCCTAAGGCATCCCAATATACTACGTACTCCACACCCTCCAACTGTAGTCTCAAAATGATCACTCATCATCCTCATCCTCAACTCCTTGATGTCACTATGGCACTTCTCAGTTGATGTATATGGATTCCATTTTCATTTTAGTTCAGTTAAAGGGGATTAAATCCTAGAAAATTCTGTCACAGAACTCTGGTAGTACCCTTCTGATCTGAGAAAAATCGTCCCCTCTACATGCTCTTGGGTAGATATCAAGTATGCATTGAATCAATATTCATAGGGTCCATGGATAATCTATACTAAAAAATAACATTCCCTAGAAATTGAACCTCATGGATATAAAACTATATCATCAACAACTTACCATAATAATATTTTTTCCCGATGAAAATCTAGAATCACCCTCAAGTCCTATACATGACACTCCTATGACACATAGTATATGAGTATGTTGTTAATGAATACACCCACAAACTATTCCATGTATAGATAAATGTTTTGGTTTATAAAATCCATAAACAAAAATAAGAAATTGGTGATACCTAAAGGAATCTCTAGGAAATCATAGTGTCCATAGTGAAATTGGAATGCTAGATTTGGAATATCATCCTCAAAAACACTAAACCAGTGGTAGATTGATCTGTGATCGATCTTCAATAACTATCTCTTGCATTGTAACTGATCAAAGAGGCCCCAAATCCTCAGAAGGGGGTACCTATTCTTTACCATGGTATGGTTTAGGCGATGATTATCCACAAAAATTCATAAGATCCCACCCTCCTTTATTATTAACAACATTGGAACTACCTAGGGGGACATTATAGGATTGATAAAACCCTTCTCTTGAAGGTCCTACAACTGTAACCATATCTCCTAGAGATCGGTATGTCCATCCAATATACAGAAGAAGATATCAGAGTGGTCATGGTATGAAAGTCGATTAAAAAATTCTTCTCCTGCCTCAGTGGTAGTCCTAGAACATACTCAGAGAATACATCGATAAAATCCTCCATAAATGAAGAAATCCTAATTCATGAAGAGCCTAATACAGCAATGGAAACACTCACCAACTAATGTGTGATGGGATGCATCCTCCTACTCACAAGACCCACTCATCTCTCCATGAGATCTCTATCGCCCACAAAAGAGAATCTCATCTAATCATTGCAAAGGAACTTGACTCGTTTGTGGTGACAGTCAATCTGGGATCAATTCGTGGACGACCAATCTATACAAAAGGCGACATCATAGGGTTCCATTATGACAACCAAAACGACCCATGAGAAACACTCTCCACCAATTGATATATCATACTAAAAGCAGATAAAATATGCAGAATAAGTGCTCCGCATAGAAACCTCAAGACAAAGATACTGGGATAAAGCGTCAACTAGGAGCTCTAGGTCTCACACTAGAAGTAAAGATATCGAGGAATTTGTCACACCTATGTTTAATAATACTAATGAAAGAGTAGAATAAACATATATCATACCTCTTATCATCTCGTGGGTGCTTCGTCATAATCCTTCATAGCCAAAAATCAATTTGTATCCCCAAATGATAGCTCTATAAGCCCAATGTGGACCTCCTAGTGGTGGGGATGTAAGTATATAATATCATTTTCCATCACCCATAGCTCCTCCTCATGAAGACCCACCATCCCCAATTCCAACTCCACCTCCCTAGGGGATACCCTTCCCTTGCATGGGAGATCCCTGTTCATGGTGCAGCCTATACCGTGATGGTCAGTTTTCTATATGCAGGTTCTCTTTAGCACGTCGGGTTAGGAAATAACATGTCATGTTGCATCACCTGTCACATTAATATCACCACCCCTATATATGATGTCCCAATCCTCTGTGATTCTCCTGACCACAAGATCAATCCTGATCCTTAGGAGGTCTCATGCACTGAGATCTTGTGAACTGGCATCTTTTTGATGATGAAGATGAGTCAGCAATATAACACTCACTACTAGATCTATATTACTAGTGTTCCTCTAACAAGAAACACTCTATCACAATATCCCTATCTAACAAACCATCATAGGTAAAAATTCCCAAGGGTACCAAATTGGCATGTATATCTCTGTGGTGACCCATCTCAAACTTCCATGCTCAAAATTATCCATCCCTGTATAATATCAAGGGAGTGTTGTATATGTTATTTAAACCTAGAAACATAATAAAACACAATTATCTCTCTCCATAATATAGCTTCAAAAGCTCCTGAATTTGAACTAAAAACATGAAGGAGGGGTTGTACTCCTCATATAATGACTGTTGGAATTCAGTCCAAGAGCATATCAACTCAACATGCATCTGTGTAACAAGACTCCACCAGTACCCAACTACTTCATATAAAAGGATAACTACTAGTTCCACCACCTTATCAGTTGTTTTCTAGATAATACTGAATAAATGAATCCCAAAATATAGCTAATTTTATTTTCATAACGATATGGCTCACTGAGGAACCTCAGTGGCCTTTGGTTCTAGAACTCATAATGTTTCCTAAGCCTATACATATCCTCAATATAATTTTCTAGTATGATATGTTTCTAAAAATATGTAGGTGATTCTACCTATCCTCTTAGAAGAATGATATAATGGTATTGACCCTGAACTAAGGCCTCATCACTCATTATATTGTCTTCATGATCTGAAAATGCTAACCTAGATGACTATCCTCATAGAGGAATCCTAACAATTTAATCAAGAGATACCACAGTATGATGAGAATATATATATATATTCATATATATATATATATATAATGGGGATCTAAATCATGAAGGATAATCAAAAGACCCAATCCTATACGATGAATGTACCATTAATCCCTGCAACCAATGACTTGGTATTCCATGTCAACAAGAAGTTATTCTGATTCCTAGTGTATAGATATGTCGGCCGTTGCACCAACATTGGGTTCCCTAATCTGAGAGCCTCACTCAGTACACTTTGACTGCATTCCCCTTTATACCAACCAAATATTCCTAAGAGGACTACTCCAAAAACCATCCCAGTGAATGAACCACCTCTAATAACAATATTTCTTGACCTGACCAAGTTGGGCTTGAGCCGCAACTACTGCAATCCCACCTCCATAGTTCAGGGGCTAGAAACAAGTTCCAAAAGGCGTAACTAATATGGGGGGATTTTCCAAATGTACCTGTTTGCACACACCCGACCATATCGATGAATAAATTTATGGGGATAAAATGAAAAGATGAAACATTTAGAGTAATAAACATGAATGAAAAAACCATTAGAAAATACGATGAGTAATATAGTGTAAACTGAAAAGTAAAGAGGTAAAAAAACACCCAAACGAAAATATTTCCCAACCTAAAAATAACTAGAAATGTAAATGATGAGAGACTATAGCTTCGAATCTCTATGCTCTGACCACCATACGTGGTCAAATAAACTGGGTATCCTTATGATTATATTTAATCATCGCTGACACATCCATCATCTTTATAAGAAACAACACATGTGGGAAAACCAATGCAGGTGTGATTAAATACATACCCAGTAGGAAGGCCAAAATGTTGATGGGGGAGAAGTAAGAGACATGATAGGAATAGACAGTAGATATATCAACGCAATGTAAGAAAGTTATAATATCCAATGACATGGATAAATATATATATGTTTTAATTATCAAAAAAATAATACTAAATAAGAGAGAAATGGGATCTCCATCTCACATCCCATCCCAGGAAAAGAGCACCAATAGTTCCTAAGGCCCATCAATGATGCCCAACATCTCATGCTATTTTCTGAAGAGACATCCATGTCAAGCCACACCTTGAAACTATTTCAAACAGTCGAGGGAAAAAATCTATAGGTAGAGGACCCGTACCTTGGTACAATATTTGGGTGCCACTCAAGTATGTAGCTAAGGGACCCGTACCCTATCCCAGTAGGAGGGTGCCACTCTGATGGCTGAATACCCATGACATGACTCCCTAGGATAGTGTCACTTAATATTCGATAGAGGAACCATTCCCTAACTATGTAGGAGGGTTCCACTTAAATATCACATAGAGGACACAATTCATATCCTAATAAGAGGGTTCTACTCTACTAATATATAGAGGATGCATGGCTTGTCCTAATAAGAGGGTGCCCCTCGGATATCTGATAGAGGACTCATACCCTATCCCAGTAAAATGATTCACTTTGAGAGTAGATTTAGGACATATTTCTTATCACGTAGGAGGGTTACACTCTATATATAGGTAAAGAAACCATGCTCTATCCAAATAGTAGGGTGACACACTAACATCTCTAGTGATCCTTCCTAATCACTTCCATCATTAATTGTCTCTTAAAGAATAATCACACTTGAAATATCTTACATCATATCTCAAAATCTACTACATAGTCCTCCATCAAGTTCTATGTGGAAAATCACTCAAGACATGCTATTCTTGGGCCAAAATATGAGTATAAACAAATGAGATATGGGAAGTTTATGTTTACTCAAATGGAAAGTATGGGTACACATTGTTTACGGGGACCCACATGGAATGTTATCCTACTCTTATGTCTAGAAATTTATTTGATAATACATGGATAACGTTCCATTTATCCCTACACAGAATACCTCAGCCACCCGGGGTCCTGCCCATGCCCCTGGTTGTGTTCGTGTACTCTTTCTTGTGTTTGTATACTTAGGTACACAACATGTTCTCCCACACAGGGTCCTGCCCGCGTGTTCGTGAAACATGACCTATCCATTTGGGGAGGGTCAAATGGTGTGTGTCTTTTCCACACGGTGTGTCATTGTCAACTTTTACAAAACCCTAATGTCACAACCAAAGGGGAATTATGCAGTGCATGTTAATCACAGTACACACCATGTAGTGGGGTTTTTCAGAAGAAGTTAGATCTTATTCAGGAATTATAGATCAGGAATAGTCTCCTCATATATTTCCTTCAGGCCACCCTAAATCATATGGAAAGGCCTCTAGTATTTTTTTGAGCCATCCAATGGCCAGAAAATAGATTTCAATTCATCCATGGGGTTCACTATATACACCGTACACGTCTCTCATCACCACTATATCTGATCTAGATCCTAGATCAACAAATAATTCACATGAAACTTGAAAATAATCCCACATTATTTATTGATAACTGATCCATTTGTCACAAATAAAATCATTACTAATCTAGGGGTTTTATTGAGATCGATCCTTCAAGACAACGTCGAAGCATGGCCATGCTTCCCAATGGTGAAGAAAATAAATAATGGGTGGGGGAAAGCACTAATTTTTTTGGTAACAATCGGTGTTCAAGAATTATTGGCCAATGAATTCAATTTTAGAAGTTTGGGGTGAGAAAACAAGGAAAAATCTGAATAAACATAAACCAATTCATAGGATCAAGACATGGATTACTTTGAATAAATATGTGAGAAATAATATGATCATGGTCAAATCTATTTAATAAATTGGGAAAAATCCAAAAATTAACGATTCATAGCTCAAATTGGACCATTCATTGATTAAGAACATTCTCTCCAACCAATGAGAGAAGTTTTTGTGTTCACAGTGTTACAATATTCCTGGATCTGGAGTTTCATCGTCATCTAATTTCAATCCACGAATGAGAGGATGAAAGAAGCTCCTCTTAGTTATCTGAGGGTTACACGGATAACCTTGGAGATCTACCGTAATTGGGATTTTTTATGAAAGAAATTAAGTTATTTCATTTTAAATAAATAAATTTAATTATTTATTTTTATTAATCATGGCCACCAAAGGTCGCAATATTTGAACACCGCACATAGACCAATTTTAGGTCACCCCGAGGGTAAACCTCACATTTTGGACTCCATAGAGGTCTCATATTTATGATCTAAGATTCATTTTAAGATATATTACATTTTATTTGAGAAACTATGTGTTCATAATATTGAATATATTTAATATTTTTATAAAATTAATTTTCGGCACACCGGACCTTAGAATCGCCTACCGACTCTGCTCATGGCTTTGAAAATATTTCTAAATATATTCCAAAATTTTATAACGAAATAAATGGTCTCTAAAAGATCATAATCATTGATAAAAAATTTATATAATAAATTTTAAATATAAATATACTAATGCAAGAACATAAGGTTTTTAACCAAAACACGAACAAAACAATTCAACTAGATAATATTAACACACATATATTAAATATATGTTATCTGATTAAAATAACAAAAAAAATATTATTCCACATCCTTAATAAAAATAGGAAATAATCAAGATAAATAAAATAAAATTTGTATTTTACAATAATATCCATAAAAAATAAATTATAAAAAATGAATAAAAATAATGTGGGTCAAGAGTGGTATGATAAAATCCTAAAAACATATATAAAATCAATAAAAAATTGAATGTCAGGTCTAAACAGAAATGAAAAAATTGAAAAAAGGATAATACATGTATTATATGATAATTCCTATAAAAAATAAAATAAAATAACTATACAATGGCATAAAAAACATATACAAAAAACATTAAAATGTAACACTCCAAGATTCAACGGTATGTTTCCCTTTGAATAATGTAGTAGCTTGCATTGTACGCAACTGGGAGTTTTAACACACCACGACCAATCAATGTAGCCGTTATGAATCGTAATACACACTTTTTGAAATTTTATTTTAAAAAATGTACTTCATTTTTGGATTTGGAATATAAAAAATAGCTTTGGGTGAATTTTTGGTATTTTTGTGAGAACATTCAATTATTAATGAATAGTGAAAAACACTGCGTAGTTGTTTAGAACCGACTTTTTATTTAAATAATTAGTTATTTTATTTTAACTTATTTTAGGTCAAAATATATACATAATACCTATATATGTTCAATGTACTTCATTGGAGTAATTTTATAATAAATTTAGATATATAAAATTTTATTGAACTTTTTACTATCTTTTACCAACCTTCTAGGTGCATTTACAAATTTGCCTAAAACATAATTTTACTTCTTCTATGAGTTTAATTTCAAAAATCTGAGATACATGGTAGATATAAGTAAGTAAAATGTGGTTCAATAAGTTGAAAATAATTTTTGGTGAATAGTAGATTTTAACTTTTATTTACCACTGTTAAAAGTAAATTGGCTAATTATCAGTAAAAATGATATCATAATTACCCTAACAAATGTCATAATTCTATTGAATAAGTGTAATTGGATAAAAAAACCTTATGAATAATATATTTTTTTCCCTTGGTCCACTTGGATTAGATTAGGACATTTATTATTGTTTTATCTAAAGAAGGGTTAAAAGAGTTAAATTCAATGCTTAATAACTAAACTATTTTTAATATAAGGTTATACATTAGATAAATTTGACTAAAAATATTCATTATAAAGATAAAAAAATTTCCTACATAATAATTTTTAGACATTAAATGATTTAATTTATTTATGACACAATGAAGATACAATAATTACCTTATTAATGAAAGATTAAAATAATTGATATTATAAATATCCAAATAAATGTAATTTGAGACTTTTGATGAATTACAATAATTTTCTAGGTTAATATTAAATTTTATGGTTGATTAAATAATTTTTTTTCCAAGAAATCATGCTATTATTATTTTCCCAAAAACCAAATACCAATTAGTGTCAAAATTGACATAATTGAGTTTTGAAAACAAATATTATATTATTAATTGATATAATATTCTTAAAAATCTAAGGTTCGGCCAAAGGACTTAGATAAGATTATATATATTAATAATGAACCACTTGGGGCTCTCTTTGATTTTTATAGTAAATTTATTAACCACAGAATATAAAAATTCAAAGAGACATGGTAAATGTCAAACTATTTAACAAGGAGTTAAACATAAAATATATGGTTAATATGCTGACCTAAACATGTCTAAACCATATATTGTGAGAGGTTTTAGACCCATACACACCATATAATCAAAATAAATCATTTTTGAGACATTAGAAACCGAAAATTGTTTTATTATAAAATAATATTTCAAACTTTTCCAAAAGTGACCATCCCCTCTCTTATAAACGGTACTTACACTTCTCTTAATTTCACACCTCCAAAGCCATTTGGATCAGCCAACCCCTACTCAAATATCCTCCCAAATATCCTCCCTTAATCCTAGATTCCTTCCTTTGGTCATAAAGACAACCTAATATCCCTTTTGATCAAATCAAAAGGAAGAACCCCAAGAAGTGGTAAATATTTCATCACCTCATTCAGGTTTTTTCTTCTTCCACTCCCTCTTTATTTGTTGTATCTATTATAAAATAATAAATCCAGTATATTATATATACTTTTATGTTACTATTAAAATGGTGAAATAATATTCATTATTCTATCCATCATATGAATGACAATGTTAACATACGTGCATACGTACGACTTACTGTCTCCATGTCTTGGTGTAGATTGTTATTTAAACACTTAATTATTTGGATGGGTATAATAACGTGTATAACTACTGTAAATAATAAATATAACATGTAAATGAGTCTGTATATATGATATACCATCCAATTACATACGATTTCACCATCAATATTATGATATTGTTTTCTTGTGTGTATGTATGGATTACCGTCTCCACGAATGCGATGAGATTCATTTCCCATCATAATAATTCAAGAATAATTTTCATTTTATGATTAAAAATATGGCTTACAAAAATAATAACATTCTGTATATGAATCAAATACATCCTATCTATAACAAACATGGCTTACGTAACCAAGCATATAAAGTAAAATGAATCAGTTAACACCCGAAATGATGATATTACTGAAATATTATTAACAATGAAATATCCGTGGATCATATATGATATCATATTTATGTATATCGTTATTTTATAATTTAATAAAAATGAACATTCTATTATCATGAGGTTAACATACCATCATGTTATTAAGGTATAAGGTAAGGGTTAATTTCACAATCTCTTTATTATCCGAGGTTGTTTTTATGTAAGTATCTACTCGGAACTCTTTATCATCCACATCCATGTTTCATAAAAATAGATATCAGAACATTTTTTATTATTTCATAGACTATGGTTTAAAGTTATTTATACCCTTGTTTTCATTTTTATAAAATGTTTGAAAGGAATCTTTCCTTCATTTTCCAAACAAGTTACTTTATGACCTTTTCGACAAAATTAAGGTAAGAATGTCTTTTTTAAACTTATACGGTGGGTGTGGCTGTTTTCCACCATTATATCATTGTCAAAGCTTCCCATAAAAGTTTAAAAGAATATTTTCAAAATAAATGTTTTCTTTTATAATTATGTGACTTTTAAATGATTTCAATATAGAAAGAGGTATCTATTTCAAATATTTTTCATTTCATCTATTTCAACATCCTTTGATGGATTTTAAACTTGTTTGATGTTGATTTAGTTTGAAAGGAATATTCCAAATTGTATTGAAGGTTTTGTTATATGTTTTATAGTGGATGTGTTATTTTTACACCATTCATGGTTTATGGATAAAGTATTGACATTTCATATGCTAGTTTTAATACGTATGTTTATGTTATGTTTAAACATTTTCAAATGAGGAATGCATTGGACTTTGTTAGTGACGGGTGGAGCCTGATATAGCTCCTCGATGAATTGGTAAGTATCATGAGACAAATTAGTGTCTTGGAACAAGGCCTTTATAAAATATTATTTTTAGACTTGGCACAAGGTCATGACTATGTGGTTATGAAGTCTGGCATTATGCATTCAATCATTATGAAAGTGGATATTGATATTTCATGTGATTATTCAACTAGTAGAATATCCATGTGGGTAAGTAAATTTTATTAATTGATTTTATATTTTCTATATTCTGCATAAGTTTACGTTTAAAAAGATTTTTTAGTCTTATACTTTTCTTTAAATGTTTATGCTCATTTATGAAAGTTTCTGCTATATTGTTATCCTTACTGAGTATCTGAGCTCACCCCTTTGTATGTTTTATTTTTTCCTGGATGTGAAGAAGTATTTTATGTTTGACCTATAGGGATAGGGTAAGGATATATGTGAGTTAAAAAGGGGACAAAATGTTGTTGAAGTTTTATTTCATGATGTAATGTAAATCTTATGAATGTATCTAGTACTTCCATTGCTACAAAACTGATTGGACATTCAGGACATGATTCCTTATATCATGCCAATGTTATTTAATAAGGAACTCACTCTGGGTAACTAGAGTCAGGGCGTTATAGTTAGTTTTAGAGTAATTTTAGTAGAATCCTTGGAAACTTGATTTAGAAAAACACAGACTAGATAACATTACCCTAAGATAGAGTTTGAGGATTAGTATAGAAGACCATCATAGAATTTTGGTAAGGTATAGATTTTGTGAGTTTTCCAAGAAATAAATACCAGTCTAGATACGACCAGGTAGAGGCGGCTCTAGCACATTTGTACCTAGGGGTAAAAACTGAAAACACCACTTTGAGTTAGACTCAAATGGGAACATGTGCATGACAACATGCCTTACTGAACTCTTGGTTACGACACTCCCAAGGGATATGATTATGATAATTAACATTTTGTTTACAAACCATTTTGAAAGATTTATGATTATATACCTTCTCAAGGAAAGCATTTTTATGATTATGGATTGTATCCATAAACTGTTCAATTTAAGTTATGTGTTTTACAAGTTTGGAATTATGTATTAGGATTCATAAACAAATCTAGTGTATGCCATTTTTTAGAAATGGTGCCTAGTGGATGGAATGGAAACCATATCAATGCATGTAATCCTTTTAAGGATTTACCTCCTACTAATTATAATTATAGTGGAGCTGGTGATGCAAGTAGTGCTGATCAACTTATCACTATACTGGGGAAACTCACTTAGGTTATACATAATAACCATACCTGTATAGAGCAACCAGATCTACAACACAGAGGATCAATGTTAGACCAATTTAGGAGGAAAAAATCACCAACATTAAATGGAGTAAAAATCCATTAGTAGCTGAATAATGGATAAATTCCTTTGAGAAAACATTTCATACTTTGGGGAGTAGGAAAAGGGAAAAAGTTGTCATGGTAGTTTATTGCCTCAAGGGAGATGAAGATCAAGGGTGGTCATTAATCCAAAACACAAAGAAAGATGAAGAAGTATCAAACATATAATGGAGGGAGTTTAAAGAGATTTTCATAGAAAAATACTTTCCTTGTGACCGTCGATCGGATATGGAAATACAATTTCTAAGTCTGTGGAAAAAGGACGATTAGAATGTCGCAAAGTATGAGACTATAATTACAAGTTTAGAAATTCATGCATCAGATTATATACATTACAAAAAGAGTAAGATTGGTGGATTATTTTATGGGTTAAAACCATTTACTCATCGAGAATTATTCTAAAAATCCATCTCATCATATGAAGATATTGTCTCATGCGCTATCAAGATCGAAAAATAATTTTCTTAGTATTATGACTTTAAATCTAAGAAAGAGAAAAAGAGATCTACTGAACACTCTACAAATAGAAATAAGGGGATGAAGGGAAAATTTGAATATCCATCTTGCAGTAAATGTGGAACGAAGCACCCCAGTACTTGCCTAAAGGGAATGAGAGTGTGTTGTAAGTTTGGTGAAGAAGGCCACCAAGCACATGATTAAAAAGGGAAGAAAGA
This sequence comes from Viscum album, assembly GCA_963277665.1. Classification (NCBI taxonomy): domain Eukaryota; kingdom Viridiplantae; phylum Streptophyta; class Magnoliopsida; order Santalales; family Viscaceae; genus Viscum; species Viscum album. The sequence goes on along the minus strand of OY728159.1, from coordinate 591,475,947 downwards.
GGCTTTCGATGTTGAATTCTAAAATTGTATAGAAAGGGGGAATTATGCAAATGAATGTCCTAAGCGCCAAGGGAACATAACTCAAAAAGGCCTAGGGAGAAAGTCTAAGATTATGCGATCACTACTGCTAAGGTTTAAGCTCCGAAAGACATAGTGGAAGGTAGTTTAATGGTTTCCTCATGATTATCCAATGCTTTATTTGATTCTGGATCATCGCATTGTTTCACATCTTCCTAGTTTTCTATGAAAATTAGATATTTTTAATTTGACATAACTATGGAGTATTCAGTCAAAACACCTAAGGGAAGTATCATTACAATTTTTTTGGTGAATCAGTTCTTATTAGGTCATATAAATGTTCTTTATCTGCTGAAATTATCATCATCCCCATGATTGTATTAGATTTATTCCTCACAATGGATTTTCTTTTAGTCCATAATGAGAAAATATATTATAAGATGAAGGAGGTTACAATTTTGAATGATGAAAAGGACTACATTATCTTTAGAGAAGAAACATGACCACCTGATTCTTATTTAGATCCACCCCCAGTACCTCTACTAAATTAAATTATTAGGGAAGAAGAGAATGAAATAACTATAGGTGAGGAAAATAATGTTCAAATAGAGGATGTATCTATTGTTCAAGAATATGTTTGCATGTTTCCTGATTAGAGAACATTACTCTAAGATGGACTTTGAGGATTATTATAGAAGAGCCTCCAAGAATTTTGGTATGGTAGAGATTTTGTGATTTTTCCAAGAAACATATCCCAGTCTGGATACGAGTAGGTAGAGGATACTCTAGCATAGATGTACCTAGGGGTAAAACCCAATAACACTGCATTGTGCTAGACTCGAATGGGAACTGGTGCATGACAATGGGCCTTGCAGCACTCTTGGATATGAAATTCTTGAGGGATATGCTTATGATAATGAACAATTTGTTTACAAACCATTATGAAATATTTCTGAGTATATACCTCCTCAAAGAGAACATTATTATGATATATAAATTATATCAATAAGATGTTCAATTTATGTTAAGTGTTTGACAAGTTTGGAATTATGTATTGCGATGTATAAACTAATCTACTGTATTCCATTTTTTAGAAATGGCGCCAAGTAGAAGGAATGGAAACCATATCAATGCACATAATCCACGTAAGGATTTACCCCCTACTTAGTATAATTATAGTGGAGCTAGTTATGCAACTAGTGCTGATCAACTTATCACTATAATGGAGAAACTCACTTAGGTTATGAATAATAACCTTACCTGTATAGAGAACCCTAATCAATAATGTGGAGGATCAATGTTAGACCGATTCATGAGGCGAAAACCACCAAAATTCAATGGGAGTAAAAATACATTAGTATTTGAACAATAGATAAATTCCTTAGAGAAAACATTTCATGCTTTGTGGAGTAGTGAAAGGGAAAAAGTGGTCATGGTAGTTTATTGCCTCATGTGAGATAGAGATCAATGGTGGTCCTTAATCCAAAAAAAAGATAAAGAAGTATCGAACATGGAATTGAGGGAGTTTAAAAAGATTTTCTTTGAAAAATACTTTCCTGGTGACCATCAAGCGGATACAGAAAGAAAATTTATAAGTCTGAGGGAATGGAGGATGATAATGTCGCAATGTAGGAGGCTAACTTTACAAGGTTAGAAAGACATGAATTAGATTATATATGTAATGAAAGGAGTAATATTGATTGATTCTTTGATGGGTTAAAACAATTTCTCCATTGACCATTATTCTCAAAATCCTTATCAACATACGAAGATAATATCTCATGCACTATCAAGACAGAAAAAAATTCCTAAGACTTATGAATTTAAAGCAAATAAAGAGAAAAATAGATTTTCTGAACACTATGGAAATAGAAATAAGGGGAAGAAGGGAAAATTTTAAAATTAATCTTACGGTAAATTTGGAAAGAAACACCACAGTAATTTCTTGAAGGGAATGGGAGTCTTTTGTAATTGTGGTGAAAAAGGCCCCCAAGATCATGATTAAAAGGGGAAGAAAGTGGCTGTCAATGTTGAATGAAACAATTGTAGAGAAAAGGGGAATTATGAAAATGAATGCCTAAGTGCCAAGGGAACTTACCTCAGAAAAGGCCAAAGGAGAAAGGATAAGCTTATGTGATCACAACTGCTGAGGTTGAAGCTCCAAAAAATGTGGTGGTGGGTAATTTAATGGTTTTCTCAAGTTTATCCAATGATCTATTTGATTATGGATCATCGCATTGTTTCATATATTCCCAGTTTGATAAAAAAAGTAGATATTTTCAAATTGACTAAGCAAGGGAGTTGTTAGTCAAAACACCTAAGTGAAGTATCACCACAATAATGTTTAGGGAATCAGTTCCCATTAGGGCATATACATATTCTTTATCTTATGATCTTATCGTCATACCTGTGATTTAATTGGATATAATCCTCGGAATAGATTGGCTTTCAGACCATGATGTGAAAATTTACTGTAAGAAGAAGGAGGTTACAATTTTCAGTGATGATAAGGAGTGCCTTATCATTAGAGCAGAAACATCACCACCTATTTCTTATCTAGATCCTCCCCCAGTAGCTATACTAAATTCAGTTATTGGGGAAGAATAGAATGAAATAACTATGGGTGAGGAAAATAATGTTCAAATAGTGGACATACCTATTGTGCAAGAATATGTTGACGTTTTTCCAGAGGATTTAACGAGACATCCTCCAGATCGAGAAATTCAGTTATCCATTGATTTAATTCCTGGTTCAAGGCCCATATCGAAGACCCCTTATAGAATAGTCACTATGGAATTAGTGGAACTAAAGAAAAAACTAAAGGAATTTGAGTAATAATGGATTTATTATCCCTAGTGTTTCTCCATGGGGAGCCCCTGTACTTTTTTTAAGAAGAAAGATGGATCTAAGAGGTTATGCATTAACTACATGGAGATCAATGCAATAACAATAAAGAACAAGTATCCCCTACCTCGTATTGATGATTTATTTGATGAACTTGTTGTAGCTCAATATCTTCCAAATATTTAACTTCGATCTGGATACCATCAGTTGTGCATGAAGATGGATGACATTCCAAATATAGAATTTCAAACTAGGTACGAGCATTAAGAGTTTATAGTAATGCCTTTTGGGCTGACTAATGCACCCTTTTTTTATGGATATAATGAACAATGTTTTCATGTAATATCTTTATGATTTTTTAGTGGTATTTATTGATGATATCTTGGTATACTCCAAAAGATTTGAAGATCATGAAAATTACTTTTTCATTATTCTAAAGACTCTTAGAAGAAATGAATTATATGGGATATTTAGCAAGTGTGAATTCTGGCTTCAAGAGATTTCTTTTCGTAGCCATATTTTCTCTAAGGATAGGATATCGTTTGATCCTTCAAAGACCAAGGAATTCCAAGAATGGACCGCACCTCTGAGTATAACTGAGGTACACATTTTTATTGGTTTAGAAGGTTTTTATCAAAATTTCGTCCAGAATTTTTCCCGGTTGGTTAACCCATTAACCAAGCTCACAGGTAAAGCGGTATATTTTTTTTGGACGAAAGAGTGTGAAAAATGTTTTGAAGAACTGAAGAGAATATTAGTTAATGATACTATCATTAATCTACCATTGGTGAATGATGATTTTTTATTTATAGTGATGTTTCAAAGAAAGGACTTTGTTGTGTCCTTATGCAGAATGACAGAGTTATTGCCTATGTATCACAACAGCTAAAAATCTAAGAACAAAACTATCCCACTTATGATCTTGAGTTAGAAGCTGTAATCTTTGCTATGAAAATATGGAGACACTATCTCTATGGTGATAAAATGTGATATTTGTACTGATCAAAAGAGTTTCAAGAATATGTTCTCATAGAAATAACTAAACATGAGGCAATGATGATGGCTTAAACTACTGAAGGATTATGATTTCACTATACACTACCACCCGAGGAAGGAAAATAAGGTGGAAGATGCTTTGAGTATAAAAGATCATGGAGGTTTAGACAAGATGAGAGTTGAAACGGATCCTATTTTTAGGGATCTAGTAATGATGGATATGTGAATAACCATGGAAGGTGAAAAATCAATAAGTTGTCAAATGGTTGCCGAACCATATTTACTAGAAATGATAAATAGTTCTCAAACTAATGATGAAATGTTTCAAAAGAAAATTAAAGATATGAATGATGAGAGATTGAGTGATGGAATTTTGAAATTTGGGAAGAGACTTTGTGTTCCTAATATACCTAATCTGAAAATGGAATTGTTGGATGATGCTAATAGCTCCAATTTCTCTATACACCATGGTAGCACTAGGATTAATAGAGATTTAAAAGAACATTTTTGGTGGGACAACATGAAGAGAGATATTTCTAATTTTGTGTCGAGGTGTATGGTTTTTCAGCAAGTGAAAGCTAGAAGACAACATCCTAGAGGAGTAATGCAACCTCTTACCACACCTGAGTGGAAATGGGATAATATTATGATGGACTATGTCATGGGGATACCAAAGACTCCTAGAAGGAATGATGCAATATGGGTCATTGTTGACTGTCTTACCAAATCAGTACATTTTTTTACTATAAGATAAGATTTACCACTTGAACATCTGGAAAGACTATATATTAATGAAGTTGTAAGACTTCATGGAGTACGCATATGGATTGTTTTTTATCGGGATCTCCATTTTCCTTCAAGATTATGGAAATGTATTTAGAAGGCTCTAGATACTGAACTTTGTTTGAGCACTTCCTACCACCCTCAAACCAATGGATAATCAGAACAGACTATTCAAACCTTAGAATACATGTTAAGATCTTGATCACTTGACATTCAAGGTATGTGGGATCAATATTTACCTCTGGTAGAATTTTTTTATAACAATAGCTTCCCTTCAAGTGTTCAGATATCACCATATGAAGAATTATATGGCAAGAGATGTCGCACAACAACTTGTTGGGCTGATATTGGTGAAAGAAAACCTGTAGGCCCAAAACTTGTTGAGGAAACAATGGAAAAGGTGAAGGTTATCCAAACCCACATTAAAGCTACTCATAGTAGGAAGAAGAGCTATGCTGATTACCGAAAGAAGGATTTGGAATTTAATGTATGAGACTATGTTTTATTGAGGGTATCTTCATGGAAGGGTGTTGTACATTTTGGTAAGAAGGGTAAATTGAGTCATAGGTACACCAGACCTTTCAAAATTCTAGAATGAATTGGAGTTGTATCTTATCATTTGGCTATGCCTTCACGCCTCTCCATAGTTCATGACGTGTTCCACATATTTTTGTTGAGAAAATACATGCCTGACGCAATGTATGTATTCACCTATGAGGAAATTGAACTCGAACCTGATCTATCTTAATGTGAAGATCCTTCCAAGATTCTTGATACTAGAGAACATGTGCCAAGAAACTGGATGACTCGTATAGTAAAAGTTTTATGGAGAATCCATAAAATGGAAGAGGCAACTTGGGAACCTGAGGAACTAATGATGAAGAACCACTTAAATATTTTTCTGCAATAATATTCTAAAAATTTATGAGGATGAAATTATTTTAAGTAGGGGAGAATGTAACACCCCAAGCTTCCACAATATGTTTCCCACTGATTAATGTAGTATCTTTCTTTGTATGCAACTTGGAGTTTAACACACCACAACCAATCAAAGTAGCCGTTATGAATAGTAATACCCATTTTTTGAAATTTTATTTTATTTTTTCAATATGGATTTTATTTTTGGATTTAGAATATCCAAATTATCTAAGGGTGAGTTTTTGGTATTTTTTTAAAAACATTCAATTTTTGATGAATAGTGAAAAATACCGCGATATTGTTTAAAACCGACTTTTTATTTAAATAATTAGTTATTTTATTTTAATTTATTTTAGGTGAAAATATATATAATATATATATATATATATATATATGTTCAATGTAACTCATTGGAGTAAATTTATATTAAGTATAGATATATAAAATTTTATTGAACTTTTTACCGTCTTTTACCCACCTTCTCGGTGCATTTACAAATTTGCCTAAAACATAATTTTACGGATTCTGTGAGTTGAATTTAAAAAATCCAATAGATATGTTTGACATAATTAAGTAAAATATTTTCCAATAAGATAAGATAATTTTTTGTGAATAATAACTTTTGACTATTATTTAGCACTGTTAAAAGTAAATAGGGTAATTAAGGGTAAAAATGATATCATAATTACCCTAAAACATGTCTTAATTCTATTAGATAAGTTTAATTCTACCAAAAACAACCTTTGGAATAAAATATTATCTCATTTGGTCCACTTGTATTCGATTAGGACATTTATTATTATTTCATTTCAAGAGGAGTTAGAAGATTTAAATTCAACGTTTAATAAATAATCCATTTTCAATATAGGGTTATACATAAGATATATTCGACTCAAAATTTTCATTAGAAAGATAAAAATATTTCCTACATAATGGTATTTTATTTATAATTTTTATACATTAAATAATTTAATTAATTTATGACATGGTTATGATGCAGTAATTACCTAATTAATGAAAGAATAAAGTAATTGATGTTATTAATATCAAAATAAATTTAATTTGATACTTTTGATGAATTAAAATAACTTTCATGTTCAATATGACATTTTAAGGTTTAGTAAATAATTTTTTTCAAAGTAATCATGTGGTTATGATTTTCGCAAAAAGCAAATACTAATTAGCGTCAAAATTGACATAATTGTGTTTTTAAATCAAATACGATATTATTGAATGATATAATATTCATAAAAATATAAGGATTGGAAAAAGGACATAGATAAGGGTATATATATTACTAATGAACCACTTGGGGTTCTCTTTTCTTATTATAGTATGTTTATTAACCATATAATATAAAAATACAAAGATACATGGTAAATGTCAAACTATTTAACTAAGAGTTAAACCTAAAAGACAAGGTAAATATGGTGACCTAAACCTGTCTAAAACCTATTTTGTGAAAGTGTTTCAACCCATAACCACCTTATCATTGAAATAATAAAATTTTGAACCATTAAAAACCGAAAATTATTTTATTATAAAATAATATTTGAAGTTTTTCCTAAAGTGACCATCACCTCTCTTATAAAAGGGTACTTTCCCTTATCTTAATTTCACACCTCCAAATCCAATTTTCATGTCTTAACACTACCCAAATATCCTCAAAAATTTCCTCCCTTTATCCTATATGCCTTTTTGGTGATAAATCCAACATCCGGAGTCCTTTTGATCAAATCAAAAGGAAGAACCCAAAGAAGAGGTAAATATTTCCTCAACTCTTTTGGGTTATTTTCTTCCTCCACTCCCTCGTTATTTGTTGTCTCTATTTTAAAATAAAAAATCCAGTATAATTTATATATTGTTATGTTATTATAAAAATGGTACAACCATATTAATTTTCTATCAATCATATGAATGACAATGTTACCATACGTGCGTACGTATGACTTACCGTCTCCACGTCATGGTGTAGTTTGTTATTCAAACACTTCATTATTTGGATGGGTATAATAATGAGTATAACTGATGTAAATAATAAAGATAACATGTTAATTATTATATATATATTATATACCGTCCAATTACATATGATTTCACCATAAATATAATGATATTTTCGCTTGTGCGTACGTACAGATTACCGTCTCCACAAACGCGATGAGATTCATTCTCCATCATAATCATTCAAAAATAATTTTCTTTTTGTGATTAAAAATAATGTTTATAAACATAATACCATTCTGTATATGAATCAAATACAACCTATCCACAAAAAACATGGCTTACATAACCAATCATATAAAGTAAAATGAGTCAATTAACACTAGAAATGATCATATTACAGAAATATTATTAAGAAAGCAATATTAGAGGATCATATATGATTTCATATTTATGTATATATCTCTTTAATAATTTAATAAAAATGTTTTAACTATTATATAGGAGTTTAAAATAACATCGAGTAAAGAAAATTATAAGGTAAGGGTAAATTTCACAATCTCTTTATTATCCGAGGTTGTTTTTACATAAGTATCTACATGTTAAAGTCATTTATACCTTGTTTGAATTTTTATAAAATGGTTTGAAAGGAATCATTTTTTCATTTTTCAAACAAGGTACTTTATGACCATTTCGACAAAATTAAGGTTAGAATGTCTTTTTTAAACTTATACGGTGGGTGTGGCTATTTTCCACTGTTATATCATCATTGAAGCTTCCCATACAATATTATAAGAATATTTTCAAAATAAATGTTTTCATTTATAATTATATTACTTTTAAATGATTTCAAAATAGAAAGAGGTATTTATTTCAAATAGTTTTCATTTCATCTATGTTAACATCCTTTGATGGATTTTAAACTTGTTTGAAGTTGATTTATTATGAAATAAATCTTCCAAATTATATTGAAGGTTTTTTGATATGTTTGATAGTGGATTTGTTATTTTTACACCATTCATAGTCTAAAGATGAAGTATTGAAATTTCATATGCTAATTTTAATATGAATGTTTATGTTATGTTTAAACCTTTTCATATGAAGAATTTATTGGGCTTAGTAAGTGACGAGTGGAGCCCACTATAGCTCATAGATGCATCAGTAGGTCTCATGAGACAAACTAGTGGCTTAGCATATGGATTTGAAAAAATCTTATTTTTAGTGTTGGTACAAGGCCTTGACTATGTGGTTATGATGTCAAGCATTTTGTGTTCCATCATAATGAAAGTGGCTATTGATATTGCATGTGATTATTAGACTAGTAGAATATCCATGTGAATACGTAAATTTCATTATTTGAATTTATATTTTCCATATTATGCATAAGTTTATGTTTAAAATTATTTTGTTTTAGTCTTATACATTTTCTTAAATGCTTATTCTTATTTATAAATGTTTCCGCTATATTTTTACCCTTATTGAGAATCTTAGATCAGCCCTTTCTATGTTTTATTTTTTCCAAGATGTGAAGAAGTTTTTCATAGTAGAACTACAGGGATACACTAAGGTTATATGTGTGTTCAAAAGGATAGAAAATGTTGTTGATGTTTTATTTCATGATGTAATGTAAAACTTACAAATGTATCTAGTACATCCAAAGATACTAAATTGATTGGTCTTTTAGGAAATGATTCCTTATATCATTCCAATTTTATGTAATAATGCAAAAAATCTAGGTAAGTAGGGTTGTTGAATTACAGTTGGTGTCAGTGAATGTTTAGTACAAACCATGGAAGATAGATTTAGAAAAACTCTTATTTGAGAACATTACACTAAGATTTACTTTGAGGATTAGTATATAAGAACCTCCTAGAATTTTGGTAAGGTAGAGATTTTGTGAGATTTCCAAGAAATATATCCCAATCTGGATATGATCAGGTAGAGGCAGCTCTAGCATAAAAGTACCTAGGGGTAAAACCCAAAAACATAGCATTGAGCTAGACTTGAACGGGAACTGGTGCACGACATCAAGCCATGTGGCACTCTTGGTTACGAAACTCTTGAGGGATATGCTTATGATAATTAAAATTTTGTTTACAAAGCATTATGAAATATTTATGAGTATATACCTCTTCAAAGAAAACATTTTTAGGATTATAAATTATATCCATTAACTGTTCAATTTATGTTAAGGGTTTTACAAGTTTGGAATTATGTATTGTGATTCATAAACTAATCTAGTGTATGCCATTATTTAGAAATGAAGCCAAGTGGAAGGAATGGAAACCATATCAATGCACATAATCCTTGTAATTATTTACCTCTTACTTAGTATAATTATTGTTAATCTAGTGATGCAATTGGTGCTGATCAGCTTGTCACTGTACTGGGGAAACTCACATAGTTAATAAATAATAACCTTGTTGAACCCTCTGGAATTAAGTGGCTTTATTGTGTTTTGATAATCCCAACCATTCTTTCTTTATATCTTGATTATGATTAATACATTCCAAATATACTTTAATATATGTTGTTACTTTCATTATGCTTAAATTCAGTCTTTTGACTTATCAGATATATGATTACTATGACTTAACTCATTCTGCCAAGTGAATGCTCAAACAGTTTTCAGCTACCGTTACAAACTAGCTACCGATATAGAACAATAGCCACTGTTATGGATTAGAGATACTGATATCGAATAGATCTACCGATACAGAGTTCACCGATACATCAAGTTCACCGGTACTCAAAGATCACCGCTACATCAAAGTCTACCGATACGGTACATCAAGTCTACCGATAGAGTTACAGTTACAAGATCTCCGGTACTCAAGCCTACCGCTACATCGAAGTCGACAGCTACCGATACAGAGCTACCGATACAGAGCTACCGATATGTTGAAGTCCACCGTTATGCAAACACTACCGATAGAGACTTACCGCTACCATTACAAGGCAGAGCCAGAGCTACGGATAGAGAGTTACCACTACTGGTAAAGGCAGAGCCACCGTTACTATTACAAGTCCACCGCTACCGATACATCAAGTCTACCGACAGACAAGTCTACCGTTACAAATGTCTACCGATACTCAGACCTACAGACACCCACTGTAACAGAAGTCTACTGATATCAAGAGCTACCGTTCCAGAGACAGAACCCGACACTGATTTAATTTCTTTATCATTATTTAATCTAACTAACAGTCATATCAGGTATATTTTAATACACAGAAATTTATTTTATGTGTGCTGTTGGATGTCAGGGAACTGTACCTCGTACCTGTAAAAAGTAAATCATCTTTTGTCGGAGCATGTGGTTTAACTAAAGGAAGTATTTTCTACTACAAAAGAGTATGAATAGACGAATACAGAGACATACAGAACACATGGGTGTGCGAGAAATAGACGAATACACGAGACATACAAAACAAGAAGGTGTGCTGGAAGAACAACCAAGTGTGAATGCAAAGAGGCGACAAAACTTACCTGAAGAACTCATTACTGCATACCAGTGAAGAGCTGAGAATGAGAACATAACACAAGAGCTTCATCGACTGTCTCTACACCTGGAAGTCAAGGAAACAGACGATACTCTGTTTTCCAGACAAAAACCAGAAGAGGACTCAGAGCGAATTCTGAGCAATCAAAGTTGTCCAGAACTGCACGACAATCACTAGAGCCATTTCTAAACTCTAAATATTTGCTCTGTGATTTATCTTTTTACATATTGAGCAGTGTGTGTTATCTGTTGCATTTTACACACACACTGTCTCCTGTACTCTAACTGGAGGATTTGTAAATCCTCACTCACCTCTCTTACATTTTGTATTTCCCACTGGGATAGTGTTAGAGGTCGTGTGTGACCTGGACAGCTGGTTGCTGTTGTTCTTTTTCCCATGAATAATAGTGGTAGAGGTCTTGGACCGGGACAACCGGTTGCTTTTGTTTATCCCCGATCTAGGGTGTGGATCGTCTTTTTATAAAATCTTTTGATAGGACTAAGTCTCAGCTTGAGATTGAACCTCTTGGTTATATTTGGTGTGCTATATCTTTTAAAGTTATTCTTTTATTCCTCTGCTAATTTCTTTAAAACCAAAACTGTTTTAAAGTCACTTTGATAATTAAATTCGCAAGTTTTTATATCAGTTTTAAATCAGTAAGTTGGTTTCAAAAGTTAATCAACCTTTCTGTTTTGATTAACTGGGAAATAATCAATCCCTTGAGAACCCAACCGAACCCTTACTTTGTTATAAATTCAGTACAGTTTAATTCAGTATTTTATTTGGGGGTTTTTAAGAAAAAGTTGTTAAAACAAAAATTTTAATTGGAACTCAATTCACCCCCCTCTTGAGTGTCCACTCCGACCAACATTTGTTATCAAAGGTTGTTTAAAATATTTTGTACTCTGTTTTTCAACTATGATTTTAGTTGTATTTTAAAGTTCTTAAAATTTCTATTATTTCTAAATTTTTATCTCTTTAAAATCTTTGATTATAGTTAGCTATCATGGATAATATACTTGAAGGTGTTGCTACCAATAGACCACCATTTTTCAATGTCACTAACTATGCTCAGTGGAAAATCAAGATGAAAATTCAATTAGAGAGGATGGGTTTTGATATTTGGACTGCTATAGAATCAGAATATAAAATTCCTACTACTGTTAGAACTACTTGGAATGAAGATACTAAGACTACATACAATAATAATTGTAATGCTATGAATGCTTTGTACTGTGCTCTAGGAGATGATGAATTTAATAGAATATCTTCCTATAAAACTGCTTATGAAATTTGGGATACCTTAGCTGTTTCTCATGAAGGAACAACTAATGTTAAGGAGATGAGATTGAATACTTATACTATTAAGTATGATAATTCTATGATGAAGCCTGATGAACCCATTTCTGATATGTATCTCAGGTTTAATGAAATTTTCAACATAATGACTTCTCTTGGAAAGGATGTTCGATCAAAGGAAAAAATTATGAGAATTCTGAGATGTCTACCTGAAAGATGGAGGGGAACCTCTGTCTCCATTAGAGAATCATGTGACATTGGAGAACTGCCAGTCAGAGAACTAATTGGCAAACTGATGATGTATGAAGAGGAACTCAATGTAAACAAAGAAGAATATGATGAACCTAGAAGAAAATAAGATTCCATCAAAACTACAACCTCAAAGAATAAGGATAAGGAAAAGCTTCAAGCTATCAATGAAAGTTCAAGCCGTGAAGACAGTGAGAGTGATTCTGATAGTGATGCTGAGATGGCTCACATTGCTAGAAGGTTTAAGAAATTTTATAGGAAGAAGAAGTTTTTCAGAAAGTCCAACTACAAAGGTAAGCAGGACAACAAATGACATTGGAAAAAGGATTGGAAGAAGCCTGATAAATCAGATGAAGTTGTCTGCTATGAGTGCAAAAGGAAGGGACACATAAAAGCAGACTGTCCAAAGATGAAATACAAGAAGAAGCATGAATACAAGGATACAAAGTATATGAAATCCATGAAGGCCAATTGGAGTGGTTCTGAGGGCAGTTGTAGTGAATCTGAAGTTTCCGAAACTGAACACAGAAACAAGGCGAACATGTGTTTTATGACAAACACTTCTGAGGTAACTTCAGAAACTCCCGCTTCTAATTCATATTATTCTGGAGATGATTTTGAATGTGATAATATGTCTAAATCTGAACTGTTTGAATATTTTGATATGTTAGAAGAAACTTGTAATGAGCTGAAAGACAAATACAAAGGGTTTAAGAAACAGTATGCTTTAACTGTTAATCATAAATCTGATCTGGATATTGAAGTAGAAAAGAATGATCAGTTGCTTAAAGAGAATACTGAACTAAAATTATCTAATGAGCAACTAAAGAAAGACTTAGATAAATTTACCAATGGTAAAGATACTCTTACTCAAATTCTAGGTAAGAAAATAGCACCTAGATACACAACTGGTATAGGATACCAACCTGGACAAAGGAAAATTACCCAAACTAGATTCATTCCTAAATCTGGACAGAATGTTGCTAGATCTGGAACTTCATATGCTTCAACTAGTTATATTCATAGTTATGGATTTAATAATGTTTATCTTTCAAAATCTGTTGATTCTAGAAATTTTATGAGACCCATTAGACAAATATGGGTACCTAAAGTGGTATTGGATAACCTGTCTGGACCCAAGAAAATCTGGGTACCAAAATCATTTCCTGTTTAAATCTGTTTTGTAGGAAACCTGCTTAAAGATCTCCTGTAAAATTACCTGGTACATGGATAGCAGATGTTCAAGACATATGTCAGGAGACTTCTCATTCTTTAAAAGCTTAGTTAGAGTTGATCGAGGTTTTGTCACCTTTGGTGATAATTCTAAAGGGAAAATCATCGGCTTAGGCCAGAATGGTAACACTGACTCAGTATTAATTTCTAAAGTTTTATTTTATGATGGACTTAAATACAATTTGTTAAGTATTTCTCAGTTATGTGATAATGGTTTTTATGTTAAATTTGAAAATGATTCTTGCAATGTTTTTAATTCTAAAAATGTTTTAGTGTTTGCTGCTTTGAGAAATGAAACTGTTTATGCTGTTGATTTAAATTCTTTAGCTAAGAAAAATATTACTTGTTTAAATACTTTTCATAAAGAGTCTTGGCTTTGGCAAAGAATATTAGGACACTACAATGTGCATTCACTTAGAAAACATGCTAGGAAGAACTTAGTTAGAGACCTACCCAAACTTGAATTTCCAGCAGACAAAGTTTGTAATCCCTGTCAAAAGGTAAAGTAACATAAAGTTTCTTTTAAATCAAAGAAATACGTGTCAACTTCTCAACCTCTCGATTTGGTTCACATGGATTTATTTGGAACTTCTAGAGTTTCTAGTTTAAATGGGAAGGACTATGTCTATGTTCTTGTAGATGACTTTTCTAGATATACTTGGGTATATTTTTTAGCTCACAGAAGTGAAGCCTGTTCTTGCTTTATAAAATACTCCAAGTCTGTAGAAAAACTTAGTGGACTTAAGATTAAAACTCTGAGAAGTGATCATGGCCGTGAGTTTGAAAATCACGAGTTCGAATCCTACTTCTCACACAATGGATATAGTCACAATTTCTCTGCCCCTAGGACACCTCAACAAAATGGTGTAGTAGAAAGGAGGAATAGAACCCTGCAAGAAATTTCTAGGACTATGCTTAATGAGTATGACCTACCTGTTTACTTTTGGGATGAAGCTGTCAATACAGCTTGTTATGTTATCAATAGAGTCTTGATCAGACCTGTTCTTAAGAGGACCCCTTATGAGTTGTGGAACCATAGGAAACCTAAGGTTAACTACTTCAAAGTTTTTTGTTGCAAAGTCTTTATTCTTAATACTAAAGATAACTTGACAAGTTTGCATCCAAGAGTGATGAAGGAATTTTTCTAGGTTACTCAACTTCCAGTAAAGCCTATAGAGTTTTCAATAAAAGAACCAAATGTGTGGAAGAATATGTTCACATCAAAGTTGATGAAACTGATCCACATGAACCTAAGACCTCTCTTGAAAATCTTGAAGATGATCTATCTGTTTTGAACCTTAATGATAAAGACAGTGGACCTGTAGTTAAAACATCCAGTTCTGGAAATTTTCTAGACCCTGCTTCTGTTGAACCTCAACCTGTAGATGAACCTAAAATCTCTATCCCTACCTTTTCAAGACCAACTAAGATTCTAAAGAACCATCCTTTAGATGTTGTTGTAGGAAATCTAGATAGAGGAACACAGACTAGAGCTTCTCTAAGAAATCAGGTTGAACATCAAGATTTTCTTTCATAGTTAGAACATAAAAATGTCAATGATGCTATCAATGATGAATTTTGGGTAATGGCTATGCTAGAAGAACTAAATCAATTTGAAGGAAACAATGTCTGTAAGTTAGTAGATAGACCTAAGGACACTATCACCATAGGCACAAAATGGGTGTTTAGAAACAAAGTTGCTGAATCTGGAAACATCATTAGAAATAAACCTAGGCTAGTTGCACAAGGTTACAATCAAGAAGAAGTGGTTGACTATGAAGAAACCTTTGCACCTGTAGCTATATTAGAGTCTATTAGGATCTTACTTGCCTATGCATCACATTTGAATTTTAAGTTATATCAAATGGATGTGAAAAGTTCTTTTCTAAATGGTTTTATTGTTGAAGATGTTTTTGTAGAACAACCACCTGGTTTTTCAAATCCTCATTTTCAAAATCATGTTTTTAAACGTTCTAAAGTTTATATGGTTTAAAACAAGCTCCAAGAGCTTGGTATGAAAGACTTTCAAACTTTCTTATTTCAAAAGGATTTACAAAAGGAATAGTTGATCCCACTCTTTTTAAAAAAATGATTTCAAAAGATATATTAATAGTACAAATCTATGTTGATGATATTATTTTTGGATCTTCTAAAAATTCTTTATGTACTGATTTTTCAGAAGTTATGCAAAATGAGTTTGAAATGAGCTTAAAGGGAGAGCTTAAGTATTTTCTTGGTTTTCAAATCTTTCAAACTAAAGATGGTATTATTTTAAATCAAAGTAAATATAGTAAAGATTTGTTAAAACGTTTTGGTTTGGATAGTATTAAGGAAAGTGATATACCTATGAGTACCACCTGTAAATTGGATGTTGATGAATCTAGGAAACCAGTTGATCAAACTAATTACAGAGGTATGATTGGGAGTTTACTTTATCTTACTGCTAGTTGACCAGATATTATGTTTAGTGTGTGTATGTGTGCTAGATTTCAAGCTAATCCTAAAGAGTCACACTTACTTGCTGTTAAAAGGATTTTCAAATATCTTAAAAATACTGCTAATTTGGGTTTGTTTTATCCAAAAGAACAATCATTTGATTTAATAAGTTATTCGGATGCTAATTTTGCTGGCTGTAAGTTAGATAAGAAGAGCACATCTGGAACATGTCACTTACTTAGAAAATCCCTAGTATCATGGTGTAGTAAGAAACAGAACTTAGTTGCATTGTCTACTGCTGAAGCAGAATACATCGCTGCTAGTTGTTGCTGTGCACAAATTCTGTGGATGAAACACACACTACTAGATTTTGGATTTGACTTTAAACATGTTTCAATCAACTGTGACAACACTAGTGTGATTAATATCTCTAAGAACCCTGTGTCTCACTCTAGAACTAAACATATTGATGTTATACACCACTTTTTAAGAGATCATTATCAAAGAGGTGATATAACAGTTGAGTTTATAGGCAATGAACTTCAATTAGCTGATATTTTCACTAAGCCTTTAAGTTCATAAGGATTATGTTTTATTAGAAGCGAATTAGGAATGATAACTTGTTCTCATCTTTAGGGAAACCTCACTTTTAGGGAGACCTCACCGTTAGGGAAACCTCACCGTTAGAGAATCCTCACCGTTAGAAAACCTCACCGTTAGAAGACCTCACCGTTAAGAGACTTTACCGGTATATCTGATGCTGTTTTAAAATTCTGTAAAGCCGAGTCATCGAACCTTTATTTATTTTATTTATGATTTATGTGATTTATGAATCCTAAATGATATTAAAACTCGAACTAGACTCACTCAATCTCATCGCGAACCAGTCTGATCGAATTCTCCTAAACCTACACCTCTCGACCTTCAGAACCCTAGCCTCCAATCCGTAATGGCCCGCGTTAAGAGACCCCAAGTCACAGATGGGAGTGATGAGTCGCAAGTGAAACGACAGAAAGTATCGAATTCCAGTGGAAGTGGAAGTGTAGCTCGAAGGAATCCAATAAACCTGCATCTCTCAAGGAGAGAGATTGTTGTTGAAAAAGAAGTGTGTACAGAATGGCTGATGGAAAGAAAATCGTTAGTTCATATGGTTTTACAAGAACAAGGTTGGCTAGAATGCTTCGCGAACAACAACGGACCTTATTATCAAGGACTAGTGAAACAGTTCTATGAATTCGTTCATTTTGAAAAGTCTGAAGAAGAAAGCAGAATAGTTTCATATGTGAATGGTCAGGAAGTGTCGTTTACTTTAGGAGAATGGGCTGAGAACCTAAGAGTCCCTCATGAGGGCGATATTACTTATTATTCCAAGTCTGTACCTTCGACCAGTGATGTGTTTAAATATGAAGATGCTCTGCTGGAACTCACAGGGAATGGGACCCCTAGAAAGGTGATTGCTATAGAGACGGTAGGAGAAGATAAAATGTTGTTTAAGTTTATTCAGCATGATGTTAGTCCGAGAATAGGAGACTTTGCCACTTTGAGATTCCATGACATATATCTGTTACATTTGATGAAGCACAGTGTGAGAATCAATCTATGTAGATTGATTAAGGTTCAAGTGGAAGAGATGACTAGACCGAAGTCAAAATCAAATGCCTTGTTTTTCTCAAAGCTAATTTCTGTGATGCTGAAAGTGAAGGAGATAGCTGGACCTCAGGATGAGCTGGTAGTGGTTAAGGACAACTTCTGTATTACAAGAACTGTCTGTAAATACATGAAAGTCAGCTGGAATCCTTGGAAGAAATCATGGGTGAATGATGATGGAAAATTTTATGACAAGTATACTCCTATGGATCATCCTTCTAGACCAAAGGATGTGAGGGATCTGGGTCTTGGACCGGATGAGCCAGAACCAGTCTATAGTGATGATGAAGCTGAGGAGGAAGAGACCTCAGTAGAGGAAGGAGAAGACCCAGACTTACCCCCTAGTCATGTGCATCAAGTTATTTCTTATGGAGAAGCTAGCCCTCCAAAAGAACTACCTAAAAGAGAAACTGTCTTAAAGGACAATGATACAGAGACTACAGAAGAAGAAGATGAAGAAGAATGCTAGTATTTTGTCAAGGACACCTATGAGGAGGATGAGACAACCAAATCTGATGATAATGTTAATGGAGAAAAAGAGGCTGATGGTGAAGCAGATGATGAAGAAAATGTTGAAAAAGAGCTCAGTTTGAGTCCTCTAATAGTCAGTACAGTCAGGACATTGGCTGATCAAGAAGACATAGCAGCAGCACCAGTTAATGAGAGAGTCATTAATGACTCAGAACAAATGGCTATTGAATCTGCTATGGTTGTAGAGGAAAGTGCAGAATTACCTTAGGAAGAACAGTTGGAAGAAATATCTCAGGAGAATGTTCCAAGTGAGGAGCAGAATCTTGGCACAATATCAGTGTTATATGACATTGAAGGTTGGACATCAGATCCCGAATATATGATTCTTGGACTTTCTTATGGATATTCGGATGAGGAAGACCAACCCCAAAAGGAATCAGTTACCTTACCCACTGTGGCTGAAAATGTGGCAACCAAGGAGGACCTTAAGTCTTTAAAAGATGAATTGATAGAAGCAATAAGAGATTCAGTGGAAGATATGAAGAAAAGTATGGATGAAGAGATGAAAATCGTGGAGAAATCCCTTGAGTTATCCATTGGATGTAGTGTGTCCAGTCCTGTGAAAGAAATGATGGATGAAATTAAGGTGTGCCACACTCATATTGAGAGTTGGACAGGAGCTGTAGTTGCTCTTAGACAATCAATCGCTTCATTGACTGCATTGAACAGTTCCCAAACCCAAGTGCACACTGACATTCGGTATATCAAAGAAGTGGTCAAACAGTTTGTGAAAGTTTTTTAGGCCTTTAAGAAGTCAGTCAAAGAACATCTGAACAGTCAGGATGAACTTGTTCAGAAGGTAGTTAGTAGTCTGACTCAATCTTTCAATGAGACAGTGGCCTTCTCAATGAAACATCTTCCCTCAACTAGCTCCAGTGTGAGCCTTGACCAGATCCGCACTATTATTCCGGAATAATTGGCTAAGGCCAGTCCCAGTGGTGCATCAGATACTCAGATTCTTGCTACCACTAGGGAAGTTAGTAGTTTTGTTCGTGATCACCTGCGGGCAGCTACTGCTTCTCAAGAAGCAATCAAGAATAAGGTGGATGCTTATTTTTAAAAGGTTTATACCAAGCACCAAATGACAAACCATTTCAAGCTTTTGCTTGAAAATGTGAAGTTTCCTCCAGTTACCCAAGCCTTCAGGGAACAAGTTAGTAAGCTCAGGGAGCTTACTCCTGCTTTGGATAAGTTTATAGAGAATAGAGATGATTTTGTGTCTGCAATGGAGAGAGGAGGAAGCATTATAATGGATTTCAGAAACTTGTTGCTGCCCTTCCTGCATGTGGATGCCAGACCAGTGATTATACCTCCTGCACTTCCACCTTCTGCCTCTGGGAGTACTCCTCAACTGACCCCAGTTCAAGCCATCAGGAGCTGAACACCTTTGATCCCTTAGAGAGAGACAGATTACAGATCTAGTACTGTATCAGTTGCTGATCCACCGGTGGTTCTTTCAAGAATTCCCAAGCCTGCTGACTCTACCTCTGAACCCTCTACTGATCCCAAGGGAAAGAATCCTATTCAAGAGGATGATTGAGTGCTTCTATCTCCATTCATTTTTTGATGGGATTCATTGTATTTTTGTACTTCTCTGATTTTCCCACTATATCTTTTACTTATCAATCAAACACTTCATTCCTCTCTTCACTGTCTATTTTACACTGTCAATTTTCTTTCCTAGTCCTTCTCTATTATCTAATACCCTCCTTTTTGTTAATCACAAAGGGGGAAATTTTTTTGGAAACCTGAGAATTGGAAACCTGAGAATGTTATTCACCTAAGGGGACAAAGGGGGAGAAAATGACTACTTTGGAGGAGAATCTTGTAGTTAAATTAATTGGGGGAGAAATATGCACACAAAAGAATCTTGCTCGTTCTTTCCTCTGATACTACATTATTTCTTGATATATTCCTGTTTCCATATTTTTCCTCTGATACTATACTGTTGATATCATACTTTGATATTTTTTTTGTTTTGTTTTGTTTCCCCTGATATTACTTTATTTTGGCATAAGATGAGATTATCAAAAAGGTGGAGATTGTTGATCCCTCTGGAATTAAGTGGCTTTATTGTGTTTTGATAATCCCAACCATTCTTTCTTTATATCTTGATTATTATTAATACATTCCAAATATAATTTAATATATGTTGTTACTTTCATTATGCTTAAATTCAGTCTTTTGAATTATCAGATATATGTTTACTATGACTTAACTCATTCTGCCAAGTGAATGCTCAAACAGTTTTCAGCTACCGTTACAAACTAGCTACCAATACAGAACAGTATCCACCGTAATGGATTAGAGCTACCGATATCGAATAGAGCTACCGATACGGAGTTCACCGATACATCAAGTTCACCGGTACTCAAAGATCACTGCTGCATCAAAGTCTACCGATACGGTACATCAAGTCTACCGATAGAGTTACAGTTACAAGCTCACCGGTACTCAAGCCTACCACTACATTGAAGTCGACAACAACCGATACAGAGCTACAGATATGTTGAAGTCCACCGTTATGCAAATTCTACCGATAGATACTTACCGCTACCATTACAAGGCAGAGCCACAACTACCGATAGAGAGTTATCGCTACTGGTAAAGGCAGAGCCACCGTTACTATTACAAGTCCACCGCTACCGATACATCAAGTCTACCGATAGACAAGTCTACCGTTACAAATGTCTACCGATACTCAGACCAACAGACACCCACTGTAACACAGGTCTACCGATATAAAGAGCTACTGTTCCAAAGACAGAACCTGACACTACTTTAATTTGTTTATCATTATTTAATCTAACCAATAGTCATATCAGGTATATTTTAATACACTGATATTTATTTAATGTGTGTTGTTGGATGTCAGGGATCCGTACCTCGTACCTGAAAAAAGTAAATCCTCTTTTGTCGGAGCACGTGGTTTAACTAAAGGTAGGATGTGCTACTACAAAAGAGTATGAATAGATGAATACAGAGACATACAGAACATAGGGGTGTGCGAGACATAGACGAATACATGAGACATACAAAACACGAAGGTGTTCTAGAAGAACAACCAAGTGTGAATGCAAAGAGACGACAAAACTTACACGAAGAACTCATTACTGCATACCAGTGAAGTGCTGAGAACGAGAACATAACACAAGAGCTTCATCCACTGTCTCTACACCTGGAAGTCAAGGAAACAGACGATACTCTGTTTTCCAGACAAAAACCAGAAGAGGACTCAGAGCAAATTCTGATCAATAAAAGGAGTCCATAACTACATGACAATCACTAGAGCCATTTCTAAACTCTTAATATTTGCTCTGTGATTTATCTTTTTACATATTGAGCAGTGTATGTTATCTGTTGAATTTTACACACACTGTCTCCTGTACTCTTACTGGAGGATTTGTAAATCCTCACTCACCTCTCTTACATTTTGTATTTCCCACTGGGATAGTGGTAGAGGTCATGTGTTACCTGGACATCTAGTAGCTGTTTTTCTTTTTCCCACGAATAAGAGTAGTAGAGGTCTTGTACCTGGACAGCTGGTTGCTGTTGTTTATCCCAAATCGAGGGTGTGGATCATCTTTTTATAAAAGATTTTTAGAGGACTAAGTCTCATCTTGAGACTGAACCTCTTGGTTATATTTGGTGTTCTATATCTTTCAAAGTTATTCTTTTATTCCACTACTAATTTCTTTAAAACCAAAACTATTTTAAAGACACTTTGATAATTAAATTCTCAAGTGTTTATATCAGTTGTAAATCAGTAAGTTGGTTTCAAAAGTTAATCAACCTTTCTGTTTTGATTAACTGGGAAATAATCAATCCCTTGAGAACCCAACCGAACCCTTACTTTGTTATAAATTCACTACAGTTTAATTCAGTATTTTATTTGGGGGTTTTCAATACAAAGTTTTTAAAACAGAAATTTTAATTGGAACTCAATTCACCCCCCCCCTCTTGAGTGTCCACTCCGACCAAAAAACCTTACTCGTATAGAGAACCATAATCCAAAACAAGGAGGATCAATGTTAGACCAATTCATGAGGCGAAAACCACCAATATTCAATGGGGGAAAAATACATTAGTTTATGAATAATAGAAAAATTACTTAGAGAAAACATTTCATGCTTTGGGGAGTAGCAAAAGGAAAAAAGTTGTCATGGTAGTTTATCATGTCATGTGAGATGGAGATCAATGGTAGTCATTAATCCAAATCACTAATGAAGAAGAATAAGTATCAAACATGGAAGGGAGGGAGTTTAAAGAGATTTTTTAGAAAAATACTTTAATGGTGACCATCAAGTGGATATGGAAAGACAATTTTTTTTGTCTGAGGAAAAAGGATTGTGATAATGTCTCAAAGTAGGAGGCTAACTTTGCAAGCATAGCAAGGAATGGATCAAATTATATACGTAATTCAAGGAGTAATATTGATTGATTCTTTAATGGGTTAAAACTATTTCTCCATCGACCATTAGTCTCAAAATACTTCTCATCATATGAATATATTGTATCATGAACTATTAAGACAGAAAAATAATTTTCTAAGTCTTATGAATTTAAAGCCAATAAAGAGAAAAAGAGATCCTTTGAACACTATGAAAGTAGA
This sequence comes from Viscum album, assembly GCA_963277665.1. Lineage (NCBI taxonomy): Eukaryota > Viridiplantae > Streptophyta > Magnoliopsida > Santalales > Viscaceae > Viscum > Viscum album. The sequence goes on along the minus strand of OY728159.1, from coordinate 591,452,933 downwards.
AACAAGAGGAAGAAGGAAATGGTTAAATATCCATATTATGGTAAATATGGAAAGAAAAACCACAGTAGTTTTCTGAAGGGAATGGGAGTCAGTTTTAAGTGTGGTGAAAAAGGCCACCATGATCGTGATTAAAATGGGAAAAATAGGCTGTCAATGTTGGATGCTAAAATTGTGGATAAAAGTGGAATTATGAAAATGAATGCCTAAGGGCCAAGGGAAATTACCTCAGAAAAGTCCAAAGGAGCAAGGACAAGATTATGTGATCACTACTCCTGAGGATGAAGCTCCGAAAGAAGTGGTGGTAGGCAATTTAATGGTTGCTTCAGGTTTATCCAATGATTTATTCTATTCTAGATCATCGCATTGTTTCTTATCTTATTAGTTTGATAAGAAAATTAGATATTTTCAATTTTACTAAACAAGGGAGTTGTTAGTCAAAACACCTAAAGGAGCCATCATCACAACAATGTTTGGTGAATCAGTTCCCATTAGGGCATATAAATGTTCTTTATCTATGGATCTTATCGTCATACCCATGATTGAATATTATATAATCCTCATAATGGATTGGATTTATGACTATGATAAGAAAATTTATTGTAAGAAGAACGTGGTTACAATTTTCAATGATGATAAGGAGTACCTTATCTTTAGAGCAGAAACGTCACCACCTGATTCTTATCTAGATCTTCTCCCAGTAGCTCTACTGATTTCAATTATTGGGGAGAAGGGAATGAAATTACTATCGGTGCGGAAAATAATGGTCAAATAGAGGATGTACCTATTGTGCAATAATATGTTTACTTGTTCCAGAGGATTTACCTAGACATCCTCCAGAATGAGAAATTGAGTTATCCATTGATTTAATTCCTTGTTCAAGGCCCATATCGAAGACCCGTTATAGAATGTTCACCATTGAATTAGTGGAACTAAAGAAAAAACTAGAGGAATTTGAGTAATAATGTATTTATTCTCCATAGTGTTTCTTTATGGGGAGCTCATATCCTTTTTGTTAAGAAGAAAGATGGATCTACGAGGTTGTTCATTGACTACAGAGAGATCAATGCTATAAATATAAATAAAATGTATCCCCTACCTTGTTTGGATGATTTATTTGATCAACTTCCTGGAGCTCAAATTTTTTCAAAGATTGAACATTGATCTGGATACCATCAGTTGTGCGTGAAGAAGGAAGACATTCTGAAGACATCATTTCGACCTAGGTATGAGCATTACAAGTTTACAGTTATGCCTTTTGGGATGACTAATGATCCGTCTGTTTTCATGGATATAATGAACAAGTTTTCATGGAATATATTGACGAATTTCTAGTGATATTTATTGATGATATCTTGGTATACTCCAAAAGCTACAATGATCATGAAAATCACTTGCGCATTATTCTAAAGACTCTGAGAATGAATGAATTATATGGGAATTTTAGCAAGTGTGAATTCTGGATAAGTGAACCCCTACCCAAATTTCCTCCCATATTTACTCCCTTCATCCTAGAGGCCGTAATTTGGTTATAAAGCCAACCTAATGAACCCATTTTATCAAATCAAAAGAAAGAACCCAAAGAAGAGGTAAATATTTCATCACCTCTTTCACGTTTTTTTCTTCTTCCACTTCCTCTTTATTTTTTATCTCCATTTTAAAATAATAAATCTAGTATATTCTATATACTATGATTTTATTTTAATAACAGTACAACCATATTCATTATTCGATCCCTCATATGAATAACAATGTCACCGTATGTTCGTACGTACGACTTACCGTCTACATGTCGTGGTGTAGTTTGTTATTCAAACACTTCATTATTTGGATGGGTATAATAACAGGTGTAACTGATGTAAATAATAAATATAAAATGTTTATTATTCTGTATATATGATATACAATCCAATTACATATGATTTCACCTTCAATATAATTATATTTTCTCTCATGCGTAAGTATGAATTACCGTCTCCATGAACACGATGAGATTCATTCCCAATCGTAATCAATCATGAATAACATTAATTTTATGATTAAAAATAAGGATTATAAACATAATATCATTATGTATTTGAATAAAATATATCCTATCCATAACAAACATGGCTTAGGTAACCAAGAAAATAAACGAAAACGAATCAGTTAACACCCAAAATGATGATATTAGTGAAATAATATTAACAAAGCAATATTATAGGATCATATATGATATCATATTAATGTATATAGTTATTTAAAAATTTAATAACAATGTTTTAACTATTATACATGAGGTTAATATACCATCGACTAAGGAAAAGTACAAGGTAAGGGTTAATTTCACAATCTCTTTATTATCCTAGGTCTTTTTTACGTAAGTATCTACTATGACCTTTTTATCATCCACATCTGTGTTTCTTAAAAATATAATTCAATTTTTTTTACTATTTCCTAGACTATGGGTAAATTTAATCTATACCCTTGTTTGACTTTTTTATAAATTGCTTTGAAAGGAATATTTCCATAATTTTCCAAACATGGTACTTTATGACATTTTCAACAAAACTAATATAAGAATGGATTTTTTTAACTTATACTGTGGGTGTTACAATTTTACTCGGTTATATCATCGTCGAAGCTTACCATACAAGATTATAATAATATTTTCAAAATAAATGTTTTCTTTTATAATTATGTGACTTTTAAATGATTTCCAAATAGAAATAAGTATTTATTTCAAATAGTTTTCATTACATCTATGTTGACATCCTTTGAGGGATTTTAAACTTGTTTGAAGTTGATTTATTATGAAACAAATATTCCAAATTGTATTGAATTATTTTTGATATGTTTGATTGTGGATGTGTTATTTTTACACCATTCATTGTTTATGGATGAAGTATTGACATGTCATATGCTAGTTTTTGTACGAATGTTTATGTTATGTTTAAACCTTTTCATATGAGGAATGCATTGGACATAGTTAGTGATGGGTGGTTCCCGCTATAGATCATCGATGCATTGGTAGGTATCATGAGACAAACTAGTGTATTAGAACAATTATTTGAAAAAAATCTTATTTCTAGTGTTGGCACAAGGCCTTGACTATGTGGTTATGATTTCTGGAATTATGTGTTCCATCATTATGAAAGTGGCTATTGATATTGCATGTGATTATTAGACTACTAAAATATCCATGTGAATAATTAAATTTTATTATTTGATTTTATCTTTTCCATTTTATGTTGAAGTTTAATATTAAAAGGGTTTTGTTTTAATCTTATACATTGCCTTAAATGTTTATGCTTATTTATTAAAGTTTCCACTATATTGTTATCCTTTCTGAGCATCTGAGCTCACCCCTTTTTATGTTTTATTTTTTCCCAGGATGTGAAGAATACATTATGGTTGACCTATAGGGATAGGATAAACATATAAGTGTGTTCAAAATGGGAAAAAATGTTGTTGATGTTTTATTTCATGATTTAATGTAAAACTTATGAATGTATCTAGTACTTCTAAGGCTACTAAACTGACCTGTCTTTTGGTACATGATTATTTGTATCATGCCAATATTATGTAATACTGCACCAAATCTAGGTAACTGGGGTCGAGGCATTACAAAAAAAATAATATAGAGATATTCAATGAATATATATTGAAAATATGAATTCAAACCATAGTAAAAATTCTAAAATAACAAAATTATGAAAAGAAGAACAGAAGACATACCTTTGAACTATTTACATGATATTGGTAAATAAACACCAAGTATCCCCAATCATGATAGAAATTGAGATTCTTATTCAGATAAAAAAAAATGATAAAATTTGGAACACTCTACATTCCCAAGAAAAAAACATCAGTAGTCTAGAAAAAAACACACTAAAACAATAAAATTATAGATTTCAAGTATATATTAAATTGAAATAGGCTGGATAAAACATATTTTGTAGATTAAGAAAGAAAAACATTCACCAAATCTAAAAAATGGCTTCAAAATAGATTGAATAGAGGATAATGAGACTAAAATAACAGGAAACCTTAAAATATAACACATTAAAATTGTAATGATATGGGAAAAAATTAAATTATAATTGAAAAAACACACATAAATTTAATGAAATGAAATTATGAAAAAAATAGATTAAGAAACTAGAAGTTTTAAACTGTTTTTTTCATTACCCCTCATTGAATGATTACGATAAACCCAAGAAAATAGTTTTTAAAGACCACTGCAACTAAAAAAATGAGACTATAACATTATTGTAGTTATAAATGATGAATATCACTCACAACTATTACAACAATAGTTTCAGGAGTGGGTTTAAAATGTTTACTGGAATTTTTATTTCTAAAAAGAAACTTTGAACATACCAGAGAAATATTTCACACTACAGGTGGATCTAGGATTGAGGTGAAAAATAATCTTTCAAACGATAAAATACTAAATAGAATTATTATCACCCCTGAGTTATTTATTTTAGTTAATTATTTGAATATTCAGATCATCCTCACGATGTTAATTTTAGGAAAATTAAAACCCTTTTCCAAAATAAACATATCAATAGTTATCAATTTTTCAACAAAACAGGTGCACCTTAATTATATAAACACAAGGATTTTAGATTTTCAAAAATAAATTTTGCCCCAAATAAAACCCAAAAAATAGCATTATATCTATACCTAACTATGTTTTTGATATCATTTTATCCAAAGTAATTTTTTTATTCATATTAGATTTCAACAACATATAATTACCTTTCAGAAAATTCATTCTCTCTTAAATTAATTATATCACCTTAAACTCTATAATGGTCCTTGAAGCATTTTTATAAATGTTTTAACTACACTCTGTTTTCACATAAAAAAATTTAGAAATTATAATTTTCCAAAATACTTTCCTCTATACAATTTTTAGAGAAGTATCTGAAGAAAACCTCAGATTTTCTAATTTATATTTGATTTTTCAATACAGTAGCTCCCGTAATTCACATTACCAATCCAGAAACATATACTATTTTGAAATTTTTAATTGTTTACTACATTTATTGTAGACAGGTTCAAGATGATATATCCAATTTTTTCATTAGGAAGGGATTTTTCTACTAAAAAAGAATTCACTATTTCTGTATGCATACATACTCCTACAAATGTGTTTGGGATAAAGGAACTCGGATGCTATGACAATATATTGGGAAAGATGATAAGTGATGAATGCATTAAAAAACATCAAAGTGAATGCTTAGTGAAAACATATCTTTCCCTTTAAACAATCCAGAAAAATTAAAGCAAATGCACAACAACCAAATATATGTGATAGAAAAAATAAATGTTAACACTAGAAATTTCTAACATGGAAAACCAAATGAGGGAAAAACCATGCGACCTAGTCCATAATGAAAATAAATTGTAATCAATTAGTAAATGTTAGAGACTCTCAAAAATGAAAGGGATATCAAAATTATATCTCTCTAATGTAGTATAAGATATTACCAGTAGATAAGAGTGATGAAAAGAATAGTTGATAAAAATTCCATCCAAGAATTAATATAAAATAACAAATATGACCCTATGGGTATGATGATCATGGAATAAATAAATGGGTTCTGAATAAATCAACAAGATCGAAAGAAAAACTAATGTCAATAAAATACAATCAAAAAATTAAATTTGATCCTTGTAGGGCCTTTGTGCATGCCCAAATACCTTGCTTCCACTATGCCTGGGATGAGAGGAAACCACACACCACACCATAACTAAATAAAAATTCTATCCAAAACAAAGTCTGTAACTCTCAAAATTATTTCTTTTTTTATTATTCAAATAGAATGCGATGATACACATGAGGAGTATTCCTAATAAACCCCCCTAAAAATATTGTGGGGATCATCTCCAACCATATAATTAGTCAAAAATTCTCAAATTTACATTTGGATAAACTCTTAGTCAACATGCATGAATTTTTTTCATTTCGTTGGATCTTATCAAGATCCAAGTATCTCAAATCAAGTACATTGTGGATCCAATGATACCGAACGTCGTTATGTTTCAACCTTCCATGAAAAGTGGGATTATTTCCCAAAAAAATGGAACTCTGACTGTCACAAAACAAAACATACATATCCTGATTAATATGTGATCTTGAATGATATTTTTCATCCACATGATATATTGGAATTCCACTGTAGATATAACAAAATTAGACATTTTGGTAGATAAATCAACACATCTCTACAATATAGACTACCAATATATATATACCCCTAAAAAAGTGATCAAATAGCCTGAAGTTGACTTCCTCAAAAACATATATGCTACTATATCTGAATCTATAAAGCCATAAAGAGTAGGTTCCAAATTTCCAAAACACAATCTCAGATCAAAATTACCCTGAAGATAATGAAATATTTAATTCACTGCCCTCAAATTCTCTCTACCGAGATTTGATAGAAAATGACTATCCACACCAACTGCTTGAGCAATATCAGGTTTAATACTTACCATCGAATACATCAAATAGCCAATGAAAGATAAATAAGGTATGTGCTGCATCTCCTCCCTCTCCCTTCCTCACTAGAAGGTAAATGACTGGCACTGATATTTAAATGTAAAGAAATAGGAGTACTAACAACGTTTTCTGTGTCCGTAGAAAATATATGAACAAACTTCTCAACATATATCTATTGATATAACCATAATTTATTGTCCTTTATTTCATGAGAAATTAACATGACAAAAATATTCCATGCTAGACCCAGTTCATTCATTTCAATAGACCAAAAATGATCCTACTTGAATTTGATAATTATAAAAGCATCATGGACAAAAATTAACATATCATCAATATAGTGATATAATATAATAAAATTATCTTCCCTAAATCTCTAAAAAAATGTTCAGAATATGTATTCTTGGAACCATGATAAAAAATGATAGATTCAATATTCTTATAAAAATGCCTCAGAAATCAATTCAAACCACACAGACTCTTCTTTAACCAATAAACATGATTCCATTTATATATTTCAACAAAACCCTTTGTATTATCTATATAAATATCCTCCACTAAATATCCATAGAGAAATGTTTTATCCACATCCATATGCTCAATTGTAATATCCAAACTAGTAACCAAAACCAGAATGACTGAAATGGAAATTTTTTGGATAACATGTGAGAAAATATCATCAAAATCAATAACTTTATTCTGAATAATTCTTTAAAAAACTGACCATGCCTTATATTGTAAAAGAGAACCGGATGCTACATTTTTAATCTGATAAATCCATTGATTTTCAAAAGCTCTCTTAAATGTAGGAAACTCCACAAGATCAAAAGTATTTTTATCATGAAATTATGTCTTCTAATCATCCGTTTCTATAACCCATATTTACTTCTGATCACTTTCCATTACCTCATCAAAATATTCTAGTTCTCCCACTTCAATGAGGAGTAAATACATATCTGGTGAATACCATGTAAAAATGGTATGATGTCGAGATGAGCACTGAAGTGAAACTATTGGTTCATTAATAAGCCTTAGAACTAGATCACCATAAATAAAAGGTGCATCATATATATACTCTATCCATTGACACATATTATTATATGATTTTAATCATGATCATCCATCAAATAAAAACAAGGGATCATAATGTCTAGTGTATTTTTATGATTAAGTACATAAAATTTTAAACATGGAACAACAATAAAACTTATATTTATTAATATTACATAATTATATCGTAACTTCCATTCATATCCAACATCTATATAGGATAACCTAAGGAATACATAGTCAAAAGGGATGAGCTAAAAATCCTAGTAAGAGAATAATCATGGAAAACAATTATATCACTTTAGTTAAATGCATACTATGATAACATAAAAGGCATTGAAAATGAATAAAAATGTAAAAGAATGTCCTATTAAACATGAAACCATACAATAAGGGAAATTTATGAATGTGTCATGAAAACATAACAAGAAATAATCATAATTCAAGGCTATCTTATAAGACGGTATCACATAGTGGACAAAGTTTCATAATGGATTAAGTTTACTCCCTAATCCAATACATGACGTCTCATGTGACTAGACATTACCCAAGTAATTGGAGTGATATCTTGGAATGACCATCATAACATGTTCATTCATATTTTTTCCACATGAAAAATAAAACATAAGTTATAAACATAAGGGTTACCCTTGGAAAGAAGTGTCTATCAGAAAAATTTCATAAAACATAACCAAACGGAATATAAAAATGGTATTCATAAAATAAGGAATTTAAATCATTTTTGGAAATTCACAAAGTAAAAAATAATAATAAATCATGACTAATTAAGTACTAATAATTATTATACATGAAAAAGTGTGTTTAAGAAATAATAGAATTGGTCCACTTTATTATGGTTTAAGAGAAAATATTAAAGATTATTTAAATAAGAAATGGCATAATTGTTTCTGTAAAACAAGAAATTAAATAAAATAGTTTTCATGATAAATTATGATATTTTAGAAAAAATGGAGGTTTAAAATAGTTTATGGAGTGTACTTGAAAATGGGTAAGAAAAAGAGAAGTTACCTTTAATCAGGTATCATTTTTAAGAGGAATTGAGAAGGGAACCATATAAAACATGTTATTCCCCATCAAAGAAAGATTAATTGAGATAAAAAAAATATTTTTAGTACATATATAAAGAACATAGGAGAATTATATAAGAATAATAAAGTGATAAATTGAGGTAATGAGAAAGAAAACATAACCTAAAGTAAGAATTGAGGTTTGGATAGATCCACTTTTTATGTCTAAATTTGTTCTGCACTTGAAGTTAAAGTACTATAAAATAAAATTAGATTCATTAAATACTTAATTAATAACCTTTTACATATTTATTTTATTTATTATAATTTTATTAAGTTTATTTATGAGAATTTCAAAGAGTTATAATGTTTAATTTCTTTGTTCTAGAAGCCTTCATTTCATGTTTCATTGTTAGTTCGCCTGTGTAAAATTATAGAAGTTATTTTCAAATGAGAATAGTACTATAGAAGTGAAATTATATGGTATTAATGAGATTACATAATTTTAAATGGGCCCACATACCATTTTTTTCTTATATGAGTGTGATTCATTTGAAAAAACATTAATAATAACTGTTTAGTTTATTTATGTTGTTTTATGATTATCACCAACTAGTTCATTTTATTTAATAAATGGATATTTATTAGTTCCAGACCATGAAAAAAGTTACAATTTATATATTAAAATCTATTTTAACCATAATAATGGTTTTATTACTTTCCACGAAGGTTGTAATGGAAAATGAAAACTCAGCGCCCATGAAGGCGGTGAATCGACATATTAAAGATGATGCTTTAGTTTTTTGAATAAAATGGGAGGAGACGAGATTTAATGATTTATTAAACATTAAAATAATAATATTATAGTATATATATTATACTGTACTTATCATATTTCTTTGGATAGGGTAGGTGAGGAGAGGATAAGAAATGAAAATAAATTAATAGTGAAGGATTGAGGATTTTAACTCCTGAAAGTTACCTCCTTGAGAGCCTCCTTAGAGAAAGATTCTCATGTACTTAGGGAAGAGGCTTTGGAAGATAATTTTGGTAAAATATTGATAAGAAATAAGTATTATAAGGTGTGAGAATAATGTTTAATGTCTAGTGTTTTTGAACTGGGTAAAAATATTAATGTTTCGGAACCTTTTCATTTGTTGGATTGGTCAATTTTAAAACCAAGCCATAGGGTGAATTTTCAAAAGTTAGGATTGTTTAAACATGTTTATATAAGTCTTGGGTAAAGGCTCTAGTATTTTCTTGGATTAATGACTGGAATTCGGGAGCTTCGGAGTAGGAAAAGTCAGGGTTTTAAGGAACTGCAGAGATCGCTTGGTTGCTGCATGACCTGTTAAACCGTTTGGAATTCTACAGGAAAGTATGAAGCTTAATTCTAGGAGACATATGAACTCACATGGTCTTTTAATTCTCAGGAAAACTATGTGGGATAAACCATGGAAGGTGAGTGTCTTAAACAGAGACACTCTCATGGTCTATGCATGGTTATGAAAACTGTGTGGGACATACCATACAAGGTGGGTTCCTTAGACAGAAGGTTTTGTATGGTGGGAGCATGGTTTTGAACACCGTGTGAGATAAACCATGAAGCTTACCTAGTTTTCAGAATCAAGTTATTTTATTTATTTAAATTACAGTTAAAGAGGGGTTTAATTAAATGTTGTTAAATGGGGGTTTTTAATTAATTAAATTCAAGGTTATGAGGAATTTAATTAGTTGAATTGAAACAATGTTTTTATTTAATTAAATTTAGATGAAGATAATTTAATTAAAATATTTGGAGTTGGATAATTTAATTAATTAAATTTGATTGCAAAGAATTTAATTAAATGATGTGTTAAATGGGGAGTATGGGGTTTGTGAAAGAGGTGTGTAAATTAATTGACAATAAGAATAATGTAACGGGTAATTGTTATTATAATTATATTAATCTTCATTATAATTTGGGTTTTAATTTATTTTTAGTGAGGAAACAATAGGGAGAGGTTCAAAACACATGCCAGGGATTCCCCCTGTTATCCCATGTGAGGTGCACTAACTCCTTCTCTCTAGATCCTCTTCACACACCCATCTCTTATCTATATATTCATTAATGTTTTCCATCTCAATGAGTTTATTCCGTCTCTATGTGTTTTGTTATTCACATTGGATGTTTTGGCTCTCCATTGTCCAATATCCATTAGATTAAAAACGTTGATCCGTTTTTAATTCAGTTTATTTATTTCTTCCTATTCTAGGTGGTGTAAAATATGTATCCGGACCAATTGGTCTGTATTACTCTGAATACCACCAATGTTGTAGCGATTCAAATTGATTTTGTTCACCACCATAATTTTCGGGTAAGGCTATAAAATTGATATGTGGTTTCTCATCCCTTGAATCAGATGCATATGGTGTGATTGAGTTGTGGTTAATTAATTGGAGGTGTGTTGGTCCTCACTACACTAATATTTGGTGTCATTTGTTATTCTTATGGTGTTTCAATTATTTATGAGTTCATGCATGCTATTTTTGAGGTGTGTGTATGTGAGCAGATGCTTATTAAAGTTAGAAAGAATTGGCTCGACCAATTCCTCGAGGTAGGGTCCTGAACAGTGATCATAATTTACAGAATGCAGTTTTTGTTAATATACAGCATTTGATAAATTTGATTGAAATATTGGATTAAATTGTTTATTGGTATAAAATGACTTATTAAGTTACACAATCACGTTTTTTATTAAATCCCCTCCAAAAAAAGGTCTTCTTCCTTAAAGTTAAAAACATAATATTTAGATTGATATGTACATTTATCTTACTCACATGTGTTTTTTTATTACCATCATTACATGTTAAAGCACTTGGGTTAACTGTTAATTATGAGTATTGGGTGGGATAATTTATCATAATTAATTTTTAATTAATTACGTGCCTTGAGAATTGAAATTGAGATAATTAATTAGAGGATTAATTATGAATTGTAGATTGGGATATATTAAGATAATGAATTTTTGAATTAATTATTGACTTTGAGATTCAAATTTAGATAAATAATCAAGGTATTAATTATGAGTTATCAAATTGGAAAATTGAGATAATTAATCAAAGGTATAATTTCAATATGTTGATTTGGGATAAGTCGGGATAATTATTTTGTGAATTAATTATGTGCTTGAGGTTGTAATATAGAAAATTAATCAGAGGGTTAGTTATGATATGTGGAATTGGCTATGTTGATATAATTAATGGTGGATTAATTATGTTCCTTGAGGTTTGTTCAAGATAATTAATTGTGAGATTAATTATGGTGACATCAGATTTTGGATTGAATAATTAATTTTGGAGAATTAATTGTTGAATGAGATTGGGGTTGATGGATTAATTAATTGGTGAATTAATTAATGGGATTTGTGTACTTAGTTAATTGTGGAGTTAACTAATGGATTTTTTGTGTTTCACTAATCATTAGATTTGTAAGGTAATGGGTGTGGATAATTATTGAGGAATTAATTATTGGGCTTAGATTAATTAATTTGTGAATTAATTACAAATTGAGAAAGTGGGTGCTAGACATGGTGTTTTAGACCGATTGAAAGGATGATGAATTATACAAAGTGTTTTACATCGATAGTGATAAAGGATCTTTCGTTGTGTGGTGGTAGGCATGGCGATTTGCCCAGATTGAGAATGTTGAGTGTGAGAGATGGAGATCTACACCGACTGAGGAAGTGGGGTGTGAGACATGGAGATATACACTGATTGAGATTTGTTGACATGGTGTTCAACACCAAATGAATGGATATATTGAACTATGAATTTTACTAGAGACGTGAATCAATCCCGAGTTAAATGTGACAAAATAACAAGATGTGGAGAATAATTAGAAGTCAGACATGAATCGATGTAGGAACTAGGTTATTGTATTACCAAGGGAACACTTTGGGCACTGACACGAGATGATGTTAGCATTGAGGTATGGGGAACCATGTGAACTATAGAGATAAAAAATTATAAAATGGAGAATAATTTGTAAAGTATTAATAGATATTGATTCTTGATAAATATATTGGTATGGTTGTTGTGCTGGTTCTTATTCAGGCTACAAGCTGAAGCAGGTATCTTTAGCAGGTTGTCCCTTTGGGATCAGGACTGGTTGTTCGTTAATTATTTAGTTTTTCTATATCCTTGTTATATCAACAAACTATTTTTTATATTGAATTGTATATATTGATCTAGACAACAGGTGGTACCGTTCTATTGAGATGTATATCCCACACTCTTCTCGGGATGCCATTACACTGGGGTACCTGAGTAGAATTTACTTGTAGGACCCTAGACCTTAGATGATGCAATTTTCTTGTACATGGGAGTTATGAGCAAAGGACTGAGAAGGAGCTCAGGATGCTCATGGATATCGACCTTGGGGATTTGAGTATTTTCTTTATTTTGATAATAACATGTAAAGACTATTGTTTTTTACTAACTTCGGACATGTATCACCATGAAATGCATGCATTGTATAAACTATTGTTCACCATTTTATTTATTTAGTTGATCACTGTTTATATCTGTTTCCACTGTTAGCTGAGTTCACTATTTGTTTACACTGTGCACTCTGAATATGAGGGTATATTCTATCTACTGAATATACAAAAACCCTTGCTTCTAGATGGAATCCTCTGGCATATGGGGATATGTGATTTAGGTCATGTGGCGACCGGTCCAATGGTAATCTGGGTTGGGACGTTACAAAGTGGTATTAGAGGATAAGGTTTTCTTTATTTTATTCCTTTTTATTTCTATTTTGGGTTGGTATACAGGGAACTAGGAAAGTATTGACACTCAAATAATAGCCATTCTTGGGACTAATCATTCCATGTATAGGAAATGACCCAGTGTCTAGTGATGTGAATTGATATTTATACAGCTTGATATTACAGTGATATGATTTCACCTTGACTGGATGGTGTATATTCGGATGCTTATTGATTTTGAGAAATTTAAAAAATTTCCTCTGCCTGATATGTTAATTAAATTTCATTACATTTGTCATCTTAGGAACTTATAGATTAAAATTACATGCATATGACATGCCATGTAGTTTCATTTGTAGGAGGACTTCTAATATTGATTGTGTGCCTTAGGTGAAATTCCATTTTTGATCTTATTTATCATGCATGTCTATATAACATGTTTAAATGTTTATATGCCATGAAGCCTATAGGATTATTATGTTTTGTTATTGATCCATGCTTCTGTGTTACAACATGTTGTTGTGTTACTGCTTATGATAACAAGCTAGAGATGTTTTGATGGGTAAATTGCTACATGAGTGGAAATTTATTGGACACACTTATAATGGGTGGCAATTTTAGTTATATGGTCTATGAGAACCTTATAATTGGAAAAGGGGTTACCCATGTATTCGAATGATTGAAAAAAGGGATGCCAATGTTAAAATGCTAAATTGAAATTGGATGTGATAAATGGGAGCCAAATGCCAACAATATGGTGTATGGGAACCTTATGGATTGGAAGATGGAAACCCATGTGACTGAGCCTTGTATAACCATACAGTGTTTTAAATGGTTATAAATGTACAACTATTGAGTTTTGATTGAAATGAACTTTTCTAGGGTTTATTTATGAAGAACCTGGTCATTTGAGAAAATGAGACCCTCAACGCCCACCTTCTGATTAAAAGTTATTTAGATGCTAAATTTATTGTTTAAAATAAAATTATGATAGTTGTAAAATGTTAAAGTGAAATTTTGTTATAACTTTCCTGTTTTTCCCATGGGGTGTTTTTTGAAAACCATGTTTCTTGTTATAGAATAGTACTTGTGGGTTTGTTAAAATTCTTTCATATTCATAGTGGTTGAAATGATATAATGAAATGGATAAAATAAAGAGTGTATTTTGAGCATAGTTTTTTCGGTTTTACATGACCAAGATATACGGTCGATGTGTATGCTTCGTAAGGGACTATCCAATAGTATGTAGCACCATTAAGGCTTGAGATGCTTTGTTTCTACTAGGATATTTTGGAGATGGTATAGTTAAATTATAATTGTCCTTAGTAGGACTCTTATGTTTAAAAAAACAAAACCCTTATTATGAGAGGTGGTTGTTGAATCATGACTTTTGATATGGAACGAAGCTTTAGGGAATGCTTGGTTTAGCAGGACAGAGATGCCTCAGGCATGGTCGGTCGTTAAAGATATTCTTAGGCTAACTCAAAAGTAGTGTGTTTGGGGAGATAAGGTAAGATCATGCCACTACTCAGGAGGATGTTTTTGTGAATATTTGTTTTTGACATTCCAATAGGTTTATGTTTCGTCTTTCATGTGATATGTTGACATGGTGATCATGGTTTGCGAAACATCACATGTGCATTTAAGGTATTTATGAACTAGTGTGTTGGAGAGAAACTGATCTTTTCTTCAAAGATATGGAAAATCCTAAGGCTGTTAGTGATGCATCAGTAGGTGTTTGAAAGAGTTTTAGTTGTAATATTTTTATAAAAAGAGATTCTTTGGGTGATACATGCATCAAGGTTTGGTTTTTGATACATCGAAAGGGGGAGACCATACTTTTTGTAAAGAGTCGACCAGTGATAGTGATACTGATCTTTTGGTGACCTAGTTTTACACTTAGTAACCGATTTTGAATGAGATGAGAATTTCCCCTATCTTGACCTCATCCTGGATGCCCTGAGATAGCATCAGTCGTACACCGTTTTAATGTTTAAAAAATTCATGGGCTTGATATGTGGAAATTATCTAGGTTGTACGTAGGATGTGTGGTTCTTTGGGATACACCTTTATTATTTCTCGGTAATGGTGGTTTTATAGTTGTATTGTGATGGATCGATTTGGATAGGTCACCAAATGTTGTGTAATGACATTGGATTTCATGTGGTTGGTGTTGAAATCATTTTTAAGTCGCATCGCCAGTTTAAGGGTGAGTGTGGGTTTTATGGGTTGGAAATGTATTTCAAGGAACGATCTATGGTTCGTAATTTTGACCATTAAATTAGAAGACCATTTTTGGAAAACACTAATGAGTGGGTGGTTGAAGAGGCAATGGAGAGATCATGTATCTAGTTGCATGGGCTCGGTTATGTGTTGTTTTGATGTTTTGTGTTGGATTCAGAGCTTTGGCTTGGGTATAAACGGGTTAAGCCTTTTGGATAGGGATTTGGATAAATGGGAATTGGTTGTTTATAAATGAAATGTAATTATTCAAATGAGACTTTATAACCTTTGTGGGTTGGTTAATATTGCATTAGTTCCCGGCGGATTCTCGGGGATGAGATGTTTTTACGTTGGTTAGATTTTAAAGTCTCATGTTTTTATGAAATGGGTTAAAATTCAATTTTTTTTTAAAATCTTCATTTTTTTGGATGGATTAGTCAAAAAATAAAGCATTTGGGATGATGTTTTGTGAGTGGTATCATTTAAACGTGTTTTTATCATGCTTGGGTAAATGATCGAGGTGTTTCCCCAATAAATAATTAGAATTTGAAAGCGTATAACCGGGAAAAGTCATATTTTTATGGAACTGCAGAAAGATCATGGTTAGAACATGACCTGTTACACTGTGTGTCCTACTATAGGAAATTGTGCAACTTAATTCTGGGAGACAGAGGCACTCACACGGTCTATACACGATTAAGAAAACCATTCAGGGAAAACTATGTGCAGTTAGTGTCTTTAATAGAGATACTCACATGGTCTGTGCATGGTTCGGAAAACTATGAAGGGAAAACCGTGTGAGGTGGATTCCTCAGAAATATGGTACTTCATGGTTGGCACAGGTTTTCAAGACTGTGTGAGCCAAACCATGTGGCTTACCTTGTTTTCGGTTACATGTTATTTCATTTAGTTAAATTCTAGGTAGAGAGGGGTTTAATTAAATACAGTTAAATGAGGGTTTTTATTTAATTATCTTCTTTTGTAAGAGTAATTTAATTAATTGATTCAAAATAGGGTTTTTATTTAATTAAATTCAGTTTAGGAGAACTTAATTAAAAGATGATGAGTTAGAGAATTTATTTTATTAAATTCAGTTTTAAAGAAATTAATTAAATAATGTGCTAAATGGGATGTTTGTGGTTTGTCTAAGATGTGTGTAACTTAATTGATAATAATAATAATATAATGGGTAATAATAATTATAATAATTATTATTATTATTTTAATCGATATTTTAATTTCGGTTTTAATTTATTTTTAGAGAGGAACTAAGAGGGAGAGGCGCACAACACATGTGAGTCATGACACCCTATTATCCCAAGTGAGGCGTGTTACCCCCTCATATTTGGTTCCTCTTCGCATGCCTGTTTCCTGTCGAACTCTTCATAGAAGTTTTCCATCTCGACAAGGTGAATCCATTTCCATGTATGTTGTTATTCACATTGGATATTTCAACAATCCATCGCTTGGTCTCCATTAGGATAAAACCCTAGACCCAAGTTTAATTGGTTTTATTTGTTTATTTTGATTCGAAGTGGTGCATAAGATGTATCGGGACCTACTAATCTGTATTTCGATGATCGACACTAGAGGCATAGCGATTCTGCTTGATTTGGTTCACCACCGTCATTTTCGGGTAAGGCTATAAGCACGATATTGGGTTTCTCACTGCTTGAATTAGATGCTTATGGTGTGTTTGAGTTTCATTTAATTAATTCGAGATGTGTTGGTCCTCACTGCACTAATTATGGGTTCCATTTTTTATTGTTAAGGTGTTTTGATTAATTCCGAGTGCATGCACACTGTTGTTGAGGTGAATTCATGTGAGTAGATGTCAGTTAATGCTAGAAAGCACTGGCTTGGACAATTCCTTGAGGTAAGGTCCTCAACGTTGATCTTAATTGGAAAAATGAAATTTTTATTAATCGACTTCTTTTAATAATGTTGACTACAATATTGGATCAAATTGATTGTTGGTATAAAATGACTTGTTATATAAAAAAATCATGTTTTTTTTAACAAAACCCCTCCACGAGAGGTGGAATGCCTACAATATAAAAAAATAATGTTTAAATTTATATGTTCATTTAGCTTGTTGATATCTGTTTTTCCATTTCCTCCCATACATGTTGACACACTTGGGTTAAGTGGTAATTATGAGTATTGGGTGGGATAAGTTGTGATAATTAATTTTGAATTAATTATGTTCCTTGAGAATTGAAATTGGGATAATTAATCATAGGATTAATTATGAATTGTTGAGTGTGATATATTGAGATATTTAATTTGTGTGTTAATTATGTACTTTGATATTGTATATTAGATAATTAATCAGGGGATTAATTATGAGATATCGAATTGGAAAATTGAGATAATTAATAAAGGGTTTAATTGTGATATATTTATTTGGGATTATTTGGGATAATTAATTTGTGAATTAATCATGTTCTTGAGGTTGTGATATAGATAATTAATCGGGGGATTTATTATGAGATGCAGAATTTTCTATGTTGAGATATTTAATGGCCGATTAATTATGTGCCTGAGGTTTTTTCAAGATAATTAATTATGAGATTAATTATGATGATTTGAGATTTGGAATGGAAATTAATTGTGGAGAATTAATTATGGAATGAGTTTATGGATGCTGGATTAATTAATTTTTGAATTAATTAATTGGTTTTTTTGTACTTAGTTAATTGTGGAGTTAACTAGTGAATTTGAAGTGTTTCACTAATCATTGGATTAATAAGGGAATAGGTGTGGATAATTCATGGGGAATTAATTGTTAGGAATGGATTAATTAATTTTTAAATTAATTAATGATTCAGAAAGTGGGTGTTATACATAGAATTTTATACTAATTGAGAGGTTGGGGAGTTAGAAAAGGCATTCTACCCCAACAGTGATGCAAGCACTTATGAAGTGTGGTAGTAAAAATGGTGATATACACCGATTGAGAATGTTGAGTGTGAGACATGAAGATTTACACTCAATGAGGATGTGGGGTGTGAGACATGTATATTTACACCAATTGATATTTGAGGGGCTTAACATAGTGTTCAGCACAAAATAAATGGAAATAATGAATTATGAATTGAACTAGAGACAAGAATCAAGCCTCAGTTAAATGTGATTAAATAATGAGATGTTGAGAATAATTAGAAGTCTGACATGAGTCGAATTAGGATATAGGTTATGGTATTACCTAAGGAACATATTGGGCTCCGATATTATCCTAAGTTATTATTAATGTACGAGGAACCATGGGGACCTAGAAGATAATAAATAATTAAATTGAGAATAATTAGTAAAGTATTAACTGATATTTATGCTTGATTAATATATTGGTATGGTTCTTGTGCAGGTTATTATTTCAGATATGGGCCAAAGTAGGTATCTTAATCAGGTGTCCCTTTGGAACCTGGATGGGTTGTTGGTTATTTATTTAGTTCTTCTATCACCTTCTTATATCAGCACACTGTTTTGTTATATTTCATTGTCTATATTGAGCTAAAAAACTAGTGTACCCAGCTTACTGAGATGTATATCTCAAACCCTACTTCGACTGCCATTTTACTGGAGTACCCAAGTAGACTGTACATGCTTACTGGACCTCTGACCTTTCTTGTTGTTGATTTATTGAACTTGTGATTTTGGAGAAAAGGATTGAGTAGCTGCTTAGGATGATCATGGATATTACCTTAGGGATTTGAGACATTTATTTATTTATGTACTGACATGTAAATCATGATGTTTTTATTACTACATTCAGATATGTATCAACATGACATACATGTATTATATAAACTGGTGTTGGCCATTTTCTTTATTCAGTTGATGATTTTTTATATATGATTCCACTGCTATTGGAGTTCACTATCTATTCCTACTATATACTCTGAATATGAGGGAATAGTATCCCCCACATACAATCCATAGACCCTCGTTGTTAGTTAGTAACCTCTGATGTATGGGGAAGCCTGTTTGAAGTTATGTGGTGACTGATTCGACAACCGGTTCTATGGTAAGCTGGGTCGGGATATTACAAAAGGGATGGTGAGGCATGGTACTTTTAGGGGGAAGGTATTTTTTATTATTATATTCATTATTTTGATATATTGGATCAAGACTATAAACAGTGTTAATTACTATGAAATCATATAGTAAATGGTTCAAGAGAGTTCTAGCCAATAGCATCCAACATTATCCATACATCATCCATAACTCAAAAATTCATGGATTTTTTAAATACCACATATTACTATATGTTACTATTCACCAAAAGTTTAACTTTTTTAGAAAAATAAAAAATATGCAACCTAGAAATTTTTGAATGAGTATATTTTAAAAATGGACTAAATTTTATGAAAATAAATTTATATATATTATAAATTTTATTATGAAATAAATTAATCTTTTTTTTCAAAAAATACTAATTTTAATATTTTAATTGATATTTAACACTTTTAAAATTTGATTAAGGTAATATAAATATATCTTATAGTTACAATAAAAAATAAAATTAGCTTATTAAACCATTTTATGTGAATAAATTTTCTTTTAAATCATTATATTAATTAAAAAAATTCAACTAAACATTTATGCATTATTTGATTGTGTGTCTGCTCAATCTTTTACATATTCCAAGTTTTTCAAGAAAATTAGATATTTACCTAGCACCTTATTATGGGATTTATAAGTCATGGATCCTAATCAAGATATCACTATAATAAAGATGTTTCAATTAGTTCCCTTAATGATGCAAAAATGTTCCCTATTTTCTTGATTTATTATTATACATAGGGTTTACATTGATATAATCTTTAGTATGGGTTGAATTTCAAAATATGGTGAAATAAAATATAAAAAATAGAAGGAAATTATGATTTGAGATGAATATGTGGAATTATTAATCTTTAGTGGGGAGAGTACATCATATTGGCCCTGTATAGGTCCACTGCCAATAAATATTTTGAATGAGATACTTGGGGAAGAAGAGAGGACATAAGCTACAGATGGAAAAGGTAATATTCAAATTTATGATGAAACTACTGTAAAGGAATACATTTATGTACTTAATATGGAATTACTTATACATTTACTAGAGCATGATATTGAGTTTTCAATTGAGTTAATCCCTATGGAAAGTCCTATATCGAAGAAACCCTATAGATTGAACACTATGGAATTAGTGGAGTTAATGAATCAACTAGAGGAGTTGTGTGAAAAGAGATTCATAAAACATAGTGTTTTTACCTGAGGATCCTAAATTATTTTTCTTAAGAAGAAATATTGATCATTGAGTATGTACATTGATTATAGGAAAATTAATGCGGACAAAATAGAGAAAAGGTGTCATCTACCTCACATCGATGGCTTATCTGATCAACTTCATGAAGATCAATATTTTTTCAAATAATAAAAATTATTTATGAGAATAATAATTTATGAGAAAAGTATGAAGATATTATAAATATGAAATTTTTTATAAGGTATGGACATTAGATGTTTTTAATAATAATAATTTGATTGAATAATGTACCCCATGTCTTCAAGGATCTAATGATCAGATTATTCAATAAATATCTTGTAAATTTTTGTCTGGCCATTATTGATGATATATTTGTGTAATATAACAGTTATGAGGACCATGATAATCACTTTATGATCATTCTTATGACTTATAGAAAAATAGTGTTATATGGAAAATTTATAATGTGTGAATTTTGGCATTAGAATGTTTCTTATCATGACCATATTATCTCTAAGGATAGGATATTAGTTAATCCTATGAAGATAAAGGTAGTACAATAATGGCTTACCCCAAGAAACATAACTAAGCTAAATAATTTATTTGGTTTGGAAGGTTATTATCGACGATTTTAAAAAAAATATCGATTGGCTACCCCATTAGCCAAGATTACTCATAAAGGGATTAAGTTCAATTGGAAAAAGGCATATATATATATTATGTTTTAATGAATTGAATAAGATACTGGTGAATGATATGATTTTGAAACTATCATCAAGAAATGATTGATATGTGATATATAGGGATGCATTGAAGAAAGGAATTCCTTGTTTCCATATTTAGAATGATTATTTGATTTTCTATACATCACAAAAGTTCAAGATTCATGAAAAAAATATCCAAACCATAATCTTGATTTAGTAGACATAATATTTTAATTGATTAAATGGAGAATATATCTCTGTAGAGATAGATCTGAGACATATATTGATTAAAATAGTTTTATATACATCTTTTAATATAATGATCTAAACACAAGGAAAAGGTGACAGTTTTAGATACCGAAGGATTATTATTTCTTCATACACTACCACCTAAGGAAGGAAAATAAGATTGTAGATTCATTGAGCTGAAAGGACCATGGAGTATTGAAAAAAATGTTGATCTATAAAGATCTTAGATTCATTGATTTTGTAAATAAATATCTAGGAATTATTTAGGAAGGGGAGATATCACACATTTTTCAAATTCCTGCTAAATTATATTTTTCGGAATTGATAAAAAGTTCTCAACCAGATGATGAGAATATTCAAAAGAAAATTGAAGTTGAGAATGAATGAAAATTTATCTCTAGGTACATAAGACCTTTTTAAATACAATAAATAATTTTCATGTCGCTTATTTTTTTGGTAATGCCACCAACTATGTCTAGTGTACAAAAACTATTCCATATATGATTGTTAAAGAAGTCCATTCTAAACCCAACGCATGTACTCACCTATGGTGAAATTGAATTGAAAACTGTTTTATCTTAATGTGGAGAGCCTATCTAGATTATATACACTATAGAATAATTTTTGAGGAATCCCATGACTAAATTAGTAAAGTTACTTTGGAGAAATCATATGTTATAAGAGGGGACATTGGAACATGTGGAAGTTATGATGCAGAGCGACTGAAATATTTCCATTTTGTGATATTCTAGAAATTTTGGGCATGAATGTTTTTGAAGGAGGGAATAATTTAAAATTATAGAGATTTAAAATATATATTTCCTTTTAAATAAATTCAATATTTTCTATATCTTTCAATACATGCAACCCCAAGTCTAAAAGAAACATAAAATAGTATACAGTTATAACCTAGACATTAAATTGGTGGGTATAAATTAGAATAACTAAATTATTAAAATGATATGTTTTACAAATGTATGAAATAAATTTATTAGATATCAATTGATCAGATAAAAAAACTATTAGAAAGAAAAACTTTTTTTTTGAAAAACTATATTTTTAATTTAAAAAACGGGTTCAACGTGTTTTTCATTCTTATTTTAAAATATTTTTATTCATAATATATAATTTATTTGAAAAAATTAAACTCATTTTTGAAATCATATTGTAAAAAATATCTTAGATTTTTTTATAATTTTCTGAAAAGTTAATTTTTTTGATGAATATTAAAAAATGCAGATTTTTATTGAAAATTTTCTTGTCATTTAAATCATTTAAAAAGTTTCATTATGACTAAAATTATTTTTAAAATAAAATTATTTATAGTATATAATAATTAATCCAATTTATTTATTTGAAATCAATTATATTTTCAATTTTAATATAATTGTTTTATATTTATGAAAATGTTGTATTTGGAAAACAATTATTTCATCATGTCTATAGGGTTAAATTCAAATTAAATTATGTTAAATATGTGAATTTAATTTAAAAAAATTTAGTTAATTTTTTTAATCAAAATAAATAATATTATATAATATATTCAAATTAATTTTTTTTTCAAAATGATTATAAAATATAGTACAAAACAATTACCACAGTTAAGGTAAAAACAAGTTTCCAGAGGGTTATAATGAGAATATAAGTGCTAAAATGACTAAAATATTATCAAATTATTGTTTTAGGGCCATATTGTTCCCATATATAATCTAATTTGTTTTATAATTATCCATTTTTAATCCATTTTTAATTTGAAAAACACAAGTACAATTAATTGTTTTAAAAAAAATACAAGTGTGTCTTTACCCCCAATTATAAAAGGGCAACCCATATTATCTCCATTTCAAACATATAAATCCATTTGTTACAGAAAGTAACTTCTCAAATAAATTATTTACATCCTTAACCATGATTTATATTCATTGGGTTGATTATAAATCTAATATAAGAAGATTTTTTGTATAAACCTAAAGAGGATGTCCGAAGAAGTGGTATAGTTATCAACCATGAGTTTTCATTTTATTTCATCTTTTAACTACTTAGAATATCAATAAAATATCAATAAAATATATACCAAATAATAATATGTTATTATCTTAATGTTATGACCTATACCCATATCCTCTTTTATTAAATGGGAAACTAAATCATTGATAATGTGTATAGTGGACAACGACTCCACGAATCTATTTAATTCATTTTCCATAACATCCTCTCATAGGTGAAAAAAATGATGAATTATATATATTTATATTATATTTATGACCAAATTAAACTTCTAAAACTATAATATCACATCAACCTTCATACCTTCTAATCTGTTCGAAAAAGATAACATCGCTCGTTCGTACGTATGGACTACATCCTCCACGAAGCGATGTGAAACGTTTTTCATTTTGTTTTCTCATGGATGTTAATAAGGATATATTTAAATAATATATATTATATAATCATTATTATTTAATAGTGAAATATTATTTACCTTTATTTTATTTCATTTATAAAGAAATAAGAACAATGTTCATGCGTACATATGACATACCATCTCCATGAATGATATAACACATTTCTTTACCTCTAAATTTTATTGAATATTATTAATACATATATAATGAATATATATTATATTTATATCATGGGTAAAATGATGGATATTTTGGAAACGTGATCAATGTATAAGGAATGAAACTACAAAACCAAAACATACGTGCAAAACGAATCAGTTATCGCATGAAATAGTGTTTTAAATATAGAATTATCAATAAATGGGTAATAAAAAGTAATAATAATATAATATGTGGTACTATATATATAATTTTGGTTTTTTAATATATTTATAATGAATATATATTTAGTATAAAGTATATTCAAATATTTATGAATGAAATTGGAACTGAGGTAAGGGTTTCTCATTTCACTTTTACTTCTGTGAGACATATTCCATATTCACCACTTATTTCTACTTTATGGTGTATATAATATTCCTTTTATATGTTATATCATGAATAAATTTATATTCAATTTATTTAAATTTTTATTTGACCTTATTTATTTCATGGGGTTTATGATTCAAAAGTTACCAAAGCGGTAAGAGCTCAATTCACAATCTCATAATTATTCAGGATTGTTTATGTTTAAGTATCCTTTGTGGAAATTATATTATCTCTATATATTAAAACCAATATATTTTTAATCCTATTTTTATTCATTAAATTTTCAAGTAATAGTATAAATTCCAACTCTTTGGTACTTAATGTTTTTTAGAAAATGATTTTAGAAAAAGCCAACTGTATTTCTCTTTTCAGTCAATAATGATTTTTCTTCCAAACCCATGTTTTATGAAAAAAAAATGATTTTTTTTATGTTATACTATGATGGTTTAAATTCATGTTTACCCATTAGTGTTTTATAAATTTTTTTTAAAAATTAATCTTCGTGTAATTTTCTGAACAAGGTACATTTTGACCTTTCTTACAAAAATGTGAAAGGAATCTTTCTTTTAACTTACATAGCACAATAAACTCTTTTTACATATTTAACATTGATTAATTTGAATATTAATATAAAGTATACAATATTCTTTTCAAAAAATGTTTTTCCAAATATTTTGCAAATTCATTAGTTTTAAATGTGATTTTCAAAGTGGAATGTATATTTTCTCCAAGAATGTTTTAGTAGATTTTTATTTGTATTTTTAGTCATCAACGACAAAAAACCTCATTTTTCTTCTGATACATTGCATATTTTTTTAAGGATACCATCCTTTTTATTTCTCAGGATGGTTTATGTTCAGTTTTACATGGCATTTACTATTTTTATACCATATTTATTATTTATCTAGATGGTTTGTGATATGTTTAACTGTGGAATGTGATAAATTCTGTATGATAATTTTCTAAAACCATTTTTTATGTTTATTAATTGAGAAATTATTTAGATTTAATAATCTATTTTTCCAGTATGAATGTTTATGGTCATTATGTTTTACCTATTTTTATAAGGAATTAATTGGACAATTTATGTGATGGGAGATGCCCGATATATCCTCTAAATGCATCAATAAGTCTCATGAGACAAACAAGATTGGGTATTTAGATGATGATTTACTAGTTTATGTAATCTTTCATGGTACAAGGATTTAATGTTATGTTTATTTTGTTTGACACTATGTATTCCCTCATTATGATATCACTTATTGATGACCATGTAATTATTTGATTAGTAAGAATATCCATGGATAAGTTTTAAGCTCTTGTGATTATTTATATTACACTATTTTGATTATAATTTATTCATTACATATTATTATTCATGTTTATGTAATTGATTAAATGAAATGTATTATTTGGTTATTTACCTTTTCATATTGATTATGCCATATTTTTTCATGATATATTTTGTGGTACTCATACCCTTATTGAGAATTGGAGCTCACACCTATCTTATGTTTCCTTTCCACATGATTCATTGTTGTGTATTATGATTGGTATTCAAGGAAATTCAAAAGGTAATAATGGTTTTCTCAAATAAAATTTAATATTACAAGTTGAGTTTTTAAATTTAATGTTAATTTAATTTATGAATCTATTTTACCAAGACCAATAAACAGTTAGGTCCTTTTCAATGAAATCTATTATATATATAACCAATGTAATAACGATACAACTGATTCTAGGTTACTAGGTTTGGGGTATTTATATAGAAGACATTAGAAAATAATCTGATGGATCTATTGAAACAGGATTATAGTGTTTACCCCTTGGATGAGCCGACCCTAAATTACATTTGTGTTAGGGCCTTGATAAATATATATAAAGTATAAACATTTTATTTTTCCCATACACACATTTTCTTAAAAATGATGATTTTTATTTAAAAAGAAACATCAAATTGAAGAACAATGACCATGGTTGTGTTAATATTGTGAGGTTTAACCTTCGAGTGCTATAATTTGGGTCCACATTAATGTTTATGTGTTGTAGTGGAATCTTGTAGGATGATAGAAAACAAAATTTTTCATTAGATTCTTTGGATTTATCTTGAGAACAAGATAGAAATGCATTCCTAGAATCTATGATGAAAATATCTCACATGTAATTTATAATTAATTTCAAAAGTTCAATAATTAACTTGTCGTGTAATTATTTATTCATTATTGAATGTGGTTGAACATTTTTGAAAAACCATCATTGAAATAATGTAATTAAGGGTAAATTCTCTCTAGAGGTGATCCAAACATATACCAAGATACTTTGAACATTTCTATTGGGTTCTCAAATGCTATTGAAGATGTCCCCATTCCATCCTTTATTCATTTTTATCTAACCTTAGAATCCAAATAAATACTATTAGATTCTCTTGGATCTATCATAGTCGGAGAGGGAGGAGGATCTCCATCACTCACAGGATATAGAGCATTCTTAAAAATATCTATGTGTTGAGAGATTTTTATAGAGAGGAAAATGTTTTTTACACCAAATTATTATTTAGATAAAGCTATAGTTAGGTATTTTTATACCCAGGGATATAATATTATTTTCCAAAAAGCTCCTTAATGTTATCTTAATACCTAGAACACCCCATACCTAAATAATAATTATAATACTATTATTTAGTTTAAATGGACATAATAAGAAAAATAAAAAATATTATCTCTCTCAACTAAATAAATTAATATTTATTAAAATAATATTTCCATTCTCACTGAACCATAACTCGATCAGCTCATCCTCCTAATTATTTATTGGACCAAGTATAACGATTGATTATTTTAAAAATTAAATGTCACTACAATATAAAGTGACAAATAAATACTTCTGATAAACTAATAAAACTTATTAAATATTATTCCTGATTTGTTGGAATAATATTTATTCTACTTCTTAAAATCATATAAGGTTGTACTAAGGTTCTTGTATACACCTAGAGTGTTACCCTCTAAGACCATTTCTCAGGGGAATTAACCTATACCTCCTAAAGTCTGACATTAGAATTTGGAATCACACCAAGGCGCCCATAGAGAAAGGAGTTAATGTACAAATTATATTTATCCTACTACAAATGATTTCCATGTAATATAAAAACATTTTCTCAATATCTCTCATGTAATAGGATTTATAGCTTGTCTCATTAACCTATATGCTCAAATATATTTCTTTAACATTCTAGAACTAAACAAACTGATAATCTTCCATGACTATGGACACAATCTAGCTATTTTATTCTATTAAAGGGTTTGATATATTCACTTAAAATGGTAGGGATAAATCCCCTCTCACGTAATTAATTAATGTAAATACACTAATTATAGAAACCCTAGATTAACATAAATTGATATTACATCATTTTAGATAAATATTCAGAACATTAGAAAAGTACATTCATGAGGATCATAATAGTTTAGGGTATTTAGAAACATGTAACACAATATTCTAACTTGGTGTAATATCTCCAATTTTCCCACAATGATCATCCAATTTAATAATCCTACTTAAAACCTTTCTTCAAAACCGAGGAAGAGAAAACATAGGAAAGGGTGAGCTCAGATGCTCAGTTATGGTAAATAAGTAAGATATGTAAGCATAACACGAACATAAGGGTATAATAACATGATAATAACATTGGAATATCATACCCTACACATCAAAGGTTATATAAATGAGTCATGGAATAAATATTTATAGTTCAAAAGACATCATTCATAAGAGAATCAAGAGCATAATCCATTAAATCATAATATAGGAATAAAACATGGAATTGTGGTAGACATAAAAACATATAAAATCATTTCTATTGTAGTAAAGGATCACTTCAATGGAAATCATTATTGAATGGGATTATTCCTCAAAAAATCTTATGGGTCAAGGTTTACTCCCAAGACTATCTTAGTGGAAACATCATTTACTAAACCGGGATCAGTCCCCATTTCATCCCTATATTATTGAACTAGGTTCTCTTCCCATTCTATCCTTATATTACTAAACCATGTTCACTTCCCATTCCAGCCCTATGTTACAAAACTAGGTCCACTTCTCATTTTATCCCTCTATTACTAAATCGAGTTCACTTAACATTCTAGCCCTATACTAATGAACCACATTCACTCCTTGTTCCAACCCCATATTACAAAACCAATTTTACTCTTAATTCCATACATGTCTATCTCAAGAGAGGTAAATATTTACCTAATTTATTAGAGGGAGATATTTCCCCCACTCGTCTCATAATGTATTCATACACATGTGTTACACTAGATCATAAAAAATCATCACATCATAACCCATGATATGTAATGGATATCATAGACATATAATTATATAATAACATTTTAAAAAGAAAAAGGCCTCATAATCATTTCATTATAGAATAACATCTGAAAATAAGTGGGTTTCATAATAATTTATCATGGTATAACCCATTAATGAGAAACAAGTTTCATAAACAAAATTTTACCAAAATAATAATCATTTGGAGGATCAATAAGAATTGTGTAAATGGATCGCATTACTAGTATGACATAGTTAAATTCATCATATTTCATATTTTATGTAAAATATTTTTGAAATATCTTTTAAATACACTTATTGAGTAAAATATCATTTTTACATTGAAAAATACTATTTAAAACATAAATCATTTTGAAAACGTTATTATTTTAAAATAGATTCAAAATTTTAAAAAGAAATATTTCAAAATCCTTGAAATACTTTTATTTGAAAATAATCTTAAAAATAATTTAATAATAATTTTGAAAACATTTTTTAGAAAACATGGTTTTTGAATAAAATATATTTCCAATTTAAGAGAAAAATAAGTTCATATTTTATTAAAACACATTCATAATTATCTTAAGTAACAAAGAGTTGAAAATGATACTAATACATTTAAATATCAATAAAAACCATAGGATAATAAAAATCATTATAATCCTTGACATATTAATCATAATATTTCATCATTGAAAGCGTAATCATAAAAAATCCTGATAAATGATGTTATTAAAGCAATAAAATCTTATTACATTGGTATATTTAAATCCAAATACAAGTGAAATAATAAAATTACATGAAGATAAAATATCATTAAAAGAAATTTATTCAAGATATAACATTTCAAATGTAATTATATACACCTCGTAAAATAATATTGGTGTATAACAAAACATGTATCTCAACGAAGGCAAATTAAGACAAAACTACCTTACAGATTTGGTACATTTTTAACTTTTAATCCCCACTAAATAGATAAAATAGAATTTATATGAAAATAAAAATTAATTTTATGATAATAATCATATAATAAATTCATTGGTAGTATATACACAACAGAAAATAAACTATTGGTGAATAAGGCTTAAGTATAACAGAAATAGAACCGAGACTAGAAATTCACTTCAAACTTGAGAAACATTTGAATCATAAGATCCATGAAAGAATAAAATCTATTGAAAATTTTAATATAATTAAATAAAAGAAATTAATGATATAATATTTCATAGAGAATTATATACACCACAAAAAATAACAACTGGTGAATATTGTATATATCTCACAATAACAATGTTAGATGAGAAAACCCTAACCTTAAGTCCTTAATTTATTTGTACACATTAAACCAT
This sequence comes from Viscum album, assembly GCA_963277665.1. Taxonomy (NCBI): domain Eukaryota; kingdom Viridiplantae; phylum Streptophyta; class Magnoliopsida; order Santalales; family Viscaceae; genus Viscum; species Viscum album. The sequence goes on along the minus strand of OY728159.1, from coordinate 591,422,564 downwards.
GTTATATAATAAATATATGTTTATTTTAAATTAAAAAAACCACATTCTTATATATCATACCATATGATTTTATTTTGACTTTATGTTACCCATTTATTTACAATTCCATGTTAAAGTTACGTTTCATGTAATAGCCGCTTTGATTCTTGTATATATTTTGAACTTTTATTTTTATTAATTTTTCATCGATAAAGATTTATATATCTACATAATTTAAACCATGATATAATTATAATTTATATTTAGTTTACATTTCTTTATAATAATCTATAAAAAATAGAAATAGAAAATGAGATAAACTGTTCATGGAGATCGTAGGATGTACTTACTCATGAACGTTGTTTTTATGTTCTTATCGTATTGAAATAAAGAAAGTAAATTACACAAACACATATATATATATTATAAGTATATTAGAATTATTATTTCATATATATCAAAAAAAATTATTAAACCCATTCTTAATACATTCCATGTAAAGTGTGAACGAATCACATTGCTTCGAGGAGGCGTTAGTCCACACATCCACAAACGATGTTATCATATTCTCACAAAATGGAACTCATGAAGGTATGTGTTATATAATAATCAAATGAGAGTAAATAAATAATAAATATCATATATAAAATATAAATATAGTAATTACATCATTATTACAACTTTAATAGGTGGTAATGGAAGAATGAGCAACATCGGTTCGCGAGGTAGTAGTTCGTCATACACACGATGATGATTGTGTATCCCATTTGATGGAAGAGGGTGATGGTGTTGGTATTGACATTAATATAAAAAATATTATTTAGGATAGTTATGTTATTATATAATCATGTAATAATAATAACTTAATGGCTGAAGAAAGAAATAAAACAAAAGAGCTCGTTGAAGAATGTAAACTCTTCTTCGAGTAACTCATTTTGTTTTCACCAAAGAATATCCAGGAATTGGTTTATTTCAAAATTGAATCTTATATGATTTTATTAGGATTTTTTGAAAACTTATATTTTTAGTTTTTTATGATAATAATGGCTTGAAAGTTGGGAATAACTGAGGGGGTGAGTTCCATTTTATAGTGGAGGATGAGGGGATTTCTTGTCAATACAAAAAGGAAAACACTACTGAGAGGTATACTAAACATAATGTGAATAAAATAATGGTGTTTTTTTATTAAATATGTTAAATAGTCTAAATATTGGTATAAAATGCATTTTAACATGTTTATTGGTCATTTATCCCCTTAAATTTAATGTCTTACCACTAAGTAAACTAAATTTTCTCTAAATCGCAGTAATTAATTTTAGTTCCATTCACTAACATTTTTGGTCAAAAACTATGTTTAACAAAATATAAAATATAAATTATTATGATTCTAGATATGGAATTAATTTTTATAAATTTTAATCACAGAGGTGGAAGAAATTAATTTACAATAATCCTGGAGATGTGATGAAATAATGTGTTTTAAATGGAAAATGTTCAAAAAATTGAAATGTATTTATATCAAATTTTAATGTGAAATTGATTCTAATGACCTAAGTTGTATTAATAGATGTATAATCTATCTAAATATTCTTTAATATTAGTTTAAAAATTATATCATCTATATAAATAAATTTTAATGAAATGTAGTTTTAAATTAAATTACATTATTTTTCACTATTCATTAAAAAATTAAACATCTTAGATAATTACCAAAAATTAACCCACAGTAAATTTTGTTCTAAAATTTAAAAAATTAAGTATATTTTGTGAAATTAAATTTATAAAGATTTTCAAAATATTTCTAAATCATGTCTTCCTTTAAAAGGTGATAAAAGTTCCTTTTAGAATAATATATCTTTTTATGCCTAAAACTTGATTTCTTCTTAATTTATGCCTTTAGAAATTATTGAATGAAATTTAAAAAAATTTGGTTGAATTTATAACATAAATTTTTAATTTAAAACTTTAACAAATTTTTTTCCCTAATTTAGTGTGATTAAACATGGCTATATATAGAAAACAGTTTTCTTAGAAAACAAATTTCTTTATTTTCAAAATAGTTCTTTCTTTCATTTATAGCTAATTTATAAACAAAGAATTAATTTTATATACCTATGTAAACCATATTTTTACAATTTATTTAATCATATTTTTAACATCCATTCCAATAGCTTGACATTAACTATATCAATATTAATATTATATTTTAATTCTCTAAAAATTGATCTTGCATGTAACTTAAGATATCAAAGGAAATTAGCATTGTGTGTAACAAAAGAATAACATAGTGTTGTGTGTACTGAATTCTAATAAAATATTTTTTCTAGCTTAATCTAAACATAGTGTTTTTTATAAATCAAGCATAACTTGGTGTATCATGCAATGAAAGCCATTAAGGATATTTAATTTATTAAAAAAATATTAATTCATAAAAACATGGGGAGTAAAATTATATCCCCATTAAAATGAATTTCTCCTAAAAAATTCATCTAGCTCATCAAAGTTTTAATACATGAAAGTTCCTTTCATAGATACCCACATTGTAAAAAATTAACTCTAAAACATCCTTTAAAATGAAATGTTTGATACATAATGGATACCCAAATTAACATATAACTAGGTTTCCACATAGGATAACATAGGCGGAACGTGAAAAGATTGAAATGGAAGAGATATCTAACTATCATGTTCTGATGGAGAGTGATACAGAACATAGATGAGATAAAGTTAACTATAAAAAATATATAAAATAGGATTGAAAAGGGACATTGATAACATAAAAAATGATTATAATGGGACATCATATTATTTCAATACCCTTTTCCTATATTTGAATAATTGTCATGAGAAAATATAATTACTAGATTTCATTCACTTTTGTATGCACACTGTCACGCTTTGGTTGTGTCTTGACCAATTCCCACTTTATATCTTACTTCAAAAATGACGTTTAATTTTTTATTCCTATAGCACTAACGGATCATATGATTAATAAATTGAAAGATAATTAAGTCAATATGTATTTGGATATCATCATTGAAAAATGGTTATCAGGGGTTATCCATTATATATAAATGCTCATATTGCGAGATAATACTTTAATCACTAAAACCACATCTGATGCTTAACTTAAACCATTCCATAAATGGATAAAATTATAACAATTTAGAAGGATAGAAATCCAAAACATTAGAAATAAGGTTACTAAATTTCTCCAAATTATCTTAACATTGATCCCCCATATATATTATAATGTATATATTGGTTTTCACATAATAAACATGTAAATATCATTATTATGTTTTCTCTTAAAACAAGATAATAACATGAATTACCATAAAACTATTTTCAAAAAATCATGATTTAATATTCCAACAATTATTTCATATATTCCTTAAATCCAAAAAAAATGTTATAAACATAATACAAGATAAAATAGGCTACCATTTCAACAAATCAAAAATCAGTTACATGGTAATTAGTACTATCCAATTTTAATTATCCATATTAATCATATCTTCATCCAAGATAAAAACAATCCTCTAAACATCTGAAACACATTAAGGGTTACCATCCCTTAATCTAAAAAACACATTTCCATTAAATAACTTTTATAGGTCATCAACACCATTCAACATATCCTATTAAATCCTTAATAAAAAACTAAAATAGAAAATACCTATATATTTCATGATTCGTATAACATAATCTTTGAATTCCAAAACAAATATAATTCAATCATATAACCTTATTCTTAAACCATCATCATATTATTCATTAATACCCCTTTCCATGAATATAAATATTAAAAAGGTATTAAGGTTACGAAACCTAAACATATGCATGCTCATTAAGTTTAATGTAAACAATACTGTTATAACATCTCAAAACTTTCACATTTCATTCATGGTATCTATATCTTCAACAGTATAACCAATAATCAGACCACCTTCCTAATTCCCTTCCTAATATTTCCACTTAGTGCATAAATTTTCATAATACACAAACATTCTATATCTGAAACATTCATTGTTAACCCAATCCTTTAAAGTTTTTAGTATTTAATAAGACTATAAATCATAGTTTAGGAAACACTTATCATAGAAGAAAACCACATAATCATGAAAACTTACTTATAAGATATCTAAATCACGACACCTACTTTTTTAATCTATAACACCATAGGATTATCCTTATATAAATACAAATATATATCCTTATAAATATCCTTAGATACCTCATTAAAGTTTCATCATCCTAGTTTCTAAAGTTTGACTAAACCATTCCATTGATACCAACTATAGAGACCCAGGATTAATATACATTGACATTACGTCATTTTAGATGAATATTCATCACATTAAAAATTCAATTCTTGAGAAATATAATGGTTTTGTGTATTTTTAAACTTTGAACAAAATATTTTAACTTGTTGAAATATCATCAATGTTTTCCACAAATATCTTCCCATTTACTACACCAAATTAATAAAAAATCATTTCCTATGGAATTGAATTATAAGAAACGGTGAGCTCAGATATAAGGTAAGAATAAAAAACTATGTTTTCTTTAATAGGAAATATAAATTATAACTTTAACAAATATTTAATCTATATTTTTTAATTAAAATCACATATGTTTTGGAAATTAATTTAAAATAATTTTACAGATGGGACCAGACAATGAGTTTTTAAAGTGAAAATGTTCAAATGTTTGAAATGTTTTTATATCAATTTTCCTTTTAAAATTGATTAAAATAACCTAAATTTTATTAATAGATTTATAATTTATCTAAATATACATTAAAACAAATTTTAAATATAATTTTATTATATAATTATATTATAGAAAAAATGATTTTTCAATTAAAATTCAGTTTTTTTTTCTATTCATCAAAAAATGAAACTTCACAGAAAAATAAAAAACAATAAACCAAAGTAAATATTTATATAACAGTTTCAAAAATGAAGTTAATTTATTTTATAATAAAAATTATAAAAGTGAAATTTTTTTAAAACATGTTCCACTAAAAGCTGGTAAAACTACATTTTAGAATAATATTCATTTTTATGCCTAAAATGAGAATTATTCATATTTTATGTCTATCAAACCTATTAGGTGAATGTCGAAATCATTAGATGAATTTATAATATATAAATTTTATTAAAAATATTCATAAAAATAGTGTTGATAAATTTATGTTGATAAAATTGGTTTGTACATTGAAAAAAAGGTTTCTTAGAAAATGAATATATTTATTTTCAAATAGTTATTACTTTCATATATAGATAATTGATAAAAAAGAGATTAATTTTATATAAATTTGTAAAAAATATTTTCATAATTTAGTTAACATTATATTTAAAATCCATTACAATGGTTTGGTAATAACTATAATAACATTTTAATATTAATATTAATAGTATATTGTAGTTCGCTAAAACATTGTCTTGCGTGTAATGAAATCTATCAAAGGAACCCAAAACTATGTATAGAACAAGGAAAAAATAGTGTTTCTTATATGACATGATAATATAAGTGTTGTTTGTAGTTCAATATTAACATCTTGTTGCATATAAATCTATCATAACATGGTGTAGCATGCAATGCATGCCATCAAAAAAATTAATTTATTTGAAAAAAATTATTCACAAAAACCCAGGGTGTTACGCTAATAATCCACCGAATGTATACAAATTCACCTTGAAAAATAATTATCATGGTTTATGAAATACATATAAACACATGATTCATGAAACAAATTAATAATAATCTTCGATTCAAATTATCATTGCATAGGTTCACAAATAGAAATAACCAATGACACATGAAATATGTTGAATTATTATTAGTGTGTCTATTCTAATAACATAACTTCTCGGACACCACCAAGGGAAACACCATGAGATGGTGTCTCAATTTATTATAAGACTCCTGCCACTGATAACTTGAATCATCTATTTCACATCAGATAATATCATCTTTCCATAGAACATGTGTTTACAGAAAACTATAACATAATTTAATTTATCTCATCATAGTGTGGAACGACTATGTTATTTCAACACGAAAAATATCCTTAGGACATTATAACATAAATTATCATAAAAAATAACAATTAGGATATGAGAAGAAATTATATTATATTTTTTTAAAATACTATAAATATACAATATAATACAGTGTCCAAGGGAAGTAGGTTTTAGGGAACCATCAACACCTACAAACTCTCACTTCCACTAAAGATAACAACAAATAATTCTAATACCATTAGATATCATATGATATTCACGATTATATTAAGATAATTATTTATTCAAAGGGTCTACCACGTTCTCCTCTACAGATACTCTGCTCACCATGACTTCACCTCATTGACAAACCTCAAGAGATGCAACTTGTAGAGTATGTGATTTGTACTTTGGTGAGATTGTGTCTACTTTATGAGAGCAACCACTACAATATTTTCAATTTATGATAGGTCATATGATGTTAGGAACAACAAAATTTTCTTGGATGAATTTTTGAATCCAAACAGGTTTGTTAACTACATCCGAAGTAACAATTTACTCAGAGTCTGCTGTATAATCGACCAAAACTAACAATTTTGAGCTCTCCCAGCTCAAACTCCTCCATTGTGTACTAATAAAACCATGTTTTCAATATAATTTCATCCTGATCTGTATGGAAATTAGAATCTGTGTACCCCCTAATGAATAGATCTTCATCTCCTTCATATACTTTGATCATATTCTTAGTATGCCTCTAATACTTATGGATAATATTATCGATACCCAAATACAGATCTCTTAGGTCTTCATGAAATTTTGTTTCCATGAATACAGAATAAAAAACAGAAATGCTTATACATAACATGACATACATAATAAATATTATCAAATATTCATAAGGGCTCATACTCACCCCCCTCTCATGTTGTGTCTGAGAGAAAATTTTCTCGATGATATAAATTCCATATGACACTAGAACAAATCCCCAAATGGATTAAATTTTAAAAAATACATTTAGATGTATTTATAAATGAGGATAAATAATTTATTAATTTTTTTAGAAAGACTATGAAATTAGGTGATGGAAAATCATGTGTATTTTTCTCACATTTAAAAACATAGGTATGTGGATGAATCCCCATCCCATCTTCACCCCGTTACCCCATCTAAAAAACCCCCTCATCTAACACCACCCCACTTACCCATATGACATCACCCCTTCCCTGACACACCCCAATACCTCATATGACACTGTCCCTCCCTTATATGACCTTTCTCCTCGGACACACATACCTGCTCCCCAACCCACCTCTCATTTCTCCCCTCCCTCCTAACATACACCACCTCTAGCTCTCAAATCCCGCCTCCCACCTTTTGGATCTTGAATCCTGCCCTCCCCCTTTTACCTCACACCACCTACTGACTGACCCCTAGCCTCCAATTCCTACCTCCCCACCTCCCATTGAGAGACCTGAGAAGTTCAAATCCCATCTCCCACATCACATACCCTTACTTCAGCTTCCAAATCCTACAAGAACCCTCCCATTTATAGACCCCCACCCTGACTCCGACCTCTCTCTTTATCCCTCTAGAACAAACACCCACTCCCACTTTATCCATCCTATACCCTATGACACACACACCCACTACATCTCATGCATATACCCTCTAACACATGCACCTTCTCTGATACCCCCACGGCCTGACTCCTGTAATCTCATGAAAACCCATGCCCCAACACATGACCCCTCCCCCCCACTTAAAAAAATATTATCTATCATAATGGTTCAAACCCACGATGAAGTGTTTAATCAACAATACCCGAACCACTAGTTCAGGGTTGACTTTTTTTTTCAAATCATATTTTCTTATATTTAATTATAAGTAAATATACATGTAGATTTATATATATTGGTTTAAATATAGATATACATATATTTAAATATTAATTAATATATTAATATATATATATATATATAAATATATTAATATATAAATGAATATATATGAATATTAAGTATATTTATATAAATATATAAATTAATATATATAAATATATAAGTATATTTATATTAATATATATATATATATATGTAACCACGTATGTATTCATGAATTAATATAAATATATATATATATATATAATTGAAATTGTATTGTTAAAAAATAAAATAATCATAAGATTATATATATATATATTAATATATATATCTATATATATATATATATAATTTTTATTATATGTTAATGTATTTGTGTGCATGTGTATATAAATAATTAAATAATTTATATATTTATATATGTCTATATATAGAATTTAAAATATATATAAAATTTATATTAAATTAATACACACACATGCTCACACATATATAAAGTAATATATATATATGTGTGTGTGTGTTTGTGTGTGTAAATTTTTTATGAATAACATTTAGTTTTAATGTTATATTAAACTATTAATTATATACATATGTAATAACTTTAGTTTAAAATTTAATCTTATCACATTTAAAACAGAGTTAAAATAAAAGTTAGTCACATTTTATTAAAACATATGGCTAATTAATATTTAGTCACATTTTAGAACAAGAATAATTTAACCATGTTTTAAAATGTGTTTAAATTAAAATTTTATGATGTTTTAAAATATGACTTATTTGTCCGTGTTTTTATGGAAATGTAGTTAAATCCAATTTAGCAATGTTTCAAAAAATGCATATGACTCTCTGTTTTTTATAGTGATTGTTTCATATTGAATATTTTAAATATATTTTTCAATATATATACCAAGACATAGCACATGAAACCTATTAGATATATATTAAATAATCTTCATACTGAGTATTTAGGCTTCTTCACCTATGTCCTTTATGTAGAAACAAATGTTCAAATAATATTTAACTGACAATATGGTTTGATGGAGATATTCCATAAAGCCTTATATATATATATATCAATAAAATTATTATTTGCATGGATATAAGGGTATATTATTTAATGAAATATTTGATTGTGAAAAAATGATAAATTTTTATCATTTTATCTTTCCCACATAATCTATCATTAAATGAAACCATTTTATATTTGTATGAAACATATAGGGTGTAGATGTATACGATACATTAACCATGAATTGCATTTGTTTACACATTCTAAATTCTTACAATTTTAAGAAGATTACTTGAAGGATTTATAAATTCCACTTACATATGATTTCTCTATGGGTATGTTTATTCTTATTCTTAGTCACAACTCATAGAACCTGAAGCTCTCTTTATTCTCCATCCTTTGCACTGTGAGGTGATAACACACCATAGAGGAATACGTAATCCCACATGAACATAAAGTGATTCATATCAGGCCATAGATAGTGATAGAGGTGGGATTCCCTTATTTTCCACTTATGTGATCTTTATCAAACCATGAGTTAGTGTTAAATATTCATAATAATCCATATGGTGTACGATACACCATTTACAGTGTTCTTTATTTCAGTATTTTATTGAGTTTTTTAATATTATTATCCATATAAGATCCTCATATAAAGGTTTTAATCACTTATAATACATATGATTAATCTTAATAGACTCTAATAAAACCCTTGAGAAGTATAAGAGTGATAAATGCTTATGTTTTATGAAATCATGTTTAAAAATGATGATGAAATCCAAAAACAAAGAAGATTCATTGTTTTCTTGAAATATGATTTCTTGTAAAGGGTTTACCATTATGTATATGGGATTCATAAATGTAACCAATGCCTAACCCTTATACAACTGATATGTGTAAGGATGACTAGAAATTACCCTTAAGGGAGAAAGGATCCCCAAGTATTACCCTTATATAAATGGTTTCATAAAGTTTTCCATTATGTTTCATATATGCGAGAACTTATATAAAGGTGTTATGTATGGGTCAAAGAAACTTTACTATAGAGAAAAATTATTTTCATACATGTATATTACATCATTTTAGATGAATATTCAATACATTAAACAAACACACACATGATGACTATAATAGTTTAGTCCGTTCAGAAACATGGGACACATTCTTCTTAATTTAAAAAAGATATTCAATGTCTCTATTAAACATATTTCCCTTTAGTAATCCAAATTAAAAATATTTATTTATTACCCAACGAATGGAAACATAAAAAGGGTGGGCTCATTTTCTCAGTAACGGTAAATAAGGAAGATAAATAATCATAACACGATCATAATTGTATGAGAACATCAACATAACATTTGAAAACCATACCCTATATATAAAAGATCCTAATCTTGGGTCATGGAATAAATATTGGTAGTTCATAAAACCTGAATCATAAGGGAATCAATAAAAATGAGTCATGAGAGAATACCATTTCTATTAGACATGGAATTATTGAAAATAAATATGTTTATAAAATCTTATGTCAAGGATATCCACCATGATGGTCATAACATGTTAGGCTTGGGCTAACCAACCATGTACCTTCCTTGGGATTAGGATGACCACTCATATACCTTCTTGAAGGCTTGGGATAACTACCCTTGTAACCTCCTTTTTGATATTGGGATAACCACCCATCTACCCTATGATCTTGTAAAACATTTATCATTACCCAGTGCATTGGAGGGTGATATAGGTCCCACCTTTAAAATAATAAAAAGCATACATATTTGTTCTATATGATCATAAAACATTCAGAATATCATAACCCATGAAATGAAATTGGTTTCTTAAACATTTCATCATATCTGGTAGAAAATAAATATTTTTCATAATAATTTCATCATATATTATCCTATAGAAAGTAAATTGGTTTCATAATCCATTCATCATTTCATTATATCATAACCCATGAAATCAAATGAGATTCATAAAAATATTTTCATTATAATCTAAACCATTAAAATGAAGGATATGAATGGTTTCCTAGAATCATATCCATATTAATGTATAAGTAACCTCAAAGGATTTCATATTACATGGAAAATAATATTTAATGATCTATGGGAATGTGTCTTCCGGAAAATATAATTTCCACTTGAAAAAAACATTTTAAAACATAAAACAATATCAAAATCATTTTATTTTGAAAACAAGATTTAAATATCACTTTAAAAAACATATTGAAAAAAATATTATTTCCACATAAAACATTTTTAAAATACTTTTATTTTAAAAATATCCTTGAAAATTGTAATTTAATCATGAAATAAATGTGCGGTTACAACAATAAGAAATAATTTTTATTCCATGAACGTTAAAATATTGATTATTTTCACATTTTTGGTAAAATCCTTATTGGAATTTATTAGAAATTGATAGAAATATTCACTTCAAAAAGAAATACCAAAAGTAAAACATGGGTGAAAATTTATTAAATAAACCATTTTAATAATTTTAAAAATATTTTTTAAATTATTTTTAGGAACCATAGTTTTTAAAGAAAAATGGTTTTTGACCGAAGGGATAAATAAAGAAGGTTTTTATTAAAAAAAATTCTCAATTATTTTAAGAACCATAGAGTGGAAAAATAGTATCATTAAATGATAATATAATTAATAACAATATTAGAATAATGTTGTTGATAATTCTTATGAGTTAGATCGTAATATTTCATCATTGGAGACTTAATCATAAACAATCACAATACATAATGGGATTGTAACATAAATCCATTACTACATTTTTAAAATTTAAAAAATAATACCCATAAAATATTTATACAAAGATGAATATATAATCAACATAATTTTCAGGATTGTAATCATAAAATACATTCATGGTCAGTATATACACAACATAAAATAAAAAGGTGGTGAATATTGAATGTGTCTCACAGAAGTAAAATAAAGTGAGACAGAAATCCCTTACCGCTTTTGTAAAATTTTAAATAATATTACCTAATAAATAATAAAATCAAATTAATATTTAAATATAATTACAATATGTAGATTAATTATATAAAATTTAAAATGGTTATAAGATACACCACACAAAAGAAACTAGTGGTGAATTTTTAAATGTCATGCAAATATAAAAGAGAGACAAGAAATCACTTACTATAAGTCTTGAATTCCATCATATTCATTCAAAACTCATATATAATAAATATAAGTTTGTAATAAATATATTAAAAAACCATACTTAAATATATCAAACATTATTTTATTTACATATAACCTCTTATTATCCTTTTATTAACAATTCCATGTTAATGTCTCGTTTTGGGTAATAAATTTTTTGTCTTTCATATAGGTTTTGATTTGTTATATTTTGTACTATTTCTATTATCATGGTTCCATAATATAAAAAACAATAATAATTAATTAATTATAATATTTAAAAAACAATTATAATTTTACCCAATTCATGAAATATGATTTTGAGAAATGAAGTACTTTATGATCATTGAGATGACATGTTGTACATACGCATGAGTTACAATTCGATTTTTCAAAGATCATTATAGAAATGTGGTATGAAATATTTTATATATAAATAATAATAATAATATCATTAATAAAACATTATTTTTTAAAATATACTTATACATATCATCTATGTGTTGTGGTCATTAAAATTGAGAGTCAAATAGCTTTGTGGAGGCAGTAGTCCACACATACATAAACGATGTTATCATCTTTCAGTGGGTGAAATTTTATGAAAGAAAATGTTATATTATATTTTAAAAATGGTAAAAATGTAATTAATATAATAATTATGTCATTTATATCACAAATATAAATTAACATTATCCTTATTATCTTCCATGTACATAATTATTAAAAATGAATCAAATCACTTCACGAGGTGGTAGTGTAACATCCCAGGTAAATAATAAATAAAAAATTTTCATATTTATTAATATTTATGAATTAAATATTAATTTTACTTTAAAGGGGTTTCTATGTTCAATAGCGTACCCGATATGCACCAAAGAGTTTCTTTGAAATCTTACGTTGCACACTAGTAATAAAATAATATTATTTTAAATGGTAGTTAACACATAGCTGTTGTATTGGAGGGAATGGATATAAATAACTAAAATATGATTATATATGTTTTTTTAAATGTTTTTACTTTTATCTAATAAAAGATAAAGTCTTAAAATACGGAAAGAATTCAATTTTAGGCGTATATGCCCTAGTTTTCACTAAAGATTCATTTATCGCCTTTTGATGGAGAACCGTCATTAAATATAGTTTTGGTCACTCTTATACATTCTATGGGACCAAATAAAACTCTCCTTTAGAATCGGGACATCAAAATTTACTTTGTGTAGATTTTTGGTATTTTTCCGATAAAGTTCATTTTTTTAATGAATAGTGAAAACTGTTGTATTTTAATTCAAAACCTCCTTTTAATGTAATTTAATTATATGATTAGATTTTCTTTTGATTTGGTTTTAAAGTGAAATTATAATATATTTTTACCCTTAAATCCAATAGTGGTTGTTGGAATTAATTTCACTTTGAAATCAGACTTAAACTAGTGTCAATCTTTTGATACTTATTGTTTTATAAAAACATGCTATTTGCTCTGACAGCGGGAATTAATTATTAAATTAATTAATGAAACTTATATGTTTTGAATTTTGTAAAATGGACTTCATTTTTGAATTCTAAATATCAAATATATCTTAGGGTGATGTTTTGGTATTTTTCTGAAAAACATCAATTTTTGATGAATAGTGAAACCACTAAGTGGTACTTAAAAAAACCGATTTTTCATTTAAATGAAATTTTACCACCTCTATGTTTTGAATTTCAAAAATCCGACATACATGGTTGTCATTAAGAAGTAAAATGTGGTTCAATGGGATTAAAATAATTTTAGGTGAATAGTAACTTATTAAGTTTTTAATCGCGATTAGAGATAATTAGTGCAATTTAAGGCAAAAATGATATTATAAAAAAATGAAAATACCTAGACACATGACCTACCCTAATTGGATGTGTCATGTCCGACCACGACAAGCCATGGGTCAACTTTGGGACCCCATGGAGCCACTTAGGTAGGAAAATTACATTAATATCTTTTTATTTAATTGTAAAATTAAAATGACACAGACATGAGTTGTTTTACTAAAACAATTTTTACATGGGGTTATACAAATAAGATTTTTGACTATAAATATTAATTGTAACGGTAACAATATTTCTTACATCATAGGTTTTTTTATATAATTTTTAGACATTAAATAAATTAAATTATTTATGACACCATGATGATGCATCGATTACCTCATTATTTAACGATTTAAATAAAATGAAAAGATAATGTAAAATCTATGACCTACACATGTTAAAAACCTATTGGATGGGTGGATTTCGAACCCTTATCACCTTATCATCGAAACACATCAATGTGGGACCATTAAAATCCGAAAGTCAATATAAAATAAAGTAACATTTCCCTATTTTCCAAGAGTGCCCCTCCTCTCCTCTTATAAAAGGCCCCCCACCTCTACCACCTTACCCACACTTCCAAAGCCTTTGGCTCATCCAAACGCTACCCATTTTGTCTCTCCACATCCCTCTATTACTCCTTGAAGCCTAAAATTGGGCAGAAGTCTTCCCAATGAAGACGTTGAGCTCAAATCTAAGAGAGTTACCCGATTTTAAGGTGATGTTTTCACTTGTGTTCTTTTGTTTTATTTTGCTTCTCCAACCCCCTAAACTCTTTTTATTAATTTCTTTTGTAACAACAACAGTATCTTAAATATACTAGGATGTTTTTATAATATGATTTCGATCTACACTTACACAGATATACATCTAATGGTTAAAGAACATACTGTTTCTGTGATTGGCGAATTTTTTCCTGACGAAACGATGATTGTTCAATCTTCTATTAAACACATTTAATGGTGGACATTAAGATGTCACTATATTTATATATGATATATATTATGTTTATGTTTTCCTTATTCTTCATTATTTTTCATTTGTGGTTTACCTTTATGGTTTCCATTGTGGTTAAACACGATAATTTCATTTTAGGAAGTGCGGACTACCGCCCGCTCAAAGTGATGTGATTCGTTAATGCCATATGTGGGATATATAAAGGATGGATTTAAAGTTATTATATATGATGTTATACTGGAATTATAATATACCTCTATATCATTATTATTTCTTTCCATTAATGTATGAGATAGAAATGAAAGTAGCGTTCATGCGTACGTACGGCTTACCGTCTCCATGAACGGTGCATTTCATTTCTTATCCCCAAATGTAATGTACTATTATAAGTACATATATATAATGGATATATATGATGTATGTTATATCTAAATGATTAATATAATTCTGTAATTAAAATATACATACCTCTCATTTAGTTTTAATTCCATTAATATGACATAGAAATGAAAGTAGCGTTCATGCGTACGTACGGCTTACCATCTCCATGAACGGTGCATTTCATTTCTTACCTCTAAATGATTATGTGATATTATAAATACATGTATATGCTAGATATATATGATATATATGATATCCAAATCAGGAATGTCATTCTGGATATAAAGAACCTTTGACCACGAACAACATCTAATTG
Organism: Viscum album; assembly: GCA_963277665.1. NCBI lineage: Eukaryota > Viridiplantae > Streptophyta > Magnoliopsida > Santalales > Viscaceae > Viscum > Viscum album. The sequence goes on along the minus strand of OY728159.1, from coordinate 591,407,016 downwards.
TAAGAAGTCCACTTTCGACTTGAGAACCAAATATCGACAATACAAAAATTATTAACATAAATGATTACATAATGTTTATAACATGTAAATAAGTGATATAAAAGGAATAATGAACTTGAAAAAGTTTCTTAAGCAAATAGAAATTATCTCAAGTTTATTATTCCAGACGTTAAAGAACGATCGAGTCAAGTCGAACCCGAGGTAAGGGACTTCGTCTCAATCTCCTTTCATTGAGGCATATTTTTGTTTTATACACCACTTTCTTTAATACAGTGTATAAAACCCTTTGAATTTTACTTTTATTCAAAAGTAATCTTTTTATACGAAGCATTTTACTAAAAGAAAAAAGGGAATGTTTTTTTCGTACGTATGCGGCGACAACGACTTCTCCTCCGCCGCGAGTATTATTTGGTCTTTGGCTTCCTGAACAAGCCGTAATGTTTTTTTAAAATGAAATAAATACTATATGCTCTTTTATGTATTTTGGTATTGAAAATGGTTTTTATAATGGATTTTTTATGTTAATATATTTAAGTGATATATTTTGATCAAAGTGTGGAAATGTTTTCTTTCCATTATATTTTTTTTATGTCTTGTGATTTTTAATGGTACATGGCCATTTGACGGGTGGTTACATTATAACCTCCAATGCATTGGGTATGGAAGTTGGCCGTATGGCTATTCCATTAAGTATGTATGGAAGTTGGACGAATGGCTATTCCATTAAGTGATATGTGTGGAAGTCGACCGTATGGTTATTCCACTTAAGTATGTTTATGTCCCAAGTTACCTTTATATGTTATGTGTTCTTTATATGGGTTTTATCGTAATATTTATGTTACAGAAGGGTAAGTAATGATATTTTATTCAGTGAGGAGTTTTTACTACTTCATAAAGGCAAAAAGTATTACTTTGATAAAGTATACATGGTTTACTTGTTTTTTGATAAACTAATACTTTTCATTCTTTGTGTATCCCTTACTGAGATTTTTATGCTCACCCCAAGTTTTTTGAAATGTTTTTCATAGGACTTAATGTGGAATAGGGTCAAGGATGGGATCAAGGGAAATTCATGCTATATAAACCACGGAACTAGACATGTTTCTTTTTAAGAGTTTTTTTATTCTATGGAAACTTAGTAGAAGTGTCTACTTTGTAATCTTCTTAGATGTAATAGTTATGTTCTAATTCTATAAAACTCTAAACCTGAAAAGATCCACAATGTGAATTATTCATTTAATTCAATATTAAGTAAGGTTTAAGGCCGGGGCCTTATAGTTGGTATCATTGGTCGGTTTAGACAACTTTAAGAGTTAGAAAATTGTTAAATTATAAGTTAATTTATGGTATGATTGAAATGATATAGCATTTAAAGATTACCATGTTGCTTCCCTAAGATATTTCTGTGTTCAAAATGGTTTTCCGCAAAGGAAAAAAAGAAGCTATGTTGGGACGACATCAGGAGGAAGACAACCTCCCAAATCTGCAACCTGAGATGGTCAGAATCCGAACTGAGCAGTTTGTTGTAGTGATGGCATAGTTGAATCAGGCTATAAATGGTGGTGGTATCCATGCATGAGATCAGCCATATCAACCACAGAGGAACATGTTAGTGGTGGAACATTTCATGAGGAAACATCCCCCATCATTCAGAGGATCATCTGACCCCGTGCAATCTGAAGGGTGGATTAATGCACTGGAGAATATTTTTGATTTCATGGGGTGTTCATAAAATCAAAAGGTTAGTCTTGTTGTTTACCGTTTTGAAGGTGAAGTTGATCAATGGTGGTCGATGGTGAAAAATATCAAGGATAGTGATGAGATTAATGATCTTCACTCGGACGAATTCAAAGGTATGTTTCTTGAGAAATATTTTCCTAAGGTGGTTCGTCTTAGGATGGAAAAACAGTTCCTATAATTGAGGCAGGAGGATGACTTAGTGGCTACTTATGAAGCAAAGTTCACTCGATTGGAAAGGTATGCTCCAAACTTCATACGAGATCTTGAGAGTAAAATATGTCGTTTTTTACTCAGGGTTAAAGCCAAAGTATCGAAGGGATTTAGCTTCTTGTGAGTTCAAAAGTTATGAAAAACTTGTGCGATGTGAGGAGAAGGTGGAAATGGAGCTTTCCGATGATCAGGTGTTCTATAAAAAACAACAGAATAAGAGGCCGAGTTGGTAGGCAGAGGAGAAGAATTAATCAAAGAAGCAAGGAGGTAAGAAAACCAAATATCCATCCTATGAGAAGTGTGGTAAAATGCATCATGGAGAATGTTTATCCAAGTCTGGTATGTGCTTTCGGTGTGGTAAGTCTGGTCATATTACTCGTAACTATAAGGAAGATGATCAAGTAGGCAATGAAAAGCCAGCGGTAAGATGTTTTAAGTTTAATGAAATGGGTCATTATGCAAATGAGTGTCTAATGAAGAACTCAACTGGGGGAAAGCAACCAGAATACAAGCAGAAAGGGGTGGTGAAATCCTTTGCAACAACTTCATCAGATGTTGGGCCATCAAATGAAGCAGTATCAGGTACACTGTTTGTTTGTTCAGATTATGCCAATGTGTTGTTTGATTCAGGGTCTACACACTTATTCATTTCTGAGAAGTTTTCTAGTAAATTGTAAATTCCATCTCAAGATATGAATCCAGAACTTATGTTAAAAACACCCGGAGGGAACGTTGAGACAAAAAGGAATTATAAGAACCTTCATATCCTTATGTGTGGAAAGAATCTACCAGCAAACCTTATTGTTTTGCCTGTAGTAGAGTTTGATGTTATTTTGGGCATGGATTGGCTTTCTGTTTATCATGCTAAGATTGACTGCAGAGCTAAAATGGTTTCTTTTTAGAAAGATTTTCAGTTTGTGTACAAGAATGAACCCTTTATTTTGATAACATATCAGGAAGTTGAGAAACTAGTAAAAGATGTAAATAAATTCTACCTTGCACATATTATTTAAAATAAAGGAACTATTCAGATTAATGATGTGCCAGTCATAAAGGAGTATCTTGATGTTTTTCCTGATTAGTTTCCTGGTATTATTCATGATCGGGAAGTTGAATTTACAGTTAACTTAGATCCTAATTCTAAGCCAATTCCAAAACCCCCTTATTTAATGGCTCCAGTTGAACTTTTATAGTTAAAGAAACAATTGCAGGAGTTATTAGATAGAGGTTTCATTCGACCTAGCACATCACCATGGGGTGCTCCTTTCTTGTTTGTTAAAAAGAAATATGGCTCAATGAGACTTTGCATTGATTATAGAGCCTTGAATAATATTACTGTTAAGAACAAGTATCCTTTGCCTCATATCGATGATTTGTTTGATCAACTCCAGATAGCTCAGTATTTTTCGAAGATTGACTTGAGGTCGGGGTACCATCAGTTGAAAGTAAATGAAGCAGACGTTCTGAAGACTGCGTTCCATACTAGATATGGCCATTCTGAATTTGTAGGTATGCCTCTTAGGTTAACCAATGCACCTGCTGTATTCATGGACCTTATGAATAGAATTTTCCACGAGTTCTTGGATATGTTTGTGGTTGTTTTCATCGATGATATTTTGGTGTTTTATAAATGTAAAGAGAAGCATGAAAGTCATTTAAGGCTTATCTTGCAAACCTTAAATGAAAATAAACTATATGGAAAATTCAGTAAGTGTGAGTTTTGGTTACAACAAATTTTTTTCCTGGGTCACATTGTTTCAAAAGATGGCATAACTGTTGATCCTGCTAAAACAAAAGTTGTTGAAGAATGGCCAAGACCCACAAATGTAACCGAGATCCGTAGTTTTCTTAGTTTGGTAGGTTACTACCGAAGGTTTGTTGAAAATTTTTCATGGTTATCTAGTCCAATGACTAAGCTAACTCGTAAGGGTGTTAAGTTCATCTGGACAAAAGAATGTGATGATTGTTTTCAGGAGTTGAAAAGATGATTGGTGAATGCTCCTATTTTGGCACTTCCTTCCAGGAATGGTGAGTTTGTTATATACATTTATGCTTCGTTGAAGGGACTTGGTTGTGTCCTTATGCAGAATGATCAGGTAGTTTCTTATACTTCACATCAGTTGAAAACTCATGAGGTAAATTACCCTACACATGATTTGAAATTAGCTGATGTTGTTTTTTCTTTAAAAATTTGGAGGCATAATTTTAATGGAGTGAAGTGTGAAATATATACTGATCACAAAAGTTTAATGTATATATTCACTCAGAAAGAACTGAACATGAGACAGAGGAGATGGCTGGAATTAATCAAGGTTTATGATTTTACAATTCATTACCATCCGGGAAAAGCAAATAATGTGGCCGATGCTTTGAGTCGAAAAAGTAATGCTTCATTAACCATGCTACGTTTGGAACGAGATCCATTGGTTTTTGATTTGATGAACTTTGGCATGGAATTTACTTGTGTAGTAAGTCCTTCTGTTTTGTTTCAGGTATCAGTGACATCTTCCCTATCAGACAGAATTAAGGAAGCATAGAGGGAAGACAGTGAGTTACAGAAAAAGGTAGAGCTGGTTCAGAAGGGTATGTTGCCCGAATTCAACATTGATAATGATTCTGTTTTGAGGTTTGGGAAGAGATTATGTGTCCCTGGTGATTCACAGTTGAAGAATGAGTTGTTACGTGAGGCTTATAGTTCCCCATTTTTAGTTCTTCCTGGCAGTACTAAGATGTACATGGATCTGTGGGAGTATTACTGGTGGGATGGAATAAAAAGAGATATTGCTGATTTTACTGTGAAGTGTTTGACTTGTCAGCAGGTTAAAGCAGAGCGAAAGTTACCGAAAGGGATGCTTCAGCCTTTACCAGTGCCAGAGTGGAAAAGGGAAAATATATCCATGGACTTTGTTGTGGGATTACTGCGGACATATCGAGGTAATAATACAATCTGGGTTATTGTTGATCGATTGACTAAATCCGCTCATTTCCTGGCCATATGAGATAATTTTTACCTAGATCAACTTTCCCGTTTGTATGTTAAATAGATAGCTGGGTTACATGGATTTCCTCTCTCCATTGAATCTGACCGTGATCCCAGGTTTACTTCTAACTTTTGGAAAGGTCTTCAGAAGTCGTTGGGTACTGAATTAAATTTTAGTACAACTTTTCATCCGCAATCAGATGGGAAGTCAGAACGAACAATTTAGACCTCGGAGGATATGCTACGAGCTTGTTCGATGGATTATCAGGGAAGTTGGGACCAACATCTTTCTTTGGTTGAGTTTTCTTACAATAACAGTTTTCATTCAAGTATACAGATGGAACCTTTTGAGGCATTATATGGGAAGCGGTGTCGAACTCCAGCTTTTTGGGATGAAGTGGGTGAAAGGAAGCTGATGGGACCAGAATTGGTAGAAGAGATGGCAGAAAAAGTTCAGTTGATTTAGAAACACATGAGAACAGCTCAGAGCAGACAGAAACGTTATGCGGATAACCAGAGGAAGGATCTATCTTTCGAGGTAGGTGATCATGTTTTTCTCAAGGTTTCTCCATGAAAAAGTGTGCTGAGATTTGGTAAGAAAGGAAAGCTCAGTCCAAGGTTCATTGGACCATATGAAATTCTGGAGAAAGTTGGATAAGTTTCTTACCAAGTGGATTTACCTCGAGTTTATCTCAGGTATACAATGTTTTTCATGTTTCGAAGTTGAGGAAGTATATGGCAGATCCATCTCATGTTTTGAGTCAATAGGTAGTTCAGCTGGAAGAGAACCTATCTTATGAAAAACCACCAGTCCAGATTATTGACCGAAGAGAGTAAGTGTTGCGAAATAAGGTAATTCACTAGGTAAAGGTTTTGTGGAAAAACCATATGGTTGAAGAGGCAACGTGGGAATATGAAAATGTTGTGAGGGATAAATACCCCCACTAATTTTGATAAGTGAATAAAATTGCGAGGACGCAATTCCCAAAAGGGGGGAAGGATGTAAAATCCCAGGTAAATAATGAATAAAACATTTTCATATTTATTAATATTTATGAATTAAATATTAATTTTACTTTAAAGGGGTTTCTATGTTCGATAGCATACCCGATACGCAACAAAGAGATTCTTTGAAATCTTAAGTTGCACACTAGTAATAAAATAATATTATTTTAAATGGTAGTTAACACATTGCCGTTGTATTGGTGGGAATGGATAGAAATAACAGAAATATGATTATATTTGTTTTTTTAATTGTTTTTACTTTTATCTAATAAAAGATAAAGGCTTAAAATACGGAAAGAATCCAATTTTAGGCGTATATGTCCTAGTTTTCACTAAAGGGTCACTTATCGCCTTTTGATGGTGATCTGTCATTAAATATAGTTTTTTTCACTCTTATAAATTCTATTGGACCAAATAAAACTCTCCTTTAGAATCGGGACATCAAAATTTACTTTGTGTAGATTTTTGGTATTTTTCTGATAAAGTTCATTTTTTTTAATGAATAGTGAAAATGTTGCATTTTAATTCAAAACCTCTTTTTAATATAATTTATTTATATGATTAGATTATATTTTGAATTGGTTTTAAAGTGAAATTAGAATATATTTTTACCATTAAATCCAATATTGGTCGTTGGAATTAATTTCACTTTGAAATCAGACTTAAACTAGTGTCAATCTTTTGATACTTATTGTTTCATAAAAACACGCTATTTTCTCTGACAGAGGGAATTAATTATTAAATTAACTAATGCAACTTATATGTTTTGAATTTTGTAAAATGGACTTCATTTTTGAATCTGGAATATCAAATATAGCTTAGGGTGATGGTTTGGTATTTTTCTGAAAAACTTCAATTTTTGATGAATAGTGAAACCACTAAGTGGTAATTAAAATAACTGATTTTTCGTTTAAATGAAATTTTACCACATCTTTGTTTTGATTTTCAAAAATCCGACATACATGGTTTTCATTAATTAGTAAAATGTGGTTAAATGGGATTAAAATAATTTTTTGGTGAATAGTAACTTATTATGTTTTTAATCGTGATTAGAGTTAATTAGTGCAATTTAAGGAAAAAATGATATTATAATAAAATGAGAATACTAGACAGAAGTCCTACCCTTATTGGATGTGTCATGGCCGATCAAGACAAGCCATGGGTCAACTTGGGGACCCCATGGAGCCACTTTGGTAGGAAAATGACATTAATATCTTTTTATTTAATGTTAAAATTCAAATGACACAAACATGAGTTGTTTTACTAAAACAATTTTTACATGAGGTTATAAAAATCTTATTTTTGACTATTAATATTCATTGGAAAGGTAAAAAGATTTAATACATCATAGTATTTTTTATATAATTTTTAGACATTAAATAAATTAAATTATTTATGACACCATGAGGATGCAGCGATTACCTCATTATTTAACGATTTAAATAAAATGAAAATATAATGTAATATCTATGACCTATAATGTAAAAACCCTATTGGATGGGTGGACTTCGAACCCTTATAACCTTATCCTTGAAACACATCAATGTGGGACCATTAAAATCCGAAACTCATTCTAAAATAAAGTAACATTTCCTTACTTTCCAAGAGTGCCCCTCCTCTCCTCTTATAAAAGGCCCCCACCTCTACCACCTTACCCACACTTCCAAAGCCTTTGGCTCGGCCAAACCCTGCCCATTTTGTCTCTCCACATCCCTCTCGTACTCCTTGAAGCCTCACGTTGGGCAGAAGTCTTCCCAAGGAAGCCTTTGAGCTCAAATCTAAGAGAGTTACCCGATTTTAAAGTGATGTCTTCACTTGAGTTCTTTTGTTTTATTTTGCTTCTCCAACCCCCTAAACTATTTTTATTAATTTCTTTTGTAACAACACCAGTATCTTCCATATACTAGGATGTTTTTATAATATTGTTTCGAGCTAAACTTACACACATATACATCTAATGGTTAAAGAACATACTATATCTGTGGTTGACGAATTTCTGCCTCAGGAAACGATGATTGTTCAATCTTCTTTTGAACACCTTTAATGGTGGCCATTAAGATGTCACTCTATTTATATATGATATATATTATGTTTATGTTTTCCTTATTCTTCTTTATTTCTCATTTGTGGTTTACCATTATGGTTTCCATTGTTGGTAAACACGATAATTTCATTTTAGGAAGTGCGGACTACCGCCCCCTCAAAGTGATGTGATTCATTATGCCATATGTGGGACATATAAAGGATTGATTTAAAGTTATTATAAATGATGTTATACTGGAATTATAATATACCTCTATATCATTATAATTTATTTCCATTAATGTATGATATAAAAATGAAAGTAGCGTTCATGCGTACGTATGGCTTACCGTCTCCATGAATGGTGCATTTAATTTCTTATCCCCAAATGTAATGTACTATTATAAGTACATATATATAATGGATATATATGATGTATGTTACATCTAAATGATTAATATAATTCTGGAATTAAAATATAAATACCTCTCACTTAGTTTTAATTCCATTAATATTACATAGAAATGAAAGTAGCGTTCATGCGTACGTACGGCATACCGTCTCCATGAACGGTGCATTTCATTTCTTACCTCTAAATGATTATGTGATATTATAAATACATGTATATACTAGATATATATGATATATATGATATCCAAATAAGGAATGTCATTATGGATATAAAGAACCTTTGACCACGAACAACATCCAATTGTAAGAAGTCCACTTTCGACTTAAGAAACAAATATCGACAATACAAACATTATTAACTTAAATGATTACATAATGTTTATAACATGTCAATAAGTGATATAAAAGGAATAATGAACTTGAAAAAGGTTCTTATTCAAATTGAAATTAACTCATGTTTATTATTCAGGACGTTAAAGAACGATCGAGTCAAGTCGGACCCGAGGTAAGGGACTTCGTCTCAATCTCCTTTTATTGAGGCATATTTTTTTATACACCACTTTCTTTAATACGGTGTATAAACCCCTTTGACTTTTACTTTTATTCAAAAGTAATCTTTTTGTACTAAGAGTTTTACTAAAAGTCAAAAGGGAATGTTTTTGTCGTACGTATGCGGCGACAACGACTTCTCCGCCGCCGCGAGTATTATTTGGTCTTTGGCTTCCTGAACAAGCAGTAATGTTTTTTAAAATGAAATAAATACCATATACTCTTTTATGTATTTTGGTATTGAAAATGGTTTTTATAATGGATTTGTTATGTCAATATATTTAAGTGATATATTGTGATCAAAGTGTGGAAATGTTTTCTTTCCATTATATTTGTTTTATGTCTTGTGATTTTTAATGGTACTTGGACATTTGACGGGTGGTTACGTGATAAACCATATGACGGGTGGTGTCGTGAATACCAGGACGGGTGGTTACGTTATAACCTCCAATGCATTGGGTATGGAAGTCGGCTGTATGGCAATTCCATTAAGTATGTATGGAAGTTGGCCGAATGGCTATTCCATTAAGTGATATGTGTGGAAGTCGACTGTATGGTTATTCCACTTAAGTATGTTTATGTCCCAAGTTACCTTTATATGTTATGTGTTCTTTATATGGGTTTTATGGTAATCTTTTGGTTACAGAAGGGTAAGTAATGATCTTTTATTCAGTGAAGTGTTTTTAGTACTTTATAAAGGTGAAAAGTATTACTTTGATAAAGTATACATGGTTTACTTGTTTTTTTGATAAACTAATAGTTTTCATTCTTTGTGTATCCCTTACTGAGCTTTTTATGCTCACCCCAATTTTTTTGAAATGTTTTTCACAGGACTTAATTTGGAATAGGGTCAAGGATGGGATCAAGGGAATGTCATGATATATAAAACATGGAGGAAGACATGTTTCTTTTTAAGAGTTTTTTTATTCTATGGAAACTTAGTAGAAGTGTCTACTTTGTAATCTTCTGAGATTTAATAGTTATGTTCTAATTCACTAAAACTATAAACTTGAAGAGATCCTCAATGTGAATTATTCATTTCAATCAATATTATGTAAGGTTTAAGGTCAGGGCCTTATAGGTAGTCTGCCATACAGATGGGAGATATTACTGTATTCCCAAAAAATAGAGAGTATGATGGTATGTGGGATATAATAATGAAATAAGTATAATAATATCATAAATATAATATATAAATAATAAATCTATAATTATTTTCATCTTCTATATATAGTAATGGAAAAAATGAATGACACTGGTTCGCGAGGTGGTTGTCCACTGTACACAGAAATGATGATTTTCTAACCCATTTGATGGTTGTAGAGATGGTTAGAGGTTATTATTTTAAAATAATAACATATTAGTATATATGATATAATATTTTTATTTTATTAGATAATTTAATACATAATTAATAGTGTAAAATGTATAACAAAAAAGAAGGAACTTAGTGAAGACAATTACATTCTCTTTGAATCACCTAATTTATATATCTTATTAAGGTCTGTAGTATTGGCCTTTTTGGAGGTCCAAATAACTTATAACATGGAAAATTATTTTTGATAAGGATTTTTATAGGGTTTGGAAAAACTATATGCAATAATAGTTATGAATATTATGAGGGTTTTGGTGTCATTTTATAAGTGGCAGAAATGAACCCAATTGGAAACTACTTGAAATTTTCCAAAAATAATCCATAATAGAAAGGTGATTACAAATAAATATGATTTAAAATAACCATATATTAGATATATTTATGTATAATATTAAAATATGTGTATGAAATAGTAATTTTATATGTTTTATAGTCATTTTAACCCTTATCTTCTTAGTTTAACCATCGATAAACACTTTTTTACATTAACCATGGAAATTAGTTTTTACTATTTTTAATATTCATCTTTTTAAAACAATAATTTGACTTTGTTCTATAATATAAATTTTTCTGATTCAAAATATTTAATCCATTTATCAAAATTCAATTCACATAACTTGGAAATTTTAATTTAGAATTAGTCTGGTAGACACGACGAGAAAGCGGGATTTCAAAGAGAGAATGTACAAAAGTTTAAAAAGTATTTATATCTTAATTCAACATTAAATTTATTATAATAATTTAAATTTGATTAATGGATGTATGATCAAATAATTATAATTTAAATCTATTTTAAAATAAATAATTTGACATTATAAAAAAAATTAAATGAAAAGTAAGTTTTCAATTATAATTCATTATTTTTCACTATTCAAAAATATATTAATATTTTTTGAAAAATCATAACAATTCAACCTAATATAAATTTTAAATTGTGATTTAAAAAATTAATTCTATTTTATCGAATTAATTTTATAAAGGTAAAAAAATTATTAAAAAACATGGAGGTGTGATGAAAAATTGGGTTTTCGAGATGTATATTTTTGTCAAGCACAGTATGATTTTTTATTATCAATTTGTGTAATAATAAATATTGTATAAATATAAATTAAAATCTATCAATATATAATATGTAAATTTCATTTAAAATAATAGTGATTATTTTAATTAATAAAAATGGGGAAACATTATGCACTTCAAAATAGTTTTTGAAGGAACCCTTTTTTAATCCAAAAAACAAGCTTAGACTAAAATCCAATATAAAGGTGATGAAATACAAATTAATTTGATTAAATATATCTAAATATTTCTTATGTTACTTTTAAAAAATTATAAATTTAAATTAATTAATTTATTGGAATGAAATGATAGTTTTATGAAAATCGGTATCTTGTACTATTCACTGAAAAATAAATATTTTCCAAAAAATCCAAAAATATTACCATATATTGATTTCAATACGAAGATTCAAAAAATTAATCTCATTTTATAATATAAATTTTCTAAATTTTCTATAAATTTATTATAATATTTTTTCATAAAAATAAATAAAAATTATTTCTGAAGAATAAGAATTTTTGTATGAATATAATTAATTTAATAAAAATTGATTGATTATTTACTAAGATATTATAAATAGATTTATATTTATTTAAAAATTTATATTTATATTTCAAAAATTAATTAATACAGTCCATACCTTCTTATTTAACATCTATGATATAATGTTCATATTTAATATAATATCATTTCATGGTTTGTTGTAGCTTGGAATTAGGTGTCATGCATGTTATCAAAGAAACTAGTTGTTGTGCGTAACAAGATATAAGCTCAATGTTTCTTATAATTGAAGATAAAAATAGTGAGGCATATAATGAAAAATATTAAAAACATTTAATTCAATTTAATAAATAAATATTTCACCAAATGTTATGGTGTTACATTCTACCCCCCTAAAAATATATTTCTCCCATGAAATATATATAAATCATAAATGGTTTATCATTGAAAAAACACTTCATTTAAACTCTTTTCATAAAAAGGGTTAATAAAAAAACCTCTTTAAAAAGGGAAATGGATGTTTTAAATTCATCTCAAATAACACATACTAGGTTTTTAAATAGGAGAACATAGTTATGATGTGAAAACAAGGACATAGAATAGAAAAAGTAACACCCAAACAATGGTGGAGAGTGATTTAGAACATTTATGAAAACAAAGTGAATGATCCATGGAAAGTTAAGGGCCTAAAAACCATAATTATATGATGTTGTGAAAGACGATAGGTTAAACAAAAATATATGTACTGGGAAAACATTTTGTTTCAATATTCTTTTCTAAGAGTTGAGGAATTATTTTACTATATAAAAATAGAATGAAATATACTTACTTGATTCGTTTCTATTTCATAGGCACAATTTCATCTTTTCTATCAATCAATTACAAATTCCTGACTTACTCAATGTAATGAATATCCAAAAATTATATTTCATTTCTGAAGCACTAAAATACACTTATAGTGGATCATAAGATTCAAAAAAAGAATGATATGTTATTTTTTTGATCTTATGTTATTATAAAAACTAAATGGTTAGCATAATTTATGCATAAATCTCAAAACTGTGAAACAATAAAAAAACACATCAAAATTCAACTTAAACCATTCCATAAATGGTTAACCTTATAACCCTTCCAAAATTCAAAATTTATAAGTATGTCAGCTAAATTTCTCAATATCAACTTAACATTAATCCCTCAAATATCACGAATTAGTTGTCAATTGTAACATACCAAACAAGTTAATACCTTTATCATGTATTCTCTTGAAACATGGTGAAAACCTGAATTACCATAAAAACTTATTCGAAATATACATGCTTCTTTATTGATTGAATAAAACCACCGATTATTGAATATGTTCCATAAATCCTATAATGTTGTAAACTCCATCAATTATAATATAAACCACTTTGTCCACAAAACCTTAAACTATTCCAAGGTCATTGATAATATCCAATTTATTTTTCCATACCAATCATCTCTTTATCCCTTCATAATTATCTAGACATTAAGAACAAATTAAGGGTTATCTTCCCTTAATCATGTATTTTTTCATAACATATCACATTGTTATTTAAATAACTTTTATAGATCCTCAAAATCATTCAACATACTCTTTAAAATTTTCAATGAAATACTTATACAGACCAATCCTTATATATTTAATACATTTGGAATTACAATACATCAATAATTCATTCATCCCACTTCCATATCAAACCAATAACTATTCTTTATTATCTTACTCGGTAATACCAGTTTCCTTTCATATGTCATTCATAGTATCTTCATCAACAAAAGAAAAAACATTATTCATACAATCTTATTGATTCTCTTCATGATATTTCCACTTAATACATTAATTTTCATAATTCCCATATTTTCCACATTTAAAACATTCAACTGTTAATGATACTAAAAGGATACCATTATTCTCATCCATTGAACTAACTTAAAGATTCATTTTTACTTTATAATTACTTTTTTGCGTACATTACCACACTCAAATAATATCCCCCTATGAAATTCCCTTGAGTGATTCTCCGAGTATTCTCGACATATAGAAAACTGAATATTCTTTCCTCCAAGTTCTCCATTACCTAAACTCTCAGTGAACTATATCCTTCTCTTCTTTTTTGATTCCAAGAGTTGGTTAATGTGCAAATTGTAATCAAATATTGTGATAACTGATTAGGCATAATCAAAAAATCCGTTACTCCAATTAACATCCAATTTGACTCATCATTAGAAAATTATTCACCATATTCAATGTTAACATAGATTCTTCTGGTTTCCTCAATTGACAAAAACCAAAAAGAATAGTGTGAGAAATTATAATCATAATGGGAAACCCAAAAATCATGAAAATAACTTATAGGATGTCTTAATCTTGACACCTAATTTTTTATCTATGATACCTTAGGTTTAACCTAGGTCATCATAGTGAAATGCTCAAACATAAGAGTTCCAAATTATCAGATTACATACATTGCATATGATACCAACTGTAGAGAACATGGATTTTCATACATGGATATTACATCCTTTTAGATGAATATTCAATACATTATCAAAACAAATTGTCTAGGACCATGATAGTTTTGTTCATTTGGATACATGTAACAAAGTCTTCCTAATTCATGAATGATATTTAATGTATCCCTTAAAGATCTTACCTTTAGTTCTTCAAATTAAAAACATCTTTTTATAACATAAGGAAAGAAAACATAATAAACGGTGATCTTGGATGCTTATTAAGGGTAATTAAGCTAGAAATGTAATCATAACATGAGAATAAGGGTATGAGAACATGATAATAAAAATTTAAAAGCATACCCTACATATCAAATATCATAATCTGGCATTACTGGAAATCAAGTCTATACACACGGTTTTCGAAAACAATGTGGGTATAGGTCACCACTATATCCATAGGGGAAAACATTTCATAGGAAGGACTTATGACCATGGTTATTCAAAAATCTCTTTGTGTAGTGGTACCTATGTAAACAATTTTTGCAGAACCAAGGTAATACAATTTATAAGGGAAAAACATTTATTAGGAAGAGAAATTCCTATAGTTCTCCAAAAACTGTGGGTATTGGTCACCCCTATACACATGATTTTTATAAACTATGGGAATAGGTTTCACGGGGGAAATTTTTTTCATTGGATGGACCTGTACCCATAATCCTCAAAAAACCCTGGGTATAGGTTACCCATATAACCTTGGTTTTTGTAAACTATGGAAATATGTTGTGTGGGAAAAACATTTTTAGGAAGGCCGCATGGAACCCTATACCCACAGTTTGAGCAAACCATGTGTATAAAAAATTTCTAGGCACCTATACACATTTTTTTGGTAAACCATTGGAATAGGTTGGCCCATTTTTTTCTATAATAATAATAATAATAAATAATTTAAAATAAATAGTTTCTTGAATATATACATATATTTATAGAAATATTAGAACAAAAAATGTGTTTTAGGATATTGGTAATGTCATTGTATTATAACTGGAATGAGATGGGATCAATTCCCAAAGGTGGATTTTTTTAATAAGGAACTTATACACATGGTTTGACTAAACCAGGGGTGTAAGATAGTTCATTATCTATTCATAATACTAAAAGTTAAAATAAATAATTTAATATATATATATATATATGAATATGATAATATAGGGTGTGTTATAGGATGGTGGTATAGTCATTGGAGTGTAGGCTAGAGGTGCTGAGATCAAATTATAGTGGATGATATTTTTATTAAGGAATTATACCCATAGTTGACCCAAACCATTAGTATAGGTATTTCAATTAATATTTCCTACAAAAATTATTTACGAATATGGGTATAGATGTCCTATGCCAACAATTAGATCAAATTGTGGGTATAAATCTATCACGATGGCTTATGAACCCATGGTTCATAGAACCGTGGGTATACCCAACACCCATTGTTTTATAGGATATACCCTCAGTTTTTAACCATGGGTATAGTTAAATATTCCAATAGTATTGGATCATGACATAAATATTTTTAGTTCATAAGGCATTAATCATAAGGGAATCAATGTAAATGATCCATGAGAGCATAACATTAGAATAAGACAAGGAATTGTGGAATAAAACTAAACAAATAAAATATTATTTCAAGGCTACCCACCAATTTGTTCATAACATGTTATTCTTGGGTTAACAACTCATGTACCTGCTTCGAGTTTGGGATGGCATCCCATATACCCTCTTTGAGGCTTGGGATGACCACCTTTGTACCCTTTTTTCAGCCATGGGATAACCACCCATGTACCCTCTGATTTAGTAAACATTTATCATTTCCCGATGAATTAGAGGGAGATATAGGTCCAACTTTTCACATAATTAAAATCATATATATGTGTTCCATAAGATCATAAAACATCAATAATATCATAAATCATGAAAAGAAAAGGGTTTATTAAAATTTTCATTATAACCTGTGGAAAAGAAACAAGTTTCATAATCATCTCATGATATCTTAAACAATGGAAAAGAAATGGTATTCATAATCCATTCAAAATTTCATCATATCGTAACCCATGAAATGAAATGAGCTTTATTAACATCTTATCATCCAAACATAAACCATTCACAAAATGGGTAAGAATGGTTTCTTTGGATCATATCCCCAGTAAAGTATAAGTAACATCATAGGATATCATATCAGATGGAAATTAATTTTTAAAGGTTACTTGGAATTTTTCTTGAGGAAAATATCATTTTTAATTGAAAAACACTTTTTAAAACATAAAATATTTTCAATATAATTTTCTTTTAAAATACTATTTAAATACAATTTAAAAATTAATTATTAAGGAAAATACTCTTTCAATATAAAATATTATTAAAATAATTTTATTTTTAAAATAACCTTGAAATCCTTTGAGAAAATCTTTAAGTTATTGAGCGGTCATGATAGTGAGAAATAATGTTCATTCCATGAATGTAAAAATAAATATTCCTATCACATTTTTAGAAAGAAATTAATGAGAATATTTTGGAAAACAAATGAGAATTACATTCTATTTTTTTTGTAAAAATTAAAACATGGTTAAAAATTTATTTAATATATCATTTTAATAATGATATAAAAATCTTGAAGACATTTTAATAAACATGTTTTTAGATGAAACAAATTTTTTGACCGAAGATAGAAATAAAGACTCTTTTTATTAAAAAGACATAATCAATTATATTAAGTAAAAAATAGTGAAAAATAGTACTATTACATTATAATATCATGAATAACTATAGGATAAGAAAATTCATGATATTTATTGATAGGTATGTCATAATATTGCAACATTTTATACTTAATCATAAACAATCCTGAGAAACAATGAGATTGTGACATAAATACATTAACACTTTTATAACATTTCAAACATAATAACCATGAAAGATAGATAACAAAATTAATATTTAATCCCAATATTTTTCATGATAAAAAATAAAAAATACATTCTTGGGAAGTATATACAACTTATAAAATAAATAAGTGGGGGATATAGCATGTGTCTCACAAAACTAAAAAAACGAGACATAAATCCATCAATGTTTTAATAATATTTAAAATCATAATCCCAAACAAATAATGACATAAAATAAAACATTAAATATTATTAAATATGGATATTCATGATATAAAATTCATAGGAGCAGTTTATACACCACACAAAAGTAATGGGTGGTGAATTTTCATATGTCGCCTAGAAATAAAAGAGTCACAAAAAATCCCTTATTGTAAGTCTCGGCTTCCTTCATACTCATTTGAACCACTTTTATAATAAATATAAATTTAGTATACATATATTATATAACCATAATTATATTTATATATATATATCATGCCTTATATGATTTACTTGTGTATTTTGTATTACACTTTTATCTACAATTCCATGTTAAGTCTCATTTTGGGAAATAACCACTTTTGTTTTTCGTATATGTTTTGATTTGATACTTTCAGTAATCTTACATTGATCATAGTTCCATCATATAAATATTAATATTAATGAAATTATTATCATATTTATACATCAATTATAATTTTAATACTAATCATGAAGCATGATTTTGTGTAATGAAGTATGTTACGATCTGGAAGATGGTAGTTCATACGTACAGATTAGTAACGTTTCCCTTTTTGAAAAATTATTATGGAAATGAGGTAAGTAATATTTTATATTTAAATTAATAATAATATCATAAATTAAATATTTTTTACTTCAATATAATTATAAATAACATCAATGTGTTGTGGTCATGAAAAGAGAGAGTTGCATCGCTTCGTGAGGGTGGTAGTCCACACGAACACGAACGATGTTATCATCTTTCAGTGAGTGAAAATCCTATTGTGTGGTTGGTCAAATATTTCACTTCCTATTATTTCTAACACTAAACATGACTCCCATGAGCTCATTGGTTAATGGTGATCATGAAATACACACAATCCATACGATACAAATTGAACTACATGAAGGACCCTAGAACACCCTGATGGGGGAGGGGTGAATTGGGGTGTCCACATTTTTTAATGTTTTTGATCTTGTTACAAAATTGGTAGAAACTTATTAAATCTATTATTCAAAATAAATAAAGGATATGACCCAGCACATTTACTTGTTTCACCACAAAAGGCTATGTCCAAGATGCATATGCCGATAGTGTGTCGGTCGTACCTAAATCCACTAATCTTCACTAGTTATGGAGTACAAGAGTAATGTCGGTGTCACTCTATGCGAGGAACACTGCCCATAAAAAAGTTTAGGGATATCTCAACTCTTCCCTTAGAACACTTCCATAATCTCCCCATATCTCACTACTATGAGAGAAGTCTAACACAGTTTATCGACATAAAGGTCGCTTCAATAGATTGGAATTGAAGTCTTTATCTCTTTCCAACATGAGACACTACTTGCATCAAAGAACTCAGAATATGGTCACTGAAAACCCTAACAACTCCACACTAATACGCGAAAAACCCATCACAAATCCCCTTCAAAAATTTCAACCCTTCACAGAGCACACCACTCTGTGAAGATCAACCCTTCGCAGAGCTCTCTGCCTCACAGAGCACAACCCTTCACAGAGCTCACTTCCTCACAGAGTAACCTACTTCGTGAAGCTCACTAATCCAACATGGAAAATCTCATATTCATGAATCTCTCATGAATTAAAATCATTGGCATAATTCAAAACATTAAAAGTCACTTTACGAAGCTCAAACTCACATTGGACAATCTGCTTCATAGAACACCCCTTACTTCAAGAAGTCAAGGTGATCCCAAATTTTATCTCTTCAAATTCATCCGAAATGAAGAGGGGTGACCACTTATTATAGGAATGGTTGAATGAAAATCTCCGCTTATTCAGGAATGAAATACGGATTGCTCAAAAATGTCTTGGCGGTACATCTCTCTCTTCGCAATGCTCATCGTAACTGTAGAGCTCTCTGTCAAAACCCTTCACACTGTTGTAAAGTACCACCACAAAGCACCACTTGCAAAGAATGTCTCCTAATCATAGAGCACAATATCACAATATTAATTGTCTTCGCAAAACATACTTCATAAATCCCATCTTTTTGAATCTCATACCTTTTTTATATTTCCATTAGACTATTAAGAAAAATCAATTTTTGAAATTATTTCCATTCCCCAAATTTTGGACACCAAAAATTTGGCAAACACTAGGAAATTATGTCACCATTAAAACTTCTTATAGCTTGAACTGTATGATCTTATATGATCTTTTTCCTTGAAATCTCCCTAACCATCAATCAGAGAATTGAAAACAAACAAAAACCATAATCCCTTTTTTAGAAAAGAACATCCTTCATTCCAACACTACGAGAACTCTGATTCCTACTATAAATAGGATACATAGGAAGCCAACCTAATTCCCAAGGCCAGTGGTAATACTCTATAAGAGTAATCCCTAATAATAATCCCCTTAATCTGGGAATCCTCGTTGGGTTTCATCCCCAATGTGAACCCAAACATCATTATGAGTAGAGACATCGCTCATGGTATTTCCTTAGGGAATCCTCTTCAGTATTAATCCCCAACATAGTCCTCTTAGAGGGCCATACTCCCCAATGAGACTAATTGAAATAAGATAAATATGATTCCTTCTAAAACTAAGATATGTAGGAATCCCCCCTAAAACGTAGCTCAATGCGCATCCTCGTTAGGAGTAAACCCCAATCATAATCTCCTTAATCCAGGCATCCTCCTCAGGACTAAGCCTCGATTAAACCCCTAAATCACCATTAGTTGAGAATAATGAGTTGATAAATCTGTCATGGTCTTTTCTCAAGGAATACTCATCAGTAATAATCCCCACCCTAGTCCTCTAAAAGGTCTGTACTCCCCTCCGAGATTAACAGAACTATGTGGGATTTGATTCCCATCAAAATAGGATACGCATGAAGCCTCCTTCACGTCCAAAACAAACACCCCAAACCCAACATATTCTCTCTAGAACACATTCCCAGTACGATTTAATTTAACATAAGAATCCACATCTCTCTCAGTTTATCTAGGATGCTTCAGAATAATCCCCACACTAAAATTTAACAATGAACCTTCCGCGTATTCTTACTCACCATATGACGTTAAACTGTACAGTTGGGTCCTTATAAATGACCTTAAAAGTCACAATGTGTCTCATTAAATGGAACTAAACTACTTGGGTTTTTATTCCTTTCACAACAATACATTGGAATCCCATCTATGGGTATGATTCCGACATTAAAACAAGTCTTCTCTCCCTAGATGATGATATACTCTAGAGTACCCAACTGAGTGGAAAGGAAACCAATGTCTTCATGAATAAAGAATATAGAATCTATAAATAAGTGTACATTATGTTTGGATAACTAAAGATACATACAGATATATCCATTTATAAAGAACCTCACATACATAGATATGATTATATATTCCACAGATGCTAATTATTGGATGTTAATTCTTGGGTAATATATATCATAATTGGGATTAAATAGAGGATTTGTGAATATTTATTAAATCTATAATAGAGTATCGGAGTAAGAAATAAATTCCCCCAAATGGGTGCAATGATCCCAACCTCCCATCATTTCAACCAATGTGTGTTCTCATGCATTGTTGGACAGACATCCCAATGACTCCTGGCCTTTGGAAATCATGACCCCATTGGATAAATAATTTTTGGTTGTTTCTGGTTCCATGAACATACCCATTGGAAATCATTTAGTAATAGTTATTCCTAACCAAAACACATAATTCATGTGAAACAAAAAATGGTGAAACCAACATGAATCCTTAACTAATTTGATAATGTCATCCACCTGTCTATCCCCATTCAATTTATAAGAGAAGGATAGACAATACAAAAAATCATGTATCTTTTCATTCAAATGATATACTACATTGATGGATATTTTTTGTGTGTTTTTCATATATACATGAACTTTTTATAGAACTAACTTCAATCCAATGGCATCAATATGGTTTTCACCAATGAACTCCTTGGATACTACTGAGGCGGAGTCCTTATCTGCATGAAGGGTGCTATCTCAAAGCTAGAATCTTCAATGCTAGGTCTCTAACTAATTAATTTGGGAGTACCGTCATAATGGTAAAATCTCAGCCTAGGAGGCCACCTGAATGGCCCTCCAAGTCAACCAACAACATCGATCATTCGATCAATGAAGACTGGTGGTCTGGAAGTAGATGGCACCCATTGTTGTGTTCAACCATTTCAAGAGATTATCCCCAGAATACAACAACCATTCCATCTCATATCTTATGGAGGTGGATCTAGAGGCCACATAAAGACTCATCCAAAAGACACATGAGACCTTCTCAAGGGCTCCTACCAACAATATTTGTTTCCAACATCATGTAGTAGTGAACCCACAACATGATGGGGATGTTTTTATTTGATGTCCAGCCCACTTACTTCTAACAAAATCATGCATGATGACCTTCTGAGGATGAAAAGTGGTCAACAGGGAATAAGGTAACACCTATTCCCCCTTCAGAGAATCCCACCAACTTGATTTGGTGGAAAATGTTGAGCGGGAAGATACACCCATCCGCCTTCATTCATTCATCCAGTAGATTCACTTAGAGACATTTAACAAATCCCATCATACAGATCATAAGGAAATTCAAGACCAATAACATATACCTGATCATACCCACCAAGCCTACTAGTATCCTCATCTGGCAGTACCCGGAGAACTCAGTTAGAAAGTCATGATGATAAGAAGGTATTAGAATAAACACTTTTCCCACACATGAGTACTTCCAGTATCCACTGTTAGTAAACGGAGGACAATAGAAATAATATACCACTAATATAAATGATTAATGGGAATATATATCTGATCTAGTCACTAAAATCACCACGAATATTCTGTAAATAGTGAAAAGGGAAATGTAAATAACCTCTTACATCCTATAGATATGTCAGGATATGATAAAAGTAATGACCATTGTGTCTGAGGGATAGACACACAACTCTATACCCATAGATGGTGTGGATTAGCAGAATATCACCTTGTAGAAGATACACATCTCTACTCCAGTCTAGGAGTGTTATGGGGAAAACTCCCTGATATTATATGGACTATCAGATTTAAAACATACACCCGCTCCAATAGAAGATAATCAGCCTCTTCCAATGGCCACTCTAAGGAAGACAAAAAAATCTTCCCATAAAACCCATTTCTCCTTGAATGTCGCCTCGATTTCTCGTCAGAAGGCATCAAAGAAGAAGAAAAATAAAGCACATTTAAAAACATCAAGAGCCAATATACGATCTGGTTCCACTTAATGATGGAGGACATGAATCCCTCAGATGATGATATGAGGAAGCTCAAGATCCTACCATCCCATTACCAATTTATGGGAGCAGTAGTTGTAATTAGGAAGGTATTCATTGGAAACTTGACCATGAATTCTTGCTTCATGCCTATAATCTGATTGATCTCAAGAGGCCATCCCTTGTTGAGAGCCACAACAACCATCTATGTAGCTATAATATTAAAAAGAAAGAGGGTCTTACCCTTACTATAATTCACCATGGTGTTCTTCCCCATGATGGAATTCAAATTTATATTTATCTCCACAACAGTGTTTCTCATTTTCAAGAGAATTCTCAAATTGGTAATGTAGTGATGAGAAAGCCCTACGATCATGAGGCACTTGCGAACTCAAGGCCAATCATGTATGACTCATATTCACTATAAGGAGAAATAATTTATCAATTGGAAGATAGTCCAAGGTGATGGTCATTCTCTAAACCACCCTTGGGTCACATACCTTCTAGTGAAATAGAAAAATTCACTTCTAATCTAATCGTTTAAGATAAAATGGTTGAAAAGCATCCAATATGGTTAGACCATATAGAGGAAACTCTGGAAAAAGATGAAGAATACAATCTAAATATAAGGAAACAACTAGTTAAGTATGACATACCATTCATGTTATAACATTTGGATACTCATTAATACAGCATTATAGAGGTGTTGGTGGAATATTGTATGAATTAAATCCTCCTCAACATATGGAAAACTCATCATAACCTGAAAGAAAAGGTATTACGCTATGATGAGTATAAAACTCATGTTAAGGTAATCGAAGGGTTGTAGCGCCATCTTGACTTGGTATTTGTCCTAGATTGACAACATCCAAAGATCATGAAATAGGATTGAACCCTTCAATGCACATTGTAGAGACCCATAATTGACATACATGGACACTACATTACTTTTTTGGAATAATTAATACATAACAAAAACAAATACACAAGGACTGTAATAGTTTAGTGTCTTTGAAAATTCAGAACACAATCTTCTAATCATGGTGAAAGATCTTCAACATCTCCCATAAATATCTTCGCCTTTTGTTTTCTTACCTAAAACCTTTCTTTATATCATGGGGAAAATAAAACACATAATGGGTGAGATCAAATTCTCAATAAGGTTATGAATGGAGAAAATAAAACAAACCATATACATTTGAACTTAAAAACATGAAAATAATGTTTAAACATCAAAATCTTGACCAATGAAATAAAACATGGTAGTACGTAAGGCATAGACCATACTAGAAAATCAATCATGATAAAATATCATGGGAATAAAACTTTTAATTGTGGAAAACCATTAAGCACTTGAAATTATTTCCATAGTATCCAAGGAATTGCTGCCAAGACCATCTTTGTGGACAAATTCCCTTACTGAATCGAGTTCACTCCTTGTTCCAGTCATGTATCACTGAACCAGATTAACTTACCATTACAGCCTTGTCTATCTCATGAGATATAAATCTTTAACCAATGAATTGGAGGTAGATATAGGTCCCACCCATCTCATAATTAAATCATTCTTACTTGATCCACAACATAAACAAAAATAATTCATCATAACCCAAAACATAAAATGGGTTTCCAAAACATCATCCCGTAATCCATATAAAACAAATGGATATCATTTAATAATAAGAAATCAAACCATTGAAATAATAGAGATATTATACTTGAATAATAATCATAAAAAATAATTTCATCTTAGATGGAAAATAGTTTTGACAAAACACTTGAAATGATTTCTTGAGGAAAATATCCTTTCCTCTTCAAAATCATTTTCTTTTCACAAAATGCCATTGAATTTCTAAATGAAAGAATTTTGATGAAAATAATCATGAAATATTGTAGATCAATCTTCATGAAAATAAGGTGTTATGAAACCGTAAATATCCGTTCATGCTGTATAAGTTAAAAAAACATTCTCCTCTTACTTTTAATGAAAAAGTCAAAATGTACCACATATGGTAAACAAATGAAAGATTCCTTCCATAACACAAAGTAAAAGTCAAATAGGGGTAAAAATTACTTTAAAAATACATTTAATAATATTAATCACTTTATTAAATTCATTTTTATGGACATGGATGGAAAATATAACCCTAGTAAATACATACGTATAAGCAATCTCGGATAAAAATAAGATTGCCAAATTATACCTTACCTTAGGTATGATATGCTTTGTATGTATCCAAACCTCCAGTATAATGATTTAAATAATTTCATTGACTTATTACATAATCATATTCAATGTTACAATATCATATATGGTTCACTTATGACTTTATATTACCCGTTCTTTTGTAAATTCCATATTAAAGCAGTGTTTTGGGTAAAATCGTTTTATTTATCGTACATGTGTGGACTTGTTGTTCTTGATATTATTATTAATTATGTCATGATTTAATTACTTCCAGAATTTAAATCATGATTTATATATCATATATATTCAGTATATATATATAAATAATAGATAGATAAATGAAATGAAATACACCGTTCATGGAGACGGTAGGTCGTATGTACGCATGAACGTTGTTTTACTTTCCTTATTGACTTGAATGGAAGTAATTAGATGAAATATATATATACATAAATCCAATAACATTATCATGTCATATATTTTATTATTATTCATTATATATACTTTATAATCATTCTTGAATGGTTAACATGGAGAATGAATCTCATCGCATCATGGAGACGGTAATCCGTACGTACGCACGAGTGATGATATCGTTCCCATAATTATTTAATTGAATTGGAGTTGATGATATAATATTAAAAAATCATTATGTTGTTACAATAACTATAAATAGTTATTATCTACACCATTATACCCATCCAAGTAAGGTGGTGGTGCAAAAACAGATTACACCACGACGTGGAGATGGTATTTCGTACGTACGCACACGCGGTGATTTCATTTTCTGTAAGATGGATAGAAGGTGAAATATGTTTGTTTCATATTTATAATAACATATCAGTATATAAGTAATACATATGTTATTAATTTATAATTAAACAACTAAGAAGAGGAAGTAGAAGAAGAAAGAAACTTGGATGAGTCGGTAGAAGAGATTACCTCTTCCTCGACACACCTCCTTTGAACTTCTTCTTAGGGCACTAGAGTTGGTCTTTTGAGAAGAAAATAACCTCTACGATATAACTAAAGAGGTTGAGAAGAGGAATCGGCAGGGTTTGTCTGAGAATCAAGTCTCAAAATGGTGTGAAGAGAAGAGGGAATGGATGCCCTTTTTATAAGGGAGGAGAGGGGCACCTTTGGAAAAACTTAAAATATTATTTCATAATAAAGTCATATTCGGTTTATAATAGCTCAAAATTGATTTATTTATAATATAAAGTGGGTATGGGTCGAAATACTCTCATCCAATAGGTTTTAGACAAGTTTAAGTTACTATTTTAACCTTATCTTTTAAATTTAACTCTAAGTTAAATAATTTAACTTTTAGAGTGTCTTCTTGTTTTCTTACACAATATAGTTAATAAACATACAATAACAAGCCAATCGAAACCCAAGTGGTTAATTATTAATATATATAACCTTATATAATTCATTTTTTTGAACATTATATTTTTAGGAATATAATAACAATTAATAATATAATATTTGTTTTAAATACTATTTTATTTCTTGTTTGACAATATTTGGTAATTGATTTTTGTGAAAATCATAACAGCATGATTATTTCAGAAAAAGTTAATTAAATCAATACTAAAATGTAATACTAACCTATTATATTAGTTTAATTCATAAAAAGTCTCAAATTACATTTATTTAGGTATTTATAATATCAATTATTTTAATATTTCATTATTTAGTTAATTACTGCATCATCATATTGTCATAAATAAATTAAATTGTTTAATGTCGAAAAATTATATATAAAATAACATTAGCTAGGATATATTTTCAAATTTCTAATGAATATTTATAGTCGAATTTATCTTATGTATAACCCTATATTACAAATTGTTTGGTTATTAAACTTTGATTTTAACTATTTTAACTCTTTTTTAAATAAAATAATAATAAGTGTCATAATCTAATCCAAGTGGACCTAAAGGGTAATATTTTATTCCTAAGGTTGTTTTTAGTCGAATTACACTTATCCAATAGAATTAGTACATGTGTTAGGCTAATAATAATATCATTTTTACCCTTAATTACCCTATTTACTTTTAACCGTGGTAAATAAAAGTAAAAAAAGTTACTATTCACAGAAAATTATTTTTATCTTATTAGACCACATTTTACTACTTGATATAAACCGTGTTTCTTGGATTTTTTAAATTTCACTCACAGAAGTGGTAAAATTATGTTTTATGTAAACTTTCAAATTCACCTAGGAGGTGGGTAAAAGACGGTGAAAAGTTCAATATAATTTTTATATATCTAAAATTATTATAAAATGACTCAAATGAATTAAATTGAACTTATATAGGTATTATATATCAATTCTGACATAAAAAATTTAAATAAAATAATTCATTATTTAAATAAAAAGTTGGTTTTTAAATAGCAACCTAGTGTTTTCACTATTCATCAAAAATAGAAATTTTTCAGAAAAATAACAAAAAATCACCAAAGGATAATTTCGATATTCTAAATCCAAAAGTGAAGTCCATTTTAAAAGATAAAATTTATAAAATTTCAAAAAGTTGGTATTACTATTCATAAATGCTAGTTCATAATTATATTATAATAATATCTCGTTTAGTGAAACTTGGTATTGCGTACTACAGATGCTATCGTAGAAGGTCTTGATTGCGTGTAATGCAAGCCAAGTCAGGGTTGCGTGTTGTGAAAGCTCTGTTTGGTGTTGCATATAACATAATCAAAACTTATTTCATTTATACATTAAACAAAATCTATAATTAAGGTTGCGTAGAATAATTTCTACAAAACGAACTTGAATTTGTGTGTAACACGAGCCAAGAATAGTGTTTTGTATACTGCAAGCTAATACGGTGTTGTGTATAGTACAAGATACTCTTGGTTTATTGAATAATAGAAGACATCAATTAAATTAAAAATAATATATCTCATAAAATCTTAGGGTGTTATATTCTACCCCCTTAAAATGAATTTCTTCCTCGAAATTCGTTGGGGTTATAAATGGTTTACTACTTGAAAGTTTCTTTTATAGAAACCCGCATCGAAAAAAGGACTACCAAAACATTACTTTGGAAACTAAATTATGAAACATAACGATTACCCAAATTAAGTAATCATTGGGTTTCCACATAGGATCACATAGGTGAAAATATGGATATGGAAGAAAAATCTAACCATCATGTTCTGATGGAGACTGGTAGAGAACATGGCTATGAGAAAGCCAACAATCATAAAGTCATAAATTTGTGATGATCTAAGGTACCATCTGATTCATCAGATATAAGAGCACTAGGATAACATTTTTGTTTTTCAATATCATTTCCCTAAAGTTGAAAAATTTGAATTAGAAGAAATACATACTTGATTTTGGTACAATCTCCCTATTGTTTGTGCCTTGAACAATTTCCACTTCATCTCTTAAATAGATGAAGTTGAATTTGTCTTCTATGAAGTGTTTGCAGATCATGAGATTGAATGATAGGTCATTCCATCTGTCTCAAACATATGGTTATAAAAAGTTACATACATAAGTATATCTACGGTGAGATTAATCGTATATGGTTCTAAAAATGGACATATACATCATCCATCATACTTCTTAATAAAATAAAACTAGTTTCTACTAACGAGGGGCTTCCTGTAGGCTGGTGGTAGACGATAAAGGAATGTCCCACTTCAGTTGTGGGTTCGATTCCCACAACCTTGTCTGACGTGATGGGTTGTCGCTCGTCCTATGGGTTGTCCTTTTACTAAAAATATACTATTATAACATTCCAGAAGTAATATTGAAAAAAAACAAGTTCTATCCTTAAATAAGACTATCTGAAGTCCAACATAATCCATTCCAATATTTAGAATTATCCAAAATACATCTGTCCAATATCATAGTATAAAGAAAACGATTACTTGAAAGGTCACATAACAAGCACATGAATACCATCATTTATCCCCCATATATCATATGATATATCTTTTTGGTCAAATTACAAACATGTGAATACCTTAATCATGTATTCTATTGAAAATTTAATACCCATTGACTCTTAGTGGAAACATGAATGCTGTCTAAATTTAACACTTTCCACATACCAAAATCCCAAAATTTCTATATACTCAATCCATGATATAACTTTGTCCTTATATCAGTCATAAGCTCATTTCATTTTTTCATTATTTCTTCATTATGTGCATATCATGTTCCTTCCAAAAATATTTCAATCACTTTTCATGGTTATCGGTACCATATAATTATTGAAAACCAATATATAGATATTCCAAAATTCCACGATCCCATAAATGAAATTCCATGAAACTATTTTGAAATCCCATTACATAAACACCTAATCATTACACAAAATCATTGTCATAATCAACATCAAAAATAGTGATCGCATGTGACTTCACATTGTCCTTTTCCTTAAGAGGTTTCTCATGTTGATCATCATTAACCCTTGGATTAGGGCATTGATTAGCATAATGCCCCATTTACTTGCACTTGAAGCATTAAAGTGTTGGTGGTGCATTTTGTACAGTCTTTTATTTATTCACATCATTAGCAACCCTATTTCCAATACTTTGACACTCAGCAGCTCGATGGCCTTCTTTTCCACACTTAAAACATTTTCTAGTCCCTTTAATATAATCTCCCCGATGCTTTTTTACACACTTTGAGCATAAAGAAACATTGAACTTCTTTTCACCATTATTCTGGGATTTCCCCTTGAAATCCATCTTTCATTTCTTGTCAAAATCATGATATGGATTTGTAACACCAACTTCCATTTCTACCATGATAGTACAACGCAAAATTTCTTCATAGATAATGAAGTCTCTTATAGTTAATTCCCTTAGAAGACTTGGTTTTAAGCCACTGAACAATCGATCAACTTTACATTCGGGTAGGATGATAAAGCTAGATGCATACCTTGCATGCCTTGTAAAATTCTCTTCATATATACCAAAGGATTCATCATCCTTTTGCTTAATTTCAAGGAAATACTTTTCCATATTTGTTTGAAGAATATGACAGAAGTACTTATTGAAAAATAAGTTCTTGAAATCATCTCATTCCTTGGATTCAATTTAATCCCAGGGCCTCATATTCTTAATTAGTGTCTAACATTGATCTGCTTCACCTTCTAAACGGTAAATATCCAGAATAAATTTTTCATGTTCCGAACAACGAAGTATGGAAAATATCGTTTCAATGGTATTGATCCATTGTTCAGCAACAGGTGGATCAGAAGACCCACTGAAAGAAGGTGGACGTTGCCTCATGAAGGACTCAATAGAATATTGTTCCCTTATCTACTCATTTGGAAGTCCAGAATGATTCATAGCTTGTGTAAGAATAGCAATAATCTTTTTCACTCCATCTCCCATTACATTGGTTTTTTCCGGAGGACAATCATTGCATTTTCCATTACATTGATCAACACAGTTCCTTTGGGTTCCAACCATCGTCTAAAACCCAAAATGAATTGTGTGAGAGGAAAAAATCATGCTAGGGAAAACAACATAATAAAGGGGGAGTACCTTAAATATATAAAATCGTAGGGTTAATTATAAGATTGTTACCATAATTCTAGGACTATAACCTATACTTATACTTAACCTTTGTGACATCCCTATACATAGCTTATAAATATCTCTAGGGATCTCACTAAAGTTTTCGCATCCTATTTCCAAAGGTTAAGTAAACCATTCCACTAATACCAACTATAGAGACCCATACTTGATTTACATGGACATTACATTACTTTTTCGAAATAATTAATATATAAAAAAAACAAACACACAAGGACCATAATAGTTTATTGTCTTTGGAAACTCGGAACATAATCTTTTAAACGTGGTGAAAGATCATCAACATCTCCCATAAAGATCTTCCCCTTCTGTTTTTTTACCTAAAACCATTCTTTATATCCTGGGGAAAAGAAAAAATATAAATGGTGAGCTCAAATGCTCAGTAAGGGGAAGCATGGAGAAAATGTTTAAACATTAAAATCTTGAGCAATGAAATAAAACATGGATGTACGTAAGGCATATACCATAATGAAACATCAATCATGATAAAATAGCATGGGAATAAAACACAAAATTTTGGCAAACCATTAAGCCCTTGATACGATTTACATAGTAGCCAAGGCATTGCTGCCAAGACAATCTTAGTAGACAAAGTCCCTTACTGAATCGAGTTCACTCCTCATTCTAGTCATGTATCACTAAACTTAATTAACTTACCGTTCCAGCCATATCTATCTCATGAGATAAAAATCTTTACCGAATTCATTGGAGGCAGATATAGGTCCCACCCATCTCATAATTAAATCATTCTTACTTGTGCCACACCATAATCATAAATCATTCATCATAACCCAAATAATAAAACGGGTTTCAAAAAAATCATCCCGTAATCCATATAAAACAAATGGATATAGCCTTATCATAAGAAATAAAACCATCTAAATAATAGACACATTATACTTGAATCATAATCATACAAAATAATGTCATCTTAGATGGAAAATAGTTTTGACAAAACACTTGAAATGAATTTTTGAGGAAAATATCCTTTCTTCTTAAAAATAATTTTCTTTTCAAAAAATTTCATTCAATTTTAAAATAAAAGGATTTTGTTGAAAATAATCATGAAATATTTTAGAGTAAGATTCATGAAAATAAGGCATTATGAAACCATAAAAATCCGTTCACGCTGTATAAGTTAAAAAAAACATTATCCTCGTACTTTTAACGGAAGTAAAAAAGTACCACATATGGTAAACAAAAGAAAGATTCCTCCCATAACACAATGTAAAAGTAAAATAGGGGTAAACATGAATTTAAACATACTTTGAAGAATATTATACACTTTATGAAAAACATTTTTATGGACATGGATAAAAAATATAACCCCAGTAAAAACATACGTATAAGCAATCTGGGATTAAAATGAGATTGTAAAATTATCCCTTACCTTAGGACCGATATGCTTCATACATATCCGAACCTCATATATATTGATTTAAATAATGTAATTGACTTATTAAATAATCATATTCATTGTTACAATATCATATATGGTTCACATATTACTTTATATTACCCGTTCTTTTGTAAATTCCATATTAAAGGAGCGTTTTGGGTAAAATCATTTTATTTATCGTACGTGTTTGGGCTTGTTGTTATTGATATTATTATTAACTATATCATGATTTAATTACTTCCAGAATTTAAATCATGATATATATATCATATATATTAGGTATATATATAAATATATAATAGATAGATATATGAAATGAAATACACCGTTCATGGAGACGGTAGATCGTACGTACGCATGAACGCTGTTTTCCTTTCCTTATTGACTTGAATGGAAGTAAGTTGATGAAATATATATAAATAAATCCAGCAACTTTATCATGTCATATATTTCATAATTATTCATTTTATATATTTTATAATCATTCTTAAATGGTTAACATGGAGAATGAATCTAATCGCGTCGTGGAGACGGTAATCCGTACGTACGCATGAGCGATGATATCATTTCCATAATTATTGAATTGAATTGGATTGGATGATATAATATCAAAGAATAAGTTTGTTGTTACAATAACTATATATAGTTATTCTTTACACCATTATACACATCCAAGTATGGTGGTGGTGGAAAAACAGATTACACCACGACGTGGAAACGGTATTCCGTACGTATGCACGCACGGTGATTTCATTTTCCGTAGGTTGTATAGAAAGTAAAAAAAGTTTTTTTTCATATTTATAATAACATATAAGTATATAAGTAATACTGATGTTATTACTTTATAATGAAACAACTAAATAAGAGGATGTAGAAGAAGAAAGAAACATGAAAAAGTGGGTAGAAGAGATTACCTCTTCCTCGACGTACCTCCTTTAAACTTCTTCTTAGGGAACTAGAGTTGGTCTTTTGAGAAGACCAGAACCTCTATGATATAACTAGAGAGGATTAAAAGAGTAATTTTTAGGGTTTAGACGAGCTTCAAGGCTCAAAAGGGTGTGAAGAGAAGAGGGAAGGGGTGCCCTTTTTATAAGGGAGAATAGGGGCACCTTCGAAAAAACATAAAATATTATTTTATAATAAAGTCATATTCGGTTTATAATAGCCCCAAATTGATTTATTTTGAATCTAAAGTGGGGATGGGTCGATATCATCTCAACCAATAGGTTTTATACAAGTTTATGTTACTATTTTAACATTATCTTTTAAATTTAACTCTATGTTAAATAATTTATCTTTTACCGTGTCTTCTTGTTTTCTTACACTATATGATTTATAAAAATACTATAACAATACAAAAGAACCCCAAGTGGTTCATTATTAATATATATAACCTTATCTGAGTCATCTGGCAGAACCTTAGATTTTTAATAATTTAATATCAATTAATAATATAATATTTGTTTTAATAACTATTTTATGTCAATTTTGACAATATTTGGTAATTGATTTTTTTAAAACTCATAAAATCATGATTACTTCAGAAAACGTTAATTAAATCAATACTAACATGTCATATTAACCTATATAATTAGTTGAATTTATAAAAAGTCTCAAATTACATTTATTTTGGTATTTATAATATCAATTATTTTAATATTTCATTATTTTGGTGATTACTGCATCACCATTGTGTCATAAATAAATTAAATTATTTAATGTATAAAAATTATAAATAAAATTCCATTAGGTAGGATATAGTTTTATATTTCTAATGAATATTTATAGTCGAATTTATCTTATGTATAACACTATATTAAAATTTTTTAGTTAATAAACTTTTATTTTAACTATTTTAAGTCTTTTTTAACTAAAATAACAATAAGTGTCCTAATCTAATCCAAGTGGACCTAAAGGGTCATATGTTATTAATAAATTGGTTTTTGGTCGAATTAAACTTATCCAATATAATTAGGACATGTGTTAGGGTAATAATAATAACATGTTTACACTTAATTACCCTATTTACTTTTAACCTTGGTAAATAAAACTAAAAAGTTACTATTCACCAAAAATTATCATTATCTTATTGAACCACATTTTACTCCTTGATATTAAACATGTTTCTCTGGTTTTCAAAATTCCACTCACAGAAGTGGTAAAATTATGTTTTATGTAAATTTTAAAATTCTCCAAGGAGGTGGGTAAAAGACGGTGAAAATTTCAATAAAAATTTTATATATCTAAAATTAGTATAAAATGACTCAAATGAATTACATTGAACTTATATAGGTATTATGTATCAATTTTTAACTAAAATAAATTTAAATAAAATAAATAATTATTTGAATAAAATGTCGGTTTTTAAATAGTAACCCAGTGCTTTCACTATTTATCAAAAATTGAAACTTTTCAAAAAAATACCAAAAATTAACCCAAGGCTAATTTTAATATTCCGAATCCAAAAATGATGTCCATTTTGAAAGATAAAATTGAAAAAATTTAAAAAATTGGGTATTACTATTCATAACGGCCAGTTCATAATAATATTATAATAAAATCTCGTTTAGTGAAACTTGATATTGCGTACTACAGACACTATCGAAGAAGGTCTTGATTGCGTGTAATGCAATCCAAGTTAGGGCTGAGTGTATTGAAAGATCCATTTGGGGTCATGTATAACATAATCAAAACATATTTCATTTATACATTAAACAAAATTTATACTTATTGTTTCTTAGAATAGTTTCCACAAAACGATCTTGAATTTGTGTGTAACACGAGCCAAGAATAGTGTTGCGTATACTGCAAGCTAATACGGTTTTGTGTATAGTAAAAGCTAATCATGGTGTAGTGTATAATATAAGACATCAAATAAATTAAAAATAATATATCTCATAAAATATCGGGGTGTTACACACATGCCCCGACACATTAATGATACTATAAAACTGATCATAGATACCCCATCTGGTGTTAACATTAGAGGATTCGACGCAGATGGATAATTTAATTTCACTGCCCCCCTAAATAGAAAATCTATTCAAAGGTGGTATCATGAAATTTCATAGCCCTAGGCCGCCTAAAAAAATAATATCTTCAGGACCAATGATATTCTCAACAAGAATAAACCATAACCCACTCTCATCGATGTCAGGCCAGAAGAGATTAGAATATTGAGGTACTTTTGTGTCAAACATGTGAGAATATTGAGAAATCATTCCCTTTAGAGGATTTATACTGCCAAATAGTAGAAATTTTAGAAATAGGGCAGTGATCTTCTAAAATGGTAGGTTTAAGTTCATGATGATTTATGCACCTGGACCATGTTAAAAAAATTCATAAAATAAAAAGAGGAGCTAAGCTAATATCATCCACAATAGTTTGGCTGAAACCCCATCCCATAGGGATTGGAGATTATTTATCCCAACCCTCAAGGTCAGGAAACTCGAACCAAAGGGTTGTGATAGGATAATTGGAACTACCCCATCCATTAAGGATATGATATTTTTCATGCTGACAATCACCGTTTCAGGGAGAATCAATTTTCTCTTAGCTATGGAATACTCAGCAATGTGGATCCACCTAGTTCATGTCACATCTTGATCTAGTATCCTAATTAGGGGAACTCAAGATTGAGCTATCTTGAGATTATATTTGTGTTACTATCCACAAATAATATCTCCAGATATAAAAAAAATTAGAGGACAAGTCCTTGTCGAGGATGTAGAGGAAGAAAATCTCCTAAATACATTGGTAGAATTCTTAAAATGAATTTTGTATCAGTTAATGTCACTAATTCTATCACTAAAAATCCACTAAAATAGAATTCCAATTTAGAGGAGTCAGAGCATTAGGTTATGGTCCATAATTTGGTACACATAGAAAAAAATGAATATGGTTTTCGTACGTAAAAAGAGAGTATTTCCCAAAATATCGGCATTCCCCCAAACAATCTACCATTAACTCTTCAAAATTCATCTAACAGAGAAAAGGGTAAGAGTCATATTTTCCTCACCTCCCTCTCAGGGAGGATAAGTTCATGTATTTGGAAGAATGATTTTCTCAATAGGAAGAAGAGGTGAAATAATTAAGGAGACTCAATGCATAACTACTCTGATGTAGCCATCCTGTTAGATATGTTATGAAAGAATATCATCAACTCTTTTTTTTGTTGGCGCACCTCAACAAAGAGAGTTTTTCGTATCAGCTGAAGTAGATTTAAAACATCCACCCATTGTAAGAAAACAAAAACCAATGTGTTTGGATACCAAAATTCAAGATAAGAATTTCATCCATTGGGTTAACATAAAGAACACATCCAAGCACATCCTTACATGCCTTCTCCAATAGGATACCTATGAAATGTGCCAGCAGTGTCGCCGCCAATGGTCTTACCGGTTGCTTCACCTATTCAAGCTCCATTTCCACACCAGTCTAGGTTCCAACTCAACCATGAATTACTCAAATTTTTATGAACACGATTGAGTCACTAACCACATAATTTGAAGCCTTGGATGAATGACACAAACCAATACAATTGCAAAATAAGCCTTACCCTGAATGGGTATATCCGAATATTCCCCCACCAATCTTTGGGAATAATACATTTTCAATCTTCAATGGTTCTGAAGATTCAGAGCATCACTTGATACATTTAATCTATTATTGTGATTCCATTATGGTTACCCCTAAAAAAATATGTGATGAAAATATGATGCTTCATTCAATCACTGCAAGGAACAACATTTGTTTGGTATACAATTTTTTAGTCTCGATCGATTATTGGGTGCGATGATCTCCATAATACATTTCTATTCCACTTTATCTCAACACTGTATAATACAAAAGTCTTCGATTTCATAAACCGAAAATAGTGGTATAATGAATGAGTCTCAAAATTTTTTTAGTGGTAGAAAGGATTGAAATAATTCATAAACCTACTGCTCCCTACAGAAGAGTTTTTTCCTGTTTGTGCAGTGAATATTCCCAATAAATTATGAACTCCATTGATCCCTGTACTATACATAGGATGGTTTTTGGAATTTTCATAAATGGATAAATAGGTAGAAAACTCCAACACAAAAACCAAATCTATGTCCTGAGTAATTCCATCATCTTAGGGAAGGAGAAGAAGAAAAGTAGAGGCTGAAATAGTTACCCTAAAATATGCTTGTGCACTCGTTCCTAATTTAAGACTATTCCATATCACATGACTCCACCCCATGAGAATCAACATCAATTACCACCTCATTAGAATGGTCAAAGTGACTAGAAGTGGAAACATTATATGGGGATGAAAACATGGCCTATTCTACTCAAAATGACCAAGTCCTTTTCTACTTTATTTAGGAATTAGAAAAAATATGTCTGATTTTCAAATCCATAGAAGCCAAGAAAATAATGGAAAAATGTTCTCCCAAACTGTTTCCCCTTCCATCAAATACCAGGACAATGCATCTAGGACCATTTTATTTTCAAATACCACCTATAAAATATGGTGGACTCTGGGCAGGTGAAACTGAAAAATCTATTCTCCTAAGTATTATCTGTTTTTGCTATAATCCAAAGGAGAAAAATAATTAAAAATAAGATAAGTGAAATATTACACAGAATTTTGATCACTAAATGGTCATAAAAATGATCAACGGGACTCCTGCTATTATCCGAGCACAACTGAAATAGGTGATTGTGCCCTTGACTTCTTATGAAACATTATAGCCAAATACATCAGCAGATCAATAGTATAAAGGCCAATCCTCCAAAAAGTGACATGGTCAAAAGGGTAAAAAGAAAATGAAAGAGGATGAGATCATGGAAATTGAAAAATTATAGGCACCGCTCTACCAAATAGAACAACAAGATTTGAACCACCATACTGAATCGTCCTTAGATGAGGAGTTTTTTTAGTTCCGTTAACCTTTATCACTTAATAGATCCCTTCACATATGATGATTCTAATTATGAACTCAATTTCCCTACACTTGATTGGGGAAATCGGGTAAGAGTACATCAAGGTAGAGGATACAGGGGAAGATGTGGTCTTGCTAGGAGACACTAATTTAACCAAACCCCTGCTCGAACCATCTATGCAATCAAAACTCATGGGAAAACACTCCAGTGAGCTCAGTAGGAACAAGGGAGTTCTTCCTATATACATGATAAATTCTTCTCTAACATGATCATCTTGTAAGACTGGTTAAAGGATACAAAACTGATTCCTCAGCTTGTAGGACAGACCAATCAGCCTAATTTTCCAAGAACATGAGCACTTCAAGCTCCTACCCCAAGGGAAGGACTATCCACATGAGGAAAATTGGATTCTAAAGTTCTTATAAATGAGAATCAAATTGGTTTTAAGTTCATAACTCTGTAAAAAATGATGTTTTGAAGAAACCGAACCAAGTATCAGCTATGTTATCAATCATGGATGCCCTAGGTCTATCAAAAGATCTCTAGGAAACACTCATTGTGGATTTCTCAATCCCTCAAGAGTTTGATGTCGAGGTTTTCGTGGGTGAATTATATCTTTTAGAGAATGATCCAGCAAATTTCCATGTTGTAATTTATTTCACATTCCAAGATGAGGATTTTTTTCATACAAGTACATGTCAAACCCTTGTTTATATCTGGCAGGATAAATGACACTGATATCCGATGAACCTTTATTAAAAATGGATCAGGAGTCAACCTCATCCATGTCCGGAAACTTTGTCAACCATGTCTCAATGAATCTCACATGTTTCCCTCAACTCTAATGTTGCAGCATTGTTACAAGAACAAGAAAGAACCGTTGGGTTTGATCACACTCAGAACACAGATCAAGGATCTCATGTTCACTTTATATTTTATGGTTTCTCGATAGGATACGACTTTCAATGTAATTCTAGGAAGACCTTGGATACATCAGCATGAAACTGTTCCTTCATCACACCACCAATGTCTCCAATATTGCATCAATGGTAAAATTGGGACATTTCTTGGTGATAATTCCCCTTTAAAATCATTGGAGTCATAACACATCAAAGTGGGATTCTATCACAAGGGACGAATACGATCCATTACTAATCATGATTCCATGATTAGTGCCCCAAATAGACTGGAGATGATTCTATCTAACACATTCAATATGCTTAATGAAAATTATGTTCCACCCATTAATCAAATCAAAGGGGTGGGCCTAAATTCAAGCACTCATTCAATCACATATATATTGTCAATTAAAATTTCTAAGCTCGATAGCGCTAAATAATTTATCAACTCTTGAAGTGAAAATGAAATATTGAATGAAATTTTCATCATTACATCCCATTATATAAAAAATAACATAGTTCTGTCATCTAGGATAGAATAGGTTATCATGGTAATAAGAGAATGTGAAGCGACTGATTCTTAGTTCCTTATTTACCCTTTAGGTATTCAAGAAGGATTTATTCCAGCATGCGATCTAGAAATGATTTCTTCATCCTATGGATATCCAAATAGATACTCCCCTCTTCCGTCAATCGAAATTGCATCACCACCTACTCCCTATCTAGAGGTGAATGCAGTAAAGAATGAAGAATAGGATGAATAATAATTTCTTATGGATTCCACTCTAGTATTTGTGGAAGGCATTTACACCACAATGGATAAACTCAGAGAGACAAATATGGATATATAAAAGGATCCACAACCCACTCTAATTAGTGAGGAAATGAATCTTGAAGAATAAGTGGAATATACCTACTTCGTGAAGTAGAATCGGGATGTTTTCTCACATAGGTTTTCCAGAAGTCCATAGGGGATACAAGCATGCAACCATAAGGACACACCCAACTCACACCTCCAAAATCAAGGCTGAAGTGAACAAGCACATCAGGGATGACATTATTAGAGAGGCACAATATCCAAAATTTCAAGCTAACATTTTCCAAGTAAATAAAAAGAATAAGAAAATCAGAGTTTTCATCAATTTTACAGATCTCAACTGGCATTGTCTCAAAGATGATTTCCCAGTTCCAATCACTGTACTCCAGATTGATGGAAGGTCCAATTATCAAGACCTCTCCTTCATGTATTGCTATTATGGGTATAACCAAATCCGGATGTCCTCATAGGATAAATAATCCATAGCTTTCATTTCTCTTTAGGGTGTATTTTTCTATTAGGCAATTCCCTTTGGAAAAAAGAATGCCGGTGATGCATACCAATGTGCCATGAATCACATCTTCAAACCATTATTTTGGAGTTTTGTTGAATTATATATTGATTTTATAGATTTCAAGTCCCAAAAATGTTCTAAAAATATGGATGACCTAGAGACTATATTTATTATTCTATGATAACATAACCTATAGATGAACCCCTTAAAATGTGATTTTGGGGTAACCTCGGGAAAATTTCTTAGCTTCATTGTGCGCCATCGTGGAATCGAAGTTAATCCCAATATGAATGAAGTTATCCTAGAAAGGTCACCTCCTCAAAACCTGAAAAAGTTGATAGGAATTTAAGAAAACATGGACTACATCTGGTGTTTCATAGATAAACTTGTAGAAAATTGTTTTCCCATCACCAAATTGATGAAGAAGGGTACCACATATCAATAGACCAATGAATAACAGTAATCATTTGAAACCCTAAATAAATATCTCTTGATCCCATCATGTTTGATGCCACTTGTTGAAGAAAAATCACTCATTCTGTATGTGATAGCCCTTGAGTGATCACTGGGTTCTTTCCTTACATAGAATAATGATGTTGAGAATGAAAACAACCTTTATAATCTCAGTTAAACCATTCTTGACACTATGAATCGTTATTTAGATATCGAGAATAGATGTCTAGTATTAGTCTTTGTAGTTCATAAAGTGAGGCACTACCTATAACACCACAAGATCCACTTGGTTTCTCATAATAACACTCTCAAATTTATCCTTAGTTGTCATATAAAAACCGGACATCTGGTAAAGTGGTATTCCATTCTAAAATAGTTCTAAATATAGTTTATGCCTCAAAAATAAATAAAAGTTCAGGCCTTGTAAGATTTCATCTCCAAGAACCAATATGTAAAAGAGATTTCATTAAATACTGAACTACCCGATGAAGAAATATTCACAATTAGAAGAGGACCCCAAACATGGAAATTTATCTTGATGGAGCACCCTAGTTCCCAATAATAATGATAATGGAAGACCCTACACTAAAAAAATAAGGTTTATGGATTTTTTTTATTTATGCAATTAATGGAGTGTTTCCAAACTTCATCCAATTAGAATAGGGTTA
The DNA here is from genome assembly GCA_963277665.1 of Viscum album. Lineage (NCBI taxonomy): Eukaryota > Viridiplantae > Streptophyta > Magnoliopsida > Santalales > Viscaceae > Viscum > Viscum album. The sequence goes on along the minus strand of OY728159.1, from coordinate 591,365,876 downwards.
TACTAACTATGTGTCATAATATGAAGCTCTCATTGTAGGCTAAAAAGTGAAACTTTAAACACTTATAAACAATCTATAATTGAAAGGAGATTCAATGTTGGTAACAAGGAAAATCAATGGGGAGTATGACATAAGAAAAGAGGATTCAAATCCCTTATTTGACTATATCCTAGGGTAAATGGAAAAATTCAACTTAGAACCAACATTGACTCATGTACCTTTATCATGAAATACCTAGGATAATTCACTGGAAAATGTAGCCACATCCCTGGAAGATCCAAATCGAGAAGAAATAGTCATTGACGTTGCTTATCTCCAGATGGTCTCACCATTTGTTCAAGCTAAAATATAAAAGACCAATGAAGTCATCCCCATATTTGAGTCATATAGTCCTACCATGGGCAATATGACACCCATCATGGTCTAACTTCATAAATGGGTGATCAGATTGGTTATTTTTTGGCTGTATGTAAAAACTCAAGGAGTTTATGGATGAAGATGGAATTCCAAAAAAATAGAGAAATTTATTGGCAAATTCTGTGCAATCATGTGTCTCCAAAGACCATACGTATCCAAGACATCATATTTGATTAGAAATCATGAAACCTAACTATTGGGCACCACAATCTCCTACATGTACTTCTTACATAACATTCAAAGTCTCTTCTCCATCAACACATCTGAAAAGGGATCCATCAGTGATTTATTTTTAGAGGAATTTCTTGTGATTTAGGCCATCATAATGGGTGAAAATTGAAATCCTATAACACTATAATCCCTTTTCCCAAAATCACACATTGTATATGGAAATCACCAAATCAAAACTAAATACATTCTCCTCTCAAACCTAAATATGGTAGCACATTTCTATACATGTGACCAAGAATAGAAGTATCAATAACCTTTCAAAAAAATCTAAAGACCTTAAATTATATCCCATAATATCCTTTCATTATCAATTTAAAATACATAGCATAATGTCCTCTCCATAGGATGTTAAACTATGTGGTCAATGTCCTTCTCTCATGACATTAAACTGTATGATACTTTTACCCTTTTCCAAAAAGGGGAATTCCCCTATGACATTGGACATCATAAAATTTTTACCCTCCTCCACTCAAACCAAATTCATATTGGAGTGGTTTAACATTCATGGAATGCTCTAATATAGATATTAACTTAATTCTTAGACACCTCTATTTGTCAAAACCACCCACTGTTGTCTTAAGACATCCAAATATTTAACTTCAACCTTCTGTAATAAAATATCAGAATTCCTATGGATTCCTTCATCTGACTATGTAGTACATTCCCTAGTTTTCCATACATAAATAACCCACATAATAAATCTATCATCTAAAGTATGCTAAAATTAACCATATAGTACTTTCCCTGGTTGTAATTTCGTAAAACGACCCACAAAACATGGTTGTCAATTAGTAGTAACTTCATCCTTATGAGAGTCCTCCTATATTTCCTAATATCTTTTTTTTTGTTCTAGGGAACAAAAAATCATATCTCAATATTACCCTGGGAATTATATGAATAATATTGGAACATTCCCATCCATGAATCCCTGTTTGGGTTATCATCTCAAAATTATTGGTCAAAGTTATTCGACAAAAACACAATCCTTTTTAGTTCAACAAGAACGACATTAAGCTTTCCACTAAAAGAGACAAAAAATAAACCAGATCGAAAACCCATAACGGTAAATATAGAAAAAATTTGACTCTCAGCTTGCTAGACCTACACTCTGTACATTTTAGGAAATATCGAACAATGAAAAGAAAAAGTCATAGAAATCATTAGGCTAAAAACCTAAAAATGGATACCTATGAAAAATCCTAGACTTTCCCGCTAAGTCTTATTCATATTGAACATAAGATAAAATTAGGATGATGACATAAAATATATAATTCATTTAGGATTGTTTATATGACCCAATAAATATTCAAAATATGCTCACTAATCCCCTTATCATAGGTAAAAATTAGAGAGCCCCCATCTCTATCATTGTGATTATGATTATTCAATATGAATATGTCCTTATAGGAAAATAAACATCGATGTTATGTTAACACGAATAGAGATGGTATGAAAACATATATGATTGGAAATAAAATTTTTCTCATTTATGGAGAAAATATATTAGAGAATCTATAATATGGAGTCTCGCTGCCATATATTATAAGATACATTCATCATAAATTATCATCTATCGAATATTCTTCTGATTCCCATCAGACTCTCATTGAAGCTCAGTAAAGAGACTAGCTTCAATATTCATAGCATGGAGAAGGTATTCTATTATACATGAAATGGAAGTTGAACCTTCTATTTGGGTCTATCCCAATTAATGATGGAGATGTTAATGTCCCCCCTATGTAGAAAAAAATTATTACTAAAGACATGATGCCTGAATTTTATTTTCTTTGATCTACCATTTAAATTCTTCTAGATTTGTGTTTGGGATGGCATCTTCTTGGTTTAATGTAGATCAAATTTCATCAAAATTAGTGATCAGTTTTGCCATTATGAGATTTTTTTCATAGCATATTCTCTTGCTCCCTCCTAAGAACAGTCTCCTTCACAACATCATGTGTTATGTAGTAATCAAATCCACCAAATCCCAATAATAAAAATATAGCTATAATTCATCCAAACTAAGAAGGAAATTCGTCTAGAGATTTCTCAGAAATTACCTTCTAGATGATCCACCTATCCATACCACGTGTTACACAGAGTGAATCTTGCAACTATAATTTTGACTCAGAGCCACAGTCTATGAGAGGAATGTACTCTAAAAAAATCACTCAGATAAGTGCCTTTCAATGTTCACCCTAATTTGGTGTCTATATTACCTTATGATACAAGATGAATTTTTTTATCATCTCCACCTTTGGACATAGTCACTGAAGCTGATAACCCTAAAAAAATGATTCAAAATCATGGATAGCATCAAAATATTAGAGACAATGAGGCATAGTCATAATAGTAGGTTACATTTACCCAATAGAAGTCAACATCCTAGGAGGATTCCTCCCTAGAATCCTTGAATTCAACAGTCCAAGAGGGAACCTCTTGATGAGGGGAACTCTCCTAGGTCTACTCGACATTCACCAAATCAGGCTAAAAAAGAATTCATATTTCATGGTACAACTTAGTTTCCCCCCGCCACACACAACAATGGGACTCATATATACTTCGAGGTCTTGCACCATCTCCTCTAATGTAACATCCTCTATGGATAAGATTCCAAGAGATATGGTCAAATCATTAGGCAAAATCATTGGATACCAGAGGGATAAATAATCTTGTCCATTCAATTTCCTATTAAGTGATTCAAATCCTTTTAAAGTAGTGGGAGTTCTAATATATTCTAGTATTCCATCAAGGGTAATGAAAAGATTTCTTAGGGAACTTATCAACATCCCAAACATCATGGTAATCTCAATTGTGAGAAAAAATGGATCATTTGGTTCACGACCTGCCACATGAACCTTCGACAATCACTTGAGACCTATAACAACTTCCTTGGTGATAGTCGCTGGGTCAACATTAGTCATCGTTGGGTCCTATGGTGAAAAAGTTGAATTTTAAATATTTAATAAATGAAACTCATTAACTTTCATACAAAATATTATATGGTATCTATGAAATTACCTAATTCCTCCTCCCTTTCAACAATGTTGATAGGAATAGTGACAGGAGTAGATGATACATCCTCTTCCCTCAAAAACTCTATAGCTGAGGGAGAAGACTCACCAGTAGGGATCTGAGCTCATTCCAGAGCACCCTCATTAGTCCTTGGAGGTTCATATGAAACCCCCTGATAGAATAAATGGAAGGATTTATTTCAATACAAGGAATATTAAACAGTTTTTGTGGATAAAGTAGAGATTAATATCACCAGGATGACTTACCGCTGTTGGAAAGGTGTTTAGCCAGAGATTTCACCCTTGGGAATTCCTTATACTTCATCTTTTTTAAAAGAGGAGTGACAACATAAACATCCCCAAAGATATTTTTTCTGTGTGGAAATGGTTATTCTACCTCCATATCATCTTCCATGGCCTTTCGACCTTGAGATAACTCTTCTAATTTGAGGGGTGATCTAGTAACCCCAATCAGGGTACCACAAGGGATGTAATATGGATACAAAACCTAGTTCTATTTCCCTTTCACCCACTATAAAATTTTAATATGGTGTCTCCAAATTCACCTGTATCTCTTTGACTGAAATATAATTGCAAAGTAGAAAAGGATACTAGAATATGGGATCTTATGACTTCAGTATTGAAACAGTCATGCCATTCCTTAGAAGATGAATGACTGACCCCTTTAGTAGTACCCCATTTTTTCGTATCTGCCACCCACTTTGTGGTAGTAATATGTTATTTAGATTCATAAATGGGAATATCTAGCTCCCATATATGAATCCTCACTTCAATAGGATTTTCCTCCAAGTGAATATTGGGAAGGGCTCCATTGTCATCTATCCCTGGGATTTATAGCCCTACAAGTAGAAGTGCCCATGTGATTTTGACATCGAGAGATATGTACTACCACAATTGGACTGCCTTTGGTTGAATGAATCTTGAATACATCCAAATTTTTCAGGAAGATGATCCAGCATCCCTGGGTTTTATGGGCTTCTCGACCCTTTATGTCATAGATGAAGGATAAGAGAATGTAACTAGGGACTCCACTTGGTGGTAAATACTAGACCGTACTACTGAAACCTCTTTTGGTGTGGCCCTTTTTATTATAACTAGTGTATTATACCTTGAATGAGGTCATTTGGAAGCACTAGGGACCTTATCATCCATATCCTCCAAAAATGATGAGACAGATTCTGGAAGAAATGAATCACCTTCTAAAATAGAGGAATATTTCCTTCCCCACTTCTTCTTCCCAATTTTATTATCAAATATGGCTAGAACCCATTCAGGGTATGATGAAATATGGGAATATACATAATAAGTGTTTAACCCTCTGGTTTCATTCACTGGGGTTAGGTTGACCACCCCTGCATCAAATCCACTGGTGTGAGCAACCATAGCTGTCAGGATACCGTTGAGTGTTTCTATGCTCAGACATGCACATGAAGAGATACAATTATTTTTTACAGTCATTTAAATGGGTGTGAAAACTGGTATGGATCTTAGGCCCTACATAGGATTTCACCGTCCATCCTGGTCTCTAGAAGACCATTCCTAAAGGTTATCATATATGACCTCAACTCAATTCTATCCTTAATATCATCATTAAATCTTTATATGGGAGGATTCCCATAGAGAAAAATAATAATTCTTTATATAAACACATCCTTTTTTATATTTCATTTCATTTCAAGGATAGGGGAGTAATGCTGGATATAGATGGGACATATGGCCGGAAATAACTCCTGAGGACATTGATCCCGCTTTTCATGGTGTATGTTAAGATGTGGGCTGCGATCTATCCCAAAAAAAACCTAAAATAGTCATGAGATTCTGAAATGAGCTTTCCCTAGATGAGCATGAAACATGCTTATTTTGATTTTTTTATCATACGAGGATGGCCAACCCCACACATTGTCTCTGCCATCTTGGCTTCTGCAAAAAAACGTTCATATCCTTATGAAACCATTAAAATCACAAACATGTAGTAGATAGGTGCTAATCCACTTATCTAGAAATACCACAAGATGTGTTTTATCTAGAACATTGGGCCTAATCTCATACCCCCACTTATCATACTCCCCCTTCTCCAAAGTCACATAGAAGGTATCAATTATGATTCTCTTCACCACCTTAGGATATCTTAACGGACAATTTCAAGTGGGGTCTTCCCGCTTATACATTAGGAATGTACTCATCTACACCTCTGAATGAATATCCTCTCTTCGGCAGGGGGATTCCTTATTGATATCATGAGATATTTTTTGCAAATCATGTGATAAATATGGATTCCTATTGGTATCATCCCATAATTCCCTTTCATGGATGAATTCCTCATACAAATATCTGAGGATCAGAGCCCCAATGATCTTATAATGATCTCAAAAACAAATACCCACTAATCTATTCATTAGATGGAAGGAATTTGTATGTGGTCCCCATAGGATTTATAAATCCAGAATAACTCATCATTCTTATACATTTATATCTTCCTGACCCATGTGACCTCATAAATTCTAACATATTTATGTTACTTTTTGAATTTTATATAGGCTTGGCTCACCAAGTATTCCCCTATCTCGGTATCCCAAACACCTCCTCCAAGGTAGAAGTCCGAATCTTTCCACCAGCCCTTCGACTAATCTGTCTATGAATATAGAAAAATGGATGAATTTCAATGTTTCATTAATTCAACCACTATTTGTATCAAGTACGGAGTACCTAGGCTATAATGCATAAAAAATGTCTCATATGTTTTCCCAATATTAATATAAGAACCCATTCCTTAAATGTTGTTAATTGAGAAATTATTGTGATCTTGAAACCAATAAAGTAGGGAATATTTTTTTAGAGATAGTGTGAGGACCTCCTATAGATTTCCATGACCATAAAGTTGAATATAAGAACTCTCTAAAAAATTACGGTGATATTTCTTCAAAATCCCCATAAAATCAGGAAGTGTTCTATTAGATATGTTGTAAAAATCATGTCCTATGACTCCCATCATCTCCTCAATGCATCTACTAGACTATTCATTAGATATGCGAATCTTCCTAGAATCCATTAAACCTGAAAAAAAGTATAAATTTGTTTCAGTGTAATTTATATTCATTAAAAATATTGAATAAATTAAGGAATTTGGAAAAGGCATGAACTCGTGCAAGTTCCTCACTTAGGCACCTCACATAGATGCCTCTCAAAAATGCCTCTAGTAGGTACATTGTTCCTAATCCCCATGAAAGTGTCTCTCCAAAGACTATTTATCATGAAGATAGTTACATACATTTTTGGCATGAATGAGATCATCAGAAAATGAGCTTCAATGGAGGGTCTGCCTGGAATACTAGCGCAATGAGACCAGAAAATTCAGGGTCATGAGAGATGATTGTCAGAATGATTGTGAAATTTATAGGTCTGGATGCATCCCTATGGATCCTCCCTATGTTCTTTTACTATTTCTAAGGCTTGAGTGAACCTATAATGTGGAATACCTGTGTGAACCATCAGACCTTTTCATCCCTTTTACATCAGGATCTGACCCTCTTCTTTGTGATCAGATCCAATCATGATGGGTGGATATATTTGACACTGCGTTTCTCCACATAGATGAAAATGTTACTAAGTTGAATAACATAGGGAGATAGTACGAAATAGGTGAAGAAGTACATGGAATTTAGAGGCCATAAATGCTTTTCTCCTAAGTCCCCCCCAGTTTCATCGGTGCACAAGTTACCTACGTGGAACCCTACACAAATGACATACATTCAACACCAGTTTGAAATGAAGTCTTCACCCAGGGTCCTATATTTTCCTATAAATAGGACCCATAGTGACTTCATTTGTATAGAAGAATTTTTCTAGTATGCCTTTAGAAGATATGATTTCCCAATTCCTATAATTAGTCCCTCCTAAACGTTCTAGGTAGAATTATAAAACCTAAAGGAGGTGGAATTAAATTGGCATACTGAAATTAAAAGTCATAATTGGGATCAAAATAAATAATAACTGCATGAAATAATAACTCACCCTGTGATTAATAAATACTAGCAAGAGGTATCCCTTTCCAACCAGGTATGTACACGAGTCACTTTAGGGGACACCTATGCTGACCCTTGAAGGCTTGAGAAAAGTCTCACCTGAGTGTAGTCACCCATTTTTTCTATCAGTCAAGGTTGAATCAATTCACTGGGACCTACCTAGGTGAATTACCCCTTGCACAGTCCACCTTGATTCACCCTACCCTCCAACCTGTCCAAGACATTCATTAGGCCATCTTCAAATCTATCATTGGAAGGACCTATCCACTATTGTATCCCTTGTTTGAGAGGGACTAACTCAAAACTTCCACTGAGGCCTCTTTACATACAAATACATGGGAAAAGCAACGCCAATGTGTCCCCAATTTGGATTAGTATTTCTAGGTTCTTAATTATATTCCACGGGTCCTACCAGATGCTTAATATCCTTAGGGAACATGTGGATTACAATATCTATGGACAATAGGACCCCTAACCAAGGGGAAATTTAGATGAGTTCCCAGTATCCGGTACAAGGGTTAGAAAGATGTCATTTCCTTATCATGTCTGAGACCCAGATTCTCTAGTTCCCTGTGGGGAAGGTAAAGATAATTCTTGATTTTTAATTCAACATGGAATTAGATTCTCATCCCATTGTAGAGATAATTTTTGGTAATCCCTCATAGAGTAATACCCTATACTTCCATATAGGTTGTTCCATTCTTTCTCCTCTCTACCTCTATATAATTCACCTTCATTCCCCCTCTGGGTAATGTGAAGAGAATGAAGTGTTGTAACCTCAAACTCTTCCATCGTCACCCCTCCTCTTCCATTGGTGGAGAAAGGTGAGAGGAAATGGGAAAACTCAATGCCTTATCCCTATCCATTTGGGCTTTGTCTCCATGTCCATTTGCAGACAAAATCATATTGTGTTTTTTTCAGATCAGTTTCTTCGCCTTGTTTCTCAGACCAAGCATGACTCATGAGGGATTAGGGGTTAAAGGAGATAACGAAATACACACAATCTATATGAGATATATTGAACTATAAGAACTCTAATTTTTCTATAAATAGAGTACGTGCGAAGTCTACCTAATGCCAAAGATTAATGGGAATCCTATTTAGGAGTATTGCCTAATCATAATCTCCTTAAAAAATGAAATCCCTTCGGATAAAACCCCATAGTAATCCCCAAAATCATTATGAGTTCATAATAATGAGTTGAGACATCTCTAAGGGTCCTCTCCCAGGGATTCCTCTTTAGGAGTAATCCTTAACATAATCATCTCAAAGGTACATACTCCCCTATGAGACTGATTGAACTATGAGAAATGTTTTTCCTTATATAAATGCATTATGTAGGAAGCCAACCTAAGGATTGAGATCAGTAAGAATACTCTTTAAGAGTAATCCCCAATCATAATACCCCTAATAGGGGGACCATCCTCAAGATTAAGAAAAAATGTAAACCCTAAAATCATCATTATTTTAGAATCATGAGTTGAGACATCTTTCATGGTTCTTTATTAAGGCATCATCATCAGGATTAAGACCCAAAATAATCCTATCAAAAGGCCATAATCCTTTATGAGACTAACTGAACTATGTGGGATTTTATTCCCATTCAAAATGTATACTTAGGAAGCCTCCTTGAGGTCAAAACACAACACCCCAAACAATCCATATTCTCTCAAGTCCACTTTCCTAATGCAAACCATGTGAAAGGACCCAAGACGATCACCCGATTGGAGGAGTTGGGTTTGCAAGGCCGGATGACATGTGGGAGATTAAAGAGTATGAATGAAACAATGTGCACCCATCTCGCTTCATTTAAGGGGCCAATAGATCTTTACATTAATGTATGGAAAAAATGGGCCTATAATATCACTTATTCAAGCCCAAAATTAATGTTTATAGTTGGCCGACATGGTTGCACGAATTTGGATGCCATGCCCAAATGGAGGATTCTAGAAATGGCATCTTTAAACCCTAAAGTCAAATCGTGTGGGATATACCCTCAATGTCAAATCTAGTGGGCTATAGTTGGAAAGTTGTGTGCTTCTTTTCCAAAAGTCATGGTTAGACTTAATCTTTTTGAATTTAAGGGGACAAGGTAGGTTTAGACTTTATGACTTTAGTGAATTAGACCCTTGACTATAGTATCACCCCTTGGCGATAAATAGCCACCCCATGGCATTGTATTTTCAATCAAGATTAATTTGAGAGCTTATGATTTGTTTATCTATGTTGTGTGAGGATTTTCCATATATTTTTCCTATTTCATCTTGTGAATTCTTGCCTTGTCAATCTACAAGTTAGATTGGAGATCCAAGATAAAAAAATCCCCTAATTCCATGCCTCAACCCAAGTGCGTTGTTGTGTGGATTGGATATCACATCCCTCCATTTAGTGTGTTGCCTAATTAGTAGGTATCACTACTTATAGTGTTGATTGACTACTTGCATCCGCTTTCCATACCCATCATCCACCTATTATCCCAAAAATGCATCATTCATATGACGACCTATGCCGCGAAGATCGGGCCACCCCGGGCGTCTCACATCAGTTGGTATTAGAGCTCTAGTTGACACGGTAGGAATCCATCCCTTCATTTATATTAATTTTATCCCTTACCCTCCTTATCCTTCCATATTATTCACCCTTTCAAAAAAATATTTGTTTTCATGAAAGCCTCCCAAATGGCTTAGTTTTTCCAAGATTGGATTATTATAAATAGAGCCAAATTATCATTCATCTTCTTTGTGTGTTTGATTTTCTATTTGTGATTTGTATCAGGAAATAAAACAAAAAAATAAAATTCTCTCAACTCATCATTTTTTTATTTTCAAAAGTAAGTACATATTTTCTTAGATAGATTTTAAAAAAACTATCTTACTCTCCGTTCAATCATTTTGTGCTTTAAAAAATCTTGCATAACACTTTTTGGGGAGATTTGACAAAAAAAGAAGATACAAATACTTCGTTGTGCTTTACGTTGTTAGAACCTTCCATTTTCATACATCACTTTCTCTATAATTTTATTTCATCCCCATATTATATTTTATCATATTGAAATTAACTTTTCTTATCATGAACAATCGGGAAAAACCAAAATACCACCTTTATACCCCCTTTTCCTCCCACCCCTTATCCATTTTCTACCCTATTTTCACCATTTACCCTTACCACTCAAGCAGGTTGTGTTAAACCACCCCCCTACATAATCTTGATTGAGGAAGGATTGGTGGAAATTGATCACCTTAAAGATGGTATTATATTTCATAAGAGCTTGGAATTTGAATTGCGTGTTGAGAGTGGAGATAAATAAAGAGAAAAATCATGTGTGTGAGTATGTGCATCTTGTTGTGTGCATGTGTGTGTGTAAATATTATGTGTGTGAGTGTGCATATCTTTCATGTGTGAGTTTGTATCCTTGTGACAGTGAGTGTGTACATATTTTTTGACTGTGTGTGTACATCTTGCATGTGTCAGGGAGTGTGTATCATTGTGTGTGTTCCCCGCAGTGTGTGTTTGTGTTTGCGTAACTTATCATGGCAGAAGATTGTGGGAAGAAAATTACTCATGTCAGTGATGAAGGAAGTCGAAGTAAATCTCCTACACCTGAAGCTACACAACTCTAAATTCAAGGGTTGGTGACCCACTTCGAGAAGCTTCTTAATAAGAACTTGGAAGAGCTATTTGAGGGGATTGATGAATTGGAAAATAAACCATGGCCAAGGATGTTCCATGATAACCCCCGACACACTCCGGTACCATGTCGTCCCCACATCATGGTGGAGGATATGATGAACATTGATGATGATATTGATGATGTCCAACAAAGGAGGAGGTTTTACCAGAAACCTAGAGGAGGAAAAAGGAGACAACATGATGCTGACCTACTTGGCAGGATCAAGGTGTAGGTCCCCTCTTTTCAAGGAAAATGCGACCTGAAAGCATACATTGAGTGGGACATTCAGATTGAGCAAGTATTTTCATTCCATGCATATTCCGAGGTAAAAAAGTTCAAACTTTATTCCCTTTACTATTTTAATTATGATTTAGTTTGGTGGAATCAAATGAAAAAGGAGAGATCTAGATACAGTGGATGTCCCATCAACAATTGGGAGGACATAATGTTTTCCATGAAAAAATAGTTTATACCACCAGACAACCATAGAGATCACCACAAAAGGCTACAACACCTCACGCAAGGGAGTAAGAGTGTTGAATATTACTGTAAGGAGTGGCAAATTTCCATGATTCGAGCAAACATTCAAGAATATATAAAGGAAACTTTGTAACGCTTCTTATATGGGCTTAATAGGGAGATTGTTGATCAATTGGAGATGTACCACCATGTGGAAATACATGATATGATCCATCAAGACACCAATATCGAGAAACAAATCAAATGGTGGAGAAACTTGAGGAAAACCACTACCCAATTTACTCCATGGAGAAATTCAAGGAAGTAGATTGGAAAACCATCAAAGGAAAAAAGAAGTGGTTGATCACAAAAGTGACAAGGTAATTCTTTCCCCTATGAAACGTACTTTTGGGGGTAACCAATCAATGAATTGGGATATTCATTGTAAAAATGTCAAGGAAGAGGTCACATTTCTAGTGAGTGCCCAAACCGGTGCACCATTACCATCAACAAGTATGGAGAATGGGATACTGATAGAGAGGGCTTGGAAGAGGAGGAGGAAGAATCTCTAGAAATTGATAGTGGAGAGCTTGCATAAGATGGTGATATTCGTATCACTAGAAGAGTTTTATGTTCACAAATATCTGTTGGAGAGAAGTAGTGAGAGAACCATTTCCATACATTATGCAAGATCAATGGGATGGTATGTAGCATTATTAATGATGGGGGAAGTGGTATCAATGGGGCGAGCACTGAGTTGGTGGTGAAGTTGGGAATCCCAACATTGACACATAAAAATCCATACTATATTTAGTGGTTGAATCATTTTGGGGAGTTGAAGGTCACCAATCATGTGAAGGTACTGTTCACCATCTGGAAGTAAAAAAATGAGGTCTTATGCGATGTTGTTCCTATGAAGGCTTTTCATTTGTTTTTGAGATGACTATGTAAGTATGATCCACATGTTACCCATGACAGTTTCATAAATTGTCACTCTTTTATACACTGAGGGGATCTTATAACCCTCAACCCCATGTCCCCCGAACAAATTCTGGAAGATCACATTTTGAGAGAAAAGAAAAAAATGAATGATGAGGAAAAAAAGACTGAAAAAGAGAAATGAGGGAATGAGGGAAAGAGAGAAAATGATAGAAGAAAAGAAATGGAGAGTAAAGAAGAATTTAATGGGAAATAGAATTTGAGGGAAGTGAGAAGTTTGATGTTATGAAAATGAGTGAGGTTAAGGACGCTTTGTTTTCAAAGAAAAACATCCTAGTACTCATGTACATAGAGGTGTTGTTAAATACTAACAACATACCCCATTCTCCAAATGTTTTTGACTCCTTGTTACAGGAGTATGGTCATGTCCATCTTGAATAGGTGCCACCAGGTTTTCCACTAATTAAAGGTATTGAGAATCAAATTAACCTCATACCAAGAGAATCACTACTGAAACACCTTGCATATTGCACCAACCCGAAAGAGACAAAAGCAATCCAAAGGAATGTTCAGTAGCTATTGAATGTGGGATATGTTAGAGAGAGCCTTAGTCCTTGTACTGTACCTATGATTATAATATCAAAGAAGGATGGAACATGGAGAATTTTCATTGACTGTATATCCTTCAAACACATCATGGTTAGGTATCGTCATCCTATACCTAGGTTAGATGATATTCTAGATGAATTAAATGGTGCAACTATTTTCTCAAAAATTTATTTAAGAAGTGGCTACCATAAAATTATGATGACAGAAGGATATGAGTGAAAAACTTCATTTAAGACAAAACATGGAATTTATAAATGGTTAGTCATGCCCTTTGGTCTCACCAATGCACCTAGCACATTTATGAGGACAATGAGTCATGTCTTACATGAATATATTAGATAATTTGTGGTAGTTTACTTTGATGACATTTTGATTTATAGTAGGAATGTCTATGAACATGTAGATAACTTAATAAAAGTACTAGAGGTGCTATGTAAAGAATACTTTTTTGGAAACATAAATAAGTCTGAATTTGTCCTCGCTAAGATTACATTCTTTGGATTCGTTGCTACTGGAAATAGAGTTGAAGAAAACACTAAGAAGATCAAAGTGATACAAGAATGGAAAAATCCAACCTCTGTTGTATATCTAAGAAGTTTTCATGGGAGTTCTAGTTTTTACAGGTGATTTGTGAAGGACATCAGCACACTGGAAGCACCGTTGAACCAGTTGAAAAAGAAAAATGTTCCTTTCAATTGGGTGATAACTCAAGAGAAGGTCTTCCATGAACTTAAAGAGAGACTCCCCCATGCCACTCTACTTGCACTTACGAACTTTGTTAAGACCTTTGAAATTGAATGTGATGCAAGGGGAATTGGCATAGGAGGAGTACTCATGTAAGAAGGTAAGCCTATTGTGTTCTTTAATGAGAAGTTAAATGGCCCAACCCTAAATTATGCTACATATGATATAGAGTTTTATGAATTGTTTAGATTTATTGAAACATGGAAAGTTTATCTTTGGCCTAAAGAATCTGTGATCAATTCTGACCATGATTCCCTTAAATACCTTATTAGACAACATACTCTAAATAGAAGACATGCTAGATGGATGGATTTCATTTATTCAATTCCATATGTCATCAAGCATAAAAAGGGTAATGAAAATATTGTGGTCGATTCCCTTTTAGGTAGATATTCTCATTAATCCTTGTTGGATTCAAAACTCCTAGGTTTTGAATTTATTAAGGATTTATATTCCACTGATAGTGATTTTAGAGAACCGTATGAACATTGTAAACCTATTGTTAGTTAAGAAATGTTCTATTTACGTGAAGGATTATTATTCCAAATTAATAATATTTTCATTCCAAATTGCTCTATGCATTTACATTTAATGAAAGAGTCACATTTGGGAGGGTTAATGGTAATTTTTGTGTTTCAAAAACTCTAATTTTTCTTAGTGAGTATTTTGATTGGTCTAGAATATCTTGAGATGTTGAGAAATTTATGGGAAATTGAATTGTATACCATAAAGATAGATCAATACTGAACCCACACAGTCTATATCTTCCACTCGCAATCCACAACACCCCTTGAGAGGACATATCAATGGACTTTATTGTGGTGTCACCATGGAACAAGAGGGGGGGAGAATACTTTTTTATTGTGGTTGATCGGTTTTAAAAAATGGCACATTTTATTCCTTGTCACAAAACTGATGATACCACAAACATTGAAACACTTTTCTTTCAAGAAGTAGTAAATCTTCATGGAATGCCAAGGACGATTGTGTTGGATCGAGACATAGAATTAATCAGCTACTTTTAGAAGACATTATGGAGAAAACTAGGAATGAAGTTACTATTTTACACTACATGTCATCACCAAACTAATGGACAGACCGTGGAGGGGAATCAGATAGTATAATCCCTTCTACGAACCATTGTGAAGAAGAACATCAAGAATTGGGAAGAGTGTCTTCCACACATGGAATTCACATATAACAGGTCCAAGCATTCCACTACTCAATATTCTCCATTTGTAATTGTTTTCAACCTTAACCCCCTTTCCCATATTGATCTAGTTCTTTTTCCTTTGCAGGAAGTAGATAATATTGAAGTGAAAGGGTGTGCATAATTCATCAATAAATCCATAAAAATGTAAGGATAAATATCGATTGGATGATCTATAAATAAACTAATAGTGAAAACAAGGGTCCCAAACAAATTTTGATCCAACCCGGCGACCTAGTCTGGGTCCATATGGGAAAGGAAAGATTTCCCGACAAGCATAAATCAAAACACATGCCACAAGGTGATGGAAATTTCCAATTTCTTGAGAAGATTAAAAAAAATTCTTAAAAGATAGCTTTTCCAGGTGAGTATGTTGTAAGTGGCACTTTTAACGTTTCTGATCTTTATCCTTTTCTGGGTGTAGTGGTTGAAGATTCGAGGATGACTCCTTTTCAAGAGGGGTGGATGATGTGAACCATCTGGAAGGCACCGACTCAATTACCTGAGTGCAGGAGTTGGATTTTCAAGTCCCAATGATGCGTGGGAGAGTAAAGAAGTTGAATGCAACAATTGGCACACATCTCTCTTCATTAAAGGCCCAATGGATCTTTCCTTTCATGAATGGAATAAATGGGCCTATAATATCACTTATTCAACTCCTAAATTTATGGTTAAATCTTGTCCCACACATTTTCACGAATTTGGATGCCTTGCCCACATGGAGGATTCAAGAAATAGAATCTTTGGACCCCAAAGTCAAATCCTATGGGATATTCACTCAAAACCATATCTGGTGGGCTATAGTTGGAATGTTCTGTGCCAATTTTCCAAAAGTCTTTATTAGAATTTATCTTTTTTAATTTAGCGGGAAAAGGTATGTTTAGCCTTTATGGCTTAAGGATATTAGACACTTGACTATTGTATCACCCCTTGGATATAAATAGCCACCACATGGAATTGTATTATCATTCAAGATTTATTTGAGAGATTATGCTTTTTTTCTCTCCATTTTGTGAGGATTGTCCCTATATTTTCCATTTTCTCTTGTACATTCTTGCCTTGTCAATATACAAGTTAGATTGGTGTTCCAAGATCACAAAATCCCCCAATTCTGCGAGTCAACCTAAGTTCATTGTTGTTTGGATTGGCTATCACATCCCTCCCTTGAGTTTTTTATCGACGTAGTAGGTCACAATACTTATAGTGTTGATTGAATACTTGAATCCTCTATCCATACCAATCACCCACCTCTTAGCCTCTAACCACATCCTTCATCCACTGACCTACGCTGTGAAGATTGGGCCACCCTATGCGTCTGACATCAATTCCTAGTAAGGTTTAATTCAACATGAAAATACACATCTCTCTCAGGTTCCTCAGGATGCTTCGACATAAGTGGAAACCCAAACATTTACTAAGAAAATTTTTCCTATATGTCCGTGCCATATGATATTAAATTATACAGTTGGGTCCTTTTCACATGACCATAAATTTTATTATGTGCCTTTTTAAGCAGCACTAATCTGCATGGGTTCTAATTTCCGTTCACAAGTATATTTAGAAATAGCATCTAAGTGTTTGATCCCAACATAATAAAAAACTGACATCTCGTTGGATAGAGATATACTCTAGAGTTCCCCAATTATTTGATATAAAACTAGTTTCATCATGACTAAAGAATCTCAGATCTGTACATAAGTGAATTTTATTGATGGAGAACATCGGGGAAATAAAGATATCTCTATTGATGATGAACCTCATATACATAAACAATATTCTATACTCTATACATTCCAATAATTGGTTGTTAATTCTAAAGTAATACACATCATACTTCGGATTTAATAAATGATACTTGAATATGTCGTAAATCTATAAGAGAGTTCCGAAGAAGGCAATAATTCCCCCCAAAAGGGTGATATGAGCCTGAAATCCTATCATCTCAACCAATGTGGGCTCTCAAGAACAATTGGATAAAAATCCTGATGACTGTATACCTTTGGAAAGCAGGCCCCCTTGGATATATAACAGTCAGATGTATCTGGTTACATGAACAAACCTATTAGAAACTATTCAGAAATAGTTATTCCTAACTAGAACACACATTCTAAGGGAAACAATAAGGCACTTCATAAGGGTGTTTAATAAAGGTATAACCCTTACATGATGTGTTTCGTTAGGGTTTTTTTCTCCTTAACATTATGCAATCGGCACTATGTAAGGTCGAGGGCCTTTATATCCTTACATAGATTGTCTATGTTAAGATAAAGGGAGTATACCCTTACATGTGCTAGGTACGTGGGGGTATTACAATCATATAGAGTATTATTGAAAGGGTAGAGGGTGTATAAATTTATGTAAGGGATATAAAATTGTTTTACCATTACACATAGTGTCTACATAAGGTTAGAATAAGGTTACCCTTACACAGAATAGGGATCCTATGTAAGGGTAATTTTTTTTAAAAAAGTTTTAAAACTTATTTTTAACATTCAAAATTATTTAAAATGTTTATAATTTTTTTATAAATCATTATAAAAATTTATTTTTGGATATTTTAATTTATAAAAGGTTTATAAATTAATTATAAATTTTTATAAATAGTTAAATATTTTTGAAAAATTTTATTCCCTTGTATTAATTTATAATATTTAAATACCTTTTTAAAAAATCATATATCATGAATTATACTATATTAATAAAGTTGTTTATTTATAAATCATAAGAAACAAATTATAAGGAGAAATAAAGTATGAAACAAGGACAAAATTTATAAAAAATATATTTAATTATGAATTATTCAGTTTGAATTGTTTAAAATGAAAACGGGCCTTATTTGGATATTATTTAAGCCACATAAAAAGTGTTTTAATGATTGGCCTGATCAAGGTTTATTTAATAATTAATTATAATATATTTATATTATGTAAAATATTTACATAATACAAATTGGATTATAAAATATTTATAATTCATAAAATATCCTAGATTTTAAATTAAAATGTCATATAATGAAAAATATGAAAACATTAATATTTTAATGAATATAAAATGTTTATATTCATAATTATGCAATGTCCATAATGTTAAAGTTGTAATTTATAAAAGGGTTTATAATTAGCTTTGATTTATAAATTTTTAACAAATGTCTATATCATGTTTATATATTTGAATTATTCATTTAACTAAAATTTAGTTTCTACATTATTCATAAATAGAATATTGTTTAAGAAATATTAATATTGTGCATGATTTAATTTATTTTTTAAACTAATTATAAGGTAAAACCTTTCATTACATACTATGAGTGAATTTATAATGAATTTAGTTGTTTCATATGTCTTGAATGTGGTTTGTAATATATGTTATTAGATTGAATTTAGTTGTTGAATATGATTTTTTCATATTGTGTTTTATATTTATGATTAATTTTATTCTCACTTTAATAAATAATCCTTGTGTAGAGGGACTTGGGGTCATACTACCTACCTACCTAGAGACTTATGAATTTTTTAGAATGGTAAATGGGGTTGGATATTTTTCACTACAAGCATACTCATGAAGATAAATCTATTACTTTACGTTAATTTTCATGTACCTTATGCATATGATTTATTTGGATATGTGAAAATATGATTGAATTCAATTATTGGGGAAGTAACAAAACATATGGGTTGCGTAAAGGGTTACACGTAAATATCATTTGAACATGTACATTTAATGGAGGGAATAAGATTCAAAACTAAATTACTAGAATCATGAATACATAAAAGAAAATAACATGAGACAATATGGGTAGATTAAAATCTCATTAAAATACTTGGTGTGAGATTACTTCTAATGAAACACTTATCTGGGCCTAGATCATTCAATCACATAGGTTATACCACAACCAGGTGCCCCCAGACTATCTTGTCTTAGGAAAGTAATGATGACTGACACTGATTCATCCTTAAGTAGGACATTCCACAGTTGGATTCCCACGTAATATTCTTTTTTATAATTTTCTTGGTTCATTTTTATCGGTTACACTAATTATGAGACCCTAATAATATTAGGATACCAGAGGAATATAGTTGAGTTAATCTATATGATGGATTGGAAAAAGGGTTGTCCTCTCAACTATCCAAGAATCATATATAATATTATTAGAATGATTTTATACCAAAATAACTAAATGGTGATAGAAATTACACAGTGGAATCTTTTCTTAATGAAATATATATCTTTCCCACTAATGGATATGATGCATTTTATTAATGGTTTAGCTTTGTAGTGGGAGACCATTTAATAAAATTCATTAATAAATGGTTAATAATACATGATACTCAGCTGATAAATGATTATGTTATGGATAATATCATCATCGTAATCAATATAAACGTTGTGAATAATCCTTTTAAGGTTATGTTTAATTTAATTTACTTCTAAGAATGATAATCGTAATAAATATTGGTGATTTTTGAATGGTTTTTAAGAAAATTCTATGTGTTAGAACAATTCCTTCCCTAGTAATTATGTTTTGAACTTATTCAACAAGGGAATATAGATGATTATGGAAGTATAATGTGATTCACTTATGTTTTAAAATTAATTACATGAGAAATTTAAAAAGTTATCTTCGTGTCCACTCTACATGGTTGGGTATATCAAATGATATTCAATATGATTGAATATGATAAATTTATTCATGATAAAAAAGGGTTCCCTAATGATTTATATGTTGTATAATTAAATTATATTATTATTATAGATATAGATATCTAATATATAACATTCAAGGTTTTGTAAATATATAGAAAGTCAGAGAGAGAAAATATTTGAACTCTGGAGCTTAAAAGTTTCTTTATTGTAATTGAGAAAAGGTGTCTCTAGATTAATAACATGGATGCTTCAAGCCTGCATATGATTTTTATAAGATGTTTATTATCTCATTTTGATATTGGGAATAGAATAAATATAATTAATTTTTAATAAAATGAGATGAGGTGTTTTTGATACGCATAGTTATGATTTGATCAATTATATTTCATGTTTCAGTGAAGACTAAAAATAGATCATTCTGGTTATAGAATTTATCCAAATATATTCTTTGAAAAGGTTTTTAAAATATTATTAAATTCAAGAAAAATTTATCTTGATATTATGAATGTGTTGAACTGAGGATATACTATTTGGATTCTACTATTATATGGATAGTATTAATAGGTAAAAGTTAAAACCATATGATTAAAAGTTAGATGATAAGTTGAACCTTTTTTCTTAAAGAATATAATCAGGGTCATTAAAACCAAGGGTCTTCAAGAAGGAAGTGTAATAATTCAATATGATTATATTATCCAAGATATACATAAAGGATATTGTGAAACTCCCTGGAATTTACATGGTATGTATGGATGCTATAGAAATTAATTCATTAATTTTGAATCGTATATGACACCAAATAAAAATTTTACAAAATAAATTAAATATACAGGAGTTAAAAATCAAAGGAATAATTGATTCATTAGGTATTTTATATTCATAAGTTAGATAAAATATTTACTACATCAAGGATTTTAATATAAAAGATATTATCAAGCTCATTGAAATCTATAAAAAAATATGTGTGTCTTCATTTCATTTCTATTATGTGAATAAATAAATTTTTCAATTACGAAGAGTTATTAAAATGTATGAGATAGTTAGTTGTATACACAAGGTTTAGGATTCATCAATTGCAATAACATGTTTGGAGAAGACGTTACAGATAAAAAAAATATCCAAGTATTTGTTAAAATATACGAGAATGTGCTCCCACCACCTATCAATGGATTATTTTAATAATGTATTCTTTTCAAATGAAAATGTTCCAAACACATATAATACCATATATGATACGGTAACAACATTTTATTTTTTAAATATTCACACTAAAATGGAATAAATGTTATTTCATAACAAAAATGTATTTTTTTATCCTAGAAAAATAGTATGAAAATAATATAGTGTCTAAGAGGTTTATAGGAGTATATTTGGACTTAAAGAAGTTCAATATCAACAAATAAAAGATAACACCAATCTAAAGTTAAAAGTTTATCCAATTACTAACCTAAAATTTTTAGGATATATGATAGTAAATTAAAATGCAAAGTGTTACATTTGGTTATCATTTATTAAGTGGATATCAATATTATAAATGTTTAAGATAATTTTTTTTCACTCAATGTACCGAAATATTTTAGGATGTGTGATGATAAATAAAAATGTTAAGAGTAACACTTAGTTGTCATAAAAAATTTAAGACACTATTTATTAAAAGATTCTAATAGTAAATATGAAATGTGAATTAAAATTTATATCCTAAAAGAATTTAGGATATTATAATAAATAGAAATATACATTGTTTCATTAGTTACTACAATAAAGTTATTTTTAGTTTATTCTCAAAAGTATTTAGAGGACTAGTAAAAAAATAATGCAGTTAAATTATTTCAAGGAAATCGTATGATGAAATGAGGGTCCCAAGATGATAATGATGAATTTATAAAGAGTTATAAGTAGGAAACAGAAGCTGATATCGTAACATTGGATTATGTGAAGTTAATAAGTTTGAATATGTTCAAAGAGTTTTACAATTAGGAATTTCATTCCTAAGTCACACAATTATTCAAAATGTTTTACTTCATAGATATTTCCCACTAAAGAGTTTAGTGGTAGGGTTTTATAAGATGTTATTGTAGATATGTGGTGCAGATTAAATACGATGTAATGAGAAAAAAAACTATAAAGTGTAATTCTTCAAATTGTTTAAGAATATTAAATATATCATATTAATATTCTTAAAGAGTTAATGAATATTAAAATGTACTATATTAAAGGAAACCTCCATTTTACCATTCTTTCATGTTGGATGTATAAATGTATATAAAAATATTAATTTTATGATGTGAAATGATAATTGACCCCTAAAATAAAGACTTTGAGTTTATCCATAACCGATGTTCATCATGCAGTATTATAGGTTATGATAAAATTTTAAGGTTAAAGTGAGTAGGATTCTTGTATATAGATACATAATATTCTCATGATTCTCAAGATAAATAATAAGATTAACTGTGTGCAATGAATGACCTACTAGGAATACAACATGAAGTGTCATTTACAAATTTATTTGGTATAATTGGGGTCTGTAGATCATATTTGAGCCCCCACTACCTATATTTGGATACATACCTACAATTAGAACCTTCATACTTTGATACACTACTTATAAAATTCAACATATAAACATATCTAATAGGGGGTAGTTGGGTATGTTTCTGATCATTTCCTTTTTTTGTATCTTAAAGAAGATGAGATTTTTCCTCTCGTATGATGAGTATGATAGGAGGTATATCAACTAAGATAGACCGTGGGAGTGTGAATTTACACCGAGATATTTTATATCTATCTAGATAGGGTGTATGTGATGTACTTATCCAATAGAATTAATAACATATGATGTATTCATCAATCAATCCCAATATACACTATGGGAGTTAATAATAAACGACTTACCTATATTGGATTGACATGATCTAGGTCATAGGTCAATAGATTTCTTGGAAAAAGGTAAAATATGATAATTCACATTTTCATGAGATGTAGATTTATGGACATGGGTATATAGATACATGTGTTTCATAGAGATCATTCCATATCCATTTATAGCTTGAGTGGCATTGATTCTTTTCCAGATTATTCTTTTTTCTTACATATATGGATCCAAATATTCATATTTTTTGATAATGTTGTAAACGAACCTATATTAATAATTTTTGGTTGACTGAATAATGATTTATTTTTTTCCTAGAGTGTTTCTCTAAAATTGTTTTAGGGTTAATCCAAAATGGATTTGAATGAGTATTCACATGGTATTTCATATGATGTAATATAATATGAAGTTAATGATAGCTTCCAAAAATTGTTTTGGAAGATATCCAAAAGGTGTTCTTGATATGATTTCAAGAGTTATTATATATGATAAACTATAAGGACAAATTAAACAAATTCTTTTGGGGTTATGTGAAAGTGGGGGATTGGTGGAAATTATACCTAAAACCTTATATAAATTGACATATTTCTAAAAAATTATGGTTTTCATGCACATAAGTGTATATTATTTTATAAAATATTTTATTTTGAAAAAAGGATAAATTGTTTTCATTTTATCATTCCAACATAAGCTGTCCCTAAATGAAACTCTTTCATATTTTTTTGAAACATACATAGAGTAAATGTATACAATATACTAATCATCCATGATATTTATTTATTCATTATAAACTCATGTATTATCAAGGGGAATCCTCAACAAATTTATAATGAATACTACCATAGGATGGATATGTGGGTGTGATTATTATTATTATTAGACAAAACTGATAGTGCCCATAGTTCTCTTTCTTCTTCATCACTTCGACTGTGATGTGATTTCATGCCATGGATGAAGATAAAACCCTACTTGAATGTTGAGCAATTGAAATCACACCATGTATATTTATGGAGATGGGATGCCTATGTTTTCTACTTATGTGATATTTATCAAACCATTTTATGCTGTTAATTATATAGTAAAATTTCAATAGTGTAAGGTACAACATCTAATGTGTTCTTCATTTCAGCATTTTTACCACAATTTTCATACAATCTTTCATAGTGGATCCTTAGATAAGGATTTTAATTGGTCCTAATAGTTCTGATAAATTTGATTAGACTCTAAAAAAACCCTTCAAGTTTAGTACCTATTTTCCAAAAAAAATCGATATTTAATCAACATATACTACTAGGAAAAATAATGTACTCATAATAAATTGTCGATAAACACATTACTAATATTAATTCTTTATGATAAGAAAATCTCATATAGTTTCATTAAAATGAATATTCCAGGAAATGGAAACATTGTTTAATCCATAAATGGATTTCTACAACCTGCATTATTTTTGTAATTATAAAGGGTCACAAACCCCCATCATTTTATCATGTTGACATCCTCCTAAAGGATCCCATTAAAGCGATTTGTTTCGATGTCCAACTTTAAAATCTCATAGTCATGGAAGTATTCTATAGTATGTATAATTTTGATGGATTGAAACATGTAAACTAGAAAAAATGTATCATAATATTCAATTCCATGTCATTTCTTAAACTATTTATCAACTAGTCATTCTTTATAGGTGTAGAACATACATTCATGTCTAGTTTTCTTTTGAATACCCATTTGTACCCAATGATATTTACATCAACCTGTGGTTCAACCAAAACCGATACATGGTTAAGATATATGAAATCCCTCTCAAAATTCATAACTTATTACCACTTAGTAGTATCTTATATCTCTATTGATTTCTTATAGTATATATGATAATGATTTTACAAAAATAACGAGTCACCATACTTAGTGACAAGAAAACCATAACGACCTAGTTTTCTATCATCTCAGGTTCTCTTATATAGTACTCGGGCCTTAGGAATGCCTTATTCCATAGGGACTACTAGAATCTATTCGTATGCCAAATCTTATATATCGTGAGCCTCAACATCATCAAAGTTTATCTTTCTTTGACAAAAATTCTTGAGTATGTGTTACCAATCCATGAATATGGTTTTTCAAGACACTATAACCATTTTTTTGATGGTTCATATGGGAAATATCCCATTTTTTCCATAGGGTGACTGATAAAGATACACTTCAAGCCTCAATGTTCTAGTTTTATACTTAATGTGTTTTTAACAAATTCCTTGAAACCCCATGTACATAAATTTGACATAAAATACTTATTTCCAAACATTAAATCATATGGTGTGTTATCTTCCATTTAGTTGTCACCCAGTTCAGTGTGTACACTATAGTTTCAAATGAATATCCTGAAAAGGATAATGTAATGTTATTGTGACTCATCATCAACCTAACTATGCCTAACAAGGTATAGTTCCCTATTTCACATACACCATTCCATTGTGGTGTATAGGGAGGAGTGATCTAGGATAAAATCCCACACTATCATAAAGTGTCAAAAATCACATGGTTAAGATATTCTCAACCTCAATCCAATCAAATATTTTTATCTTATTTACATGGTGATTCTATACTTAATTCTTAAATTCCTTGAACTTATTAAAGTATTCTGACTTGTACTTTATTAAGAATACACATCCATATCTACTCAAGTCATTAGTAAAAGTTATGAAGTATGAGAATCCACATATAGATCCTACTGGAAATTGTATGCACATGTTAGTTTATACCATTTATATAGGCCATGTATTCCTTTCACCCATACAAATAAATTGTGGTTTGGTAATATTGCAATGTAAATGAGGAAGGCATATGTAAAGTGGTTTTATCTCAAAATTGTATAAATACCCTTCTTGATAGGGCTTTATCATGAACTTCATATTTACATGACCTTGAATGTGACGTCACAACTAGGTTTTATACGAGTCATGTGAACTTAATCCATTATCAACTTCCAACACATGTTTTTCAAAATCTAATACGTAATGGCCACTATTAAGACATGTTATATCATAACAAATTTTATCTTTATAAAAAAACATTCACTATTTATGAACATGAAATCAAAACCATTTATTCCATGAAACGAAATGATATTATTTTCTTGGACACACTAGGAACATAATAAATATTTATTGAAACCAAGATAATATTTTTGGTAGCATGGGGTGGTAGTTTTCAATATCCAGGCTAGCCAGTCGGGCTCCATTGGTTCCTCGAAGATCCACCTCTCCTCTAGAAAACCTCTTAAATCTATTTGGTTCCTATATTTGGATATATATATATATATATATATATGTGAGTAACATAAGTGGTATCTAATACCCAAATGGTAGATAAGGATACATTACCCTTGATAACAAATATACCAGAAGCATAAAAATGTTTATTATGTGTACAGTTCTTCCTCTAGTAGTTGAGCATTCCACATGAAAAATCATTTGTGTTTTGTTCTTCTCCTTTACTTAAGATCTTTCTATTATTGAATGGTCAATTCATAAAATCCTTATAATTATATTTACTATTTGGGACATTTACCTTGAACTTTTTTTTATTCACTATGAGGAACTTGTGTTTTTATACCCCATGTCCTTATCAAATTAGTGAATAAGAATTATGAGTTCTATAAGAGACTTCTCAACATCATTTATATTATAATTAAAAATTAAACCGGAAAATATATGAGGTAGTGAGTCTAAAATGAGATGTATTCTCAAATATTCATCCAGCATAAATCCTATGATTTCCAAGAACTCTACGTAGTCAATCATCTTGCCCAAATGTGGCCCAGATGGTGTTTAATCTCAAAGAATTCATGTAAATAAATCCTTATATATCTCAAAAATATTTTTTATCTATTTCTCCAAGTAATGATCCTGAATATGGGATAACATTGTAAACACATCCATGATTTCATAATGATTTTAAAGCTCACTAAACATAGTCTATAGTATTAAAAAGTATACATATAGTGAATCCCCTATTTTTTTCATATATATATAATTCCTATTCACTAGCCTCATCTCTAGTTTGATCAGGAACTTTGTATTTCTACAAATACAACTTTCACTCTTAGAGTAGTACAATACTCAAGCGTCTGTACCATTCTAGTAAGTTGGTGATGGTGATATGGTTGTCCTTATCAAAGATAAATCATAATGATAATGAGGATGATGAGTGATTTTATATTTCTATAATAAATAGAGAATACTTTAATACTTTCCTTGATTACAAAAGGGTGCGCCATAATAAATTTTAATTATTAGACTCCCACTATTTTATTATTTCTTGATAACCATCACTAGAAAATGTGAATTATCCTATAGCATGGATAATCTTGTCGAAAATATTTATATTTACCTTATCATAAGACCAATGAAGGTTGGTAAAGTTACTTGTATCTATATTCGTATAAATGTCTTCACCAACTGCTGACTCATATCAACATGATCTGTTGAGTGGATTTCCTAATCCAAAAATCAGGGATTTGTATTTCCTAAAAAATTTCATATAGATGTATACCAAACCTATATAGGGATATTAAACCTAATATAAATACATTTGATTCAACCAAACACTTTCTTTAGAAATCCCCATTAGTTTAAATCACGAAAACAAGTGTTGGTCAAGAAATTTGAAACAATGAGTTCTATTCACAATCAAGAATTACAATGTTATTATGACTTAATATTTTAATTGATAGATTTCATCTTTTATATTATGAATAAAATAAGCCCAATTTATCATACCACATGCTTGTTATTGTTAAATATAGTTCACATAAGTGGTTAGCCATGTCCATATAAAATATTTAGGCATAATATTTTTTATTCTATCTAGCATGCTTATTAATTCATTTAATTAATGTGATCTACATACATTCAAAATAAATATTCAACCTTGAAACTATAAGTTTTAAGAAAATAATGTGGAATGATCAAGATAAATATTTAATATTTGATCTATTCAGTGAATGATAAAAAAACTACAGAATATAAGAAAAATCCACCATGATCTAGGTCCTGGATCAAGATGCATCATTCCACCGTCCTTCCTACAAATTTCTTTGAATGTGTTATCCTTGGATATGAACTCGAACCACCTCCTATCACCTAGTATCTCCTTTTTTACATTTTTCTTTAATCAGATACAGGTGATGGGAACCCAATGATAGGGTAATGTGGGTACATTAAATAGACCACAAACACAGACGTCTATACATAATAAAGTGGATGGGATTATATGCTATCATATTATTTTAATAATACTAATTTTAAAAACCATTTAATAAATTAAATTAAAAGAAACCAATCATATATAGGACAGTCTAGGAACATGATCATCAACAATATGAAACACATAATAATTTTAATACTGGTTAATAATCATTTAAATACATTCTTATTTATTATGATAAAATCACATGAATTAATTCAATTAATCATATTTTTAATTTATTAATAATTATATATTAACAATTAATTAGAATTATCATGGAGTTCCACCTATTTTTAATAAGTATTTGATGTGTACTTAGAGGAAACTTGAAAAGTATTTCTTAATTTAATAAGGAATTAATAGAGAATTTAATATTCTTTACACCATTTTCACACAATGTGCAGATTGGTTTATGGCCATGATTAATTTTAATTCAAAATTAATTGACTAATTACACTTTATATATTAAAAACCCCACATGTATACTAAAATACCCCATATGTGAATTAATTATCCCACATGTGAATTAATTATACCATGTGAGAATAAATTTATTACAACTTTCATGAATTAAATAAACATGTAAATTTATTATTATATCACATGTGAATTAATTTTACACCACATTCATTACACCACATGTGAATTAATTAAATTATCATTGTGTTATTTATATTAAATACACCATGTATGTAATGATTACACAAGCATCTTTTCATTAGTATTAAATAAACCTTATATTTATTAATTAACATGTTTCTTGGATTTTCATCCCACACATTGTGTGATCAATACACAACATGTCCTTGACCATGTATGTTTTGAGATTTGTGTTGTGAAAACACATTGACAACATGGTGTGTACACTAGCTACATACCACATAATCCAAATATCCACACTCCCTTTTGGCCAGTAAATATGTGACTTGTAATAAACAAACTGCATGTTGACTATGTGTGGAAAATTGTGTAACTTGAAACAAATACGGATTTAGTGAACTTTACTACACGATGTGTAATCATTGTCAATAGGAAAAAACTCCATCACCTCCCAATGGATTCTATTGACTCATTATTCATCAATATTTTAATGGATTTCTTCAGTGTTGAATCTCTTGATCAGAGTTGGTTGTTTTTTAATTATGGAAGTTTCTTGTTTGGATGGTTATTTTAGAAGGCGGGAATCATGGTGTGATGGTTTTGTTTGGGATGAATTGGATCAACTGAGATCTCTTGGATTTGGGTTTTCACTGCTTCAGAGATGCTGAGAAGGGGTTTTCAGAGTGGCGTTTGGTCCGAGGGTGCGGTGTGGTTACCTATGGAGCTGGGTGCAGCGTCTGGATGGCCTGGTCTTCCTCACTCTGGTATGTTCATCGCCCTTTCTGGAGGTGCTCTTTCTAGGCCCATATCACTTCGTTGGAGGGTTGGGCGGAATCCGAATAGAGTATGTCGACGGTTTTGTGGATTTGGGCTGGTGTCGATGGTCGCATCGGTGGGCGTTTGAGGAGACCTGCTCTGAGGTTTGTCCAACTCTCCTGATGTTTGTTTCCCCTTGTTCATGGTTTCTCAGCCCTTCATGGTGACTTCGACTCCAACTTTGATGGTTTATCGGCATGAAGTCTTGAATGGATTTTATCCATTTTGATTGTATGTTTTCAAGTGGTGAATTGGTGAATTGTTGATGTGGTGAGGTCATGTATGGTTTCTCACTTTTTCGTAAAAAGTTTTTTCATAATATAAAAAAAAATTCTCAGACAAATGTTATTCCCACACCTAATAATAAAATTCTAATATACGTATTAAAATCTTATAATATTTAACTAATATTCTTGTATAAACTTAGTGTGTGACCCTCTAGGCCCCTTTTACAGTGGTTTCATGTTAAACTCATAAAGTTCAAGGTTAAAATCTATCAACATGACAAGACATCAATAGATAAAAAAATAATTTCATAATGACATTCAACTTTCTATGAATTCTTAACTTGTAATATAATCCATCTATATTGATATCTCTCATCAAATAGGTTTCATAGTTTGTGTCATCAACCTACATTTTTCAAGTATCCTTATTTGAATTCCTTGAACTAAACATGCTAAAAACTGCCATGGCCATTGACTTAATCTAGTTATTCTATTCCACACTAGTGTTTGAGAAATTCACTTCCCATGGAAAGGATCAATCCTCTCTCACATTATTTATTAATGAAATTCCACTCATGATGAACCCAACATATCTTACTTATCTATGAATGATCATTGTTACAGTTTAAAAAATACATCTATGCATTGATTCATGACACACATTAATAATAATATTAGATTTAATGTATCATTAGATAGGTCGGAATATTGGAATATCCACTAACACATGAAACATGTGGAATTTCTCTTGGTGTGTCTGTTCTCATAACCTCTCTTCTAAAACATTACAAAGGGTGAACACCATGAGATGGTGTCTCATTTATTTATTATCCTCCTAACCTTGATAGCCTATATTAATTATGTATTGTCAGAAAATATCATCTAGACAAAGAACATAGGTTTAAGGAATATTTTCATATCATCTTAAGTATATCAAAATTACGGGGAACTGTTAGGTACTTTCGACATGATAAGTATCCTTTGGAAATTATCACATACACTATCACATAGAAGGAAAAACAGGTTGTGTTAAGAAATTATATTATATTATATTAAAATAGATTGAATATATAATGTAAAAAAAGTTTTGGGGAAATTGGTTTTAGGGTACCACCAACTCCATCACACACCAGGTTTTCAATTTCAACCCTTCATAGGTGGAATTAACTGGTATTAATTTTTTTAAAGTTTTTTTGATTATTATTAAACTATCACTTTCTCTATAATATTTTACTAAGGGGATAAGGATTCCTCCCCAAATTGATTCCATGGATGGTGGGGACATAGTGCAGGAGTCTGTATGAGGAGGCTAATGAGAGCTAGATTGGCACATTGTAGCCATGGATTGAGGATCGTTGGGATCCAACCTCAAAGATTCTATGATTCACCATGATTTAGGATACATTTTGGATTTTTGGAACTATTTTTTGTGTAATTTTTTGTTTATTTTTGGAAAATCATAGATGGACAGTGAAGATGAGATGAGTTATGGAGTTTTATGTATATGTTTTCTGAAAAAAAATTACAAATGTGTAGGTCATGTTTTTTCAAAATGTGTATGAAAGTTGGAAGGCCCCCTACCACCTTTTAGAAAAATAATAATTTATTCATGTTTTTATATTTATATACATACTAGTTTATATTTTATGATTTATATTTATATTGTTAGAAATCACATATACATGACTTAATTATTATTTTAGTTTAGTTAAATAATTTTTTATCACTATTAGATAGCAATAATATTATTAATAATTATAAATATATATATTACGATGACAAGTCTTATGTTTGTGACTCACTTTATGATGTATTATGTTTACCATGATCTTATGATATTTTTATCTTATGCCATGTTTTTAATTGATGATTCAAAATCATTCCATTTTTGATTTAGGCACAATCATTGTGCATTCTGTTAGATTTTGGAAATAATATCCCATATTTTACTTGATATATAAAACAAATAATCATTTCAATAATTTAGGGAAATATTTATTATAAATCTATTTTTATATGGGTGATTCACAACATCAAACAATAATAAATGATATTTCAGGACATTAACCAGTGATTATATCATATTGTGTCTTTATGACTATAGTAGATAGAAAATAGTTAATTAGAAATGAAAATATTTTCACAGTATACTCCCATAATGAAATAATAAGATCACACTAACTCATCATTGATTGAACCATGTCTAACCAGACATGATTCATTATCATAGAACACTATTCAATTATGGTTTTCCATGATGAGTGTGTTGTTAAAAAAATTACACAATCTATCATATGAAAAGTCAATTTCTAGATAATTTATTCAACATTATGTTTTGATGAGTGAATTTTTATACCTCTAGCCAATTGATTATGTAATTAATTCTAAAACATAATTAGCTTTTCAAAAGTTTCATAAGTTTTCTTCATCGTAAACATGTAAACATTGAAAATAAAGTCATTAATAAATGTTATGAAGTATGTAAAACAACACTAAAAAATTGATGAATGAGTACAATCAATGTATATGGGGAGATTCCATCCCACATGGTGGTATTTGAATGGGACACCCATATTGAGATCATTAAGCTCCGCACTGGGGTAGAGGCTAATGCCCTAGAGAGGGTTGATCCTCAGGAATTGGAATTTCAATCGTTTCATGATCTACTTTTGTATTAGTGGGAGGAGGTGTCAAATGGATGTTGTACTGCACACCAGATCCTTCTCCCACTTGTATTGTGGAAGGAACCACCACCATCACCTAGGGGAAACATATAGGCTTCAAAGTATCAGTAAGCCAATATGGATAAAACTATAGATATACTATCATGAAAGATAAATCCCATGCTATCAGATGAAAATCCACAATCAGCTAAGGTTGGATTGCTAGAGATCTAACCTATGCCTGTGGAATATGTGAAGGATCATATATTGGATGATGTGGTCTAAATCATCATCATCATTGACACCCAGCATTAGTAGCTACTGGAGGAGGTTTCTGAGTAGGAACATTCACTCCCTACAATGGAACCTCCACTGTCTTGGGTAGACTATTTGAGATGATCTCATGAATCGAATGTTAATCTAGCCTCAGTGCCTATGATGTATCATGGATTGCTACCATGCTAGCGACCACCTCATCCTCTGGATCACTTATGCGAATAAGCCTCATTGATTTAGTGTGATGTAAATATATTATAAATGAATTACAAAAACTATTTAATAAAAAAGTAATTTAAATTTATTGAATAACCATATCATGAAGTGTTATTCTGTTTCGAGTAAGATATTGTATAAACTTTAGTTTATACAAATGATCATACTTTACCTAGTCTAAAAGATGGGATTGCATCATAGGTACACACTAGATAAGAAGTGTTTCTAATCTATCCCTGATGTTGAGATAGTCAGCATATCATTGGCACTAATCCTCATCCTATCTCCCTGTCAGCTTCAAGTCATGAAGGTCCTCTATCTACCTCAGTGGAAATGGAATCAGTTGAACGCTTCCAAACTATTGCATTATTCTATCAAGATAAAACCAATCTATAATATGAAAGTTAATGAGTGTCACTATAAACATAGTATCCTGATGTACAGTAGTAATGTATGTTGGAAATTGGCCCAATTAAGCGTAATATGGAATTCATGAAATCTGAAATGTCAGGTCATATTTTGCCCAAAAATTACCTTACTAAAAATATAAATTGATGTTATTATTAAAATTGTTAGATAATGATAGATTTATATAATTATATCATTGGGTTGGATATTGTCCAACATGAGAAGATATGAACCTAAGCGGTTTGTCAGAATGCTAATGATGTTTTGAGTCCACCTATAAAATACTACATCGAAAGTGATAAATAATAAAAATTAAATTCAATAACTCATACTATAATTAGAAACAAATAGAGATGAGTGATCATACCAGTGTCCACATGGAGAATCATAAAACACCTCTATAGGTAGCGATTGACAATAAAGATCAGGGAAGAGTTTGGGGATGCACTCCCATACTGTCATCAAATTAGGGATTATGCATCTCTTGGGATCCTTAAAGTCTTTGCAGAATGCCATGCATAATGACATGTATGTGTAATCCAAGCATGATGATCCCAAGCTATACATCTGAGCCTCCTTAAAGTCCTCCAGAATTTCTATATATATCATGTGCATGTGAATAACTGAGTAATCAACACACAAAGTCCCTGCAATGATCTGTAATATATATGCACATGCATGACGCATGACAGTCTGCTCGTCAGTGTCATCGACTGACCATAGAATGTGTCCCACAAGCCATATCATAGAAATTGACTTTCCATATGTATCCATATGTCCAACCAAAATTTTGATTCCCATAAATATATGAATAATGTCAGGCATGTATGCATGAGTGGGTTAAATAATGACTTTACTTGAATAGGAATACCAAGAAAGATTTCGACATCCTCAAGGGTGATGGTCATCTATCCCTCAGGTAGGTTGAATGTGTGCGTCTCTAGTCTCTACCTCTCTAGGAGGGAAGCAAGCAGGTGATGGTCCAAAAATGTGAAATCATATACTGTAATGTTGTAGAATCTAGCACAATATAGGTATGGAATAATGGTATGTGGAGGTAGTGTGTGAAGAAAATAGTGCACTCAACACACTTTGATATGTTGATCCTCTGCACTTTAGCACAACATTGGAAACATTCCTACCATTCTTAGTGAGTACTATAGTATCTTCCATATATATGCAAAAAATGAAATCATTCATAAGAGTAAAATTTAAATATAACATAATGGTTAGAATCATGTTATTAATATTAGAATTTCAGGCATTCCATGTTTATTCACAATGTCTTTTGAAGTTATTTTTTACCAAAAGAAAACAAAATGTGTTTATGTTTCTCAAAGAATATTTCTAAAGTGCTTTTGAGATATTGTTTTACCTAGAAAAGGGTGTTTTGTAAGATATGGTTATATATATATATATATTTTTATCTAAAAGTTTATTAGATAATGGATTGATTTTTAATTTATGTATAATTTCCCAAAGGATGGTATGTTTCATGATTATACTCTCATAAGCATGCTTTATGGTTTAGCCATGGACATATTGATTATGCATTAATGTCCCCTCCTCTTTTCTTTATTCTCTTTCTTAACATTATTTTCCTTCTTTTCATTCTTCCTCTTCATGGTTATGGAATGGGTTTTTGTCACCACCATCGTTGTTGTCACCATTCTTCCTTCATGATGGTTTATTTCCCCTGAATTTTTTCTTGAAGTTCACTTAGGGTTACAAAATCAGTTGAACTAACCAATATTTTTGGTTGTGTACTATAGGAAGCTCCTTTCTTAGTTTGAATAACTTCCCTATAGTAGTACACAAATGAAAACATGACTCCAAACATAAAAAATGTTTTTCGAACAAGATTCTAATAAAGTAACAAATATTTAAAATTATTGTTGATCATATAATATCCATTATAATGAATATTTTTAACGTCTTTTTATACCCTAAAATATGATACTATTGTTTCATTATATAAAATTTTATTAATATATAAGTTACATAATATGGTTTTGATGAGATGATAATATATTTGAATGTGAGATAAAATCCATCTTATTTCCATGTGGTAGCTTAATGAAATATTCCAAAAGGATGTAATTAATTTTTGAATTTGAAAAAACTTTTGGAAATGTCAGTAAATTCTAAAAAAGTAATGATATCATATTAACACCATATAATTAACAATATGAGACGATCACAATAAAGGCAATACATCATTTTGGATGAGTGTATAAAGTCAACCCATCAATTTTTGGGAATAATTTCTTTTTATGACATTATTTATGACATATAGTGCATCTCAAACTTTTACCTTGTTCTTAAGGCTAGTCCATCACATTCAAAATTTGGCTAGCATTTGGTCTCTGTTATTTACATAACTAGTTGATGTTAGGTATCACTATTGGATCGCCTTTGGGCATTGGGAAATATCAAAACTCTCAAATAGGCAACTAAAGTGAAACATAACAGTTAGAAATGGCATCAATCTAGAACACTGGATCAACATATGCTTCCCATGATATGTTCAAATAGAAACATGCTTCAATGATGTGTGTTCATGGAAACCATGAGGCCTAAAAGTATCCACATTTATATTTTATTTCTTCCTATAATACAACCATTTTTTTCGCTGATGTTATTTGTGATGGGTTAGAAATGATTTTGAACTTCTAATCGAGAGCCTTCTCAGTATAAAAAGAAGATTTGATAACCAGAATATTTTTCAATGTTCTTTTCAATCTATCCTTTATTGTTCTTCCTATACCTTATCCCCTGATGAATCTCATTTGCGGGTAGTTTTTTTCTATTAATGAAGTACTTTACAAAACATTATAATGTCCCTTGAACTAGGGATGTTATATGTAACTAGTAAATCCCCTTGAATACACCATTAGTGCACTCCACAATGTTTGTGGTCATGTTTCTATACCTATTCCTCTCGACATATTTCAATTTAATTTTTTATTTTGGAATACACATCAAATAATCATATAATTATTGATTATCCTCTTCTGTTTGTTCGAAATTTTCTTTAAACCTCCTTTGATCTGGCTCATATTCTACACAGAAGTGATCATATATCACATAAATTGATTTTATCTTTTCATTGAAATAAATAAAAACAAAAAAGACATTGCATACCAAGTCTTATTTTTTGGCTTATTCATTGGTTCATTATGTAATTTTTTTCACACATTTCTAGTAATGTATTTGATTTAGTACTGATGATGTTTACTTGGGGGGCCTCTGTGTATCAAGTTCTGATTTGTTTACCTCATTTATTTCTTGATTTTTATTAGATATGAAACAAACACCTCAATTTCTAGTGAAATGGTTTGTGATACATGCCAAAAACCAACTCAGTGATTCATAGTTTTCCTTCTACACAATGGAAAAGGTAGGTGGAAGAGGTGAACAGTTTCCATCGTAGTTTTCCTCAACAAAAAACAGGCGCTTGTATTTTATATATAGAAACATTACATCAATCTATATGAACTCTATGATGAAATGAAATTTAGAGATATATGGGTGGAACACCCAGAACAAGAGATGAAATTGAACATGATATGGATGAAGTTTGTTATCTTGAGACACATGTTCATTCATATAATGATATAAGAAAACATAGATATTGTGTCTCAATATGTCTAACAATTACAACAACACCCAATACGAGTCATCCCAATCACCATAGACCTTCACTATTTCCTTTTGTATCCCTATCTGTGTCTTATTATAGGAAATATTATATATGAAATTCTATTTTATCCTCTATTGAAAAAGGTAAATAAGAATATATTGGCACATCCTACGTATTTCGACAATAATTAATGACATAAATTCAGCATCCAATGAGGTATGATATTCTATCAGTTTTGGCCGAATGCAAGTATGATCTACCTCAATCTTTGAGATTCTCTAACATCCCAATGCGATGTATGGAATAACTGTCAAGTGGGATCTACAGTCATCCCCATACTTTTCACATTGTATGAGGTATTTCTTATATCTATATTTTTAAATGATATATCTATACTTCCTATCAATGTGAAATCTATTTAGCTTGTTTTTAATGCATCTTTCCTTGGAAAATACCATCTAACATATAAGTTTTTTTCCAGGTTAATAATCCTATCTGATACAACTCTAGGGAACTCAGTTGAGGGTGTGCTAACATTGTAGTGGAATATAGGCACATTTTCCATTGCTTCCAACCAAGATGCAAAGAGTGGTGGATAATATATTGTGTGTTGAGGATGTTGTTCAACTATTGTATTTCTAGAAACATCCTCCCCATCTTTTTCTATTCCTTCCTAATTCGTACTATTTTCACCGTCTATTCCATCATGAAAAAAATCCCCATCCAAATTCATATTTACATATATATCTAGGAGATCATCTAGATTGTCATGTTAGGCATCATATGGAATAGCCTCAGTTTATTGGGTCATACCTTCTTTAACCACTCTTGTATGTCTACATATTCATACAATCAGGTGTTATGGTTTTACAGTAAACATCAATATATACGTCCATCCTAATACCATATGACCATTGGGAAAATAAATTTATTACCAGGACCAACTGTGTATCACCAACCAGTGGAAAATTTAGATTCCACCGTGTAGTTGAGAATTGAAAACATATATAGGTCAATGAATTGATATCTTGATAAGGTCTTGGATTAAAGGAACCAAAATTATGTCTTTATGTTCACTTTAGGTTACGAAATCAGTTGAACTAACATCAATTGTCGGCAGTGTACTATAAGAAGATCCTTGATTCATTTGAATAACCTCCCCGTAGTAGTAAACTTAGGAAAACATGACTTTCTACATCATTTTTTATCAGGATTCTGATAGTGTAACTAATAATGATAGTGATGGTTGACTGTATAATATTTATTATACTGAAATTTTATAAAATATATTTAAAATCTAAAATATGAAACTATTTATTTGTTATATAATATTTTAGTAGAATATAAGTCATAGA
The DNA here is from genome assembly GCA_963277665.1 of Viscum album. NCBI lineage: Eukaryota > Viridiplantae > Streptophyta > Magnoliopsida > Santalales > Viscaceae > Viscum > Viscum album. The sequence continues at coordinate 591,327,579 of OY728159.1, read as the reverse complement.
ATGTTTTTGAAACCGATGTAAAAACAAATAAAACACTAAATCAGTTTATTTGTCATTGATAAAATGATAGTTCTGATCATATATAGTGAAATGGAGAAGAAATAACACATTAAAAACACATTAATATTTTATAACATACAAGAAATAACTTTTAATTTTTCAATATAACATTTTTTGGACAAGATGAGCCTAACTTTAGAGTGAGGTAAAATGTAGCTTATTTTCAATTGATATATTGATAACATACTCCAAAGGGATGTAACTAACTTTGGAATTTTGAAATTCATTCGGCCTTATAATATCATGTCTTATATGTTATATTAGATATCATTATAAGGCCGAATGATTTTCAAAATTCAAAACTTTTTAACATCCATTTAAAAATTTTATTTAGCTACAATTTAAAAATATGTTGGATCTTACCTCATGACCTAAGTGAGGCTCATATCATCCAAACTTTGTTCTATTAAAAAAATTCCAGTTATTTCTTGTATATTTTAAATAATTCATGTGTTATTTAATGTGTTTTATATTTTCCATTTCCCATTATATGATCATAATTATCATTTTAACAATGATAAATAAACTAATTTATTGTTTTATTATAATTACCCATGATTCCAAAGAATTATATGAATATTATTAACAATGAGGGTTGACCGTATAATCTTTATGATGATAAAATTTTAGAACATATTATTTTTTCTAAAGTACGGAACTAATTTTTATTAGTACAGTTTTTAATCATCCTAGAGGTATTTTAGTAGTTTATAAAGGAAAATAAGAATAATCTAATGCATATCCCATGGCAGTGTCAAACCAGGTCTACAACAAGGCATGTTGTCGTGTATTAGGTTACTGTATGTTAGGCCCAGAACACCATGTTAGAGTTTTTACTCCCAGGTACAGATTTTCTAGAGCCAAATCCAATTGTTCATATCCAAACGTGGATTTGATTTCTCAGATAACCTTATAATCAATAAGCTAACAATTTTTTAGAAGGTTTTCTTATATCCTAAATGATTACACTAATGATTACTTAACCGTTAGCTTAAAATTACTTAACTATGAGTTAATAATTTATTTACCATTGGTTAAAATAATATTAATAATTAGTTAAAAATTACCTACCTTTTAGTTACACATTTTGTAACCATTACTTAATCTTAGTTTTATCATACCTTAATCATCCCTTAATCATTCATTAACCAATAGTTAATCATTATCAAATCATTATTAATTAATTATTTAAACATTATATAATCATTAGTTAGACACTACTTAATCCTTAATTATTTATGCCTTAATAAAAAGCTGATCATATAATATTAATTAGTTAATTATAATTAACTTATCAATCTATGTAATCATTTTTTAATCCTATGTTATTAATTATTTAATCTAAACTTATGGATTACCAGTAATAAAAATTATTTCTAAACTATATATAACTATATAATCTTCTTAATAAATAAAATATTTAGAACTAACTAAAAATAATTCAATTAAATAAATAAATAAATTCAAATTAAATAAGAAAAAAATTATATGTGATGCTTCACAAAAAACCAGGACTTATTTTAGACAACTGGATATGCCATGTAGAAATAAAATTTCTTTTAGAGAGAGAGATGGCGTAATGCAGAGATATTATTGAAATTTGAAGTGTGGAGAATGGGAGGGGGTAAGTTCCCTTTATTGAGATTTAATGGAAAGGTGGAAGGGGGCATGTGCCTTTTTTCCATTACGTTGGGAGAAAGGTGTGTGCCCCCTACCACAATTTGCATTGTCATTATGTGGAAGGTTTAAATCCCCCAGATTCTTTTTCTATGTTAGTGATACCGGTAAAAAGTGGTGGGGGATTGAAAGGTTTCATACCATATTCTATCTTTCACTCAAATTTTAAATAATATTGACCTATAAATTTTTAAAAATATAAATTATGAAAAAATATTAAAAAAAACTCATATGAAACAACATATTTATTAATATTGGTGTAAAAAGAAATATAAATATGAATTTATAGCTCACGACATTAATGAAAGGATAGATGCATTGCGTTTGGTAGAATTGGGGAATGCTTGTCTGAATTGTATCCAATAGTTCCCAAAGGTGGTGGCCCATGCGATCGCCATATCGCCAACCAAAAAAGGGATGTGGGGATTGGGTTTCAACACTCTTCTAATAATATGGGATTGGAAAGACTCCCACCTTCCATGTAGTGAATAGGATGGCTTGGGCCGAACCCCCTTTGATCTAGGTGACTCAAGTCTGCTGACAGGTCCGACGTAGCGTGGGGCCTCACCACGTTGACCTACTCATGTAGGGTGACAGGTGGTACTCCCGTTATTGGGTCATCCTAGCCCAACATGGGCGAGAGTCATGGAACACATGGGTGAAAAGTTTTCCATTCCCCAGTGCACCATGTTGGGTACTCAGGGGCCAGCAAATTGTATGTTCTTTTCCCATAGGTGGTGTTATACATTTCACCCATCAGATGTCCATTTTAGACAAGTAAATAGTCTATATTGATTATATTTTTTTATAGAACAAAATTGTTTAGTCTATTCATCCACCTAATACCATTTATATATTCATATGTGCATAATTTTTTAGCTCTGTATGTTTGTCATGAATGTTCTATCTAGTCATTGATAGTGCCCTCAATGCAAAGATGTGTCATGGAGGTAATTATGGATGAGTGTGTATCTAAATGGGACTTCCATCATTCCCATGCACCCTAGAGATAGAGATGGTGCATGTGGTTTCGGTAAGAATTTGAGGAGTTAGTTATTTAAATTTATTATTCTTGGGCCATCATGGAAAAATTACCATATGGGGAAATAGATACCATCTCTCCTATATAACACCCCATGAGATGTTGTATGTGGTAGAGTGAGATGGTAAAAGAGAATTCATTGAAACCCTTTTAGCATACTATTAGTCCCGACGAATACAAGGTGATAATATAATAGAGATTGGGATTTGGGTACTCCCTCACACTTGTATTATGCAATGAGGTGCAGGTCATCTCTTATGAAGATGAAGTTAGTACTCCCCTAGAGAAGTGGGATACATGTTCTCCATGCTAGGATAAGGCTTCTTGGAGTTCTATATTTTTTGTGTGGTAGAAACCATGCATTGATGAAGATGATATCCTCCTTGATCGATCTTGGATTTTGGTGGTACATAGGGTACCCCATGGTATTATCAGATCAGTGGTAAGATATGCATTGTATATCATATTGTGTAATGTGATCAGATGCATGGGTTTAGAGACCCAAGATTTATGTACATGTACCTTAAATTACTTTTGTGCAATACTTAATACAAAACAAAAACAGACACCCAAGTACAATAATTGTTTAGTGTCTTTGGAAAATCAGAACATAATCTTATAATCATGGTGAAAGATCTTCAACATATCCTATAAAGATCTACCCCTTGTTTTCTTATCTCAAACTATTCATTATTTCCCGGGGAAAATAAAACATAAAAATGGGGATCTCAAATGCTCAGTAAGGGTAAGCATGGGGAGAATGAAACAAATCACATAAATTTGAACTTAAAAACATAAACATTATTTTTAATCATCAAAATATTGTGTTGTGAAATAAATCTTGGTAGTACGTAAGGCATAGATCATAAAGGAACATCAATAATGATAATATAGCATGGGAAAAACATGTTATTGTGGAAAACCATTAATCACCTGATATGATTTCCGTAGTAGCCAAAGGATAACTTCCAAGACCATCAGAGTGGAAAAAGTCCATTACTGAACTGGGTTTACCTGTCATTCCAGCCATGTATTATTGAACAAGATTTACTTTCTATTCTAGCCATGAATATATCATGAGATATAAATCATTACCCAATTCATTGGAGGGAGATATAGGTATCACCCATCTCATAATGAAATCATTCTTTCATGTGCCACAAAATAAACATAAATCATTCATCATAACCCAAAAAATAAAATGGGTTTCATAAACATCATCCCATCATAACATAATCCATATAAAATAAATGGATACCATTTCATCATAAAAAACATCAATAAATGTAACAAATAGTGAAATTATACTCAAAACATACCTATATTAAATAATGTTATCTTAGATAGAAAATAGTTTTGATTATACACTTCAAATGAATTCATGAGGAAAATAATTTTTCTTATTAAAAATCATGTTCTTTTCTCAAAAGATCGTGCAATTTTAAAAGAAAATAATTTTGTTAAAAATAATCAGAAAATATTTTAGAGGAAGATTCATGGAAATAAGGCATTATGAAATTGTAAAAATCCATTCATGTTGTATAATTTAAAAAACATTCTCCTTGTACTTTTACTGAAAAACTCAAAATATACCTTATATGGTAAACAAAAAAAAGATTCATTCCATACAATGTGGTAAAAGTGAACAAAGGGTAAAAAAGACTTTAAACATACATGGAATTACAATAAAAATTTTATGAAAACATTTTTTGAAAACATGGACATGGATGATAATTATAACCCCAGTGAATACCTACGTAAAAAAGGTCTCAGATAAAAATGAGATTCTAAAATTTTCCCATACCTTTTAGGATCGGTGGAAACATACATGTAATAAAATAAAGAAAATTAGATGCATATGGAAATATTATATCCTTAATAATAAAAATCATAAAACTTTCATGGGAATCATATACACCATATAAAAGAAATATATGGTGATTAAGGCATATGTCTCACAGAAATAAAAGTGAGACGAAATAATCCTTTACCTTAGGTCTAATTTCTTCTTTATGTGTCCAAACATCTTGTATAATGATTTAAATAATGTCATTTAATTATTCAAGAATAATAGTAATTTTTATGATATCATATATGATTCACTTATGACTTTATATTACCAATTCATTTGTCAATTCCATGTTGAAGCAACGTTTTGGGTAATAATCGTTTCATTTATTATAAGTTTTTGGAATTTCTGTTCTTGATATTATTATGTATGTCATGATTTAATTACTTAAATTATGTAAAACATGATTTATATATCATATATATATTCATTATATATATATAATATATAGATAAATGAAATGAAATACACTGTTAATGGAGACGGTAGGCCGTACGTACACATGAACGCTGTTTTCCTTTCCTTATTAACTTGAATGGAAGTAAGTAGATGAAATATATATACATAAATCCAGTAGTATTATTATTTCATATTATTATTCATTATATATACTTTATAATCATTCATGAATGGTTAACATGGAGAATGAATCTCATCGCGTCGTGGAGACGGTAATCCGTACGTATGCACGAGCGATGATATCAGTCCCATATATATTAAATGGAATTGGAGTGGATGATATAATATCTCATAATTAGTATCATGTTATAATAATCAAAAATAGTTATTTATTTCATTATCATACCCATCCATGTTGGTTGGTTATGAAAAACATATTACCCCACGGTGTAGAGACTGTTGGTCGTACGTACGCATGTGTGGTGATTTCATTTTTCATAGGATGGATAGAAGATGGGATATGGTTGATTCATATTCATAATAAAATATCAGTATACAATTTATTCTGGAGTTATTACTTAATAATGAAACTACTCATATAGAGGAAGTAGAAGAAAAAATAATTTTGAAAGAATCGGTAAAGGATATTACCTCTTCTTCAATGTGCCTCTTCTAAACCTCCTCTTAGGGCACTAATGTTGGTCTTTGAAGAAGCCCTGGACCTATAGAATGTTTATAGGGAAGTTCAAAAGGGAAATGGGCTGGGTTTGTCCGAGTTTGAAATCTCGATATTGGGATAAGAGAAGAGGGAGGAGGTTCCCATTTATAATAGAAGAGAGGGGCACTTATGGAAACCTAAAAAATAACAATTTATTATAAAATACAACCACACTTAAAAACCGGAAAAATGACTCAAATATTAATATTAGATGATATAGGTAGGTAATATCATTAACCGATAAAATTTTGACATGTTTTGAATTTATTTTAAACCTTATCATTTTGATTTATCCTTATTTAATCTATTTAATTTTATTTTTGGTAATAATATTCAAAATTTTAAATGGTTATAAATACTTACTTATGTGTTATTAATTGTCTATATTTGGATACTTTATGACATTATAGAATATATAATTTTCAATTTGTAATTTTTAAATAGATTGGTGATTTTATACACTTTAATAATAAGTTATTTTTATAAAATATCAATAATGTCAACTTAGACACAATTCAATTATTTGAATTTAAATAAAATCTACATAGAAGATATATTCGAACCAAAATATTTTATAGATTTATAACATGTCTTATCCATATAAAAGATTCATGTATCACATTAATTAGTTCATATAATATTTATTTTAATATTTTTAAAACCATTTATTTGATATTTCTCTTAATAAAATAATTACTACAACATTTTTATATAATTATTTAATAAAATAATTTGTGGCATAAAAACTAAAAATAAAATAAGAAGATGAATAAAAATATAATATATTTCATAAAAATACTTTTGGTAGAATTTATTTTCCAAAAAACCCTACTTTTTAAATGTTATGTTTATTAAATTATGAAGGTAACAACTTTGAGATCATTTAAAATAATATAATATAAATTGAATGATCTGTTTTATAAGGCTCCAAATGGTCCAAAAGTTGACACATGGATTCTCAAGGTGTAGATATATACTCTACCAATAATATTTGTTCAGGTGTTTGGGCCTTTTGATGGGTATTATTATTTTAATAAAAGCTATATTATTGATTTTTCACTAAATAAATAATTTCTACATCATTAATGTATAAGGAATTAAAGTAATTATATATTTCTTAAAAATTACATATAAATTATGATAAAAAAACATTTTATCTTTAAAATGAGTATTTAAAATAGAATTTATATTCAATATAATCTTATATTAAAAAATAATTTAATTATTAAAGTTTGAGTGAGACTTATTTAACGTTTCTTTAAATAAAATAAAATAAATGACTTGATCACATAAAAGTGGATTAAAAACGAAATAATTTCAGCCCAATAATATTTCCTAATGAAATATAATCATCCAATTATATTAAGATAAGTTTTGGGGTAATTTTATAATAATATATTTACCCTTAGATAGCCGATTTACCTTTAAATATGGTAAATAAAATTAGTCGAAGTTATTATTAAAAATGTTTACAAAAAGATACCTATTTACAAAATTTGTACCACCTGATTCGAAATATTTAATCCTTTTTTTCAAATTCAATACACAGAATATGATTCAATTAATTTAAAATTAATCTCGTTGTCGAAAAAAACGGGTTTTTGTTTAAAACATTACAAAAGTTTGAAATGTTTTTACCTATGTATTTAATGTAAAATTAATGATAGTGACATAAATTAGATTAAATGGAAAAAATATATTCTAATTATAATTTAAAACAATTCAATATTATAATTTAATCATATAAATTATCTTGATGAAAAATGTTTCTTTTATGGGAAATTTATTGTATTTTTACTATTAATCAAAATATGCAAGTTATCATAAAAATATGAAAATTTTATCCAAAGTAAATTTTAATATCATGATTCAAAATAATTAGTTTATTTTGATAAATTTAACTTATAAAATTGTCAAAAATTATATTTAAAATGGGTGCATCCTCAAAATGTGGCAAAACTGTATTTTTTGAAAAATACTTTCTTTATACTAAAAATTGATTTTGTTCTCATACCATGTTCTAGAAAATGTGTAAGATTAATTATAATGTTATAAAATTCAAAATTTGGTTAAAACTATTCATAATGGCTAGTTCATAACAGTATTATAATAATATATTGTCATTTAGTGAAACTCTATATTACGTACAAGGCAAGCCATTGAGGAATGTAACTTATGTATGTAATGCTAGGCAAGTCAGTGTTGTGTGAAACATTTCTTTGGTGTTGAATATAACATAATATGATATTATTTCATAAAACAAAATCTATATAAAGTGTTTAATTCTATCAAAAGAAAATGAAATTATGTGTAAAATAAGCCAATAATAGTGTTGCACATACTGTAAGCAAATATGGTGTTGTGTATAGCACAAGATAATCGTGGTGTAGCATTCAACATAGGAAATAAATGAAATTAAAAAAATTCTCATAATGTTTCGGGGTATTATATTCTACCCACCTTAAAATTAATTTCTCCCTCGAAATTCGTCGAGGTTATAAATGGTTTGTTACTTGAAAGTTTCTTTCATAGAAACCCACAACATAAAAAGGTATACTACAACTTAATTTTAAAAACTAAAGTATGAAATGTAATAGTTACCCAAATTAACTCATCATTGGGTTTCCACATAGGATAACATAGGAGAAAATATGGATATAGAAGAGAAATCATATCATCAAGTTCTGATGGAGAGTATTAGAGAACATGACAATGACAAAGCCAACAATCACAAATCCATAATTCTGTGATCATCAAAGGTACCATCTGATTCATCAGATATGAGGGTTGTAGGATAACATATTTGGTTTTCAAGATAATTTCCGTAATGTTGAAAATTTTAAATTAGAAGAAATTATTACTTGATTTTGGTACAATCGCGCTATAGGTCATTCCTTGAACAATTTCCACTTCATATTTTAAAGAAATGATGTTGAATTTTTCATTAATGAAGTTTTATCTAATCATGTGATAGAATGATGGGTCATTACATTTTCATAAAAAAAGGTTATCAAATGTTATTAAATAAACATAAGTCCATATATGGTGATATTAATCCTATATGGTTCCAAAAATGGGCTTATACATTATATATCATACGACTTAATAAAATAATTTTTTTTACTAACCGAGGACATCCTGTAGGATAGAGGTAGGTGATAAAGGACTGTCGCACTTCGGTTTTGGGTTCTATTCTCACAGCCTTGTCCGACGCGATAGGTTGTCGCTCGTCCCATGGGTTGTCCTTTTTCTAAAACTACACCATTATAACAATCCAGAAATAATATCGAAAAAAGGTTCTAGCCTTAAACCATACAATCTGATGTCTAACATAATCCATTCCAACATTTAGGCTTATCCCAAATACTTCTATACAAACTCACAGTATAGACAAAATGATTACTAGAAAGGTCATATAACAAGCATGTGAATACCATCATTTATCCCCCATATATCATACGATATATCTTGTTGGTCACATTCGAAACATGTGAATAACTTAATCATGTATTCATGAAACATGAATTACCATAGATCCTTCATGAAAACATGAATTTTGTCGAATGTAAAATGTATCCACATACAAAAATCCCAAAAATTCTATATACTCGAATCAGGATATCACTTTGTCCATAAATTAGTCATGATCTCATTAATAATATCCAACATATTATTTTATCCTTATCCCTTCGTTATGCGCATATAATCTACATTCCAAAGATATTTCAATCACTTTTCATGGTTATCGGTACCATATAATTATTAAAAACCCCAATAAAACAATACCTATATATTACATAATTCCACGATACTATAAATGAGATTCCACAACACAATTTTGGAATCCCGTTACATAAACACTTAATCGTTGCACCACTTTGTTTCCATATTCAACATCATAAATAGTGATATCATGTGACTTCCCTTTGTCCTTTTCCTTAAGAAGTTGTTGATGTCGATCATCATTAACCCTTGTATTATGGGATTGGTTAGCATATTTCCCCATTTCCCTGCACTTGTAGCATTGAAGAGTTGGTGGTAAGTTCTCTATAGTCTTTTCTCTATTCACATTATTAGCTACCTTTTTTATATTACTTCGGCACTCAGCTACTCGATGAACATCTATTACACAGTGAAAACATTTTATAGTCCCTTAAGACAATATCCATCATGCTTCATTACACACTTTGAACATAACGAAACAATTGTCTTCTTTTCACCATAGTTTTGAGATCTTTACTTGAACACCATCTTTCGTTTCTTGTCAAGACCATTAGATGGATATGTAACACCAACATTCAGTTCTACCTTGATATAATAACTCACAATCTCCTCATATCTACTAATTTCTCTTATAGATAATTCCTTTCAAAGACTTGGTTTTAAGCCACTGAAGAATCGATAAACTTTACTTTCAGGTTGGATGATAAATCCAGATTCATACATTGCAAGACTTGTAAAATTCAATTCAAATATACCATATAATTTATAATCCTTTTTATTAAGCTCAAGGAACTTCTTTTTCCATCTTCGTTCAAAGAATACGAAGAAAGTACTTATTGAAAAATAAGTTCTTGAACTCATCCCACTCATGGATTCAATTTCATCTTGGGGCCTTGTATTCTTAATTACAGTCCACCCCTGGTCTGCTTCACCTTCTAAATGGTAAACTACCATAATTAATTTTTAATGTTACTAACATAGAAGTATGGTAAATATCATTTCAATGGTACTAATCCATTTTTTAGCAACAAGTGGATTAAAAGACCCACTGAAAAAAGGTGAACGTTGCCTCATGAAGGACTCAATAGAATATTGTTCCCTTATCTGCTAATTTGGAGGTCCAGAATGATTCATAGCTTATGTAAGTATAGAAATAATATTTTTCACTCCATTTCCCATAATATTGTGTTGTTCATGAAGGAAATCAGTGCATTTCCCAGTGACTTGATCATTAACACGGTTCCTTCAGGTTACAACGATTATCTAAAACCCAAAAAGAATTGTGTGAGAGGAAAAAATCATCCTTGGAAGACAACATAATCAAGGGAGAGTAAATTCAATATCTTAAATATATGGTTTAATCCTAGGTTATTAATTATCATTATCATAATTCTAGTATTGTACTCTATACATTATACTTAACCTTATGAACAGCCCTAGACATACCATAGAAATATATGTAGGGATCTCTCTATAGTTTTCGCATCCTAGTTTCCAAAGGTTAACTAAGCCTTTTCATTGATACCAATTGTCACGATCCAAGCTTGAGGTACATGGATATTACACTACTTTTACGTAATACTTAATACATAACAAAAATAGACACCCATGGACCGTAATAGTTTAGTGTCTTTGGAAAATCAGAACATAATCCTTTAATAATGGTGAAAGATCTTCAATATCTCCTATAATTATATTCCCCCTTTGTTTCTTACCTAAAACATTTCGTTATATCCTAGGGAAAAGAAAACATAAAATGGGTGATCTCTAATTATCAGTAAGTGTAAGCATAGAGAAAATAAAACAAACCAAATACATTTGAACTTAAAAACATGAAAATAATGTTTAAACATCAAAATATAGAGTTGTGAAACAAATAATGGTAGTACATAAGGCATAAATCATAATGGAAAATCAATCCTGATAATAGAGCCTGGGAATAAAACATGTAATTGTGGAAAACCATTAACCACCTAATATGATTTCCATAATGTCCAAGGCATTGCTGCCAAGACCATCATAGTGGACAAAGTCCATTACTGAACCAGGTTTACCTTTCATTCCAGCCATGTATTACTGAACCATATTTACTTTTCCTACCAACCATGTCTATCTCATGAGATATATTTCATTATCTAATGCATTGGTTTGATATATAGGTCCCACCCATCTCATAATGAAATAATTCTTTCGTATGCCCCAAAATCAACATAAATTATTCATCATAACATAATGAATAAAATGTGTTTCATAAACATAATCCCATCATAAGATAATCCCTATAAAATAAATGGATATAATTTCATCACAAACAATACAAATACATGTAAATAATTGTGATATTATACTTGAAACATACTGATATTAAAGAATGTCAACTTAAATGGAAAATATTTTTGATAAAACACTTGAAATGAATTCTTGACAAAAATATATTTTCTTATTCAAAATCATCTTGTTTTATCAAAATGTCATGCTATTTTAAAAGAAAAATATTTCTTTGAAAATAATTATGAAATCTTGTAGAAGATTCTTGATGGAAATAAGGCATTATGAAACTGTAAAAATCAATTCATGTTGTATATGATAAAAAAATTCTCCTCGTACTTTTGCTGGAAAAGTCAAAAAGTACCTTGTTTGGTAAAAAAAGAATGATTTCATCCATACAATGTGGTAAAAGGCAAAAAAGGGTAAAAATTACTTTAGAAATACATGGAATAATAGTAATCATTTTATGAAATTTGTTTTATAAAACATGGACTTTTTTGATAATTATAACCCCAGTTAATACTTACATATAAAAAATCTCAAATAAAAATGAGATTGCAAAAGTATCCCTTTCCTTTTATGATCGATGGAAACATATGTATCATAAAATAAAGAAAATTACATGAATATGTAAATATCATATCCTTCATAACAAAAATCATAAAACATTCATGGGAAGCATAAACACCATACAAAAGAAATAGATGGTGAGTAAGGCATATGTCTCAGTGAAATAAAAGTGAGACAAAATAATCCATTACCATAGGTCTGATTTATTCTTTCTGTGTTTGAAACTCCTGTATAATGACTTAAATAATGTTATTGACTTATTCATGAATCATAGTCATTTTTATTATATCATATATGATTCACTTACAACTTTATATTACGCGTTCATTTGTCAATTCCCTGTTGAAGCAACGTTTTGGGTAACAATCGTTTCATTTAGCGTACATGTTTCGACTAGTTGTTCCTGATATTATTAAGTATATCATGATTTAATTAATTACATACAGGAAAACATGATTTATATATCATATATATATATTCATTATATATATATAATATATAGACAAATGAAATAAAATACATTGTTCATGGAGATGGTAGACCGTACATACACATGAACATTGTTTTCCTTTCCTTATTGAATAAAATGAAAGTAATTAAATGATATATAAATATATAAATAAATACAGTAAATTTATTATGTCATATTATTATTCATTATAAATACTTTATAATCATTCTTGAATGGTTAACATGGATAATGAATCTCATCACGTCGTGGAAACGGTAATCCGTACGTACGCATGAGCAATGCTATAATTCATTATTTATTGAATATATAATTGGAGTGGACGATATAATATATTATAATTATTATCATGTTAAAATGATTATATATAGTTATTTATTCCATTATTATACCCATCCAAGAAGGTTGTTTATGAAAAACAGATTACACCATAGCGTGGAGATGGCAGTCTGTATGTATGCAGTCATGGTGATTTCATATTTCATAGGACTGATAAAAGATGGGATATGGTTATTTAATATTATTAATAACATATTAGTATACAAGGTAATCTATATTTTGTCCATAATAATTAAACAATCCATATAGAGGAATAAGAAGAAGAAATAAGTTTGAAAGCATCGGTAATGTATATTACCTCTTCTTCGATGTGCCTCTTCTAAACATCCTATTAGGGCACTAATGATGGTCTTTTAATAAGACCAGGACCTCTAGAATGTTTCTACAGAAGTTGATAAGAAAAATGGAAAGGTTTTTTCTGAGTTTGAAAGCTCAAAATGGGGAGAAGAGAAGAGGGAGGAGGTTCCCTTTTATAAGAGAGGGGAGGGGCACTTTTGGAAAACTAAAAAATATTAATCTATAATAATAAAAAACCCCACATAAAAACCTCCAAAATGAATCAAATTAGAATATTTTAAGATATATGGTTGTAATATCATCAACCATTAAACGTTTTACACGTTTTGATTTTATTTTAAACTTTATAATTTTGATTTATCCTTATTTAATCTATTTCATTTTTTTGTGGTAATAATATTCTAAATTTTAAATGGTTATAAATACTTACTTATATGTTATTAATTGTCCATATTTGGATACATTATGACATTGGAGGCCATATAATTTTTAATTTCTAATTGTTAAATATTTTTGTGATTTTTAAACAATTAATCTTTTTTTAAATATCAATAGTATCAATTTTGACACTATTCAATTATTTGATTTTAAATAAAATACAAACATGAAGATATATTCAAACCAAAATATTTAATTGATTCCAAATATGTTATATTCGTCTATAAAATTAGGGGAATACATTAATTAGTTCATATAATATTTATTTTAATATTTTTGTAACCATTTATTTGTTGTTTCTCTTAATAAAATAATTACTACAACATTTTTTTATAATTATTTAATATACTTATTTGTTGCATAAAAACTAAAAATAAAATACTATAATGAATATAAATCTAGTAGAGTACATAAAAATACATTTAGTTGAATTTATCTTCCAAAACACCCAACTTTTAAAATGTTATGTTTATTAAATTATGAATGTATCAATGTGGACATCATTCAAAATAAAATAATATAAATGTTATAATCTTTTTTATAAGGCTCAAAATGGTCCACAAGTCGACACTAGGATTATTATGGTTTATATATACTCGACCAATAAGTTTTGTTCAAGTGTTTGGGCCTTTTGAAGGGTATTATTATTTTAATAAAAACTATATTATTTATTTTTCACTAAATAAATAATTTCTACATCATTAATGTATAAGCTATTAAAATAATTATATATTTCATAAAAATTAAAAATAAATTACAATGAAAAAAGAAACATTTTATTTTTAAAATGTGTATTTATAATCTAATTTATATTCACTATTACCTTATATTAAAAAATAATTTAATTATTAAAGTTTTGGTGAGACATATTTAACTTTTCTTTAAATAAAATAAAATAAATATCCTGATCACATACAAGTGGGTTGCAAAAGAAACCATTTCGACCCAAGAATATTTTAGGAAGAAATATAATCATCCAATTATATTATGATAAGTTTTAGGGTAATTTTATTATATTATTTTTACCCTTAATTACCCTATTTACCTTTAACAGTGGTAAATAAAATTAACCGTATTTACTATTCATAATGTCTAAAAAAAGAGTTAACTATTTAAAAAATTTGGACCTCATGATTCCAAATATGGAATACTTTATTTAAAATTCAAAACATATAAGATATAGTAATTAATTTAAAATTAACCATGTTGTCCAAAAAAATGGGGTTTTGTTTAAAACAATGCAAAAGATTGAAATATTTTTACTTATGAATTCAATGTAAAATTAATGATAATGACATAAATTATATTAAATAGTGAAAATATATTCTATTTATACATTATAACCTTTATTTATTATCATTTAAAAATATAAATTATCTTTATGAAAAATGTTTCTTTTAAGTAAAATTTAGTGTATTATTACTATTCATCAAAATATGAAAGTTAACAGAAAAATATGAAAAATTTATCCGAAGTAAATATTTTTATCCCGATTCAAAATAATTTGTTTATTTTTTCAAATTGAACTTATAAACTTGTAAAAAATTATATTTGAAATGGGAGTGTCATCAAAAGGCAACAAAACAACATTTTTTTTAAATACTTCCTTTATACAAAAAATTGATTTAGTTCCATACCATGTTTAAGAAAATGTGTAAGATGAATTAAAATGTTACAAAATTCATATTTTGGTAAATACTATTCATAATGGATATTTCATACCAATATTATAATAATATATTATTGTTTAGTGAAGCTCAGTATTGCATATAATGCAAGCCATCAAGGAAGGTCGCTTTTGTGTGTAACACAAGCCAACATAGTGTTGCGTGAAATATTCCTTTGGTGTTCTGTATAACATAATCTAATCTTATTTCATTGAACCAAATCTATATTTAGTGTTTAATTATATCAAAAGAACATGAAATTGTGCGTAAAATAAGCCAAAAACCGTGTTGCATATACTACAAGCTAATATGGTGTTGCGTATAGTGAAAGACAATCTTGGTGTAGCGTTCAACACAAGACATGAATAAAATTAAAAATAATCATTCTTATAATAGTTTGGGGTGTTACAATGGGGATTATGTCTTAAAAGTTCGACTATATCCCTTTGGTATATCATGTAACACCCATAAATTTTAAATGTGTTTTATAGTTTATTTTTTGTATTAATTATAAGTATGTTTCAGAGTCTATGGTCTAAGTTGGTCGAGAGTATCTTGGGGAAAACATTGGGGGGTTGAAATAGATTATAGCAGAAATGCTACTTCATGATGGGGTTCATGGTGTGACCCATGGTTTCATTCAATAAATGTGTTAAGGTAGAGTGATAGGGATATTTACTACAGTGATTTAGGATTTGTTCAATAAGGTCCCACCATGAATTCCCTAAGAAGATGGGTGATCCCTCTGTTAGATATCAATTAACATCATAACCCTTAGCATCACACTTTGAACCCACCTCATGGGAATAATTTTAAGAGGGTAAAAATAATAATTTTTCCATATACCCACTTAAAACCTCTTCCCACCTCTTCTTTAACTATTATATGACTCGGATGAGCCAGAAGGCTTCACCTTGATTATTTCGGTTCACTCCTCATCTCTTGGCCGATTAAAGTGTTGATTGTTGTGACAGTTCTCTCTCAGAAATTCTAACACCATATAATTCATAGATTCCACTTCCTCTCTCTATTTCATGGTTCTATTTTTTATAACCCTAAATTAAGAAATTTCGGGAAAATTTTAGGGATTTAGTTTATTATGATTTATTCGAGTATTGTTTATTGGGGATTGAGCTTAGTCACACTTGATGTAGGATTTCATTCTTATTCTACAAAAAATACATGGAATTTTATGTCTTAATTTTTATGTGGGTCCATGTGTATCCTTCGTTGGACTCTTATTTTTGTATCAAAGTGATCTAATGATTTCTCTATCAATGTATTTAGTCACTTGGAATGGGAGTACAAGTTGTGCACCTTGAAATTTATGAATGTGATCCTTGTATCATGGATAAGGGCGGAATTTTCCTTAGGGGATTTTGTATTTGGAAGGTGTTGTTTGAGCTCGAGAAAATATTGAGATAATGTGGTATGAAAATTCTACACTTTGATGATGATGCAGGTTAACCATGAGTGATATGGTTGAGATTGGAAAAGTAATTGGGGATATCCATGAGTGATATGGTCAAGTATAAGATGAGATGTGGGCTGGTAATGAATGATATGATCATGTTTGAAATGTGATGTGAGGATGACCATGAGATGGATGGGTCTTTTAGTGAAGAAAATCTATTCTAGGAGTGAGAAGGTTGGGCCAATACGTTGTTGTGTGAGTTTCATTAAGTGAGAAGATTGGGTTTTGTTTTATATTATGGCAGAATGGTACGAAAATAACTCTTATCATGGAGCTGAATCAGGTAGGTATGGGGGTCATGGGAGCCTTGTTAGCTCACATTGACATGTTAGGTTGTGTGTTATTTATATATTTATATTCAGTCATTTCATGCAATATCATATGAATATTGCACTTATGCTTGGGACACATTGGAGATGTCCTACTGGTTTAATAGTCACACCCTACATGAAAATCTTGGTGTTTTCAAAAAATGTATAATTAGGGATCCATCAAAGAAAAAGGTCCCTACATAGGGCTATTGATCATGAGTAGGAGGATGAATTTATGTTATTTTGGGGTTGAATATGGGAAATTTTTTCATCATTCCCCAGTTTTATTCCTTTTATAATTTTGTATATTGTTCCAGCACATGAGGAGACCTCTTTTTTACTTCTTATATTATTTTTATATACCATATTTTTCTAACATGGAAATTATTATTGATACTTATACTCTGTTGTTCGCATTTTCTTATTTATTTATTTTATTTCACTTATATGTGATTGTTAATGATTTATTACTAAATGAATAATCTCCCTAGAAGGTTACCAATGGACTCACCACTAGTTGGTGACCTCTTGCATATGGGGAGGTGTGCATGCAGTCATGTGACCCTTCAACTTGAACTGGATGATTCAATTTAGGATGTTACAAAATGGAATAACTCCCCCTATTTTTTCCCTTTAGGATGGATTGGATCTTGGTAAAATAGAGATATGATGGATTAGAAAAAAAATAGAGGAAAGTTTTTTCCTTAGGACACCTGGGTAGTGTACCTCCGATTTATAAGGGAAGTGGAACTGTTTTATGGGTTGGGTTGTTATAGTTTCACGTGGTTCTTAGTTATTATTATGTAGTTACATTTTATTTGATTTTATCTTGGAATGATTGGAAGGATTGGGAATGTTCATGCATCATCAAAAAGAATGTAGGGTCACATGTCAATTGTTTTATTTCTTGTGATTGATATAGAATAAATTTAATAAAATTTTAGTGATAATATATTCAATATTTTAACAAATAAATTATTAATGACATTTAATTTACTTAACCTAATGATGTTGTGATTTTGTTATGTATATTTTATTATGAATAATATGTAGGTAACATGATATGGGATTAGACTAAGTTAAAATAGACAGTGATTAGGCTTATTGATCCTAGGTAAACCTTAGAGTGTAATGTTTTTTGGGTTGGCATCATTTCATGGTTTAATTTGATTAAGTTGTTATAAATTTAATCCATTATATGAATATATAAGTATTGTTTTTGAATTTAAGGGATGTACCTGAAACAACGTCCTTTGGTTCCACACAAGGACCATGGTTAGGAGGTTTATTAGGTGGGGAACGCTCCTGTTATGACTATGGATGTATAGGAGGGTGTAGTTGAGCTTGATCTAGTGGTTTCCCAAATAGTTTAGGTTGCTAATCCACTTTAACCTATGGTTTTTTGGTTGGTTGTTATTAAGGGTGGAGGAGATCATATGGGTATATTGACTATGGGGGATTTTATGTCGGGCCTTCAGTTATAATATCCTTTAGTATTCTAGGGAACATGAGGACAATATGATGTTGGGGAATGGATTGAGATTCATGAAGTTATTGTTTAGCTAGTTTGAGACTCTTGATGAGTGGAGGGTGAATTTGGCTAATTATATTATCAAGGGACCCACTAGGAGGTGGTGGGGTGTGACGATCTAGATAAAGAGGCATGAGGGCTTGATGTGTGAGTAATTTTAAAAAAAATTCAGAATTTCTCTCATGATAAATTAATGTTGGATCATGATTATATATTCATGGATATATAATAGGGATTAATGTCGATAGCCACTTATACTGGTTGTTTTTGGAGTTGATACATTTTTATCCACTGTTAGATGAGATTGAGACCAAAATGGACCAAATATTTGAAATCGGATCACAACTCAAGGTAAGGTTCTATGTGAAGACATTGAACCTGCCGTCTTACTTTGACATTCTCTGTTTCTCCCTCATGGTCAAGAAGGGCTCGTATAAAGATAAGGAAACATGAATTCATCAAATTTTTAATGTTTATGTCATTAGCCTATCTATTGGTGTTTGGGTACCTCTTATAGTGGTAAATAGAAGTGGCTAGAGGAGATAACCCAGGGTGATGAGAAGAAATTAGAGAAGGATGGATATTCTTGAGTCTCCTATATGGGAGGAGGTTTAACTTAGTATTATAAGTGTGGATAAATTGTGTATTTATAAAGGTACTATAATAGTGTAATGTGTAAGTATTTATAATGTGGAATAATGGTACATATTCAGTGGTTTCCCTCTACGGAGTTACAAATGAGATCTAGAGGGGGTTTTAGGCATACGTAGGCCTCGATGGATTGGTTGGGGGACCCCAGACATATAGTCCGAATTCTTTAGGGATGTCAAGGCATAGAGTATGTTGGGGATCTCATCATCTGTATTTGAATGAAATTTAAGGTTTAATTCCTCTAATGAGTTATGTATTATGGGGAAGGGCTATGCATATGAATTTGGAAGAATTAATGAACTGGAATCTGTTCCAGTAGACTATAGAGAGGGGAATTCAATGGATAAAGGAACGATAATTATTATGTCAATACTCTGTACAGATTTTTTCAATACAAGAGTGTCTCACTAATTTATTTTTTCCTAGGGTGTTTTTAAATAACAGTTGTCAGTGAAGTTCTCCCTCTAATTTTTATCACGTGATACACATATATGGTACAGGGTTGATCATATTATGAGATTCCAAAAGTGTTTTATAGTGGTTCTGGTATACATCGATATGTTGTATTTTTAGATTTTAGAGATAATGAGTTTTTATTCCATCCTTGGTATGGATTGGATAGCATGTTTCTGAGCTCATTTTGATTGCAATCGAGGGTGGGTGATTTGTACCTCCCCTAATGGAGAAGAGTAATTTTATACCAAAGAACAGAATATAGTGGTAGGTAAACTAGGACCTGACCATATTCAGATGAGGTCCATTATAGCATATGCGGTTTGTATAGTTCTCTTAGTAGTCCATGTTACTTTTCTAAAAAAATCCTCCTATGCTGGGTCATTATTGGGATGTTTTCTAGATGATTTTTCTAGACTCCCCTATGAGAGGGGGATTGAGTTTGAGATTAAACTCATGCCAAGTGCACAAAAAATATTGAATGACACCATCTAATTTGACAATAATTATAGTGAAATGTGGTGACCTGGGAGTGAAGGGATTTATTCACTCAAGAAATTATCCTTTGGGTGCTCTAATTTTATTCACTAAAAATTTAAATGGAAGCCTTCAACAGTACATGGATAAATAGAAGATGAATCAAGTCTTGGTGAAAAAATTATCCGCTACCAAGAATTGATGAGTTTTTTGACAAGTTTTAGGGGATCTCGAGGGTAATCTTTAATTAATCTATGATCTAACCACCATCAGTTGTGATTTAGGGTTAATGATATACTATAGATAATATTCAGAAGTAGGTATAGTTTATATGAGTATCTCATGATGCCATATGGAAAGATAAATACACCAAGAGTGTTCATGGATATTATGAGTTGGGTTTTTCACCCTCACAAAGACTACTTCACTGTGGTATTCATTAATAATATCCTATTATATTCACACAACCTATAGTTTTATGATATACATCTCCAGATCATTTTTGAGAACACAATGAGAGTATCTGCTTCATTCAGAGTTATCAAAGTGTCTCTTTGGATCTAAGAGGTACGTTTCCTCAAGTTTGTGATTTCTGTGGAAATAATATATATTTATTCAGAGAAGGTAGAGGAAATTATATTGTGGATTCATCCTATAAAAATGTTTCAGGTTCATAGTTTTCTTGGATTGTCCAAGTATTATAGGTAGTTCATCTAATACTTCACTCGCTTGGCAGTTCTTATGACAGGGATTTACAGGGAGTAAATATTGAGTGGATCAATCACAGTGAGGAGGTATATAATGAGTTAAAGAGTATGTTGAAATCCTCTTTGATTATGATTCTACCAAACCTACGGATTATTTATAAATAATACGTTTATCCTTCAAGAGTTGGTTTGGGGGATATATTGAGGCAAGGAGACTAGGTAGTCACTTATGGTTCCTGTCAAACATGAACCAGTGAGTATAACTAACCCACTAAAAACCTATAGTTATATATGGTAGCTAATTATTTGATGTTTTGGAATCATTATCTCTATAGTGATAGATTATTCCTCTACACATACCACAAAATATTACCTTGTATCCTTCACATTGAGACCTAAACCTACGATTTCAATGTCTGGTCGAGCACTTCTAGATGTTTGATTTCGAGATTCAATATTCCCTAGGAAAGGGGAATTCTAACATGGATTCCCTTAACAAGATATCATAAAAAATGGGGAAATGGACATTATAGGAGGCATATAATCTTATGTTCTTACCAGTGGAGTAGAAGGTTTGTGTCTTCAAGGATAAAGGGGTAGTGATATGTGATCCCATGATCATTACTTCCTCATTGGAGGATTGAGTAAAGGCTATCCAGCAGTCTGATTTGTATTTTCTATTATTGTGAGAGTTTTTGATGGAATATGATCTTATTACTAGATAGTCATTGGACAAGAACAACATGATACATATCTAGGAGAGGGTGTTTATTCTGAAGTCTTTGAGGTAAGAGTCGATGGGGGACTCCTATGACATGCAGTTTTTGGTATATATGGGATCAACCAAGTGGTATCATGTCATGAGATGTCATTTCTAGTGGCCAGGTATGAGGAAATATGTTACAAAGTTCATTTATCATTTCCATACCCAATAGAGAGTAATGTTGGAGCACCATCAACCAAGAATATTTCTGTAGCCTCTTCCAGCATTGGTATAAAAGTGGGTCGACACCCAACTTTAAATTTTATATTGATCAATGATTATGTTAGGATCAATACGATGATTAATGCCAGTATCCAAAAAATAAAATCAAATATTTAGATAAAGAATAAGGTGGCCTAGAACCCAAATAGAGGATCAGAATATTGGTTTTATAATTAATTTAATTAAATTAAAGAAATACCTCCAAGGTTATCTTTTTTTTTTGATGTTTTTGACTATAGATCTGTGATGATAATTTCATTTCAGGATAGCGATAAAGATTATATCTCTTATAGAGGTTATAAAAATGTGCATCAAAAATCATTCTATGTCTTTGAAGGAGTCTCTGGGTGCTATCATGGAAGGTCCTTGCGCTTGCGTCATCCACCCTTGATGACCTTGAGATCTGCTTCAAAAGCTATATCTAATCTGTTGGAGGATATCCATTCTTGTTCATGAGATTGTTATTGGAGTAAAAAAAATCTCTTATGGCTTAACGTATTTTTCTCTAAAAAAACATCAATTTTTTTTTCATTAGCCTTTGGGTTTCCCCCTAGGCTAATAAGAGAGTAACATGTAATCGGGAATTAAATTCACTAGGTAATAATATATAATTATCAAAAGTTCCATTAATTGTTTTTATTATTACAAGTGAAACCCCCATATCAAATAATAACATAAATTCCATTATTTCTATGATATGTTCATAGTTTTTAAGTTGCAGTTAAATATTATTTTAATCCAATAATATTTATTATTATTTTCTCATTAGATTGTTTAACTCGATCCTCCCACCCTCTGAAATATTTATCAGGCCCTGAATAAAAACTATTTATTTATTAAATAAATAAATAAATCTAAATTCATTATTATATGATAAATAATTAAAATGTGATCAGATATACCTGAATTATTATTAAACCACAATCAGGAACAATATTTATCCATCTTTTTAAATAATAAATTATTTATCTGCAATTCCAGATACACTTACTGTTTGACCCTCTAGGCCTCTTTCTCCATGGAATTAGGTGTGCGTACCTAAAGTCCATTTTTAGCATCTAGGAACATGTTAAGGCACCCATAGAGAAATAATTTAATGTATCAACAATATTTCAACTCATATGAATGCTTACCATGTGTAATATAATCCCTTTATCAAATTATCTCAAATCGAGCAGTTTTCATGCCATGTTATCAACCTATATACTCGGTAACTCATTCTTTGAGTTTCCAAAAATAGAACTTTCCTAGAGAAAACAATGGATATATATTTATTTAAGCTATATCATTTCCATAAAAGTTCCAGATATATTTACTTCTATTAATTAATAGAAGGGATAAATCTGCTCTCGTATTATTCATCAATGTAATATTACTCATGATGCACGCAACACACCCTACCTCACTATAAGTATTCATCTTCCCTATTTTTTCCAATACATTAAAGTTAATGACTCATTATATACTTTAATAATAATATCAAAGTATAAGGATCATTACACATTTCCATAGATAGGAACATCCAATGACACTTATAATTTGGATTTCTTAATATCGGGTATCGTTCTCATAATATCCTACTAGATATTACTAGCGGTGTACATGATGAGAAGGTGGATCAAAGTCCTATGAGTTTACACCATTCATAGACTATATCATTTATGTCCCATAAAATTATATCATCATTCCATAGAACATTTATTCTCAAATAGTTTCATGGTACTTCCGGGTTCTCATCAAGATAGGGAACTAGTATGACCTCTTAGTGTCATAGTTACTCTTGGGAAATTTTCACATGCGATTTTATACAGAAGAACAATCATGATGTGATAAAGAATTTAATAATATTACAAACCATGAATATAAGTTTATCATAAAGTTTAAATAAGTTGGTTCTAGGTTACCAACTCCAACAGACTCCCACTTACAATAGATCCAACTGCTAACAGAATTTGTTCTGCTAGCCCTCAAATGATATTCATGCTTTTACTAAGAGATGTATTTAGTCAATGGTTCATCCACATTATCCTCTGTGGACAATCTTCTCACTGCAACTTCACCACTCTGATGAAAATACCTCAAGAGGTGATAATTCCATAGGATGTGCTTTGTTTGTTAATGTGACATTGGCTCCTTTACAAGAGCCGCCACTGCAGTATTATCACAATACAATGTTACATGGTATCTACTGCTAGGCACTACATCAAGATCCTAAAAAAGTTCAGAATCTTGATGGATTCCTTCACTATATAAGAAGATATTATATATGCATACTTCACTGTAAAATCAATGAAAACTAGCTAGTTTAAACTCTTCTAGCTCACATATCCTCCATTGAGACTGAAAACATATCCTGTTTGCAACTTTAGATCATTCAGATTTTTATGAAAACTAGAATCATCATACCCTCTTATGAAAAGATTCTCATCTCTTCCATACACCAGGAACATATCCTTATTTATTCTTAGATACTGAAGGATAACCTTAACAACATCCCAATGTTTTTATCCAAGATATTATTGGTATATTCCTACCATTCTCAGCACATAGGCAACATCAATTATAGTACATAACATGGAATAAATGATTTATTATATCGCTGAAGAATGTGGGATCTTACTCGTACTATCTTTCTCCTCTTCTGTTTGGGGACACAATTTCTTAGAAAGATGTAAACCATGTGACACTAGAACCAATACCCTATTGGATTGTTCCATACATAATCTCTTTAGTATCTGGTTAATATGTTTACTTTTACTTAGTCCAAGAGGCCTCTTGTATCTATAAAAAAAGATCTTGATACCTATAATATAGGCTGCTTTCCCTAAGTCCGTCTTAGAGAAGCACTTGTTCTACTAGTCCTTAACAGATAGTAAGATTTCTATGTCATTTCCAATAAGTAATTTGTCATCAACATATACTAACAGGATAATGAACTTACTCCCATTAATCATTTTTAAACACATATCTCACATTCATTCTTAATGAAACCAAATTCCATTATGGCTTCATCGAATCGAATATTCCATGACCACACACTATTGGAAACATTGGGTATCCCAATGGTTTCAAACCATTGGGAAAAGATGGAAAACCATTGGTATACCCTATACCAACAGTTTTCCAAACTGTTGGCTATGTGGAATTGGGATATCTCACTATCAATGGTATTTACTAATGGTTGGTATATGAAAGTGTTTATTAATATATTCTAATAGTTTCTAAAAGCAGTTGGAATAGATCTTTACCAATTGTTACATAACATTGGTATATATTGATTTTTAACTCTATACCAACATTTTGAGAACTGTTGGGATAGTGTTGTGAAATTTCAGAGAGTAGCCCACAACTGCCTCCCCTATCCAATTACCTACAATTGAGAACAAAATGCATTAATGAAAAATTAAAAATGACACTAACAAAATATAAAATATACAATAGAATATACAATATAATTAAATTATAAAAACAATAAATTATAAAAAATAACCTCTAATGGAATACAAAATGACTTTCAATTGCAATTTCCCTAAAGAAAAATACAATATATAAAACATTATTCAAAAGGTCTCTATGGCCACTTCCAAAGTAATATCCATGAGTAGTGGAATATTGCACACCACCATGCCCTTGAAAAGATTTCAAGGAACTATAAGAGGGAGGTAAGGAGATAACATGGAAGGGGATTCTAGGAGGATCCATGGACATGGGTGGTTTTGGCTGGGAGTGTGGTACGTTGGGCATTGTGTCATAGATAAGGATGTGTAGGGTTATGAAATATCATTGATACCATGTAAAAAAATTATTCATAGAATCTAATTTCAGATAAAAAAATAAAAAAACAAGCATATTTTGACCTAACTAATCACACATATATTTAGTCACAACAAATCAAAAAACATCAAATGTCAGTAATATTAGTCAAAAATGTAACAGATCAATTTTTCCCTCATCACCATCACCATCACTATAAAAAACATCATCATTAACAGGATCCTCATCCTCATCCCTACCAATATTCTCATCCCCATCCTCATCCTCAACCTTATCCACAGCCTCATCGTCATCCTCCTCGTCACCCTCATCTTCTGCCTCGATCTCTCCCACTCCCTCGGCCTCAATCTCGGCCTTAGTCTAAGCATCATCCTCATCCTTAGCCTCTCCCTCCCCATCGTCATCGCCAGAAACGACACTTCTCAACCACCTCTAGAACTTCCACCTAGTGAACTATATATTGAACACATAGATGAAATATATTCATCACAATATTTTCTAACCTCTTGATGAAGTGGTGGACATAAAACATTTATCTGTTTCACAAATTCATTATTTTTCCTATCAAACCATTTTCCTACCTATGTGGCCCTTTTTTCATCATGTTCATCATGTGCCATAACTTTTTCAAACTTGGTGTCACTACAACTGGTACCGAAAGATGGATAATACATTGTTGGTAATATACTATTCCCAGGTCGACAACATAGTCTACTAGGGTGCCCATATCAAAAACACATAATGTAAGTGCTATTTTGACCCAAAATTTTCAATTTCCTAGGACTATAAGGCCTCTAAAGCAGTCTGTTACAAATATAACTAAAATATTAAGTTAAAAAATAGATATTAAAATTTTAAATCAAAAATATAAATCTTAAAATCTTCTGTTGTGTCTGTTTGTTAACCGAACATCTAGAATTTTTTCTTCTACTCGAGAAAAATAGTTTTTCTCGAGGGTCACACACATCAATATTCAATACCTAACTCTTCAATGACATTTAATGTAGGAAACCATAATTAAAAATAGGTTACCAATAATTATTTTCATATTTTTTATTATACAAAAACATTAGAAATAGAATAAAATATTTAGGAAACAATACAAAGTAAAAGTCCTAAATGAAATTTATAAAAAACAATCATACCTTTTTCCTCTCATGAACTAACATCATAGTACAACCCAATGCATGGAGGTGTTGTTTAAAATCAGTTTTTTTTTTGTTTTTTTCCAAATGTCTCCTAAATAAAAATTCAATAATACAGAAGATATTATTAATGAAAAACATGAAAATTTTCATTTAAATACCTCAAATGTGATTAATACTTTAAACATGATAGTCATCCAATGAGTAATCATTTTCTAATACAGTTCCATTAGAAAATAATCCACTACAGGTATTTCCTCTAACTCTATGACAACTATAGCACACCAGACAATATAAAACTCATGCTTATATGCTCTATAAAGCTCTCATAACTACTTTAGATGTGCTGGCTGTGCACCCTCAATATCGGGAAAATTAAACCGATGTTGACATCAAAATATTAATTCATATAAATACTAAAATAATATTAAAATAAATACCACAGATTTTTTACTCATATATATTCCCAAGAATTATCGTATAATTCATTTGGAAACTATCTCCATGATATAATACTGACATGAATGATGTTAGAGTATTTTGAAATCATTTCCAAAAACATTGACATTAATATGCTATTTTTTCGATCATTTAGTTGGGTTCATTGTACTCCACCATCAATTGTGTGTAGCCATTCCACACCAAACAATTGAATGTACACCCCCATCCCCATTTCCTATTAGTATATGTATCATTTATGATATAAAAAAATATATTATATCAATACTCATTATAATGAAAATAAATTATGATATAAAATTTGTTAGGGTTATAAAATATACCTATGGTAGTCTACTAAATGGGAAGATTTGGATCTACTGCCATAGAAGAAACATCACCCTATACTAGTGGAGTGGGTCTTACTGTATTATCTGTACTCACTGATTATGTTAGAACATGAATCGAGGAATGAATTTAGAATCCCAGATAATTATATGTATATGCTAAAGAATATGGAATGGATCACTGACCAACTGCATAATATGGATGTGGCGTGGGAATCATTGTGGGATATGATAAACATGGGTGAGGAGGCTCAGATTTGAATGGTGGTGAAAAAAATTGGAAGCCTAAATATCTCATGTGTCCCTAACTATACAACAAGATTAGAATGTGTAGAAGATGGTATATTAGTGGGTGGGTAAGGGTTTAAATGTGTATGTTAACTAGAGAGCCTAGCTCTCGTACCACCCCCTTATTCCACCAACCTGAGTATTGGGACCACTACTAGGGTTCTCATTGAATAATAGGTGCCTAAGTGTTGGATCCTACATAATATTTTTAAAAAAAATTAATCACATGAAAATATATGTTATTGATATATATGTATATATATAATAAAATACTCACAATAATCACTAAGGGAGGAATTCCCATCTCATACATTCAAAGATTGTTTTCCATCATCATTTTTCTTCACTTATCCTCATATGGTTTCATTTCCTTTATTTGAAAACAAATATGAAATTAATTATTAAAGGTTAACTACATTGTAACAAAAAAAATTAAATATAGGGATCAATTGTCTTAGGTTATTTGGTTCATATATTTAGTTGTGTAATTTAGATATTATTTGAGATATGAGATTATTTTCAATGGTTTTTTTTCATATTAATTATTTTAGTATGTCCAATTCAATTCATATTGTTTTTTGTTACAATTTCACTATTTATGTATTTTTGGTTTGGTAGGTCTGAATACAATACAATTCTATATTATAAAATGCAACTTAAAAAATTGCAACCAATAAATATTAAAAATGCACATAAATGTTTTATTGGATACAAAATATTTTTAATAAATAGTAAATAAACTTATAGAGCATAAAACATAACATCTCAAGTCGTTCTAAATCAATAGAAATGAGAACACAAACAAATTCTTCTATATATTTTCCACCACAAATTTAGCTTCACAATAAATTCTAACAATTGAGGCATTGGAGTCATCATAAGTAATAAATGGATCAGGGCCAATGGGAGTAGGGATGGTGTCAATTCAATCATCACCATAATAAAAAATATATCTTGGTATTTCCTCAATAATTAAACCAAATTCATGTAGAAGATGATCTTTGACATAAAAAACTTATTTCACCATTGATTCCAATACATATGGTTCATCAGTAGAAATAGTGAAAGTCATGTGAATAACCAGAAATCCATAATCATAAATAAATGGGCCTTGCCTCATCATCGAATCAAACCACTAACATTTCATCACTGTGACTCGACAATGAGAGTAATAATCAAATATTATTATCATTTCAACTACTCCATAATAAGCTACATTTTCAAAATGAGTTTTATTATCAAATGGATTAGCATAATATCCTATTATGGTAGTAATCATAACACCATGTTGTTTTGTTCTCATATTCTTTGATCATTTAGTGATAATAAATATATACCCATTCATCACACTTGATTTACATTCATGAACCATAGTATTATGACCAAAATACAAAGCTCTTATTTCGTCAAATATAGTGTCAGTAGGAAAAAATGATACCTGAAATAGAAAAAAATATTAAACTTAATTAAATATTAATTTTATTTATCTATTACATCAATATTTCAACCTTTAATTTCAACCAAACAGAAAACTCTTTTCTAGGAAATGTCTCTCTCTTTCTGAAAAATAAAGAATGATGCTTTATATTTATGATTTTTCATATTCCTTGTAGATAAAAATAGAAATATCTTAATAAATATATACAATTACCAGACTTTAGATAAGATATACATGTTCAATTTACATACTTGATGTAGTCATTGACCAAATCAATGTTGAACAACACTATGTGATGTACCCTCTCCCACCCCTCAGGGCTTTCTGTCATCAATGTTTATGATCCTAGAATTCCTTCTATTTGAGGAAGTGATGGATAACTGGGTTCAATTATGTCATACTAGTCTTCTTCATTTCTCATTGGGTTTTTCATTCTCAAAGTTTGGTTATAAAAATACATTGATCATGAATCCTAACATTTTTAGCCAAGTAACCATTCATTATAGAACATTCAAGATTATTATTGTTATGGACATATGGTTTCATTGTGTACATATTTATTTCAGTTGGATACATCCAATGAAAATCTACAGGTCCTCCAAGTAGTATTTCAGTTGTCATATGGATAGTCAAATGCAACATGCATGTGAAAAATAATGGAGTAATATTTTTATCTAACTCATTCATAATTAATGGTGTCTCCGCCAACATATTTTTAAAGAAATACTTAGACAACATCATAGAAAAAAGATATCTAAACAAATGGAACAACTAAATAATGGACACCCTTACATTATTAGAAAAAATATGGCGCATTGTGATTGGAATCAAATCATGTAGAAGGATGTGATAATAATGAGTCTTCAAAGATTCCAACTTCAACACTTTTCTATTAACCTATTTTGATATATTGTTTGAATAGCCATCAGGAACTATAAAAGTATCTAGTACTTTTAGAAATTTATTTTCTTCGGCATGTGTCATCACATAAGACGCACATGAATGTTGCCATTTATTTTTATTGATACACATAGGATGCAATTCTACTCCGATCTCCAAATCCACGAAGTTATACCAAGATCATAAATCATCTTTTTTCATTCCTTTGACTTTTAGAATAATTGAAAGAAACATTTCTCATATATTCTTTTCAATGTGCATTGCATTTAATAAATGACATAACAAATTGGATGACTAATAAGGAAACTCAAAGAAGATCCTTTTCTTATTATAATTGTAACAGATATCATTGGAAACATTCTCCATCATTATATATTTCATTTTACCCTTCTAGAATGAATAATTGAAATCTTTCAATTCATTAAGAACCTCATTTAGGGACATACATTGAGGTGGATTTCTGGTCTCCATGGTACTTTCAAATCTTCTATGATTATTTATATATGGACGAACCACTATAAATAATGGTCTATGTCCCATAAAACTTAATCTATGTTGAAATTTTAGCCTTCAATATCGAGTATTTTTCATAAAAATATTAAATTATAGTTTTCTTTTTGTGAACCCTCTAGTAATCATTGCATTAGTTGAAAAATAATTGATTGTCCACATAAGTGAAACACACATCGGAAATATATCTTTCGAACATGCATCGTATGTTCGTACACCCACATCCTAAAGATGTTTCAACACTTTAATTAAAGGTTTAATATATATGTCTATATAATTTCAGGGATCATAAGGTCCATATATAAATATACTCATGAAAGTGAATGGTTTTTTCATAAACAATAACGGGGGAAGGTTATAAATGTGTATGAAAACCAGTCATGTGCTATGAGAAGTTAGCATCATCCCAAACAGATTACAACTATCACTTGAAAGACCCAGTCTCACATTACACTTGTTAGGTTCAAAATCAGGATATTGAGCATCAAATATCTTCCATGAAAATCCATATACAGGGTGAACCAACTCTAAATTCTTCTTCTTTCTATCAGTATAAATCCATCACATTTTTATTGATATTTCTTCAGACAATAAAAGATTTAGGAGTCTAGGGAGTAATGGAAAGTGCCTCATTTGTAAGGGCCTGACCTTAAAAATTACATAATCTTGAATGAAGTTAATAATTCACATTGAGGATTTTTTTAGGTTTTTAGTTTTAGAGAATTATGTTAAAACATATACAAACCAATTTGAATATTACATGTAGACACTTATACTTAGTATCTATTTTTTCATAAAATAAAAACACTTAAAAGTAAGGAAACATGTTTAGATCCATGATTTAATCATAATTACTTTTCCTTGATCCCATCATTGACCCTATTCCACTTTATGTCCGATGAAAAACATTTCAAAAACTTAGGATGAGAATAAACAACTCAGTAAGGGATACAAAAAGAAGGAAAATAGCTAGTTTTTGAAAACAATAAGTAAACCATGAATACTTTATCATAACTGATACTTTTCAACATTATGATGTTGTAAATAATCTTCACTGAATAAAAGATATTTGATTACCCTTTTGTAACCAAAATTTTACCATAAAACCCATAGAAAGAAAAAATAACTTATAATGGTTACTTGGGACATAATCATACTAAAATCGAATAACTATACAGTCTAGTTCCACACATATCACTTAATGGAATAGCCTTGTGGATGAATTACATACCTAATTAATTGGAATTTATAACATAACCACCCATCCTGGGTTTTCATGGCAC
Organism: Viscum album; assembly: GCA_963277665.1. Lineage (NCBI taxonomy): Eukaryota > Viridiplantae > Streptophyta > Magnoliopsida > Santalales > Viscaceae > Viscum > Viscum album. The sequence continues at coordinate 591,295,351 of OY728159.1, read as the reverse complement.
TACACATCATTTTGTTTATCAGGTAACCACCCATGAAATGTCCATGTACCTTTATAAAATCAAGACACTGAAAATATTTCAAATATAAACATTTCACTAATAACATTTCATTTGATATTACAAGAAATTATTTCAAGATATTGAAATAATCAATCCATTTCAAAAACCATTTTTTATACCAAAACACAAAAACTGAATAAGGGGTTTATATTAAATTTTTTAAAAACATTAAGTCTTATAAAGGAATACAATTAACGATTACGATGGTGGAGTGGTCATTGTTGCCAAAAACGTTAAAAAAATTCCTTTTTCCATTTAGTAAAATTATTCATAGAAAAAATATTCCCTTAGAATGAAATTAAAATTAAAAGGGGTTTATTATACAATTTATAAAAGAATAAGGTGTATATTATCAAAACATTCATCAATGAAAAGATATTAAGACAATGTCCCTTACCTCGTGTCCAACTTGACTCGTTCATTCTTTAATCTCTTGAATAATAAACATATGTTAAATTATACATGTTTTTGAACCCTTTTAAGGTTTATTATTCGTTTGATGTCACGTATTACTTTTCTATATGATTTATTTAATTATTTGAGTTCATATTTTAAATTTTTTCGATGTTTGGAAATTGAGTCAAAAATGAACTTGTTATAATTAAAAATTTTCCATGTTATCAAAATTCCATTATCTCCAGAATGATAATCATGATTTAGATATCCCATACATCACATATATTTATTACATATGTATTTATAACAGTCTATATCATTTGTATATATACAAATGAAATGCACCGTTCATGGAGACGGTAAGCCGTTTGTACGCATGAATGCTACATTCATTTCATTCTTTTCATTTTTAAAGGAATAAAACCCTAATGATACATAGTTATATCATTATTCCAGTATAAAATAATAATGTATATACATTACATATGTTCATTAACAACATAATTTATACATTCTATGTACGGTATGATTGATACATATCACTTTGAGGGGCAGTAGTCCGAACTTCCTCAAATAAAATTATCATATTTACCTATTATAGAAACCTTAACGGTATTACATAAAGAAAAAATACATAAGCATAGAGACAATATAAATATAATATACATCACATATACATACAATTCCATCTTAATATCCACCACAAGAGGCAGTAGGAGATAATTGTGTTGGAACCATGGTCTTCTATGCATGAATTGGAGAATGGTTTGTGTTTGTTGCCAATCCTTGGTGGAAGTTCAGAATGTTCACCAAAAAAGTGATCATATAGTTCTAGAAGAAAACATTATTGAAGGTGGCGCCATTTCCCAGTGTTTGCCAAATTTTGGGGTCTGAAATTCGACAAATGAAGAAAAGTTATTTTGGAAAAGAGACTTGCGCACCTTGTACTTTAAGGAGAGGAAACGTGTGCTCCATGTGTTTTTCAAGATCCAAACATTGAAAAGTGGCAAAGGGATAAGGGTCGCAAAAGTTTTGGGTTGGTCGCGCAACTGACTTGCACACCGAGAAAGGACTAGCACGCTGATGTCTAGGAGGATTGGAAACTTGCGTGCCCGTTGTTCTTCATGAATCAGAACATTAAAATATGGAAAATTAATGTAGGTCGCGCAAGTATTGGTGTGGTAGTGCAAGTGAATAGTGTGACAGAGGCTTGGGTAGTTGGAGTTGCGCGCCAGGACTTTCGTGTCGTGAGCACACTTTCGCGCCACCACGCAGGGGTTCCAGTTTTCCTATAAATAGAGGACCACCCCCTCATTTGTAACGAAGATCAAGACATAGAGATTTTTCGAGACCTCGTCACGCAAGTGGTTGAGTCGCGCAAGTGGTTGTTAGGACGTGTAAGTAGAGGCTACGTGCCGGTTGTTGGCTGCACATCCAAAGTAGTTTGGGATTTAAAGGCGTTGAGTCACGCATGATTGGATTTGAGAGAGGAAGTGTCGCACGGGTGGTTTGGTGTCACCTGCACGCCGAGTTTGTACCGCGCAAGTGACTGGCGTGCCATTCTTGAAACTTGCACACCGGGCTTGGAGAAGTGTTCCAGGGTTGTTAAAGTACATCTGTCCTTTTTAAGCTGTACAAAAGCTGGAAGATTTCCCGGTACCCTCAGCGAAAAGTGAGATTCGTCTTCTGGTGAGAGTTGGACTTCAAGAGAGCATCTGCAAACAACAGAGGATGCATTCTTATGCAATGATGAAGAGACCTTCACGTCTATAAACTGAGTGTGACTTCACCAAGGGCAGTGAGCTAGGGGGATTCAAGGGGAGTGACCCGAGGGAAGCAATGTGCTATCCCGGAACCTTTGTAATGGAAGTGATCCTGGGAGAGAGTGACTATTCCCAAACCTTTGTAATCCACATATAGTGAAGTTTAGTGGAATTAGGTACGACCGAAAACCTATCGGTGTCTGCTCCTTGGACGTAGCCCTTATTGGTGAACCAAGTAAAAAGTGTTGTGTATTCTCTGTGCATGTGAATGTTTTCAGGTGTCAAATCTTTCCTTTGTCTTCATGGATAATGCAGTAAATGTCAGGGGAGTCCCTTACTTTGATGGAAGTAAATTCCAGATAAGGAAGAACAGAATTATATCTCATCTAAGATCTCTTGGAATGGAAGTTCTATTTTCTATTGTGCAAGGAATACAAGTCGCTGATCCAACAGACCTAGCTATGACTGACACAGACAGGAATATTCTTGATGTAGATGCTAAAGCAAAAAATGTAGTCACTGCAGCCCTTTCTGATCAGATCAACCTAAAGGTGATGAATTGTACCTCATAAAAATCCATGTGGGATAAAATATAGAATATTTATGAAGGAGATATCAATGCGAAGGAGGAAAAACTACACGTGATGCAGAATAGGTTCGATGATTTGAAGATACATCCTGATGAGAATGCAGACTCCTTCTTTAATTGAATCACTGAAGTAGTTGGAGAAATTCAGGGCCTAGGAGAATAAATCAAAGACGTTGACATTGGGAAGAAAATAGTGAGAAGACTTCCAGCCCTGTACAATGCAAAGGTATCATCCCTTGAGGAAATATATCATTCAAAACGTTCTCTAGATGAGCTTCTAAGCAGATTGGTAGCATTTGAAATGAGAATCAAACCTGAATATGCTAGGAATCATGTGAGAAAGGAAATGGAATTTAAGGCCATGGATAAACTAAAAATTTCGAAATATAGTATTTGTGAAGAAGATGAAGAAAAATAAATTATTTCTCTCATTTCAATGATGTTCCAGAACGGAAAAGGGAAATTCAAATGAAAGTTACCTCTCGCATGTTTTCGTTGCGGAAAAGTTGGGAACATTGCCTCTCAGTTATTAAGAAAGATCAATGATGAAGATAGTGAAGATGAAAGCTTCTAGAATCCTCATAGATGTTTTTTCAAAAAGGTAGACTTCAAATTTGGAAAGAAAATGCAAAGGAAGAGTTTTTTTTTGTGAATAGGAAGAAGAAGATAATGAATTTTGTGATGAAGAAGAACCAGAATTCAAAACTGGGAACCATGCTTCCATGATGGCCACTGTTGGAAAGACAGAAGATACTGGTGGTGAAAAACAGTTGAAAATCTATGTAGATCCCGAGATGCAACTTAAGGCAGTTGTTAGTAAGCTTAAGACTAAATTTAAGAGCTTCAATAAGTGGAAATAAATTGTAGAAGAATCATCTGAATAAGTTGATCAACTGGAAGGTGAAATTGAACTATTGGATGAATTTGTGAAGGTAAAGTCTAAAATAGTTGAATGCAATGATGATTTACTAGATCTGAAGCTGAGAATTGAAGAGAAGATAAAGGCCATCAATGACCTCACCTCCAGGCTGGAAGAAAAATCCAAGACTATTGAGGGTCATGAGGAAGAAGTTGTTACTCTTAAGAGTAAACTTGTGACTGAATGTGTTCCAAAAGAATCAAGGAAGAAAATATAGTTTGGAAGATTCTCAGATGCAGTATTGCTGGCAAGAGCCAAGTGTGGTTCAGATGGGGTTGAAAAAATCATAAGTGATCAATGACCCGCTTGCATGGGAAAGAGTGGAATTGGTTGTGAAGCTGAGACATCAACTGCAGGAAGTGAAAGGATCCAAAATAAAGATAAGATGAATGTTTAACATGTTGAAACATTTCCTAAAGTTCTAAAAAGGATCCCTCAATACAAACCAAAAGGAGAACTGAAAATTATCCTCCAACATTCAGAAATGATAGGCAGTCTAACTATTCTCCCAAGGAACAAGGTATGAGGAGAAATTCAAGCGAGAAGACATTTCCTCTCATGAAGTGTCAGTTTTGTGGCTATCTGGGCAAGACCATGTCCTATTGCGAAGAGGCAATAAGCTATCAGAATGGAGAAGATATAGGAGTTCAACAAAAAAGAACAAATTCATATCCAAATTATTATAGAAGAAAAAATTTCTATGGATATTGTTTTCTTTATTCTAACTTTGGTCATAAGGCTGCTAATTGCAGTCAGAGAAGGGACATGGACACCTCATACCGAAGTTCAAGACAAGTCAAGTCTTGTCAGCAAGAGAGTGTTACTCTTTCAAATAGGTTTTCTCCTATCAAATAATATTTCAACTATGAAGAACCTGGGTACGTGGAAGAGATTATTGAAATCCCATCAACAATATTTACTCAATCAAATGTCTCATGGAAGGAAAGGAATACGACTGAAAAATCCAACCTTGTAGAGGTGGTCCTCAAAGCTACAAAGAACAACAGTACCTGGATTCTAGATAGTGGTTGTTCATCACATTTGACAGGTAATGCCGGCCTGTTAATGGATATCAAAAGGAAAGTTGATGGTACAGTTCGATTTGGTAATGATGGATCTCTGAAAATAAAATGTAGTGGATGTTACGAATTAACTATTGGAGAACTAAATAAGACAGAAGTCATTTACGTAGATGTCCTACATCATAATCTACACAGCGTGAGTCAACTCTGTGACTCGGGACTTATAGTTACTTTTAATCAGAAAGGCTGCACTATTATGGGAATGGTAGGTAATTCACTTATGATTGGATGCATAATAGAAGGAAACTTGTACCAGGTTGATAGTGAAGAAAATTTCTGTTACATGACTGTTGAAGAATAAATCAATTTGTGGCATCAGAAACTGGGACACATCAATCAACTAGACATGGAGAAAGTATCAAAATTGAGGATTGTCATGGAAATTCCGAACTTGAAGCATGAGCAAGAAAAGTATTGTGATGCTTGCATCCGTGTGAAGCTGGTCTGCAGTTCATATTGGCCAAAGAAGAAAAGGGAATATCACCTTCTTGATCTTATTCATACAGGTGTTTGTGGGCCGATAAATGTTGCTGGAAGTCATGGAGAAAGGTACTTTTTATTTTTCATATATGATTACCATAGAATGGCATGTTTGATGGTCATTCACAGGAAATGACAAGTCCTTGACTACATGAAAACATATCGGCGAATCACCGAGAAAGATAACGGATGAACAATCAATGTGTTGCGATCTAACAATGGAGGACAATACATGTCCATTGAATTTGAAAACTATCTAGAGAAGCATGGGATACAACATGAGGTAGCTTCTGTGAGAACTCCACAACAAAATGGAGTTGTTGAATGTAGGAATTGACATGTGAACAACATGGTGCGAACTATGCTGATTGAGTGTCGTATTCCATGGCATTACTGGAAAGAGTTTGTTCAAGATGCCGTGTATATTCAGAATCTAACAGGACTTTATATGGGTGAGACCAAGACACCATACGAATTGTGGCATGGAAGGAAGCCCTCTTCAAAATACTTTCGTGTCTTTGTAAGTAAATGCTTCATCAGGAACAAAGAAGGAAATCAAGGGAAGTCTGGCAACAATGTAGATGAAGGAATTTTCCTCGATTACTCAGTGACCAAAAAATCCTACAAATGTTTCAACAAGCATTTAGGAAGGATTGTGGAGATCATTGATGTTATGATAATTGAAGAGAAAACCACAAATTATTCAAGGACGGCATATGCTAATGTGATAGAAAGTGAGGAATAAAGGTAACGTGGAGAAAATAAAAATACAGAAATAGAGGAATTTGTACAAAACACTCAGTAGTCACTTCATTATGTTGACTCAGAAGAAGAATCTGATGAATAAATTTTGGCCGAAGAGAGTGCAACTGATCCTCACAGGAGAAATCGTAGAGCTGAGATTGATCCATCCAACCTAATTGGGGACAAGAGTGCACCCACTCAAATAAAAAGGACTAGGAATAACATGCAATCTACGTTTCTTTCAGTTGTGGAGCAATCCTCATTCGTAGAAACTGCAAAGGATGAATCTTGGGTGAAAGCCATGAATGAAGAATTAGATCAGATTGACAAGAATCGGACCTGGGATCATGTCTAGATACCGAAAGGTCACAATGTGATTATTACCAAATGGATCTTCAAAAATAAGTTTGATGAGCATGGAAGTTTCATCAGAAACAAGGCATGATTGGTATGTAAAGGATACTCCGAGATTAAGGCATTGATGTTGAAGAAACCTTTTCTCCAGTTGCTATACTGGAATCAATCAGGCTTTTCCTTGCCATGGCACTCCAAAGAGGATATAAAGTATATCAAATGGAAGTCAAGACATCATTTTTTAATGGTGTACTAGAAGAAGAAGTCTAAATTGAACAACCAGCGGGTTTTTTCCTAGGTACTGATGAAACAAAGGTCTGAAAACTGAAGAAAGCTCTATATGGTTTGAAGCAGGAACCACAAGCATGGTACTCGCGGCTGGATTCATATATCAAGAAACAGTAATTCAAAAGAGGAGGAGTTGATCACAATATCTATGTGAAGAATTCTCCAAAATATCAATTCATGGTTCTAGTCTACATTGATGGTATCATATTTGGTGGAAGAAGACAGAAATCAGGGGATGAATTTACCAATCACATGAAATCAGAATTTGAAATGTCTATGAATGGGGAGATCACATATTTCTTGGGGATGCAGGTGATTCAAAAATAAGGATTACACTTTCATTTCTCATGAAAAGTATGCAAGAGAGCCGCTGAAAAAGTTTAATATGAAATACTCTAAACCAATGTCAACTCCAGTTGAAGATGGAACTAAACATGGAAAGCATGAAGATGGGGCATCTGTAGATCCCAATATGTATAGGTGGATCATTGGGAGCCTACTGTACTTGACAGCGACATGGCCAGATATTGTCTTTACCACATGTCTTGCAGGCCGCTTTCAGAGTAATCCAAAATAATAACATATGAGAGCCATAAAAAGAATCATGAGATATATTCAAGGTACTCACAATTGTGGGTTATATTTTTCTATTGGAAGAGATGGTGAATTATCATCATTTTCTGATGCTGACTGGGCTGGCGATGTTGTGGATAGAAAATCCACCAGTGGTGGTGCTTTCTATATTGGGAATAAATGTGTTGGTTGGTCGAGCAATAAATAAGAAAGTCCTTCTCTTAGTACTATTGAAGCTGAGTATATCTCTGCCATGAAGGAATGCACTCAACTTCTATGGATAAAACAACAACTAGCAGATATTGGTGATGATGTAAAACAACCAATGGTCATTTACTATGATAATAAGAGCGCAATTGATCTTACGAAGAATCCTGTTCAACATTCTTTTACAAAACATATTGAAATCAGGAATCACTTTATCAAATAAAATGTTGAGCAAGGAGTGATTAGAATGGATAATGTGGTAACTGATGAGAAAGTGGTGGATATTATGATCAATCCACTGTAAACGGCTTTGTTTGAAAAGCATCAGTTGAACCTCGGTGTTCAACCACCTCCCAGTGCATAAAGAGGTTACACAATACCCCTCTCCCTGATTATGATAACTGGTTTATCTGTTTTTGGATGTGATGCAGGTTTGTGGGGGAGATAATATCTAGGAGGAGTGTGGTTTGAGCTAAACAGTGAATAAGTACCATTCCTTGGGTTTATTGCCAATGGGGGAGAAAGGAATAAATTCAGCGTTAGAGGATGAGAAGGAAATCAGCCAACAGGGCGTCATTGAGAATTCCAAAACACTGGAACCCAATTCAAGCTTCCTCTCTTGTTTTCTACACTGAACATTGCCCATATAGACTTAGAGTTTTGGCTGTGTTTATTCTTGTGTTTTTTGGTTTGCACATGGATGGGGATCTATTGAATTTATTTTATGATTTCTAACAAACCCAAAGGGGGAGATTGTTTGAACCGTGGTCTTCTATGCATGAATTGGAGTATGGTTTGTGTTTGTTGTCAATCCTCACTGGAAGTTCAGAATGTGCACCAGCAAAGTGATCATATAGTTCAAGCAGACAACATTATTGAAGTTGGTGCCATTCCCCCGTGTTTGCCAAATTTTTGGGCCTGAAATTCGACAAATGAAAAAAAGTGTTTCTGGAAAAGAGACGTGCGGAACTTGTACTTGAAGGAGAGTAAATGTGTGCGCCATGTTTTTTTCAAGATCCAAACATGGAAAAGTGGCAAAGGGATAAGGGCCACACAAGTTTTGGGTTGGTCGCGCAAGTGACCTGCGCACCGAGAAAGGACTTGCGCGCTGATGTCTAGGAGGATTGGAAACTTGTGCGCCAGTTGTTCTTCATGATCAGAACATTAAAATATGGAAAAGGAAAGTAGGTCGCGCAAGTATTGGTGTGGTCGCGCAAGTGAATAGTGCGACAGAGGCTTGGGCGGTTGGAGCTGCGCGCTGTGAGGACACTTGCGTGCCACCGCACAATGGGTCCAGTTTTTTTATAAATAGAGGACCACTGCCCTCATTTGTAATGACGTTCAAGACTTATAGATTTTTCGAGCTCTCGTCGCGTAGGTGGTTGAGTCATGCAAGTGGTTGTTGGGCCGCACAAGTAGAGGCTACGCGCCGGTTGTTGGTTGTGCGTCCAAAGTGGTTTGGGATTTAAAGGCGCCGAGTCGCGAAAGTTTGGAGTTGAAAGAGGTAGTGTCGTGCAAGTGGTTTGGTGTCACCTACGTGCTGAGTTTGTACTGTGCAAGTGACGTGTGCGCCATTCTTGAAACTTGAGAGCCGGGCTTGGAGACGCACGCCAGGGTTGTTAAAGTACATTTGTCCTTTTGAAGCTGCATGAAAGCTGGAAAATTGCCAGGTTCCCTCACGCAAAGAGAGATTTTTCTTCTGGTGAGAGTTGGACTTCAACAGAGCATCTACATACAACAAAGGATACATTCTTATGCAATGATGAAGAGACATTCACGTCTATAAACTGAGTGTAACTTCACCAAGGGCAGTGAGCCAGGGGGAGTCAACGGGAGTGACCTGAGGGAAGCAATGTGCTATCCCTAAACCTTTGTAAAGACAGTGAGCCTGGGACTGAGTGACTATTTCCAATACTTTGTAATCCACATCTAGTGATGTTTATTGTAATTAGTTATGGACAAAAACCTGTCGGCGTATGCTCCTTGGACGTTGCCCTTCGTGGTGAACCAAGTAAAAAGTGTTGTGTCTTCTCTGTGCATGTGAATGTTTTCATTTTGATTATATACATCATACAGGTTCAACAAGTTACTACCAACATGGGAAAGAGATCTATCACATTAAAAGAAAAATTCGTCACCCTGATTCACCCCTCCCCTCTCAGGGTGTCCCGGGGTCCTTCAAATTGAACAATCATCATTTCGGGTGGCAGTAGTTCGTCGTCCACATAAACTATATGTTCGTATCCTTTAGATAGAGGTGTGTGTAAGTGTAGTTAGAATAATTATCATAAAAAACATAGTATATTTAGGATACTGGTGTTTTTATGTAAAAAAAGAATAATAAGAGTATAGGGAGTGAATAAGTACAATAAAAGAAGAGAACTAGAGGGAAGACATTACCTTTAAATCGTGTAACTCCCATTGGTTTGAACAAAAAGGAATTATTAATGTGACTTCAGCATAAGTTAAGGATTCTAGGTGGAATATATGGATGTTGGGAGCTTATTTGGGAAGAGTTTTCATGAGACATAGGGTATGAGAGGTGTGAGTAAGGGTATGAGTTGATGGTTTTTTATAAGGGGGAGGAGGGCCTGTTTAGGAAAATATGAAAATGTGTTTTTATTATAAACTTAATTCTGATTTCAAAAGGTCCCTGACTCATGTAATTTGAATATATGGTTATTATTTTTCTCAATACTCTCATAAAATGGGTTTTACACATGTTTATGGAAGAAAATGAACCTTATCTTTTAGCTTTAACCTTTAGTTAACTAATTTAACCTTTACCATGTCCTCTTGTATATTCATACTATATGGTTAATATATTTACTAAAAAATTCCAAGAGACCAAAAATGGATTATTAATGACATTTTTAACATTATATATGTAATTTTACTGAATCCTGTATTTTTAAAACTATATTATCATTTTATAAAAAAGTATTCATTTTAAAAACTCATTTATGTCAATTTTTAAACTTTTCATATCTTGGATTTTAAAACACTTACTGCAACTTGATTCTTTCTAAAAACCTACATTAATCCAAATATAACATGTTATATTTATCTATAAATTTCTTTTATTTTATAAAAAATTTCCAAAAAAATTTATTTTAATATTTATAATCTCATTTATTTAAAACATTCCTTAATGATGTAATCATTATATCATCATTCTGTCATAAATAAATTTACTGATTTGATGTCTAAAAATTATAAATAAAATACCAATATGTAGGAACTATTTTTATATTTATAATGAATATTTATACTCGACAATATCACTGATATAACTTAATATAAAAATTGTTTTACCAAAATATATATGTTTTTGTTACATTTTCTTTAACATTAAATTAATTGTTATAGTGTCATTTTCATTTACAAGTGGCTACATGAGGTCTCAAAATCGGTTCCAGGATGACCAAGGTCGGATATGTATCCTCCAATAGTATTAGAATACATGTTAAGGTAATTTAATATTATTATAATATACGGTTTTACTCTTATTTACCAGATTTACCCTTTAACAATGGTAAATAAAATATTTATTGAACTTACTATTCATAATGTCTAAATATAAAAGTTACCTATTTATGAAATTTTTAACTCCTGATTTCAAATATGGAATCCATTTTTCCAAATTCAAATCACAAAATTTTCATAAATTAATTTAAAAATAATTCCTGTTGTCAAAATAAAAAATCATGTTTTTAAGAAATAATAACTATCCAAAGATTGAAATTAGTTTATGTCCAATTTCAAAGTGAAATTACTTCCAATGACCAATATTAGATTAAATAGTGAAAATATAATCTAATTACTATTAAAAACAACTAAAAAGATAATCTAAACATATAAATAAATTATATTAAAAGGCAGTTTTGAATTAAAATGCTTTATTTTTCATTATTCATTAAAAAATGACCATTATCAAAAAAGTACCAAAATTTCATCCTATGAAAATTTCTATGTCCCGATTCTAAACAAGAATTTTATTTTTTCAAATAGAAAATATAAAAGTGACAAAACTACATTTAAAAAGGGTTCTCCATCAAAAGGTTGTAAATCAACGCTTTAAAGAATATTAGTGTATTTATGCTTAAAATTGGATTCATTCATATTTTAAGCCTTTATCTTTTAATGGATACATATAAAGACATTTTACAAACATGTATAATCATATTTTAGTTAGTTCTATTCATTCCCACTAATACAATGGCTAGGAATTAACTACCATTTAAAATAATGTTATATTATTATTTTTCAATATGACTTTGTATTGTGTGCAACATAAGACATTGGAGAAACCCATTGTAGCGTGTTGGATATGACCTCGAATATATCATCCCATTTAAAGTAAAATTAATATTTAATTCAAAAATATTAATAAATATGAAAATTTCATATTCTTTATTTTTTTGAGATGTTACATCATTACTTTTTATAGAACATGGGATGGTGTTTAATCAAATTTTGGCTTCCATCAAGATGTTCCACATTTTATACAATCATTTTATTCAATTATATCCTCCCAGAATAAGCTGAAATATTTTAGGAAAGCATGATTTTTTTGGAAATCCATGTTCTTGAACAAACTTCTAAGCCATATAGTGGTTTGAGGGAATATCTGCATCATTTGAAAGTAATTTCTTCATGATGGTAAGAATATAATCGATGGAAGTTTTAGAAATCCTATACATGGTTTTCCCATGAAATAATCTATTTAAAAATTCATGCTTTTTCATTTTACCACATTTCTAATACACTGGAGTCGTCGCAACATGATTCCATTTTTTCACTCTATCGACATAATTATTTTCATTGGACACATCTTCTATGCCCATATCAATGTATTCTTGGATCGAACTCCTTTCCTTCTCATGATGAAGAATTAACATAAACATGAAATATATCAAATTATTTAATCCGCTCTTCTCATTTGGATTAACATCATTTTTATATTCCATTTTCTCCACATTGTGATTCCACACATAGTAGTTTTTTTTAAACCGTATTTTTTATATTGTATATAACTTCTTCATGGATCAACCAAAGTCTTATAACAAAATTTTAACATGGTAAGTGTTTGTGACCATTATCTAAAGCATTGTCAAATTAAAATCTTAAAATATCCCCAAATTGTTTTGAAATTTTCTTGAGATTTTATCATTTTCATACATCCTACTTCTATCCATTATGTAAAAAAAATATAATAATTCAATTCATAAAACAAATAGTATACTAATGAATATTGTAAAAAATTAATATTACATGATAATGTTCAATAAAAATTAGAGAAATATCTCTTAGGGGAGTTATTTATATCAGGGTCATGGTCATCGAGATTAGGAAGGACAAGTGTATGTAGTGGATTGGGTTCTGATGTGCTGTGGAGATGGACATCATCAATTTGATGTATTGTCTTGACCAAAACTACTATTTATACTAATTATTTTAAAAATTGTTTAACTTATTTGTAAATATATTCTATTTTTTATAATTAATTTATAATTACAGTTATTTTATAGTTTCATTCTCTTAATACACTCATTAGAAATAATTTACACCATCTTCATGTTTTAAATGAGAGCCTTATTATTGCTCTTATATTTGTAATTTGTGGTGCATCATATTCCAATGATGAATATATTTTATGTTATCATCATGGTGGGATATATGAAAATAATTCAGAATAATGTTGACTTTTATTAAAGGAGAGTATCATTCATTTCATTTAAAGGATAAAATATTATGATGACAGATGAGTGGGAAGTTGATGTGTGTGGAGTGGAACTAGATTTGAGATTGATTGAAGATATTGTGTCACTTATGGATGGTTTGGATCTTATGGCACGACCAAAATTAGGCACTACTATTTCTCAAAATGGTTTACCAATATCATAAAGTCATTTTAGAAAACTCTTCAATACACCCTCCATAAAGATAAATTGGCTTTTAGATAAAACTATTGCTTATAGTGTAACACATTTCAATTTCAACGTATCATTTTAAACTAGTTGAGTGGAGATAAATAAATTTATTTATTAATGGCATGGTGGTGGATTGATTTATTCAACTACACACATCACCCTATTAGTTAGTGGTTGTTTTTATGCTAAATAACGTTGAAACCATGTGACATGAAAAATTAATACCTAGTTTTGGGGATTTTTGACATTTTTGACCAATTGTTAGAATCATAGTGGTTCTCTAAGAATGAATTATAGTGATGGTATCATCATCATAAAGTTAGAGTGTGATATTTCAAATAAAACATTTAACGGTATATTCATAACGCATGAGCATATTCTTGTTGTTATTAGGATAAAAAATTATGTAGCTGTATTTATGTCTAACCAAAGAAATCATTTTAATAAACCCTAAATTTAAAATAAAACATGGATAAAAAAACATAGGATCATATTGACATCTTTAATATCAATCTAAATTATTCTTTAAAGGTAAATCAAAACAAAACCACAACAAAACAACAACCTAAAAGGGTGTATGTATTGTTTTCATAAGGGGATTATAATAAAAAATGGGTAAAACAAAAAATATTGTAGATAAATTGAATGAAATCATCTAAAATAAATAGTGGCATATGACATAACTCATTTACCACGTACTGATTTTATGTGGAAGAACAATAATTACTTGAATCCAAGATATATTTCTTATTGGGAAGTAGGGTTTGTAGCCTATAGAGATCTCTTTTAGGGAAACATCTTAGAGATGGAGGAAGTGAGCTTGAGAAGTAGGGTCGGTGCTTGGGAAGTAGGGTTCGTAGGAGGGAGAAGTATTTTTAAGGAAAATATCAGTTCTGGATGGAGGAATTCAGTTCAATTGTTTTTTGGGATTTTCTATCGTGATGGTTTTTAAAAACTGTTGGGATACTTATACAATGATCAAGACTTTCCAAACAGTTTTATAAAACCATTTGGAATTTTTATGCCTATTCCAACAGTTTTTTCAAACCGCTAGGAAAATCAACCATACATTGTCCCATACTAACGGTTTGAAGGAACTGTTGGTATAGGTTCCTTATTCCAATGGTTTTCAAACCAATTGGATAGAGGTGTTGGTATAAGTGATATTTCCACCAGTGTAGATTCTTGCCTTAATCCATAAATGGACCTTTGCAACTTGAAAACCCTTATGGCATCACCTGGTGTCAAAAACCCATTAGGTCATGTCATATTGACTTCATCTTGAAGGTTCCCGTTAAGGAATTAAATTCTGTCATCCATCTTCCAAATATCATGGTCATCGTATGCTATTATATAAAATAAGATTATGACAGTTTTAAACATGGAAACTGGTGAAAAGGTTTACTCATAGTCAATTCATCGATTTTTTAAACCCTTTATCCACTAACCTTGCTTTACAGGTACTTACATTACCTTCTATGTCTAGTTTTCTTCTTGAATACCCATTTAAATTCAGTAGGATTTACATCAACTAGCTCATTGACTGGAACCAAAACATGGTTCTGATAAATGGAATTCATCTTTTAATTCATATATTTTATCCAATTTGTATCTTATGAGACCTCTATTATCTCCTTGTAGGATATAGGTTCTTTATTTTTCAACAATAACGATTCACCATCATTAGTGACAAGAAAACCTTATCTCTCTGGTTCCCAATCCTCTCTTACACTCCTACACAGTACGTGTGTTTTTGGAACTACTTGTTCTATAGGGACCTAGGGAATTTGTTCCTATACCGTCTCCTGTGTTTCTTGATCGTCAACTTCATTTAATTCAATCTTTCTCACAATATATATTTTAAGGATGTTCACCCTCTCAAATATTATAGCTTTTCTGGAAGCAATCACTTTCTTGTCTGGGAAATTATATAGGTAGTATCCCTTTTTTCCCTTAGGGTACCCTATAATGATACACCATGCTCCTCAGGGAGCAAGTTTTTTTGCTGAGAAATCATTAACAAATGCCTTACATCCCCATACATGTGTATACGACAAAACGGGTTTCTTTCCACTCCAAAACTCGAAGGGTATTCTATTTTCAACCATTGTTAGTACTCGGTTTAATGTGTATGTTGTAGTTTGTAATGCATATCTTCAAAAGGATAACAGATGATTTTCATGAATCATAATTGACCATACCATGCCCATTAAGGTATGGTTCCTCATTTTAGTAAAACCATTCCACCATGGTCTATAAGGTGGAGTGAGTAGAGATAGATTCCACGATTACAGTAAATGGTTGATGGACTCTTGGTTATGATATTATATACCTCAATCCAATCGATGTTTCTTTATCTCTTACCAATCTAATTGTCTAATTTATTCTTGAATTCCTTGAATTTCTCAAAGGACTAAGACTTATACCTCATCAAGTAAATATATCTATATCTACTAAAGTCATCATTAGATGTTATGAAGTAATAATACCCACCTCTAGCTTCTACTGGAATGGTTCCACACACATCAGTGTATACCAATCCAAGAATTTTTGTGGCCCTTTCAAACTGTCCACAAAATGGTGGTTCGGTAATTTTTCCTTGTAAACAAGAGTGGAATCTATCACATGGTTTTAGATATGATGAGTCTAAATAACACTATTGACCAAGCATTGTTTGGTGCCTCTTGTTTACATGACCAAGGCAGTGATGCCACAACTGGGTGTTATATAGGTCATGTGAACTTGATTCATTGTTGATTTTCAACACTTGATTTTCATAGTTTAATATATAAAGACCATTTTTTAAATGCTCCATACCATAAAATATGTTGTCCTTATAAAAGAAACAACTTTTATTTCTGAGTTTTAAAATAAAACCATATGTATCCAAACATAATACATAAATTATGTTCTTAGAAAACTTGGTTCATAATAACAGTCATGTAAAACAAAAATCATCCCAGCCTGCAAAGAAAGGTGGTAGTAAACAATGGAAAGAGGGTCTAGCCTTGAACCATTGGCAGCTCGTAGATCCACCTCTCATCTGCCAATTTTCCAAAACATACTTGGTTCCTGCATTTTAATATAGAGGTGAGCACCACAATATGTATGTAATACCCAATTTGTATAAATAAAAGTATTTCACTTCATAATCAATGTACATTTTCCTTCCCCTTGCCTCTAGGTGTAGTTACTCGTATTGTGTCCTGAATTTCCACATGCAAAGCAAACTACCTCATTTTCATTACGCTACCTTTATATCTTCTTCTTGTTGGTCAGATGTTTCTCAGGAGTTTTAGACCATTTTTAAATCTTCGGCCCCTTTGGATTGTCCTTCCTCTTTATATTTACCATATGTACTATAGGTTTTTCATTCCCCATGTCCTTATCCACTTGGAGAATTTGGGACTGATGTTATGGTAAGATCTTCTCATTATTTCTTATATTATAATTGACAATAAAACTAAACAAGGCCTTGGGAAGAGTTTATAGTATGATATCTATACACAACTCATTCAGGAATTTAATTCCTAAGTTGTCTATATACTCAATGTAGCAAATGAGATTGACTACATGTGTTTCAGTTGGTCCAAACTATCCAAGATTATTCGTTTTAAAAGAGTTTGAGATATCATACCTCTCTTGTCTCACCTTCTCATGATAGATATCCCAAAGGTGAGACACCATGCTATAAGCATCCATTTTCTCAGGTTGCTTCAAGAGCTCATTGGTAATGGATGATAGGATGAGGCACTGAAAATTCGTAGCATCATTCAGATGTTTCCCATACATAGGGATCTCCTCTTCACTCACCTCATTCCCAGGCACAATTGTTAAAGGTTCTTCTAGCACATACAGTTTCCTTTATGGCGAAGGATGACCCAAAAGTTCAATTTCAAATCCTGGAAATTAGTGGCAGTTGTAAGGTTTTTCTTCTCAATTATAGATCACAGTGATATGTTTGATGTCATTTTTAATTTCATTTCAAAAAATAATATGAATATAGTTTTAGTACTTTATCTAATAGAATTAAGACAAATAAATAAATAAATATTCATTAGTCACCCATTGTTTTATCGAAACCCAATAGCCCTCACCATTGGATACTGAATAGCCTATTTATTTGATATTCTAGTGGCAAAGATCCATATTCCATTCTCATCCGGCCAACTATGGATGGTTAAGAAACTTGAATGATATTAGGTAGGAATTCCAAATTTCAACTATATTAACTCATAGCTCCTTGATCCGTTGAGTGGAATCCCTAATCCTGAGATCATTATTTTATATTTGTGCAACCTTTTCCTCTAGGTTACACCAAGTCCTGCTTTAGAAGTCAACCCCTGATGTAATCCATGTTAATTCATCCCAAAAATTGAAATTAGAATTCCCCAATAATGGAATTCACCGCAACTTTGGATGGTCAAGCACGTTTAACTATTGGTTAGAATCTTTCCAAACTAATGAAAGGCTATACAAACATAACATTTTGTTAATTTATTTTATTCTTTATGCATAAATTTCCTCTTATTATGTTTTCACATTATTGTGAATATTAAGTGGTATATACTTATGTGATTAACCATGTATTGATAAAATTTATACATAAGACAATTTATTTAAGTTCCATCTTTCATGCTTGTTAATTAATTTTATTATGTGATCATGAAAATACATCCATAATGAATTACCATCAAAACCGACACAAATAAAATAAATGGTATGATCATGATATTTTATAATGGTTAGTTTATCTAAAGGTTGATAAAATAACCTTGACTTAGTGGAGAAACACCTTGAACCTTTTATGTTTTGTGTTTATACAATTCCATATGTCCACCTTTTTATCTCCTTGGATTGACTTCACCTTGAATCTTAACATAATTTACCTCCCCTAGATTGGGAGATCAATACATTACATATGATTTTAACTCACATGTAGGTGAGGGGTAAAAAAGGGGGTTTACATAAAATAAACCATGGGAACGCATGACCTACATATTAATGAGAAGAAGGAACGCATGCCAACACTTTGAATTGAACAATTAAAATAAAATGAAACAAATCACATACAAAGGTCTGGTTTGGCTCATGATCACCCCCAAACATGAAATGAATTATCCATTTTATTAAACTATAATTCAAAAATTTAAGCATTATTATTAATATAAATCACACTTGAATCAATTAATTATTATCAATAATTAATCACTCCTTTTATTTTAATCATTTTTCTATATTTCCTTGATATTATCAACCATTATAATTGTAAAAAAATTAATAAATTCATTTAATATTAACTGTTTACATAACATGAACCTTGGAGGCAACCCAGTGAATACCCATTCAAAATTACCCAACATGTATCATACTTGTATACACATTACTCTTTTTGAAATGTAGCATGCATGCAAAATTATAATTGTAATACAACTCATACATGATGTGAAGATATTTGAACACCACACAAATGTTAAATAAACAAACATACACACACACACACACACACACACACACACACACATATATATATAACACCTATCGCATGTTGGGACCCATCTATACTTCCAAAAGAAGATACATTTATCAAGTACAAAATATAATTTTTTTTAAAATCTTAATAATCTAGAACACGTACACAGTTTGTAAATAAAACTACAGGATGCGTACCCTCATCGCCGTCCATTGGAAGTACATGTTTAGGGAATCAATGTATCAAGTGTGGAACATGCTGTGTAGACTCTGCATTACATGGTCACCAGCTGGGAAAGGCATCTATGGGATACACGACTTGAACCTGACCCAAAGAGACTAGACACAGTGTCCATTTTTTCAAACGACATGTAGTTCGGCTAACCATGAACTAGTAAATCACGGTCAACACATGGTGTAAAAATTAACTATACCTCATGTTATTAACACACACATCATGAGTAATTTCCGAATTACTCTTGACTCACTGAACACAACTACACAGTGTGTGATATGGATTACATGTCATGTATGGAAGATTACATTGTGTGTAACTCTAAATACATGATGTGTACTATCGTGTTACATGCACAGAATCATTGTAACCTCATGATGAGATCCTTGATATAATTTTAATTATAAAATTAATCATTTCTATTAGATATTGAGGAATAAAAGAGGAAGAACATATTTTTCAATTCAGATTACAAGAACTATTAAACCTAAATTGACGAACTAAATTATTAAAGCATAAATAATCAAAAAAATTATTAAAATAATAGTAAAAGAAAATATGAACCCTCTGATACCACTTGTAGGTTCTGGCCACAGTGGAAGAGCGGTTAGACTGACACCCAATTTTTAATTTTACTATGATCAATGATTATTCTGGGATCAATACGATGATGAATTCCATTATCCATGGAATAAAAGAAATGATTTATATAAATAATAAAGAGGACCGGAACCCATAGTTTGGATCGAAATATTTTGTTTATATTTAATTTAATTACATTAAATAAATACCTCTAAGGTTTTCTTTCTTCTTTGATGTGTCTGACAACAGATTTGCAATGAGAATTTCAATTCTTTGTAGTGATCTGGAGTAGATCTCCTCTAGCTGCAATCCACACATGCTCTACAAGTCTCTCGACATTGACAAAGGGGTCTCCATGTGCTGGAATGGAAGGTCCTTGTGCTTGCATCATCTTCCCAAAATCACCTTGAGAAAAACTTCTAATGTGTTCTCTAATTCGATGGGGGATAGCTTCTCTCATTCTTGAGAGAATTCGGGGAGAAAAAAATTTGAAGGATTTAGAAAATATTCTTCAACATTGTTGTGTACAAAAAAATTGGTAATTTATCCTGTGGGTTTTCCCCTTGGTTAATAAGAGAATAATGTGTAACTTAGAATGTAATTCACTGGGTAATAATAAATAATTAACAAAAGTTCCATTACGTGTTTTTTTATTCCATGAGAAACCCCCATATCAAATAATAACAGCAATACCATTATTTCTATGAAATGTGATTATCTTGGAAATTATAATTAAATATTATTTTAATCAAATAATATTTTATATTATGTTATCAATAGACCATTTAAATCGGTCATCCCATCCTCCAAAATATTTATTGGACCTTTAATAATAACAATTTATTCATTAAATAAATATATATATCTAGCTTCTTTATTCTCCAATAAATAAATAAAATGCGATAAAAAATACATGAATAATTTTTATACCACAAATGGGAATAATATTTATTCAACTTGTTAAATAATAAATTATTTAACTGAGATTATGGATACACATAGTGGGTGGCCCTCTATGCCTATTTCTCAGTGGATTAGGTGATCCTACGTAAACTCCAAGGTTAGTGTCTAGAAATATTTCAAGGGACCCATAGATAAATAAGTTAGTGCCGCCACAACATGTCACCACATACGAATTCTTACTGCGAGTAATATACTACCTTTATCATAATATCTCCAATCGATCAGGTTGCATGCCAGTGTTATCAACCTATATGCTCGATAACTAATTCCTTGACTTTCCAGAAATAGAACATTCTTAATGAAAACCATGGCTATGGATTTATTTAGGCTATATCATTTCCACTAAAGGGATTGTGATATTTACTTCTATTAATGAATAGAAGCGATAAATCCTTTCTCACATCATTCATTAATGAAATATTCCTCGTGACACACCCAACATATCCCACCATTCTACGATAATATGTTGTCACATTTTTCACCAATACATCAAAGTGCGCAACTCATAATATAAATTAATAATAATCTTAATGTCTAAGGACCATTACCCATGTCCACATATAAGAACATCCAATGACACTTATAATGTTTTTTCTTACTATCGAGTCTCATTCTCATAATATCCTACTGGATATTACCAGGGAAACACACCAGGAGATGGTTCCTCAAAGTCCTATTAGTCTCCACCCTTGATAGACTCTATCATGTGTGTCCCTTCAAGGGCTATTATCCATCCATAAAACATTTATTCTTGAATTGTGTCATGGAACTTTCAGCATCTCATCATAGATGGGAACTGATATGACCTTTTAGTGATACAACTACTCTTGGGACATTATCTAATTCTATGTTAGGTAGAGCAAAAATCATGATGTGATAAGAAATTTATTAATATTCAAAACCATGAATATTAGTTTATCACAAAGTACAATGAATTTGGCTCTTGATCACCAACTCCAACAGATGGGGGACTCCCATGACATGAAGTTTTCTGTATATATGGAATCAACCAATATTTATCATGACATGAGATGTCATTTCCAATTAATAGGTATGAGGATAGATGTTTCTAGGTTCTTTTTTCATTACCTCACCCATCATAGAGTAATGTTGGAGCACCATCAACTATGAAGATTTCCTCATCCTCTTCCAGTACTGGTATTGATTTGGGATGAGGTAACTATGGATTTTGTTATTGGATTTGATATGATCCTAGATATTTGATATGCAGTGTTGGTGGTGGTCGATTGGATGATGAAGGTTGAGTACTTCTTATTGATTCAAGAGACTCAATATGTAGATGATTTGGGTAGTCTATATATATGGGAAAATGTGTGATTACATGGTGTTCCTATGAGTATCATTTATGATTGTGATTTATGTTTCACAACATGATTTTAGTAAGTCCAACAATGGTTGATGGATTCACTATTGAATCTGAGTACAACATATCACCCATAGGCTGATGTATAGTTTTAGAGGATGATCCAGATCTTAGAGGATATGCTCACATGATGTGTGATTGATTTTGGTAGAGTGTAAGATGACAATCTGGATTTTAGAAGTTTTGTACAATAATAGTTTCAAACATCAATTCATACAGATCTTTTGAGTCTCTTTACAGTGGATCATGTAATTTTTCACTGTGTTGGATTGAGGTGGGAAAATATATAGTGATAATTTCAAATCTACTATAAGAGACTACTGAGTTAGGTTCATTGATTTGGAACCGATTGATTAATACTTATAGTCGTAAATGTTAATATACTAACCAAAGGTGATTACTCTGGGAATTTTCCATGTGTGACATCTTGTTCATTCATGTGTAACCTTGGTTGGGGAATATATATTTGATCAAGTATAGATATATATCACCATGTTTTGATGGTCTGTTCAGGAATTGGGAACATATTGAGATGTTTGATTATGATTTAGAAATTCCTCCATGAAATCAAGGTATTCATGATCTGTTTTATGTGTTGTAGATATGAAAATATGAGCCGAATCTTGTGTACATGATTGATGGTGAAGATGTCCTGTTAGAGGCAGATGTTTATTTATAGGAAAATCTAGTGAAGATCCTGGAAAAAATTCATAATTTACTTCAAGGTAAGATAGTGCCTCTTTTGTGGGTTGTGGTGATATGTACATATCTAGGAGGATAATTGGGGGTGTGAGTCATATGTGAAGGGGCAGTGGTTGGTGTTTTTTGAAGGAGAACCCAAGAGACATATTAATTTTTTTTAATAATTATATATATTTTGTTGAGATATATAGGTTGGTCAGGAGTATCACATGGGTATATTTCATGGAGGTAAACCAACTTGAAGCTAAAATGTTTCCACAGTTTGTTGTTTACATCATGACATAGGGTGTCACATTGTGAATGTTTTGTGAAAAATATATAGGGATGTTTCTCAAAGTAATTCAGGGTGTGACCCCTAGCGTCATTATTTTAATTCATTGGGCATATGGGACAACCCTCTATATAATATCAGTTCATACTATGACCCATAAAACCACACTATAGACCACCTCATCGGTATAATTTTTTGAGGGTTAAAATTATAACTTTTCCCTAGACCATCTCTAATTCACCCCCATATTCCTCTCAACCCTTACATGACCTAGATGAGAAAGGAGGCGTCTCCTTAATTATTTTATCTCCCTCCTCATAATCTCTTATTTGACTGAATTATTGTTTGTTGATGTAGTTCTCTCTCAGTTGGTTGAATATTTTCAAATCTAGGGATGCCTCCTTTTCCCTATGTTTCATGGTTTTATTTTCTATAACTAAAATCTAAAAAAAGTCGGTGATGATTTTATGGATTTCATTTATTGGGATTGATTCAGGTGGATATTCTGGGTGATTTATCTTTTTCATCCTTGAGGTAAGAAGTCCTTAAAATTCTATGACATTTGTATAGATGTTTATGTTTTGACTTGCATGTGGGTTTGTACATCACCCTGTGATAACTCTACTTTTGGAATCAAAGTGATAGAGTAAGGTCATTATCATTGTATTTGGTCCATTATATGGGGATTACAAGTTGGGTAATTTGAAATTGATTAATGTGAGTATTGTACCATAGATATGGGAAGTGATGTTTGCATGGGTAATTGAGCTTAGAAAGTGCTGATCGAGCTCGGGAAAGGGATAGAATGATGTGGTATGATGATTTTAAGAGTAAAAGATGATGATATATTACTATGAGTGAAATTTTTGAGTTTTTTTGGTAATTGAGGCTTTCTATGAGCGAGATGGTCAAGTGTAGGATGAGAATTGGGATAGTATTTAGTGATATGATTGAGATTAACATGTGATGTGAGGATGACTATTAGTGGGATAGTTAGTGATGGATATAGAAACCATGAGTGAGAAAATTGCGATGGGTTGTGGTTTTTTGAGTTCTCTTGAGTGAAAAGAGATTGAATTCACATGATTCCCAACCTAGTTGGTTTGGAGTTCTCACATGCATCCACTATAGATGATGTTTTATTCCCATATATTTCACACAGATCCTCTAGTTTGGTAGTATTTATCTTCCCTATGTTAAAACACACATGGGAAGGTTGGGTTCACCATGACTCAAGAATGGGTTGAAAATGTGGGGTGGCATAGGTAGTCTGTGGTTAGTTGGTGACGCTAATGGGATGGTGCATGAGGATGATGGTGGGGAATATTAAGTGGTGACCTCCAGTCCAATAGTGTGAGGGAACAAGGGTGATGGTGGGTGACACTAGCATGTTGGAGCTCAGGGATGACGGTGGGTAATCTAATGTAGTGTGGGGGATGAGGGTGATGTCGAGATACTAGAGGGATGTAGAATAGTGATGAAGATAAGGTATTGTAGGCAGAGACCTTTGGTTAGGTTGTGTGGGATGATATGTTGCTGCTGGAAGAGCAGAAAGAGATCTAGTGGGTGTGGATGTAGTGCAGTTCATGTTGGACATGTTTTCTCTTATGGTCCATGGGTCCTTTGGACCAGGTATTTAGACCTACAGGTCTTGGGCCTTAGGGACAGTTACATTGGGTCTTGGAACCCCGTAGTCCTACATCCCATGTTTTGTGTTTCCATATACTTATAGAGAATGAGGTGACTCCTTTTATTAAAACTAAATGATGTTTTGACAACAACATTTAAAAAGAAAAAAAGGGGTAATTTTTTTCGATTGTGGGGGAATGGTATAAAAAATCCTTCTAGTATAGATATGAAGTAAGTAATGTTAGGGTTCATGGTATCCTGGTCATGAGGAACCGATGGGTTGTGAGTTATTTATTCATTTAATTTCTATTATTGTATATAATTTTATATGACTATTTCAATTTTCTAAGGATAAATTTGTGATTTAATAGTAGGTTTACACTCACACCCTTCATGAGCATATCAGTGCATCTGAAAACCTTTTGTTTAGGGTTTTAGAATGGGAATGGTCCCTTCATCAAGTTGTTGAGAAGGAGGAGTAGGATGTGTTGGCGTGATGTTTGGGTAAACTCTAGAATCTTTTGTCACAATTCCTCACTTTTGTTTTGTTTCTTTAATTATTATTTATATTGACCCACTGCTTTTGGGGATCCCTTTTTTGATACTTGTATTAACTTTTCTTGTGATATTATTATAAAATGGATTTCATTACTGATAGTTTGACTATTTTACTGACTATTTCTTATTTATTTGTTGCTTAAACTATGTATGTTATTGTTGGTGATCTATTTCCAAGGGAATAATCTTTTTAAATTTCCTCCTAGTACCTCACCACTTGTAGAAATCTTCTTATATATGGGGAGTCATGTATAAGGTCATATTCCCCTTTGGCATGGATTGGGTGATTTAGGTCAAGGTGTTACATGATGATATGATAAATTTGGGTTGAGTAGAAGACTAATCACCTTAATTATGGTTTATATTTTACCCCAATATAGTCTCTTAAGCTAAAATACATCCTTTAAAACTAGCACAATTGAGTAGGTGTGTTTCCCCTCTTATAGGATGGAAGATGGTGTGGGATACCCAATATAAGTTGTCAGTAGGCCCTGGGTATCCTTTTTTTTCAAGATGTGACTTTCCATTTCGATCAGAATTAAAGGTTTTGGATTTCGAGTTATGGGTGCCTAGAAGGTCCTTTAGTGGCATGATATTTTTCTCTGAGAACAATGGTGTGCCGATGAGTTTGATTGACCACAAGTGTGATGTCTATTTGGTGATGGTGGTACATATGAGATGGTTTGTGGATGATGATCCTGTTTTGTTTGGAACTTTACAAGTAGATAGCCTAGTTCGAATATGGTTATTTAGGCTTGTTTTCCCTCTTATAGTGTTTTTTGGTCTGATAATACTAAGGTATAGGAGAAAGAATATGTTTTCCTGTATGGATGATGACCTGGGAGTTTTTTTCCCTTAGTGAGTAAGGTGTATTAATAAAATACTCACTTCATGTAGTGAGTAGATAGACGGAACATCCTTTGTTTCCCCTATGCTCTTAGGTTGAGGTATTATTTAGGAGTGAATCCTTACCTTCTCCCATGATATATGTTATCCTCTTTTCTTTGATTTGGAAGGTTATACGGTTCGACCCTCAGTGAAGTGTTAACCCATATACCTGGTCCCTTATGTTTTCAGGGATTTATAAAATGTATTTGTATACTCACTCCTACTTGATACTTGTTCGCAAACTTGTTGGGTTTGTGAAGATGATTTACAAGTCGATGGTGATATCAGTGTGTGTGGAGCTAGTGAAGACAAAGCTTAGTTTATTCCTAGTGGTATTTGAGATAGGATGTTCTTAAGAAGGAGTCATTGTGACATGGTGATTCCCTCCTTTCTAGTTTCTTATGTTTAAATATATTTTGGGTTTTAGGCCTATTATTACTTTTTCCCATTTTTTCCAGCACTTTCATTATATTCCTTTTAGGTGTTTAGCATTTATAATATGCATGTTTATATTTCATATGGTTATATCATATTTGGGTGTGTATATTTTTTGGATGTTGTTGTATATCTACTAGAGGTTGTATTGGATAATCCCTCCCTTTATGTGTTATGCCTTCTAAGTTTTAGTGACCATCCCCAGGCCTATTGGTGGTAGACTTGGGTGAGACACTTGACTCACTACTGACCTAGTAAGGGACCTAGTTGGTTAGGTCAAGTTAGATTGGTATCTGAGCCAAGATTTTTGTGGGTGGAGTTTGGAGATAAGTGTCTCATGAGATTGGTTTGGGGAATCTAGGGAGAAAATGTTCAAAGGTACTCAGGTTGGGTTGATAGACTATGAAACCTAGCGAGGGTGCATCGACTGATGCATTCATATTTAAGGACTCTAATAATCTATTGTATAACTTGATTACTTAGAGAATTAGTTTCATGGTATATTTTAGTTGGTTCATACATCATATAATGATTAGTTCATTGTTAGTTTCATGACATGATATCTTACTTTTTTAGATGTGATTAAGAAATGAAGATTCTAATTTACCACATGAAAAATCTTTCACTAGAAGTGTAATATGGTCCCGTTGTGAATGATATAAGAAATAAGATTACTCAATGATGTGAAATATTACATGGTGATTCTCTCACTCAATATTCCAAGTGGTTTTATGTCAAGATCATTTATATTTATCAATCTGATGATATGGTTTGGGAATAATGACTAAATTGTTATTATCCTATAAGTAGGTTCAATATCCCCCTGTCTACATGAGGCCCATGATCTTCTATACGATTTTCAGTTTATAAATAGGGTATACCTAGGGTGAAAGGTCCCCTATCTCATCCTATATGTAGGATTAGTATTTACACTATTTCCTCAAGGCTTGGGTCCTCTATACGTGGGACATTTTTTAGGCAGGTTTGGTATCCTCTCACAATTACTCGGGTCATGAAATCCTCTATATCAAGAGTTAGTATTTTTCTATCTAAGAGTTAATTTGTGGTGAACGATTATCCAATGGATTAAGTATTCCCCCTTTTACCTAGGACATGGCATCATCTACCACAATTATTGTGAGGTTACATGAGTTTCTTGACATTGTTAGTTTGAATTCTCAATCAGTGGTATGGTATTGATAGACAAGAGGGGTATGTACTACATCTGCTAAGGTGTCTTAGAGGGAGGTGTGGGTCACCCATATGAGATTGTGGAGTTAGTAATGCCCAAAGATATAGGGGCTAGGTCTAGTTTCTAGGAGGTTCAGGTATACCATTAAAATAATGGTTTAAGTACTCCCTACCTCCTGAAATGGTGTGGGTCCTCATACCACTGTGGGGTTAATAATGTAAAGACCCAAATTTTCTTAATTCCTTACATTATCATTTTCCTAGTTATGAGTATTTAAGGAAGTTTAAATTTATAATTTTTTATTTATTATTATTTATAAAATTTCTATTAAATATTTAAAATATTGTATTAAACATAATTTGAATTATATTACACATAGAATGTTTTTTATTTAGAAAATATATTGTGCCTGAAATTTTTATTAAAAGGGGAAATATTTCGCATTTCAAAAATCTTATGTGTTGATTTTTATTATAGTGTAAAATGTCACATAAGGAAAAAAATAATTACATATTTATTAAAATATCTCAAATCACTACTACACATATGTCCTTTACTATCACGAAAAAATGGGTTTTAAAATCACTAAAAAAGAACTGTTAATCACTGCAACAATAAAGGGTGGCCTTTATCCATGCTAAAAAAGAACTGATAAAGGCTACCCCTTAACAAAGGTATTTTTAGCACCGATAGAGGCCTATCTAGCTGCAATGAGTTGTTTATATAAAAGAACATCCAGAAAAAACCTATAATTTTAAACAATTCTATATATATTTAATTGAAATCATGAATAAAAATATGTTTGAACATGGTATATAAAAAAACACTATTATATACATTTTAAACAATGTTTTATAAAATTACATTTACAATTATCCCAAAAACAATTAAAAATAGTAATATTTCATCTTTTGATGATCGTGATCCCCTCCCAAAAATGGCACCCATGGTATCAGTTTCCAAACAAATCATCTGAACCCGTGAAAATGATTTTCCTATATAATAAAACAAATATTATGTTATTATTAATATAAAGTTTTAAATAAAAAATCTATGTGAAGGAATAAATTAATAAAATTTCAATTGTTAATAAAAAGGACACAACTTGAGTTATATTGATGACACCATGTGTTGTATTGAGTTGGGTGATTCCTACATGCCACACATGAGTTATGGATCTTTTTCCTAACATATCAAAACAACCTGAATGTGTTTTATTGATTTTGAGTATGTCACTTGTTCTTTAAGTAAAATTAATTTCAATTTTATATAATAAAACATTTAGAGTTATACTGGTCACAACGTGAATCACATTGAGCTGAGGCTGACTCCTACACAGCAAAAAAAACTTATGGATCATTTTACTAATGTATCAAAACTATCCAAATGTGTTTCTCTATTTTTAGTATGTCATTTTTTTATTAAAATTTTATTTCAAACTAAAAACTAATATTTTTATTTATATTGATAACATCATGTGTCGGTTTGATATGAGACCACTATATACATGTCACAGATTACTTATGGATCACTATACTAAATTACCAAGACAATCGAATCATGTTTTCTTGGTTTTTAGCGAGTGACTCATTTTGAACTAAAATGTAAATTTTAAATTGATAACAGAGACTTTTATTCATACCAGTTACACCATGTGTAATATTGAGGTGTGGTAGATTCCTATACCTCAAAAATAACTCATGGATAATTGTCTTAATGAATCCAAACAATCCAAATTTATTTTTGTGGTTTTAAGTATGTCACTTCAAAAAATACTCATGGATCATTGTCATAAAGTATCAATATAATCCAAATATATTTTATTAGTTTTAAGTATGTCACATGTTCTATATTACTTAAATTAATGTCAAATTTTAATAAAAAGGCACACTTGTAGTCATAATAGTCACACCGTGCATCATATTGAGGTACAATTGTGTCCTACTTGTAAAAATGACTTATGAATCATTTTACTAAATTATCAACACAATCTAAATGAATTTTCTTAGTTTTTAGTATGTCACATGTTCTTTTAACTAAAATTAATGTAAAAATTAATTAAAAGAGATACTTTGAGTGAAAATGTGCACATCATGCATCATATTGAGTTGTGGTTGATTCATACACATAGAAAATGGGTTAAATATTTTTTTAAAATGTATAAGACAATAAAAATGTGTTTTCCCTGTTTTTAGTATGACATTTGTGTTTTCTACTAAAATGTCATTTCATACTAGAAACATGCATTTTGAGTCATACTAGTCACATCATGCATCAGTTTGATGTGAGGTTGTTTTATACACATCAAAAATAAATTATGAATCACTTTACTAAAATAACAATACAAATAAAAGTGTGTATTTATGGTTTTAAATGAGTGACACTTTTTGAATTAAAATGTCAATTTTAAACTGATAACAGACACTTTTAGTTATACTGGTCACATCCTACATCATATTGAGGTTTGGTTGAATCTTACATGTCAAAAATTAATCATGGATAATTTTCCTAAAGTATGAAAACAATATGATTTCATTTACTTAGTTTTCGGTATGTGAATTGTTCATTCTTACTTAAATTAATGTAAATAAAAAAAGACACACTTGGAGTCATAACGGTCACACAGTACATAATATTAAATTTTTTTTGAATCCTATACATCAAAAATGACTCATGGATCATTGTAAAAAATTACCAAAATAATCCAAATCTCTTTTCTTGGTTTTCAGTATGTCACTTGTTCTTTTTACTAAAATTAATGTCAATTTTAAATAAAGAAGAGATAATTTGTGTTATACTGGCCACACCGTGCATCATATTGAGGTACAGTTGACTCATACAATTGAAAAATGACTTATATACCATTTACTAAATTATAAAAACAATATGAATGTGTTTTCATTATTTCCATTATTCCTGGTGTGTTTTTTAGTAACATTTTATTTCAAACTGGAAACATGAATTTTTAGTGATACCAATCACATCATGTGCTGGTTTGACATGAGACTACTTTATACACATCAAAAATGACTTAGGAATTATTGTCCAAAATTTTCAAGATAATCAGAGTATGTTTTCTTGGGTTTTAGTAAGTGAAGTGTTTTGAACTAAAATGTAAATTTGAAACACCTAAAATGCACTTTTATTCATACCGGTCCCACGGTGCGTCGGATTGTGGTGTGGTTGATTCCTACACATCAAAAATTATACATGGATTGATTTCATAAAGTACCAAAACAATATGAATGTGTTTTATAAGTTCTAAACATGTCACTTATTCTTTTTTACCTAAATTAATATCAATTTTAAATAAAAAAGATACACTTTGAGTCCTATCATCCACACCGTGCATTGTATTGAGGTGTGGTTTAAACCTACATGTCACAAATGACACATGAATATTTTTTTCTAAATTACCAAAACAGTCCTAATGCATATTATCTATTTTTAGTATATCACTTATTCTTTTTACTAAAATTAATGTAATTGTTTTGAAAAAAATAGACACTTTTTTAATAGGAAACACATCACTTTTGATATTTATCACTTTCCTTCAAGTTCCCTACATTGGATTTGAAATAAAGTGTTAAATGTGGACATTTCATGGGTGATAAGGTTTAGAGGGAGAAATAGTCTGTTGAATAAATCAACTACATGAGTAATTAATCATTTAATCTAGATTATTTTAAGGTCGTAGAGAAAAAATAATATTATGAGAAACAACATAGTATATTAAAAAAAATTGAATTCCCATTGAATTATCAGTTGGATCCTTGAACTCCTATATCTCATGAGAATGATCATCTAAAAAAAACACCCCAAATAGAACAAAGGAATCCACATATATATGAAAACATTCTAATGTTTGTAATACTAAAAATAAATAAATTAAAAAAAACATGAAACAATCAACTAATTATATAAAAGTCACATCTTTATTCTATTTACATACATTATTCCATCAAGTATGTTACCCATTCGTTTCTAAGAAAATCTATATAAACTTTTCAATACGATTCTTTTCGATAGTCATTGTAGGACAGGAAAATTATAAATACACAAATGATTAATAATTTTATTAACTGGAATAATAATTATATTTGAAAATACATCTTCAGTGTTGTTAGTTTGTTCATGCAATATGATTTATCTCAGATATTTATTAACAAAATGAACAAAATCTTTTCCATTTGTTTGTTTCAGACACTATAGAAACATTGAGAAAAATAAGTAATTTGTTTTAACTTGTGTTTGTATAGTGAAATATTATTATATATAATGTGATAATTTTTCAGTCAAAAAACCATTTTGCGTCCTCATGCTTAGCCCCTCGCCTCATTCCATATTTTATATAATATTGATTCCCCACCCTATCATAAAAGAATCCTCATTAAAGGATACCATGAATCATAAAGCTTTTAGTTTAGTTCTAAAATGATGGATGCATTATATTAAAAATGTACAAACTCCATCATGTGGGGATGTTTTGTTATGTATCCATTCATTCAATCCATGAAATAAATCTCTCATGTATCCAAATTGACCACAATGAGAATCCAATGATTCCTAAAAACAAAAAAAGGAAAAAGTAATGAAATAAATGGAAATATATTTGATATTATTAAATTGTATAGTTTTACCCCTATATTTTTGGTATTAAGAAGAGTTTGGCATGCTTAAGTTTTGTTTAGAACGATTTGACCAATACTACCACTATTTTATCCATTTTTTGGATTCTATTTTTGGTTATTTTATAGAGGTGTTGTGAGAACTAATGGGTCTAAATAAAATTTCATAGGGAAATCCCTTTTGTTGTTTTTGATATAGATTCCTACCAAAAATATGAAATGTATTTAGTCATAAATAACACAATTTATCATCCTTTTGAAAATAAAATCATGAAAACACACTTCATGTATACATTTACAACTAAGGCGCCTAACCAATCATAGTTGAGGATTTCATTTACATTATCAACCCCAATGTAGTCTTCATTTTCATATTCGTGCATATTTTCTTCACAATAAAATATGTGACTACAATCATTTTTTATATTTTTATCCACATGAACCATCAATGTTACTAAATATGTATGTAGAATGGGCAGTGTAAAGGTTACTTCAGTAGATCTTTTCAATTTTCTAGTCGATAATTTTTATGGTTTTGAGACGATATTTCATTTCAACCCCTTCAATTTGTCTATCTGTAATAAAATTCATCAGTTAAGAAATTTTTTCATTAATTTTTAATGGTTTAATTAAAAAAATGGAATTGAATACATTCCTATCGACATGTTTTTTACAAGATGTGATGACCATGCAATGAATGTTCCAATAGCTCGGTCAACTATTTGAATATCGTAATCTTGAAGTGGAATAGGTAGCTTAGCGCTTATTTCATGAGATACATTAATTACCACTCTCACCTAACCTATTGGAATTTGTATGTTTTGTAGACCCTAACCTTGGTTATCGATCATTGTAGACCTCGATATAAGGTTATAGGTGGGTGTTCATAGATATAAATCATAGTCATTTTCACCATGTAGAATATCAGTACAGGAAAGGTATTTGTGTCTGTCTAATTCACATTTCACAGAATCAATTATTAGAATATTGATTACCACTAGTAAGACATCTATTTGAGGGGAATGACTCACCTCAAAATAGGTGGGGGGTGGGGTGGCATCTTCATAAGATGTTTGTGATTGAGTTGAGTATTCTCTTTTCTCCCCCCATAAAGTTTTATAGTAACTCTCTCTGCCATTGAAATTTTTCTTAAAGGGTAGATTGTATTTCAGTCATCTATTTCATTTCTTCACCATCATCCTATTTTTTTCTCAAAATATGCTTGGGGTGTCACCCCAAACCTGTATGTCTTACACATCCATAATGTTTGGGCTACTTCAAGGCCACCGATAGTATGTGTTAATCCATTACAGGTGTTGCTTAATCCTGGGACTATGTCAGATAAGAAATATAACAAAATAATTAATCATTGTTTTGTAATAGAGATTTAATGTATTTTATAAAAATTGTCATACTTACACATTTTCGTCAATACATTTTGTGTGTTTTTATCTATTATTAACCCATCTTTATTTACACATGACTGCTTCCATATCACATGGTGTGTGACAAAAGTGGATTTGGATTTGGGGTCATCAATCTGCATACAAATAGATTAACATAATTATGATGTTTTTTCAGGTCACATAAATTAATACAGTATATTTAATATACATACCTATTTTTTTTAAAGTGAATCATACCCCATCCATGCTTTACGGTAGGGGTGCATTGGTTTTTCTGCTCATTCCTTATTTTCGACATTAAGTTTCTATTTTATAAAAAAAAATTCAATCAAAGTGATTAATACACATACTGTCAAAAAATGTATTAATATCCACAATGTGATTGAAAAGAAACATCTACACCATGCACAGTAAACACATCCCCAGCTTATTGGGTTATCAGTTGTCCATAGATAAGTGATGGGAGTGGGTTTATTTTCCCTTCACCATCTCCAAGATTATGTCTCCTTATAATTGTGAAATAGTCTCTATGAATCCTTCAAGAAAGCATTAATACATATTTATTGTGGGATTAATCTACTATAAATAAACTTTTCAAGGAATGATGAAGATTAATTCAATGTTTCATTATTTTATTTTCTAATAAAATAAATACATGATGTAATAATGTCACCATAATCTCTACCCACATCAGTATCTTAAGCACGAGAAAAATATGGTGTCATGAATCTACATCAATCGGCATGCATTTCCGAATGATGATTCAAATGTAACTATTAAACATGGCCATGTTGGGGTTAACATAATAGCCATGTGCATTCCATCTGACCTAGTATTTGAGGCCTTTTATTTTTACCCAAATAATTTTTTCTAACACCGTCAAACTACGACACTCCAATTTTTTCGATATTGGCATCTCTTTATTGGCTATCATTTCTTCATATTCACCATTATAAATATGTTCCTCTAGAGTGTAAAAATTAGTATGTGCATAAGGTTATTGTATCTCTTCACTGTAATCTAAAATAGGTTGAGAAACCTATTGTTCCCTAGGATTGGGAGAACCAGCATGTGTAGAAGGTTGTTGTTCCTCTCCACTATGACTAAAAGAAGGTTGAGAGACCTATTGTACATCGGTATTGGGAGCACCATAATGTTCAAGATTCATTATCTAAATAAGTTGTTTAAAATTTAATTTAGAGTACATAAATATAGTATTGAACTTATTTTAATTTTACATGATTATTGAAATCCCTTTTTTTAAGGGCTAATGGGATTTGACCCCAATATCGACAATCCAAGTCCCTTCATTATGGTATCCTACGAAATAAATAATTACAACTAAATTGGGACCATTTAGAAATTGTAATGAATTAGATTTTCATGAATTTATTTTTAGAAATTATTTGGGAAAATTATGATACTAGGACATGAGATGGCGTGCGATTCTGAGACCCAGTGTGATCGGAACGATTTGCTGAAATTGTTTTTTGTTTTTAATAGACCATACACACAAATATCATGGAAAAGTGGAATAACTATTAATTTTGTTCCCATATTAGAAATCTAAGGGAAACATTGATCATGGAGTTGTGGCTTTACGGTAGGAGTAATTAGCGCAAGTCTTCTCTGGAAAAGATACCAGGGGAATAACCAAAGATAAAATAATTAAATAAAATTATTTTATTTTAAAAATATAATAATTTATAAATGGTAACTCATTTTATAAATATGATACAACCATTTAGTTAATAATGGGTTGTTTTCCTTAGGCGAGACGTTACATCGGTCGGCACGACCCAACTGTGAATGATAGTTTTTTGGACATAAACATCATCAAAATAGTTTAATAAAAAAATATTATTCATGAAATGATTAATTTTATTTTAATAAAAAAATTTCATAGAATTTAGGGTTATCACTATCACCCTAGAATTCCTCTAAGGAAAGGCGACAAAGCTCTATCAATGAACAGTGGTGAATTAGGGATCAAAAATCAATGAAGAACCTCAGATTCGAAGGATCATCACCCACATCAATGATGAAATGACTATTCTTCATCATCAGTCAATCAAAATAGAGTTATGGGGTTTTTAATATGATTTTTTCCCAATTCATGAATTTCACGATGAATGCAGACCAATCAAAAAATAAATTTGACCAAGGATTTATCATTGTTACAGGATGAGATTTACCTTTGTGGGGTTTCAATAAGAGAATGATATTGTGATTATTTGTTGTATTTATAATATCAATATAATATATACAAGGCATGATGGATTTGAAAATAGATCACGATTTATTCCTCCTGACTGGTTTAGGTTTTCTCTCCCATTTCTTTATTCATCGCGGGAAATCTTCGTTTGGTCCGTGACTCGACATGTTGTGAATCAATCAATAATTGCGCACTTGATCCTGGTGAAACAATCCGATATCACAAATAGGGGATCGACCTGGCATGATAGAGGTCTGATGACAATGATTAAAGACAGAT
The DNA here is from genome assembly GCA_963277665.1 of Viscum album. NCBI lineage: Eukaryota > Viridiplantae > Streptophyta > Magnoliopsida > Santalales > Viscaceae > Viscum > Viscum album. Next base: position 591,259,124 of record OY728159.1, on the reverse strand, counting down.
CGAAGTGGTTTAAGAGATATCTTTGTTTGAGAAACGTTTTATTGAAATGGATTGTGATGTCGTTCTGATCCTAGGGTGATGAAAAAAGTTACCATAGGATTGTAGACGTGCCTATGTTTCAAAAAATAGAGCACATATGGCCAAAAAAATGAGCCACTGGCTCGCTAGCAGTATGTGGTGGTGGTCGGATGTGGTAGGTGGCCCGCGTAGACGATATTGGCATGGACACGACTAGGTCGAATTGAAGGCTTACGGTTGTGGCATGCCGCAAGCAGACTGGACACAAATGCAGAGTCCATTCGGTTGGGGTGGACCACATGTACCAGTAGGGGATTCTTCCACAGAAGGCCACATCAGCCATACAGGCCGGCCCACTATGTGGTCCAGACCAGATTATCCAGCCCGCTCCGGTGGCCACACGGGGAAGACCCAGGGGCCGAGGGGGCATCAGTCCCGTAAGACCACCTGGCGAGGCCTATTCAAGTCTGACCAGGCAAGGAAAGGTCGGTGGGGTTAGGTTATTCGGGTTGGTTTAGTGTCGGGTGTGCTCGGGTCTGTGGGAGGGTTGGGTCGATTTTGGCGGGTCGGTCAGACCCAGACAAGACCCAAGTCATAAATTTTCACTAAAGTGGCCATATATTTCAAACGGAGTGGCTGATTAATGATTCATCTATAGCATTGGAACCCTTATTATGGGGTGGTCCTTTTGAGATGGATTAAGTGATTTTTAGTTGGATTATAAGTGGTTTAGAGCATACCCTTGATCTTTTCCTATGTGGGTTCGATGAAGGATCATGTTCCCATCATAAATAATGAACTGTATGCTAAAGTGAGTGGTCTCAGCCTGAAGTCGATAGTTGACTTAGTGGGTTGGAGCATGTATCACACTAAGGGGACTGATCATTCATCACTTCACTTCGTGGTAACTTAGGTAGGGTTTGTGGAGAAGGTGTAACCAATATTTACATGGGCACCTATCCCCTATCTAGTGTGATGTTTCCAGTTGGGATATGAGTCCATCTAGTGAGACTTGGCCATGGAGTACCCTTATCTATGTATCGAGATCAGATTCATTCCATTCTATGTGACTAGACCTGACGAGTGTACATCGGGTAGTTTTTAGTGGTTGATTTTTGGCTCTGATTTGCTGAGTATGTGGCTTGGGGGATGCATGACTTACTGACACTCCATGTTCTATTTACACTCTATATTTTACTAACACTCCATGTGTTACCGATACTTCATGTGTTACCGACACTCTGTGTGTTATCAAAACTCCATGTCTGAGCATGACTGGATGTCTTAAGGACTGTACATAACATGTTGGGACCCTAGTGATCTAATAGGTAATATTGGTAGACCAGTTCTATGTGCTTCTATTAGATTGAAAATGGGGTGTGATCTCCCTAGAAGACCATTCTACGAGCGGAACGGGGTATCTAGCAGTGGACGAGACTTTGAGTCTTGGAATCATTAATGAGTATACCTAGATGTTCTTATTATATGTGCTATATACATATACCTATGTCGATATAACTATATCTTCTTAGTGGTGTTTTTCTTTTTTTTATTTCAATATGGTGTCTTCTTCATGGTGTTTCCTCTATAGTATTCGTTTGTGCTTTCATGGTATCCAAATGAGTGTTATTTTAATCACCCTTGTAGATGCTTTTCCTACATGTGTCGTGTCTTGTAAATATGATTGATGCTTTGATGGAGTTCTCGGTTAACCAAAACAAGGTGGATCTTATATTTATCAAATATAGAAGGTGTGCTCTTATGGCTTTAGACATATATCCTACACCTACCCTTTAGGTAGGGTTTTTTTTGAATTAGTTTCAGGAACATGTGCTCTCACTTTTACAGACACTATCTTTTTGGGGCTTGGAGATGTGTGCGTGTGTATAGGTAGATAGGCTAATGGCACCCATTTTTGGGATATACCTACTCGGTTCTAGTCACCATCCCCTGGTTAATTGGAAACTGGATTTGGTTAGTCATGAAATGGGCTCTAATGGGATGGGTCATGAATGAATGTTAATAAAAAAGGTCGGTCCTACTTAAGGACCTGGAGTCTGTGTTGTTGGTTTGGGGAAATAATGTTGAGTGTTTTGAGTTCAGCTTTCAGGCTGGGGAATCTAATGCTGTTGTGGTGGCTAACATATCCACACACCTAGATTCTAGACAACATCTTTTCAAATCGATAAGCAAAAACATTTTTTGTAAGAAAAAGTAATGGTACATGCATCATATTGGAATGAATTGTTTTTTCTGTCTCCTTCTTTATTTATCTCACTAGGTATACTCTTTTGACCATGATACATCATGTTTACTTATAGGATGTATTAATGACGCCTTCCAATGAGGATTCCACATCAGGATCCGAAGTTTGACCTAATGTTCGACAAGGCCTCCATGAGGGGATCCATTCAGGAATTAGTTTTTCTTCAGGATGGTTAGCAGGTGGATATTTAGCTTATTTATTAGTTTGTGGACCCACCTCTAGAGTTTTAGGTGGATTCATCTTTCCAAACTCAGTTTTTGATCTCTCTTTTTTTTCGTTGGATGATGATACGAAGTTTTTGAGCACATATCATAGGCTTCTGAGGCATCGATCACTTGGGATGTTGTGTCAGAAAGTCCTACTGATAAGTTGGTGTGCAACATAAGATGTAGGGAATAAGGTTTTGTCATAATTTATAGGGGAATGTTAGGTCCCGGAGGGATAGGATTTTCTATGCTTATTGTGAGAGGGGACATATTTCACGAGATTTTCCCACTATTAGCGCTACAGTTAGAGATGTGGTTAAAGAATTGGAAAAGAAGAGGTGGCTGAAGGTATAGACAGATCCATCGTGTAGTGCAATTTGAAGAGTACTTGGGGAAGCAGTAGCAGTTGGCCAAAATATTGAGGTGTTTCCATTGACACCCCTAGGTCATTCATACTAGACTCAGGGGGCGTATGATAACCTTACATTTATTAGAAACTCAATCATGATTTACTACATAATCTATTCACTTCATAAAACATGGATGATTGAGAGGTCTTGTGTATTTGGGGATTAGGATCATTACATAACAACTTAAAACATGAAATAAAATATCATTATTGAAAAATTCCTTTACATGACCACTATATTCCCTCTTACTTTGCATTGAATGAGATAATCTGAGGACATGCATAAGAAAAGGGGTGAGCTATAAAGCCTAGTAAGGGAATAAACATGGAATACAGGAGAAGTAAAATACATGTTAGACAATAGGCATATCAATAGAGCACAAGAGAAACATGAAAATAAAGGCATGATAAAGCATGATAATCATAACATGGAAATGTGGAGACAACACTTAACATGGAATTAGCATGAGCCAAGGCTCATTGCAAATGAAGCATGAGTAAATCCTCATTGCACATGAAGCACGAGTAAACCCTCATTGTAATTGAATTTTCCTGAGTCAACAATCATTGCACATGACGTATCATGATACTATACTTTACCCAATGCATTGGAGCGCTATAAGGGCGCACCCTTCTTAAACATTTCTTTTCACGCACAAGTGTTCCACATGGATCATAAAACATGGATTCATAAAACATAATAATTTATTACATGATAAATGAATATGGAATTCATACATGAAACTTTATAATAAATTATTAAATGTGCATAAAGGTGAATACCCTTTATGGAGAAATGGGCATGGTATTCACTACACAATGGCATTGGCTTAGAAAATTGGTGTGATTTTGGCAGCGTAATTGCGTGACATAAGAATTCATAAAAATAGTTGATGAGAGAGCAAGGGGTTCCTCATCATATTTACATGTAATGGACAGTAAGGAGGTCATATAGATACATGTCACAATAATTTTAATGGAATTTAGATTCATGTTAAAAAAGTATTTCTTGAATGTAAATGAGGAGAGAGAAGTTCCTTTCAGAATTTTGTCATAGTAACAGGTGTACATGGGAGAAATTTAATGAGAGAGAAAGGGGCATCCCATCATTAAAAAATAAAGAGGTTAGTATAAGGGAGATTAAAAACCATAACCCAACATTCATAATTGAAATTAAAAGTGCAAAACAACTTAATGAAAATTTTACAAAAATGAGAAATGAAGAAAAAAAAACTTACTTGGAAGTGTGCTTCAAAAGGACTGAGAGAGGCTTCAGAGAGGCTTCTTGGGAGCTTGGGGCACCTTTGGAGGATTATAGAGAGATTATGGAAGAGGTTGTATGAACTCCAAAGGAATTGAGTGAGGAGGAAGTGGGAACTTGGTTGGGTTTATACAGGAAAGGTGGGTGAATTCTTTATTATTTAGGTTTGGGACCCCTTACATTAAACTAATCAAATCACAAATCAGCTCATGGTTTTTGCCCATGGTTTTTGCAAAAGGGGAGAGGAAAATAATATTTTATAAGGGAAAAGTCTGAAATTATTAAAATAATGGGGTTTCTTATATGGAGGTGAGTCACACTCCCATGGAAAATAATTTAAAAAGACAAGATGCTTAATAAGTCTTGAGGGGTCCATTAATGCTTTGTAAAATATGTAAAAAAAACCCAAAATCACATTATTTTAATGATAAAACATATATTTGCCGAACATAAAGCTTATAGTATTTTATTACATCACAATTGGGTCATTGTGATGTCATAAAACACATTATATATTTAAACGGTATTTAATTTTTACCAAAAAAATTGATTGTCTCAAAAAATTATGAAAAATTCACCATTGGATAATTTCGACGTCCTGATTCCAGAAAAACTATTTATTTTCTCTAAATAATTTTCTAAATATCTTAATTTTCACTTTTTAAAATAAAAACCGACATTAATCGAAAATTCACGGGTTTTGACAAAATTGGATTTCAAACCTTAATAAAAATTTCAATTGCATTCATAAAATTATAAGATCATTTATATTTAATAAAAATTAATTTAATAATAATAACAATATTTTATTAAAATATTATTTAATTCAAAAATACCTTAATTTAATAAAATATAATTCTTAATTAAATAATTACTAAAAACACTATTTGTACTTTAAAAACTATTTACAATGTATCAATGATGACAAGAAAGTATATACATTATTATATACAAAAATAATGTACATGAACATAATACTAGAGAATTATTACATAACCCCTTAAAACATCTGCATAATACCTAAGGTTAAGGTGTGCAATGGTGACAGACTGTTGGGGTGGCTCAGATAACATCACTCTAGTGGTAATATCTATCAACTACCACTTTTCCCGTAGACGGTCCTATTCGAGCTTGACATGATGAAGCTCAGATTTTCTTGGTCAAGAGAGAAGCCCAAGGACACCACCTCTTTTCCGAGCTCCGACAAATGGGCTTCGTATGGGGCAATTCGACTGGATGAGGCCATCACTTCTTTTGTCTGAGTAACTTGGATTTGTTAAAGACCTATATTTATACTAATCATGTGATCACTGTTCAATGAGTATAAAAGAAACTTTCAGAATTCTTAATATAAAACCAAATAAGTTTACCTTTTATGTAAACAATTTACATAAAGATACATTTAATTAGATCAAGAGGGATTTCCATTAATGAAATGTTGGGTCGTTACAATATTCCCCCATTAAGAAATTTCACGCTCGAAATTTCCTTTTTACACACTAAAATAGAAGTGGGTAACTTAGCTTCATCATTTCCTCCGATTCCCAAGTCGCTTCTTCAAACTCGTGGTTTCGCCACAACACCTTGATGAGGGTAATTGTCTTATTTTGTAGAACATTTTCTCTATGATCTAAGATCTTCACTAGTTTCTCTTCATAAGAAAGATCATCCTCCAACTGTACCACCTCAGAAGTGAGTACATGTGAATGGTCCGGTATGTACTACCTTAAGAGGGATACATGAAAGACATCAGGTACTTTGGACATGGTAGGTTTATGTTCTAGTCAATAGGCCACAACTTCAACATGATCAAGAATCTCAAAGGGGCTAATTTACCTTGGACTTAACTTCCTTTTTTCCAAACCTCATGACCTTATTACACGAAGATATGCATAGAAAAATACATGTCTCCAACTTTAATCTCAAGGTCTCATCAACGATTATCTTCATAACTCTTCTGTCGACTCTGGGCTCCCTTGATATGCTGTTGAATGGTTTTCACCTTCTCCATCATTTCTTTGACCATTTTTAGTCCAAGAAGCTTTCGTTCACTGACCTCATCCCAACATGAGGGTGTTATGCACCTTTTCCCGTACATGGCTTCATAAGGTGCCATTTGGATGCTCGAGTGGAAACTGTTATTTTAAGAGAACTCAACCAGAGGAAGATGTTGATCCCATCCTCCTTTAAAGTCCATTGAGCGTGCTCTAAACTTGTCCTCAAGTGTTTGGATAGTCCGCTTGGATTGGCCATCAGTTTGAGGATGATAGGCCGTACTGAAGTTCAGTTTAGTATTCAGAGCATGTTGAAGACTCATCCAAAACATAGAGGTGAATCTTGGATCTCGGTCAGACACAATAAATAGTGGTTCTCCATACAACCTTACCACTTACCTGATATATATCTGTGCCAGTTTATCCAATGAAAAATCCTCTCTATTAGAAATTAAGTGTGTAGTCTTTGTAAGACGATCCATAACAACCCAGATTGCATTTTTGCCCATGGATGTCCTCGGAAGTCTTGTGACAAAGTCCATGGTGATGGTTTCACATTTGCATTCTAGTATAGGCAATAGTTGCATCATCCCCTTAGACTTCTGCCTCTCTGCCTTCACTTGCTGGCACACCAGGAACTCTGATGTATATACAGTGATCTCCTTCTTCATATTATCCCACCAAAATTTTTCTCGGAGATCTCATTACATATTTCTGCTCCCTGGGTTAATAGAGAAATTTTAACTATGTGCATCATCCAAAACTTCATTCTTGATCTCTGAACATGACAGAACACATAGTCTTTTCCCAAATCTCACAATTCCTTCTTCATTAACATTAAACTCTGAGGATTTCCCTTTTTCGATAGCTTCCACTTTTTCCTGAATTACCACATTATCTTTTTGAGCATCCATTAACGTTTCCAAAAGAGGTGGTTGAGCAATAATTTTTGAAAGGATTGATGATGTTCCCCTATTTATGATTCCCATGTCCATATTCATCAAGTCTAAGAAGATTGGATCCTTCTCAATTCTCATCATTGATAGAATCACTGGGTCCTTTCTACTAAGGGCATCCGCCACCTTGTTCTCTTTCCCAGGGTGGTAATATATTGAACAGACATAATCCTTGATGAGATCTATCCATATTCACTAGTGCATATTAAGATCTTTATGTGTGAATAAATATTTAAGACTCTTGTGGTCAGTATATATCCCACATTTCTCCCCATAGATATAATGTCGCCAGATTTTCAAGGCAATGGTCACCACCTCTAAATCCATATCATGCGTTGGATAGTTTCGCTCATGGATTTTAAACTACCTTGAGGCATAGGATATCACTTTATCATTCTGCATCAGCACACAGCCTATGCCCTTCTTCGAAGCATCACTGAATACCACAACAATTTCCCCACTTGTGGGTAATATGAGCATGGGCGCAGTGATAATCCTCCTTTTCAACTCCTTGAAGCTATCTTCGCATTCATCACTTCATGAAAACTTTACTCCCTTTCGAGTTAGGTTGGTAAGAGGGTTGGAAAATCGTGAGAAATTTCTCACAACTCATTGATAATATCCAGCTAACCCCTAGAAGCTACGGATATCCGTTACCAATGCTGGCCTCATCCAACCCTCAATTGCATCTATTTTGGAGGGATCCACAGATATCCAATTTCTTGTGATGATATAGCCCAATAATGAGACCTACTTTAACCATAACTCACAATTTATGTACTTTTCATAGAGCTTCTCCTTGCTCAATGTCTCTAGTATAGTTCTTAAATGCTCCTCATGATCCTCCTTGGTTTTAGAGTATATTAGAATATCATCTGTAAAGACTACCAAAAGTTTTTCGAGGTAATCTCTAAAGACTCTATTCATCAAGTCCATAAATATTGATGGATCATTATTGAGTCCGAAAGGCAAAACTATGAATTCATAGTGCCTGTATCTTGTACAAAAAGCAGTCTTGGGGACAACTTCCTTCTTCACCCTTACATGTTAATATCCCGATCAAAAATCTACCTTGGAAAAGTATTGTTCTCCATGCATATGATCAAACAAGTCATCAATTTGTGGGAGAGGATACTTGTTATTTATCGTGATTTTTTTGAGCTCATTATAATCGATGAAAAGGCGCATTGACCCATCCTTCTTCTTGAAGAAGAGGACTGGTGCACCATATTATGAAGCACTTGGGCGTATAAACCCTTTATCCATATTCTCCTATAGTTGTTTCTTTAGCTCTTAAAGCTCCACGAAAGCCATTCTATATGGAGTCTTAGATATTGGTAGAGCCCCTGGTATAAGTTCAATTGAAAATTCAACATCTCTTGTAGGAGGAAGACCAGGAAGTTCCTCGGGAAACACTTCAGCAAATTCCCTCACAATAGGAATTTCATCATGCATGGTTTCTTCCTTGGACTCAATCATCTGAGCCAGATACCTGTGCTCATAGAGATGTAATATCCATTCTTGAGATGATGGAGCTAAAGTAGATTCATCTTCCCCCTTACACTTGTAAAGAATTGGGGGTCGATTCTCCATATAGAGTGTGATTTCCCTCTCCCGAGAATTTGTGTTTGCTCTATACAAGGAAAGACATTCCATGCCAAGAATTGCATCAAATTCCACTAGAGGGAGTATGATGAGGTTTTCCGGGAAATTAAATCCACAGATTATGATAGGGGAGGATTTATATTCATGGGATGTAATGATTTCCCCATTTTTCATACTCACCGACATCTTCACTTCCATGATTTGTGGTGGTGTTGGGATTGTTCTACTAAAATTCCAATATATAAAAGAATGAGTAGAACCTGAATCAAAAATTACATTCTCTATTCATAAATTAATAACAAGCATACATGTCATGACTTCGTTGTCAGGGTTCACTTCAGCATAAGTGATGGAAAAATCTCTTCCTTGCTTCCTTGGAGGTTGTTGGTTTCCTCCAAAACCCCTTGGATTAGGGAACTGATTTTCAAAATTCCCCGGTTCTTCGTAGTTGTAGCAATGAACAACGCGTTGAGGTTCGAACGGAGTGTTCTTATCCTTTGTCACAGCCGCAGATCTTTCTTACTGATAGTTAACAGCTAGGTGCCCTTCTCTTCCACACCTAAAGCATTTCCTCGTCCCCTTGAGGCAATTGCTAGGGTTCTTCATTCCACACTATTAGAATATGGGGTGCTAGATATTTTTAGAACCATTGGATTTATCCATCGGACTGCCAGCATTGAAGTCCACCTTACGCTTCTTGTCCCCATGATACCCCTGTTATTCCCCGATCTCTATTTCGACCTTGAGGTCACATCAAATAATTTCCCCATAGGTGTTGAAGTCACAGATCGCTAATTATTTCCGCAGGCTAGGCTTTAGCCCACCAAAAAAGCAGTCAACCATGAATTCGAGGGTAACAACAAACCCAGAAGCATATCATGCAGGTCTTGTGATGTTTGCCTTATACACTCCAACCGATTCATCTTCTTTTTTCTTGAGGAAAAGGAAGTCCCTTTCCATCTTATGCCGGAGGGTGCACAGAAAATATTTATCAAAAAACATCTTCTGGAAATCCTTCCATTCCAACACCTTGATCTCCTCCTTAGTCTTTGTATTTTTGATCAATGTCCACTATTGATCAGCTTCACCCTCCATACGATAATCCGCCAGGAGAACCTTCTCTTCTTCAAAACATTGAAGGATGGAGAAGATCTTTTCAATGGCATTGATCCATTGTTCAACGATCGCGGGATTGGATGATCCACTAAAAGTAGGAGGCCTTTATCTCATGAAGCTCTCGATAGTGACTTGTTCCTTATTAGGGGGGTTTGGACGTTCCTCTTGACCCGCGTTTCTATTCAAAGATTGAGTTAGCTGAGAGATAATTGTGATAATGTATGTGATTCCTGCTCCCATTGGATTGGGCATCTCATTTGTACAGTCATCACGCTGATCTTTACATCGGTTGTTAGCCCGAGTCCTCTTATTACCGGCAATTGGCAAGAATAAAAGGAAAATTAGGGGGTAACACATAAAGGGTAATCCAATGAAAAAAAAATTTGACTTATAAATAAACATTTATTTTATTAACTCATGAGTCTATAGGCTTCAATATAGGATTTTCATGATCTAATTTCTAAAATATATTCCTAGGGGATTTTTTTTAATTCCCTTAAAAAGGGTTCATACTAAGCTTGTGAATTTATCAAAACATATCCACCAAGATTTTCATAACAAAGAGTGCAGCTGGGCCCATTGTCGTGCACCAGTTCCCATTCAAGTCTAGCTCAAAGCGGTGTTTTTGGGTTTTACCCCTAGGATACATCTGTTCCAGAGCCGCCTCTACCTGCTCGTATCCAGACAGGGATGTATTTTCTTGATAAACCACTTACTCAGTACATACCAAAACTTAATGGTGTTTTTCTATTATACTTAGTCTTGTCTCTAAGGCTTTACTAAGGTTTTCTAATCCTAATCCCAAAAAACTAAACCTATCCTCGGATACCAACTATGGAAACCCTGCTTTTATTACAAACTTAAACATGATTTATTACATAAACTATTCACTTGATACAACATGGATGATCGAGAGTTCTAGTGTCTTTGGGGATTAGGATGATTACATAACAACTAAAAACATTAAATACAACATCTTTATTGAAAACTTCCTTTACATTACCACTACATTCCCTCGTACTTAGCATTGTGTGGGATAACCTGAGGACATGCATAAGAAAAGGGGTGAGCTATAAAGCCCAGTAATTGAATAAAAATGGAATACATGAGGAGTAAAATACATGTTAGACAATAGGAATATCAATATATCATAAGATAAACATGAACATAAAGGCATGATAAAGCATGATAATCATATCATGGAAATGTGCCGACAACACTTAACATGGAATTAGCATGAGCCAAGGCTCATTGCACATAGAGCATGAGTAAATCCTCATTGCACATGAAGCACGAGTAAAACCTTATTTCACTTGAATTAGAATGAGTAAATACTCATTGCACATGACGTATCATGATACTATACATTACCCGATGTATTGGAGCGCTATAAGGGAGCACCCTTCTTAAACATTTCTTTTCACACATATGTGTGCCACATGGATCATAAAACATGGATTCATAAAACATAATCATTTATTCCACGATTAAGGAATGTTTAATTCATACAAGAAACTTTATAATCAATAATAAATGTGCATAAAGGTGAATACCCTTGATGGAGAAATGGGCATGGTATTGACTACACAATGGCATTGGGTTAGAAAATCCGGGCAATTTCGGCAGCGTAACAGCGTGACATAAGAATTCATAAAAATGGTTGATGAGAGAGAAAGGGGTTCCTCATAATATTTACATGTAATGGACAGTAAGTAGGTCATATAGATACATGTACCAACAAATGTAATGGAATTTATATTCATGATACAAAAGTATTGCTTGAATGTAAATGAGGAGAGATAAGTTTCTTTCCGAATTTCAGCATAGTAACGGGTGTACATGGGATGCATTTAATGATAGAGAAAGGGGTCTCCCATCATTCAAACATAATTAGGGAAGTATGAGGGATGTGTGAAACCATACCCCAACATTCATATTTGAAATTAAAAGTGAAAAACAACTTAATGAAAATTGGAAAAAAATGAGAGAAAGGAAGAAAAAACCTTACTTGAAAGTGTGCTTCCAAAGGCTTTAGAGAGGCTTCGTGGGAGCTTGGGAACATTGGGAGGATTAGAGAGAGATGAGGGTAGAGGTTGGACGAACTCCATAGGCTTTGAGTGAGGAGGAAGTGGGAGCTTGGTTGGGTTTATATAAGAAAGGTGAGTGAATTCTTTATTATTTGGGTTTGGGAACCCTTACATTAAACAAATCCAAACCACAAATCAGCTCATGTTTTTTGCCCATGGGTTTTGGAAAAGGGGAGAGGAAAACAATATTTTATAAGGCCAAACACCTAAATTCTTAAAATAATGGGGTTGATTATGTGGAGGTCAGTCACACTCCCATGGAGAATAATTTAAAAAGACAAGATGTTTAATAAGTCTTGAGGGGTCCATTAATGATTTTTAAAATATGTCAAAAAAACCCAAAATCACATTATTTTAATGCTAAAACATATATTGGCCGAACATAAAGCTTATAGTATTTTTTACATCACTATTGGGTTATTATGAAGTCATAAAACACCTTATATATTTAAACGGTATTTAATTTTTACCCAAAAATTTGACTGTGTCAGAAAATTATGAAAAATTACTGTTGGATAATTTTGACGTCCTAATTCCAGAAATAACAGTAACATTTTCTAAATAATTTTCTAAATATAATAATTTTCAGCTTTTAAAATAAAAACCGACATTTATCGAAAATTCACGGGTTCTGACAAAAATGGATTTCAAAGCTTAATAAAAATTACAATTGCATTCATCAAATTATAAGATCATTTATATTTAATAAAAATTAATATAATAATAATAAAAATATTTTATTAAAATAGTATTTAATTCAAAAATCCCTTAATTTAATAAAATATAATTCTTAATTAAATAATAACGAAAAACACTATTTGTACTTGAAAAACTATTTACAATGTATCAATGATGACAAGAAAGTATATTCATTATTATATAAAAAAATATTGTACATGAACATAGTACTCACGATTTGTTACATAACCCCTTAAAACAGCCGCATAAGACCTAAGGGTAAGGTGTGCGATGGTGAAAGACTCTTGGGGTGGTTCAGATAATATCGCTTGAGTGGTAATCTCTATCAACATCCACTTTTCCCATAGACGGTCCCATTAGAGCTTTACATGATGAAGATAAGCTTGGTCTTGGTCAAGAGCGAAGCACAAGGATGCCACCTCTTTTCCGAGCTCTGAAAAATGTTCTTCGTAAGGAGAAATTCTACTAGATGAGGCCATCACTTGTTTTGTCTGAGTAAATTGGTTTTGTTAAAGCCCTATATTTATACTAATTATGTGATCACTGTTCAACAGATATAAAATCAATGATCATAATTATTAACATAAAAATGGAGATGTTGACATTTTATATAAAAATTTTACATAGTGATACAGTTAATTAGATCCAGAGGGATTTCCATTAATGAAACATTGGGTCGTTACAGGGCATGAAGATTGGGGAGGAGACATTTGTAGTTTGTTGAGGCTTATGACCCTAGGACTCCAGAAATGGACCAAGATATGATCTGTGTCATTTGAATTTATCTACAGTAGATAGAGACAGGTGCTAGTGATTTCATTTCCTGCAACATTTCTTGTTTGATACATTGAGAGTCTGATTAAACCATTGACTTGAACCTTAAGCTTAGAGACACTGACTATATGAGACTTGATGATCACACTCTAGTGTCGACAATGTATCCTTTCTCTTAAATGTGAGATTTTTGGTTGGGATCTCCTAGTAGTAGCATCATGGCCTTACGATTTCATTCATTGTAAGGACTAGTATACACAGTTCAAGACTAGATTGATTTTTTTAGGAAAATGGTGTGGTTTGTCCATGGTAATAGAACCATTTTTTTCATTTTTATCAGTGAATGGGAAATCGTTGCAGCTTAGGATGGACTCACACATAGGAGGGTAAAACCAATTTCTCTTAAGTAAGATATCCTTACCCTCATTGTAGTGGATGTTTTCAGTCTTTAGATTCATATAATGGTGGAGTATGAGGAATTCTTCCCTGAAGATGTTACAATTTTACCTCCGCATCAAGAGATAGACTTCTATGTTGATCTAGACCCTGGGATGACACTGATATATTCCCCACAATATTGGATGGTTCTTGTGGAGATTTATGAGTTGAGAGTATAGTTGGTGGAATAGAAGAGGAAAGGCTTTGTGAGATCTATTTTTCACCCTCTATAGCCCTAAGTGATTTTCATTGATCTCAGTCACGTCATCTATGAGACTAGAGTTGTAATGGTTTTAGTGAAGGTTGAGGTAGATTTTGATGACTTCCCCCTCTTGAGTTTTCTAGATAAGGGTTTTGAGTACATAGTATTCTGTGATGCATCAGGAATCAGGATTGGTTGTGTTCTCATGAAGAGGAAAGAAGTGATTACCTTTGGTTCACTCCATTTGAAATCACATGAAAAAAACTACGTAACCAATGATCTTTAGTTAGTAGAAGTAGTATTTGCATTGAAGATGTTGTAATAATACATGATGGGTGAGATGTTTATCATCTACCTCTACCATAAGAGTCTCTAGTATATCTTCTCCTATAAGGATTAGAACTTGAGACAGAGGCAATGGATAGAGTTCCTCATGGACTACAATGTAGAGATTTTTTATACTCCTAGGAAGATTAACATGGTAGTTGACACTGTAAAAAGGATATCTAGATTGAATTTTTTGAATGAGTGATCAGAGTAGTTAGCCTCATTGTAGATATCCATTTTGGATGGACTTAGAGTAGCTTATCTCTTGTCAAAGGTTGTCACCCATCCACTCTTATGGTGAGTCAGGGAGGTATAATTTAGGGATACCTACATCTAGTCTCTAAGTTCTTAAATGTCTATAGGGCATTCCCCTGATGGATATTCAAATGGTGGGGAGCATATTGTTCTTTTCTAAGGATGCACGATGATACCAGTGACGTTGCGAGAGGAGGTTCTGAGGGACTTTCTTTCATCCCAGTTAGCAGTACATATTGGTGTGGAAATAATGTACCAATACCTCCAATGTCATTTTGGTGGACATGTATTAGGAAGGAAGTTGTAGAGATTGTTCCATGATGCCTTACATATCAACAAGTGAAGGATGGGAATCAGGTTCCAATGGGTTTGACTCAACCACGTGAGGTTCTAGAATATAACGGGGTGGAATAAAAATGGACTTCATCACAGGTCTAACAAATACATCCAAGGGGATCGATACCATCTAGGTGGTCTCTAAATGAATCACCATGTTGGCCCACTTCTTACTTATCCAGGAGTAGGGTTCAGTAGGGAGATTGGGATGCCTCTATGTGCAAGAGATAATTCAGCTTCATAGAGTGTCATCAACGATCGTTTCATATCGTGATGCTCTCTTCATATCCTGGCTCTGGAAGGGATTTTAGGAGGTGTTTGGGAATCAATTACTCTAAATCATGGCGTTTCATCCTCTGATAGATGGTCCGAAAAAGAGTACCATTTAGGTTTGGGAGGAAACGCTTCGGGCTTTCATGTTTTGTTTTGGCTGTAGTTGGGAGGATCACATACCTCTGGACGAGTTTGTGTACAAAAACAGCTACCCATCCACCATTGGTATGGAATCGTTTGAGGCTCTAAATGGGAGACCCCGCAGGTCCCCACCTTATTGGACTGACCCAGGAGAGTCGATGCTTATTGGCTCGGAGTTGGTGCATGTGACAACAGAGAAGGTGCATGTCATCCCATTGGGGATGAAGACTACACAAAACCATTAGAAATCTTACGATGATAGGTGATAGAGGCCATTGGCGTTTGATTAGGGAGACCATGTGTTCCTTATGGTATCTCCTCGATGCAGGACATGGAAATTTGGCTCGGATGACAATCTATCTCTGAGATTCATCGGCCCGTTCCGGATACTGCATAGAGTTGGTGAGCTGTCATACTACTTGGATCTACCCCCACGGTTTGACCAGGTACACGATGTCTTACACATGTCTCAAATGAGGAGATACATGCATGATTCATCGCACGACAATGAAAAGGGTGACCTTTGATGAGAACTCTCTGAAGATTAAGGATCGACGGAAGGGTATCCTTCATGGTTAGTTGATTCATCTAATGCGTGTTTTGTTGTAGTATAAGAATATCTAAGAGATCACATGGGAGCGGGAGGATCATATTCATTATTAGTACCCTCAATTGTATGATTAGACTTTTTTAGAATTTGGGGATGTAAAAATCAACGGTGGGAAGAATGTAATGACTTGGATTTTTAGAAATTTATTTTTAGTAATTATTTGGGAAAATTAGGAGACCAGGCGTTGAGATGGCATGTGATTCTGGGTCCTGGTGTGCCTTGAATGATTTTTTAAATATATTAGGCTTTTAATAGCAGACACACACACACAGGAATTTTCTAAAAAAATTGAAAAACTCTTAAATGGGTTCCCATATCAGAAATCTGATGGCACCATTGAGCTCAGAGCAGTGGCATAAGCCTAGGTGTGATTTAACATTAGTTGGCGTGAGTCTTATGTAGAAAAATTTACTAGGGGTGTAAAAATAAATAAAATTATTAAAGGAAATTATTTTATTTTAAAATACTAATAACTCTTATATGGTAACTCATATTGGAAATATGATACCAACGTTGAGTTCTTAAGGGGGTGTTTTCCTTAGGTGATGTTAACATCGACCATCATGACCCGATTGTGAAAGAAAGATATTGGATGTAAACATCATTAAAAATTTCTCACTCTTAAATAAACAATGGGTTTTAATTTAATTCACATATTTAAAGAATGTAGGGTTATCGCCCTAACCCTTGAATTACATTGAGGTAAGGAGACAAAGCTCGTTCGACGAATGACAGTGGATCGTTGATTGATGATCAACGGCGAACCTCGGATTCGAAGGCTCTTCACCCACTACAATGATGCAATGACCATTGTTTCTCAGTGATCAAACTTAATTGAGGTAGGGAGTTTGTGATTTTATTTATTTCCATATTCATGAATTTCATGATAAATTCAGACCAATCAACAAATCGATTGGCCTGCGGATTGATCTTTGTTCCAAGATTGGATTTAACTTTGCATGGTTTTGATGGGTGAAGGATATTGTGATTATTTGTGAGATTTTTATTATTTTTCTATTGGAAATGAACCACAACCAACATAAACATCGATCAATGTCCATTCCACTTGGATGATTTTGGATCTTCTCCCCCATTCTTCATTCATCATAATAATTCTTCATTTGGCCCACGACTAGACATGTTACGATCGATCGATCATGGCACACTCGATCCATGGTGAAACAATCCAATCACATAGATCTGGAATATAAATGGCATGGAGGAGGTGTGAAGATGACGATGATAGACAAATCATAGCATTTAGGTATATATCTTCATGTGAATGAGTTTTCATCACAGTAGATCTTGATGTTGACATGAGTCTAGGGAGATGAAGAACACAACCCGAGGATCACATACATGCCTCCATTGCAAAAAATAGATCACTGGTGGCCCACAGAAGGGGACAACAGTGTGTCGAAGGCACACTATGGTTTCCATGTGCGGGAGGTGGTGCACACTGGAAGTGCTCTGCAGTAGGTGTAGCCACATGAACAAGGCTCAACCAAGTTGAAGTCACATGGCGACATCATGCCGCAGGCTGATGGGGCCCGGACGTAGAGGCCACAAGGTTAGGGTAGTCCATGGGGAACCACAAGGGATGTTTATAAGGTGGGCTATGCCAGGAAAATAGGCTGGCCTATAGTGTGGGATTGAACCAACGTCCTAGCAGGTCACAGTCTAGAAGGCCCACCAAGCAAAATGGTTTGAGACGGACCTGGCTGGGTTGGGTGGACCTGGCCAGTGGGCTGAGTCAGGTTTTCCATCAGGTTGGGCTGGACCCAGCGGGACATGTTGGGCCCACACTAGACTAGGGTAATACATTTTCACTAAAATGACCATATACTTCAAATAGAGCATCCAATTGAGGAGTTGTCTACATCGTTGGGACCCTTGCGACGGGGCAACCCTCTTGGGCTAGATTGTTTTGTTTTTAGTTGGATCAGAAGAGGTTTAGAGCATACCCATGGTCCTTTCCTATGAGGGTTCAATACTGGATCTCATTTCCATCATTGAGGATGAACTGTATTGTGATGTGAATAATCTCAATCCCATATTGATTGTCAACATAGTGGGTTCGAGCATGTATCACACCGAGATTCCATGTCAGTCCTCACATTTTTTTTAAACCATAGATATGGTTTCTTGAGAATGTGGGACCAATATTTACACAGAAATCTATCCCCTATCTAGGATGATGCTTCCAGTAGGGTGAGGAGTCCCCCTAGTGAGCCCTTGGCACAATGGATCCCGTATATGTGTACCAAGATTATATTCTTTCTGTTTGTCATGACTAGACTTGTTGAGTGTGCCTTAAAAAGTTTTAAATGGATGATGTTTTGATTTGAGATGTGACTACATGAATTGGGGGATTCATGACTTATCGACACTCTGTGTTCTACTGACACTCTGTGTGTTATCGACACTCTATGTGTTACTGACACTTTGTGTGTTACCGACACTCCCTGTGTTATCGAGAAATCATGTCTTATTGAGGCTGTATGTCTTAGTGAAACTATGTAACTTTTTAAGACCCTAGTGTTCTATGGGGTACTTTTAGTAGACCATTTCTACATGCTTTTATAATATTGTTCATGGATTGAGATATCCTAGGAAGATCATGCTACGAGGGAAACCTCAAAGATGAATGTGGATGAAATGTTGAGACTTTTAATTCTTTATGAGTATACTTGAATGTTCTTGTTATATATGTTATAGACATATACCTATGTTGAGATGACTATATGTTCCTAGTGGTGTTTCACCTTTGTGGTATTTTTTCATGGTATCTTCTTCATGGTGTTTCTTATATGGTATTACTTTGTGTTATCGGGGTGTCCTACTTAGGATTGTTGTATTCACCCGTGCATGGTCATTGACTGCACATTTAATGTCTTGTGTAGATGATTGATGCATTGATGAAGTACTACGTGGACCAAGACCAGGTGGTGCTTAGAGTGATCAGATAGATGATATGTTCTCCTACGGCTTCCGACATATATCTTACACATACCCTTTAGGTAGGGTTTTAAGTAGAAGATTTTCATGAATTTTCTCTTTCACATTTATAGAATCTTTCTTTTTTGGGATTGGAGAAATGTGCACGTGTATAGTACATAGGAAAATGCCTCCCATTTTTGGTATATTCTCACTCAGTACTAGTCACTTACCCATGGTCTATTAGAGGTTGGATTGTGGTAATCACAACAAATTCCCCTCTATGATGGGTCGTAACAGAAATGATTGTTAGGTCCCAATGAAAGGTACATCCTCAATTGAATTTTGATTAGACCCTTTATTGGTTTTTGTTGATAATAGAAAAATTGACCAATTTTTATTTTTGGGATCTGGAACATAAAATACCTATACTACCTATGATTCCATTATACATAGTTTGTATTTGTACCCTTACTTACAGAAATAAACTTTCTTGAATCACAATTCATCTATTTTAATTTAACTCTTGTTATCAACACACTTTCATTGGAAAATTAGAACATGGAATTTTGTATAATCCAACTCCCATATTTTTTTGATGATGAAAAAGTATGACATATTTATGTAAATTTTAATTATGTTCTTAATACTAAAAACATGAATCACTTCAACCAGAAGTGAAAATCACTATTTTTCATGGTAGTATCATCATCATGTTCATTTTATAGAACACATAACCATTAATTATGTAACCATAGTAAGATGATATATACACACTTCTTCCTCCAGGTACCCATTGAAATTATTCTGAATTTGAATCCAAATTTTCATCGGACTTCTTAAAATTATATTATTGAATCCATCATATAAATAGTTGATTCTATGTATTTGATATCCATCTTTTATCCCTTGATGGATTCAAATTCCTAATAATTTATTTATGGGATTAAACATATGGGGAAACCTGTAAATTTTAATGAAAATGCCATGTTGGACCTATTCCCAATCTGTAATATTGATTGTGACAACATGTATTCCACAATCTCTTTCACCCATATGCTACCCAATGTGGTGAGATTTCGGTAGACCACTATTTTCCAAACTTAAAAGGTATTCGGTACATAGTTCAATGGCTTCCTCAACAATTTATTTCTCTTCAATGCAGCCCTAAGGTCAACATTTATTTTTGATATAACCATTCAAAATATTCATATACCATTACATGGGGAACATCTATCTATAGTGTACAAGGCCACGTAGTCGAATCAATCTAACCAAGTGAACCATCAGATGAACCATCATATCAAAAAATTTTGATGGGAAGTACATTTCCAATTAACATAATATTATGAAATTTTCTCTCTATATAGTTAGTAATTTCAATTGGTCTATAACATTTCATTATATAGTTTTTTAGAAGAAATAGATCTTGATTAATATATTATGGACATTTTTGAGAAAAATGCAACATAAATCTATTGGAATTAGATATTAAATCGAAACATGGAATTCATGTGAATCCAGACCCTTTAACTATAAATTTGTCATTTACACAATGCACTTGATATATATTGAATACCCCTATGTAACCTCTATATCTTTAAAGAATTTGGAAAATTGATATATCTTCTTCCAAGAAGGAGTGTAAGTAGTTGGAGAGATAAAATTATTGTTTTCACCCTTCACTGGTGCCAACTATTATCGCTTTCCCTTATCAACCATGTAAAACCTAGCCTTAATTTAACCCTTTATTAGATTAATTTAGACATGTGTCAATTACACTAAAACATACATTTTCTCAACATGCATAACATCAAGAAAATGTTTGAAGTACAAAAAATTATAGTATAGTAATTCAAAAAAACTGATCTCTTTTTCCAACTGGTTTTCATATGGTTTTTTGAAAACAATTTACCAAAATGAGTTTCCACATCTTTTACTTTCTCAAATAGTTTATGACCTGTTAGTGGAGATGGTTTTGTACATTTATCTAAAAATCCATATAATTATTTCTTCCAAGATCAATACTTATGAAACCGAGGTAGAAATCTATGATATACTAAAAACATAGTTTTCAATGAATGTTTCAACCTAAGTATCTATGTACCTTTTTCACAAATGGGAATCCCTAGATTTCCTATAATTCTATATCCTAAAAAACTTCCATAAGTAGAAATGTCATTCATAATTCCATAAAACATGGCTCTCAATGTGAAATCCTCATTTCCTTAAGCATCTTACAATGTAACACCTAAATCCCACAATAATTCCAAATCTGCAATCAAGGAGCTAAATAAACATAAATACAATTACCTAGTGGGTTTTGGTCCTCATATAAGCATATATAACATGATTTATATTAATTCCATGAATAAACATAGTAGAAAGTTATAATTTACCAACATAATTGGCCATGTACTATAAGTAGTTATTTGAAAACAATAAAGTATTCACCCCATATGTATATAATGTAAGAGAAAGATTTCATTACTCAACTCTAAATTCAGAATACTCATGATCAATTCTCTTCCACTACGTAAATTCTACTAGGTGACATAGTTTCCCATCTTTTTGTATTTTATCAACATTCCACGTCAATTTCCATATAATATCTTAACTTCTATATAGGAGCCTAAACACTAGAATGATTGGAAAGTACCATAAAACTATCATAGGACCAAATTAATCTTTCTTGTATCGAGAAGAACCACACTTTTTGAATTCTGTAGGTTATTTTTGGTCCATGTAAAATATTATACTGTCATTTGGGAATGAGTGTGTTTTTTTAGATATGATACCCATCAAGATTAGAATTTTTTTGACATCTTATGTTCATCTTGGGATCTAATTATCTTTTGGGTGAATATCATTAAAGAAAGAAATTAGTACCATAAAACTGAGGTCCCTCCATCTGTTTCCTGATTTCAAATTATACATCTTTTTTATATATTACAATATTCTATATATATTGCAACCAACATACAATGTAGTCTTTTCATAACTCTTTAACATCTCAAACAATTTTGGGAAATCACGATGTTCATCTTAAATTTTCTTTTTCATTTCCTCAATATGATCTTCATCATCATTCACATCTGTAATCACATCCTCGATATGGTCTTCATAATTTTTCACACATGTAATCATATCAGATGATCCATAAAACATAGTGTTATCCCAACCACTAGCTACATTTTCCTTTTCCCCTTATTTATTCCAACATTTAAAACATCGATCTACTCTGTGATAGATCAAGTGTTCTTAAAACTCTATTAGAATAATTTATCTTGAATAAATACAATGTAAACAGTGACAAAGGATTTGAGATGGTTCATATATAAGATCTTTCACAAACATGATGAACTCTTTCACTATATCTTTATAATATTTTGTTATATGATTGGCATCCATCTATTATTTATTCATAACAATCCTATTAGATTAAGTAATATTAATATTTAACAAAATAAATGCACAAAAGATGTTCAAATAGGGTTATTATCAAACTATATATCCCTATAAGAAGATACAAAAGAGGAAAAAGATCCATAAAAAATATTAACCTATATAATATATGTGTGATGTAAATATATAGTTTATCACTATAACCTACCAAATATAAGAGATCACATTCCTACTACATCATAAAAATTATAGTTTGAAATACATTATAAAATAAATGTTTTTTATTGTTTATCCAAATAAGTAGTAACACATAAAAGTATGTTAAACCCTTTTTCTAAGATTTTCATTAAATGAAAACAATCATGTGTAAAACATTTTTCCTCAGCCAATACCCCTTAGTCAGATAACCTTTTTAAAATATGAATTAAAACTATTTCATAAAAATGCATTTTCTGAAATACAAATTTCAATACTCTAATAGGTTTCCAACTGTTATATAGACTTTTAAAACATGTTTGAAAACCAACCATTTTCATAAAACTAGGCACTGTGGCCTAAAACCCCATTTTCAAAAGTCACACATTCTTGGAGTATCAAATACAAACCATTATATCTTTTTTTCATTTCAAAACAATTTTAAAAAAATTTATTAAAATAGTTTGAAAGAACTTCACAATCATGCATTCCTTTTTTTCCTTTAAAACCCATTCACAATAAATTTTCAAAAAATCTAAAAATAAAACCATACAATGAAGGAAAAAGAACATGGTAAAGAACCACTATGTCAAATTACACAAACTATTTCATCAATAATAATCATCCCCACATTGGATCATATGATACAATGGTCATTCAAGAATCAAAGGGGCACAAGAGGGTATCGAACCTTTCATGAAAACTACTTTTTTATAAAATTTCAAATGGGTTTTATCTTTTCAAAAAATTATTTAAATTCCATGACAATTTTTAATTTATTAAAGCCATATCAATATGATATTTAGACAAATTTTCTGTAAACACCATTAAAGCTTAAATAAGTGTTTACGCTACCCTTTAAATGGCCATTGAAAAAAATTCAAATACACAATAAGTTTCAAAATCCATTCCACATGGGAAAACACATACTTTTTTAAAAATTACTCTAATTTTTAAATATTAAAATCTTTAAACACCCCCAATAAGTTGATTTAAAATTTAGCTAAGGCTATAAAAGTCGTTTTATATATAGATCACAAGGTTTAACTCACCACTTTAGAAATAAGACAATATTTTTACAAAATTTTTAACACTTTCAAGTCACCCAAACTATAAGTTTAAAATTCAATTATCCTAAGATTAGTTTTTAAAAAATCAAGTAGGTGACTACCATTAATTTCAAAACCAAAAGATTTCATTTAAAAAATTCATTTCGGTATTTTTCGAAACAATTTTCATCAAATATCATTCTATAGTAAGGGATAAAACCACTTGGAAAACACCAATTACCCCTCACAAGCACTCATATAGGCATAAATATGAAAAGTTAAAACATTCAAAAAATAATAATTTAATGATAAATAAAATATAAAGAGGAATGAAAAATAAAGGGAACATGGTTTATAAGAAATCTAGAAAAAATAAATGATGTTCCAATGACTGAGAATGACACATCAAATCTGACCAAAATAAATCTGTAAATGACACAAAATAACTTTTAAAAGAGGATGATTCATGGAATTTATTAAGAATAATATAAAAAGGTAATGTAAATGTTAAATAAATAGTACATCCATGTCCCATTAACCATTGAAATCTCAAAAATGTCATCATTCACTACATTAATTTAGGAAATCAACTATAATAAAAATAAATTATAAGATATATGAGTAATTTTTCTAAGAGAATATTTCTTAGTTATTGTTCAATCAATTTTTTCACTTAAACTTCAAGATCCATGCAGATTTTATATTCCATTATATATTAGTGTTTGAACTTTATGGAATTCCCTTTTTGATTTATAGGGTCTATCCGGCCTATGACGGTAAATATTTTGAAGAATTGTAATCTGAATACAATATATGTTATTTTGAACGAATGGAACAATCCATTGAGTATGTCATTGGAATTTAGGATGATGTTCTGGTCAATGTAGGGAAATTAATCATTCCCTTTGATATTATCATTCTAGAAATTTTGGAAGAATGATAAGTACTAATAATCATTGGAGGATTTTTCCTATCCATGGGGATGTTGTTTTATATTTCTATTCTAGGATAGTTTATTTTTTAAATTGTATAGGAGAAAGTAAAATGTTTCTTGATGAAAGTGGTGAATCAATTAAAAGAATAGGAATATTTTCAAGTCTTAATCACCATTAAAGAATATTATATTGAATTAAGAATAAAATTGGTCCAAGATAATGGTAATATATACTTGATCGATG
Source organism: Viscum album (assembly GCA_963277665.1). NCBI lineage: Eukaryota > Viridiplantae > Streptophyta > Magnoliopsida > Santalales > Viscaceae > Viscum > Viscum album. Next base: position 591,234,387 of record OY728159.1, on the reverse strand, counting down.
AATAATAATAAAGGAATATTATGAAAAGTAATGAGAATATGGAATAATGAGAATGAATCATTAAAATAGAACTACTTTCAAAGGCTTAATTTACTAAAATATTTATCTAAATTTGGTTCCATACAAGTTAGAGGTATGTAAATTTCTGACAAACTATATGTAATCATTATTAGAAAAATAAAAGGAAATAGTTAAGGAGGTCATGGAATATAAACAACTATAAAATATGACTTGGTGAGAGTTATATATTAACTATAAGATGAAGACCATGATAGGGTCATTTTTGGAATTAAGATACGAGTTGTTCTTGATGTTGAAATCAAGGTATCCATTGAGGACATTAACATTTGAAGGGATAAAATAAGGAAATAAAATTGAAATTTTAAATTATCCATGTTCGTTATCTAATAAAAAATTGTGTAAAAATCCAATACTAAAAATGGATATTAAAAAACAAAACAAATATATGAAAATTTTGGAAATTTGGTTGATTTATGGATCATGAATAAAGAATGGTCTTAGATATATGATGGATTAAAAATTTATTAAATTATCTAGTCAAGAGAATAATGTAACTCAAAATTGATGTTAGGAAGTTGTGATCGACGTGTGATGATTAAGAGAGGCTTCTAACTCTCAGAATGGAATAAGAAAGATCATGTGGATGTGCTATGAAAGATAAAAAAAGTAGTAAATTAGGAATCTATGTAGTGGGTAGATACTGATATACCAAAAATGTGGTTCCAAGATAAATTAAACATAGACCTATGTACTGATCATAAGAAAAAATCATAAATAGTTGAAGAAAACCTTAGTGAACCAATTTGTGGAAAATGATACATTTAGTATCAAACAATAGAATAAAAAACTCATCTATAGTGATGAAAAGGCATAATAAATACACTAAATATTTGGTGTTATGTTTGCGTAAATATGGTCTATAGAAATATATTCTATAGAGAAGAGTAACATTAAGGCTAATTTTAAACAAAAATATATGAAAATAGTTTTCTATTCATGATATTTTTAAAATGAATATTTCTATTTTTGTTTAGGATATGACTATAATGACATGTATTTCCATTATAGGGTATGAATGGATGTACCAAAAACAAAAGCAAATAGTAATATTACAACTGTTATAAAAATTATCAAGTAGGATGAAAATGTTGAAAATATGGTGGTAAAAACATAACCAAATAGACACTATAGTATGCAAGAAACTAGTGATAAACACCTTATCTACAATTTTGGTGGGATAGATGGCAGAAAGGAAGGGAGAAAAAAACACGACGATGATGAAGGATAGGAAGGTTGGAGGGGTAGGGAGAGGGGGAGATGGGGCATAGAGAGAAGGTGGTGGGGCGGTATTGTATTGGAGTGGAGATGCAGAGGCAGTGCGGCTGGGTGGAGTGGCACACGGTGGTGGTGGGGTTTGGAAATAGTAGCGGTGTGGTGGGGTTGTGATAGTGTTGTTGGGAAAGAATGCAGGAGCGAAAGAAGTGGGGTTAGGTAAGAGTGACGATGAAATGACAGTCAACTTCTCGGAGAGCATGAAGTGTGTGGGAGAAGAAGCCAACTATTAGGGTACATATATAAAACCGTGTAATGCATTCATTACTGATACATAAAATGTTCTAATAAAGATAAGTTTTATCAACAATAATATAGAAAGCACTGATAAAACATACCTATATTAACACTAATACTAATGCGTTGCTAAATACAAATTTTATCAGCACCTTTTTAGCACTGATAAAGGCACGTTGATAATGATATAATGTTAATAATTTATTTATATTATTAAATATATTTATAAAATTATATATATAATAAATAAATAATTTTTTTTATAATTATAAATATAAATAAATAAATAATTATAAAATATTTATATATATAATAAATATATTATAATAAATATATATATTTAGAAAAGTATAAATATTATAAATAAATAAATATTTACTTATAATTATAATATTTATAGTTATATATGTAGTTGGGATTTGGATTAGTGGTAAGCACCCTATAATCATACATGAAAAAATATGGATTCAAAACCAATTGGACGTAGGTACTGTAGTAGTGGGGGCATTGTAGCAACATCGACCCTGTAGCGGTGGTGGTACTGTAGCATCCGGGGTACTGTAGATGTACTATTCACTGAATGAGCCATAAGACAATCATTTTGGGCCTACATTCCATGTAATGGGCTACATGCCCACTGGGCTTTCGGGCCAAATATATATAATGTAATAGAGCAACTGGTTAGGTTGGTTATCCCTTGGGGGGGGGGGCTATAACCTGCATTTCAGACCTATGTGTGTGTGGTTGTGTGTGTTTGATGTAATTGTAACCCCAGGAAACTAATATATATATATATATATAATATTTATGACAAAAATATTTATTATAAATAATTATAAATATAATTATAATTATATTTATAAAATAAATTTTAATACATACTTAAATAATTATAATATTACAGTAACTATAATTCTTATGTATATAATTTTATAAATATAGACTTATTATATTAATTATATATATTTATAAAATTATAAATATAAGAAATATAGTTTTTATAATTTTATAATTATTTAAATAAATATATACCAAATGGGTTTAGCAGCTAGAGGCACCTGCTCCAACCCAAAATTATTAATCAAAATAAAAGACAAGATGTGAAAAAGAGAAAGGATGAGGTCAAACAAATAGAAATCCGTCATTCATAACAGAGTAATTTATATGAGGAGAACTAGGATCATCCCCATAATCATGATCAGAGACATCATCTTCAAATTCTCATTATGTCTATGAATTTTTATGATTGAAGAGTACAAAATATTTCTCTACTAGCTTTTGTTGTTCTATAGTGAGTTGGAATGTAGAACGACTATGCCCCTGAGCAATATCCCAGTCAGCACAACCATGTCCTTGAAAAAAAAAAATTATATGACGTCCCCATCTCAATGACTTGGTCTTTTTTTCATGTCCTATTTGGTTCAACCTCCTCCATATACGACTTGTCATGATTACCTATCACCAATGCCGTTTAGGTGACCAAAGCTATCAACGGTTGCTCCTCTCTTTATACCACCACAACGTTCCCATCTATTGCCTGAAATAAAGAAGACATGGGTCTTCTAGGACTGTCCATGGGGACATTGACATGGGATTTTCTCTTCTCTTTAGCTTTAATCTGATAAATTATTTCTATCCACTAACCTTTGATGATTCGTATCATTTTTTCATGAATAAATCATTTGTTAATCATGTGTTCCATATCAATCTCTCTAGAATCTTACTCATATATATGTTTTTCTACTATAGTTTTTTGGTCATACATGAGATTTCTATTCAAGCTATTCACCATTGCACTTTGTCCTTCATTTGGTACAATATCAAACCATCATGTTTTCTCAGAGCACTCATGAAGTAATTCATTCTCTTATTTATATCAGTGGAATCATTTTCTAAATGATCCATAGAATTAGAGGATACATTAACACCATTACCCGAAGTAGGAATTATAGAGCCTGAACCCCCATTACTCAACATTCAAAATTCATTATTAACAGCGTTATTGGTAGGAAGATTCTTTTCCTCAGTAGCCTTACTGCGTCGACCATCCCCTGCCTTTTTAGTATGGACATACCGATCCCTCATGTGGAAGTTGATTTCCTCATGTCCATGTGCTATACAAAATGAACATCAGACATATATTCTATAATTCATAGATTCATGAACAATTATCTTTCATATTGATTAATTTTTTTGTACATTCTCATATTCAATATAAATATCAATCTCATTAGATTCTGTGAAGACATAGATTCTGTCTGCCATGGTAGAACCTATATCAACCTCAAACTGAAATCTTGGATTTTTTTCCAATGCGAGAACACTCACTATCATTATCAAGTTTGATGGGAACACCGATTACATGAACAAGATCATACAATATTTTCAGGTTCTATAAAATCTATTTAAGACTAAAAACATTGTCCCATAATTGTTAAAATGAGCTATATACCTTCGGTGGATTGAATCTTTGGTCCCATTCACGAAGATGAAGAACACCTTGAGGAAGATTGACCCAAAGCCCCAAGCTCACAATTTCATATCCTCTAAGGGGAATAGAATTTGAAAGAACCCTCTTCCCAGGGTGATGCATCTCCATTTTTGAAAAACCCAAAATGATGATATTCACATGACCAATTCATCAAATTTCCTAGGTTTAAATCCCCCGGGTAAGATCAATCATTGAATAATCGAATGATTACATAACTTCAGGGATTTGAAGACCACATCATCATCATATGTCACATGAGGAATACTCCCCTTCCGACAGATTTCTCTAGTAGACGATCCTTTGAAGATGAAAAACAACTTTTTCTAGAAAGATCCAAAATTGAGACTATCATTTTGGAATCATTTCACATTTCCTAGCATGCAACAAACATGGAAACACCAATCCTTTGCAAATAAAATTGTCACTTACCCAATGTAGATTCACTGATAAAATCCATCATCAACCCATTGATCTATGAGAGGCAATGGTCATACATTAAACGCATATGATAGATTTGTACAATGCAGAATCATGAATGGGTGAACAATGTATCTGTACAACAGATTTATGTAAAGGGGCATCAGGGAGGGGAGTACACTGAACATGATCGATTGCAAGGCAAGATCATGTATAGAACTAGGACTGCTCTACTACATATGCGATGATAGAGGGTATCATAGAACGAGAGTGGCCACGAGAAAAGAACTTGTAGAAACCCTAATCCCCATTTCTAGGAGGAGAGAGTTCCTGGAACCTAATCATCCTTCTTTCTAAATAACTAATTAATTATTTATAATCGCAACTATTAATAAATTTTATTTATTTATTTATTTAAATTATTATAAAATTATAACCATTATATTTATTATACTTATACTTTTATAGATATATATAATTAACATATTTTGATTAAGTTTATTACTATTTAAATATATATATATATTATTATAATTATAAATATTTTTTTTATTTATAAATATTTGTATTTATTTATAAATATATTTTTTTAATTACATATATTTATAACATTATAAGTGTACTAAATAGTATTATTATAATTTTATAATTATATATATATATATACATATATTTATAATAATAATTATAAATAAATAACTGTTTATTTGTAACATAAACTTATACTATATATATATAGTTATAATTTTATATATATATTTAAATAATTATAAAAATATAAGAAATATATTTATTATATTAATAATTTTATTAATATATATAATTAATATATTTATTTTAATTTTATAATTGTTTAGATATATTAATATTTATTTTTAGTTATAATTATAAATATTATTATATATCTATAAGAATATTTATTCAATTATATATATGTATAACATTTTAAGTACAATAAATATATTTTTTTATATTTTTATAATTATTTAAGTAAATAAATAAATATTTATAATTATAATTATTAATAAATATTTATTTATTTTTTATTAAAAAGTTACAATAATTAAATATTCACTTATATTTATAATTATGAATATATATATATATACTCAAATAGCTATAAAACTATAAAAAATAGATTTATTATATTTATAATTTTATAATATATATAATTAATATATTTTATATAATTTAATAATTACTTAAATAAATATATATTTATTTAGAATTATAATTATAATTTTTTTTATTTATAAATTTTTTATATATGTTTAAATATAATTATTTAATTATATGTATTTCTAATGTTATAATTATAATAAATATATTTATTATAATTATTTTATTATTTACTTATATATATATATGTATAATTACAAGTGTAAATAGATATATTTATAAATATTTATATCTAATTGTAATATATATATATAATTATAATAGATATATCTATGGTAATTTTATTAATATATATATATATATATATAAATGAACATTCATGATGAATACATTACATATGTATGACAATTATACTCACACATCAATATGTTTATTGATCAAATTTATTGGAAACATATAATTATTTGTAATTATAATTTAAAATATATATATATATATAATTTATATATAATTACAAATGTATAATTATAAATATATAAATATATATATAATTATAAATATATAATTATATATATATATATATGTAATTATAAATATATAATTATAAATATAAAATTATAAATATATATTTGCAAATATAATAAATATATTTCATATTTTATAAAATAAATTACCATATTATAATAATATAAATATATATTTATATAATTATATCAATTAAATAGTTTTTTTAAAATATTTTATATATATTTATGGATTATTGAAAAATATATATTAACTTTAAACATGCCTTTTTTATTTAATATGCATAAATAAACATTATTTTTGGATATTAATATAATACCTTTATATAAAATAAAAATATTTCTTTATTCCAAATCATTATCATCATTTGTTAGCATTGATAAAAGGGTAAAATTTTCTTGGATTTTAGCCAGCACTGATAAAAACCCACCTTTTGTCAGCATGTTTTTCTTAGCGCTAATAATGGATGGAACTACCCTTGTGCTGATATGTGGTAGTTCACTTTTTTTTAATATATTACGCATCTCTTACATTCATAAAATATATAACCAATTTGTATTTATATGAAGTATATTATATTGTGTATCAAAAATATTTTCAGAATTTTAGGTTAATTAATTACTTGTTGATTATTTTAATAAATATAATTTGAAAATAAGTTATTTTGTTTATTATCATATTTATAAATATTATAAAAATTAATTTTTGTTGTATTTATTATTTATTTAAATGTTTGAAAATTTTATTATTTATATAATTTATTAAATTAATTTATTAATTGGTCAATTATTTGAGTTTCATGGAATTTCCATGTCAGATTGAAAAATCATCGAACATTATTTTTTAGAAATATAAATGAATTATTTTGTTTCCAATTATATTAAATGATATAGATATTTTTGATCTATTGTAGAAGAGAAAATGATTGATCTTAATTAGTAGAATTCACCCTTGACATTTGAGATTTTTTTATGTTATAATTTTGTAAATATGGGGATTAATTTTGAAATTAAATTAATAAAAAAACAAATATATATATTAGTTAGAAGGAAAGGATGATGTTCATGCAAGTTCTCTTCTCTCTTCCCCCCAATGTAGAGTAATGGTTTTCTTCTATGGAGGCACTGATTGATCACTCATTTGCTATGTTTTCCATGTTAAGGGTGGCTTCGATTCCCATTGGGTTGCAGGTGGAGGATCTGAAGCACCATCTACGTTTTGTGGCCATCTATCTTAGAAAGACGTACCCCATGATGCCCAATATTTCTCACTGTACAAGGGTTATATTGTTAAAGGGAATCGAAGGAAAGGGAATATCGCTCATGCAAAGGCATACCCTGATGCTATCTCGGAACACATCGAAATTAGTAAACATTCCATCATCACACGTCTTTTCTTATGTAAGGGATCAAAACTGTGGATGTACAAGGATCTAGTATTGAATATTTCAGTGAATTAGAGTTTCACAATATGGAAACGCGTCTCCCTGGGATGAGGGGATTTTCAAATGCTCTTCCCCTCATAATATCAGAAGGCAAAGGCTTTGGGGAATGGTTCACTTAATCTCAATCATGGGATCTTGCATCTAAGGAATTGGGAACATGTCTTTAATCTTATGGATGTGCACAGAACCTATATACAGGTATGTGTAAGGGTTTACATGTTAATATGGGTTCTTTGTCACCCAAATATTCTCCATGATATTGCATTGTCAATTTGCGTTCTAATAAAATTAGAAAAGGAGACTAAGTCTACTCAATTCAGTAACTATGCATAGTTCATTTTATATTTTTATTTTTGTTTAGTCCTAATCGATAATTTTTCCCATTCATTAGAAGATGATGATATTGAATTGCACATTGCTTATGATAGAATCCCTCGGTTTGGTAAGTGAGAGAGAAAATTTATGTACATATTTTTAATATAATGAAAATGAATTGTTTATGTTTTTAAATGATAAAACTCGTGTATTTAAATGTTTTATTAAAATAATGGGAAATTTGGATTATAAATTAAAAATGAACTAAATTGTGAAAAGTGATTAATACTAAATTTTTGACAGATTTTTACATCAAGGGTATTTTGGTCATTTACTGAAAAATTTAATTCCAAATTTTCTTATTAAATTTTTTAGAATCATCATATTATTTACATAATTTTATTCTTCTTTAACATGGGATGAATCAATCATCTAGAGGCTTTAAAAAATCAATGAAGTTGAAGATTCTTCCAGGCAGATAGCGTGGACCCCACCTACGTAACAGAAGCACATTTCTCTCCACACCCATCCAAATGCGGTGATTCCACTTTGGGATGAAATAAGCCTCAAAGAGGCATTCAAAAAATAAATTACATGGAGTTTTTAATCCATTAAGGTGGTCATTGAATGACATATTCTTAAAGGAAGCTTCCTAGATGCCTCATCCAGAAATAAAAACTGATAATGAAAAAATCATAACTCCTACAACGGATGTCTTAATGAGCTGAAATTTGGAGTGTGGACGGCCAACACATTATTGTAGAACTTTGATGAAGGGGTACACACGTGATGCGGCCAATTATGGGGTCAAAGGCAAAAACTTTCGGAGGATAGAAATCTACCTATAAAAAGAGAGGAGCACCCTACGTCTCAAATCATTCCAATCCTTCCCAACAGTATCCGAGGGCACCAAGGAGAGGAGGCCAAGGGCCATTTATATTTTTATTCTTTATTTATTTTATTTTTATTTTAGTTTTATTTTCACATGTAATTAATTCATATCTTTTATATTAAAGTGTTTCTCTTTCTTCTTTCACCCCTTTTCTCTTCTAATCTCAATCTCAATCACAATCTCTATCTTATATCTTTCCAATTTGATCACCATGGACTTTTCCATGGCAAGTTAATGACTCTATGCTTGGACTTGAGGGAGGTTTAAAGGTGTTCTTTATTATTACACTTCAATTTTAAATGTTTTAAATTCATTTGTGGTGGAGATGGGAATATTGCACGGGTGCGGAGGCTGTCCACCACGACACTATTTTCAAATCCATTTCTTTTCATTGATTAATAATTTTCCCTCTCTTCTATTAGGAAAACCCTTCATATGGTGGAGTTCCAGTTGTTGTAAAGGATTAAACGTCATATGGTGGAGCCGCGTCTTATGAGAATAACATTCTCGGTTGAGGTGTTACCCTACTTTATTACCCGAGGATGTGTGGTTTGGCGTGCTGGACACATACTAAAATAACACACTTAATAAATAAAATTAAAGTAATTCTTTAATGAGGTTACATAAAATTAATTATCAAATTGAATTTAAATAATAAATAAATAATGAATGAACTCATGTTATCCAACCCTAGGACCAAGAACTTTCATCCCAAATTTCATTCTATCTGCATCTACATCTACATTTATATTTAATGTTTTTATTTCATTATTTTTATTTCACTAGTTTTCAAAACCCCTAAAATATAAATTATTATTAAATTATAAAAACAAATAAAAATAATTATAATTGGTGAACGATCAGTGATTGAACCGACTACAAACACTTTTCAAGTGAGACGACCTTGGTTATCCACTATGCTGCATTAGGAAAATAAATTTTCTTTTTCCACGCCCCGCGAGAGGGGTGCATCAAAACTGGCACTGTTGATGGGGAGTAAAGTTTTTATTTTGATCACTTTTTCAAAATTATAATTTTTGTAAATATTTTATTTTTATAATTAAGATAAATCTTTAAATTTTTTTCCCATGATGTATTCAAATTCAAATTTTTATGCATGGGAAGATTACTCGTAGGTGCAATATCAAGAACCAAAAATTGATTATCATGATCTAAATGACCGGGTTGAATGGAATAGTAATAATCTGAATGATTTGGGGATGAAAATGGAATGGGAATATGACTATGTTCATGTAAGGATGGAGCAACCCGACCCTGAGCCGAAGCAAGAACCTGAGATAGCGGTGGAAGAAATTTTACCACTCATCATTGAGTAACTAGATGAGGTAAATGTCGTGGTACCTAAATACTCATTCATCCTCACTCAACAGATTATATACGAGATAGATGAAAAGGAGTATTACTTTCATGTTGTTCTAAATGTGGGAGATCAACAAGAATTGGATAAATTCTGCAATGAATGTGAGGTGCTGCTTGATCTCCCCAACCCTAGCAAAGAAGAAGAGACAACACCACTAAAAAAATTCCCCACCCAATTGGTGGAATTTGAAGTCAAGATGGAGGAGACCGACTACCTACCTCCATCCAGTGATAATCAACTCCAAGTGGCACTTTCAACTGAAGAAGTGATTGATCCAGAACCAACTTAGGGAGATGATCCTTCCATGAACTCTACCTTTTCTTATTTCATTCAATCCAATTTGAGCATAACTCTTTAGAATTATGAATTTTCATATTTGGTCAATCCTTACATTACAATAAAAGAATATGAAAAAGAATATGCACCATTTGAGGAACCCTTGATGCTCCCAAAAGACATTGAAGATTCATTATAGGGAGTACAATAAGAGAAGAAGATGGTTGCATAAGTAGCAACCAATGAAGAGGATGCTCCACACTTCATCCTATGCTGCCATGTAAGCTATACCACAATACAAAGGGGGAGGATTTGGTGTAATCTATCCATTGATTCCTCGTCAAGAAGAACACAAATGTGGATGCTAGTAAAATCCACATGTGGTGGTTCAAATCAAAGTAGTTTCATCTACCCTCTGATTTTGGATAACAGCTAGTACTGCCCTCTAGGGACAGTAAAAGATTCTCGGGCCCACTTGGGGGATCATACCAAGATTTATCCTTTACATTATTTTTAGTACATTCATTTTCAATATTAGGAATTTAAATTTCAAATTCAGTATTTGGAATAATTCTAGCATATGGCCCACTTCCTCTTATCTTTTTGAGCATTAATGACATGATCCTCGTTCTTAAGTGAGTAATTCTTTTTTATAGGTTCATATGTGGGAATAGGAAGTCTTATATAAAAGAAGATGACTGGAGAATTATTTCAAAAAGGAGTTCATTTTTAATGTTTAATCTTTTAAACTCTTTACATTTTTCGTTCCAAAACATTTTTTGAACATTAATGATAAAATTGCACGTCCACACTTGAATTATTGCTTTACTTGACTTATCTATGAGACATCAGTTTATTAGGAATCTTGTAATTCTATGTTTTAGATTTCAATGTTAATGAGATTGAATAAATAAAATGGGAAATTGAATGTTTAAAGTGAAACATGGATATTTAAATGATGACTCGTGATTTAATGGAATTAGTTGATTTATGTAAATGAAATTTCCCTACCATTTTTCAGACTTTGAATTTATGAAATTTATGTGAATTGATTTTATTATTATTAATCATTCCATGAGTGATTTTCTAATATCATATGTCTCATTACCAATAGGATTTCTAGACCATGTACTTCCTATTCATTCTTGAGCATATTTATCGAGTTATCTTAGAACATGTCACTAACCAGAACTTACATTTGAACTTTTCAAAGCTATGACTGTACAAAAGAGTATTTAAAATCAACGGGGCATCATTGAAAATCCCATATCCTTAATGACCACCTTTAAATCAATCCTTCTTTTATCCCATAGAGACCATGAATGACTACTATAGGGATAAGCCATGTTTCAATCCATTTGTATCAATTCCTACCCTACTCTTGGTAATTTCATGATATTTTAAATAAATGAAGTGTGGGGGTGAATAGAATCATGGTGGAAGGGATGATATATATTGTAAGCAAAAAGTGTGGGGGTGATATTGTGGGAATTGTAAAAGTTTGTGGAATCATTCATTGTACTTCATTATTTTCCCCTCTTGATTTTTTTATTTAAAAAATGACAAAAATTACCAAAAATGAGAAAAATGGGTTGTGATTTGGAAAAATAAAAAATATCCATTTTCTAGACCGACGATCCTCTTAACGTATGTGGTTAGTTGATGGTTGTGAGTTTTGACTTAATCATAACTTTCGGAAAAAGAAAAAAAAGTAAAAAAAAAATCCAGAGGGTGCATTAATCATTCATTAATCTTTACTTTGATCATAACATAACTTTGAGTTTTGGGAGAATTGGGTGTTGCTATATTTAAAAGGATAATTTCATTATAATATTTTATATCATGCATTTTACATAAGAGATAAACCTCCTCCTTGATCCTTAATTTTTAAAACATCAAATCCTACCAACCATAAGCCTTGGAGTCATTTGAACCTTTATTTAAAAGTCCTCATGATTTTATGTGCCTTTTGTCTTTACAAAGTGGAGAAAGTAGTTATTTTACAGTATTATGGATAAAGTTAATGTTCCCATGATATGAGCATAACTCTACTTGAATTGTATCATGAGATATGAGAGTTAAAAATCAAAGGTGAGGTAAATCATGATGTGGCATGTTTAATAATAATGAATTGAGAAGATTGAATGAATGAAAGTAGAAGTTCCATCATTTTTTAAATGGGGAAAGGTAAAATATATGAATTAATTGTTTTGTTATAAATTGGGAAATAAATTCATATTTTATGTGGATTTTTGAAAATTTTATTTGACATTGAATTTTTTTTAGATTTTATTACATTGAAATTTGAATATTGGTAATATTGGCATCCTCTGAATTCCATGTTGATATTTTATGTTTGAGGGAAATCATGGTTTAAGTGTGGGGGTATTTGACAAAGAAAATTTAAGTGAATATTTTTAAATAAATGGGTTTTATCATTTAAAAACATCAACATGGTTTTGAACACGCCTGTCGCGGGGCGTGGCAAAAGAAAATTTATTTTCCTAATGTAGCACAGTGGCTGACCAGGGTCGTCTCACTAGAGGAGACTTTTTAGTCAGTTCAATCACTGATTCTTGTTTACTTATTATAATTCTATTTGTTTGTATTTATAATTTACTAAATTTTATGGTATTATGGGTTTTGAAAATTAGTGAAATTAAATTAATGAAATGAAAACTTTAAAACTAAATGTAGATGCAGATGCAGACAGAATGAAATTAAGGAAGAAAGGTCTTGGTTCTAGGGTTGGATAACACGAGTTCATTTATTATTTATTTATTATATAAATTCAATATGATAATTCATTTTATATAACCTCATTAATTAATTACTTTCCTTTGATTTATTAAGTATGTGATTTTAGCATGCATTTGGCACACCAAACCACACCTCCTCTAGTAATCATGTAGGGTAACACCTCAACCAAGAATGTCATTCTTACAAGACCTGGCTCCAACATATGCCATTTCATCCCTTATAACAACCCCAACTGCATTGCATGAATGGTTTTCCAAAGAGAAGATATGTAAAATGACAAATCAATGAAAATAGATGGATTTGAAAATAGTGTCGTTGTGGACAACCGCCGCACTCGTGCAACATTCCCATCTCCACTACAAATAAATTTAAAACATTTAAAATTGAAGTAAAATAATAAATAACACCATGAAAACTACCATGGGCCCAATCCTCGAGTTATTCACTTTCCATGGTGAAGTGCATAGAGATCAAAATGGAAATATGGAAGAGAGAGATTGAGATTGAGATTGAGATTAGAAGAGAAAAGGGATGAAAGAAGAAAGGGAAACACTTTAATATAAAAGATAATAATTAATTACATGAGAAAAGAAAAATAAAATAAAAATAAAATAAATAAATAAAAATTCTAAATGGCCCTTTTCCTCCTCTCATTGGTGCCCTCAGATGTTGTTGGGAAGGATTGGAATGATTTGACAGGTAGGGAGCTCCTCTCTTTTTATAAGAACATTTATGTCCTCCAAATTTTGTCACGTTTTTGACCCATTAAATGGATGCTTCACTCGTGGAACCCTTCATGAAAGTTTTGAATTAATGACTGGTCCGTCCACCCTCTATATTACAGCTCATTTGGCCTATGGTTGTAGTAGTTCTTTTTTTTTCATTGTTGGTTTTTGTTTCTGGATGAAGCATCCATGCAGATTCTTTTAAGAATATGTATTTCAATGGCCACTTTAAAGGATTCAAAACTCCATGTAATTTAGTTTTTGAATGCCTATTCTAGTCTTCTTCCATTCAAAAGTGTAATCACAGTATTTTAATAAGTTTAGAGCGACATGTGCCTCTATTATGTAGGTGGGGTCCATGCTGTCCGCCCGAAAAATCTTCAACTTCATTGATTTCTTACGAGATCTAGATGATTGATTCAGCCCCTGGTACAAATGACAGAAATGATGGAAATACAATAAGGATTCGAAAAAAATTTGAATCAGATAATATGGACTCCTATTTTTGATGAAATGTCTCAAATACCCTTGACATAAAAATCTGTCAAAAATCCAAAATTAATCACTTTTCACAATTTAGCTCATTTTTATTCTATAATCCAAATTTCCCATTATTTCAATAAAACCAATAAATACATGGGTTTTATTATTTAAAAATATCAAAAATTAATTATTATTATATTAAAAATATGAACATAAATTTGCTCTGTCAATAAGGAGTGTCGGGTAATTTGGTCATGATCTACAGAATTATAGGAGGCTGAAATCCCTACCACATGATGGCATGATCAATGATGGAAATCCTATGGAGAGGCATGGTGCTACTACTTATGAAGGGGAAAATCCTTGTGAAAGGTCCCCTATCCATGAAGAATACGTAATTTCAAAGGGAAAACCTGATCTGGAAGGATCCCCACAAATACATGTTGCAGAGGTAGAAGTTTCATCTCAGTCTAGTAGGGAGGCTGTTGCAATGTCAGATGCTCTATCTTTTGATAATACTAATAATATTGAAGGGAAGTAAGATAGCCAAGATGGAGAATAGGATGTTACAATATCATGTTCTTGCTTGTTTGATCTTGTATATAAGTTGGATGGGAAGAAATATAGACAGGATGTTGGTGTTATAGTGGAAAGAAAAAATCATATGCTGATATCGTAGTGGCTACTAACTCTAAGCGGATTAATGGAATAATAGACCATCAATTGATGATATGTATGATTTTGAGAATGATGTGCAGGAGTAGGTGGATAAGAACTTTCTTCATGTGTTCTCCTTGATCATAATTAAAGGAATGTGTACAATGGAGGTTGTGGATATTTCTATCTTGAAAGGTAGAATAAGATAGAATTATCTTATTTATGATGGATTTTATCAAATCGTCATTCACAGGAATGTTTATCATCTTTTAACTAATTCTGTTCAGGCGATTAATGAAGAGGGGATGATTCCCCTGGTATCCCTTGGGGAAAACCTAGGTGTTGTGATGGATAAACCTAAACGATCTTTCCATAAAAAACATGGAGATGCGGCATTCATCTAAAAGGTCATGGCCAAGTATGTTGACATGCTGATTGGGCTACTACAAGAGGCTGTGGAAAAACATCATGGTCTCCTACCAATGTTCTCTATCCTTATAAGAAAAAGATCAAGGACAAGGATTCCATTATATTCACCAAATGAACTCACAATTAGAGTGGGAAACTGTGGATGAGGTTGAGGATTCTGACCATGACAATGAGGATGATCATGTTATGGATTTTTAGTTTTCTATTATGGATGAGGGAATCCCCTATATCTGTTAATTTTCCAAAATATTTCTCATGTTTGATCCATTTAATTTATTTTAATAATAATGGGCATAACCCCTAACTTTTTTCTATAGTTGGAATGTAGGTTATTTGGAATAGGGAAAGGCCCTTTAATAAAAGAGACATTTAAAGAGATAAAGGGATATTGAAAATTAATTAAAACTAAATGATTAAAAATAAGCATAGAGTGATGTAATGGGTTATTAAATGAGACATAATATAGGCCTAGAAATGTAAAATTATTTTTAAATAATAAATAGGGAAACTTTTTTTAAATAATAAAAATATAAAATATGAACAGTTATAAAAATAATAATTGTGTTACACAAGGAAAGTTAGGGGGTTCATGAAGAATTCTAGTCAAAAGAATATGATACTAATATAAGGGTTTTATAATGAAAATATAATATATTATTCGTTTGATAATTTATATAAATGTATAATTTATTTTTATTATTTTGGGATGTTACAAACTTTTATGGAACCGTTATTCATATGTAATTAGTGTGGGGTTGGATCTATATTAGTTATCATATTTTTTGGGCATTAAAAATATATCTACACCATTTTATTTCTCATACCCCTATTGAATTTAAATTTCCTATGAACCATCACTGGGTATTGTGAGTGACCTCAAACAGTTCCATCGTCAAACAACCATTGTGATTCCAGATCTCAGACTCATATTCTTCGTGTCTCCATGGGAGCTCCTAGTGTTATAAATATTTTATCTCCTTTATAGTTCTTTTAATGTGTATAACAAGTGGTGTATCATAGTAAGCTTGTACAATTTATACCAAGTTGGGTATTCAGAAACATTTTTTATCTTTTTCAAAGATTGTAATAGAATAATTCATTTTGAAGGGGGTTAACAATCTATAATGAATGTTGTAAGTCTAATAGTTGGATTTGAAGGGCTATCATTGTAAAATGATGAATTTTTTGGTTATTATTATATGATTGTGAATGAATATGGTTAATTGTTCATCAATGTAATTTTAGTTATTTATTTTGATGTTTTAATAATTAATATAATTTTTTATTTTCTTTCTTGAGTGTTTTCTTGTGATGTTTCATTTAAATTTTATGTATGTTCCTTTTTTATGTGTTTTGTTTAAATTTATGTTTTTTTGTTTTCATGCTCTCCAATACGTGTTTTTTTGATATTATATATGTGAGTTTTAATTGCTCAAGATTACGACACATGCAACTATTTGTGGGTTTTAATGGATTAATGTATAACATGTACACATTTCCCTAGGTTGTACTGGATTAGGGTTATGTCATGATTTGGGTTGTGGTGACTCAAGGTTATGAAAGAAGTGGTTGAGGTGATGATATGGTGACATGTTGTAAGTTTGGATGGTTAACATATATTGAAGGTTGAGTGTGCCTAATGAGATTATGATGATAGACACAACCTTAGAGTTGGGATTTCCTAATTTTGTTAGGATGGTTGACATAGGTTTATGGTTTGTGTCCGATTTTTACTATCTGTTAAGATGATGGTAACCTCTGGGTTTATATTTAATTTTGACTCGATTACTTGCCTAACCCCAATTCAAAACTCTTTATTTTCCCTGATTAGTTTATTTGACACATGTCTATCATGAAACTTATATTTCACTTGGATATATATTTGGTTAGATACATGATATTACTAAGTACTCCGAAGTGGTAAATCCTCAACATTGTTATTGAGTTATTTTTCATGATAGTTTAATGAATATTGAAGATGTTTTTTCATGAAGATATATTATAGTTTAAGAGGTATTCATCCATTATTCTTGTTGTAATGTATTCATTATTTTGTAGAGATGGTTTGGGAATAAAAATTATATCTTTTAGTTCATCTATACATATGGAGTATATTAGCACTTCATTTTATTTAATTTTTCTTTAAAAATATTGAGATAAATGGATTTCATTTGTGTAATAAATTTCCTTGGTTCCTATAACTTATCATGGTCTATTTTAGTTGGGCTTTAGATCCCACACTCGTATTCACTATCGGCTGAGGAGGGGTACCAGTGGGGGTGGGTCATGAAAAGTACTCCCTTTATGGAGAAGTTGTGTATCCTATACCTATAATAGTTGATGTATTAGATAAGTTGGGATGTGGTTCTTCTATCCATGTGAGCCCATAATACCCACATGCATGGAAGTGTGGAATGTTATTTTTCGGAACATGGAATCATATTTTGAGCACAATGTTGGTACTCCATCAATCCTGACATGGTGTTGGTACATATAATATAGTGGAGTTAGAAATCTTCTATGAATGAGAGAATGAGTCCTCTATCTATTGAGGTTGATGATCAATGAAATTTAGGGTATAATTATTTTTCCCATATAGTGTGGTTCTACCCTTAGTTTAGGAAGAGGGTCCACCGCTAGTGAGGTTGGTAAACCCCCTCAATTGAGGTGTCTTTTAGTGAGGCGTGAGTCCCACGCCATAGTTCATACATTTGTATTAGTTTCATTGATGTGAATCAATTGACCATGATCTTCTAATTAAGACTGAAAATATAGGGTGATCCATTGAGAGGGGTTAATGTAGCCTCTTAAGCTCTTTCATATGGAGGATAATGAGTATGATGAACTAGATGTTCGTCATAGGAGCCTTGGCTAGTTGATTGGTTCCTCTATATGCGTGAGATGTTTCCTTGGTGTGGATATATTTTCATGAGTGTGGTGGATAGATAACAGATTAATATCATTGTGATGACAATCTCTTCATATTTGGTTGTTCCCATTGCACCCTAATATATTATTTTTGGCCATGTGTGTTGATTCTTCGAATGGTTAGAACTACTGCATGATATTTTCCCATTGATTAAATATCAACCATTCATCCAGAGATCCCATTAGAGTCTTTATAATAGTTCATTGTGAGAGAGGACTCCTTTGGAGGGTGTCTGTATTCCTCTATTTCATCCACTAGTGTGTGATGACTTTTATGAAGAGTTCCCCCTAGGATTTTTCTATAGAAGCTTTGGGCATAATATTGATAATTTTAGTGATAAATGATCACCTAAAACCCAAATGTTAGGTGATATACATCCTTGTATGATCATTTTTTGATCAAGAAAATCAACCTTGATATACTTTCATTAAGAAGTGTGAATCAGGTGATAAGTAAGGGTAATGCCTCAGGAAGCTGCAACTTGTTAACCCACTGGTTGGTGAGCTTGGATTCACGCATTGCAGTTATTTTGGTAGATCAATCATATAGTTTTGAAGAAGGGTATGGTCCCATCCCATGGGATATATTATGATTCAATCTCAGGGAGCTAAATGATAATCTTGTGGAAATGGTCTGATTTTGGAGTTTTCCATGAGATGATATAGAGGTTGAGTTTTTCTTTCGATCAATTCCTATTAGAGGACAAAGTTGAATGCATGGTTCTCTATGAATTTCATAGATATTGGCTTATATATGTGTTAATATGGATACAGACTAAGCATCATGAGTCTAATTGTTTTGACTATTCAACTAATTTCAAGTCACTTATCTCATTTGTTTGGCCACATGCATGGTGTGGAAAGAGTTTCAATTGGATATCCCTTATGGAATTACTTGATGTGAAATGATGCATGAAATTATATGGGATTGTGGTTATAGATGTTGAATTTTGATCATATATTGTCCTTGGATCTCAGATAGGTCAATTAGTTCATCTACAGTGGATGAGAACCTAACTAAGGCGAGTGGTGTAGGGATTATCACTTAAGGTTTATTGGAATGGGAAGGATGTGAGTATCGATGATATCCTTATGCCTTAAAATAGAATATATTGATGTATATGCTTGGTCAGTTGATGATATAAAGTTTTTTCAAGTCATAATAGGGTTGCATGATGCTCTTATTGAGGTTCCCAATGGTTGATATTGATGTGGTTTGATTTTATTGGAGGGAAAATCATTGGGGGAACCCTTTTTTTAGGTGGGGGAGCATGAAATCCTTATGAGAAATCACATTGTTGATTAACTATATTTGAGTGAAATTGATGGTTTTTGGTAGTGATTTTTTTGGGAGGTAATGGGTTTCACAATATTGAAGAATAAGGCTTTATGAGGAAAACCAAAATTCACAAAGATGATTCAAGAGAGTGTTGTGAGTTTCCCCTATAATGTGAAAGGTTGTTTGGAATTTGTGAGTTCGGTTTTTTTTATTTCTCAAAGAGTCATTTGGGATCCTTTTTTTTCGAGGAGTAATGGTCTTTAAGATAAATAGGTGTAGTGACCTCAATTTTTTTATGAATAAGACATCAATTGTTTTAGATATTCAAAACCTATAGATCTTATAAAGGGTATAATGATAAATTTACTATATCACATGACCTTAAAAAAAATTATCTGATGGTTCTATTGATTCTAAAATATATTTTCTACATTTGGGCTAAGCTGAAACACAATTATGGTTGTAGAAGGTCCTAGATAAAAATATATAAATTATATAATTATTATTTTTAGTGTGCACACATGTATTTTTTAGGAATTGTTATTTTACATCAAAATAATGAATCATATGGAATAATCATGATCATTATTGAGTTCATATTATAGGGTTTACCGTAAGAGTTCTATAATATGGGTTTATATTTTTTTTTGAGTTCATGTCGTCCTTAGTGGAATTAGATGGTATTATTGTTTTAAAATTTAACTTTATTATTATTATTTCTTCCCCTCCCTTTCTCTCCCCTCTTATATGAAGGGGAGTAGGAGACCACCCCTCGTTGATTCCATGTGAAAATGAGAGGTGGTGTGAGATCCCACATGGGGATACTAATTAGAGCTGAATCAGGATGCTTTGGTAAATGAGCATAGATCTTTAGTGCCTGAACATGAAACATAAATGACTATTTATGACATTGGATTCATTTTTGGTTTTGAGTCCATTTTGTTTAATTTTTGGGAAATCGGATTTTCCCAACAAAGATGGTATGAGTATTGTAATGTCGTACTATAGATTTATGGGTAGTGGAATTGAAGGAAGTTCAACCAGCAATTTGATGTTAGTGGTATTATGGAAGTCTAGTCACATTATCAATGAATGATTTAGAGAAAGGTTGGACATATTAAGTATAACAATACTAGGTGGTTGTAGCCCATTCAGCTAACACAATGCCAGTAGATGAAGAAGGGGAAATTTCTAGTGTTTCCTCCATCCAAATGATCCTGCATAAGGTATACCCTTAGGCCTAAAACCTTGAAGACGAATCTAGTCCAGTATGATGTAGGAAGTTGTGTAGTGGGATGGAAGGAACATCTCGAGTTGGGTATGTACAACCTGATATGAGAGGGAGCCGCAACACACCTAGTGGACTCCATGTGGTTTGTTCTTTTACCTCAGGGAGTTTTTAAAAATTTTACCCATCAGTTGTATGTTTGGAAAACAATTTAATCTATATAGAGTATTTCTTGTGTATATTATAATGTTTTAATCTGTTCATAAACAAGATGTTATTTACAAGGAAAGATAGGTATGCTTTAATTTTATATTAGTTTTTTCAATGTCATATTTTGATATAGTCTTCAGAGTTCACTAAATATAGTGAGGTGTCCTAGAGGGACTTATGTATGTGTGTAGATTTCAAGGAGACTTCTATCTTTTCAATTCATCCAATAGTGGGAGATAATTCTTGTGGTTTGAATATGATGATGTGGAGTTAGTTGTTTACACAAGTTGTGCTTGAGTCTCCATGGGCAGATTACCGTTAAGGGGAATGAATACCATCTCTCCCATGTAGAACCCAATGATATGTTTTAAAAGGAAGAGTGATATCATTATAAATAGTCATTATTACCCCCTTTCATTGGACTAGTGGCCTGATGACTGTAAGTTGAGAATGATATGAAGTTGGGGACTTTGGTACTCCCTCAAGATTATATTGTTTGTTGGGGTGTAAGTGATCTATTATGCTGATGGAGTTGTTACTCCCCTATATATTAAGGTCCTCTATGTTATCCTAATATGCATTATAGGTACTTATTTTAGGTTAATGATAACCCATGCATGGATGGAGATAACATCCTCTTTTTTTTATTTTGGATCATTGAGGGGTGTGGGTTTTTTGAATAAATTATCAGATTAGTGGTGTGATTATTTTCATATTTCACACTAAGTGATAGGATAATATGTTTTGGAACCATGTTGAGAAGGACCTCTCAGATCCGTTTTGTTATAATTCTGCAATGGAGTTGGGCGGAGTAAACGAGGCTTCACCTTATGGTTGGTTGATCTTTCCCCCAAGAGTATTCTTAACCTACAATACCTCATTTGAACATACAATAGTTTAGGGGGGGGGGGGTTTACCCTCTTATAAAATATAATGGGGGTGGGCCACTCAATATATTGGGATCGTATCCCCATTCATTATACCATTTCCATGTAATTTTTATACCTCGTCAATCAGAATAGTGGTTCTAAATTCTCACTACCAGTTTTTTAGATAGTCCTTTTATAGTTTGGGCCATTTTCTAGGAACTATGATGCACTAATGAATATTATTTTCCTCCCACATGATTAGGAGTTAGTGATTATAGAACTCATGGGATGGGTTATGACTGATGAGACTCGTTGGATGGGATCTTATGGATTATATTCCTCCACTATGGTATAGTGATTTGGGATGTGGTTTCCCCCGTACAGAACTTTTTGGATTGATATCCCTTAAGGTGGAAGAAAATGGAGGTGTATTCCATTGAGTCTAATGAGATCAGAGGTGTTCTCCCTATGAGCATGATGATTATTTTTAAAATAATCACTCCATGGAGTGTCTATACTATCATGACATTCTATGTTACCCTATTAGTTTGGGTTAAGGTTTTATTGGGAAGTGATTCCATAGTTTCTCCATTGTCGCATGTTCTCTCCTTTTCCTTTGAGAAGGAAAACTATACATTTTGACCCTTAGTGGTGTTCTAAACTGTATCCCAGGGACCTTATGAATTTAGGAACCCTACTGTGGTTTTTTATACGCACCCCTATATAGAACTTATGCCCACACTTGTTGTGTTTGTGATGGTGGTGCACAGATTGATAACAATACTTATTACACCCCAATATTTTATGGTATGTATCTTATTAAATAATTTCAATTTTATCGAAAGATTAAATTTCATAAATAATATTTAATATAGTAGAAATCATATAAAATAACATAGAGAACACATTTTTTTTATAATTTAAGAATTAATAAAATAAGATATTTATTATTGAAATTAAGAAACATATAACAATGAAATAGTAACTTGATATTTGGAATAGTAATGTGACCCGTAGGAATAGTAATTCAGCCAATAGAATAACAACCTCACCTATGAATGTATAAATAAAATTTATCCATCTTATAAATGGTAATATGATATAATTATATCATTGTATAAGCAAATAAATATTTTAGAAAATATTAATTATGTACTGATATTTCCATAAAACAGAAACATTTATTTAAAATTGTATAATTAATATAATGATTCAAAATAAAATTAAAATTCATAAAATATAATAATATTTTAATAATTTGATATCATTTGTCCTGAGTTAAATTTTCAAAGAGTAATAAAATCTGTTGTAATTTTAAAATTGGTATTTTTGAGTAAATGATGATTTTAATTAAAAATTTAATTTCTCATATTTAGAAAATTATTTTCATAAAATATATTTTATTTTTAATTATATAGGTCAAAAAATGGTTAGGGTGAATTTTGTGTATTTTTCTAATAAAATTGAATTTTTTGTGAATTGTTAAATATGTTAATATAAGATATATATACATTATAAGTTAAATACACCATTCCTTGATTCATGAATGATGTAAGCACCATTTTTTAGAAAAAACATGAAAATAATAATATATTTATTCACAATAATCGTCATGATTGATTATATTGAGCCAAAATAAGAAAATAATGAATAAAATATTTAAAAAACACCCCTCTCCCCACTATAAATACAACCCCCCATCACCTCTTATCCTAACACTACCAAAGCATTGAATATTGTCTAAATTCAACCCAATACACTTCTAAAAACACTCTTCCACTTTCAGGAGCCCTTGGAATAAAAAAAATACTCAAATCAATTTCATGAAAGAGGTTTTTATGAAGATAAATTGAAGAGGAAAATATTTTTTTCATTATCATTCAATTTCCCTTAATTTGTTTTGTTTTTATTTTATCCCTACCTTTTATATCCAAACATGCATTATAACTCCAATATATTATATATACTATAATGTTATGATGTTAATTTAATATTCATCATCAAACCCCTTATCCTCTCCCTTTTATTCTAAAAATGATAACATCATCCGTGAGGTGATGATTAACCGCCTTCATGGATGATGTGTTTTCTTATGTCAATTTAGCCTTCAATTCTGGTCATAAAAAAATATAGTTAAAGAAGATTATAACATATTTATTACAACTTATTTAATATTATAGAACCTGTATATAGAGATAATATAAATTCAAAAGTCAAAAGTAGTTCATGATGTTCGAAAAAATGTCAAAATAATATAAATGATTTCCCTAAAATTTTATCTAAGGATTTATCCTCATAAAATATAACTGAAAGAAATATATAACCCTTAAATATTCAATAATTTCACTGCTAAAATATAATTTTAATTTTGTACAACTATTCTCATTTTACATGATTTTCCATTAATTTATACAAGTAAACAAATCATGAAAACCAAGGAAACGAACACCCCCGAATGATAAAATTGTATCTTATAAATCATAAAACAGACCATAAATGAAGTTAAGAACATTAAATTAACTAAAATACATGTATAAAAAGAGATTATTTAATTAATTAATTGAATTGATCTTATTATCTAGGACATTATAAGATCAAATTTAGCACACATTCGGACATAAGGTAAGAGACATTGTGTCAATTTGCATTTCATTGAGACTTACATGGTATTGTGAAACAAATCATTATTTTGTGGTCTATACACTTCCCATTTTGTATCATTTCTCAATTGAAATTATATTCCTAATAAATATACAAATTCTTGTATCAAGGTTATGATTATTGTCTTAGCTGTATACCATTTTACATTCAATGTTTACATTGAATTTTGTTTTTACTGGGGAAATATTGATGAATTCGTATCCTCTACTCAATATGGATATTGAAAAGGAATATTGTTCATTAATTAATTCTTTAAATGTAAAATTAATTGGACATGCAGTGCTGGGAGGGGCCCATTATTTCCCCTCGATGCATCGACAAGTCTCATGATACAAAACAGATGGAAACAACCCCTTCGTGTTTGTTTCCAAATAGAATTAGACATGTATCTACCCACAAACATAAACCACCTTGAATCTATGATTCTTCATGTTCCAAATATATTTCATCCAAATAATAATCAATTTTTAATTTAATATTTAGTTATTACTTTCCATGTCGTTTTAACTATGACAAAAATGTGGATTTAATTTCATTCAGAGTGCATTAATGGAATGTGTTCTTCCGTTATTCACCATGACATATTGATTATGTCAAATTGTTTGTGAATCAATTTTTATTGATTCATTATTCCCCTATAAGTAACCCATTCTCAGTAATTGAGTTCGCTATTTTATTTTTTTCCGTCCCGATGTTGTGAAGATGAGATCATTGAATAAGTGACAAGAAGTAGTTTATTTTTTTATGTACTATTTTTATTTACAAGTTTAATATGTGAACCATTTATATATCTTGTTTAATCAAGTACATAGAACTGTTTGATCCTTGGTATGTGATCTATTGTATCTTTTGCATTGAAATAAACAGACCACTGACTCTAGGATACTAGGGTTGGGGTAGTACACTTTGTAAAAGAGGGGGTTTGATATAAACTGTGGGAAGTAGATTTAGAAAATAAAGTTTAGGGAACATAACTATAAGATATAATTTTAGGATAATAATATTATAACATTATAGATTTTTTAAGTTAGAGATTATGTGGGTATTCCTAGAAATAAATCCATGTCTGGATACTACAAGTGGATGTGATTTTGGGAGAGATGTACGTAGGGGTAAAAACTCAAACAATTTGTCCCATGCCTAACTTTGGCAAACCTAGTACATGATAATGGACCTCACTATGCACCTATTTTGACACTCCTTGGGTATATTCATTGTATATTTCACATTATCTTCAAAAACTACTATTAATGATGTAAAAGTAAACATGTTCTCAATAGAACCATGATTATGATTTCGAGATTAGCTATGTTATTTATGTTTTTCTAGTTTGAAAATATACATTATGACTCATATATTAATTTTATATATTCCATTGTTTAGAAATAATGCCTAAGGGGAAGAAACGAATCAATAACCACATATAATGCGGGGAATAACCCACTAAGAAAGTCAACAATGTTTGTGTTGGAGTTGAGAATATCCTTACCATATTTGGAAAACATACTCAAGTTATGAATAATTACCATACTACACCCATGTTGGATCATTTCATGCGGCATAAGGCCCTATATTTTAGTGGGACTACTAATCCAGTGGTAGTTGAGTAGGGGATCAAGTCATTGGAAAAGATATTTCTAGCATTGAGATGCAATGAAAATGAAAATGTAGTACTGAGAGTATATTTTCTCAAGGGTGATATTGATCAATGATGGTATTTGATCAAGAATACTAATGAGGATGATGAAATATAAAACATGGAATAGATAAAATTTGTGGAAATATTATTAAATAAATAATTCCCTGATGAAAAATAAATTGAAATGATTAGAAAATTAATTTACTTAATGAAAAGGGAAGAAGAGAGTGTTGTATATTATGAGGCTACCATCACAATAATTTCAAGGTGTGCTAAAGATTACATAAAAAATTCAGAAGAAAATTTTGATCACTTCATTGAAGGTCTTAAGCTAAGTCTTAGAAGGGAACTGGATTCCTGGACATTTTCATCAAATGATGAAATATTATTATGTGCCATGAAAATAGAGAAGGAATTTTCTATGTCCTATATGTTCAATGTAAATCAAGATAATAATATGTCTTCTAATAACCATGGAAAAGGTGAAGCATCAAATAAAAAATGGAATGAAGTAATTTTAATTCTGTGAAAATAGTGTAAAGAATCATGCAAAGAAAGGATTAAATGGCATGGGAGTTTTCTATATGTGTATAGAAAAGGGTCATCAAGCTAATGAATGGATGTGTAAGAAACAAATAAATGATTTTCAATTATTTATGTATAATAATATGGGGACTTATTCAAATAAATTTCTCAAGTGCAAGGAGAATCTGCCACATAAGTGATCAAGGGGAGATAACCAAGCTTATGTGATCACAACTATAGAGGTTGAAGTTACTGATGATGTGCTATAAGGTTATTATCAGCATTTCATTTAGAATTTCACCATATTGGATAACCTGCTAATCAAGATCACACGTTAAGGGGTTTAGTTCATATGAAAAAAACATACATAGTATTTTGAAGAATTGAAGATAATATTGTTTAATTCTCCAATTCTGACTCTTCTATTTGGAAATTATGGGTTTTTATATAATGTGACGCATCAAAGAATAGAATAGGTTGTGTATTTATGAAAAACAATAAATTTATTACCATGAATCAAGGTAGTTGTTGGAACATGAAAAAAATTGTCCAACTCATGATCTTGAGTTAGAAGTCATAATATTTTCTCTAAAAATATGGGGAAACTATCTCTATGGTGAATGATGTGAGATATATACGGATAAAAAGAGTTTTAAATGAATTTTTACTTACAAATAACTCCACAAGAGGCTATTGAGATGGCTCTAGTTACTCAAATATTATTATTATTCAATACAATACCACCCATGAACGGAAAATAAGGTAGAAGATGCATCAAGAAGGAAAGATCATGGACTTATAACCCAAATGAGTATTGAGAATGATCGTATGTTCAGGGAACTTGAAAATATGGATATGGTAATTGTTAAAGAAGGGAAAACATAATTCATTTTTAAAATGATTATTAATCTATATTTACTGGAAAAGATAAAAATCTATCAATCCGATGATGATAATATTCAAAATAAAATTATTATCATTATGGAGGGATGATTGGAAGACATCATGTATGATTATAGAGTTATGAAATATGTAAGTAGTTTACATGTTCTAACAATACCTGAGTTAAAAAGGAACTATTAGATGATGCTCATATCTCAAATTTCTCAATACATCATGGTAGTACGATGATATATTGATATATTACAGAACAATTTTTTGTGGGATAAGATAAAGCTAAAATTTGATAACTATGTGTCCATGTTTCTAGTTTTTCAACAAGTTAAGGCTAAGAGACAACATCCTTGAGGAGTCTTGTAACCGTTATCTTTTCCCGTGTCTAAGTGGGATGAATTTTTGATGGAATTTATCACAAGACAACCAAGCACACCAAGAAGGAATTATGAAATATGGCTAATTTTTTATCATCATAAAAAGCTATAACATTTCCTTGTAATCAGAGAAGATTTACCAATTCAGCTCCTATAAAGACTCTATATTAATGAAGTTGTAAAATATCATGGTGCAACTCTATCAATTTTGTCTGATTTAGAACCATGATTTACATCAAAATTTTGGAAGAGTATTTAGAAGCATTTGGATACTAAGCATCATATGAGTACTACTTATCACCCTTAAACTGATAAACAGTCCGAAATGACTATTCAAATAGTGGTAGACATATTGAGATTGTGCTCACATGGCTATCAAGGTGTGTGGGATTAGTACATACCTTTAGTGGAATTTAACTACAATAATATTTTCCATTCTATTATTCAACTGGCTACATATGAATCATTATATGTAAAGAGACGTCAAAATCCAACTTGTTGGGATGAAGATGGTGAGAAGAAACTATTAGGTCTAGATCTTATTGATTAGAAAATGATAAAGGTAAATACTATTTAGGATCATATTAAAGTATCTCAAATTATAAAAAATAGTAATTCAGAAAAATAGAGAATGGATTTGGAATTTCAAGTGGGAGATCATGTATTTATGGATGTATCTCTGTGGAAGGGTGTCTTATGGTTTGTTAAAAAAGGGAAACAGAGCCCCATGTATATCATAGCATTTGGAATTATAGAAAGAGTAGGAGTTATATATTTAAATTTAGAAATCCCACAAAGTCTCTCCAATGTTAATGATGTGTTCCATGTGTCATTGTTAAAGAAATACATTCCAAACACAATGCATGTACAAACCTATGAAGAAATAGAACTGGAATTTGATTTGTCTTACTATGAAGAGCCTATAGAAATTCTTGACACAATGGAGAAGTATTTGGAAATAGGATAACTTGAATGGTAAAGGTTAATTAGAGAAACCATAAATTTGAATTATAAAAGTGGGAACCTAAGGATGTTATGAAGAAGAACCACCCACACCCATCCAGAAGTCAGTATTCTTAAAACAATTGAGGACAAAATTTTCTAATTAGGTAAGAATATAACACACTAATATTTTATTGTATATATATATATATTTAAATAATTTAAATTGATTTGACAGATTATATTGCACAAAAAATTATTTCCTATAGTATAAATCATATAAAATCTACTAGAGAACACAAAACAAACTTTATAAATGAAGAATGAATGAAATAAGACTATTTTTCTACAAATTAAGAAACATAAACCAATGAAATTGTTACTTATCCTTTGGAATAATAATGCGACCCTTAGGAATAGTAATTCGGCCAATAGAATAGTAACCTCACCTATGGAAGTAAAAATAAAACATAGGCATCTTATAATTGGAAATATGATATAATTATATTATTTTATAACTAAATAAATGTTTTAGAAATTCTTTATTAATTATTGATATTTTCAAAAAACAGGCATGTTTTTTAAAATTCAAAATTAATATAATGGTTTAGAAAAAAATTTATATTAATAAAATAGAATAATAAATTAATAATTTTATGTCTTATTATTAGAAGGTAATTTTATTATACCATAGTTAAAATTTTAAAGTGTTATAAAATCATTTATAATATTAAAATTGGTATTTTTGAGTAAATGATGATTTTAGTTAAAAATTAAATTTCTCATATTTAGAAAATTATTTTCATAAAATGGAGTTAATTTTTGAATTATAACTTTCCAAAAATTATTAGGTAGATTTTTGGGTTTTTTGTAAAATACATGATTTTTTTGGGAATTTAAAATATAATAATTTATGCTATATTTGTATTATAAATTAAATAAACTATTCCTTGATTCATGGATGATATAAGAACCATTCTTTTGAAATCACATGAAAAAAATTACTTTATTTTTTCATGAGAATAATCACTATTTCTTTTCATGAGCCAAAATAATAAAATAATGAATGAAATATTCAAGAACATCCATATCCTCCACTATAAATACCATCCCTCACCACCTCTTATACTTATACAACCAAAGCCTTGAATTGTTTCCAAATTCTACCCAATATTATTTTTAAACCTCTCACCCACATCTATGAGCCCTTTTTTTCAACAAAAGACAAAAATCCATTTCATTATGGAGGTTCTCAAGGAGATGAATTCAGGATGTAAATCCTTTTTCGTTCTGTTTCGATTTTTTTTATTTTAATTTATTATTATTTCATCATTACCTATTATATACTAACTTGAATGATAACTCATGTACCATATATATACTTTAATTTTATTATGATAATAGAATATTCATCATCATTCCCCTACTCCTCTACCATTTATTCTAAAAATGAAAACATCGTTCATGAGGTGATGATTTACCACCTTCATGGAAAACATGTTTTAGTCTCTTAATTAATCCTTAAAATAAGGTCATAAAAACTTTTTTATTGTTAAACCAAACTCTAATATATGTATTTCAACATATTTTATAATATTTAACTAGTATATGTGCATAATATGAATTCATAAGATAAAATTAGTCAGTGATGATCGAAAAAAAGCCAAAATAATCTAATTGGTTATCAATAATGTTTTATCTAATGATTCATCCTCATACCATATATCCAAAAGAAATATATAAACATTAAATAATATATAATTTCATTTATATAATTTAATTTCAATTCTGAACAACTATTCTCATTTTAGATGATTTTCCATACATATATACATGTAAACCAATCATGAAAACCAAGCAAACGAATGCCCCTAAAAATAAAATTGTATATTATAACTGATGAAAAAGTCTATAAATAAACATAATAAAATTATAATAAATAAAATACATGTGTAAATGATTTTGAAATAATTAACTAATGTATTTAACACGATTATCCAGGACATTAAGATCAAGTGTAGAACACATTTAGACATAAGGTAAGGGACTTTGTATCAATTTCCATTTCATGGAGACATACTTGGTATTATGCACCTAATCATTCATACGTGGTGTATTTACTAAGACTTTTAGATCATTTTTCAATTGAAGTTATATTTCTAATAAATATCCTTATTCCTATATAATGGATATGATTATTTTATTTTCTGTATACCATTTTACTTGTGGGGTTTATTTTGAATGTTTTCTTAACTAGGGACATATTAATGAATCTATATCTTATAAAAAATATGGATATTGAAAAGGCATATTATTAATGAATAAAACCAATGAATGAATTTGGACATATAGTGATAGGAGGGGCTCTTTATAGTCCCTTGATGCATCAATATGTCTTATGAGACAAAATATTTGGAAGAAAACCCTTCACATTTGTTTCCAAACAAATTCAGATGGGCAACTACCCACAAACTTAAAACACCTTGATGATATGATGGTTCATGTTTTATATAAATGACACCTAAAAAATAGGAATTTTCATTATTCTGTATTCATTTATTACTTTCCATGTGGGTTTTTATGAAAAAATCTATGGATGCATTTTCATTCTCATTGTATTTATGGAATGTGTTCTTCAATTATTCACCATGCCATAATGATTATGACTAACTATTTGTGATTCACTTGTTGTTGATTTATTCTTATGTTGTATGTAACCCTAACTGAGAATTTAAGCTCGCCCCCCCTTTATCCATTTTCCATCCCTAGGTTGTGAAGATTATATCTTAAAATAAGTGATAGGAAGTAGTTTGTTTTTTATTACGTACTATGATTAATTAAAAATATAATAATGGAACCATGTTTGTATATATTTTCTTCAAGACTGCTGAACTGATAATTTTGTGGGTTTTGATCTCTTTAATTTTTTACATTATAATAAAACGACCATAAACTCTGGGATTTTGGGGTCCAGGTTTTTATATTAGTGGGAAATGATCTAGGAGATCTAGTAATGTTTTGTCTGATGAGATTTGTAGAAAGAAGTTCTTGGTATGGAGTCATTGTGATGCGATTATTCCCACTTTTCTCACCTCTGGAGTCCAACTATATTTTGGGGTGTTGTTCATTGTTTTACATTTCACCATTTTATTCTGACACTTGTATTATATGCCTTTGGGATGTTTATCTTGTATAGAATGAATGTTTATATTTCAAGTAATTATCTATTGTGTTTTGTGGATATTTGTTTTGATGGTGTTTTATATATGTTGTAGGTTATGTTGTTTACAGCCTCCCATTGTGATTTATGGCTTCTTGGTGCTAGTAACTATCCCCGATCCTATTAGAGGAAGGTTTAGGGTGTCACACAAGGCTCACTATTGACCTATGAGGGGACCCCATTGTTTGGGTCATTCCAAATATATATATAAACAAATTATTAATAAATATATTAAATGAAATTGTAATAATCGTTTAAAATTACTGTCCTGAGTTGCTAGTTTTTATTGAAAATTTTAGCTTGCATACATTTATAATTTTAATAACCACATTAATTATCATTACTTTATTTTACACATTGTTTAAACATTGAGAAAATATGTAATATATTTTAAAAATGAAATATTATTATATATACCCCAGTACTTATTATGATATAGAAATATATTTACAAATTATGTGCAGTAGTCATCCATGTACTGTGATTTTGATGATAAACAAACACCACCATATCATAACAAACTTATCTTTAATACATAATAAAAAACACATAATTTTACATTTTATTTTTAAATTTTTTGAATGTAGTATATTAAAAATTCATTAGGGACATCATGTGTGGTCAATTTCATAGAAATAATTTTTTTAGTCCAAAAAAACAAGTTTTTAGGGAATCCAAATTAATCAAAATGAACATACAGTGCATCCTAAAAAGGAATAAGTAATAAAAAAATAAAATGTATTGTCACAACCTATCCCATGGGGCCTGTGCCGTTACTACCCCAATCCCACCATCAATCGGCCAGGGGCTAGTGACTAGCACTAGAAATGAGAAACCCAAAAATGGAAAGGCATTGCCTTTAGACCTATACACACATAGACAGTGCCCACTGCATAAAAGTAAAACACGATGGAAAATAAGTACTACAACCACCACTAAGAACCACCAATAAGAGTAAAATTAAGTACTAAAAGTAAAAAATGGGCCTTTATAAAATCCCAACCGAAAGATAAGTACAAAAAAAGGAAAAATAATCTTTAGAGATCATCTTCCAAGGATCTTACCTGAAGGGTAGGAACATCTTGTCACTATGGCTCACCATGTTAATCAGTCACCTCCATGTACTGTCTATCCCTGGCTCACCAAAGTCTCAGTCATGCTACCCATCATCTGCACATGACACTACACGGTGTGGGCGTATCTCGTGCAGGGGTGAGTATAAAAATACTCAGTTGGGATGTCGAGACCCTCTAAGGTCTCTCATAATTCTTCAAAGAAAAGCCAAAAAGTGTAATTCCAAACATAGGACACAAAGTAAAAGTCTTCTCACACCCGGTACACAACATTAAGAATAGGAATAAAGATGATTTTTCATAAATCTAAATAATATTATTCGACCGAGAGGCTTTGTTGTTGGACCGCACAGGGTCACTTGGTATTGAACCACAGAGGAATTATAGGTGCTCACCCACAGAGGATTGCTAAGTGGTGACCCACAGGGGATCTCTAGGTGATGACCCATAGATGATCACTTGGTGTTGACTCACTCAGAGGATTGCTAGGTGACGAACAAGTTAGAGGATCACTACATGCTGACCCATAGAGGAACACTATGTTCTGACTTATATTGGATCACTAATTTCTGACCCATAAAGGATCGCTAATTTCTGGACCAGAAAGGATCGATAAGTGCTGACCCACAGAGGATCGCTATTCCTTCATCACGTCACAACCAACCACATGATTCCCTTATTTAGTAAGCTTGTTTTCTAGAGGTTTCGCTCCTCAAGCCACCATTCATATGTCAACCACAATGAAGTCCCCCTTAGAAGTAACTCAAAAGACCATCTTGTTGTAAGATTTCCCACGTGATAGACAGTGCATCAATCGGACACTCGGTCTGTAAGATATAAGCAAAAAGGTAAATAAGGACAATTTGGATTCGAGTCTGATCTAACCCGACCATACTCCAACTTCTGCCAAAACTCATGTTGAGTATCTCAAAAGTACCACCTCATCCCATGGGTCCTCACACCATTGATGGAGCAACAATCGTATGATCGTTATGCGAGTTACACCAGTTTTAGTGAAACATGGCCGGTTGGGTCTGGGTCCGGTAGGTGTCTGGCCCTTCCCGCCAATTGGGCCCGTAGGTCAGGCTTGGATGGCCCAGGTCCAACCTAGCTGGAGTGGGTCCGGCCTGACTAGTGGGGTTTGACCCGGTTGGTGGTTCTGGCCCGCCTGGAGAACCTGGCTCGTGCAGTGGGGGCCGGTTGAGCTGGACTAGACATGGGGCGACCAGTTCACCCAGCTGGTGGGGCCAGTGGGGCGCTCCCAGTCTCCTGAAATGGCCGATAGAAGTCGATCGTTGTTCACCAGCCGAGCGGCCCGAGCGGGCTCCTCCCTCTTTACACGGCGCATCAAAGCAGCATTCTCCACCCATCGTGGCCAGCATGGGTCCGCCGCTTCCGCCAGTTGTCGATGCCACCACACCGACATCCCCTTCTACAAGCCACCAGAGATGCCCCGGTGGTCCGTTTTCCTTCCCATCTATGCCTACATGCCTCTCAGGTCACCGCCTCCACTTCAAAGACTACATAATTTCATTACCCCCACATTTCTCAGTTTCCCAAGAAGAACGCACAATATCCAAGTGTGGCGGAGGGTCTGGGCCTTGTTCGGATTGGCCCATGCCCTCCACATTAGCTTTTTATCATGGCTTGATAATGATCATCATATACAATAAGGAAAGCCCAAAATTAGGACCCTACAACAACGTCCCGCAAGAACGCATGTGTCAGGGATCAAATTGTTAGTTGGCTGATCCGTGTTCATTGTATTTTTCAAGAATGTGAAAAGGGGAATCATTAAAGACATAAATACCCTAGCTGGATTCAGTGGGATCCACTGTGGACGAAGGAATGGGTTCTGTGTTCGTTTTCATTCGAAGTTATTTTCTGCATGTCGATCTCCAGATAGATTCCACCAATGATCGTCGTTCGTTCACCATTCCTCATTTGAGAGGACTGCCATCGGCATAACGTCGGAGGTTTCTCCCGCAGTTGTGAATTATTTTACCAACGAAAAGAATAATAAAAAGAATTTTCCTTGACATTGGGTTCATTAATGTGGTTCTTTAATGAACCAGAATTAATGAACCATTAAATACACGAGAGTTTCTGTTTCACAACGAAAGTAACAGGTCATTTAATAACTATCATTTATGGATTGTCGTTACACTGAGGTTTTGGAAACTATTTCTCAATGACTGTTAAAGAATAAAATATCTCAAAGAGTTGTGTTATTTTTTTTCTGAAGAGTCCAAAAATTATATTTTTCGTCCGACCCTTTCCGGTCGATGTTAAGCTTTACATAAGAGAATCCTGGTGCTGCGAATTTGACGGTGCCCTAATATATCCAATCTGAGCACCGAATCAAAAGATAGAAAAATCTCACTCCCATGTTTACTAAACATACCATAAAAAAGTCGAAAAATCCATTTTGGGCTCTCCGGGCCTCAGAATCACATGCCTTGCAATTTCAAAGTCTTGTAATAATTTTATATAATTAAAAAAATTATACATAATTTTTGGGTCATTACATTCTCCCCACTATTGGGCTTTACATCCCCGAAAGACACAAAAAAATCTATGAAAACAAATGGGGGGTACTGAGCACGAATAGGAGCCTCCCTCTCCCATGTGCTCCCTTGGAGGTTCATGTGCTTCCACCAAACTCACACTAGAGGAATCGACCGTCCACAAAGGAACCACTCTTATCGATCCCCTATCTCTGCTGGGAACTCCGCAAAAGTCACCCCATCATCAATGTCCACCTGACCACAGTCGATGATGTGCGATTGGTCTTGCATGTATCCCACTATGGGAAAATGACGTTTTGCGACTGGATTTATTCCTGAAATAAAAAGTATGTCAAAATGGTTATTTGTGACGGGGGTAACAACCCGTCGCAAATAACAGATTATTTGCGATGGGATTTCGTGTCCTATCGCAAATGGTTTGGCACGGGTAGCACGTCAAACTGTGCGAAGGTTATTTGCGACGGGAGGATCACCCCGTCGTAAATAGTTAAGTATTTGTGACGGGCCCCGTCGCAAATACCCGGCGGCGGTTAATAGCTTTTTGCGACCGGATGTCCTCCTGTCGCAAAAGGTGTGTCGTTAGGAACTATTTGCGACGGGTCCCGTCGCAAAAGATACTATTTGTCATGGGTATCCCTTCGCAAATAGTCCCGTCACAAATAATCTAACCAATATATACCTCCATCTGTTTTTCTTCTTAATCCACTTAATTCCTAGATCTTGTTTCTCTCTAAACTCTGATTTTAGAGAGAAAATTTTTCTAAGTTAATTTTTTTGGACACCAAGAAGTTGTGCAGCCATCTACATCAATAGCAAATCATGTTTAAATGTATTTATTTTTTATTTAATTTATTATTTATTATAAATTTTTATGTTATTTTTTTATTATTGTTGATTAGTTGTAATTAAATTGAATTTAAATTGTTTTGTCATGACTATTTATTTGTACTCATAAATTGAAATTTTTAGTAATATTTTTTAATAATTAGTAGTAATTAGTAATTATTAACGACAATTAGTAATGTATATAATTAATTTGTAGTAATTAATAATAATTGGTAATAATTAATAATAAATACTAATAATTATTAAAAAATATTAATAATTATTAAAAAATAGTAATAAATAGTAATAATTTTTAACAAATAGTAATAAATAGTAATAATGAGCAATGAATGGCAATAATGAGAAATAAATAGTAATAAATTCTAATAATTAGTAATAAATTTTAATAATTAGTAATAAATTGTAATAATTAGTAATAAATTGTAATAATTAGTAATAAATTGTAATAATTAGTAGTAAATTGAAATAATTAGTAATAAATTGTAATAATTAGTAATAAATTGTAATAATTAGTAATAAATTGTAATAATTA
This sequence comes from Viscum album, assembly GCA_963277665.1. NCBI lineage: Eukaryota > Viridiplantae > Streptophyta > Magnoliopsida > Santalales > Viscaceae > Viscum > Viscum album. The sequence goes on along the minus strand of OY728159.1, from coordinate 591,197,132 downwards.
GTAAGAAATTGTAATAATTAGTAAGAAATTGTAATAATTAGTCATAAACTGTAACAATTAGTAATAATTAGTAATAAATTGTAATAATTAGTAATAAAATTTAATAATTAGTAACAAATTGTAATATTTAGCAATAAATTGTAATAATTAGTAATAAATTGTAATAATTAGTAATAAATTGAAATAATTAGTAATGATTATTAATAATTAGTAATAAATTGTAATAATTAGTAATAAATACTAATAATTAGTAATAAATTGTAATAATTAGAAATAAATGATAATAATTAGTAATAAATTGTAATAATTAGTAATAAATTGTAATAATTAGTAATAAATTGTAATAATTAGTAATAAATTGTAATTATTAGTAATAAATTGTTATTATTAGTAATAAATTGTAATAATTATAAAAAAATTGTAATAATTATTTATAAATAGTAATAAATAGAAATAATTTGTAATAGTTAGTAATAAATTATAATAATTAGGAATAAATTGTAATAAATTGTAATAATCACAATAAACTGTTATAATTAGTAATAAATTGTAATAATTAGTAATAAATTGTAATAATTAGTAATAAATTTCAATAATTTGTAATAATTTGTAATAATTTGTAATAAATTGTAATAACTAATAATAGATTGTAATAATTAATAATAAATTGTAATAATTAGTAATAAATTGTTATAATTAGTAATATATTGTAATAATTATTAATAATTAGTAATAAATTGTAATAGATTGAAATAATTAGTAATAATTTGTAAAAATTAGTAATAAATTCTAATAATTAGTAATAAATACTAATAATTAGTAATAAATTGTAATAATTAGTAATAAAATATAATAAATTGTAATAATTAGTAATAAATTTTAATAAATTATAATTATTAGTAATAAATTGTAACAATTAGTAATAAATTGTAATAATTAGTAATAAACAGTAATAAATTTTAATAATTAGTAATAAATTGTAATAATTAGTAATAAATTGTAATAATTAGTAATAAATTGTAATAATTAGTAATAAATTGTAATAATTAGGAATAAATTCTAATAATTATTAATAAATTGTAATAATTAGTAATAAATACTTATAATTACTAATAAATTGTAATAACTAGTAATAAATTGTAATAATTAGTAATAAATTGTAATAAATTGAAATAAATTGAAATAAATTGTAGTTATTAGTAATAAATTGTAATAATTAGTAATAAATTGTAATAATTAGTAATACATACTAAAAAATTCGCAATAAATTGTAATAATTAGTAATAAATTGTAATAATTAGAAATAAATAGTAATAAATAGTAAAAAATAGTAATAAATTGTAATAATTAGTAATAAATGGTAATAATTAGTAATAAATTGTAATAATTAGTAATAAATTGTAATAATTAGTAATAAAATGTAATAATTTGTAATAATTCGTAATAAATTATAATAACAAGTAATAAATTGTATCAATTAGTAATAAATTGTAATAATTACTAATAAATTGTAATAATTAGTAATAAATACTAATAATTAGTAATAAATTGTAATAATTAGTATTAAATTGTAATAAATAGTAATAAATTGTAATAATTAGAAATAAATCTTAATAATTAGTAATATATTGTAATAATTAGTAATAATTAGTAATAATTAGTAATAATTAAAAATAATTAGAAATAATTAAGAATAATTAGGAATAATTAGGAATTATTAGGAATAATTAGGAATAAATACTAATAATTAAGAATAAATACTAATAATTAGCAATAATTAGGAATAAATAGCAATAAATAGTAATAAATAGGAATAAATCTTAATAATTATAGATAAATACTAATAATTTGGGATAAATAGTTATAATAATGGATAAATATTAATAATTAGGCATAAATACTAATAATTAGTAATAATTAGCAATAAAAAGAAATAAAAAGAAATAAATAAAAATAAATAGCAATAAATAGCAATAAATAGAAATAATTAGCGATAAATAGAAATAAATAGCAAAAAATAGAAAAAAATAGCAATAATTAGTAATAAAGAGAAATTATTACCAATAATTAGCAATAATTAGCAATAATTAGCCATAATTAGAAATAATTAGGAATATTTAGTAATAATTAAAAATATTTAGGAATAATTAAGAATATTTTGTAATAATTGATAATAATTAGTAATAATTAGTAATAAATAGGAATAATTGATAATAATTAGTAATAATTACTAATAATTAGTAATAATTAGTAATAATTAGTAATAATTAATAATAATTAATAATAGTTAGTAACAAATAGTAATAGATTGTTATAAATAGGAATAATTTGTAATAAATATGAATAATTAGTAATAAATAGGAATAATTAGTTAGGAATAGATAGGGAGAAATTTTAATAAATTTTAATAAATTTTAAGAACATGGCACAATTTCCAGTGGATTGACGACACTCCTTTTTCTCGATGAATTTTCTCTATTCAACTCTCTCCGACTCAAATCATTATAAAAAATGTGATGCTACATAGGAATATTCAATATCATATGCACAAGATTGGATATACATTTGTAGGATCACATTATTTATAATGTTTTCAGGTGGGGATAGTTGGAAGAAGACGATTCATCAAAGAAAAGGGGGTTCTTTTGTTCGACAGCTCATTTACTTGCTTCTTTATCACAATGAAATCACAATGAAGAATCTGGTCGGAGATACGCATATTCATTCTCAGGCATATGAGAATGAATATGCATAACTCTGACCAGATTCTTCATTGTGATTTCAGTGTGAGAAAGATGCAAGTAAATGAGTTGTCGGACAAAAGAGTAGTCGTCAATCCACTGGAAATTATGTCGCCCTTAATTAATGGTAATTATTAAGTAGTAGTAGTAATTAGTTATATTTTTTTCAGATAATGTTTTTTTAATTTCAAATTATTCAAAAACAGTGATGATTGTATATTTTGTAGAAAAATATGGAATAAGGATGTCGACATCAATCATTATTAGATGATCGTTCTTGGATAAATTAGCACAGAAATCCAAAGGGTTTTAGTTTAAAACCTGTATATATTGAGGGTGTTGAAGCTTTCATAGAATTTGCATCATAAAAACTATAATATGTTTCAGAAGGAACAATTAAGTGTCCTTCTAAAAAAATGTTCTCTGAGAACGTTTGACACAGTTGACAGGGTTGGGGACATCTCTAGTGGTTTGGTTTTCAAGAAGATTATGTTTTTTGGTATCAACATGGTGAACACAGTTCCAGAGAAGATACTAATAACTTGATTCTAGATCCATCACTGTTCTAGAATTTAGTACATGATGTTTCAGGTCTATCTGTTCAACAAACTAAAACTCACAATGAAATCAATTTAACTCCTGAGTCGGCACCATCTGAATTTTATGACTTGTTGAGGTCTACGGAAGATTCATTATATCATGGTTGCAAGATAAGAAAATTAGAAGTGGTTTCAAAATTTATTTCTATTAAATCCGATAATGCAATGTCAAACTACTATTTTGATCAAATATTTTCTTTGGTTAAAACACTGTTACATGAAGGAAACGTGTTGCGTCGAAATTACTATGAGTGGAAGAGGCTGGTTCATAATCTAGGCCTTCGTTATCAGAAGATTCATGCATGTGAAAATGATTTCATCTTATATTCTGGTGAAAATGAATCATTGGATAGTTGTCCCGCATGTGGACAATCGAGGTATAAAGGAGCTCAAACAGGGAAGTATGGATCAATTCCTGTAAAACATTTGAGATATTTCCCCATTACACCCAGAATTCAATGTTTATATATGTTTCATAACACAACATCAATGATGTTATGACATAAAACCAATATTTCAACCAGTAAATCTTGAATCATCCATCTGATGGTGATTCATGGAAACGTTTTGATCGATTACATCCGTCTTTTGCTTTAGAAGCCCGAAACATGCGATTTGGTCTTTATAATGATGGTTTCAGTCTGTTTGTTTCTTATGGTAGTCAGTATTCATGTTGGCATGTCTTTATAACTTCATACAATCTACCTTCATGGATATTGATGAAGGGGACCTATATCTTTTTGACCTTATTAATCCCAGGACATCCGAAAAATAATATTGATGTTTATTTGAAACTATTGATTGATGAGTTAAATGAATTGTGGAGTAATGGTGTTAGTACATATGATGTTGCTACGAAAGAAAATTTCACATTAAAAGCTGCATTGATGTGGATGATTAGTGACTTTCCGATATATGGCATGTTATCTTGCTAGAGTACACATGGTCCGAAATAATGTCTTTAATGTATGAAAGAAAACAAAGATTTTATGCTCGTCAATGGAAAAAAACCTGCTATTTTGACTATCATCACAGATTTCCTCCAACCGATCATCCTTTTAGAAGGATCAAATCTCATTTCAGAAAAGGCACAATTGAAAGGGATGAACCTCCAAAAATGATCTCAGGTACAAAGTTAAAATCTGTTGTATTTTCATTACCTCCCATCACATTTGGACCAACAGTAAACCAACAGAAAATTCAGGGCTTCGGAAAAGAACATAATTGGATAAAACCAAGCATTGTTTTGGGATCTCCCATATTGGTATGATTTGTTGGTATGCCGCATGTTATATGTCATGCATATTGAGAAGATATGTTCTGATAATTTATTTCATACAGTTTTGGATACAGTAGGTAAGACCAATGATACTATAAAAGCATGACTAGATCTTGCCCTAATTTACAGGCGACTGGAACTTCAACTATTTGAAAATGTCATATCACAGAGGTTAATGAAGACAAAATCATATCGTATAATGTACAAAGAGAGTAGATTATTATTTAATCAGTGGATTGCTGATTTGAGACTTCCAGAATTCCATGTTTCCAATTTCGGCAGATGTGTTAAGAATGGTCATATTACCAGATTAAAAAGTCATGATTGTCATGTAATAATGGAAAGACTTATTCCGAATGGATATAGAGTTTTATTGAATTCTATGTTTTGGGATTCGATAATAGACATATCATATTTATTGCGAGACATTTTTTCAGCGACAATAGACTACAATGTGCTAAGAAAACTGGAATAAGATGTAGCTATAATTATATGTAATCTGGAAAAAATAGTTTTTCTAGATTTCTTCGACTAAATGGAACATCTGATATTAATTTTTCCACATGAAGCTAAATGTGGAGGTCCAGTATTGTTTCAATGGATATACCCATTCAAGAGATGCATGCAGAAATTAAAGAAAAAAGTGCGTAAGAAAGAATCAGTTGAAAGCCCAATTTCTAAAGCTTATTTTCAAGAGGAAATTTCTTTTTTCTGCTCCCACTATTTTGAATCTGAATATCCATCAAAACAAAACTACATGGGTTGGAACAAGGAAAATGTTTATGATGAAATGGACAATCAATTATCAGTTTTTAATCAGCCGAATCTTAGCTTTGGTGGTGTTTAAGAACGATGGATTTCAGACGATGAACATCACATAACTCAAACATATGTTCTGCTCAACTGTGAAGAAATGACAGCATTTGAACTATGAGTGCTTCTATCACTTATTTTATAATTTCTGTTATAGTATGTAAAAATAATTTATTTGTAGGTTATATGGTAATCATATCAAGAAACTACTTCCACAAATTACATCAACTGATCTTGAATAATGTAGAAATTTTGTTATCAATGGTTTCAAAAATTGGTAATATAAATTACTGATGGCTTAATATCAATACTATTTACTATTTTTTATATTGATAATTTTTTTAAATTTTTTTGGGTGTCTCAACATACTGATAAAATTGATAAGCTACTGTGTATATTGAGTAACCCACCATCAAAAATGGATAAATCTTATAATCCATATGTGGTTAATGGTTTTCGATTTCATACACGTACAGATGGGGAATAAAAAAACAATGAACAATGGATTTTTTTTGAGAGGATCACATCATAGAGAAACTGAAGTTGAATTTTATGGCATTCTGGATGAAATTATTGAGCATTGTTATCTAGGACATAATTACATAACGATGTTTAAATTTCGGTGGTTGGATACTGAGAGAGTCTTGCGTGTTAATATGACTCATGGGATCGTTGATATTAAAAATAAAAGTCTTCTTGCAATAAATGAACCATTTTTAATGGCCCCACATGCACATCAAATTTATTATGCAAAGTACTGTGCTACTTCAAGAGACATGAGTGATTGGAGGAGCATAATAAAAATAAAATTGTGGGAAAATAAATTTACTCAAACTGAATGTGGTTCTGATGAAATGAAAGGAATTGAAATTTTTCAAAAGACTACTCAAAATCCTTCTTTTTCACACAAAAACGTGCATATCGATGATGACACCCCACAATTAAGGGTTGATGGTGATGAAGATGTTAATGATGTTAAAAATGAATTTGAAATGACAATGGATGATGAAAGTGAAACTCATATGGATGTTGACGATGTCGAGGATGAATATGAAGACATTGACATCGTCAGATATGTAGATGATGATGAAGGTGAACACTAACACTGTTAAATGCTGGTTATGATCATAACTAATATATATCTATATATGATAGTTATTTTCAACTATCTTCTAACAAAAATCGTTTTTTCTTTTAGATGGATCCTAATCTATTTTGCGAGTTGAAGGAGGCTGATCTATCTTTGGATAAGGGGGATGTTGGACCATCTGACCCTCAGCCCACTGGTGGTTCAGGAGGTACGCGGAGGGGGTGCGGTCTTGCACGACTGATGATTCCTGACCCTATCCACGAGCAACATCCATGGCTTGGATTCGATCCACGCACACGGAGGTATGATAACCTGTATATTTTAGATAGATTTTTCATTAATTTATTTATATATATACTAATTGTTTTATTATTTATTCTTTTTTCATAGTTTTGTACATGTAGCTCTTGTAAAGGGGAGCGCTATCTTGCATAATTATTTTTCTCAGCCAGGGATCACATGGGAACAGATTCCCATTGATGTGTAGCTCTCCATGTATAATCATTTCATGGTACAAAAATAAATAATATTTATTATGAAATTTATCTTATTAATAACTTGATATTATAAATTATTTGTAGGGTTTATGGTATCCAATCTAGGATAGCATTTGTGACACTATCCGTGCAGCATGGGAGGTGGCAATGAGTGAGATTTTACGTCAGTTTTGGCACAATTTGAGAAAGACGTCCATTAAGAAAGCATGAGCGACAGTATTTGGTGAGTCATGTAGAGCCCACTGACTAGAATAAATTTAATCTTTGGTTTGGGATGGATTATGTGCACATTGGTTGGGTGGTGGATTTCAGAGGAGGTCTTCATTGAGGTCGGTAGAACCGTGACAGATAGGAGGTGACACATTGAGGTTGTATTGGTACATTTAGTATGCATAGAGAGCATCTGCTAAGTATATTTTTTAAAAAAAATTATATAACACTAAATATAAACATTTTATTTCATATTTTTGTAGGAAATAGAGCATCCTGATATTTCAAGGTTTGACGTTTATGAGAGGATGTATAGTGATCCAGCCACTGGAGAGATTGTAGGTGATCTCCAGCATCAGATTGTGGTTAGTATTATTTTTTAAGTTTCACAATTAACTTCATATAATATTTTCACAATTTTAATTTGAAAGGAGACCTCTCAGACTAGTGCACACCATTTCGACGAGGTGGCATGGATGAAGGCAACTCAGTATGTCTTTGATAAGGGTCGAGTAGTTGTTATCAGCTCTCATGTGACTCCCGATACTTATTATGGTACTTCTGCGATGTCGGCGTCCAACTCGAGAGGAGCACGTGGTGAGGCATCATCTTCTACCTCACACTATCAGGAGTAGTTACGAGCTCAGAATGACCTTATAGAGAGTTTTCAGAAGCAGAAAGAAGAGATGCGTTAGCAGCAGTAGTAGCAGAAGTAGCAGTATGAAATGGAGATGCATCGATTGCAGCAACAACATTAGGAGAAGATAGAGTACATGTGTCGTTTTACTCGTAGTTTGGGGATGGAGTTTCCTCCACAATATCCTTCAGCTCCTCTACCCCCTTCAGAAGACGCCCCCTAGTGATTTTTTATGTTAAAAAATTTTGAATTTAACATTTTTTGTAATATGAACTATTTACATTTTCTGTCTTTTATATTGATGTGAACATTAGATAATTTAATTTTTCATATTTTATGATTTTTTTGTGAATATAGAGATTTTTATTAAATTTAATAATTTTTTATTAATTTATAATTTTAATATTATTGTTTCATTAATCATAATTTTATTAAATATATTTTTTTAGTATTATATTTTTTAATGTTTGTTTATTTTACTAATAATAATAATAATAATAATAATTTGTGATTTTTCTTATTTTTTTGTGAATATTGAGAATTTTCATATATTTTTATTTTAATTATTATAATAATATTTAAATTAATTTTTCAATAATCATAATGTTATTAAATTTGTTTTTATAAAATTTAATTATTATTTGTGATGGGATGTTTGCGACAGGTTACCATCACAAATAGTCCAAATAATGTTTTTTAAAAAAATGTATTCCCGATGGGATTGCAAGACCGTTGCAAATAATTTTTGAGACGGGCTCATCGCAAAAAAGTTTATATATATAAATTATATAATCGAAGAATTATTTGCAATGGGGAAGTTTCCCGTGGAAAAAAATTATTATTTGCGACGGGCCCATCGCAAATAATATTTTTTGCAACGACATTTTCAATGACGGTCTTTTTGCGAAGGGACCCCGTCGCTAAAGGTTATTTGTCACGGGATCCCGTCGCAATTAACCTGTCGCAAATACAAAGAATTCTAGTATTGTCCCCTCAATTGAAAAACAAGCAAAATATTATGCATCTGATGCATCTATGGGGGATGATTTGGGTGGTACTCCACCTCTCCAACTCTTCTGAGAATCAAGAAAAGTCCGTTGAACCTCATATATAGCTTGTTTCTCTGGATATATCTCTTCAATCCTCATCTGGATGAGACTCATAGGAAGACATGATCTACCTCCCTGAACTCTAAGGGTCTCCAACTTTTGTCAGAATAAGACTTTTACCTACTTTGTGTAGTCTTAATATGTTCCTAGATGATCTGCACTTTATCAATGGTGGCCCATACCAACTTGGACCCATAAGTGCTAACCCCCAAGGCCTGTTTAGCATAGTGTTGATATGCATGGTTGGTCGTATAAGGCCTCAAATAGTTCCATGTCTATGGAGGAGTGATAGATTTTGTTGTATGAAAACTCCACCAGTTGCAAGTGCTTCTCCCAACTAATTCCAAAATCAAATACGCAAGCACAAAGCATATCCTCATGTTTCTGTATGGTCAACTCCGTCTGATCATTTATCGGAGGGTGGAAGGCAATGCTCACGCGTAACTGAGTCCCAAATGCCTCCTATAATCCATTTCACAACCAACAAGTAAAATGAGTGTATTGATCTAAAAAATAGTAGATCGTACCATGTGAACCCATCCTATATCTTGGACGTAGAGGCGTCCATAGCCCTCTATTGAACCCTTCACTCGGATGGGTAGAAAATGAGCTGACATGGCGAGTCGATCAACGATCACCTAGATAGAGTCGTGTCCCCTGGACGTGTGTGGTACTACAGTCATGAAGTCCAAGGAGATACTATCCCAAATCCATTCTGGTACCTCAAGTGGCAGTGATAAGCTTACAAGAACCTGATGCTCGACCTTCACTTGCTGACAAGTGTGGTATCAGGAAAAGAACTCTTCCATTTATTTTTTCATTCATGTCCTCTAGTATTGGTCTCAGAGGTCTGAGAAAATTTTTCCATACCAGGATGTACTGCCAATGGGGATGCGTGGAACTCCCTAAACACATCCAAAAACATTACTGGTACCATGGTGCATCCCCTAAAAAGGATGATGTGCTCCCCACATATTGAAAATCCATCAGGAGGCTGTCGTGAAGATATATAGGCACGTCCGGATTCAAAGTCAATATCCCCAAGCTGTGGCTTCTGAACTCCCTGATAGAGAGTGAAAGTTGCAGTCATAGACTGGAGGTATGCTTCTCCATCACTATCCATGAAGGATATCTGTAATGCTTCTAGCTTCTCTATCTCCTCACTTAGAAACTGTAGACCCGACCTTCCTCTGAGTGTGTCTGCTACTACATTTCACTTCTATGGAGTTTATATTATCTCAAAATCATCTTCGTGGAGGAACTCCATTTATCACCATTATCTTAGGTTCATGTCCTTCTATAAGAAGATATACATGATACTCCTGTGACTAGGGTAGAATGTAAACAGTTCACCCATCAAGTAGTGTTTCCACATCTTCAACCCAAAGACCAATGCTGAAAACTCTAGGTCATTGGACACATAGTTCTTCTCATGTTGCCTCTATTTTCATAATCCTTAGGCGATCACCACTTGTTCTTGCATTAGGACACATCCCAGTTTGGCCCCTAATGTTTCATAGTAGACTACATACCCAACACCCTCTTATGTTAACCTCAAGATGGTGTCACTCTTACATCTCGACCTCATCTCCTAGAAACTCATATGGCATCTCCCCATCTATATAAAGGGATTTACCTTATTTGTCAAAGACAAAAAGGGAGATGTTACTCAAAAAAAGTCGGGTACAAATATTCTGTAGTACCTATACAAACCTAAAAAACTTTACACCTCAGTCACATACCTGGGTGGCTCCTAAGAAGGAACTGCCTCTATCTTCACCAGAACCATTGCAACTTTAGCCTCCAATATAACGTGTCATAGAAATTGGACCTCCTATATCCTGAACTGGAACTTCAAGAGCTTAGCATAATGATGGTTCTATTTGAGTGTATCAAGAACTCTTTGAAGATGAGTGGTGTCCTCCTTCTCTGATGTTGAGTACACAAAGATGTCTTCTATGAAAACCACCACGAAGTGATTGAGGTATGGGTAGAAGATCATGTACATGAGTCCCATGAACACTATTGGGGTGTGGTCACACTGAATGCCATCACCATGAAATCATAGTTTCCATACAATCATCTGAAGGTTGTCTTCAGAATGTCTTTGTCCCATACCATGAGCTAATTATAGCCTGATCTGTGACCTATCATCGAACACCATTGTGCTACCTTTAGCTGGCCAAAGAGATCGTAAATCCAAGACAGAGGATACTTGTTGTTCACGGCCACCTATTTTAGGCACCAATAGTCCACACAAATCCTCCATCTCCCATATGCCTTCTTGGGGAACAAATAGGAGCAGACCAAATAGAGACACTGGGTCATATGAGCCCTTTCTTCTGCAAATCCTCCAACTATACCCTAATCTCAGAAAGCTCCACGGGAGCCATTCGATATGCTGGTGTAGATATGGGTTCAATCTCGGGGTACATGTCAAGGAATAAGTCTACCTATTTGAAAGGATGTAGTTCTGAAACATCCTCATGGAAGACATCAACATAGTGGTCCACCACTACAGGATATCTCAGACTTCTCTTATCCACTACACTAAGGGTAAGGCTATCCAATTGATGAGTGATTGGATTCACCTTCCACAAAGAAAGTACATCCTATGATGCAAAGGTTCCCTTTTCACTAGTGAAGAAAAACCTGGTCCCACCATCATAGACACACCACACCTTGCACCTAAAATTGCCTATCTGAGCATGGACCATGGATAACCAATCCATACCCAAGATGATGTTGTAAGTCACTGAGACTGCTACTAGGAGATCCCAACCGAATCTCTCACCTCCTATAGTAATCTCACACCATCGTCACTAGTGTGTAGCCATTGAATCCTCTCCTATAGGTGTCTCTAATCATAAGGATCTATCCAAAAACTCCAACAAATCACTGTTCTTTGAATGAGTATTGTGGAAATTGAAGAGTGACCTGAACCAGTGTCTATAAGATCAACATTTAGGGTGGAATAGTCATTGATCATACATAGAATCATCTCCATAGCTCCGTGGCCATAGAACTCTTCTGCTTTAATATATTCTCATCCCTTTCCACCTACTCCCTGAGGTCAGAGTGGACCACTAGGATGTGGTGGCGGTAGTACCTCAAACCATATCCCACCACTGGTTGCATGACCTGATCCTCTTCTACGTCCGCCGCCCTATGGACCTCCTTGCTCAAAACTCTGTCACTGTCTCGGTGGTCCCTCAACTGTCTACTGATCACCAATACAACGGGTTAGGATCTCATGATACATGTGACCCTACCTACCTCATGAGTAACACAATCTGCTCCTCTACTGACCTCCTCAGACTCATGTGCTCCGCACCTCTGACCCTATATCCTGGGTGTCATCCTCTGGAACATCTGGCTCGCTTCGGCCTCCACATTATCTTCCTACTACTTACTGCATATGACTTGGCTGCCTTTTGTCTGGTGGTTTCTCTCACTGCTAGTACCTTTTTAGCTTGGATTTTCTCCACAAATAGTTCTTTTTCTAGTACTCTAGCCTGCGTCATAATGTTGAGTGATATCATCAACACTATGATATTTCATTGAAGTCCATAATAAATGTTCTATGACCTGTAGAACGAGTCTCGTACCATGTTAGTGGATTAGCGGTAGAGGTCAGTGAATCTTGGCGAGTACTATGACACTGTTTCGTTTCGCTAATTTATGTCCACTAGCTCCAGAACATGCACAGAGCATAATGTTGCTGTAATGAACTTTTCCCTGAAGAGGCACTTGAAGTCCAACCAGAAAATAGTCATCTCCTTGTGTGTATGGAACCTTAGGCTACACCATCTCCATGTTTTTCCATGGAAGAGACTAGTAGCTAGGAATACCATTTGGTTTTCCGGTGTCTCAACCAAGCGAAAAACCCATGCCACAGACTCGAGTCATTCCTCAGCTTCCTGTGAATCTGTCTCACCACAAAACCTTAGTGGCCTCTATCTCTAGAACTCGTGCAATATGCTCAGTCGATGTGCATTGTCCACTCGTGGGGCTAGCTGTCTATGTGGAGGAATCCTGTAAAGAAATATTTGAACCACCATCAATAAGTTATACCAGGTGAGATGACTCAAAAGAGAACAAGAGAAAAGAAAAAAATTTCAAAACAGATGCACCTAATGTTTTCATGTACTGAGTCAGAAAATAGAATTCAGGGTCCTGGTGTATGGATACATCGACTTCTACACCAATACTGAACTCCCCAAACTAAAAACCTATCCCAAAATAGTTCAAACTATTGCTCCATTGAAAACACAGACTCTTAGTTCTTTTGGTAGAACCTAACACCCTATGATACCACTTTTTCACAACCCGTCCCATAGGGCCCATGTCGTGACTACCTCAATCCCGCATTCTAATGGTTAGGGGATGTTGACTATCACCGGAATGGTGAAACCCAAAATGGGAACACATTTCCTTTAAACCTGTACCCATACAGATAAGGAACACTTCATACAAGTAAAACACGCCAGAAAAGAAGTAGTACAAATACCACCAAGAACCACCACTAAGAGTAAAAGTATGCACTGAAAGTTTAAAGGTGGAAATATACAAGACATACTAAAAGAGTAGTACAAAAAAGGAAAAACAAACTCAAGATATCATTCTCAGGGATCCTACATGAAGTATAGGTACAACTCATCACTATGGATCACCATGTCAATGGAACACCTCGGTGTACCATCTAGACCTGAGTCTCCAAAGTCTCAGTCAATATATCCATCATCTGCACAAGAGACATCAATGTGCAGGTGAATCCCTTATAGAGTGAGTATAAAAATACTTAATAGGTTTCCTGAGACCCCCATAGGTCTCTTGGAAACCTATAAGGAAAGAACACAAAGCGTAATCTCAAACACATTAACCAAAGTAAAATTCATGTCACACCAGGTATACAACTTTAAGAACATGAATAATTATGATTAGTCCTAATGATTTACCATCCTATTCTATTGAGATGATTTTCTGTTGGACCACACAGGGTCTCTAGGTGATGACCCACAGGGGATCTCCATGTTATATACCATAGAGGATCGTTAGATGCTGACCCATAGAGGATCCCTTGGTGCTGACCCACAGAGGATCTCTAGGTGATAACCCACTCATAGGATCGCTATGTGATGACCCACTCACAGCCAACCACTGGATTCCCTCAAATATTATGATTGTTTTTTGAAGGTTCCATTCCTCAAGAAACCGGTCATATATTAACCGCCACAAAGCCCCTCTTAAAACTAACCCAAATGACCAAATTTTTTCAAGGCTTCCAACATGATAGATGGAACGTCAATTTGACGCATGGTCTATATGATATAGGCCAAAAGATAAATAGGGCATGATTGGATTGGAGTCTGATCCAACCTAGCCGTACACCAACTTCTTCCAAAACTCATGTTAAGTATCTCAAAAGGACCACCTCATCACAAGGGTTCTCCCTCCACATAATATACATAAATCGGATGCCCAATCTGTGAGTTTTTTCAGTTTTAGTGAATTGGGGTTAGTTGTGTCCTGGTCTGGTAGGGGTCCAGCCCAGCCTATCTGTTGGGCCCGCGGGTCTAGCCTGGCTGGAATGGGTCTGGTCTTGCTGGCATGGGTCCGACCAGGTTGGTGGTGTTCGGTCTTCCTAGAGAACCCATCCTACGTGGTGTGGGTCAGTTGAGTTATACCGAATGTGGGATGTTTGGTTCTCCCAGCTGGTGGTGCCAGCGAGGCGCCACCCCATCTCCCGAAACAGCCAACATGAGCCAATTGTTTTGCATTAGTTGAGCAACCTGAGTGGGTCGTTCCGTCTCCACGTGGTTCATCGGCACTGCGTTCTTCACCTGCCGCGATGCCTGAAGGCACCACTTTCTCCATGAAGCCAACACGGACTGGTTGCTGCCGCGCCAACAACCCCTTCCACAGGACACCAGAGATACTCCAATGGTCCATTTTCCTTCCCGTCTGCGCCTATAGGACTCTCGGGTCATCATCTTCACTTCAAAGCCCACAGAATAGAATTTTTACCACATTTCTTAGTCTCCCATGAAGAACACACAATATCCCAGAGTGGCAGAGGGTCCAGGCCTTGTTTCGATTTACCCACACCCTCCACATTAGCATTTTATCATGGGGGTGATAACTATCATCATATAGAATAAGGAAAATCCCAAATGAAGACTGTGAAACAACCTTCCTCAAGAATGAATGAGTCATAGTTAAACCTATTTGTTGGTTGATATGAGTTAGTGGTATTTTCAAGAATTAGAAAAGAGTAATAAATAAACACATAAATACTCTACCTGAATTCGGTGGAATCCACTACGAACGAAGTAAGGGATTCCGTGTTCATTGTCATTCGACATTCTTCAACACTTTTCATTCTATGGATTGATTCTTCCAGAAATCATCGTTCATTCACCATTTTTCATTGGAGAGTAAAGTCATCGACGTCACATCATAGGGTTCTCCCACTATTTTGAATTATTTTTCCAATGTAATGAATAAAATAAAGGATTCATCCTTGACGTTGTATTCATTAATGTGGTTCTTTATTGAACCAGAATTAATGAACTATTAAATAAACGAGTTTTGCAGTTTCAGAACCAAAGTAACAGGTCATTAAATGAATCTCATTTAATAACAATAATTAAACAATGGTTCTACCAACCATCATTCAATGTTTTAATATGTATAAATAACTCAAAAATTTATTTTATTGTTTTTTCCGAAATACCCAAAAATTATCTTTTTCATCCGACCATTCTCACTCGAAGTTAATATTTTCCTAAGTGAATCACGATAATGTGAATTCAATGGTGCCCAAATATTTAAAATTTGATCACTAGTTCAAAATATATAAACCCCGCTCGCACATTTACTAAACATACATTAAAAAAGTTCAAAAATTCGTTCTGGACTCTCCAGGCCTCAGAATCACATACCGTCGAATTTTACAGTATCGTAATAATTCTATACAATAAAAAAATTATACAGATTTTATGGGTCATTACATGTATTTTTTATTATAATATTGTATTTTCTTATCCCCATATTATAGGTATTAAGATCACTATATCATATTTTATTTAATTTTCCAATGTTATGGATACTAGATGTTATTTTTTTTTCAAATTTTATCTTCTTCCATTGATTTTTTCATAGAAGTTATATGAGGAGTAGTGAGTCAAATATTTTATTCACATGGTTTCCCCTTTACATAGTAGTGATATATACACATATAGAAATATGAATATTATTTAATTATAATCAACATAGTAGATAAATTACTAGAAAATCATACTATGAAAATGTAACTCATATAAACATTCACTACTAATGATTGCAACCATTAATGACCTAGAATTTCATTTTCATTCTCGAGCCCAATAATGTATATAATTATTTCTCTATATATTTGTTCTTAAAATTCGATATAGGATCTATTTTTATCTATGAAAATTGTATCTTTAGGAACATATTATGTTAATAAATTCGGTAGTGAAATTTGTGTGGACAAATACTCTCAAAAGGTAATTTTGATCTATTTATTGATATTAAATATTTTCTTGGGTCAAAGTCCTATTTCATCTTCCCTTTATTCATTTATAATAAGAAACATTGATTCATTCCCTTTTTCATTAATTGTTAATGGTTTTTTATATAAAATAAATTGGAAAGGACATACCACATTATCTTTATATATCTTTATATCATTAAATGGACATTTTATGAATGTTCCAATGGAATGTTTGGCTGTAGGAACATCAAGGTCATCGAGGGGAATAGATAACTCAACACTTGGATCATGAGCTATATTAATCCCTACTCTATGATGTTCTATTTGTAGATGTTTAATGTATGGAATATCACCTTGGATATAATACATGGTACCTATCATGAAAAGGTGATGACTGAGTTATAATAGATATAAATCACATTCAATTTTACCATATACAATTCTAGTAAATTTTTTTATCAATAATTAATATATTAACATTTAAAATAATCCCATCATGAAAAAAAATATTAACTCAAGTAGGAAAATCCTTTCTTTGCAATTGATATCCTCAATGTCGAGGAGGAGTGGATATTTATGTTGTTATTACTACTATTTTTTCTATTCTCACTAACCCCTTTAAAAAAGATAGCATATATTATTATAATACTAACTATTTTTTTGAGAATCTATCCATATCTGTATTTTTCCATTTTATAATTTTCATTCCATCTTCCTTTGATTCCTAAAAATAATATAAAGGTGGCACTCTGAAACCCGGACCACTTATGTGACCAAATTGTTCTGGTCACTTAAAATCCACTAAAAGTATTCATTCATCATGTATAGTCAATATTTAATATTATGTCTAAATAAAATAAAAAATATAATTAAATAGGTAGTTGTTCGTATGTAATACTATCATAAAGTAGAATAAAGTTATCTCATGTCATACTTACACATGATTCCCATACTTTATATGTGTTTTCATCTTCTATTTATCCCCTTTTATTTAAATGATTCTCCTTCAATAGCACATGAAATGTGATAAGACTTAGAGTTTGATTAATAAATATGTATATAAGAAAAGGAACATAATTATATTATTCTTTTATGTGACAAAAAATAATTGTGATAGATTTAAAACACATAAATTTTTTTTCAATTAAAGTGTAACCCATCCTTTAATTATGAATAGTCTATGTTGGTTTTGATGCATATTAATTATTTTTGGCACTCCTGTATTGTACCATAAAATAATATTTTAAATCAATGTGATTAATACACATAATGAAAAAAATATTACCCATTACATTGTATCTAAAGTAATTCTTCATCATGATGACCAATAAATATATTCTATGACTCTTGGCCTATCATGAGTGTATATATCACTAGTGGGTGGGAGTTTACTTTACCTTGGACCTCCCTAATATGATCATTCATAGTGAGTGATTGAAAGGGTCTATGTGACTTTCTAATGGACATTACTATCAATGAAAATTGAAAACTATATAATATAAATGTAATTTTAAACGGATAATGAAGAGTAAATCAATGTTTAATTATATTTTTTTCTCCCAATAAAATAGATAATGTATTTAATAATGTTACCCCAATGTCTACCAAAATTGTTATCTTCAAATCAGGAACAACACCATGCCCTATATATACATCAATTGAAACATGCATTCAATTAGTGACCCCAATGGAACAAATAAAAATATACATGATGGGTCAATATGTTGGTTGTGTTAACTCTAACTAACCTTGAATTTTAGGGCTTATGTTATAAAAATAATATTTTTTTGTTAAACCTATCCAGTTATGAAACTCATATTTTTCTTAAACCATATGATTTAACCTTATAAAATTTCATTAATTTTAACATTGTTAATATGTTATTCATCATGATTGGTAGTATCGACATGTGGAGAATATATTATTTACATAATTAGTAAGATATTTAATTTATATTACGTAAATGATGTAGTGAAAATCAAATATTATGTTGAAACAAATAGAATATTTAAGAAAATTAAAATATTCCTTAAACTCAGTTTTTATTCTTGAAATTTGGAAAGGATTTGACCCATATATATAGTATCCAAATCCCCTCTTTATGGTACCCTATAATATACAATACACTGTGTATATTTGGACCACCATGATATGGTTGTGATTTCCCAATGAAAGGGTAATACTCAATGTAATTTTCATTTGACTTTGTAGTGATTTTAATTGACAACAAAACAATTGAACAATTTTTATTAATAGGATCCAACACATAAAATACTTCTACTTATTATTATTCCAGTATTAATTGTTCATCCACACACCCTTTCTAAATGAAATTTACTTTCATGAATCTAAATTCATAAATTTTAACTACAAGCTTGGTATAAAACCATTTGAATTGGAAGAAAAACACTAGGAATGTTGTATATTTCAACTCCAATATTTGTTCGATGATACCAACATATGACACATATATATGTAAATTGTATTTACGTCCTTGGAAATTGACATGTTTACCAATTTTTATAGAATTGTAACTTCATTATTTTGTATCATACTATGTTTATAATTTTACTTGTTATATAACATACATTAATTAATTATATATTATTTGTAATATAATACATGTACACTTGGTGCTATGGCTATAGAAGTGTTTCTAAAAAAAATTCAAATTTTACTGAATGTCATAAAAAAATGGTCTTGAAACCATTTTAGAAACTTTTAATTATATGTGTTTAATACTTATCATTTATCTCATAATGGATTCAAATTCATAATAATTACTTAGTGGGTTTCAATATATGGCGTGACCTCTATATTATTATGTATAATGTAAGAGTGAGTCTGCTCCCACTTTGTAATGGTATTTGAAACAAAACAATTTCCAAAAATCCCTTCACTCACTACGTTCATGTTTTTATGATATTTTGATAGACTAATGATATATACATCATATATGTAGTCATTATATAATTTAATATGTTTTTAAAAACAATACCACATTACAATACAACATTATATATGAATTTTATTTTTGATGTACCCTTTCAAAATCTTTTTATATCCTTCAATGTTGTACATCCATCTGCAATATATAGGAATACATAGACGAATTTATCTAAATCAATAAACCATTAATTAGAACATTGTATCAAGTAATGGTTGTAGAAAAAGTATGATCAATTCACTTAATATAACAATAATTTCATTTTCTATAGTTCGAAACATTGTAGGGTCAATAATATTACTACATATAGATTTGAAGAAGATGAAAAGACATGAAAATGTGTGTCAAATATTTTTAGGCAGAATGAAATATAAATCCACATAAATTACATCTTGCATAAAAACTTATAATTCATGTGATTTTAATCATTTTTAACTTCAAATAAGTTATTGAAATGATTTTTATGATATTTTAAAAATCATCTTATACAAACTTTATACCATTCAGAAAGATATAAGGCTAAAATTTTCTTAGTTGGAAATAGTACATCCCACTAGTGGAAGAAATGTTTCTATTTCACCCTTCACTAGAGAGAACTCTTCACTTGTCCCTCTATCAATCATTTCCAACCTAGCCTCTATTACATATTTTTTTGGGATAATTTAGTAATGTGACTATTACACTATAAAATATATATTTATTTCTATATTAATGAAATAAAAAATTTATAACCAATAAGAAATTCTAGTATTCTAGTTCAAAATATAACAAATCATTTTTTCCAACCTATTTTCTTATGAATATTTGAAATTTTTTTCTAAAATGGTAACCATATCATTTTCTTTCTAAAAATATTGATCATATATTAATGGATATAGTTTTGTATATTCATATCTATTACCATTAAATGAATTAATAACAAATTATTATTGGACTTTCCAAAATATACCCTATATGTATAAGAATTAATTTTAGTATTAGTAGGGGTTGAATCCATAGGGACTGAAGAAGTAACCTTGAGAAACTGAGATTTGTTTGGTATTTTGATTACAAAAAGGCCAACAATGTTGTTTATTGAAATCGGGATATTATAATTCTAAATTACACAAGAGAATTATTTTAATTTAATAAATAAAGAACCATAATATTTTTACATAAAATAATTAAAGAAGATGGGATGATCTAAGGTTGATTTTAAGATTACAATGGATGTAGTTATTTTCTTTAGAAATTTCATCTCACTAGTTCAATAAGTTTCCAATAAATTAGATAAGACTGAAAAATAATTCAAAAATTTAATCAATACTAAATTCCATGCCTTATAACCAATTAAATTTTAGGATCACTATAATGAGTACTCTATAGAATTGGATCATACTATCACTCATAATATGTCATAATAAAAATGGCGTAGATGAATAAGAAAATAAGTCATTGAATGGATCTATTAAAATAATTACCTAATTTATGAATATAATCACATAAAATAACAGCCAATGCATAAAAATTCAACTCTCTATAATCTACGACTAATAGAGTTATTCTCTAGTTGATGTAAAGCTCGCAATGGAAAGTGGGAGTCAACTTAAAGAAGTGGGATTAATGAAGAGAAAAAAACAAATAATTTTTTTATGATTGTATGAATTGTTTCACATCATTAAATGTATTTAATATTATTGATATTAATGATAATAAGAAGTATTAAAGGCAAGTTAGAACATTAAACATGAAAATAACAGTGAAATATGAACAACATACATGTAATAACACACTTAAGACAACAAAATTTCCTCATAACATTACAATAGAATGAAAAAAAATCATACTTTAAATCCTTCACCACCACTACCTAAAATATTCAATTAAATAGTATTGGGTCAATATCCCACTATTTCATGTATTTTCACTTGATTATGGTAGGCCTAGGGTAGTGGAATGTTGGTGGAATGTGGAAATTTCCACCCTTTACCCGAAATGGGAACAATCTTGCATCCACACAACATAGTTGATGAAATGAGATTCATGATGGAAATTTTTGATGGGAAATATAAAAAAAATTAAATACCTGTATTTAACCTAACATCCTATAAAATTTTAGACCAATTTTTTTTGGAGATATGATCGAAATAGTGGGTAGTCATTTTGGATATTTAATCTAGCCAAAAATTTCATCTTCAACATGGTATAACCATAAATCCATAAAAACATAAAATTAGCTCTTGAAAATATATAATGAAATGATTCACATGATTCAATATATATCCAATTCACATTTAATATTCATTGGAATTATATCATGGCCTCTACATTCATTTTAGTGGACATTTATCCAGTTTAATTTTCCCAAAATGTTTTACGTTGAAGGTCCATTTTGTTTATCATTCCAATTGAATTTCAAATATATTCATAAAGACAGAATGTTCGTTATTGCATGGGAGGTCGAAAAATAAAATATTAAAATAAAATCAACACTATTGGGTTTTTATGAGGTTATCAAAAATGTACTATATAATTGTGAACTTTAAGAGAGAATTACAATCATAATTTGAAATAATGTTCATATTTTAAAATGAACTAAAAAGAGAATTTATGAATAATGATGAACATAAACATAATAATATATAAAATTAGTATTAAACTCTTTCATTGGATAATCACACCCCCTACTTGAGTTTTTTCTAGTTTTGAGAAAAAATTAAATAAAATATATGAAATTGAATTCCCTTACCCAAAAAAATTAATATAAAACACCCAATAAAAGTCATCATTCCAAAAAATCAAGAAACCTACAAAAATAATTTCATCGAAGATAGATTCACAATAATATCCCAAATTCAATCATATTTCTTTTTTAAATTCATTATCTCATTTTATCCAATTTTAATTAATCATGATGATGTGTTGTGCATCAGAAAAGACATGAGGTCAATTTTCTAATTCAAGGGGAAAATAAATGGAAGCCCTTGATGCAATTAAAATTAATAATTAATATGTGTATCCAATTTTCCCAATTTTTTAATGATTATTAAGCATATTAGAGAAAATTATATGAACATTGGGAATGAAAAAAACAGAGTCACAATAACCAACTGTCAAACATGGCACATTTTTTCAATTATAGGCTCTAAAATAGAGCCGTAATGACTAAATCTGGGGAAAACAACTATATATTTATGATCCCCAATTTCCATATTCCACAAATTCGGAAAAAAAATCTCTATATAATAAATTTCCCATTTTTATACTCATTTTAAACTTGATGTGGCCCCAAACACTAACCTATGATGAAAGGGACCAATAACTCAAACATAAACCCAAAATAGAGTGGATGTGCATTGTTAAATTTTGATTAAAAGGATGAAAATTTAAATGGTGAAAATTCACATTAGATAGACACACTTCCCAAAATTTATGCTCATGAACTTGAACTTTTATAAAGACCATAAAAAGTTATTGAAAATAATTTGATATTAATTTTTCATGTTTCAAAATTAAAATTAATGCATGCAAGTGTAATGAATTATTATTTTTCTTAAAATTCCAATTTTTTGTCAATTTTTTTTTCACACCCCCAACAGAGAATGCACATCTTTCAGTGTTTAAATGATAAGATAAGAGAGAGTTCAAAAATGGGATGAAATGGGGGGAGGCAATTTGAAATGAATTAATAGAACAAATTCACTTAGTTCGAAGTTGATGACACATCAAAATACAATTTATCACTTTGGATTCATTTCAAAATTAGAATCCTCAGGGATTATTGAATGTTAGTTTTTAACTTTGGAAGGAACATGTTCTTTTTGAAAATACTATATTGCTTAAACTATTAAAAATCCTTCAAAATAAACATTAGATCACATTAGAAACCCCTAAGGAGTTACATAAAAAACCTAGAAAACAGAAACTAAAATAAAATAAAACTAATTTATAAAGAATGTTTCCTCCAGGAAAGCTCTTAGTTTAAATTTGATATCTTGACATGGGCTCCCCAACCCTCCCAATTCCAATTTTCAACATTTTAAGGCACAACTTTTTCTCTAATTTTACTTGATTGATATAAATTATTATTTTTTTTTCATGAACAACACCATTTTCAATAGTGAGTGGGAAAATATAAGGAATATCAGAAATGGTTGACCCAATTACTTTTATAGTATTTCATAATATATCAAGGATAACTCCCCCTTTATTGGTATCAAGATAAGAAATAATGAAAAAAATAATGGTTTCGCTATCCCAAATGAATGAGATTTATATATAGGATAGAAGGGCCTTATGCTCAATTTTTGGTTGATTAAAATTACTTGATATTGATTAGGAGTTTTAAACAAGCTTGATTAATTCTTTTAGAATTGATGTTTTTTCATCCAAATTTTCATTTGGTAAAGGGAATGGTTGAAAATAGTGAGGTTAAGATTGCTTATAAGGGTTAAATTATATACAGATATGAAATATCATTCATGGAAATATATTTCAAGGATAAAATCCAATAATAATAATTTATCTAATGGGAATAAAAGAAATATCTTTCCTTTTGACAAAAACAACTGTCAGAAATTTGTTTTTGTTTATCAGCTATCACAAATTAAAATATTGGTTCTTTAGTATTTCTATAAGAGGTTTGGGGGAAACTAGAAACTATACATACGGTTATGGAAGGAATAGTTAGTGTAGGTATGGATGCATGATAATTTCTAATGATTTAAAGTTCAAATAACAAATATAAGACCTCATAATTAATTATCTTTATTTGACTAAATAATTTTTAAAGAAATGTTTGAGTAAAATATTCAATAAGATGTTTAACATCATGTAATTTTATAACATTTATCTCTTAAACCCTCATGTATAGGGTTGGAAGCTTATTCTTTACTAATTCATTATCCAAATGTTTTTACATCTCTCCTGTTGTGGTGTAATACTTCAAGGTTTGATGAAAGAAATTTTCAAAGTATGGGGCTTCCCAATATAGATTTCCCATTTTATTCCAGCATGGGATTATGAGGAATTATTTTTATAGATACTCTATTGGATTAGACTAGAATTAGGATACGATATTCTATGGACACACACAAATATAATTCGGGAAAGATAAGAGAAATGAGGGTGAGAATAGAGAATTTGGGGTGAGAATAAGGGGTGAGTTTCTAAGATGACTTTCTTGGGACCCTAAAAAGGGTTACAAAATTTTTTATATCCTGAATTTACCTTTAGGAATATGCGGTCATTATAGTACAAGTAGGGGTCTAATCCACAAGTACTGAATAAGTAACCTTTAGACACTCATAATATTTAGGGATTTTTGATATTAAGTAGAAAAATTTGTGGTTGATTGAAATTAAGATATTATAACACTAAAATAACTATGAAAAATATTTGAATTTAATAAATAAAACACCTCAAGATTTTGAAATAAAAAAATTAAATAAGATGGGCTAATCCAATATTGTTGTGAAGACTAAAATGTATGCAATTGTTTTCTTCTTAACTTTCATCCCACTAGTTCAAGAATTTATAAATAAGTGATATATTTCCAAAAATTAGTAAATAATTTAATCCCTATAAAATTTCATGGCTTATATCAAATTCAATTTTTAATTCACTTTAATGAGAACTCTATGGAATTGGATCGTACTTGCACTCAAAACATTTCTTTATTAGAATTGGAGAAGATAAAGATATAAATTAGTCATTTAATGGAACTCATAAAAATAAAATAAATTAAATATATAATAACATAAAATAAATTCTAATTCATCCAAATAAAACACCCTATAATTGACCCCAAATTGGGTTATTCTTCCATTGATGCAAAGAATCAACTTAAAGAAGCATGATTAAAAAAGATAAAACAAATAAATAAAAATATAATTCATGGTTTTATAAATGGTTTAAAACCATAAAATGAATGGAATAATATTGATATTGATGAGAATAAAATTTATTATGGATAAGTAAGGATAATAATTATGAAAACAAGAGTAAAATTTGAACAACATACAAGTAAGAGCACATTTAAGACAACAAAATATCAATATAAATTACAATTGAATAAAACATAATCCTTCAAATCCTTCACCACCACTTCATTAAATAGTAATTTCAAGTGGATGGGGTCTAGCCTCTAATATTCCAAGTCATCCTAATTTATTATGGTAATCCTAGGGTGCTATAATGTTTGTGGAATGTGGAATTTTCCACCCTTGACCTGAAATTGGGTCCATCTTGAATCCACCAAAAAGAGAAAACAAAAGAATAATCTAGAAGGATAAATTTTGATTGGAAATAGAAGAATAAATTTATTCCATAGGTGTCCCATAATATCTTGTAATATGTCATCCAAATTAGATTTTTAGTTTCATTGAAATGATCAAAATGGTGGGTTATCATTCAGGGAGACAAAATCTAAATTATAATTTCATCTTCAAATTAAGACCCGTAGAAATTCCTTTAAAACTCATAATTATCTTTTAAAACTATTTAAATAAATTTTCCTCATAATCTAATATATCATTAGTTAAATTTTTTTCTTCATTGGAAATATATGATGGCCCCTACAATCATTTTAGTACACTTCTGTCCAGCTCACTTTTCCTATAATTTTCTATATTAAAGTTCCAAAATTTTCATCATCCCTATTGAATCTCCAATATAACTGAAGGATAGAATGTTACTCACATAATGTGAGACTAAAAAACAAAATATTAAAATAAAATCAAGACCATATGAGTTTTTATAAGGAGTTCAATAATATACTAAGTAATTATGCACATTAAAAGAAAAATACAAACATAATGTGAAATAATGTTCATATTGTAGAATGAAATAAAAATTATATTTATGAATAATTAATAGTATGGAAATTAAAATATATATAATTAATATTATCCTATTTCAGTGGATAATAAAGTATTACTTTGATTGGGGTAATATTTTTCAATATCCTAGGAATTGAAGATTCTTGGCTCAATGGAAGTTCCTATTGAGAAATATCCAACTCACCTATTTTTCCTAATAAATGAAAAATTATAGATATATAAGATGAATAACATCATTACCAATGAAATTAATTTTACGATTAGTTGAAAAAAAACACTCATGAACTAAGATGAAAATATCTTCACATGTAATTTATAAATAATTTATGGAAATGAAAAATTACCCCATGTAGGAATTATATATTCATTGAGGGTTTGGTAGACCACTTTTTATCATTTATTATTCACTTAACTACATTAACTCTTAGGTTCCTAAGGATAGGCATCCCTTAATATGTACTTCATCTCTTGCAGGAGCCTGACGTATTCCAGGTGATATGATATCTCAATACCTGATTTGGATCATGTTGAAACCTAAAGTATTTAAAGGGAATATCATATCTCAATACATGATTCACTCATGATTTATCATAAATTATTCCATGTGATATGACATCTCAATACCTACTTCAAGTCATGACAGTACCCAATGTATTTCTAGGTAATATTATATCTCAATACCTCCTTTGGCTGATGATGGACCCCAGAGTATTCCTAATTGATGCCAGATCTCATAATTCCATTATTACCATTCTACAATTCATACTTGAATTCCCATATTACCATTCATACTACACCCAAATAATGACCATGATACCATTATTTAATTAATACTTGAATGCCCATGTTTCTATTCATACTATAAACAATAGAATGGTCATGTTCCCATTATTTATTTCACATTTCAATGACCATGTTACCATTCATAAATCACACATTAGAATGACAATTTCCCATTCTTTAATTCAAGCTTTAATGACCATGTTACCATTAATCAACACATAATTAATTCAATAATTAATACTCCAAAAAAATTCCATTCCAAATTCAACAATTAGTTAAACTCATCAATTCCATTAGTTAATCTAATAATTAAGTAATCATATCAATAATAATAATAATTAATTCAACAATTAATTAATAAATCCTATTTCATTACTAATTCAATAATTAGTTCATCACATAATTTATCTTAATTAATTGTCCAATTGATTAATTATGTTAATCCCATTAATTAATTTAACAATTAATTAATCAATACTCCATCTAATTTTTTTTCATTTTCAAATAAAACCACTTGTGGATGAGTGGTAGCCAATTACGAGCATACCAATTCATGGATCACAAACCATTAGCCAGACTGCCAAACCAAAAACCGTCTAAGAGAGACCGAAACCACCCGCAAAAACAAAAACAAAAAAAATTCAAACATACAATATCCACTACTGATCTACAAGCCACCAAAACAAATTACCCAGATTAAATATTCAAAATCAAACAACAGAAATGATGTCTTGTGGAACCTCCCATCATGCCTTAAGCCATGATAACAATATTACACCAAGAAACCAAACCCTCCATCACTTTCATATTCAACAGTAACACCGACGAGAGCAGCCCACCAAATCCAGTATGCCGATTAGACACACCACCCACCAAAAATCATCATTTACATTGAAATAAAACCATATCAGAATATGAAGAGAACCCCCTAGTTGAAGAGGCTCAACAAAACAACCAAAAACATGCCCAGTAGAGACCCGAAGGAAGAGAAGAATCCATTACGAACAATGCCTCCTGGAACGCCGTTGAATGGTCAAACTACACATCCCAAAACACCATGGAAACCATCGCTCAAGTCCAACTGGTAGAAGAGTTTTGGGATCCTCATTTCAGAGGAGAGGAAAATCACTAACATCAACCCAAAAACATCTCCGTGACTAGTATCCTCTGATTCCACTACCAATTCCATGTCTCCGAAGATCCATCGTGTTCAACCACGTAGGATTTATTCTTAATGGGTTCAACAGAAAGTGTAATAACCACATTGGTTGAAGAGAAAGAAGAAAAGGAGACAAAAGAAGCCACCGAGGTGGGGTAAACACACCAGGGAGAAGACAAGGGGAGGAAAGCAGGAGAAGGAGAACCAGACTAGAGGAAACCACTAATGGTGAGGGGGGAGTGGCGGCATTGGGATAGAACCCTAGCATGAGTGCGAGCAGGAGACCCAGATAATGAGGGGACATCAACACTCTTGTTTTTATCAATACTCAAAACTCAAAATCCCATAATTAATTTAAAGAATTTATTATCTCATTAATAATCACAAT
Source organism: Viscum album (assembly GCA_963277665.1). Lineage (NCBI taxonomy): Eukaryota > Viridiplantae > Streptophyta > Magnoliopsida > Santalales > Viscaceae > Viscum > Viscum album. Next base: position 591,168,543 of record OY728159.1, on the reverse strand, counting down.
TATTTACAATTAATTCCTAATTTTATTATCATAATATATGATATCAATATCATATAATCAATCCCAAAATTAATTATCTCAATTCATGAAAACAAAATCACATAATTAATTCCACACTTAATTAACTGAATTCAATAAATTTAATATCTCATAATTAATTCCCCAATTAATTATCATAATTTGAATCCCAAAATATCACAATTAATCCCCCAATTAATTATCTAATTTTACATCCACTAAATATCATAATTAATTCCCATATTAATTACATATTTCAACAATACTTCATTTAATCAATTAGAAACATTAATTAACCCACTTTAGGAATTAAGATTGGTAATGAGTTTTAGAAATTGTACAATTTTCATACACATATCAAAATAATGACTATGGGAATGGAATATTATACCACCTCCCTCAAATCATTAAAGAATAATCAACCAAAAGAAATCCCAAAAAACTGAGTGACACGATGATGTAGATCTAGATCCGAATATCAAAACCCTAAATCAAGATTAAATAAGATAAAAATATTATAAATATAGATATAGAACAAGAATAATAGATATATACATCATTAAATAGATTTAGATCTATCAATAATATAATAATTCATTGTTGAAAAAATGTATGGAAAACATGATAGAAATGATAGAAGAACCGTGATACGATTCACTTGCTAAGAGAGGAAAATACCTTCAATCTAGGATTATAATTGTGATGAAAAAAGTTCAAGATATTTTTTATTCATTCAGTGTACTTCAAAATCATGAAATACCTCCTAAGGTCGAATGGTGGTTGAAATAGAAGGGTTTTGGGGTAAGGGGGATTTGAAAAATTATAATCGGGTGACATTTAAAAGCGTAAATGGGTTTCTGAGTAGGGGAAAATGGTTTTCCCTACTCATGAACATATTATTTTAGGGATGCATGGTTATTTATTACAGGTTTTATGGTTTTAATAACTATTCTCCAGCCATGCAAATTCTCTATGCTTGGGTCTGCATGGTTAGATGTGTTGGGGCACACAGTTAGTGAAAACCATGCAGCAACCATTGACAAACCTATAATTTCCATTTATTAAATTAACCCAAAACTCACCCCAAGTCATATCCCAAAAAGATGTTACAAAATATGGAAACACTATTACCAAAATTCACGCCCCATTCAAATTTAGAAAAGGTAAGGATCTTACAATCTCCAAAGATTATAACAGTTCTTCCTTGAGCTGCACTCCCAAGCTTCCTGAAGATTCTGAGCCAAATTTATTTTTCTGTTGATCCCATATATATTCTTCCCTTTCCCATGGATCCTCTTGTATGTGCCCATTTTTTCACAGTAATAAAATATGCATAATTTTCAATACAACACTTTTTCACTACGATCCAGCAGACATTTTGGATGCTCCTCAAAGTACACATCTACCTCAAGATCAACATCATCCACATCGATCATAAGAGAAGGGACATGGTGATACATAAGAAGTTTTGATACTCGTGAAAAATCATGCATATAGCTTTATTTTTGTCAATGATCCAATAAATACACTGCCGACCTGATTTTGTCCACAACATCAAATGGTATGACGAAACTGGGTGCCAAATTGCCCTGTATCCATATCATGTGGTGGCCTATTATAGGTGAAACCTCAATAAATATAAGATCACACTATAAAAAGTATAGGGGTATTCAATGTCTAGAAATATATGAGTTCTGTCTAATTTGAGTTGTATCCATATGTTTTTGAATTAGTTGCCCCTATTTTGACGTATCCTGCATGAATCTCAGTCCCAAAAATCCAGACTCACCAACCACCATCTTGCATATCAATAATCAAAATGGACTACCAGAAATAGACTTGTATTGTTCGATATGTATTGTTTCCTGCTAATTATTGTTATAGGAAACCTCCACTAAATCCATGTGTCTCTCCCAAGACCCACCAATGTTTAGAACACATGCCTGCAACATGTCCTCATGCACCTATATAGTATTCTCCTAATTCCCATATATCTATGGGTGAAAATATGTACTCAATAATACCTATGTACCGAGAACCTTATGAAATCCCTATCAAAATCTTTAATTAAAACATGTGTCAGGAACTAAAACTATAGTCCATGGCACCCCATAAAGATGTACTATTTATCAAATAAACCAATCACCTAGTTTCTCTATTAATAAATTCTTATGTATAGGAAATAAATGAACTATTATCATCCGTAGATCTATAATAACCAATATAGAATCATTATTCATAGGAATATTTGGAATAACCACTAGAAAATACATAGTTACATCATCCCACATCCATTCTGAAATGGAAAATGACTACAGCTATACTCCATGTTAATGATGGTATGAATTCACCTTCTGAAAAGTGTATCATCAAGTCACAAACCCAATTATGTCATTTTTAATGATTAGACACTAAAAATATTTTCATTGATCATGGTAAATTTTGGTTACACTAGGATATACCACCCACTTCGAGGCATGAAATTCCTGCATTAAATCCTCCCAAAAACTAATAGAAAAAAACCAATTTATAACATATATGATCTCATCCTCATCTACACACAAATTTTAAGGTAACTACCCACCATCAAGGATTTTCCTCAACTTAAAAAATTCCAGAACCTCATACTTACTATCTCTAATCTGGATCAAAATTGTAGACTCCAGTGAAACTAAGACGAGATTCATATTCTCGTGGATCGGTTGAACCACCACATCTGTCTTAGCCAGAAAGGTCACCATCTTCCACTTAGCACCAGAATCCGGAACCATATGAGTCTGAGTTTTCCTTCTCAAAGCATAAGCCACACTGTTTCCTTTCCCAGGAGTTTATGCTAGCTGAAAATCTAATTAATTCATACACTAAATCCATATCCAAAACTAGAAATTCAATTCTCACTATGAAAATATATACCTTGAGATCTTGTGATAAAAAACCATAATATTTTTTTCAGACAAATAATGTTGCTAACACATCAATGAAAAAGTAACAGCTACTATCTCTAGGTCATTCATAGGGTAGTTTTGTTCATGGGGAATCAACTGACATGAACCATACACCAAAACTCAATCTCCCTGCATCAACACAGCTCTACGTCTGAATCCATAAGCATCATAAAAAAATACTCCTCACCTATCTCTAGCAGGATCATGTTTGCTGTCGATTTCTAATTCTTCTCAAACTCTTAGAAGGCCTTATATCATGCTTTTTGACAATAAAACTATACCCCTTTTGGGTAAAGCCTGAAAGAATCACTACCAAATGAGAAATTTCTTAGATAAATCTCTTATAATATATATCTAACCAAATAAATCTATTGATATCAAATTTAACACCCCAATATTTCATAGTACGTTATCTCTTTAATGTAAATAAATATCTTTCGCAACACACAACACCAAGTTCAAGCGCATCACGACCTATCAAACTAGTCATATAAAAATGGTTATGAATAGTATTAACCAAATTTTAAATTATTTATATATCCTATATAATTTTAATTTTCATCTTTTGCATTTTTTTGACATAATATAAGGACAAATTGAGTTTTTTAGATAAAAGAAGTACTTTAAAAAAATGCAGTTTTTCCACCATTTAATGGAAAAACCTTTTTAAATCCAATATTTGACAATTTTATATATTAAATTTAATGAAATTAAATTCTTCTTTAGAAGAGGGAAATAATAAATTTATTTTGGATAAATTTTTGGTACATTTCTGATAAGTTTCATACTGTAATAAATAGTGAAAAATACTAGATTTTAATTAAAACAATTTTTTAATCTAAATAATTTATAGTGCTAAATTAAACATTTTAGTGGTTTTAAAGTATAATTATATTATATTTTTATCATTTAATATAATTAAGGAAATTAAATGTAATTTCACATTTAAATTGTATATAAACATATGTCAATCTTATGATAGTTTTTAATTCATAAAAACATGCTTTCTACTTTTGACAATGAGAATTAATTTTAACTTAATTAATTCAACATATGTGTTTCCAATTTGGTAAAATAGACATAATTTTTTAATTTGGAGTATCAAAATTATCTTTGGGTGATTTTTTGGTAATTGTTTGAAAACATTCAATGTTTGATGAATAGTGAAAAACAATTCGTTATTGTTTAAAAAAAATATTATTTAAATAGATAATATTTTTATATAATTTTTTTAAAATTAAAAATAGATACATAATTCCTATATTAGTCTAATTTAATTCATAGGAGTCATTTTAAAATAAGATAAGACATATAAAGTTTTATTAAACTTTTAACGTATTTTACCCACCTTTTAGGCACATTTACAAATTTGCATAAAATGAAATTTTGCAGCTTCTATGAATTGAATTTATAAAATATGAGGGACACAGTTGACCTCAGTAAGTAATATGTGGTTCAATAGAATGAAAATAATTTTTTGTGAATAGTAACTTTTGAATTTTATTTACCACGGTTAAAAGTAAATAGGGTGATTAAATGCAAAAAAGATATTATATTTACCGTAACACATATCATTATTCTATTGGATAAGTGTATTTCCAAAAAGATTCAGCTTTAGGAATAAAATATTATAATTTTGGTCCCCTTGTATTATATTAGGACATTTATTCTTATTTTATTTAAAGAAGAGTTAAAAGTGTTAAATTCAATGTCTAATAACAAAACCATTTTTAATATATCATTATACCTAAAATAAATTTGACTATAAATATTAATTAGGAATATAATAATATTTCCTACATAATGGTATTTTGTTTATAAATTTTTTAAATTAAAAAATTTAATTTATTTATGACTCAATGATGATGTAATAATTACCTTATTATTGAAACATTAAAATAATTGATATTTTAAATATTAAAATAATTGTTAATTATGTCTTTTGATTCTATCCATGTATTTTCTAGGTTAATATGACATGTTAGATTTGAATAAATATATTTTTTTCCAAGTGAAAAAGTTTTTATAACTTTCACAAAAACAAAATACTAAATAGTATCAAAATTGACAAAATTGATTTTTAAAAACAAATACTATATTATTAATTGATATAAAATTCCAAAAAATCTATGGTTTGGCCAAAAAACATAGATAAGGTTATATATATTGATAATGAACCACTTGGTGTTCTCTTGCATTTTTATACTATGTTTATTGACCATTTATTATAAAAATACAAGAATACATGGTAAAAGTTGAACTATTTAACCATGAGTTAAATATAAAATATAAGGTTAATATGGTGACCTAGAACTATCTAAAACCTATTGTTTTAAAGTTTTAATTACATTCAAATGTTTCAAAGTGGTATGGGAAAATTTGATTAAAAAATATATTTTAAATGACATCTTTTATAAATGTGTGACATTTAAATGATTTAACAAAAAGGGATATTTCTCTCAAAGAGTTTTACTGATCATTTTCAACTTTGTCAACATCCTTTACTAGATATTATTATTAATTGACTATGATTTATTTTTAAATAAAATTCCATATTGTATTTAATGTGTTATGATATGTGTGAATGTGTATATGCTATTTTTATACCATCCATGGTTTATGGTTAAAGTATTGTCATTTTGTATGCAAGTTTTAATATGAATGTTTATGTTATTGTTGATTCTCCTTTTCGTCACAGAGTCTATCCACTGAAAAAAGAGAAATACCTTGAACCCAAAGTGATTCAGCTTTTAGAGAAACATCAAAAAGTTGAAAAAGGCATGAGTAAGGATTCCTTCCCACTTGGGTCGCGAAAGTTTCCTCAAAGTCGCGCAAGTATACTTGCGCGCCACATTTTGGACGCACAGGTGACCAACGCGCCCCCTTTTAACTTCGCCCAGGGTCTTCTTCAGCCTATAAATACCCCATGTGGGCCCTCCATTTCCGGACGAAAAATTCTAGAAACTCATATTTGAGATCCCTGCGCCCTAGTCTCTTCACAAAGCTTCTGAACACTTCTAAGGTAATTTCTTACCTAGAACAGAATATCTAAAGAGGGGGAGTAAGTCCTAAGTGTTGAAACTCATCAACACTTGCGCACCTAGGTGGACAACCCTTAAGGGAAATGGCCACACTTGTGCGCCGCCTTACCCCTTAACCAGAACTTTCGCACCACCCTTATGGAGGCCCTTAAGGATAGTACAAAGGGCATGAGCCAAGTCTTTCCCAAGTATTACCTTAAAGGTTGACATTCGCGCAGGTACCCATGTGTCGCGCAGGTACACCTGCACGACCAGTACTTGCGCACCCACGAAGTACTTTCGGTCCCTCACATGACTTGCGTGCCAACTTTTTTTTGGGTGCCCCTCCTACCTATTTCATCTCTCTTATGCCTATCCACCAATCCTCTTCAAGATTAAGCCTTTAGAACTCTCTCCAAAGCCATTCATGGCATGATTTCCTTATTGGATTCTTTATTTGAAAGGAATTCTATGGAACATCTCTTAAACCCTAGTGATTTACATATCTTTATGTCACTAAGATCATAGATTTCATTCATTCAACCTCATCCTTTAACATGAGAGAATCCTTAACCTGGGCCTCCTTTTCAGGAGTAAGCCCCAGTCCAAATTCTCTTAATTTGGGCATCCTCCATAGGAATAAGCCCCAAATCCTTTAAACTGGGCCTCCTTCTCCGGAGTGAGCCCCAGTCATAATTTTTCTTAACTAGTCTTAATTTACTTTTGTTTTGGGATTCCTTTTCAGGAATAAAACCCAATCATATGTCCCTTCCTAATTTGGGCACCTTACTCAAGAGTAAGCCCCATGTTAGAGTATCTAGATCTCCATAAAGCACATATAACTTTTTAGACCTTGTTCATGGGTTTCGTCCCTAAAGTAAAACCCAAACTTTATCTATTTTTGGTAAGTCATCCATACATAATCCCCACATCATTTCTTATGATTTCATATTTCATGGAAAAATTGTCTGGTTTTACCAATACCTCCTGTTTCTCACACTGAGCATGACTCACGTGAGCTTAGAGTGAAAAAGAAATTATGACATCTTTCATTGAGCCATCAATCATACATAAACCTCATACTTCTTTACGAGAACTATGTGGGTTCTGATTTCTTTTCTAAAACAAAGGATATGTAGGTAGTCCATCTATGGGTACGATCTCAACTATGAAATAATTCATGTCTTTATGAATGACAATAAACTTCAATTGCCCCGCTGAGTGAATTTAAAACCAGTATGGTCATCATAATGACCAAGAGACTGTTATATAATGTATTTAAGGATAGCATTGACTAAGAATCTCTAAAACAAATACAGATGATTCTTTACTGATGAAGAACCTTGAATACATATAAAAGATTCTCTAAATTTTATACATGTTAATCATTGATTGTCAGATGTAAAGATAAGATCATTTTATACATGGTAATTTAATAAGGATTTATGAACATAACATAAATCTATAAAGAGAGCCCCGGAGTAGACAATAATTTCCCTCAAAAAGGTGTGATGAGTCTGACCTCCCATCCTCTCGACCAATGCAAATTCTTAAGTCTTATCAATTTACAACTAATTATCACCTACCTTTGGAAAGTAGGTCCAATAAGATATGGAATCATTGTACGTTTCCGATTCTATGAAAAAACCTGTTAAAAACTACTTGGAATTTTTGAACCTTAAATCAATGAGGTCATCCCCAATTCTAGAGGAAACAAAAAATGGTGAACCCGACGTGAATCCTTAACCAAGTTAAGATGATGTTTTACTTATTTGTTAGGCCCCTATTTAAAACTCAATAAAAGGGCCAAAAAATAAATAAATAACATATGTGCTTATCCAAAAGATGTAGTGGTCAGACTTCTCTTGAATACATCTGTTATATCAAACAGGAACTCTTTTCCAAGATCTTATGCATTACAAGAATGACTTTTCATAAGTTCACGTCTGTGAATGCCTCTGCTGTGAAAACCTCTACAGTGAATGCATCTGCTGCTACTCCTACTGGATCGTCGTCCGCTATGAGGATGAAATCACCTACTCAGTGTCTTTAACAATCAATATCGAATGCACTGGTTAAAGAGTACCGTCAACACGATACCATTCCAACTCTGGAGGCTTCTCGATAATCCCTCCAAGTGAACAATTCACCCTGGTCATCCGGGAAGCGACGACCAGTGATCAAGAAGCAGGTGGTGCCAACCACCGTCTCCAACCGTTTCAGGTCATTATCACCGGAACACAATCACCATTCACTGCCCTATTCTGGGGAGGTAAATGAGAAGGTCTCTCAGGTCCTTAATTCAAGGAGACATGATTCCTTCCCGAGGGATCCCATAAACCATCGCCGCCAGACTCATGCGGTAGTGCGCCCTCAACATGATGAGGGTATCATCTCCAGGCATTCAAATCAGGTTCCTCGAACCCGAGCAGGCAAGACGAACCACCAGAGGCAAAATCAGGTCAATAGTGAGCAGGTTCTAATCTCTGCAATTTCCAGAGAATTCCACCAACCGAACTTGGGGGCAATAATCGAACGAGCACACACACCCGTCCGTTTTAATTCCGCTACCCAGTAGACTCGTCTGGCAGCAGAACACCAATAACATTAGGAAATTTCGGCGGAGTACTATAGACAGGAACATACACCTGTTTATAAATCATCGGCTAGTCAGAAGGATCGTCTGACTACATGCGATGGAGCCCGCCAACCCAATGTGTTTACAACTGGTAAACATGCACATACACCTGGTTACACTCATCAATCCTTCCAGCATCCTCGCATGTCAGTATTGAAGGAAGTTCGTTAACCATGTTCGGTGGAGTGCAATGAGAAGGCACATACACCTGCTAATATTGATCAATCCTACCAACAGTCTCATTTGGTAGCATTCGGAGAAGTCAGTCGGAAAGCTCCGGTGACAAACAAGAGGAAGACTCAACTCTCTGCCCCCAGACATGAGTAATGTCAGAATTCACTGGCAGGAAAAGGAGGACAAGAGAATGAACACACACATAATCCAAGCATGGAATGGTCGTATATCCCCTTTCCGGTAGCTGATGTCACCAAGCATATTTTATCAATGGTGAAATAGAAGAAGCAAATCCCTGCTCATATTCTGGATGTCTTCCAGGATATTATAACAGCTTCAACAGTATCTTAGGGAAAGAGACATAAATTTATCCCTACCAGTGGAGGGACACATCAATGTTTCACTTCGGAATATACACACACATCTATTCCATTCCAATAGGGTTGTGGGGGCATACTCCCCCATATCATACCGATAGCCAAGTTAGGCACATAAACCTGATTTGAGTAGAGATAATCAGACTAACATGTTCATTTCTCTTGAGAAAGTACATACACCTGCCCATAATGACCACTTTAATCAACAAGTGGTTCCCAGAGTAAGTAAGAATGCATCTAAGAAGAATACCCTCCCAACATAGTCAATAAATCAAGGGCCAACTTGTAACAAGGACTTGCTCGATGCTTGAGTTCTTGATGCACTCAGACAATTATCCGTTGAAACTCAATATCCTACTCTCTTAGTTACCAATAGTGGGAACATTAATTCTGAAGGTCTGTATCAGATAATTCTTCATGAAGTCTTGCTTCATGACAATGCGGTCGATCTCAAAGATTTATCTTTGGATGAGAGCCACATGAACCCTCTATGTGGTCAGAAGACCAAGGAGAAAAATGTTTCATATTTTTCTATAACCCACCTTGGTGTTCCTCCCCATGATGATGAATTTAGCTGCCAAAGTCCTATCCACAGTAATAAAGTACGTTGACTGGAAAACTCTCTAATGAACAATATAGTGAAGAGAAATCTCTCTTATCTTGATGCACTTGCAAATGTGAAGCCATTCATGTCTAATTCATTACCAATAACCGGTGAAATACTTTCTCAATAAAAGATAGCCTGGGGTGTAGGTCATTCTCCCAACCACCCCTGGGTCGTTCGTCTTCAAGTTTGATCATCAAATTCTCTACCGATCTTTTTGAATCCGATGAAGCAACAAGGAAGCACCAACTCTGGTCTAATCAGGTAGAAGAATATTCATTGAAAGATAAAGAGGAAGTACTGAATATGAGAAGACAACTGGCAAAAGGTGAAGTTCCGGTCATGTTTTGGCCTCTGGCTGACTCTCAGTATGACATTCCAGAGATGTTGAAGGAAGATGGAATTCATGATATTCGTCACAACATATGGAAAACTATTTTCTAGTTGAAAAAGAAAATATTATCATATGATGAATATGAAAATCATGTCAAGATAATATAAGGGTTACAACGCCAAATTGACTTGGCATCTCTCTCAGTTTCTCGATATCCGGCGGCTAAAAAATAGTAGAGAGCCCTTCAACATTCATGCCTTGGTGCACTAAGAATATTGTGCCGGTTAATGTCCAATGCCCCATATGGTATTCATATCAGGGGACGAGGTGTTCATGGAGAACTACATTTCACGGTGCTCTCTAGTCAGCAAATCCCGCCGAAAATGGGCTCATGAAATGTTATTTCCCATGGCCGGCCACAGTCAATGGGTTTTGTTTGTAATCAAAAGCTTTCCCAAGAACAAGATTCAACTAGTTCCTCTCAAAATCGAGCATACCAAAAAAAAGTTTTTGAATTAATCCTGCATCAAGAAAATGAGAATATTGAACTAGCCTCTCGTTTGGAGCAAGCACATCAACAAGTGACAGAAGTGTCATAATTCATCCAATTGTCTTTTGAGCCGGGTGATAAAAGTGGATGTAGGTTGATGCATCCAGCTAATTTCTGGACTAAGGTCTACAAGATCAGGAGAGATTTCAAGAAATTATTAGATATAGAAACTCAAGAGCCACCCCAGCTTGCCACACTGGGGACTCTTTTATCCAAACACTTGGAATAAACAAATAAGATTCGAGGAGTAGAGCAGAAACAGCCCATGTCCACCGGACTGGGGACTTTTCCAAATCATCAATCTCTTTCTCAGAGAAATTCAGTCTTCTCTAAATTAGGGAAGAAGCCTCAAGATAAAAAAAGAGCCAAATTTTCAGGAGATTCCCTCAAAATGTTGGTTTTTCAAGAAGTTCATGAGGGATCAAATCAAAAAAAGGCAATGTCTCATTAAGGACATGAAATACGACAATATCACAGAAATGATAATAGAAGGGATGAAATGAATTATGCATCAATTAATGTCATCAATGATATCATTGCTAATCCACTAGATGAGGCTCACTCAAGGGGATCAGATGAAGAGGTTTCTGGTTAAGAAGTTGTACGCACCGACACAAATGAAGAAGGTGTGCGTACATGAAATCAAAGGATTACACAGAACCTAGGTAATCCCTCAATTAACCCACTTCCACTCTCCAAAAGGTGTCCAATAAGGGGAATGGAAGGAATAAGGTTACATACCATTCTTCTGGAGAAGGCCAACCCCTCTCACTAGAGCAATGATTTGTACAACAAGAGGAAGAAATGAAGGAGTTGAGGTGATTGAACGCAGAACTACTTCAAGGTAGTCTTCCTCCTAAGCATGCTGGAGTCAGTCAGCCAAAGGAATTTGTTGCAGCTACTGAAATGGATCAAGAATATCCTTCTCCATCAGTATAGCCTCACAGGTCTAATCCTACGGGTCAAGTGCAACAACAATCGGCAGTGCTACCATCAGTTGCAGAACCAGCCACCACATCTGTCCAAGCTCTAGTCATTTCACCTATTCTGGTCCAAGCCTAACCGGATGTTTCTCAAATGTTAATAACTACAATTGAGTCATTAGAAGCTCGGTTGGAATATATGGAAGTAAATAATTCACCGGTTTAACTAGAGAAGAGATCATACCCTGAATGGGTAGACGCAATTCCTCCCCCATCAAATTTTGAAAGTACCACATTCCAAATCATTAATGGTTCAGGAGACCCAGAGCAACACTTAACACATTTTGTTTCTCGTTGCAATTATATGTTGGGAACCCCTCAATAACAAGAAGTAGTTAAGCTCAGGTGTTTCGTACAATCATTACAAGGACCTGCTTTTGTATGGTACACAAGCTTGCAATCCTAGTCAATTACCGAATAGGAGGATCTCCGTCAAAGATTCCTTCTTCAATTCAGATCAAAGTTGCAAAAGACAACAACTTTTGATCTTACAAACTGTATGAAAAGGGAGAAGAAAAGGGTTTCAGATTTCATTCTCGCTGGAAGGGATTAACATATTCCCTGAGCTTAGCACTCCCTCAATAGGAATTGTTGACAATTTGTGTGGAAAATCAGCATAATGAGTTGTGCACACAGTTGATCCCTGTGAAATAAACAGGAGGGTTTTGAGACCTTACTTCAATCTCCAAACAGATTGACGACTCTCTTATAAATACTAAGGATAAAGCTCATGTAATTCCATTAGCTTCCGGAAGGAGAATGGGTAAATCAGAGACTGCTACATTTATGCTTAAACAGGCATCTGTACCAGCTTCTACTTTAAAACCATCGTCTTCTCGAAGGGCTCCACCTCTTGAGCGCCAACAACAGAGGCCGTTTCGTCAAGATGATCAAATAGATCAAATATTAAAACAATTTGAGGATTTTAAGAGAAAAGTTTTCTCTTTCCGAAATGAACAAGTTCCTGGTTATTTCATTTCAGCTCTGGAAAATAATTTGTTTCAATTGCCAAGGCCAAGAGGCTAAATAAGGAAGGAGATGAAGACCGTCCCAACTATTTCCTGTTTCATCAAATGTTGGGGCATCCCATTTAGGAGTGATTTGTTTTGAAGTACCTCCTGCAAAAAATGGCCTACTTGGGAAAAGTCAAACTGAAAGGTTCTTCAGCTCAAAAGCATGTGTTACTGCTATAGATCCAGAGAAAAAATGAGAGTGGCAAGAAGTTAAGAACAAAAATTCACAAAAAATTGATGATTGGATTGTCTGAAAAACGATCAACCGAACTCATGCTATTTTGAGAACACAATTGAAGAAACCAGTTGTGTCTTCTACCATGAATGTAGTAGAAAGAACCTCTTCATCAAAAAGAAAATCCTCAAAAGTATGGCGTAATTCAAAGAAATAAGATCAATCCAAAGAAGATGAGATCATGTCAGTGCCCAAATTATCTTTGACTCTGGCAGATTTTATGCCTTCTACTACGAAGCCATGGGCACAGCCCCATCAAACGACACATCATAAATTGGAGAGTCAGGAAGAGTCTTCATCGTATGAAGAGTTAATCTTCGGTTCTATTAATATGATTCACTTAACATATCCTTTTTCCGATCACAGTTCCGAACTCGATGAACCTGGGATCCCCGTATCAAAAAGAGGAATCATAGGAAGTTCTAGAGGCTCAGGGTATAAGGGGAGACATGGATCTTTCAGATGCCACTATTGTAATTCTACCCCTGCTAGAACTGTGTATGCAGTAGAAACTCGTTGTAGAGTCCTTCAACGAGGTCAACAAGAACAAGCATGTTCGTCTACAAAGGGCAGATTCAGTCCTGGAACAGTTATTCTGGAAGATCGATTGGAGGTTCCACCTTCTTCTTCTCAGAAAATTAATAGACCAAATCAGTTTAATCTTACAAAGACATTTGTACTACTAACTCATATCCCGGTACAAGATGCATCAACTTCTAAAGCATAAACATCTAAGGAACCTGTGAAACCATAGGTTCCTATTGGGAAACACAGACCTTTGGATCAAAAGTATGATGTATTGAAACAATTGGCCCAAATACCGGCCGAATTATCAATTCTGGATGCTTTGAATTTGTCAAAGGATCATCGGGAGGCACTCATCGAGGCTTTGTCAAGTCCTCAGGAGTTTGAAACTGAAATCTCTGCAGCTAAAGTCTACCATGTAGAGAATAATCCTACAGAATTCCATGTAGTGATATCTTTTGCTGATGAAGATAAAGATGATGTTGTGCATGGACATATTAGACCTTTGTCTTTATCTGTCATGTTCAATGGTGTAGACGTCCGATGAGTTTTCATTGATAATGGTTCAGAAGTCAACCTCATCCCCATTCGTACACTTTGTCGATTGGGCCTCACAGAATTTGATTTATCTCCTTCTACTTTGATGTTACCAGGATATGATAAAAATTAACAAGAACCACTAGGCGAGATTACACTCAGAACTTATTTTGGAGATCTTGTATCTAATTTAGATTTTATGGTTGTTGATCAGGACTCAGCCTTCAATATCTTTCTTAGATGACCCTGTCAACATCAATATGCGGCTATCCCTTCATCATACCATCAATGTCTCAAATATTGTCTCGATGGTAATATTTTGACATTTTATGGTGATAAGGCTTCGTTCAAGACATGTGAATCTCAATACATTGAGGGGGAATTATATCACATGAAGGGAAATGAGAAATCCACAACAAGGGAGGTTACCAAAGTTAATGCTCCATATGGTTTGGAAAAGATTCCAGTAAACCCATTAGAACATGTGAGTACAAATTATTTATTGCCTATTGTCAAATTGACATGACATACCCAAATCAAAATACTCTTATGGAAACCTCCATAATTTCAATTACAACAAACAAGCCAGACAACATGGGAGAATGTTGTGATCCACCACCAATAATGAAAGCTCAAATGGAGATGTCTTCATTTCATCCGCTGAAATCCAGCAAGTCTATTTTTCACCAATCAGGCCATAAGAAGTTATAGAAATGTCATAGGTGACCGATAATGTCGATTCTCATTCAATTATCTACTCTATATTACCCAGTGAAGACCTTTCATCATCAATAGGGTCAGAAATGGAAGCTTCTTCTTCAAGATGTTCAAATTTAAACATCTCTTCTGATCACAGAAATTCTGCTTCTTCAACCACTCTGCAAGCAGAAATAGAAGAAAGAACACATGTTGAAGAAGAAGAGGAAGATCTCAGCGATGATCCTCCAGCATTTGAAGAGGGTATCTCTACCACCGCGGATGAACTCAGTGAAATAAATCTGGGTACAAAAGAAGATCCACACCCCACTTTAATTAGTGCAGCCATGACTCTTGAAGAAAAAGAGATGTATATTTCTTTTTTAAAGAAAAATCAAGTCATATTTTATTGGAACTATACCGAGACGTCGGGGCTTGATCGTGATGTATCCACTCATCGTTTGTGTTTTCCATAAGAACATTGAGGATTCAAACAAGCCACTAGAAGAACACACCCAAACAATGCTTCCAAAATTGAGGCTAAATTGGATAATCTTATCAAAGCTAACTTTGTCAGAGATGTTCAATATCCCAATTGGTTGGCTAATATTGTCCAAGTGAAAAAGAAGAATTGGAAAATTAAATTTTGCATTGATTTCGGAGATCTTAATCGTCATTGTCCTAAGGATTATTTTCTAGTACCAATTACAAAACTCTTAATTGATGCAACAACTGGTTATGAAGCACTTTCCTTAATGGATGTATATTCTGGATATAATAAAATATGAATGGCTCCAGAATATGATGAATCTATAGCCTTCAGATCCCCTCAGGGTGTGTTTTGCTATCAGGTAGTACCCTTTGGCCTAAAGAATGCAGGCACAACATATCATCGTTCCATGCATCGTATCTTCAAACCGTTTTTATGGAATTTTGTTTAATGTTATGTGGAAAACTTTGTGGTTAAATATAAAGAACGTTCTAATCACTAGGCTTATTTGGAAATCATATTCCACACACATTGGCAATATAATTTGAAGATGAACCCCTTAAAATGTGCTTTTGGGGTAACCTCAGGAAAATTTCTGGGCTTTTTTGTATGCCATCATGGTATCGAAGTCGATCCTGAGAAGAAAAATTCAATCATTGGTATGTCACCTCCTAGAAATTTAAATTAATATAGAGGACTTCAAGGACACTTAGCCTATATTCAGAATTTCATCGCAAATTTGGCAGGAAAAAGATTACCCTTTACCAAATTGATGAAGAAGGGAGTCACTTACAAGTGGACTGAAGAATGTCAAGAAGCATTTGATATTCTCAAGAAGTATCTCTTGAGTCCACCGGTGTTAATTCCTCCTGTTTAAGGAAGAACACTTATCCTCTATGTTACAGCTTCAGAGCAATAATTGGGTGCCTTTCTTGCTCAGAAGAATGATGATGGGAATGAAAACATCCTCTACTATCTCAGTTGGACTGTGCTTGAAGTAGAAACCCGATATTCAAATATTGAGAAGTGATGCCTAGAATTAATCATTGCAGTTTAGAAGTTGAGACACTACCTTCAGCATCACAAGGTCCAATTGGTATCTCGAAATAACCCGCTCAAATTCATCCTTAGTCGTCCAATGCTTACAGGACATCTAGCGAGGTGGACAGTTATTTCTCAGCAATTTGATATTCAGTATGTGTCTCAAAAAGAAATAAAGGGCCAAGATATGGCTGATTTCCTTGCTGAACATCTTTCAGTAGATGATACATCTTCAGATATTTAACTTCCTTATGAAGAAGTATTCTTTATTA
The DNA here is from genome assembly GCA_963277665.1 of Viscum album. Taxonomy (NCBI): domain Eukaryota; kingdom Viridiplantae; phylum Streptophyta; class Magnoliopsida; order Santalales; family Viscaceae; genus Viscum; species Viscum album. The sequence continues at coordinate 591,152,091 of OY728159.1, read as the reverse complement.
CAGATAGTCTTCAAGCATGGGAAATGTACTTTGATGGTGCTTCCAGAAGTCCAATAGGGAGGAAAATGGAAAATCCTAAATTCAAAAATGTTGGGTTAGGAGGTGTACTCATTTCCTCAGAAAAGGAAGTGCTGACTTATTCCTTCTCATTGATGGGATGTGGTACAAATAATGAATAATAATGCCAATATCTTATTGTAGGATTGGAATTGGCGCTTCAAGCACAAGTGAGTAACTTAATGGTGAAAGGAGATGCAGAACATGTAATCAAACAAGTCAATGGGGATTATGCAATCAGAAAAGAAGAATTAATCCCTTTTTATCATTATGTCAGAGAGTTAATGGTGTAAATTTTTTCAGAACCAACATTTTCTTATGTCTCGAGATCAAAAAATGCCTAAACTGATGCACTGGATAATATAGCCACAACTCTGGCAGATCGAAATTGGGATGAGGCAAGTATCATTATTGCCCACCGTCGTACAATTTCACCTTATATTCAAGCCAGAACAGAGGAAATCAATGAAATTAGTCCCATCTCTAAAAAATATGGTCATACTATAGGATGTATGACACCTATCTGGGAATACCGTCAAAATGGAACACTTCCACCTGATAGAGCCGGGAAATAACATGTTCGAAGATGTGTGGTCAATTTTACTCTTTATGATAGCACAGATCACTTAGAGAATGTTTAATATAAAATAGGTTTTGTTGGAGTTCTCTGCAGATGCATTAACGGTGAAGATACAATGACTGTCATGAAAGAAGTACATGCAGGAGTCTGTGGTTCCCAACAGTCTGGATATAGACTATCTGATCAAATTCGAAAGCTTTGATACTTTTGGCCTTCAATGATACAAGATTGTGTTGATTTCACAACGAAGTGTCATTCTTTCCAAGTACATTCCAACTTCATTCATAAACCCCCATAGTTGCTTCATACAGCTAAATACTCATGGCCATTTTCCACATGGGGAATGGATGTAGTGGGACCTTATCCATCGGCTACAACCAAGAAGTTGAAATATATTCTTACTACAACTGACTTCTTTTCCAAATGGGAAAAGGAAATACCCCTCAAAGAAGCCAGTTCTAAATGAATTGTTAGCTTCATCAAGTCTAACATCATTACCAGATTTGGTGTCCCTCATACCATACAGACGGATAATGGCACCAACTTCTATTCATCCGAGGTGATGAAGTTGTATCAAGAACACAACATCAAATGCAATCATTCACCTCGGTATCATACAGCGGCTAATGGACAGATAGAAGCTTTCAACAAGAATCTTTAAATCATACTACAAAAGATGGTGGATAAAGATACGAAATCATGTCATGATAAACATTTTCATGCTTTATGGGCTTATCAAACCACCACCTGCACTGCAACGTGGTCAACTCTATATTCATTGGTATATGGAACAGAAGAAGTCTTGCCCATAGAAGTTCAATTACCCTCGCTCAGAGTATCCATTTGTGATCAGTCATCTACAGATGATCACTCTCAAAAGATATTGGATGAATTGGAACGGTTAGATGAGAAAAGATTGTGCACCCTACACCACTTGAAAGTCTATCAGAATCGAATAGCATGAGCTTTCAAAAAAAAAGATTGTCTTCATTCATTCATTCAAGAAGACTTGGTATTAGTTCTCAGAACTCCAATGATACCAGGAAAGAAACCTCCCAAACTTGAGCCAAAATGGGAAGGACCTTATTCAATACATAAATTCTACTCTAATGGAGATTATTCTTTAATATTGATGGATGAAGAACTCATCACTACTCTAACTAATGCCAGATTTCTGAAGAAGTATTTTGTATAACACAAATAATTTAACATCTAGGAAGACGTTAAACTGCAACATCTACCTTCTATGCATTTGACCTTAAACTATTCACACCATTATTTTTGTCCAACATGACGTTAAACTATGACGTCCTAGCTACATGATGCTAAATTGTACAGAAGTCCCTTACATCCACCAAGAAGTTAGACTGCATCTTCAGTTGTGGTCCATGCATATGACCTTAATCTATTTGCATTATTTTCATCCAAAATGATGTTAAAATGTGAAAAGAATCGCCCATACGTCCAACATGACATTAAACTGTGTTCTCTTTGTCCTTACTACATAACATTAAACTGCACAGTCCCACTTTCTTCCAACATGACGTTAAACTGTATTGTCCCCACCGTCTTAGCTACAGGACGCTAAACTGTACAACACCCTTATTGTCCAACACGACACAAAATTGTGTTCATGTCCAACAAGAAATTAAACTGTGTTCCTATATTTGTCCTACATGACATTAAACTGTATTTTTGTCCCTGTTACATGACCTTAAACTGTGCAGCACCAATAGTCCTCACTGCAAGACTTTAAACTGCATAGTCCATTCATATGTTCTACATAATATTAAACTGTGCATCATTAAGGTTGTTGCTCGCTCTTGTTTCTCACACCGAGTATGACTCACGTGATCTTAGAGTAAACTTCAACCATAACCCCCTCTCTAGGTCACTAACCATGCGTAAGTCCCAACACCATTTTTTACATCGTTGTCCCCATGAACAACTTGATCACTAATTCATTCTTTAATTGAACTATGTGGACTTTGATCCTTGCCTTCTAGGCTGGGTACGTAGGTAACCTACTGAGGTCCAAGCCCAAAACCAATCTATTCACATTGGTTCGCCTTTTCCCTTGCTACATGACGTTAAATTGCACAACACTTTTTTACTGTATGACAATAAACAACCACATTATTTGATATCCTCACATGAGAGGGAATCATTATTTACATTGATATACAATCATGTTATATTATAAATTCTATGTGAATACATGAAAATTATTGAACCTTTTATCGTGGGTCAAACCATCATTGCACTAATTTCCCCTTTCACCCTTCACATGTACAAACCAAATCTGTATAGAGGGTATTTCAAGAACTACGTGCGGCTTGATTCCCATCCTTATGGGACCCGTAGGAATGTTAAGATGTCCCTCTAATCCAGCCCCAAGTCTTTGGGCCTAACCCCAAATTCCATTTTCATTCTCCTGGGTGAAAAGTCCCCATGAAAACACACACTGTGTATTCATTATTATGGTCTGAGCACTATGTCCCTAAACTAAGATCTCCCATTCTTTCGTCCCACAAGATGTTAAACTATATTTCAAGAACTACATATGGCATGATTCACATCCTTATAGGATACGTAGTGAAGTCCAACATTTAAATTCAGGACCTAGCCACAACATGATTATGGTTAGCATTGATCTGTGTATCTCTGCATACATTGGACAATACCCATCTTTATGTTTCATAATCCTAGCCTTAAATATTTTCAGATCATCATAACCCTTTTCTGGGCTTCTGGTCACAAAATATCCCATTTTTTAGAGTTCTTTTTCCTGACTATGAAGCACGTTCCCTTAGGTGGCTTTGCATAAACAGTCTACATAACAGACTTGTCAGCCAAAAGATACTATTATTTGACTATGCAGCCAATGCCCTTAGGTGGCCCCTCATAATTCAACACCCTAAAGGGTTTTTTAAATAATGGTAACTTCATTATTTGGAAGAAAACATCTTCTTTCCTTATTTATCTTATCGACAATATGTAAGGATCCGAAAAAAATCGCCATCCTTAACATATTTGTCCCATGTTCTTTTTCATGATCTGAAAGTATTGAAGTCTATGGTTTATATTTCTCTTCCCTATGTTTGGGTTAGAACTCCATAGGTGTGACAGTCATCCAGTTCTTAGAAGATCGTTCATGGAAATATCTTCTCTAAATTCAAGTACCTCTCTCCATACAACAAACTATATGCTTTGGAAAATTTGAATCTCCATAAACTTGCTCTGGATTTTTAGCAACAGAAAAGTAAATTTCTGAGAGTTCTTTTTCCTAACTATGTAGCACGTTCCCTTAGGTGGAATTGCATAAACAATCTACAAAATAGACTTGTCATCCAAAAGATACTATTATTTGACTATGAAGCCAATTCCCTTAGGCAGACCTACATAATACAACCCCCTAACAGGTTTGTTAAATAATGGTAACTTTGTTCTTGGAAACTACTTCTTCTAATACCTTTTATCCCTTTTTCGTATCATTCCTCAGATTCAAAATTTCTTAAGTCATATTTTACAAGTTTTCCAACATACTTGAGTGTGGTAATATGTTTTCAGATAAGTTTTTGAGGAATTGATTCAATTTTAATCCATTCGGTCAAAGCTATTTCGACCTTAAACCTTAGTCTTTTTTTTATGTCCGACGTGCATGGCTTTAAACTGCCCACAATAGAAAAGGGAAATATGAACAAAAGTCAAGTCCCAGCTCACTAAACATACATTTCGTGTGGTTTAGGTAATATTGATCAATGAAAAGATTCAAAGTTTGTAGTGTTATTTATAACAATCCTAGTAAAAATCAAACTATGCTTACTAGGCCCATTGGCTTAGGTAAAATGTTTAAAGTAGGTATCAAAGAATACAAGCATAAATGATGGAAGTTGAAAGTATTCTTCAATGATACATGAGAATTAGAAGGAATTCCATAGATTGGAGTCACTTCTCTTTTCCATGAAATTACAAGAGGCTGTCAACATAAGTCTTCACTTGATTTACAGCATCCCGAGCTTCATCACCATCCACTTGAAGCTCATGCACTCGACCAACTTCACTATTTTCAGCTTTATGGAATGCTTTATTAGCATCTACGATGGCTTTCATACCATTCATTTGAGCTCCCTCTAGTGAATTATTGAGTTGGTCGAGTTCCCCAGTAACAACATCTAATTGTTGCTGAAGGTGCATCTGCTGGATGACATTATATTTGATCTTATGCTTCGGCTCCTTTATCTTGGAAACATAATCAGCCTCATCTCGGGATATCATAGCCCAAAATTTGCTGATATTGGCTAACAAATTCACTCAGGTCAATTCTTGACGACACTTTTTCTCCAGCTCACTCCTTAAAATGACTTGTTTAACCACAGCATGGATCTTTTGATATCCAAAACCACCAAGTCCCTGCATGACAAACTGGGATGACAGTCGCAGGATCTTTGATGATATCTCTTCTAAAGACACTTCAGATATGATCATCCATATGTTCTGCCATGCCTTGCATCGTGAAAATTAGAGCACCTTTTGTACTTCTAGATCCGACTTAGCATCACTGTCGCAGGGGGGAATATAATCAGGGATTAATGCACTTAGAGAAATTCCATGTTCTACTCCTTCCCCCTGACCTGTGCTTCTTCAATTTCAATTCCCGTTGGGGCGGAGGATGAGGCTTCTCCTCCAGATCTAGCCATTGAAATTGATGGCCCTGCATAATCAATTGAAAGTTTTGGTTAGTTTCAATGAATAAAAAAAGTTGATTGGCTGTCTTGAAAATTATGAACAATCACAAAAATTGTTATCGCTTACCCAAGGGTATATCAGTAACTTGAGAAGGGTCCTCCCTGTGTTTCCTAGCCTCAAAAGGATTTTCAGGGTGAGTTTGAGGAAGCTCTACGGGGTTCAGCTCCACCTGGGCTAATGTCTCTGCAATAGTAGGGTTTTCTGTACCCTCTTCAGGCATTGGTAGTTATGCAACTTTCTTATATAGAACTGCACATTTCAACCGATCATGACTAGACATGTAATAAGAAGTTATTTTTTTAATAGGTCGAAGGATAAAAATCACGTCCATAATCTTCTAAATTACATGGTAATTTAAGACGATCTAAAAAATCTTAAAAAGATACGCCAAGTCCCATCATTTCATCCCATGTAATATCCAAATCTTAGTTAATCTCACCAATGGGAGAATTCGATATGTCTTCTTGGTGACCTTTATCCTGTAGTCTCTGACCTTGGACAACTTCTTCAGATAAAGTGGTGGTGTCAGTTGTAATGGCCGCCAAAAGATCTAATACAGGGGTTGAACCTAAAGTATCACAGAATGGGAGCCAGTCGATGTTTCATTCAACATTTTATGAAGCATTGTTAACTTACCAGAAGCAGGTTATTCTCTCCTTGCAATAGTATCAGGAGGGGTACTGGGAACAGACGTTGGCTCTTCTCCAGGAGTAGCCATGTTAGCCTGAACATGTGATTGTTCACCAGCACCCTACATTGTTCTTATAGGAAGGTCAATCCTCTCCCTCAAAGGGGAAATTGAAGAATCCCCTGCAATCCTAATAATAATGAGTGACCTTTTCATGGGTTAAGACTCATGATTATTCGAAGGACTTACCACTACTGATGAAGCATTTAGTTTTGGACTTCATCCTTCGATGCTTTTGCTTCTTTGGATTTTTGGGAGTGTCGACAGTTTCCTTTACAGGCACTTGAATTGGATAATGGAAAGCCATATCCAACTCCCCATCCATGGCCTGCTAGCCTGGAGATATCTCACCTCACTCGTGAGGGGATTCATTAACCCCAATGGTAGTACCACCAGGGCTATATTGTGGCGAAGGAACCTCAACAGTTCCTTTCTTTTCATGATAAAGGATGAAGAAAATAATTTCCGTGAGTAACAAAGCATTGACTGAAATGATGTTGCAAGGAAAATAAGGATAGAAAACTTACTTTTTCAGGATCCACGTAATCCTGCCACTACTCATTTCAAGAACCCCCAGTCCTCTCAATGGCGCCATGATCAATCATTTCCTTCACCCTCTTGGGGACATGAATGGAATCATCAGTGGCATATATGATCATTTACATCTATATGATATAATCCCACACTTCATAGGGGTTATCCTTGTAATGGATATCTATAGAAGCCAGAAGATTCCTTATTCTAGGGAGGTGTAGCCCCTTGCACAAATCCAGCCAAGCAGTTTCAGCACCACAGTATAAACTCTGCCATGTCCGGACAGTTTCTGCTTGTAGATATTCAGTATGTGTACCAGAGGGTTACGAGGAAGGTCCTACAATTTTGGACTTCAGCTTCTTCCCAGCTCCTGTAACTACAGATAGAGAATAAGAAAATAAGACTTGTTGCTCTATAAAGTAATGGTGGTTAAATTGTCATAATGATGTAACTCACCAGGAGTTGATGGAGTGGGTCTTTTGATTCTGACTGGAGGATTATATCGGGTATGAGGCCTCGTTACCGCTTGTTGTCCCTGATCATCCACATCTTGGGAATCTAGTGAGTCAATCCTAGATGAGGAATCTGGCAAGTCAGCATCAGTTGGGGAAGCGTCGCCTTCCTAAGGAAGGGTTTCTTTCTCTACAGTTCTCTTCCTTTTACCCACCTGATAAACTGGGTGATTCAGCAACCCTCTGGGGTATGATGCTATCCAGTTCTCGGTATACCATGTAGTCAAGTTATTTTCCACTTTATCAACTGGTAGATCAAACACTGCCCCAATCTTCTCCCTAGATGTCGGAAACCATAGTTGCTGGGCACCATCGGATGTTGCTCTAACCTGACATGCATAGGGGGAGATACAAAAGTCTGATTAAAACAGTTTAATTGATGTGGAAATATATATGGATCATAGGCCTCGCATATAATCTCTCCGTTAATCCTAGCGACCAGCACAACATCTCTGCATGCCAGCATGTATGTCCTTAATTCTAAACTGGCTATTCCATCATCAACAAACCGCCCGGTTGGTGGATTTCCAAAAGGAAAGAAATTAAATTCCTTATACATTCTCAGCCTCACCTTCATGTCATAAGAATTGGGATCTAGTAGAGAAAATACTGAGAATTCCTGCACTGATGGCCTGAGAGAACTTTTGGGGATTTGTACACCATTTTGAACATTATACGTCCTGAAGTGAGTGGTGATTCATCCCTGCAAAACATGGAATGGTCCCACTATTCTCAAAGGAGAATTACCCATGAATACATGAAGTAAGATCCTGTGAATATTTTCTAAAATGGGGGTAGCCAACCCAAGCATTTTCCCCTCATCCAATTTAGCAGTGATAACAAAGGTCCCTGGCCTGATGCCTCCCTTCGAGTCCCTGACTGGAAGAAGATAAACACTGAGCCACAAGGCCAAGAATCCCACCAGACGAGCCTTCTTCGGGATTCTCTAATTCACTTCGTATCCCCACTTCTCAAATTCTCATGCTTCTAGGGTCGGCCAAAATGTGCCAGGGGCACCCCTCTTCTCAATTTTGGGGCAGGTAGTAGGACGAGTGGGAATATTTTTCTTGGATCCATTCTCCTTCGATCCCTTCTATTTCGACTCCTTATCCTGCTTCTCGATAAGAAACATATTCGTCCACTCCTCTAGATGAATATCCTTTCTAGAATGAGTTAAGGAGGTCTCTGAACTCTTGAGATTATGGAAGATTTTCAGTAATTCATGAGCTAATGTCGGAGTCTTCTCTGAATCATTCCAAGTCTCCTTAAGAGGGATAAATTCATCATACGTATCACCCAAAATTGGATCCCCTGAGATGTTGTGGACATCCCACAGACTGATTCCTACTTCTCCATGAGTCAGATGGAAAGAGTTGGTTTCTGGGATTCAATGGCTGAGTATCTCCGTCACGAAGTTGTCATGTCTATAAACATATGTTTTCCCAGCCCAGACAGCTTCATATATTGCAACTCCTTTCAAATCCTCAACAAACTCTGCACAGGTTTGTCGTACCCAGTATTCCCACATCCTAGTTGGCTTCACACCTCCTCCAGGATGGAATTCCCAGCTCTTCTTCCGGCCATTGGATTGATCCATCTGAGAATTTCAGAAGATTGAAGGATAACAATGTGGTTACAGCTCGGGCATGTGAAGTTTTAGATCCGGCGTACATGGGCTATGATGCGTCATATGATCCTTCTCCACTATTCTAGAATTTATAAATGATCCTCCCCATGAGATATTTTCTGAAGAAAAATTGGTGTAATTCTGAAACCATGAAATTGGGAGATAGTTCTTTGCCTCTGGAATGGTATCTTCTCACAGATGACCGTAGCCATACAAAGGCAAATAGATGCTTTGTGGGAAATCATGATGATACTTATTCAGGAACACGACCAAATCCGGGAGAGTTCTGTCACATACGGTATAGTAATGATGGACAATGATGCTCATCATATCATCAATTCGCTTGCAAGAAATTTCATCATCCGTTCCTATTCTCTTGAGATCCATTGAATCTAAAAAAAGTTGAATAAATTAACTCTTAAATGGGTTGATTTTTCATAAAATTTGTTAATAAATTCGAAAAAATGGCTAAGGAATTAATTCGTGCAAGTCTAATTTTGGCGCGCAAGTATGGATGTGTCCCACAATTATGGATGTGTCGTGCATGTTTTTGGCGCGCAAGTGTCATCACACAAGTCCAAATACCTCTACAGCATCGCGACATCAAAGAAATAGCGGAAAGCAGAGCAACCTGCGCTGCGAAGGTAACTTGCGTGGCGAGAGATTGAAAATTTGAAATACGGGTACTTTGCCTGAGAATGGCTGCATATATACAGGCCAGGCCTCAACCCTGCGCGCCTAAAAGCCAGCGCGCTCAAAAGCCAGTGCGATCAACACCTTCACAACGCCATCTGTGCGCTCAACACATGCACACTGAAGTTTCCTTGGTTTTCTTCATTCCTAAGAGTTACATCCTTATTTCTTTCAGATCCAACTCTGATGGGGGACTTTTTCTAACGCTCCTTTTCATCACAGAGTCTAACCAATGAAAAAAGAGAAATACCTTGAACCCAAAGTGATTCCTCCTTTGAAGAAACATAAAAAAATTGATAAAGGAAAGAGGAAGGATTCATTCCCACTTGGGTCGCGCAGGTTTCCTCAAAGTCACGCAGGTATACTTGCGCACCACATTTTGGGCACATATGTGACTTGCGCACACTCTTTTTATTTCGCCCAGGGTCTTCTTCAGCCTATAAATAACCCCTGTGGGCCCCCCATTTCAGGATTTTTTTTTCGAGAAACTCATATTTGAGCTCCCGTCACCCTAGTCCCTTATCAACGCTTCCTAACACTTCTAAGGTAATTTCATACCTAGAACAAAAGATCTAAATAGGGGGAGTAAGGCCTAAGTGTTGAAACTCATCAACACTTGCACGCCTAGGTGGCCAGCCTTTAAGGAAAATGGCCACACTTGCGCGCCGTCTTACCCCTTCACCAGAACTTGTGCACCACCCTTCTGAAGGACCTTAGGGATATTAATAAGGGCTTGAGCCATGTATCACCCAAATATTACCTTAAGGGTTGACATTCATGCAAGTACCCATGTGTCGCGTAGGTACACCTGCACGACCAGTACTTGGGCGCCCATGGAGTACTTGCGCGCCCTCACATGACTTGTGCAACCACTTCTTTTTGGGTGCCTCTCCTACATATTTCACCTCTCTTATGCCTATACACCTATCCTCTTCAGGATTAAGCCTTCAGAACTCTCTCCAAATCCATTCATGGGATGATTTCCTCGCTGGATTTCTTATCTGAATGGAATTTTGTGGAACATCCCTTAAAACATAGTGATTTACATATCATTATGTCACTAAGGTCAGAGATTTCATTCATTCAACCTCATCCTTTATGATTAGAGAATCCTTAAACTGGGCATCCTTTTCAGGAGTAATCCCCAGTCCAAATTCTCTTAATTTTGCATCCTCTTTAGGAATGAGCCGCAAATCCTTTAACCTGGGCCTCCTTCTCAGGAGTAAGCCCCAGTCATAGTTTCTCTTATCCAGTCTTAATTTATTTTTGACATCGGCTTCCTTTTCAGGAATAAAACCCAATCATAAGTCCCTTCCTAATTTGGGAACCTTTCTTCAAGATTAAGCCCCATGTTAGAGTATCCAAATCTCCATAAAGCACATATTCCTTTATGGACCTTATTCCTGGGTTTCATCCCTATAGTAAAACCCAATCTTCATCTATTTTTGGGCATTCATCCATACATAAGCCCCACATCATTTCTTATGATTGCATCTTTCATGGCACAATTGTCTGGTTTTACCAATACCTCTTGTTTCTCACACTGAGCATGACTCACGTGAGCTTAGAGTGTAAAAGTAATTATGACATATTTCTTTGAGACATCAATCATACATAAACCTCATACTTCTTTACTCGAACTACATGGGTTATGATTCCTTTTATAAAACAAAGGATACGTAGGTATCCCATCTGCGGGTATGATCCCAACTATGAAATAATTCATGGCCTTCTGAATGAAAATAAACATCAAGTGCCTCGCTGAGTGGATTTAAAACCGGTATGGTCATCATAATGACCAAGAGACTTTTATATAATTTATTAAAGGATACCATTGACTAAGAATCTATAAAACAAATACATATGATTCTCTATCGATGAAGAACCTCAAATACATATAAAATATTCTCTAAATTTCATACTAGTTAATAATTGATTGTCAGATATAAAGAAAAGCTCATTTTATACTTGGTAATGTAAAAAGGATTCATGAGCATAACATAAATCTATAAAGAGAGTCATGGAGTAGACAATAATTCCCCTAAAAAGGTTTGATGAGTCTGACATCCCATCCTCTCAACCAATTTAAATTCTTAAGTCTCATCAGTTCACAACTAATGAACACCTACCTTTGGAAAGCTGGTCCAAATGGATATGGAATCATTGGATGTATCCCGTTCTATGAACAAACCCGTTTGAAACCACTTGGAATGTTTGAACCTTAAATCAATGAGGTGATCCCCAATTACATAGAAAACAGTTATGTTTCAACATTTTCATATGAGTAATGCATTGGAATTAGTAAGTAATGGGTGGTTCCCTCTATAGCTCCTCGATGCATCAATAGGTCTTATGAGACAAACCAGTGTCTTGGCACAAGGCCTTGACAAAATCTTTTTTTGTAGTATAGGCACAAAGTCTTGACTATGTGATTATGATGTCTGGAATTATGAATTCCATTATTATAAAATTGGCTATTGATATTACATGTGATTATTCATCAAGTAGAATATCCATGCGAATACATAAATGGAATTATTTGATTTATCTTTTCCATATTATACAGATGTTTATGTTTAAAATGCTTGTGTTTTAGTCTTATACATTGCCTTAAATGTTTATGCCTATTTTTGAAAGTTTCCCTTATATTGTTATCCTTACTTATCATCTGAGCTCACCACTTTCATATGTTTTATTTCTCACAGGATAAGTAGAAGTATACTATGACTGGCCTATAGGTATATGATAAGGGATATGAGTGTGTTCTACAGAGATAAAATGTTGGTTTTTTAAATTCATAATGGAATGTAAAACTTATGTATGTTTCTAGTACTTCGAAGGATACAAAACTGATCGGTCTTTTGGGACATGATTTTTTGAATCATGCTAGTATTATGTAATAAAGCATTGACTCTAGGTAACTGGGGTCAGGGCATTACAGTTGGTATCGGAATAATTTTAGTAGAAACCATGGAAACTAGATAAACTCAAATTATAGAGGATTACCCAAAGACAGAATTCGAAGGTTAGTATAGAAGAACTTCTTAGAAAATTATTAATGTATATATTTTGTTAATTTTGCAAGAAATACATGCCTATTTCGAAATGAGAAGGTAGAGGCGGCTGTGGAAGAGATATACCTATGAGTGAAAACTCAGACAGGATGTTTTGAGCTAGACCTGGGGTATCCTGGTACACGACAACGAGACTTGCTGCACACTAGGTTATGACTCTCCTGAGGGATATTATTATGAGAATTCAAATTTTAATTACAAACCCTTATGAAGGATTTATGAGTAAATATGTCAGCAAAAAACAATTTTTCTTATTATGAGAATATATGTGTGAAAATATTCAATTAATGTTGAGAATTTTTCTAGTTTTTTATTATATATGATGATATTATCGGACCTGGTGTATTTTGTCATTTAGAATTATTGCCTAGTAGAAATAATGAGAACTCCAGCAATACATATGATCCAAAAAGTATGAAGGACCATATCTTTCATGGTATTAAGGCAACATTTAGAAGAGAAATAGTCTCCTACATATTCTCATCATGTGAAGAAATAATATCCTGTGTTAATATGATAAGTAAATAATTCATTGAGACATATGACTTTGAAGGGAATCCAGAGAACAAGAGGATGGTTGAGAGAAAGATGGATCAAGGGATGACGGGAAAGAAGGATTTTTCCATATATGATAATTGTGGAAAGAATCATCTTAGGAAGTGCTTTAATGTAATTGGAGTTTGTTATAAGTGTGGAGAAAAAGGATACCATGTTCGTGATTGCAAGGGTTAGAAAAAGGTTTCAAATGTACAATGTTCAATCTATAAAGAGTTGGGACACTATGAAAATCAATGTCCCAATCATCAGAGTATACCCCAAATGTTTCTATTGGATAATAATAAAGTTATAATACAACCGTAGATGAAGATGGATGATTAATGTTATTTAGTTTTTATTAATGAATTTTTTCAATTGAGAATGTAATGTCCTAAAATATCCATATATATTTTTAATTATATTGAATTATTTCGAGACCGTGAAATCTGACGACTCATGATTCGGAGGCCTAGAGTGTCCGGAATGATCCATCAAAGTTTTTTTAAGCATTAATTAGAATGCGTAATCAGTTTTCCTAAAAAAGTGGAATAACTATTAAATGGTTTCAGAGGATCAGAAATCTGAGGGCACGAATAGTGTAATAACATCAGTTTTTTAAAAAACCGATGCGAATAGTATGTGCGGGAAATTTATGGCGTTGATTTTACAAAAAACTGAGGCCAAAACAATTATCCGATGATATTTCATGTCGGTTTTCAAGAAACCGACGCTGAATTTTTTTAAAAAAATATTTTGGAAACGGTTTTGAAGAAAACCAACGCCAATAATAATAATAAACATATTTACCGCTTCGGTTTTGAGGAAAACCGACGTGGAAAATAAATATTTTTTTTTCTAGTGTCGGTTTTTAGGAAAACCGACCCTGAAAATAAAAATATTAAAAAAATTGCGTCGGTTTTTTGGAAAACTGACGCCATAAGATATATTTTTGGCGTTGGTTTTCTGTAAAACCAACGTGAAAATCCTTTTAAAATTATTCAGGGACTAGAACCCTCATTTTGTTCGATTGTCGAAGTCGATTTCCGCTGCAGCGCTTTGTACTCCCGACGACCTTCGAACCTGATTTGCGATCTTGGACAACCATTGTTAAAGGTTTTGTGTTGTTTGCACGATTTCGGGAATTTGTTCTTCCACTTTATCTCTTGTTTCATCTCCCATTGTTTATTTCTTCGTCAAGAACCCTATTTTGCGTGATTCTCATTATTAGTTCGATTTTAGTTGTAGTTTATCATTATTTTTGGTTTGTATTATCATTGTTGTTATAGATTTTAGAGTGTTTGTTTTTCAAAGTCACTATATTGGTCGCAGTTTGGATTTAACATCTCCATTCGGGTTGAACTTCAAATTTTTTGTTTGTATTATCATTATTTCAGTTTAAAATGATTTTTCATTACATTATGAAGTACTATATTTTTAATTCCATTTCAATTTTAATTAATTATTCTTCAGAAAAATAATTTTATTGTGTTATTTATTGATGAACTTAGTGTGGTTTGGTTGTAGTTTGTCTCATTTCTTTGTATCTATATTTATCATTTAGGTCATGCTGTGTTAACTGGGATTAACATGTAAATATTTTATTTCATCAGTGACTCTGAATTAAATGTGATTGAAGTTATAAAATTACATTACACCCATTTTGATTGGTATTTTACATTTTAAAACAACCAATTATATTTTTTTACTTTCAATAAAGAATTGAGATTTATTAATAATTAACTACCCATGTATGTGGCTTTCATTTCACACCAACAATTATTAATTCTTTGTTTGTTTATTTTTTTCATACATTGTATGAATGTATTGTTTAGCTAATGGTGGTTTTTCTTCCAACATTTATGACATTATAAGGACTCAAATTAAAGAAAAATTGATTCCATTGACTACATATCTAGCACATTAAAATTGATATTTAATTAATCATATAATTAAATATGAAAATGATTACAAGAGCAAATTTTTAATTATTGTAAGATCTATTTCAATGGATTTAGTAGAGTCTATTATGTATTCTACAGGATGTGCATTCTCTATAATAGTTTACCACTATATTGATTCTCCGCTACATGGTTGCCTCTATGGTAGCTCGATTGTCTATAGCTCGTATCCTTGTTGATCATTCTCTCCCAGAAAAATTGCCCCATCCCGACCGTCCTCCCTAATCCCACCTCTCCACCTATCAATACTCTCCACCTCACCACCTCTCTACCTCTCCCTCCCAATCCCTTTCCGAGCCTCTCCACTACATACCCACCTCCCACTGGGACTCTACCTTCCCCCTACCAACCTTTAACTAAGCATTCATGTTTCCGCCTTCATTCCCATTGCCACCTTCATTTCCATAATTGACTTAATTACCGTGTTCCCTTCAGATCTACCTCCTAAATTCTCATTCTCATTTTTTCAGCAATGTCCATCCATCCTCTCGAATAACATAATCTACATCACTAAACCCTATAATGGGTTCATCCTCTATCTAGAACTGCTACTATATTCACCGTCATATTAATCTCGATATATGTATATGTTAGTACATAGGTATAGATCATTCCACAAAATCGTCAATAATTTATAAATATTTCAATGTACTCCCACATTTCACTTATTACATCCTTTAAATTAATATACTCATCAACATTTTTGACACATGCAACATCAAAATATTGCAACTATGTAAAATGAACTAATAAATTTTAAAAGAATGATATTATAATTAAATTATAATATCAATATAACACACATGTATATAATATGAAAATAAACTGTTTACTCTATTTGTAAACATGTTTCATATCTGATGTCTTTTATCTGATTACCAATAGTTTTTATAAAATATGTTTTTGTTTAAAATTTATCTAATAGATATTTAAATGTTTATATGTTTTAATATATTCATCAATTATATTGTGATATCATGTATTAATGGATCATAATTGGTTTTATTTACGAAGAACCACCAGTGAATATGAAAAAGGAGTTCATAATTTTATGGAATTTTCTAAACGACAACTTCAAAATATTGATTTGATTTTCTATCCATGTGTGAAGTGTGTAAATATGAGAAAGTTAATCTCCATAGAAATCAAGGATCATCTCATTTGTTATGGTTTTAGCCTAAATTATAAACGTTGGATCTTTCATTGTGAAAGAACTGAAAATTCAACATCCAATGTTGATGAAGATATTCATAATGAGGAAGAGGATCATATTGAAGAATTAATTCATGATTATGTGTTGAAACCATCGAAAAAATACCCAATTTTGAATGATTGTATGGAGATTCTGAGAAACCATTATTCCCAAGTTGCAGTAAATATACAGTGTTATCAGTAGTTTTGAGATTAGTTAACTTAAAAGAAAAAATGGGTGGAGTGATAAAAGTTTGTCTAGTTTACTTGAGCTTTTAAAAGAGCTACTTCCATAAGGAAATGTGCTTCCAGATTCCAATTATGTGGTGAAGAAAATATCATGCCCAATGGGATAGGGGTATAAAAAGATACATGCTTTCCCCAATGATTTTGTACTGTATAGGAAAGAAAATGAACATTTATCAAGTTGTCCTACATGTGGGACATCGCGCTATAAGATGGATGAGAAAGTCAACTCAGATTCATTCTTCGGTGATGTCATGTAACGTTATGAAATATCAATTTTTTACATTCCAATTATATCATCCATTATTTTTTGCATACAATTTTGATAATTCAATTTTGATATATTTTTAGGTACCAGAATCAAAACTCCAGCTAAAGAAATTTGGTACCTTCCAATAATACTTCATTTGAAGCATCTATTTGCAAATTCAATTGATGTATAAAGGTTAATATGGAATTCAGATGAGCGCATCTTTGATGGTAACTTACGTCACCCTACCGATTCACCACAGTGGAAGAGTTTTGATAAAAAAATTCATGATTTTGGAAGTGAAGTTAGAAATCTCATAATGGGATTGTGTACTGATTGAATGAATCAATATCGGAGCCTCAGTAGCCAACATAGTTCATGTCCTGTTTTGATGGTACTTTACAACCTGTCCCCACATCTATGTATGAAGAAAAAATATGTTATGATGAGCTTGATGATTTCTGGACCAAAACAACCAGGAAATGATATTGAAGTGTATCTTAAACAATTGATTGATGATTTGAAACTGTTATGGGAGGAAGGTGTTAATGTTTTCGATGCATACAAGAAAGAGTATTTTCTTTTGCGTGCTATGATAGTGTTCACTATAAATGACTTTCCTGCATATGGAAACTTATCTGGATAGAGTGGTAAGGAACATAAAGCATGTCCAATTTGTGAAGAACAAACTTCATATTATCAATTTCAGAATGGAAGAAAGACAATGTACACGGGACATCGAAGATTTTTGTGAATTGATCATCCTTATCGTACATTGAAAAAAGAATTTAACGGTTTACAAGAATACAACCCCCCCCCCCTCAACCATTGTCAGCTAAAGAATATTATGACATAGTGAAAGATATTTATTCGACATTTAGAAAGAGAAAAAGTTCTAGTTTACATAAACATATCAGGAAGAAGAAATCTATTTTTTTCTAACTACCTTTTTGGAGATTTTTAGAGATAAAACATAACATTGATGTTATGCATGTTGAGAAAAACAGATGTGATAGTTTGATTGGAACATTGTTAGACATAAAAGGAAAGACAAAAGATGGATTACATGCTAGATTGGACTTGATATTAATGAGAATACGTTTGGAGTTAGCTCCAGCTATGAAAGGAAACAGAACATATTTACCTCTGGATTGACACACATTAAGCAAGATTGAAAAGATGAATTTTTTTCAGTGCCTTTATGGTATTAAAGTACCCAATGGGTTTTCTTCAAATGTGAATAATTTTGTGTCATTGAAGGATTTTAAATTAATAGGTATGAAATCTCATGGTTGTCATGTGTTGATGCAACAAATTCTACCAGTATAAGTGTGTGGTATATTACTGAAAGCTATTAGATAGACAATCATTAGGTTATGTAATTTCATTAAATCCATTTGTAGCAAAGTCGTTGATCCAAATTTGTTAGATGTGTTGGAGAATGAAGAAAATCTTATTCATTGTCAACTATAAATGTATTTCCCACCCACATTTTTTGATATAATGGTTCATCTATTGATTCATTTGGTGCATGAGATAAGAATATGTGGGCCTGTTTATTTAAGATGGATGTATCCTTTTGAAAGATATATGAAAAGTTTGAAAGGATATGTTAAAAATCATTATCGACCAAAGGCCTATATTGTTCAAAAATATGTATCAGAAGAGGTGATTGAGTTCTTTACTAATTATTTGAATGTGGTGGAGCATATTGGTCTCCCTATATCTCGACATATGAGAGTTGATAGAGAAGGTAGAGGGGTTTGAGGCTTAAAGGTAAAGATCATTACACGTGATGAAGTGAACAACACAGATGAGGTTCAACCATATATATCCTCACATATTGCTGAATTAAAGTTATGATATCAGAAAAGAAATGAAAAGTGGTTGATGATTGAGCATAAGGAGACATTTCTTTCATGGTTTAAAGAGAAGGTCACCCCAAATATATCTGTATCAGAAACATTGTAGTGGTTATCAGGGGGACCATCTCTTAATGTGATCAATTGGTCTGGTTTTGATATCAATGGCTACACATTTTACATAAAAAACCTGGATGACTAGAGTACCGTTCAGAATAGTGGTGTGATGGTATTCGCTGAAGCATGGAATTTTTCGAGTGCCAAAGATAAAAACCCAATTTCTGTATCAAAATCATATTTTGGTGTTATTGAAGACATATGGAAAATTGATTATATTAAATTTCGAGTCACTGTTTTAAAGTGTAATTGGGTTGATAGTAATAGTGGCATGAAACATGATGAATATGGGTTTAAACTGGTTGATTTGAAAAGATTTAATCACAATGAGGAACCATTTATCATTGTGACACATGAAAACCAAGTATTTTATGTCATTGATCTATCAAATGATCAGTGGTCAGTTGTTTTGCAAGGGAAAAGATACCATTTGGGTGATGAGGATGATTCTGATGATGTTAGTGATTTACATGATCCTTATTCATCTATTACGCAATTTCGAGATGATTACAATGAATATAAAACAGACATAGTGCATGTAGTACGTACCGATCATGATGAAGGCATGTGGCAAAACACTGAATTAGTCTCCTAATTTTTCTGTTAAATATTGATATTTTGTGTCTATTTTTAAAACTTACAAATGCATGCCTCTATTTTTACATATTTATTTTTTTCTTCCTTGTTTCTAATTATTCAGTTTTCTAATGATATGCAGGTACACAAAATTTCATTACACTTTCTAGTAGCAATGTCAGATACAGATAAAGAGGAGTAGTTACCAAGGTATATCTATTTTTACATATTATTAAATATTCAGTAATATACTTATTTAATGAAATAAAGCTGTTAATTTACAATTTTTTTTGCAGGACTACTGATGCGTCCTCGGAGGAGGAGGCTTCTCCAGTTACTACTAAAAAATCAAGTTCTCAAGTTGGTAAACGTGGTATTACACATTTACCAAAACTATCACTTGCTCGTGATGATAACAAAGTACACATACTTTTTAATGATAATAATAATGCAGTTGGCCCAAATGCAGTTCAGTTTGACAGTTATATAGCGATGCAGAGCCGTTGCAGGATTAGTATTTTATATCCTGATTGGAAGTCAGTGGACAGGACGTCAAAGAAACAACTTTGGGAGGCCGTGACGGTAAAATATCTTACTTTATTTCTTTTATCTTATTTTTTTAATATTATATATTTTAAATGAAATAATTAATTTATTCAATTATAGATGACACTCAATTTTGAGGAAACCCTAGAAATTAAGAAAAAACATCTCTTTTTAGTGGCGGTTCGATGGAGAGATTTTAAAAACAAACTGAAAAAAATTATGTTTTTGGAAAGAGATGGTTTGAAAGCCCATGTCTTAGGTATCCATTTATATCTAAAGAATCATGGAAGCGATTTGTTGACAGTCGTCCGGAAGAGAAATTTCAGGTATGGTAATTGTTTTATAATTTAAAATATATGCTATAATTTTCTTATTACTTAGTAGTTTATTTTTATATAATAGGACTCCAGGAGATCTCATCATGAGATCCAGTTGAAAAACATATATCCTAATACATTATCACATGGAGGGTATTCGTATTTGGAGCAGAAAATGATTGAAGAAAAATTTGAAGCATTAAGAGCTCTATCAAGTAGTGGTTCAAAAGAGGTCCATTTTGGTCCTCCATCTCCTACCACTCGCAATGAGAAATGGAAATGAGAAAGAAGAATAAAAATTAAACAATATCTTACAGAGGAAGCGGATCAAGTGGCTGATAAAATTGTAAGTAAATATTATTTATTTGTTAACAATTTCTATATTTTATAATTTATAAACACTAATATAACCTTTTTATTTTTCATTTCAGAATGAACTTCAGGAGCAAGAGACACGTGGCTCTTTTATCCCTGAGGGTAGGATGGACATCCTAGCCACTGCTTTGGGAAATGCAGAACACCCTGGCCATGTTAGAGGATATTAGGCGGGTGTTAGTATTCGGAAGGTTTTTGGTAAGAGTAAGTAGTAAAAAGACCTAGAAATAGAATCCTTAAAAGAAGAGTTGAAAGATATGAAATAGTCTATGGGTGATCAAATTCAAGAAACAGTACATAAGGCATTATTAGAACACTTGGAAAGAGAATCACAGTCTGCGCAGCCTTCCCAGGTATATTATTTATTTATCGTCAATTTTTCAATTTTATAAATTATAATCACTAATATTTTTTTTTCATTTTTCAGCCTTCCCATTCTGCTCACTCGGACTACCCTGCCTCATCTGCTTACCCATTCCCTATCTACACAGCCTTCCGAGGTATATTATTTATTTTTCATCAATTTTTCTATTTTATAAATTATAAAAACTAATATAAGTTTTTCATTTTTCAGCATTATCAGCCTACTCACCCAGACTACCCTACCCCATCTGTGCAACCTTTCGAGGTATATTATTTTATTTTAATCAATTTTTCTATTTTATAAATTTTAAACACCAATATTACTTTTTCATTTTTTTGACTTCTCAACATCCTAACCCGAACTACCCTGCCCCATCTGCTTACCCTTCCCCACCTGCATACTTTGAGCCTCTACCTCCTCCCTCAGATCAGGCCTTATATTTTGAGTTGTTTGCGGGAGATCCTCATGTACATATTGTTGCGTTAAGATAGGTGCATTTTTTGGGGGACTCGGTACATCATCAGCCAATCCAAATAGATCATGTTAGAGTATCAGTACTTGTTATTATATATCCTACTGCTCTACTACCATTTCCAACTGTGGATATCACCAGTTTTGGGGAATGTACGCGCCATTTTTTACTTTGGCCAACTGCCCTTCTTCGTTATATTTCACTTGAGGTATGTGTTTTTTTAAATATTAATTTCAAATGATTCAAAATTACTTATAAAGTTTTCTAACATTTAACATATATAGGAATATCTGAAAGCAAAATAAACTACACAAATTCAACAAAATGTTCAGGAACAGTTGTTTGTAGATACTTCTGATATTTCTTATGGGATAAAATGTCTATCTGAATCCTCTTCTTCCTTGAATTTTATCTATGAGTTTCGGATGATGCCCGATATATGTGGAAGAAATTAAGGATTGAAATTAATGAAAGAATATATCATGAATTTAGTTAATTTTGAAGAGATCTCGCAGAGTGTGGTGCAGTTATTTATCATGTAAGTAAATTGACGTCTGAATTGCTATTTCTTTAATAAAAGATTGTTATGTCATTGACTAACTATATTTTCTTGTTAAATTAGGTATCTACATAATCTTCTTTTAATAAAGGAAACAATAGGCATTTACAACTTTATAGATCCAGAGTATATTTCCATGGAAGCCAAACATGTGAAGAAACATGATAGGGTTCAATATATATCTGAGAGATTAACACAAAAAGAGATTCAATGCTAGTTTTTTTCCATTTCATGATAAGTAAGAACATCAACATTTTTATGAACTAATTATCATTATAATTTCATTAATTGTGAAATTTTTATATTGTAGGGGGAATTGGATGTTAGGCGTATTTTTCCCAAGTGAATGCACCTTATATTGGTTTTTATCTTTATTAGGAGGAGTGTGTAAACCATTTCTCACCTTCTTAAACAGGTAATTTTTTTTATTTTTTATAAGCTCATTATGTTTAATTTTCATTGATTACACAAGTATTATTAGTCCATATATAAAAAAATGCAGATCATGGAAACATTTTCACAAAAAAAACATGTCAGAAAACAAACCAACGGAAATCAAATATGTGGAAGTACAGGTAATTAGTTTTTATATTTTTGTTATATATTATTTTTTTAATTAAATGTTTTATAACTGTAGTTTCATCGTCAAAATGGACATGTTAAATGTGGTTATTATATTCTAAAATTCATGTATGAGATAATCACAACTAGGCAAACTACTAATTTTCATAAGGTTAGTTATATTAAATTTTTATATATTTTCTCCCATATTATTCTATTTTTTAATTTCTTATCATTCAATACTATTGTAGTCATTCAATGATTCACAGCCTTATTCCGAATCTGATATGACCCATATTCAATCTACTTTTTTGAACTATTTGTTATGTCTGATTAAGATTTGAGGTATTTATATTCTAATATTTATAAATAATAATACATATGGGTACAAAAACCTAACTCTTTTAATATATTAGGTGTTTGAACCTACTAATAATAAAATGTATGCTTCAATAATAACCAAAAATGAGAATGCCGTAAATGTTGAAGTCGTGGGACTTTCAAATGTCACAAAATTTCCTGATGTCATTGATTACAGGTACGTGTATTTTAATTTTACTTTAGATATTTTTTTGATTAACTAGATATAAGCATTGAAGTTATATGAGGAATTGGATGATAAATATTGTTTAATTTTTTTTGTATATTGTGTTATTTTTACAGGGGTTATGAATTTTTCGGGAAGTGTAATTGGAAATATTTTATAAAAAAATAATTTTATTTATGGTGTCGGTTATTTAAATAACCGACGCCGAACCAAAAAACAAATTATTTATGGCGTCAGTTTTTTAAATAATCGATGTTGAAAAACAAAAAATTTATATATGGCGTTGGTTATTTAAATAACCGACGCCAAAATATTAAAGAAAAATAACTTTGGTGTCAGTTTTATGTAAAACCAACGCCGAAAACGGGTTCGACTGGGGCTTCGGTTTCGGTTTTAGATATAACCGACGCCAAAGGGCAGGTCCACCCAGCTTTCAACATCAGTTTTAGAAAAAACTGATGCCGAATATTCTGTCGAATATTAGTTTCAGCATCAGTTTTATGTAAAACCAACACTGAAACACTTACCGAAATTGTTTTCGGCATCATTTTTTGAAAAACCGATCCTGAAAACCATATTTTTTACGTCACCTTTATAGATGTCAGTTTAAATCCGAAGTCAAAAATATAAAAACCCGACATTAAAATATGTTTTTCCACTAGTTATAGGCCTCGAATGTAATCTATCCGTCAATCCTGGTGACCAGCACACCATCTCTGCAGGCCAGCATATATGCCCTTAATTCCAAACTGGCTGTTCCATCATCAAAAAACTTCCGGGTTGGTGGATTTCCAAAATAAATGAAGTTAAATACCTTATACATGCTCAACCTCACCTTCATGTCATAATAATTGAGATCTAGTAGAGAAAATACAAAGAATGCCTGCACTGATGGCCTGAGAGTACTTCTGGCGATCTGTACTCCATT
This sequence comes from Viscum album, assembly GCA_963277665.1. Taxonomy (NCBI): domain Eukaryota; kingdom Viridiplantae; phylum Streptophyta; class Magnoliopsida; order Santalales; family Viscaceae; genus Viscum; species Viscum album. The sequence continues at coordinate 591,128,171 of OY728159.1, read as the reverse complement.
TTGTGCATTATACATCCTGATGTGAGTGGTGATCCATCTCCACAAAACTTGGAATGGTCCCACTATTCTCAAAGGAGACTTACCCATGAATACATGAAGTATGATCCTGTGAATCTTTTCTAAAATGGGGGTAGCCAACCCAACCATTTTCCCCTCGTCTAATTTAGTTGTGATAACGAAGGTCCCTGGCCTAACGCCTCCCTTCGAGTCCCTGACCGGAAGAAGATAAATACCAATCCACAAGGCCAAGAATCCCACCAGATGAGTCTTCTTTGGGATTCTCTGATTCACTTCGTATCCCCACTTCTCAAATTCTCCTGCTTCTAGGGTTGGCCAGAATATGCCAGGAGCACCCCTCTTCTCTATTTTGGGGCAGGTAGTAGGATGAGTGGGACTCTTATTCTTGGATCCCTTATCCTTCGATCCCTTCTCCTTCAGATCCTTCTCCTTCTTCTCGATAAGATACATATTCATCCACTCCTCTGGATTAATATCCTTTCTAGAATGAGTTAAGTAGGTCTCTGAACTCTTGATCTTGTGGAATATTTTCAATAATTCCTGAGCTAAAGCCGGAGTCTTCTCCGAATCATTCCAAGTCGCCTTGGGAGGGATAAATTCATCATACATATCACTAAAAATTGGATCCCCAGAGATCTTGTGGACATCCCATAGACTGATGCCTACTTCTCCATGAGTCAGATGGAAAGAATTGGTTTCAGGGCTACAATGGGTGAGTATCTCCGGAACTATGTTGTCATGTCTATAAACATATGTTTTCCCAGCCCAGACGGCTTCATATATCGCAACTCCTTTCAAATCCTTGACTAAATCTACACAGGTTTGTCGTACTTAGTATGCACACATCCTAGTTGGCTTCACACCTCCTCCAAGATGGAAGTCCCAGCTATTCTTCTAGCCATTGGATTGATCCATATGAGAATTTTGAATGATTGAAGGATAACAATGTGGTTGCAGCTCGGGCTTGTGAAGTTTCAGATCCGGCGTACATGGGCTATGATGCATCATATGAGCCTTCTCCACTGTCCTTAGATTTTATAAATTCTCCTCCACATGAGATATTTTCTGAAGAAAAATTGGTGTAATTCTGAAACTAAGAAATTGGGAGATAGTTATTTGCCTCTAGAATAGTATCTTCTCGCAGATGACCGTAGCCATACAAAGGCAGATAGATGCTTTGTGGGAAATCAAGTTGATACTTTTCAGGCACTTGGCCAAATCCGGGAGAGTGCTGTCACATACGGTATAGTAATTATGGCCAATGGTGCTCATCATATCATCAATTCGCTTGCTAGCATGTTCATCATCTGTTCCGATTCTATTGGGATCCATTGAATCTACAAAAAAGCTGAATAAATTAACTCTTAAATGGGTTGATTTTTCACAATATTTGTGAAGAAATTCGAAAAAATGGATAAGGCATTACAGTGTGCAAGTCTAATTTTGGTGCGAAAGTATGGATGTGTTGCACAAGTATGGATGTGTCGTGCCTTTTTTTAGCGTGCAAGTGTCTTCACGCAAGTCCAAATACCTCTACAGCAGCGCGAAAATAAAGAAACAGTGGAAAAAAGAGAAACCTGCGCGGCGAAGGTAACCTGCATGGAGAGAGCTCGAAAATTTGAAATACGGGTACTTTGTGCAAGAATGGCCTTATATATATAGGTCAAGCCTCAACCCTGCGTGCCTAAAAGTCAGCGCGCTCTAAAGCCAGCGTGATCAACACCTACGCAACGCCATCTGCGCACTCAACACTTGCGCGCTGATGTTTCCTTATTTTTCTTCTTTCCTAAGAGTTACATCCTCATTTGTTTCGGATCCAAATCCAAGGGGGGACTTTTGCAAACACTCCTTTTCTACATAGAGTCTAACCAATGAAAAAAGAGAAATACCTTGAACCAAAAGTGATTTATCCTTCGAAGAAACATCAAAAAATTGACAAAGGTATGAGGAAGGATTCCTTCCAAATTGGGTCGTGTAGGTTTCCTCAATGTCACACAGGTATACCTGCAAGCCACATTTTGGGCACGCAGGTGACTTCCGCGCCCTCTTTTTATTTTTCCCAAGGTCTTCTTCAGCCTATAAATACCCCCTATGCCCCCCCCCATTTCAAGAAAAAAATTTCGAGAGCTCAGTCTATTCTCAAAGCTTCTGAACACTTCTAAGGTAATTTCATAGCTAGAAAAAAAGATCAAAAGAGGGGGAGTAAGGCCTACGTGTTGAAACTCATCAACACTTGCGCGCCTAGGTGGCCAGCCTTTAAGGGAAATGGCCACACTTGCGCACCGCCTTACCCCTTCACCAGAACATGCACACCACCCTTCTGGAGGACATTAAGGATATTAATAAGGGCTTGATCCATGTCTCACCCAAGTATTACCTTAAGGGTTGACATTCTAGCAAGTACCCATGTGTCGCGTAGGTACACCTGCGCGACCAGTACTTGCGCGCCCTCGCATGACTTGTGCACCAACTTCTTTTTGGGTGCCTCTCCTACCTATTTCACCTCTCTTATGCCTATCCACCTATCCTAATCAAGATTAAGCCTTCAGAACTCTCTCCAAAGCCATTCATGGCATGATTTCCTTGCTGGCTTCCTTATCTAAAAGGAATTCTGTGGAACATCACTTAAAACCTAGTGATTTACATATCTTTATGTCACTAAGGTCAGAGATTTCATTCATTCAACCTCATCCTTTAAGATTAGATAATCCTTAACCTGGGCCACCTTTTCAATAGTAAGACCTAGTCCAAATTCTCTTAATTTTGGCATCCTTATTAGGAATAAGCCCCAAATCCTTTAACCTGGGCCTCCTTCCCAAGAGTAATCCCCAGTCATAGTTTCTCTTAACCAGTCTTAATTTATTTTTGACATAGGCTTCCTTTTCAGGAATAAAACCCAATCATAAGTTTCTTCCTAATTTGGGAACCTTCCTCAAGATTAAGCCCCAAGTTAGAGTATCCAAATATCTATAAAGCACATATACCTTTATGGACCTTGTTCCTGGGTTTCTTCCCTAATGTAAAACCCAATATTCATCTATTTTTGGGCAGTCATCCATACATAATCCCCACATCATTTCCTATGATTGCATCTTTCATGGAACAATTGTCTGGTTTTACCAATACTTATTTTTTCTCACACCGAGCATGACTCACATGAGCATAGAGTGTAAAAGTAATTATGACATCTTTCTTTGAGACATCAATCATACATAAAACTCATTCTTCTTTACTTGAACTACATGGGTTATTATTCCTTTTCTAAAACAAAGAATATGTAGGTAGCCCATCTACGGGTACGATCCCAACTATGAAATAAATCATGTCCTTCTGAATGAAAATAAACTTCAAGTGCCCCGCTGAGTGGCTTTAAAACCAGTATGGTCATCATAATGAACAAGAGACTTTTATATAATGTATTAACAGATACCATTGAAAATGAATCTCTAAAACAAATACATATGATTCTCTATCGATGAAGAACCTCGAGTACATATAAAAGATTCTCTAAATTTCATACTTGTTAATAATTGATTGTCAGATTTAAAAAAAAGATCATTTTATACTTGGTAATGTAATAAGGATTCATGAACATAACTTAAATCTATAAATAGAGTCCTGAAGTAGACTATAATTCCCCTCAAAAAGGTTTGATGAGTCCGACATCCCATCCTCTCAACCAATTTAAATTCTTATGTCTCATCAGTTCACAACTAATGAGCACCTACCATTGGAAAGAAGACCCAAATGGATATGGAATCATTGGATGTTTCCGGTTCTACGAAAAAACCCATTAGAAACCACTTTGAATGTTTAAACCTTAAATCAATGAGGTGATCCCCAATTCCAGAGAAAACAGTTATGTTTCAACATTTTCATCTGAGGAATGCATTGGAATTAGTAAGTAATGGGTGGTTCCCTCTATATCTCCTCGATGTATCAATAGGTCTGATGAGAAAAACTAGTGTCTTGGCACAATGACTTGACAATTTTTTTTTGTAGTATAGGTAAAAGGTCTTGACTATGTGGTTATGATGTCTATAATTATGAATTCCATCTTTATGAAATTGTCTATTGATATTACATGTGATTATTCATCAAGTAAAATATCCATGAGAATACGTAAATGTAATTATTTGATTTATATTTTCCATATTATACAGTTGTTTATGTTTAAAAGTCTTGTGTTTTAGTCTTATACATTGCCTTAAATGTTTATGCCTATTTATGAAAGTTTCCCTTATACTTTTATCCTTATATAGAATCTGAGCTCACCACTTTCATATGTTTTATTTCTCCCAGGATATGTAGAAGTATATTATAACTGGCCTATAGGGATATGATAAGGGATATGAGTGTGTTATACAGAGATACAATGTTGGGTTTTTTCAACTCATAATGTAATGTAAAACTTATGTATGTGTCTAGTACTTGGAAGGCTACAAAACAGATCGGTATTTTGGGACATGATTTTTTGAATCATGATAGTATTATGTAATAAAGCACTGACTCTGGGTAACTGGGGTCAGGGCATTACAGTTGGTATCAGAATAATTTTAGTAGAAACCATGGAAACTATATTTAGAAAAACTCACATTTGACAGGATTACCCAAAGACATAATTTGAAGGTTAGTATAAAAGAACTTCTACGAATATTGGTAATGTAGATATTTTGTAAATTTTGCAAGAAATACATCCCTATTTCGAAACGAGAAGGTAGAGAAGGCTATGGAACAGATGTACCTATGAGTGAAAACTCAGACATGATGTTTTGAGCTAGACCTGGGGTATCCTGGTACACAACAACGAGACTTGCTGCACTCTGCGTTACGACTCTCCCGAGGGATATGATTAGGATAATTCACATTTTCATTACAAACCATTATGAAGGATTTATGAGTAAATATGTCAGTAATAAAACAATTTTTATGATTATGAGACTAGATGTGTGAAAATATTCAATTAATGTTGATAATTTTTCTAGTTTTTTATTATACATTATGATATTTTCTGACCTGGTGTATTTTGTCATTTAGAAATAGTGCCCAGTAGAAAGAATGAGAACTCCAGAAGTACATATGATCCAAAAAGTATAAAGGCCCATATCTTTCATGGGATTACGACAACATATAGAAGGGAAATAGTCTCCTACATATTCTTATCATGTGAAGAAATAATATCTTGTGTCAATATGATAAGTAAATAATTCATTGAGTCATATGACTTTTAAGAGAATCTAGAGAACAAGAGGATGGTTGAGAGAAAGATAGATCAAGGGATAAAGGGAAAGAAGGATTTTCCCATATGTGATAATTGTGGAAAGAATCAGCTTAGGAAGTGCTTGAAAGGAATTGGTGTTTGTTATAAGTGTGAAGAAAAAGGACACCATGTTCGTTATTGCAAGGGTAAGAAAAAGGTTTCAAATGTACAATGTTCAATCTGTAATGAGTTGGGACACTATTAAAATCAATGTTCCAATCATTAGAGTATACCCCAAATGTTTCTATTGGATAATAATAAAGTTATAATACTACGGCAGATGAAGATGAATGATTAATGATCTTTAGTTTTTATTAATTAATTGTGTCAATTGAGAATGTAATGTCCTAAAATCTCCATATATATATTTTTAATTATATTGAATTATTTCGAGACCGTGAAATCTAACGAATCACGATTCTGAGGCCTAGAGTGTCCGGAATGAACCATCGAAGTTTTGTTAAGCTTTAATTAGCTTGCATAATAAGTTTTCCTAAAAAAGTGGAATAACTCTTATATTGTTACTGAGGATAAGAAATATGAGGGAACTGTTGTGCTTAGGATTGTGGGTTTACGCTAGGCATGACTTAATTTTAGTAGGCACGGTCCTCCTGTGAGAAATCCCGAAATGGAATAACCAAAAATAAAATAATAAAATAAAGTTATTTTATTTTTAAAATTCTTATAACTCACAAATGGTAGGTCGGATTAAAAATATGAAACCACATCTAATCTCGTGAGGGTATGCATTCTTTAGAAAAATACTATCATTGGTCAGCACATGCCACAAGTGAATGTTAGTTTTTGGCCGTAAATAAAATAATTACGTGGCAATTATTTTTAAATCCATAACATTTAAACTATAACTCAAATTAGAAATCCAAGAGTACCATTGAGACCATTGGGTCATGTTTCACTTAGGCAGAGCCTATCCTCAACCAACATGGGTTGAGGGTGACTGTTAATATGTTTCCGAACTCTTTTTTGAGCACATTCAGTAAACACGCGAGCGACGTATTGTATCTTTTGAACCAGTGCTCAGAATTCAAATATGAGGACACTGTGGAACTCACAATGCTGATATTGGATTAAGGATACCTTCACCTCAACTGTAGTAGGTCGAGGGTGGAAATTATTTTTTTGACTTTTATGGGAGAAAATAAAATAAACATGCTTTATTTGATGCCCGGTTACACAAAATGTGTATCCACATTCCTTTTCAATTATTAGGATTAAATAATTCAGAATTAATGAATCAACTTTAACTCTTGGCTTTCTCCAAATTAATTGTGCCAACAAAATTTAATTAATATAAAAACATTAATTAAATTATTGCTTATTCTTATTTATTTTGGAACGTCACCTGTTGCGAGAAAAGGGATTGGTAAAAGAGGGGAGAGATTTGGAGAATTGGAAATATCTTTATCCAACAAAGGAGATCCTCCAACGAAGAATGACTTACAGAATTGAAGAATGAGGAACCAACCTTGGAGAATCTTGTAGGAGTGACGAATGTCGACGTCATTCTTCAATTACTTCATCTTCATCCATGCGCCACCTCCAATGGAAAATTGAGGTAGGGTTTTCTTTAATATGATTGAATTTATTTATCGATTCTTCATATTCCGGTTTAACAATGATGATGGCCCAACTAACATGGCTATCGTCCGGCGCACATAACTTGCCTCTTAACTTCTGATTCTTCGAGCATTACTTGTGCATTCTTCAATGCCAAATATCTAATGATGCTGGAAACCCAATATTTTGTTGAGCGCAACATATGGATGAGGATCCCTTGACCCATGGATCTATAATATGCCATCATTTTACTTTTCGGGCATGGAAAGAAACCATAATGGCTCATGGAAGAAGTTGGTGGATGGCACCAGGCCAGCCACCAGGATGGAAGGTAGAGCATGCCCGCACCGCTGGATGATGAGGAAGCCACAACCCATTGAACGCGATCGAGCAGGGTGGCAGATGACATCTGGCCAGCTGTGTGGTGGAGCGGTGGTGCGCATCTGTGCCGCCATTGGAGCAAGAGTCCGCAGACTCTGGGCCACGAAGGAGGCCGAAAAGTAGCTGACCATTCCAGCCATGGTGGAGCAACAGCATGCGACCGCACCTCTGGGAGGAGGACCAGTCAGAACACAGGCTGACTTTGTGGTTCGACGGGACTGGCTCGGGTCCCGGGGTGACTAGGAAGTGACTAAAGGTGCTGCCCATTGCCATTCTGAATGGATGGGGGATGCTCCCCCTATGATGCCAGCTCGGGCGGACCGCGCCACTAGGCCGCGCCCAATGGGTCGCGCCATTGGGCCATGCTACTGGGACGCACCACCGAGCCGCACCAAGCGGGCCGGGCCCGAACATCCCCTTCCCGAGATGGGCCATATCCCGGCCCAGTGGGCCAAGCCCACCGTATCCTAGGCCAACCGCAGCAGCCCCAAATCGGGTTGGGTCGGGCGGGTCGGACAAAGCGGGTCGGACCGGACCCGTGCCCATCCTGACCAAGATATGACTTTTTGGCCATAACATGATAAATAGGAATCTGTTTGATGAACCGTCTGTGGAACCGGAGTCCTTGGATTGATACGGTCATTTGGGTATACTCCACTTGAATTTGGATATTGTTGGTGTATGGCCGGGTTGCATCAATCCTCAAATCCAACTGGGCCCTCAGAGTGGAAACACTAATAACATACAGACCAGGCGTCTGAACGATGTGTCGTCTATTGTGTCAGGTCCCTTTATGACGCGTTGGACCTCTGGGATACTTATTAGTGGGAATTTTAGGCGGTTTAGGTATGACTGATGGCTTGGGGAGAGTTTTTCCCATGCACGCTATGTACAAACCCTGCGATTAGCTGAGACTTGACAACTAGAGACCATTTTTACTTAGAGTGACTCGATAGGCCCAGTGGGGAGCACCTCTATGTGAAACGACAGACCCACAGTGGGGAATGCCTCTGTGTGATGCGTCAGACCCACGGTACTCAACAGGATGAGTACCTCAGCATGCCACTAGGAGGAGCAACTCTATGTGACATAGTAGACCCTTGCTGGGGAGCGCCTCTCTGTGCCATGGAAGATCTACAATACTCGACAGGAGGAGTAACTCATCAGTCCAAGGTTACTGGGAAGCACCTCTGTGTGGCGTATCATTCCCATTTTACTATTTAGAGGAGGATTTCTCTAGAAGCTAAGGTGTTCGACATTGTGACAGGGAATGTTACTTGTTCCTTGGCCTAGAGAATCTGTGACTGGCTATCAACATTCATAGAAATCCTATGTGGGATAGATCCTGTGTGGTTCAGTTCTTAGTGATCCTGTGTGGGTCATTGCATACCGATCCTGTATGGGTCATATCCTGTGTGGGTCTATACTCAGTGATACTGTGTGGGTCAGTGCATACCGATCTTATGTAGGTCTAATATTGTGTGGGTCCTTGAGGGGGGGGGGGGGGTAGTACCTATCGATCCTATGAGGTTTGGACTCTATATAATCATCATCAGTTCCTCTTGATTGAATAATATGATATAGCTTTGTGACTAATCCTATGAACATCTATACTTAACTGAAAAACTGGTTGGAGCTGAGATTCTATTTGAACTAAGACTTTTTCCTTCGTGGTACTATATTCATTGTGATTCCTTTTTTGTACTTTTACCTTCATGGTACTATCATCGTGGTGATACCTGTGTGGTAATTTTACCTTCCTGATACTATCTTCGTGGGGATATCTGTGTGGTACTTTTACCTTCGTGGTGTTACTTGTGTGGTACTTTTACCTTCACGGTGATACCTTCATGGTATTACCTTTGTGGAATTCTTCCCCCATTTCTGAGATGTGTATATCTTTATAACTTAGGTGTATGTATGGGCATATTCCTAAGTAGAGTTGATGTATTTTTTTTCTGGTCTTCCTTTGTGAAATTTTAGGAGTCTTACGGGGTCTCGGGGTCCCCACCGAGTATCGTTATACTCACCCCTGCACGGGCTTGGCCCGCACCTTGTTTTGACTTATATAGACGATGTACAAAATTGATCGAGGATGAGGGAGCTAGGACAAGATGATGTATGGAGGTGGACCATTCGGTGTGATGTGATGCGGAGGAGATGGACAGATGTGGAGTGCGGAGGAGGTGATATATACCTACCCTTTAGGTAGGAACCTTTGAGGACATCCCATTAGCTGTTTTACATTTTCATTCATCTGTACTTGTAAATTTACAGTTGGGATTTATTCCATCCCATTTTACTTTCAGTACTCTTTTACTACAATAGTTTACATCATAATAGCTTCTTGTTGTGTTCTTGGACCATCTGTTTGTTCAGGATTAAAAGAAATGCCTTCCCATTTTGGGGAGTAATCCATTCTATGTCAGTCGCTAGCCCCTAGCCTATGGAATATAGGCTTGGGGTAGTCACGGACCAGACCTCGGGGGATTGGTCGGGACAAAGTACAAGTTATAATAATTATAAAGTATATAAGAATTTTACTCATGTACGTTTTCATTAAGGATTTGAGATTTTATGGTACTAAATAAAGTGACACAGTTTCAAGTTAAAAACATTGTAAAATATATGGTTGGTGGAAATATAACCCTTTATATGTTTCTAAAACTGATTTAATTATTTCAGAATAATATATAATTGATTTGGATAAAGTATATTGGATATTATTGGCTACCTTGGAACTAATTAATTGTTTGTTTATTCCATACTTGTTGGAGTTTAAAAATGTTTTGGATTTAAGGAGTATATATGGTATTCTATAAGCAATTCAATAAGTTTTTATGGTAATTTAGGGTGTTACCATGTTTTAATAGAATACATGATGAAGGAATTCACATGTTATTATGTGGAAAAAGATAACTTCCTTATGTTCACCTTCCTTATAAATTGTGGACTCTGAGTTTCGAAAAATGTACTTTGGAGAAGTACAAAGGATGGAAAGAATTATGTTGGACATTGGATACTATTTTTTATGTTTAATTTTTTTAATATTATTTTTGAGTTGTTATAAAAAGGAAAACCTAGAGGTTGGGTGAAAACCCATCGGGTCTGGCAAGGTCACGAGACCTGAACCTGCAACTGAAGGGAGACAAGGGTGAATCACCTACCATTGGCCTACATGATGTCCTGGTTTTTATAATGTAGTTTTTTCTAAAGGATCAGATAAATGAATTAAATTTTTTTTGGAAACCCTATACTATTAGGATAAATAGAATATTTACGAGTTCTATTGTCTTTTGGAGTAAAAGATGTGTTTGTGGTAGAAATTAGTTAATGGATGGAACTATACCTGTCATGTATTTTTATTCTTATTCAATGAATAAATTAATTCTTAAAATTTAGGGAATTTATCTTAAAATAAAAAAAGTGTTATCCTAATAGCATATGTTTTGATGAACCAATGGTATTTTAAGTCATCATATATTTATGGGTTTGTGGCCCTCAATTTTCTATTTATTGTTCTCATATTTTTGATTGATGACCTCAATCACACCCTATAAATATATATTGTTTTTCCTCTAATTATGTGTCTCAAATTCCCACAAATATTCTCAAATTTGAAATCCTAATTTGGTGGAAACATTTTCATTTCCCTTTCCCTCTTATTAAGAATAAATTTTAATAACATTATTTCTAATGTGGGTTTTCCACAAAGGTATTTTATATTTTCAAACTTCTATTTTCAAAGAAAAATATCAAATTGCTAGGACACAATTTTTTGAAGAAGGGGAGAATAAAGAAACCTAATATTTCATAGTACGTTATCTCTTTAATGTAATTAAATAGCTAGCGCTATATGCATCAAAGTGTTCAAGCATATCATGACCAATCAAAATACCCGTTTAAAAAGAAGTTGTCAATAGTATTAACTAAAATTTTAATTATATATATATAACCTATATAATTTTAACAGTCATATTATTGTTTCTTATACATAATATAAGTAAAAAATCAGTTTTTCAGATAAAAGAAGTATTTTCTAGAAAATGCACTTTTTCCGCCTTTTAATGGAGAACCCTATTTAAATACCATATTTAACACTTTTATATATTAAATTTGATGATAAAAAATTATTATTTTGAAGCTCAATTTAAAAATTTAGTTTGGATAAATTTTTTGTACTTTTATGATAACTTTCATATTTTGAAGAATAGTGAAAAACAAGATTATAATTAAAAACAATTTTTTAATAGAAATAATTTATATTGTTAAATTACACACTTGAGTGGTTTTAAATAATAATTAGATTATATTATTTTCATTTAATATATATTAGTTCATTGGATGTAATTTCACATTTAAATTTTACATAAACACATGTCAATCTTTTTATAGTTTTTACTTCATAAAAATCCGCTATGAGGTTTTGACAATGAGAATTAATTTTAACATAATTAATGAAACATGTATGTTATAAATTTGGTAAAATAGGAATAATTTTTGAATTTGGAATATTAATATTAGTTTAGGGGAATGTTTTGGTATTTTTTTGAAAACATTCAATTTTTGATGAACAGTGAAAAACACTACATTATTATTTTAAAACTACATTTTATTTAAATAATTAATATTATTTTTTAAATTTATTTTAAATTAAGAATAGATAAATAATACCTATATTAGTCCAATTCAATTAATTGTAGTCATTTTATAACAGGATTAGATATATAAAATTTTATTAAACTTTTAACGTCTTTTACCCACCTTCTAGTCATATTTGCAAATTTGCATAAAACGTAGTTTTAAAGCTTCTATAAATTGAATTTCAAAAATATGAGAGACATGGTTGTAATTAGAAAGTAAAATGTGGTTCAATAGAACTAAAATAATTTTGTTGAATTGTAACTTTTGAATTTTATTTACCACAGTTAAAAGTAAATGTGGTGATTAAAGGTAAAAATGATATTATAATTACCCTACAACATGGCCTAATTCTATTAGATAAGTGTGTTTAAACCGAAATAAAACTTAGGAATAAAATATGATAATTTTTTTCCATTGGGATTAGATTAGGACATTTTTTTTAATAAATACTTAAAAGTGTTATATTCAAAGTCTAATAACTAACCCATTTTTAATATTGGTTTATAAAAAAGATAAATTCAACTATAAATATTTATTATAATTGTAAAATTATTTCCTACATAACGGTATTTTATTTATAAATTTTATAGACTAAATAATTAAATTTATTTTTGAAAAAATGATGATGCAATAATTACCTTATTATTGAAGGATTAAAATAATTGATCTTATAAATATTAAAATAATTGTGAATTGAGACTTTTGATGTATTAAAATAATTTCCTAGGTTAATAAGACATTTTAGGGTTGATTAAATAATTTTTTTTCGAACTGATAATGTTTTTATGACTTTCAAAAAAAGGAAATACTAAATAGTGTCAAAATTGACATAAATGAGTTTTTAAAAAAATACTATATTATTAATTGATAAAATATTCCTAAAAATATAAGGTTAATCCAAAGGACTTAGAAAATGTACAATATATCAATAATTAACCACTTGGGTTTAGACTTGTATTTTTATACTATATTTATTAACCATTTAATATATTAATTCAAGAATACGTGGTAAAAGTAAAACTATTTAACAAAGAGTTAAATCTAAAAGACATCATTAATATGGGTCCCTAAATATGTATAAAACCTATTGACTGAAATTTTATCAAACCATCCCCCATTTTCCCTCAAAATAAATCTTTTTGGAGACATTATAAACCGAATATGATTGTATAATAAGATAATATTTCAATCTTTTCCTAAACTGACCCTCACCAATCTTATAAAAGCATACATCCCCTATTCTCAAAATCAAACCTCCAAATCTATTTGGCTCGGCCAACCCCTTGTCAAATATCCTCCCAAAACCCGAAATTAATCCTATAGGACTTAATTTGATCATAAGAAAACCTTAGGAGCCCTTTTGATCAAATAAAAAGGAAGCACCTGAAGAAGAGGTAATAATTTCATCACCTCTTTCAATGTTCTTTTCTTCTTCCACATCCTCTATTTATTGTTTCCATACCAAAATAATAAATCTACTACCTTATACTTACTGTGATGTTATGATAAATATGGTACAACCATATTCACTAATATATCCATCCTATGAATAAAAAAGTCAACATACGTGCGTACGTATGGCTTACTATCTCTATGTCATGGTGTTGTTTGTTATTCAACACTTCATTATTTGGTTTGGTATAATAATGAGTATAATTTATGTAAATAATAAATATAATATGACAATTATTATTTATATATTATCTACAATCTAATTACATACGATTTCACCATCAATATAATGATATTTTCACTCGTGCGTACGTACAGATTACCGTCTCCATGAACTTTATGAGATTCATTTCCCATCGTAATCATTAAAGACTAATCATCATTTTATGATTAGAAAAATTCTTAAGATCGTAATATCATTATGTATATGAATAAAATACATCATATCAATAACACACATGACTTAAATAACAAAACATATAAAGGAAAATGAATCAGTTAACACCCGAAACAATGATACTACTAAATTATTATTAAAAAAGCAATAATAGAAGATCATACATGATATCATATTTATGTATGTAGTTCTTTTATAATTTAATAAAACGATTTAACTATTATACAAGATGTTAACTTACATTCGATCAAGGAAAAGTACAAGGTGCAGGTTAATTCCTCAATATCATTATTATCCGAGATTGTTTATCTGTAAGTATTTACTCAGACACTTTTATCATTCATGTCCATGATTCATAAAAATGTTTTCAAAATGATCATTTTAAGGTTTTCTGGATGGGACTCTTTATCAAGATGAGAATTTTAATTGTTTTAATGATTTATTTTTCAATATCGTTTTAGTAACTCCCATGTTTTAAAAATGATTTTAAGGATTTATTTATGTGTACATTATTGTTTTAAAGTGTTTATTCCATTCAAACGTTTCAAAATGGTATGAGACAATTTGATTCAAAAATATATTTTAAATTACATCCATTATAAATGTGCGACTTTCAAATGATTTCACAAAAATGGATATTTTTCTCAAAGAGTTTTACCCACCAATTTCAACTATTTCAACATCCTTTACTGGATATTATTCTTGATTGACTGTCATATATTTTAATACAATTTTATGTATTGTATTGAATGAGTAATGATATTTTTGACTGTGAATGTGCTATTTTTATATCATCCATGGTTTATGGTTAATGTATTGACATTTCGTATGGTAGTTTTAATATGAATGTATATGTTATGTTTCCACATTTCCATATGAGGAATGCATTAGACTTAGTAAGTGATGGGTGGAGCACACTATAGCTCCTCGATGCATCAGAAGGTCTAATGAGACAATCATGGTTCTTGGAATAAGGCCTTGACAAAATCTTATTTGTATTCTTGGAACAAAGTATTGACTATCTGGTTATAATGTCCAGTATTATGAATTACATCATTATAAAATTGGTTATAGTTATTAAATGTGATTATTAGATTAGTAGAATATCCATGTGAATATGTAAATAGAATTATTTGATTTTAATTCGACATATTTTTCTGAATGTTAAGTTTAAAAGTCTTTTGTTTTAGTCTTATACATTCCATAAATGTTTTTGGTTATTTAGGAATGTTTCTGCTATATTGTTATCCTTACTGAGCATCTGAGCTCACCCATTTATTTTGGTTTATTTCTCCAAGTATGCGAATAAGTATATTATGACTGACCTGTAGGGATATGGTAAGGGATATTAGTTTGTTCTATGGAGTCCCAATGTTGTTTTTCTTCAATTCATAATGTAATGTATAACATATGTATATATCTAGTACATCCAAGGCTACTAAATTAATCGGTCTTTCGAGACATTATTTCATATACCATGCCAATTTTATATAATATTGCAAAAACTCTGGGTAACTGTGGTCGGGGAATTATATAAAATACATTCCTGGGATTATCAAAATAAACCACTTCCTATACTTCTTTTGAGTCCGCTGACATCCCTTCCCCTGAGATGATATGTCCCAAGAAGTATACCGAATCAATCAAAAATTGACACTTAGATATCATGGTGTATAACTGATTCTATTTTAGTGTACTTAGGATAATGTCAAGGTGTTGGGTATGATATATATGAGTCATGGAGTACACCAATAGTTCATCCAAAAATACTGCAACAAAATGATCTAGGTACGGGTGGAAGATTCTATTCATCAAGGCCATAAACACTTTTGGAGAGTTTGTTAACCCAAACATCATTATGATAAACTCATATAAGACACACCATCTTTTGAAAGCATCCCTCAGAATATCATTGGTCTAAACTCATAGTTGATGATAACCCAACATCAATTTGATCTTTCAGAACAAACAACCTCCTCTCAACTGGTCAAATAGATCATCGATATGCAGAAGAGGATACCAGTTCTTGACATTCATCTGGTTCAACATCTAGTAATCCACACAGAAATGTAATATCCTATCATCCTTCTTACTGAAAAACACTATAGAACCACAATTAGAAGTATTTGGATGTACAAATACCTTATCATCTAGCTCCTTTATCTAAGTCTTGAGTTCTTGAAGCTCTGTTGGTTCCATTAAGTACAATGGAATATAAACTATCTTAACTCCCTACATGAGCTCAGTAGTGAATTCCACATCTCTCTATAGTGAAAACCTAAATAATTTTCAAGAAACACATCTTGAAACCATTTCACTATGAGTGGAATGATATCATTATTTAGTCATCTATCATCCAATAATAAACTAGAAACCTGGGCTATGAGATCTCCTAGTTATTGAGTAATCAGCCCTACTCAGCCTGCTTGGATATCCCACTGTCCACGGTGAATATAGTTGTCACTGATAGGAAACATAAAGGTCACTCTACTATGATAACAATAAATTTGGTCTCGATATGTGACTTGCAAGTTTTTACACATATTTAGTTTGAAGTTGAATATAATATAGAGATACCAAAGAAAACGACACTCCCTAATATCAAGAGAAAATATTATTCCCAAACCGATGTATCTAGAATGTATTCCAATGGGGTATCTATGATCATTTTACTTCTCAAAATATCCACTTCCAGGCCCAAAAAATATAACTAGTTTTTCAGATACAAAGGAATGAGAGACACTAGTATCAAATAAAAATCTAGATAACATAAAATCTATAAGAATAATACATCTCAGTGTGGAAGTTCGAGCCTCACTATCCTTCTGTTTAGGTTTTACTACATGTATTAATCTTTATCCTCTTCCTTATGATGATTTCTGACTCCATTGAGTTACACAACTCTATTGATATGGTAACCCTTTCCCGAGAAACATCATGTCCACCGCCTCTTACAGTATCACTCTACCTGGAAGGCTGATATAGAGGAAAATATTCCCTTCCCTCACCCAGGTTTGGTCATGCTCCAATATTACTAACCATCTATTGTTGTGTTCTATTGAAATTCTATTGATTTCTCATCTTACAACAATATATTCAATCAACTAGTTGTCCGGGACCTTGTCAATGACAGTGGAATTTCCTACCGCACTAATGGTAGGTTAATCCAAGAAGGTCTGATGCAACTGATCCCTCTATATATGCAGCTCACTTCCCACTTCATAGGTTAATGTTCTCATAACAGAGATTCCTCCACTCAGAATCCAAACCTCATAATCTACCCATAGAAACTATATATCTTTCATTGGAAGTCCTTTTCAGGTTCCCATCTACTATGAGTGCCTTATCCACCACTTCTGTAAATTTATTTAACCAAAAGAGATTAACATGGGACTTAATATCCCATTTAAGTCCATCCGGAAATTGTCTCTCTATAGTTATATCATATCTTTCTAAAGATAGAGAAAAGCTCTACATGACTATAATGTATCAAGCATATTATATCATTGATATGATCTCCTGAGTCAACCACTTGAACTCCACTGCTCTCTCATACCTCAGAGTCTCTAGGAAGAAGTGTTCCAAGAAGATCTTCAAGAAGTGATTCCACAACATACCATCAGTTTTTTTATTATGTGCCTGATCATGAAATCATAGTTTCACAGATCCAAAAAGGATATAAGAATCCAACTTGAACTTATACTCAGTAGGAGTCTCCAAATGGTCATGTATCAAATTGATTGACTCGACCTAGAACTCAACTCCCTCAGGTCTATACTCTACATTAAAATTCATAGGGTGATGTAAGAGAAATTATCTTCTTAGGTGAGAAATACTCTTCACAACTTTCCCTAGGTATCTTTCCATGAATTGCATAAAGAGATAAAAGTTCCCTCAGAACTTCTCCCTTTCTTCTTCACCCAACACTATCGGTTCCATAGGTTCTAGTATTGGTAAAACATATCCAGTCATATCCCCCTATCATCCTCTCAAAAATAGTCATCATAGATTCATAACTCTATAGCTCCAAACACACATATTGGGACTCATAACAAATATTTATCCCATTTACATAAGAGGAATAATCAAAATAATCCACAAAATGCCTTTTCCCGAAATGTCACCACACAATCAAAACAGAGACTCTACCAATACCCTTCACCATCCTATTCATAAGTATTGGTTATATAGGGTAAACACATTCTAATATTTATTTTTATCGTTTAGAACCCAATTATTCAAACTATAGCATCATTTTACAACTTAGAATTTCATACTAAACACCAATTTTAATTTCAATTTTATAATAAAAGGGAATCAATTCTGGTTAAACAAATACACAAAACCCATTTTCCCATCCATGCCTAAAATGATGCATGTCCCAAAATAATCCTGAGTGCCTAAAATGATAAATGCAGACTCAGATATTTTTCATTTTGGGCCACAATTGAATTCCCTGAAAAATTCAAAAACAATTGACACATCACACAATATGTATGTCACCAAAGGTGAAATAATATTCATTTGTATCAAAAAATTGAAGTAACAACAATCCCACCTTGGGTACATGAGTTTTCCCTTCTACATAGGTTTTCAACTCCTATACATGTGATAAATTTCAATCGCCGACTCTTCCTAGTCTTCTTTCTACCTTCCTAAATCATAATATAATGGAAAAAGAAAAGAAAACTCTATTGATACCACTTTTAAATAGCCCATCCTAGTTTCCAAACACTAGTGTCCCTAGATAATTAGTAACATGACCTCAAATATGCCACCCTATATTCTAGAGGCTGCTGACTAATAGGGAGGGTATGATAAGTTGATTAGGGTAAGACTATACCCCCTTTTATCAGAGTAATAAACCATAAAAAATAATGAAAAAATTGTTGAAGAATATATAACCATAAATATTACCACTATCTCATGATAATAAATGTATGAAAATAAAATATTCAAAGATAGTAGAAAACATTCCATGCTAATGTATATGTCAAGAGTCTAAATGAAAACTGAAAATAAAGACAATGTCGACTCCCAAGAGAGTCTCGAACCACATTCAGTCCCATTATCCATTCTCCAACTCAACCCTGCCATATTACATAAGGCCTTATCCCTTAACCTATCCTGCAACAATAAATTGTATTCAGGTACAGATAAAAAAACATAGTTGGGTGTGAGTACAACTCAGTAGGCCACCACCAATGGTGTCTAAAACAACATCCAGTAAAAAAAATGTATGCAGTTGTATAAATAATTATGTACAATGCGTAAGTAAATTGTTACCACATTATCATTTATTCTTCACTTAACTACATTAACTCTTTGGTTCCAAAGGACACCCATACCTCAATAACTTCTTCGGATAATGTCGGAGCCCAATCTATTCTAGGTGATACGATATCTTAATACATTATTCGGGTCATACAAGAGTCAAATGTATTTCTAGTTAATACCATATCTCAATACTTGCATCTGCTCACACCAGATTTTGATGTATTCTAGGTGATATGGTATCTCAATACCTGATTTGGATCACGCTGGCGCCGGAAGTATTTTCTATGTATTAACATTTCTCGATACCTATTTCAACTTATTCTGGAGCCCAAAATATTCCAAAGTGAGGTCAGATCTTGAAATTATATTTCTACCATTCCTTAATTCTTACTCAAATGCCCATTTTAACTTTCATACTACACACAATAAAATGATCATGTTCACACTGTTTAATTCATAATTGAATGCCCATGTTACCATTCATACTACAGAAAATAGAATTACCATGTTCCACTTCCTTAATTCACACTTGAATTACCAGGTTACCATTCACACATCACACATTAGAACGACCATGTTTTCATTCTTTAATTAAAATTTGAATTGCCTTGTCACTATTCACCAACCCATAATTAATTAAATAATAAATTTTATACATAAATTCTATTCTAAATTCAACAATGAGTAAAACACAAAAATTCCATTTGTTAATAGCAAAATTAACTAATCTTACCAATAATATAAATTAATTAAACAATTAATTAATAAATCCAATTTAATTACTAATTAAAATTTTTTATCACTTAATTTCCCTTTAATTAATTACCAAATTAATTAAGTATTTTAATCCCATTAATTAATTTAACAATTAATTAATCAATACTCACAACTCAAAATCTCATAATTAATTTTCTCATTCACAATCTCAATTATTCATAATTAATCCCACAATTAATGACCTCAATCTATGATATCAATTCCACATAATTAATACCACAATTAATTATCTCAATTAATGACATCAAAAGAACATAATTAATTCCAAAATTAATTATATCAATCCAGAAAATAAATTTCTCATAATTAATTCAATAATTAATTATCTAAATAACAATCCCAAAATCTCATAATTAATCCCCCAATTAATTATCTAATTTAATAGCCCTTAAATATCATAATTAATTCCCAAATAAAATATTTATTTTAACAATAATTTTATTAATCATTTGGCCACATTAATTAATCCAATTTAGGAATTTAAATTGAAAAAGGATACTATAAATTATATAATTCGAATACATGTATCAAATTAATGACTATGGGAATGGAATATTATACCACCTAACTCAAATCATCAAATAATAATCACCCAACAGAAATCCCAAATTTTTTTCAGCACAACGACGTTGATCTAAATCCAAATATGAATACCCTAAATGAAGATTAAAGTAGAAAAAGGCCTCATAAATATAGATCTAAATATAAAATAATATATCTGGATCTCAAAAAATAGATTTAGATCTATCCATAATTTAATATTACATATCATAAAGAAATTGAGAATAATGGGGGACGAATGAGAGACAAATCAGGATAAGATTCACATACAAGGATAGTAGTGGAAATTTGATTTGAGCTTTGAATTGGAAATAATGGAGGTTTGGAAGGATTGGAATACCTATGGAGAGCACCAACATCATGAAATACCTCCTAGGATTGAATGGGGGTCCAAATAGTTGAGTTTTAAGGGCTTGAGATATTTTGAAAATTAAAATCGGGTGACATTTAAAACCATGAATAGTTTACTAGGAAGGGGTGCATTGTTTTCCCTAACCATGTGGCTAAACCACATGTTTTTTATTTTAGGGGTGCATGATTACTCCTTTGAGGTTGTAAATATTTCCAAACCATGAATTAGCCCTGTGAATATCCTTTTTCTGGGTTTTCATAGTTTTCTAGGTTGGGCCGCATAGTTAGGGAAAAATGTGGGCCAACTCTGCAAAGCACTATAATTTATAATTTTCTGAAAATTCCACCCAAACACACCCGAAGTAAAAACCCAAAAAATTACTCAATTAATGTCAAAAGAGTACCTGAATCCAATCCTTAGTCAAATATTTTAAATTTTAGGTTCTTGTAATAAACCTTCAAACATCTTCATAGAAATCCCTAGATTATAGTGAAAAATTTTCTAATGTATACATTGATCATTGATGACCGCCATAAGAAGTGATTCTAGGTTGGAAGGATTCTTGTTTTTATTTATAGAATTGAGAGGGTGTGTGAGGAGGATTGCATTTTTTTATTGTGATAATTCAAGGAGAAGAGATCTCAAGGTATTGGAAGAATCCCATCTAGAATTTCTTTGTAAAAAACAGTGATTATTAATGAAAATGTTATTATTGGTTTTAAATAGAACTATAGTTGGAAAATAATATTTTCACCCGAGATCTTATTATTTTCTTAATCCCCGATGAACCCCCTTTCTAAGTAATAATATTTTTATTATTTTCCCGACATGATCTAGACTTATATATAAATAAATATAATTCATTTAATAAATAAATTAACACTTTCTAAAATCACATTCAAAATATTATTACTCACTAGACTATTAAAATCATCCTTTTAATCCTCAGAAATATTTATCAGTCCTTTATTAATGAATATTTATTTAATTTATTAAATATCACTGCATTATCCACTAATAACGAAATAAATATTTGATTTACAAAAACAGAGCATGAATTTTTATTAAATATTCACTCACATTTATTCTCTCGAATAACCAGTGAATAAATATTTGTGATCAATCCAAACAAGAATAAATATCAAACAATGTATGAGAATAATATTTATTTGACATGTTAAATATAGCTAAAATTTTAATAAGGATCTATTACACTTAGTGTGTGACCCTCTTTTTGAGTCAATAATTTTTTCTTATAAATTTCCATTCCTCTAGGATTTGAAAATGACAAATACATTTTCTTAAGGAAAATTATCATTCTCTATGAATTATTTTCTTAAACAAAAATTTCCTTTCTCTGAGAAATGTTTTATCTTTACCTTGGTTTTCAATGTATTATTTAAAAACAAGTATAAAATTTTTTTCTTCAGCCAAAAATTCAGGTCCTTAAAGAAAAACATCAGATTCTTAATGTTCCTTAGCTACCGAGTCTTTCTATTTTTAGACTCCAAAATTCTCTGAAATTCAGTATCCAAATTCACTAAAATTAAAATTCTAAATTCTATGATATTTAGAGTTTGAATTCTCTGAAATTCGGAGTCTGAATTCTATGAAATTCAGACTCGTAATTTACAAAAATTCAGAATTCAAATTTTCTGAAATTTAGACTATGAATTCTCAAAAATTCAGATACCAAATTCTCTGAAATTAAAACAACGATTTCTCTGAAATTCAGACTCTAAATTCAATGAAATTCAGACGGCCAATTATATAATATTCGGACTTCAAATTACTCATAATTCTGAATCTGAAATCTATAGAATTCAGACTTTGAATTCATTAAAAAACATAATATGAAAATCAAATTTTCTAGACACAATTTTTCACTTACTTAATAATCCAATGAAAAGTATTCCTTATATTTATTTCTTTTACATAATGTATTATACCAACCTTATCAGATCCTATTTTACTTAATTTTCTTAATACTAAGAATATCATTCTTTGATGATTCAATTTCCTTACAAATGTTTTTGTTAAAATGAAATGATGATGTTGAATTTGTTTCTATCTAACCATTGGTTGAGTGACACATGTACAGGTCCCTCTGAGACTCAAGGAAAAATATAACTGTTGGAGGAGGGAGCCGACCACTGGAGTTTTTCATATAAAATGGATCACATTTCAACGAGATCATTATCATTCTATAATACTAGAGATTACAAGCTATGATTTGATTTCTATAGAGAGAAATACACTCATGCCTACTGCATTTTATGAACACCATGTTAAATTATGAATGTCTTGTTCATCTCTAATTATTGTAGAGTACAATCAAGGAATTCTGAGGATATAAAGGCAGAGGTGCCGACTACCTTAATGTTTGAGTACTTCTGGGGATAGGAAGATAGAGGTCCAAACCACCTTAAAGTTTGAGGGCTTGCAGGGATAGCAAGATAGACACTGATATTCTTATCATGGGATTACCCTTGTGGGGGTAATATTGAATTTCTTGAATGTATAAATCAAGGGACCATTATCCAAGGTTATTGGATAACGTTCTCTTTGGTTAAAATATTTCCTACTTTTTTAATTGTTTTTGTACCAAGTTCTAATTCCATTGTATTTTGTTAAAGAAAGAAATTATAACATTCATATACTTTATTATACTT
Organism: Viscum album; assembly: GCA_963277665.1. Taxonomy (NCBI): domain Eukaryota; kingdom Viridiplantae; phylum Streptophyta; class Magnoliopsida; order Santalales; family Viscaceae; genus Viscum; species Viscum album. The sequence goes on along the minus strand of OY728159.1, from coordinate 591,104,802 downwards.
GTATACTCTGACAAATACAATTATATACACTCTAAGGTAGAATCTTCATTTAAGATAATACTTCTTATGTTTCCATAAGTTTAATTTTTTAAAGTATAGGTTTCTTATAATTGGACTTGGGACCATCTAATTATCCCATTATGTATGAACCAATGAGGTTTTTTGAACTTAACTTGTTTAATTTAGTTGAACACATATTTCATTATGGTTTGAAGTGAATATTTTTAAAAATACAATCGACCCCACATGTAATTGAGAATCTACATATTCTATTTCAATCCTAAAATTGGTATTATCGGTGGATTCTGGAATAATTATAATTACATATTAGTTTTCTTACTCAAGTTTTTATTTCTCAACTTTTCATATTAAATATTCTTGCTTATGTTTTTCTTAGTGATTTATATCTTTTTTTATAATCATATTATATTAGAAAGTTTTATGGAAACATATTTTTCTTCTAGAATTGCAGGTATGAATGTCAGTTCTATAGAAAATTTAAATCCTACGAGACAACCAATCATTGATGGTAATTATTACGAGTACTTACAATAAAGGATAAATACTTTTTTTATTAACATTGGAGTGGGAAATTTTGTTGTGCTTACTGAAGATTACAAAATTCCAGACAAGGAAGTCAGAACTTTCACCAACTAGGAAAAATAATAATATTGATTAAACTAGAAGGTAAGAAATCTATTGTGGTGTTCTTTAATTAGGAATATATTCAGTCCAATACCTTCTTGTGAAACTTTCAACTTCATTTTAAAGAAACATGAAGGTACACACTATGTAACTTCTAAAGTGATAGAAACTAGAAGAGCTGTGTGAAGAGATGAATATCATGGAATATTATTTCCTTTTGAAGAACATGTTTTTAAAGTACAACAATGATTTATGACCATTTTAAACACTCTTAAATCTAAAGAAGATAAAGGTCTTGATGAAGAATTTCTTGTGAAAAATATAATTCATATCGTGCCCAATGAATGGGAATCTAAAGGAAAATCAATTGTTGGGAAAAATAATGTGTCAAACATTACTCTTGATGAGTTATTTGGAACTCTACTTCAGTATAAAACAATATTGAAGATAGATGATAATTTCAACAAGAAAAATAATGGCAATATAAGTGTATCAATCACTACTACATCTAAATCCATGATGCCAGAAATAATAACTTGATCAAATTCTAGGAAAGTTGATATTATATCTGAATCAAGTGAAAGAGAATAGTCTGATAATAAATAAGCCAATATTTCTTGAAGGATGGAAAAGATTGTGGGAAGCTAATATTTTCAGTATAGTTATAATAAGAAAGATAGAAAGGACAAGAAATATTTTGAAGTAAAATGTTATGAATGAAAAAGGGTTCGATATATCAGACCTGATTATCCTATGCTTAAAAGAAAAGATAGAAAAGAAAACCATTCTGAAAGGAATGGAAATAATTATTATAAATCTAATGGTAAGAATTCCATGAAAAATAATGACACCTAGAGTGGCAATGGTGGTGAATCTTAAGATGAATCTTGAGAATAAATATCTTCTAGTTAGAAGAATATTGGTTTTATATCTAGAGTACCAATTGATAATCATTGTCTTATAGATAAGGTACGCAATTCTCAATCCTTAACCAATATTTTTTTAAATGATAATTTCCATAATAAAGAATATTTTGAATCTTCGAATGGTGAATCTTCATCATAAAATAATAATACCTTACCTTCATTTAATGACGTTTCTATATTTTTAAAATTATAGGTGAATGAGAACTGTAAAATAAGGAATAAGTTGGGGAATAAAAATTCAAAAATTTATGTTTCAACAAAATAAGTATCAGATCTTTGTAAATATCTTGATCAGAAAACATTTTATTTTTAATGTGATTCTAAAAACCATAAGTAAGTTACTTCTTTGAAGGATAAACATTCAAAGGATCTTGAAAATGTTTTTCTATGAAAAATGTTTTTGAGGCAAACTCAAGTTCTAAAATAAAATATTTTGAGGTTATGAATTTGGTTATTATACTAAAATCAGAAATTTTTCCTTAAAGAAACTTTTATCAAATTTTACTTATGGGTGAAATTAATTTGATAACATATGTTAAAAACTTTTTCCTCTTATAAATAGTTATAGATTTGGTTATACTCACTAAATATGAGTTTTTAGTCAAAATTATTTTGTTCCCCAAAGTGCTCCATTTTTCACTAATTGTCAATGTGGTGGACATTGGGAGAAAATTTGTTCTTTAAATAAAACCCTACACATACATTTTCATAAATATTATTTTTCAACGAATATGTGGATTCATAAGATTATACTTTTTGATGTTTTTGGATCCAATAAATTTCGGATTCTAAAAGTCTAACTCTTTTATTTTCATGAAAATATAAGAAGTACCAATAACAATATATGGCACATTGATATTGGATGTTCCCAACACAAGTCTGGTAACAAAAACTTCTTTGAAAATATTATCAATATGAAAGAGAAAAAATAAATTTTAGAGATAATTCCCTTAGAGAAATGATTGGTATAGGTAAATATTTTCCTCTTGGAAAATCATTAATACCAAATGTTTTATTTGTTAAAGTTCCTAAGCCCAAACTTATAAGCATCAGACAATTATGTGACAAAGGTTACATTATGAACTTTAGGAATGATAAATGCTTAGTACACAATTACAAGGAAGAGTTTACTCTCTCTTCCCATAGGAATGAGAATGATTACATAGTTAACATATAATACCTTAGGAGCCAAGATCTACCATGCCTTACTGCAATGGATGATCAATCCTAGTCATGAAATAGAAGACTAGAACACTGCAATGTTAGGAACATGTGAAGAATCTCAAAGAAAAGATTTGTTAGGGATCTACCGGAGCTTATATTTGATTCTTCCAAATATTTTGATCCTTGTCAATATGGCAGGAAATATAATTCAAACCTTAAATTAATTGGTGAAGTCTCTACTTCTGATGCATTATATATAGTGCATCTGGATATTTTCGGTCTAACACAAACCAGATGTATTGTAAGAAAATAATATGTATTTGTTTTAGTTGATGATTACACTAGATTAACATGGGTTTATTTTATAGAAAATAGATATGAAGAATTTTATTATTTTAAAACATTTCAATACCAAGTTAAAAATGATAAAAACCATCGATCAATAACTATTCATAGTGATCATGGAGGAGAATTTCAAAATTAATATTTTGAAACATTTCGTAGAAAGAAAGGCATTACTCATTACCTCTCAAATCCAAAAACACCCAATAAATAGTTTTGTTAAAATAATTACTAATTTTTTTAGAGAAAACTAAAACCATGTTGAGTGAATATTCTATTACTAAACATTTCTTGGATGAAGATGTTATTAATACTTATTACTCTATAAATCTAGTTTTATTCATATTTTTTTAATAAAAAACCTTATTAAATGTGGAGTAGTAGAAAACATATACTTTCTTACATCAATGTATTTGGATACAAAGTATTTATCTTTAATAATAAAGATAACTTACATAAATTTGTAGCCAAATCTGATGAAGGAATTTTCTTAGGATACTCCACTTTTTCTAAGGCTTATAGAGTTTTTTTAAAAAATTATTATGTTGTTGAAGAAACATCACAAGTTAACTTTGATTAAATTGATCCTTTTTTAAACAATCCAAACCTTCACATTTAGATGTATTTTCAATAACTAATTATCAACCTTTGATATAATATTCTTATAATAAGTAAGATACTAAAGAAAATATTTCTAAAGTGTTTACCATAGGAAAAATCCTACCTTATGTTGATGAAAGGGTTTTGAAAAACCCCAATAAGTTGTTTCTTAATAATCATCCCAGTAATAGTATAATTAGCGATTTAAATTATCCCATAAGGACTAGAAGTTTTTTATGAAAATAATTATAAAATCTATTATTTTTTCCGAAATAGAACCTAAAAGCACTGATGAAGCATTAAGTAATGATGATTTGATTAAATCTACACAAGATGAACTAAACAAATTTGAATAGAACAAAGCCTGTGCATTGGTTGAAAGACCTAAATAAACTTATATAATTGGAATAAAATGGGTCTTAATAAATAAAATTGATGAAAATGGAATCATAATAACAAATAAATCTAGATTATTAGCTAATGGTTATACTCAACAAGAAGGAATATACTATGAAAAAACCTATGCTTCAGTAGCTAGACTTGAATCAATTCATATAATTGGTTCCTTTGTAGAATTATATAATTTAGAACTTTTTCAAACGAACTTGAAGAGTTATTTCCCCAATGGATATGTTTAATTGGATGTTTATGATGAGAAACCTCTTGGTTTTGAAGACATAAAATATCAGGAAAAGGATTATAAACTTATCGATTCTTTATATGGGATTAAACAAGATCCTAGATCCTTATGTGATAGATCTACATAATTTTTTCTACAAAATGATTATGTTAAGGGAACTAATGACCCATATCTTTTTATAATTAAAGATAAGAAGAATGTTTTGATTGCTCAAATATATATTGATGAAATTATATTCAGATCAACCTAGTAATCTTTAACAGATTCATTTTTTAATCTAATGAAATATGTGTTTAAAATGAGTAATATGGGTGCGATTACATTTGTCCTTGGTCTTAAAATTTCTCAAAAACCCGAAGGAAAATACATATATCTACATATGTTTATTAAATATATTCTAAAATATTAGGGATATGACAACACAAAAAGTATAATTACTCCAATCGGTACTTCAAATTATATTGATCTTGATAAAGCTATAAAACCATTAAATCAATCATCTTTTAGAGTTATGATACGAAGTCTATTATATGTAACAACTTTTTATTTAGAGTTAATGTTTTCACTATGATTATGTACATGATATCAATCTAATCCTATGAAATTTCATTTAAAATTAGTGAAAATAATTTTTTTCTATTTATAGGGAACCATAGACTTATGAATTTTTTATTCTTCTGGAAATGATTTTGTTTTGAAAAGTTTTTCATATAATAATTTTGGTGGATGTAAAATGGATAGGAAAAGTAAATTAAAAAACAATTCATTTATTTAGTGATTCTGTGGTTTCTTTTTCATGCAATAAGCAACATTTAATAGCACTTTTCACTACTGAACGTGAATATATATGAGTTAGAATTTAGTTATGGTCTAGTGTTGTGGATGAAACACGCACTCACATACTATGGCACGTGTTTTACTAAAACTCAGATATTTTGTGATAATCCAAGTGCCAATTCCTAATTCAAAAACCCTTTACACCACTCTTGTGAATAGAACATAGATATTAGACATCACTTTCTTTGGTATCCCACACATAAAGTTATATTATTTTACAATTTATCAGAACCCATGATCAACATGGTGATATTTTTACAAAATATTTACCCTTTGATAGATTTAAATACGTTAAAAATGTTAGGAATGATAACGGTAAGCTAATATTCCTAATTAATGTTTTTGTTAAAATATATCTCCTTACCTTATGCAACTCTTTTTCATACGGGGAGTACATTTGTTGTTTTTATTTAATTTTTTTTCTATTACTAAACAATATTTTTCGGAATTTAATTTTTTTTCCTTTCTTCAATTTTTTTTTCAAAACCTAATTTTTTTATTTTCGTTAAAAATCATTTTTTGGAACATAATTTTTCCCTTAATTTTTTTTTCTAATATAAGAAGAACCTTATCAATTATAATAATTCCTTAAAAGTAATCGGGATGGTATGTTTCCTTACATAAATCATTGTAATTGTATTTTAAACATGTTGGTATTACTATATTGATTTAAGAAAAATCTATCAGATTCACTTTCCTTAAATCTTATTTCTCTTTAAAACCTCAAATGATCAGAACATAACAAATCCTTCGTCAACATTCATTTTAACCTTCTGATCATATCAAGCTTATATCAACCATTGGATTGATTCAAGAATTTGAATTGTCAATGGAATGATTTTATAAATGCCCCATAATATGTTTCCCAGATTGGTTTTTCAAGACTTCTTACACCGTATATTTTCCCCTCTTGAAATTTTTTGTTCAGTTTTATATGTTTCTTTATATTATGGATGTCGCTCAATGTTTTCTCACAGAACCAGATGACTTTAAACAAGGAAATCAAGGTTTGTAAAATTTATTTTGAAATGATGGTTAACCCAAATTTTTTTCCATGTATAATTATATGATTATGACGAATATCAATGTTAATGGATGTGAGGGTTTTTGTGTATCTAAGCCGAAGAGTTTGGATCCGATTTATCGTCACCTTATTATATAATTTTATGATACAGTATGTTTTTATAAAGAATTATAAACGGAAATGTTTTTATAGAAGAAATATGGGAAGACTTATTCTTTATCCTTCAACATGGCTGCAAATATTCTCGGTATTCTTTATGTTTGGGAAGTAATATTTTTCTCTCACACGTTTCTAGATAAGATAGGTTGTTTTGATAAGGTAAAGAAAATTGAGTTCTTTATACTGAAGGGAGTGAAATCACTAAAGATCAACCATATTTTCACAAACTATTGTTTGTTAGACTTATGGTTACAAGGATTTTTCATTATGAGAAAGGGAGACAAGGACTCTCTTAAGAAAATCGATATCTTTATGATTGTTTTTTGGTGAATCTAAAAAAGGTAGATCTAATTAAGTACATTATTATGACGATCTGCAATATAATTAATGGAACCCTCAAATCTCAGTTTATCATATATCCAAAAACTTGTCAAAGATAATCATCCTCTCCATAGAATCACTAAAATTCCCTGTTGTTCAAAACACAAAATGTTTAAGATCATGTTGTTGAGTGATTATACACTTAGGAGGATGAAAGTTAGTTTCAGTACCAAATCAGGATAGTTTTTTATCTTTTTGAAAGTGAGATTCAATATTTAATCATGAAAAGCAATGTAGTGGAAACTTATAAGAAAAACTAGAATAATAGAATGGAGAAAGAACTAGAATCCGAAGAAAAAACATCAATTCTGGAATCTCAGTCAGATCCACCAAATCCAAAAAAGGGGAAAACGTTTTCTAATGAAGTTGTAGCCAAGTGGAGAGAGCAGAAGAAGAAGAAGAAAATAGGAAACAAAAGTTTTGGTCAAGATCCTGTTGAGGAGAAAGACCTGAAAATTTATTCTATTGATGAACATGATAGGAAAGAAAAAGAAAAGAAGTTGAAGAAGAAAATTTTAGAAGTCGATATCATTCAAGCCCTTCTCAAGGATACTAAAAAATCCTCTGAATAGACATAGTTACTGGAATCCTTTCTATAAGAGTCAGTTCCAGTAGAAACTCTGGGAAATAAAATTTTAATTATGAAACCTATTGATTAAGAATCGATAGCTCAAGAATAATAAGTAGAAAAAAAGAGTAATAAGAAGATAAAAGTAAAGATGTCATCAAACAAGTGTAATAATATCATGAGAAGGATAGTCCTTCACATAAGCTATTGATTAGAATGTATAAGTTTGAATAAACACATATAATTTTTCAAGGTAGAGATGATAAATGACAGGAAGAAGATGATAATCCAACTCATGATGGGAGCAGCAATCGGGATTTCATTCATCCTAAAGATGTTAAGGGTGAGGCTGAAAAAGATGATGTTAATGAAGACATTATTATGCAAGTCTTAGAGAGTGAACATGAGCCTTCGAATGTTGGGAAATAAATCTATATACCTGATAATGGAAACAAGATGGTTGATGATACACCCAGAAAGTATATGGTTGCGAAAGATAAGAAATATATTTGTGGGATATATAATAAGAAAGATGAAGAGTTTTATATAATTTCCTCACCAGCAAATGAATCAGCCTCCAAATCTTCATCCTCAATGGGTCAGGGTTTTATTGTTCAATCTTTGATGTAATTAGTGAACATTATAATTTTATTCCCATGTATTGATTCATGATTCCAGGTTCTTCAACATTATTTTAATTAAGAGATAGAAATGATAAGCATGCTCATGGAAAAGTATGCCAAACTTGAAATGGAGTTCAAGACCTTCCATATTGGTTATGATTCTCATAAGAGATCATGTATGGAAATAAAAAAAATTTATAAGAGACTGGTTGATGTTATTAAAATCGTGTATGAATTCCATGATTCCGTAAATGTTGTTTTTGATAAGTCTGATGATTCACTCAAAAAACATACAAAATGTTTTTTAGAGAATCGGAATCTCGAAAAAAACAACCTAGATGCAAGAGGATAGAGATCCTAATGGAAAGTTGAATTTTTTTCTCTAAATTTAAATAGAGAAAGGGAACTTAGGGAAGAGTTAGAAGAAATGTTTAAACACCATGAAGAGGTTGTAAATTCTCAGGAAGAAGTTCTAAAGTCTCAAGAAGAAAAAATAAAAGCTCTCAAAAAGAAGAATCAAGATTAGGATCAATTACACATAAGGTTTGAGGATGATCAAAAATACTGAAAAAATGTAGAGGCAACCTTGTCGAATTTCATTCCAAAGGATAACAATGATGAATGATTTTCAGGGAACTCCGATATTTTGTTTTATTTTTTTCCTTGTATCTAATTTTTCTTATTATAGTGTAATTTTTCTTCCATGATTTTTTCTTGTATATCACTAATCTTTTATGTACAACTATTTTTCATTATCTCAATTCTTTTTTGATAATAAAAAATTGGGATAAAATAATGTTCAAGAGAATATTATGTAAAAAGTAGATAATTCCCTAAGGATGGGGGAGATTTAGTAAGGGGGAGTCTACTTAAATAATATTTTCTTAAGTAAAAAAACTAACTTCTCTAATAATGACAAGTATATGATCCTTAGTGATTTCAGAAACTAAGGGGGTGTTATTCATATGCATCATAAGTCATAAGTAATGATACATAAGTATTTCTTTTAATGTTCAAAAAAATTGTTCTTTTTCTTTAAATTATTTTTTGACGGATCATTTTTTATTTCAAAAAATGGGGAGATATTTGAGTCAAAAAGGTTTCTTTATGACATTTTCCTTCCTCTAAGTTTTGAAAATCAGAAAAAAAAATTCGTATGGATAAATTTCTTTCTCTATGAGTAATTTTCTTAAGGAAAATTTTCATTCTCTAAGACAAGTTCGATCCTTACCTTGGTTTTCAATGAATTATTTAAAACCAAGTCTAACCATTTTTTCATAATCAAAAAATTAGAAACCTTTTAAGAAAAATTGGATTCTTACAGGTCCATAGCTACCGAGTCTTTTTGTTTTCAGACTTTCAAATCTCTGAAATTTAGACTCCAAATTATCTGAAATTCAGACTTCGAATTCACTAAAATTCAGACTCCAAATTCTCTGAAATTCTGACTCCAAATTCATTGAAAATCAGACTCTAAATTCTATGAAATCCAGACTCCAAATTCTCTAAAATTCAAACACTGAATTCTATGAAATTAAGACTAATAATTCTCTGAAATCTAGACTTGAAATTATATGAAAATTAGAGTTAAAATTATCTAAAATTTAGAACCCACGTTCTCTAAATTTCAGACTCTGAATTCCTCAAAATTTTGACTCTGAATTCATCAGAATTCAGACTTAGAATTTCTTAAAGATTAGACTCCAAATTACTCAAAATTCAGACTCTGAATTCCTCATAATACATACTCATAATTTCTTAAAATTCAGAATCCAAATTCCTCAAAATTCAGAATTTGAATTCCTTATAATTCCAACTCTAAATTCCTTATAATTTAAAATCTGAATTCCCTTGAATTCAGACATCAAATGATATATAATTCAAACTACAAATTTTTTGAAAATAAAGTGTAACGCCCCGACCCCAGCTACCTAGAGTCGGTGCATTACTTCGTAACATTGGCATGATCACAAAAGATCAAGTCTCGAAAGACCGATTAGTTTAGTAGCCTTGGAAAACACTAGATACATTCATAAATCTTACATTACATCATAAAGTGAAAAACCAATAACAAAGTTTTCATAGTCCACACTCATATCCTCTTCTGACTATCCCTGCAGGTCATTCATAAAATACTTCTTCACATCCTGGAAAATATTAAAACATTGAAAGGGGTGAGATCAGATGCTCAGTAAGGATAACAATATTGCGGAAGCTTTCATAAATAAACATAAAAATTTAAGGCAATGTATAACTAAAACAAAAGTCTTTTAAACTTGAACATCAACATAATATGGCAAAAGTAAAATGAGGTAATGCCATTCACTTCTTCACATGGATATTCTACTGGTTGAATAATCACATGCAATATCAATAACCACTTTCATAATGATGGAATGCATAATGCCAGACTATCATAACCAAGTAGTCAAGGCCTCGTGCCAAGACCACAAATAAGATTTTGTCAAGGCCTTGTGCCAAGACACTGGTTTGTCTCATGAGACCTGCCGATGCATCGAGGAGCTATAGCGGGCTCCACCCGTCACTTATTAAGTCCAATGCATTCCTCATATGAATAGGTTTAAACATATCATAAACCATAACATAATCGTATCACATAAAACATGCATAAAGGAAACATAACATTTCCACATTTCAATAACAAGATATCAATACAACACATTGAGATAATAAAAACTCTTTCAAAACCATTTTCAAAACCAAAATAAAATAAAGTTAAAACGTTTTATTTATTTTTCATTAAAAAAAAGTGACGGCTTGTAGAGGAAGCCGAAACTCAAATAATGGTCACGGTGGTGGAGAAGTCGTTGTCGCCGCATAAGTACGGATAGAAAAACATTCCCTTTTGTCGTTTAGCAAAACGCTTCGTATAAAAAGATACCTTTTGAATAACCGTAAAAGTCAAAGGGGGTTTATACACCGTATAAAAGAAAATTGTGTATAAAACCAAATATGCCTCAATAAAAGGAGATTGAGACGAAGTCCTTAAAAATATCATTTTTAAAATAAAATAGATCTATTATGTGTATTCACTATAGGTACACATAAATGACATAAAAATACAAAATAGGACATAATAATATCATGACATAATTTGAAAGTAGGAGATTAACCCAATGAATAGAAATTGGGTTAAGAAGTTCCCTTACCTCATGTCCGACTTGACTCAACCGCTCTTTAACCCCCTGAATAATAAACTAGAGTTAATATCTACCTTATTAAGAACCATTTTCAATTTCATTATCCTTTTTATATCACTTATTACAATGTTATGAACGTTATCTAATTATTTATGTTAATAACGGTCGTTTTGTCGATCTTTGGTACTTGTGTCAACAATAACCTTCTTATAATTACATGTTGTTCATGTGGTGAAATTTCCATCATATCCAGAATTATATTCATGATGTAGATATCATATATATCATATATATACAGTATATACATTCATTTATAATATTATGTAACATTTAGAGGTAAGAAATGAAATGCACCGTTCATGGAGACGGTAAGCCGTACGTACGCAAGAACGCTACTTTCATTTAAATTTTGTATTTAATGGAATGAAATCATAATTATATAAAGGTATAATATAGTTCCAGTATAATATCATATATAATATCATTTACTCCATCCTTTATACATCCCACATATGGCATTAACGATTCACATCACTTTGAGGGGGCGGTAGTCCGCACTTCCTAAAATGAAATTATCGCGTTTTACCCATAATGGAAATCATAAAGTATGCCATAAATGAGAAATACAGAAGTATAAGTAAAACATAAACATATTTTATATCATATATAAATATAGTGACATCTTAATGGCCACCTTTGAAGGTGTTATATGAGTGTTGAACAATCATCGTTTCGTGAGGCAGAAATTCGCCATCCACAGAAACCGTATGTTCTTTAACCATTAAATGTATGTGTGTGTAAGTGGAGCTCTAATCCTTCTTATAATAAAATCCTAGTATATTTAGGATACTGGTTTTGTTACAAATGAAATGAATAAAAAGAGTTTAGGGGGTTGGAGAAGAAAAACAAAACAAAACAACATTAGAGAAGACATTACCTCAAAATCGGGTAACTCTTTTTGATTTGAGCCAAAGGCTTCCTTGGGAAGCGTTCTTCCCAATGTGAGGCTTCTAGGAGTAAGGGAGGAATGTTGGGAGAGTATTTGGGCAGATTTTGGCCGATCCAAATGGCTTGAAGGTGTGAATAAGGTGGGAGAGGTGGGGGCCTTTTATAAGTGGAGAGGAGGGGAACTTTTGGAAAGTAATGAAATGTTATTCAATTATACAATGATTTTCGGTTTCTAAAGGTCCCAAAATATATAATTCGTGGATATGGTGATAAGGGTTCGAAATATACAAATCCAATAGTCTTTGGACAAGTGTATGCCTTGGAATTTGCATTATCTTTTCATTTTATTAAAATCGATAAATAATGAGGTCATCGCTGCATCATAATGATGTCATAAATAATTTAATTTATTTAATGTCTAAAAATTATAAAAAAAATACTATGATGTAGGAAATCTTTTTAGCTTTTTAATGAATATTTATAATCAAAATTGTAACTTGTGTAACCCCACTTAAAAACTGTTTTAGTAAAACAACTCATGTTTGTTTCAATTTAATTTTAACATTAAATAAATATATATTAATGTCATTTTCCAACTAATGTGGCTCTATGGGGTCCCAAAGTTGACTCATGGGTTGTCTCGGTCGGCCATTACTCATCCAATAGGAGTAGGACAAGTGTCATTATCATCTCATATTATTAAAACATTATTTGTACCTTAAACTACACTAATTACCTCTAATCGCGATTAAGAACTTAAAAGTTACTATTCACCAAAAATTATTTTAATCTCATTGAACCACATTTTACTTCTTAATGACAACCATGTATGTCGGATTTTTGAAAATCAAATCACATAAGTGGTAATATTTCATTTAAACGAAAAATCAGTTATTTAACTACCACTTAGTGGTTTCACTATTCATAAAAATTGATGTTTTTCAGAACAATGCCAAAATTTCACCCTAAGCTATAATTGATATTTTGAATTCAAAAATGTTGTATATTTTACAAAATTCCAAACATATAAGTTGAATTAATTAATTTTATAATTAATTCCCGCAGTCACAACAAATAGCGTGTTTTTAAGAAACAATTTATATCAAAAGATTGGCAATTGTTTATGTCCAATTTCAATGTTAAATTAATTCTAATGACCACCATTGGATAAAATGGTAAAAATATATTCTAATTATACTTTAAAACAAATAAATAGTATAATTTATCACAATAAATTCATTTGATTAAAAAAGTTGTTTTAAGTATTTTTCACTATTCATAAAAAATTGGAAGTTCTCTGAAAGTTACAAAAAATTCAACTTAGGATAATTTCGATATTACGAATACAAAAATGAAGTCCATTTTGAAATATAAAATTTCTATAATTTTAAAAAGTGGTTATTACTATTCATAACGGCTACTTTGATTAGTCGCGGTGTTTTAGAACTCGAAGTTACGTACAATGCAAGCTATTGCATTATTGAATGAGAAGCGTATCGTGGAAGCTCGGGGTGTTACAGTCTCCCCTCCTTCAATAAATTGCGTCCTCGCAATTTGATATTTTTCTTTGAAAATAAAAGGTTAAAAATAGAAAATACCTTTGTGGAAAACCCACATCGGAAATAAGGTTAATAAAATTTAGCCTTAATAAGAGGGAAAGGGAAATGAAAAAGTCACCACCCAATTATGATCTTGATTAGGAGAACATTGGTGGCAATTAGAGACATATAACTGGAGGAAAAACGTAAATATTCGTAGGGAGTGATTGAGGTCATCAATCACAATCAACTGTCAAATTGAGGGCCTCAAAGCCTTCAATCTATGTTGATTTAAAATATCATCAGTTCAACAAGACATAAGGTATTAGGATAACACATTTTTTTGTTTTAATATCCCTTTACTGAAGTTTAAGAATGAATTTATTCATTGAATAACAGATAGGTATATATATATTTATGCATGACAACTAGAGTTTCAACCTTCAACTCACCTTTCACTCAAAAAGATAATAGAACCAAAAAATATTATACTTTTCCTAATTGTATAAGGTTCCAAATGTTAACACATACAATTTAGATTAGTAAAATTATTTTCTAATAACCAGGTACTTCCTGTAGGCTAGTGGTAGGAAATAAAGGCATGTCGCACTATGGTTGTGGGTTTGATTCCTGCAGCTTTGTCCGACGCGACGGGTTATGCCCCACCCTGCAGGTTGTCCTTTTCCTAAAAATATAGTACTATACTATTCCAAAAATAATCTTCATAAATGTTTTAACCTTAAACAATACTACCCAAAGATCAAATTAATCCATTCCAACCTTTATAGTTATCCAAAATACCTCCGTCCAGACTTTCTCTAAAAGGTCTCTAAATTCCAAAATCAATTGTAACATCAGATTCCCCAAACAAAGAAAAGTTTCTCTTATTGTCACATACTAAAAATATGATTACCTTAATCATATTAAAACCTTACTGAAATCAACAAGTACTGCAGTACAATCCTTATATATATATATATATCACATTATTCTAATAACAAAAATATAATCCATGAGTCCAAAATCACCAATACATTAGTTATTCTGCTTCAACTGTAGTAACAGCATAAGATTGTCCTCGATCCCTTGGCCTTTTCTGAGGTAAGTTTCCCTGACGCTTAGGACATTCATTAGCATAATGACCCATTTCTCTACAATTATAGCATTCAACTTTGATAGCCTCTTTCTTTCCCTTGCAATCACGATCCTGGTGACCCTTTTCTCCACATTTATAACAAACTCCCATTCCTTTTAGACAAGTACCAGGGTGATTCTTCCCACAATTATCACATAATGGAAAATCCTTCTTTCCCTTTTTCCCTTTATCTGTCTCTTGTTCCACCGTTCTCTTCTTCTCTTGCTTTACTTTGTTGTCATAAGACTTAGAGAATTCCTTTTCTGTCTTGACAGTACACGAGACAATATCTTTGTATGATGAGATGGATTGTGATACTAATGCTCGACGAAGAAATGGTTTTAACCCATCAAAGAAACGATCAATCTTACTTCCTGGGTTACGTATATAATCTCCAGCATACCTTGCTAACTTTGTAAAGTTAGCCTCATACTTTGTGACATTCTCATCCTCCTTTTTCCTCAGACTCAGAAATTGCCTTTCCATATCTGCTCGATGGTCACGAGGAAAGTATTTTTCTAAGAAAAGCTCTTTGAACTCCCTCCATTCCATATTCGATACGTCATCATCTTCCTTTGTGTTTTGAATCAGCGACCACCACTGATCGACATCTCCAGTGAGGTGGTAAACTGCCATGACAACCTTCTCCCTTTCTCTACTCCCCAAGGCATGGAATATTTTTTCTAAGGAGTTTATCCATTGCTCAGCTACCAACAGATTTGTACCCCCATTGAAGGTTGGTGGTTGTTGCCTCATGAAGTGGTCTAACATTGATCCTCCACGTTGCGGATCAGGGTGCTCCATACGAGTAAGGTTATTATTCATAACCTGTGTGAGTTGTCACAGTATGGTAATAAGTTGATCAGCACCAGTTGTATCTCCAGCTCCACAATAATTTTCTTGAGCAGGAGGGAAATCCCTACACGGAGTGCGTGCATTGATACAGTTTCCATTCCTTCCACTAGGCGCCATTTCTAAACAATGGCATAAACTATATTAGTTTATAAATCAAAATACATAATTCCATACTTGTAAGATACTTAACATAAATTGAACTATTTATGGATACAGTCCATAAAAATGTTTTCTTTGAGGAAGTATATACTCATAACCCTTAAGAGTGGTTTGTAAAGAAAATGATAATTATCCTAAGCATATCCCCCGGGAGTGTCGTAACCAAGAGTGTAGCAAGGCCCGTTGTCGTGCACCAGTTCCCGTTCGAGTCTAGCTCAAAGCGGTGTTTTCGGGTTTTACCCCTAGGTACATCTGTGCCAGAGCCGCCTCTACCTGCTCGTATCCAGACAGGGATGTATTTCTCGGAAAAATCATAACATCTCTATAATACCAAAATTCTAGGACGTTCTTCTATACTAATCCTCAAAGTCTATCTTTGGGATATGTGCTCTAATTAGAGTTTATCTAAATCTAGCTTCCAAGATAGTACTAAACTGCCTCTGATACCAACTGTAACGCCCCGACCCCAGCTACCCAGAGTCGGTGCATTACTTTGTAACATTGGCATGATCACAAAAGATCAAGTCTTGAAAGACCGATTAGTTTAGTAGCCTTGGAAAACACTAGATACATTCATAAATCTTACATTACATCATAAAGTGAAAAACTAATAACAAAGTCTTCATAGTCCACACTCATATCCTCTTCTGACTATCCCTGCAGGTCATTCATAAAATACTTCTTCACATCCTGGAAAATATTAAAACATTGAAAGGGGTGAGCTCAGATGCTCAGTAAGGATAACAATATTGAGGAAGCTTTCATAAATAAACAAAAAAATTTAAGGCAATGTATAACTAAAACAAAAGCCTTTTAAACTTGAACATCAACATAATATGTCAAAAGTAAAATGAGATAATGTCATCCACTTCTTCACATGGATATTCTACTGGTCGAATAATCACATGAAATATCAATAACCACTTTCATAATGATGGAATGCATAATGCCAGACTATCATAACCACGTAGTCAAGGCCTCGTGCCATGACCACAAATAATATTTTGTCAAGGCCTTGTGCCAAGACACTAGTTTGTCTCATGAGACCTGCCGATGCATCGAGGAGCTATAGCGGGCTCCACCCATCACTTATTAAGTCCAATTCATTCCTCATATGAATAGGTTTAAACATATCATAAACCATAACATAATCGTATCACATAAAACATGCATAAAGGAAACATAACATTTCCACATTTCAATCACAAGATATCAATACAACACATTGAGATAATAAAAAATCTTTCAAAACCATTTCCAAAACCAAAATAAAATAATGTTAAAACTTTGTATTTATTTTTCATTAAAAAAAGTGATGGCTTGTAGAGGAAGCCGAAACTCAAATAATGGTCACGGCGGCGGAGAAGTCGTTGTCGCCGCATATGTACGGAAAGAAAAACATTCCCTTTTGTCGTTTAGCAAAACGCTTCGTATAAAAAGATTCCTTTTGAATAACCGTAAATGTCAAAGGGGGTTTACACACCGTATAAAAGAAAATTGTGTATAAAACAAAATATGCCTCAATAAAAGGAGATTGAGACGAAGTCCTTAAAAATATCATTTTTAAAATAAAATAGATCTATTATGTGTATTCACTATAGGTACACATAAAGAACATAAAAATAAAAAATAGGACATAATAATATCATGACATAATTTGAAAGTAGGAGATTAACCCAAAGAATAGAAATTGGGTTAAGAAGTTCCCTTACCTCATGTCCGACTTGACTCAACCGTTCTTTAACCTCCTAAATAATAAACTAGAGTTAATATCTACCTTATTAAAAACCATTTTCAATTTCATTATCTTTTTTATATCACTTATTACAATGTCATGAACGTTATGTAATTATTTAAGTTAATAACGGTCGTTTTGTCGATCTTTGGTACTTGTGTCAACAATAACCTTCTTATAATTACAAGTTGTTCATGTGGTGAAATGTCCATCATATCCAGAATTATATTCATGATGTAGATATCATATATATTATATATATACAGTATATACATTCATTTATAATATTATATAACATTTAGAGGTAAGAAATGAAATGCACCGTTCATGGAGACGGTAAGCCGTACGTACGCATGAATGCTACTTTCATTTAAATTTTGTATTTAATGGAATTAAATCATAATTATATAAAGGTATAATATAGTTCCAGTATAATATCATATATAATATCATTTACTCTATCCTTTATACATCCCACATATGGCATTAACGATTCACATCACTTTGAGGGGGCGGCAGTCCGCACTTCCTAAAATGAAATTATCGCGTTTTACCCATAATGGAAATCATAAAGTATGCCATAAATGAGAAATACAGAAGTATAAGTAAAACATAAACATATTTTATATCATATATAAATATAGGGACATCTTAATGGCCACCTTTGAAGGTGTTATTTGAGTGTTGAACAATCATCGTTTCGTGAGGCAGAAATTCTCCATCCACAGAAACCGTATGTTCTTTAACCATTAGATGTATGTGTGTGTAAGTGTAGCTCTAATAAATCTTATAAAAACATCCTAGTATATTGAGGATACTGGTTTTGTTACAAAAGAAATGAATTAAAAGAGTTTAGGGGGTTGGAGAAGAAAAACAAAACAAAACAACATTAGAGAAGACATTACCTCAAAATCGGGTAACTCTTTTTGATTTGAGCCAAAGGCTTCCTTGGGAAGCGTTCTGCCCAAAGTGAGGCTTCTAGGAGTAAGGTAGGAATGTTGGGAGAGTATTTGGGCAGAGTGTGGCCGAGCCAAATGGCTTGAAGGTGTGAATAATGTGGGAGAGGTGGGGGCCTTTTATAAGTGGAGAGGAGGGGCACTTTTGGAATGTAATGAAATGTTATTCAATTATACAATGCTTTTCGGTTTCTAAAGGTCCCAAACTTATATAATTAGTGGATAAGGTGATAATGGTTCGAAATATACCCATCCAACAGTCTTTGTACATGTGTAAGCCTTGGATTGTGCATTATCTTTTCATTTTATTAAAATTGTTAAATAATGAGGTCATCGCTGCATCATAATGTTGTCATATATACTTTAATTTATTTAATGTCTAAAAATTATAACAAAAATACTATGATGTAGGAAATCTTTTTAGCTTTATAATGAATATTTATAATCAAAATTTTAACTTGTGTAACCCCAATTAAAAACTGTTTTAGTAAAACAACTCATGTTTGTGTCAATTTAATTTTAACATTAAATAAATATATATTAATGTCATTTTCCAACTAAAGTGGCTCCATGGGATCCCCAAGATGACCCATGGGTTTTCTTGGTCGGCCATGACTCATCCAATAGGAGTAGTACAATTTTCATGCTCATCTCATATTATTAAAACATTATTTGTACCTTCAACTACACTAATTACCTCTAATCGCGATTAAGAACTTAAAAGTTACTATTCACCAAAAATTATTTTAATCTCATTGAACCACATTTTACTTCGTAATGACAACCATGTATGTCGGATTTTTGAAAATCAAATCACATAAGTGGTAATATTTCATTTAAACGAAAAATCAGTTATTTAACTACCACTTAGTGGTTTCACTATTCATAAAAAATTGATGTTTTTCAGAACAATGCCAAAATTTCACCCTAAGCTATAATTGATATTCCGAATTCAAAAATTATGTCTATTTTTCAAAATTCCAAACATATAAGTTGCATTAATTAATTTTATAATTAATTCCCGCTGTCACAACAAATAGCGTGTTTTTAAGAAAACAATTTATATCAAAAGATTGGCAATTGTTTATGTCCAATTTCAATGTTAAATTAATTCTAATGACCACCTTTGGATAAAATGGTAAAAATATATTCTAATTATACATTAAAACCACTAAATAGTATAATTTATCACAATAAATTATTTTGATTAAAAAAGTTGTTTTAAGTATTTTTCACTATTCATAAAAAAATTGGAAGTTCTCAGAAAGTTACAAAAAATTCAACTTAGGATAATTTCGATATTACGAATACAAAAATGAAGTCCATTTTGAAATATAAAATTTCTATAATTTTAAAAAGTAGTTATTACTATTCATAACGGCTACTTTGATTAGTCGCGGTGTTTTAGAACTCGATGTTACATACAATGCAAGCTATTGCATTATTGAATGAGAAGCGTATCGTGGAAGCTCGGGGTGTTACATAAAGAATCCATATATAAAAATTTCTATACTTTTTTTCACTTCCTTAAGAATCTAATTAAAATAATTCCTTATTGTTGTTTATTTTCCATAATGTATTCTTTCAAATTTATCAGATCTTATTTTAGTTTTGTTTCTTAATCCTATGAATGCATTTCTTACATGATTTAATTTTCTTACACGTGTTTTTGTTACAATGAAACGATGTCATACAATATGTTTTTAACTAACCATTGGCTGAATGACCTATGTATAGGTCCCTCATAGATTCAAAGAAAAATATGGCCATTGGAGGACAAAGATGACAATTTAAGATTTTCCTATAAATAGGAGCTCATTTGAATGATATCATTATCATTATATGATCCTAAATATTACAAGATGTGAACTACTTTGTCGAGATAAAAATACTCTCATGCCTTGTGCATTTTATGAACATCTTGTTCAATCACGAACATATTGTTCAAATTTCTTTGTGCAACTCTGATTATTGCTGAGTACAATCAAGGGAATCTGGGGATTAGAAGACAGAGGATCTGAATACCTTAATGTTTAAGGACTTCTGGGGATATGAAGACAGCGGTTCCGACCACCTTAATGTTCGAGGGATTTTATGGATAGTAAGACAAACTCTAATATTCTTATCAAGGGATTAACCTTGTGTGGGTAAGGCATAATTTTTTTAAAGTATAAATCAAGGGACCTTTATCCAAGATTTTTGGATATCCTTCTCTTTGGGATAAAATATTTACTACATGTTTACTTGTTTTTTTACATGTTTTGATTCCACTGTATTTTCTTAATGAAATAAAGTTTAACTTTCATATACATTATTATACTTGTATACTCTGATAAATAATATTCTATACAATGTAAGGTTAAATCATTCCTTAAGATAAAAATTCTTAATTTTCCTTAAGTTTAACCTATTTAAGTATAGGTCTCTTATAATTGGACATGGGACCTTCAAATTATCCCTTTATGTAAGAACCGAAGAGGGTGTGAAAAATTACCTTGTTTAATTTTGTTAGACATAGTTTTCTATAAGGATAAATGTGAATGTTTTTGAACTTACAATTGACCCCCCTCTTTTTATTGATAATTAACATATTCTCTTTTGATCCTACACCTCTAGGCCTCTTTTCTCACTGGTATTAGTCATAACTTCCTAACGGCCATGGCTAACATCTATAAACATTCCACAGAACCCATAAATAATGAAGATAATGTCACAATGGATTCCAACTTCATACAAACATGTGTTGTGTAGCATAATCCAATTATTTAGATATATCTAATCAAGTTGGTTGTTCGTTGGTACCATCAACCTATATGCTTGATGTCTCTTTCATTGAATTTCTATAAAAGAACCTTACAACAAAATTCTATTAACATAGACTTAATTTGGTTATTCCATTACCATCAAAGGGAATGAGATATAAAAATCGACTAAACTATGGTGGGATACATCCTTTATTTTATTATTCAGTAATGTGACATCACTCTTGATTTTCCCAACATATCCCACCTCATCGAGAACATATGTCATCACAGTAATCATCAATACATCAATGTACATGACTCATGATATGAATTACTAGTAATATTATATTATAAGTATAATTACACACATCCATATATAGTAACATCCAATGAAACTTATAAATGGGGATTTCCTATTGGAGGGACATGTTCTCATAACCCATTTATTGAGATTGCCAAGGCCATACACCATGGGATGGTGTCTCAATGTCTTATGGATCTTCAACTCTAATATCATATATCAATTTTATCCCATAAAATGATATCATCCATCCTTATAAATTATATTTATGAATAAATTCATTGAACTTATAGGTTCTAATCATAACGAGGAATGTTATCACCTTTTGTAGAGATAAATACCCTTAGATCATTATCACATAAGATAATAATCATGATATGATAAAAAAAATTATTAATATTAAAAACTATAAATACATCTGATCATTATGTATATAGTTGTTTGTTTTAGGGAACTAAATCCAACAGAATCACACTTACACTATATTAAACTACTAGAAAACTTCTGTACACTATCCCTCGAATGATATTCATGCTAATGAAGAGATATGAATTTTGTCAATAGGTATTCCATGTTCTCATATGTGGTAACTATGATCACATTGACCTTAAACTATAGAGCAAAACCCCTTAATAAGTGATACTTATGAAGTATGTGTTTCATTGAAAAATGTGATCTCAGATCATTTCTGAGATCCACTATAGACGTATTATCACAATACAATGTGATAGCATCTTTATTTATAGGAACCACATCAATATCATGGACTCAGATTCATCACCACAATTCTAAGTTGGTTTTATCAAAAGATGATATATACTCAGATTCCACTATAGAATTAACAATAAAGGTCTATTTTGAACTCTTCCAACTCATATCTCCTCCATTGAGAACAACGATATATAATTAATGTGACATTAGATTATTCTGGTTGATTTTGATACTATAATTAGTATATCCCATGATGAATAAATCATCAAATAATTTATATACCAGAAACATATCTTCAGTATGAATCATATACTTAATGATTGTCTTAACAATAATCCAATGTTGTTCACCCAGATCCGCTTGATATCTATCTTCCATGATCAAGATGTATGAAATATCAAGCATGAAACATAACATGATTTACATGATAGATCCTATTACAGAAGCATAGATGATACATCTCATTCTCTCTCTTCCTGTTGTGTTTGAGGACACATTGTCTTGGAAAATTGTATACCATGTGACAGTGGACCAATCCCATATTTTATTTTTCCATACCAAATATCTTCATTATTTGGTTGATGTATATAACTTGAATTATTCCATGAACCCTCTTGGATCATTCATGAATTATCACAATCTATATAATATAGGCTACTTCCCCCAACTTCGTCATGGAGATTCACTCATTTGACCAACCCCTAAAATATAGTGATACTGGTACTTCATCGATAATATGTAATATGTCACCGAAATATAATTCTATAAAAAATATAACAATTCCAATAAAACACTTATAAAAAAATGGATCACATTCATTATTTATAAAACTAAAATGTTTTATGGCATCATTGAATTGAATGTTCCTTAAACTGAATGATTGGTTCAATATATACAAGGTTCTTTTCCAAATTCATATCTTATTATTTTTATCAAGAGTCACTAAAAATTTTGGTTTTTGTTGTTATATAGTTTCCCATTAATGAAAAATATTTTGATATCCATTTTATATATCTCATAGTCACAAAAATATATTATATCAAGTAGAATTATGATGAATTTATATTTGGAAACTACAGAATAGGCTTCTTTGTAGTCAATACCTTAATATTGTTTAAATGATTTTGATACTAGTTGTTCTTTATAGTTACTCACTTTAATTTTTTAGGTCCAATTTTATATTGAATACCCATTTACATTCAACAATATTTTAAAAAATTGGAGTATTTTACAAAACCCCTACTTGGTTCAGAATTTTAGAATCCATATTGGAATTCACTTTTTCTTTCTGTCATGTATATTTATTGCTCCTTAATTCCTATTTATGGGAAAGATGATCATCATTTTCAACCAATAATGAGTCACCTTCCATAGTTTTTATAAACCTTTCTTAGTGTTTATAATACCATACTTTTATGGTTCTCTAATATCTCTAGTACTCATATAAAATAATTTTCTTATAGGAACTACATACTCCATAAGGAATGGTGGAATATGTTCATGCACGAACACTTGTTTGTCATGTGCATTAACCTCATAAAATTCAATATTTTCCCCATCATCATTTTAAATAATGATCACCATATACGGAAATATTACATATATTATTATGATCTGCTGATTTTCTGAGAGTTTTTATAGATAATATCCCCTTGTTTCCTTGGGATACCATATAAAGATACCCTTTGTTTCCTATAATACTAGTTTGTTTCAAGAGGTGTTATTGAAATGTAACTCACATTACTATACATGTATGTTCAGCAACATGGATTTCCTTCCATACATTAACTCACATGGAATCCTTTTAAACAGTATAGTTGGTACATATTTTAGTTTGTATTACATAGTATGTAATATATATATCCAAAAAGATAATAGAGTATCTGTACAAAACATACCATGTAAATCATAGTAATATTCCTACTTTCAATAAAACCATTATTCCATAGTGCATGAAAAAGAGTAAGTCTAGGTATAATCCCACAATCTCATTGAAATATGATGAACTCCTGGTTAAGATGCTCACCACTATGACCATACTGATGTTTATTTATTTTATTACCAATTTGATTCGGTACTTCATCATTAAATAATATAAATTTATCAATGGGCTCATATTTATAATTCATTAACAAATCACATCCATATCTACTTAATTCACCATTAAATATACTGATGTAAGAATATCCCCCTCTATATTCAACTTGAAAAGGTCCACTCATATTAGTGTGTACAAAATCTAGAAGCTCTGCGACCCTTACACCATGAACCCCAACTGGGGGATTAGTCATGCTTCCTTTAAACAAGTGAGACATCATTCAAGTGGTTTATCTCAAAGGATTCTAAATAACCATTTTTATAGAGCATTTTTAAGAAATTGTCATTTAAATTCCCAATACAGTGATTCCACAACAAGGTGTGATACGATTCCGGAAATTTTGTTTCATTATTTATGGAATTTTATTTTTCATAATCTAATACAAAAATATCAATATTTAAAAGTGGAATAGAATAAAATATTTTGTCTTTATAAATGAAACTAATTTTCTGTTTAAATTTTAAAATAAAACCGTAGTTATATAGAAGGAATACAAATTTTTTTGTGGTAAATATTAGTACATAATAAAAATATTTCAAAATAAGGAACATCTTACATGGAAATAGAAAGTCGTATTTTTCTATAACTAAGGATGAAATACATGCTCACTTGGTTTCTCTAAGGTCCATCTCTCTACTAGAAAATTTTCAAAATATGCATAATTTTTGTATTTAAATACAAATGCGAGTACCAAAAGATGTATCTATTACCCAACCTATAGATATGGAATGACTTCACACCATAATGAATGTATCTTATTCTTACCCTTTCTTCTTTAAATGGGAATAGATCTTATTCTAATATCCTCACTTTACACATTATAAAAATATTACACACTTTTCCTTTGACTATGTTTGGATTATCCTTTTCATAGAAAGTTGGTTCTTAAGATACTTGGACCTTGAGTGAGTCTTGGGTCCCTTTTCCTTGATCATCATTTTATTAACCATAAACAAAAGATGTATTTTTTTCCTTATGTTCTTATCAACATAGTGAGTTAATTTATGGGGTTTCGAGAGATAATTCCTACTATTTATCATATTATAATTAACATTGAAACATGATAATCTCGTAGGTAGTGAGGATAAAGTGAGATATATGTGAAAGTCATCAGGTATCTTAAATTCAAAGATGTGAGATCACTCTATATAGCCAATCAACTTGACTACCCAAGGCCTAGTCGATGCCAACTCTCAAAGATTGCATGTGTATAGTGAATTAGAGGCATCATATCACGCAATAATCACCTTATATTGATAAAAATAATTAAGTATATACATGATTCCAGAAAAAACCATATCCATGTAAAAATTTGGATTATCATTTTATGTTGATAATAACATGAAACATTGTAAATTTGTTGATTGATACAAATGTTTTTTGTAGAGAGAAAAATATTTCTCACTGGAATCTTTTTAGGTTCTTTAGGAATAGGGGTTTCCAAAACATATAGATTCTATTTATGGCATAGTATAATGTAAAATCACTGATGAAATTATTGGAAATTCAAGCTGGTGAGAAGGTTATCCTTGCCTAATATAGATCATAGTGATGTATTTGAAGTCGTATGGTTTTCAATTTATAAAATAAGTGAATTTTATTTTAGTACATAATCTATATTACCCAATAGATAATAAATATATATTAATTTATTAATCTCTCATTGTTTTATCAAAAACCAATAACCTACACCATTTTTTACATAATAATATATCATCAAAAGTTTCTAGTGGTAAGGATCCACATACCCCATATCAAAACAAAAGTGATGTCCTGGTCAATTACTAAAAGTTATTTAGTCGGGAAGGTCATTGCCAATTATATTAACATATATATCCTTAATCTGTTGAGTGAAAATCCCAATCATGAAATCCTACTCATGGATTCCCTCAATAGTTCTCTCCAAATTTACACCAGTATATAGAAGGCTACTCTAATTGATTTTAATTTGGTTTTGTTATCCAAAAAACATTTTTATAACTCCCCATTAAATGTTGGTGTAACAACACAGGATAAATAAAACCCTGTGATCTAGTGGCTCAATTCTAAACCATATTATGAAATCATATAACAACTTAATATTTTAATTGAATTATTTTTTACATTTTTCTTAATTTTACCATTTTATCTTATTACAATATTTGTTAATATTATGATGATTTTACATAAGTGATTAACCATGTATTAGATAAAATCTATTCAGAATAATATTTTTCAATTTCATATTCTATTCTTGATAATTTATTAATTAAGTGATCATAATAAATCGTCCACACATAAATCACCATGAAGATATAAAAAATAAAAAATATGTTTTATCATGATATTTTCTAATGGTTTGTTAATCTATAATGTGATAAATCAACTCTTTACCCAAGGGAATAAACTCTCAGAACCATGATTGGTTTGAGTTGTAGTATTCTACCTGTATATATTTGTATCTCCTGGATTGGTTTCTCCTATGTTCTAAATTTGAACCACCTCCACTTTTATAAGAGATTAATCTATTATATAATCATTACTAACACATATTTGAGGGTAAATAAATGATTGGTTAGGGTTTAATATAATGGAATCGTGTGCACACAAGCCCAAACATAGAGAAAATCATAGATGACATAAAAAAACATTATTTTAATTTAACAAATTAGTACTAAAACCATGAAATAATAGAAAATTTAATGAAACTAATAGCATATATAGGTTGATATATGATCATGATCATCTGTACACTTGTGAGGAATGCACATTTAATAATTTGGACAAATTTTCCATCATTATTAATTAATATATAATGGGATTGAATTAATTAATTTTATTTATTAAATAATCAATCTATTTAACATAATTTCCATTCAAAATTTCATTGAGATTCCTATCAGTAATAATTCAGAATATATTAAATAAATTAATTTTATTTTAAATTAATGAATTAAAAAGTATATACATCGAGGAAACATGATGAGAACCCATTCGAACTACCCACTGTGAATTTTTGTTTTAAAATATCTACTCATATGGAATGCAACATATTTATATTTTCATATAATTACATGTCATGTAATATCAATAAATGACACACATACATAAGTTATTTATGTATTGTGTAATGTTTTTAATGAAAAAAGTGTCGAAAATATATTAAAACTATACAATGTATGTAGTTTTGAATATTATGTATAAATTAATTAAACAGTTAATATATATATATATATATAACATACCACATGATTTTTACTGTTAATAAATAATGCATAGACCCATATTGATTATTTTTAAATGGTATAATTAATTAATATCACATTTTTAGTAAATAGATAGTAGGAACGACATGTAAAGGCCAGTTATACACCATATATATCTCATCACAATCAATCCATGACACATGCTTGGGAAATGGGTCTATAAAATGACCATGAACATTAATGGGGTAAACAACATGCAGAAGAGTTACATTCCTTGTGACCTTTGAATTTTAGGGTTTCTATTCACGTACATCATGTAATAAATATACGACACATATTTTAGTAAAAGACTACTTCATGTTTAGGTGGGTTAAAAATGTACAGTCCAACTAATCATGTTCCATTATTTCCTGGTCAACATTCAATTATGAATTCAATATGTTAATAACAACATGACAATTGATATTCCCCACAGTTCATCCTGGTTTTGTGGACACGGGTACACATTGTTTACCATTGGCCTACAAATTATGTTATTTGAATGGAATCCTTAGGAACAATGAATGAGTTCTTCATATGTTCTTCATTTACAATGAATCATTTTTTTCATAATATGGTCAAGGAAAAAGAATGTTAATAAAATATTTTGATATTTTGATTTAAAGAATGATTAGAATAGAATTGAAAAATTATAGAAAATATATAAATAAATAAATAAAAAATAACTAATTATAAATTTTTATGTGACCACTCTGATACCCCATAAAGTTTCTGGGTGTAGTGGAATCCCTTATTGGTCAGCAGCCAACTCATATTTTTTTCATAATCAATGAATAATTTTAGATGTAAATGATTATGAACATCATGAACAATGAAATTAATTTGAATATTAATTGATATAAATATAGGAACCAATAAGACATGATTATCACATATAAATTTTAATTAATTTATAAAAATAAATAATTACCTCACATTAGAATTATTTATTTATTAAAATTAAGAAGACCAATTCTTATTGTACTATTTTTTCAGTTAGAGAATTTAAGGATATAATCTCTTTAGAGGAGATCCACACATGGAACACAAACATGTTAATGTCGCAAAATAAATACATAGGATGTAGTGTGAAATATGTTGATGCTTGTATAATTCAACAACAGTCTCCATAAGAATAAAATTGATGTTGGGTGGATTATACTTATTTTTTATAAAATGAAGAGGGTGGTAGAGGATGATAAATCTCTATTCATGCAAGCATTATAAGAGGACATCTCTCTAGGGCTTTGGTGAATTCACTCTAGACTCCCACTGTTAATAAATATTATTAGGACTGAGTATGTTATAATCAATATTTATAATAATATAGATAGAATATAATAAGTCCACATGAGCCCTTATTATTTTCATAATACACAATGAAACCCATATCTAAATAATAATAATAATAATAGTATTTCATGCCATTCGATAGCCCTATGAAGAAAGAAATATTATTTCTCGAATAAAAAAAATTAAAACTCCTTTAAATAATATTTAATATATTATTTATAATTGAACCATTAAACTCTTTCCACCAATCCTCCTTGATATTTACCATTCCATGAATAATGAATATTTATTTAATTAAATAAATATTAATACACTATCCACTATAAATAAATAATTATTATATTCACTAAAATAGAAAATCAATATTTATTAAATAATAAACTCACATTTATTCTATCGAATAACTGGTGACTAGATATTTTTTATTAATCCGAACATAAATAATTATTAAACCATATAAGAGAATAATATTCATTCAATATGTTAAATTCAACTATAATTTAATTGGGGTTCTGGATACACTTAGTGTATGACCCAATACAACCCTTTCTCAATGGAATTAAGAAGAACTACCTAAAGTTAAAGGTTAGTGTTTAAAAACACACTAAGACACCCATAAAGAAATAAGTTAATTTCATAAAGAAAAAATTCCTCTTATGAATGTACAATGTTTAATATAATCCATTTGTCATGATATATCTAATCAATAATGTTGTACACGGGTGGCATCAGCCTATATCCTTAACATCTTTTTCTTTGAATTTCCAGAATTGAACTTACAGATAGAATTCAATTTCCATGGACTTAATTAGGAAGTTATATTACCATAAGTGGGACTTAGATATCAACTTCCAATAAACTGGGAAGGTATAAATCATTTCAATCATTATTCATTAATGGAAAATCACTTGTGATGCACCCATTGTATCCCACCTCATCATGAGCAAATATCATCATGGTTTTATTAACTACATCAAAGCGCACGATTCATGATATGAAATAATAACAATAGTAATTTCCAAGGATCATTACATATGGTCATGTATAGGAACATCCAATGACACAAATATTAATGTGCATTTTCTACTAGTAGGCCATGTTCTCATTACCTCATTTACTAATATTACTAATGGTTTAAATCATGATATAATGTCTCAAAGTACTTTGATTTTCCACCCATAATATCAGGTATCATTTGTTTCCCATACAATGATATCATATGACCATAGAACATATATTTAAGATTACTTTCATATCACCTATACGTTCTCATCACAATGGGTAACTGTTACAACCTTTCGATGTGACAAACACCCTTTGGACATTATCATGTAGAATTTCATCAAATAATAAATAATAACATGACAGGAACATTATTTTTATTTAATAAAATTAATATAGGTAATCATAAATTAAATATAAGTTTATTCTAGGGAACCAAGTCTAATAGAAACCAAATATTAATGGAAATTTTTAATGTAATGATAATGTACCTTCATCACAAATGGGAAACCCTAGCATTCCTTTAATGTTATATCTTGAATAATTTCCATTTTAAATAATGTAATTTATCATCAAGAAAAACATGAGTCTCACCATATAATATTTATTTCTATGAGGATCATAAAATATAACATGTTAATCCCATATAAATTTAAGATTAATGATTAATGGAGCTAAGTAAATGTTAATATCAATCCTAGGTTGTTTTGGTCCTATAAGTAGATAAAACTTATGTATTTTTGATTAATTCATAACCATGATGGGAAGTTATAATTTACCTATATAACAACACATGTAACATGAGTGATAATTTGTACAAAAAAATGATTCATCATACAGATAGATAACACAAGATGGAGGTTTTTTAGGTAATTTCCAAATTTAGGATACTCATGATCAATTTTATTTTATTGAGAAGGTTCTATTGGGTGATAAAGTTTCACATATTGAATTCTTGTATTTTATTTCCAAGTAAATTATCTTTAAATATCTATACATTTATATAGGCATATAAACCATTTAATAATTGGAAATTTCCATAATACATTTGAAGGTCTTGATTCCTGATTCTTACATCAAGCCACAATACACATAGAGGATTTTATAACTGATTCATGGTCCTTGTGAAAAATATATATAATAATTTGGAGAGGTATTTAATATTTTAGAGACCAGACCCATTGAACATACTATTTATTTAAAAGTAATATGTTCAACAAGTAAGCATATTATCTTCTAGTAACATAGTATTCATGATAGAAATTAGTTCTATAAATATAATGTCTCACCATTAGTTGTAAGATTTCAAATTATATAGCTTTAGTATGACTCGTAATGTTATATAATTAGTACAACTAGAATAAAATAGCTTCTTTACATAACTCTTTAAATTCCCAATCTTATTTTTACAATCATGAAGATCATATTTAACTGTCTTTTCCATTTCCTCAATATGATCCCAATCATCATTTATATTTGTAATCCTATAAGATGACCTATAAAATATGGTATTATCATAGTCACTAGATAAGTTTAGTTATTACCCGTGTTTAGTATAGAATTTATAACATTGATTTATTTAATGATAGAATAAGTTTTCTTACAAATACACTAGATAAATCTATCTTTAATGACCACAATATAAACACGAACAGATGCTACAATAATAGTAATTTTCACACTCTATTTTAAAATTAATGAACTCTTTAACCCTATCACTATAGAATTTTTTAACAAATTTGAAATACATATATTTTTTACTCATATTAATCTTATTGGGTTCATAAATATTCAAATTTAATAATAAATAAATAAAAAAGAGTTATGAGTATAGAATTATAATATTCTATTTTTACACACACACAAACCCATGTAGTCATTATATTGGATATAAATTTTTATTGCATAAAAAACATGTTAGAACATATGAAAATGAAGAATCAATTGAATAAAAATTATAATAATACTCTTTATCTTAATAAGTTACATATCATAATTCATTATAGGTAGTTTTATAACTTATTTAAAGAAAAACATTAATTCATACTATTAATACTACTTTCTAGACATGTTTCATTTTTTTAAATCATACATTTTAATAAAAAAAAAAATTAATTAAAGGATTCTGAAATGAATGTAGTTTTTTTAGAGTAATTGAGTAATCTATAAAATATATATAAAAATACAATATTATGTTCTAAACAATAGGAAAACCAATGAACTTTTATTATTTTCACCATTTTAAAAGTGATTAAAAAAATAAATGAATAAACATGATACAAATTTCAGATTTAAAAAAAGAAGTTTAATTCATAAAAATTAACCCATAATTTAAAACTACAAATATAAGTCTTCATTTCCATTTAATGAATGATTATAAAGAACTGAAACACTATAATTATAAATGAAATTAAAAGAAATTATTTCAAAAAGACCTTAATGGGAAATATTATTAACACAAACTTTTCCACATTTAAATTACACCTTAGAAGGAATTTATATATATATATAGAAAATTTTGATTTTAATTATGTCCAGAAAACATTTCGAGAAGATATTAAGCAAAGATGATCGATTTTCAATCCATGCTAAAAAATAAAAAGATCATAATTTTTATCCAAAATTGGATAATGACTCACACACCATTTAATTAATTAAATAAATAAATTTAATATATTCTCCAAATACCAAAACTCATTGACATGAATAATCCCACTTAGTGATAAAAATTATTATTTAAACTAAATTGAACCATCAATATTTTCATCCAAGATCATTTTTAGCTTACATTTACCATGTTACCATTTGATTATGAAATGGTTAATATAACATTGAAAATTAAAAAAATCATAAACTAGTAATTTCGTCTCCTTTTAATTTATTCATTTTTTCATAAGAAAATTCATGTGTTTATTTTAATAAACAAAGAACATAAGTTATACATTTTATCTTCTATTTTATTAGAATATTATAAAAATAATGTTAAAAATTGTTGGAAAAAACATTCAACAAATAAAAAATTCTTGTATGAATAAAATGAGAAAAAAGTTAAAATATTAATAGTTTTTAAAATTATAAAAATAATATTTCAAAAAAATAAATAAAAAATATATGTTCTCAAGGAACTAATATAAAAACAATTATATACCATTAATAAATTTATATTCTATCATAATAATAGAACATATTTCGATTCAAATAAAGCTAATAAAATAAAAAAATTGAAATATACATATATATATATATAGTTGAATATATAATAATTGTTATTTTTAGTTTATATTAAAAATATATATCTATATTAACTTAATTTTTTTAATAGTATGATTGAATATCATAAAAAATAATGGTTAATAATTTATAATCATAACAATAATTAAAAATGAATGAAATAAATCCAAACACTAAAATGAAATATTTCAATACAAAACATTATGAGTCTCTAAAAATTATACTCTAACTCATATATTTTAAAAAATCATATGAATTTTTCTATTAATTGCTTACAAATAATTTTACAAAAAGATTAAAAAATTTCCTAACAAGGTAAAAATCTTATAAAATTAAAATGGAAGATGTTTTTGAAAAATGGGTTTATCACTAATTATAAAACAACCTGGTTAAGTTACACAATCTTTTTTATGTTAAATATGTTTTTTTCATGTTCAAGTAGTGTTAAAGGAAATATAGTGGTTTTATAAAGGACTTGGGAAGAAAGATGGATACTGGAGCCAGTTTATCCTATGAATGTATATTCAAAATGTTAATAACATCTGGGAAGAAGCCATGATTTTGGTTTTAGGATGAAAAAACCATTAATGATGTGAGATTATATTCACATCATGAATATGGACTTCATGATTTTTAGTTAAGGTGGTGTGTTTTTAGTGTACCAACCATTCTGGAAGTTCACATCATGAATTTGTAAATCACATCGTGAATCGTGTCTATTCGAGTGAATTAAATATTTTTCATTTCCAACTCAATTATCTCGCATACTTCATTATATTCCTAAATCCTAGTTCCTCTCCAAATAATTTTTGGTGAATCCATCTAATTTTAGATTCTTCTTTGGCTGGCCCTTTGATACCTAATTGTTTGGTTTCTCCTCTTTTGATAAGTTTGATCGAATCTATTCCATCTTTTATTCTATTTTATATTATACATTCAATTGG
Organism: Viscum album; assembly: GCA_963277665.1. Classification (NCBI taxonomy): domain Eukaryota; kingdom Viridiplantae; phylum Streptophyta; class Magnoliopsida; order Santalales; family Viscaceae; genus Viscum; species Viscum album. The sequence continues at coordinate 591,070,858 of OY728159.1, read as the reverse complement.
AAGTAGATATTTCCTTAATTTCTGGCATATATTAACCATGTTATTATTATTCTACAATCCCTTTTAGATCCATTATGTGTATTCCTTCCAGAGGCCGGTTCTCAAAACGTCCGTGCTACGACACATGAGAATCTAGAGGTATGTGATATTATAACTTCTCCAACAACCCCATTTCATTTTTAAATTTTATTTTAAGATGTAAGATTGATATTAAAGACTATGTTAATTTTTCTTTCATTAATTTCTTTTTGGTATATGTGGATCCAATCCTTTTGGTGTGGAACATGGGTTTGTGGGATGTGGTTCGGTCTCTTGCCTATGTTATATGAGCCATGAATGCTTCTAAATTATTAAATGGATTTATAAATGAACTTTCATGATTATTATTTATTTATTTATGTTTGTGAAAATGGTTTTTGAGAAAATATTTTTCCCCCTAATTTTTGGAAAATAATGGTGTTTTTCAAAGCATAGTGAAATAGATTTTGAAATGGGTTTTCAAAGAATGTTTTTAATGAATAAATTGTTGTTAGGATTTTTTTTGAAATGCAATGAACAGTTTGAAATTTATTTTATGTATGTTATCCATGTGAGACTTGGGTACCCTGTTTAATGATTTAGTATTGGACCTTGACCATTGGAATAAAAGAGAGTTCACTTTATGTGGTTATCCTCCATTACTAAATCAATGATATATTAGCTATTAGAACATTATTGAAACTTCAAGGGGGATTAATTTCTTATTTTTTTATACATCCCTAGTTTATGGATGCATTGACTATACGGACTTGAGTTCAAACTAGTCATTGATTTTTTATTGAGGTGCGAGTGACCTTATTATCCAGACCTTATTTATCATAGGGGTGTTTACAAATTTAATTTTTCCGTGAATGTTTTGGATTTGATATTATATGATACATGTTTTAATAAATGTAAATTGTTTATAGAAATTATTCTTTAAAATTTTATTACCTATTTTGAGAAAGATTTGGAAAAAGGGAAATTGTCTACCATGATTTTAATATAGAAATATGAAACTGGTTATCATGTTATTTTTTATTTAAAATGTGAATATTAAGAATATTATGAAGATAATTGATATGGAACACATTGGTGGGATCCAACTTAGTCAGTCTAGCTCACACCCTACATACTATATTGGGGTTGTATAGACCATATTTTTTTGTTGATGCAAGAAAGGGAAATGCACCATAGGGAGTATGAGAACCCATATTTTAATACAACATAATTAATGATTTATTATATAAAGTTACACATAATAGAATATCAAAATATCACGAGGGAAACTGTCTTTGAGAAATTATGTACAAATCATAATAACATGAAACATCCGTAAAACAAAATTATTTAAAAGATCTAAAACATGCCATTAGATGTCCATTTATCTTTTAAAATTTCATGGGATAACCCATAGATATACATGGGAATGGGTAGAGCTATAGAGAACAGTATGAGAATGATCAAAGAATATCATAATGTTGTACATGTGATTCAATAAGAATATCACGATAATATAAGAGGGTGATAATCATAAACATGAACATTGAAACATGATATAATATGATAAGATAAATAAAACATGTGAATGTGGCAACCATATAAAACATGAAATCATCAAAATAAGTCAATGATAACCACTAATACATCATAACGTAGTGCTCTTAGGATAACCTCCCATGCACTATACATGGTATCTCATGGGATTAAAACATTACCTAATGCAATGTAGGTCTATATAATTCCAAACCCATCTATTGCATTCATATCATGTAGATGCATAACTGTTTAAAATAGATATTATAATATTAGCATGAATTCCATCACTCTTAATACCCTGATTAAGGACTGAGATTTATATACATAGTAGTAAAAAATCAAATAAGGATAGGTACATCTAAGTGAATACCCTTGAGTGTAAATGAGGATGGATATACACTACAAAAATGTTTGGCATGGAAAATCATAGGATTATTTAGACATCATAATGAGGGTATATAAAGATTAATTAAAGGGTTTAATGGGAGTGAAAGGGGTCTACAATCACTTGGAAATCATAATTTCTGTTAGATGGATGTGAAAATACATATCCCAACATGAACAATTATAAATTAAGATACATAATATAATTAAGGATCTTAAATAAAAATTGGAAGGTGAGGACCCCTTAACTTGAAAGGGAGATTCTAAAATATTGAGAGGATTTTATTAAAATTTTAAGAACACCATGTGAGGGATTTGGATAATTAAAGGTAGTGTAAATTCATGCTCAATGGGTTTTGAGTGAATAGTAATGAGAGGTTGGGAGAGTATTATATAAAAAGATATGTATATTATTTCATAATTTCTAAACATAGGTTTTGGAATCTATATAATTAAAAAATAAAAATAAAAAACCTTCCCATGGTTTTTTATAAGAATTTACACCAAATAAGAGTGAGTTTCAATATTTTACTTGGTTAAGAATTGGAATCACTAAAATAATACACATGGTGATGGGGAGTTGAGTCATGTTCATAATAAATTATTTTGAAAACCATAAAATATAATATAGGTTTTGGAGGATTCGTTGATGGTTTATAAAATTAATCAGATATCCTCGAAAATATAATTTAAAGGGATAATATAATTTTAGTTATTTAGACTCTTTATAGAATGTATTACACCTATTTATGGTTTCAATGATGTCATAATGCATATTATATATTTATACGATATTTAATTTATACTACAAAATTTTATTTTCTAAGAAAATTATAAAAAATTAACAATTGACTAAATTCAATGTCGTTTCTAATTATTTATGGTAGGTCACATCATATATATTCGTCTCTAATATAGTTCTCACTGAAGTACTACACTGTACCCCATATTCCCGCATTCCAATGTTAGGTGACATTCATCACTTTCTAGGTAATGTTTTCTCCTTGATCAAAATGGGATGATGGGATGTCAGTTCCTCCTTCCCTAGATTATTCATTAAAATTTGGTTCCTAATTTTGGTATCACTGATTGATTTGATTCATAGTTCGTGAAAATAATTCATGGTTCCATCTTTTTGGGGACGCCGGTTAATTACACTACTTTTTTCTAGAAATTACATTGGGTCTAGGAAGGACAACAACCTTCAGTTAAGAGAGTTTCCGCATTAAGCATTAGTGGCATGTTTGGATTCTAGAACACCAGAACACCTGTATTCTTCCTCATAAGAGGGCTTCTCATGGGTGTAGAACCTGAGGAATCCCTCATCTATTGTAGAGTATGTTATTCCATAGGCATTTCTCATGAGTTTTTTATTATGAATCCCATTTTAATCATGGTTTAGGCCACATGTTTAATGACTTATAGAGACAGTGAGGGGGGATTGACCGGGAAACCCGATGGATGAGGACCAGAAAAGTGCACCCCAATGAGGGGGACACCAGGAAAGATTATTGAATCGATGGATCAGAACTCACAATGAATGTAGACATAAGATGGTGCATCTCATAAATAGAATGTTTCACACTGTGAAGACTGATTTGGGCACAATTAAGGGAGGATCAAATAAGTACACCCCAATGAAGGGGACACCAAGGATTACCATTAGATGGGATTAAAAATCGTGGAGGATTCCTAAGTACCCTGAGATAGGGATCAAAACCCACATTGTTGGAAGGGGTGATGTGAATCTTAAGAACTGGGACTCCCTATGATCCACTGAGAGTAGTGATGTGGTGAATGTAGCTTGTAAATTAAGAAATACTAGATGGATGAAGTGATCTCACTGAGATATGAGTAGGGTGATGGATGAAGTGCAGGAATGGTATAGAAAAAGTAAACTGAGTGTGAAATATATTGGTATTAAACGTCATGGAGTCTTTCTACATACACTATTTAGAACACAAGGATCAATGTTCGCATAGATTAGGATGGGGTGATGAGACACCTATAACGGTGTCCCATGAGAATGGAGCATATGGATGGAGACCTGAATAAAGTATAACCTCTGGGCTAAGTAATGATCATCCCAAGACGTGGAGACTATATGAAAATACTATTATGAGAATAGATGACGGAATTAAATCTTTGGGAGGCTTCCTAGAAACCTTTTTAGAAGGAAATGATCAAAGTTCATATAGTTCAGATGAAGCATTATGGGATACTCATTGTGACAACCTATTGGAAATGTTGCAGATAACACATGGGAGCATCCCAAATGGATGGAGATTGGTACCGGGTCACCTAAGGAGGTGGCCTGGATGTATATGGGGGAATTTGTCTGAACATCAAGATCTTACTATGATGTGGAGGCCCTTCGTAAAATTAGGATGGATGATGGACGAAGTGGGTGATGGAGGATGGATCAGAACACCCTATGGAGGGGGATCCGAGGGCGGATGTCTCCCATAAAGGTAATATATCACATCATGGGGGTACATACCCCATAGGGAGAACCTAGGTTTACCATTTTGTTTTTGATTGAACATCATAGAGGATTCATATATACCATATTTAGAAGATAGGGATCAAAACCCACACAATTGAGAATGGGGGGCATGGGTATTACTCTAGGAAGGATGCTCAGATGGAGAAGGGTGTCAGAGTAACTGATAACCTCTAACCACATGTGACTCATGGTTGGTGTGAGAAACAATAAGATGTAGCAGAATAGGAAATCATGTTGTAAAAAATGCGTTAGCGAGAGATGGTGTGGGGGCTTATATGTAGGAGCTGCCCGAAGTGGGTCTCATTCCATGTGATGAGGATCTAATTCCAAAAGATGAATATATCACTCCTAGGGAGATGAGTGGGGTGGAAAATTTTAGAGGCATGACACCGCATGTGAATTTTATAGGGTTAGACTACAATTTAACATCATGTGCTAAGGAATATGGTGTTGGTATGTTTTATGGCCTCCTCCTCAGACATGGAGGAATCACACCTCACCCCTTGTAAATACATAACTAGAACTCACCAAACCTTAGGAGAGGAAAGGAATCCACAATTTCGGAAGGTGGGAGTGTGTAGGAGTGGTCATTTTAGGGATCCATGTTAGCATGGCTGTACTAAAATGTAAAATACATTAGCGTGCCAATATTGAAAGGAAATAGGTCATAATATTCAACTTGGGACACCACATGAGGGACCAAGAAATTACTAGATACAAGACTAGAGGACTGTAATGAAGAGGGTCTCATGAAGCATGAATCCTCATTGAGAGAGGCAACTCAATGATCTGATTCTTCAAAGAGGATCAGACCTTCATAACGGAATGGGGTTCATAAAGCATGTGAACCCTGCCTTAGCATGAAGTCCAACCACAATAGAGGAGTTCTTAGTGAATACTGAATTCTCCTAAAATCCTCATGTATTGGAAAGGGCATCCTTACTCTATGAAAGGTGAAGTAACTAATGAATTGAATCCATACCATTCGTATGTTAATTTAAGAACCAGGGGAAGGGGGTCTCATGATGCCCCAGTTACAGAGATGATCCATTTTATATGGATTGTAGGGCTTGGAAGCTTCTTGAATTGGGAGATAAGAATTTGAATGGTCAAGATAACCATCCATTTGAGGTGGGGTGAGTCAGAAATCTATCTTCAATGGGGTCTCAGGATTCATGGAGAAGCACTGTGAATTAAAGAGGGTCAACGTAAAAGCCGATGACTATTTCAAACATGTGGTTCTATCCATCAACTGCCTTATCATGGTTTCCAAGGTCGCCAGACTCATGAGAGTTCTATCACAACTTTTAACTTTTATAGTGATGAGGGTATCCACAAGGGGGATTCACAAGGAATACTTTTTATTGATATTTGGGATACTTGATCATGAATTTCATCCCGAATAGTTTTTTTCCTTACTTAATCTATCCCTGGGCATGAATTTTAGCCCCAACAAATGTCCCCCCCCCCCGTAGAAGGTGAGATGAGGGAAATGATGGTCAGATTCTATGGGTGAAACAAAAAAAACATGAAGATCATAAATCTATCTCATAGTAATGTTCGTGCATTCCATGCATGGGAAGATTTCCATAATGCTCGATATACCACCGAGAAGTTAGGTTAAACACATGTTTATAAATAGCGCATGTGGGTCCCCATATCCCTACTATATCTCTGAAAACTTGAATGAGTCCCTCTTTGCATTAAATTTTTCTGCTTCGTGAAATCCCATTGTGAAATAGGACTTTATATATTTTGTCCAAAAACTCTAGTTAAAGAATTAGTGCATTGTGATCTGCCACTACTTCATTACTCGATCACATAATAGTAAGGCTCCACGAACCAGTGATCTATGAACAACCTTTTTGAGTAGTATCCTCGAACAGGTCTTGAAAAATTGACTATGATATGGATTTAATGTCTTCTCAAGAAGCTTCTTTAGAGATACTTTCATATGTTTCCCAGAGAGAAGAAATGGCTAACAACATCATGACCAAGAAGAAAATCCAGAGCCACTCTAACCATGAATCATTTCTGGAACTATTGTTATAACCCTAGAAGGACTACCCCTTATTCAAGAGGTTTTAATTTTATGGATTTGGTATTATAGACATGGTCTTTATTCTATCTTCTAGTATAGATGATCCTCTTTACTAGTTTAGAGGTACACCGGGGTAATACCAATGACATAGAGATGTCCATGTCCATATCAGCAAGTTTCACTCTCCTATCACAGTGAACTATATCTACAACCATAACCATAACATTGATGGTAAGGCATTGGTGCATGAGGTATCTCTACAATTATATTATAAAATCATTAAGGTGGGCCTATGAAACCCAGAGAAGGGCTGGACCAATGACCGGGACCTATGCCAATGTGGAAACATCATAGACAAATGAGCCTGGGCCTACAAGGTATGTGCGTCCTGTATAGAGTTTGGAGTAGAGTTGAGGTAGTTAGGCCTCTATGAAACAACATGGGAATCCAAATTCCACATTTACTAACCATGGTACATAATACCTAAATAGCTAAGAATATGTCCATCTGATACCAACTCATCCCATTTTTATCACAGGGAATCCGAAATTAACCTCTGGGACCCCATCAAATTTATGGGATCCCCATCATGGTAGGAATGTATGAAGAATTCCTCCCCATGGAGAATGCATGGGAGGATCTAGAGAAGATTCCAAATTTGGAATGGGTGGTACTAGATCTGGTGCTGAGCACAAATAATGATAAGAATATTATGAGGGATTTCCACATTACGGAGAGGTTTGGTTAATTTTGGAAGTTCTTGATGAATGAGCCTTCTGGGGGGATGAGGCGGTAAGGAAGCTACCGACAAGGTTCTTTACTTTTCCAAGGAGAGCCCAGTGAGGAAAATAAGGATCATTCTAGTGAACCTTGGATGATATACAGTGGATACTATAGGGATACATTATCAAGAAAAAGCCTGAATTAATAATTAGTTTGTCAGGATTCAATGATAGCTTGATCTGTGGATGGATGTTGTCATTATAAGATTCAGACATGGGGGAATAAACAGGCATGTTTATCATGGTGTATATGATTGAAACATGAAAGCATATAAATCTTGGGGTCTCAGTGCTAGAAAATCTATATAAGGTTATTCGGCACGTGGGCAAGGAGAATAAGACATTGAACCTGTGTGGGATGCATCACTTTCTCTATAGCTGGGTGCTGGAACACGTGGGAGGATATGAATACCCAAATCCTATCTCCCCTCTAGAGATTAAATTATGGCCATAAATTCTAAAAATCATGGGTATTTTTCCATTAACGATGGATTTTAATGATATGTTATCCCAGGTCAGTCAGTCACTCATATTCACCTTTCACTCGTTCTATATGCTGATGAGGGTGATAACTTATAATGGAATTGGGACAGTAGAGAAACAGTCATATCTCATTGCCTTATGAAGTGGAGTTATGGTGGTCAGGGTAGACCGTGAACTAAAATATGAACCATACAACCCACACAATTTAATGAGGCAGTTTAGGTTACTCCAAAGACGGGTTATGAAATTATATTTGGGAATACGACATGAAAATAAACCTTGTGTGATGAGGAATATCTTGATCATGTTTACATGAAAATATGGGATGATGTGGAATAATGTGTTACCATCCCCTACTAGATATGGTTTGTTTTATGATTCTGAAATGAGATGAGAGGTTTCATATATAGGAGATATGCTGAGGAAGTTGACCATTCGAGCCAATGAGGGAGTGGTCCCTCCACCTCATGGCCAAGTCCCAATAGTATGAAGGGAGCACCATAGAGGTAGGCCTTGTGATTTTCATTATGAAAAAGCTAAAAAAATGAGTAAAATGATAAATGTATCTGCATTGATCCAATATGAAGGGAGAAGAGAAGAAGAACTAGCTCCAGTGCTCCTAGCCAAATGGACATCAAAAGATGGTGATCCCTTAAGGGGGTTCTTCAATAAATCCTCCTAGGCTACCAAGAAATAGTTGTGTCATGTGGACATTCATGATGAAGCCATCTATCATGGGTATTGGGAAGCCTAAGATACATGAAGATCGTTTCTCAACACTTACATGCTATGGGATCATCTGAACAGGTTTGGGATGCACCTGATTGGGATCGGATGTGCTATGGGTGGATTCCTCACTTCTGAGGAAGAGGGGGCATGATTCATGATGAAATTAGAGGACCTTGTGAATTCCTGATGCGTTTTACATGAAACAATAGATTGAGTATGAATACTATTGGGCATGGAATCTCCCACGAATCAATCGATGACTAAGATGGAAGGGAACAACCCCTTTCCCTATGAATCTGATGGATCCTGTGGGAATATTCTAATGAAAACAATCCCCCTTCGGAGGATATCATGGTCATAGCCTCGAAGGTAGACACTTTAGAGGAAGGAAAGGTATATTCCATGGGGGAAACATACTATAAGGTATTTTCTAAATATCCCGATGTAATATTTAACTATTGTCCCCATGCTATAACTTTTCTTGTGATTTATCTAGATTCCTAAAATGAAATATATTCCTTATAGGAGAATCATGTATAAGAGACCCTTCTCATGGGGATAGAGCTATGGCAGTAAGCACATAGGAACAAGCCATAGGACCTATGTTTGGGGCGATAGTACATACAGGGCCCAACATTGCAGTGGATTCTAGGTTGGAAACCCTAGATCCTATGGATCCTTCAAGAATATATTGGTGCCATGTCCTGAAGTCCCAACAATGACTACCCTAGAGAATGATTTTCCACCTCTCAGAATATGTAACTTTCTCACCTTACAGAACCACATCTATTGTTTCATGATTAAGCTCACTAACTTGAATTTTAGATGAAATGTTCTGGGAGTAGTAGGAATTATACAATGGGACATAGTAATAGGTTCTGTAATTATTTCCCAAAGGGGGGAGCCATTTCATACAGAGTCGGCCACTCGGATTTACTGGGCCACAACCTCTGGTGGAGCCACTAGTGGGGAAGATCCTGATGCAAATAGGGAAAATATAATTGAGGTGAGATCAGGTAATGAAGAGAAAACTCCAGATATAGATCCCAAACCATATGAAATGATTCCAGTGGAGGATCATGCTGCTGAATTCGTGATTTCATTTTAAGAGTATAATCCTGTGGATTTGGTGGATTATGAGGAGTCCGATTCTGATGCAGTCATGGAATATCAAGCCACCTGATGGTAGGTGTGGAATTTGATCAAGTGGTTTATAAAAAATAATCCAAAATCAAAATATTTTATATTAATGGGATATATTATCCATTGGATGTAAAATCTATTTGTTGGAAGGGGGAGGATGCCCAAGGTCTACACATGTTGATCTGACACTATCTCACTGAGAAAAAGCTGGAATGATGTCAAAATATGGATGTCGCTTGTCATCCGTAGAAGTACATAAATATCTAGATTCTTCAAGAGGCTGAATAGAAGATCCATCATTTAGTAGGGAAGATGAATGAGAATTACTCCTTTTCTACCACCCAATCAGAATTGGTCGCATGATTGAGGGTCCAGCTAATGGAAACCCAAGAGTGGATGAGACTAGTATCTCATCAATCTAATGATATCAAAAATAAGTAGGAATGGATGAATAACAGTTATGATGAATATTTTATAGAAGACAATGAAGATTAAATGGATCTTAGGCAATGATAATGAATCAAAGAGGTCACCTACCAGAGGGTGGCGGAGGTAAATCACTCCATTGAAGGGGTGGATCCATAAGGGTTGTGTTTTTCTAAAACCATGAAATATAATTTATTATTTTCTTGATTTTAATTTCATTAATGGAAATATTTTAGATTTATTTAATTTCCAAAATTCTATAAGATATATGAAACAACACATGGCCAATCCCTAAGCTCACATGGGTCATTCCCGGTGTGAGAAACAAGGGAAGATCATATAATGGTTAAATTTGTACAAGAGTGTTTAAATAATCATTGGAAAACTGAGGGTCTGATGTTGTCAATTGAATACATAGAGTGTTTGGGCCGAGAGAGGTTGTGACTATAGAACATGGATCCCAAAACATCTATCATTCTTTTTCCCAACGTATGGTACTGAACAAACAAAATAACATCATTGGCGTTAGAATCAATTCGAACAAAGGGGAATGGAATGTGTGAATCATAATGCCAAAAATTCAAAACCCAGGGAGGATAGGATGATAGTATAAGATAACTACTGATTGTGTCCAAAACATAGTGTCCAAACCACTAGACTGAAATGGGAAAAACAAATGAGGGTCGACCAATAACTATGTTCGAAAAGTGATACCTAACTCGAAATTTCATCTGAATCCTTAGAGAACATTGACCTAGGTGGTAGGTGAGACTAAATGGAATTAATTTCCTATTTGAGGGTACCTTAACACATTAAAGAAAATGATGATACATATTATGTGAATGAAATTGATGGGGGTGGAGGGATGGAATGTTCAAGAGGATTCCAATACTCTTGAAATTATGCCAATGCGACTTAAAGCACATTGGTGTAGATGCATTGGCCTGAACAAAGTCCAATACCATTGTTCAAGAAGAACACATCTAGTGAGGGTCTAGGATTCCATTTAGTAACAATTCATGCAAATGTGGATTATTAACAGACAATTTAATGGAATACAATGAGGATGATGCATGATATAGATTAGCATTATGTGATCTGGATGTGTCTCATAGTTTAACGTAATTTGATAGAGATTTTTTCCATAGTTTAATGTAATAATTCTTGGACCCTAGAAATGTAGTTTCCCATCATAATTATGCATCACGGTGGATGGAAAAACATTGTGAACGATCTGAAAGGGGCTCATGTACCACACAAATATCAAGAAACCAACAAGAAGAAGGCTTCCGAAAAGCAGGTATATGTGGTGTGGAGGAGTGACAAGCATGAAATAGAAAATTTTTTCTATGGGGGAGATTATTTTATGTTCATAGAGTTTTAGTCATGGAAAACAGTTTAAATTTGTGCTTATTGGAAAATATGATGTCAATTCCTAATGTAATTGCATTACATAGGGGAATGAAACTCGACATAAATAATCCCAAAGAGGATTTCATACCAGAAAAGTATGAGGAATAAAATATAAAGAATGAGCATGTGATATGACGAGGGTAGAAATCACAATAAAGCTCTTAGATTATGGTCCTAGAGTTTGGACCACGGAAAACAGTTTAATTTCATGTTGCTCAGACTAACATAAAATGTTCAGTCCTGGGAAATTCATACAACACATAGAAGATAAAATAAAAATTGAAATAATCCATGGAGGCTCCCACATTGCATACAAACCTTAAGAAGAACTGAATTATGTTTATGGTATCAAATCTTGGATCGTAATTGAGCCCAAAGGGCCAAACATGTTAATGAACCTGTGGTTGGGCCCAACGACAAAATGTTTTGATGTAATTACATATTCATTGAGGATGAGGGCACATAGTTCGAGAACTCAATATGGTGGGAGCCCAACACTGGTGGGGTGAATCCTTTTAATCGAGGAAGCTGATGCATCCCACAATCATCATGGGGTATCCTGAAATTGGTCTGGGTTGGATAACAGTTTAATGTCATGCGTTGAAGACATTAACTCTCAGTTTAAGGATAAAGAGATTTGAATAAGAGGAATAGTATCTCAAATGTGTTTGTGTCATAAGTAAAAAAGATAGATTTAACGTTGGTTTTTAACAGATGTCTATAATGGTGATGTAAAAAATAAGCATTTCGATGATGATTTTCAAAAACCGACACCGAAATTGATGTTGTGATTAGTTTTTGGTGTTGATTTTACAAATAAACCGATGCCAAAATTGACCAGAAACTAATTTTTTGTGTCATTTGGTTATAAATTGACATAGAAAATCACAGATGGTTGGTTTTGAGTATCGATTTATGAAATGAACTGACATCAAAACAAGTTTTCAACATTGGTTTTAATGAAAACACATTCCAATAACTAGGTATTTTAAAAAAATGTTTTGGCATCGGTTTTTGTTAAAACTGATGATGATAGTAATTTATTTTTGAAAATTCAGAATATTTACCATGGTAAATAATCACAATCAACACAATAAAAAAATTATATCCCAATAAACGAACATTTATCATTGACTAAAAATATATAAAAACATACATGGTTTCATCGAGGAAATAAAAAAACTATCGACACATTTGTATTATAATGTACAATTAAAATATACATACCTGAAATTTAAAACATCATTATTGTTGGTTATTATTTAATCATTCATTTGATATCTCTGTTTTCTAACACCTATCATAACAAATAGTTTGGAAACAAAGATTTAATATGGGTATGTTGAGTTTGGGTATAAGACTCATTATCATTGAATGTCTACAATAACATAGAATTATATGAGATTAAAAAATAGAATAATATGACCAAAAATATAAAAAATCAATATAACTAACCTTATCAATTTCAGTAGTTACCCTAGTTGTGATTAACTCATTTATGAATTATAGAACATAATAAACACTTTCAACATTTCCTTGTTGACGGTGACACTACAGTTATAAAACATTAACTGAATAATAAAAACCATTGTATATATATAAATCAATATAATCTTTTATAAAAAAAATAATTACCTTTACTTCCACATATTGGATTTCATTTTGTTTCTTTGTCGACGTGTGTTTGTTGTTAATTTTTTTCAATGAACATAATTTTCATATAAATGAACTAATTAAACATGTATAAATAAAATGAATTAAGCATAATGTGCTTATAATAAAAAAAATCATACCTTTCCAGTAATGTGAAAAATATTTTATGAACACTCCCTAATAAAAAGAAAAACCTATATAAGGCTTATTCACTTGGGAAAAAATATGTCGAACATCCAATGCCACCTACAATAGAAAAATTTAAAAAATAATGGAATTATAATAATAACTAGTTTAAAATTATGTATCCATTTTTTCTTATTATAAAATGAAAAAAAACCAACGTCCAATCTTCGTATGTGATAATATCTCACATAAATATGAAACTATATTATGATTATACACATGTTTCACTTCCATGGAAATGTATTCTAGATATATAAAACCATAAATTTCTATGTTGTCATTTTTTACAAGAAGCATGTATAGATATCTAATTTTAAATGGAAATATAGTTAATCAATTTTAACCGTGTTTCTTAATGATAGAAAAATTCAAATGTCAATTTACAATCATGGAAAAAATTGTAACACATTTAGGAAGATCTCATCAAAATCCACTAGATGCAAGTTATCTTATTTGAGTAATATCAATGGATAATATGTTCCACATATATCAGACGTCATCCAAACCTCATAGATATTATTAAAGGAAGAATAATCCTAAGATAATATTTGTATCCCATAATAAATATCTGAAATAACTAAAGTTGATTGTTACAGAACATTTTCATTCAATTGTGCAATTTTTTTTGATTTCATATAATCCTATATAAATTAAATTTCAAATAACATAATAATTAATTTTAAAATAGATGTGATTTATATTTAAAATAACACTTACCTTATATGAAATATAAGGAAGAAGAATAGTTTTCGAAAGTAAAAAAAATTACCTAGATAATTCGCAACTCTATTAATCTTCTCAGTAAGAAATGGTAGTCGAGAATTAGGATCAATAATATCAAGTACTGATACTCTAACCAGATCAACCTTCATAGGATCGTGATGTAGAAAATCCCCCAAAAAATTATGAAGTCATATAAAATTATTTAAATGACGATCTTCATCAAACAAGTAACAATATATGGTTTTGTCCAAGTGAGGAGGAGAATGATCAAAGTAGGTAGGTTGTGGAAGGTAGTCCAACTGAGATGGTAGTAGAGGCTATATAACTTGTTGGGAAGGCTGTGTAAACTGTGACAGTATTGTCAATGTGTTCTAATAATTCCTCCCCCCTGAATGCTTTAATTATATCACCCATTGACTATTTCATATCTTTTATCTTGGCCTTTAAGGATTACATATCTTGGTCTCTTGATTTCATACTATGACAAAACAAATTTTGAATACTAACAGCCACCTGATATCCTCTTATATGGCTAGGGTATTCTACCTTTCCTAAAGTAGTGGCTAGGATATCCATCATACCCTCAGGGGTAAAATATCCCAATGAATTTTTCTCTTGATGTTCATCCTGAAATGAAAAATAAAAATGTTATATAATTGACTATAATTTATAAAAATTAGAAATTCATTACAAATAGATAATATTTACTCCGAATTTTATCATATAATTCCTTATCATCCTATGTAAGATACTTTTCATTTTCTCTTCTTCTCACTCATTATTATTTTTTATGGCGAGTGGGGTGAGATATAGGAGAAAAATTGAACTCTTTTGAACCACTAATAGATCAAGCTTTTAATGCTGCAAATTTTTCATCAATCATATTCTGATCCAATAGTGGATACCCTACATGTGATAAAGTATTAGGGTATACATTTTTTATCTAGATAACTTAATGATATATCTTAGAGGATTCTTATATAGAAGTTAACTATTAATTAATAGATAAATATATAATAAATTTTACAATATAAAATTATTATCATACCAGAATTTTTTTTTTCATTATTCCAATTAACAAAGTACTTCCATCTATATGAATTTATAAAATGATACATAAGGCATGGGTTTTTAAACATTTTCTTTCCAAAAATCATAATATTTTGTTAGTTTGGTTTTAAAATCTCTCCATCGAACCACCACGAAAGAGATACGTCTTTTATTAATTTATTTTGTTTCCTCAAAATTGAATTTCATCTATAACTGAATAAATCAAATATGTCATATCAAATATTTAATATTACAAAAACGATATAAAATAAATAAATTGATATATTTTACCATCTTAGCCTCCCAAAGATTCTTTTTCCCCATCCATTCTATATACTTCAAATCAGGATATAAAATACTAATAATACAATAGCTCTACTTTATATATAACTAATAAACTGAACACCAATTTGGTATTGTTTCATTTTTATTATCATCAAAATGAATATGTAATCTCTCATCTCCACGAGGAAATGACAGTTTTGGTAAACATGTAATACCACATTTACCATATTGAGAACATTATTTCTCTTTATTAACACGAAAATTCTCCTCGGCTGAGGATGGATGAGAAGTCCAACAAAACAAATTTATAAATTAAAATTTATTTTTCATTAAATAATTATATTACTGAATATTTTACAATATGAAAAATAGATATACCACAATAACATATCTTCTCTCTCTTTATATGGAATTCAAAAAATGAAGTGTAATGAATTATTGTGTAGTTGGATATCAATAAAAATAATATTTGTAAACAAGGATGAGAAAGACAGCTAATAAAAAAGGCATGCATTTGTTTGTTTTAAAAATAGAAACAAAAAATATATAATTTCCTAAATAATTAGGAGACAAATTTAGTGTTTTCCCATATTCCTTAATCATTTTCATTATGTTCTACAAACACTATGTTTGCCTTTTAGTCATTGTAATCATCGGGAAACTTTATAATAGATGAATAAAGCTCATGTAAATCAATATCATCATCAACATCGTTCTCATCACACAAATGGTATCTTTTTCTGTGGAAAATTAATGACCATTAATCATTCAATTGATCAATAATATAAAATATATTTTTTTCATTTGTCGACATGATAAATCGTTCCCCATATTAATTAAATATTTTCAAATAAACCATTGTAAATCCACAGTCATCATGTTTCACACCACTATTGATATCAACCCAATTAGACTTAAATATAGTGACATAAATTTTTGTATAATCATTTTCTCATATATCCTCAAGTACCCAAAAATATGTCGAAGAAGCAGAATTTAGGTTTTTTATCTTTTTCAGTTAAAGAATTCACTGATTTAGCGGTAACCCTCATACCACTTATTTTAACGGTAATATTTTCATACAACTGTTTTGTGTAAAATATGTATCCATTAATATCAAAACTAGACCATGTTTTCACATTAATTGATGGTATCCAATTAAAACATTTTAAAAGTTTCTAATATAGATATATATTTTCTCACTTTCTATTTAAACCATGAATAAAATGTCTTTTTATGCTCAATCATCAACCACATTTCATTTATTTTTGGATATCATCTCTTTAATTCAAAAATATGTGATGATATATATGATTAAACAGAATCCATATTGTTCAAAATATATAAATTTTCATGCATCACTTCATCACGTGAAATGAACTTTTCCGTTAATCCTTGAATACCTCTACCATCACTATCAACTGTCAAATGTTGAGATATAGGGATAGCAATATGTTCCACTTCATATAAAAAATTAGTACATAACTCATTCAAATCTTCTGATGTATATTTTTGAACAATAGAGGCCTCTAGTTGATAAGAATTTTTAACACATCTCTTTAAAAGTTTCATATATCTTTCAAAAGGATACATCCAACAAAAATAAAGTTGACGACATATTCTTATCTCATATACCAAATGAATCACTAGATGAACCATTATATCCAAAAATGATGTTGGAAAATACAGTTCTAGTCGGAAAAGTATAAGGGCAGCTTCATTCTCTAACTCACATAACAAATTTGGATTAATAACTTTAATTCAAATAGATTTAAAAAAATTGCATAACCTGATTATAGTATTTTTGAAATCTGATAGAAATATACCACATAGTGTGACTGGTATTAGTTATTTCATCAATACATGAAATCAAGAGATTTCCTACCTATTAATGTGTAATCCTTCACTGGTAGAAAATTCATCACATTTGGAGAATTTCCACTGTGTAATTTTTTACCATACATACACTTACAATAATTAATCGTTTCACTCTTTTTTAATGTGTGAAAACCTAGAGGTAAATATGTTCCGTTTCCTTTCATATTAGAAGCTAAAATCAAAAATATTCTCATTACTATCTATTCCATTCTAGAATTCAATCCATATCTATCCTTTAATATTATATCTAATAATGTTCCAATAAGACTATCACCTATATTTTTATCAACATTTATAACATCAATGATATTTTTTATATCTAAAATTCTCCAATAAGGTAGTTCAAAAAAATAGAATATTTCATCTAGAAATTTTTTTGATGTCCAGAACTACTTCTCTTTTCCAATGTCGAATCAATAATTCTCACCCTTTTGTAATATTATTCAAGTGAAAATGGTCATGGGGGAATATTTTATTCAAATAAGACACTAAATTCCCTTTTAAATCTATAATAAGGATGATAAATTCTCAAAAAATATTCAATGTCCCATGCACATTGTCTTTCTTCCATTCTATAATTGACAATATAAAATATCTTCTTTAAAAATTGGACATGATTTATATCCCACAACACTATATCTAGAAATGTTTCTATATGAAAGATATTCATTTATAATGAAAATTATCATAGAACAAAAAAGGAAACACTCTTTCTTTTGTGTATACAAAACATTAACACATACCTCCCATAGAAGATTCTGATCAGCAATAAATGGCCAAAGATACACATAAATATTGTTTCATGGTTATTGTTTTCTAGAAATCATCAATATAATCACAAAATATTTTTTATTCATACATATATTTGGGGATAGGTTGTAAACTACCAACAAAACAATCCATTAATTATTTTTTCTACATAGGATTTGATATGGAATCATTATATCTTTACAAACTACAATTTTTTTTATTTTTATCTTCACTTCCAAAATTATGATTTTTTTATCAAATATATTCCATTATGATGAGTCAGCAGGGGGACGTAATTTACCATCAGAGATGCATTCATGTTAATGCCATTTTAAGCTTTTTAAATTACTTGAATTAAAAAATAGATGCTTCAAATGACGAATTCTTGGAAGGTTCCAATTTGATTTACGAAGATCATTGATTTCAGTACCTGATAATGAATTAGTTTAAATTGATTGAAATTATATGAATGGATTATAGGAAATAATTATTTTATTTATCCTGAGGATAGATGTCAATACCTAAAAATGAATCTGAATTGACTTTTTCATCCATCTTATAACATGATGTTCCACATGTAGGACAATTTGATAAAAAATCATATTCATTCCTATACAACTAACATCATTAGGGAAGTCATGTATCTTTTTATAACCGAATCCAATTGATCATAATATTTTATTCACCGCATAATTGGAATTTGGAAGCTCGTTTTCTTCTAGAAGTGTTAGTTAGAGAAACTTTTATCACTTGAATCATTTTTTCTTTCATGTTAACCAATCTCAAAAATGATGATAACACATTTTATTTTCAACCTAGAAATAATGGTATCTTAGAATATCCATACAATCATTCCATAGTTGATGTTTTTAATGGCTTAAACACCTAAATTTAGAATTAATTATTTAATACAATCCTCTGTGACATCATGAATATTTTCATCAACATTAGATGTTGAATTTATTGTAATTTCATCTTTCTATATCCAAGGTGTATAATTAAGGCTAAAACCATTTCAAATTTGATGATCCTTGATTTCTGTAGAATTTAATAATATCATATTCATAGAATTCACACATGGACTGAAAATTAAATATGGGTTTTGAATATTTTTTATAGAAAATTACAAGAAATAATCAACACCTTTTTCATATTCATTACCAGTTCTTCGTAAATTAATGAAATTATAATCCATTCAATACCTGAGATCATAATATAATTATTGAATATATTAAAACATATAAAAATTTGTAGATACATTTTAATGATAAAAACAGAAAATAAAAATTATTAGTACTCATATAAGAAATATTAATGATTATTAGGAATAAAATAAAAACTGATCTACTCTAGATATTTATTTTTTGTGATGTGTCACTAATCCAAAATTTGGTGATTTATTTATAATAAAAACATAATAATATAACTAATTATAACAGATCTATATACACATATATAAACACACACACACACATATAAATAAAACATATAAATATTTAAAAATTTATATATAAATATAGAGATTTTAAAAACAACAGAAGTTAATGAAAAAAATTTATAATCTTGTGAAAGATCAAACATTATTTAGAGTAAAACAAACAATATCATTCTGTTGGTGTTTATTTTTTTAAATAAATAATTATTACCAATAATTGAGGACCATGGTAAAAAATAAATATTTTTATTTCAAGTTTACATATATATTTCTTAAACGACTATAAAAAAACCGATATGTTCTACCTAGATTTTTTAGAAGAGAAATCAATATTAATCTTAGTTAAAACATTGAAAAAACCATTTGATAATCCTACTAAATAAATAATTTATATAATTAAGAAAACGTTAATAAATAATTAATATTTAAAAATGAAAAGAATACAAACAAAAGAATGAGGGAATCAAATTTATAACTAACAAATAATGAATTCATCTAAAAATATTTTACGAACCACTTACACGTTTCATATTTGTATACATCAAGATTGACCCTCAATATAGATAATGTCCCTTAAATGCAATGGTAAAAGGACCACTAAAACAATTGATTAAAATAATTTCAAAAAAAAGAAGATAAAAAACAAACAAAAAAACCTCCAATAGAGGGTTGGATTGACCGTAAAAGACGTCCCTTGATGTTTGAAAAAAATCAGAGGAAAATTTTTAAAAATTTTAAAAATAGGAACAACAAAAAAAAAATGTAAAAAAACTGATCTGTGTTCCCATCGATCGTTTAGGGTTACAAAGATGAAATATAAATGAAAATCAGGAAATATAAATGATTAATTATCAGAAATCATAAAAATATGATTCAACCTGAGAAAAAATAATAACAAAATTAATCACAATGGCTATAGTAGTAGTCATAATATCCATATTTTGAGAGAAAGAAATAATGAGTGATATGAAATATAAGGGTTCCACAGTTGGGTCTATTAAAATTAGTTTTAACATTGGTTTCTAATTAAACATGCTTTTAAAAATTTAAATTTTTATTTTCAATGTCAATTTTATGGAAAAGTGAAACAAAAAATAAAAGTTTTTTTATTTTTCAGGTCGGTTTTAATAAAAAGGGCTGGAAAAATATGTTTGTTGAGAGTTTCTTGCATTGGTTTATACTAAACCCGATGGCAAAAATATTATACATAATTTTCAGCAGCATTTTTTCATAGAACGAATGCTAAAAATAGGAATCATTTTATTTTGGAATTGTTAATTATAGTAAATGATGTCGAAATAGAACGTATTTACTATTATAACATCGATTATGTTGAACCGATGATATAAATGTGGCGTTAAAAATACCCTTTCTACAAGTGTGTGGTGTGGTGTTGTGATAAACCCGACATGAATTAGGACCATGTAGGTCTATAACCAACACATCCCAAAATAGGCCTACATATAGATTAAAGTCATGTGACATGCACTTGATTATCTAGTTTATGGTCATGAGCATAGACCATGGGGGAAGAGCTCTAAGAGAATGGTGCATAATGTGGTGGCATAAAACACTAACATGAATAAGGCCAAAGAGGCTCACATACACCACATATAAATTCTTGAGGCAGCTCTTATATGATTCAAAGTCATGTTTCCTGGACTAATCTCACAATTTAAGGTTTTAGAGTTTGGACCTATGTGACCATATGTGAAAAAGTGAAATAACATAGCTGGACACATAGGTTATGTTCTTGATAATCACTACATATCTTATAAGTAAAGGAATCGGGCTGCATATAGTTTTGGAAAATCCATTCAGTTTAAAATAATGTGGTATGGATTGTGATGAATCGTTATGAAGATGGGATAATGTTGAGAATGGACCCCAGATTGATGATCGGGGAATAGCAATAGATCCAGTATAGACAAGAATCAAGTCACGCATAGTTATTGAAGAGAAATTTCCCCTGTACATGTTTGACCACTACACATAGAGAGAGGGAATTTTATTTTCTCCTTTTTTGTTGACTGGATTTTTATATTAAGTGGTTTCTTTTTAACATATTCTTATTTTAGGAAGATTTTTTTTAATGGATTCCTCTTTTAAGAGGTTCCATTTTTTAGTAGTTGGACCAGGATGGGAATTTTGGTCATCAATACGTATCTTATATAGATAAGAATCAATACATATGTAGTTCTAGACATGTGACATGGTAGACGACCAGTGCCAAGGGTGATTTCCCCTCAAGAGAGAACACCACAATGATGTACCATTTTTCTTCATGCAGCCTGTACAATGATGCCACAGTTTAGGGTCATGTGACATGACCAATCCGTGCATTTTAACATCATGTGGTAAAGATGATGTTTGGGGGAGGTATCCTATTGGGGATGTGTATGTAATGAAACAATAACGCTACATGAATATGAACCATGTAGGTCCAAACCACACCACACACTCCGAAGAGAAAACTCAGGCCATGGGGCCAAAGAGGTGAAATTTTGGATGGGCCCATAGACGAAATATCTAGGCATTTCTATGTATCCCATAAAGATGGGAATCAATCCATACATAGTTCTAAATCACAATAGGGTATAATACCAGTGATGTAAAAAACATTCTCTTTGATGAGAACTTCACGGTAGCATTGTAAAATTTAGAGTCATAAAGCCAATATTGTATTGTTCTTAGTTTAGGGTCATATAATTCAGATAGGAGGAGAGTGGGTATCTTTAATGGATAGGTGCAGTGTGGATAACTGAATATCCTCAAATGAATGAGGACAAGGGAGTCCCGATTCCACACAACACATTAC
Source organism: Viscum album (assembly GCA_963277665.1). Classification (NCBI taxonomy): domain Eukaryota; kingdom Viridiplantae; phylum Streptophyta; class Magnoliopsida; order Santalales; family Viscaceae; genus Viscum; species Viscum album. Next base: position 591,048,616 of record OY728159.1, on the reverse strand, counting down.
TAAGGAAACCACGGAGAGTATCTTATCTTAATGTAATAGATTTTGGACTGTAAAGACACATTGTTTGAGGACATAGAGTTTAGACCATGAGATTGTGCAGCTCCTATATTTGTTGATAACTCTACCAAGACTCCTAATCCCATGTGATCCATGCTTGGTTTGGGAAACATGGACTGGTGTTAGGATTTATCTCTCCCATGTAGAATCATACAACAAGGGTGAAGAAATTCTGGGTTGAGAATGTCCCAATGATACCGACAATACCACTCAATGTGCACAGATGCATAGGGGGAAACACCTGGGATTTAATAGTTCTACTAGAACATAGAGAGGTTAGAAGGATATAAATCAAAACTTTTGAGGTCTGAATTATGGAATGGGAGAATGATGGATATGACCACTATTGACCATGTCTGTAATAGAGGATCCACAACTTCAAGTTAATGGCGGGGAGTGAAAAAAAAATCGATTGTGGACCATGTTCAAAACACATGATCTTCAATTTGGTACCAATGATCCATTAGGGAATTGGATTAAGACATGAGGTGAGCCGAAGATGCATGAGACCCTCACAATTATGGGGTCCATCTGGATGTGAAATATGGTGATAATCTAGTAACAAAAAGATTCAGTGTATGGAGATAGGTAAGGGAAGTTTTTATGTGGAACTCGACACTCTAAACCCCACACCCCATCACATCAGTACATGCCAGTGATAGGACCCATATGATCTCAAGATAAAAAAACATGGTGCCAAAAATGGTATAATGTCAAATTGTTCAAACCAAAAGGCTCTCAATATAAGGTCATAGAGTTTGGACAATAGGTTCCCAGTTTTATGTTCTGTGCCTAGGATGTATCCATGCAGTTTAACATCATGTGGTATGGAAAAAATGTTATATAGTTTATTTTCATTCAACTAGGACATTGGGGAGGTAGAGGTATCTTAGAAGGGAAGTGTGTGGAATAGACAAAAAAATTATGACAATGAGGACCAAAAATACCCTCTCCTCTTTATATACTCCCAAAGGGAAACTCATTCCAAGGGTCCAAAAGGATTGATATCCTATGGCTATCCCAGAGGACAAAATGTTTGGGCATTGCTGCATATCCCAAGATAATGTGAATCAAGACACATGTAGTACTTGAGAATAGCAAGGCAAATGAATAAAGAAAGGGGAAATTTACTCTCAAGAGAGAACAAAAATATTACCCAATTAAACATTATGCATCCAAAATGAGAGAGAAGACCTATCAACCAAAAAATACAACTAGGCATGGGAGGTATAATCCAATGTGAATGATATCAAGGAGGCATGTTCCACACCTCATGATCTTGGGGATATTCACACACATTTTAAAGTCATGATGTTTGGACTATGAGTTGAAACAGAAATAAGTGGTGTGGAATCACCAGACATGAATGAGGCCAATGAAACCCGACACCACAAAAATTTTATTTAGAACAACTTACACACAGTTTAATTTCATAGGGTCTGGACTTGGAGGCGGGTATCCAAGAAAGGGAATATGTAGAGCACATTAGAAACAACCTGACATGAATGAGGACTAATTATGTCCCACACTACATGACACATTTTCAAGTAGAACATACACATAGTTTAAAGTCATAAGTCTTGAAATTGGGTGCACAATTTATCATCATGTTCTTGGGACATTGTAAATGCACATTTTAAGGTAATGCAGAGGGGACCATCAGTGTGGTGTTGTTTAACATCATGATTTTGAGATGATGAACTTGAAATTTAACATCATACAATGAGGATTGAGGTTGTTATGCTTTTTATTTTCGTGAAACTAGGAAGATAAAACACAATTTAACATCATGTTTCAAGGATGTGAAGTGTTATGAAGTTTAACATCATGAAACTACAACGATGCAGCATAGTTCAATCTCATGTTTCAAGGAAGAGTATGTGTAGTTTAGAGTCATGTTGTAAGGATGGTTCTATATAACATTTAGGTTCATGCTACCAAGACCATGATCTTCATGTGATGTACTATTGGAGGAAATTGGGAATGTTCATTGGAGTGATATTCTCTCTATCTATGGTGACTAAATAATCAGCACTGTTGAGATTGACCTTGTGAATAATGTAAGTCCCTTCCCATTTGGGCTCAAATCTTAGTGGATTTATACTAGGTATCATTAGTATCCATAAATCCATTACCTTGTCACCTTGGAGGAAAGAGAGAAGGGAACATTTCTTACTAAATTCTATGGATATCTTTTCCGGATTCCTCACTAGATTGTGTATGGCCCATAACCTAATCTTTTCAAGGGTTACCAGTTTAGCTAGAAAAACCTATGATACTTTCTCTAATGTCTTCCAATCATAGATAGTGATGACAAGTGATGGAAACTAAAAATAAATGGGTAGGAACACCTCTATTCCATATTCCATGGAATATGGATTCACCTAGGTAGAATTGAATGTTTTCATATGATAATACCAAAGAGTATTGGGGATCTTTTTCGGAAAAATCTTCTTGTTATGGCCCACAATATTTTGTATAATGTTGGAGGGTGTTTAGTTAAATGCCATACTTCTTCCATTTGTTTGTGTATGGTATAGCGAAGTATAGTTGTACCTGATGTTGTACTTGGCACAAAATTTCCTCATCTTGGCTTCCTAGAAGTTGGTGTCATTATCAGTGATAATAGTAAGAGGACACTGAATCAATAGATGATGCAGGAGTTCACATATTCAAAAACCTATTGGGACTTGGTTTCTTTGAGAGGAATCACCTCTACCCACTAGGAGATTATATCTGTTGTGGTCAGAATGAACCTACACTGGTGAGTGATTGCTGGTGGATATGGTCCCATGACATCGATCCCCAAATAGGAAAGGGCCAAGAGTACTTTGTTATATAGAGAGGCTTTGTTGGTTTGTTCATGAAGTTGGTATGAATTTGACACATGTGAAACCTCTTGGAAAACTCGATATTGTTATTGACCTTGGTGAGCCAGAAGAAGAAAAGTATTTGAATCTGTTGGGAGAACATCCACCAAGCCTGATGACCACCACAGGATCCAACATGAAGTTTCTGTATAACTAGGGGAATAACATATACTTGAATGTATTAGAGGAGAAGTCCAGGAAACCCATGTTTCTAGAGAGTATACTCAAGGTTGGTCCCACTCTAGAGGGTGAACTGAACTGCATGCTAACTGATTCACTCATATTTTTCTCTATATTATGGGACATTTTTGTTCTAGGGATACTCAACGAAAGGATTCAACCAATCAGAGGATACTTCAGCAACGAGGAGATTCAGAGTACTAGATGTGGATGAACTGGCGGTAAGGTGATTTACCTAATGGATTTTATCATCATTCGAACTGATATTGGTGATGAGTCTTTGATGCACCCCATGAATGATCATATCATCCTGGCTAGGCTTTGAGAGATAATCTACTAGACTATATAGGGAATTATCTCCACTATTCGATAACTATGGAATATGAGTTACCATTGGATGAGAAGGGAACTGGGATATGATATGGTGAGAATGCAAGTGGAAGGTCCTAAGACCCAACTTCCACTTGATATATTCACCATGGATCATGGTGATGACTAAATTAGAATACCCATTCTCATGAAATTTGGGAATTTCAATATAATGAGACATATTGAGGCTAGTGGTGATATCACAAAATTGTCCACATTCATGGCGTAGCCTTCTGATTGTAAGAACGAATAATGCAGAATAGCCAATGTAGGTGTGATAAAGACAGTACCCAAGCCTACCCTGTTGAGCCTGAGATTATTAAACCCTCTACTGGCTAAGCTCTAGGAGGCTCCATATAAATGCATATGTGAAAATGGAATTTCTTGGTCTACTAACAGAATATCATCATCTAGGATATCATTATCCAGAGGTGTTTCATAAGGGTCTATATGAGTGGCCAAAATATTTTCTAACAGTTGACCATTGATAGCTTTGTGTGGAATGAATCTGATGTCGTACTAATGATGAATTTCCACCCAGCGTGTTATCCAATATATCAACATCAGGTGGTTCATAATATAATTTGGAGGATCCATGTGGGACACCATCTATATCTCCTGATTTTTTGAAAATTTCCATACCTTCTCCACTGAAAAACCTTGTGTGAGGTAGATATTCTCAATGGGATAATATCTGGACTCTGTATTAAGGATAATGCGACTAAGATATTTCAAACTATTCTCTATCCATTCATTTTTCTTCTAGTCAAGAAAGGTTCCATGGGATCATTCCACGGTTGTAAAATAATGGACCAAGGGTTTCCTTAGGATAGGTGGCATCAAAAATTAAGGATGTAGTAGATACTGCTTGATCTCCTCAAATACAGTCTGTAACTCTTCATCCCACTGATATATGGAACCTTTATTCCAATGTCTAGAATACGGATTACATTTTATGGCCATATTCACAATGAATCGATGTACATTGGCCATGTGGACTTGAAGGCCTTGGATATCCCAATGGTTTCTTAGAGGTGGAATCAAGATAATGGATTTGATATTCTCTAGGTAAATCGTGATGCCTCTATATATGAAAATGAATCCATGAAAAATTATTGAGTTCACCTAAAAATTTCATTTCAAGGAGTTCATCATCAACTTTCAGGAGCTAAGGAAGACAAAAACATTCTCAATATCAATAATATGGTCCAAACACTAGAAGGATTTGACCACCAAAACATTCACATATTATTTCACTAGTGTCCTGAGGATTTGATTAAAGATGTGGTGCATAACATTATAATAGGTAGATTCATCATTCTTCTGACCGAAAGCATTCAAATGATATTAGAAATTACCATGAGGTTCCTTGAAGGTAGTATAATTCTCATCATCAGGGACCATCCAGATCTGGTTTCCCCCAAAATACCCTTCCTTGAATGATATATCCTAGAATATTAATATGGTGTCAATCAACAACATCGTCTCTAGAAGGGGGAAATCATCATTTGGGTAGTGGCTGTTAGGATACATAAAGTTGATTAGAACATTGATATGTCCATTATACATCATGATTGGAATGATGATAGCATTCCACATGGGGAACTAAACTTCTCTGATGAAGTTGGGTTCGATAAGCTTTTCAACTTCATCCTTGACCATCACATCATGATATGAGTGAATCTTCTAGGAGGATGCTTGAAACCATGATGTCTCACAGGTAGCCAAGTTTGTGGATAGTGACATTAGGGTTCAGTCCAAGCATATCTTCATAGCTCCAATTAGAGAAGCATCCTCTAAAGATTCTTCATTATCGGAGGCAGGATGATTTTCGACATTAGGTGACTTTGTTGAGGTAACTTATCTTGGAGGAATACCGGTGCCATCGTGAGTGGTAGTGGAATCCTCATTATGAGACTCCTACACTGTGGAAACCATGGAGACAAAGGCTATAGAGATTATTTAATTAGGAATTATACCAATGGGTCCATGCATGATGTCAAGGTAAGCTGATGGGTCTGTTTGTGGTTGTTCATCCTTGTTTAGAAAAACAAACATATCTGACATACAACTATCTCCATGGGGGGACCATATTGATTCCTGACAAAAGTAGGGCGTTTTAATATTACCGAGGCCTAAATAATTAAGAAATATGAGTTAATCATTTAGTGTTCCCAGAACTAAGGGACACGGAATCCTTTACTCTCAGAAATGACAAAGAAGTTCCCCGAATTTTGTAACGACCTGAAATTTTGAATAAATCATGTTCCTTATTTTTTGTGTTATTTTATACTCAACAAAACTATTTCATTTGATAACACGAGTATAATTAAACTGACACCATTGGGTTTCGACTGTTATATGACCATTGGTCAATATGACCACAGGAAACTAAACGTTTTGATTATTGTCTCAAAATACAAGTGATCTTGGTTAATTAATATAGAAAGAAGATTTGATGGCTACATTCAGTAGTCTTGGGCCAATCGAAGCCCATCTAACAGAACATTGGAAGGAGGTAGTACCACTGGTCTTTTCTCTAGAACAAACCCAAGCCGAACATCATCGTGTGAAGCTAGAATGGAATCGTCTTCGTAAGTAGTTCAAACTGATAGAAATTACCACTCGTGCAATGTTGGCCGAGGCGCCCTCAGATTCTCTCACCTTAGCACACCTTACACTTAGGTCCTATGCTTGGGTTATAAGGGGCTATGTAAGGAGACCGTAACTGCCTTGTGTAATCCTTTGATTTAAATAAAAATTGTGATTTCTTCTTATGATGAAGTTTTTGAATTTTCAAATGTACGGATAAATATATTATGCATATTTTTGATGAATTCTAGAAAAAATGATATTTGAAAATATTTATGTAAACCTTATATAATTAAAAATGTGTAATGATTTTCAAAAAATTTTCTTCTACAATTATGTTCAGTACGAAATTTAGAGTCTAATAATATCAACTTAATTTTTGATGAATAGTAAATTATGAATAGTTATTTTATGCTAAGGATTAGTAATGTGGAAAAATGGATTAGTAATCTCACTTGAAGAAATTATGAATATAATCTAGGCACCTTGATTAAGTAATGCGATTCAATAAAATAGTTAAATAACTATTTCAGAAATTATTAGTCAAGTATTTGTTTTTTCGGGTGAATAGTGTTTTTTAATTAAAAATTAAATTAAAAAAACTTATAAAATTATTTTTACAAAATGGATTTCATTTTTGAACTCAGAGCATCGATATTATGTTAAGGTAATTTTTGGGGATTTTTCTGAAAAAAATGAATTTTCAGTGAATAATGTATTTATCTAAAAATTAAATAAAAATTATTTAAAAATTTATTTTATAAAATAGTGTTCAATTTTGAAATCATAGCATCAATTTTTGGTTAAGGTGAAATTGTGGGATTTTTCTGAGAAAATAGAATTTTTGATGAAAAGTGAAAATACAGTTTTTATGTTACGGGTGTTTAATGACATCATTAACTGATGTATTAAGTATGTAATCAATATGGTCGACTTATGAATAGTATGATAAGGTATGAGGTGTCCTAAGTGGCCAATACCATGGGAAAATACCATGGGAATGCCCAAGGTTTTTCCAATACCACCAATGAGGTGTCCCTTGGCCATTAATGCCTTGTCCCCTCACTTTCCCTATAAATACCCACCCTTTACTCCTTTAGTTTTCACTCCCAACTCTCCCCCAAAGAAGCTCTAGTCTCATTACGTCCCATGGAGTCCTCCCAAGGTGCTCCCAAGACCTCAAGGTCCCAACCTTTCAGTTTTAAGAGATACATTTTAAGGTAAGGGATCTAACCTCTCTCTTTCTTTTCAAATACTCTCTTTTAAGTAATTTCTTTTATGCTCCATGTTCTTATGTAGTAAGATGTTCTTTTATATTTCTCTTACTTCCATTTTCATTTTCATATGATGAGAGATCCCCTCTTACTCTCATCATTTCGTTTTATGAATGTTTAAGTGGCACTTTTAGGCTGCAGAAATTTTTGTAACAGATTCATTCACCCTTCTCATTTTCAAGATCTATTTTCTTGTCATGTCTTTCAAGTTCAACTTTTATTTTGGGTCATGATATCTATATATATTAGACTGATATTTTATGTTCATATTATGTGAGACCCTATTTGATCTCGTCAATTCATTTTTTTGATGTTTTATGTGGCGCAGTTAGGTTGCCGAATTTTTAAGGGGTTCTTTCACCCTCTTTGTTTTCAAGATCTATTTTCATTCCAAGACTTTCAAGTTCCTTTTTTTGTTGGGGTTTGATATAAATATATATAATACGGATCTTTTATGTTTATATGATGAGATACCCTATTTGATCTCGTCAATTCATTTTTTTTATGTTTTAAAAGATATCGTTAGGCTGCCGAATTTTCATAAGAGAAATCTCATTTTTTTCTTCCTTCAATGTTTTTCATTTCATATGGTATGTATTTCAAATTTCATTACCATGTTCTTATATCCATTATATTTTTTCCCTATACTATTTTATATATCATTTATGAGTGGGTGACTCATATCCCCTCTCTTTTCAATGTTTTCTAAAACCCGACAACATTGTCGTTATGCTGCTGAATTTCCTTCTCAAAATGCCTCTCTCTTTTTCTCATTTTAGTTTATGTTATTAAGTGAATACTCAAAGCTCTTTCATCTATAGGGGTACTCACATATATATCAAAATTTTATATTTTAATTTCTGGGATTTATATACATGAAACCCGCTTTCCATTTCCGTGGGTTTAAAGTGACATAAAGATCTTGTCTTTAAAGCAGTTTTTAAAAAGTTATTATTATGAAAGGAAACCCATTTATTTTATGCTATATGGATTATTTAGGAAATTTTTGATGATGATATATGTGGCTCACATGAGAATAAAGTCAAATTTAAGGGTTATCCCTGATAGCACTCTAATGCATTGGGTAATGATGTAACCACTAGAGATTACAAATTTAAGGGTGCGCCCTGATAGCGCCCCATTGCATTGGGTAATGATGTAACCACTAAAGATTTCAATTTTAACAATACCTTGGGATTTACCTTTGTAATTTCAAATGAAACCTTGGGTATGGACCTTTTCAATATGTTCATGATTGTCTATGTTTAATGTTGTAGCCACATCTTCGTGTTATGAAACATGTTATTTTTATTATGATATGCCTCATGATGTCTTTCTCATGCCATAAAGTTATTTTTCATGACTTTTGATGTATCTCAATTTCTCATGTAAAATTTTTCACTAGTTTCCCTTACTGGGCCTTTTTCTCACCCTTTCCTATGACGTATGCTCCCAGGTTATGAGATGTTGTAATGAACATAGGATGAACAAATGAATAATTGTTTCAAGTGTTTAAGAAGAATGTTTTTTTCTCATGTAATAAGTTTCTGGTTTCCAAGACACTAAACCTTAAATATCCTCGGTATTGAATAATGTAATGGAAGTTTACGTGATAAAAAGGCGGGATTCTATAGTTGGTATCAAAGGATGGTTTAGTTATTTTTGGAAATTATAATATGAAAACTTTAGGAAGAAGCCTATAGAAATGATTAAATATAGGAAATCTTCCTGGTATTTTAGTGAGTATTGAGTAAAGGGTTGCCAAGAAAATACATCCCTGACTGGATAAAAGTAGGTAGAGGTGGCTCTGGAACAGATGTACATAGGGTTAAAACCCGAAAACACTGCTTTGAGCTAGACTCGAATGGGAACTGGTACATGACAACGGGCCTTGCTGCACTCTTGGTTACGACACTCCTGGGGGATGTGCTTTGGTTAATTCATAAGCTTAGTATGAACCATTTTTAATGGAACAAAGATAAAATAAAATAAAGATTCACATAAGAATATATGATCATGGATAACCTAGTTTGGAACCTATAGGATCACAAGATTGGGTATACTTTTCTTCAACAAGTTTATCCTTCTATGCTTTGAGTTTCCTTTTCATGATTATTGGCTAAGTATTTAAGCCCCCTAATTGTGCTATCTTTTCTTAGTTAATGGTGGGAAATGGACGAACATGACACAACAACCAATGTGATAGTAAATGTGATTATTTCCGTATTAATACGACAGAGATGATTAGGGGATTAAAAGATGACTATTATTTTGGAAGATGTTCACTATTTTGGGAACCATATTTGATTGAGGTAAATAGATTACTACAGTATTTTATTTGAGGAGTAAATTTTGACTTATATTTTGAATAATCGATGAATTTAAGGTGAACTTATGGTAATATAGGTTACTTATGGAAATGATTAACCTATCTTGGGGAAAATATGTTTAGGTTAGCTAATTTTGTTATAAGATGTTAGGAGTGGTTGATGTTGTTTGGAGATGAAAGATAAAGTTTATCTTGGAAGACTATTTTATCAAATCCTTCTTATATTTTGGTTTCAGTCTTAGTTTGGTTTATTTTGAGGAATTTTAAGGACAGTTATTTATGGAATGGACTATGATGAACTCTGGGTAGTACTGTGGAATTTTTATGATTTAAAGAAGTTTCCCATCCTATGGGATTATTTCTTTTTGAAGTGTATTTTTATCTTACCCTTTATATTTTTTTGGGATAATAGAAGAAATAGATAGTTAAACTTTGGTGGATTATGTGATTCTATAGAAGATTATTCTTGTGTTTTGATGAGACCAATTGTTTTTGAATGCTCATCGTTTGGAGAAAAGATTAGTTTTGGTAGAAACTTAATAAGGGATGAAACTATACTTAAAGGTAAATATATTTCCTTAAGTTTTTATTCTATGTTGTAAATGAATTCCTCAAAATTATTAAAAGGAAGGTAAAACAAAAACATTGTTGGTTTACGTTTCCTACTGGGTAATCAAAGACCATTTACACATATCATAAGTTTGTGATTTTGTTGGGGTTAACTTTATCCTAATAATGTTTTCTATCACTCTCCATCCGAACATGACCCTTTTTTTCTCTTTCATGTCCATGTTTTCTTACATGGAATTCTAGTATGGGTTAACTTGGGTGACCTTTATACTTCCTTTTCTTTATTTTTATGTAATAGTCCTATTGACTCTTTTTCCGATGTGGTACTTTCAATGAAATTTCCAATCCCAATTTCAAAAATTACGAGGACACAATTTCTTAAGGGGGGAAGATTGTAACGACCCAAAATTTTGAATAAATATTTTTTCCTAATTTTGTGTGTTATTTTATACTCAACAAAATAGTTTCATTTGATAACATCAGTATAATTAAAATGAGACCGTTGGGTTTTGACTATTATATGACCATTGGTCAATATGACCACTGGAAACTAAATGTTTCGATTATTGCCTCTAAATATTAGTGATCTTGGTTAATTAATATAGAAATAAGATTTGATGGCCTCATCTAGTAGTCTCGGGCCAATCGAAGCCCATCTAACAGAACTTGGGAAGGAGGTAGCACCACTGGGCTTTTCTCTGGACCAAACCCAAGCCGAACTTCATCATGTAAAGCTAGAACGGAATCACCTTCGCAGGAAGTTCAATTTGATAGAAATTACTACACGTGAAATGTTGGCCGAGCCACCCTCAGATTCTCTCACCTTAGCACACCTTACACTTAGGTCCTATGCTGAGGATATAAGGGGCTATGTAAGGTGACCATAACGGCCTTGTGTAAAACATTGATTTAAATAAAAATTGTGATTTATTTTTATGAAAAAGTTTGTGAATTTTCAAATGTATGGATAAATATAGTATGCATATTTTTGATGAATTATAGAAAATATTATATTTGAAAATATTTATGTAAACCTTAAATAATTAAAAATGTGTAATGATTTTCAAAAAATGGTCTTCTAAAATTATGTTTAGTACAAAATTTAGAGTCTAATAAGATCAACTTAATTTTTGATGAATAGTAAATTATGAATAGTGATTTTATGCTTAGGATTAGTAATGTGACCTAATGGATTAGTAATCTCACTTAAAGAAAGTATTAATATAATCTAGGCACCTTGATTAAGTAATGTGATTCAATAAAAAAGGTAAATAACTATTTCAGAAACTTTTAGTCAAGTATTAGGTTTTTTCGGGTGAATAGTGTTTTTTAATTAAAAATTAAATTAAAAATATTTAGAAAATTATTTTTATAAAATGGATTTCATTTTTGAACTCAGAGCATCGATATTATGTTAAAGTTATTTTTGGGGATTTTTCTGAAAAAATGAATTTTTGGTGAATAGTGTATTTATTTAAAAATTAAATTAAAAATATTTTGAAAAATATTTTTATAAAATAGAGTTAATTTGTAAATCATAGCATCGATTTTTAGTTAATATGAAATTTTGGTATTTTTCTGAGAAAGTTGAATTTTCGATGAATAGTGAAAAACAGTTTTTAAGTTACGGGTGTTTAATGACATCATTAAATGATGTATCAAGAATGTAATCAATATGGTCGACTTATGAATAGTAATATAAGGTATGAGGTGTCCCATGTGGCCAATACCATGGGCAAGACCAAGGTTTTGCCAATACCACCAATGAGGTGTCCCTTGGCCATTAATGCCTTGTCCTCTCACTTTCCATATAAATACCCACCCTTTCCTCCTTTAGTTTTGACTCCCAACTCTCCCCCAATGAAGCTCTGGTCTCATTATATCCTAAGGAGTCCTCCCAAGGTGCCCCCAAGACCTCAAGGTCTCACCCTTTGAGCTTTAAGAGATACATTTTAAGATAAGGGATCTAACCTCTCTCTTTCTTTTCAAATACTCTCTTTTAAGTCATTTCTTTTATGCTCCATGTTCTTATGTGGGAGGATGTTCTTTTATATTCATCTTAATTTCCTTTTCATGTTCATATGATGAAAAATCGCATCTTACTCTCATCATTTCGTTTTATGAATGTTTAAGTGGCACTGTTAGGCTGCCGAAATTTTTGTAACAGATTCTTTCACCCTTCTCATTTTTATGTTCTATTTTCTTGTCAAGTCTTTCAAGTTCCTTTTTTATGTTGAGGTATGACATATATATCTATCATACTGATATTTTATGTTCATATGATGAGAGACCCTATTTTATCTCGTCAATTCATTTTTTTATGTTATAAGTGGCATTGTTAGGGTGCCAAATTTTTAAGGGGTTCTTTCACCTTTCTCGTTTTCAAGATCTATTTTCATGCCATGTAATTCAAGTTCCTTTTTTATGTTGGGGTATGATATATATATCTATAATACTGATATTTTATTTTCATATGATAATAGAACCTATTTTATCTCGTCAATTCATTTTTTTGATGTTTTAAAAGAAACTATTAGGCTGCCCAATTTTCATAAGAGAAATATCATTTTTGTCTTCCTTTAATGTTTTTCATTTCATATGGTATGTCTTTCAAATTTCATTACCATGTTATTATATACATTATATTTTTTCACTCTATTATTTTATAGATCATTTATGAGTGGGTGACCCATTCCCCTCTCTTTTCAATGTTTTCTAAAACCCTACAACATAGCCGTTATGCTGCCGAATTTCCGTCTCAAAATGCCTCTCTCTCTTTATCAAATTATATTATTTTATTAAGTGAATACTCAAAGATCTTTATTCTACAGGGGTATTCACATATATATGAAAATGTTCTATTTTAAATTCTGGTATTTACATACATGAAACCCTGTTTCCTTTTCCGTGGGTTTAAAGTGACACAAAGATGTTGTCTTTAAAGCAGTTTTTAAAACATTATTATTATGAAAGGAAACCCATTTCTTTTATGATATATGGGTTATTTATGAAATGTTTGATGATGATATATGTGGATCACATGATAATAAAGAAAAATTTAATGGTGCGCCCTGATAGCGCTCCAATGAATTGGGTAATGATGTAACCACTAGAGATTACAAATTTAAGGGTGCTCCCGGATAGCGCCCCATTGCATTGGGTAATGATGTAACCACTAGATATTACAATTTTAACGATACCTTGGGGTTTACCTTGGTAATTTCAAATGAATCCTTGGGGATGGAACTTGGTGATATGTTCATGATTGACTATGTTAAATGTTGGAGCCACATCTTTATGTTATGAAACACGTTATTTTTATTATGATATGCCTCATGATATCTTTCTCATGAATTAAAGTTATTTTTCATGACTTTTGATGTATCTCAATTTCTCATGTCAAATGTTTCCCTTGTTTCCCTTACTGGGAATTTTTCTCACCCTTTCCTTTGATGTATTCTCCCAGGTTATGAGATGCTGTAATAAACTTAGGATGAACAAATGATGAAGTCTTTCAAGTGTTTAAGAAGAATGTTTTTTTCATTTAATAAGTTCCTAGATTCCAAGTCACTAAACCTTAATGATCCTCGGTTTTGTATAATGTAATGAAAGTTTACATGATAAAAGGTGGGATTCTATAATTGGTATCAAATTATGGTTTAGTTATTTGTGGAAATTAGGATATGAAAACTTTAGGAAGAAGCCTATAGAAAAGTTAAAATATAGGAAATCTTCATGGTATTTTGGTGAGTATTGAGTAAGGGGTTTCCAAGAAAATACATCAATGTCTGGATACGAGCAGGTAGAGGTGGCTCTGTCACAGATGTACATAGGGGTAAAACCCGAAAACACCACTTTGAGCTAGACTCTAATGGGAACTTGTACACGACAACGGGCCTTGATGCACTCTTGGTTACGACACTCCCGAGGGATGTTCTTTGGTTAATTCATAAGCTTAGCATGGACCATTATTAATGGAACATAGATAAAATAAAATAAAGATTCACATAAGAATATATGATAATGGATAACCTAGTTTGGAACCTAGGGGATCACAAGTTAGGGTATACATTTCTTCTACAATTTTATCCTTCTATACTTTGAGTTTCCTTTTAACGATTATTGGCTATGTATTTAATCCCCCTAATTTACTTTCTTTTCTTAGTTAATGGAGGGAAATGGATGAACATTCCCCAACAACCAATGTGATAGGAAATGTGACGATTTCCGTATTAATACGACAGAGATGATTTGGGGATTAAAAGATGATTATTATTTTGGAAGATGTTCACTAATTTGGGAACCCTATTTTATCGGGGTAAATAGATTACTACGATATTTTCATTGAGGAGTAAAGGTTGACTTATATTTGGAAGAATCAACGAATTTTAGGTGAACTTATGGTAATATAGGTTACTTATGGAAATTATTAACCTATCTTGGGAAAAATTTGTTTAGGTTAGCTACTTTTGTTATAAGATGTTAGGAGTGGTTCATGTTGTTTGGAGATGAAAGATAAAGTTTATCATGGAAGACTATTTTATCAAATCCTTCTTATATTTAGGTTTCAATCTTAGTTTGGTTTATTTTGAGGAATTTTAAGGAGTGTTATTTATGGAATGGTTTATGATGAAATTTGGGTAGTACCGTGGAATTTTGAAGATTTAAAGAAGTTTCCATTCCTATGGGATTCTTTCTTTTTGAAGAGTTTTTTTATCTTACACTTTCTATTTTTTTGGGATAATAGAAGAAATAGATAGTTAATATTTGGTGGATTATTTGATTCTATAGAATATGATTCTTGTGTTTTGATGAGACTAAGTGTTTTTGAATTCTCATCGTCTGGAGAAAAGATTAGTTTTGGTAGAAACTTATTAAGGGATGAAACTATACTTAATGGTAAATATATTTCCTTATGTTTTTATTCTATGTTGTAAATGAATTCCTCAAAATTATCAAAAGGAAGGTAAAACAAAAACTTTGTTGGTTTAAGTTTCCTACTGGGTAATCAAAGACCGTTTACACACATCATAAATTTGTGATTTTCTTGTGGTTAACTTTCTCCTAATCATGTTTTCTATCACTCTCCATCCGAACATGACCCTTTGTTTTCTCTTCCAAGTCCATGTTTTCCTACATGGAATCCTAGTATGGGTTAACTCGGGTGACCTTTGTACTTACTTTTCTTTCATTTTAAGTAATAGTGTTACAGACTCTTTTTTCGATGGGGGACATTCAATGAAATTTCCAATCCCAATTTTAAAAATTGTGAGGACACAATTTCTTAAAGGGGGAAGACTGTAACGACCTGAAATTTTGAATAAATCTTGTTTCCTAATTTTGTGTGTTATTTTATACTCAACAAAACTGTCTCATTTGATAACATGAGTATAATTAAAATGAGACCGTTGGGTTTCGACTGTTATATGACCATTGGTCAATATGACCACTGGAAATAATGTTTCGATTATTGTCTCTAAATACTAGTGATCTTGGTTAATTAATATAGAAAGAAGATTTGATGGCCTCATCCAGTAGTCTCGGGCCAATTGAAGCCCATCTAACGGAACTTGGGAAGGAAGTAGCACCACTGACCTTTGCTCTGGATCAAACCGAAGCCGAACATCATCGTGTGACGCTAGAATGGAATTTCCTTCACGAGAAGATCAAACTAATAGAAATTACTACTCGTGCAATGTTGCCCGAGCCGCCCTCAGATTCTCTCACCTTAGCACACCTTACACTTAGGTCCTATGCTTGGATTATAAAGGGCTATGTAAGGAGACCGTAACGGCCTAGTGTAATCCTTTGATTTAAATAAAAATTTTGATTTCTTCTTGTGATGAAGTTTGTGAATTTTCAAATGTACGGAAAAGTATAGTATGCATATTTTTTATGAATTCTAGATAAAATTATTTTTGAAAATATATGTGTAAACCTTAAATAATTAAAAATGTGTAATGATTTTCAAAAAATGGTCTTCTACAATTATGTTCAGTATGAAATTTAGTGTCGAATAAGATCAACATAATTTTTTATGAATAGTAAATTATGAATAGTGATTTTATCCTTAGGATTAGTAATGTGACCAAATGGATTAGTAATCTCACTTAAAGAAAGTATTAATATAATCTAGGCACCATGATTAAGTAATGTGATTCAATAAAAAAGGTAGATAATTGTTTCAGAAATTATTAGTCAAGTATTAGTTTTTTTCGGGTGAAAAGTGTTTTTCAATAAAAAATTAAATTAAAAATATTTAAAAAATTAGTTTTATAAAATGGATTTCATTTTTAAAATCAGAGCATCGATATTATGTTAAGATAAATTTTAGGGATTTTTTTGAAAAAAATTAATTTTTGGTGAATAGTGTATCTATTTAAAAATTAAATTAAAAATATTTAGAAAAATATTTTTATAAAATAGAGTTAATTTTTGAAATCAATGCATCGATGTTTGGTTTCGGTGAAAATTTGGGATTTTTCTGAGAAAGTTGAATTTTTTATGAATAGTGAAAATACAGTTTTTAAGTTACGGGTGTTTAATGATATCATTAAATGATGTATTAAGTATGTAATCATTATTTTCGACTTATGAATAGTAATATATGGTATTAGGTGTCCCATGTTGCCAATACCATGGGAAAATACCGTGGGCAAGCCCATGGTTTTGTGAATACCACCAATGAGGTGTCCCTTGGCCATTAATGCCTTGTCACTTCACTTTCCCTAAAAATACCCATCCTTTCCTCCTTTAGTTTTCACTCACAACTCTCCCCCAATGAAGCTATGGTCTCATTACCTCCCAAGGAGTCCTCCCAAGGTTCCCCAAGGACCTCAAGGTCCCAACCTTTGTGTTTTAGGAAATACGATTAATGGTAAGGGATCAAACCTCTCTCTTTCTTTTCAAATAATCTCTTTTAAGGCATTTATTTTGTTCTCTATATTATTATGAGGGAGGATATTATTTTGTATTCCTCTTACTTCCCTTTTCATGTTAATATGAGGAAATATCCCATCTTACTCTCATCATTTCGTTTTATGAATGTTTAAGTGGCGCTGTTAGGCTACCGAATTTTTTGTAACGGATTCATTCACCCTTCTCATTTTCAAGTTCTATTTTCTTGTCAAGTATTTCAAGTTCCTTTTTTATGTTGTGGTATGATATATATATCTGTAATAATGATATTTTATGTTTATATGATGAGATACTCTATTTGATCTCATCAATTCATTTTTTTGATGTTTTACGTGGCTGTTAGGTTGCCGAATTTTAAAGGGGTTCTTTCATCCTTCTCATTTTCAAGATCTATTTTCATGAAAAGTATTTCAAGTTTATTTTTTATGTTGGGGAATGATCTATATATCTATAATACTTATATTTTATGTTCATATGATGAGAGACCCTATTTTATCTCATCAATTCATTTTTTTTATGTTTTAAAAGATGTCGTTAGGATGCCGAATTTTCATAAGAGAAATCTCATTTTTGTCTTCCTTCAATGTTTTTCATTTCATATGGTATGTATTTAAAATTGAATTACCATGTTCTTATATCCATTATATTTTTTCCCTATACTATTTTATAGGTCATTTATGAGTGGGTGAACCATGTCCCCTCTCTTTTCAATGTTTTCTAAAACCCTACAACATAGCCGTTATGCTGCCGAATTTCCGTCTTAAAATGCGTCTGTCTTTTTCTCAAATTATTTTATGTTATTAAGTGAATACTCAAAGCTATTTCATTTACAGGGGTATTCACATATATATCAAAATGTTCTATTTTGAATTCTGCGATTTACATACATGAAACCCTCTTTCCTTTTCTGTGGGTTTAAAGTGACATAATGATCTTGTCTTTAAAGCAGTTTTTAAAACGTTTTTATTCTGAAAGGAAACCCATTTCTTTTATTCTATATGGGTTATTTAAGAAATTTTTGATGATTATATATGTGTCTCACATGATAATAATGAAAAATTTAAGGGCGGGCCCTGATATCCCTCCAATGCATTGGGGAATGATGTAACCACTAGATATTACAAATTTAATGGTGTGCCCAGATAGAGCCCCATTGCATTGGGTAATGATGTAACCACTAGAGATTACAATTTTAATGATACCTTGGGGTTTACCTTGGTAATTTCAAATGACACCTTAGGGATGGACCTTGGAGATATGTTCATGATTGTATAAGTTAAATTTTGTAGCCACGTCTTCATGTTATGAAACACGTTATTTTTATTATGATATGCCTCATGATCTCCTTCTCATGCCTTAAAGTTATTTTTCATGACTTTTGAGGTATCTCAAGTTCTCATGTAAAATGTTTCCCTTGTTTTCCTTACTAGGCCTTTTTCTCACCCTTTCCTTTGATGCATTCTCCCAGGTTATGAGATTCTGTAATGAACTTAGGATAAACAAATGAAGAAGCGTTTCAAGTGTTTAAGAAGAATGTTTTTTTTTCTCATGTAATAACATACTGGTTTCCAAGACACTAAAACTAAAAGATCCCCGGTTTTTTATAATGTAATGAATGTTTTTGTGATAAAATTTTGGGATTCCATTGCTGGTATCAAAGGATGGTTTAGTTACTTGTGGAAATTAGGATATGAAAACTCTAGGAAGAAGCCTATAGAAAAGTTTAAATATAGGAAATCTTCCTGGTATTTTGGTGAGTATTGAGTAAGGGGTTGCGAAGAAAATACATCCCTGTCTAGATATGAACAGGTAGAGGTGGCTCTGGCACAGATGTACATAGGGGTATAACCCGAAAACACCGCCTTGGTCTAGAATCGAACGGGAACTGGTACATGATAATGGGCCTTGCTGCACTCTTGGTTATGACACTCCCAGGGGATGTTCTTTGGTTAATTCGTAAGCTTAGTATGATCCATTATTAATGGAACAAAGATAAAATAAAATAATCATTCACATAAGAATATATGATCATGGAGAACCTAGTTTGGAACCTAGGGGATCACAAGTTAGGGTATACTTTTCTTCTACAAGTTTATCCTTCTATGCTTTGAGTTTCCTTTCATGATTATTGGCTAAGTATTTAAGCCCCCTAATTTTACTTTCATTTCTTAGTTAATGGTGGGAAATGGAAGAACATATCCCAACAACCAATGTGTTAGGAAATGTGACGATTGACGTATTAATATGATAGAGATGATTAGGGGATTAAATGATGATTATTATTTTGGAAGACGTTCCCTATTTTGGGAACCCTATTTGATCGAGGTAAATATATTACTACCGTAATTTCTTTGAGGATTAAAGGTTGACTTATATTTTTAATAATCGACAAATTTAAGATGAACATATGGTAATATAGGTTACTTATGGAAATAATTAACCTATCTCAGGGAAAATATGTTTATGTTAGCTACTTTTGTTATAAGATGTTGGGAGTGGTTAATGTTGTATGGAGATGAAAGATAAAGTTTATCTTGGAAAACTATTTTATAAAATCCTTATTATATTTAGTTTTCAATATTAGTTTGGTTTATTTTGAGGAATTTTAAGGACAATTAATTATGGAATGGTCTATGATGAACTTTGGGTAGTACTGTGGAATTTTGAAGATTTAAAGAAGTTTCCCTTCCTACGGGATTCTTTCTTTTTGAAGAGTTGTTTTATCTTACCCATTATATTTTTTTGGTATAATAGAAGAAATAGATAGTTAATATTTGGTATATTATGTGATTCTATAGAATATGATTCTTGTGTTTTGATGAGACAAGTGTTTTTGAATGCTCATTGTTTGGAGAAAAGATTAGTTTTAGTAGAAACTAATTAAGGGATGAAACTCTAATTAAAGGTAAATATATTTCCTTATGTTTTTATTCTATGTTGTAAATGAATTCCTCAAAATTATTAAAAGGAAAGTAAAACAAAAACATTGTTGGATTTAGTTTCTTACTGGGTAATCAAAGGTCGTTTACCCACTTCATAAGTTTGTGATTTTTTTGTGGTTAACTTTCTCCTAATCATGTTTTTTATCACTCTCCATCAGATCATGACACATTGTTTTCTCTTCCATGTCCATGTTTTCCTACTTGGAATCCTAGTATGGGTTAACTCGGGTGACCTTTGTTCTTCCTTTTTATTATTTTTAATTAATAGTGTTACTGACTCTTTTACCGATGTGGGACTTTCAATTAAATATCCAATCCCAATTTTAAAAATTGTGGGGATGCAATTTCTTAAGGGGGGAATATTGTAAGGACATGAAATTTTGAATAAATCTTGTTTCCTAATTTTGTGTATTATTTTATACTCAACAAAACTATTTCATTTGATTACAAGAGTATAATTAAAATAAGACCATCAGGTTTCAACTGTTATATGACCATTGGTCAATATGACCACTGGAAACTAAACGTTTTGATTATTGTCTCTAAATACAAGTGATCTTGGTTAATTAATATAAAAAGAATATTTGATGGCCTCATCCAGTAGCCTCGGGCCAATCGAAGCCCATATAACGGTACATGGGAAGGAGGTAGCACCACTGGGCTTTTCTCTGGACCAATCCCAAGCCGGACTTCATTGTGTGAAGCTAGAACGGAATCTACTTTATGATAAGATCAAACTGATAGAAATTACTACTCGTGCAATGTTGGCTAAGCAGCTCTCATATTCTCTCACCTTAGCACACCTTACACTTAGGTCCTATGTAACACCCCAAGATTTTATAAAAATATTCTTTATAATTTCATTGATGTCTTGTTTTGTACGCTACACCAAAATGAGATTTCACTACACGCGTCCCTGGCTTGGCTGGCATTACACGCAATCGCGACCTTCCACGATAGCGTGTGTTGTACGCAATACCGAGTTTCACTAAACAACGTTATGTTATATAAACTAGCCGTTATGAATAGTAATACCCAATTTTTGAAATTTTATAAATTTTATCTTTCAAAATGGACTTCATTTTTGGATTCGGATTATCGAAATTATCCTCGGGTGAATTTTTCGTATTTTTCTGAAAACTTTCAATTTTTGATGAATAGTGAAAATACTGGGTTACTGTTTAAAAACCGACGTTTTATTTAAATAAATATTTATTTTATATAAATTTATTTTAGGTCAAAATTGATACATAATACCGATATAAGTTCATTGTATTTAATTGGAGTCATTTGATAATAATTTTAAATATATAAAAATTTTATTGAACTTTTCACCGTCTTTTACCCACCTCCTAGGAGAATTTGGAAATTCACATAAAACATAATTTTACCTCTTCTGTGAGTAGAATTTTGAAAATCCGAGAAACACGGTTAATATCAAGGACTAAAATGGGGTTCAATGAGATGAAAACAATTTTAGGTGAATAGTAACTTTTTACTTTAATTTACCACGGTTAAAAGTAAATAGGGTAAGTAAGGGTAAAAATGATATAATTATTACCCTAACACATGTCCTAATTTAATTGGATAAGTGTAATTCGTCGCAAAATAACCTTAGGAATAAAATATGACCATTTAGGTCCACTTGGATTAGATTAGGACATTTATTATTAATTTATTTAAAGAAGGGTTAAAATAGATAACAAAGTTTAATAACTGAATCATTTTTAATATAGGGTTATACATAAGATAAATTCGACTATTAATATTAATTAGAAATATAAAAGGATTTAATACCTAATTGTATTTTATTTATAATTTTTAGACATTAAATAATTTAAGTTATTTATGACACAATGGTGATACATAATTACATAAATAATGAAATATTAAAACAATTGATGTTATAAATATCCAAATAAATGTAATCTGAGACTTTTTATAAATTACACTAATTTTCTAGGTTAATATGACATGTTATTATTTAATTAATTAACATTTTTCTAACTAATCATGCTATTATGATTTTCACAAAATTCCTTTACCAAATAGTGTCAAAACTGACATAAAATAGTTTTTAAAACAAATATTATATTATTAATTGGTATTATATTCTTAAAAATATAAGGATAGGCCAAGATACTTATATAATTATAGTTGTATCATTAATGGACCACTTGGTGGTCGTATGGATGTATATGGTAAGTTTATTATCTATATAATAAAAAAAATACAAAGTTACATGGTAAATGTGAATCTAATTAACTAAGAGTGGAAACTAAAATATAAGGTTAATATAATTACCCAAACCTATATAAAATCTATTGGTTGAGAGGATTTCAACCCATCCCCACCTTATCTTCGAAATAAATCAATTTGGAGCTATTGAAAACCGGATATGACTTTATTATAAAATATTATTTTAAGTTTTTCCAAAGGTGCCCCTCTCCTCCCTTATAAAAAGGGAACCCATTCCCTCTTCTCTTCACACCCTTTAGAGCCTTGAAGCTCGGCCAAACCCTGCCTATTTATTTTCTCCACATCCCTAGAATCAATATGGAGGTTCTGGTCTTCTCAAAAGACCAACTCTACTTCCTTAATAGAAGGCTTAAATGAGGTGCGTGGAAGAAGAGGTAATCTCTTCTTTCAATTCTCTCAAGTTTCTTTCTTCATCTAATTATTATTATTAAGTTGTCTCATTATAAAGTAATAACATCAATATTAATTATATACTGATGTTTTATTATAAATATAAAACAACCCTATTTCACCTTATATCCATCCTACGGAAAACGAAACCCCCACGCGCGCATTCGTACGAAATATCATCTCCACACTGTGGTGTAATCTGTTTTCGACCACCACCTTACATGGATGGGTATAATGGTGTAAATAAATAACTATATATGATTATTGTAAAGTGATATAGATTCTGAAACATTATACATACACTTCAATACAAATTCCATGATCATGGGAATGGTATCATCGCTCGTGCGTACATACGAACTACCGTCTCCACGACGCGATGAGATTCATTCTCCATGTTAACCATTCATGAATGATTATAAAGTATATATAATGAATAATAATGAAATATATGAAATAATAATGATACTGGATTTCTGTATATATATATATATATATCAACTACTTAATTCCATTCAATTTAATAAGGAAACGAAAACGGTGTTCATGCGTACGTACGGCCTACCGTCTCCATGAACGGTGTATTTCATTCCATTAATCGATCTATCATATATATATATATATGTATATTATTAATATATATTATATATAAATCATGTTTTAAATTCTGGAATTAAGTAAATCAGGATATAAGTAATAATATCAAGAACAAAAAGTCGAAACTCATACAATAAATGAAACGATTTTACCCAAAACGGTGCTTTAACATGGAATTTACAAAAGAACGGGTTATATAAAGTCATAAGTGAACCATATATGATATAATAACAATGAATATGATTCTTCAATAATTCAATGAAATTATTTAAATCATTATACAGGAGGTTCGGAAACATACGAAGCATATAGGACATAAGGTAGGTGATAACTTTTCCAATCTCATTTTTTTATCCGAGATTGTTTATTCACAAGTATTTACTGCGGTTATTGTTATCATCCATTCCCATTCTTTCTAAAAATGTTTTCATGTATGTTTAAATTATTTTTTACCCATTTTTTACTTTTACCATATGTTATGAATGGAATATTTCTTTTTTTTTACCATACTCGGAACTTTTTGAATTTTCCGAAAAAAGTACGAGGAGAATGTTTTTTAACTTATACTACATGAATGGATTTTTTACGATTTAATAATGCCTTATTTACATAAATTTTCCTCCACATTATTTCATTATTAATTTCAACAAAATCATTTTCTTTTAAAATTACATGGCACTTTGTGAAAGAAAATGAATTTGAAGAAGAAAGGATGTTTTCCTCAGGAATTCATTTCAAGTGTTTTATCAAAACCATTTTCCATCTAAGATGAAATTATTTAATATGTTTATGTTTCAAGTATAATGTATCTATGATTTAAATGGTTTCACTTTTCTTAAGATGAAATGATATCCATTTTTTATACTGATTATGTTATGATGGGATGACGTTTTTGAAACCCATTTTATTCTTTGGGTTATGATGAATGATTTATGTTTATTTTGTGGCACAAGTAAGAATGATTTCATTATGAGATGGGTGGGACCTATATCTCCCTCCAATCCATTGGGTAAATATTTATATCTCATGAGATATACATGGCTGGAATGGTATGTTAATCTGGTTCAGCGATACAGGACTAGAACAAGGAGTGAACTCGATTCAGAAAGGGACTTTGTCCACTAAGATGGTCTTGACAACAATGCCTTGGCTTCTATAGAAATCATAAAAAGTGCTGAATGCTTTCCGCAATTACATGATTTGTTACCATCGTATTTTATCAAGATTGATGTTCCATTATGATACATTCCTTACATACTTCCATGACTTATGTCTTTTCTCAAGATTTTGATGTTTAGATTTTATGTTCATGTTTTTGCATTCAAATGTTTATGGATTTTTTTATGTTCTCTCTGTTTACCCTTACTGAGCATTTGTGGTCATCCTTTTTATGGTTTCTATTCCCTAGGATTTAAAGAAATGTTTTAGGAAAGAAAAAAAGGGAATATCTTTATGGGAGATGTTGAAGATCTTTCACCACGATCAGAAGATTATATTACGAGTTTCCAAAGACACTAAACTATTACGGTCCTTATGTGTCTGTTTTTGGTATATATTAGATATTCCACAAAAGTAATTTAATATCCATGTATTTCATGCATTGTGTCGCTACAGTTAGTATCAGAGGAAAAGTAGGTAGGAATGAATCTGATCCTTGGGAACTCTCACATGTGAGATTTTGACGAAGAATGGATCTTAACCCAAGGGCTTCATGAGGAAATGGTTGCCACTGGGGATGGAGGTGTGTCCCACCCAGGGGGTGCAACCACCCATGGAGTGCCCTGATAGGTATCAATTATAGTCCACTGGAAGTAATTCCAGACCGCTACAGTTGGTATCAGAGGAAAGGTTTAGTTAACCTTTAGAAACTAGGATGTGAAAACTTTAGTGGGATCCCTAGAGATATTTCTAAGGTATGTCTAGGGATGTCCCTAAGGTTAAGTATACGTATAGGATATAGTCCTAGAACTATGGTAACAATCTTAGAATTAAACCAAAAATGTTAGATATTGACGGTACTCCCCCTTTATTATTTAGTTTTCCCTTGCATGATTTTTGCCTCTCACACTATTCTTTTTGGGTTTTAGAAAATGGCTAGAAACAAGTAGATTCACAATAATGGTGGATATGATGGATGATGGAATGATATTTTTCATGAGCAACCAAATGAAACGGGATTTGGAAGTCCAAAAATTGTTATTATTCCTAATTAGAAATCTCATAATATGATTAATAATCTCAACTTTGGTAAGTTTCCCGACTCAGATAATAAGAGAATGATGGAGTTTCATGATTATCATAGAGGAAAGAAAGTTCAATTTCCCTCATGTAAATCATGTGGGAAGAGGAATCAGGGAGATTGTTTCAAAGGAACTGGAAGATGCTTTTGGTGTGAAAAAGAAATACATAATGCCAGTAAGTGAAAAGGAAAAAGTTCAGTTAACACCACGGACAAGGATAATGGTATTTCTACGACATCAAAAATGACTATATGTTTTAAATGTGGAATGTATGGGCATTATGCAAACCAATTCCCTATGGGAAAACACATGAAGAGAATCAGAATGGTCATATGGGTAGTATTTATGTGGATGATGATGAAGAGATTACAAATAAAATATGAGATGAAAGAAATGATGAAGCTCAGTCACTGGTTTAAGAAGTTAGTGGAATGATTGTATGTTTATCAAGAATAATGTTTGGTACTATGGAATAAAGAATCTTCTAAGGATTGTTACACTATTGTTTTTCCTAAAGTATTTGAAAGTATATGTTGAATGGTACTGGTAAACATGAAAAGTGACTGAAATATTTTTGGAAGCAGATGATATGCGCATAATGAATGGATAAGGAGAAAATAATATGTTTGATAGTATTCATCAGATCTTGATTGATATAAGGACTAAGTGATATCATGGTTTGAGTATATAGAATTTTTGGGATTTTTGTATGTGGAATGTGTTAACTTTTAACTGAATTCATGTTTTCACTAAGGTTCAATGGCTATTCATTTTTCAAGAGAATACATGATTAAGGAATTTGAATGTTTGGAATGTGACCAACAAGACATATCTTATGATATATGGGCATAAATGACGGTATTTACATGCTTGGTTGATGACCTCTCTGTCAATGTTTTTTCCTTATACTTTGAGTTTGGGTAAGCCTAGAAGATTGGAACAGATTAAGTTAGACATCAGATAGTATTATTTAAGGCTAGTAATTTTTGTTATTATTTCTAAAATGTTATGATATTATAGTTTTAGAAAAAGGATAACCTATAGAACAGGCGATAACCCGTCGCGTTGGACAAGGCTGTGGGAATCGAACCCACAACTGAAGTGCGACATGCCATTATCGCCTACCATAGGCCTACAGGAAGTCCCTGGTTAGTATAAATTAGTTAAGTGGTATGATATATGAATTATAAGTCCATTTTAGGAACCATATATGGTTAATCTCACTAAAGATGGACTTATGTATATTTGATAACTTTTTCTAACCTTTTTGTTGAGATTGATGGAATGACACATCATTCTATCTCATGATCTGCTAACACTTCATGAATGACAAATTCAACTTCATTTCTTTAAGATATGAAGTGGAAATTGTAAAAGGCACGAAAAACGGTGAGATTGAACCGAAACAAAGTAAGTATTTCTTCTAATTCTTCAAATTTAGGGAAATGATTTTGAAAACCAAAAATGTTGTCCTAGTGTCCTCATATATGATGAATCAGATGGTACCTTATATCATCACAAATTTATGGCTTTGTTATTGTTGGCTTTTTCATAGACATGTCCTCTACCACTCTCCATTAGAACATGATGGTCAGATTTCTCGTCCATATCCATATTTTCACCTATGTTCTCCTATGTGGAAACCCAATGATTAGTTAATTTGTGTAACCGTTACGTTTCATACTTTAGTTTTTAAAGTCAAGTTTTGTTATTCCTTTTTACGATTTGGGTTTCTATGAAAGAAACTTTCAAGCTATAAACCATTTATAACCCTGACGAATTTCGAGGGTGAAATTCATTTTAAGGGGCGTAGAATGTAACACCCCGAGATTTTATGAAACATATTCTATATAATTTCATTGATGTCTTCTGTTTTTTGATACACCAAAAGGATTTTTCACTATACGCATCCATGACTTGTCTTGCATTACACACAATCGCAACCTTCCACGATAGCGTGTGTTATACGCAATATCGAGTTTCACTAAACAACGATATGTTTTATAAACTAGCCATTACGAATACTAATACCCACTATTTGAAATTTTATAAATTTTATCTTTCAAAATGGACTTCATTTTTGGATTTGGAATATTGAAATTAGCCTAGGGTGAAATTTTTTGTATTTTTTTGAAAACATTCAATTTTTAATGAATAGTGAAAACACTGGGTTACTATTTAAAAGCCGAATTTTTATTTAAATAAATATTTATTTTATTTAAATTTAATTTAGGTCAAAATTGATACATAATACCTATATAAGTTCAATGTAATTAATTGGATTCATTTTATAACAATTTTAGGTATATAAAAAGTTTATTGAACTTTTCACCGTCTTTTACCCACCTCCTAGGAGAATTTGAAAATTCACATAAAACATAATTTTACCGCTTCTGTGAGTGGAATTTCTAAAATCCGAGAGACACGGTTAATATCAAGGAAAAAAATGTAGTTCAATGTGATGAAAATATTTTTTGGTAAATAGTTACTTTTTACTTTAATTTACCACGGTTAAAAGTAAATAGGGTAATTAATTGTAAAAATGATATTATTATTACCCTAACACAAGTCCTAATTTTATTAGATATGTGTAATTCGTCAAAAAATAACTATAGGAATAAAATATGACCATTTATGTCCACTTGGGTTAGATTAGGACATTTATTATTAATTTATTTAAAGAAGGGTTACAATATTTAAAATCAATGTTTAATAACTAAATAATATTTAATATAGGGTTATACATGAGATAAATATGACTATAAATATTCATTAGAAATATAAAAAGATTTCCTACCTAATGGTATTTTATTTTTAATTTTTAGACATTATATAATATAAGTTATTTATGACACAATGTTGATGCAGTAATTACCTAAATAATGAAATATTAAACAAATTGATGTTATAAATACCCAAATAAATGTAATTGGAGACTTTTTATAAATTACACTAATTTTATAGGTTAATATGACATCTTAGTATTGAATTAATAAACTTTTGTCGAACTAATCATGCTGTTATGATTTAAAAAAACCGTTACCAAATAGTGTCAAAATTTACATAAAATAGTTTTTAAAACAAATATTATATTATTAATTGTTATTATATTCTTAAAAATCTAAGGATAGGACAATATAATTATAAAATGATAGGTGTATCATTAGTGGACCACATTAGGGTCTCTGGGATGTATATGGTAAGTTTATTAAATATAAAATATAAAAATACAAAGTGACATAGTAAATGTCAATCTAATTAACTAAGAGTTAAAACTAAAATATAAGGTTAATATAATGACCGAAACCTGTCTAAAATCTATTTGTTGAGAGGATTTCGACCCATCCCCACATTATCTTCTAAATATATGAATTTTAGCTATTAAAAAACGAACATGACATTATTATAAAATAATATTTTATGTTTTTTCAAAGGTGCCCCTCTCCTCCCTTATAAAAAGGGCACCCCTTCGCTCTTCTCTTCACACCCTTTTGAGCCTTGATGCTCAGACAACTCATGCCCATTTCTCTTATCCACTTACCTAGAGACATTATTCAGGTTCTGGTCTTCTCAAAATACCAAATCTACTTCCATAAGAGATGGTTTAAAGGAGGTGTGTCGAAGAAGAGGTAATCACTTATTCCGATTATCTCAAGTTTCTTTCTTCTTCTACATATTATTATTTAGTTTTCTAATTATAAAGTAATAAAATTAGTATTACTTATATACTGATATGTTATTATATATATGAAACAACCCTATTTCACCTTCTATCCATCCTACGGAAAATGACACCACCGCGCGTGCGTACGTACGGAATACCGTCTCCACGCTGTGGTGTAATCTGTTTTCGACCACCACCTTACTTGGATGGGTATAATGGTGTAAATAAATAACTATATATGATTATTGTAAAGTTATATAGATTCTTAAATATTATACATACACTTCAATATAATTCCACAATCATGGGAATGGTATCATCGCTCATGCGTACATACGGACTACTGTCTTCATGATGTGATGAGATTCATTCTCCATGTTAACCATTCATGAATGATTATAAAGTATATATAATGAATAATAATGAAATATATGACATAATAATGATACTAGATTTATGTATATATATATATGTATTTCATCTACTTAATTCCATTCAATTCAATAAGGAAACGAAAACAGCGTTCATGCGTACGTACGGCCTACCGTCTCCATGAATGGTGTATTTCATTCTATTTATCGATCTATCATATATATATGTATATTATGAATATATATATTATATATATATATATATATCATGTTTTAAATTCAGGAATTATGTAAATAAGGATATAAATAAATAATATCAAGAACAACAAGTCGAAACTCGTAAGATAAATGAAATGATTTTACCCAAAACGGTGCTTACATGGAATTTACAAAAGAACGAGTAATATAAAGTCATAAGTGAACCATATATGATATACTAACAATGAATATTATTCTACAATAAGTAAATGACATTATTTAAATCATTATAAAAGAGGTTAGAAAACACACAAAGCATATCAGACATAAGGTAGGGGATAACTTTTCCAATCTCATTTTTATCCGAGGTTGTTTATTCGTAAGTATTTACTAGGGTTATTTTTATCATCCATGCCCATGCATTATAAAAATGTTTTAATGTATTTTTAAAGTCCATTTTACCCATTTTTTACTTTTACCACATGTTATGAATGGAATATTTCTTCTGTTTACCATACGAGAACTTTTTGACTTTTCTGACAAAAGTATGAGGAGAATGGTTTTTTTAACTTATACGGCATGAACGGATTTTTTACAGTTTCATAATGAATTATTTACATAAAAAATTCTCTACATGATTTAATTATTATTTTCAAAAAAATCCTTTTCTTTTAAAATTAAATGGCATTTTGTGAAAGAAAATGATTTTGAAGAAGAAACGGTGTTTTCCTCAAGAATCCATTTCAAGTGTTTTACCAAAACTATTTTCCATCTAAGATGAAATTATTTGATATGTTTATGTTTCAAGTATAATGTCTCTATGATTTACACGGTTTCACATTTCTTACGCTGAAATGATATCCATTTGCTTTATACAGATTATGTTATGATGAGATGATGTTTATGAAACCCATTTTATTCTTTGGGTTATGATGAATGATTTATGTCTATTTTGTGGCACAAGTAAGGATGATTTCATTATGAGATGGGTGGGACCTATATCTACCTCCAATTCATTGGGTAAATAATTATATCTCATGAGACAGACATGGCTGGAATGGTAAGTTAATCCGGTTCAGTGATACAGGACTGGAACGAGGAGTGGACTCGATTCAGAAAGGGACTTTGTCCACTAAGATGGTCTTGGCAGCAATGCCTTGGCAACTATGGAAATCATAACAAGTTCTGAATGGTTACCACAATTACATGATTTATTACCATGCTATTTTACCAAGATTTATGTTCCATTATGATACATGCCTTACTTCCTTCCAATATTTATGACATTGCTCAAGATTTTGATGTTTAGATTTTATGTTAATTTTTTTGCATTCAAATGTTTAGGGATTGTTTTATGTTCTCTATGTTTACCCTTACTGATCATTTGAGCTCACCCTTTTTATGTTTTCTTTTCCCCATGATTTAAATAAAGGTTTTAGGTAAGAAAAAAAGGGGAGATATTTATGGGATATGTTGAAGATCTTTCTCCATGGTTAGAAGATTATATTCCGAGTTTCCAAAGACACTAAACTATTACGGTCCTTGTGTTTCTGTGTTTTTATTTATTAGATATTCTGCAAATGTAATGTAATTTCCATGTACATCAAGCATTGCGTCTCTACATCCTATTATGGATTTATAACGGGCTATGTTAGGAGACCGTAACTGCCTTGAGTAATCCTTTGATTTAAATAAAAATTGTGATTTCTTCTTATGATGTGGTTTGTGAATTTTCAAATGTATGGATAAATATACTAAGCATATTTTTGATGAATTCTAGAAAAAATATATTTGAAAATATTTATGTAAAACTTAAATAAATAAAATTGTGTAATGATTTTCAAAAAATTCTCTTCTACAATTATGTTCAGTACGAAATTTAGGGTCTTATAAGATCAACTTAATTTTTGATGAATAGTAAATTATGAATAGTGATTTTATTCTTAGGATTAGTAATGTGACGAAACAAATTAGTAATCCGACTTAAAGAAAGTATTAATATAATCTAGGCACGTTCATTAAGTATTATGATTAAATAAAATAAGAAAATAATTGTTTCAGAAATTATTAGTCAAGTATTAGATTTTTTCGGGTGAATAGTTTTTTTAATTAAAAATTAAATTAAAAATATTTAGAAAAATATTTTTATAAAATGGATTTCATTTTTGAACTCAGAGCTTCGATATTATGTTAAGGTAATTTTTGGGGATTTTTCTAAAAAAATGAATTTTTGGTGAATAGTGTATTTATTTAAATATTAAATTAAAAATATTTAGAAATTTATTTTTATAAAATATAGTTCATTTTGGAAATCATAGTATTGATGTTTGGATAAGGTGGAATTTTTGGATTTTCCTGAGAAAGTTGAATTTCCGATGAATAGTGAAAATACAGTTTTTAAGTTAAGAGTGTTTAATGACATCATTAAATGATGTATTAAGTATGTAATCAATATGGTCGATTTATGAATAGTAAGATAAGGTATGAGGTGTCCCAAGTGCCCAATTCCATGGGAAAATACCATGGGAAAGCCCATGGTTTTGAGAATACCACTAATGAGGTGTCCCTTGGCCATTAATGCCTTGTCCCCTCACTTTCCCTATAAATACCCAACCTTTCCTCCTTTAGTTCTCACTCCCAACTCTCCCCCAACGAATCTATGGTCTCATTACATCCCTAGGAGTCCTCCCAAGGTGCCCCCAAGACCTCAAGGTCCCAACCATTGAGTTTTAATAGATACATTTTAAGGTAAGGGATCCAACCTCTCTCTTTCTTTTCAAATACTCTCTTTTAAGTCACTACTTTTATGATCCATGTTCTTATGCTGGAGGATGTTATTTTTTATTCCTCTTCCTTAAATTTTAATTTTCATATGTTTAAAGATCCCCTCTTACTCTCATCATTTCTTTTTATGAATGATTAAGTGGCGTTGTTAGGCTATCGATATTTTTGTAACAGATTCTTTCACCCTTCTCATTTTCATGTTCTATTTTCTTGTCAAGTCATTCAAGTTTCTTTTTTTATGTTGGGGTATGATATATATATATCTATTATACTGATATTTTATTTCAATATGATGAGAAACCCTATCTGATCCCTTCAATTCATTTTTTTGAAGTTTTATGTGGCGCCGTTAGACTGCCGAATTTTTAAGGGGTTCTTTCACCTTTCTCGTTTTCAAGATATATTTTCATTAAAAGTGTCTCAAGTTCCTTTTTTTATGTTGGGGTATGATCTATATATCTATAATACTTATCTTTTATGTTCATATGATGGGATACCCTATTTTATCTCATCAATACATTTTTTTGATGTTTTAAAAGACGTTGTTAGGCTGCCGAATTTTCAAAAGAGATATATGATTTTTGTCTTCATTCAATGTTCTTCATTTCATATGGTATGCCTTTAAAATTGAATTAACATGTTCTTATATCCATTATATTTTTTCCCTCTACTAATTTATAGATCATTTATGAGTGGGTGAGCCATTTCCCCTCTCTTTTAAATGTTTTCTAAAACCCTACAACATAGCTGTTTTGCTGCCGAATTTCTGTCTCAAAATGCCTCTCTTTTTCTCAAATTATTTTATGTTATTAAGTGAATACTCAAAGATATTTCTTCTATAGGGGTATTCACATATATATCAAAATGTCCTATTATATATTCTGGGATTTACATACATGAAACCCGCTTTCCTTTTCCATGGGTTAAAATGACATAAAGATCTTGTCTTTAAAGCAGTTTTTAAAACGTTATTATTATGAAAGAAAACCCTTTTATTTTATGCTATATGGGTTATTTATGAAATTTTTGATGATGATATATGTGTATCACATGATAATAAATACAAATTTAAGGGTGCTCCCTAATAGCTCTCCAATGCATTGGGTAATGATGTAACCACTAGAGATTACAAATTTAAGGGTACGCCCTGATAGAGCCCCATTGCATTGGGTAATGATGTAACCACCAGAGATTACAATTTTAATGATACCTTAGTGTTTACCTTGGTAATTTCAAATGACACCTTGGGGATGGACCTTGGTGATATGTTCATTATTGTCTAAGTTAAATGTTGTAGCCATATCTTCAAGTTATGAAACATGTTATTTTTATTATGATATGCCTCATGATCTCTTTCTCATGCCATAAAGTTATTTTTCATTACTTTTGATGTATCTCAAGTTCTCATATAAAATGTTCCCATTGTTTCCATTACTGGGACTTTTTCTCACCCTTTCCTTTGATATATGCTCCCAGGTTATGAGATTCTGTAATGAACATAGGATGAACAAATGAAGAATCCTTTCAAGTGTTTATGAAGAATGTTTTTTTCTCATGTAATAAGTTCCTGGTTTCCAAGACACTAAACCTTAAAGATCCTTGGTTTTGTATAATGTAATGAATGTTTATATGATAAAAAGGTGGGATGCTATAAATATGGTATTGTAATTTCCAACTGGTGAATCAGGAGTTAAAATGCATCATCCAAGTGTATCCATGGGTCAAAAATGATAGAGGTGTTCTCAAAATCATTGTTATGTAAATGATTTTACTTTCTCTTATAGTAATCCATGTCTGTATAGTGATATTTATAATAGGAAAAGGGAGAAGTGTCACCTTGGAGAATACCTACTCGACAATTGAGAGAGTATTTGAGGAACTAGTTATAGAAGGAGGGAACTAATTCCTGTAGATGGATCCAAGGCCTACCCA
Source organism: Viscum album (assembly GCA_963277665.1). Lineage (NCBI taxonomy): Eukaryota > Viridiplantae > Streptophyta > Magnoliopsida > Santalales > Viscaceae > Viscum > Viscum album. The sequence goes on along the minus strand of OY728159.1, from coordinate 591,014,080 downwards.
TTAGGGAATTCTAATCAGTGTTCTGCAGGACAACCATAAACTCAGTTTCTGCTATTAGAATTACAAATTGGTTCTTCAAATAGATCTGACCACATGGTTTCTATTTGGTCCCATCATAACATTAAATATTCATGTCAGAGGTTCCCAAATTTTCTTCATTAAGTCTACGCCTACAGAGCATTTGGTTTGGGATGAGACTGATCCGAGAATCTATGTCAATGAGATAATGACATTCCTCCATGTCATTAAACTGGATGCTGATATACTATGGGAGGAGGTTCCCCTATACAATAGGACTCTCATATTCTCCATATAAATATATGATTTACTCATATTATGACTTCTCTATATCCACTATGTGGAAGGTCTCAGCTTCCACAACCTATAGTTCGTATTGGAGGTGCCATTTCAAGACATCTATGAGGGATTGTCTCATATTTCATAATAGACGGAGGGCTTGGAGGATTGAAAATTTAGTAGTAATTATGGATAGGTTCATCAAAATATCATACTTCTATAATAGAAACACATTTATGGATGCAGGGGATGCTCTACAATGGGAAGCATGACAGGTGCTGTTGGTAGAACCATAGGGTTTTAGATAGTGTTAGAAAAATAGTACTGATCAGAAATGCTTCCAAGAATCACCATTGTCAAATTATCTGCTGACTGAGTCCCTACTAAACACAGTTGATCATGATAAAACTAGGGTGGTTCTAGTTTTTGAATGATCATGGTCAATGTGGGTGATAGATCTGGAAGAATGAGCTGGAAGGACTATACCTACTAAGAATAGCACAAAACCTGTTATCTTCTCTCGGTGGAATGCATGGATTAACTTGGAGAACTAAACAAATCATTACAATTACTTTTTTCCCTTGGATTCTCCTTTGATGGAGTCAGATGAGGACATTCATATGGATTACTTGATACTCCTCCTCATTGGGGACCATGCAAGGATCCACTAATTCGATTGAATTCATTGATACTAATTTAGATCATCATCAGAGGAGTCTTCCAGTATAGAATAGAACATGGGTGTGATAAACATATCTAGAGGCATAATGTTTCCAAGAATATGGAATGGATCTGGCAGAAATGGGGGACTTTTATTTCCCTTATGTAATCTATTTCTACTCTTTTTATATGTCTAGGGTTGAGAGGCAGATGTGGAAGTGTAATCTAGGAAAGGTACATCATCTTCTAGAGGTTTGGGAAAGCCTAGATTTGAACGAATGATGCCATGGGTGCAAACAACATCCCAGAGATCTAGCCAATCATCATACATCTGAGTCTATTAGATGGAAACATGATACCATTCATTGGAACCATCAGTGTCACTGTCAATCATAGCTAAGAAACGTGCTACCACTTCCAGTAGTTCTCCCATCCTGATCAGACAATTATCTATCTGATCTTGAAGAAAGTCCTCGAACACTTAACAATGTTTGAGATTTTTTCCAAGAAACATATGGTAAGGAAATTAGTCAGGGAGATTAGTGAGTTAATGATCCCGAGGAATATTTCCTTTTGGTATATTTAGGTTTCATTGATATAGGACACAAATGAAATAACCAAGTACCTTCGACTCTGGGAAAGAATAGGTCTATTTTCTCCTATCACTAGGGGGGTCTCTCTAGGATAGATTTTGATGGAGAGGTGGCAAAGGATGAAGATCCAGAACCACATTCTCTTATCTAGGTGGTGGTGCCAATCGAGAGGAGCCTCTTGATTCTGATGGTGATGAGGTGGAGCTCACTGAGGCTTTTGTACTTAATGTGAAGGTTCATAGATAGGTTCTACTAGAAACAAATATAGCGGATCTGAGGCATATACCTTCATTAAAATGACAATATCTATCTTGGAGAATCATCTTACATGGGTTAGAGGTAGAAAAGGGAGTTCCTTCATGGCCTAATACAAGGCTTCCTTTAGGCATTGATCCTTTTCAAAGAAATCTTAGAATCCACTTTTGAAGTTCCAAGTGATGAGGATGGGGATCAATACTGATTTGACATTCCCTACACACATTTTCAATAGTTCCCTTGAGTTAATGACATATGGAGTTAGTATGTGAGGCATTTCCCCCCTGTAAATGATGTCCTCAATGTGCTTATCTACTCATTGTTACACTTGAAGAAGTCGAAAATGTTCATCTAGCATGGTCTGTAAATAATTATTTAGAGAAACTACATGTGAATATCTTCCTAGTCAGTGACAGACCCCATGGGTAAATGGTTATACCAAATTAATGTAGACCCTTCCATCCTTTAAATGGAACATCGGATCATGGTTGCTTCATGCTGCTATGTGGTTCTCAAAATAGGTCCACATCCTAAGATGAAATGAGCTAGATTATATAGCTATTCTTGCATCCCATTGAAGTTTAATAAGGTTAGAATCCAAAAAACTAAGGGTACTCACATGTCATCCGCCCAAGCCGGATATAGCTTTCCATTAGGTGGAATATCCACCATTCGTGTTTCTAAAGCTTCAAGAAAAGTTGTTAGAGAAGCTATCAGGTGATCATGGTGGGTGTTTCAACCTGGATAAAGATTCCTAACCACCAAGGTATTCAAGAGATCATCAGCACAATACAAAGGTCTAGAAACTCATGAAATGATTTTTAGTGGAGCTTGCAGTGCGGCTTGTGGGGCGGACTAATCCAGATCGTTAAGGGGATTCTCAAGCTACTTAGGTGAATTTGGTGATGCACACCATGATATATAACCATAGTATATATATTTATCTCTTTTTTGGATGTCTGGGATCACTGAGATTGAGTGTGGGAAACATGCTATGAAGGATCTATAGTTGTCCTGGACAAGCCTGTGGAGGAGGAGCATGATCTTTTCAGGGATCACCGTCATATATATATCGCTCAACAAAGAGATCAGTGATGATATGATGCTGATATTAAATCTCCTATCATAGAATAGTGATTACAAGATCATTTGCTAACTTATGAGCGAGATTAGGTGGGTCCAATGGCTTTAGTGACCCCCTTCCCTTATCAAGATTCCAACCAAGGGGAAATGATGAAGATTTTTCTAATAGTCTAAGTTTTTTCATCTGATAGTGAGTGATAACACAAGGAGGGTCCATGAGATTTTGTGTTAACCCAGTAGGTTGATCCTCTTCATTATCCTTTGCACTGATATTCTAGTCCTTCTATAGTGTGACCTCAATAATATACAACCTACAAACACATGGAATGTCCTCACTGTTTCCATGTAAATATGGATACTTATGAATGTTACTGAAGTAGAGAGAGGCATATTTTTCTTGAACCATGGGATTGTATGTGTGGGGATGTTTCCTCAATGATTTAGGGGAGAACGATGAATATTTTAATGCATCACCATTGAAGGATCCGGTATCAACTGGGTGACACAATATGTTGCACCACAGGAAGTGTTGCTAACTTTTCAATGCATCCTCATTGGTCGATGTTTTCAAAGCATTCTTGACTATTTTTGTAGACCAAATAATTGTTTTAGAGGTGGAAATGTGTCACCCAGATTGTCCAGTAAAATTACAAGACCTCTCCCTCAATGGGGGAAAATAGAATATAGAATTAGAGAACTGCATTCGGCCAAAACATTTTTTACATATGGTTGGAAGAGAGAGTTCTCCACAAGCTTCTCTACTCAGATGTCGGACCCAACTCTTTCCAATCCTATTATTTGATTAGAGATTGTTTAGAATTTAGAAATGGAACAGATGTAGGCCATTGTGGTGGTGGACTTTATGGTGAAGAGACTACTGCAACAGATGATTGATCACTGCACATTGAATCATCTCTCATAGGTGGTACTAAATGTATCATCACAATCCTATTAGATGTGTTACTGAACACTGATTCATGTGTGATGGAATCAATAGTCATATGTGGGTCCATCAGGTATTGGCAGTCTATCACATCCAAATGATAATCTCTGTGATCCCGTGTATAGGTAGAGAAAAATATGGTGATGACATAGACGTCTACACCGTGAGACCTTGGGAGGGAGCCAAATATTTATATACTATTGAATATCTTCAAATTTAATTCGTGATCCAGTTCATATAACCTTTAAAAACTATGAGCTTCACCCACTTGGAACATACCCAAGACCCAAATGCATATTAATAAGGGGTATTCTCTATCATTGGGTCCCATTCGGCTTCATAATCAGTGAAGAGAAACAAGATTTACTAATTTTTTCACTTACCAAAGTTATTCCTTTAGTGATGACAGTTCACCCTTCTTCCATTGGATTGTTTTTTATGTCATGGAACATTTTTGGAAGTAGGAGGACCTTCGTGCTATTGATTTTTTGTGCGGGGAGGACCTCCTATTTGCCGAGTTGTGGTGTGAAGAGGACCTAGGGATATATTAAAAGGGATATGGGGAGGGCCTTCATACTGGTCACTGGACATGTGGGGAGGACCTCTACTTTGATTTTTCAGGAAATAGAGAGGACCATCGTATCAGTTGTCACTAGAGTGGGGAGGAACTCCCCCATAGTTGTGGGCAGTGTGAGGAGAACATTCATGCATGAGTCTATTGCTGTAGTAAGGAGGACCTCTGATGGAGTCATCAAGGACATGGGGAGGAAATCCATGTCGATTGTTGGTAGAGAAGGGTAGACCTCCACATTGATTTCTATTGGAGTGGGGATGACATCTGCTGGAGCATTGGATGATGCAAGGAGAACATTCACATTGCTAGTCGAAGACACAGGGAGGACCTCCATATCTAGAACCATGAGCACAGGGAGGACCTATGTACCAAACATCAATGAGGTTGGTAGAACATCCACCTTTATTTCCACTTGGAACATGGGGATTCCCTCTACGCTGGGTATGAGAGTGGGGAGGACCTCTAATCTGGTTGGTGATATCAAAGGGAGGGACTTAGTATTGAGTCTCTTCAACATGAACTGAACCTTAACGGCTATTGTGGATGCCAATGATGGATAAGGTCAACCCAACTCACTAGTATGGCAGTTGAGGGCGCTATCCCAACCAAGATTCAAGGATTCCCTTCTCTACAACAGTAGAGACTTGGTGGAGTGCACCATCGCGGGAAAAGTACACAAGCGTTGTGAAGATGATTCCCCTTGATTGGAATCTTCCTAAGATGGGGAATGATGTTGGCATCAGGTTAGTTAGACTGGGGTTTAAAGACTATGGGAATGTTCCACCAATTATTTGGCATGATGAATTGGTTTCTGGTGATTTTGACACAACCTGGTGGGATCCCTCATTGGTGGTTCATGGATGGTGGTTATCGCCAGGATGATTTGGGAATCTGCTACCTCATTGGAATATGGGAGTGAGTTAAGGAAGCACTATGGGGATAGACTCTTTAAGTGGTTCATTATTGTAGTGGGGAGCATCGGCTCCCTGCTTAGCCCATGGGGGTCACAATGATGTTGGGCACAAAAACCTCAATTTCATTGTGATCCATTTTCCTTGTGAGAATTACTACCCCTTGCTTGTACAGTTATATGAGCATGTTGAAAACCCTCCTATAAATTATTATAGAGAGTGATATGGGTGTGGGTGCCTGATATCTGATTAAGTCATGGGAATTCTGATAGAGGTGGGATGACACATGATTTCCACATCGGCACTTCTCCTTACCTTACGTTAGTGGGAACTGCGTGATCTGTATCCTATATATTAGGTCCTAAAAAGCATGAATATTAAGCTATCCATATGGATACAGGGAAATAAAGTCTCAGTTCCCCATAAGCTTCCAATATTCCATGTCTAGAGAGAGATTCATGCTGACATTGTCGCAAATAGGGATGGCCAACGTTTAACTGCCCAAAATTTTGGCGAGTTTCATGCTGAGCCCATTGTTTTTAGGGTAGGACCCAGTGTCAGATATAATGACCTGGTAACACTCCAATATTTTGAAATGATTACTCAAACACTACTAGTCCTCAGATTGAAGAGAATAGTTTCATGTCAGGTTCACCATTTCTGTTTTAGATGCTTTTCCACTAGGGCACATCATTCATGTATGTCTCTACTGTTATACACACTAAAGAAATAAATTGTACCCCACATTCCAACTTTTTAATAGTGGGAAACCTTCATGAATTTCTTGGTTATGACTTCTCTTTGATAGAAACATGATTATGGGATGTGGATTCTTCCTTCCATGGATTTCTCCTTGAACTTTTTCACATAGTCCAAGTCTCCCTCATAGATTTGTGATATAGTTCATGAAACTCATTCTTAGATCCATATCTTTGTGGATGTATATTAATTACACTACTTCTTTCTGGATATTCCATGGGTTATTGGAAGGGTTGTAACATTCAGTTAGGACAATTTTCATGTTGATCATTGGTCGAACGTCAAGATTCTAGAACATCGGAACACATACATTCTTCCCCATAAGTGGGATTCTCAAGGGCGCGGAACCTGAGGAATCCAAAATAAATCGTAGGGTATCTTATTTTGGAGGCATGTATTCCATGGTTTCCACAGTCTCCCCATGTTTATCACGATGTATGACACAAGTTAATGGTCTTACAGAGATGGTGAGAGGGGTATTGATCAGGATTCCCCGTGGAGGTGGACCAGAGAGGTGCACCCCAATGTGGGGGACACTTAAAATGTTTATTGGATGGATAGATGGATCAGAATGAGCTTTTTGAGCAGACCTAGGATGGTGTGTCTCCTAAATTACAAGTTTCACAACGTGAAGACTAATCTGGACAGCACTACGGGAAGATCAAAGAGGTGAACCCCAATGAGGGGGACACCAAGGTTTACTATTCTGTGGGATTGAACTTCATAGAGTATTCTTATGTACCCTAAGATAGGGATAAAAACCCACATAGTTTGAAGGGGTGATGTGGGTATTAAGCACTGAGTATACTTGGGTTCTATTGAGAGCAATGATGGGGTGAATGGGGATTACATGCTAAGAAAACCCTAATGGATGACATGATCTCACCAGGATACGAGTGATGTGATGGATGAAGTGTTGGAGTGGAATGGAATAAATTAATATAGTGTTAAATATATTGGGCTTGAACTAAATGGTTGCTCCCTACATAACATATTTATAAGACATGGATCAATGTCTACGCAGTTTGACATGTGGCGATGCGACACCTAGAAAGATGGACTTTGGGAAAAAAGCATATGTATGGGTACCTAAAGGATGTGTAAACTCAAGGATGGGGAATGATCCTCCAGATACATAGATAATTGAGTGAAAGACCATGTTGGGAATGGATGGTGGGCTGGGACTTTAAGGATTCTTCCTCTATACCTAATTTAGAAGGCATGGATCAATGTCCACATAGTTCAAAAAACTAATTAGGATTTCTGCACTGAGACAACCCATTGGAAATTCCGGATATTATGAATGGGAGTGTCCTAAATGGAAGGATATTTGGGATGGGTCACTTAAGGAGGTGTCCTGGATTGAAATGAGGGAATTTTATTGAAGTTAATGATCTTACTGGGATGTGGTAGCCCAGAGTAAAATCAGAATTGATGATCATTAAAGTAAGTTATAGAAGATGGGTCAAAATACCCCATGGAGGTGGATCTGGGGGAGGGCAAGATGTGTCCCATAAATTTAATATGTCATATCATGAGTATATATCCATTGGAGGGAGAACCCGTGTTTACCATTTGTTGGGATTTAACCTCATTTTGGATTCCTACTTACCCAGTTTAAAAGATAGAGATAAAAACCCACATAGTTTGGAATGGGAGAATATTTATTACTCTATGAGGAATGAACAGATGGATAAGGTTGTCAAATCCCCTGCTAACCTCTAACCCCACATGATTCACTCTTATTGTGATAATGTAGTGGAAGAAGAAGACCATACGATCGCGTCACGAAAAATGATTCAGTGAGAGATTTTGTGGGGATTAAGCGTTGGGGATTCCCAAAATAGATCTATTTCAATGGGATGAGGATATAATTCCATGAAATAAATATCTCAATCCCATAGAGACAAATGGGTGTTGAAAATTCTTGTGGAATGGAACCCTAAGTGCATTGTAAGGGGTGAGACTACAATTTAACAACATGTGCAGAGTACGACAGTTCTCTGTTGTTTTAAATTATATTGCTCAGATTGGGAGGACTCAATCCTCAACCTTTGGACATAAATTATTGTAACTCAACTAACCATGGGTAGGTAAGGAACTAGAAATTAGGGATGGAGAGAGTATGTAGGATTGGTCAATAGTGGGGTCCATGTTAACGTTTCTATAATAGTAAGTAAAATCTATTAGCATTCCTTTGATATAACGAAAGAAGTAGGACAACACAACATGGAACACCGCCGGATGGACCATGAAGTCACCTAGTACAATAATGGAGGGCCACATAAAAGATGGTCTTGCGATGTAGGGAGCCACATTGAGAGAGGAATCGTGATGCTCTGATGCATCACAGAGGGATAGAGCTTCATGATGGAATGAGCATCGTGATGCATTTGAACCTGACATAGCATGGAGTCTAGGCATGGTAGAAGTGTTCTTCATGAAGGTTGAATTCCCCGTGAACCATTTAGTTACCCATAGGGTCTCATTTCCCTATGAAAGGCATATTACTTCATGAAAGGAATCCCTACCATAAGTAGGTGCATTTAAGAAAAAGGTAATGGGTATCGCGATGCTATAATACCTTGGATGATCCATTTTTGGTTTTGGTTTGAACTGCATCGAAGCATTGTGATTAGGGAGTTCAGATGTTGAAGGTTGGGGTAGCCATCCCTTTGCGGTGGGGTGAGATAGATATTTACATGCAATGGGGTCTTGTGTTGCTCAGAGGCACATCATGATGAAAAGCATGGCTTTGTAAAAGGTGGTGACATTGTTGGGCTCACGGATTCATCCGTAAACTACCTTAGTATGGTCGCGTAGGGCGTCAGACTCACCAGAGTTCTGTCAGTGCTTTGAACATTCACGGTGATGAGTGGATCTACACAACAGCTTTGCAAGGAATCATTTTTGATGATATTTAGGCATACTGATCTTGAATTTCTTCTTGAATGATTGCGGACTTCATCAATTTATCTTGGGTCAAAAAATTTGGGGCCAATAGATGTTATTATTTAAAAAATAATATTTATTTTATAAATTTAATTCTCTAAAATATATAATTTATACATTTAAATATAAACTTCCATTTTTTGAAAAATAACTGTTTTTTAAAAAATAACCAATTACGAACCTTATAAAAATTTATTTTGGATGATTAAAAGTTTATTTTCATTTATATATATTTAATTATTATGTAATTGAAATATTTTATTAAAATAATATTTATTTCATAAATTCTTCAATTCAATAAAAGGGTTGTCTTGATTTAAACCATATATTTTCCAAAAATATAAAAAAAATTCATCATATAAAAATATAATTGTTATCAAACTCATTATTTAATCAATTATAACTTAATAATATAAAAAAGATAAATTGAATGAATTTTTTATTAAAAATAGAAATATAGAAATTCATACTGTTATGGTCTAGATACATAACCCCTAATTAAACCAACATATTCTATAAGGGAATGATGTGTGATGATGACACTTTCTTAGGGTGGATCAGTGAACAAGGTACAATCTGTGATCTCAATACACTTGAACTTATCCCATATATGGTGTCCTTCGTGCTTTATTTATTGAATCTCAACTTGAGATTGGTTAAGGGAGAAGCCTAGTGATACCACCTCCCTCAGAAGATCTAATAAATGGGATTCATGGGGTATAATCCTATTGGTAGAGATCATCTCATCTTTTGTCTCTATCAATTGGACTTTATCATAACCCATAGAATATACTAAAATTAACAATCAATGTACAATGCCAATATTATCAATGGTTGTGATGCATATGATAATTTTAATATAACAGGCTATAACTATCCAAAATAACACAAGTTGTGCAAGTGTTTTTTAAAAATACCCTACTTTATAATAAATTTATTCATTTAAAAATTAAATTTCATTTATAGAAGTTTGGGTCATTATAGTGATGTAGTGAGGTTTATATCAACTAAGTATAAGTATTTGGTGGTGGGATGGTCGGACACTTCCCACATGTGATATGGAGTAGCAATTGATAGTTTGGCTATCTTTTCTGTTTTTTTAGGACATGTACCTTGATTTTATCTTTCTAACTTGGGTTTTACCCCTACCATTTTAGCTCTTTTTATAATTCATATTTATTTTAGGGTTCTGTTTATATATATATATATATGCAATGTATGTTTTTTAAGGTTGGGAAAATCATTCCTTGTGGTTGTTGTTGGATGATCAGGTGATAGTCACCAGCTTGTTTGGATCGGGAAGACCCTTTGGGTCTTTCTACGTTCCTATTCGGAGCCCAGTTGGATGGGTTTTGTAGGTGAAGTCATGAAAAATTATCTTGTATTATTCATTTTTAATGGAAGGTACCATGGGACTTATGTTCTTGGCTTCTTGGTCACCATTTGGAATGATAGGTCCTTGATTTTTACCCCACGTTCCAAAGGAAAGGGATACCTTGTTCTAGTATGTCCATGTTTTTTTATAAATCCTATTTTAAGATATCTTTAATTAGAATTAAACTAAAGATCCAAGGTTAATGCTTATCTTACAGTGTGAAACATTATTTCTATGAAGATAAATAAAAAAGAAAGAATCTCAAGAAAGAATAGTGAGAAATATGCAAAAAAATTAAATAACATACATTTGGTTTTGTGGGTCCCGATTCATCCCAAATATTTAAAAGAATAGAATTAAAGATCAGCTTTGGAATGAGTATAAATGACATGAGTGTGCAACACGATCTATTTGTATTATTTGATAGGAGGGGAAAGGGTTTTATCAACTCTAATAGAAAATTCAAGATAAAATTCACTTTTATCAGCGTTTGATTTAGCATTGACACACGCAAGGCTTTATAAGCACTAAAGAGAGCGTTGACAAAAACTTAAGAAATTGAAAAAATGAGTAAAAATGAACATATAAAAATGTAAAAAATCAATAAATAATATAAAATTAATAAATATTAAAAATGATAAAATGATAGTAATTACATAGTTTTTAAAAATATTTAAAATCACATTTAAATAAAAAAATTAACAAAAACTTACTAATTGAAAATTAATAAAAAATAATTGTATAAATATTTAAATACAAAAATAATGATATTAAAAATGAATATATATTAATTATATAAATTAACAACATTTTAAAAATAATAAATATTAATAAATAAAAATTAAATCCTTAAAAAATATTAACATAATAAATAATAAAAATGAATATGTTAAAAATACATTGGAAATGAATAAATAATATTGATTACATAGATATTAAAAATGAATAAATTTCGATAAATAAAAATGATGAAATTATAAAAATATTTAAATAATGAATAAATAATATTATTTATATAAATTAAGAAAAATATTAAAAATAATAGGATATTAAAATAATAATGACTAAATATTAAAATTCAAATTAAAAAAAAGTTATTTATAATAAATCACTAATTATAAATTAATTTATTGTAATTATATATATATATATATTTAAATATAAAAAAATAAAAATAAAAATGAATACATATAAATTATTTAAATTAGAAACTAATTAAGAATATTAAATACTAACACATAAATATGTATAAATAAATATTAAAAGAAATAAAAAATTTAAAAAAACAATTGAAAATTTTTTTATAAATGATTAAATAATATTAGCTATATAAAATGAAGAAATATTAAATTTTAAAAAATATAAAAAATGACTAAATAATATTAAATGAAAAGATACTAAAATTAATTAAATTTGAAAATTTAAAAATGAATTAATTAAAAATATATAAAAAATATGTATAAATAATACTAATTATATAAATTACAAAAAAGAATAAATATTAGAAATAATATTTAATAATGAATATTTACAGTAATGTAACGATTAAAATTGAATAAATAATATTTGTATAAAAATTATAATATAAAATCATTAAATAAAAAGGTATAAATTAAATATGCACATATTTATATATTTATATTTGTATTATCAAAATACATATGTGTATCTATAATATCATGCTAATTATGTTTGAATAACATTAAGTATTGGTATCAGGCCCACCCACACACACACACACACACATGCTTGCACGCACACACGCACACACGCACACACACACACACATGCACATGCCTAGATACATACACTTCTATACTCATCCATACACATACATAAAAATACACCCACATACACATATAAAAATATATACATGTGCATCCACACACATAAACACATACATTCACATACATACTTGCACACGAACGTACACATACATAGACATGAATACACATATTATTTACTCTTCATTCACCAGGGCGCACATCATATGTGAGGAAACTGTAATTGTTTCCCCACATTACTTCCTTCCAATGGTGGGAGAAATTCATCACTTCCTTAGAGATGTTTTCTCCATAGTCGAAACGGGATGATGAGATGTCAGTCTCTACTTCTATGGATTCCTCATCATAATTCATCCCCTAGATCGGGTCTCCCTTATATATGAAGACATTATTTGTGAAACTCTTTCCAGTTCAATATCTTTGTGGATGCATGTTAATTACACTACTTCACCTAGGACAATACAAGATGTCAATTTAGGATAGCAACCTTCGGTCTAGGTAGCAGTCACGTTGGGGCATCAATGGAATGTATAGATGCTGAAACCCTGGTACACTTGAATTTTCCCTTATCAGAGAGCTTCTCAAGGGAAAGGAATCCTGAGGAATCCCATATCTAATGCAGAGAATTATATGCCATAGGCATGTCTCTGAGGCTTCTGAGATATTCCCTTGTTTAACATGTTGTATTTCATAAGATTAGCATCTAGTAGAGATGGATCATACTAATCGGAACACTAATGGGAGTGGATCCAATGGGTACATACCTACAAGGGAGAACCTAAAAAGTTTATCAGATGGATGGAGAAGAATGCCCAATTAAGTCATTCTGAGGATGGCATGTTCCATAGGGGGAAGGTTCTACTTCATGAGGGACGATCTGGACACCACAGTGGGGTGAATCAGAGAATGGTGGGTCCCAGTAAATGGGAAACCAATATTTAACATCCGTTGGGATTGAACCTCAAAGAGGCTTCTTGCGTAACATGCATAGAAGATAGAGATCCAAACCCACGTAGATCATATGCATGTGTCCTTGAATCAGGATGTACACAATGGAAAACAACCTAAGAATATTTTGGGGATTATTCATGGTCAGCGGCCCATATGGATGACATGATTTCACCAAGATGTAGTAGACCTAGTAAAATCTGGATGGACATGGAAGAAGTGTCAAATGATGGAATGAATGGGGATGGAACTGAAAATTGGTGTGAAGGTGATGATACTGGACTAGAACATCAAAGAGGTTTCTTATGTATTCCCTTGGTAGGGTATCAAAGTTCACAAAGTTCTGGGATGGGGAAATAAGTCACCAGAGGAGGCAACTACTAGGAATGGATGCATGGATGGAGACATGAAGGAAATGGAACCAAAAATGTAAGGCATGATCTTTATGAGGCATAAACACTTGAGGGAGAGACTAGGATGGGACATGGGAGATGGGCTTGAACCTAAGGGAGCCTTCTTGTGTACCTAGATCAGAAATGGTAGAAAATATCAATGTCCACATAGTTTTGGAAAGGGGAATAGAATTGGTGTAAACATCAAGGACATCAACCCAAACACATGTTGTGGCTTATGTGTGGTTAGAATCCCCTCACAAGAGGGACACTATTGGTTGGAGGAGTATAGATTGGGCATGTGACTTATTCCCTAAGATGGATGGAGAAATGGTCTGACACCATTAATGGGTGGACTGAGGATTTGGGTCCCCAAAAACGGGACACCAATGTTTATCAGTAGTTGGGGTTGAATCTCATGGAGGCTTCTTACATACCCTATCTAGGAGACAGGGATCAAAACCCACATATTTTTAAAGAATATAGAACAGATTCATATGAGACGAGAGGGGTGTATAGTTTAACATCATGCATGATGAGGGTAAACAAATGTAAAGTGGTTATGACTGATGGGTGATAGGATTGAACCTTAGAGAGTCTTCCTACATACATTTCTTGAAAAGGGATAGGATCAAAGACCAAGTAGTTTGGTAGTGAGGGGGATGGGGCCTATATGCAAAGGAAAACCAATGTGGATGTGATGGTCAAAGCATACACTAATCCCATAAGATTCATTCATAGTGTTATAAGCAAGAGGAATCAATATAATTGCCTATTGCATCACAAAAGGTGCGTCCATGAGGGATGGTGTGGGGCTTATGCATGGATATTGGCCCAAAGAAGATATAGGGGCTTACTCCAAAAGGGAATCCCAAGGAGGATGTATAGATGTATGAGAAGTATATAGTCTTAATACAAGGATCACCCTATTAGATTGTATCAAGGCTTACACAGATACTACCCAATGTGTGTATGGAGATAAAGCGCAAAGGGAGAGGGGTAGTGAGAGGGCACTGGTGCACATCCACTTCGCTGTCCTCTCAGGGCTTGTCAATTTTGTAGTGATCACTGTTTAGCATCATGTGTCGAGGATGTGGGGTTTTTTTGGTAGTTCAACATCCTACATATTGAAAGATGATGATTTTATCCTCCCCCCTAGGATGTACATAACTATAACACTTGAGCCATTGGTGAAGGGAAGAATCCAATAATTCTGTTTATTTTGGGTTGTGGAGTGATTCATTGAGGGATCCACGCTAGCATCACTATGAGAAGAAGCAATAGAAATTTTTTTTGCCTATGAATAGAAGCACAAGGTAGGACAACGCTCCATGAATCACCACTCAGGGGACCATAGAATCATTTTGTACATTCTTGGAGGGACACACAGAAAAGTTGTTCGCAAAGAAAATGGCCACAAATATAGGTGCTTTGTGAAGCTCTTGTAGTACATGATGTGAATGGGATTTGAAAATATCCGGTGCTACGAAAAGTGAAGGGGAATCATGAAGTAGGGTACTTCATGAAGCATAGTGACCTATCCTTGGTTTGTATCCTATATGTGTTTGTAGGGTTCTTCATGAAGAGTGAGGGCTTCATGAAGTTCTAGGTACACAAAGGGGTCTCCTTCTTTTGATATGGCCAAATGGATTCTTGAATGGCATCCCCACTTGAATAAGAAGTAAAATTAAATAAATTGAAAGTGGTTTCTAAATGATCAAGTACCTAGGATGATCCATTTTTTAAATTAATCATAGAGTATAACATGCATCGCTATTTGAAAATTTGGAAGGAAAATGCTTTGGTTTCCTTTTAGTGAGGGTGCCGGTTTTGTATAGGCACTTTGGGGGGGGGGGGTGTTATGAGGGAATTCGATGAATAAAATCATCCTTAGCAACTAGGGGTCAATATTTCATGTTTCTTGAAGTGGTAGAGGTGTTTTTATCTTCCTCTACAGTGGTTGTAGAGGCTCCTGTTTCCCATCAATGTACTCAGACTCTCTTAGGAGTCTGTCACATCGTACATGGTGGTAGTAGAGGCTCCCATCCCCAATCAAGATACTCAAACTCATATAAGACTCTATCACTTCTTATGTGGTGGTATCATAGGTGGTTTCACATATTTTTAGCTTTGCAGTGTTGGTGGATTTGCGGAAGAGCTTTGTGGGGCGGTCCTTTTTGGAAAATTTTCTTGGTCCGTTGATGATTTATTCAAAGGCTCAGATTTTTGGCACCAAACCCCCCCCCATAGAATGGGATACAAGGTGAAATTGAGGGTCATATTATGAGGCTTGAGTGCATATATTATATATATTGTGATGTGGAGTCACTATGTGGGTAGGCGGAGCATGAGTTGAAAGCGCCACGAAGTACACTGTAGGCAAGAGCGCCGAAAATCGTGGGAGGTCGTCACCAATTATGAAATCACTTTTTTTCACATATCTCCTAGAAAACTCATGTTTTTATCTATCTATTCATGAAGCTACAAAACTCTGCGAATTTACTTTAGGATCTGTGATCCCTTTCAGCACTGCGTCGTGCGGTGAGTCCTTAGGCTCTACGACCATCCACTACACAAGTCCTCATTTTTTGAATGTGTTCAATGTGTTAGCTCTATAGTTTTTCCCTATGGTAGGTCTCTGGAATAGAGTTTTGTGATCTGAAAAATAATTCCAAAGTATTTGGGATGGAATGGCCAACCATGAAGCTATTTGGGAGGTCCTTTCGGATGCTACTCAACAGGAAGAGATAGGGGATAACCTAGGGATTAGAGAATATGTAAAAATCCATTCTAATCACAAGTCCCTTATAGAGTTACTATTATAAGGGGAAAAAACTAAACCCTATACAAGAGGCAACCACTGTATGTATTTGGTTTGAGGGTTGATGTTCTAATCCCTAAAGAATGAAAGGATGGACCAGCTTAGTGGTTCTGGAGTACACTACGTCAGTGCCATTGGTTCAGGGCTGCTAACGACCATACATAGGAAGGGAACACAGCTGTAAATGTTGAATTCCTATACAACCATGTTAAATTTTTTATGGGAAGACACTAAATCTAGTGGTATCTCCTCTACAGTACCATAAAATCCTTGAGGCAAAATTAGGGAACTCTAAGAAGGGTTGGACCGACAATTGGGGCTAACGCCTGGGAGAAAACTTCAATTATGACTAGGTGTGGGCCTATTAGTCATATTCATTATGTGAGGAATTTGGGGTAGAGATGTAGTGGGTAGGACTATATGATTTTCTATGGGCTTCCCAATTCCATATATATTATCCAAAACAAATGATTTCATTGTTTCTAAGAAGGTGGTCTTCAAGGACGAACACTTTCTATCTTCATCACGGGGTGGTCAGCATCGACCTCTGGGATCTCCATCAGATCTCAAGGATTCCCATTATAGGGGGGACTAATGATTGGTTCCTACCCATGGAGAACATGTTGTAGGAACCAGAGTAGATTAAACAAGTTTAAAAGGCCCTGATGGACATGGTGCAGGGCTGGGACAAACATTCGGTGAGGGACGTCCATTTGTTGTTGTGGATTAAACATTCCATATACATCCCACCAAAGAATTCCGCTGAAGTGGAGGAGGTGCCTAAAAAGCTACTAGCAAATCCTCCAACCTGTTTTATGGGAGCTTAGAACAGAAAATAAAATTCATACTAGATAATTCTGGTGGATCTCTCGTGGAATCTATGAGGGTACAAAGTCAACACCGAGAAGCAATTAGTGGTTGGGTTGGTGGGAATTATCTCTGCACTTATTTGCAGCTTGATGCTGCCAGTCAGGTATACAAACATGGATGTTCGATTGAGAACATTTGTTATGGATTCTATGCTAGCGATGGGGGAATGCGCCAACCTTGGGATACTGGTGCTGGAAAACTGTACAAGGGGATGTGGCATATCAGCAAGGAAAAGAATCCAAAAAGGGTGTGTGGACAACTCCATATTTTGTATGGATGGATAATGGAACACATGGGAATCTAAAAATATTTGAAACCCATTTATTCTCATAGGTATACTTCTGAGCAGCCATCTTGACTATAGTGGGGAGCTTCTCGGTCAAGCTGACTCCACCACTGGTTCTCAATAGAGTCTGGAAGGTGGATGAATTCAACATCCATATTTTTCCTCTACTGACTAGGGTGTTCACTAATGACATCTAGGGAACTGAGGAGCATCATTACTATCTCTTAGACTTATAGGGTAGAGTTCTAGTGGCATTGGTTGACTGCGAGCCCATCTGCGAGACATATACCCTACACCTCTTTGTGAGGCAGTTCTAGTGTATGAAGAGATTGACCCCGAAAGTCTACCTAGGGGTATGTAATGACGATTATCCATGTGTGATGTAGAATATGTGGCTAATGTTTATGTGGGAGGAAAAAATGCAGAATGAGCTACCTTTGCTCACAACTATCTATGAGTAAGTCAAGGAATATGCAAATAGATGGGAGGAAGCCTACCCGAGGGAAATTTGAAGCAACAAACAATATTTTCTATTGATGGGGTGCCTCCTCAGCCTTGAGGTACAAGTTTGAAAATGGAAAGAACATGTGGGGATGGTGGGGATGCGGTAGTGTCAAGTCAAACAACACAAAAGGCTAGCACTGAGTGAGAGGGAAATGATAGAGGATGACCCGACTGTCTCAGATGAGTAGAGTCAGCAAGAAGGGAGGCCACCAAGGGGGTTCGACATAATATCAACCCAAGATCCTAGGAAGTGGCTGTGCCACATAGACATGCCTGAGGACCCAGTTTTCCCATGGATTGGGAGACCTAGGGTGTAAACAGAAAATTTCTCAGTCCTTCCCATGTGTGGGACCACCTCAACCATCTTGGGATGGATCTATCAGAGATTGGCCATTCCAAGGCTGGAATTCTTGTGTGTCAGTCAGAAGGGGACAAATACATATCTGAGATGTAGGACTTCATGCATTCTTGGGGTACTCTACATCAAATGATGAACCAGGTGAATGTACTACTTTACCAAATAGTCCAACCCCAACCATATTCCACTGAGATGAGGGAGAATTTCCCCACTCCAGAATAATCTGGGGGTCAACTTGGGGAGAAGAGAATATTAGAGGGAGATCTTTGGAGGAAGGTGAGGTTGTGACCTCAGAGCTGGAAGAGTTTTCTGAGACTCTGGTGGAAAACATCAAACCATTACATTGTGACACTTACTTGGCCATCCAAAAATTTTCAACTGATATTTTTCCTATAAAGGAGAACCTTATATGAAAAATTCATTCCTAAAGGACAGTGAGAAAAGCATTGGGGTTTGTTCCTAGGATGATGGTGAGCACAGAATCCAACAGGGCTGAGATAACCAGGGTGACCCTTAAAAAACCAATAGAGCTTCAAACCATATAGGGGGGTTTGTATCCTAGGGTTTTTATGAAATCAAATCAAGGGATAGGCCAATTATTCGATCTCTGTAAGCCCTCTACCTCATAGAACCCGTGTTGTTGTTCATCGAACAAAACTAACTGGAATTTGTTTAATTTGGTTTGAAAAGTTACTAAAATTGTGTAGGCTATACTTGGGAGGATGGATTGGGGTCTTGGTTCTCCTCTCCCATGCAGAACACCAATTTTTGTGGAAATGGACGTCGAAGCTAAATAGATCATGGCATATAAGACCACTTTTACAGTGAATGGTGGGACACAACCAGAGGGTATTGAGGTGGAATCCTACGATGAAGACCAACCGTATGATATAGATCCCAGCTTATCATATGGGATACTATATGTAGAACCTACCAATAAATTCTTAGAGGTGTTCCCAGTATATAAACCGACTGACCAAGGAGGAATGTATGATAATGCTTCGAATGATGAGGATAGAAATCATGTCCAATGCCAGTCATGGAAACAATTCAATAAATTCATAAAAGACACCCGACAAGAATAGTGCGTAAACTAGTTGGGGAGACTTCATTCATGATTGTGTAAACTATGCATTGCAAGAGTGGAAGCCTAATGCCCTCATATGCACATTCGAGATTACATGGCGGAAAAATATGGGAATATGATTATGGACCCAGTGTCAGATCACATTAGAGGAAGTCTATAAAAAAAGATACTTCAAGAGGCTAATAATTAGATCCAAAATTCAAGGGAATGTGTAAAAAACACTCTTCTTTCTTTGATACACAATTGGAACACATGTCACGATTGAAGGTATAGTTGGTAGAGGCCAAGGTACATATGATGAATGGATCCTAAGAAAAGTTTAACATCCAAGATGATGGGCATTGGGAATAGATTAGACTCTATGAACTACACCCCATAGCATGTGAAGAATAGAGGGAGCTTAACAGGTGATAGAAAATCATGGAGCCCACATGCCATATAGTGTTAGAGATGAGATGCACCCTTAAAGGGATCAAACCATATATCAGAGGGGTAAATCAATGGGGGATATAATTTTTATGAACACAAAAAATACTTTCATGATTTCTAGCTTATTTTGGTTGAGTTTACAAATATTTTTATCTATATATATTACGGCTACTCAATCATAACTGGGAAATAACATGAGATCAATCCCTAATCTCATGACGGTCGTTCCCAGTTTGAGAAACAAGATATGACCACATACTTATTTAAATTTAATATGTGAGCCCTAACCAATCACCAGACATCCGTGTCTGAATGACCACTCCCTATTTTTGTGATGACAGAAGGGAGCCGTAGTTAAAGAATATATTTCTCAAAAAAAATCCAGAATTCCCTTTCCCAACATTCTATAGTGCACATGTGGGATAATTCCCGGGTTGTTGGAATAAATTCCAACGAATGGTAAAGGAATGTTTGAATCCTAATAACCATAATTCGAAACACAATGAGGGAGGCGTGAAGGGAGAGGATAACTATTGAACAAATTCGATACACAACGTCCACCACACATTAGTCTAAAATGAGAACAGTAAAATGAGGGCCAACAGAAGACCGTATTAGAAAAAATGGGTCCAATCTCTATGTGTTATCCAATGTCCTTCATAACATTGACCCAACATAATTAGAAGACCTTAGGGCCAAGAATCCTAACCCTTAGGGGGTTCCTTCTAGCATTAATGGGAATGAGGATTTGAGATAGAGTAAACACTAACTATGGTGATGGAATGATGGGATGGTCAAATAATGTCCAACACTCTTTAAATTACGCCACTGGAAAGAAAGTACATTGGGTGAGGATATCAGTCTAAAAAAGGTCATATCTACTGCAAACATGACTTCATTGGAAATATCCAGGAATACATCATAGATTTACATCATGAAATGAGGAAGATAGATGAATAATTAAGAATTTTACGGTGAGGAAGATATTCAGAATAGTTTAATGTCATATGACCTGGATGTTATTCATAATTTAAGGCCACACTACTTGTATCATGGTTAAAATTTTAAAGTCATGTCACATGGATTATGGATTCATAAATCATGGTAATAAAGTTTGGACATTAATTTGTGATGAATACCTTGAAGGGTTAATGAAATTGTGGTTGGGATGGAGTAGAGGTTCCTGGGCATCTATAAGAATCCTATGAGGGCATGAAGTAATCTGTGTATAGTTCATGAATCACATCATGGTTAGAAACCAACACAAGTTGGTTAATCATCTCTATCAAGGAAAATGATGTTTCCTATATTTGTTATGGGGAATCCTAAACTTATCCTAGGTGGGGTTGTAGTTTAAGGTCTTGTGTTGGAGTACATGGTCACACTAGGGGTGGGATATGTGGTGTAGTACATAAACCTGATGTGAATGGGGACAAATTAATTCCTCACCACACCACACGTTCATGAATGAGTGGCCAAGTCCAAGAGGTCAGAAAGATATAGGGGGTTGCGGCTGAACCATATATGAAAAGTCTAGGCTTCTCTACATGTCTCCTGAGAATGAGAATCAATACACACATAGTTTTTGAGGACGATAAGGAATATGGACAATACTAAAAAGAATTATATCCCCTCGGGCAAGGAAAATAGTATATATTAAGAAATTTAATATCATGTGAACTAGAACACTGAAAGTCTTAGTTTAGATTTCATATAGCTCATACTAAAATTGGGTGACTCTCAAAGAAAAAATATGTAATGCAACATAGTAAAGAAACCTGATGTGAATTAGGAAAAAATAGTCTGCACCACATTACAAATTTCCAAGAGAATGCATATAGTTTAAAGTCATGATGCCTAGACTATGGGACCAGAGCTCCATGTTTGAGGTAATATAAAGAATGACTATTCCACAAAGGCACAAACCTCAGACAAATCCCAAGGATCACATGATCAATGCTTAGTGTGGAAAAAGTTCTTTACACGTCACAAAAACACACAATAGGTGGTAAAGGTGTAGAGTCAAATATGTCCCCACAAAACAGGGTCATCCTCTCAGTGCACAGAGGTGCACATAGGGATAACACTATGTTTGCCAATTTTCTATGCGAACATGATGAAATTGAAAGGGATGTGGAAAACGAAACCAATATTTAGGGAATAATGGGGTTTTAGTAATAATGGCGGATAACTGTTGATCATATTTGTATCATATTATCCTCATCTTGTGACCTGGAACGAGAAAAAGAATTGACGGTCGACCTCTGACCATATTCACAATGTCGGGAATGCATCAAATTTTTGTTTGAAATCTTTCAGAACCATGGGTAGAAATGGTAGGCGAAATATAAGGCTGAGTATCCATACCATTCCGGAGTTCCTTCAGATATGAATGATTTTGGAAACCCAAATAATGGGGTGTGAGAAACATGTAAACATATGAAATCATGTCGATGAAGAACCCAACACCCTTGGTTCTAAACCATAACAAATTTGAGGACACTGATGAGGCAAAAAAAATATGGGGGATCTAGTTAAGAGTAGAAAACTTAAGGATCAGATTGGGGTGAAAGGGAAAAAATGGGTTGATTAACCTGGGGATTAACCCAATGACTAAATGTCTTGGTTTTCCAATGTATCCCATAAGAAAGGTAATCAAGCCATAAATAGTTCTAGAAATTCCATAATGCTTATCGTCATACAGTAAAGTCGAATGAATGAATGATGGAAGATCCCTAAAAGGAATTACAATTTGTGGATATTATAAACCCAATGTGAATGAGGACTAAATAATTCCACACCACAACACGTGATTCGAATAGAGTTTGGGGCAAGGGGATGGAAAGGAAGCATGATTTGTGGTACTTGGGGTTGGAACTGAAGATGATATTTCTGTTCATTGCGACATATCCCATAAGGATTCGAATCAAGCCATAAATAGTTATCGAAATTCTGTGCAGTTTAACGTCATGCAGTAAATAAAAATGAATGAAATGTTTTCCTAAGGGAGAAATATGGTGCTATTATTGTAAACCCCAATGTTAATGGAAAAAAATAAGTCCACCTCACGCCACATGCTTCCAAAAAATAAATTTTTGGCTGTAGGAAAAAATGGAGAAATGGGTGCTAGAATTGAATAAGAAATGTATGGGAATTCCTATGTATTCCCTAATGATAGGATTCAATCGACAAGAAGTACTTAAAATTCCATGCAGTTTAATGTCATGCAATAAAGATGTATGAGATCTTACTTTATAGTCATATTGATCAGATTGTAGATGCCCAATTTAATGTCATGTGTGTGGGTCATGCCTGTGAGTTTTAACATCATGTGGTGAGGCAAGAAGAATGGAGAGCTCTCAATATGGGTACATGGTATGGTTATTTAAATCCTGACATGAATGAGGACCAAATAAGTCCACACCACACCACAGAATCCTAAGAGCACCTAGGCCAAGGGGCCAGGTGAATGAGACGATTTCTACCAACCAGGGATGGACCCAAAGAGAAAATATATGGGTGTTCGTACGTATACAGTGAGGGAAGGAATCGGGCCACCTGTAGTTCTTGAAATGATGTGTAGTTTAACCTCACGTAGTAATGAAAAATAGGAACAAAAGGGTGTCTTTAGGGGATGTGTGTGGTGTGGAAAAAATACCTCGACATGAATAGGGATAGAAGAGTCCATACAAAAATGCACAATCCCAAGAGAGAACTTTGGAAAACATTCCGGAAAGGTTGCGGGGCCTAAGGTTGGGCCATATACGAAAGGTCTGAGTGTCTCTTCGTATCCCATACGTATGAGAATCAATCTATACATAGTAATCAAAATTCCATTCAGTTTAACATCATGTGACAAGGATGAAAAAGATCTTAGTTCAAGGTCATAAAGCTCGTACCATAGATGCCCTATTTAATGTCATGTGTGTGGGACAAAGTGGTAGAAAATGGTGAGTCACCACACTAAATATTTGGGACACCATGGGGATGGTGATAATGATAGAGGATAACTGATATCCATGTTCTCAACATAGTATCCATATCGTGTTACCTGGAATGGGAAGAAATAATTGATCATCCATTGCTAACCATATTTTCAATGTAGGGTATGTATCAAATTGTCGCCCAATATCCTATGGGATATTGGCCCAGAATGGTAGGTGAGGAGAGGTGGCATGAGACCAGGCCACTAAGGGGTCTTTTCCGATGTGAAAAAATGATAGAGACCCAAATTATGGGATGTGTAAAGGGTGGAAGTACTTCTGAAATTAAACACCTCGCAGCAAGGATGATAGAGATCTTAGTTGAAGATTGTAGACTTTGAACCACAAGGTATGTTTACCACTTGAAGTTTATTGTCATGAATGACAAAAGGGATCATAGTTTAAGGTCTTAGAGCTCATCCATTGGTAGTTTATCATTGTGTAGGATGAAAATAATATTAGTTTAAGGTCATAGATCTCAGACCATTTTTAGTTTGTCGTCATGTAGGATGATATGGGCCACTAATGCGAAGTAATATTTGATGAATTTGGCATTGGTGGGTAGAGTGATAAAATCACCATGCATGGTGACCAGAATGTATGTACCATTAGGGTAAGCATTTTGAAGGATGTATGGTCTCTCTCATTGAGACTCCAACTTTGGTGTATTCCTGTAAGGTATCATTGGTGTTCTTAGGGCTAGTACCATGATATATTTAAGGATTGAATGGAGGCCGACATTCTTAATGAATGATTTGGATATATTATTCTGATAACTCTATAGATTGTGAATGGAACAAATCCTAATCTCATCGAGAGCTTCCAATTCATCTAGATGAACTTGTACTACTCTGTCTGACATTTGATTATCGTAGACGGCTGTGCGGAGTGATGGAAGATGAATCTCAATGGGTAGAACTACCGCTATTCCATACACTAGGGACAATGGAGTAACCTGGGTGGATTTATGAGTCATTTTCTAGTAATCCCAAAGAGTGCTAGGGATCATTTCTAGAAAGCTCTTCCTATTCTAACGAACCATATTATGAAGTATGTTATAGAGAGTTTTGTTAAACACCTCCATTTCCCATTTCTTTCGCGTGGTAGAGAGAGGTATAATTAGAATGGATATTGTACTTGGTGTAAAACATCTTCAACTAGTCTACCCAGATGTTGGTGCCATTATTGGAGAGAATGGTGTGAGGTACCCCAAATCGGTGAATGATATTGGATCTCATGAAATAAATAATAGAATGTTCCTTAACATCCATGAGAAGAATTTACTCTACCCAATTGGAAAAGAAATATATAGTGGTTATGATGAACCTACACTACCAACCTGTCTCCGGTGGATATGGCCCCATGATGCCATATCCCCTCACTGCAAAGGCCCAAGGTTACAATGTATTATAAAGGAGAACATGCATCAGATACAAAAAATTAGCATATATCTAGAACATGTGGTACCTTCAGGAGAACACAATACAGTGGTGGCCCATGGTTGTCGAAAAGTAGCCCAACCTTCAGATTTTAGGTGAATGTTTCAGTGGTTTTTTATGAGCTCCATAGGAAACAACATGAAATTCCTACATAGATGGGGGGATCTCATATCCTTGAATGAAATTGAGGAGAATTACATCAAAACCACATCTATAGAGGAGATTACAAAGACTAGGACCTCTCTAGAGGGTGAAATGCACTGCGTGCTGACAGATTCGCTCACATTTGTATCAGTCTGTTGGTAAATTACCATGTTGGAGATACTCGACAAAGGGAGTTGTCAAATTATGAGTCTTGACTACTAAAATATGGGGATTGAGGGATCTTGATGTGGATGCAACGGTAGTGAGATGGCTTACATACTACTAACTACATCGTTTAGGGTAATGAGAGAAATGAATCTTTGATGCACCACATGGATAATCAAGTTTTCCTTTCCTGGATCTAAAAGAGATGCAACAAGGATGGATATGGAATCAGATCAACCATTTTATGACCTTGGGATATAAGTAACTTCAGGCAAAGAAGGAAATTGGGAAATCAGATGGAATATGCTCTCTAGAAATGGCACAAGCACAAGATTCCTAACAATATAGTCATCATTGATCTGTTTGCTGACTATCTTATAGCCCCTTTCACTTGTAGGTGGGGAACATTGATCTATAAGGATACCTCAAGGCCAGTGATTAGAGCATGGTACTATGCATCATTGTTGGTGTAACCTTATGACTATAGGAATGAATGGGAAAAAATAGCATGTGCAGGTGTAGAAAACATGATTCCCATGCCTAACCTGTTATTCCATGAAACATTGAGCCTCCTACTAGTTCGACATTGTGAGGAACCTTAAAAGATAATTTTACAATATGGAATGACTCAATCCATTGATTGGATTTCCTTTTCTAGGAAATCATGATCCAGATACCACTCTTTGGGGGTCGGATGAGCATCAAAGAAGTATACTGATTCCTATCCCTTGATAGATTTCTGGGGGAGAAACCTGATGTAAAACAGTTGAAGGATCATTGCCCAATGAGCTAGAAAGACTATAAACATTGAGAGGTTTAGAATGTAATTCAACAGATCCACAAAGGACCCAAGTTGTATCAGATGGTGTTTTAAGTAAATTCAGTTTTTTGGACTGTGAATACCAGATTATCTCATCTCTTCATAATAGAGGAATGACTGCTCTTTGTATCATGGAGCATGAAACTGAGATAGTATAAACTATTCTATGTTCCTTCATTGTTCATTTGAGCAAGAAGTGCATTGAGGGATCATTCAAGGAAGGTCACATAAAGGGACATCATATTTCAAGATATGGGAGACATCAAGACTAGAGGTTGGAGCAGGTACTACTTAATCTCCACAAAGGATGTTTGACACTCTGCATCCCACCTGTATTCATCACATTTTTTTCATGATTTGGGAAAATGGTTAACAATTTCTAGAATGATTTGAAATGAATTAGCTTATGTAGGCTAAGTAGCCTTCAAAACCTCGTAGCTCTTAGAGGTTTCTCTGAGGAGGCATATGAATGATAACATTGATCTTCTCTGTAACAGTCTTGATGGCTCTATATCTCAAAATGAACTAAGAAACCTTATAGAAGTAACCCCAAAGGAACATTTCAAGAGGATTATATTTAGATGATGGTATTGGGGGAAGCCAAACACCTTCTCATGATATTTCATATGGTATTGACACTGGAAGGAGTATACCAACAAATCATCTACATAGAATTCCACAAAATATCATGAGGATCAGGATGAATATGCAGTGCATGGCACGCTGGTAAGTGGAACCTGAATTTATCATACTAAAAGGAATTACCTGATAACAAAATGTATCATGTGGTTCTCTTAAGATGGCATAGTATTCATCCTTGTGGGCCATTTAGTTTTGATTATATGTGGAATACCCATCCATGAACTAGATATATTGGAATCTAGTAGTAGCGTATATCAACAGCTATATTGCAAGAAGTGGAAAATCATCCTTTGGAAAGTGATGATCCAAATCCTGAAAGTAAATGTATATTCTGATCTATCTGTTCTTATTTCCTATGAAAACAATTTCGGTTAACCATATTTTGTATTATAATTCCTTGACAACGTTGGATTTGATGAGCTTATCAACCTCAGCCTCGAGGCTAGCACCATGAGAAGGGTGCATCATTTTGTGGGGTTTGTGTACACGTGATGGTTTACCGGGAGACCAAGACTGGGGATGGAGACCTAATGATCTAGTCCTGGATTCTCATCATAGCTCCAAGAAAATATATCCCAATAAAAATTAAGAAATCAACAAACTATAAATGCTATTCTGCAGAGATGGACATGCATATTAGTATCAGTCTCAGA
The DNA here is from genome assembly GCA_963277665.1 of Viscum album. Classification (NCBI taxonomy): domain Eukaryota; kingdom Viridiplantae; phylum Streptophyta; class Magnoliopsida; order Santalales; family Viscaceae; genus Viscum; species Viscum album. The sequence goes on along the minus strand of OY728159.1, from coordinate 590,986,353 downwards.
TCAATCATTGTATTGAGGTTCACCTGTACCAACTCACCAACGGTGGTGGAGACACCTTCTTCAAACACATGAGGTGTGTCCTCCAAATCCACCTCATTTTACACCTTGATAGGATCATGGTACGAGGCCATTATTCTGAGTCAGATTATCCTGATAGAATTTCGGCACTAGCCTAAGAACTAGTGGAATATCTTTTGGAGGGCTCACACTATACTAAAATCAAGGCGACATACACTACTGAAAAATGGACCTATCCCCACGGTTTTGTGGAAAACCGTGGGGATAGACCCCCTACTATACCCACGGTTTTCCAAAACCATGTGTATAGGTGAATTTTCAAGACCTATACCCACAGTTTTGGAAAACCGTGGGTATAGGGGGGTCTATCCCCACGGTTTTGGAAAATGGTGGGGATTGGTCCAGAAAAGTCACCTTTACACACGGTTTCCCAAAACCATGGGTATAAGGGTACCTATCCCAACGGATTTCCACAAAAATAGGGGGATAGGTCTGGGCTACAATACCTATACCCATGGTTATGAAAAACTGTGGGTATAGGTCACTTTTGTGTGCGCGGGAATTTTTTTTTCCGTGGGAAGGAAATTGTTTTTGGAGGGAACCCTATACCCACGGTTCTTCTTTCTATACCCACGGTTTTTATAACTATATTTAACTAAATATATATATATATAGGTGATGTTGGGGTAGTGGTTATACATAGTGTTTGCAGCGTAGAGGTTTCAGGATTGAAACTCGGCGCCTGCATTATTTTAGGACCTATACCCACTGTTTGGAAACCCTGGGTAAAAGCCGTTGACACCGTGGAAATTGGATATGTTTCGGTGAAACGGTGGCAGGACACCTATACCCATGGTTTTGGAAAACCGTGGGTATAGGCTGGGGACCTATACCGACGCTTTTCCAGCCCACAGTTCCCAAAACCGTGGGTATAGGCTATACCCACGGTTTTGGGGGCTATACCCACGGTTTTGAACCGTGGGTATATGCCGTTTTCCAGTAGTGATAGTCTGTCAATCTGATCCCATTAGGCCTTCAAACTAATGGGAAATGCTTGATAATATTAATGTAGTGATGGTGTATGGGAATGATTTGGTTTAACCTGACCTGATGAAACAAGAAAGTATTATGTATTATTGTTTCCATGGTGTGAACATCCCGATACCTTACGGGGGTAAGGGGCTCTAGAATCACCTAATGTTGATTCATGTTAGAGTACGATGTAATCATTCGATGTTCCTTATGCATGGAAACACACTTTTCAATTCATCTATAAATGACGAAGCAATACCCCGGGTATGGGGTCGTGGCCTCTAACCAGTGGATTAGGAGAATAAAGGAATTATCCAAGTATGTCCATGGGTCAACCATAGTAGTAGTGTTCTTAACCTCATTGTCCTGAACCTTCTTGTAATTTATCTTATAATACACAACATCAAAGTAGAGGTCTTTGAATGAAGAAAAGGGATACACGTCACCTTGGAGAACATCCACTTGAATGTTAAGGCATTACTTGAGGCATTGGTGACATGAATAGGGGACCACCATGTACATATGGAGCCAGGGTCTACCCATAAACGTGTTTTAAGGGGTGTCCTAAGAGACAACAAGGAACTCAGTGCTGGAAAATAGGCCATTGGACTAGGTAGTTAGGTGGATCCTTCTAATAGGTATCTACTCAGTCCGGTCATAACCTTGAATCTTCAGGTAAGATGGACTCAAATATATTTCAGATAGTCCCAGCTAGTAGAGTATGTAGGTAGTGATAATATTGACTCCAAAACCAATGTCAAAAAGACAACTGTGGACTTCCATGCCATTATACTGGTCAGTTATGTACGGTGGGAAGATGTACCCTTGTATGGTGGAACCTTCATGTCCTCCTGAGAATGAAATGATAGGATAATATTCTTCTTCCATGAATTCCTCAACATGGGAGGCTTTTATGGATGCTATCTCTATCTCATACTAGAGTGGGCTTTTTAATACCTATGTGAGGGATTCACGCATGTCTATAGATAGGCTAAGATCCTCGATGATTGAGATCCTTAAAATAAATCATGCAAGGTGATTGAACACCACATACTTCCATATTAGGAAAACATTTATACTGACAAGAGGTCACTCGATGGCAGGAAGTTTGATGGGCACTACTTGTTGGAACGAATGATTATGGCTACTTCTAGGAATGTCCCCCAACTCCCTAGTAAAACCATGAAGATTGACCAATGGCTAACGGTTAGATGACTAAATAAAATCCAAAACTAAACAAGTTTGATCATAGTGCGGTCCATGCACATTTCCTTGATCATTAAATATGAACATAGGTGAGGAAGAATCTGACAAAACAAGATAAGATGATTGCACATTCTCAAATCTATGTTGTACCTTCTATCTAGTCTCAGTGGAGTGCATGGATTGGCTGGATGCATTGTCTAATGAATTCTGAAAATCTGTATAGCCATGGATATGTCGATGCTATGGTCAACTTGGGACATTAGAAGACTCTTCCTGGAGACCATCATCATCGATCATCATGTAAGGGTCCACTAGTTCAATAGTGTACACTAAGACAAACTCTTGATTCTCACTCGAAGAGTCCTCCATTTTTTTGGGGAATTCTGGGGGTAATACCCATATACGAGGGAATTATGTTTCCAAGAGTATCATATAAATTTCATAAAATTCGAGGGATTTGTTTTTCCTGGCATTGCCGACGCTTTCTCTCCAAAGAGGGTGAAGAATGAGATGTTGATGTGGAGGTAGTATCTGATGGTAACGTAGCAACTTATGAAGGCTCATGCCAATTTAAATGTGCATGGATAGAACAATGGGCATGAGATAAAACCATATGAGCTATCTAGTCATTATACATTTGAGACCCACAACTATAAACTATTGGCCATTCACCCTCGTTGTCACCATCAAAGTTTTCAGACACAAATTCCACCTATTCCCAGCCCAAACCCAAACAAACTATGTTGTTATTGAATTTTTCATAGAGGTATTCAATGAATAGATAATACTAGATGATTTTGTGTCCTTGGAACTAGTGATAGGGTTAGTAATTAAGGAGATTAATGAGATCTGCTTCTATGGAAATCTGGTATTCTATAAACCAAAGGATTTTCCAATCCAAGGAATTTTTGAAATAGACGAGGACCTAAGCTTAATTGAATTCATAGGTCTAGTTTCTTTCATTTGGGAAAGGTGATTTGGATTCCATGCCATGAAAAGGGGTTGGAGGAGCCTAAGGAGGAGATAGAACCTCGTTGTCTCTCCTTAGTGATGACTGTGCATTATACGATGGTGCCTACCATTTCTGAGGTGGGTGATTCTGAGCCGGAGGCTGAGCATGAGGCAGTGGCACTCAGTGAGGGTGTGGAGGTGGATCATTGGGTAACACGTACATCTCTCTAAGGGCCTCTACCAATGAAACATCAGTGGTCTTATCCTTGGCGGTTCTTCTTGCGGGAGCCGTGGGAGGCAACGAGCGAACTTTCATATCTTGCTACAAGGCTTCCAATAGGCATTGAGCTTTGTCAGAGAAATTCAAAAATCCATTTGGGATGATTTCAGTGATAAGAGAATAGACCAGTTCAGTATTAATATTCCCTACACACATTCTTAGTAGTTGTTCCTAAGTTAGCATCATGTCGAGTGAATATGTGAGGCCCTTCCGTCCAACGACAATATGTGCGACTCATTCATCCAGCCATGGATTTTAGTTGAAGAGGCGTGCAATAATAGTCTTCCAAGTGGTGCAACTAAAATAGTAGATAAACCCTCTATGACGATCCTCTAAACTTTCTATGGACCTAATGGGTATGTATATGTACCAAACAAATTCGGGCCCTTTTGGATTCTACACGACACACTAGAGCTTAGTGGCATCCTACTGTGCTGGAGTTTTGAACATGGTTCCACACATTGAAATAAAGTGGGACAGATGTTGTAGCAGATTTTCCATCCCATTGAATGGGGGGGAGTATGATTTCTGAAACCCCAAGGTGTTGGAATATCGTCCACCCGTGCTGGATATGATATACCATTACCCAGGATTGCCACCTATAAATTTTCAAGAGCCTCGAGGCGAGAAATAACAGTAGCCATCAGATCATATTAATTATGATTCTTATCTTAGTGAGTGTCCCTATCCACCAATGTGTTTGCAAGGTTATTACACATGGTAAGATGGATGAGCGGCTCCTGGAGCAGTTGGTAGGATGACCCGAGGGGTCACTAGAGGAACCTACAGAGTGACCAGTAAGGATTGAGGAAATACTAGTAGAACTTTAGCTAGGTCCTGAGGAAGGTTATCATGTAGCTCAGGTGGGTTTGGCGATGCATACCATTCTATCTTTCCATATAATCTATCCTCTAACCAATCTAGATGGGAAGGGTTATCAAGATCACCAGGGGACACCTAGATGATGGGGAGTTGCACCTGTCCCTACAACCCCATTTGAGGGTTTCTGTAATATAGTGATCATTCTGCCTGACATTTGGAAAGGAGTTCATCACCAATATTTTTTAGTTTAGCATTCCGTTGAAATTGTCCTACCTTTTCAATATCTTATTATGTATTTTTCAATGAACATGATGGACTAGAATACTTGAGTGTCTTAGCATGCTCGTGACCCTTATTGGGGTCTCGATAGAAAGGCATTGACTCAGAAGGTTTAGGAAGGCTAGGAAAAGTTTTTTTTCGGTGAGTGTGGACACCATCAGGGTCTGTTGAGTGTTGTGCTACCCCATCATTCTATTCATCCTGTCCAAGCCCTTTGTCGATTACTCCATCTAGGTATATCTTAGGAATGTCCTTGTTTACCGTGAAGACTACCAGATGCATATTGTCAATATCACTAGGTGAACCAGGTTGGAATAGGAAAAGAATGAAATATAGTGTATAATAATTCCACCATCCAAAGATCTATACTTTTGTTAAAGCCTCATTAATAAATCTGTAGAGAAATATAATGCGTTGAATGATCATTTTTTAGGGTGTGATGATAACTAGGTGGCGTAGGGTGCTGAGCAATAGAGAGTGCTGGAAACTCAAACAAGCAGCACTACTAGCCAATATCTTCGAAGTGCTCTTGACTTTTGGGGTAAGATAATAATAGATGAAAGAGATGGAAATGTGTTATCTATAGGGTTCGGCCGAAGAACATAACATCATATTTGGTGAGGGACTCTGGAATATTGTATCTTTTAGGTGGAATTGGATGGAACATTTTAGGGAAATGGTCTTCTTTGAGAATGCCCCAAAAAATTCTTAGCTACAACTCAGGATATGACCCGTGGTTTCCTTATTCATATGCTAGGGTTGGTTGAGGGACTGGTAATGGAACTAATGCAGACCATTGTAGTGGTACACTAGTTTTTGGAGTCTATGGTGTACGAGCTGACAAACTGCTACATTTGGGCCATCTTTCAGAAAATGCCCTGGCTATATCATCTCATCCCTGTAAAATAGAGTTTTGAAAAATGCATCTTGCACATGAGGGGTGGTCATCAGTGGTGGATCATGATAGTTCTCATCATTAGCTAGTCCCTGGAATTTTTTTGGATCTCTTGTCATGGTAGAGACTGATCTTGGTGATGACAAGAAGGATTGCACAATATGACCATGGAAATCATCCAAATATTCCTCTTCCTGTATGTATATGTGGATGTAATCAATGATCTCGTCCTTCTCACATTATGGGAAGAAAAAGTTGAACACATAGTTCCTACCCTAGGCCCCGATATAGAAGATTAGGGGGACGGTTCAATTATTGAGTCTCACTTCACTTCAACGTCTGAAAAGAAGATGAGATTCATTGTGATCCATGATTTCTTAGGGTTATTCCTCTAGAGGTTTTGACCTTCCCTCTTTCTCTGGGATGGTTCTTCCGGGAAGGATAGTTTTTTGACATGGGGAAGAAATCCTATTTGATGAGCCGAAGTGTGATGAGCACTTGAGAAGATATATAATGGAACATAGGGAGGACCTATGTGGTTGGGAATGGTAGAGTGGGGAGGTCCTTTTCTTGTGTTGGTGACTACGAGAGGAGGACCTTTACATTGATATTGTGAAATATGGGTAGAATCTCTATACCTAATACCATGGGCATGTGGAGGAAATTCGTGTTGATGGTGAATAAGATGGGGATAACCTCTTTCAAGACTGAGGATAGTGGTATGGGGAGGACCTTTACTCGGGTTGACGGCGGTATGGGGAGTACCTTAGTAATAAATGTCATCAGCATGGGTCATCCTTCGATGGATTCTTCTTGCAAAGGTGACCAGAAAAGTCATCCTAGCCTTCCCAGGGGGTACTTGGGATATCAATAGTTATTGGGTGTAATAATTTCCCTACTCTATATTAATAAGGAGATGGTAAGACACATCCATGTTGGTTCATGGCACTAATGTCATATAAGATGATGACCCATGGGGGGGGATCCTCTTGATATTTCTACCGATGTTGACGGCGGGTCAACCGAGATAGTAATGTATGTGAAAGGGTATAGAACACCTATTTTTCGGTATTTGGGAATGGATGGTGGTGTTGCAGTGGCCATGTGGGAGCCCTGCTTGGTGGTCCCATGGCCGAAGTCGAAGCTGGGGGGACTTGGGATCCCCTTATTTCATCTTCATAAGGTAGTGAGCGATAAATGAATTTTAGGGAGAGGCTCCCAATAACATTGATGGTTGGATTGGAGAGTAGTTTCTCCCTACATGGACCTTGGGGGTGGCATTATTGGTGGGCACAATAGCGTCCATAATCTTGATCTGCCGTATCCATCATCAGGATGATCCCCACCTGTTCATATCATTGAACAAGAGTATCGATGACCCCCCTTATGAATAAATTACATGAGTGAGATGGGGCATCGGAACCCAGTAACAATGGTCATGGGGGTCATCGCAGAATAGGTGATTCCATGTAGGATCTATGGATTTGTATTTCCCATATGCCGACACCTATGGTTGGGAGGTGATTGTTTTCTTATAGTTATATATTTGGTCTTGAAAATCAGGAAGATTCAGCGATCTGTAAAGATAATTGGAACATGATTCCCAATTTCCCAACGTCATTCAACTTTTCATGGATAGATAGAAACATCATTATTCACGATGTCCCAGATCGGGATTCCCAATGATTAACTTCCTAAAATCAAGGGAAGTATCATGTCATGCCCATGATTTTATTGGCGGGACCTGGTGCCAGATAAATGGATTTGGCAATATGATCATCTGTTGATGCCCAAATTCTTGTAATACACATTTTGAGAAGAATGAATTCATGTCAGGGTAACTATTTTGGTTTCTGAGGCTTCCGTGATAGCGCAAGTGATCTGTGATGACGTGCTGATTGATTCCCCACATTCCAACTTTCCAAAGGCTGGTGAAATTCATCACTTCATTAGATATTTTTACTCCTTGATTGAAACAGGATGATTGGATATCAATATATCCTTCCATGGATTTCTCCTCAGAATTAATCTCTTAGTCCGAGTCTCCCTTAATGATTAAGATTTTGTTTATGAGACTCTTCTACGTTCTATATATTTGTGGAAGTCGGTTAATTAATTTTCATTTTTCAAGACATTCGAAGGGTTCATGTTAGGGAAGCAACCTTCAGTCAGGAGGTTAGTAATGTAGGGGAATCACTGGAATATCTGGGTGATGAAACAATAGTACACCTGGATTTCCCATTATCAAATGGCTTCTGGAGGGCATGTAATCCTGAGGCTTCCCACATTGATTGAGTGGAATTATATGTTGTAGGATTCTCTCCTAGGTTTTCCTCATCTTACCATGTTTAACAGGGGATATTCCACGAGTTTAGTGTCTAGAGGAGACTGGTCAAACAGATCAAAACACTAATGGGATTGGATTCAATGAGTACATCCCTGGGAGGGACAACATTTAATGATTACCGAATGGATGGATCAGAACACCCAATTAGGATAGACCCAGGATACTGTGTCCCATTGGGGGAGGTTCTACACTAAGAGGTTGGATCTGGAAAACATAGAGGGGTGGATCAAATAATGGTGGGTCCCACTAATGGGGACACAAATTATTACCACCGAATGGGATTGAACCTTGAAGATGCCTCCTATATACCTTTCGATCAAAACCCATGTTGTTTGTATGGGTGGGGAATGGAATCAAGGAGTACATAAAGCACAAAAACATTGGAACATGTTTTTGTTATGCATGGTTAGAATTCCATATGGATGGCATGATTTCACCAGGATTTATTGGCCTAGGTAAAATCAGGTTGGACATGGATAAATCGTTGAACGACGGAATGAATGGGGATGTAACTAAAAATCAGTGGGAAGGTACCGATAATGGTCTTGAATGGCAAAGAGGTCTACTACATATCCTCATGGAGGGGAAGATATGTTCACATAGTTCTAGGATGGGTAAATAAGTCACCTGAGTATATGACTAATGTGAATGGACACATGGATGGGGACATGAAGGAAATGGAACCAATAGGTTAAGGAAGGATATTTCTGAGGCACAAAGACTCTAGGGAGAGACTAGTATTGTTCATGGGAGATGGTATTGGACCTTAATAAGGATTCCAACATACCTTTCTCACAATGAGGGAAAATATAAATGTCCACATAGTTTAGTAATGGGGCATAGAATCAGGGTGTGCATAAAGGATAGAAACCAAGAGGCATGTTGGGGCTTACACTTGCTTATAAGCCCATCACAAGTGGACCACTTTGTGTTGGATGAGCATGGAATGGGTATAGGAATTATTCCCTTAAAAAGCCTGAGAACTTTCCTGACACAATTAAGGGTGGACCAACGATAGGGTTCCCAAAAAAGGGAGCATGAATGTTTACCAGTGTTTGGGATTGAAACCCAGGGACGCTTCCTACACACCTAATCTGGGAGATAGGGATAAAAAACCATGTATTTCAAAAGAATTTTGTTTAATGTCTTGTGGGATGAGAGGGGTGTATAGTTTAATGTCATGCAGGATGAGGGTAAACTGATGTGATGTGGTTGGAAATAATGGGTGATGGGCTTTAACCTCATAGAGGTTTCTAATGCACCTTTCTTGAAAAGGACAAGGGTCAATGTCCATGTAGTTCAGTAGTGAGAAAGGATGGGGATTATATGTTAATGTGGACGAAATAGGATGTCATGGTTGAGGTTTAATCTAAGACAATGTGATTCATGATCAGTGTGAGAAACAAGAGGCAACAATAGACTTGATGATCACATCGCAAAAGGTGAATCCATGAGGGATAGCATGGTGATTACGCATGACTGGCTTACCAAAGAGGATATGAGGGATTAATCTGAAAGGGAATCCTAAGAAGGATGTCCAGATGTATGAGGAGTTTATGTTCTTCATATAAGGATCACCCTATCATTATGGGATGAGGATTACACAGAGACTGCCCGAGGTGCAATTGGTGATAATGGGAATAGGGAGAGGAGGAGTGATAGGGAACTGGTGAACATCCCCTTCGCGGTCCTCTCGAGGCTTCTCACTTATGTGGTGATAACAACTTAACATCACGTGTCATAGAAGTGGGGTTTCCTGGAATTTTAACGTATTGGAGCTCAGATGATAAGGAGTTTCTGGTCACCCTTACGACTTACATAACTAGTGAACATTAACCCTTGGAGAAGGGAAGGCACCAGCATTGCCGTGTATTGGAGACTGTGGAGTGATACATTGAGGGATCCATGCTAGCATGGCTATGCAAATAAGCAATATCCATTAGTATGACTATGTGATGAAGAAAAAGGAAGGGAATCAAAACTTGAAGCACCACTCAGTGGACCTTAAAATAACTTCTTAAAAGCATAGAGGGCCTTACAGAAGAGGGGTTCGTGAAGCCGAAGGCCAAGTAGAGAGGGGCTCCATGAAGCTCTGGTGCTTTACGAATTGAAGGGGTCTCACAAAGGAAGGTAATTTGTGAAACATATTGACCCAATATAGGCATGGGGTCTACATGTTCTAGGAGGTAACTTCATATTGATTGAGTGCTTCACAATGTTTCAAGTACCCAAAGGGGTTTTCCTTCCATCATGATGGAAAAAGGTTTCCTAAAGAGAATACCCACTTGAAGTGGAGGTAAAATGGAACAAAGGGAAGGTGGTTTCTCAAAGATCATGTTCATCTTATGATCCACTTTCTCAATTAATTATACAGTAGAAGATACTTCACGATTTGAAAATTAAGAAGTTGAAAGGTCAGGGTCATATTCTTTTGGAGTATAGGGAGCTAGGTATTTTTTTGGCATGGGAGGGGGGGGCTATGTGCTGAGGGCGTTCCATGAAACCTCTCATTATCCACATCCAAAGGCCAATCTATCAGGTTTCTTTTAGTCATAGAGGAGTTCTTCACTATCTCTGCGGAGGTGGTAGAGGATCCTGTCTCCCATCAAGATCCTCAGTCACAATGATGAGACTTTCACTTCCTCCTTGGTGGTATTAGAGGTGGTATCTCGGTGCCTTTAGGGAATTTTTGATTTTCAGAACTTGTATCTTTGTGGAAGATCTTTGTGGGGCATCCCTTTTTGGAAATTTTTTCTTGTTCTTTTTCTGATTTATTCAAAGCTCAAATTCTGTTTCCAACACATATATACACATACATTCACATACACATACATGAACATACATACATGAACACACCTACATACATACACATATATTTTCATTCTAACATATGTACACATAAATTCACATGAACACCCACACACAAAAACATACATACATGTATACAAATACATACACATACATGAACCAATATAAATACATGCATATGGTAACAACCCTAAATTCGATCAATGTTAATTATATTATTATTATTATTTAAAAGAGTATAATCACATAAAATCACATTAAGAATACAATAAAAACTTTATAAATGAATAATTAATTCAATAAGAGATATTTCTTGAAGTTAAGGAACCCTTACCAATGGAATCAAAACATGAAATTTTGAATAGTAATATGACTATTATGAATAGTAAACTAACCAATAGAATAGTAACCTCACCAATGAAATTATTTATAAAATTTTTGTATCTTATAAATAAAAATATGATATATCTATATTACATAGTAGGTAAATAAATGTTTTAGAAACGATAAATTAAGTGCTGATATATTTTTGTAAGTTAAAAATATTTAATTAAAACCTTATAATTATTATAATGATTTAAGTGAAAATTAATTTTATTCAAATTTATTCATAAATTAATATTATTTTGTAAAATTATTATATAATATATTTATGAGACCTTTGTTAATTTTTTAATGTGTTGCAAAATCAATTGTAAGTTTAATATTTGTGTTTTTGAAATAAATGATTATTTCAATTAAAAATTAAATTTATTAAATATAGAGAATTATTTTCATAAAATGGAGTTAATTTTTTAATTATAAATGTCAAAAAATGTTTAGGGTTAATTATTGGGAATTTTCTAAAATTGTTGAAATTTTAGTGAATAGTAAAATATGGTAATTTACATTATATATACATTATAAGTTAAATACCCTACTCCTTGAGTCATGGATGATGATTGAAAAAAAAATCTATAAATATCATTATATACTTTTTGTATTTATTCATTCAATCGTAACTAATTCTTGTCTTGAAAATAATATTAAACTATTGAATAAAAGAATAAAAAAAACCTCTCTCTTACACTATAAATACCACACTGACCACCAATTCCCATCACACCTTTAATGCTTCTATCATTGTCCTAAATTTACTAAATAATCCTCTCGAGACTCTGTGCCACGTCCAAAAACTTTTTAAATCATAAAAACTCCAAAACCAATCTCCCTATGTATGTTCTCAAGAATAAGGATTCAAGAGGTAAAATCATCTTTCTTTTAATTTAATTTCATTTCATGTTATTTTAATTTCTTAATCTCTACTCACCATCCTTCATCAAAATGGTATTATAAATACATTAACAATAATATACTGGAATTTTATTATGCTAATGGACTAACTCATCACCATTTATCTTCCCCAGCTTTTAAAATAATAATGAAAACACAATCTGTGATGTGTTAATTTATCGCATTCAAGGTAGAAAAAATTTTCAATCTCCATTAAATCATTCAATATTTATCATAAAACACTATTTATGGTTAAAAAATATCATAATATATGTATTATGACCTATTTAATATTATTGGACCATTATATATATGATATTAATTAATAAATCAAAACAAGTTTGTGATAATAAAGAAACCACCAAAATAATCCAAACGATTATCATTAACATCTTAAATAACAATTCAACCTCACACAAAATATCCAAATTAATTTTATAACCATTACATTTTTTATATTTCCATTAATAACATATAACTTAAATTCTATTAAACCATTCTCATTTTATATGATTTTACGTATATGTATATAAGTAAATAGATCATTAAAACGAAAGAAAAAAAGGCTCACAAACGATGAAATTGAATATCATGACACATAAAAGGGCCATAAATAAAACTAAAATAATAATAAATAATAGAAGAATATAAAAGGTTATTAATTATTTAATTAATATATTTAATTTTATTATAATGATCAATATGATCAAGTGCAAAACAGTTTCAAACATAAGGTAAGGGATTTCTTCTGAACCTCCATTTTTTCTTTTGGGTTATTTTTCCTCTATATTTACAGCAATTTAATGCTTATTTATTTTTAATGTACCAATTCCAAATTCTATTTATGTGTTCTTATATTATTTATATATATCATATCATCCTTTTTTATGGGTAAATACATTATTTAAAAATATCCCTTATAAATTATTCCTGAAAAGCTAGCCCGATTCAAGGGAACTTCCCGATTTCCTTCCAATTTTGATGTGCCTTCCAAAAAATACTTTAAGCCACCTTTATTTTTTACAAAATCACTATTTTTATCATGAAAAACTATTTTGGTTAATTTATTGCTTTATTAAAACAAATATGTCTTTTTCACATTAAGCTCTCTTTAATATTTTCTTTAAATTGCACTAAAATGTTTTGTTTAGAATGTCACTTTAACACTCTTTTGAATGTTTTCACATCAGTTTGAAATCAATTACCAATATATATGACACTTTCTACTTATTAATTTACATGTATTATTTAAATTTTTTTCATGGACACCATTATGATATTCCTTTAGGTTATTACTTTTGGCATGATTATGATACCCAATTCATTCCATGGGTAACCCTTATGTTTATATTTTATTCGTTATGTTTGATTCATCTTGTGGAAAAAATATTCATGAACATGTAATGATGGAGGTTCCCAGATAGTGATCTAATTAATTGGGTAATTTTTAGTCTCAGAAGACATCATATTGTGTAGGGAGTGAACTTGATCCATTATGGGACTTTTCCACCATGTGATATAATCTTGGTAGTTATACTTATATCATGTTTATGTCATGTTATATTACATTTCCAAATTCCTATATTGCCTTTATTATTTTTTCCAATGATATAGATTTAATTATACCTTATGTTTATTCATGTTACATCCCATTTAGGACTTCATGTAATGTCCTATAACTCATGTTCTATGTTTATTACTATACTTATTCCCTCACTAGTATTTTTAGATCATCCCTTTTCTTAATGTATTCCACAGATTATACTATGATGTTGTATGAGCTCAATAAAATTTAGGATCTCAATATAGAGATTTACTAAATGAGGTTTTTAGTTTGCTTTTCATGTTCTCAAATTATATAACTAATCTTCCAAAGACATTAGAAATTGTGATCCTTGCTCTTATTTGATTGTTAATTATGCATAAAATCATGTAATGATATGTTTAAAATTATATGGTCATTATAGTTACTATAAAAGGAAATGTTTTGTTATTTTTTAGATTAGGACTAAAAAGATCTAGAGAATGACTTATGGATAAGAATAAGTATGAGAAAATATCTATAAATTTTAATTTTTATAGAGTAAGTCGTTTATCAATAAAATAAATAATTTTATTGATACTAAAAGTTGGTGTTGATTTGGAACAAGTTTACATAAGAGTAAGAACTCTGACAAGGTGTTCCAGGACTGACAAGGGGTAACATGGTACATAACAATAGACCTTATTGTGCACCTGGTTTGACACACCTAGGTGATATACTTTAGTAAATTCATAAGTTTATTATGAACCATTATTAAGATAACAAAAAAACTCCAATTATAATATGTATTAGAAAATAGATCACAAATAACATAGATTAACACCAAGATAATCTCATGTTAGGTTACACTTTTCTTTTACAAGTTTATCCTTTTATGATTAAATATTCCCTCTATTATACTTATTAGATAAGTATTCAAGTACCTAAATACAATTTATTTTTCTATGTTAATGGAATGAAATAGAAGAACCCTTTCCAAAATTCAAGGTGATAGATAATGTGATTAGTTCCCTAAAGATATTCTAAATATGATTTGAAAGGGTGCTAAAAACATCATGATAGTTCTTGTTCAACTGACTCCAGTTATGAATCATAAATTTACTAACATAAAATGACATATTTATCCTAAGAGAGTGAATGTTTAGGTCAAATCTATTATATGGGAAATTACCCACATGTTAATTGGATATTTTGATCCCATCCTCATAAAAAAATTGATTAACTCCACTAAAATGATATTATCTATTCTACAGTGTTCAGAAGTAGAGAAAGTTGTGTTGGAAATTTATCATTTTGACGAGGAAGCTTATTAGTGGTGGACACCAATCAAGAACAAAGCTTCCAAGAAGGAATTGATTCCATGAGATGGGATGTTTTAAAAAAAAGTTTCAATTAATTTTTTCCTCAAAACCATCATCTTTATATTTAAAGGGAGTTCCTCATACAGAGGAAAAAGGAAGATGAGTCTATAAGGGAATATGAAGCAGGCAATAAAAGTCTTTCTAGATACACCCTTGTATTTTTCGTGAACACCCAAATCAAGGTGGATCACTTCTTTAGCAGACTAAAACAGATTCTATGAAAAGAATTAGTGACTTGAGACATTGAAAGCTACAAAGAGACTTTCTATTGTGCCCTTAAGATTGAAATGATGATTGGGGACTCTTAGTGGTCTTGTGGGCCAGAAAAAAATGGTTAAAACATAGTTTAATATGGGTGATAACTCCCATGATAGAAAGAAGACCCTGAATCCCACATGTTAATTGTTTGGGAATAATCATCCTAGAAACTGATTCAAGGGAACCATGAGATGCATCAAGTATGAAAGAGAGGGAGAAATGGAAAATAAATACTTAAGGGATATGAATAATCCCACTAATTATATGGGAGAAAGGATAATTCATATGAACAAACATCTTATAGTACAGTGTTTCAACCACAAGAAGAATGGGGGAATTAGGCATGACATTTTTGTAAGACATGGTTGTTGGATTCAATTAACAATAACAACCACCAAGGAAGAAAGGAATGTTATATGCTATCACTATTTCTGATTTAGAGCATAACAATGATGTGGTGGAAGGTACATTGGTTATTCCTTCCAGATTACTGAACATACGATTTGATTTTAGTTCTACACAACATTTCATATATTTCTTTTTCAGTTGAACTATGCAAACACCACCTCAAAATACAGGGGTTGAGTTATCTATTAGAACCAAAAATTTGGAAATTATTGCATCAAATATATAACTCCTCCACAGATAATGTTTGTGAACTAAATCTCTTGTAAAATCTCATCTAACGTACATTATTGGAACTTGGTACTATATTGGGCAGGGATTGGCTATCTTTATATAAAGCCCACATAAACTATCAAAATAGAGAAAACTCTTCACATCCAAAAGCATCCTCTAATTCTATAAATGTGTAAGGAGGAGAATTAATATCCTTTAGAATAATTTTCCCAAGTGAAAATATTGTTTCCTTATTAGTAAGAATATCTAGCTCAAATAATTGAGACGATAGAGAGAGTCATGTTCGAAGACATTCCCATCCTGAGAGATTACAGTGATGTATTACCTGATGAATTGTATGGTCTTGTTCATGATAGAGATGTTGATTTCTCAATTGAACATATACCTGGATCTCTACCTACAACAACAAAACCTTATAGAATGGCCCCAATTGAGCTGGATGAACTAAAGAACCAATTACCTTAGAATATGGAAAGGGGTTTTATATGCCTGAGTGTTTCACTATGGGGTGTGCAAGACCTCTTAGTCATGAAGATGGATGAATAATTTCATCTCTACATTGATTATTGTGATCTCTATAAAATCATGATAAAGAACACTTATTCAATATCAAAAATAGATGTATTTTTCGATCAGTTGTGTGGGACCAAATATTTATATAAGGGGTACCTTCGGTTGGGATATAACCAATTAATGGTGAGGAAGAATGATATTAAAAAAACTACCTTTTGAATGAGGTATGTACACTATGAGTTCATAGGTATTCTGATCAGAATCACTAAATGTCCATAAAATATCATGGATTTAATGAATATAGAATTTTAATATTACCTTGAAAAATTTGTGGTTCTCTTTGTTGATGAGATTGAAATATAATCCAAGAGAAAGGAGGAACATGAGGAGTATTTGAATACAGTGATAAAAAAATTATAATGGGAGAAAATATATGAAAGGTGTAGAAAATGTTAGTTTTGGATGGACGAATTATAATTCACATGGCATGTAATCACTAAGAGGGGAATATATGTGGATCCTTTGAAGAAAAAGGCTATCAAAGAGTGGCACAACCCAATATATGTAACATAGATCCGTAGAATCCTTCATAGCTTGGTATTACCTATGATTTTTTAATAAATTCTCATGATTTTGAAACCCAATAACCTAGATGACTTAGAAGGGAGTGATGTTTTTATGGACTAGTGAGTGTGAATTCTACTTCAAAGAGTTGGTGAAGAGGCTTATCACTGCACCATTACTCACACTACCAACATGTGGGGAAATCCTTATGGTGTATAATAATGACAGAAATAATGTATTTGGATATTTAATAATAAAAAATGATAAAGTGATAGCTTACACCACAAGGTAGTTGAAAGTTCATGAGAAAAACCATTCTATGCATGATCTAGAGTTGGAAGCTGTGATCTTTTCATTGAAAATCTGGCAGCATTATCTCTATGGAGTGAAGGGTTAAATATATACTGATTATAAGAATCAAAAGTGTATATCCACATATAAAGTGATTAATATGTGCCACCGAAGACGGTTAGATCTCAAGAAGGATCATTATTTCTCAATCCACTACCATCCTTGTAATGAAGATAAGGTGGAAGATGCACTAAGTATAAATATCTGGAATCATTATCAATGATTAAAATTGATAAGGATATAATCTTAATAGATTTGAAAAGGACGGACATTGGAATTATTAGAGAAGCAACATAATGAATCACTTCTCAAATTATTTCTCAACCATCCCTTATAAATAAAATAAAGGATGCTCAAAGGAATGATGTGGAAATTTAGAAAAGGGTGGAAGCTATCCGAAATGGGATATCCTTTGAGATGATGATTGATGAGGATGGAGTTGTAAGATCTTGGTAATGACTATCTGTAACATAAAATCTATAAATAAAGAAATAACTTCTGAATTATGCACATATCTCAACCTTAACTATTCACCTAAGGAGCACAAAGATATATAGATATTTCTGTGAGGACTATTGGTGGGATAATATGGAGAAAGAGATCAGCGAATATACATCAGAGTGCCCGGTATATCAGAAATGTATTCTTTAAATGAAAATGTATAAGGGAATGTGCAAACATTTCCTATACCAACATGTATGTTGGAAAACATCAACATGTACTTCATCACTATACTTCCGAAGACATCTGTAGGGAACAATTCTATCTTGGTTATTGTGGACCATCTTACAAAGACAACTCACATTATCTCAATTCGAGAGGAATTATCACTCAATCATCTTTCCTAAATGCACATTAGAGAAGTGGTAAGGTTACATGGTGTACCACTGTCGATTGTATCCAATCATGATTCTAGATTCATCTCAATGTTATAGAAAAGTCTCTAATATTATCTAAGCACTGATATGAACTTTAGTATGACATATCATCCTCAAACTGATTTCTGATCTAAACAGACTATTTAGATACTAGATGAAATTTTGAGAGCATTTTCTGTGGACATTGAAGGAGGATAGGGCTAAAATCTTACTCTGGTCGAATTCTCCAACAAAAATAGTTTCATATTGAGCTTCCAAATGGCTCCAAATGATGCCCTTTATGGGAAAAGAGGCATAACACCAGCGTTCTAGGATGATGTTTATGGACATAATCTCTTGGGACCTAAAATGTTCATAAAAATGGTATATAGGGTGAAAACCATTCAGCAACACATCGAGGATGATCAATGTTGATAGAATATGTAACACCCCAATCTTTCACGGTACGTTTCCCTTTGAATAATGCAATATCTTGCATTGTACGCCTTTTCCAGATTCTAACACACTATGACCAATCAAACTAGACGTTATGAATAGTAATAACCACTTTTTGAAATTTTATAAATTTTATCTTTCAAAATGGACTTCATTTTTGGATTCGGAATATCGAAATTAGCCTAGGGTTAATTTATGGTATTTTTCTAAAAACATTAAATTTTTGATGAATAGTGAAAAACACATAGTTATTGGTTTAAAACAACATTTTATTTAAAAAATTATTTATTTTATTTAAATTTATTTTAGGTCCAAATAGATACTTAATACCTAAATAAGTTCAATTTAATTAATCGGAGTCAGTTTATAATAATTTGATACATATAAAAATTTTATTGAACTTTGCACCGTCTTTTACCCATCTCCTTGGAGAATTTGAAAATTCACATAAAACATAATTTTACCACTTCTATGAGTGGAATTTTGAAAATTCGTGAGACACAGTTAATATAAATGAGTAAAATTGTTTTCAATAAGATAAAAATATTTTTTTGGTGAATAGTAACTTTTTACTTTTATTTACCACGGTAAAAAGTAAATAGGGTAAGTAAGGGTAAAAATGAAATTATTATTACCCTAACACATGTGGAAATTATATTGGATAAGTATAATTTTAAAAAAACAACCTTAGGAATAAAATATGAACCTTTTTGGTCCACTTGGATTAGATTATGAAATTTATTATTATTTAATACAAAGTAGAGTTAAAAGTGTTAAAATCAATTTTTAATAACTAAAACATTTTTAATATAGAGTTACATATAAGATAAATTCGATTATAAATATTCATTAGAAATATAAAAATATTTTTCTACATAATGGTATTTCATTTTTAATTTTTGGACATTAAATAATTTAATTTATTTATGACACAATGGTGATGCAGTAATTACATAATTAATGAAATATTAAAATAATTGATGTTATAAATATCCGAATCAATGTAATTTTTTGACTTTTTATGAATTCCCAAAAATTTATAGGTTAATATGACATATTATTATTGGTTATATTAATATTATTAGAATTAATAATGCCGTTATAAATTTCTCAAAAACAAAATACCCAATAGTGTCAAAACTGACATAAAAGAGTTTTTAAAAAATATATTATATTATTAATTGATATTATATTCTTAAAAATCTAATGTTCAGCCAAAGGACTTTTATAATGATAGTTTTATCATTAATGGACCACTAAGGGGTCTCTTGGAAGTAGATAGTATGTTTAATAACTATATAATATAAAAATACAAAGAGTCATAGGATGACTTTTGGACTCCTTGTTTTAATGCACAAGGCTGGTCCTTGCTTCATGCATTCCTGTATACATGCTCTTCCAGTCTGCTGCAACATGTCTTCTGGATCTGCTCACTTCATCTTTTGCTCACTCTATGATGGTTTGTTTTGAATCTTCCTGATGTGTTCTCTTGGTTTTTTATGTTTTTTTTCTATACGTTCCTGTTGGCCATGCGATATCCTAAACTTGTTGCTGATCTTCCTAGAAGGAATTCATTTTTAATATGTTTCCCATCCTGTTGTTACTCTGCTGAAGCTGGCATGAAGGATGTTGGGAATTTCCAGTGTTGCACAGCCTTGGTTCAACTGTATTGGTTCAGTTTCGATGAAGAGTTGCTGTTTACTGAATTCCTCACTGATGTTATGTATTTCATTTTGTATTTCCCTCAATCCCCTGTTGGTGTAATCAATTTACACCACTTGTTTTCTTTTTAACCCTTTATTTTAATAAATTCCCTTGGGGCATGAATTGGTTGACCAATTCATGACACCGCTTTAAAAAAAGAGACATGGTAAATGTAAAACTATTTAACTAAGTGTTAAATCTAAACGATAAGGTTACTATAGTGACCCAAACATGTCTCAAATCTGTTTGTTGAGTGGTTTTCAACCCATACCCACCATATAATTTTAACAATCCACTTTGGAGCCATTAGAAATAGAATATTAATTTATTATAAATTAATACTTTATGTTTTTCTTAAAGAGGCCCTCCCCCCCTTATAAAAGGACACCACTTATAACCAATTTCTCACACCTATCAATCCATTTGGCTCGTCCAACCTCTGTCAAATTAATCTCCCTACATTCCTCTACTCCTACTAGAAGTCTTAACATAGGAAGAAGGCACTTCAAGTGTCCTTTTTGGTTCAAACCAAAGGGAGTTACCCAAATTAGAGGTAATAATTTCTCTTAGCTTCTTTTCTTTTATTTTATTTCTCTAACTCCTATAATCTTCTTATTATTTTTCTTTTGTTGCAAAAATAGTATCCTAAATATACTAGGATATTTTTATGATAATTATTACAACTACACTTACACAGACATTTTTCTAATGGGTGAAGAGCAAAATGTTTCTCTGGATGGAAACCAAACGCCTCATGAAATGATGATTGTTCAATTATCTCCTACCACCTCTCATTGTGGCCATTATGATGGAAATATAATTAAATATGATATTAATGATATTTATATTATATATAGGTCTCTAAATTCCATTTTATAGCATACCATTATTTGTTTCATGTTGCATATATATATGATAATTTCATTTGAGAAAGTGCACACTACCGCGCCCTCAAAGTGATATGGATCGTTCATACCATACATGGAATGTATAAAGGAGGTTTTAATGAACATAAGAAACACATATAAGATATTATATTATACTGGAATAATAAGATACCTATGTATTATTTGGTTTTTATTCCTTTTAAAATGATAAATGAAATGGAAGTAGTGTTTGTGCGTACGTACGGGTTACCGTCTCCACGAACGCGATGAGATTAATTTCCCCATCATATCCATTCAAGACTAATTCTAATTTTATGATTAAAAGTAATGTTTAATGAAATGATATAATTCTGGATATGAATAAGATACAACCTATCCATAACAAACATGGCTTACGTAACGAATCATATAAAGGAAAACGAATCAGTTTACACCCGAAACATAGATAATACTACAATATTATTAACAGTGAAATATTAAAAGATCATATATGATATCATATTTATGTATATGATTCTTTTATAATTTAATGAAAATGATTTAACTATTATACAGGAGGTTGACCTACACTCTATCAAGGAAAAGTACAAGGTAATGGTTTATTTCACAACCTCTTCATTATTCGATGTTGTTTATACGTAATTATCTACTGGGACCTCTTTATCATCCACAACCATGTTTATTAAAAATTTATTTCAAAACATTCCTAATATTTTACAGAATATGGGTTAAAGTCATTTATACCCTTTTTTGACTTTTTATAATATTTTATAAAGGAATCTTTCCGTCATTTTCCAAACAAGGTCCTCTTTAACCTTTTTGACAAAATTAAGGTAACAATGTCTTTTTTTAACTTATATGACGGGTGCAGTTATTTTACACTGTTGTAAAATCATGGAATCTTCCCTTACAATATTATAAGAATATTTTCAAAGTAAATGTTATTTTTTATAATTATGTGACTTTTAAATGATTTTAAAAAAAGAGATATTTCTTTCGAATAGTTCTTATTTCATTCTATGTCAACATCCTTTGATGGATTTTAATCTTATTTGAAGTTGATTTATTATGATACAAAACATCCATATTGTATTGAAGGTTTTGTGATATGTTTGACTTTAGATGTGTTATTTTAATACCATTCATGGTTTATTGAGAAAGTATTGACATTTTGTATGCTAGTTTTAATATGAATGTTTATGTTAAGTTTAAACCTGTTCATATGAGGAATACATTGGACTTAGTAAGTGACGGGTGGAGCCCACTATAGCTCTTCAATGCATCGGTAGGTCTTATGAGACAAACTAGTGTCTTGGCACGAGGCTTTAACAAAGTCGTATTTGTAGTCTTAGCACGAGAACTTGGCTACGTGTGTTATGATAGTCTAGCATTATGCATTCCATCATTATGAAAGTGGTTATTGATATTGCATGTGATTATTCGACTAGTATAATATCCATGTGAATAAGTAAATGGAATTATATTATTTTATTTCTACCATATTATGAGGATGTTCATGTTTAAAAGGCTTTTGTTTTAGTTATACATTGCCTTAAGTGTTTATGCTTATTTATGAATGTTTCCGCTATATTATTATCCTTACTGGGCATTTGAGCTCACCCCTTTCTATGTTTTATTTTTACCAGGATGTGAAGAAGTATTTTATGAATGAACTGCAGGGATAGTATAAGGGTATATGAGTTTCGAGACAAAATGTTGATGTATTTTTCACTTTATGATGTAATGTAAAATTTATAAATGTATCTAGTGTTTCCAAGGATATTAAACTAATCGGTCTTTCAAGACTTGATTTTTGTGACCGTGTCAATGTTATGTAATAATGCACTAACTCTGGGTAATTGGGGTCGGGGCATTACAATTGGTATCCGAGGATGTTTAGTAAAAACCTTGGAAGCCAGATTAATATAAACTCTGATTAGAGCACGTAGTCCTACGATGGAATTTGAGGATTAGTATAGAAGAACTTCCTAGAATTTGTGTATTGTAGTAAATTTTTGAGTTTTCCAAGCAATAGATCCATGTATAGATAGGAGCAGGTAGAGGCGGCTCTGGTACAGATGTGCCTAGGGGTAAAACCCGAAAACACCACTTTGAGCTAGATTTTAACGGGAACTGGTTCACGGCAACGGGCCTTGCTGCACTCTTGGTTACGACACTCCTGGGGGATATGCTTAGGATAATTCTCATTTTATTTGAAATCCATGATGAAGGGTTTATGAGTATATAATTTTTCAAAGAATTTTTTTTATGATTATGGATTATATCCATAAACAGTTCAATTTATGTTAAGTTTTTTACAAGTATGGAATTAGGTATTTTGAGTCATAAACTGATCGAGTTTATGCCATTGTTTAGAAATGGCATCAAGTGGAAGGAATGGAAACTGTATCAATGCATGCACTCCATGTAGTGATTGACCTCCTACTCAAGATAATTATAGTGGAGCTAGTGATGCAACTTGTGCTGATCAGCTAATCACCATACTGGGACAACTCACTCAGGTTATGAATAATAACCTTACTTGTATGGAGAACCCTGATCCGTAGCATGGAGGATCAATGTCAGATTGCTTAATGAGGCAGAAACCATGAACATTCAATGGGATTACAAATCCATTAGTAGATGAGAAATGGATAAGTTCCCTAGAGAAAATATTTCAGGCTTTGGGAGTAGTGGAACAGAAAAAGTTGTCATGGCAGTTTATCGCCTCACTGGAGATGCTGATCAATGGTGGTCATCGATACAAAACACGAAGGAATATGATGAAGTAAAAATATGTAATGGAAGGAGTTAAAAGAGATTTTCATAGAAAAATACTTTCATCGTGACCATCAAGCAGATATGGAAAGAAAATTTCAGAGTCTGAGACAAAAGGAGGATGAGAATGGCGCAAAGAATGATGCTAAATTTACAAGGTTAGCGAGGAATGAATAAGATTATATACCTAACCCAAAAAGTAATATTGATCGTTTCTTTGATGGGTTAAAACTGTGTCTCCATCTAGCATTAGTCTCACAATCTTTCTCGTTGTACAAAGATATTGTCTCATGTGCTATCAAGGAAGAAAATGAAATCACTAAGTCTTATGACTTTAAGGCAATGAAAGAGTAGAAGAGATCTACTGAACACTCTGGAAATGGAAATAAAGGGAAGAAGGGAAAATTTTTTTATCCATCCTGCAGTAAATGTGGGAAGAAACACCCCGGTACTTGTTTGAAGGGAATGAGAGTCTGTTACATGTGTGGTGAAAAAGGCCTCCAAGTTCATGATTCCAAGAGAAAGAGGTGTGCTGTCAACATGGAATGCTATAATTGTAGAGAGATGGGACATTATGAAAATGAATGTCCTAAGAGTCAGGGGAACTTACCTCAGAAAAGGAAAAGGGATCAAGGCCAAGCTTCTGCTATCACTACTGCTGAGGTAGATGCTCTGAAAGACATGGTGGCAGGTAATTTAGTGGTTTCCTCAAGTTTATAAAATGCTTTATTTGATTCTGGATCATCGCATTGTTTCATATCTTCCCAGTTTGCTACGAAAATTAGATTTTTCCTTTTTGATTTAACAAGGGAGTTGTTAGTTTAAACTCCTAAGGGAAGTATCATTGCAATAAAGTTTTTGAATCAGTCCCCATTAGAGCATATAAATGCACTTTATCCGCTGATCTCATTGTCATACCTGTGATTGAGTTTGATATAATCCTCGGTATGGATTGAATTTCGAACCATGATGCGAAGATTTATTATAAGAAGAATAAAGTTACGATTTTTGATGATGATGATAAGGAACACCATATCTTTAGTGCAGAATCGTCACCAACTAATTCTTATCTAGATCCACCCCCAGTAGCTCAACTAAATTAAATTATTGGGGAGGAAGAGAATGAAATGACTGTGGGTGAGGAGAAGAATGTTCAAATAGAGGATTTACCTATTGTGAAAGAATATGTAGATGTGTTTCCGGATGATTTACCTGGACATCCTCCAGAATGAGAAGTTGAGTTTTCTATTGATTTAATAACTGGATCAATGCATATATCGAAGACCCGTTATAGAATGGCCACTGTGGAATTAGTTGAACTAAAGAAACAACTAGAGAAATTGAGTAATAAAGGATTTATTCACCCTAGTGTTCCTCCATGGGGATCCCCGCTTCTTTTTGTTAAAAAGAATGATGGATCTATGAGGTTATGTATCGACTACATGGAGATCAATGCTATAACAATAAAGAACAAGTATCCCCTACCTCGCATTGATAATTTATTTGACCAAATGCCTGGAGCTCTATACTTTTAAAAGATTGACCTTCGATCTAGATATCATCAGTTGTGTGTGAAGAAGGAAGACATTCAGAAGACAGCATTTCAATCCAGGTACGAGCATTACGAGTTTACAGTAATGCCTTTTGGGAAGACTAATGCACCCTCTATTTTCAGGGATCTAATGAACAGAGTTTTCAAGGAATATCTCAATGATTTTGTAGTGGTATTTATTGATGATATCTTGGTATACTCCAACAGCTACGATGATCTTGAAAACCACCTACACTTTTTTTTGAAGACTCTAAGAAGTCATGAATTATATGGGATGTTTAGAAATTGTGAATTCTGGATTCAAGAGATTTCTTTTCTTGGCCATATAGTCTCTAAGGATGGAATATCTATTGATCTTGCTAAGACAAGAGCAATCCATGAATGTCCAGCACCAACGAGTATAACCGAGGTACATAGTTTTATTGGTTTAGTAGGTTATTAATGACATTTCATCCAGAATTTTTCCCGATTGGCTAACTCATTAACAAAGATCACACGTAATGGGGTTAAATTTGTTTGGACAAAAGAGTGTGAAGAATGTTTTGAAGAACTGAATAGAATATTAGTCAATGATTCTATATTGACACTGACATCGGGGAATGATGGGTTCGTTATTTATAGTGATGCCTCAATGAAAGGACTTGGTTGTGTCCTTATGCAGATTTATAGAGTTATTTCCTATGCATCACGTCAGTTATAAATTCATGAGCAAAACAATACTACACATGATTATGAGTTAGCTGCTATAATATTTGCATTGATGATATGGAAAAATTATCTATATGGTGAAAAATGTGAGATATATACCGATCACAAGTGTTTGAAGTATATTTTCTCACATAAAGAACTCAACATTAGGCAAATGAGAAGGCTTGAACTACTCAAGGATTATGATTTCACGATACACTACCACCCGGGGAAGGCAAATAAGGTGGCAGATGCTTTGAGCAGAAAGGATCATGGAGTTTTGAACGTGATGATAATGGAAAGGGGTCCTATTTTCATGGATATAGTGAGGATGGTTATGGGAATTACCATGGAAGGTGAAACATCGATACTTTTTCAAATGATTGCCAAACCATCTTTACTAGAAAGGATAAAGAGTTCTCAAACTGATGATGAAGAATTTCAAAAGAAGATTAAAGCTTTGAATGATGGGAGATTGAGTGACTTTGTGTATGAAGATGGAATTTTGAAATTTGGGAAGAGACTTTGTTTTCCCGATATAATTGATCTAAAAAGGGTATTATTGTATGATGCTCATAGTTCCAATTTCTCTGTACATCTTGGAATCAGAAAAATTTATAGAGATTTGAAGGAACATTTTTTGTGGGACAACATGAAGAGGGAGATTGTTGATTTAGTGTCAAGATGTATGGTTTTTCAACAAGAGAAAGCTGGAAGGCAACAACCTGGAGGATTCATGGAACCTCATCCCATGCCGGAGTTGAAATGGGACAATATCATGATGGAATTTTTATGGGGCTACCAATGACTCCTAGAAGGAATTATGGAATAAGGGTTATTGTTGATCATCATACCAAGTCAGAACATTTTCTTTCTATAAGATAATATCTACAGCTGGAACGTCTAGAAAGACTACATATTAATGATGTCGTGAGACTTCATGGAGTACCCCTATCAATTTTTTATTATCGTGATCCCTGTTTTACTTCATGATTTTGGAAAAGACTTCCGAAAGCCCTGCATACTGAACTTAGTTTGAGCACTTCCATACACACTCAAACATATGGACAATCAGAACAGACAATTAAAACCTTAGAAGACATGTTGATATCATGATCACATGACTTTCAGGGTATGTGGGATCAATATTTACCTCTGGTGGAATTTTCCTATAACAATATCTTCCATTCAAGTATTCGGATGGCACCATGTGAAGCGTTATATGGAAAGAGATGTCACACACAGAGCTGTTGGGATGATGTTGGTGAAAGAAAACTCATAGGCCCAGAATTGGTGGAGGAAACTATGGAAAAGGTAAAGGTAATCCAAAACCACTTTAATGAAGCTCAAAGTAGGCAGAAGAGTTATGCCGATAATTAAAGAAGGGATTTGTAATTTCATGTAATAGATCATATTTTCTTGAATGTATCACCATGGAAGGGAGTTATACATTTCGGTAAGAAAGGTAAATTGAGTCCCAGGTATATCAGACATTTCAAAATTCTAGAACGAATTAGGGATGTAGCATACCGTCTGGCAATGCCTCCAAATCTCTCTAAAGTTCATGAAGTGTTCCACGTATCATTGTTGAGAAAATAAATGCCTGACCCAACGCATGTACTCACCTATGAGTAATTAGAACCGGAACCAGATCTGTCTTATTGCGAAGAGCCCATCAGGATTCTTGATACCAGAGAACAAGTGCTGAAAAACCGGGCGACTCATCTGGTAAAATTTTTGTAGAGAAACCATAAGATGGAAGATGCAACATGGGAACCCAAGGAACTTATGATGAATAACCAACCGAGTCTTTTTAAGCAATAATATTCTTGAAATTTCGAGGAGGGAATTATTTTATTGAGGGGAGACTGTAACACCCCAAGATTCCATGGTACATTTCCCTTTGAATAATGCAATAGCTTGCATTGTACACAATTTCAAGATTCTAACACACCGTGACCAATCAAACTAGCCGTTATGAAGAGTAATACCAACTTTTTGAAATTTTGAAAAATTTCATCTTTCAAAATGGACTTTATTTTGGGATTTGGAATATCAAAATTAGCCTAAGGTGATTTTTTGGTATTTTTCAGAAAACATTCAGTTTTTGATGAATAGTGAAAAACACTGAGTTATTGGTTAAAACTGACATTTAATTTAAATAATTATTTATTTTATTTAAATTTATTTTAGGTAAAAATAGATACATAATGCCTATACACGTTCAATTTAATTCATTGGAGCCAGTTTATAATAATTTTAGACATATAAAAATTTTATTGAACTTTTCACCGTCTTTTACCCATCTCCTAGAAGAAATAGAAAATTCACATAAAACATAATTTTACCACTTTTGTGAGTGGAATTTTAAAAATCCGAGATACATAGTTAATATCAAGGGGTAAAATGTGGTTCAGTAAGATAAAAATAATTTTTGGTGAATAGTAACTTTTTTACTTTTATTTACCATGGTGAAAATTAAATAGGGTAATTAAGGGTAAAAATGAAATTATTATTACCCTAAAACGTGTCCTAATTCTATTTTCTATGTTTAATTTGACCATAAACATCCTTATGAATAAAATATGAACCTATTTGGTCCACTTGGATTAGATTGGGACATTTATTATTATTTAATTCAAAGAAGAGTTATAAGAGTTAAAATCAAAGTTTAATAACTAAAACATTTTTAATATAGAGTTAAACAAAAGATAAATTAGATTATAAATATTCATTAGAAATATAAAAATATTTCCTACATAATGGTATTTTATTTGTAATTTTTAGACATTAAATAATTTAATTTATATATGACACAATGGTGATGCATGAATTACCTAATTAATGAAATATTAAAATAATTGATATTATAAATAACCAAATTAATGTAATTTGAGACTTTTTATGAATTACAATAATATTATAGGTTAATATGACATATTAGTATTGGTTATATCAATTTTATTTGAAGTAATAATGCTGTTATGAATTTATCAAAAACAAAATACCCAATAGTGTCAAAATTGACATAAAAGAGTTTTTAAAACAAATATTATATTATTAATTGATATTATATTCCTAAAAATATAATGTTCAGAAAAAGGACTTATATAATGAAATTTTTATCATTAATTTACCACATGGTGGTCTCTTGGAAGTATATATTATGGTTATTAACTATATAATATTAAAATACAAAGAGACATGGTAAATGTCAAACTATTTAACTAAGAGTAAAATCTAAAAGATAAGGTTACTATAGTGACCCAAACCTGTCTAAAATCTATTAGATGAGTGGGTTTCTACCCCTACCCACCTTATATTTTGAATAATACACATTGGAGCCATTAGAAAATGAATATTAATTTATTATAAATTAACACTTTAATTTTTTCCTAAAGAGACCCTCCCCTCCCTTATAAAAGGACACCACTTCTAAAAAATTACTCACACCTCTAAATCCATTTTTCTCTTCCAAAATCTTCCTAATTAAGCTACCAACATCCCTATCCTTCTCATAGAAGCCTTACCATAGGAATAAGGCACTTCAAGATTCCTTTTTGGTTCAAACCAAAGATATTTACCCAAATTAAAGGTAACGATTTCTCTTAGCTTCTTTTATATTATTTTAGTTCTCCAACCCCTAAAATCTTATTATTATTTTCTTTTGAAACAAAACCAGTATCCTAAATATACTAGGATATTTTTATGTGAATTATTCTAACTACACTTACACACACCTCTATCTAATGGGTGGAGAACATAATGTTTCTGTGGATGGTAACCAAACGCCTCATGAAATGATGATTGTTCAATTATCTTATACCACCTCTCATGGTGGCCATTATGATGGAAATATAATTAAATATGAAATTAATGATATTAATTTTTTATATAATCTTCTTTAATTCCATTTCATAGCATACAATTAATGGTTTCATGTTGTATATATATACGATAATGTAATCGGAGGAAGTGCTGACTACATCCCCCTCAAAGTGATATGACTCATTCATATCATAAATGGAACATATAAAGGATGGTGTTAATGATATTAAGTAACAAATACAAGATATTATATTATACTGGAATAATAATATACCTATGTGTCATTTTTTTTGATTCATTTTAAAATTAAAAATGAAATGGAAGTAGCGTTCGTGCGTACGTACAGATTACCGTCTCAACGAACGCGATGAGACTCATTTCCCCATCATATCCATTCAAGACTAACTTTCGTTTTATGATTAAAAATAATATTTAAGGACTTTATATCATTATGGATATGAATAAACTATAGTCTATCCATAACAAACACGACTTATGTAACAAATCATATAAAGGAATACAAATCAGTTAACACCTGAAACGACGATAATACTAAAATATTATTTACAATGAAATATTAAAAGATCATATATGATATCATATTTATGGATATGATTCTTGTATAATTTAATAACAATGATTTAACTTTTATACAGGAGGTGAACCTACACTATATCAAGGTTAAGTACAAGGTAAGGGTTTATTTGACAATTTTTCATTATCCGAGGTTGTTTATACGTAATTATCTACTGGGACCTATTTATCATACACATCCATGTTTCTTAAAAATGTATTTAAAAACATTCCTACTATTTTATATAATATGGATTAAAGTAATTTATACCCTTTTTTGACTATTTATAAGATGTTTATAAAGGAATATTTTCATCATTTTCGAAACAAGGTCCTTTTTAACCTTTTCGACAAAATTAAGGTAAGAATGTATTTTTTAACTTATACGGTGGGTATGGCTATTTTACACCATTGAAAAATATTATAAGATTACCTTAAAAGCTTATAAGAATGTTTTCAATGTAAATGTTTTATTTTATAATTATGTGACAATTAAATGATTAAAAAAAGAGATATATATGTCAAATAGTTTTGATTTCATCTATGTCAACATACTTTGAAGGATTTTAAGATTATTTGATGTTGATTTATTATGATACAAAACATCCATAGTTTATTTAAGGTTTTGTGATATGTTTGATTGTTGATGTGTTATTTTTATACCATTCATGGTTCATGGAGAAAGTATTTACATTTTGTATGCTAGTTTTAATACGAATGTTTATGTTATGTTTAAACCTATTTACATGAGGAATGCATTGGACTTAGTAGGTGACGGGTGGAGTCCGCTATATATCCCCGATGCATAGGTAGGTCTCATGAGACAAACTAGTATCTTGGCATGGGGCCTTGAAAAAATTGTATTTGTAGTCTTGGTATGAGGCCTTGGCTAAGTGGTTATGATAGTCTGGCATTATGCATTCCATCATTATGAAAGTGGTTATTGATATTTCATGTGATTATTCGAATAATATAATATCCATGTGAATAGGTAAATGGAATTATTTCATTTTATTTCTACCTTATTATGCTGAAGTTAATGTTTAAAAGGATTTTTTTTTAGTTATACACTGCCTTAAATGTTTACGCTTATTTATGAATGTTTCCGCTATATTGTTATCCTTACTGGGCATTTGAGTTCGCCCATTTCTATGTTTTAATTTTCCCAAGATGTGAAGAAGTATTTTATGAATGGCCTTCAGGGATTTTATAATGGGATATGATTGTGGAGAAAAAATGTTGATGTAGTTTTCACTTTATGATGTAATGTAAAATTTATGAATGTATCTCTATTGAAGAGATTCATGGGATTTGGGAAAAATTGAAATCAATGTCTTATGTACATATACCCCTTAAAGATTCCTGATCATGATTGAGCGGTGGCCTATCGATTAGTAAATCCTCCATCCATGTCTCAACTTCATGATGAATTCACATATCCCTCTTAAGGAAGTACATACCAGACCCTTCACATGTAATTAATTCAAATGTGCTATAGTTGGAGAATGAAATCTCTTACAAGGATCATCCAGTGTAGATCTAGGATTATAGAGAGAAAAATTTATACATAACAAGATACTCACCTTGTCAACATACTATTGCAGAACCATGATTATGAAGATGCAACATCAGAAATAGATGACGGAGTAGAGGATAAGTACCCTAAAATGTTTTACGCTCAGTATTTAAATATGAAAATTTTGAGGAAAAAATTATATAATGGAATGTCACAGCCCAAAATTTATCAATGTAAATTCCCTTCATATAAATATGTAATATACTATAATAAAATAAAATCATATTAAGAACACAATACAAAAATTATAAATTACGAATGAATGAAATACGATGTATTTCTAGAGTTTAATGAAACTATACCAATGTAATTGTAACTTGACCTTTGGAATAGTAATGTGACCATCATTAATAGTAAAACAGCCAATAAAATAGTAACATAACCTATGAAATTTTAAATAATTTTTGGGTATCTTATATATAAAAATATGATATTTCAATATCATTGAATATGTAAATAAATGTTTTAGAAATGGAAAATTTTGCGTTAGTATTTTTGAATTTTATAAAAATTTAACTATAATCTTATAATTAATATAATGACATAAAAGGAAAACTATTATCATAAAATATATTCATAAATTAATATTTTATTTTCTTAAGATTATATAATAACTTTATGAGACATTATTTTATTTTTAAAAATGTTATGAAATAATTTATAATTTTAAAATTAGTATTTTTCATATAAAAGATGATTATAATTAAATATTAAAAATATAATATTTAGAAAATTATTTTCATAAAATTGAGTCCATTTTTTATTTCTACTTTTTGAAAAATGGTTATGGTGAATTTTGGAGATTTTTCTAAAATAGTTATTTTTTTGGTGAGTAGTAAAATATGGAAATTTATGGTATATATACATTATAAGTTAAATACAATATTTATTAAGTCATTTCTGATGTAAGAACCATAATCTAGAAATATCCTTATATAATTTAAATATTTATTCATTTAATCATAATTATTTATTTTCTTGAGAAAAATAACTAACTAATGAATAAAAAAATAAAAAAACACCCCTCTTCTCCACTATAAATACCACCCCGTCACTACCTCTTCCCCTCACACATTTCAAGCATTGATCCTTGAAAAATTTCTACCCAATACCCCTATCGAGACTCTACATCACATATTAGAGTCTTTGGTATTTTCAAATGAAAAATGAACAATCCCCATAAGGAGGTTCTCAGGAAGAAGGATCCAAGAGGTAAAATCCCCTTTCTTTTCTTTTAATTTATTTCCATGTTCTTTTATTTTCTTATTATATTCTCTCCTCCCTCATAAAAATGATATGATAATTATATTATCAAACATATATTATAATTTTATTATGTCAATGGAGTAATTCATTATCATTTCTCTTCCCACTCCTTTTATACTAATAAATGAAAACATCATCTGTGATGTGTTAATTTATCACATTCAAGGACGATGAATTTTTCGATTTCCATTAACTCTTAAAATACTTCTAATAAAACCCTTTTTAAGATTTAAACAGATTAGAGTATATTTATTAAAACATATTTAATGAGATATAATTATTATATAAATATGATATTAAAAAATAAAACAAAAATTATTGGTGATAATTGGAAAACTGCCAAAATAATCTAAACGATTATCACTAATGTCTTATATACTAATTAATCATCACCTCAAATAACCAAATGGATTTTATAACAATTTAATATTATTTAGGTTCATTATTAATATAAAAAATCAATTTTGTACTACCATTCTCATTTTGAATTATTTTTCTTACATGTATATAAGTAAATCGATCATGAAATCCAAGGAAAACTATGATCCCAAATGATGAAATTGCATATCATAACCCATAATAAAGGGAAATAAAGTAAATTAATAAAATTATAATAAATAAAATAATCATATAAAAGGTTATGAATTAAATAATTAATGTATTTAATAAGATTATTTAGGATATTAATATCAAGTACATAATTGTTTCGGACAAATGGTAAGAGATTCCTTTCAAACCTCTATTTTCCTTCAGGTTACTTTTTCTCTCTATTTACCCCAATGTAATTATTATTTATTTTTATGTAACAATTATAAAAACTGTCTATGTGTTCAAAAATCATGTATGTAGATCATATCATCATTATTTGATGATTAAGTACGTGTTTAATAAAAATATCTCTTCTCAATTTTTTCTGATAAACAAGCCCTATTCAAGTGAACAATATGATTTTTTACAATTTTAAAGTACACCCCATAATATATTTTAAGCAAATATTATTTTTTTAAAATAAATCATTTTATCATAAAAAAATAACATGGTTAATTTATAGTTTTATGAAAAACATATTACTTTTTTTATTTAAATGCACATTAGTATTTTCCTTAAACTGCACTGAAATGTTTCATCTCTAATGTCTCTTAAACACTATTTTTAGTGTTTTCAACTCAATTTGACATCAGTTATCATGATATATTTCTAATTTACCTTATTAATGTCCAATTATGATTTATATCCTTTCTTTCATAGTCACCATTATGACATTCTCTTATGTTATTCCATTTAACGTGATTATGATACCCAACTCCATCCATGGGTAACCCTTGTGTTTATGTTTGATTCCTTATATTTGATTCATCTTGTGGAACAAAAATACAATAAAATGTTATCATGGGTGCTCATAGATAAAACATAAATTCATTGGGTGATGTTTAGTTTAAGGAGATGTTATGTTGGTATAGCAAGTGAACCTGATTCCTTTATGGGACTATTCCTTCCATGTGATATAGTCCTAGTAGTTATCCATGACTCATGTTTATGACTTTTTATATGTAATTTCCACATTCCAATGATTTCTTGGTAATATGTTCCCATGTTATACATGTTATTATTCATTATTTTTATTCATGTTACATGCCTTTTATTTCATCATGTTATGTCTTCTAACCAATGTACTATGTTTATTCCTATACTTATTCCCTTACTAGGATTTTTAGCTCATCCCTTTCATTCATGTGTTCCCCATGATATCTTATGTAGATTTAAGATCACAATGAATTTTAGGAGCTCATTATGTAGATTGAAAAAGATAATTTGTTATTTTCGTTTCATGTGTTCAAATTATGCAACTAATCTTCCAAGGACACCAGACTTTATAATCCTTGGTTATATTTGATGGTTTATTTTTCTCAAAATTATGTAATGATATGTGTAAAAACATAGGGTCTCTATACATACACATACACATACACAAACATACATACACAACATGCACAACATACACACATACATATACATACACATATATACACATACATACATACATATATAAATATATGCAAATGCACGTACATACATTCACATCATACACATATGCATACACATGCACACATGTACATATATACACATACATACACATATATACACAGACATTTATATACACATACATGAATATATAAATATATATGTTTGTATGTGTATATACACATATGCATGAACACACACACACACACCGACCCCCATTATTTCACAACTTTGTTTTCTTTTGGTGTATTGTGACTTTCAAGCCATATCAAACCCATGTTAACAATTATATTAATATATAGATTTAATTTTTTTAAATATATATATATATACTTAAATATATATATTTTTATTTATAAATTTATATTATTAT
The DNA here is from genome assembly GCA_963277665.1 of Viscum album. Classification (NCBI taxonomy): domain Eukaryota; kingdom Viridiplantae; phylum Streptophyta; class Magnoliopsida; order Santalales; family Viscaceae; genus Viscum; species Viscum album. The sequence goes on along the minus strand of OY728159.1, from coordinate 590,950,655 downwards.
TAATACAAATTTAAATATATTATATTAATATTTAGATTTTTAATTCATTTGTTATATTATAAAATATTTGTATTGATTAATATAATAATTTTTTGTTATATAAATTATAAAAATGAAATTAATGAAAATGTTTTATTTAATATTAATTATATTTTTAAATAATAATTTTATATATCAATATATATCAATATATTTATATACTTATATATATAAATTATAATATATAATCATATATATAAATTTATGTAAACATACATGCAAAATTATAATTTTAAATGATTAGTGTAAAAACATATGAATATAATAAATTATATAATATGAATATAAATATACAAATCTATATATGAACCTTATTTAATGAATTTATATATTTATTTACATAGTATATATCATTATATTTTATAATGTAAATACTCATAACATGTCATGATGTGGGCTACTCATTTAGGCCTTCAAATTGTCTCATTCAGTGGCCTTTGTTCCACATCCAACTAGACCTTCAGGCCATCAAGATCCTAGGCCTTCAGGTCATAAATATATAATAAATTAGGTTGTTTTATTTTTTTTTCATTCATTATGGGGATGGATGAGGCCTGGTCCCCTATAATGCCTATGGGTGTCTGTGTTGTTTGATGTTTTTAATCCACTTTACCTAATATAATTATATATATAATAATATGTATGTGTAAAAGAATAAAAAAATAATAGTAGATTTAAAATATATAAAAATTTATATATATAAATATATATATTTTTTATAAAAATCAAAATAAGAATATATAAATATGAATATAAAAATATATATTCAAGATAGACTTTATATATATGTATATTATAAACACAAACATGTATAATTATAAATATATATATATATATATATTATAAATTATATAATATGAAAATAAATATATAAATTTAAATATGATATATATTTTAAGTATATATATATATTTATACAGTTCACATTATTATATTTTATAATATATATATATATATTTGATTATACTTAAGTACATAATTATAAATAAGTATAAATTAATATATATATATATATATATAATTTATATAAATATATATATTTGTTATATAAATCAAATTTAAAATCATAAAAATATGTAAATATAAATTAAATTATTCATGGTGGCCTTTATCAGTGAAAAAAAAACTAATAAAAGGAATCCTTTATTAGTGAGAAATAAAGCACTAATAAAGGGAAACCATTATGAGTGCTTAAAAAGCACCGATGAAGGGTACCTTTTTATCAATGCTAATAAAGGATAACTTTATCAGTAATTTTAGTTAGGGATGATAAATTAATAACATTTAATAATGTTTTTATAGGTGATAAAGGATATCATAGAATATAAGTGAATCTATTATAGTGAGTGCAATCATGTAGTGTCAGTTTATGCTCATTCATTGATATATACTCTTCATATGTAGAATCTATCAGAACTACCTCTATAACATTTTGTGTGATAGGTGGTGGATTCAAAGTCCCCTCTCCTCCACCCTGTCTTACTTGGATGGAAGATGATTGGCGACCTTAAGTATTTCCCATGTGGGTAAAAGAATGATGTTTGAAAAAAAAATTCTCTAACACGGTAAGAAGATAGTTATTGTTCCCTGGACATTTAAACATCAAAGAAAAATGGAGAATCACATACATTTTAGTCCCCATATATCACCATAATGAAACCAAATAAAGAAATGGAATAAATAGTAGTGTTATTTCCCTAGAACAAGACAACAGTGTACTTTTGATTACTCATATATTTGTGGTTTTGAGAATTAATTTTTTCCTTATCACATCATGATCATTATTCTGTGCGACGTTGAATTTGATAATTTCCATTGGGTACTTATCACACTAATAATTCATATTAGTTCCCCACTATGATGAGATACATGAAGTGAAACAATAATATTATTGAATGTATTTTATATGATCAAATATTTATTTTGGTACATCTCTATTTTAGTTTTTTATTAATATCATTAGACTGATTGTTTGGGTTTGAACTTTTGTAGTCAAAAATTATCCCACATAGTTTTTTTGGGAGAAAATAAGAAATTTAAAACCTTGAATATGTGTACCTTAAAGGAAGGGTTTTCTTCTTCTTCACCTCTGTGTTCTTACATTTTACTATGTTTGGTTAAAGGATGAATGGATTCAAGGCGTTTTTGGGGGCTTAACATGTATTTTGGAAAGCTCAATTCTCAAACTAGGGGTTTTTATATTCTAGGTCATATGAACATGCTGTAATGGAATGAGATATTCTATATCTTAATTATCTATGCTATAGTTCATTTTGGGCTTGAGGCTACACCATAGGGGATGGATGTAGTTTCGTGATGATGCGTGGTTGCACCGCGGCCATCACCATGGATGGTTAATTAGAGGAGGTAGAAACATGGTAGAATAGACCACATTATAAGGACTTCTTTTCATCAGTTATAGATTATGGCTATATTTTTCAAGAATTATGGCCTTCAATAGCCCATTTCTTCTTCAATTTAAGGAATTTTTATCAATGATTTATGAGGGTAATTCCAAGTGGATGGGACCATCATGAATCCTTACAAATAGTGTATCTCATATCCCCATTCAATATCATACTAGAACTTCCAAAGGCAATAATTGTTGTCATCTTTCCCCTATACCATAGTGCTTGTATTTTTTCTATAGTGGTGTGCACCCCTAGCCTAGTCCACACCATATCCATAATCCCTATACTATGAAGAAATATCCCTACGATAAGGTGAGTCTTCCCAACATCATGGTGGCTCAATCTATCGCCTTGTTATACATCGTAGTACCACTTTCCTACATCATGGTGGTTTCTTCCAATTCTCCTCCATGCTGAAGCCTCCTTCTCCATACTTTGGAGTCTACCAATTGTCCAAAATCACTCCTCCAACTTGACCCACTTTTGGGTAGGGTGGTCTAAAACATATCCATAATTTTCTATCTAATTTTCATAGTATGTGAAACATTTTTGACCATGGAGGAACACCGTCCATGCTACCAAAGTAATTAAATTATCCTCTCTCTGATTATTTACACACATATAGGACTCCCATTGGATCATGTTGGGTCCTTTGGTGTTGAGATCAAGTCAGGAAGCCACTCAATAGGTGCATGAGAGTTTGACCTTTCTTGATACTTGGTTATATTAAATATTACACCCTGTGATGTTTTGGAATTGCTTGGTTCTCAAATTAATTTTATGAATTATTATAACTTGTGAAATTGTTTTCATTTTTTGATATACGAGATCATGTAAAGTAATAATTTTTTATTTGGAATGTTAACAACCTTAGGGTCTTAAATAAAAAATTAAATGACATTTTATTATGATGATAATTAGGATCCCAAACATATTACGTGTATATGAATAGATAATTTTTAATTTAATGAATCAAATATAATGTTTTATTATATAATATTTTATTCTATAATAAATATAGGACTTGGACCAGTTATGTTATAATTATTATATGGCTTGGCCCTGTTATGATATACTGCATATAGGGCTTGGCCTGGTTACAATATAATGCATATATGGTTTGGATTGATTATGTTGTAATGTTCACAAGTCTTAGCCCGAATATGCTGTAATGCTTATAGGGAACTTCCAAGGTCTCTTATCATGATTAATGGGCTATACAATATGAGGGTTAGGTGATGGTTGGAATGGTTCCACAACATGCTTAGAGATATCCATCATGGTGCCAATGTGGGTTGGAGATGACCTTGGGTGTCCCCCTAAAGCATAATGGACAATGGATTTATTTCATGTTCCTTATTAATTGATTAAATTAACCCTATTTTTACTCCTTATTTCATGCACTATATATTTCAAAATGGATTTGTTTAGAGGTTTTGGATTCGACATATTGATTTATACTTACAATATGGATGGGACACTACTTAGTACACAGATAGATTTCATGGATATAGGTTTGGACAGAGTAAAGAGACCATATTATTGCCTGTTTCATTCTTGATGTGTTAAAGCATGGAGACAGAACCAAATTGGGGTTTGTGACAAAAATCTTAGATACATTTATTTGAGTTTACTTTGTCTTCTATTTTTTTGACTTTTTGTATGCCATTTAGTTACATTAAATCCTATCATTACATGATTTTATTATTATTTAGTTGTTGATATTTTTCTTTGTTATACTATGGAAGATTTTTTTTAGTATATTCTTTCTTCTATTTTCACTACTATGTTGTTATTTTCCATTATAATTTTAAGTCATTTATAGTGGGTTTAGTCTCCCCACTATATTCTTTATACCCTCTCATCTAGTAGGTATCCTCTGGCATATGTGGAGGCATGGATGAGGTCACATGGCCCAATCAGATCAGTTACATGACGGATAACAAGGCTGGGGTTGATAAAAGGTGGTATTAGAGCCTTCATGTTTCTTTTATGATTCCTAACTATTTTGGAAAAGAAGAAATGAGACTAGAATATGTCGGGACTTCGAAATGAGCTTGTGAATGGGTGTATCTAAACCATGTAGAGGGGAAAATACAAGTTCCCAGGGATGAGATTGTTGTTTATGTTGTTCTCCTATTATAGTTTTGATGTTATTTTACCAGGGTTTATTTACTTGTTTTATGATATTATGGTTGTTGAGATTTTCTTCATGGGCTGTAATGGAATGATATGAGTACAAAATCATCATGATAAGAACATGGGAATATATTTTGACATGCACTGTTTTAGATAGGGACATATTTACCACATGCGACATATTTTCCCGGAAAACAATGAAATGAAATCCCTTGTTATATTTGATAAATTAATTGATAGAAAATTGTTATACTATTATAATTAAATTATTAAACCAAATGTAGAGTAACATTGAGTCAACAATATTTTTATTATTTTCACCTATTATGTTCATAATTTTTGTGTTCTAATGTTATAAGTAGTGAGTTAGTTATTATAGAGAAAATTTTGACAGGTCTTCTTCGAGTTGAGAGTTATGAGAGTGGCAATAAACAGAATATTAACACAACTGGGCAATTTTTTTTAATGATTAATAGAATCTAATATAATATTAGTTTCATGAAAAAAAATTTAGGGTCATGTGCTCCATGGAGAAAGTGACTATTTAAACAGCAGCTGTGATGTTTAAGCTGATGAGCGAGATCCAACTATAACATCTTCCCACAATTTCTAGCTAGGGATTCACATTGACAGTTTAGTTATGGATTCAGTTATAATTGATAATATTTAATCACCTCAATAAAACCTATAATAGGAGGGTTAAGGTTAATGATTATATTATTGGAGTATTATCCAAGAATTAATGGTACATCCTAGAGCATGCTGGAAAGAAAGAGAAGTTATGCTAGAATGATTTAGAGGTAAATTTTATGATCCACTTCTATCCAAATACATAAAGGGATGAAAAGGGTCTTGAGTTATTTCTCCTGACATGCGACGGAATGGCAATGATGAACTATGATAGACACTTCATAGACCTAAAATGATTTTCACCATCCTTGGTAGCTAATGAGTTTTCTAATGTGAGGCGTTTTGAATATAGACATTTCTATGTGATCAGGTCATAGGTGAATATCTTTTACCTGATTAGTTTATTGGACCCGATAGATCATACTCGAACATTGATGGTAACATAAAAGAGGCCTCAAGTGGTGGTTAGGTATTTTTATCAGGGGAATCATGGATCTCGTCATTTGGAAGTAGGAATCATCATAGTGAATGTTTCTGTTAGGGTAGCAGTGGGAACAATATCCAGGATAGTGGATAATCATATCTGGACCATGGTCTGTTGTAGTTCTTTTAGTGTGTTTGGGCTTTCCAAAATCACCAAAAGTATCATTACAGAAATATGTTCTTTCTTTATTTCAGCATTTTTCTTTACCTTAAATGGTTTTATAGAACTAGAAAATTGCTAAATAGTGGTTGGATATCATGGGATGCACATCATTTAGATAGGGACTCAAATACCCCTCAGCAGATAGCTATTTTGAGTTACACAAGAAACACTACTGTGAAAATACTATGACTCAATATGATAAAGATTTCCAGATGAAGAAAAGAAATATGAAAATAAATAATAACAATAAGAAGAAGAAGAACACATGAATAAGGATTTATGTGGTTTGGAAAAAATTTCTATGTCCATCGATATGAATAATCAGTTTTATAATATATGAGAACAATTATAGGATTATATCTTAGTTTTAAAGACATAAAATCCCTATATTGAATAATATAATAAATAAGATGATACACTGTTGCACCAACCACGTAGTAAGTCCACTATGATAGAGTGTCTCAACCACCCAATGTCTATGATTATATTGTCTTAGTGGAATGATGTCGTAAGATGTATAATAACACTCTCACTAAAGTTCAATATACTATAGTTCCCTATTAAGGTCATCAGTCATCTAGGCTATAGTGCCATGTTGATGTTGACAATACTATAGTGCCCTGTTGGTATCACTGGTTAATACTAAAATAGTGAGTCAATATTTCTATAGTTAAAAATATTTTGGTAGGGACGTTGGCCCCCGGAATATGGGCGTGTTTCCCCATACAACACTTAACAAGCTCCCAATAGAGCTCAAACTATGAGAGTTATAGTCTAGAGTAAACTATGGGTAGCAAGAATTCAAACCAATATCATCCAAATGGATTGGGATACACCAATCCAACATTAGTAAGATGAGGTAGAGGACATGGAACCACTACATAAGATCAATAGTACCATTTAATGGAAATTACTCAAGAAAGTAAGACTAGAGCCTTGGGAAGATGGGTGATTCAGCTAAATATTTTGTGGTTTTATCTAGATGATTTGGATACATGAACTTATACTATCATAGGTACAATTATTGAATCATATACCCTTTCTTACATTTTTGTGATACTATAGAATTACACTTCTTTATTGTCTTCTAAATTATAAAAAACTATGGGTCTAGTTTTGGAGTGTTCAGATGGTGTTATGACCATTGAAATGCCACTGGGAGTGCGGTCATATGATATCAAATGTTACAAGGCGTGTTCTTTAAAAATTGGTGGCTATCATTTTCTCTAGATTCTATTTTTGTTGAAAATGTCAGGCATCAATTTGATTCATGGTATATACTAGATAGTTATGAAATATTATCATATCAAATGTTATAGAAGGAGAGTTTTCTTTCTATTTCTATAATGGGAGAGTGACAACCATCAGGAAGAGTAGGATCTTTTGGAAGGATGTACAAGGAAAATTCAATGTAGATGGGATTTTACCATTGTACATTTGGGAAGCCTTGTATTGGATAATGGTGTAATGTAGCATGATAATTTATTTCGGGTGGTAAACATTTTTTAGAAAATATTTCCTAAAAAGTTATACAGTTCACCACCTAGGTGGGAGAAGGAGTTCATTATTAGGATGGTGTTGAGAGGTGATCCAATTTATATCCTTCCATACAAAATTACACTAGTGGATCTTCTTATGTGAATGATTAATTGGAATATTTGGAATAACAGGGCTTCATAAGTCCCAGTAAATAACTTTGGGGTTATTTTGTTCATTTTGATAAGAATAAAAATGGTACTTTGAGCTTATGTGTTTATTATCATATATTTAACCATATCAAGGTCAGGAACTAGTTACCCCATATACGCATTAATGATCTTTGAGATTAGTTGAGAGGCTTCAGGATCTTATCCAAGATTAAATTGAGGACAAAGAACCATTATTTAAGGGTGATTAAATCATAAATACCCTAGAATAATTTTAAGAGTAGTTATTATTTATATGATTTCATGATGATATAGTTCGATATAATGAACTTACATGTGATATTAACGGGTTTCATAAACAAGATATTTCATTCTAACAAGGATTAATTTGTGTTTTTTTAATGAAATATTTGTGTACTTCCTCTCAAAAAAATAATTACTAACACCTTGACATTATCCTATATAAATTTTGAGAGAATTAACTCTATACAAAACTATATAAATATAGTTTTTGTATTGATAGTGTGATCTTATTAGGCCATTTAATGACATTGCCTCCTGCATAGGGTCCCCTATTAAAATTGATCACAGGACTTTGAATGGTGAGCTTGGCCTATATGCTAGAATAATGGTGGAAGTTAATCTGGCCACTGAACCTCCACTTTGTATTGGTTTTAATGCTCCTGACCATAAAACTGAACTTAGAATATAATATGAAAAGAAACCACCCTTTTGTGAGGTATTCAAACTAGTTGGACATAACCTCTCAAATTGTAGAGTGGTTAGAAAACAAATGGAACCCCCAATCTCTAATGACTGGAAGGTTGTCAATTATGGTAAAATAGGGCAATCCAACTTGGATAAACCTGATCTACCCAAAAAGACACAAAATACTTGGATCAAAAAATCCTATGTTCCTGCATCTCTAGAGGGTAAAACTTGGGGGGAACTAGTTGATGAAGAAAAGCCTTTACAAAAACCTGAAATCATTGACACTAGAAAAAGTATTTTAGTTGCAGAAGGTATAGATAATCATGCCTCTACCTCTGGTACAGCTAACCTACAGGTTTCTAATGATTTAGAGTGTCCTTCTTTGGTTCCTTTGGAGCTGAAAGACCTCGCTGCTGCTGACATGGTTCCACATGATGTCATGGAAATAGCACCAAAAGAAGGTCTCTCTCTTGACCCTTGTCTGCCTGTTTTGATTAATAATGCTGTGACTCTTGTTAGTGCTGCTGAGAATGGTGCTCACAACACTGCACACACTGAAGTCCAGCCGTTTGCAAGTGCCAGCAAAGGAGATTCCACTACTGTCATGGTCCACAAAAATTCTGCTATGACCCTTCCAACACCTGCTATTCTTCTTTCCAACACTGCTGAAATTATCCCTCCTATTTCGTCTGAAAATCCTGCAAATACTGCCCCCCTTAGCACTGTTTGCACCATAGACACTGCATCTTCAACCACTTCTCCTTCTACTCTCAATTTAATCCAGGAACAACACTCACCATGAACAGAGGACCTGGACAAGTCCCTGCCCTCAGTCCAACTGCCTGTTCTTATTTCTAAACAAGGCCATCCCCTGGACAGCTCTTCTCATGCTACTCCAGTTTCTGACCACAATTCCAAACAAAAACCTCATATCACACCTATGGTCACTCGTGCCCAAGGGAAGAAAGGTTCTGGAAAATCTAAAAAAAAGAAGGGTGCTAACCCAAAACATAAATAATGATGAATTTTCTCTTCTGGAATTGCCAAGGTTTGGCCAATAACGATACTTATACAACTCTTAAGAGATTTATATGCACTCATAAGACTCATCTCTTTGCTATCTCTGAACCTAAAGTCAACTATAAGACAAACTTCATGAGATTTGGTTCCCTTAATTATAGTTTTCTAAGCTCCTGTAAAAATACTTCTCAAACTGACTCTATGTGGTTTTTTTATCACAATTCTTTTCAAAATATCAACATTTTTAAAATCACTGACCAGCAACTCACATGCGATTTCTTATGGAATAGTCGTCATACCTATTGCACCATGGTTTATGCTAATAATAGGTATCAAGAAAGAAGAAATCTATGGCAGGACCTTCTTGATATGGCTCCCTCCATCCATGACCCTTGGGTTGTGATGGGAGATTTTAATGCCATTCTTAATTCGGGTGAGAAAATAGGTCCCTCTCACCTCTCTATATCCTCTAGGGAATTCAGATCTACTATCGAAGACTGTGACCTCATTGAAGTAAATCTTACTGGTGCCAAATATACTTGGTACAGAAAGCATTATAATAAAACGGTTGCTAGTAAGCTTGACAGGGCTTTTGTCAACATGAAGGCTCTTGATACTTGGGATTGCATCTCCAGTACTACTCTACCTCGTCTCAACTCTGACCATCACCCCATCCTCCTCAGTTTCAGTATGAATAGTCTCAAGCTTGCCCTTCCTTTTAAATTTAATAATTCTTGGTCTTCTACCCCCGACTGTGTCTCCTTTATTCATAACACATGGACCTCCATGAATTACCACAAGGATTCCTTTGCCTGTATGTACAAATTGAAAACCTTAAAGCAGGCCCTGAAAGGATGGTGTAAAACTGCTAGCTCTCAAATTGACCTTGATATTTCCTCTCTTGAAGAGGAGCTGCACCGGGTCCAAACCCAAAGTACCTCATCTGATTTTAATATGGACCCTCAATTAGAAGCTAATCTCTCTCTCAAACTAAATGATTTTCTTACCCTCAAAGAAAACATCTGCAAGAAAATGTTTAAGACTAAATGGCTCACTGATGGCGATCGCAATACTAAATTTTATAACTCCATTCAAAGAGTCAGAAAGGCTAACCGCCCTCTCTCTAAGCTTACTTATCAAGACTTGATCCTTGACTCTGAAGAGGCAATAGCGGATCATGTCATCTCGTACTTTCATAATATTTTTAATGGTACGAAGACTAGTGCTGATCTCAGATCTGGCATTATTCCTTCCTTGGTTAATGAAAGGGAAAATGAATCTCTCCTATGTACTCCTTTAGATCATGAAATTAAAAATACTGTCTTTGGTCTGAATCCAGACAGCGCGCCCGGACCGGATGGGTTCAATAATGGTTTCTTTCAAAAACACTGGGATATTATCCACAATGATGTTTGTAACACTGTTAGGAATTTCTTTATACATGGTTCGCTTCCTCATAGAATAAATGCCCAATTCCTAACTTTAATTCCCAAGGTTGAAAATGCCTCGGAGATCCATCAATTCAGACCAATTGCCCTGCTCAATACTCTCTATAAAATCATTACCAAAATAATTGCGAACAGACTTATGCCTATTTGCAACAAAATTGTCTCGTGGAATCAATTCGGTTTTATTAAGGGTAGGTCCGTCCAGGATTGTATTTGACTTTCCTCCGAATGTACTAATTGTCTTAACAAAAGTTCTAGAGGGGGATGTGTGGCCATAAAACTTGATATCAGGAAGGCTTTTGACACCATTGACTGGAACTTTATTTTCAATGTACTCTCGTCTTTTGGCTTTCATGATGCTTTCATCTTAAAGATTAAAACTTTATTTAACTCAGCTTTTATTTCTGTTCTGATCAATGGTTCCCCTAGAGGCTTCTTCAGATGTTCTAAGGGTTTCAGACAAGGTGACCCTCTCTCCGCTATCCTTTTTGTTATCGCTGAAGACTACTTAAGTAGACTCCTCATTCACCTGGTTGATCAAGGCAAGCTCGGACCTATTCAAGCTGCCAGGAATCTCAATACACCTACTCACCTTTTCTATGCTGATGATATTATCCTTTTTCTCAAAGGTGATCATAAAAATATACATGTTCTAAAACAAGCCCTTAATCATTATGAAGAGGTTTCTGGTCAAGAGATTTCCTGGGATAAATCTTATATTTTCTTTGGCAAAAGCTTCCCTGTTAGAAGAAAACCTAGCATCACTGTTTCTCTTGGTATCAAAGAGGGCCTCCTCCCTTTCAATTATTTAGGCGTCCCTCTATTTTGGGGTCTTCCTAAAGCCTGCTATTTCACCAACATTACTGATCAAATTATTAAACATCTCTCCAATTGGAAAGGGAAATTACTCTCCATGGCCGGCAGGATATGTCTGGTCAAATCAACCATTGTTTCCAAAATGGTCTACTCGCTCATGATCTACAATTGGCCTTCCGGCATTTTTAAAAAGATTAATACCTATATCAAAAATTTTATTTGGACAGGGAGCACTTTAGAAAGGATGCTTGTCACTATTCCTTGGAATTCTTGTTGTAAACCTCTTGATAAAGGCGGCATTGGTATAAAAAATTTAAAGCTTTTCAATAATGCTCCCCAATCCTGCCTTACTTGGCGCATCATTAATGGTTCCTCTAAAGCTTCGGAGTTCTTGAAGCATAGGTTTTTTCCTAAACTCGTAAAAGGGAATTTTTGTTACATCAACTCCTCGATCTGGCCCGCCATCAGAGACTCGTATCACTCTATCATGAAGAATTCTAGATGGATGGTCAGTGCAGACTCTTCTATTAATTTTTGGTGTGACAATTGGCGCGATAACCCCTTGATTTCCTTGCTTTCTATGAATACCTCTCCTGGAGATACTAGTCTTTCTATAAAGGAAGTCCTGCGATCCCATCGTCACACCCTCCCAGATAATATTGCTCAGATCATTGATAATCATCCTTTCTCCCCTGGCGGCGATTTTCTGGTGTGGGAACCTGCTCCAAATGGCATCCTCGATTCTAGAACCTTCTATAATCACTGCTTCTCTCGAGAGGATCCCAATTATCAATGGATGAGTTTTTTTAATAAGCCTTGGATAAAACCTTCTAGACTCACCCTCATTTGGCGTCTAGCTCACAATAGAATTCCCACTGATGCTAGTCTTCAAATCTTTAGCATTCAACTTTGCTCTAAATGTCGCATGTGTAATCAACATAGGGAGGATGCCAATCATCTCTTTTTGTCCTGTGCGACAGCCTCTGCTTTATGGAAATATGTTCTGGATCTCTTTAATTGCAGATGGCCAACTTTTGATTCTATTTGTATGTTTCTTAAATATTGCATCAGATATGATGCCTCTTTGCAGATAAAGAATATCTTCCTTGCAGCAGTAGCGGAGCTCCTGCATGTGATCTGGTACGCCCGTAATGATTTTATTCATAACAACCACTCTTTTAGTCTCAATGCAGGTAAAGCTCAGATCCTTATTGAGATTCATGAAGCCGCTTCAATCCAAAAAGCTTCTTGCAACAACTCGGCTAACGATTTAGTTATTCTTCACCGCCTCGGTGTCCCGGGCATCTATCCAAAACCCAAGCGTTTCTTTGAAGTTTTCTGGCAAGCACCGATGTCAGGATGGATTAAAGTGAATGTTGACGGCGCTTCCAAAGGCAACCCTGGTCCTTCTAGTTGTGGTTCCTTCTTCAGAGACTCATCTGGTCACTGTCAAGGCTGTGTTTACGATGGCTGTGGTCTTTCTTCTTCGCTCGAGGCTGAGATGCTTGGTGTCATCCATGCTGTTGATTTTTCCATTCAAAGAGGCTAGAGAAAGCTCTGGATTGAAAGTGACTCCACAACCATCGTTCAGGCCATATGGAACGGCGACACTCATCTTGCTTGGCCGCTTACCACTCTCTGGATGAAGTGTCTGAACTCGCTTCATGGGCTAGATTATATTGCTACTCATGCTTACCGTGAAGCGAATTCTATTGATGATGCTCTCGCCAACAAAGGTATTCAGCAGAGCATGACATGGCTTGACAATCTTCCAGCTAACTTATTGCCTCTCTTTGAGAGAGACTGTAACAAAATCCCATCTTTCCGAACTTTGTAATCCTCTTGATTTCTTATATATCTTGTGCTTTGGTCTTTTGACCAAAACATTACCTTTTTAAAAAAAATGAGACTTAATCATTTAGAAGTGTAGGTGGTGTGGATATCAACAATATTTTGACATTGAGCTGGATTATACTCTAGGAAAGGGAAATATATTTTATAATTCATTGATTCATAATACACACAAAAAGGCATGGAAGGAATTTTGTGATGACTAGTAACTGATGAAACTCTTTAGTGGAATGCATCTAGATATACATGATTCCAAAGTAAGAAAATATATAACTTTTAAATATATTACACCAATGCTTCCGGACTAGATTAATATAGATGAGTTATCCAATTCAAAAGGATTAGTTACGAGGGAAAACACATATGGTGGGGTGCCACCACTAGAATGATCTCCTGGTAACAGTGATGATATTATTTTTCATTGATGATTATTGTCACACCCAAACTTTTTAGTTTATTTTTATTTTAATATTTCATGGATTTGGGTTCACTTCTCGAGACTTGAATTGAGAGAGGGACTAAAATTTATGTCGGTTAACTTTTTTAGTAGTTTTCAGACCTGTGCACAGTCACCAAACTATGGGCGGTAGCCGCGCGATCAGCCCAAGTGACATGCAGTTGTTTATCGCTCGAAATAAATAATGTTTTATGCAAATGAAATATCTAAACCAGTTAAACCATAATAATAATAATAATAATAATAATGATAAGTTATGGTATAGATTGTTATTAATATATTTTAATTTTATTGTAATTAAAATCTTCAATATTCAAATTTTTTATTTGAATAATAAATTTCTATTAATATAATTATAATCAAATTGATATTTTATTTTAATTTTATATTAATATAATTATATATTTTTTAATTTTCTATTAATTATCAGTATTTTATAACAAATTTTTATTAAAAAAAGTTGTCAACCAGGCTCTACCCTCTACCCCCATCCCAATGCGCACAATGCCAACCCCTCCCCCCTACTCGATCGCGACCCCAACATCCTCCTAGTTGCATCCTGACGTGGCGAGTAACCCCCCCACCTCATAGGATCTCTGATGGCCTCTTCCTCCACTCTGACATGACCATGTACGGAAGAACCCTCTCTGTTCGCGTGGTGGTCCCCAGTCCAGCCATCCTTGGGCCATGCCAACTCTGCCCTCGCTATTCCACCTTGCGCCGACTAGCCGACTCCCTTGCTCTGGCGAACCAGAACAGGCTCATAGTGGCCTCCCTCCTCTCTGGAGGTCTCCACTTTGGCCATCTCATTATCCTTATGGACAATGACCTCCCTCCCAATGGTGTTAATACCCTCATATTCCGGTTATAGCTTCCCGTCCACACCTCTATTTCTGGTCACAAACTTCTCCAGTGAGACCACCTTGTCTGACACCCCCCAGTATTGTCTCCATTAGTTTTCGTGGTTTTTATTCGATTTAGAAAAACCATAACATCCTGGGTTTAAAATTTTTCATGTATCTTATTGTTTTAGGTCTGCGGTTGGTCCGTGGAGGAGTTTTCTACCATCTGTCAGAGTTTAATCACGTCCGCGCTTGATTCGAGTTAGGCATTTTTGACCCATTACATTCTAATGCCATTAGTTGATTATTTTGTTTCTTAAATTAACATTTTTACTTTTTTAGAAGCATTATAATATATCTAATTAGTTTATGATGATATTTATAATTTTTTTATAATTTTTTTAAAATAGATCATGTGGTGGTTTGACATGCATAAGTGGTGCGAGAAGTGTTTTTAAGTGGTTTTTGTGTGTGTGTAAAATGGAAATGGGTTGTTTTGTGGAAAATGGTGGTTTTCTTGAAATGGATGGGTATTGGTAATTTGTGAAATTTGTTTACTAAATTGTGATTGTGATGCAAATATTATTATTATTAATTTTGTTTTTCAAAGGTACGTCATGTGCTTTTTATTTACCGTGGTTTTTATGTTTTTATGGAAGTCCTTGTTGTACTACATTGAAGTACATTATAAATTCCATAAACAATTTATTAATTTATGTGTAGTGCTTTCGGTACCATTGGATGACCTGCACGAATATATGAAGTTATGTATATATATTTATGCGTATATCATTTATTTGTATATTCTCGCATGGTGTGGGGTATACGGGAATTGGGTAAGGTTATACATAGATATATAATAATGTATGTGTGCACGAGTGAATGACATCTTGAGTTAGAAAGTGCAGAATGCCAAGAATTGTGTTGGCCTCCTTGAGGTAGGAAAATCCACTTTATCATTTCTGATTAAGCCGATTTAATGCTTGAGTGTTTTAATTAAATCTTTAATGTGATTCACACTATTAAAATATATTTAGTTAATTTTCTATAGTGTTTCCAAGCTAATTGGTTTTGTTAAAAATACTTTTTAAGTATTATCCTTGATCATGTTTTATGTATTTGTGGCAATGATTTTCTTTATATTTCAAATATTGTATTGGTAATTTATTAAACATGACATGCACCTTTGTGATACTCTAAGATAGTATATCATGGTGTTTTTTTTGGTTTGTAAAATTTATTTGACGTATTTATGGAATTGTTTATAAACAGTTTTATTTTCTCATAAAATTGCTAGTAAACATGTTGTGTTGATTATATAAATTTTTATAACATGTTTGGTCTATTTTTGTAATTGTTATAAATTGTTTCGTAAGTTTCACTAGTTTCATGGTTTTGAGAAATGGGGAAATTTGAAATATTCATTACAAATGTATTTTGGTTTCATCCTTGGTGCGGATTTTATGAATGGTTGGAAATGAACTTTCCAATGGTGTGCCCGTTTGGCCTTTAGTGTGTGTTTCAATTAATGTTTTTCTCAAGGGTATGTTTGGACGTTTCATAAGACTGTAAATTTTTCTTTAAGATTTTGAATGATTTTACAAAAAATTAAAGGTATTATTTGGAGTTAAAATCAGGTTTGTCTCTTCCAACTCATGGATGATTTTTTGTTAACTTTTAGAATGGTTTTGTTTAGAAATTATGTGTACCTAGCCAGAGTTTTAAATTTTTTTTATCTATGAAAATGGTTTTGAAATCGATGTGACATGACGTCCTGGTTGGAACTTTATTAATGTGAAATTATTCACTGTGTATTTGGGGGGTGCTTCTGTCTAGGGAAACCCATTATGGGTGAATGCATAAGAAGCGTCCCTGTTCGGGGTATGAAAGTGTTGCGAGATGAGTCACACGTGTGAGGTCCTCCTACTTAAAAATTATTACTGTAACCACCATGGGTTCCTTGGAATCATTTAGTTGATAAATAGGTGTATTATTATCATCCCATATTAGACGGTTTCATACCCACTGGTAGGTATAGAGGCTTAATGGGGAGTTCCGTTGGTTTCGTTTTCCATGAGGGTGAAAATTTGGTTATAGACATAGGAACTTTACCATACACCGATAGGTGGTTCTGAACCGAGAATGTATAGGGGTCTTCTAGGGATGTTTATGATCTCCCATTTTTACTTAATTATTTACTTTTCTTCTTTACTTTCTATTGATCTGGTTTATTTTTAGTTTTCATGGTCTACAAGTATTATATTATCATAACTTTGGTATCACTTGTTTGGTTTTCGTTTCAAAATGTATGTTGGATTTGGAAAATGATTCTTCTTTGTGTTGGAAATTAAAATAGATAATGGAATTTTATTTTATTTAAATGTGAAAACCCCTATCTTTATATCTGTTTTTCAAACTAGCATTAATTGACTCTTTTGTGGAAGGAAAGGTGTGGATTTAGTGGTTTTTTCTTACTGAGCATTTTAGTGCTCACCCCTACTTTGTATTCTAGTTTCAGGTTTCATTAGTGCTGGATCTCTCTCAGACTGTACTTAGTTCAATGTTGGTTGGTGACCTAGAAGGTCAAATAGAGGTTTGTTGAGTTGTTCTAATTATTTATTTTTCTACTACAAGAATTTAGTATTATTGTTCTGTTATTATTGAATATTTATTTATATGTTTGTCTTTTGTTTTGGGGGAAAATAATTCTGAAAAGATAATTTTTGATGTCGGACATTGGTTTCCATCAAGTGGGGAATGTGAACACCCCTCAGGACATGTCGCGGTCCGGATCGGGTGATTGGTTCAGGGTCGAACTAGGTTGGTTCATGACAATTATGGGTTTATATTGGTTAGCGTAAGTAGAAAATATGGGATTTTTATGTTCCTAATTGGGATGTAAAACTAGGTTTTGAATCGATATATCATGATATCTGTAGATATTACAAGTGGCTAAGAATGAATAGGGTGATAGTAGGCTTCATGGTAATATGTGTCACCTTCTAGTAGGTGAAGGTCGAGGATCAGAGACCCATTGTGTTGTATCATCTTATAACCATTACGAAATGGAATTTGGATGATGTCACTAAGGATTTCATGATATTATTACCCAGGAAACCCTAAAATAATGATGTGGTATGAGTGATCGTGGATCAAAAGATGAAGGTATCCCACATCTTTCCTGTTAGGGAGACCGACACCATTGATGATATAGGAAGTCTCTATGTGAGAGAAATATATTTTTTGGATTGTGTTATGAGTTGTATTATTTTAGATAGATATCCTCATTTCACATATTTTAAGAACCATCACAAAGGGTTCTGTGCCCCAAATCTCCAAGTATGCCTCTAATAAGCCATGTAACGAACCAAAATTATATAAATTGAAATTTACTTCTTATGATGATTTCATATAGTATAAATCACATAAAATAACATTATGAACACAAAACAAACTTTATAAATTATTAATGAATTAAATTATAGGAATTTCTAGAAGTTAATAAAGCTATACTGATAAAATAGTAAGTTGACCTGGGGAATAGTAATATGAACGTTATGAATAGAAAACCAACAAATTGAATAGAAACCTCACCCATGAAGGTATAAATAAAATTTATGAATCATATAAATGAAAATATGAGATTATTATATCATTGTATGAGCCAATAAATGGTTCAAAATTATTAATTACGTGTAGGTATTTTTTTATGTCATAAATATTTAATGGCAATATTATGACTAAATTAATAATTAAAAAGAAAATTTATTTCCATTATATGTATTCATAAATTAATTTTTTGTTATCTTATTATTATAATATAATTTTATGACACCTTACATAATTTTTCAAAGTGTTAAAACTCATTTATAATTTTAAAATTGGTATTTTCTAGGTAAATGATGATTTGAATTAAAATTAAATTTACCATATCTAGAAACATATTTTCATAAAATTGATTTCATTTTTGAATTCTAGAATTCAAAAAATGGTTATGGTTACATTTTTTTATTTTTGAATAATAGTTGACATTTCGGTGAATATTAAAACACGGTAATTTACAATATATACACTATAAGTTAAATTCACTTTTACCGAAGTCATTGTTGATATAAGAATCATAATATCTAATTATCCTTCTAAATTTACACTATTTATTAATGGAATCATAACTATTTTTTTATTGAGGAAAAATTATAAACTATTGAATAAAATAATGAGAAAACACTCCCCTCCTCCACTATAAATATCATCCCTCACCACCTCTTCTCCTTACACCTGTAATGATTTTATCCCTGTCCAAATTATTATCAAATAACTCTAAAATCCCATTACCCAAATTCATGATACATTGGTATCATTTAATGATGAAAACCATTTCCCAAAGGAGGTTCTGAAGGAGGAAGAAATTTATGGTTAAAATCCACTTTATTTTATTTTAATTTCTTTTCATGTTATTTTATTTTCTTATACTATCCTCACCCCTTCATAAAAATGGTGTGATAACTCCAATGAATTTAATATAATGGAATTTTATTATTCTAATTTAGCAATCCATAATAAAATCTCTTATTCTCTTCCTTTTATTTGAAAAATGAAAATGTCATATGCGAGGTGCTAATTTATCACCTTCAAGGATGATAAATTTTCATTTTCCATTACCTCAATCAAGGTTTTAATTAAAAATATTATAATCATTGAAAAAGAATTTAAATTTTTTACAAACCTTTTTATGTTCTTGAACATACATATTTACATAATACTAAATGATAAATCAAAATGAGTTTGTTATGGTCCAAAACCGCAAAAATCAACCCAAATGATTATATTTTACTATCTATCTAATCATTCATCCTCATGTATTATAAAAAATTATATATAAGAAAAATTTAACATCTAGAAGATAATTAATAACATATAATTTCAATTATGGATAATTACCCCCACATTATATGATTTTCTATACAATTAAAAAAGTAAAACAATCAGGAAAACCAATGAAATAAACTATCCCAAAAAATGAAATTATATCTTACAACGCATCAAAAGGTCTATATATTAAAATAATATAATTATAGTAAATCAAATAAATTTATAAAACTTTTTATGTTAATTAATTAAATTTATTATCCCGGACATTAAGATGAAGTGCAGAACCGTTTCAGACGTAAGGTAAGAGATCCTACTCGAACCTCCATTTTTTCCATTAGGATACTATTTATATATCCTTATCTAAATGAAATGATTATATATTTTTTTTAATTATTATAAATTATGTTTACAGGTTCCAAAATTATTTATCCAGATTAGATAATTCTTCTTCGATGGGGAAATACATCTTTTAGAAAGGTTCCCTTCTAAAATTTTCTTGATAAAAAGATCGATTAAATGATACTTCTAGATTTCATAACCATTTTTATATACTATACATAATGTGGTTTAAACGAAAATTATTTTTCAATAATCACTCATATTATCTTTTAAAACTAACTTTGTTCATATATGGATTTTTATAGAAAATTATTCCATTTTCGCATTAAGAAATCTTTAAAATGTTCCTTAAATTGGACTAATTGTTTTTTCTAATATTTCTTAAAAATAATTTTTATATTTTTTACATAAGTTTGAAATAAATTATCATGATATATTTCTAACTTCCCTTATGAATTTCCATGTATGTTTTAAATCAATTCATTCATGGGAAATTTTTTGATATTCCATTTTTATATCTTTTGACATGATTATGATACCAAATTATTTATATGGGTAACCTTTATGATTATGTTTTATATATTATGTATGATTATAAATTTGGTTCACATATTCATGAACATGTTATAATGGATTCACTCATATAGTGCTATAATTCATTGGTTAATATTTATTCTCACGAGACATTGTGTTGGGACAGAGAGTCAACATGATTCCTTCCTGGGACTTTATCCACCATGTCTTGGAAGATAACCTTCTCTCATACTAATGTCATGTTATATGAGGTTTCCACATTCTTATTATGTAATTATTATATATTACCATGATATACATGTTATATTTCCATATGTTTATTGATGATTCATGTTGTTTCTATTATCATTTTAAGTATTCTAACCCATGTGTTATGTTTATTCCTATGCTTATTACCTTAAATTGCTTTTAGATCATCCATTTTATTCATGTATTCCCAAGGTTATAATATGGAGATATAAGGGTTTAAATAGAGTTAGGATCACATTATAAAGAGTAAATAAAAGATGTTATTTATTTGTTTCCATAATGTTTAATTATAAACCTAATAATTCAATGAAAGTAGACTATACGATCCACTGTTACATTTGATGGTAAATTGTGATTAAAATCATGTACTAATATGTGTCAAAGGATAGGGTTTCTATAGTTTGTAGTAGAGGAAAGGTTTTGTTATTTTTTGTATTGGGATAAGAAAAATCATGTGAAAAACATAGGGATATGAATAAGTATAATAAAATATCCCTAATGTTTTGTAAGTATATAATAAGTGGTATATCAAAAAAATATATCCATTTGTGGATTCTAAAATTGGATGTGGTTCAGGAAAAGGTGTACCTAGAGGTTATAACTCTAACTAGGTGTCTCCGGCCTCACTCGGTGTATCTTAGTACACTAAAATTTGACATACTATGGACATGGTTTGATACTCTTGGGGGATATTATTTTTTAAATTAAAAATATAATTATGAACCATTATTAATGGAAATAATTACTATAAATTTATTTTTTAGGAAATGAATCATGGATAACCTAGATTCTGACCTATGAATGACAAGTTAAGATATACTATTCTTTTATAGGGTTATCCTTTTATGTTCAGAGTTTATTTTTAAAATTCTTATTAGCTGAGTATTCAATCCGCCTAATTGTACTTTCTTTTTCATAGTTAATGGATGTAATAGAAGAACACATTCCAACACTCAATGTTTTATGAAAATTGATGAATAATCTAATGAAATTCCAAATATGATGATAAATAGTTATAATTTTTTTTGACAGTACTTTCTAAGCTATATTAAACTACAAATAATAAACTAAATCAGCTAGAACACCCTCCTAATCTCAATAAAGAGAAATTTGTCATTGAATAAATCATATAGAATATGCCTCCCATGTTTAGCGGATCATCTGATCCCCTTCTCAAAAAACAATGGATTAAATCTATTAAGATGATAATATTTTTCCTCTAGTACTCAAAATAAGAGAAATTTATACTAGAAGTTTATCATTTTGATGGGGAAGATGATCAGTGGTGGAAACAGATCATGAACAAAAGTCCAAGGAGGAAATTGATTCCATGGAATTGGAAGATATAAAAAAACACAGTAAATATTTTCGATGAACAATCCATCTCAATATAGAAAGGTAATTCCTCATACTAAAGAGGAAAGTTGATGATTATATCAGGTAATACAAGGAAACATTCACAAGGCATGCAATATATGCCTATAGAATTGCCATGAACACCAATATTAAGGTTTATCTCTTATTTATCTGACTTAATCTGATTCAATGAAAAGAGTTGGTGATTTGATACATTGAATGATATGAGGAGACTTTTCTTTTATGCCATTAAAATTGAAATCGAGATATATGACTCCATGTGGAATCATGGGATCAGTTAACAAATGAGGAAAATGGTGTTTAATATGGGTGAATCAATATATAAATACAATTATGGAAAGAATTCTCAACAACCCACATGTCAAAAGTGTGGAAATAATCATCATGGAAACTACATAAAGGGATCCAATAGATTCTTTAAATGTTGAAGAGAAGGAAATAGATAAAATAATAGTAGAAGGGTTATAAAAATTTCCACTAATGTAGAATAATAAAGGATGGTTGAGACCAATAATAAGCTAGTAGTGAAGTGTTTAAACCATTAGAAACATGGGAATTATTCGAGAAATTACCTTATTCCAAGGGTTTTTGGAGGAGTTTAACAACAACAACCTCCAAGGAAACAAGGAAGATAATATGATATCACAAAAATTAAGGTGGAACCCGAAAATGATGTGGTGACAAGTACACCAGTTACTCATTCAAGTGTAGTGAACATACTATTTGTTTCTGGTTCTACGTATTCATTCATATCTTTCATGTTTAGTGGAACTAAAAAATAAGCACCTCACAATTTGGAGGTGGTGTTATCTATGATATTAGAAAAAGAGGAAATTATTTCATCCAATGTTTATAACTCATACTTATATAATGTTTATGGGATGAAACTTCCAAAAACTCTTGTCATACTCCCTTTGGTAGTGTTTTATTATATATTTTTCATGGGTATGATATCATTATAAAAATCCACCATTGACTGTTAGGAAAGGTAGACCACTCTTCACATCACACATAATGTTCCAATTATGTACACGTTTAATCAAGAGTATGAATCTACATCAGAATAATCATATCAATTGTGGGTATTGATGCATTATGAGCAATAATATATAGCACAAATGATTGATACAAACCAGAGTATCAATCTTGAATGAATTCCCACTTTGAGGGACTACATTGACATGTTACTTGAAGAGCTTCATGGTCTTCCTCTTCATCGAGAGGTTTATTTGTCAACTGAAATTATTCCTAGAACTGTGTCAATATCAATGATACTATATAGAATAGCCATCATTTATCTGGAGGAACTAAAGAAATAATTATAGGAAAATTTATACAAGGGTTTTATACTTCCAAGTGCTTCAAAAGGGGGTGTGCTAGTCCCCTTTGTCAGGAAAAGGATAGATCAATTCGTCTATTCAATGATTATTGTGATATCAAAAAAATCACAAGAATGAAATAGTATCCCCTACTATGGATAAATTATTTGCTCAATTAGCTACATGGGTCCAATTATTTCTCTATGATAGTCCTTTGGTTGGGTATCACAAATTAAATGTGAGGAGGGAATATATTCTTAGGACTTCCTTTAAAACATTATATGGACACTACGAGTTCATTATGATGACCTTCAAACTCACTAATTCTATAGAATTATTCATGGACATAACGAATATAGTCTTTATAGATTACCTTGGCCAATTTTTGGTTGTATTTATTAAAGATAATTTGATATACTTTAAGAGATATAAGAAATATGAAGAGCATTTGAATAATGTTCTAAAAACACTTCAAATGGAGAAACTCTGTGAAAAGTAAAAAAATGTGAGTTCTAGATGCAGTAAGTATCATTCTTGGGCCATGTAATCACTGGAAAAAAGATATTTATATAGACCCTTCCATGGGAAAGGAAATCAATAAGTATCCCAAGATGAAATATGTAATGGATATAGGTAAATTTCATAGTCAAATTGAGTATTATCAACAATTTTTTAAGAACCTCTCATGAGTCTCGAACACACTAACAAATCTGACTTGGAATGGAGATGAGTTTTTCTGGACTAGTGATTGTGAGAACTAATTTAATGAGTTAAAAAACAGGCTTATCACTAAACTATTTCTTATGCTACAAAAAAGTGGGGTACTCTTTGTTATGTATAGAGATGATTCAATGAATGTATTAGGCTGTGTACAAATGAAAAATGATAAATTTATATCATACACCTCAAGGTAGTTGAAAATTCATGAGAAAAACCATCCCACATATGATATGGAGTTGTCCGTTGTGATATTTCTATTAAAAATATTGTTATATTATATTTATGGGGATATGTGTGTGATATATACTTATCAAAAGAGTCTCAAATATATATTATGAAATATGTGCTTAATATACACCAAAGAAGATGGTTAGATCTCACAAAAATATTTCAAATTCTCAAACTAGTACTATTCTGGTAAGGAAACTAAGTAGGAAGATGCTCAAATTTTAAAGGATCAAACATCACTACCAATGATGACAATTGAGAAGGATCATATTTTCTTAGATTTCAAAAGGTTGAAAATGGGTATCATTAAATAAGTAACATCATAAATCCCCTCTAAAATAATTTCTCAACCATCTCTCACGGATAAAATAAAGTATTCTCAAATAAGTTATCTGGAAATTCTGAAGAAGATGGAATCCCTGCGAAATGTGAAATATTTAGAGTTCAAAACAGATGAGGAAGGAGTTGGGATCTTTGGGTCATGATTATATGGACCATATAGTCCATAGATTAAGAAAGTGCTACTAAATGGTGCACATATCAAAACCTTGTCTATCCACCCAGGGAACACAAAGATGTATCGAGATATCCAAGAGAACTATTGGTGGTATAATATGATGTAGGAGATCACTGAATATACATAAAAGTGAAGATTATATCAACAAGTAATGGCTGAATGAAGAAGTATAAAAAGATAATGCAACCATTACCCATACCGACATGGAAATAGAAATTCATCACCATAGACTTAGGAACTGGACATCCAAATAAATTCATAGGAAACAATGCTATATGGTTTTTTTTATCATATAACAAAGATAGATCACTTTATAGAAATTCAAGAGGGCTACTTAATATATTAACTATAACAGATATACATATAATTAGTGGTAATTCTTCATAGGTTACCAATATCAATTTTATCTGATCCATGATTAACTTCAAAATTCCTAAGATGTATCTAACATGCTCTAAATAATGTGTTGAAGTTCATTACATTTTATCATCCTCAAAGTAATGTAAAATCTAAGTTGACTATTTACAAACTGGAGGACATGTTGAGAGTTTGTTTTATAAAATTTATAGGAGGATTAGACCAACATCTTACACTGGTGAAATTCGACAACAAAAATATTTTCCACTACAACATCCATGTGGATACTAATAAATACCTTTATGGGAAAAGATATAGAACAATGACATGATTGGGTGAAGTCATTTTATGTAAGATTCTAGTACCTAAAATGGTTGAAGAAATTGTAGGGAAGGCGAAAACCATTTAGCTGCACATCAAGGCATCCTAATGTAAGAAAAAGATATATACATTCCATCATCGACAAAACATCTTGTTTAAGGTTGGGGACATGGTATTCATCATCGCATTTATATAGAAGAGGATTATGAGATTAGGGAATAAAAGAAA
Source organism: Viscum album (assembly GCA_963277665.1). NCBI lineage: Eukaryota > Viridiplantae > Streptophyta > Magnoliopsida > Santalales > Viscaceae > Viscum > Viscum album. Next base: position 590,924,938 of record OY728159.1, on the reverse strand, counting down.
GATAAGTCCCATTTACATTGAACCCTTAATTATTCTTGATCAAGTCAGAGATATGTCATATTGACTAGAACTTCCACCAACCACGACTCATGTACATGATGTATTACATGTATCCCTATTGAGGAAGAACATACAAGATCCATCACATGTAATGAATTCAGAGGTGATGGATTTGGAAAATAATAACTCCTATGAGGAGCATCCAGTGAAGATCTAGGATATTTGAGTTAATGTTCTTTGCAGCAACACCACTCACGTGGTGAAATAACTATATAAGAACCATAAGTAAGAAAAGGAAACATGGGATACTGAGGTAGCAATGAATGAGAAGTAACCACACATGGTTTAAACATAAAATATAAAACAACCTTTTGAGGCAGAAATTGAATAAGGGGGGAATAATGTAAGAAACAAAAAATATATTGATGAAAATTCCCTTCTTATAGTTATGTATATGTTTTAAATCACTTAAAATCATATAAATAACATAACACAAATCTTATAAATGTATAATAAATGAAATAAGAGGAATTTATAGAAGATAAAAAACCTATACTGATGAAATAGTAACTTGATCATTGGAATAGTAATATGACTCTATTGATTATTAAACTGGCCAATAGAGTAGTAACTTCACCCATTAATGTGGAATTAAAATTTTGGAAAATCATAAATGAAAATTTGATATAATTATATCATATTATATGTAGATGAATACTTTAAAAATTATTAATTAGGTGTAGGAATTTTTGTAAGTTATAAATATTTAATTAAAATTTTACTTTGAAGTTAATAATTTTAGAAAAAACGTATTTCCAAAATGTGTATTCATAAATTAATTTTTTATCTGATGATTATAATATAAATTTATGAGGCCTTAATTAATTTTTCAAAGTGTTACAAAATCTGTTATAATTTGAAAAAAATATTTTGCATATAAATAATGATTTCAATTAAAAGTTAGATTTCTCATATTTATAAAATTATTTTTAGAAAATTTATTTCATTTCTTAATTATACACATTTAATGATAGTTAGGGGTAAATTTTTGGGATTTTCAAAAATATTTTTTTATTGAATATAAAAATATCATAATTTACAGTATATATACAATTTAAGTTAAATTAACTATTCCTTAATTAATCTCTAATTTAAGTACCATAATATCTAATTATCATTCAATATTTACTATATTTATTATTGGAATTATCACTATTTCATTTCTAGAAGGAAAATATAAAAAATGAATAAAATAATGAGAAAACACTCCTGTCATCCACTATAAATACAACCCCTCACCAACTATTCTCCTCACACCTATCAAGATTTTAATCTTATAAAAATTAACCTCAAATTAAATTCAATTCACATACCCACATCCCATTTCCCTCGGTCTCATCAAAATACCAATACATTTTCTCCTACGGTGGTTTTGAAGGAGGATGAATTCAAGTGGTAAAATATTCTTTATTTCCTTTTAATTTCTTTTAAAGTTCATTTATTTTTCGTATTCTATCCTCACATACCATCATCCAAATGGTGTTATAACTATATTACCATATGTATACTAGAATATTATTATTCTAATGAGAAATAAATAATTAAACCTCTTCTCATATTTCTTTTATTATAAAAATGAAAACATCATCCGTGTAGTGTTAATTTATCTCCTTCATGGATGAAAATTTTTAACATAAAATTACTGAATTCAAGTATGTTTTAAAAAATTATAATGGAAGAAAAATATTTTAAAATTGTTTTTTATAACTTCATTGTGTTCTATAAATAACATATTTACAAAATAGTAAATGATAAAACAAAACAATTTTGTTATGGTTGGAAACTGCCAAAATCAACCCAGACGATTATATTTATCCATTTATCTAATGAATCATCCTTATTTCATTGTAAGAAAATGAAAAATATGTACAATTTATACTATATAATTACATTAATAACATATAATTTCAATTCTCGCTACTTACACTGTCTCTATATGATTTTTCATATAAGTAGACAAGTAAACCGAACATGAAAACCAATGAAAAAAATGCTCTCAACCGATGAAATTATATATTATAATTCCTCAAAATTTCCATAAAATATCTTAATTAAATAATAAAAAATAAAATAAATGTATAAAATGTCCTAAATTATTTAATTAATGGATTTTATTTTATTATCTAGGATATTAATATCATGTGCTAAATCGTTTTAGATATAAGGTATGGGATTCTACCCAAACCTCTATTTTTTCAATTCAGGATATTATTTCTCCCTTTTTCCCAAAGGTAATGTTTATTTATTTTTGCCTAATTATTTTAAATTATGTTTATATGCTCCAAACACATGTATCTAGATCATATAATCCTTATTTGATGGGAAAATACATGTTTTAGAATGTCTCCCTTTTCAATTCTTCCGGATAATCAAGCCCCATTAAATAAAAATTCTCACTTCATAGACATTTTTGAGTACCATAAAAAATATTTATAAGATAGAATTATATTTATAAAATCAATAATTTTATAATGAAAATCAATCTTGGTTCATTTATGGGATTTTAAAAAAATTTATTCATTTTTATCTTTGAGTAATGTTAAACAATTTCCTTAAACCGCACTAAAATGTTTTATTTCTAATGATTCTTAAAAGATCTTTTTACATGTTTTACTTCATTTTGAAATAAATTATAATGATCTATGCCTAAATTTACGTTTGAATGTCCATGTAATTTTTATACCAATTATTTCATGGAAACTTTTATGATAATCCCATTTTTATGCCTTTTGACATGATTATGAAACCCAATTAATTCCATGGGTAAAATTTTTGTTTTTGTTTGATTCATTATGTATGATTATTATTATGGAACAAATATTCATGAACATGTTATGATGGGTGAAAACAAAAATCCAATGAATTGGGTAATGTTTAGTCACATGAGATATCATGTTGGGACATGTAGTTAACCCAATTCCATTACGGGACTTTTCCACCAAGTCTTGGCAGCTATCCTTAACTCATGTTAATGTCATGGTATATAATGATTCCACATTCCAATGATTTTATGATTATATATTCCCATATTATAAATGTTATACTTCTTTATTTTTATTCGTGTTCCATGCCTTTTATGTTATCATGTTATGTCTGCTATCACATGTTCTATGTTTATTCCTATTCTTATTCCCGTACACAGATTTTTAGCTCATCCATTTTTTTAGGTATTCTCTAGCTTATCCTATGAAGATATAAGGGCTCAAAGTGATTTGGATCTCGCTATGAAGATTAAATAAAATATGTTTTTATTTATGTTTCATGATGTTTAATTAGGTACCTAATCATTCAAATACACTGGAATTTATGATCCATGATTGTATTTGATTCTAAATTATACTTAAAATCATGTAATATTATGTGTAAAAGGTATGGGTTGCTCTAAGACTGGGGCTGGCGTCTAGCGCCAAGTTAGCATATCTCTATCATTGGGGGAATTATCCTATGTACAGGCATTCACACACATCTCCAAGACCATAAAATTATGAGATTGAAAAACAACTAAAAAAACACTCATGCATACCTCTAAAACCCAAAACCATAGTACGATAGGATGTAAAGGAAGTAATGAGGGACAAATACAAGCCAAACAAAAAGAGTCTAAAAACAAGTCCAACCTAAAAATAAATATGGGGACTTGTATCAAGATACTACAAGAACACATGTTGGTCTATCCAACGACACTATGCACCATCTAGTCTTGGCCTATCTAGAAATCTAGGAGAAGGACTATCATCTGCAAGAGAAAAGACAATGTGGGGAATGCCCATGTAGGGGTGAGTATAAAAATACCCATTAGGACACCCTGTAACCATAATGAAAACGGAAAATGATAACATTCACCTCTTTATAGGTATATTTATATAGTTAATATAATAATAATATCTATATATCCTCCACAAAAACACACAGTATCATGGTAATGTCACAACCGTAATTAAAACATAGGATTCCATCTCAAAGGTTCCATGAAGAACTCATATAAGATAACACATTAAATGATTCAGATATCACTTCTAATATCCATCGAAGAAGTCATACTCATTGGGTGTCATTATAGGATGTATATGATGGAAGTTTGAAGAGATACAATACACCAATGAGGATCACTCCCAAGGACATGGGGTATACCAACAACTCAATATGGATTAATTTAATATGTATAGGATCGAGACATTCATATTTTTTGTCATGATGATACCATGAACTCCATCTAATAAAATAAGATGATATAAGATCTCACACTGGGCCTCACAAAAGGATTACAACAACTCCATCCAAGAATTCCTAAAGAAGTCATAACTTTTCTATGTGTAGGAGATGATTCCATACTAAACCACTTGGAATAGATATGGGGAAACACCCTAATGAATCTTATAGAAGATACAATTTACTAGGGAACCATGAAAACATTTATAGAGTACACAACAAGTAGTAGGGTCACATGTTGTGTCCCTTTGACCCTGGGTCCTACCCATGTGAATGGACCACGCCCATATAACTGTACATGACATGTTACTTCCCGTGCACCTTTTTTCATGTACCACTACACATGTTATCCCTTGTATACCCATCATGGCCATGTCCAAGTAGGAGTATATACCATGCCTGAGATCGTCTACTATGAACCATGTTTGTGTACAATGTGAGGTATATTGAAATCCATTGGGGAGGGGTCACAACCTTATGAATGGGTCACACACCAGGTGATACAAAACATACTCCTAAAACCCTATCCACCGTTGAATGGGTCACACAAGTTGTGTAATCCAGGATTACACAATGTGATATATGGGATTTTTAGGATCATAGATGTGGATTCTATGTATATTATCCATTGCTCTGATAACCAATCTGACTACTCCACATGTGAAAATCAAAGAGTGTCATCAACCATTCATTGCTGAAATATAATCACAAAAAATCGACCATCAAATATATTTGGAAAACACCATTAAATGTCATTATTTGTTGTGCACTAAAGAACATGAAAACCAGATATCTACACCACCTTATCTTCTTCCACATTCATATTCACACCACAATCATGTTGTTGCGATCCTAGATCTACAATATCGGAACATTTTGTAAGAAATTGGTGCACAATGATTGATTCCTCAGTGTATATTGAACAACGGGAAAAACAAATAATGCTCATGACGAACAAAGAATTAATGTAGAAAAGAAATAGAATGATCATGAGGAATGGAACTCAGTAGATGTTTGTTTTGGCCTTGACTCATTTATATTAGAATTATGAATTAAGAGATAAAAAATAATCAAAAATAAATTCTCCCAATCCAAAAATTATATAACACATCTGGTAATATGTACGATCCAGGGTTCAATCTGTTGGTTGATTAATACAAGTTCATTTTAAAAAAGACAATGGATAAATTATCCAATAAAAATAATAGTGTACCTCAAGATGGATCGATCATTGATAAAAAATGAGCATGTTTCACTATTGTTAGGGAGATCTCCAAATCCAGTTGCACACTGATCACTAATATCAGATTCAGTGTAGTTTTACTGGGGGAGATATTCCAATTCCGTCTCTAAGGGTTCTCCAATGGATCCAGGGTTATGTGACGAACCCTATAATTATATCATATCTAATACTAAAAATAGGATTTTGGTCACTTCCCCTATGGTAAAATAAAATAAATTCATTTAGTTATTTTATTTATTTTTATGCCCATGATGAATTTTCCAAAAATTCCCTGAACTGGAAAATTTTATGTAGAACCTAGGGGAAACCATGTATTTTAAACTCAATGGTACCCTTATATTTATCATATCGGATGATATTTAAATGATATTTATCATTTTTAGGAAAAATAAACATGCGTTTTATTTAATATATTTAAAATATTTATTTTGGAAAAAATATGCCTCGGAATTGCATGCCGTCTCCGAAAATGGTCTAAAAAATAATCCATAAAATATCTGAAAAACAATACATGGAAAATATGAGTCATTAATTCTCTCCACCTTGGAGATTTATGTCTTTAAAAGAAAAAAATGGACATAAAAAGAGATGTGGGTACTGAGCATGAATATGAGCCTCCCAATGCCAGGTTCAATCCGAAAAATTCATGTGCTGCAACTAGAAATGCACTAATAAAATATATCACCCACAAAGTTTCCCCTCCTAATGATCCACAATCTCTACTGGGTAATAGGCATTGGTAGCTCCATATTCGATTTCTAGCTCACCCAAGTCGATAAAGTGATATGAGTGATGCACGTAGTACCTCAGCTGTGTACATCGAAGACATCATGTCACTTGACTAATTATGGTGGTAGAGATAAGTGGTACACCAACTCTCCAACTACATGTAGTATCTGAAAAGAGATGATGAATCTTTGATATAACTTGTTGCCTCAGAAAAATACTCATAGTCCACGTAGTGGGTAGTCCTATAAAAACATAAGGTCGACCTCCTTGAACTGAAAATCCCTCCATATTTTGACCGCACGAGACTTATGAACACTCTATAAAATCTGTATCCACTCCGAGATGATATGTACCTTCTATATGGTATCTAACACTAACTCTTGGCCAATATGTGTGTAATCTCTTGGGTTGGTCCAGTAAAGTGGTGTCCTACAATGAGTCCCATAAAAATCCCCAAATTGTGCGATAAAAATGGTGGAGTGATAGCTATTTTTGTATACAAATGACACAAAGGATATATGATCATCTAAACTATGAACAAAGTCCATCATTCAGGCAAACAACATGTCCTCCATAACATTAATGGTTCGCTCTGTTTGGCCATATGTCTAGGGTGAAACATTTTACTCAAGAATAACTAAGTCCCAAAATCCACTAATATTCCCTCCCATAATTGAGATGTAAAATACTAATCTCATTTAGAAATGATCATCAAGATAACTCCATGGAGTTGGACTATCTTTTACACATTGAGGCTTCCCAATCCTTTTACAAAACTCTACCATCAGATAGCTATGAATTGGGCTGGTTTTGTGATTCAGTCTGCAATCACCCTAATGGAATTGTGGCCCTTTGATGTACGTGCTATGACCTTCCTTTATTACATGGGTGTATCTTCCCACTTTCACTCCGGAAGATCTAGTGGTTGAGCTAAATTCACTTGAACTTTGTTTTTGGCCTTCCCATGTTGACAAGCAAGGCATCGAGAGACGCAATCTTCGACTCCCTTCTTCATCCCTGACCACAAAAACTAATATCAAAGGTCCATGTACATCTTTTTCATACATAGATTTACTTACAAAGCATATATATGAAACTATCTCAAATAATTATAGTAGAACATCATTGGTACCATCATCCATCATATGAAAATAACTACATGCCTCCACCTTTAGAAAATCCATAAAGAGCATATCTAATGGATATCTGAGTATGTTGGGTCTCATAGGCAGCATCTAGAAGACATTCCTCCCTAACTCACTATAAATGTTGAGGGGTAACAACAATCAACTAGAAGTAAACTTTACCATCTCCATCCACAAATTCTATCTATGATGAAACTGATTTCTCTAACTCCTCACTCATAAACTGCGAACAAGATCTCTTGTTGAGAGCATATGCTACCATGATACCTTTAATGTGAGTATAGGAAATCTTGAATTTATATTATTAGTGAAGCTTTATCCATCACCTCTATCTCATGTTAAGATCCTTTAGAAGGAATATATATTGGAGTCTATTTTGGTCATCATAGATGATAAACTGCTTGCCCATCAGGTAGTGTCACCTCATATTTAGTGAGAATACCACAACTAAAATAACATGATCATGGGATGTGAATTTATTATAATATGTTCTCAAATGATGCAAACCATAGGAAATCGCAACCTGTCTATGCATATAAAGATAACCAGGCATGGTTTCTGATGCATTGTTGAACACTACGTACTCGACACCCTCCTATGGAAATCTCAATATGGGAGTACTCATAAATGATTACCTCAACTCCTGCAAATCATATTGAAACCTCACTGTCCACATGAATGGATTACTCTTTTGGGTGAATGATTTCAGAGGTTTCAATACTCTGTAGATAGGTATGAATATCCAATAATAGCTTACCAACCGAAGAAAGATCGAAACCTTTGTCATGGTCTTGGGTGGATCCAAAGCTAACAATGCCTCAACCTTTTCAATGTCCACTACCACTCCATCTACTAAGATAACAAATACCATAAATTATACCTCTTGAATCAAAAACTCAGAATTAAAGATATTACTATATAAATGGTTCTCTTAGGGTTGGTTTATAACCATAAAAAAGTGTATTGTGTGCTCCTTTGTGAATGCTGAGTACACAATGATATCGGTTATGAAGACCACCATGAACTAGTCTACAAAAGGATGAAATATATGATTCATGAGTTCCATGATACCCTATAGAGAATTAATCATTCCAAAGTGCATCCCCATGAAATCATAGTGATCTTAGTGAAATCTTATTTTCATCTTCGGTATATCATCATCTCGTACTCTCAACCAGTGATAGATTAATCTGATGTCAACCTTCAAGAATCATCACACCCCTTTCAACTGATCAAAGAGTCAATCAATCCTTGGTGGTGGATACTTATTATTCATGGCCAATTGGTTCAACTGATGGTAGTTCAATGATAACCTCAAGATCCTTTCTTCCTTATTGTAAAACAAATCTAGGGTTTCCAAAGGTTAAAGACTGATTCTTACATAGACCATCCTTTGAAAGTCCTCAAAATTCATCCTTTTCACTCGATGCTCTATGGTAACCATCCAATATGTTTCTGTATATAAAATTTTTATCCTAGGGTGTAGATCAATTAATATGTTTATTCTTAATTGGGAGGTAAAACTGAAACATAATAATGGAATACATCTTTCTAATCCGCCACCACTATAGGAAATAATAAACTAAAAAAATCTACTACACCAAGTTCCAGGATAGACAACTATAGATTATTCGGCTGAACCCTATAATGAATGAGTCCATCAAGCATTGCATGGGTTTACTTTTCTCCAATAAATTAAAACCTGATCCCATCACAATAGGCAGTTTTCAGCATCCCCCTGAAACAGTCGATCTGGGCTTGAAATATAGATGAACTGTCTATACTATGATGACTTCATAAAGAATCATCACCGATAAAAAGATATCCTAGTAGAATACATCACCTCTAATAGCTAGGTCACACTATCGACATAAGGGTTTGATCACAAATCCATCAAACAATAGGAGTCTCTAATCACAAGGGTTGCACAAAGGGATCAACTAGAACCTATAATTCTTGAACCAGATAGGTGGAAATAATGTAATGAATTGAACCTGTGTCTATCAATACTAATTCTATCTTATAAAAGACATATATTAGACACCGTATCATTCATGGAGCCTATGGTTATAAGCCTCAACTGCCTATAACTATCACCACCCCTATTATCCAATTCCCTGAACTGAGCATGGACCAGTTGGGGTAGTGTTGGTAGCATTTTAAAGCATATACCACCTCTATCTCCTCCCCCAGTTCCACTTCCACATCGACCACACTATAGATCTGTCTTCTCCTACTACTGCCTCTTCCTAGGAGGCATATCTACTATCTCTACATCACCCATAAATTTGGTCATACAATATCATACAAGATGCCCCCTACAATCACAGGTGAATTACCGGCTATCTATAGGATGAATGGACACATATTTTGGTCCCTAAACTGAAAATTCTCTAACAGGGGACATCCTCATGGAATGTATCATGCATCCAAGTCCCTAAGACTGACATTGTCCCCTATTACAAAGGTCTCGACTCTTTTGGACCAACTTCTAGTAACCATTTTATAAGACTTCTCACACACGAAACATTCAACCAACAAATCTCTATCTAGAAGCCAAACATAGGTTCGAATAAATAGAGGTATAAAATTTTCCCACATGTCTCTATGCAGTACTCACTCGAAGGGTAGAGCTTAGAAGAAATGATATCAAACATTATCTATCATGTACCTCTAGAGTTTGGTGAACCCCAATGAATAGTCAGCAACTATCATGCTTCCATAATAGAGGTGAAGAATATCCCAAATACATATATACCTCATCGTACCTATAGTGAACTCCTCACAGAATAGAAACTCAAACTCTTATCATTCTATAGTTTTCTAATCATAATACTGGGTTATTAACCCCCACCATCGTACTGTTGATCTATTGAAAAGGATCGATGCTAAGACCAAAATATTGTATACTAGTTTCCTAACTATAAGGGAAACTTATTTCCCTACCACATGTTAGTTCCTAGTTACTTGTGGGGATAGCTCACCTTGAAACATAAGGTGTCACTACTGCTGAAACTCCTGAAGTGCGCTCATCCTGCACACCTCATATGCGGGTAGTATGAGTACTGTTTACTACTCTACAGGTGATGGTATAGCTAGTACACCACCTTGAGGATGTAAATCTAGAAATGGTCCATGTATTGAATCGTCATCACTGAAGGGATCATCCTCAAGATCCTGATGTTGAACCTTAGAATGCTTACATCATGGAGGAATCCTAAAAGTAAACATGATGTACCATGATTAATGAGTATACCTAGAGCGATGAATAAAGAGGATATGGAAACCAAACCCCAATCCTATATGATTCGTGTTCCATTTTTTCCTTATAACCAATTTTCCCATCTGCAAAGTTGAAAAGTATGTGATCGGAGACCTAGTGTATGGATATGTCTATCTCCACACCTACAATGGATTCCAAGTCCTGAAATCTACACTCGATACAATAAATACCATTTTCCCAATCAAAATTCATTGAATCTAGTTGTATGGTATAACATACTATTTTGATACCACTCTATCATGACTTTTATCAAATGGGACCATGCCACGACTCCCCAATCCCACATCCAATAATCAAGGGGATAGTGACCAATGTCGAATAGGCATATCACAAACATGAGAGTCCTATGATTTAGTACCTGTACATATGGACACATATCGAAGACCGTAAAATTATAAATTGTATACAAAACTAAACAACCATTCATTCCTACATTTAAATACCAGAACTAGAGTATGGAAAGTATTAAAAAAGTAAATATGGCCAAATAAAATCCCACCATAAAGTGTTTGAAAACTAGTCCAACCTGAAATTGATGATATGGGATGTTCTCAAGAAACCACAGGAACACACATTAGTCTGTCCTATCACCATAAGAACCATCTAGTATTCATATATCATGGAGTCTTTCAAATAGTCAATTGTTTTCACAAGACACAACGCGTGAGAGAAAATCCCCTGTAGGGTTCCGTATAACAATACCCAGTAGGACACCCTGAAACTAAAAAGCATACAAAAAAGGATAAATGAAATCATTACACAAATATATGCCTAAAATTCATATAAAATAAAATATGGACCTAATCAATAAAGAAAAACAGTCTCATGGAATTGTCACAAACATAATATTGGACTAGGATTCCATCTCAAATGTATAATGAAACACTCATCTTGGAGAACAAACTTCATGAGTTTGATATCACTTATTACATCTGTCTGAGAGGTTTTTCTAATCATGTCTCATTGTAGGATGTATATGTTGGAAGTCTAAAGTGATATTATACATATATGAAGATCACTCTCAAGGTTGTGTGGTAAACCAACAACCCAATCTAGATTAGACCACTTAGTAGAGGATTGATTCCCACATAGTTTTGGTCACGATAATACTTTAAACTCCACCTAGGGTAAGAATATGATAAATGATATTATTCTTGGTAGCACAGAATGATTCAAAAAACAATTTCCATGAAGTTACACTGAATGGATCAATATCCTATGTGTAGGGGGTGATTCCATACTAACCCTTAGGGAATGGATATATGGAACACTCACTAACTAATACTTTCATTGAAATAGTGGAAAAGGTCAATGTAACAACATTTATGGAGTACATGATGTGTAGTAAGGTCAAAAATTATATCCATTTGACCCTTGGTTCTTCCTATTTAAATAGACTGTGTTCATGTAATAGTAAACAATGGTCTACTGCCCATGAACTTCTTCACGTGTACTAGTACATAGGTTAGCCCATGTATACCTAGCCTAGCTATGTCCATGTAGGAGTACAAGATAGTCCTGATCCTTTTCACTCTATCACATGTCTATAATCCCTCTACAGTACATGTAGATCCATTGGGGAGGGGTCACGTGCTTGGTGATAAGGTCACAACCTATTTAATCCAAGATTATATGCCACGTGTTATGGGATTTTCTTGAATCCCATATATGGATTCTGCATGTATTCTCTATTTCATCAGAAACCAATCTATCTTTACCCCATTCTGTAATCAATGAGTGTCATTGTCCATGAGTTTGCACCACTGAATCATCAAAAAGTGACCTCCAAATCCTTTCATAAAATTCCATCGAACATTGTTCTCCATTGCATGATGATGAACATGAAAAGCAGGTATCTACACCACCTAATCCACTTCCAATTTTTTCACTACACCACTGTTGTGTCATTTGGATCCTAATCCATAATATCAAAAATTTTATCCAGGAAATCAGTGCGAAATACTTGATTCCTCAGTGTATGTCGAACCACAGGCCAAAGGAAAAATTCTCATGGTGAATGAAAAATCATGGGAGAAAAGCACAAGGAACAATCATGAAGAGTGGACCTTTTTCAATGTTCTTGTTGGCCTCGATTAGTTATGTTTAGAATTTTTTTGAAGATATAAGAAACAATCTCAAATAAATTCTCCCAATCCCAGAATAATCTAACCCATCCATCAATCCACACGATCCATAGGTGAATCTATTGGTTGATTAATCTTAGTTAATCATAGAAAATCTTACAGGAAAAAATCCAATAAAAATATTTCAAACCTTGATATGGATCATTCACTAATAGAGAATGAGCTTAAATTATTTTATTTGGTGAGATCTCTTAATCTCGTTGCACACTGATCACTGATATTCAATTTACTTGATGTTCTACTGAGAAATACCCTTGAAGGATCTCTACAAGGGATATACAACGACTATAGGTTTTTATGGATAATCTTATAATTCCACTGCTATTTCATTCTTAAAATATTATTTAGGTTTCTGCATCAACAATTAAATAAAATAATTTTATTTAATAATATTATTTATTTTTATGCCTGTGATGATGTTTCCACAAATTCCCTACACCAACAAGGGTTATGTTGCACCTTCGGTAAAACCCACATCCTAATCTCAATGGTGCCGTCATATTTCTGATATGGGACCCCATTTAGAAGTTATTCCACTTTTTTCGAAAAACAATGCATGTATGCTATTTAATATTTTTAATATATTCCAAATATTTATTATGGGAACCCCAATACTCAGAATCACACAATATCTCAGCCGGTGGTCTCCAAAATAATCTATAGAGTATCAAAAAATAATACATGGAAATTCTAAGTCATTACAATATCAAAAATTTTCGAGGGTCTTCAGAATGCTCTGGGATTACAGGTTCTTATGAGCACATCCTATCATCCCAAAACTAAAGGCCAATTTGAGAGATCAATTTAGTTTTTAGATTATATGTTGTGAGAATATGTTTTTGTATTTGGTGGTTATTGGGAGTATCATAAAACACTTATGGATTTAAAATCATATAAAAAATTCTAATCATCAATCAAAATGGACCCTTTCAATACCTTTTATAGAAGGCCGTGTCCTTTTCCACTTTACTAGTTATAGGTAGGTGAGTCAGTGATTTTTTGGCTTAGTCAGATGAATGAGACATATAAAGTGGTTAAATTTATCATGAATTGTTTGTAAACAATATATTTCTAGTATAAATCATACAATAACCATAATAGAAAACCTCTAGAGTTTGATTTTGGTCACCATGTTTTCCTTCGGGAATTTCCTAGGTTGGAAAAACCCCATACCTGAAAATAGGGAATGTTTGCACCAGGGTTTTTATGGCTGTTTGAGATTTTGGAAAGGGATCAACTAGTGACATATCATATAAACCTTACATAGTGCTACAAATCCATGAATAATTTGTTTTAGGTGTCAAAACATTAGATATTTCATTCTAACCCTTCTCACATGATATATTTTGATGAAATTGAGTTGGATGTTGATGCATCATTTAAGGAGAATATGATTCATATTATGGATCATAGTATGCGGAATATCAGGGAATGACAATACATCTTTTACAAGTGCAATGAAAGAATGTGAATGTGAAAAAGGATACATGGGTGAGGGAATCTAAGGGAGAACACCATGTACAGAACTGTTCACTAATACTCCATAATGATTCTTGGAGGAGCTCATGGATTAACTATTATATAGTGGAGAGGTTGTAAGATCCCATATTTTTCCATGTAATTCCCTATTTCAGGTTTTTATTAATCTCTTAAAACTAGTTTTTTGTTTGAACAATGGTTTTCAAGACATTACCTAGATGGGGTTGTTATGGGAGGAATCCAAAAATGTAAATCCATGAATCTTTCCCCCAAATATAAGCCTTATTTTTATTCTTATCCTCTTTGTTCTTATGTTTGACCATGTTTTGTTAAAGTTTGAAGGTCCATGAGGAGAATATGGGGTCTTAATAAATGTTTTGGAAATATTTTTACCAACACTAGTCTGTTTAAGCCACAACACATATAACCATTCCATAGTGGACGAGGATACACCATAGATTAAATGGCTATACAGTAGTGTATTGTGGGGTTGAGGCTATACCATAGTGTAAGGATGATGCACCATGGTGATACTGTGTTACACTACATCGATCAACGTAGAGGGATAAACCAATGAGGCTATATTATGGGGGTAATATACCATGCTGTAGGGCCTTCTATGTTTTACATACACTGGACCTTGTCTTTTGGAGTTATGGCCTTCATTAGGTTGTTTATTCTTTAATTATAGGAAATCATTTCAATGTTTTAGGAGGGGATTCCCATGTGGACATGACCAATGAGGATTACTATAATGATCGGTTCCCCCTTCCATGTTTAGCATCATCCAAGGAAGTCCTTATTTACACATCCCTTGACATCTTACCCCAATATGATAGTTCTAGTTTTTACACTATAGTGATGTGTATCCCCAAAATTTCCACATTGCAGCTATCATCCATGAACCATGGAGGACGATCCTTGTGGCGTGGTGAGTAATCACTATAACATGGAGGTTCCATATATCACAAATTTCTGAACCATAGTACTACCATCCTTTTCCATGGTGGTTGCTTCCAGTGCACCACTACATTATAGTCTCATACCTTGCGTCATGTAGAATCCTTTCTTTCTATAAGTACTTATACACCATCTTATACTATAATTTATTTGGGAGGCCCCATCCTTTTTTTGTATGAATATATGGTCTCAATACATAATACCAATTAACAACAGTTCTAGAAGCCATTGGATTCCTTGGAATCCCCCTCTAGGGGCCTCAATCTCAATACTGCTTGTTCCGGTAACAGGGGGGTCTTGCGCAGCGGTGGATCTTTTTGGGAATCTAAAGGCTCAGTGGTTTTGGACTTCTATGCTCACTATGAACATCGTTTATCACATCAATCCTAAGATAAGGCTATGTTTCTGGGTTTGATTATTTACCAATAGAAGGACATTTTTATCTCAGAGATGGAAACAGACTCTAAAATCCTTTATGATGTTCTGGACGACCTTTTCCTAAATCCATGGGAAATATCATATATCATCAGAAATGGCAGAAATATGATCAACAATAACATCAAAGTAAGTCACTCCACGAGAGAGTAAAATCATGTTGTAGACCACCTAGCTTCTCTTGAGGTCATTGGGTTTGACACAGTTTGTTTACACAATGTGCACACTTTGAAACCTAAAGGGGTTAACCTGATCAGAGGGGATACCCTTGGTCTTCACCATTTTATACAACCTTAGGCTCCTTACCATTCAAGTGGACCTTTTTAATTCATGTTTTTTCCCAACCATAATAAAAATTAAAATGATGTTGATGATGATGATGATCCTAGATTGTTCAATATGGGATCTCATATTGTCATGTCATACACATGACCAATGTAATTGATCTATCCTCTGTTTGATAAGTTAAAACTTTATAAACCCCATATTTGATCCCATCAGGTCGTTAAATTTTAAGGAAAAGACATGAGACCACACAATAGGTGTACAAACCTTTGAAATTTAATCATAATTGGTTAAATTAAATATTAAACCCTATGTTGTTTTGAAATCAATTGTTTTTTGTATTAATATTATAAAGTGACATAACTTGTGAAATTGGTGTGATTACTCGATAGCGATCAAACATACTAAAAATTGGTAATTTTGAATGATAATGACCTTAGGTGTTTAAATGATAAATTTAATGAGATTTGATATTGTTTATAATTCTGATCCATAACTTATGAAGTGGAAATGGATAGATAATTGGTAATGGGGTGAATAGAACATAATGGCTTGTGATGACATGTGTTACACTATAATGCTTATAAGTATTGTTCTGGTTATACTATAATTCTTATAGTGTTTAGCCTAAATTTTCTATAATAATTATAAGGATTGGATATATTATGATGAAGTCCTTATAGAGATATTCCTAGTTTTTATGTAATCGTCATAGAACGTTTTCTTCTTATGGTCTAATTATTACAGGGCTCTGCCCAGTTCTTTTGTGATGATTTATGGTATATGCTCAAGGAGGGTTATAATGATGGATGGAATGGTTCAAAAAATGATCATAGATATTTTTCTTATTTTCGATGTTGATTGGAGATGACCTCAGGTGTTAACCTAAAGCTTGGGGTTCAATTGATTTATTTCATGTGTAGTATTAATTGATTAAATTAATACCATTCTTACTGGTTAATTTAATGAACAATGTATCTTAGAATGGATCTGTTTATACATAGTAGTGTCTACCTACTGAGTTCTAC
Source organism: Viscum album (assembly GCA_963277665.1). NCBI lineage: Eukaryota > Viridiplantae > Streptophyta > Magnoliopsida > Santalales > Viscaceae > Viscum > Viscum album. The sequence continues at coordinate 590,907,938 of OY728159.1, read as the reverse complement.
GTACACCCGGTATATACTATCATTTGGTACCTGAAAGGATTTTATAGATGCAGGTTTGAAATGGGGAAAGGGGCCCTATTTTTGATTGTTTCTTACTTGATGGTTTGGATACTGGATATTAAACCAACATGGGGTTTAAGAACATTATCATGGTGTCTTTTTATTTTATTTTTCTTCATTTTATATATTTTTTTACATTCAACATTTAATTTATTTAAATTTCAGCTGGTCATTATATAGTTATATTATCATGGAGTTGTTGAAATTTTTCATTATTCAATAGTGAATTCATGTTCACGTATTATATTGTTTCCACTATTTATTTTACTCGATTGTTATTTAATGTTATTATTATAACAATATTACAGAGGGTATAGTATTCCCACTATATTCCTTACACTCTTCAATCTAGTAGGAAGATTTTGGAATACAGAGAGGCACACCTGAGGTCACATGTAACACCCCGAGCTTCCACGATACGCCTCTCTTTCAATAATGTAATAGCTTGCATTGTACGCAAGTTCGAGTTCTAAAACACCGCGACTAATCAAAGTAGCCGTTATGAATAGTAATAACCACCTTTTAAAATTATAGAAATTTTATATTTCAAAATGGACTTCATTTTTGTATTCGTAATATCGAAATTAGCCTATGTTGAATTTTTGGTATTTTTCGGAGAACTTCTACTTTTTTATGAATATTGAAAATTACTTAAAAACAACTTTTTTAATCAAAATAATTTATAGTGATAAATTATACTATTTAGTGGTTTTAAAGTATAATTAGAATATATTTTCACCATTTTATCCAATGGTGGTAATTAGAATTAATTTAACATTGAAATTGGACATAAACAATTGCCAATCTTTTGATATAAATTGTTTCTTAAAAACACACTATTTGTTGTGACAACGGGAATTAATTATAAAATTAATTAATGCAACTTATATGTTTGGAATTTTGTAAAATAGACATCATTTTTGAATTCGGAATATCAATTATAGCTTAGGGTGAAATTTTGGCATTGTTCTGAAAAACTTCAATTTTTGATGAATAGTGAAACCACTAAGTGGTACTTAAATAACTGATTTTTCGTTTAAATGAAATATTACCACTTCTGTGATTTGATTTTAAAAAATCCGACATACATGGTTGTCATTAAGAAGTAAAATGTGGTTCAATGAGATTAAAATAATTTTTTGGTGAATTGTAACTTTTAAGTTCTTAATCGCGATTAGAGGTAATTAGTGTAGTTTAAGGTACAAATAATGTTATAATAATATGAGATGAGCATGAAACTTGTCCTACTCCTATTGGATGAGTCATGGACGACCAAGAGAACCCATGGGTCAACTTGGGGACCCCATGGAGCCACTTTAGTTGTAAAATGACATTAATATATATTTATTTAATGTTAAAATTAAATTGACACAAACATGAGTTGTTTTACTAAAACAGTTTTTGAGTGGGGTTACACAAGTCCAAATTTTGATTATAAATATTCATTAGAAAGATAAAAAGATTTACTACATCATAGTATTTTTTTATAATTTTTAGACATTAAATAAATTAAATTATTTATGACATCATGATGATGCAGTGATGACCTCATTATTTAACGATTTAAATAAAATGGGAAGATAATGAAAAATACAAGGCTTACACTTGTCCAACTCCAATTGGATGAGGAGATTTAGAACCCTTATCACCTTAGCCTCTAATTATATAAGTGTGGATCCTTTAGAATCCGAAAAGCATTGTGTAATAATGTAACATTTCAATCTTTCCAAAAGAGCCCCTCCTCTCCACTTATAAAAGGCCCCCACCTCTTCCACCTCATTTACACTTTCAAGCCATTTGGCTCGGCCAACCGCTGCCCAAATACTCTCCCAAATTCCCCCTCTTACTCCTAGAATCCCAACTTTGGTCATAACTCTTCCCAAGGAAGCCTTTAGCTCAAATAAAAAAAGAGTTACCCGATTTTGAGGTAATGTCTTCTCTAATGTTGTTTTGTTTTATTTTTCTTCTCCAACCCCCTAAACTCTTTTCATTCCATTATTTTGTAACAAAACCAGTATCTACAATATACTAGGATGTTGTTATGATAAGGATTTGGTTTACACTTACACACACCTTCGTCTAATGGTTAAAGAACATACGGTTTCTGTGGATGGCGAATTTCTGCCTCACGAAAAGATGATTGTTCAACACTCATATAACACCTCCAAAGGTGGCCATTAAGATGTCACTATTTTTATATATGATATATAATATGTTTATGTTTTACTTTTGCTTCTTTATTTCTCATTTATGGCATACTTTATGATTTCCATTATGGGTAAAACGCGATAATTTCATTTTAGGATGTGCGGACTACCGCCCCCTCAAAGTGATTTGAATCGTTAATGCCATATGTGGGATGTATAAAGGATGGAGTAAATGGTATTATACACTATATTATACTGGAATTATATTATAAATTTATATCATTATGATTTCGTTCCATTAAATATGAAATTGAAATGAAAGTAGCGTTCATGCGTACGTACGGCTTACCGTCTCCATGAACGGTGCATTTCATTTCATACCTCTAAATGTTATGTAATATTATAAATGAATGTATATACTGGATATATGAGATATATATGACATCTAAATCATGAATATAATTCTGGAGATAATGGATATTCTACCACATAAACAACTTGTAATTATAAGAATTTTATTGTTGACTCAAGTACCAAAGATCGACAAAACGACCGTTATTAACTTAAATAATTACATAATGTTCATATCATTGTAATAAGTGATATAAAAAGGATAATGAAATTCAAAATGGTTCTTAATAAGTTATATATTAACTCTATTTTATTATTCAGGAGGTTAAAGAATGGTTGAGTCAAGTCAAACACGAGGTAAGGGAACTTCTTAACCCAATTTCTATTTTTTGGGTTAATCTCCTACTTTCAAATTATGTCATGATATGATTATGTCCTATCTTGTATTTTTACATTATTTATGTGTACTTATAGTGAATACACATTATATATGTACTTTATTTAAAAAAATGATCTTTTCAAGGGACTTCATCTCAATCTCCATTCATTGAGGCATATTTTGTTTTATACACAAATTTCTTTTGTACAGTGTATAAACCCCTTTGACTTTTACGTTTATTCAAAAGGAATATTTTTATACGAAGCGTTTTACTAAACGAAAAAAGGGAATGTTTGTATTTTCGTACATATGCGGCGACAAAGACTTCTCTGCCGCCGTGACCATTATTTGAGTTTCGGCTTCCACTACAAGCCATCTTTTTTTTAATGAAAAATAAATACAAAGTTTTAACTTTCTTTTATTTTGTTATTGAAAATGGTTTTGAAAACGTTTTTATTATATCAATGTGTTGTATTGATATCTTGTGATTGAAATGTGGAAATGTTATGTTTCCTTTATGCATGTTTTATGTGATATGATTATGTTATGGTTTATGATATGTTTAAACCTATTCATATGAGGAATTTATTGGACTTAATAAGAGACGGGTGGAGCCCGCTATAGATCCTCGATGCATCGGTAGGTCTCATGAGACAACTAGACGTGGAATTGGCCGAGGCCCTTTACCAATTTGATTTATGGTTTTGGCCGAGGCCTTAATCATTTTAGACGTCTTGGCCGAGGCCTTGACAAAATTTTTCAGAATGTCTGGCATTATACATTCCCTCATTATGAAAGTGGTTATTGATATTGCATGTGATTATTAGACCAGTAGAATATCCATGTGAAGAAGTGAATGGCATTATCTCATTTTACTTATGCCATATTATGTTGAAGTTCAAGTTTAAAAGGTTTTTGTTTGAGTTATACATTTCCTTAAATGTTAATGTTTATTTATGAAAGCTTTCGCTATATTGTTAACCTTACTGAGCATCTGAGCTCACCCCTTTCAATGTTTAAATATTTTCCAGGATGGGAAGAAGTATTTTATTAATGACCTGTAGGGATTGTCAGAAGAGGATATGAGTGTGGTCTATGGAGACTTTGTTATTGTAGTTTTTTACTTTATGATGTAATGTAAGACTTATGAATGTATCTAGTGTTTCCAAGGCTACTAAACTAATCAGTCTTTTGAGTCTTGATCTTTTGTGATCATGCCAATGTTACGAAGTAATGCACCAACTCTGGGTAGCTGGGGTCGGGGCGTTACAGTTGGTATCAGAGGCAGTTTAGTACTAACCTTGGAAGCTAGATTTAGATAAACTCGGATTAGAGCACATAGCCCAAAGATAGACTTTGAGGATTAGTATAGAAGAAATTCCTAGAATTTTGTTATTGTAGATATTTTGTGAGTTTTCCGAGCAATACATCCCTGTCTGGATACGAGCGAGTAGAGGCGGCTCTGGCACAGATGTACCTAGGGGTAAAACCCGAAAACACCGCTTTGAGCTAGACTCGAACGGGAACTGGTGCACGACAACGGGCCTTGCTGCACTCTTGGTTACGACACTCCCGGGGGATATGCTTTGGATAATTCTCATTTTCTTTATAAACCACTATGAAGGGTTATGAGTATATACTTCCTCAAAGAAAACATTTTTATGGATTATATCCATAAATAGTTCAATTTATGTTAAGTATCATACAAGTATGGAATTATGTATTTTGATTTATAAACTAATATAGTTTATGCCATTGTTTAGAAATGGTTCCTGGTGGAAGGAATGGAAACCGTATCAATGCACGCACTCCGTGTAGGGATTGCCCTCCTGCTCAAGATAATTATTGTGGATCTGGAGATACAACTGGTGCTGATCAACTTATAACCATACTGGGACAACTCACTCAAGTTATGAATAATAACCTTACTCGTAAGGATCACCCTGATCCACAACGTGGAGGATCAATGTTAGACCGCTTCATGAGGCAACAACCACCAACCTTCAATGGGAGTACAAATCCTATAGTAGCTGAGCAATGGATAAATTCCTTAGAGAAAATATTCCATGCCTTGGCGAGTAGTGAAAGGGAGAAGGTTGTCATGGCAGTTTACCGCCTCACTGGAGATGCCGATCAGTGGTGGTCGCTGATTCAAAACACAAAGGAAGATGATGACGTATCGAATATGGAATGGAGGGAGTTCAAGGAGCTTTTATTAGAAAAATACTTTCCTCGTGACCATCGAGCAGATATGGAAAGGCAATTTCTGAGTCTGAGGCAGAAGGAGGTTGAGAATGTCGCAAAGTATGAGGCTAACATTACAAGGTTAGCGAAGCATGCTGCCAATTATATACGTAGCCCAAGGAGTAAGATTGATCGTTTCTTTGATGGGTTAAAACCATTTCTCCGTTGATCTTTAGTATCACAATCCTTCTCATCATAAGAAGATATTGTCTCGTGTGCTATCAAGACAGAAAAGGAATTCTCTAAGTCTTATGACAACAAAGTAAAGCAAGAGAAGAAGAGAACGGTGGAACAAGAGACAGATAAAGGGAAAAAGGGAAAGAAGGATTTTCCATTATGTGATAATTGTGGGAAGAATCACCCTGGTACGTGCCTAAAAGGAATGGGAGTTTGTTATAAATGTGGAGAAAAAGGTCACCAGGCTCGTGATTGCAAGGGAAAGAAAGAGGCTATCAATGTTGAATGCTACAATTGTAGGGAAATGGGGAATTGTGCAAATGAATGTCCTAAGCGTCAGGGAAAATTACCTCAGAAAAGGCCAAGGGATCAAGGACAATCTTATGCTGTTACTACAGTTGAAGCAGAATAACTAATGTATTGGTGCTTTTGGACTCATTGATTATATTCTGGTTATTAGAATAATGTGATATATATATAAGGATTGTACTACAGTACTTGTTGAGTTCAGTAAGGTTTTAATATGATGAAGGTAATTATATTTTTAGTATGTGACAATAAGAGAAACTTTACTTTGTTTGGGGAATCTGAGAAATTGATTTTGGAATTAAGAGACCTTTTAGAGAAAGTCTGGACAGAGGTATTTTGGATAACTATAAAGGTTGGAGTGGATTAAGTTGATCTTTGGATAGTATTGTTTAAGGTTAAAACATTTATGAAGATTATTTTTGGAATAGTATAGTACTAAATTTTTAGGAAATGGACAACCTGCAGGGTGGGGCATAACCCGTCGCGTCGGACAAAGCTACAGGAATCGAACCCACAACCATAGTGCGACAGGCCTTTATTTCCTACCACTAGCCTACAGGAAGTCTCTGGTAATTAGAAAATAATTTTACTATACTAAATTGTATGTGTTAACATTTGGAACCTTATACAATTAGGAAAAGTATAATATTTTTGGGTTCTATTATCTTTTTGAGTGAAAGGTGAGTTGAAGGTTGAAACTCTAATTGTCAGGCATAAATATATATATACCTATCTGTTATTCAATTAATAAACTAATTCTTAAACTTTAGTAAAGGGATATTAAAAAAAAATGTGTTATCCTAACACCTTATGTCTTGTTGAACTGATGATATTTTAAATCAACATAGATTGAAGGCTTTGAGGCCCTCAATTTAACAGTTGATTGTGATTGATGACCTCAATCACTCCCTACGAATATTTACATTTTTCCTCCAATTTTATGTCTCTAATTTCCACCAATGTTCTCTTAATAAAGATCATAATTGGGTGGTGACTTTTTCATTTCCCTTTCCCTCTTATTAAGGCTAAATTTTATTAACCTTATTTCTGATGTGGGTTTTCCACAAAGGTATTTTCTATTTTCAACCTTTTATTTTCAAAGAAAAATATCAAATTGCGAGGACGCAATTTATTGAAGGAGGGGAGAATGTAACACCCCGAGCTTCCACGATATGCCTCTCTTTCAATAATGTAATAGCTTGCATTGTACGCAAGTTCGAGTTCTAAAACACCGCGACTAATCAAAGTAGCCGTTATGAATAGTAATAACCACCTTTTAAAATTATAGAAATTTTATATTTCAAAATGGACTTCATTTTTGTATTCGTAATATCGAAATTAGCCTATGTTGAATTTTTGGTATTTTTCTGAGAACTTCTAATTTTTTATGAATAGTGAAAATTACTTAAAAACAACTTTTTTAATCAAAATAATTTATAGTGATAAATTATACTATTTAGTGGTTTTAAAGTATAATTAGAATATCTTTTTACCATTTTATCCAATGGTGGTCATTAGAATTAATTTAACATTGAAATTGGACATAAACAATTGCCAATCTTTTGATATAAATTGTTTCTTAAAAACACGCTATTTGTTGTGACAGCGGAAATTAAATATAAAATTAATTAATGCAACTTATATTTTTGGAATTTTGTAAAATATACATAATTTTTGAATTCGGAATATCAATTATATCTTAGGGTGAAATTTTGTCATTGTTCTGAAAAACATCAATTTTTGATGAATAGTGAAACCACTAAGTGGTACTTAAATAACTGATTTTTCGTTTAAATGAAATATTACCACTTCTATGATTTGATTTTCAAAAATCCGACATACATGGCTGTCATTAAGAATTAAAATGTGGTTCAATGAGATTAAAATAATTTTTTGGTGAATAGTAACTTTTAAGTTCTTAATCGCGATTAGAGGTAATTAGTGTAGTTTAAGGTACAAAAAATGTTATAATAATATGAAATGAGCATGACACTTGTCCTACTCCTATTGGATGAGTCATGGCCGACCAAGACAACCCATGGGTCAACTTGGGGACCCCATGGAGCCACTTTAGTTGGAAAATGACATTAATATATATTTATTTAATGTTAAAATTAAATTGACACAAACATGAGTTGTTTTACTAAAACAGTTTTTAAGTGGGGTTACAGAAGTCAAAATTTTGATTATAAATATTCATTAGAAATATAAAAATATTTTCTCCATCATAGTATTTTTTTATAATTTTTAGACATTTAATAAATTAAATTATTTATGACATCATGATGATGCAGTGATGACCTCATTATTTAACGATTTAAATAAAATGGGAAGATAATGAAAAATACAAGGCATACACTTGTCCAAATCCAATTGGATGAGGAGATTTAGAACCCTTATCACCTTATCCTCTAATTATATAAGTTTGGGACCTTTAGAATCCGAAAAGAATTGTGTAATAATGTAACATTTCAATCTTTCCAAAAGAGCCCCTCCTCTCCACTTATAAAAGGCCCCCACCTCTTCCACCTCATTTACACTTTCAAGCCATTTGGCTCGGCCACCCTCTGCCCAAATACTCTCCCAACTTCCCTCTCTTACTCATAGAACCCTCACTTTGGGCAGAACTCTTCCCAAGGAAGCCTTTGGCTCAAATAAAAAAAGAGTTACCCGATTTTGAGGTAATGTCTTCTCTAATGTTGTTTTGTTTTATTTTTCTTCTCCAATCCTCTAAACTCTTTTCATTCCATTATTTTGTAACAACAACAGTATATACAATATACTAGTATGTTTTTATGATAAGGATTTGGTTTACACTTACACACACCTTCGTCTAATGGTTAAAGAACATACGGTTTCTGTGGATGGCGAATTTCTGCCTCACGAAACGATGATTCTTCAACACTCATATAACACCTAAAAAGGTGGCCATTAAGATGTCACTATTTTTATATATGATATATAATATGTTTATGTTTTACTTATGCTTTTGTATTTCTCATTTATGTCATACTTTATGATTTCCATTATGGGTAAAACGCGATAATTTCATTTTAGGAAGTGCGGACTAACGCCCCCTCAAAGTGATTTGAATCGTTAATGCCATATGTGGGATGTATAAAGGATGGAGTAATTGGAATTATACACTATATTATACTGGAATTATATTATACATTTATATCATTATGATTTCTGTCCATTAAATATGAAATTGAAATGAAAGTAGCGTTCATGCGTACGTACGGCTTACCGTCTCCATGAACGGTGCATTTCATTTCTTACCTCTAAATGTTACGTAATATTATAAATGATTGTATATACTGGATATATGAGATATATATGACATCTAAATCATGAATATAATTCTGGAGATAATGGATATTCTACCACATAAACAACTTGTAATTATAAGAATTTTATTGTTGACTCAAGTACCAAAGATCGACAAAACGACCGTTATTAACTTAAATAATTACATAATGTTCATATCATTGTAATAAGTGATATAAAAAGGATAATGCAATTGAAAATGGTTATTAATAAGGTATGTATTAACTCTAGTTTATTATTCAGGAGGTTAAAGAACGGTTGAGTCAAGTCAGACACGAGGTAAGGGAACTTCTTAACCCAATTTCTATTCTTTGGGTTAATCTCCTACTTTCAAATTATTTCATGATATGATTATGTCCTATCTTGTATTTTTACATTATTTATGTGTACTTATAGTGAATACACATTATAGATGTACTTTATTTAAAAAAATGATCTTTTCAAGGGACTTCGTCTCAATCTCCATTCATTGAGGCATATTTTGTTTTATACACAAATTTCTTTTGTACAGTGTATAAACCCCTTTGACTTTTACGTTTATTCAAAAGGAATATTTTTATACGAAGCGTTTTACTAAACTAAAAAAAGGGAATGTTTGTATTTCCGTACATATGCGGCGACAAAGACTTCTCCGCCGCCGTGACCATTATTTGAGTTTCGGCTTCCACAACAAGCCATCTTTTTTTAATGAAAAATAAATACAATGTTTAAGCTTTCTTTTATTTTGTTATTGAAAATGGTTTTGAAAACGTTTTTATTATATCAATGTGTTGTATTGATATCTTGTGATTGAAATGTGGAAATGTTATGTTTCCTTTATGCATGTTTTATGTGATATGATTAGGTTATGGTTTATGATATGTTTAAACCTATTCATATGAGGAATTTATTGGACTTAATAAGTGACGGGTGGAGCCCGCTATAGCTCCTCGATGCATCGGTAGGTCTCATGAGACAACTAGACATGGAATTGGCCGAGGCCCTTTCCCAATTTGATTTATGGTTTTGGCCGAGGCCTTAATCATTTTAGACGTCTTGGCCGAGGCCTTGAGAAAATTTTTCAGAATATCTGGCATTATACATTCCCTCATTATGAAAGTGGTTATTGATATTGCATGTGATTATTAGACCAGTAGAATATCCATGTGAAGAAGTGAATGGCATTATCTCATTTTACTTATGCCATATTATGTTGAAGTTCAAGTTTAAAAGGCTTTTTTTTGAGTTATACATTGCCTTAAATGTTAATGTTTATTTATGAAAGCTTCCGCTATATTGTTAACCTTACTGAGCATCTGAGCTCACCCCTTTCAATGTTTTAATATTTTCCAGGATGTGAAGAAGTATTTTATGAATGACCTGCAGGGATTGTCAGAAGAGGATATGAGTGTGGTCTATGGAGACTTTGTTATTGTAGTTTTTCACTTTATGATGTAATGTAAGACTTATGAATGTATCTAGTGTTTCCAAGGCTACTAAACTAATCGGTCTTTCGAGACTTGATCTTTTGTGATCATGCCAATGTTACGAAGTAATGCACCGACTCTGGGTAGCTGGGGTCGGGGCGTTACAGTTGGTATCAGAGGCAGTTTAGTACTAACCCTGGAAGCTAGATTTAGATAAACTCTGATTAGAGCACATAGCCCAAAGATAGACTTTGAGGATTAGTATTGAAAAAATTCCTAGAATTTTGTTATTGTAGAGATTTTGTGAGTTTTCCGAGCAATACATCCCTGTCCGGATACGATCAAGTAGAGGCGGCTCTGGCACAGATGTACCTAGCGGTAAAACCCGAAAACAACGCTTTGAGCTAGACTCGAACGGGAACTGGTGCACGACAACGGGCCTTGCTTCACTCTTGGTTACGACACTCCCGGGGATATGCTTTGGATAATTCTCATTTTCTTTATAAACCACTATGAAGGGTTATGAGTATATACTTCCTCAAAGAAAAAATTTTTATGGATTATATCCATAAATAGTTCAATTTATGTTAAGTATCATACAAGTATGGAATTATGTATTTTGATTTATAAACTAATATAGTTTATGCCATTATTTAGAAATGGTTCATGGTGGAAGAAATGGAAACCGTATCAATGCACGCACTCCGTGTAGGGATTTCCCTCCTGCTCAAGATAATTATTGTGGATCTGGAGATACAACTGGTGCTGATCAACTTATTACTATACTGGGACAACTCACTCAAGTTATGAATAAAATCCTTACTCGTATGGATCACCCTGATCCACAACGTGGAGGATCAATGTTAGACCACTTCATGAGGCAACAACCACCAACCTTCAATGGGAGTACAAATCCTATAGTAGCTGAGCAATGGATAAATTCCTTAGAGAAAATATTCCATGCCTTGGCGAGTAGTGAAAGGGAGAAGGTTGTCATGGCAGTTTACCGCCTCACTGGAGATGCCGATCAGTGGTGGTTGCTGATTCAAAACAAAAAGGAAGATGATGACGTATCGAATATGGAATGGAGAGAGTTCAAAGAGCTTTTCTTAGAAAAATAATTTCCTCGTGACCATCGAGCAGATATGGAAAGGCAATTTCTGAGTCTGAGGCAGAAGGAGGATGAGAATGTTGCAAAGTATGAGGCTAACATTACAAGGTTAGTGAGGCATGCTGCCAATTATATACGTAACCCAAGGTGTAAGATTGATCGTTTCTTTGATGGGTTAAAACCATTTCTCCATTGATCTTTAGTATCACAATCCTTCTCATCAGTCGAAGATATTGTCTCATGTGCTATCAAGACAGAAAAGGAATTCTCTAAGTCTTATGAAAATAAAGTAAAGCAAGAGAATAAGAGAACGGTGGAACAAGAGACAGATAAAGGGAAAAAGGGAAAGAAGGATTTTCCATTATGTGATAATTTTTGGAAGAATCACCCTGGTACGTGCCTAAAAAGAATGGGAGTTTGTTATAAATGTGGAGAAAAAGGTCACCAGGCTCGTGATTGCAAGGGAAAGAAAGAGGCTATCAATGTTGAATGCTACAATTGTAGGGAAATGGGGAATTATGAAAATGAATGTCCTAAGCGTCAGGTAAACTTACCTCATAAAAGGCCACGGGATCAAGGACAATCTTATGCTGTTACTACAGTTGAAGCAGATTAACTAATGTATTGGTGCTTTTGGACTCATGGATTATATTCGGGTTATTAGAATAATGTGATATATATATAAGGATTGTACTGCAGTACTTGTTGAGTTCAGTAAGGTTTTAATATGATGAAGGTAATTATATTTTTAGTATGTGACAATAAGAGAATCATTACTTTGTTTGGGAAATCTGATAAATTGATTTTGGAATTAAGAGACCTTTTAGAGAAAGTCTGGACAGAGGTATTTTGGATAACTATAAAGGTTGGAGTGGATTAAGTTGATCTTTGGATAGTATTGTTTAAGGTTAAAACATTTATGAAGATTATTTTTGGAATAGTATAGTACTATATTTTTAGGAAAAGGACAACCTGCAGGGTGGGGCATAACCCGTCGCGTCGGACAAAGCTGCAGGAATCGAACCCACAACCATAGTGAGACAGGCCTTTATTTCCTACCACTAGCCTACAGGAAGTCCCTGGTTATTAGAAAATAATTTTACTAATCTAAATTGTATGTGTTAACATTTGGAACCTTATACAATTAGGAAAAGTATAATATTTTTGGGTTCTATTATCTTTTTGAGTGAAAGGTGAGTTGAAGGTTGAAACTGTAATTGTCAGGCATAAATATATATATACCTATCTGTTATTCAATGAATAAACTAATTCTTAAACTTTAGTAAAGGGATATTAAAATAAAAAAATGTGTTATTCTAATACCTTATGTCTTGTTGAACTGATGATATTTTAAATAAACATAGATTGAAGGCTTTGAGGCCCTCAATTTAACAGTTGATTGTGATTGATGACCTCAATCACTCCCTACGAATATTTACGTTTTTCCTCCAATTATATGTCTCTAATTGCCCCCAATGTTCTCCTAATCAAGATCATAATTGGGTGGTGACTTTTTCATTTCCCTTTCCCTCTTATTAAGGCTAAATTTTATTAACCTTATTTCTGATGTGGGTTTTCCACAAAGGTATTTTCTATTTTCAACCTTTTATTTTCAAAGAAAAATTTCAAATTGCGAGGACGAAATTTATTGAAGGAGGGGAGAATGTAACACCCCGAGCTTCCACGATACGCCTCACTTTCAATAATGTAATAGCTTGCATTGTACGCAAGTTCGAGTTCTAAAACACCGCGACTAATCAAAGTAGCCGTTATGAATAGTAATAACCACCTTTTAAAATTATAGAAATTTTATATTTCAAAATGGACTTCATTTTTGTATTCGTAATATCGAAATTAGCCTATGTTGAATTTTTGTTATTTTTCTGAGAACTTATAATTTTTTATGAATAGTGAAAATTACTTAAAAACAACTTTTTTAATCAAAATAATTAATAGTGATAAATTTTACTATTTAGTGGTTTTAAAGTATAATTAGAATATATTTTTACCATTTTATCCAATGGTGGTCATTAGAATTAATTTACCATTGAAATTGGACATAAACAATTGCCAATCTTTTGATATAAATTGTTTCTTAAAAACACGCTATTTGTTGTGACAGCGGGAATTAATTATAAAATTAATTAATGCAACTTATATGTTTGGAATTTTTTAAAATAGGCATCATTTTTGACTTCGGAATATCAATTATAGCTTAGGGTGAAATTTTGGCATTATTCTGAAAAACTTCAATTTTTGATGAATAGTGAAACCACTAAGTGGTACTTAAATAACTGATTTTTCATTTAAATGAAATATTACCACTTCTGTGATTTGATTTTCAAAAATCCGACATACATGGTTGTAATTAAGAAGTAAAATGTGGTTCAATGAGATTAAAATAATTTTTTGGTGAATAGTAACTTTTATGTTCTTAATCGCGATTAGAGGTAATTAGTGTAGTTTAAGGTACAAATAATGTTATAATAATATGAGATGAGCATGACACTTGTCCTACTCCTATTGGATGAGTCATGTCCGACCAAGAAAACCCATGGGTCAACTTGGGGACCCCATGGAGCCACTTTAGTTGGAAAATGACATTAATATATATTTATTTAATGTTAAAATTAAATTGACACAAACATGAGTTGTTTTACTAAAATAGTTTTTAAGTGGGGTTACACAAGTCCCAATTTTGATTATAAATATTAATTAGAAATATAAAAAGATTTCCTACATCATATTATTTTTTTTATAATTTTTAGACATTAAATATATTAAATTCTTTATGACATCATGATGATGCAGTGATGACCTCATTATTTAACGATTTAAATAAAATGGGAAGATAATGAAAAATCCAAGGCTTAAACATGTCCAAATCCAATTGGATGAGGAGATTTCGAACCCTTATCACCTTAGCCTTTAATTATATAAGTGTGGGACCTTTAGAATCCGAAAAGGATTGTGTAATAATGTAACATTTCAATCTTTCCAAAAGAGCCCCTCCTCTCCACTTATAAAAGGCCCCCACCTCTTCCACCTCATTTACACTTTCAAGCCATTTGGATCGGCCAAACTCTGCCCAAATACTCTCCCAACTTCCCCCTCTTACTCCTAGAAGCCTCACTTTGGGCAGAACTCTTCCCAAGGAAGCCTTTGTCTCAAATAAAAAAAGAGTTACCCGATTTTGAGGTAATGTTTTCTCTAATGTTGTTTTGTTTAATTTTTCTTCTCCAACCCCCTAAACTCTTTTCATTCCTTTATTTTGTAACAACACCAGTATCTACAATATACTAGGATGTTGTTATGATAATTATTTGGATTACACTTACACACACCTTCGTCTAATGGTTATAGAACATACGGTTTCTGTGGATGGCGAATTTCTGCCTCACGAAACGATGATTGTTCAACACTTATATAACACCTCCAAAGGTGGCCATTAAGATGTCACTATTTTTATATATGATATATAATATGTTTATGTTTTACTTATGCTTCTGTATTTCTCATTTATGGCATACTTTATGATTTCCATTAATGGTAAAACGCGATAATTTCATTTTAGGAAGTGCGGACTACCGCCCCCTCAAAGTGATTTGAATCGTTAATGCCATATGTGGGATGTATAAAGGATGGAGTAAATGGTATTATACACTATATTATACTGGAATTATATTATACATTTATATCATTATGATTTCATTCCATTAAATATGAAATTGAAATGAAAGTAGCGTTCATGCGTACGTACGGCTTACCGTCTCCATGAACGGTGCATTTCATTTCTTACCTCTAAATGTTACGTAATATTATAAATGAATGTATATACTGGATATATGAGATATATATGACATCTAAATCATGAATATAATTCCGGAGATAATGGATATTCTACCACATAAACAACTTGTAATTATAAGAATTTTATTGTTGACTCAAGTACCAAAGATCGACAAAACGACCGTTATTAACTTAAATAATTACATACTGTTCATATCATTGTAATAAGTGATATACAAAGGAAAATTAAATTGAAAATGGATATTAATAAGGTATATATTAACTCTAGTTTATTATTCAGGAGGTTAAAGAATGGTTGAGTCAAGTCAGACACGAGGTAAGGGAACTTCTTAACCCAATTTCTATTCTTTGGGTTAATCTCCTACTTTCAAATTATGTCATGATATGATTATGTCCTATCTTGTATTTTTACATTATTTAAGTGTACTTATAGTGAATACACATTATATATGTACTTTATTTAAAAAAAATCATCTTTTCTAGGGACTTCGTCGCAATCTCCATTCATTGAGGCATATTTTGTTTTATACACAAATTTCTTTTGTACAGTGTATAAACCCCTTTGACTTTTACATTTATTCAAACGGAATCTTTTTATACGAAGCGTTTTACTAAACAACAAAAAGGGAATGTTTGTATTTCCGTACATATGCGGCGACAAAGACTTCTCCGCCGCCGTGACCATTATTTGAGTTTCGGCTTCCACTACAAGCCATCTTTTTTTAATGAAAAATAAATACAAAGTTTTAACTTTCTTTTATTTTTTTATTGAAAATGGTTTTGAAAACGTTTTTATTATATCAATGTGTTGTATTGATATCTTGTGATTGAAATGTGGAAGTGTTATGTTTCCTTTATGCATGTTTTATGTAATTTGATTATGTTATGGTTTATGATATGTTTAAACCTATTCATATGAGGAATTTATTGGACTTAATAAGTGACGGGTGGAGCCCGCTATAGCTCCTCGATGCATCGGTAGGTCTCATGAGACAAATAGACGTGGAATTGGCTGAGGCCCTTTCCCAATTTGATTTATGGTTTTGTCCGAGGCCTTAATCATTTTAGACGTCTTGGCCGAGGCCTTGACAAATTTTTTCAGAATGTCTGGCATTATACATTCCCTCATTATGAAAGTGGTTATTGATATTGCATGTGATTATTAGACCGGTAGAATATCCATGTGAAGAAGTGAATGGCATTATCTCATTTTACTTTTTCCATATTATGTTGAAGTTCAAGTTTAAAAGGCTTTTGTTTGAGTTATACATTGCCTTAAATGTTAATGTTTATTTATGAAAGCTCCCGCTATATTGTTAACCTTACTGAGCATCTGAGCTCACCCCATTCAATGTTTTAATATTTTCACGGATGTGAAGAAGTATTTTATGAATGACCTACAGGGATTGTCAGAAGATGATGTGAGTGTGGTCTATGGAGACTTTGTTATTGTAGTTTTTCACTTTATGATGTAATGTAAGACTTATGAATGTATCTAGTGTTTACAAGGCTACTAAACTAATCGGTCTTTCGAGACTTGATCTTTTGTGATCATGCCAATGTTACGAAGTAATGAACCGACTCTGGGTAGCTGGGGTCGGGGCGTTATAGTTGGTATCAGAGGCTGTTTAGTACTAACCTTGGAAGCTAGATTTAGATAAAATCTGATTAGAGCACATAGCCCAAAGATAGACTTTGAGGATTAGTATAGAAGAAATTCCTAGAATTTTGTTATTTGTAGAGATTTTGTGAGTTTTCCGAGCAATACATCCCTGTCTGGATACGAGAAAGTAGAGGTGGCTCTGGCACAGATGTACCTAGGGGTAAAACCCGAAAACACCGCTTTGAGCTAGACTCGAACGGGAACTGGTGCACGACAATGGGCCTTGCTGCACTCTTGGTTACGACACTCCCGGGGGATATGCTTTGGATAATTCTCATTTTCTTTATAAACCACTATGAAGGGTTATGAGTATATACTTCCTCAAAGAAAAAATTTTTATGGATTATATCCATAAATAGTTCAATTTATGTTAAGTATCATACAAGTATGAAATTATGTATTTTGATTTATAAACTAATATAGTTTATGCCATTGTTTAGAAATGGTTCCTGGTGGAAGGAATGGAAACCGTACCAATGCACGCACTCCATGTAGGGATTGCCCTCCTGCTCAAGATAATTATCTTGGATCTGGAGATACAACTGGTGCTGATCAACTTATTACCATACTGGGACAACTCACTCAAGTTATGAATAATAACCTTACTCGTATGGATCACCCTGATCCACAACGTGGAGGATCAATGTTAGACCGCTTCATGAGACAACAACCACCAACCTTCAATGGGAGTACAAATCCTATAGTAGCTGAGCAATGGATAAATTCCTTAGAGAAAATATTCCATTCCTTGGAGAGTAGTGAAAGGGAGAAGGTTTTCATGGCAGTTTACCACCTCACTGGAGATGCCGATCAGTGGTGGTTGCTGATTCAAAACACAAAGGAAGATGATGACGTATCGAATATGGAATGGAGGGAGTTCAAAGAGCTTTTCTTAGAAAAATACTTTCCTCATGACCATCAAGCAGATATGGAAAGGCAATTTCTGAGTCTGAGGCAGAAGGAGGATGAGAATGTCGCAAAGTATGAGGCTAACTTTACAAGGTTAGCGAGGCATGCTGCCAATTATATACGTAACCCAAGGAGTAAGATTGATCGTTTCTTTGATGGGTTAAAACCATTTCTCCATTGATCTTTAGTATCACAATCCTTCTCATCATACGAAGATATTGTCTCGTGTGCTATCAAGACAGAAAAGGAATTCTCTAAGTCTTATGACAACAAAGTAAAGCAAGAGAAGAAGAGAACGGTGGAACAAGAGACAGATAAAGGGAAAAAGGGAAAGAAGGATTTCCCATTAAGTGATAATTTTGGGAAGAATCACCCTGGTACATGCCTAAAAGGAATGGGAGTTTGTTATAAATGTGGAGAAAAAGGTCACCAGACTCGTGATTGCAAGGGAAAGAAAGAGGCTATCAATGTTGAATGCTACAATTGTAGGGAAATGGGGCATTATGCAAATGAATGTCCTAAGCGTCAGGGAAACTTACCTCAGAAAAGGCCAAGGGATCAAGGACAATCTTATGTTGTTACTACAGTTGAAGCAGAATAACTAATGTATTGGTGCTTTTGGACTCATGGATTATATTCTGGTTATTAGAATAATGTGATATATATATAAGGATTGTACTGCAGTACTTGTTGAGTTCAGTAAGGATTTAATATGATGAAGGTAATTATATTTTTAGTATGTGACAATAAGAGAAACTTTACTTTGTTTGGGGAATCCGGTAAATTGATTTTGGAATTAAGAGACCTTTTAGAGAAGGTCTGGACAAAGGTATTTTGGATAACTATAAAGGTTAGAGTGGATTAAGTTGATCTTTGGATAGTATTGGTTAAGGTTAAATCATTTATGAAGATTATTTTTGGAATAGTATAGTACTATATTTTTTGGAAAAGGACAACCTGCAGGGTGGGGCATAACCCGTCGCGTCGGACAAAGCTGCAGGAATCGAACCCACAACCATAGTGCGACAGGCCTTTATTTCCTACTACTAGCCTACAGGAAGTCCCTGGTTATTAGAAAATAATTTTACTAATCTAAATTGTATGTGTTAACATTTGGAACCTTATACAATTAGGAAAAGTATAATATTTTTGGGTTCTATTATCTTTTTGAGTGAAAGGTGAGTTGAAGGTTGAAACTCTAATTGTCAGGCATAAATATATATATACCTATCTGTTATTCAATGAATAAACTAATTCTTAAACTTTAGTAAAGGGATATTAAAACAAAAAAATGTGTTATCCTAATACCTTATGTCTTGTTGAACTGATGATATTTTAAATCAACATAGATTGAAGGCTTTGAGGCCCTCAATTTAACAGTTGATTGTGATTGATGACCTCAATCACTCCCTATGAATATTTACGTTTTTCCTCAAATTATATGTCTCTAATTTCCACCAATGTTCTCCTAATCAAGATCATAATTGGGTGGTGACTTTTTCATTTCCCTTTCCCTCTTATTAAGGCTAAATTTTATTAACCTTATTTCTGATGTGGGTTTTCCACAAAGGTATTTTCTATTTTCAACCTTTTATTTTCAAAGAAAAATATCAAATTGCAAGGACGCAATTTATTGAAGGAGGGGATAATGTAACACCCCGAGCTTCCACGATACGCCTCTCTTTAAATAATGTAATAGCTTGCATTGTACACAAGTTCGAGTTCTAAAACACCGCGACTAATCAAAGTAGCCGTTATGAATAGTAATAACCACCTTTTTAAATTATAGAAATTTTATATTTCAAAATGGACTTCATTTTTGTATTCGTAATATCGAAATTAGCTTATGTTGAATTTTTGGTATTTTTCTGAGAACTTCTAATTTTTTATGAATAGTGAAAATTACTTAAAAACTACTTTTTTAATCAAAATAATTTATAGTGATAAATTATAATATTTAGTGGTTTTAAAGTATAATTAGAATATATTTTTACCATTTTATCCAATGGTGGTCATTAGAATTTATTTATCATTGAAATTGGACATAAACAATTGCCAATCTTTTGATATAAATTGTTTCTTAAAAACACGCTATTTGTTGTGACAGCGGGAATTAATTATAAAATTAAATAATGAAACTTATATGTTTGGAATTTTGTAAAATAGACATCATTTTTGAATTCGGAATATCAATTATAGCTTATCGTGAAATTTTGGCATTGTTCTGAAAAACTTCAATTTTTGATGAATAGTGAAACCACTAAGTGGTACTTAAATAACTGATTTTTCGTTTAAATGAAATATTACCACTTCTGTGATTTGATTTTCAAAAATCCGACATACATGCTTGTCATTATGAAGTAAAATGTGGTTCAGTGAGATTAAAATAATTTTTTGGTGAATAGTATCTTTTATGTTCTTAATCGCTATTAGAGGTAATTAGAGTAGTTTAAGGTACAAATAATGTTATAATAATATGAGATGAGCATGACACTTGTCCTACTCCTATTGGATGAGTCATGGCCGACCCAGACAACCCATGGGTCAACTTGGGGACCCCATGGAGCCACTTTAGTTGGAAAATGACATTAATATATATTTATTTAATGTTAAAATTAAATTGACACAAACATGAGTTGTTTTACTAAAACAGTTTTTAAATGGGGTTACACAAGTCCAAATTTTGATTATAAATATTCATTAGAAAGATAAAAATATTTCCTACATCATAGTAGTTTCTTTATAATTTTTAGACATTAAATAAATTAAATTATTTACGACATAATGATGATGCAGTGATGACCTCATTATTTAACGATTTAAATAAAATGGGAAGATAATGCAAAATCCAAGGCTTAAACTTGTCCAAAGCCAATTGGATGAGGGGATTTCGAACCCTTATCACCTTAGCCTCTAATTATATAAGTTTGGGACCTTTAGAATCCGAAAAGCATTGTGTAATAATGTAACATTTCAATCTTTCCGAAAGAGTCCCTCCTTTCCACATATAAAAGGCCCCCACCTCTTCCACCTCATTTACACTTTCAAGCCATTTGGCTCGGCCAAACTCTGCCCAAATACTCTCCCAACTTCCCCCTCTTACTCCTAGAAGCCTCAATTTGGGCAGAACTCTTCCCAAGGAAGCCTTTGGCTCAAATAAAAAAAGAGTTACCCAATTTTGAGGTAATGTCTTCTCTAATGTTGTTCTTTTTTATTTTTCTTCTCCAACCCCCTAAACTCTTTTCATTCCTTTATTTTGTAACAACACCAGTATATACAATATACTAGGATGTTGTTATGATAAGGATTTGGTTTACACTTACACACACCTTTGTCTAATGGTTAAAGAATATACGGTTTCTGTGGATGGCGAATTTCTTCCTCACGAAACGATGATTGTTCAACACTCATATAACACCTCCAAAGGTGGCCATTAAGATGTCACTATTTTTATATATGATATATAATATGTTTATGTTTTACTTATGATTCTGTATTTCTAATTTATGGCATTCTTTATGATTTCCATTATGGGTAAAACGCGATAATTTCATTTTAGGAAGTGCGGACTACCGCCCCCTCAAAGTGATTTGAATCGTTAATGCCATATGTGGGATGTATAAAGGATGGAGTAAATAGTATTATACACTATATTATACTGGAATTATATTATACATTTATATAATTATGATTTCATTCCATTAAATATGAAATTGAAATGAAAGTAGCGTTCATGCGTACGTACGACTTACCGTCTCCATGAACGGTGCATTTCATTTCTTACCTCTAAATGTTACGTAATATTATAAATGAATGTATATACTGGATATATGAGATATATATGACATTTAAATCATGAATATAATTCTGGAGATAATGGATATTCTACCACATAAACAACTTGTAATTATAAGAATTTTATTGTTGACTCAAGTACCAAAGATCGACAAAACGACCGTTATTAACTTAAATAATTACATAATGTTCATATCATTGTAATAAGTGATATAAAAAGGATAATGAAATTGAAAATGGTTCTTAATAAGGTATATATTAACTCTAGTTTATTATTCAGGAGGTTAAAGAACGGTTGAGTCAAGTCATACACGAGGTAAGGGAACTTCTTAACCCAATTTCTATTCTTTGGGTTAATCTCCTACTTTCAAATTATGTCATGATATGATTATGGCATATCTTGTATTTTTACATTATTTATGTGTACTTATAGTGAATACACATTATAGATGTACTTTATTTAAAAAAAATGATCTTTTCAAGGGACTTCGTCTCAATCTCCATTCATTGAGGCATATTTTGTTTTATACACATATTTCTTTTGTACAGTGTATAAAACCCTTTGACTTTTACGTTTATTCAAAAGGAATCTTTTTATACGAAGCGTTTTACTAAACAAAAAAAAGGGAATGTTTGTATTTCCGTACATATGCGGAGACAAAGACTTCTCCACCGTCGTGACCATTATTTGAGTTTCGGCTTCCACTACAAGCCATCTTTTTTTTAATGAAAAATAAATACAAAGTTTTAACATTCATTTATTTTGTTATTGAAAATGGTTTTGAAAACGTTTTTATTATATCAATGTGTTGTATTGATATCTTGTGATTGAAATGTGGAAATGTTATGTTTCCTTTATGTATGTTTTATGTGATATGATTATGTTATGGTTTATGATATGTTTAAACCTATTCATATGAGGAATTTATTGGACTTAATAAGTGATGGGTAGATCCCGCTATAGCTCCTCGATGCATCGGTAGGTCTCATGAGAAAACTAGATGTGGAATTGGCCGAGGCCCTTTCCCAATTTGATTTATGGTTTTGGCCGAGGCCTTAATCATTTTAGACGTCTTGGCCGAGGCCTTGACAAAATTTTTCAGAATGTCTGGCATTATACATTCCCTCATTATGAAAGTGGTTATTGATATTGCATGTGATTATTAGACCAGTAGAATATCCATGTGAAGAAGTGAATGGCATTATCTCATTTTACTTTTTCTATATTATGTTGAAGTTCAAGTTTAAAAGGCTTTTGTTTGAGTTATACATTGCCTTAAATGTTAATGTTTATTTATGAAAGCTTCCGCTATATTGTTAACCTTACTGAGCATCTGAGCTCACCCCTTTCAATGTTTTAATATTTTCCAGGATGTGAAGAAGTATTTTATGAATGACCTGCAGGTATTGTCAGAAGAGGATATGAGTGTGGTCTATGGAGACTTTGTTATTGTAGTTTTTCACTTTATGATGTAATGTAAGACTTATGAATGTATCTAGTGTTTCCAAGGCTACTAAACTAATCGGTCTTTCGAGACTTGATCTTTTGTGATCATGCCAATGTTACGAAGTAATGCACCGACTCTGGGTAGCTGGGGTCGGGGCGTTACATCACATTTCCCATCTGGCTTGGTCAAGTGAGGGAGAACCAAGATAGGGACATTACACATGTTATACATATGAATAAGATAGTATCATTGGATATTTATTATATAAAATATAATATGTATGATATTCATATACAAATGAGACTTCTTCTGCTGATGTTCCCCCCTTTTTAATCTCCAAGAGAGGAGGCTATGAGAACTGAACTGCTGGTAGGAAATCCTCATATTCTATGTAATGTTGGATGTCCCTATCATTGGACATGTGTAACAATACTTATAATTTACGATTTTTATGAATTCATATCATAAGACTCATACATTTATTTATTCCATAATCATTGATTAAATATGTTTATGATGATGTTAGATATAATGGGTGTGTCATGTATGACGTGTCATTAAACAATAACTTGAGAAATGATTTCTCCAATTTTTTCATTAATGGATGATGATATCTCTATAACTTTTATGAAAATTAAAATGTATGACAAGTCTATGTTTAGGATAGTTTTTTTTTTCATGTTCATTTCTAGACATATAAATAAATAAATTCAGGAATATTGGTTGATGAAACTTGCGGTATAACATTCTAGAAGGAGATATCGAGGAAAAGGGATTAGATTACATGCTAAGTATTCATAGGAGGTAGTCGTAGATTTTAATTATCTTCATATATATAGAGATCATGATTCCCTCCTAGATATGTCTATTTCTTTATGATTTGGACTCATTGTTATTGAGATGGGGGCCTTGAGGGTCACACAATGAGTGTATTTACATGACCCCCCAATTCAGATGAATTTGTATTCATGATGAAGTTGTCCCATAAATGGGGACAATAGAGAATCTAAGTATATGATCAATAGAAAATCAATTAATCTTTTCTATCATAGAATAATGAGAATTTAATTTCTTTTTCATAGTATTCCAAAGATTACATAATTTTATAATGTGAGTACGAGAAAGTATTATTTTTAAAATGAACGCTTCACCATTCAATGTTTGTTAACATATTATGGGAGAAATGAATTTATTTAATAGATCTTTATTCATCACATTATAATAAATTTTACTACATGTAAGTGGTGAATTTTTTTGTAGGTACGTAAAATTTATGTTGTTATTCATTTTATTTGGGTTGGTTTAGGAGTTTTAACTTATCTAGGGGATTAATGAAAATTATGAAAGTTAAAACATTCTACATAAGCTCATTTTTTAGTCTTGAATAGTATTTCTAGAATTATATTAAATTTGAGAGAGTTTATCTCCCCTACCACAGTATCTCAAGAATCTATAGAGATAATGATCAAGTATGGATCAATTTGAGATTAAGGATCAATCATATGTGATTTTAGCAATTTCACAAGTATATTAAGGTCATAAATATTCTATGATACCATATTGGATTCAAATAATGATATTTATGGAATTTTGGTACATGTGTGTATGATCTAAAGGAAAACTAATTTGGTTTCTTGAAGCTGTGGTGATCTGGATAAGAACAACTATCACCAGGATCCTAGTGTTCTACAAAGGTACCATTTTGATTGAATTTCCATACTTAAATTAATCTACATGATATATTTGGCTTAAATTAGGCACTAAAAAACCTAATCAAGTAAATTATGTAATATTTTGTGGTAAAAAATAAAACCAGATTTTTTATTCACTTCCATTATGTGATTAGTTCCTTCTATGGTATCAATGTGATCATGTAATTTTTTAAGTCCAACTTTATATTAAGGTTGATATAATTTAGAAAGAGGGTTTTGATAGAGTCCCAACATAACTTTTTGTGCTTCGATCATAGTTTGTATGATCAAGATGCGATCGACTGAAGAATAAGTTGTTTTATAAATAAATTTATATCTAATATATATATATAAATATTAATGAATGAATGTCTGTATTTATGTATGTATTCCGTGATAAATGTATGCATGAATTCATATAAGTTTATATTCATATATGTCTGTATGTAAGTGTAGCTGAATATAGTTTTCAATTATGTTGGTGGGGGATTTATGGAGGAAACTAGGAATTATATTATCCCATGCACACCCTAAATGTGGTGTATGAATTGCACCCAACTCGGTAAAAATATGGGTCACCTTGACCAGATATGGTTGGTACAGAACAACTTTGATTCCCAAAAGGCCGACCTAAAGCCTTATTTAATCATTCCAAAGAAATATTATGGGTTAAGTAAAACATGACAAATCTTTAAAAAGTTCTTAAATTATATTTAATCTTCTTGATAGTTATAAAATTAATTTAGAAAACAATGAATGTATCGATAATTAATTTAAATTAATTTAATGTAGGTTTAATTCATCGAAAATTATTTCAGTTTGAAATTTATGAATTTGAATTTTTATTACGAAATTTTATTTCATGTTTACTGATCATAAGTTGATACCAACATGCACATGTTTAGTTCTTTATTCATTCAATATAATTATTGTGTTTGAGATTTAAAATATAATAATTAAATATCTTTTTTATGATATATGTATTTTCCATCCATCATTAAATGTATAAGGGTCTACATGTCCTCATTTTTGTAATAAAATTAAGTTTTTTACATCCTGAGTTCCCCACACCTATGTTTTTGTATATATTGTAAACATAAAAGGTGTACCTGATGACATGGTTCTTGTCAAATACTGATGCATAACTAAACATCTAAAATGAAAATGAGTTTGATGAGTACTATAATAAAAGTAATGGCATGAGTCCAGGTGCTGACTTAAGCTCCCACTTGACCCATTAGCCACTTGGTGGATCAATCACTCGATAAAACCTCATGATCAAATCAATATTTATTAAATTTCTTTATTGTATGGATAATTATGTTAATATGTAGATGTTAGGTGATAAAAAAGAATACTTAACAATCATGTCACCATAAAAATGAATAATTGTGTGATCAATGTTTATATTTATGTATGGTTAAAAATGTTGTCACGGTCACATAGTAATGATCAAGATAAATAGAATCATATTTTTGTCACTAAGAGAAATTAAATGAATTGATTACTTGTAAATTATTTTATTAACTCCTTGTTAATTAATTTTGTAAAATCCAAAAAATATGAAAAAAATGAAAACAACAAAAATAAAGGATATTTATGTATAATTTATAAAAATTCATCAAGTAAATCTTTTGTCAGATATATGTTTCCATTATTTAGGTTGAGATATACGCACAATTGAAGTGTCAGTCAAGCCAAAGTTGGTTGCACTTTCAATTATCATATAGACAAAATAAGGATAATGGGTTCAGTTCACCAAATTTGTATTGGGTGTAATGGATACAATCTTTGTAAAAAAATTTATAGTCAATTATTAATGAAATTCAAGACTAGTATTTCTAGATCGGAGAGTATACTCAATAGATCAAGAAGATACACGTTAATGTAGTTGGAAAGATATGCTTGCCTACAAACCATCATGATTTTTTATGCCTATAGTCTAGATTATCAGAAGTGAAATATAGATCGTTGACACTAAAATATCCATATTAAATGTTATTGTGAATCCAATAGTGAGTGTTTTTGGTATTTGATAAAATAGTTGTAGAATAACATATCAAATTTATCACATAACATTTTGGCAATCAATAGACAGTGACAAAACCTATATTTTTTATTGTAGAAAAATGAAAATTTAAACAACTAGTAAACTAAAATCATTAATGGATATAGTTAATTTTATCACCAATACCTATATCCAAGAGTTTTATAGTATATTACACATTTCAAAATTATTAGAAAATTTGAAATTTGTGTTGGTGTCACTATTCCAATCTTGCTACCTTAGTTTAAAAAAATTGTGAGAATGATTCCTTTAAGATTTACAGGGATAAATCCTTTATGATATCTCATCTTAAGGAATATTAAATGGATAAATAGACGATTTATGTAAATAGTAATTCCACTACCCCATTTCTGTGTAAATTGTAATATGGGTACCAAGATATTGATAAAAATGATCCGATTACCTTTGGATATGTAGTTATCCATGAATCTCACATTATCATACATAACACTTAATTGGTCCATATTAATCAATAATTTCATGATATATATTAGGGATAATATTATTAGATATATTTTGACTAAATTTTTTCAAGATGATAAGGTTTGGTGGGAACATGGTGATTCACCCCTTATAGTGAATGAAGTGAATGTGTATGTCAAACTGAAAAAGAATAGTTCAGTGTTGATAGAGGAATTATGATATACTCAATGTGAAAAAAGAACCATAGTCATCATAGAGAATAAAAATAAATTTGATTTATGTGGATAGAAATTTCATTGAAGGATAACAAACATCGGATTTAAGATGAAGCAATAGATAGCTTATAATTCTTGTATAGTTATTATTACATGTGATATTTTTATTTAAATAATTACGGTGAATTATCCTAGTTTCTGAGAAAGGGTGATGATAAAGACCCTCACTTCTCATACATTAACATTGCCTAATATTTTCCAATTACTTACAACATTATAATAACAAATTCCAAAAGATCATACTAGTCTAGTGCCTTTGGAAAAATGGAAACATAAATAATGATACATAAGTGAGAAACGTTATGCCCCACTAGGTTATTGTTAACTATAAACCTTCTTATAGATATAAAATATAATACATATCTTCATAACCAAGGGAAGGTAACAGAAAAAGGGGTGATATCAAATGCTTAGTAAGGGTAATAAAGGGATACATATAAGCGTAATCCTGATAATAATGGTATGATAACATGATCCTGAAAATAAAAAAGCATACCCTACATATCAAAGATCATATACATGAATCATGGTATGAATCTTGGATGTTCACAGGGTACTAATCATTAGAAAATAAAGAACACAGTCCATGAAGGTATAATATTGGAATAAAACATGGATTTTTTGCAGACACATACGAAAATATAATATTATTTCCATATTATCAAAAGCATATCTACCAAGACCATATTGGTAGTATAGTTTAACTCCCCATACCAACTTGGTAGGAGTGGTTTAATCTGATGACCCTCATAGGAGCCTAAGCTCACTCCTCATACCATCATGGTAGTAATGGTTCACTCCCATTACCATCATAGTAGTCAACGTTCATTCCCAATACTATCTTATTATATATAATGAGATATAAATATTTACTCAATGTATTAGAGTTAGATATTGGACCCAACCATCTCATATTGAAATCATACATATATGGGTCATAAGTTCAAAAATAATCAAATCATAATCCATGAAATTAAATGGGATTATAAACATGTAATCATAACATAACCTGTGAAAAGAGGAAAGTATTATAATAATTTCATCATAATAATATCCCTTAAAATGAAGTGGGTTTCAAGAGAATATAATGTGTGAAATAGAAACAATATTTATAAACATCATGAGATCAAAAAATAATCCATTTAGAGAATGAATATGAATGGAAACACTGAACTGTTTCCCCATAAATGTAGGAGTAACATCAATGGATGTTATCATTGGTGGGAAATAATTTTTAATTATCTTTTTAGAAAACATTTCTTTATGAAAATATCCTTTATTACATTTTAGATGCTTTTTGAAACAAAAGACCATTTTGAAAACCTTATAATTTCAATTATCTTTGAGAACATATTAAGAAAGCATTAGAAACAAATGTTTTTGAAAATACTTTTTCCGTGAAAATATTCTTCAAATATATATTGAAATAA
Organism: Viscum album; assembly: GCA_963277665.1. Classification (NCBI taxonomy): domain Eukaryota; kingdom Viridiplantae; phylum Streptophyta; class Magnoliopsida; order Santalales; family Viscaceae; genus Viscum; species Viscum album. The sequence goes on along the minus strand of OY728159.1, from coordinate 590,878,912 downwards.
TTTTTGAAAAGATTTTTTAAAACATGATTTTTTAAAATAATTGATTTATGACCAAAGTGAGAGATTGTTAGATTTTACTTAAAAACATTATCATTAGTACCTATGAGTGGAAAATGGTACTAATACATGAAGACATATTGAATAGATAATGGATAAAAAAATTCACGAGAGCTCTGAAATATGTTTCATAGTATTTCATTATATAAGAATAATCAAATCCATCTAAAAAACAATGAGACTATTTCAATATACAATTACCACTTGGTCACTTGGGATCATACTCTCCAAGTAATAAAATTAAATAACATAAAGATTAAAATATCATGAAAATAATTATATTCATGATATAAAATGTAATATGAAATTTTATAAAACTGAAAAGTAATTTAGTTTCATAACATAACATGAATCTCAAAGAATGTAAATTGAAAAAAAAACTATTTTACAGATTTGATTACCTTTGAAACATAAACCCAATGAAAGAAATATCATGAAATTGTTATTTTAATATCCTTTAATTTAAGTATTTGAGAAATACAATAAATTAATGGAGAGTAAATAAACCACACAAAAGGAATGGATGGTGAATAAAACATGTATCTCACAACAATAAAAAGTGAGATGAAATCCCCTTACCTTGTGTCTTGAATATTGTCATACTCAGTTAAAACACCTGTATAATATATATAAATTTATTATAAATATTTTAAAGATACTTATTATTATATAAAATACCATATATGGTTTTATTACGACCTTATATTACCCTCATGTTAATCATCCTATGTCAAGGTTTCACCTAGGATAATATTCTCTTTGTTCTTCACATGGGTCTTAATTTGTTATATCATAGGTCCTTACACTAATATCATGATTCCATAATGTATGAAATGTTATAAATATCATATATATCTCTTATATGTGTACTATAATAATATATATTATATTAAATTACAAAATGTAATAAACTGTTCATGGAGATGGTATGGTGTACAAAGGTTAGAACGTGGTTTCTGTTTTTATTTTCGTATTGAATGAAAGTAAGAAAATGTCACATATGTATATTTTTATATCATTATAAAAGTATATTTATGATATCATTTATATCAGAAATATTTTTTAACCCATCCTTAATACATTCTATGTAGTGTATGAATGAATCATATCGCTTTGAGGGGGAAGTAGTCCACACTTCCTCAAACGAAATTATTGTATTTACGCAAAATGGAAAGTAAAAATGATATGTGTTGTAAAAATAATAAATAAGATTAAATAAATTATAAATATAGTATATAACATATATAAATATATTTTACATCATAATTTCCTCCATGAGATGCGGTAATAGAAAAATGAACAATAATTGATGAGGGAGATGGTAGTTTTTTGTACATGTAAACAATATGTTTGTTACCCATTAAATGGCGGTGTGTGTAAGTGTAGGTAAAACCAATTGCATAAAAAATCCTATTAAATTTTTTATACTAGTGTTGTTATAAAATCATGTAATAAATATATTTTAATGGGTGGGGAAGGAATATAAAATAAAGGATTTTGTGAGAAGGGATTCCCTCTTAATCGTGTAACTTTTTTCGTTTGTGCCAAAAAGCTTCATTAGATGACTTTATAGGAAAAGAGAGGATTCAAGAGGAATGGTATGGATTTTTGGAAGTTTATTGGGTAGATCCTGACTGAAAATAAGTGGTTTGAGAGGTGTGAAAATGAGGGGGACGTGATGGCCTTTTATAGGGAATTTAAAAGAGTCACTCTATATTTTTGAAAACAAGTTTAGTGTACCCATGTTTTTGCCTAAAAATATCATAAAAAACCAAAACCAAACTCAATAATGGAATGTAAATGGAAAACAAATGTAATTAAAATTGGTTTTTTATATGTTTCTAATTATTTTTGGTTCTTAAATTTATGTTGTATTCCTTAGTTAATCATAATTTTACCTTAATCGATTTAATTGATTTTAATTAATTTCACTAAGATTATTGGTCCAAAAAAAATTTGAAATTATTATAAATTATAAATAATTATGATTACAAATATAGAATCCATTTTTTTTAATTTATAATAACATATGTTTAATAAATTAATTCAAAATTAATCCCGTAGTCTGGTCGGTAATGCATGTTTTTAATGTAAACATTTTCAAAATATTGCTAAGCTTTTATGTCCAATATCATGCTGAAATTGGTTCCCATTATCCAAATTTGATTATTTTAAAAAAATATATGGAATAATTAAATCCAAAGTGAAATATAATTAATCCTTATAAGTAAATTATATGAAAAAGTAGTTTTAAATTAAAATATGGGTTTTTCAATATTCATCAAAAAATGATGTTTATTAAAAATAATCAAAAACATTCACCGTAAGATAATTTAAAAATTCTAAATTAAAAAATTAATTTTATTTTAACAAATTCAATTTATAAATGTTTATAAAATCAATTTTATTATATTTTCACAATAGGATATTTAATAGAGTCAAATCGAGAAAAAAATATTCTTGAACATAAGTGGACTTACCAAGAATAATATCTTTCATTATCAATATGTTTTATTTATATAAAACAAATTATTAAAAATATTTAGAAATTAGTTATTACTTTTCATATTACTATGTTTAATGGTTATGTTTTAGTAATTTCCTTTAAATAATTATAATAATAAAATGATGTTTCGTAGAAAAGATAGTGTCACATGTAACATACACCTAGTCGATGTTCCATGTAACATACACAAGTCAATGTTTAGTGTAAAATACATAAACTCCATTCCATGGGAGTGGTAAATTTTACTTAGTGAATTAGAATAAATAAATAAGTATTTAATTTATTAAAAAAATGTCTATAAAAACTATGTTTGTTATATTCTACCACCTTAAAATGAATTTCTCCCTCAAAATTAACAACATAAGTAATTAAATGAGAATACATATTTTTAATAATATCCTAATGTTCCGAGGTATATTTCTATTAGTAGTGATTTATCCACATAACGTTGACCTGGTGAGTAGTTTTTTTTGGTTAAACTCTCTATGATTGGTCCATAATTTCAACTGGAAGTTCTTTGTAATACATATCATTCTCTAGAAATATTACCCCTGCGTTACATACATGTGGAGGGTCAGGTATATTCATTCATAATTGAGATAAATGGAAGACATCATAGACATGGGAGAGATTTGTAGGATGTGAGAAGTCATAGGCTACCATCCTGATTCAATTAAGAATATCAAAGGGACTGATATACCTAGGTAATAGTTTCCATTTCTTCTCGAATGTCATAAAATTCTTCCAAGGTGAGACTTTTATAAATATATCTTCAGCATCCTCAAATTCTAGATCACACTGATGGTTATATATATAACATATCTACTGACATTGAGCTACATTGATATGCTATTGAATGGTTCGTTCCTTCTGGAAAATTTCTTCACCAATCCCTAGTCCCAATAGCTTTATTTCTCCAACTTCATCCCAACATGTTTGAGATCTTCATTTCTTCAAAAAAAGAGATTCATTAGGTTCCATCTGAACAATTGAGTGAAATATATTGTTGTAAGTAAACTAAACTAGAGGAAAGTGTTGATCCCAACCACCTTTGAAATCCTGTGAACAAGATCTCAACATATCCCCTTGGGTTCAAATTGTTATTTCGGAAAGACCATCTGTCTGAGGATGATGAGGAGTCCTAAAACTCAATTATATATCAAATTCTTACTGAAGGTTTCACTAAAATGTTTTTTTAAACCTTATATCTTGTGAAGATACAAGAGAATGTGGTACTCCATGAAACCTTACCACTTCCATTATGTATATAGTGGCATAATGATTTGGGTAGAAGTATTATCTGATAGTGATGAAGTGTACTGACATAGTATTGTGATCGAATACCACCCATATAACATTAAAACCATTAGAGGTTTTCGATAGTCCAATGAAAAAATCCATAGTGATTTTCTCCCATTTCCATTCTGGTATGGGTAATGGATGCAACATCCAATTTTATTTTCTTCCTTTTATCCATATTCTGTTGGCATACCCAGCACCGAGATAGAAAATATTCAGTATGACTCTTCATTCCATCCCACCAAAATTATTCTTTCACATCTTTATACAACTTTATACTTCTATGGTGAATTGAGAAAGAAGAAATATGAACTTATTATAACATCTACTTCTAAAAATCTTGTATATAAGGAACACGTACATAATTATTAATCCCTATCATTCTTTCCCAATCAAGTTTAACCTCGATAAGATTATTGATTTTCTTTTGCATCTCTAAATCTTCCTTCTATGCCTCTTTAATATTAACTTGGATTCATGGTTGATCATTAATTTGAGAAAGATAATATTTTTCCCATATTTCATGATTTCTAGATCCATCCATTACAAATCTATAAATATTGTATATCTTGTGATCATCAATATGAATAAGCATTCATGATTCTTACAACTCAAAGCATCAACCACCTTGTTCACATTACTAGGGTGGTAATGTATTGATAAGTCATAATCCATTTTCAACTCTAACCATCTTCCCTCTCACATGTTCAACTCCTTACATGTGAATATATATTCCAGACTTTAATGATCAGTATGTATATTACAATTTTATCCATAAAGATAATGCCTCGATATCTTTAAATTTAAAAATTACTACTACCAACTCCAAATCAAGAGTTAGGTAATTTTGATCATAAAACATCAACTACTGCGAGGAATATGTGATAACTGTGATATATTTCATTATAACACATAATAATCCCTTATTAGATGCATATTTAAAGATCATAAACCATTCTACACTATAGGGTAATTTAATCACATGTGCACTGACTAACCTTATATTTAGTTGTATGAAATTTTGATTAAATTCATATGCCCAGAGGAACTTGAAACCCTTCAGAGTTAACCTGGTTAGAGGATTAAATAGTCTTGAGAAATTCTAAAAAACCCCGATAATAATAATATACATATAAACTATGAAATTTATAGATCTCAGCACCGAGGTTGGTCTATGATAGTATTAAATAGACTCCATAATTAATGGATCTGCTATTATACCATCTCTTCTGATTATGTGAACAAAAAATGAAACCATCTGCATCCAAAAATCACAGATTTTATATTTTTCAAATAGCTTCTCATTACTTAGGGTCTTTAGTCCAATTCTCTTGTGATTTTTCTGATCTTCTTTTCTCATTGAGAAGATAAGAATATCATCTATAATGATTAAAAAAACATGGTGGAGGTAATCTATAAAGAATCATTTCACTAAATCCATGAAGATATGAGGAGATTTTCTTAGACCCAAAGGAAACACTATATATTCATAGTGTATATACCTTATATGCAATGTCTTCATGGGTATATCCTCTTTATTAACGCTCAATTGATGATATCCAGAATGAAGGTAAATCTTATAAAAGTATTATTATTCAAGTAGTTGATCAAGAACGTCCTCAATACAAGGTATATGATACTTATTCTTCACTATGATCTTGTTCAACTGGATATAAAAAATGTAGAGTCACATTTACCCATATTTATTTTCCCAAAAAATGGGGGCACCCAAATGTGACTCACTTGGCTAAATGAATACCTTATCATGTTTTTATTGGAGTTGCTTCCTCATTTCCCACAACTCAGTTGGGTAAATTTTGTAGAGTGTTTTGGAAATTAGTGTGGAACCGGGTATGAGGTATGTTGAGAACACAACATCACATTCTGGTGGAATGATATGAAAATCTTCTAGAAATACATCCAAATAATCTCAAACAATAGGCATCTCATTGATCTCGATTATATACATAAAAATTGTATATAAAAATCCCTTTTGAATCTGAATTATGACCCATACACTCGGTGTAATATCTAGTGGATGTTTATACTTATCATCACATGAATGGATGATCATATGAGGGTTTTAAATATCAAACGTAACCTCCCTTCCTCAACAATTTATGTGGGATTTATGTGGAGAAATCTAATACTGGACATAGATGACATAAAATTCATCCAAAGGTAGAATTACATGATTGTTAGGAAGCACATTACCACACACATCAACCAGAGAAGAATCACAGACTTGAGATGCAATCATCCTACCATTAGGGGTTTGCATTGCTAAATCCATATCTAATTATTTTAGTGGAATCATAAAAACCATCTAAAACACTTTATATATGAATGAGTAGGTAAATATGAAATCAAATATGACATTAGAAGATCTATATTGGATGGTATATGTACAATTAATCATGTCATTATCTCCCCCCTCATAAAAAATAGTGATTTCAAGAGATTTTTCTTTTTCCCTCACCTTAAGGGGTTACTAACATTGATCATCATCACCATACCATGGGTTTTAGCAGGGTTTTCATAATTCCCATTCTCCTTGAACTTGTATCATTGAATTGTGAGAGGTGCATTATGGGCTTGGTTTTCGCCATTCATAACATTATCTAACTTCTTCCAGTCACTTTGGTAGTAAATTTCCTGATTTCTTTATATTACACAATTAAATAATTTATTATACCCATCATGACAATTTTCTACATGTTTCTTCTAACACTATTAACACAAAGGTAAGATCATCTTATTACCTTCATGGGTTTTATATTTTCATTTAAACTCCATCTTACTCTTCTTTTCAAAACCATGATATTGATATGTGACACCAACCAACATTCCATATATGACTACACAACTCAAAATCACTTCGTAGATACTAAATTATCTTATGTAAAAATACCTTTTGAGACTAGTCTTTGGGCCATTCAAGAACCTATCATCTAATTTTTTTTGGATTGATGATAACTCCTGAAGCATACCTCACAAGTCTCATGAAATTAACCTTATAGGTGCCAAGAACTTCGTAATCCATTTTATTAAACATAAGGAACTATTTCTTCATATTGGGTTAATGAATTTTGGTAAAATACTCATTGATAAATATGTTCTTAAACCTGTCTCAATCCACAGATTCAATCTCACCTTGTTTCATTGAATTCTTGATCAGATTCCACCATTGGTCTACTTCTCCATCTAATTGATAGGCAACCAAATTGAATTTATCATTCATAGAACACTAGAGAATGGTTAATATCTTTTTAGTATAACTGATCCATTTTCATCAAAAAGTGGATTAGTTGACCCTATGATATAAGGTGGGAATTGCCTCATGAAAGAGTCAAAATAATTTTTTCCCTCCTTTTCTCATTTGGAAGCCCACCCTGATTCATATGTTGAGAAAGATTTATAAACATAGTAATGATGTTTATCATTCAAACACCCATTGAATTCAGTTTATTATGAGGAAAATCCTTTCATTTTCCATCGCAATCACTATTAACCCGGTTCCTTCGTGTTCAAGACATTTAATGAGGTGAAAAATATTAGAGTAAGAAATAGTTATCATAGTGAGGATCCATATAATCATGAATATTCATTTATTGGATGTATAAATTATGAAACAATTAAAATATATAAAAGCTTTGTTTTATCCTAGGTTATTCATATCTAATGTCTATTTAAATCAAACATGATGATTTGGGAAGAGTTTTTAAATTTCCAATGAATATATCCCGAGTGTGTCAAACCAGGTGTGCATCAATGCTCGATTTCGTGTACCAGATTTCCTCGAGTCATGACCAGAAAATCTTATCAGAGTTGTTACATCTAGGAACATATGGGCTAGATCCACATTCACTTATATTTTTTAGATATGGATTTATTTATAATAAACCACTAATTATATCCTTTACAAAAACTCTAGGACAATTTTTTGGTACTTTTTCGTGTCCTTAGACTTATCCCTATACATTTCCTCATGGTAATCACTAAGGTTTTTTTATCCTTGCTTCCAAAGGATAACTAAACCTTTACTCTAAAACCATCTATATATTACATCTCTTCATTATAAATTTTCACTATAAAACATTTTTGGAATACTTAAAACCTAATACAAACAGACGCCCTAAGATTGTACTAGTCTAGTATATTTGGAAACATGGAAATATAAACAATGATACATACATGAGGTACAATATCTACCACTAGGTTTTTCATTACAAGCACAATTAATAGAAACATCAAACATAATGCATACCTTCATAACATAGGAAAGGAATGTAAAAATGGCTGAGGTAAAATGCCCAGTAAGTTTAAATAAGAGAGGTATGTAAACATAACCATGAGAATAAGGGTATGATAATATAATCATGAAAATAAAAGATCATAAACATCATATAAAAGATTATATACAAGAATCATTTTATAATGAATGTTAGTTTATAAGACATTAATCATAAAGATATAAAGGAAATAACATGGGAAATCATAACATAGGAATAAAACATGGTATTGTGGAAGATACATAAGTATATATAATATGATTTCCACAGTAGCCATGTTATCACTACCAAGACCATATTGGTAGTATAGGTTCACTCCCAAGACCAACTAGGTAGTCATCGTTGAAAACCATGACAATCTTAGTAGAATGAGTTCAATCCTCATATAATCTTGGTAGTCATGGTTCACTCCAATGTCTATCATAGTAGGAAATATTCATTCCCAAGACCATCTTAGTCTATCTCATGAGATATAAAGTATTACTTAATGCATTGGAGAGAGATATATGTCCCACCCATCTCATAGTAAAATCATACAAACATGTTCCAAAAGATAATAAATAATAAAATTATAACACATAAAATGAAATGGGTATTATAAACATGTAATCATATCATAACATGTGCAAAGAGACAGGTTTCATAATCATTTCATCATAAATATAACTCGTGGAAATAAGTGGGTTTCAAAAGCATATAAATGTGAAATGGAAAAGAGTTCCATAAACATCCTTCCATCAAACCAAAATACATTAAGAGAAATAATATTAATTGAAAATTTTAATAATTTCCCAATAAAGTCATTAGTAACACCAATAGATGTTATCTTATATGGGAAATAGTTTTGAAATATCTTTTTAAAAACCATTTTCAGAGAAAAATATTATTTATCCATTGAAAACAACTTTTATAACATAAACAATTTTTAGATACCAATTTTATAAATAGATTTGAATACTTATAAAGGAAGCATTGAAAACCATAAATCTTTTTCAAAATCCTTTTTCCCGGAAAATGGGCTTCAAATATATTTTGAAAACATTTTTGAAAACATTGTGTTCGAATAAAATAGATTTCTTATCAAAGAGGGAGATGGTAGGATTTTACATAAAAAATTATCTTATATAAAAATGAGTGAAAATGGTACTAATACATGAGTATATCTTGAATAACCATATTATATGAAAATTCATCAGTTTTCTTGAATAATGGATCATAATATTTCATCAAATATGTATAATCATTAATGATCTCAAAAAAAATGATGAGATTGTTTGAATAAACTCTAACCACATGTTCACTTGGTACCATACACTCCTTGTACGAAATTTAAATTACATGATGCATAAAATATCATGAAAATATGTATATTCAGGATAAATCATTTAAAATCAATGTATATACACCTAAAAAATAGTTTATGTACATAAATAAACATGAATCTCAATGAAGGAAAATTGAAACAAAACAATTTCACCTATTTGGTAACCCTCAAAACATATTACTCACATATGAAATATGATAAAATGGATCTGAGAATACTGATAAATTTAAGTATAAGAAATATAGAATAAATTTATGTGATGTAATTAAATACACAAAGTAATGGGTGGTGAAAAAATCGAATATCCCACGAAAATAAAAAGTTTGATGATATCCCCTTACATTGTGTCTTAACTCTCTTCATAATCTATTAAAAAATAGAACCCCCGGTTTCTAGTATGTAACCATTTAATTATTATTATTTTGTGTACAATGTAAATGAGTTAATTTCAGGAGTGTTTTGAAAACAATAAGAAATTATTGTGGAAAAAGTGATGGAAAAAGGTAGGCGCAGAGTTTATATATAACATGCCACCACTAAAGAGAAACTATGTGTATTGGAAAATATTTTTTTTTCATTTTGAGGCAGTGTATTGAACATGTTTGTTGAATTTTTTGGATACCATGTGAGATGACCATGATGTGGTCATCCATAAAGAAATTGATTACACACGGTTAGCACACAATCTTCTTAATTATGTGACTAAACTGTGCGTGGGTCAAAACCACCTCTATAAAAAGTGGATCTAGGTTGGCCTTACATTTTAATGCCTCATTAGTCCTCCAATGTGGCCCTAAAATGGTATTTGTAGTCTATAAATTTCAAGTAAGGTTATTCAATTTATTTAAATGCTACACTTGGTGATTTGAAGCCGATTTTTCCTAGTACGTCATCGTTCTTGATCCCATAGATATACTTATCCCTTTCTCTTGTTTTATTAGATCTAGGTCATAGGTGGGTATATATAAGGTTGTGTATTCTAAATTTGTTTATATTTGATATTTAATTTTTTAGAGAAAGATATATAACGTGGGTTGGTGGAGATTTAAGCCAAGTTTCATTGGCCTTCTTCCCCTGTTTATCATTTTCACCAAATCTCTCAAGGCTGGTGGCTACAAATTGAATGCTCTTGAAAAAATTGATTATATTTCTTTTAAATTGGTCTATTTTATTGTAATTTGTTTTAAAATCTTGGTGCAATCTTGTTATAAATTTTATTTAGTGATTATTTATGGTTTTTGATGAAATTGTCGAATTGTGGTGATTTGATGTGAAAAATGATTTAGTTGTAATGATTTTAAAATAAAAGTTATAAAATATAGATTTTTTGGATTTTTAAAACGTATTTTTATAAAAAAGGTTTTCAATAAAAAGCTGTTTTTATTGAAATGGGTTTGGAATGATGTTATTGACATGGTTTCTCTCATACTTCTTATGTGTGTTTTCATATTTAATTTATAAGAATCGGTTAAAATACGACCTTGTGCTCAGTGATAAAGGTGTAATGGAACATTGGATATAATTACCTTGTGACGAATTGGTAGATTAATATGGAGCTGCTCATGATTATGGAACTCTTATAATGATGCATGCATGGTTGGTATTGTGGATATTTGGATTGGGATGGTATTTCCAATGGAAACATGTGAAATGGTTTCAAAGCATTGTTTGGTTGTTTTATTGAAAATGGATTTGGCTAGAAAATTGTTTGATACATGGCTTGTTCATATTTGGTTATAAACTATTTTATGAAATTTTTTATGTTTAGTTATAAAATATTTTGGAAATTGTTTTATACAAACTATTTTATATGAATGTTGCTAAATCTTCTATCCTAGTGGTGTGAGTTGAAACATTTTTGGGGGAAAAGTTGCAGATTTTTAGTACCCACCCCTACTTTGGAAGTTTGGTACTTTTGCATATGTCATCTACGGGGGCATGCGAAAAGGTAAAGTGTCACATGTCATTACCACTGATTCATGATACATGGGTTGTTTGGTGATATTGGAGCATGGAGCTTTTGGAGTACGGAGTCTTTCAGTCATCATTGTGTTTTATCTGTTATCTTCATCTATTTACATTGATGTTTTCTTGGATTACTTTATAGTACACTTTGCTGGGGTTTGATAGAAAATAATTGGATGAGTTTTCATTGTTGTTATCATGCATCATACTGTTCTTTTTTTTGTTTTGTTTTTTTGGTTGAGTTTTCTTATTCTTAATGGGTAAATCATCTCCCACATATATTGAATTCATTTAGCATATATTACCAAACTTTGGTGTGATTGGGGTGTCTCTTAATGCATAGTAGCATCATCCCACCTTTTTAATCCCATGAGGAGAATGTGGGTAGTTAAAAATGGTTTGAGTTTTGTTCTATAAAATAGAATGTTGAGATAAATGTTATCCCCTTATTCCATCCCATAGGGAACAAGTAGTTATCAGTATTCTTAGTTTTGGAGTTGAGTTCATTCTAGTTTATTTTATGATTGGGGAACTTAGAAAGGATTAGTATTATCAGGACATGAAATGTAGAGCATAATAAGACATATCAAACCATTTTATGTTGAACTTAATGATACTAGGGAGTTTCGTACATAAGTGTTTTATATATACATATGTGACTTGTAATCTCATTATAATGGGTTAAGCCAATGAGATGATAATGAAAAACATTAGAGGAATGCCTTCCCACTAGGAGTTCATATAGAATATTGAGTAATGATTTATGTTTTTTTTCAAAAGTGTTGATTTTTAAAAATTATGGTTTTTTTCCGAATGAATGTTGGATGTATTCAAAAAATGTTGGAACATTAATACGGTTGATGCTGGAATGATTAATTGTGATAATTGATGTGATATAATTTGAAATCAAAGAATTAAATTGCAATAGAGTTTGAATTATGAGGATTGTGTTTGTTTAGAAAATGGAACTTGGTAGGCGTCGTCGAAACGATCTAGACGAAAATGTGGATAATGGGGTTGCACTTGAACCACATGTGATCCAACAGTAGGTTTGGAGTATCATCCATGTGTTTCAAGAAGTGGACTCTAGGAACCGTAGGGATGATCCAAGACATGTGGATCTTTCTGTCATGTTCTAGAAATAGAATCATCCCATCCTCTAAGGTGATGTTGAAATGGAAAGACCAGAGGAATGGATGAACATGATGAATCATATCATCGATTTCATCAGCACACTATTGTAGCTTAAAGTTAAGCTAGAGACATATATGATAGATAATCATGCCTGCCTATGGTGGCATCTAGAAATACAATCTAAAGTGTTTTGAGGCCTTGGTAAGGAGTATATCCAGGAATTTTTCAACAAACAAATCTATCACTACACATTCATGATTTAAAGGACTACCAAATTTTTTAGCCTAAAATAAGGAAATCTCTCTGTCATGAAGTCTGTGGCTAAATTCCTGAATTTATTGTGCTTTTCACTTGATGTTTCTTCTACTGTGGCCCTGAAGGAACACATATTTGAATTATGTATTAGACATGAGATTTTATCAGAGACTATTATGCTCTATATTACCAACTATAGAATGACAGTCAATAGATATACTGTTGCTGTAAAGGGAAATATTAGAATCCATGCAAGGGGGAAGTATGTTGATCTCCATGGGAGATAGTGGGAATCGAATTCTGGAAGCATGTAGAAGAAGTACACCTACTTTTAAGGGGTGAGAAGTAATCAAAATTCGATAGTCGGATTAATGAATATTCCTCTAAGAACACAAAAAATGTGGTATGTTTCCAATGTGGTTCCATCGAATACATGAAGTGAGAGTGTACAGAACCACCACGATCATGCCAGAATTACAAAATGATGGTATATATCAAGTTCCATTTTCATAGTTCATTGAGGTCAGGTGCTCGAGACACTTCATAGCTGTCATAAGAATTTTATGATTCCATAATGTGAAGGAAATAAAATCCATCTCAATAGTAGGGCAGAAGTAGTCATGGTTAGTCGAGAAATACCACGTCTCCTAAGAATGGGAAATCCCATCAATGAACCATTTAGCAGTCTACAATGATGAAGAAATTATATGGGATGAGAAGGTGATTATGGATCATCATGATGGACCATGTATGGTGATAAGTATTATTATTTTTAATTCAACCTCTATGAAAGTGTTGTTTGATATTGGTGAATCTTATTCCATTATTTCTTCTCATTCTATGGATTCCCTATGTTTACACCTTGAGATCATTCCTTATGTGATCAAACATTAAAACTCCTCTGGGACAAAGAGAATGTTTAGCCTTCATGTATAGAGAAAGTTATATAAATAATGATAAAGATGAGATGAAATGGGATTTCTTAGTTTTTGAGATGGATTTTTATGATATAATACTAGATAAGGATTGGTTTAAAATGTTAAACATAGACTTCTATAAAATAAAAATTAGTTTCATGACTAAGGGTGACCCCATACATCTCTTCATAGGAGAATGGGTTGTAAAGACAGGAGAAACAAGCTTGTTGTCACCAATAGTGGGAACGATCTCTTACCAATTGGTGGTGTGGAATTTGGTATCGATGCAAGAAATCAATGATAGTAGTTTTCTAGTAGTTTTGGATCAATTCTCAAATGTTTTCACAAGAACGTTTTAAGGATACCACCTATAAGGGAAGTGGAGTTTATGTTTGATCTCCATTCAAGGAACATTCCTGTTACCATTTTGTCTTATAGGATGAAACCAAAAAAAATTAGGGAGATGAAAGTTTACTTTTAAGAGATAGAAATAATTGGATTCATTTGGTTGGGCACATATACGTGGGAAACACAGTTCTTGTTCAAAATGAAAGGAGATAGAACATGTCATCTTTATATTGATTATTGAAATCTTACCCAAGTTATGATAATGAGTATATATCAACTTCCACGCATTGATGATATATAGGATAAATTGATGGGAGATTAGTGGTTATATAAAATTGACTTGCGATCACGATATTACTAATTGGAATTTCCCAAGGTGGATATTCTGAAAATAGATTTTAGAAGTAGAAATGGAAATTATGTATACATAGTAAAGCCTTTCGGTACTAGAAATGCACAAGCAGTCTTTATGGAATTGCTGAATCTGATATTTCATATATATCTAGATTTATTTTGTTGTTGTTTGTAGATGACATATTGGAGTATTAAAGGAAATGGTTTGAACATGAAAAACACCTGGCGACAGTGTTAGAAATATTAAGAGACCATCATTTTTATTCAAAATTTTCAAAATGTGATTTTCGGATACAAGAAGTATGCTCTACTAGACATGTAATTTCTAAATAAGGTGTTTATTGTGATCCAGAGAAGATAGATTCTATTATCTATTGGAAACTACAAAATAATGTCTTCGAGATGCAATTTTTTCATGATCTAACTTGTTATTACTGATTCTTTTTCTGTGAGATTTCACTGCTAGCCTGTCGAATGGTAGATTTTAAAAATAATAATGTTACATTTAAATATATTAAATAATTATATAAATCATTCTATGAGTTGAATGTTCATCATACTTCAACACCTATATTTATTTTTCAGGAATCGGGATAAGGGTACATGATGATCTGTAATGCTTTGTGAATAGGGTTAGTGTGTGTTCTCATGCAAGGATATCATATTCAGGATTATGGAACATGAAATTTTAAGGTTCATGAGAATAATTAAACAACAAAAAATTTGGAGTTAGCTAAAGATTTCCATTCACTAAAGACTTGGCATCATTATCTCATTGGTGAGAAATTTACTATGTTCACCGATCATAAGAGGATGAAGTATATTTTCTCATAATGAAATTTTAATCTGAGGTAATAGAAATGGATAAAGTGCCTATAGATGATTGAATTTTAATTTATGTATACACCAAGTAAGAAAATATAGTGGAAGATGCATTAAGTATAAAGTTGTCTGTTTAGTTGTCTAAAGATACTTCACACGAGTATCAGTTGATGTCAGTCCTAGAAGATATGCTTGTGGTTTTTAAAGACCATGGGAAATTTTTATTTTTCTTCTTAGTTATAGTAGTTCTTGATTTTGTAATGTTGGTTTAATAATCATATAAATCTGAAGATGAATGTCTTAAAATGAGTTTATAACTCAACAATGGGGAAACCACTGAGAGCTAGAGTCTTGATGCGAGTTCAGTGTTGTGATTCAGGAATTAGAAGGTTTTACCTATGGATTTTAGGAGTAAATTCTCAGAGATTATCATTCTTTGATATGGTCTATTCATAATAGATCATAGAATATGAATAAGTCATTGAAGTCACAATTCTTGTAGAACATTATGAAACAAATGGTTGTTGAGTTTGTTTTGAAGTTATTAATTTGTCCGTAAGGTAAGGTAGAACATCAATGACCTATAGGTATGTTGGAGTATCTAACCGTCCCAGTATATAAATATGAGTAGATAGATATGGATTTAATTATAGGTATCCCAGGAATGGTTCTAGAATATTATGCCAAATGGGTGATTGTGAATCGAGTTACCAAGACATCTCATTTCATCCATATTTTCTAAAGTAGCATGGTGAAGGATCTATCCAAAATCTATATCCGAGAAGTTGCAAGGAGACATGGAATACCAATTACAATCGTATAAAATATGGATATGAGGTTAACATCTCGTTTTTGGATATCCTTGCAGAAATCCAGTGCGACTCAATTGACTATGAGTATGGCGTATCATCCTCAGATGGATGGGTAATCTAAATGGATGATATTCTTTATTGATAGTCAATTTAGAAGACAGAAGTGATATATCACTAGTTAGGATTATCCTTATCCCTAAAAAAGGAAAAATATTCAGTTGATCAGAATGATAATAGAGACGACTCAGAGTCTTCATAAATCTTTTTTTGATCATCATCGACGGTTGATGTCATTTGCATTGAGAAATCTTCTGTTCTTAAGGATTTCTCTAAGACCTTGAAATCCTCATTTTTGCAGGAAGAGTATGTTATCTCCTTGTTAAATTGGACCTTTTTATATATTGTATTGAGTTGTGTATGTGGAATATCGGTTTTCATTTCCACCATGGTTCAATGTAGTGCATAATGGGTTCCATATATCTTAGTTGAAAAAGTATCAAACGGATCTTGACCCTATGATTAGACGAGATCACATTGACCTAGAGCTGGATGTTTAATTGGTACATATCCCGATGTGGACTTGGGATAAGGGAGAGAAAGTCTTTTCAGGAAAAACCAGTATTCTAGAGTAGGTTTTATTGAAACATGGTCAGATTTTGGAAGGGATTCAGGAACATGATAAGGAAATTAATGAGAAATGGCCAAAACTATTTTGACGTAGTGATAGTTTTCTACATTCCAATGATAGAAAGACTAGTGGTGGGGAGTATTTATCACCCCCAACTTCCAATATTTAACCATTTAGTTATGATTTTTTGTATATAATGTCTAGTGGTGATGTTTGAGATAGTTTGGGGTTCTATTTGAGATTTGTTGGGATAAAAGGTATGGTCCATGGAAGGCGCATAGTTTTTCTAAACCATGCAGAAAATAAGGATAAATAGTTAAATTTTGAAAAATAGATTTGGCCATTTTTTGAAGTGGATTTTGACCCATATTGAGCATGGTTTGGAGACCATGTAGGATGACCATTCTAGGGTCATCCTTATGGTAGTGGCTACTGCATGGTATTCCTAACCGTGTTACTAAACTGCATGATAGTCAAAACCACCTCCTTAAAAAGTGGATCTTGGTTGGGCTTAATTTTTAAGGTGTATTTACTTCTTATATTTGGATAAAACATGATATTTTGTTTCTAAAAAGGTCAAGTAATTTTCTTCCATCGATCCATAGGTGATCTGAAGCCTTCACTTGGTGATTAAAAGCTAATTTATCATATTAAGTCATCACTCTTGATTTTTCTTGATTTTTTACATAGATCTACTTCTCCCATACCTTTTCTTCATATATATACACCTAAGTTGGGTATATATAATGTTTCTTTGAAAATTTTGTCCATATTTGATCTTGAAATTGTTAGGGGAGGAGATCTATGGTGGTTTTTTGGATATTTAACCTGGTTTCATTGACTTTCTTCACCCACTTATTGTTTTCACCAAAACTCTCCAGGTAGGTGTC
This sequence comes from Viscum album, assembly GCA_963277665.1. Lineage (NCBI taxonomy): Eukaryota > Viridiplantae > Streptophyta > Magnoliopsida > Santalales > Viscaceae > Viscum > Viscum album. The sequence goes on along the minus strand of OY728159.1, from coordinate 590,861,309 downwards.
TCAACTCTAGACTCATCTTTCTAGAATTAATTATAATAATTTCAAACTATTCTATTTGAATACAATTGGATGTGAAATCCAGGAGGAATAATGTTATAAATATTCTTTAGTGATGATTTATGATTTTCAATGAAATTGTGGAATTTTGGTGATTTAAAGTGAAAAGTTATTTAGTTTTTATGATATTCAATTGGATGTTTAAAAATATGGATTTTATGTATTTTTGAAATGTTTTTTTGGAAAAATCATTTTTAATAAAGTTGGTGTTTTATTGAAATGGTTTTGACCTATTGGTACTGAAACGGTTTGTGGAATACTTGGGGTTTGTGTTCATATTTAATTTACATGGTTTAGTTGAAATATGAACTTTCTCTTGGTGCCTAATGTGTAATGGAACCTGGGATATAATTACATTGTAATGAATTGGTATATAGATAAGAAAATGATCATTAGTATGGAACTGTCATAACGATTCATGCATGTTTGGTATTATGTAGATGTGGAATGGAATAGTATTTCCAAAAAAAATTGTGAAATTGTTTTAAATAATTGTTTGGTAGTAATAATGATAATGGATTATGTTGGAAAATTTGTTGACATAGAACTTCTTCATATTTGGTTATAAACAGTTTTTGATGATTTTTATATTTAGTTAGAAAATGTTATGGAAATTTTTTTATATAAGCTATTTTATATAAATGTTTCTAACTTTCTATCCTAGGGACATGAGTAGGGAAGTCATGGGGGAAAACCTAATAATTTTTCATACTAACCACTTATTTGTTACTTTGGTTCTTTTACAAATGGAATCTAATGGGACATGGGAAAAGTTAAAGCAACACACATCATTAGCACTACTTCATGATACGTGGTCTGTTTGGTGACATTGGTCCATAGATCATGTAGTGCATGCAGTATTGTGGTCATATTTTAGTTCTATTAATTATCTTTTTTTATTTACTTTGATGTTATTTTGGCTTCCATTGTATTACACATTTGTTGGTTTGAATATAAAATAATAGTTTGAGTTTTTATTATTTTTATCATGAATCATACAATTGTTTTTTGTTTGGTTTTATTAGTATTATTTTATTATTATTAATTGGTAAATCATCCCCCACATGCATTGAAACCCTTTTTCATTTATTTCCAACCTTTAGCGTCTTGGAGATGTCGCTTAAGGCCTAGTAGCATCCTACCACCTTCTCATGCCCATGAGCAGAAGGAGGGATGATACACAATCCATATATACAGTAAATATAAATTTACTCTAAGTCTATTAAATAAAGTTATTATTATATCTAATACCATATATGGGTTTATTATGACCTTATATTACATGCTTGTTAACCATCCTTGGTTTGGGTTTCACAATATATAATATTTACTCTATTTTTCGCATGTGTCTTAATTTTTTATATCATTGGTATTTATACATAGATCCCAATTCCACAATTTTAAAAATGATATAAATATTATTTATATCAAGTATATGTTTATTAAAATAATAAATATAATATATAAGTACAAAATTTTATACACCATTCATGGAGACGGTGGGCCATACAAACACATGAACGTCCTTTTCATATTTATTGTCGTATGTAAAGAATAAAAGAAAATGGAATATATGTTCATATATTAAATTATTAAAGTATATTTATGATATCTTATATATCATATATATTGGATAAAAACATCCTTAATACATTCCATTTTTCTTATAAATGGATCCTATCGCTTAAAGTGGGTGGTAGTCCACACTTCGTTAATTGAAATTATTGAATTTACACGAAGTGGAAAGTAAAAATGATATTTCTTATAAAATGAATCCATAATATTATATACATAATAGATATAATAAATAAATTATTTTATGATATATCCCAAATTAATTTCCATCGTTAGAGGTGGTAATCAAAAACTAAACAATCGTTGTTTAGTGAGGTAATGTTCGATGTACACATAAACAGAAAGTTTGTCACCCATTAGGTGGATGTGTTTCTATGTATAGGTAGAAACATTATCATAAAAATGTACTAGTATATTTATGATAATATTATTTTTATACAGGAATGAAATAAATATTTTTGATGGTATGGAGAGGGAAAATAAAAGAAAATAGTTTGAGAGAAGGCATTACCTCTTAATCGGGTAACACCTTTTGGATTCTGGAAATTGGAATACTTGGAAGACTTTATGACCAAATAGATGCTTCAAAATGTAAGTAAGTGATCTTTGTAGGTGGATTGGGTAGATCTTTGCCGACCCTATGTTGTTTTAGAGGTGTGAATAAAAGGGGGAGGCAGTGGCCTTTTACAGGGAAGGGAAATGAATCACATGTATTTTTGAAAACCAGTTAGGTGTACAAACATTTTTACCAAGAAAATCATAAAAAACCAAAAAACTCAATAATTAATGGTTCATGTCCGAATAATGGACATAAAATGGGGTTTTAAAAAATTTATAAGTCATTTTGGGTCTTAAATTTATGTTTTATTCATTAGGTATGCTAAATATTAGCTCAATCAATGTAATTAATTTTAATTACTTCCACAAATATTTTTTTTCAAAAGTAAGTTGACATTATAAAAAATTCTAAATTATGATTATTCCCAATATGGAATCCATTTTTCCAAATTCTAATGTTATAATATGTATAAATTAATTTAAAATTAATCCCGTAGTGAGGTCAACAATGTGGGTTTTAAAGTAAAAATGGTCAAAATATTGCTAGGTTTTTATATCTAATTTCAATGTGAAATTGGTTACACTTACCCAAATTTGACTAATTAATAAAAAAATAACCTAGTTAAACGTTTAAAAAATTAAACAATAATTTATAATTATAAATAAATTATATTAAAAATAGTTTTGAATTAAAATCCAGTATTTTACACTATTTATCCAAAAATTATGTTTCTTAGAGAAATAAAAACAATTAAACATAATATAACTTTGATATTATAAATTATAAATATATTTAATTTTTTAAAATCAATTTCTTAATTATTATAAAATTAAATATATTATTTTTTCATAGTAAGATATTAAAAGAAGCATATTTGAGAAAACAATATTTTTGAACATAAAAGGACATTACCAAAAATGATATCTTTCATTATCAACATGCTTTTTTTTATAAAAAATTATAAAAAATATATTAAAATTACGTTTTACTATTCATATTAATATGTTGAATATTAAGGTTATAATTATCTATTTTAATTGATTATGACAATAGAATGATGTTTTGTAGAAACATCAATGTTGTGCCTAATGTACACCAAGTCATTGTTCCATGTAACGTACACCAAGTCATTGTTCTGTGTGACCTACTACAAGTACATGCCATGTGAAAGGAATATTTAACATAGTGAATTGAAATAAATCAGTGAAAATTTAATTTATTCAAAAAAATTGTCCATAAAAACATGGGGTGTTAGATAGATTCTTATATCAGTAGTGAGAATCACATGACATTAGAATATAAACATCACAAAATGTAAGATAAATACTCTTAATAGGTGAGAAAGGGTGATTCATATGTCAATAGTGATAATCATCCACCTCAAGATGTTATATGATTTCCCCTAATGGTTGAGAATTGATTATTTCTATATTAGTTATGAGAACACATGACTTTAGTGTTCTATGTGGATTAATTTTTATAAAAATATTGGGTTTTTATTGAGTGTTACAAATTTTTTTTCTCAAAGTATATTTATACATAATAAGAAATTATTTCATTTTAAATTATTTTTTAACTAAAAATGAATCATGAATATCTAATACATTTATTTAATGATAAGTATAGATTATAAAAATTATACCCTGTTATGGAAAAATAAATCTTGGCCATGGAAAACTAAACACGATTGTCCTCGATATACCCAAAAGAGTATTTACTATCTGTGGACATAAAATCCATAGGTATTATGGACATACTCACTTATCTAGTTTTATAAAAAAAATATTCATAAATAAAGGAGATCCACCAAGAATCCATAATTAGTTTATCTTGGTATAATAGATTATTCTAATGAGAAACTAAAAATAAATTAAATTACATTACAACAATTATTTTAGAGATTTTAGGAATTTATAATGAAGGTAATGAACGAACATGGTGGGAATATATATAATCGTCCTAGTGGGTTTGTAGGAGTATATATTAACCATGCAACAATAGATCATTTATATGTAGTGTGATGGATTCCCTAACCTCATATTACTTTATTCATATCATGATATTATGAAAGTATGAAGTCATTTGAGGACGAGTATTATATATATTTCAAGACATTAATGATTCATTTCCATATATTTTTCCAAAAAATAGAACTCCAACAACAAGACTCATGCATACTAAATTGAAAAATTGTTATCATACTGGTTATGATAGATGTGATTCCTCTACGTTATAACATTTGGTGTTTAATGGGACCCATTTCTAGAGATAGAATAATATTAAAATCTACATAAAATCAAACACAATGTGCATCATAGTTGTTTATCCTATATACATTGAGGATAGTAAAGGTCAATGAGAGAGAAATATATTGTTTAATACCAACTATATTTCTATGAGAGAAGTATATATATTTTGAGATAGTGGGAGAAAACAGGACTTCAATTGAATCATAAATCAAAGAGAAAAAGATGTCATAAGAACATTAAATTCCACCAGTTTTAGTGGGAATATTTATTCAAGAGACATTTACTACAATGGAAAACAAAAAACATAAAAGTGGTTTTATATTCACATATAAAAGTGATATATTATTTGGTATGAATAATTTTTCCAAAAGGGAGATGCAATATAAATCTAGATATTATTTATAGTTCATATAAATTCATGAATGAATTCTATGTACCGAAATACAATTCCACGATTTTCTATTTCTCTAATTAATTTAAATATATTTGTGAGAATTCAACAGAAAATAGACATGGATTTAGTACACATGGTACCAATTAATCATGAATGGTTATACAGAATCATAATGCTAAAATCCATTTGAAATAAACTTATCATACAAACTATGCAGGATCATTATATTTGGTATTTGATTTAAAGAACATATTCCTTAGATAATACCATATATAATTCATCTGAATGACATGGGGAATAGGTTTGTCAATACAAAAGAAATAAAATAAGATATAAAAGAACATAGGATCAATGTATAGATTATAGAAAGAATAATGATAATAGAATCTTCATTTGGAGTAAAAAAATTTAGGTGTCTATAAGTTGCTAGTGGGAGTGCTATAGTTTTAGAAAGAAATATGGTTGACAACAAATAAAAAATAATTAGTCTTACAGTGAGTTAAGACTATGGAAAATATCGTCAAGAATTAATTAAACTAGAAACCTAGTTCTATGAAACATGATATACTATAAATCAATGGGGTTACTCAGACCAATTCACATCACATACCTTGACTAGATACTAAAGTGATTCAATATCAAGTAATCAATGTGAAGATTGGTTCTAGTTTCACATCATGTAAATCTATCAAATTTTCGTATGTTCTCAAACACAATAGGAGAGAAATTTTTTGAATAGACTGCGTATTCCGAAGTGTACTTAAGAAATCAATCTCATGTGACATGATGCGTACTGATTTTTGATATTTTATATTGAAGGATAATAGAGACAAAACATCAATCACAACTTGGATGAAGGTAAAATTTTGTAGTTGGATATATCTAATAAATCTTTAGAAGGTAAAAATGGATGAGTTCTTAGTTGTTGGAGTAATGAGAATACTAGTTACCAATGGGAAAAAAACTAAACATATATCAGATCAGGTTAATATAGGATCATAGTCAAGCTGAAGAAATGTATTGGTTAAGCATATTACTGCTGGTGATTTCTATATCTTATATATATTGAGTTTATTGGATCCTATGATGTAGAATAATAAGTGGGTTTATTAACAATTTCTTCTGTATATTTTAGCTGTACCTAGATAGTAAATTCATTCATATGATGATGAACTTTAACTATGGTGTTATCCAAAATGATAGGGATGAAATAGAAAAAGGAATGTGATTAGTAATATCACTTATTGAGTGATTTTTTGAAGGGATTATTTTATAGTAAGGAGAAAAACAACTAAATTTTGATAAGACTGATAGTTATAGTCATACTAAATAGAATCATGTTTATCATGAGAGGTTAACAAGTTAGATGATTAGTAGAAGGATATAGGGCATGTGGGAGTCCATTGAGGTTGGATCACTATAACTAACTAAATTTCATCTTTTTTTTGGATTAATATTCATGGTTTTTAATATTAATCAATTTTAATCACATAATGATCATTATTCTGTGTAAAATTTAATGTTATAATTTCCTAAGGGTAGTTTCCACACTAAAAGGTAATATTTATTCTTACCTACGATGGGAACCTTGAAGTCACATGATAATATTATTGAATATATTTTATATTTATGGATGAAATCATCTAATTGAAAAAAGATGACATATGATATCATGGGTTGGGGGATAATAAGACACTGAGGCTACTTCTCATGAAGTTATCCCTTGGTAATCTCCAAGATAAGAGGTTGTACGAATTGAACTGTATGTAGGAAATCCACATTTCCATGTGTCAATGGATGTTGTTGTTTCTATACATGTATTATTATCCTTATATTTTAATAATATTGTTAATTCATATTGTGCACTTATTTGTATTTTATAAAAAATGATGGAATATGTTTATAGTGAAGTTGGATGCTTTGGGTGCGTCATGAATGATGTGTCATTAATGAATATGTTGATAAAGGATTTGTATGTTATATTCATTAACAAAGGTTGATATATAATTCACTTTGATGAAAATAGAACTTTTTGATATGTTCATGTCCATGGTTGGTTTTCAATGAGTACATTTCCATAAAGTCAAATAAAGATATTCAAAAAAATAGGTAGATGACAGAGGTGATGCAACTTTCTTGAAGGAGACATTAAGGTAAAGGAACCATATTACACAGAAAGAATTAATATGAGTTAATAATAGATATGAATTATCATTCTATTTATGGTCCATGATGATTTTATAGATACCACTCATAGTTTGTGATATGGACTCACTCCAATCTATATGGGTCCTATAGCATCAAACAAAAAGTATATCCATCGGATCTACCAATTCAGATGAATTGCGGTTCTGGAAGAAGTGGGGACCATTTGTGGGTACCAGAGAGTATCCAAGGGAATTATGGAATGTAAATTTATAAATTTATTTCACATTAGAATAATAATAATTGATTTTTTCATAGTATTCAAAACATTATTTAATTAATCAAATCTAAACTGAGAAAGTATTTTTTCCAAATTAATGTCACACATTTCAAGGATTGATAAATTATTACAAGAGGAATACACCAATTTAATGGAAAATTTGTAATAAAGTTACATATAATTATGTTACTAGTATGTGGTGATATCGTAGTGGTAGGTATGTCATTTTTAAAAGGTTACTCATGTTTTTTTGTGCTGGTTTAAGAGGTTTAACATATCTAGGGGATAAAGGGAGTTTTTTTCAATGTTAAACCTAACTATTTAAGCTCATATTTTATAAATGAATATAAAGACAAGTAATTATCACAAATTTTAGGGACATGATATCTTATCTTTCATTCTATCGAGATTCTAAACAATGAATGATCAAGTACAGATCAATCTGAGATTTGGGATCAATAATATGATCTTTTAGAGTTCATACGATAATTACAAGGTCATTAATCCAATATTTTTGAACTCATGAATTGATTAATTATATTTATTGTGTTATGGTATACATGTGGATGATATATAGGAAATATAATTAGGTTTCTTTAAGACATGTAAATATGAAGAAGACTAGATATCACTAAAATCAAAACATTTCACGAATGTATGATTTTGATTTTATTTTCATGCTTAAAATTAATTTTCATGAGATTATTGGAATTAAATGATTATTAAAGTAACAAATCATGTAATTTATTTTATATTTAGTGTTAAAAAGTAATCTTTCACCTACATATATGATTCCTTTTCATGCAAAATTCCTTCAATAATCACCAAAATCACTAAAATGGGCATCATGGGTCCCTGTCAACATAGAATATGTCATAGAAGATAAAGGTGGAATATATTTATGATGAGAAGAAGATATAACATAGAGACTACCATGAGGTTGAATCAGACTAATATCGGTAAGTGGAAGTGTTTTTGGATGATCATGTTGTCCATCTTCCTCAAGTGCCACATAATTATTTGGAAAGTCTACATTTGTCTCATCACCTTGTAAAAAATTTACCAATGAATAAATATACATTGTAATATAAAATAAAATTCCATGATAAATATTTTCTATGAGATAATGAAGATCTATCATTAACATGTGAAAATAACCCCACTAAGATACAAATCCCTCTATTGGATCAGAGATGTATTATAGGTGTTGGGTATGATCATTTTGTAAAAAAATGTGTATTAAACTATGGTTAACATAGGTTTTATTCAATTGGGAGAGTAGTTATTACCAAACCATGATATCCTCATTCACATTTTGTATGATAAAATAGTTAATACACTTGGTACTATGGTTCATAATCCAACTGGTTTGATAGATGTATGGTCACCATGAATACCCCTATAATTAGGACTCCTCATGTCCATCAATTATATCAATGTACACTAAATTTAATCAAGTATTTTTTTTAAAGATGATTCCTTGGTTGATAGACCAAATCATTGAAATATATTAGGGTAAAAAGTTTATAATAGTCTAGAGGAAGGTAATATATTACAATAACATTGATCCAGGGGGTGAACTCAGCTAGAATATTCATTAAGTACGTGTTATATCTATAAAAAATCTTATTAGAATGATCATTTGGAACCATGCTTTCCTATCTATAGGAATAACTGATAATATGATTGAGTTCTGATAGGTGTTAGAGGTTGGAAATCCCTTTAGTAGTGAGAGTCCATTCAAGGTCAATCGTTCCATGTCTATGATCCTGGGAAAAAGTATTTGAATTATTTTTATTCTAGACATTGTTCCATACTTTGTTTGTATCCATTAAACTGCATTTATGAAACCATACATCTCTACTTCCAATGAGGAGGTGTGACCACACAAACCAAAGTAGAATCCAACTAGGTCACCATTTTGATTTCTGAAGATAATACCACAGCTTGAAGGTCTTAGGATTCCTTTTGAGGCACCATCCATATTAATTTTGATCTATAAAGGAATAGGAGGATTCCAGAATACTTCTAAAAACCCCCTCCGATGGCTGTATTTTCCTTTGATCCCAATCTGACACACTATCATGAAATCCTTAATTGAGTTGTGACCTGTCCCTATTTGAATGACTCCAGCTTCCTTGATCACCATCCATATATTTATTTGAGTTGAATGTAAGTTGAAATTATTATTTTGTGCATAATAGAGTTTCTGTCATACCATATAAGATGTAATAGTTCATCCACAGTTGTAATGATAAGCTGAGTAATTTTAAGAGAGGTACCCATAATAGTGAATCTCAGAAGTTTCAGTCTAATGGAGCTCAAACATATCCATCTAAGATCCAAAATATCAAATATAAAATTACATAAACAAGTGGTAGTGAAAAAAGTAATAAATACTTGATCAAAATACTCTCTATTATTATTTCACATATAACATATAGACCGAACATGAATACCACATTCCAAAAAATTACAATATGTGAGAATTCTATTATGAGATATTCTTCACACTAGGGTGAATTAGGAGGGTCGAACTCAACTTTTATTGATGTTCTTATCCATGTTAAATCATTTTTATTAGTGTTAAAATTATATATATAATAGAGTTTATAGGTTAGAACACCATTATAAAATGTCTCCCAATGTAAAAAATCACCGGTTCTGACAAAAGTGTAATTTTTAATAATAGTAGAAATTTTTTCAGGTAAAAAAACATCAGGGGAGTAGAAAAAAATCAATAATATTGATATTTCTATTTGTGTATAAGTTCAAGGGATCAACCATGTCACAAAATGGGATGCATTCTATTTTTCCTACCAAAAATAAAGAGTTGAGTCTCTATTAACTATGCATCTAAGCTGAGATATGATTTTTGAAAAGGTGTGTTTGATGGATGGAATATTGAGGATTCCATATATAAGTGTTTTCTTTCCTAAGGCTGTTGTTAAATCTACCACACATAAATCATAATCCTGAGAGTTATTGTTCAAAATACGAGAAGTTTGTTTGTCTTGAAGGTCCTTATTAAAATGGCTTATATTTTTTATACCAAGAACACCATTTTCAATGGGGGTGAAACAATTTTTCCAGGGAATAGTAAACGTTTCCTCTCAAGATTGATACTCCTCCAAAAAAATGTTTTATTATTCTATTTATCTTTTAGATATGTTCAGCTAGACATTTATATACCATCATATAGTAGACCAGTTTTGATATAATGTTGTATTTAACCATAAAAACCCTCCCATCCGTTGATTAAGTTTTTCCTTTATAAGAGGATAATTGGATATTGAATTGATAAAAAATGATTCAAAAATATGTTCTTTTGGGGTTTACACAAAATATGTGGACCCCAAGATACGAAAAGTGGAAGGATCCCTCCATAATCCCCAGTTCATTCATAATATTATCTTTTCTATTAATAAAAAAATGTTTACAAAAAAGATGGAAGGTTTATTTTAGTTTATGGATTTATAAGAGAAATATTCATATTGGGAGAGGAATTATTTAATATTTTTTATATTTTTCTTATCTCATTATTGGAAAATAATTATTTCATCCACATATAAAATATATGAGAGAATAGTCAATGCTATAGAGGAAAATATGCAATTAATTTCACCCGTATTAATCAAATAACTGACAAGACTTCTTAGGTAATCTTCAATAATAAAAAAACAGATGGTAGAAATGAGGTATACTTGTCTAAAACCACTAGTAAATGTGAAATAACCATTTGGTGAGCCATTGATTAAAACAAAGTTATGAGAATATCTAAAGGTTGTTCTTGCCTTTCTTACCAAGTTTTCATTAAATCCAAAACTATAAAGGATTTTGAAAATGAAATTCCAACCATTGGTATCAAAATATTTCCTAATGTCATGCTTGATAAAAATTATCCCCCCGATTTGGTTCTTTTTAAGAATGTTTTTACCTTCAGAGGTAAGACATATTTATTACAAGATATTCCTCCCTTTCTGGAAGCCAAATTGGACCTAAGGGATAATTGTTTTGGTGATATGTGTCAATCTCATAGGTAATATCTTAGAAATAAATTTAGAAACAATGTTGATAAGAGAAATAGGCCTAAACAGGTGAATTTTCAAAGCTTTCTGAACTTTTGGGATTATGGTATGAAATTGAGCATTGATACGATAAGGATAATAGCCATTAGTGAAGAAGGATTTTAAAAGATGACCTACATCATTGCCAAAAATGTCCCAATGATGCTCGAAAAAATCTTTTGGAAATCCATTAGGACTAGGAGCACTATCCAGTTTTAAATGAAAAACCACTTCCTTAATTTCATGATCAATTGGAATAATATTCATGTGGTTATTATCAATGTCTCAAATTTTGTAGGGAATGATGTTAGCTTTGATATATTTATTTATATCTGGACCATTAAAAAATTTACTAAAGTAGTAGGTAACATTATTTTCCTTCATCTCCTCATTATTGATGATATTTTCCCCATCGTTAAGTAAGGTAAGAAGTCTAATGGATTTTCAAATCTTCTGAAAGTCATTGAAGAATTTCATGTTTCTCTCTCTATCCATAAGCCAGTTTATTCTGAGGGTTTTTTTCTGAAGATTTTATCTTAAGTTGAGCAGAGAATTTAGTTTATTACTTATGTCAATTTCCTTATTTCATATTTCTTTATTCAAAACATCAAGGAATTTAGTGATACAAATTTTATGGGTTTCATGAGAATGTTTTTAAATAAAATGAATTTAATCATAACTAGATCAACATTTAGTGCGAAAAAATTAGTTTCAACCCCATGGGAAAAGTGCGCATGTGGTGGGGTGGGATTATTAAAAAAATTATTTAAATGGGGATTATATGGGTAGCCCACATGGGATTGAGACCAATATGAGTTTACTTGCATGGATACATGTTGGTCCAGGGGGCATTAATTTAAATTATATTTAAAAAATGTCATCTTTTTTTTACAGCACATGCATGTCCTCTACCATCTTGAAACTTGAAAATAATATCCCTCACTAGGCAATTGGAATTTATAAGATACCAGTATGTCTGACCTTATAATCCCAAGATTATTTTAATTTAAACATCATATCCTATGCTACCTACCTCCCATTTCATCCTTACTAAATACATTCATATAATGGTATTACTCCCTCCACTACACTATCCCACACTTCTTTCCATAATGTATGTATGCAAAAATCCCATATCCCAAGTTATTTTACTACCTATCTACCCCATGTACCTCCACACCGATGATTCCCTACCTCACCTACCCCATACCCCCTCACCACTAACTTCAACCCCCTAAACCCTCCCTGATGATTGGTGACCTATACTGTTTAGTGGATCCCCAATAAACTTGGTTTATTTATGTTTTGATAACAACAATATTATGAATTAATAATGGAAAAAATTTAATCCTAATATGGTTTGGAATTTTATATACTATTATTCAATTATTAGTATGTGACTTACAGATAGAAAAATCATTGAATTGACCCCTTTAATTGTCCTTATAAAGTTACCTTGTCAAGTGACCTTGTGAAGTATCCTTTTCAGGTGAACATGTGAAGTATAATTTTCAAGTGACCTTTTCACGTGAACTTGTAAAGTGACCATATAAATTTTCATTGGTATGTGACCTTGAGTGAAAATTTGACAATTTTTTGAAGTGTACTTGAGTAAAGTGTCCTTGAGTAAAAATTTTCATAAGTATGGAAGTGACCATATAGAAAAAATGAAGTGACCACATGAAAAAAATGAAGGGATCACATGAACAAAAATAAAGTGACCACATGAAAAAAATATAAGTGAACTAATGATAAAAATAATGTGGCTACCTGAAAAAAATATGACAACAAAAAAAATGATGTGACCACGTGAACAAAATTTAAGTGACCGTATGAATAATAATAAAATGATAACAAGAAGAAAAATGAAGTGTACATAAGTTAAAATTTGGAAATGTGATGATCATATCTTATGAACTACAAAAATTCAATTGATTAGTTTGTTTTAATTTTCTTCCAAACATGCAATGTTTTATGTATACATCTAAATTTATAATTACTTTTTGTTTTTTTCATATGTTTTCATTGAATTAATTATTACCTAAATAGTTATTCACAACACCACTTTTTTAGGTATGAGACTTTCACTTTGTATATATTTTTTTTATATTTTTTTAGTATTTATATGTGGACTAGAGGAGTTCTGGATTCCAAAACTACGATGAGGTAGGGATGTGGGACAATATATAACTTCTTATGCTATAATAGTCTCACTGGTTAGTTAGTGAGGCTCCCAGGAAGAATTGATTCTACCTATAATAAACCGACCATTTGGTGGAGACCTCTAAACCACCAATAGTGATCATTGGAGGAATTAAATATACCTATGGGCCACCTTGTATAGAGTGGAGTCCATAGGTTAACTAGTGGTGTTTGAAAGAGCCCATCAGGGACACTGAACTTAGATATTTTTTTTGTAAATAATGGACCCCACTCACCTTTTATTATTATCTAACAACCATTATGATTATACAAACCCTAGGTATCCTCTTTGGTGATTTTGGGCTCTCTTATCCTCGTCAAACAGCTATGTTTTATGCATAGTCAATGATTGGTTATTATATTCTTCATTTAGTGAGTTTATTATCGAACTATTTATTTTAAATTCTCATTTAATTTTCTAATAATGATTATAATCTTGATGTATTAATTGAATATAATTTGTTTGGAAAGATTTTACAAGGTATTCCTATACTATTCATAGAATCGACACCCGTATTCATGGTTTTGGAGTCTTTATATCAATTGGAAAAATAGCTTTATCGAAAAAGGATTCCCTCACGTATTTTTGACCTAACCTATAGTTAGGTTGTTGTTTGTTGTCATATTTAATCCTAGGTTTTTAAATCATTTTGATTTAAGAATGGTTATAGGATTTAGTGGTTCTTTCAAACTCAGATGGAGAACCTTGCTTCTAAATTATCAACACAGCAAAGGTAGGAAGCCCTTTATATTAGCACATTTTTTATATAGGTTAGGAAATATTTTTTCTGTATGTTTATAGCCCCATGAAAACATAATTTGTTTGATCATATATATATTTTATGGATGTGAATTTTTTATTTTATGATGTGGAGTTTGATCTTTCATCCTATTTATAAAATTTTCCAGTGTTTTTATCTGTTTCAATAGTTAATTCATATTTTTTCCATATTGATTATCCCCCTAAGAGTATTGTGTAGGATATTTATTAAAACATTCATGGGACTTCCCTTATATAGGTATTATTCAAACACATTTTGTGAATTATCCAATCATAGAGGGGGATTTTTCATACTAAGATGGGTAATGTTATTTCTCATATGGTGTTAAAATAGGCAGAGCTAGTCTCCGACGACCCGATATATGTATTGTTTTTGTATGATATACTTTAACCTCATATATATATATATCACATGAATAGACTTGTATATATTATGGAATCATGTTAAGGGATGTTTTTGATGTCCTATGGAGTCTTGCACTCACACCATACTTTGGATTTTTGGTGAACTTGTATATTTCCTGATTAAGGATCCGTTGAAGGGAATGGACTTACGGTGGATAGTTAAGAAGGTTGATTAGAAGGATGTATACATTACCAGAAAAAGTTTGTGTGGAATGTCAACTGCTACTTTTACTTACTATATTTACCTCATACATTCAATCCATTTTTTTGGTTTTTTGTTGATATATTTTTCATACCATATTAATACTACAAGTGTTGGTTTTAATTGTATATGATACTACTATTATGGTTATTAACATATTATTTATTGATGATTATTGTTGTTTCTTCCTTTTATACTCATATGTTTACCTAGTTACAAGGCTATAACCTCCCCCCCCAAAGTTTTTATGGTCCTTTCCCCTAGTATGAAACCCATTTCGTACATAGAGTCATAGATGAGATAATTGGAACTTTATCTCAGACCTAACAGTTCAGGTTGGGGTATTTGAAAATGGTATCAAAGAACCATGTTTTCTATTTTTTTCTTCTTTGGCAATTATTTTAGATAGGTTAGGTAAGAGGTACGGTGGTTGGTACTTGTATAGTGTAACTATATTAGTGCTTAGTCGCGATTGTATAGTGGACCTCTATGTTTCCAAAATATTGGCATTGATGTTTTTTCTTTTGGTGTTACTGTTGAATAAATTCACCTTTGGTGAAGCACATGGAGTTAGTATATTTATCTATGAGATTTTTGGTTACCTTGTTTTTCATATAGGGTGACATTAAATATACATATTTATTATATTATATGAATGATAAATAATAATACTCCAATTGAAATTGTGATATTCTATTTGATGATTTATTTTATGTATTATTTTATTCATGATTGTTGTATTCTATGATTGAGTGTACAAATATGGTTGGGATGAACGTGCATGTAATAGAGACTTGAATTGTGGTTGGGTAGTATTTATAGGGTTATGACTTGTTCTTATGGGTAGTCTCTTCTATCAAAACATATTGTGAACCCTTTCATGTGCATATAGTTGTTATCAATTTCCGTGTAAAAGAAGTTGGGTTTGTATACAGATGTATTTAGAGTTTCAATAAATGACAAATTATAGACTTCTTGTGCATTTATTCACCCCAAATGTTGTTCAAGATGATCCAACTAAGAATTCTTCATTGGTTTCACTAGTAGATCAAGAAATAGAGTTGGTCTAGCTGAGACTCTTTTGATTGCTGCCAATTCAGGGTGGAGGATCCCACTATGGATGGTCAATGTTGGATGATTATGCTTATAAATTCTAGCTATGACACAAAAATCCTTCAATGACATTGAATTCAATCAATATGTAGAGAAATAGATATGGGTCATTGATATTAATTACAACATGGTAAATACTCTATAATAATATAAGGTCAAGCCTACGAATTTATAATTCACGTTATGGTTGGATGATGGAGGTATATAAAACTACATGTTGGTAAATGGGAAGTGATGACAAGGAGAACAACAAGGACCAATTAATCAAGGATTGTTTCCCAAATTTACTCAAATTAGATCATTATCAAGAGTTCATAGAGCTCTAGTTTTGGATTAATTTGTAATCTTCATACTCATTAATTTTCACTAAGCTGGTACATTTTGAACAACTTATAGTGGGGAACATGGTGAAGAACTCCAGACACATCATGATTGGTCTTCACCCTAAGTTGAAACATCAGGTTGGTAACTCTTATCATAAAACCTGTGCTAAAACTATTTAAAATGATCTAATGATCAAGAATGTAATTGATGAAGATAAATATTTAGGACTTTATTCAAATATCATTGAATTGATAGGTTCTTTCAACAGAATAATCATTGTTTCTTATTCTGAGAGTAAGAAGAGAATGTTGGAGGATGGATTCCAAAATAGTGCTCACATGTTATAGAATAGTAAATGTTCTTGATCTATTCACGTGGGAAATAAATCTTATGGTGTTATAACTATGAGAGAAAGGGAAACTTCCTTGAGGATTTCCCTATTTCTTTAAATACCTACCACTAGTGTGGTAAGAATGGTCATTTGATGTGATTTTTTTACGAGGATTTGAGGAAGAACATATAAAATTATGGAATGAGGCCAGAGAAGAAGGTGTAGACCCTCTAAGGGTTAGTTAATTAAGAGACCCATGAGCCTCTTGGGTGAAATTGAGTGGTAGATGACATGGATTATATGGTTGACTATGCTTTATTTGAAAGCGGAGATAGACCTTCAACAATGGGAGGTGCAATATTAATTAATTATATTTTATATGTTTCTTTGTATGGAATATACTAATTTTACTCAATTAATTTAACTCAATTAGTTTATAGGTTAGATTTAACTATTAAATTATATTCTGAATATAAATATATCAATACACCCTTAGGAATAAAAGTGGATCGTATTCATATCATCCTAGAATGTCCGATGGTGACTTTTATCATCGAGAATGTTTGGAGCTTCACGACCCTAGATATGAATGTTTTGTATGTCATCCTTTCCATAGATGTTTTGAAAATCCCCCATGCAAACATCATTTTTCATCATAGATGAGTAACCTTTTTCATTTTATAAGGGGTAAATGCCCATAAAGATTGGTGAATATGATATTGTGGTAGGTTGAGTGCGACCAGACCCTTATTGGATAGAAATACTTTTAGCATAGGTGGCCAATATGATCTATTAAGTGTATTATATGGTGACTCCATACACTTTTACATTGGTTGTAGACCTACAACATTAGGTAATTCTAGAAAATTTCATAAGGTAAATTCCTCACAGGTGAGTTGAGTTCATGATTTATCTTTTGGAAGGTGCATAACCTATGTCGATTACGCTATATTTAATGACAGTGGTTATGTTGAAAAAACTCAAGGTGTAGCTGGATGATCCTAATGATAAATTATTCATTAAATCAATCACTTCTCATTGGGATGATTTGGGGTTTTTCAACCAAGAAGGACGAATGTAGTCTTTCTCATTGTATGAACAATCATATATAAAGCATATCACAATGAAGAGAATGTACCCATTTTATATAATAAATTAAATGTATGATCAATTGATGGGAGCCTAGTGGTATTCTAATATTGACCTATGTTTAGGATACTATACGCTTCAGGTTTGAGGGGAAGACATATCATAGATATCATTTTGCAGTTGGTACAAGCTGTATGAGTATATTGTTATGCCTTTTGGGTTGTAGAATGATTTTATTGTTTTCATAGATGACAATGGAAAGATTTTTCGACCATACATAGACTTATTTATCATTTTGTTTATTAATTACATCCTTATATAATCCTGGACTTCAAAATCACATTCTAGACACCTGGATATCTTGTTGATTATGCTTTGATCACATCAGCTTTATTGAAACTAATCAAAGTTTAAATTTTTGATAAAGGAGGTGGTCTTTGTTGGGAATATGGTTTCAAAAGAAGGAATATAAGTTGATCTTCTTAGGGTTTATGTAATCATTAATTGGTCATGAAAGAGTAATGTGTTTGAGATACAACTTTTTCTTGGGTTGGATGGGTACTACTAGAGGTTAATTCAAGACATTTCTCACATGGAGGTGCACATGAATTCACTGAATAAGAATGGATTTATGTTTGAACTGAAGAAAAGAGGTAAATAATTTTTATTACAGTGGAATAATATAATGAAAATAGTTCTAATATAAATTATTTTCATGATTGGGGTTGGGTATTTTGAGTATTATAATGCATCTAGAATTAACTTATGGGTTGTTCTGATATGGGGTGATTTGGTGGTTTTTTATAGGTCTCATCAGCTACCACCCTATGAACAGAACTACCCTAACCCAAAATAAGAGTGAAAAGATGTAGTCCACTAATTGAAATATTATGATCACATCAAATTTAGTGAGATATGTTTCATGTATACTAACCACAAGAGTCTTTAGTACATTTTTTTCTGACAAGACTTAAATTTTCATCAGAGGCATTCAGTAAAGTACATTTAGATCATTGATGTTGGGATGGAATATATTCCTGGTAAATGAAGTGTAGTTATAAATTATATAAGAAGGAATATTTAAGATGTGTGAGAATAGATGTAAGAGGTAGGATGAAATCTTATGTCTCTATTTCGAGATTGGTAGGTGGGAATATATGGATCGAGGGCTGTAGTTTTATCACCCATAGTGATCATGTCCACGTTTTACAATGATTGAATGTTAGTTGAGTGCTTAATATAGAGTTTGTAGCGATTCCTAAGAGGTTGGAAGCTAGTGATTTTTCTTTAGGTTGGAATTTGGACAAATATAGAGTGCTTGTGACGGTTCTATATTTCATAATATAAGAGATTATGAGATCGTCACATTCTTTATAGTGGGTAGTGCACCCGAGGTTGAAAAAGATGTATCATAATTTTACAAATTAGTTTTGGTGCCCCAAAATGAAGATAGACATTTCAGGTTTTGTCTTCCAATTTCTGAAATGAAAGCGGATCAAGGTCAAGCATCATAGGCCTAGAGGGTTTCTCCAGCCACTCCAAATTCCTATATGGAAGTGGGATAAGGTGATAATAGACTTCATGACATGGTTTCTCAATACCTTTATAGGTTGGTACATAGTTTGGGAGGTAGTGGATTAGTAGAAAAAGGTGTATCACTTTAGACTGATCTAATAGATAGAATTAGTGGATGATCATAGAATAAACTATGTTTGAGAGATCATGAAGCTCCATAGAGTTTCTTCAAGATTAGTATCTAATAGTGATGACTCGTTTACCTCAAGGGGTTTTAATGAAATATAAAAGGTTATTGGAACTCAGTTGAATCCATGTATTTACATTATTTCTCATACCTATTGGCATTGAAAAATAATGATCAATAGTTTAGAGGATATAGTTTGAGAATGTATCATATAATTTAGAAGAGAATTAGAAGATCACTTCACTCTCCTAGAGCTTACCTATAATTTTTCTATCTATAATTCAAATAGATCTAATTAATAATTTTTACGGGTGACCATGTTGATAAAAATTATAATACATGAGTCAGGTGAGTCTTTTATTTTGGGTTGAGTACGGTACTGAGACCTTAAATAAGATGTAGTTGATTCGAAAATGGCTGGTTACAATTTAGAATAAGAATAATTCAAAATATTATAGATTGAGATATGTCTTGGAGTTATCTATGGGTGAAAAGATCCTCCTATTGGTGTCCCATTGGATATGGAATATGTGTTTAAGGAAGTAAGGAAAGTTAGTGCCATATTATACAGGGTCATTCGAGATAATATAATAAGACAACGAGATGGGATATCAATTGTAAATTCCTTCCAATATCAAGGTATTCATAATGTCTTCCAAAATTCCTGAGCATCAGAAGTATGAACTCCATTATATGCATGTGTTGGACAACAAGGATGTTGAGATGGGTTTGGATGCATCTTTTTGTGGAAGGTCCTGTTTAAAGAAAGTAATGCTATGAGAATGTAGAATGAAGAATGAGTGTTTCTATTGATCGATTTATAGGGTAGCGTAGGTTTTTTTATGAATAGGTGGTGGTGTATAATGTTGAAATATAGGTGTAACGTCCCAAACTATTTGGGTTGACCACTAGGGATACATCTCGAGGACATTAGGTCACAAGAGGGGAAGAATTGTGACACCTATATTTTAGGTATGTATTTTTACAATTAGTATGGAGATTTTGAGTTAATTTTAGGAAATTTATTGTTGTTATATATGTGTTTCGGAGGAAAAAATATTCTTAGGTAGGTGTAGGGGAATTTCTATAGAATCATGAGGTATATATGTCCCACAATCTAGCCACAGATGCTCATAAGAAGATGTAAATATTTGGCTAGCTAGTGGCATTCGATAGAGCCCAATGAGACATGGAGTTTATAGTTGTTAAAAAAGAGTTTATCTCAGTTTTTTTTATTCTATAAGACCCCATTCCCCAATCCCCTATATATCATCTTGAATGACATTTGGGATTTTCTTTCCCATTCCAACAAATACATTTGACACTCGATCAACGATTCGATCTTGCGTTCTTCTTCTAGTGAGATCCTTCTTGATCTATACCATTTACATTATTTTACATGATCAAAATTGTTATATTTACAATTAATTAACCTAATATAATTGGTTTGGCTTAATATAATATGTTATTCAGGATCATTCATAGAACGAACACGCCATATACTTGGTTTTGGAATTTGCGCATGAATCAGACCCATATCATCCTCAGTAGTGGATCATATCTATTATGATTGAACTTGAACTACCTTTATGATGAGGTTTATTCTCATAAATTACCCTAGGATTAAAAATAATTTCTATTTGGGAACTGTTGTTGGAATTAGGGGTTCTTTTGGACTCAAAAGGAGACCTTTTTTTCTAAATCATCTTTCACCTATGTTAGTAAGATCTTATCATTAATTTCTGTTTTATACATATTCTTGTCATATTGTTGGAATGTGTATAGAGAAATATGAGAACCTAAGTATTATGTTTACTCATAGATGATTTCTTAACAACTATGAATCTTACTTTATATGATGTGTTGTTTGATCTATCATCCTGTTTACATGTTTTGTGTGTGTTGTTCTCTCTATTTATATACAGTTGAAAAAGGTTGTTCTATATGTACTACACCCCATATGAGGGATGTGTGAAATATTTATCAACTTGTACATGTGATAACCCCTTTATTTGTGTCTGTAAATCACACTTTGTGGGATATCCAATCACGGAGGGTGATGTGTCAGACAGGACATGGTCATGTTCTTTCAGAAATGGTGCCGGATTAGGAAGAGCTAGTCTCCAAGGATCTGAAATATATATTGTGCTTTTATGACATAAATTATCCTTATTTCTATTTACATCAATACCGTACAACTATATATATTATTACCTCATGTTAATTTCCATTAGTGGTGTCATAATGAGTCTTTTACTAACACCATACATGGGGAATTCAGCACTCTTATAGATTTCATGACTTGGTATCTTGTGAAGTGAAAGGTCCCTATGATAGACAGTTGATTAGGTTGAGTAGAAGGATGTAGAAATTTCTGGATTATGTTTGGGGGGTATATTTACTACTAATTTTACTTATTTGATTTACCTCATACATTGGATCCTTTTGTTTAGTCTTGTTTTATATATTTAGAATTCCATATTGATATTGAATGGATTGGTTTTACTTATTTATGATGAAAATCTAATTATAATTAAAATATTTATTTTTGTGCATTATTATTGTCACTTAATGTTATACTTTTATTTTTACCTGGTAATGATGGAATAGTCTCCCAACACATTCCTCACGGCCTCACTTCTAGTCGAAAACCTTTTTTATATGGGGAGGTGTGTATGAGATTGTGTGGCACTCTGACCTAGACCAGGTGGTTCAGGTTAGGGAATTACATTATTAACTATGTCAATACTATTCAATTTTATTTGAAAGAATTATATAAATGATTACATTATCTTCATGTGCATTGAAGTATCATGCTTGTTTCCTGGGAAAACAAATATTTCAATTTTAAATTGGTTGGAATTAAAATAGTTTATCTAGAATACTTTATGAGAGTGCTCTGAGGGACATTAATGTTTCTTAGCTTTTCAGAATTACATTAATAATTATAACACTTTATCACCATAAAATTTGTTGTTTATATTATAGATTAATGAAGTGACCCACATGGTTACGTTTTTCAATCCCATTCATTGAATAAATCATATGTTTCTTTGGGGAAAGGTGAATACAATGAAAACCATGATTTGAGTTTCTTGTACATAAAAGACTCTATATATGTAGTTGGAAAAAACAAGATCAAGATAATTGATAATGTATATCCATGAACTACACAAGTGATACATACTTTATCGATCGGATACTTATCTCAACTAAAGTATAATAGTTTGATCCTTTTTTGATGGATAAAAAATTTATTCCTTGAAAATCATATCATAAAATGTCTATATGGTTTTATAGTTATAATTATTTTAATTATTTTCTAGGAGAATAATTATACCAAGTTATACTACCAATTATAATGTATGATAGTGGGTTATGAATCCCATACTAATGTAGATCTTTGGGTTGTGCCTCTAGGTGAGAAAAAGGAAGCGTAATTCCGGTTCTTCCATAAACACAAAAAAGAACAAGTTAGTTATGCCTTAGAATATTTAAGGGGATGTTTTGGTTTCTACTAACACGTAAAAATATATCTTCTATTTTATGCCTCTATTTCTGAAAAAATCGAGTGAGAAGGTTAATCCATCAGGTGTGAAAAGGTTTTTTTGTCTTGGTTTCGTTATCAGGGTTTAATAATATAGTCATAAAAGGATGGTGATATTCCTTAAAAATAAAAGGTTTCCATTATAGTGAGTGAAACCACCCTTAAATTATGATTGGGATTAATAGTAGAGTAGGATTGTTTAGACCCACAATACAATAAAAATCAATGAGTTCATTTCTTTTTTATTTTTCCATTATCTTTAAAATCATTGATAGGTTTATAATTTTTTTTATCAAAATTGTAATTCACCCATAATTTACCATTTATCCTTTCTCATTAGTGCCTAAAAGTGGTATCAATGGAGGTTCTCGAGCTTTAGTATGTTTGTATTTTATTTCTTCTAATAAAATCCTAATGTAAATAGTCAAGGGGAAACAATCTGTTTTGAGATGGATTTAATAAATTAAAATGATGGACGAAAAACTAAAATACCTTCACTCTTTGATGGAAATGATTATAACTACTCGAAGTCTAACATAGAGGATTTTCATAAACACATAAGAATTTATAGTTATAAAATCATGGAGAAATTGTATAAGTTTCCTAAATTTTATCTAGAAACATTTGTAGGTAATGATGCTCTAACTTTTGTCCTAAAATACATGGTGATGAATATTATGTATGTCCTAATTAATAGTAATCTCTATAGTCATATTCTATCTTGTAAATCAACATATGAAATTTAGAAAATACTATATTTAGACATCAAGGATATGATAAGATTACAAAAACAAAAATTTGCATGGTAAGTGTTGAGTATTAGGAATTAAAAATGGGAGAAGAGGAAATAGTTAATCAAATGTTTCATATATTTCTAGGTATTGTAAATGGAATTACTGATTTAGGATAAATCGTTGATAATTCTATTTTTGTTGAATGGTTTAAATGGATTTATAGAAAAAATGGCATGTTAAAAATATAGAAATCGATAACAGTAAAAAACTCAAATAATTTAATTTATATGAGCTTGTTGGATCTTTTCTTAATAATGAGTTAGAATATAAAAATATTTATCAAGAGGATAATTAAAAAAATAATTGTATTGATTTTAAATCCATATTTCATGTTACCACTCGCTCTCATGATTTTGAATTGAAAACTAGTGAAAGAGACCAAGTTATATAGGCTAACCATGGTAGAATAAAGAATGGTTACTCAAGAAAATAAAATAAAGAATTACCCTTGAAAAACGGAATAAAACAGGTAATGTTGATGATGAAGTAATCTTTTATGAGTGAAAAGAAAAAGAAAAAACAAGAATAAGATCCAAAGTCTCAATAATGACTAATTAATGTAGAAAAATAAAAATATTTAAATTAATGGAAGCTGTATAGAGTTACACATATGACTCATATTCTAGTAATTAATAAATTATTGAAAATTGGATAATAAACATTTGTTTGATGTATTATATGAATAATGTATGTTAATATAACTTAAATTCCTCTTTTGAATTTGATTTTCCAATGGATATTTTTATGAAAATATTTATGTATACAATCATAAAGTTAGCAAGATTATTATATTACAAAAAAATATTAAAATGACATATAAGGATATTCTTACAAAAAATGATAAATTGAAAAATATTATTTTAATTTTAAATGATAAATGATATGTATATTTATAATTTTTTAACATTAAATTTATATGTCTAAATATTTTCAGTCTACATGTGAATAATCTCAATGAAATATGTTTGACTCTATTCTTGAAGAAAATGATAGGTTAATAAATTAATATGAATGATTAAATAAATTATTTTTCTTGATTGTTTCAAGGAGGAAAAAATTATGATAATATGGTAAGAATGATAAAATTGAATAAATAAATGTCAAGTCTTGGTTATGAAAAATGATTATCCAAAATGATTAATTAAATATTTTTAAAGTTTTAAGTTTAAATGTTTCAATTTTTAAATTATTTATATTTCACGTGAAGGGAAATTATTCAAATGATTGATCCTTGAGATTTCAAAAATCTCTTTCCCACACTAAGGTGTTATTTCAAAAATAATTATCCTATATATTTTATATAAAATCTTGCATAAAATTAGTTTGGCTAACTACAAATTCATATTGTAACTAAATTGGACCAAAATATGTATGAGTACCAAAGACATAATATGTATAATCATATAAGAAACATTTCTTAGAAGTAAAAAAAGAATGTATGGAACATGATTAGTGGACTATTTTTGACATATGACCGATGATATTTCTAAATTTATATACATTAATAATTGTGATGGTTTTAGTGTTACATTTTATGATAATTATAATGGAGTATTATTTTTTTGGAGAGTTAGTATGTTCAAACTCAGTTATTATTTCAATGATTTTTTTATTTAAGGTTTAAAAATAATTTAATAGGTACCTAACAAATGTTGGATTTTAATATAAATGTGAACTGATAAATTACATTTTTCAAATACTAATGTATATTATTTTGTAAAAAAATAAAATACAACATTTATTATATTATTTTTTTCTGATGATAGAATATAATGAAAAATAAATTTACTTCAATATGATAATATTATGGGATGTGGAAGATTCAGTCATTCAAATTTAAAGTTTTTATGGAAGCTTTCCAGAAGTCAAAAACTGTTGGATCTTCCCAATTTGAATTTGGAAAAAAATGTATGTGATTCATGATGAAAGGTCAAGTAACATAAATAGCCATTCAAGTCTGTCCATGAGGTGTAAAATTACAATCTACATCAACATTTACATTTGGACTTATATGGTCTAATGAAAACTAATAATCTTGGAGGAAAAAGTTATGTGTTTTTTATTGTTAATGGTAATATATTTACCAAGACTTATTTTCTAGAAAAAAATTATATACTTTCTCCAAATGTATTATATTTTGAAAATTGGTTTAGAATGAAAATGTTTAGCTAATTTTATCAATTATAAGTGATAGAGGAGGTGAGTTTTCAAATATTAAATTTTATAAATTATGTGAATATAATGAGTATAGTAATACTTTTTCATCCCAAATAACTCTGAAAAAATGGTGTTGGTAGAGGACAAAATTACGAATTTATATGAAATGGACAGGACAATATTGGATGAGTATTTTTTACAAAACTATTTCTAAGGATAAGATATTAATTTTGATTGTCATGTCTCTAATCAAATTCTTCCTAGGACATTTTTATATTATACTCCCTATAAAATATAGAAATATTGGATGCCATGAATTTTATATTTTAGAGCATTTGGATACAAACTTCATATTCTTAATAATAATGATTCAGTAGAAAAATTAGATTGAAAATTAGATGATGGTATTTTTCTAGGATATTTTACTCCGAGTAAAAAATATAGAGTTTATAACAATATAATATTAGTAGTTGAAGAATTTATCTATACTAAATTATATGAGATTCATTTAAAGTAAATCAAGTATAATTTTAATCAGGCCGAGGATGAATTTAGAAATTTAAATTTTGGTGAACATAAAAATCAGATTAGGATGAATTTGTTGAGGGGGGATTACTTATCACAAATAAAGTTTAAAATTCCATAAAAACCACATAGTTGAAAAATTAATTGTTGATATAAATAATAGTGTTAAAACCAAGAATTCATTGCAAAATTTCAGTTCTTATCAATCATTTATTTATGAACTTGTGCCTCAAAATATTAATGAGGCTTTTTTTAATTCTAATTGGATTATGTAAATGCATTATAGATTAAAAAAATTTGATGGAAATAACATATGAAACTTATTTTAACCACCTAAGGGTAAAAATATGATTATATCCAAGTATATATTTAGGAACAAGTTAGATGAGAATAGTAAAATAATTAGAAACATTTCTAGGTTAGTGGTTCAAAATTACAATATGGAAAAACGAATCGATTTTGAAGAATAATTTTCTCAACATGATTGATTAAAATTTAAAATAATAAAATTGAAATATGAATTTAATTGGGTAAATAAATGTTTACAAATGGATTTAAAAAGTGTATTTTTTAATAGATATATTTTTGAAATTTTTTATATAAATAAGCCTCCTCGTTTTGAAAAAAAATCTAAATCTAATTTTGTTTGGAATCTGTAAAAAAAATTTTATGGTTAAAAAGCTATTTGGTATTGGTATGGGAGTTTGTCTTGATTTATATTACATAATAGTTTTGAAAATGAAAAATTTGACCCATGTTTATTCATCAAAAGTGATTCAAAATATATTTGGACAATCCAAATATATGTCGATGATCTTATAATTAACTATTCTAGTTATATACTTTGTTATGAATTTTCAATGTTAATGTATCCAGAATTTGACATGATCTTTATGTGTTAAGGTGTGTTATTTTTGGGATTGGTAATATTTTAATGAAAATATTGAATATTTATTAATATATAAAAACTTTTTAACTAATTAATTAATATATTTCATCATGATAATTATAAAACCTCAAATATTCTAATGCTGCTGAAATATAGATAGATTTATTTATATAAAAACATGTAGACATTAATTTATGTTTTTAGTATGTATATGTGTTAGATTCAAATATATTCCTAAAAAATAAATTTAATGTATGTTAAAAGAGTAATTAAGTTGGTTAAAGCATATGTGTATCTTGGATTATTTTATTCTGCAAATAATTCTTTTGAACCAACTAGTTTTTCATATTAAAATTTTGAAGGTCGTAAAATAGGTATAAAAAGTAAAAAAAAGTATCTGTGGATTTCTTGGTACATTTTTAGTTACAAGGAATTTTAAGAATTTTTTTTCTGAATTATTAAGTACTGATTGTTAATATGTTGTGACTGCTTCTTTTTGTTCACATTATTTATTGATTAAACATTGGTTTCAAAATTTGGTTTTAATTTTGAGAAGATCCAAATTTATTATAATAATAAATCAATAATGTCTATATCTAAAAATAATTTACAGAATTATAGTGATAATCGCATTGATTCTGTGAATAAATTTCTTAAATACCATGTTCAAAAAGGTATTATTATTTTAGAATTTGTTGCTAATGAAGATGAGTAGACTTGAATTCTTACTGAACCTATGTATTATTATATGTATGATAAAATAAAATCTGAACAATTAATGATGGAAATTTATTCATAAAATAAATATTTAATGTGGTTTGAATCAGATTTTGAACTAAAAATTTAAATATATTCCATTTGGATAGTGCCCACATTCTATCTATTTTATTTTTAAGCTCACTGACATATGCTTATTAATTTGGATACAGTTTAAATCATTGAAAATAATTAAATAATTATTTGAAAATAATTATTTTTTCATTTTTCTTTAAGGATTCTAACATATTTTCCAAAAGAATTTAAAATTTTATACATAGGGATATTTTAAAATATTCATATTTTCTTTATAAATATGTGAAATTAGGGGAAGACTAATTATATTTTTGTTGTGACTATGAAGGTTAGTTTGATTCCCAATAATTATTATGGGTTATATATATTCTATGTTCATAGAAAATGGGAGAGTTTTTCCCAAATATTAATTGAAGGGGATCTTTCTATATTCAATTTAAATTATGGGGATAATAGTTACTCTTAAACTATTGAAATAATTAATTTCCGAAATTATTCTCATAAATTTCAAAAATATTTATAAATCTTGGATTTTATAATTGTTTTGTAATTATTGAAAAGGGGCAGAATGTTCAGTGGCTCCTTGATCCTCTTTTTTTGTTTTTGTTTTGATAAATAAAAATTTATGAATTAATTTTGGAGAAAAACACATCAAAATATTTGCTGGTATTTTATATTCTATTAGTATATTATTAGTATTCTAGTGACAAATGGAAAAATCTTGGAAGAGTCATTGTGATGATCCCGTATGGAGTGACCTTTTCAACTAATCTTGGGATGTGACCTTTTCAAGTGACTTTGTGAAGTGACCTTGTGAATTAACCTTGTATAAATTGACCTAGAGTGAAAATCTGACAATTTCTAGATGTTACCTTGTGTAATGCGACCTTGAGTGAAAATTTGAAAAAGTATGGAAGTCACTAAATGATACAAATGAAGTGAAAAGATTAACAAAATTGATGTAACCACATGAAAAAACGACTAGGCCACATGAATAAAAATGGATTGACCACATGAAAAATATTCAAGTGACAACATGAACAAAAATTATGTGACCACATGGAAAAAAATAAAGTGACCATATGAACTAAAATGATTTGGTTTCATAAAAACGGAAGGGGAACATGAAGAAACATGAATTGATCACAAGTTGAATTATGTTAACGTTTTGAAACTAAGTTGTGACTTACTTATAGTAAAATAATTAATTTTCTATATTTTATTTCAAATATATACTATATTTTATTTATACTTATATATTTTTAAATACTACATGTTTGTTCCATATATTTATCTTGATTTTATTATTATTTTAATAGTTATTAATTATTGAAATACAATTTAATTATATTTAGAAGAATTATAAACATGATTAAATACTAATCATGTGGGTTGAAGTCTCATAATAGTTTCTTTGGAAAACATGGGATTCAAATTTAATGGGGTTGGAATTTGACTAATTTTTGTCTCATACATTATGGGAGATTTCCAAGGGACTATAATGATGATGATTATTATTTTTTGTGTTTTATTAATAATTATAACATTTTATCACTAGAAATAATGTTTTTAATATTATAGAATAATGAATTGACCCATGTAGATATGATTTTCATGTACACCCAATTAAGTAATCATATGCTTCTTTGGGATGGTTGGAATGAAATTAGCTTCATGATTTGAATATTCTATTCATTGAACAACTCTATATTAAGATTTAGACAGATCCAGATAATGATAATAGGTCAAATATGTTCTTAAACTTTACAAGTGCTACATTCTTTGAAAATCATCTACCAATCTCAGCTAAATTACAATCGTTTGATACTTTTTTGTTGGAGATAACATCGATACCTTAACACTAAAACCTGAATTTTCAATCTAGTTATATAAAAATAATTATTTCTATTATTTTATTAGTGTATAATTGTACTGGGTTATAATACGACAAAAAAGTTTGGATAGTGGGTTATGACTCCCAAAAAAATTTCAGGATTTGGATTATAACACATAGTGAGAAAAAATAAAGAAATTTGGGTTCTTCCATAGCTAAAAAATACTAGGAATTTCATTATTTCCTAGACTATATAAAAGACATGTTTTGTTTCAAACAACACTACAAAATGTTGATTCTGGTTTGTGCCTCCAAGTGTAAAAACGTTAGGGTGATCTTACTAAGACACTAGGTTTATAGAAGGCTGTAATCATAGGTTGCACATCAAGGGTATAAAATGGATGATGTAAAAGGGTTATGATCTCCCTTAAAAAGTCAAAGAGTCAATTATAGTGGGTATAATATCTCTCCGTTTGTGAGAGGGGTTAAGAGTATAGTAAGATTATCTTTGTCCAAACTAATATATAAATACCTATGTTTATTTTGGTTTATTTTTTCTCATTATTATCTAGGTTTGAAAAGTTTATAAAATTATTTTAAAGAAGTAAATTCAACCCCTATTGACCATTTAGTCATTATAACTAGGAATTAACATGTACCCCATCACCTCCCAACCCTACTATAAACCATCTTCCCCAACTCACAGACACCCCCTGTATTGTGTTGCTGATGCTGGCCCCTTGCACCACCAATCTAATTCTGATGTTTACCCCTTTCCGCCACCAACCCCCCACTACCACTTTTTAATCAATTAACTCAATGACACTGCACTCCCCTTGTAAAAAATCATTAATGCTGACCCCCACCTAAACCTCATCACTGAGTCACCTACACTGAATTTTATTTCCCTTCCAACACAACACAACCTCGTTAGAATCCGTTGCATATAAAAAATTATGAAATTATAAAAATTATATGGGTTGAATGTGGGATTATCCATTGGAGGTGTGAGATTGATAAATCCATCTATTTTACATGTGGGTTTCTTTTCAGTTTATTAAAAATCTTAAAATTGAATATAATATTAAAAAATTTGGGTTACACGCGGGCTTGACTGTATCCACCGTAGGTTGAAGATGGATTGTTAAATGCACCCATTTAACATGTGGGATTTTGCAGTTCATTCCATATTGTTCCTATGACCATACATTCCTATACCGCCCCACCCCATTCCACCCCTTTCACATTACTACCATTATGGCACCACTCAACCATGTAAAAATAGATATGAAATGTTTTACATGTGATGATAGTTAGTATCATTGTGTATATGGATAGAAATATGGTGGGTAACCAATAATTTCGGGGTGACTGACCCTAAAACCAATTACGTTTTACCTTACCAAAAATTGGTTATACACATTAAACTATTACCCTAATGATAAACCATTTAATTTTATGGTATATATTTGATGACCAAACACAATTTTTAATATAAAATTTATATTAACATAATAACATACACAAATAATCACCTAGGGGAGAGACACACATACAAGGGAAGTGACGGGGAAGTCAGACATGGGTAAGGAGCCAAAAAAGTTTCCCCACATTAGAATTATAATATTTCACATGAATCTTTATAACCCCACATTTCCATGTCATGATTCTATGTGGATCCACCCCAACCACCTCCTCCATAATAGTTGATTTTTACTGTCTAGTATCCTCACCACCACCACAGATGTATGAATGTTCCCCACGGTATTTATTTGTTATATAAATTGTAAAAAAAATTATGTTTAAAATTATCAAGTTTTGAGGTACCCTATTCAAGAAATATGGACCCTACAAAATTAATATTTGGGTAGGCCATCTAAAACTCGAACCTTACAAGATTAATAATTGAGTAGGACTTCTAAAACCCAGCCCCTACTCAGACTCAATTAAGGGGATCAATAACATGATTTTATCAGGTACAGTGTGGTTGGATACTTAGTAATCAAGTCCCATTTCCATTCAAAGTCATGTGTTAGGGCATGATACTATGGAAAATAGGTCTAAGATATGGCATCCATGAGGTTTGAAATATCAGGAACCAAAAATAATATTTGATAAAAAAATCATTTATGGAAACAATTAATAGTAGAAGTAGATAATAAAAAACCATGTAAATAATAAGGTTAAAAAACAATCCAACTTAATATTTTATGTGTGGAAATCTAGTAACATGATATCAAAATGTTTATGATCTTGATTCTTTATATAGGTAACATGATTGAAATTGTAGTTTTTAATTATTTCCTGTAGTACTACTATAGATAAACCATTTAATAGTGCGCAAAAAAAACACTTTAGTTGGGCAAAAAAAGTGATGGTGTCTAGAGGACCCTTAAAGGGGGTCCCCTTTATCAGTGCTAGAAGTAGCGATGATAAATCCAAAACCTACTACAACATCCTTTATAAATAACAACATAATGTAGCTCATACCTATAACTTTTACAAAAATATATAATTTAGTTGAAATAAATATTACATCACTAATTATAAAAACTACTACACACATTTTTGAAAAATGTTTTGTATAATTAGATTATAATTACTATGAATAAACATTTAAAAAAATTAATGCTTCATCGTCTTTGTCACCCATGACCCCCCTCAAAAATGTCAAACCCAGTTATCATTTTCTAAAAAAATCATCCCAAACCGAGAAAATAATAAATCTATATAATAATTAAAATCTAATGTTAGTATTGTTATTTATAAATAAATAAAATATTAATATGAAAGAATACGTTATTAAATTGTCAATTTTAAATAAAAAGACACCATTGGAGTTATACTAGTCACACCATGTGTCATTTTTAACTATGGCTGATTCCTAAACATCAATAATTATTTATGTATAATTTTGCTAATATAAAAATCAATCTAAATTCATTTTCTAATTTTTAGTATGTCAAAACTTATATTTAATAAAATTAATGTTATTTTTAAATAAAAAATTACAATTTTTTACTATGACATCCATATCATGTATCCGATTCAGGTATGGATGATTCCTACACATCTAAAATTATATATGGATTGTTTTCATAATGTATTAAAAAATGAAAATGTATTTTCTCAGTTATCAATTTGCCTCTAGTTTTTTTTAATAAAATGTCATTTCAAACTATAAAATGAAACCATGACTCATAATGGTCACATCATGTGTCAGTTTGATGTGATGTTGCTTTCTATACATCAAAAATGTATTATTAATCATCTAACTAAATTTAAATGGTAATCAGATAGAATTCATTGATTTTTAGTGAGTGGCACTCGTTTTTTTAAAAAAATGTCCATTTTAAACTGATTATAGACACTTTGAGTCATACTAGTCGCATGGTGTGTCAGATTGAGGCATGTTTGATTCCAACAGATAAAAAATTACTAATGGATCTTTTTAATAATGTATAAAAACAATTAAAATATGTTATCATAGTTCTCAGTATGTCAGTTGTCCTTTTTTCTAAAATTAATGGCAATATTTAATTAAAAGACGCGCATGATGTAATATCAGTCACACCGCGAATCATATTGAGGTTTGGTTGATTCCTACTAATAGAAAATTACTTAAGAATTATTTTTCCAAAGTATCAAAACAATAT
Source organism: Viscum album (assembly GCA_963277665.1). Classification (NCBI taxonomy): domain Eukaryota; kingdom Viridiplantae; phylum Streptophyta; class Magnoliopsida; order Santalales; family Viscaceae; genus Viscum; species Viscum album. The sequence continues at coordinate 590,827,640 of OY728159.1, read as the reverse complement.
GATTATGTTTGATCTTTTTTTTGTAGTTGACTCTCCTTTTTACTAAAATTAATATAAATTTTAAATAAAAAAGACACAATTGGAGTTATATCGATCACAACATGCTCCATATTGAGGTGAGGTTGAATCCTACATGTAAACAATGACATATGGATCATTTTTATATAGTATCAAAATAATAATAAGGTGTTTTCTCAGTTTTCAGTATGTAAGATGTTCTTTTTATTAAAAATAATGTATATTTTAAATAAATTTAAACACTTGGAATTATACAGATCACACCATGAATCATATTGAATTTATTATTATTCTTAACTATCAAAAAATGAATTATGGATAATTTTACTAATGTATAAAAATATATATAATGCAATTTCTCTATTCTGTGTATATCACTTTATTTATTTAAAAGTCATTTTAAACTGGAAACATATACTTTGAGTCATACCATTCGTATCATGTGTCAAATTGATGAGAGACTGATTTTTACACATCATAAATGACTTATGAATTATTGTACTACTTTAGCATGACAATCAGAGTACATTTTATTGTTTTTAAGGAGTGACAAATTTGAAAAAAATGTAAATTTAAAACTCATAGAAATAATTTTGAGTCATACCGGTCATGCCATGCATCAAATTGAGGTGTGGTTGATTTCAAAAATCCAAAAATAACTTATATAGAATTTTAGTAAAGTATAAAATCAATCTAAATTCATTTTATTAGTTTTTAGTATGTCAGTTGTTATTTTTTACTAAATTTAATGACAGTTTTATATAAAGACACACATGGAGTTATACCGGAACACAATTTGTAATATTGGGTCTGGGTTGATTAATATATGTCATAAATGACTTATGGATCATTTTACTAAAGTATCAAAATAATATGAATTCATTTTTTTGGTTTTTAGTATGTCTCTTGTTCATTGTAGTAAAATGTCATTTGAAACTGCAGACACTCCCTTTGAGTCATATCGATCACACTGTGTGTTGTGTTATTGTGAGACTAATAAATACAAAAAAAAATTATTTATGAATCATATTACTTAATTATGAAGAAAATTAGAGTGCGTTTGGTCGGTTTTAGTGACTAAAATACATTTCAAACCAAATTGTTAATTTTAAACTGATAATGGACACTTTGTGTCATACCGACTGGAATGTGCTTCAGATATTGACACATTTTATTTATTATCATATAAAATGACATATGAATCATTTTATTAATTTATGAAAACAATTTGAATTAATTTTCTCCATTCTTAGTATGTCACATATTATTTTTACTAAAATTAATGTCATTTTTAAATAAAATGTAAAATTTGGAGTCATAACGGTCACACCATGCATCAGATTAAGGTTCATTTGAATTTTAAATGTAAGAAATGACATATATCAGTATCAAAATAATAAAAATGCATTTTATAAATTTTGAGTATGTCAATTGTCATTTTTACTAAAATTAAATCAAATTTTAAATAAAAAGACACACATGGATTCCTACTAGTCACACTATGCATCATATTGAGGTTCGACTAATTCATAAACATGAAAAAACGACTTATAGATTTTTTTACTATCATACCAAAATTATTCAAAAGATTTTGTTCAATTTTCAAAAATTCGCTTGTTCTTTTTACTAAAATTAATGTCATATTTAAATAAAAATATATAGTTTTAGTTATACCAATAACACCATACATTAGATTGTGGTGGGGTTGATTCTTACACATCACAAATGACTTATGTATCATTTTCTCAAATTATCAAAACAATCTAGATGAATTTTTATTGTTTCAGTATTTCACATATTGTTTTTTTTAAATTAATGTTAATTTTAAATTAAAGAACAAAAATGAGTATGTGATGTGTTTTTTGAAATAAAATTTAAATTATAAAATAGAAAACTTATAGTTTATGTCATGATAAACATTACTAGCTTCTACCAAACCATCCCATTGTGAACAAAAGAATCCACCTATATAAATTGATTTATGTGATAAATAAAAAATAAAAATTAGACATAAACAAGAAACAATACATTTCATATATAGACTAATATTTTACTATTAAAACATCAATATTATAATTATTATTTTGAGGTGGTAGTAACTTTTCAATTCATGATAACGTAGTGGATGGAACTTGAAGGAATGGGATAAATTACAATACCGTATGATTGAAATATTCTGAGGGGGAACAAGTCTATGTATGTTTTTGTGCCGAAAGGAACGAAATATTGACATTAATTATATAAATAAATGAAATCTACAAGGAAAATAAAAAATTAAATCAATATTTCATTTTATAATTTTTTGGTAAAAAATATAAATCATATCATAACATGACCTTTACATATTCTGAAATGGTTTCCTTTTTTATAGTCTATTCTTCATTGGGATGGGTAACATCATCATTTGCAGAATACATTAAATACAAGAGTAGTCAAACATTTAATTTATGTTATGTTAATACAGTATAAAATAGATAATGTTATGATAAAAAACATAATATATTTAAAAACACATTAACATTCTCATTGAACTCTCTTTATTTTTTAATGATTGTAGGAATTATCCTTTTCATGATGGATGCATACATTCTTGACCAATTTCTTTATTTTCATTATATTGATTATAGTATCTAAGTCTAATAAATAATGGGGTAATTTCATTATGATCTCTGTGAAAATTTACAAAATAATTATCAGATTGGAATGTTGAGGAAATTAACTAAAAAATAAGTAAAAATGATGGGAAATTTCAGTAAATAAGAATTTTTCGTTAGATATTCATGATATATGTTTACATTATTACATAAGGCATGATGCTCATTCATTTTAGAATAGTTCTATTTCATCTTATGAATACAAGGATTTTTGAAAGTCCCAATATTACTGAAAAAAATATAAATACAAAACGTATTATCAATTATTTTAAATGAAATATTAATTATCTTTGAAAATAATTCCCCGAGGATTGATGTTTTTTTATAATATATGATCTCAGTCCTAAATATAAAAACATAATAACCATAATATATTGTATTTATTTATTTCATAGAGTATAGAAATATTTAAAAAACTGATAATTTTTTATATGTGTTTTGTTAGTGAAATATTATATATATATATAAAGATACTTTTCCACGTGTAGAAGTTGAATGGCTCATTGTGTTCATGGACAATCCTTATTGCATGATTTTCATGATATTTATACACTGCAATATCATAAAATAAATCTCATTAAAACATAATATAAATATATAACATGATCTTTAGTTCCAAAAAAAATTGAATGTAGTGTATTACAAATTTAAAAATGTCATCATTTTTGGTCGGTTTGTTGGGTATACATGTTGTGAATCAAGGAAATAAATATTTTGAGTTTCTAAATTTACTGCAATGAGTACCCAATGATTCTTTAAAACACAAAAAAAAATTATTTAAAAGAATAAAAATATATTTTATATAATTAAATTATAGTTTTTACCCCTACATCATTGGTATTGAGAAGATTCTCTCATCCATATGTTTTCTTAAAAATTTATGGCTTGTTTTTCCAATATTTTTTGCATTTTGATTCATAATTATCTTTGTTCTATAGAATTGATGTGAGGAAAAACGAGTCTATATTTATGTTCATGGGATAATCCCTTTAGTTGATATTTATATATATACATTAAAAAATAAAAAATTTATTTATTCTTAATTAACATAGTATAGATGTCATTGAATGAAAATCAAGAAAAATCATGTCATGCATCTATTTACAACTGAAATTCCATGGCATTCATACACAAGAATTTAATATAAAATCTCAAGAGAAATTTAGTATATAATTGACTCACTATATATTTTTCTTAAAAATAAACTATATGAGTACTACCACACTATTACATTGAATCCCCAAAACCATCAATGTTAGTAAATGGGGATATTGAACGGGATTGATAAAGGTGATTTTTGAATATCATTTTGATTAGTTGGTTGATCCATCAAATGGTTTTTATTCTACCTTTTATGTCACCTCCTTCATTTTTTTACTCTGTAATAGCATTAATCAGTTTATAAATTTTTACATTAAAAGTTATTAGTTTAAAATGAGAAATTAACATGAAATGAATACCTCCTTCTTGATTTTTTTTACAAGATATGACAACCATTATTTGAATGTTCCAAAAGCGAGGATGATAATATGAATATCTGCATCTTTAAGTGGAATAGGTATCTTAGTGACTAGCTCATGATATATGGTGATCCCTACTCTCACATGACCTATTGGAAGTGTTCTGTTGTTTCAAATTTCTTTTTAAATAATAAAAATGTTATCCCTTGAAACAAATTGATGGGTGGGTTTTAATAGATTTAAATAATAATCATATTCAATTTGTAGAATATTATTATAGAAATGTATCCTTGTTAGTATCATTAACATTTCACAGAAACAATTTTGAGAATAATAATTACCTTATCTATGATAGACCCTTTAAGGGAATGTATCACCTCAAAGATGGTGGGGGTGGGGTAGATCTTCATGCGATGGTTGTTCATGAGTTTTTTCTTCTCTTTGGTCCCCCCATTACATTTTTTTAGACACTAAAACCACTAATGAAATTTTTCTCCAAGGGAGGATAATTTTTATTTCATATCTTCTATTTCATTATCATTATCCTTTTTTTCTGTTCTAAAAATATGTTTGGGGTGTCACAAGAAAACATACACCTTTGACACAACAATATTGTTTTGGATGATTCAGGGACACCAATAGTAGGTTTTATTCTTGTATAGGTGTTGGAGGTTATTGTTTCTAAGTCATATATATAATATAGAAAAATAAGTAATCATTTTTATGTAATATCGATTTAAATAATGTTCTTTATTATGTCATACTTAGAGGTTCTTACCAAAAGTTTCATATATTTTCACTTGTTTGTCTTCTATATTTATTTACATGTGTCTCTTCTATAGAACATGACATGGGATGGATGTGGTTTTGGATTTGGATTCATCAACCCATATATAATAAGAGGAACAATTATTTTGTTGTGTCATGTCACATAAAATTCTTATGGTATATTTAAAATACATACCAATTTTTTTTCAAGTGAAGCGTACCTCATCCATGATTTACGATATAGATACATTAGTTTTTCTATGTGTTTATTACTTTCATCACTCAGATTCTATTACATAAAAATAATTCTCAATCAAAGTGATTTTTACACATATTTTCAAATAATGTAACTGAAAATATATCTCTCTACGATGACTAATAAATGAATCCCACACTACTTGTTTTATTAGGTGTGCATACATTAGTGGTGTGTGCAGGTTAATTTTCCCTTCCGCATCATTAAGATAAAATTTAGCAATAATTTTGTGTAATTCTCTATGATATCTTCAATAAATAATTAAAAAAAATTGGGATACATCTACTATAATATAACTCTACAAGAGATGATAAAGAGTATGTCAATGTTTTATTATTTTATGTTTCTAGAAAAATAAATAACGGATATTATAATGTTACCATAATATCTTCCCAAATCAATGTCATAAGCATGAGAATGACATGGTTCCAGGAATATACAACAATAGGATTGTATTGTCGTGTGATGAGCCCAGTGAAACTAATGAACATGGACTTGTTTGGGTTAACAGGTGGGCCATGTGTATTCCTTCCCACCATGAATTTGATGCCTTTTCTTTTCACCTTAATAATTTTTTCTAACATAATAATTCTATGACACTGTTGTTTCTTATGAAACATTGATTATTCATAATTTACCTTTACCTCAGGTTAAAAAGAATCAATATTTTGTTATGCGAGTATGGTGGCATTAATATGTGAATAAGGCCATTGTTCCTCTACAAATGGAGTAATAATAGGTTCATAAACATGTTTTTTCTTTGGTTTGGTAGAATTGACATGTGAAGAAGCTCATTGCTATTATTCATTTGGAGAAATAGAAATTTGAAAAACCTGTTATTCCACAGGTTTGGGAGCATCAACAAATTCCGAAGTTATTATCTACAGATGTTGTTTAAAATTTAATTTAGATTTCATCAGTACACCAGTGAATAGATAATATCATGATGTAATTCAATTTATATAAAAAAAATAACATGATTATTGAACTATATTTGTAATGTTTAAGGGATTTTACCCCTCTATTGAATATCCAAATCCATTCAGTGTGGTATCCTCAGACATACAAAACACCATCTACATTGGGTCACTGTGAAAAGATTGCCACATGCCAATGAAAGGCCCATTCTCAGTTGTATTTTAATCTAATCCTTTAGTGGATTTTAATCAATAATATGACAACTAAAACCTTTCATATTGTAGGATCTAGAACATAAAATACTAATAATTAATGAGATTCCATTTTAAGTTCAGCGTCTTTGTACACTTATTTACTGAAATCCACTTTCACGAGTCCCAATTCATTTATTTTAAGAGTACTTCTATTAATAACCATCATTCATTAAACAATCAAAACATAGAATTTTGTATAATAAAAATCCCAATTTTTTTTATGATGCCAAAGTATTACATAATTTCATAAATTGGATTTCTGTCATTAGTACTAGAAACATGCATCACTCCATCCACAACTGTAACTACACTATTTTTAATGGCACTACCTTCATCATGATCATTTTCATAGAATGTATAACCATTAATTATAAAAATACTGTAAGTTAATACATACATACCTTTTCCTCAAGATAGCCATCAAATTCTTCCGGAAATTGAATCCATATTTTCATCTGACTACTTAAAAATATGGTCTAAAAACCATCTTATAAAATGTTGATTACTTGTATTTGATATTCCACTTTCATCCCTTAATGGAATCAAATGACTAGGAATTTTTTGGGGTTTTAAAATATTGGTAAAAAAATAAACTATTATGAAATAAATAAAGGTGGGCCTACTATGGATCTATAATATTTATTGTAACAACATCTATTCTTGAAATTACTTCACACACATGTTTCCCAGTGTGATGATATTTCAATAGTCAAATGATTTCTACATTAGATAGTTAGTTGGAACAAAACTCAATGGCTTCCTCAAAAACATATCATTCCATTATTCAAACTTTTGATGAATTTAAATTTTTACATTCCATTTACAAACATTTATTTAATATTAAACATGGTACATCAATCTATGACGTACAATACCACGTAGTTAAATATCTCTCCCCAAGTGAACTGTCGATCGAACCATCATATCAAAAAATTCTATTAGGATGAAAATTTACAATTCACATAATATGATGAAAATTAATTTTTCCATATTTGGATTTTTTTTTATAACTTTGTTGCATATTTATTTGATAATGAAATAGATATTGGTTAATGTATGAAGCAAATTCTTAAAAAAAAATGAAATGTAAAGCTACAAGAATTAGATCTTTCATCAAAACATGACAGTTATGTGAGTTGAGACCCTTTAAATTTAAATTATTTATTGAAATGTATTCTTAATATTCTATTGATACCCCTCTGTAACCATTATTTCATTCAATAATTTGAAAACTAATATCTATCCTGCATGGAAAGAGTGATAGTATCTAGAGGAGGAAAAGTCCATTTTCACCCTTTACTAGTTCCAAATATTCCTATATTCCAATGAAAATAATGTCTAACCTATCCATGATTACATTAATTTTTTCAAGGATCATTTAGTAATTTTTCTATGAATCAATCAGATACATATGTTTCAACATGGACAACATCAAGAGAATGTATGACATACAGACAATTATTGTATGGTACTTAAAAACAGATCTCTTTTTTCTAATCGATTTTCATAATATTTTTAGAAAAATGTTTACCAAATAATATGCCCATATATCTTACTTTATCAAATTTTTGATAACCTATTAGTGGAGATGGTGTTGTACATTCTTATGAACTCCCATCTGATGATTTCGTAGGAAATAGGTAATTATTTCTTTAGGATAAAAATATTTGATTTCATAGAGTCCCATTCTTTGATGAATCATTTTACCTAATGGATTGTATAACTTGTTCAAAAATGGGACACACTTGAAATCCATTAATTATATATCATGAAAAATTTCCATAAAGAAGAAATTCATTTATCATCCCATACAAAATGGATCTAAGTGTGAAATATTCATTTCAGTATGTACCATACTATGTAACACCTGAATCCAACAATAATTCTAAATCGTTGATAAATGGATCAAAATAAACATCAATATAATTACCTATATGTTTTTGTCCTGAGATAATCATAGATAACTTGATATATTTTCATCTCTTGGATAACCATAGAAGAATAATATAATTTACCAACATAACTGGAGATGTACCACGGGTGATGCTTTGAAAACCTAAAGGATTCAATCCATATGTAGAAAACATAGGACCATGGTTTCTTGTCTCATTTCCAAATTCGAGATACTCGTAATCAATTCTCTTACAACGATGAGTGTCTACTAGGTGATGTAGTTTCCTATCTTCATTTCTGGTATTTGTGTGACACATTAATTGACATGAGGTTTCCTCATATCTATGTAGGTACCAATAAAATGGAATGATTGGAATGCACCATATAACTTTTATTGTACCATATTCATCTTTCTTGTATTGAGAATCCCCACTCTATGGTCATTTTTAATTGATTTTTGGTCCTTAAGAAATAGTAAATAGTCAGTTGGACAAGCATGTATTCTTTTAGAGATCATACCCATCGAACGTAGCCTTTTTTTTGGAATTATATGTTCAACTTGGGAGAACATTATTTTCTTGGATGATATTATTCAAGATAGAAAGTAGTTCAATGAACTAGGAATCACTCCCTCCATTACCATATTTTACATTATAGTATGGTTGAAAATGATGCATATTTAATGAATCAAGTATAAAATGGAATATTTTTACAAATATTTTACTTCTCTAAAAAATTTCTAAAACGACGAAGGTAATATTTGACTATAATTACAATTTCATCAAAATAATATTCATCATAATTTATACCTATAGCCACATCCTCGATACAATCTTCTTCATTGTCCACACATTTTGCCATATCAGATGATCCATATAATATATAGCCATTCCATTCACTAGATACATTCTCATTTTCCCCAAGTTTATTCAAACATGTAGAACTTCAATCTATTTTGTGATTGATCAAGTTTTCTTCCTACTCATCTAGACTAGCCAGTCTTGAATAAAAAATGCGTAATCATGAATCAAAGATCTGGGAAGGGTTATCTGCATAATATTTTGGAAACATGATGAAATATTTCTTCCAATTTTCATACTATTTTTTCAAACTATTGACATCTGTCCATTTTCTTTTCATCTCCATCTTATTAGATTCTGTAATATTAATATTTAAAAAAAAATAAATACCCCAAAAGGGGACTTTCACATATGGGGAACCCAATGTTTGAATATTTTAAATAATTTCATCATGAATTTAAGTAAATGGGTAATTGAATTTATAAAAATAATTACTCCATTAGAATGGGGTGACTACTACCCAAAGTAGTTTATGAAACCTAGGTGAACGTTCAAAAGAGATGGGGGATGGGTCTCATACAAAAAAAACTGTGATTGTTCTGGAGGTGAATCTGATGAGGATGATAGGTATTATTTCATTTTTTTCTAGAGACTCATTGTAATTTCTTGAACCGTGTTCCACACAATCCAATCCAGAATTGGTAAGTAATATGGCCTCAGGCGCGCCTCTCTATACACTAGAGGCTACCGACTAGTAGTGAGGGACTGGTAAGTCATTTATTGGGAGACTATACCCTCTGTATATCAGAGTAAAAAACATTGAAAATAACACACAATAGAGGATGAATAAATAACTAGAAGTAATACAGATATCTCAAGATAATCAATATAGGATATAAAACATCCAACTGAAACTAAAACATGAAATTCTAATGTAAGTACCAATTTTGAAAATGTAAACTGAAAATAAAGACATCGATGACTCCCAAGCAGGTCCCAAACCATGTATAGTTCCCTTATCTATTCACCCTGCCCAAATCACCCCTAACTCCGGGACCTTTCCCTTCACCTATTCTGCATCAATAATGCCTATTCGGGTAAAAGTCAAGAATCCTGAGTTGGATGTATATATTATTTAGTTTTCCTCCACTAGGAGTGTCTAAAACAATTATTGTCAATAATATTGTATGTAATTATATAAGAAATAAATATAATGCATAAGTTAATAGTTTATCAAATTATAAAATATTATTTATTTAATAATATAAACCAACAGGTTATATAGAACACCACAAACTCAATACATACATCGGCCCATTCCAGAATACATTCCATTCCCAAGAGATGTCATGATTGAATGCCCATGTTACCATTCTAATGCACTCTGATGAATGTATATGTTACCATTCAAAATTTAATAAGGCTAAATTGAATGAACATGTTACCATTTGTCACGACCCGCCCTCGGGGCCCGTGTCGTGACTACCCCAAGCCCGCCTTCCATAGGCGAGGGGCTGGCAACTAGCACCAAGGCGTAAATCCCAACAAAAAAGGGAAGGCATTGCCTTTGAAAAGTAAACAACCACCACAGAGTAAGCAAGCAGAATAGTAAACACTAAGTAAAAATAGAGTACAACTGAAGTGCGGAAAAGTAAATGGGCCAGTATACAAACCCAAACTGAATGTAAAGTACAACTCGAAAGGGAAAACAGAAATTGTAAAGTAAAAGCCGTTACACCGAGCTGTCCACTGGAGATCCCACCTGAAGGGTGGGTACAGATAGCTCCACTGCTCCTCGGGTCCCGTCGTCCGCTCCGAACACGTCACGCCCAGTGGTCCACCTCCAGGTACCGTCCTGCTCTGCAAGCCTCATCCAAGATCAACGCTGTCCATCGTCTGCAACCAACACAACGTAGTGCGGGCATAGCCCATGCAGGGGTGAGTATAAGCTACTCAGTAGGGACCCCGAGACCCCTGAAGGTCTCCCAAAATCCACAAAGGATAAACCACAAAGGTGAGATACAAACACGAAGTAACAACCGACACTGCTTAGGTATATTCCCATACATATACCTAAGTCATCAATTCCAATACGCTCCAACCTCCGAGCCCAAGTACAACTCAGTCCACACAGGAAAGTATACGTATTCCACATAGGAAAGCAAAACGAAATCCACACAGGATAGCACAACACAATCCACAGAGGATAGCAACAGGATTCAGCTCACACATGTATACTTCTTCGAAGGACGATAAAGATGTTCTCTGATCCATCAAAGTCGTCGGACCCACGAAGGATCGATAGGTAACTAACCCCCGCAAAGACCCACACAGGATCAGGCCCACACAAGACCTGTAGGCGCTGGTTCACACAGGACCGCTGAGCGCAAGGACCCACACAGGATCAGGCCCACACAGGACCTGTAGCACTGATCCATGTAGGATCGCTGAGTGCTGTAGTCGTCGTTGAATCCACCAAGGATCTCTGTACTGTCGTCGTCGCAGTCACAGTAGTAGTAGCAGTAGCAGTAGCAGTCACAGTCGCAACCAGCACTAGGGTTCCCGCACACAGCAAGCTCGTTCGGGAGGGTCCGCTCCACGAGCCGAGAGGATGATACATCAACTGTCACAAAGTCCAGAGTTGATGTATCCAAAAGTTCCGTATCGCCAACAGGAACTCAACGCAACAGACGGCACGTCGATCGGACGCCCGGTCTGAGAGTTAATGGCTTTTCCGTCCCAGGGGCCCGGTTGGTTTTTAAGGCAAAACCAACCCGACCGTACTCCATCTGCGTCCAAACCTCAGGCGGAGTATGCCAAAAGATCCTTCTCACTAAGAGGAACACAACAAAGCTGACGGAACGTCAATCAGACGTCCGTAGCTCAAGATATGAGTGTTTCCGCTCCGAGGGCCCGGTTGGTTTCGTGTACGAACCAACCCGTCCGAACTCAAAGTATTCCGAAACCTTGAGGGCGATATACCAAATCGACCGCCTCGATCCAAGGATCGAATCACCGCTGACGGTTCGTCAATCGGAGGTCTGTAGCTCAAGTTATGGGAAAAAGACCGAAATCGATTCGAAAACGGGGGGTCCGGGTCCGGACCAACCCGGCCCGGCCGGCGGCGCGGCCCGGAACGGCGGTGCGGGGCGCGGCCCGGCCAGCGGCGGCGCGGCCTGGGCGCCGCTCGGATTCCACGCGCGGGGGGCAAGGCCCCCGCCTCTTCTCTCTGGCGGCGCGGCTGAAGTCGCGCATTTGAGAAACCGGCCCCCCACGTGGGGGCCTGCTTTGAGAAAAGGGGGGGGGGCCCTGCCCCCCCCCCCCCCTTTGTGAAACTGCGGCCCCCCTTTATGGGGGGGGGGGGGTTGGCCAGCCGGGGGATTTATTTCCCCCAGTTTGTCTCCCTTCCGGCCGGCCCGACATGGCCGGCCGGTCCTTCCTCAACGGGACCGGCAAGGCCGGTCCCCTTTCCGGCATCCGACACCGGCGGCCCAGCTAGCCGCCGGTCTTCCCGTTCTGCCGCGGCCCGGAACAGGCCGCGGCCTTCGTCATCCGGCGCGGTGCGACGGCACCGCGCCCCTCCGCCGTGGCCCCGCTCCGACCGTGGCGCCTTTGGTTTCCTTCGACGCGGCGCGACGGTGTCACGTTCATGATAAAATCTTTCCACGGCGTGGCGCGACGGCGCCACGCAATATTTGTCGTGTGATTTCTGCATGGTGCGACGGCACCACGCCTTCTCGTTCATCCACAAGAAGATAATAATAATCAAGAACAAAGGAGGGGGAATTCGTCCGTGTTTGTGCGGTCCGACCCCCTCTCGTTAGATGATAACCCTTAAATATTTATCCACAAAATTGTCATACTAGAACCAAGTACGAGAGTAAATAAATAATCAACAAAAACTCCTACCTCGGTTTCAAGAACGAAGATTGTCAACGACCCGCGGAAGACACATCGCGGTTGTCGGCGTCACGGAAGAAGGATGTCGATGTCATGAAGTGAGGATTCAAAGTTCTTTGACGACGATTTCATCGCGGGAAATCGTCACGGAAGAGATGACGCGGAAGAAGTACGTCGTCGGTGTCGCGGGTAAGGCGTCGCGGAAGACGATTCCCGAGAACGTGGCTTTCTTCGTCGATGTTCGAAGGTTCTTCGCGTTCTTCGTCAAAGCATAAAGAAGAAGAAGAAGAAGGCTTCAAAATCTGTCAAGGAGGCTAGAGAATTCTAACCAAATAAAATATGCTAAGGGCTTATTTTATTTACTCAACCAAACCATTTGAAATTCAAAGGTTTGAAATTCAACAACTCAACCCAATTAATAACCTAAGTTGTCAAACATTAATTAAAGGGAGTTATAGGGGAGTTTTGAGAGAAGATGAGGAGTTCGGGTTCGTGTGGGACCCACCACACTTAATCCTCCCAAGGGAGGTTAAGTGGATGTGGGTCCCACCTTTAACTCCCCTTGGGAGAAGTTAACCAACAAAAATAAAAATAAAAAGTGTTTCCACATTTTTATTTAACTTTTTATAATTTCTCCCAAAACTAAGTTTCGTCCTGCATGAAACGCAACCTCGGAAAATGTCTCCTTAAGCGAATACTGGTGCTGCGAGTTCATCGGTGCCCTCAGAATTTGATTCTGGGCACCGGTTCAAAAGTTTGAAATTCCCGCTCGTTCGTTCACTGAACGTACTCGAGCCAAACTTCGGAAATTGATTCCGGGCACTCCGGGCCTCGGAATCAGGTGCCGTCAGAAACCGCGTTCTTGTAAAATTACAATGAAAATTAAGAAAAAAATTTCCTTGAATTTTACGGGTCTTTACATTACTCCCACCTCAGGGCTTTATGTCCCCGTAAAGATACATCAAAAACTAGGGAAACAAATGAGGGTACTGAGCACGCATCTGAGCCTCCCGCTCCCATGTGCTCTCCTAGAGATTCCCGTGCTGCCATCTGATGCACACAAGAGGAATCGGTCACCCACGTAGGACCCGCTCCTTTCGATCTTCTATCTCCAACGGAATCTCCGTAAAAGTCACCCCATCATCAACGTCAAGCTCCCCATGGTCAATGATGTGCATCGGGTCGTGCACGTATCTCCTCAGCTGAGATACATGGAAGACGTCGTGCACCCGGTGCAACTGAGGTGGTAGAGCCAGGCGATAAGCCACCTCTCCAATCCTGCTGAGGATCTGGAAGGGTCCGATGAAGCGCGGAGATAACTTGCCGCCTCGGCCAAATCATTGAATACCACGTCGAGGTGAGACCCGCTAGAAGATGTAGTCACCATCCTCGAACTCCAGTGGCCTCCGACTCCTGTCAGCGTATGACTTTTGCCGGCTCTGAGCTGTCCTCATCCACTCCTGGATGACATGGACCTTCTCTGTCATGGCCTGGACCATCTCCGGTCCCACAAGTGCTGACTCCCCTGGGTCTGTCCAGCACAAAGGAGATCTACATGGTCAGCCGTACAACGCCTCGTACGGTGCCATCCCGATGGTGGTGTGGTAGCTGTTGTTGTACGCAAACTCCACCAAGGGTAGGTGGTCCTCCCAGCTACGACCAAAGTCGAGGACACATGCGCGGAGCAGGTCCTCGAGAGTCTTAATGGTCCTCTCCGTCTGACCTTCCGTCTGAGGGTGAAATGCTGTGCTCAGACGTAGCTGTGTCCCGAATGCCTCCTGTAACCCCTTCCAAAGCCGGGAAGTAAAGCGAGCATCTCGATCGGAGATGATAGATGTTGGCACACCGTGGAGCTGCACAATCTCCTGAACGTAGAGACATCCCATGCTCTCCCCTGAGCCCTGCTCTCTGATGGGTAAGAAGTGTGCCGACTTGGTGAGTCGGTCAACAATCACCCAGATGGAGTCGTGACCTCTAGAAGTGTGTGGAAGTCCAGTCACGAAGTCCATAGATATGCCGTCCCACTTCCACTCCGGAACCTCCAAGGGCTGTACCAGCCTGCTGGTACCTGCTGCTCTGCCTTCACCTGCTGGAAGGTGAGGCATCGAGAAACGAACTCTGCCACAGCCTTCTTCATGCCTGGCCACCAGTACTGTCGTCTGAGATCCTGGTACATCTTTGCCACTCCTGGATGTACCCCCAAAGGAGAAGTATGAAACTCTCTCAGCACCTCCTCTCGCAAAGAAACTGGTACCATGGTACGTCCTCTGAAAAAGATGTCGTGCTCTGCTCCAAGGAAGAAACCATCAGGTGCCTATCCCAAGGATATATGTGCACGCCGTGTCTCATAGTCAGCGTCCTCACGTTGTGCCTCTCTGACCCACTGCAGTAGTAGAGGGGTGACTGTGAGAGACTAAAGGAAGGCTTCTCCATATCTTTCCACGAAGGATATCTGCAAAGAGGCTAGCTGCTCTATTGCCTCCTCAAGTAGCTGAATGCCCGTCATCCTGCTGAGGGAATCCGCTACCACGTTCCCCTTCCCAGGAGTATAGATTATCTCAAAGTCATAGTCCTGGAGGAACTCGAGCCATCGCCACTATCTCAGGTTCAGGTCCTTCTGCGAGAAGATATACCTGAGACTCTGATGATCAGAAAAGACTGTAAAGCGCTTTCCCATCAGGTAGTGTCGCCATGTCTTCAGAGCGAAGACCACTCCTGCTAACTCCAGGTCATGGGTAGCGTAGTTCTGCTCATGCGGCCTCAACTTTCATGATCCATATGCGATCACTTCCCACTCCTGCATCAGGACGCAACCGAGTCCGGTCCCTGATGAATCGTAGTAGACTATGCACCCTACTCCCTCCTCAGGCAACCTCAAGATAGGTGCGCTGGTCAATCTCTGTCTCAACTCCTGGAAGCTTTGCTGACATCTGTCTGAGCACACGAGGGTTTCCCAATCTTTGTCAAAGATGTGGGTGGTGCCGCAACTCTAGAGAAGTCTGGCACGAATCTCCGATAGTATCCAGCTAGTCCCAAGAAACTCCGAACCTCTGTCACGCTCTTGGGTGGCTCCCAAGCTAGCACTGCCTCGATCTTCGCGGGAACCACTGCAACTCCCGCCTCAGAGATGACATGTCCCAAGAAGTGGACCTCACGTATCCAGAACTGGCACTTCGAGAGCTTACCATAAAGCTGGTGCTCTCAGAGTGTGTCTAGTACAACTCGCAATTGGTATGCGTGCTCCTCCTCAGTCGTAGAGTAAATCAGTACGTCGTCTATGAAGACCACGACAAACCAATCGAGGAATGGCTGAAAGATCCTGTTCATGTGGGCCATGAACACTGTTGGAGCATTGGTTATGCCGAAAGGCATAACCAAGAACTCATAGTGGCCATACCGACATCTGAAGGCCGTCTTCTGCACTTCCTCGTCTCTGACTCTGAGCTGATGATAGCCTGACCTGAGGTCTATCTTCGATAACCACCGTGCTCCTTTGAGCTGATCAAAGATTTCATCAATCTTTGGTATAGGATACTTGTTCCTCACTGTCACCTGGTTCAGGCAACGATAGTCAACACAATGTCGCAAGCTCCCGTACGCCTTCTTGGCGAACAATATCGGGGAAGCCCAGGGTGAAACACTGGGTCAGATGAACCCCTTTCTTGCATGTCCTCCAACTGTACTCGTAGCTCTCGAAGCTCGGCGGGGGCCATCCGATATGCTGGAGTCGATATCGGGGCTATCCCAGTGTACAAGTCAATATAAAAGTCTACCTCTCTATGAGGAGGTAGCCCTGGAACGTTGTCGGGAAAAACATCCGCAAACTGATCCACCACTGTAGGAAAACCAGGACTCCGCACGTCAACTGCTCCAAGGATGAGGGTAGCCAACTGATGAGTGATGGGTTGTCCTCTCCTCCGCGGAAGTCCATCCTGTGCTGCAAAGGCTCCCTTCTCGCCGGTGAAGGTGAACCTGCTCCCGTCGGTGCGTACACATCGCACCTTGCGCCTAAAACAGTCAATCTGTGCATGGACCGTAGATATCCAATCCATGCCCAAGATGACGTCGTAAGGCCTCGACGCTGCTACAAGAAGATCCCAACCAAAGCTATCGCCTCCTAGAGTAAGCTCGCACTGCCGGCACCAGTGCGTAATCGTCGAGTCTGCTCCCGTAGGAGTCTCTAGCCGTAAGGATCGAGCCAACGGCTCTGTTGGAATCTCCGAGCTCCGAACAAGGGTAGCGGCTATGAAAGAGTGACTCGCTCCTGTGTCTATAAGTACTGCAGAAAGGGTGGAATAGACATAGATAGTACCTCGAATCATCTCGGGTGCACCGTGGTCATAGGCCTCTACTGCCTGGAGCTGGGTTTGTCTCTTCCCGCCATCTCCCTGTGGTCGGGGTGGATCTCCTGGTGGTGGTGGTGGCAGAGCCCCAAAGCATCGCCCGCCACCTGCTGCTCGGCCAGCTCCTCTACCTCGTCCGCCTCCTCCCTGCGGACCGCCACGGTCGACCCTCTGCCTCTTCCTCGGTGGTCCCTTAAACGTCTGCTGCTCCTCGGCACGGCGGGTCGGGAAGTCACGAGCCATGTGGCCCTGCCCGCCGCACGAGTAGCACTGCCTGCCTCTCGAAAGACTGGCTCCTCACAGTGTGCCCCGCACTACTGAGCCAGTGTCCTGAGGTCATCTGCCTGAAGGTCTGGTCTGCCTAGACCCCTGAGTCATCCGTCGACTGCCTGCTGCAGATGACTCTGCACGTGCCGCCCTGCGGTGGGTCTCAGCGCTGGTGTAGACTCAGCAAGGAAACTCTCGATCAAAAGGGCCCGCTCCAGTAATCCTGTCTGAGTTGGTATGCTGAGGGAGATAAGCGGTGCCCTGATCTCGTGTCTCAAACCCTACTCGAAGGTCCGGGCCCGGAAGAATGGGCCCCGTATCATGTCAGTCGAGTAGCGCGAGAGATCGGTAAATCTCACCGAGTACTGAGTGACCGTCATGTTGCCCTGCCGCAGCTGAAGAAGCTCCTGGATACGCACCGCACGAAGGGTGGCTGGGACGAACTCCGAGTGGAAGATGCTCTCAAAGTCCGTCCAAAGAATAGATGCCTCATCGTGAACCTGGAGCATCAAGCTCCACCATCGTCATGCTGCTGCGTGTAGTAGGCTCGCAGCGAGGATCACCATGAGGTCTGCTGGTGTCCTCACTAGCCTAAACGCACGTACCACTGCCTCCAGCTAGTCCTCGGCTGCATGGGGATCCATCTCCCCGCGAAACCTGGGTGGTCGCTGGCGCTGAAACTCATGCAGTGCGCTGAGGCAACGTGCATCGTCAGCGGCTGGTGCTGGAAATATCAGTAGCTCGGCGGGTAGAGCTACTGCTGGTGCCACTGCTGACAAAGGGCCGTGCACTGAGGCCTCGTCGCTCGGTGGGCTGTCGTTACACTCGACTCTTGGAACCCTAGCTGGCTGCCATCGTGGGGCCATCCTGAAAAGGAAACAGATGCGCCATGGTCAGAATAGTATACCGGGTGAGCTGATATAAAGTAATCACAAAGAAAACTTTGAAACACACACGCAATCAATGTTTTCGTGCATTAAGTCGGAAATCAGAAGTCAGTGTCCTGGTGTACGGATACGTCGGACGCCGCACCAACACTGGACTCCCTGGACTGATAACCACACTCAATACGCTAAACATTATTGCTTCACATAGAAAAGATCAGAGTTCGCGGTAGAACCGAACTCCTTTGATACCAATTTGTCACGACCCGCCCTCGGGGCCCGTGCCGTGACTACCCCAAGCCCGCCTTCCATAGGCCAGGGGCTGGATACTAGCACCAAGGCGTAAATCCCAACAAAAAGGGAAGGCATTGCCTTTGAAATGTAAACAACCACCATAGAGTAAACAAGAGTAATAGTAAACACTAAGTAAAAACAGAGTACAACTGAAGTGCGGAAAAGTAAATGGGCCAGTATAAAAACCCAAACTGAAAGTAAAGTACAACTCGAAAGGGAAAACATCAACTGTAAAGTAAAAGCCATTACACTGAGCTGTCCACTGGAGATCCCACCTGAAGGGTGGGTA
Organism: Viscum album; assembly: GCA_963277665.1. Lineage (NCBI taxonomy): Eukaryota > Viridiplantae > Streptophyta > Magnoliopsida > Santalales > Viscaceae > Viscum > Viscum album. Next base: position 590,808,642 of record OY728159.1, on the reverse strand, counting down.
CAGATAGCTCCACTGCTCCTCGGGTCCGGCCGTCCGCTCCGAACACGTCACGCCCAGTGGTCCACCTCCAGGTGCCGTCCTGCTCTGCAAGCCTCATCCAAGATCAACGCTGTCTGTCGTCTGCAACCAACACAACGTAGTGCGGGCATAGCCATTGCAGGGGTGAGTATAAGCTACTCAGTAGGGACCCCGAGACCCCTTAACGTCTCCCAAAATCCAAAAAATATAAACCACAAAGGTGAGATACAAACACGAAGTAACAACCGACACTGCTTAGGTATATGCCCATACATATACCTAAGTCATCAATTCCAATACGCTCCAACCTCCAAGCCCAAGTACAACTCAGTCCACACAGGAAAGTATATGTATTCCACATAGGAATGAAAAATGAAATCCACACAGGATAGAAAAACACAATCCACACAGGATAGCAACAGGATTCATCTCACACATGTATACTTCTTCGAAAGACGATAAAGATGATCTCTGATCCATCAAAGTCGTCGGACCCACGAAGGATCGATAGGTAACTAACCCCCGCAAAGACCCACACGGGATCGGGCCCACACAGGACCTGTAGCACTGATCCACATAGGATCTCTGAGTGCTGTAGTCGTCGTCGAATCCAACAAGGATCTCTGTACTGTCGTCGTCGCAGTCACAGTAGCAGTAGCAGTAGCAGTAGCAGTCACAGTCGCAGCCAACACTAGGGTTCCTGCACACAGCAAGCTCGTTCGGGAGGGTCCGCTCCACGAGCCGAGAGGCTGATACATCAACTGTCACAAAGTCTAGTGTTGATGTATCCAAAAGTTCTGTATCGCCAACAGGAACTCAACGCAATAGACGACACGTCGATCGGACGCCCGGTCTGAGAGTTATTGGCTTTTCCGTCCCAGGGGCCCGGTTGGATTTTAAGGAAAAACCAACCTGACCGTACTCCACCTGCATCCAAACCTCGGGCGGAGTATGCCAAAAGATTCTTCTCACTAAGAGGAACACAACAAAGCTGACGACACGTCACTCGGACGTCCGTAACTCCAGATATGAGTGTTTCCGCTCCGAGGGCCCGGTTGGTTTCGTGTACGAACCAACCCGGCCGAACTCAAAGTATTCCGAAACTTTGAGTGTGATATACCGAATCGACCATCTCGATCCAAGGATCGCATATCCGCTGACGTTTCGTCAATCGGAGGTCCGTAGCTCAAGTTATGGGCAAAAGACCGAAATCGATTCGAAAAGGGGGGGTCCGGGTCCGGACCGACCCGGCCCGGCGCGGCGGCGTGGCCCGGCGTGGAGGCGCGGCACGGCCGGTGGCGGCATGGCCTGGGTGCCGCTCGGGTGCCACGCACGGGGGGCAAGGCCCCCGCCTCTTCTCTCTTGCGGCACGGCTGATGTCGCGCCTTTGAGAAACCGGCCCCCCACGTGGGGGCCTACTTTGAGAAAACAGGGGGGGTGCCCCCCATTTGTGAAACCGCGGCCCCCCCTTTATTGGGGGCCGGTTTTGGCCAGCTGGGGGAATTATTTCCCCCGGTTTGTCTCTCCTCCGGCCGGCCCGACATGGTCGGCCGGTCCTTCATCAACGGGACCGGCAAGGTGGGTCCCCTTTCCGGCTTCCGACACCGGCGGCCCGGCTAGCCGCCGGTCTTCCCGTTCCGCCGCGGCCCGGAACCGGTCGCGGCCTTCATCGTCCGGCGCGGTGCGACGACACCACACCCCTCCGTCGCGGCCCCGCTTTGACCGCGGCGCCTTTGGTTTCCTTCGACGCGGCGCGACGGCGTCGCGTTCATGATAAAATCTTTCCACGGCGTGGCGCGACAGCGCCACGCAATATTTTTCGTGTCATTTCCGCATGGTGTGACGGCACCATGACTTCTCGTTCATCCACAAGAAGATAATAATAATCAAGAACAAAGGAGGGGGAATTCGGCCGTGTTTGTGCGGTCCGACCCCCCTCTCGTTAGATGATAACCCTTAAATATTTATCCACAAGATTGTCATACTAGAACCAATTACGAGAGTAAATAAATAATCAACAACAACCCCTACCTCGGTTTCAAGAATGAAGATTTTCAACGACCAGCGGAAGACACGTCGCGGTGGTTGGCGTCACGGAAGAAGGACGTTGATGTCGTGAAGTGAGGATTCGATGTTCTTTGACGACGATTTCGTCACAGGAAATCATCGCGGAAGAGATGATGTGGAAGAAGTACGTCGTCGGGGTCACGGGTAAGGCGTCGCGGAAGACGATTCCCAAGAATGTGGCATTCTTCGTCGATGTTCGAAGGTTCTTCGCATTCTTCGTCAAAGCTTGAAGAAGAAGAAGAAGAAGAAGGCTTCCAAATCTCTCAAGGAGGCTAGAGAATTCTAACCAAATAAAATAAGCTAAGGGCTTATTTTATTTACTCAACCAAACCATTTGAAATTCAAAGGATTGAAATTAAACAACTCAACCCATTTAATAACCTAAGTTGTCAAACATTAATTAAAGGGAGTTATAGGGGAGTTTTGAGAGAAGATGAGGAGTTGGGGTTTGTGTGGGCCCCACCACACTTAATCCTCCCAAGGGAGGTTAAGTGGATGTGGGTCCCACCATTAACTCCCTTTGGGAGAAGTTAACCAAAAAAAAAGTGTTTCCACATTTTTATTTAACTTCTTATAATTTCTCCCAAAAACTAACTTTCATCCTGCATAAAACGCAACCTCGGAAAAGGTCTCCTTAAGCGAATATCGGCGCTACGAGTTCATCGGTGCCCTCAGAATTTGATTCTGGGCACCAGTTCAAAAGTTAGAAATTCCCGCTCGTTCGTTCACTAAACGTACCCGAGCCAAACTTTGGAAATTGATTCCGGGCACTCCGGGCCTCGGAATTAGGTGCTGTCAGAAACTACGTTCTTTTAAAATTCCAAAGAAAATTAAGAAAAAATTTCCCTTGATTTTTACGGGTCATTACACCATTCATAATATTTGGCTAAATAACCATGATTCTATTTACCATCGTACAACACAAAATTGAATGAACACATTACCATTCATAATGCTTGGCTAAATGGTAGTGTTACCATTTACCATTTAATGGAAAACAATATGAATCATCAAAATATTACATGGATCTCATCAAACATTAATTAATTTATAAGTTAATTAGTTATAATCACAAATTCTATATTTTCATAATTAATAAACCATTAATTATATAAATCATGACATCAATATCAAAAAATTAATATACAATTAATCATCTTGAATCATATATTTTTATATTCTATAATTAACTCATCAATTATTTATATCAAACCAATTGTCTCATTCTCTCATAATTAATCCCCTGATTAGTTATCCAAATCTCACTTTAAAAAATATCAAAATTAAATCACCCATTATTTATCTCAATTAGAATCCCCTAAACCTCATAATTAATTTCCCAATTAACTATCTATATTGAAGTCCCCCTTAGTCTCATTATTAACATTCCAACAAGTCATGTATTGCAACAATTTATCCCATAATTCAGTTTTCCGATAACTGAATCACGATTCATTAAATCTCATAATTAATTCACCCATTATTTCTGAAATTGTAAATCCACTTAATACATTATTAAATCCACAATTAATCACCGAAATGGACATCCCTTAAATCTTATTCTTAAATCCCTAAAAAATTATAATTCAAAAAATATAATCCAATTAGTAAATTGGCCATATAAAATAATATAATTTATAAAATTTAATTTCAAAATAATAGTATCAATTAAAATCATGCCTAAAAATATAAATATTAGAACTATGGGAAAATAATATTATACCACCAACCTTAATTGACAAAGAACACTCACCCATGGAAATAATCCATAAAACAAGGTCATCATAATGATGTTGATCAAGCTTCTTATCTCAAAACCCTGAATGAAAGATTAAATAAAATCACAATTTTGTAAGACTAAATCTAGATCTATAATCATAGATCTATATGTCATCCAAGGGAAATAGATCTATCTAATACAATAGATTTAATTTCTAAAATAAATTGGAAATGACAGTGGAAGAACAAGGGAGGAATAGGGGAAGAAATCACTTACTAGAAGAGAAGTGATCTTCGATATGGGATTAGATTCATTAATAATAGAGGTTGGGAGGGACCAAAATTTTTATAGAGAGATCCATAAACATGAATAATTTACAAGGGATTAATGGGGGTTGATTTGGGGTTAATTAGGTGGTCTATAAGTTTTAGAAATAATTTTCGTTCTTAATTAATTCTCGTGAAAAGTTTCCTAAAAATTGGCACACAATTGTCCCTATGCTTGTGCAAACGATGCACCTATTATATATTGGGTTCAAATTTTTTACATTTAGGGTGCATGATTTACCAATCCATGTATTGGTCATGCGATACCCACTCTCGAGGGTTATATAGTTATTGAGGTTGGGTGCACGGTTTTACCTAACCATGCCCCAACCATGCACAACCCATTTTCTTCCATTTCCATCAAATTTCACCCAACACATCCCATATTATATTAAAAAAACTATTCAAATTTAAACAAAATATTACCTTGAATTATGTCTGAGATAAATACCGAAAAATTAGTGATCTTACAATCTCCCCACCTTATAATAACTCATCCCCAAGCTATAGTTCCAAGACTCTATAAGATTCCAAGTCAAAATGATCAATCCCATGATCCCACATATTCACCTCTATTTACAATGTTTCCTCCCCTATATGCCCATGTTTTACAATACTCGAACTATCTAGACAGTCTTTCCCTGCAACACATTCTCCCTGCGAACATACACATGTATCAGATGCTCCTCAAAAGACGTATCTACCTAAAGATCATAATTTACCAAATCAATCCCATGAGAAGGGTCAGGGTGATACCGCGAAAGCATTGATACATGGAAAATATTATTTATATAACTATATTTCTTCAAATGAGCCTATAGGTATGCCACCGGTCTAATTCTATCCAAAACCTCAGGTGCCTCAACGAATCTGGGTTCTAACATTCCCTGCTTCTATATCCTGTGGGGACCCAGCTAAGTTGACACCTGAAGGAAAACACGATCACCCTATGAATACTCTAGGGGTCATCATAATCTATCAAAATATGACATCTGACTACTATGATCCATACCCCTAAATTTCTAAATCATTTCCACCTGTTCTGACATCTCTTACACAAGAATCTGTCCCAACAACCCTAACTCACTTACCTCCATCAACAATAGATGTGATATTAATAGACTAACATAAAGAGCCTCATATGGTTCCCTTTTTATAGTTTCCCAATAACTATTATTTTAGAAAAACATTGATAAGTCCATGTGCTTCTTCCATGACCCACTGAAGTCAAGAAGACACACCCTCATTGTATCCTCTAGTACATGTATTGTACGCCATGACTTCCCATCTGTCTGTGGGTGAATGGTCGTACAAAATAAGGCTTCTGTACCGAGAACCTTCTTTATGTACTTTTAGAAGAATAATTTAATATGTGAGTCTTGATCAGAAACTATTTTCTTAGGTACCTGTGTAGAAAAACAACCTCAAGAACAATCAAATCTCCCAACAGGTCCACTAAGAAAGTCTCTCATATAGGAATTAAATGGGAGAATTTTATTAGTAGATCTATAATAACCTTGATAAATTCATTATTCCTATATTTATTTTGTTGGACCACCATAAAATTCATTTTCATGTCCTCCCAATTCCATTTAGGATGGGATAACAACTGTAAAAAACCTCCAAGTTGTTGATACTATTCCTTCTTCTGCTGAAAGGTGTTGTATCATGTCACCAACCCTGCTATCTCATTTTTTATGCCTTGCCTCCAAAATTGTCATCGTAGGTCATGATAAATTTTAGTAACACCTAGATGTACCACCCACTTTGGGGAATGCAAACACTATACTAGATCCTCTCGCATTCTCATAGTCACCACAACCAAATTCTTGATGTATATGATCTCATGTTCATCTATGTTCCAATAAAAAGGTGATTCCCCACCAAAAATACTTTCTCTCAAGGTTAATCAATTTGGATCCTCATACATACAATCTTGTATCAGTCTCAAATGTGTAGACTAGATTGAAACTGATGTCAGAATCATCTACTCCAGATTCTCTTGAACCACTACTTGCATCTCAGGAAGCAAGGTCATCATCTTCCACGCATCACTAGACTCTTGAAGTACTTGATCCTTTGTTTTCCTACTGAAATCATCATCCACATAGTTTTCTTTATCGAGAATATATGATTTTTTAAAATAAAATGAATTTATATACTACACCAACCTACATAGTCAAGGATTAAAATCTCACAGTGAGAAGATATAACTTATGCTTTTGTGATCATTAAACAATGATCACTTCTCTCTGAAAATAAAATGTCTCCAACACATCATAGAATACATCACCACTTCTACCTTGAGGTTATGTATAGGGTAGATCCATTCATGTGGTATCAAATTCAATGACCCATATGTCACAACTCTATATCCCTGCATCATCACAACTCCATATCCGATTTGAAATGCGTTGCAATATCCAGTATACTCCTCAGCTAGTTCAGGTAGGGTCAAGATCGGTCCCAATGTCAAGAACTTTTTCAACTTTTGGAAGGACTACTCACATGCCTCCAACAAATAAAACTTTACCCCTTCTATTTCAATCCCAAAAGAGGTGATTCCAACCAAGAAAAGTCTAGGATGAATCTCTTATAATATCCAACTAACCCCAGAATGATACAATAATCCGATATATTCTTGGGATTATCCCTTGAAAATACAGCCTAAACATTATATAGTCCTACATACAAACCTCCCTATGAGAATACATCCCCCAAAAATTGTCCCTGATCAATCCAGAACTTACACTTAGACATCTTGGATTATAGCCAAAGTTCTCTCAGTTTACTCATGATGATGTCAAGATGTTGGAAATGATCATCATCAGTCTTGGAGTAAACCAAGAAATCATTGATGTATACTACAAAAAAATGATCTAGGTATAGATGGAATATTATTTTCATCCATGAAATAAACACTATAGGCATGTTCTTCATCCCAAATGAAATTATAATGAATTCATATTGGCTATAAATATTTTTAATGAAGTCCTTAGTATATTTGAAATGAAAAACTCAACTAATGTTACCTAAACCACAAGTTAATCTTAGAGAGCACACAATATCAAATTAACTGGTAAAATAGGTCATCGATATATGGAAGAGGATACCAGTTATTCACAGTCAACTGGTTCGACTTCTCGTAATCAATGAAAAAACATAGAGTCTCGTTAGCCCAACACAATAGAACATCATGGTAATGTACTCAAATTAATAAACCCCTTTTCCTACAACTCCTCCAACTGAGTATTGAGATTTTTAAGCTCTTTTAGATCCATTCTGTATGGAGTAATAGAAACTGGTTCACCCCCCCGACAGGAGTTCAATAGAGAATTCCACATCACTCTCATTTCGAATCCATAAGATGTATTAAAAAAAAACATCTGGATACTTTTCCACTACTAGTGGGAAAATATCATGCTTAACACCTACATCATCCAACCAAATACTAGAAACCTGGGATGTGAGATCTCTTAGTTGTGGGGTTATTGTCCCTACTCAACCTTCCTAGATATCCCTCTCTCTCCTGTGAAGGTAAATATTACCCTTAGGTGATGAAAATGTCACCATCGAGTGGTAACAATAAAGATGGTCTTGGTATTTGACTAGCTAGTCTATACCTATAAGTCGGACAAAGCCAAAAATATCAATAATATAAAGATCCCATAGAAAATGATAATCCCTAATATCAAGGGAACATCCTCTGTACAAATATATGTCTCTAGAATGTACTCCCAACAGTGTATCTATTGTCATTGTCCCACTCACAAATTCCACCACCAGGCTCAAACCATTAACAAGTTTCACATTTATGTAGGAATGTGAGGAAAAAATTTTAAATAAGGAACCCGGTAATGTAGAAGCTACAATAATATTACCTCAAACTATCAATTATCCAACCTCACTATCCACAAATGTAGGTTTAACAACATGTAGTTTTCCTACCCCTCTTCCCTGGGATGTAGTATGAATCCCTTGGGTTTCACCACAATGCTAAAAAGGACATTATTTCCCTAAAACACCACGTCCACCACCTCAGCTAGGATAACCCTAAATTATTGAATGATATGGTGCAGAATATCCATCCCCACATCCAGTTTCTATATAGCTCCACCATCACTAACCAATTATCACTATGAACTGTATAATTTCCATAGATTCACCATCATAAAACATGAACTTCAATCCAATGGTGGTTAGGGAAAGTGTTGAAGATAGTGTCCTATCCCACAACACTATTGGAAAATCACTAAGGAAGGATCCAATGCAATTGACATCTCCCCTTTTCCACTCCATGTTCCACTTATCTTGAAAATGTTTTCATAGCGACGCTTCTGGCTCTCATAGGTCATATCTCCTAGTCATGTAGCTGAAACTACATTTCATACACTAGAGGCCTCCCTCAGGAAAAACTCCACTATGAGATCTTGATACACACCTCAAAAAACATATTTAACCTAAATATGTTGAATTGAGAATTAATCTATCACTTGATCCCATCCTTAAAGTATCTAGCCGTAGCTGTCTCATATACGACTACTGCTGGAGAAAATCACTATAGATCTATGAAGAGTCTAGCATAATCCATCATAGATACTCGCCTATGATTCAGTCACATAAACTATATTGTTATGTCTTATCTCAATTTCTCTGGATAGAATTATTTCATGAAAATTTCCAAAAAAGCCATCCCACAACATTCCATCTGGCTGTCTAGTCCGCGCATAAATGTCCCAACAGTACAATTCTAATCATCACATCATATAAATGGATAAATTCACCCACATATACTAAGGGATATCCAAATGGTCATGTATTTTCTATATAGACTCAATCCAAAAAAAACTCACCTAGGTCCACCCTCTCTAGTAAAATTTTGATGGTACAACATTAGAAATTATCTCCTCAAGTCAGACATGATTTTCTCAACCCATCATGGGTTTCTTTCCATAAGTTTCATAAAGAGAGAATATTTATCTGAGATCTACTTACCTTCCCCCTCACACATCACTATGGAGGCATCAGGTTCCACTACTGGTAAATAATCTCTATCCATATCCTCCTATCATCTCCTCAATAGGCATAATTTTCTAGGGATAACTCTATAATTATAATAAAAAATCATATTAGTCGTAACATAAAATTAATGATGTTATTTATATAAGATGAGTAATCACAAAAATTCATTTAAAATACCCCTCTACATGGTCAAAACTGAGGAGCTATCACTTCCCTTAACCAACCTACACCGGGGTCCTGGTTAATATAGGTAAACATATTTTCACATTCATGTTTCTCATTTAGAAACGAAATAATAATAATCCTTGATTTATTTTAAAATATTTTTCAATTTCATTTTGTGGGACATTTTCATTTTAATCTCACAATAATGGAATTTAGTTCTAGTTCATCAACTTACCCATATCCCATTTACATATGCATGCCTAAAATTGCCTGTCACAAATAGACCTTAGTTAATAAAATGATGCATGTAGACTCAACACTCGTGCCTTTTTATGACATGTGTCAATTCTCAACCATTTCTATAAATAATAATCACATCAAACAACAAGTGTATCACCCAACATGAAATGATATTCAACTATAACAAAAAACAGAAATAACAAAAATCCCACCTGGAGTACATTGGGTTTCTCCCATACTTGGGTTTGAAATTCCCCTACATGAGATCATTACCAATCATTAAATCTTACATGTATCATATCTACCATTCCCCAAATAGTAAGACAATATAATAAGAAATAAAACTTTCCCCTCTCATACCACTTTGTAGCATCTCAACTCTAGTTTCATGTAACTATTCCCTTAGCCAGTCAGTCATGTGGCCTCATGCGCACCTCCCTATAGGCCAGAGGTTGGAGACTAGTACTAAGTGTCTAGCAAGACATTCATTGGGTGACTATACAATCTTTTTAATAGAGTTAACACGATGTAAGATAATACACAATAGCATAATAATAAATAACCAGAATAAATACCCGTATCTCAAGATAATCAATGTAGGAAATATAATATTCAAATGATAATGAAACATGAAATTCTAATCTACGTGTCAGTGTCTAAAATATAAACCAAAAATAAAGTCATTGATGACTCCCATGTGGGTCCTGAACCATATATGGATACATCATCTATGCTCCATCCCCAAATCCTCCCACTAACTCGAGTTTCATTCCCTTTACACGTCTGGAAATTATAAATTCTATTCAGGTACTGATCAGGTTACCTGTGTAGGGTGCGAGTACGACTCAGTAATCTACCGCTGACTATGTATAAAACAATTTAATTCCATAATAGTGTATTTAATTATATATGAAATAAATAAAAAACATAATTAAATAGTTTAAGATATTATAAAATATTATCAATTTAATCACATAAACCATCATGTTCTAGAGAAAACCAAAACCTCAATATGTACTTCAGCCCATGCATAAATACATTCTATCCCAAATAGATATCTTGACTGAATTTAGATGTTACCAATTTTAAGAACATTGATGAATTTCAATGTTACCATTCAAAATTTAACAACTCACATTTAATGGAACATGTAACCATTCATAATACAAGGCTAAATGACCTTGTTACCATTTAACATTTTAAAAAATACAATTGAATGAACATGTTACCATTCATAATTATTGAAAAAATGACCATGTTACAAGTAACAATTTAAAAACACACAAAAAGAAGCATCACTATATTACATGAATATCATCTAATATTAATTAATTAATCAATTAATTAATTATAATCACAACTTTAATATTTATATAATTAATATTCCATTAATTCTCTAAAATCATGAAATCCATATGAAGTAATTATTCTACCAAAAAGTATCTCAAATCATATATCTGTATATTCTATGATTAATTCAGCATTTAATTATATTAAACCAATTATCCCGATCTCTCGTAATTAATCCCCCGATTAATTATCCAAAGTGAATATCCTAAAATATCATAATTAGTTCACCGATTAGTTATCTAAATGATAATCCCATAAACATCAGAATTAATTTCCCATTAAACTATCTATACAGGTACCCCCTTAGTCTCATAAGAATATCCCCAACTAGTCATGTATTTCAAAAATTTATCCAAAAAATCAATTGGCCATTATCTCAATCACAATTCCTTAAATCTCATAATTCATTCACCCATTATTTATCCAATTAGACAACCAATTAATCCATTATTAACTACCTAATTAATCACTATAATGGATATCCTGTAAGCCCATTAATTAACACACTAATAAAATATCAATTCTCAATAATAATCTAATTAATCAATTATCTGCATCAAATAATCAAATTTATAAAATTCAATTGTTAAAAATAACTTTAAATCAAAATAATGAATAAACATATCAATATAATTACTATTGGAAAATAATATTATACCAACAAACTCATTTGATTAATAATTATTTCCCGTGGAAAAAATCTTAAATATTAGGCAGCACAGAAACATAGATCTAACGTCCAATCTAAAAAAACCGAAACCAAGATTAATGAATATAAATATCTTGAATGATTCTATATAGATTTAGAATCATTGATATAGATATCAAGCAATAAAAATAGGTCTATCTAATACAGAATTGTTCATCTATAAAATAATGTAGAGAAGTATGTTCAAAGAATAAGAGAAGAATGGGAGACAAAATCAATTATTTGAAGAGAGGTGGTCTTTAATCCAAGTTTCAATTCACAAAGAAAGAATATTAAGAGGGACAAAAATTAAACATGGGGCTCCTAAATGATATCCAAGGGATGATTTGGGGTCTATTTAGTGTTAATTAGGGTGCTTAGGAAATTTTAGAAATATTTTTTGGGCTTAATTAATACCCATGAACAGTTTCCTATAGAGTGGCACACAGTTTTCCCAAACAAGGTGACAACCACACATCTATTATATTTTGGTTGAATGGTTTTTCTTTTTAGGGGGAATGATTTAGAAAACAATTTTTTTTTCATGTGATACCCATTATCCAATGTTGCATGGTTTTCTGGGCTAGGAATACGGTTTTACCTAACCGTGAACCAAACGTGTATGGCCCCTTTTATTCCATTTTCCATTAAATGTCAATGAAAACACCCCATTTTATAATCCAAAACAAAAATGTATTCAAATTTAAACAAACTATTTCTATAGAATTATGCCTAAGATAACTCCAAAATTTTTTTCTATCTTACACTCATTCCCATAGAATCTAACACCACATCATAGAGAATTAATTAATAAATAGGGAGGTGAAATAGAAACTCCGATATATTTTTAAATGAAGATAGAGCTCATGAATTTATTGAACTAAAATGGAAAGCTTGAACACGATAAATAATCTTTAAAAAAGGATAATTAATCTTTGACGAAATGTCATCAAAAATTAGAAGATAAAGATATTACATAGATTAAACTATATTTCAAAAGGAATGTGGATAATCACTATGAAATACTTAATGAAATAGGGAAAAACTATTTATATTATAATAAAAAACATGTTTTTCATGATTTAGGAGACTAAATTCCTCGAGGTGAGTTTTATTGAAAGTAAAATTTAATTGAATAATTTTATTTGATAATATAAATTCAGTAAAGGATATTAGAATAAATTATAATTCTATTGAAAGTAATGAGTTTCCCCGAAACAACAAGACTATTTTCTAAATTAGTAGTGAAAACTATTCATGTATACTCAAGAATGAAAAATAATTATTGTAATAAATAACAATAATGGTATTATATTTCCAAAATAAGTAAATAATGTTTATACATCCATTTATACATCATGAGATTGTTTTAGAAATAAAAAAATCAATGAGATGGTCAAAAATAAAGAATCATTGGATATGATTGAGGGAGAATGCAAGGATAAATAGAGGGCTTCTGTGAATAAGGAAATTAATGAAAACCTATGGATTTCAAATATATAGAAATTATACTGATTTTTTAAGAATATAAAATCCCAAAATATATTGATATTTTCGTATAAAGGACGATTTTGGCCCTGGGGAGTATGCACACATAATTAATATATTTATTAGTGATATATATTGTTTCAACAGTCAAAAAGAGGACACTATTTTATGGGGATAAAAGCTGAATTCATAAGAATATAACCACAATATCATCTAACAAATGCGATATTGAATTGTTATTTTGATGAATTTGAGAAAACTTGTGGATTTTGGGATCAAATTAAACATACCTATAATTGTAATTTAACATTACATCTAGACAAATTAAAACAAAATCGATTCTCCAAATATCTCAAGACAAGGAGTGACAAAGATTATGCAATAGTGGTTAAAGAGGAATAACAAACTACTAGTAAAATATTACGAAGATCATGAAAAATGTTTTATTTTTTCACATGATAAAAAACTTTATTAAAGGAAATAATAAATATAATGGAAGATGTTTCACATTTGATAACTGTATTTCACTTAAATTTAAAGGTATTGAAAGCACTAAAATCATAGTGAAGAATTTTTGATCAAATGATTTCATCATTGTTGATGGATTGAGGAAAAATCGCTTGTGAATTTCTAAAAATTTTTACAATGGGAACAAACATATTTTAAGGTATAATAAATGAGTCATTAGATGACTAAATGGTAAAACTATCTTCATGAAAGATTAGTGATCAATCAATAAATTATATTATATTTTCTGTGATCAAAACCGTTTTTATATGTGTCTAAATGAATTATAAAATCACATTTACATTATTAATAAGTCACATAAATACAGAAATTGATGGTAATAATGTAAATGAAAGAAAAAATAAAAGCTACATTATTTGAAAACTATTTTCAAAACAGAAAATAGGGCTGTTGAATTTAATAATGGTCTGAGAAATAAAAAAAAATTAAATTTTAAAATATTTTCAACAGTAACAGTGAATTTATGATAGTATAAAAGTGTTAATATAGTGATAAATTGAAAAAGTATATGAGTATAAAAGCCTAAATTACAAATATATGTATATTTATTTTAGTTTATAATTTTATAGACATATATATAAGTATAATATTATATATAATTTATATCTGGAAGTGTATGTGTAAAAAATTATAATAGTAACAAACTATAAATTTATATTTAATAATATTTATAATTTTATTAATATTAAATTTTATGTAAATAAAAAGTATAAATTTTCATCAGTTTTAGGTATTAGTTGTGTGGGGTGATAGTTTGGTAGTTTTGAAGGAGATTAATAATGAATCCATGTTAGAATGAAACACACTTCCAATATAGATATTGAAAAATTTATATCTTACTACATTTCATATGTATGATATGATGATGAAGAAAATGATCAATTTTTGTTAGTGTGTCACACATACAGGTTGGTCTTGGTGTGCATCAAAGTGAAAATAACGAGACATAAAGCTCCTATAACAAAGAAAAAACAAAAAAAGGGGTGTTAGGTTTGTCCACTAGAGGGTAGAGGGAGGGTGGATGATCCATAGGGGAGCTCGGCATGGGGAGTGTGATGCACATGGAGAGGATAAAAATGTGAGGGTGGTGCATCGTAATGATGATGCCTCATTATTGAACTACCGTTGAGGGGTGGATTAGTGTCTGGTCTATTTTTTTGGTTCATTAAGAGGAAGTGAAGATGAATGAAATATAGGACTCGATGAGGTGAAGTTGATGAAATAAAGGAGCTAACAAGAAAAATATCAAAACATACATTAGATATGAAGATATCTATTCATTGATAAGACAACTGATGGAAGCAATATGATCTGACGATATTAGTGGTGATACTCTTGCTCCATGAAATATCGACGTCCCAAGTGAAGAAAATAATATGTTAGGGGTATATTTATACGAACCCTTATGGGTTTTATAAGTGAATTTAGAAAAGTGAAAATAGATTGTAGTTTTATCATCACTATAATAGAAATATCTGATAAAACTATTTTTTATCAGTTCTTTTTTTAATCATTGATAAAGATACCCATTTATCGGTGATAAAAACGTCTTGATAAAATGTGTATTTATCAATGATTAAAAAGAAATGATAATACATTCTTATTATAAATTTATTTATATTATTATACATATTTACAACATTATATATATATATATATATTTATACTCAAAGAAGTGTAGAACAAGAGTTTTGGATCATGGTCCCAGAAATTTATTATTAAAAATATTCCATTTAATTAATGTATATAAATAATCATTATTTTTGAATATAAATATAATTATCTAATATATATGAACTATATATTTTATAAAAAATATTATCATCACTTATAATAGAGCTGATAATGGTGATGATTTTATCAGCACTTTCTATTTGGTGCAGATAAAAGTAGGTGATGATTTTGTGTCGATCTATGGTACTGTAGATTTAATTTACACATAATAACGATGGATAAACATACCATCATTCACATGGTCAGTAATTCATCATATTCATAGGGAATAGTGCATGAACATGGGGTGAAAAGTGATGGATACACTCCCATAGACACATATGAATAAGAATAACACATCCATCAATCTGCATCTTCTTTATATTCCATACATTGTATTGTGATCTATATCTGTAGGCAGGATAAGCTAATCCCTTCAACATATAACTTTTAATTAGAGGTTCTCATGTAAATATAAATGGATCAGTTTGATATATATTTTAGAATGATTAATAAATATCGTAACTCTAATAATTAATAGAATGCATACACAGGTTTATCATAAGACAATGATCTCATCATTGTTATCGACCATAATAGTGAACTGCTCAACTATCTATGGAAGTCATATCCAACTAGAACTGATGGACCTCACATCATATTAAACATTTTTACCAAGTATTATTTATACCAATCCAATCCAATTAACAAAAGGACACACCCTTTCTAGAGAGGACTAGTATAATCTTGACATCTTTAATTGTAAATTTTATTTAACCCTCTCATAGATGGGATGTATGTATCCCTATCCTCCTTATCTCAAAAATTGATTCAATGAGATATTTATCAATAAAGGAAAAATAACACATCACTACACCATAGAACCCAACCTATCAAAGATGGGGAATGTTCTCGAGAGGGAGTGAAATGTGATAAAAGTTGGGCAACATTCATATGCAATGAGGTGGAGTGACATAACCCTATAAGATAAAAAGATAAAAATTATTTCCATTTTTTAGCAATATAACTTCCATAATATATATATCTGATATAAATGTTACTACTTATAATTACAATAATATATTTCATTGCACCCAATGTCGTGAAATGCTCCCCTCATGTTTTACAAAATGGTCATAACCGGTCTATTCCTGGGGGTTTATGATGCTAACTAGAATGAAGTCCCACATTTTCGAACATGACTATATTTTAATTTTTGATAATAAGGGAATCCACATTCCATTTTATTGAGTAATTTTTTTATTTAAATAGAGGGATATCATGGGGGATGAAAAAATTGTGCTATTGAGAGAACTAGAATAAAGAGTATCATGACAATGAGCATTGACGGGAAACGGTACCAATCTTGTACATGGTATTAAATACATGGGTATCTTATAATAACATTGGGTAATTCTATGTATGTGATTTTTTCACAAATTTCCATATATAAGTCCCCTTGGGATTCACGACATGGACCAAATAGAATATTTTTTGGGGTGTGCCCTACTAGCATGACCCGAGTCCCACATTGGAGACCATGGATGGATTTCAATAACTGATATTAATTGTTTAAAAATTCCCATATCTTAATTAATTTTCCAATTTTATTTTTGGGATTCCCAAGGATGAAGAAAAATCATGTATGTAGGAGACTCAAAGTCAACAATATTATGATGTCGAGCACTCGCACCTGTCTATACAAATATTATATGTTATTGATATTACATTGTGTGTGATGCATTTGATTTCAATGGTCATAGATTATCTATGATAGAATTATTTCAAAATATTATTAGGAATAATTAAAATTTAATGGACCTTGTAAGATCATATGGATAAACCAATCTTACTATTGAGAATATCCTAAGCATGATTTTATTCTATTTTAGGTAAATTAACTTTAGAGAAACATTTTCGATTTTGGTGTTTGATGTTTGTTTTAATTATTCATATGTCAAAATTGAAGTCCTTTCTATAAAATATATGAAGATCTATTTCATATTAAATGTAAATTATGTTTTGAATATATGAATATCCATGGATAATTCATAATGATGAAGGGCGGTGATTAAAATTAGCTTTGATGGGGATGAAACAAGTTCGAAAGTATTTTGAATTATCGTGAAATATTTTATGGATTTTAGGACCTATATAAATGCAATTATGTAGGTTTATATAGATAAAACATAAATACAACATTTTTAAACTATTTACATGATGATTTCTCTCCCCATGAAAGGTAAATATATGATTAAATAATCTACATATTTGTATAGAACTTGTGAAAAGTATGTATTACAAATGTGTAATGGTAATATATGGATACATTGGTAAAATGGTTGTTCCACTGCTTGAGAAAATGTATATTTAACTCTTGTATGAAGGTAATATATAATCTTTACTCATTACATTATGGTCATTTGGAATTTAAACAACACACATAATGGAAAATCAGATATCATTGGAGAAAAGTAGGGGTAAAAATCATTTATGTAAAGTATATTCAATGATTATTCCCTCTTCAAATAAAAGGAAGAAATATGGTAGAAGATCAAGATCTATAGTTAATAAAAATATTATATTTGTCCATGTAACTATATGGGTCATGGTTGTTCAGGGGAATATATGACATATGGTCTGTATGATCTTCACTTTGATAAGGATGTTTTCCTAATTCAAGATTTATATAATTATTATATTCTAAAGAAACTAGTGAAATGTATCAGAGGTTCAATATTTATCAATGATGTATATATATATAAATAAATATAAATAAATAAATATATATATATCATGATTGGTTCTTCATGATAGATGAATTTTTATTGATGAAGTAAGAAGAAGAATTTGTTGGGTGTTTGAAACCATGATTGTGGAAGCCACATCTATTTATATTCCCAAGATATTTTTAAACATCATGTTTTCATGATTTAAATGTGTTCAAAATCATGAACATTTCATGGAAAGATGATGGAAGACATTTATATTTTAATGAGGAGAAAGTTGTGACAATTACTTCATCCTAATACAGTTGAAAGTTGTTAAGAAAAAGAACAACATGATTTTTTAAATTGTAAAGATCCAAATAAATTTGAATTACTGAGATTCATGGTAATTGAAATTACATATTAACATGTTAACATTGCATATATATATAAAGGAAGATGTTTCATGTACAGAAAAAGTTGATTTCACAGAGTAATTATGTTGATTGAATAAGATGATTTTATTGGGAGGATTAGGAGAAAGAATATGTAAAATTTCATAACCAAGGTTATTGAATTCAAGAATATTTTAATGAAATTTATAATGAACTAAAATTAATAAGGAAATAAAATATTAATAATTTACGGATTGTGGAAGAAAGAATCCATTATATTGTCACTGTTTGATGCTTGTATTCATGAATACATAGTGATTTTAATGCATGTATCATTGATTGATAAAGGATGAAGACCACATTTTGTCTACATGTATAAATGTTGACATTATATTAATTATATGGTTATGAAGTTATGGAGACAAAAATTCTACATCTAATTATTTGGGGAGATTTGAATCTAGAATATTCTAGGGGTGTAGTTAATGCTGAAAAAGAAGAAAATGATGTAGTTATATTTGATATATATGTTTATGCACTTCAACATAGATATATGTTGAAGTTTGAAACTATTATTCAATTGATAATAATTTATTTGTACCATGAAAAATAGTGATAATACCCAATAATATTTCAAATATAAAGAACCACTATGTGTAAAATTTAAAAAGAAGAGGACGGTTTACTATTGTTTGTGTTGTAATGAGGAATATAGAAAACATGGGGATAATTATAAGAATATAAGCCAATGTTTTTCATTATGTTCATTATAATAAGAAGAGATCGGTCCCATAGTTCTCACAGGAAATAAGGGGAGATAAGAATTGGGTTTTGTATTTCATTTTAAATAGGAATGAATAGGAAGAATAAGTTATATAGTATCAGTTTTCTAATATGAAGAAGAAGATTATTTTGAATGTAGTGATATGTATAAATAAAAAATAAGTTAATTTATACTCTTCAAAGGAATAAGAAGAAGAATAAGAAAAGAGTATCACGTTAACAACAAAAAAATTATTCTAAATAGAATAATAAAATCTTAATTTTATCCAATATTTATTTAAATGTAAGAAGATGTTCCTTAGCATTAGAAACAATAAATAAGTTTGTGGGATAATACCTCTATACTATTATGAGACTATAGTGTAAAGATCATATAGTTTTAGAAGAGCGTTGTGTAACCTCACGCTTTATTGCATCTCACCATGGATTAGACATCTCATACCGAATGTTGTACCATATTAATTACAATGAATCTTGTGTGTGATTTTAATTATGATATAATAAATAATTTGGGAGAAAATATTAAATAATAGAACCACTTCTAAAATATTTATTGTGAAAAAATAAATGGGATAAAAACATTAATGTACAAAAATGTAGTTAAACGATACCAACACTAATTCAAGCACCACTTAGTGTGGTTAATGTCCCAACTGATCCCCTTTAGTTGGTATCAGAGAAAAAATTCACCTCTGATTGGATTTTATAGATTTTAAATATTACATTCTTTGATTTAAAGGGTTTATTCTTGATCTATAATAAAGTCTAACTTTAGTGAATAATTATCTATCATATATTTAAATCCTATTTCTAAAAATTCTATGATAAACAAGTCAAAATAAGAGAATTGAAGAATGAAGAATTTAACCCTCTTGGATAAAGAAGAATAAAGAATACATCCACTATTCTAGGATAATAAAGAAGGTATATCTATCGTATAAGGTGAATAAATAGTGCTTGAGACAACTAACAATGGGTTATATAGTTGTTAAGCCCTTATTTATTCAAGGGATCCATGAAAAAATGAGGTATGTGAACATTCTTTCCCAAACTATCCCAAATAATATCCAAATATCAATGGGAGTGATCATAAATTTTCTAAATCATCTAATTCTCTTTTAGAACATTAAAAAAAAACTGAATTCTGTTCTCAAAGAATTTGTTTATTTTATTTGTGAATTTTTTTAGTGTCAGTAGGAAGAGATCAATCAACTTGAAGGTGAAGAAAAATAAACTAGATAAATCATTAAGATAAATATCTCAAACTTTCGAAAATATCGAAAAATATTTTAATGTCAAAGAATATATTAATAAAGATCCTAAATAATTATGATCCAAATTTAATTATGAGTGGCTAAAACTATCCATGAAGAATTTTAATATCACTAACAAATTTGTGGAGAAATTCCATGAATTTGAAGAAGACAACTCTATAAAAAAATTTCAAATTGATTTCAAGGCTAAAATAATCAAGGATATTGACACATTGTAAAATGATAAGATAAAAAATTCATGATCAATAATTTTGAAGATTGAGAAAGGACTATGAAAATAAATAGGAATTATTTAAGTATTATACGAATGATTTTAAGATAAAGTGGTTATAATTGGAAATAAAACCATACAATCTAAAAATAAAAAATATTGAGTTTTCACACTTTAAAGATAATGAATCTATGAACTCATTTTTTTCTAATGAGGAAATTGTTATTGAAAGGTTACATTATATAGAAATAAGATCATTGTGTCATCTAATGATAATTCCGAAAACACCTTGACGAAAAAAGCTACCATGTATGCCTTATTGTTATGATATTTATACATCAATTTTCATTGAATGTGTACATTTTAAAATAAAATATATACCATTTTGGGTGATGAAAAATGAAGATAATATTCCCACCATTTTTATAGTAGAGAGAGGACTGAGTGTGGAAAGGTGGTTTCATAAGGATAACCCAACAAGAGACAAAAGAATCGAATATATTCATGCTCTAAAATCAATAAATTATAAACAACATGTTTTAATGAATATAAGTTCAAGGTTTGTTAGAATGTGATTCTAGTGTAATAGTTTTTGTCAATACATCTAAGTGCACGAGTTGTAACATCCATTGATAATAATCTTAATGTCTAAGGACCAATACACACATCCGCAGAAAGGAACATCCAATGACACTATGAAATGTGGGTTTCTTACTGGCGGGTCACGTTGTCATATTATCCTCCTAGATATTACCAAGGGTGTACACCATGAGAAGGTGCCTTAATGTTTTATGAGTCCTCAAACCTAATGGACTGTATTATTTGTGTCCCTCAAATAACATAATCCGGTCATAAAACATAAATTCAAGAACAGTGTTATGGCACTTTCGTGTTCTAATCATTACAACAATCCGCTATGACCCTTTACTGCAACTGCTATCCTTAGGATATTATCACATGCATTGTCATGCAGAAGAAAAATCAAGATATGATAAGGCTTTTATTAATGAATAATGTACAAAGTAGTTGGTTCTAGGCCACCAACACTAATAGACTTCCACTTGGACTTGAGACAACTGCTAACAACCTTTAACCTGCTAGACCTCACATGTTATTCATGTTTCTACTGAGATAGGCCTTTAGTCATGGGGTTCACCACGTTCTCTTCCGTGGACACTCTTCTCACTGCAACTTCACCCCTTTGATAGAAATCCCTCAAGAGGTGATACTTTTAGAGTATGTTCTTTTTCTGTTGATGTGACCTTGGTTCTTTCACAAGAGCCACCACTGCAATATTATAACAATACATCGTGAAAGGATCTTTACAACTAGGAACCACATCACGCTCTTAGACAAAGTTCTGAATCCTGATGGCTACCTTGGCTGCATCATAAGCCGCTATATATTCGGATTCCACTGTAGAATTGGCGAAAACAGGCTGCTTTGAACTCTTCTATCATACAACTCCTCCATTGAGACAGAAAACATGTCCAGATTGCGACTTCAGATCATTCTGATCTATCTGAAAACTAGCATCATCATACCCTCGATGACAAGAACCTCATCTCCTCTATACACCAGGAGCACATCCATAGTTCTTGTCAGATTCTTAAGGATAGTATTAACAACAATCCAATAGTGTTCTCCTGGATCTTCTTGATATATTCCTACCATTCTCAGTGCATAGGTAGCATCAAGCCTAGTACATAACATGACATACATGATGGATCCTATAGCCGAAACGCATGGGATCATACTCATTCTATCTTTCTCGTTTTGTGTCTGATGACAAATTTTCTTAGAACGATACAGGCCATGTGGCACATGAACCAATCACCTCTTAGATTATTCTATACTACATCTCATTAGTATCTGGTCAATGTATGTACACTGGCTTAGTCCAAGTAGGCTCTTGGATATATCACAAATGATCATGATCCCTATAATGTAGGATTCTTCAACCAATTCCTTCATAAAGAAACACTTGTTCAACCTGTCCTTAACTGACTGTAAGACTGGTACATAATTTTCAATAAGTAAAAATTCATCAACCTATATTACTAGGATAACGATCACATTTCCATTAAACCACTTATAAACACATTGATCAAATTCGTTTTTAATGAAACCAAATTCTTTTATGGCTTCATCAAATCAAATTTTCCATGTCTTGGATTCTTTATTTAATCCATAAATGGATTTATGCAACTTGAAGACCCATTTAGCTTCACCTGGTGTCACAATCCATTCTAGTTTTGTCATATATACAACTTCTTGAAGGTTCCCATTAAATAATTCTATTTTGACATCCATTTGAAAAATCTCATAATCATGGTAAGCTGCTATGGAATGTATGAATATTATGGATTTAAACATTGAAAATGGTGATAAGGATTCATCATAGTCAATTCCTTGATGTTGTCTGATTCCATTAGCCACTATCCTTTCTTTATAGGTGCTAACTTGACCTTACATGTCCAGTTTTCTCTATAATAACCATTTTCATCCAACATGCTTTACATCAACTGGCTCATCAACTAGAACCTAGACTTGGTTCTGAAACATGGAATCCATCTCAGAATTCATAGATTCTTGCCATCTTTCAACTTCTCATATTTCTACTGCTTCCATTTAGGAGAGAGGTTCATCATTGTCCAAAAAAAATGATTCACCATCCTCGGTGACTAGGAAACCAAATCTCTCTTGTTCCCTTACCTATCTAGAGGTCCTAAGAAGTACTTGTGTTTCTGTAACCTCTTCCATGGGTACCAGTGGAACTTGTTCTTGTACCAACTCCTGTGTATCCTGAGAATCAACTTCGTAGAAGTCAATCTTGCTCTCTCTATCCCTCTTGAGGATGTTCTCCCTCTAATGAAAGACAACTTTTTTTGCGAGAGTCACTTTGTTGTCTGATGAGTTATATAGGTAATATCCATTTGTTTCCTTGGTATATCCTATAAATATACATTTCGTGCCCCTGGGTGCTAGTTTGTTGTCTGATAATGCCTTAACAAATGCCTTTCATCCCCATACATTTGTGTGCAACAAAATGGGGTTCTTTCCGTTCCATAACTCAGATGGAATTCCATTTTCCACCTTAGTTGGTACTCAATTTAATGTGTATGCTGCAGTTTGTAATGCATTTCCCCAAAAGGATAATGGAAGATATGCACGATTCATCATCGACCTCACCATGTTCTACAAGGTGCTGTTCCTCATATCACTAACACCATTCCACTGTGGTGTATAAAGATGAGTGAGCTGAGATAGAATCCCAGACTCCCATAGAAGATCGATGAACTCTTGGTTCAGATATTCTCCACCACGATCCGATCGAATATTCTTTATCTTCTTACCAAGATTATTCTTTACTTCAATCTTGAATTCATTAAATTTCTCTAAGGCTTCTGACTTATACCTCATTAAGTAGACATATCCATGTCTACTCAAATCATCAGTAAAAGTAATGAAGTAAGAGTATCCACCTATAGCTTCTACTAGAAATGTTCCACACACATCCACATGCACCAATCCTAGAATCTGCTTGCCTCTTTCACCATGTCCACTGATGGGCGGATTGGTCATTTTTTCTTCTAATCAAGCGTGACATATATCGAGTGGTTTTAGCTCAGTAGAGTCTAAATAGCCTTCTTGGAAGAGTTTTGTCAAGAACATATCGTTTACATGACTAAGATGCTGATTCCACAACTGGGTGATGTATGAGTCCTATGAGTTTGATTCGTTATCGATATCCAAGACTTGGTTTTCGTAATTTAATACATACAAAGCATTATTAAAATGTGCCATACTATAACATACATTTTTCTTATAAAATAGAAAACCCTTATTTCCAAACATGAAAATAAATCCATCTATATCCAAACAAGATACATAAATTATGTTCTTGGTAACACTAGGTGCATAATAAAATTATTGTAATAACAAAATCATGCTAGTTGGTAATGAGAGGTGGTAATCACCAATAGCCAATGCAGTCAGCCTTGAGCCCTTGGTAGCTCAATGATCCACCTCTATTCTAGAAATCATTTTAAATATACATGGTTCCAGCATTTGAATACAGATGTGATACCCACAAGCTGTATCTAATACTCAATGAGTAGAAATAGAAAGATTACACTCAATAACGAACGCACCTTCAGCATCCCCACACTTCTGGGTGTAGTTCCTCTTCTAGTGTCCTTGCTTGCCACAGGAAAAACATACTACATCCCATTCCATTCCCTATCTCTGGATCTTCCTCTTCTAGTAATGACGACGCTCGGGGGCTTGAGACCATTTATAAGTCTTCAACACCTTTTCCTTGTCCTTACCTTTCATATTCAAAATAAGGACTGTGGGTTTTTCATGCCCTATTTCCTTATCTACCTGGCGAATGAAGTTCAGATGTTATGATAGACTCTTCTCGTTGTTGCTCATGTTATTGTTGACAATGAAGATGGAGAAGGTCTTCGGCAGTGATGATAGGATGAGATCTATATGCAACTCATCCAGTAACTTAATCCCTAAGATGTACACACATTCAATGTAGCCAATAAGCTTGACTACATGATGCCTAGCTGGCGCAGACTCTCCAAGCATAGTTGTAAAAAAAGCGTTGGAGATCTCATATCTCTCTGGTCTCACATTCTATTGGTAGATATCCTTTTGGTGAGACATAGTTCTATACATGTCCATGTTTTCATGTTGCTTTAAGTTCTCATTAGACATGGCTGGTAGTGTGAAATACTATAAATCTATGGAATCATCTATGCATTTCACATAGAGAGATATGTCCTCATTACTAGACTCTTTTCTTGGTGCAACTGGAATAGGAACATCCAGCACATAAAATTTACTTTATTGGCAAAGGATGACCTGTAAACGTCTCTGCCACTCTTAGAAATTGGTGCATGTGAGAAGGATTTCCTTCTAGAGTATGGTTCACAATTATATGTCTAAAGTCATTTTATTTTTGTTCCTAAAAATTAAGATGAGCCAAGGTTTAGTAATTTCTTAAAAAACTGATACAAATAAATAAATTAATACTTATTATCCTCCCACTATTTTATCGAAATCCAATAGCCCTCACTATTGACTTCGGAATATTTTGTTGCCTAAATATTCTAGTGGCAAGGCTCCATATTTCCCTTATCATTACCCCAACTAGGGTATGTCAAGAAACATGAAGTGTTTTAGGTAGGCATTCCAAATGGCAACTCCATTAATTCAGAACTCTTTGATCCTCGGAGTGGACTCCCCAATCCTGAAATCAATTTATTTTGGATTTCCTCAACCTTTGCCTCTTGGTCACACCAAGTCCAGTTGTGGCAGTCAACCCTTGATGTTAACCAAGTCAATTCAACACAAAACCATGAATTAGAATTCCTTGATAATTGAAAACCCCCAAACTGGGGTTGGTCAAACACTTTGAACTATGGTTCGATTCTTACCAAGATTATGGAAGGCTATACCGACTTAATATTTCTTTGACGGAATTTATCCTTATATGTCAATTTCCATTTAATTATCTTTGATTACATGATTGTTAATATTATTTGGGATATACTTAAGTGATTAACCATGTCTAAGATGATATTTACCCATAAGCTGATCATTATTTTAGTTCCATCTTGCACACTTGTTTAATTCATTAATTGTGTGATCGTGACAACACACCCAAAATAGATAAACCATGAAACTAACATACATAAAATAAATGGTTTGATCATGAGATTTTTCTAATGGTTTGTTTATCTAGTAGTTGACAAACTAGCTCAAGTCCTAGGGGAGAAACACCTTGAACCTTTCGGGTTCGTGTTTACAGCTTTCCAACTGTCTACCTTTGTATCTCCTTGGATTGGTTTCACCTTGGCTCTGGACTTGAGCTGCCTCCACTAGCTTGGTAGCACCATCCATTACATATGCATTTATCTCACATGCAGGTGGGGGGAGAATTGGAGTTTTTTACAAATAATAATCCTTGGGCATGTAATCCCCACATATTAATGAGGATAAGGATTATAGGACAAAAAATTTAATTTAAATAAATAAATTAAAAGAAACCATTCACATACAAAGGTCTTGGTCTAGCTCATGATCATCCATACGTGCAACGATATTTACACATAAATAAAACTAGAATTCAATTCGTTAATATTTATTGTTTAAGATAAATCACGCTCAAATCAATTTAATATCTTTAATTAATAAATCATTTTATGATAAACCCTTTTGCAAAACTTCCATGAGATTCTCATCCACCATAATTTTAAACAAATAAATTCATTAAAAATTATCCTTGTATGTAACCTGTACCTTGGAGGCAACCCATTGAATTCCCATTCATTACACTGATGCTAAATTAAACACATATATATATATATAACACCCACCACATGTTGTGCCTCAGATTTAACCCCACACTATGGTACACGTCCCAAGGGTTTTTATAATATAATAATAAAGTTTAATAAATCTGCGTAATTTGGGTGAGTACATGACTTGTGGTTATGAATAAATGGAATGTACTTTTCTTCACCATACATCCAAAGTACATGCCCGGGGACATGGCATGTTGATGTACTTCAGAAATATTCAGAGTACATAGCATGTTCAGTTGGGCACATGCCATGTTGAATCAACGTTACACGGTTTCCATCCGGGAAAGCCGTGTATGGGGTACACGGTACAATCCCAACACAAAAGGACTACAGGCCATGTTCATTGGACCACATGGCGTGTAATCTTGAAACTATGTTCCACTTGTTCTTGGTCAACCCAGAGTGTCATAAATGACCTAGATAGGATCAATTCAAGGCCTGATTTGGAGGACCAGTACGATGCATGATCCTAGACTACATGGCGTGAACTTCTGAATAAACGCCGTGTATTCTCGTGTTATACGACTAGGAACGTTTGGATCCTCCAGATGAGATCCTCTATTTTATTTTAATAAAAAATTAAAATAAATGGTCATTTCTATATAGTGAACAAGAAATGATAGTTGAGGAACCGATCTTGATTATTAAAATTAAATAATGGTTAACTTGAATTGAAACAACTAAATTATTAAATGCGCAAATTACCATTGAAAAACTAAAATATTATAATCACCGATATGACAAGATGTAATACCACTGTAGGTTCCAGGAATAACGGAAGCACGTTGGTGGGTTTTCCCAACATTTATTTTAGCTTAAAACAACCTTCAAACTGATATCCATCATGATATAAAACACCGGATCTTCGGAATAGGATGAGGAATGAAAAAAAGAGTGATTCCCAGAACCATAGAGATAAGATCATCATATGTTGGTTATAATTAATTTAATTAATTCACAAGAATTACCTTGTAGGAATTCTTTCTTCGTTGATGTCTCTGATCATGATCATGTGATTCATAATTGCGTCGTAGAATCCAAGTATAGAATTCCTCTAGCGGTGATCCACACGTGTGCCACATATCTCTGGATGTTACCTAAGGGATCTCTGGGTACTAGCGTGGAAGAACCTTCGCTTGTGATGTCCACCTTCGATCGCATTGATCCGATGGAGTGGGATCTCTCTCAGTCTTGAGAGTGTTCTTAGTGGAAGTAGTTCTTTCGGACTTGAATGAATTCTCCAAAATTGTTGTCCACAACAATTCTATATGGAATAGTTTTTGGGGTTGTGAGGATATTTATAATCGGGTTTAAGGTAATAGAGTTATAACAATAAATAAACACATTACGTGTTTTACTTATTTTATTAACTCTTATTGAAAACCCCCATGTAAAATTACTAATTCCCTGACAAGCGCCCGCTCTAATTATAATAAAAATCATTTCATAAAAAAATATTATATCCTTAGAATCCCTACTGGAAAACTACATTCCGTGTAATCATTAATACACGGTGTGTAAATGTTTTCCATAAAACTACACGGCGTGTATATTTAATATACATGGCGTGTACTTTTATTTTTCATTTTTCATTATTTCCTCCACCACATTTATTAGTCCTTGAGTAATGGATATTTATTTCATAAATAAATGTAACTTCATTACTCGATAATAAATATATATTATATCATCCACAATATATTTTCTCGAATAACTAATGTCGAAATAAATGCGATCTGAGATCCTTAAATAATTATTAAACCACAGTCGGGAATAATCATTATTTTAACTTGTTAAATTTATATTTAACTGAGACACATGAACACACTTAGTGTGTGACCCAATAGGCCTCTTTCTCATTGTCATTAGGCGGGCTTTCCTAAAGTCTAAGATTACTGTATAGCAATGGGTCAAGGCACCCAATAAATAGAAGTTGATGTCACATTGACGTGTCACATCATACGAACACTTACCGTGTAATATAATACCTTTGTCCTGATATCGTGAATCAAGTAGGTTTCATGCTATTTCCATCAACCCATGTGCTCGAATATTCTTTCTTTGACTTTCAAGATTTGAACTTACCCATACATTATCAACGACATGGATTTATTTAGGCTATATCAATTCCATCAAAGGGCCAGAGATATATACTTCTGATATGGAACAGAAGGGAAAAATCCTTTCTCACATTATCTATTAATGCAGTATTACTCATGACGCACCCAACGTACCCTACTTCGCTGCGAACAGTGTGTCATCATAGTTTTTTTCAATATATCTAAATGCGTGATTTTTAATACCCATTGATAATTTTCTTAATGTCTAAGGACCAATACACACATACACAGATAGGAACATCCATTGACAATATGAAATGTGGAATTCCTACTGGCGGGTCTCGTTCTTATAATATCCTACTAGATATTACCAAGGCACACACCATGAGAAGGTGCCTCAATGTTTTATGAGTCCTCACCCTTAATGGCTTGTATTATATGTGTTCCTAAAATAACGTCATCCAGTTGTAGAACATATATTCTAGAACTGTGTTATGGAACTTCCGGGTTCTCATCATTACAGGGATCCTCTATGACCCTTTAATGCAACAGCTATCCTTAGGACATTGTCACATGCATTGTCACGTAGAAGAACAATCAAGATGGGATATGGATTTTATTAATGAATAATGTACAATGTAGTTGGTTCTAGGCCTCCAACTCCAACATTAACTATGTACCTATACAGACACACACATCTCCAAGCCCCAAAATGTAGAATAGTGAAAACCAGAAATGAAAAAAATGCACGCATAAAATTAAACCTTACCCACATAGTACAACAGAATTAATGTGCATAAATTAAATGGGGTCAGAATACAATCCCACCAAAATAAATAGTTTTAAAACAACAACATACAACATGTAACCAAGCATAAAGTAATGGGAATGCTTCTTATAGCCGTAGGAACACCTTGGTCTGTAAGGAACTCATAATGCTCAGTATGGTACCAGTCTTCCCTAGACTCCATCTAAAGGCTGCTAATCTTCACAAGACATGATAGGTGTGGGAAAATCCCATGCAGGGGTGAGTATAACAATACTCAGTAAGGGAATCTAAATACCACAATGATATACAAAAATTAAAGGTACAATGAGATCTAGAATTTATATTTCTATTGAACATATAGCAAGAGAGACACATCATGATATACTTGAAACTAAGAACCGTATTCTATAGTGACTGAATTCCCATGAAAGTGATTCAGATCGATTATTCCATGAATCGATCATCTGTGAGAACTCACTCCTTGAGTCTGATAGCTCTGACGACATCTGTCTGAGAAATATTGTTCA
The DNA here is from genome assembly GCA_963277665.1 of Viscum album. Classification (NCBI taxonomy): domain Eukaryota; kingdom Viridiplantae; phylum Streptophyta; class Magnoliopsida; order Santalales; family Viscaceae; genus Viscum; species Viscum album. Next base: position 590,778,210 of record OY728159.1, on the reverse strand, counting down.
TCGGTAAACGTGATGAGAGAGACAAATTCACTAATACATTTTAAGGGGAAAAATACACTAATTTGAGGATTAAAAACTTTTGAGTGGGAAAATAACATGATACAAAAATGAGGATCACGGATAAGGCCTTGTAGGATACTGAAACTCACCCAAATTCACCTACTATGTAGAGGATCAACATCCTGTAGGATTGGTCACATCGATACCTGACTTTACCTATGGTCAAGAATGGATAGAGGATCTCGCTCTAGGCCACATGGAAGGATACTTGACACTATCTCAAAATGTACTACTGAAGCTATCATATTCATGTGGATGGAAACGATACATAACCTTCTAGGGAATGAAAAAAGGGACACTAACCCAAACAATACCAATCTAATGAACAATGGACTAGACGATCCAGCTATGTGATGATAAGTACACGACCTATATAAGGGTCAAACGTTGTGCCCTTTAACCTCCAATACTACCTATGTATAATGGTATTGTGTTGGAAGGATTTTCGTGTAAATGAAGGTATACACAACATGTAAGATAACAACATTCCATGTTCTACTATTCGTGGAATAATCCATATACTCTGGCCTTGTGCCTGTACATTACATCAACCAATGTGTCCCAAGCTGTTTATTGGTATATGGGGTAGTCCGCGCATCTGACCATCTCTGGCTATGTGGTAGAGTACATTCTATGTACCCCACCCCATATTCGTGTATATTCTGAGATACATACTGAGTCCATGTAAGGACCCACACAACGTGTGACGTGGTTACACACTGTGTTTCTGCTTCCTACAACCTGAAACTCCCATGACCACTAAGTGGGGTTCACACACCGTGTCTCCCAAGAGGCACGCTATTTTCTTCTCCAGGTGCATCATGTAAACTCTCGCCACAACCATGTCAGCCCCGCATGGCATGTTCATCAGAGAACATGTCGTGTTCTTCAGAAGTTTCTAGAATGTGTTATTCCTCTTTACCACTCCTCGTGTGATTCTCCGGTCATCGATATGACATCTGATTGCTTCAGTACTCATACTTTAATGTCACCCCATCGTATCAAAGCTAAATTGGTATGTTTTGGGCATTTGATCGCAAATGAACACACTTTTCAATCCAACCACATGAAAATGGTCTAAGAATAACTTCTTTCAAACTATGTTGATTCTTCTTCTTTCATAATCATCACACATTAGTTGAGTTGTTATGATGTTAGATCTCTAATTTGGGATTGCTGCGTTTCGAAATGGGTACGCAATGATCTGTTGTTTGTTGTCCCACAAAAAACGTGACGAATGCAGTGTAGGGGGAGAAGAAATAAACAAACCAAGGACTAACACACCTCCACCATCATTCCTTATGGTGTAGATATACTCCCACTAATAGGTTTAATAATATAATCAAAACAAAAATTCAACAATTATAATAAAAAAATTCTAAGATCAAAATCCCAAAATAAACAGAAAATAACATCATCTCAAGAGAAAGAACAATCCAAGAATCAACCTGTTTATGAATTAATCCACATTAATTGTTTAATACATGAATAGGGAAATCCGAAATAAAAAATAACAAACCCCTACCCTGATTCAGCTGGAGAACGATCGCAACGTCACATTCTTTAGTGAGGGTCCATTGAATATGAGTGCGTCAATCGATTATTCCAACATTGTCTTCCAAGAGGTTATTATCCATTGCTCCAACTGCAGTCATTAATTCATAGGGTTATGCAGTGAAACCTAAAAACATACCATAAACATGTATTTAAATGTGAGGAATGAGGTCATTGTCTTAAAAGGGAAATCAAAAAAATATTATTTCTTTTATTTCCTTTAAATGTAAGGAAACTAACATTTTCAGCCGAACCATGTCTGTCGAAGTTAGGCCCTTCATAAAGTAAGGTAGATTATTTGAATTCAACGGTGCCCCTAGATTTTGGATCTAGGAAACCATTTAATTTTTTTTACTTTTTCTGGAAAACTGCCCGCGCATTCTATTTAGACATTAAATTATTTCAAATATTTATTTCGGGCAACCCGGGCCTCGAAATCACACATAGTCACATGTAATGGTGTCATTATAATTCCATATAATATTTTAAAATAATACAAGGAAAATACAAGAAATTAAATTCTCCCCACCTTAGGGATTTACATCCTAGAGAGCCAAAGTAAATTACTATTCAAAAGATGTGGGTAAGACGCATGAATCTGAGATTCCTACTCAAAGGTTCTCTCCTGAAAATTCATGTGATGCCAACAGACATGCACTAGGGGAATCACTCTCCCATGAAGGATCCTCATCTATCCATCCTCAATCTCCACTAGGTAATCTGTGAGGGTCCCCCCGTCCTCGATGTCAAGATATCCCTAATCGATGATCGGCGATGGGCCATGCACATACCTCCTAAGCTGTGACACGTGGAAGACATCATGTACCAGGTGCAACTGTGACAGTATATCATGGTGGTATGCCACCTTGCCAACTATTCAGAGTATTAGAGATGGTCTGATGAACCATAGGGAAAACTTTCCATCACATAAAAAGCTCTGCAACCCTTATCAAGGGGAGACCCAAAGGGTGGTGTGGTCCCCCTCCTCAAACTCCAACAGTCTCCATCATCTCTCAGCATATGACTTATGCCATTTATGTGCAGTCTCGGTCAGTTCATAGATGATCTACACCTTCCCAGTGGTAGCTCACACCAAATCAAACCCATGAGTGATGAATATATGGGGTTGGTCTAGCATGCGACTGGCAGGGTCACCCATATAAATCCTTGAACGGTGTCTGACCAATGGTGGAGTGGTAGATATTATTGTACATAAACTCCACCAGTGGTAGGTGGTCCTCCCAACTACTACCAAACTCTATGATACATTCCCACAACATATCATACAAAACCTGAATGGTCCCCTCTTTCTTACCACCATTTTGGGGATGGAATGATGTGCTCAACATTAATTATGTACCAATGGCCTCCTGATATCCCTTCTACAACCAAGATGTTAAGCGCGTATCACAATCCGAGACAGTCATTGAAGGGACTCCATGAAGTCGAACTATCTTCGGTATGTTGAGTCATCCAAATCACTCAAAAAAAACTCTTATCCATGATAGCTAGAAATTTGGATAACTTAGTGTGTTAGTCAAAGGTCAACCAGATATAATTGTGTCCCTTAGACATTCATGGTAATCCCGTCATGAATTCCATCGATATTCCATCCCACTTCCACTCTATAACTTCAAGGGGAGAGCTAACCCCGCCAGAACTGGGTTCTCAGCCTTGACCTACTGGAATTTAAAGAATCGTGAAATGAAATCTACTTCAGCCTTCTTCATACCTCTCCATCAGAACTGACACTAGAGGTCCTGGTACATATTTCTACTCAAGGATGTACCACCAAGGGGAATTTATGAAACTCCTTCAGAACCTCCTCCCACAACTTCACTGGCACAATAATATGTCCTCTAGAAAGGACTACGTACTTCCCACCTTGATAATATCTATCAGGTGAATGTCCTATGAATAACTGGGCAGGCAATGTCTCACAGTTGACATCCCATATTTGTGCCTCCCTAACTCTCCATAAGTGTGAAGGGGTGACAACCATCGACTGGAGATAAGCTTCTTCATCTCCATATATGATGGATAATTGTAGTGAGTCCAGCTACTATGTTGCCTCACTCAGCATCTAAAAACGAGATCTCCTTCGGAGAGGATATGCCACAATATTGAACTTTTGAGGAGGATAGATGATCTCGATATCAGAATACTGGAGGAACTCTAGCCATCACCTCTTCCTTAGATACAAATCCTTCTATGATAAGATGTACATGAGTCTCTTATAGTCATAGTAGATGATGAACTATTCTCCCATGATGTAGTGTTTCCACATATTCAATGTGAAGACTACTGCTTCCAACTCAAGATCATGGGTTTCATAGTTCTGCTCCTGTGGACATAGATGGAACAAACCATATGAAATCACCGCCTCTCTCTACATCTGTACATACCCAATCCTGGTCCCAAATGCGTCATAAAAAACTATGTACCTGACACCCTCCTATGGAAATATGAAGATCAGTGTGGTCATTAAACCTTATTTCCACTTCAGGAAAGCATGTTGACACTTCTGCTTCCCTATTAAAGGATGTCCCTTTGGGGTCAACATTGTTCGTAGGTGATGATATTCAGGAGAAATCATGAATAAATATCATGTACTCTCCCTCCAACCTAAAGAATCTATGCGCCTCTATCATGCTCTGTGGTGGCTCCCGTTCTAACAACGCCTCGACGATGGTTGGGTTCACTGCAACATGATATACTGAAATAACTTGTCTTTAATAGTGGAACTCCTATACCTAAAACTGGCACATCGAGATCTTCAAATAATGTTTTTTCTATTAGAGTACATCTAGAACCATCCGCTGATGTCTCACGTGATCCTCCTCTGATGTCGAGTACACAAGGATGTCATCGATGAAGACCACTACGAACTGGTCTAAGAATGGTTGAAACATCTATTTTAGAAGTCTGATGAACACTGTAGAGAAGTTCGTCACACTTATGGGCATCACCATGTACTCGTAGTGATTGTAATGACATCTAAAATCCATCATTGGCACATCCTCATCTCGTACTTGAGGTTGGTGATAACCAGACCCAAGGTCAACCTTTGAGAACTGATGTGCCCCTCTTAGCTGATCGAAGTGGTGGTCGGTCCTTGACAGTTGATACTTTTTCTTCACCGTCACCCAGTTCTAGTGCTGGTAATCCACACACAACCTCAAACTCACGTATGCCTTCTCGGAAAACAAAACCGGGGCCAACTAGGGTGAAACACTGGGTCTTAGGAATCCCTTACTATGAAAATCCTCCAACTGTACCCCCAGACCCCGAATCTCTACAGGACCCATACAACACCATTATGAGGATATCAGTGTTTTCCTAGGGTGTAGGTCAATGAAAAAGTTGAAATCTCAGTGGGGAGGTAATCCAATAAAATCTTCTTGTAAGACTTCCTCATACTCCTCCACTACTACTGTAAACTAAAAGCTCACAGAATCTACTGCTCCAAGGGTAATGATAGACAATTCATGAGTGACTGGATACACCCTCCTATGCATGATCCTATTCTGTGTTGTTTGGGTTTTCTTTTCATCAATAATGGAAAACCTCATTCAATTCTCTATGGACACACCACACTCACATAAAGCAATAAATCAAATCATAGACCAAAGATAGCCAATACATACTAATAATGACGTTGTAAGGCCTCAATGCTGCCACCAAGAGGTTCTAACTGAAACTCTTGCCTCCATGTGAAAGATCACACTGTCTGCAATGATTCGTGATCATCGAGTCTCCTCTTATAAGAATATAAAATTGTAAAGTTCGAGTTAAGAGATATACCAGAATCTCAAGGATTCACACAAGATAGGAGGGGAGGAAGGAATGGCCAAAACCTTTGCCTATAAGTACAAAAACTAAGTTATAAAAGACATAGATCGTACCTCATATCATCCCTAGGCTATACACCTGGGCTGCATGATGTTTTCCCCGCCCCTATCCCCAGTCTCTCGGAGCCTGGGGTGGACATCCCGGGGGTAGTGGTGGAAGTTAATAAAAGCGTCCACCACCACCTATTTCTCTCCTTTCTCCTTTACCACATCTTTCGCATGGAGGGTCTTCCTACTCCAATATATTCCTCGACCTAACTATTCCATCCACCACCTTTTTATCAGCATATCGATAATTTGGAAAATCCTTATAGGGATGTCCTCTACCATCACACGAGTAGCATCACCTCTCCCCAGGCTGACTGGATCCATACTAAGAGCCCTTGACTATCGATCCCCTATCCCGGGTCCTCCTGTGACATATCCCATGTCCTGATCCCTATGCCTGACATCAGTTCCCTGCTACCAAGCTCCACACACCTCTATTCCTACTATTGAGTACCACTGGCTCTCTCATCTCAGCCAAGAATATCTCGATCACCAAGCCCAGTTCAAGCACTCTAACATAAGTCAAAATGCATAGAGGTAGTACAATAGATCAGATGTCCCATCGTAGACCTTTCCAGAAGGTCTGAGTTATAAAGTACTAATCCATGACCATATAAATTGAGTACTTAGTGAGGATGGTGAAGCTCGATGAATATTCATCCACCATTAAACTTCCCTACAAGAGTTAATGAAGCTCCTGTATACACAGTTCGGTCTACATAACTGAAGAGATCTCCTCCTGAAATAGTCACATGATCTCCATCCCCAAAAGAGTCTCCTCGTCATGAGTCTGCATGGTAAAACTCCACCATCGCCCCACTGAACCCTAAAGAAGGTTGGCTCCTAAGACCACCATCAGTTTTACTGGTTTCCTCACTAAACCTAAAACTCATGTCCTCACCTCAAGATAGTCCTCAGTCGCCAGAGGGTTGTGATCACCTCGGAACCTGTGGAATTACTATCTCTGAAACTCATAGAGCATGCTCTGCCTATGCTCCTCGTCTATCATTTCTGTAGGTACTACATGTTGTTCCACTGGTCGTGGTATATCAGGTGCACCACCTTGAGGTAACACCCGATGAACTGGTACTTGTACCAATGCCTCATCACCGAGGGGGTCAGCCTCATTATCGAGCTGCTGGATCCAAGGGGTCATTCATCACAGAGGAATATTATAATGAAACAAGATGTACAATGGTAAACGAGTATATATGGATAACTGAAACAAAGTAAATGTAAAACACCACCCATTACTATATGATTCATGTACCATTATTTTATTTACCCTCAAATAGTGTTTCATGTATTGAGTAAAAAAGAAGGATTCCGGAGTCCTGGTGTATGGATTTGTCAGCCGCCTACACCGTCGCTAGAGTCCCAGTCCTGAAATCCGTGCTCAAAACACTTAACACAATTTCCCCAAATAAATATCTTAGGCTCTTGGTCCTAGGGTACAACCGACCTCCTCAAATACCACATTGTAATGACCCATCCCAATGGGGCCTATGCCACGACTCCGCCATTCCTGACACTAATATGCCAAGGTTTGGTGACTAGCACCGAGTAGTCACACCACCAATGTTGGGGGGGATTTCTTAAGTACTTATACACATGCACACATCTTCAACACCAAAAATACTGAAATGTTAAAATCAGTATGGAACAAAATGCATGCATAAAACTAAACTCAACAAATAGAGTACAACGAATGTAATGTGAGGTATGTAAACTAGTATAGAATACAGGACCACCAAAATAAAGAGTCTGAATACTACACAGTCAAACCTGTAATCAAGAAAAAGGTACTGGGATTGTTTCACACGGTCGTAGGAACACCTCGGCCTGTAAGGAACTCAGAAAGCTCAGTCCGGTCCTGATCTTCCTCGGGATCCATCTAAAGGCCACTTTTCCGTACAACACATGAAGTATGTCGGGAAATCTGGTGCAAGGTTGAGTATAACAATACTCTGTAGGGGACCCAAAAAACCACAAAAAATATAGATTGAAAAGGTATAGTCTGCTCTACACAGTATATGTCTACTAAAAATATAACATGAGAAACAAATCCAGATATACTCAAAACCCATACATGTAGTCTACAACAACTGCATACCCATGCAAGGGATTCAGTTCGATGATTCCACAAATCACATGTCTAGGAGAAATAACTACACGAGTCTGATATCTATGATGACATCCGTATGAGAAATACTATTCTTCAGGAAAATCCACGAGAGAGATAGATGCACTAATATCCATTAGGAGATAATAAATACATTCATTCATGGTGAACACACTCCCATGTGATAAAAATCATGATACAAAGATGAGTATCACATCCAGGGCCTTAGTGGAGACCACAAATCACCCGAATTATCTTACTATGTAGAGGATCAATGTTCGGTAGGATTGGTCATGTCGATACATGAATATACCTAGAGCCATGAATGGATAGAAGATCATTCTCTTGGCCTCTTTGAGAGATACCTGACTCTATCTCAAAATTTTCTATTGACGGGATCATACAAATGTGGATGGAAACAATACCTAACCATCAGGGGAATGAGAAAAGGGGTACAAAACCATTAGATAAATTTCCAAGGAATGATGGACACGCATATCATGCCATGTAATGCCAAGTATATGGCATGTTGAAGAGTCACACAATATTTCCTCTTACACTGGGTACTGTAAAATGGCTCGTGTCATAAGTCTTGTCATGTATAAGAAGGTATACATGATGAGTAAGATAATGACACATTGTATTCCAATCTACGGGGAAGACTCCATGTACACTGGCCATGTACCCATTCACGGATTCAACGTGTGTGCCGAAGACCATGTTCCGGTTTGTGGGGTAGTCCACGAATTATATCATGTCTGGCTATGTGGTGGAGTACATGCCATGTACTCCACCCCATGTATGTGTATCTTCTGAGATACACTCAGAGTTCTCAAAAGGACGGACATTCCATGTGATGATGGTCACATGAAATGTTCATCCATCATACTACCTAGAACTCTAGATGTTGCTGGGTTGGGTTCACATTCCATGTAACCCCCTAGGGTATGCCATGTTCTTTGTCGGGTGTAGCGCACAAAACCCTAACTACTTCCATGTCGGTCCTACACGACGTTTTCTTCGGAGAACACAACGTGTTATTATGGTATTTCCATAAGGCGATGTTATTCATTTCAGCACCTTGGGAGATCCTATGATCTTCGATCATGCCATCTATTCGCTTCATAACTCATGGTTCTATGTAACCCATTCATTGTAAAGCTAAATCGGTAAGTTTCGGGAATCCTATCAGCCCCGAACACACATTTCAATCCACCCGCACGAAGAATGGTTGAACAATAATTTCATTCCAACCATGTCGGTTCTTCTTCCTCCATCGTTGTCAAAACATTATTGAGTTGTCGTAATTTCATATAACCAATTTCGGAATGTTTCATTATGAAACACGTTGACAACAATCTATTGTTCATCGCCCCATGAAGATGCAAAGAATGCGGTGTGGGGAGAGTGGATATCTATATACAAAGGAAGAACACATCTCTACTGTCATTATTCATGGAATCAATCTGTTGCGGCTAATTGGATTAATAGTCGAATTTTAACAACAATTCATCAATTATCATTATCAATTACTGCATGAAAACCCCAAAAGAAATTGAAAATAACACCCTCCTACAAGATCGCACATTTCGCGGATCAACCAGTTAGTGGGTTGATCTCTGTTTTTCATTTAATCTAAGAATTAGGAATAAGTAAATAAAAAATAAAAATTAAAACCACAATTTTGTTAGAGATCAGTTGCCATGTCATGTTCATTGCCATGGTTCCGTCAAATCTGAGGTGCATTGATCGATTCCTCTAATGTCGTCTGCCAACGAGTTCTCCTCCATAACATAATCAGCAATCATCAATTCACAGGGTTATGGGGATAACCCTAAAAAAATTCCATAAAAATTTATTTAAAGGGTATGAATTGAGTAGTTTCATTAAAAAGGAAATAAAAATAAAATAAAATAAATAACTTATTTTATTTCCTTTAAAAAATAAAAAAATTAGCATTTGCAGTAGACCTTCAATAATCGATGTTAGGCCCCGCCAAAGGTATTGTCACTACTATGAATGCAATGGTGCCCTCAGATTTCTGTTATGGGAAACTATTTAAAAGTTATTTTAAATTTTTTGGGAATACTGCTTGTGGATGCTATTTATAGTGTAAATTATTTGAATCATTTATTTCGGGAACCCCGGGCCTTGAAATCGCACGCTGTAACAAGTCTCGGTCTCACAATAATTCCATATAATATGTAAAAATAATACATATTATATCCAATTCATTACACCCATGTACTATGTATTTCTTATCAATAAGGGAGAGATAATGTGAAATGAATAGATTTACGAGAAAGGATGATAGAATGAAATGAAAAATTATCGTTTAGTGAGAATATATATTGACACATAATTTTATATGGATATCAGTAATAAATAACAAGGGATAGATTATTGATCCCATTTCATTGTTAAGTATTTATTTTAAATGATCATAGAGTATCCTTGATATCTTGATGTTAATATGTTGTTGAGGAAGAATTGAAACGATAAATATCTAGCAAGATTGAAAAGATAACCCAATCTTGTTGTTAAGAGGATCCAATGCATATTTCCATTATATTTTATGTGAATGAATTTGGGACATATGCATCATAAATGTTGGTGGTTATTGTTTATGGGAATTATTAATATGAAAAAATTTATGTGAATGCCTTAAAATAAATAAATAAATATATATATAAACATATATATCTATTTCATATCAAAGGAAAAGTATATTATGAATATTTAAAGTCCCATGGAGAATTTATAATGATAATGGATGGTTATTGGAATTTTAATTAAAGAGGATGGAAACGATATTTTTTTTAGTTTTGATGTACATTTCTGAGTTGAGGACTTTCAAAAATGTAAATAAGAAATTTTGTATTGGAAAAACTGGAAATGAGAATCTATTTAAAGGTTACATAAATATTTTACCTATATAAAGGTAACTAGTGGATTACATGACCTTTGTAAGGTTATAACAAATACATAATGGAATTATTGGAGATTTGTATCTATATTCATGGAAATGTGTAATGGTCATATACGACTATGTAAGGATACCTTGAAAGTTCCACTACTCATTTATAGGTAACTATTTTTCAATTGTAAAGGTAATTTATAAAAATAATTCAATACTTAAAAGACATATATAATTTATACAACACACTAATAAAGGCAACTCATATTTCATTGGAGCCACGTAAAGGTAAGGATCAGTTATTATAAGGTTATTAAAATCTTATCCCCTTAGTGAAATGGAAATAAGATGATATTTAGGAGAATAATTTGTGCTACAATTAGTCAAGGGCTCATGTAAAATGAAGAAACTATGTGAATCGTGGTATGTCATGTGACCCGATGACTAACGTTTGAGCATATTTTCACTTTATTTTGGTTTTCCTCTGATTCAAGATTAATAAAATTATAATATTCTAAATAATCCAATATAAAATTTTCTAGGTGAACTGTTGATCATGGAAATATATATATTAGGTTTGATTCGTCCTGATAAAGGCTGGTTTAATGATGAAGGAAGAAGAAGAATTTATGTGGTATTTGAAACCACTAATAATAAATCCATGTCTGCATATATTTTCTTGTTATTTTAAAATACCATTAATTCCGGATTAAAATTAGTTTCAATGAACGAAAATATCATGGAAATATGATGGGAGAGATATAGGTTCAAAGAAATAGAAATATGTGATTCTTGCTGTATTTGAATGCAGTTATAGGTTGTTGAGAAAAAGAGAAGGTGGATCTTATGAAATTATAGTATCCCATGTAATTTGAATTACTAAGATTCTTGGTAATTTAAATTTTTTATTCACATGGTAATTTTTAATATATACATGGAATAAAATGTTTCATGGATAAAAGGGAATGTTTTTTTGGAGAAATTAGGATAATTTAAGATTATGATTATATGGGGATGTTTAGGCCATAAAATATGGAAAATTACACAACCAAGGGTACTATATTCATTTATATTTATTTATATCCATAAATTTATTTGAATCATCAATGAGAGAGAAGAGGAACAATTCCATGACTGAATAGGGAAGAATGGATGAACACGTAAATATATCATGAATTTTGTCATCTATAAACATTGATTTTAATGCTTAAAGCAAAGATTGATGATGTATGTAGACCATATAGTATCTACATTCTTAAATATAGTAATTAAATACTATTATCAAACAATTATGAGGATATATATGCGGAAATATTAGATTTGATAATTTTGGGAGATTTGAATTTGAAATATTCAAAAAATTTATTTAATGATAAAAATGAAGAAATTGACAATTCTATATTCGAAATTTATTTAGTTTGGTCAAAATATATTTAATATTAGGTTAGAATCTATTATTCATGGGAGAATAATTTCAATATTTCATGATAAAGAGTGATAAAAATGATATAATATTTGTTTTGATGAACCAATGTATGATGAAGTTGAAGAAAAAATGAAGGCAGAAACATATTTATTTTGAAATGATAATGATAAAAATAACATGTTATAGGAGGAGGAAGAATATGTGTCACAACTGATCTTGAATTTTATAAAAAGAAGAAGAGATCTGTGTACCCTAGTTCACACAAGAAAGATGATAAGAAAGTGTGTGTGTTATATATTCAAATTTATACAAGAAAAAAGATAAATAATATGGTATTGAATATTAAATTTCTACATATATAATAAGAAGATTTTATATGTAGATTTTTTCATTATAACAGAATAAGTGACTTGGTATTTTTCATGGGAAGAATATGAATAAAGGAGTAATACAACCACAATAAGGTAGTATTCTAAATCAGTTTTAGAATATATTATTGTTACAAATAAATTTATTGTAAAGTTATAAGATGTTCATGAGTATGTTACACACCAAAAAAGTTCATGGGGTTAATAATCTACAATGTTATATGAATATGGTTTAAGGATTATAGTGTTTTAGTACTCTGTTGTGTGTCATTGGGTTTTACATGATCGAACCAAGGATTATCTGTCTAATACTGAGAGGAGAATCTTTAAAATATTCATTCCTCTTAGGTGTATGTGTGTTCTATTATGATTCAATAAACAATAAAGGATAAATTATAGAATTAAAGAACTAATCACTCATAATGATAAAGGAAAAAATAAAATGGGAAAAATTTAATGTACAAAAACGTAAATAAAAGTAAACAACACTGATTGACCCCCTCTGAGTGTGGATTATATCTAAACGAAAACCAATTAAATTTTATAAAATATTTATTTATTAATTATACGATGAAAAATTAGGTAACATGTTAGAATCTACAACAAAATATGAAATAGTATAGGATAACGTAAATTTTTACATAATAGTGATAAAATACATGAGAATTTGTCAATGTAGATGATGGATAATTTTTATTCCCACCACCTCAATATATTTATTATAACAATAAACATATATGAAATATGGATCATCAAAGACCAATTCCATTCTCGAGTACTCCACATCACATTTATAATACCATTATAATTTTTTATTCCTTGGGGGTATAACATTATCATATTAGGGGCTATAGATAATAGATTAGTAGGCATGATAAAATGTTGAAAGTCGCTAATAGGAATATGTTGTCCATCATAACAGTCAACAAGAGTGATCAAATGATATATTGATTTGAAATATGATTCCTTGGATAAGTTGACAAATGGAATATATAAAATACCATATGCACATGGATATATCAGTTCCTAAAATAACCAAAATCAGAATACCTTTTTTCTGGCATGTCCATTAACCCATGAGCACTATTTCATACGAGTGGTTCATGATGTTCAATTTCTAAAATGCAACATAATTAAGGGTCAATGATTTAAAAAATAAACTATGATACACCCTATTAAATATTATAAATATCTATTTTTAAATTTAAAACAATATTACATTATATCCCCAAATTTTTTTATTGGGAGTGTTTGATAAATTACATTACACATTTATTAAATTCATATTTCACTAAAATTTTGATTGGTAGTTTGTAGACACCTTCAATGAACCTATTTATATATTACACAATATTTGTGGTTATATATCCTTATCACATAAAACCATCATATACTAATGACCATTTCTCATATGAAATCCTTATCATATAATCATAACATTCTTGGTTGGCCCTTACAAATATTTTTATCCACTAATAAAATTTTATTTATTGAGCTTCATGTAATGAAACAAGTTGACAATAATGTAATTTAAATGATAATAAAAATTATTCTAATATAATTATGAATAAGGAACTATACCCAACATAATTTAATCCAAGTTTATTGAATTATACTTATAATTCCCCTAGACATACTAGAAATATGCATGATGGAATATCGATTATAGGAATTAGGCTCTCACCATAAAAGTACATTAGAGATAACAACCTCTATAATCTCATGATTATTATTATATATGATGGACACTACTTGATTTTTCATAACATGTGTTCATACACATGTCAAGAAGTACCACCAAGACTCAATATTATCCTTCTTATTAATAGAGAATGTAGATAATATAAAAGAAGAATTAACATCCCATGATGAATTATGTATAGAAATCATGTATACATTATATATATAAAGGATATATTGACCTAAATAAAATATTTACTATAAATTAACACTATAAAAAATGGTTTAAATATTTAGAATATCCCATGGACCTTTACATATGATCTATAAAATTAGTTAATCTGGGAGGCATACTCAATGGTATCATGATGATATATCATTTGTTATTTTTTGAGAAAAAAATCTAATTAGTAATGAAAAACACTTATATGATTTGTCTGAATCCCCATACAATTACAAATTTTTTTCATATCAATCCAATCATTACTAGAGGATATAAAATATTTGAAAAACTATATTATTATTTGTAGGATGATAGATATAATAATATTTTGGGATGATAAAATTTCCTTGATAATAATAAAAGATATAAATTTCACATCTAGTGTAGAATGATATATAAAAGGGATTAGATTCACACATATGTGTGGGACTTTCAAAATAGACATATTAAAATATAAAAATTTTAAAAAATATATTTCTTTAGAGAAATTTAGAATTTGACCCATGTTTTCATAGTAATTGTTATATTTTCTATTTTAGTCCCATAGATCACATATAAAAAATATTGATCGATGTGTAATTTTTTGGTAACCACCTATACATTTTTAATGATAATTTTTTTAAATAAATGTGCTATATATTATATTATTATTATACACATATAGAACATAACAAAAGAAACACTTTAATTAAATAATTAATATCCTTACATTAGTTAATGAACAAACCCATTAAAATTCAAAATATTATAAGTGTATAAAAAAGAAAATAAAAATACTTCAATGGAAAAATTTGGATTACCCCAATATGCTATAATCATCCCTCCCATGAACAATACAATTGATATAGAACACAATATCTGTAAAGATATGAAAATTATATAGAATTTAAATATAAAGGAATAAGAGGAATTGAGGTGAATATATAATGGATTAATTAATTGGTATTTATCGGGGGTAATGTGACAGTTGGAATAATAAAATGACCATTGGAATAGTACCAATCCATGGGGAATAATAACCAAAATGTTGGGAATAGTAACGAGACCACTTGAATAATAATTTGACCTAAAAATAATAAAATTTTATATAAAAAATATTTATCATGACTAATATAATTACATATAAATATTATATTGATAAAATAGAAATAATGATCTTAAAAAACTCTTATAAAATATAAGTATATTTTTAATAAACTACATCTTAATGTATTTCATAAAAATCATATTTTTTATATTAAAAATTTATATTAAGTATTATAGAAAATTATTTTGATAAAATGAATATCATTTTTTAAATCAGTGTCTCAATGTTGAGCAAGGATTATTTTTTTGTAATTTTAAAAAATACTTATATTTTTTAATTAATAGTAAAAATAATAATTTTTTGTAAGGATTGTTTCTTGAATTACATTATTCAAGATGTAATTATAATAAAATAATTTATACAACGTGAGGATCTAAAAAAAATTTAGTTTTATAAATGAATAATTCAAATATAAAAAACATGATTTACAAACCTGAAAATTACATTCCAAAATCTAAATTCAAAATTATTACATTAAAATAATATTTTCTCATTTCACACATTTCCTATTGATTATACTGTTGAATAAGTATTTAAAAGTTATGAAAAGAATTAAAATAATGTTTATAATTATAATATGTTTTAAAATTTAAAAAATATCATTATTACATGTTTTACATTTGATATAGTATTTTATTTAATATTTTATATTAAAAAGACCCTCTCCTCAAGTATAAATAACTCATATCCCTTCACTAGGAAAACCACTCCTCCCCCACTAAAAAATTGAAAATATCAAACCAAATACTCTATATTAATCCTATTTTTATACCCTGTAATGTTCGGTATCCTTACAAATCGTATCATCAATGGATTTTAGTACCGTAGAGAATAAGAAACACCGAAAAGATGGTATGTTTTCATGAATTCTGCATTTCATTATCCTCTCCTATTTCTATTTCTACCAACCTATTTCAATCCAAAATAATATAAGGATAATAAATTATTAATTTAATATTATATTAATTATGTTAACCAACTAGAATTATTATATTTATTAGATACTAAATTTTCAAACATCATATTCCCGCTATTTTGACAATGTCCTGTTAACGGTCGGTTAACTATCAACAAGGACATTTATAATTATTTTATTATCAGAAAAACTATTCCAAGTTATTATAATTTATATATATTATACAAATTTATAAATATATTTATTTTAAATTACTTTAATTAATTTACTTTCGTATAAATGGCCTTTAAAAAATAGAAACATTTAAGCAAAACATGAATTTTTTAAGGGAAAAAAATTTAAAAAATCTTTAATATCCTCAATGGAAAATTATGAAAATATAATCAAATTATTATAAATTATTAATGTAAAAAATTTTTTTACTTAATTCACATCTATTTTAATTTTTGAATAAACTTATTTTTATTATCTATGAAGTCGAAAATGGGCAAAATAAAGTGGGATTAAAGGTAAGAGGATTCTCTTACCCAACTCTATTTAATTTTTTATCCATATTTATCAAATATATCATAATTTACATACCCTAAATATTCCTTAAAAATTAATTCAATATTCCTCCCAATAATTTCTTTGGATATATATGTTTTATTTTTTTCCAAAATTATTTTTAAGTCAAATAAAATGATATTTCAAGAATACATTCCTTTCCAAAAGACAACCTAAACTTATTTTGAGTTATTTTTTATTCAAAAAATTATAGTGATGCTTATGAAATATATATTTTTTCTTATTCATTTTCTAACTATAATTTTTATTCATCAGGTTATTATATATTAAATTCTTACCAAACCCATTCATTTAAATGTGTTATTTTATGACTATGATTGTTATATATTCAACGTGGAATACATGATTATGTAAATATTATGATGTTATGGGTGAGTATGGAATTACATATCCCTCCAATGTATTGGGTAATGTGATGTATATCATTATATTATGTGTATAATGTGTGAACATGATACTAGTTTAGTTCACAATGATAATATCATGATTTTACAAAAATGTTATGCGTGAAGATGATGCTAGATTTATTGAAAAAATTTTGTTGTATTTTAAAACAAGGACATGATGTTTCATTTTTATGAATCCCCAAATTCTACACATTTTTAAAATGTTTTACTAATTCTTATAATAGTAATCTCATGCTTATGATTTTATTATGATGATTATTCTCACCCATGTACTGTTGATTCCTATGTCCTATTCCTACTACGTTGTCCTCCCCCACACCGAGGTTTAATGTAGAGACACATACATTATGTACATAGATATTACATTACTTTTGCGGAATACTTAATACATTACAAAAACAGACACCCAAAGACCATATTAGTTTAGTGTCTTTGGAAACTCGGAACATAATCTTCTAATGATGGTGAAAGATCTTTAACATCTCCCATAAAGATCTTCCCCTTTGGTTGTCTTACCTAAAACCTTTCATTATATCATGGGGAAAAGAAAACATAAAAAGGGTGATCTCAAATGCTCAGTAAAGGTAAATATGGAGAACATACAACAATCTCTAAACATTTGAACGTAAGAACATGAACATATAACATCAAAATCAGGAGTAATGACATAAATCTTGGCAGTGCATAAGTAATCGATCAAAAAGAAAACATTAACCATGATAAAATAGTATGGGAATAAAACATGTAATTGTGGAAACCATTAAAAATATGTTATTATTTCAATTGTATCCAAGGCATTGCTGCCAAGACCATCATAGAGGACAAAGTCCCTTAATGAATCGAGTTCACTCCTAGTTCTAGTCTTGAATCACTGAACCATATTACCTTGCCATTCCAGCCATGTCTATCTCATGAGATAAAAATCATTAAACAATTAATTGAAGGGAGATATAGGTTCCACCCATCTCATAATGAAATCATTCTTATGTGTGCCACAACATAAATATAAATCATTCAACATAACCCAAAGAATAAAATGGGTTTCAGAAACATCATCCCATCACAACATAATCCATAAAAAACAAATGGATATCATTTCAACATAAGAAAAGTGAAACCATTTAAATCATAGATACATTATACTTGAAACATTCACATATGATATAATGTCATCTTAGATGGAAAATGGTTTTGATAAAACACTTGAAATAAATTCTTGAGTAAAATATCCATTCTTCCTCAAAATCATTTTCTTTTCACAAAATGCAATGCAATTTTAAAAGAAAATTATTTTGATGAATATATTTATGAAATATTGTATAGTAAGCTTCATGAAAATAAGGCATTATAAAACTATAGAATCCATTCATGCCATATAAGTTAAAAAAATATTCTTCCCTTACTTTTTCCAGAATGGTCATAAAGTACCTTAT
Source organism: Viscum album (assembly GCA_963277665.1). Taxonomy (NCBI): domain Eukaryota; kingdom Viridiplantae; phylum Streptophyta; class Magnoliopsida; order Santalales; family Viscaceae; genus Viscum; species Viscum album. The sequence goes on along the minus strand of OY728159.1, from coordinate 590,759,551 downwards.
ATGGTAACCAAAGGAAAGATTCTTTCCATAAAATATGGTAAAAAGTAAAAAAAGGGTAAAATGACTTTAAAATACATGTAAGAATAGTATAAATTTTATGAAATCATTTTTAGAAAACATGGACAAGGATGATAAACATAACCACAGTAAATAGTTACGTATACGCAGTCTCGGATAAAAATGAGATTAACAGAGTTATCCCTTACTTTAGGTCCAATATCTTCCATAAGTGTCTAAAACTCCATTATAATGGGTTTAAAAATATTATTAACTTGTAATAGAACCAAAATAATACTTATGATATCATATATGAGTCACTTATGACTTTACATTACCCGTTCTTTTGTCAATTCCATGTTAAAGCACCGTTTTCGGTAAAATCGTTTCATTTATCATACGTGGTTGGGATTATTGTTCCTGATATTATTTTTACTTATATCATGATTTAAATAATTCCAGAATGTAAAAAATGATTTATATATCATATATATTCAGTGTATATATATATAAAAAATATAGATAAATGAAATGAAACACATCGTTCATGGAGACGGTTGGCCATACGTACGCATGAACACTGTTTTCCTTTCCTTATTGTCATGAATGGAAGAAAGTAGATGAAATATCTATATATATATATTCATAAATATAGTAGCATTATTATGTCATATATTTCATTTTTATTCTTTATATATACTTTATTATCATTCTTGAATGGTTAATATGGAGAATGAATCTCATCACATCGTGGAAACGGTAATCTGTACGTACGCACGGGTGATGATATGATTCCCATAATTATGGAATGGAATTGGAGTGGATGATATAATATCTCAGAATAAGTATGGTGTAATAATAACCATATATAGATATTCATTACACTATTATACCCATCCAAGTAAGGTTGTGGTGGAAATATAGATTATACCACGGCGTGGAGACGATATTCCGTACTTACGCACACGTAATGATTTCATTTTCCGTATGATGGATATAAGGTTAAATGGGGTTGTTTCATATTTATAATAACATATCAGTATATTAATTATACTTATGTCATTACTTTATAATGAAACAACTAAAGAAGAGGAAGTAGAAGAATAATGAATCTTGAACGAATCGGTAGAAGAGATTACCTCTTCTTCGACGTGTGTCCTCTTCGGGCACTAAAGTTGATCTGTAAAGAAGACCAGGACATCTAGTAGGATTCTATGGATGTTGAGAAGTGAAATAGTCAGGGTTTGGCCGAGCTTTAAGGCTCAAATTTGTGTGAATATGAGAGGGAGGCTGTTCCCTTTTATAAGAGGGGTGGGGGAAACCTCATAAAAAACATAAGAGATTATTTTATAAAAAATTCATATTCAGTTTATAATGGATCCAAAATGACTTTTGTCGAGGATATGGTGTGGAGGGGTCGAAATACTCTCAACTAATTGGTTTTAGACAAGTTTAGTTACTATTTTAACCTTATCATTTATATTTAACTCTAAGTTAAATAATTTAACTTTTACAAAGTCTTCTCGTATTCTTAAACTATATGGTTAATAAACATACTATAAACTGCCAATCAAACCCCAATTGATTTATTAATGTAATATATATTATTATATATGTCTTTTTTCTGATCCTTAGATTTTTAGGAATAGAATATAAATTAATAATATAATATTGTTTTTAAAAAATCTTTTATGTCAATTTTGAGACTATTTGGTATTTTGTTTTTTCTAAATTCATAAAAGTATTATTACTTCAAAAAAATTCATATAACCACCCTAATATGTTATATTAACTTATAAAATTAGTTTAATTCATAAAAAATCTAAAATTACATTTATTTGGGTATTTATAATATCAATTATTTTTATATTCCATTAATTAGGTAATTACTGCATCACCATTCTATCATAAATAAATTAAATTATTTAATGTCTAAAAACTATAAATAAAATACTATTATGTTGGAAATAGTTTTATATTTATAATTAATATTTATAGTATAATTTATCTTATGTATAACTCTATATTAAAAATGATTTAGTTATTAAACATGGATTCTAACTATTTTAACTCTTCTTAAAATAAAATAAAAATAAATGTCCTAATCTAATACAAGTGGACCTAAAGGGTAATATGTTATACATAAGGTTGTATTTGGTCGAATAACACCTATCCAATAGAATTAGGACATGTGTTTGGGTAATAATAATATCATTTTTACCCTTAATTATCCTATTTACTATTAACCATGTTAAATAAAAGTAAAAAATTACTATTCACCAAAAATTATTTTTATCTCATTGAACCAAATTTTACTCATTGATATTAACTGTGTCCTTAGATTTTCGAAATTCCACTCACAGAAGTGGTAAAATTATGTTTTATGCAAATTTTCAAATTCTCCTAGGAGGTGGGTAAAAGACGGTGAACAGCTCAATAATATTTTTATATATATTAAATTATTATAAAATGAATCCAATGAAATATATTGAAATTATATATGTATTATATATGAATTTTGACCTAAAATAAATTTAAATAAAATAAATAATTATTTAAATAAAAATTCGGGTTTAAACTATAACTCAATATTTTTCACTATTCATCAAAAATTTAATGTTTCAAAAAAAATACCAAAAATTCAACCTAATTTAATTTTGATATTCCGAATCCAAAAATGAAGTCCATTTTGAAAGATAAAATTTATATGATTTCAGAAATTGGGTATTACTATTCAGAACTGCTAGTTTATAAAATATTTTAATAACATATCGTTGTTTAATGAAAATCGGTATTGTATACAACACAAGCTATCGAGGAAGGTTTCTCTTTCATGTAACACAAGCCAAGAATAGTGTTGCATATACTACAAACTAATACTATGTTGGGTATAGAGTATGATAATCCTGATGTAGCGTACAAAACAAGATATCAATGAAATTAAAAATAATATTTCTCATAAACTTTTGGGGTGTTACATTCTACCCACCTTAAAGTGAATTTCTCCCTAGAAATTTGTTGGGGTTATAAATGTTTTACTACTTGAATGTTTCATTCATAGAAACCCACATCGTAAAAAGGAATACTAAAACTTAATTTTTAAAACTAATTTATGAAACCTAACGGTTACCCAAATTAACTCATCACTGGGTTTCCATATAAAAGAACATAGGTGAAAATATGGATATGGAGAGAAATGTAACCATCAATTTCTAACGAAGAGTGGTAGAGAACATGGATATGAAAAAGCCAACAATCACAAAACCATAAATTAGTTATGATCTAAGGTACCATCTAGGACAACATTTTTGGTTTTCACGATCATTTTCCTAAAGTTGAAAAAATGGAATTAGAAGAAATAATTAATTGATTTTGGTACAATCTCACCATTGGTCATTCCTTGAACAATTTCTACATCATATCTTAAGGAAATGAGGTTGAATTTTTCATTCATGAAGTGTTAGTAGATCATGCGATAGAATGATAGGTCATTCCATCTGTCTCAAACATATGGTTTGCAAAAGTTATATACATAAGTCCATCTATGGTGAGATTAATCATATATGGTTCCAAAATGGACTTAGACTTCATCTATCATCATGAATAATTAAATAAAACTAGTTTCTTCAATCCAGGGTCTTCTTATTTTCCAGTGGTAGGTGATAAAGCCATGCCACACTTTGGTTGTGGGTTTGATTCCCGCAACCTTGTCCAACGCGATGGGTTTTCACCGTCCTTCAGGTTGTCCTTTTTCTAAAACCACACTATTATAACTTCATTGAAATAATACTGAAAAATGTTCAAGCCATAAACAATACTATCTGATGTATGACATAATCCTTTCCAATATTTATACTTATCCAAAATACATCTATCCAATCTCATATTATAATGAAAATGATTACTGGAATGGTCATATAACAAGAACGTGAATACCCTCATTTATCCCCCATATGTCATAAGATAAACCTTGTTGATCGCATTCCAAAAATGCGAATACCTTAATCGTTTATTCTCATGAAACATAAATTACCATAGAACCTTAGTGAAAACCTAAACTCTGTCAAAAGTTAACTCTTTCCACATACCAAAATCCCAAAATTTCTATATACTCAAACCATGATATCACATTTTCGTTATATCATTCATGAGCTCATTAATACTATCAAAAATCTCAGTATAACCTTATCCATTCATTATACGCATATCATCTACATTCCAAAAATATCTGAATAACCTTTCATGGTTATCGGTACCATAGAAAATATACTTTCAAATACTTTAGGAACAAAAATAGTGTAACAATACTTAAATATGTCTTTATTCCATAGTACCATTACCTATACAACATAACTCTTGATAAAGTCAAATCATTCCACTACCTTCTTAAACCATTGACAGAGCCTCAAAAACTCATTCATTACACATATCATTTGTAGTCTCTTTATCATCATCAATATAAATACTACCCATATGACCATTATGATTCTCTTCATGAGACTTTACCTTGAGGGATTGGTTTTCATAATTCTCGTACATTCCACATTTAAAAAATTTAACCGTTGTTGATGTATTAGCAATACCATTATCCTTGTCCATGGTGTTAACTAAACCATTCCTTTAAAATTAATGGCTTTGTGTCCTTATTTTCCACACCCAAATAATCTTCCAATTCCTTTTAATCATTATCCATGATGCCTCTTCGCACATGATTTACATCAGGGGAATTGAACTTTCTGTCCTCTATGATTATCATGAAACTCCATCTTTCTATTATTAGCAGAGTTAGGATACTTATCGAAGTTGAGATTATTGATCATAATATGAGATTTCTGATTAGTCATAATAACGATATTTGGACTTCCAAATCTCATTTCATTTGGTTTCTCATGAAGAATATCATTCCATTTTCCATCCTGTCCTTTATTATCATGAATCTTCATGTTTGCAGCCATTTTCTAAAATCCAAAAATAATAGTTTGAGAGGAAAAAATCATTCTAGAAAAACAACATAAAAAAGGGGGAGTAACTTCAATATATAACATCATTGGTTTAATTATAAGATCGTTACCGTATTTGTAGGACCATAACCTATACGTATTCTTAACCTTAGATACATCCCTAAACAACCATTAGAAATATCCCTAGGGATTTCACTAAAGTTTTCACATCCTAGTTTCAAAAGTTTTACTAAACCATCACTCTGATACAAACTGTAGTGACCCATATTTTTTGTACATAGACATTACATTACTTTTGAGGAATACATAATACATTACAAAAACAGATGCCCAAATACTGTATTAGATTAGTATCTTTGGAATCTCAGAACATAATATTCTAATAATGGTGAATGATCTTCAACATCTCCCTTAAAGATCTTCCCCTTTGGTTTTCGTACCTAAAACCTTTCTTTATATCCAAGGGAAAATAAAAAATATAAAGGGTGAGATCAAATGCTCAGTAAGGGTGAACACGGAGAACATAAAACAATCTCTAAACATTTGAACGTAAGAACATGAACTTAAAATATCAAAATCATGAGTAATGACATAAATCTGGGCAGTTCATAAGGCATCGATCAAAAAGGAATATTAACCATGATAAAATAGCATGGGAATAAAACATGTAATTGTGGTATACATTAAGAACTTGTTATGATTTCCATAGTAGCCAATGCATTACTGCGAAGTCCATAATAGTGGACAAAGTTCCTTAATGAATCGAGTTCACTCTAGTTCCAGTCCTGTATCATTGAACCAAATTAACTTTCTGTTCCATTCATGTCTATCTAATGAGATATAAATCATTACCCATTTCATTTGAGGGAGATATCGGTCCCACCCATCTCATAATTAAATCATTCTTACGTGTTCCACAACATAAACATAAATCATTCATCATAACCCAAAGAATAAAACGGGTTTCAGAAACATCATCCCATCATAACATAATCCATATAAAACAAATGGATATCATTTCATCATAAGAAATGTTAAACCATGTAAATCATAGAGACATTATACTTGAAACATACACATATTAAATAATGTCATCTTAGATAGAAAATGGTTTACATAAAACACTTGAAATTCATTCTTGAGTAAAATATCCTTTCTTCTTCAAAATCATTTTATTTTCACAAAATGCCAACCAATTTTAAAAGAAAAGTATTATTTTGAAAATAGAAATGGAATCTTGTAGAGTAAGATTCATTAAAATAAGGTGTTAGAAAACTGTAAAAATTCTCTCATGCATTATAAGTTAAAAAAACATTCTTCTCGTAACTTTTCCGGAAAAGTCAAAAAGTACCTTATATGGTTACCAAAGGAATGATTCCATCCATAAAATATGGTAAAAATTCAACAAAGGGTAAATATGACTTTAAACATACAGGATGAATAATAAAAATTTTATTGAAACATTTTTAGAAAACATGGAAAAGGATGATAAACATAACCCCAGTAAATACTTATGTATAAGCAATCTCAGATAAAAATGAGATTTGGAATGTTATCCCTTACCTTAAGTCCAATTTCTTCTATAAGTGTCCACAAATCATGTATAGTGGGTTTAAACATATTATAAACATTTAACAGAACCATAATAATATTTATGATATCATATATGATTCACTTATGACTTTATATTACCCGTTCTTTTGTCAATTCCATGGTAAAGCACCGTTTTGGGTAAAATCATTTCATTTATCGTACGTGTTTGGACTGGTTGTTCATGATATTATTATTACTTATATCATGATTTAATTACTTCCAGAATGTAAAACATGATTTATATATCATATATATTCAGTACATATATATAAATATATAATATAGATAAATGAAATGAAACACACCGTTCATGGAGACGGTAGGCCGTACGTATGCATGAACGTTGTTTTCCTTTCCTTATTTTCTTGAATGAAAGTATGTTGATGACATATATATGTATACATAAATCCAATAGAATTATTATGTCATATATTTCATTATTATTTATTATATATAATTTATTATCATTCTTGAATGGTTAATATGGAGAATGAATCTCATCACGTCTTGGAGGCGGTAATCTGTACGTACGCAAGTGCAATGATATTGTTCCCTTAATTATTTAATGGAATTGTAGTGGATGATATATATCTCAGAATAAGTATGATGTTATAATAACCATACGTAGTTATTCTAGATGTAACACCCCAGGTAAATAAAGAATATTAAATTTTCATATTTATCCATATTTGTGAATGAAATATTAATATGACTTTAAAGGGGACGCTATGCTCGATGGCATACCCAACACGCAACAACGAGTTTCTTGGGAATCTTACGTTGCACTCTAATAATAAAATAATAATTTTTTAAATGGTAGTTTACATGTGGCCATTGTAATGGCGGGAATGGATATAAATAACTAAAATATGATTATATATGTTCTTAAATATTTTTACATTTATACAATAAAAGATAAAGGCTTAAAATACGGAAAGAATTCAATTTTAGGCGTATCTGCCCTAGTTTTCACTAAAGGTTCACTTATCACCTTTTGATGGAGAACTGTCATTAAATATAGTTTTGTTGACTCTTAAACATTCTTTTGGACCAAATAAAACTCTTATTAAGAATCGGGACATCAAAATTTACTTTGTGTTAATTTTTGGTATCTTTCCGATAAAGTTCATTTTTTTAATGAATAGTGTAAAATGTTGTATTTTAATTCAAAACCACTTTTTAATATAATTTATTTATATGATAGATTATATTTTCAATTGGTTTTAAAGTGAAATTAGAAAATATTTTTACCATTAAATCCAATAGTGGTCGTTGGAATCAATTTCACTTTGAAATCAGACTTAAACTAGTGTCAATCTTTTGATACTTATTGTTTCATAAAACATGCTATTTGTCATGACAGCGGGAATTAATTATTAAATTAATTAATGTGACTTATATGTTTTGAATTTTGTAAAACGGACTTCATTTTTGAATTCAGAATATCAAATATAGATTAGGGTGAATTTTTGGGATTTTTCTGAAAAACATCAATTTTTTGATGAATAGTGAAACCACTAAGTGGTACTTATAAAAACTGATTTTCCGTTTAAATGAAATTTTGCCATCATTGTGTTTTGATTTTCAAAAATCCGACATACATGGTTGTCATTAAGAAGTAAAATGTGGTTCTATGAGAATAAAATAATTTTTGGTGAATAGTAACTTATTAAGTTTTTAATCGCGATTAGAGGTAATTAGTGTAGTTTAAGGTAAAAATAATGTTTTAATAATATTAACTGAACTTGACACATGTACTAACCTCATTGGATGTGTAATGGCCGACCAAGAAAAGCCATGGGTCAGCTTGGGGACCCCATGGATCCACTTTGGTTGGGAAATGACATAAATACCATTTTATTCAATGTAAAAGTAAAATTGACACAAACATGATATGTTTTACTAAAACAATTTTTAAGTAGTGTTACACAAGTCAAAAATTTTCTTATAAATATTCATTGGTATGATAAAAAGATTTCCTACATCATAGTATTTGTTTTATAATTTTTAGACATTAAATAAATTAAATTATTTATGACATAATAATGATGCAGCGATGACATCATTATTTGACTATTTAAATAAAATGGAAAGATAATGTAAAATATATGAACTACACAGGTACAAAACCAATTGGATGAGTGGATTTCGAACCATTATCACCTTATCCACGAATTCTATCAATGTGGGAACTTTTAAAACCGATACAAATTTTCAAATAAAGTAATATTTCTTTACTTTCCAAAAGTGCCCCTCCTCTCCTCTTATAAAAGGCCCCCAACTCTACCTCATTTCACACACTCCTCAAGCCTTTGGGTCGGCCAAACCCTGACCAGTTACTCTCTCCACATCCCTCTCTTCATCCTAGAGGATTCCCTTTGGGCAGAATCCTTTCAAAGGAAGCCTTTAGGCTCAAATCAAAAGGAGTTACACTTTTAAAGGTAATTCATTCTCTCGTGTTCATTTGTTTTATTTTGCTTCTCCAACCCACTAAACTCTTTTTATTTACTTATTTTGTAACAACACCAGTATCTTAAATATACTAGGATGTTGTTATAAGATTTATTAGAGCTACACTCTCACACAACTACATCAAATGGTTAAAGAACAAACGGTTTCCGTGGATGGTGGAATTCTGCCTCCCGAAACGATGATTGTTCAATACTCATTTAACACCTTCAAAGGTGGCCATTATGATGTCACTATTTTTATATATGATATATAATATGTTTATGTTTTATTTATTCTTCTGTATTTTTCATTTTTGTCTTACCTTTATGGCTTCCATTATGGGTATACGCGATATCTTCATTTAAGGAAGTGCGGACTACCGCCCCCTCAAAGTGATTTGATTCGTTAAATACCATATGTGGGATGTATAAAGGATGGAAATATGATATTATATATGATATTATACTGGAATTATAATATACCGTTATATAATTATTATTCCATTCTATAAAATATGAAATAGAAATGAAAGTAGCGTTCATGCGTACGTACGACTTACCGTCTCCATGAACGGTGCATTTCATTTCTTACCTCTAAATGATTATGTAATGTTATAAATTCATGCATGTACTGTATATATATGAAATATATGATATATACATAATGAATACAATTCTGGATATAATAAACATTTGGCCACACAAACAACATGTAATTGTAAGAAGTCCACTTTCGACTTAAGAACCAAATATCGGCAAAACAAATATTATTAACTTAAATGATTACATAATATTTATGACATGGTAATAAGTGGTATAAAAGTAATAATGAACTTGAAAAAGGTTCTTGAGGAATTATAAATTAACTCAAGTTTATTATTTAGGAGATTAAAGAACGATCGAGTCAATTCGGACCCAAGGTAAGGGATCCTACACCTCTCTTTCTTTTTAAGTACACTGTTTATGTCATTCCTTTTATGCTCATATTTCTTATGATTGGGATGTTATTTTATATTAATCCTAATATAATTATTATGTTCATATGATGAGATACCCTATTTCCTCTCATAAATCATTTTTGGAAGTTTTGAGTGGCGCCGTTAGGCTGCCGAATTTTCGTAAGGGATTTTTCATCTCACTTTTATTCTCATGAGATTTATGCTACATTTTCCACAAATTCCATTGAGTGGTGTATGTACTTCCCATTATTCTACTCTTTGTGTAATATAATTTCGTTTATGAGTATTTACATCAATGATCTATTGTCCTTCTTTCATGGGGTGTATGTTTTGAAAGATACCCAAGTCGGTAAGGGAACCTTTCACCCTCCTCTTTTTTAAAAGACTTCTTTTGTTGGGTCTTTTAATTTACATATTTTTATTTTGGGATATGTTCTCATATATTCTTTTTGATGTAAATTTTATGTCCAAGTGATGAGGTACTCTTTTTATCTCTCATCAATGCTTTTTGATGTGATGCCGTTAGGCTGTTAAGAGAACTTTTTAACCCAATTTTGATTTCTTTGGGTTCAACATGTAGTCATTGAATATGTCATCCATTGAATATGTGTGAATGACCTTTTATTGTTTTACACTTAATATCCACTTATATTGGGTGTATTTATATTTGTCACACATATTTTCTTGAGATTGATTTGTCCTTAATTTAAGGATACATTCTTTATAAGGGATTTCATCACATTTGACATTTCTATTGAGAGTTCATTGTTGTTATGCACCAATTCACTCTTATATGGTGTATATACTGTCCTTTGGAGTATTATATCATGAATCCATTTATTCTCATGATATTATAAAGTTTTGACTAAATGTTATTCCTCAATTATTGTATTCAAGTGTCTCTGATTTTGGTAAAACCCCTTTAACCAAAATATCGTTTTAAATGTTTTAATTATTTGTTCTTATTAATATCCATGTTTTCAAAATGGTTTTAAGGATTTATTTATATGGATATTAATGGTTTAAAATTTTAAGCTTCAAGGTGGTATGGGACACTTTGATTCAAAAATATCTTAATTAATTATTTTAAATGGTTTTGGAAATGGTTTCTTTTTGAATGGATTCAATATTTCAATATACTAAAATGTTATATTGTGATTGAAATATAGAAATGTAATGTTTCCTTTATGCATGTTTTATGTGACACATTTATGTTATGGTTCTTGGGAATTGTTATGAAAACAGGTGGTTCCATGATAAACTAAGGGTGGGTGATCCCGTAATAGCTCTCCAATGCATTGGGTAACGCGGAGGAGTGAAACGTTAAGGTTTCTCCGAAGAGATTTAGGGAATATACTGTGATGGGTATTCCAAACGTAACCAAGAGGGTTACTCCCTACATAAGAATGTTATGAATGCCTCAAGTTACCTTTATGTCTTATGTTTTCTATGATTTATTCATGATTTGATATGCCTATATTTTATGGGTAAAGTATGATTTCATTCTTATGTATATATGAACTCATGTTTCCTTTCCATATTTTTATAACCCTTACTGAGCCTTTTATGCTCATCCCATGTTTTTGAAATGTTTTTCACAGGTCAAGGGAAAGGTACATGATGTGATGATAGTGTCGAGGATGTGTCAAGAAAGAATCCATGTTTCATTTTAAATATGTTTCCGTTGATGGGAAGAATAAATACTGTCTTTTATGTAACCGCTTTGTTTAAATGTGGAATGTAATGCAAGATTCATGATCTAATTCTCTAAAACTCTAAACCTGAAAAGATCCTCAATGTGTAATCTTGTAATAACTCAAGATTAGGTAAGGTTTACGGCTGGGGCCTTATAGTTGGTATCAAAGGTCGGTTTAGATAACTTTAGAGGTTAGGGTATTCTTTAAGCATAATTGACAATTACCATAATGGTTAGGATTTCAGAAAGAGTCCTAGTTTTAGATAAAGTGAATGAGTAAGTATATCTTAGTGTTTACCTTCCTCATTATCACATGATGGTTTTGTCGATATACTCACACTGACATTTCTGTTTTTAGTGAATGGCTGGATCTCGCAGGCACCAAAGTGACAATTGGTTTGATGGAAACTGTGGTGGTTCTCTGATTAAGAGACTCGATGAAATGGGGTACTCAATGAGGAAACTCGTGGTTGTTCTAAACCAAATATCAAGGATTCATGATCAACCACTTGAACCTTGGTATGTTCTATAACGCATCATGTACGAGATGACCAATCGATGTGGAAGTTCAGGTAATAACAAAAAAGGTAACCATTAGGGTTTATATGATCCTTACTTTTGAGGTAATTATGGGTTACCATATGTTATGATTGAAGTGAAAGGCATGAGATAAAATTGAGGTTAAATTATGTTATGGTTATTTTTGATGATTTTATCCCTTTTTGGTTAATGATTTGAGAATTATATAGTTTTGGAAAAAGGACAACACGCAGACCATGTGACAACCCGTCACGTCGGACAATGCTGCGGGAATCGAACCCACAACCAAAGTGCGACTGGTATTTATCACATACCACTAGACTACGTGAAGTCCCTGGTTAGTTTGACTGATTCTTTTTAGTTATATGATTTTATTAATTAAGAGTAAGTTTATTTTGGGTTATTTATGAAAATGATTAACCTATCATAGAGGATATGTTATTAGGTTAATTACTTTTCAATACGAGACTTTAGGAGAAACTGATGTTGTTTGGAGATAAATGTTACGATTTAACTTGGAAGACTATGTGACTAAATCCTTAAAATATTTGGGTTTCAATCTTATTTTGGTTTACTTTGAATAATTTTATGGACAAATTGATTATAGAATGGTCTTCGTTGAACTTTGGGTTTTGTTGGACAAACTTTGGAGGTTAAGAATAGATTTTCTTTTTATAAAGGGTTGTCCTTTTCTGGATTATCTGATCTTGTACTAACCTTTTGGTTTTGGTTTTGGTTAAAGCCTAAAGAAATGGGAAGTATATAGTTCACTTTTGTGGATTAGGTGATTCTCTAGAAGTTGATTATAGTACTCTTAATGCGAACAAGTCTCCCTAAATACTCGTCTTTTGGAAAAAATATGAGTTTGATTAAGGAATCTAGTAAAAGTTGAAAGTCAACATGATAAGTGATTATGTTTCCTTATGAATAAATTCCCCAATAAAAAGTAACTTAAAACAAAAATGTTGCCTATTAACTTTTCCTACTGGGGAACCCAACACCGTTTAACCCATCACAAGTTTGTGATTTTCTCATTGTTAACTTTCTCCTAAACATGTTTTCTATCACTCTCCATCAGAACATGACCCTATGTTTTCTCCTCCATGTCCATGTTTTCCTACCTGGAGTCCTAGTATGGGTTAACTCGCGTGACCTTTGTACTTATCTTTCTTTATTTTAAAGTATTTTTTTTACCGACTTTTGTTCCGATGTGGGACTTTCAAGGATGTTTCCAAGCTCAATTTTAAGAATTGCGAGGACGCAATTCCCAAAAGGGGGGAAGGATGTAACACCCCAGGTAAATAATGAATATTAAATTTTCATATTTATCCATATTTGTGAATGAAATATTAATATGACTTTAAAGGGGACGCTATGCTCGATGGCATACCCAACACGCAACAACGAGTTTCTTGGGAATCTTACATTGCACTCTAATAATAAAATAATATTGTTTTAAATGGTAGTTTACATGTAGCCGTTGTAATGGCGGGAATGGATAGAAATAACTAAAATATGATTATATATGTTCTTAAATATTTTTACATTTATACAATAAAAGATAAAGGCTTAAAATACGGAAAGAATTCAATTTTAGGTGTATATGCCCTAGTTTTCACTAAATGTTCACTTATCACCTTTTGATGGAGAACCGTCATTAAATATGGTTTTGTTCACTCTTAAACATTCTTTTGGACCAAATAAAACTCTTATTAATAATTGGGACATCAAAATTTACTTTGTGTAAATTTTTGGTATCTTTCCGATAAAGTTCATTTTTATAATGAATAGTGTAAAATGTTGTATTTTAATTCAAAACCACTTTTTAATCTAATTTATTTATATGATTAGTTTATATTTTGAATTGGTTTTAAAGTGAAATTAGAAAATATTTTTACCATTAAATCCAATAGTGGTCGTTGGAATCAATTTCACTTTGAAATCAGACTTAAACTAGTGTCAATCTTTTGATACTTATTGTTTCATAAAACATGCTATTTGTCATGACAGCGGGAATTAATTATTAAATTAATTAATGTGATTTATATGTTTTGAATTTTGTAAAACGGACTTCATTTTTGAATTCAGAATATCAAATATAGCTTAGGGTGAATTTTTGGGATTTTTCTGAAAAACTTCAATTTTTGAGAATAGTGAAACCACTAAGTGGTACTTATAAAAACTGATTTTACGTTTAAATGATATTTTGCCATCATTGTGTTTTTATTTTCAAAAATCCGACATACATGGTTTTCATTAAGAAGTAAAATGTGGTTCAATGAGATTAAAATAATTTTTGGTGAATAGTAACTTATTAAGTTTTTAATCGCGATTAGAGGTAATTAGTGTAGTTTAAGGTAAAAATAATGTTTTAATAATATGAAATGAACTTGAAACATGTCCTAACCTCATTGGATGTGTAATGGCCGACCATGAAAAGCCATGGGTCAACTTGGGGACCCCATGGATCCACTTTGGTTGGGAAATGACATAAATACCATTTTATTTAATGTAAAAGTAAAATTGACACAAACATGATATGTTTTACTAAAACAATTTTTAAGTAGTGCTACACAAGTCCAAATTTTTCTTATAAATATTTATTGGAAAGATAAAACGATTTCCTACATCATAGTATTTTTTTTATAATTTTTAGAGATTAAATAAATTAAATTATTTATGACATAATAATGATGCAGCGATGACATCATTATTTGACGATTTAAATAAAATGGAAAGATAATGTAAAGTCTATGAACTACACATGTACAAAACCAATTGGATGAGTGGATTTCGAACCCTTATCACCTTATCCGCGAATTCTATCAATGTGGGACCTTTTAAAACCGAAACACATTTTCAAATAAAGTAATATTTCTTTACATTCCAAAAGTGCCCCTCCTCTCCTCTTATAAAAGGCCCCCACCTCTACCTCATTTCACACACTCCTCAAGCCTTTGGCTCTGCCAAACCCTGCCCATTTACTCTCTCCACATCCCTATCCTCATCCTAGAGGATTCTCTTTGGGCAGAATCCTTTCAAAGGATGCCTTTAGGCTCAAATAAAAAGGAGTTACACTTTTAAAGGTAATTCATTCTCTCGTGTTCATTTGTTTTATTTTGCTTCTCCAACCCACTAAACTCTTTTTATTTACTTATTTTGTTACAACACCAGTATCTTCAATATACTAGGATGTTGTTATAAGATTTATTCGAGCTACAATCTCACACAACTACATCAAATGGTTAAAGAACATACGGTTTCCGTGGATGTTGAAATTCTGCCTCCCGAAACGATGATTGTTCAATACTCATTTAACACCTTCAAAGGTGGCCATTATGATGTCACTATTTTTATATATGATATATAATATTTTTATGTTTTATTTATGCTTCTGTATTTTTCATTTTTGTCTTACCTTTATGGCTTCCATTATGGGTATACGCGATATCTTCATTTAAGGAAGAGCAGACTACCGCCCCCTCAAAGTGATTTGATTCGTTAAATACCATATGTGGGATGTATAAAGGATGGAAATATGATATTATATATGATATTATACTGGAATTATAATATACCTTTATATCATTATTATTCCATTCTATAAAATACGAAATAGAAATGAAAGTGGCGTTCATGCGTACGTACGGCTTACCGTCTCCATGAACGGTGCATTTCATTTCTTACCTCTAAATGATTATGTAATGTTATAAATTCATGCATGTACTGGATATATATGAAATATATGATATCTACATAATGAATACAATTCTGGATATAATAAAAATTTGGCCACACAAACAACATGTAATGGTAAGAAGTCCACTTTCGACTTAAGAACCAAATATCAGCAAAACAAATATTATTAACTTAAATGATTACATAATATTTATGACATGGTAATAAGTGGTATAAAAGTAATAATGAACTTGAAAAAGGTTATTAAGGAATTAGAAATTAACTCAAGTTTATTATTCAGGAGATTAAAGAAATATCGTGTCAAGTCGGACCCGAGGTAAGGGATCCTACACCTCTCTTTCTTTTTAAGTACACTGTTTATGTCATTCCTTTTATGCTCATATTTCTTATGATTGGGATGTTATTTTATATTACTCCTACTGTACTTATTATGTTCATATGATGAGAGAACCTATTTCCTCTCATATATCATTTGTCGAAGTTTTGAGTGGTGCCATGAGGCTGCCGAATTTTCGTAAGGGATTTTTCATCTCACTTTTATTCTCGTGAGATTTATGCTAAATTTGCCACAAATTCCATTGAGTGGTGTATGTACTGCCCGTTATTCTACTCTTTGTGTAATATACTTTCGTTTATGAGTATTTTCATCAATGATCTATTGTCCTTCTTTCATGGGGTGTATGTTTTGAAAGATACCCAAGTCAGTAAGGGAACCTTTCACCCTCCTCTTTTTTAAAAGACTTCTTTTGTTGGGAATTTTAATTTACATATTGTAATTTTGGGATATGTTATCATATATCCTTTTTGATGTAAATTTTATGTCCAAGTGATGATATACTCTTTTTATCTCTCATAAACTCTTTTTGATGTGATGCTGTTAGGCTGTCAAGGGAACTTTTTAACCCAATTTCGATTTCTTTGGGTTCAACATGTAGTCATTGAATATGTCATCGATTGAATATGTGTGAATGACCTTTTATTGTTTTACACTTAATATCCACTTATATTGGGTGTATTTATATTTGTCACACATATTTTTTTGAGATTTATTTGTCCTTAATTTAAGGATACATTCTTTATAAGGGATTTCATCACATTTGACATTTCTATTGAGAGTTCATTGTTGTTATGCACCAATTCACTCTTATATGGTGTATATACTGCCATTTGGAGTATTATATCATGAATCCATTTATTCTCATGATATTATAAAGTTTTGACTAAATGTTATTCCTCAATTATTGTATTCAAGTGTCTCTGATTTTGGTAAAACCCCTTTAACCAAAATATCGTTTTAAAAGTTTTAATTATTTGTTCTTATTAATATCCATGTTTTCAAAATGGTTTTAAGGATTTATTTATATGGATATTAATTGTTTAAAATTTTAAGCTTCAAGGTGGTATGGGACACTTTGATTCAAAAATATCTTTATTAATTATTTTAAATGGTTTTGGAAATGGTTTCTTTTTGAATGGATTCAATATTTCAATATACTAAAATGTTATATTGTGATTGAAATATGGAAATGTTATGTTTCCTTTATGCATGTTTTATGTGACACATTTATGTTATGGTTCTTGGGCATTGTTATGAATACGGGTGGTTCCGTGATAAACTAAGGGCGGGTGAGCCCGTAATAGCTCTCCAATGCATTGGGTGACGCGAAGGAGTGAAACGTTAAGGTTTCTCTGAAGAGATTTAGGGAATATACTGTGATGGGTATTCCAAACGTAACCAAGAGGGTTACTCCCTACGTAATAATGTTATGAATGCCTCAAGTTACCTTTATGTCTTATGTTTTCTATGATTTATTCATGATTTGATATGCCTATATTTTATGGGTAAAGTATGATTTCATTCTTATGTATATATGAACTCATGTTTCCTTTCCATATTTTTTATAACCTTACTGAGCCTTTCATGCTCATCCCAAGTTTTTGAAATGTTTTTCACAGGTCAAGGGAAAGGTACATGATGTGATGATAGTGTCGAGGATGTGTCAAGAAAGAATCCATGTTTCATTTTAAATATGTTTCCGTTGATGGGAAGAATAAATACTGTCTTTTATGTAACCACTTTGTTTAAATGTGGAATGTAATGCAAGTTTCATGATCTAATTCTCTAAAACTCTAAACCTGAAAAGATTCTCAATGTGTAATCTTGTAATAACTCAAGATTAGGTAAGGTTTAAGGCTGGCGCCTTATACTATACACCATTATACCCATCCAAGTGAGGTGGTGGTGGAAAAACATATTACACCACGGCGTGGAGACAATATTCCGTACGTATGCACACGCGGTGATTTAGTTATCCGTAGGATGGATAAAAGGTAAAAATGTGTTGTTTCATATTTATAATAACATATCAGTATATTAGTTATTCTTATGTCATTACTTTATAATGAAACAACTAATGAAAAGGAAGTAAAAGAATAATGAATCTTGAAAGAATCGGTAGAATAGATTACCTCTACTTCAACGCACCTCCCCTTAACCTCCTCTTAGGGAAATATAGTTTGTCATTGAAGAATAAATGGACCTATAGTAAGTTTATATTGAAGTGGTGAAGGGAAATGGACAGGGGTTGGCCGAGCTTGAAGGCACAAATTTGTGTGAAGGGGAGAGGGAGTAGATGCCCTTTTATAGGGGGGTGAGTGGAACCTTAGGAAAAACATAAAATATTGTTTTATAATAAATTCATATTCTGTTTTTGATGGATCCAAAGTCACTTAATTCGAAGATATGGTGGGTATGGGTCGAAATAATCTAAACCAATAGGTTTTAGACAAGTTTAGGTTGACATTTTAACCTTATCATTTAGATTTAACTCTAAGTTAAATAATTTAACTTTTACCATGTCTTCTTGTATTCTTACACAATATGGTAAATAAACATACTATAAACTACCCATAGAACCCCTGTTGGTTAAGTAATTTCATATATATTATTATATAAGTCTTTTGTCTGATCCTTAGATTTTTTGGAATAGAATATCAATCAATAATTTAATATTTTTTTAAAAACTCTTTTATGTCAATTTTGTCACAATTTGTTATGTTGTATTTTCTAAATTCATAAAAGAATTTTTATTTCGAAAAAAATAAATGTACCAACCATAATATGTTATATTAAACTATAAAATTATTTTAGTTCATAAAAAGTCTAAAATTACATTTATATGGGTATTTATAATGTCAATTATTTTAATATTTCATTAATTACGTATTTACATCATCACCATTGTGTGATAAATAAATTGCATTATTTAATGTCTAAAAATTATAAATAAAAAACCATTATTTGGGAAATCGTTTTAGCTTTCTAATGAATATTTATAGTCGAATTTATATATTTTATATCCTTATATTAAAAATTATTTAGTTATTAAACTTTGATTCTAACTATTTTAACTCTTCTTTAAATAAAACAATAATAAATGTTCTAATATAATACAAGTGGACATAAAGGGTAATATTTAATTACTAACGTTATTTTTGGTCGAATTAAACTTATCCAATAGAATTAGAAAATGTTTTAGGGTAATAATAATATCATTTTTACCCTTAATTATCCTATATACTTTTAACCGTGGTAAATAAAAGAAAAAAGGTACTATTAAATTTTTTTTTATCTTATTGAACCACATATTACTCCTTGATATAAGACGTGTCTCTTGAATTTTAGAAATTACACTCACAGAAGCAGTAAAATTTTGTTTTCTGTAAATTTTCAAATTCTCCATAGAGGTGGGTAAAAGACGGTGAAAAGTTCAATAAAATTATTATATATCTAAAATTATTATAAAATGACTCCAATTAATTACATTGATGTTATCTAGGTATTATGTATAAATTTTGACCTAAAATAAATTTAAATAATATAAATAATTACATAAATAAAAATTCGGTTTTAAACTATAACTATGTGTTTTCACTATTCATTAAAAATTGAATGTTTTCAAAAAAATACCAAAAAATCACCCGAGGCTAATTTTGATATTCCGAACCCAAAAATGATGTCCATTTTGAATGATAAAATTTATAATATTTAAAAAATTTGGTATAACTATTCATAACGGCTAGTTTATATAATATTTTAATAACATTTTTTTGTTTAGTGAAACTCGGTATTGCATACAACACAAGAAATCGAGGAAGGTTGATCTTGCATGTAACAAAAGCCAAGAATAGTGTTGCGTATACTACAAGATAATATAGTGTTTCATATTGTGCTAGATAATCTTTGTGTAGCATACAACACAAGACATCAATGAAATAAAAAATAATATTTCTCATAAAATATCGGGGTGTTACATTTAATGCCAACCATTTCTCTAATATATATCCCATAGTGATTACATGTACCAAGGATACCATTAGAGATTCTAATTGGATAAATAACAAGTAATTTAATAATTTTTATGTTTTATTATGTATAGTTGATGTTTGATCCTAATTTTCCCTTGATAATAAAATTTTCAATCCTTGATATTATAACTAGAATGATGTTTATCCATAAATTGATGTATAATTCATATAAGAAATGGTTGGGCCACTAGAGATGGAATTTTAGGAATAATATAGTTCATTTAGGAATTAGTATTAGAAATGGTTATGGAAAACCTTAAGTACAAGTCTACGTGGATGTAAACAACAAAGAAGAGTCATTTTAGAAAATGTATAAAAATAGGGATACCATAAGGTATGCCTTAAGAATTAATTTATTCTTAAGAATAATTTATTTATTTATTACTTCTTGATTTATGATTATTTTATCATTTTATATTTTAAAAAATGTTGGCATCTATTAGAAACTAGACCGATAAACAATGTCAGGGACAATGCAATGATTTTCTGAATAACATCCTTAATTCAATGAGAGGTGGAGATCGAAATTACATGATGATTCATACCTAGATATCTCAGAACATGAAAAATAACATAAACCACATGGAACATTTTCCTTCACCCAATAGTGAGAAACTGTCAATTGTGTTCATTATTCATCAACACCACCAGCATTTAATGGAACATCTAAAACAATATCCATTGAATAGTTGGTTAACTCCATGGAGAATATATTTCCTATGACCTGTTGATTTGAGAAGGTGAAGGTGAATCTTATCATATATTTTTTATATGGATAGTCTTATCAATGAAAATTTTGGATAAATAAAACCTAGAGGAAGGATGAAATGGAAGAGTTGGAGTGGGAAGACATTACGAAAATATTTCCTAACAAGTATTTCCAATGAAATATTTAAACAAATATAAAGTAATAATAATTAGTGATAAAGTAAAAGGAAGGTTAATCTATCATGGATTATGAGGTAAAATTCACAAGGATACAAACATACACCTCAATATTTTTTTATCACCAATGATCAAAAAATTAAAATATTATGTAGTGTGCTCTAGCTATATCAGACATTATGAGTTATGATGTAGTGGATTGATGTGCTCTCTAAGTAGATATGGAGTTCAGAGACTTGTCTTTTGTACATGGGGAAGATAATATAATAGAGAAGTTTCAAGATGATGGGTTGAATGAAAAATGAGGAGAGATTATCCAATGGGCCACATATAAAAAATATGGTAATAAACATAATGGAAATTTCCCCAAAGGAATGGTGAAATGCTTCACCTATAGGACATAAGCCCAAAAATCACTTGAATGTCGAAGATACATTATGAATCTAGGAAAAATTATATTGGAAAATATGGAACCCCTTAATGCAAAACCACAGTTCAATGCAACAATTTTTTAAACAAAAAATCTAATGAATTAAACCACCCGTCCTTTACGATAATCAGTATCATCATCCACCTAAGAAAAATGATTTCCATCACTACTGTAGTTTTGGATCATGAAAATGAAGTTCAAAAAGGAAGAGTTATTATTCCCTCTTGAATGAAAAAATATTAATTTGATTCTAGATTTATAAATTCATTTATATCCTGCATGTTTTATAGAATTATTGAATCGAAGAACTGATACCTTGAATTGGTGATATCATTAAAAAACCTAGCAGTTTGAGCTCTGAAACCCAAGTGCTGTGATATTTTAATTTTTACATATGCGGGGAGATTATTCCATAGAATATTGTAATCTATAACTATGTGTAATTGGATTCTATAATGGGAATGTATTGACTCTTTTTATATGGATTAGGTATCCCCTATTAGGAAAATGAAATTTATTTCTATATTCGGATCCATCACACGCTCTTCTACAAATGGAAAGAAGATCATGAATTTACTTGGTAAATAACTCAGTGGTGTGGGTGTTGATACCCTATGAAGAATCATACCTTACCCAAATTTTTATTTAAAGGAAACAATTAATGTTTAGGAAATTCAAATTATTAGGGAATTCTCTAATTTTTTACTAAAAATTTACCCAAACATCAAACAAATCATGATGTTGAGTTCTTAATAGAATTTATACCATTATCAAGTCCTATATCTTATTTCCACAACACTATAGCCATGATTGAAATAGAGGAGTTAAAGAATAAATTTAAATTGAATTTTTAAAATTGTTTCATAATCCCATGTGAATAACCTTAGGGAGAACTGATTCTCTTTGTTAAGAAAAAGAATGGATCAATGTGGGTGTGTATAGATTACTGGTATCTTAACAGGATCACCAAAAAAAAATATCCCCCACCAAGGATTAATGACTTCTTCAATCAACTATGAAAAGATAAATAATTCTCAAAGGTATATCTTCATTTGGGAAACTATGATTTTATTTGGATGACCTTATGAATTACTAATTCACTATAAATATTCATTCATTTTACAAATAGAGTCTTTAGATACTACGTCAAAATTTTTGTTGTAATTTATATCGATGATATTCTCATTTTCTCCGAGATAAAGAAGAAACATGAAGCGCGTATAATAATTGTACTAGAAACATTAATAATGGAGAAAACATTTCCTATATTAGAATGTGTGAATATTGGATGCATAATGTCATATTCTTAGGGAACATGATCACAATTGAGGGAATTTATTAGGATCCTTCAAAGACAAAAGAAATTTTGGAATGTCCTAAACCCTGAAGATTAATGGAAATACATAGTATTCTTAGATAATCCATGTCCAAACCAATTTTAGGGAGAAATTATCATTTTTTTATCCAAATATCTAATTTAATATTAATATGGGTAAAGTATGTCCAGAGAGAAGAATGTGATGAAATATTTAAGGAGCTCAAGAAGAGGATAATCATTGTGACTATACTCACACTACCAATAAGGGGTGAAGATTATGTGACATAAAATGATTCCTCTTGGAATATATTTTATTTTTTACTCATTTATAATGATAAAGTGATAACATATGACTCATTAAAGTTAATGATCAATGATAATAATTACTAGGTGCATGATTTGGAGCTAGCATGTTTGATCTTCGCTTTGATTATTTGCTGGAACTATCTATACAGAGACAAGTGAGACATATATATTTTTCACGAGGGTCTAAAGTATATATTCACATACAAGTATGTAAATATTTTTCAAAAAATATGGTTATATATTATAAAATATTACAATTTCTCTATTTCATACTATCCAATAAAGGAGGTGAAGGTAGGTGATGATCTTAGTTGAAAAAAATCTACTACTTTATACATGATGAAAGCTGAGAAAGGAAAAATCTTCATGGATATAAAAATTATGGATCAGAAAATAATAATTGCTAGGAATATATAATATCATTCCAAAATTATTCCCAAACCATATACCTAAGAAAAGATAAATGAGGAAAAATTGATTTTATAGAGATTCAAACGAATGTGGAAGCAGTAAATGAAAGGAAGCTACATGACATCAAAATTTATGAGTATGGAGTCTTTTTATTTTGAACTATACATTTTTTGAGAACATCACCTGATATAAAGATGAAGCTATTTTATTATTCACATTACTCATATTTCTTTATCCGTTATTTAAGTATGAAGATATACCATGATCTTTGAGAGCACATATAGTGGAACAAAATGAAGAAATATAACACTAAACACACCTTAAAGTTCCTATTGTGTTAGTATGTTAATGTATATTTATATTGGTCCAATTGGAAGATGGTAGCATTACCTATACCCATATGTATGTGGGATATAATCAAAATTGACTTTAACAGAGTTATCCGAAAGACATCTAAAGGAAACAATGCAATATGGTTTATGGGGGATCAAATCACAAAGGCTATCTAATTTATCACTATTTAGGAAGATTTCCTCCTTGAATGAAATTCTAGATATAAGTAAATGAATATGTGAGGCTATATTACGTAGTAAATCTTATCATATATGATAGTGATCAAATTTTCACTCCTAAATGATGGAGATGTCACCAGTATTCTTTGAATATTGAATTGAATTTCAACATGAACTATCACCCCTTACCTGAAGGGAAATCTAAAAGAACTATTTACAAACATGAGGAAATTTTGAGATCATTATCAATATAATATAAAGGGTTATAGAATAAACATATCCCATTAGTTTATTTTTCATAAAACAATAGGTGCTACTCAAGTATCCAAATTTCATTATATAATGCTCTATATAGAAATTGAACAAGAAATCCTACTTGTTAGAATGGTGTTAGAGAACAAAATCTAGTAGGATCTGATCTTATGAAAGAGGTTATAAATATGGTTCAATAAAACCAAAAATATATAAAGAATTCTTAGAGTCTTTAAAATATCTATGCTAACAACCAGCAACGAGGATTGGAGTTCGAAGTTGGAGAAAATGTTTCCTTTGAATATCACTGTCGAAGAGAGTGATGCAGTTTTGAAAGAGAGGGATGATTATCCCTAGTTACATTTTATCCCTTTTTACCCATGATCATATAGGTATGGAGGCCTATTATTTTACACTTCGACCAAATATGGATCATTTTCTTAATGTATTCTATGTATCTGTCCTGAGTACGTACATACCTAACCCCTCACATGTACCAAATTTGGAGGTGGTACAACTGGTGCATGAACTCTCTTATGAGGATAATATGATGAAGAACTTTGATCATCGATACAAATTTCTATTCAACAAAAAGAACACAATGTTAATGTGTCATGGTAGGAAAATAAGTATAAAATAGAAATGTGGGAAATAGAGAAAATACTGAAACAACAATACCCTCATCTATTCTCAATAGGGAATATGAAATAAATTTATGGTATTAAACTTCTAAAGGGGCAAGAACATAACAACCTAGACTTTTTAAATGATAATTTTTTTTATGTAAATGCCTGTTATATTATATAATTAGTATACACATAGAGATCCTAGAAAAAAAATTAATTCATTAATAAAATACATTACATTATTCAATGACTAAACCATATAAAATTTCAATTATTATAAGGGGATGAAAAATTAAAATATAACTACTACAATGGTGAAATTTAGATCACCCTGATTAGTTATAATCACCCATCCCACAAACAACACAATATAAATGACATGAAATATTATAAAACCAATATAAATTATAGAAAATGGAAATGTGTAGCGTTTATAATAATTGAAGTGAACAATGAAATAAATAATGAAGAGGAATTTATTAGAGGTAATGTGATCGTTGCAAAAATAATGTGACCATTGAAATTTTAACATGACTACATTGAATAGTACCATCAATGTTGGGAATAGTAACCAAACCATTATAATAGTAATTTAACATCCAAATAGTAAATTATGATATAAATAATTAATATCATGAGTAATTTACGTAAATTTAAATATTATAATTCCAAATTATAAATATCTTTTTAAAAAACTAAAATAAAATATTAGCACATTTTTAATAAACGTTTATTTACTGTATATCATAAAAATACTATGATTTATATTAAAAAATATAATTAACAATGTTGAAATTTAATTTTAATAAAACAAATATAATTTCTGAAATAATAATGTCAAATGTTTCCATGGGTGATTTTTTCGTAGCTTTCTTATGTACTTTAGTTTTCAAGTCACTAGTATAATTATAATTTTTCTAAAACTAATAAGTCATGAATTACATCATTCATGATGTGAAAAATGAACTAATAATTTACATAACTTTTTGTTCGAACAAAATAAATTTAATTTGTTTAATGAGAACTGAATAATACAACAAACATGATTTCCAGACATAAAAAGTACTTTCTAATGTCTAAAATCAAAAGTATTTGGTCAAAATAATATTTTCTAATTTTCCACCATTATATTTCAATAAACTAATTAATTAGAGTTATTAAATGATTATGAGTATAAACGTAATGGTATTTAATTAAAATATGGTTTATAATATAAAAAATCATTATTAATTGTTTTTTACATTGATCAAGTATTTTAATTAATATTTTAATCTAAAAATACCCCTCTCATGATGTATAAATAACACCTCTCCCGCCCCTTGTAAAACAAATCATCATTAATATTCCAAAACAACATATCTCACCAAAACCTCTCTCTTAATCCTCTTTGAATACATATGGAGACTCTGGATCCATCCAACTCAAATCATCAAAGGATTATAGTGTCAAAGAGAAGAAGAGTCTGTAACAGCCCGAGATTTTATGAAAAATATTCTTTTTTATTTCACTAATGTCTTGTGTTGTACGCTACACCAAAAGGAGCTTGCACAACACGCATCATTGACTTGCCTTGCATTACACACAATCGCAACCTTCCTCGATAGCGTGTGTGGTACGTAATACTGAGTTTCACGAAACAATGATATGCTATTAAAATATTATTGAAACTAGCCGTTATGAATAGTAATAACTACTTTTTAAATTTTAACTCTCAAAATGGACTTCATTTTTGGATTCGGAGTATCGAATTTAGCCTAAGGTGAAATTTTGGTGATTTTTGGATAACTTTCATATTTTGATGAATAGTGAAAATTACTAAATAATAATTAAAAACAACTTTTTTAATCGAAATAATTAATAGTGATAAATCATTAATTTGAGTGGTTTTAAAGTATATTTAGAATATATTTTTACAATTTAATACAATGTTGGTCATTGGATGTAATTTCACATTTAAACTAGACATAAACAAGTGTCAATCTTTTGATAGATATTGTTTCTTAAAAAACATGCTATTTGTTTTAACAGCGGGATTTAATTATAAAATTAATTAATGCAACTTTTATGTTATGAATTTGGTAAAATAGACTTCATTTTTGAATTCGGAATATGAAATATAGCTTGGGATGAAATTTTGGCATTGTTCTGAAAAACATCAATTTTTGATGAATAGTGAAACTACTAAGTGGTAGGTTAAAAACTGAATTTTGCATAAAACTTAATTTTACCGCTTCTGTGAATGGAATTTCAAAAATCCGAGAGACACGGTTAATATCAAGGACTAAAATGTGGTTCAATGAGATGAAAATAATTTTTTGGTGAATAGTAACTTTTTACTTTTTTTAACACGGTTAATAGTAAATAGGGTAACTAAGGGTAAATTTGATATTAATATTACCGTAACACATGTCCTAATTCTATTGGACAAGTGTAATTCGACCAAAAACAAACTTAAGAATAAAATATGACCATTTAGGCCCACTTGGATTAGATTAGGACATTTATTATTAATTTATTTAAAGAAGGGTTAAAATAGTTAAAATCAATGTTTAATAAGTAAATGATTTTTAATATGGGGTTATACATAAGATAAATTCGACTATAAATATTCATTAGAAAGCTAAAAAGATTTCCTACATGATGGTATTTTAGTTTTAATTTTTAGACATCAAATAATATAATTTATTTATGACACAATGATGATGCAGTAATTATCTTATTAATGAAATATTGACATAATTGATAATATAAATACCAAAATAAATGTAATTTAAGACTTTTTATGAATTACACTAATTTTCTAGGTTACTATGATATATTAGTGTTGATTTAATAAACTTGGTTCGAACATATAATTCTGTTATGACTTTCAAAAAAATCATGTATCAAATAGTGTCAAAATTGACACAAAATAGTTTTTAAATCAAATATTATATTATTAATTTTTATTTTATTCCTAAAAATCTAAGGTTCGGCCAAATGACTTAGATAAGGATATATGTATTAATAATATACAATTTGGGGTTCGTTTGGCATGTTATAGTAAGTTTATTAACCATATAGTGGAAGAAAACAAAAAGACACGGTAAAAGTTAAATTAATTAACTTAGAGTTAAATCTAATTGATAAGGTTAAAATAATACCCTAAACTTGTCTAAATCTTATTGGTTGATAGGATTTCGACCCTTCCCCACTTTATCTTCGAAATAAGACCCTTTGGAACCATTATAAACCGATTTTGACTTTAATATAAAATAATATTTTGAGATATTCCTAAGGTGCCCCTCTCCTCCCTTATAAAAGGGCACCTCCTCCCCCTCCTCCTCACACCAAATTGAGCACTCAAGCTCGGCCAACCCCTGCCATTTTCTCCTATCCACTTCCCTAGAATAGTCCTAGTGGTCCTGTTCTTCTCCAAAGACCACTCTTAGTTCCTTAAGTGGAGGATTCAAAGAGGCGTTCCAAAGAAGAGGTAATATCCATTACTGATCTTTTCAATTTCTTTCTTCTTCAACTTCTTCTCTTTTAGTTGTTTCATGATGAAGTAATAACATCAGTATTATTTACATACTGATATGTTATTATAAATATGAAACAACCCTAATTCACCTTCTATCCATCCTACGGAAAAATGAAATCACCGCGCGTGCGTACGTACGGAATACCGTCTCCACGCCGTGGTGTAATCTATTTCTCCACCATCACTTTACAAGGATGGGTATAATGGTGTAATGAGTAACTATTTATGATTATTATAAAGTAATATTGATACTGAAATAATATATATATACTCCAATACATTTCCACGATCATAGGAACGATATCATCACTTGTGCGTACGTACGGAATACCGTCTCCACGATGTGATGCGACTCGTTCTACATGATCATCATTACATAGTAATTATATAAACGAATTGAATGAATAAATATGATATATGTTACACTAATACCATTCTGGATATAAGTTATCTATAACCTTGAAAGAAGAATAATAATTTATTCGGCAAAACACGCGTAAGAACAAAAGACAATAAAGACCCGAGTAACAAGTAACAATGAAATATTACTAACAAGAAGCTAAGAATATGACCATATATGACATCATATCAATATGTATGATTCTGGAATAAGTCAATAACATTATTTAAACCATTATACAGGAGCTTCGGACACATACAAGGCAAATTGGACCTAAGGTAAGGGAAATATCACAATCTCATTTTTATCCGAGATTGTTTATTCGTAAGTATTCACTGGGGTGTATT
Source organism: Viscum album (assembly GCA_963277665.1). Classification (NCBI taxonomy): domain Eukaryota; kingdom Viridiplantae; phylum Streptophyta; class Magnoliopsida; order Santalales; family Viscaceae; genus Viscum; species Viscum album. Next base: position 590,730,281 of record OY728159.1, on the reverse strand, counting down.
TTATCATCCACATCCATGTTCCCTCAATATGTAATATTATTTCCATCCACCTACAATTGTTTAAATCCAATTTTACCCTTCTATGAGTTTTTAGTAAAGGATATGAAAGGAATCTTTTTTTCGTTTTTCGTACGAGGTACTTTTTGACTTTTCCGACAAAAGTACGAAGAATGTTTTTTTTAACTTATACGGCACGAACGGATTTATACTGTTTTATAAAGCCTTATTTTCATGAAGCTTCCTCTAAAAGATATCATGACTATTTTCAATAAAATCTCTTTCTTTTAAAATTGCATGATGTTTTGAGAAAAGAAATTGATTTTGAAGAAGAAAGGATATTTTCCTCAAGAATGGAGTTCAAGAGTTTTATCAAAATTATTTTCCATATAAGATAATAAAGGGTTCTGTTTCTATCCATATTTTTACATTGATTTGACTATGTTGTGATGGAATTATGTTTATGGATTCCTTTATCTTATATGAATGGTTTTATGATGTCATGTTGTTTAAGAATCCCATTTTTATTACATGGGTTATGCAATAAGGTATGATTTATGATTTTGTGGCACACATAAGAAAAGATTCATTAAGAGATGGGTGGGACCTATATCTCCCTCCAATGCATTGGGTAAATATTTCATATCTCATGAGATAGACATGGCTGGAATGGTAGGTTATACCAGTTCAGTGAAACAGGACTGAAACGAGGATTACTCGATTCAGAAAGGGACTTTGTCCACTAAGATAGTCTTGGCAATGAGTCTTAACTAACAAGAAATTATTCTCTATGATTATGTGTGTATGCCACAATGAGTAATGTTTTAGGTTATGGTTTCATTTTCACTACTATGATTTATCCCATGTTATGAAATTATGCTCTCTTTTGCAGGTTAAGATTTCCAAAAATGTTATGTTCTTATGAAAATTATGTGATTGATATTTCTTTTGTTTACCCTTACTGAGCATTTGAGCTCACCCTTTTATGTTTTCTTTTCCCCAGGATATAAAGAAAGGTTTTAGGTAAAAAAAAGGAAGATCTTTATGGGAGATTTTGAAGACCTTTCACCAGGATTAGAAGATTACGTTCCGAGTTTTCCAAAGACACTAAACTATTACGATCCTTGTGTGTGTATTTTTGTTTTGTACTAAGTATTCCGCAAAAGTAATGTAATGTCAATGTACGTCAGGCTTCGGGTCTCTACAGTTGGTATCAGAGGAAAGGTTTAGTCAACCTTTGGAAACTAGGATGCGATAACTTTAGTGAGATCCCTAGAGATATTTCTAAGGTATGTCTAGGGATGTCTCTAAGGTTAAGTATACGTATAGGTTATAGTCCTAGAATTGCGCTAACGATCTTCGAATTTAACCTAAGATGCTAGATATTGAGGGTACTAACCGTTTATTATGTTGTTTTCCCTAGCATGATTTTTGCCTCTCACACAATTCTTTTGGGGTTTTAGACGATGGCTGGAACCCGAAGGAACCGTGTTAATGCGGAATGTGATGGGCAATGCAATGATTGTACCCCTGAGCAACCAAACGATATAGGAGCTGGAATGCAAAATCTTGTAGCCATGCTCACACAACTTTCTCAAGCTATGAATCATGCAGGACTTCCAAACGAGCAAAGGAAGGAGCAACATTCTGTTGAATCCTTCATGAGGCAGCGTCCACCTTCTTTCAGTGGGTCTACTGATCCATTAGTTTCTGAACAATGGATCAGTACTACTGAAAAGATATTTTCAGTTCTTCAATGTTCTGAATATGATAAAGTCATCTTAGCAGTATATCGTTTGGAAGGTGAAGCTGATCAATGGTGGAATCTTATCAAGAATACGAGGCCAAGAGATGAAATTGAGTCCATGTAATGGGACGAGTTCAAGAACTTGTTTTTCAGTAAGTACTTCCCTCGTATTCTTCGAACAAAGATGGAGAAAGAGTTTCTTGAACTGAAGCAAAGGGACGATGAATCTGTTGGTACCTATGAAGAAAATTTTACAAGACTTGCAAGGTATGCATCTGGCATTATTATCCAACCTGAAAGTAAAGTTGATCGATTTTTCAGTGGCTTAAAACCAAGTCTTCGAAGGGCATTAGCTATAAGAGACTTCAGTAGCTATGAAGAAATTGTGCGTTGTGCTATCAAGGTAGAAATGGAAGTTGGTGTTACATATCCATCTCATGGTTTTGACAAGAAACGAAAGATGGAGTTCAAGGAGAAATCTCAGAATAATGGTGAAAAGAAGATGAATGTTTCTTTATGCACAAAGTGTGGAAAGAAGCATGGTGGAGATTGTCTTAAAGGGACTAGAAAATGTCTTTAGTGTGGAAAAGAAGGTCATCGAGCAGCTGAGTGTCGAAGTAATGGAAAAAGGGTTTCTAATGATGTGAATAAAGCAAACACTGCAGAGAACGCACCGCCAACACTTCAATGCTTCAAGTGCAAGGAAATGGGGCATTATGCTAATAATTGCCCTAATCCAAGGGTTAGTGATGAGCAACCACTGAAGGCAAAGGACAAAGGGAAATCACATGCGATCACTATTGGCAATGTTGAATATGACAACGATGTGGTGGAATGATTAAGTGTTTATGTAATGGGATTCCAAAATAATGTTGTATCTTGGAATATTGGAATATTTATGTATTGGTCTAATGTGGTATTCAAAGTGATTGAGATATTATGCACATAATGAAGGGAAAATGAGAAAATGAAATGTTTAACAGTATTCATGAGCTCATGATTGATATAAGGACTAAGTGATATCAGGGTTTGAGTATATAGAATTTTGAGGATTTTGGTATGTGGAAAGTGTTAACTTTTAACTGCACTCATGTTTTCACTAAGGTATTCAAGAGAATACACGATTTAGGACTTTGAATGTTTGGAATGTGACCAACAAGACATATCTTATGATTTGTGGGGATCAACGACAGTATTAAATCTCTGGTAATCGTTTTCACTATGTTATGAGAGTGGATTGCAGTATTATGGATAATCCAAAAGATTGGAATGGATTATGTTGGACAAAAGTTAGTATTGTTTAAGGATAGAAGTTTTCTCGATGTTATTGATGGGATGTTATAGTAATATAGTTTTAGAAAAGGACAACCTGCAGGACGGGCGACAGCCCATCGCTTCGGACAAGGCTGTAGGAATCGAACCCACAACCGAAGTGCGACTGGCCTTTATCGCCTACCACTGACCTACAGGAAGTCCCTGTTTAGTAGAAACTAGTTTTATTATATTAAGCAGTATGATATATGAAGTATAAGTCCATTTTAGGACCTATATATGATTAATATCACTATATAATTACTTATGTATATTTAATAATTTTTGCTTACCTTTTGTTTGAGACAGATGGAATGACCCGTCATTCTATCACATGATCTGCTAACACTTCACGAATAACAAATTCATATTCATTTATTTAAGAGATGAAGTAGAAATTGTTCAAGGCACGAACAAAAGTGAGATTGTACCAAAATAAAGTAAGTATTTATTCTAAGCAAATTTTCAACTTTAGGGAAATGATCTTGAAAACCAAAAATGTTGTCCTAGTGATCTTATACCTGATGAATCAGATGGTACCTTATATCATCACAAATCTATGGATTTGTGATTACTGGCTTTTCTATAGCAATGTTCTCTACCACTCTCCATCAGAATATGATGGTTAGATTTCTCTTCCATATCCATATTTTCACCTATGTGGAAACCCAATGATTAGTTTATTTGGGTAATCGTTACATTTCAAACTTTAGTTTTTAAAGCCAAGTTTTGGTATTCCCTTTTTACGATGTGGGTTTCTATTAAAGAAACTTTCGAATAGTAAACCATTTATAACCCCGACGAATTTCGAGGGCGAAATTCATTTTAAGGGGGGTAGAATGTAACAGCCCGAGATTTTATGAAAAATATTCTTTTTTATTTCACTAATGTCTTGTGTTGTACGCTACACCAAAAGGAGCTTGCACAACACGCATCATTGACTTTCCTTGCATTACACACAATCGCAACCTTCCTCGATAGCGTGTGTGGTACGTAATACTGAGTTTCACGAAACAATGATATGCTATTAAAATATTATTGAAAATAGCCGTTATGAATATTAATAACTACTTTTTAAATTTTAACTCTCAAAATGGACTTCATTTTTGGATTCGGAGTATCGAATTTAGCCTAAGGTGAAATTTTGGTGATTTTCGGATAACTTTCATATTTTGATGAATAGTGAAAATTACTAAATAATAATTAAAAACAACTTTTTTAATCGAAATAATTAATAGTGATAAATCATTAATTTGAGTGGTTTTAAAGTATATTTAGAATATATTTTTACAATTTAATACAATGTTGGTCATTGGATGTAATTTCACATTTAAACTAGACATAAACAAGTGTCAATCTTTTGATAGATATTGTTTCTTAAAAAACATGCTATTTGTTTTAACAGCGGGATTTAATTATAAAATTAATTAATGCAACTTTTATGTTATGAATTTGGTAAAATAGACTTTATTTTTGAATTCGGAATATGAAATATAGCTTGGGATGAAATTTTGGCATTGTTCTGAAAAACATCAATTTTTGATGAATAGTGAAACTACTAAGTGGTAGGTTAAAAACTGAATTTTGCATAAAACTTAATTTTACCGCTTCTGTGAATGGAATTTCAAAAATCCGAGAGACACGGTTAATATCAAGGACTAAAATGTGGTTCAATGAGATGAAAATAATTTTTTTGGTGAATAGTAACTTTTTACTTTTTTTACCACGGTTAATAGTAAATAGGGTAACTAAGGGTAAATTTGATATTAATATTACCCTAACACATGTCATAATTCTATTGGACAAGTGTAATTCGACCAAAAACAAACTTAGGAATAAAATATGACCATTTAGGCCCACTTGGATTAGATTAGGACATTTATTATTAATTTATTTAAAGAATGGTTAAAATAGTTAAAATCAATGTTTAATAAGTAAATCATTTTTAATATGGGGTTATACATAAGATAAATTCGACTATAAATATTCATTAGCAAGCTAAAAAGATTTCCTACATGAGGGTATTTTAGTTTTAATTTTTAGACATCAAATAATATAATTTATTTATGACACAAAGATGATGCAGTAATTATCTTATTAATGAAATATTTACATAATTGATAATATAAATACCGAAATAAATGTAATTTAAGACTTTTTATGAATTCCACTAATTTTCTAGGTTACTATGATATATTAGTGTTGATTTAATCATCTTGGTTCGAACATATAATTCTGTTATGACTTTCACAAAAATCATGTATCAAATAGTGTCAAAATTGACACAAAATAGTTTTTAAATCAAATATTATATTATTAATTGTTATTTTATTCCTAAAAATCTAAGGTTCGGCCAAATGACTTAGATAAGGATATATGTATTAATAATATACAATTTGGGGTTCGTTTGGCATGTTATAGTAATTGTATTAACCATATAGTGGAAGAAAACAAAAAGACACGGTAAAAGTTAAATTAATTAACTTAGAGTTAAATCTAATTGATAAGGTTAAAATAATACCCTAAACTTGTCTAAATCTTATTGGTTGATAGGATTTCGACCCTTCCCCACTTTATCTTCGAAATAAGACCCTTTGGAACCATTATAAACCGATTTTGACTTTAATATAAAATAATATTTTGAGATATTCCTAAGGTGCCCCTCTCCTCCCTTATAAAAGGGCACCTCCTCCCCCTCCTCCTCACACCAAATTGAGCACTCAAGCTCGGCCAACCCCTGCCATTTTCTCCTATCCACTTCCCTAGAATAGTCCTAGAGGTCCTGTTCTTCTCCAAAGACCACTCTTAGTTCCTTAAGTGGAGGATTCAAAGAGGCGTTCCAAAGAAGAGGTAATATCCATTACCGATCTTTTCAATTTCTTTCTTCTTCAACTTCTTCTCTTTTAGTTGTTTCATGATGAAGTAATAAAATCAGTATTACTTACATACTGATATGTTATTATAAATATGAAACAACCCTAATTCACCTTCTATCCATCCTACGGAAAAATGAAATCACCGCGCGTGCGTACGTACGGAATACCGTCTCCACGCCGTGGTGTAATCTATTTTTCCACCATCACTTTACAAGGATGGGTATAATGGTGTAATGAGTAACTATTTATGATTATTATAAAGTACTATTGATACTGAAATAATATATATATACTCCAATACATTTCCACGATCATAGGAACGATATCATCACTTGTGCGTACGTACGGAATACCGTCTCCACGATGTGATACGACTCGTTCTACATGATCATCATTACATAGTAATTATATAAATGAATTGAATGAATAAATATGATATATGTTACACTAATACCATTCTGGATATAAGTTATCTATAACCTTGAAAGAAGAATAATAATTTATTCGGCAAAACATGCGTAAGAACAAAAGGCAATAAAGACCCGAGTAACAAGTAACAATGAAATATTACTAACAAGAAGCTAAGAATATGACCATATATGACATCATATCAATATGTATGATTTTGGAATAAGTCAATAACATTATTTAAACCATTATACAGGAGCTTCGTACACATACAAGGCAAATTGGACCTAAGGTAAGGGAAATATCACAATCTCATTTTTATCCGAGATTGTTTATTCGTAAGTATTTACTAGGGTGTATTTTATCATCCACATCCATGTTCCCTCAATATGTAATATTATTTCCATCCACCTACAATTGTTTAAATCCAATTTTACCCTTCTATTAGTTTTTAGTAAAGGATATGAAAGGAATCTTTTTTTCGTTTTTCGTACGAGGTACTTTTTGACTTTTCCGACAAAAGTACGAAGAATGTTTTTTTTAACTTATACGGCACGAACGGATTTATACAGTTTTATAAAGCCTTATTTTCATGAAGATTCCACTAAAAGATATCATGACTATTTTCAATAAAATCTCTTTCTTTTAAAATTGCATGATGTTTTGAGAAAAGAAATTGATTTTGAAGAAGAAAGGATATTTTCCTCAAGAATGGAGTTCAATTGTTTTATCAAAATTATTTTCCATATAAGATAATAAAGGGTTCTGTTTCTATCCATATTTTTACATTGATTTGACTATGTTGTGATGGAATTATTTTTATGAATTCCTTTATCTTATATGAATGGTTTTATGATGTCATGTTGTTTAAGAATCCCATTTTTATTACATGGGTTATGCAATGATGTATGATTTATGATTTTGTGGCACACATAAGAAAGGATTCATTAAGAGATGGGTGGGACCTATATCTCCCTCCAATGCATTGGGTAAAGATTTCATATCTCATGAGATAGACATGGCTGGAATGGTAGGTTATACCGGTTCAGTGAAACAGGACTGAAACGAGGATTACTCGATTCAGAAAGGGACTTTGTCCACTAAGATAGTCTTGGCAATGAGTCTTGACTAACAAGAAATGATTCTCTATGATTATGTGTGTATGCCACAATGAGTAATGTTTTAAGTTATGGTTTCATTTTCACTACTATGATTTATCCCATGTTATGAAATTATGCTCTCTTTTGCAGGTTAAGATTTCCAAAAATGTTATGTTCTTATGAAAATTATGTGATTGATATTTCTTTTGTTTACCCTTACTGAGCATTTTAGCTCACCCTTTTATGTTTTCTTTTCCCCAGGATATAAAGAATGGTTTTAGGTAAAAAAAAGGAAGATCTTTATGGGAGATTTTGAAGACCATTCACCAGGATTAGAAGATTACGTTCCGAGTTTTCCAAAGACACTAAACTATTACGATCCTTGTGTGTGTATTTTTGTTTTGTACTAAGTATTCCGCAAAAGTAATGTAATGTCAATGTACATCAGGCTTCGGGTCTCTACAGAGTCACCGAGAAGAGGGTTTGTTTTCATCAATTATCACTCTCATTGTCTTCTCATCTTTCTATTTTTCACTAACCCTTTCAAACCATAATATTATAAAAATAATTAACAATTATTTTAAAATTATATTAGTTATGTTAATTGTAATTCCCCAACCCCAGTTACCTAGAGTCGGTGCATTATTTGAATACATTGGCATGATTACAAGGAATCAAGTCCCGAAGGACCGATCAGTTTAGCAGTATTGGAAAAAAGATTTTATACATGAATGTTACATTACACTTTATAACATAAAAAACAACATAAATAATCCTTTAAGAATTCCATTATTCCCTTCGCTTAACCCTACATATCAATCACAATACACTTCTTGGAATCCTAGGAAAAATAAAACATAGAAAGGGGTGAGCTCAGATGCTCGGTAAGGATAACAATATAACGAAAACTTTAATAAATAATCAAAACCATTTAATGCAATGTATAACTAAAACAAATGCCTTTTAAACATGAACATCAACATAATATGAAAAAAATAAAATAAGATAATACCATTTACTTATTCACATGGATATTCTACTAGTCAAATAATCGCATGCAATATCACTAACCACTTCATAATGATGGAATACATAATTCCAGACTATCATAACCACGTAGCCAAGGACTCGTACCAAGACTAAAAATACTATTTTGTCCAGACCTCGTGCTAAGACACTATTTTGTCTAATGAGACCTACTGATGCATCGAGGAGCTATAGCGGGCTCCACCCATCACTTATTAAGTCCAATGCATTCCTCATATGAATAGGTTTAAACATAACATAAATATTCATATTAAAACTAGCATACAAATTGTCAATACTTTATCCATAAACCATGAATGGTATAAAAATAACACAACCACAGTAAAACATATCAGAAAACCTTCAATACAATATGGATGTTTTGTATCATAATAAATCAACTTCAAAAAAACATAAAAATAATCAAAGGATGTTGACATAGATGAAATCAAAACTATTTGAGAGAAATATCTATTTTTTTAAATCATTTAAAAGTCACATAATTGTAAAATAAAACATTTAATTTGAAAATATCCGTATAAGATTGTAAGGGAAGCTTTGACGATTTTATAATGGTGGAAAATAGCCGCACCCACTGTTTAAGTTAAAAAGACATTCTTACCTTCATTTTGTAAAAAAGATTAAAAAGGACCTTGTTTGAAAAACGACGGAAAGATTACTTTCAAACAATTTTATAAAAAGTATAACAAGGGTATAAATGAATTTAAACCATATAATAGTAAATTGTAAAAATGTTTTGAAATAAATTTGTAAGAAACATGTATGTTGATGATAAAAAGTCCTAGTAGATAAATACATATAAACAACCTCGGATAATGAAGAGATTGTGAAATAAACACTTACCTTGTACTTTCCCTTGATAGTGTGTAAGTTAACCTCATGTATAATAGTTAAATAATTTTTATTAAATTATACAAGAATCATATACATAATTATGATATCATATATGATCATTTAATATTTCCTTTTTAATAATATTTTAGTATTATCGTCGTTTCGGGTGTCAACGGATTCGTTTTCCTTTATATGCTTCATTACGTAAGCCCTATTTTTTTTGGATTGGTTTTATATTATTCATATCTAGAATGATATCAAGTACCTAAACATTAGTTTTAATCATCAAATTAGAATTAGTATATAATGGATATGATGGGGAAATGAATCTCATCGCGTTCATGGGGACGATAATTCGTACGTACGCACGAATGCTACTTCCATTTCATTTTTCATTTTAAAATGAATAAAAAAATGATACATTGTTATATTATTATTACAGAATAATATAATCTCTTTTATGTGTTACTAATGTTCATTGACACCATCCTTCATACGTTCCTTGTATGGTATGAACGAGTCATATCCCTTTGAGGGGGCGATAGTCTGCACTTTCTCAAATGAAATTATCGTATATATATACAACATGAAACGAATAATGGTATTCAATAAAATGGAATTACAGAAGATAATATATAAAATAAATATCATTGATATCATATTTAATTATAGTTCCATCATAATGGCCACCATGAGATGTGGTAGGAGATAATTTAACAATCATCGTTTCGTGAGGCGTTTGGTTGCCATCTACAGAAACATTATGTGCTTCACCTATTAGATGGAGGTTTGTGTATGTGTAGTTTGAATACATATCATAACAATATCCTACTAAATTCAGTATAGTGTTTTGGTAACAAAATAAAATAATAAGAAGAGTTTAGGGGTTGGAGAAGTAAAATAAAATAAAAGAATCTAAGAGAAATCGTTACCTTTAATTTAGGTAACTCCCTTTGGCTTGAACCAAAAAGGACTCTTGAAGTGCCTTATGCCTACGGTAAGGCCTCTAGGAGGAGGAGAGGAATGTATGGATCTTAATTGGGGTGAGTTTGGATGATCCAAAAGGCTTCAGAGGTCTGAGGAATTGGTTATAAGTGGTGTCCTTTTATAAGGGAGAGGAGGGGCTATTTAAGAAAAACATTAAGTATTAATTTATAATAAATTCATATTCGGTTTCTAATGGCTCAAAAGCAATTTATTAAAAGTCTAAGGTGGGTATGGGTCTAAAAACACCCAACCAATAGATTTTAGATAGGCTTGGGTCACTATAGTAACCTTATCTTTTAGATGTAACTCTTAGTTAAATAGTTTGACATTTACCATGTCTCTTGGTATTTTTATATTATATAGTTAATAAACATACTATATACTTCCAAGAGACCCCCAAGTGGTCCATAAATGATACAACTATCATTATACAAGCCTTTTGGAAAAACCATATATTTTTAGGAATATAATATCAATTAATAATATATTATTTGTTTTAAAAACTGTTTTATGTAAATTTTGACACTATTGTGTATTTTGTTTTTGATAAATGCATAACAACATTATTACTTCGAATAAAATTTATATAACCAATAATAATATGTCATATTAACCTATAAAATTATTTGAGTTCATAAAAAGTATCAAATTACATTTATATGGATATTTATAATTTCTATTATTTTAATATTTCATTAATTTTATAATTAGTGCATCACCATTTTGTCATAAATAAATTAAATTATATAATGTCTAAATATTATAAATAAAATACCATTATGTAAGAAATATTTTTAGATTTATAATGAATATTTATAATCGAATTTATCTTATTTATAAACCTATATTAAAAATGTTTTAGTTATTGAACTTTGATTTTAACTCTTTTAACTCTTCTTTGAATTAAATAATAATAAATGTCCCAATCTAATCCAAGTGGACCAAAGAGGATCATATTTTATTCATAAGGTTTTTTGGTCAAATTTTACTTATCCAATAGAATTACTACATTTGTTAGTGTAATAATAATTTCATTTTACCCTTAATTACTCTATTTACTTTTTACCGTGGTAAATAGAAGTAAAAAGTTACTATTCACAAAAAAAATATTTTTATCTTATTGAACAAAATTTTACTCCTTCATATTAACCGTGTCTCTCTTATTTTCAAAATTCCACTCACATAAGCAGTAAAATTATGTTTTATGTGATTTTGCAAATTCTCCTAGGAGATGGGTAAAAGAGCGTGAAAAGTTCAATAAAATTTTTATATGTCTACAATTATTATAAACTGACTAAAATGAGTTACATTGAACATATATAGATATTACGAATCAATTTTGACCTAAAATAAATTTAAATGAAATAAATAATTATTTAAATAAAAAGTCGGTTTTAACCAATAACTTAGTGTTTTTCACTATTCATCAAAAAATTGAACGTTTTTAGAAAAATACCATAACTTCACCCAAGGATAATTTAGATATTTTTAATTAAATAATGAAGTCTATTTTACCAAATTTAAAACATAGAATTTTCATTTATTTATTTAAAAATAATTCCTGCTGTCAAAACCAAAAGGCGAATTTTTAAGAAATAATAACTACCCAAAGTTTGACACTTTTTTATATCCAATATCAAAGTGAAATTACATACAATGACCATAATTGGATTAAATGGTAAAAATATAATCTATTTATACTTCCAAACCATTAAAATGTATAATTTAACATTATAAAAATTTTTTATTTAAAAAGTTTTTTTCAGTTAAAATATAGTAGTTTTTACTATTCACCAAAATATGAAAGTTATCATGAAGACACCAAAACATTATTGAAACTAAATTATTATGTCCCGATTCTAAATAATGAGTTTATTTTTTAAAATTGAATATATAAAAGTTTCAAATATTGTATTTAAAGAGGCTTCGCCATTAAAAGGCGGTAAAATTGCTTTTTTTTTAAAATACTTCTTTTATCTGAAAAATGTACTTGTTCTTAAATTATGTAAAAGAAACTCATAATATGGATTCTAAGATTATAAGTATTATATAAAGGTCAAAATTCAGTTAATACTATTCATAACAGCTTTTGAACGGCTTGTTTGGTAAGTCATGGTGCGCTAGAATTCGGTGTTGCGTGTAGTGCAAGTTATTGAATTACTTTGATGAAATAACGTACTATGAAATCTTGAGGTGTTACATTCTTACCCCCTTCAATAAATTGCATCCTAGTAATTTGAAATTATTTTTTGAAAATAAATGGTTGAAAATAGAAAATACCATTGGAAAACCAACATCGAAAATTAGGTTAATAAAATTTACTCTTAATAAGATGAAAAGGGAAATGAAAGGGTCACCACCAAATTATGATCTTGATTAGGAGAACATTGGTGGAAATTAAAGACATATAATTGGAGGAAAATGTAAATATTTATAGGTATTGATTGAGGTCATCAATCATAAATAAGTGTAAAACTGAGGGCCCTAAATTAATCAATCTATGATGATTTGAAATACCATCGGTTCAACAAAACATATGGAATTAGGATAATAATTTTTTTGGTTTTTAAATCCCTTAACTAAAGTATAAGAATTAATTTCTTCATAGAATAAGAGAAGATGAAAAATATATATTGGACAAGTAGAGTCCCATCCTTTAACTAATTTCTGCCACATATTCATCTTTCACTCTAAAAGATAATAGAACATAAAAATAATATTTTTTTATCCTATTAGTATAAGGTTTAAAAAATGAATTTATAATTAATCTACTAGATTTTTTTTAAAAAAGACTACATTATTCAATCCAAGACATCATGTGGGCCAGTGGTTGGTGATACACCCTTGTCACCCTTCGTTTGTGGATTCAAGTCTCACGCCCTTGCCGGATGCGATGGGTTGCCACCCAACCTCCGGGTTGTACTTTTACGGCAATCCAAAAATGATCTCTAACTGGAATTATCCAAAATAGTTCTGTCCAAACTAACAGTCCAAAATTTATAAGGAAGGTAAACACAATGAAGATCATTTTTTCTGTGTAATAACATGTGAACACCTTCATCATGTATTCTTTTAAAACACTGCAACATCCTGAATTACCATAAAACCTTATTGATTACATTCATGACCTCTTATTCCTTATAGAATATTGTATATACTCATTCTATCCAAAGATGTTGTAAACCTTAATAAGGATGGAATATACAAATCATTAATCAGTTTCAAGGTAATCAAGAATATCCAATATAATTTATCCAAATCAATCATGTATGATTCCAAAATCACTACCTCAGTATCAGAACTATATTATGGTTTATCTTTCTCTCAACCATATATTTTCCAAAAATTTAACCTGCAATTGAGACACTATTCTTGGTTCCACAAAATCTCACATCCTTAATGAGATAGTACTACAGTACAATCCTTATATACTCCATAATTATTATAACCAGTACATTGTTGATACAACACTCAAATGACATAATTCCATAATAACAACATAATAACTCTAATGATTCCCCCTCATCTGTGGTTGTATCATAACTTGATTATTATCCAATAACATAATTTTCGGTATACTCTTATGAATGGGGCATTGATTCGTGTAGTGTCCCAACTCCTTGCAGATGAAGCATTGTACATTTGGAACCTTTTTCTAACCCTTTAAGTCTTGTACATGGTGTCCTTTTTCTCCACACTTATAACAAAATCCCATTCCCTTTAGGAAAGTTCCAGGGTGATTCTTCCCACAGTTATCACACATGGGAAAATTATTACATTCCCTATTCCCATTATCCATATTTCATTCTTCCATCCTTTGCTTCTCTTACATCCTTTCAAATCCATAGGACTCAGAGAATTATTTAATTATCTTATTAACACATGATTCTATTTCTTCATATGTTGGGAATACATGGGAGACTATTTACCTTATAAATGTTGTCTTAATACTATGAAATATATTATCCTTATTACTCTTTGGATCATACGTATTTCTGGAGTTTTCATTCCTTCTACTGGGTGCCTTTTCTATACAATAGCATAAAGTAGGACAGTTTATGAATTGCAATGAATAATTCCAAACATGTAAAATACATAACATAAATTGAATGGTTTATGGATATAATCCATAATAATAAAATGTTTTCATTGAGCAATTATATACTCATAAACCCTTCATAATTATTTGTAAAGAAAATGAGAATTATCCTAAGCATATCCTCCGGGAGTGTCGTAACCAAGAGTGAAGCAAGACCGGTTGTCGTGCACCAGTTCCCGTTTGAGTCTAGATCAAAGCGGTGTTTTCGAGTTTTACCCATAGGTACATCTGTTCCAGAGCCGCCTCCACCTGATCATATCCATACAGGAATGTATTACTCAGAAAACTCACAAATTCTCAACAATACCAAAATTCTAGGAAGTTCTTCTATACTAATCTTCATATTCCATCTGAGGTCTATGTGCTCTAATCAGAGTTTATCTAAATATAGCTTCCAAGGATTGTACTAAAATTCTCTAATACCAACTGTAACACCCCAACCCTAGTTACCCTGAGTCGGTGCTTTATTTTAATACATTGGCATGATTACAAAGAATCAAGTCCTGAAGGACTGATCAGTTTAACAGTCTTGGAAAATAGATTACATACAAGAATGATTCATTACACTTTATAACATACAGAACAAAATAAATAATCTTTTATGAGTGCCATTATTCCCTTGTATTAACCATGCATATCAATCACAATACATTTCTTGGAATCCATGGAAAAATAAAACACAGAAAGAGGTGAGCTCAGATGCTCAGTAAGGATAACAATATAGAATCTACTTTAATAAATAATCATAAAAATTTAATGCAATGTATAACTAAAATAAAATCCTTCTAAACCTGAACTTCAACATAATAGATAAAAATAATGTAAAATAATGACATTTACTTATTCACATAAATATTATACTAGTCAAATAATCACATGAAATATCACTAACAACTTTCATAATGATGGAATACATAATTTCAGACTATCATAACCATGTAGCCAAAGCCTCGTGCCAAGACTACAAAAAATATTTTGTCAAGGCCTCATGCCAAGACAATAGTTTGTCTCATGAGACAAACCGATTCATCGAGTATCTATAGCATACTCCACCTGTCAGTTATTATGTCCAATGCTTTCTTCATATGAACAGGTTTAAACATAACATAAACATTCTTATTAAAACTACCATACAAAATGTCAATAATTTATCCGTAAACTATGAATGGTATAAAAATAACACATCCAAATTCAAACAATCACAAAACCTTCAATACAGTATGGAAGTATTGTATCATAATAAATCAACTTCAAATAAGCTTAAAATACATCAAATTATGTTGACATAGATCAAATCAAAACTATTTGAGAGAAATATCTCATTTTTTAAAACATTTAAAAGTAACATAATTATAAAATAAAACAATTACATTGAAATAATTTTTCTAAGCTTATAAGGGAATCTTTGAAAATTTTATAATGGTGGAAAATAGCCGCACCCACCATATAAGTTAAAAAGACATTCTTACCTTAATTTTGTCAAAAAGGTTAAAAAGGACCTTGTTTGGAAAATGACAGAAAGATTCCTTTCAAACCATTATATATAAATTTTAACAAGGGTATAAGTGACTATAACCCACAGTCTAGTAAATAGTAAAAAAATTTGAAATAAATTTTTAAGAAACATGGTTGTTGATGATAAAGAAGTCCCAGTAGATAATTATGTATAAACAACCTCAGATCATGAAGAGATTTTGAAATAAACCCTTACCATGTACTTTTCATTGATAGAGTGTAAGTTAACTTCCTATATAATAGTTATATAATTTTTATTAAATTATAAAACAATCATATACATAAATATGACATCATTTATGATATTTTAATATTTCTTTTTTAATAATATTTTAGTATTATCGTCGTTTCGGGTGTTAACTGATTCGTTTTCCTTTATATGCTTTGTTATGTAAGCCATGTTTGTTATGGATTGGTCGTATCTTATTCATATCCATAATGATATAAATTCCTTAAACATTACTTTTTATCATCAAATGGTAATTAGTCTTTAATGGATATGATGTGGAAATGAATCTCATTGTGTTCGTGGAGACGATAATCCGTACGTACGCACGAACGCTACTTCCATTTCATTTTTCATTTTAAAATGAATCAAAACCAAATGATACATAGGAATATCATTATTCCAGTATAATATAATATATTATATGTGTTACTTAAGTTCATTAACACCATCTATTATACGTTCCATGTATTGTATGAACGAGTCATATCACTTTGAGGGGGCGGTAGTCTGCCTTCCTCAAATGAAATTATCGTATATATATACAACATGAAACGAATAATGGTATGATATAAAATGAAATTACAGAAGATTATATATACAAATAAATATCATAAATATCATATTTAATTATAGTTCCATCATAATGGCCTTCATGATAGGTTGTAAGAGATAATTGAACAATCATTATTTCTTGAGGAATTTGGTTGCCATCCATAGAAACATTATGTTTTTCACCCATTAGATGGAGGAGCGTGTAAGTGTAGTTAGAATAATTATCATAAAAATATTCTAGTAAATTTGTGGTAATGGTTTTCTTAAAAAAGAAAATAAGAAGAAGAGTTTATGGGTTGGGGAAGAAAAATAAAAGAAAATAATCTAAAAGAAATCGTTACCTTTAATTTGGGTAACTCCCTTTGATTTGAACCAAAAAGGACTCTTTATGTAACTTCTGACTATGTTAAGGCCTCTAGGAGGTGGATTGGGATATAGGGATCTTAATTGGGCAGATTTTGGTCGACAAAAAAGGCTTGAGAGGTGTGAGTAATTGGTTAGAAGTGGTGTCCTTTTATAAGGGGGAGGAGGGGATCTTTAGGAAAAACTAGAAGTATTAATTTGTAATAAATTGATATTCGGTTTCTAATGGCTCCGAACTAGATTATTAAATCTATAAGGTGGGGATGGGTCGAAAACCACTCAACCAATATATTTTAGATAGGTTTGGGTCACTATAGTAACCTCATCCTTTAGATTTAACTCTTAGTTAAATTGTTTGACATCTACTATGTTTCTTTGTATTTTTATAGTATATAGTTAATAAACATAGTATATACTTCCAAACGACCCCCAAGTGGTCCATAAATGATACACCTATCATTATATAAGTCTTTTGTCCAAAACTTATATTTTTATGAATATAATATCAATTAATAATATAATATTTGTTTTAAAAACTCTTTTATGTCAATTTTGACACTATTCGGTATTTAGTTTTTGATAAATTTATAACAACATTATTACATCGAATAAAATTCATATAACCAATAATAATATGTCATATTAACCTAAAAAATTAGTGTAATTTATAAAATATCTCAAATTACATTTATTTGGATATTTATAATATCAATTATTTTAATATTTCATTAATTAGGTAATTACTGCTTCACCATTGTGTCATAAATAAATTAAATTATTTAATGTCTAAAAATTAAAAATAAAATACCATTAATTAGGTAATATTTTTTTATTTCTAATTAATATTTATAATCTAATTTATCTTATTTATAAACCTATATTAAAAATGTTTTAGTTATTAAACATTTATATTAACTCTTTTAACTCTTATTTGAATTAAATAATAATAAAAGTCCTAATCTAATCCAAGTGGGCCAAATAGGTTAATATTTTATTCCTAAGGTTGATTTTGGTCGAATTAATCTTATCCAATAGAATCAGGACATGTGTTAGGGTAATAATAATTTCATATTTACCATTAATTACCCTATTTACTTTTTACCGTTGTAAATAAAAGTAAAACATTACTATTCACCAAAAATTATTTTTATCTTATTAAACCACATTTTACTCCTTGATATTAACCATGTCTCTCAGATTTTCAAAATTACACTCACAGAAGCAGTAAAATTATGTTTGATGTGAATTTTCAAATTCTCCTTAGAGATGGTTAATAGGCGGTGAAAAGTTAAATAAAATTTTTATATGTGTAAAATTATTATAAACTGACTCAAATGAATCACATTGAACTTATATAGGTATTACGTATCTATTTTGACCTAAAATAAAATTAAATGAAATAAATAATTATTTAAATAAAAAGTCGGTTTTAACCAATTACTCAGTGTTCTTCACTATTCATAAAAAATTGAATGTTTTCAGAAAAATACCAAAACGTTACCCTAGGATAATTTCGATATTCTGAATTAAATAATAAAGTATATTTTACCAAATTCAATACATAGAAGTATAGTTTATTAATTTAAAATTAATTCCTCCTCTCAAAACCAAAAGGCGTATTTTTAAGAAATAATAACGACCAAAAGATTAACACTTGTTTATGTCCAATTTCAAAGTGAAATTACATAAAATGACCATCATTGGGTTAAATGGTAAAAATAAAATCTATTTATACTTCCAAACATTTAAATGTATAATTTAATAATATAAATTATTTTGATTTAAAAAATTGTTTTCAGTTAAAATATAGTATTTTTTCACTATTCACCCAAATAATAAAGTTATCAGAAAATCACCAAAACTATATTGAAACTAAATTATTATGTCCAGATTCTAAAGAAGATGTTTATTTTGTCAAATTGAATATATAAAAGTTTCAAATATTGGATTTAAAAAGGCTTCACCATTAAAAGGCGGAAAAATTTCCTTTTTTTTTTGAAAAATACTTCTATTATCTGAAAAAATTTATTTGTTTGTACATTATGTCTCAGAATCTCATAATATGGATTATAAAATTATAAGGATTATATAAAGTTCGAAATTCAGTTAATAATATTCATAACCACTTTTGAACGAGTTGTTTGGTAAGTCATGGTGCACTAGAGCTTGGTGCTGTGTGTAGTGAAAGTTATTGAATTACTTTGAAAAAATAACGTACTTTGAAATCTTGGGGTGTTACATTAACCTAATAGAATTATTATTTTTATGACTTATTAAATTTCCATACTTCCCATTCACATTCTTTTGACAATCACCCAATAATGGTGGGGTGACCGTCAATGAGGATGTTTCAAATTGTTTAATTATCACATAACCTATGATTTTTTTGTAAATTATTCAAAATACATAAATTAATAAATATATTTATATTATGATTATTTAATTAATTATACTTATGTATAAACGACCTTAAGATAAATATAAAAATCCAAGAAAATCATGAAATTTTTAAAGAGAAAATGATATTATAATGGTTCAATAAAATCGATAGAAAAGTAGGAAATATAATCTAG
Source organism: Viscum album (assembly GCA_963277665.1). NCBI lineage: Eukaryota > Viridiplantae > Streptophyta > Magnoliopsida > Santalales > Viscaceae > Viscum > Viscum album. Next base: position 590,710,643 of record OY728159.1, on the reverse strand, counting down.
TAGTAATAATTGATAAATTGTGACATAAATTAACATATTCCTTTTCTGTTTCAGTGTTTTAATGAACCTATGTTTTTTAGTTAAGAGGTAGAAAAATGATGATATAAAGTGCGATATATGGTATAGGGATTTTCGGACCCAACTCATTTTATATGGGTTATAAAACATTGTCATCATTTACAAAATGGATATTACCCTAATATTCCATAAATATTCATTCAATATTCATAAATTTTATTTCTTTAAGGAATATATGTTTTCTAATTTTTCGAAATAATTTTTATCCAAATGAAAATATTTTTCAAAAATGATTTCCGTTCTGAAACACATCCTTAACTCATCCTGAATTATTATTTTCAAGAATGTATGATGATGGTTATGCCTAATATGATTTCCATTATTAATTTTGGAACCTCAAAGTCTTTTAATGAATGTATTATTTATAAAATACTCATGAAACACATTCCTTTCCACAGTTTATTATAACTATTATTGATATACATTCTATGTCGGACGGATGGTTATGAGAATATATTGATGAAATGGGTGGGCCTAAAATTATATATCCCTTAAATTAATTGAGTAATGTAATATATCTCATGTTATTATTTATATTATACCTAAACAAAATGATTTTTAAGGAAGATTTAATGATTTTTACACATATATTATTTGTAAACAAGATGATAGCTTTATTCACACCTATGTGTGGTATTTGACCTCAATGACATGATGTATAATTTTTTTGCATCTCTATATTCCATGTATTTTTCAAATTTTATCCTCATTATTTTGATGCTTATCCCATACTTATAAAATGATTATGATTATTATTATAACCCATCTATTATTGATTCATGGATCTTATTCCGACTATGTTATCCTTCCCCATAAATGGGGTTTTTATCACCCCCTTTTTTGATGTATTTCTTCTGGTGATTAAATGTACTAAGAAAAAATTGTGTTATTTTAAGTAGATAAAGATTTAAGATTTCAATAATTTTTATTTTTTATCATTTATATATGATGTATGATAAATCATTTCCCAAGATACGAAACCATTCGATCCTTGAAGGAATAAATATAATGTTGTGTGTATTTAATATGGATTAATAGTAATATAAGAAAAATTAAAGTCCCTATATTTAGTATCAAAAGAAAAATTTATTTATTATGGTAATTAGTAGTAGAAAATGATTGTGAAAACCATAATTACAAGTCTATGTATAAGTAAAAATCCTAGAATAATTTAATTTATAAAAATACTAAACATAGAGATCTCATAAGATACTCCATTTGAATGAATTTTCAAATGAAAATATATTATTTATTCACCCCTTGTTTATTTATGTTCTGTTCAAAACATTTTTATTTATGAAAATATTCGGTAGAAAGGGAAATCGGGATAACAAACCATGTGAGGGACAATATAATGATTTTTAAACGACATCCTCAATTACATGGGAAGAAGAGCTCAAAAAAAGTATGGAAATTCATTACCTAGCTATCTTAGACTTTGAAATATAACTTTAACCATGTGGAACATCTTCCCTCATCAATAAAGGATAAACTAACCATTGATTTCATTATGCAACAACTAAACCTCATGTTTAGTTAATATTTTAATCCAGTTTCCATTAAATAGTGGGTCAAATCCATTTAGAATATAAATTTAGTGATCCACTATTTTGGTATGGATAAGGTGACTCTTTCCATCTATCATTTAGATAAAGAGTTCGATCAACGATGAGTGTTGATATAGAAAACTATTTCATAGTATTAAATGGTGAGAATTTAGTGGTAATACATTAAGAATATATTTATTAACATTTATTTAACCTTAAATTTGAAAACAAATATGGGGAGGGAATTAATTGATATGATGAAAAGGAATGTCAATTTTTCAGGGATTACGAGGAAAACATAACAAGACCTGTAATATACACCTCAGTATTTTTAATCAACAATTATATAAAAATTTATTAATTCATTAGTAGATTAAAACCACGTGTTTAAAAGGATCTAGATATCCAAGACATTAAGAGTTATAAATAAGTGGTTAAATGTGATTTCAAAGTAGTGAGGTGTTAAAAGATTATTCCTTTATACATGGGGATAAGAAGTGAATAATTGAATTTAAAGATGTTGGGTAAAATGATAAACGTGGAATGAGGATCAAACCGTACACATTTCAAAAATGTGGGAATAATTATAATGGGAATATTCTCAATGGTTTGGGGAAATTCTTCATGTGTAGGGTATAATGTCACTAAGACCATGAATTTCTAAGAGGATTTAAGAAGTCAAATAAAATTATGGAGGAATTGAATGAAACACCTAATAGACCACCTCAGATCAATTTTTCAACTATAGGGATCAAGGTAAAAATGAAGGATAGTGCGCTAATTCATAGGTCATTTAGGGTAATTATTGTTAGTAAACACCAAAGAAAAAAGAGCAGTAGATAGATTATTCCATCACTACTACTGAGTTAGATTGTGAAAATGAAGTTATATAAACTATAGATCATATTCAATCAATAATGGGAAAATTTTATTTTATTCCAGTTCTACGCAGTACATTTAATCCTTAATGTTTTTTTATAATGGTTGAATTAAATACTCAATACCGTGAATTAGAGATATCTATAAAAATGACTAGTGGTGAGATCATTTAAACCCATGTGTTAGACACTTATCATATCATCATATGTGGGACGATTCTTCAAAAAAATCACCTAATCATTCCCATGGATGAATTTCATTCAATACTATACAAAGACTGCCTCTAATTATATAGAGTACACATTAATTATTGGGAAAAGGGAACCTATTTCAATATTATGAAATATTATATACTCTTATAAAAATTTACGTAAGGCCATGATTTTACTTATTGAAATATCAAAATAGTTTGGGTGTTTATACCCTAAGAAGAATCATACCTTTCCAAAATGTTTCAGTCATAGAATGTATCAACCTTGGAGAAATTTTCATTTTTAGTGAATACAATGATGTATCTTCTAAAGAGTTACCTAAAATTACACTAGACCATCAGGTATCATTCTCAACAAAACAAATACTTAGAGCCACTCGTATCTCCAAATTCCCTTAAAGGATGGCCTCAATCAAACATAATGAGTTAATGTGAAATCTTCAATAGAATTTGGAAAAAGTATTCATACAAACAATTTCAATGCATTGGGGTACACTAGTTCTCTTTGTCAGACAAATGGATGGATCAATGTGATTATGTATCGATTACTAGGATCTTAAAAAGATCACCATAATGATAATGTATCTCTTTCCAAAGACTATTGAGTTATTTGGTCAAATATGAGGATCTCAATACATCTCAATGGTGGGACCTTATTCTAGATATAATTCTTTAAATGTAAACAATGAATATAATAAGAAGACAACCATTCATAAAAGGAATGGATACTATGAGTTCATAGAGATTCCCTTTAGAATTAATAATTCCCTTGAATCTTGTTGGATTTTTTTGAAATTGTCTTTAAGGAATACATTGAAAAGTTTTTGGTTGTTTTTATTATTGATATTATCATTTACTCCAATAGTAAGTAGGAACATGAGGGGAAAATAAATAAGGTCCCAGAGATATTAACAAATTATAAAATTTATGATAAGTTCATAAAGTGTGACATTTGGATTTAGAAAGTCACATTCTTGGGTGATTTGATCAAAAATGCAGTAATGTTTTTGGATCCTTTAAAGAAAAATGAAATTGTAGAATGACACAGATCTTTTAGTGTCACAAAAATCCATCATTTTCTTTCTTATTAGGGAACTTCTTATGTTATATATGAACATTTTCAAGATATTACAACCCACGAACTATGTTAACACAGAAGGGGGTAAAGTATGTATAGACCATAGAATGTGAGGGAAGATTTATGGAAATCATGAAAAGGAAAATCTCCACACCTGTACTCACACTAACAACATGTGTATAATGTCTTGAGATATAAATCGATGATTCAGATAAAGGATTGGGCTGTATACGGATTCATAATGATAAGGTGATATCATATTCATCCCAAAAATAGAATATTCATTAGTATAACTCTCTAATGAGTAATCTAGAATTAGTATATGTATTCATCACATTGAATTTTAGGTGACACAACCTCTACGGTGATAATTGTAATATATATAATTATTACAATATTATAATGTATATCTTGACACAGAAGAAGATCGACATGCATAAAAGAAGACAGTTAGAGATAATTAAGGGCTATGATTTATCAATTAACTAACATATGGGAAAGGTGAACATAGTAATTGATGGGCTTAGTAGAATATAACATATTAATCTATCTATGATGCGAATTGGGAAAGACCCTGTTTTCATGGATATGTAAAGGATGGATATGGGAATCAAAATAGAAGTGGATTCATCATACTTTGTTGATATGATTTACCAACAATCTAACCAAGAGACAATAAAGTAGTTTGAAAAGGGATGGTATGTTGATTCAAAATAAGGTTAATTATGTAAAGGAAGGGATTCTACATGAGTCCCATATCGATTAGGTTAGTTTCATTTGATATGGAAATAGAACTTTTTTTGTGCCCACATCACTAGAGATAATGAAATACGTATTGTACAATGTTCATAGATAATATTTCTACACAAATAAAATGAGTAATAATATGTATCATGATCATAGGGAAATATTTTTGTGGAACAACATGAAGAAATTGATCTTAGAGTACAAATTAAATATCCTAGTATATAAGTACATTATAGTAGAGTCATATAATTCATAGGGGCAGATGAAACCTTTTCATATACAAACATAGAAATGTGAAACCATCACCATCGAATTTTCAATGGTCTCCCAAATAAATCTATATGGAATAATTCGATATTGGTTATGCTGGATCGAATTAATATGATTTCCCACTTCATCACTATTAGATAATATTTATCCCTTGATCTACAATCCAATATTTATGTAAAAAAAGTGGTGAGGCTGTATGTGGTACCAATTTTGATTCTATTTGATTTTGATCCAAGGATTACTTCTGAATTATAAATAATTATTGAACATTAATTAAAAATTTGAATTGGATTTTTTCATGAAATATCACCCCGAAAATGGTTGAAAATCTGAAAGGACTATTCATATATTCAAGGATATTATTATAGCCCACTAAATGGAGTTTAAAGGAGGATGGGATTGACTTCTACATTTCATTGAGTTCTCATACAATAACAACTTCCACGGATAAATTCAAATGGATATATATGAATACTTATATATAAAGAGATTATTACCTCATAAATGATTGAATATAGTTGAAGAATAGAAGCAATATGGACTTGATCTTGTGAAAGAGATAAAATATTTGTTTCAAGACATCCTACAATATATAAAATCTATCTGGATTAAAAAAATATCTGTACTGACAACACTCAAAGGTACTATGATTTTGAGGTTGGAGACAATGTATTGCATAAAATAACACTATGGAAGAGAGTTATAGAGTTTGGAGAAAATAGAATATTATCCCTAAGTACATTATCCCCTTTGAGATTCTTGATTGTATAAGTGTAGTGGCTTATCAGCTAGATCTTCTACCAACCATGACCGAGGATCATGATGGGTTCCAAATATATCTCTCATGGAAGTACATACCTAATCCCTCACATGTAATGAATCTGGTGGCAGTACAACAAGAGAATGAAATCTTATATGAGGAGAAAGTGTTAAAGATCAGAGATTGTAGAGAAAAAGTTCCATTCAATAAGACTACACACCTTTTCAAAGTGCTGTGGTGGAACCATAAGTCTGAATAGGTTATGTGGGAAGCATAAGTAACAATGAAATAAAATTACCATCTTATATTTACAATAGGGAATATGAGTTGAAATTTTGGGAATGGAATTTATAAATTGGGAATAATTGAACAACAAATACTTTTTAAATGATAATAGTTTCTTAAATAAATGTTTGTAACATTACATAAGTATTATACATAGATATCAAATATAGAAAATACACTTTAATTCGTTGATTAAAATTGTTACATTTATCAATGAATAAACCCATTAAAATTTAAAATATTACAAGAGTACAAAAAAATAGAAATACGGTACTAGGAATATATGGATCACCTTTACTGGATAGAATCATCCCCTACATGAACAACACGATTGAAATAACAAAATTATTAGTAAACCAATCAGTATATTGAAAATATAAACGTAGATCTTTAAGGGGAATTTAGGTGAATAATGAAAGAAGAAATAATGAGGTTATTAGAGGAGGTAATGTGACCATTGGAATAATAATGTTACAATTTTAATAATAAATTGACTATTGGGAATATTAACAGGAAAATTGGAATAGTAATTTAACCTTGGAATAATAAATTATAATATAACTAATATTTATCAGGAGTAATTTATGTAAATATGAACAGTATAATTACAAAATATAAATATCAGGATTAAAAAACTAAAATAAAATAAAATAAAATATCTAATAAGAAATAATTTAATTATTTATTTTTAATAATAATTTTTAATGTTAAAAATAAATTACTTATGATATAAAATTATTTTTTTCTAAAATCAATATCATTTCTTGAAATCATCACATTTAAAATTTCTAAGGGTCTTTTTTGGTAATTTTATGAAATACATCATGTTTTACGTGAATAGAAAAAATAAATTTTTCCTTAATAAATTATCCATTATAATATAATAAAAATTGTTTATGAACCTAAAAATTACATTCCATTGTTGAAAATCTAAGGTACTACATTAAAATAATATTTTCTCTTTTTTCCACCTTTCATTTTGATTAAATAAGTGAATTATAATTATAAAGTGATTAAAACACTTAAAATCATGTTGTTTAATTAAAATCTGTGTTTTAATGTCAAATATATCACTATTTGAATTTTTACCTTTTATATATTATTTCATTTCATATTTTATTCTAGAAATACACCTCTTCTAAATTTTAAATAACCTATGTCCACCCACTTGGAAAACCTATCACCCCTTAATTTATAAATACCAAAATATTCCCAAACAACGTCTCATAATACACTTAGAAACCCTATGGATATTATAGAGACATATAACTCTAACCATCAAAAATATTTAGTTTCATAGAGAGAAGAAACAATGGGAAGATGGTATGTTATCAGCAATTCTCCCTCTCATTCTCTTCTCCTATTTCTCTTTTTTCACCACCCATTTCAAAACCAAATATTAAAATCACAATTAACATTTATTTTTACATTATATTAATTAATTTTAACAATATGGAAGTATTTGAGAAAAACAATATTAAATATTCATACTTTTTATTCCATCTGTTTTGGCAATATCTCGTTAATGATCAGTTAACAGTCAATGATGAAATTAACAATTCTTTTGTTTTCTACAACATATGGTTGGATATTATAAATAATTTATTCTATAAAAAAATATAAATATATTTATTTTAAGCTTCTGTAATTAATTATAATTATGTATAAATGACTTTGAAAAAAAAATCGTAAAATTGAAGCAAAATAAGACATTTTTAAGGAAAACATGATAAAAAAACACTTAAACATAAATAACTAAATATTATTAAATATAATTCAATTGTTATAATAGATTAATAGATAAATAAATTAATATAATTTAATTCTATTTAATTTTTTTAATAAACCTATGTTTATTATTGAGTAGGAAGAAAACTGACAAAATAAAGTGGGATTTAAGTTATGTGGATTCATGAACCCAACTCCATTTCTTTTTATTATACATATATCAAATAATATTCAGTATGTAAATTTAGATAACATTGATTAATGATATAATCAACATTATTCCATTTTATTTTCTGATATATACATTTTCCTTCCATTTAAACATGATTTTTATCACAAATAAAATGATTTATCAAAAAAGAATTTCATTTCTAAAACACATCCTTAACCCATCTTGAATTTTTTCGTCTATAATCAATAAAGATGTTCTTTTTTTAAAAAATAATTTAACATATTACGTTTATAACCACAAATTTTATCCATTAATGAATTCTTTATAAAATCCTCTTGAAACCCATTCCATTCCATGGGTTATTTTTTGACTATGATTGATATATGCTTTATGTGTCATGCATGATTTTGTGAATATTATAATGTGACATGTGGGGCATAAATTATATATACCTATGATGAATTGGGTAATTTAATTTATCACATGAAATTATTTTTATTATGCATGATCATGATTCAAAGTGGTTTCCCAACTATGTTTGGTACATGACCACTTTGACCTAAAGTCTCATTTTTACACATAACCACATTCCATGATTTATCAATAGTATTTCTCATTCTCATGATGATGATCCCATTCTTGTGAAATGATTGTGATGATTATTATCACCAATGTATTATTAATTCATGTCTTTTATTCATTCCATTTTATCCTTTCCATTACTAGGCTTTTATCATTCCCCTTTTGTGATGTATATCCTCTGGTGACTACATGTACTATGGAGAACATGATATCTTTTAAGTGGATAAAGAAGAAGGATTTTAATTTTTTTTGTTTTATTATCTATTAGGTATGGGTGACACTAATTTTACTTATATAATAATTTTTTATATCCTTGAATGTATAACTATATGTTTTTTAATTTAAAATGATGCGATAGTCAAATAAGATAAAGCTTTGTTTCAATATTCATAGTCGCATTTTTCTGTTCACTATAACTTTGAATCTCTCCTCCAACATGAAATGGGAAGTCAGTTGACACAAAAACGTTAACTATGATGCATGAGAATCCATTTCTTAGTGTAATGACATCCTAATCAGAATACAATGTACATCACGTTCACTCTACTAATGAATTAAATAATAAAAGATAATTAACAATACATGGTAATTAGATTCCTATAAAACAAATCAATTAAGGTTGATTGGATAAATATTCCTCATTTACCACATCTCCAATCACACTATTAAAATCATCCTCATCATAGTAAGTTTTATTCCTTAAATCTTGTGTATCAGAAGGGATGTACCCAATATTTTTTTATCATTATCATCACCAAGTTAACAGATTACATAATTTGTTATTATGAACCTCATAATATGTGAAACTGGAGTCTCTACTACCTGATTTATATGATGTGTCAAGTAATCTGTTATTGTGAAGAACAAAATTTAATAGATCTCAAAATATCAGGGTTCTATAGTTGTGGGTGTTAACTCATCGAAAACATATATATCGACATATAATTATATTACAATAAGAATATATTACTAGAAAAAAAGATGTTGATTCCACACAATCATCATCTGTGAAAAAACGATATGTAATGTTCTATAGAAATCCATCATATTATATATTTATATATATGATTAAATTTATTACTTGATCATCCCTTAGTTTTAGTAGTCCATGAATCCCCACACTTTCTTCTTACAATATCAAATTTTTTTAATATTAATAACACATATTGGTTGTAAACTATTGATAATAACCTGATCAAAGTAAATTATTTCTCTGTTATAGTAAACAGATATAGATAGGATTACCTATATAGAAAATTTATTATTTCATTATACACTATATAAAAATAGTACATTAGAGGGGTGATTTAGATGGGGTTATGAACAACCCCCTCTAAATTCATATTATGTATAATTAAAGGGGGTTTTGAACCCCCTCTAAATTCATTTTCTATAAAAAAATTATAGGTTGGTTATGTATAACCATCGATAATCATCAAATTTATAGGAGGTTATGGACCCCCTCTAATTTCATAAATTAGAGAGGGTTTTGAACTGCCTTGAAACTTATTTAATTTTTTTTGAATATACATTAGGATTTTAGAGGGGGTTCAAAACCCCCACTACTGTATTAAATTATAGGGGGTTTAAAACCACCTCTAATATCTTAAAATAGAGGCGTTTCAAAACAACCCTCTACTCTCCAAAATTTGAGGGGGTTTAAAACCCTATATCGACTTTCATAAATTAGATGGGGTCAAGAACAACCTTTAATGTCGCTAAATTATAGGGGGTTCATAAACCCCTATAACGTCTTAAAATAGAGGTGGTTCAAATCTCCCGTCAAGTTTCTTAAATTAGATGGGTTTCAAAACCCCCCTAATGTCTTTAAAATAGAAGGGGGTCAAAATCCCCTCTAACATAAAATATTACAAGGGGTCATGAACCTCAGCTTTTTTAAATAAATCTAATATATATATATTTATAATTGTAACATAATATATAAATGTATTTAAATACATTATATGAACATATTATATAATATAGTTATATGATTATATATAATTATATTTAAATATGTACATAAATATAATTGTATATTATTATGTAAATTAATATATATTTATTTGAACGAAGTCTATTTCATGTAATATAAATTTTTTATTATATAAAAGAATCCTCAAATTATATAAATATATACATTAATATAATTTATCTGCAAAATATATCAAATAAAAAACCAAGCTTTTATTTTTTATAAATTTTATAATAATAATAATAAATATATTTTTATTTAATATGTTTATGACATTATATTATATATAATTAATATTATATGAAATTTAATTTATACAAATAAATTTATATTAATGTAAAAAATAATATAAAATTATATTTATTGAGATAGAAATATATATTAATGTACATAATCATAAATATATGTATTGAATTACAGTATATAGATATTTTTATAAACTGTAAATCATATAATATTATTTTTATATAATATAAAATTTTATTTCATATAATAATAATAATATATTAATTTTATACAATATTATACTATTTATACTAATAAATAAATATATTAATATAAATAATAACAAATATATGAATTGAAATACATTGTATAAATTTATTTTAAAAGACTTTATATAAATATATGAGGTAAATAATTATATATATATATATATTATTTAAATATATAGATATATAATATACAAATATGTATTTATGTATATAAATATTTTACATATATATATCATAAAAATGTATTTAATATAATATATTTTTTGATATAAATCATTAAATAAATTTATAGTATTTATAAAACCAACATATAATTTTCATTGATTAAAAAATAGATGTAATAAGAAAAAGTATAATAAATAATATTATTGTTATCAGACACACACAAAGACACACACACACATATATAAGAACCATATATACATATTTACCCATGTAATATATTTAAGTGATATATAAATATATAATATATAAAATATAATATATATAATTTCATATACATATAAATTGAGTAATATATATATATATATATATTGTTATTTATATGTATTTAAATATATTATACTAAAAATATCTATTATAATAAACATTAAAATATATATCTATACATTCATGTTTAATTTATACATCAAAACTCATTTTCTTTAGTGGTTTTCTTCTTATGTTCTAGTGATGATTCTTCTATGTGGTCCATGTTTCAATTCCTGGTGGATGTTATTTTTCAATAATAGTAGGGGGAGGATTGAGCTGGAATGGAACAAGAGGGGAAGGTTGTGGCGGGAATAGAACGGGTGGCTGGGGTGTCAACGAGAACGTGAGGGAAGGAGGAAAGGGTTTGGGCGAGAACAGAGGGAGGGAGGAGCCGAGGTGGGCGTGTCCCAGGAAAGGCAAGCTGGGCGCCTGTAGGGTCTTAAAAAAATGAAAATATTTAGGTCTGGGTTTAGTTATAAACTCCTCAAACAGATTCATTTTTGTTAATTTAAGTGAACATTATAGGGTTTTTAAACCCCCCCAATCTTCTGTAACCACCACTAAAGGAACCATGAATTTACCATTGCTTACTCAATACCACCACTACTGATAGTAGGTGTCCACATTAGAATCGGTTCCTCACAACCATCTCTATTGTATTTAGAAGGGGTTATAATCCCTTCTAATGTCAAAAATAACCCTTTATAATGTAATTATTTTATTTTAGTGATATATAGTTAAACAACATAATAGAATGCCTAACATTTTTTAATTAGTTAAAGATAAATTTAAGTGACATAATATTGTCATGACCAATCAATTGGGGCGTGTGCCATGACATACCCCAAGCCCAACTACCGAAGTCCACACGTTGGTGACTAGCACCGAAGGCATAAACTTGCAAGTGGGAGGCATTTTTCTGAGTACCTACACACACACACACCCACATCCCAATGCTGGAAAAGTAAACAAGCATGCCACTTAACAATGACTGAGTACAAGTACAACTGATGTCAAATTTTCCAGAATACAAACCCAACAAAATACTAACTGTAAAATAAGAAATAACAAAAGAAAATATGGATAGACATCAAAATTAAAGTCCTCCAGAAGGGTTGATACAGAGTAGCTGCTGAATGCCCTATAAGTAACTCCTATCTTACTGGTCTAACAGTGCACCACCAGGTCCTAGGCCACCAATTCCTCCATTATGGAAGCGATCATCTGTAATATACACAACACATGTGGGAAAATCCCATCGACGGGTTAGTAAAAAAATACTCAGTATGTACCCCCTAACAATAAAGGAAGGACCACAAAGCTATCCACAACCAAACCGAAAATCATGATCCACAACCATGATTATGATGTAAGTCATCTCACACTAGGTACATTCTATATTAGGATTTTACAACAATTAGTCACATCGTCGAACCGCATTGGATTCTAGAAAACTCCTCCTCAACGTGTATAGTGGGCCTACCAGGTAACAGATAAGATGCTTCCCATTAACCATATAACTATTAAGGTACTCATCCATGATGAATACCGTGTGTATGATGGGTCACGATAAAGCCTCTCCTCACCGGGGACATGCCAATGTACACATAAGATGCTTCCCTCTCATCTTTTTTTATATTGAGGTACTAATCCAATTGAGTACCATTGTCATGTCATGTCACAAAAAAGCCTCTCCCCACCATGGGTCTAGCCGGTCACATAGAAGTCGCTACCCAATGGGCTATATTATCGGATCAACACAAGGTCTCTCAACAGTATTCTTTAGGTCTCAACGAATAGTATGGTTTTCATATAGATCATGAATGATATTAAGGGAACATATTCTCATGAAATTAATCAAATATCATCTTCAATTAAATCCTCCGTAGATTATACAAAAATATATGCGTCATTGCGTGGGTTCTAATGCTGAGTACCACTCGTCAATCAGACGCCCTATTTTAATGATACAATAATTTTTTGAATAAAGGGCCCTTTGGGGCCAAGTCTAGTCCAATACAACCCAGTCCATGGTCCATTGACTCGACCCGAGTCCACCAACCCAACCTCAGACCCGGCCTAGGGTCCACTGAACCGAATCGGGTCTACCGACCCGAACCAGATGTGGCCCGACCTAGGTCCAGTCCATTGGGCCATAGGTCTAGCCCATTAGAGTGGGTCCACCCTACAACCTGTAAGTTCCTCCACGCTGAGATGTGGCTAGATGCTGTGTCCAGCACCCCATTACCATGGGTTGTCCACAGGACCAGCTCCCCCCACCCGATCGGTTGACTATAGATCACAGTGTGAGACACAACGTGGTTCCTTGTCTACCACCGCAAGTTACAAATATAGAGGCCATCATCTTCTCCTAGAACACCGTGACCCAATATGGCCACTACAGTTTTCTCTAGAATGCTGGTGGGGAATTCCACGGATCACCAGGTCTGCATCAACAATCCATTCTTCGTGCTTCTTGCACCTAAGACATCCGATGGATGGCATATTATCCTTGTTGGCCTCGAAGCCACCTTTCCCCCACTTTTAAATTCGGTCACGAAGAATGAACAAGCAGAGGGTCTCATAACTTGTTCTTATCAGATCACTCCCTCCAAATTAGGATTCTAAAATAGGCAGAGGTTTATGGAATATAGTCCTATCAATCATAAAATTAATCCTGAATAGAAATAATAAAAAACAATCACAATCCTACAAAAATGGATGATTCATGGATCAACCAGTTTGTGGGTTGATCCACATTCATTGTTTATATTTAATAATGAGAAAAACATAAACCAAAAAACCCCTACCTTGATTAACCTTTATCGTTGAAGTGGTCCTCCTATGAAGGTTTAAGAAGTCAGAGGCATTTGCGACATCCCAGATATTTTCTTTGAGGTGTGTCAAATTTGTTAATATTCCACTAGTGTTCATCATTATTCATTGGAGAGAATCTCACTGGTTGTTCGACTGAGAATTTTTTTTCTATTTTACCATCAATTATACAAGGAATTATTCCATGAAAAGTAAACACATCACAACATTTCTGTTACACTGCAACATTCTGTCATTACTCTATTTCACTTTTAAAATAGCTTCTCTATCACACTGTACAAAAACGAGCCATTAATGAAATTACTTTAATGAACCTTATCCCTACACAACACCATATTTCTTTCATACTCTGCTCAATGGTGCGAGATAAATATAATAAAATATCTTTTTGAGTTAATTTTTTATTTTTTGAAAGGTCTTAAAATATAACTTTTCTGTCTGACCATTGTCTGTCAATGGTAAGTCCTTCATAGGTAAATTACTAGTGTTTCAAGTTCAACGGTGCACTGGGATTTTGATCTGAAAACTGGTTCAATATTTAGAAAATCCCACTCATAGGATTACTTACATGAACATAAAAATGTTCAAAATTATGTTCCAGGCTCACCGAGCCTCGAAATAATATGCTGTAAAAAAGCGTGTTCCTGAAATTATTCCATAAAATTTTAAGAAAAATTATACTGAAATTATAGGACATTGTAATCACCCCAAATTAACACATTACATCCCCATAGAAAAAACAATGGTTAATCAAACAAATGGGGGTACTGAGCAGAAATATGAGCCTCCCATGCCCATGTGCCCTCATGAAGATTCCCGTGATGGCACTGAATGAGCACCAAAGGAATCGACCATCCACAAAGGACCTGATCTTGTCCATCTTCTATCTCCATAGGGAACTCCAAAAACTTTATCCTATTATCATTGTATAGCTCACCCTAGTCGATAAAGTGTTATGGATCATGCACGTTCCATAGCTACGACACGTGAAAAACATCATGTACTACATGAATTTGAATGGGAGGAGATATGCACTATGTCACCTCACCAACACTACATTGGTTCTAAAAAGGTTCAATGAACCTCAGAGTTAACTTGCCTCCCTGGAAAAATCTCTGTAATCCTCATTGGAGAGATACCCATAAAAAAACATGGTATCCCTTATCAAATATGAAGGGTCTCCACCACTTATCAGTATTCAATTTCTGTCTGCTCTGTACAGCCCCCATCTACTCCTAGATGATATGTACCTTCGCAGTGGTAGCCCATACCAACTCTAGAACCAGGAGTGCTGGTACCCCTAGGTATTTCTAGGATAGAGGTGATCTTCATTTCAGCCTATACAAGGCCTCAAACTGTGCAATGCAAATGGTGGGGAGAATTTTTTTTATTGTATGAAAACTCCACCAGTTGTTGGTGGTACTCCCAACTATGAAGAAAATACTGGAAACAATACGAAGCATGTTCTCTATGGTTTGTATAGTCTGATTCGTCTGACCATCTATCTGGGGGTGAAAAGTTCTGCCCAAGCACAGTTGAGTCCTAGTTTCCACCTATAACCCATTACACATCCGAGATGTAAAGATTGCATTATAGTCTAATACGATCATCTAATTCACCCAATGAAGCCACAATATCTCCTAGATGTAGAGGTATCCCAAACACTCTACCGATCCATACTCATGGATGGGTATGAAGTGAACTAAATTGGTGAGTCAGTCAATGATCACCAGATAGAATCGTGGCCTTAGGCGTGCATGGTAACTCCATCAAAAATTCCAAAAAGATATCATCCCAGTTTTATTCAGGTTCCCCAAGTGGTTGTTCCATTCTTGCTTGGATGTGATTCATGGGCTTTGCGTGCTGACATGTGAGGCATCGTGAAACAAACTTTTCCCCCTCTTTCTTCATCCCGGGCCACTAGTACTAATGTTGGATGTCCGGGTACATATTTTACAAAACAATATGTACTTCCAAAGGTGAAGTGTGGAAATACTTCAACACTTTCTCCCACAACATCATTGGTACCACAGTTCATCCTTAGAAGATGATGAAATGATCCCCACCTATAAAAAATCTACCAGGAGCTTATCTTGGGGATAACGAGCATGTATGGGTGAAAATTCAGCATCCACAAGATTTTCCTCCCTAACATTCTCTAATGGAGGGGAGGGATATTCATTGAATGAAGGTAAGATGCTCCATCACCATCCATGAATAATATCTACACCGCGGATAGCTGCTTCATTGCCTCACTCAGTAGATGTAAAACAGACCTCTACAGAGTGCATCTACCCCCACATTCTCCTTCCCAAGAGAATAGACTATCACCAAGTCATAGTCCTAGAGGATATTCATCCATCTCCATTGTGTCATGTTTAGGTCAATATGTGAGAAGATATACATCAAATTATTGTTTTTAGTGTAGACGATAAATCATTCACGCATCGAGTAGGTCCGCCTCATATTCAAAGAAAATACCACTGCTGCTAACACCAGGTCATGGGTCTCAATGTTTTATTCATGCTTCCTCAAAATACGTGAACCATAGGTGATCATAGATCACAATTTCATCAGGAAAAAACCAATCTAGTCCCTGATGCATCGTAGAAGGCTACATACCCAACATCCTCTTCTAGTCGTCTCATTATGGGGGAACATGTCAGTCTCTGCCGTAGTTCATGGAAACTCTGTTGACACATCACTATCCACACGAAGTGATTTTATAATCATTTCATGGATGATAAAGGTGTTTCTAATATGGAAAAGTTAGGCATGATGATAGGTTAGTATCTAACCATCCCCAAGAAACTCAGCACTACACTCACTCTCCTCGATGGATCCCAAGAAAGCATTGCCTTTATATTCGCTGGATCCACTATCACTCTAGCCTCCAAGTTGACATGTCCTAGAAAGTGGAACTCCTGAATATATATCTGGCACTTTGAGAGCTTACAGTAAAGATGGTTCTCTAAGAGTATATCCAAGACTATCTATAGGTGTGTAGCATGATCCTCATCCAATGCTGAGTACACCACGATTTCATTAATGAAAACCACCAAAAATGATCAAAATAAGGCTAGATGATCATATTCCTGATTTCCATGAATACTTATGGAGCATTGGTCATGCTGAAGGGAATCAACAAGAACTCATAGTGGCCATACATGAATCATATGTATGTCTTTGTTTCGTACATATCTCATACTTGATGCTGATGATAACCTAATCTGAGGTCTGTCTTTGAAAACCCTCTCCCTCCCTTCAGTTGATCGAAGATTTCATCAATCATCAATAGTTGATACTTGTTCTTCATAGTCAGCTAGTTCAGGCACCGAAATCCCATTTATAGACTCAAGATACCGTCTTCTTTATTGGAAAACAACAATGGGGCTGCCACATGGTGAATCATAGGGCCTTCCAAACCCCTTCTCCTAGAAGTCATTTAATTTTACACTCAATTCATGAAGATCCGTGGGATCCATTCGATATGACTATGTGGATATCAATGCAATCACCACGCACAGATCGATTCAGATGTCTACTTCCCAATGAGGAGGTAGTCCTATATTATACTTAGGTAAGACTTCCTCACACTCATCCACCACTACATGAATTCATGGACTACTCCCATCAACCCCACTAACGATGAGTCTAGCCATCTAGTGAGTTATCTACGACACCCTCCTTCTAAAATTCCATCCCATGATTCCAAGGTTCCCTTCTCATCAGTGATTGAAAAACTAGCCCCATCCTCTGGGACACACAACACATTGCACCAAAAACCCTCGACCAAAGCATAGAATATAAATAACCAGTCCATACACAAGATGTCATCGTAAGGCCTCGATGCCACTAAAATGATATCGTAGATGAATCTATCACCTCTTAGAGCTAGATCACACTACCGGAACTAGTGTGTAATCATTGAATCCACTCCCCTAAGAGTCTCTAATCAAACGGATCGACCCAACGACTCCACCAGAATGTATGAGCCTTGAACAAGGTATGTGGCAAAGAAAAGGGTGACTGAAAATTGTGTCTATAAGAACTATAGGTATGTTGAAGAATAAATATATCATACCTCTAATAATCTCTGATGTTCAATTTTAATAGGACTCCATCACGTAAAGCTGGCCTTTCCCCTGTCCACCAAATTGTTGAGCCTGTGGTGGACCAGATGGGGGTGGTGGTGGTACCACCTCAAACCATCATCCACCTACTATCACTCATCCTGCTCCCCAACCACATACAACACCATGTGGACCTCCTCATTTGATCCTCTGGTTCTACCTTGGTGCTACCTAGACCATCTGTAGATTGACTATGCAGTGGGTTGGGAATTCACGAGGCATGTGTCCCTGCCCGCCATAAGTGAAGCATAGCCTAGTTCCTTGCAGTTTCCCTCTACTCAGGGAGCCATGTGCTGCCGACCCTAGGTCATGAGGTCGCCGTCAAAAACACATAGCCCACATGGGACTCTATTTTTCAGCCTGATACCCACCATTGAAGACACGGCCACCTGAGGTATACTAGTGGCTCCAGCGTTTGGTGGATGCTCCTCTAAGAATATCACCACAAGAAGGGACCACTCCAGCACTCCAGCCTAAGTGGGTATGCTGAGAGACACCATGGATTACATGATATCCCATATGAGTACCTGAAAAAATGTTCAAATTCTAAATAAAGGGCCTCACACCATGTATGTGGAGTAGCGAGAGAGGTCCGCAAACTTTGTTGAGTACTCAGCCGCTGACAAACTGACCTGCAGCAGGTGAAACAACTCTTATATGTGTATAGAGAACAGGTTCAAGGGGAAAAACCCTCCCAAAAAATCCATTCAAAGTATGTTTAGGTAAGGGTTGCCTCATCATGCGTCTGGAAGGTCATGCTACACTGTATCCCTAATTCGACCTGCAGAAGGATCTCATCCAAGATCACCGTCTACTCAAGTAGTGTCCTCACTAGGAGGAAGACCCACGTCACTATCACTAGCCAGTCCTTAGCAACCCAAGGATCTATCACTCCCATAATCCTAGTAGGTCTCTATCTCTGAAATTCCTGCAAGGTACTTTGTCAACATATATCCTCTACTAGTAACGCCTATAGAAACTACTGATCAACACGTTGTTGAAACCCCAGTGCACCACTTGGTGGGGAAATCTCTAGTAGTGGTCCTTGAATAGACACCTCATACCTAGGAAGGGTTTTGTCATAGTTACAAATTGGAATCCGAGATGGCTCTCTATATGGAGGTATCCTGATACAGATCATGATGTTCCATAGTTAGATGATTATACCTGGTGAGCTGACTATTATTATAGAAAATCATAACTGGAATCTTCTGCAACCAATGTTTTCATGTATAGAGGTGAAAAGTATGATTCAAGGTCCTAGTGTATGGTTACGTCGGCCACCACAACATAATTGGACTCCCAAAACTTGAAATTCAATCTAGTAACAATCAACATTGTTTCCCCAAAAAAGGAAAAACAGACTCTTGGTCATTGAGGTAGATCTGACCAACTCTGATAACACATTATCAAAAATGGCCCCCCATGGCCCATTCTGTGACATACCCCAAGTCCACCATCCGAAGGCCAGGGGTTGGAGACTGGTGCCAAAGGTGTCAACCTGAAAGTGGGAGGCATTTTACTAATTACATGTACACACACACACACACCCACGTCCCAAAGATGGAAAGGTGAAAAAGTATTCCACTAAAAACACACTAACTACTAGTAGAACTAAATTTCAAATTTTCCAGAATACAAACCCAAAAATGACTAACTGGAAAACTGGAAAGTAAAAGATAAACTCTCAATTTCCATCCACTGAAAACCCAACCAAATGGGTCATTATATAGTTTCTTTTGGAAGATATAGAAGAACATCCCTTATGCCTTTCCTCCCTGAGCACCACCAGGTCCTTGGTCACAGAGTCCTACGTCCAAGGGGCGGTTATCTACACTAGACACAACATGTATGGGTAAAACCCATGCATGGGTGAGCAACAAAATACTTACTAGGGACCCAAATAATGTAATGGGAAGACCACAAAGAAATGCACAACCAAACAACAAATCTTGATCACCAAGCATGATCATAAATCAAGGCATCAGACAATAGTTATTTTCTTGATTAGGATAATTGAACCATTAGTCACATCATCAAACACAATGGGTTGCAAGTAAAATCTACATTAATGAGTAAATTGGGCCTACCGGGTCATATAGAAGATGTTAACCACTATCCTTAGAACTGTTATGGGAATCATCTTCGATGAATTCCATGGAAATGAATGGATACATTGATGCTACACCCCACTATGAGAATGTCAGGTCATATAGAAGCTGCTTCCCACTAATACATGGCCATGTGGTGCTACCCCTCCTGTCAAGTACCATGGGTTTGTCAGGTCACACAGAATCTGTTCCCCATCATCGGCCTACCCAGTCAAATTAATGACCCTTCACACAAGTCCATAGTATCTTATTCACAAAGGATCTATAATCATTTGTCTTTAGGTCTTAGCCAATAGCATGGTTTTTATACGTAAACACGTGATCTTGAGAGAACCGCTTCTCAAGCGATTCATCAAATTTATATTTCCATTAAATCCTCTATAGTGTATGCCAAAATATATTCTTCATTGCGAGGGTTCCAATGCCACCAATGTCTCATCAATTAGATGCTCGGTTTTCAAGATATTGACGTTTTTACAAAAAGGGGAGGGTGGGGTCTGGGGCGAGTCCAAACCAGTCGGACCGACCCGACCTAGGGTGCACCGACCGTACCCGAGTACACTGACTAGACTTGGACATGGGTCAGGGTACCCTGAACTGAACCAAGTTCACAAGCCAAACCTGGAACCGGCTCGGCCTCAGTCAGGTCCATTGGGACGTAGGTCTAGCCCAACCCACTACGGCGGGTCCGGGCTGACGGAGAAGGTCCCGCGTGCAAAGGTGGGTTCAGACTACTAGATCTGGTCCATCCCATCCCTTACCCAGTCCAACTAGTCAGTATGTCGCTAAAATCCGCTTTTGAAACCCCTAACCCATGGGTCGTCTGCAAGGCCATCTCCCCCTACAGCGGTCTATTGACCGCGGCCCGCCGCTTGCGACACGCAGCGGTGCCGCCTCTGCCATTTCCAGCCGCCTACATGGAGGTCGGCGGCTTCTCTCACTGCACCGTGGCCTGATCCAACAATGGTGGTATTATCCAACGTGCCAGTGGTGCATTCCAAGATCCATCGAGTCCGCATCGGTGGTCCATTCATCGTGTCGCTTGTAGCTACTACCTCTAGGGGATGCCATCATCTCTGCGGCGGCGTCGTATCCACCTTGTCACCCTCTTGGAAATTCAGTCGTAAAGAACGCACAAGCGAAGGGGATCAGGCCTTGTTAATTTCAACCAACACCATCCATGATATGATTTTAAAAAAATGGATGGTTCGAGGATTACAATCCTATCAATAAAAATTAATCCCGAATAGAAATACCACGAAACAATCACCCTCCCACGAGAACGGACAATCTGCGGGTCAACCTATTCAGGGGTTGATCTATGTTCATCATTTAAAATGAAGAGTGGGGAAAACATAAACCCACAAAACACCCTACCTCAATCAACATTCACCATTGAAGCATACTGCCTACGTTGGTTTGAGAATTCGAATGCATTCTTTGCTTCCAGGCTCCTTTGTTCGAGGTGCATCAAAGCAGTTAACGTTCTGCTGGTGTTCATCATTCTTCGTTGGATAAGAAACTCTTTACTGGTTCGTCATACAATTTTTCTCCATTTGACCCACAATTATCCAACATGTTATTCCATAAAAAGGAAACCAGTCATAGTGTTTCTGTTATGCTGCGATGTTTCATCCTTACACTGCAAAAAAACGATCCATTAAGGATCTTCCATTAATGCACCTCATCGTTGCACTACATCGTCATCATCCGCCACTCAATAGTGAAAAATAAAAAAGTAAAACAAATTTTTATTTTATTTTATTAATTCACAAATTTTTTTAAAAATAATTTCATTTCTTGACCCTTTCAAATCGATATTAAATTCTTTCTAGGTAAATCCTGGCATTCCATGTTAAACGGAGCCCTCATATTTTTGATCAATGCATCAGTTCAAGAGTTAGGAAAACCTGCATGCATGTTTACTTAATTGAACTTAAAGAAGTTCAATATTCTTTTTTGGGGTCACAAGGCCCCAAAACCACATTCCTTCAAAGAATGTGGTCTCGACATAATTCCATTGAATTAAAAAAATATATAGAATTTCAGGACAATATTTTTATTGTGATTATTTCAAGGAATTGGTTTATCATTGTATGATAAGGAATTCAAGACTGAGGGAAGGAAAATCCTTGATCATTTATTTTCTCAAACATCCAGAACTATTTTTCTCTTTTTTATTTTTTTTTGTAAAAATATTACATTGATCATTTATACATTCTTTAGAACATCAGTTTTTACAATATTACTCATATACAACTGAGGGGTTCTAGGGGGTTATGATACATAACAAATTCACATGGATAAATATTTCCTTATATTCTTAGTGAGGGAGATGACATGAAAGTAATCTATGAATAAATTAAATATAATTATTTGAAATTATATAACTAATTTCAAAATTAATACAACATACAATTCCAAATATAGATTTTTCGTTTTTCTAAAGATCAATCATTATCACATTATTTATAGGTGCTAGTGTGGAGGATTTATCTTATTATTTCATTAATCTTGATCAAATTAAGATCCTACAGGATTGAAGGATTTTATTTTGTTCTTATAATTCTTAATAGGATGATAGAGGTAGGAATATATAGTGAAATCCATTACATGTAACAATTCAAAAATCTTGATTAACCCTACACAATAGGCAAAAAATAAATTTATAGAGTTAGGGTTTAAGTTAGAATATTATTTAATTTCACAATAACCTAAAATAATATAATAAAGATTATATTAACCCATTCCGTGTAATAATAATAATAATATTTTAGGGATTATACAAACCTGTTAAATAATAAATATTTGTTTTCCATCTAGTAAATTAATATTTATCACTGGGCATGATCTTAGTCCGCTGATCCTCCTCAACATTTATTAGATACCAAAATAAATATTTTATTTAATATTTATTCATAAATAAATATTCTATTCAATGTATGGGGAATAAATATTTATTAACTATATATATAATTAAATTATTTTTTTATTAGTGAATAAATAAAAAAAATTACCTTGAGAATATTGGTGATCAATAAATACTAAATAAAATTATTCCTCAGACCTGCAAATAATATTTCTTCCAATAATTAAATTTAAATAAAATTCAATTGAGATTGATTGAAACACTTTTTGTGTGACCCTATAGACTTATTTATTATTTGAATTCGGAATTCCTTCATAATGTCCATGATTAATTTCTAATAGCTTGTTGAAGAATACAAGTCAAAATAATTAATCTTGCAATGTTAACAACAACATACGTCTACTTACTGTGTAATATAATCCCTTAATCCAAATATATCATCATGTAGGTTCACACACATTTCATCAAAATGTGTTATTGATATGTCGTTCATTGAATACTTGAAAAAAACTCACAATTACAACCTGGAAATTGAATTTAATGAAATGATTCTATTTCATTAAATGTGACAAGATATAAAATTCCATAAATATATAAGGGTAAGATTCTTACCCAACTTATTAATTAATAACACATCATTCA
The DNA here is from genome assembly GCA_963277665.1 of Viscum album. Taxonomy (NCBI): domain Eukaryota; kingdom Viridiplantae; phylum Streptophyta; class Magnoliopsida; order Santalales; family Viscaceae; genus Viscum; species Viscum album. The sequence goes on along the minus strand of OY728159.1, from coordinate 590,686,776 downwards.
TGAAACACCCAAAATACAAAACTTCACTATTTTTAATAATCATTTTGGTCTACAATAATACATCTAAGTGTGTTATTCATGACATGAATTAATAATAATCATAATGTATAATGAACATTACACAAAATCACATATTGGAATATCCAACGAGACATAAACATGAAAATTCTTATTGGAGGGTTTATTCTCTTAACCCCCATTTTGGAGATTACAAAGTGAAATCTTATGAGATAGAGTCTCGTCCTCTTATCAGTACTCTCAAGGTATGAGAGTCTAAAAACATCCCATAAATGAAATATCACCAAGATTACCAAGTGAAAACTATTGATCATCTATTGTCTTATCACTTGGAGATTACCAAGTGGACAATTTTTATCATCTACTTATATTATCACCCTATCCTTAAGTCTTGACTTTAGTAGGCCCCAGGTTGTCAATAAGCACTGAGAGTATAAAAAGCAGAAAAAAATGGAAGGAATTTACCTCTAAAAAATATATAATTGGTGCATGGGATATCAAATATTGATCAATTACATTTAATAATATAAAATAATGTAAGCAAAACATCCCACAATGCATGTATAGGGTAAAAAATACTGGAGTCTCCATATAAATACCAAAAAGAAAATATATGGCAGCAAAAACATAATAGTACAATGTTATGAGATATTAATGTCCATCATGGTCCGTCTCATCCTCTTAAAAATAAAAAATAGACATTGTATTTTTATGGTGATAACCTATGTATACTCAACAGGATCATACAAATATTCTTCAATGCACATGTGAAAAGAGAATACCAATGCACCCATGAGTGAACAAAAGAACCAAAAAATCTAAAGATATCAACTAATAAAGACCATCATCTCCAAGACCCACTCACTATATAACTCAACCAAGAATAGGAACATAATAAGAAACATATTGACCTAAAGGGTACCCCACAATGCCTTCCCAGTGATTTTATACTCTCACTCCCCAATTTAGTACGTTCTAGCCCTCCCATCTCTTATGTATAGAATCCTAGTCAATGAAATATCGTCTATCACATCACATAAAACCACATCACCATCTCACCTATAGAAACTGGTCCCCTCACATCTCTCCCACAGACACCAAGGTCATCACATCACATCTTGACAAAGACACTTGGGCTATCACATCACATCACCACCACAATAATAACCATTATATTTGGACATCATGAACATTAATCACATCAAACTTGTTATCTCCCATTACCATACATGACCTGAACTATAATCCATATCACAAACATCACATTAGATCAACTTTTACTTACGTTCATCACAACCCGTTCAAGTCAACATTTACTGGAAGAGTGAGTAGGTAACTAGCCATCTATCCTCATCCTTGGGATATCATGGAAAACACCTTATACATTTGGTTGTTGACACATGGTGCATGACATGGGTGGGGTTGTATATAGAAATTATTTTGAAAATATGATTTATAAATTTATATATATTTCTAGACATAATCCCAACAAATGGGTTCACAAAAGAGTACCAACAAACTCACAACATCACCCAAATCCTCACAAAATCTTACACTTATGCTGCCACCTATAAATATAGAACACCACACCACAATCCACAATCCATAAGCCACATTCCACGATTTCCTTTCAGGTTAATCTATTTTTTATATATTCCCATTAAAAACCCTCTTCTTTATTCCATCACATCTATTTCACATTAAGCATCAATCAAATTTAACCAAAATTCCAATATCATTTCATGAATTTATTATCAATTTCCTCACATCCCATTTTAGTTTCATTATTTGATTAACTAATTACTTTAATACCCATAAAACCACAACACCACACAACACAACAAAAACCAACTTTTATCATACATAAAACCCCAAATAGCTATTATTTCACAACCACATCCTCTTTACACATCAGAACTTCTTTCCACATCACAATCTCTATGTTCCCCATCTCATAACATCATCCCCCACATCACAACCATACATCATAAAAATTTTATCATCTCAACCACTATATACCCCATATCTTCAGATGTCCACCTACATCATAACACAAAATTTCTTATTTTAGATTAAAAGTTGTCATTTTTTATCACTTTTAATTCATTATTTCAATGGTACTCTCACATAGGTCATAATTTACAGGGGAATTTGTTTTACTAAAAAGTTAGTATTTGTTTGAAAATTCAATTTATGTGATAATAAATAACCAAAAAATAAGGGTTTTATATTCAAAACAACTAAAATAAATAAAAACCCCCCATAACTATGTTTTTTAGCTAGGTATTATCAATGTACAATCACAATATCGATTATAAAAAAATCAATAAAACATGTGGAAAATTTTTCTTTCCCATAAATATAAATGAAACCAATTAATTATCTTTATTAAGTTGGTGCATAATATCTTCTAAAAGTGAAAAAATATCTTAAAGCCCTCCGTATGATGAGACTAGATGAGAAATTAAGGACCACCTACTGAAAAATAGAATCCCAATATGCTATAGAAGGATGAAATAAGTGGGAGACAACCACCAAGTGTGATGATAATGAGAAACACCTTGATAAATTTGTACATAATATCACAATACATTTTCTTATAGAAACCTCTCCCAATCCAATATTGTTTTTTGATAGAAACCATTTCCAGTGGATTGATACCGATAAATAAGGGGTAAAAAGAATGAAATTTTCATTGAACCTACATGGATTGATTTCATAGGACAAAATGTTAATGAAAATAATTTATTGTCGAAATACCACTAAAAGAAACACTAGGGTAACACATGAAATAAGATTACCACTAGATAAAATTTATGGATAGAGGAGATTTTTAAATTCTTAGGCATTCTATAAAATAGAAGAATAAGATGTAGCCTCACACACCATTCTATCGACTTGATGAAAGTGGAAAAGACTACACTGTAGTGGGATGGTCCTTACTGCAGCCTAGCTAGTCAAATTATCATTAGGCAAACAAATCTATCTATACGATAAACATCTGAACAAATATTATAAGGTGGCATGGTGTAGCCAAGACTGTTATACCATAAAACCCAACAATAGGAAAGAGCTTACAAAACATCAAATAGCCACAATGTAGTTATTCCAAATTTGGACGAACAAAAAAACTCACCCCTGAGACTCCAAATTATATCTATCACACCTACTCCACAACCACGAGGGTATTTAACCAATATCCCCACCAAAACATATATCAAGGTAAAAACTAGCCCTAAGTTATAATTATCACCACAATACTTTTTCAAGTCCATCGAACAAAACATCTAGCTATTACACACTACAATATCCAACCTTATGGAGTACACCATCAATCAATTCCATTGAAACCACCTTAGTTGAAATCTCAACTCCATCTCCTCATTTTAACCTCTATACTACATATAACCTCCCACATACACCTCCAACATAAGAATTCCCTAAAAGTAATGGGATAGAAAGAGTGGGAAATGATTTCAAATACCACTGAAACTATTTTCTTCCTTGAGAATTATTACTATTTTGGAATGATAGAGGGAATTGGTCCAACCATCCATACAATGAGATACCTCCAAAGGATCACATTACAACTGGACACTGCCACCAACCAAACACACTAGAACCAAAAACAAATTACCACCAAGGACCCCACACAACAACACCATTTCCAAAATCAACAATATATCACCTCTCTATATAACCACACACATAATCATATCAGTCCCAACATTACCCTTGCCTAGATCTACCAAAACCATTACATAATATGTCCCCAAGCAGAAAAATTATAGAATTACATATTTTTTACCATGACATTATCCAATTTAGATGACATTAACTTTTCTGTACATTTTTAAAACATTTCCTTATATAATGTTTCCTGGTTGAGAATTAGATTTTCCCCTCCTAATATGTTAAAATATATAACACACATCTCATCAAATAAAATTACAACTCATAAAATAATATAGATGAGAAATAATTTCAAATAGGCATGTGAAGAAGAAAAAACATAAAAAATATGGGAAATGGTGATGAATATGCAACTCTCACTTCCTTGTACTCACTTATAAGACACCATGACTCATCATCATAAGAAAAAGAGGAATGTTTTATCCACACAACACATTCTCCTGAAGATCCTGGATTTATACTAGTCATTCCATGAATGTTACATCATCCTCAATATCCAACTCTCCTTATGAAATGACATTATTGTCATCATTATGATAAAAATGGAGTTGAGACATGTGAAATATTTCCTGTATCCTATCCATTGATATAGGGAATTACAACTAATAATAAAACATAAAAATTCACCCAAACTCAATGAAAGATCAAACAACTAGTGGGATAATATAATTTCCCATGCAACCCTCCACATGATGCATCTAGGAGATATTCTCCAGAACACCTTGTCACTAAACATGAACTACGATGACCCACTCCCCTGATTTTCATAATACTTCTTCTGGCCCTATGTTTCTATTATCCTATCACAAACAACCTAAAACATCTCTATCATTATCTAAAACACCTAAGGACTATGAAATGATTACTTCCAAACATTTTCCAACCATAATAGAGAATTAAATAACCTCCCATTCTAAACCTAAAATGAGTCTATTCCAATGGATGGATGATAATTTTTGTTATATGAAATATCAACAAAAAGGATGTGTATGTACAATATTTTCTAATGTCCAAGAAAAACACCTGTAACATATCCTCTTGTGTATGTATGGACTTCTACTTCGTCCCATAAAGATAAGTGTTGAAATTAGTGCAACAGTGAAACTATGTTCCAAAAGCATGCTACAATCCTCTCTAGACAGAAAAGTTAAAACCATAATTCTGATCTAAGACAATATACATTTAAACTTCATGCATCTGCACCACCCCATCCACAATCTTCCTCAACAAATCATCCATGTTTCTTGACTCAAAGATTTTTATGATGTGAGCTAATTTCATTTAATGATACAAGATTACACCAATATCATCATATCCTCTATGAGATCAGGGTAAAATTTTGATGAATTATATATATATATATATACATATATATATCATCCAATTTGATCTCTAAAACATCCAAGGGAGGAAAAACAATCCTCCAGGAACACGATGTTCAACTTTTACTAACATTCAAACCCAACACCAAGCCATAAACTCTTCCATAGACTGTTTCATACTGGGCCCCCAAAACTGTGTCCTCAAGACACATTAAATCATAAAAAATACTATGTGTACCTAAAAAGGTGATACATGAATCTCTAAAATTAATTCCCCACACATCACTTCCATAACTAACTACCTCCTCTAAAACAACATCTGATTTTGATGATCCTCTGACCAAACCTCCACTACATTGCCATGAAAAACATGATTATAAATCACATATACCTATGAGTCTCCCCACTAAGGCTCCTCTAGTTTCCATATCATAGATTTCATGAATTTTATATGAAATAATAATCCACCATCATCAACCTTCATTTAATCAAGGTACAAGGCAGAAAAATCCTCTATCAGCCACCAAGTATCACCAAACTTTTGAAAAACATCCATTAATGAAGTCCTTATCAATGCATTAACCATGATATTCACATTTCCAAAGGTGTTGGAGATCTCTAATTCATAATCCTTTAGAAAATATATCCATCTCTGTTGAAATAGAACCAGGTCACACTAAGGAAAGATATACCCAATATTTTGTGATCTATGAAGACCACAAAGAGTACACCAATGAGGTAACGTCCCCAAAACATATGTTCAAGAAAATGAATTCGATAAAGAAATCAGGGGTGGAATAGTTTCAATAATGGGTTAAACATTATTGACCCATAAAATATCACTACCACCTACAAAATCATGGAACACTCTAATTCTAGTAGGTACGTATCACAAAACACCTCAAACATTACACCATCTCTTAGTAACTACATCACCGACGCTCTAATATATCTCCCATTCTAGGATTCAAACACTTCCTAAAATATATTCCCTTAAATAAAATCATGGTATTTTCTAGTTAGAGATTTCAAAAAATCCTAAATCGAGGATAAATCATACATGAACCTTTATTAATTTCGTGTCAGAATGAGGAAATTATGAACATCACCCACATTATTTTGTGATTCCCAAGAATCAACTACATATATCTATGGTAGTTCAACAAAAACACCACACTAAGTAACCATATTTCCATGAAGATACCCTTATCATTTCTAGAACTTACACTTAGAAAACATTAAATTGATATTTTGGTGTCAAAGAACATGTAATACAACTTTGAGATGATCGGCATGCTCTACCTGTGACTTCATATAGATCAAGATTTTTTGATAAAAATTACTAAAAAATGGTCTAGGAACTCTAAAAAATAGGGCTCATGAGATCCATGAACATAGCCATGGCTTTTTTCACAAAGTGTGACCTATCAAAAATCTTGAAGTGTCCACAACTATACATAAATAGGGTCCTTAGGTTATCATCCATATTAAACCATAAATAGTGATATCTAAACCTCAGATCAATCTTCGAATACCAACAACATTCCCTCAACTGTTATAAAATATTTTCAATCATCAATAGAGGGTAATAATAATGGATTTTCACAAAATTCAACATCCAACAGTCTATACACAACCTCAAACTGCAATCATCCTTCTTGGAAAATAAAATTGGAGAACACCATGGGGACAAAATGATCCAGATGAAAACACTATATATCATTTCTTCTATCTAAACCCTTAACTCTCAGAACTCATAAGGTTCTATCTAATAAGGATCCATCTAAATTGTAGAAGAAAATGGATATAGATATGTACCAAACACAACCTTACTTAGAGGGGGTAGTGTCACAAAAGCTATTGAAAAAACATACATAAACTCCATAAAAACTCTAGGAGACTCCACCATCCCTAAATCTATTGAATATATAGACATCATATCCTTTAAATAAATAACATATTCTATAATACTACTACCCAGCTGACCACCCAGTGAGTTAATGAAAACTACAGGATGACCATCGACATATTTGAAGTTGAATCTCTTAAAGAAGAAATTGACAATAGATCACATATAATAAAACCAGTCAATGGTGAGAATTTAATTGTATGATTTCATTTTGAAGATGAAAATATCCTCATATGACTTATGTGGAACCATCATCAGTCTATACTCCCATCACACATTAAACAAGCAGGTACGACCTCTAACTAGTGTAGTAAACAATATGGTCATAAGAAGCCTCTCCTTGTATATTCCTATATCATGGAATATATAGGGTTAATTAAATGATTGTGAATCTATTGAATCTTACAAGACAAAAAGTTTACAAGGAAAAACGATTGCACCTCCAAAAATATATGTCCCCTCTGGGACTGCTATATCCATAACATGAAATTGATCACACCTAACCCTATACCTCTATGTAGATGGAAATATATATAAAAAAATTAGAATGAGGTCCCTAATTATTAGAAACACAATATGGTCAACATATAACTATACTATATCCAGTCAGTTGATCATAAGAATGCTGCCCCAACTGTTGAAAAAAATAACTAGCAACAGAAGCTGCTGAGCTTTACACTTTACCAGAGAAACATGGGTTTCTGATTCTGATGATTTCCAGTTTCCCACATTTAAATATCATTATCCAATCCTCTAGGAAAATTATGGAAATATGTTTACTAGAAAGGTCAAAAAGGAAGATGTTGAGGCCGATTACATGATAGTAAAAACTTTGAAGGACCCAACACATGAGACCTACCATTGACAACTCATATTTTAAAGGAACACTTATGGTTCCCCTGTCATGATAAATCTTTTAAATAGTCAATACAATCATTAAACTCTTCTTTCTTCTAAATCTATATGTACATCAAAAATGAAAATGGAATAACTACAAATTGTTTATAAGGGAAGAGTTCCACCTCAAGATGTTGTGCACGAGACTCCTCGTAAAAAATCTCTAATGTGAATGGAAAAATATCCTTGATCGTTATCCTAAAAACTCATATATTAAGGCTCCCCTAAAAAAGAGAGAGAATGTCTAACCTCTTCACTTACTTAATTCTCAATGATAAGAACTCTACTCAAAACTTATTCTGAAAGTTGTGTCATAATGTATCTTCCTCCTTCCACTCACAAAGACGCAACGTCCACCACTTCTAAGAAATCCCTCACATATGACTAATCAATAATAAAAACCAGTACACTACTATGTCCAGAATCAAACAAAAGATGATCTCAAGATCCTCTAACAAACTATTTTTCTCTAGATCAAATATTCTTCCCCCATATATTCCTAATGGGTTCCAATGAAAGAATATTAATTTATTCTTCCACAGATACTCCTCTTTAATTGGATTAGCCCTCCGACAATCAACCTGATCAACATATTGAACCACCACTACCTAAAACAGATGTGGACGGTTACCACGAACCATAACTAGAAATGGGAACACATATTTCTTAAACCCTATATTATCAAATTTTATTTAGATTTATTTATTGATTTTTAGCTTCCAAAAACCACCAATTTCAAACAATAAAAAAAATTCAATTATGATTCATGCACCTCTCTTAGGTATGTACTATAAAAGTTGTGGCACCACACTTAGTGATTCGGTATGCACATAGTATTATTATAAGATCATGAGGGGCCATAAAATCCCATGTCTTAGGTGGTCTTCCATGGCCTATGATAGGTACCAATATCAAATAATGTCATTTCCCTACCTAACTATGAAATCATCACCATTAAAAACTAAAAAATGCATTCTATCCTTCAACCTCCTTTTATTCCACTAATTTATGAACCCATATCACTAAGGGTACAACTTTTCGGCAGAAAATGAGGGAAGAGAAACAATGACCCACTGAGTTTCGCCTTCAATATGCCTTGGGTTTGGAACAAGAATAGAGATTATAAAAATCCAACTTAAATAAAATGAATTACACAATATAAAAATATTAGATCTAGATATAGGATATCAATGATGAATTTTATCTATGACATAATATAAAATAATGTGACAAAAAAAATTCCATAATGAGTGAATAATTGAAAAAAATACACCATTCACCAAAAACCCCAAATGAAATGTAAAGGAAGTGCCACTAGAATAATCCAGTGGTATGGTCTAGTAATATCCTACACAGTCCATGTAGTCCACCTAGAAACTAGAAAAATAGTGTTTATACATATGTTGAGTATAAATTTATACATAGTAGGATCATACCAAAATATTCTTGTGAACATGTGAAAAGATAATACTAATGAACTTGTCAGTTATCAACAGAATGAAAAACACCTAAATAGGTCCACTAACCAATAATATCCTCATCATGGTCCTCTCAACAAAAAAAATCTTCAAGAATAGTAACAAAATAAGGATCATAACAATAAAAGGGCACCCCACACAACTTTCCATCTAATTTTCTACTCTCTCACCCCAATATCATAGATCATGGTGCTCCCATATCTTCCATATATAATCCTACATAGAGACACTTAGGTCATCACATCATAACACATCACATCATATCTAACCCACTGAAACATGGTCCATCACAATAGATCTCAACACAAATTTCTTGAAGACACATGGTCCATCACATAACATGTCATCGAAATAAACTGGTGCCATTACTTCACATAATAAGCAAAATCATAACTACAATAGTGAGGAATCAATGACATGAATTTAGGTAACCTTGTTACCTCCTTCTACCATGAATGACCCCAAAAATAATTCATATCATTTAAAATCACCACAAATCACTTTTGAATACTGTCCATTATAGCTAGTGCATGTTAAAACCACATAGAAAGGAGAATAGGAAACCATCAATCATTCCTCACCACCAGGATGTTGGAAAATTCACTACCAAAACATTTTTTTGTTAGCACCTGGTTCTCTACAATGTTGGGGAGTGTATATAAATCACTATGAAGATAAAAATTATATATATATATATATATATATATATATAGGTACACAAAATCCTAACTTGTGGGTTCAAAACAAGAGTACTAACCAAATCAAAACATCACCTAATGACTCACAAGATCCACCACTTGTGATGCCACCTCTTAATGAACAACACCATACCATAAGAAACCATGCACATGATAAATACTAAAAAATTCCATTCATGTTCAGGTAATTTATTGATTTTACCATAACCAACCCACTACATTATTGCAACCTATTTATTTCACATTAATCATCCCCTAAATTTAACCACACTTCACATATCATTTTAAGATTTTATTAAACATTTACACCCATTCCATTTCAATTTCATAATTTAAAAATTAATTTAATTACTATCTACAAACTACCACAATACCATACAACACAACAACAACTATCCTTTATAATGTAAAGAAACCCCACATAGACACCATTTCATAACCACACCTACTTTACTAATACGAACATATTTCTATATCACAAATATTAAGCACCCCTATCATCACATCTACACCCACATAATTACCACACATGAACACAATTTTCACATAACAATTTCCACATAACCCATATCATCACATTTTCCACAAATCAAAACCCAAAGTATTTAATTTGAAATTCCAATATGTGACTTTCATCACTTTTAATTCGTTATTTAAAAGGCATTTAGAGTTTTTTCTTGTCATAAAATGTAACCCTATAATCATGCATCAATATTAGGTTTGAGTTCGGGTAGAAGTGAAATTTGGGGGTAGAAGTTACACCCAAGGCATGGTGAAGGATTGGAGTTAATGACATGCTATTTAGGATGGGTGGGTTCATAGGGGCTCATCGAAAGCAATGTAGTGAAAGTGGGCCCCTTGTAGATGGGAGATGGTTGTTGACTCCTAGGAACTGGCTGGGAGATGAAGAATTGTCTTGATGGTGGATTTCAGTAGTAATGTCGACGGAAATGACGACATCCATAGGAATAGTGTCAAACGAGTATCCTCAATGATATGATTTGAGAAAAAAATATAATCCTTGATCTCGTGCAGTTCTAGATAGAGAATTGTGAAACAACACCCAACTTCATAGGGCTACCCAATTATGATATATAAGATGGTATAGAATATTTCAAAGGGACTAGGCATCGTGCATCTCTTTGTGAGGAAATTCTAGTGTTTTGGAGTTGGATAAAAAATATATTTTCCATGTGGGAATCTCTTTTGTTTCTTATATCTGGTTCTATTATGGTTCTTGTATGAAGCCATATATTTTTCATTGTCCTAAAAATACATGTTATGTCACCCTAAACCAATAAAAATGGGATTATAAAACAATAATAAGTAATTAATGTCATTTATTCTTTCAGGAGTTCCTCATTTGAAGGTTATTATCATAGTGGGAATAAGTTTATGGGGAAACCAATTTCATTACCACGATATAAGTGTATATCTAATAATTTTTTAGGTGTTAAAAAAACCACACAATAAAGGGTCCATGTTCACAAAATACAAAAAAAACTAATCCCCCAATGATAATTATTTTCCATAATTCATAAAGCTCATAAAATCAAAATATCAATAATATCAAAAGATGTAAAACTTGTAGGGTATATCCCTTCAAATTTTATTTCAATTAAACTTATTCCATATATTCATTGGTGTAGTTTATATTATCTTCCCATTGATAAACATGAGAATAATCCATCCCTTATAATTAAACTAGATGATAAACTAAGGATAAACAACTCCAATAGAGCTTACCAATCCATTTCAAAAGGTAGTAATAAGAGGGAGTCAACAAACACGCACTAAGAAGATGGAAAAGACCTTGATAACCATAAAAATAACAACCCATAACACAATCATACAAAATTATCAACCAAATTAACATTTTAATAGGATGTAACATTCTCTAGGTGAAGAATTGATAAAAAATACGGAATATAAAAGAAGGGATCCTGCTAAGAATATTTGAGGATTGATGTACCAAGGATGGGGTTGAATGAAAAGAATTTAGGGTTTAAAAAAATTCAAAGGACACACATAGGTCACCCAATAAAGGAGAAGAGGGCCATATATAAGATAGGGTTTGAAGTTATTTTATAATTTATACGTAGCCCCTAAAAAAATAGACAACGGTGGAGCCTCACATACCATTCCAAAATATTTTTGAAAAACGAAGGGACTATAGTGAAATGTGATAGAAAACACCATAGTCTAGATTGTCAATGAATCCTATAATAAATACATATATCTATATTCTATATATATTATAAAATGGGGGAAGTAAGAATAGAGTATCGAATACTACTACGCTGCATAACCTAGTAATAGGAAGGGGGTTATGCTGTAGATCATCTCCATGGTACCACTGCCCTGAAAATGACAAAACCACCAATACTCACCCCCACAACACCAAACTATATCCAAAACCCCAATTCCATATCCACTTCTATAAATGACCCATCATCATGACACAAACTCTCTCCATGCAAAAACTATACCTAAAATTGAAGTAGCACTACACTCCACTTATGAGACCATTCAATGCCATAGCGGGCTATTTTATACTATAGCTTCCATCATTACAATGAAGCCCATAACTCCAGGTAAAAGAAACCTCAAGAGTTTAAATATCAACTACATATCCTTATTTTAATCTCTAAACTCCTTGGTATCTCCACAGACACATTCAACACCATAAATCCTAAAATGCAATGGGTCAAAAAGTTCATCCAATTACATCATGATATGTATCCACTCATTATAATACATAAATTTCTCCCAATAGTTATTTATTTACTAATATTATACAATTAAATAATGTTTTTATTATTTTTATGGGATTTAAGTTCCTTATTTTTATGGATAGATTAGTTGTTATCATAATATATCTTTATCGAGTTTGAAATTATTCGAACCACCCATAGTGCAGTAATGTCATTCTTAATCCAAAAAACCTCATTTGTATTATCAGATGCTTTGATGTGCTCTACTTTCATTATATAATAATTCATAGTACGCTTCTTAGAACACTTCCAATTAATTATTCCATTATTGAGATAGAACACAAATACAAACTAATATATAGAATCAAATTTTGGGGTTTGGAATATATAATTGGAATAAAACCTTAAAATAATATTTTCATTACTATTAAAGAATTAAAAATACCTTTATTTCATCTCAATATCTCAAGGTGTTTCATAACTATAATCATTTGATTTGAATCCGTATTTTAATGGAAATGATTAATTATACTCAAATAATTAGATACATTGGATTGGTTACATGGAATGAAAGTCAAGATAGATTCAATTAAAAAATTATATGATTTCTCATTTATTACATTCTATATATTTTAAAAGAATGATATTGGGGATTTCTAAGACTCACATCATGAAGTACTAGTAAATAAACTTTATTTGAGTTTTCTACACTAAATATTTTATGTAATTTAATAATATAAAGATTTTGAATATTCCCAATTAGACTATTTATAAAATGTTTATAAATATTCATACCTTGTAAATGGTATTATTTACCTTTAAATTTCATTTAGAATACTTTTAACATCAAATAATTATATGGAATCTAATCTCAAAATATCTTTATTGGCGATTAGTGTGTTATATTCACAAAACAATAAAAATACAATAATTATCCCATTAGACTTCATTTATACATATGATTCATCTTCATCCTTGATAAAAAAACCCTTTGATAAGATTATTGAGATTGAAATATTTTGTATGAGAATCTTATTTCAATTCATAATTAGATTATTTCAATTTTAAAAACAAAATAACACTATTTAGATCACAAAAACAGTTGGTTTGTATCAATCATGTTTCCTTGAATAGATTTACATTATGGAATGTCACTTTAACATTTATTTGGTATAGTTTATAATCATGAAATGTTTCAATATCAATAAAAAACTTATATATTTTATGATGGATATTAGTGGATGAGGTTTCTTCATAGTTAATGTGATGAAATATCTTATAACCCATAACAACCAAGAGAACATTATACGTAGACACTCTATGATCTATTTTGGTTTTATTTTCTAAACCATAATTACACCTTATGGGTCTTTCCCATTCAGGTGGATAAAAATATGTTCCAAAATTTATTTGAGTATATAAATTCAATCTTAGTATTCATGTCCTCCATCCAATAATCAAAATAATTTTTTATAGACTCTTGAAAATTATTATGTCCATCCAATATGATATTAAATCCACTATCATTTATCATAAGAAAAATATATCTATTAGGTCTCTAAATAATCCTACATGTATTTGTAAGGTTATTGTGTTACGTAGTTTGGTTCAACTTTCATAATCTCTAATATAACCATATCATATTTTTTTCTAAATAAATATTCCTTTATTTAGTGTTTAATGTTATTAAGATCAGGTTTCCTCAAACCGATTCCTTGAGAAATATATTCATTCTCAATAAATACGCATCTTTACTCCAGAATAACTTTTTTATTATGGATTAGGAAAATAATTACATATAAATTCATTGGAAAATCAAATAAATATTATTATCATATTTAAGGAAAATTTATATTAATAAAAATTCTGTGAAAATACTTCACAATCGCAAATACACTTGTATGTTATGTTTGGATGTTTACCAGTAAATGTATCATATTTAGTGCTATCATTAACTTATATAGGACAAGTGTAAGTATAAAAGTATATATCCCTACTGAATAAACCTAAAAAATATATTTGATGTTCATATTATCTCATTGATGATAAAACAATATCTATATGGGTATGATTCATCATTTGGGATACACCATCATATTTTGGAGTACCATGAAGACTGCGTTATAAAATGATTTCAAAATATTTAAAATGATAATTTTTTTCACTTTAGTATTCTATAACGCATTAAAATCACATTTTTAAAAAACATTTAAAATTTGATTTTATAGACCACTTTTTAAAACATTGAGTATATAAATGTTTTCAAATATGGGTTTCATAAGGAAAAAAATAAAAAATAAATTAAAATCATTAATAAAAGTAACAAATTATTTATTACCCCCATTATAATTTTCACTCAATGAACTGTATAAACTATTATGTATCATGTGTAGTTGTTCATCAACATTTTTTTATTTGTCTCTAAAATTATATTTGGTCATATTTTATAATAAATAATATTCACAAGTAACAAATTATTTATAATAAAATTATTCCCATAATATATCATTATAAAGTGTTTATATTTATAATTTATATTACATAAATGATGAAACCAATGATTGTTTTTTTAGAATAATTAACAGTGACTTTATAATTTTCCATTTTATAAACTAGATTTTCCATATCATGGATGTATAATTTATTTATTATAGTTTCTATAAAAAAATATATCATTCATATATATAGAATTTTTTTCACTTAAACCGGAATTAAAAGCATGTATTATTCAAAAAATGAATTAGAAATTTAATTTTAATTTATAGTAGCCACATAATAGTACTTTTATAATTAAAAAAACCATTATATGAATATAGATTATATTTCCTCTCTTCCAATATAATAATCCTATTTTCAATTCAAACACATTGATTTACTTCTACACAAAACAATTTTTCTCTAGTTGTTAGGGAATACACATATGAACATATGTCTTATACACAAATGGTATCTAATATCAATGATTCAAAATTTCAAAAATATTTTTATATTATATTTAATTATTTATGTTAATTATTTTCCTCTATCAAACAATGAATATTGTATAATTAATTTATACCAATCTATGAGGTTGGAAAAAAATTTAGAATGAATATTATTTACAAGAAGAATATAGTTTTTTTATAATTTATAATATTAAATATTTCTCAAATGAGTATCATGTTTGACTAAATTATTTAATTTGGATTTTTTTGAGTATACTCTTACTAAAATGATTATGCATTACACTAGATCTATTAAATGACTAAGATCTATATTTCATCCTGATCTAACTCATCTAATTCTATATAATATTTCATGTATATTTAGGTTGTGAGTCATGTTATGATTTATGAAATATAATGTATAGTAGTGGTTCAGTATAGTGAGAGCACTATAGAAGGTATAATGGTGGAGCACTATAGTAGGTACCACAATAGAGCATTGTTGCAGGTCTTGTGGTGAAGAATTTTAATTGGGTATTATAATAAATCCCTATTATGAGGTACTGTAGTGGATCACATTAAAGGTATTATACTTTAGAACTATAATTTTTTTTGTAGTGAAAAATAATAATAGGGTTTTTATTTAATAATAGTAATGAAGTAATGTAGTGGAGAACTATTATAGATACCATAAAAGATTACTATAATGAGATACTATAGTGGGGAATAATTATAGTGAACTATAATCAATAATGATTAGGAAAAATATCGCTGAAATATTACAAGAATCTAACTATAAGAAAATATCTTAACCTCTTTAAAAAACAGAATCCCCAAGTCTATCATTAGTCTACTCTCAAATTGAGCTATGAGAAATTATTCAAGAAAGTGTACCATGTTAATATTTGGGACACTATAAAGTGGTCTTATGTTCCATATGTCTAATATACAGATATTAAGACATCCATAAAATCTAAATACCGAATTTAAATACTCATATTTTAGATCATTCTTGTTATTATTGCACAAAATGATAAGAACAATAACTCGAGTAGAAAAATATTCAAGAGGGGGATGGATAATTATTTGTATGAAAATAACCTTTTATTAAAATTCATTCGTAAAAAATAAATCAATGTAACAAATAAATATACACATAGTTATAAATTAAAATAATGAAAATGTGAATAAATATAGAATATTAATCTTATAAAATGACGAGATAACGATTATGTGGGAAATTAATATTCGGATAAGTGAGAAATGATTTATTTTATTCTTTTATGATATGTTATAGTGTAATATCCAAAATATTACAATGAAATAAATTAAATAATATTTTAAAAAAACATCAGAGTATAATAAATAATACTTTAGGATCTCTCTTTGGACATGGTCATGATCTATAATATGGATCTAATGAAAACAAGGAGAACTAAAAAAGAAAAAACTGATAAAAATTTTAAATAAAAATTCCATAGGGATGGTGAATGAAAAATGTAAAATTGGGTCAAGATAATCTATATCACTATTTCATATATATATATTAAGAAAAAATTCTCATATTATGGGATTTTTTATTTCAATCCAAAGTGATAGAAGGATCTTATGCCTAGATCCAGACAACATTGAGTATGAGAAATTTCATCTTTTAAATATAAGAGAACTTATGTATCCATAAGACTTCTACAATAATGGATTGGTATAAGATAAAGTTTTTATCCTAATGATTTATATTTATCTTGAATAAAGGATGGAGTTATGAGGTTGATATTGTGGTTATGTTATTACAATGTTTTGAAATGAATAACAACTATGTAATAGGTAAAAAAATTGATAAAGAGAATGATATGAAAAACTGGAATACAATTTTTTATTTAAAAGTGGATTGAAAGTATAGTAAAATTGTTTTTTTGGTGCATGAGATATCCTTTCAATAATGATATTCTTTTCACTCTCTATTGATTCCCAATATTTTATTTTAAATTTTAAATTAATTGATCTCCCTTTGGGCCTTTATATAAATTGAAGAATTATGAAATTTAAGGAATACAACCATTGTAGTTAATGAAGATTATTTTTAGTTATTTTTCTTTTGACTATTATATCCATCCTGTCTTCTCTTATGGTAAGTCATCAATTTGGCCATAGTAGTCCTTTCTTCTTCTTTTTTTATTGTAAATTCTATCATTTAAGATGGTTTAGTTTATTTTGTTGATCATAATTATTTAATTTATTTGGATCTTTTAATTTTATTTTTTGATGTCTCAATATATTAAATATGACCATTTGAAAGTGAATTTGTGATGGGGCAATTAAATCCATAGTACTTACTTTTCCAATAATCATCATATTCTGATAATTGTCATGTTATCTATGATCAGTAGGATTAGAATATAAGATAAAAGGCATAGATCGTCTTCTTGATTTTATTATATATTGTGATATTGTTTTATTACTCTTTAGTCAAGATATTCCATTATATTAATTTTAGATTCATGGATGAATTCAATTATATATAGTTCACAAATATGTTTATTCATCGTCTATTGATAATGCTATCAATTTCAATGATGCTCAAATAATAAGTATAATCAAGAGAGGTTTGATCCCATATGTGTCAATAAGCATATTTTTCTTCATCCATTTAGCATATCAGTTGTTTTGTTTTTATATGTCATAGGATATTGAAGTTGTGTAAATTGACTCTTGAAAAGTCACCAATATACTTTTGTTTCATACATTTAGTTCTTTATTTGATTCATTTATAATATAAGGATTATACCATCAGTCCTCATATGTTACAGTCTTTAACCTTTATCCTTCATCATTTCACCATGAATCAACATATTTCAACCATTTTTTCTCTATCATCTTAATTTCATTTGCTACTTGTATTTATTCTTTTTTCTATTATATTTCTTATTTACATTTATCATAATATTTACCTGAAATAACTATGGGGAATAAAAAGTTTAGTCTCTAGTTATAATTAAGAAAAACCACATTAGAATAATATATTTGTTGTATGTAGAGGATGACCCAACAAAATCTTATTCATTAATGATCATAAAACACAATTTACTACATAATAAATAAATAAAACTCATTCAGTTTGATTTGTGATATCATTTATTGATTGAAACCTATGATATATGTAATATTTTATCTTTGATAACATCAATATATTGTTTTTAAATCACCCATCATTTCTAATAATAAAAAACAAATTTAAGACAAAAAAATTTCCACTTTAAACATACTAAATCTCATAAAGGAGGATAAAAGTTTTAAACATCACATTTTCTACTTATTAAAGGGAAAATAAAGTTTAAAAAATCAATCCTTATAGAGAATAAATGAGGATTCACCAAAAATTGAAAAAATAGATAGTTCATTTTAGCGAAAAGATTTAAAATCCCCCATTGTGGGAAGTAATTGAACTAGTAGAGTAATAAAAACAACTCTTGATTATGATTTAGAAAGTTTAGAATTTATATTATCTTAAAAATAAAAATATTCATAGTTCCAGATTGATAGATAAATGTACATAATGATGGTATGTATAGATTTTGTAAAAATATATATTTACCAATAAAAATATTTTCAAGGAAGTAGTGATGGAACTAAAAAAGAATAAAATTGAATAGATTTTTCCATATTTCATAGTTTCAAAAGAAATGTTTTGAATGTAAATGTTCGAGTTTTCTATTTTCGTATAATCTTTCCAAATTTATTTTCCAAGAGGGTAAAATTAGTAAAATTTATTGTTTATGTGTCAATATATTTCATGGTGAATTTTTATCCAGATTTTTTTTATGATGATAAAAATGTTTATAGCATTGAAAATTTCAATTTATCAACTTATTCATGTATGATTTGATTATTTATTCCTATAGGGTTTAAATTTTATAATTCTGCAATCACACGGGTCTGATAATATTAGTGTAATATATATATATATATATGGATTTTAAAAAATAGGTCATTCATATATAATTAAATGTTTTTATTTTCTATTAATGAATAAAAACAAGACGATGAAAAGATAATAATTAAAGGATAATTATTTATACATGTAAATAAATGAAGAAAAATAAAACATAAAAGCACCATTTTTTATTTTTATCACCCATCATCATAACTCCTTATTCACTTGAAATTTTATTTGAATAAAACATTTTCCACCCACCGATTTAATTTCTAATCAAATTCCATATTCAAGTTCCTTATGGATCCTTGAGTAGTGGAGTATATAAACTATTTTATTCAATGGGTAAAGACAATTTCTATTCTAAAATGAAAACCAACATCTCTAAAATATGAACAAGGAAAAGATTTGGTTCCAACATTTGTTATGGGGGAATACTATCCAAAGTATCAAATAAAATAACAAATTACACTCATTAACTAAGTGTTTTAAATCAAACAAATAAAATAATGATTAAAAGAAGAAAAATTCAAGTGGAAAGGAATAAAAAAACATCTCATTTTGAGAGATAAAAACTTTGAGAAGAGATGTTTATTATAAAATGAATAATATAATTCTAAAAAGTATTTCATGTAGTGAGAAATGAGAATATATCCAGATCTAATTTCAAAAGAAATAAATAATTTCATGATTTATTATTTTTATAATGAAATATCATTATTCATATAATAATAAATGCATACATGA
The DNA here is from genome assembly GCA_963277665.1 of Viscum album. Taxonomy (NCBI): domain Eukaryota; kingdom Viridiplantae; phylum Streptophyta; class Magnoliopsida; order Santalales; family Viscaceae; genus Viscum; species Viscum album. Next base: position 590,666,445 of record OY728159.1, on the reverse strand, counting down.
CAAAACACTATACTGGATATTAACAATTAAATTATACAAATAATGGTCAAATAGTGAATACGAAACAATCAAATTAAGATATAGTTTTAAAAAATTTGGAATAATTCATTATTTTTAACTATAGAAAATAAATTTTGGTAGCTTGATGTTACATGGTCAATCACTGTATCAAAATATATATATACCATTGTAGGTGTGGTGATCCACTATACTTGATTTTTATTGATTGATATGTTCCTAAGGCAACTTTCCTTCAATCTAATAAATATTTATTTAGATTGGTGGGAATGGCAGACTTTGGGTTATATGTCATCATATATATATTATTTTTAGTGCATAATTCTTCCAAAATCTATATTTTATTTGTTTACTAACATTTGGAATTAATTATATATTTTATCAAATCCTTGGTTAGTAACTTCAGATTAATTCCAAAATATTTCATTTTATATATCAAGATATTTTTCAGAGGTATGTATAGATGTGTGAAAATGATCACAAATCATTTCCTCAAAACAATGTATCCCTGATAGGTCTTTTTATAGAACATTTTAAATGTATTTGATTACATATAACTAATTTATAGGAACAGAATGATCTTGAACTTCCTCTATGTTCTTTCTTCCAATCATAAAGGTTACTAGAATTATATTCTAATATTTAATTTTTAAATTCAGTATTTTTCCATATTTTTTATCTTTTGTAAATGATTTGTTAATTATATATATTTGATGATCATTACTTTCTTTGAAATAGAGGATTGTAAACTATAATTTTAGACATTATGAGATGATTTTACCTTTATTTACTTTGATTTTGATTCTATTTTCATCAGAACCTTATGATTGATTTCATAAACTTTTTCAAGAAACAAAAATAGTTCATCGAGATTTTTTTTTAAAATTTGAGATATTGGAGTTGAAGTGTTCGTCCTCTTTCTATTTTAAGGATAAATAATTGTTTGATGACACCATTAGATTATTATCTTATTTAATGTTTAAATCTTTGGAATAGATATATTTTATTGATATTTATATATCATTTTCTAAATATAAATATTCAGAGGAATGATATTTATTACTATTTTGTTATTTATCTTTTGAATGTCTATAATATAGAGATAAAATGATTTTATAGATATTATTACATGAATTTAGGAATAATTATCCTTGAAATACAAACATGGATAAAAAATCTAGTGCATTTGGATTATTAGGTAAACAATTAAAAAACATGTAATTATAAGAAAAAAATAATTTTATTAATATCTGTGATGATATCCTATAACATCCAATTACCATTTTATCTGGTACACCCTTAACATCATCATGGTTTTCCCCTCCTTGGATATTGGGTTGATACCTATAATGTGAAGTCATAGTTTTTTTGGACACTCAACATTAACCATATTTTTCCACGAGATACATAAGCATTTCATGCCTTGTAACTTGGTTACATGCCATGTAACTGTTATTGGGTACACTCCATGAAAGGGAATTAATGCAGTAAAAGTTTACACATCATGAAGAGTGGATTCACCTCATGACTTCATTAAAAAAGGATATTTAATATAAGGTGACTAATTTTTTAGTGTACATGTACATAGTGGATTTCACAGTGTGTAAATATATTACATATCATGAAATGACACCATTCTAATTTTAAAACAAACATAAAACAATTTTTTCTCAGTTATTTTCTTCAAGAATCTTCAACCTCAAACTAGAGATTTCCCCTATCATTTTTGAGAGACTTCCCTCCTTCTGAATTGATCCAGTTGACACTGGATCTCCATTACAATTTCAATATATCTCTCCGGGTGAGTAAACATTCCTATAATTCATTACTATATATTGTTGTAGTTACCTTAGCTTTATGTATCATATCCTTCGATATATGTAGGTATTTCTTCTTGGTTTCTTCTAGATCTGTTGTGCGATCTCAACGTAGATTCCTTTATCATTGACGATCATGGTGAGATAGTGGTTTGTTCTTGATGTATATAGGTTTCATGATTTTGGATGATCCCTTGTGTTCATACTTGGATCAATCATGTGATGTGGACTGGATTCTTTTTCCTTCGTTGTCATCATTAGGTTTTTGTTGTTGGTGGAACCCATTGCGACGTGTGACCTGAATTTTAAGGTAGGTGGTTTTGTCTCTAGCATATGATAATTATCCTGAATTCTTTATAAATTGATTTATCAAATTTTCATGATTGTTTGTGTTGGTAGGAAATGGGTTTTAATAGAGAAATGGGGTTTACATGGTTATTCAAAAATGTATAGAAAATGTGTACTTTTGAAACATTGAAATTGGTTAGTAAAAATTATTACATGGGTCTCCGAGGGTACTTAGGTGGAAGGATTAGGTTGGGGACATCATCCATGTTTCATTATTAATAGGTGGTTTTCTCAGGAGGGTTTTATTTTTTTCAATAGGAATATTGTTCTAGGGGGATAATATTGACATTTTTCAAGGGGTTTACTCATTGGGTATTCCTCTGCATCGAAGGCATGTGTTCTAGGAATTGAATTGTTCACTTAATTTATTATGGAATGATGAGTCTACTAGTCTGACTAATAGGGAACCTGGGTATTAACTTCTACACTACTTTTTTTTTGTTTTTTTCTGCATGGATTTCTAATTTAGCCTTGATTTTCATGTTGTACTGTATTTTATAAAGAACTATGAAAAATGGAATTGTTTACCATGTTTTCTATAAAAATCATTTTTACTTCCTATCATGACATGTTTTATTTAAAATTCGAATATTATAATTATTATACACAAAATTTCTATTGAACACCTAAGTGGTATCATACTTGTTTTATTATCTCACACCCTACATACCTCTTTAGTAGTGAATATGACTTTTTTTGTCATCCATTGTAGTGAAATTAAAGGTTCCACAATGAGACATCGAGGATTCATGTTAGCTAGGTTGGGTAGCTAGTGGTGAGATTATGGGAGTTCGTCCACACCATCACATGGAGTAGCTATTTGGTTTTGGCCCCCTTCCGTTGTGCGTGTCTTATTTTGAGTTTTGGCTATTTCTTTTTTTAGTTGTCTGATTCCACTATTTTCTTACAGTAATGCAATAATTTTCATTAGTCTTCGACAATTCCTTTAATTCTATAAATATATATATGCCATGTGTTTGTTTAGGTTGGGAAAAATCGTTGCCTCTATTGTGTTGTTCGATTACCTTGTGCTTGTTGCTAGCCCATGGGGATCAAGAATGCCATTCAAGTACGTGGATGATGGTTCGATTTCTAGTTTTGAGGGTAACATGTGTTTGTTTTTAAAAATTCGGTATCATAGGTTGCTTTCCCAAAAGATTCATTTTCTTGGGATGTCTGTTAGACTGGAGATAGGGTTTTCCGTGCTTGATAGGTATGTTGCGATGAGTTCTTGGCCAACTCTTGTTATGGTGAGACTCAAGATTCCATGGGAAGTTGAGAGGTGTGTTTCTAGTTTTGGGATTGATTTTAAATCCTATTTTCTTTTAATAGGGTTTCTAGTTTGAACTGAGATTTGTTTCATTGTATGATCATTCTCAATATTTAGTGTGCAATAGTATGCCTCTGAGATGTATTCCCTGAGTTTCTCAGTAGGGTGAAGCTGATTATCCTCAAGGGAATCCACCTATAGATTAGAATCTCATTAGTACTATAGTAATGGATGTCAGTTCTATTGATAATGTTGTACCAAATGTTTAGAATTCCATTGTTGAGGTACAATCAGGTGTTATATGAGACACATATCGATGACATGAGTTATTATTTGATAAGAACCATCATTTAAAGGGACGACTGGAAGTCAAGAGGTGAAGGAATATATAGAAAACATGGATTAAATCTTTGAATTTATGGAGAAACCATAGAAAATTTGTGTAATGTGTATAGCATTCAGACTCGATAGTAATAACATGTGATGGTGGGATTCTATGGTCCACGGAGATAGACATGTGGGATTTTATTGGAAGGGTTTCAAAACCATGTTCTTCTAATAGTTTTTCCTAGAGTCTGTGATGATGGAAATTTCTTTAGAGTTCCTTTATTTTAAATATGTAGAATGTTCAGGGTTGGCATACACCAACTGAATTTTTGATCTTTAAGATTTTTCTCCAAACGTAGTGATGAATGACCAGATGAAGGCACAAAATTACCTATAGAGATTGCGACTAGATATCAGAACACAAGTTTTTATGAAAATAATTATACCAAAAAAAATAGATGGTGGGAAGATATATGATGGAAATGATTAATATATAATAAATGGTTGGATTTTCCTCCTCTTCTCTTCCATCCAGTGGAATCTTTAGTGACATGCATGGGATGAAGAGAAAGTGGAAGGATAGTCACATGAGTGTTGGAGGCGTGTCTCAAAAGTAAGCTTATGATAAACCTCCCATTGGAGATGGAAATTTTCCATTGAAATGCTATCACTGTGGCAAGGAAGAAACACAATAAATTCATTCCCTATGTATCCAATGATGTGAAATATTTGTAGATGTATTGGTCACATACAACTCTTCTGTCATACTCTTACTATGACTTGTTATATTAATGGGTTTTCAGCTTCAAAGGCTACTATTGTGATGTCAGAAGCTTCAATGACTAACGAGTTCCATCCATAGGACTCCTGAGTGAATCATTTTCATGCATTAGATGATTGTCTTGTGGATTTGGATACATGTCTGGAAAGAGTGACATGTACTATTCTTATTTAATCTTCAGTAGAAATTTATTTATTAGATTCTGGTGCCTCCCAATATTTTATATCTTCAATTTTCTTGGATATTATTAAAAAACATGTGGAACTTATGTAAATAAAAATGGAGTTAGTGAATCCATTTCCTAAGAGTAATTATTAACGGATTTATTGTCCTTCATGTTCATTAATATATTCTGATACAGAGTTGGTCTGGGATTTTATCCTTTTTGATTTGGATCTATCTGACGTCATCATCACCATAGATTGGCTTTTCGCTCATTTATATGTGAATGATTATATCATCATTGTGTTTCATTTCATGCTACCGATGAGATATCTCATGTTATTAAGGGAGTGTGGGACCGGAGGTCTGGTAATGTAAGACCTTCCCCCCAAGAGATCAGAAGATTTTTGACTACTGTTGCGATTGAAAATCATGACCATTATTTTATAGTTTGTCTCCCCATCATCGTTCGTGACTTTCCGAAAATTTTCATAGACCATTTCTCTGTTATTCGTCCTGAGATATATATATTATTTAAAATTCATATAGTTCATTTTAAACAACCGAAGTCAATACCTTCTTATCGTATGGCACCGACTGAGATGAAAGAGCTAAAAATTTAACTGGACAACCTGCTGAAAAAGGGTTTCATTCTCCATGGAATTTCACCTTGTGCTGCCCCTGTGATCTTTTTTATGAATTTAGATGGTTCAATTATGTTATGTGTGGACCTTTAGAATTTGAAACAGGTAATATTTACCTCGTCTGGATGATTTTTTTGATTAATTGACGGGGGGAACGTGGTTTCCAAAAATTGATATTTGGTTGAGTTATCATCACCTTAGTGTTCAGGAGTCTGATATACTAAAAAAATCATTCAAGAATAGGTATCATCATTATTAATATATTGTGATGCCTTTTAGTCTAACTAACACTCTCTTATTTTTTATGTCCTTGATGAATCAAATATTCCATCAATATTTTGACACTTTTTTTGGATGTGTTCAATGATGATATTCTGATTTATTCAAAATCGACGAATGAGCCTGACCACCATCTTGGATTCATACTATAAATTTTGAGAAGGAACTATTTGTAAGAAGATATTTCAATATGTAGTTTCTATATTCATCAAGTAAAATTTTTGGGAACATAACTGAAAGGATTATCAGTTGATCAAGAGAAGGTAATTGTTTTTTTGTCATTGGATGAACCAAAAAACGTCTTTGAGATATGATGCTTTCCTGATTTTTCTCGAAACTACCGACGAACAGTTAAGGATTTCTCTAATTTGGTTTCACATTTGACTACTCTTACCAAGAAAGTAGTTAAATTCACATGGGATGAAAATTTTCAGTCATATTTTTTATCAATTTAAATGACTTCTTACAACAGAACCAATTATGTTCTTACCTAATCCCGTTAAGGGATACATGGTGTTTTGTGATTCTTCGAGAGCTAAATTGGGATGCATGATATTATAGGACAAACATGTGGTACCTTAAAACTCTCATCTTCATCCAACACATGGGAATAATTACTCCACTTGTGATTTAGATATTTTTGGAGTTATTCTTACGCTTAAATGTAGGTGACACTATTTTTTGGGAGAATATCACGATATATTCTAGTTATTATAATTTGAGTTATATCGTTTCTTAGAATGACTATAATATTAAAAAAAGATATTTTGTATAATAAATTTAACTGTTTTAATTCAATATCTCCCACAACTCATTAAAGGGAAACATTGTTGTAGATTCTCATATTAGGAATCGTTAATCATAGGTTGTTCGGTAATCGAAGGAGGAGTGAAACTTTATTGGTATTTTTGACCAGTTGAAATTTTATGCTTAAAAGGTTGTTTCTAGCTGGGTTATGACCAATTTTTTTTTATCATCATCTCTTATAGAGTCTATTTTTCAGAGTTTGTAGCAAGATGATGAGTTTCAGAAGTTTGAGAAATCATTTATTATGGGAAAACTATTTTTGGATGATGTCTTTTATAATATTCTATGCACCACTTCAGAAAGTGTGTTTTCATCCCATCACATGTAAGAATATTATTCTTGTTTTATTTTCGTTGTTCTTCATGGTCAAATAATCTAGGCACAAATAAGATGTATTATGTCAAGAGGTGATGATTTTGGTGTTCGGGTATATAACATGGCATCACAGTGTTTTTTCTCATGGTTACACCTACCAATAGATAAAGGAAGATCACTTAAAACCCTCTAGTTTTACTTATCCTATTTGAGTGCTGGATTGGAAATGGGATTAGGTGTCCTTGGATTTTGTTGTGGGATTACCATGGAATCACAAAGGTATGAATTCTATCTAGGTGGTTGTTTATCGGTTGACGAAGTATTTTCATTTCTTTCATATCAAAGACACCACTACGGTTTTTGTTCTGGGTAAGTTGTATGCGCAAGATATTGTGATGTTATATGGGGATTCCTTCAACAATTTTTTTTCAGATAGGAATCCTAGGATTATCTCAAGGTTCAAAAGGAGTCTTCAAGAGAAAATTTGACTTCTGATCAAGTTGAGAAAAACTGATCAGTCATAGTCAAAATTTTAGACGGAGCATGTGATTCAGATCCTAGAGGATATACTCAGAACCTATGTCTTGGATTTAGGTGGATCAAAGGATAAGCATATAGAAATAGTTGAGTTTATTTATGACAATATTTATAAGTCTTCAATTATAATTTCTCTCTTTGATGAATTGTATGGGTGGCTAGTCATATCACCACATTTTTATGATGAGGTGGGATAAGTATCATTAGTTGGACCAAATTTGGTTTAGGGAATTCCCACAAAGTTTCAAAATGTACATCGATGTCTAGATACAGTCCAATGTTGATAGAAATAATACATAGATTAGTGACGTCATCCTATCGAGTATTATATTGGTCAGTGGGTTGTCCAAATTGTTTCTTTTTGGTTCAGTCATCATCAACATCGAATGTTGATAAAGCTGGCTTTGAGATATGTTGGACCAATTGAGGTCACTAAATGGCTTTTGGTGGTTGCTTATCGGTTAAAATTTCTAGTTCATTTGATGGATATTCATGATGTTTTAAACATGTCTCTACTCAAGAAATACCATTCTGATCCTACTAACATTCTGAGTTGGGAATAAATTGATTATGAGCCAGATGTTTCTATTTTTGGAGAAATAAGTTGAGATCATTGAATCTGATGTGAATGCCTTGTGTGGGAAGTTGATTACATTGGTTAGAGTTCTATAAAAAAAGGATCTGATTCTCCTAGGGCTTGAGAACACGAGTAAGTGATGAGGGGGAAATGGCCACAACTTTTTCAAGGGATTAAATATTCCACATGAATTCCCAGGGACAGAAAGAGTTTATGGTGGGGTGTTTGTAACATCCCATTATAGGTTTATGAGGTATTCCCTTATACTCGTCATGCATTTATCTTCATTAAGATTTCAAGCACACCTATAATGGTGAATTCAAGGATTTGTGGGAATTTTTACTTTTCCATATTTTTCACCAAACACAAGAATTTCATGCTGTGTTTCTGGAATACATGTCAAGTAATTATTGTTGGGTACAACCTATGAATGGGGATTAACACTATGAAATTTTACAGATCATAAAAAGTGTTTTCACATCATGACTTCATTAAATAATTGGTTTTCAATTCAATTCAATTTTTTTTGCATACATGAACAACTTGGATTTTACAAATTGTAACAATATTACATATCATGGAATGCCCCATGCCTTGTTTTAAAACACATACACAATATTTTTTCATGGTTCTTTTCTCTAGGATTTTCCACCCTCAACCTAGAGCTCTGTCCAATAATTTGTGAGAGACATCACTCCTTATACATTGATCCAATCCACACTTCATCTCTATTGCAATTATGATGAATCATTACGGTTGATTAACCTCTCTACAACTTCATTGTTATAGATCACAATTGTGCCCTTAGGTTGTGTTATCAGATCTATCAATCTATGTTGATTTTTCTTCATAGTTTCTTCTAAAATATTTATGGGATCTTCCATTGGGGGCCTTTACCTGTGTCATCTATGATGCAACATGAATTTTTTATTGAGTTATACATGTTTATTATATTCCAACAACCCCTTTTGTTCATATTTGGATCAATCATCTGATATGGATTAGATTCATGGTTCTTCATCGTTGTTTTGGGGTTTTTGTTCTTGCTGGTTCTTATTGTAGGGGTGTGCAGTCTCAATCCTATGATAATTAGATTGACTGATTTATAAATTTTTAATCAAATTTCAATGATTTTTGTGTGTGTTCAAAAATGGTTTTAAAAGAGAAATGGGTTTCCCATAGTATTTGATAAATGAAAATGAATTGGGTTCTTTTCAAAAATTAAAATTTATTTTTGAAAATATGCTCATGGGATACCTTGGGTACATAGGTGAAATGATTAGCTTGAGAAAATCATCAATGTTTTGTGATTATCATGAGGTTTTCTCAGGGTAATTTCTCTATTTTATAGACTCATTATTATAGGGGACAAATATAGAAATATTTCAGGGGGATTACTTAGGGGGTATTCCTAAGATTCCTAGTTGAGTGTTTTGGGAACATGATTGTGTACATTATTTATTATGGTATGATTAGTATTCTATTCTGGACTATAGTGATTCTTTTCACTGATTCTTATGCATCTATTTATATTTTTACTATCTGGAATTATAATATATCCTTGATAAACATATTGAACCCACTTTTTTAATAAATGATAAAAAGTGAATTTTTTTTACAATTTTTCGGTAAAAAAAGCCATTATTTCATATCATGAAATGATTAATTTAAAATAATTATTCATGGACTCTTAATCAGATACTTCTTACTAAACACACATTTGGGGGATCGTAGTGATCCTATTAACCCACACCCTGAACACCTCTTCGGTTGTGTGTAAAACATTGGATGACTTCCAGTTTAGGGAAAGTAAAGGTGCCACAGTAAGGTGGAATGTTTTCGTGTTAGATGGGTTGGGTATCTAGTGGTAAGATGGTGGGAGTTCATCCAAACCATCACATGGAGTAGCTATTTTGTTTTGGTACCTTTTAGTTGCGCTTGTATTTTTTTGGAGTTTTGGCTACTTCTTTTAATGTTTGTATTAAATGTTTTCTTACAGTTATGGAATGTTTTTCATTAGTCCTCCTCAGTTCATTTCATTCCGTGAATGTGTGTGTGTGAATATATATATATATATGCCATGTTTTTGTTCTGTTTGGGTGAAATTTTTCCTTTTGTTGTGTTTTTCGATGAGTGGGTGCTTGTCGCCAACCCGTCGGGATTAGAAATACCCTTCGGGTATATAGTGGATTGGGTCAGGTTCTAGATTTGAGGGTAACATGGAAATGTTTTTATATCTCCTTACTCCAATTTCATTCTTATTACATCATAGGATACCCTGAGGAATAGATAGAAAAATGTAATGTCTAAATTTGATAGTGATGGAATAGACATGGGTATATAGAATAACACATGGGTTATAAGGAATTACCTGATAACAAAAAAATAATTGATCAATAATAAACACATTCAAGCATAAAATATAGAACATGGATTCTAATTATTATGAGAGTATTGAAATGCAGAGGCAACATATAACATGACATAAACATGAGATATGGCTAACAAAAAAGACTATATGACATGGTGGACAAATTCCTATAATGGATTAGGTTTACACCCTAATCTCATACATGACATATAATGAGACATAAAATTACAAAATGAATTGTATTTATATCTAGACACACCCATAATATCTTTTTAATTCATATTTATGCCACATAATGTATACAAAATAATGAATAGACATAAGGTTAACTGATTGAATGAAATTGGAAACATAATCATGTCATAAGGAATAACCAAACAAAATATAATTATGGTATCCATCAAATAAGGGATTTAAATCTTTAACAGAAATTCATATAGGAAAACAGTAGAATTTATCATTTATAATTATGTACTACTAAACATACAACATGAAAATGGGTTGTTAGTTTTCATTAGAAATTTTCCACTTAAGTGTGAGTTTTTGGGAATAGAATAAAGAGTATTTAAAGTGAATAAATTAATAATTATTGTTTTCATAAAACCAAAAATGAACTAAAATTGTTTTTTCATGATAAATTGTGTTATTTTATAAAATTATTTGGGTCTTAACATATATTATGGTGGGTAATTGAAAAAAGGAATGAAAAAAAGTTCTTTTTAATTGGGTCTGCTTATCAGGAGGAATTGAGAGGGGAACCTTATAAAACATGTAATTACCCATCAAATAATGATTAATAGAGAAATATAATAATTTATTGTACATATAAACATAATATAATGTAATTTTAGAAAAATAATTATGGGATAAATTACGTCAAAGAGAAATAATTCCAAACCCAAACGAGAAATGGGGGCTTAGAGAGATCCCTTAAATTTTGCCCAAAATCATTAAGCACATTCATTTAATGTCATGGATAATAAATTTATTATCATTAATTACTTACTCAAAAACTACTCTATTTTTATTATATTTATTATAATTTTATTAAGTTCATTTATTACAATTTCAATGAGATATAGTGTTAAATTTTACCATTCTGAGAGCATTTGATTAAGAGATTCATGGTCGGTTTTCTTGTCTAAAATGATGAAAGTTTTTATTAAATGGGAATAATAATCCATATGTGAAATTTCATAGTATTAATTCACTACGTTATGTTTAAATGGTATCATATATAATTTTTTTTTCTTATATGAGGATGATTCATCTGAACAAATGTTAATAATAATTATTCCGTTTATTTTGGCGGTTTTTTCGACCATCACAAACTAGTTAATTTTTATTAAGTTATTTTCTTAATATATTAGTTAAATTACCTGATATAAGTTATAATATACATATTAAAATTTTATTTATTAATAAGAATTATTTTATGACTAGCCTTGAATGTGGTAATGAAAAACAAACAAAATCTTTATCCATATAGAGGACAGACTACCATAATGCGGACAACAGTTCCGTTTCTCTGAAAAAGAGGAGATGAAAAAGAGGTGGAAAATTATATTAAATTAGAAATGAAAAATTATATTATATAAATTAAGGTACTGTTTTTATTATTTTATGTATTATTAATGTGTAGAGAGGGTAGAATGAAAAATTAAATTAAAATAAATTGTTTGAGAATGTTTCCACAGGAATATCACATCCTTGAAGGGCCCCTTAAAGATGTTCAACATGGGTTTTTTATTACAAAAGTAGATCTTGTTCATGGGGAACATGCTTGGGAAGGTAATTGGGTATAACATTTACCACTACATGGCTTAGAATATTTCAGGTGAAGGGGTGGTCTGAGGTGGTATTTATAGGGGGGTAGAGGGGTGTTTCTGATTATTTTATTCATTTGTTTACTATTTTGGATGAAGACTAGAAAGAGTTTTGATTCTAATAAAAAAATATATTAAATTATTTATGATAATTTGAACCGATGTTTATTTACATCATCTGTGAAAAACAAATTCATGTATTTGGACTATAATATTAAATTTTGTAAATCACCATACTTCTCTCTTTATAAAAAATCAACTATTTTACAAAAATCCACTAAAATTCAACCTAATATTTTTTGAATGATTAGATTTATGAAATTAAATAAATTTTATAAAAATGAATTAAATTTTAAAAAAATAATTTTCTAAATACGAGAAATTAAATTTTTAAATAAAATCATCATTTAGTAAAAAAATACAGACTTTAGTATTATAATCGATTTTTTGACACCTTGATAAATGAAATAAGGTCACATAAAATTGGATTATAATTATAATATAAAATAATATAAATTGATAAATTAATTTTAGGATAATAAATTGTCTTTTAAATTATTATATTAATTATAAAATTTTAAATAAACATTTAGGTTTTATGAATATACCAACACATAATTTATTATTTATAAAACATTTATTTACATATATCATGATATAAATATATCGTTTTTTTATTTTCTGATTCCAAAATTTAATTTTATAATTTAATAGGAGAGGTTACCAATATAACTACCATTTTTATATACATAATGTTCATATTACTATTCCAGGAGTCAAATTTATAATGATCATATAGGATAATTAATTTATAAAAATAACAAAAAATTTATTCATTCTTCAAACACTTAATCATTATATCCAGGTTATATATATTTATCATCAAAATTAATTTTATATTGTTAACATCAGGTTTTATTTCTACATCATTGTTCAAGCATGAAGTCATTCTAATGGATGAGATGATAAAAGATCTTCCCATTTTTATTGTCTTATTTTATACTTATTGCACCACTATAATATTTGACAGCCTTATTGGTTTATTATATGAATAATCTATCATTATTCATTAATGAGAATACTTTTTTTCATTATCTAAGTTATGTATTCTTTTAATGAAATTATAAGGGGCATTCCATTAATAAAATTCCGGGTTGTTACATTATTATCCCCTTATGAAATTTCACAATCGTAATTTCATTTTACATATTAAGGAAAAAATTGGTGAGGTTATTTCTCCTTTATTGCTTCCTCCAATTCCAATTTTTCTTCATCATCATTATGGTTTCTATATAGTAACCTGAATAGGTGAGTGCTTTTGTTATGTAGAACCTTGACTCTATGGTCTAAAATCATTACCAGATGCTCCCCATAAGAGATATAATTTTACATCTATAAAACCTAGGAGTTTAGTACATGTGTGGGATATAGTTTGCACTTACTCAAGAGGGATACGTGGAATATATCATGGTCTTGAGACATGGGTAGTGTAAGATCTATTAAAAATGTTATAGGATCGACAAAATCATGAATATCTAAGGGGGTGATATACATGCGACATAGCTTTCCATTATTACCAAGTCCCATGAACCGATTTCATAGAGATATGAATAGGAATAAATTATCAACAACATCAAAATTGGTAACCCATCAATGATTATATTCATAGATCTTCTATTGTCTTGGGTAATCCAAAATATTTTTTCTAAATTTCTTCACCTTTTATACCATTTCCTAGACCATTTAACGTCTCAATAGCTTATGTTCACCATCGTCATCCCATAATGGAGGTGGTCTACATATTTTTTTAATAATGTGATTTAGATTGATCCATTTGGATTATTGAGTGGATGATATTATTTTAATATAACATGACCAATTAATGATATTTATACCATTCTCTTTTTATGTCTATTGAAAATGTTATAAACATATTTTCCAATTTATGAATGGTTGGTTTATATTCACCATTAGTTTTGGAGTCATAAGTTGTACTGATGTTCAACTCAAAATTTAGATAATATTGGAGACTTTCTAGAACATAGTGGTTAATAACACACCAAGAGTGGATATAATTGATAATGGTACTCCAGGAAGCCTCACCAGTTAATTTATTTATATCTGTCCAAGTTGGTCGAGTGAAAATTATTCTCTAAACACAATAACATGAGAACTATTTGTAAGAATATCCACAATATCCCATGAAGAATTATTTCCTACGGTTTTCTTCAGATATCGAGGGAAACATTCCATAATTATGTTTTCCCATTTCCATTTAGGAATGGTTTATGGTTTCTTCAATTCCTGAAAATTCTTCCTTTCAACCTTCACATGGTGTCATACCAAACACATTGATGCATATTCAGTGGTATCTTACTTCATATTTTATGACTAATAACGATCTTTTGAGATTTCTATGTATCTTTGTGTTGTCTCTGTGAACAAAGAAGGTTGATTTATGTGAACCATTCAAAATATATCTCATTATCATAGGATTTTATGGTATACAGAGTCGTGACCCATATCTTAAAACTCCCTCCTCATTAATTTTGAATAATGAGGACTCCAATTTTTTATTGCATCCTCCTTGTTCTAAATTTTAACATAATATCATTGAGAATAATTTACATTATATAAAACTGATGGATGATAAATTATATTTGAACAAGATTATGTTATATATTCTATTATAATTCTCATATTAATCCATTAAAATTCAAAAAATAATCACTATTTCTCAATTCACTTCATTGATAAAGATACAAGATACTTTATACTTAGAGAATCATCCACTTCATTTTATATACCATGATAATAGTGGATTGCGTAGTCATAATCATTAAGGAGATCCAAAAATCTTTATTGGGACATATTACTCTCATTTTTAGTGAATATATATGCAAGGATCTTATGATGTGTTTATATCTCACAGTACTCACCAAAGAGATAATGCCACAAAATTTTTATCATGATGATCACAACTGTCATCTCCAAATCATGTGTGGGATAGTTTTTGTCATTAAATTTAAGCATTATAAGGGTGTAGGATATGACTTTAACATTTTACATAAGTATACATACTATTCCCTTCATTAAGGAATCAATGTATACCACATGGAGTTCCCCATTTTTTGGTAGTGTATCTTTTGGTAGAGCGATATGACTAATTTTAAAATAATAGAAGCAACATTCACATTCAGTGGTCTAGAGAAACATTACAACCCTCTAATTAAAATTGGTTAGTGGGTTTTAAAATCAGGTGATGTTCCTAAAAAATCATCAGTATTACCAATATTGACCAAGGAAACTATGGATCTTAGTTATATTTTCTATTCCAGGATACTCCTCTATTTTTCTTTTTTACAAGGCTTCATAAGTATTCCTTTGTATGTTGTAACATACCACATGAATGATACTTCCTCCATCTAGAAATCACATTTACTATACTTTTCATATAGTTTCTCCATTCACAATGTATTTAATATAGTATTGAAATGATCCTCATGTTCTTTCTTTCTATGAGAGTATCTTATAATATCGTCTAAAAGACTATCATTTTTTTTCAAGGTAATAATTAACAACTCTATTCATTATGTATGTGAAAAATTATTAGAGATTTTTTTATTTCTAAAGGCATTACTATAAACTCCTAGTGTCCAAACCTCTTTTGAAATAAATTGATGGTAATTTATTCCTTCCTCACATTTAATTGTTGATATCTCAAACAAAGGTCCACCTTAGAGAAATACATGTCCCCAAGTAGTTGATCAAGTAAGACATCTACTCGTGATAGGTAATACTTGTTCTCTATCATGATTATTCTGAGCTCGTAGTAATCAATTTAGAGGTTCATTTATCCATCATTATTTTTTATGAAGTGGACTGGGGCCTCCACAATGATGAAAATGGAAGTGTAAATCCCTTTTCCAGATTCTATTATAACTACTTCTCCAATTCCAACAAATCAATAATGGCCATCCTATAAGAAGTATATGAAATTGGAATATATAAAGGTATAAGATCAATTTATAACTCAACATATTGGTCAAAATTAAGATAATAGAATTCTTCATGGAACACATCAGTGTAGTACCTCACAATGAACATGTCATCGTGAAAGATTCTTTCAATTTTTACAATCATTGGATCAAGATATGTGTTCTTATAATTTAATAATATCAATATCCTATTAGGTGATTTTGATGGATATTCAACCTCATCCTTACACTATTATAGAATTTGGGGATGCCCTGGGATGTGAGGAGTGATATAAATTTCCAAATTATTGATGTTTTCTTTTAATAACGATGTCTAATATATTCCCAATATAATATTATACTACACCAAAGGATGTAAGATGGGATTTTGTGGGAGGATCAGTCCAAAAAATTTAACTAGGGAGTAGTTATATACATTAGATACAATAATTTACCATTCAATATTCTCACATATAACCCAATCTTAATAATTTTAAGTACTGTTTAAATGGTTCTACTAAAATTTAAAGATATTAAATAATGACTTCAATCAGAATAAAAAAGTATGTTTACTATTCTTGAATGAATAAACATCAAACCTTTCACCACATCATTTTTGGGCTCTACCTCAGTAGTAAATCGAATATTCCCTTCCATGAAACCTTTAGGTTTGTATTGTTTATTTATTATAAATATCCTTACAATATGGAATTAGATAACATAGTAACAATGTTTATTTCAGTTAAAAAACTAAACAATAGGATGAGTGTTGATCTAAACTTTATTTCATTTTTTTCATTATTAGGATTCATAAAATATATTTGAAAATAATTATCTTGATGCCCCTCATATTAAAATTTGAATCATCTTATAGTTCTATTTTGAATGATTGTAGGATTATTCTTTGCAAAATTTTTATATATGGGATGGTGGGTTTTATTTACTTTATGGGAATTATCTATTGATCCATCCATATTAAACTCTATTTTATTATTTTTATCTCTAATCCCATGAGACCAATGTGAGTCATCAATCCTAATATGAATCTTTAGAGCACCTTATATAAATTATTAATAGCTTTCAATGTCTAAAGTCACCAAGTATTTTCGTAGACTTAGCATTTATCCAATAAATAAGTGATCCAACATACATTAAGTGTTCATGAAAAATCCAAAGGGGATTGTGAAATCCTTCTAAATTTTACGTCTGACTCTATGATAGATTCATCTTCCTTTTTCATTAGTCGAAGGAACTATCTCTCTGTCATCAAATATGGAGGTTGTTGAAAATATTTTTTGAAAATATATTATTGATTACTTCCCAATCAATGTAATAAATTTCAACCTAAGATTTTTTGATTTTTATTACTTTCCACCACTGACCATCATACCCATTAATAAAATAGACATCCATCAAATAATTAACTTTTTTTGAGAATTTGAGAATATATAATACATTATCAATAGAGTTAATCTATTATTACACAATGAGGGGATCATAATATCTGCAATACATTGGCGGTATTTGTCACATAAATAATTCTACCAAAACATATTATTTCTTAGGATTATGTTCCACACGATTCATGTTATTATTCATAACAAGATCTAATAATGATAGTACCTTCATAATGTTTTGAGATTCATTTCCGATCTGATTTAAAATATGATTACAGTAATCATAACAGTACCTATCACATTGGTTGTTATCATGAGTTCTTTTATGTCCCTATATTAATTAAAAAAATAAAAAAATAGTTTATTTTATACTTATCTAATGAGAATATAGAAAGTCAACCATAAACATGGAGGGAAACCCCTATAAATGAAAATTGGATCTGAATATATGATTCCCTAGGTTTCAACATAGGCGATTCATGGTTCTAGAATTTTTCATAGGGTTCTTACTAATGTTTTCTTGTCATAATCCCCAAAAATAACTAGATTATTCTCTATTGAAAATAATAGTTACCAAATCAATTTAAACATATAATTACATAATTTTAAGCATAATCATCCATGAATTAAAAACCAAGGATCGAAATGTATACATTCTCTGGAAGACTAGGAACATAATTATAAAACATTAAATCAAACAAAAAATAATTTTATTAATCTCAATAATGAGTTCTTTACTCCCTTTCAGCTGTAAAAACAATATAGTATAAACTGGGTAATACATATACAAAATGGATGTGCTAAATAGCTCAGTAAGGGAATAAATATAGGAATAAAGAATATCACATGAGTTAGAAGGCATAACATTATTACATAAAATGAATGGATGGAGAATAAACATATAGAAGAATAAAATAGAGAACATGAAATCATATATTCATGGTACTACTACAATGTGGTTGAAATATATATCATGCCATAAACACGAGTCATGGTTAACTTCCAATACTATATCACATGGTGGGAAATGTCCCATAATATATTAGGTAAACTCAACAATCCCATGCATTATGTTTTATAAGATTAATCATTATCCAACATATTAGAACACTAACTATGTGAACCCATACTAAAATGTTCATGCATATGTGGGCCACAAAAATAATTAATCATAAGGATTAAACATAAGGGTTACCCTTGGAAAGGAATGAGTATCTTATTCATATCATTAGGCATATCCAAAGGGCATATAAAAATGGGATCCAAGGAATAATGGATTTAAATCATTCAAAGACATTAATAAATAGAAAATAAGAATATATAATGAATAAATATATATAAATAAATTTGAAACATTAAAAAGAGTGGTTATTTGAAATTATGAATGTTCCACTTAAGTACAATTTTAGGGAATATAATAAAGATTCATTAAAGATGATTATGAAATAAAAAATTTCATAAAAATTGAAATGAACTAAAAAAATATTATAATGATAAATTATGTTATTTGTTAAAATATTTCGAGGCCTAAACCATTTTATTATGTGTAATTAAAAATGCGTATAAATAATAAAATTACCCTTTAATTGGGTTTACATATCAGGAAGAATTGAGAAGTGAACATTATGAAACATGTAATTCCCCATAATGAAAGATAAATTGATATACATAAATATTTTTGATACATATAAACAGAATATATTATAAATATGTAACAATAATAAAGGGTTAAATTAAGGCAAATAGAAATAATGCAAAACCCAATTGAAAAATTGAGGTTTGGAGAGAGTCCTTACCTTATATTTAAAAGAATTATGTACTTGAACTTAATATAGTGGAAAAAAAATAAGATTCATTAAATAAATAATAAATAACCTCATATATATTTATTCTATTTTTTATAATTTTATTAAGTTCATTTATTATCGTTTCATGGTGGTATAATGTCCACTTTCGTCATCTTTAGATCATTTTTTTCATGGTTTTATATTTGGTTGCTTTTATAAAATGATGGAAGTAATTGTAAAATTGGAATAATTCAAAAAAAGTGAAATTATATAGTATTAATTAACTTTTATAAGTTTAATTTTTCTCATATATCATTTTTTTCTTGTATGTGTATGATTCATTTGATAAAACCTTAAGGATAGTTGTTCTATTTATTTTTGGCTATTTTACTGATCATAACAAAATAGTTTCATCTTTATTTATATTATTATTAAAAATTTGTTATAGAACATGAAATAAGTTATAATATATATATTAAAATCTTATTTAACCATATTAATTGTTTTATGACCATCCTTGAATTTTCTAATGAAAAATGAAAAATTCATTATCCATGGAGATGACTAACCACTGTAATTTGGACAACCGTTTCATTTATTTGAATAAGTGGAGATGAGAAAAGACATTGATAAAAGATATTCTATTATATCTATAAAATTCAAAAATATAAATGATATTGGAATTATTATTAGTTTACAGATGAAGTAGTTGGGAGAGAAGCTAGAGGAAGAAATAAAACTAAAAGAGACGATTTGAGAAAGTTATGTCCTGAATGTCACCTACATAAAAGACCCATTAAGGAACATGGAAGTTGTATTTTATTGATTCCAGTACCTCTAAGACATGGATAATATTCTTGGTAAGTTAATGGGTATAATATTAACAATATACATGGCTTGTAATGTGTGAGGGATGGTGTGGTATTTATAGGGGGAGAAGAGGTGTGTTTTTGTTTAATATTTTGACCCAAAACTATAAATTGTATTAAATCATGTAAATTAATACAGTTAATGGTTCAAAATATATTTAACCAATATGTGTTACATCATCCAAAAAATAAAACATCAAGTATTTGGATTATTATATTAAACACTATAAATTATTGTCTTCCACTATTCTCAAAAAATTGAACTATTTTAGAAAAATATGACAAATTGACCCAAACCATTTTTGAGGGTTTAGATTTTAGAAAATCCATTTTTTAAGTATATTTTTCTACATATGAGAACATTAATTTTTAATTAAAATCGTATCGTATTCAAAAATATCAATTTTAATATTATAATTCATTTTTGACCCTTTCAAAAATTAATTAAGGCTGCATTAAATTATCCTATAATTATTATAAAACATTATATTAATTAATAAATTTTTTTATTTAAACAATAATTATTTTACATATACCAAAATATCAATATATCATTTATGATTTATAAGATTCTTAAATTATATATAATATATTCATAGGTGAGGTTACTATTCCAACTATTAGATTTACAATTTTAATATGAGTTCCTTAATTTTTATAAAGAACATTTCTTTCATTAATTATTT
Source organism: Viscum album (assembly GCA_963277665.1). NCBI lineage: Eukaryota > Viridiplantae > Streptophyta > Magnoliopsida > Santalales > Viscaceae > Viscum > Viscum album. Next base: position 590,645,650 of record OY728159.1, on the reverse strand, counting down.
ATTCATATATATTTTTTCTCATGGTTATAAATTTCATTCATCTGAAGGAATATTATCTTATTAACTTTATGATTTATTTATATCAGTTTTTTCGTTAGGGTAGTCATACAACTAGATCGAGAAGATCTAATATTTCCAATTTTTATTTCCTTATTTCCTATTTATTGTCCCACAGTAATATTTTCAATTATTATTGGTTTATTTTTTGTATATAGTGTCATTATTCATTTATGATAATAATTATCTTATTGGGTTCTCTATGTGATGCATGTGAATTATGACATAAAAAGTTCAATTCCATTGATAAAATTTTAGATCATTACATAAAAGATGTATTTTTCATTAAGAATTGTGTTTTGACTTGTATACTATATTCTTTATAAATTTTGACTTTTTTTAAATATTTTCTGATAAAAAATATTGAATTAGAAACTCCATTTTGACATGTTCCTTTTATTATTTAGTGATATATTTTCAATTAATCCCATTTAATATTATTCATATTCTATAATTGGGTATTCAAAACATACATCATCTATTGTTTGATATTCCTATTAATTATTGGTTTTCTTTAGAGGAAATTTGGATTCAAAAGTATTAGTGTTCTTCAGTTGATTCATATCAAAGTGATGATTAATAAATTTATACATTAAGTGAGTAATGTAAAAATATTAAAGGAGTTTTATTACACCACTAATCATGTTGTATGTTGTGGCATGACAGACAAAGATATTTAAGTTATAATTTAAAATTTTCAAATGAGAAAAGGAACCAATCACCATTATTAATGTGAAATTGAAACCAAAATGAAAATGAAACTAGGAATAATTATAGATATTAGAAAGGATAATATCATGTATTTCAGGTAGTAAAAACAATTTCCAATAAAAATAATATGCATTTCATGTCACATTAGAGAATTTCACTAATTGAACTCTCAAAAGCATTCCTTCGATAGTTCAATGGATAGTAACCAAAAGTGAGGTATCTACTTTAATGATAGGAGAAAATAGTTATAAATAAAATCTATCATATTATATCATGAAACCTCATCCACTACCATATAATTGAATCTTAAAAATTGTTATATAATACATGCTTATATAAAAAAATTTAATATTACAATTTAATGTAAAATGAGTGAAACCCCATACGCATTTTACAAATACTGAAAAAATATATAGAAAATGATATATATGTATCGACAATATATATGTGTCCATCATAATTAACACTCCAAGTCCCTAGTAACCATATCCACTATCCATATCCAACCTCCATGTTCATTTTCATTTGTTGTATATTGATATGCATCAACACAATAGTGAACAATGAATAGGTTCACATACAAGGGTAGTAAATAATTCCCACTATGGTTATCTAATGTAGGGAGGTTACCCCATATAAAACTAGTGTCTATTTAAATCTTAAATAATAAATGTATTGAAGAAACACCCAAACACAACATCATCATTCATAACTATATTCATGATTAATCCAAATCTGTATTATTATAACATACATTCATTATGTTCACCAAATTATAATTTTTAAACATACACACATTGATATATGCACCCACCCTCCCAACGACCCATATTTTGCAATATAATAATAATAAGTGTCCACATGAGCTACATCCTACTCGTGGTCACCATATACCTAGGATATTATATCCACTATTTGTTGATTATGACATTGGAAACTTTAATAAGAGTAATAATACCCTGAATCTAAGCCTCTCATTTCATTTACACATACCTTGGATTACATATAGATATGTAATAGATGTAATTGTCTATCCACCAAAATAAACCATAAAATTCTCTATATAGATGATGGAACACATCCCACCTATATTTGAATGGTTTTAAAAAAATAACATATCAAAAAATAATACCATCTCATATTCCAACATAAAAATTCTCTACCCAATAATTTACACTAGATTTACTATCTTATAATGCTTGAGGAATAACTCTATGTCCTTATCATATCATAGTTTTATCATATATGTAGTGTTATTAAATCATAGAGCTATGGGAAAGATGCGATAACTTAATATCTACCCTCCCTCAAACATAAACTCAATGGTGAGAAATTTTAGTAATACTATGAATCATCTTCCACCAAGGTAATAGATTTTTTGTTATTGAAAGAACACAAATAATCAAGGAAAATATATACTATATAAATAATTTTCCAATGATTGGGATCAAAATCAATACTCATTAATATCATGAATAACGATTAAACTAAATAATGGGCGAGTATATGAGAAAAAATTCACACACAAACATTCCATTTTCATCCCCTATGCTAAAGTAATGGGCAAGAGGGGAGTACTCGTTATAGTTTATTTTTTTCAATGATATCCCCCAATCGCTTGACTGTATCAAACATTATGGTATATGAGGAATTTAAATCAATGAATATAACTAAACAATTATCCCTCTATCTACTATATAAATCTTCACAGATAGTAGTTTTCAATTTCATAGTATATTTCTTTAAAAATTCCAGATTCTTAGACTATTAAAATATAGATATAGTTAAAAGTATTTTATAAAAAATTTATAATAATTATATCAAAAACCTAGTAGTATCAATACCCTCCTCAAATATCATGTCAACATTATCCTATGTGATAAAAAATTATCATCACAATATTAAACATCATTAACAAATTTTATATGAGTATATGCCCAAAGTATTCCACTAATTCATTTAATTAATTTCATACACTCATTTCCCAATTTTTTGATAAAATTTTTATGTTAACTACTGAAGGATAATAATATCATTAAATATTCCATTATTACATCCTAAAATATTTTTTATCCGTACTAAATATATTATTTTTCTTCATTTTTAATTCGAATCATATGTATCATTTTCCACTTTTCAATATTTTTTCTACTTTATTTAGCTTAGTTTATTTCATTAAACGACGTATTTATGTAAATTTCATTATTATTGATCAATTGAATTTTAACCTCAACCAAATAAATAAGATCACCAGGTATTTAAATGTGATTACAATTAAATAAGTATTTTATTCAAGACATTCATTAAACAAATTAGTATTATCATAAATCTTTTGATAAATTATTTTCAAATAATTTTTTACATACTTCCCATGTATTAATCCCATTAGAAATCATTTATCATCATGGTAAAGTGGTGAAAATTTTTATAGTAATCAAAATATCATAATGTAAATAATTAAAATTTTAAAAAATTTATATTATTTATTCTCAATAATAATTTAATCATTTCATTATGATCTTTAAAACCATAAAAATAATTTAATTAATGTTATTCCTTAAGTAATAAATTCTGATTTAATTACTATTAATTTAAAAAATTCCTACCAATACATCAATGTTTCCACAAGAAAATCATTAATATTTTAATTATTTCCCTTTATTTTATAACTTAAATATTAATTTTTTATCAAATTATTTTATTAATTTTGACATAAATTTTGAAAACATTATTAAATGTTTCCCATTGAACATAAATTTGTTATACTACTTTATTAATGTACAACATGTCATTGAATATCTAAACATAAAATATCATATTTTACATATTAAAATGATATTAAATTATTAGTTAGTAACAATAGTTTATATAGTTTTTAACAAAATAAATTCACATATCCTTTTAGTATCTATCAGCAACATATTAAGTGCACACCCTTATTAAAATAATTCAATGTTTTTGTGTAACATTTTCTTCTCAAAATCATAAATTTGTAAAAGTAAAATTATTATTATTTTAAAATTAAAATTATAATTTTTTTATTAATAAGAATTTTATAATTTTAATTATTAATAGATAAATCATTAAACAAAAATTTTCTAAAATAAACTAAATAAGTTTATATTAGGTTTATGGTGATGAAATAAGTAAAATGAATTTTTGTATCCTTAATATGACCCCATACAACAGATCCTCTCATCCAATCAAGGGATTCTATATGGAACCCCCATATCCTCAAAAAACACTATTTTACTGTGTCACACATCTCCCATGTCATACACACTTACTTGCCTGATCAAATTTTCAAACATCCTTGATCGTGGATTCTCCTTCCCATAACATGTTATGTGTGGAGGGATGATTGTTTTTATCAATCGATCAGACAACCAAGATAGTATCACACCGCACCATATAAAAAAACATTCTCACATTACTTCTCTTGACCGAATGACACACAAAGTTCCATATTATCAAATATATGAACATTTTCATTATTTTTGGAAGTTGATCAACTGACAACTTCTCTACATACTCTCACAATTGTTAATCATAACCTATGAATGAGAAAATGTATATAAAATTCTATATTTCATAAAAAAATTCAGTGAATTCTAGTAACATCATGAGGATTACATATATGTAATATTTTATTGATAAATCAAATAAAAAATACATCAAAATTAAGTTATAATGTATAGATGATACAAAAATATATCCTTACTAATTTTCAATCTATATACTTAATTATTACAGTATTGGTCTCTTTAAATTTTCCACAACATAAGTGTATCTCCAAGTGGACCAATCAAGTGGAGGGGAGGGGGTTAATTGAGTTCATAATAATTTTATAAAAAATATATTTAAATTGAATTTACCATGTTTATAAAAACAAACTATTTATCTGAAATAGTAGAAGTATATAATTCAATGATTTTGAAATATTTCTGAAACACTCTGTAACAATCCATTTAAAAATGATTTCAAAACAACATTAAAATTAAAATAAACCTAGTCACATTAAATATAGCATATAAAACACTAAATAAATTTAAATAATGGTGTATCGATCTTCTAAATACTTTTTCTTAAAACAATTGTCTTCTCAAAACAATATTTATCATAATAAAAAACACACAATGGAATAAAAAAAGTGGTTCTAGCTCAATTTGATAGCTAATCCACTCCAGCTAATAGTTACCCACATTAATGTACATTATTAAGAAAAAATGATCTACAACCGAAATGATTTTGTTACATATAACAACAGATAATGAAGTTAGGGATAAAAACATCCTCTTCCAATGTTATTGAAGGGATAATATATAAAAAAAGATGAAGATAATAAATATAGTGGTCTCCAAAATAATGAATGATCATGTAGAATTAAATCAAAAAAAGTTAATTAAGATCAACATGTTGGTAATATTAAATAGTTTATGTGCATCGTGCCTTATAAAATTATGGACAATGATATCAACTCTAGGCTTTCTTTTTCCTACCGGTATGGGTGTCACCAGAATAACATAGATTTGTGTAGGGTAGGTGCATTCAGGAGGCCTTTGCTCTGGGAAAGGATCTTATCTGGGACCTTGACACTACGTCCCACGGTTCCAACATGGAAATCAATATTGACATGAATAAGGAATATGATATGGTAGAATGGAGCTTCATCAATATGGTTCTGACATGTATGGGGTTCTCCTCCCGGTCTATAGATATCTTTTTCAGGTGCTTCAATTCCTCCTGGCTGGTGGTCTCCAACATGGAGAAAAGGCATGGATACATTAAATCCTTGTGTGGCTTAAGGAAAGGGGACCTTGTTTCCCTGAGCCACTTCATCCTCTCAGAGGATGTTCTGAGCCAGTTCATCAACAAGAGTGTGTCCAATGATGAAATCATTCCTTTTCATAAGATAATGAGATCCCATTATGTTTCCCCTCTCATGTTTGCTGATGACACCATGGTTTTCATTAATGCCAGAAGAAGATCAGTCAGAGGGTTTATCAATGTTTTGAAGGTCTACTGCCAATGGAGTGGTCAGGTTGACAATAATGCAATGAGTAATTTGTTTATCTCTAAAATATGCAATGTTGGGTGGGCCTAATCCTAATGTAAAAGCTTCGACATGCATAAGGGGATATATTCCAATTGATTGCCTAAGGGATCCTATTTCCTCAGGAAGGCTTCAGATTCGGGATTTCGTTCATATTGTGAGCATGATTATGGATAGAGTGTTTAATTAGAAGAATCAGTTCCTATTCTTTTCGGGCTGGATCACATTGGTGAATAGTGTGTTGCGGGCCACCCATGTTCATGCTTTATTATTAGTCTATGTGCCTAAGGGTGTTATAAATATGATATATAGGATTCTTGCAAGCATTATTTGGGATTCCCTCTCGGAGGGAAAGCATCATTGGGATTCATGTCATAAAATGGATCGTCACATTTTGCAATTTTGTATCAACATCAGGAGCCTAGTTGACAGTCTTCACTACATGCACACTAAAGTTTCCTGGGAGGTCATGGAACAACGAAAGATTTTAGGGAAGTATATGGATGGCCAATGGGGAGGGAGATTGAATTGGGGTGTCAACCGTGCCTATCCCTTCTAAACATCTTTCCTCTCATTTATATCAACCCTTCAACCCCTTACTCAGTGGATTGTGCAGAATGGAGGCTGGTATGATAAAGACATTCATTTTGACTATCCTTGATGAACAAAAGAAGGTTGATTTTGACCTACTCTCCACCAAAGGGGACCCAAACATATTTGTTTCTATCCCATCCTGTTTAGGGGCCTTTTTAGTGAAGGATTTCAGATGGGTCTCGAATTCACAGTCTTCTACAGATGATTTGGGTGATATCATATGGTGAAAACAGATCCCTATGATGTTTAATTTTCTTCTCTAGCGTATTAGGATCAATGAAATTCCTTCAGATGTTTACATCAAGCAATGTGGGAACAACCTGGCCTCGAGATGTTGTTGTTGTAATGTGCCTCAAGATGAAAGTGTGGACCATATTTTTTTAAAGGCCTTTGGGAACATGAGGACTGCGAGTTTTGGGTGCTTTTACTACTATTTCCACTCTCCATAAGTCATATTCTCCATTTCTTGACAGATGGTTTACCGGCTTGAGTTTTTCTAGTTTTGAAAAAGAGGCCCATGTGGTTTTTCTCCTCACGGACTGCGGGTGCCTATGGAAGGCGCGTAAAAATTCACATTTTTATGGAGTTTTGACCTTGGGTAGGGCCATTATTGCCAGGATCGGTAAACAGCTTCTCAATCATGATTATCTCCTAATGGAATGGAGTGAGGCCCCTACTCTTCAGCATTTTCTGCTCAATGGTACAGTCCCCTGCCCAGATATCAGTATTTCACGGGGTCTTTAGATTTGATGGCTTCTTCTGGAATGCGGTTTGAAACTGAACATAGATTGATATTGCTGTGTAGGGGTTATCAGAGGTGGTGGGGTCGTGCGAGACTCTGGAGGCTCAGTCATCATGGATTTATATAACTATATGTGCAGTGGTTCCTCTATACAGGCAGAGGCCAAGGCTACCATTAATGACCTTTCTCTTGGCCAACAGGGTAGTATCATCCTCTCCAAAGTGGAGACAGATTCTCTGAGCCTACAAAACTCCTTGAAGGGATTAGTAAAGGTACCATGGTCGATAACCTATATCATCTGAAAGTGTCAAGGATGCTCAATACTAACATCATAAAGATGTTACCTACTTGGCGTGAAGGAAACAATGTGGTGGATCACCTAACCTTTTTAGCTGAACTAGGATCAAAAATTTTTTGTGATTAAAATGCTAACCTCTTGAAACCTGAGGGAATGGACCTAATTATGGAAGATTCCCTTTGACTTCATTACTTCATACCATTGTAGGCTCGTGGGGTCCCTTTGACCTCACCCCTTAGGGGTTCTTGAACTCTTGTTTCCATATTTTTCAATAAATAAATAAATTATGATGTTTATTATGAAAGTTCTACTTATTATATTTTAATGTCTTTAAATATGTCATTGAAAACTCTTTAAACACTTATTGTAAGTTTTATATTTTTACGTGGAATACAGGGTACCGATTGCAACACTGGATAATCTTATATGTTCTTAGTATGCATCGTAGAGAAAAAATATCCAGTTAGTAAGAAAACTAATCAACCATCCATCTATTATATGCAATCGGTTCTTTTGATTTTATATAATTTTCGTATCTCTATTTATCCATAACAGGATAATTATAAAATGAGACTATTCCTCATTCCAAAAAAAATTCAAATAGTCTAACTTTGTATTTACGGCTTCGAGTGTCCATCTTTTGAATAATCCTTATAAAATACTTATGTATCTATATTTTATTAAATATTACAAACATTCTATTTGAATAAATAATTTTATTTTTCTTCTATATTGATACAGTAATAGGACTTGAACTCAAGGTACCAAGATTGGAATAATTGTGTCATGCTTAAACTTGTGGTAATGAATTATTCTAGTGGTATAAGAACCTAGTTGGTCATAGAAGATATATTATTGTGGTATCATGATTTCAATTGTATGATAATAAGTAAAAAATTGGTATAAATTTTATTCTAGTTGTAGTATAGTCTTCTGACTGTATTAGATCCATCTAGACGAGGCAACATTTGAACTGGCAGTAAGAAATCCAAAATGGTTGAAACAATTATTATGGCTATAGAAATATTTCAATTGTGGTATAATACATATACTAAAATTATAAAATATACTCTAGTGGTAGAAAAAACTTATCAAGTGGTATAATTTTTCAACTATCAACAATATGCTATGACTGATAGTAGGAAATTTGAACTAGTAGTAGCAACATAAACTTAGAGAATTTTCTTAGTGAACATTTTGTAATGGTAATGAAAATTTTCTATATTATTTTTAGGTGTTAGATAAAATTTTATTATTGTTAAATAAATTATTATATGTTTTATTCATGTACGAAGTCACCTATGTAAAGGTAAAATGAATTTATTTCATTGCGTAAAAAAATTTCACGCACAAGGGTAAAATGAAATTAAATAAAGGAAATGAAAAGGTTATAAATAGTAAATAAGGGTAGATACAAACTTGTGTAAAGGTATTTAGAGATTTTATATGGGTATAACTGATATTACAAAGGTTATATAAAGGAACTTCTAAAATTATGTAAGGCTGAGAAGAAACTTATGAGACCTACAATTTCTAAAGAAGGATTCACATAGTTGGTGGTTGATTGAAGTGGTTATAATGATGTAAAACTACTCATGTTGAGTGAACTATCTCTAAATGGTCTCTAGTGGGTTTTGATCATGGATCCAGATACACACAATGGATCTCATATGAAAAATCACTCACGAACCTACTTTCCAATGGAAGGTGTTCATTGGTGAACTTAGCAAAGGTCATTTAAGAACTCACATAGGTCGTGAAGATGGGAAGTTTGTCTCATCAAACAATTTTCCTTGGAAATAATTTTCATTTCGATACTCTCATATATAATTTAGATATGTTTGCGAATCATTTGTTCATTCCCAAGTATTTATCATATGGATCACCTTGTGATAATGACCAATTTGGAACATGTATGGGACCGAAATCATTTGTATGTATCCTAGGATCTCATTGTATAGAGATACTTGTATGTATCTAGGGATTCACATCAATGTTACCCTTTTATGGATGTATTATATATTATTTGTTTTATCATTACAATGATTATAGTTTTATGTAACATGGGGAACTATGGAGTTTATTATTATCCATGGAGACCTATGATATTTTAATGTCAGGATCAAATCCATAAGATGTTCTTCATATCCATCCTCAAGAGAGGAATCATAACCCATGTTATTCTGTGCCACTTAATGAGACACATCAACTTTTATGGTTGTGTGACATGGACTCGACCATGAAGTTTAATATAATGTGGCAAGGATGTTTAGAGAAAGGTGCCTAGTCAATGTATGATGTGGGAATTACGTTGAGATATCCTGAGTGAATTAAAAGAGACATGGTCTCCATGGTGGATATTGTACTACTAGGAATGTTTCCTAGAGAATATTAGGGTGAATTTTGGTGGTGTTATTGGACCTCAGTGGTGCTTCCTACATATCCATGTTATTTGTGACTAAAATCACATGTAGTTTAGTAAGGGTTGGGGATTAGACTCGAAATAATGAAAATTGAGTATGTTTGAGACTTATACCTTACAGGAGTCCCATTCAGGTGATTCTTTATTGGGAATATGGTTATTTTCAGGTTGAGGTGTGGTTTTGGGACTTATATCGCATAGAAGGCCCATGTTTCTGGAATGGGTATTTTGATTGGGGATTACACTAAGAAGGATTCCCATTTTTCATGATTAGGGATTATACCATATTGGGGGATCACTTGATATTTGGGATTATGTAGATTTTATGATCACCAATAATCTATTTTCCCACATAAATCATGTTTAGTTTGAGAAACAAGAGGAATTATGGTATATGAATATCACACAATCCAATTTGGTCTGCTGGTGGATTGATTATAGTGCCCAAAGGTATTGGGAGACGACTTTGAGAATGCCCATATCCTATTTTATTTTTGAAACTCGGATAGTCGCATATATTGACCCATCCATCCATGTCATGGGTTGGTGAAGAGGATAAAGACTTCAACCTCCCACAAGAAAGGCTAGGCAATTCCTATATGAGGTATCCCCCGCTTGATCCCATAGAAGAGAGGAGTCACCAACACCAGCACCCATCTATGAGAAAGGCCATTGTTTCCCCTCAAGACCTCGAATTTGTAGGTTAATGGGAGAACCTCCAAGGTTAGAACATTTGTTACTGTGAGAATGAAGACTTGAATACATTTTGAAGGTCTCCCTTATTTAGGAATTTACGTACTTGACTCTACATACCATGGATATGTGTACTCGAGAGGAGATACATATATGCTCAATGATATGATCAAATATTTCTGGTGGATTTAGAAGAACCATTGATTAGACATCATTGGACTGGTTCATTCTAGGGCCATTTCAGGGCCTGATGATTTGAAATAAGGCAATGATGGGAGGTAGAGAGTATAACACCCTGGGATTCCCCATTTCAGAAATCATGATCGTATGAAGGATGTGGTTCACTACACATATTATATTGTTATGTGGATTAATGTTCAATCCATGTAGTGTTGTGCTATTGGGTCTGGGTTCCATATGCATATCATGTTACTGTGTGGGGCATGGTTCAGTTCATCTAGTTTTTTTAATATGGGGCTATGTTACACCTATGTATAATTTTTCTACATAAGATAAGGTTTAATCTAAATAGATCTTTACTATGACGGGGTGTTGTTCTGCAAATGGTCCATCTATTTATTCCTTATATAATGGTGTTTGTAAAGGGATTTTATGTTTGTGGGTGGCTGGATTATTTTTATTTCATCCATAATTTAATTTGGTGGGTTTACTAACTTCCAACATATGGATATTTACAAATTCATCTAGGTGGATCTATTTTTTAGCATCTACATCTTATCGCTCATCAATTTGGTATCTCTATTTTTCTATTCCCCTTATGGGTTTTCCATAGACGAATAGTGGGACTTGATAATAGTATGGATGGGCATCCAAGGTGGGTTGTGAGGATTTTTTTTGTAGAAAACTATGTTGGATTCCCCAACCCGAAAATGGGTTTTGCGGGATTTTTCACAGGGGATGGAATCCCTACCTGACCCCACCAACGAATTGGTTTCATTTATAGGCACCAGTGATACAGTCTCATGATACATATGATTTCATTCAGGGGGATGATCGTTCGCTGGGGAAAAAATCACCAGAGATTCCTATGAATGACATCGTTCAGTTTGTGGGAACTTGGGGTACCATATCTCTCCACAAACAATTTCATTCACTGGTCGCTTGATGAAGAGGTGGAACACCATGCAGAGTGGTCATAGGCCTAAATTTTTTTACTACAATGACCAGAACCATCCTTCACAGAATTTCCCCCTTAGATAATTATTCTTCAAAATTTGTAAGAGTTTATTTATACCCTTTTTCATGTTCATGTAATTCTATTCTTCTAATATGAATATTTTTTAGGACCAAAAAAAATGCCCCCCATTAGAATGGATTCCAATTAGGATGAAGATGAGTCTATTTTGATGTAGAAATTGGTCTTTTTATATACCAGATTGTTGTGTTATAGCGGTCCTGAAATATGATACCATTCATATAAATTGGGGGCCTAACTCATTTTTTCATTACTGATTTCTCTATGAAGCTAATACTTTCTCAAAATCTAGACATCCCACTCTCCCAATGATTCATTTCTTGTTTTCGAATACCATTTTCGCAAACTAATCCTCATCACCCATGAAAGGTAATTTCGATCATTGACAAAGAAAACAAGTGTTTCATGGATGTATCATCCCACATACTAAATTACTCATAGCACAACTATTTGATAGCAAACACTATGTGACCTAGTTCTTCATGAGTCAATGCTTCACAAAAAAATGATTCACCATCCAGATCTTCATAAACTGATGGTTCAACATGTTTAAAAATTTATACTTTTTTTAAAGCCTAACTCCCTTGTTAAATCTCAATTTTGTTTTAGAATATAGCATGGTCCCATCAAAAGATATTTTTGATACTGGTTGTTCTCATTCCCATAGCAATGAAAGGAGTAAATCCCTAGTTGATTATATTGATGAAAATGAAAAAAATCACCATCGAACCACTCCAACAATTCCTATAAGGACTTCTAAGAGTATGAAAAAATGATATCCCATATTTGATAGACTGCCCATTTATGGATTTGGGATACTATCTAATGTTTCGAGTCCAGTAACATGCACAAAAAATCAACCCACAATATGTATAATTTATAATAGAAAGATTCCCTGATGCAATGTCTCGGTGATGGAGGAATCAATATGGGAATCCTATTCTACTAGGTTTCATTTGATCTACCCTCACCAGTCACTGGAGGAAGCTATGTGTGAGCCAGATGTGAATTTCCACTATTATAAATATATCACATGGAAGACCATTTCAAGAGAGAATCAAGTGTGTTCATCGATGTGGGATCTTCTCTTAGAAGGCTCATTTATTCATGTTTATGGTTGTCATACTGAGTCTACTAGAGCTATGGAGAATTTAATATTGATTTAGTGTCCATGGTATTGTAAAAAGATCTATGGGTGTCACATACATACTCGTAATGAATTAAAAAATTTATACCATAGTTACATAGAATATGGATCCAAGATACCAAGACCATTGGTGCATGGGGAAGTAGGAATTAGTATCTAGGATAACTAATTTATTTAGAGGGTTACTATCATGAGTGACATTTAAGATGAATTATTTCCACCCCATTTAGATAGGAATGACAGGGATGGAACCCATCATCTTGAAAAGAAACTTATTGGTAAGGAAAATTATCTATTGAAGGATTAACCTCACCTTAAGTAGGATGCCCCATTTTTTATTAGATCTACATATATTCTACACTATGTGTCTAGGAGCCCTAGGTAAGGAGGATCAGGATGGGACCAAATATTGAGACCTCAAGGCACATTGGTGCCTATTAGACCACACATGAGGAGGTTTAATTTAATGCGTTAGGATGGTAGATCATCCCTAATGTCGAACTACTATTTTGACTGGAATCCCTTGTTGGCATGTTTATGTGTGGTTGGATAATGCCAGTGTGTGATTTTGGAATCTATGTCAGAGTCATGAATTTCATAATGGAATTTCCCGGGTCCTATGGTAAGTGTATTAACATTTAAATCATAGTATTAGATATGATATATCATTTTTTAGAATTTATAAGGTTCTGTAGGACACCATACCAGATTTTGGGTCCCTTCTAAGATATATAGGACATGATAGCATCTATTTTGAGAGCATGCAGATATTTTAGCACTCAACAGATCCTCGATGCTATCTTCCAACCATATCTCCAAATCTTAATTTGGGTAAATAACTCCAAATTTAGTGAGTATGAAATGATGGATCAACAAAACTATCATGATAATTTTACCAAAGATCTATACGTTCATACTTCTAGTACATTGATAATTGAATACTTTTTGGACTACTCCAGGTGAGGATATCATATCTCATCTAGAGAAGGAATATTTTTTTCTATGATTAATGGGAAATAATATTTTAGAGGTATTCACACTATATATTATCATATAAATTAAACAGTGTCCATATAAGGTGTCCTCCAACCATTAATAGTGATTTCTAGTAGAAACACATTATGATATCTCAACAACTTTTCTTGATGTTTACATGGTTGGAAAATTGTTGTCGAATTAGGATTCCACCTTCCATTTATTTTTACACGAAACATAACAAATCATATTCCATGATATAAAACAGATCATAACTCGATGATCAACTAGAAAACCAATCCTTTTTTAAAATAGACAAAAAGTGCCTAAGATAAGAGGGAACCAATGGTAAGCATTCATGCATTCTAGGCCCAATAAGAAGCTAATAAAATACATTGTTTTTTATCTCCAATGGTAGATGATGAAGGAATTGGGTTAAACCTCACACAATGGTTGTTCTTCTATTCAAGGGAAAGTTTCCAACCATCTTGATGGTGATTTTTTTTCGTCACTGACACCATTGGAATCCTCAAGGAGTTCCTATTTGGCTCGTTCTCTATAGTGATTTCTCGAGGAGAAGGAGGATTCATTGCCTGTATATAGTTATGTTTTAGTGTCTGCCAATATATATTATTCTTATGAATCCTAGAGGGTGGATTAATTTTATTGAGACCATGATGACACAGTCCATTCCATGAAAACCCATCATAGATAATCTTGGATAGTCGTCACAATGGTGAGTTATGAGCTTAATGAATATAACGAGGATGGTATTCATGCATCTGAGGGTGTTTATGATGATGATACCTATTACACAATTTGGGTTAGTTAAATTACATACTCTCATTTATATTCATGCATGTCTCAAGCCCTAGATGGTTCTAGTGAGCCTAAGTTGCATAGAAAGAATGTCTGGTGGATAGAACCCCCCACTTCCTAGGGTGGATCTCCCATTATTATTTATTACAATCACTATGGAATTCCCAGAGTCTTGGAGAGCATGGAATATGTCCATAAAAAGAAGATCTGCTAAATACACTAGGGAATTGCATCTGGTATAGAGACCCTTGAGCTTCAATACATTGGGTTGATCACCGCTCTTGTATGGATCTCTACTGGAGAAAGTCCTCATGAGGTGGGTGTATATCTGGAAGAAATGGACACTTTCATCCACTCATACAATAGAATACATTAATGGAAAAACAGAATAGATATCCTGGTAGTAATCTTAGAGGGGTGAGATGGTACCGATGAAGAGGTAACATGGTTATTTGTACAAAATCATTTCTTTCTTATGATCATGATCTTGACCCCCTTGTCCTGGAACATGAAAGAGCCTGGGGAGATTTGGGAAACTATTTCTTCCGTCATTTATAACCCAAGGGGAATCACGAATGGAGAGAACATCCCTTCTGATCTGGGAGTAATTGAAATGGTCTCTTCATGGGTAATAGAGCATATAGAGGTGCTTCTTGCAGATCCTTCTGGAGAATTCACACCCCGGCCCAGCCCATTATTACTTGTAGTGGATCATTCCCATGGCACACCACAGAGCGTCGACATGTACAATAGTAGAAGATACATATTTATCCAATGATATCAAGTGTCTATTATATATAGTTACCCAATTTCAATGATATGTTCATCCATGTGTTGAAAAATCACCACTCACACGAATTGGAGTAGATCTGGTGAGTCAGATGGAAACAACCGTCTAGGTTCATACAACACCTTCTTCTTCAGAGATGAACGTGATCCCAACAACGGGTATTCTGGATTTAGACTGGGAACCCCTAAAAATTGAGGCTGTTGTCGGGATCCCAATCCTCATCTGGTTATCTCTTCATAATAAAATTACCCCTTTCTTAATATTGGAAGATTATTCTGATGTTAACACATTGGAGGAGCATATTGAACTGGTTTCTATGGAGAGAACCATAGTGGAATAGGTGGTGAATTAGATTCATGGGGAGGTAGACCGTAATGTTTATACTCATTCCATGATTATTGTCCTTGCAATTGTAGAATTAGTTATAGAACTTCTTTAGATCTCTAATAATATATAGAATGAGAATTCACCACAAATGTCTCTAGGAGAACCTCAAGTCAACATATAGAAGGTGGATTCAACATCTATTTTTCTGTTTGATGGATCGATGGTTGTTCAAAATGTCGTTTTTCTTCAAAATGAATGTTAGTTAACCATTATTTGATTCCTTTATTTTTCATTTGATATTTTGTTATTGAATGTATGAAATACATTTGCTTTAGTATTACTTCAACAATCTTCTACAACCATAACTACTATTTTAATATCTCTGTCTGCTAACAATGTAAAGGGACTGACTATTGTAGAATTCAATCACCCTGAGGATTATGAGAGAATACCCTCTAAGGGGAAATTTATTCATAATATATTACAATATCTATGAGTAAATACATGGTAGACCAGGAGGTTCTGAATGACCTTCACATTACCCCTCTGAAAATATAGAATGATGTGTGGAAGCTGATTTCTTAAACCCCAAAAAATGTGCCGATTAAACATCCCAAATTTCATCTCCTATTATTATTTCTTGGGTGTAGGGGGATTGATTATCATTACATTCATGACAATGTAAAACATGTGATTTCATACTAGGAGGGGACTATAATGGTCTATTCTCTCATTTGAAACACATATTCTATGGCTTATCTTGCCATTGACCAAAAAATCCTATTTAATGAATATTTTGAGTGTGTTGGGATATCTATGTAGTGATAGGGAGAAGTTGTATAGTAAATGTTATTACTATAAAGGATTCATCAAGAGATGTAGAAACTTATCCATGAACTATAGTGGTTCAAAAAATAATTGACTCTCACTATAGTAGTTGTTGAAAAATGGGAATAGCTGGTGGAAGATGAGGAAAATGAAGGATTTGACGTGGCTGAGTGGGTATACGAACTATGGGATGGTGATAATGATGAGACTACAAAATTTTGCAAGCTTCAAAAATTTATAAAGGACATGGAACATGCACTGCTTATAAATTTTGAATCTACTAAGCATGCTCTATAATCCAAATGTTATACTTATATAGAGATGCTCCAAGTTGTGGATGTTTCTCCATTGTCTTCTTTTTAATAAAAAATAGTTCCCTCTTAAATAATAATACATTATTCTATCCTTTTGGTCCAGATTAGTCATAATTAGAAGCGTGTTTTAAAAAATAACCCCTCATATGACATGTATGGTTTCTTCAATAGATATCAATTTTGATTACAATCTATGATAGTAAAGTTGACATTATCTTTTAATGCTCTATTTTTTCTAAGATGAGGGAATCATTGAGCATAGTTTTGATAATTTATAGGGTTACATGGATAACCCGACAGACTTTGTGTATTTTCTTTTGACATCCTAATTTTTTCTTAATTCCACTATAGTATGAAGTGTGAGAGAATAGCTTGCATTTTTTATTTGAATTCCTTTGTGGGGTTTTGACCTAACCAGTATTGTGTCTCCTTTTTTTTTGATTGCTCAATTTTCATATGAAACCATGAAAAGCCTAGGTTTTGTGAGATGATATTCAACTTTTACCTAGGGAACACTTTATGGGTTTTCTAATTGGTTTGAACTATTCCCCTTTTCAAGGGAATTTTATAGTCATAATATATGGACTTGTTTGACTGGTGTTATTGGTCAAACAACCTTGACCCCAAATTACGAGGTGAGAACCCCAATAGATTTTATTAGTCGAGAATTTCCAAATATTCGCCACACATGATTGAAGGATTTCTTGACCACAGTTTTGTGATTTCTTAATGTGAGACATGATATGGGAAATTATGTAAGTTGTAACTATAAAATCAATTTCCATCATGATTGTTTTGGGGAATAAAAATATATGATAAAGATATCTTGGTGATGAATTCGGCATTGGATGATAGAAATATTTTATGTGACTTATGTAGAGCTAATTTGGGAATATTGTGTATATTTAGGCAAAGGATTCCGTAGACACTCGACACCCATTTTTGATAGATGGTTAATTTATGAAAGTATTTCTGAAGACCAAAAAGGTTGGATTGTAAAAGGAATGATGTCTAAAAAAACGAGGCAATATGTAATGGCATTATCCATTAATGAGAATATACATCTATTTGAATTTATATTTTTCAATAGAGGGAGAGAAAATGGTACAGTTTAATGCTATTCGTCTAGGACATGGGAGAAGTAGTTTAATATCATACAATGAGTAAATTATAGTTATATAGTTTATTGTCAATTACATTGGATGAGGGATAAGTGATTTTCCCATTTCATGGTAATCATTCCAAGAATATTTCATCATCCTCAGGCATGAATGGGAATGGTTTGAATATTTAATAGGAGGATTTCTCAATTTTATGTATGATATGGGATGATAAAATCATTGGTGCATATAGAGATAAGAAAATCCTCAACTGGGGATGAGTTTTACATTAGATGATTGGACTTTTTTGTGGGAAACTTATGAAAATAAAATAAGGGAATATTTTTTATAGTAAAATATGGTGTCCCCTAGATTTTGACCCTCCATTTCAGAAGGATATGGTGGTTCATGGAGGTTCATGCTTATCTGGAAAAAATGTCTGGAATGTGAAAGGAATGGTTTGAGAACAAGAAAATATCAATTCTTTCCAAAATGTTAATGGAATTGATGAAATGTATTCCCCTTATACAAGTGTGACCCGTACATTGGAAAGAATGATTTATTTTATTTTTTTGATGTCTTGGATCGATATATAATGTTCAGAACCCATTACATATCTTATAAAAAAGTGAATCAAGCCATAGGTATTTCGGGGAATGTTACCTATGTAGGTCTAACCCATATATATATAAGGGACATTTTTAATCAATGTTGCGGCTTGACCCTAAATTATAGATCCATACGTCACTATATATCCTATGATATAAGGAATCAATCCATACATAGTTCTTGGAAGGTTTCCCAACACATTGTTCAAACTATTTCATGATAAAGGGGAATTTTATTTTAAATATTTTCTTACAATTGAGGTGAGACATGTATTGGACACTCAAATATAGATCCAACTCATGTATAAGAGAGTGGGAATTTTTTTTTGTCTATACAAGGATATAATATCTACATGTTGCTATTTATCCAATTAAAGTGAGAATCACGCCATACATAGTTCTCATATGGTTCCCCATTTATGCCATTCCCATGCAATTGGATTGGAAATGTTTAACATTTTTTGTAGTTGGACCAAGGATTATATATTAAGTTGTCCCTACATATCCATCGATGGAAAGAATCATTCCACATGTGGTTATGGACCTCATAATGTTTAGTGTCATGAAACTAAGATATCATCCATGTAGTTTAATGTCTATAGGGAACAAATCGAGGGTATATCAGTTTTAGTTCATATGGATCCGACCATTTTTCATTGAAAATATCAGTAAGAGGAGAATCATGTTGTCAGGATTTTCTGAATTTCCATTGATCTGAGGGGAAAGAAATTTTAAACAATGATTCTTGGGATTCTTAGACTATTAGTAATTACATGGGAGAAAATGAAATTTTGTATTAAATAGATAGAAGAGGCATCCCCTAGGGATGAATTTTCCTTTGGTTTACAAGATTTTTTGTGCGATCTTATGGAGAGAAAATATGGTGAAATTATGAATAGTCTAAAATAGTCACCTTGGGAAACTAGCCCTTTATTTATGACTGCTGAGAAAAATTTCTGAAGATCTGAAATTTCATTAGGAAAGGAGTATTATGAATATAATGAATGTTTTTGGGTACATAACAAACATTCAGACCATGATTATCCCTGGAGTGGTAATTTACCAACATATATTAGACTCATATTCAGGGGTGTTATTTCTGTTTCCTTGATAAATATCTAATTTAGGAACCCAAACCTGAGATATCCAGCATAGATATTTTTTTTGTATAAAACAGGTGGGGATATTTTTTTTACCCATGGCTAGGACTAGACCCTGAGTTCTAGGGGTCACTACATATCTCGTCAAAATGGGAATCGATCCACACATAGTTCATGAGGTACCATATAGTTTAACATCATGTAATATTAATATTGTTGTTCTTTTAAGGTCTTCCTACTAGGACCATGGCCTCCTTGATGTATATTGATGCACATGGGTCATACTGTTGAGTCAATAAGGATTTCCTTATGACTTTTCCATTCCTTCTTGTTTTGAAAATCACAAACACCTTATCTTTAAGGAAAAATGCTTTCTTAAGGAAAATCTCTTTTGTAAGGAAAAATGCTCTCTTAAGGAAAATTGCTTTTATAAGGAAAATTGCTTTCTTAAGGAAAATCGCTTTTATAAGGAAAATTATCCTTATCATATTTTTCATATTTTTCTTAAGTGTGAGATTCGGATTCGTTTTCTCGGAGTCATTAAAACTTTGATATAAAAGCATTCTGTTTTAGGATTCGGTTATGGAAAAGAACTATAAGGAAGTTTCATTCCGAATTCCGGATATGAACTCTGACTAAGTTCAATTCCAGATTCAGGATACGAATTTTGAAGAAGAATTCTCATTACGAATTCTAATGAAGAAATCTCATTCCGAATTCTCATTACGAATTCTGAAGAAGAATTCTTATTACGAATTCCAATGAAGAATTCTCATTATGAATTCTAATGAAGAATTCTCATTACGAATTCTAATGAAGAAATTCCATTCCGAATTCTCATTACGAATTTTGAAGAAGAATTCCCATTACGAATTCCAATGAAGAATTCCCATTACGAATTCCAATGAAGAATTCTCATTACAAATTCTAATGAAGAAATCTCATTCCGAATTCTCATTACGAATTCTGATGACGAATTCTCATTACGATTTCTGATGGAGAATTCCTATTCCGAATTCTCATTCCGAATTCTCATTCCGAATTCTCCTATTAAACAAAATCTGATTATCATTGTTTTATACACTGAATTTATTCACTCCGAACCTTCACTCCAAAATTTCTATTCCGAACCTTTTTGTTAGAGTTTAAAACGATGTCGTACTTTCTGTTACACTTGTTTTGTTATAAAACGATGTCGTCCATTTTGTTATAAACTAACCGTTGTCTAAGTGACACGTGTACAGGTCCCTCCGAACTTTAAGGAAAATATGACCGTTGGAGAGGAGCCGACCTTACCTATAAATATGAGCTCATTTGAAAGAGCTCGATGCTGATGGCTGATGCATATGCTGATTGCTGAAAAAGTGCTTACATGCTGTTGAAGTGATTTCTAGAGAGAGAGTCTCTTATTAACTCTCATAGCTTCGTGGGACTCCGAATGTTGGTGATTACATTCGAGGGATTCCGGGGATAGAAAGACAGAGGTGCCGACTATCTTAAAGATCGAGGGCTTTCTTGCTGAGAAAGACAGAGGTGCCGACTACCTTAAAGATCGAGGGCTTTCTTGCTGAGAAAGACAGAGGTTGCCAACTACCTTGATGTTGAGGGCTTGCGGGGATAGCAAGACAGAGACACCGATCTTCGTATCGAGGGCTTACCCTGGTGTGGGTAAGACAGACTTCCTTGAAAGTATAAATCAAGGGACCTTTATCCAAGGTTGTTATATACCCTTCTCTTTGGGTTAAAAGACTATTATCTTGTTACTAGTAGTTTTACTACTTGTCTTTATTCCGCTACAATTTGTATCTTAAGGAAAGTATAATTTTCTTATACTTCCTTACTTACTCTGATTAGTTTAGATTCTATACGCTTTAAGGTAGAATCTCATATTGTAACTTTTGTTGAGTTTCAATTTCCGGAACCATATTTCCGGAACCTACTTTTGGAATCTATTTCCAAGTTTAGTTCGGTGTTAGAGGTGTTGTGAATCTACTTAGTTTAACTTTGTTAAACATAGTCCTTTCCTTTTCTTAAGGAAACTTTAGTTATTCATAACTAACTTTAAAGGTTCCAAAGGAATTTTTAAAGTATACAATTCACCCCCCCCCCTCTTGTATATTGAGCATCTCATATTATATTTCGATCCTACACATACATGGAATCCCCTACTAAAAATCTTAATCCCACGAGATCTATACTCAGTGTGAGAAACAAGGGGTGAGAATTGTTAATTCCACCACACAGAGGCTATAAAAGGAATGAAACTTGCATTTTTCATATTCTATGGCTATAAAAATATGAAAAATCTAGGTGTCTCTATGTATCTCATCAAAAAGAGATTCAATCGATACATAGTTATTTAGGAACCATATAGATTAACATTAGGTGGTGATGACATATGGTGGACATTTTATGGTCATTCTATTAGGACCATGGCCACTCTAATGTGGATTGATATTCTTTGGCCACATGGAGAATCCCCTGCGGAATCTACTCTTCCTATGTGAGCTATACTAAATGTGAGAAACAAGGATTTAAAAAGATTTATTCCACTAAAACAAGTGATAAAATGATGGGGAGGGGGACATTTTTTATATTTTGTGGCTACACCAAGATGAAAAACCCTATTGTCACTACATATCTCATCAAAACGAGAATCCATCCCAAAATAGTTCATAGAATAATCCCTATAAAGATATAACTTGTACACAGGATAGAGGGAATTTTTTTACTTCATTATTGCTAGACCTAGGATTAGAGATGTATCATGTGATGATAGTAATAAATCCAAAAATAGTTCTGAAGGGGAAATCTCTATTCAGGTCCAATATGTACATAGAGGGGGAAATGTTTTTGTTGTTTAGTTGATTGTTACAGATGAACATAGTATTAATGTTTTGAGTTTCGGTACATATCTTTTTTGGACATGAATCAAACAACCCATATTTCTAAATGTTCTACCCTAAAAAACTCTAACTCATGTGCAGGTAGAGGGCATTTTACATCAAATGGAAAAACAAATAGGACCACTTTGGAGTCCCCTACATCAACTTAGTTTGTATGTAGGGGAGGGAGAATATCTAGTATTTTATATCTGGTCCCAATTCATGATATATAGTGGTCACTATGTATCCTATGAATTATGTAATCAAGCCACATATAGTATTGAAGGTACCAAATAGTTTAACATCTTATGATAAGGATGCTGGCCATGCAGTTTAATGTCATGCAGTAAGGACATTGGTTACCCAATGTGAAATAAGTAACATTTTTCTTGGTCCCATGAATAGATACATAGGAGTCACTACATATCCTATAATAGAAGGAATAAAGACCCACATTGTCATTAATGAATGTCTCCCTACATAGGTCTGGACTATACATAGGGAGGTTGAATTTTTATACTTTTGGGGTGGTTGGACCACGATGTAAGATCTAGGAATCACGATGTATACTATGTGGATTGGAATCACACCACACATTTTTCTTGAATATGGCATGGTAGGTGACCAATGTCAAGGGTGGTGTCCTCTCATTTGGAAAAATTTTGGTTTTGTGAATTTTAATGTCATACAATGAGGACACTAGTTTAATTTAGTTTATTTTCATATGACATGGACGATGCGCCATGACGTTTAATGTCATGAGATCTGGAGGATTTTTTAATGTTATTACAAGAAATAATTATTCAAGAACCATGTTTTGGTGGGGGCCGTGGTAATATGCCTATCCATCAAGATCAAATAATAGGCTGAATTAGAATAGAATTTTTCTAATGGCATAGTGTCCCTCCCACTTTAGCTCCAACATTGAAGGTTTTATTATTAGTATCAATGATGTTAGTAAGACAAAAAACATCTCTCTCTCGAGTAAATACCATACGTGATATTTTTTGTTAAAGGATTGTGCAATATAGTTTTGGTGGGCTTCTAAATGATGCAATGTGTACAATATTATCATCCAATCACTCCAATTTATACATCCATTTCTATTATATCTCATATACAGAAAACTATTTGTATATAGAAACAGTGAGTGAGAGAAATTTAACTTCGATAGGACTGAAAATGACTATCTAGTATACTGAAGAGTATAAGGTCTCATGTTTTTAAGTTACGGTTGTACTCTTGTATTCCCACAAGGAGTGTATTACCTTGTCCAGCTCAGAATTTTTATCTTTATTTACCATCTTCAGGATTATAATTAATAGGTTATTGTTGAATCCATTTATATGACTACTATCCATTTCATAGTATCACGATGAATGGAC
Source organism: Viscum album (assembly GCA_963277665.1). Taxonomy (NCBI): domain Eukaryota; kingdom Viridiplantae; phylum Streptophyta; class Magnoliopsida; order Santalales; family Viscaceae; genus Viscum; species Viscum album. Next base: position 590,621,586 of record OY728159.1, on the reverse strand, counting down.
GTACATGATTTCATACTCCTAATATAGTATTTTAAATTTAGTAGAAAAACATTGGTTCCATTTTCATTCATTATTGTATGAGGGACACCATATCTGGTGATGATGTTTACTCTCATAAAGAAAAAAATGTTCCTTTCACATAATTATTGGAGGGATAAATCATCAGACCACTAGGAGAAGAAGTTTTCTGAAGTGATAATGTAGTCGTACTGCTTAGTCATAGAGGTAAGATATGCTTGTATGAAATCCATTCCCCATATGAAAAATGGCTACGAATTTTTGGCTTTGTGAAGAAACTGCATGGGATTATTAATGAAGTTGTCAAGACCCTCTTGTGAATTTTTTGCAATCCCATATCATATTGGGCTAGTAGTACCAAATCCTTTGAATTTGATTGGAAATCTTGGATCCTGACTAGTTGGAACTGTGGACTCTAGAGTGCCCTTCGTTCATGAAAACATCGGTCTCTTATCAATAATTCGTTTGAGTGGTACCCTATCAAGGCTCTTCTTATATAGTAATTTTTAATGATTTATCCCATTATATAGAACAAAATCAATTTCTCATCTTCAGAATTTCTCTCTCCCCTCAATGTCTTGTGGGATCTATCCCATTTATGGTATTCTATAATGGGTTTCATCCAGTCGATGGTAGTACCATATGGTTTGTGGAAAGGGATAATCCCATCAATCTCTTTTTTTATCTATTGAGAAATGTGATACAATATGGTGATCAGAAATACTTATGTTTATTTCATCCTAGTCTGGATCAACTAGTGTTTTGGATTCATTTTCCAATGCATTGATTTAGAAATTATATGACTATGGTTCATCAGTCAATGTTGAATGCAAAGATAATTTTTCCATTAGTCCGTGGATGTGGTTTTGTAGGGTGATTATTTCTACCTTTTTTGATTTTATAATCCATATTGGTTTTATTGATGACCAGTTTGGAATATCCTTTTTTCATAAATTAATTGACTTATACATAATTTGTCGTCTATATCCTTGACATGATGGAATGAAATTATTAATCATTATTTTTTCACCCTTATGAAAATGGGAATGATAATGGTATTAATTCAATTTTTTAGATATGAGAATGACTCCCATTACAATTTTTTGGGATCTGTGTCTTCCATAAACTTTCCAATCAGACTACTAGATGCACTATTGAAATATATCTCCCACATCTAGGGGTTGTCTTGAATAGATAAAACCTCTTCATTATGTAGTTCATCATAAAATGAATTCAATTCTGTCAAGGGGTACTCTTTTAGAAAATCCACTGACAATTTGACAGATTTTTGAAGCTTGAATGGAATGTAAAATTTCTATAGGATGATCACCCATCATGATAGATATCCTTTCAACAGGAAATAGATGAAAACATATTTGGGTGGGTTTCTATGAGATTACAAATAGACCTATTGATTCTATAGGTAGCTCCTAATATTCTAGACTACAAAGACCAGCACCATATTACTCTTTTTGATATATGAATAATGAGTATCATCATCAATAATGGTTCCACTGAGATTAGAAAATATGTTTTCACTACTAGATTTATTCATTTGTTTGAGGAAGAAACCTATCAATCACTATAAGGCTGTCATATACCAAAAAAGTATCCTTCCATTTACATGAGGCATCACCAATGGTGGGATTAATATATATTTATTGATACTATCAATTTATTCCCAAGAAAAATTTTCCTACTGATATGTAAAAACTTCTTTTACCAACCCAATGAAGGGATGAAATTTTCATCCATGGTTAGATAACAAGTTCAGAATATAAGACATGTTTGGTCGATGTAACCACAAATCAATTTGGTTTGGAGGATGTGACATTACAAGGATATATTTTTTCTTCCTAGGGTCGACTTTGATACCCTGATGGAATTAAAAAAACAGAGAAATATTCTAACGGTAATACCAAAAAACACACATAAAGGGTTTGATTTTCAGGTTTTGTTGTCAGAGTTTATTAAAGAAAATTTCAACATCCACAAGGTGGCCCTGCATTATTGAGATTTAACCACCATTTCATTAACATAGAATTAGAGAAAAATTCCTTGGAATGGTTTAAAGATGTGATATATATAACATTGGTACGTAGCATCATGATTTTTCAAGAGAAAGATAATTACCTCATAGATAAATACTCGTTGGGGGCCTTGAAGGTGGTGGATTTTTCATATTTATAGGATATTTATATTTGATTGTATCCAGAATATACAAACATGAAGGGGAGATCCTTATATTCACATGATTCAAGGAGTAGTAATTCTGTGATCGAGATAGGGAAATCATCTTTCTGGAAGGGTCGGTTGATATCCCTGAAATCAATGCAGATTTTGATTTTCCCATTCTACTTCCTGATGAGGATGATACCGATCAACTATTTGGGATACTGGACCTCTCGAACAAAGTTGGATCTGATGATCTTGTCAACTTCATCCTCTATTTTGGAATTATGTTTTGGGTTCATCCATCTTGTTAATTTTTTATAGCCCCTATATACCTCTGGTCACACTTAGTGATGAGCTTCCACTTCAAAATTTAGGCCCACCATTTATTTGTAGTTCTATAAGAACACATATTGATGCTTCCTTAGTGTGGAGGTATAAACCTTTTTCTACTTGGAAGAAATGGCTTAACTAATCAAGGTGGGATGTGTGTCTCCTTATATACCCATATTTATTTGTCTCAACTCATCAATGGGTGTAGAGACACCCTCCTAAAATTCTTGATGAAAGTCCTTAATGTAATCCTAGTCCTCTTCTTCCTCCTCCTCATATTTTCCCACTTGTTTTATAGAGGTATAAAGTAGCAGTGTAGGTTCTCCAAAGTTGGGGTGGAGTTGATATATTGGAATTCCTATGATGAATCCTTTTATATGACCTAGCTGTCATTGAAAATATCCATGAAACTCTGTAGAGGTGGGAGTGAGAGATGGATAAGTAGTGACATCATCCTATTTTGGCGATGAGACATCATATTCTTCCTCCACTAGTGAGACAAGTATGTCACAGATCTCTAGGGATGAAATGAGGGCATTTTCCATTGAGCTTTTATCACAATTTAGAGAGTCATAAAACACAAAAAAACTAGTAATATCAGTGTTCATGACTAAAACTATAAATATTTATAAATATGGAGCTGTATTTGGGCTCATATACTCTAATTTATTGATAGGAAAGACATAATTTTTTTGAGATATTAATTGTTTGGCAGGGATCATTTCTAGAACATTTATGGCAGTGACCCAAGCAACACCATCAACCATGTGTTGTTTCTCTTTCCTAAGATAGAATCATGAATCAATATAACTCATGTCATATAATTATAATGGTGCCTTATAACCATAGAATTTTTCAAATTTTCCATTAATAAAATATTTTATGCATTGATGGTATGATGAGGGGTTTTTATATATTAATTCAATAAGGGCCTTCCTTGAAAAATATTGAAGTATGTGATCTTATAAACCACCAGAAATTATTATTTAACTGTGAGGTCAGAAAATTGGTCCCTTATCTTGATTTGGACCAATGTATTTTACTCCTTTTTTTATAGGCCTACAATTATATGGTTTAAGGTGATATGTTATCCTCATCCCAACCCAACCGTTGAAGTGTTAATACTAGAATGTGGTTCACTCAAGATCTGTTAATAGCAATTAAAAATTGAACATTGACACCATTTATCATTATAGACACATAAAAGTGTCCGATATGTCCTTGTATAATGCAATATTCATCTTGATATATGAAGTATATAACCTCATGTAATTCATCAATATCATCCTCTCTCTGATATACCATACCGACAAAAACCTGAGCTTCAATATCTTGAGGGATTAGTAAAGCCTATACGATTTCTTCGCTGATTTATTTTGATAAACAAAAGGAATCTAGGATTAATAGTTTGGTTGGTACCGATTATAACTATTTCTGGATTTCATAAATTATCTCTAAAGGACTATTCATCCAAAGTTGAGGATTATTTTCTATATCACTTTAGGGTCTTGAGTAACTGATGTAGATGGATTGGTGATAAAAACAAGAGTTAGAGGTGCTTCTGTCCTTAGTTGGATGGATCAGGTATGTCTACCTACCACCATGAGTGATTTGAAACATGTTCACCCACCAATTGATATTCCAAGGTGATTGGGTTAGGGTGGATTTTTGATAATACAGATTTATTTTCATTCTTCTTTCAAACATGTCGAATGGATCTTCCACAGGTTTCTACAACATTGAATGTCTACGTAGGGATGTGACTAGAATTTTTCCCTTTTTTCAACTATGACTTCCTTGGAAACCCTAGATCATATGGCATATTCCTCTAGTTTTCTTATAGGATATGGACAACATCAATTCATAATAAAACTCTCCATTAGATATAAGATAAATAATGTGAATGAAATTAATGGAATTGATGGTCAAATCTTCATATGAGGAATTTGTTTGGATGTCCATTTATTGTGGAGTCGTTTGGTGGAGTGGTTCCCATTATTTCAATGTAATGGAATAAAGTATGAGATATTCAAATCCAATTTCGGACTTGGTGCAATTTTATCCACATATGACTTCTTTCCATCATTCTAGTAAGACCATTTTTTAAAGGATGGCTTTTAGAGGTTTGTCGATGATGTCAGCTATGTTGTAGCAGAAATGGTTGAGGGAATAGTTTTTCATTCCAAAATCACTAGGAGAATACGATGAGTTCAGTTGATTTTATTTAGATTCATCCAACAATCAAACATCAATACCCTTCTGCTAACAAAGTTTTTCCACTCTTCTTCCTCTTTAGGGGCAGTAAAGGAAACATAAAACACTTTTTCTAGTGGCCTTTGGAACTTTACATTCATGAAATATATCATTTTTTGTAGGATGTATTTCAAGATGACATATTTCAATATGGTGTGTCCTAGTATCTAGTGAAAGGTGTAATAATCTAGCCAGGCATGATGACCTACCAAGTTTGGCCTCTTGGGATCTTTCAAGTGGATTAAATCATTGTCAATAGAGGATATAAAACATCCACATACAAACTTATTTTTGTATTATTAGACAAGATTTTTCTCAAATCCAATTCATTGTGCATAGATACCCTTCACTTTTCTTGGGGAGGAGTTTGTTTCTGCTATTTCCTATGGGGTGCTGCATGATATGGTATAAATATTAGATATTGTGATGACCCAAATGATGGATTCAATGGGGAATATTATACCTTATCCTTTACCATTATTTTCTCAAATACTATTGTAGTTATATAAGACATTATATTAGTCCATTTTATGGAGTATCCCATTTAATGGGAAATGGTGGGGAAATACTAAATCCCAACTATATATTTCATTGGAATAAGTTGTGTTTTTACATCATCATGATGGTTATATATGAAAATATTATGCTAATTCTTTTGGGGAAGCAATGTGTTTAAGGAATGGGTCATCCCTTTCCATATTTCAATGAAATATAAAATCGCTCATTTTATCATTGTCTTCAATTTGAGAGGTCAATGACAATTGAATATTGTAACATTGAGATGAACTGAAGAAAGAATCACCAATAGATATCATCCCATCCCATGATAGACCAAGAGGGAATACTGGAGTACAATATGAATGTTTTCCCTTTTAAGGTTCCTATAAAGCATCTATGTTTCCCTGATTCTTGTTTCTCGGGAGTTCCCATAATAGGATCACAATTGGATTCATAGTGTTTTATATTTTGTTTGGGTCACCCAAACCATTCAATATTGGAAACATTGGACTCCAATTGTTTATAGTTTCTGAGGTGTTTCTTGCACAGTTGGGTTAAGGTTTGTATTACAACAAAACTATTGAATCCATCTCTCTAAAAAATTCAAATAGAGATATTAATTAATTTTTTATGTCAATAATCCCTTGATGAGTTGGTGGTAAAACATGAATTTTGATATGTTCAACAATCGGTCAGATCAGGTGCCCTGCTTCTTCCATCCTTTGAGGATGATATCCAGATGGGGAAAACATTTGAATATATTTCAAAACGTGTTCTGGTTGTCTCTTAATGGAGAGAAATCTTGTTATCCAATAATGAGTAGGTCCTGGTAAAACTATGATCCTGGCGCCGAGTTGGGTGGATTTCATTGCCTTACTTAAATTTCTAGGCCAAATCAGTGTTGATGAGGTTAACATGATAGAAGTGTATGATTCTACTCTGACCATGGAGTATATTCAACAGGGAAACTACCTTAGAGAAACTGAGTGTTTATTGTTATCAACATTTACTTTTCTTCTTCCTACCAGGTGAATCTTTCTTCAGATATAGGGAGATCATCCTCATTGAGAGGAGATAGTGGATTGTATGTGGGATTGAATTTATTCTTTTTATCAATTTATTAGGTGGATATTCCATCTTGATCTATGTTTCACCAAAATTTAGGGAGATTATATGATTTCAGGTACACACACATTCTTTTTTTATCCTAGATTGGACCATGTTCTGGATGGAGCCATCCTGTATTTGAAACTCTATGTTTGGATTATTTATTATTCCATATTTTTGGCTAACTTCCATGATTTTTATTAATGAATAAAACATTTTAGGCATATAACTATATTTAAAATTATATGAGGGTTGTTTTCACCCTTTTTGGTCCAGTCACTTTCTTTTCAGGATCCTCTTCATGGATCGTGGTGATGGGTGACACGAAGGGAAACAATATGAATCCAAGTCATAAGTCTCCCATCTAGGGGAAAATTGGATGTGAGATGGGTGTTATTGGGAGACCACACCACATGGAATCTTCTATAAATAGGTAACAATTTATTTCTATTGAGGGGGTGGCTGAGGGAAAAATACCCCCAGCCTATGGGCTAGGGTTGATCCTAATATCTTTTTGTTGTACCTTCATCCATATTTTTCTGTCTTATGGAATAATTTTGTGGTAAAAATGGCCCCAACCCTATGAAATGGGGATTATACCATAATATTGTTGCAGCTACTACTTTTTCTACATTCTTGATCTCACACATCCTTTTTTGATCATAATTCAGATACATTGTTGAGTCGGCATGGGAACTGATTTCTTATGATGTCATTAACATTACTTGATAACTAGATTTCCTAAAGACAGAATATTACTGAATGATCATAGTTTTCTTGCAACACCATAACATTTAATGAGATTTATTATTTTTAATTTCATTGATATATTGTTTTTTACACTAAACGAAGATTATCTTTCTCTATATGAAATATTGTATTAGCATGGAGTATATGAAACATTATTATTGTCTTGTGTTACACAAAATTTCAAGTTCGTTTGATAGAACTAATTTCATCTAACACTTCCGGCAATCATTTATTTCATTTTCTAAAAACCGGTTTATTGGTGTCTGGTACCCATTACAAATCATGAGGTGGGCAGAACCGCGGCCAAAATTCAAAAACATCATCGCCTTCCAAAATCGTTACAAAATTAAAAATAAAAAAACCTGCCATATGACAGCTGTGACGTACACCCGCCTTGAGCCATGCAACCATCCATCAATAATCACCACCATAGCATCACTCCGGCGAGACGGCCGACGAGACAGACCACCGGGCCGACAAGACCAACACTAGAACCAACACATGCAACAACGCCACCGATAAACTCAACCATACCTCGTAGCTTCAGATCAAATGTTCATCCATCCACAAAACCACAAACAACACACACAACCATAAACCCAACACGAAGAGCACAAACAAGTCCATCCATTTTATCGCCACCACCATATTAATCGCCTCACATTAGGCACCAAATGTCACAAAAAACGATTGAAATGAAATGGCATCATAGTGCCTTCACAAATCGCAAAAAAAACCAAGACATCAACACATTCAAACATCATCTCGCCAAAATAAAAGATGGAAGGGAGATTCAAAACCATTTCTGAAGCAGTCTTGTGTAGAAACACAAAATCAAAAAGGTAATCAGTGAGGGAAAAACCATACCACATAGGGAGCACCACCACCAACAAAACCCCTCCTTCCGAGTCCTTTGTGAAGCTTATACAGAGAATCTCGAAACTAGGTAAAGGGAGACCAAGATCCATCATCAGTAGAAAACCTTCAAATCACCTAAAAACAATGAAAGAACCCGTCACTACCATCCGAAGATCCACAGAAAGAACAAACAACCTCCAAACGCCCCAATCTGTGGAAGAATTAAAAATCAAGAACCGTTGGGGCTGGAACTCAGGCGCAGATTCAACATTGTGTTGCAGATACAGACACCAGTGCATGATAGTCGAGCCAACACAAGGCCACAACAGCAAGGAAATCCCTCCACAAACCACTGAACCAGGGATGAGAGATCGATCCATTCCGGGAAGAGGGAAGGCGACGAGAGAAAAACCCTATCTTCGTGATGATGTGCCCCTTACGGGCTCATCTTCCCTTCATCCTTATAGAGTTTTTTCTCATGCAACACTGAGTATATAATTTTTTAATTTAAAAAATAACTATGTTAATATTATGTTATCTACAAAAAACAAAGGAATTTTTCACATAACGTTACAGTAACTTCGATTTCATTACACACAATAGTGACCTTCGTCGATTGCTTGCATTGTATGCAATAATGAGTTTCACTGAACAATGATATATTACTAAAATATTATTATTTAATGGGATATAAACTATCCATTATGAATAATATTAACCAGTTTTTTTATTTAAATTCATCTTTTATATTTTATAGTACATGAGATAAGAACCAAATCATTTTTTGGATAAAAGAATTACTTTTAAAAAAAATTGTGTTTGGCATCCTTTTGGGGGAAAACCCATTTTAAATCTTGTTTTTGAAACACTTTTATATTAATTTTGAAAAAATAAACTTCATAGATTATTGAGGAAAATAAAAGTTTACTTCTGTTTAATTTTTGTTATTCTTCTGATAAGTTTCATTTTTTGACAAATAGTTAAAAGAATGATTTTATATTTTAAAGTCATTAAATAGTAAAAGTATATTCTGGATTACCTGTTAAATTTTAATGATCTCATTTTAATAAAATTATGTTTCTATAAAATTATTTCATATAGTAATTTATTATAAAATCATTTTCCATCTAAAAAGATGCAATTTTCCAAAAACTATTTTTCGTGACATTTAAATGATTTATTTTAAATTTAAATCTTCACATTTTGTGTATCGAATTTTGAAATATGGATGTAAAATTTTGATTTAGGATGCCTATATTTTGTAGGTATTTACCCTTTAGTTTTGAACAATTTGAATAGTAACCAAGGTACATTTTAATACCACAGTAAAGGGTAAATTATGTAATTTTAGTTCAAAATAATATTATAATGAGTATAAAATGATGAAAACAAATGAAAAATTTGATTTGATTAATTTATTTCATCTATTAACACTTAAGGATTTTAATTATGTAATTTGATGGACATTTTTCTATGAAAATGAATTAAATAATATTTAAATGGAAGAAAGACACCAAATGTCATTTTTCATTTTCTTTAATAACTATTATGTATCCACATATGAAAAAATGGGCGGATTAAAAAAATATAAATTTTAATTATTAACTAAATGAACATATTTACCTAATATAAATTTACATTCTAAATTTTGTTGTTATTTGGGAGATATTATGTTGTTTTTAATATTTTATTTAATGAAAATATAAAGAAGACACATTCCAATTTTAAATAATATATCATTTTTAAAATAAGGTAATACAGAAGATAAATTCTTCAACAAATACTTATATGAAAGATAAAATATTTATATTTATCATGGTAATTTGTTTTTAATTTTTAGAAATGATATAATTACCTTAATGTTTTATATATAGATAATAAATAAATGATTTTATTGATGAAAAATAAATAATTTTTTTTATTAAAGTGATAGTTACCATTAATGAGCCAAAAGACATTATTAAATTTTATTTTTAGAGTATATATCGACCATAATCATCAAATGGTCGTTTTATGGGCCATTTGGAGCCATATGAAATAGATTAGGACTAATATTTTATTCTATTTAATGTTATGTTAAAGTTGTCACATTCATAGTTTATTAAGTATAAAATTTTTAATGTCGGATTTTATAGTAGATATGTTCTACTAAATATATTAAAATCAAAAATATTAAATTTATCTTTATCATAAAATTTTACACAAACAATAAGTATAATAAATAATTACACAAAACCATTATAGTAATTCTTTTTTTGATGGAGATATCAAATAAATGTTATTAACAATTTTAAAATAAATATATTTTTGGATATATAATATTTCTAATTAATTTTATATATATCCTTGAACACACAGGAATATAACGAAATAGTTTGTTTCAAGTTAACTTGTTATTTTTATATTTTTAAAAATCAATATATTGAATAGTGTCTAAATTGACACAATTGACTATTTATGAAAATATTGTTTTATTAAATTTTTTAAAAATCCTAAAATATATTTAAAAATATTGAATAAATATTATATTGTAAAAAAAGTTTCTTTATTATTTATATATGATATAATTGACATAAAATAAGTAAATATTTTACCCTTTTAGTATTGAAATATTGTTTAACCTTGTTAAAATGAAATAGTATAACAAAGTGTTATATTGAGAATATGATGGTTGAATAGACATAGAATCTTATCTAAAATTTATTTATTAATTATTTGAAAGCCTTATATATTCTAATAATATAAATTGGGACATTTATTTAGGATTTCTAGTGGGGGTTTTTTTATTATAAATTAATATTTTTGAGGCTTCCAATGGTGCCCCTCACATCAATTATATAAGGCCACCTCCTCCCTCATTTCTCCACAACTCATTAAAAAATCATGATCATCCAGCCCCTAACCATTTCTCTTTGAAACATCCCTAGTCAAATTATATATGTGATGGTATTCTCAAAAAACCATCTCTAGTTCAATTAAGAGGAGATCAAAAGTGAGAACGTTAAAGAAGAGGTAATCTCTACTACTGATTCATTCATATTTCCTTCTAATTGTACTTTTAATTTATGAGTTATTAAATTATATAATAATAAATCTATTATAAATTATATACTGAGATATTATTAAAATTATTAAACAACCCTATTCAACATTTTATCCATCATGTGAAAGACAAAATAACCACACATTCGTAAGTATGGATTACCGTCTCCACGCCGCGGTGTAATCTGTTTTTCACCACCAACTTACATGGATGAGTATATAAATGGATGAATTATCTATATATGATTATTATAAAATAAAATTTATTCTTAAATACATTACACAATTCAATTAAATACCATTCAACAATTATGGGAATGATATCGATGCTCGGGCATATGTATGACCAATCGTCTCCACGATGCGATGTGATTTGATATACATTATAACAACTAAATCATAATTTTATAAATGTAAATAATGGATAAATATGTTATTTATTATGTTTAGAAATTTTTATAATGATATCAATATGACCTAAAAAGGATAACTAGAACTTATTTGACAAAACATGCAAATGAGCATAAATCAGCTAAAACCCAGATAACGAGTAACAATGAACTATTAAAAAAATGAATTAAAATATGACCATATATGATGACCATGATTATATAATAATTTAATAACATTATATTTATAATTTTACATGTGGTTTATACACATAATAATCATATTGGACCAAAGGTAATAGATAATTTCTCAATCCCATTTTTATCCGAAATTGTTTATACGTAAGTATTTATTGGGGATATATTTACCTTCAATGACCATATTTTCTAAAGATGTTTCCATAAAATGTTTTCTATTATTTATAAAATGTTTCTTATTCTTACATGTAAGTTTAAAGTAATTTTTACCCATTTTATCTTTTACTGCATGGTATGGAAGGAATCATTCATTTATTTACCAAACGAAATACTTTTTGTCTTTTCCGGCAAAAGTACAAGGAGAATGTTTGTTTAACGTAAACGGAATGAATATATTTTTTATGGTTTCCTGACGACTAATTTCCACAAATACTACTCTACACTATTTCAATTTTATTTTAATCTATTTTTTTAAATTTCATGGAATTTTGGGAAAACAAAACATTTTTGAATAAGAAAGGATATTTTCTTCAATAATTATATCCATGTGTTTTATAAAAATTATTTTCCATCCATGATGACATTCTTATTTAGGGTTGTGTGTCAACAAATATTATTATAATTGTCTTATTGCGTTAATCATAGAATGATATTTTATATGTATTACTTTATAATGGAATGTTGTTTAAGAAACCCATTTAATTTCATCAGTTATGCTATGCTGAATGATATATATTTTTTATTCCACAAGTACGAATGATTTGATTTTGACATGGGTGGGACCTATATATACCTAAATTGAATCGGGTAAAGATTTTTATCTCATGATATAGATATGACTAGAACGAAAAGTAAATATGGTTTAGTGATATAACATTGAAATGGCATGTCAATCATGTTCAGTATTACATTAGATGAATGACATGTAAACCGGATTTATTAATGGACATTGTCCACTATGATGGTCTTGAAAATAATGCCTTTGCTACATTGGAAATCATTTTATGTTATTATGTTTCCCCCAAAATTCCATGTATTATTCCATTTTTATATTATGAGGGTTAATTTTCTTCTATTATTTTCTCCTTACGTACTGCCAATATTTATTTCATTACTCAATATTTTCGTATATTTTTTCTCAAAACTTTTGTTCATGTTTTTACAATCTTTTGTTTTTGTTTTGTAAGATATATTCCAATATTACCCTTACTAAGTATTTTAGCTCACCCCTTTTCATGTTTCTTTTCTACTAGTATTTGAAGAATATTATTAATTATGATTTGTAAAAGGGTTCTAGTTATGAAAGATAATGAATGACATGATGTAGATGTTTTATGAACTAGTTTTTTTATGTATTATAGTTTCCAAAGTCAATAATCTAATACTATCTTTGGGAACCTATTTTTGTCATGTATTAATTATTTGGAAAAGTTAATGTAATATATATGTTTGTCATGCTCAAGTTTTTAGAGTCTGTATCAGATTTAAGGATTAGTTAAACTTTGGAAAATATTAACCAAAAACTATAGTGAGATCCGTAGAGATATTTATATGGTATGTATAGGGATTTCCCTAACTTTAAGTCTAAATATAGGCCACGGTACTATATATGTGGAAACGATCATGAATAACCAAGTATAATACCTAAGATGTTAGATATTGAAAGTACTCCCCCAGGATTATGTTGTTTTCCTAGTATGATTTTTCCTCCCACATTACATTTTTTTGGATTTATAAAATGGATAAAAATAGGAGGATTCATGTTAATGGTGAATATTATGGACAATGGAATGAAGTTATTCATGAGAAAACAATTGAATTGGGAGTTGGATAGCATAATGTCAGTATTATGCCTAATCAACAATTTCATAATATGATCAATAATATAAATTTTGGTGACTTTACTAAACCAGATAATATAAGAAGGATGGAGTTTCCTGGGGATCATAGAGGATAGAAAGTTCAAATTTTCTCTTAATAATCATTTTGGAAGAGGAATCAATGGGAATATTTTAATGGAAGTGGAAGATAAATTGTGTGTAAAAAAAGGAAACAAAACCATTAATTAAAAAGGAAAAGGTTTAGTTAACACTACAGACAAGGATAATGGTATTTCAAGGTAATCAATGATAGTTAAATGTTTTAAACGTGGAATATATGGGCATTATAAAAAATGATGCCTAAGAGAAAATGTCATGAAGAGAATCCTCAAGGTTGTATGGGTAGTATTTATATTGTTGATGATGAAGAGACTACAAATGATATATGTGATAATAGAAATGTTATGGAAAAAAATGATGAGGTGCAGTTAATGGTTTATGAAGATAGTGGAATGATTACATTATTATCAAGAATAATGTTGTATAAGTAATTTTTTTGCATTATGCAATAAAGAAACATCTATTGATTGTCACACTATATTTTTCTAATGTATTTGAAAGTATATATTAAATCATATCATTAACTATTTAATGATATTCAAATATTTTTGGAAAATTCATGATTCGTGCATAATTTTGGGATAAGGAGATAATGAGATATTTGATAGTATTAATTACCTCATGACTGATATAACAACAAAGTGATTTCATGGATTGAGTATATTGGTTTTTTGCTATTTTTGTGTGTGGATAGAGTTAATTTTGAAAAAAAACATGTTTTCACTAATGTTATATGGTAATTCATGTAATTATCATCTTTCAAAAGAAGACATGATTAAGGTATTCACATGTTTGGAATATGAAAACCTTTAACTTCCTAATGAGATATGGGGGAAAATGATACGTTATTTTAGTTCACGTCTTATTAATGTTTTATATTTTTATGTTTTTGGATGGATTGTAATTTTATCCATTTATAGATAGTATAAATTATATTCTGGATGAAGTTTGTTAGATTAATGTATTATCTCACTATAAATGGACTGATACATAATTGATAACCTATTATAACCTTTGTTGAGACAAATGGAATGACCAATCATTCAATTTCATGATCTTTTAACACATCAAGAATGAAAAATTCAAATTCATTTCATTAAATAAGAGATGAAGTGGAAATTGTTCATGTAATGACCAATGATGATATTGTACTGAAATCTCGTAAATTTTTTGAAAATGATATTTAAACCAAAAAATGTTATCCTAGTACCTTCTATTCTGATGAATCTGATGGTTCATTAAATCATCCCTGATTTATAGCTTTCTAGTAGTCACCTTTTTCATAACCTTATTTTATATCACTATCTATCAGAAAATGAAGGTTATATTTTTCTTCTATATCCATGTTTTCACTTCCCACCTATGTTATCCTATGAAGATACCCAATGATGAGTTACATTGCGTAACTGTTATGTTTTGGACATTAATTTTTGAAATTAATTATTATTATTCCTTCTTACGATGTGGGATTCCATGACAGAAACATTCACGTATTAAGTCATTTATAACCCCGACGAATTTTGGGGGATAAATTAAATTTAATGGGGATATAATGTAACACCTTGAGATTTTATGAGATAGATTCTTCTTAATTTATTTTTTATATTGTTTTTTATGCAACACCATGATTATCATCTGCTATACGCAACCCCCATTTTATCTTGAAGTATACACAACATTGTTCTTATCTTGTGTTATACATAATTTAATGTTATGTTTATTTAATTCATAAAATGATGTCTTGATTATATATTTTTATTATTTGTATTAAATAAATATGTTTTTATTATGTTATATTCAACACAAAAGGATGCTTGCACTAAATTTATCATAGACTTGTCTTGCATTACAGACAATAGCGACCTTCCTCAATATCTTATGTTATACGCAAGAATGAGTTTCACTAACCAATGATATATTACTAAAATATTATTATTTAATTAGATATATATTATTCATTAGGAATATAATTGACCAAATTTTTTATTTTAATAAAATTAATCTTATATATTTTCTGGAACATAACATAAAAACAAAATCAATTTTTTCGGATAAAAGAAGTACTTTTAAGAAAAGTGTAGTATTTCCACCATTTGATGGGACAACAATTTATAATATAGTTTTTAAAACTTTTTTTATATATAAATTTTCAACATTAACTTTTTAGTTTAGTTATAATTATAAAAATTTACTTCGGTTTATTTTTTGGTTTTTTCTTATAAGTATCATTTTTTTATGAATAGTGGAAACACTATTTTTTTTATTTTCAAGTAATTATATAGTAAAAAAAATGTTTTGGATTTGATTTAAAATTTAATTAGTTAATTTTTATCCAATTATGGTTATGTAAAATTATTTTACAAAATAATTTATTTTAAAATCATTTTCCATTTTAAAAGGTGCGTTATTCAAAAACACATTTTTCGTGACATTTTAACGGTTTTATTTTAAAATATATTGTTCCAATTCTATGTATTGAATTTTGAAAAATGGATGTCAAATTTCAATTTAGGAGGTCTAAATTTTATATGTATGTATCTTTTAATTTTGAACAATATGAATAGTAACCATTGAAAATTTTATTACCACGGTAAAAGGTAAATTATGAAATTTAGATTAAAAATAAAATTATAATTACTATAAAATGACCAAAAAACGAAAAAAATTATTTGATGACTGGAATTAGACCCTAAAAACATATGGATAGAAATTATGTAATTTAATGGACACTATATGATGAAAATATCTTAAATAATATTTAAATCAATGAAAGACACAAAGGTTCATTTTCCTTGTCTTTAATATCTATTATATATCCACGTATGAAGAAACATGTGGTATCAAAAAATATAAATTCTAATTATTAACTTAATAAACATATTTCTCTGTTATAAATATATTTTTGATGTTTTAGGACCATTTGGGAGTTATTATGGTATTTATAATATTTTATTTAATGAAAATATAATGAGGTCACCTTCATGTTTTAAATAATATATAATTATTAAAATAATGTAATATAGAAGATAAATTTTACAATAAATACTTATTTGAAACATTACATGTTTATCTATATCATGTTAATTAATTTTTAATTTTTAGAAAAGAAATGAATACCTTAAATGTTTATATATGGATGATGTAGAAATTATTTAATTGATGAAAAACACATAGACTAATTTTTATTAAAACGATAATAACCATTAATGTGCCAATAAATTGTACCAAATTTTATTCGTTGAGTATATATCGACCCTAAGAATCTAATGGTCTAGTTATGGCCCATTTAAGGCCATTAGTAATAGATTAGAACTATTATAATATTCTATTCTTATAAATGTTATATTTTTCACATTCCTACTTCATTAATAATATCATGGTTAATGTTTTATTTTATTGAAGATAATTTCTAATTAATATATTATAGAGAATTATATTAAACTTATATTCATGATTGTATTTTATTTTTAATTTTTACGCAACATATAAGTATATTAAATAATTACATAAAACCATTGTAGTAATTATTTTATTAATGGAGATATCAAATAAATGTTGTTATCAATATTAAAATAAATATATTTTTAGAAAATTAATATGTCCAATGAATTTTATAGATAACCTTGATCTTATAATAATATAATAAAAATGTTTTTTCTTTATTAACTTGTTACCGTTATATTTTTTAAAATCAATAAACTGAATAGTGTCTAAATTGACACTATTGATTGTTTATAAAAATAGTGTATTATTAAATTATTTAAAAACCATGTAACATATATAAAAATATTTTATAATTAATATATAGTCAATGAAAATCTATATTATGTATTTATGTTATAATTTACTATATGTAAGAAAATATTTTACCCTTTTAATATTAAAATATTTTTTAGCCTGGTTAAGATGAAATAGAATAACTAAGTGATAAATTGAAATGGTAAGGTTTGAATGGAAATATAAAATTTCTTAAAATTTATGTATTAATGAGATTAAAACACTATCTCATATAATATTCCATATTGGTTTTTTTTAAGTGGGGTTCTATTTTAATATTAATTAATATTTTCAGGGTTTCTAAAAGTGCCCCTCACCTAAATTATAAAAGGGATCATCCTCCATCATTTACCCAAAACTCATTAAGCGTTTATATTCAACCATAACAGAAAAAATATGTCTTATAAACTTCCTTGGTTAAATTCTGTAGGTTCTAGTATTCTCAAAAGACCAACTTGAATTCCATTAAGAGGATGTCTAAAGAGAGCACGCCTAAGAAGGGGTAATCTCTTATAATGATTCTATCATATTTATTTCTACTTATAATTCTAATTCATGTGTTTTTTAATTATAAAATAATAACTATAATAGAACATATATACTGAGATGTTATTATAATTTTGTAATGACCATATCCATACTTCTATCCACCCCAAAAAAGGTGAAATCACCACACATGTGTGTGTACGGGTTACCATCTCCACGCATGGGATGGGTATAAGAATGGATGTAATAACTATATATTATTATTATTACCAAATTATATTTTTTATGATATAGTAAATACCATGAAAATCAATTCCATTCAATAATTATGGAAATGATATCGTCTCTTGTGCATATGTACGTCCCACCATCTCCATGATATGATGTGATTCGTTCTACATGATAACTGCTGACGAAACATTATATAAATGTAAATAATGAAAAAATACGGTATTCATTATGTTAATATCATTTAATTATAATATAAATATGACCTAATAAGTAGAACAACAACTTTTTTTAGAAAACATGCACACAAACATAAATCAATTTAAACCTGAATAATTAGAAACAATGAATTGATACAAACAATTGAAAAATAATATTACCATATATGATGACCATAATTATGTAATAAGTTAATAAAATTATATAAATAATTCTAATGGAGTTTCAAACACATATAATTCATATCAGACCTAAGGTCATGGATAATTTTTCAATCTCATTTTTATCTGAGATTGTTTATATATAAGTGTTTACTGGGAAATATATTTATCAATATGTCTAAATTTTATAAAAATGATCTTATAAAATGTTTTCTATTCTTCTATATATGATTAAATTTATTTTGACCCATTTTGAATTTTAATACATGTTATATAAGGAATATTTTTGGAATTTTGTAGAAAAAGTATGAGGAGAATGTTATTTAACTTATAAGTCATGATTGTATTTCTTTAATATTTCAGGACAACTTATTTCCATGAAGCTTCCTCTATAATATTTCAAGATTATTTTTAAATAAATTCTTTTATTTTAATAACTCATTTCATTTTTAGATAAGTAAATGTTTTTGAAGAAGAAAGTATATTTTCCACATGAATTAAGTTCAAGTGTTTTATAATAATTATTTTCTATGTAAGACAACACTCTTAAATTGGGTATGATTATTTCCCTATTTTTAATATGATTTTATTGTGTAAATTATGGAATAATATTTTATATGGATTATGTTATGATGAAATTATGTTTATGAAACCCATTTAGTATCTTGGTTTATACTATGATTAATGATTTATATTTTTTGGAACATGTATGAATGATTTCATTATATGATGGATGGGACCTATAACTCCCTTAAATGCATTGGGTAAAGATTTATATCTCATTAGATAGGCATGACTAGAATGAAATAAAAATTCTATTCAATAATATGTGGATGTAATGGCACATAAATATTGTTTAATAATAAATGGTTAGAATGAGATGTAATCCCGGTTTAGAAATGGACTGTATACACTATGATGGTCTAGGAAAAAATTCCTTGGATACTATAGATATCATATTATGCGATTATTTTTTTCCACAATTCCTTGTTTAATTCCAATGTTTTTTCATTCCTAATGTTATTTTATTATCTATGCCTTACATAATACAAAGATTTATTTCATGACTCATGATTTTGGTCTGTTTTTTATGTAATGTTCATGTTTTTACATTATTATGTTTATGTTTTGTAAGATATTTTCCCTGATTACACTTTCGGGGCATTTAATCTCACCCATTTTCATGTTTATTTTCTCCAATGATTTGAATAAGGTTATTAGGTAAGATGTTTTGAAAAGGTGTTCTAGTTATAAAGGATAAAGAAGGAGATGATGTTGATATTTTATGAACCAGCTGTTTACGTTTTCCAATTTCCAATGGTAGTAAATTAATATGGTCAATGGACGTCTATTTGATTCATGTATTATGTATTACGTAAAAGTTATCAAATGTACATGTACATCAATCTTGGTTCATTAAATTTCTTGTATGGAAGGTTTTTATTGATTTCTATCATTAAAATCAATGATTTTGACACTTATTCATGTCCAATTCTTGTTGAGTGATCCATTTATCCTCAGTGTCAGTTTTTATTAATATCCACCTTAGAGTAATGATATTACATTATTTAATTTCCAATGGGTTATGCTAAATGAATATAGAGTAGAAATTCAATGATCCATGTTCCCGCCATCCCCATATTTTGAACACTATGATGGGCCCCAAAAATTATATGAATAATATCTTGCAACACATTGAGGAATATCTATTTACGATCATTTCATTACATCTTTGATCATTGTTAAATCAAAGACATAAGGGATTCTAGGCAAATTTAATGGATAAAATCTCAAAAAAAATTATCATTGTATTCATACCCGATTTATGCTGAGAATTGTTCTATTAGGTTGTAGAGAGTTATCTATAGATTCAAATGGATGTTGTGTGTGAATTATTCTAACAATTCTACTAGTATATTGATCTGAGATGTGGATGAGGGCCAAAAAAATATTTGTATGCCATCCTTGGCCAATTTTATTATCATAATAAACATATAAATTTTTATTCTATAACATATTACTGTACTTTATTTTCCCAACATGGGTGCTTCTTGATTGTTTTATCACATGTATCAATGATAGTAGAGGTCTTTCTAGGATGAGAAGTTTTTGGGGGTGTCTTAAAGTATAATCATGTACTGATGAAATCTTAAGTTTGATAATGGATTTCAATTCTCATTGATTGTGTATCTAATATGTCTATCCCAGTCTTTATAATCACCTCATAATATTAAGGATTGTTGTATATGACTTGGAGGGGGGCGTTTCTTATCAACATGAAATGTTACTATGGTAAAGACATTCGTAGTAGGATTTATCATGGAGAGGATAAACATTATAGGTTTATTTCCATATATTGGGATAATTTCTATAGCATATACCCTTGGGAGAACCTTTAGGAAGGATGAAAAAATGGATGACTTTATTGCAGTTTTATCTTATAACTATAAGGAGGGATATTTTGATTCTTATCAGGATATAAGCTCCCATAATAGATTGGTTTATTCCCAATAAGGATGCCTTCATAGTAGGTTCTCCATGAAGGACATTCATATATGATGGTAACAATGATATGGGGAGCACATTAACAACTAATACATCCATTCTGATAATTTGGTATGTGATTATATTGATTCTGATCCCCCACTTAATGATGATCGATATCCTCAAAAACTATATATTCCTGTAGAGTAGGGTTATGAGTATCCTCTTTATTTTATAACTTTTATTTGAAATATTTCTTTTTAGTTACCTCTTATTCGTGAATGAGGGATTTTTCTATGGGTGAAAAACATCACATGCGAGTGCCTATTCAAGTGTATCTGACGGTGTTGCTAAGATTTATCAGTACGATTCTAAAATTCTGGAAATGATATATTCCTACCCTAGAGTTTCCACCAATGTGGAATAGTATCCCTTATTCAGAACATGTATTTGGGCCAGGTCTTATTTTCTATTTATCATGGAATATTGTCTGCGACCCTCTTAGTCCAGAGAATTGATGCATGTCTTCCCTTGAGTGATCATCCCAATGTGTGGATGAGTCACCCCTCTTGAGGAGGTACGGTTATGGAATCAACTCCTAGATATTTTCAAAAACGTGATTATGTATTTGATTTTAAATAGGATATATTTCCAAATTTAATTATGACCATATATCACTGTTAACAATTACTGAGAGGCGTACTTGATGGGAATGAGAATATATCCCA
Source organism: Viscum album (assembly GCA_963277665.1). Taxonomy (NCBI): domain Eukaryota; kingdom Viridiplantae; phylum Streptophyta; class Magnoliopsida; order Santalales; family Viscaceae; genus Viscum; species Viscum album. The sequence goes on along the minus strand of OY728159.1, from coordinate 590,599,945 downwards.
TTCTGGTGTCGAAGAAGTAATATGTTCATTCTCCAGTCATATATTTCCATACAGTAAGTAGTGAAAGTTAACGCGTGTTGGGATAGAGTTACAAGTCATCCCCTAATTCAAACACATCATATATTGGTATCTTTCTCCAATTGGTTCCATATTTTCAAGTAGTTCTTGATATGAATTAGCCGGAATTTGAGTCTCCTCAAATATTTCTATCAATTTTTAATAACGGGATTGATATGAATCCTTAAAAATATGAATCATATCATAAGTTTTTTTTCTGTATTTACATGGTGGGGTTTGTGTGAATTAGGATGTAATTTTTTCTTACAATAGTTGGATTCATTATATTTACTTGGTGGGTTTTTTGTGAATTAATCATAATTTTCATTAGCAGTGGATTTTCTAACCGGCATTCATAGTGGTCCTAATAAGAGTGAGAAGGAATATACATATGCCTATAAGGTACCACTATATTTACTTTAAAGGCTTCATTATTTGTAATAAGTATATTCTCATATTCCTTATATTCTAATAATTTCTTTTTGTGTGCCACCATGGTGACATAGGTCTATTTTACTTCAACATGGTCCCTTGGGGTGGTTTCCTCCTTATGGTTTGGATGATGGGAATCACAACAGTGATGATGACAATTACCACTAGGGGTCATCATGTGAGAACCCTATGTTTTTGGAATGAAGTTTTCTGTGATGAATTAGTCATCCTTTCTATGGAAAGGGAAAACTAATTATCTTGTTTGCAGTAAAGTCTAATAAAACGTGTTGAGATGGCTATCGGGTTCATCTTTTTATAGACCCCATTCAATAATTTGATGGAAGGTTGGTGAGGATTTATGGACATTATGTCCTATCAAGAAACATCTAGGATTGAGATAATAACAATGTTTTGATACATTTAGACTAATTAATTTTAAACCATGCGTTGATGACACCTATTGGGTGATGGAATCAATGGTTTAGTTGTGGAGTTGACCTGTGTAGTGGAAGATGTGTGTATCCGTGAATGCTGTTAATATGTCATTGGATAGAAGAATGTTCTGGTGATATGCACCTGCAATATATGGGACAAATTCATAAGAACAAACCTCTTCATAGTGGAATCTCATGACCACATTCATAATTGATGGTCTTGTTTGACCCTCTTCTATTTTGGATGTGAAAGGGGTCTATTGGGGGGGGGGTAACACCTCAAATTTGGTTAAGGATTGATGTTGGTCTCACTATTTTGTTTTAGAAAAAACATTAATGTGTCCTACCATTGAATATAGGGCGTTTAATTTTGTGTAACTATTCATGTCAAGAAAACCATCTCTGAAAGGTCTCCAAAGGGTTTTGTTCATGAATACAGAAAAACCCAATGGTTCTCATATCCATGAAGACTCATGTGCCTACTTTCTAAAGGAAGGTGTTCGTTGGGGGAACCTAGACAATTATACTTAAGAACCCATATTGGTCAATAAGATAGGAAGTCAAGATCATCACCCCTTTTTGATGTGAACTATTACTTATTTCAAGATAATCTTATAGATTTATGACATGTTCATAAATTCGTTATTCATTCCAACATATGTTTAATATGAATCACAATGTGGTAATGAGAAATTAAGAACATGCATGGGTTTGAAATCATTTATATGTGTCAAAGATTATCTATTGTAAGGGATATCTACATGTGTCTGAGATTTTACATTGATGGTACCATTTTTTGATTGGATTGGATATTCTTTTGTCATTTATTAGGATGATGCAAGTTTTAATCCATGTGGGGTACTCTGATTTTTATATTCATCTAGGGATATGGATGTTTTTCAAGGTCGGGATCAAACCTAAAAGTTGATTTTCATATATATCCATCTGAGAGGATTCAATATCCATGTGTTTTGGTGCCACTTATTGGGATACATCACCATTTAAGGCCATGTGATGAGGAGCCAAACATGAATTATAACATCACACGAGAAGGATTTCTAGGAGATATAAGTCATTTAAATGTTTGATGTGGGACTTACATTGAGATGGACCTTGGGGACTGGATGAGATGAGGTCTCCTATGTGGATATGACCATATTTGGAATGTGTCATGGGGAATGTTAGGGTGAATTTGGGTGTTGGTTTTGGACATCAAAGAGGTTTCTTATGTATCATAGTATATTCGTAATAAAATCCAATATTGTTAGGTAATGGTTGGGTATTACACTTGGAAGGATTCTAATTATACATGATTGGGAATTACACTATATTGTGGGCTCATTGAGATGCTTATTCACTGGGAATATGACTCTTTGATATTTGTGGCATGGATTTGGTGCTTATACTACATATAAGGCCCATGTTTCTAGAATAGTGATCTCGTTTGGGGCTTACACTCAGATGGATTCCAATTGATAATGAATGGGTATTATAAATTATAAGATTTCCATTTAAGGTTTCAGAACATTGAGAAGTCATGATTAATGCTACTCTCTAGGACAATGGGAGTCATGGTCGTTTTGAGAAACAAGATGAAGCAATAGATATTAATATCAAACAGTCAACTTTTGTCCATGGGTGGATAGATGCTGGAGACCAAAGGGAGAGGGAGAGGGCATTGAGTGTGCTTGTATGCTCTTTTATTTTGGTAATCAAGTTATTTATATCTAATGAAATGTATGATTATATCCTGTGATGGTGAAGATGATAAAGATTGACACATCCCACAAGGGATGCTAGTGGCATACTCAAGAAGAGAGTATATAATTGTCCCTAGTGAAAAGAGGAGTGACCAACAACATCCATAAATGTTGGGAAATTGTAATGGTTACCCTCAATATTTAGAATGAGGATGTTCAAATTATCACCTCTAAGATAAAAATCAGGATTTCCACACAAATTTAGACTTGATGAAATTATGAGGGTCTCCCTTATTGAATAAGTAATATTTGTGACATCACTTACCATGAGTATGTATACTTGAAAGGACAAGTTGATGTTCCTGATGATATGGACATACATATTAGGTGGATTTGGAAGAGGAATTAGCACAATTCCATGATACTTGTTTGTAGAGTATCGAATGTGGGTCCTATTGATATAATAGAAGGGAGTGATGGGAGGTGGAGAGTAATACGACCTAGGATTGCCTATTCTATGTGGAAGGTTCTTATGCAGTATGGGGTACCCTCCCCACAACATGTAGCTAATAGGTTATGGTTCCATCCACATAGCACTGTGCTATACTGACCTAGGTTATATTCATGTACCATGTTGCTATGTAGGTCTGTGTTCCATCCACATAGCATGATGCTATGTGGATTCTATTTCAACGAACATAATATTTTTTATATGGGGAATACTTCCACCCATATAGTATTTTTCTATGTGGGGTGCTGGTATGCAAAGGGACCAAATGTTTAGGCCCTATGTAATGGTGTCCATAAATGTGTTCTAAGTGTGTGGATGGATGAATGATTTTTATTTTCTCCCTATTGATATGTAGTGGGTTTACTTATTGTGAATTGATGTCTCTCCCCCAATTCATGTCTGGAATTATGCTATTTCGCATCTCATTCTTATCGCTCATCTCTTCGGTCTCACCCCTTCTGAGTTCCCCTAATGGGACTTTTGTAGAATATTAGATGGAATTGATGCCGACAGGGATGGTCTGATGTAGTGATCTACAAGGCTTCATTTGAAGGAGACCAAGGAGGACAACCCATCCCATAATGAATTTTGTATGTAGGGGAAGTCATTAATGGGGGAAGAAATCCCGGTCTAGCCACACAAATGATTTGGATTCATTCATAGGCACCGACCACACTGTCTCGTCCAATGAACAATTTCTTTCATGGGGGATGATCATTCATGGGAGATAAAATCACCACCCAACACCCAAAATGGCTTGGGTTCATTTTCTGGAAATGAGGGTATCATCTCACCTTAGTAATGATATTATTTGTGGGGTACCTCAAAAATCGAATGATTGCCATGTAGAGCGGTAGTGTGAGTTTCAATTTTTGCTACAGAGACCCGAACCTCAATTCTTGGCATTGTCCCCTTAGAACATTTTTCTTCAAAATTTTCACCTAGGTTTATTTATACCCTTTTTAAATTTCATGGAATTCTTTTCCTTATTTATAAATATTTTTCAGGACTGAACACTTATGTAAAGATAACATAAACCATTAAAATTCCTTCACAATGGTATATAAAATATTACAAGTCTTATATAATGGAAAAGAAAAAATTATATCCTAATAAGGGAAACATGATTTGTGAATATCAAAAGAAGGAATTGCTAGACTAAGCCTGCAATCCACTCCATTTTGTTGATAAAACAAAATAGTTGAAAATGTCATTCAATGAAATGAATTTCAAAAATGTTATATAAAAAAGTAACATAAATATATTTATAAAAAATAATGTTCTATAACCATTCTCATGATAAAAAAATATACCATAATAATTATCTTCACACATTATTTCCCCACATTAGGAATTTAAAAAATATAGATATAATAGAGAAAACATATTATCGGAAATTTATGAAAGGAATAAAGAATACTAAATTTTCATTATAATCAATTTTATGTAAGTACATTATAAAAAAAAATGTAAAATGCATAATGATATACTTGTCATAGTCTAATAAATTATCATCATGAGAGAGGTATGATCAACTTGTTATTTTTATTTTCCAACACCAGTCGGTGTGTGAGTTAGGGAAGTGGAAGATATAGGATACCTGATCATAGCTTTAGATGAAACTAGCCTCAGATGATGGAAACAATAATGGGAGGCATCCAAAAATAACTAACTATAATAGAAGTTTACTCTAGAGGTGATGATATATGTGGAACAAACTACAATAACAATTTTATTATCAAGAGGTTTAATAAATTTTTTTTGGAGGTGTAGATAAAGGTCTGCATCGCCACTACAATTTGGGTGGTGATTCTTCCCCATGCTATATAATATGTGAGAAATTACTCCTTTCTTCTTGAAAAACCATCAATAATGGAGTAAATTCCTTTAAATTATTCACTCTATCCTTGAAATCGTTGGTGAAATATGGTATCCTTTGATTCCTAGTCAAACACATAAAAAATATTAATGTAGTTCTAGGTAAAAAGTGTATTCATGTAATACTTAATGGTCATTTTTAGTGAGATTCATTTAGGCATGATATAACCATTATATATATATGATTAAAAAGAAATTTATTCTATTTGATCTCATCCTAGGGGTAAGTATAAGAATCATCCATCACATCATATATCTCTTCTCACATAATTAATCTAATATGATCAGAATCCATACTAGATAAAGAAGAAGGAGGAGATCTATAAAAAGTGGATAAAAATTTAGAATGAGAGTATAGTATTCTAGTTACACAGTTATATCATTGAGTCAGGTATAGTCTCATTTAATCCATGATAGATTGTATTACTCCGATTTTTTTCATATAAATATCTATTTTATATTTAGAAATTTCAAATCTATAAAAATAGTTTATGTTAGAGATATTACAAAAACAAGGAAACCATCTGAGATATATTTTGATCCATTAGAATATTATCCTACAATGCACAAGTTTTGAGAAATCTACTAAGATCTGATAATAAATCTTCATTAATGGAATCTAAATTAGCTTTGGATATATAATAGGTCTGAGAAGGAGTGAGGGGAGGAGTTGAAAAACTCTTCTATCTAGATAAAGAATCATACTCAGAAAAATCATCCACCTTAGGCACTGGAGGTACAACCACTACCTCCACAACTATGGTAGATTCTATAAAAAGAAAAATATATAAAATACTAGATGGTTCTATGCTTTCTACAAAGGATACCTAACAATATCTATACGAAATTGGATTATAAGGTCCACCAATATCAGGTGGGATACCTATATCATGATAATCATACGAGTCAGTGTAGGTTATTCCATGAACTTTCGATCCATGGGACATATCCACATTAAGATGTGAATATACATCATCTCCAACTTCCCTGTATTTTTCAGCTAGGATTCCATACTCTTGGATTATTTAGAGTCATTGGGAGTTACTATAACAATATCCATTTACAGTCTTAGTAGAATAGAAAATTGTCATGAATGGATCTGTTTCCTCATCTTAATTTCCCCCATAAGCATTATATAAGGATTAATATTATAAAATACTAAAATTTGAAGGAGTTTTGAATCTTATTTTTCAAATTTAGTATTATTGGAATCTTTTTTATTTGATTCCTTATCATATATAAATAATATTTTCATAGAGGGTAAAAAACATGTGAGTTAACAGGTCCATAAGAATCATATGGACTCATGATTATTGAAGGGACACTAACTGCCTATACTAAAAGTAAACCTTACCCTTCATATCCTTTTTCTCGAAATTCATCATCAATATGAATACTTTTTTAATCTACCTTTTCATCTCATGATTAAACCAACACTTCAACTATCACTAAGATAATATCATGTAGATCCCAATGTTTGTAAGGGTTATATATATGGATAAATTTTTCTTTTATCCCCTGGTATTCCATTTACCATTTATTAATCCAAGGATACAAGTTAACTGTTATTCTTGTACAAGTGTTCTAACTCATACAAAAAACAAAAATTGTAGTCACCTTTTCTACTTCATCCATTAAAAGTCATTTGCCTTCAAATAACTAGAAATTAACTTCGGATTGGAATGGGAGTTCGTTGTAAAGGCATTTTTTCATATCTCCATCATATAGAACATTAAATATCAACACATATTTATTTTTCTCTACACTTTCAATGATAAAAAGTTAATATATCTTGACACCTCAATATATGGATGTAACCCTTTCTGGTATACATAATAAGTTTGATAGATATGAAAATAAATTTAAATTCTCCATCTAGTACAACATGATGACAGTCTTCTCATAAAAACCCCTATTAATTATGAGAAGTGAATATTCAATGAATTTTTTTTCTTTTTGGTTGGCATATAAACCTCAATTTTCCTTACAATTTCATTCATGAGGAACTCTTATGAATTTAACCCATTTCGTAGAATGAAACACAATTTCCATTCTATTAAATAGTATTTTGATGAAATACTATTTATTCAAAAGAAGGAAGTCGATTAAAAAGATAGAAATTATGAACCAATCTTGGATAAAATGGCCACCTATTCACTGATAACAATTCCTCGCATTCCTTCCCTTGAATGACCTTCCAAATGAGATAGATAGTTGATTCAAGATAAGAATGACCTTTGTCATTACTAATAACTATGAATCATTATAATATAGAATGGTTTAATGGATTGATAGTTTTAATTGACTGACCACATAATTTCATTATATGCTCTGTGTCATCAAATTAACCATAAACATGATTCAATCTCACCATTTTTCTGTAGACACAATGATAGAAGGTCAAAGGTCATGGGTGTGAGAGAGAAATGAAATTTTTTAAAAGGTTTATCATGAAAAGGAATTCTATTCAAAATCTGAATAGAAATTTTTTTTGTTTTAGATAATCATAATATTATAAATAACACAAATGTTTTAATTTTTGTGAGAAAATAAATTTTTTGGTAATTAATATACTTATTAATGGTAGTAATTAGAATGACAGAAATCATGTGACAGTTCTTAATGGTAGTAGAAAAAGATAGAATCCAATAATATCATAAAATGGAAGCAACCAAAAATATTAGACAATAGTAGAAACTAATGTAAAAAACCAATTGTAGAAACAGAACTCGTGACTTAAGTTTATCAGAAATATATGAATTAAAAAAATTAGAGTAATAAGAGTAATTAACCCTTTTAAGATCATGTTTAATATATTTATTCTATCAATATTAAAAGGCTTTGTAAATATATCAACAAATTGATATTCTGTAACATTTATATCAAGAGATATATCCCATTTTTGAAATGGTCTCTAAAAAAGTGTTGTATTATATCAATGTGAATTTTTCCAAGAGTGAGAAACAATTTTCTTGAAATTTTTATTGTACTTTTTGTCACAGATTATAGGGACATGTCTAAACTCATGTTCATATTTAAATAATGTGTGTTTCATAAATAAAATATCTACACAATAACAATATATAGAAATTTAATCATCATTTGTAGTAGATAATGAAATATGATTATTAATTTTCACTACATGATGATACTCATGACATTCCCAAAAAGTTTTATCTTACATAGGATTGTTTTCAATGTAACATATTGCTACAAAAAACTGACATCTAAATAATATGAACAAAAAAATTTTGTCTTATAGGATAGAAAAATCCTAAAATAGTTTTATTTTATGTATTTTAAAATTATATTCAATCATTTAAATTATATTCTTTATGGTTATCTTACGAATGGGATCATCCACACACTAAACATAATAGCTGGTCAACTAACAGTTATCTAAACTCAGTATTATACTTTTGTAAGTGTTCTGATCAACTAGTTTCCCAGTTTCTCAAAGATATATTTTATTGGCGGTACTCATTAATGTATACTTGGATCTTCAAAAACTTTTATTAAAATATTTGAAATATGAAAATTGATGATCCTATCCTACCAAGATCTATATTCCTATTTCAATCCATTATGTCATTTAGTTAACTTTATAAATGGTTTTGAAAATATGTATTTTGATATCTAGGGGTTTTCTGAAAAAAATATCCCCAATAATATAAGCATTTTGAAATATACTTTTGACATCCATTTAATATTTTTTGAAATATAGATGTTCAATATAAAAAATCATAATCCTAATGGATTCATGTAAAGCTATGTGTGAAAACGTTTCTCCATATTCTAAAAATTATTATAGACTATAACCTTATGTTAACAATGTATATTTGTTTCTAATAATTCTGAATGATTCATCACTCTTGTTCCTATATACCATCTTCATTCCATATTTTAGGCAATAATTAGGACTATATATTTAATCCATGTCTTTTTTCAAATTTATTCAATTATTCTTACATTGATCTTACCCAATTCTCATAATTTATTTATTCATTGATGTAATTAGGTTCCAATTGTTAAAAGAATTATTCTAATTCATCCTAGAATCTTAGTGAGGGTCATGTTTGTGTACCTTTATCTAGTTATCCTACAATAATATCTAGGTGATGGTTTTTAAGGGTTTTAATGGTTCCAGGAAAGAATTACATGGTTTATACAAGTTTTTATCATGATCAAAAATTATTTTTTGATATTTTATATGACATAATTTAGGTTATAAAATATAAGAATTAAAATATTTATGGGTATTATTGATATTCAAATTCGACATATTATCCTCAATATTTTCTTGACCATTTTTTATTTCATTTTCATCTATCTCATAAAATGTTACATGAAAAATTTATTCTGCAATAATAGATTTACTAATTATACCCTATAAGATTTACATATCATTAAATAACAAAGAAAAATTACTTTATATATTTTATGTTCCAATTTTTTCAAATTCACATTTATATATAGAATGGTGACTTTGTCTAAAAAATTTAAAGTGCTTTAATTTGGATATTCTACCATTCTATAATTCAAATGAATTTTTTTGAAGATATTTTTAACAATAAATAAATTAAACCCATAAGATTATTATTTAATAGTTTCAACATAAAAATAGACTCAAATGTTATTTACATTGAGAATATTTTGGGATATTTCATGAAGAGTTCCATTTATAATATAACTAAACACTTTTTAGGTGTAGAGAAATTGTGAGTATAGCCATGTTGTCAGTAGAGATATTAAAAATCATGATTATGAAACTCTCATCCATGATAAATTCTCAATTTTTATATGGTTATTACACTATGGTTATCTACTGACTTTACATGTTTTTTAAAATAAGAAGAATCATCACTTTTATGTGAATGTAAAAGCAACCATGTATATCTTGAGTAATCATTTACAATAACACATGAATAATATTTAAAAACAAAACATTTGATTTTAAAAATAAATTCAAATTAACCAATTATAGTGATTAAGAGGTATATTCCAGTTTCATTGTTTTGAAATATATACTCTGTTTCTTTATCTTTTGACAAGTATTTCACACAATGTATTTAGAATATTAGAGATTTGGTATATCCTTTTCCAAAAAAATCTTATGAAGCTATTTATTTTATTATATATTGTAGTACCCTAGTCTCATATAAAAAAACTATGATTCTCTATGAAAGGAACATACACCATATATTATTGAAAAAAATAAAGAATCTAAATTAATGGTATAAATATTATCATTTCTTAAAGATGTAAATACCAAAAAATGAATGGAATCATGAATCATTCAAGAATTATTTTCAAATGTAACATTAAAACCATCATCACAATATTGAGAAATATCAGGTGGGATATATTTTAAATTATTAGAAAATTAAAGTTTATAAATAAGGATAGATCCAGAGTTATATCTTCTTTTTTATTTTCATCGAATATAACATATCCAATATCCATGTTTATAAATTTCTAGAAGATAAAATATTATCCATTCATATTTATAGAACACACACTATCTAATTAACAAATATTTTTAGGGATGTTTTCAATCATTTTTCCCAGATACAATCGAACAAGAAAGTAATTTAACACCCAAATATTCTTTGGTTCAAATATAGTCAAAAATAAATCATTTGGTATCCACTTTTTTCATAGGGTTTTATAAAACAAAAATAATATATTTGTTCTGAAAATCCTTTTTAGGTCCAAAATTACTAGGTTTATTTACAAATATAGTATTCTGCATTGAAACTAATGTCTATTTTTTCAAACTAGGAATGAATTTGTTTTATGCGGCTTCCCATGCTTTCTAGATCGATAACCAATTTGAAATTTTGATTTTGGATTTTGGATATTTTTGTCCACATTACATGATATTCAATGATTTTATATGTTCAAGGGACTATTCCAAATACTTAATATTATTTTCATTTATTTGTTTCATATTGGTATTTTATATATGAATATTGACATTTTTTTACTTTTCAATTCTATGTTTGGATTTATCTACAACACATAAAATGTGGGTATTTTTCAAAATTTTATAATTATATTTTAACTCATTCGTTGTATCTTCTAGCTTAAAAAATATTCTTCATAGTTTTCATTAAAAAATTTATATTCATCTGGTATATGAGAAGAATAAGTGGATGGATACATAGAAGAAATATCCATAAAGATTTTTTTTGTTTTCATTATTGTATTATTTTCTGGAATTTGAGTAACCGGAGCTATCTTTAGATTCACTCTATGAGGGATTCATTGATTACATTCATCTTTTATCATTATCTTAATATATATTCTTAAACATTCTTTTCATTGAATCAATTTTTATATGTCCTTTTATCTTACCTTTGTAGAATATAATATCAGTTTAAGAGTCATATTTTTTTCAATATTTACTACAACTGCCTCTTTTATCAAATATTATAATATACTTTTTCATATGAAAGGATTTTTATTTATATAAAAAATCATAAATATTCTTGAGATACGATCAATTTTCTCATCACTATAAGTCCTAAATTCACATCCAATTATAATTTCTTGTTTGAAAACATCATTGGATTTTAATGTTTATGATTTAATGGTTATAAGTTTCTTTTTCAGTTCATCCTCTATATTTTTTACCATGACATATTCATCACACATCATCACCAATATAAAAATCTTTGTGAACAGAATTTCACTAATCTCCCATGACTGAAAAATATATATTACTGTTCTTATCCATGTTTTGAATAGACATCTCAAGATCCTCCACACTAGAGATTTGTCGATCATTGTTTTCCAAAGTGTAATAATATATTTATGATCTCATTTAACCTAATATACTCACCATATATATATTCATTAGGATGTGTTTTGAAATTATCATACGTAATGGTCTTATTATTTAATCATGTTTCCTTTACATTTTATGTTACATCTTGAGATATAGAATTGGTATCCCAAATTTTGAAAGCAATTTCATGAGAAGATATTCTACTAAATTAATTCTCTTTTAAATAAAAAGAAAATCATTCATGGTTTGGAAACATAAATCTTATGTAAATTTATTTCGAGAATAAAACTATTTTATACTATTATTAGGTTTTTCATATTGATCTTCAACAGATCCCAATATAAAAAACCGATTATCTCAACATGATTTTTCCCCTTTACTTTTAATTGATAAAATTTTTACAATTAATGTCTGATGTTCTATTTTTAGCATAGCCAATAATTGTAACATCCATAATATTAAATTAAATAACAAATAAAATGTAATAATATCTTACTAATAACTTGATAAAATTAAAAGGTATTAATATTGATGGAATATTTTGTTTCTCTGATTCCAAATGTTGTTCTTAGTGGACCTATCAATGGCGAGAGTGAATTGAGACTCAAAATAAAATTCTATTTAAAAAAATATTAAACACGAATTCCCATAGTATATAAAAAAATAAATTTTAACTAAAATAATATAAATATAAAATTTAATATTTTAGAAATATTTCTCAAAGGCTCGATCACATATTAGTTAAAAAAAATTCAACCTCACATTAAAATTTAAAATTAAATACTTTTACAGAAAAATAATTGTATAAATTACAAATTATTGTTAAATATTAAATGATTATATTGATAATGAGTCTGAAAAAACAAACATCAATTTTCATTAAACAATAAAAAATGAAACACACAAAAAAAATAAAAAGGAGACGTTCAACCTCATTTCGATACCTAATCCTATCCAATAGATAGTCACCTGATTTAAATTATTTTATTAATTTGTAAACATGATCCAAAACCTGGATTGGGTTTTTACATATGATAATATATAGGGCAGTACATGATACACACATCAACTTCCACAATTAGTCAGGATATAAGTACATTAAATTGAATAGTAAATAGAATATATTACTTTGAAAAATATTTCATGAGTTTGTGTTATTAAATTTAAATGGTAATGTAACCATAATTTGATGGTAAGATAAAATAGATAAAAGAATAATGATTGTAGAATTTTTTGTTTAGTTATTATTTCTCTAATAAAGTATAAGATGATCTTTAATTTTATTCATCTTCTTTTGTATATTATTTAAATATTTCTATGAGTAAACTTCAAGTATTCATTGAATGTTTTCTATTTTTTGTGGAAATAGGAGTGATGTTTGCTGCATTGGATATCCATTTTATGTATTCTATAATAATAATTGATTACAAATATTATGTTAGTAGTAAAAATAATAGACTAGCTATACCTTGTTCAGAAAGATTTCTTCGGATATTATTTCTTTTCAGAATCAATAATTATCCACTATAGGAAGATAATGAAATTATATAATTCCACATACTAAGTAGAAACATTAGAATGTATAACATTGTATTTAATTCATCATGTGTCTCTTTTAATATTAGTTATTCGTAAATATATGTTTTTATGTATTTATTTAAAGACATTAATCTATCAATTAGATTAATCAATTTGAAATTTATTATTGATAGCTATGGTAGATGGACTCCAACTTGTGGGAGTGAGAATGATCTAATAGTAGAATATTATTCTGGTGATAATAGTTTTGCATTAGTGGTAGAAATTTGTTTTGTGGGTAACATAATTTCCCCAGTGTTAAATGATGGAAAAATAATGAAGAAAATTTCTTCTATTAGTAGAAGAGTCTTATAATTATAAAAAATATTTCTAGTGCTAGCAAAATTTGAAGTTGCTGTAGAACATATGAATTGCTTGTAGCACCTTTGGTCTAGAGGTTGAATAGTGTCACTAGTAGTAGTAGAATTGACTCGAGCTTACACAAATACTCTAGTGGTATAAGAAACTCTCCTTAGTGTAGAAAATGTAATCATGGTATAGTATTCTAAAAAATATGGAAGTAATATTCTATGTAAGGGTTAACTAAATGTTTCAAAAGGGTAAGAAAATCTATGTTCTCTATGGGTTAGAAGACACATACGTATTGGTTAAATAAAATTAATGTGCATTGTGTAAATTTAATAAAATTCATGCATTACAGTATAATGAAATTACATAAAGGTAAGGAAAAAATTATAAATCTTATGTAAAAGTAGATAAAAACATACAAAAGCGTACATAGTGCTTCCATAAGTGTGTAACAAAAATTACAAAGCTCATGTAAATGTACATACAAACATACATAGGTTTACAATGAAATTTATATACATGCAAAATGGTAAAGAAACAAACTAAAAAATATAAATAAGGTTATATAAATGATTACAAGGATTACATTAATGTAACAAAAGATGACATCTTAATGAAGAAACATGATTTTTAGAAATTAAAAAGGAATTACTAGAATATGAGAAAAATATGATAAAAAATAATATAATTTATGAAAAAAATACGCCACTTATTTTGTTTAATATATTAATTAATCAAAAATTCATCAAAAAAGTTCTACATGATATATTTATAATGTTAAATCCCAATTAAATAATTAAAACGAAATTATTGTTGTATTATGAAATATAATTAATACATATAATCATTTTTTCATGAGTTTTTCATTTAAACCATTGAATATCAGATATGAATTTTTGATAATCAAACATCACTACAAGAGTAACCTCAATCCATAAATTGGGTTTATGTCATTTTGATTTTATTAATATTTTCATTCATAAATATTTATTATCTATGAATTTTACATATATATTATAATAATAGATCATGTAAAAGAGATATTAATTTGAAAATATTAATTTATCAAAATAATAGTTCAAAATAAAAAAATCAAACCCTTTCATTATATATTCCACATTCTATAGAACATTCTCTACCCTAAGAGTAGTCTCCAGGGATAAATAATCACCTAATAGGACTATGGCTGAGAACTCACATTCAGGGTATCTATCATAAATGAATATAGAATTATAGTAAATATATATTAAAAGAGGATATATAATATCAACCATTCAAATACATTAAGAAAAAATATTATGGTAAAAAATTATAATCCCATTAATGACTACAAGAATTAAAATGAAAAACATCCAAGGAAATATTAGACGAATCTCCTAAGATCCACACTAGCTCCAATGATCCACCCTAGCTACAAAATTCATAGTACTCCCATTATCAATTAAATTATCCTAAATTGAACTCAATATAACTATAGAGTGGTGAGGACTTGTATATACTTAGTAGGATCATATATTAATGAAAAACAACTCCAAGTGAAATTAATGTCCCTTGAAATATCTCTATAGGAATGCTAAGTAAAAAATTCATAAAAAATAATATGTTTTTTAAATCATAGTCATAAATAATAATGATACCAACATGTTTTAGGATCACCCATATCCACTATATTATAAATATTTTCATATCCTATCATATTTCTATAACATGTAATATCATAAACAAGGGTGATGCACTACATCTTATATTTACCATAATTTTTCTACCTTCCTTGCAACGATATTATATCCATTATAACCAAAGAAATTATAGAAAATAACACCATAATATATATTATGAAACTGGGAACCCAGGAATATAATTGCCCCACTCATACCTATAATCTTATGGTATTTTAAACTGATAAAACTATAGAGATAATAGGAGAACGCCTCACTCAATGATCAAGAAGAATGGAATAATAAATACATAAAAATAATCCACTATTACATCACCTCAACCTCATATCATATAGCCCAAATATCAAACACATACCTATTTTATCATCATCACAACCTATTCCCAAAATGAACGAGACTCCATCATATCATTAACCATCTCCCAATAACTTGATGTCACATGATCCCAACAGTGCATCCAATAAACTATCATGAAATAAAACCTATACACGAATGTTTAAATTATATTCAATATATAGTAATCAAGAATGAGAAAGGAAAACAGAAGCATAAATACATCAATAATAATTATTTAATGGAAAAACAATAGACAACATAGAACATAAAATTATTGATTAATTTAATAAATTTATCAGTGAATCAGATTTCATCCTTATTATTATAACTTCCACATTAAAATTTAAATAATTTCATTCCAATAAAATCATCTTGATATGTTAAAAAATAGAATATGAACCCTTATTTATCATCATCATTTTATTATTCCAACAGTCCACTAATGAAAGAGAGAAAAAATTTATTTAATCAGAATTATTTAATACAACTATAATAATATCATTTTTTTGAATCCACATTCTTGTTAATAAATTATTTTTACAGTGTAATAACTACATATTTATCCTAACTACCAAATTAATTAAAACACCAAATCACGACTCTAAAATAACGACATATACCACAATATAATAATTTCACTTAAGAAAACATATCTTGTAGACTTATAACTTCCCAAAATGCAACATTAAAGAGTAACTTTACATGTAATACCCATATATCTTTCTATAACAGAACCTATTGTCTCATAATTTCTAAATAGAACTACTTTATCTTTCCCAATAGAAAAAATAGGAAAAAATAATCCTTTTTATAAATTATCATCCCACTCATGTAATAAGTCTATAATTTTCTTACCAAATGACATTAAACTTATAGAAATCTACCAAAACAAATAACTATACCACACTATTGAATTTCCTCTAAATTATCACCCTATGATCCAATGTTTAAGTCAACCACTTATAGATAGAGTGAAGTTTCTGAGGTAGTGACAACACTAAGTATACCTTAAAATTACACTCCCTTGTCTCAATTTTATATTATTTATTGTCCTAAATGACTTTATATAAGCCTAAGATAAGATAATAACTCAATCATTGAATCATCCTATAACATTACCATAGGATCACAACCTAGAAAGAGACATTTTCAATCAACACTTAACATTAGGAGTATTGAGAACATTACTAAACACCATTTAACATTATATTCATGTTAAAATTTATTCTTATTTCCAATCTATATCCCTTTTTTAATTTGAATTATAAACTTAGGTCACCCTTCACTCATTTAGGGGTTCCCTCTACTCATCATCTCAATCGTGATTAACATATACTTTAACTAATTAATTTCTAGACTTACAATGTCATTCCCTTTTAAATATTCCATTCATTAATTCTATAGAAAATATCAAAGATAATGTAGTAGAATTTAAATATGGGATTCAGAAGTCATATTATTTAATGTTAATGACTTCAAAAAAAACTCATTCTCACCATTACAAAATGCATTTAGAAATGATTTATTTGGTATATAACTTCAGTTTTGGATATGTATTTGTGAGTGGCGTAGTAAATGTATTTTTAAAGTTGGTTATTAAGACTGATGATAATATTATTTTTTATATAGAAAATAATAAACTTTTGGCACCATGTTTTTTTAACAAACATTTAAAGTGACACATGATCACTTTCATAATTTGTTTTCTTCTACAAATGACATCAAACCTGCTAAATGATCACTTTCAATGTTTGTTTTGTGTTATAAATAATGTCCAAATTCTGTATTTTTTGAAATTTCAATTTTCATTACACAATTGGATGAAAATACATGATCTAGGAAGCATACAGTTATAAAAACATAATATAATTAATAGAAAATACAATAATGCTTTACCATAAATATCAAAAAAGTTTATAATCACATGGATTAAAATAAAATAATCATAAATTACGACATAAAGAATAAAAACTTCGTATTAAAAAATAATTTTAAATATTTAATTTAATTTTGAAGTTTGATGTAATGTCCATTGAATTAATTTTAGTTGGAGTAAGAACTCATCAGATTTCCATAGTTGATATTTGCAAGCAATTTTTGTCTCTAACATGTAAATATCGTCTAAAATATTTATAAATTCAACATTATTTATTTAATTATCCTTAATAATAAAAAAAAGAATCCTCAAAAAGTATATCAATATATTAAACCAATCGTATTGAAATAATGTAATGGAGAATATATAGTAATACCATAATTAATCATTGGATAAAGAACACATGAAATGGAAGTGGGGATGCAATCATTAGATTGACAATCAATATGTTTTGAGAGTGAAAACTTACAAAAAATCTGAAAATATGTATGTGTTATAACAAATATTATGGGAAACCAAAAAAATTAAAAGTTATGTAATTGAAAAAATTAAATCTTACATTCATGTGATACAAAATTTTATTTTTGAAGTCTGTTATGTATGAAACTGATAATAAAAATTTAAAAGAAAATAGATTTTTTGTTGGCTTTTAATAATTAATAAATAAAAAGATACAAAATATATATAATGAAATTAATTTTAGAAAACACCAATTTAATTTTTAATAGAAAATTTGATGTTTTTTAATAAAATTTTATTCTCAACGTAAAAAAATATATTTTTAATTTTAGTTTCAGTAAAAACAAATGATAAAATTTTAAAAGAATATTAATTTCAGTTTTTTTATAAAACTTACATTAAAAGTCCATATGCATGCATTATAACATCAGTTTTGAAAAAACATTCATTGAGATTTTTATGCATAATCAAAATGTTCTACTCGTGAATACTAGTATTCTTAGGTTCATACACTATTTTAAATCACATATTAATTAAATGTAATTGAAAAATAATAAAAATATATATTATAAAAAATGATAACACATAATAAAATGTACAATGAGATGATTCACAACATGGTAGACATAGTTGATCTAAAGAAATACAATGAGAAAGAAAAGACACTCCCATCCCTGGGACTGATGATCACAACATCAAGCCTAGGAAAGTGTATTTCATAATGCATTTGAAAATATACCAAAACCCTTTCCCCATACCATATCTCCACAACACTAATATGAGGATATAAATAACAAATGAAATGGATAAGTTAGGGGATCCCTTTCTCCTAGACCATTTTTCTACAACATAATGCCCAAGGGAATGAGTATACATAACATATCATAGAGAAATTTATGTATGGATAGATTTATTGTTGTTAATTATTTTCAAATAATTATCTCATTAAATAATTGGTGGGACTCAAATATGGAAATGTTGGAAGCACCAAGAATTCATGAAAAGGGTCCTAAAAATCGAGGAAGGCTGGAATTTTTTTCAGCCATTCAATTTAATAGGCTATAAAATGTAGGATTTTAGGTCCTAAAAAAGTATTTTTGGCTAAATTGGGTAACATATATATATCCACAACAAATTAATAATAATAATTTCAAATGATAATGAAATATTGAATAAATACCTTCCTTAACAAATCTGATCAACACTAGGCCAAGATAAATGAGATAAGCACCATTGACATGATGATTACTTCCAAAAACCTATAAATAATCACATTTACTATCAATTAGTAATTTATAAACCATTTTATACACAAAAAAATGATAATTTCATCATTTAGGATGGAATTTACAAGACAAATAAAATATAGTGAATATAGAAAGTACCTTAGAGAGAAGATGAATCCACACAAAAAATATAGCATCTAAAGCCTTTTAAAAATATTATTAAATGTATATTAAACATAAATATCCAATAATCACAATCCATAATTCAATGAGGCTGAGTGTATTTAGAATACTAGGATCACGATGCATAAAAAGGAATCTTAAAAAATTAAATCAATAATTTTTTCACTATAATGAGCTCCTCAATACATTTGAGCTCATTAGACTATATTGGATTACCTTGGGAATACATAAAAATGGGTGATATAAAAAATGAATTAAGAGAATAAAAAAGATAATGAAACATAACATGTGAGTCAAGGATATTACATGATATCATAAAATATGATTCTCTTGAGTAATCACATGGGAGCATAACATATAGAGAATTGAATCTTAAAAACACAGTAAGATACCAAATTTTAGAATTAACATATAACATGATATAAATGTTAGAAAAGGATAATTAATAAACAATATAATATTTTTGAAACAATACCATGATGGATAATTATTATTTAATCCCATACAAAAGTTCACATGTGACAAATGTTTTACCTAATGCATTAGAGTACTATTTGGGTGAACCCCTCATAAAATGGTCCTAATTAAGTATACCAAAAAACAAATCAATGATAAGGAATATAAATAATAACCACCTTTATAACTAATATAGTTCGTATAATATTCCCTCATATCATCATAATGGGATGTTTCATAATGAAGGCATTTCAAAAAAGAACATAATGCATGTATTACCCTGTCTAAGGAAGGGAAAATATGCTAGGATAATAGGTAAGAGTCAAATATACCAAAAATGAAGTAATTAAATAAAATTTAATAGATATATAAATGAATTAAATGATATAAGGGTTATATACCAATTAAAATGAAATCATAGAGAGATAATATACCTCAATAATGATTCGTTATGTATGTTCTTATGATTCTATTTTTTTGACGCCCCCTTTATATTAGCACCAAAATCCATCTTGGGAGAGTTTTATAATCAATAAAATTCTAACAGGATATGGTAAGGGATTTCTGTAATATATTGGTGTATAATTTTGTTGAACAAAAAGGATTTGGATGTGTGAATTATAAAAAGAGGGGGTGTCCGTTTATACGTAGGGGAGAGGGAACACATTGAATTTTTGAAATGAAAGAATACAACCACAATTTAAAAACTAAAAAAGGATCTGAAGTGGATCAATATAAAAACATAAAAGTTATAGTATTTAAATATGGATATACAATAGTAATCTAACAAGTATTCATCTCATTTTAAAAGTTATTTTTTTTAGTTTACCCCCTTGGTATACCTGTTTTAACCATAACAGTAGTAAATGATTTTTATTGTTTTTACTATTCATTATGAGAAAAGAATAATTTTACCTTATTATATAATTTTAATTTTAATAATTAAAAATATGGAATATGTTTTACCAACTTAGAATCACATAAGTGTCATAATTTATTTTAAAACCGAACCTAACGACATGACAGAAAACAGGTTTTCCAACAAAAAATATTTCATAAGTATGAAAATATTTATATCAAAATTTTTCCAAAAAGTTATTATAATGATCGGAATTTAATTTTTAAATATAAAATAAAATTAATTATACCTTTGAAAACATCTTAAATAATTATAGTTGTAAATTGTTTAAATAAAAATACAATTTTTAATAAAAAACATCATTTTCACTATTCATCAAAAAAATCTTTTCTGAAAATTCACAAAATATCACTTCAAGATAATTTTGGAATGGTGATTTAAAAAATTATCTACATTTTATTAAATAAAATTTTAATAAGTAAAAAAATATTCACTGTAATATTTTCTCACAAAACATAATCATTTTTAAAGGAAACATAATTTTTATAAGGATAAAATGAATTCATAAAAAATAAGTTCTTAATTATTATGAATTTATCAATAAATTTATATTTATGAACACATTTGTATAAATATTTCAGAAATAATTCAATACAATTTATACCCTCTAATTCAATTAATATGTTATGAAAACCATAAATAATCATGGTTCATTTTTACTCAGTGTTGTGTGTTATAAACGCTATCAAACATAGTTTTATTTATTTAAAAACTAGGGGAGTAACAGAAAATCAATGTATAAAAATGTCAACAAATATTTATAAAATTACCTATGAATGAACTTATTATTTGAAAATTCTTAAGTGGAATGATATTTTTAGATATAAGAAAATTGGTTGAAGCATACTTATAGAGGAACCCTATTAACCACACAACATTATGGTGGCTCTCAATATGGTTGTAGTGGGTCTCAGTTAAATTTATATATAAGATAATTGAATTCAAAATGGATTACTATATCTTCCTATCATGTTCAAAATTATCCTTTTCAAGGCCTTTGACCACCACCACACCTCCGAAAACATCTTGTTGGAATTTTTTCTAACCCTTTAGACCAAACCCACAGGATACCAAAATGTAGTGACACCCCCACTCACCAATTTCTTTAGCTCTTTACTACATATGAATCTTCCATTTTGAATTTCATGCTCATCCTTTCATGTTTGGGTTATGTATTTGACCATTTTCACTGTACGAGATGTTTCAAAGAACCTCTCAGGCCATCACACCTAGTCCTATGGTGTGGTCATATCAATGTTTCCCATTTATAAAAATGTGACTCACTTACCACTATACCCAACTACCTTCCTCATTATGGCTAAAAAGAAACCATTACAGTCACCCATTTCAAATAGGTTTACATATCATATAAAACACTCACTGAAATATCAACTCTGTCCATTTGACTTACTGTTGTGCACCAAATATGACACCCCGACTCCAAAATTATAAAAATTACAAACACCAGACCAACCGATGTGGAATGATGATCCCATAAGTAAAAAAACCCCTCATTATCCTCCACTAAACCTCTAAATTTATCATTGGAATTATAATCATTTAGAAAATATAAATGGATTGATTTATAAATATGGTCTCTCATAATAAAATTCTAAATTTACCACCCAATGAAAAACATCCAGTTCAAGACTAAATGAGAAAATTAATTTTTCAAACCACAATTTTGTTAGGGTGAAATTATATATTTTCTATTTTGACAAAAAAAAATATTTCTCAAATAACAATTCATTTTGTAAAAATAATACACTAGAAGTGATAATTTAAATTAAATAATTTCTAAAAACACTAACAAAACAAAATCATGAATTGAATTCCAAGTATAAGAAATTCATTGTTAGATAAAAAAATTCATATTACTATAGATCAAAAGAAAAAATATATTGTAAATAACATTTAATGGTATGTCATATATTATTTTCAAAAAAAGGATAAATGAATAAATTAATGATTTATATTGACAATAATTATTGGCATCAACAAGAATGACTATTAATTTCCATCTGAATATTAACTATCTAGTTTTTTTATAGATGAAAACAAAGAAAACAATAAGTTATAGTGCTAATACCAATTTATATTGTTTAGAGAGAGACCACTGGTTTCCAAGATAATATTTATTTATAAGTAGTTAGAGTTCATAACAATTTTAATGGTAATATCTTATAAAAATTAATGTATAACATAGAGATGCTTGAGGTTTCGAAGAATATATTTACTCAGAACTTATTAAAGTCGTAAAAATATTTATATACTATTTATCATAAAAAATCATGGTTCACAAAATGAAATGACTATTAACTATGATATAAAATCATTCAAGAGGGAGAGGGGTAAATTAAAAACATTTTTATAAAACATTTTTATTTAATTCCATTATTTAATAAAAAAATCAATGTAAACATAATTAAATACATAGAAAAAATAAATACATGAATAAGTAAATTGATAATGAAAATTGAGATTTTGAATTGGAAGGATGAAGAGTATCTATGAAATGACTTTATCTATAAGTTAATATAGATCCATTAGATTATTAAATGGTATAATAAAATGTAATATCTGAAATATGATATTCTTAATAAGTAAATGGGTTTTTAAAGAAAGTTTATATAATGGTGATTGAATGCTCTATGATCAATCTTCATGCCGTGACCCAAGCTCACCCTGAATCCTCCCAATTTTTAAAAATTATTGATATTTATCCTTGAATCCCAAATACAACATGCATGGGTGGATACTTTCCCCATGGGCATAAAACAATGAATATGAGAGGTATTAATAATTTTTAGTAAAATTACAACCATGTTAATAAGAAAATAAAAAAGTAAACTCTTATATAAATGAATAGACACATTATTTTGTATTATAACAAGAAAATAAATCCCAAAATTTTATGACCCTCACCCACTGGTACCCATGTTTGGCCAAGAATGGTGTCAAGTAATGATCTACTAAATCTAGAATCCAATAAGACATGAGTTGGTTAGTACCACTAAGGAATTAATAAAAAAAATAAAAGGAATTATCCTTAATAGTCATTAGAATAAATAAACAACCACCAATTATCTCGGTTACATAACTAAAAAAGTGTATCCACATAATCCTATTACATTATATAACCTACATTACATAAATAAAACTCAATATAAATAATGAACCACTCTTGTGGTAATGAGTATGATCACTTACAACCCACAAATAGTCACATGAACAATAAAAACACATATCAATCACAATCACCATCTTTAGAACCAATATATTGTTTTTGTATATAATTGTTAGAATATATGTATACTAAGATGGATCCACCACAAAACCCATAATGAAAATATAGGTGAATAACACTAAAGACCTAGTGAATAAATATAGAGAAAAACTCAACACATAATTAGGTATAAAATGTATTAATTTTTGAGTTAGAGAATCATATTATACTCAGTTTTTGAAATTAAAATAAACCATGGTTTAATTTTTATTTTGTCTTGTTGTTATTAATTTTTTGGTTGTATGTGATGAATATTTAATAATTATTTTTTCATAAATTCTAACCAGAGTTGTGGTTTCTCAACAATGGGAAGGAAATATTTTAACTCAATATAAATACACATAAAAATACTCATAATTTTTTATTTTTATAATTCATATATTATATGTATATCATATGTAACCTCATTTAAGTTATATCTTAATGAATCTAAGAAGCATATATATCAAAAACACTATATAGGGATGAATATAAGTTTACTATTTATGGTTTTAAGGAGACTTAAAATATTCTTATGTGTGTGATTCCATGATAATTTAAAGGAATCTCACCTCAAAGAATTTAAGCGTATTTTCCATTATCTTAATGGTACATCAAAACATGGATTATTTAATTCATCCAAGACTTAATTATCGCATAAAATATATTATTATGTTGAATTTTTTGGATCTTTAATGGGGAAAAAGATTACTTTTAAATGTTTTCATTTATGAGTTAATCATTTAGTTCAATAGTCCAGCAATAAACAATAATTAATTTAAATTTCCTCTGATATATGTGAATATGGCACAACCATAAATTTTTTCACTCAATTGTTTTGTATATAGACTATACTTATAGATTTTCTCATAGTTTTAACCAATGTCTAAATCATTGTGATAAATAAAGTGTCATGTCTCTCTCTAAGAAACCAACACATCATTCAGGTCTAAAGAACAAATATATAAGAAATAAAATGAACATATATTACAAAAAATGATATATTATTCTCTATTATATCAAACCTGATTATTTGATTACTCATATTTTTACTAAAACAATAACTTTTGATATATTTGAATACATTAATAAAACCTTATGTGTGATCAATAAGAAATGATCAAAATTTATTATTTATTTTCTATGTATCTCATTAATTTAAAAAATTCATCATAAAATGGAAAGTATATACCCTATCATTATAAAATATACAATGTTTACTTTATAGATAAAAGGATTGATCATGAGGTAGTGACCCAAATAACACACAAAAATTACAGAAAAAGAAATCTACAAATTGAAATAATGTGGTGCAGATTGATTTCCACAATAATGAATTTAAATATTACAGATGAAAGGGATAAAAATATAGTTTAACTAAGACAATATATGACTCTGAAAAACTAATTACCATATCTTCATCCAATAGATAATTGAACCGAAACCACATAAACATTATCCAATAAAAACAATTGATCATTCTATAATAAATATGTCCATCCTCTACAATGCCTCATTTAACACTAAAAATACACAACAAAAATAGATCTACATTTTAACTTCAACATTATCCCCTCGATAACAATATCAAAATACATCACATTTTTACAAATATCATAGTATCATCAGACTAAAAACACAAATGAAATCAGTTCAAAATAGCATAATATAAACTTTCTATACCATTACAATGTAACATTCACTAAAATATAAATTTACAAATATTACCCATACACACATATATTTTATTATTTTAGATTTTGATTTATGAAATTGTTCATATCACCCAGAGGCATAAGTACAATGACCATTATATATCATTATTTCCTTCTCACAAGAGTTTTCAGTACATTTACTTTGGTTTTATAAGTGGCCAAACTACCCTTTCACATTACAAATTTATGCAACTACCTACCCATAAATAACATTCTTCGTAAGTCAACTACACTTACACACATCGGATTTAAACCTTATACAACATCGTGATTTTGAATATACCTTTATGCATTGATTAATCTATAAAGTCCCAATGTTTTATCAATGGAAATCCCTTCTTATAATCTTGCCTTAATGTATAATCACAATAGCAAACACATGTACATATAATGATTATAAATTCTATGTGACCATTAAACTTAATTTTTCCACTTCTGTGTTTTGAATTTCGAAAATCTGACATACACGGTTACCTCCAAGTTGATTTTTGGGGTCTGATGGGACACACAAAATTTTTCAGTGAATAGTAACCAACCTTTATGAAGAGTAACCTAACCATATTTATAGTAACCTACTCTTATGAATAGTAACATTATATATAATAGTATATAAATATAAATGATTTAAGTGAATGTATGATATACCTACATATTGGATCAAGTAAATAAATGATTTTAAAATTTTCATTTTTTAAATTACTTATTATTTTATTTAAAATTTTAATTTAACATATTTAGAAAATTATTATTGATAAAATTAGTTCTATTTTGGATTTACACATCAAAATTTTTATTAGGGTGAATTTTTTGTTTTTTTCTAAAATACAAGACTTTTTTATTTATAATAAAATATGATAATTTAAAAAACAAGTTAAATTCCTTAATTATAGTGTAATGGGTGATGTTATTCTGACGTATTCCCAACTAATTAAAGCTAACATGACCTACATACATTATTTAGTAATTCAACAAACACTATTTCTTTTCTTAAGGGAAATTATAAACTAACAATTACAATATTTAGAAAACCCTCCTCCCCTCTACTATAAATAACACCCTTTCACACCCACATTTCCACACACCTCTTAAGACTAAATCCTTGTATGAAATATATTCAAATATAGTCCCTAGACCCTCCCCCACATTCAAGAGATTATAGTCTTATAAAAAGGCCATTACATGGTGCCTTAAGGATGATTCAAGAGGTATATCCCCTCCCTTTACTTCCCTTTAATTTCCATTCAATTTCATGTTCTTTTCATAATATCTCCCATACAATTCTCATCCACATGGTAGTGTAAATCCATTATAAAACATATACTATAATTTTATGATAATAATTTTATATCATATAATCCAACCCCCTTCTCCTCTTCTTTTTATTTTAGAAAGGAAAACTTTGTTCATAGGGTGTGAATTTATCACCTTCAAGAATGACATGTTTTCATTTTTTACATTACTTACTTCTGATATGGTCATGAAACCATTTTTATGGATGAACTAGATTATTTTATATGTATAACATCTTAAATTTTTTTTATCGAAATTATTTACATATTACTAAATTATTAAAAATTTATGTTTGTTGTGGTTGAAAACTGCCTGAATTAACCTAAAAATCATCATTAAAATCATATATAATGATTAATTCTAATGGTATATAAATCAATTATTTATAAGATCATTTAACGTTTTTTAACATAATAAATAACATATAATTACAATTCTGGATGTTTATCACCATTTTAAATGAACTTCCATCCAGGAATACAAGTGTACCGTTCAAGAAAACTAAAAAAATGAACATTCATGAACACTGAATTTAAACCATATAACTCATACAAAAGCCCATAAATGACCTTAATAAAACCTTAATTAATTTTATTAATATATAAAAGGTTATTTAATTGTTAATTAATTAATATAGTACAGTTATACATGGTATTAATGTGAAGAAATCGTTCATATACAAGGTAAGGGGAAATTCTCGAACCTAACTCTCTTACATTGGGGTTTCCCTGTTTAAAACCATTTTAGTATGGATATGCCTTTAGAATAATTTATTCATCCCCATATTACATATTATATGATAGATAATATTCCTAATTGATTTTATGAAATACCAAATTTTCTTCCAAAAGAACACTTCTTACAAATAAACACCCTTTTTTACATCTCAAAAATTATTTCTACATCACTCATTGTTGATTGTTTTGTGACAAGAATGTTATCCACTATTTATTTTGGGAGCAAAATATTTATTAATGTATTATTCATGATGTGAAAACCTAAGAATTATGTTGTTTATTTATGTTCATGATTGATATATTTTTTTGTGGCATGAATGAAAATGTTAATGTTATGATATGATTGGTTACCTCAGAATTATATAGCACAATATGATTGTTTGAATGGGACAATGGTGGTTGGAGTCATAAATTAATCCAATGGGTTTGGTAAATTGATTAATCTCATGAGTTAAATGTAAATGATTCATTAACATTATTCTAGTATTATTGATAATTATGTGTGGTAGTCGACCACTATGATATGATTTTTTTTGAATTTGCACATTATAAGTCTTTTATTAATGCTTCCTCTCATGATCATGAACTTTTTACAATGTTATGAATGTGAAATCCCATTGTAATATTGTTCAAATATATCCTCTTACAAGGATTTTATCCCACCCATTTTTTATGTATATCCTGAGGTGATTTTGTGTAGAAATTAGT
Organism: Viscum album; assembly: GCA_963277665.1. Lineage (NCBI taxonomy): Eukaryota > Viridiplantae > Streptophyta > Magnoliopsida > Santalales > Viscaceae > Viscum > Viscum album. Next base: position 590,571,407 of record OY728159.1, on the reverse strand, counting down.
TTTCCAAAGACAATATGAAGCTGTAATAGAATGGATTAAATAAATTATTATGCTTTATGTTGTAAATGTTATGTATGGTTCTAGTTTTCCGAAGATACTAAACATTTGGATCATCAATGTCTAATTATTCTATTTTTTTGATCATAACAATGATGTAAAAGTATTGTAAGAATATTATGGTCTATATAGTTAGTATCAGATGCACGATTTAGTTAATTTGGGAATTATGATTAGTGAACCTTAGAGAAAAACTCTAGTATAAGACTATGAACAATAATCACACATGAATCATTGTTAATCATACGGATCCCATAATATATTCATTTAGTTTAAATTTCACAAATTAATAAGTTAATAATGACTCCTCAAATTACTTTTTGTTCTAACTGTTTCTATTTTAGAAAATGGTGGGAACCATGAGAAAATCAGGCCAACAACCCATGCTAGGGTCAATGCCACGATTGCAGGATATATATACCAAATGATTTGGGAGGTAGAGTTAAAATATTTGGGATGACTCTTACCTAAATATATTAGGTTATGAATGATAAACCGAATAATGAATAATATCTTCCTACACATAATAGGGAGTAGATGGATATCGAGTGTTTTATGCGGCAATGACCACCATAGTTTAGTGGATCTAATGATCCACTAGTTTCAGAATAGTGGGTCAAATAAATGGGGAAGATCTTTTCTGTGCATCAATGTTTAGTGTAAAAAGGTGACTTTGTCCGTTTATCATCTAGATGGAGAGGTTGACTAATGGGGGGATTTTATTAAGAACACCATGCCAAGAGACGTAATTGAAGAGATTGAATGTGAAGAATTTAAAATCATGTATCTTTATAAGTATTTCCAACGAAAACTTCTTATGAAGATAAAGATAGAATTCATAGATCTCAAGATAAAGAATAGAGAATCTATCACAACCTACGCTGTGAGTTTCCCAAGGATTGAAATGTACACTTTGGGTTTTTTATCCGCAATTATAAAAAAAGTCATAGATTATTTAGGGGATTAAAACCAAACCATCTAAAGCATCTTGAAATTCAACACTTTGGGAGATTGGAAGTAGTTTTTGAATGTGTTATCAATGTGGAGATGGAGTTCATTGAATGTTCCCTTGGATATTTTCATATGAAAAGAATGATGGAGTTTTATACCAGATGATATAATGATAATGGTGGGATAAAAACACAAAAACACAGATGCGATAAATGTGGAAAGAAGCATCTTGGGAACTACCTCAATGGGAAGGGGAAATTATTCATGTTTGGGAATGAAGTCCATCATGATCAAGAGTATCAAAAATACATAAAAATCTAATTATTTAATGATAAGGGATAACCACCCATGGTCCAATGCTACAACTATAGGGAGATTGTGCACTATGCAAGCCATTGCACTAAACACAGAGTTATAAAGTGTAATCAGCCATTGTAGCCACCAATTCCAAAGGAACGTGGGAATGCTTATGCCATCACTACTGTAGAAGTGGATCAAGAATATGAAGTCACACTAGGTACAATTTATATTCACTCATGAATGGAAAAAAGTTTTATTTTATTCGGGTTCTACAAATTCATTTATATCATGAATGTTTTATATAACTCTAAAACTGAAGCCATGAAACCATGAAGTAGCGACATATGTAAAAACAAAAAGTGGTGAAATAGTAGGAAACCAAGTGTTTGACTCTTCTCCTATTAAAATATGTTGTAAAATTATTCCAGTTAATCTTTTAATACATACCATGTTGGAATTCAATGCTATAATGGGAATTTATTGGCTTTCATTATATGAAAACATATCAACATTCGGGAAAAGAAAATATCTTTTCATATTCAGAACCATCCCATGCATCTCTAAAAATGAATGGAAAATCATGAATGTAATTTGAAAAATACTGAAATGTTGTGGGTATTATTTCCCAATGAAGAGGCATATCTTTCATACATGGTGGAGTCAATGGACTGTTTATACATAGAATAAATTCCCATCGTGAATGAATACTATGACATATTTTGAAAAGAGTAACCTAGACTTCCACCAGATTGTGAGGTATATTTCTACATATAACTCATACCCTAAGCTAATCCTATCTCAATGTGTCCCTACCAGAGGACTTATATCAAACTAGAGGAGTTAAAGAAGTTTCTGAAAGTTAATATAGACAAAAGGATGACACACCCTTCTGCATCACCTTGGGGTGCACCAGTGCTCTTTGTGAAGAAAAAAGATGGAACAATGTGGTTGTATATCGATCATCAAGAACTCATAAAGATTACCATAATGAACAAGTATCCTCATCCGAGGATAGGTTACTTGTTCGATCCATTAAGAGGAGATCGATTCTTCTCAAAGGTGGATCTTCATTCTAGGTATCATCTGCTAAATGTTATGAAGTAAGATATTCAGAATTTTGCCTTCTATTCAAGGTATGAGAAATATGTGTTTTTGGTGATTCCCATTAGAACTACTAATTCCCCTGCAATATTCATGAATCTGAGGAATAGAGTCTTTAGAAATTACCTCATCAAAATTATGTTATTTTTTATTGATTATATTCATATATAATTCATGAGAAATGATGAACATAAAGAACATATAAGACATGTGATGAAGATATTGAGGATGGATAAGTAGTATGCCATGTTCATCAAGTGTGACTTACGGATGAATCATGCCATTTTATTAGGAAATTTGATCACAAGTTATAGAATTTTCTATGGAATCTTTAAAAAAATGGTGATTGAGTAATGGCACATATAATTTAGTGTCACTGAAATCCATTATTTTCATGGGATAGCTGTGTACTACTAATGTTTTTGTGAGAAATTTATAATGACTGTCAAACCTAATATCTAAGATAACAAGGAAAGGGTTATTTTATGTTTGGATAGAAGAATGTGAGGAATGATTCATGGAGCTAAACAGAAGGCTGATCACTTCACCTATACTAAAATTGCTGAAGAGTGGAGAATGTTTTGTGATATATAGTTATTAATAAAACAATTTTTTGGGTTTTTTCATGAAATATGTTAATGTTATAGTCTATGACTCATAGAAGATGAATATCCATGAGAAAAACTACTCAAATAATGATCTAGAGCTAGCAGCTGTGATTTTATCCTTGATAATCCAACGACACTACCGTTATGGTGAGAAGTGTGACATATATATTGGTCAAAAGATCGTAATATATATATTCACACAAAATGAACTCAACATGCATCAAAGGATATATGTAGAGATAATAAATGATTACAATTTCTTTATTCACTATCATTCTGACAGGGTGAACAAGGTAGTTAATTCTCTAAGACTAAATGATCCCGCTACTCTATCAATGTTATGAATTAAGAAAGAACATATATTCTTTTATATGAAAATGATAGATATATAAATCTTAAGGGAAGGGGATAAAACCATCCTTTCCAAAATTATTGAGCAACCATTAATCCAAGAGATGATAATGGGTGAAAAATTGATGATATGGTGTTTCAAAATGTGGTGAATGAAGTAAATTAAGAGAATATGCATGAGTTCCATATCGATGATGATCGTGTTATTCAGTTTGGAACTCATATTTGTGTGCCTTCATCATCCAAGATAAATATTGAGATGTTGGGAAATGCACATATCTCAACATTATCTATCTATCAGCATAGCACAATGATGTATCGAGAACAATGAGAACACTTCTGCTGGGATATCATGAAGACGTATACTGGAGAATATATCTCAAGGTTCTTGGTATGTCATCATGTTAAAGTAGAGTGAAAAAAATAACCAAGGGATGATGAAACCATTTTTATACCAATGTGGAAATGGGATAATTTTACTATGGACCTTATTGTGGGTCTCCTAAAGACGTCGAATGGAAATAATATGATATGGGTGGTGGCTATCTACCTCACCAAGACATCCCATTTTATCTCATTTAGGAATATTTCTCACTTGAAATACTTGAAAAGATATATGTGAATGAATTGGTGTGACTAAATTGTGTTCCACTATCGATTATCTCTGATCGTGATCCAAGGATCACATCTATATTCTGGAGGATCCTTCAACATTCCTTAAGTATTGAATTAAATTTTATCATGACCTATCACCCCCAAAAATTTTGGCAAATATGAAAGGAAAATTCATACTCTTGATGAAATTCTAAGATCCTGCTCTTTATAATTCAAAGGTGGATGTAATCAGCAAATCCCATTGGTTGAATTATCAAAAAACCATAGCTTAAACTCTAGTATTTATATCCATCCATGTGAAGATCTATATGGAAAACGATGTAGAACTACAACCTGTTCGGATGAAGTTGAAAAAGGAAAGCTACTTGGACTTGTTATTTTGAAAGAGGTGACAAAAAAGGTTCATGTGATCTAGAAACATGTTGAAGATTCTTAGAGTCGGAAAAATAAAAATGCAGTCAAGTGTTGAAGGGACTTAGAGTTTGATGTTAGAGATAGAGTATTCCTTTGAATATCACCATGCAATAGAGTCATGTAGTTTGAAATGAAATGGAATCTATGCCCAAGGTACATGGATCCATTTCGATTCTTGACAGCATAGCAGCCGTGGACTATTAGCTTGCACTTCCACAAAATATTTCTTAAGTTTAAGATGTGTTTCATGTATCACTCTTGTGGATGGACATACTAGATCCCTCACATGTACTAAACTCAGAGGTGGTATATCTGGATGATGATATTTCTTATGTGGAGAAGCCAATGAAGATTATAGACCTAATAGATAATGTTCTTTCCATCAAGGCAACCTATCATTTTAAATTCTAGTGGAGGAACCATATGATTGAATAATCAATATGGTAACTAGAGGTGGTGATGATGGATATGTACTCTCCCCTTTTTGTGTAAAACAAAATTTCGAGGGAGGAATTTCATAAGGGGGGAATAATGCAACCACCCAATGTTTTTTCAATGAATACAATTTTTATAATCATGAAATAAATTATAATGATACTACAAAATAAAATAAAATAAAATGACACAAAATAATATTTTACCATTAAACATAATGTTACCACTTTTGTGTTTGGAATTTCGAAAATCTAATATAGAAGATTGCAAGTAGGATTTTTTTTGGGTTCTGATAGAACAAAAATATTTTTTTTTGTGAATTGTAACATACCCTTATGAATATTAACCTCAAACACATGAAAGGATGGCGATGAAGAAAAAACAACCACCAAGCCAATGATTAACGTTAATGCCGATGAATTCGGAACCACCATATCCGGATCCGGATCCACAATCGCCCGTAATAGTCTTAACACCAATGGAGGCCCATGGAATGACCAAAACTTCAATGCTGGTCCCAATCACCCATCGAACATGGAAAAGGGTACAACGTGGAGGATGTGAGGGTCTCGGGGAAGACCCTAACCTCGGGGTCAGAAAAAGACAAAATGAAACAAGTCATTCTGGGAGAGACCCCGCAATACGAGGGAAAACGACAAGTGACGAAACAAGTCAGCAGGAACCAAAGGCCGCGGCGGGTGAGACCCAGCCTCGCCTAGAAAAAAGATCGTGTTATGTTGGAACTGTTGTGGGCTTGGAAACCCACGAACAGTTCACATGCTTCAGCGTAATTGCGCTCAAAGTCACCCTGATGTGGTTTTCCTATCTAAAACCATACTGGAATGCAAGGACACCATTGGTATTGCTCTGAAGTGCGGCTTCCAAGGATAATTCCCGGTGCATAGACAAGGCCATTCCAGGGGACTTTGTCTCCTTTGGAAGGAAAATGTTGATGTCAAAATATTTTCCTTCTACCCGCCCCATGTGGCAGTGACTATTCAGACGGACCTTCACTCACCCTGGACCTTTGTGGGTTTCTATTGCTGGACATCCCATAATGACAAGGTGAAGTCATGGGATCTCTTATGTAATATATGAGTTCTCTTACCAAGCCCTATTCTGTTCGGCGGATTCTTCAATGAGATTAACCTATCCATATGAATAGTAGCATTACATATGATAGTATATATATTAATTTAAATGACACAATGATATACCTATATCTTGGAGTAAGTAAATAAATGATTTTATATAAGTAATTTTTTAATAAAATATTATTTTATTAAAAAATTTAATTGAACATATTTATAAAATTATTTTTTACAAAATGGAGTTCATTTTTTGATTGTACATGTCAAAATATAGTTAAGGAGAATTTTTTGGATTTTTATGAAATACATGAATTAGTTATGAATTATGAAATTAGAAAATTTACAAAATTAGATAAATTCATCAATTATATAGTCATGGTTGATTTTATGTAGATGTGAGACCAATTTTTTTAAATTCACATTACCTCATTACTGTATTTACTCATGTAACACTCACTATTAATTTTCTTGAGGGAAATGAATAAACTAATGATTAAAATATTTGAACACCCCTTATCCCCTCCACTATATATACAACCCATCACACCCTCATTTTCACACAGCTCTAAAGCCTCAAAGATTGTATAATATCTACCCCAACAAATTCCCTAAAACCTCTTCTGAAACCAAGAGATTTTGTAATCATCATAAGACCAATCCAAGGTACCTTAAAGAGGATACAATAGGTAATTCTTCCCTCTCTATTTTCCTTTAATTTTCTTTTAATTTTCAGTTCATTTCTTAATATCTCCACACTTATCCTCGTATAAATCATATGGTAACTCAATTATGTTATATATATATTGTAATTTTATGATATTAATGGTATATTATATCATCCAACCCCCTTATCCTATTATTTTTATTTTAGAATGGAATAATTTGTTTGAAAGGTGTTAGTGTATCACTGTGAAGATTGAAATGTTATATTTTTTCCATCCCTGCCATCAAATCTAGTCATAAAACCATTTTTTTTGGTTTAAATAGATATTTTATATGTATAATATCCTATTTAATGTTCTGCAACTAACATATGTACGTATTACTAAATTATTAAACAAAATAATTTCATCGTGGTCGACAAACCGCTCGAATTAACCCAAATGATCATCATTAAATTAATATATACTTATTCATTCTCATGGTATATAAAATAATTATTTGTAAGATCGTTTAATGTTCTATAAAATCATAAATAACATATAATTACAAATATATATGTTTTTCCCTGTATTAAATGAAATTCATTTCATGAATACAAGTGAACCGTTCAAGAAAACTGTAAAAATAAATTTTCCTGACCAATGAATTTAAACACTATAACTCATCCAAAAGCCCATAAATTAACATAATAAAACATTATTGAATCTTATTAATGTACAAAACGTTATATTATTTTTATATCATTAATCTAATGTGGTTATATAAGATATTAATGTAAAGAAAGTGTTCAGATACAAGGTAAGGGGAAATTCTCAAATCAAACTCTCATAATATGGGTTTTCCCTCATTCAACCCATTTCCATTAAATATATGTCATAGAAATTATTTCTTCATCCTTACCAAATCATTTGAAGGAAACACATGTTCTTTAATAGAGTTTATTAATAACAGAATTTTCATCCCAAAGAAATCTTCTAATAAATAAACCCCCTCTTTATAAAACTCAAATATTGTTTCTACTTCACTCATCATTGATTGTTCTATGAAAATAATGTTATACAATCTTTATATTGGGAGAAAGATTTTTATGAATGTATTATTTATGAGGTGATACCCATTCCTTTCCATGGGTTATTTATATTAATTAGTGAATGATTTTGTATGTGTCATGTGTGATAATGTAAATGTTATGATTTGACAGGTTGACCAAGAAATATATAGTGGAATATGAATGATTTAATGTAATGGATGAACCCAGAATTATATAGAGAAATATATCTCTTGTAGTTGACCACTATGAAATGATGTTTCATTTTTATACATTTCCACATTTCAATTATTTTATTAGTGCTTCATCTCTTTTTCATGATCCTCTCCCTATGTTATGATTTTTCTCACCCACTGTTATAATTTCCATATCTCTCCTATTGCTGGGATTTTATCTCACCCCTTTTGGACGTATATCCTCAGGTGATTAAGTGTACTAAGGAGTTTTCATTGGACAATATGAATCTGGAGGAGAATGGATAAAATATATCTTTAAAAAATATGTTGTAAATGTTATGTATGGCCCTAGTTTTCCCATAAAACTAAATATTTGAATCCTTGTTGTGTAATGTATCTATGTTGTTTATCACTAAAATGATGAAAATGTTGTGTAAGAAAAGTAGGGTTGATATACCACCACCCTTGTGGATGGGACTATAATCCATTACAAATATGTCCAATGAACATAACATGACATGATTTACCTCTCACATATTTTTTAGTACCTTTTAATTGGAACCACATGTAGTTAATATACCTTTACACACAGAAAATATACAGAATTCTATACCCATACATAAAGTCACATGAAACATTTATACCCTTATGCACATAGGTTTTTATGTAAAACAGGATGGTGTTTTAAAGTTACCTCTACATATATTAATCACCCTTATGCATGGGTTCAATGAAATCTATGTAATATGGTTTCCTTATACATATACTGAATAAACCCATACATGTCTAAAATTTTCACAAAATAAACTAATCCACAACCATTCCAAGATTGACCAAACACATGCAACTATCCAAAAAAATTTAATGAAATATTCTAGGGAAGTCAACAAATAAATGTTCAAATAAAAACACCATAATAAGAATTTAATTCCTTATATAGAGAATTAAATATAGATGAAATATTGGAACTCAATACTATGGAATTTCACTAATATTGAAACTAGGATTTCATTTAAACTCGTCTTCTATCCTATAGAACAACTATAATATGATTCTATGATATTACTCAACAGTGATTTTTCTATTATCAATTCATTTATAGACAAATATTTCATGTTCATGTTGCCAAGAACCTAACTCAACCCCAATTTCATCTCTGATCTTAAGTGAATTCCTCAAATTGTGGTCCATATTTTCATCTTCATCACTACTGTAATCAGTAGATGATTCTTACTCAAAAATAATAGGAGTGAAAATAATATCAAATTATTTAAATGTGATGACCTTAATTATTTCATCCATTATGATCCCTTAAAAATTGGATGGAATATTGGTTTTCTCTAATAGTATCTTTGAGGATCTGGTAATAATTGTTCTTTCTAATTTGGAGAAATAATTATGCTTCAGAGTCTTTCTCAAGAGTGGAGTGACAAATTTTCTAAATCATTAATGAGATTCTTAATTTTTTGTATGTTATGTGAAATATGTAATCATCAATTTGGTGTAATAGTCCATTTTCATATTTAATACCTTCATGAAATAAAATATATTTAAGTAATTTATTGATAGATTCATCATCCTAAACATATACGTGATGATTATCAACCACTGGAATGTCATCCATCCCAGGGACATGTTCATGTCCCATTGAGCCTATCTTACATAACTAATCAGTATAAATGAAAACATCCACCAAGATGGTCTCAAAAGCATCATTTCCACTTGCTTCGATACATGTGGTTGCGAAAATTTCATTAGAGATAATTAATTGGAGAAGGTGTACCTTAGATGTACCAATAAAAAGTTGTTTCTTCCCTTTGCTACCCAAGTCACTTTTTCCTAGTTGAGAGGATGACCCTTAAGGATATAATGATGTAGCAGCTTACCATGGTTTTTATATGAGTTACCAAAGTTAAATCAAGACATAAAATAGTCTTCTAAACTTTCAAAATCAATTTTCTTTCGGAATCTATAATATCTATTTTGAATCGAAATATCATATGAAATTTTCTTCAATATATCGTCCTCGAAGAAAATAATGGCAAAAAAGGAGAAATAAATATTAGTATTGTCTGAATAAATTTTAAGTGGCACTCTAAATATAGTAGAAATGAAAAAAGGGAAGATAACATGAGATGGTGCACAAAATAACTATCAAACCCAAACCAAGTTGGGACAATGGGAAGATCAATATAAGTTTTAAAATTATGAGTCACATTCAAGATCTTATTGAACTATCCTGAAAAATTCAAAAAACTCTAAGAAGAGAAATGATGATGTTCATCTATGGATATAATAGGAATAAGAAGAATCATATAATTGAGGAGGACTAGATCTATGGGTGTAAAAAAAGAATATCAAAAGATCATCTGGAATGCTTAAGCGAAAGATGACGAGATAAAAACATTCCATTATTGAAATAAGAATATTACTCAAATTAATCAATAGATAAATTTCAATATATCTATGTTATTAAATATATATTATTTTTTATTATCTTAAAATAATATATTTAATGAATTTTATTATAATATACTTTAACATTTATCTTTTTAACTTACCTTATTTATCCCCACTAGTATTTCCTTTCATATTGTATGATAAGGTCTATGATAATCCATTTACTTTTGGTTAAATGTATTGTTTTGATAATATCCTTCCGAAAAGTGTTTAGTTAATTAACTAGCACATGAAATTTATTTTTTATCTTTCCACTATGATTACTAATCATTATAATTGTTTATTTTTCCACTATATGAATATCAGTCATACCAATGTGTTTATTTAAAATACTATTATTGACAATAATTTTTGGTTTGATTGGAAGATCAAATCTTATATTAAATTTATTCCTTCAAGAGGATGGAAATTATAAGTTGTAGTTAGCTACAATTCACCCCCTTTCTAATCTATTATCAATATCTATCTAGGATAACCTCAATCCTCAAGAAGGCCAAATCACCATGTAATTAATAGAATATTGTATCATCATATCAGATCATATATATAGGGGGTACCCTACTACTACATTCCCACGAAAATAGTTTCTTGAAATTCTTACATCTCATGTAATAGAAATCCAATAACCTCCTAATTAATGCTACCAATCTTGGATATATATCCATTATCACATCCTACACACTATAAAAGACATCATATCACAATCATCTTCATTACATTCTACAAACTATAAAACTAATAACTTATTATTACTAGATAGTAAGTATAGAAGTCACCATTGTCTAAAAACCATGAATTACACCACAATCCATCACATATAATGTATAAATTCACCTAAAATAATTATATCTATTATATATATAATACAATTTTTTGATATATCCTTTATCTATCACAACCCACACATACATGTATGTTATATCTACAATACATCAGGTCCCATGTATGTATATTCTATAACCATATGTTAAGACAACCTGATTATACAAATACATCCTAACTATGATCCATAACAACATTTATGAGCAGATGACCTATAACATAATTCCACCATATCATGGATATTACCACATAAATAGTCTTCATATAAGAGAGTGTGGATGGTGGAGTAGTGAACTATCCATTCAATTGAAAACCTAGATGTTAGGAAACACCATGAACGAAAGGCCAGTGTGGGCCATGGACGCCTTATCCAACTCAGTTGGTGGAGTGTAATAAATCATATAACATAATGATATAGATATCATATAACTACACTAAGAGAAAATACAAACACTTGACTCAAGATATTGTTATCATCCCAAATGAAATCCTAGATTCTTTCTATAAGACTTAGATTCTCAAGATCCACACACATAATCATAAAAGTTTTATCATTTTATTAATTATGTAATCCAATAATTATCATTTCCTTTATAAACCAATTATATATTCTAGTTTAACAATTTAATAAATTTTTCAAAATTTAATTCATTAATAATTAATTATTCAATTCCAAATTTCATAACCATTCTCTCCCAGAATTTCTAAACCACCTCAAGGTTTTAATTTGACACACGATATTCATAATAAAATACCATTACCATGGGTTTAATTAAAACTCATTTATCATTCCATATCTCATGTATTATATGATTTTACCTGAACAATATCTAGGGGTGATATACTTGATGGAAAAAACATCCATGGAGATAGAATGTAATATTGCGGTAATAAATAATGAAATTGTGGAATCCTAACTCGCAAACTGTTCTATCTATCTAAATCTTTTTTATTACAATGTAATTAAAATGTGATATCCTCACTCGCAAACAATTACATCAATCCAGTTCTCATTTCCTACATGTTATTCTCTTCCACAATTGGTCAACTCACTAATCCCTCTCCATATAAACAAACCATACCAGGAGCCACGTAAAATAATAGAGAAGGATTTATCTTATAATACATTACATGAACCACATTTCCAAACAAAAAATGGAAATAGAATAAGAATTACCTAACAATATGTATACATGAAAAAATAAAGTATATCTTGGTTCAAAAAAACCCACTCTCAAAATATTACCTCAATCCACGTGTCATTTCATACACCTCTTTATATGCCATCCACATTTAATCATAGATAGTGATTTATCCTATAATGTATGACATGAATCACATTTCCCTCCAAAAATATTAAATAGAATACTAATACCATAACAATAATGTATAGATGAAGAAATAATGTATATCAGGGAATACAACAACCCAAACCATTTTCATTATCATCTTGTATTATTCAATTAATCATGAAAATGTTTTACTAATTAAGAAAACAATGTAAATAGTGTCTTATGAAGTCTAATTTATAGAATAATCATTGCTAATGAATTTATTTATCATTCTAAAAAATTCCAAATAAAAAATAATAAGATCCTTGTCCATATCATTTAATATCCTCCATAATTTAAAAACAAAATTTCATAATTTTTTTGAAAAAAAACATTCAATTAAGGAATACATAAATAGTCATTAATATCAGTTATTATTACTTGATATACGTACTCAAAAGAACAATGAATAGATTAATCAATTTAAAAATAAGTATATCCTTAATGGAATTTTCATCATTCATCACATTCCTTTTCAGTCCTATTAACATTCCATATAATGTTTTAATGTTGTCAGTTTAGTTTAACAGAATATATTGTCTTAGAATAAAGCCTGTACACTATCTATAAAATCATATGGATCATCAAACATGAAATAAATCGTAATCACATATTGTTTCTAATTCCCATTTAATCTTACCGATTTATTTTTAATATATTCAATATCGATTATTATCATTATTTATTAAAATATCATCCATTTACCAAATAAGATAAATAATTAAAATACCAAACTTCAATATAAATAAGAGAATTCAAAAAACCATACCAAAAAATGAATCCTCAATAGATCTATTTCACATGATGTGGAAGAACATGATTCAGTAGACAACACTGTACACTGAACTATCAAAGGGGAATCCACAAGATTGAAACAACTTATCAATAAAATATGATGTATGGAACCGAATTTAAGATCACCAAATAACATAAGGGGTAACCAATATCATCATTTGTTGACCAAGGTTAAAGGAAATGAGGTGACTTTTGAAAAGGGAGGAGGAATTCTGAATATTCAATTAGAAATGATCCAATATAAATCCATACTCTCCCACTTGATCTGAGGTAGCCAAGAGAGAATATGTGGTTTTCAATAATCCATGTCACCTCTTATTCCTATTAGGTGAGGAATAAAATGAGAATTAGTATAGTGAATAAACTTTTCAATCACTAATCACCCAAAATCGATTGATTCATTCTCCACCGTGAAATGATGGAACCCAAATGGAATATGGTTCCCTTTAAGAATGGTTAAAATGATGACCCTCTTTGATGCATTGTACCCTATCTCATTTTTTTGGAAGAACCAGGAGATCCACCATTCCAGGGAGTTTCCACAATACCTATTTTAACATTGGATACTCATTACGACCAAACGATGACTATAAACAATCATGCCCATCAACATGGTGTGGTGTTATCCTAATTTCCCATAGATAGAATCATCGAACATCACAACCAACACAAGGGTGTTTTGGCCTCTCCATGGTAGCCTAAGACTTCATCAAGACACTAGGCCAAGAACAATGCCTCAACCCTTAAGTGTTTCAATACAAAAAAATTCACACAACGTAAACGTCAGAGTATATGTTGTTCCCATAAGTATAAAAAATATATTCCTTATTGAAAATTACTTAAAATATTTAGAACACTCAGAAAAAATTACATTGTGTCTAACTCACCATGTCCACAAGTCCAAAATAGACTCTATAATGGTCAGTGAACTCTATCAAACCAAAAAATCATCCCTCATCTTGTAGAACTCCTCCAAACTCACCCTTGACATCACTGAGTCTTGAGAAATCGAAAAGTATGGGTCTAGAAGGACTGAACCCCTACACCAAATACCTATGAAATGATTCTCATACACAAGAATAAATAATAATACTGATAATGAAAGCAGTGGTAAGTAATAAAAAATCACCCAATGAGAATCCTCTGAAATTTGTATGTCGCTATAATAAGTTAAAACCTAAAAAGAACAATTTCTGTGTTGTTTTTTATCATTGATTTCCTTAGGTTTTTAATGGATGAAAAAATATAGTAGGACTATATTGATGTCAATATGATATATATTATTTCATATAATTAGTTTCATAGTAGTTTAATTGATGTATCTAATATAATTATTGAAGATAATGTAGCTTGGATGAATACATGGGTATAAGAATAATAATGTCCTAATAGTAATGAATTGAGGAATATAGAATCCAAAAATATTGTAAAATAGAATAAATTCAAAATACATGTTACCTTGGAATAGGATAAAAGATTTTCTTAACTATAGAATATTTGGAATATATTCACTACTTTATGGAAAAATATTATTTCAATATTATGAATTATTTATAATGATTGGTGATCTGATCATATTGTGTACAAAATGATCCTTATTAACTGGAGGGGAATGTTTATTAACAACATCATGATGTTTCCTTATGTATTTTTCTTGGGATATTGCTGGATTTAATTTTCCACAAAAAAATGAAATAATATAGAAATTTGGGATGATAAAAAAATGTCTACAAGTTAATGTTTTTATCTGATAGTGTTCAGTAGGAAAAAAATGATCTAAATGGGTTGAGTTCATTGGAATAAATGTTTTACTAAAAGACTATTCTGGTTGAATTCATAGTTACCTAGGACAATGATTGATCAAAATAATACTATTAGTCAATGATTAGTGTGGTATTACACATTTATTAAACAATAAAATTCTTGGTGGATGAAATTTGAGATGAATTTTGGATGAATAAAAAACTCTATGAAATGGAAGTTTCTGAAGGAAGATGTTTGTGAGAAAAATGTGGAACTATCTATTATATACAAGTGGTCTTTTGAACATTCTTAAAAGACAATTCACGTTACTGAGTTTCAAAATATATTTATATAAAATACAAGTTCATAATAAAAGTAATTATACATTTGTATTCAAGAAAAATGAATTTGGAAGATATTTTTGCGTAAATGAATAATAAAAATGTTTTCACAAAATTTAATCATAAAGATGTTTCGGAGAAAAGGAATTACATAAATGTTTCTAAAAAATGAAAATAGAGAGATGTTTCTAATTTACGGCATCATATATACATTTCTAAGGAATGGAATCAAATATATTTTTCTGAGAAAAGGCATCAGATATAATTTTATGAATGATTTATTCATATAGAGTGTTATGAATAAAGTACAAAAATTATTACAAATCCATCAGACAGAGTTCTATGAAATCTTCAGACAGAATGAGAAGATCATACCTCCAAGTGTTTACCAAACAAATAACACTATATCAATGTTTATAATTTCATTGAATAAATAAAACTATAATAACATTGTGAAACTATATGATACTGGAATATTTTAAATTATTGATGATAATTTCTCTAGAAAGAGTGTAAAAAATAGAAAAGTTCATACAATTAATTATTATAACATTGTTCAAAGATAATTATACTTTTGTTTACAATATTAGTTAATGTTGATGTAGAGTTTTTTGCCTGAATGATAACTATGTAATGATCCTAATTCACAAGAAGATTTTAAGAGGGATTGATGAATGTGGACAACTTGTTTTGAGAAAATCCATTATGACGACTAACAAATCCAATTTGTGAAGAAGTCTAAAGGTATACAAGTGATGTAATATTTGAGCAATAATTAAAATTTTGAGGAGTATATTGAAATATTATGTTAATGCTTCTCCCTATGTTTTTGGATAATAATTTCCTATATTAATGGGAGAAGGTTCACTATTAAATAATTTATTGAGTTGTTGAAGATGTGATTATTTTTGAAGAGGTAAAGTCCCAAATTGAATTGTTGGCCATGAATCCTAAGAGTAATTTTATTTTTGGTAAAATAATAAAATTAAGAGGTACCTTATTGAGATTTAAATAATCCAAAATATTATATAAGAAGTGATCAAATGAACTATTTTTAGATTGAAAAATGTTGGATAACGAAATTTTCCATGGGTAGGTACCAACTAAGAAAGTACTCGATGAATAGTATGAAAGGAGTAATAACATGTGAACTTGAAGTCTTTCAACCAATTAAAGGAAACAAATTCAAGTCACTACTACAAAAAGGTATAATGTTTTTGCATTATTTTTTATAAAAAGTAAAAATAATAATATTTTCTTTCATGTTTTTATGCAATTAAGAAAATAAAAATAAGAAAAACTTAGTACAATGAAATTCAAAATAATTCAAATCAGTTGATGAATTTCTTGGTGTTGAAAATATTCAGATAAATTTGATGATAATCTAAAAAGGTAGTATAAAATATTTCAATGTTCTGTAGTTGGATTAGGCATTCACGCATCTAAGGAATGAAGATTAATTTTCCACCCTCTTAAAATTCATGGAACTAAACCCTTTATTAATATCATTTTTTGCCAAACCACTATATTTGTTATCAAATTATATTATTGAATATGTGTACTGGCCAACATTATACAGAACAAGGACAATATACTCTTAATATACAATGAAAATCTCAAAACATCATTTTTATCATTTACATGATTTCATTTTCATTCATAAATAAATGAAAAGAGAATGAGAGAAAAAATATCCTATCATATATAAGACGTGTAGGGATAACAAAATTAATTAGTTTAAAAATTACACATCACAGATTTACCCCCTCTCAATATTGAGAATATATTGGAGTGGTCCTAAAAATTGGTATCAACGGGGTTCAATTATTATTTTTATATATGATATTTTAATAAATTATTGTGCTGAGTTTCATTCTAGTATTTATAATGATGTGTTGTTTTAGTGAATATTACTTTATCTCATAATAGAACTATATTTCTACCATGACCATGATGAGAAGATAAAGACAGATAATTGGACATTAAAGAAGTTTTTATTATTAGTAAAAAAGGAATTATGTTTAGTTTCTCAAACCCATGAAAACTAATATGACAAAAATATATTGGAAATTTAAGAACATGTGATTAAAATTACAACCACTAGTAACAAAACATTATCCCCTCAAATGAATCAAGGTTAATTGATCATTAGATATGTGAAATTTATTTTAAAAACAGTCACTGGAAGTAAACTATCTAATTAGGGATAATGATACATCTAATACTTATCATGATATATTAGTTAGTGCGTTAAATGATATTATAAATTTAATTTCTGCAGAAATTGTATCTCTTGTTAGTAGAGTCATTAAATGTACGCTGAAAGAAATCGACAAACCTTAATATGAAATAAATAACAGGGAGAAGGATTTACTGGAAAAGGTTCTAGAAAGTATAAATATATCTAAGCTGGTTGGAGACATTGAGATGAGAAAGGGGGTCTTGAAAAAATTTCCCTGAGATTTAAAAAATAAATGGATCAAATATGGTGAATAGAAATATGGTGTCAAGAAGACTCTTAAAGAGAAGATCTATTCACATAAAGAAATGTTGTAAAATAAAATTGATGTCAAATATTTACAATTATATGTGATATAAAAGAAAATAAAGGAACATGACTCATTAAAAAATAAATAAAAATAGATACATGATGATGATATTGAAGGAAAAAAAGAAACATTTTAAAGAGAAGGGGATAATGAATTAATATCAGAACACTCTCAATATGAGGTGTCTATAACTGAAAATAATATTATTAAATATTGAAATGGCACATATTGTGTCTTCAAAAGGAAATGATAAATTATATTTTTCTATATAATTATACATTGATTATTCTGATAGTAAAAGTCCTCCAACATGTGATAATACGATCATTACATCAATTAATGTTTTACTTCATGCATCTTTGATAAAACATGAACCATATATTCTTAAAATGTTTCATCTAAATATGGTATCATGCATAATTCAATATTAAAAATCAAATCAACACAAGTATGCATGTGAAAAGTGATGAGGATCCTACCACCATATATATGGTGGATTAGAGATGTATTGAAAAAGTTGGATCCCCATAATTATCCTAAAATGTTTTGATGAAAACCCAAACACAACATGATCATTATGATATAGCTCGTATTATTCAGTATCTAGGTGTTCAAAAACAAAAAAAACATGTGGCACAAAATGAATCGATACAATTTTCCACATATATATTGTATTTCATTATAATAATTGGTAGATAAAGTGAAATAAATTTTTTGAAATAATGGGACATGAAAAGAATAAAAATATTCATTTATTTAAATATTCCATTTTAATTTATTGACAATAAGTAAAAAGTGTTAGATTTAAGATGAAACTTTTTGTTTTTTGTTTTCTCTCAATAATTTTATTTTCTTTCTAATATATGTTAATGAAATAGAAGGATTATATAAATATAAATATGATTGATTATTCTTAATAAAAGAACGTTCTTGGAATCATGGTTGATGTATCCATGCCAATTAATGGAGATAATGTAGCTTGGATGATTAAATAGAGAAAATAATGGTTATTACTTTACTATAAACATGTTAAGAAGTAATAATCCAAGATATTATAATAAAAGATGAAGTTCCAATGAAATTTTATCCAGGAAAAATAAAAACGGTGTTATTAAATTTGGAAGAATTAAAATATATTCATTAGTTGAATTTAAATGTTTCTTTAAATATTGTGAATTATTTATGATGATTATTGAGATATTATAAATTTATAGAACACTTTACATGATGAAAGCAGTTCATTAAAATGTATCTTAACAATTTTTATTTTTAATATTCCATACATAATTTTCCATATAATGTTGAATATATAGAAAAGGATGAGATGAATAGACATAGTTTATAGGAAAAATGGTTTTTCTTATATTGTTCATAGGAATACCAGAATGAATTGAATAGACTAATTTGGTCAGATGAAAGGTAGAACTTGATTTTTCTCTTATTAAAGTCATTGCTACAACATATAGTTATTGATCAGAAAATTCATATTAGTTGATTCGGGTGATGTATTCTACTATTATAAAACATTAAAATTCCATTTTGATGTGATTCAAAATGAATTTTTTAATAATAGAGTTCTCTGCAAAATGGAGGTGTTTGAATGGAGAAGTGGATAGGATAAGGTTGAAATAAGTAATTTGGAATAGAGGATTCAAATCCAAGATTACTAAGAAATGAATGATTATATGTATTTTAATGATTTTATATCATATATATGTTCTCAACATAAATATCAAGACACATGTTTTCAAGAAAATGAATCAGGTAGAAATTTTGAGAAACGGAGTATGAAAATAGTTTTCAAGAAGAGGATTTGAACCAAAGATTTTACGAAAAGGCATCAAACCTAAATTTTTTAGAATTGTAATGAGACTAAGTGTTCTAAGAAAATAATTTGACAGAGGTATTGGATTATTTTAATGAGATAGAGAGTTATTAATACATCAAAAATGTATTAAAAATAATATGATGATAATTTACAAAGTTATTAATCATAATTATCAAAGAAGAACTCTGAGAGAACCTAAAATAAGAAATACTATATAAATGTTCATGAGTCCAATGAATTATAAAGACATGATGAAAACTGTGAGATCATCTCATTGAGGATACATAAACAATATTTAGGATCCTTCCCCGTTCTTTGCATTATCGGATAAAGAATTTCTTATGAAGAGGTAACAAGTGAAGGTGCAAATATCTATATGATTTTTTAAAGTAATTCAATGGGATAATGATGAGTTGGACGTTCAATGGGCCAATAACTATGAAATACGGATCATTATTCAAGCCCTGATTTCAAGAGGATTTAGTTAATGATAATATTAGATTTTGATTAAATTTTTTAAATGATTTTTGAATCCGATTTGGGTGGATGTTTGAAAGAGGTTAAATGAATAAATATTTGATCGATAATTGAAATTTGGAGGAGTAAGTTTAAATTTTATTTTTTCACTACTCCCTAATTTTTGTGGAGAATCATTTCCTATATAAAGGGGATAAAGTACATTGGGAAATGGTTTCTTGGGTTTTTCTGGAGTTTATATTTTTTAAGAAGTAATGTTTCTTCAACAAATAATTATAGTTATTCTATTTGGGATTGATGTATCCGAAAATGTGGTACCAAAAATAGTATAAAATCAACAAATAAAGAAGATAAGAAGAAATCAGATGAAATATTATTAGATGAAACGATATTGGATAGAGAAATTAAAGATAGAGAGATACTAGAGATGAAAATACTAGATGGAAAATATTAGAAGAATGTGAACATGTGAAGAATATGTAATTTAACTAGTAAAATAAAATAAGAATATCTCTTTTTTTGTGAATGGAAAGAAGGTAGTTTACATTAATTAAATTCAAGAGAAGAAGATTGAGGGTTTCTTGAACACTGATGTGTATGTCATAGAAAAAATATTACAAAAAAGTATAATTTTTTCATTCAACAGAAGTCACATCAGTAAAAAAATTTATAGTTGTTTTAATGATTCTGAATAATATCATACTATCAATAAAATAAGTATAAATATCTAAAAAGGCATTGTAGATGGACTAGGAATTCACTGGTATAGGGTATTAGGATTTTTTTCCACCTAAATTGTTGAAAATAAAACATAGGGTTATGATTGATTCAGAGTCAAACAATGATATTTTGTATCATGATAAATTACCGAATATAACAACACGTCATTTATGAAATAATCATTTTATTTTAAAGTGTTATAGAAAAAACATGCGTTATTTTTATTATTATTTTGTTTAAATGACTGTTAAGTATCATCAATGTTGATAATATAGACGTTGACCAGTGATCACACGACTGATATAAATAAATGTTTTTAAAAAAATAATCCCCTAACATAGACAAAGGAGAAGATGGCCTCTTCTAGTAGACTTGGGCCATACAATGCCTATTTTTCTGATCCTAGAAAGGAGGTAGCACTAGTAGGCTCCACTCTTAACCAATCCCATTCTACGCTACAACACGTTAAGCTGGTGTTGTACCAACATCATCACTACCCATTGGATAGTCCTTTCCACCAGTCGCACCAGCAGATGGTGGACACTGAATAACCATGTTGCATGCATTTCATTGGAAGAGGCCTTTGAGGTTCCTAGGGGATATGCATCTTAAGGCAGCTCAGGACTGGCTGGATGCTGTGGCCAGAGTTTTTTGCCTTATTTGGACACTTGCCGACCAAATGGTGATCCTAGCTGCCAGCCTAATCTAGATGAAGTAGGGAGATGGTAGAGCCTAACACTCTAGATACAATATGAGGTGACCCACACCTACGTGGACATCTGGAGAATTTTCATGATAGAGTTTTTCCTAGAGACTCTACGTTTAGTGTGTATACCGGAGGTGCTACACTTACAGCAGGGAAAAAAAACCACGGCTCAGTACTCAGAAAGGTTCACTGATCTCTCTCACTACACCATTGACATGGCATGATACCCTTTCATTATTGACCAGACTTTTGATTTGGGTATCCGAAGGGATATCAGATCAATGATGATATCTTGCAACATTTCCACGTAGGATGGGGTACTAGAGAGAGCACTTTTGGCGGAGAGCTTCATAGTTGAGCAGGCACTGATAGCGAGAACCACAACCGGATGCCCTGTTGTTGAATCATCTACAGTAGGTAGTAGATGGATGACACAGAGGCCTATGTGGGGTCATACCTTCTAGTGGATGACATCAGGATATAGGGGTGGTGGTGTGGGGCTCATGGGATAGTTGATGAAATATGTGGAGCAGGAAGTGCTACTCATGTGGCGGGTAGGGTCACTTGGCTCCTGACTGGCCAAACTGCTATACAGATGACCAGTAGAAGGTAGAGGGACCACTAAGTTAGAGGTATATATTCGATCGGTGAGTTTCATGGGCAGTAGGGGGATGTGGAAGAGGAGCTAGCCATTAAATAGGTTGTGGGTGGCGATTCAAGTTTCTACCGCCACCACCTCCAGGTGTTCCACCCCAACCATAGGGAGTAGGTGGACATAGACAAACACAGATCCAGTAAACTGAGGCCTACGACCACACCGCTCTGAAGATTATTTGAGGGAAACTTTATTCCTACTCCACCTTAACTAAAGTACTGATAAAAACAAGTGATAGTCACTCTTTTATTTCCAAAACCATTATTTGATGCAGGGAGATTCTAGTGTATCTTTTGGATCGATCCTTAATACGAGAGATTTATATGGGAGGGGATTCTATTATTACATATCAGTGCCGTCAGTGTAAGCTTTCAATAAAAGGAGAGATCATCATTTGGGATCTTCTAGTAGCGGCATCAAGACCTTAAAACATCATCTTCGGTACAGACTACTTATATATAGTCCATGATCTTATTGACTGCATTAAGTGTTATGTGCGGTGCACCTTCAAGGATGAGATCTGGTGTTCCTTCACCACCATGAAAGGAACATTTTCATAATCAGATGGAATTACCCTAAAGTGGGTGCAACTGATCACTCATCAGTTGGATAGACATACCATTAAAGAATTTGATGAGGAGAGTCCAAGATATCCTATTATGGTGGACCATTATGCTGATGTCTTTTTCAAGAGGATGTTCCTGGACTACCTCCTAACATAGAGGTGGAAATTTAAATCGACATGTACCCCAGGACGACACCTATATCTAAACCAGCATATTGGATGGATCCCATGGAGTTTCATGAGTTAAGGGTATAGTTGGAGGACTTATAATTGAAGTGCATCATAAGGCTCAGTTTTTCTCTATTGGAATTCTCAATTTTTTCACTAAGAAGGAATATGGGAGTTTAAGACACTGGGTGGACTACTGGCGCCTGAACTAGGTGACCGTGAAGAACATGTATCCACTTTTTATGATTGATGATCTTTTCGATCAGATAAAGGGAGCTCATTGGTTTTCAAAAATAGCCCCCAGATCAGGCTATCATCAGCTCAATGTATGAGATGAGGATGTGCATAAGATAGACATAAGATGTCAGTATGGCCACTATGAGTTCATGGTTATGACATTTGGAGTGACCAAAACCACTAAAATGTTCATGGGACTCTTGAACAATATCTTTCAGCCATACCATAATCGATATGTGGTTGTCTTCATCGATAACACCTTGATATACTCGGCATCAGAGTAGGAGCATGCCTATCATATGATGATAGTTCTAGATACACTCTGATAGCACTATAATAATGGTATGATCTTGATGTGCCAATTCTAGATATGGGAGGGAAACATTCAAGGACATGATATCTCTGAGGCTGGAGTTGTAGTTGACCTAGTGATGATAGAGGCTGTGCTTTCTTGGGATCCACCTAGCAGTGTGACCGAGGTGCAGAGCTTCATAGTGTTGGCTGGGTATTATCAGTGATTCATATATGACTTTTCACATATTTGGGAACTCCGGTCAGCTTTCAAGAATAAGGGAAACCCCCTGGAATGGTCGGAGAGATTTCATCATAGTTTTCAAGAGACGAGGCATAGAATGACGAGTGTTCCATCTTGAGGATACCCGAAGAGGGTGTAGCGAATGTAGTTTATTGCGACACATCAGGGACCAAACATGATGTTTCCTGATGTAGGAGCGATTAGTGATCACTTATGGTTCATGGTAGCTGAGACAACATGACCAAAACTATGCTACCCATGACATTGTGTAAGAAATAGTCGTATTCACCTTGAATATGTGGCGACACTACTTGATGGGTGAAAAAGTTACTGTTTACTCAGATTACAAGAGTATTAGGTATATCATGTCACAGAAGGACCTGAACCCAAGACAACAATGATAGATATAGTTCCTCAATGACTATGACATTAAGATAGTCCACACTCCTAGGAAGGGGAACATAGTGTAAGACACAATTAGGATGACGTCTTGTTTATAACTATTGAGTGAGGTGACATAGCAGATTCCAGTGTTGCAGATATCCTTTGTGGGTAGAGATGGAGTGGCTTACCTCTAGACTATAATGGTCACTCCCCCACTTCTTTAGCATGTTTAGGAGGAACATCTTGGGGGCACTGACTGCAAGGCTCGACGTGACCAGATATCCTCAAGACAAGCACCTGATGGATTTTCTGAAGGTGGGTAGCACATTATCCTCTTTAGAGGATGCACCATGGTACTAGTGGTGCTACAGGAGGAGGCGTATAGGGAGTTACATACGTCCCCTCGAGAGGTACATCCTGGTGTGGCAATGATGTACCAGAACATCCGGCGTCACCACTAGTGGACATGGATAAAGAGGGTTGTGGAAGTGTTTTTTTCACAATGCCTCACATGATATCAATGATGGTTGAGAATCAGGTTCCAGCAGGATTAGCCCAGCCACTAGAGGTACCAGAGTGGAAGTGGGGTGGTATCTTCATGGACATTGGGACTTGGATTCCACGTATGTTCAAGGGACCTGATTCCATCAGGGTGATCACTAACCGACTCAACATGTGGGCCCAGTTCCCACCCATCTGATAGAAGGAATCAGTTGAGGGCTTGGTATGCCGCTACGTACAAGATATTGTATGACTTCATGGGGTGCCATAGACAATCATCTCTGATCTTGACACACATTTTACTTCTTGATTGTGGACGAGAATATAGGAGGCATTCTAGGCTCAACTATATTTGAGCACCGCCTTTCATCCTCAAATGGATTGTTAATAGAACAGACCGTTCATACAATAGAAAACATGCTTCTTTCTTGCATCGTAGATTTTGGACGTAGTTGGGAGGATCACTTTTCCTTGGTAGAGTTAGCATACAACAATATCTATCACCCCACCATCAGTATGGCACCATTTTAAGTCTTTTTGACCTAACTTGTAGATTAGCTCAATGCTGGATAGACCCAGGGGAGTCAACACATATGGGTCCAGAGCTGGTATGGGCAACCACTGAGAAGGTGAAGATCATCCAGGAGTAGATGAAGATGGCTCATAGCATGAAGAAGTCTTATGTTGACAAAATATGGACACCTTTGGAGTTCGAGGAGGAAGACCATGTATTCCTACGGGTCTCAACTCGACAAGGTTTGTTGAGATTTGTCCAGGGTGGAAAGCTATCCCTATTGTTAATCGGACCCTTTCAGTTTCTCCGCAGAGCTGGATAGGTGGCGTATCACCTAGCTCAACTCCCATAGCTGCATCGAGTGCCTGACGTCTTTCACGTGTCACAGCTAAGGTAGTATGTGCATTATCCATCACACGTTATCGACAGGGGAGAGGTTTAAAATTATGATGGGGAGATATTTATAGAGGTTCTAGGTGATATTGAGGATCGACATGAGTGGGTCCTTCATGGATGATCAATACCTCTTGTGTATGTTTGTTGGCAGCACAAGAACCTCCAGGAGAGCACATGGGAGAGGGAGGCTCAGATACTTGCTCATTACCCCCATTTGATTCTTTTGTCTAGGTAGTGGCTTTTGGGGATGAAAATACCTAAGGTGGGGATAATATAATGACCCGTATTTTTTCATGTAATTTTTTTTATTATATGAAATTTTTACGAGTCCGTGAAAATTGAAGGCTTGTGATTGTGAGGCCCAGTGTGCTTGGAATGAATTTATTAACATTATTTAATGTACGTTCATTAAACTTGCTAGTGGAAAATCCTATGTTTTGAACCGTTGCTCAGAATTGAAATCTGAGGGCACCATTGAACTCGTCGTGTCAAGATTCTCTTAAGTGGGGTGTAACCTTGACCGCAATGGGTCGATGAGGAAAGTGGTTTTTTCATTTATTGTGGATGAATAAATAAGTTAAATTAAATTTATTTATTTGATTTTTTAAACTACCTTCCACCTCAATTTTTTGTTTTTATGGTGGGGACCACAGGGGTGGTCAGTCATTTAATTAAGGCCATGAAATTCTTGGTTACACAGTGGTTGTGTAAGAACCCTTTGTGTGATTAATGAGCCCCATTAATCACTCCAATTAATGAACCTCTTAATCACTTGATAGAGAGTTAAAATATAATGTGGGTTTTTGGAGAATTGTTGGAAAAGGATTGATCATTAGAGGATTCTTGACGATGAACGAATCCCCTCACCAAGGAAAACTCCATGAATAACGATTAAGGGACATCGTTGGAGGCTTGTTGTGGGAACGACGAACATAGACTCTTCCTCAAATGCAGACATTCTCCAATGATCTTGATGTAGGGTTTTTATTGGGATTGGTTTTAAAAGAATTGTGAAATTTTATATCTCCCTCATGATAACAAGCTAATGCAATGGGCACGGGCCAACCGAAGAAGTCCTGGAACCTATTCTACTCTGTAAATCTATGCGTTCATTGCATTATTTTTATTCCTGATTGGACAGAACCATGAACAGAGGGTCAAGTGGAGAAGAGGACCTCTCGGGGTGGCCGTTGGTTCCTTCAGATGAATAAATGGGCCACCGAAGATCCCCCAGTGACCCATATAAGACCACCAACGCGACACCAAAACAGTAGCAACGATGACTAGCACCAGCGGGTGATGGCGGTGGCTGGCAACAAATGACCATAGAGGAGATGACAGCGCACTGTCACACACTACTGGCAGAGAAGTCCACGACCTAAGCTCAGATGGGTGAAGATTGTAGTTGGATTGGGATGACCGTTGAAGGCGGAGACCGCACCATGGTGCACCGGAGTTGATGGTGGTTTCATCTCTTTAGTCACGATAGACGAAATGAGTGGCTGAAACTGACTGTAAATAGGAGACGGAGCGACACACAATGGCACACCCCCGAAGAGGGTGGCCACAACTCCGATGTCGCGGTAGTAGGGTCCCGCTCCCAATGTGTCCCATAGAAAAACTAGGTGGCACCACATGGTGCCCATGCAAAAACCGAACCGACTTATCCATTCCAGAAGATCCGGGTACTGCTCCCCACCGTGCCAGCTAGGGAAGGTCCAGATCCAGTGGGCCACACCTCTAGCCGGCCACCTCAGCCCAGCGGGTTGTGCCCTCCGTGGTCTAGGACGCACGGATCCAGTGGGTTGCAGCCTCAGTGGGCCGGGCCGCAACCCATGTGGGCCAATCCACGCCCTCCTATGGGATGTACCATGGCCCATCGGGCTGAGCCGGCCATGGCTGAGCCCAATCGGGTCGACCTGGAACCAATCAGGCCTAATTGCTTTTAAAGGGCCATAAATTATGAAACAGACATCCATTTGATGAACCGTCTATGGTGCTGGGATCCTTGAAAATAGATGGCCTTTTTGGTTTACTCCACATCATATTTAGAGAATTTTGGAGTATGGATGGGTTGGATCGAAATCAAATCAAACTGACCCCTTGGAATTAAAATGCGTATATCTTACTGAATAGTCATCTGATTGACACACCATCAGTCCCCTTAGAACCCTTATGACATGGAGGTACTATGGGATACATATTTGTGGATCTTCATGGTGTTTGAGGTATAACTGGTGGATTGAGGATCAGATCCTCTCTAAATCAAGAATAATAAGTGTTTTAACCTAGTGGTTGGCTATAACGTGAAGAGTGAACATCGATCCTATGTGGGTCATAACCAATCAATCCTATGTGGGTCAGCATATAACGATCCTATGGTGGTCAGCGCTCAGTGATCAGGAGTGAGTCAATGCTAACTGATCCTATATGGGTCAACAGCTACCAATCCTATGTAGGTCAATAGTAGAGGCTCTCGACAGAATAAAGTAATCAAGTGATACATAAACTGTAACACCCCGAGATTTAATGATATATATTCTTTTTAATTTCATTTATATCTTTTATTTTACACTACATCAATATTTTCTTGTGATATATCGTATTAGCATGTAGTATACGAAATACAATTCTTGGATCATGTCACACACAATTTCAATTTCGTGTGATAGAAGTTATTCTACGCAACATTGAGTGTATATATATATATATATTCAATTTATAAATGAAATATGGTTGGATTTTGTTATATGAAATGACAAAGGAGTCTTGAACTACACGCAACCCTAACATGGCGGGCATTACATGCAATCATAACCTTCCTCGATAGCATGTGTAGTACGCAATATCGGGTTTCACAAAACAACAATATATTGATATAATATTATTATGGACTAGCTGTTATGAATAGTATTACCTACATTCTGAATTTTATAACATTATTATTCATCTTACACATTTTCTAGAACATGGTATGAGAAAAAAATAATTTTTTCGAGTAAAATATGTATTTTAAAAACAACGTAGTTTTGCCACCTTTTCATGGAGTACCGACTTTAACTATTTTTTTTGAAATATTTATAAGTTCAATTTGAAAAAATAAAATTATTATTTATAAACAATTTATAAAAAATTATTTGGATAAAATTTTCATATTATTCTGATAACATTACTATTTTAATCGATAGTAAAAACACGCTATATTTTAACTAAAAGACACTTTTTTCATCCCAATAATTTATATGGTAATATTTTATTTTTAATTAATTTTAAAGTTTAATTATAATATATTTTTACCATTTAATCCAATGGTGGTCATTGGAATTAATTTCACTTTGAATTTGGATATAAACAAGTGTAGATATTTTGATAGTTATTGTTTCTTAGAAACACACTATTTGTTATGATAACGGGAATTAATTTAAATATTAATTAATGCCACTTCTATGTTTTGAATTTGGAATAATAGAAATCATTTTTTAATTAAGAATATCAAATATAGCATCAGCTGAATTGTTGGTATTTTTCTGAAAAACATCAATTTTTGATGAATAGTGAAACCACTTAGTGGTAGTTAAAAAACGAACTGTTTCATTTAAATGAAATTTTTCCACTTATATGAATTTAATTTCAAAAATACAACATATATGGTTGTTATCTAGAAATAAAATGTGGTTTAATAAGATGAAAATAATTTTCGGTGAATACTAACTTCTTACTTTTATTTACAGCGGTTAAAGGTAAATAAGGTAATTCAAGGTCAAAAGAATATTATAATAATTTAAAATTTCCGTAAAACTTATCCTAAACTTATTGGATGAGTATTGTACATCCATGGGCATCCTTGGGTTGATTTTGGGACCCCATTGAGCCACATGGTAGTGATAATGACAATTTGGATTAATTAATTTAATATAAAGACAAAATTAACATTAACCAAAATCTTTTAGTAATTAATATTTTTAAAGGGTTTTATAAATTATATTTTAGACTATAAATATTCATTTGAATTATAAATATATTTCCTAAATTATGTTATTTTCTTTACAATTTTTAGACATCAAATAAATTAAAATATTTATGACACAATAATGATGAAGTAGTTACCACATAAATAAATGATTTAAATAAATAATATTATAATGATTAAAATATTATCCAAAACATGTCCAATTATGATTGGGTAATTTTATTTCGACCATGAGTCATCTTATCATAATCTTTATTTATTTTCGGACCTTTTGAAACTGAATATAAGTTTATAATAAAATAATATTATCACACTATCCAAAGGTGCCGCTCTCCACCCTTATAAAAAGGCGCCTCCTCCCTCTCCTATTTACACAACATTGAGCCTCCATGATTGGCCAAACCCTACCCATTTCTCTTCTCTACTTCCCTAGAAACATTCTGGAGGTTTTTGTCTTCTCAAAAGGCAAATTCTAGTGCCTTAAGATGAAGCTTAAAAGAGGTGTGTCGAAGAATATGTAATTTATTCTACCGATTCTTTCAAGTTTCTTTCTTCGGTAACTTCTTCTTGTTTAGTTGTTTCATTATAATGTAATAACATAAATATAAATAATATACTGATTTGTTATTATAAATATCAAACAACCCCAGTTCACTTTCTATCCATCCTATGGACGATAAATCATCGCGCATGCGTACGTACAGAATATCATCTCCACGTCGTGGTGTAATTAGTTTTTCCACCACCACCTTAATTGGATGGGTATATTGTTGTAAAGAATAACTATATATAGTTATTATAACATCATACTGATTCTGAGATATTATATCATCCTCTTCAATTCTATTCAATAATTATGTAAATGATATTATCACTCATGCGTACGTACGGACTACCGTCTCCAAGAACACGATGAGATTAATTTTCCATGATTAACCATTCAAGTATGATTATAAAGTATATATATAATAAAAAATAATGAATGATATTATATAATAATGATACAATATTTATTTACATACATTTTTCATTTACTTAATTCCATTTAATAAAATAAGGAAATGAAAACAACGTTCATGCGTACATACGGTCTACCGTCTACACGAACGGTGTATTTCATTCCATTTATTGATCCATCATATATATATATATATATATATATATTTATATGCTGAGTATATATTATATATAAATAATTTTTTAAATTATGGAATTAAGTAAATCATGATATAAGTAATAATATCAAGAACAACAAATCGAAACACTTATGATAAATGAAACGATTTTACCCAAAACACTACTTTAACATGGAATTTACAAAAGAATGGGTAAAATAAAGTCATAAATGAACCGTATATGATATCATAACAATGAATATGATTCTGTAATAATTCAATGACATTATTTAAATCATTATACAGGAGGTTCAGATACATACGAAGCGTATTGGATATAAGGTAAGGGATAACTATTTCAATCTCGTTGTTATCCGAGATTGTTTATTCGTAAGTATTTACGGGGGTTATTGTTATAATCCCTGGCCATGTTTTCAAAAAAATGTTTTAATGTATTTTTAAAGATATTTTTACCCATTTTTTAATTTTACCACATGTTATGAAAGGAATCATACTTTTTTTACCACACGAGGAACTTTTCAACTTTTCCGTTAAAAGTACGAGGAGAATGTATTTTTTAACTTATACAGCATGAATAGATTCTTGTTGTTTCATAACGCCTTATTTCCATTAAATTTCCTATACACTATTTCATGATTATTTTTGAAAAATTTCTTTCTTTTAAAATTGCATTTCATTTTTTGAAATGAAAATTATTTTAAAGAACAAAGGATATTTTCCTCAACAATTCATTTCATGTGTTTTGTCAAAACTATTTTACTTCTAAGATGAAATTATTTCATATGTGTATAATGTCTCTATGATTTACATGGTTTCACTTTTCTTATGATTAAATTATATTCATTTGTTTTATATGGATTATGTTATGATGGGATGACGTTTATGAAACCCATTTTATTCATTGTGTTATGAATAATGATTTATGTTTATTTTGTGGCACAAGTTAGAATGATTTCATTATGAGATGGGTGGGACCTGTATCTCCCTCCAATGCATTGGTTAAAGATTTATATCTCATTATATAGACATGGATGGAACAGAAAGTTAATTTGGTTCAGTGATATAGGACTAGACTGAGGAGTGAACTCGGTTCAGTAAGGGACTTTGTCCACTAAGATGGTCTTGGATGCAATTCCTTGGCTACAATGAAAATCATATCATGTGCAGAATGTTTTTCCACAATTACAAGTTTTATTTCCAAGCAATTTTATCTTGATTGATGTTCCATTATGATTTATGCCTTATGTACTGACATTTTTTATGTCATTGATCAAGATTTTGATGTTTAAACATTATGTTCATGTTTTTATGTTCAAATGTATACAGTTTGTTTTATTTTCTCCATTCTTACCCATACCGAGCATTTGAGATCACCCTTTATATGTTTTCTTTTTCCCAGGATATAATGAAAGGTTTTAGGTAAGAAAAAAAGGGAAGATCATTATGGGAGATATTGTAGATATTTCACAATGATTAGAATATTATGTTCCGAGTTTCCAAAGACACTAAACTATTACAATCCATTGGTGTCTGTTTTTATTATGTATTATGTATTCTGCTAAATTAATGTAATTTCCATGTACTTCATGCTTTGGGTCTCTATAGTTGCTATCAAAGGAATGGTTTAGTCAACCTTTGGAAACTAGGATGCGAGAACTTTAGTGAGATCCCTAGATATATTTCTAAGGTATGTCTAGGGATGTCCCTAAGGTTTAGTATAACTATAGGTTACAGTCCTAGAATTATGATGACGATCATGAATATATTAGGGTGAACCTGAGCTATCATTGGTTAAATAAGGTTTCATATGTTATACATCATATAAGTGACTTTTTATTATTATGTGGTTCCTTGTTATTTCAATTTTTTCTTACACCATGGTTTTTGGATTTAGTCAATGGAGGGAACGAGAAAAAAATCAATTAACCTTGATTCCAATGGACAAATTGGTGACTATGATCAAAAAAATCATGTAATGCCTGGAAGGAAAGATATTATGATTATGCTGAATCAGTCATCTTGATATATGACTAACAAGGTGAACTTTAGTTGTATTCCTTAGTCATTAAATAAGAGGAAGATAGACTTTTATGCATGTTCGCATGGTGAGGAGCATAGAGAAAGGACTATTGAAATTTCTAAAGAGGGGAAGAATAACCTTGATTAATACATCAAATAGAGGGGAAGATGTTATCTTTGTGGGGGGAAGGGTCATAAGTGAAAGACTATTATGGAGTTCAATGACTTATCTTTGGAGAACATGGGCGTTATCGAACTCAATGCCCTGACCTAAGAGGTTACTTCTAAATCAAGGAAGGACTTATTCCCTAACAATCATTGAAGAGGATGGATAGAAGAGTTTATTTATTGGTATTAAGGAATAATGTTGAGGTACTTTTATGGTATATTGGAACATCGATGTATTGGTCCATTGTGGTTTCCTATAAGAATATGGTACTGGTAACCATGAAAAGTTATTGAAATATTTTTGGAAAGAATATGATATGCACATAATGAAGGGATAAGGATAAAATGAAATGTTTAATAGTATTCATGAGCTCTTTACAGATATAAGGAAAAAGTGATACCATGGTTTGACTATATAGAAATTTTGGGGTTTTGTTATGTAGAAAGAGTTAACTTTTGACAGCAGTCATGTTTTCACTAAGGTTCAATGGGTATTCATTTTTCAAGAGAATACATGATTAAGGTATTGAAATGTTTGGCATGTGACCAACAAGATATATGTTGTGATATATGAGGGATAAATGATGGTATTAACGTTCTTGTTATATGACCATTTTAGTAATCTTTCTCTTTATAATAAGAGTTAAAAAGAAGTATTTTGGATATGCATAAATATTGGAATGGATTATGTTGAACAGAAGTTAGTATTGTTTAAGACTAGAATATATTTCTATATTAATGATGCAATGTTATAATAGTGTTGTAACACCCCAGGTAAATAAGGAATATGACATTTTCATATTTATCCATATTTGTGAATAAAATATTAATATGACTTTAAATGGGACTCTATGCTCGATGGCGTACCCAACACGCAACAACGAGTTTCTTGGGAATCTTACGTTGCACTCTAATAATAAAATAATATTATTCTAAATGGTAGTTAACATGGAGCCGCTGTAATGGCGGGAATGGATAGAAATAACTAAAATATGATTATACATGTTCTTAAATATTTTTACATTTATACAATAAATGATAAAGGCTTAAAATACGGAAATAATTTAATTTTAGGCGTATTTGCCCTAGTTTTCACTAAAGGTTCACTTATCACCTTTTGATGGAGAACCGTCATTAAATATAGTTTTGTTCACTCTTAAACATTCTTTTGGACCAAATAAAACTCTTATTAAGAATCGGGACATCAAACTTTACTTTGTGTAAATTTTTGGTATCTTTTCGATAAAGTTCTTTTTTTTAATGAATAGTGTAAAATGTTGTATTTTAATTCAAAACCAATTTTTAATCTAATTTATTTATATGAATAGATTATATTTTTAATTGGTTTTAAAGTGAAATTAGAAAATATTTTTACCATTAAATTCAATAGTGGTCGTTGGAATCAATTTCACTTTGAAATCAGACTTAAACTAGTGTCAATCTTTTGATACTTATTGTTTCATAAAACACGCTATTTGTCATGACAGCGGGAATTAATTATTAAATTAATTAATGTGACTTATATGTTTTGAATTTTTTAAAACGGACTTCATTTTTTAATTCAGAATATCAAATATAGATTAGGGTGAATTTTTTGGATTTTTCTGAAAAACTTCAATTTTTGATGAATAGTGAAACCACTAAGTGGTACTTATAAAAACTGATTTTCGGTTTAAAGGAAATTTTTCCATCATTGTGTTTTGATTTTCAAAAATCCTACATACATGGTTGTCATTAATAAGTAAAATGTGGTTCAATGAGATTAAAATAATTTTTTGGTGAATAGTAACTTATTAAGTTTTTAATCGCGATTAGTGGTAATTAGTGTGGTTTAAGGTAAAAATAATGCTTTAATAAAATGAGATGAGCTTGACACATGTCTTACCCTCATTGGTTGTATCATGGCAGTCCAAGACAAGCCATGGGTAAACTTGGGGACCCCATGGATCCACTTTGGTTGGGAAATGACATAAATAACATTTTATTTAATGTAAAAGTAAAATTGACACAAACATGATATGTTTTACTAAAACAATTTTTAAGTGAGGTTATACAAGTCATCGTTTTGATTATAAATATTCATTGGAAAGCTAAAAAGATTTCCTACATAATAGTATTTTTTTTAAAAATTTTAGACATTAAATAAATTAAATTATTTATGACATAATATGATGCAGCGATGACATCATTATTTGACGATTTAAATAAAATGGAAAGATAATGTAATATCTATGAACTACACATGTCCAAAACTTATTGGATGAGTGTCTTTAGAAGCCTTATCACCTTATCCACGAATTATATCAATGTGGGACCTTTTGAAACCGAAACACATTTTCAAATAAAGTAATATTTCTTTACTATCCAAAAGTGCCCCTTCTCTCCTCTTATAAAAGGCCCCCACCTCTACCTCATTTAACACACTCCTAAAGCATTTGGCTCGGCCAACCCCTGCCCATTTACTCTCTCCACATCCCTCTCCTCATCCTAGATGATTCCCTTTGGGAATAATCCTTTCAAAATAATCCTTTAGGCTCAAATCAAAAGGAGTTACACTTTTAAAGGTAATTCACTCTCTCATGTTCATTTGTATTATTTTGCTTCTCCAACCCCCTAAACTCTTTTTATTTACTTCTTTTATAACAACACAAGTATCTTCAATATACTATGATGTTTTTATAATATTTATTCGAGCTAAACTCTCACACAACAACATCAAATGGTTAAAGAACATACGGTTTCCGTGGATGGTGAAATTCTGCCTCCCGAAACGATGATTGTTCAATACTCATTTAACACCTTCAAAGGTGGCCATTATGATGTAACTATTTTTATATATGATATATAATATGTTTATGTTTTATTTACGCTTCTGTATTTTTCATTTTTGTCTTACCTTTATGGCTTCCATTATGGGTATACGCGATATCTTCATTTAAGGAAGTGCGGACTACCGCCCCCTCAAAGTGATTTGATTCGTTAAATACCATATGTGGGACGTATAAAGGATTTAACTGTGATATTATATATGACATTATAATGTAATTATAATATACCTTTATATCATTATTATTCCATTATATAAAATATGAAATAGAAATGAAAGTAGTGTTCATGCGTACGTACGGCTTACCGTCTCCATGAACGGTGCATTTCTTTTCTTACCTCTAAATGATTATGTAATGTTATAAATGCATGCATGTACTGGATATATATGACATATATGATATCCAAATCATGAATATTATTCTGGATATAATAAACATTTGACCACACGAACAACATGTAATGGTAAGAAGTCCACTTTCGACTTAAGAACCAAATATCGACAAAACAAACATTATTAACTTAAATGTTTACATAATGTATATAACATGGAAATAAGTGATCTAATAGGAATAATGAAATAGAAAAAGGTTCTTAATAAAGTGGAAATTAACTCAAGTTTATTATTCAGGACGTTAAAGAACGATCGAGTCAAGTCGGACCCAAGGTAAGGGATCTTACTCCTCTCTTTCTTTTTAAGTACACTCTTTTATGTCATTCCTTTTAAAGCTCATCTTTCTTGTTATTGGTATGGTCTTTTATATTAATCCTACTTTAATTTTTATGTTCATGTGATGAGAGACCCTATTCTCTCTCATTAATCCATTTTGGAAATTTTGATTGGCGCCGTGAGGCTGCCGAACTTTCGTAAGAGATCTAACTTATCTCTTTCTTTTTAAGTACTCTCCTTTATGTAACTTCTTTTAAGCTCCTATTTTTATTGATGGGGGATGTTCTTTTATATTCCTCTTTATGTACATTATATTTTAATGTGATGAGATACCCTATTTGATCTCATAAATCCATATTCGGAAGTTTTATGTGGCACCGTTAGGCTGCCGAGTTTTTGTGAGGGATTTTTCATCTCACTTTTATTCCCGTGATATTTATGCTACATTCTCCAAAAATTCCATTGAGTGGTGTATGTATTGACCATTATTCTACTCTTTGGGTAATATAATTTTGTTTATGAGTATTTACATCAATGACCTATTTTC
The DNA here is from genome assembly GCA_963277665.1 of Viscum album. Classification (NCBI taxonomy): domain Eukaryota; kingdom Viridiplantae; phylum Streptophyta; class Magnoliopsida; order Santalales; family Viscaceae; genus Viscum; species Viscum album. The sequence continues at coordinate 590,534,534 of OY728159.1, read as the reverse complement.
TTTCTTTCATGGGGTGTATGTTTTGAAAGATACCCAAGTCGGTAAGGGAACCTTTCACCCTCCTCTTTTTTAAAAGACTTCTTTTATTGGGTATTTTAATTTACATATTTTTATGTTGGGATATGTTCTCATACATACTTATTGATTTAAAGTTTATGTCCAAGTGATGAGATACACTTTTTATCTCTCGTCAACTCATTTTGATGTGATGTCGTTAGGCTGTCAAGGGAACTTTTTAACCCAATTTCGATTTCTTTGGGTTCAACTTGTAGTCATTGAATATGTCATCCATTGAATATGTGTGAATGACCTTTTATTGTTTTACACTTAATATACACTTATATTTGGTGTATATATATTTTTCACACATATTTTTTGAGATTTATTTGTCCTTAATTTAAGGATACCTTCTTTATAAGGGATTTCATCACATTTGACATTTCTATTGAGGGCTCATTGTTGTTATGCACCAATTCACTCTTATATGGTGTATATACTATCCTTTGGAGTATTATATCATGAATCCTTTTATTCTCATGATATTATAAAATTCTGACTAAATGTTATTCCTCGATTATTGTATTCAAGTGTCTCTAATTTTGGTAAAACCCCTTTAACCAAAATATCATTTTAAATGTTTTAAATATTTGTTCTTATTAATATCCATGTTTTAAAAATGGTTTTAAGGATTTATTTATATAGATTTTAATCGTTTAAAATGTTAAAAGCTTCAAGGTGTTATGGGACACTTTGATTCAAAAATCTCTTTATTAAATGTTTTAAATGGTTTTGGAAATGGTTTCTTTTTGAATGGATTCATTATTTCAATATCCTAAAATGTTATATTGTGATTGAAATGTGGAAATGTTATGTTTCCTTTATTCATGTTTATGTGATATGATTATGTTATGGTTCTTGGGCATTTTTATGAAGAACGGGTGGTTCCGTGATAAACTAAGGGCAGGTGAGCCCGATATAGCTCTCCAATGCATTGGGTAACGCGAAGGAGTGAAACGTTAAGGTTTCTCCGAAGAGATTTAGGGAATATACTATGATGGGTATTCCAAACGTAACCAAGTGGGTTACTCCCTACGTAAGAATGTTATGAATGCCTCAAGTTACCTTTATGTCTTATATTTTCTATGATTTATTCATGATTTGATATGCCTATGTTTTATGGGTAAAGTGTGATTTCATTCTTATTTATTTATGAACTCATGTTTCCTTTCCATATTTTTATAACCCTTACTGAGCTTTTTATGCTCATCCCATGTTTTTGAAATGTTTTTCACAGGTCAAGGGAAAGGTACATGATGTGATGATAGTTTCAAGGATGTGTCAAGAAAGAATCCGTGTTTTATTTTAAATAGGTTTCCGTTGATGGGAATAATGAATATTGTCTTTTATGTAACCACTTTGTTTAAATGTGGAATGTAATGCATGTTTCAGGATATAATTCTCTAAAACTCTAATACTGAAAAGATCTTCAATGTGTAGTCTTGTAATAACTCAAGATTAAGTAAGGTTTAAGGCTGGGGCCTTATAGTTGGTATCAAAGGTCGGTTTAGATAACTTTAGAGGTTAGGGTATTCTTTAAGCATAATTGACAATTACCATAATGGTTAGGATTTCAGAAAGAGTCTTAGTTTTAGATAAAGTGAATGAGTAAGTATATCTTATTGTCTATATTACTCATTAGTACATGATGGTTTTGTTGATATACTCACACTGACCTTTTTGGTTTTAGTAAATGGCTGGATCTAGCAGGAACCAAAGTAATAGTGGATGTAAAGGAAACTGTGACAGTTTTTTGAGCAAGCAACTGAATGATATGGGAGCTGCAATGAGAACTCTTTTGATTATCCTCAACCAAATATCTGGAGTCATTATTGACCACCTAAACCTTGGAGATTTCTCTAAGGAATCATATATGCAGGAAACAAATCCCTACGGAAGTACAGGTAATAATCATAAAGGTAAGTGTGTTCAAAAACCTATGTGTCAAAGATGTGGAAAGAAACACCTAGGAAAATGTTTCAAAGGGACAGAAATATGCTATAGATGTGGAAATGAAGGTCATAAAGCAAGAACCTGCCATGGAAAAAGGAAGCATCCAATTGACTCGAGGAAATGGAAAGAAGTAATTTCTGAGGGATCAATTGAATGTTTTAATGGTGGTGTGCATGGTCATTATGCAAACACATGTCCTATGAAGAAGTTTCGTGAATGGGGTCACCAAGAGCGTACCAATATTCGTTTACCAATACCTAATGCCATTCCAATTGAGGATGAAGAAACTGACAATGACCAATCAAAGGTATGTACTATTTCATGACTATTGTTTTCTTATTTTGGAATCTTAGGATATGATTCATGATTTTGTTTGTAGGAAAGAGGTATTTCGGAATAAGTTGGAAAGGAATGGACAATGGATCATGAAGAATGTTGAATGAGTAAGATGTCAACATATGAGGGCTTCAAGAGTTAGGGTGAAATTCTTAAGAGTATTAAGTCTCTTTTGATGATGGGGTTACATTAGAAGACTTTTTATATTATGTGTAACCCTGATGTTTAATATAGGCAAATTTTATTCAAGTAATAGTTATCTTTTCTTTTGTGGACATAGTTATAAAGAACCATTTGGGTTTATATGATCCTTACTTTTGAGGTAATTATGGGTTACCATATGTTATGATTGAAGTGAGAGGCATGAGATAAAATTGAGGTTAAATTATGTTATGGTTATTTTTGATGATTTTATCTCTTTTTGGGTAATGATTTGAGAATTATATAGTTTTGGAAAAAGGACAACACGCAGACCGTGTGACAACCCGTCGCGTCGGACAATGCTGCGGGAATCGAACCCAAAACCAAAGTGCGACTTGTATTTATCGCCTACCACTGGACAACGTGAAGCCCCTGGTTAGTTTGACTGATTCTTTTTAGTTAAATGATTTTATGAATTAAGAGTAAGTTGATTTTGGAGGATATGTGATTAGGATAATTACTTTTCAATGTGAGACTTTAGGAGAAACTGATGTTGTTTGGAGATAAACGTTACGATTTAACATGGAAGACAATGTGACTGAATCCTTCAAATATTTGGGTTTCAATCTTATATTGGTTTACTTTTAATAATTTTATGGACAAATTGTTTATCGGATGGTCCTCGTTGAACATTGGGTTTGGTTGGACAAATTTTGGAGATTAAGAATAGATTTTCTTTTTATAAGGGGTTATCCTTTTCTGGATTATCTGATCTTGTACTAACCTTTTTGGTTTTGGTTTTGGTTTTGGTTAAAGCCTAAAAACATGGGATGTATATAGTTCACTTTTGGAGATTAGGTGATTCTCTAGAAGTTGATTATAGTACTCTTAATGTGAACAAGTCTCCCTAAATACTCGTCTTTTGGAAAAAATATGAGTTTGACTAAGGAATCTAGTAAAAGTTGAAAGTCAACATGATAAGTGATTATGCTTCCTTATGAATAAATTCCTCAATAAAAAGTAACTTAAAACAAAAATGTTGTCTATTAACTTTTCCTACTGGGGAATCGAATACCGTTTAACCCATCACAAGTTTGTGATTTTCTCTTGGTTAACTTTCTCCTAAACATGTTTTCTATCACTCTCCATCAGAACATGACCCTTTGTTTTTTCCTCCATGTCCATATTTTCATACTTGGAATCCTAGTATGGGTTAACTCGGGTGACCTTTGTAATTATATTTCTTTATTTTAAAGTTATTTTTTACCGACTCTTCTCCGATGTGGGACGTTCAAGGATGTTTCCAAGCGCAATTTTAAAATTGCGAGGATGCAATTCCCAAAAGGGGGGAAGGATGTAACACCCCAGGTAAATAAGGAATATGAAATTTTCATATTTATCCATATTTGTGAATAAAATATTAATATGACTTTAAATGGGACGCTATGCTCGATGGCGTACCCAACACGCAACAACGAGTTTCTTGGGAATCTTACGTAGCACTCTAATAATAAAATAATATTATTCTAAATTGTAGTTAACATGTAGCCGTTGTAATGGTGGGAATGAATAGAAATAACTAAAATATGATTATACATGTTCTTAAATATTTTTACATTTATACAATAAAAGATAAAGGCTTAAAATACGGAAAGAATTCAATTTTAGGCGTATTTTCCCTAGTTTTCACTAAAGGCTCACTTATCACCTTTTGATGGAGAACCGTCATTAAATATAGTTTTGTTCACTCTTAAACATTATTTTGGACCAAATAAAACTCTTATTAAGAATCGGGACATCAAAATTTACTTTGTGTAAATTTTTGGTATCTTTCCGATAAAGTTCTTTTTTTAATGAATAGTGTAAAATGTTGTATTTTAATTCAAAACCACTTTTTAATCTAATTTATTTATATGATTAGATTATATTTTTAATTGGTTTTAAAGTGAAATTAGAAAATATTTTTACCATTAAATCCAATAGTGGTCGTTGGAATCAATTTCACTTTGAAATCAGACTTAAACTAGTGTCAATCTTTTGATACTTATTGTTTCATAAAACACGCTATTTGTCATGACAGCGGAAATTAATTATTAAATTAATTAATGTGACTTATATGTTTTGAATTTTGTAAAACGGACTTCATTTTTTAATTCAGAATATCAAATATAGCTTAGGGTGAATTTTTGGGATTTTTCTGAAAAAGTTCAATTTTTGATGAATAGTGAAACCACTAAGTGGTACTTATAAAAACTGATTTTCGGTTTAAATGAAATTTTGCCATCATTGTGTTTTGATTTTCAAAAATCTGACATACATGGTTGTCATTATGATGTAAAATGTGGTTCAATGAGATTAAAATATTTTTTTGTGAATAGTATCTTATTAAGTTTTTAATCGCGATTAGTGGTAATTAGTGTGGTTTAAGATAAAAATAATGCTTTAATAAAATGAGATGAGCATGACACATGTATTACCCTCATTGGTTGTATCATGGCAGAACAAGGCAAGACATGGGTCAACTTGGGGACCCCATGGATCCACTTTGGTTGGGAAATGACATAAATAACATTTTATTTAATGTTAAAGTAAAATTGACACAAACATGATATGTTTTACTAAAACAATTTTTAAGTGAGGGTATACAAGTCATATTTTTTTTTATAAATATTCATTGGAAAGCTAAAAATATTTCCTACATCATAGTATTTTTTTTATAATTTTTAGACATTAAATAAATTAAATTATTTATGACATAATAATGATGCAGCGATGACATCATTATTTGACGATTTAAATAAAATGGAAAGATAATGTAATATCTATGAAATACACATGTCCAAAACTTATTGGATGAGTGGATTTAGAAGCCTTATCACCTTATCCACGAATTATATCAATGTGGGACCTTTTTAAACCGAAACACATTTTCAAATAAAGTAATATTTCTTTACTTTCCAAAAGTGCCCCTCCTCTCCTCTTATAAAAGGCCCCCACCTCTACCTCATTTAACACACTCTTCAAGCATTTGGCTCAGCCAACCCCAGCCCATTTACTCTCTCCACATCCCTCTCCTCATCCTAGAGGATTCCCTTTGGGCATAATCCTTTCAAAGGAAGCCTTTAGGCTCAAATCAAAAGGAGTTACAATTTTAAAGGTAATTCACTCTCTCATGTTCATTTGTTTTATTTTGCTTCTCCAACCCCCTAAACTCTTTTTATTTACTTCTTTTGTAACAACACCAGTATCTTCAATATACTATGATGTTGTTATAAGATTTATTCGAGCTAAACTCTCACACAACTACATCAAATGGTTAAAGAACATACGGTTTCCGTGGATGGTGAAATTCTGCCTCCCGAAACGATGATTGTTCAATACTCATTTAACACCTTCAAAGGTGGCCATTATGATGTAACTATTTTTATATATGATATATAATATGTTTATGTTTTATTTACGCTTCTGTATTTTTCTTTTTTGTCTTACCTTTATGGCTTCAATTATGGGTATACGTGATATCTTCATTTAAGGAAGTGCGGACTACCGCCCCCTCAAAGTGATTTGATTAGTTAAATACCATATGTGGGACGTATAAAGGATGGAACTATGATATTATATATGATATTATACTGTAATTATAATATACCTTTATATCATTATTATTCCATTCTATAAAATATGAAATAGAAATGAAAGTAGCGTTCATGCGTACGTACGGCTTACCGTCTCCATGAACGGTGCATTTCATTTCTTACCTCTAAATGATTATGTAATGTTATAAATGCATGCATGTACTGGATATATATTACATATATGATATCCAAATCATGAATATTATTCTGGATATAATAAACATTTGACCACACGAACAACATGTAATGGTAAGAAGTCCACTTTCGACTTAAGAACCAAATATCGACAAAAAAAACATTATTAACTTAAATGTTTACATAATGTATATAACATGGAAATAAGTGATATAATAGGAATAATGAACTAGAAAAACGTTCATAATAAAGTGGAATTTAACTCAAGTTTATTATTCAGGATGTTAAAGAACGATCGAGTCAAGTCGGACCCGAGGTAAGGGATCTTACTCCTCTCTTTCTTTTTAAGTTCACTCTTTTATGTAATTCCTTTTAAAGCTCATCTTTCTTGTTATTGGGATTATCTTTTATATTAATCCTACTGTAATTTTTATGTTCATGTTATGAGAGACCCTATTCTCTCTCACCAATACATTTTGGAAGTTTGGATTGGCGCCGTTAGGCTGTCGAACTTTCGTAAGAGATCTAACTTCTCTCTTTCTTTTTAAGTACTCTCCTTTATGTAACTTCTTTTAAGATCCTATTTGTAATGTTGGGGGATGTTCTTTTATATTCCTCTTTCTGTACATTATATTTTAATGTGATGATATACCCTATTTGATCTCATAAATCCATATTCGGAAGTTTTATGTGGCGCCGTTAGTCTGCCGAGTTTTCGTGAGAGATTTTTCATCTCACTTTTATTCCCGTGAGATTTATGCTAAATTCTCCACAAATTCCATTGAGTGGTGTATTTACTTCCCATTATTCCACTCTTTGTGTAATATACTTTCTTTTATGAGTATTTACATCAATGACCTATTGTCTTTCTTTCATGGGGTGTATGTTTTGAAAGATACCCAAGTCGGTAAGGGAACCTTTCACCCTCCTCTTTTTTAAAAGACTTCTTTTATTGGGTCTTTTAATTTACATATTTTTATGTTGGGATATGTTTTAATACATCCTTAATGATTTAAATTTTATGTCCAAGTGATGAGATACACTTTTTATCTCTCATCAACTCATTTTGATGTGATGCCGTTAGGCTGTCAAGGGAACTTTTTAAACGAATTTCGATTTCTTTGGGTTCAACTTGTAGTCATTGAATATGTCATCCATTGAATATGTGTGAATGACCTTTTATTGTTTTACACTTAATATAAACTTATATTGGGTGTATATATATTTGTCACACATATTTTTTGAGATTTATTTGTCCTTAATTTAAGGATACCTTCTTTATAAGGGATTTCATCACATTTGACATTTCTATTGAGGGCTCATTGTTGTTATGCACCAATTCACTCTTATATGGTGTATATACTGTCCTTTGGAGTATTATATCATGAATCCTTTTATTCTCATGATATTATAAAATTCTGACTAAATGTTATTCCTCGATTATTGTATTCAAGTGTCTCTAATTTTGGTAAAACCCCTTTAACCAAAATATCGATTTAAATGTTTTAATTATTTGTTCTTATTAATATCCATGTTTTCGAAATGTTTTTAAGGATTTATTTCTATGGATATTAATGGTTTAAAATGTTAAAAGCTTCAAGGTGGTATCGGACACTTTGATTCAAAAATCTCTTTATTAAATGTTTTAAATGGTTTTGGAAATGGTTTCTTTTTGAATGGATTCATTATTTCAGTATCCTAAAATGTTATATTGTGATTGAAATGTGGAAATGTTATGTTTCCTTTATTCATGTTTATGTGATACGATTATGTTATGGTTCTTGGGCATTGTTATGAAGAACGGGTCGTTCCCTGATAAACTAAGGGCGGGTGAGCCCGATATAGCTCTCCAATGCATTGGGTAACGCGAAGGAGTGAAACGTTAAGGTTTCTCCGAAGAGATTTAGGGAATATACTGTGATGGGTATTCCAAACGTAACCAAGTGGGTTACTCCCTACGTAAGAATGTTATGAATGCCTCAAGTTACCTTTATGTCTTATATTTTCGATGATTTATTCATGATTTGATATGCCTATGTTTTATGGTTAAAGTATGATTTCATTCTTATGTATTTATGAACTCATATTTCCTTTCCATATTTTTATAACCCTTACTGAGCTTTTTATGCTCATCCCAAGTTTTTGAAATGTTTTTCACAGGTCAAGGGAAAGTTACATGATGTGATGATAGTTTCAAGGATTTGTCAAGAAAGAATCCGCGTTTTATTTTAAATAGGTTTCCGTTGATGGGAAGAATGAATATTGTCTTTTATGTAACCACTTTGTTTAAATGTGGAATGTAATGCAAGTTTCATGATCTAATTCTCTAAAACTCTAAACCTGAAAAGATCCTCAATGTGTAGTCTTGTAATAACTCAAGATTAAGTAAGGTTTAAGGTTGGGGCCTTATAAGTGTAGTTTAAGAAAAGGGACAACCTGCAGAATGGGTGACAACCCATCGTGTCGGATGAGGCTATGACAATTGAACCCACAACCAAAGTGTGACAGGCCTTTATCGCCTACCACTATACTACAGAAGTAACTGGTTAGTAGAAACTAGTTTTGTTTTATTAGTAGGTATGATAGATGATGTATAAGTCCATTTTAGGAACTATATATGATTAATCTAAACATAGATAGACTTATGTATATTTAATAACTTGTGATAGAGGCAGATGGAATGACCCATCATTCTATCTCATGATCTGCTAACACTTCAAGAATGATAAATTCAACTTCATTTCTATAAGAGATGATGTGAAAAATGTTTAAGGCACGAAAACAGTGAAATTGTACCAAAATCAAGTAACTATTTATTTTAATTATTCATCAAATTTAGGGAAAGGATCTTGAAAACCAAAAAAGTTGTCCTAGTGTCCTCATATCCGTTGAATAGGATAGTTCCTTAAATCATCACAAATTTATGGCTTTGTGATTGCTAGATTTTTCATAGTCGTGATCTCTACCACTCTCCATCAGAACGTGATGGTTAGATTTCTTCTCCATACCCATATTTTCACCTATGATCTCCTATGTGGAAAACCAGTGCTGAGTTGAATTGGGAAACCGTTATGTTTCATACTTAACTTTTTTAAAATTATGTTTTGGTATTCATTTTTACAATGTGTGTTTCTATGAAAGAAACTCTCACGTAATAAACCATGTATAACCCAGACGAATTTAGAGGGATAAATTCATTTTAATGGGGGTAGAATGTAACACCCATGGATTTTATGAAATATATTCTTTTTAATTTATTTCATATCTTCTGTTGTACACTACACCAAGAATATTTTGTGTTAAACAGTATTATATTGTAGTATACACAATACTATTCTTGGATCGTGTTACACACAATTTCAAGTTCGTGTGATAGTAGTTATTCTACACAACATTGAGTGTATATAAATATATATATTCAATGTATAAATGAAATATGGATGGATTTTATTATAAGAAACGACAAAGGAGTCTTGCATTACACGCAACCCTGGCTTGGCTTGCATTACACACAATCACGACCTTACTCGATAGCGTGTGTAGTACACAATATCAGGTTTCACTAAACAATGATATATTATTATAATATTATTATGGACTAACTGTTATGAATTTTATTATGTAAATTCATAATTTTATAAAATTATTATATATCTAAAACATTTTCTAGAACACGGTAGGAGAACAAAATAATGTTTTCGAGTAAAATAAGTATTTTTCAAAAAATGTCGTTTTGCCACCTTTTGATGGAGCACCCACATTAAATATAATTTTTAAATGTTTTTAAGGTTAATTTGAAAAAATAAAATTATTCATTAGAATCTGGATATAAAAGTTTACTTTGGATAAAAATTTCATATTATTTAGATAACATTCATATTTTAATGAATACTAAAATCACACTATATTTTAATTAAAAACTGGTTTTTTCATCGCAATAATTTATATGGTTAGATTATCATTATAATTGGTTTTGAAGTGTAATTAAAATATATTTTTACCATTTAATCCAATTTTGGTCATTGGAATTAATTTCAATTTGAATTTGGACATAAACAAGTGTCGATCATTTGATAGTTATTCTTTCATAAAAACACGCTATTTGTATTGATAACGGGAATTAATTTCAATATTAATTAATTTCACTTATATGTTTTGAATTTGAAAAAATAGATATCAATTTTGAATTTGTAATTTCAAATATAGATTATTCTGATTTTTTGGTTTTTTTTCCGAAAACTTCAATTTTTGATGAATAGTGAAACCACTTAGTGCTAGTTAAAAAAACAGACTCTTTAATTTAAATGAAATTATACTACTTCTTTGAATTGAATTTCAAAAATATGACATACATTGTTGTTATCAAAATGTAAAATGTTGTTCAATATGATGAAAATAATTTTTGGTGAATAGTATCTTTTGACTTTTATTTACCACGGTTAAAGGTAAATAGGGTAATTTAAGGTTACTAAAATATTATAATAATTCGAAATTACCTTAACCCTTGTCCTCACCTTATTGGATGAGTAGTGGCCAACCACGGGCATACATGGGTTCATTTAGGGACCCCATTGAGCCACTTGGTTGTGATAATGACAATTTGTATTAATTAATTTAATTTAAAGATAAAATTGATATTAACAAAAATCTTTTAGTAATTAATTTTTATAAGGGGTTATATAAATTATATTTTAGACTATAAATATTCATTGTAAAGACAAAAACATTTCCTATATTATGGTATTTTGTTAATAAATTTTAGGCCACAAATAAATTAAATTATTTATGACACAATAATGATGTTGTAGTTATCTCATTAATAAATGATTTAAATAAATAAGATTATAATTATTAAAATATTGTCCAAAACTTGTCCAATTCCGATTGGATGATTTTATCTCGACCATGTGTCCTCTTATAATCATCTTTAATGATTTTTGGATCTTTTTAAACTGATGATAAGTTTATAATAAAATAATATTTTCAACCTTTCCAAAGGTGCCCCTCTCCTCCCTAAAAAAGTGCACCTCTTCCCTCTCCTCTTTACACAACATTGAGCCATAAATCTCAGCCTAACCCTGCCCATTTTTCTTCTCCACATCCCTAGAAACATTTTGGAGGTTTTGGTCTTCTCAGAAGACAAACTCTTGTGCCTTAAGTGGAATCTTAAAAGAGGTGTGTCGAAGAAAAGGTAATCTCTTCTACCGATTCTTTCAAGTTTCTTTCTTCTACAATGTCTTCTTCTTTAGTTGTTTCATTTTAAAGTAATAAAATCAGTATCACAAATATACTAATATGTTATTATAAATATTAAAGAACCCCATTTCACTTTCAACCCATCCTACGAAAAACAAAATCATCGCACATGCGTACAAACAGAATATCGTCTCCACGTCGTGGTGTAATTAGTTTTTCCACCACCACCTTACATGGATGGGTATAATGGTGTAAAGAATAACTATATATGGTTATTTTAACATCATACTGATTCTGATATATTATATCATCTACTTCAATTCTATTCAATAATTATGGGAACGATATCATCGGTCGTGCGTACGTACGGGTTACCGTCTCCACGAACACGATGAGATTCATTTTCCTTGATTAACCATTAAAGTATGATTATAAAGTATATATATAATAAATAATAATGAAAGATATTACGTAATAATGATACTGGATTTATGTACATATATGTTTCATTTACTTAATTCAATTTAATTCAATAAAGAAACGAAAACAACGTTCATGCGTACGTACGGTCTACCGTCTCCACGAACGGTGTATTTCATTCCATTTATCGATCCATCATATATATATATATTTATATACTGAATATATATTATATATCAATCATTTTTGACATTCTGTAATTAAGTAAATCAATATATAAGTAATAATATCAAGAACAACAAATCAAAACACGTACGATAAATTAAACGATTTTACCCAAAACGCTGCTTTAACATGGGATTTACAAAAGAATGGGTAATATAAAGTGATAAGTGAACCATATATGATATCAGAACATTGAATATGATTCTGTAATAATTCAATGTCATTATTTAAATCATTATACATGAGGTTCTGTTACATACTAAACATATCAGATATAAGGTAAGGGATAACTATTCCAATCTCATTCTTATCCGAGATTGTTTATTCGTAAGATTTTACTGGGGTTATTGTTATCAACCCTAACCATGTTTTCCAAAAAATGTTTTCATGTATGTTTAAAGACCATTTTACCCATATTTTAATTTTTTCACATGTTATGAAAGGAATCTTACTTTTTCTACCACATAAGGAACATTTCTACTTTTCCGTTAAAAGTACGAGGAGAATGTTTTTTTAACTTATACGACCTGAATAGATTCTTATAGTTTCATAACGCCTTATTTACATGAATATTCCAATAAATAATTTCATGATTATTTTCAACAAAATCCATTCTTTTAAAATTTCATGTCATTTTGTGAATAGAAAATGATTTTGAAGAAGAAAGGATATTTTCTTATAGAATTCATTTCAAGTGTTTTCTCAATATTATTTTACATCTAAGATGAAATTATTTCATATGTGTATAATGTCTATATGATTTACATGGTTTCAATTTTCTTGTGATGAAATGATATTCATTTTTTATATTGATTATGTTATGATGGGATGACGTTTATGAAACCCATTTTATTCTTTGGGTTATGATGAATGATTTATGTTCATTTTGTGGAAGAAGTAAGAATGATTTCATTATGAAATCGGTGAGACCTATATCTCCCTCCAATTCATTGGGTAAGTATTTATATCTCATGAGATCTACATGGATAGAACAATATGTTAATCCAGTTCAGTGATACAGGACTAGAACAAGGAGTGAACTCAGTTCAGTAAGGGACTTTGTCCACTAAGATGGTTTTGGCAGCAATGCCTTGGCTACTATGGAAATCATATCATGTGATTAATGTTATTACACAATTAAAAGTTTTATTTCCAATATATTTTTTAATTATTGATATTCCATTATGATCTATGCCTTACGAACTGCCATGTTTTATGTCATTGCTCAATATTTTGATGTTTAAAGATTATGTTCTTGTTTTTATGCTCAAATGTATATGGTTTGTTTTATTTTCTCCATGCTTACCCATACTGAGCATTTGAGCTCACCATTTATATTTTTTATTATCCCTAATATATATAGAAAGGTTTTAGGTATGAACAAGGGAAGATATTAATGGGATATGTTGAAGATCTTTCACCATGATTAGAAGATTATGTTCCGAGTTTCCAAAGAAACTAAACTATTGCGATCCTTTGGTGTTTGTTTTTTTTATGTATTAATTATTCTGCAAAAGTAATGTAATGTAAACGTACGTAAATATTTGGGTCTATAAATCTATTCATATGTACTTCATCACTTAAGTTATACCTGGTGTCAGTGGAGCCTTTACCTTTGTTGTAATTTCACCTTTGTGGTGTTACCTTCCTGGTATTACCTTTTTGATATTCTGCCCTCGTGGATCAGTTGTGAAAATGGAATAAATGTTGGATCCATATGTTTCCTTAGGAATGAGATGAGTATAGTTTTGATAACATATGTATATGTATGGTAATATACCTATGTAGTGTTGAGGACTACATAGTTATTTTTGATTGAGGTCTTTCTTTGCGTTTTTTCCTTTGTGTAACTCTAGGAGACCTTCTGGGGTCTCTAAGACCATATTGAGTATTGTTATACTCACCCATGCACCAGCTATGCCTGAACCTTGTTGTTTATTGTGTAGAAGATAGACAACATTGATCGAGGATGAGAGATCTAGGACTGGTCGGTTCTCAGAGACAGACCTTTTGACGTGACATTCCGCAGTGACTACTAATCATGAGTTGAACCTACCCTCCAGGTAAGATCCTCAGAGGAAGAACAGAGGAGTTGTTTTTCCATTGCTATTTTACTTTTTGGTTGGTCTTTTATTACTACCACATTTATTACAGTACTCACTCTTTTACTATATAGTTTTACATTTTGGTTTTATACATGTTTTTAGCATGTACTTTGTGTTTGCAGGATTAAAGGAAATGCCTTCCAATTTAATGGGATATGCCATTCTAGTGCTAGTCACCAGCCCCTGTCCTTTGGAAGGTAGGTTTGGGGTAGTCAAAAAACGATCCCTAGGGGATTCATTGTGACAAATATTATTATCATATTAATTTTATGAATAAAAAATGTGTATATAATTTTTATGAAGTAAATTGTAATTTTTATTAAGATTTGAAAATAGTTTTTGTCTAAACCAATAAATTTTAAATAAATTTCAGTTATCATTTTAAAAGTGAATATTCACATATATAGAAATTTATTTAGAGAAAATTAATATTATATTTGGAATCATGACATCAAAATTATCCAATGGGGAATTTTTCTTAATTTTCTGAGACAGTCGAATGTTTGGGTAAAATTAAATGTCATATAAATAAATTATGTGTTTTTGGACATCATAATGACCCCAAAATTTTTTAATACATACTATAATGGCTATTATCATCAAGATAAATGTCTTACCATTAAAATAATGCGATTTTATGTTTTTTTTAATTATTTTATAAAGCCTTAATCAATCCTCCAAAATTTGTAATATACATTATGATTTAAAATTCATTTCATTAATATTGTTACTCACCTCCACATAAGAATGGATAATATTTCAATATTTTGGCCCATTTTACTTATAAAAAATGTTTTCCACTCAAATTTTGGAAAACCCGTGGGAAACCCCTGGAAGGGTTTTGTGGTTTTGAATATTTAATTATATAAATTCCAAAACCTATGTTTATGAAATATTAAAGAATTCCCCTCTCATTTCCTATATAAACCAACCGATTATCCCACTTATCCTCACTAAAAATCTTTTTAACACGTCCCTAACCTTCCGTCCCCTCTTTGGAATCCTTCCAAGGAGGCCCAAGATATCAAAAATTCCCCCTTTAAGCTTTTGATGTCACACGGTCAATTAAGGGATACCTTCCTTTCTCATTTTATCTATGATTCATCATGTTTTTATGCCATTTTATTTTCAATTAAAAATTTGGGGTATGATTTTACACTTCTCACATAATTACCAACTTCTGTTGGAATGATGAGCGACAACTTTCTCTCTCATTAATGCCTTCCATGTACATCTATTACCATGCTGAAATTCCATACTAGATTTATATCTTCTTATTTCCATTCAAGTATTTCTCCCATATTATATATCTAAATTGAATTTAATATTTTGATAAATTATTTTCCATGATACCCTTATATCTATTTCATGTTTAAATTATTGGAGGCCCCTATCTCTCTCATTAACCCAAAATTTGAATTTCCATATGACAACATTGTGCTGCCGAAATTGTAATGCAACTTTCAATGACAAAATCATTCTATAGTAAATATCATACCCATTTATCTATCAAAGATATTAACCTATCTTCACATAAAAAAATTTAATGGTACATTATTTTATGTGTTACAAAATCATCAATTATGGAATAACTTATGATGTTGAATGATTCCATGTAATATCATCCATGTGGCAAACTTATGCCAGAAATGAAATGTTTATAAAGGGTGAAACATGATAGCGCTTCTATATTATGGGTAATGTTTAGTATCATGATAAGACATCTAAAATTAGTGTTTACTCATGATAATTTATGTTTAGTAAAGGTTTAATCATGATAATTCACGTTCAATGAGAGTTTACTCATGTTAATCCATGTTCAATGAGCCTTGGCTCATGATAATATCAAGTTGTTTGTTGTTGTCACATTTCTATGTTATAATAATCATTCTATATCATGTCATTATGTTCATGTTTCTCTTATTCTTCATTGATATACCTATTTCCAAACATTAATTGTATTCATCATGTTATTCTTCATTTAATCCCTTACTATATTATAGCTCACCCCTATTTTATCTAATTTCCTCATGTTATCTAATGCAATACTATGTACGATGGAATGTGTTGGTCATGTAAAAAACAATTCTATAAAGTTGTTGTATTTTATGTCATAAGATTTCATTTATGGTCTCTAAGAACCAAAAACACTAGACCACCCAATCTTCTATGTTTTATTAAGTAAATTATTATGTAAAAAATCGTGTTTAAGTGTATAATAAAGAGAAGTGCTGTTAAAGTTGGTGTTAGAGGATATTTTTAGTTATTTATTGAATTAAGGTTATAAAACTATATTGAAATATATAATAATAATAATGGTTATAAAAAAGTAATCCTAAATTTTGGTGAGCTTAGAGTAAGTGGTTTATAATTATAATACATCCCTTATTGGATATAAGTATGTAGAGGTGGATCTGGAAAAAAATGCATCTAGGGGAAAAACCTAAAAACACTACTTTGAACTAGACTCAAATGAGAACTAGTGCATCAAAATTGTTCTTTCCTCCCTCATGGTTCAACACTCCAAGGAGATATGATTAGGTAAATTTATAAGCCCATTATTAACCATTATTAAGGGACTAAACCCCCCCTAACAATATATGTTTTGAACTAGATAATAAATTACATAGATTGCTTCTTATAATATCATTAGATAAGAAAGTCAATTTAATTATTAGTTGTCCCATTTTTTCATTGGATTCCCATTAATGTGTTTAATATTTTTAAATAATTACTACTAAAATTAATTATACTTTATCTAATAGATGGTAAATGAAGGAAATGGGCTAAACACTAATGGGAAGATCAATGTGATGATTGTTATAATGAGATTCCCAATGCAATGGGAGTAGGAATTAAAAACATTTCCATGATAATCTCTATGGTAACTCTAGTTTTTAATAAAAACCTCGGTCAATAAGAATGTCCACCCCCCCTGAAAGAACATTCCACAATCAAGAGCTTCATGGGACAAAGGCCTCCTCTATTCAATGGATTATCTTTTCCCACAATATATAAACAATGTCTTATCCTCATTGAGATGATATAATCCATACATCAATATTCCAAATTTGAGATGGTTCTTCTGGATACATATCATATGGATGGTGAATCTAATCAATGGTGGACATTGATCAAAAATATGATTCCTGAGGAAGATATCGAGGAGTTGGAATTGATAGTTTTCAAGAAACTTTTTTCGAATAATTATTTTCCTTTCACCCTCTAACTCTTGTTATAAAGATACATCTTTTCCTTCAAGAAAAAAAATATGAAGAATCCATCAGATAATTCATGTCATAAATCACAATGCTGGTACGATATGCCTTTGTCTTTTTTTGTCACCCCATAATGCAAGGTTAACTACTTCTTTGGTGCGATAAAACCTAGCCTACAAAATAACCTAGAAATCCTTGACTTCTATTGCAATGAGGAAATTGTCATATGATCTCTCAATGTTGAAATAGAGATCATAAAATCTCAGGGGTATCATGAGGATATAAACCGGAATGTGGAATTCAATTATGGTAGTCCGAGGGATAAATCCAATGGTGATAAGAAATTAAATAACCCCACATGCCAAAGGAACAAAAAGTAACACCCTGGATAATTTTTGAAGGGGAAGAGTAAATTATTTAGGTGTAGAGGAGAAGGGCAACTAGCCATTAATTACAGACAATAAATGCATGCTTTTGTGATTGATAAGAGGAATAGTCTGTTGGACCCTCAACACATTGTCCCCTACTACAACTATTAATAACCATGGTACTTTTCTAACCACTTACCTAATCCAAGGGCAATCATAGGAAACCAACAACCTCCAAGGCCGAAAGGGAGAGTTGTTTCCATCACAACCAATAATGATAATACTGAAAATGATGTGTTGAAAGTTATTTTATTTATTCATTAAATAATAGTGAGTGTAGTTTTTTATTCTTTTTCTATAAATTCATTTATATCTTGAAATTTTAGTATAACAATATAAAAACCCTCTCAAATCAATGAAATGTAAATTTCTATGTGAACAGGAATGTGGAAATTATTTCATCAAATCAATATCACTCCTCTGCTATCACAATTTGTGGATTGAACATCTCAGAGAAACTAATCATACTCCCTATGTTCAAATTTGATGCAATTCATGGCATGGATTATATTTCCCTTTATATATCCATCATAAATTTCCATTAGAGGGAAATCAGAGTCCATATGGTGAATCGACCCACGATTTTGTACACATGTAAGAATGAGGACGAATATTCTATATCGCCAACATATAAAGTATGGATATAATTCCATATGATCATGCGTATCATTCTATGAAGATTGAGTCTAAGTAAGGAACCATCCTCGAAGTCATTCCTATTATGATGGAATTTTCTGAAGTGTTTTTCAAAAATTTTGTTTACTTACTCATAGAAGAGATACTGTTTTCATGATTTATATTATACATGGGATGTTGATAATATCAATGAATCCATATAGAATGTCTATTTGGGATCTTGGGGAGCTAATGAATAAACTATATAAGAATCAGGATAATGGGTTTATATGCCCAAGTGCTTCACTATGGGGTGCATGAGTCCTCTTCCTCAAGAAGAAAGACATGCCAATTAACATTTTCATAGATTATCGTGAGCTAAAAGAAGTCATGATAAAGAACAAGTATCCTACACCATGAATTAATGACTTGATCGATCAGCTATGTGGAGAACAATACTTCTCCAAGAAGGATCTGTAGTTGGGAAATTACCATGTAAAGATAGAGAAGGACGATATCCCCAAGAATACTTTTTGTACAGGGTGTGGGCTCCATGAATTCATAGTAATGACTTTTGGAGTAATTAATTCTGCATAGATCATTGTGGACAAAAGGAATAGAGTCTTTATAGATTAAATTACCATATTTTTGGTAGTTTTTTAGAAGATATTCTAATACCACAAAAACAAAGGAGGATCATGAGGAGCATCGAAGAATTGTACTAGATTCCTTCTGAAATGAGACGATCATTGAAAAATAATAAATTATTGAGTTATGGATGGAAGAAGCCTCATTCATGGGGTATGTAATTACAATAAATGGGATATCTTTGGATCCCTCTTAGGAAAATGTAATTGGGGGATGGCCAAGGCCAAAATCTGTGACATATATCCATAGCTTCCTTGGGATAGATGAAAATTATCACCAATTTGTGGGAACTTTCTCACGGTTTTCAAACCCTCTTACAAAGATAACTCCGAATAGAGTAAATTTTCTTTGGAAAGATGAATGAGAAGAGGGCATTAAGGAGTTGAAAAAGAGGATAATCATTACGCTCTTGTTCTCACCACCCACAAGTGGAGAACATTTTTTGGTATTCAATGTTTCTTCGAAGATGGTCATGGGTTGTCTGTTGATGAAATATGAAAAATTCATTGCCTACACTTCTTGGAAATTGAATGTTCACAAGAATAAATATTGAACACATGATCTGAATTAGGCTGCAGCAATCATTGCTTTGAAAATTTGAAAACATGACCTCTTTAGGGAGAAGTGTTATATATATACATATCATAAATTCCTCATCTATATATTCACACAGAAGGAGTTGAATTTGAAACAATGAATAAAGTTGGAGTTGGTCAAATACTATGACGTCTCAATTCATTACCACCATATGAAATCAAATAAGTTAGTGGATACTCTTAGTAGAAAGGACCCGATAATTCTATCATTCATGATAATGGAAACTAGATCCAATATCCTTATATTTTATGAATATGGGCATGGGAATCAAAAATAAGGGATTATAATCAATCCTTACGCAAATGATTTTCCACTATCTCTTTTGGAATGGTTATAGGATGCTCAAAATGATGATATAAAAATTTAGAAGAAAGTGGAAACTATAAAAAAGTCAATTCTTTGGAGTTCAATGTTAATGAAGAAGTAATTGTGGGATTTTGGTGAATACTATGTGTTCATCCAAATAAAGAGTTAAATAATGATGTTTTGGATGTTTCACATAGTTTTAATTTCTCCATTCCCCTAGGAAACACAAATATGTTTTGAGATCTCCGAGAAAATTACTGGTAAGATAACATGATGGAGGATATCACTGAGTATACCTCTATGTTCCTAGTATGTCAGCAAGTGAAGGATGGGAGGAAGCCATCTAAGGGGATGATGCAACCATTACCCATACAATAATGGAAATGGGAAAACAATGCCACATAATATTTTATCAGACATTCGAAGAAATATAAAGTATGCAATGATATCTTGGTTGTTGTGGATCATCTTACAAAGACTAAAAAATTCATTAAAATTTGGTAGGATTTCTCATTAGATCAAATGGCACAAATAAATATCAATTATGTGGTATGATTTCATGCTGTACCACTATTTATTGTTTCTGATCACGATATAATAATCACCTCTATGTTCTAGAAGATTTATTAACACTGTCTGAATACTGAGCAGAACATCGTTTTGACATATCATCCTCAAACTGATTGTCAATATGATTAGACTATCCAAACACTTGAGGACATTTTGAGAGAATGCTCGATGAAATTAAAAGTAGGATCGGATCAACATCTTCGTCTAGTTGAGTTATCTTACAACAATAGTTTCCACTCAAGCATACAAATGGATTATTATGAATCCCATTATGGGAATAAGGGAATAACACCAGCATATCAGGATGAAGTTGGGGAGAGAAAACTTATAGGTCCAGAAATCATTAATGAATTGCTGGATATGGTTAAGACAATCTAGCAGCACATTAAATCTTCTCAAACACATCAAACAAGCATTTCTGATAATCATCGACAATACATAGAGTTTTTCATTGGATACATGGTATTCCTACGCATATCACCCTGGAAGAGAGTTCTGAGATTTGGGAATATGGGAATGCTTAGTCCAAGTTAAATTGTCTCTTTTAAGATCCTTGATCACATTGGAGGAGTGGAATATCGACTAGAAATGCTACCAATCCTATCTCAATTACATTATGTATTACATATATCACTATTGAGGAAGTACATACTTGAAACATAACATGTACTCAATACAGAGGTGGTACCATTAGAGAACGAACACATTTATGAAGATAATCTAGTGAGGATATTAGATCATAGAGAAAAAGTTCTACAAATTAAGATGATTCCCTTCATCAAAGTGTTTTGAAGAAGACAAATGTTTGAAGAAAAAATGTGGGAACTGGAGGAAGTGATGAGGAAGTGTTTTACTCAACTATTCTAGTGTTGGAAATGGAAATTTCATGGGTGAAATTTCTTAAAGGTGGAATCTTGTAACGACCCAATCATTTATGAATAAAATTATCTTTATTTTAATTTCATAGAAAAAACACATATATTATTATTATTATTATTATTAATGGTTTTAAATGACCAATATGTATCATTACCATAGATAATATATCCTTTGAACAACGATCAAATTAATGATATAAATATATGGTTATTAAAAATATATATTTTCAAAAAAGAAAATAGAGAGGATGACATCATCTATAAGTCTCTGGTTGTACAAAGATAATTTTTTCGGAGCTCGAAAAGGTGGTAGCATCACTGAGATTTAATCCTGACCCAGCCCAAAATGAGCTTCAATATTTGAAGCTTGAACCGAATCGCATACAAGAGATGTTCAATTTAATAGAGATTACCACCCGAGTGATGTTATCTAAGAGGGCCAAAGAGTCTGTCACCATCGCACACCATACCCTTTGGTCTTATGTGGGTGTTATAAGGTCTTGTGTAATAAGGTGTTATTTACTTTCCGTGTAAAACCTTTTTTAATTAAAATTCTTATTCCATCTATTCTATTATGAGAATAGTCTTACTCAAAAAGTGATGAATTTGCTAAATTGAATATCCATGTATAAATGTTTCATTGGAGATATGTATATATATATACATATATTAACCTATTTTTTATTAATTATATTAATAAAACTATTATTATAATTGATTATTTTTTTATTTTTTTATCTGTAAATTATTATGTACTCATTTTTATAAGAGAAACATTTTTTATACAATATAAAAATTTATTTTTAATGAATTTATTTTGAGAAACTAATGAATTTTTTTGAGATAATTAATATTTTCATAAAATATTATTATCAAATTAATTTTATGAAAAAATTAGTATTTAATTTTTATGAATTCAAATGTACATTTTTCAAGATTTGAAAACTATTTTTTTTAATCCCCATGAATTGATAATAAATATCTGTTTTCATTTTAAAAGTGAAAATTATAATATTTAAAAAATTATTTTGACAAAATTAATATTATTTTTGGAATCAGGATTTCAGAAATATCTTATGTTTAAATTTTCAGAATTCTTTGAGACATTGGAATTTTGGGGTTAAAAATAAATACAGAATATATTAAATATGCGTTTTATGACATAATAATGACCCTAAAATGATGTAATAAATATAATAATAGGTATTCTCAGCCAAATATTTGTTTTCCTATTAAAATAATGTTATTTTATATTTGTTTTAATTATTTTATAAATCCACCAAATTGTATAATATACTTTATGATTTTAAATTAAATAATTTAATAATGAGGCTCACCTCCACCAAAGCAAGGTTAATATTTTAATATTTTTTTCCATTCTTCTTATAAAATAATTTTATCCACTCCACTTTGGAAAAACCATGGGATGGTTTGTGGTTATGAATATTTAATTATATAGATTCCAAAATCCATGCTTGTGAAATATTAAAGAATTACTCACTCATTTACTATGTAATCCAACCCAAGCTCTCATTAATTTGTTTCTGTGTACACCTGTTACCATGCCCAAATTCTACGAGGGATTTATCTCTTCTTATTCCCATAAATTTATTTCTCCCAAATTATGCATCTAAATTCCATTTCAAATGTTGGGATATTTTGTTACATGATGCCATTACTATCAATTGTGTTTATAAATTAAGAGAGACCACATTCTATTTTATCAAAACAACTTATGAATTTTTATATGATGACATTATGCAACTAAAATTCCACCGCTATTTCCGAAGCTTAAATCATTGTGTAGTGAATACCATACCAATTTCTCTATCGAGGGTATTCATCTATATGAATATATATGTATTGAATGGTACTTACATGTATTTATTCAACATTCCATAATTGTGGAATAACATATGATGTTGAATGATTCCATGTTATATGATCTATATTAGAGACTTATTCATGTAATGAAGTGTTTAAAAAGGGTGTGCACTGATAGCGCTCTGGTGCATTGGGTTATGTATAGTATCATGATACACCATGTTCAATGAGGGTTTAATCACGCCAATTCATGTGAAATGAGTGTTAAATCATGCTAATTCATGTTCAATGAGGTTTTAACCATTTTAATCCATGATCAATGAGCCTTCTCTCATGTTAATATCAAGTTCATTATTGTTACCACATTTCCATGTTAGGATAATCATACTATATCACGCCTTTATGGTCAAGTTTCTCTTATTCTCCATTAGTATGCCTATTTCATAACATGTATTTTATTCTTCATGTTATGCTTCATTTACACCCTTAATGGTATTTATAGGTCACCCCTTTTTTATGTATGTCCTAAGGTTATCCCATGAAATGATAAGTACGAATGAATGTTGTGTCAATGTAAAAGAAGTTTTCAATAATGACGTTGTATTTTATGTCTAATGTTGTCATGTAATGTTTCTAAGTCCCAAATACACTACACTTATCGTTATTATTGGTTGTATTAAATGAATTTTTAGATAATAAGTCATGATTAAGTGATTAGTAAAGAGTAGGGATGTTATATAGAATCTATGTGATGGTCACCACCATACGGAATAAAGACCAACTACTCTTAAAAAGTAGTGACCCTTGTAAAAAAATATCATGTTATCCTATACCTAATTTCGTATACATCCATATGAAAATGAATATAGAATTAGAAAATAAATATCCTAATAAGTCGAAGAGGTAAATTGATAACAATTATTAATTTCATTAAAATGTTCCCAACACTGGTTCACACAATTTAATTATTATATATTTCACAAAGTGGTCTAAAAAATACAAACATAATAAAGGAAACATGTAATCATAGAAATTTAGAATCATCATGTACATCAATAGTTATAATAATTGTAATTATAATATGATTAATCAATAAGCAACATTGGGTACTAAAACAAAATCTATGAAGAATTATTTCATATATATTCCTCTAAGCCATGGGTTCACTACATGACATTAATAAAGGGATAACATACCCCTACAACACCTTCACCTAATCAAACTGAATCTAAATTGTCCATACATGAAGGTATCATCATCTATTATATCCTAATAACCATATTCAATGATGTGGGAATATTTACAGAGATACCATTGACGCTATAATACGTTGAAAACAAAATAAATATGATTTACATGTGATGAAAGTGGTATGCAATAGGAAATAACACTAACACTATCTTTCACATAAGAAGACCCAAAAAATTAGGGAGAGATATTACTCCCATGACCAAAAATAAACCAATATTTATAAGGGGACATATTTAAGAATAAATAATACCTTATATTGAACTCCATAGTTATCTTCCTCTAATCCTAATAAAAATTTTGGGCACCTTTCACCACCTTCATCAACTTTTGAATGACCCACACATCCTCTATCATGATACGCACCAATTTCTATATAAGAATTAATGAATCTCCAACTCCAGTCTCATATAATTGAAATATAAAGGGTCATACAAATATCACATTGAGTGGTTCCATACTAATAGTAGAGTGATAACTGCTATTATAAGTAATCTAAACAAATTGCATGAATCTCATACAAGAGCCTCTAAAAACAGTAGCAAATGCATACACCATGTCTTCTAAATTCATGGTATTATTTTCTATTTAACCATTCATATGTCCATGAAAAATTGTGGAAAGGAATAATTTAAAGATAAAATCATATTAAATACCACTCCATAATTAGGAGTTGAAATAGGGATCAGGATTAGAGATGAAAATATTTGTGACCCCATAGGTCCTCATTGCATCTTCAAGATGCCACTTTTCCAAAAAACCCAACAATAGTGACTCTTTAGTCATTAAGAATTTAGTTGAACTCATAATGTGTTATATGATCACTTATATAGAATCAAATCTACCATGTTCTTGAGGTCAACCATTGATAAATTATGTTAAGATAAACTATCACACAAATAGTGATCATCAAGAAAATGTAGTAACCCCCCAGAAACCCGATTCTAAACATTTACATTATGGAAGATTAAATAATTAGATAAAATCTTAGAAACAAATTTTTTTATCCTAATCAATAAAAAATAACCATCTAAGACTTGATATTACTTTTTGACACTAAGAATGTAACACCCTGATATTTTTTGAGAATGGTTCTTTTTAATTTCTTTTATGTCTTGTGTTGTATGCTACACAAATATTATCTTTCACTATATGCAAAAACGTATTAGCTTTTAGTATATGGAAACACTATTCTTGGGTTGTGTTGCACGCATGAGTGACCTTCCTCGATAGCGTGTGACATACGCAATACTGAGTTTCACTAAACAACGATATATTGTTATAATATTATTATGAACTAGCCATTATGAATAGTAGTAACTAAAATTTTAATTTTATGACATTATATTTCATCTTACACATATTATAGAACATGGTATGAGAACAAAATAAATATTTCACGTAAAATAAATATTTTTCAAAAATACAGTTTTACTGCCTTTTGATAGAGCACCCACATTAAATCTAATTTTTGACATTTTTATAAGTTTAATTTGACAATTATAAAATCATCCTTGGAATAATTATATAAAAATTTACTTTCGATAAATTTTTGAGATTATTCTAATAACCTTCATATTTTGATGAATAGTAAAAATAAGATAAATTTTATTTAAAAACAACTTCTTTCATCGAGATAATTTATATATTTAAATTATAATATTTGATTGTTTTAAATTATCAATAGAATATATTTTCACTATTTAATATATTTTTAGTCATTATCATTAATTATACATTGAATTCATTGGTAAAAAAATTTCAATCTTTTGCAACGTTTTAAATTTTAAAACCTGTTTTCTCAACAGCGGGATTAATTTTAAATTAATTACACCATCTTCATTTTTTTGAATTTTGAAAAATGTATTCCATATTTGGATTCATTGGGTCCAAATTATGTTAATAGGTTACTTTTATTTTTTTATATTATGAATAGTAACTACGGTAATTTTTATTTACTACAGTTAAAGGTAAATCGGGTAATTAAGGGTAAAAATAAGATTATAAAATTACCCTAAAACCTGCCAAAATTCTATTGGTTGAATAAATATAAAACCATATCACCTAAGGTTCTTAATAGATTCATTTCATTGACTTTTGACCATGAAAATTATATAATTTTTATTAAAACCAAAGAAAGTGACAAGATGTCACTCCTTAATATCTTATAAGTATAATAATTTTAATTTAGTGATAAACTTCATAAAACATAAAAAATGAATAGTATATAGAAATATAGTAAATTTGTCTACATCATTGGAATTTATTTATAATTTTTTGGGATTAAATAATTATCATTAATGATGACACAATAGTGACATAGAAATTATTTTATTGATTGAAATATAAACAAAATGTGTTTACACATATTAAAATAAATATTAT
Source organism: Viscum album (assembly GCA_963277665.1). Lineage (NCBI taxonomy): Eukaryota > Viridiplantae > Streptophyta > Magnoliopsida > Santalales > Viscaceae > Viscum > Viscum album. Next base: position 590,507,614 of record OY728159.1, on the reverse strand, counting down.
ATCAACTAATTAATGTTCTGCACAAATTTTATAGATTAATATGACATGTTATCAATCTATTAAAATAAATTTTTCGAATATTTACTCTGTTTGGAATTTATTTAAACTCAAATAATTAAATAGTGTCAAAATTGACACTATTGTTGTTTTATAAAAATAACAATTTATAAAATTGATTAAATATCACAGAAATAATTAAAAATTATAAATTGAAATTTATATGGTAGAAAATTTCATAACGTATAAAATAATTGAAAATTATGAACACAAAAGTAATTATTTATAAAAATTTAAAATTTAGAATATTATTACCACAAAAATTAAATAGATTAAATAAGGATAAATCAAGTTGATAAGGTTTAATATAAATTTACACCATGTATAAATTTTATTTTTTGATGGTATTACAACCCTATCTCATCTATGATTCATATTTGAGTCATTTTGGATGTTTTTATGAGGGGTTTGAATTTATATGAAATTAATATTTTTGAGGATTCCAAAGGTGTCCCTCTCCTCCCTTATAAACGGGCACCTCCCCCATCTCCCCTTCACAAAAATTTTAGCCTTCATGCTCGGCCAGCACCTTCCCATTTCACTTCTCCACATCCATATAAACCTTCTAGAGGTTCTGGTCTTCTTTAAAGACAATCTTTAGAGACCTTAGAGGAGGTTAAGAGAAGGAGCGTCGAAGAAGATGTAATCTCTTCTACTAATTCTTTCAAGTTTATTTATTCTTATACGTCCTCTTATTTAGTTGTTTCATTATAAAGTAATAACATAAGTATAACTGATATACTGATATCTTATTATAAATATGAAACAACCCCATTTCACCTTCTATCCATCCGACGGAAAACGAAATCACCGCATGTGCGTATGTACGGAATACCATCTCCCCACCGTGGTGTAATCAGTTTTTCCACCACCACCTTACTTGGATGGGTATAATGGTGTAATTAATAACTATATATGATTATTATAACCTCATACATATTCGGAGATATTATATCATCCACTCCAATTCCATTCAATAATTATGGGAACGATATCACTGCTCGTGCGTACATACGAATTACCGTCTCCATGACGTGATGACATTCATTCTCCATGTTAACCATTCAAGAATATTTATAAAGTGTATATAATGAAAAATAATGATATATATGACATAATAATTCTACTTTATTTATTTATATATATATTTTTTTTTCGTCTACTTACTTCCATTCAAGTCAATTAGGAAAGGAAAACAACATTCATGCATACGTACGGCCTACCGTCTCCATGAACGGTGTGTTTCATTTCAATTATCTGTCTATTATATATATATATATTGAATATATATGATATATAAATCATGTTTTACATTCTGTAAGTATGTAAATAATTATATATGTAATAATAATATGATGAACAAAAATTCCAAACACATACGATAAATGAATCAATTTTACCCAAAACGCTGCTTTAACATAGAATTGTCAAAAGAACGAGTAATATAAAGTCATAAGTGAATAATATATGATATCATAAATATTATTACGGTTTTTTACATGTTTATAATATTTTTAATCCCAATATACAAGAGTTTCAGACATGTACCAATGAAATTGGACCTAAGGTAAGGGATAATTTTGCAATCTTATTTTTATCCGATAATACTTATACATACGTATTTACTGGGGTTATATTTTTCATCCATGTCCATAAAAATATTTTTCATAAAGTGTATAATGTTCTTCCATGTATTTTTAAGGTCATGTTTACCCCCTATTTGACTTTTACTTTGTGTTATGGGACGAATCTTTATTTTGTTTACCATATGAGAAACTTTTTCACTTTTCTGGTAAAAGTACAAGGGGAATGTTTTTTAAAATTATACGGCATGAATTGATTTTTATGGTTTCATAATTACTAATATTAATGAATCTTCCGATACATGTTTTCATGGATATTTTGAAAAAAATATTTTTCTTTTAAAATTGTGTGGCATTTTGTGAAAAGAAAATGATTTTGAAGAAAAAAGGATATTTACCTCAAGAATTCATTTCAAGTGTTTTATCATATATATTTTCCATATAAGATGAATTTATTTAGCATGGTTATATTTCAAGAATAATGTCTTTATTATATACATGGTGTGATATTTATTATGATGAAATTATATCCATTTGATTTATATGGAATATGTGATGATGTGATGATGTTTATGAAACCCATTTTATTCTTGGGGTTATGATGAATGTTTTATGTTTATTTTGTGGAACAAGTAAGAATGATTTCATTATGAGATGGGTGGGTCCTATATCTCCCTCCAATGCATTGGTTAAAGATTTATATCTCATGATATAGACATGGCTGGAACGATAAGTTAATCCGGTTAAGTGATACATGATTGTAATGATAAGTGAACACGATTGAGTAAGGGACTTCGTCCACTATGATGGTCTTGGAAACAATGCCTTGGATACTATGGAAATCATATCATGTGCCTAATGGTTTCCACAATAACATGTTTTATTCCCATGCTATTTTATCATGATTAATGTTCCGTTATGATACATGCCTTACGTGTTCCAAGATTTATTTCACAACTCATGATCTTGATGATTAAAAATTATGTTCATGTTTATATGATCAAATGTATATGGTTTGTTTTATTTTCTCCATGATTAACCTTACTGAAAATTTGAGCTCACCCTTTATATGTTTTCTTTTCCCCATGATATAAAGAAAGGTTTTAGGTAAGAAAACAAAAGTGGAGGATCTTTATGGGAGATGTTGAAGATCTTTCACCACGATTAGAAGATTATGTTCCGAATTTCAAAAGACAATAAACAATTACGGTGTTTGGGTGTCATATTTTTTGTTATGTATTAAGTATTTGGAAAACGTAATATAATTTCCATGTACAACAAGCTTGGGTCTCTACAGTTGGTATCAGAGGAAAGGTTTAGTTTACCTTTGGAAACTAGGATGTGAAAACTTTAGTGAAATCCCTAGAAATATTTCTATTGAATGACTAGGGATGTATCTACGTTTCAGTATAAGTATAGTTTATTGTCCTAGAATTATGGTAAATATCTTTGAATTAAACCTAAGATGTTATATATTGAAGGTAATCCTCATTTGTTATGTTGTTTTACTACCATGATTTTTCCTCTCATATTATTATTTTTTCGTTATAGACGATGGCGGGAACCCGAAGGAACCGTGTTGATCAATGTAATGGAAAATGCAATGATTGTACTCCTAAACAAACAAATGTTATGGTATATGGAGTGAAAAATCTTATTTCTATACTTACACAAGCTATGAACCATTCTGGACTTCCATATTATCATAGAAAGGAACAATATTCTATCGAGTCCTTCATGAGGCAATGCCCACCTTCTTTCAGTGGGTCTTATGATCCACTTGTTTCAGAAAAATATATTAGTACCATTGAAAAGTTATTTTCGATACTTCAATGTTCAGAGCATGAAGATTTAATTTAGTTTGTTTACCGGTTAGAAGGTGAAGCGGACTAATGGTGGAATCCAGTAAAAAATAGAAGGCCCCAATATGAAATTGAATCCATGTAATGGGACGAGTTCAAGAACATGTTTTTCAAGAATAACTTCCCTCGTATTCTTTGACAAAAGATAGAAAAGGAGTTCATTGAGCTTAAGAAAAAGGATGATGAATATTTTGGTATATACGAAGTTAATTTTACATGTCTTTCAAGGTTTGCATCTGCCTTTATCATCCAACTTGAAAGTAAAGTTGATCAACTATTCAGTGGCTTAAAACCAAGTCTTCAAAGTGAATTATCTATAAGAGACTTCAGTAGCTATGATTAAATTGTGCATTGTGCTATCAAGGTAGAACTGGAAGTTGGTGTTACATATCCATCTAATGGTTTTGACAAGAAAAAAAAGTTGGAGTTCAAGTAAAATCTCTAAACAATGGCGAAAAGAAGAAGAAATGTTTTGTTATGCTCAAAGTGTGGAAAGAAACACGTTGGAGATTATCTTAAAGGGACGAGATAATGTTTTAAGTATGGACAAGAAGGTCACTGAGCAGGTGAGTGTCGATGTAATGGGAAAAAGGTAGCTAATGATGAGAATAGAGAAAAGACAACAATGAATGCACCACCAACACATCAATGCTTCACGTGCAAGGAAATGTAGAATTATTCTAACCAATGCCCTAATCCAATGTTTAATGATGATTTACCTCAAAAACCTCTTAAGGAAATTGACAAAGGGAAGTAACATGCGATCACTATTGGAGATGTGGAGTATGACAACGATATAGTGGAATTATTATGTGATTGTGTATCGGGATTCTGAAATAATGTTGTGGAATCTCATTTATAGTATTGTGGAATATTGGAATATATATATATATTGGTTTATTGTTGTTTTCAATAATTATATGGAACTGGTATCCATGAAAAGTGATTGAAGTATTTTTGCAAAGTAGATGATATGTGCATATTGAAGGAATAAGAAGAAAATAATATGTTTGATGGTATTCATGAGATCATGACTGATATAAGGATAATGTGATATCATGGTTTGAGTATATAGAAATTTTGAGAGTTAAATTTTGACAGCATTCATGTTTTCACTAAGGTTCAAAGGGTATTCATTTTTCAAGATAATACATGATTAAGGTATTCACATGTTTTGAATGTGATAAAAATAAGATATATCTTATGATATATTGGGGATAAATGATGGTAATCACATGCTTGTTAGATTACCTCTCTAGTAATAGTTTCCTATTCTTTATGAGATTAGATAGATGTATTTTGGATAATCTTAATGATGGTAATGTCTTATGTGGGACCTCAGATAGTATTGTCTAAGTCTAGAACTTTTTTTTGATATTATTTCATGAATTTTATAATAGTATAGTTTTAGAAAAGTGAAAACCTGCAGGATGGGCGACAACCCATCGCGTCAGATAGGGATGCGAGAATCGAACCCACACGTGATGTGTGACAAGCCTTTATTTCCAACCACTATCCTACATGAGGTACCTAGTTTCTAGAGATTAGCTTTATTTTATTAAGTGGTATGATAGATGAACTATAAGTCCATATACGATTTATCTCACCATAAGATGGACTTATGTATATAACATTTTCTAACCTTATTTTTGAGACGGATGGAATGACCTATCATTCTATTGCATGATCTGCTAACATTTCACGGAAAACAAATTATACTTCATTTCTTTAAGAGATAAAGTGGAAATTGTTCAATGCACAAACATCAGTGGGATTGTACCAAAATCAGGTATGTATTTCATTTAATTCTTCAACATTAGGAAAATGATCTTGAAAACCAAAAATGATGTCCTAGTGCCCTCATATCTGATGAATCATATGGCAACTTAGATAAACACAAATTTATGGCCTTTTGATTTTTGGACATGTTCTCTACCACTCTCCATAAGAACTTGATAGTTAGAATTCTTTTACATATCCATATTTTCACCTATGTTCACCTATGTGGAAACCTAGTAAAGAGTTAATTAGGGTAACAGTTAAGTTTCATAATTCACTTTTTAAAATTATTTTTTAGTATTCCATTTTACGATGTGGTTTTCTATGAATGAAACTTTCAAGTAGTAAAACATTTATAACCCTGAATAATTTTGAGGGATAAAATCATTTTAATGGGGGTAGAGTGTAACACCAGGAATTTTTATGAGAAAGATTGTTTTTAATTTCTTTTATATATTGTGTTATATGCTACAAAAAGATTATATTTCTCTATATGCAACACTGTATTAGCTTTTAGTATATGTTAACACTATTCTTGGCTTATGTTGCACGCAAGAGCGACCTTCCTCGATAGAGTGTGTTGTATGTAATACTGAGTTTTACTGAACAATGATATATTGTTATAATATTATTATGAACTAGCCATTATGAATATTAGTTACTAAATTTTGAATTATATGACATTATAATTCATCTTACACATAATATAGAACTTGGTAGGAGAACACAATTTATTTTTTTGGTAAAATAAGTATTTTTGAAAAAATATAGTTTTACCACCTTTTGATGGAGCGCCCACTTTAAATCTAGTTTTTGAAATTTTTATAAGTTCAATTTGACAAACAAAGCTTCTTCCTTTTAATCATGATATAAAAATTTACTTTGGATAAATTTTTGAGATTATTCTGATAACCTTCCAATTTTGATGAATAATAAAAATACGCTAAATTTTAATTAAAAACAACTTTTTTCATCGAGATAATTTATATGGTTAAATTATAATATTTAATGGTTTTAAATTATAAATATAATATATTTTTAACATAAAATATAATTTAAGTCACTATCATTAATTTTACATTTAATTCATACGTAAAAACATTTCAATCTTTTGCAACATTTTAACTTTTAAAACTCATTTTCTCAACAGCGGGATAAAATTTAAATTAATTACTGCAACTTATATGTTTTGAATTTTTAAAAATGGAATCCATATTTGTATTCAGTGGGTCCATTTTATGTTAATAGGTTAATTTTATTTTTATGATATTATGAAGAGTAACTATGGTAATTTTTATTTACTATAGTTAAAGGTAAATCAGGTAGTTAAGGGTAAAAATAAGATTATAAAATTACCCCAGAACCAGATAAAATTCTATTGGTTGAATACAAGTCGACCCATATCACCTAAGGGTTGGAATAGATTCATTTCATGGACTTTTGACCATGAAAATTATATAATTATTATTAAAACCATAGAAAGTGACAACATGTCACTCTCTTATATTTTATAAGTATAATAATTTTAATTTAGTGATAAGCTTCATAAAACATCGAACATGAATAGTCTCAAAAAATATAATAAAAGTATATACATAATTATAGTTTATTTTTAATTTTTATTGATTAAATAATTATCATTAATGATGATAAAATAGTGGTATTGAAAATATTTTATTGATTGAAATATCAAATAAATGGTTTTAAAAATATTAAAATAAATATTATATGAACTAATTAATGTTCTCCGGATATTTTCTAGATGAATTTGACATGTTAGGAATCTATTATAAATTTTGGTTCGAATATATCCTCTGTGTGGAATTTATTTAAATTCAAATAAATGAATTGTTTAAAAATTGACAGTATTGAGGTGTTATAAAAATAACATATTATAAAATTGTTTAAAAATCACAAAAAATTTAAAAATTATAAATTTAATTTTATATGGTTTATAATATCATAAAGTATACAATTATGGACAATTAACCACACAGAAGAAATTATTTATAAAAATTTAAAATTTAGAATATTATTACCACAAAAAACTTAAATAGATTAAATAATTATAAATCATGTTGATAAGGTTTAAAATAAATTTCTATAATGTCTATGTTTTATTGTTAGATGATATTACAACCCTATCTCATCTATGCATCGTATTTGAGTCATTTTGTATGTTTTTATGTTGGGTTTGAATTTATATTAAATTAATATTTTTGAGGTTTCCAAAGGTTCCCCTCTCCTCCCTTATAAAAGGGCACCCCCTCTCCTCTTCACAAATATTTGAGCCTTATAACTCAGCCAACCCCTGACCATTTCACATATCCACTTCCATAGAACCCTAATAGAGGTTCTGTTCTTCTTAAAATTCCAACTTTATTTCCCTAAGAGGAGGATAAGAGAAGGCGCGTCGAAGGAGAGGTAATCTCTTCTACTAATTCTTTTATGTTTATTTATTCTTCTAATTCCTCTTCTTTAGTTGTTTCATTATAAAGTAATAACATAAGTATAAATGATATACTGATATCTTATTATAAATATTTAACATCCCCAATTCCCCGTCTATCCATCTTACAGAAAACAAAATCATCGCATGTGCGTACGTATGGAATACCGTCTCCACGCTGTGTTGTAATCTGTTTTTCCACCACCAAGTTACTTGGATCGGTATAATGGTGTAAATAATAACTATATATGGTTATTATAACATCATATTGATTCTGATATATTGTATCATCCACTCCAATTACATTCAATAATTATGGGAAAGATATCACTGCTCGTGCGTACGTACGAATTACCGTCTCCACGACGCGATGAGATTCATTCTCCATGTTAACCATTCAAGAATAATTATAAAGTATATATAATGAACAATAATGATATATATAAAATAATAATAAAACTATATTCATGTATATATATATATATATATGTCATCTACATACTCCCATTCAAGTCAATAAGGATAGAAAAACAACGTTCATGCGTACGTACAACCTACCATCTCCATGAACGGTGTGTTTAATTTCATTTATCTATCTATTATATATATATATACTGAATATATATGATATATATATATATATATAATGTTTTAAATTCTGGAAGTATGTAAATCATGATATACGTAATAATAATATCATGAACAACAAGACCAAACACGTATGATAAATGAATCAATTTTACCCAAAACGCTGCTTTAATAAGGAATTTAGAAATAGGACGGGTAATATAAAGTCATAAGTGAATCATATATGATATCATAAATATTTTTATGGTTCTATTACAAATTAATAATATGTTTAAACCCACTATACAAGAGTTTCGAACACGTACGGATGAAATTGGACCAAAGGTAAGAGATAATTTTGCAATCTCATTTTTATCAAAGATTTCTTATACTCATGTATTTACTTGGGTTATATTTTTCATCCATGTCCATAAAAATGTTTTTAGTAAAGTGTTTAATATTCTTCCATGTATGTTTAAAGCCATTTTTACCCCTCTTTGACTTTTACATTGTGTTATGGGAAGAATAATTTTTTTGTTTACCATACTAGGAACTTTTTGACTTTTCTGGTAAACGTACGATGAGAATGTTTTTTTTAACTTATACGGTATGAACGGATTACTATGGTTTCATAACGCCTAATTTTCATGACTCTTACTCTAATTTTTTTCATGTTTATTTTCAATAAAATCCTTTTCTTTTAAAATTTTGTGGCTTTTTGGGAACAGAAAATGTTTTTGAAGAAGAAATGATATTTTCCTCAAGAATTCATTTCAAGTGTTTTATCAAAAATATTTTCCATCTAAGATGAAATTATTTATCATGTATATTTTTCAATTATAATGTCTCTATTATTTAAATTGTGTTATTTTTCTTATGATGAAATTATATCCATTTTTTATATGGATTCTGTGATGATTGGATGATGTTTATGAAACCCATTTTATTCATTGGGTTATGGTGAATGTTTTATGTTTATTTTGTGTCACAAGTAAGAATGAATTCATTTTGAGATGGGTGGAACCTATATATCCCATAAATGAAATGGGTAAATATTTAAATCTCATGATATGGACATGGCTGGAATGTAATGTTAATTCGGTTCAGTGATACAGGACTGGAACGAGAAGTGAACTTGATTCAATAAGGGACATTGTCCACTATGATGATCCTGGAGACAATGGCTCGGATACTATGGAAATAATATCATGTGATTAATGGTTTCCACAATTACATTTTTATTCCCATTCTATTTTATGATGATTAATTTTACTTTATGATCTATGCCTTACATACTCCATTATTTATTTCACAACTCAAGATCTTGATGTTTAAAATTTCTGTTCATGTTTATTTGTTCAAATGTATATGGGTTGTTTTATTTTCACCATGTTTACCCTTACTGAGAATTTTATCTCAACATATTTATGTTTTCTTTTCCCCAGGATATAAATAATGGTTTTAGGTAATAAAAAAAATTTGAGGATATTTACGGGAGATGTTGAAGATCATTCACCATGATTAGAAGGTTATGTTCTATGATTCCAAAATCACTAAACTATTATGGTCCTTGGGTGTCATTTTTTTGTAATGTATTAAGTATTCCACAAAATTAATGTAATTTCCATGTACATCAAGCATGGGTCTCTAAAATGAAGTATTGGTAAAATATAGAACTCTTAGTTAACCACCTCATGCATCACTGAAGGATTAAATATCCCCTATTAATATAACTCATTATTTAGAACATCCTCTGACCATCCCGTTGGGGTATTACCATAAATAACTCAATACCACAAATACATCATATCAACAGCCCCCAAATGGGACTACTCTACTCACTACACCCAAGGAAAATTAACTGTCATCCCATAAAGACACCCATTACCCTTAACTTCTCCCATATCAAAGAGAATCATTAAGGTTTCATCCTTTATTTTCTAGTATTCAATGGAATATGGTAATGAATCAAAATGTAACTTCTTATTAGTGCATTGAAATCACCATTACCATTCCCAGTTGAGTATGAAATATAAAATTAGTAATCCTAAAATAATTCTATCAACCATTATGGTAACAATTTGATGTTATTCTGGGAGAATAAATACCTCAATCACCTGTGATCTGTGAAGAACATGATGAAATATCGTATGAGGTATTTTCACCATAAATTTAATTCTAGAACTACCGCAATAACCTAAATATCATTAATGGAATAGTTATTCACGTGATTATGTAACTATCAAGACCCATAAGAGATAGATACTCTCTAATATATAAAAATTCAACCGAAACCGAGCTACAAAACATCATGTCACAATTTTTTTTGGGAAACCTTGATCTGGGAACCCAAACTAGACTACGTCAAGTCTTGAGTCATTTTTCTAGTCCCTATGTGATTGTAAAAGCACCTAGTCATTAAATATACATAAGTAGGAATGAATTCACCCAATATGTAATGTTTAAAACATAGAGGAATTCAACCATAAGTCTAACACAACCTATCCATGTGTTGGACCTCCATGCCATATAAGATCCAAAAATTCAAATCTAGAAAAAAACAATCCAATAATTTTATAAATAAAAATACCACTCAAAATAATAAAAATAATAGCAGACATGATCATATATTAAAAGATAGATAAATTTGAATTGGATGATACATCAATTAAACAAAAATAAAAACTAAGATGCCCAACATAGTCTTTTTGTGACCCAAAGGTCACCATCTATCCTCAATTCCACTACCACACTATAATAATCCTAGTTGGACCAGAACCTTTGACAGATTTGTATAGGTGTAGGAATAATTAAAAATAGTTATTCTATTTTTAACTACACTTCATTCCTATCCTTTAAATAAAATATCTATATTTGTCAATTTTAAATTATTTTTAAAATTTATGTTTCCGTATTTTTTTCAAATCTAATCACCATTCATTGTCCCCTTAAAACCATTTCATTTTAAGCATATTAATTATTAATTTCAATAAAAAGTAATTTTAAAAAGTTAAATGTGGAAAAGTTAATTTATTTTAAGAAAAATTTTACATTAATGAAAACATATCTTGGAATTTCATTGAAAAGTAAATAAAAGAATACTGAATAACCCTAAAAAAAACATAATAAAAAACAGTTGTAATATAATAAATTAACAATAAACTATAATCCAATGATCCAAAAAATATGAAATAGGTATCCAATAGTCATATACAATATTAATTGAACATGGGTACCCCATATAGGTATGGGAGAAATCCAGAATAGTGTGAATACATGATCCAATGTGTTGATGCACATGAGGCCATCCAATCATCCTAAATCTTGATCATATTGTTCTTATGATAACCAAATGGAAATCTCCCAAATTATGGAAAATCAATATTAAGGGCCACTATTGAGAGAATGATCCTAAACAAGTGGATGATGTGTATCCATATATCCCTATAATTATGTTCAGTTTCCTATGAAATAGAAAATAGTTGTGGGAAAATTAAAGGATTAATGTAATGGAATAGTATGAATAAATATATATTTATTTATACATATACCTAAATAAATACTTAGACATATTGGACATCATAACCATAAGACTACCACAACTCCAAATACGCTATTAATAAAAGCCACTCCTTGAATCAAATATAGTAATAAAATTCTATAATAGATAATCAATACTATCTAATAAAACCGGTATGCTTCAAGGATCCAGTCAAAAACCCATGTTGGGATTCAATCCAACTCGACAACCATTGCAGAATGTGGCAAGTCCCAATGTTATTTCCTGATCCCCATGGGATGAAAAAAAGTTCATGGGAATCAAATATAACCTTTTGGAATGATTTCTCCTATATGAATAAACCATAATCTGTCCACAAGAATAACACATCACATCACCAACACAATCCACAAGCAAAGAACAAGAGGTTTCAAGATACACTACATTAGTAATAAATCATTTTACATTTTTAATCAAAAACACAAATACAAAAATGGGAATGGTAACAAACTATGAAACCAACATCCATGAATCAAGAGGTTTAACACCCACAAACCAAAACCAATACCACCTTAAAAAATAGAAACCACTAGTAACTCGATCCACCATCTCCACCATTAAAACATTCCTTTATATGGGTCAAACATACCAAGGTCTACAAAAACCCAATGGTGTATGTAGTGTGTTAGCCAATATATAGTTCGATACTGCCAAAATAGATTCCATTCTATAAAATAATAATAAAATCAATATGTCATTATTATAAAATGGTAGAAAATTTTAAAATGAAACATTATTTGAAATATAAAGCATAGTAATATGTCTATAAAACAAACAAGAAGAATAATATCACATGATCAACTTAAGAAATCCCTCAGGCACTGGGATTTGCAGGGTCTTAGGATACTAATACCCCAGAGATAGGTAATATACAAACCCAAAATTTCCTCTTACTTGAGAGATTATAGAAGATTCACATCCCAAGATCTTGTGGTCTTTATTCATCATCATATGCTAAGTTAGTGATGTTGTGTTTATCCTTCTACAGGGAATCAATCCATAGCCCTGCTAATCTGCCTAGGATACAAGACCTAGACTTCCCACATAGAAAGATAGGTTTCCATTATTCTCAATTTCATTCTCTTATGTCACATGAAATATATCTCACACATAAACACATAAAAAATTACAATAACACACGGAAACCCACCATTTTCAATATGAAAAACCTCTTTAAAACCATTACACACAGCAAACACATTGAAAAAAGATTCCAAACACCCACACAATTCATATAATCCATTTAGATCCACATATAAAACATACTAAAATCATACCACAATGTTAATACATGTAAGCACAAATATATTAACATGGAAACATATACAAACTATTTGGAAACCACAACTGCATGGAGGAGAGACCATATAAAATAAAAAACACAAGATAAACATAAATATTTATCATGATGTAACAATATTGAACCCAAACTTGGTTAAATAATAAAATTTAGAAATGATACCCCAAGATAGGAGGAATATAACACCATGAATGAGGTATAAAACTGAAGTGGAGGGACTTAGTTGAATGTTCCTTGAAGAATCTACACCAAATCCACCCGAGGATTGAATCCTAAGGGAGAGGATAATAAGGGGGAGGAATGTGTAGGGTTGATGGATTTCATAGAGAATGAAATTTAGTTATTTGGAATTATATTATATGAGTGTAAAAAGGGTTTTTCATAATTTTTGATGATCTAGTATGTTGTATGGTTTGGATGCATAGTCTACCTAACTGTGATCCAACTGTATGCCTCATATTTCCAAAGGGACATGAGGATGCATGATTTTTATAGAGTGGTGCACGTCGATGAACCAATCTATATACATTATATAGATCCACATTCCTATGAACATGGTTATCCCACAAGCTAGTGCACTAGGTCGTATGGCCTAGACAATGACTCTATCAAGGGTGCTCTATTTCCACTGGGGTGGTGCACATTTATTAATAATTGCCAACCAACCAAGAACCACATTCTATAAGGTAAAATAAATTTCTCTAGAAACATCAGGGAAAGGAAAAGGAAAAATGTAAGACCTATAATAATCGATAAAATACATCCTAAATACTACAATGAATGTGACATTTTGTAGGATCGAAATGATACTGATTATAGTATCAGTATAATGATGTAGATGATCAATATACAAGGTGGGGGAGAATTTTATACTTTCTAAATTACTTTTGAACTTTTAAAGATGGTAATTTTTAACAAAGTTAAACAAGGTAAATTCAAAATACCTCTTAGTTCTACAAACATGCTTGATTCTGGAAATATGGTTCCAGAAATGAAATATAAGAAATGTTAACAAAGAAAAAGAATCTACCTTAAAGTGTGTAGAATATTACAAATCAGTGTAAAGGTATAAGAATGTATAAGATAGTTATACTTTCCTCAACAACCAAAATACAGTGGAAAACTGGAAACAAAAAAATTAACAAGTATTAAATATTTTAATATGACAACCCTACTTTTTATTACAAAATTAAACCAGATTTATAACATAAACTTCACTTGCTACAGTATAGAAGATTGAGAGGTCTAGTTTATTTGGGGATTAGGATAATTACATAACAACTTGAAACATGAAATATAACATCTTTATTGAAAACAACCTTTACATGACCACTACATTCCCTCGTACATTTCATTGCATGGGATAACCTGTAGAGATGCTCATGAAAAGGGTGAGCCATAAATCCAATTAAGAGAATAATAATGGAATAACATGAGGAGTGCAATACATGTTATACAATAGGCATATCAATAGAGCAAAATATAAGTATAAACATAAAGTCATAATAAAGAAAGATAATCATAACATCGAAATATGGCAACAACACTTAAGATGGAATTAACATGAGCCCAGGATCATTGCACATGGAGAATTAGTAAATACTCATTGAAAATAAAGCATGATTAAAACCTAGTTTCACTTGAATTAGCATGAGGAAACAACCATTTTACATGACTTATCTTGATACTATACTTTCCCCAATGCATTAGAGGACTATAAGGTTGCCACATGGATCATATAACATGGATTCATATAACATAATTATTTATTCCAAGATAAAGGAAAGAATAATTCATACAAAATACTTCATTATCAATAATTAAATATTCATAAAGGTGAATACCCTTGATAGAGAAATGGTCATGGTATTCACTACACAATTACATTGGCATAGAAAATCGGTGCAATTTCGGCAGTGTAACGGTGTGACGTAAGGATTAGAAATGGTTGATTAGATAGAAAGGGGCATCTAATCATATTTAAAATAAATGGACAGTAAGGGGTTCATATAGATACATGTCCCAACAATTTTAATTGAATTTAGTGTTATGATACAAAAGAATTTCTTGAATGTAAAAGAAGAGAGGGACATTTCTTTTGGAATTTTGGCATTATAACAGCTGTACATGGGAGGCACAAAATGAGAGAGGAATGGATATCCTATAAATCAAAAATAATTAGGGAATCATGGGGGAGGTTCAAAACCATACACCATCATTTATAATTGATAATAAAAGTTCATAACAATATTAAAAAAAATTCACAAAAATGACCAAGGAATAAAAAACCCTTGTTTGGAAGTGTGCTTACAAAGGCTTGAGAGAGGCTTGAGAGATGCTTCATGGGAGCTTGGGGAACCTTGGGATGATTTTCGAAAGATGAGGGCATGGGTAGGATGAACTTAAAAGGCTTTTAGTGAGGAGGAAGTGGGATATTGGGTGTGTTTATATAGGAAAGGTGAGGGAATTCTTTAATATTTAGGTTTTGGAAACTTCGCATTTATGTAATCCAAACCACAAACCCTCTCATAGTTTTTTACCATGGTTTTTTGTAATGGGAAGTGGAAAAAAATATTTTATATGCCAAATTCCGAACATCTTAAAATAATGGGGTTTCTTATGTGGAGGTGAGTCACACTCCCATGGAAAACAATTTAAAAAGACAAGATGTTTAATAAGTCTTGAAGGGTCCATTAATGATTTGTAAAATAAATCAAACACACCCAAAACCACATTATTTTAATGGTAAAACATATATTGGATGAACAAAAAGCTTATAGTAATTTATTACATCACAATTGGGTAATTATGATGTCATAAAACACATTATATATTTAAACGATATTAAATTTTTACCCAAAAATTTGACTGTTTCAGAAAATTAGGAAAAATTTACTATCGGATAATTTTGACATCCTGATTCCAGAAGAAAAATATTTAATTTATCTAAATAATTTTTTAAATATGTTAAATTTATCTTTTAAAATAAGAAACAACATTTATCGAAATATCACAGGTGTTGACAAAAAAATGGCATTCAAACCATAATAAATAATAAAATTGTGTTCATTAAATTATACAATTATTTATATTTAATAAAAAATTAATTTAATAACAATAATAATATTTTATTAATATATTATTTAATTCAAAAATCCATTAATTCATCAGAATATATTTCTTAATTTAACATTAACAAAAAAATACTATTTGTAATTTTAAAATGAAATATATGTACAATGAATCAATGATAAAATGTAAGTATATTCATTATTATATAAAAAATTAATATAAATAACCATAGTACTAGGGTCCTGTTACCTAACCCCTTATAACACCCACATAAAACCAAAGATTAAGGTGTGTGAGGGTGACAGACTCATGGGGTGGCTCAAATAACATTTCTCGGGTGATAATATCTATCAAATTCTATTTCTCTCGTAGGTGGTACCACTCGAGCTTAACATATTCAAGCTCGTCTTGGGCTTGGTCAAGAGAGAATCCCAATGAAGCCACCTCCTTTCTGAGCTCTAACAAATGGGCTTCATATGGGGCATGTCTACTAGATGAGGCCATCACTTCCTTTGTCTGAGTAAATTGGATTTCTTAAAGCCCTATATTGATACTAATCAGGTGATCAATTTTCAATGACTATATTTGAAACGGTCACAATTCTTAACATAAAACCAAATAATTTGACATTTTATATAAACATTTTACATAAAGCGGATTTTAATTAGATCAAGAGAGATTTACATTAATGAATTTTTGGGTCGTTACATTATTCCCCCCTTAAAAAATTTATCTCCTGGAATTTTCTTTTCCCACACTAAAACAGATTTGGGTAACTCTGCTTCATCATTTCCTATGATTCTGATGTTTCTTCTTCAAATCTTGTGGTTTCTCCACAACAGTATGACGAGGGGCAATGTTTTATTTAATAGAAATTTGTCTCTACGATCTAATATCTTCAATGGTTGCTCCTCATAAGAACGATCATCCTCTAACTGTACCACCTTTGAAGAGAGTACATTTGAAGGGCCTGGTATGTACTTCCATAAGAGGAATACATGAAAGACAACATGTACTTTGGCCATGGTAGGTGGATGTGCTAGTCGATAGGCCACAGCCCCGACAAGATCAAGAATATCAAAGGGTCCGATATACCTTGGACTTAAATTCTTTTTCTTTCCAAACCATAGGACCTTATTCCATGATGATATGTGTAGAAACACCATGTATCCAACTTTAAACTCAAGGCCTCATCGATGGTTATCTGCATAACTCTTATGTCGACTCTGGGCTTCCTTGATATGTTGGTGAATGGTATTCACCTTCTCCACCATTTCATCGACCATTTCTGGTCCATGAAGCTTACGCTCACTGACCTCATCCCAACACACCGGTGTTTTGCACATTATCCCATAAATGGATTGATATTGTTCCATTTGGATGCTCAAGTGGAAACTGTTATTATAAGAGAACTCAACGAGAGGAAGATTTTGATCCCATCCTCTTTTAAAGTCCATTGAGCACACTCTCAACATGTCCTCAATTGTTTGGATAGTCCACTCATATTAGCCATCAGTTTGGGGAAGATAGGTCATACTGAAGTTCAGTTCAGTATTCAGAGCATGTTGAAGACACTTCCAAAACGTATAGGTGAATCTTTGATCTTGATCAGACATAATAGATAGTGGTACTCCATGCAGCCTTACCACTTCCCTGATATATATTTGTGCAAGTTGATCCAATGATAAATCCACCCGAATAACAATGAAGTGTGTATCCTTTGTAAGATGATTTACAACAAGCCATATTGCATTTTTTCCTTCAGATGTATTCAGAAGTCCGGGGACAATGTCCATAGTGATCTTCTCCCATTTTCCATTTTGGTATGGGAATGGTTACACCATACCCTTAGACTTCTTTCCTCTCTTCCTTCACTTTCTGACACACCAGGCACATCTTTGTGTATTCATTGATCTCCTTCTTCATAATATCCACACAATAATTCTCTCGAATATCTCAATACATCATTGTGTTTCCTAGGTGAATAGAGAAATTCGAATTATGTGCATCATCCAAATGTTCTTTCTTCAGATTTTTACATGATGGAACACAAATTCTTCTCAAAAATATCCCAATTTCTTCTTCATTAACATTAAAGTCTGAGGATTTACCTTTTCCGATAGCTTCCACCTTTTCCTAAATTCTCTCATCATGTTTTTAGAATCTTCTAACCTTTCTAAAAGTGATGGTTGATCAATAATTTGTGAATGAATTTGTGATTTTCCCTTATTTATGATTCACATGTTCATCTTCATCAAATCTAAGAAGATTGGATCCTTTTCAATTCTCATCAATGATTGAATCATTGGGTCCTTTCTACTGAGGGAATCTTCCAACATGTTCACTTTCCGATGGTGGTAATAGATTGATTATTCATTGGCTTTGATCATCTATAACCTTCTATGTTGGTGCATGTTGAAATCTTTCTCTGTGAATATATACTTGAGGCTTTTGTGGTCCATATATATTTCACACTTCTCCCCAAAGAGATAATGCCGCCAAATATTAATAGCGAAGATCACTGCATCCAACTCAATTTCATTGTTATATAGTTCTATTCATGAACTTTAAATTTCATTGAATTATAGTGAATGAATTTTTCATTTTTCATCAAAACATATCCTAGGACCTTCTTCGAAGCTTCACTCAAAACCACAAAAAATTCTCCACTTGTCAGTAAAGTGAGGACGGGTGCAGTGACAAGCCTCATTTTTAACTCTTTGAGACTTTCATAGAATTCATCACTCCATGAAAACATTATTCCCTTCTAAGTTAGCATGGAAACCTGGTTGGATAATTGTGATATATTTCTCACAAATCATCGATAATATCCAGATAACCCCTAGAAGCTACAGATATCCTTTACCAATGTTAGCATCATCCACCCCTCAATAGCATCTTTTTTTTGGAGGGATCCAAAAATATCCCATTGCTCGTGATGATACGACCAGAGAATGAAACCTTAATTTAACGATAAATCATAATTTATGTACATTTCATAGAGCTTCTCCTTCCACAAGGACTCTAGTGCAGTTCTCAGATATGCTCTTCATGATCCTCCTTGGCTTTGGGGTATATCATAATATCATCTATAAAGACTACCACAAATTTGTCGAGGTAACATCTAATGTCTATATTCATAAATTCCATGAATATTTCTAGATCATTAGTGAGTCAGAAAGGAATTACTATATGTTCATAGTGGCCGTATCTAGTACGAAAAGTAGTTTTGGGGATATCATCTTTCTTCACCCTTACTTGATAATATCACGACCGAAAATACACCATTAAGAAGTATTGTGCTCCAGTTAACTGATCGAACAAATAATCAATTCATGGGAAGGATACTTGTTCTTTATTGTGATTTTTTTGAGTTCACGATAATCGATGCAAAGGTGAATTGACCCATCCTTCTTTTTGACCATGAGGACTGGTGCACCCCATGGTGAAGCACTAGGGACTATAAACCCATTATCCAGATTATCTAGTAGTTATTTTTTCAGATCCTCAAGCACCACAATAGGAATTCTATATGGAGTCTTTCATTTTGGAAATTACCCATGTATAAGTTCAATTGATAATTCGAAATCACTTCTAGTATGAAGACTATGAAATTCCTCGGGAAACACTTTAGTGAATTCCCTCACAATAGACATGTGTTCAAGGATAGTTTCCTCCTTAGAATCAATCATCTGAGCCAAATATGCATACTCATAGGGAAGTAATATCCATGCTTGAGATGAAGGAGCTAAAGAAGATTTATCTTCCGCCTTGCACATGAAAATAATATGGCATCAATTCTTCACATAGAGAGTGATTTCCCTCTCACGAATGTTTATGTTGGCTATATATAAGGAAATCCAATCCATGCCTATAATCACATAAAATTCCTCCAGAGGGAGTATGAAGAGGTTCCCTTGGATTTTTAATCCTCATATTATGATAGGGGATGAGTTATATTCATTGGATACAATGATATCCCCATTTTCCTTACTCACTGACATCTTCACTTCAATGATTTGTGGTGGTGCTGGGATTGTTCTACTAAACATTTGAGATATAAAAGAATGCATAGAACTTATATCAAAAAGTACATTCTGTATTATTGAATGAATAACTTTTTTACCTATCGCCACTTCGTTTTCGGGGTTCACTTTGGCATTTGTGATGGAAAAAACATTCCCTTGTTGCCTTGGAAGTTTTTCATTGCCTCCGAAAACACTTGGCTTAGGGAAATGATTTGAAAGATTCCCCGGTTCTTTGCAGTTGTAGCAATGAACCACACATTGAGGTTCAAACAGAGTGTTACTCTCCTCTGTCATAGCTGCAGGTCTTTCTTGCCGACAATTAATAGCTATGTGTCCTTCTCTTGCACACCTAATGCATTTCCTCGTCCCCTTCAGTCACTTTCCATGGTGCGTCATTCCCCACCTTTGGCTAGTGTGGTGTTGGATCTTCTTAGCACCATTGGATTTATCCATCGGATGACTATCATTGAAGTCTACCTTAGGATTCTTATCCTGATGATACCCCTGAGATTCACCGATCTCAATTTCAACCTTGAGGGAACATCGGACAATTTCTTCATAGCAGGTGAAGTCACAGATCGCCATTGCTTTCTGGAGGCTAGGTTTCAGCTGACCAGAGAAGCGGTCAGCGATGCATTTGGGGGTAATGACAAAGCTAGATGCATATCGTGCAAGCCTTGTGATGTTTTTCGAAAATGCTCCAATAGATTCATCATCTTTTTTCTTAAGGGAAAGGAAGTCCCTTTCCATCTTAAGCTGGAGGGTGCGCAGAAAATATTTAACAAAAAAAATCTTCTAGAAATCCTTCCATTCAAACGCCTCGATATCCTCCTCTGGCATCGTATTTTTGATCAACATCCACCATTCATCATCTTCACCCTCCATATGATAAGAAACCAGGATAACTTTCCCTCGTTCAGAACATTGAAGGATGGACATGATCTTTTAAATGGATTTGATCCATTGTTCGGTGATTGAGGGATCATATGATCCATTAAAATTAGGAGGCATTTGTATCATGAAGCTCTCGATAGTGTCTTTTTCAATCTGGGGGTGGGGGGGGGGGGTTTAATGTTTCTATTGAACCATGTTTCTATTCAAATCTTCAGTTATCTGAGAGATAAGCATGAAAATGTTTTTGATTCCCGCTCCCATCATATTGGGCTTCTCATTAGTACAATCATCACATTGATCTTCACATCAGTTGTTTGCCGGAGTCCACCTATTACCGGCCATTAGATGGAATAAAAGGAAAGATATGGGTATCACATTAAGGGTAATATAAAGACAAATATGATGAATTATAAATAAATTTTATTTCCTTAACATATGATTCTATTGGGTTCGTTGTATGTTATCCATGATCTACTTTTTAACAAATATTTATAGGGGATATTTTTAATTCCCTTAATAAGGGATCATACTATTATTATGAATTTACCAATGCATATCCCCCCGGAGTGTCATAAATAAGACTGAAGCAAGACCCATTGTCATGCACCAGTTCTCGTTTGAGTCTAGCTCAATGCAGTGTTTTCGGGATTTACCCCTAAAATACATCTGTGCCCGAGCCACCTCTACCTGCCTGTAATTAGACGTGGATATATTTGCTTAATAAACCACTAAATAAATACTCACCAAAACATAGGGATGTTTTTTTATACGTCTTCTTGTCTCTATTTCTTTACTAGGGTTTTCTTATCATAATCCCAATAATAATGAAACTTATCCTCTAATTCCAACTATGACAACCCTACTTTTTATTACCCACTAAAACCCAATTTATTACATAAACATCACTTGATACAACATAAAAGATCTAGAGGTCTAGTGTATTTAGGGATTAGTATCATAACATTTCATCATAAAAAATGAAATACAACAACATTATTGAAAACATCCTTTACATGGCCACTACATTCCCTCGTACTTAGCATTGCATGGGATAACCTGTGGAGATGCATAAGAAAAGGGTGAGCTATAAAGCATAGTAATGGATTAATAATGGAATAACCTGAGGAATGTGATACATGTTCAAAAATAGTCATATCAATAAAGGAACAAGAGAATCATAGACACAAATTTATGATAAATCATGATAATCATAACATGGAAATGTGGAAAAAACACTTAACATGGAATTAGCATGAGCCTAGGCTCATTCCACATAGAGTATGAGTAAATCCTCATTGCACATGAAGCATGAGTAAAACATTTTTGAACTGGAATTACCATGACTGAACAACAATTTCACATGATGTATCATGATACAATACTTTACCCAATTCATTGGAGCACTATAAGGGTGCACCCTTGTTAAACTTTTCATTTCATGCATAAGTGTGCCACATAGATCATATTAATGGATTCATAAAACATAATTATTTATTACTAGATAAATGATTTTTGAATTCGTAAATGAAACATTATAATTAGTAATTAAATTTGAATAAAGTTTAATACCCTCTATAGAGAAATTGGCTGGTATTCACTACACAATGACATTGGCTTAGAAAACCGGTGCAATTTCAACAGCATAAGGACGTGATGTAAGAATTCATAAAAATGGATGAAGAGAGAGAAATGGGCATCTCGTCATATGTAAATTAAATGGGCAGTAAGGGGGTAATATAGATACATGTCCCCACAATTATAATGGAATTTAGAGTCATGATACAAAATAATTTCTTAAATGTAAAAAATAGAGAGATTTTTTTTAGAATTTTTCTATAGTAACAGGTGTACATGGGAGGCATTTAATGAGAGAGAAAGGGGTATCCCATCATTCAAATATAAAGAGGTAAGTATGGGGGAGGTTTGAAACTATACCCCAACATTTATAATTTAAATTAAAAGTGTATAACAACATTAAGAATATTGGGCAAAAATGAGAAGGGAAGAAAAAACCCTTACATGGAAGTGTGCTTCCAAAGGATTGAGAGTGTCCTGAGGGAGGATTCATGGGAGACTGGGGAACTTTGGGGGGATTCTAGAGAGAGGAGGTAAGAGGTTGAACTAAATCCAAAGTCTTTGAGTGAGGAGGAAGTGGGATCTTGGGCGGGATTGTATAGGAAATGTGAAGGAATTATTTAATATTTAGGTTTGGGACACCTCACATTAAACTAATCAAAACCACAAACCATCCCATGGTTTTTTCCAATTGTTTTTGGAAAACATATGTGGGAAAAAATATTTTATAAGGCCAAAGTCCGAACTTCTTTAAATAATGGGGTTGCATACGTGTAGGTGAGTCACACTCCCAAGAAAAACAATTTAAAACACAAGATGTTTATTAAGTCTTGAAGGGTCCATCAATTAATTGTCAAATAAGTAAAACAAACCCAAAACTACATTATTTTAACTGTAAAACATATATTTGGCGAACATAAAGATTATAGTATTTTATTACATAACTATTTGGTCATTATGATGTCATAAAACACATTATATATTTAAACAGTATTTAAATTTTACCCGAAAATTAGATTGTCCATGATAATAATGAAAAATACACCATTGGAGAATTTTTATGTCCTGATGCCAGAAATAATATTTATTTAATCTAAATAATTTTATAGATATGTATATTTTCACTTTTAAAATAAAAACTGACATATATCAAAAATTCACGGGTTTTGACAAAAATGGCTTTCAAACCATAATAAAAATCACAATTACATTTATAAAATTATACGACCATTTATATTTAATAAAAAATTAATTTAATATAAATAATAATATTTTATTAAAATATTCTTTATTTCAAAAATCTGTTAATTCATCAAAATATACTTTTAATTTGAACATTAACTAAAAATACTATTTGTTATTTTAAAAAGAAAAACTATTTAAAAGGTAAAAATAATAAAATGAAAGTATATTCATTATAAAATACAAAAATAATGCAAATAACCATAGTATGAGGTTCTTGTTACATGACCCCTTATAACACCGGCATAAGAATGAATTGTAAGGTGTGCGATAGTGATAGACTCTTGGGGTGGCTCAGATGACATTGCTCCGGTGGTAATCTCTATCAACTTATATTTCTCTCTTAGGATGTCCCGCTCGAGCATAACATATTCAAGATCAGCTTGGGCTTGGTCAAGAGAGAAGCCCAATGACGCCACCTGCTTTCCGAGCTCAAGAAAATGGGCTTTGTATAGAGTACGTATACTGGATGAGGCCATCACATCCTTTTTCTGAGTAAATTGGATTTGATAAAGAACTATATTTATATTAATCAGTTGATCACTATTCAACAACAATATTAAGAACATTCACAATTCATTACATAAAATCAAATAAGTTGAAATTTTATTTAAACATTTTACATAAAGAGAAATTTAAAAAGAACAAGAGGGATTTCCATTAATGAATGTTTGGGTCGTTACATTTAACCCAAAAAAAAGTATACATCAACCTTGGATAAATTTCCCTTGATTTATACATTCAATAAAGTCTACCTTACCCAAAATAGGGTAAGCCCTCGATATGAATATTAGAGTCTGTCTTGCAATCTCCGCAAGCCCATGAACTTAAAGGTAGTCGGCACCTCTATCTTCCTATCCCCGGAAGCCATCGAATGTACTCAGTAACATTCGGATTCGCACGATGCAACTCTGAAAAAGATGTACAGTATACACAAATAAATACAATCTTTCTCTCTTGAATTCTCTTCAGCGGCATGTAATCTATAGATTGATCAACTTCTTTGAGCTCATTCAAATGAGGACCTATTTATAAGGAAATCATCAATGGTCAGCTCCCTCCTCCAACAGTCATATTTTCCTTGAATTTAGGAGGGACTTGTACACATGTCACTCAAAAAATATTTAGTTAGTAACAGAAAGCACGACATCTCTTTATAACTCCAAAAAGAGTAAGAAAAAATATGGTTACTTAACAAAATCCATTTTTCACAATTTATAGAATCAAAATTTCATAGTCTGACCAGAAACCATTTGGTGTGTATAATACATGAATATTTGGATTCTGTTTTGTTGAAGAATTATATACCTAAATTCTATCAATTTATGGAGTCTAAATTCTATGGAAATTTGGATACTGGATTCATATGAATTTGGAGTCATAACATAGAATGTTTGGAGTCTAAATTCATAATAATTCGGAGTCTGAACATTGAATGTTTGGAGTTTGAATTCATAATAATTCAGTGTCTAAACACAAAACGTACAGAGTCTAAATTCATAAGTATTCGGAGTCTAAAGTTAGAAATTTTGGAGTCTAAATTCATAAGAATTTAGAGTCCGAAC
This sequence comes from Viscum album, assembly GCA_963277665.1. NCBI lineage: Eukaryota > Viridiplantae > Streptophyta > Magnoliopsida > Santalales > Viscaceae > Viscum > Viscum album. The sequence goes on along the minus strand of OY728159.1, from coordinate 590,482,082 downwards.
ATAGAAAGTTCAAAGTATGAATTCAGAGAGTTCAGAGTCTAAATTCAGAGAATTCAGAACATGAATTTGGATCCTGAAAACAGAATAATATGTATCTATGTATTTATAGTATTCCATGGTTTTATATACGAATCCTAATTTTATACTTTTAAGGAAAATGATTAATATTATAATATGAACAATTAAAACACTGTAAGGATGAATTTCCTTGGGAAAGTAAAATTTCATTATGAAATATAAATTAGCTAAGGATAAAATTTACATGAGGAAGCAAAATTTCCTTATGGAAGGAACACATTCCTAGTCAAGATAAAATAAATTTTTCCTTAAGATAGATTGTTTGTGATTGTCAAAACAATAAGGAATGGAAAAGTCATAAGGAAACCTTATTGACTCAATAATCTCCCCCTTTTTTGTAAGCACAAACATCCTAACAAAAAAGAATATAAGGACTTGAAAATATTTTTCTGGACTTTGAAAATAAAACATATGTCCTTTAACACATGGGTAATGATGAATACTACTAACTCCCCCTTAGGATTTGGAAACACTAAGGATTGTATTATTGATTTCAAAATTGAGACTTAACATTTTCTTTCATATGAAAACCTCCTTGGAAAAGAAATCCCCCTTAGATAAACTCCCCCTTACTTAGGGAAATTTTTTCTTTTACATTGTATTCATTTATAACATCCCTTTCTACCCCTTTGTGATTTTCAAAAAGGAAATATGGTACCAATAATATTAGTAATGGAAAAACAAAAATATATATATCAAACCAAAATATCATTACAATTGAATGAATTTATACAAGTAAGGAATACAACAAAAGATCATAATTGAATAATATTATCCTTTCATTACCTTTGGCATCAACTTTTTTACAATAGTTTTGACTTTTTTGAGTTCGTTGTGATCTTTCTATGCTCGTTTGAGAAGTTGACCTTTATCTTCGGTTTTCTTTTCTAAGGCTTTGATTCTTTCTTCCAGAGCTTTAAGAACGTCGACCTAAGACATCAAGGCATCTTCCTTATTATCAAGAATCTATTCAATATCAATCCTGATATCCCTTTCCCTTTTCCAAATTTGAGTAACTAAATACAACTTTCCGTTCAAATCATTCACTTCTTCAATCCGAGAATTATGTTATAGAGTTAGCGTTGACTTGAACCTATTTGTGAGATCCTTGATCATCACATCTTCGGTGTCAACTACCTCCTTGAAACTTTCTTATAACTCATCAATAATTCTCATGTCTTCTAATGTATTCCTTGACCAGCTCGTCATCATTCGACATGAACTTTTATGAGATTCATAGCTAATAAGAAATGTCTTGAAATATGCCTCTAGTTTGACACACATATCCTTCATTATCGATGCTGAATCTGATTTCTGATTGAAGGTGTGTTGAAGCATTTGAAATGTTGAGTCAATAGTGAGAAATATTGGGATAGTTACAACATGAATCTTCATGGAATGGACTACGAAATCATGTCTAAGGGAGGATGATTATGAATCTGATACTTCACTGGGTGAGGGCTCCTTATATATTTCATTTGCCTTCCTCTTAGACGATCCACTGACTTCTTTCTTATTCACAATAGCTTTACTAAGTGTATCAACAACCAGCTATTTTATTTGATCAACCTTTATAATGGCTTCCTCTTGGTTATGGGATTCGTGATCACTATCAGATAGTTGACCAATTTTATCTTCATCAACCTATTCTTTCTCATCCCTTGCCTCAACATCCTTTGCTTGAATAAAATCATGATTAAACATTATTCTTCAAACAGCTTGTTCACTTCTTCTTCAACCATGTCATCTTCACCTTTCTCATATTTCCCAGGGTTAGAAATCTTTGAAGACATGGCTTCAGAATTTTGGGTTGAAAGCTTCTCACATGGACTTTCCTTGTCATGAAAATCTTCCATTTTCTTAATGAGATCGTCGGTTTCATCACTGGATTCTTATTCTTATTATACTACTTTTTCTACATCTTCAACTTGTTCTTATACTTTTACTTGGACCTTTTCTAGATTCACATATTTATTTCTTGGTGTCTCTGGTAATGATTCTACTAAGAAGGATTGTTGTACCAAAATATTTTCAGAGTTTTTCTCAGCAGCCTTTGGAAGAGATTGCACAATCTCTGCTTCAGTCATCATCATCTATTGTTTCTTTTCATTTTCTTGCTTTTCAAGCTCATCAGCATTATTTTATTTTAATGATTTCTATTTAGCAAGATCCAAACCAATGCTAGGCTCCCATCCACTCTTTTTCTCCTTGACTTCCCTCTATATTGCTACTAACTCATCCAAATATGCTTTTTTATTCTTAAGATTTGGTGGTGCAGATTGGGTTTCCTTAGCGTCTGGGGATTTTTTTCTCTTCTTCATCCTTTATAGTTCTCTTCCTTCCATCCCTTTTAGATGGTTAAAATTCCTCTTGTTTCATTGAAATAGATTTATCTTATTCATCAGGAAAGTCAAAGATCTCTCCAAATTCTTATGAAAAACCAGTTTTCATCCTCTTCAAAGTATCATCACTTTCTAGCATGACATTTCAATTTCATGGATTAGAAATACAAGGTATTTTGAAGGATTATAATCACTGAACAATCATCATTGAGAGAATAGATGGATACATGATAATATGAACATTCATATTTCCATTATTTATATTCTCAATTGTATTAGAATATGCTTAACCATATTAATCTTTCTTAGATTCACCGAGAAATATAAGATATACATGTCACTTTTCTTCAATGTATCCTTGTACCCTTTTCTCAGAATGAGGAATCCTTGAACCCACAGTTCAAGAATTTGATAACATGTAGATAGGTGAAAAATCATTAGAGTCTTTACATTTGAAAGACAGATGCAGGCCCTATTCTTCACCTTATCAAAAAATCCTTCATCATCATCCATCTTATGTGAGCAGAACTCTGCCTTAACCTCATAAGAAACTCAAATTAACCTGGATGCCTTAGTTTAAGCAAGAGCATAGGTCTTCCCATAGATCTTGAAAAAGTATTTAATTTTTCCTTCTTCCTTGAAAAAATATGCTGACTCATAGAATTCAACCAACAAGTCCAGATATACCAGATCCTGAGCTCCTGATGTTGATACACAAACACTCTCAAATCCATTCATCTTGATGTTCATTGAGATGATAAAATCATACATATAAAAGACCTTTGGATGTACCACACATTCTCTATAAATCCGCCATTCAGAAATCGGCTTGATAGTTGAGATTTCATTATGGGAAAATACATTGACAGACATTCGGACATAATAAAACACTGAAAATATGGAACAAGAACATGTAAGAGGGAAGGACTTTAGCATGAGAAAGCTTGGATATTGATGTGGGAAAACCATCAAGGGGCGCTTTATATAGGCAATTGAGGTGACTATTCAACTTCCATACTCAATCTAATGGTTGAAAAAAATTCAGATCAGATCTGATGATAGAGATGATATCTAGGAGTAAATTTTAATAGAATCCGATCTTTTGAGGTTTTTTACAAAATACATTCATATTTATAGAAATAAATGATTCTGAAAATTAAAAAACAGATGAAAATGCCAAAAAGTTAAATATGATTACGAAAATTTAAGAACGTAAACATACCTTTCCGATTTCTAGGAAGATTGTTTGTATTGAGGAAAATTATTCTTGAAGAACTTTTAATTCTGAAAATTTTTATTATGAAAACATTGACTACAAAAGTGCTATGATGGATTTGTCTTATGAAAATTCTGATAATTTAAATTACGAAAATTTTAATTACATAAATTTAAGAATGAAAATCTTCATTACAAAAATATAGAAAAACATCATTATGAATATTTAGAAAATCTAACAAAAAAATGTACTCCCCCTATGAAAAGAAGTTTGTTACTGAATGAAGAATGGTTTCAACAAAAAGATCACATGGAGGATTACCATACGATTATCATTCCAAACTATTGTTTAATATATTCAAATCTATTAGGTGGTAATGCTTTTTTGAAAATATCATCAAGTTGATCTTCTATACTGATAAATTGAAGAATGATATCAGTTTTATGTGTGTGATTGCTAAGAAAGTGATTCCTAATATCTATGTGTTTTTCATGACAGTGATGTGCATGATCTTTACATAAATAAATAATACAAGTATTATCACAAAAAAAATTTGTTTTGGTAAAACATATACCATAGTCTATGAGTGTGTTGCAGAGACAACACATGAGCACAACAACTTCCAGCTGCTACATATTCATCTTCAGCAGTGGAAAGTGCTACTGAGCTTTTCATTTTGCATGATGAAGAAACTAATGAATCTTTTATGAAACAAAAAGATCCAGAATTACTTTTCATATCCATTCTACACCCCCCAAAGTTAGCATCCGAAAATATTTTTAAACCAAAATCATTTCAATATGTCTCAAAGAGTCCTAGATCCATGGTTACCATTATACAGAGAAAAATTATTTTCACTACCTTTAAATGTGATTCCTGAGTATTTGATTGATATCTTTCACATAAGCATACTGAAAACATTAAGTCAGAAAGACTAGATGTCAAGTAATGTAGAATTCCGATCATACCTCAAAAATATGTCTGATCTACTGGTTTCCTAGCTTCATCAAAACCAATTGAATTTGAGGTACCATTGGGAGTACTTGTAATGTACCAGATCTTTCCATTATTATTTTAATATTATATAGGAATTAATTCTAGACCAGGATCTGAGACAACGTGCAGTTCCAAGGCCCGATGATCCCAGAAAAAATGTTTGGATTTAATTTAATAATTAAATTGCACGTGCGTGCGTTTTTCCTGAAAAAGTTGAATTACTCCCAGAATGGTGCTCGGATCAGAAATATGAGGGCACTGTTGTGTTCGGAATAGCGATTTTACCATAAGTGAGGCCTAACTTCGGTCGGCGAAGGTCGGTGGTAAAATCTGGATTTTGGACGTAAACATAATAAAATATTTAATTAATTAATTTTTATTTAAACCCTTGTTGCAACGAAATATTTTATTCTTTTAAATAGAGATTTCGCAGGGAGGTTTAGGGTTACAATTCCCATAACTCTGATTTTCTCTGGACAGCTCTGGAGAAGACCTCCCGACACGGCGATGATGATTATTGCCGATTTTTTCCGGAGACGACGACGCGACGACGGGATCATCGCCAATGAATGCCGTGAATCTAGGTAGGATGTTTTGCTTTTCATTTTCTTCTTAATTTTTGATTCTCACGATGAATGCGGACTAATCCACGAACAGATTAGCCTGCGAATCAATCGTCATTTTGGGATTGGATTTTGCGAGAATTGTGGGGATTTGATTCTTGAAGTTGTTTTGGTTTCGTTCAACCTCCTAACAGTGACAGATGAAAATCGACATGAACATCAATCATGGTTCGTCCCTCTCGATTTTTTCAGGTTCTTCTTCCCCAAAATCATCGTGTTCTTCGTCACGTTCTACGTGTTCTTCACAGGGATATGAACGACAGATCATTGCGCACCCGTTGTGGGAGGAAATGATCCCAAATTGATGATATGGTGCCGGTAAAACCCCACAGAGGTGTGGCTATGGTGGAGATGGACAGATCGAAGTAGATCAGATGAAATCATTCTTCTAACGATTTCCACTCAGATGGTCGAGATCGGATTTTGGAGCTGATTTACGGCCCGAAACCCAAGGTTTTGGAATTAGGACCTCGAGGAAACCATTTCTCTTGAGTTTCGCGGCAAACAGACCAGAGAAACGGGATCTGAAAGATCGGCCGAAGAGCAAGGAAGAAGACGACGATTCTAGAAATTTCCCGACAACACACCGTGTAGTATGGGATACACGACGTGTGTTCATTGGCAGACCACCTGGCATGTAATTAAGGATTATACGGACACAGGAAGGGTACACGGCCAAGGTCACGCCATGTATACCCCTCCCTAGCCAGACCCGGCCAGTACACGGGATACCCTGTGTACTGGTACACGTGAAGGCGACACGGACACGGGCAGAGACCGTGTATGGGTACATGGCCAGCGTACACAGAGCGAGTCCATGTGATCAGACACGGCGTGTGATTCTTCTATATTCCGTGTAGTTGCTTTCAATCCGACAAGCCAAATGACGTGGGCCATTTACACGGGTAGTACCTGGGGCCAATGAACACGGTGTGTACTTTTTCTACAAGCCGTGTAGTTTGGTTCTACATAGCTTGAAAGAATGACATGGGCCATTTACACGGGAAGTACCCGGGGTCAAGGAACACGACATGTAACCATACTTCACATCATGTATCCTTTTCTTCATGTCTTGAGCTACTTTTATTCTATTACTTGGACTAGTTCTTAGGGTTTGTACCCTTGGTTTTCCCCTGAAGGTTCTGTTATCAATTCCTTTACACAGGAGTATGATCCCTTCAGCAGAACTTCCTAAATAGAGTTGTTGGAATCCCTCTATGAGGCTTAGAGCTGGATCCTCTATTCATTCTTGGAACCCTAGGTAGAGTTCTTGGTATCGACGTGACCAACTTTACCCGGGCGCAGATCATCTGCTTAGCGGATTAGCTCAGATTGAGATGTCAGAATCACCCCATGACTTGGCTTTGAACCTCATCTGAGCATGATTTTCTCAAAGTACATGTGGGGTGTGTTCTCCCAGAAAGAGTACTTTTTATCTCTCTCCCCCAACCTAGTAGTGTGTTCTACTTGTTATGTACTTAGGGGAAATCTTCGAGCTGGATCTTAGTGGTGGTTTTCTAGTAGTTGATCGTGTGTGAGTATATCTGGATATTCTTATCATATGTTCAGTACAAATATACAATGTTGAGATTAGTGTATCTTTCCTTTGTGGTATCTTCACTTTTTGTATTTCCATTGTGGTTTCATGGTGTCCTACTGGGTATTGTTATACTCACCCCTTCACGGGATTTTCCCACATGTGTCGTGTCTTGTGCAGATGATCGAGTATTTGACATGATTCTAGGAGGACCAGGACCAAACGGTACTCAGTGAGATCAGACATACCTAGTTTTGTTCCTACGGCTACAGACTGTAGTTCCAGCACCTTTCATTTCAGGTTGGACTTTGTTACAGACTTTATTTTTTGTGGTCTTGTACTTTTGGACAAGGGTTTTACTTTCTTTCACTTTACCTTCCTGTCGTACTCTGTGGTTGGGTTTTAGTATATGCCTGTATCTTTTCCTTTTATTAATTGTTACTTATCAACTTTGTGGTCTTGGATATGTGTGTGTTTGTGTACAGTTTTATAAACAATTCCTCCCATGTTAGTGGTATGCATACTCGATGCTAGTCACTAGCCCATGTACTATTGGAGGCGGGCTTGGGGAGTTGCAACTCGGGCCCCACTGGGACGGGTCGTGACAGAGTGGTATCAAAGTTTTTCGATTCTACCTTAGGACCGAGAGTCTGTGAGTTGGTTTGGGGAAACAACGTTAAGTGTTTCGAGTTCGTATTTCCAGCCAGGGACCCCAGTGTTAGTGCGGGCGGCCGACGTATCCATACACCAGGACTCTGATAACTTGCTTTTTTGACTCTAAACATGAGAACACTAGTTGAAGGGGAAAATAATGGTACATGCATCATATAGGAATGGGTTGTGGTTTCCATGTCCTTCTTGAGTCAGCTCTCTAGATATACTCACTAACTGAGATACATCTTGTTTCTCTACAGGATGCCTCCACGACACACACCCTCTAGGATGCGGAAGCTCGATCATGAAGATGAACCCCTCAGTGATGAAACCACGATACAAAGACTGTATCCCCTAGTTTTACCACCAGGTGGTGCGCCAGTTATCCTTCCACCTGTGTAGCAGTGTTTAGTGCATGCGGTACCAGTGGAAGAGGAGCGCATGCTGAGCACACTCCACGAGTTTTAGAGATAGAGACCCCTCAGTTTTCGAGGTGATCTTGACCCTCAGGGAATAGAGGACTGGCTTGAGGAAGTGACTAGAGACTTCCATTTGGTTAGGACACCATCAGACCAGATGGTGATCCTGGCATCGAGCCTTATGCAGGGCTCGGTAGAACGATGGTAGAGTTTGGTTATCCAGTCCCACGATGATGCAACACATGCATGGTCGGAGATTGAGAGTCTCTTTAGAGATGATTTTTCACCGGTTACCCTATGATCAGTACGTATACAGGAGGTTCTTCAGCTCCAGCAGGGAACCATGATGGTGGCTGACTATTCGTTGGGGTTTACCGACCTCTCGTGGTAATCGATGGATATAGTCAAATATCATTACTTCAGACCTCAGTCTTTTGAGTGGGGCTTGCGTAGATATATTCGAGCTAGAATAATCCCTATGAGAATTCCAACATATGCTGGGGTGCTCGACCGGGCTCTGGTGGTCGAGAGCTTCTTGGCAGAGCAGAGACAGCCAGTAGATGTTAGTAGTGGGTGGGCTGGAGCAGAGACCTTGGCAGGAGGGAGCTGACGTCAGGGACCCAGGCATGGGAGACATTTTCAGAGGAGATCCCAGGACAGGGGATCTTCCATAAAGGGTTCTCAGTGCGCATCCAGCCATCCTCGAGAGAGCTGATTCTACTCATGTGATTGCAGGGGACATCTCACATGAGATTTTCCGACCTGTCGTACTACTGAAACGAGAGCAGTTGATGGACCACTGAGGTAGAGGCAAAGTGTGGATAAGATAGATAATTGGGGCGACATATGTGGTAGGGGAGTTGGGAGAGTTGCTGGAGGTGGTCGATGTTTTGATCTTTTACCACCACCACCCCTAGGAGGTCCACCCCAGGCTCAGGGAGCTGGTGGACAGAGGCAGGGACAGCTGCAGGCAGCAGAGGCTTAAGACCCAGGTACACTCGGAATAATTAGTGGTACTATCTATGTCTTTTCTACTTTGGATGCCATATTTATAGACACAGGTTCAAGTCATTCCTTTCTGACTTCTTATCTTGTTCGAGACATTGAGATTCCTTGTGAGCCGTTGACTCGACCCTTACGCTTAGAAACACCGACTGGAGAAGATTCAGAGATCACACACCTCTATTGACAGTGCGACCTGAAACTTGTAGGGGGAGTTTTGGTTGGAACCTCTTGGTGGTAGCGTCGAGGCCTTACAATGTCATTCATGGTAGGGATTGGCTATCCACAATTCATGCCCACATCGACTGTTTTAGGAGAAGGGTGTGGTGTGTCCGTAGTGATGGAATGAGGTTCTCTTTTTTCGGTGAAAGAGAGACCCAGGAAGCGCATGATGGACTCGTGCATAGGAGGGCACAATCGATTTCACATCAGTCAGCCAGTCTAGCCATTGGTGTAGTAGATGTTACAAGTATCCAGTTTCCATCAGTAGTGGATGAGTACTAGGACGTCTTTCCAGAGGATGTCACCGGGCTTCCTCCCCGTCAGGAGATATATTTCTACATTGAGTGGCAACCCGAGACGACACTGATATCAACATCATCATATCTGATGGCTCCTGTAGTGCTTTGTGAGCTAAGGGTGCATCTGGACGACTTGCAGAAGAAGGGCTTTGTGAGACCCAGTGTTTCACCCTGGGTGGCCCCAGTGCTGTTTTCCTAGAAGGCAGGCATGTGCATGAGGATATGTGTGGATTACCGGTGCTTGAATCAGGAGACCGTGAAGAACCAGTATCCACTACCGAGGATCGATGACCTCTTCGACCATTTAAGCGGGGCATGATGGTTCTCGAAGGTTCATATACGATCAGGCTATCACCAGTTGCAATTACTGGAGGATAATACACCGAATATGACATTCAGATGTCGCTATGGTCACTATGAGTACATGGTGATGCCCTTCGACATGACGAACACCCCGACAGTGTTCATTGGACTAATGAACCGGATCTTTCTGCCCCACCTAGACCGGTTTGTAGTGGTCTTCATCTATGATATCCTTGTGTACTCTACATCTGAAGAGGAGCACGAGAGACACCTAAGGATGGTCCTAGACACACTCCAAGAGCACCAGTTGTATGGGAAACTCTCGAAGTTTTAGTTCTGGTTATAGGAGGTCCGTTTTCTGGGACACGTTATCTCGAGAGATGGTGTAGCAGTGGACCGAGCCATGTTGGAGGCAGTGCTAGCATGGGATCCACCCCAGAGCATGACGGAGGTGCAGAGTTTCCTTGGGTTGGCAGGCTACTATGGAAGATTCATCCTTGATTTCTCCAGGATTGCAGCACCCATGACAGCTTTGACCCGAAAGGGACAGTCATTCCGGTGGACCGAGAGATGCCTATAGGCTTTCCAGCCATTGAGACATAGTCTGACGAGCGCCCCGATCTTGAGATTACCGTAGGAGGGTGTCGAGTATGTAATTTTCTGTGATGCATCAGGATCCGGGTTTGGTTGTGTCATGATGCAGAGGAAACTGGTGATTGCCTATGGCTCACGTTAGTTGAGGCCACACGAGAAGAACTACGAGTCCCATGATGTTGAGTTCGCAGTGGTAGTATTCTTGTTGATGATGTGGGGGCACTACCTGATGGGCGAGCGTTTTACCATCTACTCTGATCACAAGAGTCTCATATATATCTTCTCTCAGAATGATTTGAATTTGAGACAGAGGTGATAGCTTTATTTCCTCCAGGAATACGACTTTGAGATCGTTTATATTCCTGGGAATGGGAATGTAGTGGCTGATTCTCTCGATAAGAAATCCAGTTTGCAGTAGTTGGATGAGGTGACGAGGAAGTTGGCCTCCTTACTATTATCCTTAGTGGATAGATATGAGGTAGCATACCTTTATTATATGGTTGTTACCCCTCCACTCTTACAACGGGTCAGGGAAACACAATTCGAGGATGCAAGTTGTGAGACTCTACGTTCTTAGATATCCACAAGAGATGCTGCTGATGGATATTCAGACGGTGGGGAGCACATTGTTCTTTTAAGAGGGCGCACAGTAGTACCAACGACGTTGCGGGAGGAAAATATATGGGAGTTCCATACAACCCCTTTGGTGGTGTATCCAGGCATAGAAAAGATGTATCAGGACCTCTGGCGTCAGTTCTGGTGGCCTGGAATGAAGAAGGGTGTGGCAGATTTTGTCACTCGGTGCCTTACTTGTCAGCAAGTAAAGGATGAGCACCAGGTGCCAGCAGGTTTGAATCATCCCCTTGAGGTGCCAGGGTGAAAGTGGGACATGATATCCATGTAATTCGTGACAGGTTTACCACGTACGTCCAGGGGACACGATGCCATCTGGGTGATCGTTGATCGACTCACCATGTCAGCCAACTTCCTAGAAATACGGGAGCAGAGGTCAGTAGAGAGCTTGGGATGCCTCTACGGGCAGTAGATTGTCTGACTTCATGGAGTTCCATCCACAATCAACTCAGATCTTGATGCTCGTTTCACATCCTAGTTGTGGAAGGGATTGCAGGAAGCTTTTGGGACTCAGTTACCCTTGCGCATAGCGTTTCATCCTCAGACAGATGGTCAGATGGAGTGGACCATCCAGGTCCTAGAGGAAATGCCTTGAGCTTGCATACATGACATCATTCGTAGCTAGGAGGATCACCTACCACTAGTGTAATTTTCATATAACAACAGTTATCATTCATCTATTTGTATGGACCCATTCGAGTCTCTGTATGGGCAACCTTGCAGGTCGCCACTTTGCTGTACTGACCTGGGAGAGTCAGCACTCATGGGCCCAGAGATGCTGAGAGCTACTACAGAAAAGGTGTAGGTCATCTAGAAGCAGATGAAGACTACACAGAATCGGCAAAAGTCTTATGCTGACAGGTGGCGGAGGCCCTTGGAGTTTGAGGAAGGAGACCATGTGTTCTATCGGGTCTCACCTCGACGACGATTGTGGAGATTTGGCAAGGCGGCAAGCTATCTCCGAGGTTCGTGGGACCTTTTCAGAATTTTGTTAGAGATAGAGAGGTGGCATATCGCTTGGCTCTACCTCCTCAGATGGACCGGGTACACAATGTCTTCCATGTGTTGCAGCTACTGAGGTACGTGCATGATCCATCGCATGTCATCGACTCGGGCGAGCTGGACATCGATGATGGGGTGACCATTGCAGAGTACCCAGTAGAGATCGAGGATCGGCTGGAGAAGATCCTTCATGGACGAGCTATTCCCTTGGTGCATTTCCAGTGGTAGCACGAGAATCTCTAGGAGAGCACTTGGGAGTGGGAGGCTCAAATTCACGTGTAGTACCCACATCATTTTGATTAGCCTTTGTTTTAGATTTTTGGGGTCGTAAAATCCCTAGGGTGGGTGTGATGTAATGTCAATGATTTTTCCATGTATTATTTTAATATTATATGGGAATCAATTCGAGACCAGGATCTGAGACGACGTGCAGTTCCGAGGCCCGGTGAGCCCGGAAGAAATGTTTGGATTTAAGTTAATAATTAAATTGTGTGCACGTGCAGTTTTCCTGAAAAAGTGGAATAACTCCCGGACAGGTGCTCGAATCAGAAATATGAGGGCACCAGTGCGTTTGGAACAATGATTTTTCCTTAGGTGAGGCCTAACTTCGGTCGACATAGGTCTGTGCTGTAATCCAGCTTATGTATGTAACCGTAATAAAATAATTAATTAAAATATTTTTATTTAAATCCTTGTTGCAACTAAATAATTTATTCTTTTAAATAGATATTTTGCAGGGAGGGTCAGGGTTACAATTCCCATAACTCTGATTTTCACTGGAGAACTCTAGAGAAGACCTCCCGACGCGGAGATGAGGATTCTTGATGATTTTCGCAGGCGGCAACAACGCGGTGACTAGATCATCACAAAATAACACCGCGAATCCATGTAGGATGTTTTTCTTTTTATTTTCTTCCCCATTTTTTATTCTCACGATGAACACAGACTAATCCACAAATAGAGTAGCCCATGGATTGATCATTCTTGCGGGATGGGATTTTGTGAGTATCATGGGGATTTGATTCTTCATGTTGTTTTGGTTTCATTCACCCTCGTAACATTGACAGACCAAGATCAACACGAACATCGATCGAGGTTTGTCTCTATCGATTTTTTTGTGTTCTTCTTCCCCAAAATCCTCGCGTTATTCATTGCGCTCTATGAGTTCTTCACGGGGATATGAATGATGGATAGTTGCGTGCCCGTTGTGTGAGTCAACGATCCGAAATTGAAGATCTAGCGCTGGTACAACCCCACGGAGGTGCGACTACGGTGGCGACGAACGGATCGAAGCAGATAGCATTAAATCATTCTTCGAACGATTTCTGCTCGGATGGCCATGATCAGATTTTGGAGCTGATCAAAGGCCAAAAACCCATGGATTCGGCATCAAGACATCGATGCGATCCTTTATCTTGAGTTTCGCGGAAAACGGACCAGAGAAACGCGATCTGGATGATCGGCCGAAGCGCGAGGAAAAAGACGATGATTCGGGAAATTTCCCGACTACACGCTATGTAGTATGGGATACACGGCGTGTGTTCGTCGGCGGACCACCTGGCATGTAATCCAGTAGTACACGGACACGAGCAGGGTACACGGCCAATGACATGCCATTTATACCCCTCCCCGGCCAGACCCGGCCAGTATATGGGATACCCCGTGTACTTATACACGGGCAGGCGACACAGACACGACGAGAGACCGTTTACGGGAACATGGATAGCATACACGGAGCGAGTCCAGGTGCTCGGACATGGCATGTGATTCTTTTACACGCCATGTAGTTTCTTTCTATCCGACAAGTCGAATGACACGGGCCGTTTACACGGGGAGTAGCCGGGGTCAATGAACACGGCATGTAATTTTTCTACACGCTATGTAGCTTTGTTTTACATGGCTTGAACGAATGACACAGGCTGTTTACACTGGCAGTTCCCAGGGTCATAGAACATGGCCTATAACCATACTACCCACCGTGTAACCTTTTCTACATGGCTTGATCCCCTTGTCTTCTGTGACTTGAACTTGTTCTTAGGGTTCGTACCCTTGGTTTTCCCCTGAAGGGTCTGGTATCATTTCCTTTACACAGTAGTATGATCCCTTCAATAGAACATCTTGAATATAGTTGTTGGAATCCATTACGTGAGACTTAGAGCCAGATTCTCTACTCATTCCTAGTACCCTAGGTTGAGTTATTGGTATCGACGTGACCAACTTTACCCAGGCACCGATCCTCTACTTAGCAGATTAGCTCAGACTGAGTTGTCTGAATCACCCCACCACTTCACTGTGATCCTCATCTGAGCATCATGTTCTCAAAGTACATGTGGAGTGTGTTCTCTCAGAATGGGTACTTCGTATCTCTCTCCCCTGACCTAGGTGTGTGTTCTCCTTGTTATGTGCTTAGTGGAAATCTTCATGCTAGATCTTATTTGTGGTTTCACTGTAGTCGATTGTTTATTAGTATATTTGGATATTCTTATTATATGCTCAGTAGACATATACTATGTAGAGATGACTGTATCTTTCCATTGTGGTATTTTTCCTTGTTGTATTTCATGTATGGTTTCGGGGTGTCCTAGTGGGTATTGGTATACTCACCCCTGCGTGGGATTTTCCCGCAGATGTCGTGTCTTGTGCAGAAGAGCGAGCCTTTCACATGATTGTAGGCAGACCAGGACCGGGCAGTACTCAGTGAGATCAGACAGGCCGAGGTGTGTTCTTACGGCTACATACTGCAGTTGCAACACCTTTCCTTTCAGGATGGACTTTGTTACAGACTTTCTTTTTGGTGGGATTGTACTTTTGGCCCAGGGTTTTACTTTCTTGCATTTTACCTTCCTGTCTTACTCTGTGGTTGGGTTTTTGTATATGCATGCATGTTTTCCTTTATGTAGTTTTTACTTATCAGTTTTTTCGGCCTTGGAGATGTGTGTGTGTGTGTACAGGTTTATAGGAAACGCCTCCCATGTTAGTGGTATGCCTACTCGGTGCTAGTCACCAGCCCCTGGACTATTGGAGGCGGGCTTGGGGAGTTGCGGCTCGGGCCCCACTGGGACAGGTCGTGACAGTACTTATAGTCATAGTGTTGTCATATCCATACATTTCGAGAAGCTTTTTTACATACTTATGTTGGGATATATCGATTCCTTCTAGTTTTTGAGAAATTTGAAAACCAATGAAAAATGTTAACTCACCCATCATACTCATTTCAAACTCAGATTTCATTAGATCTGCAAAAAAAATCAGGTAATGATTGATGAGTTGAACAAAATATAATGTCATCAACATAAATTTGAACAGTCAAAACATTTTTTTAATGTTTCGTTATAAAATGAGTTGGAACATCATTTTCCTTAACAGAATTATTTTGAAGCAAAAAATCATGTAAGTCTTTCATACCAAGCTCGAGGGGCTTTCATAATTCTATAAAAAGCATTGGTAAGTTTTCAAACATGTTCAGGATGTTTTGTATCTTCAAATACTAAAGGTTGTTCAACAGAAATTTCATCTTGAACAAAACCATTACTTAAAAAACATTTAACAACCATTTAAAAAAGTTTGAAATTGATGAATGCTACAAAGGAATGTAGAATACGAATAGATTCATGTCTAGCTACTAGAGAATAGGTTTCCTCATTGTCAATTCATTATTTTTGATTATAGCCTTTATCAACCTATCTAGATTTGTTTCCTACTATGATTCCATTTCCATCACATTTATTTCTAAATACCCATTTTACTACAATAACATAATTTTCCTTAGGTCTTTCAACCATGGCCTAAACATTATTCCTTTCAAATTCATTTAGATCATCTTGCATAGATTTTATCTAATCATCATCACCTAAATCTTCACCAATTCTTTTTGGTTCTACATGGGAACAGAATTCTAGATGTTCTAATTCATTTATTAAAGAACATATAGTCCTTACAATTTGGTTTACATAACCAATGATACTGTCACTGGGATGATTCTTTAGAAATAAACTGATTTGGGTTTTATAAAACTTGTTCATCAATATAGGGTAGAAAGTATTTTGGGGTAAATTCTTTTGAAATAATATCTGGAACATTTTCTTTATCAGAAGGATCATAAAACAATGGTTTATAATCAGTTTTTAAAAAGATATCCATAGATGTTGGTTGAGGTTGTTTAAAAACAAAAGGATCAGTTTCATCAAATTTGACAATTATACTTTCCTCAATAGTTCAAGAATTTGTAATGAATAATCTATTATCCAAAGAATTTGTTGAGTAACCTAAGAAAATTCCTTCATCAGATTTTGGTGTGATTTTTTTTAGATTATCTTTAGTATTAAGGATGAATACATTGCAACCAAAATCCTTGATGTAGGAAATTCTAGGATTTCTACCATTCCATAACTCATAAAGAGTTTTATTAAGAAAAGGTCTAATCAAAACACGATTTATAGTATATCAAAAAGTAATTACAGCTTTAGCCCAAAAAAGATTCGCTAACTAATATTCACCCAACACGGTTCTTGTTATCTCCTGATGAATTCTATTTCTTCTATCAACAACACCATTTGTTGAGGTGTTTTGGGTGCTAAGAAGTTATGAGTAATGCCTTTTCCACTACAAAAAGTTTCAAAATTTGAATTTTGAAATTCTCCTCCACGATCATTATGAATAGTTATCAAAGGAAGGTTTTTCTAATTTTTAACATGGGCTATAAAAGTTTTGAAATAAGAAAAATCTTTATATTTCATTGTTAGAAAATATACCCACGTAAATCTTCTGTGGTCATTAACTATGACAAATTCATAATATTTTGTTCCAATGCTTCAATATTGTGTTTGATCAAAAAGATCAATATGAACAAACTTTAATGAATTAGTGGTGGAGACTTCACCAACAGATTTAAAACATGAGATATGTTTCTTTACATATTTACAAAGATCAAAGACTTTTGAAGAATCAAATCTAAGCTCCAATATATCCTTAACTAGTCTATTCTTATAGAGTTTTCATATGTTCCTAAGGTAACAATGTCTTAACCATCTATTCCACAACCACGAATTAACATCCATTTCACTAAGTCAAGGTTTTTATTGGCTTCTAAGGTATTCTATGTTTAGTGTGTAAATATTCTATTGCATAAGGGAAGAAAGAATAAACTCTTCCTTGGAATTGATTACTAAGAACTTGTCATTCTTAAAACTCACATGGTAACCATCACCACGTAATTTAATTACGCTAATGAGTTTGTTCTTAAGACTTTTAACATATAAAACTTTTTAAATCAATGGTTTTCCAAGAAGAACAACGTTAAATATACCAATAATTTCTCCCTTAACCTTATCTATGAAAGTTACCGTTCCTCCTTTTGTATTGATAATCTTTTCAAAGATGTTTTGGTTACTATTTATATTTCGGGAACATCCCCTATAAATGTACCAAGTATTGTTATTGGTACTATCATTACATTCCTGAAACTAAGAGTGTTAGACTTTCAGAACCCAAACTTTCGTGGATTAGGAAACTTCAGAAAGAAAAATTTTAGGTATCAACATTTTCTTTGAAAGATAATCTTTATGAAAACCTAAAGACTGTGTTTTGTTTATGGAAAAAATTTTCCCAATGCCCACCAAACTGACACTTAGTGAAAAAAGGATCACTTGGAGGAACAAAATAATTGTTTCCAAAAATTAGTTCTTATTTAGAATAACCAAATCCATAATTACTCATTAAAGGTCAAATTTGAGAGTACATCTTATCATAATTTTCATTACATAAGGTTATGTTTGAAAAAAACTTCCTCAAGGAAAATATTTTTGACATTAGTCTAATAATGATGTTTTTATCCTTAAAAACATCAGTTTTAGCACTAGAGTTAGGCTCGAAAACATTTTTCATAGAAATTACATTTTATAGATCCTTATATAGTTTATCCTTATTAGAATTAACTTCCTCAATGTTTTTTTTGAAATAATTTCAAAATCAAAGGATTTGTTGTCATGATCTTTAGAAAGATCTAATATTTCCACAGTAAGAATAGAATTCCTAGAATTTTTCTTATTATGATTTTTCTGGACTTTAGAATTATCATTCTCACAAATCTTAGAAAAACTGGAATCATCTTCATAGGTATGAAAAGTATTATCTTCATCAGAAAGAAATTCTGTATCCTAGGATTCATAGTATTTAAAATCACTATAATTAGCATTCAAGGATACATTTTTGATGGGTTCAGCATTGGGTACCATTTCTATAAAACAATGATTTTTAATAGGTAGTCTGGCTATTAAACCAAGATTCTTCTGTCCAGATGATTCTTATTCTGAGGATTCATCAGAAGAGTCTCAACCACTGGAACTCCATGTGTCATTTTCTTTCAATACTTTCTTAGATTTAGATATATAGTACTTCGTTCTAAACCACCTTGAATTATTTTCCATTCTATCATTTCTGTTATGCATAGGACAATAAATTCTTATATATACATCTCTTTTTCATTCATAACAAGTGACTTCATAGTCTTTCTTATCCTTTATTTGTTTCTTCTTGTAACTATACTGAAAGTCTTTTGTCCGAACTTTCTTGTTCATCTTTCAAGAAAGATTAGTTAGTTCATTATCAAAATGCTCACATTAACTACATTCGTATTGTATAACAAACTTCTTATATTTTTATTTAGTAACTCTCTCAGGAGTCGTGGCTTACATATGATTTGAAGTAGTTGTAAAAGAAACACTTCCATTATCATTTTTCTTCTTAACATTGTCAGCATCTCTCTTCATTCAAGTATCATGTTGAAGAATAGTTCCAAAAAGTTCATCAAGAGTGATATTTGTAGCATTTCTATTATGATTTATAGATGTTCTCATGGATTCCCACTCATTAGGCATGATGTCTATAATCATGTCTACATGTGACTCATCCTCTATACCTTTTTCACTCATGGATTTTAAGCTGTTGGAAATAGTCATAAATGACTTTTTTACCTTAAATATGGGTTCTCCATAAAGAAATCAAAAACCATGGTACTCATCTCTATGCATATATCTTCTAGTTTCAATAACTTTGGATGTACCAAAATGAGTAAATTCAAGATTCATGCAAACACAATTTGCGGCTTCACAAGATGAAAGTTGGAAATATATATTCCTGGTCACGAAACACAATGACGTATTGTGTACCTTATAGTTAAGTTGATATTCTGACTTCTTTTGATTAGTAAATTTTATGACTTCCACATCACAAATCCTTTAATCTCTAATAAGCATTTCAATGTTGTCCACTCTAGTGTTAATAACAAAAGTCTTCAAACGATCTCTCCAATATTCATAATCATTCCCATCAAAAATATGTTGTCTAGTAGGATTAATATTTTAAAATGATCCAAAATTAAATCCTGTCATCTTAAAGAAAATATTTTACACAAACTTGTCAGTAATAAATGTATGTAATCAAGGATAAAAATACCCAAGGAAAGAAAAATATAGAACAATGAAAAACATGAGCTAGAAATCATATATGTGAATATAAGTATTTCATAGACCTCCATTGATATCAATTTTAGGATCCAAATGACACTGATTATAGTATCAATATAATGATGTAGATGCTCAATATACAAGTGGGGGGGGGGTGAATTGTATTCTTTAAAAAATTCCTTTTCATCTTTTAATGATGGTAATGTTTAACAAATTTAAAAAATGTAAATTCACAAAACCTTTTAGTTCTATAAACATTCTTCATTCCAAAAATACGGTTCTAGAAATGAAACTTAAGAAAAGATGACAAAGAAAAATATTCTACCTTAAAGCTTATATAATCTTACAAATCAGAGTACAAGTATAAGAAAATATAGGATAGTTATACTTTCTTCAAAAACCAAAAAACAGTGTAAAATTTGAAACAAAACATGTAACAAGTAGTAAATAGTTTAACCCTAAGAGAAGGGTATCCACCAACCTTGGATAAAGGTCCCTTGATTTATACATTCAAGAAAGTTTATCTTACCCACACCAGGGTAAGCCCTGGATATGAATATCAGAGTCTCTCTGGATATCCCATCAACCCCTCGAACTTCAAGGTAGTCGGCACATCTGTCATCCTATCCTCGGAATCCATAGAATGTACTCAGGAACATTATGAATTGCATGAAGAAACTCTGAACAAGATGTTTAGTATGCACAAACCAATAAAATATCTCACTTTAGAAATCAATTCCACAACTTGTAATATATAGATTGATCATCTTCTTTGAGCTCATTCAAATGAGATATTATTTATAGGTACATCTTCAATGGTCGGATCCCTCCCCCAACGGTCATATTTGTTCTTGAATTTCGGAGGGTCATATACACGTGTCACTCAGAAAATGGTTAGTTAGTATCATAATGCATGAAATTATTTTATAACTCAAAAAATTGTATGCAAAAATATTATTACTTAACCAAAACCATTTTTCATAATGTAAGGAAATAAAATTTTGGAGTTTAAACAAAAACCATTCGGTGTCTATAATACATGAATATTCAGATTCTTTTCTTGAAGAATTTGGAACCTGATTTATATAGAATTATAGAGTCTCAATTCTATGGATATTTAGAGTCTCTATTTATAAGAATTTTTAGTATGATCTTACAAAGTTTGGAGTCTAAATTCATATGAATTAAGAGTCTAAACTCAGAAAGATCATAGAACGAATTCATAAGAATTAGGAGTCTGAATGTAGAATGTTCGGAGTCTGAATTCATAAGAATTCGTTGTCTGAACTTAGAATGTTCGATGTCTGAATTCATAGAGTTCGCAGTCTAAATTTAAAGAATTCTAAACAAGATGTTGGATCCTGAAAATAGAATGATCTATATCTATGTATTTATAGGATTCTGAGGTTTTAGATAAAAATATGAATTTTATACTAAGATGGAAAATGAGTTAGATTATAATATGAACAAAGAAAACATAGTAAGGATGAATTTCCCTGGGAAAAAAAATTCCTTATGAAAGAAAAACTAGGTAATTATAAAATTTACTTGAGAAAGGGATATTTCCTTAAGGAAGGAAAATTTTCTATATAAGGATAATTTACCTTTTTCTTTATGATATATTTTTTGTGATTTTAAAAACAAGAAGGAATGGACAATTCTTAAGGATACCTTATTGACTCAACACATTTATCCCGACCATGAAATTAATTTTCCCTCAGAACGTTTTTCTAATGTCTAATCAGAGAACCAAAATTGGTACTATTATTCTAACTATGATTTCGGCTCCTATGTCACATGATCATAATTCCATTGATTCCAAATAATCTGAAACAATTATAGGTATTTCCCTTGATGTACCTTCAATTATAAATCCAAAATCAACACAGGTTACTCAAAAACAAGCAAGTTAGATTCCAACCCCAACACATTGCAATTCATCATGTGAGATGTGTCCATATTATTGTTTTTCAAATATGACATATGGAACATATCCTTAATCAACATTAACCAGAATGAAAATGTTGGCTTTTGTACCACCTAACCAATTATATCAGAAATCTAAATAGGTCCGACATACCACAACGTCATCATTCCTTGCTTACTAAAGTTTTGGCGACCCAAATTTTGTCCACCATATAAACCCATGATACCCAACATAGTATTACAAGGTTAGGATACATTGACTGATATAATACTTATGGTGGATCTACTCCATCAACAACTACTTCCTAATCAAAAGAACCGTGAAAGATGTGTCATGAAAAATTATATATCCCAACATGGAAATCTCACCCATTTTTTTCCAGCAATGAGCAGATTGATATTATCAACCATAGTGTGCCTCAAAGGGATCCATTCTTAATGAGAATTTGTAAATGTTTATATATAAAAACTATACAAATCCCTAAAAAATATCCCATGAGCCTCTAAAATACACACACATCCATAAAGCATTCCATCCAAAATCTTATTATTACACTCTATCTTACCATCCATTTGAGAATGATATTTTATATTAAGCCTGAACTATAACTCCATAGACATCTGAAGTCCATTACAGAACCAACAGGTAAAATGATGGGTCATTTTTTAAGATAATATCTGATGAAACACCATGAAGATTCACTATTTAGCACCCCAATAATTTACAAATAATTTTAATAATGATTGAATGAAACACCAAGTCTATATGAAACAAAACACTATTATAATCTAGAAAATGAACATAATTTTTCCTCTTTTTTTTGATCTGAATAACAAAAAACTAACACGCGCAGTTATGATCAATATTATAGGATCACCATACATTTTTGGTAAATAGTAACTTACCCTTATGAATATTAACTTACACTTATGAATAGTAACATCACCCATGTATGTATAAATAAAATATAGACACCATATAAATGAGAGAGAATATATTATAAATTAACACTTATGTGTTGGTATTTTATGAGTAATAATAATTTAATTGTAATTTTAAATTAACAAATTAATAAAATTAATATTAATAATATGTATTCCTATATAAATATTATTTTCTCCTATGATTTTGGGTTTATATTATGAGACCTCAGTTAATTATAGAACCTAAAAGGGTTCTCCTATGATTTTGGGTTTATTAAAATTATATCATGTTAATTTAAAAAAATTATCAATCTACATACTCTTCATCTTTTATTTTGTAAACAAAATCATCATCTTGGATGTGCCAATTTATAACCATTGTGGAAAAAAACGTTTTATTCTTCAAATTATTCTTAATGGATGTTCATGAAACCTTTTTAATAGTGTATAAAGATTATAAATTAATAATTTAACCTTTTTAGGATCTATAATTAACATATTTACTTAATATTAATAATTAAAACAAAAGGAGTTTGTTATAATCAATAACCGCTGTAAAAAACTAAACTATAATCAGTATATGAATTATTTAATGACTCATACTCATTATATGTAACCAAGATATATATTTATCAATTCAAAATTATGGATTATTATTAATAATATTTTATTCCAATTTATGATAATTATTCCAATTTTAAATAATCTCCATTAATTATAATCAAGCAAGCCGATCATAAAATCTAGGAAATATACACACTGGAATGACAGAATTCAGTAGTATAACTTGTAAATAAGTCTATAAATGAACTTAATAAAACTATAATTAATCAAATATATGGTGATAATGTTTTTAAATAATTAATTAATGTATTTAATATTATTATCTATGATTTTATGTTCATGTGTAGTACACGTTCGGACATTATGTAATGATTTTCTACTCGAACCACAATTGTTTTAGAGTAACTCTATTTCTCCACATAACTCAATGAAATTATTAATTATTTTTTTCAAATCCTCATAAATTTAGTGTCTATGATCTTTATATTTTTATGAATAATAATAATTCATTTATTTTATTGAGGGTTACTTTTTTTTAAAAGTATCTTTTAAAAATTCTTCTCGATAAAAGATCTTGATTCACGAGAATTTCTTGAGTGTATACATATTTTTAAGAAAAATATATAATCTATTTTAAGAAATGATTATTTCTCTAAAATTAATAATTATACTATGATACTACTATCATATTTCACTTCTAATTTTATACAAATATCTTTCTAAAATAACTATTCATTTCATAGTAAAATATTATTTCAATCAAGAATTACACGACGATTTTATAAGAGTACTTTCATATATTTCAACACTCTTTTTTATTATTATAATTAATTGGAATTATTATTTTATGATATAATCTAATATATTTTAATGAAAGGATTATTATTAGTTTTAATATTGATGTGATATATTCATACTATTCACTATATCACTATGAATGTTTAGTGTTTATGTTTAATGATTGGAAAAAGCTATTAAGAGTTTAGGTGTTAGTTTAAATATGAATGTATACGTTGTTTATGTTTATCCCCATATATATAAGGGGAACATTAGAAAAATTAAATTATGGGTGGAGTATTCTATATCCCCTCGATGCATAAGTAGGTCTCAGTAAAAAACTAGTTTGGGGTTTTTACCCATTTATGTATTATCTTGGCCCGAGGCCTTGATAGAATGATTACAGTGTATGAAATTATTCATTAACTCATTATCAATATAGATATTGATATTCCATGAAATTAGTCGACTATTATAATATAAATGGTTATGTTATATGGAATTCTTTAATTGGGTTTTATTCCTATCATATAATGATAATGTTTATTTTTAAATGCATGTGTTTTTAGTTACTGATCCCACCTAGTGTTGATGTTTATGATTTATTACAATGTACTATATACCCTTACTGATCATCTAATCACACCTCTCAATTATTTTTTACTTTTTCCCATGATGTTAAAAAGTATACTATGAATGACATGGTCGGATAATCAAAAAATTATAGATGTTCCCACTAATATTTATATGTTATATTTCATTTCATGTTTTAATGTTGATCTTATGCGCATATCGGGTTTTCTAAAACTACTAAACCATTCGGTCCTGAAGGATTCAAATTTTTTTAAAAATTTCTAATGTAATGAAATTAGGCACCAACTCTGTGAAATTGTGATTGTGGTGTTACAGTTGGTATCAGATGAAGATTAGTAGAAGTCTTGGAAACTTGATTTAGAAAAATTAGATTAGGTAAAAAAACACTAAGGTAGACTATGAAGATAAGAAAACAAGAACATCCTATAATTTTGGTAAGAAAGAGATTATCTGGGTTTCTTTCGGAAATATATCCATATCTAGATACAACAAGTGGACTTGGTTCAGGAATAGATGTAACAAAGAGTGACCATTTCGACAAGTTGTTTTTGTCTTGACCCAAGGTAACTTGGTACATGACAATGATCCTTACTCTACACCCAGTTTGGAACTCCCAGTGTAAATACATAGGATAACTCATATCTCTTTACAATCAATTATGAAGGATTTAAAAATGAATTAATACTCATGGAAATCGTGTTTAGGATTGTGGGATTAGCATTTCATATGATTTCAATTTATGTTATGTATTTTTTCATTTTAGAATATACATTATGATTAAAAATATAATCTAGTGTATTCCATCATTTAGAAATGGCACCTAGTGTGTGGAATGGAATCCACATGAATGAATGTATCCCATGTGGGGATTTCCCTACAATGGAAGAAAATGATGTTGGTTTAGGAGATTCCATTGGTTCTCGGAAACGTATAACTATATTGGTAGAGCTAAATCAGGTTATGAAAAATAACATTTTCTATATGGAGCATCCCTATCTTCACTGAGGATGAGGGATGTAAGAATTACTAATGAAATAATAGCCTTTATAAATCAATAGGACTACTAACCCATTTCTAGAATAGTAGTGGATAACATCCTTAGAGAAGATATTTTTCTTGTTGGGAAGTAATGGAGGAGAGAAGGTTTTCATTGCAGTATATCATCTATGCAGAGATGGTGAATAATGGTGGTCATTCACTCAAATCACAAAGGAGAAGGAACACATTGAAAATAAGGAATGGCGTGATTTTACAGACATATTAATAGAAAAAATACATTCACTATGAACAATGAGTGGGTATGGAAAAGAAGTTTTTTAATCTGGGGAAAAAAGATGACGATAATGTTGAAAACAATGAAGATAACATTAAAAGGATTACAAGGGATTCTACAGACTACAAAAGTAATACAACGAAAAATATGGATATATTCTTTTATGGTTTAAAAACATTCCTTTAATGGGAACTAGTCTCTCAATGTTTCTCATCATATGAAGCAATACTCTTATGTGCTATAAAGACATAAAAAAGAACTCTCAAAGTGTTATGAATTTTAAGGAATTAAAGAGAATAAGAGGGATACAAAAAACACTAGAAAAGAAAATAATGAAAAGGTAAATAATTGATGATTTTATTTTCCATCATACGATAAAATTGGGAAGAAACACCCTAGAAACATCATGCAGGGTATGGGGGTTTGTTACAAGTGTTGAGAAAAATGTCACCAATCATATGATTGTAAGGGAAAGAAAGAAACCACCAATTTTCAACGATACAATTGAAAAAATATGGGACATTCTTCAAATTATTATCCTAGTAATAATGTAATCATTCCCCAAAGAGGGCAAAGAAAGTAAGGCCATTCTTATCCGATAACAACTGCTGACATTTAAGTTCCCTATGATGTGGTGGAAGGAACATTAGTCACTTCCATGGACATATCCATTGAATAATTTAAATATGTATCATAAAATTATTTTATATCATCCTATTATTCAACGAAAATTAACAATTTCCAATTTTTTTGACAATGGAGTGGTCATTCAAACTTCTAAGGGACGTATAATTGCAACAATGATGTTTTAATCAGTCCCCCTTATGAAAAAAATGTTCTCTAGTTACTGACCTTATAATCATTTACATTATTGATGTTTATATAATCCTCAATATATATTTTATTTTAAATTATGATGCGGAAATTTATTTTTGGAGGAATAATGATACAATTTTGGAGAATGATGTGTAATCCATTATATTTAGATATGAAAAATCATTATCTAATTCTTATATATATCCACCCCATTATCTATACTTAATATAAATCAAGGGGGATGGTAATTCAATATCTATGGGTGGGGGAAGAAATCTTAAAATTGAACATGTACAAATTTTCTAAGAATATATTTATTGTCTTCTTGTGGATTTACCCAGAAATACTATATATGAGGATGCGGAGTTCTCTACTGATTTAATTCACTGTTCAAGACCTAAATCAAGGATTCCTTACAGAATGGCCAATGGGGAAATAGTAGAAATGAAGAGAAAATCAGAGGAATTTAGTGATAAAGGATTTATTCTCCCTATTTTTCTTACCTGGGATCCCTTGTCCTTTTTATTAAGTATAAATATGTATATATGAGGGTATGGATTGACTATAGGGAGATCAATGCTATTATGATAATGGAAATTTATCAAATTCCTCTCACTGTTGATTTATTTGATAAAATATATTTAGCACAATATTTTTCAGTGATTTTCCATCAATATGGATATAATTATTTGCATGTGCGGAAGAAATATATTTTAAAGAAAAAAATTCCGAACCATGTATGGGAATTATGAGTTTAAAATAATTCCTTTTAAACTAACGAATGCACCCTCTTTTTTAATAGATCTAATGAGTCAAGTTTTCAAGGAATAACATGATGAAATTGTTGTGGTATTTATTGATGATAGCCGGTTATACTCCAAACTCTATGAAGTCCATGAAAATAAATGATGGATTATTCCAAAAACTCTTAGAATAAATGAATTATTTTTAAAGTATAGAAAATGTGAATTTTGGTTTCAATCATAATCTTTTCTTGGATATATTTTCTCAAAGGATGGAATCTTAGTTGAACTGTAACATCCAAGATAAATAATGAATAAAACATTTTCATATATATTAATATTTACGAATTAAATAATAATTTTACTTTAAATGGGTTGCTATGTTCGATAGCGTACCCAATACGCAACAAAGAGTTTCTTGGAAATCTAACGTTGCACACTAGTAATAAAATAATATTATTTTAAATGGTAGTTAACACATAGCTGTTGTATTGGCGGGAATGTATATAAATAACTAAAATATGATTATATATGTTTTTTAAATGTTTTTACTTTTATCTAATAAATGATAAAGTCTTAAAATACAGAAAGAATTCAATTTTAGGCGTATATGCCCTAGTTTTCACTAAAGGTTCACTTATCGCCTTTTGATGGAGAACCGTCATTAAATATAGTTTTGTTCACTCTTATACATTCTATTGGACCAAATAAAACTCTCCTTTAGAGTCGGGACATAAAAATTTACTTTGTGTAGTTTTTTGGTATTTTCCCGATAAAGTTCATTTTTTTAATGAATAGTGAAAAATGTTGTATTTTAATTCAAAACCTCTTCTTAATATAATTTATTTATATGATTAGATTATCTTTTGAATTGGTTTTTAAGTTAAAATAGAATATATTTTTACCATTAAATCCAATGGTGGTCATTGGAATCAATTTCACTTTGAAATTGGACTTAAACTGGTGTCAATCTTTTGATACTTATTGTTTCATAAAAACACACTATTTGCTCTGATAGCGGGAATTAATTATTAAATTAATTAATTCAAATTATATGTTTTTAATTTTTTAAAATGGACTTCATTTTTGAATTCAGAATATCAAATATAGCTTAGGGTGATGTATTGTTATTTTTATGAAAAACTTCAATTTTTGACGAATAGTGAAACTACTAAGCGGTACATAAAAAACTGATTTTTCGTTTAAATGAAATTTTACCACCTCTGTGTTTTTAATTTAAAAAATCTGACATACATGGATGTCATTAATAAGTAAAATGTGGTTCAATGGGATTAAAATGATTTTTTAGTGAATAGTAACTTATTAAGTTTTTAATCGCGGTTAGAGGTAATTAGTGTAATTTAAGGTAAAAATAATGTTATAATAAAATTAAAATACATAGACACATGTCCTACCCTTATTGGATGTGTCATGGACGACCATGAAAATCCACGGGTCAACTTGGGGACCCCATGAAGCCACTTTTGTTGGAAAATGACATTAATAACTTTTTATTTAAAGTTAAAATAAAAATGTCACAAACATGAAATGATTTACTAAAACAATTTTTACATGGGGTTATACAAATCAGAGTTTTGACTATAAATATTCATTGGAAAGGTAAGAAGATTTCCTACATCATAGTATTTGTTTTAAAAAAATTAGACATTAAATAAATTAAATTATTTATGACACCATGATGATGCAGCGATTACCTCATTATTTAACGATTTAAATAAAATGTAAATATAATGTAAAATCTATGACCTACACATGTCCAAAACCTATTGGATGGGTGTATTTGGAACCCTTATCACCTTATCATAGAAAAAAATCATTTTGGAACCATTAAATTCCGAAACTCATTCTAAAATAATGTAACATTTCCTTACTTTCCAAGAGTGCCCATCCTCTCATCTTATAAAAGGCCCCCACCTCTACCACTTTACACACACTTCCAAAGCCTTTTGCTCGTCCAACCCCTGCCCATTTTGTCTCTAAAAATCTTTATTTAACTCCTTGAATCCTCACTTTGGGCATAAGTCTTCCCAATGAAGCCTTTGAGCACAAATCTAAGAGAGTTACCCGATTTTAAGGTGATGTCTTCACTTGTGTTCTTTTGTTTTATTTTGCATATCCAACCCCATAAAATATTTTTATTCATTTCTTTTGTAACAACTCCAGTATCTTCAATACACTAGGATGTTGTTATAATATGAATTCGAGCTACACTTACACACATCTACATCTAAT
This sequence comes from Viscum album, assembly GCA_963277665.1. NCBI lineage: Eukaryota > Viridiplantae > Streptophyta > Magnoliopsida > Santalales > Viscaceae > Viscum > Viscum album. Next base: position 590,452,829 of record OY728159.1, on the reverse strand, counting down.
GGTTAAAGAACATACTGTTTCTGTGGTTGGCGAATTTCTACCTCACGAAACGATGATTGTTCAATCTTCTTTTAAACACCTTTAATGGTGGCCATTAAGATGTCACTCTATTAATATATGATATATATTATGTTTATGTTTTCCTTATGCTTCTTTATTTTTCATTTGTGGTTTACCTTTTTGGTATCCATTGTGGGTAAACAAGATAATATCATTTTAGGAAGTGCGGACTACCGCCCCATAAAAGTGATGTGATTCGTTAATGCCATATGTGGGACGTATAAAGGATGGATTTAATGTTATTATATATTATGTTATACTGGAATTATAATATACCTCTATACAATTATTATTTATTTCCATTAATGTATGAGATATAAATGAAAGTATCATTCATGCGTACGTACGACTTACCATCTCCATGAACTGTGCATTTCATTTCATATCCCCAAATGTAATGTACTATTATAAGTACATATATATAATGGATATATATGATGTATGTTACATATAAATGATGAATATAATTCTTAAATTAAAATATACATACCTCTCATTTATTTTTAATTCCATTAATTTGTTAAAGAAATGAAACTAGCGTTCATGCGTACGTACGGCTTACCGTCTCTATGAACGGTGCATTTCATTTCTTACCTCTAAATGATTATGTAATATTATAAATACATGTATATTCTGGATATATATGATATATATTATATCCAAATCAGGAATTTCATTCTGGATATAAAGAACCTTTGACCACACGAACAACATGTAATTGTAAGAAGTCCACTTTCGACTTAAGAACCAAATATCAAAAAAACAAATATTATTAACTTAAATGATTACATAATGTTTATAACATGAAAATAAGTTATATAAAAGGAATAATGACCTTGAAAAAGGTTCTTAAGAAAATATAAATTAACTCATGTTTATTATCCAGGACGTTAAAGAATGATCGAGTCAAGTCGGACCCGAGGTAAGGGACTTCATCTCAATCTACTTTCATTGAGGCATATTTCGTTTTATACACAACTTTTTTTATATGGTGTATAAACACCTTTGACTTTTACTTTTATACAAAATTAATCTTTTTCTATGAAGCATTTTACAAAACTACAAAAAGGAATGTTTCTTTTAACATTCGCGGTGACAACGACCTTTTCCGCCGCCGTGAGTATTATTTGGTCTTTGGCTTCCTAAACAAGCCGTAATGTTTTTTTTAAATGAAATAAATACCATATACTCTTTTATGTATTTTGGAATTGAAAATGGTTTTTATAATGGATTTGTTATGTCAATACATTTAAGTGATATATTGTGATCAAAGTGTGGAAATGTTTTCCTTCCATTATATTTGTTTTATGTCTTATGATTTTTATAATGGTACCTGGACATTTGACGGGTGGTTACGTGATAAACCATATGACGGGTGGTTCCGTGAATACCAGGATAGGTGGTTACGTTATAACCTCCAATGCATTGGGTATAGAAGTCGGCCGTATGGCTATTCCATTAAGTATGTATGGAAGTCGGCCGAATGGCTATTCCATTAAGTGATACGTGTGGAAGACGACCGTATGGTTATTCCACTTAAGTATGTTTATGTCCCAAGTTACCATTATATGTTATGTGGTCTTTATATGGGTTTTATGGTAATCTTTTGGTTACAGAAGGGTAAGTAATGATCTTTTATTCAGTGAAGAGTTTTTACTACTTCATAAATGTGAAAAGTATTACTTTCATAAAGTATACATGGTTTAATTGTTGTTTTGATAAAATAATAGTTTTCATTATTTTTGTATCCCATAGTGTGTTTTTTATGCTCACCCCAAGTATTTTGAAATTTTTTTCACATGACTTAATGTTGAATAGGGTCAAGGATTGGATCATGGGAAATTCATGGTATATAAAACAAGGAACTAGACATGTTCCTTTTTAATAGTTTTTTTATTCTATGGAAACTTAGTAGAAGTGTCTACTTTGTAATCTTCTGAGATGTAATAGTTATGTTCTAATTATCTAACACTATACACCTGAAACGATCCTCAATGTGAATTATTCATTTAATTCAATATTAAGTAAGGTTTAAGTTCGGGGCCTTATAGTTGGTATAAGAGGTCCGTTTAGATAACTTTAGGAGTTAGAATTCTATTAAATGATTATCCAAAAATATTTTTTTTTGAAATGATATAGCATTTTAAGATTACCATGTTTCTTCAACTAAGCCATGTTTGTCCAGAATGAGTTTTCGTAGAGGAAACATAGAAGATTATTTGGGAATACTTACTGAGGGAAATGACTTTCCAAATCAGCATACTAAGATGGTCAGAATCAGAATTGAACAGTTTGTTGCAGTGATGTCTTAGTTGACTCAGGTGATAAATAGTGGTTGTGTTATTGATGATATTTTGGTGTGCTCTAAAAGTAAAGAAGAGAATGAAAGTCATTTAAGGGTTATTTCTCAAACCTTAAAAGAAAATAAATTGTATGGGAAATTCAGAAAGTGTGAGATTTTGTTGAAACATATATCTTTCCTTGGAAATATTGTTTATAAAGATGGGATAACTGTTGATCCTGCAAAAACAAAGGTTGTTGAAGAATGGAAAACACACAAATTTAATAGAGATTCGTAGTTTCCTTGGTTTGGGAGGCTATTACCGAAGGTTTGTTAGAAATTTTTCATGGTTATCTAGTTCAATGACTAAGCTAACTCGGAAGGGTGTTATGTTTATTTGGACAAAAGAATGTGATGATTGTTTTCAGGAACTGAAAAGAATATTGGTGAATGCTCCAGTTTTGGAACTACCTTCCTGGAATGGGGAGTTTGTTATCTACAGTGATGCATAATTGAAAGGACATGGTTGTGTCTTATTGAAGAATGATCAGGTAATTTCTTATGCTTCACGACAGTTGAAAACTCATGAGGTAAATTACCTTACAAATGATTTGGAATTAGCTATTGTAGTTTTCGCTCTAAACATTTGGAGGCATCATTTTTATGGCGTAATGTGTGAAATATATACCGATCACCAAAGTTTAAAGTATATATTCACTAAGAAAGAATTGAACATGAGACAGAGGAGATGGATAGAATTAATCAAGGATTATGATTGTACAATTCATTACCATCCGAGAAAAGCAAATAAAGTGGCTGATGCTTTGAGTTGAAAAAGTAATGCTTCATTAACAATGTTGCATTTGGAACATGATCCTTTGGTTAAGGATTTGATGAACTTTGGAATAGAAGTTTTTGGTGCAGGTTGTTCTTCTGTTTTGTTTCACGTATCAGTGAAATATTCTCTATCAGACAGAATCAAGCAAGCACGAAAGCAAGATAGTGAGTTGCAGAAAAAGGTAGAGCTAGCTCAGAAGGATCATCCTGGTAGTACTAAGATATACAGAGATCTGCGGGAGTATTACTGGTGGGATGGAATGAAATGAGATATTTCTGATTTTATAGTGAAGTGTTTGACTTGTCAACGGGTTAAAGCAGAGTGCCAGCTACCAAAAGGGATGCTTTATCCTTTACCAGTACCAGAATGGAAATGGGAGAATATATCCATGTACTTCATTGGGGGATTGTCGAAGACACCTTGAGGTAATAATGAAATCTGGTTTATTGTTGACCAGTTGACTAAATCTGCTCATTTCCTTGCTATACGGGATAATTTTTCCCTAGATCAACTTTCCCGTTTATATATTAAAGAGATAGTTAGGTTACATGGAGTTCCTCTCTCCATTGTATCTGATCGTGATCCAGGTTCACTTCTAACTTTTTGAAAGGCCTTCAGTAGTTGTTGGGTACTGAATTAAATTTTAGTACAGTTTTTCATCCTCAATCAGATGGGCAGTCAGAACGAACAATTCAGATATTGGAGGATATGCTACGTTCTTGTTCATGGAATTTGGGACCAACATCATTCTTTGGTTGAGTTTTCTTATAGTAACAGTTTTCATTCCAGTATACAGATGGCACCATTTGAGGTGTTATATGGGAAGCGGTGTCGAACTCCAGCTTTCTGGGATGAAGTGGGTGAATGGAAGCTGATGGGACCAGAATTTGTAGAAGAGTTGGCCAAAAAGTTCAGCTGATACAGAAATACATGAGAACATCTCAGAGCAGGAAGAAGAGTTATACGGACAATAGGAGGAAGGATCTCTCTTTTGAGGTAGGTGATCATGTTTTTCTCAAAGTATCATCATGGAAAAGTGTGATGCGATTTGGTAAGAAAGGAAATCTGAGTCCAAGGTTCATTGGACCATATGAAATTCTGGAGAGATTTGGATCAGTTGCATACCGAGTGGCGTTACCTTCGAGTTTATCTCAAGTACACAATGTTTTTCATGTTTCAATGTTGAGAATTATATGCCAGATCCATCTCATATTTTGAGTCCAGAGGTAGTTCAGCTAGAAGAGAACCTATCTTATGAAGAACAACCAGTCCAGATTCTTGACCAAAGAGAGAAAGTGTTGCGAAATAAGGTAATTCACCAGGTAATGGTTTTGTGGAAAAACCATATGGTTTAAGAGGCATCGTGGGAATATGAAAATTCTATGAGGGATAAATACCCCCACTTATTTTGATAAGTGAATAAAATTGTGAGGACGCAATTCCAAAAAGGGGGGAAGGATGTAACATCCTAGGTAAATAATGAATAAAACATTTTCAAATTTATTAATATTTATGAATTAATTATTAATTTTACTTTAAAGGGGTTGCTATATTCAATAGTGTACCCGATACGCAACAAAGAGTTTCATTGAAATCTTACGTTGCACACTGGTAATAAAATAATATTATTTTAAATGGTAGTTAACAACTAGCCGTTATATTGGAGGGAATGGATAGAAATAACTATAATATGATTATATATGTTTTTTAAATGTTTCCAATTTTATCTAATAAAAGATAATGTCTTAAAATATAGAAAGAATTAAATTTTAGGCGTATATGCCCTAGTTTTCACTAAAGGTTCACTTATCGCCTTTTGATGGCGAACGATCATTAAATATAGTTTTGTTCACTCTTATACATTCTATTGGACCAAATAAAACTCTCCTTTAGAATCGGGAAATTAAAATTTACTTTGTGTAGATTTTTGGTTTTTTTCCGATAAAGTTCATTTTTTAAATGAATAGTGAAAAATGTTGTATTTTAATTCAAAACATCTTCTTCATCTAATTTATTTATATGATTAGATTATCTTTTGAATTGGTTTTAAAGTGAAATTAGAATATATTTTTACCATTAAATCCAATGGTGGTCATTGGAATCAATTTCACTTTGAAATTGGACTTAAATTGGTGTCAATCTTTTGATACTTATTGTTTCATAAAAACACGCTATTTGCTTTGACAGTGGAAATTAATTATTAAATAAATTAATTCATCTTATATGTTTTGAATTTTTTAAAATGGACTTCATTTTTGAATTCTTAATATCAAATATAGCTTAGGGTGACGTTTTGGTATTTTTCTGAAAAACTTCAATTTTTGATGAATAGTGAAACCACTAAGTGGTACCTAAAAATCTGATTTTTCGTTTAAATGAAATTTTACCACCTATGTGTTTTGAATTTCAAAAATCCGACACACATGGTTGTCATTAATAAGTAAAATTTGGTTCAATGGGATTAAAATAATTTTTTGGTGAATAGTAAGTTATTAAGTTTTTAATCGCGATTAGAGGTAATTAGTGTAATTTAAGGTAAAAATAATGTTATAATAAAATGAAAATACCTAGTCACATGTCCTACCATTATTGGATGTGTCATGGCCGACCAAGAAAATCCATGTGTCAACTTGGGGACCCCATGATGCCACTTTGGTTGGAAAATGTCATTAATAACTATTTATTTAATGTTAAAATAAAAATGTCACAAACATGAGTTGTTTTACTAAAACAATTTTTACATGGGGTTATAGAAATCTGAATTTTGACTATAAATATTCATTTTAAAGGTAAATATATTTCTTATTTCATGGTTTTTTTATAATTTTTAGACCTTAAAAAAATTAAATTATTTATGACACCATGATGATGCAGCGATTACCTCATTATTTAACGATTTAAATAAAATGTATTGATAATGTAAAATCTATGACCTAAACATGTCCAAAACCTATTGGATGGGTGGATTTCGGACCCTTATCACCTTATCCTATAAACACATCAATGTGGGACCATTAAATTCCGAAACTCCTAAAATAATGTAACATTTCCTTACTTTCCAAGAGTGCCCATCCTCTCCTCTTATAAAAAGCCCTCACCTCTACCACTTTACCCAAACATCCAAAGCCTTTTGCTCGGCCAACCCCTGCCCATTTTGTCTCTACGAATCCCTCTTTTACTCCTTGAAGCCTCACTTTGGGAAGAAGTCTTCTCAAGGAAGCCTTTGAGCTCAAATCTAAGAGAGTTACCCGATTTTAAGGTGATGTCTTCACTTGTGTTCTTTTGTTTTATTTTGCTTCTCCAACCCCCTAAAATCTTTTTATTCATTTGTTTTGTAACAAAGCCAGTATATTCAATATACTAGGATGTTGTTATAATAATCTTTCGAGCTACACTTACACACATCTACATCTAATGGTTAAAGAACATACTGTTTCTGTGGTTGGCGAATTTCTGCCTCACGAAACGATGATTGTTCAATATTCTTTTAAACACCTTTAATGGTGTCCATTAAGATGTCACTCTATTTATATATGATATATATTATGTATATGTTTTCCTTATGCTTCTTTATTTTTCATTTCTAGTTTACCTTTATGGTTTCCATTGTGGGTAAACACGATAATTTCATTTTAGGAAGTGCGGACTACCGCCCCCTAAAAGTGATGTGATTCGTTAATTCCATATGTGGGGCGTATAGAGGATGGATTTAAAGTTATTATATATGATGTTATACTGGAATTATAATATACCTCTATATCATTATTATTTCATTCCATTAATGTATGAGATAGAAATGAAAGTAGCGTTCATTCGTACGTACGACTTACCGTCTCCATGAACAGTGCATTTCATTTCTTATCCCCAAATGTGATGTACTATTATAAGTACATATATATAATGGATATATATGATTTATGTTACATATAAATGATGAATATAATTCGATAATTAAAATATACATACCTCTCATTTGGTTTTAATTCCATTAATATGAAAAAGAAATGAAAGTAGCGTTCATGCGTATGTACGGCTTACCGTCTCCATGAACAGTGCATTTCATTTCTTACCTCTAAATGATTATGTAATATTATAAATACATGTATATGCGGTATATATATGATATATATGATATCCAAATCAGGAATGTCATTCTGGATATAAAGAACCTTTGACAACATGAACAACATGTAATTGTAAGGAGTCCACTTTTGACTTAAGAACCAAAAATTGAAAAAACAAACATTATTAACTTAAATGATTACATAATGTTTATAACATGGAAATAAGTGATATAAAAGTAATAATGAACATGAAAAAGGTTCTTAAGAAAATAGAAATTAACTCAAGTTTATTATTCAGGACGTTAAAGAATGATCGAGTTAAGTCGGACCCGAGGTAAGGGACTTCGTCTCAATCTCCTTTCATTGAGGCATATTTCGTTTTATACACAACTTTCTTGTATACGGTGTATAAACCCCTTTGACATTTACTTTTATACAAAAGGAATCTTTTTCTATGAAGCGTTTTACAAAATGACAAAAAGTAATGTTTCTTTTAACGTACTCGGTGACAATGACCTTTTCCGCCGCCACGAGTATGATTTGGTCTTTGGATTCCTGAACAAGTCGTAATGCTTTTTTTAAAATGAAATAAATACCATATACCCTTTTATGTATTTTTGTGTTTAGAATGGTTTTTATAATGGATTTGTTATGTCAATATATTTAAGTGATATGGTGTGATCAAAGTGTGGAAATGTTTTCTTTCCATTATATTTGTTTTATGTCTTATGATTTTTATAATGGTACATGGACATTTGACGGGTGGTTACATGATAAACCATATGACAGGTGGTGCCGTGAATACCAGGACGGGTGGTTATGTTATAACCTCCAATGCATTGGGTATGGAAGTCGGCCGTATGGCTATTCCATTAAGTATGTATAGAAGTTGGCCGAATGGCTATTCCATTAAGTGATATGTGTGGAAGTCGACCGTATGGTTATTCCACTTAAGTATGTTTATGTTCCAAGTTACCTTTATATTTTATGTGTTCTTTATATGGGTTTTATTGTAATATTTTGGTTACAGAAGGGTAATTAAGGATATTATATTCAGTGAATAGTTTTTACTACTTTATAAAGGTGAAAAGTATTACTTTGATAAAGTACACATGGTTTACTTGTTGTTTTGATAAACTAATAGTTTTCATTCTTTGTGTATACCTTACTATGATTTTTATGCTCACACCATGTTTTTTGAAATGTTTTTCACAGGACTTAATGTGGAATAGGGTCAAGGATGGGATCAAGGGAATGTCAGGCTATATAAAACATGGAACTAGACATGTTTCTTTTTAAGAGTTTTTTATTCTATTGAATCTTAGTAGAAGTGTATACTTTGTAATCTTCTGAGATGTAATAGTTATGTTCTAATTCTCTAAAACTCTAAACCTAAAAAGATCCTCAATGTGAATTATTCATTTAATTCAATATTAAGTAAGGTTTAAGGCTGGGGCCTTATATGAACCTACAAAGAGAAAGGCAGTTTAAGAATGTCCTCCACCAATGAATATAACTGAGATATATAGTTTTATTTGGTAAGCAGGTTATTATCAGCGTTTTGTTCATAACATAAACAGATTAGACAACCTATTATAAAAAATTACACGTAAAGGGGTAACCTTCGTAGGGATAAAATAATGTGAAGAATGTTTTGAATAATTGAATAGGAGATTAGTGAATGCTCTGATCCTGACCCTACCATTGGGAAATAGTAAATTTTTTATTTATAGTTATGCATCAATGAAATGACATGGTTGTTTCCTTATACCGAATGATAGAGTTATTATATATGAATAAATCTAGTTAGAAATTCTTGAACATAACTATCCAACTCGTGATCTGGAGTTTGAATATATATTCGTTTTTCTGAAGATATGGAGAAACTATCTCTATGGATAGAAGTGTTAAATATATACATATAACATGACTTTGAAATAGATCTTATAATAGAAATAAGTCAACTTGAGGTAAAGGTGATGGGTCAAGCTACTAATGTTTTATGATTGTTCCATATAGTATAATCCAAGAAAAGAAATTAAGGTAGCTGATGCATTGAACAGAAAACATCCTGAAGTTTTAAACAAAATTAGTATTGGAAGGGATCCGGTATTTTAGGATCAACTAAATATTAACATGGGAATTATCAAAGAAGGAGAAATATCATTACATTTTAAATTGGTTCGCCAACCATAAATATTGTAAATAATGGGAACTTCTTAGTATGATGATGAGAATCATAAAAAGAAAATTAGAGGTGTGAATGATGGGAGGTTGGATGACTTCATGTGTCAGGATGGAATTCTAAAATTTGGAAAGATTCAATGTGTTCCCGATATACGTGAGCTGAAAAAGGAGTTATTGGATGATGCACGTAGCTAAAATTTCTATATACACTCTGGTAGTAATAAAAGGATTATATATTTGAAGGAAAATTTTAAGTGGGACAATATAAAGTAGGAAATTACTGATTATGTGTCAAGAAATTTTGTTTTTCAACAAGTAAGCATTAAAAAATTATATACATGAGGATTTATTCATCCTATACCTATTCATACATGGAAATGAGATGAAATCACCATGTATTTTTCAACTTATTACCCAAAACTCCAAGAACGATTGACTCAATATGTGTAATTGTAGATCAAATTATGAAATCTACACAATTTGTTGCATTAAGAAAGGATTTTACACTGTAGAAACTAAAAATATTCTATATACATGATGTTTTGAAACATCATGTAGAACCTCTCTTAATTGTCTTGGATTGTGATCCCCGATTTACATATAAAATCTACAAAATAATTCAAAAATATTTTGATACCGAGCTTTGATTGAGTACTGATTATCACCCACAAACTGATGGGAAATTAGAAAGGATGAACAAATCATTAGAAGACATGTTGAGATAATTTTCAATTTACTTACTAGGTTTGTGGCATGAGTATGTACTTTTAGTGGAGTTATCCAAAAATAATAGATTCCACTTTGGTATTAAAATTGAAATATATGAAGCCTTGTAGGGAACACGATTTCGTACTTCAATATGTTGAGATAAAGTTGGTGAAAGGAAGCTTGTGGCCCATAGCATGGGGAGGAAACAAAAAAAAGGTAAATAATTTTTAACAAAATATCAAAGCATCTAAAATTAGGAAAAAGAGATATTCTAATAATCAAAGGAAGGATTTTGAATTTCAATAGTTAGAACATGTTTTTTTGAAAGTATCTCTATAGAATAATGTTATAATATTTGCACTGAAAGGGATACTAGGCCCGATGTACAGTGGACCTTTTGTAATTATAGAGAGATTTGGAGATTTGGATTTTCATTTAGAACTTCTTCCTAGCCTTTATATGGTACATAATTTGTTATACATCACATTATTGAGAAATTACATTCTCGACCCAACACATGTACTCACTTCTAAAGGTATAAAAATGGAACATGACTTATCTTACTACAATGAGCTTATCAGGATTCTGGAAACTAAAGAATAGGTATTGATGAATTGGATGACTCGACTCGTAAATGTACTTTGGAAAAATAATTAAATTGAAAAGGAAATATGGGATTCTGAGAGACTTATGATGATGAAATACCAAAATTATTTTATAAGAGAACATTCGAGTAATTTTTAGGATGAAATTTTTGAAAGGGGAAGAATATAGAAACCCAATAATTTAAAAATAAATTTAATATTGAATTCATGAAACAATTTGTCTCTATGAAACAACAGTTTCTTATAACCAAGATAATGAACAAAATTTATCTTCTTATGTGATTTCAATTTCAAAAAACAGACATACACGGTTGTGATCAATAAGATATTTTCAGTCTGATAGGCTCAACATACATTATCCATGAATAGTAACATAACCCTATTAATAGTTACATACCCTTATGAATATTAATTTACATGTAAGAATAGTAACCTCACCCATGATGGTATAAATAAAATGTAGGCACCACATAAATGAGAGTGAATATTTTAAAAATTAATAATTATGTGTTGTTATTTTGGTTAGTAAAAACATTTTTTGGAATTTCAAATAAAAAATTTAATATAAAATTTTCATAAAATGTATTCCAAAATAAATATTTTCTTTTCATATGATTTTAAGACAATTTTATGAGACCTTGGTTAATTTTTGAATGTATTATCAAAATTAGTTTTAAATTCAAAAACTCCATTTTTATACTAAATAATGATTTTATTTGAAAAATAAATTTCTATTATTTAAAAATCTATTTTGATAAATTGGGCTTCAGATTTTAATTTTACTTTTTAAAGAATGGTTAGAGTGGTTTTTTGATATTTTTCAAAAATACATGAATTTTTTGGTGAATTGGGAAATTCGATAATTTATGAAATATAAAATAAATGAATTTATTCATTATTATTGATCCCTAGATTACATAAAAGTACATTGGGTAAAACTCACATGAAATTATTACTTTTTTTTTCACATTAATCATGAATTTTCACAGTCTTGAGCCAAAACAATATAACAATGAATAAAATATCAGAAACCCCCTCATCTCCACCACTTTAAAAACCACCGCTCACTCCCTCTTCCCATCACTACTATAACTCAGGAATATTCTAAATTTTCTTCCCAACTACTCATCCCTAGTAATTCCCCACTTCGATGAGCCCTTTTTTTCTAATGACCAAAATCTATTCCCATAAGGAAGTTCTTAAGGAGGTTATTTGAAGATGTAAATCCTCTTCCTTTTTCATTTGGTTTCATATCAATTTATCTTCTTTTCTTATTCCCTCATAAAAACCAATTTCCAATTGATCATGAAAAATATATTATAATATATATACTATAATTATATTATGAAAATGCAATAACCATTATCAATCAATTTACTCTCCCTCTTTCATTTTTTACAAGAAATCATCATCTAGGAGGAGCCAATTTAGAACCTTCCTTGATGAAGAAGTTTCATTCTCTAAATTATTCATCAATGATATTAATGAAACCAATTTAATGTTATAGATAGTTTTTAATATATAAAATATAACCTATTTTGTTTTCTATAATTATCATATTTACATACTACTATACGATAATACAAATTGTGTTTGTTATGATCCATAACCTCCATAATAATTTAACTGATTATCACTAAACGCATTATCTAATGATTCATCCACATAATATGTAACCAAATTTTATATATAACTATTTAGAAGTATTTATTCTCATAATAAACTTTCACTTACTATTCTATAGAATTATTACAATTTTAAATAACATATGTTACTTATAATAAAGTGAACCGATCATGAAATCAAGGAAACAAAACTCTGGAACAATAAAATTCAATCATATAACTTATCAGTAAAGTAATAAATGAACTTAATTAAAATATAATTAGTACAATAAAGGAATACATGATTCTTAATTAATTAATTAATTAATTTAATTTTATTATCGATGATTATAATGTCAAGTGCAGAACACGTTCAGACATAAGGTAAGGGATTTCTACCCAGACCTCCATTTTGTTTCAGGTTACTCTCATTATCTAAATACCTAATTGAAATTATTAATTATTCTAATTTAATCCCCCTAAATATTTTTTTAATTTTATATGTATTTGTACCAATCAGAATCTGTCATTTATTTTATGGGATGTTACATGTTTTAAAAGGATCATTTAAAATGTTTTACAGATAAACAAAACGGAATGGTGGAAATTTATCTACTTCTTACCTACTTTCAAGTACACTATATAATCTATTTTAGGTAACAATTATTAAAAGAAAATAATTAATTTTATTATTAAAAAAATATCTTCATTCAATTCTGTTTTTATACAAATATTTTTCAAATGAACACATCGTTTCCATGTAAAACAATATTTCAATCAAGCATTACACGATGATTTTGTAAGAGTATTTTCATAAATTTCAACAAACATGTTGATTATTATGATATATTAGGATTAATATTATTTTATATCTTCTCCCATATTTTATTTAATGATTTTTGATTATTTTGACTTTGGATTTTATAAATTGACACCATTCACCATATTACACTGAATTGCTAGTGTTGATGCTTAATGATTAGGGAATGTTATTTACATTTCATATGATAGATTTAATATTAATGTATATTTTGTTTATGTTTTTAACTATTCATATTATGAGTTAATTTTACATATTATGTGATGGGTGAGGCCCACTATATCCCCTTGATTCATCAGTAGGTCTCTCGAGACAAACTAGATTAGGTTTTTAGCCATTAATGTATGGTCTTGGCACAAAGCATTGACAATATGATTTTTTTCGTCTGGAATTATCAAATCAATCATTATGAAACAATATATTGATATTCCATTAGATTATTCACCTATTAAAATTTCCATTTTTATGTTTTATGACATTATTTAATTAATTTTTATTCCTTCCATAATGTGATCATGTTTCTTTAAAGGAATGTGTTTTTAGTTATTCATCATGCCTACTGTTTATGTTTATGATTAAAATCGATAAATTATTTACCCTTATTTAGAATCCGATCTCACCCATTTATTTTTGTTTAATATTTTCTAGGATGTGATTAATAATATTATGAATGACTTTTAATGAAAATCATAGTGTTGTATATGCTCCCAATCAAATTTATATGTTGTATTTCATATCAAGGTTTAATATTGAACTAATGTATATATCTCTTATTCCAAATCATCTAATATTTTTTGACCTTTGGGATATGACATTCTTATAATCATGAAAATATATTAAAATAATGTACTTTTTCATGGATACTGGGCTCGAGGCATTACACACTTTCTCCTAAACAAACAAGTACCCCAACTCATCCACCTTAATCGAATCCTTGATAAGAATAAAAGGAGATGATTTGGTATGATAGTAAATCAATACCCAAATTTCATTCATCCAACAGGGTGTATGAGGTAATAAAATGAAAAAATCATTATAAAAATTATCCCAAATCCACATAGTAATGGGCAGTAGCATAAAAAAACTACATGACATTTGGTCACGAGATTAACCTGCTGTCAAGTATAACACCTAGATAAAACTTCAAATATATCACACCTCATACCTAGATAATATAAATGGTGTATCACAATATAAAACATTTTATTTTCCATGGATTAATAGACCATGGTGACTGGTGGCTATTCGGTATCACCACCCTTGGTAAAAACAATGAATCCATGATTTTACCATAAAATAAAAGGATTATATCAAAATATAAGGGCCACTTGCTGGGATCATTGACACTATTAAATATATACGTAGAATGCTGAAAAATCTCATCATAAGTAAATTCCTTTAGAATCATTCCAATAAGGGAGGGAATCATCTAAACATTGTCTTAGAATGTACCTCCATTTTATTCCTTGGATTCTAGATGTGTCTGAGAAAGAATCCTCACCAAATTCTATTATCATTAGAATCTTTTACTATTATCACTAGTATCTTTCTACTCATGGAATATTCTACCACATTACCTTTACTCATGTAATAAATGATATAAAAATCGATCCTAGGATGATACTAAACCCACATACATGACCTCAGATTTAGATCCTTATAGGAGAAAATGTAGGCTAATCTGTGATGATCCATGTAGAAAAAAATATTTTCCCCAAAAGATAGTGATTCCTTGTCTTCAAGGTGTGCATAGCTACTGCTAACTGTAGGTCATGGGTTGGGGAGGTATTTTCATGTGGTTGGAGTTTTTGAGAAACCTACACCACTACAAGGTCATCATGAATCAACACACACTCAAGGCCAGTAACTAAAGAATCACAAAAAAAACATGTTTCCCATATCGATTTTTTTCATAATAAGAATAGTGGAAGTGCTAAAATACTGATTGAGTTCCTCAAAGGATGATTGAAATTTTGGGATCCAATCAATTCATACCCATTTCTGTTAATCTTTGATCCATGGGGAATGAATCTAAGAAAAACATTAACAAACCACTTGTAATAACCAGATCATCCCAAAGAGATTATAATTTCAAAGATGTTATTATGTTTCTACCATGAAATAACCGATTTGTTCTTCTCAGGGTCCACTGTAACCACATGATTTGAAATCACAAGGAAAAAAAATTACCTCCCTGATCTGTAAGGTGAACATTGGATGGATATCACATAGAAGGTTCTCTTGAAGAGTTCCTAACAAAACCCTCAAGTGTCTCTCATTCTCTCCCTTAGTCATAAAATAGACAAGGATAACCTAAAAAACGAACTACTCAAGGTAATTATGGAGCACCTCTCTCATAAAATACATGAATATTTCTAGATAATTGGTTATCCCAAACGACATAACAAAATACATGAAGTCTTTATACCTTCTCTGAAAGAACTCTTAGGAACATCCACCTATGTAACACAGACATGATGATACCCCGAAGTTAGGTCAGTCGTAGAGAACAACCATCCCCCTTGATCTTATAAAATGGTCATTAATGTTGTTCAATTTTATTTTTTTCATAAATTTAACTATTTTCATCATTTGATAATCGATGAAAAAATTTAGAGATCTATCGGTCTACTATGAAAATAGGACCAAGGGATCCTAGGATGAGATGCTCAAGAGAATAAATCTGTTGGATTCCAAAATTTATAGTTTTATATTTAATACACTCATATTATTAGAGTCCATATGATATGTGGGAAGATATATAAACTATGTTCCTAGTGAAAAATGTATTGTAAAATTTACCTTGTCCCCTAGAGGAAACCCTAAAAAATTATTTATAAATATCTATGGAAACTCTTCTACCAAAAAAGGTAATCCACCCTCAGAACACCTATGATCATCCTATAACAAGAGTGATGACATTCAAAAACATTTTTTCCTAACCCTATAAGTGTAGGTCCAATATGTCCTGAATGAGGATCCAATTCAACCTTAAAATCATGGTTACTTCCAAAAATAATGATGGCCATTTACCTTTAACTGCATCAGGAGTATCATGAAACCCAAATATTCATTCGATCTTTTCAATCTAGTCCACTGCATTTTAGTGATCCATGAAACCTCATAAATATGGAAATTTTTTCTTGAGGTTCTCTTGGGCCTCGTCCTTTTCTAGACATAGTTTGGATTCTTTAACATGAGAAGGACAATAGGTTTCTCCCTAATCAAATGACCAAACAATCCAACATACTGATTCTAATAGTCTCTGATCAACTAGTGATGAAGAATACTCTCCGGCCTCATCCAAAGGTTTAACATGAAGTCCACATGGATGAATATTTCTACAAAAACACATTAAACACAAGGTAACCATCAATAAAACAACTGGAAAAATTTTAAACAATTTTTTTAATACCCTTAATAATCAAAAACAAAACCATAATGGGAAGAATAATGAGTTGAACCACTACACCCCTAAACCGCATCCATGAAATTTTCATAGCATGTTAATCACCCCTATAATAGAAGTAATATGATATCCCAAACAACATATACATGCACAAGGCATATCATAAGGTGTGTTCGCTAGGCACCCCACTTGTAACTGGCACCTCAAGCTCCGAATGTTCTAGTTCCAGTCTATCCAAACTCTCCCAAATATAATGATCCAAAGAAAAGGGAAAAACTCATCTGATACAATTTTTTCATTAAAAAATATATGGTTGCATCCAACCTAACACCTTACCAATCCCTTGGTAAGGGCTAAAGTGATTTCCTAATCCCTACTGGCTGGAAATCAGTTCTAAGGCATCTGACATCACATCTATGAATGATTTAACACATAAATCATTTTATATTTTAAATAAAAAAATAATAAAAAATGCCTGGGGAAGTAGATATATGACCAATATCCATGAATCAATAGGGTTAACCCTCTCATTCCACTATCAAAAACACTTTTTAAAAGAGTAAACAGTAGTACCTTGATCTACCATCACCACCATGAAAAAAGTTTACTTTACTTGGGATAAATATATCAGGATCTAAAAACACATGTGGGTGTATGTAGGGTTTGAGATAATTCCCAATAGGATACCACCAAAAGAGACTCCATGCTATAAAATTATAATATAAATGAACTTTCTAGTTTTATTAAAATAAAGGAATACTTCATATGAAACATTTTGTGAGAATTAAATGAAAGTTAGTAGACCAACAATCCAAATCACAAGCATAACGTCACATATGCACCATGTTAAATCCCTAAAGAACTAGGGTTATCAGGGTCCTAGGATCATCATTCCTCAATGATAGATACATAAAAATCCCACACCATCCTCGTACATGAGACTCCATAGGGGAATCATTCCATAAATCCTATTGGTCTCCAATAATAATCATATGATTACTTAGTATTGTAGTGTCGATCCTTCCAGGTGCAACTAATAATTGGACCCACCAATCATCCTAGTTTACATGACCAAGACTATCTAACTAGATACCTAGGATTCCCTTATGTTCAATTTCATTCCATTATGTCACAAAAAGCACCTCTTACACATACACAAATCTAAATATAGAAACAAAAATGGATAACTATCATTTCCAGTATTACAAACCCCTTTCAAACACTTAGGCACACCCAAACCCATTGAAAAAATTATTCAAACCACACAAACAATTTATAGAACCCATTTATGAAACAATATCATGCACAATGAAATCATCAGACAATGGTAAAGCATGGTACCACCTACCTGTCCCATGGAAACTTCTAGAAAATGATTGAACTCCACAACCGCTCCATGGAATGACCCTATAATGTCAATAAAATGACGTAACCATCATGATTTAACCCAAAAGACCAATATTGATCCCATAAAAAGTAAATAAATCCACTCGATAAAGAATAATATATGTTATAATTAAAATAATATAATGGAGGAAGAAAAGGGAAGTAAAGGTCTTTACTCAAGGGTTCCATGAAGAATACGCACTAAATCTACCATAGGATTAAATCCCAAGGGAATCGATTAGAAGAAGAGGTGAGCCTAGGGATATATGATCAAATGGTTGATTAAATGGGGTGATTTGTGATTAGATTGTTGGAGGGGTTAAAAGATTATTTGAAAAAATTTAATGATCTTCTAGGCTATATAGTTTTTTCCCATAGTCTTCCAGACCATGTTACAACCATGAAGCTCCTTTGTCCCAAGGGAAAAGAGGATACATGGTTTTTATATAGGTGGAGCATTACCCTGCACATTAGATAGAGCCACTATCATGGGAACAAAGTGATCCCATATTCCCTTTCTCTTGGTCATACGACCTAGATAGTTCCCTTGTACAGGGTGCCCAATTTCTAATGTTTTAGATCATGGTTTATACTAACAGTGCACAAACTATGAACCAGCCACATCTAGTAACATAAACCACAATTTTCTCCAAAAACGCCTTTTAATGAAAAGGAAAAATATAATAACATAACTTATAGAGAAAATAAATCAAAATAATACAATTGATGTGAAAGATATATTATTTATTAATATAAGTTGGAAAGTTCCAACTGTACATCATAGACATTATATTGAAATGTATTTTCTTAAAACTAGTTTCTAATTAAATAATAATTAATTATAGAATATATAAAACATTGTAATATACTTAAACACCCATTTTGGAGAACCAATCACACCACTAAAAATTAAATTAACCCTATTGAACTCTAGTTTAAAGACTAAAACACTCTTGGATAATTCAAAATCCCATTAAAAAATCAATTTATGAAATTTATCTAACACTTGGGGTGCTGGTAAACTTAAAAAATTGTTATTTAATTGGGAAACCCCTTCATCTTCTACTAAATCCATGTGAAAAAATCATTTTCTTATAAAAATTTAATTAACTCATTTTACAACATCATTATAATCAAAATCAAAGATTTTATGAATAAAAAATAAATGGTTGTTGAATTTAATGTCTATTACCTTAGTTGACAGACATTAATCAAGGTTCTTTTCCCAAAATACAATATTTATCCCTCATAAAAAGTCATGATAACCCATAAATATACAGTATAACCCCTACAAAAAACACCATGAAATTTCTATCCACATAAAACCCTAGGTCTCCATGATCATGACATGGTTATAAATCAAGATGGAATAGAGTAAAAATTTGGAAGGAGTGTGTTCAGAGAACACAAATTAACGAATTTTCATCAAAACACTTGAAGAACCCATAAGATAACTATAGATAAGTAGTGGAGTGATGAGGTGAAATCATGGTGGTCAAAGAAGAAAATATATGGGGAATGAAGACCCCACATATCCTTAATTTTGAAAAGTGTAAATGTATATTTTTTTAAAATATAGGATGGCCCCATTAAGGGCATGAAACAATGTTTTAAGACATGATGTTCTTATAACAAAGATCTTCATGTTGTGAATACCTAGTTCATGATATAAAGTTACTCCCCTAATACCATTCAAAGAATGAATCCCCCTTAATGAAGGTATGAAATTCAAATAGATCCCTAGATTCACTCGAATAGTGGTTTATGATGTGAATCCCACAATTACGATGTTAACAGTCATAGTTCATAGTTTTCACATTAAAGGACTCTATAAGGCTCATCCAAAACTCCAAAAAGATAAAAAACAAGCAAGATAAAAAAAAATAAATTATAAAAAATTATTATTTAAAAAAAATTATACAGTGTGAAAATTATACTCATCCTATTTATTTATGGCCCTAAAAATATCATGAAGATTATATTGTTTAATAAAAAAATTGATGTTCTCGTTCCTCAATTATGACTCAATCCATTGAACCAGGGAACGCAAATAACATCATCAAGAAAATGTCTGAGAAACTAAATTATGGGAAAAATCACATAGCTTAGTTAAGTGACACAGGAATATATAAGGCCACAACCATCTAATAGATACCCCTCACCAACAAAAACATGTATAATGGATTCTAACTAGGTCACCAAAAAGATGAAGATAATGAAAATCAAGGTTTCATCCACCCCATATTTGAATATCACTAAAAGATTAAATTATCTAATAACAAAATAAAAAGAAGATATTAAGACGAATTGGATACTAAACATAAGATATAAATACCTAAAGACACACTAATGAATTGAAAAATCATTAATTACAACCACCAAAATTCTAAATCACAAAAATATTCACATCCCAAAATGAGAAATAATTATTAACATATAGAGAGGCCAAAAAACACCACCCAAAGGGGAATACGAAGAGAATGAATGAAGAATTACTCAAATAAAAGTTAAATCAGTAATAGATCCTACAGATAGAAAATGATAATCAAATTTAGGGTTAAATATATTTTCTATAAATTTATAAGATACTCTAAAAAATCATTTGATGATAATCTAATCATCCTTAACCAGGATATGCCATTATATTACTCTAAAAAAGGTTTCTTATGACCTTTTTTCCAAATTGATGAAATAATTACATTAAAACTCAAGAAGAAGTCAATGAGATACTGGAATTCCTTTGATATAACCACCAACCTATTTAGACTTTGAATTAAACACCTATACATTAAAAGATCTCCATAAATTCCTCTATGAAATAAATGAAATATTTTTCACTCCAATCCCTCCTTTTATGACCTGATACAAAAAATCTATCTATCTTGAAGAAGAGAAGAGTGTGAAACCCCAATCCACCCTCTAATAGTTTAGGGGATAGAAAATGGGAATGAGAAGGAATAATATAATTTTTAGGGACATTCCCATAACAACCTATATAAATAGACACCATCCTCACAATGAAAAAGAATGTATGAATAATAAAAAGACTATAATATCAAGAGTATAACCATTAACCAAATAACCTCAATATAATAAATCAGAGTAAAACAATATAAAAATAAATAATAAAGGATAAAAATACATTCCCATCAATAAATTAAGTTCCAACCTGAATGAAACTAGAAGAAGAAAAAAATATAGAGAGCTTGAGTTCTATTATTAATGTCTAACCACAAAACAAAGCCAATTTACCAAGTACCCTTATGATCCACTAAAGTAACAGCCTATATTCGTATCATTTTCATAACAAAATACATGAGTGGAAAAATCCCATGTTGGGTTGAGAATATATAAACCCAACATGACACCCTAGAAATCATAAAAGTGGGAATATAATGGTACAAAAAACTCAACTCAACCCATAACAAGATGGTAGAAAAACCCAACATAAAGTCTCATAATAAAACCCACGTGAAGGGGAATGGGGATCTCTATCCCAGAGCCCAAATAGGTACAATGAGTATGCCTGTATCTCCAAAAGACCATCCTCTATTCCCAATTTCTCTTGAATCCTCTTGATTATCTTTTTGGAGGGGCATGAACCTCACTAATGTGCTCCAATCCTGATGGATCAATAACCATAACGAATGACTTTCTCCTTAATAGATCTCGAATGAATGGGAGTACGACTTCATAAATATAGGACTCGTACCCTATTACGTTATGAGTGAGTACATAGTCTACCTATGTAAATATTATGGGGGACCCATGAGCAGGATGTGATATGGGAGTAGAAACACCAACATCTCTTTGATAATATGACAAGATGACTTCACTTTTTAAAAATTTCCATAAAGTAGTGTCAGTATCGAAACAGATCAAAATAAATATTATATGCCTCAAATTAGTATACCATCATGTTAAATGTGGGAAAAACATAGTATAGACTACTCAATGGATAAAATCTGGTTCCAAAATAACGAGATATAGAAGGTATAAGGTCAAAAGTAAAGTGTAATGTGTGTATGGGGGGTCCCACATCCTTGGCCTCACCGAATCACCTAGGAATAATCACCCATGGACCAGGATAGAGAATCTATGTTGAACAATATAGTGTCTATAGGTGGTGTATACTGTGTCCCTGCCACCCGGGGCCTACCCATGTACATTTTCTATACCCATGTACTATATACATGTTTGATTACACAATCTTGATCATGTACTCTAGTAATTCCCATGTCCATGATGGTGTCCATTACTATGTATTCTTAGATTACCTAGTGATCTGCCATCACCAAGTCTAATGGATTGTATGGGTCATACATTGTGTGTGATTCATATATTCACCCAAAACCTTAGAAGATTCTGTTGAGGTAATACACAATGTTTGTTATTCTGGACTACACGCCATGTAGTTGTAGTTTTTTAAGAGGTAAATCATGGTATTCATGGGGTTTCCATACCCCCAAGACCTCACCAAATAACACTATTTACTACCCAAATCCAATATAAATCATCTCTAGATATCAATTCCTAGATTCAAGTGGCCAAAAATTATAATCCAATGACCCCCACAGGAGTTCTTTATGCGTACTCACTATTCAGAGTCTTGAAACCCAGAACCGTCACCCGAGACACATGATCCCATCAAAATCCTTCCCTAAATAATTAATTATTATATTTTTTTATGTAAACAAAATAAATCCCAGTGGGGGTATATCAGGCTCAACCCCACACTAGAATTTTCTAACAACAAACTCATAGACTAATGAAGAAGAATGAGAAGAATAATGGGGTGAAAGCAGACATCAAAAGGAAATGAACATAATTTTAATATGTGATCTTATAATTTTATGATAATGTGTATGATCAAGTGTGAAATAATATAATTAATAATATAACTAATTTAAACAAGTCAATTTCTATTCAAGCTATTATGATGAATACGAATAACAAATCCAGATAAAGGAGATAATAAATTCATGATTATTAAATCAAAAGGGAAGAAACTACAAATAAGGAACTATATATCGATTATGGATTGATCAATGGTGAAGAGAATGTAAAATAGTGAGGAAGAAGGTCAATTATTTTCAATTCATTCCTCTCTATTCACACTCATTTTATCACTGATCTACGTCCTTGGGGTTTCCAACACCACACTACTCTTAAATCATCTAAGGGTTATGTGGCTAATGATTATAATATTACATGGAAAAAAAATTTAGATGGATTTACATTTTCGGTTATTTAATAAGAAAATACTAATTATTTGTTTATTTTATTAAATTCACCCACTAATTTTCAGGTCCCACTTTACATCTTATTTTGGAAAACATTTTGTTTCATCTAGGGTAAACCCCATGTTCTACAATCAACCATGGAATCATATTTCCAATCAAAAGACCCAAAAAATGTGAAAACCATTCAAAATAAGATAATTTATTTCTGTTAATTAAAATATATTAATATAACTAACACACCACTCTAAAATGGTCAAAGAGGTTATTTTTAATTGAAAATGTCTAATTTTTTTCTTACGTGATTTAGGATATCATAATAAATATAAATTCTTAGGATCACATAAAAACTTTTCACTGAAAAATTTATGTTCCCAAGAAGATACCCTAGGCATAATAAAATATTTTTCAAAAAATTCCAAAACCCGCATCCTTAGATCTTAGAGCTAGATAGGGGCCATAAGATATGATAAAAAAGATATTGATGTGGTCTCAGGATGCACGTTGATGTATAATTCTATATCCTAACTCGAATTTTGTCTCAGAACATATTTGGAGAAGACTTCAATGTATTCCTCAACTAGTTAGTCAATCTATAACACTGCCAACATATATGCGATATAGAAGCATCACCCCTGTATTGAATCTCTAGAAAAATATGCAATGATATTGTCTCAAAAGGGATACCTAGATCTCATGAATTTGATATGAATATTAAGTAATTCCTTGAACATATTAATTCTATTAATAGATAATTATTAAAAATAAAATATATTGTACCTTGATTCAAATCATGTGTAGCTTGGTCCTAGGACTCCATACCCTATAGTTGTTTGCAACCCCCTTCGTCAGCTCCCTATGCCTGGTGCCGACCACATAGAGGTTATAGTGGGGGTAGTTAAAATTTCATCTTCCACTTGCATCATTTTCCTCTATTGTTCCAATTTATCCTCTTCTAGAACAACCTCAATGTTGAATTCCCTAACCATGCATGGGAAATCCCTGATCACGAAACTGCCTCTCCTTAGGTGGTCTAACCACTGTCTCTCTTCCTTCCACCACATTTTGAGTCATAAAATTATTCTCTATATGACATCGACCATTAACAACATTATAAATCTAATGGATTAAGATATCCTCTATTAAATACATGATCCCCATATTCACATGTTTTTGTTTGGGTATGGATATGACTGTAGTTTCATGACCTCAATGTCTGATATCTACTAGATGTTGTAGATGACTCTGCCACATGAGGTCCATTGCTGGACTTAGCCACCCATCATCCTAATTTTAGGAAACTCCCAATCCCTAGATCCATCTATATAACTCCGATATAGGTATTTTGGAAAAAATATGTGATTTTGACCCAAATTCTCTTTGAAGACCTTTCTCAAACATCCACCCCCAAAACAATCCATCTTCTTCCATGTCAAGGGATTAATAAATGATGTTAGTAAACCTCATAGTAAAATCATCAAATTTCATATCACCAAGCTATAACAGGAGTTTCTCATATATCCATACAATGTCTATGAAAAAAGGGTAACAGTCATACTGAAATAAATATTTAAAGTATGACCATGAGAGAATTATCACATCATGTGTCTGCATCATCTGACTCCACCATCACCCTAATAGACCATGAAAAGGCTAGACATAAGCATAACCATCTGGTCAGTTAATGTCCAAACAAGCCTAATTGTGTGGACCACAAACTCAATCCAATCCTATGAAACTTAAGAATCTATTTCATTACGTATCTGCAATGGTATCAGATGATAGAACACACATAATGTTGTAAGAATACAATAATCAATGTCCTATCCTACTAGGAATATCCACTACTTTATAAGAAGTGTAACCACTCTCTACCCTCATGGAGGAAACGACATGATAAGGTCTAAAATCGATGCCTCATCACTCAAATGATATATATATGTTAACCTTTTTGGATATCTTTGTAGATTCATCCTAAAATGTGATTCAGAAGTACCAGGGTTGTATGAACATATATATGGGGTATTGAATAATCAAGGATGTTAAATGGAATCAAACCCATATGACACATATACCATTTAGTTCGTTAGATATGAGCATCGGTGTGACGAGTATATAAGTTGGTAGTTAGAGTCCTGGTGTATAGATACGTTGGCCTTCGCATCAATACAAGGTTCCATGGCTTAAAATCTACAATCAAGAAAACCCTACACAATTTATATATGTTCTGATCCAATCCTCACAATTATTCTAACTCCAACATAGACCCAAGGATTATCCACCCTTGATACAAACTTTTAATCTCCCGACTTTTTGGGGAACACCATTTCACAGATGAGATGAGAATGTCACCCAAAAGCATCCTCCAATAAGAAATGGGATTGAGAAAAGTGGTGAAAATGAATTAAAATGAGAATAATTTTCCTTAAGTAACATTATTCATGCACACCATCATCTCCATGAAAATTTGTAATGGAATAATAATCAATATAGAAAATATAGTGTATAACCATGTATGCAATAACATATAAGAAGTACATGAGTATACGAAAATAAAAAAATAAAAGATTATAGACTTAAAAAAATTTATATACTAGAAATGTTGTCCCAAATAGAAAAATTAGGAAAAGGGGGAAAACTAAGAGATCCTAACACTTGATATCCTTGTCCAACCACCAAACACAGTCAATGAAACCAAACACCCCTATGCTCCACTGATGTAGTCATTGAAATGTTTGTATCATACATTATACAAGAGAAATTATAGAAATCCCATATAGGTGTGAATATATATATACCAAATAGGTAACCCATAAAACCATAAAGAGATAAGTAGAAAAGTATAAAAAAATGCAACTCGCCCAATATCATGATGTTAAAGAAATCCAATATATATTCTCATTAAGAAACCCGTGGGAGAGAGAAATGGGGATCTCTATATCATGACAAAGATAAGAACAATTAGTGTTCCTAAAACACAAATGGTCCATCGTCGATTACCATAATCATGTGAAATCTCACAAGATTCTATGTGGAGGGGCCCTCACCTCCCCACTATGGTACACAACTGAGGGATTTAGAAACACAATGGAGGACCCAATCCTCTACATAGCTCAATGGTTTGGCCATACCACACTATAGATAGAGGAACCAATCTATGGTGTATTTTAGGGAAGTATCTAATATACCTATGTATATGCTATAGGGGACATATCCCCGGGTGTGATTTGGGATTACCAACCTCGAAATCTATCTGGTAACCCACATGATCACCACCCTTGGTCATATATCACCATAAGATATTTTATCCCTCAAATACAGCAATTAATATCTTGTATTCCACTAAGAACTCACAAATAAGATTCTACATGAAAAACCACTAAGGATAGGTTATTCAAAGGATAAAAATCATGTAATAATAAAGTAAATATAAAAGGTATATGTTCATTGGATATGTACACTATGTGTTCTTGGGGTCACATAGAATGTGACATTGCCTCATATCATATGAGATATCTCTTCTAGGCCTAATTGGAAATCCATGATGAACTGCATTGAATGTAATGGTGGTACATGACATGTATCAAATACCAAAATCCCACCCATGTATGGTGGTAGTGCCCATGTACCATGGCTAGGTCAAAGAACAAGGCCCTAACTATATACTTTGGTCATGCTCGTGTGCCCCACTGTGTACATACCCATGTACTCATGAGTACACACTGAGTAGGAAATACGGGGTCACATGACAAGCTTAGGTAATACATGTCATGAAATCCTTTTCTGTATCTAGAACACTAGATTATATGATTGGGGTACTAAACGATGTGTGTTTATCCGAACTACATGCATTATAGTTAAGTTTTTTCATAGGTAGTAAAACATGGTCTTCATGTGGTTTCCAAATCCACCCTCACATAAATAATCATGCTATTTTAATTCTTAAAATTAATGTAAAATATATAAATATAAAAATTCATGGCCTATAGTGGTTGGAAATCGGAATTCTATGATTCAAAAAAGAGTATGTCACACGTTCACTGCTTTTTGGGGTCTTGAACCCCTTAGCTACCCCCACTACACATGAATCCATCATGATCGATACATCAATAATCAATAAAATCATCATACATGAAAATAACATAAATATGATGGTTTAATCATACTTGAAACCACCTTAAAAAAGTTGAACTACAACCCCATGGGCCAATGGTGAAGAATGCAAAGAATAATGGGGGTAAATCCCATGAACAAAGGCGATGAGAATCATTAAATGATAATATCCCAACCGATAAACATATTGTGTGGGATCAAGGGTGATATCATGGTATAAAAATATTAATGATTTAAAAAAAATTCAATTTTCAGTCAGGATCACATGATGAACAATAAACACCTATTAAGATAATAATGTTATCAAATACATTGTTATCAAATTGAAAGGGTGGAAAACAAAAATAACAGGACCCACCTTAATTATAGATCACTCATTTGTTTATAACATGTCCACTAGTGATGAATATGGTTTTTGACATTCACTTTATTCCACACGATTCCCCTCAATCCGATATTCCATCTGAGCCCTCATGTTTTCCACTATCAAAAAAGAACACTCCTACAATGAAATCATTATAGTGTAGTGTGGATAAACTAGACAATTTTATATAGAGAAAAATTTATAACGGAATTTTGGTTTTGGGATGTCTAATAAAAATAAATATATTTATTTATTTATTTTATTAAACATACTTTCCAATGTCAACCCCCTACATAATGTATGATGACAACATATTTTATGTCACTCATAGGGTAAACAATCTAATACTGAATCAAATATCATATAAAATTTCTTATCTGAGGTCCCCAACAACAAGAGAACCACTTAAATATAAAAAATTCATGTACGTGTTATAATATATATTAATATATTAAATATATTAATTATGGGGCTCTAAGACACCCAAACATAATGTTGAATCTATCAAACAATCAAGATATAAATATATAAATATTCCAATGAATAAATCCACAAAATTAGTTTCATTAAAAATCATAGTAAAATATAGTCAATTCAAAAAAAAACTATCTCACATTTTCTATATTATTAGTCAAAATGACCGCCAATACCATCAATTAAAAATTGGGATAATTGACAATTTCAAAATAACGATCCTTCAATGAATCATTCATGCCCAAATCTAGATGATATGAGAATAGATCAATGAAATGTAAAACATGACCCAATGGTGATCAATCATATTATGGGAGATAGTAAAACCCCAACAACATATACTATTTTATATCCTTAGAGAAATAAGTCTTGAGGGATGACACATTAAAATTATCCTAGTAAAGATACTCTTATGGATTAGTTTGAATAATAGACTTCTCCCACATCCAAATTTAACTATAACATGTAAAGGTAGAACGCTTGAGCTTTAGAGTCTTAGTAAAATCAAGAAGACCAAAGATACAATCAATATTGTTCATCCATTATTATGATTCTTGAGGATTTGGATGGCTATAAAATAGATGAGGGTTAAACTTTTGGATCTCTATAAAAAAAATATATAGTTTGATCAACTTTGTGGGTACACTTACGGGTAACCACCTATACCTTACTCATGTAAATCCAACAAAACATTGTAAGGGAATACTCTATAATAATAAAAAAAGAAAACATAATCAAGAAAAATATAAATATTATTATATTATTAAACAAAATACTTAGATATCAATGAAATAAACCAATTTTTAAATCATAAAAAAAATTCAACCACACTACTCATCAAAATATATCTAAGACAAACAATCACAATTTTACATGATATATTTATATAAAAGTAATCTGATTTTATTTAAAATAATTCTTGATTTTGTTTCTGAAACCTATCTTTCATTATTAAAACCACCTTCTCACATAAAATATTTTTCAAATATCATTTAAAAACCGACCCACCAACTTTTAAAATTGAATAATATAATAAAATCTATTTTATAAAACTCAATTTGTCAAATATGTTAAAATAAAAATATAAAATAAAATTTTATACTTGAATAAATTTATGGAAAATCAATTATATATATTTAAAGACAAAATCTGCCATTTTTTTAAAATATGATTTTTTTCATGAATAATATGATTACATCATAATATAAAAATTGGAATCAATTAATTTTTAGCACAAAATTCAAGGGTGATTATTGGATGGGTGAAGTTCAACTATATAGACTACCAGACAAAGTTCCAAACAAAAAAACATCAATTATGATTCACATTGCACCATATTCCCATCTCACAACCTCTCTGGGTACCACAATCTCAACTCCCATTCTAATCCAGATAAAAAAGTACAGAAACTCATAAAACATTATGGAAATAAAAAAACATTTTCTAAATTCAAAATACACTTAAAAATAATGTATAATGATTAATAAATTTTTGTCTCAAAGGCAATCATCTTGTGGAATATCAAGGACCATTATTGAATGTTTTTTCAAAACACTTATTTATACCTATACCAAATTTGTTAACAATTCTATCACAAATATACCTTTACTACCCAAATTAAAATGGGTATACTTGATATGATTTTTACATGATTCAAACCTATCTAGCTATGAACCTTGTAATTTCACCCTGTGGGAATCTTGTATTACTTTATATTTCTTCTGAGCACACAATATGAATTTACACATTATAGTAACCTATCAGAATAATTAATGTCTATATAATACAAAACATGTTCATTCAAGGTTCTTTTTCCCCACTCAAACATACCTCAAGAAACATACCAGTGGTTAACCATCCTAACACTACTAAAAGAAAATAAATCTTAACTATTGAGTTCCAATAAGGTAAGCTCCTGAAAAGGAACATGTACCATATTTACATTGGTAGTGACATTTATTATTTCATGTCTCACTTTTCCAGTGAAGTTACACAAATTATTAAACATAAAAACATATCCACATAATTATTTATTTTATTATGTTTTTTATGATTTTTGTGGTTTGGGGAATTCATGTCACGATCATGGGATCCATTCTTTGAATCTCTTAGATATAATCCCTTCATGATGTGACCAATTTATCATGCCCTGAATGGGGTTTACCATGTTTAAAATAAATAAGGTTTTTATAATTATTCATATATTATAATTTATGGTCATGGGTGGTCTTATTTTCTAACCATTTTTCTTCTTTGACCCCAGGTATGATCCCTATCACCCCTATAATCATCCATGGAAATTTGATGGTTTCTTGAATTATTTTGAGGAAAATTATTCAAGGTGTGTTATCTAAAAATCATCCTCCATTATTTTTCATCATTTACTATTATTTTAAAACCATAAAATGGTTATAGTGGTGTAAAATGTTATGCCAATTATAATTTAACAGGGTTACTATTTTGTCCTAGGTATTCTATTAGACCTATATTTTTTCTCTCAGATTTTTGAGGAGGATAAACACTAGGTATTTTTAGATCAACATTATTAAGGTATGTTACCCCTTTTATTTGAAATAAAATATTAAAACCAATGATTACTTTATCTTGAGGTCCATATTTAGATTTTATAAGATAATTTTATATACGGTGATGAAATTGAAAGAATAAGAAGATTCTTTTACTTGGTTTCCATTGTATGTGATGGTATTTCTAAATTTAATAATAATTTTTAAATCTATTTTCAACTATATCACACACACACACCCAAAATTTGATAAATTTTTTAAATTGATTTTATAAAATAATTTTTTATTATCCCAAACTATTTTGATCGCTAAACTCTTTATATAAGGGTTATATGAAATTTTAATGATGTTCTTGGAGCATTGAATGGGACTTTTCAAAAATATTATAATATTATTATTCTTTTATAATCTGTTGTGATGGTTTTAAAGATGGTTTTATGAAAAATAAATTTAAATGTTTGACTATGAGGCATATTTGGTACCTTCTAATTTGTTTGTATATAAATAAATGTTCCTTGAGGCATTCCCCTTAGGGTTGGCAGTATTAAACCCATATTATAGGATGTTATGAATATACATGAATTAAATGGATTTTGTTTGGAACATGGCTTTTAGATTTTTGGTGTTATTATATTTTCTATTGAATATATTTCAAAAAATCTATATATATATCTATAAAGATGAATTTTTTTTAATATCATGTAATTCTTCATTTTCTATCACCAACATATCATATTCCACGGTATATCAAGAATAGATAGAGGGATGTCAAATTCAAATACAAAACTAGTTTATGATCATGATATGTCTAGTGGAAATTATTATGGACACTACCTATATTGGAATTCCTCCCATGGGTTAATCTAGGAAGGATATGAAGGAGTGTTACACCGAATGGCCCAAAGGACATATTTTTATTTTATTATAGATAATCCCCCTTTTAATGGTAGAAGGGGAACCCGTACATGACCTGTAGGACCAAGTCACAAGGCCTGACATGACCCGCAATGCATGTCCCGAAGGCCTAGAGGCATACCATGCCCATTACATGACTTGTAGGCCCAGCCCACTCGAACTACCCCTCCCCGGCATCTTTCATCATTGATCTCGTTAGCTCCCCACCTTGCATTGATGATCGGCTAGCATTGCCCTTTACAAATCTTGCTGGTGACTGGTCCCGATGGCGGCTGCCATACCCTCTCATTCTTCCAATCCGGCTAGCTCTGCATCTGGTGGCTGGTACTACTGTTGCTTTGATCCACTTCTGGGGCCCGTTCTGTGTGAACTGGGCTACTCCATGATCTATGTGACTCGAAGGCCCTGTGGCCCGAAGGCCTTTGAGGACCTGAAGGCCCTAGAGACCCGTACGCCCAAACCGGTAGCCCGAAGGCCCAAATCGGGTGAAAAGATATGAAGGAGTGTTAGGGATATTGTATTTTATATAGGATGATTATAAGATTGATTATGTTTGATTATTATTCTAGATTTTCCCCTATCTCCAAGGTGTTACCATGTTCGCTATTTTTTTTAGATATAATGGTTCGGTACTTATTTTATATTTTGGAGATATTTGGAATAATGATTATTTTTCCTTCCATTTATAACTGATGTTATTACTAAAATTAATATTGATTATGGTTCCTTATTTTTGTTTCATTTATTTAATAATTAATGAAGAAGGTTTATTTTGTATTAAGTGAAATGTATCTACAATGAAGTCCTTATTCCTCATTTAGTGTTTCAAAAGGATTATGTTACATGAAATACATAACCTATATGTTTTATTATAGTTTTTTTAGTGATGATGATTTTTGATTTTTTAATAAAAATCGAAAACCAACATTTTAGATGTATTCCAATGTAGCCAAAAATGGATATTTTATTTTAAAGTGATGCATGTGGTGTGTCATTCCTTTTTCATACCTACTAGGCTTCATGATAATGACTATTAAAATCTATTTTTTCATGTTATTTTTTAGATTTGATAACTAGTGAGTGATTATTGTATTTTGGATGGATGGTGAACTTGGGGTCGTAAGAATATTGTCTTAGGTATCATGATTTTTTATTTTAGTACCGTTGACATATCAACCATTTTACATTCCTATTTAATTGTATCATGACATCATATGGAGATATTTTTATTATGCATAATGGTGTGTTTGTACATATTTTTAATATTATTTGTTTTTATTAAATTTAAAACAGTTTATCTAATTTGGAATAGAGTTCAAACTCATGGAAATTTCTTGTTGCAATTTAAATTGAATTCATGATGTATATTAAAAATGACTTCATATGAGAAACAATTCCCAATCATATATGTATAATGCCTTGGTTATTATCACAAACCTTTACGGATCGTGAAAACCACTCAGGACATTCCACATGTTAGTTTGGGTTCCAATATCACAAACCATTACATTATCATATTTTGTATTCATTTTTTACCAATTACGACCCCGATAATCATATCATTACTTAGTATTTGAGATATACCGTTTCAAATATTTTATTTTTCGCTAGGAAACCACATAGTGTTTTGTGATTGATTATATATGGTTTTGGTAAGGGGCTCATGTTGTTTTTTCCTAAATACTTTTTGTATATAATGTTTGAAATATAATTGTAATTTCATTTATGTATCTAGTTTACGAGGACTACTAAACTGTTAAATTTTTTGGGATGTAGTTCCCTATATCTTATAAAAATGTAATAACGTGACCATTGAATCTGGAATACTATGTTTTGGGGTCTTTACATCATATCTATACATGGTAAGACTATGTGATAGATGATAATTTTAGAGTTTGAATATGATAAGGCTTTTCAATAAATATAGTGTGAAAACAGATATTGAGGGACAACATCATGGTTCCTATAAATAACATTCCTCTATTTATCCACAACGGAAGAACTGTGATGATAGATGGAATCCATATTCATGAAAGAAATAGTTATATATGAAACCAGTGAAACTTCCATTAAAATAAATGTATAAATATGAAATCCTCATAATCAATTGTTTCATATATATCATCATGGGATTCATGATCAAATATAGGACTCAGGAATACCCTAGACCATGAATGTGTCATACACTGAAAAACCTAATGAACATATCATAGCTACAAGGCCCTTCATAAGACTTGAGATCACATGAACATGACATGTTCAAATGATCTGAATAATAGTAGTGTGATCATGTAACCAAACAGAGGATATTATCAAACCGAAAAAGACTGTCATAGAATTGTATAGATAAGGTTCAATCAATTGACAAAAATTGATATGCGATTTAATAGGTAAATCATTGATGAAAAATGGATCTAATTTTTTTTCTCACAATGAATCCTTAAGAAACAGATCCCATGATCAATACTCATTAAAGGGTATTTAGAATAGGTCTAATGATAATTTCATACAAGTGGTCTTAATAAAGGGTCACATGATGGAGGCAAATTACAAGTGCCCTAATATTTGGGTAGCTAGTGAATGAGACACTCTGAGTCCCCCCATTTATAGTGTCTTCTACATAATATCAAAGGACTACTGGGAGACCAAAATCTAATAGCTCAGACTCTCCTGGTTCATTACATTATCAAAATATGCTACTTGGGGGTGGCCTGGATGCCTTGGGTGAGTGAGGAGGGTGTTAGTGTTGGTGGAAGGGCATCCCTATGGTGTCACTATTCAGTGACACCGATCTGTGAATCCAAATCGGTGCATCCAGATAGGTGCATAACGAATTGTTGTATCCCGATCGGTTTCACTAATCCGCGTGTCCGGATCATTGTGTCACCAAACAATGTGTCCCATTCGGTGTTTCATAGATTGGCATGTTCTGATCTGTGTGCATAAAATCTATGTGTCACCATTCAGTGTGTCCCCAACCAGCATGTCACTGATCTGTGTTTCCCGATTTATGTGTCCCTGATCAGTCTCACCAATTGGTGTGTTACCCGATTGGTTCCACATGGGGGGGGGGTTGTCATGTTCCTTTCCCTCACAACAACTCTTTTATGTTTAATACATCATTGATTAGATTTAAGACTATTTTAAAGGAAGTAAAATATGTTTTCAAACCTGAATAATTGGGTGACCCTTGGGGTTACCAAAACATGTACCTCATGTTGTGTATTTACAATTTCCTCCATTACGTGTTTCCCCCATTTAAAAGAACCCCTTTAACTCACAACCATTATCTCAACCTCTCCAAGGTTAATTATTAAATAACAATTAATTAAATCATGTGTAACAACCCAACTGTATGGATAATCCATGATCCTCTTATAAAGTTGTTCATGATTTCGTATCCCGTAACTCTAGGATCGTTCCTTTATCACATAGAGTTTTATTCTTCTTCTTGGTTGTTCTCTTATCCTTTACTTGAAAAATATGGAGTCTCCCTTCCTGATTCTAGTAGTATGCCCATGTTGGAGCCGTTACTTATCACCCTTGGAGTCCTTAGAGTTCTTCCCCTGCAATTCATGCATCCCCATTTTTTGGCGCAAGGAAGAAAACTTCGATCTTTGATCATCCAAGTATGGGTTATACTTTCTATTTCTTTACTATGTATCATGTGGGGTGGGTATGATAATGTTTCCTCGGTGCAGGGGTTAAGCCAAAGATTAACGAATGTAGTAAATGTTTTTTAAATAATTCAGGGGGTGTTTGATGAAGTTCTTTTACTATTTTACTTTTTCATATATATTGTGAATTGTAGAGGATTGTTTTTACTTAAAATCACATCCGTTCTTGGTCCTTTATTGTGCACTAATGAATCATTGTTTTTGGGATTTATATGAATGGACAGATGTAACATGAAAACTGTTTAATCACAAAAACCCTGTTGATTAAATTGATTCCCACTAAATAATAATCATTATGTAGTCACACCGATTAACCAAATGAAAAGATAGAACTAAAGCAATGGTGTTTTTAAACTTGAAAACTCCCTTTCTCTGTTCTGGTGATTTGTGTGGTTGTTCTTCTTGATGTTTTGTGGTGACGTGGGTGGGGATGAGATCCCCTATTATAAATTTTGTTTTTGTGTGGATATAAGGCATTTTGGTTCTGTATTTTGGGGCTTATTTTCGATTCAGTAGATCTAGGGATCCCATAGATTGATTTTGTTGTTGGGAATTTACAAGAGAACTGGGTGTGGATGTTTACATTGATTCTAGAATAATTTTCTTTCCTTGTCTTGTGGCTATTCATGGTAGTTGCCCGGTTGTGAATAGTTATTTAAAATGGAACCACTTGAATGTGACAAAAAGATTGGGTTCAAATGTAAATTGTTTACCAGGGATGATTTGTGACTTTGTTTTGGCTGTTGTGTCCATTTTTTAGGAATGAGTTGTATCAAGGGTGTTTGTGTAAGGTCTGGTTTTGGAAATCCTAGGTTGGGATGAGTATTTTATTACCAATATATATTATTTAGTTATTATGTTTTTATTTTCACCCCACCCATTTTGAGAACCTTGTACCGAACTCACCCATTTCATGGGGGAGGGTGTTTTTCCAACACTCCTATGAGTGGTTGGTTATTAGCTCATTTCATTCCCCCTTTCCCTAGTAGCCCAAGACTATTCAAGAAGGCTATGATGGAATGATTCCATTATAGCCCAATATTCACTGGGTAGGGTGTGTTGTGGTTGTTGGCTCATGTGCATACAGGAAGGTTGTTTCTAAAGTGACTTCGTGATGAGGCCCATGTTTCTTCGGGAGTGGCAGTAGTTGTTAGGGCCCAGGTGTCATCGGGCTTGGTGGTGGTTGTTCTAACCTTGGTGTCTGTGAACATGTTTACGTGTGGTTTGTGGTGGCCTTAATTTTTGTGGTCATAGAAATGGTTGTGGTGGCCCAATAAGTTGTTGTTGGGGTAGCAGTGGGACTGCTGTGAGAAATGCGAGGGAGGTCTGACATGTGTGACGTCATCAATAACCAGTGGAAATGTCGAGATGGGTACGTAAACATCGATGTGTTATTAAAATTAATTTACATGTCATTCTTTATTTGGGGAGTGTTCCATGGTGAGGTTTGTGGGGATTGTTTTCTTTCTTGGTGCTATGGTTGTCTCCTTTTATCATGGGGAATTTGAATGCCTCCCCACTTGTGCATGGGATCTTTGAGTTTTCTCTTCTGATTATACATGTATACTCACCCTACGTATATAAAACCTTCTTTTAGGTTTCTAGGTGGACTTTGAGTACCGTGCGGGACCCTATTAGGATAGATGATGGGATAATTGACATTTTTTATTTTCGTTATTTTGGTACTTCCTTTTAATGTTTTCCTGTACATTGTAGCACTTTATTTGGAACATTCATATGGGAATAAATTGTTGGTTCTACTTTAATTCTACCTTCAGTTTTGGTGTTCTATTTAGTTTTTACCATCGTATCTCCCGATCATACTAAATGAAAATGGTAATGAACTCCATATTACGTGTGATTCTATAATCTTGGTGCATGTCACCACTATAGGGCCTATTGAAGGTGAGACTCAATGGTCTTTATCTCTCATTAAACTTGAGTAAGGGTCTGGCAGTTCATTGTCCCATCCCTCATCTTGGTGAAGGGAGGTAATGACTGAATGTTATCAGAGGAGATGGTTGGGAGATAGGATTGAGTGTGGGGTTAGGTATAGTGAAGATTTCATGGGTTGGTATGGAAATAGTGTGAGGAACTCTTGGCACGTGAAATAGTCCATGAAAACCCAGTTAGAATATAAGATTTTTGAGCCCCTCATGATCCGATGCAAGGACTCTAGACCTACTGCACGACCAAGTGCCGCTACACTGATTGTAGGGTAGAGACACTAGGAAAGGTGCATTCATCATAATAACTTGTGTTCTTGTGTTTCATGGGAATTTTGGCGATTGAAAATAATGAAAAAGTCTATAAAATTTTAAAATAAATATTCTACACTACTTGGGCTTCGACATTCCATGTTTACTTTTCAGCCCTGAACAAAGATGGCGACCATGGGTAGAGCGAAGGATCGGGGCCCAGGAGGATGATTTGACTGATCAATTGAGGGTTTATCGAGAGAAGGAGGACAACCAGTGGCATATGACGCTTCATTCCTTTCAGTGGAAGACCCTCCGGATGTGTGAGGGAGGCGTCTCGGCCATGGAGACAAAGAGATAGCTCAAGGAGATGGTGATATATTTCAGCATGATCTGGGATTCGACGGTGTATTGCGTAACTCTGACATCAATCCAGAAGTGGGGAGTAGTGTGTAAGTGGTGGACACAAAATCTTGGGGTGAAGAGGGAGGTTGAGGGTTTGTGGGCGGACTTGGAGAAGGTTTTCAGGGAGGAATTCCATTCTTATATAAGGAAGGATGAAAAGAGGAAAGAGATACTCTCCCATAAGTAGGGGAGTATGTATATGAGGAAGCTAGGGTAAATGTTCATGTATCTTCATTATTTTTCTCTAGAACATTTTCTAGACGAGGAGTCTCGAGCGTGATGTTTAGTGGAGGCACTCCAAATTTATCTACAGTATGATATTACTCTGTTCACTCTACCGACATTCATGGAGATCCAGAAGAATGCTGAAGTGGTGGAGGGGATGCCCACAATGGGAGGTGTGCCGCGAGAGGAGAGATAGTTGGGCTCATCAAAGGGGAAGGCTCTAAGTAGTATGCCTCTAGCAGTAGGTCCTTCTAGGTTTTGGTCAGAGGAGTACATGAGCCAACAGTTCAGGTTTTGATCTACCGGTCATCACCCTTTCATTGTGGGCCCATGACCAAGATGCTTTATCTGTGACAGTTCTGGGAATATTTGGAATCAGTGCCCAGACCAAGTACAGTACAGTGGGGGTGGGAAGGTCCAGCACCCACCTCAGCATTAGTAGTTTCCTGCCAGTCCCATTCAGCAGTAGCAGCATGGGCAGTGAGCTCCCCCTCCTCAGAGAGCAGATGTTTCAGGAGGAGGCCAACCATAGGGAGATCCTCAGGGACCTCAATAAGGGGATGGCCTGGGAGGTGGTTGAAAGCCGAGGGGTAGGGGAGTTGGGTGTGGTTAGATACACGCCACAGATTCCACATTTATAGCAGGTCCTAAAGTCATTCGAGGTATGATCATCTTGTTAAGAACTATTGCATGCACCTTATTTGTTTTCGGAGCTTCACACTCCTTTGTTAAACATGGTCTAGCCCATTTCCTTGCGCCTGGACATAAAGAGACTATTTATACCCCTGGTGTTTAGTATGCTAGTTGGGGTTCATACCAGCCTGTTTTATTTTATTTTATAATGGTGTAACATTGGACAATAGACCAAAGCAATTTATTTTAAAAAAATAGAGATTACATGAGACTAAGAGATGAAATCATATTATAATATATATCATTCAAAGGAAGCAAGATTTCTGGGAGTCCCTCTTGATAGGTTTTTCCCTGAGAAACTTTTTCATTGGCAAGACCATGTACAACCATATTCACTTCTACATAGGTATGCATTGCAATAAAGTTGATGTCATGTAGATAGTGAAGGAAATTCATCCAGCGAGTAGTAAGCGACCAGGCAAGATGAATCAATACCTTCCAAATGGATTGAACTACAGTAGTATAATCACATTCAATCCACAAGTTGATCCATCCATGGAACAAGAAGAAATATATTGCATGAATCACACTCAAAATTTCAGCTTTTGGAGAGGTTGTAGTACAACAGCCTCCAAAAAAGTACCGAACGATGTGACCAATATGATTTCTGAAGATGGAACCACACCCTAAGGGTCCTAGATTTCCTATAAAGGATCCTTATGTATTGATTTTAGTCCAACCTAATATTCAAGGTTTTCTAAAAACCCTAAAAAGTGCATTTTGGTTGTATGAAAATGTCATCAACCCGAAGACGTCTCGGGATCATAAAATCATCCACATAGTAGTTTCAATTCGATTTCGGAATCTACGTAGCTTCTCGAATAGTGACGAGAATTCTCATTCTACCTGAATTAAGGTTGTGTGATATATTATTGCGAAAAATTGTATTTCTATCATACCAAATCACATGAATCATCCCTACAACCCCATCAAGGAATAAGTTTATGATTTGTTGGGAGTTATCCATAGAAACAAAATGATTTATAAGGGCGTTGATAGAGTTATAAATCAGGAATCTAAAATAAAAAGTTTCA
This sequence comes from Viscum album, assembly GCA_963277665.1. Lineage (NCBI taxonomy): Eukaryota > Viridiplantae > Streptophyta > Magnoliopsida > Santalales > Viscaceae > Viscum > Viscum album. The sequence goes on along the minus strand of OY728159.1, from coordinate 590,413,004 downwards.
AAAATATTGTTCCCATGGGAATTGGTGGTAATACATGATAGAAATAAGTGATTAGTATCTTCTCAATTTTATTGAAAATATGACATTTTGAACAAACATGGATTCCAAATATTTCCACACAGGAATCAATGGGAAGCCTATTGTAGGCAAGACGCCAAATAAGATTGAGTCATGAGGGCTTAATCTAGGTATTGTAAAAATATGTAATCCAATTAATGTCATTTTCAAGGTTATGTAAGGATTTGTTATAGAAAAATTTGGAATTTAGCATCCCATTATGAGAAGGGTCCCAAATGAAAAGACCAACTAAGTTAGAGAAGTGGTAAGTATCAATATTAGAATAATATGACCTGGGATGGTATCAATATGAGAATTAATAACATTACTAACTGTAGAGTTGATTTTATGAGGGATATGGTTAGTGGAAGTTTAAGATATAAGTGGAGCTCCTATCCAATTGTCCAACCAGAATCTAATGGAAGTGTTTTTAGTGACTGTTTGATGTTTTTCGATGATGGAGACTGATGTGGGGGTCAAATAAATATAGTGGGGATCTCTTTATGCTGCAAATGCAGCAATACAATGTCATCCTTGGAATTGACTGGCTATTTTCTATGCGCATTGTTATCGACTGCTTCTGGATTAGAGTCATGTTCTCCGATTAGGATATCCATCATATTTCTTTTGTTGGAAAATGTAGATGATGGATGTTCAGGGAGTTCATAGAGAGTTCCTGGAATTTTTTCTTAAGGAGGTTATGACTCTACCCCCTAAATGTGATGTTGATTTTGGGATATAATTACAACCCGGTGCCCATATAATTTTTATGTCTCCTTATTGGACGACACCTTCTATGTTATAGGAGATGTGGATTCAGATTGATGATATGATGAATAAGGGTTTTGTTTGACCCATCGTGTTGCCATGGGGTGCTCTGGTCTTGTTTGAAAAGAAGGTAGATGGTTGTCTCAAGATGTTCATTGACTACTGGAGACTGCATCAGGTATCGGTCAATAACCATTACCCTCTCTAAGGATAGACGATCTCTTTGAAAATCTTATGGGAGCAGGTTGTTTCTGTTAGATCAATATGCGGTCTCATTATCACAAGTTAAGGGTGAAAGACAGTGATATCCCAAATACTGCTTTCTGGTGCATGTATGGACACTTTGAGTTCGTAGTCCTGTTGTTCGGTGTTACGAACACACCTACTATGTTTGTGTGCCTCATGAAGACTATTTATCACGAGTTTCGGGACTGGATTTTTATTATGGTAATCGATTACATGTTGATCTACTCAAGGTCAGAAGAGAAACATACTAAGAACCTCTAGATGGTCATGGAGATCCTTTAATATCACCGTCTCTATAGGATGTTTTCCAAGTGTTTTCTCTTGACAGTAGAGGTGAATTTTCATGGACACGTGGTGTCTCAACAAGGGATAGTGGTTGATTTGTCAACAATTTAAGTGGTTATTTCTTAAGAATCCCCAATGAAAGTGACAGAGATTTGTAGTTTTCTTGGATTGGTAGGCTATTATTTGAGGATTTTACTTGAATTCTCTTGAGTTTCATCTCTTTTTACAACATTGACCACAATGTTCAAGGCATACTTGTAGAGAGAGATGTTTCGGGAAGATTTAAGATTTTTGAAGGAATGGATGGTCAGTCTTCGAGTGCTCAGGTTTTAGAGGAAGGGGTGTTTTTTGAGGTGTTTTGTGATGCTTCAAGATTTGGATAGGGGAGTGTAATGATGCATCATCGAGGAGTGATCTCTTATGGGTCCAGGATGTTACGTCCTCATGAGAGTAACTATGCAACCAATTAACTATATCTTGCAGCAGTTGTGTTTAAACTAATGTTGTGGTGCCACTAACTCACAAGGGAGTGCATTATTGTCTTCACAGATCACAAGATTATGAGGTATATCTTATCATAGTGAGATCTAAACATGCTTCAGCAGAGGTGGACGGAGTTCCATCAGAAATTTGACATCGAGATTATATACACATCGACAAATGTCAATGTGGTGGCCAATGAATTGATTAGAATGTCCCAAAAGGATGTGGTCTAAGAATTGGTAGATGGTTGGAAAGCAATGGAAGAATTGGATTCCTGGCACCTAGATGAAATGGTGGAATATGGTAGAGGATAAATGTTTCTAATGAAAATTAAATACTCTCTGTTGCTATAGGTGGATGAGTCTCTGTGGGGGGACTTAGAAGATAATTTGATGCAGAATCATGTTATCCATGGTAATGCTTTGGAAGGATGGTCAGAAGATGGATAGAATCAGATGATGTTTCATGGAAATATGTTTATCCCAGTGTAAATGTAGATGATCCTTCCTGGTGAGTTACACAACTCACCACTCATGGTACATCCAAAAGTTTCCAAGATGTATCAGGGTTTGAGGGAATAAGTTTGGTGGCCCTGAGTGAAATAGGAAATGGAAAGGATTGTGGCAATGTGTCGGGTGTGTCAGTAGGTGAAGGCTGAACACCGCATCCTAGCAAGATTGTTTCATCCTTTACATGTACCTTAGTATAATTGGGATGAAATCTCAATGGATTTTTTCACAGGATTGCGCAGGTTTCAAGGAGGTTGAGATGCTATCTAGGTAGTGGTAGATTGGCTGATGAAATCAGCTCACTTCCTAGTGATCAAGGAGACAAGTGCAGTGGATTCCTTAACACAAAGATACATGGATGAGGTAGTGTGGTTGAATGGAGTTCCGAGGTCCATAGTCTTTGATAGGAATGCATGGTTTACCACACGAGTTTGGAGGGGTTTTCAATATGCTTTTGGAACCCTACTATGCCTTAGAACTGCTTTCCACCCCAAGATTGATGGAAAGACTGAGCGGACCATCCAAATGTTAGTGGATATTCTATGAGAATGTGTTTTAGACATCAGGGGATCATGGGTATGGAACTTGACTCTGTTATAGTTTTCCTACAATAATATCTATCACTCTACAATTGACATGGCTCAACATGATGTCTTGAATAGGAAACATTGTCACTCACCCATGTGATGAACAGGGGTCGGGGAAGTAGGTGTTCTAGGACCGGTGGTGGTAGAGAGATGCATATTGAATTTTCATATCATATGAGAGAGGATGAAGGTGTATTAGGAATGGAAGAAGTCTAATTCCTATCATATGAGGATACATTTTGTGTTCAAGGTTGGAGACCCTGAGTTATTGAAGGTTTCCCCTCAACATGGGCTCCCAAAGTTGGACAAGGGGATCAATATATCTCCTGGGTTCATAAAGCCTTTAGAAATGATGGGGCAATTTGGTGAGGTGAAATATCATCTTTCATTGCCACTGTAGTTGGAAAGGATTCACGATGTTTTCCATGTCTCCAAGCTTTGTCGATATGTACACGATGAACCCCATTTCATTGACTGGGGAGAGTAGGATATAGGGCACAACACTATGTTTGTGGAGCGACTAGTGAGGACCTAGGACCAATAGAAGAATGTTATTCATGGGAAAACCATCCCTTTGGTTCAGGTGTTGTGGAGGCATTGTGGGATCAATGGGAGTACTCGGGAGTGAGATGCACAAATGCGCATATATGACCCAATGCTTTTTTGAGTCTTGTTCTTTTTAGTTTTGTACTTGATTGTGATATAGTGTGTGACCTTTATAACTGTGGAATGTGTTGTTTTACTTGTTATATGAGTATTTTTGAAGAGTCCTGACTGTGGTCAGGGGAGGACCTGATCCCTAGTCATGTCTCATTAGGGAGGATGGGATTAAACCCATGCGAGAGTGTTAATGCTGCCCAAAGTGGATAGTATATTGATGGGGAGGATGGTAATCCCTAATCCATATGAATAGATGATGTGACCTTTGTATGGTTGTGTACTTTAGGGAGAAGTGTTCTTAGATTTTTAGGAGGATTACTCAAGAGAGGTATCTTCCGAGTGGTTGTTTGGACCCCACTCTTTTCTTTGGGTCTAGTTTCGATTCTCAAGGATGAGAATAGTTTGAAAGGTAACTAATGTAATGTCTTGGATCCTCCTTTCCCATTAAATTGACAATATCTAGTGCCCTACAATTCATGGGTGAATGAGGAGGGTGTCAGTATCAAAGAAAGGGTGTCACTGTGGGGTCACCTATCAGTGACATCAATCAGTGTGTCACTAATATGTGTGTCACCGATCAGTCTCACTAATCGGCGTGACACCAGATTAGTGCCATAGGGGGGGGATGTCAGGTTTCATTCCCCTATAAGGACTCTTTTATGTTTAATACCACATTAAAGTAGTTTAGGACCATTTTAAAAGAATTAAAAGTTATTTTAATCCCCCATTAATTTGGAAACCCTTGGGGTTACCAAAACATGTACCCCATGTTGTGTATTTACTATTTTTCCATATTATATGTTTCCCCCAATTAAAAGAACCCCTTTAACTCACAACCATTATAACCACCTCTCTAAGGATAATTATTAAAAAATAATTAATTCGATCATGTGTAATCACCCATCCATGTGATGAAGCCACAATCAGACATTAATTGCATTCAGGATTTCATATCTCGAAACTCTAGGATCTTACCTTTTATTAGAAAGAGTTACCATCTTTTTCATGGATAGAATCTTTTCCATTAATTGGTGCATTTGTTTTCCTCCTTTCATTGGCTATTTGTGTGCACGTACTGGAGCCTTTATTCCTCACTATTGGAGTCCTTGGAGTTCTTTCCCTACATGTTGTGCATCCTCAGTTCATAGAGAGGGGAAGAAAACATTGGTTTTTGATCATCAAAGTGGTGTTTTTCATTGGTCTCTCTTTACTGTGTATCCTGTGGGGTGGGTATGATATTGTTTCCTCGGGCCATGGGTGAAACCCATCCTTAAAGAAGTTAATAATTGGTTTCTAATAAAATAGGGGGGGTGTTTGATGGTGTTGGTGTACTGTTTTAACTTTTCATATATGTTGTTAATTGTATGGGATGATTTTCACTGAAAATCATGGTTGTTGGTGGTCCTTTCTTGCACACTAATGAACATCTATTTTCATAAATTCCCAATTTGGATGGATGTAACATGAAAACTAGTTAATCAGATAAACTTTATTGATTAAATGGATGCCCAGCGAATAATAATTAATGTGTACTCACCATAGTTAACCAAACGAAAATATTGGATTAATGGAATGGCGTGTTTAAAATAAAAAATTATATTTCTAGGTTTTGGGAATTGTGTAGCTGTTCTGCTCGATGCTTGTGGGGTGACGTGGGTGGGTATGGGATCTTCTATTGTTCAGTTGTTGGTTTGTGGACCTAAGGCCAGGTGGAGCTGTATGTTGGGGCCGTGTTTGGTTTGAGAACATCTAGGGATATCATAGATCCATTTTTTTCTTGTGACATTAAAAGAAACTAGGTATGAATTATTAAATTGATGCCTGACTGTTTTTCCTTCTTTTCATGTGTCTATTCTTGTTAGTTTCCCATTAGTGAAGATTTATTTTAAATGTAACCACTTGAATGAGATATGAATAATGGGTTCAATGGGAATTTTTTTTTTGAGAATTAGTTGTCACTTGGTTGTTTATATTGTCTTTTTTAATGAATGAAAAGTAATAAGGGTGTTTGTGTATGGGCTGGTTTTGGAACCCCTAGGTTGGGATGATTTTCTATTTACATATATGTATAAATTAGTTTGTATGTTTCTTATTCACACACCACCCAAGATGAGCACATCATGATGAACATCTCCATTTCATGGTGGGAGGGTGTTTTTCCCTACAATTTTACTAGTGGCTAGTTATTAGCTCCTTTTATGATCCTTTTCATGAGTAGCCTAAGACTCTTCTGGAAGGCTGTGATGGCCTGAGGTCCTTTATAGCCCATGATTTTCCAGGCATGGTGTGTTGTGGTGGCTGGACCAGGTGTGTTTGGTAAGGTTGTTTACCATGGATCATTAGGATGAAGCCCATGTGTCTTTGGTCAAGGAGATAGTTGATCAAGCCCAGGTGTCATCGGGCGTGGTGGATGTTGTTCTGGACTAGGTTTTTGAGGGCATGGTTATGTGTGGTTGTGGTGGCCCAAAAGGTTGTTATTGGTGGCATAGTGAGAGTATGGCGAGAAGGGAGTGGGAGTTCTGACGTGAAAAATGTCTTAAATAACCAGTGGGAAAGTGGAATAGGGTACCCCAACATCAATTTGTTATAACAATTACTTTTATTGACATGCTTTATTTGAGGAGTGTGCCTTGGTGAGGTTTCAGTTGATAGTTTCCTTGCTAGATACTTTGGTCATCTCCTTTTCTCACGGTGTATTAGAATGCCTCCCCACTTGTGTTCGAGTGATTTTGGTTTTCCCTAGTGAGTATACATGTATACTCACCCTACATATATAAAAACTGCCTTCAGGTTTCTAGGAGGACATTGATGACTGTAACAGACCCTATTTTTTCTAATGCTGGGACTGTTGACGTTGATTCTTTTCTATTATTTTGGTAAATCCCATTTTAATTTTATAATACTATATAGAACATTATTTGGATCATTCATATGTGAATGGATTTTGGGTTTTACATTACTTCTACAATCTCTTTTGGAGTTGTTTGGGTTTTACCATTGTATCTCTCAGTCCTACTAAATAAAAAATCTAATTCCTTCCATATTATGTGTGATTCTATTACCATGGTGCTAATATCCACATTGGGACTATTGAAGACAAGAATCAGGGGTCATTATCTCTCCTTCCACTTGAGGATGGAAGGTTCCAAGAGTTTTTTGTCCCATCCCTCATTTCGTTGAAAGTGGGTTGTGAAACAAATGAATCCAAAGATACTGATTAGTGATAGCCGAAAGCCTCAGGTGGGAATTTACCTTCCTCAAAACCAATCCCTTGTCCTTGTAGATGTCACCTATGAGGGGGTGGGGTAGAATATGTTGACACCTGCCAAAATCGCATCCATGTATCTATAATGGAATTAATATCCAAATTAGTGGTATTTATTCCCTTAAAATTAGAGGAATAAATGGTTTTCATGACACTTGGATTTCATAAACCTGTAAATGACTAATGATCTCTTAACCATTTGGAGGTTGTGTGAAGAGGCCATACATAGAACGTGGCCTATGAGACATCACACAGAGCCTGTATTAAATAAAATCATTGTTCTTGTAATTTTTTGATGGCAATTTTTGATCATATAGAGGATTATAGATGAGGTCATCTCATGTCACGAAAGGTGTCAGGTGGAAGGCTCCTGATAACCTTCAAAAAAATGATGTCAAATAGGGATAATAATCGGAAAAATGTAGAAGCCTTTTGTGGACAAATATCATCATAAAACATTACTACGTAGTTCAAAAGAAAACATCTATTCCTTATAAACATGTACATAATGTTTTGAAATATCTCTATGGCATGTCACCCTCATCACGTGAAAGGATTCAGACATGTCTAGTTGGTATTGTGCACCCCCTCTAGATCTAAAGACAAGCATATGGGTTTTCTAGGATAATTCTCACATATCACCACTTTACCCTTTTCGGTCACATGATGCATCCATATCAAAGAGAGTTATTTTCAATGAAAAAACTCATAAAAATTCTGGAGATACACATCCCTAATAAAACAATCAAGGAATTAAAAAAGTAAATTACGATAGCTTGTAGAGAAGGGGTGTTTTAAGGATTTTATAAGAACAGAGTTATATGCCCCAGGAGATTACCGTTAACCAAGATAAAATGACCTCTTCAAGCCAGTATTTTCTATTAATAACCACTTTCAAGAAAAAAATCATAACATGAAGGCTCCTCGACAATACAACATTATCTCATGGATAATCCTAGAAAAATGCATCTTAGATCATGTGAATGTTTATCAATAGGCATCATGATCTCATGATGGTCTGTAGGCATGTTGACCCAACATTTTAAACCCCCAGGTCTTGTAAAAAATGATTAGGAATGATCCATTTTTTGTCAAAAATCCAATATACAAGTCACTGATTGGATATTCTTATGGTCGTTTAAAATAAGGAACCACCCAGAGATGGATCATGCTGAGCATATAACACTAAACCAACTAAAAACTAAATGTATGAGCTATGTTCTACCAAAGATGTTATATAACCAAGTTAAAATTCATATTCATTGACCACCTATAACAAAAAATATATCTTTTTCTCCACAAACCTGTTCATATAGTTATTTATGTATACTTCTTAGAGTGGCCAATCTCGCTATCATAATGTTATTTCATTGGATAAAATTTGGGGAACAACCTAAGGATCAAGAAAAATGAATTAGAACATAATATTATCAATTACAATAGGGGATATGACTTATAGAATGTCATAATGGTTATTTGATGGAGGTCCAACATATATGTTGCTTCACAAGAATCCCTAAAACAGCAAACAATGAACAAATATAAGGCATATATTCATTTGAAATATGGAATAAAACAATATCAAATGGGAGACTAATGTGATGGAAGATTAATTTACCTTCTTGTGTTTCACATGGATCATATAGATCACATTACATAACATGTACATGTCATCCAAGCCATGAACTGTCCCCTTAACATGCCATTTGGACCACGTGATGTCCTATGGATATGTCAAGTAAGTCACATAATGCCCACCAAGAATTCCATCTAGGTCTCATGATTCCCTTCAAGGTCACCATCCAGATAATTAAATGACATCATAAAGATACACAAATTACTAGATTAAAAAAATATGTGTCATATAGGTCTCATGAAGACCCTCGGGCTTACCATATAGGTCACACAATGCCCTCTAATCATGTCAGGTAGGTCATTCGATGAAACTAGAACAAGTCATCCATATTTTATGATGTACTCTAGACATGTTATTTAGTTCATAAAAAATCCTCTAAGTATGATAGCGGATATCACATGATGGCCTCTAGAAAAAATCATCCATGTCATGCGATGTCTTCCAAAAAAGTTTTCCTTAATCAGGCGATGGTATTCAAAAATGAAATTCGGATTATGAGATGTCCCTCAGATATGAAATTGCAGTATGAAATTTCCTTTTTAATTATCTACAATAAAACTAGACAACTCTATATGTCCTCCAATATTTTAGGATGAAAATAATTTCATGTTAGACATACAATCAAGATGGTTAGAAAGACAACTAGGCCATGCCAAGTTGGAGTCCTCGAACATGAATATCTTATCAAACATCGATAGTAGAGAAATTTCACTGTGTAATACCTCGTTTTTGGAATAATATTATATGAATAACATATAAGGGAATCCTTAGTGTGTAATCCTCGATCAAATAAACATTTATCACACTTATTACTTTAATAACCATGATATATATGATGCCTTCTTAATGATCAATCTCAAATAGGAATCCAAATTAGTGTAAGTTCCCTATGTCTCGGACATTACAATAAGGGGGACCCATGTTCTCCCGTGGGATGATCATTCTCCTGCATTTATCAGTAGCCTAATAACATAAAAAACTATGATGACTCTAAATTCTTATTATAATTAGTATATGTAGGATTCTGACCTAAGACCCAAGTTCCATGTAAGTTGTTGAAAGGTATATCTGATACCATATTTTCAGCATCCAGGTGTAGGGATACAAATTACTTGATACCACTTATTTCTAACACCTATCATGGATGACATGGGATTATTGATTTTTAATGGTCATATCATTCATATCATGAATCTCCACCAGAAAGGGAAACCATAGTGTGTAAGATCAAATCAGTGACATGCCATAACTTCTCCCATATAAATGCTTCCATCATAGTGTGACTCCCATGGTCATGATCAAACTATGATGAATTCAATTCCAACTATAACCAAGATATACAGGAATCCTTTTCATGGATCGAGTTTATGTAATTGGTGTGTAACTACTCTAATATATTTCATTTCCCTATGACGTTAAACTGCTTGGGTTTAATGAACTATTTGTTTTTTGATTACTATTATAAAATGAATACATAACACTCCACATAATAGCTAAATTCCATCCTAAAAATATTAACCTCCTCCTAAGACAAAAAAAACATCAAATCACCAGGTTATATGGATTCAATAAATAAGTAGCTACCCACTAGTGGGAAATGTGTGAAGAACCTATAATACAAATACATGATTTCTCTAAAATGTTACCTTTATCCTAAAAATTGATTCAATATATGATCATTTTTCAATGGTAATTGGCCCTATATCTGGATTAAGAATAGATTCTTAAAAATATAATAAAATTATAAGATAATCCCACAGTAGAAAATATCCACCCATAGGGTGTGATGAGACTTACCTACAATCCACTTAAAAAATATGAGTTCATAAGTTCCTTTATGAACCATTGGGAGTTTCTAAAAAGAAAAATAATGAGGAACCTGATGTGAATGATTGTGAAAAACATATAACCCATGAAATAAAAAATTTGGAAAAACCGAAAACCCATCAATTGTATCATTACTGAATAAATAAAATGAAAAAATTGATGAAAACTCATTTAACCATGAGATATCATTCACATGATAAAAAGGATAGACAATCCAAATATCATCACACCATTTTGTTCCTATAATAATGGTGCCTAGTTATATGTTTCCTGATGAAACAATTCCTTAAGGAATCTATAAATTATCATTTCTTTTAAAATCCAATCAAATATTTTGGATTTAATTTAACATAATTTTTCTATGTAAATTATTTATAAACCAATTATTTTACTCCGAATTTCATAACGATGTTATCCAAGAATTTCTAAACTATCTCATATTTTCCATTTAATATATCATATCTGTAATCAACTTCAATTATAATGGGTTTAAGTATAACTTATTTATCATTTCATATCCTAGGTGTTCTATGAATCAAAATGAATAATATAATTGGGATATATACCCATAGGTAACAGAAATTTACAAAAGGACAAATAATATTTAAATAAAAAACATTGAAAATGGTAAATCACATATTTCAACAAATTTGATCTATCCGAACATCATCCACATTAGAAAATAAGGAATATAGGTAATCCAAACAGTCGATATTTTCCCTCAATCCAAGTGTTGTCACCAATGCCTCATTTTACAACACAAATAGGTCAAATAGCCCATCACTTATTGAATAAAATAACTATAATGGGTTCCATGTAAAATCAACGTATGGTATCTATAATATAATACATGGGAAAAATAACATTAATGAAATGAAAAATTCTAGGGAAAAACTATGTTTATAATGATAGTGAATATACGCAAAAATAAATGGTTTTTTATCGTACAATAACCCTAAAAATTTGTTTCCAAGAATATACATTTACATTTATTGGATTGAATTAATCAATTCATTATTCATAGGATTTAGAAATCAAAAAACCAAATTAAATATTGGATAAAACAATTTCATTTTAAAATAATCACAACTAATATAGGTCTTCATCTTGAAAAAATATTAGATGGAATAGATAATATGCTTCTTCAACACGTGATTCATTATCTTTCACAGTTTAACAACTTTATTACAAAATTACATTTTAAACTAATTCAATAAAAAAATGAATACAATGAAATAGCTAATACCAACTAGAAATATTTGATTTCAATGTTGAGAATGATTATTATAATATTAATTAGTATAAGGAACCATTATAAAGTTCTTTGAATGTTTAAAATTCATTATCTTCTTGTTAATAACATATTTATATTTATTATCAAGTTTTTAGCATGCCAATTTAGAGTGGGGGAATATATGATCATATAATCAATATTATACACTATCAAGAAAATCACATGGATTATCAAAATATTAATAACTGATAATCACATTGAATCTTAGCATCACCTCCATTATTTCCTATTTAATATAATCAAAACATGTTATTATTTTCATTAAATCAAATATTATCCATTTAACTAAGATGATAAATCATGATAATCCAAAAATATCCAATAAATAGGATAATTCATGGATCAATAACATAAAAATTAAACATTAACAGGGCCACTACACCAAATAAATTAAATGGAGAATAGGTAGAGCTCATATTTGTTACAACCCTCAATGTGGTATTATCTTGATTATAAAAAATTATCACTTGAATTTGGGGATCTTTGTTCTATCTAAGAGAACCCAAAAACTCTAGGGGAAATATTTGGTCATTTATTGTAGAGAATGTTTGAATGAAAGGAATTAATATGAAAGGAGATGGGGGATGGTTGAATATTAAAATAGATATAATCCACGAAGAACCCATTATCCCCCACCTAATATGAGATAATCTATCAAGGATATATTATTTTCATACTCCCCATCAACTATTATTCATAGTAGGTGAGGAAATGAATGAAAAATCGAATGGTGAGTAAAACATTCAATCCATAAATAGCTAAAACTAATTGGTACATCCACCACTACAACCTACTATAACCCAAAATAACCATGGTTATCTTCGACCATGGATGAAAAGGGGACATTACATTGTCTGGTTTGTCCTAGATCATAGTTTTTTATCTACCAAATGCACTACCATAGTGTGTTGGTATAGTGCTCCTCGTTTTTTTCAGATATTATTAGCATGACTCCATGAAAAACAAGAACCATCAGACCATCCAATGTGGTGTGTTGGTCTCTGAATTGTCCATTGAGAGACTCAAAAAGAACCACGACTAATAGTGGGGTGTTTTGGACCCCATTTAATCAACTAGGACTCAACCCATGCACAACTCTATACACCAAACCTAGACTATTGAGAACTTTAATTGAAAATGTTGACCAACGGGAGAATTGAAAATCTAGTGGTGATCCTAGAATCCAAAATGCATAGATTCCATTGGAAGGTGCTCAAAATGAACTACAATCTCAGCCTAAGATGAAAAAAATACTAACTCACAATAATCATGGGGGAAAAAAATTATCCACCATTATGGAAACTCAAGAATCACTTATATAATTATTACATAATTTTTTAAAAATATTCAATACATATAAAAAAAATATAATCTTAAAAAACCAGAAGGTTTAGTTTCTATGATGATTAGATACATAATTATCTTATTTCATGAAATATATTCAACATTCCACAATGAAATATTCTCACATAATACCCCTATAATATATATTCTATATAAATTTTTTTTTTCACATCTTATATAGAAAAAAATATAAGAGGGGGAGATCAGATACACAATGAGGACAAATATGTTAAATTTAAATTGATGATCACAATTTCCCATAAGATATGGATAAGGTTATTATAAAATGGTAATATTTTATGAAGAAATACCAAATAATTCATTGATAACATGTCATGATTCGTGTAAATTTTATTATTATAAAAAAAAAGTGACGAGTTAGAATAATGTATAATCCTCAATAATAAATCAGGATTGATGAAATAATATCATAATAATAAGTCATATGTTTGTGAAATATACATAAGAATAGAAAATATTTACGGTTGTCACGTATCACTTCCAATACTATCAATGTGGAAATAATATCATAGTGAATTAGGTTAACTAAATATTTCCACAAACATAGTGGATAAAGACATATAGTGGATTGGGTTCAATCCCAATTCCATTTCATATTATCTAATGAGATATAAATATTTACCTAATGAATTATAGGGATACATAATTATAATTTTACCCATAACATATTGATAACCATATATATGTATTCAATAATATCATATAACGATCTATAATTTCATCATAATTTAATTAACTAAAGGAAATGAAACAAGTTTCATGAAAACTTCTCAGAAAAATAATAATCATAACATATCCAAACAATGAATGTATATGGATTCCTAGAAACAAATCTGTAATGATTAACAATTTTATGTCAATAATTTTGACAAGGATGAAAAATAATTTTATATAATATTAGAAATATTATATGAGGAAAAAGTGAACCCGTCCTTTCCTGGGAAAATTTTTAAAACAAAAAAATATTAGAAAACTAATAATAGTATATTATATGTAAAATCGTGGAAAATATTAAATTAATATTAAATATGAATATAAGATATGATCATGGTAAAAAACAATCATGCAATAAATTTTTAAAGGCAATATTTTTACACTTTTTTTAGAAAGTAAAAAACTACACTTTAGGAAAATATAATTAATTTAACATTTTTGTAAACAAAAGTTAGAAAATGTATAAATATACATTTAGAAATAATTTTAAATCAGATAAAACTTTAATAAAACAATTTTTAAGAACATGGATATGTAGGGGAAATATTTTCAATAAAAAAAAGAATAATGTTGGATTTTATTGAATGTATTATTTAAGTATTTGTTAATACCTAAGTCGGGAAGTATATATAATACGTTAATACTAATTAATTTACATTTTTATAAGAATATAAATTTGGATGAAGAGATAAATATTATATAATTTTCCCAAATGATATTGAAGTATAGACGACCCCATTTAAAAGTGATTTTATAATATACACCGTTATAGTTTTGGTACCATATGAATTAAAAACTCATGAAAAAATGAAATTTATATATATTAGTAAATACACATAATTTTCTTGTAATTTATCATAATATTAATTCATGGGATGAAAAAACCCATAAAAATAAATAAGGTGGGGAATATTGATCATATTTAAATAGAGGGAAATTGGGATGAGGAAACCCACACCTCATGTCCTGAATTTCTTTCTTACATGACTTTAAATCCAATATAATAAATTTTATCGCATTATAAATCTATAGTATAACCAAATTAATACTTATCTCACTACATAAAATTTCATTTTATTCACTAATTACCCATTAGTTAAAAATTCATTATTAAAATCAATATTTGGGGGTCAATTGTTCGGTTATATATATGTTTCCTCTTGATGTTTTAGGTACATAAACCCAACTAATAGTTTTATCATATAAAAAATATCAATAATGATAAAATAATAATATTTATTTTTTATTTAAACTCATGGAACCATCCCAGTGTGGTAGGGATGAAAAATTAAGAACTCATCTTCATGGAGGTGGTAGTCCAAACATATGCACTGTTGATGTTTTAATTATTATGTTGATGAAATGAAATGAAGGTAAATAATAAAATATATTTCACAAATTATAACTATGTTATAAATAAAATATATATTCTTCAAATTCATGAATATTATCATCCACGGGTGGTGGTGATGGAAAATGAAATATATCGATTCATGGTGGTAGTATTATGTCTGTATGTGTGAAAGTCACGTTCATTTACCATTAGAGGGATGTGATGTAGATACTGGTTCTTCCATAAGCATAATAACATTTAATTTTATTTCTGATTTTTATTTCATAATGTTATGATGTATAAAAATATATTCAATGGGAAAGTAAGAAAAAAGAAATTACTTAACCCAGTTATGACAATTACCTCTTCTTTTGATGTTGTCATTTTGATAGAACTTATGGACTTTGGAAGATAATATAATGGTCACAACATGGGTTTCGTAATATTTTATGTAAATTTTTTATTAGTATTTGGGCTGAATTTTCAGATAAAAAGAAATATAAGTGTCTTTGGAAATGTTATACAGAGTATCCTTTTATAAGAAACAATTGATAGGGTTGTCATAAATATTAGATCTTTAAATGCTGAAAATGATGTTTTAAAAATTCCATGTAGCATATAAATGAAACATTTAGGGTATGGTATATAAATTCTTGACCAAATTTTTGTTCATATAATTTTTTTATTACTTTGGAATGAATTAATTGAATATTATATAATATTATATATCCTTAATGTCATTTTAGGACCATTCACATAACTTGACATTAAAATCATCTAGGTAAGTGGAGTTTGAATAATTTTTTTAATAAACACTAATAGTTTATAATTATCTATAACATTAATGTAATTCCATAATGAATTGAAATATAATCACCTTTTATGTTTTTAAAATTATTTATTTTTTCTACTACTTTCACAGGTGTTGCGTTGTTGTTCGATCTACATTTTAGATATCTATAATATATTTTAAAAATAAAAATAAAATTAATTTATTAAAAAAATAATAATATTATTGTAAACCACTTATAATTTTTTTTCATCCTTATCATTATCATGATAAGGTATTAAGTGGGCGAGAGTTTCAATGTTTTTAATTAGTTTTGTAATATAAAAGTAATGTAATAATCAAATTAGGTAGCACTAGGTGGATAATGTTTAGAATATAAGACATGGGATGGTCTAAAACCACTCATACAATTATATTTATACAATATTTAATAATATTTCATTTCAATTATTATTTTGACCCATCATTTAAACATTTAACCCTCAACACGACTTTTACCATTATAGCTTTTTTATGATGAAAAATGACATTGAACTTATACATTTATTTATTAATGTTGATTAAAAATATGGAATTAATTTTATCAGATTCAATTTCTAAAATGTTAAAAGATTTATTTTAATATAAGTATGTGAAAACCAAAGGATAACATTTTTTAGAAAAAAGATTTTTAACCATAAAAATTATTGTAAAAAAATGTATAAACATGATATTGGAGAAATTTATTCGATTATGGATAAAAAATTTAAATTTTTATGACATTAAAATAAATTCAAAAAATGATATTTGTGAAGACATATTTAAAAGAAAAGGAATAAAATAGCATTTTATCAAAATAAAACAGAACTAAGAATCTTAAAGGTAATCATTGGTTTATAAATTACACATGATAGTTTTAAATGATACAATTTAATACTTAAATACATATTTGGTAAATTATGAGGATTAATATAAATTTAATTCATTATTATATCATAATGATTTCATAGATGTTTTGTTATTTTTAAAAATAATATTTTTCACTATTTTGCTAAAATTTAATTGATTCATAAAATCCAAAAAATTAACTCAAAGTTAATTTTTACATTTAGAATTCAAAAATCATGTTCTATTATTCAAATTAGTGTTCTAAAATTTATGAATTTATATTGAAAAATAAATCATATATAATATAAAATAAAAATGGATATTAAATAAAACAGTTTTCATTAGTCATAAATAATTTAATTGACATTCCTTATAGTTTCTTAATAATAATATGAATGTTGCTAAATTATTTTAGTAAAATGTCATATATTTTATCAGCAAATTTTATTTATATCATTTCATTAATTATATTAATATTTTAAAAAACACATAATTCATCAAAATTGTTTCTCTAAAATAAATCGTATTTTGTAAAGTAAAATAGAATCTTATTAATATTATAGGGTAATTTAATTATTCAATTATGGTTCATTTTAATATCTTTAAATTTCTTTATTTTTTTATTTTAATAATTTATTATTCACTTATGATATATGTTGCGTGTAAAATGAACTATCTAACAAAGTATTATTTAAATGAGAATTAAATATTTAAATATTAGGTTGTTAAAGTTCCCAGTTAAATGAATTAAATCCATGAATTTTTAATTTTTTCATATAAAAAAGTGTGTATCACGACATAATGATTAAATGTAATGTAGATATTATCATGACAATTATATTCACTATAACTACTGTTAAACATATTATTTCTAAATTAAATAATTCTAAAACCATCTATGTACTATTATAAGAATCATATATGTGAATGGGTTTCCAAAAACATACCTTGATAGTTTTCCACAATCTCAACATAAGAATCCATATATTTATATTCTTCTAGCTTTAGTTTGTGGAATAATTTTACTAGTACAATGGAAAATATGATAGAATATAGTTATTTATTTATGGCCACTACATATGACTTCTTTTGTCTAATTGTAGGGTTTTTAGTAGTTTTCCATCAATGCTACGTCTCATATTCTATATAAATTAACTATGTTGAATGTTTCATTTCTGAATCAATAAACATTTACTTTAACATATGTTAATATCCAAAAAGGGATGGTAATTTATTCCTCATTTCACTACATATTTGATTAAATGAAAAATGGATAACACATGTAAAGACAATACCTAATGAAATATTAAAAATTCTTAAAACAAAAAAATGGTAAATTAATATGTAAATCCTCGACAATAACCCCCAACGATCATATAAAATAATTAAATAAAAAATTAACCCTAAAACAATTAAAAAAAGTATAATCAAAATTTATTGGCATTGATTAGAAATATTAAATAACATATTAATCCAAAATAAACTTAAGATTTTTCTCCAAATAGAATTAATCATTCATAAAATTAGATAATAAAAGGTTATATGTTATAATAATATATTCTAAACCTTATTATAATATTTTTTTAAAAATAACAATACTCACCATAATATAAAACCATAAAAAGAATAAAATTTCACTAAAAATATTGGGCAGCACCAACTAATTATATTACATACTAACCGTAAAGTCTATATATACCTCAATAATTTATTATTTAAGTAATATATCCATAAATATCACATTTTAACATATTTATATTTAAATGTTATTTATACCATATAAAATATGTATCTAAATGTTAACAAAAAATATCAACCACATCGATATAAAATCCCACATTATCTCATAACACTCTATTCACCACAATTCCTAAAATGATTCAAAAAATATATTAATGTTTTTCAAAAATAACATTAAATACTTATTCACCAAATCACTTTTCAATCCACAAGGTTATTTGTATCTCTTATATATATGATTATAAAAACAGTTTTTTAAAAAAATGATTATAATTCCTAATCATATTAGTACCCTAAAAATTATATATTCTATAATCATTTATTAATCATTAATCCTGATGAATGTTTTCTAAAATACCATTAATACCCCTAGATAAAATCAAATAATTCCCAGAAAACATATCTATACTTTTTACCTTCTTAAAATCCGTTAATTTTTTAAACCTTAAATCATATTGCACAACATTATAACCCTTGACGCCCTATATGTAGAAACTTCAATCATTCAACTTTCATCATAAGATTTTAATCTAGATTTACCATTTCATTACATAATAAATCCTTCACATAATAAATATTTTGAATGATGTCATAATATTTATCAAAATCAATATAATCATGTTTCCCAAATTAAACCTAAAAATCTATTAAAATAATGTGAAATTTTATATGTTATTTTTTATCTATTTTAATAATATGACCATACCAATTGTATATTTTCATTATCATAATTATAAAATTTATGATAATTCCTCCAAGGGATTTTCGTTAAAAAATAACCATACAACATACATTTAAATCATTCAATTATTTGAGATCATTCAGAAAGAACTTTATTCCCCTTTATTGATCTACCAAAATCATTATTTTTCCATGATATTTCATATCATTACTCTCACTTTTTCAACATAAATACATATTCTTGTTCTTTTTGGGACATTTACCTTGGTTTTTTGTCCCAAATTCATAACATCTAGGATGTTGAATCTTTTTCCTATCATGTTCTTTATCACACGAGTTTCCATGAAACTCTATTTTTCACTTATTTAATGAGTTATGGAATTCGTTTAGTTAAATATTTTTAGTCATAACCCATATAGTTTAAAATAAAATTACTGTTTTTCACTCAAGCTATTATTTATCATGGTTGAATGTGAGGAGATTCATTTCATTGAACATGACATTCATTATTTACATTATTCTTTCTAGTTCTAGCCTTTGAATAAAACAAAATATATCACTGTGAGTCTCTTGTATCAATTTTCATGAGTGGGAATTCAAATGATAATGAGAATAATTACTATAATTTCATAAATTATTACATGTTAATATTTGTTGGTCAGAGTGGATACTCAAGAGGGGGTGAATTGAGTTCCAATTAAAAATTTTGTTAAAAATGCATCCTTTTAAAAATCCCCCAAATTAAAAACAAAGATAAACTGTAGTGAATCTATACAGAGTGTAAAGGTTCAATTAGTTTCTCAAAGAATGATTAGGTCTCAGTTAACTTAATTTTAAGATTAAATTATCTTTTGAAACTAACTTACTGGTTTACAATAAGTATAAACACTTGCGAATTTAACTATCAAAGAATCTTTAAAATAGTTCAGTATTTCAAAGTAATAGAAGTGGAATAAATATATAGTTTGCTTATAGACTTAAATTAAAATTCACAACAGAGTCAACCAAGAGGTTCAGTCTCAAGCCAAGACTTAGTCCTCTAATCAATTTATATAAATTGATCCACACCCTGGATCGGGGTTAACAATAGTGAACAACTGTCTAGGCCACACAGGGACCTCTACCACAGTTCTTTGTGGGAAAAGAATACAACATCACACAAGCTGTTCAGGTCTCACTCTACCTCTACCTATATCCACAGTGGGAAACAAATAGTTATGATGTTCGAGTGAGGATTTAAAAATCCTCCAGTTTATCTTAGGATACAGTGTGTGTGTGTGTGTGTGTAAAATAAACAGGGTACACACACTTCTCAAAATGTAAATATAGAGTCACTAATGGAAGAATGTATCAGAGTTTAGAAAGATCTAGTGATTTGTTGTGCAGCTCTGCACTCGTTGTATTTATCATAGATGCTTCTGAGTCCTTCTGTGGGTTTTCTATTAAAAACAGATTATCATGATTCAGCATGGTATCCTTCCCAGGCAAGTGAGTTCTCTGATTTCCAGTGTTCTTCTTATGTTTTTCAATAGTTCTAGATTACGTGCATAATAGTTTTCTTTAGATCTTGTAAATGCCCATTCTTCCATTTTTTTGTGTGTTCTTTAGTCTCTCATGTATATTCATGGATGAATTATCTCTTTTTTCCTATCCATGCATCCATTCCATTTACTACAGTTCGATTTTCTTATTTATTCCCCGAGCTCCTGTAATGGTAATGATTACATTTCCATAGGTACGAGGTACAGTCTCCTGACATGCCAACAACTAACATTAAATATCATTAATTGCAATAAAAACATCAATTATGACCATTTGAATTAAATAAGAATTTATAGAGATTTAAATGGTTTTCATGACTCTCAGTGAGTCATGAGATTAGTGAGACATTTAGAATCTGCATCTATTTCATTTACATCAACATCAATATCATAGCATCAGTGTCTTACCATAGATGTCTTAGCATCGGTAGCATGGCATCTGTAGATTAGCATCAGTAGCTTAGCATCGGTATCTCAGCATTGGTAGATTAGCATCGGTAGATTAACATCGTTATCTTAGCATCGGTATCTCAGCATCAGTATATTAGCATTGGTAGATTAGCATCGGTAGCTTAGCATCAGCATATTAGTATCGGTAGAATATCATCGGTATCTCAGCAACGATAGATTAGCATCATTAGCATAGCATCGGTAGCTTTGGACCTTTGATAGTTAATGTTGAGACCGTTCATCATCGGTGCGACCGTTCATCATCGTTGCGACCGTTCATCATCGATGTGACCGTTCATCATCTGTGACTCAGGAAAATGACTATCGGTGAGTCAAGACATGGAATTCCTTCAAAATGTCTGTACAATCAAGAATACATCCAGGTCAACCATAACCATACATTGATCATTGATAAAAATTTGTAGATATGATTTAAACAACTTTAGAACAAGTTGATCAAAATACTAAAAAGAAATAAATGAAACTAAGATTTGTGATTATTAAAACAACAATTCCACATAGAGTTCAACAATCTCCCCCTTTTTGATAATCACAAATCAATAGCATAAATGAAGAGAGAATATAGTATGTCATTCATTATACTCACCCTATAAAAAAGAATATTTTCCAGAAAATAAAACATGGTTAGAATAGCAATAAGAACATATATAAAACTGAGTCATTATCATCTTTTAAAATTTCCCCCTGTGTATACATGCATCTGGTAAATAGCCATCATGGGCTCGTATGGACATTCAGGTCACCCATCCAGACATGATGCATCCAGAGTTCGCATATGAATGCATGATTCACCTGTTTTCTCTCCGGGATTTCTCTCCCCTTTTTGATTATAAAAAAGAATAGATAAATAAAGACAATCAAGAAGATTTCATACCAAAAATGAGTACATATATTACAAACAAAAGGGAATAGATCAGGAAAACAAACACCCTATCAAAAATTGATTATAACAGCTCTTTCTCGGGGTGGAAGGGAGATTTCCCTTTAGCAGTAGGAGTAATTGACGGTCCAGAAGGTTGTTGGGTGGAAGGTGGAATTGTATTTATGGAGAAAGGAGGTAGGACGACCAGAGCTGGACGAACTGTAGGTTCCAAGGTCACTTGCTGTGAAGAAGGTCGTTTCGAAGGTTTCTATTGAAAGACTAATCTAATACTGGAAAGATCTTGAGAAACAGACATCTGGCTAGGAGAAACATCTAATGATTTCAGAGTCTCAGCTGTAGGTATAACAATGGCTTTTACTTGCACATGATGGTAGGGTTTTATCCAGTTGATGAAGTCCTGAATGGCTTATCCACCGTAATTCATGGATTTTTCAAAATCATCCTTATTTTGCATGAAATTTTCTAGAGTGGGGGTAAAATATTTTAACTTCTAAACATGAGCTTTAAAATATTGAGTCCCCAGAGGGAGTCTCAAATTATCATCATGTACTATAAAATGATTAATCAACTCATGCTCTGTGTAGAACATAGAGAAATAATGATCGACTTTCTCCTTAATTTCCTTTTGAGCTTTTGTAGCATCATCCGAATACAACTGTACCATTTTATGCACCTGATCACTATGATCATTCATTTTCTTCAAAGAATCTAAATTTAAAATCTTCCCTAGAGCTGCGAGATCTTATTTATCAACATCTCTTAAGGTATCTAATTCATGACCAGTGATCTTGGTCACTATGGCATTGCCAGCCTGAGTAATAGCCTCGGTAATCTCAGCTTTTAACTTCCTCAAATCTGCTTTCTTCAAATGTTCTATCAGATTTGATAAAACTTCCATAATACCAGAGATGATTTTTCTGAACTCACCTGACAAAGAACCAATATTGATTCCTAACTCCATAAGTTTTAGATTCAAAGATGTAATATTACTGCCAATCGATTAACTGTAATTGCATAGGTCTATTTTGACAAGGATTTCCACTCATTGTGACAAATAATTCATAGGAGCATCAGATAAATTCAAGGGATTAGGAGAAGGAATATGAGAATAATCACTTTTCATTTTCTCCCTAACAGTTTGAATCAATTCAACCTTTAAATTATCAATATCTGACTGAGAAACTACCAGATCAGGTCTTCCATGGGATACTGAAGGATCAGGTATAACCTATGTTATTTGAAAAAACATGGCAACAAGTTGAGCCTTAACAAAATCACTTATTCCTATAAGATCCACTACTACATCTTTCTCTTCATATTGGTAGTCCAATCCTAGAACAACATGACCTGGATTCTCTTCCCATGCCGCTTTGCATGAAGGGTATACAGGTTTCAAAAACTGAGCTTGTCCAGAATTTTCAGGAAGGATTTCTCTATCCTTATCACTCTCCAACTGTTCTATCCTCTTAACCTCAAGGAAATTTTCTTGCTCAATAGGACGCGGTTGAGGATCATCTAGAATCACATTCTGACCTTTAATAGTTAGAGCATCATCATCATCATCATTACATTCATTGTCACCACTACCACCATCACCATCAACATCACCCTTATCACCATCACCACCTTCATCATCATCATCATTAACTGATCTCTCACTAGAACTGTCTATAATTTCAGATTCATACTCCTCAGATGTTGATTCAGTAGTCTCAGCTTCTTTTTCATCATCTAAAAGCGGTTCAATTTCTGGAAAAATGGGAGGAGGACTTGCTGAACCAAATTCCATCCTTCTCCTCTTTGGGATAACCGTATCCGGATCACTCCTTTAATGAGGAGATGATTCAGCCTCTTCTTCAGAATTTAGATTCTCATCACCTTCTTATTATTCTTCTGTTCCTTTCATACTGGATTCACCAGTTTCGATAGGAACAACCACTTCCTCTTCTTCATCCGAATAGATCACTTCCTCACTAGGTTTTAAGCTAGGATCTCTTACATCCCTTGGTCTCCATGGATGATTAGTAGGATTGAAGGAATCAGATAACTTTTGTTCATCAGAATCCCAAGCTTTCTTCCATGGGTTCCAATTGATTTTCATTCTCTTACAAATAACTTTGTTGAAACAAAAGCAAATTGATGAGATACACTCATCTCCATCATCCACACAGCCTAAGAATTTCAGCATGGCAGAAAACTATTTAGAATTAAATAGAGTAGTATCTTTCTTTGATGTTTCTATCATCTCAACAATATTCTTGGTAAAATATCAACATAAATTAATCATTTCACCATTCAGCAAAAGAAATAGCAGAAAAACATCATGATACATTACTATAGTAAAATCACCCTTTCTTGGACATACATGATGTTGAATAAATTTGAATAGGATTCAGTTCTCACCATCCAACTCACCAGCAATTATCCTTCGTGATTTAGACTTCCCAGTCAAAAACTCTAGGTCTAGCTCATAAGAAAAGTAATCAGTTGTGGGAGGAATATTAGCAGAATAGTCCTTGTATCTTCCACTGTGAGGTACTCGTAGACAATCAGCCCATTGTTTTGATGAAAACACAATATTTTTTCCTTTTACTGTAGAAGATAATCCTATAGCCTCTACTCCGTCCAAATGTATATCCAGGTTCAAGTATAACTCCTACACCATCTTTGGGTAAAAGACTCTGTCATTATTACAGAATCACTCTTTCGAGCCTTGAGTTTCCAACACTTTCAAGAGAGCAGACTTTCTAGATAAAACACATTCAGAACAAATTTCCTTTTCAACTATAACTCTTTTTTTCTGGCGCCAAGTTCACAGACCTCTACGTCGTACTGGTCGACTCACCTCGAGCATGCTTTACTGGTGACGTTCCTTCAGATTCCCTGCTCTGTCTCTTTTTGTTGTCCATTTTGAGGTTTTGAGACAATCGAGAGGCTTGGATAGATTCAAAAGGCTCGGGTTACAGAGAAGAGTGGGGAGAGTTCGGCGGGAAATGGAAGGTCAATAGTCTTTAGAGAATAGAAAAGCCACATGTCATTATTTGTATCATTTAGGGTTATAAATAATAAAATATCGATTATGTAAAACAGCGTCATTTTAAAAAGACAAAAATAATTTTGAAAAATAGTATGACCCAATCGGTAGCACTAACCATCAAGACATATCGGTTTGACTGATCGGTTTCAGAGATCGGTTTGACAGATCAGTTTCCAAATTAGTTTGACAGATCGGTTTGACAGATCGGTTTCACAGATCGGTTTGACAGATCGGCTTCACAGATCGGTTTGACAGATCGGTTTCACAGATCTCTCATACCTAAATCTTGTTTAATCGAGTTTAACAATGATCAATTTAAGGGATTGGTGAAAATATCAGCTAATTGATGTTCAGTTCCTATAAACTCAAGAGTAATATCACCTTTTTGGTAGTGATCTCTCAAAAAGTGATGTATGACATCAATGTGTTTGGTTCTAGAGTGAGACATAAAGTTCTTTGAAATATTAATTTCACTAGTTTTATCACTGTTAATTGAAATATGCTTAAATTAATATCCATAGTCCAAAAGTGTGTGTTTCATCGACAGAATTTGTGCACAACAACTTCCAGCAGCAATGTATTCTGCTTCAGTAGTAGATAATGCAACATAGTTCTGTTTCTTACTACACCAAGATACTAAGGATTTTCCCAATAAATGACATGTTCCAGATGTTCTCTTTCTATCTAACTAGCAACCGACAAAGGCAGCATCTAAATAACTGATTAGCTCAAAAGATTGTCTTTTTAGATAAAACAAGCCTAAGTTTACAGTATCATTAAGATACTTAAAAACTCTTTTAACATCAAGTAAATGAGATTATTTCGGGTTAGCTTGAAATCTTGCACACATACACACACTAAACATAATATCTGGTCGACTAGCAGTAAGGTACAGAAAGCATCCAATCATACCTCTGTAATTGGTTTGATCCTCTGGTTTCCCAGTTTCATATGCATCCAATTTACAGACTATACTCATAGGAGTATCACATTCCTTAACACTATAAAAACCAAATCATTTTAGAAGATCCTTCTTGTATTTACTTTGATTCAAAATAATACCATTTTCATTTTGAAAAAATTGATATCCAGGAAAATATTTATGTTCTCCCATTAAACTCATTTCAAATTCATTTTTCATACACTTTGAAAATTCAGTACATAAAGAAAGATTAGAATATCCAAATATAATAACATCAACATATATTTTTACTATTAAAACATATTTAGAAATTATTATAATAAAAATAGTTGGATCAGCAATCCCTTTAGTAATGCTTTTTGAAATAAGAAAATTAATAAGTCTATCATACCAAGCTCCTAGAGCTTATTTTAAGCCATATAAAGGTTTAGAATGTTTAAAAACATGATTTGGGAAATGTGGCTTAATAAATCCAGGTGGTTGTTCAAGAAAAAACATCTCCAACAATAAAACCATTTAGAAAATCACTTTTGACATCCATTTGATATAACTTGAAATTCAGATGAGCAGCATATGCAAGTATGATCCTAATGGCTTCTAATATAGCTACGGGTGCAAATGTTTCCTCATAGTCTATACCTTATTCTTGATTATATCCTTTTGCAACTAGCCTAGATTTGTTTCTAACTATGTTTCCAGACTCATCAACATTGTTTCTAAAAATCCATTT
This sequence comes from Viscum album, assembly GCA_963277665.1. Classification (NCBI taxonomy): domain Eukaryota; kingdom Viridiplantae; phylum Streptophyta; class Magnoliopsida; order Santalales; family Viscaceae; genus Viscum; species Viscum album. The sequence continues at coordinate 590,386,313 of OY728159.1, read as the reverse complement.
TGTGGCTATTGTAAAAGTGTCCTTTGGTCTGTCAACTAATTCCCAGACTTTGTTTCTTTCAAATTGATTTAACTCTTCTTGCATAGACATTACCGAAAATTTACCATTGATAGAATAATTGACATTTTTAGGTTCTATCTGTGACAGGAAAGCTTGATGTTCAACCTGATTTCTTAGAGAAGCTCTAGTCGGTGTCCCTCTATCAAGATTACCAACAACAACATCCAAAGGATGATTCTTTAGAATCCTTATAGATCTAGTAATGGTAGGACTAGAAATTTCAGGATCATCTATAGGTTCGGGTTCTATAGCAGAAGGTTCTGGAATATGTCTAGAACTAGAGGTTTTAACAGTAGGTTCTTTAGAATAGTCATTAAGGTCCAAAACACTCAAATATTCATCAAGATTTTCAAGAGAGGTTTTAGGCTCATGTGGATCAGATTCATCAAAAATGATGTGAACAGATTCTTCCACACATATGGTTCTTTTATTAAAGACTCTATAGGCCTTTCTAGTTAAAGAAGAACCATGAAAAATTCCTTCATCACTCTTAGAATCAATCTTGTCCAGATTAAACTTTGTATTAAGAATAAAAACTTTGAAGCCAAAGACTCTAAAGTAACTAACTTTAGGCTTTCTATTATTCCACAACTCATATGGGGTCTTCTTAAGAATACGTCTAATTAAGACTCTATTAATGATATAACAATAAGTATTTACAACTTCATCCCAAAATTAAATAGGCAGGCCATATTCATTAAGCATAGTTCTAGCAATTTCTTGTAGGGTTCTATTTCTTCTTTCTACTACACCATTCTGCTACGGTGTTCTAGGAGCAGAAAAGTTATGACTATAGCCATTATGTGAGCAATATGATTAAAATTCTTGATTTTCAATCTCACAGCCATGATCACTTCTCATGGATTTTATCTTAAGCCCACTATGATTTTCTACAAATTTGGTGTTTTTAACAATGTAAGAACAAGATGCACTTTTGTGAGCTATGAAGTATACCCAAGTATATCTAGAAAAGTCATCTACTAGAACATAGACATAGTGATTCCCATTTAAACTAGAAACTGTTGATGGTTCAAACATGTCCATGTGAGCCAACTCGAGTGGTTGAGAAGTAGAAACTCCTTTCTTTGATTTAAAAGAAACATTATATTGCTTTCCCTTTTGATAGGGATTACAAACTTTGTCAATTGGGAATTCAAGTTTAGGTAGGTCTGTAACAAAGTTATTCCAAGTTAGTTATCTAAGTGAATGGATGTTGCAGTGCCCTATTCTTCTATACCAAAGCCAAGACTCATTATGAAAAGAATTTAGGTAAGTAACATTTAGCTTAACTACATAATTTAAATCAACTGCATAAACATTTTCATTTCTCAAGGTAGAAAATACTAAAACATTTTTAGAATTAAAAACATTACAAAAACCATTTTCAAATTTGAAATTAAAACCATCATCACAGAATTGAGAAATACGTAACAGATTATATTTCAGTCTATAAACAAATAAAACATTAGAAATTAGAACTGAATCAGTGTTACCAATTTGACTTAGGCAGATGATTTTTCCTATAGAATTATCACCAAAGGTGACATGGCCTTCATACATCTTAATTAGACTTTTAAAAAATGTGTAATCTCTAGATATGGGTCTTGAACATCAACTATCCATGTACCATACCTTCTTGTGATATCTCTTCAAACAGGTTTCCTATAAAACAGATTTAGATAGGAAATGATTTTGGTACCCAGATCTTCTTGGGTCCAGACAGGTTAGCAATCAATGATTTTGGTACCCAAATTTGTCTTATGGGTCTCAAATAATTTACAGAATCAATATATTTTGAATGATAAACTCTATTTGATTTATAACTATGTGAATAACTAGTTGAAGCATAGGAATTTCCAGAACTAGAACTTGTAGTATTCTGTCCAGATTTAGGAATAAAGCTATTTTTAGTCATCTGACTATGTCCAGGTTTGTAGCCTATTCCAGTAGTTTATTTAGGTTCCACTTTCTTTCCAAGCATTTGGGTTATTTCACCCTTTCCATTTTTAAACATATCTAAGTCTCTTCTAAGTTTCTCATTAGACATTTTCATTTCAGTATTTTCCTTTAACAGTTGATCATTCTTCTTTTTTCAATAGTGAGTTCGGTTTTAATAGTAGTTTTGAGAGCATGATCTTTCTTTAATGATTTGTATTTATCCTTATGTTCATTTCTTGTCTCTTCCAGCATATTAAAGTATTCAAATAATTCCTTACTAGTCATGTTTTCAAAATCAAAATCAGATACAGCATCATCTCCAGAATAATAAGAATTTAAAACAGGAGTATCTAAGGTTACCTCAGATGTGTTTGTCATGAAACACATGTTGGCTCAATTTCTTTCAAAATCAGACATTTCAGATTCACTTGTACTTTCTTCTGAAAAACTCCAGGTAGCCTTCATTGATTTCTTTTACTTACTATCCTTATAATCATATTTCATCTTGAATTTTATCTTTGGGCAGTCAGCCTTGATGTGTCCTTTTCTTTTGCACTCGTAGAAAACAACTTCATCACGTTTATCTAGGTTTTTCCAGTCCTTATTCCAATGTCCCTTATTGTCATAGATTTCTTTGTAATTTGATTTTCTGAAAAAAAAATCTTCCTATAAAATTTCTTAAACCTTCTGTCTATCTAATCCACTTCTGCATCAGTGTCTGAATCTGAACATTCACTTATTGGATTATCAGTTTGTATTTGAGCTTTTTCTTTTTCCTCACTCTTTGAAGAAGTTGTCTTGAAAGCAACTGATTTCCTTTTTTGGGTCATCATCTTCCTCTCTATTTATCTAAAGTTCTTCCTCATACATCATTAGTTTTCCAATAAGTTCTTTGACAGGAAGAGCTCCAATGTTCCATGATTCTCTGATTGAAACAGATGTGCCTCTCCATCAGTCTGGTAGACATCTCAATATCCTCATGATTTGTTCCTTTGCTGGAATAGCTTTACCAAGTGAATTCATTGTATTAACTATCTCATTGAACATGTGATACATATCATAAATAGGTTCATCAGTTTTCATTTTAAAATTATCATATTTAATAGTATAAGTATTCAATCGCATTTCATTAACATTAGTTGTTACTTCAGGAGAAACACCTAAATTATCCCATATTTCATTAGCATGTTTGAAAGTAGAAATTATGTTAAATTACTCATCTCTTAGAGCACAATACGGAGAATTCATGGCTTTACAATTATAATTGTATGTTGTCTTAGTAGGTTCATCCCAAGATGTTCTTTCAGTTTCTGGAATTTTTTATTGAGACTCTATAGCAGTCCAAATATCAAAACCCAGCCTTTCTAAATGAATTTTCATTTTTAATTTCCACTGAGCATAGTGTGTGACATTAAAGAATGGTGGAATGTTAGTAGAAGAACCATCTAGTCTATAATCCAAAACTAGATTTTAGAGAATAAAAGTTAAAGAGATAAAAGTTAGAACTAATAGAAATTTGAGATCTTTAAAGATGCATATAAAATCACAGTTGAAAAACAGAGTATATCGAAAATCCTTAAACTAAAATAAACCCTCTGATAGCAAATGTTGGTCGGAGTGGATACTCAAGAGGGGGGTGAATTGAGTTCCAATTAAAATATCTGTTAAAAATATGTCCTTTTAAAAATCCCCCAAATTAAAAAAAAAGTTAAACTGTAGTGAATCTATACAGAGTGTAAAGGATCAATTAGTTTCTCAAAGATTGATTAGGTCTCAGTTAACTTAATTTGAAGATTAAATTGACTTTTGAAACTAACTTACTAGTTTACAATAAGTTTAAACACTTGTGAATTTGACTATCAAAGTAGATTTAAAATAGTTTTGTATTTCAAAGTAATAGGAGTGTAATTAATATATAGTTTTTTTATAGACTTAAATCAAAATGCATAGCAGTGTTAACCAAGAGGTTTAGTATCAAGCCGAGACTTAGTCCTCTCAACAATTTATATAAATTGATCCACACCCTGGTTCAGGGTTAACAACAGTGAGCAACTATCCATGCCATATAGGTACCTCTACCACAGTTCTTTGTGGGAAAAGAAAACAACAGCACATAGGCTGTTCAGGTCTTACTCGACCTCTACCACTTTCCATAGTGGGAAACAAAAACATATGATATTTGAGCGAGGAATTAGGATTCATCCAGTTTATCTTATGAGACAGTGTGTGTGTAAAATAAATAGGGTACACACACCGCTCAAAATGTAATGATTGAGTCACTAAAGGAAGAATGTATCAGAGTTTAGAAAGCTCTAGTGATTAGTAGTGCAGCTCTGGAATCGTTGGATTTAGAAGAGATGCTTCTGAGTCGTTCTGTGGTTTTGCTATTAAAAACAATGAATTGTGATTCAGCTTGACGTCATTCACAGGTAACTGAGTTCTCTAATTTCCAGTGTTCTTCGTATGTTCTTCGGTAGTGCTAGATTATGTGCATAAGTGTTTTCTTTATATCTTTCAAATTCCCCATATTCCACTTTTTCGCGTGTTCTTCAATCTCTCATGTATATTCATGGATGAATTCTCTCTTTTTTCCTTTTCACGCATCCATTCCTTTTACAGCTGCTCGATCTTTCTTTTTATTCCACGAGATCCAGCAATGGGAATGATTACCTTTCCATATGTACGAGGTATGGTCTCCTTAAATGCCAAAATCTAACATTAAATATCATTAATTGCATTAAAAACATCAATTATGTCTGTTAGAATGAAATATGAATTTATAGAGATTTAAACAGTTTTCATGAATATTGGTGAGTCATGAGATCAGTGAGACATTTTGAATCTTCATCAATTTCGGTTGCATCAGCATAGTTATCTTAGCATCTGTGTCTTAGCATCGGTGTCTTAGCATTAGTAGCTTGGCATCGGTAGATTAGCATCGGTAACTTAGCATCGGTATCTCAGCATCGGTAGATTCGCATCGGTAGATTGGCATCGGTAGCTTAGAATCAGTATCTAAGCATCAGTAGATTAGAATCGGTAGATTGGGATCAGTAGCTTAGCATCGGTATCTCAGCTTCGGTAGATTAGAATAAGCATCTTAGCATCTGTATCTCAGCATCGGTAGATTAGCATCGGTAGATTAACATTGGTAGCTGAGCATCGGTAGATTAGCATCGGTAGCATAACATCGATATCTCAGCATCGGTAGATTAGCGTCGATAGCTTAGCATTAGTAGCTTTGGACCCTGATTGTTAACGGTGCAACCGTTCATCATTGGTGCGACTGTTAATCATCAGTGCGACCGTTCATCATCAGTGACTCATGAAAATGACTATTGGTGAGTCAAGACACAGAATTCATACAAAATGTATGTTCAGTCCAAATTACATCTAGGTCAACCATAACCATACATTGATCATTGATAATCATTTGTAGATTTGATTTAAACAAATTTAGAAAAAGTTGATCAAAAGACTAAAAGGAAATAAATGAAACTAAGATTTGTGATTATTAAAACAACCATTCCACATAGAGTTCAACATTATCAAACAACAAAACACAAGGTTCATCCTAAATCACTTTGGTTTGTTAATATTTTTCATATATTTTATCCCGTAATTTCTCACAGCATGTTTGGCATAATTTATTAAATCCTGATTTGATTCCAATTGTTGAAATACGAGTATTTATTACATATATATTTCACCATTTTATATAAATATTCTATAAATCTCACCATATTTTACACTCAATAATCATAAAGGTTTTATTTATTTAGAGACTATATATATAATCATCATATTTCAAGAATGATCTTCAATACCACCTGTAAATTTATTTCCCCATAGTGCCCTTATTATTCATATAATACATCAAACATTTCTAAATAGTATAAGGAAATGGAAACCTAATAAAAGTAGATCTCATATTATCAGTATGGTAAAAAATTATAGATATCAATCGATGAATACAAGTAAACATAAGATTAGCATAAAGCTATGAAAACACAATCATAACTTATAAATTCATACCCAATAATTCATTGACCATAGCTCATGATACATGACATAAGTTTTTTTCTAACCATATACATGATTCTTAAAAGTGTGTAATCCAAAATAATCAATAATGATAATGATTCTATATCGTAATAATATGATATAATTTTAATTCATAAAAATTAGTATAAATAATCTTTTCAATTTTCAAGGATCACTACAAAGATTATCACAGTTGATAGAGTCCCTTAGTAGATTGGTTTTACTTATAATTCCATTTAATATCATCTAATGAGATATCATGATGTACCCAATTCATGGGAGAGATAAATAATTCTGTTCCCACCCATCCAAAAATGATAAACCTTCATATCTTTGACATATGATTATTAAGACAGTTTTCATTTAATCATAGCATAATTAACCCATGGGAAATAAATGGTTTTATTGAAACCACCCATAAACCATCATCAGAAAAAGTTATCTTGAGAAAGAATGTGGATGGTATGAGAGAATAATATCCTCAATTAAGTATATCTTTCCTTAATAAAGTCAACATAGATGAAAAATACTTTTATAATAGAATTAAAAATATGAATCCAAATTAAGAAAAAACATCCTTTAATTTTGGATGTAGCGTCCTTCCCTGGATACCACACAATAGTTCCCCAAGACGTTCAATAACGGACCTCAAGAGAATCTCCCCAAATTCTAGAGGATTCTTACTCGTAGTAATGGCATATGGTGTGCATGTGGGGATACTATTCCCTCATTGATCATTATATAAAAAATGGTAAAAAATGAAATAAATGCTGACACAAATATATATAAGGAAATAACAACATAATTAAATAATGTAATCCATGAAATATAAAGAAGAAACCATATGATGTTGAGTAATCTATAATCGTTACTAAATAGTGTTATCTTCATGATGGAATAAAAAATTATATTATAATGGAATGAAGATGCATCTTGATAAATAAAACCACAAAATGGTAAAACTACCTAATAGTATATCAATCATAGGCTTGGCACACTTCCCCCAAATCGAAATACTAATACAAAAAAGAAATCCAGAATCAATGGATGGGGACGTTCAAATATCCCTACATGTGATCATAAATTATACTTGGGTACAAAACAATGCACAAGAAAGATGTGAGATATAAATCTCAGTATGCTAGAACCCATGGTGTCAAGATCATTATATTTCTTGATGAAAATGAGGGATAGTGTTCCACATGTAATAAAATTATAGAAGTTGTTAATTTATAAATGTAAACGTTGGTCTGGGTTTTTAAATGGACACCCGTATGATACCACCTGCTCCGACCTATATCAAACGTTTGAGCGGAGTACCTATGCAAGAATAATGTGTATACAAGGGTAAATAGTAAACATGGATGATCAGAGAAGGAATACCTCCAATTTTATTCTTCGACCCATAGTCAAATTCAAATATCATCATATAAACATGATCAAGTATAAAAAATAAGAATAAATGGATTAAACAACAAGATAGTAATGATAATAATAATAATAAATGCATCTCATAAGGGAAAAAATCAATATGTCCATCAGATCATGAGGTAGAGTCTCGATCCCATCAAAGGAAATATAAATGAATCCCATATATCACTTCTGAAACATCCAATATATCCCAATACCATCGAGTCATTCCATGTAGATCCAATAGAATCCCAAGTATCACTCGATGTGTGGGGACTCTGAGTCTATCCCAGGTATCCCATAGATGGGACTATGTATCACACCGAGCCCAACATTTCCATATTTCTAATTTTTTCATCCATACATTATTCCCCATGGAATTGGTATCAATCAAGAGTATAAGAAATTGTTTTGGAATCCCTTGCCCAGTAGGCCAAACCATCTATCCCAACACATTGATTCGTAACCAACAGAGCACTGAATGTCCATCATTGAATTCTGAATAAGAAATCCATGATCTATCCCAACCCATCTTAGGATATCCATATCAATAATTTATTATATCTACTCAAATAATTTATAATTTAAATCCATTAAATAATCATCCCGAGAAAAAATATTTCAATCTCTACAAGTATCTCAATCTAATTATGAAGGTCATAAGGCATTATGGAAATTCATAATAACTGAGATTCAAGGAAAAGAACATGGAGTTATTATATATTTAGTAACATGTCATTAATGACATATTAAAATCCCAAGGTATCAATATTGACTATGAAAAACATTCCATTCAAGCCATAATAATGGCTTAAGAGATGAGTATCTAAATAGGGAAGGCACATGGCATAACATAACATGGAATGAAAGGGGAATGAAGAAAGGTATTCATCCAACTTGAACGGATAAATTAAATATTATTCAAGAGACATGACATGTATGTATTAACCACCATGCATAATCATATAACATAATGCTCAAAAATTTTATTCTAAGGAATTCTGCAGGTTCATATAAAATATCAAGTCTGATGTAAGTTGTTCAGGGTAAAAATTCATTGTTACTCATTTATATGAAAATATTTCACTAATTACAGAATTAATCTGAGGAAAACACACACACAATTTTTTATTTACTAAATTAAAACATGACAAAAATATGCCATTTTGGATTGGCACACTCAAAGGGTGGACAAAGTCAAAGAAAACATCCTATAAATTATTTTTTCCATAATCTATGGTGTCAATGGATTCGAAAAACCAATATATAGTAATGGGCCATGCTAGAAGATTTTGGCTAGAGGAACCACATCACAATAGTTAAGAAGTTATTAAATCATATGAAAAAGGCATGACGCCCTACCACAATATCGTAGTGCTCCACACATTATGTATAAATCCTTGATTCAACCTAAAATAGAATAAATTAGAATATTTAACAGAACTCCAAAAGTATTGTATAAATTTATCACAAAAAATTGGTGAAATAGATTAAAGATAAAACTTTAAATAAATGAGTGAAAAATATAGTGATTACCACGATGATTCTACTGCTTATAAACATGAAAATATCAAAGTAGAAATGAAGTATAAATATTAGAACTCCATGATGGAATAGTAATCCACCACACACACTTGGAGGAAGGAAAAAAAGCACCCAAAGGAGGAGGAACAAAAAGGAGAGGTTTGAAGCATTAGTTATGGTCAATGTAGTTATTACACCTAGTTTTTCAAATGTGAATGATTCAGACAAACCATGTGCCATCCATTTGTAATATTCTACTTCAATGGTTACATCTCACGTGAATGGATTATTGTTTGACTAAACATGTGATTACTATAAATTTAATCACTATCTAAAACCTTAAACATGCCTCACAATCATCCCCCTGAGTCACACGGTTACAGAAAAAACTTGCGGCCCAGTTTTATTTATTTTTGTTTATGTTTTTTTGGAAGTAAAACGAGACCTGGATGCACCTAAGAATTCATTAACACACTAGGGACTAAATTAAGGTCCATTTAAGTTAATGAAACTAAAAATTATATTGTATATACATTTGGATAAATCATTTATCTTACATGCTCCCCAATTTAGAAAAAGTCATCCTTGAGTATCCCTTCCGAGGGTGGTGCGATGTCATATTAGAAGTTTTTTAGCCACATCGCATGTACATCAACCTCCCACTCCAAGGAATTTTCTAGTACCCATCCATGCTTCCACATATCCTGAACCATGGGTACTGACCTTCCCTAGGGAACCTTAATTTCATAATCAATGATATATATCAGATGCTTTTTGATGAGTGCATCCTTCTTCAACATGATATCATCAGGATAAATGATTTATATGGTCATTGATGATACTATCAATGATGATATACATGTAATATGACAAGAATGGAAGGGTGCTTCTGAGGTAACATCAACAGATAGGCTATAGACCCAACCCTTGTAAACTATGTTGACCATCCTAATATAATAAGTCTATAACTTTCCTGGCCTCCGGATTTATTTATGACCAAAACATGGGGATACACGCAGAAAGAACGAATTTCCCAGCTCAAAACATAGAGGACTATGGTTTAAATAAGTATATGAAATCCTCATAGAATATGGTTTTTTCATATAGTTTTTAATTAATTTGATATGATTTGAAGACGTTTGGACAAGATGAGAACCAAGTAGAGTTTCCTCCCCTACCTAAAACTAGAACATAGGTGAAAAAAATTCTACGATAGATAGCCTCATGTAGATCCATTTGAATTATATTATGAATGATTTTATTGTAGGAAAACTAAACCAAAGGAATATAATTTTCCCATTAACCTTAAAAATAAATGACACATGCCTGGTATCATATCATCTAACAACTGTATGGTCCACTCGGACAACCCATCTGTCAAAGGGTGATATGAAACTCTCAAGTGAACATGTGAAGAAAGATCCTTATACGACCCTTGATAGAGTCACTATGTGAACTGGAAATCTCAGTCTGAAAACATAGTGTGGGTTACACCATGTGGTCACAGTATCTGTCAGATGTAAAGTCTACATAACTCATCAACTAAGAAGGTTTACATTACTAGTAGGAATTGAAAGACATTAGTGAACCAACCAAAAATCCACCATACTATATATATGACATGACGAGATCTTGGAAAGCCTATAATAATTTCTATGATGATGTGATTCCTATTAAACAAGGAAATTTAGCGGGTTTTTTAGAAGTCCATTTGGTCTTTAGTGCTATGCCTTCCAAAACTGACTGGTGGAGCGTTGTGTCATGAAACTTTCTATCTTGTTTTTCATACATAGCCACCAATAATGACGACGCATATCACGATACATCATGGTATTCCTATGATGTTCTACCTAAATAGAGGCATGTGTTAGGTCCAAATGGGCCTAGATATCCTAGGAGGGGTGTGAATCTAGGTATGGATATTCTTGTCCCTAAATAATTATTTACCCACTAGATCTCGACCTCTTTGTAATAAGGGTCACATTGTTTCAACTTATGTGATACTTTTGATCATATTCATCCCTTATTTATATGATTAATATAATTTTGATTAAATGTAGGAAATAATGTATACAGACACAAAAATTATTACTTGGTTCACCCTCACTAGGCTATATCTATGGATCATACAACAACAATGTGCCGATGTACCAAATCCAATAATACTTATTGCCAAATTACTATGTTAAGGAAAGATCAATTCCCTTCCCAGTCTCACTACATTTAAAATGATTATGGTTGATAAATGCATTCTCAATGGTCACTCCCTATGTCTCTTATTCTTGCTCACTACCTATGGGAAGGATAACTGTCTCCCTCTTCATTCTCTATCTTCTTCTGGCAGGGATGTACTCATAGTTTATGGACTTGGGAGTTATTTATTTTCTCTAATGATTGAATATACCACTATATGTTGATGCTATGTTGATGTCAAATTTTCATATACTGAATAAGACACATTTTCCACTAACCACTAGGGAATTACCATTAATTTTTTTTTTCAAATATCATTTCTTCGCAAAGATCATTATTTCACAGAGCTCAAATAAGCCTTCATGAAGTAATCCTTATCTACAATGAACACATCTTCATCGAGCTCGCTACTTTGTATAGAACACTAAATTGAAGAGAACAATACTTCATAGAGATCAATCCTTCAAAGATCATAGGCTGTCTCATAGCTCAAGTCGTCTCAAAGAAACATTCGTTGCGAAGATCACTGAGCTAATGCAGAACACACCTATCCCGTAGATCTAGATTCGAGGTCAAGAAGCTCCTCCCTTTCACGAATCACACAATCTCCATGAGCCTCTTATGAGGTTTGAGAGATGAAAATTTTTCATGAGAAACTATTTTCTATTCTTAAGGGGGTCAAATCAAATTTATAGGCGATTCCATCTAATCAAGATCCTTCGGCAAATAGTCAGTGCCACATCAGCTCAAATCACAAATCATTGAAATTTATTCAAAAAATATCTCAATATCAAGATGCACCAAAGAAATTTTCAGATCAATGATCTAATATAAATTTCAATGAAACTCTGCCAATTCCATTGCACCACTACTGCAATGCTCCCTCACAATGCTCTTCACGACTACTATTAACGAAGCTTGTCGTAATTGCCAATATCACCATAAAAATTATTCTTTTTATTGTGAAATATAATTCATGAAACCCATATATTTTAATGTCATAACTTCTCCATATTTTTATGATATATTCAATGAAATCAACCTTTCACGATGTTAACCAAACTACTTATTTTTTACCGCAATAACATGGAAAAGGATAATATTTCCACCTTGTGTATGTTCTTTTGTTCCACCTACATATATTCCATTATATTGTCATCATTCATTATCGAAATGGAATATCAACATATATAGGGAATGTGAATATTCACCATGAAACTCCATTTTTTTTCAACAAACACAAACAACACTAAAATTCTACAATGTTACATAGAGGGATTTTTTCCAAACACCATGAGAATCCCCTATATCTTCTTCCTGTATAACTAAATGAACCCAAATATTCCCATGGTAGAGTAGGGTCTCACTGCTATCAAAAGACTAAATAAGAGGTGGGTTCTCTAATGTGTCACTTTTCCCTAGAACATGGACTTTAAAATATGATATCTAATGCATCTGAACCTATTCTAAAAGAGAGGACCCCACTAACAATGTGGCTAGTACTAATTTATTATGTTGTTTTAGAAACTATAGATACTACTCATAAAACATAACCATGATCTTCCATTCACTTTTGGAAACCTAGAAAATTTGATTCTGAGTTTATGAACTCAAATAATCATCCATTACATTACCCTTAATGGGTGCATAGGAAAGATCAATGTTAAAGAAATACATGTATTCTACACACTTCCACTACCTCAAATTCAAGTCTAATTATGTGTAGATATATAGTATGATTTTTTTGATATGTGAAGATAATGAATTGCTATCCCAAAAACTGGTTCCTTCACCATCATAGAGCATAAACCATGACTACTAACATAAGATCATGTGTATGATAGTTCATCTCATGCGGCCTTATCTCATGATATCCATAATATATGACTCGATGAACATACATCAGAACATCATCCAACACAACCCCTATATCATAATAGTAGACTATATAACATTTACCTAGCTAATAAGAATCAAGATTGGTGCTAAGGTGAGTGTCCTCTTTAATTAATGAACTCCCTTATAACTATATTTCAACCATTATAATTGAACACCCTTATCATTAAAGGCGGTAATAGATACTACTATGTAGGACAAGTTGTGGAAAAATTTACTGTAATTTCATTCATGAACTAAGAAGATATGTGTATGAAACAAATTATATTGCTTATCCAAAGAAATTATGATGCTCGTAATTTCTAGGTCAAAATATATGACTGCTTATGAGATGATATAACACCATAAGTGAAGCGTACCAATCCAAAAGTGGAAATTACTTAGCATCGCATATAGTTAGTGCCCAATCGGTGTACTCATCATAAACTCAAGATGAGTTTCTTGGTCATGTATGGTGCACTAGTACACTAAGATCCCATCTACAAAAACTACCATGAATGAATCAATACATATGTGGAAAAACCAATTCATCAATGCTATATAGACTGGTGGTGAATTTGTTAGGTTGAACAAAAAAACCAAATACTCATTTAATCCAGTCCTACATTGGATGGATTTTTGTGGAATATTTGATAGTCTCAAACACACCTGATGATATCCCAAATTAAAATTTGTCATAGATATAAGAGTTTCTCCCATGAGTTGGTCAAATATATTGACTATCAAAGAAAAAGATAATGGGTTTTCAGTGTATTCTAATTTTTATTCCCATAATCCACGCCCAATATTAGGGTACTATACACATTCTTATTGAAAACGACAAGTGAACCCCATTGTAATATGTTGGGTCTAACTAAACCAATGACGTCAAGATCTCTAAACTTTTTTTTTGAATTCCTAGAGCTCTATAGGAACCATTTTATATGGGGGAATTGAGACTATTTCCACACCTAGATCTAGATCTATGGTGAAATCAATATCTCTCTGAGGAGGTAATCCAGAGAAATCATTCGAGATTTTTTTTCCTAAAATGATCCATGGTAAGATGGAATTCTGTAGTCTTCATTCCATAATCTCTCATAACTAGAATAGCTAACTGAGTTATCACATTACCAATTCCATCTTTCTTTATACAAGCTCGATCTTCCGGGATTTCGCATTCATCCTTGTGTATATACGTGCTTCCCTCAAGTTATGTGACGGACAAGATTCAGTGATTAAAATACAAAGGGGAATGGTAGGGGAAAAGTCAATACATACTGTGAAAGATGTCAATTCATTCCATCCTCTGTAAAAAAACAAAATAAGAAATTACCGTAACCTATACCATGGGTCACATATAAAACCGAATTATATAATCATTTCTGACTCATAGTAGGGTTTCAATAGTCACTACACTATAAAAGTACTTGATATCTAGGACAAGACTCTACCGACACGTGATAGATATGAAAGATTGTGATGCACCGATAACTAAATTGGATGAATCTAAATTAACCTCACTCACATGACAAATTTCGCTAAGATTTCATTTTTACTAAGGTCATGAATAACTATCTCTGTGACAATAGTTAAACAGAATAGATTCAACTTCGAAAGGAATGAATACTGAAAATCATCTTCAAAACACCTCATAGTAATAAAACATTCAATGGTATGATATTTAGAATAATGTATGTGATTGGTGAAATGATCAGAATACTCGAGCTCTAATATAGACCCCTACAAAAGATGCCTGAAATCTGGAGCATAGTCCGCTCTCAAAGTATGTTGAAATAAGTGGCCAAAAAAATCATCTAATGTTCATCCCATATCATACATCTGTAACACTCTAACTAAGAGAAGACATCCCACCAAAGCATGGAGGAATCATGGAACATATAGTTTGTGAGATTTAACTTTTAATCTGGAAGGGTATCAAGATGTTTAATGATGGAAAAAATAAACTCTAACCACATCTTTGGATTGTTAGGTATTCTATCACATTAGGAGGTGGAAGGATGTTGCTATTGAAAGTCCCATGTCTGCTCTACCATAGTGTGGGATGGACCGGGTTCACACTGAACTGAATGCATGAACCTATGTAAAATTTCCCCAAACTCAGCATCGACGGCCAGTGGTAGATTATTAGCAGGTTCCTTAGGAGGCACTACAGTAGGTATAATGTGTGTCTCCGGACCTTCCACATCTTGAATGTTCTCATCGCCAATGTCTTGGCATAATGTACGAGGACATCATTATGGCATAAATATACAATTACAAGAAGTACACCATAAAGAATATTTTTATAAAATATATGGAAATAAGGTATGAATGCAATAACAAGGTATGTGGGTGTCCTCCATGAAACATGACATGTTAGGTAAAGAAAACAATAAATATGATAGGTACACGGACAACTTCTGAGAAAAACACCACTCATAGCATACTCCAAGAACCAAGTCTCAATAAGGAAGAACAAACCATAGAAAGTTCTCTTGTGAGATGACCCACAAACCATATGTTTGGTAAATTAAATTCCAATGTCTCAAATTTTTAGATAAAGTTTCCATTTTATTTTAATTGTTTTTTTTCATTTTAATTCATTTAAGGATTTAATTAGCCATTTTTATTGGAAGAATTATGTGAATAAACAATTAAATTACTACGGGACCATACACCATATGATATGATAGTGTAATCCACATAATCCAAACCATAACATCGTCTTACAAGGTAAACTATAAATCCTCTATATTTATAACAAAATAAGAACTACAAGGAAAAATAAGTAATCACTTGAGAGAAAGAAAATGCACATTGAAAATAAATGTTTCGTTGTATAATGCATGACATTTTAATGCCTATAATTCCAAATATAATGAATTCATTAATATGAATTAAAATCATCATGCTAAATTATTAGAATTCACCATTCTAATTAAATCAGTATTATATCACCATAGAACTTTTGAATCTCCTTATAGTGATGTGTAATTAAATATAAATAGAAAAATCAATAACTAAAATACCCATCCCATGGAATGTTGGGTTTCCCTATACATGGGTTAGCTATGTCCATGAACATGGTAATTTCCAAATCCCAATATCCAAGTCCCCTATATAATCCCAAATAGTAATAAATCAATTTGAAAAATAGGTAATATACCAATTTTTAGTTTCCTTCCCTTGGTGCCACTAAAGAGTGCCCTGAGACGGTGACTACAGAAACACAAACACATATCCCAAAACACCAAAGTCAACGTCTAACAAAAAGGCCATAGGGTGCATCTATTGTGAGAAAATTCCCTCATAGATCAACATATGTATATTGGTAAACATAAGATGATCCATATTAGTATAATATAAATAATAAAACTATAGAGATTGTAAATAAGTAATTCATGCATGATAAATAATTAGCTAGTAGAATAAGAGTAATCAATAATAGTTATAAAAATTATGATAATCATGCTAATATGAAAAAATAGGAGTAATATTGAATAGGGGTACAAGAATATACTAAATTAAAAAAATAAAAACGGTAAAAACAACCACATCACACCAAAATCATAGGATGAGTCCTCCTCCCCCAAATATCCTTCCCAATGTAGTGAAGTAATCAATCAGTGAATGTATAATTCCTTCTTTCATCCATACATGTGATTGTAATGTGTACTAGGTTACTAAAAGTCATCTGTGTAGGGTGTGAAATATAAATATTAGTAGGATAGAACCCATGATGTCTACACAATTCCATTTTGTTCTTTAAATGAGATACAATTTTCCATATATAATAAAAGTAGAAAAATGGATAATTAAGACATGTAATCCATGGTCCATGTTCCTAAATGGACACCCATCTCATACAACCATCTTTAGCCCATGTCAGATGTTTGAGAAAAGTACCTATGAAGGAATAATATATATACACGAAGTAATATTAGACATGGAAAACTGAGGAAGGAATACCCCCAAGGTAGTGCTTCGACTTAGGGTCTAATTCATATGTCATCAGAAAATCGTTATCATGTGTAAACAACATGAATCAATGGATAGCTCAATCAGATGATAATTATAACAAAAATAAATACATCTTATAAGGGAAACAATTAATAAGTCCTTAAAATATCATTTTTGGGTCCTATGCCTATCCATGTAAATCTAAAATAATTCCAGGTATCCCTACATGACCGTACAATATATCCCAATTCCAATAAGTCCATCCAATGTGATCCAATAAAATCATATACATCACATGAGGCATGTGGAATCTGTTTCCATCCCAAGTATGTCACATTAGGGACTAAGTATCACCTTATCTTGGTGTATCCATCATTACAATGGGTCCATCCGTGGTTTTTCTGCTTGGTAATTCGTATCACTCAAGAGTATATGAAATCATTGGGAAAACACTTCCTTATAATGTCAATTAATCTCTCACGATGCATTGAGTCGTAACCAACCGATCATGGTAAGTCCATCCATACATCCTTAATATGTGACTAATGATTTCTCATAGCCCTTATTAAGAAATAAATATCAATAAAGGATGATATTAAGGAAATAATTTATTATTTCAGGCCATTAAATAAAAATCTCATTCAAAAATCTATCAAGCAGTAGAAATATCACAATCCAATTAAAAAAAATACATAGAATTAGTAAATTTCATAAAAAGTCATATACTACTCATGACTCATGGAATTATCATTCCATTCATCACATTTTTTTAATGACTTATCAATATCTAAATATTTCAATATTGATTAATCAAAAAATTCCATTAAATCCATTACAAGTGCTTATGATATGAGGATTCCACAAGGAAAGGCACACTGAATAATGTAAATTGGCATGAAATATGGTATTAATCCAAATTTTAGTGAGACGTTAAATATATGGCATGATACATGACATGTAAATAATAACCAATTAGCATAAGAATTTAACCAAAGGTTTTAATAGTTCATTACTAAGAATCCAATAGGTGAATTTTACATATGTTGTATGTGGTATGTAGTTCAAGGGTAATTATCATGGTTCGCCATTCATATCAACATAATTTACCAATTTAGTCATTAATACATGGTAAGCTCACTCACCCAATGTGATTTTGAATTCTAAAATATTGGGAAGTAGACCACTTAGGATGAGGACACTCAAATGGTTTCTGAAGTCAAGGAGAACGCCCTCGGAATGGGTTTCACCATCATCTAAAGTCATTTAGGTCTCTAAAAATAGAGATGATCAATTTAATATGCCAGAACAAGCCTTGCCAAAAGACTCTATCTAGTGGAACAATCACGCGAAAATTCAAATGTGATGAAATAATTGAAAATATGAATAGACACCCTACATTGTTGTCATAATACTGAATACATTCTGTAACAATCCTTAATTCATCCTAAAATAGAATATATCAGAAGATTTAATAGAAAATTGAAATTATGACATAAACTTATCAAACCAAAATTGTTTAATAGATTTAAAATACACCTTAAAATAATGGAGTGCACAAGGTAATGCTTTCTGATATGATTCTATTTCTTACATTAGCGAAGATATCCTAGAAAATAATTGTGGGGAAATCTAAAAACCACATGAGGGAGGAGTAAGTCACCTTGGAAACCTATTTTATGAATAACCCAATATAGGATGGATGTAAATAAAGGACAAGAATTCAATATTAATTAATGAAAAATCCATCAATTCACCAATTTATCCATTGTGCACGGTTTGGAAACATGGTTTGGCCAAATCATGCGCAAAATGGGTGCATAGTTCTACTTTACACGGATCATAAAATGGTAAAGGAACATGGTTTGACTAAAAAAGTAAAAACCATGTATTTGATCACACCTTGATACCTAAAAAATTTCGCCTAACTATGCACATTATGTATCAGAGATGAAGAAAAACTATGCGCCACAAACTACATTTCCCTTTTTTAGTTCCTCATGATTTAGATGAGACCTAGGCAGACCAAAGACTTAAATTAACCTAATGGGATTCAAATTAGAGGCCATTTAAAATCATTAATATAAAAATAAAATGGTATGTACCATTGGATAAAGTTGGGATGTCACATTGGTTGATTTTAAAAACTAAAAATTCATAGGAAAATTTGAATTTGAATTTCATTTTAAAACTATTGAAAATTTTTAAAGTAAGATTCACTAATAATAAATAACATGATGGAGGGAATATTTCTTAATGTTGTAAAAGTCAAAAAAAATTATTTTTTACACTTTTTTAAGAATGAGAAAAACGATTCAATCATTAAAAAAATGAGGTTATTTAAAAATGTTTCTAAATAATGTGAAATATATTATAAAAGTAACATTATAAGTCATTTAAAATTATATAATTACTTTTATATTTTTTTTTAAATTGATATGGAGGGATAAGATTCTAGACAAAAAAGGATGTTCAAGGCTGATTTTCTAAAAACACCCTATAACCATATCTATGAGTACCAAATAGGGGGAAATTGAAAGAATAATTTTATAATATACATGTAACCAATGTATAATAAATTTTTTGCAATTTATATGAAAAAGTATTATATAATTAAACTAATGTAGATTTAATCATAAACAATCATGATTAAAAGAAAGATTGAATTGTAAGCCCTTATAACATCGGTTAACATTTAATTAAAACCTAAAAAAGTTGTAAAATAATATTTATAAGTATATTCACATAATTTTTCATATAAATTATAATATTATAGTTTCCTGGTTAGAATACTCATGACATAAAATAATGAATTTTTTTGATATAGAACATATCACAATAAAGGGAAATTGAGTTGAGAAAACCCTTACCAAAAGTACCAAATTGTTTAATATATTATTTAAGAACATATATAATAATTTAAACTTACTATAAATCTATTAAGTAACAATATTTATACACATGTTACTATATATTAGTTCCTTTTAATCTCTATTTGATCAATTCTTTACAAAAACAATATTAAAGTGTTAACTGTTCTATTTTCCAAGTATATTTTGTTTCTGAGATTATATTCCATGAATCATGTTCATAATTTAATATCCCTTATCATATAATAAATATAATATTTAATTATTATATATATATTTTATAAATCTCTTCTATATGAAGATGAAAAATGAATTACATCACTTCTTGGAGGCTGTAGTCTGCACATACAAATTAGTGATGTTTCATTTTTCAATGAATAGAATTAAAGGATATGAAATATTAACATATATTGAAATAATAAAAAGTATGTTATAAATATAATATATATTCATTAGTTCCATATGCATTTCCATCCATTATAGGATGTGTTGAATAATGAAAAGACATCGCTTCATTGAGGGGGGAGTCTTTACGTTTTCATGAGGAAAAATTTCATTTTAAATTAGGGAATTTGAATTATGTAATGGTAATTTGATAAAATGAATAAAATATATATATTTTTATGACACCAAATTAATAATTCTATTATGTATATACATGATTTCAAGGTGGTGGAAGAAGAAATAAAATTGAAATAACTCAATTAAAACAAGTGCATCTTCTTTTTATATCCTTCTTTAAAATAAACTAAATGATTTTGTAAGAGAGGATTCTGGTTCCAAAAAGGGTTCTGGATCATTATATGTTGTTATTTTATAGTTATTTAGGATAATATTTAAATAAAATGTAACACATATGTGTCTTTTGAATGTTTATAACGTGTCTCTTTTTATTTGACAAAGATAATGGCTATTTCACAAAGATTATGCATTTAAGGGTCAATAATATAATTTAAAAATGGAAACCAGGACATAAATTTACCGTATAAGTTATGATAGATCATTTACTATAGAAATTGTACTATTTTAATATTTTTATGATTTTAAATTCAATTAATATATTATTCTGTAACAAAAAATATTCTAATAGTCATTTCAAGACAATTTAAATAATATGACTTTAAAAACATCATGATAACAATGGAGTTAGAATATAAT
Source organism: Viscum album (assembly GCA_963277665.1). Taxonomy (NCBI): domain Eukaryota; kingdom Viridiplantae; phylum Streptophyta; class Magnoliopsida; order Santalales; family Viscaceae; genus Viscum; species Viscum album. Next base: position 590,365,281 of record OY728159.1, on the reverse strand, counting down.
TAACTCAATAATTAATTATATGTAATACATACTTATAAAATTAATATATAAAATAATTAACAAAAAAATAGCACTTTTAACATTTTTAATATTATTTACTTTATTTCGTTATTATTTGCATAAGCATAGTCTCGACATTTCATATGCATTTTAAACAATAATATTTTTTAAAATAAAAACTAAAAAAATATATAAATTAAACATAACTATCATAATTAATATTATCATTAACCAATAATAATTTTTTATCCATTTCATTATCCTAAAATTTTTTACACAAGAGAGAGTGACATTTTAGTTTATATTCATTTTATAATATAATATTAATGTCATAATAAAAAAAGCTTCCCAAAATGGAAAACGTTTAGAGGATAGGATATGGTAGGGTCGATATAAACTTATTTAATGGGTCTTAGACAAGCACATTTGTTATTTTTTTCATATCTCTTAGTTTAACTCAACTATTATTTCTTTTAACCCTTATCATGTTGACTACTTTTTACCATCGTGACTATTCATTATGATAAAAATGAATTTAATCTTATAAATAAATTATAAACTCAAATAAAAAAATATAGAATCCAATATATCATATTTAATTCCAATATTTTTTAGAAATTAATTTTAACATACTTTTGATAAAGTCAATGAAAAATAGTTTTAAGAAAAATGTCTCTTTAACCAAAATAATGAATGTACAATTGTTTTTATAAAATTGTTCTCTCCATGAAACATGATTAATTTTGGATAAAAAATTGTGTTTCATATGAATTATAGTGAAATAAAATATCAAATGGATCATTTTTAATTCTTTATTAATGGAAAATGACTAGAATACTTTTTATAAGAATAAAATGTATTTTAGGTTTCAAAAAGATAATAATTGATTTCCCATTTCAACATAATAGTTTTAAATTATGAATTTTACACCTAAAATATAAATTTCTTTCAGGATAAATGTTTCATATTTTTTTATTCCGTTATTATATCATAATAATATAATAATCATTATGGTATTTTTCACCACTCCCTTAAAAATCATCCTTTTCGGAAAAATACTAAAAAAATAATTTTAAAATATTTTACATGATACATTAAAAAGTGAAGTTAATCATTTTCAAATTAAAATTATAAAATTTATAAATTTAACATTAAATTAATATATATATATAATATATAAATTTTAAATAAATTTTTAATGACAATATTTTTATGAAAACATTTTATTGAAGGGATGAAAATATAATTTACTGGACATTCTTCAGGTAATTTAATAGAAGTACTCTCCCCCATTTGTTTCTAAAAAAAATGTATCAAACCAAGGAAAATAATATTTTTCCTCAAAGTTGTACTACTATTTTCAGTTTTCCTCTAAAGAAAAAGGTGTTGTTGTGGCTCTTAATATCATAGAGTATTATTTATAGTAAGAAAGATATCCCCGAGAAAGCATATAGATAAACAATTTGGCTCACATAGATCATCTAAAAGAGCTTTCAGAAGCTGATGATGATGCAGGTGCAGATGCAGTGAACATGTCTTTGAAGTAGATTGTCTGGTAAAGAACCAAATCTCATCATATCACTATATGGAAAAAATTTTCTTGTCTTTATTTACTTTTTATCTTCTTATTTCATCATCCCATCTAAAATTATATTAAAAAAACTATTTTTTCTTAGTCATAAATAATTATATAACCATTCATTATAGATTCCTAATCTCTCAATGGATGTAATTAATTTATTTTACTAATCATTATTATAATTTTAACAATAACTTTTACTGATATAATTACATCAATAACATTTAATTTTAAAAAAATCAATAATTCATTAAAATATTTTCAAAAAATTAATTGTATTTTCCTATGTAATACACATCTCCTTTTAATTTTACAAAATCGTTTATTTTTGAAATTATGATTCATTTAGCCATCTTATAATTTATTTACTAATTTATTGGAATAAGTAATTATTAAAATATGTTTGTAGTTGCATGTAATATAAGTAATTGAATATAGTATTATTTAAAGGAAAATTTATATATAAATCTCGAGGTGAAACAACCACATCTTAGTCCATAATGTAGTGAACCCCCTAAATCCTCAAACCCCTCCATCATATTCTAGATCACCTCTAATCACCCTCAAAACGACTCCAAAGCCCATAAAATCTTAAAATAAGGTTCGATATATAGAATACAGTTACACAACTACTTTCTATAATCTAAAAATGAAATTTACTGGCATAAGACTCCACTAAGTCCATGTATGATCCAATTGTTCCAATATTTGAATGACCTGATCCCTCCCTTGACATCATCCCATAAATATAAAATACAATAGATAAAATTGGTGTGATAATACATTTATAATCTATAGGTTTATCATATGACCACTCCCATGGAAATATAAGAGTCATAATAAGGCCTTGATTAAGAGATATATAAATAATATTCATTTAAGTCTAACAAATAAAGAAAAAATAATAATATAAAAATACAAATACAAGTCACCCACCTCCAAATATATATCATTTAACTCAAAATGGATCGACTGACCCGACAATCACTACATCAATTTTTCTCAACATCAAATGATAAAAGATATAAATATAATAACTTATCATCACTATAATGGAGGAACCCAACAATAACAAATATATAATTATAAAATAAAAACAACATAAAATATATCTATAGTGGTAATAAAATATCACTCATCCACATCCATATTAGGGAATACCATATCAAAAACATCACATAATCATAATGGAATACAAAATCTTATAGGACATGACATCCCTAAAATGGATATATAATTAACATGCTAACGAAGTATATCAAAATACAACTAAAGAACATCAATATCAAAGAATATATATAGTTCAATAAACGAGCTTGGGTTACCACTATACTTATTCCCAAACCATCCCATCTCTAGGACATGATGGTGTTCATGATCTTAGATTTCTTGAAACATATTATTGGGAATAACATAACACCAACAATAGAAAAATTCCCCCCTAAATGATTAAATTAATTTACTAGATATTTAATGAAAAAATAAAAAACAAACTCATCACATATATAAAAAATATTGATTACAAACCAAACATATAAAATACAAAAACAAAAATTAACATAAATACAACATTCCCAACCAGATGACACACTAATAAAAAATCATAAAATAAAATCTAATTCATAATGTTTTGCATACACTAGGAAACACATTGTTTCTAACCCTATCCTATCTCACTATTAGAGGATTGATAATATAAATTCAATATTACGATGAATCTAAGAACCTTTGTGAAACATGATACTGTATGAACGAAAAATTTGTATACAGTGTGTGAGAAAATAGGCCTGGTCGGATCTCACCAAGTAGAATATGCAATTTTTTAATAAGCAGTTATTAAATGAATGTTTTATTTACTAGATAGACATATTGTTTTATTATGAATGTAACAATGTGAAATTGAAACATAAATATTTATCTACATTTGATTATAGTAATTAATTATATAAAATTGGTTTGAAAACCCTAAATAATAAAAACCAATATTTTTTGTTAAAAATTTCCTCCAAAATAACTTAAAAATATTCCTTCAAAAATTTCATTGAAAATAATTTAAATGAATAAAAATAAAACAAAAAAAATTATATCATGATACTATATAGGCACCCCAATTCATGGGATAATAATCAATAAATAGTATAATCTAATTCCACGATAAATGGTAGAAAATGGGATGAAAAAAAGTATAGAAAATGAAATTCCAAACATGATACCACATATAAAGGGATATGTATAGAAACCCTAATTTTTCTAACATGACTATTACAAAATTTTAATGATAAAAAATAGTTATACACTCAACGATTGAATTTTTTAGTTTATTTGAATAATTAGGATCAAAAATCACTTATACATAATAAAACATAAACATTATTGTGATACATCTTATTTATCCACATAAAATCACTCAGGTTCCTTTCAATATATGTAATCACATGAGGATATACATTAAAAAATGGGTGAGATAAAATCACATTTGGGAAAACATTCACGTTCCTCTCTACTCGGATGCTTGGATGAGAGGGAACCATAATGAGTGTCATTCGTCCTACTGGGGGCAGCGGTGATGGCCCCTCCGGCGTCCATCTCTTATCTGGGGAGGGGGTGGACTCCTCCTTCATTTCCCTTTTACTGACCTTACATTTATTCATGATTTTCCCATAATCCACCTTGGCCCGAAATTCCCATCTCTTCACCATGGGCCCCGCTCTCTTCACATCGGCCCCCCTCGTTTCCCCTTTCGCAACACGAATTCTCGAAGGCGTCAGCCCTCTTTGGAATATTCTTGGTTGCTCGTTTCGGTCAGAGATGCTCCCCATTGGACAACTTCGACAGATTTGATAATGATTCCAAATCTCTAAAGGAGAGAGTGACCATCAGGCTGTTTAGTCCTCAACACATCCCTCTTCATTTTTATAATTAGGATGACCTCGTCGAGGCAAGTTCTAAGGGCCAATGGGCATGCGAGGGATCTCACTACTTCCTATTCAGATGGGGCTACGAATTTTACTATAATCTGGATCCTCTGACCATGGTGCTTTGGGTATGTTTCTCAATCATACCCCTCCCCTTTCAAAAACCTTCTCTCCTTTGAATGTTTGGTAATCACCTCTGACGTTTTATTACTTTGGATAGTCATTCACGTTCTCTGTTCCACCCCATTGCTCCTCACATCTGAGTGGATATTGATGTTTCTAAACCTCCAGTGGATTATGTCTAGATTTAGGTGGATGAAGAAATTCATGTTCATCAGAAATTGGTGAGGGAGGCCTAGTGAAACTATTCCTAATCATGTTTTTGTTTGGGACACTATCCGAATGATTGTCGTTCAAGGAAGAAGGTATTGGATCATCTTAAATCAAAGGAGAATAAGGCCCCAGGTGTTTCTTCTAATGTTTGTGACAAGAGCATGGATATAAACAATGATAGGTATTTTGATGGTAGTGAAAGATTAGTTCGAGATCCTAGTATGAATGTTGGTATTGTAGTTATGGGAGATGTGGTGAAGAAAAAGCAAGCTAAGGTATTACCTCCCGAGTTGAGTGTAGTTGGAATTTTTTCAAGCTGAGGAGAGACCAGAAAAGACCTCCGAGCATCAAAATGATTGTAGAGGATTCTCAGCATAATGAAATGGAAGATGTTAATATGGATATTCTCAAGGATAAAGCACTAGCTCCAGTGGATTCAGGTGGAGTTGAGGTTTTATATTCTAAGGGTGAGGTGTTCCCAAGTTCCTGCACCTACTCTATGGTCATGTGTGTAGGAAGTCGTAACAACCCTATAAAGGTGATACATTCATCTAGTAGTGTAAAATCTATGGATGTTTATGATTTGTATGTGCCCACACTAAGAGTAACAAAGAATCTATGTCCCAAACAAGGACCCAAAGCTTAGAAGACTCAAACTTGTATGAATTTTAACAACCTATTTTGACTATTTGCGGTCTAATGGAGGGGTTGATTTCTACACCTTTTATACCCCAGAAGTTGAGTCTGATGGAGAAGGACAGAACTCATATGAAAATGTTATAGGAGAGATCAATAAAGGCCTGCATAATCCAAGGAGGGAGAAGTTTATTAATGAAAATCGGAATCCACTAGGATGCATTGTCTCCCTGAAGCAGAAACCAAAGTGTCGTAGAGACTACTCATTTCTTCCAAGGACAATGAAGAAATGGTGAGCCCAAAAATTAGGTATATCCACAGAACATGAGGTTTAGAAAGTTTATGGTGAGGTGGTCCAATACGTTGTATCCGGGTCTCTAGATCATGGGAAGGATGTTTCAAAGTCCTAGGATAGTGGGGACATTTCTGCAAACCCTCTAGGGGATACAGATGAGAGGTTGGAGTGTCAGTTCGGGGAGACATCTCTGCATTTTGAGGACATGGAAATGGTATGTGATTCTATATGACCTTCTGGATAGCAGCTGAAGAGGAACTATCAGAAATTATTTTCCATTTTGAGGAATAAATGATGGAGAAGTCGATTCCATTCAATTCACCACAATAGGATGGCGATAAGATGTACGAGAGATCACTTCCTATGGCCACGACCCAGGTGCAGATGGATTGGATGGACTAGGAACGCCATATGATGGAAAGATAATTTAATGCAGGGAAGTAAAACATGGAGGAATTCAAAAAAACATGGGACATGTTTGAATTTTTGATCGAGGACCTTATCAAAGATTATCCGGATATCTAGGTAAATATACTTCTCTAGAAAATATTTAGGAATAATGTGTCTAATATACTTAAACATGATTTCAATGGTTCGTCTATCTCTATTGTTGTTTAATTCTCTTTATTTTTTATTGACTAGGGTACTCACTTCCCAATAAATGTGTTTGAAAAAAAAAGTAATTTTTAGGCTAGGGTGAGATAAAATCCTTTTATAGGGAATTATTACATATCATAAATATGTGACATGATATCAACATAACTTGGGTGAGAATAATAAAAATAATCATGTCATAAGAAGGAGATTATTATCTATAGAATGAGTAAGAAATTTTAAAAAAATCATGGAATGTGGATATTCATAAAAACAAAACATCATATCATAGAGGTCAAATACTCAACATAGTTGTGAGTAAAGATATCATCTTGTTCACACATAATATATGTGCATAAATAAAAACACCATCATTGTGAAAAAATACAGTAGCATTTTAACAGATAATACACATACTATCCTGTGGCAAGTAGCATCAACCAATGAATTGAGTAATATATAATCCAGGCCCATCTATAACATTAAAATATTTTCACAATAATTGATTCCAAATATAACATATAAAAATCTAAATCATGAAATAACCCATTTAATAGAATGGGATTCGCAAGGATTTTAAAAATCAAGATTTTATGAATAAATAATGGGTTACCAAATGAATAAGTGAAAAAATAATTGGGATAAAAATAATCATGCTTGAGCAAAGAAGAAACAACTCAAGGGGAGTAAAATATGTGTTTTGGAAAAATGTTATTTTTATGAATGTATTTGTATTTAGATTATAAATAATTTTGGTAACATTTATATAAAATGAAGAAAAAGGTAATAATTGTGAAAAAATGTTTATGAAACATTATAGGAACATCTATACAAAAAATTAAAGGAAAATGGATAATCCAAATAAATGGAGTTGGGTTCTAGAGTCCCATTACATTAAATACCAATTTATTTCCAAATTTTTTTTCCAATAAAATTTTAAAAATATGTTTATTAAAACAAAAAAAACTAAATTAGGTTAATTTATTTTAATTTTTTTAATAGTTATTATTTTATTTTAATAAATATTTTATTTTTTTTGATTTTAAATAATTTTTATATGTTTTTTTCTTAAAAAATTTATTTTTCTTTGATTTCGCTTTTTTTTCAATGAAATTCATACATAGATAAAAGAAATTATAGAAAAATAAACAAAATATATTAATAAATTTATATATAGTTAATAATTTATCATAATAAATTATTGTTTTGGTGACATGAAATCAATTTGAAACGTCCTCTATGGAGATTAACCAACCGTTAACGAGAAATTGTCAAAAGAGCGTGGATGTGAAGTATGAAAATTTTCTTTTTCATAAATTCAATACCTCTAGCAGGTAAATTTTCTTTATAATAGTTACATACTAATTAATTATCCTTATAATATTTTTATTTCAATGGGGTGTAGAAAAAGAGAAATAGTAGAGGATAATTATAGGATGAATAGGTGAGATCTTACCCTTGTCATGGAGCTTCCACTTCTATATGAAACTAAAATCCATTGATGATTAGAGTTGGATGTATCCATAAAATATGTAGATATTATAAGAGTATTAAGAGAGAGTATTTGGGTTTGGATTTCCCTTTTAAAATTATGTGAGGGGGGGGGGGTTCCATATTTTGGAGCGGGATTATTTATATTTAACGAGAAGGGTATTTTTAGTTAAAATGTTGAATAAAATACAATATCTATGGTGAAAATGGTAATACTGACATTTTATAACGTATAAACATTATTTTAATTAAGTAACATTATTTTAATATTTTAAAACTTTTTATAATTCCAATATATTATTTTAATAAAAATGAACTAATTTAAAATAAGAAAATATTATTTTAATGTAATAATTTTTTTTTGTCTTTGGAAAGTAAATCCTAGGTTTTGAAATCATTATTATTGTATTTTAATTAATCATTAATCAAATAAAATATGTTTTAGTAAAGAATAAATCTTTATAAATGATTATTTCATTATTACATATTGAATGAGGTAATTCAAGATAGACCGGTTATAGAAAAATCTATATTTATTTACTATTAACCTAAAAATTGAAGTATTTTAGAAACATACAAAACCAAAATTGTAGAGACCCATACATGACGTACATGGAAATTACATTACTTTTTTGGAATACTTAATACAAAACAAAAACAAACATACATGGACTGTAATTGTTTAGTGTATTTGGAAACACAGAACATAATATTCTAATCATGGTGAAAGATCTTCAAAATCTCCCATAAACATCTTCCCATTTTTTTCATACCTAAAACCATTATTTATATCATGGGGTAAAGAAAACATATAAAGGGTGAGCTCAAATTATTAGTAAGGGTATACATGGAGAAAATAAAACAAACCATATACGTTTGAACTTAAAAACATGAACATAATGTTTAATCCTCAAAATCACGAGCAATGAAATAAACCATGAAAGTACGTAAGTCATAGACCATATTGGAACATAAATCATGATAAAATAACCTTGGAATAAAACATTTAATTGTGGAAAACCATTAAGAACTTGATATGATTTCCATAGTAGCCATGGCATTGCTGCCAAGACCATCTTAGTGGACAAAGTCCCTTTCTGAATCGAGTTCACTCCTCATTCCAGTCCTGTATCACTGAACCAGATTTACTTACCGTTCCAGCCATGTCTATATAATCAGATATAAATCTTTACCCAATGCATTGTAGGTAGATATATGTCCCACCCATCTCATAATGAAATTATTCTTACTTGTTCCACAACAAAAACAGAAATAATTCATCATAACCCAAAGAATAAAATGGGTTTCAAAAACATCATCTCGTAATCCATATAAAAAAGAATATCATTTCATCATATGAAATAAAACCATTTAAATAATATTGAAATTATTCTTGAATCATAATCATAAAAAATAATGTCATCTTATATGGAAAATAGTTTTGACAAATCACTTGAAATGAATTCTTGAGGAAAATATCATTTCCTCTTCAAAATTTGTTTTTTCACAAAATGCCATTCAATTTGAAAATAAAAGGACTTTGTTGAAAATAATAATAAAATATTGTAGAGTAAGATTCATGAAAATAATGCATTATGAAACCGAAAAAAGTCGTTCATTCCATATAAGTTAAAAAAACATTCTCCTCGTACTTTTAACGGAAAAGTCAAAAAGAACCACATATGGTAAACAAAAGAAAGATTCCTTCCATAACACAAAGTAAAAGTAAAATAGTGGTAAAAATGAATTTAAACATACATTGATGAATATTAAAAACTTTATGGAAAACAATTTTATGGACATGGATGAAAAATATAACCCCAGTAAATACTTACGTATAAGAAATCTTGTATGAAAATGAGATTGCAAAATTATCCCTTACCTTAGATCCGATATGCTTCGTACATATCCGAACCACATGTATAATTATTTAAATAATGTAATTTTCATATTATAGAATCATATTCATTGGTACGATATCATATATTGTTCACTTATGACTTTATATTACCCATTCTTTTGTAAATTCCATATTAAAGTAGTGTTTTTGGTAAAATCGTTTTATTTATCGTACGTGTTTGGTCTTGTTGTTCTTCATATTATTATTAATTATATCATGATTTAATTATTCCCAAATTTAAATCATGATTTATATATCATATATATTCATTACATATATACAATATAAAGGTAAATGAAATGAAATACAGCGTTCATGGATACAGTAGGCCGTACGTACGCATGCACGCTGTTTTCCTTTCCTTATTGACTTGAATGGAAGTGAGTAGATGATATACATATATATATATCCATTCAATTTATAATGTCATATATTTCATTATTATTCATAATATATACTTTATAATCATTCTTCAATGGTTAACATGGATAATGAATCTCATCGCATCATGGAGACTGTAATCCGTACGTACGTATGAGCGATGATATCGTTCCCATAATTAGTGAATTGAATTAGAGTGGATGATATAATATCACAAAATCATTATGTTGTTACAATAACTATATTTAGTTATTCTTTACACCATTATACCAATCCAAGTAAGGTGGTGGTGGAAAAAGCAGATTACACCGTGGCATGGAGACGGTATTCCGTACATACGCACGCATGATGGTTTCATTTTCCTTAGGATGGATAGAATGTGAAATAGGGATGGTTCATATTTTTAATAAAATATCAGTATATAAGTAATACTGATGTTATAACTTTATAATGAAACAACTAAATAAGAGGAATTAGAAGAATAATGAAACTTGAAAGACTCGGTAGAAGAGATTACCTCTTCCTCGACACACCTCCTTCAAACTTTTTCATAGGGCACTAGAGTTTGTCTTTTTATAAGAAAAAAACCTCTATGATATAACTACAGTGGTTGATAAGAAAAACTGGGAGGCATTGGCGGATATTAAATTCTAAAAAGGGTGTGAAGAGAAGAGGGAAGTGGTGCCCTTTTTATAAGGGAGGAGAGGGGCACCTTTGAAAAAACATAAAATATTATTTTATAATAAAGTCATATTCGGTTTATAATAGCTCCAAATTGATTTATTTGGAACCTAAAGTGGGGATGGGTCGAAATCATCTCAACCAATAGGTTTTATACATGTTTAGGTTACTATTTGGACCTTATCTTATAAATTTAACTCTAAGTTAAATAATTTAAATTTTATTGTGTCTTCTTGTTTTCTTACAATATATGGTTAATAATCTTACTATAACAAACCAAACTAACTGATAGTGGTTCATTATTAAAATATATAACTTTATCTATGTCATTTGGCCGATCCTTATATCTTTAGCAATACAATAACAATTAATAATATAATATATTTTTAAAAAATATTTTATATCAATTTTAAAACTATTTGGTTATTGATTTTTGTGAAAATTATAACAGCATGATTAGTTAGAACAAAATAAATTAAATCAATACTAACATGTAATATTAACCAATAAAATTAGTGGAATTCATAAAAACACTCAAATTACATTTATTTTTGTATTTATAATATCAATTATTTTAATATTTTATTATTTAGGTAATTACTACATCACCATTGTGTCATAAATAAATTAAATTATTTAATGTCTAAAAATTATAAATAAAATACCATTAGGTAGGATATCTTTTTATCTTTCTAATTAATATTTATAGTCGAATTTATCTTATTTATAACCCTATATTAAAAAAAATTAGTTATTAAACTGTGATTTTAACTATTTTAACTCTTTTTGAAATAAAATACTAATAAGTTTCATAATCTAATCCATGTTGACTTAATGGGTAATATTTCATTACTAAGGGTTTTTTTGGTAGAAGTACACTTATCCAATAGAATTAGGACATGTGTTAGGGTAATAATAATATCATTTTTACCCTTAATTACCATATTTACTTTTAATCATGGTAAATAAAAGTAAAAAGTTACTATTCACCAGATATTATTTTTATCATATTGAACCACATTTTACGGCTTGATATTAACTGTGTCTCTTGGATTTTATAAATTCCACTCACAAAAGTTGTATTATTATGTTTTATGTAAATTTTCAAATTCTCCTAGGATGTGGGTAAAAGACGGTGATAAATTAAATAAAATTTTTATATATCTAAAATTATTATAAAATGACTGAAAAGAAATACATTGAACTTATATAGGTATTATGTATCAATTTTGACCTAATATATATTTAAAAAAATAAATAATTTTTTAAATAAAAAGATGGTTTTTAAATAGTAACCAAGTGTTTTCACTATTCATAAAAAATTAAAAGTTTTCAGAAAAATACCAAAAATTCACCCAAGGCTAATTTCGATATTCCGAATCCAAAAATAGAGTCCATTTGGAATGATAAAATTTATAAAATTTTAAAAAGTGGTTATTACTATTCAAAACGGCTAGTTCGTAATAATATTATAATAATATCTCATTTAGTGAAACTTGGTATTACGTACTATAGACACTATCGAAGAAGGTCTTGATTGCGTGTAATGGAAGCCTAGTCCGGGCTGCGTGTAGTGAAATCTCTGTTTGGTGTTGCGTATAATATAATCAAAACTTATTTTATTTATAAATTAAACAAAATATGTACTTAATGTTTTTTAGAATAATTTCCACAAAATGAACTTGAATTTTGTGTAACATGAGCCAAGAATAGTGTTATGTATATTGCAAGCTAATACGGTGTTGTGTATAGTACTAGCTAATCTTGGGCAAATGTATAATAGAAGATCTCAAAGAAATTAAAAATAATATATCTCATAAAATCTGAGGGTGTTACATTCTACCCCCATTAAAATTAATTTCACCATCGAAATTCGTCGGGGATATAAATGGTTTACTACTTGAAAGTTTCTTTTATACAAACCCACATCATAAAAAGGACTACCAAAACATAACTTTAAAAAATAAATTATGAAACATAACAGTTAACCAAATAAACTAATCATTGCGTTTCCACATAAGAGAACATAGATGAAAATATTGATATGGAAGAAAAATCTAACCATCATGTTCTGATGGAGAGTGGTAGAGAACATGGTAATGAAAAATTCAACAATCACACAGACATAAATTTGTGATGATCTAAGGTACCATCTGATTCATCAGATATAAGAGCACTAGGAAAACATTTTTGGTTTTCAATATCATTTCCCTAAAGTTGAAAATTTTGAATTAGAAGAAATACTTACTTGATTTTGGTATAATCTCACAATTTTTTGTGCCTTGAACAATTTCCACTTCATCTCTTAAAGAGATGAAGTTGAATTTGTCTTCCATGAAGTGTTAGCAGATCATGCGATTGAATGATAAGTCATTCCATCTGTCTCAAACATAAGGTTAGAAAAAGTTACATAGATAAGTCTATCTATGGTGAGATTAATTTTATATGGTTCATAAAATGTACTTATACATCATCCATCATACCACTTAAAAAAAATAGTTTCTTCTAACCAGGGACTTCCTATAGGCCAGTGGTAGGGGATAAAGGCTTGTCTCACTTCAGTTGTGGGTTCGATTCCCATAGCCTTTTCCGAAGTGATGGGTTGTCACTCATCCTATGGTTTCTCCTTTTTCTAAAACTATACTATTATAACATTCCAAAAATAATATTGAAAAAAACCATGTTCTATCCTTAAATAATATTATCTGATGTCCAATATAATCCATTCCAATCTTTAGGCTTATCCAAAATACATCTATCCAATCTCATAGTATAAAGAAAATGATTACTTTAAAGGTCACATAACAAGGACATGAATACCATCAATTATCCCCCATATATCATACGATATATCTTGTTGGTCAAATTACAAACATTTGAATACCTTAATCATGTATTCTCTTGAAAAATGAATACCCATTGACTCTTAGTGATAACATGAATGCTATCAAAATTTAACACATTCCCCATACCAAAATCCCAAAATTTCTATATACTCAAACCATGATATAACGTTGTCCTTATATTAGTCATGATCTCATTTCATTTTTTCTTTATTTCATAAAAAAGAGCATATCATATTCATTCCAAAAATATTTCAATCACTTTTCTTGGTTACCGATACCATATAATTATTTAAAACCAATACATAGATATTCCAAACTTCCACGATGCCATAATTGAGATTCCATGATACTATTTTGAAATACCATTACATAATCACTTAATCATTACACAACATCATTTTCATACACAACATCACCAATAGTGATCGCATGTGACTTCCCTTTATCCTTTTCATTAAGAGGTTTCTCACGTTGATCATCATTTACCCTTGGATTAGGGCATTGATTAACATAATTCCACATTTCCTTGTACTTGAAGCATTGAAGTGTTAGTGGTGTGTTCTCTATAGTATCTTATTTATTCACATCATTAGAAACCATTTTTATATTACTTCGATGCTCACCTACTCGATGACCTTTTTTTCCACAATTAAAACATTTTCTAGTCCCTTTAAGACAATATCCACCATGTTTCTTTCCACACATTGGGAATAAAGAAACATTCATATTCTTTTCTACATTATTATTTGATTTCTCCTTGAACTCCATTTCTACCTTGATAGCACAACGTGCAATTTCTTCATAGTTACTGAGGTCCCTTATAGCTAATTCCCTTCGAAGACATGGTTTTAAGCCACTGAAGAATCGATCAACTTTACTTTCAGGTTGGATGATAATGCCAGATGCATACCTTGAAAGCCCTGTAAAATTATCTTCATATATAAAAACATATTCATCGTCCTTTTCCCTAATCTCAAGGAAATACTTTTCCATATTTGTTCGAAGAATACGAGGGATGTACTTATTGAAAAATAAGTTCTTGAACTAATCCCATTACATGGATTCAATTTCATCTCGGGGCCTCGTATTCTTAATTAGTGTCCACCATTGATCTGCTTCACCTTCTAAACGGTAAATAGACTGAATGAATTTTTCATGTTCCAAACTGAAAAGTATGAAAAATATCATTTCAATGGTACTGCTCCATTGTTCAACAACAAGTGGATCAGAAGACCCACTAAAAGAAGGTGGACGTTGCCTCGTGAAGGACTCAATAGAATAATGTTCCCGTCTTTGCTCATTTAGAAGCCCAGAATGATTCATAGCTTGTTTTAGTATAGAAATATGTTTTTTCACTCCATATCCCATAACATTGGCTTATTTTGGAGGACAATAATAGCATTGTCCATTACATTGATCAACACAGTTCCTTAGGGTTCCAGCCATTGTCTAAAAACCAAAGAGAATAGTGTGAGTGACAAAAATCATTATTTGGAAAACAACATAATAATCTGGGAGGACCTTAAATATATAACATATTAGGGTTATTTCTATGATTTTTACCATAATTCTAGGACTATAAAATATTCATATACTTATCCTTAGGGACATCCCTAGACATACCATAGAAATATCTCTAGGGATCTCAGTATAGTTTTCGCATCCTAGTTTCCAACAATTAAATAATCCTTTCCTCTGATACAAACTGTAGAGACCCATACTTGACGTACATGGAAATAACATTACTTTTTTAGAATACTTAATACATAACAAAAACAAACAAACAAGGACCGTAATAGTTTAGTGTCTATGGAAACTCGGAACATAATCTTCTAATCGTGTTGAAAGATAATCAACATCTCCCATAAGGATCTCCCCGTTTTGTTTTCTTACCTAAAACCATTCTTTATATCCCTGGGAAAAGAAAAAATATTATGGGTGAGCTGAAATGATCAATAAGTGTAAGCATGGAGAAAATAAAAAAACCATATACATTTGAACATAGAAACATGAACATATTGTTTAAACATCAAAATCTTGAGCAATGAAATAAAACATGGTAGTACGTAAGGCATAGACCATAATGGAACATCTCTCATGATAAAATTTCATGGTAATAAAACATGTAATTGTGGAAAACCATTAATAAATTGATATGATTTCCATAGTATCCAAGGCATTGCTGCCAAGACCAAATTAGTGGACAAAGTACCTTATTGAATCGAGTTCACTCCTCGTTCCAGTCTTGTACCACTGAACTGGATTAACCAACAGTTCTATCCATGTCTATCTCATGAGATATAAATATTTACCCAATTCATTGGATGGAGATATAGGTCCCACCCATCTCATAATGAAATAATTCTTACTTGTGCCACAACATAAACATAAATCAATCATCATAACCCAAAGAATAAAATGGGTTTGAAAAACACCATATCGTAATCCATATAAAAAAATTGATATAATTTTATTATAATAAATAATACCGTATAAATAATAAAGACATTATACTTGAATCATAATCATACAAAATAATGTCATGTTAGATGGAAAATAGTTTTGACAAAACACTTGAAATGAATTCATGAGGAAAATATCCTTTCTTCTTAAAAATCATTTACTTTTCACAAAATTCCATTCAATTTTAAAATTAATGGATTTTTTTGAAAATAATCATGAAATATTGTAGAGTAATATTCATTAAAATAAGGCGTTATGAAACCGTAAAAATCCGTTCACGCTGTATAAGTTAGAAAAACATTCTCCTCATACTTTTAATGGAAAAGTCAAAAAGTACCACATATGGTAAAAACAAGAAAGATTCCTTTCATAACACAAAGTAAAAGTCAAATAGAGGTAAACATGACTTTAATCATACATTGATGAATATTAAAAACATTATGAAAATCATTTTTATGGACATGGATGAAAAATATAACCCAATTAAATACATACGTATAAGAAATCCTAGATGAAAATGAGATTGCAAAATTTTATCCTACCTTAGGTCCAATATGCTTCGTACGTATCCAAAACTCCTGTATAATGATTTAAATAATGTCATTGACTTATTAAAGAATCATATAAATTGTTACGACAACATATTTGGTTCACTTATGACTTTATATTACCTGTTCTTTTGTAAATTCAATATTAAAGCAGCGTTTTGGGTAAAATCGTTTTATTTATCGTACGTGTTTGGGCATGTTGTTCTTGATATAATTATTAATTATATCATGATTTAATTACATCCATAATGTAAATAATTATTTATTAATCATACATATTCAGTAATATATATATATAATAGATAGATAAATGAAATGAAATACACCGTTCATGGAGACGGTAGGTCGTACGTACGCCTGAACACTGTTTTCCTTTCCTTATTGACATGAATGGAAGTAAGTAGATGAAATATATATATACATGAATCTAGTAACTTTATCATGTCATATATTTCATTATTATTCATTATATATACTTTATAATCATTATTGAATGGTTAAGATGGAGAATAAATCTCATCGCGTCTTGGAGATGGTAATCCGTACGTACGCACGAGCGATGATATCGTTCCCATAATTATTGAATTGAATTGGAGTGGATGATATAATATCACAGAATCAGTATGTTATAACAATAACTATATATAGTTATTCTTTACACCATTATACCCATCCAAGCAAGGTGGTGGTGGAAAAACAGATTACACCACAGCGTGGAGACGGTATTCCGTACATACGCACGCGCGGTGATTTTGTTTTCCATAGGATGGATAGAAGGTGAAATAAGGTTGTTTCATATTTATAATAAAAAATCATTTTATAAGTAATACTTATGTTATTACTTTATAATGGCACAACTAATGAAGAGGAAGTAGAAAAAGAAATAAACTTGAAAGGGTCTGTAGAAGAGATTACCTCTTCCTCAATGCACCACCATGAAACTTCTTCTTAGGGCACTAGAGTCGGCCTTTTGAGAAGAACAGAACCTCTATGATATAACTATAGAGGTTGAAAAGTTGAATTGGCAGGGGTTGGCCAAGCTTAACGGCTCAAAAGGGTGGGATGAGATGAAGGAAGGGGTGCCATTTTTATAAGGGAGGAGAGGGGCACCATTGGAGAAACTTAAAATATTATTTTATAATAAAGTCATATTCAGTTTATAATAGCTCAAAATTAGATTATTTAGAATCTAAAGAGGGGATGGGTCAAAATCATATCATCCAATAGGTTTTAGACATGTTTATGCTACTATTTTAACCTTATCATTTAAATTAAACTCTAATTTAAATAATTTAACTTTTACCGTGTCTTATTGTTTTCATACACTATATGGTAAATAACATACTATATCAAGCCAAACGAACCCCAAGTGTTTAATTATTAATATATATAACCTTATATAAGTCATTTTATTGAAAATTAGATTATTAGGAATATAATTACACTTGATAATATAATATTTGTTTTTAACAAAAATTAATATCTATTTTGACACTATTTGGGAATTTATTTTTCTGAAAATCATAACAGCATGATTAGTTCTAAATAAGCTAATTAAATCAATACTAACATGTCATATTAACTTATAAAATTATTTTAATTCTTAAAACGTATAAAATTACATTTATTTGGGTATTTATAATAGCAATTATTTTAATAATTCATTATTTAGGTAATTACTGCATCACCATTGTGTCATAAATAAACTAAATTATTTAATTTCTAAAAATTATAAATAAAATGTCTTTAGGTATGATATATTTTCATCTTTCTAATCAATGTTTATAGTCTAATTTATATTATGTATAACCCTATATTTAAAATTTTTTAGTTATTAAACTTTGATTTTAACTATTTTAATTCTTTTTTAAATAAAAAAATAATAAGTGTCCTAATCTAATCCAAGTGGATGTAAAGGGTAATATTTTTTTCCAAAGGTTGTTTTTGGCCTAATTACACTTATACGATAGAAAACGACATGTTTTAGGGTAATAATAACATCATTTTTACCCTTAATTAATATTTACATTTAACCGTGGTAAATAAAAGTAAAATGTTACTATTCATGAAAAAATATTTTTATCTTATTGAACCACATTTTACTACATGATATTAACCGTGTCTCTCAGATTTTCTAAATTCCACTCATAGAAGCGGTAAAATAATGTTTTATGTAAATTATCAAATTCTCTTAGGAGGTGGGTAAAAGATGGTGAAATGTTCAATAAATTTTTTTCATATCTACAATAATTATAAAATGACTCAAATTAGTTTCATTGAACATATATTGATATTATGTATCAATTTTTACCTAAAATAAATTTAAATAAAATAAATAATTATTTAAATAAAAAGTCGGGTATTAATTAGTAACCTAGTGTTTTCAGTATTCATCAAAAATTGAAAGTTTTCAGAAAAATACCAAAAATTCACACAAGGCTAATTTCGATATTCCGAATCTGAAAATAATGTCTGTTTTTAATGATAGAATTTATAAAATTTCAAAAAGCGGGTATTACTATTCATAACGGCTAGTTCATAATAATATTATAATAATATCTCATTTAGTGAAACTTGGTACTGCGTACTACAGACACTATCGAAGAAGGTCTTGATTGCATGTAATGTAAGCCATGTCAGGGCTGCGTTTCGTGAAATCTTTGTTTGGTGTTGTGTATAACATAATACAAACTTATTTCATTTATTAATTAAACAAAATTTATACTTAATGTTGCATAGAATAATTTCCACAAAACGAACTTGAATTTGTGTGTAACATGAGCCAAGAATAGTGTTGCAAATACTGCAAGCTAATATGGTGTTGCGTATAGTACATGCTAATCATGGTGTAGTGTATAATAGAATACATCAAAGAAATTAAAAATAATATATCTCATAAAATCTCGTGGTGTTAAAAATATCACATGTAAAATAAAAAAATTATGATTTAAAAATTGATATTAATTTTATAAAAATAAATTTATAACATAGATAAATTTAAATTTAAATTTAAAAATTATGATTTTAATGAGATACATTATGATATGGTTTAATATAAAATTTCATATATTTTCATTGATTTTTTAATAATGATATTTAATTTTATGGAGTATAATATTTCTTTTTACTCAAATTATTGATGATAAATTCTATTTATTTTACAATTTTATTTTGTTGTCAAATTACTATTCCAATGGTCATATTACTATTCCCAATGGCCAGGTTACTAGTACAATGGTCACATTTCCTCCAACAAATAATGATTAATTAATTAATTCATTAATAAAATTAGTTAAAATCATGGTTATACATTCCAATCTTCTATAATGTTGATTGGTTTACTAATATTTTGTCTAACTTTTATTGTTTTTTTCATGAGAGGCATGATTTTAGATGATTGGATGATGTAAATTTCCCCGTTATAGGATTTCATTATTATACTTATTCACCTTTTTAATATTTGGAATTTTAAAGGTTTTAGTCATTTACTAATATAATTTTTTTATTATTGAAATAATTTTTTTTGTTTCTCAATGGTCTCTATACATATATAATATTCCACACCTTTATTTAGGATCCAATTGTCATGTTAAAGGTCTAGATTGATAAATTAGGTTCCATGGGATACACACTATTAACTAAATTGAATTATAGTATACATGGTTCTTAGATATACTGAGCTCATAGGTGTATCCTAAGAGGATATCCCATCCCAAATATCCCCAATAAAGTCTTGACGACTAACCAATATCAATATCTATGATGGCACAAATCTCATAATGAATTAGCTATCATTCACACACTGGATTAACACAAAACACCACCTTGACCTCTATTAACTACCCAAGATTCCCATGAAAGGATAATAATACAAGGGTTAAATCTATTAATTTCCCCACATATTAACAAATCATAATCCATAACTCTCACCTTACATCCCACTCCCCCATAAGAAAAAACCCTTTTATTTATCATCCATTCATCACATGATCTAAACATCATATACTAGAATATTGGTAATATATAAAAACGGGAAACACGAGTGTCTCATATACCCCATTTTAAACACTTTTAAATGTTCTAAACATGCCTCCGAAATAAAAAAAATTAGGATGTTGATCCCTTATTCATTTCAAAAATTCCACTTTAAACATCCTTTATAAATCCATTAAAACCTAACACTTCATCTACATTTCAAACATCACATTTAAAAATAAAAAATCACCTTCATATAGTCAAAAAGAAATTTTAACATATTTATGGACATGAAAAAACAATTATTTCAATTAAATATTAGTAATTCATAAAATGAAACTTTTATTTGAAGCCCGAATTTCATAGATACAATTTAGAAACCACACAAAGTAATGAATATAGTAATAATTTTAATAAAAGGTAATTTAGAAATCATAAAAAATATATGAATTAAAAAAGAATGTGATTTAAAAAAATCCAAACCTAAAATCGACTATAAAAAAGGTGCAATGTGTCTCATTTCATGGTAAATGCTCAAATAAGAAAAAATCCCAATTTACTCTGGAAAAATAATGAAAATAGTAGTATATATTAAATTTCAGTCTAAAAACATGCTATGGATATTATTTCAGGTTTCATAAGAATTTAAACGCTAAGGGAAATGGATGAAAGAAGGAAGTGGAATAATGAAAAGGAAAACGAGGATGAAATTCCTTGGAATCAACTTGAAATATAGAGGAAGAGAATGAAAAAATGGAGGTGAAAGGGGGAGGATATCTCCATGAGATCATGAGTGGTATGAATTAATGAGAGGAGGGATGAGAAGAAGATAAATTTAATGAACAGAGAATGGAAAATGATTAAAATAACATTTCAAGTGATTATGGAAAGACTACAATGTTTGGTCTTATATTTTTCCAAACAATACACAAACTATCTGAGTGATGCTTGATTAAAAACCCCCATACATAAGTTCCATCCACATGGTTAGATCTAACTATAACATAGATATTTTAGTATAAAACTATGATCCAAAAAATCCTATGGTTTCTATGAAGACCATTATGGTTGGAAAACCAATGTAAATATATTGAAAATCAGCACTATCAATTCAGAAACACAATCATTAGGGTTTCCACAATGTTGTTAATAAACATTTTAAAACATTTAAACCCACCAAAACATTCCAAATATTAAAAATTAAAAATAAAATATTATTTAATGTTTAAATAAATAATAATAATTGAGAATAAAACAAAATATTGATAAAATATAACATGAGGCTATTACTATTTCTTCCACCATACCAATATTTACCAATAGAATGTTCTTAGTCAATGTAGAATACATTTCCCTAATAAATCTCTATTAAATAACTCAATGAAAACTAATAACAAAAAATACCTCCAAAAATTAATCCAATTTCCCAGGAAATCCCCATTTCACTATGAAACATGATTTTAAGACATCATTCCTAAAATTCAATGATGGGTGGTATATCTTCATGCGACATGTATAATGGAAACCAATGATAATGACATATTTTTTACATATTAGATTGGATACCCACTCAATAATACCAATTTTAACCCTATAGAATTACATTATCAATAGAACATATTGCGTCCCTTACATACCCAATACATTGTACTTTTATATATTTATTGAATTAAGAAAAACCATTTACAAAAAAACGCATGTGTTTATTGAATGGGAATTTTTCACATCATAACCAAAATTTATTCTTCTATAAGATGAATTTAAAAAATCCAATAAATCACTCCACACTAGTTACCCTCAACAAATATATTAAATAATATCATTCTTTATAGACTATAGATATGTAATCTAAATAGATGGAGAACAAATTTTTATAGTAAAGGTAATCATGGAAGATAACAATATATGATCATAAGTGAGCCTATGATAATACTAAAGGTTTGAGAACATGATCATAACATACGACAACATACCCAACAAGTCATAGAATATAAATATGATGCCATGGAATAAATAATTATCATTATAAAATACATGGTCCATAAGAGTGTCAAATCATGAATAATAAACCCATATATATATGAGCATATTATAAGTATAAGTTTTTTTTCATATGTTCACAACATAAACATAATCTGAAAACCATATCTCCATGTTAACCACCAAGACATTCACCACATATTAGTCCCGAGATAACCATATATATACCAAATCATATGTTACAGATTCCCACCAAGATATTCATCACCTAATACTCTTTGGATAACCACACATGAACTTTATTTTTATTGGGATAACATTCCATGGACAATTTTGGGTTTTAGATAAATACCCATATACCCTCTTTGTCATGGGCCATATAACAATTATCCATTTATATGATGAGTTATATAACATTTACAAATGAATTTTATTATTATTTAAATAAAATCTAGGACCAATTAGACCATTGGGGGGGGGGAATCAGGAAGATTATCTTTTTATGTTTTTTTATCTAAAATTCATTTTCATTTTGTTATATATATAAATGACTCTTATGAAACAAAACACACAAGAACACCCATTTAAACACATTAATTTACAAGGTTAACTAATTAGTAAATGAATCTAGTACTTGGAATTATTTTAGCATCCATTAAA
Source organism: Viscum album (assembly GCA_963277665.1). Classification (NCBI taxonomy): domain Eukaryota; kingdom Viridiplantae; phylum Streptophyta; class Magnoliopsida; order Santalales; family Viscaceae; genus Viscum; species Viscum album. Next base: position 590,342,004 of record OY728159.1, on the reverse strand, counting down.
TTTCAAAAATACCCAAGAAAACAATTCTAGTGGTTTATAAAGGCATGATATATTTATCACATATGAGGAACTATATTCATTTGATAGAGAATGTGATCCTCATATATATAACATGAAATTTTTAGGAACAATAAAAGAAAACACCACCAATAATATTCAACACACCTTCTCTATTCTTCCAATCCTATTCACACTCACCCTCATGAATGTTAGATCATTAAATTATTTGATATCTTGCACATTTGTGAGCAAGAACCTCACACATTCTTCTTATATATTTTTTTTCACTTTATGAAACACATTTTTTTACCAATCAACAAAAATATAAATTATATATTTTGAAATGTTAGTTATATATTCCCTTTAATTTTTATTTAATCATTTAAAACACATTATAAATTCTTTATTATTTAAAATACATGAAATCTTGGATCTGGTCTTCGAAATGATTTCGATAAGAATCATTATCCACAACTATTTGTAAATACATTTAATCATATGAAAATATCATATAAACTTCTACCATATTTAAACAATTATTACATCTACATAAAATCCTTATGTATACATAAATACATGAGTTTCACACTAACGATATCATGACAAATTCAATATTAAAATTTTCATTATAAATATCATTGAAAACATTCCTCCTTCATTAAAATATAATTACACATTCGAAATTATTACATTGTCAAAGAATTCATATAATATGATGATTCATCCATCAAAAAAACATAAGGCATTACAGGATATCTTCTTCTAATTTTACTTCAAACAACATTGTACACCTCTTCTTGAAGGGGAAATTCCATCCCATCTCAGTTAGACATCATATTCTTCTTGTAAAAACTGATATGCACAATGCATCTTTCTATTCATCTTTCCTTTAGTGTACTTGAATAGTTACACTGTATTTATCTTATTTCATCTTCCTTCTATCTTTATCCATGATACACTTTTGAAATAATCATGATTGTCCTTATCATGATATTTATGCATTAGTAGATCACTGAAAATTTTCTTGATAGAAATCTTTCATGGTTACTCCATCTATCATGCAACTCATGGTTAGAAAATATTATCCACAAGGTATCTTGATACAATGTGTTATTGATCAATTAAAACATCTGATATTTTTCAACATTATTGAAACAGTTCTATTACAATATAAAATCTCTTGAACATTTCTTTAATAACTCTATTCAAATGTGTGTTTAATCAGAAATTCAGGCAATCACTTGACCATTTTTATGGTTAATATAATTACAATATAGTTTTACTTCACATAATGTATGGTTGATTCAATCTAGTCAGGCGATTTATTATTCTATCATGAAGTCACACTATTTGATTTTTTCATTTCATAAACCTTCATGCAACAACACATCATCACTTGTGGTAAAATGATTTTATCTCACAGAAGTTTAGTGTTCTAATCTCATTAATAATTGAATTACGCATTGAAAAAAAAGAAAATAGTATGATAAATTCCTACTCTAATTCACCATCATATATATGAACTGAAAAACAGTTGAAAAACTCTTAGTATCATCAATATCCCTTTTGGATTTTGACTTCAACCACAAAACATAGATCACTAAAGCATTATAGCTCAACAAATGGATAACAATTAAATATTTCTAAGAAAGTCTGAGCAATATCATTGTTAGAAAAAGAATAATCGAACAATAAAACAATGATATCTATAAATTAGTGATCAATAATCATTATATATTTATAAATGAAATGAAATCAAAATTATAGTAAATAGTTTTTATAACCACTTATATAAACTATAAAAAGAATTTACACACATTAACATAACATCTCACCGCTATTAACTACTACCCCTAAATACATTCTATCAAGTGATATGTAAATAACATATCAATGGATAATAAAATGGTTTCATATTTCTCCCCCTTTGATAATATAATCTAATGAAAATATTAGAGAGGGTATATAAATCACATAAACTATACATGAAGAGGGTGAGGCTGGGAACCCATTATCATCCTCAATTTCTTAAAAGTATCTGTAAGTAGTTGTTTTGTTAAAATATCATCCACTAGTTCCTTTTTAGAAAAATTTATTATAGTTTCTTTCTATTAACAAGTATCTTTATTATGTTATTGTTAATAAAAATGTGAATTTATTTTCAATTTTGAACTTTATTATTTATGATATTGATAATTCTATGACTATTACAATAAAAGAGAAGGGGTTGATTCACATCAACCAAAAAGGCATGTAAATCTATATTCATACATTTTAATATTATTATATCTTGAGTGGTAGTGATATACATTGCATCTTTATTGATGAGGGTTACTAAATTTCACTTATATATATTCCAGCTCACACATCTTTTTTTGAAAAATAATACACCAGTAGATTTGGATATCCATTCATCAACACAACCATAATTATATGTATCTATATATAAATTTAGATTCATTTTCAATTTCAATTATACTTTACCCCATAATCATTAGTTCCATTAATATATCAATGAACTGTTTATCTTTCCAAAGGATGTGACATTTTTTTCACATTGAAACCTATCATAGAGGGTAACAATATAAACTAGGAATGATATTGAGGTTATCAAATATATTTGGATCATAGTCAATTTACTATATTATTTGACATCTAACTCCTTTCCAAAATTATCCATAAAAATTTTCCACAAAAAGTTTCATTGAAAATTGATTTGAAACTTCCATGAATTTGGTTTTGACATAAATCCTTGAAAATTTTATAATCTGAAATAAAATGTGATCATTTTCCTAATATATTTTCAAGATAATAAAATAACTCATTTTTCCTAGTTTAGATATTTTAAATAGCTTTTGTATCCTCTATCCTATAGAGGGTATTTAAGGAAGATCCCATAGCTCCACTTTGATCAAATATTTTATGATTCTAAACATAAATTTTGATAATGTAGGAGAAACCAAATAACCATGAGTACTTCAAACATGGTGAATTATTATAATACATATCATGTGTAGAAAAATTTGAATTTTGTCTATATATATGAATTTTTAATATAAATTTTGATGACAATACATTGTCTCTAAAATAATCAATATTTATCATGCTTAATTAATATGGTTTTAGCCATTTGAATCAAGAATATATTATTTATCATAGAAATACATTTTTTGTTGAAGTGTATATTGTGAACTAAGAACATGATTTATACCATGATTTTAAATATAAAATTTCTATATTAAATTTTTTAATCATATCCATTATTAGTTTAGATACACATTATAGTGTATTAATATTCACTATTAGTACTTCTCCAATTTTTTTTGAAATATTGAGATACTGCAATTGACATTATAAAACAATAATACATGTAATATGAGTTAAATAAGTAATTATGGAAATAAATTACTTATATAAATTATTTTTTCTTCTTTATCATGATCCCATATACGACACAATGAATAATATATTAGGGACAAGAAGTATATATCTTATATTTATTGTGTGAAGGATTTTAAAATTATCATTCCTAAAATATTGAACAGCACTAATATATACTTCTTATTATATCCTTGAAATCTCAAAACCTTCTTCTATATATTAACTATTTCATGTTTATCTAGAAAATATAAAAATCCATCTATTATAAAATTTATTTTCTACATTTAAACTCAAATTATATGAATTCTGTGCACCTGTAATTTATAATATTATTCTCTTAGTTCACTATAATATTATCAAAATTTCACTATATTTAGGTATTTCAAACCGATATATGATTTCTAATAAAGATAAATTCCTTTTCATTACAACAAATTAGTGAAACAAGAAACATATTTTGTTTTAGTACATTAATAAATAATGATCCTCATGATCTCAATTTATCTTTTCCAATAACTTCACATCTATTTCCATTGATTATGACACACTCAACATTTTCAAAAGTCACCATTCCATTTGTATATACATTTAAACTATTTAATAGATTCAAATATATATTCATGTGTGAAGAAAAACAACTTTCTATATTCCAATGTCATTTTCCTTTTATAACTCAGAATGTAGTTTCTATAATAAGATCCCTTTCTTTCCTATTTTATTACCGCACCTAATGATTTTGGGGAATGTCATAAAAACCTTGTTGTCCTACAATCTTCACTAAAAATAAATTAATAATATTTCTATGCTAATCACATGCCTTGACACGTCCCCCGAGGCCTGTTCCGTAACTACCCCAAGCCCACCATCTATATGCCAGGGGCTAGAGACTAGCACTGAAAGCTGTATTCCCTATAATTGAGAAGGAATTTCCATTAAACATGTAAACACACACAACCAAGGACATGATAAGATATGAACAAGTAGTAAAATGTATAACAAAAGAGAGATGAATGTAAAAATGAACAAGAATACAAGACCAACAGTAAAGTACATGAAACTTAAAGTACATGTAGACTAAAAACTAAAAGAAATCCTATAGTTGAATTGAAGCACCTTGATCTTCAACCACGAATCCTACCTGATGGGTAGGTAGAGCTCATGAATGAAAATATATTGAGTTTTTGAAATCTAATGCCCACATCCGAGCTATCTATAGTCCTATTACTCTCATACTCAGTCAATGATGTCCATCCTCTACACTAAACACAACAAGGTACGGGAATATCTTATACTAGGGTGAGTATAACGATACTCAGTAGGGACCCCGATACCCTCAAGGTCTCACAAAATCCGAAAAATGATAAATCACAAAGCATGAATCCAACTGACAACCCTACATAGGTATATTCCCATAAATATACCTATGATATAATGTATGTCCATCTCAATCATGTGGAAAACACTGGGCCCAACCCCAAAACCAAATATCAACTGTTTCACAAAATAAGGAATACCACAATGGAAAGTACCACACATGTACATACTCAACTCACACTTAGTATAACTTATGTACAATATTAGGGATGATTAGATGTAACTACTGAATCATCTTATTCTGTTAAGAGGAAGACTGACATAGGATCTCTCGGTGCTGACCCACATAGGATCACTTGGTGCTGACCCACATAGGATCGTTCGGTGCTGACGCACAAATGATCGCTTGGTGCAGACGCATACGTAATCGATCGGTGCGGACACACAGGATCGCTAGGTGGTGACCCACACTGGATCGCTTGGGGATGATCCACATAGGATCTCATGGTACTGACACACACTAGATCGCTCAGTGCGGATCCACACATGATTTCTCTTCATTCATCACGTCGCAGCAGACTACAGGGTTCCTGCACTACGCTCGCTTGTCTCCATGAGGGTCTGCTCCATAATCCACTAGTTGATACTCCAACTACAATTTAGTCTCATGAGGAGGTGTCCCAAAGGACCTCCAAGTCATAGGGGTCCCAACACAATAGACAATGTGAAAATTATACACCCGATCTATGAGTTATTAGCCTTTCAATCCCGAGGGCCAACTTGTTTTCATTCTTGATCCCACCTAACTGTTCCCCAACATTATCAAAATATTTAGTGGAGAATACCAAAGACACTGTCTCACTCCAAGTATTATAGTGGCGTTGAAGTTTTATCAAAGGGATTCATGGTGCTAATGTTTTGGCCGTTAGAGCGAAAAGTTCATAGATGGTCTAGGTCTGGTATGACCCAGTAAGACCGAACTAGCCCGAATCGCTGGGTCCTGCACGGTTCACAGGGCGGCTCGGCCCATTGGGTTTGGCCGGCCGGCTGGGTGGTCCGGTAGGCTGTGAGGGTCGTGATGGGTCGTGGAGGTCCACGAGGGCATGGGTCGGCTCGGCCGAGAACAACGAGAGGATGTGGGGCGGCTCAGCGATGGTGGGTGTCGCGATGGCCCGGGATGGCTCAGCCACATGGTAGCTTGGTCGTGGAGGGTGAGAATCCACGAGAGTGCCCAGAGACCATGGGATGGCTCAACCGTGGATGGCGGGAGGCCACATGGCATCTCGGAGGGCATCGGGCAGCGTGGCTAGGCCGCGGGGCAGCGCAACGGGCCTCGAGGCGCTACGTTGAGGCAGTAGGGCAGCCTGGCGGGCCGCGGGGTAGCTTGGAGCAGCCATATGTTGGTGCAGCGAGGCCACAGGGAGGTGCGGCAGGCTGTGGGTCACGAAGTCCACAAGCAGAGGAGAGTCTTGGGGTGTCGAGGTCATGGGTAGCAGGGGCCGCAAGCGGGGGCCACGGGCGGTGTCATTGCCTTCGTCACCTGGGTGGCCTTCATCATGGTTGATAGTTGTCCTCGTCCATGAAGAAAAACACAAGAATTATACCAAGAAATTTTAAGAGTACGAAACTTGCCTTTTTGGACCGCACACTCCACATTATAGTTGTATAAAGCTACTATAATACTTCAATCACATGAATATAATGAACGGTTAAGGGAAATAATTCTGAAAACCTTCTTACCTTGTTTTTTTTCATCGATGAGGAGGGAAAAGAGATCATCGATTGAAGACATCATACATTGGAGGATGTCCCAGGGAAGAAATCGAATTCTGGTTTTGGAGTTCTTAGATGGAGTAGCGTTCTCCATGGAAGAAATTCTTCGTGGAATAATTTATTCGTTTGGAGAAAGCAATCCTCCAAGAGCTCTACCCTTTGCCAATACTTTCCCCCAAAATCAAAAATATCCAACTATTGTGTTTCCCCAATTTTAATTTTTGTCACACATTGAAATTGGATTGATTAATTACCTAATGGTTGGCATAATAAATTAATGGTGGTGTCACCATTAAAGTGGGGGATGTTTAAGAGGATTCCCACACTTAAGAGGCAGTTCAAGGGGTTCTAGCCTCAGCTGGTCCCCACAACCATAACCTCTCATCAGAGGTTTAGTTCAGGTGGTCCCCCAAACCATATCCTCTCATGGGAGGTTTAGTTCATGTGGCCCCACCTATGAAACAACCACATGGGAGATCCTAAATAAAAATAAATAAAATGTTACACAATTTTTATTTTATTTTATTCATTCACGAAAAACCCAAAAATTATCTTTCACTCATGACCAACCGCCATCGAGGTGAAAATCTCCATAATTGAATATCAGTGCTGCGAGTTCAACGGTGCCCTCAGATTTCAATTCTGAGCACCCTATCAAAAGTTACAAAACAACACTCACACTTTTACTGAATGTACCTTAAAAAAAGTCCAGAAATTCATTCCGGGCACTCTGGGCCTTAGAATCGTGCACCGTAAATTTTTTGCAGACTCATAAAATTCCCATTTAATTAAAAAAATTTACATGGAAATTCCGGGTCATTACACCACAAATCTCATATAGTGTTTTAATATGATTTATTCTATTATCAATCATCAAACTTATTTTTTATTTCTTTTTAGTATTTAATCATTGGGTGGGATAAGTCCCGCTCAAAATCTACATAAAATAATCCCCAGATAAATTATAATGTTTGTGATGGAACCATTTAATTTTTTAAACTCAAATCATCTAACCCACTAACAATGTTCATAGTAATCATATATTTCTTAGTAAATTGTATACTCTCTAGAACAATGTAACTATATTCTAAAATATTTTTATGAATGAATTTCAGATTCCTTATAATGACATGAAATTTCATGAATATTTTTCTTGAATAAATTAATTTGTTATTATGAATTAGATTTCAAACTAATTTATGTTTGGCTTGTGCTACATGCAACACTGTCTTGGCGTTATTACATGCGACACTATGTTTTAACAAAAACTGATATATTATTAAAAATTTTATTTAAATAACATCATTATAAAATAGCTATTAATATTAGTAATAATAATAATAATAATAATTTTATAAATATTATATATATTGGGTTTTAATAAATAAATAATTTTTAACATAAAATACATTGTTTTTGGGAAAGGTTTTATCTGTTTTGAAAATAAAATTTTCTTACAAATTATTTTTATAACTTTTGTGAAGAATAATAATATTATTTTTTTACACAATTACAAATATAATTTGACAAAATAATAATATTTTTTTTTAATTTATAATTGAAAAAATATTATATGGTGAATTTTTGGTATTTTTTTAAAATGTATTTTTTTTAAGGAATAGTGAAAGATATTGTATTTTCATTAATGACTTCCCTTTCATATAATTTATTTATATAGTTGTGTTATAGTTTATTTTGTTTTTAAGGTTTATTTAATTAAATATAAAATCAATTATTCCAATTTATGTAATTTTAGTCTATTTAATTTTTAAATAGAATATAAAAACATTGAAAAGTGTAGATTTTTTTTCTTTAAAAACTATCCTTCTCCACATGTGTGTGGGATTAATTTAAAATTAATTTTTTCCAATGACTTTAATTGAATTTAGATAAATGGATTCCCCATTTTGAATCATAATAATTTATAATTTCAAATAAGTCCACATTAAATTTTTTAAAAAAAATATTAGTTTATGTAATTATTATTGATTTGAGAAATTAAGGAAAAAACAAGATTACTTGGTGGTTAAACATTGAATATAAGATGTAAAACTAACCCAAAACATTTCCAATACCTTAATAGAGATATATTTATATTTTATACATTCTTTTGTCATTATTGGACTTTTATTGGAGCCACATTTTATGAATAAATGTGGGTATAATTTTTTTCTAAAATTTAAAAGTATTCCCCTACGTACCTTATAAATGGCCAGCCCCTCTACCTCTCTCCTCACAGCATGAAATCTATATTTTCATCCAATACATTACAAAAATAACTTATGAAATTACTTATACTGATCCTATAATCATTACTTTGGGATGTAATCAAATCATGGAATTCATTTGGTGAAAACCAAAAAGAGATACGAGATGAATATGAAACGATCATCAATAAACATTTTAATTTTATTTCCTAGATAAAACCATTAAATTAATTTTATATCATTATTATTTGATAACCTAATCATTATATATAAACTTGTATTTTGTTATCTTATGTATATTTCCTAAAACTACGCACTCTTTCATCAACTGGGATTCAAAATTGTAATTGTGTATATGGTGGACAACCACGTCATAAACAGATTTCCATTGTTTTTCCATTAAAAAATATTAATGTTGGAAAAAATTATTGAAATACGATTTTTATATGATATTTATATTATTTATGATATTATTTCTCTTTGAAAATGATTATATCACACATCCATTCATTCCATCCATTCTGTGAGAATAAGATAATGTTGTACATGTGTACGACATACAACCACTACATGATGTGATGCGGTTCATTCATACATTACATTGAATATATTAATCATGGGTTTGATAAAAATATATGATATATATGAAATTAAAATTACTGTAAAATGAGAATATATTATTTACTTTTCTGTCTATCAACCTGATAAGAAAATGAAAAACAACATTCAAGCATACATACGACCAACTATCTCCATAAATGGTGCATTTCATTTCATATCACTAAATAATATGGACTATTTTAAATAAGTACATAATGAATATATATCATATTAATATAAAGGTTTACATTATGAAGAGTATTAAATTATGAAATAATGTAGAGGACCAATAACAACAAGTCCAAACGTGTAAGAAAAAACAAACTGGTTCATAGAAAAAACATAACTTTAATTTGGAATTGTTAATAAAAGGGTAATATATAGGCCTAAGAAAATAATATATGGAAAGTTATATTTAACTTTGGTTCTCTGATAGATTTATAATAAAATAAAATCTACAATACTTTAGGATTAAATGAGTATGACAGATGTCAATAAATAAGGTGGGGGATATTAGTCAAAATTTTGTTTTTTGAGACACATATTACGTTATGCACCCATAATCATTCATGATGTGTATATATAGACTATTTATATATAATTTAAGGAATTTATTCATCCTACTTATATCTAATGTTTCATTTTAGGTTATTCTTTAATGGGGATTATTAAATAATGTTACCATAGTTGTAAGTATTTTATGTTACAATCAGAACATTTATTAGGATTGTTTATTAATAAGACTCCAATTTTAAACACTCATGATCTAATTATTAATATTTCTCATTAAATTTATTTTCCAATAGTTGTTAATGATATATTCAGGCAATGTTATCATTTTTTAACTTTTTGGTACTTATCATAATTATTAATTATTTTTTACAAAATCAGACACTATTTCTCTATTAGTTTGGAAATTTGTTTTCCTTCAACAACAATGTTTTATAACATTTTTAAAAAATTTATTATTACTCATTTATTATTCTGAAAATAAATATTTTTCCATCATTAAAATTTTTTATAAAATTTTTAAAGGAATATTAATTTTGTTTTCCAAAATAATGCCTATTTTGATTGTAACATAAATGTGAAAGGAACCTTCATTTTATGGTGTATAACATGAACATTATTTTTCAATGTCATGAAAAATCATTTATTTCACGATTAATTTATATTTTTTGAATATTTGTTTCAAATAAAAAGGTTTTCAAAATTTTTAGGTTTTAAAAAGTGTTTTTCTAAGAGAAAATTATATTCACCAGAAGAAATATTTAAAATGATCTTTCAAAATTATTTTCTCATCTAAGATGACATCATTTGGTGTTAAATATTTCTTAATAGGGAAATAATCAACAAATAAAATTCATAATCTATATCTTAGTGGTTTATTTTTTTATGACATGATGTTTATGAAACCTATTTCAATTCACAAGTTTATATGAAGATAAAATTCATACGAAACCCACTTATTTCCATAGATTATTATATGCAAAAATTAATATAAAACCCATCTAATTTCCATAGGATCTCATATGATTAAATTTTTATGATACTGATTTTAATTAATAAGTTTTTATAGGATCGATTATTATGATCTTGCAGTACACAAATGTATTATTTCATTTTATGATTGGTGTGACCTATTTATCCCTCAAATGGATTAGGTAATGATTTATGTCTCATGATATTAATAGGATTTGAATGAGGAGTTAACCCAATATAGTAAAAAATTACTATAATCATAACTGAACCTGGTTCAGTAATACCTAGTTGGAAAGTGGAGTGAATTCGGTTCAGTAAATGACTTTGTCTACTATGAGGATATTGGAATTGAGACATGGATAATATGGAAATTATTTTCTATGCTTGCGTGTATGCCACAAAATCCATGAATTATTTTCTCATGGATAATGTTCTTGGATCCTATTATGAATCACTTTATCTAAACATCCAACCATTATTGCATTATTCATTATTAGGATCTTTGATATGTAGGTTATAGTTTTTAGATGTTAATCATAGGTTCTCTACCCTTATGTTCAATCTATGATTATATGTCTCCCTTGTTTTCCATTAATGTTTATCTTTGATCATCATATCTTATGATTACATTAACTAGGTTATAAAGGTATGTATTATGTTTGATTTGACCAAGATGGGTGATAGTTATGAAGAATGTAGTGGGAGATAATGTAGATCACTTATAGACCAATGTTGATTCCATTTTTTCAAAGGCACTAAACTATAACAGTTATTATGCATGTATATATGTAATTATATAAATATTCATGTAAAAATATGTAGTTACTATATATAGAAATATGTGCTCATTATAGTCGGTATCAAAGAAAAATATTAGTTATCCTTTGGATACTATGATCAGAGAATATACGTGAGATCCTTAAATATATTTATAAAGATAATTCTAAGAATGATTAAATGTATAGTAAAATGACCTAGAATTTTGGTGAAGGACAGAGGATGCGTATTCTAAGAAATACATCCCAATATAGATGGTACAATTTTATGTTTCCCTTTAAAAGATTTACCTAGGGGTAAGAACCCCAAACAAAATGTTTTTAGCAACACTCAATCAAGAACTAGTGCTTGAAAATTTCTATTACTACACACTGAGTTTGATACTCCCGAGGGATATACTTTGGAAATTAAAAAACAAATTTTGAACCATCACGAATGATTTAAATAAACATGGGTTATGAGTGACATAGGACAATCCAAAGGTGTTATATATTAAATAATGTGTCATAATTTAGACATCCTATAAGAGATTTATATGATTATGTGGTTTCCCACTATGAATTTTTTCATACTTTATGATTTTTTATTTTATCCAATGGTCGGAACATGAAGGAAATATTTTAATGAAGAGTGATAGGGAAAATTAAATTAATTACTTCTAAGAATCCTAATGTAATGTAATCTAGATTTTAAAATTTCATTTCAATGCTCACACAACATTCCCAATATGTGAATAATGAAAAATTCCCAATGAAAAACGGAGGGAAGAACATTATATTAAGTCCTTCATGGAGAAATGGTCAACTTATCTTAGAGTATCATCTTACTCAATAGTTATTTAACAAAGGATCAATTCCACTGAAAGATAATATTCATTCTCTAATGTCCTGATCATGAGAAATTCATTTTAGTTGTCTACTATTTTGAATGTGAATCAGATGAATGGTGTAATCTTATCAAGAATAATAGAAAAAATGATGAAAAGGAATCTATGTATTTGGATGAGTTCAACAAAATATTTTTCAATAAGTAATTTCCACTGATTCTTTGTATAAATATAGATAAAGAGTTCCCCAGTCTATGGGAAAAGGACGATGAATCGGTTGGTACCTATGAGGAAAAGTTTACATGACATGAATGGTAAACTGAAGGATTTATCATACATCCTTAATGTAAGGTTTATCGATTCATTAATGGTTTAGAATCAAGACTCTAAAGAGATTTAACCATAATATAGTTCTTTAGATATGAATAGGTTGTTCTATTTTCAATGAAAGAGGATATATGGGTTGCAGTTACATATAAATCTCATGGTTTTTTTGATAAATGAAAGATGGAGATGAAGGGAAATTATAAGAACCATTGAGATATAATTATTTGATATTCATTATGCTCTATGTGTGGGAAGAAGCATTGAGGAAATTGCCTTAGGGGGCTAATATATGTTTTGCATGTGGAAGTGAAGGTCATCAAATAATTGATTGAAAATGTGATAAGAAAAAGTTATATAACAATATGAATGGAGACAATGTATCATAGAATTCACCTCACACACTTCAGGGATTCAAGTGTAAGGGGAATTGAAATTATTCTAACCAACTCCCAAACCTGAGTGTTAATGTTGATGATTTACATTAGAATCATATAATCCCAGGGACAATGATGAATTCTCATGTGATCACTATATATGAAGATGGGTGTGATAACAACATGGTTAAATATACACTTATCATCCCCTCTAAAACAATTAATTTTTTATTTGACTCTCGATCAATACATTATTTCTAATATGAATAATTTTTAAGGGTATCAAGATGCAATTGATATTATTATGTGGGTAATTATCAGTAAAAAACCCTATTGGTATGATGATCACCTCTCATGTCCTTCATTACACTCTAGTTGATGTTGGTGACAATGTAATTCATGAAAATATTTTCATCATTCTTCTGGTTAAATTTGATGTCACCTGAAGCATTGATTGAATCGGTTTGTATAAATCCACATATTAATTTTTGAAGCTGGAATGTTATGCTTGTTATTCCAAACCACCCTATGTCCATCTATTAATGTGATGATAAGAATGAACATATGATGGATATTACATATTGTGTATGGGTATTAATTTAGATTCATAAGAGACATTCATCTCTAATTATTGGGGAGAAACTTGACATTTATTATATGACTTCTATTTTGTAATTTTTTACGTCTTTTCAAAAGAGTATTCTATAATTAAATCTAAACATGAAGTTAATTTCACAGTAGAACTCATATCTAGTGCCACACGAATTTCAAGGACTCCATATAGAATAATCCTAATTGTATACTAGGAATAGATAATGAAAATATAGGAAAACAAGATCTGGGAGGCATTCTTCCATGTCTGTCATGATGGGTTGAACTTGTTCTTTATAGTGATAAAGGAAGATGGACCAATATGACTATGAATTAATTATTTTGAGCTAAAAAAGGTCACAATTAATAATAAGTTTCATCTTTCATCTATTGATATCGTATTTTATCAACTGTATGGAGCTCAATAATTTCACATTATTGACCATCGCTATAGATATCATTATCTATGGTTCATGAAGGAGGATATCCCCAAAAAAATATTTGTACAATGTATGGAGACAGTGAATATATATTTATACCATCAGGTCTTAGTAATTATCATACTATCTTCTTGGATTTAATGAATAGTATCTGTAGTGAATACCTTGGTCAATTTTTGGTTGTCATTATAGAAAATATTCTTATATTCATAAAGATAATGTAAGAGTTTGAATATCAATTTTTTATTTCACTAAAAACCCTAAGGAAGGATAATTTATATACAAAATTTACGAAAAGTGGATTTTGATTCAAAATGTTCCATTATTAGGCCCCATAATATCAAAAGAGGGTATATCAGTAGATCCATCAGTGATAGAGGGTATTGAATATTCTCCCATAACAGATATAGATAATGAGATCTATAGTTTTCTTGGTTTGGATAGATATTATCAATAGTTTATGGAGAATTTATCATGGCTATCTAATCATATAACCATGTTAACATTTAATGGATCCAAGTTCCTCTAGACATATCAATGTGAGGAATATTTCAAGTAACTGAAGAGAAGGTTAGTTAGTGCACCTGTGCTTACACAACCCTTTAGTGGATAGGGTTTCGTATTATATAGTGGTTAATCCAAGAAGGTATTGTGATATTTTCATGTAAATAATTATATGTTTATATCTCATGAATCTTGAAAATTGAATATTCTTGAACGAAATTACAAAAATATTGATATAATGTTATTGGTAGTAATTTGTACGTTAATGATATGGATAAATTATCTTTATTGAGAAAAGAGTGATATATATAACAATCATAAAATTTTGATGTATATATTCATACAAACAAATTTGAATAGGCACCACAGACGAAGATTAGAGCCGATTAAGGATTATGAATCATCAATAAATTAGTATTGTGGGAAAGTAAACATGGTTTCCAATGATTTTATTTAAGGGTATAATGCATTATTATCGATGGAAAGGATAAAAAAATATCCAATATTGCTGCATATAGAATTTATGGATCTATAAATAATTATAGAAGGGGAAAATATTATCTTGATCAATTAAATTTTCATCCATATTTCCATGTGAATATTAAAAAGATTAATAAGGAAGATGTAGAGTTGTAAATGAAGGTTATAAATGCTCCTAAGTTTAACCTCGTTCATTATGTAACGATATGGTTAAGGAACCATGTATTCATTCATTCCACCATAGACTTAAATTAGTAGTTTTAGAACAATCTCATAGTTTTTTATTATCAATTCATCAATGTTGTATAAAGATTTATATAGATTTAAAAGAATAATATTTTTAGGATGAAATGAAGAGTGACATCAATGAATTATTATCTTGTATCTAGATATGAAAACAAGGTAATTATTAAATTAAAATTACTAATAGGAATTTTCATCAATTACCATTTATAAAATATGAATGTGGGAAAATATCTATGTATTTTGTCCTTGGGCTCCATATATCCTTTAAATATAATAATTATATATGGGTTGTAGTGGATCACCTTTTTATGTCCTCACACATAGTATATATCATGTAAGAATTACCTCTATATCCTTTTTCATGAATATATATTAAATAAAATGTTATGTTTTTTTGTGGTACCATGTTCTATTGTGTATAATAGTGATCCAGGTGGCACATAAATGTTCTATTGAAGACATTAGCAATCACTTCATATAGAATTTTATTTTACTGATATGTATCATCCTCAAACAGGTGTTTAATAAAAAATACAAATTCAAAACATAGAGGATATGCATAGAAATCGTTCTTTAGATTAATATGGTGGTTGGGTCAACACATTCCTCTTGTTGAGTTTTCATAAAATATCATATTTCACTAAATAATTCATATTTTTTCTTTTTTAAGACCTCTATGGAATGAAATTTAGAGATCAAACATTCTTGAATGAAATCATAAAAAGAAAAATATTGGGAACAAATATAGATAATGAAATGAAAGAGAATGTTAGAAAATTTCTGTTTAATATAAAGACAATTCAATGATGGGAGAAAATTTATGATGATAATCATCTTTGTGATATAAAATTTGAAGTTTTTTATTAGGTGTATCTTATATTTTCTCTATGGAATATGGTTATGAGATTCATAAGGAAACAGAAAATAATCCCTTGTTATATCAGTCCCGTAGAAATTATTGATTGTGTTAGGACAGAATCCTATTGCTTGGTGTTTCCACAAAACCTCTATTAGATCTATGATTTTTTCCATGTATCCCTCTTAATGAATTACATACTCAGACTTTATAATTATTTGAACTAAGATGTCATACCACTAGATCATGATATTTCTTATGTAGAACAAGTAGTTATATACTATATCATACAGAAAATGTTCAAGAAAAAATACTACTCACCTGCTGAATTTTCTGTACAGAAACTCCTTTCTTGATGAAGCTCTGTGGTGACTTGAGGATATGGTGAGGCACATGTACCCTCAATTTTTTTTACCAGAGTGATTATTTTGGATGGTGAAATTAATTTTAAAGGGGGAACATTGAAACACCCAAGGTTTTTAAGATTTTTTTTAAATAAATTTTTTTTATTTTATGATATATATTGTACAATATACCATGTTATTATTTCACTACATGTAACACTAACATTACTTTCATTACTCACGCAACAAGTTTTAACAAAACAATTATATATTATTAGTTATTTTTATAAACATGACTATTATAACCTAGATGTTAAACACAGTATTATGAATATAAATAAATAATTTTTTAATATTATGTATAATTTATTTAAATAAATAATATTTTTTGTTAGAAAATACTTATTTTTTAATATCTCTAATGTTTTGGAAAATACAGTTTTCTCAAAAATTGTTTTGATGTATTTTTTGATCAATAATAAAATTAAATTTTGAAAATTTGATAATATTAATCTGATAAAATAAACTCCATTTTTGAATTCACAATGTCAAAATAAAATTAGGGTTAATTATTGTAATCATTATAAAATATTTCTTTGTTTGATGAATAGTGAACAATGCAGGATATTAATTAAAAAATGAATTTTAATTTAATATATACATAATTAAATATTGTTTTAAATTAGTTTTATAGTATATTTTGTTTAGATATAAATCAACTATGACAATTTATATCACTGTAATCAATATCATATTGAAAATAAATATAAAAACATCGTAATTTTTTCTCTTTTTTACTTTCAAATCCCACATTCAGGACACATTTACAACATTAATTTTTTTATTAATTTCTACCACTTCATTGAATTTAATTTTGAAGAATAGATTTTATATTTTTAATCATCAAAATTTATAATTTCTAATAAGTAAATATTAATTTTTTTTCCAATGTTTATAGTATAATTAATTAAAAATAACTACAACAATTAAGGTAAAAACAATATTACTTTTTGGTTAAACATAAAATATAATGTGTATAAATAAAACTATAATTATCCAAATCAAATTAGGTAGATATATATGTATATAATATTTTTTATTATACTAATAATTTCCCATTTGATTATCTACATTAAATTCAATAAATTTGGGTGTAATTCTATCATTTCAAAAAATTACAAGAGTGCCACCCTCTACCCTTATAAAAGGACAGCCCTCTACCCCTTTATTCACACTATTAATAAATTTCGTTTTGAAAATACCTAGAAAAATTTAATCGAAATTATCTATAATCATTCTAGAAGCATTAATTTTAGATGATATCCATCCATAGAAGGCCTTTTGTTCAATAAAAAATATGATACCTAAAGAAGAGGTAACATTTATCAACAATCATTTTTTATTTCCATGTTCATAAAACCCCCTCGATTTTTTATATAATTATTATAGAATTAACTAATAATATTAAATATACTTATATTATTTTATTTAAGGGTTATATCCTATAACTACACACAACTCCATCAAATGGGTACTGAACTCGTCATTTGTGAGTATAGAGGACTACCATATCATGACCTGATGTCATTATTTTTTATATAAGACCTATTAAGATTGGAAATATTTATTAGAATAATATTTTATATTATATTTAGGATTTTAATTATATTATTATTCCTCTTGAATATTTATACGACACATGAATTCATGATTTCTATTTTTTTTGGAATACGATAGTGTCATTCATATGTACAGTGGACTACTACATCGTGAAGAGTTATGATTGATTAATGATTTACGTGGAATGTTTTAGGGATGAGTTTTTAAATATATATTATATATATTAAATAAAAATTGTCATTTAGTTAAAATATTTCCATTAATTTAATTTTTTTTCAAATCTAAGAGACAATATAAGATAGTGTTCATGTGCTTGCATGACCTACCATCTCCATGATCTGTGCAATTCATTTCCTATAACTAAATATTAGGTTTTTTTATAAATTCATATATAATGAATATATAAGCCAAAGTTTTCATGTTTTATTTTCCCTCTATTATTAAATAATGCTCTACATAAGTTAAAAATTAATGACATTTCAAACCAAGTACAATAAACAAAGCGGTTGTTACCAAAAACAAAATATTAATATAGAATTGATAATTAGAAATAAATATAAATTCATAATCAAATAATATTTGACATGATATATAACAGTATGGGTTTTTATATATTTATAATAAAATTATATTTATTATTTATGAGGTTTTAATGATTATGATAGAAGTAAATACTTAAGGTAAGATATTTTTGTCTCAATTTTCCTTCTCTGAGACACATATTATATTGTACACCCATATTATTTTCTAAGTGTATAAAAAAAACTATGACATGTAATTTCCCAAATATATTAATACTCTTGAAATTTTTAGTTTCATTGTATGTTATTAATTAATGGTCTTTATTAATCAATGTGATTGAAAGGGTAATGATTTTTTGTTAGAATCTCAACATTGTCAGGATTATTCATGATTATGTCTAAAATGTTGAAATATTATGATTTACCTCTCAATGGGTTTAATTAAATTTTTTATCCTATTTTTGTTAAAAATATATTCATATAATGGTACCATTTGAAAATTTTTTGGCACTTAAGATAACTAAGAAAATGATTTTATGAAAATATAACATTATTTTTCTTTTTGGATTGATATATATTTTCAATAAAAACCCTTGTATACTGAAAATGTTTACCAATTTATTTTCTTATTGTCTTATGATTTTTAAAAGATTTTTTCCACATGTTTACTTTTTATTATAAAAAATCCATAAAGAATCTTCGTGTTGTTTAAAAATATAATGCCCATTTTTATTTTTCAAAGTGTGACTGGAAACCTCACTTTAATGTGAATGACAGGAATAGAATTTTCCAAAATCATAACCAATCCTTGGTTGAATGAATCCTTTATAAATTTTTATGATTACTTTTAAAGAAAATGTTCTTCCAAATTTATTATTTTTGAAAAATATTTATCTCTAAATGGAAATGATATTTTCCTAAATAATTTTTTTTAATGATTTTTTTATAATTAATTCCATCTAAGAGGGAAAATGTTATTGTTTCCTATTAATTAATTGGGGTATGATCCCAAATTCCAATTCATATTATTTATATAATTCATTTAGGTTTTGATGATATCATTTTTAAGAAACTTGTTTCTATCCCACCAGTTTTACCATGGAGAAATTATAATGAAACACTCTTCTTTCCAAAGGCTATTCACTGAGCAAATGATTATGTAACCTATATATTTTCCAGAGGTTTTGAAATGGTGAATTGTTTATGATACCAATTTAATTTTATTGGTTGTGATATAATGAATTCTTATGAACATGTTGGATAGATATGTATAATTTCATTATGTAATGGATGGGACCAATATCCCCCACTAATGAATTAGATAATGTTTTATATCTAATGAGATAAACATGATTAGAATGTAAATTTAACTTAGTTTAGTAATATATGACTTGAATGGGAAACTGTACCCAGTTCAATAATACAGGGTTGGAATAGGGAGTGAATCTTGTTTAGTGAAGGACTTTTTCGACCATGATGGTCTTGTTAGTGAGCCTTGACTAATATGGGATTTATTTTCTATGCTGATGTGTATGTCACAAATTCCATGTAAAATGCTCTAATGGATCTTTTTATTTAATTAAATTATGAATCATATCATATGGACTACTAATATTTATGGAATGACTCAAAATTATGATATTTGATATGATATGTATGGTTTAAAACTGTTTGAATATGATATCATACACTTATGATCATGTTATGACTTATATATCTCCATGGTTTTCCCATACTGAGCATTTGAGCTCACCCTTTCTTATGACTCAATTCCCCATGTAGTGAAGAAAGAAAATATTAATGATATGTATAAGAATTTATCTATAAATATATAATGTTAGAGGATATGATATATCTCACTTAAGGACCAATTTTTTTGTTTCAATGTTTGTGAAGGCACTAAACTATTATGGTTCTTGGGCGTGTATATGTGTAATGAAATAAATATTGCTTAAAAATTATGTAGTGTCTATGTATAAAAAATTGGTTGTTATTTTCTTTTGTTAAAACAAATTATGTATATTCCAAACATTTTCTTCATCATCTTAGTTATATTCAAGGCCTTATAATAATATTTGGTTTTAGTAGTTTTTATTTGAATTTTTATTTCTTGGAAATTCAAAAATATTGAATTTCACATGATTTAGCTACATACATTGTCATCATTACATTTTTCTTTTTATTAACATCTTCTAAATTATTTTTAAAAATTTAGGATGATCATTGATGTTATTATTTTTTTTACTCCCCTTATATATTTCACCAGCTATTGTTAATGAATCATGGAAGTTAGATATTCCCTTTTCCTCATTAATCAGTTTCAATTATTCAAGGTCAAATTAGTTATCATTTTTTATCTTATTTTCTTCAATATTGATGGTGATATTCTTCAATTTCTTAAGTAAATTATTCATGATTTTTATATTTTAACAATTTATGTTCTTCGTCTTCATGTATAATTTATTTATTGTTAATAGGTGGATCATCATTATTTTATTTGTTATTATATTTAAAAAGATCTATTTCTTTTGAGAGAAGTTATATCAAATGTCACTTTAGTGTGAAATCAAACTCAGTTTACAATTATTATTATTATTTCTATGTTTATTCTTTATTCACTACAAAAACTCTCATCATTTTCCATTAAATTAGTATCTTTTTAGAACCTTCATCATTAGAATTTTTAGCTTCAACATATTCTTAAATATATTCATCTTCATCATATTTGGACAAAAAAGTTTCAATATTTTATATTTATACATTTTTTAAGTTATTAATATTGAATAATAATTTTACTTACATACGTTATTATTCAGTTTTCTTCTTTTCATTATATCTTCCCCAATAAAATCTTCATCATCCTTTTCCTGAGGAAAATTTACTACAAAATGTCTAATTGATCTACAGTTGATGAACATCAATAGTAAACATCCATTAAATTTCCCTATACTTATTTTCACATTTTTTAAAAATAAAGAAAAAAATTATGAAAAAATATTACATACTACCACTTATAAATTAAAATCACTGAATTATTTTTTAATAACAACTTTCTTGGAGTTTTTTTGATTAATGGATTTAAATATGTTATCAGGACCAATGTTTCCAATTTTTTAAATCTTATTTTATCATATCATATGTAATAATAATATTTCCAAATCATATATAGATACTATTTCACAATCTATTTCAAACAAATACGAAGATTTTCTTTCAAATCTATCTAGAATAATACTCAATATCATTTCTGTAACTATTGAGCCATTTAATTATTCTATAAGGATTATTAGTATTTTTACAACTTCATTATACCATGTGAAGAACTGTCCAATTGTTTAATCATATCCCATGACCAAATGTTTTTATTTCATTAAAAAAATATCTATATTTTCTTTCTTCAATTTCATATCCCATTTAGAAATATTCAATAACATATCCCGAATTCATATTTAAGTTTCAATTAGTTTAAGAATCAGAAATGCACTTTTTGAGTGAGAGGAATGAATGTAAATTATGGATTGTCCTTCATTCTCTATATTCCACTGATTTTTACCTATTAATGCATAATGCACAATAGTAGTAGTGAATAATTTTATATTATCTTCAATAACTTCATAGCTAAGTGATAAGAGATTGGATAACATTCTATCCTTCTTGATATGATAGTTCTTACCATCAATGAAACTATTTTAATTACTATTAACTGATTTATAAATATCCATGAGAATCTTCTTCTACTATATCCTTCTAAAATCCTTGATTAAATAAAGGAACCCCTTATGATATCGATTTAAAGGACTAGTAAAGGACTATGTGGCCACTAATGGGTTGGGGATGACATGTTATTCTTCTCTTTTTATGATTTATTATTTAAAATAACCATCAAAATCAGTTTAATTGAAATGTATCTAATAAAAAAACACATGAAAAATTATAATAGAATAAGAATTTAAATGTTTTACTATTCAATAAGAGTATATATTCCTTATCATAATATTGAAATAATCCAAGATAACTCTTCCACTAGAAAATAATTATTTTAGATTACAAAATGTTGTGTATATCCATCAATTATGATGACCATTAGTCCATTGATAGTGTATTTAAACCTTACCTAGATAATATGGTTAAAGATATTTTAAAATAATGGAATTAATATTCACTAATTGTCGGTAACATATCAATAGTGTCCTAATTCAATTATTCACACTTTCCCTTATACATGTTATATCATTTATTTTATTTAATTTTCCACCTTACAATGGATAATAACATCACCTATTATTTTTGTATCTCTAATATTCTATCTCTCAAAAATATATTTTCCAATAAATCTATCAAAATATAAAAATTATATTTCATTCATTGATAATTACCACTTTTATTTTACCATTATTAAATTATTTATGATACTATGTAAATAATTGTGAATTCAAATTTAAAAAAATATTAGATATGGTATTCAGAATACTGTTTATGACAAATCAATTCCATAACTTTATGTAATTATATATAAACATGATGAAATATTGAAGTCTCTTAATCATTCATTAAACCTATGTTTCTTACAAATTTAATCCTTTTTATGCATCAACAGAATAATTTTATAGTGATGAGATCATTATATCTTCAATCTTGTCATTATTTGTCATAAATACAACAGAAAAAAATCCTTCATTCCATGATAATTGTAACATCCATCTTATCCAATTATCATTCCTAAATGAATTTATACAATGTGATGAGTCATCCTTCATATACAGCATAATGATTATCATGATATCATCATTAAATTTTCCTTCAAACAACATTAAATTTATCATCATGATGGTGAAATTCGTGGATAACATGACTACCCTCTATATTCATCTTGTGAGAAATGTTATTTAAAACACATATTTATCTTTGTATTTGTGTCAGTGTACTTGAAAAGTTCAACTGGATATCTATTATTTCATCTACCTCATGTATTTATACAATAGAATCATTTCTAAGAATAATGATATTATTTAACATGAAATTGTAGATTTAATATATACTATTAATGTGAATCAATTATAATAATTCATGGATGATCTGTCTACCATGAAACTCATGGTAATAAAATTTTCATGTGGAAACTCAATAAACTATGAGATCGATCAATTCAAATGAATAACCACTCATCCACTTCCTGTACTAACCCTATTATTCTATGCGGTTGTTCAACCCATCATCCAATCACTACATTCCAATTTGTGGTCATTAAAACATTTAAGTTGTTGATCTAATTAAAACATTTGATCGTGTCAAATAATGCATGGTTAATCCAATATCATAATGTAGTGAATTATTTATTTATATGGAAATACAATTCCAATATTTGGTTCTTCATCTCATTATATAGTATATATTGAATACATGTGGTCATTTAAATCCATGTTATATAATTTAATTGAAATTATATCATTACAGAATGATTTGTTCATTTCAAACAAAAGACTACACCATAATATATGTTGCTTCCATTTCACTAGATTCTTCATCAAACAAACAACAATTCAAAACCTATTGGTATAAATAGTTATAATGGTACCATCCATCAAATAATCATCAACTATTCATATGTATTTTATAAGAATATAAAAAAATATGTGTTTCTTTATGAATTCATTAACCCATGGGGTGGAAACGAATTTCAATGAATTATCCCCAAAAAAAATCATAATAGGATATATAGAAAAATGAATTGGATAGAATAATAATATTATATTCATAGTGAACAAAAAAACATAAAGGATGTTCAGAAATGTGAATTTTTTATTAATGAATTTAAAATATTCTTTGGTAATAAAGATATAACATCAATTTTCTTTTGTTAATATTTTTAAACACCATATTTTTTAAATAATGGAAATAAACTTTTCTTAAAAAATATGGAATCTTATAAAAAAATATTTATGATAAAGAAAAAACATATTTGTGAAAAAATATATTCATTCCATGTTTTTTAAAATAACCCATTACATTCACACTTTTTTATATGTTGAATGTCAGTGATACAAAAAAAATATAAAAAACTAATCATTTTAATTAATTCTAATGAAAGTAAAAAATATTAAAAAAAATATTAATTAAAATTTTACTTATAGATAAAAACATTCGTAAAATAAATTTATGAACACAGACATAGTTTAATAAGATTCCATCCCAAACTATATGAAATAAGTCATGTTTTATTAAAAAATCATTAGGAAATTTTTAATTTCCAAAGAGTGGAAAATGTTACCAAACCTGAAAACACCATATATAGATAGATGATAATTAAATAGTTATGATTTATAAGACAAATATCATATAATTCCTATAAAAAACTAGACCTTTACACATATCATTTCATGATTTTTTTCCATTATAAAACATCC
Source organism: Viscum album (assembly GCA_963277665.1). Taxonomy (NCBI): domain Eukaryota; kingdom Viridiplantae; phylum Streptophyta; class Magnoliopsida; order Santalales; family Viscaceae; genus Viscum; species Viscum album. Next base: position 590,316,937 of record OY728159.1, on the reverse strand, counting down.
TATTTAAATCCATGGATCATAAAGTCTAGTTTCTTGGAAGACTAGGTACATAAAACTGAAAACTTTTGAATAAATAAAACATTTCATTATTTTGTCTTGATAAAGAAATTATAACATACATTGTTCTAATAAAACATCATAAGATATCATGGGGATAACATAAACAATGTGATGAGCTAAAAATCCTTGTAAGGGAACAAACATAAGAAAAATGATTTATCACATTGGTTAGAAGGAAGGGAATAATAATATAAAAAGGTATGGAACATACGAAACTATTACATATAAAAATGGGATCATATAATTATTTATTCCTAGTAATTTTTAGAAACATAAAACATTAATTTATCAGGATTCAAGGCTCATTCCACATGGATGATCACAAGGCAAGGTTAAACACCAAGACCATTGGACATGGTAGAACGAGTCAAGGATAAAGGCCAAGAATGTTGTACATAACATCCCATGAGACTCAAATTTACCCAATTAAAAATAATATTTATCTAGGTTCACTCATAATAACATGTTCATGAATATTAATTCCATGTATAAAATAATATATATTCAATTATACATAAATATAATTGTTATCCATAGTAAGAAGTGTGTATCATAATCATGTAATAAAGAATAACAAATGAGATTATCATAAATATTTCTAGGGAGGAATGTAATTAGATCGGGCATGACAAATAATATGATAGTATAAAAAAATATCACGAAATCTTATGTCAACTTTATGTATTAACATTTTAGAAAGAGTACTTACGTAACATTTGAATTAAAAAATTTTAGAGCTGTTAAAGGAAAATATCAATGGTCATTTAATACATACAGAGATGTAATATTTTATATAAATGGAGAAGTGAGCCAATAAGTTTTTCATAAAAAATCAGTGGTTCTATAAAAACAATTGTGTGTTAAAAATAGATTATATAGTGTACTTTAAAATGTTTATGAATTCAGGAATTTATCTTAAATGGGATTGTAGATAGGAATGTTTTAGAAAGGTAACCACTTAAAAACATGTATATCCCCAAATTCGAATAAAAAATGGACTATTTTACCTATGTTCTGAGAATGTAAACACAATTTTTAACACGTACATACAAATAATCTATAACTTCATTTGGGTAAAAAGTACGATAAAGCAACCTAAAGGAATAATAGAGGTTCAAGTAAAATCCCTTAACAAATGTCTGATGGTGTCCCTCACATGATCATAATATAATGTATAACCAATTTTAAATCATTAATTAATATTTACATAACCACTTATAATTTAAATTTATTTAGTATAACATTATTATGATTATTCATGAAATTTTATATGGGTTAATAGGATCAACTTCATTGTTTGGAAGTATTTGTTTCCTTGGTTTTCATGGTCAGCATAATTATATATATGTAAGGATAAACATATAAGATAAGATTGGTTCTCTATAATTGATGTTTTATGATATTACAAACCATAATTTAGAGTAAATTGTTACAAAATTTATTTGGTTATTTGGAGTGAAGACGATTCATTATATAAAACATTGCAAATAACTCTTTTGGTTAGTTGATAGTTTTTTATAAGAACATACAAATTCTTCTTTATAAATTAAAATAATGTGAAAAAAAATATTCCAAAACCAAATATTAAACATTATACATGTATTATAGAATATTTAAACCATAAAATCGGTTTCATGACCAGAATTGAATATTGTAATATAAATTGATAACTAATCATCCTTGAAGATGATAAATTAACACATCTCATATGTTGTTTTCATATCTATTGTAAAAGAATGGGAAGGGATATATGATGATGAATTATTCCATTATCCTAAAAAATTAATATAATTGTAATGTAATTGAGTTATCAAAACATTTTGATGATATGAGGTGAGCAAAAAAATGGAAAATAAAATAAAATAATGTAAATGAAATTAGGATTTTACCTATTGAATATAACATCATTGAGAACCCCTTTATAGAATATTATTTAGGGTTTTGAATATCATAAGTTCTAAATGTCCTAGGTTAGGGGCATATTGGGATATTTTAGTAGATTTTGGACTTGGAATATGGTAATAGAGGTGTGAGGAGTGGAGGTAAAGAGATGAGGTATTTATAGTTGGAGGGATGGTTCCAATTATTTAAATCATTAGTTTAATATTTTTAATGAAGACTAATAATATTATTTATTAATGTGAAAAAAATAATCAATAGTGCATTTCATTATGAAACAATGTCCATTTACATCATTCATGACTCAAAGAAGATGGAAAAATTAATTTATTTTGTTTATCATAAATTATTGTATTTTAATAATCAAAAAAATTCATGTAATTTAGAAAATTCCCAATTAATAATCACCACCACATTTATATTCATATAAATAAAAAATAAACACATTTTTATTGACATAATTTTCTTAAAATGTTAAATTTTAAATTTAATTAAAATCCTAATTTTTATGAAAAATAAAAAAATTTAAAATTATATATGTTTTCTACCAGTTTGAAAAATTATTTATGTTCTATTAAAATTAACATATAATCATAAGTAATCAAATTAGTTATTTAAGAATACATTTTATGAAAACAAATTTCCATATAAATTATTAAATTAATCTATAAATTGAAATTAAATCTAAATGACATACAAAAATACCAACACCTAATTAATGATTCTAAAATATTTACCAACTTCAAATATTATATAATTATATAAAATCTTCACTTATAATATGGATAAATTTTATTTATAATTTCATTAGTGAGGTTACTCTTAAATTGGCTATTTTACTATTCATAATGGGTTACCTTACTATTCCAAAAAACAAGATTCTATTTCACTGGAATACGTTCTTTAACATATAGAGATACCTTTTGTTTTAATCAGTATTCATTTATAATTTTTTTATTATGTTCTATATGTAGTATTATATTATAATATTATCATAAGAAGGTAATTTCATTAATAAAACATTGGGTCTTTACTTTCTTCCCCATTATGAAATTTCTCCCCAAAATTTCATTTTACATTATAAGAAATAAATAGGTGTCGACACTTTTCCTTCATCACCTTCTCTACTTCCCATGATGCTTCTTTATACAAAAGGTTTAGATATAGTAATTTCACTAGGTGATTAGTCTTGTTACAAATAACGTCATATTTATGATGCAATATATTCACGGCTAATCCTCACAACAAAGATCATTCTCCAACTATATCACTTTTAAAGAAAGTACATGTGAAAGGTTGGGTATAAACTTCATTAAAAGTGATAGGTGGAATACATAACGTACATTAAAAATGGTAGGTGTCTGTTCTATTCAATATTCCTCAGTTCTAACATGATAAATAATCATTAAAGGTCTGATTTTCCTAGGACTCATCTTTCTATTCATCTCATACCTCATGACATTCTTCCATGGATATGTGTGAAGGAATACCATGTCTCCAACATTGAACTCTTGTTCCCATCGATGCTTCTCTGCATAACAAAATTGTCAAATCTGGGCTTCCATAATGAGGTACTAAATTATTTTCACCTTCTCCACCATTTCATCAACCGTTTATGTTCTTGTATATTACTCTCACAAAATTGATCCCAACATGTAGGTGTTTTGAAAATATTCTTCTAATGGGATTAATTGAGAGGAAAGAGTGGAAAATATTGTCCTATGAGACTTCAACAAATATAATATGATGGTCCAACCCTCCATTAATGTCCATAGAAAATTCTCTCAACATATCATCTAATTTTTAAATAGATCGCTTCGATTATCCATATTTTAGAGAATGATAGGATTACTGAAGTTCAGTTCACAACATAGAGAATGTTGGATTCATCTCCATAACATTGAGGTGAATCTCTAATAACTATTAGATAAAATAGATTTTGGAACTCAAAAAACCATACCACCCCTTTGATATATATATTTTCACATTGATACAAATAAAAGTCCTCTAGAGTTGACATAATGTGAGTTGTCTTTGTACGATGATCCACAATGACAATATAGCATTGTTTCTTCTGGATTTCATTTGATGTCCAGTGAAAACATCTATGGAAATGTTATCCCACTTCCTTGTTTGTATGGATAATGGTTTTATCATCCCCTTATACTATTTCCCTTCAGCCTTCATTGGTTGACATACCAGGAACATTGATATATATTCATCAATCTCTTTCATTATATTGTCCCACCGAATGTTCTCACAGAGATCCTGATACATCTTTGAGCTCCCTAGATAAACAGAGAAGGTTATCTATGTCTATAATTTAGAAGATACTTCTTTATCTCTGATCAGATGGTACATATTATCGTGAAAAAAATCATACAACTTCTTCCTCATCAATATTGATATAATAGGATTCCTTATTTCTGATAGTTTTTACCCTTTTTTAAATTTCATCAAAATTTCTTAGAGAATCCATTTTTTTCTCTATGAGGGATGGTTACAATTTTATTTATGAAATGATTAGTGGTGTTTTTCCTTTAATGATTTCCATGTCCATCCTTAGATAATCTGAAAAGATTAGATCCTTTTCAACACTAATGATTGATAAATATATGTGATCTTTTCTACATAGAGCATCTTCCACCTTATTTTCCATACTCTGATGGTAGTGGATTTAGAATTCATAATCCTTGATGAGATCTAACCATATCTTATGGTAAATATTGAGATCATTCTATATGAAAATATATTCGATACTCTTGTGATCTGTATATATCTCACACTTCTCCCCATAGATATAATGTTGTCCTATTTTCATTATAATGATCATAACCTCCTACACCATATAAAGCATGGGATATTTTTTCTCATTGAATATTAGAATCATTGAGTCATAGGTAATAAATTTATCAATTTTCATTAGCACATTGCCTATGACATTCTTTGAAAAATCATTTTACACCACAAGGAGTTCGTCACATATCGGGTGTGCGTGTACTTGTGCAGTGATAAGCCTTTATTTAGCTCCATAATTCTTTCCTCACATTCTTGAGTCATGAAAATCATCACCCCTTCCATGTCGTCTTGGTAATTGGGTTTTTAAATCATGAAAATTTCTTCACAAAATCATCAAAAACACCTTTCTAGTCCAATAACGCTACAGATATCCATTACAGATGTTAGACATGGAAACCCTTCAATTACCTTTGTCCTTGAAGGGTCCACACATATACTTTTTCTAGTAAAAAATATACTCCGATAATGATACATTCTCCATCCATTACTGAAATTTTCAATAATTTTCATAATGTTTCTCTGTTTTGAAAGTAATCATAACAGTATTCAATGGCTCATCATGTTCCTCCCTACTCCTAGAGTAAATTTGAATGTCATCCCTAAAGACTACTAACAACATGTTAAGGTAATGTATAAACACTCCATTCATTAAATTCATTAATATTTATAGATCATTAGTGAGTCTGAAGGGAATCACTATGAGCCCATAGTGTCCATACCAATTTCAAAAGGTTGTTTTGAGAATATCTTCCTTTATAAGATTTAATTTGTGATATCCCCAATGAAGGTCCACTATAGAGAAATAATTATCCCCATGAATTTTATTGAACAATTAATCTATATGAGGTAGGGGATACTAGTTCTCTATCATTATTATATTTATTTCACTATAATAAATGAACAGTCTCATTGACGAATCCTTGTTTTCAATAAAGTGGACTAGTACACCTCATAAAGAAGCACTCGAGTGTATAAAACACATCTCTAAATTCTAGCATATCTGATTATTCATCTTTTTCATCTCAATGTTTTCCATTATATTAGGTGTATTTGATAAAGGTAGGTATCTAATAATATGATCAATTGAGAACTAAACCTATCGATCAGAAGAAAGGCCATCAAATTCATCCAAGCATACATCAGTGTAATCCCTCCCGGTGGGAATATCTTCCAGAAGTATCATCACCTTTGTCTCAAAAATTTGAGAAATATATGATTTCTCAAAATAAAATATAATCCACCCTTGATATGATGATACCTATAGAGATTCATCTTCTTCCTTAATGTTTTACATTAGTGGTGGATACTATGAGATTTGAAGATTGATATCCCTTTCATGATAGTTAATGTTGGATTTGTATAATGATAGTCAATAAATGCCTAAAATTGAATATAAACTCAACAAAAGAATGTATAAGAATATTTTCTAGGATGTTCAGTCCACACACAATAACCCAGGAGTTAAAAACCTTGGACGTAATAATTTCTCCATTCATTGTTCTCTTGGAATACTCAACCGCCAAAAATTTAGGTGGTATTAGAATAGTACTATTAAAAATGTATGATATGAATGAATGCATAGAACCAGAATCAAATAGTGTGTTCTTTAATCATGAATTAATAATTAGAACACATGTAACCACATCAATGTCCGGATCCACCTCAACAGTTATTATATCATAATCCCTTCCTTGTTTACTTGATAGTTGATGTTTATTTCCTCCAACAACCATTGCCTTTGGTCAATTAATTTAATATATCCCATGTCCCTCGCTATTGTAACCTTGCACTATATGCTAAATGATGATATAATCCTTCATTTCTTCTTCTACGATAGTGGAATTCGTCATAACCCTCCAACAATTTTTAGCCAGATGTCCCATTTCATCTGTATTTGAAGAAATTTCTAGTTCCCTTTCGATAGTTCTCAGGATACTTCTTTATATAATTTTGACACATGGGATGTTCGATATTCATTCAATAATGAGAACTATTTTCTGAACTATACATATTAGACTCCATTTTTCGATTTCTTTTCAACCAGACCAATTTCACCATTAGGAGTCTCTGATTTCCATTTCATCCTTGAAGGCATAACAAACAATCACGTATTAAATATCAAATTATCAAATCAAAAACGTTTTTTATAGACACAGATTTAATCTTATAAATAAGAGATACAACTGCCCGCAGCAGCTGGGTGATTTGGTTCAAGGCGGTGGCGTCTCGTCGTCAAGGTTTCTGGTTCAAGTCCTCACAAAGGCAACGTGCACCATTTTCCAGCAATCCTCTCATCCCCTCGACTCTACGGGAACTGGCCCAAGCCCAAGGGTTGGCCACCTTGGGCCTAGATGGGGAGGTGTGGCGCGCGGGTGGTGTAAGGCCGCACCTATACATGCTTTAACCATTAAAACACTTTTTCGATGAGCCCTTAAGGGGCGTTGGAACCCTAGGTCGCTCTCTCTATCGCCACCACACCCCACCTCGGATTTACTCATCTCATCACCTTGGAGTTGATCGGTAGTCGTGCGGTGGCTATCTCTCTCCTAGCAAGGTCGTGCGACCTCGTAGAACCATTCTCCTTGGCTTTTCCACATCGATGTTGGACCTTCCCGCCTCACTCCACACACGCTGGATATGGTTTCTTTCGGCGGCTTGATGAAGGTCCAGTGGACAATTTACTGTTTCCATGCTTGAAGGTTGCAACTTTGTCGTCGGTGTGTGAACTAGGTGGTCCCTTGCGGTCTTCGAGTTTTGGGAAGGCAGGGAATGGATCTTGTTCTGGTTTAAGGTTTTTTTCAGAGTTCTTTGGAGAATGTGTGGGCTTCAACATGGTGATATATTCTTAATCTGAAATATTTTTTGTTTTCTTCATTTTGAGTTTGGATTTGTTTATTTCTGCTCGTGTGTTGGTTCAGTTTCTGGATTTTGCATTGGGGTGTTGTGGATGGTTCTGCTCCGAGGATCTCCTTTCCATGTGTTGCACAATGGTGGGTACTGATCTTCCGGCATTTTGGAGTTATGATTCTTTTGTCGTGATTCTGTATGGTGGTGGTGCTGAAAGAGTTAGGAACGATCAGCGAAGCACATGATTCTGGATAAATTTCGGTCTTCTTTTAATCGAGTTTTTGGAGGATTCTTCTTTGGTGTTGTGTGAACCAGTTTTTTTTGCATTGCGGTGAAATGTGTGGAGACTATGTTTTGGTGGATTGGCTTTGGTTGAGGTTCAAATGAAGGCCTTGGTGAAGGAGGTCTAAATTTCAAATTTTGAAAATTTGTATCTAGAGTGGTTTTTGGCTCGTACGTGACGCTGCGGACTGGTTCGTGGGATGCGTGCAGATGGTATTGCTGTTTGAAATTTTTGAATTTTGAAATTTGTATGGTGAAATTTTCTTTTCGAAGGTCATGTATTATGATGCATGAATGTTGTTGTTTGGTTCCCACTTTCCTCAAAGTGGATTTTTAATAAAATAAAAAATGAATTTGGCAATAAATAAGAGATACACCTTGCTTTTAGTGTTCATGATAATGACATATGTGTATCTCTGAAGCCTTGTAAAGTTTTAATTCTTCGCCCCAATATACTCATATCCCTTCTGGTTAAGTCCAATGAAATCTATTTCAACCATAAGATGGAGGATTCAAGGAAAATAATTATTGATATTTTTTTCATGAATTCCTCCCAATACATGGAATTAATTTCCTCCTAGGAATTTATATTCATGATCAGTTGGTACCACTGATCCTCTTCCCCATAAAAATGATATATCACCTATATGAATTTCATTTCTTTAGTACACTATAGGATAGAGAATATATTTTCAATGGAGTTAATACATTGTTCTGCGAGGAGGGGACCAAAATATCCACTAAAAATGGGAGGCATTTTCCCGATTAATGATATAGTTGAAACATTATCTCTCCGTGGAAGATAAGGGAGTTTAATATGATTCATGTTAGTATTCATAACATGACCCATTTGAGAAAAACCAATCTTAATGTTTTGAGCTCCCATTCCAATCATATCAGGCCTATCAATAGGGAAATCATCACATTTCCAATCACCTTTATTGTTAGTCTGCCTTCTTATTTCTTCAAACATTAACTATGAAAAAGAGAACACAATTAAGGGGCTTGAATACATAGATAATACGACTTAAAATGGAAATATAAACATAAAATGGTAAACTATTAAAGGAAAAGTGTATACTATCTTTTGATTCCCAAGGTTTCAATTGAGGATTTCCATGATCTGTTTCCTGAAATATATTTTTAGGTTCTTATAGTGTTCCATTAATAATGGATTGTACTATGATTATGTATTTACGAAAGAATATCCCTCGGACGTATCAAAGGATGACTGTATAAATGTCCATTTTTCTACACTAGATCCTATTCTAGTCTAGATCAATGTTGTGTTTTTCGGTTTTACCCATAAGAACATCTATTACATATCCACATCCATTTATTTTTATACAAACATGGATGTATTTTCTTGATAATCCACTCACTCAATACATCCAAATCTTTTGGGATATTTTCTTATTCATAGTCTCTTCCTTAAGGTTCTTACTAAATTAATATATTACTAATCATCAAATATAACTATAACATCATATGACACCAAATATGGTTACCCTATCATTTTTCACATATCATTATATTATTCTGATCATTTTAAAACATCATATTATATGCCATGGATCTTATGTACTAGTGTCTTGGAAGACAAGTTACTTAAAACAAAAAAACAAAGGACTAAATAAGACATTTCATTATTTAATCATCACAAAGATATACTAATATCAATTATGATCATACATATTCCTAAAATAACATGAAAAAACATTAAAAAAGTGATGAGATAAAAATCCTAGTAAGGTAACAAACATAAGAACAATGCTTTAGAACATGGGCCAAAATGCATGACATATTTAAATAAAAATGCATGAAATTTATGGAAGAATTTCATATAAACATGGGATCATATAAACATAGATTCGTTGTATTTTGGATGAAACATAAAACAATAAATTATCAAGAGTTAAACATCATTGCTCATAGAGGAGAACTAGTGAAGCTTATCCCCCAAGACCGTTGCACATGGTATCATGAGTCAAGGGTAACTGCGAGTACCGTTGCATATAACATCTCATGAGATTTAACATTACCTAATGAATTAGAGTTCTAACTGGTATCACCCAACATAACATGTTCATGAATATTATTTTCACATATATAATCATACATAATCAAATATACATAAATATAAGGGCAACCCCTAGTATGAATTGTGTATCGTAATCATGAAATAATGAATATAAAATGGGGGTATCATATAAATGTTGATGGAGAAAATGAATTCAATAATTAATTTAAAATAATATGGTCGTGTATTCATGTATAATTAACAATGATGTCCAATATATGTATTAACATATAAAAAGGGCAGTTCATAATATTTCAAATAAAAACATTTTAGTGTGGTAAAAGAAAATATCAAATATCATCTAAAAAATAAAAGTGAATAATCAATTCTTTAAAACCACAAGTGAATAAAAAAGGTTTAAATAATAAAAATATTGGTTTTATTAAAATTAATGTTTCTTAAAAATAGATTATATTGTGTACTGGAAAATGTGAAGTTCCCTTAAATTGGTTAGCTTATCAGGATGTTTTGAGGCGGGGAACACTTAAAAACGTGTATGTCCATGAAAGAGAATGACGAATAAAACTTTTCAAATTAGTTTAGATAATTTAAAAAAATTATAATATGCACATAAAAATTACATATTAATTCATTTGGGTAAAAATAAATGTTGGGAAACACAAAGGAATAATGGAGGTTCAGGTAGAACCACTTACCTAAATTTGATGGTTTCCTTTACTTAATATTAAAATGATCAATATGCAAATTACAATCAGTAATTAATATTTCCAGAACCTCTTCTTCCTGAAATTTATTAACAATAAACTTATTCAGTTCATTCGTGACATTTTTGATAGGTCAATAGGTTTAATTTCATTATTTGGGAGCATTTGTTTCCTTGGTTTTCATGATTAGTTTACTTATATATATGTACGTATGAAAATGTAAGATGATAATGGTTGACCAAAATTGAATATGAATGTTATTAGTGAACATAAATAAGTATACAAGGATATAAAATAAATTTGGTTATTTGGAGTGAACAATAATCATTATATAAAACATTAATGATAACATTTTTGGTTAATTGGCTGTTTTTAATCACAAAGAACAAAATTTTCATTATAAGATAATATAACGTGACAAAAAGTATCCAAAACCTTACATTAAGCATACTAATAGAATATAGTTTGGTTCAACAATAAAAATGGATTCATTACTAGATTTGAAGGCAGTAATATAAATTAAATACATGTCATCCTAGAATGTAATAAATTAATACATCTCAGATGGTGTTTTCATTTATAGTATAAAATAAGGGAATTGGAGAGATGACGAAGAATTATTCCATTATCAGAAGAAACTTATAGTACATTTATGTTGCTGGTGTTATCATAACATTTGGATTAATTTTGGTGTGGAATGAAATAGATAGAAAGGAACATGAAAGAAAATAGAAGAAATTAAAAGTGGAATTTACATCTTGAATATAACTTAATTGAGAACCACTTTAAGGAAAAAGATTAGGTATTTTTAAGAGACCAAGTTTTGATTGAAGTGGGATAGTGGATTAGTGAGATATTTGAGTAGAATTTATACATGGCATAAATGATTGAGAGATTTGATTATAGGAGTTAGTGATGGGTGGTATTTATAGTGGAAGAGATGATGGGTTTCCCCTTATTTAAATCCATAGTTTAATATTTTGTCTCATGACTATGAATAGTTGTGATTATTTTTATCAAACAATGTAAAAAGTTAATGTGAGTTTATAACCATTTCCATTACATAATCTGTAACTCAATAATGATGTAGACATTCTTTTTTTAGAATTTATCATAAATTATTATATTTTACTATTCACCCAAATTCATGTATCGTTGAGAAATTAAAAAAATCACCACAACAATTTTTAAATTTGTAAATTAAAAAAAAGATATAAATTTTAAGAGAATTACGTTCTAAATATGTGAATGTTAATGATTAATTAAAATCAAAATTTTCATTAAAATACAAATTTTAAAATTAAATCTACTTTTTCTAACACTTTGAAAAATTCATTTAGTTCTCTAAAAAATATATTAAAATCAAAAGTCCCCAAAATACTTATTAATGAATACATTTTTTGAAAATAAGAATTCTTTTAAATTAATAAAATTAATCATAAAACAACAATTAGTTATAAATGACTTTTAAAAATACCAACACATAATTAATTATTTTTAGAATATTTATTTACTCTTATTATGATATAATTATATCATAATGTCATTGAAATATAGGTAAATTGTATTTATACATGTATTAGTGAGTTTACTATTTAATAGGCATGTTTATAGTTAATAAGTGTTATATAACTATTAAAAAGGTCAAGATATTGTTTCAATAGTTTTTGTAACACCCCATTCATCCACAATACATTTAACTTTTAAAAAAACAATAGCTTGTGATGTACGTAACATTTAATTCTAGCACACCACGTCCAATCAAATTAGCTATTATGAATAGTAATACCCACTTCTTTAAATTTTATAATTTTTATTTTAAAAATAGACTTTATTTTTAGATTTTGAATATGAAAATTAGCATTGGGTGGATTTGTGGTATTTTTCTAAAAACATACAATTTTTGATGAATAGTGAAAAACCATGTGTTATTATTTAAAATTGAATTTTTATTAATATAATTATTTAATTTAAATTATTTTATTTTATGTCAAAATAGATACATAAAACCTATATGATTTCATTTTAATTCTTTGGAGACATTTTATAATAAAATTATATGTATAAAATTTTATTGAAAATTTTAATTCCTCTAACACACATTCTAGGTACTTTAACAAATATGAATAAAACATAATTTTACCACTTTTGTGATTTGAATTTAAAAATCTAAGATAAATTGTTGACATCATAATTTAAAATGTTATTCAATAGGATGAAAATGATTTTCAGCAAATTGTAACATTTGATTTTTATTTACAATGATTAAAAGTAAATAGCATAATTAAATCTTGAAATGATATTATTATTACCCTAACACATGTCCTAGTTATATTTGATAAGTTAATTTCATCCAAAATCATCCTTAGGAATAAAATATTATTTTTTGGTACAATTCGAACATATTAGGATAATTGTTATTATTTTATTTAATGAATAGTTAAAAGTGTTAAATTCAATGTTTAATAACTAAACCATTTTAAATATAGGGTTATAAAAAAGATAAAATTGACAATAATTATTCAGTAGAAATAAAATATGATTTTTCCTACATAAAGGTATTTTACTTAGAATTTTTAGATATTAAATAATTAAATTCATTTATTACACAATATTAATGTAACAATTTCCTTATTAATGAATGATTAAAATAAATGATGTTATAAATATCCAAATAAATATAAATTGAGACTTATGATGAATTAAAATAATTTTTGAGATTAATATGACATGTTAGGGTTGATTAAATAATTGTTTTTGGATGTGATAATGTTGTTTTGAATTTCATATAAACCAAATACCAAATATTGTCAAAATTGACATAAATGGGTTATTAAAACAAATACAATAATATTAGTTAATATAATCTTCAGAAAAATCTACAGTTTTGACAAAGGACTTATAGAAAATTACATATAATAGTAATGCACCACATGGGGTTGGATTGACTTTTTATAGTAGGTTTTATAACCTTTTATTATAATAACACATTAATACATGGTAAAAGGTAAACTATTTAATTAAGAGTTTAATCTAGAAGAGAATTTTTTTTGTTTACCTGAAACTGTCTAAAACCAATTGGTTGAGATGTTTCTGACCCATCCCCCCCTAATCATCAAAATAAATCATTAGTGAGACACTATAAACCGAATATTACTTTATAATAAAATAATATTACAAGATTTTTCTAAAGTGTCCCTCACATCTCTTATAAAAGGGTACTTCCAATTATCTCAAAATCACACCTCCAACGAAATTTGGCTCAGCCAAACCATACACAAATATTCTTCCAACTACCCTCAATTTATCCTAGAGGACTTAATTTGATCAGAATCCAGCCTAAGGAGCCCTTTTGATCATATAAAAATGAACACCCGAAGAAGATGTAATAATTTCACCACCTCTTTCAATGTTCTTTTCTTCTTCCACTTTATCATTAATTGTTATTTCCTTAAAAAAACTATAAATATAGTAACATATTCTTACTGTGATGTTATTATAAATATGGTACAACTATATTCATTATTCTACCCATCCTATGAATGAAAATGTCACTATACGTTCATACGTACAATTTACTGTCACAACATCGTGGTGTAGATGTTATTCAACACTTAATTATTCTGATAGGTATAATAATGAGTATAATTGATGTAAATAATAGATATAACCTGTTAATTACTTTTTCTATATGATATACCATCCAATTTCATACTATTTCACCTTCAATATAATGATATTGTCCCTCGTGCGTACGTACAGATTACCGTCTCCACGAACATCATAAGATTCATTACCCATCGTAATCACTCCAAAATAACATTCATTTTGTCATTAAAAATAATGATTAAGAACTTAATAAAAATCTGGATATTAATGAAATACATCTTATCCATAAAAAACCTAACATTCATAATGAAATGAATATTGGAAAAGGAATCACTTAACACCCGAAGCAATGATACTACTAAAATGATATTAACAAAGCAATTTTAGATGATCATATATGATATCATATTTATATATGTGGTTTTTTATCTAATTTTAAAAAAATATTTAACTATTATATAGGTGGTTAACATCCCCTCGATCAAGGTAAAGTACAAGGTAATGGTTAATTTTATAATCTCATTGTTATCTGAGGTTGTTTATATGAAAGTATCTACTGGGACATCTTTATCATCGACACCCGTGTTTCATATAAATGTATTTAAAACATTTTTACTATTTACTATAATGTGGCTTAAACTATTTCATACCCTCTTTTGACTTTTTATAAAATGGTTTTAATGTAATCTTTGTGTCATTTTATAAACAAGAGACTTTATGACCTTTTTGACAAATTAAGATAAGAATATTTTTTAACTAATATAGAGGGTATGATTATTTTCCGCCATTATGACACCTTTGAAACTTCCCTAATTATATTATAATAATTTTTTCAAAATAATTTTTTTCTTTTATAATTATGAGATATTTAAATGATTTCAAAATAGAATGAGACATTACTATAAAATAATTTTGATTTCATCGATGTTAACTTTTTTTGATGGATTTTACACCTGTTTGAAGTTTATTTATTATGATAATATCTTCTATATTGTATTTAAGGTTTTTTTATGTTTGATTGTAGAGGTGTTATTTTTATACCATTATTGATTTATGGTTAATGTATTTAAATTTCATATGATAGATTTAATACGAATGTTTATGTTATGTTACAACCATTTCATTTGAGGATTGCATTGGACTTAGTATGTGACGGGTAGAGCCCGCTATAGCTCTTCGATCCATCGTTAGGTATCATGAGACAAACTAGTGTCTTGGAACAATTTCATGACAAGTACTTATCTGTAGTCTGGGCACGAGGTCATGACTATGTGGTTATGATGTCTGAGATTATGAATTCCTTCATAATGAAATTGGATATTGATATTACATGTGATTATTCGACTATAAGAATATCCATGTTAATAAGTAAATAGAATTATGTGATTTATATTTTTCATATTATGCTGATTTTTATGTTTAAAAGGATTGTGTTTTAGTCTTATACATTACCTTTAATGTTTATTATCATTTATGAATGTTTCCTCTCTATTGTAATCCTTACTAAGAAGCTGAGCTCACCCCTTTCGATGTTTTATTTTTCCCAGGATGCGAAGAATTATTTTATAACTGAAATGTAGGGTTAGTATAATGGATATGTGTAACACCCACATCCTATATTCCCAAAGTCGTTTCATTATTTTAATACATTGGCATGATTACAAGGAATCATGTCCTAAAAGATCGATCAATTTAGAAGCCTTGGAAAATAGATTTCATACATGAAAATTACATTAGATTTTCTGACATACAACACAAAAAAATCCTTTGAAAATTCCATTGTTCTCATATCTTAACCCTGTATCTCAAACATAAAATTCTTGTTAGGGTCCTGGGAAAATAAAACATAAGAAAGTGGTGAGCTCATATGCTCAGTAAGGGTAAATAATTTAGCGGAATCTATAAACATTTAAGGCATGATGTGTAATAAAAATAATATCCTTTTAACCGTAAACATGAATGTAATATAGAAACAATTAATCAAACATTACCATATAAACATGCAGATGGATATTCTACTAGTCTAATAATCACATGTACAAACTAATTTTATTATGAGGGAATTCCTAACACATCGCATCATTACCACATAGTCAAGGCCTTGTGCCAAGACTACACATAAAATTTTAGTCAAGGCCTTTTGTGAAGACACTATTTTGTCTCATGATACCTACTGATGCATCGGGGAGATATAGCGGGCTCCACCCATCACTTACTAAGTCCATTGTATTCCTCATAAGAAAATTTTTAATATAACATAAACATTCGTATTAAAAATATCACACGAAATGTCATTACATTAACCATAAACCAAGAATCGTATAAAAATAGTTCATCCAGAGTCAAACATATCATAACTCATTCAAGACAATATGGAAGATTGAATTATATTAAATCATCTTCAATCAAATATTATATCCAATAAAGGATGCTGACATTGTTGAAAATGATGAGTAAAACTTTTTTAGGGAAATATCCTTTTTTGTAAAATCATTTAAAAGTCACACATTTATAAAGGAAGTAATTTAAAAGAGATTTTTGAATCAATGTATCCCGTACCAAATTGAATATTTTTAATATAATTATCATTTCATCTCATTCATGTTCATATAAATAAGTCCTTTAATTCATTTTCAAAACATGGACATTAATTAAAAATATTTAGATAGATAAATCTTTAAAACATTTAAACTTCTATTCCTGATAAAGATTACATTTCAAAAATCCTTAAGATATTAATTTTGGAATAATTTTTCTTAAAAATGGACATGGATGATAAATATGTCCCAGTAAATACTTACACATAAACAATCTCATAAAATAATGAGATTGAGGAATTAACCCTTACCATGAACCTTACTTTTGGCGAGGGTACGTTTAATCTCATGTACGAAGATCATAGTATGTTATTAAATTATACCTAGAACCATATTATTATTTATTATATCATACATGACTCATTATTTACTTTTTACTACCCATTTAATAATTATTCCCATGTTAAATTAACATTTCTGGTAATAATCGCTTTCTTTATAGTACATGTTTTAACTTGTTACTCTTGATTGTATGACTTAGTTAATGATTTATATACTTCCAGAATATAAAACATGGTTTATATATAATGTATATTTTAAATATTAATATGTATAATGGGAATACATATGGAATGAAATACACTGTATATGGAGATGGTAGTCCGTAGGTACGCATAAACGCTGTTTTCGTTTTCATATCGTATTTAACGGAACATAGTGAATATTATATATGTAAGAATATATATATATACATATCTACAGTTTTATTATTATGTCATATATTACATAATTATAATTAATATATATTTTATAATCATCTTTGAATGGTGAACATGGAAATTAATCTCATCGCGTCGTGGTGGCGGCAATCCGTACGTACGCACGAGCAACAATATCAGTATATTGATGGAGAAATAATATGTAATTGGATGTTATATAATTTATACCGAATATTTATAATGTCATATTTATTTTTTTACATCATTTACTCTAATTATTATACCCATCCTAATGATGAAATGTTTGAATAATAAACGACACCATGACATGGAGACGGTATGTCGTACGTACGCACCTGTGGTGACTTTTCATTCCTAGGATGGATACAAATAACAAATATGGTTGTACTATATATATAATAACATCAATGTATACATAATATATTTCAGTTATTATTTTAGAATGGAAAAAAAAGTAAATAGAAAGGGGAATATGAAAGGAACTTGAAGGAGGTGATGAAATATTTACCTCTTCATTATGTTCTTCCTTTTTATTTAATCAAAAGGGCTCCTTTGGATGGATTTAAGACAAAGGTAAGGACTCTAGGATTAAGGGAGTAATATTCATAGGATATCTGGGCAGGTTTTGGCTGAGCCAAATGGCATTGAAAGAGTGAAATTGAGTTAAGGGGGAGTGCCCTTTTATAAGAGGGGTGAGGGGAACCTTAGGAAGAGATTGAAATATTATTTTATAATAAACTCATCTTCTGTTTATAATGACTCCAAATTGATTTATATTGAAGATAATGTGGGAATGATTCTAAAGCCTCTCAACCAATAGGTTTTAGATATGTTTAGGTTACCATTTTAACTTTATCTTTTAGATTTAACTACAAGTTAAATAATTTAACTTGTACCGTGTCTTCTGGCATTGTTACACTATACGGTTAATAAACATACTATAAACTTCCAAGATAACCTCAAGTGGTTCATTAATGGAATATATAATATTATTTATTCCCTTTTTCCAAACCATAGATTTTCTCGACTAGAATATAAATTAATAATATAATTTTTTTTAAAAAAACCCTTTATGTCAATTTTGACACTATTTGGTATTTTTCTATTGTTAAATTAATACCCGCATTATTACATTGAAATTTTTTTTTAATCAACACTAACATGTCATATTAACCTATAAAATCAGTTTAATTCATTAAAAGTCTCCAATTCTATTTATTTGGATATTTATAATATCAATTGTTTTAATATTTCATTAATAAGTTAATAACTACATCATCATTATGTCACAAATAAATTTATTTATATAATGTCAAAAAATTATAAATAAAATACCATTAAGCAGTAAATATTTTTATATTTTTAATGAATATTTATAGTTGAAAAGATGACTTATAAAACCCCATGTAAAAATTTATTTACTAAAAGATATTTGTTTATGTCATTTTGCCTTTACTTTAAGATAATTAAAATAAAGAGTCATTATCATTCATAAGTGGATCCATGGGGTCCCAAAATAATCCTAAGGATTCCCATGGTCGTCCATGAATCTTCCAATAAGGGTTGGACAAGTTCTAATGTAATTAGGTATTATTATAATAATCTTTTTACCTTGAATTACCCTATTTACCTTTAACCACGATAAATAAAAGTCAAATGTTTCTATTCACCAAATATTATTTTCATCTAATTGAACCACATTTTACATAATGAGGTTTACCGTGTCTCTCGGATTTTTGAAATTCCAATCATAGAAGCGGTAAAATTATTTTTATCAGAATTTGTAAATTCTCCTAGGAGTAGGGTAAAAGACGGTGAAAAGTTCAATAAAATTTTTATATACCAATACTTATTGTAAAATGAATCCAATGAATTATATTGAACATATAATGGTATTATGTATCTATATTGACCTAAAATAAATTTAAATAAAAAAATAATTATTTAAATAAAAAGTCGATTTTAACCAATAACTTAGTTATTTTATATATTCATAAAAAATTGAATTTTTTTAGAAAAGTACCAAAATATTACCCTAATCTAATTTTGATATTATGAATTCAAAAATGAAGGATATTTTTCCAAATTTAAAACATATAAATTTCATTTATTAATTTAAAATTAATTCCTGTTGTCAAAACCAAAAAAACATATTTTAAGAAATAATAACTACCAAAAGATTGACTCTTGTTTATGTCCAATTTCAATGTGAAATTGATTCCTATAACCAACATTGGATTAAATGGTAAAAATATTTCCTATTTATACTTCAACACAATTCAAATGTATATTTTAACACTATAAATTATTTTGATTAAAAAAGATGTTTTCAGTTAAAATATAGTATTTTTCACTCTTCAACCTAATATGAAAGTTATCTGAAAAACACCAAATATTTATCGAAACTAAATTACTAGGTCCCCATTCTAAATAAAAAGATTATTTTTTCAAGTTGAATATATAAAAGTTTCAAATATTATATTTAAATAGGGTTCACCAATAAAAGGCGGTAAACTTGAATTTTTATTGAAAAATAATTCTTTTATCTGAAAAAATGAATTTTATCTTCATTTTTGTCTAAGAAACTCAAAATACGAATTATAAAATTATAAGGATTACATAATGATCAAAATATAGTTAATACTATTCATAATCACTTTTGAACTGCTAGTTCAGTAAGTCGTAATGCGCTTGAACTCGGTGTTGCTTGTAGTGAAAGTTATTGATTTTCTTTGAAGAAATAACGTACTATTAAATCATGGGGTGTTACATTCTCCCCTACTTCAATAAATTGCATCCTTGTAATTTGAAATTGTTATTTGAATGTAAAAGGTTAAAAATAGAAAAATACCATAGTGGAGAACCCACATTAAAAATTGGGTTAATAAAATTTAGTCTTTATAAGAGGGAATGGGAAATGAAAAAGTCACCAAAAAATTATGATCTCTATTATGAGAACATTGGTGTAAATTAAAGACTCATTTTTGGAGGAAAAATGTAAATATTTATTGGGAGTGATTGAGGTAATCAGTTACAAACAAGTGTAAAATTGAGGGCCTCAAAGCCATCAATATATGATGATTTATAATATCATCATTTCAAAAAAACAGAAGGTATAAGGTTAACACATTTTTGGTCTTAAGATCCCTTAACAATGTTTCAGAATTAATTTAATAATAGAATAAGAGAAAAAAACATACTTGACATGTAGAGTTCTATCCTTTAACTAATTTCAACCACAAACTCATATTTCACTAGAAAAGATAATATAACACAAAAATGCACTATTTATCCTAATCGTATGTGGTTCCAAATAAATAAATTTGTAATTCATATATCATACCTTTAAAAAACTACATTATACAATCCAGGACTTCATGTAGGCAAGTAGTAGGTGATGCACCCTTATCGACCTTTGGTTGTGGGTTCATTTATCGCGGCCTTTCCGGATGCGACGGGTTGCCGCCAGACCTCTGGGTTGTCCTTTTTCTGGAAATCCAAAAAAAATATCAAAAAAGACATATCCAAAATATTTGGTTCCAAACTCATAGTCCAAAATTTAAAAGGTTGTTAAACTCAATGAAGATCCTTTTTTACAATTAATTAACACGTGAAAAACTTCATCATATATTCTTTTAAAACACTACAATATCCTTAATTACCTTAAAACCATATTGATTACATTTATACTCGATTATTACTTTTGGAATATTGGATATACTCCTTCTATTCAAAAATGATATCAACTCCAACATTGATGGAATATAAAAATCATTAATAAGCGTCAACGTAGTCAAGAATATCCAATATAATTTATCCAAATCAACCATCTCTTATTCCAAAATCACAACCTCGTTATTAGGATCATATAATGGATTACATTTACTCAAGCCTTTTATTTTTACAAAAAATTTACCTTTCCATTGAGTCACTTTTCTTTGTTCCACACAATCTCAATTCCTTAATGAAATCTTACTGCAGTACTATCCTTATAAAATCCATTATTATTATAACCAATACCTCATTGAAACACCACTCAAATGTCATAATTCTTTAATAACAACATAATAATTCTAATCATTCCACCTCATCTGTGGTAGTATCATAACTTGATTATTATCCAATAACATCATTTGGGGAATACTCAGATTATTTGGACATTGGTCCACGTAGTGTACCAACTCCTTGAAAATGAAGCATTGTACATTTGAGACCTTTTTCTTACCCTTTCAGTCATGTACATGGTTTCCTTTTTCTCCACCTTTATAACAAACTCCCATTCACATCACACATGTTCTAGGGTGTTTCTTCCCATACTTATCACATATGGGAAAATTCGTCTTTTCCCTCTTCCCTTTATCTATCTTTCTCTTTTCAATCATTTTCTTCTCTTTCATCCCTTCAAAGCCATTGGACATAGAGAATACTTTAATTATCTAATTAACACATGATATTATTTCGTCATATGTTGAGAATATAGGGAAGAATATTTCCCCTAAAAATGTTTGCTTAATACCGTGAAAGATATGATCCTTCTTACTCTTTGGATCATACATATTGATGGAGTTCACATTCCTTCTACTGGGCGTCATTTCTATACAATGGAATACACTAGGTCAGTTTATGAATTAAAATGAATAATTAGAAACCTGTAAAATACCTAACATAAATTGAACAGTTTATGGATATAATCCATAATCATAAAAATATTTTCTTTGAGGATGAATATATTCATAAACTATTCATAATATTTTTAAAGAAAATGATATTTATCCTAAGAATATCCCTCAAGAGTGTCATAACCAAGATTGCAGCAAGGCATGTTGTCGTACACCAATTCTCGTTCAAGTCTTTCTCAAAGTGGTGTTTTCGGGGTTTACCCCTAGGTACATTTGTGCAATAGCTTCCTCTACCTGCACGAATCCAGACATGGATTTATTTCATGTAAAACTCACAAAATATATACACTACCAAAATTCTAGGATGTTATTCTATAAAAATCTTCAACGTCTATCATTGGGTAATGTGATATAAAAGAGTTTACCTAAATCTAGTTTCCATGGTTATTGCTAAATTATCTTTGATTCCAACTGTAACACCCCGACCCAAGATTCCCAGAGTCGGTGCATTATTTTAATACATTGGCATTATTACAAGGATCCAATTCTCAAATGACAGATCAGTTTAGTAGTCTTGGGAAATAGATTGAATACATGAAAATTACATCACACATTCTAACATACAACACAAAAAAATACTTCGAGAATGACATTGTTCCCATAGCTTTACCCTTCATCTCCTACATATTACAATTCTTGGGATCCTTGGAAAACAAAACATAAGAAAGGTGTGAGCTCGCTTGCTCAGTAAGGGTTAATAATTTATCAGAAGATATAAAATTATAAGGAATGATGTGTAATAAATAAAATATCCTTTTAAACATAAACAAGAACATAAAATGGAAAAAATAAATCAAACATTACCATTTAAACATGCACATGGATATTCTACTTGTTGAATTATCACATGTAATAACTAATTTCTTAACGAGGGAATGCGTAATTATGGACATCATTACCACATAGTCAAGGGCTTGTTCCAAGACAACAAATAAATTTTTTGTCAAGGCCATGTGTCAAGACACTATTTTCTCTCATGAGACCTATCGATGCATCAGGGAGTCATAGTAGGCTCCACCGATCACTTACTGTGAAATCCCAGGTAAATAAAGAATATTACTTTTTCATATTTATCCATATTTGTGAATAAAATGTTAATATGAATTTAAAGGTAACTCTCTGCTCGATGGCGTACCCAATTCGCAACAACGAGTTTCTTTGAAGTCTTACGTTGCACTCTAATAATAAAATAATATTATTTTAAATGGTAGTTATCACCTAGCCATTGTAATGGCGGGAATGAATAGTACTAACTACAAAATGATTATATATGTCTGACAAATATTTTTTTTTCCACTAAATGTTAGAGGCTTAAAATGCGAATGAATCCAATTTTAAGCATAAATCTTCAAATATTTATTAAAAGTTTGATTAACCGCCTTTTGATGGAGAATAGTTTTTAAATATACTTTTGAAGATTTTATATGTTTTATTTGACAAAATAAAATACTTCTTTAGAATCTGGACCTCGAAATATACTTTCTATAAATTTTTTTATTTTTCCGATAAAGATCAGTTTTAGTGAAAATGTTGTATTTTAATTCAAATCCTCTTTTTAATCTAATTTATTTATATGATTATATCATCTTATGAATTGGTTTTAAAGTGAAATCAGAATATATTTTTACCATTTAATCCAATAGTGGTCATTGGAATTAATTTCACTTTGAAATTGGACTTGAACTAGTGTCAATCTTTTAATAGATGTTGTTTCTTAAAAACAATCTATTTGTTTTGACAACGGGATTTAATTATTAAATTAATTTATTCAACTTATATTTTTTGAATTGTTTAAAACAGACATCATTTTTGAATTAATAATATCAAATATATCTTAGGGTGAATTTTTGGTATTTTTCTGAAAAACTTCAATTTTTGATGAATAGTGAAACCACTAAGTGGTTGTTTAAAAAACTGATTTTTCGTTTAAATGATACATTACCACTTATTTGATTTGAATTTCATAAAATACTACATACATGGTTGTCATTAGGAGGCAAAATGTGGTTCAATGGGATTAAAATGTTTTTTTGGTGAATAGTAACTTTTAAGTTTTATTAATCGCGATGAAAGGTAATTAGTGTAATTTAAGGTAATGATAATGTTATAATAATATTAAATGACATTGAAACATGTCCTACCCTTATTTTATGAGTCATGGCCGACCAAGACAATCCATGGGTCAACTTGGGGACCCCATGGAGCTACTTTGGTAGGAAAATGACATTAATAACTTCTTATTTAAAGTTAAAATTAAAATGTCACAAACATTTATTGTCTTAATAAATCATCTTTTACATGAGGTTATACAAGTCATATTTTTGACTATAAATATTAAGTAGAAAGATAAACATATTTCTTACATCATGATATTTTTTTTTATAATTTTTAGACATTAAATAAATTAATTTATTTATGACACCGTGATGATGCAGTGATTACCTCATAAATGAACGATTTAAATAAAATTAGAAGATAGGGTATAATCTAAGACTTACACTTGTCACAAACCTATTGGATGGGTGTATTTCAAAACCTTATCACCTTATACTCGACATATATCATTTTAGGACCTTTAAAATCCAAAAATCATTTTATACTAAAGTAATATTTTATAACTTTCCAAGAGTGACCCTCCTCTTCTATTATAAAAGGCCCCCACCTCTACCTCCTTGCCCACACCTCTCAAGCCTTTGGATCGGCCACAACCTGACCATTTCATCTCTACACATCCCTCTCTTCATCATTTAAGCCTCATATTAGGCATAAATCTCTTCAAAAACCCTTTTGGTTCAAATCAAAGGGAGTTACCCGATTTAAAGGTAATGTCTTCTCTTATGTTCTTTTGTTTTATTTTGCTACTCCAACACCCAAAACTCTTTTTATTCTTTTATTTTGTAACCAAAAAAGTATATTAAATATACTAGGATGTTTTTATAAGATGTATTCTAGCAACACTTACACACACATCCGTCTAATGGTAAAAAAATATAAGGTTTCTGTGGATGCCGAATTACTGCCTCATGAAATGATGATTGTTCAATATTATTTTAACACCTTTAAAGGTGGCCATTAGTATGTCACTATATTTTATATATGATATATATGTTATTTATGCTTTCTATATTATTCTTTATTTTATATTTAAAACATACCTTTATTCTTTGAATGTTGTGCAAATGCGATAATTTCATATGAGGAAGTGTGGACTACCACCCCCTCAAGTGTTGTGACCCGTTCATGCAATACATGGAACGTATAAAGAATAAAATTAATGAAATTATGCGACCTATATAATATATATTTATTATATACTCGAATTATAATATATCTATCTCTCAATTATTTTTAATTCCATTAATATGACAAAGAAATGAAAGTAGCGTTCATGCGTACGTACGGCCTACCGTCTCCATGAACGGTGCATTTCATTTTTTTATCTTAAAATGTTATGTAATAGTATAAAATTAATATTTACTGTATATATATGATATTTAAACCATTAATACTATTCTGGAGATTATGTACTTAAAACTACATGGACAATCATTTTCAAACAAGTTCATTTTTGACTCATGTACCAAACATAGAAAAAAACGTCTGATATGAACACATATTATTAACCAATTATTATAACATTATAATATGTGATATGAAATGAATAATAATATTTAAAACATTTCCTTAAGAAATTATAAATTGACCAATGTTTACTATTTAGGAATATAATAGAACGAACAAGACATGTCGGACTTGAGGTAAGGGATCATACCTCTCTCTTTCTTTTTAATTACTCTCTTTTATGTAATTTCATTTAAGATCATTTATATTATTTTTGGGGATGTTCTTTTGTATTAATCATACTGTAATTTTTATGTTCATATTATGAGAAACCCTATTTGATCTCATAAATCCATTTTTGGATGTTTTAAGTGGCGTCGTTAGGCTGCTGAGTTTTCGTAAGGGATTTTTCATCTCAATTTTATTCTCGTGAGATTTATGCTGCATTTACCAGCATTTCCTTTGAGTGGTATATATACATCCCATTATTCTACTATTTTTTTAATATAATATTGTTTATGAGTATTTACAGAAATTTTATATAGTCCTTCTTTCATTGGGTGTACGTTTCGAAAGATACCCAAATCGGTAAGGGAACCTTCCACCCTCCTATTTTTAAAAGACTTATTTTCTTATGTCTTCTAATTTACATATTCTTTGTTGGGATATGTTCTTCTATATCCTTATTGATGTAAAATTTATGTCCAAGTATTGAGATAAAATTTTCTCTCTCATCAACTAATTTTATGAATTTTAAAACGACACTGTTAGGCTGTCAAATTTTACCAAGGGAACTTCTTAACCCAAATTTGATTTCTTTGGGTTCAACATGTAGTTATTGAATATGTCATCCATTGAATATTTGTAAATGAAATTTTATTGTTTTACACTTAATATCCACTTATGTTGGGTTTATTTATATTTGTCATACATAATTATGAGATTGATTTATCCTTAATTTTAGGATACCATCTTTATAAGGGATTTCATCTCATTTTACATTTCTTTTGAGACTTCATCGTTGTTATGCACCAATCAACTCTTATATGGTGTATATACTGTCCTTTGTAATATTATATCATGAATCACTTTATTCTCATGATATTATAATGTTATGATTAAATTTTATTCCTCAATTATTGTATTCAAGTGTCTCTCATTTTGTTAAAACCCCTTTAACTAAAATATCATTTAAAATGTTTTAATGATTAATTATTATAAATATTCCTCATTAATATCCATGTTTTCAAAATGGTTTTAATAATTTATTTATATGGAAATTAATGGTTTAAAATGATAAAAAACATTAATGTGGTATGGGACACTTTGATTCAAAAATATCATTATTAAATTTTTTAAATGGGTATGAAAATGGTTTTTAGAATGGATTCATTATTTTAATATCTTAAAATGTTATATTGTTATTGAAATATAGTAATGTTATCTTTCCATTATGCTTAAGTAATGTGCTATGATTATGTTATGGTTCATGGTCATTGTTTATGAAGATGGGTGGTTCCGTGATAAACTAAGGGCGGGTGAGCCCGTGATAGCTCTCTAATGAATTGGTTAACACGAAGGGGTTAAATGTTAAGGTTTATCCAAATAGAATTTGGGAATATACTGTGATGGGTATTCCAAACATCACCATGAGGGTTACTCCCTACGTATGACTTTTATGAATTCTTCAAGTTACCTTTATGTCTAATGATTTCTATTGAGTTATGCATAAATCAAATGATTTCAAGAGGTATGTTAAATTTCATATGTTTTATGAGTAAAGTATGATTTCATTGATTCTTATGTATACATGGACTAATGATTTCTTTTCGTATTTTTAAAACCCTTACTTAGGTTTTTATGCTCATCCCATGTTTTTTTGAAATGTTTTTCACAGGACATAAAGTGGAATAGGGTCAAGGATGGGATCAAGGAAATGTTATGCTATCTAAAACAAGAACTAGACATGAATCTCTTGTTCAAGAGTTTTTATTTTGTGAAAAAATGGAAACTGAGTAGATGTGTCTACTTTGTAATCTTTGATATGTAATAGTGATGTCCTAATTCTCTAAAACACTAAACTTGAAAAGATCCTCAATGGGAATTATTCATTTAATTCAAGATTAATTAATGTTTTAAGGATGGGTCCTTATAGTTGGTATCAAAGGTCAGTTTAAATAACATTAGAGGTTAGAGTGTAGTTTAAGCATAAGTGACATGTGGTGTATAACCACAATGGTTATTATATTAGGTTGAGTCATTGTTATTTTTGAATGTTGGACTGAGTTTCAAATAACATGGATAAGTATATCTTAGTGTTTATCTTCCACTTTAGTACAAGATGATTTTGTTTATATACTCAGACTAACCATTTAGGTTTTAGTAAATGGATGGATCTAGTAGGAACCAAAGTGACAATTGGTTTGAAGGAAACTGTGGTGGTTCTATGATTAAGAGACTAGATGAAATGGGGGAATCAATGAGAAATATCGTGGTTATTCTAAACCAACTATCAAGAGTCATGATCAACCACTTGAACCATGGTGAGTTCTATAATGAATCTTGTATGAGAGAACCTACTCGAAGTGGATGTTCAGGTGATAATTATTAAGGTAACCATTAGGGTTTATATGATCCTTAATTTTGAGGTAATTATGGGTTACTATATGTTATGATGGAAAATGAAAGGCATGAGATAAACTTGAGGTTAAAATATGTTATGATTATTTTTGGAGATTTTATCTCATTTTGGGGAATTTTTTAAGAATTGTATATTTTTGGAAAAAGGACGACACATAGACCGTGTGACAACCTGTCGCATCGGACAATGCTGTGGGAATCGAACCCACAACCAAAGTGTGACTGGTATTTATCTCCTACCACTAGACTACGTGAAGTCACTGGTTAGTTTGAATAATTCTTTTTTAGTTATATGATTTTATGAATTAAGAGTATGTTTATTTTGGGATATCTATTGAAATTATTAACCTATCATGGAGGATATGTGATTAGGTTAATTACTTTTCAATATGAGACTTTTAGAGAAACTGATGTTATATGGAGATAAATTTTAATTTGTACCTTGGAATACTATGTGATTAAATACTTCAAATATTTTGGTTTCAATCTTAGATTGGTTCCTTTGAAGTTTGTTATGGAAAAATTGTTTATTGAATGGTCTTCGTTGAACTTTGGGTTTTGTTGGAAAATTTTTGGAGATTAAAAATAGATTTTCCATTTTATAAAGTATTATCCATATGTGGATTATCTGATCTTGTTCGAAAAATTTTGGTTTTGGTTAATGAATAAAGACATGGGAAATATATAGTTCTATTTTGTGGATTAGGTGATTCTCCAGAAGTTGATTATAACACTATTATTGTGAGCAAGTCATCCTAAATACTCGTATTTTGGAGAAAATATGAATTTAATTAAGAAATATAGTAGGAGATGAGAGTCTAAACTATAAGTAGTTATGTTTCCTTATGATTTAGTTATGTTCATAAATAAATTCCTCAATGATAAGTATCATAAAAAATTAATTTGTCTCTTAATTTTTCCTACTGGGGAATCAAATACCTTTTAACCTATCACCAGATTGTGATTTTTTGGTGGATAACTTTCTCCTAAACATGTTTTCTATCACTCTCCCTCAGAACATGACCCTTTATTTTCTCCTCCATGTCCATGTTTTCTTAAATGTATTCCTAGTATGGGTTAACTCGGGTGCCCTTTGTACTTATTTTTCTTAATTTTAAAGTGATAGTTTTACTAACTCTTATTCCGATGTGGGATTTTCAATGATGTTTCCATGCCTAATTTTAAAATTGTGAGAACGCAATTCCCAAAAGGGGGGAAGGATGTAACATCAAAGGTAAATAAAGAATATTACGTTTTCTTATTTATCCATATTTGTGAATAAAATGTTAATATGAATTTAAAGGGAACGCTAAGCTCGATGGCGTACCCAATACGCAACAACGAGTTACATTGAAGTCTTTCGTTGCACTCTAATAATAAAATAATGTTATTTTAAATGGTAGATAACACATAGACATTGTAATGGTGGTAATGAACATAACTAACTACAAAATTATTATATATGTTTGGAAAATATTTTTACTTTTTTCCAATAGATTTTAGAGGCTTAAAATGCGAATGAATCCAATTTTAAGCAAAAATCTTCTAATATTTTTTAAAAGGTCAATTAACCTCCTTTTGAAGTATAACCCTTTTTAAATATACTATTGAAGATTTTATATGTTATATTTGAAAAAATAAAATACTTCTTTAGAATCTGGACATCAAAATTTACTTTTTGTAAATTTTTGTTATTTTTCCGAAAAAGATCAGATTTAGTGAAAATGTTGTATTTTGATTAAAAACCTATTTTTAATCTAATTTATTTAAATTATTAGATCATATTGTTAATTGTTTTTAAATTTAAATCAGAATATATTTTTACAATTTAATCCAATAGTGGTCATTGAATTTAATTTCACTTTGAAATTGGACTTGAACTAGTGTCAATCTTTTAATTAGTATTGTTTCTTAAAAATAGGCTATTTGTTTTGAAAATGGGAAATAATTATTAAATTAATTAACGAAACTTATATGTTTTGAATTTTTTAAAATATACATCATTTTTGAATTCAGAATATCAAATATTGATTAGGGTGAATTTTTGGTTTTTTTCTGAAAAACTTCAATTTTTTATGATTACTGAAACCACTATGTGGTAGTTAAAAAAACTGATTTTTCGTTTAAATGAATCATCACCACTTCTTTGATTTGAATTTCAAAAATCCAACATAAATGGTTGTCATTAGGATGTAAAATTTTGATCAATGGGATTAAAATATTGTTTTTGGTGAATAGTAACTTTTAAGTTTTATTAATCACGATTAAAGGTAAATAGTGTAATTTAAGGTAAAGATAATTTTATAATAATATGAAATGACCTTGAAACAAGTAATAACCTTATTGGATGAGTAATGGACGACCAAGAAAATCCATGGGTCAACTTGGGGACCCCATGGAGCCACATTTGTAGGAAAATGACATTAATAAAATTTTATTTAAAATTAAAATTAAAATGTCACAAACATGTATTGTATTACTGAAACATTTTTTACATGGGGATATACAAGTCATATTTTGACTATAAATATTCATTATAATGATAAAACGATATCCTAAATCATTATATTTTTTTATAATTTTTAGACATTAAATAAATTAATTTATATATGACACTGTGATGATGTAGTGATTACCTCATAAAAGAACGATTTAAATAAAATGAGAAGATGGGGTAAAATTTAATTCTTAAACTTGTCACAAACCTATTGGATGGGTGTATTCAAAAACTGTGTCACCTTAGCCTCGAAATATATCCTTTTGGGACCTTTAAAATCCAAAAAAAAATTATAATAAAGTAATACTTTATAACATTCCAAGAGTGCCCCTCCTCTTCTGTTATAAAAGGCCCCCACCTCTACCTCCATACCCACACCTCTCAAGCCTTTGGATTGGCCACAACCTGCCCATTTCATCTCTACACATCCATCTATTCATCATTTAAGCCTCAAATTAGGCTGAAATCTCTTCAATAAACCCTTTTGGTTCAAACCCAAGGGAGTTACCCGATTTAAAGGTAATGTCTTCTCTTATGTTCTTCTGTGTTATTTTGCTTTCCAACCCCAAAAACTCTTTTTATTAATTTATTTTGTAAAAACAACAGTATATTAAATATAAATGGATGTTTTTATAAGAATAATTCTATCTACACTTACACACACATCCGTCTAATGGTTAAAGAACATACTGTTTCTGTGGATGGCGAATTACTACCTCACGAAATGATGACTGTTCAATATTCTTTTAACACCATTAAAGGTGTCCATTATTATGTCACTTTATTTTATATATGATATATATGGTATTTATGTTTTCTATATGCTATGGTATTTTATATTTAAAATATACCTTTATTGTTTGCATGTTGTGAAAATGCGATAATTTCATATGAGTAAGTGTGGACTACCGCCCCCTCAAGTGATGTGACTCGTTAATGCAATACATGGAATGTATAAAGAATGAAATTAATGAAATTATGTGACCTATATAATATATATATTATATTTTAATTATCATATATATATATATATATCTCAATTATTTTTAATTCCATTAATATGACAAAGAAATGAAAGCAGCGTTCATGCGTACGTACGGCCTACCGTCTCCATGAACGGTGCATTTCATTTATTTTTATCTACAAATGTAATGGAATAGTATAAAATGAATATGTACTGGATATATATGATATTTAAATCATTAAATATATTCTGGATATGGTGTAATTAAAACTACATGGATAATCATTTTCAATCAAGTTCATTTTTGACTGAAGTACCAAACATCAACAAAAACGTCTGATATGAACACACATTATTAACCAATTATTATAACATTATAATATTTGATATGAAATGAATAATAAAATTTAAAATAGGTCCTTATTAAATTATAAACTGACCAATGTTTATTATTTTGTAATATAAAGAAACGAACAAGACAAGTCGTAATAAGGTAAGGGATCCTACCTCTCTCTTTATTTTTATGTACTCGCTTTTATTCATTTATTTTAAGCACATCTTTCTTATGTTTGGGGATGTTCTATTATATTCATCATACAGTAATTTTATTCATATAATGAGAGACACTATTTGATCTCATAAATTCATTTTTGGATGTTTTAAGTGGCGTCGTTAGGCTGCTGAGTTTTCGTAAGGGATTTTTCATCTCACTTTTATTCCCGTGAGATTTATGCTACATTTACCACCATTTCCTTTGAGTGGTATATGTATTGACCATTATTATACTCTTTGTGTAAAATAATTTCGTTCATGAGTATTTACATCAATGTTTTATAGTCTTTCTTTCATGGGGTGTACGTTCCGAAAGTTACCCAAATCGGTAAGGGAACATTCCACCCTCCTATTTTTAAAAGACTTATTTTTTTTATGTCTTTTAATTTACATCTTTTTATGTTGGGATATGTTCTTATATATCCTTATTGATGTAAATTTTATGTCCAAGTGATGAGATAACAATTTCAATCTCATCAACTAATTTTATGAATTTTTAAATTACACCGTTAGGCAGTCAAATTTTACCAAGGGAACTTCTTAAACCAATTTCGATTTCATTGGGTTCAACATGTAGTTATTGAATATTTCAAAATTTGAATATGTGTGAATGAACTATGATTGTTTTACACTTAATATCCACTTATATTAGGTGTATTTATATTTTTTACACATAATTATGTGATTGATTTATCCTTAATTTATGGATACCTTCTTTATAAGGGATTTCATCTCAGTATACATTTCTATTGAGACTTCATTGTTGTTATGCACCAATACACTCTTATATGGTGTATATACTATCCTTTGGAATATTATATCATGAATCCCTTTATTCTAATGATATTATAAAGTTATGATTAAATGTTATTCCTCAATTATTGTATTCAAGTGTCTCTCATTTTGTTAAAACCCCTTTAACTAAAATATCGTTTTAAATGTTTTAATGATTTATTCTTATAAATATTTCTCATTAATATCCATGTTTTCAAAATGTTTTTAATGATTTATTTATATGGATATTAATGGTTTGAAATTTTTAAAGCATCCAAGTGGTATGGGACACTTTTATTCAAAAATATATTTATCAAATGTTTTAAATGGTTTTGAAAATGGTTTTTAGAATGGATTCATTATTTCAATATCATAAAATATTATATAGTTATTGCAATGTGGTAAGGTTATCTTTCCATTATACTTAAGTTATGTGCTATGATTATGTTATGGTTCTTGGGCATTGTTTATGAAGATGGGTGGTTCCATGATAAACTAAGGGCAGGTGAGCCCGTGATAGATCCCCAATGCATTGGGTAACGCAAAGGGGTTAAATGTTATGGTTTCTGTAAAGAGATTTAGGGAATATACTATGATGGGTATTTCAAACGTAACCATGAGGGTTACTCCCTATGTAAGAATTTTATGATTGCCTCAAGTTACCTTTTTTTCTTATGATTTCTATTGAGTTATGAATAAATGGTATTTTTTAATGTGGTATGATAAATTGATTATGTTTAATGAGTAAAGTATGATTTCATTGATTCTTATGTATACATGGACTAATGTTTTCTTTCGGTATTTTTATAACCCTTACTGAGGTTTTTATTCACATCCCAAGTTTTTTTGAAATGTTTTTCACTGGACATAAAGTGGAATAGGGTCAAGAATGGGATCAAGGAAATTTCATGCTATCTAAAACAAGAACTAGACATAACTCTTTTGTTCAAGAGTTTTTATTTTGTGAAAAAATGGAAACTGAGTAGATGTTTGTACTTTGTAATCATTGAGATGTAATAATTATGTCCTAATAATCTAAAACAATAAACCTGAAAATATCCTCAATGAGAATTATTCATTTAAATAATGATTAAGTAATGTTTTAAGGACATCTCCTTATACTTACTAAGTTCATTGCATTCCTCATATAAAAATTTGAAACATAACATAAACATTCGTATTAAAACTAGCATATGAAATGTCCTTACATTAAACATAAACCATGAATGGTATAAAAATAGAATATCCACAGTCAAACATATCATAACACATTCAATACAATATGGAATATTTTTGTATAAAAAACAACCTTAATCAAAAATAATATCCACTAAAGGATGTTGACATAGTTGAAAATGATGAGTAAAACATTTTGATATAAATATCCTTTTTGTAAAATCATTTAAATGTCACACATTTATAAAGGATGTAATTTAAATGATATTTTTGAATCAAAGTGTCCCATACCAGTTTGATCCTTTTGAAAATAATTATCATTTCAAAACATTTAAATCCATATAAATAAATTATTAATATCATTTTGAAAACATGGACATTAATTAAAAAAAATTAGAAAGACAAATCATTAAAACATTTAAAATTATGATCCAGATATAGTGTACCTTTCTCAAATCCTTAAAATATTCATTTTGTAATAATTTTGATGAAAAATGGACATGTATAAAAAAATGTCCTGGTAAGTACTTATAAATAAACAATCTCAGATAATAATGAGATTGGAGAATTAACCCTTACCTTGCACATTCCTTTAGTCGAGGGTATGTTTAACCTCCTGTATGAAGATCGTAGTTTGTTATTTAATTATAAGTAGATACATATTAATATTTATGACATCATATATGATTTATTTATCACTTTATACTAACAATTTAATAATAATTCTCATGTTAAATTAACATTTCGGGTAATAATCGCTTTGTTTATCGTACGAGGTTTATCTTGTTACTCTTGATTGTAAAACATAGATCATGATTTAAATACCTCCAGAATATAAAACAAGATTTATATATCATATATATTTAGAATATAAATATGTATTATATACATATATATTAAATTAAAATCACCATTTATGGAGACGGTAGACAGTACGTAGGCATAAACGATGTTTCTGTATTCATATCGTATTGAACAGAACTAAGTGAATAAGATATATTTAAGAAAATATATATTTATATATAATTTTATATATCTCCAGTAGAATTATTATGTCATATATTACATACTTATAAGTAATATATATTTTATAATCATCATTGAATGATGAACGTGGAAATGAATCTCATCGCGTTTTGGAGACGGTAATCTGTACGTATGCACAAGTGACAATATCATTATATTGATGGAAGAATCATATGTAATTGGATGTTATATCATGTATAAAGAATAATTATAATGTTATATGTATTATTTACATCATTTATACTCATTATTGTACCCATCCAAATGATGAAATGTGTAAATGACAAACAAGACCACGGCGTGGAGATGGTAAGCCGTACATATGCACATGTGGTGACTTTTCATTCAAAGGATGGATAAAAATAACTAATATAGTTGAACCATTTTTATAATAACATCACAGTATATATAATATTCTGGTGTTATTATTTTAGAATGGAAACAACTAGGAAAGAGGAAGTGGAAGAAGGAAGGAACTTGAAGGAGGTGATAAAATATTTACCACTCTTCGGGTTCTTCCTTTTGATTTGATCAAAATGGATCATTAGGATAGCTTTATGAATAATGGTAGGCATCTAGGATAATGTTAGGATAGTTTAGAGGATATTTTGGAAGGGGTTGGTCGAGCCAAATGGCTTTGAAGGTGTGAATTTGAGAAAATGGTGAGTGCCCTTTTATAAGAAAGGTGAGGGGCACCTTAGGAAAAGACTGAAATATTATTTCATAATAAATTCATATTCAGTTTATAATGTCTCCAAATGGATTTATTTAAAATATAAAATTGTTATTGGTCTAAATCTTCTCAATAAATATGTTTTAGAAATATTTATGTTACCATTTTAACCTTATCATTTAGATTTTACTCAAAGTTAAATAATTTAACATTTAACATGTCTTGTTGTATTCTTACACTATATTGTTAATAAACATACTATAAAATTCCAAGATAACATCATGTGGTTAATTAATGGAATATATAATATTATTTAATCCATCTTGGAGAACCTTATATTTTTAGGAATATAATATCGATTAATAAAATAATATTTGTTTTAAAAACTCTTTTATGTAAATTTTGAAACTATTTTGTATTTTGTATTTGTTAAATTTATTAAAGAATTATTACACTGAAAAAAATTTATTTAATCAACCCTTAAATATCATATTGACCTATAAAATCATTGAAATTCTTTAAGAGTCTCAAATTATATTTATTTGGATATTTATAATATCAATTGTTTTAAACATATATTTATAAGGTAATTACTACGTCATCATTGTGTGATAAATAAATTTATTTATATAATATATAAAAATTATAAATAAAATACCATTATATAGGAAATATTTTTAACTTTATAATTAATATTTATAGTTGAAAATAGAACATACATAACACCATGTAAAAATGTATTTACTAAAAGATAATTGTTTATGTCATTTTTGCCTTTACTTTAACCACAGTAAATAAAATTCAAAAGTTACTATTCACCAGAAATTATTTAATAATATTGAACCAATTTTTAATTAATTAGGTTAACCGTGTCTCTCATATTTTTTAAATTCCACTCAAAGAAGAGGTAAAATTATGTTTTATCAGAATTTTTTAATTCTCCTTTGTGGTGGGTCAAAGACGGTGAAAAGTTCAATAAAATTTTTATATATCTAAACATAGTATAAAATGACTCCAATAAATTATATTGAAATTATATAAGTATTATATATCCATTTTGACCTAAAATATAATTAAATAAAATAAATAATTATTTAAATAAAAAGTCATTTTTAACCAATATCTCAGTGTTTTCACTATTCATCAAAAATTGAACGTTTTTTTTAAAAAATACAAAAATTTCACCCTGATATAATTTTGATATTATGAATTAAGATATGAAATATATTTTACCAAATTCAAAACATATAAATTTTGTTTATTAATTTAACATTAATTTCTGTTGTCAAAACCAAAAAAACATATTTTGAGAAATAATAACTACGAAAGGACTGACACTTGTTTATGTCCAATTGTCATGTGAAATTTCTTCCAATAACCAAAATTGGATTATATAATAAAAATATAATCTAATTATACTTCCAAACCATTCAAATTTATAGTTTATCACTATATATTATTTTGATTAAAAAAAAATTCAGTTAAAATATAGTATTGTCACTATTCACCCAAATAATAAAGTTATCAGAAAAACACCAAAAATTTATTGGAACTAAATTCTTATATCCCTATTCTAAATAAGAATTTTATTTTATCAAATTTAATATATAAAAGTTTAAAATACTTTATTTAATGGTGGTTCTCCAGTAAAAGGTGGAAAAATTGTTTTTTTTAATTCTTTTATCTGAAAAATATAAATTTTATCTTACATTCTGTCTAAGAAATTAAAAGTATGGATTATAAAATTATAATGATTTTATAATGATCTAAATTCAGTTAGTATTATTCATAACCACTTTTGAACTTTTTGTTTGGTAAGTCGTGGTGTGCTTGAACTCAGTGTTGCAGGTAGTGAAATTTATTAAATTACTTTGAAGAAATAACATACTATAAAATTTTGCGGTGTTACAAGATTAATGAGTTAAATAGATACAAAATGTTGTTGTTTTTAATTTCATTATGTAATGTGAAACATATGATTTTATTTAGTACATCCAATTCAAAATAAACTTATTGCTCATTCGGGATTGGATCTCTTGTGATCATGCCAATGTTATGTAATAAGGCCCCAAATCTGGGTAACTAGGGTCGGGGCGTTATAGTTGGTATCAGAGGATGTTTAGTAGAAACTGTGGAATCTATATTTAGAAAATCATTTATTGGTGAACATTACCCTAAGATAGGATTTCAGGATTAGTATATAAAAACTAACTAGAATATTGGTAATGTAGAGATTTTCTGAGTTTTCTAAGAAATACATCAATGTCTGGATACGAGAAGGCAGAGGCAACTATAGCACAGATTTACCTTGGAGTTACAGCAATGACAATGAGTTGTGGGCTTGACCTTGGGTATCTTGGTACATGAAAACGGGCATTGCTGCACTCTTGGTTAAGAAACTCCCGAGGTATATGCTTACAATAATTCACATTTTCATTAAAAACCCATTATAAAAGATTTATGAGTATATACCTCCTCAATGAAAACATTTTTATCATTATAGATTATATCAATAAACCATTAAATATATGTTAAGTTTTACACAGGTTCAGAATTAGGTATTGCGATTCATAAACTAATATAATGTACACCATTTTTTAGAAATGGAGCCTGGTGGAATGAATAGAAACTATGTCAACACACATAATCAATGATGGGAATTCCCTCCTACTAAAGATTATTATATTGGAGCTGGTGATACAAATGGTGCGGATCACGTTATCACCATACTTGGAAAACTCACTAGGTTTATGAATAATAACCGTACCCATATGGATCCCCATGATCCACAACATAGATGATCAATGATAGATTGCTTCATGAGGAAATAACCACCAACATTCACTGGTACTAAAAGTCCATTTTTAGGTGAGTAGTGGATAAGTTCGTTAGAGAAAATATTACATGATATGAGGTGTAGTTAAAGGGAAAAATGTATCAATGTAGTTTATCACCTTATGGGAGATGCAGATCAATGATAGTCATTAATTCAAAACACAATGGAAGATAAATATGTATAAAATATGGAATGTACGGAGTTTAAGGTTCTTTTCATAGAAAAAAACTTTCTTTGTGGCCATCGAGCAGATATGTAATGATAATTTATGAGTCTAAGGAAAAAATTTGATGAGAATGTCGCAAAGTACGAGGCTAACATTACAAGGTTATAAAGGCATGCAAAACATTATATACATAACGCAAAGAGTATTATTGGTCTATTACTTGATGGGTTATAACAATTTCTCATTAGAGAAGTATTCTCAAAATATTTCTCATCGTACAGAGATGTTTTCTCAGGTGCTATCAATACTGAAAATGAATTCCTTAAGTCTTATTACTTTAATGAATATCAAGAGAAGAATGGATCTTTTGAACACTCTGGAAATGAAAATAAGGGGATGAAGGTAAAAGCTGAATATCCATCCTGTAGTAAATGTAGGAAGAAACACCCTGGTACATTCTTGAAGGGAATTCGAGTCTGTTACAAGTATGGTGAAAAATTCCACCATGCTCGTGATTTAATGGGAATGAAAGAGGCTGTCAATTTTGAATGATACAAAAATACAGAATGGTGGCATTATGAAAATGAATTTCCTAAGCACCCAAACAACATCAATTAGAAAATTACAACGGAGAAAGTCCAAGATTATGCGATCAATACTGCTGAGGTTGAAGCTCCAAAAGAAATGGTGGTAGGTAATTTAATGGTTTTCTCAAATTTAGCCAATTATTTATTTTATTATGGATCATCATATTGTTTTATATCATCACAGTTTGTAAAAAAAATAGACGTTTCCAATTTGATTAAGAAAAAAAGTCTATAGTCAAAACTCCTAAGGGAAGTATCATTACAACAATTATTTGTGAATCAATTACCATGAGGGAATATAAAGGTTATATATATTATAATCTGATAGTCATAACCATCATTTAATTTGATATATTCTCGGTATGGATTGGCTTCTAGACCATGATGCGAAAATTTATTGTATGATGAATAAGGTTACAATTTTTGAGGATGATAATGAGTACCTTATCATTAGAGCAGAAACGTCACCACCTAATTCTTATCTAGATCAACCTCTAGTAGCTCTAAAAATTTAATTTTTATGGAGGAAGAGATTGACATAATTATGGTTGAGGAAAGGAATCTTCAAATAAAATTCATACCAATTTTTCAAGAATATGTTGACGTGTTTCCATAGGATTTACCTGGATATCCTTCAGAATGAAGAATTGATTTTTCCATTGATTTAATTTATAGATCAAGGTCCATATCGAATACCCCTTATAGAATGGAAACTATGGAATTAATGGAACTAAAGAAACATCTAGAGTAATTGATTGATAATGGATTTATTTTCCAAAGTGTTTCTCAATGGGGAGCCCCTATTCATTTTATAAAGAAGAACAATGGATCAATGAGGCAATGCATTGACAACAGCGAGAATAATTTTATAAAAATAATGAAAAAGTATCCCCTACATCACATTGATGATTTATTCTATCAACTTGATGCATCACAATATTTTTCAACGATTGACCTTCGATCTAGATATCATTAGTTGTGTTTGAAGAAAGAATACATTCCGAAAACAATATTTCAAACTAGGTATGAACATTACGAGTTTACTATAATTCTTAATGGACTGACTAATTCACCCTCTTTCTTCAAGAATATAATGAATTGAGATTTCAAGGAATATCACGATGAAATTTTGGTAGTTTGTATTGATGATATATTTGTTTACTCCAAAATTTATGAATACCATGAAAATAACTTGTGCACTATTCTAAAAACCCTTAGAAGAAATGAATTATTTGGGAATTTTAGAATGTGTGAATTTTAGATTCTATAAATTTCTATTTTTGGCCATATTTTCTCAAGGATGGGATCTATGTTGATCCTTCAAAGACATAGGAAATCCATGAATGGCCAGCACCAACAAGTATAACTGATTCATGCATTTCTATTGGGTTTTCATGTAATTATCAGCGTTTCATCCAGAATTTTTCATGATTGGAAAACCCATTAACCATTTTCACACATAAATGGGTTAAATATGTGCAAAAATAAGAGTTTGAAAAATATTTTTAAGAACTAAAGAGAAGATTTTTCAGGAACGAGCATGAGTCGATCCAGAACCAGTCACCCAGGCCTGCCCACGACAAGTCCTAAGAGGCATTCCTGATCCTCCTATGATGGTGAAAAGCACTGTGGGAATCATTAGAGTACAAAAGGAAATGGTTTCTCCCAAATATAAACTATAAAATAAACATATGAAAGAAATAGAATGTCCAAAATACATTTACATAAAAATTGAACTGATCATTATTTGTACAAGAAACTGAAATTACAACTAAACCAAAAACTCAACTCACCATACCTGATAACCAACTAACCATATGTGTCCCCACTAGTCACTCTCCAACACAATTATCACATGTCACCCATGGTTATCATACTAAATCTAAAACTTACATGAGGGAAAAAACTGAAGAAGATTATAAGCATGAGTATTAAAACTCAGCAGGTTAGCCTTGTATTCTATTCCCAATTCACATCCTTTAAAAAAATTAATCATCAATTTTATATTTTAAATATAATATATAAAGGTATATTTTACAAATGATGTCCCATTATAGAAGAAATATACTAGAACAAATGAATCATGTTTTATAAACAAGAATGTAAGTAATAATTTTCAAAGAGGTAAAATATCAAAATGAAACTAGTTTTTCAGAGGTATTCTTTAAAGAAGGTAAAAATTTCAAAAAATCACACACACTACATAATTTACCAACCAAAAAATATGTTATTTCGATGGTTATTACAAAATAGCTAATGAGTAGAAGTCACAGGAACAACCCCAGGCACTAGTTAGTTGTGAGCCCCAAGTACCTCGTATCTCGGTGAAAGATACCATAACTAATATCTAATCTCGTGATGAAGATCCACTAGTAGTGAGAATAACCACAACATAGTTGTCCCCCAAACATCATCATCATTGTAGTTTACTAAGTGTTTTCATCGTCAATCTTGCTACATGAAACATGGGCCAAACCCCACGAGATCACTAGCATACTAGTACACGTCTTCCCACCTAGTTACATGAGATTCCATTTAGTGTATATCAAGTTACAAATATTATCAAATATATATTTCACATAAAAATTCCATTCCCAAACCCTAAACACACTAACAACTCACAAAATTTCTTCACATTTCTGTGAAGAATCAATATACCTTTATAAATCTTCCAAAAATAATTTCAAGGGGTGTACCGAGGCATTGCACATAAAACTCATTCAAAATGACTCTTTTAAGTACAAATACCCATCAAAT
Organism: Viscum album; assembly: GCA_963277665.1. Taxonomy (NCBI): domain Eukaryota; kingdom Viridiplantae; phylum Streptophyta; class Magnoliopsida; order Santalales; family Viscaceae; genus Viscum; species Viscum album. The sequence goes on along the minus strand of OY728159.1, from coordinate 590,274,531 downwards.
CTATACCCAAATAACTTTTTAAGCCCCAAAAATAATTTATAAAATAATTTCATGGACCATAAAATAATCCCAATTAACCGAACAAGGTATATACATGTAAAACACTTATTCTTCATTTTTTGGAATGACTAAACATGCCTTTAATGATTTTCTCAAAACTAACATTTGAACAAGTTTTGAATAACAATTTTATTATTGAGGTTTATACACAACATTTATATCAGAGAAACACATTCTTTTGTTCCTTAAAACACTCAGGTTACATATTCAAAACACAACCATTTTCATAACGATATGTAAAGGGATGTTTTCCGGAAACTAGGACCAAAATATTTTGTAAAACAAAAACCATTTGTTTAAAGAAAAGAATAAAAATTTTAAATATATAATGGATAATAAAATATTTTTATTAATTATTCCAATGTATTTATAAATGCAATCAAATCATTTTAAATTTCACTAGACACAAAAAAGACAACCGGGAAATTTACATAACACATGGCATGCACTCATTAAAAAAACAACTAATTTTAATCACTTAGAGAGGGATAAAATACCATTTTATTTCCATATATTTATTCAAGATACTGAAACATATTCCAAATACCACAAAATAAGTGTGTAATATAATGGAATGATTTATCAAACAAGAGGAGTGCACATTTATACCAACACAACTTTATTTGTAACAATATAAGGCATAAAACATCATTTACACACAAAAGATTTCAAACCATGGTTTTAAAGCTTCAAAGATCATATAAATAAGGTTATAAAATAATTATAATGATAAAAATATATGATAATGGCTTGTAAAAAGGACATCCTACCTCCAATCTGTGGCGGAAAGGAAACATAAACCCGAAGTCACCCGTAGCGGATCCCAAAACTCTTGATCTATGAAGACCCACCCTAAACGAACCTACTCCCCTTAAAATGTATTCCAAAATAGTACCCTATATCTTGAAAGACCATGAGAGAAGAGGAAACCAAATAAAAATGGATGGAGAGGGAATAAGGAGATGAAAAGAGAGGGAATATCACCTTGGAAACTAAAGGAATCATTATCTTCCCTTAGATCTACAACCTTAGAGGAAAGGTAATTCCATTTAACTTCATGAATATTTTACTTAGAACCGATCGAACTAGTTAAATATGATTTGGGGTAAAAGTGTAAAAGATAAATTAATTGTGAAAGAGACAATTTTCCTTAGAAAATATGGAAGAATTGAAGAATCTTGAGACCTTTCACCCAAATACTCGGCTAAGATGAGCTCCAAAGAGTGAAAATCGACAATGTGGTTGTGCCTAGTAATCTTGGGCTAGAGTGGGTGGTATAATAAGTGAATAATTTCAATAAATAAAAAATGGAAAAATGGAAAAAAATAATTTTTTTAAAACTAGAAATTATCCCACGGCCTGGCCCAATTTCGGAATAGATAACCAAAATTCAACATGATTATTAATTATTAATGGGTCTAAAATAATATGTAGGCTCGAATATGTAAGGGCATGAAAAATAGAACGTCTAATGAATCAAAAATTTTAAAAAAAATCAGGATTTATTAAATAAAAAAATTGTTTTTAAATGTTGAAATGGGCTCATGGTTTGGCCCAAATCATGATGTAAGCACCCTTTCTAAAAAAAAATTAAAAATAATTGACGCACCAAAATATGGTAGATTATATATAGATGAAACTTCAAAAATCAAAAATAATATTACCAAAGACCCTGAAAAATTATCAGGATTTCCAATGAACCAGATCAAAATAAAGACATGAAAAACTTGGTGTGACAATTCTCCCCTCCTTTAAATTTTTTCACCCCCAGAAAGAAATAGCACATTCCATCTTAAAGATCAAAAAATAAGTAATCCCTGAAGACAAGATCCAGCCTCCCAATCCACATAAATATCATTAATAATTAAATGAACATAAGAATTTTGCCTAAACCAATACACCGACTCACAACCACATCCTAATAATCAACTGCTGAATTGATTCAGAACCTCCAAAAACAAATTAAGAACCAAAATCTTTGGACTTCTCCCAATGAACACAATAATCACCAAAACCGAATATCACTCATGAAAACCAAATATTCTAGGGGATTCCATGATAGACTCCCAACTATTAAGAAACAACTAGCACTATACATGTTCATAGGATGAAAATCAATGAGACCCATGGTGGGTCTCCCCAACATTAGAAACCAACTAGAAAATAACAAACAATAATTCAATATTAGCTAGAATCGGGCCTCCCCTAAAAAAGCCTACCAAAAATCTTCTTCAACAATCTACCAAACCATGTTGAGAGGAACACAACCTGAAAATTTAAACCACCCACTCTCGAATGGAGGTGGAATGAACTGGTCCAACACTCTCTATCCAGATCCAAACCCCACCAATTATGGAGGCGAGGGAAGGGGACCCAATCATTGGGCCATTAAAACCACAAAAGAAACAATGAAACTACATCATTGAAATGGTAGAGGTATGTTCTTAGTAATACTACCCACAATCCTAAGACTGTTGACCATGTTCCAGTTTCACTCCAAAACCATTGGTTGGAGCTCTAATGGATGAAGCATCTCTTGCCTCTCATTCTGTCTTTAGTAATCCCCATCTTATATCCCATCCCTTAGTTCCACAAAGTACCACATTACACTCTCAGGAATAAACATTATATCAAGAGACACCATGAAACTCTCTTCCTCAACAGCACATTTTTTCCCAGACATGAATATCGAGATACACAACACTATTTTATCTCATTCCGAATGAGGAGAAGAATGAACAAGGAACACAAAAACACACAGTAAAAATCCCTGATCACAACTACTATAACTGATATAATCAACATAAAAGGAAGAAACTTTAAATCGATCCAAATAGCTCTTTATTTATTCCAATGGGATATGGTATTATACGAACAGGTGGATTTAACATTAGAAACAAATACTTTAATTGATTATCTAGAAAGATTGAAAATGGAGACCCACATGTGGCCATATCACAACATCAAACACATCTTTAAAAACCCACAAAGAATTACACCAAAACCGTGCCACCGACAAGATCCCATATCAAGAAGCATCAATAGTATGACTTCTACATCATAAAGAAGCATACCAAATAGAAAACACTTATAAGACATAAGATAAAAAATCCACTTAACTGTCCGTTCAGAACAATCACAAAAACTTTTCAGCTCAAACCACTTTTGAAAAAAAAACTAACATGGTGAATTTTAACATTTACCAATGGTGTTTCATCAAGTATCACTCACATGAACATTTATGTGTCACCCCAGGCACTCAAATACCTTTCCATAACGGCAATTCATTCATATATCCACAAAACCATGCATGTGAGAACCCATTAAAATACCAAATGAAAAAACAAAACATAATCATTACAAAAAATAATTGTGTACCTTCCAAATGAACATTAACTACCAAATAAAAAACCATATTCAGATTTCACAAGAATATCCATGCTTCATCAAGAACCATTTGATTAAAAAACAATCCATTTTAATTAGTAGATTATCCAAAAACAACAATTCTATTCCAAATAATGATTTATTAGGACCATGCCCCGACTCCACATGGCTAGCCTGGCCCAACGAGCTCACATAGGCCATTAGTCAAAGTCTATTTGTCTTATCCCAACAAAAATAATCAAAAAAAAAGAAGACAAATAAAACTGGACACCATGTAGAAACTCGAGGATCAGAATGAGCAAGAGTTCTGAATGATCTTCACAAACTTACCCCTCATGTCCCAGAAATCCTACTAAATCTACCTTGAAATCCCCCAAATAACATGGGTTGTCTAAAAATAAAGGCCTGCTAAGAGCTGACCCCCATTGATACCATTTTGTCACTAAGCAGCCCATGTTGACCCTAAAATGGTCACCCAGGCTAGCCCGCAACAAGTCCCGAGAGGCATTCCCGATCATCCTGGGATAGTGACATGAACCGAGGGCATCAATAGAGTACAAAAGGGAATGATTTCTCCAATATATAAAAAATAAGTCAGAAATCGAAATGAAATGGACATCCCAAAATACATTTACATAAAAATTGAACTAAACATTATTAGGAAAAGAAACTAGAATTACAACTAAAAAACCACTCGACTGACCATACTTGATAACCAACTAACTCCATGTGACCACACTGGTAACTCTACAAAACAATGATCACATGTCACCCAAGGAGATCAAAGTCAATCTAAAACAAGAACAAGGTCTAAAAATAAAAGAATACTATATGTGCATGTACTAAAATTTAGTAGGTTAGCTATATATAATATTCCAAATAAATATCCCTTAAAATAAATGAATAATCAACATAAACTTTTAAATACATGATATAAAGGTATGTTTTCCAAATGATGTCTCATTCAATAATAAAATTTACCAGACAAAAACCTGAATGTTTCATAAACAAGAATGCTAGTAACAATTTTCAAATAGGTCAAAAATAAAAATGAACTTTGTTTTCACGAGGGATACATTAAAAAATGTACACTTTTAAATAAATCACACACACTAATGAATTTACCAACCAAACACACTATATTCCGATGGTGATTACAATATATCCAATGAGAAGAAGTCATGGGATAACCCCTAGGAACTAGTTTGTTGTCAGCCCTAGGTACCTCATATCTCAGTGAAAGTAACCATAATTAATATCTGTCCTTCTGCACATGAGCAAATATTTGGGAGAATAAACATAACCTAGTGGTCCCAAAACATCTTAATCGTTATAGTTTATTTATTTTTGTCATCTTTAAGCTTTATGTGTGAATCATGGTCCAAACCCGACAGGATCACTAGCATACTAGTACACATCCACCCTCTTAGATACCTGGGATTCCCATTTGTTCTCAATCAATTTAAAAATATTATCAAATAAAAATTTCACATAATAATTTTATTCTCAAACCATAAACACAAAAACATCCCATAAAAATTCTTCACATTTCTCTCCAAAATCAATAAACCACAAAAAATTTTGTAAAAAAAATTCAAGGGATGTATTTAGGCTTTTCACGTAAAACACCCTCAAAACACTATTTTAAGTAATAAAACCTAAAACAACATACTAAACCATATTTTTAGGCCCAAAAAACATTTTATATTATCAAATCATCGGACATAAAACAATAATAATTGACACAACATGGTATATACATGTAGAATATTAATTCTTTATTTTCAAGAAAGGCCTAATTGGCATTTAATTTTTTTTGTAAAACTAAAATTTGACCATGTTATTCATTTTAGTTTTATTATGTAGGTGTATAAAACCCATTTAAAGTAGAAAAAAAAATTCATATATTCTTTAAAACAATCGGTTTACAAATTCTAAACACAACCATTTTCATAAGGATCTGAAACGGTCCATTTTCCAGCAACTCAGGCCAAAACATGTTGTAATCCAAAACCCATTTGATTGATAATCCAAATCCAAATTGGAAATCCATAAAAGATCCCAAAATAATTTTTTTCATTCTTAAAATGTATTTATAAATCCAAATAAATAATTTTAAATTGCACTAGACACATAAAATCTAACCATGCAATTTATCGAACACATGACATTCACTCTTTAAAAAAACATATATTAAGCTCATAAAATATGTAAAAAAATATTTCTATGCCATAAATTTATTGAAGAGGCAGAAAAATATTCAAAATACCATAAAAGATGTTAAAAAACTCATGGAATAATTTATCAAACAAGAAGAGTGAACATTTATACTAAAACAACTATATTTTTTTTAAAAATAAGGCATAAAACATCATTTTCACACAAAATATTCTAACCAATGTTTCAAAGAAATACATATCATATAAATAAAGTTATAAAAAAATTATAATGATGAAACATAAATGATAAAGGCTTATGAAAGGGATATCCTACCTCAAACCCTTGGCCGAAAGGAAATACACACCTAAAAACAGCTCCTATAGTTCCCAACACTCTAGATCAATGAAGTCCCGCCCTAAACGAACCAAAAACCCCTAAAACTCATTCCAAAATAGCACCCTTTGTCATGAATGACTAGGGGAGAATATGAATCCAAAAAATAGAAGGATAAGGAAGAGGTAGAAGAAATGAGAGGGAATCTTACCTTTGAAACTAAAGGACCCTTCATCTTCCATTAGATATGCACCCATAGAGGAAAGGTAATGGAATGGAACTCCTTGGAGATTATCCATAGGTATGAATGAACTAGGAAAATTTTATTTGGGATAATAATAGTGAAAGTTAAAGGATTTATGAAGGAGATAATATACCTTAGAAATTATGGACGATTTCAAGAATCTTTAGATGTTTAAACCTAATAAATGGATAAGATGAGATAAAAATAGTTAAAATCCACAATAGTGTTGTGATTAGGTATCTTTTTATAGAGTAGGAGGTTTAAAAATTGAATCATTTAAAAAAAGTTATGAATGAAAAAAATTATTTTTTAAAATAGAAAATGGGCACACGAGATGGCCCAATACGTGAATAGATAACACAAATTCACAATGAATATTGATTAATATTGGTTCTAAAAGGATTTGTAGGATTGAATATGTATGTGGAAGAAAAATAAGAAGTTTTATGAGTCAGAAATGTTTAAAAAAATAAGGAGTTATAAAATGAACAAAATATGTTTTTAAATCTTGAAATGGGATCACAGTTTGGCCTAAATCATTAAGTAACCACCCTTTCTAAATAAACTAAACATAATAATTGAGGCACCCAAAGATGGATGATTACATATAGATGACACTTCAAAAATAAGCATTAACCTCACCCAATACCTAGAAAATTGATTTAGATTTCGAATGAACCAGATCAAAACAAAGACATAAAAAACTGGGTGTGACAAGATTAGTCAATGCTCTTATCATGACTCTAAAATCGAGGAATGATGGGTTTGTATTCATAGTAATGCCTCAAAGAAATGACTTGGTTTGTTTTTTATGCCTAGTGATAGAGTTATTGCCTTTAAATGATGACAAATAAAAATTAATGGACAAAACTCTCTCACTCATGATCTTGAGATAACAGTTGTAAGCTTTTCTTTAATGATATAGACACTATCTCTATGGTGAGAAATTTGAGATATATACCAATAACAAGAGTTTGAAGTTTAGTTTCTCAAAAAAATAAATCAACATGAAGCAAATACGATGGCTTGGACTATTAATTATTTTGATTTTATGATACACTACCACATGGGGGAGGAACATAAGGTGGCATATTCTTTGAGAAAAAAGAATCATGGGATTTTGAACAAGATGAGAGTTGAATGTGATACTATGTTAATATATATAGTAAATATGGATATGGAAATAATCATGAAAGGTGAAACATCAATATATTTTCAAATTTTTTCCAACCCATCTTCACCAGAAAGGTTAAAAATTTCTCTGACTAATGATGAGGAGTTTAAAAAAAATAATGCTATGAATAATGGGAGATTGATTGACTTCGTATATGAAGATGGAATTTTTAAATTTGAGAAGAGAACTTTTTCCCTTGATATATATGATCTAAAAAGGGTATTATTAGATTATTCTCATAACTCCAATTTCAATATACACCCTGGTGGAAAAAAGATGTATAGAGATTTGGAGGATCATTTTTGGTGGGACAACATGAAGAGAGAGATTGATAATTATGTTTCAAGATGTATAGTTTTTCATCATTTTATGGCTGGAAGAATATATCCTAAAGGATTCATGAAACCTCTTCTAATACCTAAGTGGAAATGTGATTATATTACGATGGAATTCATCATGGGACTACCAATGACTCCAAGAAAAATGATGCTATATGGGTCATTGTTGATCATCTTATAAGGTCAGTGAATTTTCATTCTATAAGAGATTATTTACTAGTTGAACGTTTAATAAGACACTATATTAATTGTGTTATAAGACTTAATTGAGTTCCCCTGTCAATTTTTTCTGATCGTGATCCATGTTTTACATCGATATTCTGGAAAAGTCTTCAGAAGGCCCTAGATACAGAACTTCTTTTTAGCACTGCCTAAAACCATCAACCATATAGACAACCAAAACGGAGTATTCAAAACTTATATGACATGTTGACATCATGATCACATGACTTTCGATGTATGTGGGATCTGTATTTACATCTGGATGAATTTTCCTATAAAAATATAATCCATTAAAGTATTCATATGGAACCACATGAAGTGTTATATGGAAAGATATGTCGCACACCAACTTGTTGGGATGATGTTGGTGAATCAAAACTCACAAGCCCATAACATGTTAATAAAACAATGTAAATGATGAAGATTATCCAAAACTACATCAAAGAAGCTCAATCTAGGAGAAAGAGTTATGCCCATAACTAATGTAAGGGTTTATAATTTCATGTAGGAGATTATACTTTCTTAAATTTATCTCCATGGAAGGGTGTTATACGATTCTGTAAGAAGTGAAAAATAATTCCCCGGTACATTAGACCATTAGAAAATCAGGAATGAACAGGAGTTGTATCTTACCATTTGTAAATGCTTCCACATCTATCCAAAGTTTAGGATGTGTTATAAATATCACTCTTGAGAAAATACATGCCTGACCGAACACATGTACTTGACTATGAAGAAATAGAAATAGAACCTGACCTATTTTATTGTTAGGATCCTATCAGAATTCTTGATACCTGTGAACATGTACTGAAAAACTGGACAACTCATCTGGTAAAAGATCTATTGAAAACAGTACGATGGAAGAGGCAATGTGGGAACTTGAGGAAATTATGATGAAGAACCACCTGAATCGTTTTATTCATTAATATTCAAAAAATTTTGTGGAAAAAATTATTTTAAGTATGGAAGAATGTAAAACCCCAATCTTCCATGGTATGTTTTTTTGAATAAAACAATAGCTTGCGATGTACACAACATCGAGATCTACCACACCATGACCAATAAAACTATCCTTAATAAATAGTAATACCCACTTTTTGAAATTTTATAAATATTATTTTTCCAAATGTGCTTTAATTTTGAATTCATAATATAAAAATTAGCTTAGGGTGTATTTTTGGTATTGTTCTTAAAACTCTCAATTTTTTACGAATAGTGAAAGACACTGCGTTATTGTTTAAAATGACATTTTTATTTAAAAAAATAATTATTTTATTTCAATTTATTTTATGTCAAAAATGATACATAATACATATATATGTTCAATGTAATTCATTGGATTCATTTTATAATAAAATTAGATATATAATTTTATTAAACTTTTTAACGTCTTTTACCACCTTCTAGGGACGTTAGAAAATTTGCATAAAACGTAATATTACCACTTCTGTGATTTGAATTTCAAAAATTCAACAAAACAATGTTGACATTAGTGAGTAAAATTTTGTTCAATAGGATGAATTTATTTTAGTGAATACTAACTTTCGAATTTTATTTACCATGGTTTAAAGTAAATTGGGTAATTAAAGGTAAAAATTATATTATTATTACACTAACACATTTCCTAAATCTATTGGATACAGTTATTTCGACCAAAATAAAACTTAGAAATAAAATATGATCCTTTTGGTCCACTTGGATTATAATATGACATTTATTATTATTTTATTTAAAGACAAGTTAAAAGTGTTAAATTCAATGTTTAATAAATAAACCATTTTTAATATTGGGTTATACCTAAGATAAATTAGACTATAAATATTAATTAGAAGGATAAAAAGATTACATAAATAATAATATTTTATTAATGATCTTTAGACATTATATAATTGAATTTCTTAATGGCACTATAATGATGTTGTAATTAACTTATTAATGAATGATTATAATAATTGATATTATAAACATCCAAATAAATATAAATTCAGACTTATAGAAAATTTTACTAACTTTTAGTTTAATAAAACATATTAGGGTTGAATAAATAATTTTTTTATCTATGTTATAATGTTCTTCTGATTTTCACTAAAGCAAAATACAAAATTGTCTCAAAATTTACCTAAATGAGTTTTTTTAAATAATACTCTATAATTAATTGATATAATATTCCTAAAATATAAGTATAGTCCAAAAGACATTGATAAGGTTATACATATCAATAATCAACCACATGGGGTTCTATTGGCTTTTTATATTACGTATATTAACCATTTATTATAATAATAAAAGAATACAAGATAAAAGTTAAAATATTTAACTAAGAGTTAAATATAATAGTTATGTTTGGTGACCTAAACCTATCTAAAATGTAATTTTTGTGAGGTTTTTGAACCATCCCCACCGTTTCTTCGAAATAATTTCTTTTTGGATCAATTATAAACTGAATGTGATTGTATAATAAAATAATATTTCAATATTTTTATAAAGTGACCCTCACCTCTCTTATAAAAGGGTACTTCCATTTTTAAAAAAATCAAACCTCAAAAACCATTCAGATCTTCATACCCATGCTCAAATATCCTTTCAACTACCATCACTGCAACCTATAGGCCTTACATTGACTCCAATACATACTACATTGCCTTTTTGATTAAATCAAAAGGAAGCACCTGAAGTAGAGGTAATAATTTAATCACCTCTTTCAAAGTTCTTTTCTTCTTCCATATTCTCTTTCATTTTGGTTTCCTTACCAAAAAAATAACTCCATCACCATATACTTACTTTGATGTTTTTATAAATATGGTACAACCATATTCATTATTATATCTATCATCTGAATGATAAAGTCACCATACGTGCATACGTACGACTAGCCATCTCTACCTCATGGTGTAGTTGTTATTCAACACTTCTTTATACTGATGGGTTTCATAAGTAGTATAATTGATGCAAATAATAAATATAACATGTTAATGATTCCGTATATATGATATACCATCAAATTACATATGATTTCACCATTAATATAACGATATTGTCCATCATCCATACGTACAGATTACTGTCTCCATGAATGTGATGAGATTCATTCCCAATCACAATCATTCAGGAACAATTTTTATTTCATGATTAAAAATATTTTTATGCACATAATATAATTCTATATATGAATCAAATACATCATACGCATCAAAAACAAGACTTACAAAAAAATAAATATTAAGGAAAAAAATCGGTTAACACTTGAAACAATGACATTATTGAAATATTACTAACAAAGTAATATTAGAAGATCATATATGACATCATACTTTTGTATGTGGTTATATTATAAATTAATAACAATTGTTTTACTATTATATAGAAGGTTAACATACCATCGATCAATGAAAAGTACAAATTAATGATTAATTTTACAATCTCATTAATATTCAAGGTTTTTTATATATAATTATCAACAGGGATATTTTTATCATCAACATATGTGTTTCTTAAATTTGTATTTAAAAAATTTTAACTATTTACTATACTATATGTTAAATTCATTTATACCCTATTTGGAGTTATTATAAAATTTGTTGAAAGGAATCATTCTATCATTTTCCAAATAATGTACATTATAACATTTTCGACAAATTAAGGTTAGAATGTTTTTTTTAACTTATACAGAGGGTGAGTTTATTTTACACCGTTATAATGTCATTGAAACTTCCATTATAATATTAGAAGAATTTTTTCAAAATAAATGTTTTATTTTATAATTATGTTACTTTTAAATGATTTTACAATAGAAAGAGGAATTCTTAGAAAAAAGTTTTTATTTCATCTATGTCAACATCCCTTGATGGATTTTACACTTTCATGAAGTTAATTTATTATGATACAATATACCATATAGTATTGAAGGTTTTTTGATATGTTTGATTGTGGATACGTTATTTTTATACAATTCATGGTTTATGGTTGAATAATTATCATTTTTTATGCATGTTTTAATATGAATGTTTATGTTATGTTTAAACCTGTTTCATATGAGTAATGTATTAGAAATATTAATTTATGGGTGGATCCCACTATAGATCCTAGATTCATCGATAGATCTCATGATAAAAACTAGTGTCTATGCACAAGGACATGAAAAAAATATTTTTTGTTGTTTTAGAACATGGCCTTGACTATGTGGTTATGATGTCTTGAATTATGCATTTCATCATTATAAAAATGGATATTTATATTACATGTGATTATTAGACTAGTAGAATATCCATGTGAATAAAAAAAAGGAATTATTGGACTTATCTTTGACATATTATGCAAAAGTGTACATTTAAATGGATTGTGTTTTAGTCTTATACATTGAATTATATTTTTATGCTTATTTATGAAGGATTCCGCTATACTATTATACTTACTATGAACCTGATCTCACCCTTTTATATGTTTTATTTTTTCCCGGACGCGAGTATGTATACTTTGAATGACTTGTAGGGATAGTCTAAGAGAGATGATTGTGTTAAAAAGAGAAGTAATGTTACTGTTTTTCATTTCAAAACGTAATGTAAAACATATGTTTGTATATAGTACTCCAAGGATACTAAACGGGTCTGTCATTCGAGATTTGATCCCTAGTGATCATGCTTATGTTATGTAATAATGCACCGACTATTGGTAACTAGGGTCGGGTCTTTACAGTATGTGTTCCTTAACTTCTAGAGATACCTTTTGTTTTAATCATTCTTCATTTAAAAGGTTTCTAATGTGATCTTTGTGTACTATTTCAGGATATAATAAAAGTATAATGAAATTTAATTGATAAAACATTGGTTGTTGCAATTCCCCCAATATATATTCATGTAAAAATAATCCCAATTAATAAAAAATTGAAACAAAAATACATTACAACATTATTTTCCACTGAATTAAATCATGAAGAAAGAGTGAACCATACATTGATATATAAATACCCATAATTTTCATGAAAATAATCATATAATAAATTCATTTGAAATATGTACACAAAGAAATATAAAAAGTGGTGAATATGATATTCATCTCCAGGAAAGAAAACTGTGATGAGAAACTGTTACATCAATTCCCCAATTTCATTATATGTGGTCAAATCTCATGTATAAAAAATTTAGATTTATTTAAAATCTATGCTAGATAAATATTCATAACAAAATTACTATATATAATTCCTTTAAAAATTTAAATAACCCATTTTAATATAATTCTTAATTAAAATTAAAATTTAGTTGTTGATCATTATGTTTTCGACACATGTTTTTGTTAATTGATTCCATTAATTTCACGATTATAAAGAATTAATCAAATAAATAATATTAATATTATCATAAATATAATATTAAATCATTATATAAAATTCTATATCCATCCATATATAGATAGGATCAAAAATTTGTTACATCACTTTATTGAGATGGTAGATCAAACATTTAAATGAGTGATGATTTCATTTTTTAATAAATAGAATGAAAGAGACAAAATTAATAATATATATTTAAATTATCATAATTATATCTTAAATATAATATATATTTATTAAAATGGTCACTATGACTATAAATTTAAATAAAAAATAAAAATATCAATCACATCACATTGTGGATTTTGTAGTCCACATGTACATACATGCTATGTTATTATTTTCCAAAAAAAAGGAGGAAAAGAAGGTAGATGATATATTTATATTAAAATAATCATAAATGTTTCATAAAAATTATATATATCTACTTAATCTATCACCATTACCATCTATTATAGGTGGTAATGAGAAATCAAATACATTAGTTCCTGGGGATGATAGTCTATACCTACATATTAGTGATGTTTTCATATTTAATTAGATAGAATGTGGATATAAAATAATTGTTACATTAAAATATCAAGGTATTATTATTTTAAATATAGTAATTTAATTACATCAATAAGGATGTAGATTATTTGGATAATGAGTATGAAGAATTAAACTTGAAATAGATAAATAAAAAATTTACCTCTTCTTCTGGTGTCCACCATTTAATTGATCTTAAGGACATTGTATTAAAAAAATTATTGTCAAAAATTGGTCTAGGTAATATGAAATGGGATGTTGGTAGAGGTACTTAAGGATAATTTGTTTTGATAAAACTGAACATGTTTGTGTTTTTTAATGGTTTAAGTGAGTTCATTTTTATCAAAAAAATTGATGATATTCTAGAGAAGTTGTGATCTTTAAGTGTAATGAATATAATTATAAAAATGATAAGTGGAACATACAATATCAAATAATTATATTATTTAAAATTATCCGTCAAATTTATTAGATATAATATTTTTATCATTTTAGAATTATTTTAAATAATTATTTCTAAACATTAAATATAATTTAAAATAATTTTTCATGATTATTCACATATTATGACATTAAATAGATTAAAATGAAAATTAAATTCAAATTTAGGTACCTTAAACATCAATAATATATTAAAATTATCCAATAATATCATATAACACTATAATTAATTTAAAAAATATTTCATTTATTTATTTTTAAAATCATTTAGTTTATTTTTACAACAAATTCCACAAGAACTGCATCAGTGTTGTATATGCATTATATGTACCTAGATCAAAAATTAAAATTAAAAATAATTGTCTTAAAAAATAATGTTTATTCATATTCACTATAAGGATTTGTAACCATTAAATTATTATTTTTATCTCAACAAAAAGAAAATGTATATATTAAAAGAAAGAGAGTTACAATTTGTAGTTATTATTTACATAAAATAATATTAAGGTCATAAAATATGGGAAACAGAACCATATTTTAATATTTTAAAAGATAATATGGTTATGGAACACTCATACAAAAAAATAAGGCATGTTTTTGAGATATTATGAGAGATGATTCCACATTTTAACACCATATAAACAATTTTACCCATTACCATAATCATAAACATTTACCATTGTTTCTATTCATTATGAATAAAAATGAAATAGACCACAGTCATTAATTTTAATATTACGACACAAAATATGAAATATATTTTTTAAGATTAAATTTCCATTATTAGTAAATACAAATTATCATATAAGTTCATAAAATGCAATAAAAAACATTTTTTAAGAAAATGATCATTTCAAACATAAAAACATTTCCTTCCAAGATAATGTATAATTTTTATTTCGATTGAATTAATTATATCAGGTTATATAAAAAGTGATTTATTTGAATTCAATATCAGATAAATAGTAAATTATAACCTGTGAAATCATTATTATAAGATAATAACCAAAAATAGTTTTTATTTGAATAATTTCATTACATATATTTACAAAATTTCATACATAGATTTGTAATTGAAACATTATATTTTTATTTTTTTAAATATTAATTATTATATATAAAATTTGTATATAAAAAATATTTCATAGAAATTTTATTAATTATTATATCATTATAATTTCTTAGATCTTAATATATATGAAAAATCAATATTTCTCACCACTCACAAAAAACAATCTACCTTTTCAGGAAATTATACAAAATCAAATAAAAAATAATTTTTTTTAAAACCAAATGCTTTTTCATTTTATAAAAATATAAATATAATTGTTATAAATTTAAAATAATAATTAAAATATAAAATTTATAGAATACTCGTTATTATATAAAAATAACCATTTGACATTAATTAATATTTATCTTATAAAATTTAATTTTTATCATTAAAATGAATGTAATTATTTCATAGTAACTAATCAATAATTTTTATTAAGAACTATATTATATATATATTTCATAATTCTATTATAATTATTCATAACTGATAATGTAACTAGTAGGTTATAACAATCATATTGAAATGATAATATTTCTATAGTACATCACAATTTTCTACAATTCATTTATCATATAGTATATTCTATAGAAAATCTTATAAATTTAATAGAATATAATTTAAAAAATTAAGTTGTTATATTCTACCTAGTTAGAATAATTTTCCACCTCACAATTTTTATCTCATGCATAATAGTTAATGGTTTAAATAATTTCCCAAATAAATTACAAGATGTGGAATGTCTACATAATTAGAAATATATATCTTTTAAAAAAAATAAATCACATTTATTTTGAAAAAAATTTAATTAATATCTTAAAAAATGAAAAATTTCAATTTTTAAATATTGGATAAACCATAAGTTTATTAAATAACATATAATTGTGAATAGATTTCCAAAATAATACCATGATAGCTAGGAATTTTTTTTCTCAACATTTTACTATATTGATTTAAATTTTACCTTCATTAGTTTGAGAAATTATTTCACCAGAAAGATATAGAATTTGATAGAATATATTTAATTTATCCCTCCCATAATTTCATCTTTAATTTATATTTAGAGTATTTTTCCACATCAACTCCATGTCATATGATAAATAACATTGTGGCATTTTGAATGCATTAAAAAATAAAATTAACTTTTAATGGATCATAAGATCCACAAAATTGATTAAATTTTTTTACTCTTATGTTATAATTTTTCCAACACATAATTGATTTTCAAATGTTATGATAGTAATTATTATGAATAAAATTTCATGTGAATAAATTATACATTTATCTTCAAAACAATTACATAAACACCTAGTCTTCAAATTTAATCTTCCCATAATTAAATAACCGTTAAAATATTCAAAATAAAATAAAGTTATTTCAAAACCAATAATACAAAATATATGAACTCATATTCTTCTAGGATCAAAATAAAATTTATCCAAAAATTGAAATAGTGCCTCATAAATTCAGATCATAAAATATATATACACTAATCATATATTCTATAAAAGAAACTAACCATTTCATCAAAATTAGGAACCACCATAAAAACACAAAAACACATATATTCATCTACAAGTAGACTAAATATTTATTCCTCAAATAAAAAACCATCATAGAAATTAACATTCTATTTACACTATTCATATAATATTTCTGATAGAGTGAACTTATTAAAAAATAACATTAACGAATCAGTCACCAAATAATCATATATTCCCAAAATTAAATAACTCTTTTATTCCCATTAACCATAATTATAGTTTCATTAATGAATATTATAAAGGTAAAGTTATATTCATCATTCATCTTATATTCAAAATAAAAATCTTCCAAAATAACTTCACACAAAATAAAATGTTTAACCTACGGGTTAAAAAAATTATATATTAAAACACAATATAAATTTCACAAAATGTCACTCTTTATCTTAATATCCCATAACATTAAACCTCAAAAGGATACCTTGTCGCATTAAAATTATTATTTTCCATAAATATGTCATCCTTTAATAGTACTCTAAACACTTAAATTATCCTCATATGATAACATATTAATATCTAATGTTATCTATATCATACACTAATTTCCACTATAATAACTAGAGACACATACATTGGGATATGGTTTGAAAAATATAATATTTACATATTGGATTTCATACCAACTAAGGTGAACCAATTTTAACTCATAATAATTATAATATGAATATCCAACACTGATATACTTACTTACACATGAAATTTTAGATTTAAGGTATAAAATAATTAGGGAAAATTATTTAGGTAAAAAATTCCATGTTTTTTATCATCAAGTTATAATTGTTATCAATATACATAGATTTTATTTTTCAATAAAAAACATCAAAATCTAAAACAAAATTCTACAAATATTATTCCCTATAGACATATCTAATATAATATGTTCTTTATTACATGGGAAAATGGATACATGTGGAACGATGGGCCAAATTATCAGTAATGGTAGACATGATAGATATCAATCAATGATCATAAGTGAGTATAATATATGAAAAATTGTATGAGAGCATTATCATAACTTTAGAAAATATAACCAAAAGTCATAGAATATAAATAATTGGTCATATATTAAATATTTTTCATTATATAATAAATGAGAATAAGATAATGTAATTATAAATAATTATACATGATCTATGAAATAATGAGTAATTCCAATCATTTCATATATATATATTACTTCATTTTATATGAATATTCATTACATATCTTAATAAAATATTCTACAAAACAATAATGGTTTAGTATATTTGGAAACTATATACATTATAATCTTATTTTATAAAATATATTCAACATATACTAAATTTGTTATCATATAATACTCTTTTTTAAACATACTCTAGATTAAACATTTTATCATAAAACGGGGAATAGAAACGTAGGAATGGGTGAGGTCATATTCCTATTAATGGGAAACATAAGAGATATGAGTCTTTTGTGCACTGTGTTGCATTTGCTGTCAACAATGTGTCAAGGATTGAATGGATGACAAGGAGTGTCAATATGTGAATGACAGAGGATGTGATGGTGATGGTGATGTTGTTAATAAGATGTCAATGATTAAATGAATGACATGGTGAAGGTGGTGACTTGAGAATGGCCATGGTATTGAGAAGCATGTCACTTAGGATAATCACTAAGTGGCATAAGAGGTAATGGTTGAAACATTTTCCATACTAAATCAAACGATTGTAGAGCTGATCATAAGTTAAAATAACATGTATCAAGAAGATACAATGTCACAACATTGTTAGAAGACCATGCATTTTCTTCACAATGCATGAGAAGATGAAGAAGTGCCATCCACTATCACTAAGTGGATTTGGAAATCAGAAGGGATCCATCCACAACCTCTAAGTGGATGAAGTGAAAAGATGACCAATCCACTGCTATTGAGTGGATGAAGTGGTTTGAAGAAGACCATGCACGATCTCTTAGTGCATGACGATTTGAATATGATCCAACCTCATCTCTGATTGGATCATTGAAAAACACTGAATAAATATTTCATTCAAGAGCAACAGTTGAAGAAGAACCTTCAGGAATTCCGTCCTAAGTAGAGAATAAATGTTGAAGAGGAGATGAGGTATTCTGAAGAATAAGAGGAGGTGAAGGAGAGGATAATGGCATGAAGAAGACTTGTTCCTACTTGGTTATTTAACAAAGTATACATGTAGAGCTTAGGTAAAAAAAATGGGGCCTGCCCATGAGCTAGGTACCCAATCATCAACCCAAGGCACATGCGGGACCACAAGGGGTCGATCATGCCCATTAGGAGGCCTAGGAAGAGCCATCCCACAAGAGGGTGGGCCGTGTGTAAACCCGTGCCACGCGGAGGTCAATCCCGTGCAGTGTGGGCGCCAAGGGCGCGCCTGTGGAGGATCATATTGGGCACTAGAGCACGCTCGTAGGAGAACTGGCGTAGGGCGGCACCAGAGGGGGGAGAGGTGTAATATGGTATGGAAGCGGTAGGAGATTTTTTATAAACCATGTAAGAACCATGGCGCGTTTTGATGTCGGATGAATTTTTAAAACGTTGCGGAAATCCTAGCCGCTCATCCGATCGTGCGTCTGATCACTGTCGTCCATCTCATCCGTGATGCTGCATTATAATCCCAGCCATCCGCAATCATTATACGTGGATCCAACAGTTTTGGCATCGTCTCCTACCTCTCACCGAGCCGGGGACTCCCCGTGATGCCTCTTGCGAACCAGAGGCACCCGAGCGATGTAGATGGAGCTTCTTGTCACCTCTGATGAAGTTGTTGCCTCCAGTGTGTTCGTATACTCTTTACGACCACATGCATGCGTTAAAAGACCCATGCATGAAACGAGATAAAGAATTCGAACTCGGACGAGGCAAACAAAGTATCCAAGGCCACGTGGAACTGTGCGAGAATCATGCATGAGAATCTACCATACGATCTTGAATGCGCACAACAAGAACGAAGGATCTCGTGGTTGAAAAAGATAAAAGGAAACAAACGAGATTTCTAGGATATCTCATCCACGTTTGAAGATCTCAAAACACCACAGATTTCGGGCATTCAATGATTTGAACCCCATGGTTCTGTTCGCACTCTTTTCCTACAAAAGGAGAAGCCCAAACCGAGAAGACATTGTTGATCGTCTGAGAGAAGATCCACAAATCTATGTGCAATGTGAAGAAACTCTCCACACACTACTTGCGCCGTAGAGGAGCCCGAAATCACCCGAGGCTTCGAGAGAGCCTTTTGCGCAACCCCTTCATGAAAGAAGTAAAAAGGATGCCTCTCTGCGCGCTCCCCTACGCGACAGGGAAGAAGTCGGGCCTTGCGTGCCCGCTTCCCGCAACACTTGCGCGATAGTAAGTGGCTGCACACCGCACACCCTCTGTGCCCCCGAACTCACACGGCAGGAGGAAGCCACCGTGCCACCTGTGCGGTAGGAGGAAACTGCCACACATGGACGAATGTTGCACTCAATCACCTATGCATCAGAAGAAGGTGCCACACCACACGTGCGGTAGAATCCACTCCCACACCCTGGGAAGTTGAAGATAGGAGTCGATCACATCACTTTCGTGCCCTCTATTGGTGAAGTGTACGGGATGAAGAGGATGTGCACACCTACGGGTTGTGTGTGCATGGGTTGAAGAAGGAGTGTGTACACAAGTGGAGTGTGTAAACATTTAAGAAGCATAAATAAAGAATAATTTGTGTGTGTTTGAAAAAGGAGAGGAAGGACACATTATCTTTGAGTGTGTGTGTGAAAAGAAACAAGACGGTTGAAGCCTTAGTGTGTGCACAAGTGAAGGAGGCCATACCTCTTGTGTGTGACCATGTGAAGGAAGAAGATACATGCATGTCCAGGCATGTAGGAATATGTAAACAAGTGGGTGAACACCTTGAGAAGAAAAGAGAAGGAGAATTTCAAATTAAAGAACAACACACAGTTTAGTGTGCGTGAGAAAGAATAAGAGAGTGTGACTCCAAGAGGAAGGTGTGTGTGATAATAGATATTACACCCTTCAAGGGTTTATCACACCAAGAACAAAAGGGGATATCATGCTTGCATGAATGCACATGCACACTTAAACAATGTTTAAATCAGTGTGTGTGTGTGTGTGTGTGTTTGAGAAGACCATGAACAATGGTTCTTGAAGATATTTGAGATTCCATGTTAGTCATGCATGAATATTGAGATGAAATGCAAACATTTCATGAAGATTCAGAGATGCCAAGCACTCAGTGCATGAAGTTGAATTGAAGGGAGACTGAAGCCAGATTGAAGATAAAGACATCATTTAACTAAGTTTTTTAGTATTTGAAAAGACTAAGAATATTGAGTGGGCATACTTAGTGCATGAACATATATCCCCATCAAGATTCCTGAAGATAGAGGACGGGCCATCCTTACAAGAATGAGATAAATCCTGAGCAACGAAGAGGAGTCCTGGTGACCACATTGGATCATAAGAAGTGACCATGGCCAATAGACCTTATCCAATGCTGTTGAAGACTCTTGAAGATCTTCAAAATAAGAAGAGCTACTCTTGTGACTCGAGGAGCCAGGAGAAGACCCCCTGTGAGACTCAGGGTGGAGAAGTCTTTGGTGGAAGCTAAAGCAGGCCAGTGGGACTCTGGTAACACTATGGGATGCAGTATAAAGAACCTCCTTTGGGACATAAGAGAGATACATTGTGACTCTATATCGACCGTTGTAATTAATAACTGAATTATAGTGGAGAAAATATGTTGGGGAGTTTAACCAACATGGAAGGGACGTAGGCCTTTGGAGACGAACCTTGTAAATCCTTGTGTCATGTGCCTTTACATTTACTGAAGCACTCAAGGAAAGGCTGAGAGACACAAAAAGAGTGGATCAAGGCCTTAACAAGCCATAGAGGTTTAATTGATAAAGAATCAATTAGTAAAATGTTTAAAATGATCACTGATTCACCCCATCCACCGCTCAGTGATTACACTGATCTGGGCACTTCAATTGGAATCAGAGGGAGGTTACCTCTAAAATATCAAAGGGAGTATTTTTAAAGTGCAAATTTGAAGAAATGAGTGATCAACCTCAAATGGAGATATCTTCCAAGACTTGGAAAAATAGAAAGAAGAAACAGGCCATGAAGATGAAGAAGAAGGTTACTACTAATAGAGAAACACCTTCTATTGAAGGTAATGTGAATGTCAAAAAAATTGACAATTCCTTTAATCACACTTCTGATGAAGCCAACTCTAGCTGGGATGATGATGGAACCATCAATGATCTTCTAAATGCACTCAAATATATTTGGAAGATAGTCCCCAAGGAAGTGGGAAAGTGTATTACTACAAGCATCTGTGATCTTCAAGAAGAAAAATTAGAGCTAAAAGAAGAAGCCAATTTTATGGAAGAACAATTGGCAAGAAGGGTTGGCATAACCAACAATCTCACAAAGTTGGTGAAGACTAAAGAAGAAACCATTTCCCTTTGCAGTGAACGAATTGATGATGTCACTGAAGAACTACAAAGAAGCTTTTGTGAGAAATAATTCTTTGAGATTGTGTTTACAGAAGTTTTGCATGCACTGAAAAGAGGTATATAGTTTCAATGGCTGTCAAAGATGCTCAACTATAGTAAAATGTAAAAAGGGTAAAGGAGCTTGAAAATTCACTGCAAGAAATGAAGAAGGTGCATGAAGACCAGATGAAACACCTAAAAGAGAATTGGGTAGGATGGATAAGATTTGTTGAGGATGAGAATAAATCTCTCAACACAAAATGCTTAGAACTAGAGGTAATTTTGAAAAATAAGAAATTACCCAAAGCCGAAACCTCCCAGTCATCTGGAAGTAGAAATGTTGCCACTCAAGTGTGAATTGAGAAGGATGATTCCAGAAGATGGACATCCTCTAATAAAAGGTAAAAATCTACAAAGAAAAAGGTACCATCCATCCCATATTGTACTAATGATTATAAAATTATTTCTAAAAAAAGTACATGATGGAAGAATAACACTAAACAAGCATGGGTGAAGAAGATGAATAAATAGAGATCTCTTGATAAAACACATGAATTAAAGAGAAAGATCCAACAATCAGAAGAAGTCAAGAAGATAAGATTTGTAGGTCAATGTTGATGCTCCAACAGGTATGGGCACTATGCAATGGATTGTTTGTACAATACTCTAAATGAAAAAGCACAAAGGAAGCCCATGCCAAGGGGTAGCAAGGCAGAGAAGAAGAAGCAACATTCACAGGTCTAGAAACATCTGTTTACTGCAAACAGATTTGGAATGTTTGATAACATCTGGGGTGTATACACAAGTGGTCACAAGAATGATACATACCTATCTCAAAATGTGTCCAAATCTGAAAAGAAGAAAAGATCGCAGAACCTGTCTAGGAAAGAAGAAGTATCCATTGGAAGCCAGTAGAAGAAAGTTGAAAATGCTCCCATGAAAATTTTGAAAATGAATGAGAAGCCCTTGGATTCCAAATCCAAGAAGGGTGATGCATCTAGTAGGACCACCAAGAAAAAATGCTTCAAATTTGGAAAGAAAGGTCATACCATGGATCTTTGTAAACAAGCCATGGAACTAAATCAAAGCAAACTGAACTCAACCGGATAATCAATCCAGAATAAGAAGAAGGGATTTATTGAAAATACGAGACCTAAGAAAGGTAACATAAAAGCATCAAAGGAACCATGTGGAACATCCAAATCTGTTTCCACACTTCCAAATGAAATATTAATCATCTGGAAGGAAGATTAAGAAAGAATGAAAAAGGAAGAAAATTCACATGCCAAAGCTACTGCAAAAGAAAAACAAATTATTTCACATGAATATTAATTTCTGTGTGTGAGGTTCAATAAAGATGGTCATATTAGTAATAAATTCATGACACTCATTCAAGCACAAAACTAATTCTTCAAGGGAATGAAGATTGCACCAGGATATTCTAGTGCTCAGATGGAACTTAGAAAGAGAGGAGTCACACACAAAGAAGTTGAAGTGGTGTTAAGATCCACACCAACACAAACATCATTGATGATCAAATGTGAAAGTGTGAAGAATGGAGAAAGTGGAACATCTCGGTTGAGAGAATCTTCTAAACCTTGTTGTTCAAACTGATTAATCAAGGAGGTTCCATCTTATTTCCTAATCACTAGTATATACATGTGATTACATTTCAAGGAATTGAAGATGATGATCACTCTCAAATTGAGAATGGTTTGGACAGAATGGAGTGCACTCCTTGAGGGGGAGCTAATCTGAAGAAGATGATCTTTTGATATTCATATCATCTTGTGAAGAATGAAGGTATTCCAATAACAATTTCATCCCTTGTTTCTTAATTGTATTTAACATGTCCATTAAGGGGGGGTAATTGAATGATGTCAAATGGAAGAATGGGGGAGCTTTATCTTTGCACCTGAACATTCTAATGAGTTTGGCGAAGTTTGGGCAGGATTTAGCAATTCATTGATATATCTAAAAAAAATTCAACCCCTTGAAGCCTAATAATGATCTCACATGTATAGTGAATTGTGAAATGCATTGAATTCCTTGGTTACATCACTCTTGTTTTCTACACCGTGTTATCCCAAGTAGACTTAGAGTTGACTTACTAAAGGCTCTTTTCAAAAGTGAACATGTTACATCATCCCTCTTTTTTTGATTTTCAAGATGATGATATTCAAAGGGAGGAAGAAATATATTGAAGAGAACCACACCTTTGCATTTGGTTTCCAATAAGGGGGTGAAAATATTGGCACACATATTGACCCATTCATATGTGCTCGAGTGATATTGACAACAAATAAAAAGGGGGAGATTGTAGCGCACTGTGTTGCATTTGTTGTCAATAAGGTGTCAAGGATTGAATGGATGAAAAGGAGTGTCAATATATGAATGACAGAGGATGTGATGGTGATGGTAATGTTTTTAAGAAGATTACATGTTTTGAAGGAATGACAAGGTGATGGTGGTGATTGAAGAATGACCATGGTACTGAGAAGCATGTCACTTAGGAGAATCACTAAGTGGCATAGAAGGTAATAGTTTAACCATTCCCCATACTAAATCAGATGATTGTAGAGATGGTACTAAGTTCAAAGAACTTGTATCAAGAAGATACAATGTCAAAAATTTTTAGAAGTCCATGCATTGTCTTCATAACGCATGAGGAGATAAAGAAGTGACATCCATTATCACTAAGTGGATGAGGAATGAAGAAGGTATCCATCCACAACATCTATGTGGATGAAGCAAAAAGATGAAGCATCCAATTCTACTGATTGGATGAAGTGGTTTGAAGAAAACCATGCACTATCTCATAGTGCATGAGGATTTGAAGATTATCCATCCTCATCTCTAATTAGATCATTGAAAAACACTGAACAAATATATGATTCAAGAGAAACGATTGATGAAGAACCTTCGGGAATTCCATCCTAAGTAGAGAAAAAAATTTGAGGAGGAGATGAGGAATTCTAAAAAGGAAGAGATGTTGAAGGAGAGGAGAATGGAATGAAGAAGACTTGTTCCTACTTGGTTATTTAACCAAGTATAAAAGTGGAGCTTATGTAAAAAATGGGACCAGCCCAGGAGCTAGCTACCCAATGTTCAACCCAAGGCACATGCGGGACCATAAGGGGTCGACCGCACCCATAAGGAGGCCTAGGCAGAGCCATCCCACAGGAGGCATGGCCGTGTGTAAGCCCGTGCCACGCGGAGGTCAAGCCCGTGCAGCGTGGGCGCCAAGGGCGCGCCCATAGAGGAGCATAGTGGGCGCTAGAGCGCGCCGACAGGAGAACTGGTGCAGGGCGGCACCGGAGTGGGGAGAGGAGTAATATGGGATGGAAGTGGCGGGAGTTTTCTTGTTAAACCGCGCAAGAACCACGACGTGTTTTGATGTGGGACAAGTTTTTAAAACGCAGAGGAAATCCTGGCCGCTCATCCGATCGCGCGTCTGATCACTACCAGCCATCTCATCTGCGGCGCTGCGTTATAATCCCAGCCGTTCGAGATCATTAAACGTGGATCCAATGGCTGTGGCATTGTCTCCTACCTCTCGCTGAGCCATGGACCCCCCTCGATGCCTCCCGCAAACTAGTGGCACCCGAGCGATGTAGATGGTGCTCCCGGCCATCTATGATGAAGCTATTGCCTCCAGTGTTTTCGTATCCTCTTTACGAAAACATGCATGCGTTAAAAGTCGCATGCATGCAACGAGATAAAGAATTGGAACTCGGGTGAGGCAAACGGAGTTTCCAAGGCCACGTGGAACCCTGCGAGATTCATGCATGAGAATCATCCATACGATCTCGAATGTGCACACCATGAATGAAGGATCATGTGGTTTAAAAAGAAAAAAAGGAAAAAACCAAGATTTATGGGATATCTCATCCGTGTTTGAAGATCTCAAAATTCCTCAGATCTCTGGCATTCAACGATTTTAACCCCACAGTTCTATTCGCACTATTTTCCTACAAAAGGAGAAGCCGAAACCATGAAGACGCTGCTGATCGTTTGAGATAATATCCGCGACGCTCTAAGCAACGTGAAGAAAAGCTCCATGCACTAATTGCACGGTAGGGAAGCCCGAAGCTACCTGAGGCTTAGAGAGAGCATTTTGTTCAACCCCTGCACGAATAAAGTAAGGAGGATGCCTCTATGTGCGCTCCCCTTCACGATAGGGAAGAAGTAGGGACTTACGCGCCCGCTGCCCGCAACACTTGCACGGTAGCAAGTGGCTGCACCCCGCGCGCCCTCTGTGCCCGCGAACTCACGCGGCATGAGGAAACAACCGAGCCACCTGCGCGTTAGGAGGAAGTTGCTGCACTTGTCTTGCTGTTTCACTCAAGAACAACGCGGCAGAAGAAGGTGCCTAACCACCCGCACGGTAGAATCCACTCCCACACCCTGTGCGGATGAAGATAAGAGTCGGCCACATCACTTGTGAGCCCTCCGTTGGTGAGGTGTACGGGCTGAAGAGGAAGGGCACACCTACAGGTTGTGTGTTCATGGGGTGAAGAGGGAGTGTGTGCACAAGTGGAGTGTGTACAAATTGATGAAGAAGAAATAAATAATCATTTGTGTGTGTGTGAAAAAGGAGAGGAAGGCCACACCGTCATTGAGTGTGTGTGTGTGCAAATTAACAAGAAGGACGAAGCCTTAGTTTGTGCACAAGTGAAGGAGGCCATACCTTCTATGTGTTCCCAAGTGATGGAAGAAGATACATGCATTTCCATGCATGTATGTATAAGTATACAAGTGGGTGAACACCTTGAGATGAAGAAGAGAAGGATAATTTCACACTAAAGAACAATAGACAATTTGGTGTGTGTGAGAAAGAATAAGAGGGTGTGACTCCAAGAAGAAGGTGTGCGTGCTAAAAGAGATTTCATCCTTCAAGGGTTTATCACACCAAGAAGAAAATAGGAGACCATGCTTTCATGCATGGACATGCACACGTAGACAAAGTTCAAATCAGTGTGTGTGTTTGAGAAGGCCAAGAACATAGGTTCTTGAAGATATTTGAGATTCCATGTAAGTCATGCATGAATATTGAGATGCCATGAAAACATTTCATGAAGATTCAGAGATTCCATTCACTCAGTGCATAAAGTTGAATTGAATGGAGACTGAAGACAGACTGATGTTAAAGACAACATTTAACTGAGTTTTTTAGTAGTTGAGAAGACCAAGAAGATTGAGTGGGCATACTCAGTGCATGAACATATTTGCCCATCGTGATTCTTGAAGACAGAGGTCGGGTCATCCTTAGAAGAAGGAGATAAAGCCTGAGCAAAGAAGAGGAGTCCTGGTCACCAAATTTGATTTGAAGAAGTGATCAAGGCCAATAGACCTTATCCAAGGCTGTTGATGACTCTTGAAGAGCTTCAAAAGAAGAAGATCTACTCGCGTGACCCGAGGAGCCCGGAGAAGACCCCCTGTGAGACTCATGGTGGAGAAGTCTTTTGTGGAAGATGAAGCAGTCCAGTGGGACTCTGGTAACATTGTGGGATGCAGTATAAAGAACCTCCTGTGGGACTCAGGAGAGATACATTGTGACTCTATATCGACCATTGTAATTACTAACCAAAGTATAGTAGAGAAACCTTGTTGGGGCGTTTAACCTACATGGAAAGGATGGGGGCCTTTGGAGCTGAACCTTGTAAATCCTTGTGTCATGTGCCTTTAAATTTACTACATCACTCGATGAAAGGCTGAGAGATACAACAAGAATGTATAGAGGCCTTATCAATCCACAGAGGTTTAATTGATAAAGAATCAATTAGTAAAATGTTTAAAAGGATCACTGATTCACCCCCTCCCCCTCTCAGTGATCACACTGATCTAGGCACTTCACAATAAATGATGATATATGAGGATAAGATAATCATATTGTAATGAGAACATGATCCTAACTTATGAAAATGATAACTAATATATCAATGATAATTAATTATAAATCATGGAATACGGATTTTCCCCAAAAGCCATACGTCATAAGTGGGATAAATCATGGATAGTGACTCACAATCCATGATATCATATCATATGTACAATACCTATGTTTATGGTATACAAATAACTATATAAAATATTTAGTCAATAATCATTTCCATATTTATCATAGTGTATTGGGTCCAATCCGTGTTATATATTTTTCTACCCCATGTTTCACTACCAATACTATTATAATGGTCAGAGTCTCTTACTAAACTGGTTTTACTCTCCATTCAAGACCTTATTATCTAGAGAGATATTAATCTTTACCCAATGCATTATTGGGATATATAATTCCATTAACACCCATCACTTAATGATAAATAAACATATTTGTGCCACTATATCAAAAATCATTCCACATCTCAACATATAATAACCCAAGCGAGGGAAATGAGTTTCATAAAAATTTCATCATTTTA
Source organism: Viscum album (assembly GCA_963277665.1). NCBI lineage: Eukaryota > Viridiplantae > Streptophyta > Magnoliopsida > Santalales > Viscaceae > Viscum > Viscum album. Next base: position 590,245,808 of record OY728159.1, on the reverse strand, counting down.
TTGTAGTGTATCCAATGGAAAATAATAAAGATGAATAAAGGTTTCGTAAAAAATTTATTAACCCATAAGAATGAAATACATTTGATATAACTGTCCTTAAATAATCATTATAATAGAACATATAGAGGAAGGACATGGATGGTATCATAAGATCGCATCTGTAGTGATGAATATTAGTCATTAATGGATGATTATATAAATTAGTATTACATTTAAAATATAATTCCAACCTTTCATTGAAAAAAAGAAAAAATATCATTTTATTTTGATAACAATTTAATTGAAAATTCAAAAAAATTTGAGAAAATTATATTAATTTAAAATAACCATGGAAAATTGTAATGTAATAATCAATGAAAAGAACAATCATGATGATAGGAAAATAAATTCATTTCATAATAGTTAAAATAAAATATTTCTTTCACACATATGTAAAAAGATAAAAATGACTTGTTTAGAAAAAAATATTTTGAAATATTCATTTTATAAAAATTATAAATAATGTAAAAAGTATACAAACTTAATATTTTAAAATAGTTCATGTATGGGTAATAACATTCAAAATTAAATATTGAAGAGTATGAAAATGGAAGAAAAAGTTCACCAACCAATGGGGAAACAATGTCAAATTCCCATTAAAAACTATTTCTCCAAGATTTTTAGTAACAAAGAGAGGAAAGTGATTATATTCCATGAAATATATAGCAATAAAAATTGGATAAAAATATAAATCATGTTTAAATTATAATATTTATTTAGTTTCCCTTTTTGTAAATTTATAATATACATTCTAGAAATGAAATAAGATTATAACATGAACCCTTATCTCAAGTCTTGTATTTATTCATAATCATTAAACTAGAATGTATAATAAATATTAATTTATATTAAATTAAAAACCTTAATAATTAATACCTTACAATCTATCACTCCCATATAATTTATAATAATCATTTCATTAAACATTTAAACATCAAAATTAAGCTTTTTGGGGAAAACTGGTATGTTTTTATGCTTGTTTTGATTGAATGGTTCTCATACATTCAAGATATTCAGAGTTTTATATACTAAGAAAATCCTAATTATGAAATAATTTTCATATTAATTCAACATATTCATTTTTATATTTATTAATATAAATCCGTGATGAAAAATTAATTACATCACTTTGTAGCAATTGTTGTTTGTGTATACCACGAGTGATGTTACTAGTATCTGATAGTTTGAATAATATAAAGGTAAATAATAATGTAATTTTATCAATAATTATAAAATGATGAATATAATTTATATTTATTAAATTTACCCTTATAAACTGAAATGTAAAATTGGAACGAAAAATGAATCACAACACTTCATGGATTTTATCGTACTCGCAAAAAGTTGAACAACATTATATTTTTACAATACATAGAAAAGTAAGAAGGTATAATATACTATAATTATATTATAATAATTATCTCATAATTATAAAATAAATTCATTAAATAAATAATGATAACCAAAAATTTATAATGGTAACGTAAAATAAATTTTATAGTTACATTGGGGATGTAGTACACACATTCACATGACCGATACATTAATTGTACAATTTATGGAAAAGAGGTGGGAAATGGTTGATACATCATAATAATATTTAATTATTATATTAAATATAACTAATTAATTTTTTAATTATTGATATGATTGATTTATACAGGATTGAAGATGAAGTGAATGGTGAAGTAATCAGTTAAGATTTATACCTATTTATTGAGAAAAATTTATGGGTTACAATAGAAGCCTAGAAAAGATGGTATTGTGGTTAAAATGACTTATATAACATGATTATGTATGCTATGAATCTATTAGGGTAGGTATTTTCAATGCAATAATTGTCAAGAATTGTGAGTAACAGAGAAGAGGTGGTATCCTTTTATAAGTGAGTGTGATGATACACATTGAATTTTTAAAAATATTAAAATATAATAAGGTCTTAGTAATGTAACGTTACTCTAAAAAACTATTTCCAGAAGATGGAATTTTTATGTTCAATATAGGAATAAATAATCCAAAAAAATAAGAATACTGTGACATGAGAATCTTTATCCATTATGTTTACCCAACACAACCCCTTTTTAACTCTATCCGTTATTAAAAAATTTTATGGATATAATATTAATTATAACGTAAAAAAAAGTTAAATTTATTAAATTATATTAGTTATTGTTATTATATATATGGATACAATTTTACAATATTCCATATCTATAATTTCAAAAAAATGCTTCAAAATAATTTTTCAAGTTGTAATAAAATCAATTTTAGAAAAAGTAATTTTAAACATAAAATTGATTTTAACTTCATTAATTTTCTCATAAAAATTATTATATGAATGATAAAATATTTTATTGAATGTATAATATAATCTTTTAATTAAAATAATTCATATATTGTTTTATATTTAATTAATTAATATTAAAATCATTGTTCATATAATTTTTTTTAGAAAAAAATCTCTTTTTACATTGCAATGTTTTTTATTAATTTATAACTAATAAAAAACAAATTAATTTATATTATACAAATGTACCTTATTATATATCATTGTTTACATTGTAATATTCACACACTCCAATAAAAATACAAGAATATAATAGTCACATTAAATGATAATATTTATGATGAATATAATGGTCTGTTTAAAGCTGGTGTTGTAGGTAAGGAAAAATATAAATGAAATTAATTTTATTTAAATTTAAATATTTCATAAAATTTTATGTTTTTATAGAAAATATCATAAGAATAATACATAATTTTGTGGCATAAAAGTGTGGTATAAACATATGTACATGAATCATATATCGAGGCTACTAACCAAAACACTAATCATATAATAGGCTTAGGAAAACCACCCATGTACCAAATCAGAAGTGAACGATACAATATAAGAAATTAATAATATGAAAATATTTTTAGAAAAACTAATGTACCTTATTCATTTTGGGATTCCTCTCATGTACCCTCTTATGCTTGTGGTAAATACCCATATACACTTTTGAGATTGGGCTAAATACCCATGTACCCTTAATCTCACATGTTCCAAAGGATTAACCACTACATTAAAGGATTATAGATGGTCATCCAATCACATACTCACAAACCATCCATATTTATGGAATAGAAAACTTAGAACCTTCTTCTTTTATTTAAAACATACTTAACTCATTTATAAGAATTTAGTTTTATTTCATCATCCTTAATACATCACTATAATAAGAATGTGAGATAAAGGAATCATATGGTTTCATATGATCATATCCATATTAAATCATAAAAATCTTCAAAGAAATTCACATAGATTAAAAAACTCTTTTTATAATGAATTTAAAATTCACATTGAAAATTAAGAAAAAAATTGATTTATTTTGGCATATTTAAAAAAAATAAATTTTCTTAATATTGGAAACTTTTTTTTATTTAAAAAACATATAAATATTTAAATTAAAATTCATGTATAATAAAATAAATAATTCTGGGAAAATATATTGATGCCATATATTGGATAAGAAAGACTTTCATTCACACTTATGTAATAAGTCAATTATTAGTCATACAGATGTTTTCTAGAAAAGATTTATATTAATCATATGTATTGAAATTCATATGATTTTTAAATTACATTATCAATTTTTTTACATATATATGATTACATAAAACAATTTGACGAATATGGTCATGGAAGATAAATATTCCAACACATAAGAAGAGAAAATTAGTAAGGATTTTAATGAAAAACAACATTATAGTTTTTTCTAGAAAAATGGCACTAATATATTAGAACACAATTTTTTTTAATATCACAATTATATATAAGGGTTTTAACGGATAAGTTGAATATAACTCCCATAAATAAGATTCTTCAATAAAACAACTAGAAAAAAATCCTATTAAAACATAAATCACTTAAAACAGTATTATCCATTCACTAAAATAATCATGAATGAATGAATAATAGATATACTAGTAAAAACAAATAATATTCATTTAAATAAGCAAAAATTCCATTCATTGATTGTATATATACCCAAAAATATTAAAAATTTTGTGGACATGGCCCATGTCTAAAAATGAAAAGTGAGATGAAAAACCCATACCTCAAGTCCCGACATGATTAATACCTATCAAATCCCCATATATAATTGTTTGAGATAAACTTTTTCCCACTAAGGAAGTGAACCAACCAATGGTATAGAGTTCATCATTACTCCAAAGGGCCTAGAATACCTCAAAACCATCCCAAAGTGACTCCTCCATGATGCACTCTAGCCGACAGGTCCGCCTCCACGAGGCTGCCAAGATGATTCTCCCTACGATGTCCCCGAACCCTCTACGAGTATGACGCATGGAAATAGACCATGTCCTCTCCACAACTTCCTTGAACTCTATGGCTCGATTCATGCAATCAACTTCAGATTTTCTTTTCAAGTAATCAAACTCATCTTCACAGTCGTTGTATATATATGGAACCCTTCCAATTCACAGTGTCATTCATTATTAGGGAAATCATTTTCACCGTCTAAAACCTTCATTACCTATAAATAGATGGCTCTCCCCACTCTAAAACTATTGTTACTCTACCCATTTCACCATCCAAATCTTCTGTTTCGCAATGATCTTTATGAATCCCACTGATGGATGACCAAATGTGTTTTCTGTCTTATGAACCATGCCTATTTGTGTTATTCCAATCATCCACATATGGTTGGGATTCCCTTTGTTAAGGAATATGATCATCATAATGGTAGGAGGTCATTCCGGGTGCTCAACACTTTGCGAAGCGTAGATCCTTAACGAGGTACTCTACAAATAAAGAAGGCTTTGATAAAGCGACACTCTGATCTATCAACTACTTCCCTTTGTGAAGCCACTTTCCTTCATGAAGGCCATCCTCTTCATAAAGTGAACATGATTCACGAAGACCTTCCTCTTCATTAAGAAACCATGCTTTATGATGTTCATCCTCTTCATGAAGCCCCTCATTCCAATATCGCATTCTTTTCACACCGATTTTCTATACGGCCCTCCAAAATCATATAATATGACTTCCTTAAGTGGTGTCATAGGATGAATTTCTCTTCCTTATGATTATTAACATATGCTTGCTAAAAACAATTTTATATTTTCATTGCCACACTAACATGAACCTCTCAATAGATCACTCCACAACGTCATCTCTACATGGCATTTCAAGTGCCTTCCCTTCAAAAAGGGTTATTTGTGCTATTTATGTTAGTCCTAGTGGTGGTGAGAAAATCCTCATCATCCCAGCTATCAGATGTTAAACTGACAAGCATTATTTTCCCTAACACATGATGTTAAACTGTAGCCTCACACTGTGCAATATACATGGGGTGGCCTACCTTAGACAATTTACACGGACACTATTCAACATGGGAGTGAGATAATCCTGACAAGGAAGGAGATCCTACATTACTGGAATAACACTTATCTGTGAGGATGGAAGACCATCTTAAGGAAATCCCCTAGCAATTATTGTAGGTGGTATCACCCTTACACCTCCCCTCTCCTTCCATGTGCAAAGACCATATGAGAGATTGTCACAGGGGACTCTTGGTACCCTGTCCTTATCCCTTTGAAATTTATCACCATTTGGACCTACATCCTAAAGTAAATCTCAATCTACATATCTTTGGGACACTAATCACATGTAATTCATGCTATATTCCTCATGTAAAAACCATTCAAGACATGATTGTCAGGTATTTGTTTCCTATTCTTTCTCACACCAATAAGGAATCTTGTGGTATTCGAGTAAGAATCATAAATGAAATCCACTATTGGCTACCTTAGTGTTATAGAACCACACCTAACATCCTAACTATGTGTAAATTGATTCCCTGCCACCGGGATATGTTGGAATCCTCTCTGAGGATCAACATCAACATCAACATCATCTTAATATTGGTTCCATCCCATTCCTCTCATCCACATTATTCAACTATCCATCATCCATCCAGATTTATACGCATGCCACCAATTCCTGATTAGATCACACCTTTTTTTTAGATAGTTAACCATTCATAATCCCCACATAATAAATAATCATCCAACTAAGAGTTCCCCTCTTTCTATGGGACACTATCTTTACATAAGCCTCAGCCTATGCTCAGGGTGTTTTCCATTGTGTATACCTAGATTTTAAAGATCAACCATTCGAAATACATGGGTTTTGATACATGTTCTATACATATGGTATTTAGAAAACCTCATGAAGGTTCAATCCCAACATGTAGTAAACATTGGTTATCCCCTTTCTGGGGTTCACATCCCCTTTATTTCCCTTAGTGGTGTCCATACCATCCTTAATATTGTGATATATTCCCTTTATGGGACATACCACCTTAGATCCATCCTCATTGGGCATTCTGATCCCTCACTTGGAAGTCCATACAGATTATCCCTCCAAGGCATGTACCAATCTGATCCATCTCTATGGGATATTCTAATCACTCTCATACTGTCTCATAAGGATGTTAAAATTGTGTCTTACCTCATGTTAAACCTGATATTCTTAAGGAAAACTTTGGAAGACACACCTTTAGAATAACTATATCTGCTAAATGTTAAACTCTTGGAATAACATGTGCTAAACATTGGAATATGTTGAAAATCGAAGGGACATGCCTATAGAATTTTATTCCCTGCACTCAATGTGGGATGCCTCGAGCATCCACACCCTCCAGAATCCCTATCATAAGGGTAATAATCCAAGGATAATCATTGGTACAAAGTACAAAAACACAAGATATGTATAACATGACCTATCCCCAAATCAACGGTTTCTTACCAAACCTGACCCCCTGAAATGTACAGATAGAAGCAATGTAATTAACTTCCATCTATAATGATATGGATCCGGGGAATAGTTTCACATAAAACATCACAATCTTTAAGGGAGACCCAGACAAGGGGATGAATTATAAGGAGGAACCCATGGAAGGAGAGGCTGACATCACATCATTTCATATTGATCAAGGAGGAAACATCCCTGAATAAGTGACAGATGATGGCCTGCATTGGAAAGTGGGAATTCCGGGCCACAACAAACATGTCTCAACTTGACGGTGTGCACCCTACCAAATGCATTGGAAACAGAAATAGTTAACCTGACAAAAATTCGTCTCCATAATGTAGTTATTAGTACTGCTCGAGACATCAAGATATAAGAGTGTCACCGGATCCAGAAATCTTGTGCCAGGTCCAACCAATTAAAAAGTGGGCCTGGCATGAAACTCACCAGAGATTTGGGTAGTTGAACATTGGACTTCCCAATATATGATGTTGTGTTGTTGGATCCATCTTACCAATCATGGGAGAAATAACAACACTGGGGAACTAGACATCACTTTCCTCCTTTCATGGCTAATGGTTGTATGTTCCAGATTTGTAGGACCCAAGATGCTATGTGAGGAAAATGATCACCACCTGCCCACAAATGCAGGGGCTATGGAAACACAATTTCGGATGACCTACATGGCTCCATATCTTCTATGATGTCCACCACATCCATGGCTGTTGGGTTCCCATGCCATGCATCACTAAATGAACACATTCAGAGAATGGTGATCAACACTGTCATCTGACAGTATGATAGAGAAGGGATTATCATAACATAGGACATGGCCCATCATGACCTAGAGGTTTTGGTGCCTTGTCGTTGCTTCCACCCCAAGGGCCGTGAAGGGAGCCACAACTCGCCACTCCATCCTAAAACCATTTTGTGAATCTATCCTCTGAACACTTTGATGACACTCTCCATTAATCTAATGAGGTATGGGATGTCCAGGATAGCCCGTATGTGATCCCACACTATGTACCATCGAGGATGGCTCCCATTATACCATGTCAGTGCCACCTTAATGTCCCATGGGCATAGGAGCAGGTGAGTTACACACCTAAACCAATAGCCCCAGTCCGATTAAATTGACATCAACATTGGGTGACAGTTGAGGTGGACGCCTTCCTGGGGGAATCATCATCAATGACTACAATGGGCCACGACACTGCAAGCACATACTACGAATGTTCCTTTCATACATAATAGGGGAACTTGTATTCCTGACCATGATTGAGTCCCCCATTTCCCCGCAGGTAGGTTGGAATGATTCACTTGGTTGCCGACACAGGTTGTACCTGTCATGAGATGACTCATGGAAATGAAATCCATCATGGAGGTCCTCCCTGTTCCACCATCAATGAGTGTGAAGGTCCTCCATACTCCCATGCTCAACATTGAGGCCCTCCCCATGCCACCATCAGTCTAGCCTAAGGCCCTCCCTGTCGCACTAAAATCTAGCATGGTGGTTCTATCATACCAGTGATCCATGTCTGGGCGAAGGCCCTATTCACTACATTGACATCCAGTATGGTGGTTTATTTCAAAAATATGATACCAGTCTGAGAGAAGGCCCTACCTACTACAATTGAATCCAATGCATTGATTTCATTCACACATGTGATCCCAGGAATGCATTCATTCCTCCTATTGTAGGTCGCCGCTGTGAACATCCCCCTTGATGGGTCAACTATCAACTTGGAAGTATTCCCCATGTTATTATGATATCCAAGGATGTTTCTCCATGTACCACCAATATAATATGTGGAGTTCATCCCAACATCATTAGAATACAGCATGGAGGTCTTCCCTGTGTTCAGTTTTACCATTGTAAAGGCCCCCCTCAAACCATCACATCCAATGGAATGAAACATGGGAACACTACCGATTCTCCCACCATCTCTCGTAGAGGTTCTTCCCACACTATCACCTCTCTTGGTAGTCCCCCCACACACCATTCAATGGACACAGATGCCCTCCCCATGTTCCATTATCAATTTTTCTGAGTTCCCCTCGCACCCCGACTCACCTAGACAGATTTCCTCTCACCCCAAATACAAGTTCATACGAAGGTCCCCCTTTTGTTGAAAACATACCCTATCTTGAAGAGTCATCTCGAGGTAGGGGTGTTAAATTATATAATGGAACCCTCACCCATATCGTTTGTGTCAAGAATGTGTCACGAAGAAGGTGTATATGTCTTTTCATTCTGGAAAGTGAGGTCTGATAGATTCTTACATCCCTCTAAAGATACATCTATGTGGAGAAAGATTTGGCCCCATTCCCGGGCCTGACTACGCAATCCTGCCTATCGTAACCAAGATCATTCTCTACCTCTAACATTGATCATGAAGTGTTGTTCTGTGGACCAAAAGTGGATCAGAATAAATATAACCAACCACCAATGACTGTTGTACAAGTGCAGTTATAAGTAGTTGTTAGTATATCTTTCCTAGATGTGGTGGGACATTCAGTGCATTCTTCAGAAGACAGACAAAGATATGTCATCTTATCATCCCACACATTGTATTCTCTACTATCTATTCTACCGTCATGATCGTCTGCTTTAGTTCCATTCCTGCCCCCTTTTCCTCCACCAGTTTATGAATGCTGAAACCAAGGTTTGGATCCCGAGTCTGATTCGAGAATCTTGTTTGATATCCTTCCAAAAAACAAGTTCAAAGTGATGCTCTAGACCATTGCAACTGCATGTTTTAGTATTCCGAAATCCCTCACCTAAGAGAAGGCCATGTGCTTCTACCAAACCCTCTCATCAACAAACATACATCACTATAATTGATGTGTGGCATACCCAAAGATCTGGAATCACTTTGACAACATAGACCATAAATTATTCATGGTCGACTTGGCTGTGATCCCCATGGATCAGTGGTCGGAGTCACTCAGTCACCATCAGAACCTCCAGAAAAGATTCATCCAAAGTATTACAGAGCACTATAGAATTGTTAAGCAGGCTTCCCCCACAATTATATCCACTGTTGGGGGAAGTATTCTGCCCTTCATTTTATTTCCTATCAGTGGAATAGATCAATCTAGGGCTTCTAGAAGATAACATACCCCTAGGGTGGTGCCACACCTATTGTATCTTTTGGGAAGGGTTACAGGCCAACAATGATATTTAATACACCTTCGTGCACCTTTCATGTCATTATCCCTCAGGTGGAACCCCAATAAGTGTAAAGGGCATGCTAGGGCCGTAAAACACTTCGACCCATCTAGATTAATAAAAATTGTGGATGATGACACCAAAAAGGATGTGATTATTTAATAGTTCACAGAAAATAAAAATATATTAGATTAAATTATCACTGTACTTGCTGCGTCATGACGACCATACAATGATACTCTTTGACTGGGGTGTTTAGTGAAGGTACAGACTCCCCTAGTGAGTTTGTTATGGGTGGCCATGACCATCCTACCTATATAAATAGTGTATAAGAATTAGTTTTTGTAAATAGGGAGTGTTATGAATCCCCAAATCCTCCCATGTTGTATGATAACCCTCGAGACCCAGCTCAAGTTCCCCTTGCCTCTGCACAGGTTTCACCCCCTGCGCTATCGCATGTCATCCTACTAGCCACTCTATGAGCCAATGTTCATTATTATCATGATGAATGACCTGATAATGAACTGGTAGTTAGATATCCACTTAAATATTGGAATCAAAGAAAATATTATCCAATGGACACTCTCATTGCTTTCCTTAAAGACTTAGAAACTAGATTGGGGGAAATACCACTTGATGGAAAGTCATATATGGAATGGGTGGATGATATGTGAGTTCCTCGTGGATTCTGAAATCCAATATTATGTAACGACCGAAGTTTTTGAATAATATATATTTAATACATTTATATATTATTTTATTTTATACTCCACAAAATTATATACTTTAATTAATGAAGTGAGTACAATTAAAAAATGCCACCGGGTTTTGAATATTATATGACCATTGGTCAATATGATCATTGGAAACTAAATCATTAATGTTATTATTATTGATTATAAATAAAAGTGATCATGGTTAATTAATTTAGAAAGAAGATTAGATGGCCTCATCCAGTAGACTCGGGCCACACGAAGCCAATCTATTAGAGCTTGGGAAAGTGGTTCCATCATTAGGCTTTTCTCTGGACTAATCCCAGGCCAAACTGCAACATGTGAAGCATGAACAAAATAGCCTAAAATGGATGTTAAAGCTGATAGAAAACACCTATGAGGAAATTTTGTGTGAGCTTCCCCAAGATTATATCACCATACATCATCTTACACTTAGTCCATATGATGGTGTTATAAGGGGATATGTAACGAGACATTAGTTATGTTTTTGAATACCTTTGTATAAATAAAATTCATATTTATTATTATGTTTAATTTTTGAATATCAAATATCTAGATAAATATAGGACGATGTTACATGCTATTGATGAATTTTGGAAAAATGGTATTTTATATTTTGTTTTGTACATAAAATAATTAATAATGTGAAATGATATTCAAAAAATGTTCTTCTACAATTGTGACCAGTCAGAAATTTAGAGTCTAATAAGACCAAGTGAATATTTATTGATTAGTAATATGTGAATAGTAATATTACCCTTACGATTATTAATGTGACCAATGGAATGGTAACCTCACTTATGATTTTAAAAACATAATGTAGGCATCTTTAATGGTGAAGTGATATAATAGCATATGTAAAGAACTATTTCAGAAATTATTAGATAAGTATTAGTATTTTTTCGGGTAAATAGTGATTACTTTAACATATTGAATGTCTCATAATAAAACAATTGTTTTCCCAAAATGGAGTACATTTATGAAGTTAGAACATCGATTTCAGTTTAGAGTGATTTTATGATATTTTTAAAAAATGTTTTGTTTTTCGGTGAATATCGAAATTACATTTTTTGAGTTTTGGTTTGATTAATGACATCATTTATCATGTAATAATGATGTAATAATTATATTATTATTTTTAATAGTATTATATATTATGGGGTGTGCCAAGTGACCAATACTGTGGGAAAATACCATGGACAAGCCAATGGTTTTGTAAATATCACCGATGAGGTGTCCCTTGGAAATTAATTAAATATTGCCTAAATTTTGCTATAAATTCCAAGTCATTCCCACATTCATTTCATTAAAGAATCCTCCTCAACAAAAAAATGGTATATTTGCATCCAAAGGATTCTTCCCAGGGTTCCCTCAATCCCCCAAGGCCCCAAACATCGAGATTTTCATGTCACTCTTCAAAACATGGGAACCTTTCACCCACCTATTTTAAGTCATGAATCTCTTTATGTTTTTTCTTATAGATTCCATATTATTATTTTGGGTTCTATTTATAAATATCCTTATTATTATAAATTTCATTTATTAATGATGATATATCATTTAAACTCTCTTCAATTGATTTTATGAATTTTTAAATGATGCCCTTAGGCTGCCGAATTTTGGTAAAAGAAATCACATCTTCTATTTTCATTCATGTTTCTTTTTCATATTTTATTTCATTAAAATATCCATAAAATGAACTTATTTATATTTTATTATACCCCTATACTGTTTTATTAGTTATTTCTGAGTTAGTGACCCATTTACCCTCTCTTTTCAATGTTTTCTGAAACAATGTTACGTAGTCATTATGCTGCAGAATTTTCATTTCAAAATCTCTATCTTTTTCTCGAGAAATTATATTTTTTTATTAATGTGAATACCCAAAATATATTAATTTCCATAGGTATCAATTAAAACATAAAATATATCTATTTGAATATGAAATTTACATACATATAACCCTTATTTCTTTTCCATGGTTTATAAATGACATAGTGAGCTTATTTTTAAGCACTTTTTAAACATTGCGATTCTGACATGAAACCCATTTCTATTATTCTATTTGGGTTATTTACGAATTTTTTTAAAATTATATATGTGAATCAAATGAAAATAAATACATATAAATTGTGTACCTTGATAGCACTCCAATTCATTGGTTAACGAATTTAATCTCTAGAGATGAAAAGTTTCATGATACCATGGTGAATAACCAAGGTAATTTTTAGGACACCTTGCTGATGAAACTTGGAGATATGTTCCTGAATTTATAAATTAATAGTTTTAGACACATATTCATGTTATGAATAAATTTATTTTCATTATTATATTCTTATACATCCATTTCTCTTGTCTTTATGTTTTCTATCAAGTTCTTATTGATATTACATGTAAATTGACTACTATTCTTTCATTACTGGGCCTTTTCCACTCACTTTCGTTTGATATATATCTATAGTTTATGAGATCTAGTAGATTAACATAGAATGAAAATTTACAGAGTCATTTCATGGGGATTTAAAAAACGGTTTTATTTTTTCATGTATTTTTTTCCTGATTTTGATAATACTAGACTTTAAAGGTCCTCTCAATGTAAAATGTAATGAAAAGTAATGTAATAAAAAGGAAGGATTCCATATTTGTTATAAAAGGATAGTTTAGTAATTTATGGTAATTATTCTATGAAAAAATTAGGAATAACCCTATATAGATATTTAAATATAGGAAAACATCCTTGTATTTTTATGAAATATTAAGTATGACGTTATTGAAAAAATAAAATCTATGTATCGATTTGAACAAGTGGATGTGCCTCGGGTACAGATGTACTTAGTAGTGAAAACTCTGACAATTAGTTTTGGTATTGACCCGGGGTATCTTAGAACACCATAATCAGTCTTGTTGCACTCTTGGTTTGACAATCCTTGGGGATATTTTTGGTCAATCATAAGATTTTTATATATCATTATGAAGGGTTTATATAGAAATGTAATTGTTTAAGCATGATGTTTTAAGGCATAAAATAAATTATAGTTAAATGATTCAAAAATAAAATAGACTTCTAACTAAAGTTTTATTATTATATAAAATGGTGTGAAATAGGAGGAACCATGAAAATGGTGACAGTAACGGCCCATGCACTGATGGCCCTCCGATGGAAGACGGGATGGAAACATTCATGAGAATGATGAACCAACCGACATAAGTTATGGGAAATGACTTGAATCAAACTGAGAGAATGATCTGACCATGTAGGAAAAAAACATTCTGTTGAGTCTTTTATGTGTCAACAACCACCATCCGTTAGTGGATCTACTGACCCATTGATTGATGAATAATGGATCATCACAATCGAGATGATCTTTTTTTGCTCAACTATTCAGAACATGGGAATGTCACCCTGCCTATTTATTGCTTAGAGGGAGATGTCTATTAGTGGTGGGAGTAGATAAAAAACACAATTCTATGAGTTGAGGTTGATGATATGGAGTGGGAAGATTTTAGAAGGATATTCTTCAGTAGGTATATAGCTCATTCATTGAGAACAATAATGGAGAAGGAGTTTCTTGTGTTGAAGTAGAAGGATAATAAATCTATGGGTATATATGAGTTGAAATTCACATGGTTATCACAATACAACTCTAGATTTTACATGGATATAAATGGTAAGGTTTATAGATTCTTCAATGGACTGAGACCTAATCTGTGGATCAATCTAGCTAACCGAGACTATGAAAACTATGAGGAGATCGTGCAGAGAGTGATGAAAGTCGGACATGTGTTTTGGGAGACACAATGGTCTCATAAATCCAATAAAAAGAAAATATTGATGAATCCATCATTATGTAGTAGTTTTGATCTAGGAGGTGGAGGAAAACTAGTTCAACATCCCAAGTGTAATAATTGTGGGAATAATAATTCGTGGAACTGCCTTCTTTGGGGCGGGAAGTGCTACATGTGTGGAAATTGTAGCCATGTCACATGAAACCATAAAAGTTAGGTGTAGCCTCAACTCCCAAACAGTAATTAAAAATGGAATATGGTGTATGCCTTACCTGAGTTCTCGTTCTATAAGTGTTGAAAACAAGGTCATTATACCGATCACTATCGAAACTTGAGGGCAATGGAGGGGATTCACCATCAGCCTCACCATCATCCAATGAATAAGGATATACTTTTTAAATCCCTACAGATGATGTTGAAGAACCAAATGATGTGGTGGAAGGTACTCTTGTTGTTCTCTCAAAGATATAAAGTACTACGTTTGATTATGGTTCTACAGATGACATTATTTCCACCACGTTTGCATATAATTTAGAATCAACAGTTGAATTCCTAAAAATGGAGTTATCATTCAAGAATCATAGTGGGATTATTCATGCGTCATCAATGTTTTGAAACAATAGTATTAACATTATTGATAACAATATCATCCCAAACCTAGTAGTCATTCCCATGATACTAGTGATGGACTGGCTCACAAAGTGTGATGCTATGTTCAAATGCAGAAGCAATGAAATATCAATAGTCTTGAATGGAAAACCTATAGTTACCTTCTGAGGAGAGATATCTAAACCTTATTATTGTCTAGATGAACCACCTATATCCTTATTTGTGGAGTTTATCAGTGCAGAAGAAGAATGAAATGAGAGTATATGGATAGAAAATGTCCCCATTGTCCAGGAATACATTGACTTAATTCTTGATGTGTTACCCAAACCTCATTCTCAAAAGTGGTAGATTTATCTATTAATCTCATACCTGGATCTCATCTGTTATCAAAAAACCCATATAGGATGGAAAATGTAGAGTTTTAGTAATTAATGATGCAACTTCGAGATCTTTTGGAGAAGGTATTTATTCGTCCAAGTGTATCTTCTTTGGGAGCACCAACTCTCTTTGTGAAAAAGAAGGATGGATCAATGCAGTGATACATTATTTTAGAGAACTGAGCTGTATCAAAGTGAAGAACAAATACCCAATCCTAAGAATTGATAACTAATTTAACCAACTTCATGGGGCTCAAATATCTCTATGGGATATCTTCGATCTAGTTATCATCAATTGATGGTGGAGAAACAAGATATTCCAAAAACTGCCTTCCAATCAAGATATGGGCATTACGAGTTTGTTATTATGACTTTCAGACAGATTACATCAACTTATATATTTACAGATTAGATGAATAGTGTCATTATGGACTACCTTGATAACATTTTGGTAGTTTTTATTGATGATTTTATAATATATTCCATAATTCTCAAGCATCATGAGTATCATGTAACGGTTATTTTTCAAACACTACCGAAGGAATTGATTTTCTGAATGTTCAGAAATTGTGTATTTTGTATACTACATGTTATATATTGGGACACATCATTACCAATGATGAAATCACAATTGACCCTACAAAGAAAAAATTTGTAGAGGGGTGGCCTCATTCTACAACAATAACTGATAGTTGTAGTTTCCATGGATTAACAGGATATAATAGGATTTTTGTGGAAAACATTTCATGACATTCAAATCCATTAACCATGTTATCTTGAAAAGGGGTCATGTTCATATGGACAAAAGAGTGTGTGGAATGTTTAGAAGAGCTGAAGAAGCGATTGGTTACTGAACCTATGTTAGGTCAGCCCTCAATTTGATAATAAATCATTATTTTTTGTGAGGAATCATTGAAAGGGCTTGGGTGTATTATCTTTCAAAATGACTTCCATTTTTTATGGATCTAGATAGTTAAAGACTCATGAGATGAACTACCCTTCGCATGATCTGTAGTTGGCTGCGGTCTTTTTTTCTCTAAATATATATATGCACTATCTTTATGGAATGATATGTGATATATAAAAAGACCAGAAAAGTTTAATGTATATTTTCATAGAAAATTAATTGAATATGATACAATTGAGATGGATGGAACTTATTAAGGACTATTATTATTCAATTCATTATCATCCCAGAGGAGCAACCAAAGTCTCTGATTCATTAAGACAGAAATACCCAATTGTTCTTTCGATGATTATGATTAAAATAGATCTTATTATCAATGACCTAGTAATGAAGGAAATGTGAATTATAAGGAAAGGTACATCATCAAACCTTTCCTAAATGATTTCTCAACCGTCATTACTAGAGACGATCAAGAATGCTCTGAAAGAAGATCCTCTGATAAAGAATTAGTTTGAGGCGATAAATAATGGAACTTTTTTAAGTTCACTATAGATCAAAAAGGTGTACTGAAATTTCATACAAGACTATGTGTTCCATATATTCTGGAAATAAAGAAGAAGCTAATGGATAATGCTCATTGATCTACATACTCTATATATCCAGAAATAATGAAAATGTATAGAATCCATCATGATCATTATTGGTGGGATAATATGAAAGTTAAGATTACTGACAACACTTCATGGTGCTTGATATTTCAGCAAGTGATGGAAATGAAACAACATACTAAGGGGGTATTGAAACCACTAACTATACTAGCATGGAAGTGTGATAACATCCCTATGGTCTTCGTCAATGTTTTCCCGAGAAATTCGAATGGAAACAATGTGATATGTTTTATTGTGGACCATCTCACCATGATTGACAATTTTATCTCCATTCAAGTAGATTTCTCTCTAGATCAACATTCTAGGATTTACCTAGACAATGTGGTATGGCTGAATGGAATTCCACTTTCTATCATAAATGATCATGATACAAGGTTCACATCAAAATTCTGGAGAAGTCTTCAATATGCATTGGGAACATAATTGAATTTCTGTACATCATATCACCCCCCAATTAATGGAAAATATGAAAGGACTATTGAAACACTCGAGGATATAATGAGAACATGCTCAATGGAATTTAATGATGGGTGGGATCGACATATCCCTTTAGTTGAGTTCTCTTACTACAACAACTTCCACTCAAGAATTCATATAGATACCTACGAAGATCTATATTGTACGAGATGTTGAAATCCTACTTGTTGGCATGAATCTAGTGAGAGAAAGCTTATAGGGCCTAATATTGTGCATGAGATGAAAAAATTTGCATGCCATCCAGCAACACATTAAGTCTCCTTAGAGTCAGGAATAGATCAATGTCGAAAATCATCAAATGTACATGGAGTTTGTTATCGGTGACAAATTCTTTCCTCGAATTTGACATTGGAAGATACATATGAGGTTTGGAAAGAAGTGGAAGCTCAGCCCTAGATACATTGGACCCTATGAAATCTTTTATTTTGTAGAAGTAGTGTCCTATCACCTTTCAATTCTTCAAAATGTAGAACTAGTTCATAATGACTTCCATGTGTCCATCTTGAGGATGTACATACCTAAACCTTCACATGTACTATATCCAGAGGTGGTAGAACTAGAACATGACCTTTCTTATGAGAAGTATCTAGTGGAAATCATTGATTGTTGATACAAAGTTCTATGCAATAGGACTACCCACCTTGATAAGGTGTGGTGGAGGAACAACAAATATGAAGATGCCACCTGGGAACTAGAGGACTCTTTGAGGTAGAAGTACCCACAAATTTTCTCTTCTGAGGGTACGAGTTAAAATATCGGGGACGAAATTTCATAAGGGGAGAATAATATAATGTCCCAAACATTTGAATAATACTTTATTCATAATTATTTGTATTATTTTATTTTACACTCAATAAAACTATATCATTTAATTTATGAAGTGATTATAATTAAAATAATACCACTAGGTTTTGACTACTATATGACCATTGGTCAATATGACCATTGGAGTGTAAATTCCTAACGTTATGAATTTGGTTTATAAATATAGGCGACCATGGTAAATTAATACACAAAAAATAGTAGATGGCCTCATCTAGTAGACTCAGACCATATGAAGCCCATCTGTTGGAGCTTGGGAAGGTGGTTACATCATTAGGCTTTGCTCTGGACCAAGCCCATGCCAAAATCCAACATGTGAAGCATTAATAATATCTCCTACAGGAGAAGTTCAAGATGATGGAAATCAACACTCTAAGAATATTGTTTGATCCACCCCAAGATTTTATCACCATATATTATCTTACACTTAGGTCCTACTCTGGTGTTATAAGGGGCTATGTAATGAGACCTTAGTTACGTTATGTAATCCTTTTGTATAAATAAAATTCTTACTTCTTATTGTGTTAAATTTGTGAATTGAAAATGTCTGGATAAAGGTAGGATGATGTTCCATATTATTAATGAATTTTGGAAAAAAGGTAATTTAATTTTTTTGTATACATTAAATAATTAAAAATATAAATTTATTTCCAAAAAATGGTCTTCTACAATTGTGACTAGTAAGAAATTTTGATTCTAATAAGATCAACCAACTTTTTAATGAATAGTAATGAATGATTCATAATATTACTCTTATGAATAGTATTGTGGCCAATGGAATAGTAATCTATCTTAATAAAGTATAAATATAATTTAGTAATCTTTAATAGAGAAGTGATATAATTGAATAAGTAAATATTTATTTCTAAATTTACTTGTTAAGTATTAGTATTTTTTAATTAAATAGTGTTTTTAATAAAAAATCCAATATCTCACAAATAAAAAATTACTTTCATAAAATGGAGGTCATTTATTAATTCATATCATCGATAATAGGTTATGGTGAATTTATGAGATATTAATAAAATGTTCTATTTTTCGGTGAATAGTAAAAATATAGTTTTGAGTTTCTGCGCGATTAATGACATCATTTATGATGTAATACTTCTGTTCAAAATTTTAATATTATGATATGTTATAAGGTGTCCCATGGGTCCAATATCGTGGGAAAATACCATGGTCAAGTCCATGGTTTTGCAAATACGACCAATGAGGTGTCCCTTGGAAATTAATTGAATATCCCCCCACTTTTTCTTTAAATAACAAGAAATTACCTCATTACATTATTTCCAAAATCCTCCCAAATGATGATATGGTCATTTTACCACCCAAGGAGTCCTCCCAAGGTGCCCTCATTACCCCAATCTCCCATAATTGAAGCATTTTAAGTCACTCTTCAAGGTACAGGAACCATTCATCCTTCTCTTTTATCTCATTACTTCCTTTATGTTATGTATTCTAGATTCCATATTATTATGTTGCGGTATGTTATAATATTTCCTTATTACATTCCATTTTATTTTCAAATGATGAGAAACAATTTCCACTCTCATCAATAGATTTTCTGAATTTTTAAGTGACACTGATAGGCTGCCGAACATTCGTAAAAGAAATCACATCTTATAATTTTTCATGTTTTCTTTTCATATGTTATGTCATTAAAATATCGATACCATTAATATATTACTATTTTATTTGGTCCCTATACTATGTCATGAGTTATTTTTGAGTGGGTGACCCTTGTTCCCGCTCTTTTTAATGTTTACTAAAACCATTTTATATAGCCATTAGACTGCTGCATTTTCGTCTAAAAATTTTCTCTCTTTTTTTGATAAAAATATTTTGTTTTATATATATTATGAACCAATATATTTTAATTTCATGAGGTATTAATAAATTCATAAATTTATCTATTTGATTCTGGAATTGACATATATATCACCCTCACATCCTATCCATGGGTAATAAATGACATAATGAACTTATTTTTATGCACATTTTAGACATCACTATTTTGATTACAAGGATGTTCCTTTGCAAGAAGAGGAACATCACGATCACCCAATTAATGATTTATTATTTGAATCATAATAAATATATTAATGTTAAGGGTCACATAAACTTGTTAATTTCATACACAGTTAGGAACGACCTTTCCCTCCTCCACAATATCAAGGTGACTCACACATGGAGTGAGGGGAACAATGTATCAGATCATCTGGCATATATTGAGAACTCGGGCCCCAACATCACTTTTATTCCATAGAATATTCTATTGAAACCCGAGGGAGTTAACTTGATTAGAGTTGAGGCTCAGGGTTTATATTACTTCGCGTCCCCATAGTCATGTGTCCCTCATGTATGTTTCATGTGGCTTCATGCTTGTTTTGTTTTCTTATCTCATTTGGTTGTACCATTTATTCTTCATGAATAAAAAATTTAATGTCGGGTGGATGATTATGATATGTGTGGATCACATGAAAATAAATAGTTATTAAGGGTGGGACCTCATTGCACTCCAATGCATCGGGTAATGAATTTAATCTCTAAAGATGACATGTTTCATGAAAACATGATGAATAACCTTGGTAATTCTTATGACACCTTGGGGATGAACCACAGTAATATGATCATGAATTTATAAATTAAATGGTGTATCTACATATTAATGTTATGGTTCATGTTCTTTTAATTATGATATGACTCTTATTCCATTTCTCATGTCTTTATGTTTTTCATCATGTTCTTATTGATATCACAAGTAAACTGATTCCCTTTCTTTCCTTACAAGGCCATATACTCACCCTTTTCTTTGATGTTTGTCTGCATGTTATGAGATATAGTGGTTGTACATAGGATTAACTTTTCAAAAGGAATTTTAGGGGGATCTAAAAGTGGGTTTTATGTTTTCCTTTATTTTTTTTTGATTTCCAAGACACTGGACTTTAATCGTCATCTGTTTGTAAAATGTAATGTATTGTTATGTAATAAAAAGTAGGGATTCTAAACATTCTCCCCATTTAATGGGACGGGTGAACAACTGTATAATCCATCCTACTTTATTTCATGGTGTGGACATATGTTGGGAACTCCATCACAGTAGTTGACTACAATGATCTAGTGTTTTTTATAGACACTAGAAGGACCTTCTTTCAATTAGTACAAACAACTAATCTACGAGTCACCAGCTTGTTGGGTGGTACATCAAGGCAGTTTATTTACTAGTTCACTTCCACCAACTGAATGAATATTATTTCTGACATCTTCAAATTCAAGAAGTGGCTATATGAATAAGTCACAAACATTGTTGTCAGGTAGAAAGGCCTCACATACTCCCTTGATATGCTTCGGTCTCAGGAATAGCTGTTGGCAATGTGTGTTGGGAATGTCAAAACTATACTGGTCAACATTTTCATATCTCATAACTACCTATGGGGATTATGAGATTTCTATTAAAATTCCTAGAGTCAAGAGGAGGCCTTGTAGCATGCCAAGCAGGCGTGCACATGTCCCCTGTAGTCTCCTCCAGAAGAGCATCTAAGGCCGAGCCTGCTACGGTTTCATAAATAGTGGCCACTAAGTAGTTGGAGTTATAACGAGTGTAAGCATCTCTATATCCTCATTGAGTCCCACCACCTTAGGAAAATCCTATGGCCTAGCATCACCCACCAAACAATCTGTAGTTGTCCCCATGTAACGTGCCACTACTACCTTGGAAAGACAATTAGATTCCACCTCTTCGATCGTCTCCTCTAGCCACTTGTTAGTTCAAGGCTCCTAGAGCCCTCTTCCTTGACATAAGGAACCAAAACTATCTAATTAATGAGTCTCAGGTCTCCAGTTATTTCCAAATAACCATATACTATGAAATCCTACGGTTTCCAGAATGCAAGACGCTCGAAGAGGAGGATCTCACTAATCACACCAATTAATACCCCAATCACTAGATCCTTGGTAACACCCTAACGAAATTCTATGTATTTAAATATTGGCTACATGTATAGGTTGATAACATCTTTGTCTAGTTAGTTCCATACTTGGCATAGGTGACATGTGTGTTCAAAAATTCGGATAATGACAGTGAAAGTGAATGTGAGTTATAGCAGGTTCGTAACCAATGGTCCCAAAATACAATGATGGATGGACTAAAAGGATGTTTACCATTCCCTTTTTATAAACCAAGAATGTTTAATTAATCCCGATCATTCTGAAGTCTAGACATTACCCGCATCCACTACGCAAACTTCCCCTTCCCCAAAGGTCAAGAATCAGTGACACAAGGGAATGAAAAGTCTTCCATAGATGCCATTGTCAACTCATACTCCAAAAAATTCATTCCCTTAGAAATATATATTTACCATAGAATCCATATAGTGATGTAGGATTCCTCATGTGATAATCCAGGGTACTCTTTAGTTAACACCATGGAGATGGTAAATCCCTATATGTTTACTAACAACAAATACCGTCAGATGGATCCTCCAAATGTTCCAAGATGATGCTAGCATTGATGGAGACATGGTTTTGAGTGTAACTAGAATGCATTGGTTAGTATTTCCAACCATGTTGTGCACGCCCCTGAAACTAGATAACAGGTCCATCGTAGAGATCAGCATGAGCATCCTTCTCATCTTGTTTCATTAGATCTACCTCCACCACCATTTGTACTTCTTGATTAAGAGAATCCACCACAATCGTTCTATAATCAGTCATGTTCTATTGTGGACCTACCTAATTAATCAATCCCTCATCCAGAAGTGGCTCCACACAATTCCACTAGTGAGCAGTGGGACATTCCCAGCACTAGTCAGCCACTGGTTCAACCGGCAGGGTTTTTTAAACCTCCTATCACAAAGAGACATCCTATGAGGAAAAGTCCTTTCCTAGCATACAAGTATGATATTATCAACAATATCTCTAGAATTTCTTCAACTATATCTATCCTTGAGGCCCTTTTCCTATCATCTGATATGCATGAAGCCCTTACATAGGCTTTAAGAATCCCCATCTAATTTGATATATAGGTAGCAGTCACACAACCCTTCCATGCTGAGGTAGTCAATTATGTGGAATATCTGACCACTATCCCTATCTCTAGATGGGATGAAGGCTCCCCTATACAGAGGGACATCCTCCAAATGTACATCAATGGACATTTAAATAGCCTAGTGTTTTGTTGCTGTCTTTTAGACACAGGCTTGGGGATCATCCTTATCTTGATAAAAACACTCAAAATGTTTGGACATTCCGAAGACGATCTAATTCCATATGAATATAAATTCAATTTTATAATAGGATAGAGAAAAAACTAGATGATGAAATTCAATTTTAGACCCTGTTCGGTGGCCTAGTTCCTAGAAATGATTTCAGGTTTCTCTTGCAAGACCCCATGTACACCGATTTGATGGGTAGGACATGGATCCACCTGCATTCGGAGGTCCCTTCTTCATATCACCAATGCCTTGAGTACTCTATTAATGGTCAAGTAGGTGTACTCCAAGGTGATGCATATCCCTTAATCTCTAGTGAATCCAACTACATGGATTCTGACTATTACAAGATATAGGATAATAATATTAATGGTAATGAGGATGAACATGATACATCTATGAATGACCAGTGGATAGACCCGGATGATTCCAATTTTTTTCAATCCACTGATTGGCGGCCACGTCCCCAGATTTGGGGAAATTTATAATAGTATATGGAATGAGGGAGAGTTCATTATCAAGTTAAAGGAACACTAGAATATAACCTCGTATTCTAATACCAATCTTGATCAGGTGATCCCAAAACCCCTTACTCTCATAAGGTATCGATATGTTTTCCATATGGAAATGAAAATACGTAATACATTTTTATTTTTACAGTCTAAAACAAATCAGATCAATACAACACACCTCTATTTCTTTAATATCATCATGCATGGCCCCATGGGTTGAAGTCCATATAGGATTAGGTCGACATCTTTTGTTGTCATTGTTATGGAAGTACAGGTGCTCTCAGATGTGGTGTCCCCCACCACTCAGGATTACACCATTGTACCATCTAGATCTATCATTTCTGAATAACCACCTCTTACTGTTGTTCCCTCATTCATGGATGAAGAAGTGGATTTAGAGGATACTCATCCCAATTTTGAAGAGGGTGTCCCTTATATGGTCGATGAATTGGTATAGGTGATCCTCAGTAATGAGACAGATCTGAAACCAACCATGACGAGTGCCTCAATTCTTGTCAAACAATATCAATGATACATGGATTTCTGAAATCATCGTCATGATGTATTCACTTGGAGTTTTGATGAGATATAAATCTAGGTAATCTGGTTACCTTGCACCATCTCGATCTTCTATAAAATCATGTTGTTTTCAAACAGTCTCCCAGAAATATGCACCATTCTCATGGTGCCATGGTCGAGACTAAAGTTGATTAGCACATCAAATCCAACATTGACATGGATGTATAGTACCCCAGTAGGTTGGAAAAATGTGTAACCATCAGAAAGAAGAATAGATGGATCAAAGTATATATCAACTTCTGGGATCTCAAACTTCACTATCTAAATGATGAAAATACCCTTCCTAAGACAAATCTATTTATTGATTCCACCACTAGGTTCATGGCTCTCTCATTCATGGATGGGTATTCTGGGTATAATCATATCTAAATGTACCCCAAGGATGATCATTATACCTCCTTCTGGTAACCATAAGGTACCTTTTGCTACCTAGTAATACCCTTAAATATAAATAATGAATGTAGAACCTATCATTATTCCTTGCATCGCATATTCAATGTGATACTTAGGACATTGGTGGAATGATACATGGATGATCTGGTGGTCATATCTTTCTTGTTCCAGGACCATATCTGAGATATCGAGAAGGTGTTAGGTTAAATTTGATCCTATCATATAAAGATGACCCCCATAAGTGTTCCTTTGGGTTCACCTTTGGAATGTTTCTAGGAATTTTTGTTAGATATAGAGGCATTGAAATCTATCTGTAGGAGATCAAGGCCATCCGTCAGATGTATCCTCATGGAAACATTCGGGTGATCTAGGGATTTCAAGGACACATAGCCTACATATGATGATTCATCGCAAATCTCATTGGGATGTTTAGGTCCTTTTCAAGGATAATTAAAAAACGTGTTGATTAACATGGGGATGTAGTGTCCATATGATTTTGAGTAAATCAAGATGTACCTACTATGACCTCCATTTATGATCCCACCCATTATCTAAAGGCCACTGGTCATTAATGTGACAACCTCAGAATGATCTCTTGGTGCCCATCTCATCCAAAAGGACAATGAGGTAAGAATGAAAAGTTTATACTACCTCAACCACAAGATCAAAGATCCAGATACCAAATACTCATTTATTTAGAAAATCATCATTTATATGGTACTTGTAGTACCGAACATATAACATTACTTTCAAAACCATGAGATATAGATTGTGCCCCAAGTAGATCATCAGAAGTAAATTCTAAACCTCCCCATGTTGGCAGGCTATCTATCTCTACAGGTAGTGATCATTCTATAGGTCGACATAAATATTTTTCCCTAGAAGTCTATAATGGGACATGTTGCAGTAGATTTTTTTTGTCATAGATCCATCTCCCATATAGCAGTCTAAGGATTATGATTTTCTAGATGAGGAAATCCTTATAATAGATTGATCCATTCGGTGTTGAAAAATCCAATTTGACGATGCTTCCAGAATCCATTCCAATAGATGAGTCAATGATCCCAGACTCAATATAGTAGGCTTGGGTATTATCGTCATTATGAATATACAAGATACCTTGCCCTGTTAATTAATTATGTTAGAAGGTTGTAACAACAATGAGGTAGAGTACCGAGCTATGATCACTGGTCTTGAGGTGGCCCTCAAGATCGATGTCCCCCAAATAGAGGTGAAAGTGGACTCTGAACTTGTAATCAAGAAGAACAATGGGGGAATACATCTCTAGGAAGCCAAAGCTTTTACCCCTATTAAAGCGTACCCGCCAGATGATGGCCTAGTTCCCTTTTTTTCCAGAAGTTACTCATGTCCCTCATTCAATGAACAGTAAATCCAACACCTTTTCCAGCCTAGCCACATCTCTTACAGAGCCTAATATGGAGGATATGATTATCCATGTTGAAAATCAATGAATAATCACTCTTGTAACTTTAGACGATGATTATATCCCACATGTATGCCACCTTATAGTTGGTGCATCCATACCAGGACCTCCAGGTCCCCCGAATGTGGTTTTTAATGTTAATCATGACTGGAGGACCCCCTTTATCAAGTATCTCCAGCACCATAATATCTTGGAAGCTCGTGCTGATCATGAGCAAATATGATGGCGTGCAGTTTACTTCCCCCTCTTGAGTGGTCCCAGTCATAATCAGATTTCATAAAGACATGGGTTTGACATGATTCTCCTATATTGCATTCAAGGAGGTGAGATTTCTCAGGTGATGTTGGATGTTCTTGCTGGATCCTGAGGGGATCATCAAGGAAGCCAAATCATTGTCTTCTAATCTGATGATTTCGATACCTTTGTCCTACCATGATCTGTGAATGTATCTTGTTTTCTAGGTGGTGACATTTATTTATGATCTATGCTAATTTTGTGAATCGGCTGCCAGATCCTATCCTAACTACCATGTATTCTTGGACCATTGTGGTCTATGGAATCGATGTTATGGGACCATATCCACCAGTGAAATCATGCCAGTGTAGGTTCATCCTGAATTCAATGGATTTTTTTTAATGTTGGAAGAGGCAGTTTATCTAGAGGAAGTCAACGATTGTTATATCGTTTATATTATGAGCTCCAAAATCATATATAGATTCTGAGTCCCTCATTCCTTCTTCACCGAAAACAACACCAACTTTTTGGTAGCCGAACTGAAGAAACATTAAACGTATAACAAAATAAATTATAATCCTAGCTCTCTCTATCATGGACAAAAAAATGGGTAGATCAAGGTGTTCAATAAAACCATCTCTAACATTCTACAGAATATGGTTTGTATGAACCAAAAGAGTTGTCCAAAAAAACTCTCCAACTCTCTTTGGGATTGTCGAACGACTACTCATAAATCCACTCAGGCAACCCCATATTCCCTAGCATATGGGATGGAGGTAGTCTTGACCATTGAGATTTATTTACCTTCATTACACATAAACATCTATGGTCAACCAACACCCGAAAAAGTAGATGAAATCCAACCGGCAGAACTGGAAGCACTTTGCGAGAATAGGCTTTATGCATTCCACAATATGGAAAGGCATTAGAAAAAGATATCCAGATCTTTTAGTAATAAGGTTCTTATTCACGCATTCATACAATGTGACATGGTGTTGGCCTTGAGAAATACAATGATACCCGCTAGGAATCCATCGAAGCCAGAGCCCAAATGGAATGGACCATATATCATTCACAAGGTTTACCAAAATGGTGTATACTTCCTAGAGACCATTTATTGTGAGTGTATTAATCCTCCGACCAATTATTATTTCCTCAAATATTATTTATCTTAGTTGTGCCACATGAAATTAAACTATCTTGCCTTTACCACCCTACATGATATATATAGGATAAAGGATGTAAAACTACCCTACACTTATCTAGCAGGATGTTAAACTGTATTACCATCCCTCAAGTCATAAATCCTTTTACACTCATCCTAAAAGATATTAAACCACCACCCTCATCACACACGATGATGAACTGCAATATGGTCTGAGTTTTACAACCATGAACTATGATCTCCTACATCATATTTCATATGACGTTAAACCACATGACATTTCCGAAATACATATGGCTTGATTACCATCCTCATGGGATACGTAGGAACATTGAGACATTTAATCGAAGGACCTACACTGATTCCATCAACCAGTTTGGATTCTAGGCCCAATTCATCACTTAGGATTGTGTTTTGTGGTGTGGAATCTACATCCTCGTTTATATCGGGTTGTTATTACAATGTTGCACACAACCCCTTGAGAGACCCTTCCATCATCCTCCATCCTTACCATCTACATTAATGCGTATGGGTACTTCCATGCTTCACATGTCCCACCGTTCTGTTCTCCATCATTCACATCTAAAAGGACCCCCTAGCGGATAGGTTTCATTCCACCTTGGCATGACCACACTTTTAGATCAAAGTCCTGGAGGATCCCAAACAACAATATGAAATAATTCCTACCTAGTGAATATGGTCAGCGATCGATGGTAAATTTTTTCTTTCTATTCCAGGTCACATGAGATGAATATTTTGTGGTGAACATGGTTAGAAGATATCCCCAATAATTATTTCCACCACATGATCTACCAGATGACTGGCGCATTGATTCATTTTCATTGCCCTTCTCTCCAATGCACATGACACTGATCTTGGCATCTATGGTCAGAGTTCTATGACCATTATCTAAGATATACCACATCCATTTAACATGACGTTAAACAACATTGCAGCTCGAGAAATATGTACGTCATTTTCCCATCTTCATGGGATATGTAGGGACGCCTAAATATTTCACCTTCAGGTCAAACATGTGATCATTTATTACTTCACGTGTCCACTCGGCCTCAGTTCCCTCCAGGAAATATGAATGGTGTAGTTTGGGCTTATGAACTCATTGACATTGGGTTTGCAATATCCATTCCACATACCTATATCTTGAGAGCTCCCCATTTACCTTTCCTTCACTCATCTTATAAATTCATTTTTTCTCCAATTATGCCCTTTAACCCTCTTTACCAATTCACCAATATGCCCAAATTCATAGTGTTTTAGAACATATAGTTTTGAATTATATATGGACATGTTTTCATCCATTTCTATGCTTCAAATTTACATTTAATTGGGTTCCCATCATTTTTCAAATCCAAAAGGACCCCCAAAATGAAAGTATTATAAGACTCAATGCTATCCTACAATCTTGGGACAACATCCCCAGGGATATTGAATGACATTATGTGATCGGTTCTATGTTTCCAACATAGTAACCCATCAAACCTCATTTGTTGTACCCATTTCAAGCCAACGTGACATGGATGGTATGTTTTGAACATGGTCAATAGTTATCCTCCTTAATTATGCCACCACCAATGGTCCCCAAATATTTTATTTGTGATTCACTTCTCCTTTCCACTCCATCATGTTCATGTGAAATTTCGACACCCTCATTGTTATACCTCTATGCTCACTTCCACCTATAGAGGATGGATCAACATCATGGTGTCACCCGTGGCTCCACACCATTTCCCCTTTCCCTATATTCAATGTGTTGAGAAGATATTCTCTGCCCTATTTTCCCACATCGAGTATAGCTAACATTGGATTTGAGACATGGTCATTATTAACCCCCACTAGGAGTAATCTCAATTAATTCAGTTCAAGCTCTACAACTTAAAACTAAGACCCCATATCATTACCACATGAAGTTAATATACACATTTTTATATAACTACATATTTCGTGATTACCTTCCTCATGAGATACATTTAACACCCAGACATCCCAACTACAGGTCCATCCCCAGGTCCTTAGACCATTTATGACATCATGGACCGTGGTTTCTCCCATGTAATTGCACAGGGGGTGGTATAGACATTATTTCCTCATTCACGCCAGCTATTCTTTATCACACCATGAAAATTCCCTTTATAACATCATTATTCTATGTGTATCCTATCAATATGATGTTAAACTATGATTCTATTTCTCACATGACTTTAAATTATTGTATCTTTTCTATATGATATTAAAATGCATGGGTTGGTCCTACCATACAATGATAAAATTTGACACTATCAAACTGGATGCATGATGAAAACGGAATAACAATGTGGTTCCCTTTATTAATGGGACATCATGTTTCATATCGGTCATCCATTTGGCCATTTTGAATTGAATACATTGTTTTGATTTCTATAGCGATTTTCGGATTCTCCTACCTAAGATTTTTTCCTATAAAACAACATATCCACCTTAGAGAACATACAATATCTATCAAATTATTCTTATTTTGGTGCATGGTCCATACCTCCCCAATAGTATCTTACCTGGTATTGTTACAGTACCACGTCATGTTTCTAGAACTACATATGGATTCATTCCCATCCTCATGGGAAATGTAGGAAGTCCCAGACATTTCATCTACATGTCTAGCCTCGGTACCTAAAATCATAACCCTTTTTCATTACCTTTATCCAAACTCTTTCTAAAGAACATGGTATGGAATATGTGGACTTATGTCCTTATCCATGCTAGTTTTATTATATAAAATCAATATACTTCCTTTCAAAGATCTCCCTTCCATTATTCAGGAAATTCATAGTATGTTAGAATGAATTGTCTTCCGGGATGAAGGATATAAAATTACCCATCACTCATCCTACAAGACGATAAACTACAAAGTGGTCCATTTTATATGACCATAAAACTACAATCTCTTACACCCTTTCCGCAAGACAATATATTGCAAGACATCTGGAAGAACTATGTATGGATTGATTCTCATCCTTATGCGTTACATTGGAACAACCAAACATTAAATCTTTGAGACCGACCCTTATTTTTGGGAACGTTCTCTTCTTTTTGGTCCCCAGGCCTAAGATCTATCTAAATATATGTGTTGTAGTTTGGGATTATGTACTCATTCATTTCGTGTTCACAATCACCACAACACATGACTCTCGATCGATAGCTCTCCATGATCATTTTCCTCCACTCATATCCATGTTGGGAATGCTCTTAATTGGGACCCTCGACCATTTTGGATGCCTCAAAAATGTCCCAAGATGCAATATGGTTTAGGTCCTAGAGTGTAGTATTTTAAATGGAAATTTCCTCATCAATTTCCCGGATTCTCGCATTCCTTCATTTTGGGTTTTCATTATCTTTCAAATCCTTATGGAACCCCTAATTGAATGGGTGCTTTTCCATATGGCTCACCTACATCGTTGGGCCAATATCCCATAATATTTTTGATCATGTTATGAGATAGGTTCCATGTTTTTAACACATTATTTACAGAACCCTCATTTATTTGTTCCCATTATAAGATACTATAAATTCTATGTGGTGTTTGAAAAGTAATTAATAGTTATCATTAATATTCATGCCACATACAACATATCCCAAATATAGAATGCTGTCAATCGCTAGTTTAATGCCCCTTTCCTTTTTACAGATCGTCGACACCACTACTGTTGTATCACTACTCATTCATGCTTGTCGAGTTGGAATGTTGATTAATTTGGTCTTTGTCCCCTTGACATTTACATTTTCCATTTCATGCTCTCGTTACCCGAGGAAGCCCTGAGAACACTCCTTGTTTCTTACAACAAACACAGATCAATTAGGCTTATTAGTTGTGGTAAGGTAGTATCTATATAGGAGATAATGTGGCCCTTGGGATTTGTCGAATGACCGTAAACTACGACACTATCATCCACATTACAAGATGTAAGACTGTTTGTTCATCCTAGTTCTTTTCTATAGAGGTCCACTGGAAGTAGGCCCTATCTCGATTTAGACTGATATATTCACCCAATGAATTCTTTCCTTAGTGGCATAATTATATGAGTGTTGGACTCCAATAAAACATCCCATCACTCCTACCCATGAATTTCATGCCCTTTATTCAGATCATGACCCTCTTCCACAACTGAAGGGACCCCCAAATAGCATGGATGCTCGGCTTTATAGCTCGACAACCATTTAAGGCCAACGTTATAGATGATGACAAACAACATTTCGAGTTTTTTCCACGTGTTTCCAATACGGTCCGCGGATGGCCCTCATTTGTTTATCCCCATTCCAGGCTATCAAGTTATGGATATTATTTTTAGAATATGGTCAATAGTTACCCTCCCCTTCCATGTTTCATCTTACTGTGTTATGAATTTTAGGTATTAAAATTCACATTCCTCATTCCCCTATTGTTTAGATTTATCCCAAAACCCCAAGAAATATTCTAAAAGGCTACTATAGAATGCTGGAAGGGGGAGGTTTGGATATTTTGAGAATCAATTTCTCTGACCATGACCCACATGTTCTTCAAAAATACATGGAGAGATCGTTCAGACCCGAGATACTAGGGTATATGTTGGCATTATCATATTCATGAGGAATAATGATATATGCATCCCTTATTTCAAACATCGTGCAAGACCAATATGATGTTAAGGATTGATCGCTAGATATGTAGTTGGTATGAATTAAATGTATCAATAAAAATATATAACAAAGATCATGGACGTAAATAAAATAGTTTATGTATGTTTAGGAGTTCATAAAAATTAAAATGATCAGGGATTGGTCCCTCTAATAGATGGATTAAAACCTTCAATGGAGCATCCTATCTCCCCCACTCTCTGGCTTGTGGAATCCATGATCTCATGCCTTCTGTTAATCTTACACTCCTATTAGATATCAATGGGTAGTAGATCATTATCCATGACTTGGGTATGATCCTCATTTGCTCAGATAGTATCCATCTCATGAAATACTCGCCCCGTCTATTCCTCAGCCTCAATCAGCTATTCTTTGAGTCACTATATTGGTTATTATTGTTCATTGAGTATACCAGAGGGTTCATTTTCATGCACCCTCAAGTGTTAGATGTCTTTCTTAGCCTCCTTGAGTATTTAGAAATTGACGACCTTCCTCCACTTCCAACAAACACTGAATCTACGCACATCTTCTTACACCTTCATGAAAATGTATTCTCTAATGAGCGCATGAGGGTGTTCGTCATCTACTCATCCAGTGAATAATTATCACTTCCAAGGGAATTGTTTTTAATATGAATTATCCACATTGATGGTGGGGTGTTTAAAGAACCTCTTCAGATTAGACGACCACTGATAGATGTAATTTCTACCCACTTCATCATTATAAGTCTCATCACATCTTCTGGATCAGCGAGTTCATATTCAAGAAATGACTCTAGGAATTCAACAGTAAGATCTTATTAGGGATGGTATTCATCACCAGATTCTAATTCAATTATATCCGCCCGTTTTTGTCCAGACCCTACCCCAATAATATTATCGGTCATCTCTGCCGACCACTACTAAGGAACCACGACCTGGTCAGCTGTGACACCAGATGATATAGAGATCAGTACCCTTATTTGGAGAGGAACCTTGGGTCTTCCAACCATTTTCATAAGAAATGTATCTACCATCCTTGAAACTATGCAAGCATGGGCCTTGTTAGATAATTTGACGGACCGAACAATTTGTATTGCTCTAATGTATGAGGCTTACCCAGGACAGCCTCTTGACCTTGCATTGGTTCTACCATCATCAAGAGGATAGGACGCATCCCTCCAAATACAACTATGGGCTATGAAGATTCTTAAAAGGACACTCCTTCTCCCTCAGAAATTTTGGATTCCACAACCACAATATCTCTAGTTGTAGTCCCCAATGTTTTGTGCTATACTCTTGTGGTGCCTTCCTCTTCATCATTGGGAGTGGCCGATTAATGATTATCTTGCACAGATAAGTGTCAGTTCAGAAACCATGATAAGGTAGGAAGGTCACTAGCACAATGAAAGGGAGTGGGAACTCACTTCTAATGTTGTGTAGAATTATCCCAAGGAGATTCCCCTTAATGAAACTATCTCGCATTATTTAGGAGAGGCTCCCTTGGAAAACCAATCTGTTTCTTGGATAAAATACTCATAATTTAATTATTCCGCCCTGATTCGTCTGCAGGGCTGGGAAAGGGGAAACACTCTTCCATTTAAGCCACTGTAAGTTTTGTAAGAGTATTAATGTTTAGAAACACCCTTTCTGAGTGTGAGAATAGCTGCCTGTCACCACAAGAATGAATTACTTTATCCAGCTCCATTAAAAATGTTCTCCCCTTGGTTGGGGTAGCATTGAATATTACCATTGAAAATCCAAGCACCCCTCAGTGATATCTTTTTCATGTTATAATTCGTCCATAGGACATCAATAGAGAGTTATTGTATTCTATTATCCCAATACTTCCATGCCTCTAGAAAGACGACATGAGAGGGAACCTCTATGGACATAGATTCTTCCTTAGAGCTTGATGGGGGGACCATGTGAAATCCTAGGGATGATTCACCTCTCTTATGGGACCTCCCAAAGGGAGGTACTGAGGACGTAACTACTACCTCTCTCTCTTCACATCCACCCAGTACTGGCCCATGGTCTCCTGACTCGTGGTCTGCAACCCCGACCTTTATGGCCATTTCACTTTAACGAATTTTTGTCTCACCTTCTTGAAGCCCCCCCCCCATCGACATTGTTCGATGCTGAGGTGCTGGTGCCACCTTACCGGCATGGGTAGTCAATTGCTTCAGCATCTCCCAAAGGTATGAAGCCTCCCATCTATATGTATACTCATGAAATAGTCGAAGGGAAGCATTAGGGGGAGGTAACTCATTCTACATCACTCCATCCTCCCTTGTAATAGTCATTCGTATTTGTCACATCATATATGGGATGTTCACATGAAACACATTTTTATACATCTTTGAAGTCAGCCTCTGCATACACGAGAATCTTCAGGTGAACCTATGGGTGGTATATGGTTCACATATAGGCTCATAGCTGATTCATTTCACCAGAACACCATTGTGAAAGGATATAAGATAATTCCATTTCTCTATAATATATTTTACATCATTATTATAACCTTTGATTGCCAAAAAGAAGGTGTGGAAGTTGAAAAAATATACCAGCCCAGTATTCCCTATAATGGTCATTGCATCTAGATGCAATGGGGATCTCAAAGCAATATTTAAAATCACCAACCCATAATGTATCCCAAGTGGAGTGATGGGGTAAAGATATATTTAGCCACCCATGTTTTACATAATCCATCTGTACATAAAGTGGAATTTCCCACACACCTACAATGGACTTCACTATATTAGACCTCCCTAGTTCCCCCACATTAATAATTCATTCTTTATTATTTTTGTGAGACCTTGCTCCTACATTTTAATAATATAAAAATTTTTCTTGTCAGATTAACATGGAAAGCCGGACTATCATCCACTGATCAGTCTAGAAGTTGTATCCCCATATTTTCCTCTGGCTATCATTGAGATTTATCTATAATGAACCATATTTACCCCTCTAAGCTCCTTACTCTCATATGGGGGGCCTTGCTGGTAGTTTACCCTCTTCTAGGGGGAAATTCAAGGAATATTCAAACCACATATAAATGTGGATGTAACAGTGTGATGTTTATTCTCATATGTACCTAGTACTAGCATCAATAATGCCATTACCAAAGGAATCATATACTCCCTGTCCACCTAGATATTCATGACAGGAAGAAACTCATCACACATCCCTCCTAGGATTAGGATGCTGGAAATCAGATGAAATTCCCAGAGGCAGATACCAACCTCCCAGGGATGCCGATGGGATGTTTTGGTATCATGCGACTAACAACTAAGAAATTCGGGTTTAAATACACATAGTCGAGAGAGAATAAATTGGGGAGACCATGCTTCATCATATAGGAATACCTGCCTATTTACATCTCAAACATTAATAGGATTCACAAAACCAATATTCCCAGGACGAGTCATTATTGAAGTTTCCACCATGGCACAAGTCTCGACATGTGATCAACCCCTTTTCTGGATTACCGAGCTCTGTGTTAATGATCATATTTTACATGGGTGGGGGTGCCTCTTGTGCCAATGAGATGCGGTAATCATTTTTGAAATTATTGTATAGAAAATGTGATGTGATCATGGTATGATTTTTTCTAATATGCCCATCCCCACCCCAATACCACTAGTATTACTCAGAGGTGCTCCTAAACCAGTAGGCCAACTCATCCTTACTCATGCACCAGATAGATACATCATCCCATAAACCAATACTATACAACATTAGGTGCTTGCATAGCGGGTAATCCTTATGCACCTCTTCCATCCACTCTATCAATGATAGATGATATAATGTACTTCATATGTACTCTACAATTTTGATGTTGTTTTCCACGACTTCCCTCTGACAAGTATCAACATGAACCTCTAACACAACCTTATGAGTGGCCATGATCATAAATGAGAACTTATTTTTGTCAGGTTTTGAGGCTGAACAGATAAAGCATTCTAAAGGAAATTCTGCAAAGGAGTTTTGCAATGACATCCACAAAATCACTTCATCTCCGTAAGGAAACCTTGACTAATGACTACGTTGTAATGGTACCAAGGGATCACAATGCCTAATTTTTCTAAAATCATTCATGATTCACTAGACCAATGAACTCCATTCATCTAAATGTACTCATAGATACGATCAGTTAATGATGAGAAATCGATGGCACAATTGTTTGTGATTATCTAGATGCCAAAAATTGACTCGAAAAGCCTATATATAGGCACAAAATGCCCTGATATCATAGAGACTTGTGTATTTTCATTCCTTCAATCCCTGGGTCCTCTTCGCATCATCGTTCTCTCACACTGGTTGATGCATCTCTTTAAAAACCTCTTCATAATCGGATGTGTGATGTGACTTCATGCACGGATCGACTGCCCAGCTGCGCAATTCGTCATGTGGATGGTCCTCCCAATATTTTCAATGTCATACCCTCATAATACAGACCTACCTTCCTTTGGATCTGATTCTGAGGGTGGAATTTGACAGCACTTGGAATTTTCCCTCTATGGTAGAAAACTCATAAATGCTCTATAGTTTATCAGAAATTCAAAAGTCCTGAAATCACTCAAAACTCTGTCGAAGGGTATTCTTTGAAATTACTCATGTTAGCTGTCTTGCCTCCGGGATTTCGCCTCTGTAATCCTCTATATGGAATCCACATACCCTATATGGGTCTTATGCATGATGAAGGACCACGTCCTCTCAACGACTTCCTCGATCTCTATGGCCAGCGTTGCGCTGTCATCATCGGCTCTCCTCCCTCTGGTGTCATACCACATAGTACGATTGGAGTGTCCCCACATACCACTTCCTCTCTGTGACATCATTACTTATCACTAAAATATCTACGACCATCACCAACCTTCAATTTTTTATAAATATAATTCTCTCCATCCTCTCAACCCATTATAACTATTTCCTTTTCGACTT
This sequence comes from Viscum album, assembly GCA_963277665.1. Lineage (NCBI taxonomy): Eukaryota > Viridiplantae > Streptophyta > Magnoliopsida > Santalales > Viscaceae > Viscum > Viscum album. The sequence goes on along the minus strand of OY728159.1, from coordinate 590,208,273 downwards.
CCAAAGAACATGATTAATGGAGACCTTTGTGAAACCAACTGATGGATCAGCAATGGTACTTTTCCTGTACGATAGGTGCATATTTGGATTCTTAACAACGTCGACCTATGGTGGGTATTCCCTTCATGAAGTCATATAACATTTTCAAATGAAGGAGCCCCTTCTAGGTGCTCATGACTTTTAGAAGCATAGAGCCATCATGATGTACTCTGAAAATAAATATGTCTTTCGTAATGTGAAGCTCTGATCCATCAACAACTTTCCTTCACAAAGCCACTTTCCATTGTAAAGTCCATAAACATTGTGAAGAAACTAGGACTTGTGAAGCCATTACTCTCTGCAAAGATTCCATGGTTCGTGATTTCCATCCCCTTCATGATACACCTCCTTCCTAGATCTCATTCTTTGCACACTATTTTTCCATACGGCCCTCCAAGATCATACAATGTGAATTCAACGTCCCATGAGTGGTGTCTCATGTTATGTTGCTCTACCTCATGCTTCATCTCAAAGGAACACTTATATTTATTTCTTCTTCACCTAACCAAGATAACGTGAGCCCCTGAATGGATCACACCACACACCCATATCCACACGGCATTGGCAGTGACTTTCCTTCACCAAGGGTTATACTGTACCGATTAGGTATTTCCTAGGGGTTGGGAGAGAATCCTCATTGTCTAAGCTACATGAAATCAAAATTAAAAGAATAATCATGACTAGTACAATATGATAAATTGTAGCCTCACTCGATGATATGTACATGGGGTGCCTTATATCAGAAATTTTTCATAGCCACTGGTCTGTGTGGGGGTGAGATCATCCTCACATGAAATGAGAACCACTATTCATGGAACGACATCTTTCCACAAGGTAGAAAAACCATCCTGGTGTATTCCCTTATCCTTTCATACAAGAGGTATCACCCTTTATCCTCCTCTCTTCTTCCGTGCGTAATGACCATTGGAGAGATGGGCATAGGGGAATCCTGATACATCATCCCTCTCCCTTTGGGAATTATCACCATTTTTGTCTCCATCCTAGTGTAAATCCCAATATCCATATCATTGGTCCTCTAACCACGTGTAATCCCCACTATATTATTCATAGGAACACCTTTGACGACATGATCACCAAGTATTTGAGGCCAGATGTTTCTCACATCGAGCCCGACTCACATGGGCATAGTGTAAGAATCGGTCATGGAATCCTCTCTAGGCCGCCATAGTGCCTAAGCCCCATACCTTTCCACAAAACTAAATGGACATTGATTCCAAGAAATATGGATATGCAGTAAGCCTATTTGAGGTTCAACCACAACATCATCATCATTTTCAAGTTGGTCCTATCCCATTCCTCTCATCCACTCCATTCAACCATCAATCATCAATCCAGATTCGTACACTAGCCACCACATCCCTGTGAGATCATGTCATTCCCCAGGAAAGATTACCATGTATAGGCCCCAGAAAATCTCTAATCATCATACCCAGAGAATCCATCTAATGATGGGCATCTATTAGTGCATAATCCCTAGACTTTACCTGGTTCGTTTTCTATTGTGTATACCCCTATTTCAAGCACATCCATTTAGAAAACAAGGATTTTGATACCTATTTTCTAGACAAGGTAGGTAAGAACGTTCCATAGGTTTAATCCCAACCAGTAGAAAACTAGGGTGCTCCCCTTTTTGGGATGCATTTCCCATTATCCTCCCTCAGTGGTGTCCAGATTAGACTTCACTGTGTGATATATTCCCTCTATATGACACATCTCCTCGGATTTATCCCCATTGGGAATTCTAATCTCTCATCTCGTAAATCTTTCTAATTGTTCCTCATAGGGATGTACAAATCTGATTCTCCTCTATGGGATATTCTGATTAGACTCATACTAACTCTTCAAGACATTAAACTCATAGCTTAAATCATGTTAAACATGATATGCCGATGGAAATTCCCAAAAAAAGATTCGTTTGGTTTAATGTTATCCATTAGAAGTTAATATTGTGGAATACCCTATTTTAAACCTTAGATATTGAGTAAAACCTCAGGGACATGCCTATAGAATATGATACCCTGCACTCCATGTGGGATGCCTCAGGCTTCTGCACCCTTGAGAAGCCCTATCATGAGAGAAAAAAACAGATGTTTCAGAGTTTTAGTGTCAAGACACCCCATCAATTTCTTACGTGACTACTCCCCTAATCGAAGGTGGCTACCCTGACAGGACCCCTTGAAAATTTTAGATAAAAGTAGTGAAATTAACCGATGCCCATGAAGATATGGCACAAGGGAAGAGTTTAATGAACAACATCTTAATCTATAAGGGATACACAGACTAGGTGAATAATTATGAAGATAAATCCATGGAAAGAGAGTCTGAAATCCCATCATATTGTTTCAATGAAGGAGACAACATTCATGAATAAGCGATGGTTGTTCCCACCATTGGAAAGCGGGAAAGCTGGTCCACATCCATCTCGTCGCAGCGCGACAACACGCACCTCGACGACATATTCGTAATCAAAAAAAATTATATTTATTAGAAATATAAATTAGATCCATATTCATTACCATTATAAATTATATAATTCCCATAAAATATTCTAATTACATTTTACTATAATTTTTTAATAAAATCATTATTTTGGTGTGAAAGGATTCGTTTCACATCGATGTTTAGGTTTGGTGATTCTGAAACATTTACCATGATCATAGTTTAATCATATAAAATATTTAAATTTTATCATAAATATCTTATTTATTCATTATATACACATTTATAACAATACATATAATGTGATGATGAAATATGGATTGCATCAATTCATCGAGATAGTAGTCTGCCCTTTTTCATGTGTGATGCTTTCATTTTTAAATAAATGAAAAAAGAAAGGAAAAGAATAATTTATTTTTCATGAATCATAATAATATCATAAATATAATATATATTAATTAAATATATCCTTATCAAAATACATGTAAATTGAAAATAAAAATCAAATTACATAACTTTGTTGAGGCTGTAGTCCACATATATGTATGAGTTACAAAATCATTTTTTAACAGATGGTAGGGTAACATGGTAGATTTCATATTATATTTAGTGAATCATAATTATTTCATAAATATTATATATATGATGTAAGTATATCAATATGACCCTCCATGAGTTTCAGTAATCAAAAATAAAATACATCACTTCATTGATAATGTAGTCCATACATATGCATGGGCGATGTTCTATTTTTTCATTAGATGAAAAGGAGATGTAAAATTGTAGTACCATTATTATAAAAATATTTTATTATATTAAATAAAATTATTTTATTATATTAATTAGACAATAATATATTTTCATAAGTATTTAAGATAAAAAAATATGGAATATATTAGTATAGACAATTATCATTACCTCATGTATCCTCCGTTTGATTGAACATAACACATTTGTATGAAAGGTTTATGGTAACATTGACTGATTAAGGTAATGACATTAAAATTTTTGTGTGGTATTTGGTAATAATTATAGATAAAAGTGAACATAACTTTTATTTTGAAATGGTTGATGTGAGTCACTTTATATAGGAAAAAATGGATGGAATATTCACAAATTGTCAATATATAAGGGTCATGAATTTAATTTTAAAAATGAAAAGAATCATATACAAGAACATTTCTTTATATTATATCCAAATTTACTTACAATTATGAAAATATTTGATTTTTATTTAATTTATAAAAATTTAAATCTGACTTTTTAAATATTACAAATATTTTAATGTCATATTCATGACTATTCACATATTTTGACATTAAAAAAATAATTATAACATTGTAATTTTATTATAAATAATTTAACCATAAAAAAGAAACTATAATTCACCAATAAAATCATGTAAAACCATAAATAACTCAAAACATATACATTATAATGTATTTTAAAATCACATCTTTATTTTTCTATTTCTTGAACAGACATTGCATCAGTGTTGTATACGAAATCTAGGAAAATATACAGTAAAAAAAATAAAAAAAAATTAATATCATAGAAATAGTTTATTATTATTCAATATAATCACATTTAATCATTCACAACTTCTTTTTATCTTTATGAAAACATATTTTTCATATTAAAAGAAAGAGAGTGGCATTTATAATTATTCATTACTTAAATAGTATAAAGGTCATAATCGAAGAAATATGGCACCAAATTGCATATTATAAAATATATGACCATTATGATAAAAATATAGTCATCCAATATTATAAATTGGCGTTCTATAGATATTTTTATACATTATATCATAGTTTTAACCCCATTAAACTCATTTGACCATTAAAAATGGGGACAACATTTTCTATGGTTTCTATCATTATATTTAGAAAAAGAAATGGAATTTATTTAATAATTTTAATATTTGGAATCCAATTAAAGAATAAATTTTTGTAAGATTAAATATTCATACTTTTTAAAAATTTAATTTAATTTATGTTCTAAAACGAAAAGAATCCCGATTATTATTAAAGCACCCATTTTAAGAAAAAAAATTATTTCTTACCAAAATTGTGTATATTTTCTATTCCCAATGAATTAATTAGGCTAAGATAAACAAAACGAGACTTATAATACATTAAATTATATTATAAACTGAAACAGAACTCTATAAAACCTAATTTAAATGGAAGAAACAAAAATAGTTTTTATTTGAATGAAAACATTACATAGATTTCCTAAATGCCTTGCATAAATTTCTATGATCAAAATTATATTTTAATGTTATTGATATTATTTATTAATTATATTTTTTTCATATAAAATATTTTTATAAACATTATTATTATTAATATACCATGATAATATCATAAAAGTGATATTTTTTAGAAAATTAATATTTTCCATTATTCATCAAAAAATCAACACATTCAAAAAATTACTAAAACTAAACAATATTTTTTTGATAATACTAGTAAAAATATTTTAAATTAAAAAATTAAAATTATAAATAATTATAAACTTAACTATAAAATAAACAAATAAATGAACATCCACTTTTATAAATAAATAACCCATTTCAAATTTTACTATTCTTATAGTCATATAAATTTATTCCAAAATATAAAAACTTTGGTAATTATTTCTTAAAAAATTATGAATAATTTTATATTACGAAAATTTTAATATACATATTTCATAATGTGGTTACTACTATTCATACCCACCAATCCAACAGCTAGGTTATTCTGATAATATTCAAATAATAATATTTATGTTGTATCACAGTTTATTTATTCTCAATTTTTTATATGGTATATAAATTTAAATATATTATTAATTTATATGAATATAAAATAAAATATCATAGTGTTATAAGTGGTGAGTGACCAGTGGTCTCCCCACTATTTAGATTTCATATTAAAGGGTGAGACATAGAGAAGAAAATACTACAAGGATAAAATCATCATTGATAAGATACATTCTCACAGAACACGATGAACATTTCATCTTACTTGAACGATAAAAAATATTGAAAAAAATAAAACACAATCTATAAGGTAAATAAAACCCCCAAAAAAATTAATTATCCATAAAATCATTTCCATCAAGACTAAATAGGTCTTACAAAAATATCATCAACCAAACACATGAAATATAAAAAAGAAAAAATATCATAAAGATGACCGATATGAGACTAACCAATTGTTGGAGGACTATGAATGGTGGGAAAATAATACCTTATATCCTAAACAACGACTCAAGCTAAACCCAGCTACGGTCAATCCAAAAACTGTAAAACATATAATCTAAACTAGTATACCACTAATATTATTTAACAAATAAAACTCCCAATGTGTTTCCTATTTCAACCCACAAAAACTAATAGTAGTAAAATTTATAATCTCTCAAAAAAAACTCCGAATCCAAACATAAGAATATCTGCAACAAGGAAAATATCTCCTGGTAACAATTACTAGAACTCAAAAAAATAACATTGAATAAGAACCAGAAAAAATATATAATAATAACCTAAAATACCAAATTGAAAACCATAAACAATTAATGTGGAGAAATAATACTATGATTGATCATTTAAAATTTTAAAAAATTCTATAGACAACCTCAATGGAGTAAATCCATTGGTCCAATCAATCCAAAGGTCTTAGAATACCTCAATTATCTACAATAAAAGCACAAGAAATGCATATTCTTCCCAAAATGGTTAATATTCCTCTAAGAAGATAGAACCTCTTAAAAATCAATCCTAGGATTGTCCCTTCATTCACAACAGTTCATAGGATTCCTTTATATTCACTTGGATGAATCAAGAAATTTCCCAAAACCAGTTTCCTTGACTGATAAACTACCACATGAATGGGATCCTTTACCTTATCCATATTGCATGTTTATCCATAAACAAACACATATTATTTGATTTTGTAGTTAATACATCATCTAAAAGTAAAGCTTCCTTAGAGTCATTTATGAATAGGATATGACAGAAAACATCTAACTATAATTTTTTAAGTATTTATTTCACCATCAGCAATCCTATATTAAGGAAAAAAGCTCAAGAGATTTATCTACCTTCAAACCCTCAAGATAATCCAATTGAAAAAATCATCATAAAATATTACCAAGATATTTCCAAAAGTAATTTAGTAGTAATTAGCGATTTCCAAGACACTCAGATCGCTCCATTAAAAAATATTCAAATTAAAAATATACTAGAAGATTTATTTATGTCAACACATTTTATAATTCCATCAATAATTTTTATTGACTACACATATTCAATTAATATATGTTCTTCATAAAAAGAAATAAAAAACTAATTCTAGAAATTTGAGACATGGCCTGAGAGAAGGTAATGTTCTAAAACTAACAATCTTTTTAGAATCTTATAAGTGTCTGAAATTGGTATTGTCTTTTAGAACAATGAAAGGATCCACCTAGCTGATCATCCAGGATGACATGATTTATAAATACTTTCCTAAACATTTTTGGATGAATTATCTATATAACCTATGATAAATAATAATAAATTCATGTCTCATAATCCTAAAAGGACAACCCCATTATAAAACTGGACTATAATATTAAAGAAACCATAAATAATAAGTATTAAATACACCATCAAAACTCAATAATAATTGTTCAAACCCCATTTTACCTACAAAAATATTTTTAATAATATTAAATGAACAATGATTTTGATAAAAACCCAAACTTTGAAAAATACCTTCCACCCTTTAGAAAAATACGAAATTAAATCTTATGAACCTATTAAAATCATTTATATTTATGATGGAGTGAATTAAAGATTTTTTTTTAAATTCTACCTCAAAATATTTTCCAGACACCATAATAATATCATCCATTTTTTAGAACATGTTAGGAGACATAATGAAACTCTATTTTAAATAACCCACTAAAAATAAATTTTTCAAACAATACTAATTGAAATTCCGATATTCACACACACCAAAATAATTTAACCACAATATCACATATATAGACACAACCCAAACATAAATTCAATATAAATCATCAATAAAAACATATCACTAGACCTTATATGACCCATTTTCCACTATCAAATAGAACATTAATCAAAGAATCAGGAGATCTAAAAAAATAAAAAAAAGAGAGATGGAACTATTCTTTATGTGGTTGTGTGTCTTTTGGATCCATGTTACAACCATGAAAAAATTCGTATAACATGTCAGAAATCAAATTCATGGTTTATGTTTGGTTTTTTGGCCATTTAATACAACCTTACATCACTACTTATTCTTCATTTTCAGAACAAAATTCATAGGAAAATCCCTAAAAAATATCAAAATATGCCAATTTGGATCGAAATACCAAAATATCAAATCATAATAAGAATCAAAAGGAAATAAGATTCTGTATTACCTCTAATAATTCAATTCGTTGAGTGATAATGAGCCAGTGATACCCTCCACACACTACCTATATTGTTATGAAGTTTCAATTCTCATTTTTACCAACTTCCTAAATATCTAGGGACTATTATAGAACATAATACCTTATGAGAGACATGGGTTAAATAACAATTATAATGAATTACAATAGAATTATACCATCCCAAATACCTTCTTAATCCATCATTGTACTACATGAGCATTCATAATCACAAAAGGCTTCAACAAGTCCCGGTGCATGACATAACATTTCCTTGGGAACAATTTCACCCTCAGAGAATAAATGAACAAAAAATACATGGCACAATTAAATTAATGTCCTACCAAGAAATTAATTAAACTAATATAAAGTATATTGTTAAAATAGATTATATAAATTCAAAAAAAGAATATAAATATAGTACTTCTACTACCCAAAAGAAAAACAACCAAGAATAAAATAAAACATGATCCATACCAAACAATAACCTATATTCATACCATAGTTTCTCACCTCATACCAACTAAAAATAGTTGAAAAATGAATATAAGTCCCATAAAAAACCCAAATACTACATTCAACATGAATATTTATGTAGATATACATGAGTGTGTATGCAAGATGGGAGCGACTAGGCCCATAAAGATCTCACAAATGTGTATATGCTATTCATTTCAATAAGTAGTTCCGAAATAATTTTTTAAAATCAAATATAAATAATAATAATTTCAATATAATGTTCCTTGGTGAAATCAAATAATATACATTTAGTCAGATTATATAAAAAATCACCCTATATAATATATTTTTTGAAATCCAAATACAAAAAAAATTGTTTTCCACAAAAAACATTAAAACGATTTAATTTTTTTTGGAAACATCCCTTAAAAAAATTGAAACATAATTATAAGAAAATAAAAAAATATCGATGGTTAAATTGTGATATAAAGTAGAAACGACATGTTATGGAATATTAGTTATGAAATTAGATAAAAGGTTTCCAGAAAAAATGAGAGTAAAGGGGATTGTAACAATAATTTAAAATTAAATGACAAATATTTAACATAAATTCTTTGGGTAAATCAAATTGTATATACTCTAGGATCAAACTATAATGATAGTAGACCAATTTTTATTATTTATTATTCTTGTATATCTCTCCTCAAAAATTTCCCATCTGAAATTTTTTCAATGAAACGTCATGGACCAAACAACACCAATCACATAGTGGGTATACATATCCTAGGGTAATATAAAGAATTCAAACAATAGACTATAATAACAAAAATATATAACAAAAATTATCTTTACATGGTTATTAATAAATGAAATAATTAATTTTGAGAGAACAACCCAAAAATATTACCAACAAAACACAATACAAAACTCCTACATCATGTCCCACTCCCTCTCACTGAGCATCCACATCAATAATCATCCAAATACCACATGACACAAAAATCATTATTTATGGGAAATGAAACAAGTACAATGTGGAATCTTAATGTTCCCATATAACATCAAATTTATTTCTTTTAATATTTAAAAATCAGCCTCTATAAAAAAACAATGCTTATGATCATGACACCATTTTTATTTCATATGATCCTCCCTCAAAATTCTTTAAAAATTACTTGAAACATAAAAATATCCATTAAAATTTCAATATTAAATATTGGAAAAAATTATTTCAAAGAGTGAAAACAGAATTTTCACAAAGGGCTTCGCAGGACTAAACATTCATTTTGAAGAAACATTTGGAATTCATAAAGATAACCCTTTATAACATGTCAAAATTTCATTGAAAATTTTTTGAAACAAAAAAAATCATATATATTCATTAATTGCATAAAAATGAATGTATAAAACTCATGAACACCATGAATTAAAAAATAAAGGGATTTTACTAAATCACACACAAGAAATAAATCAGAATAAAAGAACAACATGTCACCTTACATGTTGAACACTTGAATAGGAAATTAATCATGGTTTACAAGCCAAAGAAAAAACAAAAACCATAGGTTATAATCAACCTGATTCCAAGACCTAGTTATAAAAAATTTATTTTTTTTGGAAAATAATGTAAAACCTATGTGAAATGGAAGAATGAAGTTGTATAATAATGAAAAGGAAAAGGAAGAAGAAATAAATTTGAATTTTATTCAATCAGTTAGAAGAGGGCTAAAAATATATAATAACGTAAGAGGATATCTCCCTTAGAATTTGAGAGGGTCAAATAAGTGGACGGAATATCTAAGAAGAGAAAAACTGTTAAAATAGAAATGGGTAAATTCGTAAAATCACTATTTTGGGTAATTATTGGTGGATATCATAGTTCAGATGCATGATATTTCCACCCATTAAAAAACCACAAATGAGAAACATAGTGAACTCAACCCTTATATAAGGTTCATCTACATGTCTAGTTCTAACCATAATGTATCCAAGTGAGATACTCTTACTCATAAAAACCCACTAAGTTTATAGGACTATAAATATTGATGGAAACATTATGAAAAGACTATGAAAATCCGTAATGCCAAGTTCATATCACCATATGGATGATAGAAAAATGGTTACTAAACACAATTTACAATCCATGAAAAACACATAAATATTCCATAATATTAAAATTATGGACAATAAATTGTTAAAAAGTAAACTAACTCAAAATAATATAGAATAAAATAATATTGTAACCAACATAAATATAAGTTTGTTATTGAAATCATATATATATATATATCTATAATATAATTTATATGAGTTATGAAAATATAACAACCTCACCAATTTCTTCTAACCACATCACATACATTTCATAATTTGTAGTATATCTGCAAAATCATGGAGAACATACAACAAAATTACAAAATCACCCCACTATCCACCTCAAATATTTCTCTAATACATAACATGTCAATCATATTTACACGTCAAAATAACTATCACATCATTTCACGTGGTAAAAATATGATTTGTTGTGTTTTTTTCAAAATGCTTTGCTTGAGTAAGGTGATTTATCTATAAAGGAGTCTATCTTTTGGTAAATAATATCATAAAATTGTCATTAAATTTAATTGTTTTATACATATTTTCTGAATTTTTTGGCATGTAATATTTGAGATTTGTTTTCTTTCTATGAAACATTCATTGAAGAAGAAAATTTTTTGTGTTTTAAATGATGAAACTCATCATAACTCAGACAATCATGTATATAGATTTCCTTGGTTGTATATGGTATGAAAATATGATTATAAAAAGTCATAGTGGAGGAATGTATGTAGAGTAAGTGTGGAGTCATGTATGCAATATGGAAAATTAGGTGTGTATAAAGAAATAGAGAATAGGTGAGTACATGTTATTTGTAGAAGTACACATAAAATGTGTTTTTTTAAAAAGTGACATCAATACATAGATGTAAATATATGTATATAAAATCTAAGGGAAATATAAATAACACTCATGAAGGAGTATGAGTGGAAGATGTGAATGATGAGTTCCTCTCACTTATTTATAAAATTTTCAAGAGTTGAAAATGGATATTAAAAGGAAACCTCATTTTAGTGTTCTTGTGAAGTGGTAAGTTTGATAATATTTTAGATAAATACCCTAGAACATATAATGATGAAGAAAGTATAAAATAGGTTCCACAAATTTTCTATAGGATATTTTCTCATAAAAAGTGTATAAAATATTATATTTATCCGAAAAAGGTTTCATAGAAAGAGTCATGTGATAAGAGAAAAATATGGTTAATAATTATATATATAGGGTGTTGAAATAGATTTCTTGTCAGATGTTAAATATGTTGTGATGGAAAATTTTGAAAAATAAAAATCAAAAAAATAGAATAACAATGAAGTTAATGCTATTCTCAATCTTAAGGATGAAAACTAATGAGATTTTGTATGGATCAATATTAAAAATAAGGAAAATCAAAATAAAAAAGTATTTTTAATGAAATATTTTGAATATATGTATAGGATTTAATAAATGATTTATTAAATGTAAAATGAGTTAGAAAATAAATCATTTGGGAATGAAAATAATAAATTTGATGTGAAATTCAAGATGAAGATTGATGAATAGAATTATGAGATCAATGACCCCAATCATAGTGTGAAATAGATAATAAACTATGTATAAGCACTACAGTAGGATGATTTAACTCTATTAAAAAAATTGGGACACAAAATGAAATCAGGAGAAGTATATTATAATTTTCAATTTTTAGGTTCTCAAAAAATGAAATTCAAAAAGTTTCAAGTGTGTCATAATAGTCTTAAAAAAAATGTTATCTAAATAATTTCCTAGATACAAGTATAATGTTGGATAAATGAAATTTTCCGCAGATACAATTTCTCATTATTATATAAAGCTATAAAATATACATTCATAGAATTTTAGAACTACCATAAAAATGGGATTATTCATGATGTTCTCTCTATAAGAACTCTTTATAAAAATGGATTTATTGAATGAGGTAATAAATAAGTGAATAATATAGAAAATAAAATTATCATTAATTTAATTCTATAAAATCATAAGTGGAAGGTTGTGTTGTCTGTTGTAGTGTACATTAAAAATTTGGTGGTGATTTGACATTGGGAATAAAGTACACCATATAAAATATTGAATGAAATGAATCCTACACTAAAACATTATCCAATATTCAAATAGAATGAATGCGTTAAAAATACGGAAAAAATCCTAGAATATATGTTTATGTGAATGATGAATGAGTGTTCATATGATACTCAATATGATTTTGTACTATAAATAATTCAAAAAAATGCCTATTTAAATCAAAAAATGTAATGATGTCAAATTATTTAAAGAGAAAATTATAAAGAATAATCAATTTGGAAACTATGATGTGCCTAAAAAAGAATTTTAAATTTATACAACTTTAAGGGTTAAAAAAATAAAAAAAAATAATTAAGACTCAATGGCTCAATCATAATTGGAGGATATTCTAGAAAAATAACTCATATACGTTAGAAAATAAATAAGAGAAAGAAGATTTATCCATAAAACATAATATGAGATATAAATAATAAAACATTGATGTTATGGATGGTAAATATTGGGAATGATTCTAATTTATATATTTTTGAATGAAATAAATTTTAATAATTTATTAAAGATAAATCAAGGGGTAATTGAATGAACGATGATCTGATCCTAATTGATAAAAATATGACATGGGAATTAGTGATGAAACTAGAAAATTACAATGTGGTTGGAAAGAAGTGAACATTTAAGAATATTATTGACGAAATTGATAGTGTGATCTAAAATGAGGCATGTTTGGTGTTTAAAGTTTATGTATAGTCTTGCGATGTTGAAGTTCATGAAAAGTTTTCACCCAAGGAAAAACATGAGTCTATTCAGATATTCTTGTCCATGGAACTAAAGGGAAGCTTAAAAATATAATATATGGTTGTCAAAAACATATTTTAATATCTCTAGTTATGAAGAGAAATATATTTAACAACCAATGGGTTTCTAAATTGGAATTGATGAAAAATGTTTTGTAGATTAAATAATGATTTTTATGGTGTCAAGTAGAAACCATGATAATGGTATTCCCAACATGAACTCATATATAAAGAATATTGAATTCAACATGGGTGGTAATTCCAACAATAAATATATGAAAATTTCATGAAATAGTAATTCAATGTGCTCATATACAGGGAAGATATCATATTTGGTGGAAGAAAATAGAAGAAAATAGAATAATTTTATAATCTGATGATTCAATACCATAAAATATCCATGATATGGGAGGTCATGTACTTATTAAGATTAAGAGTTGTTTATATGGAAGGATTCTTTTTGTATTTTATGATAAGTATACGAGAGAGATACTAAATTATTTTGATATTCATGATTAGAAAATATTGATAACACACATTATATTCAATAAAAAACACAGAACTCATGGGGATATGAAATCTTTGGATCCGAAGTTTTACTTTAGAATAATTGGAAGATTATTATATTTGATTACACCATGCCTAGAAATTATCTTTACAATATGTTTAGTAGCTTGTTACTAGGGAAACACAGAATGAGAGTATATAATTATAGATAAATGAATTAGTAGGTACATCCAAGGTAATATCAATTTTGGATTGTTATTTGATATAAGAAATGACCATGAATTATCAAATTTTCATGCATCATATAGGGTTATATATGAATTTCACTACAAATCCAAAAGTGGTTATGTAATATTCATTGGTAGTAGAAGTGTTGAATGTGTAATTAATAATTAAGAATGTAATTATAAGATTATAGAATAAGTAGACCATAGATTGGTTACCAAGGACTCTACCCACCTTATAAGGATGAAGTAACAACATGAATATATTTTTTAATATGTGATATAGTCGACGATGATATTTTATGATAATAATATGTAAGTCAAACTAACAAATAATCCTCAAATAAAACAAATAAAGACTTAGTATCACTTATCATTGAAAGGTAGATTAAATAATTTTTATGTTGGAGCATGTTGGAAATAATGAAAAAGCAATAGATATTATGACTAAACCTTTAGGACATCATGTGTTTGAGTATAATTGATTAATCCTCAATGATCAGTAACCAAACAAATTTTGAGGAGGTTTGGAAGTTACACTCTCCCCATTATATATATAACTTTAAATAATTTTCATGATTTATAGGTTCAATATCATTGGGATTATTGAATATTTTTTGGAAAGTATATAAAATTCATGTATTTGTTTTCTAAACAATCATGTTTGGTGGATGGAAAGACTCTACGTCTAATAGAGATGAGGATATACAATCCATGGAGAAATGATGTTTATTTTTGTGTGAGGGTAGAAAGCTAGAGGATCATGCTGTGGTTTTTATTTTTCGAGTAAGGATTTCTATGTGTCCAGGAGAGCTCACATAATAACTATTTTCTAAACTAAGAATTTATTATTTAGACTTACAGTGAAGGATGTGTTGTTTAATTAAAATATAAAACAATTGAATAATTTGCGTAAAAGTTAATTTAACTTTTGATTTCTAAAGAATCAAAAGGGGGAGAATATTATAACCTGGTTGATCCGTTGAATGTATTGTTTTTTGAAATCAAATTTATGTTTTATCAAGGTATTTTATATGTAAGGATGGTTATTTATAAGAAAAATTGAAGCAGAAAATACATTTCTAAATTGAATTATTTTCCTATGCTTTCAATATTTTGGGCATGAAATACTATAGGATTCAATTAGGCTTCATGGATTTTTCACGTAGAATAATAGATTTCTATTTATAAAATAAAATGGAATCCATAGTAATGTATGTGGCCCACATAGTCAAAATTGTAGCTCACATTTTAAAGTACATGGTTTTTTGGGAGTACACGGTATAAATGGGGAGGGGGTACAAGGGTTCTATGGAGAGGTGAGTACGAGATGTAGTATTGGTGGTTATTATATCATGTCAGAGTGAAGGTGAGTACCTGATGTTGGTGGTGTGGTGAGTATACAGAATGTATGAGAGTATACAATTGGTATATACAAAAGGATTAAAAATTAAATCTATATATTAGTGAGTTTTAAAAAGTAACATTTCTATAAATGAACCAATAATAATTTTGTCATGTTTTTATAAGAGTTAAATAAAATATTGAGGTTTTAATAGAAGATTGAAGGCATAAATAATTTGGAAACATTGAACATCTCCATGAGTATGAATTTTGGGAGGTGGAGTATTCCCTCAAAAAAACATTTGGGGGAAAGAGACTATAAATTACATTAGTTTGAGTACACAATGGATAATGGTATATCATTGGAGGCTATATGATCTTTTTCGCAAGGCACGTGAGGTCATGTATGTGGCCCAAATGGATATGTAAGTAGAGATTCTTTTTTTTCATGGTTACATTACACAGTGTAGATCAAGGAAAATATTTTTTAATTTATTATATGAGGATGATTTTCTGGAGGCCAATCAATATATTATAGAATGAAATATAGTTTTTTATGAAATGAATCATATAAAAAATCTCTTGTAAAATTGGTTGAATCCTTCACGTCAAGTAGCTAAAGAATACATCATCTAGACTAGCGTGTAAGGGGGAGTCAATAGAAGTGAACCAAGGGAGGTAGTGTTATATCCATGAACTCATTATAAAGGAGTTCACATTTATTGGAGTGACTTTGGATGATAAATTTAATCAAAAAATCTAGTAATGCATAGTAGATTTTTGTATGACTAACAAATCATTGGCACATTCTCCATAGATTATCCCATTGGGGTGAACTAGGTAAAAATGTTATGTTATTATTTATTTCTTCATTTATCAGTTTTTTAAAGTGAATTTTTATTTCATATCATTAGTTGATTCTTACCAATTTTGGGATAAGATATTTTTTTTAAATGAAAATATTGAAACACTAATTTACCACTCCCCTCTCAAGGAATCCGATGGTACAAAAATCTAAATCTAAACACAAATAGTATTAACAGTATTGAATGAAAAATATTTTTATGTTAAAAATATCAGAAAATTACATCATTTACATTACATCCATATATCCTTATGAAACTAACATCAATATTTCATACTCATCCCAATGACCACCTCCAAAATTCAATTATACCATAAAAAATTGGTCATAATCACAATTCACTATTATCAATACATCATTTTACCAACAAAAATTAATAAAAAAACAATTTGAAATCCCTTAAATATATTAAAATATCTAATCATCATGTATTCAAAACATGAATTACGAATCTCCATCCATGTATTTCTCATAATAATTCCTCCATGAACATATACCTCCATAACCTCACATCAATTCCGTATTATATAAATACATCTACTACTCTCTATAATCCCATAGAAACGAGGAATATGAGTATGTAAAAAGAAAACTAGATTAAAAATCCTTAGGATATTGTATACAATTTTAAAAAACACTTTTAGCCATGGACCCATAAATGGAACCCAAAATCATCAAGAAAGAGATTATATGTTGGATAGGATAAATAAAATTAATAGAGGATGAAATAAAATTGATATCAATATATATATATATATATATATATATTTAAATATTGGGTGAACCAAGACATGATGTAGTGAACTAATTTAAATTATGATTTGGGTCAGTGAATCCTGATATGAAAACCATGATGACTTGAATTTTGAAAACCTATATATATGAATACTATTTTCATCCCATATTATTACCAATGACAAATAACCTGAAAATAATCACTGAAAATTGATATCATGTATCATTGAAAATGTTATGCCATCCCATTTCCTAAAATCATGTACATTTCATCCAAATCATATCTCAAACATATATATTTTTTACATAATTTCATATGTTAACACATTCATCTGAAAAATATTAGAATTTATAAACTAAAGAATCATTAAAATAGTTTTCTAGATAGATTATAATACTATCAGTGGGATACTTGGACATTAATCATGTAAAATATACATCTTTAACTAAACCGATACAAAAAAATCACATGGAATGAGTGTTTATTAATAATATATTTTTAAAAAAAATTAAGAACAGACCTCAATTTATTGAATTTATCTTTTATAAAAAAAGATATTGATGATGAAAACTGCCAAAAAACTCATGGTTTTTTAAATCCTTAGTTTATCCATTAAATAAATATTACACAAATTATCTAAAAATATTTTATTATCTATTAATGAGCGCTATAAACTATATTATAAATGAAATACTAGAAATATGAAACTTTTTCCATAAAAGTTTGAAAAATTATTATTTTTGGTTTTATTGTTCACAAATCCATATATAACTTTATTTTATTAATTAAATATATTTTTTTAAAATTTTAATAATTATATATTTATTAGATAGTATATTTTGATATTCAACTAAAATGTTATAGCATAATAGCATAAAATATACCGTAATTAACTATTCAAAAGACTAAAAATTTGATAAAAATAGTTTTCACATCTACTCAACCTCATTAATTTTCCTAGTAATCAAAACATAAAATAGTGATATAAAATACAAGAAATATATGTTTGTAGTCTTTAAGAAATATAAAATATCACTAACTATTTACTCTCATGTATATTAAAGTTATCTCTATACTAATATCACAACTTATGATTTAGAATTTAGTGAGTATATATATCACTCATAAATTTAACACTCCTAAGAAAAAAGTCTTCTATTAGTAATTATTATGGGATAAATTCAATTATTTTAGAGACATTTCCGTTCAGTTGATAACTAAGAATGCATATTCACAAAACATTAGATTATCAAATTATGTTCAGAATACGATGACTAGAATCAGTAAACAGAAATTCGTTTTTCATGGGACTAAACTAGTCTCTATATGAATAGTTGTGATAAAAATAAAGGGTTAGATGAAAGTCATTATATAGAATGATCTAATTATGTCATATTCACTAAAAGTGATCCATGAGAAATGTTCATTCCAAATACAATATAAAAACTCACATTTTCCAAGATACAAGAATTTTTTTTTGTTAAACCATGTGTATTTTAGTACTTATGAATTTTTGGTGTATTTTATATGTTTCTTGGTGTAGGGAAAAGATACCATGATTTGACGATGGGAAGATCACACCATGGGCAAGTGAAAATATGGGGATTTTTTTACTTAAAAAATCATGAATCAAATGAACATGTTGCAGAATAGAAGAATAGATTATGTTATAAATATGAGTAATCACACTATGATGAAATATGTTTGAATGAATTTTTGAATAACTGGTGGGGGTGTCACACTATAAACTAAAGTATTGATATGTGATGGAAAGAATTTAACCGTTGGTGGAATCCATGAGATTGTTTAGTTTTATCTGATACTGGAGTTCAATAATCAATCTACAATGGTTGGTTATAGTTAGGGTGTTTCATTTTTAATCACATGGTCCGACTGTAATGGTTGGTCCAGATCAAATCATGCTTCTATTTAGAAGAATTTAGTAAAATTATTATAATGGTTACAATGAAACATTCCTATTGTTTTTTTATTAAATTTATTTAATTGATTAGAAACATATAAATTGAAATACATTTTTTATTCCAATTAGTTGTGGGAGACACCCCTTTAACCTTGATGAATCCTCCCTATAACCATGACTTATACAGTATTTATGATGGGGTTTCTGTTTTGTATAACATGGTGGATTGTTAGAGGTATGTATTTAACTGCCCTTGGATTTATTCATGGTTTCTCTCACATTTATAATAATCATTTTTGGAAATATATAATTTGATGGATCTTTCTAGTTTTTCGAGTATCATTTATTTGAGATAAAATTACCAAGTAATCTCATATGATTTGGGACTTAGGATAATATTTTTTGTTGTCCCTCAAAATTCCCATAATTTTTATGCGTTTACACATTACACATGATGTTTAGGGTATGTGGATGTTGGTATATGACCCAATATTGAAATAAATTTAGATTCATTGGATAATAAAGAATGATTGAGAACTATATATCATTTTATTAATATTATATGCATGGTTCCAATTTTAAAGGACCATTTATGTTCACAATTCCATCTGAATGTGACATCTTAAATATAGAATATGATTCTTAAGTGAAATCCTTATTTATATCATGACCTAAAGGGATATGAAATATATCTTGGAGAATTACTTGATGTATAGAATCTGAGGTATAAGTTATTCTAGGCAAAATCTATGTTTTATATAACATGAGACATGTTATTGGATATAGTGTCATTAAAATTGTGAGATGGATAGTTTTATAGTATCTAAATCCATTAGTAAGATGTGATAATTCATTCAATTATGTAATAAATATTTCATGATGAATCAATCACATTAATTTTTAAATAGTTATATATAATTCTATTTGATTATTTAATTTATGATGAATCACAATCATTTAATTATTTTAGGAGTGATAGGTTTTTCACATAAAATATTATATTATTCATACATTTGATTACTTATTTATTGGATGTTGGTGATAAGTCATTCACCTTGATGGTATTTATTTTTGTACTTAAACAACCCTCATTTTATCCAAGGAAGTATATCATTCACCATAATCATGAGTTATGTAAATGATCGATCTCCTTTAGGAAATTATTATGATGTAATATCATCCAACCTTAGTCTATCATCAATAGTGAATAAAAAAATTTGTTTGTGTGCACAATGATATGTCATTCACTTAATTGTTTGAATGGTGAAATCTCATCAACACATGTTATATGTTTATTCAATAACTCATTAACTCAGTTTAGTGATATCAATGATAAATCATTCAACATAAATATTGATATGGAGGTACATAATCAACCATTCTTTATGGTTATGGTGATATATCATTCAATTCGTAGTTCGTTTCAGTTATTCCAGATCCACTCTTTATGGCTGATTATAATGATGCATCGATCACATTGTACATCGATCTACTTGATAGTGCATTCATCCTAGTTATGATTCAATGATGCATCATTCAACATAACAAATGTACTAGTGATATATCATTTTTCCCATGTTGTGAATGGTGGTAGATCACTAATCTTAGGTTTGTTTCATGTTATATATTTGTCACCATAGATAATATGATAGTGCTATATTATTCACCATATGTGATGTAATTGTTATTTATAATTCATATGAAACGATTATATAACAATTTATCACACACCAAAATAAATTATATGTGTACTGATAGATAATTCACCATATTTTTCTTTTTAGATTATAGGATCATTTTCTCTTTCTATCACTTCCTAAAATAGTCATTGACACCCACGGTTAAATAAGTTTAGTATTTTCCATTTTTTGGTTATCATTTTATATCTTTTAGAAGATTATTTTTGGTATATTTATTTAGTGAAACCATTAATGGTGGCACCCAATGTTATACTCAAACCCTTAATGAACATCCCTATGTACATGTAAATTTCTTGGTGATAGATGCATGTAATGGAAATTGATCTAATATAAATGAAATACATTGTAGGAGAAGTATATTTCGATATCAGAATAGTAAGAGACCTAGGTAGAGTGCATATTTTTTTCCTATATTGGTTTATATATTAAAGATATTTTTTAAATTATTTTACAATAGGTGACCTCACTTTTTTGTTTTTTTATATAATATTAAATTGTGGAAAAATTTCTTTATAGCAAGTGATGATAATTTTTCTATGGTTTTCCATTAAATGTAAGGTTTGTGTTAATTAATTTATTCTGTTTTATGATAAATCATTTATGACTCTATTATTTATAATTATCTGACATAGGGTATTGTCTACCCACCAGTTATACTATCATGATGCCCACCCATTGGAATCAACTTCTGGGTTAGTAGTGAAGATGAGAGTGACCAATAAACTCGACATCCAATAAGACACATATTAGAAACTAGTAATAAGGTTATAATGTAACACATGTAGGATGTATTACCCTTATAATAATATAAATTTATAAAATTATATACCCTTAAAATTTATAATATTAATAACACAAAGCAGAATCCCGTTAATGTGATAAAAAAATTGCTTCAAAATTGAACACAGCCAAAAAATCATATGAACAAATCCCACAAAGACTACCACAAGATCCATGTGCTAGTAATGCCCCACCCAGTCACCAAATATATCATATTTATAAAAAAGTACATATAAATGGGTGAGCATTCATGTATAATTAATTGGATCAACCCCAAAACATATCATGAATATATGAAGAAATCATACTAATGATTGAGTGAATAAATAGTAGAATGTAATCATACATATAATAAGAACACAATCACTAAACCTATATAATGTAAAACCATGCATTATTTGATCCATGTATATTAACATAGTATGCGGACTCATGTCATCACATTTTGTATAAAATCACGATAAATTTGAACTTGTTCTTCCCTAATGTGTTTAAGAAAAAATCAATAATTTCTCTTATGAGACGATCTAAGGTAAATTTTATAACCACATTGTTTGTTCCAAAATAAGGTACTTTCTCTATGATATGTTTTTGGTTGAAATCCAAGATATTCGAATTGCATAGAAAATTTAATCAATTATATAATAATTTATTCATTTTTCTTAATTATGTATTATATTTTATATAGAGTGTTGTATTGAGATTTTATCTCCATGGTTAAGTCTAAATTGTATGGTTCACCAAAATAGGGTATAAAAATATCATAGATGTTCAGTTCGGGCACAGTACCCCATTTTATTTTCCAATTACATATTTCTTCATTGTTCTTCTATTTTTTTCTTATTTAATTCCTCCATTTTGATTCTCTCATATACACCTTTGGGAATACTCTATCATGATGTTTGGAGTGTCATTGGGAGGTTATAGGGAGATGTAGGGGCATCACTTCCCAAGGGCCACATTTTATGTTATTTTGGGTGGAAGTAGGTGTGTGGAATGTATCCAATATGAAGCTAAGGTTTCCACCTAATGGTTGGTTAATTTATGTTTTTTCTAAAAAATAGAATAGAGTAGTTTTTTACATTATAAATACCTTTATAGGGTTTGGTAGACACCTTGAGGTTATATCTATGGACATTTTGAGGAAATTGGGGGTATAAAGTGGGGGGATTTCTAGTTTTTTTCTGTTTTGGAAACCTAATCCAATGACATGTAGTTTAGAGAATAGATTCCATGTTTCCTTCTTTTCAGAATATGAGAGGATTAAGAGGATACATATTGTGTGTGTATGGGTCATTCCATGCAGGAGTGACTTGGTGTATGGCCTGGTGAATGGATAGACTCCCCATGTTAGGGAAGATCTCTATGTATGTTATATGGATATTTATCTACTGTGGTGTACCTGGCTAGTAGTCATCTATTGTAGTTTGCTAGACCCCATGTTGGGGTACATGGCTAGGTATCTGACTTGACTCCCAGTATAGGGAACCAATTGAATTCTAGGTAGAAACACCTCAGACATAGGAGATATAAACAATTAGTGGAATATGAAACAAGGACAAGGAAATAATTTTGTGGTATGCAGTATGTAACTGAAGTGAAAGATGTTAAATTTTTCTTATATGGTGAATTTTTCCAATTCTTCACCTTTAATTTAGGATTGGACCTTTGAGTAGTACGTTCGGATTTTCTCCCACATATACCATGAAAGTGTGAAAATTTATTTGTTTAGAGTTAGTAAATATGGGGTTTTTGTTCAGGGGAGAACTCACAAGAATATATATGAGAGGTTTTTATTCAAAATCCTCTAGTGGGTTGGGTTGTGTGATGTGGGATAAGAGTGAGGTTCATGAGATAACTAGTTATCCTACCTTGGGGATCCCTAGTAGATTTTTTCAAGGTTATTTCTTATGGTTCTTATAAGGAATATTTGATTTGTATTTCTGAATATATATTGAACTCTCTAGAAATATCGTTATCGATTTTTATATATTAGAGTAGTTGAGAATTATATCCCTTGTTTGAGGATTTGGGATATTAGAGCCTTCCAGATTGATGGATGTTGTATGAAAAAGATTACAGATAGGTTCCATTATGATTTTAATATGCAGCTTATGGATCCATTTAGATTCCCTTATAGTTGAGATATTACTTGAGGAAGGGTTGTATCCTGGAGAGGCTATACGATGTTTTCTTAAAGTATTATTTTCCCGAAGGCTACACCTGAACTGAGGATCCCATATACAGTTTCCAAAAATTGAGTAGGTAATGAGTATAGTTGGGGGAGCCCCCTAAAACCATGGTCATGATTTTGGATTCCATTGAGAGAATTTTGTTGACCGAGGATAATTTGGACATTTTTGAGAGATTCATGAAGATATTATTCATATCAGGGTTGGAATGAGTTTTTGGATGAGATAGAGGAATCCCTCAAAGCGTGTTAAACTATTTATATGTAATACTAAATAATTTTGGATAATTTAATGGGTTTGGACCAAGATATTGTTTGCAAAATGGGAACCCCTAGTTTGGAGTCAATTTATGATATGATAATGGGGACCATTGCAGCCCCATGTTTTGTGAGATGCATGTTGATCAATTATGTATGTTTAAAATCTTAGATGATGAGTTTGGTGGTTGGATAAAACCACATCCATTATGGTTGTTAACAAATATATTATTATTTATCTTAGTTAATATTTTTTATAATCAGTTTGAGACTTGGATCAACCCATGTTCTGGTGGATTTTAATCAAGATGTTTGATTCAGTTTTTACAAAGGACTTGGTTGGAGGAGTAACCCCTTATGATAAATCTGAATAGGGGTTTTCCCTTTGATTTGATTTGGTTTTCTCATCCTTTGACAAGATATGGTTATACGGGATTAATAAGAAAATAGGTGATCTTGAAGAGTGCTCATCTCTATTTTAGATCCATGAACTTGCAAGATCCTACCTACAATGGATTTTAAGCACTACCAAATACATGGATCAGACCTAGGGGATATTGAATCTACCAATTCCATAGATGGATGGACCCTTGGGTCAGTGCACACTTCTGGACCCTCATTTAGAGTTTTATTTTTTCTTCATGACTTTTCATTCATGAATGGTGAATAATTTCAAATCATATGGTACTCAATAAGAAAATTTTGATCCAAATATAAAATAGTGGTATTTTAATCATGTTTTCTTTTTGGGAGGATAATATTATGATATGTTTCTCAATTTTATGGGTTTTATTTTACGAATATAGTCTACAATATTTATTGTATTAATTTTAAATTATATTTGGGTCATTATAACCGATCCTCAGATCATCCCCTTATATTTCCTATAAAATAATAATTACATTTTAAGTATAACATATTCTCTCTCTAACCCAATTAAACCTTATTTATAATACCTTCTATTAGAATAATCATCTTTATTTTAGGAGTACAATGATCACCATAATCCCAACCATCACCAAGATCAATGAATGGATATATTGAGTTAACACCCTCTTCACGCACTTCTATCTATTTATTACAGTGGAGTGTGTCCTAGTGGCCTATGTATGTATTATAGAGATATAAGGATGGTAAAATTTAATGATCATAAATACAATGAAAATTTCATAAAAGATATACACATTAAAAAAAATCTACATATATCAATAGAAGAGAAAAAATTGATTAGAACATTAAATTCATTTACAAGGAAAATGGGTATATCCTTGACTAACCATTAATGGTTTAGTCAACCATCACCAGAGAATTATTGCATGAATGATAATGAATATTGGATGATGTTGTAGGATAATCCATATTCAATGATCTTCGTAGCCCCCTTATATACTGAGTTGTATGAACAATAAAAAGAAATTATCATGTTCTCCAATATTCCATTTCTTTCCATGTATTAGCATGAGTTTATGTCCCCAAAAACCACATCAAAAAAGTTATTCCTCAAATTATGATCCTAATTCAATTTATTTATATTTTTTCCATATGTACATTTTGATGGTTAGGATCTCTCATAATTAGAGTATTTAAATATTTTTGTTCAAAACGTTATCCTATAAAATTGAGCATTTTACTCTTACATATTGGATCAAAGGTAAAATATTTAATACTAAACAATACACTTGATGTCACTTAGGTGATATATTATATGTATGTAATGGTGTTTTATATTATCGATTTCAATTTGTATTAGAATGGGACTAGATTTCATAATAATTTCAGTTTAAGATCTTATATGTTTTCTTTGACATAGGCTTTGATGTGCTTGGGTGTTGTCTATAATGAGGATAGATTTTAACACTTTTATATTTGATTTCATAATGAAAAATTTTATAGGATAAGTGAAGGTAATTTTTATCATTATTTTTTCATTAATGCATTAATATACATGAACAAAAATGCTATAATTTCATTTAATTAGGACTCAAGTATGGAATTTCAAGGATAAAGAATGTTTGTACAAGCAATCTCATGAATATTTAAACACATAATTATTAATGTATGATCACCTTAAAATGGTGTCTTTCAATACATAAACAACACTTGACCGGAGATTCTTTATTTATGGTTGATATACTAATTTGGAAGGGGTGTTAAAAACTCATTCATGTTTCCATTTGGTTGTGTTCTGGTCTTATATTCATCAGATGAATTTATCATAATTTTCTAAAACCAAGTTATTCACATCTCAATTGAATCATTATTTGAACAATAAATTGAATATTTGGTGTGTGTCTCAAAAAAAATCACATCCAGCGTATTGGGATTGAGTCATGGCATCCTCCATCTCCAATCATGCATAACAGACAATGTGTAGTAAGAAAATACAATTTCTCCACAGAAAAATGATCTATGGATCTATATATTCATAAATATTATTCCATAATGTATCATTAATCAACATTAATCAGTCAATGAATACTCAATATATATTTATAATAGGAGGGTTAGAATCAAGAATCATTCAGAAAGATCAACTTGCTTTAGTTTCATATTTATATTTTAATATTGTCACTATGATCTCTGTCATGATATCTCTTTCTTTCAAATCACACAACAATAATGATAAAATTATATTGTGGGTGGTTCGACATACAAATACGGGGTTCATCTTCACCAACGTGGTGGGGGGGGGTTATCTTGAAAATATAGTGATCAATGTCACTAATATGGGTTTTATCATGCAAATTATAGGTTCAGAAACCTAACATGAGGTAAACCAATATAGGGTTTTTCTTACAAATGTAGGATTAACATTCTCCAATGTTATGTTTACAAGAATAATCTTAAACATTAATGTGTTGATCAATAATCATAAAAAACCACATAGGGAACAATCCTTTCATCACATTGAAAAATTAATTGGTCCACATCAAACAAAAACATTTCTTAAGAAAATAATTTTATTTTCTAATTAATTATAGAGATAAAAAATAAGAAAAAATAATATTAAATGGAGGAAAATAAAAATAAAATTGTCTCGGTTCAATTAATAATGAAAATGTTTAAAATAATTGAAACTCAAAAATAATTCCCTCAATATACCTAATTCAATATTGAATGGAACAGTTAAATTTCAAAATATATATCAAAATTTAGAATTAAATTTTTATTAAATATTTTAATAAATCATAAAAAAACTACTTTGATCTAATTATCATTCATGGTTAGAATTCACAAGGTAATGAACATCCCAAAATTAGATGGGGTTTTTATTAAATTATGATGAATTCTCATTGAATAATAGTAAATGTATTTTCAAATTTATAGCTCACTTTACCCCCGCACATGGGCTGTTACACCCTCGACTAGTTGTATCAATTAAATTAATTAATTTTTTTTTAAAAAGCTTCATACATTCTAGATATATATAAAAAGTTATATAGATTAATATATTTATAGGTCCCTTAATTTTTTCAATTATCATGACTCATATGTGATTTCAAATCACTTTTATCAATACAATAAATGTTCCATGATTAAAAGTGAAAAAATTAGAATTAAGTGGAATTTTTTTTAACAAGAATCACTTCAATTTTTCCCACTCTCCTATGTAACATAAAAAATTGTACAATTTTTACACTTTATTAATTCAACTAAGATAAATATTTTATAAGAAAATTTCTTCCTTATTCATCTTGAATCAATATTCCTGTCCCATGAATAAATTATTTTCTGACTGTTCACCACATAATTATTTTTTTAACTTTTCACATTCATGTATGTTAATAGAACTATACAATGTATCTTTCTGAATATTAAATGTGGGATTTAACATACAAACATGGAGCATAACTTCTCAAATAATCACAATGAGTTCCCAGTTTCCATTTATACCCCATATTAATGGACTTATATCAATTTATTTTTATTTTTATCCCTTAGATTTTTTTTACAATACGTATGGTTTCCTCATATTATGTTTAAAAAAATCATGTGATCTCATTTTATAATTTTGATTCCCATATTTTTTTAACTCAAACTACCTTTCGTAGTTCTAAAACAAAATATCCATGTAGGGAGGGAAAATATGAATCATCATTCATATAATTTTAACTATGTTAGATCCAATGAAATTAGTAATTTTAACTTGAAATCCAAACTATTTAGGGTCCAATTCATCTAAATGAATGTTTGAAAATAAAAAACAAATAAAAAATTGTTCATTATAAAATTTTCAAATTTTTTTTAATGTAATGATAAAAAACTTGTGTATATTATTAAATGGATGCAGAGAGAAGTTTAGACTCATCAGTTATCTATTTAAAAAAATATTCCTATTAATTATTTACCTCATGAACAATTACATTTAAGGGGTTCTATAAAATAACTACCATGATCTAAACATAACCAAATGGAAAAGTGTTATTAACAATTTATGGACTGGACTCTTTAAAATATTGTTTACTTGGAATGTGTTCCATCCGGGTGGAGAAAAAAACAATTTATCAAGAATTTTAAAATCACTTCTCTACATGATTATTTAATGGGTATATGTAGATTTATCATTTTACACAATGAAATTTTCATATGCTTCTATTATAAGCTCCTCAAGTACCATCATATACAACTTCCACTTTTCAATATATTTTCCCAACTCCGTGGTTAGTCTCTTAACAACTCAATAAGATTTGTGTTATAATTCAACAGGTATGTGATGATATTTTTCCATAAAATTTAATATAAGGACTCTTATCTAAGGGGGTTTTCAAGGGATTCCAATATACCCATTTATAATACTCCATATTTATATGATAATACTTTAAATTTGGATGAAAATTATGTTCTATAATTATTCTAATATCACTGTTGAGAATATAAACTATCCCATTGGGTTTTGGGTGTTATGAAGTGGTTGTGTTGGGTTATAATTCATATTGATTATTTTAGGATATCATGTTTCTTTGAAGTGTTTTCATTAGTGAATTATAATCTCTCAAGAAGATCCAATCATAAGATACTATATTTAATTTCAAATTTGAGTAATCTTTTTGTAATCATCAATCCCTGTGTATTTTTCTTCAAACCATTTGGGATAATAATATAATGCTAAAAAAAGATGAAAACCATAATGAAATAGGATATGGGAAAATAAAATATAATCCCTAGACAATAAATATTTTAAGGAAATTCAATATTTATTGGAGTATGTATTTTTTTTTGAATTAAATTAGTAAAATCTAAATTTTGACATTCTTCAAACAATCCATCTTAATAATTAAAAATTTATTGATAAGATAAAACATCTTTTAAAAATTCATAGATTTTCTTTGAGGATTAAATTGACATGCACAAAAAGGTTCATCAAAATGCAATCATTGACATGTATTCTTCTTCATTGATACAACTCATTTTTACTTTTTAACAATAGACCTTCCATCGAATTGGGTCTTCTAAAACATAGAATTTTTATTTAGATTTTAATTTTATAAGATGAATATTTAGAAAATAAAGGATGTAAAATTATTTTGACAAGAAAATTAATTAAATCATCATAATAAAAAACATTAGTGGATTTATCTAAAAATTGTGGTTCTTCCATGGAATTATGCGGGAAGTATACTGATGTGGTACACACCCAAATTGTCATATCATTTCTTATCCTTAATCTATAAGATGAATTCCAGTTGTTGAAATATCCTTCTCACTAGTCTTATCTTTTCATCGAACTTCTTGATAGTGTAGCAGACTCATAGATGATTAGAATATATCATTACATCACTACATAGTAAATAATAAATTTCTTTTCCAAGTCAACAAAAAGGAAAAAACTCTATATAAAATGTTATATAATTGTTCTGGGATATTTCATGGACCTTTTAACCATAATATTCCATTTATGATTATCCATAAATCTGTGGGTAGAAAAGAAATCCATTATCTATTTTGGAATAATCACATAGAATCTCAAAAGATATTTTCTAGTATTGTGTATAGAATATCTGGGTTTTGGTAAAGCTCACGTTATTTTATCAAAATATATACTACATGAATCATAATAAAACTCTACTTATTTATTGAGTAGATTATTTAAGGAAAGGTAAATTTTGATAAATTCCCTTATAAATCTTCTCTAAAATATAGTATTCACAAAAATGTTCTACTATGTGGCATAGTGAAGGGGTAATATAGTGTTAAAATAAATTACATTTCATCATTGAACACGTAAATTCTATATTTAGATGTTACATATCATATAAAATTTCATTTTTAGACCCCTAAAGTACATATATTTAAAAATTTATCACCATGTTTTTTCTCAATGCATATTTTTAAAACTCTTTCCACAATCCTGATTTTGATTTTAAAAATGTTCCTTAGATAGTAATTTCTCCAAGGTTTACCTGAAATAATATATAAATAATGCATCAAAAATTACATTCAATTCCATAGTGAAAGGTACCCAAGGTATTGAAAATACTGAAAGTCATCATTCAGATGGAAAAAATCCCTAAGGAACTTGTGAAGCTGGTCTTATCATGTTCTTCTAGAGCTAATAGAACCTAAAAATAAGAATAAAATCATTTAGAGAAACAATATTTTTCCTTCCCATATATCCATTATAAAATGTATTCTATTAAAATTATAGTGAATATCAATTTTCGGATCACATTGTTCAATCTCATGTAGTCAATTAAAATTCTCATGCTATTCATGATTCTTATGGGAACTAAATCACTGTTTTAAATTGGTAAACTAGTGTATCTAGTTTTCTTCATAACTATTTTTGTAAGGATAACCATTTTGGATTATTTTATGGGGTAAATCATTATATCTCCTTAATGTACTTATACATATTTTTAACTACTTTCCTAAGGGTAAGGTTGATCAATCGTTGGGGTGGTCTCATTGGGTTAGACTAATTTTCCAGCATAATTCTCTCCATTTTGGTGGTAGTTATAATACCAATAATTTCCCCAAATATCTAAGATAAATCTCATGTATATGTTTTCAAAATATTAAATAGTTGTATATTCCTCTTGGGTTTTAAATTAGTTGAAATTATTACTGCAACTATTACATTTTCTTTTGAAAAATTATATTTTATATCTGATTCCAGTAGTTTATATTAACGTTTAAGTTGGTTTCCCAACAATTATTTATGATCATTGTTATCTTTGATGGAATCCTACTCATGTAATGTAGATTTATTATTAATATATCAGAACCAAATATTTAAAATAAATCTGAACAATTTCTTAAAATTTATAAACACCCAAAATTATTTGAAAATTAACTTCATTTTCAAAAAAAGGGTCATCATAAAAAAATTGAATATCCAAATATTATTCTCATCATATTATGTTTCCAAAAAATATAATTTCACCTCTATACGAATAATTTAATTAAAATGATTCATTATGAAAATAGGTTCCTCCTCATGTGACTATTTCATTAAGTCAAGGGTGTATAATTTTACTTCTTCCACACAACATGTAATGGGAAGAGTTCATACATTGATGTTTATTATGGAATAGCATTCCGAATTAATTAAATTCATTAAATTATCAAAGATCGATCGTTACATGTACCCTATTCCAAATTATGTGTGTATATGTTGACATGGAATGTAAACCATGTACACAAACCATGACATCTTCAAGAACACCTGATGGGTTTGCAGTGGCTTGATTGAAAATCAATGGAACCACTCAGGTAGTTTGTAGATATCCCACACACATATATATATATATATATATATATATATAAGAATAAATAATATAAGGTATTAAATTTATTTATTCTCTAAAATCACACAGTGCACTGTAAAAATTATGTACTCATATATTAAAGGAGATAGTGAATGTACATTGAAATTTTAATTTATTAGGAATTAATGTTTTTTAAAAAATAATTTTTTACAAAACCAAACATATTAATTGACACATAATATATTTTTCTTGGTGGACATGTATTTGAGAAATTTTTAATAACTATGTATTTTTTTGATGGACTCCATTAAAATGATATTGATATCTACTTTATTAAACATTTCTAGAATATTATTTCGTAGTGTGTCCTCATAAGAATTCATAGGTTGTTTATCCATTTTATGGAAGGCTTATAGGATATGGTTTAAATCCACTATTTTTTGTATTCTATTTTTATTTCATTATAGGGGTGTCTCTATCTGTTCTTTAACATATTTTTTCTTTGAATTAATCCTACAATGTAGTGGGGTGATAATTTCTCTCTCCCTCTTGAGGTTGGTATTTATCATGACTTCCCAAATCCATTACAAATACTATTGTAATACAACTTACATTTACCATGGATCTAATAAAACAATGCATAAAAATCTTACCCAAGACATTATTTTTTATGTCATTAATGGAAGTCATCATTTGGAAGTATTGTCTTTTCAGCTCCTTTTTCCTTGATCCATGGGTGTTTAGAGTAGTCTATATAGTGTTGTGAGATAACACAAGCTATTTAACTGAATCATTCATATTTGGAACATAATTATACTTATATTGGTATCAATTAGTGTTCCGAGAAATAAATCCTTCTATATGTAAAGGGTTTTAAGGATGTTTGAAAAAATTACATGAGAGGTGATCTTTTTTATAATGGTTCGGGGCTCAAAAATTGAGTTTTTGAAAATTCTGAAAATCACTAATCGTTTTATGGTTTCCTCATTAATTTTTATTGGTATATAAAATTATAGATATTTATATCACAAGAAAATATAGTTTGTATATTTTATTTTCTAGTAATGGTGAGTGATAACTTTTTAAATCATGAAATCCTTTTGTTGTAGATAATGTACCAAATTGGTGAGTATTTTCGGAGTTCCTCTATATTAACTCTCTACATTTACTAGGGAAATTTTCTATTAACTCTCTTATATATTAATCACCTATTAAATTACGATCATTTTTATTATCCATTGGGAGAACAATATCCTGAATTTGGGGACATGAATTGATCGATATGCATAGAATGTTTTCATCGCTAGAATCCTTCCCAAAAAAACACACAAAGAAAATATATAGTTTATTTCCTAATCTCATAGATCAAATTAATTTTTTTATTTCTCATTGATTCAATTATATAATTATAGACGAATGCCTTCTTTAACTGATCCCATTTGGTAAAATACATAGGTTGGAGGATTTTGATTTATTACAATGAGTACCCCATCAAGATAGAAGGGGAACACTATCCTAATCACTAGTTCTTCTGATACTACATTGGGTATAATTTATTTTCAATCATTCCAAGACATGAATCAAGGGTTATAGATAGATCAAATGATTTCCCAGTTCAAACTCTTATTGCTTATTAGGTTCTTTAAATCTATTATAAAATTAAACACTAGGTGTATAAATATATATTAAATATTGATTAAATTATTGCAAATTGTCATTTATGTTTTTTATTCCATAAACTTACTCTAATGGACTAAGGACTTTAGTATGGGGTTTTTTTCCAATGAAATTGTAAAAAATTTCATTTCTATTTTTTCTATAATCATTAAAGTTATCGTCTAGGATATAACAGTTCCATTGAAATATGAATCAAATACAATGAGGTTGTATGAATTGGATATAGTCATTTATTGATATTATTTTAAAAACATTGTAAAACATAAATAATATCCTTATTAAATGTAGTTATAGGTTTGATTAATTTCATATAATAAGGCAGTCAACATTTTTTTAATATAGGATAAAGAATTAGTAGTGGACTTGAGTAGTATTTAAATTATTACTATATTATGAGTACAATTATCCATTTTATGGGTTAGATTATATAAAAATAGTGTTTGAGATCGACTCGATTAGTTTTAAATTTAGTTCTTGAGATAGGAACCAAACCCCATATCATCCCATTTAAGTTCTTATAAAATCATAATTCAATTTAAGTATCTCATATTCTTTCTCTATCCTACTAAAACATCACTTATATTTCATTAGCCTAGATGGATTGGTTTAATTATAGGATTATAAAGATCACATGAAATCTATGTCTCACCAATCCAAGTGATTATTTATCTATAATTGCCATCCTATGCACACACTACTCACTATCTTGTGTGGTGTAGTGAGTCTCTGTGGCCTATATATGAATTAAAATGATAGATGGAAGATAATTTGTAATGTAAATAAGTAAAAAAAATCAATAAATTATAAACAAATTAAAATAAATATATTGAGGTTGTATATCATATAAAATTCATGACGAAATGTATTCATTTATAGGGTAATGGGGGACTTATAGAACTCAACCAATAGTGGCTTAGTGTTCCACCATCATATAATTATAGAAATAAAATAAAATAAAAGCGGAATGTACAATGAAAATAACCCACTTCAATGACCATGAAAGCCCCCATATCTGGGGAACAATCAATCATTTAAGGAGGAATATTAATCATATTAATTATTCCATTTCTATTGATGTGATTAACATGGAATTCCATTCTAATAAATGCCACAATATGAAATTATTCCTCAAATTTTGATCCCACTCCCATTTTTTCATATTGTCACCATGTGAACAAAATGATAGTTAGGATTTCTCTTAATCAGTGTACTCAAATCTTTTTTGGTAATGTGTTACTCTCTGATTACTGAGACCCATAAAAATTCATGAAGTATAAAAGATAAATTATTCACTACTCCATATTTTCACTGGATGTTGCATTCTTCTTCTGGGAAAGATGTAATGATCATGTTGGAATCTTGGAATCTTGTTATTTAAGTGAAATTGTTGTGGTCCAAAATTTCATTGTAATTGGGATTAGAAATCATATATATAGGGATACAAATAGGTTTCCACATTCATGGGTACCTTCTAGAATGAGGTAAGATGTCAGTGATTTCATTTTTTATTTTATCATTTAATGAATTCAGGGTGAAATAATGGTTTTTTCAATCATTCCAGAATCTTGAATGCCTTGAGATGGATGAAGAAAGCTGGTCTGATTCAATTAAATAAAATCTCAAGCATGGTATTTCAAGGGAGGAGCTGGTATAAATAGTTTACCTTAGGATTGGGCTGTAGAAAACGAGGGATAGGATGATGACAATCAATCGGTGGCATTGAGTATTAATAACCCTTTTACTAAGCTTCTCCATTAATGGTTTTTGTGTTGTTTGAGAAGACGTGTGGAGATCTCCTTCAATTATTCATTTTAGGGTGTTTTGTTTCTATTTTATTAAAATGTATTGTACATAAGCCCCTATATCAAAATTTCTTCACCAATTATCCAAAACAATATTTCTACGAAAAATCAAAGATATTATGTGTGTATTCCAATGTAATAAAAAGAGGTGTGTTGGGAATGAATCATGGAATCCTTCTTATTTGAACTCGGATAGTGGAAAAAATGACTGCCAAATTTTTATTCCAAATCACATTTATTTATGTATCAATATCTTTATAAATTTGGTTCTGTGTTCATAATTTAATAATTATTTCATAGTTTCTTAGGTCTCAATCTCTATTTATAACAAGATATGTTTCTTAAAAATCAATTCATAAGGATTAATCAGCTTCAGATGAATCCTTTTATAGGATGCTTATACCTATTTTTGGTAGCTTGATATCTCCAACCTAAAACTCATATTGTGAAAATTTCATACATATGCAGCGTGATGATTATCATACAAATGTTGGGTCTAGCATCAACAAAGTTTGATTCAAAATCCAAACAAGTTGATAAACATCACCAAAGGGGGATTCATCATACATATGAGAGGTTCCCAAACCCAACTTGAGGGAAAAATAGGGTTCTTCTTTAAATTGTGA
The DNA here is from genome assembly GCA_963277665.1 of Viscum album. Classification (NCBI taxonomy): domain Eukaryota; kingdom Viridiplantae; phylum Streptophyta; class Magnoliopsida; order Santalales; family Viscaceae; genus Viscum; species Viscum album. The sequence goes on along the minus strand of OY728159.1, from coordinate 590,172,617 downwards.
AGTTCAAATTTATAAATTTTACACTTCTAAGCCTAAAGTTGTACTAAACATTTGGGATAAATATAATGTAATAAAAAAATTAGGTAAAGCGACTTCATTAATGAGTTAAATTAATGATTCCATAATACTCAACCGTAAATTTTCATGGGTATAAATTTATTTCCTACTTAATTATAGAGATATATAAATAAATAAAACATCAACATTAATACATAAGCATTGAAAAAATATATTGATGTATTTTCAATTAGTTAAATATTTTTTTAAATAACTGAAACACAAAAATATCCATTAAATCACCAAATTATAGAATGAATGGAAAAATTAAATTTCCAAATCAAAACCAAAATCTGTATTCATAATGAAATTTTTAATATTAGTTTATAAAAAAACTATGATTTATGACATTAATATTTATGTTAAGAATTCACAATGTCCCAAAAAACCTAAAATTTATCAGGTATTTTAATTTATTTATTGGAACATTCCAATGAAAAATTGAAAAAAGTAATTTCAAATTTTCAACTCTCATCAACATCATATCAATGGGTTTTCACATAGTATCATCCCTAGTTTAGATTGGACCATTATAGTCATCGATCATGGTTTTTTATGTTGTCATGTGGATGCCAATGGTTATTCCAGAGGGTCTAATATGTATTCATTTTCATTAATTAAACTTGAAGATCCTATGTGGATATAGTAGTTTTTTAATGATTTCATGTAGCAGGGTGTGATATGTGCTATAAATTACTTTGTCTGGGCTTGATTAAGAGATGAATTATTTGGGTGTAAAGACAAAACCCTTATGTGTATTTTTTTAATTTTCCTCCATTTAGGACCTTCCATTTTTATTTATTTTAATAATGATTATATTAGTTTTAATATGGGATTGATATATCATGTTCTCATGTACACTTATATGACATCAGATTACAAGTCCAGAATTGGGTGAGACTTAAGGATATTTATTTATCATCCCCAGTTTGTTCAACATGGTGTGAAATTTGTCCTTATTTATTATTTTAGATGGATAATAAGTTATGAAATAGATCATGTTGAAGCATAGTGTATCATGAATGAACAGTTACACTCATTTACAGTCTCTAGATCATGTTGGTGATTGTCAATATTCTTGGAGACTAGGTATGTGGTTTGACTTGGAGTTATCAATTGTTGATGACGTATTCATTTTTAGTTTCTCAATTTATCGCACATGGTTAGCCCAATTGGATGCCAACTACTGTTTTTTCACATTATTTGTTTTTAATTATATAATATGACATTTAATTTATCATAAAATTACTTTTTTCACTTCATTTGGTATGTTTATTGTATATTTCTATCCTTGACGATGTTTTTTATATTTCCCATTTAAGTTTTCTCTGACTAAAGCGTATAGTATCCAAATTTTAGCACATAGATCCTTGTTTCTATTAGGAATCCTATAGAATATCAGGAGTTATGATTAAGGCCTTGTGCCTATCCAGATTAGGAAATGTTTTTGTCCAACCAAGGTATGTTCTGAGAGGTGTCTCATTTTATGATTTAGAGAGTCAGTAGAAATTTTTTATAGGAATGTTTCAAAAAAATTTATGGATATCTTATTCGTTTGTCAGAAACACCTTTTCTAATAGGGTTTTCTTGTTTCAAGGACACATGATGACTATTTTTTCTTTTCATTTATTGGGTTGAGTAATCTCACCTACTATAATGAACTTGGCTTTATAGACTTATGAAAATTCAGTGTTTTGGATCATAGACCATGGTTAAGATACAAATTTTTATGAGTAATTTTAGTCATTTATAATTCACAGAAAATATACATGTATTTTTGCGATTTCAATGATGATAGAGGTTCATTTATTTAACGTGTTCCCAAAGACCTATAGGGTGTGTTAAATATAGCTCATTTGTGTCATTTTATTCAATCAAATCGCATGTATATATTTTCTTCTCATGATATGGAATGTGGATCTTGTGGTGAGATGTTTTCTGGTAATAGAGATGTAGTCACTTCATTGAGGGATTCATGGGGACCCTTGTTGGTCGATGTGTGAATTAGGTTCCTTAATGGTGGATTGATGAGGGAAAGGATGACTGAAAGATGTTTGGATCAGGCTCATGTCGACCTGAGGGGGTCATTCCACAAAGTCATAGTTTCATGTTTATTGGGAAAGAGTTATAATTGTCACATGTATTCATCTAGGTCATATAGTGGGGCCTGTATTCATGTTATTACTAATGGTCTAGGATGGAATTGTTGTTCTTCATTGGTGGGTTTGTTAATGTTTACTATCTATAGGTTGTGGTGAGGAATGAGGTTCCTAGTTATTTAATAGTAGATAACATAGAGTTCACTTTGTCATGTGGATGGATTAAGAGTGTTGGGTTGTTTGTACACTTAAACCTATTCATTTTGGTTAAGCTTTTGGTGGCACTGAGAGATTTTGGTTAGAATTTGTTGGGTTTGGTTTGAAACTCCTATAGAGGATGGTTGTGTGGTTGATATTTACATGGGAGATATATATTTATTACGAATATGATTTTTATGGATTATATATTTTTTTGAACATACTTTTTAGAGGATAATGGTCTGTGGTATTAAGAATTTTATCCCATTATTGTTAGAAATTGGCTTGTGTTAGTGTGAGTATTTTTCACATTAATTAGTAGTTTATAGAATTACATATGGTTGAGAGTGCACCAGAATAAGTCAAAGTCTATGATAGTATTTTAATGTTTTTTTTGAGCATAGTCATTACTGTTCCTGATGAGATAAGAATGAGAATTATTTTTTGTAGTTTTTATACTAGCACTTAGGTTTGCAATATTTGTAAATGTTTGTACATTGTGTTTTCTGATAGATGTCGTAAGGTTAATGGGGATTACATTTTATGAGAGGGGTGGAAATAAGGATATTGTAGTGGTGAAAATAATTAGGATAGTTTTAGTGTAATGAATCTCATTTTGGGAGAGAGTTGAGGATGCTATAACATCTATTGTTGGATTGTCAATATAACAACCTCAACACTATTTCATAGAGTGAGATCTTGGATATAGGTTTGGATTTAAGGATTCATGGGGTTCATAAAAATTAATGATTATTATTTTTTATAACCTTCATTATAATGTGTTTTAAAAAATTGGAATATATTTTTAATTCTTTTTCTTGGATGATTTTCCGGTATAAAACTATATTTTTCCACTGATATTATGCTTGATTGTTTTTTGGACCCATTATATTGTCCTAGAATACTATTTTTACCGATGGGAATTATTATTTTTGAAATAAATCTATTCCAATTTTATATAATATAGAATATTAAATTAATTAATTTTTTTTTCAAGAATGTTTGTTTGGTGAAATATGTTAAGTGGAGGTATGAATTTTGATTCAATATTTTTCGGTGAGTTTATAGAATTAGGGGTATTTAATAGATATGTCATAAAAATTTCATTGGTGTGGAAGCTAGGCCCTATTTTAATTTATATTTTTCTTATTTTTCTTATTTTATTTATTTTATTTATTTTACTTTATACCTTTTGATTGTCTGGTATCCCCACTCGTTGGTCTTATATCACATGGTCGAGAGAGGGATAAACAGAGAAGGGGGTGACAGTAGTGTAAGAACCAATGGAAGAGAAAATGCATATTTAAATTAGGCAATGTTGTGTGTGTGGTGTCGATCTAGTGTAAATATACAATGGTTTCTGCATGGAGGTAGCATTTTTTAACGTCTTTCCCAAAAAATAAAATTTCATTATTTTTTAAGTTTTACATACCTTAATGGGTTCTTGGGAAATACTTGAGTGTAAATAATTAGTTATTTTGGGAAAATAGGTAGATTCATGGGGGTGAGGTTTAGGGGTTTTTAATTAGGTAAAACTTAATCACATGACATATAGTTCAATGAATACACACCATGTGTAATTCCATTCAAGAATAGTAAGTAAGAAGCGGGTAAAAAATATTATTTATGATAATGTATGTATAGAAAACTCGGGGTGTGGCATAGAGAATAACCAGATACCCTATTTTTGGGAACATGATTGTGTGGGGAACACAAATAGAGCTTGTGTATGGTACCACGGCAATCCCTATGTGGGATACACACAATGTACATAAGAGACATAACATGTACCCAAAGTACACGCTTTGTACTTTTCCCTCCTTAATCTGTTTTTCCAATTCTTCACCATGGATTCAGAATTAGACTTATGAGTAGTCTATTCTATTAATTATTCATGTAGATCATGTGGGTAGTATCAATATAGTTTGTAGAGGTATTATGTGTGGTGTTTTGGTTTGGGTCAGTGTTTGTAGAAGTATTTATTCATGGTTTGGAATCAGAATCCTCTAGTGGGTCAGGTTTCATGATGTGAGACCTTAGTGACGTTCACAAACATGTTTGTTATCTTGGATTATAGATTATATGTCGTTTTGGTAGATGTTATTTCATACGAATCACTAAATATAAGACTGATTTGTATTTATGAGGAGACATTGGATGGTCCCAAAATTTTGGGACATGTTTCTCAATGTTACAGAGGATGCGTTTTAGATCATGTGTTTTTGGATTCGAATTATTAGAAATTTTTGAGTGGGGAAACATTTTGGGATATAATTTAAGTTAGGGATATGTTGGAATGTTAAAATGCGTATGATAGAATAATATTTATGCCCTTTTTGATGATATTGTTCCTGAGAATGGGTTGTTTTCTGGAGATCCCAATACTGGTTTTGTTTTAATCATATTTTACCAGATGATTCTCATATACTGATGTTCCCTTGTATGGTTTCTAAATTTTTTTATTGTCATAAGGATCATTGAGAATGACCTTTTTGGTATTCACATACTTTTGAATTCCCTTGAAGGTGCATTTTTGTTTGATGATCAGTTCGAGGACACTATGGGCCACATTAGAATTTTTTTTCATGATAATCATGGACCATGTTTTTTGATGAGAATGAGGAAACCCTTTTAGGGTTTCCTTTCCTTTCTATTGAGTTTTTTATATTTGAGTATTATTTGGTGTGTTTGTAATGAGATCTCTAGTGCACTATGAAAGCCCCTCTTATAATGTCAATTTCCAATATAACCTAGAGGTCCTTGGGAAACATGATTCTTGTGATCTTAGAGGTGATTAAAGCATGTAGTTATGATTTTTTGTACGATTGTTTTTAGAAATAGATTGAATCATGTCCTATATATATTTTAGTTAGGATTTCAAGGACATTATTAGTGCATCTTTTATGGTGATGAGTTCATTAGTTTGAACGACCCGAATTCTTATCTCTCAAGCTATGATATTTTAGGCACATTGTACTCCAGAATTGGTTTGCAGAAGAGAACGTTTGGATATCTTGGATAGGGAATGGGCCATGAGTTTGGATATGGTTCTCTCCTCTAGTGAATGTATTTAGATACATTGCATTAGGGTGATAATGGGATATCTATATGTGTTCACCCCTCTAGTTGAGAGTTACAAATTGGCTAGAGGTTACCAACCTTGGATTGTGAGAATACTCTATTTCTTGGATGAGACCCATGAGATATTTTATCGATCAGGCCCATAGATGGAGGTACCCATGGGTAGTATATACATACAAACCATCACCCGAAGGCTAATTTTTTTAATGGACATCGAGGACATGGAATGTTCTCTGGGGTCCAGTATAAAGTCATGTTTGTAGTTCTGATCATTCAATTGGAGTCCTAGAGACAAATAGCAATGTGTTGTCATGTATATACCTATGGTTAGAAACTGTGGCCAAAATTTTTTCCTATTATTTTAGAATACATAAAGATCCTATGTATATTTATAAGACATTACTAATGTCATGTGGTGGGGTGATCCATGTGAAATAAATCCTATGGAGTTGGCCAGTGTTTGGTATATTTACATCAAGTGTTTGAATAGAACCTGTGGTTGGATTTTTTTTCTTTATATTATTTATCCCATATATACATATATAGCTATGTATTTTATTCTATTATTTTTTTTAACATGGATGTTCATATAACGTAGGCATGAAATTTTATATAACATCAGATTATATGTTCACTAGTGGGAGTGGCCTAATGATGATTATTTATTACTCTATATCAGTGCACCACGGTGTTCGTATAAGAAATATATTTCATTATTTTTAAGTAAATTTTTTATAACTGATTTGAATAAGGGTCTATTGTTTTTGATCAAGCAGGAAAACCTATGTTTAGTCTTCTGATCGGGCCAGTTCATCTTTCGAGTCGTAGTGACAAGATATGTGGTTTGGCTAAGAGTTGGTTGTAGAGCATGATATATTTATTTTAAATTCATTTATTATTTATATGTGTTCATCCTAGTTGGTGATCAACTGTAGTTTATTTAAAATTATTTAGGTTTTTATGATAGTATTAAACATTTAATATATTACATCACTCCATTATTTCCATTTATTTATTATCCATATTCTAATAATTATGGTTGTGTTTTTTTCCCAATTATTTCTTATTTATTACACTAATCAGAGGGTATAGTCTCCCAACAATATTTGTTGACCGTCACTGCTTCTTAGTAACATATGACATATGGGGAGGAATTCTTAAGGGATTGTGAAGATACATATCATGTGATTTGTTAGGTCTACCTAGGCCAGTCTCTACCCAGATAATAAAAAGAATATATCAAGAAAATACACTATAACCTTTTTCTAACTCTCATGTCCTAATGACATAGATCATGCAGTTCAACCCATTCCAAATCACCACATAACCATATAAACCTTATCCATATATATATTTATATCTTAGAAACAATACACCTACCACAACTACGTCATATTTACACATATGATCCTAGCCACAGTAGGGAATCACGAATAAGAAGAAAATCAACTTAATTACATCCTCCAACCATGGATGACCCCCCCAACATACAACCATACCTCAAATTTATAACTAGTTAGAAATCATATATATACTATAACTAAATTCCATTATATCATTTATATATATAACTACATCAATCCCTCACACATTTCATTTAAATTCAATATTATACAAAATCCCATGTAATCAATGATAGAAACGATTTCAATCTATCTCAAAAATGCATCATCCACCATAAAAACCAATTCCGACAACCACCATATGAAAAAAAACTGAAAACAAATTCTAAATTAATCAATTTCACAATATTAACCATTTTACCAACAAAATATTTATTGAACCATCGCTAATAGCAGACATTATCACATTAACTTTTACCCCTACCAAAAAAATTACACAACAACCCATCATCCACTATCATAGAAACATCCAAATCCCATAAAACCATCCAGCAATAAAAAACAAAATTATCAATAATTATAATATTAATTATCAACATACATGAAAAAGTTAAACCTATTATAAATTCACAACAATCAATCTCATGGTAGTCATTATTATATTTTAGTTAAACAACACAAGAAATTATGGCATTACTTAAATTAATGATTTATACAAAAATATTTGGTTACCACCTATAAAGGATTATCATTTTCAGAGAAGTGATTGAAATATATCAATGGCATAGAAATTGTATCTATACATTAGTAACATCAATAATAAATCATTAACATACACTGATAATAAAAATTAATGTATATATCATTTTATTCTTGTATTTACTTGTCAATTTCATTTGTTTAATTGATTAATTTATTTTGTTAATCCATAACATCTACATAATAAAAATAAAATCATTATAACTCTAAAATTACAGATAAATAAAATAAAATAAGTATCAAATTCCCCACCTCAATCAAGACTTCAAAAATTTCCACATGAAAATTAAAATAAGATGAAAATCCCATCCATAACATCTAAGTTAGACCATTAATATCATAATAGATAGCACACATCCTCAAAACAATAAATAATGAACCATAAAACCAAAACCAATCCACTATCACATACAATTCTTATAAAAATGAATAAATAGAGAGTGAAAAATAAGAAGAGAAAATACCATGGATCATATATAGGTAGATCAATCAACGTAAATGAAAATAGGAAATATTTTTAGAGAAGGAGTTGATTTACAATTAGTCATCAAAAATAAAGAATAAAAATGTGATTGAGGTTAGTAAACCACGAAATAACTCTCATATGAATGAAAAACATCATATCCTATTAATTTTATTACTCAAATTAATTTGATTTCAATTTATTTAATGAAGTTTTTAAAACACCAACGTAGGAAAATGTTCCATGGATAAAACCCCCAATTGAATATAATGATAGCCTCAACCTCTTAAATCATACATAAAAATCCCCAAACCGAACCATAATGAAATTAATGGAACTACAACATAGTTACTCCATTGTAAGTAGAACCCTAAGAAACAAACACCCATAGATCCACGACACAGAAAAGTTTTTCTTCACACCCATAGAACATATAGAATACATAATGAAGGGAAAATATAAGATAAATATAAAAGATCCCACTTTAGAACAAACCAACGTAGGATTAATTTTGAGAAACATTGACACTATTAAATAAAAATAATAAAAATAATATTGAATCAAAATTCATATTAAATACTCATAGAAAAATGATTGAAAGATTAACCAATGGAATTAATAAGTTCCCCACCCCAATGCACTAATAAAAGTAATCAGACTTGGTCTCCACATGACCTCAAATGTGACTCCTTATATTACACATGTAGGTACGAGCTATGGGGTTCTTGGGTGTGGTAATTGGGAGACTTTAATCTATATTAGAGTGAGAAGCAAATAAAAAAATTAAAAAAATATTAATTAGAGTGCACAAAATCATTTAATAAAATCGAGTCTATATTAAATGAAATGTAGAAGGGACAGGCCTTAAAAAATCAGGGTTATGATAACATAAAATTATTAATTGTCTACTAGGTCAGTAAAAAATAAAAACATATGAAATTAATGTACAAGTCTATAATACTATTTCGAATACACACCTCATCCATATCATTAATCTTTCCAAGTAATCAACGTGATCAATAAAATCATGAGCATTTTAAATGCCTGAACTGATGATTAGTGAAGTATTTATTGACACCCAAGATCCATGGATGCATGACCAGGGTTTGAAAACAGCATCATAGGGTACCACGAACTAATTCCTATTTATAACTAGTAAATATAGTGTTTTTTAATGTGACTTGCTTAAATAAATAAATTAATAAACCCTAAAAATAAAAATAAATTTAAATTATTGATTGTCAGGTTCTAATGTTAAACCCATGTTTGACCTAGAACTAATTCATCTAGTGTACGAGTGACTCTTATCATATATTATAATCATACAAACATATATCACTCCCAAGGTTGATTCCGAAAAAAATATCCTAAACAATCCAGTAATATCCATATCAACAACCTATTATTTAGAATATGTTCAAGGTAGTCAAATAGTAGCATCAAATATCATTGCTCTTTTCTAGGGGATTATCCTATGAAATCTATGAATTACAAATCATTATCCATTATATGGATTATGTACAAGGAAATAATGTTAACCTGATGGATGAATTCCATAATTCTCATAATTCCAAAGTCATTAGGAAAAATAGCTAATCAATAGGGGTGATCCTAGGTAATATAGTAGTATCAAGCTTAATGTATATCGCTTAATGTTGGTCATATATTAGTTATGGTTATTAATAATGAACAGTGAACCCCATGATCTAATCATGGGAATTGCATAACAGTTAAAATGAAGCATGTATCCAAGGAGAACATCTGGGGAATCCCTAGTATCCCAATACATATGGGTTTTTAGTACTTTCCACCCAAAGATTTTCATATTATTAATCTCTATAGGTACATTCATCTTCCTAAGTATATTCCACAATCTGAGGTCATCTAATAAATCTCATTACCTATCATCATCATTACCATGAAATTAGCACATCTTTACATAATCTTCTCAAAACATCTATAAATCTCGACTCCCTAATTTATATGATGTTATATGAATTAATCAATAGATATGTGATCATTTAAAAAATTCCATACACTCATTGAGATGATGGAAAATCAAGGATGAAATATATTGAAGTTTCCTTCTTTTTCCACTCAGGAACAGCCAATGGTTACATCAAACAACCACATGTATGATGCTCTTGATTCACCTACTGAGAGACTAAACACCAAAAACAACTCTAATATTAACCAATTAATCTATGAATAAAACATTTACTCCTTAGGTAATGATACATATTAGATATATTTGGATAAATAACCAAGGGAGATAAATAAAAATATTGAATAAACAATTTATACCTCAGTAATTGAATAAAAATCCTTGTTTAGAAAAATATTTTTTTGCTAATGAACATATAACAATCCCTCAAAAGAATAAAACTAGAAAAATAATATTATATCACATATACCTTTGAGTTTACCCTTTTAACATCCTACGGTCATTGTAAACGAACTATTTCAATAATATATAAAAAATAAATCACTACAAGTATTATCCTCCACATAATCATGAATCATTTTAATCAAATACATTAGTCACCAAGAATCTCAATAACCCTAAAAAACAACACATCATATATATCTTCTCAATGCTTTAGAAACTATGTTACCTTTCCCTAGAGTGTTATATATATTTAATTCATATACCTATATTAAATTTATTAATCTCTGCTAACTCAAATTCAAATCAAGCTAAGAGAATTTATAACTAAATATATCATGATATTTTAATACAAAAAACAATTATTTTATGATGTAGTTCTACAAAATATTTAGATAAAACACTACTATTAATAGCATTATATAATGGGTTGAATGGTTATACTCATGAGGGTGTAACTTTATATACATATATGAGATGACCTATATCTGTTGAATGAAGAGGAAATCCAATCCATGATGAGAACCATCATAGGGAAAAAAATTCATAAATTATTCCTCTAGATTTAAAATAATAAGTCCACTGATAAATTTTTTTTGGTAGTTAAAAGTCACATAAAACTAATAAATCCATGAAAAATTATTTCACTTCATGGTAAATTCTGTCAAGCGGGGTGGAATTTGAGTGATGTAAGGAAAAAACCTATGATAATATCATACAATGAAGAGGAAACTACAATATTATCCAATATTAATAGGCTCAACCTAAAAAAACACCTAAATCGCTCATGTATAATTCGATACACCATACAAGATACCACTTGTATATGAATTTTTTTGATTAATTCTATAAATATAAACTTTTACATATTCCCATATAGATAAATGATAAGAAAGAATCAAATAATAGATTTATATTGATCATAATGATCCTAATTTGACTTTAAATACACAACTATTTCATCTGTAAACACTACGAAAAATTGATATTGGAATATATGGACTGTGAAGTTCATGAGTCCTATGTATATATCATGAGCATTAATGAAACTGAACAAAATAAATATAATCATCATTTTTATTTTAAAATACAAAAATTATATCATTATAATATTGTTTTCCTCCAACATCATTTTATTAAACCTTGATCATATGTTTAACTTTTATAACAAGATGTCTCCCATAAACTAGTCCAACATATCATCTCTTCTAAAAAAAGGATAATGGTTCTTTACTGTGAAATGATTCAGTTTCAGGTAGTCAATAAACTACTATAAAAAACCATTAACATTGTTTACTTATGACACCATATTACCCCTTTAGGACACAATAGTATGGAAAAAACTATAGTATATCAAATCAGTGATATGCATTGTTAACTCGCATAACTAAAACAGTGTCATCCAATAACGATCCATTAAAATTAAAGAAGAATAGGGTTGTAATAATATCATAAACTCAATATCATATTGAGGGGGTAATATTGTAGCCTAACCCAAAAAATAACCAGAAAATCCATAAAAACCATCGGAACACCACATCCCATGCATTTATTAAACTAAATTAAAAATCTTTTAGCTATGATATTAGAGGATCAAAATAATAATATCATGTCTGGTGATCCCACACAGTAATGGACATCTCACACTAGACATTAAAATAATAGAACAAAACTCCTTTCTATAATAAATCAAGGAAACCATGAAAATATTGAACTAATACTCAAATTAATGACACTGTATGGTTCAATCAGCAATAAGATAGTATCCCCTAATTATTAAAATTTCCTCATCATAATATAAATACATCAACATGAATAATGAAATATAGACAAACCTACTACTAGTATTATCAACACCAGGGAACTAGAATCCTTTCCACATTATCATAGACAGAGTAGAAAAATTCATGTGTACCAAATGAATAGAAATCCCCAGAATCAAATAAAGAAATTTACAGTGATAGAGATAAGTATATGGTAAATCAAATGATATTTGGACCAACAAATAATGGTATCTTTATGATATGTGAATAAATAATCCCCGCTCATTTTCTTCACTAGTCATATATATGACTACTCCCATGATCATACCCATCTCTATATACCTGAGCACATGGAGAATAATAGGGATATCCTATACCTACTCTATCTCTCCACAACTGACCAATATCGTTCTTACACTTCTAATGATAAGGACTGTAAGGAAACTTATTTTGGTGTTAAACAAAAAAATATCCCATATGTTTCACTGAGCAATTACAATATTGAGTAATTGTAATATTCAATTTCTATGGCCTCAATATAAAAATCACAAAGTAATTGAGCTCACAGTAGATGCATGAGAACTACTTGATCTAGAAAAATATATAGAATATTGCAATGGCTGGCTCCTTACTAATCAAAATATAAATTACTCCAATATATGAGATCCCCTATATATTGCTCTACTCCATCAGATGTTCTCATGATTACCCTATTGAGTCGATCCTAGATATAAATTTATCTTCCCAATGAGATATCTAGTCATATACACCTAATGATATGTTAGGGAAGTAAATGGGGTAACTACATGGGAAATATATAAAATCCACACCACCACAAAATGATTCACTTTAATATCATTATATATAAAAATTCAGGGTAATATGGAGATCATCCATGAATAAAATTCCATAATCCAACTCAATTATTCCCTACATGAGGTAAAGAACAAAAATAACTTCACTTGCATCATTATCAATGAAATAAAATATATTTGGAACTCCTTACAAAATCTATGCCAGAAATTCACTGATTCCCATACACTCATAGAAATTGTAACTGTGAATGACATAAAACTCTTATCAACTGAATGGTAGACAATATTACCCAATTATAATTCTTATCATATATCAAACAATAGGTGATATCTATATCATTAATCCCATACCTTTTATATAAATAAGATACACATCCATTATAGTTTTCCAAACACTGATGCTAAAACTAAGAAAAAATCATCATTTATGAATCATCATCCTCAGCAGAGAAAAACCATATGTTTCTTTTCATATCATCATTCTATTTTACCCCAATTTATCCATCACTTAATAATTAAAAAATAACTATTTATATAGGATAAAAAAATAAAATCATAATATCAAAAACAAGAAATTCATTTAAATTTATTTAATAAAATCCATTTTCACTTCCCCCTAATAACATATAACCTACTAAGACTCCCTTACAATTGCTCACAAAAAATTTGATTATTACTATTTCTCTACCCGATCTAGGCAATTCAAATTTTTTTCTTAACTATGGTCTCTATCCGAACTGTCATTCATACCAGGATACCACTATATCATGAGACATCCCAACTAGGACTGACACCTGGGTTAGAGTAATGATGAGGGTAATCCCCAATGGCCTCCCTAGTAGGCCATATGTTAGTGGATACGATCAATTTTATAATAAATCATATTTCATAGGAATTACACTCATAATACTAGGAACATATCATGAAAACCACCAATCTACCCCCTAAACAATAATATATAATATCAAAAATTCAATATAAATGCCATAAAAAATCAAATATCAAAAAGAATATCGCATGACATTGACTCCCATAAAAACCCCAATCAGTGATCTAATAATATATAGCTCAATCAAAAATTATGTACTAAAAGACTATAAATCATATTTATTCATATAGGGGTAAATATACAAGTTGACTAAGTAGAATCCTACTCAGAACTCCTCATGAATATGTGGAAGGAGACTATTAATGCATCAATGAACAAAAAAATGACCAATGCCAACATATGCCTGGTCAATTATCAAAAACCATCACCATGTCAAAACAACACAATATTTCATCAATGTATAATAACATAATATAGAAATAATATATGTAAGTTTGGTAACCAAAATTCACTTCCACATTGGTTTCTTGTTCTCCAACCACAATAGAAAGAATGTTGGTTCTCACATCCCTTCAAAAACCATACAATATAACATTATATCATGTATCAAAAATATATTCCATATTATACACCCACATCACATATACCTAGAACTATAGAGTATCAAAAAAATAGGGACATTATATTTATTCCCTCATTCAACCAAGAAACAACCCCAGTATGTGACACTTCCTCTATCACAAAATTATCCCCTCTTTAAAAAATTAATTTCACATCTGGGGTATTATTATTGTTATTCTTTATATCCAATGTATTATGAACTGAAGACATATTGGGATATATTAAACATTGATTAATGAAGGAGGAAGAGGGGGTAGTCTACTATAAATTCCCATTCCATCCATGATATTTAGAAAAGACCAATAACTGATAAAAAAATTATTCATTGCTGAAGTTATCCAACATGGGTTGTGGTCCAAAATAAATCAAAAGAAAATACACCATATTTTATATTCACACACAGATACTAACCTAAAGGTTTCACACCAAAATAAACACTTAAACATCCATATTAACATTCAAATCACAACTACCATGTACTAACCACAACTACTATAACTACACTATAAGTAAGATTCACCATTTAACATAAGACAACCATTTGATTCTTCAACTTACAATTTAATCATTTCATCATAATGACTCAAAAAATTATGATTTACTAGCCTCATTACATTCATTATCATAACTTTTTTATGGAATTCATGAAAATTGAAATTGTTTTTAGTTCTATATGTATGGATTACTGGAATGAAGTTGGCAATGAATTTTAGTTATCAGTTTATAGTTGAGAATGTATATAATGAATTGATGTTATTATAGAATTATATAATGAAATTTATTAAATTATTTATTTAAAGTTATAATTGGTTAATTAATAAAACCTATATAATTTCAGTAGATTCATTTGACCATATAAGTGAATAATTAGAACAAGAATTTCATTTCATGGTCATTTAGAAGAACACATGTTTAATTTTAATTCTATTTAGTTCATTGATAATTCCATAAGGTTCATTACTATGTAATAATAATTTAAATGAAAGGGATAATACACATGTTTCATTAGGATCATTTGAAATTTTCTTTGGGGTCAGTGGTATAATAGATTATTAGTAAAGGGATAGACCCACTGCAGTAAGTAAGGGACAATCAGCGTTTTGAAGTTACTATTTGAAGAAAATTATAAAATTAAAAAGACTCCCTATATTCTTTAGGGATCACTAACAATCTATATGGGTTATTGAATTATTTAGGGGAAATTTTCAATCTGTAAGGATCATAAATTTGTATAATTTTATAATAGAAGTATTTACACGAAAAAATTTGGAATAGAAATTAGATAATGGTCAATGTTTTCTTCAATGATTAAAAAATTAAAATAAACCAAATGGGTTGTGGTTGAAGGTGGGTATAATGAATCCAACTAAAGTTTGTGTGTGAAACGAATAACAAACATGACACAACATAAGGATCTATATAATAAAGATCAATGCATTAAATCCTAAATTCCGAAATGGAAGAATTTAAAACATCGTTGATTTTGTCTTTTCTTTATTGAAGGAAAAACCCAAACTCTCATTGAAATTTAAATGTTATTTCTTAACTAAAATATAAGGTTATAAAATTATAAATATAGATGTATGGATATTACTAACTAGTTTAATTTGATGATGATCATACATTTGAGAATTGTGGAATAATTCTATATTTTAAATATGGGATTATTTATTACAATATTCATTATAAATATAAAATAATTAAATGAATTTATGAATTTTGGGATATATAATTTTGAATAGATGTTGATAATATTATACGCTAAAAATAATCAATATCAAATGGAGAATGACTTATGAATATCAACATGTGATTTATCTATGATTATTCAATGGGTTGAGGTTATCGTGGATGTTTCAAATAATTTAAAGGCTTGTGACTAGGGATGAATAAGAAGGACTTGTGTGTGAATGATCCTATACATATAGTGATCATTTCAATACATCAAAAATGGAGGATCAAATTAGACGTGTTTTATCATAAAATATTATATTAGTATAAGATCTATCTATTAGAATATGATATGTATATATATATATATATAATGTTATGTAATCCGATGTAAAAATAAATTTCTTTTTCACTTCATGTGTTTTGGAACTTATTGATGAAACTATGGTTCTAGTATAAACAACACCATATTTATATTATCACTAAAAAAATATTCAGTGATTTATAATACGATTATCTTATACAATTATAGATCTTTTTTCATGATATAAGGATGATCACCACACCTCCATTTTAATTACATAAAATTTATAGTGGTAATATAAGTCTTAGAACTTGTACATATCTTAGCAAGGATTATGTACATACATCAAAACCAAAACATGTAAAAATATAATATGATTTGTGTCTTTTAGTTATTATATTATAGTAAGGATGAGAGACACATGAAGTGATAATTAAAATATAACCTGTTACATAGGATGATTTAAAATGAAATAAATTGTAAAAGAATCACTAATTCACCGAACCACCCTCTATGTGATATAAATAGACATGGTCATATTATGTGATATCATATATAACCATGTTTAAAATAAGATCTTATTCGAATAAATTGTTAATATAAAGTTTTTGAACAATAAGGTCGTGATTTATTGAAAATGGAAAGAACTTCCATGGATTGAAGAACCATATTCTTCTTTAAAATTAGCAACATTCTATACAGGGAAGTGATGTTATGAAAACGGAATTTCCACCTCTTATAATAGATAATCCCAATACCTTTTCTAAAGAAATAATTTTTTTTAAAGATGTGAAATATATGAATGTAATATTATATTCTTTTTCTGATAAAGTATATACAAAATTAGTGTGAATCATGAAAACAATAAGGATATTTGTAAATATTCAAACATGTTTGAAGGGAATATATAGATTATAATAACCAAATTTTAAATATGAATGGATAAAATTGAATAAATCATAATGGTTGAATACAAGACAGTTAATAACTATTTTACTGTGGTTAATGAGATAGTGTGTCATATTATGGGATTTTATGATAATTGGGAATAATATAATATTATTAATAAATCAATAAAACTAATTCCTAATAGGTTTGATATAAATATGTTATTCCTTGAAGAAAAGGAAATATTTTCTCTATATGAGTTACATAATACTATTCTTAATTATGAATTGTTAATTGATTAATCTTTAATGAAAATGTATAATTTAAAAATGGAATTAAAATACAAAAATAAACCCATGTTTAAAGAAGAGAATGTTTTGATATATTGTTTTTTAAAAATAGACGAGTAAAACAATAATGAGAATAAAAGGGTATTATAATTTTTCTCAAAAAACATAAAATGGAAAAAAATTAATAAAAATTAATGATTCGACTATATATATTTTCATTTTGTAAAATTATAAATTTTTAACCTTATTTTCATCGAAATAAAATTAAAATGTTTGGAGGTTAAAATTAATAAGATATACACTTATGAAAGAAGTTGGGAATAAGTTTTATCAAGGTAAATAAATCATTTGTGATAATCCAAAAATATGAATTGGGAAAAATAAAATCATTATAAGTAAAGAATATGAAGAACGCCCCACTAAAATTTTTAAATCATAAAAAAACATTTCCTATAATGTTTTTGAATATTATTTCTTATGTTGAAAAACATTTATAATTATTTGAAATTGATAATATTAATAAGGAACCTATGAAAAAAATGATAAAATGTAATCATGATGTTTATTTTGAAGGTAATATAAAAAACTATATAGAAGTCAAGTGTTTATAGATTGAGATTATAATGATGAAGAATGGAAATAATCAAATCCACAATAAATTAAACTTATAATACTGAAAGTTTATGGAAAATATGCTAATGTAATATTAATCAATAGTCACTACTAAAGATGAATAATTGATTAAGATTCAATCAAGATAAACTAAGGATAATAATAGCTAATAAAAAATGATAAATTTAGTATGATAAATCTATTGAATTAATAAACAATCCATATGAGTTCACAGAAAAATTATATATATAACCATATGAAAAATCAATACAAATGACACTCAAATACATTATATCTAGCTCAACTATTATTAATAGTTATAAAATATAATGTATGATTTATAAAAAAAACTGATAAAAAATATCCTTATACATCCAATATAGATGATATTATCTTTATATGAAGCAATTACAGTAAACCCAAGATTATTTAGGTTCAAATTGTATTAATATAAAAATATATAAATTACATATAAAATTAATAGTTTAATGGAAAAATTATATTCAAAGGCTATCTCTAGTGTTTTGGATTATATGGGATAATGATTACATATTATACTACAGTATTTATCGCCCATGGAATTATAGAAGTTATATATTGATATGGATTTATATATAGAATAATGGAATCAAGGGTGAGGAGATAGAAGAAGGGATTTTAAATTTATCAAACATTTCAATCTATTAGTAATTTAATTTTTTATTGAAAAACCATGGGATATATGGAAATTAAGGTAATGTCTTATATCAGAGTATAATTATACTTCTATGAAAATTTCAAATGGATTCTTAATGAATTGTGACATTGAGAAGAAAAACAATAAAAATTTAACTTATTTTTAAAGTTTCTATAAAAGCTCACAAGTGGAAAAAATCATGGATCCTTGAAATCCTATTATCACTACACGTTACTAGAGACTCGACCATCCAAAATGATATCTGATATCATGATGGTTATTTATTTACAATTGGTAATGAATTTTTATTAATGATAAAAGGAAATATTGTAGTTGAAATTGATGAAGAATCTAATGTTAATAGATATTATAATTTTGTATGGGATTGAGAATAATGTTCTAATTATGAATGTATATTTTGATAAAGGTATTTAAATTATTTTCTAAAAATAAAAATTTCTTATAAAGTGTTTTAAATATGGTAATGATAGAAAATAATATAAATAAACCATTGGTAACATTTTTTGAATTGTATACTCAATAGATTATTACTATTTGAGATCAAATAATGAAAATAAGATGTACGATATTTGATTTAGAAGCCTTTATAAAATGTTTTTATATATTATTTTAAAGGGATGTGTTTTAAGAGACTTTATTCATCTCAATATAGAATGATAAGGCATTTGTGAAGACATGGAAAAAACTACTATGACTTAAATATGTTATAAAAGACTAGGAATCTAGTATATTAGGCATCATGCATTGAAACATATTTTTTTTTTGGAATAATGAGACCAATATCGACTAAATATGATCTTTAATTTCTAATATTAATTAATGATTATTTAATAATAATTAATAATAATATTTTCGTAAAACATAAATAAAATGTAGTGTGAATGATTATAAAAATAAAATTAAGAGTGTAGAAATAATTAAATATGTGTATCATGGAGATCATATATGATAATAGAATAGATTATACAATAAAATCCAATGAATAAAAATGTGAAAAGTATTGATGAAAACATCAATATAATAATCCTTAGGCACCCCAAAAAATGTGGAATCATTGTGAAATAATAGAATCATAGTAGAGTTTGAGTGAACCAAGCTAATAAAATATAACATCTCAATTTTTTATTAGATAGGGGCTGCATGGACAGCCATGTATATAAACAATAGATGTATAAATGGAAAAAACTATATTATAAAATATTAAAAATTTTCATACAAAAAAATTATACAACATATGGGTGTTTGTTAGTCCTTGTTTTTTTATATTAAAAATGATAATATTTCATGAGATTGCTGAGGAATTTATCTTCCAAGGATATCTATCAGATTGAAAATATTACCTAATCAAGAACATGTGGATACATAAATCAATTATCTATTGAAATGTAAAAATAGTGTGAATAATATAAAAATCAATCTTTTAAGTAAATCATATTTTTAATATTATGATGATGACCATGAGAGTATTTTCTATTTGTTACTGGAAAATATAATGAAAATGAGCCAAATGAAGTTGATTCTAACTGTTACATTATTAGTAAGGAATATGATGGTACTAAATTTAAAAATTATAACTATGAAAATATAAATAATCTAGTAAAATATGAGGATATAATGGGAGATAAAAATTTATTTATTCCTAAATATAAATAAGAAAAAAATATTATCCTTGATATTATATAAAAATAATTTGTTAAAGAATTCAGGCCTAAAGTCTGGGTGATTTAAAAAAATGAGGAGCCATATCAGGTAAAAAATAATGACAGATATGGTATTTTCGTTAACTAAAACAATTATTGGGACCGAATGATAATTAATGATTAAACTAAAGTAAAATAAGGTAATTATAAAAAATAAAAGGTGAATTATTTATAAGGGTTATTAATAGGATCATGCGGTGGATTTGGAAGATACCTTTACACCTATTTAAATAATATAGGGAATAATAATGTTCCTAGTAGTTGTAGATCAGTAGTAGTTAAAAATACATCAATATGAAATTTATTAAACCTTTATTAATTATTATATTGTGTTAGTGGTTAATAGTAATAATATTTTAGATTTTTTTGTTGAAAATTATTTAATAATGGTTTAAAATAGAAAAGGGATCAATATAGTCTAAAATAGGATCATAGAGATTAGTATTACATGATTAATGGATACTTCTGTTGAATGATATCCCCTTAGGGAAAAGTGGACAATAACTTCTTTTTCAAAGAAATTATGATTGGTAATCTCCCTAATATTGTATAAATTTATGACATTATCTTTATAGGTGATTAGGTGGGTTCTATTTATATATTTCCTAAGAAAAATGAATGAAAAATTCAATAAGTCATTGTTGATATATATTAGTTATTTTTATATTTTATAAGTGTCTCACTAATATGTATATATATTTTAATCCAAATAAAAGTATAAATTATAATTGATAATGAAATTCAGGATGTAAGGCTCTTGTAACGTATCTACACATATACTGGTTTGAGTGAAACCATCCACATGTACTGAAAGAGAATGTGTGAATCAAAGATAAATGATTTTTTGTTATCTTATTATATATCATTGTAACAAGACGAGAAATTTAATATAAAACAATATTATTTTTTAACTGTCATAGTGTGTCAATATAATCACATTTAATTGGCTCTAAGAGAGGCCTTAAATATATCAATGTAACAATGAGTTTTATACTAATATATTGGAAAGATGATTACCCAAATATATATATATTCATTGATGACAACTGGATATTGATTTTGATCACAACATTTACACATCAGGAGGGTTTTTTATTTTTAAAAGAATCCCTGTGAGTTGTAGTTATAAGAAGTAGAAATCAGTTACAATGAGTAACACAATGGAGAAAATTATTACATCTACATATAGTGTTACACAGATTATTTGGATAAAATATTAGCATGTGGATTTTTTGGAAAATTATTGGATTCCTTTAACAACATCTTTTGAAAAACAATGTACTCTTGATATGTCTGAAAAATCTGGGAAATACTCAATATATAAGTATATATATATCATGATTATCTTTTTTAAATAAAGGGTATACAAAAATGATATCAAGAATCAATTAATTGAAACCTGGGGAAAAATTGTTTATAATTTTACTAAAGTCAATACCTATGATAGTTCTGAGACTATATGGATGAAAATGAATGATAAATCCTTCCCACTCTCTTAAGGGACATTGGATAGTAACCCACAAAATGGGATTAGATTATGCTTTCATATGGGGGGAAATGATACACAACACTTATGGGGGAAGGTACAAAATATTTTTATCCATTTAATATGTAAGAGGTGGTGTCATTACGATAATAAGAGAAAATTTAGAAAAATGAGTGCATTAAAAATGGGGTAAAACGGCGTTGCAAATAAGTGTTTTTTGCGGCGGTCCCGTCGCAAAAAGAGTATTTGCGATGGTATTTTTCCGCCGTCGCAAATGGGTTTTCGTTTATATATAAAAAAGGTATTTGTGACGGGTTGTCGCATATATATTAGTTGCGACGGGTCGTCGCAGATATATTAGTTTCGACGGGTTTCTGACCGGTCGCAAATGGGAAATTTAAAAAATAATTGCAGCGAAGGTATTTGCGACGGACCGTCGTAGAAATTTTTTTACGACGGGTATTGTTTCCGTCGCAAATGTTATAGTAAAAAAAATTTCCGACAAGAAATCCCGTCGAAAATATTCCCGTCGCAAATACTAAAAAAATAAAATAATAAAAAAATAAAAAAAATAATACAAATCATATAATATTATATAAAAATAATATTATTATTATTAATATAATAAAAATCCTATATTTATAATATAAATAAAAAATATATAAAATAAATTTAAGAAATATTAATATAAAATAATAATAATATGAATATAAATAATATAATATAATATAATATAATAATACTAATATTAAAAATATAAAAAATTAATATAATATTATTATTATTAAATTATGTATATAATAATAATAATAATATTAATAATATAAAGAAATTATATTATTATAATATTAATAATAAAAAATATATATATTATAATTATGAAATATTAATATCGAAATAATAATAATAATATGAATATAAATAATATAATATTATATATTATGAAATAATAATAGTAGTACTAATATTATTAATATAGAAACTTAATATAATAATATTATTATTAAAATTAACATACATATTTATGAAAATATAATATTAATATTATTAATATTAATAAAATTATAAACTTATAAACTTCTCAATATTAACAATAAATATAAAATATTAAAAGTAATATTACTAAAATAAGCAGACATTAAAAATAATACTAATAAGTAGTAAAATATTTTAAAAATTAAAAAAAAATTAAATCATGCAATATTAGTACCAATCTGAAAGAGGAATTGTAAATAGTTAATATGACAATAAACTACGAACTCAAATGTTTATTACATCTAAAAAAATCACTGGGGGTGGATAATCTAGAGGACCTAGAGTAGGTGGTGGAGGAAACTCCATCCCTAAACTATGAGTCAGATAACGCATATACTCTATCTGCTCCTGAAGTTTCTCCTCATATCGACGCCTTTCTCATATTTCTACTGACGCATCTGCTCCATCCATCGACACATCTTCTCATCATGCTACTGACGCATCTGCTCCTTCCCCTGACGAAAATCCTCTATAAGCTGACTCTGAGCACGCATCTGCTCCTGATACTGTGAGGCAGAAGATGATGTCTCTCCACGAGCTCCTCTTGTGCTCGACGCCGACATCGCCTCAGTACCATAATAAGCTGCATGAGTCAAATGATAGCTAATACCAACTACTCAGCCCTTTTCGAAGCCATACTGGGTCTCCTACATCCATGTCGTCTCATCAAAATGGTGGGCACTAGTCTGATCACTCATCTCGTCTTGGCTCTCAGCCTGTGTCTGAGAGGTCGCGGCCTCATATGACTCTTTAATTATCAATTATAAATTAAAATAATGAAAATATTATATGAATTTAATTTGAAAATAAAAAATAAAATAATGCTGACCACAATCTGACGTTGGCGGTCACCTCTAATTTCTCTAGTAGTCGAATCAGTGTAAATCCTCCGATAAACACCGTACGTCGTAATTCTGGGCTGCACGGCTTCATATATGAATATAAAATAAAATTTTTATATTTAAAGTTGTAATTTTTTTTAAAAAAAAAGTAATTACCAGATGCTCTCTATGCGCACTGAATGTACGACTACCGTCTGGATGTGTCCCCACTTTTCTCCCTCGATTCTATCGACCCAATGCAGATCTCCTCTGAAACCCACCACCCAAACAGTGTGTACATAATCCATCCCAAACGTGAGATGAAATGTACTATGGTCAGTGGGCTCTACAGGACTCATTAAATTTGGTCACTCTGGTTTTCTTCACATCCGTCTTTCTCAAATTATGAAAAAACTAATGAAAACTGTCACACATAGACACCACCCATGCCGCGTGGATAATGGAATGCATGCTCTCGTCGATGGGATACCATAAACCTAATATAAAGTTATTAATGAATTAAATTTCAAAATAAAATATATTTAATTACGTACAATCCAATGACCAAACATGGCGGCCTGCACATCAGCAGGAATCTGATCCCATGTGAGCCAGGGATGAGAAAAATAATTGCGCAAGATAGTGCTCCCCTGTCCAATAGCAATATGCATAAAACTGTGGAAAAAGAACAAATAATGAAACAATTATAATATAAATAAATTATAATGAAAGATAACTAAAATACACAGGTTACCATACCATCATGTGTGCGCATCGAATCCAATAGGCGGACGTCGCTCCGGGATAGGATCTAGAATCATCAGTCTGGCAGGACCACGCCCCCTCTGAGTGATCCCTATAGTGCCAATAGCTTGAGGGTCAGATGACTCATGAACCTCATCATCCATATATATATCTACCTCCAGCAACTGACGAAACATTTCCGAGTCCATCTGAAACATGAAATAATTATTATTAGCAAACAGTTGAAAATAACATTTATGTATAGATATATATTTGTTATGAATCTAACCAGCATTTTACTATGTCAATGTTAATTTTCATCATCATCTTCATAGTTTTCAATTTCAATGTCTTCATCTTCCTCATCAACACCATCAATTTCAATATTAGTTTCATTTTCATCATCTCTTTTCATTTCAAATATAGTTGTAACATCACTGACAACATCATCCCCATCGACCCTTAACTGTGGGGTGTCATCCTCGATATTCATGTCTCTTTCTGAAAAAGACTTGTTTTGAGGGGTTTCTTGAAAAATTTTATTTCCTTGCACTTTAGTGGAACCAAATTCAGTTTGAGTAAACTGATTTTCTCGATATTTTACTTTTATTATACTCCACCAATCATCCGACTCTTTTGCAGTAGCAAAGTATTTTTCATAATAAATTTGATGTGACTGATTAGCCAATGAAAATGGTTCATTTTCTGCAAGAAGAATTTTATGTTTAATATCAAAAATTCCAGGAGTCGGATGAATACGCAAGCCTCTCTTAGTTTCTAGCCATCGAAATTTGAACATTGTTACATAATTCTGTCCCAAATAACACAGTTCAATAATTTCTTCAAGCATACCGTAAAAGTCAACATCAATATCTCTATGATGTGATCCTTTCAAACAAACACCACTATTCATTGTTTTCATTGATTCCCCATATGCACGTGTATGAAAGCGATAACCATTCACCACATATGCATTGTAAGATTTAACCATTTTGGATGGTGGGATACACAATATATGCAATCGAAAATCAATCTTATCAGCATGTACAGATACCTGAAAATTTGTAAAAAATTTATCACTATTACAAGTAATAAATTTATTTTAAATGTAAAACCAAAAAAGAATGTATTTTACTAGTTTTTGAAACCAGTAGGAAATTGTTTTTCCGACATTCTTCTAAGCCAGCTGCTGTAATTTTTGGAAATTGTTTCTTGATATGATCATCATATAACCTACAAATAAAATATGATTAATTTACTATAACAGAATCTATAGAATAAGGGATAGGACCCCTCACTGTACAATTGGTGACATTTCTCCACAGTTGAGTAGAACATATGTATGAGCTCTATGATGGTCATCATCTGAAAGCCATCTATCATGAACTCCACCAAAGCCAAGTTTGGGATGATTGACAACTGATAATTGGTTTTTCATATCATCATCAACATTCCCCTCATTCTAGGCCTTTCAGTTAAATTTTCAGGGATATTTAGATTCAAAATAATGAGAGCAGAATAAACCAATTTCCTCTTGCAAATAAGCTTCAGTAATTGAGCCTTCAACTGATGCTTTGTTACGAACTTGTTTCTTCAATTTCTGCATGCATATCTCAAATGGGTACATCCATCGAAACTGAACCGGACCTTCACATTTTATTTCATGTGGAATATGTAATATCAAATGATCCATTGAGTCAAAGAAAGCGAAAAGAATTATTTTTTCCAGTTTTCATATATTTACAACAAAAGCTTCTTCCAGTTTTCTTAGTTTATCATAGTATGTTGTCACCACACACATGTCTCGGAAAAAATATGATATATCAGTTATCGAATCCCAAATCTTATACTTCAACAAAACTCTTAATCCAATAGGCATAAGTCTTTCCATTATAACCTGACAGTCATGATTTTTTTATCCGGTAATATGACCATTTTTAACACATCTGCCCAAGATGGAAGCATAGCCATCTGGAAGTCTCAAATCTGCAATCCATGTTCAAAATAATAAGCAACGCTCTTTGGTGAGTGTATAATCTGATTTTGGCTTCATTAATCTCTATGATCTGACATTTTTAAACAATTCAAGTTCTGGTCACCTACAATTTTGGGCAAGATCTAATCATGCCTTTACATTATCTTTGGTTTTACCCAGTGTATCCAAAAATATATGAAATAAATTATAAAAATAGTTCTTCTCAATATGCATGACATCCAACATGTGTCGGGCCAACAAATCAGACCAATATGGAAGATTCTAAAAAATGCTCTGTTTTGTCCAATTGTGTTCTTTCCCAAAGCCATGAATTTTATGTTGGTTTTTTGTCGGTCCAAAAGTGATGGAAGGTAATGAAAATACAACTAATTGTAACTCTGTACCTAAGATAATTTTTGGAGGTTCAACTCTTTCAATTCATCCTTTTCTAAAATGAGATTCATTCCTCCTAAAAGGACGATTGATTGGAAGAAATCTGCGATGACAGTCAAAATAGCAAGGTTTTTTTTTCCATTCACGAGCATAAATTCTTTATTGTCTCCCATACAGTAAGGACATGATTTTGGACCATGTGTACTCCATGCAGATAACATTCCATATGCCGGGAAGTCACTAATTTTCCACATCAAAGCATCTTTCATTACAAAACTCTGTTTCGCAGCAGCATCATATGTACCGACACCATGACTCCACAATAAATTTAACTCATCAATCAATGGTTTCAAATAAACATCAATATTATTTTTCGTATGTCCTGGGATTAATAATGTCAAAAAGATATAAGTCTTTTTCATCAACATCCATGGAGGAAAATTGTACGGAGTTATAAAGACAGGAAAATAAGAATACTGACTACCAAAAAATCCCAATGGACAAAAACCATCAGTAGAAAGACCCAATCGCACGTTCAGGGATTCTAAAGAAAAAGATAGATGCACTTGATCAAAATGTTTCCATGAATCACCATTAGATGGATGAATCAGGATTTTACCATTTGAAGGATAGGTTTTGTGCCATGACATCATTGTCGCTGTGTTCTGAGACATAAATAAATGTTGCAACTTGGGTGTAAGGGGTAAATATCTCAACACTTTTACAGAAATCAATCCAGACCTCCCTGATTGTGCTTCTTTATACCTCAATTTTCCACATTTGGGACAACTATCCAATGGCTCATTTTAACCATAATATATGATGCAATCGTTTGAACATGAACATATATTCTAATTACTAAGGCCCAGATTACGAACTACTCTATTGCTCTCATAATAATTAGAAGGAAACACATTTCCTTCAGGTAATAGTTCTTTATAGAAAGAAAATATCTAATCAATGAAGTTATTTGATATTCCATTATCTGATTTAATATCCATAATGTTTTCTACTTCTTCTAATTTTCTTATCTTGCAACTAGGATATAATGAATCCTCAGTAGACCTAAACATCTCAACAAATTCAGATGGTGCCAACTCGGGAGGTAAATCAATATCATCCTCGATTTGTGTTTTTTGAATGGATGACCCTTCAACATCATGTATTATTTCTGAAAATGTGAAGGATCTGAAATCAATTTATTAGTATCTTATTTGGAACTGAGTTCACTGTGTGGATAAAAAAAATATAATCTGATTCAAAACCATAATGCAAGAGATGTTTCCCAAAGATGTCAAATGTCTCAAACGTTATCAGAGCACATTTTTTACAAGGACACTTAATTGTCCCTTCTGAAACAAATTCAGATTCAGATTATTCAGATGAAAAGAAAGCTTTAACACCATCAACATATACTGGATTTAAACTAGAACCGTTTGGATTTCTTCCCTTATCTATTCAAGAAAGATCATCTAATAATGATTGATCTTGATTTCCTTGTTCCATATTCATAAATATGTTTCTAAAAAATATAAAACCATTAGTGTTGTTAAATAATTTGATATAATAAAAACAATATCCTAAAAAGAGAAGATACATAATTATAGTTATTTCTTAGTAATTACCAATAATTATAGGCGACAGAGTTAGTTTATAATCATCCCCACAAATTATTATTAATTTAAAAATACTTAGCAATAATTGGAAGATTAAATATGCTTTAATAATGAAATAATATTTTTTAATCAACGCTGTGGAGATTATATTACTAATTATTTTTATTTTTTTCCAGCAGATTGGTGGCAGCTCTTTTGCCTGACAACTCATATCCTTGCAAGGAGATGAGTCGTCAGGGAAAAGAGCCTCTTTTTTCCGATGGCTCATCTCTTTTTAACTTTCTCCTGACTGAAATCAGTAAAAAAACATTCCATGACATACGTTAGAAAACATTTTTCATACTGATTTTAATGGGAGAAAGTAGCAATGATATGAGACGTTGAACAAAAGGTAGTCGCCAATCCACTAGAAATTGTGCCAATTTATAACCATGTACTTGAATTTATTTTATTTTTGATTAATTACTAATTATTATTTCTAATTATTACAAATCTCAATATTTCGAACAAATTTTTCTATATTCTTAACATGTTAAAATCTTAAAGGTTCGTCAATTTTTAGGTCATGCCCAATAAAAAGTTTGCGTCAACCATGTTCAATTTAAACTCTATAATTTTCCTTACATGGTTGATCACCTCCCAAGTAGTTTTGCAATAGGACGAAACACGTAATTTTATTCTTGTCTTTAAGAATCATTTACCATGACCCTTTAAATAGGTTATTCTTCATTGAAAAATTAAGAGAACTTCAGTATCATTACCTTAATTTTTCAAGAAATAATGGTCAATGTAAAATGTCATGTGATATGATTCTTATAGATGATAAAGATATGAGTTGGGTTGTCCTATTGCAACGCTACTTGCGAGGTGATCAACTAAGTAAGAATATTTATAGAGTTTACATTTTACATGGTTGACGCAAACTTTTTATTGGGCATGACCTAAAAATTGGCGACCCTTTAAGATATGAACATGTTATAAATAAAGCACAATTTTTTGAAAATATTGATAATTGTAATATTTTATAAATTTCTTATAATTTTAAAAAATTTAATATTTTTTATAAATATTAAACATATAATAATAAAATAAATATATTATTAATATTATTTAATTATTAATATTAGAGTAATATAATATTTTATATTATGTAACTATTTATGTTACTAATTATATTACAAATTATGTTACAAATTAGTAACAAACGTGATTGACCACTCATCTACCTCAATTTTCTTTTCATTTGTGCGTTGAGGTTGACAGGAAACTTCTCCCTCCACATGTAGTATTTACTTTTACTGTCAAAATTATAAACCTCCTCACCTATATGCTGGCGAGGAGGTTGATAATTTTGATATTAAAAGCATATATTACATGTGGAGACAGGAGTTTACTGTCAATCCTCAACACACAAATGAAACGAAAATTGAGGTAGTTGAGCGGTCAATCGTGTTTGCCAATTGTTTCCAAATTATTTTAATTTATTTCTTAATTATTTTTATTTGATTCTTAATTGTTTTTATTTGTTTATTAAATATTTCTAATTATTTCCTAATTATTTTTAATTGTTTCTTAATTATTTTTAATTGTTTCCTAATTATTTTTATTTGTTTTCTAATTATTTTTAATTCTTTACTAATTAATTATAATTGCTTCCTAATTATTTTAAATTGATTCCTAATTATGTTAAATTGTTTCCTAATTATTTTAATTGTTTCCTAAATATTTTAATTATTTCCTAATTATTTTAATTATTTCATAAATGTTTTAATTGTTTTATAATTTTTTTAATTGTTTCATAATTATTTTAATTGTTTCCTAATTAATTTAATTTCTTCCTAATTATTTTAATTATTTCTTAATTATTTAAATTGTTTCCTAATTATTGTTACCTAATTATTTTATTTTTATTTGTTTCTTAATTATTTTATTTTTAATTGTTTCCTAATTATTTAATTTTTAATTATTTCCTAATTGTTTTATTTTTAATTGTTTCATAATTATTTTATTTTTAATTGTTTTCTAATTATTTTATTTTTAATTGTTTCCTAATTATTTTATTTCTAATTGTTTCCTAATTATTTTATTTCTCATTTGTTTCCAAATTATTTTATTTCTAATTGTTTCTTAATTATTTTATTTCTAATTGTTTCTTAATTATTTCTAATCAATTAAATCTAATTATTTTACAATTATTTGATAATTATTTTAATTAAATCTAATTATTTCATAATTATTAAATAATTATATAATTATTCCTAATTAAATATAATTATTTCTAATTATTTCTAATTAAATTTATTTATTTCTAATTATTACCAAAACACCATCCGGGAGTGTCGAACCAAGAGTGCAGCAAGGCCTGTTGTCGTGTACCAGGTTACCCCGAGTCAAGCTCGAAACACCTTGTCAGAGTTGTTCACTCCAAGGTACATCTATGCCAGAGCCGCCTCTACTTGTTCGTATCCAAACAAGGACTATTTGGTACAACCACTTAATCTAATTATACTGTATAGCTAAATAAACATTCTATTAAAAAAATTAAAAATAAAATTAAAAATAAAATTAACAATTAAAAATAATTAAAAAATTAAAAAATCAATAAATACATTTGATATTTTGAAACAGTTTTCACTTCCTAACTTTTTCTCTTCTCTTCCCGTAAGATATAATTAAAATAAAAAAAATTCTTTATAGAACAGAAAATTAAAGAGAGAAAGGAAAAAAGAAGAAGAGAGATCTGAATGATTTGAAAAAAAAGACGTGGGTATATATTGGTTAGAATATTTGCGACAGACTTATTTTAGACGAGAGCCCGTCGCAAATACTAGTATTTGCTACGGTGTACCATCGTAAATACCTTCGCCCGCATTAATTACGGGTGGCAGTTAAAAGGGTTTTTGCGATGGGCCCATCGAAAATAGCTGCCTGTAGACATACCATTAGCCATGAGAGGATATCCCTGTCGCAAATTGATATTTACCACCGCTGGTATTGGCGATGGGCCCCGTCGTAAATACCTTCTCCCGCATTTAATATAGGTGTCAGTTAAAAGGGTTTTTGTGACGGGCTCGTCGCAAATACCTGTAGGCCGACATATTAGCGATGGGCACATATCCCCATCGAAAAAGCCAATTTACCGCCACCGGTATTGGCGATTGGACTCGTCGCAAATAACACCGGTTGAATAGTGTTTTGCGACGGGTAATTGTCCAGTCGCAAAAACTATTTACCACCTATGGGTACTTTCGAGGGGATAAAGGCCACCATAGAAAATAGGCTTCCCTAGATTTGGCCTGGAAACCACGCCAAACCTATTACAACGGGTCATGTATTCCTGTCGCAACTAACTGTCCATTTGCGACGGACATATATTGCTGTCACAAATACGCTTTTCATCCGATTTATTGCGACATGATTTATTTTCGTCGCAATAACCGATTTTTTCCATAGTGAAAGAATATCCCATGACATTGAATCCAATAAAAACCTCAATCAATGATCTAATAATATATATCTCAATCACAAACTCTTTACTATAAGACTATAAATCATATTTATGTATATAGGGGTGAATATACTAGTTGACTAAGTAGGATCCTACTCAAAACTCCTCATGAATATGTGGAAGAAGACTATTAACGCCTCAATGAACAAAAAAAATAACCAATGCCAACATATGCTGGGTCAATTATAAAAAACATCACCATGTCAAAACAACCCAATATCTCATCAATGTATAATAACATAATATAGAAATGACATATGTATGTTTGGTATCCAAAATCTACTTCCACATTGGTTATTTGTTCTCCCACCACAATAGAAAAAATGTTGGTTCTCACATCCCTTCAAAAACCATACAATATAACATTATATCATGTATCACAAATATATTCCACATTATAAACCCACATACCATTTACCCAGCACTATAGATAATCAAAAAAATATGGACATTATATTTATTCCCTTATTCATCCATGAAACAACCCAAGTATGTGACACTTCCTCTACCACATAATTTTCCCCTCCTTAAAAAATTTCACATCATGGGTACTACTATTGTTATTGTTTATAGCTAGTTTATTATGAACTGAAGACATATTGGGATATATTAAACATTTATTAATGAAGGAGGAAGAGGGGTAGTCAACTATAAATTCTTATTCCATCCATAATATTTGGAAAACACAAATAACTCAAAAACATTATTCATTTTTGAAGTTATCCAACATGGGTTGTGGTTCAAAATAAATGAAAAGAAAATACACCATATTTCATATTCAAACTTAGATACTAACCTGAAGGTTTCTCACAAAAAAACACTTAAACATCCATATTAACATTCAAATCACCAATACCACGTAATAACCACAACTACTATCACTACACTATAAGTAAGATTCACCATTTAACACAATACAACCATATGAATCTTCAACTTACAATTTAATAAATTCATCATAATGACTCTAAAAATTATGATTTCCTGGCCCCATTACATTCATTATCTAAACTTTTTGATGGAATTAATGAAAATTGAAATTGTATTTAGTTACATATCTATGGATTATTGGAATGAAGTTGGCAATTAATTTTAGTTATCATTTAATATTTGAGAATGTCTATAAGGAATTCATGTTATTATAGAATGATATAATGAAATTTAATAAATTATTTATTTAAGGTGATAATTTGTTAATTAATATAACCTATATAATTTCAGTAGATTCATTTGACCATGTAAGTGAATAATTAGAACAATAATAAAATTTCTTGGTCATTTAAAAGATCACATGTTTAATTTTAATTCCATTTAGTTCATTTATAATTCCATAAGGTTCATTACTATGTAATAATATTGTAAATTAAAGGGATAATACACATGTTTCATGAGGATCATTTGACATTTCCTTTGGGGTCAGTGGTATAATGGATTATTAGTAAAGGGATAGACCCACTGGACTAAGTAAGGAAAAATCAGAGTTTTGATGTGACTTTTGGAAGAAAATTATAAAATGAAAAAGACTCTCTATATTCATTAGGGATCACTAAGAATCTATATGGGTTATTGCATTATTTAGGGGGCATTTGGAATCTATAAGGATCATGAATTTGTATATTATTATAAAATAAGTATTTACACAAAAAAATTTGGAAGAGAAATTAGATAATGCTCAATGTTTTCTTCAACGATTAAAAAATTAAAATAAACCAAATGGGTAGTGGTTGATGGTGGGTATAATGAATCCAACTAAATTTGTTGTGTGAAATAAATAACAAACATGACACAATGTAAGGATCTATATAATTAATATCAATGCATGAAAACCTTCATTACAAAATGGAAGAAATTAAAACATCGTTGATTTTTCCTTTTATTTATTGAAGGAAATGCCCAAAATCTCATAGAAATTTAAATGGTATTTCTTAACTAAAAATTAATGTTATTAAATTATAAATATTGATATATGGATATTACTAACTATTTTAAACTGATGATGATCATACATTTGAGAATTATGGAATAATTCTATATTTTAAATATGGGATTATTCTTTACGATATTCATTATAAATATAAAATAATTAAATGAAGTTATGAATTTTGGGATATATAATTTTGAATAGATGTTGATAATATTATACGCTGAAAATACTCAATATCAAATGGAGAAAGACTTATGAATATAAACATGTGATTCATCTATGATTATTGAATGGGTTGAGGTTATCTAGGATGTTTCAAATAATTTGAAGGCTTGTGACTATGGATGAATAAGAAGGACTTGTGTGTGAATTCTCCTTTACATATAGTGATCATTTCGATACATCAAAAAGGGAGGATCAAAATTCATGTGTTTTATCATAAAATATTTTATTAGTATAAGATCTTTCAATTTGAATAAATAAATATATATAATGTTATGTAATCCAAAGTAAAAAAAAGTTCTTTTTTCACTTCATGTGTTTTGGAACTTATTGTTGAAACTATGGTTCTAGTATAAAAAACTCCATATTTATATTATCACTAAAAAATATTCAGTGATTTATAATATGATTATCTTATACATTTATAGATCTTTTTCAAGATATAAGGATGATCACCACACCTCTATTTTAATTACATAAAAATTATAGTGGTAATATAAGTCTTAGAACTTGAACATATCTTAGCAAGGATTATGTATATACTTCAAGACCAAAACATGTAAAAATATAATATGATTTTTGTCTTTTAGTTTATATATTATATTAAGGATGAGAGACACATGAAGTGATAATGAAAATATAGCCAGTTACATTGGATGATTTAAAATGAAATAAAATGTAAAAGAATCACTAATTCACTGAACCCTCCTCTATGTGACATAAATGGACATGGTTATATTATGTGATATCATATATTACCATGTTTCAAATAAGATCGTATTCGAATAAATTGTTAATATAAATATTTTAAACAATAAGTTCGTGATTTATTGCAAATAGAAAGAACTTCCATGGATTGAAAAACCATATTCTTCCTTAAAATTAGCAACATTCTCTACAGGGTAGTGATGTTGTGAAAATGGAATTTCCACCTCTTATGATAGATGATCCCAATACCTTTTCTAAAAAAATAATTTTTTTGAGATGATAAATATATGAATGTAATATTATATTCCTTTTCTGATAAAGCAAATACAAAATTAGTTTGAATCATTAAAACAATAGAGATATTTGAAAATATTGAAACATGTATGAAGGAAATGTATTGATCATATTAACCAAATTGAAAATATGAAGGGATAAAATTGAATAAATCATAATGGATGAATACAATACAGTTAATAACTATTTTACAATGGTTAATGAGATAGTGTGTCATATTATGGGATTTTATGATAATTGGGAATACTATTCTATTATTAATAAATCAATAAAACTAATTCCGAATAGACTCGATATAAAGATGTTATTCCTTGAAGATAAGGAAGTATTTTCTCTAGATGAGTAATATAATACTATTCTTAACTATGAATTGTTAATGGATTAATATTTAATGAAAATGTATTATTTAAAAATGGAATTAAAATCCAAAAATAAACTCATGTTTAAAGAAGAGAATGTTTTGATATCTATTCTTTTAAAAATTGATGAGTAAAGAAATAAAGAGAATAAAAGGATATTATAATTATTCTCAAAAAACATAAAATGGTTAACAACTAATAAAAATTAATGATTCAACTATATCTATTTCCATGTTGTAAAATTATAAATTTTTAACCTTATTTTCATTTAAATAAAATCAAAATGTTTGGAGGTTTAAATTAGTAAGATATACAATAAAGAAAGATGTTGGGAACAAGTTTTATGAATGTAAATAAATCTTCAATGAGATTAAAAAAATATGAATTGAGAAAAAGAAAATCAATATAAGTAAAGAATAGGAAGAAGGACCCACTAAAATTTTTAAATCATATAAAGGTTTTCCTATAATGTTTTTGAATATTATTTCTCATGTTGAAAAACATTGATAATTATTAGTAATTGAATAATTTTAATAAGGAACCTATGAAAAAAATGATAAAATTTAATCATGATGTCTATTTTGAAGGTAATATAAAAAACTATATAGAATTGTAGTGTTTATAGATTGAGATTATAATGATGAAGAATGTAAATAATCATATCCACAAAAAAATAAACTTATAATAATGAATGTTGAAGGAAAAAATGCTAATGTAATATTAAACTATAGTCACTACTAAAGACGAATAAATGATTAGGATTCAATCAAGATGAACTAAGGATAATAATATCTAATAAATAACGATAAATTGTTATGATAAATATATTGAATTAAAAATCAATCCATACGAGGTCATCGATAAATGATATATATAACCCTAAGAAAAATCAAAACAAATGCCACTCAAATACATTATATCTATCTCAACTATTATTTAAAGTTATAAAATATAATTTACGAAAACATTTGTTAAAATTGATAACAAATATCCTTATACATCCAATATAGATGATATTATCTTTATATGTAGCAATTATAGTAAACCCAAGATGATTGTGGTTAAAATTGTATTAATATAAAAATATATAAATTCCATATAGACTTATTATTTTAATGGAAAAATTATATTCAAAGGCTATTTCTAGTGTTTTTGATTATATGGGATAATGATTACATATTATACAACAATATTTACCTCCCATGGAATTATAGAAGTTATATATTGATAGGGATTTATATATAGAATATTAGAATCAAAGGATAAGAGATGGAAGAAGGGATTCTAAATTAATTAATCATTTCAATCTATTAGTGATTTAATTTTTTAATGAAAATCCATGGGATATATGGAAAATAAGGTAACATCTTATAGAGGATTATAAGTATACTTCTAGGAAAATTTCAAAAGGATTATTAATGAATTGTGACATTGAGAAAAAACAAAATAAAAATTTAACTTATTTTTAATGTGTCTATAAAATCTCACAAGTGGAAAAATCATGGATCCTTGAAATTCTATTATCGCTACATGTTACTAGAGACCCGACCATCCAAAATGATATTTGATATCATGATGGTTCTTTATTTACAATTGGTGATGAATTTTAAATAATTAAAAAAGGAAATATTGTAGTTGATATTGATGAAGAATCTAATGTCAATAGATATTCTAATTTTTTATGGGCTTGAGAATAATTTTCTAATTGTGAGTGTATATTATGATAAAGATATTTAAATCATTTTCCGAAAATATAAATTTCTTATAAAGTGTTTTAGATATGGTAATGATGGAAAATAATATTGATAAACCATTGGTAACATTTTTTGAATTGGATACTCAATAGATTATTTCTATTTCATATCAAATGATGAAAATAAGAAGTAGAATATTTGATTTAGAAGCCTTTATAAAATATTTTTATATATTATTTTAAAGGGGTATGTTTTAAGATACATTCTTCATCAAATGATATAATGATAAGGCATTCGTGAAGACATAAATGATACTACTATGACTTAAATATGTTATAAAAGACTATGAATCTAGTCTACTAGGCCACATGCATTGAAACATATTGTTTTTTTTTGAATAATAAGCCCCATATCGATTAAATATGATCTTTAATTTCTAATATTAACTAATGATTATTTAATAATAAATAATAATATTTTCATAAAACATAAATACAATGTTGTGGGAATGATTATACTCATAAAATTAAGAGTTTCGAAAGAATTATTGATGTCTATCATGGAGATCATAGATGATAATATTATTTATTATAAAATAAAATCAACTGAATAAAAATGTGAAAAATATTGATGAAAAAATCAATATAATAATCCTTAGGCACCCCAAAAATTGTGGAACATTGGGAAATAATGGAATCATAGTATAGTTTGAGAGAACGATGATAATAAAATATAACATCTCAATTTTTTATTATATAGGGGTTGCATGCACATCCATGTAGTTATACAATAGATGTATAAATAGAGAAAACTATATTATAAAATATTAAAAAATTTCATTAAAAAAATTATATAACATATGGGTGTTTGTTAGTCCTTGTTCTTAAATGTTAAACATGATAATATTTCAGGAGATTGATGAAGAATTTATCTTCCAAGGATATCTATAGGATAAAAAATGTTACCTTAATCATGAACATGCAGATACATAAATCAATTATCTATTGAAATGTAAAAAAGTGGGAATAATCTAAAAATAAATCTTTTAAGTAACTAATATTTTTAATATTATGATGATGAACATGACAATATTTTGTATTTGTTACTGGAGAATAAAAAGAAAATGAACCAAATTATGTTGATTCTAACTATTACATTACTAGTAAGGAATATGAGGGTACTAAATTTAAAAATCATAACTATGAATATATAAATAATCTGGTGAAATATGAGGATATTATGGGAGATAAAAATTTATTTAATACTAAATATAAATAAGAAAAAAAATATTATCCTTGATATTGTATAAAAATAAGTTGTTAAAGCATTCATGCATAAAGAGTGTGTGATTCAAAAAAATGAGGAGCCATATCATGTAAAAAATAGTGATAGTTCTGGTATTTTTCATTAACTAAAACAATTACTGGGACCAAGTGATAATTAATGATTAAAATAAAGTAAAATATGGTAATTATAAGGAATAAGGATAGAATTATTTATAAGGGTTATTCATAGGATAAAGGTGTGGATTTTGAAGATAGATTTACACATATTTAAATAATATAGGGCATAATAATGTTCCTAGCAGTTATAGCTAAGTAGTAGTTAAAAATACATCAATACGAAATTAATTTAACCTTTATTAATTCTGATATTGTGTTAGTGGTTAATAGTAATAATATTTTAGCATTAGTTTTTGAAAAGGATTTAGTAATGGTTTAAAATAGAAAAGGGATCTATATGGTCTAAAATAGGCTCATAGAGATTAGTATTACATGATTAATGGATACATATGTTGAATGATATCCCCTTAGGGAAAAGTGGAAAACAACTTATATTTCAATGAAATTATGATTTGTAATCTCATTAATATTTTATATATTTATGACATTATCTTTACAGGTGATTAGGTGGGTTCTATTCATATATTTCCTAAGAAAAATGAATGAAAAATTTAATAAGTCATTGCTGATATATATTGGTTATTTTTATGTTTTATAAGTGTCTCTCTAATATGTATCTATATTTTTATCCAAATAAAAGTATAAAATATAATTGTTAATGAAATTAAGGATGGAAGGCTCTTGTGACGTATCTACACATATACTGGTTTGAGTGAAACTATCCACATGTGCTGAAGGAGAATGTGTGAATCAAATATAAATGATTTTTTGTTATCTTATTATATATAATTGTAAGAAGACCAGAAATTTAATATAAAACAATATCATTTTCTAACTTTTATAGTGAGTCAATAGAATCACATTTAATTGGATCTATGAGAGGCATTAAATATATCATTGTTACAATGAGTTCTTTACTTATATATTGGAAAGAGGATTATCCAAATATATCTATATTCTATGATGATGACTGGATATTGATTTTTATGACAACATTTACACTTCAGGAGAGTTCTTTATTTTTAAATTAATCCATGTGAGATGGAGTTATATGAAGTAGAAATCAGTTACATTGAGTAACACAATGGAGAAAATTCTTACATCTACATATAGTGTTACATGGATTATTTGGATAAAATATTATCATATGGATTTTTGGGAAAATAATTGAAATCCTTTAAGAAAATATTTTAAAAAATAATGTACTCTTAATTTGTCTGAAAAATATGTGATATACTCAATATATAAGTGTATATATATATATCATGTTTATCTTTTTTAAAAAAAGGGTATAAAAAATGATATCAAGAATCAATTAATTGAAACTAGGGGGAAAATAGTTGATATTTAAACTAAAGTCAATACCTAGGATAGGTCTGAGGCTATAAGGATGAAAATGAATTATAAATCCTTCCCACTCTCTTAAGGGACATTGGATAGTAAACCAAAAAATGGCATTCGATTAGGCTTTCATACAGGGGGAAATGATACAAAACACTTATGGGGGAAGGTACAAAATATTTGTATCCATTTAATATGTAGGAGGTGGTGTCATTATGAGAATAAGAGAAAATTTTGAAATATGAGTGCATTAAAAGTGGGAGAAAACATTCAAATTACATGTTCAAACTTTTCTTTTCATTGGGTGGTAAAATTATATCAAAATAATATATTATTCTATATATGGGTGTTATAATATATCTAATTTTGAGATGATATGTGATTTAATGTTTCTTGAAACAATGTTGGTGTTTTGAATATGATTTAAGTGAGTTTCATAAAAATTTTAAATTGGTAGATTAAATTCCATGTTGATTTTTTAATGAGTGTATTTATTAATAACAATGTATTTTTATATCATTAGAAACATGCTTGGAATTATTTTTTGTATTTATCAAATATTTGATATTTCCTTGAGAGGATTGAAGTTATTATAGATTAATTTGAAAAGATTCAAAAAAATCAATATTAAAAGTTGAAATTGGATAAGTCATAAAATCTAGAA
The DNA here is from genome assembly GCA_963277665.1 of Viscum album. Taxonomy (NCBI): domain Eukaryota; kingdom Viridiplantae; phylum Streptophyta; class Magnoliopsida; order Santalales; family Viscaceae; genus Viscum; species Viscum album. Next base: position 590,131,854 of record OY728159.1, on the reverse strand, counting down.
AATTATATATGTTTCAATTCATCTTTTTATTGAAGAATTAGGAAGTCAAATGAATTTATATATGAGTATTTAGTAATTCCACAACAGTCTTTGTTGAGGCAGAATATTGAAAAATAAATGGATGTTACCATTCTGTAGTAAGGGTCATTTTAAATTTCTATAGGGGTCCTCAGTACAATTGAAAAATTGAAAAGGGAGTGATCCACTAGAGTAAATAATGTACATTAAAACATAAATTAACATCGTTAGTATAAATATTTCAATAATAAAACCTAATAAATACCATAGTGATCCATCATACTCTATAGATATCAAATAGTTCCATTGGGTTAATTTTCACTCAATAATGTTAAAGAGTTTGTATAAATTTTGAGAGGATAAATTTCAATAAAATTATTCTAGAATTGAAATTAAATGATGATAGATGTGTTCTACAATGATTCAAACATCCTTAAAACCCATATGTGTTTTTGTTTAATATAGGTATTAATAATTAAATTAATTCCACTCTATGGAGTGACTAATAGTAGCACCATAATAAAATTTCCCATGTCACGAAGCCCAATGAATTAATACTATAATTCCAATTTTGAATAAATCATTGATTATATGGGTTTATAAAATAATGATATATTCTGCGTCTCTTGGAAATTTATATAGAGATAGTTGACTATGATTATATGTTTTTAACCAATAGATTTATATCAAGCTATTCTATTTAATTTTTTAAATGAGTTATGAACACATGACTGAGATGTATGGATTATTTAAATATTCAAAATGTACAAATATTATTCATGGAATTATTAGTTTATATTAAAAAATTAAATTATGAAATGAATGATTTCTTCTTTACATGAGAAGATAATCAGACTCTATAATTTTGATGATATATTGTATCAAATAGAATGAAACTAAAGAATATTGAGATGTTCTTCATTAGTGATTAATGAATGTGTCAGAGAATTCTAAGATAACACTAACAATTTTATGTATTTCAACCAAGAAAGAAGAATACTAACTTATATTTCCATTCTCCCATACATATATTGATCAATTATATAGATCATAAAATAATGAATAATGTTCGTGAGACTATGATTCTATTATTTTGGAAGCCAATGTTTTATCCCCCTTGAGAGGATCTATCATATGATACCAGTGTATCTATAACAATACTAACGATATTTTTAACACGATGATCAAGAAAATTTGTTGATGAACTAGTGGTAAGAGTATAATAAATTCCATATTAATATTGTAACTCTATAATGATCTAAGGATACATAAATTCATTATATTGTACTATCATATAAATCCTTGAAATAGTCATGGATGAGCACTACCCAAATCTTATTATAACAAAAAAATAATGCGGTAATCTAGGTCTCAAAAAACGACATGAACCTAGAAAGGGTTTTATACCCATATTGGTACCACACATTAAAAAAAATAAACATTGAGTTGGGAATTTAATTTCCACCATTATTCAAGTAAGGTTATGAAAACATAAGAATAGGGGATTAGACTTTAACCAGTCAAATAATTTTATTTAAAGAGGATTAAATTATAAAAGTATCATTGATTCACACCCCAATCAATAATATAACCAGATTTTGGTACATAAATTATTAATGTTATTTATCAATAAATAATGTTAATCCATTAATAAACAAGTTTCTTTTTTTTCTCTATTAATCATGTACAATTCATATTTATGATATTATTTATTATCTATTAATTATATACATTCCAGTTTTCACCATTATTCATTTTATAACCCATCATTTATTAGTTTCAATTCATAACCCATAAAAAAATTAGTTATTTCCAATAGAATTACATGCTATCATGAACCTATATTAAACCCCATAAAAAACACACAACATAAAATATGTCATAATAAAAATTAACACCCACCAATGATTTTACAAAACCACTTCCTTTCCCCACAACCAACCATGCATCAAATATCATAACAACACAATAACCCACCCTTCCCAACTATGAATAAAAAACTTCACATCCTCCCAACTAGAATCATATAAATTCCAATGAACCATTAATCAATGAAATAAAGACTAAATTTCATTTGAAAACTAAAAAGTCATAACCTCAATTCATTTATAATATATTCTTATTAAACATAATTTCATATTAAATCACAATTCCATGTTCAAACATCATCACCAAATCTCTATATTTATATACAACCAATTTTTTAGAAATTTTAAATGATTAAACCATTATAAAATGTAATAGATAAAATTTATTAACAAAATGAATATTTGAAAAGTAAAACAAATCCTTATATTATCATTGTCAAATATTAATCAGTAAAAAGAAATATTTTTTAATCAAAAAAAATACTTGTGATTCACACATTCTATTTTATTTATTTTAGTCCAATCCATTATCATTATTAGATTAATCCTTACCATAAAAAATAATGAAAAATCCAGAAACGTCCAAAATTTGTATAAAAATATATAAGAAGAGTAATATAATACCATATCTCAACAAAATATTCAAAATTTGTTCTATGTGATGAGAAGAAACCCCAATCAATAAAATCAAAATATACAAGAGATTAATGTGAGTATTAGGATTGAAAAAAACATATTAATGTTAAAATAGACCACCATGAAACTTGAATCGACATAATTGTCACAACCTCCAAATAAAGTGACAAGGAGATAACCATGATGAAGACAAGAAAAACTAACCCTGTATCACAAATGAGAATATATATTGAAGGTGAGGCCCAGAAAAATAAAAGGGATCATAAGAGACATTAACGATGAACCATTGGTAACATAAAGGTTAGAAAAAAAATTAGATTTAGAAAATTTTAATAGGCTTCAAAATTCATACTAAAATCAGAAATTTACATAATCGTGGTGTGATGTGTCATGGTTACACTTCAAGGTCTCTAATTTGAACAAGCCTGTAAAAATAACACCATGATCTCCACTTATATATCCCTAGAACCTAGCTAACATAATTTAATTTAGTATATTAAAGTCACATCCAAACCAAGGTTTCCAAATCAAAGTATATGATCCACAATAAATTACGACACCACCCTAGACCAAACCATAACATCAAAGGCTACAACAACCCCACTATATTATAAAAATAAAAAACCATAAAATCATCCAAAAAAGAACATCATGCCTCATTTGTGGTTTCCATTAACCTATATCCCACTCACATGAGATTAATAATGATATAATGTAATATTAATCACAAGGTCGTCAAATATATCCACCCTCTATAAGTAAAATTTGAAACACCGTAAACACCCCATGCAGTTGAATTGATGTGTCACAATGTAAATAAACCCATGACAAGTTAAATAAAAAGTATCATGTAGGAATAAATGGGAGTCTCAACTCATGTAATAATGTCTTAGGAACTGCCATACCACAACAAAACTAATTCACAATGCAACCATGATCCCATATCAAAATATCATGGTTTTTTAGCATTAAGGTAATATTGTTGATTAGTCATAAAGGTGTATGAAATAAACTATTTGGAAATTTTAAAATATTTATATCAGTGTTCATTTAATATATATCCTAAAAATAAAACATTAAAACAGTAATTTATAGTACATTGTACACATTTGATCCTATATATACTCTTCACACTCTCAATAAGGGTGTACGGAACCCACTGTAAGAAAGTGACATATGTTTTTAAGGGGTAAAAAAACCTTTACAACTACACTTTTAATCCCTATATTCACAAAAAAAATCATTTATAATACAAACATAAATGCACAACCTAGAATAATAAATTTCAGTTATATGAATACATATCATTACCTTTGTCTTGACAATAAAAACAACATAACTCATTCATTTTAATAGACCAATTCATATAAAGAAACATGAAATTTTTATCATAGATGATGAACCCAATACACATATAATATCGGATAGTATAACCTGACACTAGTGGCCTTATTTGAAATAAAAAATCATAAAAATAAAAATAATAAAATGATAGAAACAATTTGTATTAATTGAAAATAGTTATATAACTGATTCAGATGATCGAGGTTGTAATGGTTTTTATTATATCAAATGCTCAATATGATGGTTTGTTTCTAATATAGTAGTTGTGACGATCTCAAAATAGTATATCACAATCTAATTTGAATATCATAAACCTCAAAAATGTATATGTTCTATCAAAATAATTTAATATAGTAAATTTTTTCACACCATATTTAAAGAATATATCCTTATGTATATCATCATTAATATTTTTCAATTGATTTTTTTCCTTAAATTTGTGTTAATGTATATAAAACCAATGAAATAATTTTGTGTTTTTAGATTATTATTTCATAGATAATTGTATGTATTTATTGACTATTAAATTTTAATGAATGTATTAACTAATAAAATTTAAAAATTACCCTTCACATCTCTGTGTAATAATCTATGAAGAATATATAATTAAATATAAACACACTTAAACACATTGGATATTAATTTAATCTCATATAATATTTCACTAATGGAATTATTATAAGATTAAAATAATTAATAATAATATTATAAACTAATAAAATATGTAATTAAACTAACATGAAACTATGGTGAATCAAAATATGAAATGATATATAAAACATAAAATAATCCAAAAATTCTAAAAATAAACTATAAAATCTTATTTTAGACTCATTTTTAACTTCTTCATAAACAATATTTTATATTTATACCTGAATTTTAATAACCATAATTTTTTATAATAACGAATATTCATTAAATTCATATTAGAGTTGAAAAAAAGAATTCTATGTTGTTTTTTCAAGATAACCATATGGATGATATTTGTAAGCATGAGATCAACAATAAAAGATGATCTTTGTAAGAATAAGTTCAACCATAGAGATGATCTACTTAAGTATCATCTTATATTAATTATGCATCATAATATGTTTTGTAAGGATCATTTAATAATAGTATAAGAATGTTTATATACAACATAAAAATCATTTTTCACCAACATAATCATGTTATTAAAATCATAATAATCAGATAATTACTGTGCATTTTTCAAAAATGGGTTTTGCAAGGATTGTATAAAAAATGTAAAAGATCACTCTATATGGATGAAAACTATTAGAGATGGATTTATAAATCCATGAGGATTATTTCTAAAATCGTAAGGGTGATTAGAGAATTAAGTAAATAATTCTATTTGAATTTAAAATTTTTAATTATGGAAGCTTTAATTCTTGAGTTATAAGATAACTCATGTTGATGTGTACTTTTATCCAAAAATAAATTATATATCAAATAAAAAACTTGAGTAAATATTATGTAACCCAATTTACAACATTATAATATCCTAAATATATTGAATTATTATAATATGTTGATTTACTCGTTTTTTAGTGAATTTTGTTTACACTATAAAAACATAAATAAATTAATGTTATATATATAATTATTAAAAAAAGTTAATGTGTCAATTATCCATTTAAAAATCATCGCCATTTTGATAATTATTAAACAAATAGTTTCAAAAAAAAATCTATTTTTTGAGATTTACAAAAATGTATTAGTAAACTAATAAATATTCCCCACCAGTATGATAAAAAACCAGATAAGTAATTTTAATTATTTCCCACAATAGAAATTAATTTATAAGTAGTTAATAATTCATAGAATTAAAAATACAAACCACATAATAAAAATAATTTTATTCAAAGGGTTACAGATAGAACTCAAATATCTAGAAATAGATAACATCATTTAATTATTGTTGTAGATAATTTAATGAAAAAAATTATTTAAAGATCCTCCAATATTTGTGAATTTTAAAAATATAATTATATTTTATATAATACTGAATAATCATCATGGAATCATGAAAAACATTACAATGATAAATTAATCATATAATATTATATTAAATTGATTAAGAAGTAACTAACACTGAATATTTATTTTATATATCCAAAGATCATAACATGATTACATGATCATTGGCCTAATAGGAAGAATAAATTTATTTATATGTTAGAAATCCAAAAAAATTAAATCATATTAATTATGATTAATTATCAAAAGATAAAAAATGTCATAAACAAACAATAAATTACAAACCAATAAAGGTAACATAGAGTGTGATTCTTGAAGGAAGAATGAATTAATCCTTGCGTTAAAATTTACAATCTAGTAGCATTATTTTAAATAGATTTATTTTAAAAACTTATATGAACTTCAAACAAGCCATTTTATTATTTTATTTTCTCAAAACTAGTTGAATCCATTGGTTGTGTAAATATATTTTTATGTTGATCATAATTTGAAATTTATATTTTGTATCTCAAACATTTGAACATGGTTTCTAATAAAATGACAAGAAACATATATATGTTTATGCCTAAAATGATTTAAATGATTTTTTATTTAAATATTATATTTATTATGATAAAATATAGGTAAATTATAAAAAAACATTAAATTCATTCAAATATATCATTACCTATAATTATTGAGCACAATCAATTGTGAAACAAAAATGAATTTTACTTTTCTAGTTTACATTGTAATTGATCTATGTTTCATGGAAATCCAATAAAATACAAATTTTCCACAACAAAGACACGAAAAAATGTAAATTTTCAATTTATATTTCATCATATTATTCAAGAATATATATAAAATTATAACTCAAAATTGGTATTTCATGAAAAAACCTATGGTTTAAATAACCTATAGTATATTTGATTATTCATTTTATAGTTTTGGAATGAATATATTTATATTTTAAATAATAATAATTCAAAATAAAAACTTGAAACATTAAATCATGTATTCATACAGTTAAATATAATTATATACCAATCACATATATTTAATGTTAGAACATTTAAAATTATCTAATCAATTATTTTTAAAATGTTCAATAGAAAACATGCATTTATATAGAAATGTTCCATATATTCTTCATAACATTGAATGTTCATGTATGGATTTTAATTATCCAATTAAACTCATATCTAGTCCACCATTCATTAATTATGAAAATTCATTACCCAATGATTCATTTCATGATACCAATATAATGTCAATCACTTATATTTTAATAATAATCTTTTCTTTAATTTTTTACATGATAATGATAGACAACCAATGTATCCATATATAAATCTATTATCCATAAGAAATTTTTTTAATCCTTTATATTAACCCCTTTTATGTTTATCAGTTCCATAAATTTTTATAGATATCATTAAAATATTAATAATAAGATTTTCACTTTCAAAACAAGTAATATGTTACAAATATTCACCCTTAAAAATAAATACATTTAAGAAATTAGTTTTCATATCCCTTTGAAATAATTTAACAAAATAAAAAATATATAAAATGATAAAATATTTCCCCTATACTAAAATATATACATATTATACTATTTTAAATTTCTTATTAATAATATTTTAAGATTCATAAAACATTATTCTAGAAATCCATTTAGTACTAATTAATATAGAACAATTAGTTTTTTAGAAACTAAAAACCAAACATTATTTAAAGAAAATTAAGCTAAGACTTATTCTATATAAATTATTTGAATATTAATATATAAATCTTCATCAACATTATATTGAATTAAATCAAAAATAAAATAATAGTAAAAAATATACATTCTTAAATAGTTTTTTTTAATTCATGAATTATAATTCCCAATTACTTTTTATAAATATAGATATTTGTTTAGTTATCCTTTAATTTTTAAAATAATAACTCTTCCCATAATAATTATCATTAATATTTTTTGTATCAAACTCTCAAAAGAAAAAATATCTATACTCGTTTCTGTATTGGTTCACATGATAATATTCTTATTTATAAATATTTTCATAAAATTTAATATGTTTACACTCTTCAACCACCATTGAAATTTTATTATAAAATATATAAGATTTTATATACATTTAATATCCAAAAAAGATAAATTAATTATAATTTGGTTTAAATTTATCTAATGAATATTTAGTGTTAATAAAATAATATTTACAAATGAATACTGTATATTATCAGAATTCTAGATTTATAAATTTTCAACATTTATAAGATATTTTATTATAAATTTACCATAAATTAACTATACTTTTTAGATAACTTGTTATATTTATATATTATTTTTTAAAATGATGAGTTTTTTTTAAATACATTTAATATGGTTTTAGAAATTTATTTAATTGTTTTTTTCATTTCTATATCAAAAATTTTAGTGACTAAGGTGGATGAAAATTAATAGAATAACTATTATATTTAGAAAAAATTTTAATATAAAAATATTCAAATTATCCTCCTATGGGTTTTATTTGAAAAAAATAAAATATCCTCTTCCCCATTGAATAATCCTACACTAAGAAACAAACTTATAAAATTTTTATATTTATCAACAAGAATGTAACTCCATGCATATATACAAAAGATAATATTAATCACTATGAAATGAAATTTTATACCAATAAGTAGTAGTATATAATCGCCCTAATATATAAATATTTAAAAGTAACTATGTCTTTATCACATGAACTTCCTTGGATGGTTTTTATGTCTCTTTATATTGTTCATACGGTGTAAAAAAGTGACAAATGTTTGTTGTGTCCATATTCAGTTATTTAAAATGCATAACCTCTTTATTTTTAGATATTTTGTACAATGGCATATGTTTTCATGGAAAATCCACTTTTTCCATAATATGATATTTAATTTAATAACACATAAAAATTAAATCTATTTTTCAGTTAATTAAAAAATATTAAAAGATTAAAATATTCCCTATTGATTTTCATAAAATTGACATATTCATCTTTGTGAACATTTGAAATTTATTTTAATATTTATTATTAATCTCCTCATGAGATAAATAATAATTAATTTTAAATTTTTATCCCCCAAAATATAAATTATCCATGAAATAATATTAAAATTTGTTATTCTATCCTCCCCAAAATGTATGACACTAACCTTTTTATTAGATCCAATGCAACATTTACTACAACAAAATTATTGAATTATATAACATTTTTAGCACCCTGATGAACTTCTATCCATGTATGGGGTTTTCATTTTTTAAATGTTTATCGAATAAAAAATATAATGAAATATTTAGGGTAATTTTCTTATCTAGATAAACATTGTTCTAATTGGGTTAGAAAATGTTTTTATAAGAACCCAATGTGATTTTAATCATTTAGTGAGAAGAAATTTAATTGAAAAATATTTTGATGAAAATACTATGGGGTGTGTATGAAATTATGTGTATAAAAACACATATATAGCCAACCCATACTTATACATTCAATTGTAAAAAATTTACTTCCATACATTCCCATGAACATTTAGGTTTCTATTTTTATTGAATTTGGACATAAATTAAAAACAAGGACACTTCCACATAATGTAAAAATTTTATACAAAATATTCTTATACTTAAAGTAAAATTTTATTAATACAAAATCTATTTTTTAAAATATATTCTACTTTACTGTATGTTTGACATTTCTATATTTCTTATACATCACTAAGAACAATGACACAAATTTGATAACCTGAGATGATAAATGAAAATATTACTAAGGAATATAAAGAGAAATAAAACCCCTTGGTAGTTTGAAGACAATAAATATCGATAATAAAGATTCCATTTTAATATTATTTACATTGAAAGTAAATAATAACTTATTATTGTCATCATCATCATTTCATAATTTTTTTTATAATATTATTATTATGATATAATAAATAAAAAAAATTGAATCAATAAGATTACATGTAAAAACACAATCATATCGATCATTTAATCTCCTTTATAAACGAATACACTAATTTATAAATTAGAAATTAATCATATGAGTACCTGATTCTCAACTACCTCTTTAATCATTACATTATAATAAGAGTAACTTATATTTAGTTATCTCTATTCACATAACATGAGTATCTTATAAACAGAAAACTCTGTCGACATTAAGAAATTAATGGGAGGGATATAACAACAAAAAAATAAGCATTTATAATTTACACTAATTTTATAATAATAAAAATATAAAAGGTATTTCCCATTAATCATAAAACACCTAAAACAAACCATTAAAACTACAAAAACAATAAATATCACATATGAACAAATATCCTCTTGTTTTGTAAATTAAAAAAAAAGAATAAAAATCCTAGAATATTTGGAAAATTCATTTCACTGAAAAACCATGTAAATTTATAGAGTAATATTATAAGTGATAAAAAATGTAACAATAGTAAATTGTGGACATGTGGTATGAAAAAAATAACAACTTTTTTTCATTTTTGTAAATAATGTAAAATATGATTCTTATAATGAATGTTTCTTTTTAAACAATTTGAAATGAAGGTCATGACCATTAATAATTACCTTAATCATTAATCGATATTATAAATAAATACATATTTGAAACAACTTAATGAATATAGAAATGGAATAAAAAGAACATAGTGATTAAAATCAAGTCATTTGAAATAAAATTTTACCATAAAATCCCCTACCTGATATCCCAAATCATCATTTACGTTCTCTAAAATTCTATATAGTAAAAATATATTAATTATTTACGTTCATAATCCCATTAAAATTATAACTACCATTATATTTATGTATTTATTTGAATTATTTCGATGATTTATTTTGTTACTATGTCGATTTAATTTATGATGGTCATTTGGATGTTGTTTGGACCAAAACAAGTTTATTGTTTTTTTTCAAAGACAATTGGGGTCATAAAATGGTTCCATAATCATTATAAAAACTAATAATGTTTTAAAAATAATTTTGATTCATTAAAATCACATTTATAACTATTTATATAAGGTTAAAATGAAAAATTAAATATGTTGATTCCTCGAGGAGGTAGTCTGTTTGTACGGACGAGTGATATTTTAATTAAACAATGGATGAGTTAGAAGTCAATTAAATAATATTTTATTTCTTTACAATTATAAAAATATCAGGAATTCTATATATATTCATTAAACGATTATGTATAACTATCCATTTTATGAGGTGATTAAAAAATAAACACATCATCCATGGAGGTGGCAGTTTGTGGTACACACATACATCATTTTCATTTTTCAATCGCTGGAATGAATGTTGAGAATTATTTGTTCCATAAATATAATAACATTTATGTATACTAATTGTTTTCTTATCACTATTGGATAATTCAAATATTTCATTTCATTCAATACGTCTTACAGAGCATAATAAATTTCATGAGATTCATTATGACAATATTGAGAAAACTAAAATAAATAATGAAAAACAAATATCTAGTGAAATTATGGAGGAAGAACATATTGATATTCCACATCACTAGAATAATCCAACACATTGAGGGGATAAATAATCCATGGAGGAATCTTACTACAATATTTATACATCCACATTGCATGATGAGTAGAAACCCTTAAAAATACTTGATCTCTAACATCAGACACAAGATGTCTCCACATATACCGTGTATTAGAATATTAATAGTTACGAACAATATTTGTAATCTCCCCAATCATTTCACCTTATAGGTTGTGTTCTACACCTCATTCAGACCAAGAACTGAAAACTCACTATCCGTGATTCAAAAAAAAACGGTGATCATAAAGGGTTCACACACAACACAACAAATAGAGTCATGTAAATGGAAGAGTCATGTATGTTATTATAATAAAACTCAAGAAAAGAAATAGGTTCCCAAAAAATTCACCAAAATCTTAAAAGAATGCACAAATAATTTCTCACAACATCTAGATGGCCTTCTCAATCTTACCATCCATGTTAGGATGGAAATAACAGATATGGAATTATTGAGATCCAAATGCACACAAAATAACTCCCCAATCATATGTGGTAAAAAAATGATACTAATCATAAATGATGATAATAAAAGAACCACAAATCATAACTATCATAACCATCATTATCTCTAAAAAAATTTACAAAACTCAACTTCTAGATCACCAAGTAGTTAGCCCAGTTCATTAACCAATCCAGGATCACCCAAATATCATTGAAACATCCTTATGATTATGGTTTATTATAGACAAATATATTTACTAATTAAATTTTTATTTCAATAATTTTTATAAGGAATTGATGGAAACCAAAAAAATGATCGTTAAAAACATCAAACAAAATACAAAATAACAATGTAATTATAGTAAATATTAAAAGGATTAGAATGTTTTACCTGATATAATGTCCAATTGTTTTATTTTACCTTAAATTAATTACTTTTCTTGAAGTAATCCACAAAATTTATGTTCATCTGGTCCTAGGTCTTCACATATTCCTCCAATATCATTTTCACCTCATTGAAGCCACACATAAAAATTCATTTTTGATTATCAATCCATCTAGCCATTTTTAAATTCATATTGAGATGTAGATACCTTAAAAAAATTATATATGGGTCCTCCATTATAATTTTGATCGTCATGTACTTATAAATTATATCTTAATTAGAGTGAATGATTACATCATGTGCATTTTTTCTATATGATCCCTCCATATATACACCATTTGTAACTCTGATATTTTATTTCATTATAGGGTCTAGGATGAATCCCCTATCATACTAAGATTCCATCAAAAGATAAGGGTCAAAACACTAGTATCCTTGATTATCCTTATCCATATCACTTGAACATGGATATTTCATCAGGGAAATACCATGTATTTATGTAACATATTTTACTAGTGTTTATTCACCCGTCTATGCCTCTACCTCATGTTTAGTTTCTTTACCTAAGGATTCAGTTGCCAAGGTTTTTGATATGTTTGAGGAGTAATTTCAAGGCCTTGTTGTTTCTCGTGTTGATTAAAATGTTTTTAGATATCAGGTTTCCTTATTTACAATTAATTATATATAACCAAATATCCTAATTGTGTGGGTGTCCAGTTCATATTCCATCATTGGTTGGTATTCCATTTCCCTTTTACTCAATTAATGTTCTTCACAAGACCTTGGAACTAAATTCTTTTATATCCATAACGAAATATATTTTTGGAAACCCTCATGATCAACATTCAATTTCCCATTCCCATATATTAATGTGAAACTATTTTGGAGTTTTATTGATATTGGTGGATGTCATTGGAAAAAAATCTTCCATCTCAGAGAGCCTATACATTTATTATAAAGAAAACACAGAATCAGTTAATGCATGATTGAATCATTATATATTAATTACATTCTTCCATGAATGAAACTGGTTAAATGAGCTCTGTCTCATTGTCATTGCTTCTAGCCTTCACAATATCCAAAAAAGTTGGATATACCATTGGATGGATTGTTTCATCAACTATTGGGCCTACATCATCATGAAGTAATCACCACATTCACATCTCAAGATGAGAGTTATATATATATATATCCTTGAGATTAGAATATACATCACCCAATTCCATAGGCATAGTATTATCATTAGATTCTTATATATAAAAAAATGATCTATCAAGGTGGATGCTAGAGGATCATTCCCAATCGACCAATGGATACGAATGAACCTCTTGTTTCTCCCTAAAAACATGTTGTCTTGATGAGGAAAAATACCAAAGAATTTATCGTAACAAAAAATATAAATCAAACTGATAAATATCCCTACCAATTAGCATTGAAATTCTTCCCAAACCATGATCCACAACCATTCCATTGGTGTACTATAAACAAAAATAAAAACACATATCTGAGGGAGATTAGATGGAAGATAGTATATATTATATTTTCAATGTAGAAAAAATCTTATCTATATTTCCATGAATGTGGATAATTGTATTATATTGAAATGTATGTGGATGTTTAGCGATGTATTCCCAAAACAGCATTTTTAGTGAATTTATTTTAATAAGTAAGACATATGGCCATATTAAGAGGATGAAATGGGATACTATTCACATTTTGGGGATCCCTGGACTAAGTAGTTATAAAATCCATAATTGATTAAATACTAACCTAGTATGACTCTTGTAGAGAGGTCTGCTATTCGCCCCTCATATAAACCACAATAACTGAACAAAAATATATAAATATTCGACCATTTTATGGTGTGAAGTGAAGAGACCCACCAAGTTCATGTTTAGGACATACAATTCTTCTATGACCTCCAGGGTGGAATGTGTGAGTAGAGGAATACTATCAACATGATAAGTGGATTTAGGAAGAGTAAGTTATCTAGGAAAGGAATGGGGAAGTTGGGGTTATATAATAAATGAAATCGAGGAGGCTCAACCCTTTAGGAAGATAAATGCAGTCCCCCACCCTTCTGTGGTGGGGGGAAGTAAGTAGAAGCCAAAAATTTATAGTGAATTTGAGAACATGTAGATTTAGAGAGAGAAGGATATACATATATATATATCAGTGATGAAATATTTGGATGATTCCTCTCACTTCTCTTTTGGGATATATACTGAATGAATTAATTCACTACGAACCTGATGCATATTATACACCTTCTGATTGACCCATCACTGTAACATGAACTCTTTTATTGACTACAACATCATTGGCCACCATAATTGAATCATCATGGAATGATACATCATTCATATACTTGTATGAACTATTAAAGGTAATCTAGGAGACACATAAAGTACTTCATCAAGCAATACTAATATAATAAAAGACCTCTATTAGAATAATATAAAATGTTTATAAAAATATTACCATCCCTAAGAATTATCATCATGGAATAAATGATACCAAATCACCCCTACATCATAGTAATCTTAGTGAAATACAAATTGTCGATATAAAAAATTAATTTCACTACCATATAAAATAGAATACCTCTACTATTATCCTCTTATGAATCAATATGTATCACAACAGGCTCTTCCATCAAACTACAAGAATATAAGGACTCCTGAACTACAAATCTAAATGAATTACAACTCAATGCATCAGAAACTACATTACAATTTCTTAGGTTGAAAATGTTCTTGGATTCATAATCCTATAAGAACTATATTAACATTTTCTATCATAGATTCATAAATACGGATATAATATGTAAATAAATATAATGTGATACGGGGATAACAAAAATAATTTTATAATGAGTTAGTTAAACCAAATATATAGATAAAAATTACTAATAGAAAATTTAGTTAATGGTTGGTATAGTTAAACTCATGTGGATGTAACAACCTATACCAATATATCATGTAAATTTTCTATTCCATAATGAAAAAACCCAAACCAATAATGTAAGAATCATAGAGAACATGAAACATTACTTTTTACCCTAGAAAACAATGATTAATACCACATACCAACATCTACTATATATAGTTAATATTCATATGACACCGATAACTCGATACAATAGTCATAACCTTTAGGATAAAGGCATTCAAATGGTTCAAAATTTTTGATAAATAAGAAATGGAACTATAACTCTTTTCAATAAGACAACATAAAATATAATAATATCCATCATTTTTTTATCTGAAAATAACTACCTCAATCTTCCAAGGATCAAACACTTCTCCGAACTAAGACACCACCTTGATATGAAGAGACACTTCACATACTCAAAAAATTCACTCTGTCCACATCTTATAGAGATGGAGGCTCTAAAGAAATCATAAAAAAAAATATATAATTACCAATACGATCCTCCTATGAAATCATATACCTGTGGATTTTATCAACGAAAACTACCACAACCAAATCCGGAATCTCATGAAATATGGTGTTCATGAGTCCCACAATTTTATGTAGCATTCATGAAATGGAATGAAATAACTTTGATGTTTATTTATTTATAACATTACACGAAATAAGCATATAAAATATTTTTCTCCCCTAACATCACCTGATGATACATAGACCATAGTATGACATTTGAAAACATGATGGATCCCTTCACTAAATGAAGAAATAACAAATCCTTATAAGGTGATAAAACTTCTTGAACATCATAAAATATAATGAACAGTAATCTATTCACTTGCATAGTAAAACACAAATTATTTTTCAAATAAACCATATATCATTCTATGATAAAAAACTAGGCTGCAAGAAACCATTATATATATCAAATCAATAATATAAAATATCCAATATGAAAACTCAATATTCTGAATCAAATAAATACCCATAAAAATTATAGAAACACTAGATTGTAAATCCACCATAAAAAAAATATCATATCAAGGGTGTAGTGTGAAAACATATTCATGGAACAAATATATAAAATATTTAATAAACATAGGGAATAAAACTACATATTAATCTATTTAACCCAATGATAACTCCCCTAATTGAGATAATGGAGGCTCAAAATTCCTACAATGAATTTTATGATCCCACTCACTAAAAAACATTGTAAAATGGTATTAAAAGACCTAAATATATATATTCCAAAATAATTCAATGATTAAATGAATAATATACAAATAACCCATGAAAATAATGAATTTATATTGTCATATAAATAAAAAAATTAAATCCCCCAATGGTTGATGACTCATTGTCATTAGATGAAAACCCCATCATGCCTCAAGGAAACAAGAACAACCACCAACATGTATAGTCAACACGAGGGGAATTAAAATCCTATCCACATTAAGTCATAATGAGTTAGAAATGTTACATCCACCAATGTAATTTGAATATACAAAGTCAAGTAGAGTTAATAAGAAAGGAAGATATAAATAGATGGTATCATAAATGATATCTTGACCGCCTTCCACTAGAAACTCTATGTTGTGAATCGAACCACACCATATTTCTCTTCTTCAACACCCCTACAAATCAAAACCTCTATAGTCATGATCATACATAGATTCCATGGAATAATGGTCATCATGAATATATCCTCATCCCACTATTTATCTAATATTCTGACAAAAATGACAATTATCCTTCTAATTAAAATTCCTATTAAGAAATTTCTTGATGAGGATGAATCGAAAACTAACTTCCACTATTTCACTGGTCATTGTGAATAGTCGATACCTAAAATTAATTATGTTCATGACCAAAATAAAAAAATAACAAAAGATTTGAACAACTAGTATTTTCATGAAAATTACATGCTCTAAAAAACATGATGAATACTACTATGACTGAATGATTATTAATCAAAACCTCTACTCACATAATATTTGAGATCCCTATTTTTATCTCTAATCTTTATTATGTTTTAATGATTTCATTTTTGGGGGTGATTTTAATGATGAATTTATCTTCTTAGTCACATATACCTTAATCATCACCTATGGAAATGTTTGAAACATAAGTTAGATGACTTCATATAATATAGAATGATGCAACACCACCTCAATATGATGGTCTCTAGGATCCTAATTATAAAACATATTAAAAAGAAATTGAGGATTTTACTTGAATCAAATCCTATACTCACATATTTTCATTCCCTTACCATAGGATGATAAACTTTTGAATATTAACTTCCTTAATAATCAATTAAAAAACTTTACAAACAAATAAATCTAAAAATAATCAAACAAAATATCTAACTGAATATGATTTAAGATATATTATAACTACCACTAGAATAAAACCCTTTTAATTAAAGCAACATCCATTAGAACATAATTCTCATTCATATAATTGATAAAAAATTGATTTGGAACTCCAAAATTAATAACATTATATCCAAATACCAGACATTGTACTCATAATTTTAAAAATTTTAATATTTAAAGTCACACATCATATTCATCGAAGACCCACCCTATATATATTTGTAAAAAAATATCTGTTCAATCATATTATCATAAGACCCCTTTCTAGGAAAATCCATAAATTAAGAATTACCAATAACCAAATATAAATGAGAAAAAAAGTAAAATCCAGAGACCAAGAACATTGAATTCATTAAATATAATTTAATTAAATTTAATCTAAATTCATTTTGATCACATATTTCATATATAGTATCCATTAATAAATCACTTATTAAGTTACATTGTCACTTTTTTCATCTAAATCGTAGAAATCATCAATAGTTTTTAACTCTAGTCTTTATACTAACTCTCATCTATAGCTTTGATATAACTATATCACAGCCTTACCTCACTGGGAACCCCACTTGGGCATGAAATAATGATGGGTGTGTACCCACAATCCGACCTTTATTGTCCAAAAGTTGGCGATTATAATTGAGGGTAAAATCAAGAATATTTTTATATAATTAACCTTATAACAGAAAAAAATACAAAGAAAGACACAAATCAACACCATAATATAAAATAAAATATAATAACAAAAATATGTATATAAATTTAATAAAAAAACAAAAAAACAACATATCCAAAGAAGATTCTAATATAGTGACTCCCAAAATATTTTTTACATTTATTTTATATTTTTAAATTTTTTTATGCACGATTTTTTTTCATCTCCTCCCAACCATAAAACAATGTTTCCCCCAATGATTATAGAAAAGAAATATTATAATGGGGTAGAGGTATAGGAGAATATTTTCCAATGGAATTTGAAATTAAAAACGTGGAACAATGTCACAATGTGTTAGAAGTCGATGTTTAGGATGCTCCAGATTACCACTTTAATCATCATGTCATTTAGAGAAGGCTCATCAATGATATTAGTTTGTGTTTTTACACCTATTATTTTCCTAATAATCCATAAATATCAGAATCTCATAAAGGTTTCACACCAAAAAGACTGAAAACATAGGAAAACAATTGAGGTCAAAATAACAAAAAATCCAAAAGGAATGTATAATAAACTTACCTATTATATTTTTTATACTTAAAACAAACTAGAGGTAAATAAAAAATATAAATAAATATACATCCAAATATATATATATTTAAATATAAATAAACAAATATATATATATATATATTTTGGATGATGTATATAGGGTAGGTCATACGTGATTGGAAGGAATGCTCTAGTTTCACCCCAAGGTCGCGGTTTCAATTCCCCCAGATATTTTCCTACCATGACCTATGTATTTCCATTTTCCACACACACACACACACACACACATATATATATATATAATATTTGTATAAATATTTAAAAAGAAGAAGTGGGAAGCAGTATGTCTCATGGGTCCATTGAAGGCGTGTCTTAATCTTTCCCAAAAGTTTTGGGTTCGAGTCCTCTTGTGCCCATCTTTGACATGTGAGGAAAACAGTTGCATAAAAATATAAATATGTTTTTTTATTTTTAATATTTTTATAATATAAATATAGATATATATTGATCAAATAAAATATTTATATATTATATAAATGAACAAAAAATTTAAAATAAAAATAGTATAAGAAACAAAATGAATGAAAAAGAGTTGAAAATATAATATATATATATATATATATATGATTGATGTTTATTATATTAACAATAAAAAAAATAAAAAAATTAATGAATAAAATAAAATAAATTATATGTTGATGTTTTTTTGATTCCCATAAATTTCATTTTTTAATGTTTTTTTCATTACATGAATACCCATAACATAACCAATACCAATGTTTAACATTTTATGGAATAATATATTCACCACATTAATTAGATTATCATTGAGTATAAAATGGTTTTTATTTGAAGGTTTTGGAATTTACTCAAAAAAAACATTATAGGTCCCAATGTATTGTATAAACGAATGAATATAGAAAAGGGTCCATCCAATTGCTTTCCTAATATTTTTTAATCCAAAAAGAGGAATTAGATGTTTTTTAGAAACAAGAGAGGATAAAATAATGATAAAATGTTTTTTATTATCCCCTATAAAGATAGTCATGGGGTAGGATGTATTGACCTTGAATTTGTTCTCATATTGGCAAATAGATTGAAACATAGCTTAGTACATTGAATCAAACACAATTTCAATTTCTAAATTTTATAATAGAATTGGTTCCATTGGAACACACTATTCATCCACAAATTGGAGATATTATTTTTTAGAATGTATATGGAATTTATGTTTTATATTTCTTTTAATGGATTAGAAAGTTTTGGTTATAAAAAATTATCTATTGATTTATATTGAAGAAACTCTATACATGATGTCAAATTTACCTTTTTTGAATTAAAAAAATCAATTTCATCTTGACATAAGAAAACCATTAAAAATTTTGCATGTTCTTCATGTTTGTTATATTCAATGGAAACTTCTTAATAATATCAATGCGATGTTTTTTATGTAAAAGTATTCTTATATTAATAATGAGGAGTGAAAAAAATGAGTGTGAATGTGTTCCACAACCATTTCAATGCTCTTTTGTTCTAATCTCAAGTTGAATCCTCAGAATTCTTAATCTTCAATTGTTGAAAAATTTTCTCATGTAATAGTTTTAGATCAGAATGGGTAAGGGGTTGATACAGATTATCAATTTATAGAGGATTAATAAGATTCTTTAATTTTATTGAAGGATGATCAAATTGGACTTGTTGGATCAGAACTCATTATAGCTTGTATTTTTTTAAGAATAGAATATAAAACATTGTGGACTAATTTGTTATTGATTGTCTTACAAATAGAAAATAGGATGGTCATTGTACATCACAATTTGTGTGGGGTAGTCAATGTAGTGAGTAGTTCCCCATATTTGGGTTTATTTGAAATGGTCTTCCATGATAATGATATTAGGGGTGAGAATAGATAAGTGGGGAGATAATAATAAGTGAGTGTCTATGTTATCTTATATAGCACAATAGAAATGGTGCTAAAATTTGGTATTTACAAAATTTGGCCATGTTTTTTGAGTTAGGTGGTCTTTTGTAGTGTATATAGGGTTGCGAAAACATCAGAGATATATGAATAAACATATGAAGATGTACATTCAATGGAGGGTTTAGGTCTATTAAGTTGCCAAAATTGAATCGATTTGGATGGGGTTAAAATATCACAAATAGATATAACTGATTTCAAATTATGATAAATGGTTGATACTAGGTTATTACCAGGGATTGATTTGATGAAATTCTTTTTTTAACGATTTCAATTTCATTATCTCAAGAAGGATTCATTCAATGAATTAAATCTAGAATCATCACATACTGGTAAAACACCTTAATAAACACATGATAAAGACTAGTACACTTATAGGATCATTTTCATAAGGAATCCACGGTAACAAATATTATTAGCACATAAAATTGTGGTGATATAATTCAATAAGGAAGATAAAGAGATAAAATCATTGAATAAAAAAATCCAGTGAAAACATTATAAAACATTTATAGAGTGAGAAATCATATCTACTCCATCCCATTAATACTACCATGGAACAACCCATAATAGAGTTAGACCCCAATTAATGACATGTTCGAAAAAGGAAGTGGGATTTACACATAAGAGTGTAGAATTCAAGAAGTAAAAACAACAAAATATTGATCACTTTTTTAATGAGTGATAAATGTCATAGGGTTTGAGGTGAATAAATTCCAATATTTAGGAAACATAATCAAATTAATATGGAGAAAATTATAATAAGAGTAATGGAAGAATTTTTATGAAAAAATTATTATTTATTAAACAACATACTTGATAATGAAATGTGACTATGATCACAAAAATGCCGTATAGCGTTACAATGAAACCATGCATAAAAGGTGATTAACTATTCCAACACCACTACCTTATAAATGATTTTTTGTAGCCTTAATTTGATCCCCCAATAGTACACGTCTCCATAATAAATTGTTGTAGTCCTAGGTGGGTGGAATGTTAGGGGAGAGTATACTTTTACACTCATGAATAAAAATAACTGCCTACATGAAGCCACAAAAAATATACATTGAATTGAGATTATAGATGGACGAATTGAAGCGTGACATAAAATTAGAAAATAAATATCTGGATTTATACGCACACCAGGAAATATATCATCCAAAATACATTTAGGCATTTATAGATATCGTATAAATGATGGGCAGTTTTTAGGGGCCATAAAATATGGCCCAGAATTTGATCTTCAATAAAGGAAATTTGGAAATCATTTAAAAAAAGCAAATTAGCTTGATCCAATTTTAAATGAAATGTTCCAAATGATATCTTATATAAAAACTATAAATCTAAGAATCAATGTTCTTTGAAATTTTCTGTTATAGTACTATTATTGGTCTACTGTCTTGTTCACTTTGCTTATAATAATCTTGGTTGAAGAACCATTTTGGAGGTTTTCTAATGGAAATATTCATGTTATATAAAAGCATGTATTATTTATAATAGAATAGTGTAAATGAAAACAAATTATTAAAAAATCATGAAAATTTTTTCTTTTAAGAGGTTTTAAAAATTTTACAATGCAATAATTAATTTTAAGAAGGAATTATAATCATAATGTGAATTAATGTTAAACCTGTAAAATTCACTAAATATTGTTTCTAAATAATGAAGGGAGTGAATATTATAATATAAAAAAAAATTTCCTCATTCAATGTCTAAAAAACAACGATATTTTTATATGAGGTATAAGAATAAATACAATTCAAAATACTTAGTTAACATTTATAAATCTATTTTAATAGCTGCTTTTGACATACACTATAATCCATGGAAGGGTTGTCTTTTAGAAAGACCTGAAGAACTAGTATGTTTTTATGGAATACATAATGGTATTAATTTGGGTATTAGATGAGATATTATGTTTAACAGTTCATAGGAAGAGATTTGAAGAGGTTCACTTTTATTAGTAAAGAGAGGTGCACCCTTGCGAATACAAAGTACTAAATTAAGAAAATTATTATAATGATGTGTTGGATAAAAATTGATATATTTAAAAAAATTGGTAACATAATTATTCATCCAAATTGTGTTATTTTAATATAGTTATAATCATTAACCTAATATAACATCTCATGGAATCTATAATAGATTTATTTTAAATAAATGTTTGATAAATTTGTTGTTTCAAAATTAAAATAAACTAATATAAATTATAACAGAATTTTTATTATAAAAAACTAGTTACTTTTCTATAAACTAAATAATTTTTTTAAAAAAATTATTTAAAAAAATCAGGTTATAAATATATTACATTATATATAATTGTATTATTTTACATGTAATAATATAAATCGATTTTAGTTTAAAATGACGTAACATTTAATATTATATTATTTCAAAATCTAAAACAATATTTCTAAATATATAATAAACATGCATACCTATAATATTAATTTTATATTATTTCCAATTATTTGATAAACTATGAATTTTTTTTATATTAGTAACAAGTCATTATCATAAAGAAATATGGTACGTAATAATATTAATAACGATCAATTAAAGTTATAAGAAATATATAAAATATACTAATGGAATACACTAATTTATTATACAATTTTTAATAGACTTTGAGTATTATACTTATTTTTCATAAAAAAATGAATTTATTTGAGGGTATGTTAGAAGCTTCGAATGTTACATGAAGAAAATTATATTGATTTATTGGGGTTATAGTGCTTATAAAATGGTGATTTTAAATTTGATATAAGGGAAATGATTCAATTGAAAGGTTATTTAAGAGTAAAATCACATAAAAAAGTATAGAAAACACCTATATAAAGGTAATTTATGGGTTCATAATTTTCGTAATGGTAATATAAATTCCACATTAATGTAATGACACTATAAGATATAAACCACATGCATCAAGTCGGCTTCTTCCTATAATGAAACATAAAGATAAAAATTAATAATATATATTTAATATTTCATTTTCATATGATTATAAATTATTTTTTTGTTGATAAAAATGATCAATATTTGATAAACATAACATTAGTATGAACATATGAATTTGAAAAACATTTTTTATTCATTAGTGAGTCCATTAATACATTAGAGCTCGAGCACCATGAAAGATTCACATTTTGAGGATTATAACATATAAAATTATTAGAATGACCTTGAGTGTTGTTTTATGTTGATATATATGATTAGTAATGTAATATAAATTATATTTTACATAAACATCAGTGTAAATTCATTTTTATAATATCTCAATAATTAAGTGGATGATGAACTGGTCTTTAAAATATATAATATTTACTTATTAATATATAGTAAATGGTAGATATGTAAAGATAATCTTTCAGTTATGTTCTATATAGATCCCTGGTTTATCCATATAGCATTTTACATTAGATTGAATGTGATATCGAAGGAAATTTTAATGTTAGAAATTTTCCATTGAGAAAAGATGTTCTCCATAGTATGAGTTCATGTATATATAAGGATTAAGGGGAGATAATAATGGATATATGAAATATTAATTATAAAACCCTTTTTCACATAAGGGATGAAATTTTGAACTTATAAATAAATATTTCAATTCAAAACCCTTATTTTAAAGGAAATTTGTATATAATAAACTCACATTTCATTATTTATAAAATAATTATTGTACGTGACATTAATTTTTTAGAAATTGTAGTTTTATGATTCCAAATATATCTATTTAATTTCAATACAAGAACATATTTGGGTTTTACTTCATTCATATATAATAAATTTACTACTTATATTTTCTTTTTTAAACTGTTCAGGTCCATATATGAAATTTTTTATTTATGACAACAAAATGGGTTTTAAGGTGTTAAAACTATTATTATTTATATGATATTATATTTCTATTTCATGAATTTCATGAACAATTTCATGTATTATATGTCCATTAAATATTATTCTCCTTGAAATTATATGCAAGTGATGAAAATCATTTGTAATGTTTATTTTGCATGTGTAACCCATGATGTTTTGATTAATTATAATCATTTTTAATGAACAAATTTACATTATGAGATATTTGAAAATAATTATTATGTATGTTATAATATTCATATTCAAAAATATAATACATATAATTGATTTCTATAAAATGATATTTTAATATATTTATAATGAGAATTTCATGATTTAAAAAATAATTTATTTTAAAATATCATAGTTATGTGTTGGTTAGGATGATGAAGAGTAGAGAGTGAAACCATAATCCCATTTGATATTTTATCTAAAATTGATGTTTATACCTTAAATATTACTAAGTGATAAAATTGATTCTTATCATTTTCTATGAATAATTATATTCCATTAATTGGAATAAATTTTTGAAGTAATGTTTTGATATATAAAAAAAAGAAATAAATATTTTTTTTCAAATAATATTATATATAGAATATAAATGGGTTTCCAAAATAATATTTATTTTAATTGTATTTAAATTTGTACATTATTATGGATTTTCAAATTCATTATTTTTTTAGAGAAAATTATGTTTCAAAACAAATTCATTATATAAATCATAATATTTGTTATAAAATAATTTTTTTTCAAATAATTTTTTATATTATTTTAAGAGAGAAAAATACTTCACATAATATTTTAAAACCACTTATTGAGAAATTATTTTCTCACACAATGTTTTTAAATTATTTCCACATGTATATTTATGTGTATATGATCGATGGTAAATGGTCTCGATTAATATTATAACTCTAGTGAATCCATCTAAGAAATCATAGAATTTTTTATAAATATTGATATATATTTTGGTATATTAATCACTTTTATATCTAATCCAAAAATATACTTATGCATGTAAGTAATCAACTATTTCAGTTTGAACATATGTATATATTTAAGGGGGGAAATTGGGACATTGTTATTGGAAAAAATCATGAAATGATATTTTAATGTTTTTAACATTGGATCTGCAAGTGCGAGTTCGAGGTAATCACATTTTCTTGGAGATACTAGTTTAGTTAACATTTAAGATTAGATGATATCTTTTTAGGTTAATTTATATGTTAAAAAACTGTCTAGATGAGAATGAGGTCATATTTTAATCAAGTAATGTTATAGTAATAAACTATATATTTAAAAATTCTCTGAGTTTTAAGGAAAGATTCTTAATTATTATATTAGGTTTATTTTATTTAGAGTAACAAGACAATTGGATATATTATATTCCAAAAATTTCAATAAAGATTAATTTCATTCAAATTTCTTATGATGATATATATTTTAAAAAATTAATATATAATGTAAAAATTTATTTGGATAATTAAAAATTTTTGGATGTAATTTTTTATGCGGTGGAATGTAAAATCTAGAGAAATATGAATTTTCTTAAAAAAAATACATTTGTATTAAATGGGACATTTCATAGTTTAAGAAAGATAAGATATATTTTAACAAAATTATTCTTTTAAAATTAAATTATTTTTAATTGGTTATATAAATTTTAGAATAATTAAATTTATATATTCCAGTTTTAAAATGAAAATTATTTATATTTGTATTATTTTCCAAGGACGAATATGAATATATTTTTATTAAACATAATGTAAAATTTAATATGAAATAATATCAAAATATAAAATTATATTTGATATTAATTTTTTAAATGAATGTTTATAATAGCTATTATAAAGTAATATCAATTTCCAGAAAGTCTATGATAATTTTTAATTTTTTTAGAGAAATATCAAGAAATAATATATCATCTAAAAAGTTAATTGGGAGAAATTAAAATTTTAATAAATATACCAAAAATATTTATTGAATAAATTAATTTATTATAATAGTTTAAAAAAAATATTATAATAATTACGAGGCCATAAAATTTAACCCGTGATAGGGTGTCGTAGTAGTTTTATATTTCATATGAAGGAATATGTATTTCTATGTAAGGGTTAGTCTGTTCACATAATAGTGATTTTGAATATTTCATAAAGGTATCATTGTAATTTCAAGCCTATGTAAAGGTAAAATAATTTTACATAGCTTATTTATACCCCTATGTAATGTTAGTTTACCCTTATGTAACTTTTTAAATTATAGAAGTATCCTTACGTAGCATCTAGAATTACCCTTATGTGAATAGAACAGACTGTACATATCCATATAGTTACCATTACGATGAATTAAAATAGTCAACCTTTCCCCTATTTAGATTCAATTGTTATAAATAAAAATTATATAATTATTATTATATTTAAACTATTATAATTTGTAAATAAATTCCAATACTATTATAATTAATTTTCTTAAAATTTTATTGAACATTAAAATTTAATACATAATGTATTATTTCAATAAATTTATTTACTCGAAAATTTTACATTTACCACATTCTATATAAAAATTAAAAATATACCCAATTAAATTTATAATCTTTCATTTTCATAATATAATTTAAAATATAGTTAATAATCTTAAATTATATCATTTTAAAGGTGGATTTATTTTTAATAAATATCTATCCATATTATTTTTGAAAATAATACAAATATTAATAATCATGCATTATTATTACATGAATATTTTAGCATAACTCGTTCACAAATTTATGTTGTTTAAATAAAAAAATTTTGGTTTATAAAAGAATTTTTATGTTAAAATATATCTTAGTTTTTTTAATTATGATACAATCTACTAAAAATGAATTTTTTCAAATAAATTTATATAAAATTTTTTTAGACTTTACATTCAACCACTTAATGAAATTTCACCCTTCAAATTTTATCTATGTAATTAAATGTTTAATTCATAAGTATAATAAATAAATAAAAAATTTCAGAAGAAAATCGAGTGAAATTACTATTTGAGGAAAATTTTAATTCCATATACTCTATAATCATTATGAAATCCAAAACATGAATCCTAATAAAATATATATGAATCATTCCATAAAACACAATATAATTTTCTTAAATAAAGCTTCAAATTTTTACCATCAATAACAAAAAATATGACCTCTCAATCCAAAAAAGGGATTATGAAATTTAAAATACCACCTAAAATGTTTTCCAAATAACAAAAATTTCCTAAACCTTTATTATATACAAAATATGATAGCCACAAACCTACACACAATGATTTACTGTTAGTGAAATAAAATACACTTTTTAGGTTTCAAACAAACAAATTTGTACCTGTTTTAACCTATTTAAACAAATAAAATCAAACTAAAATATTCCAACAGTTATATAACCAAGTATATTTTAGGTATTAAATATTGAAGGATTAATAATAAGTTAAAACATACGAGGGTTTCTTAAAAATTCTATGATATCTTATTAAACATCCCTTTAGATAGAACATTAATCCATACCATTCACCATTTATCATATAATTATCATTATACATGTGAAATTCATATGTAAATGTGTGGTGCGAAAACAATTTCTAATACAGGGGTTGTAAAAAAATTTATCTTCATTTTTATTTTTAAATATTTAAAATATATTTTGATAACATTGACTTAAGAATCAAATATTTTGACCATTATAAATAATTTTAATTAATAGATATTTATCTCTAAAAAATAGTTTTGGTTTTCAAAAATACATATCAAGAGAAACTTTTCATAAATTTAAATATATATATATATTATTTGAAAAAAAAATTTAAAAATCAATATTCATTAAAAAAATTTATATATTTCTCAGTTAATACATTAAAATGGTACATTATAAAAAATATCTATTTTTTGGAATATAATAAAACATTAAAAGCTTTAATAAAAACATTTTTCCACTACGAATATTAATGTTAAAAAAATAAACTGTTGGAAAATTTTTCATTAAGATTATGTATTCACTCCTCATTATTTATCATCATAAGAAATTCCAAGGTTCTATGTTTTAAATAATATTTTTTTAATGATATTATTTCTCATTGTATAAAAATTTAAATTACATTTCCACAACTTCACATATTTGTAATTTATTATTTTTGAGGAAAATAATTACATATAAAATAATCACTTACAAAGCTCACTTAAAAGTTAATATGGGATTCCAAAATGATTAAAATTAATAAAAAAATTGTTGTTAATACATGGATATTAAACATAAAAAATATATTTTCATAACATATATAGAAGTTAAATGAGAAAAAGGTGGAGTGACCATAAAATAAATTTAATCATGAATTAAATTCAATATATAAAAAGAAAATTTCATAAATAAAATAGTAGTTTTAACACATTAAAACCCATTCATGAAAATAAAAATAAAAATGATCTCATAAGGAGTTAAAAAATTTATAATTTTATTTTTAAGAAGTAAACTTATTATACAACAAATAATTTAAACAAAAAATTATATGAGAAAAATGAGACATTAATGAGGTTTTTGAAATTAATGTTTTAAAATGTTCTTCTTAGTTGTTGATTTTTTTTTCAATGTATCAAAAAGTGTTTTCATATGACATGGTGGTGTTTGATTAATTGTTAGGGATTTATTTAATGCTATTTAATTTTTGATTTAGATAATTAACCTTGTTAAATGGGTTGACTTTTGAACTGATATTTAATGTTGAAAGATATTTTTCAATGTTTTTTTTATAATTCTCACATTTTTTACATAACAAAGATATTTTCTACAAGATTAGTGTGAATAAAGAATAAATCAATAAGGATATTGTATTGAAGAATTAAATTCCAAAAAATATTAGTCCATATAGATATATAATATTTATCATTAAGACAATTTGAATAAGAAATTTGATTTTTTTGAATGAAGAATATTTTGGTGATGAATTTGAAGAATTTTTTTATTTAGTGGAATATTTTTCTAAATGTTGTTAAAACATTTTCTATTACTTGAGACCCTATAACAAATAAAAGGGTTAGATTAATCATATGAATTCTCACAAGGTAATGGTTTGGTAGAGTGAATCCCAATCAAGTACATAGGTAGGTTGGTATGTGTGTATGTTGATGGATAATATCCACATAAGATCACTCAGGTGAGATTGCATGGGAGTGAGGAGGTTGGCCGGCATAGGTGATGTGTGGCATGTGAATCCCATGGGTGTAGTTTGGATATAGTAAAAGACCTCAAGCTTGATTCCAAACTACTAAAAGAAACATATTATTTATATAGAAGTGGTAAACCAGAGAAATGTGTGATGTGGGAAAATGACACTTTTACCTTTATCACAAATATTAAACTATACATACTGATGTAAATATGTATGAGCCAGATGACATATTCTATTTGATCAATGCATTGTGCCTTCATCTTCATCCCTCATTTTAGAGTTCTAGTATTTATGGTAATTCCTCCGTTTATTAGACATTAAGATCGATATGAACTATGAATATAGATCAATCCATGATTAAATTTGAATCTTTTCGTATGTATTATGAGATAAATCACAATCGAGTTGAAATTTATATAGTAAGATGTGTCATAGATCCACCCACATGGAAACCGCTATGGATGAGTATAGTATCTCAAACCAAGATCATATCTAGTGATAAATCAATACTTAATACTTTTACGAGATAAAAATGAACAAACAAAAAACCATTTATTAAATGTAGGAAAAATATCAAATTAAATGAGAGTAACACAATTGTTGTTTTTTCATTATTGTTTTTTGGGAATTAATTTATGTCCATGTGATGAAATAAAAAAGGTGCATATATATATCATGGAAAAACAATTTTGATAATTCTTCAAGATTTTGATTTCCATTGGATTATATTGAGAATCCCAAATCATATAATGATTTTAAAAGAGATTAAATAATAGATATATTTGTTTTAAGGTTAATAAATTGAATATGAATATTTAATAATAGAGAAAAATTAAAACCCTTTGGAATTTAATATAATAAAATATAAAACCCAACAATATCTAAGTATTCATATGTTATATGAGAAGAAATTAATGTTTTATTTATATCAAATTTAAATGAATGTTTTAAAATGATAGAAAATATGTGAATTTAAATCATTAAATTAATGATTTATTATAAGTTGAATAATATTTTATTTGGTGTGGATAAATGTGTCAGCGTATGTGATGAATTATTGTTGAGAAAAACTTATAGATCTTTCATCTGCGGTTATAGAATATTTATATATCGTAGTACATTTTTTTATCATAGTGGTAATGATTTTAAATATAGGTTATTTATAAGAGGAATATACTTTTTATAAGGCCTCAGCCTTAAACCACACCTAATCTTGAGTTATTACAAGATTACACATTGAGGATCTTTTCGGGTTTAGAGTTTTAGAGAATTAGATCATAAAACATGAATTACATTCCACATTTAAACAAAGTGATTACATATAAGATAGTACTAGTTTTTCCCCATCAGCAGAAACATATTTAAAATAAAACATGGCTTCTTTCTTCACACTTCCATGACACTATCATCATATCATGTACCTTTCCCTTGACCTGTGAAAAACATTTCAAAAACTTGGTATGAGCATAAAAATCTCAGTAAGGGATTTATAAATATGGAAAGAAAACATGAGTACATGTATACATAAGAATGAAATCATACTTTACCCATAAAACATAAGAACATTAACATACCCCATAGAATCAGGAATAAATCATAGAAATCATAAGACATAAAGGTATCTTGAGGCATTCATAACATTCTTACGTAGAGAGTAACCCTCTTGGTTACGTTTGGAATACCCATCACAGTATATTCCCTAAATCTCTTCGAAGAAACCTTAACGTTTAACCCCTTCACATTACCCAATTCATTAAAGAGCTATATCGGGATCACCCGCCATCAGTTTATCATGGACCCCCCATCTTCATAATAATTCCCAAGAACCACAACATAATCGTATCACATAAAACATGCATAATGGAAACATAACATTTCCACCTTTCAATCACAAGATATAAATACAACACATTGATATAAAAACATTATGAAAACTATTTTAAATACAAATATAAATGAAAATTAAAACATGGTATTTATTTTTCTTTTAAAAAGAAGTTATGGATTGTAGTGGAAGACAAAACTCAAATAATGGTCAAGACGACGGAGAAGTCGTTGTCGCTTCATAGATACGACAAAAACATTCCCTTTTGACATTTAGTAAAATGATTCGTATAATAAAGATTCCTTTTGGATAAATGTAAAAGTCAAAGGGGTTTATACACCGTATAAAAGAAGGTTGTGTATAAAACAAAATATTCCTTAATGAATGGAGATTGAGACGAAGTCCCTTACAAAGACGGTATCCTTAGATTAAGGATAAATAAATTACATAATTATGTGTGAAAAACTAATACACCAAATATAAGTGGATATTATGTGTAAAACAATCAGAGGTTATTCACACATATTCATAGAACGACATATTCAAGGTGTACAAGCTTATCCCAAAGAATCAAAATTGGGTTATGAAGTTCCCATGCAAAAATTTGACAGCCTAACGGCGTCACTACAAAATTCCGAAAATTAGTTGATGAGAGATAAAAAGGGTATCTCATCTCTAGGACATAAAATTTACATCAATAAGGATATATAATTACATATCCCAACATAATTGTATGTGAATTAAAATACATAACAAAAGAAGTCTTTTAAAAGAGGAGGGTGAAAGGTTCCCTTACCGACTTGGGTAACATTCGAAACATACACCCCATTGAAGAAGGGTCATACAATGAATCTGTAAATACTCATATATGAAATTATATTACACAAATAGTATAATAATGGGATTTACATACACCACTAAATGGAAATGGTGGCAAATGTATCATAAATCTCAATGGACTAAATGTGAGATGAAAAATCCCTTATGAAAGCTCGGCAGCCTAACAACGCCACGTAAAACTTCCAAAAATGGATTGATGAGATCAAATAGGGTCTCTAATAATATTAAAATAAAATTTAAATCAAGGTGAATATAAAATAACATCCCCCATCATAACAAAGATGAGATTAAAAGGAGTGACATAAAGGAGAGTATTTAAAAATAAAGAGAGAGGATAGATCTCTTACGAAACTTCGGCAGCCTAACGGTGCCACTCAAAACTTCCAAAATGGAATGATGAGTGAAAATAGGGTATCTCATCATATGAACATAAAAATTACCTTAGGATTAACATAAAATAACATCCCAATCATAGGAAATATGAACTTAAAAAGAATGACATAAAATAGTGTACTTAAAAAGAAAGAGAGGAGTAAGATCCCTTACCTCTGGTCCGACTTGACTCGATCATTCTTTAACATCCTTAATAATAAACTTGAGTTAATTTATACTTTCTCAAGAACCTTTTTCAAGTTCATTATTCCTTTTATATCACGTATTTCCATGTTATAAACATTATGTAATCATTTAAGTTAATAATGTTTGTTTTGTCGATATTTGGTTCTTAAGTCGAATGTGGACTTCTTACAATTACATGTTGTTCATGTGGTCAAAGGTTCATTATATCCAGAATGATATTCATGATTTGGATATCATAAATATCATATATATGCAGAATATACATGTATTTATAATATTACATAATCATTTAGAGGTAAGAAATGAAATGCACCGTTCAAGGAGATGGTAAGCCGTACGTACACATGAACGTTGCTTTCATTTCTATGTCATATTAATGGAATTAAAAATAAATGAGAGGTATGTATATTTGAATTCCAGAATTTTATTCATCATTTATATGTAACATACATCATATATAATAACTTTAAATCCATCCTTTATACATCCCGCATATGGCATTAACGAATCAAATCACTTTGAGGGGGCGGTAGTCCGCACATCCTAAATTGAAATTATCATGTTTACCCACAATGGAAACCATAAAGGTATGCCACAAAAGAAAAATACAGAAGCTTAAGTAAAAAATTAACATATTATATATCATATATAATTATAATGACATCTTAATGGCCACCTTTGAAGGAGTTATATGAGTGTTGAACAATCATCGTTTCATGAGGCAGAAATTCACCATCCACAGAAACAGTATGTTCTTTAACCATTAGATGTAGGTGTGTGTAAGTGTAGCAAGAATGATTCTTATACCAACATCCTAGTATATTGAAGATACTGGAGTTTTTAAAAAAGAAATTATTAAAAATAGTTTAGGGGGTTGGAGAAGCAAAATAAAACAAAAGAACAAAAGTGAAGATATTACCTTAAAATCGGGTAACTCTCTTTGATTTGAACGCAAAGGCTTCCTTGGGAAGACTTATTCCCAAAATGAGGATTCTAGGAGTAATAGAGGGATTTTTAGAGGCCAAATGAGAAGGGGTTGTCCGAGAAAAAGGCATGAGAGGTGTGGGTAAGGTGGTAGAGGTGGGGGCCTTTTATAAGAGGAGAGGAGAGGCAGTCTTGAAAAGTTAAAAATGTTACTTTATTTTCAAATGAGTTTCAGATTTTAAAGGTCCCACGTTGATTTATTTCGAGGATAAGGTGGTAAAGGTTCGAAATATACTCATCCAATAGGTTTTTGACAAGTTTATGTTATTGTTTTAACATTATCGTTTCATTTTATTTAAATCTTTTATTAATGAGGTAATCCAGCATCATCATGATTTCATAAATAATTTAAATTATTTAATGTCTAAAAATTATAAAAAAAAATATCATGATGTAGGAAATATTTTTATATTTCTAATGATTATTTATAGTCAAAAATATGACTTGTATAACGCCATTTAAACATTGTTTTAGTGAAACATCTCATGCTTGTGACATTTTTATTTTAACTTTAAATAAAAAGTTATTTATGTCATTTTCCAAACAAAGTGGCTCCATGGGGTCCCCAAGTTGACCCATGGATTTTTTTGGTCTGCCATGACACATCCAATGAGGGTAGGACATGTTTCTAGGTCATTTCTTATTATTAAAACATTATTTTTACCTTAAATTACACTAATTGTCGCTAATCGCGATTAAGAACATAAAAATTATTATTCACCAAAAAATTATTTTAATCCCAATGAACCACATTTTATTTCCTAATGACAACCATGTATGTAGGATTTTTTAAATTGAAAACACAATGGTGAAAATGTTTCTTTTAAATGAAAAATCAGTTTCATTAACTACCATTAAGTGGTTTCACTATTCATCAGAAATTGATGTTTTCAGAAAAATACCAAAAATTCACCCTAAGATATATTTGATATTCTGAACTCAAAAATGAAGTCTATTTTATAAAATTCAAAACATATAAGTTAAATTAATTAATTTAATAATTAATTCATGCTGTCAGAGAAAATACCGTGGTTTTATGAAACAATAAGTATCAAAAGATTGACACTAGTTTATGTCTGATTTCAAAGTAAAATTAATTACAACGATCACTGTTGGATTAAATGGTAAACATATATTCTAATTTTTATTTAAAACAATTAAAAAGATAATCTAATCATATAAATATATTAGATTAAAAAGAGTTTTTGATTTAAAATACAACATTTTCACTATTCATTAAAAATGAACTTTATCGGAAAGATACCAAAAATTTTCACAATGTATATTTTGATGTCCTGATTATAAATAAAAATTTTATTTTTTCAAATATAACACATAAAATTGTAAAAAAGTGGATTTAAAAGTGGTTCTCTATCAAAAGGCGGTTAATCGACCTTTTAAAGAATATTAGAATGTTTATGCTTAAAATTGAATTCATTCACATTTTTAATCCTCTAACATTTATTTTAAAAAGTAAAATATTTGACCTACATATATAATCATTTTGTAGTTAGTTCTAATTATTCCCACCATTACAATGGCTAGGCGTTAACTACCATTTTAAATAATATTATTTTATTATTATAGTGCGACGTGCGATTTTAAAGGAACTCATTGTTGCGTAATGGGTAAGCCACCAAGCATAGTGTTCCCTTTAAATTAATAGTAACATTTTATTCAAAAATATAGATAAATATAAAGATGTTATATTCTTTATTTACCTAGGGTGTTACATCCTTCCCCCCTTTTGGGAATTGCGTCCTCGCAATTTTAAAATTGGGATCGGAAACATCCTGGAAAGCCCCACATCGGAACAAGAGTCAGTAAAACAATCACTTAAAAAAAGAAAGATAAGTACAAAGGTCACCCAAGTTAACCCATACTAGGATTCCATGTCGGAAAACATGGACATGGAGGAGAAAACAAAGGGTCACATTCTGATGGAGAGTGATAGAAAACATGTTTAGGAGGAAGTTAACCACAAGAAAATCACGAACTTGTGATGGGTTAAATGGTATTCGATTACCCAATAGGAAAATATAATAGACAAAAATTTTGTTTTAAGTTAATTTTTATTGAGGAATTAATTTATAAGGAAACATAATTACTTATCATGTTGACTTTCAACTTTTATTATATTTCTTACACAAACTCATATTTTCTCCAAAGGCTAGTATTTAGGAAGACTTGTTCACTATAATCAACTTCTAGAGAATCACCTAATCCACAAATGAGAACTATACAATTCCCATGTCTTTAGACATTAACCAAAACCAAAAACAAAATGGTTAGTACAAGATCAGGTAATCCAGAAAACAATAACCCTTTATTAAAAGAAAATATTTTCTTAATCTCCAAAATTTGTCAATCAAAACCCAAAGTTCAACAAGGCCCATTTGATAAAAAATTAGCCCATAAAATTCTTCAAAGTAAACCAAACTAAGGTTGAAACCCAAATATTTGATGGATTTAGTCACATATTCTTCCAAGGTACAAATTATGTTTTATCTCCAAATAACAT
Organism: Viscum album; assembly: GCA_963277665.1. Taxonomy (NCBI): domain Eukaryota; kingdom Viridiplantae; phylum Streptophyta; class Magnoliopsida; order Santalales; family Viscaceae; genus Viscum; species Viscum album. The sequence continues at coordinate 590,095,304 of OY728159.1, read as the reverse complement.
CAGTTGCTCTTAAATTCTCATATTGAAAAGAAATTAACCTAATCACATATCCTCGATGATAGGTTAATCATTTCCATAGATAACCCAAAATAAACTTACTCTTGATTCCTAAAATCATCTAACTAAAAATATTTATTCAAACTAATCTGGGACTTCACGTAGTCTAGGGGTAGGCAATAAATACCAGTCGCACTTTGGTTGTGGGTTTGATTTCGGTAGGTTTGTCCGACGCGATGGGTTGTCACACGGTCTGTGTTTCATCCGTTTTCAAAAACTATATAATTCTTAAAACATTTTCCAAAACGAGATAAAATCTTCAAAACTAATCATAACATATTTTATCCTCATGTTTATCTCATGCCCTTCATTTTCCATCATAACATATAATAACCCATAATTACCTCAAAAGTAAGGATCATATAAACTCTAACGGTTACATTTATAATTATTACCCGATCTTCAACATTTATTGGTCATCTCGTACGTGTTGCATTACAGATCATACCAAGGTTCAAGTGGTTGATCATGAATCCTTGATAGTTGGATTAGAACAACCACAAGTTTCCTCATTGAATCCCCCATTTTATCTAGTATCTTAATCAGAGAACCACCACAGTTTCCTTCAAACCTGTTGTCTCTTTGGTGCCTACTAGATCCATCCATTCACTAAAAACAGAAATTTCAGTGTAAGTATATCAACAAAACCATCATGTACTAACGAAGAAGATAAACACTAAGATATACTTACTCATTCACTTTCTCTAAAACTAGGAATCTTTCTGAAATCCTAACCATTATGGTAATGTCACTTATGATTAGAGAATAACCTAACATCTAAAGTTATCTAAACCTACCACTGATACCAACTATAAGGCCCCTTCCTTAAACCTTACTTAATCATGAGTTATTACAAGATTACACATTGAGGATCTTTTCAGGTTTAGAGTTTTAGATAAATAGATGATAAAACATTCATTACATTCTACATTTAAACAAAGTGGTTACATAGAAGATAGTACTCATTTTTCCCCATCAACAGAAACATATTTAAAATAAAACATGGATTCTTACTTGACACTTCCTTGACACTATCATCATATCATGTACCATTCCCATGACCTGTGAAAAACATTTCAAAAACTTGGGATGAGCATAAAAAGCTCCGTAAGGGATATAAAAATATGGAAATGAAACATGAGTACATATATACATAAGAATGATATCATACGTTACCCGTAAAACAGATGCACTTTAACATACCCCATTAAATTATGAATAAATCATTGAAATCAGAAGACATAAAGGTAACTTGAGATATTCATAACATTCTTACGTAGGGAGTAACCCTCTTGGTTACGTTGGGAATACCCATCACAGTATATTCCCTAAATCACTTTGGAGAAACCATAACTTTTAACCCCTTCGCGTTAACCAATGCATTGGAGAGCTATATCGGGCTCACCCGCCCTTAGTTTATCATAGAACCACCCATCTTCATAATAATTCCCAAGAACCACAACATAATCGAATCACATAAAACATGCATAAATAAAACATAAAATTTCCACCATTCAATCATAATATATCAATACAAAACATGGATATAAAAACATTATGAAAACCATTTTCAATACCAAAATAAAATAAAAGTAAAACATGGTATTTATTTTTCTTTTAAAAAGAAGGTATGGCTTGTAGTGGAAGTTGAAACTCAAATAATGGTCACGGCGACGGAGAAGTCGTTGTCGCTGCATACGTACGACAAAAACATTCCCTTTTGACATTTAGTAAAACGCTTCGTATAAAAAATATTCCTTTTGGATAAATGTAAAAGTAAAAGAGTTTATACACCGTATAAAAGAAGGTTGTGTATAAAACAAAATATGCCTTAATGAATGGAGATTGAGACGAAGTCCCTTACAAAGACGGTATCCTTGGATTAAGGATAAATCAATTACATAATTATCTGTGAAAAACTAATACACCAAATATAAGTGGATATTAAGTGTAAAACAATCATAGGTTATTCACACATATTCATATAACGACATATTCAAGGAGTAAAAGCTTATCCCAATGAATCAAAATTGGGTTAGGAAGTTCCCTTGCAAAAATTTGACAGCCTAACAGCGTCACTACAAAATTCAGAAAATGAGTTAATGAGAGATAAAAAGGGTATCTCATCACTTGGACATAAAATTTACATCAATAATGATATATAAGAACATATCCCAACATAATTGTATGTGAATTAAAAGACATAACAAAAGAATTTTTTTAAAAGAGGAGGGTGAAAGGTTCCCTTACCGACTTGGGTAACTTTCGAAACATACACCCCATTGAAGAAGGGTCATACAATGAATATGCTAATAAACATAAATGAAATTATATTACACAAAGAGTATAATAATGTGAAGTACATACACCACTCAAATGAAATGGTGGAAAGTGTAGCATAAATCACATGGGACTAAAAGTGTGATGAAAAATCCCTTACGAAAACATAGCAGCCTAACAGCGGCACTTAAAACATCCAAAAATGGATTGATGATATCATATAGGGTCTCTAATCATATTACAATATAATTTACAGCAAGAGGAATATAAATTAACATCCCTCATCATAAAAAAGCGGAGCTTAAAAGACGTGACATAAAGGAGAGTACTTAAAAAGAAATAGAGATGTTAGATCTCTTACGAAAATTCGGCAGCCTAACGACGCCACTCAAAACATCCAAAATGGATTGATGAGATAAAATAGGTTCTATAATCATACGAACATAAAACATATAGTAGGATTAATATCAAAGAACATCCCAATCATAAGAAAGTTGATCTTAAAAGGAATGACAAAAAAGAGTGTACTTAAAAAATAGAGGGGTAGGATCCCTTACCTCGGGTCCAACTTGACTCGATCATTCATTAACGTCCTGAATAATAAACTTGAGTTAATTTATACTTTCTTAAGAACCATATTCAAGTTCATTATTACTTATATATCACTTATTTCCATGTTATAAACATTATATAATCATTTAAGTTAATAATGTTTGTTTTGTCGATATTTGGTTCTTATGTCGAAAGTGGACTTCTTACAATTACATGTTGTTCATGTGCTCAAAGGTTCATTATATCCAGAATAATATTCATGATTTGGATATCATATATATCATATATATCCAGAATATACATGTATTTATAACATTAAATAATCATTTAGTTGTAAGAAATGAAATGCACCGTTCATGGAGACGGTAAGTCGTACGTACGAATTAACGATACTTTCATTTCTATGTCATATTAATGGAATTAAACCTAATTGAGAGGTATTTATATTTTAATTCCAGAATTATATTCATCATTTATATGTAACATAAATCATATATAATAACTTTAAATCTGTCCTTTATACATCTCACATATGGCATTAACGAATCAAATCACTTTGAGGGGGCGGTAGTCCGCACTTCCTAAAATGAAATTATCGTGTTTACCCATAATGGAAACCATAAAGTTATGCCAAAAAATAAAAATAAAGAATCTTAAGTAAAACATAAAAATATCATATATCATATATAAATATAGTGACATCTTAATGGCCACCATTGAAGGTGTTATATGAGTGTTGAACAATCATCGTTTCGTGAGGCAGAAATTTTCCATCCACAAAAACAATATGTTCTTTAACCATTAGATGTAGGTGTGTGTAAGTGTAGCTCGAATGCTTATTATAAAAACATTCTAGTAAATTTAATATACTAGAGTTGTTACAAAATAAATGAATAAAAATAGTTTAGGGGGTTGGAGAAGAAAAATAAAACAAAATAACACAAGTGAAGACATTACCTTAAAATCGGGTAACTCTCTTTGATTTGAGCTCAAAGTCTTCCTTGGGAAGACTTATGCACAAAGTGAGGATTCTAGGATTAATATAGGGATGTGGAGAGGAAAAATGAGCAGGGTTTTGCTGATTAAAAGGCTTTAGAGGTGTGGGTAAGGTGGTAGAGGTGGGGGCCTTTTATAAGAGGAGATGAGGGGCACTCTTGGAATTTTACAAAATGTTACATTATTTTCAAATGATTTTCGGATTTTAAAGGTCCCACATTGATTTATTTCTAGGATAAGGTGGTAAGGGTTTGAAATATACTCATACAATAGGTTTTTGACAAGTGTATGTTATAGTTTTAACATTATCTTTCCATTTTAATTAAATCCTTTATTAATGAGGTAATCGCTGCATCATCATGATGTCATAAATATTTTAATTTATTTAATGTCTTAAAATTATAAAAAAATATCATGATGTACGAAATATTTTTATATTTCTAAAAAATATTTATAGTAAAAAATATGACTTGTATTACCCCATTTAAAAATAGTTTTAGTGAAACATCTCATGGTTGTGACATTTTTATTTTAATTTTAAATAAAAAGTTATTTATGTCATTTTCCAACCAAAGTGGCTCCATGAGGTCCCCAAGATGACCCATGGACTGTCTTGGTCGGCCATGACACATACAGTGATGACAGGACATGTGTCTAGGTCATTTCATATTATTAAAACATTATTTTTACCTTAAATTACACTAATTACATCTAATCGCGATTAAGAACATAAAAGTTACCATTCAAGAAAAAATTATTTTAATCCCATTGAACCAAATTTTACTTCCTAATGACAACCATGTATATCGGATTTTTGAAATTCAAAACACAGAGGTGGAAAAGTTTCATTTAAACGAAACATCAGTTTCTTTAACTACCACTATGTGGTTTCACTATTCATCAAAATTGAAGTTTTTCAGAAAAATACCAAAAATTCACCCTAAGCTATATTTGATATTCTGAACTAAAAAATGATGACTATTTTACAAAATTCAAAACATATAAGTTGCATTAATTAATTTAATAATTAATTCCCGCTATCAGAGAAAATAGCGTGTTTTTATGAAACAATAAGTATCAAAAGATTAACACTAGTTGAAGTCTGATTTCAAAGTGAAATTAATTTCAATGACCAATATTGGATTAAATGATAAAAATATATTCTAATTTTACATTAAAAACAACTCAAAAGAAAATCTAATCATATAAATAAATTATATTAAAAACATGTTTTTGAATTAAAATACAACAATTTTCACTATTAATTAAAAAATGAACTTTATTTGAAAGATACCAAAAATTTACACAAAGTATATTTTGATGTCCCGATTCTAAATAATAATTTTATTTGTCAAAAATAACACATAAAATTTTCAAAAAGTGTATTTAAAAGTGGTTCGCCATCAAAAGGCGGTTAATCGACCTTCTAAAGAATATTAGAATGTTTACGCTGAAAATTGAATTCATTCACATTTTTAATCCTCTAACATTTATTGAAAAAAGTAAAAATATTTGACAAACATATATAATACTTTTGTAGTTAGTTCTGTTCATTCCCTCTATTACAATGGCTATGTGTTAACTACCATTTAAAATAATAGTATTTTATTTTTATAGTGCAACGTAAGATTTCAAAGGAACTTATTGTTGCATATTGGTTAAGCCATCAAGCATAGCGTTCCCTTTAAATTAATATTAACATTTTATTCACAAATAGTGATAAATATAAAGATGTCATATTCTTTATTTACCTGGGGTGTTACACTTTTAGTCCTGAGTATTGGTGCACAAGTATGGGTACTATTTCATTCTTGTATTGGAAGGACATTTGGAAAAGTTTTTATTTCTAGATCTGAATCATATACTAATTACATAACTAAATTATCTTTTATATTCTGGTTGAGGAAATATCTAGTTAATTATTAAGAAGAAGACAGAAACAATAGATTCAGTATTTTTGTAGAGAGAGAACAATGGAATCTATATTATTGATGATTCTTTAAATTATAGAGATAGTGGGGAATTCGTATTGGGGGTTTAACCGAAATGGGATGGAGTAGGATTTTATGATGAACTATGTAAATATTGGCTGATTATATCTCTTATTTTATAGTTATATTCATGGATATAATGTGACATAATATTCTATTAATTGAGATCCTGAAACATATCATGTCTTTTTATTTAAAATAATAATTTTTAGAATGGGGGTAATTAATCCATATTATGACACACCACTCCATGGAATTACATTGAAATTTAATACATGGGGAATTTAAAATTAATTGGGATAACATGTTTAATCAATTTAATGTTTAAAATTATCATAAATATATAGCGTGTCAACCACCAAAATTTGAGCACTGAAAATAAATCTATTGGTTGTAATGAAGAAAATCATGGAAGAAGAAACAAGATGTTGTTCTGTCATTTAAAGAGTTTGAGATTGGAATTGCAAATTTGTAATAAATTCATGGGAATAAATTATGTTCCCACCCAATTAATGATGTCAATGAGAAGGAAATTACATCCCATAAATTTCTTATAAAGTAAATGATATCATGGATGGGGATAAATTCTCACACTGAATGTTTATTTTAACAAAATAATAGGTTCCTCTTTATTCACTATTAGTTTTTTTATCAAATAAAATGCGTGGAATTGATTGAAAAGTTTTGTTCCTCATAGAGAACAAAAAATTTCATTATGTTTAATGATTACATCCCTTGATTTGATGTATGATTTATATAGAAGGATGACTTTTTTCATATTACTTTAGAATTTTATGGATATCCTGGTAATATTAGATATTTAGGATTTTCATTTACATTATCATCCATAATTATATTTTTAATTAATCATATTTCTAAGAGTTTGTTCTTTGTTACTAAAAATATGAGACATAGGGGGAGTTATTCCTATGAACCTATATTTTTTTATAGGTCTCTTGAATTGCTTTCATGATTTACAATTTCATTAATTAATTTCATTATTTAATACCCTTAAATAAGAATTGTGGAGTTCTTATCATGATTTCACAAGTATGTAATTAATGGAAAATTAGAAAACCATAGTTACATATCTGATATAATAAATTAGGATCTCACATGTTGACATAAAGTAGATTAAAAAATAACTTCTTTAATAGATTCATGTTTAGTCATACTTCTCTCAAAAGCATTACTCAAGAATCATATATTATAAGAGAACATGATTTAGAGAATAAAATTGATAGGATAAGACCCCAGTCATAAATTTTATTGGAGTTTTAATAAGGGGGGTGAAATTCGGAACACACATAAAGTTTTTAAAAAATTTAAGAGTTATTTCAAAAACATATAGAGAGGGAGATTGATTTACTGAATTGTTGAATTTAGTGTCAATTATTCAATATGTTTTAGGGGGTGCAGTGATGATTCATCGAGAATTGTTATAGATTCATTTTATGGAATTGGACTCCATTTTTTTGGAATATTCACTTTATTTAAGTGGATGAATTTTTATGTGACGTTTATTATCAAATGACATGCGTTAATAATTTTGAAGATGCATTGAATTATTTTCATTATGAACATATGATTTATAATATGTGTGGGAAAAATACATTTAATGATATAGAATTTATAATGAGTTTGATTTTGTGACATAATAGAAGGCCATGAAAAATATATTATTTAACTTGTAGAATATTTAGAGAAGAATATGGAATGTTATTCACGAGAAATTTTATGAAAAAAAGAATTTGGGAACCATCTCAGGTTATCCATGAACGGGTTACTCGAGCTAATTTGTGACAAGGATCAAGAGGTGTTCCCTATCCTTATAGGATGGAAACTAGTTCCATTTATTAACAGAGTAACCATGGAATGATTTTAAAAATATAAATAAATATATAGAATAGTGTAAATGAATAATGATGTCCAATATATAAATAACCAGACTGAACATCATTTTCAAATATACATAATTTCAAAAAACTAAATTACAAATCCAGAGCTACAACTAATGACCAAATTTTCTCCATGAGACCACAAGGGTTACACTATAATACCAAACCAACCATCTCACACAGTGATCAAAACAAATCTGGAACCTTCACTAAAGGCTCAAAACAAGAATGAACTCTAGGATTGAGTATTACAGATATGTAGGAATCCCTGAACAAATCTATTCCCAATCAAATACCTTAAAATAAAATACACATCAATTTCATTATTGAAATAATATATATAAAACTATTATTTACCAAAAAATTGTCCATTAATGGAAAACACTGTAAATTAACTTTTTTTAGAATTTTAAACCACATTATCTTCTAAGAAATAAACTTAATAATTTTAAATGAAATGATGTAATTTCATTTAGATAATTGAAATTTAGTGTTAAATGTTTCCAAAACCATTTTTATAAAATATTGAAATCCAACACATTAAATTCTAAAGAAAATACACCAAATGTGATGAAACCTATAATGATAACATAATTAGGATAATGGAAATAAAAATACTAGAGTTACTAAAAAACAATTCACCTCAATCATCCATCATAGAAAACTAAGTGACAAGAGACATGGGAGAATCTAGGAGATAATAAAATAATCCAAAGCCTACTATACAATATGACTCATCTTGTAAATCTTTTCTCACTAAATGAAATTCTTTTTCTATCTACATGATTTATCTCACCCTATCTTGTTTGATAATGGGGAACAATACCATAGTAATAAAAATATCATATCAACATACATTGGTCATTAGTCAGAGCATAATTCTATGTAGTACATCAACCACTCTCAATAAATTCGATAGAAATTCCATGTTCTCATGTTATGAGTATAAAGGAGGTGAGCCAACCGATTCCAACATTGTATCTAATCACATGCACAGATAGGTTATATAAATAATTTACACATCAAGCATGAAACCGATCCACTATGAGGACCATTAAATTTCATTAAAAAAATAGTTCTTGAATTATTCCACACTGAGGATATCTTATTACTCTCAATGTAATAGGATCTCAAGGGGTCCACAATAATGACATACCATCAATTCACATAAATGTATCATGAGGATTACATATTTATTACCTCCCATACCTTTGGTATAACTATGTAAAGAGGAATATCATAAGAGAGCATTCATGATAATCATTTTCACAATTTATTTAACAAAATCTAGGAATGCCTCAAACACTCATTATAAATGATCTAAACCAAGTTTTCCATAAGGGATAATTTAAAACTTTTTATATTTCATAACCATTTTAAAGTACTTTTTTTATAATTAAAAACACATTTCAAAATAATGAAACGTTAATCCAATTCCAAACAGGCCAAACACCATCATGAAATAACACTTTTCCCAAAAGGAAAGAAATATATTTTCCTTCCCAAGCGTAGCCATTTTCATAACAAAAAACAAAACAATTAATATCCAAAACCACTTTTAAAACTAATTAACGAAAACCAAAACATATTTTCAAATACAAAAAATTCATGTAAAAATAAAAACCATGAATTATATATCACAAATCACTCATAGAGGAAAACCATAAATTTTTTCAAATTGTTAGAGTGAAACATTTAATTATAGAATATAATTTATCCAAATACAGGGATTAATTCATCAGTTATCACACCATATGTCATGTAGAACTATTTAACACACAAGGAAGGTCTGAATATTAATTATACATTTATTCATATATTTATAAGGACAAGTGCAATTGAAACCTACATCAAACTAATTGAGCATCAACAATACACACCCGAATCAACCTCACTAGGGTTCCAAGAGGGAAGAAATAAACAAGATAACCCCTATGAAGAAAAAACCCCCAACATAAATCAATGTAAAAACGAACCCCAATTCCCCATGAATATGGGAAACGAGTTACGCATTATAAACAAAATGAAGGATGAAGAAGGATAATAGAATATCTCATTCATAAATCATGCCCCCAACAAGAAGAAATCACAAGATATACACCATGTGGGATGAGAAGAGGCTTAGATAAGGATGTAGGATCCCCCTTTGGGTCACATGTCTAGGGGTAGTAGAGGAATTCGAATTTTGGGGATAAAATTTTGAGAGGGTAGAAAGGATATTTTACATTTCTAAGTAAATAAGCATTGTGAACTGTTAGACCACAAATTTTATCAAATATTGTGACAACCATGATCCCATTACATGAGACCCTGGGTACTCACATGGTTCACACACATGGCTTGGTAAATAATTTTCCAATTATGTTACATAGTTTAATCCAAAATGAATGAACCATTTTTATATCTTTTGTACAGTTTTCCAAACCATGAAATGGTAATTTTCCACAATCCAGATGTATCCAAAGGATCAAATTATTTTCAAGATTATGCCACATAGTTTTCTATAAACATGATCAAAATATGAGCAACATATTATCAAGACTATATATAAATTTATTAGGAAAAACTATCAAGTATACTAAGGAAAAATACATGACTGATGATAAATTAAATATAATCTCAAACATTATACTGGGAATACCTGGAAGTTGAAAATAATGTCAAATCAACAATATGAACCAAAAATAAGGATGGAAAATAAAATTGATGTTTTTATATATATGACTTTGGAATTATAATATTTCAGAATATTTTTTAATTTATTTTTATAAAATTATACTTCCAACTAGTCAGACTACGAGACCCTGTAGCAATTACTTAGGTGGAAAAGATTAGCAGTTAACTAAAAAGTAAATGGATTGTAGAGTTATTCAATGCCACCATCATAGGTTGGATTTTATATATTTTACTGGATGCATTGAGCATGAAATTGAATTATTGGTGATATCACATGACTGTGGGTAGGTGGGATTTCTATGGTGAATAATAAACTTCAATACTATGGGTTTAGTGTGGGTTTAGGTGAAAATACCATGCAACATGTTTAGCTTCTAAAGGAAGAATATTTTTTATAGGGAATCTCTAAAATGAGGAAATATATAATGTGGGGAAATGGAACATCAAAACAGTTCACCCATGTTTGATGATATGTAAATATTAAATGGAATCTAACCCAACTGATCGATACCATCTGATCAATGGTGAGTGAAATCATCTTTATCCCTTTTCCATGGGTAATAATTTGCAGGGTAATTCTTCTATTTTGTGATATGAAGATCATGATGAACCATATGAATCTATCAATAAATGAAAAATGATATCACTAGAATTAGATATAATGATATAAGGTCATATTGATGGTTATATTCATGCCTCGAGATGTGTCAATGATCCATATGCACAAAAACTATCATGGTTGAATTAACATATCTAGAACCAACAATTATCAAGAGGTAAATGTGGAATTTATGCTCTATTTAGATCAAAATGGAAATTCCTGAATCATCATTTGGAATGCTTGAAAAATTAAAAAAATAAATGATCCCACAATATTAATGGTTCATCTGGAAATTTCATGGGAATTATGAAGAGGTTTCAGGATGAAATACAAAACTATTGATTTCTAATTTGATGAAACAGGTTTGTCGATCCCTCTAGAATTTTATTATCATGTAATTAAATAGGGAAGCACAAAATCATGATTAATATTTATAATATATCAATTGTAGAGGAGATTAATTACATGAATTCTAAATTATATAGGGAATAATGGAAACCCAAAACCTACAGATTTTTAAAATAATAAAATATAATAACCCACACAGTTATGGTATTTATATTTGAGATGTGAAAAAATAAATGTGATATTCATAACAAATTTAAGGTGATTATTTATAATGAAAAAATATTTTCTAAATTTATGTCATCTAATTAATGAGATATTTTCACATGAACAATATCATATTTAGTACGGATAAATTGTTTCATATAATTGATGGAGAACTGAGTGAACAATTGATAGATATTGAATCCATTGTAAAAAAATATTTATACATAATTAATTTTTATTTTTGAAGTGAGAAATATTTTTAAGATGAGGTTATTTGAGTAAAATGGAACACATGTACCTACGCATTAAAATATTTATAGAATCAGGACATTCAATATATTATAATAGTTTCAAGGCCAACATAACTATTATATATTACTACTAAAGACCATGAACTACTATACTCAAGGGTGTGGCATCCAAATTTATTTTCGAGTTAGACTCTCTGATGATAAATTTATCTCTATCAATGGATCATCACGTGAATAAGTGAAGAAATATTCTAGAAGGCTCTGGAATTAGAATCCTCTATTGTATTATAGAGACAGTGAATAGAATAGTAGATTTCTTATTGGAGAAGAGTTGACATAGCGGGTTCTGTGTGGATAATGTTATATCCACTTATTCATATAGTAAGGAATCCATATTGGGGGTATAATAAATATAATAATAAGTAAGAATTTATTCTTATCATTGAAAATAGTGTGTGGTGATGAATCTTAATTTTCAACTACAATTGAGGTGATATAAAGAGATAATTTTGAGTGGATCGATAACAATAACAAGTAAAAGATGATCAATTTAAAAGGAAAATTTGTAATTATACTGTACTATCAATTCACACCTCTCTAGGTTGAACATTACTAGACATTATATTCTAAATAAAAAAATATGTTTGGCTTACAATAAGGGTCTTATAAAACATAAAATGTGATTTTATTAAAAAAATATTCTCTTATAATAAGGATTTTGTAATTAAATCATAAAATAGATATTCAAAATCATGTCCCCAAAAATGAAAATGGGTTTCTAAAAATTAAAATTTAATAAATTCATTTTCCATTAAATTAATAATTGTATTCAATTGAACTCCAATTATGAAGAACTTTTTTTCTCAATGTATAACACAAAGTATAAAGATCAATTTCATTATGAAACTCCCTCTCACAGTCAAATCAGTATCTATAAAACTATACAAATATATATATATATATATAATGATGGAATATTTTTATATAAATATCCAGACTTTAATATATATTATTATTTAAACATTATGTATATTAAAGAACAATACCTTATCTGTGTAATTTTTGTGATTTGATAAAATATCATTAATACCTATGATTATATAAAATATTATTTTTGCAAATATGAATATCAAACATAGACATATTAATAAAATCCCCAAATAATTTCATTCATTCAACAAATAAAAATCTTTAAAATTTTATGATATTATCACAGTTGAGATTCGACGTATTACTGAACATGCTGATAAATAAAACAAGGGTTTATCAATATGAATGTTAATATTTTTATCACATTTCTATATTCTAGATCCTTATATTAATAAAAAAATAACATGTAAAATGGAAATATAATGATATATTAAATATATATATTCATTAGTTTTATCAATATTTTTCTTATGAGGATGATGATGAATTTATGTAGTATGTTTAAATTCGATACTATTCTTAACATACGTGTCTTTTTTCATAACATAAAATATGAATGCAAACTAGAATCCACCTTTTAATTTGTGTTTTCAGTACAGGTAAATATAAATTTCACTTACAAAAAATTTATATTATAGTGCTACCATTACACTAGATCTAAAACCATGTAAATTGAATAGACTAACCCGTAAACAATGATATAGTAACCTTTTCAAAATATTCAAAACATCAATGTAACCCTTATTTAAATGAACTTTTTATACCAAATATGTATTAAATTATATTTCTATAAAAACTCTTATAATAATTTAAAATATTACATTTGAATTGTTAATATATTTATTTTATATTTATTTTTTCACCTATAAATATTTTATAAATTTAAAATTTCATGATACTGATTTAGTACGGAAATTTACATTAGTTATAGTGTATCTAAAACATTAAAATAATATATAATTGATATTTTAATCATTCATTTTAATAATTTAATTTCAAATATGGTTAGAAATTATGAAATTTAATCTTATTAAATTTGTTTTTATGTTTAATAAAATTATATCTACATAATATCATGAAAAATAATACAAAAAAAGATTTATCCACAGTTTTGAAACTCAAATATTCTAATCTTTTTTATTCAAATGATTATGTTTTTTAAAGAAAGAATTTATTTTTTGTAAAACAACATTTATGATAAAATATATATTATCTTCTATTAATTATTAAATTATTCCTTAAAAATACATTTTTCAATAATAATTTATGAAATAATTCTAAATATGTTACATTTTTTATTTATAAAAATATTATATAATCTTTAAAACAATTCTTATGATATAATATATCATAGTTTTTTTTTAAATTTGTAAAAAAAATTTAAAACAAATGTATTTAAAATCATTTTATACTAGAATTATTGCAATTCTTAAATTCATTTTAGATTTGGTTGATTTAGATGTTTTTTGTGACTGCACAATATAGAAAACCACTTTCATCACCCCTCCTTTAAATTGTAAGCTTCCAATACTACAATTGAGAAAAGAGAGAAAAAAAATCACAAACACTTTTTTAATATACTATGAGTTGAATACAAGCATTGAGGTTATATCATACACATAGATGAGAGGCATTACCCTATAAGATAAGTGAAATGAGAGGTAAGATAGAAATACCCAACTAATCTCTCTCATGACATAAGTAATCAAATATCCCATATACATACAATTTATGTCATAAAATTGAATGCTATAAGAAAACTAGATGTAGGAGAAGGTAACCCTCAATAGTGACCACAATATCCTAAATATATCATGAACAATCAAAATTATAGTAATGTCTAGTGCAATTACAAACCTGCTCCACTAACATGAAAAATAATATATACATACTTTGGGTGAGAGTAACATAAAAACTTAGTAGAATCCTACCTGGATCCTCTCATGCAAATGTTAAATAAGGTATTCAAAATCCTATTGAAGAATAGGTTAAGCTAACTCATCAACTAAGTAAGTATTCTATGTTCACATCCACACCATGGAGATATGACACTGTGTATCACATATATGTGATCATACTTTATAATATAAAATGAAGGCCCTTTTTTAAAACTTCCCTACTACTTTTCTGCTATTCCACAATGTCACACATCAGGAACCATCTCACTTAAAAATAATCCAAATCAAGGACACTAGGGTCAAACTATCATACCATGCACCCCATGTATCAGATAGTCTCACCAAATTACATGCACCTAAGTTATCACATATCCCATCATACCATGCCACATATTTTTATAGTAACTAGTTAGTTTATAAGATCCATCATAGCATATATGTCATGAATTATTCCTTAATCCAATCAAACTCACACACATCATACCTAAGTCATCCATTATATACAATATATTGAGATACATGTGTGAGGAATAACTATCATCTAGTACATACCTCTACACACCTATAGGGGGAATGATATACACTATTTATACTAGAACATAATACAAATAGGTGCGGAGAGAAGGTCTATAGGTGTTAGTCATCCATCTATTCCGTTCCAACCTGAATGTTGTGGAAAACACCATTCTAGAGTACACTAGATTTTTGTATCTCTTCCAACATGGGTAGGGTAGAATATGTAATAAAAAAAACATAATATAGTTAACATATCTCAATTCCATACTTTATTAATAATTCTAGTTTTAGGATGAACTAACATTATCAAATTTCATAGATCAGGATTCCACCTCTCTGAACTAGATATCATTTATGCACTCACACATTAATGGTGAGTCAATAAATTAAATATTTTTTTATCAATTTTATATTATGTTAATTATTTAAAATTCCCTTAATTAATGGTATTTCATTCATAGTTAAATTACCACCTATTTAATTCCATTCACTCTATGTATAATCATCAAATTTATGGCTCCACATGATTATGAACATTTTCATTCAATTCAAGAACCAACCCCATGTTTTAAAATATTTATTAACATTATCATTCCTTAAAAACTGGTAGTAATGGAAAAATACTAAGTCACTATAAATCTAACTCATGACCACACACACCTAGATGCCATGAGCATTGGGGAAAAGAATATAGGTAGAAAATAAATTTAACAATGAAACCATTAGTGTAAAATATTATAAAGTAACCACCCCATATTTGAATAAAAAATAAGAAATAAAAACCACAAACTGTTAAATAAAAGAAATTTTCATACTTAACAACACTATTCATATCATTATGCGAAACAACATTCTTATCACTATGCCACCCACCACCAGTGGTGTCAACTGCTTCAAGAAACCCTGGTTTCCCTGCCCAAATCTCCCCAATCCAATAACTATAACTGGATTTAAATGTCGCATAATAAGGATGAAATCATGGGAACAATGATAATAAAGAAAAAATATGGTCTATATTAATTCTGGTCGCTAAAAATGGAATCAAACCATCTCATGAAAATAATCTCACTCATCATATATACAACTATCTTTATGTAACAACCAGTTTTATTTCAATAATATAATAATAGATTCCATTATAATAAGATAACAATATTTTTATTCTAATGAATTTTCTATTATAGGAATGTAATTATTCCAAAATTCCCCAAATTATAACTTCGAGTTTCATTAACCATTAATATATGGTAATTTCATTAACATACCTCTTTATTTTTATAGAAAAACTTGAATTTATAGCTTCAAGATCATTATACAATTCACATAAACTATAGAAAAATAATTTAAATTAAACATGTGTCAATAATTATTTGTTCTCCATTAAATTATAATAATTAATGTGCTTAATGAACATGAATTTCAATTTTTTAGACAACCAAACATTATTAACATTACATTCACTAAAAATTTTCAACAAATTAAACATTCTAATACATAGAATAAAAAATATATGAATCAAACCCAAAACAAAGGCATCCCAATACCAAGTAAATAAAAAAGGAAAAAAAATTATAATTTTTGAAATACTCATGTGATTCCTACAACTATAATTTATTTCTCTTATTAATATGCTTTATTCATTATTATGGTTAATTCAACAATCAAAAAAGGTAAAAATGAAGATAAATATTATGATTTTATATTAAATAATAAGAGAATAAAAAAATCTAATACCTTAATGATTTATATGTCCTTTTACTAAAATAGGAAAAAATGTAGATATACAGTAACATCAACTATAAGGAAACTACATACATCGAATAATGATACAATATAATTTTCTAAAAAGAAACATGAAAATAACACTACAGGAACAATGGATATGAATAAGAATTGAATGTAAAGAGGAAAAGAGATGGGTGTGATAAGACTAGTCCTAGAAGAAACCATAATACTAATAGGGTAAGGCCACCTCAGATAAACACTAATTGAACACATGAAGATGAATAATAATCCATTTAGCAAATGATTTTAATCACTATAGGAGAGATCATTTAGCCACCTAGAGTAGGGTGAAAATTACAGCCCTTGAGAAAATATGAGTGAATAATATTCATTATAGGCATCCGTCTGGATAGAAATTCACATTAAGAATTTTCATTCAGATTATTAATGACTTGAGATTTGGAACAACTAAAAAACATGTCTCCCAAATCCACCTAGACAAGAAATGGTTTTTGTTCTGAAAATTATGTTTATGTTATAAATTTTCAGAGACATATTCATTAGGTTTAACCCTGAATCAATTAAATTTATAAATATTACATAAACTTATTGAATTAAATCCTATATATTTATGTTATTATGATTTGAATTCCTAGTTTGGATATAAACCCAACTTCCATGCATGATCTATTGTTCACATCATTAACCTCTCATGGTTCTAGATTATAGAGATCAAAATCCATCGATCATATTCCAAACATCGACCAATCACGATAAACCATGGAAACACGAAATAGATTTTGATAAAAGGATATGGGCCCTAATACCCTAAAAATGATAAGAAAAAATCATATTGAATTCAATGTGGGTAAAAGGGGTTTTTCATATAATATCATATTGTATGGTTCATTGGAGAATTAAATGGCATGGAATATTGGGGCTGGGATTCTGTGGATATTCAATGTTACTAAGAGGATTGAAATGGTGTCATAATAATTAGATCTTCCTATAAGAAATAATATTATACAAAATTTATTCCACATATATCAAAGTTAGATACATTAATAGGACCCTTCTCATGTGACTTGTATTATTGATGTCGAGGGAGAATGAAATAAATCTGTGAACTAACTCATAAAAAATAAACAATAAAATGTAGAGGTTACAATGAAAAACAAATAGTATGGTATGAAATTGATAATTTATTTCATAAACCATGTTTATTTTTATAATTTTGAGCTTCTTTGAAATTTTAGATGTTGAATTTAATTGGAAAAATCATCCACACCATGAAGGTGGGAAAACCATATTGTGGTCCAGTGAAAACACACATAATTTGGGTGAATGAAATCGATCAATAAAAAGTATAATGAATTATTTTAGAATTTACGATTCTATATTAAGTAGGAGGGATAAAATCATTGAGATATTTGTATGAATTAATTCATAGAGATTTATGTCAAGAGCCAAACATTGTAGTAGTTTTCAATTAAATCAAATAATGGAGCTTGAGATTCACTCCAAAAAATGGATATTATTAGGGAGATTCACCTTTAATAACATGGTCATGCTCTAAAGATAGTTCACAATTAGTTCATGCTACTATAGTATGTGTTTTGATCCAGGATGCTCATAGTTATACCAAAATGTGACCATGTGAAATACGTTATTCTCATTAAAATAAATTAATTTATTAATAAAAATATAAATTGAAATCCCCTTGTTTGATTCCTACAATTTTCTATATCTACCCATTAATACATGATGATACATACCTCAAATAATGATTTGTTTTTTATAAACTATGCAATTTTAATTTTTTTACCCAGTTGGATTACAAGAATAATGTCAGCAACAACCCTTAAATCAATTCTTGGATTTTATCACCACTATAGTGCTCGTCATAAAAATCCAAAAATATTTGCATAATTTTTCTTTTAATAATTTCTACGACTTAATATCAACATTACTAGTATCATTTTTAGTGGTATCTTTCAAATAAAAAGTATGTGGTATCTACAAATTTTCCTCAATTTATACAATTTTCACTTATTGTGTGATTTATATTGCATGTGTGCCATTTAATACGACCTATAACAGAACTAAATTGGGTTCTTGTTCTCTATAATCAATTAATAACAACAATATATGATGATATAGTTATTTTATTTTTATTAATTATAGTACATGGACATCGAATGTCATATCTTCCTGGGAAAAAGTAATCCTAAATATGGAGTATTAGCTCAGGGGGAATCCTTATTTTTCTCATAACCTAAGGGGACATTAAAGGTGTCATGGAGAAGTCCTGCATAGAGGTAATCATGAGTATCTGTTTGATAGGTTGAATTACCTGGTCAAATAATTTAAGGGTTATTAGTATCATCATTTGGGTACCCCTTTAGAGACTTGACATTTTTTCACATTAAATATTTAAATATATATATATATATATCATTTACTTGGTGTTTTGAATTAGTGATATATTATTAAAATTAATTATTGGGTGATCAATACATTACTAAGAAAAATTATTTAATTAGTGATGTAATTTTCACATTAATATATTAAATTTCATAAATAAATCATTAATATAGATTTTCATAATGTTTTTACATCTCTTACCCCAATTTTTATAATATGATTTATATTTCCCACCCATGTTTTGAATTCCAATGGAATACCATTCACCTTGGAAAAATTGGCATAATTTTATATCTTCAACCCCTAACCTTTTTAGCAGTATATTATCCACCATTAATTGTTATCATTATGGTACATCATTAACCTTATTATATGACCTGGTTGTTTATTTTCTATGCTTATTTTATGTAATAGTGATAAATTATTCATAATTAGTATTGATAATGGTGATATATCATTCACCATAGTAATACATTTAGAGGTTCATCATCCACCCTTTTATCCATTTAGAGATATATATTTTACTTCATTATTAGTTTTTATGTTGAATCATAAAACCATCAGAGATTAGTACACTAATATGTCATTTTCCTTTAAAATTTTGTATTGTGATATATTTTTTACACTAGTTATTAGTTAATGATTCAGGATTCCCCTAGACATGTGTATCAAAGATCTATCATTCACCCTAGTGCTGTAATAAGTGATACATCATTCAAACCACTATTTTGTTTGATATCAACTCATTCATCATAGATGATTTCATAAAAATATATCATTCACCTTATTCTATCTAATTGTGATTCAAAATTCACCATAGATGATTTTATAATGACATATCTTTCAACTAGAGTGGTGATAGATCATTCAACCACTAGTTTTCATCAGACTATGGAATCATTTTTTCATTCTCTCACAATCCTATGTGGGTATGATCAGTCATGGATTTGATTACCATGAAATAAATAATATTTAAATTATATTATTATAATTGTTTTGTTAGAATGTTGTATCATTATTCCCTTTATATAGTATTTTTTCCAAAATCCTTTGTGCCTGCCTATTATGTTTTACTAGAACTATACATGGGCATCTCTATGTGGATGGAAATTTCAAGATTAGGGATACAATTAATGGAATGGACGTTACTATTGATGATTTAGTTGGGAGGAAAGGTGTAGTGGGATAAATGACATAGAAATGTCTTGGGATAATTTATTTTATGTCAATGTCCATTATTTTGTTTCATCTTAACCATGTTCAACAGGATCACACCATAAGAAATATTACGTTTATTTGGTTCTCGTTTGGAAATGTTCTAATTTTGTTTGTATAACGTGTTCATTATTTATTAATTGTTGTAAATTAATTTTATTTTTTTAGGGTTTTTATTGTGGTTTATGAGTTATTATTATTTCTATTTTTATATATGGTCTTCTAATAATGTATATAGTCCCCCTAAATGATAATTGATGATTCTCTCTGAAAATAGTTTTCCAATTTTATTGTATTTTATAATGTTAAGTATTTAATTTTAAACTATTTGGCATAAGAGATTGCATATCATGAATCTTCAATAAAGGGGTTTCAAAGGATTAAATTATGTATTAATGAAAAGATTTAATAAAAGACACTCAAAAAATATTATAACATTGCAAGCTTCCATGGTACGTTTCCTTTTGAATAAGGCAATAACATGCATTGTACGCAACTTGGTATTTTAACACACCATGAACAATAAATCTAGCAATTATGAATATTCATAGAAATTTTTTCAATGTTTATAAATTTTATTTTTCAAAATGATCTTTGTTTTTCAATAGGGAATATTGAAATTACCCTAGGGTGATTTTTTGGTATTTTTTTGAAAACATTCAATTGTTGATGAATAGTGAAAGACACTGCGTTATTTTTTAAAATCAAATTATTATTTAAATAAATAGTTATTTTATTTAAATTAATAGTAGGTAAAAATTTATACATAATAATTATATATGTTCAATTTAATTCATTGAATTAATTTTATAATAATATTAGATATATAAAATTTAATTGAACTTTTTACCGTCTTTTACCCACATTCTTAGAGCTTTTGAAAATTTGCATAAAACCTAATTTGAAGACTTCGTAGAAATGAATATCAAAAATCTGAGAGACACGATTTTCATCAGTATGAAAAATATTGTTCAATAAGATGAAAATAATTTTTGGTGAATATTAAAATTTGACTTCTATTTACCACAATTAAAATAAATTGTGTAACTTATGGTAAAAATGGTATTATAATTACCCTAACACATGTCGTAATTATATAAGATAGGTCTATTTTTCCCAAAATCAACATTAGGAATAAAATATGATCCTTTTTCTCTACTTAGATTAGTCAACGAATTTTATTATTATTTTATTTAAATAAGAGTTAAAAGTGTTTAATTCATAGTTTAATAACAAAACTATTTTTAATATAATGATAAATAAAATATAAATTCAAAATTAAATATTAATTATAAGAATTAAAATATTTCCTATATAATGGTATTTTATTTACAATTTTTAGACATTAAATAATTAAATTTATTTATGACACTATGATGATGTAGTTATTAACTTGTTAATGAAATATTAAATTAATCGATATTATAAATATCCAAATAAATAAAAATTGAGACTTTTGATGAATTACACTAATTTTATAAGATAATATTTTATGTTAGGTTTCATTAAATAATATTTTTTTTAATTTAAAATTTTTTTATGACTTTCACAAAAACAAAAAACAAAATACTGTCATATATGACATAAATGTGTTTTTAAAGGAAATAACATATTGTTAATTGATAAAATATTCCTAAAATTTGATGGATCAACCATAGGACTTAGATAATGTTATATATATTAATAATAAACCACATGGTGGTATCTTGGTTTATTATATTATGTTAATAAACCATTAATTATAACAATACATGAATTTATGGTAAAAGGTAAACTATTTAACTAAGAGTTAAATATAAACGATAAAGTTAATATGGTGACCTAAACCTGTCTACAACCTTTTAGTTGAGAGTTGTTCCATCAATAACCACCTTATACTTGACATAAATAAATTTTTATCCATTATAAACCGAATATGATTGTATAATTAAATTATATTTCAAACTTTTCCTAATGTGACCCTCACATCTCTTATAAAAGGTTATTTCCCCTTCTCTCAAAATCATACCCCCAAAGCAATTTTTCTAGGAAAAACACTCCTAAAAAATCCTCCCAACTACCCACACTTGACCTAGAGTCCATAAATTTATAATAAATCTATCCTATGGAGCCCATTTTATCTACTCAATAGGAAACACAAGAAGAAGTGGTAATAATTTCACCACCTCTTTTAATATTATTTTCTTCTTCCACTTCATCTTTCTTTTTATCCATAAAATAGTAATAAATCTATTTCCTACTACATAATATGATTTTATTATAAATAAATTACTACAATATTTATTTTTCTATCCATAATATTAATGACATGTCCCCAAACGTGAGTATGTATGACTTACCGTCACCACATCTTGGTGTTATCTGTTATTCAAAAACATCATTATTTTGATGGATATAATAATGAGTATAACTAATTTAATTAAAAAATATAACATGATAATGATTCTTTATATATGATATAACATCCAATTACATACAATTTTACCATCAACAGAAAGATATTTTCGCTCGTGCAGAAGTACGGATTTCCGTCTCCACAAACCTGATTAAATTCATTCCCCATCACAACCATTCAAGAATAAATTTCATTTTCGATTAATTATAAATTTTAATAACTTAATATCATTATGGATATGAATAAAATACATCCTATGCCTATCAATCATGACTTACATAACAAAACATATAAAGAAAAACAAATCAGTTAACACCTGAAACAAAGATACTACAGAAATATTATTAACAAATCATTATTAGAATATATTATATGATCTCATGTTTGAGTATGTGGTTATTTAATCTTTAAAAAATAATTATTTAACTATTATACAAGATTTTAACATACCCTCAACCAATGAAAAGTACAAGTTAATTTTTAATTCTACAATCTCTTTATTATCCAATGTTGATTATACGTGACTATCTATTGGGACCTATTTATCAATCACAACTGTGTTTCATAATAAATTATTTCATAATATTTTTACTATTTCCTATAATATGGGTTAATGGAATTTTTATCTTTTTTGACTTTTTTATAATATTTTTATAAAGGAATCATTCCTTCTCCTTCGAAACAACGTCATTTACGACCTTTTTGACAAAATTACGGAATTGTTTTTAACTTATATGTAGAGTGCGGCTATTTTCCACTTTTTGAACACCATTGAAGATTCAATTACAATGTTATAAGAATATTTTAAATATAGATACGTTCTTTTATAATTATGTTACTTTTAATAGATTTCAAAAAATGTATGGATATTTCTCTCAAACATGTTTTTATTTCATCTATGTAAAAATACTTTGATGGATTTTACACTTTTTGGAAGTTGATTTATTATGATAAAATCATCCATATTTTGTTGATTGATTTGTGATATGGTTTATTGCGTAATTTATATTTTTATATAATTCATAGTTTTTTGTTAAAGTATTATCATTTCATATTCTAGTTTTAATACAAATGTTTATGTTATGTTTCAAACTTTTCATATGAGAAATGCGTTGTACAGAGTAAGTTACATGTGGAGACTACTAAATCTCCTTCATTCATTAGTAGGTCTAATGAGACAAACTATTTTTCTTGGAAAAAGGCCTTGAAAAATTATTATTTTTAGTCTTCGAATCTGGCCTTGACTCTGTGGTTATGATGTCTGACATTATGCATTCCTTCAATATGAAATTGGATATTGATATAATATGTGATTATTCGACTAGTTGAATCTCAATGTGAATAATTAAATGACATTATATGATTTATATTTTCTATATTATTCTCATTTTTATGTTTAAAAATATTGTTTTTTAGGATTATACATGGTCTTAAATATTTATTCTTATTTATGAAAGCCTATGCAACATTGATATCCTTACTCAGCACCTAAGCTCACCCCTTTCTATGTTTTATTTTTTCCCAGGATGCATAGAAGTATATTATGAATGACCTGTAGGGATATTCTATGGGAGATGCTTTTGTTAAAAGGAGACACAGTTTTGTTGTTATTTATTTCATGATGTAATGTAAAAATTATGTATGTATCTAGTACATCCATGGAAAACAAACTGACCAGTCGCTCGGGACATGATTTCTTGTATCATTCCAATGTTATGTAATAATCCACCAACTATGGGTAAATAGGTTCAAGGAATTATAGTTGGTATAATAGAATGTTTATTAATGAAACCAGGAAGCTAGATTTCGAAAAAATATTATTAGAGATCATTAAACTAAGATAGACTTTGAGGATTAGTATAGAAGAACTTCTTATAATCTTTTTTATGTAGAAATTTTGTGAGTTTTTCATGAAATACATACCTATTTGGATATTATCTGGTAGTGTCGACTCTGGAATAGATGTACCAAGGAGTGAAAACTCGGACATGGAGTTTCGGGTTTCACCTGTGGTATCCTCTGAAAAGACATCTGGCCTTGCTTCACTCTTGGTTACGAAACTCTAGGGGGGTTTTCTCAACATAATTCACATTTTCCTTACAGACCATTATGAAGGATTTATGAGTATATACCTTCTCAAAGAAAACATTTCTATTATTAAGGATATATCCCTAAACTGTTCAATTTATTTTATGTGTTTTACAAGTTTGGAATTATATATTTTGATTCATAAACTAATCTATTGCATGCCATTTTTTAGTAATAGCGCCTAGTGGAAGGAATGGAAAAATATCAATGCGTGAAATCCATGTAGGGATTTCACTCCAATCAAGACAACTATTGTGGAGCTGGTGATGTAGTTGGGGCGGATCATCTTATCACCATACTCGGACAACTAACCTAGGTTATGAATAATAAACTTACCCATATGGAGAACCCTGATCCGCAACACCGAGGATCAATGATAGACCGCTTCTTGTGAAAAAACCCACCAACATTCAATGATACTACAAATAAATTTATAGATTAGAAATGGATAAGTTCGATACATAGAATATTTTAGGCTTTGGGGAGTAGGAAAAAGGGAAAAAGTTGTCATGGTAGTTTATCGCATCACTGGAGATGCAGATCAATGGTGTTCATTAATCCAAAACACAAAGGAGGATGAATAATTATAAAATGTGTAATGGAGGGAGTTTAATAATATTTTCATAGAAAAAATCAATCATCGTGGCCATTGAGATGATATAGAAAGACAATTTCTATTTCTCAGAAAAATGGAGGATGAGAATGTCCAATGTATGAGGCAAAATTTTCTAGGTTAACAAGGCATGCAACAAATAATATACATAACACAAAGAGTAATATTGATCAATTATTCGATGGGTTAAACTCATTTCTCCATTGATAGTTATTCTCACAATTATTTTCATCATACAAAGATATTGTCAAATTTTCTATCAAGACCGAAAAGGAATTCCTTAATTCCAAGGATATTAATGAAAAGAAAGAGAATAAGAGATATACTGAGCACTATTGAAATTAAAATAAATAGAGGAAGGGAACAGTTGAATATCTATCCAGTGGTAAATGTGGGATGAAAAACCCTGGTACATTGCTGAAGGGAATTGATGTTTTTTACTAGTATGGTTAAAAGGGCCACCAAGATTGGGACTGTAAGGAAAATAAAGTGGTTGTCAATTTTGAATGCTAAAATTTTAGAGAAATGAGGAATTATGAAAATGAAAGTCCTATGTGACAATAAAACCTTCCTCAAAAAAGGCCAAGGGAGAAAGACCATGCTTATGCGATCACTACTGTTCATGTTGATTCTCTGAAAGGCATGGTGGCATGTAACTTAATGGTTTCCTTAAATTTATCCAATGATTTATTTGATTTTGGATAATCACATTGATACATATCATACCGATTATCTAAAAAAATAGATATTTCCAATTTGATTTAGCAAAGGAGTTGCCAGTAAAAACTCATAAGAGAATTATCATTGCAATAATGTTTTTTAATCAGTCCCCATTTGAGCATATAAATGTTCTTTATCTAATGATATCATTGTCATACCCATGATTCAATTTGATATAATCATTGGTATGGATTGGATTTCAGACCATGGTGTGAATATTTATTGTAAGAAGAAGGAGGATAAAATTTAAGATAGTGATAACGAGTACCTTATCTTTAGAGAAAGAATATCACCACCCGATTCTTATCTACATCTACACCCAGTAGCTCAAATAAATTTAATTATTGGTGAGAGCCATAATGAAACAACTATTGGAGTGTAAAAAAATGTACAAATAGAAGATGTACCTATTTTGAAAAAAATATGTTTATGTGTTTCCATAGGATTTACCTTGAAAACGTCCATAAAGAGAAATTGAGTATTCCATTAATTTAATTCCTGGTTCAAGGCCTATATTGGAGAACCCTTGGAGAATGGACACTATGGAATTAGTGTAACTAAATAAACAACTAGAGAAATTGAGTAAAAAAGGATTTATTTTTCCTTGTTCTTCTCCATGGTAATCCCCTATTATTTTGGTTAAGAAGAAAGATGGATCTATATGGTTGTGCAGTCACTATACGTATATCAATACTATAAAAATAAATAATAAGTATCCCCTACATCATATTGATGATTTATTTTATCAAAATCATTGAGCTCAATATTGTTCAAATATTGAATTTTGATTTGGATATCATCTGTTGTGTGTGAATAATGAAGACATTCTGAAAACAACATTTCGAACCAGGTATGGGCATTAGGAGTTTACAGTAATTCCTTTTGGACTGACTAATGAACCCTCTGTTTTCATGGATCTAATGAAGAGTGTTTTCAAAGAATATCTTGATTACTTTGTAGTGGTATATATTGATGATATATTTTTATACTAAAAATGATACAAATATCATGAAAAAAACATGCATATTATTCTAAAACCCCTCAGAAGAAATGAATTATATGGAAAATTTAGCAATTGTGAATTCTGGATTTAAAAAAACAAATCATGTCCATATTGTCTATAAGGAAGGAGTCTATGTTGATATTTTTAAGAACTGATCAATAAAATGATGTCCAGCGTCGACGAATATAGTTGAGGTATGTAGTGTTATTAGTTTAGAAGGTTTTTATCAATACTTGGTCTATAATTTTTCCCGATTGGAAAAACCATTATCTATGCTCACACATAATGGGGTTAATTTTGTTTTTGGAAAAATGATGTGGAATAATATTTTTAAGAACTGAAGAGAAGATTAGTTTATGTTCCTGTCGTGACTATACCATCTAAGAATAAGTGGTTTGTTTTTAATAGTGATGGTTTAATGAAAGGACATGTTTGTGTCCATATAAAAAATGATAGAGTTTTTTTATATGCATCATAGTAGCAAAAAAACTCATGAAAAAAACTACCCACTCATGTTCTTGTGTTAGCATCTGTAATATTTTCTATAACTATATGAAGACACAATATCTATGGTGAAAAATTTGAGATATATACCAATCATAGGAGCTAGATGTATATTTTCTCACGAAAATAACTCAACCTGAGTCTAATGAGATGGATCAAACTACTCAAGAATTGTGATTACACTATACACAACCACCCAAGGAAGGTTAATAAGGTGGTTTATGATTTGATCAGAAAGGATCATGGAGTATTGAAGAATATAAGAGTTGAAATCGATCCTATGTCCATGGATCATGTAAAAATGGGTATAGGAATAATCACGGAAGGTGAAACATCAAATTTTATTTAAATGGTTTCCAAACCATATTTACTATAAAGGATAAAACTTCCTCAAACTGATGATGGGGAGTTTCAAAAGAAAATTAATGATGTGAATGATTGGATATTGATTTCATTCATATAGGAAGATGGATTTTTGAAATTTTTCAAGTGACATTGTGTTCCTGATACACCAGAACTAAAAGGGGAATTGTTGGATGATCCTCATAGCTCCAATTTCACTATACACCATGGTAGAACTAAGATGTATAGAGATGAGAAGGAACATTTTTGGTGGGACAAAAATAAAAGGGTGATTTCTAATTATGTGTTAAGATGTATGGTTAGTTAATAGGTTAAGTCTAGAAGACAACATCCTAGAGGAGTCATAAAACCCATTCCCATACCTGAGTGGAAATGGGATGATATTATGATGGACATTGCCATTTGGCTATCAAAGACTGTATGAAAAAATGATGCAATATGGGAAATTATTGATCGTTTTACCAACTAAGTAAATTTTCTTACTAAAATAAAAGATTTACCACTTTAATATTTTGAAAGACTATATATTAATGAATTTGTAAGACATCACGTAGTATCCCTATCGAATGTTTCTGATCGTTATCCTTATTTTACATGAATATTCTATAATGGTCTTTGGAAGGCCATGGATACTGAACTTCGATTGAGCACTTCCTACCAACCTCAAACAGATGGAAAATCTGATTGGGCTATTCAAACCTTAGAATACATGATGAGATCTTGATCACGTGACATTCAAGGTATGCGAGATCAATATTTACCTCTGGTATTTTTTTCCTTTAATAATATCTTCCATTCAAATATTCAGATGGTGTCTTATGAAGAGTTATATGGAAGGAGATATGGCACACCAACTTGTTGCGATTATGATGGTGAAATAAAACTCGTATGCCCAAAATTTGTTGAAGAAACAATAGAAAAGGTGGAGGTTATCCAAAACCACATCAATGCATCTCAATGTAGGAAAATGATCTATACCGATAACCGAAGAAAAAAATTGGAATTTTGATACAAGAGATTACGTTTTCTTGAAGGTATCTCCATGGAAGGGTGTTATACATTTCGGTAAGTAGGGTAAATTATGTCCCATGTACATCGACCTTTTAAAACTCTTAAACGAATTTAAGTTATTGCTTATCCTTTGGCAATACTGCCTACTCTCTCCAAATATCATGATATGTTCCGTGAATCAGTGTTGAAAAAATACATGCCTTACCAAATGCATGTACCCACATATGATGAAATAGAACTTGAACCCAAACTATCTTATTATGAAGATACTATCAGAATTCTAGATACTAGAAAACATGTTATGAGAAGTAGGACCACTCATCTGTTGAATGTTCTATGGAGAAATCATTAGATAGAGAGGCTACGTGGGAACTCGAAGAAATTATGATGAAGAACCACATTAATAATTTAATGCATTAATATTCAAGAAATTTTATGGAAAACATTATATGATGTATGGGAGAATATAACACCCCAAGCTTCCATGGTACATTCCCCTTAGAATAATGTTATATCTTGCATTGTACGCTACATGGTATATTAACACACCACGATTAGTCAAACAAGACATTTTGAATAGTAATACCCACTTTTTGAAATTTTATAAATTTTATTTTTGAAAATAGAATTTATTTTTGGATTCTGAATATCAAAATTAGGTTAGGTTGAATTTTTGATATTTTTCTGAAAATTTCCAATTTTTGAGGAATGATGAAAAATAACAAGTAATTTTTTAACACCAGCATTTTTTTAAATAACTAGTGATTTTATTTAAATTTAAATTTTCTAAAAGTAGATACATAATACATATATATGTTCAGTGTAATTCATTTAAATCATTTTATAAACATATTATATATATGAAATTTTATTGAACTTTTTACCATATTTTTCCCACCTTCTAGGCGTATTTGAAAATTTGCATAAAACATACTTTTACCCCAACTGTGAATTGAATTTAAAAAATATGAGAGATGTGGTTGACATCAATAATTAAAATGATGTTCAATAAGGTGAATATAATTTTTGGTGAAGAGTAACTTTTGACTTTTATTTACCACGGTTAAAAGTAAATAGGGTAATAAAATGAAAAAATGATATATTAATTACCCTAACCAATGAAATAATTCTGTTGGATAATACTTTTTCATCAAAATACAAAACATAAAAATATAATATGATATTTTGGGTCCACTTGAATTAGATTAGGACATTTATTATTATTTTATTTAAAGATGAGTTAAAAGTGTTAAATTCAAGGTTTAATAACTAAACCATTTATAATATTGTGTTATACATAAGTTAAATTTATAAATAAATATTCATTAGAAATATAAAGCTATTTCCTACTTAATGGTATTTTATTTATAAATTTTAGATATTATATAATTAAATTTATTTATTACACAATGATGATGTAGAAATTAACATATTAGTGAAAGATTAAAATAATTCATATTATAAAATTTCAAATAAATATAAATTCTCTATTTTTATGAATCACACTAATTTTATAGGTAAATATGATATATTAGGGTTGATTTTTTTTTATGTTATAAATTTTTTATGAATTTCATAGAAACAAAATACCAAATAGTGTTAAAATTGAAATAAATGAGTTTTTAAAACAAATACTATATAATTAATTAATATTATATTCCTAAAAATATAAGGTTCAGCCAAAGTACTTAGATAAGGTTATATATATTAATAATGAACCACTTGGGGTTCTTTTGACCTCTTATTGAACGTTTATTAACCATTTATTTTAATAATACTAGAATAATTGTTAAAAGATAAACTATTAAACTAAGAGTTAAATATAATAGATAAGGTTAGTATGCTAACCTAAACCAGTCTAAAACCTATTTATTGAGGGGTTTTGGACCCATATACACTTTTGACACAAAAAAAGTAATTCTTTAGCCATTATTACCCAAATATTATTATATAATAAAATAATATTTCAAAAATTCTTAAAGTCACCCTCACCTCTATTAAAAAGGGCTATTTCCCCATCTCTTAAAATCACCCTTCCAATGCCATTTGGATTAGCCAAACACAGCTCAAATATCCTTCCAACTACCCTCATATAGACTTATAGGCCTTAAAATGATGAGAAATCCAACCTAAGGAGACATTTCGATCAACTCAAAAGGAAACACCTGATGAAGTGGTAATAATTTCACCACATATTTCAATGTTCTTTTTCTATTCCACTTCCTCTTTCTTTGTTAATTACACACCAAAATAATAACTATAGTACCTTATACATACTATGATGTTATTATAAATATGGTAAAACCATATTCCTTATTCAATCCATTCTATGAATGACGAGTCAGCATAGTTGTGTACGTATGGCTTATCGTCTCCATATCGTGGTGTAGTTTGTTATTCGAACACTTAAGTACTTTTATGGATATTATAATGAGTATAACTGATGTAAATGTTAATTATAAAATGTTAATTATTCAGTATATATTGTAAAACATCCAATTATATATGTGTTCACCACCAATAGAATGATATTGTTTCTCATGTGTACTTATGGATTACTAACTCCATGAATGCGATAAAATTCATTCGCCATCGTAACCGTTCAAGAATAATTTTAATTTTACAATTAAAAATAATTTTTAAGAACATAATATCATTATTTATATGAATAAAATACATCCTATCCATATCATTAATGACTTACATAACAAGCCATATAAAGAAAAATGAATCAATTAACATCCGAATCAATGATACGATAGAAATATTATTAATAATGCTATATTAGAAGATCATATACGATATAATTTTTTTGTTTTTGGTTCTTTTATAATTTAATAATAATGATTTAACTATTTTACATGATTTTAATTTACCCTGAACCAATTAAAAGAAGAAGTTAATGGTTAATTCAACAATCTCTTCATTATTTGAGTTTGTTTATACGTGAGTATCTACTGGAACCTCTTTATCATCCACATCTGTGTTTCTTAAAATTATTTTTCATAAAAATTACTATTTAATAGAATATGCAGTGAGGTCATTTATGCCATTCTATGACCATTTATAATATTTTTTAAAGGATCATTTCTATCATTTTCCGAATAAGCTCCTTTATGACCTTTTCGACAAAATAATAAAAATTCTAAACTTATACGTAGTGTGTGGCTATTCCCCACCATTATAACATCTTCAAATATTCCCTTACAAGATTTAAATAATTTTTTGAAATCAAATGTTTTCTTTTATAATTATGTGACTTTTAAATGATTTCAAAAGTATGAAGGCATATTTTTCTTAGACGGTTTTGGATTTCATCTTTGTCAAAATCCTTTGATGAATTTTACACTTTTTTGAAGTTATTTTATTATGATACAATATCCCATATTGTATTTAATTTTTTGTAATATGTTTGATTATGAATGTTTTTTATTACCATTTATGGTTTATGTTTAAAGTATTAATATTTAATATACTAGTTTTAATAGTACTGTTTATGTATTGTTTCAATCATTTTAAATGAGGAATTTATTGGACTTAGTATGTGATGGGTGGTGCCTGTTATACCTTCTCGATCCATAAGGAAGTCTCATAAGAAAAACTAGATTCTTGGCACAAGGCCTTTTCAAAATCCTATTTTTATTCATGGAACAAGGCCATTACTATCTATTTGTTAATTCTATCATTATGCATTCCATCAATATGAAATTGGTAATTGATATTACATGATCTTGTTCGACTATTAGAATATACATGTGAATAAGTAAATTGAATTATTTGATTTATTTTTTCCATGTTATGTCCATGATTAGTTTTAAAAAGCTTGGGGTTTAGTCTTATGCATTGCCTTAAATTTTTATTCTTAATTATTATTGTTTCTTCAAAATTGTTATGATTAGTAAGCACCACAGCTAACCTATTTCAGTGTTTTATTTTTTCATAGGATGCGAAGAAGTTTATTATGACTAACATGTAGGGATTTTCTAAGGGAGATGATTATGTTTAAAGGATACCCAATGATGTTGTTTTGTATTTAATGAAATAATTTAAAACTTATGTATGTTTCTAGTTATTCCAAGGCTACTAAACAGATCTTTCTTTCAGGACATGATTCCTTATATCAAGCCAATGTTAGGTAACAATGCACCGACTCTGGGTAAATGGGGTCGGGGCATTACAAATATGAAATTTGATAATGATATGAAAAAATGAAAAAAATAATAAAAATATATGTTGTTGTCCATAAAAAATAAAATTATATTTGAAATAAAATATGGATATGATATCTTTTAATGGTTAATAAAAAACATAAACAATTTTTATATCTCAATATTTTATTAGGGTTGGTGTAACTAAATAGTCAATAATTAACTATGATTTTGATCTCCCTCAAACATTATTAAATTTTTTACATAGGTAGATATATTAACCTAACTATAATATAACATAGATTTAACCTTTATTCCTGGTTTTGGGACTAATAAGGTATATTGGGATCTTATGTGTATGAAACATAGTGACATGTTTGTTTTCCAAATATAACAAGACAACATACTCACTCAAAATACAAAAGTCAAACTATCTATATTAAGCATGAATTATAATTGTTTTATAAATATTATTCCATAATATATGTATCCAATAATTATTAATATGATAAAAAAACATGAAATAATTTTCAATAAAAAATTCATTAATCAGTGTATGTAATAATGTATTTTTACTCAATTACCAATTATGTATATCATTTAGTTTTATTATTAAACGTTTACCCACTATGAGGAGGTCAATTATGATTGACTATATCATCAGATTATTATTATCTATCCTCATGTGGATAATAATTAATCCTAATACTCTCTAAAATCACATCAGTTAACATCTCATGTGAATCTTCCTCTTGAGTTACAAAAAATTACATATTAATATATCAAGTTTGCATTGATTTACAAACGATGATTTTTTAATAATAATTGGACTATTATTTTGAATTTTTCTAAAAATTAATATCATTATAGAATAAATTAAGAAATATTTATTAAATATTGACTTTCTTTCTCAATGTGCATTACAACAATAGTATATCTATAATATGTGATGTAGTCAAAATACTAACGTATTATCCTAATAATCAATGCAATTTTTTATCAACAAATATTTTATTATTTTTAATATTAAATGGATGTAAAATGAGTTTTTATCTTAATTACTTTTTTATACCATAACAAAAAAGATCCAATAAAATAAAAAGAACGAAATTCGTTTTTGACTCCTATAATATGAGTTTTACGCACTAGATAGTTCACTATTATATACAATTTGATATATTTTTCACGAATTTCATCTATGTATATTAGCATTATATAATCCTGGCATAAAAATATGGGAACCAGTGAATATTTCCTATATTAATTTTATATTATATTAAATGAAAGAAGAAAATTGATGTTTAGATGATTGTTATGATTATAAATAAAAACATATAAATAATTAAGAACATAAATAAAAATATAGATAAAATGATGAATTTTAATAAAATTAAACAATAAAACAAAGATAATAAAAAATATATGAAAAATAATCACTATCCACACAAGGTACTTTAAACTCATCCTTGTTTCAACCAAAAGACTAATCAAAATTTTTTCAAATGATTGGAATATATTATCATAGTAATAAAAATAAAATAAAACATTATTTTAGAAGTTTTTAATTGAAAAATATGTAATAACTAATATGAAAAATTTATAAATGAATATAATGGAATGTTAAATAATCCACATGATTTAACATTTATTTTCTAAGAAATCTAAATTATGAATAAGGTAAATATTTCACCTCAAAAATTGTAATCAATGAAATATTCAAAATTAATGTGATAAAAATAGAATAAAACTACATTACATAATATTTAATTTAATAATTTATATATTTTTAATATTAAATATTTATGTAAATACTTAAATAATATTAAATTAATACATCATTTAATGATTATAGTATCCTTAGTAAACATCATTAACAATTATTGAGTTCATTATGTATCAGTTATAAACATTAAAAGTGTTTGAAATAATTATTTTTTTAATCCATAATTATAATAAATGAAATTTTTTAAAGGAATTATATGATTCTATTATTCAATTTGTGCAATGAATGATATTTTCATCTACCCATTATATCATATAGGTGGAAAATCGATGAATGATTCCAACATCATGATACTTATATCATATAAATGTAATATATATAACATTAAAATATTGAATCTGATATATATATTTTTCTAATTCAATTCTATATGGGAATATATTTATATTTAATCTCACTATGGACCTAAATTTTCTACCTATACTACATGTAATGAATTTACAACCCATATTTTAGAAATCTCAGAACAATTATTAGTAATATATATAATGATAGTAATATTAACTTCAAATATTGAATAATATTTGATAAAATCCAATTTAGGAAAATTATTATGTCAAAAAATCGTGAAGCATTGATCAAAGGGCCACATTAGGGTAGTGACTTATTAGACATTATGAAGATAATATTTGTACTATCTATGCTTTATTTAAAAAATCAGGTTACATCTTGTTCTATATGTTTATACTAGTAAACCTTGTAAACCCTTTTTATAACGGATATTATATACAAATCTTGTTCATATTATTTCAACATTACATTATATTGATTATTATTCTCAAATAGGGGTATATTTTAGAGTACATTACTATAATAAGGTTTATCATCAACTTTTATGATGTTAAAATTATGAAACACAATATCATGATAGTTGAATAATTTATTTAATTATTATTTTATTTTATATATAATTAAATATTTTTATATTACCATTATCCAAGTGTTATTTTTTATAGTATAATTTACAACAATCACGTACATAAATGATAATCAAAGCTGATTTTTTATAAACTATATTGGTAGATAATTTTCTACATATAAAGGAATTTTAATGGCCAATATAAGAAAATAAACTCATAAAAGTGGAATAAAATTTTCTATGAATGGGTATATTAATTTTAAAATTTGGAATATCATGATTTCAAGAAAAGAAATGAAAAAAATCATGAATATATTACATGAAATGTTTTAAATACATGATTAATTATGAATATATTTTTTAATGTGACATGTAATGCTTACCCAAAGCATGTCATGTAGTAATTTACAAAATTTATAAAAGGGTAGAGTGTTCCAATGAAATTTTTTACCATGAGGACATGTTGATTTAAATTATATATCTCCAAGAAAGGACAAAACACATCATTTTATATGACAACAAGATACAAAAATTAATCTATTAATTATATATGTACAAAACATTATTTAGTTCAATATTCTACATCAATATAATTTTTTCATCTCTATTCATGTTATGCATAAAACTTCCCAACAAATATATTACAATGTGATGTGATTTAATAATTACATTCCAATTTATGTGTTAATGAGCATGATGAACACTAAGGGAGGAACAATTAATTTGACCACTAACTTGTATTATTATAGCTCATAATATAAAAAGTATGAATTGACATAACTTACAACTAGAGGAATGTTATGCTTAAAGTTTACATATAATAGCATTACAATAATGTTTCAACGGATTCATAGTAGATGTTTTTATATATCGTCCATTAATTCTCATTTCATTTTAAAACAAGATCATATTATTATTCATTTTCAAAAAATATAAAGATAAAATTATGGACTCATAACTATCAAATATTGTTCAACAATTTTGGTTTGGTTCGAAAGAACCTTGATTGGAAAAATTATATTACCATTTCATCAACAAAAAATTAGGTATAATGTGTTTACAATCTTAATATAATAGAGAATATTATATAAACTCTAAAATTATGACTTACTCTATTTAATCATTATATTTACTTAAAAAAATATTTCACATAAACTAATATACATTTATAGAATCTATAATGGAAGTATAAAAAAGATATATATATATATATCAATTTAGTGAAATAATTTCATTTTTCTCTAATTAACATATTCATAGTTTTATTGAATTTTTTTTAGAAAGGTGTATTATGATTCAAAATTATAAACTATTCCAAAGATTAAATAGAGGAAAAAATACTCAAATAATATTGAATATTTTTATTAAGAATAGTAAATTAAATTATATTTTGAAAAAATATATATGTGATAAATAGAAAACAAAATAATGATCATGATTAATTGTCTTAAATATGATGGTATTCCTCTCCAATACGCAAATATGAATAGTGAATGTAAAGAAGGTGTTATGGAAATAGTATTTCATGACACAAATTAATTAAAATAATGAAACTATGTAACCAAAACCATCCTTTTCATTTCTATAATCCCAAAAATGAAATTTTTTTGTAACATAATCTTATAGAGAATATGAAAATAAAGAATATATAAAAAAACCTACTGGAACCAATAAATTAATGAAAAATTTTTTATTTTATTTTTTTTCTATTTTTATAGCATCGTAACATTGATTATATTTATTATTTTAGGTGTCTATAGATTGCATATGAAAATTTTATATAGATTAATTTTATTTATATAGTGGGAAAATGTATTTAAATACCTTTTTTATATAAATTGTAATTTTGAAATCATTAAATAGATGTTATGGATAGAAATTTTTTGATGAAATAAAACCCCATTTTTACCATGAAAATGGAGAATAAATCGAATAATAATAATAATAATAATAATAATAATAATAATAATAATAATAAATTAAACCCCATATGTAACAATTATAAAAAAATATAAAAAAAATCTCGTGTTTTTTCATAAAATATCATGTCAATTGTAAAATTGAGTTATGTTTTCATGACTTATAACAAAAATGTGATAGAGACGTTATAATTGAAAAAAGTATAGGGCCCGATTTTCTTTAGTAGGATAAATAGATTTTTTTACCTCTTCTATATCCTAAAATTTTTATTATCCACTCATCATTGTAAGGACATGGTTCTATTATGATATGTGTGTTTTATTAATTACAGTTATCATATATCAAACCCTATCAATGTTTTTTTGAGTGAATAATTTTGGATATTTATAATTTTGTGAACATTTATCCTAAAATGATAATATTCTAATTAGTGTTTATTTTTTTAGATGTGTGATATTTTTAAAATAGCATTCACATAAATGATAAAAATTCTAAAATAAATTTTTTGTAGATGTTACAACCAGAATCATTATGTTTGGGAATGGTTTAAGAAATTTGAATTTTATATTTTTTTGTATTCTTGATTTTATAGAAGTTATTTCAGTTTATTATATTGTATTTTGATGTGTTTTTAGTCCTTTTAGAATGATTATGTTTAGAGAATGGTTTTCTACCATGTTCATATTCAATTTGAAACCAAGAAACTACATACATTAGATTAAGGGGTGGAACATGGTTAAAGAACATGGTCTAAAAACCCCAAAAACCATTTAATAAAATTGTGTGACCACTTTAGTTCAAAAATCTTTGTTGGCGAACATTTTACTATAATATTCTCCCAAACCATTATGGTTCTGGGTAATAAGAATACATTAAAAAATTAGCATTTATTTTACCAAATTGTACACCCAAACAACATGTTCGGGAATTTAATTTCATAAAAGTCCTCTTATATGGAAAAATCATCTGAATTAACTCATAATTCATACCAATAAAATCTAGGTGGAACATAGATACTCTATATACCATATTAATTGTGTACCCACCCAATATCGTTTCGGACATATTGAAGTGCATTGATGACCATGAATTATGGGATGTGATGAAAAAACCTATATTACTTTTGTTTCTCCTAGATCAGAATATTTTACCATGAAATTAATCATAGACACAACATTCATTTTCCATATAGATATATATATATATATATATTTATCATTTTACTATTAATTCTGGGATTATTAATAGAACTATGGTTGTTTTGATGTGTTAATTAAATCCCTTTTACTGAGGTATGATACATTAAGACTAGTGGATGTTTTTAGGTGTGTAATCATAAACTAAACATATTGAAAAATTGTTCTCTAGTAATCATCTTATCCTTTATCAAATTGATCAAACATTTGATTCGTTCCGTGATATAGATTATAAAATCGGATGACAATTTTTTCGAATCATGATGGATTTTTTCGATAATGATGAGGACATGCATATTCATTTATAGAAGATATCCCATTATAATTAATTATTTTTATTTAAGGGTGTTACATTGAAGATATGTACCTAAGAATTTTATTCTATTGTTTTCTGGTTAATTAGTTGAATCATCCATCATATCATGGAATTTATTTAGGGATTTTAATTTCCACGTATGTTGGACTGTGTATGGGGTGGATAATCTCAATAGGAAATCAATATGATTATGAAACTTTTTTATATTACTCTATGTTTTTCTAATATATAATATTAAATTGGTATTTTGTTGAAATTATTGGGTGATAGGAATTTTTCCTATTATAATGTTGGATGTGTTAGCTAGACCATTCATTAGTGGCTGGTTATGGCTCCAACATTGAAGTGTCATATGTGAAGTCCAATTGAAATTATTCCTTAAACAATTGAATGTGAGTTTCCCTTCAATCAATTAGTCAATTGTTTATTAATAACAATTAAATAATTTAAAATTTTTGGGATTGACTATATAGTCATGGATATTGATGATGGCTAAATATACTTTTATGGAATTGAACAATGTTGTTATAAATTACTAGGTTTGGAGTTGAATCTATTTGAGGTAGGTGGTACCATGTACTCTACCATATGGTTTATCTAAGGGTTTCTATCATGTGGTATGAGGTTTAACACCTTGGGTGAGAAATCCTAAAAGTCATAATGTGTTATGAGTAAAAAGTGGAAATTAATTAAATTATGATCTTTATGTATTTAATCATTATTGGACCCATGACTAATGTAATTATATAAGATGAAATGGTCCTATATTGACCCTTATGACCATTCATGATTCTAACTACCCATGGTAGAGGATTAATCACTATTGTGTGACATAAATTACATGGACCCCCTATATGAGTGTGTATCTTGTGAGCCTATGATTGGTGATTGATCACATGTGGGCATGTGTGTAGCTCTTAAAACCAATAAATGGTTCTAGGTACAACTAGTATGATTATATAGTTTCTTATAACATGTTTTATGAGGATCACATGTATTTTTTTTGAATAATATTCTATAATACTGACATGACATGTTCTTCCATAAGATGATCTTCCCCAATTTTTGTTTTTACCATTCATAAGGAGACATTTTTTGGTTTCATGGGAGTAGTGGACCATCATGATATTCATATCCAATATAGGTGTACTATACATATCGTGGAATTATTAAACTGATGAACATTAGAACAAGTATTTATCATGAAAACCCTAAGGATATACTATTGAGAACAATATTGGGGGTATGGGGACATTATATATGACAATAAACATGTTTAGATGTTGCTAGGAGGATGCTATGGGACATGTTTTCTATATGTCCATGTGGAAAAAGAGTGACATGTTGTGTTGATACATTGTGAACAATGTGTAAAATTTCCACTCAATGCCTAGTTAATTATATGTGGCCTGAAATCATGATTCAATGTGTATTATGAGGGACATGTTGTCTCTAGTGACATGTGGATCATCCTTGGGGATTGTTCTTGATCGCCTATGATATTATTATGTCTTTCCATTCTAGTATTGAGATAAATTTGTAATGAAATGTGTTCCTGGTATCTTGGTAAGTGCAAGACCACTTGACACTTGTGTTTTTATTACATATGTGTGAATTTGGGGACAATATTTTATGATTGTAAAAATATTTTATGTATAATTTCTTCTGATATTATAACATATTTATAAAATATATATACAATTTGGTTAATATATAATGATAGTGTTTTCATATAGACTAATACTAATAAAATTATTTGGTGGCCTTGACACATAGGTACCCATGTGGCCCTCACATGTTAAAACTACACATTAGGCTAAGGCTGATGTTTGATTATTGAGTGGGATAACTTGTAGTGAGTATGGATTAATGGATAAGGTGATGTTAATTATTTTTTATCATATTTATACATTAATTTTATTTTTTATCTGGTAAACTTAATTTTCTAAGTGGGTGATCATTAAAATGTATTATGTTAGTAATGTTGAGTCTTTTGTTTCCATATTCATTAAATAGGGTTGATATGTGTATTTTATATGAATATTTTTTCTATTATTATTACATGATTATTTATTTATCTATTTTTTGAATCACATATGAAAGGGTATTTCCCGCCAATAATTCACATATTCCCTCACATCAAGTCAGAAGACTTTAGCGTATAAGGAGACATTCCAAAGTGTATTTGGCATTCTAGATTGAAAATAATTATTTGGGTCATTATGATAGAAAATTGTATTATAGTAGGAGTCGGTTTTTGATATTGGTAATTATTTATAATGAATTGGAGGATGGTTCCATAGCACGCGATGAATCCCGATTGGTGCTTCGTGAACAACATTTTCAAGGGAATTTCATGTTATTAGGGTTTATGATTTCTCTTCATTGGTTGCATGGTTATTACTATATGATTTCTTCTCGTGTGACTGACATGGGGTTAGAGGATCATAATTTCATATGGATTTGACTTTTTTCTATATCGTAAACTGGTTCCAAATGAATTATATTTAGCATTAAGGTTTCTCAGGAAATCTGATATTATTGTTTGTGATTTTAATGATGATAGAGGAATCAACTGCTTATACAAAAATAAATAAATATTTGATTGAACATATTAGTTCATAGTGTCACTTTACCCATCCAAAACCTTATGCATGCTACTTATGATATCAGTTCATATGAGACTATAGTGTTATTCTCATGGGAATTGACAATGAAGATAATGATGATGGAGGCAATGATGAAGAACTTCTATGTATGGGTGATACAATGTACCATGCTATGTTATTTTTAGGCATTAATTAACATATTAAATTACCTTAGGTGAGTAACTATTTCATAGGCCTAGTTAATTAAGGACTAAACTATATCATATATAGATTTATCCTTCATGAAGCTAACTAAAATCTATTAATCTAAAATACAATTATTTATCCTCGATATTGTTTGTCTAAGAGTGAATCCAACATATATAGTGTACAGAGATGATCCTATATCATATTTGATTGGTTGGGGCCCTTAGGGAATCCTTGTTTGGGTTCTTTTGAAAACTATATTGAAATAAAAATATTAATGTTGTTACTATTTATC
This sequence comes from Viscum album, assembly GCA_963277665.1. Lineage (NCBI taxonomy): Eukaryota > Viridiplantae > Streptophyta > Magnoliopsida > Santalales > Viscaceae > Viscum > Viscum album. The sequence goes on along the minus strand of OY728159.1, from coordinate 590,052,733 downwards.
CACTGTCTTCTGAAGGATGAAGGTAACCTAGTGAGAATATTACATATAAAGAAATAATTCAGGGTAATGCTATTGGGGTGGGTTTTGTTGATGAAAATTCCCTATGTTTGTGATTATCCATTAGAAATATTAATATAAGGTAGTTAATGTTTCCTTGAAACACGAATGAATGGAGAAAATAATGTACCAGTACTCATGATTCATGGTTCTATTTCATTTCAAATCAACGATTGCATCGTTAGGGATTGGACTAGACATTTCTAGCCTATTGGTTAAAAATATGAATCATGTTAGATGTTGAGAAAAAATCCTAGGCAATTAGATCTCATAGGGAATTCCATGAGAGAACTATCAATATATCAATCTAACACCTATGAGATTGGTGGTGTGAAACACAAAATAGAAGTAAAAAAGATGTTAGTTCTAAATAAAAGCATTGAGAGTTTTTATATTTGGTGGATCATGTTCTTGTTTCGTATAATTTTAAAGAATGTGAGTCTGACTTGTAGTTCGATGAATCATGGGAAATAACTCAATGTTTTTAAATGAGTGGTGTTATCTTGATGTTCATTATAATCCCTATTAATGAATTTTCATTTACATCATTAATTATATAGGTGGATAAATTGGGGGAAAAGGATGGTGACAGGACTATTTTGAATGTTTCGTGTATTATTGATGAACTGAAATGAGTCAGTGGCATTAGGTCACTAAGTATTTCAATTCACGGTAACCCTTGAATATACCAACTAGAATATTTTTCATAAATATCACAGTGCTTAGAATCCCACAGAGCATTTAGTGGGGAGATGCATCTTTGGATGGAAATTTCATCTTAAATAGTTCAGGGTACCATTATGCATTCAAACTACGTTTTTCAACTAACTGAGATGTAATGGTTTGGTTTAATAGAACACATGAGCGGATGATAACCTTCATGTATCCCCTTGTTAAAAGGATAAATAACACTATTCAAATATTTTATAGATCATAAAATATAGTGAACTTCTTTCTAGGTGTCCATGTGTGTGAATTTATTAGTACATTATTATCAACCATGTATGAATGAACTATCATGCATAATAATTTCATTTGGTGATGAACTTGTCAAGGGTCACATGTAAAAATATAGATGGCATGAGGTGTCCACAAAAATTCAATTATAGTGGGTATTATCAACCATTTCATATATTAAATAGACTATTATTTTAAATGGGTATGGTATTGTGTCAGACTTACCATTAGATAATCATGGGGACTCTAGAAGAACTGTATGTAACATACCTAATAGAATCAAGTTCTATAATTAATTATAGGTGTTTTGTTGTGATTTAGTGATTCATTGAGACCATTTGTGGACTTTAGATATGGGAAAAATTGTTTCGAAGTCTGTGGGTTTCAAATAATTTTTGTATTGGTGAATGTCTGATATCGTTGTGTCTAGTGTAGGAGGTTGGTGAATTGAGTAGGGAAATTCCATTGATGTCATTTTATAATTCTGAAATTATTTTGGATAGATTTAATGATTTATATGAGGATTAAGGTATTGTGATAAGTGTATCATGAGGAATAAAATTTGGAGAATATGATCATTTGTTGGGAGTCATACATAAATGAACCAATAAGTTTTTTCTATTGAATCATAATGCAATGGGTTGCAACAGAAATGAGAATATAACATTGGGTAAAAAGATGTGTTTTTGATGATATTAGACCCTAATATAAATTATTAAATTAATTGGTTTTGTTAAATTAGTAGGAACAATTGATTTAGTTCAGAATCTATAATTAGGTGTTGGTATTAACTTATTACCCAAGGTTACATCTAAAAGAGAACATTAAAACAATATTTCACTAGGTGGGTCATTGGACTCTCAGAATCTTTTTCTATATATGGATTTCTATAGTCTAGGAAACCATGATGTTTTATATATAATTCAATGAAAAAACATCATTATATTGAAATAAATATATTTGGCGATCAAAAACTCAAAGATTGATAACAACAGGCTCTTTGCTCGACTAATGATGTTTGTGTCTAGTGTCATATAATGGGAGTGTGATTGGGATTTTGGAATGTGCTTATCTTGGAGGTGGATATTTTTAATTTATGTATGTTACATAGATATGTCATTGTAAAATATCATTGATTTTAAATAGGTTTTGTCATTCACATGTTACCAACAATTCTTGACGATGAGAAGTGTTGTTGGGGAATGATTATATCAACCCGCATCCTTACATGTGGAAATTCAATTTGAAATTTCTAATAATTATTATTATTGGATACATGGTTTCGTATAAGATGTTTTTGGTTTTTTTGTGTTGTTCTGAGGTGTTCTGGGTAATTTTAATCCCTTTTAGATGGTTCATGGTTATAGTATGATTCTCCCAAACAATGTGTATTCTCCAAGTAACCGTACAACTAGAGGTAGTGGATCAAATATGGGAGAATATTTTGACAATATATGGGGACCTCTTGTACAAACATTATGTCCTTATTCAGTTCCAACAACATGGTTTGTTCATTGATCTAAAAACCAATACCTATACATTCTGGGTGCTTAGGTGTGGGAAAATTCATTTCACAGTCGGAACATTGTTTTGTGCACATATTTTTAATTAAAAACAATAATATTTTAGGTCCATATCTTCTATAAATTAAATCTTAATTATTCATATAGGAATCCTTCTCACACCTACAAACTCAAGAAAGCTTTATGGTAAAATCCACCTCTGAATAATATTGTTTTTGATGCATCCATGTAAATTAATGAATTATATTTAAGGAATATTGGATAAAAACCATCCTTCTTCAAGTTTCTCCAAGATCAAAACCATTACCCTTGATAATAAAAATAACATGTCATGTCATTAACTGATATATGGATTATGATACACTCTAATGACGAATCCATTGATTGACTCTAGAATAGTGGTGCTTTATAGTTGTTAACAGCATCTAATTGACTGGAGCTAGATGTACCAGTAATGGTGGACGTTTCAAGGTTTGTTATCATATATAAATTATATCACGTATTTATTATTGTGGAATTCTAATCCCCTAAATCATATTGATTAATCGTCGGATTCTTATCAAAATCATGATATAATTTTCTTTGAATTATGTATATTTATATTGAAACTGAAAAATATCGTACATATATATTAAATCTAATGTGTTTCGTATTCATTACATTTCATAATGATCCATGCCAAAATTTTATAGGTCTTCCGCCTTTAGGTCCTCGGATATATAACCAACTGGTTCATAAGTGAACCACATAATCTCCCAATTTATTCTACATAGGTGGAACCCTTGTTATACATATCATATATAAAAACATACTTTATAAACTATGGAATTTAAAACATAATAAAGATATAGATTAGACGATTAGTATGAGTATAATAGAGAGATATCAGCGATTAAATAAGTATAACATGAGAATAAGGGCATGTGAACATGATAAAAACAATTTAAAACCATAAAAAACATATCATATATCAGAATATCTAGAAATGTAATAATTCTGGAAATTTCATAAACCATGAATCATAATGTAATAAAAGGATATAATCTATGAGAGAATATCATTTTTATAAAACATGACTCTATGGAACACAAAAAAGAGTAAATAAAATTCCTTAATATTAAAGGCAAACTTTCGTTACTATAGATTATTTAGTTCACTATGAAAGCCATTATTGACCTCAAGGTTCACTCAAAATACTATTATAGGGGATGGAGTCCCTTATTGAACAACTTCTAATCAACATTCAAGTCATGTTTGTCTACTTGGATATCCAAATTTACCATTTGCAATGGATTGGTGTATAATTCCAAACCCTCTCACCATATAATGAAAATAATATATATATATATATATATATGTCTCCCTATGTGTGTATCCAATAATATCATAAGACATAATTCCCATCACAACACATGAAAAATTAAATGGTTTCCTATACTTCTTATCATTGAATAAATAGTTGAGAATAAATGGTTTTCTTATAAATTTCATGAAATCATCATGGAATAACGCATGGAAATTTAAAGGGGTTTCATAAACATATTTTCATAACAATTATAACCATGAATAGAAATAATAAGGATATATATTTGGATTATATCCCTAGAAAAACAGAATTATCCTCAAAGGATGTCATCTGAGATAAAAATACCTGTAAAGATCACTTTAAATATTCCCCAAGGAAACACATTATTTCAGTTTGAAATAACATAATTAAATTATAAAATTATCCAAAATATTAATGTCTTTTTTTTAGAAACTAACCTCATAGAAATTCATGTAGTCAATAAAACATTTATTTGTCATGATAACACACTTTTTTATTCTTGTCATATAAGTTAAATGGAACGATTCATTTTACAGTTTTGTAAGCTGTCAAAATGGACCATATCTTGAAAAATAGTAAAACATTACATTTATTTTTTATTAGGAAGTCAAAATTGTCTAAAAATGACATCAAACATCCATAAGAAAATATTTTTTTCATTATTGAAAACATTTACTATAAAACACAGATATGAAAGAGAAATATTTCCCATTGAATAGTAAAATATAGATTGTTTTCCATTAAAATATAATTTATTTTCCTTCATTATAAAAAGAGGGAAAATATAAAAGAAAAAATGTAATCTCTAGGCATAAAAGCAGGAGAATAAAATTCATTATTTTATTGAGTGGTAGACCATAATATTTCCTTATAATAAACATAATCATAACTAATCATGATAAACAATTAGATTGTAACATAAAACCCTTACTTATTCAAAAAAATTGGAATCAAAAGAAACATGATAGATTGATATATATATATATATAAAATAATTTTCCTGAAATGAATAATAAAATTCAATCATCCTTAATATAGACACCACAAAAATAAAACATTTGTTTAAAATGGAACGTGTCTCACAGAAGTAAAAGTGACATGAAAACCCTTACATTGAGTTACATTTTCCTCTAAATAACATATAAAATCATATAATATAATTTTTTAACTATAATTCCATAAAATAAAATCATACATGCTTATAACATCATATATGATCCACATATAACATCTCAACAACTATTAAATAATAATTCCTTATTAAAATCATCATTTCATGGTGTTAATTGTTTCATGTTTCCTTAGAGTTTCAATTTGGTATTTTTGTTCCTGATATATTGATCATGGTCAATAATTTTAATAATTTTAAATATGATCTAAATATATTAAAAACTTATTATATATATATAGTTTCATAAAAAAGGGATATTGATAGAAAAATGGGTTCAACTAATCATAGAGATGGTAAACCATATATACGAATGAAGGATGTTTCCATCATTGTACTGTTAAAATGAATTAATACTAACAAGTAATTAACCTTTATATAATAATAATTATATTATATATATCCTACACTTTCATAAAATATTTACTTATAATAATCCATGAAAATTGTAAATGAAAAACGAATTAAATCGCCTCATAGAGGGCATATCCCACACAAACACATGAGGAAAAATATTGTTTTCTAAAAAAATGGAACGAATGAAGGTATATGATATGTTAAAATTAAAATAATTAAAATAAAATCATAAATATAATTTATATAATTTATTTTCATAATCATATATATATATGAGAGGTGGTCATCGAAAATAAATTACATTGGTTCACATGGTGGTAGTTCTCCATACACAAAAACAATAAATTCATTTACTATTTTGTAGAAGAGGAGATGTATATAGGTTATTTAATAAAAAAATAAAAATTATATTATTGATTTTTTTCTATTTTATATTGGTTGATGTATATTTGAAGGGGGTGTAAGATAATTTTAAAGGAAAAAGGTGTGGTTTATTACTATACATGTTCAATAGAAAAAAACTCTAGTTTTATACCAAAATCCTTCCTAGAATGGTTTTTTGAAAAAATAACACTAATTAATGGCGATAGATTTTAGTGATGGATATTTTTAGTGGTGAAATTAATCAAAATGACTTGAAATGTGGAGACTAGGGGATGTTGGGAGTCCTTTTATAAGTGGAGGAGACAAAACCCTTTTATTTTTTAAATACAATATAATAATGACTTTTTTAATGGAAATAGAGTTAATTTGAACCTTGAAAAATGATTATATGATATTAATACAATTTTTATTCGTATGATTGAATTTTGACTATTTTTCGTTCATTTTAACCATTATCTATTTTTTAGACCCTTCTAAACTAGTTTTAACCTTAACTAGAGTAACAAATTTTTATTATCCTTACTGTTCATTATGAAAAAATAATGTTCATTTAATTAAATAATATTAATTACACTGATAATAAAAATGGAATCCATTTTATCAAATTCAATTCACTTAAGAGGAATAAAATCATTTAACATAAATTAATGAAAATTTAAAGAAAAGTGGTTTTCCAAAGTAATAGTTTTCATAATTAAAAAAATATTATATCAAAATTAACCAAAAATTTGGATTTTAATGACCAAAATTTTATTTTAAATAATATAATTTTACAAATTTTAATTTTAAAACAATTTAAAAATGTATGACATGGTAAATTCATTAAATAAAAAGAAGGGTTTTAATAAAAATTACAATTTCTCACTATTCACTGTAAAATTACTATTTTAATAATATTCATAGAAAATAAAATCTAAGATAATTATTGAATGATGATTTCAAAGTATTTATTAATTTGTTTATATATATTTAAAATATTTTAGAAATTAATTTTATTATTTTTTCAAAAAATTTAATTAAAATAAATACTTTAAGAGAATTTATTTTTTAAACTATCACTAAAAATTATGCACATATTTATTCATGTGTATATTTTTTATAAAAAAATTCTACATAATTTTAAATATATGATATTTTTTATTCATAACTCTAATTTAACAGTTTGGTTATAATGATATACAATGTTATGATTCATTTATACATGATATTTCGTGTATCACAAGCCATTAAAGAAGTATAATTTAAGTAAAAATATAAATATGACAAAATATTAATGTGTCAGATTATACCACAATAAAAATACAGTTTAACTTTGATGGATATTTATTCTGATAAAAATAAATGAGGATATATATATTTCATAATATCCTCAACTTCCCTTTAACTTCGTTGATTTTTTTCTTTCATCTGTGGTATTTAATCAAGTGAGTAGTCTTTTTCCAAAGAATTTGTCTCTACAATCCATTATTTCTATAAATTATTCTTCATATAAAATATCAAATTCTATTTTTATGATCATTCTGTTTTCTACATGTGATGGATCTAGTATAAACTTCTTTTGGAGAGATATATAAAACACATCTTAAAAATGAGAGAGGTAATGTGGAAGCTCCAAAAGATAATCTACCATCCATACATAATTATGAATTTGAAAGGGAAAAATATACCTAGGTCTTGACATTAATTTTTACAAACTATCATAACCTTATTCCATAGATAAATTCTTAAAAAACGTTTCACCAACATCAAATTCAATATATCACAGTATATTATCAACATAACATTTCTTTTTCTACTCTGAGAAGCCTTGAAGTGTAGTTGAAATGTTCTAACATTATCTTCCATACCTTTTTCTAGATTAGTTATTGAGAGAAATATTTCTCCTACTTAATCCCAACATATCATAGTTAAACCCTTATTTTGCAACAGGAATTCGTAAGGATATATATGAATTCTCAAGTGAAAGTTATTGTTATAAAATAATTCAAAAAGAAGAATTTGTTGACCCCAATTACCATTAAAATACGTAGAATAAAACCCAGTCATATTCTCAATGTTTTTAATGTTAATAATAGATTAAAAATATGTTTTTTGCTGATAAGTTGTATTTAAACTAAACTTTGTATCCATACCCAACAATGTAATTCTCTAGAACATTAAGGAAAAACACATATCCCAATCAGATACAATACAATATGGTACTCTATGAGACCTTACCGCTTCCATAATGTTCATCATGGAGATATGATCAAAAGAGAAATATTCTCTAATAGAAATGAACTGTGATTAATATGTATGGTGATCTACTATAACCAAAATAACATTAATGATTTTTTTTGAGTCTAATAAGAATATCAATAGTGGTATTTTACCATTCCCATTAATATATGGATAATGGTTCTGACATCTTTTTATAATTTTATCCATTAGCCTTTTTAAATATAATATCTAATGAGATATATACTCTTTGGTATATCTCATCATGTATCCTCACTAGAAATAGTCCACCAATTATAATTACATATTCATAAATCAAATATGAATAGAAATTTATGAACTATTAAATTCATCTAATAACACATTCTTAATGACTGGTATTGATGAAAAACAAACATGGTTATTTCAAATTATCATTCCATCAAAATAAAACTCCATCTAACGAACATTTCTCACATCCTTCTTTAGTTATATGTATTTCTTTTAAAACTCTTTGATATTCACATGGATAGATGGTAGAGAACTCATTTGAGGAAGATTATATTTTCCCACTTCCATCAATATAAACAAATAAATCATTTAAAAATCATCAACTATTCGATCTTTTTTAACCCAATCATCGATAAGATTGCTTGAACATTTTGACTCAAGGCATCGACCACCTTGTTCATTTTCCCCGAGTGGTAATGTTAGAGTATAAATAATTTTTAATCAACTCTATCCATCTCCTATAGAGAATACTCGATTCATTATCTATGGAAATAATTATCAATAATTAATGATTATTATATATGTCAAATCATTCTACATAATGAAAATTATTTCATATCTTTAATCAAATTATTACAAGAAATAAATTCATATCATTATATGGGGAAATTTTTCTCATGAACCATCAATTTTAATGATGGAGAATATATAACCATATCATTATATATGAGAATTAATCCCAATACATTTTGGATTCATCACTATATATTTAAAACACTTATGTATTATAGGGTAATGTAAAAACAAGTTATCTTACTACCATTCTCATTCGTTTATTAAAGGTTCTTCCACTTCAATGTTTCCAAAGGTTTTTTTCCTTCCTTTTTAGTTAACCTAGCGAGTTATCTGACATCTATGATATATTTTCTACAAGGCATTGATAATATATATAGAAACCAATGAAATATAGATCTCGGTCATTATGGTAATTATATTACAATGTTAATAACCATCATTATTTATGGGTCAATAAACCTAGGGTTTCATGATATTAAATAAATACTCAATGAACGTTTTTGTAGATAAAAGTATCATATTTGAAACATTTTACAAAAATTATTTTTCCATAGTTTTTTAATTACAATTGTTTTGTGATATGTATTCTCATACATGATATATCAATATACAATTTTATAAAATATAATAAATAACATAATATAATCAAGGATATATATAATGAATTTATTAATGAAACTGATGAGGATAATAGGGTAATTACTATCATAAAATTGAATCACTATATATTTATAGTGTCCACACATATAACAGAACATGTCTTTGGTATATCCTCCTCATTTAACTCAATTTATGAAATGAATAATAATGATCAATCGTGGAATGTTATTAAACTCTTCACATTTGATCAAAAAAGTCATCTATATGATGAATGAGATACTTGTTATTGATTTTGACCTATCAAGTTCATGATAATCAATAAATAGTCACATAGATCTATCATTAATCATTATAAAATGATTAAGTTCACCATAAGGTGGTACACATGAAAATATAAATCCAATTTTTGATTCTACAAGTGTTTTATCTTCAATTACTCCAACTCAATCATGGCCATTCTATATAGAGTGATTAAAATAGGCATAACACCCTGTATAATTTATGCTGAAAAATCATCATCATAATTTAATAGAAGTATACGAGTCTCTTCAATAATTTTATGAAAACTCCCAAAAATTAGGAATTTTTTTAATTTCTCCCCAAACATATAATAAATTTACACTCTATTTAACTGGAATCTGAACCCATATAATTGATTTGATTTAAATCATATGACCCTAATTATTTTCAAATAGATAGATGATCATTGGTCATTTTGGAATTACAAACATTAATTCCATTCGAGAAAAATTTATTTCTTTTTTGTATTTAAATTAAATAAATCATTTCATAAGATAACATCAATTTTAAATAGAGGGTGAATAATGATATTTATAGGGATCAATTTCCCAAAAAATTTAATAGGATAAGAATAATAGACTTGTGATGCAATCATTTATTCATTAGCAGTTTTCACTACAATGTAAAAATATAATAGTTGAGGTGGTATTACCATACCCAGAATAAATTATTCATATTTAAATGAGTGGGTAAATAATAACAAAATAATACATTATTAGTTCTCAATTGGATACAATGATCTCATCACACCACTTCATTATCAACATTAGTATTATTTATTTCATGATATTTCCCTTTGTATACAATCTTAAAAGTTTTCTGACATCAATCATCATCATTAACCATTATATTTGAATACTATATAACATGATGATCATAATCCTTATATTTGAATCATTGGCATGATAATAGCAAATTATATGTATATTTCTCTACATTTCCAGCATAACCTTTCTTTTTCCTATCAAAATAGAATTAAGATTCACTAGGGACATCATTTACACAAATAATACATTTAGTAGTCCCATTAAGAATGTTTCCTCTATATTTCCTTCCACACATCTAGCATGAAGGAAATATCATCTTTAGCACTCTTTTTTTTAAATTAGTTTTTATTCCATATTTATATTCATATAAAAAATGCTATTAAAGGGTGACTAGAAAAATTATTTCCTTATTGATATCACATAAAAAATATTTCATAACCTATGAAGTATATTATTAATAATTTCATTTAGAGAAATGGATTTATGCCAGAAATTATTTGGTCAACTTTATATTTAGTTTTGATGACAATATTAGAAGTTTACCTTGAATGTTTCATAAAAGGATCCTCATTGGTACTAAAAACATTATCATACTTCTACATTAACTCAAGTAATTACACATCCATTTTCATATAAATTATTTTAGGAATGGTCTTATTAAAAATTGACAACATAAAATAATTACATTCTGAGGAGTTAATATCTTATTGGAGCCTTGTGTTCTTGAAAATATCCTACCATTCATCTGATTCAACATCCTAATTATAGATAAGAAAATTAGTTATTCATTCTCTATAATCTAGATAATTGAAAATTTATTTTCAACGGTACTAATCCATTACTATATTACTATTGGATTATCCAAACCACTAATATAAAGTAATGTTCCCCCATGAAGGACTCATCAGAATATTGTTCCCTTGTTTTATTATTTACTAGCTTAACATTATTCATATCTAAATAATGTTATGTAACAATTTCAATAATATTTTTTATGAAATTTCCAAAAAATGATTTCTCTTGGGAAAAATCAATGCATTTTCCAACATTATTTTGATTTATAGGATTTCTTTTTGTTCCACCCATTGACTAAAACCAAAAATCATAGCGTGATAAATAAGTATCATTATTGAAAGACAAATAATTATGAAAAATCATATATTTTATAATATAATATTTTTTTTAATCGAGAAGACCACATGATTATCTTATAACATTCATTTTAATAGTTAATTCAAATTTGTTAAAATTGTTCATAATGAAAATCAGCTGTATACAAGAATATATATTTAGAGTGTCAAACCATGTGCATGTGCATTCAAACGATGATCCAGGTACACTTAACTAACAATTTCATTTCATAATACCCCTAGAATCATATGTACCAAAAAAGACCCAATTTTATTATCTAGACTAAACTATTTTGTACTGAAAACCACTCTCATTTATCTACCATTACATAAGATGATATCATTTAAAAAGAATTATCATATGGGTCATCACTAATGCTTTCTAATCCTAGTTTCATAAGATACCTAAACCTTGCTCTGATAGAAACTTTACAAACCCATATATTTACACATAATTATTACATATCATTGGATTAATATAGATTACATAACATAATGATCCATGACAATATTATGCTGGTATATTTTCATTAATTAAATAGAGATATAAAAATTTTATTCATAACTGAACAACTTCATCCCCCATAATGATTTTCAAAAATAGCACCACGGGAACCGTGTTTTTTTGTTCAACCAGGGGAAATGTTAGCCTATTTTGGACTCCTAATGGAGTAATAATATGTATTTTGTGGTTTTGGAGGCCCATATAATCAATGAGAGATCATATATAAAGAACAATATTCACCTGACTCCCATACTCTTCTAGATGGTGAGATAAATTATGGGAGTTCTTTTTGATTAGCTATAAACACATGGGTTTGGAATTTATATAATTAATATTCAACTGGTTTGGTGTTATTATTATGTGGAATATTTATTTTTTTATGTTAAAAATATTATCCTTTTATTGTGTTGTTTTGGTATAATTAAATATAATTATTTTTAATTTAATAACCTATTGGGTTGCGATTTCATTTTGGAATCATGGGTTGTTATGCTTAGAAAAAAAACAAGAATCCTTTTTCACATTCACATACATGATATTTACGAATTCCTTTTCAATCCGTGATTACATAATTTTGGTCCAATATTGGAAAAAATAATTTGTAAAGGGATGGTTCATTGAACATTATTTTAAGAGGCATAGGAGGTGTCAATATCTTGATAAACCACAACTAACAGAATTTCATTAAACAATGTGATATTTTTAGAATAATTTATTATCTAATATGTGTATTGAACATTAAATAGAATCCTATAAAAAATATAAAAACCCACATTGTATGTAAAACATTAATGTATACAATTAATCAATTTTATTTTTAAATATATTTCAAAACCACCCGAGTTTTTTTAAATTCATATGATTGATATGAACATTAAACCTCCAAAACTCACTGAGAGCTAACCTTGTGCACATCATTGGAAATAAATCCACTTCAAAAACACAATCAATACCATATTTCATGAAACCATGTTAATATTTAGGAACCATGTTCTGGGATATCATTGGTTTGTATTGTGGGTTTGATTAAAAAATAGTTTATTTTATAAACATATGTGTTCTTTTCATACATAAATTTTTATATGTTTTCTAAAATATTAATATTTAAGAGTTACTCAAGATGTGATCTTAATTATATGTACTACTTAATTTTATACATGAACCGTAGGGGACATTATTTTATGGAGACCAAGAAGTATAAAACAATCTATTGTAGAAGGAAAAAAGAAAATTTACGTGCTTATTGACCATCCATATTATTCTTCATTTAAAAATAACATCATGTTAGAAATAAAAAATAAAAATATAGATAAAGATAATAATAAATAATAACAAATGTCTTTAATCAATGTAGAGATCCAATATTCATACAATCAAATAATGTTTGTAGAAACTACTTTTGAAATAAAATATTAACACAATCAGTTATTACCAAAAATTCATGAATTTGATGAAGAATTCCCCCATAATAACTTAATGTAATTTTATATTGTGTTTCAACATTAAAAAATAAAAATGTCAATTCAGATTCAATTAATCATATGGAATTTTTATTTTATTCAGATGAAATAATGAAGGAGTATCCATACTTTTTCAACTCTCCGTTTATAGGCTAGAGAAACATAATCTTCCATTTTCATGTAACATATATCCTAGCCACTCTATTTACAATGATACAGAAATAAGTTTTTTGTAATAAGATAATAAACAAGGAAAACAATTCATAGTTATAGGGAGTTATTGATAAGGTTTTTTTTCTGTTTATCAGAATATCAAATAATTGATAAACATTCAATAAAATTATTTTATGAAGGTTAATTTTTTATAAATAATAACATGATGGACGAAACATAACACACTCGAAATATAATGTGTAATTTTTATCAAATGTCTATATTTGAAAAAAAAATTATTATTGGTAATAAAAATTCAATTAAATATTTATTTATATTAAAAGAAATTATAAATGAATTATTATTTTAGTTTAATATGGATTTATAATATTGTTTTTAATGTCCTTTTGAATACGAATTGTTTGTGGATGGACGTATTAATTTTTAATGATATTTACGGTGTTAAAACATTTGGCCAAACAATGATTTCCCTCAAAATTAGACAACATGACACAATGCTATATCTACAGTGATGTCCAACCATATGGCCCAAAGGAATCCACGGGAGAGAGGATAGACCATGGGGATGATCTCAAAAAATGAATATCTAGCTCAGGGTTTAAGAAATAATGCATGTGGAGAGTCTATTTGGTGATGAAATGAGTGAATATTTTGGATGAGGCAATCTCTGTCAGTAGTAGGGGTCCTCTTACCCCAGCCCATCATCGCTAGAAGTCAAAGGATAAAAAATTATTTTAAGTGGAAGTGGTGCCTCTTATATCGAGATTTGTTACAACCATTCACTAGTTACTATTAAATACTAATCAAACACATACATTTCACTTTACCAATGTATCTATCACCATGGAACATACCTCATCCATCATCTTCCATCTCCACCACTCTACATTTCTATACCTCCCTACCACGTGTCATGTAAATATCTTTTCATAACACTAAAATCATGGATTTATGTTCTTATACACTACAGAAGCTTGGGGTTTCCATGGATGACCAATGAAGCCTTTGATTTCCATCCAGATGTATAAATCGACCCATCCAACCATGATGATGACCAGATGGGGGTTTCTAAATTGTTTTACCAAGGATGAAGCATGTAACACCCCAAGCTTCCACAATATGATTCTCTTTCAATAATGCAATATCTTGCATTGGATGCAACTTCATGTTCTGACACACCGCTACTACTCAAATTATCCATTATGAATAGTAATACCCACTTTTTAAAATTATAGAAATTTTATATTTTAAAATGGAATTCATTTTTGTATTCGTAATATCGAAATTATCCTAAGGTGATGTTTTTGTAATTTTCCGAGAACTTCAAATTTTTATGAATAGGGAAAAATATTTAAAAACAAATTTTTTTAAAAAATAATTTATAGTGATAAATAATACTATTGAGTTGTTAAAAAGTGTAATTAGAATATATTATTACCATTTTATCCAATGGTGGTCATTAGAATTAATTTCACTTTGAAATTGGACACAAACAATTGTCAATCTTTTGATATATATTGTTTCTTAAAAACACGCTATTTGTTGCGACAACAGGAATTAATTATAAAATTAATTAATGAAACATATATGTTTGAAATTTTTTAAAATAGACATAATTTTTGAATTTGAATATCAATTATAGCTTAGGGTGAAATTTTGGCATTGTTCTAAAAAACGTCACTTTTTTATGAATAGTGAATCCACTAAGTGGTAGTTAAAAAACTGATTTTTCGTTTAAATGAAACATTACCACATCTGTGATTTGATTTTCAAAATTCCTACATACATGGTTGTCATTAGGACATAAAATTTGGTTCAATTGGATTAAAATAATTTTTTTTTAATAGTAACTTTTATGTTTAATTATTCGTGATTAAAGGTAATTAGTGATATTTAAGGAAAAATGATAATATAAAAATTTGAAAATACCTTTACACTTTTCCTACCCCTATTGGATGTGTCATAGCCGACCATGAAAATCCATGGGTCAACATGGGGACCCCATGGAGCCACTTCGGTAGGAAAATGACATAAATAACTTTTTATTTAAAGTTAAAATAAAAATGTCACAAACATAAGTTGTTTTAATAAAACAATTTTTAAATGGGGTTATACAAGTCATAATTTTGACTATAAATATTCATTGGAAATCTAAAACGATTTCATACATCATGATATTTGTTTAATGATTTTTAGACATTAAATAAGTTAAATTATTTATGACACCATGGTGATGCAATGATTACCTCATTAATTAATGATTTTAATAAAATGAAAGGATAATGTAAACTCTAAGAATTAGGATTTTGAATATCCATTTGGATGAGTATATTTCGAACCCTTAGAACCTTATCCTCGAAATATATAAGTGTGGGACCTTTAAATTCTTAAACTCGTTATATAATAAAGTAACATTTCATGACTTTCCAAGAGTGCCCCTCCTCTCCTCTTATAATAGTCCCCCACCACTACCACCATATTCACGCCTTCCAAGCCATTTGGCTCAGCCAACCTCTACCCAAATATTCTCTCAACATCAATATCTTACTCATAGAGGCCTCACTTTGTGCATAATTCTTCCTAAGGAAGCCTTTGGATCAAATCAAAAAAGAGTTACCCATTTTTAAGGTAATGTCTTCTTTAATGTCCTTTTGTTTTATTTTGCTTATCCAACCCCCTAAACGCTTTTTATTACTTTCTATTGTAACACCACCAGTATATTAAATATACTAGGATGTTTTTATGAGAAGTATTTCATTTACACTTACCCACACCATCGTCTAATGGTTAAAGAACATACTGTTTCCGTGGTTGGTGAATTTCTGCCTCATGAAACGATGATTGTTCAATCTTATTTTAACACCTATCATGGTGGCCATTATGATGACACTATTTTCATATATGATATATATATATATTATTTTAATTTTTCTCTTATTCTTCTGTATTTCTCATTTATTGCATACCTTTATGATTTCCACTATGGGAAAACACGATAATTTCATTTTAGGAAGTGCGGACTACCACCCCCTCAAAGTGATTTGAATTGTTAATGCCATATGTGGGATGTATAAAGGATGGAGTAAATAATATTATATATGATATTATACTGTAATTATAATTTACCTTTATATCATTATGTTTCATTCCAATAAAATACGAAATAGAACTGAAAGTAGCGTTCATGCGTACGTACGACTTACCGTCTCCATGAAAAGTGTATTTCATTTCTTACCTCTAAATGTTATGTAATATTATAAAGGAAAGTATATACTGGATATATATGATAGATATGATACTTAAATCATGAATATAAGTCTGCATATAATTGATATTTTACCACATAAACAACTTTTAATTATAAGAAGTTTATTGTTGACTCAAGTACCAAATATTGACAAAACGACCGTTATTAACTTAAATAATTACATAATGTTCGTAACATGGTAATAAGTGATATAAAAGGAATAATGAACTTGAAAAAGGTTCTTCATAAAGTAGAAATTAACTCTAGTTTATTATTCAGGAGGTTAGAGAATGATCGAGTCAGGTCGGGAACGAGGTAAGGGAATTTCTTAACCCAGTTTCCATTCTCTGGGTTAAACTCCTAATTTCAAATTATGTCATGATATTATTATGTCCTATCCTATATATGTATTTTCATTATGTTTAATTATAGTGAATACACATAATAGATTTATTTCATTTAAAAAATGTTCTTTGTAAGGGAACTTCTTAACCCAATTTCCGTTCTTTGGGTTAATATCCTACTTTCAAATTATGCCATGATATTATTATGTCATATCTTGTATTTGTACTTTCATTATTTATACTTATAATGAATACACATAATATATATATTTTATTTAAAAACATGATCTTTGTAAGGGACTTCGTCTCAATCTCCTTTCATTGAGGTACATTTAATTTTGTACACAACTTTCTTTTATACGGTGTATAAAACCTTTTGACTTTTATGTTTATTCAAAAGGAATATTTTTTATATGAATAATTTTACTAAACGAAAAAAGGGAAGGATTTTTTTGTCGTATGTACGTGGAGACAATGACTTCTCCACAGTAATGACCATTATTTGAGTTTCAGCTTCTTCCACAAGCCTTAATTTTTTATAAAAATGATTTCAAAAAAAAGAGATATATTTCTCTCATATATATATGAAAATCCAATGAAAATGTTTACGTATTGAACAAAAGCTTAAAAATGTTTTCAGAAAACCCGACTCTTGAGTTTGGTAGACAAGAAGGGATTGGGCATGGACCCATCATGGCCTGTAATTAGTCGAGCAGTCTCAGAATTAGTTATTTTGTTTTCAGAAGCTTCCATAATGCTTTCAGAAAAACACTGGAGTATATTTGAGAAATTTTTAACCTAAGTATCTTCTAAAAAAATTTCACCGGAAGGTCTCATGAGACAAACTAGTGTCTTGGCACGAGGCCTTGAAAAACTCTTATTTGTAGTCTTGGCACGAGGCCTTGGCTACGTGGTTATGATAGTCTGGCATTATGAATTCCATCATTATTAAAGTAGTTATTGAGATTTCATGTGATTATTCGGCCATTAGAATATCCATGCGAATAAGTAAATGGAATTATCTCATTTTACATTTTCCATATTATGTTGAAGTTCATGTTTAAAAGGATAGTGTTTTAGTTATATATTATCTTAAATGTTTATGTTTATTTATTAAAGATTCGGTTATATTGTTATCCTTACTGAGCATCTGAGCTCACCCCTTTCAGTGTTTTAATTTTCCAGGATGTGAAGAAGTATATTATAAATAACCTGCAGGGATAGTATGAGGGGATATGAAGATAAGACGTTGTTGTAGTTTTGTTTTAATTTTTGATGTAATGTAAGACTTATGAATGTATCTACTATTTCCAAGGCTACTAAACTAATCGGTCTTTCGAGACTTGATATTTCGTGATCATGACAATGTTACGCAATAATGCACCGACTCTGGGTAACTGGGGTCGGGGCGTTACAGTTGGAATCAGAGGCAGTTTAGTACTAACCTTGGAAGCTACATTTTGATAAACACTAATTATAGCACATAGCCCAAAGATATACTTTCAGGATTAGTATAGAAGAACATCCTAGAATTTTTTTATTATAGAGATTTTTTGTGAGTTTTTCGAGCAATACATCCCTGTCTGGATACGAGTAGGTAGAGGTGGATCTGGAACAGATGTACCTAGGGGTAAAACCCAAAAACACTTCTTTGACCTAGACTCGAACGGGAACTGGTGCATGACAACGGGCCTTGCTGCACTCTTGGTTACGACACTCTCAGGGGATAAGCTTAGGATAATTCTCATTTCCTTTATAAACCACTATGAAGGATTATGAGTATATACATACTCACAGAAATCATTTTTATGATTATAGATTATATCCATAAATAGTTCAATTTATGTTAAGTGTTTCAAAAGTATTGAATTGTCTATTTTAATTCATAAACTAATCTATTTTATGCCATTGTATAGAAATGGAACCTAGTGGGAGGAATGGAAATTGTATCAATGCACGCAGTCCGTGTAGGGATTTACCTCCTGCTCAAGAAAATTATTGTGGATCTGGAGATACAACTGGTGCTGATCAACTTATTACCATACTGGGACAACTCACTCAGGTCATCAATAATCACCTTACTCGTATGGAACACCCTGATCTACAACGTGGAGGATCAATGTTAGACTGCTTCATGAGGAAACAACCACCATAATTTAATGGGGGTACAAATCCATTAGTAGATGAGCAATGGATAAACTCCTTAGAGAAAATATTCCATGCCCTGGGGAGTAGTGAAAGGGAAAAGGTTGTCATGGCAGTTTACCACCTCACTAGAGACGCTGATCAATGGTGGTCATTGATTCAAATCACAAAAAAAATATGATGATGTATCGAATATGGAATGGAGGGAGTTCAAAGAGATTTTCTTAGAAAAATAATTCCCTCGTGACCATAGAGCAGATATGGAATAGAAATTTCTGAGTCTGAGGCAGAAGGAGGATGAGAATGTCGCAAAGTATGAGGCTAACTTTACACGGTTAGCGAGGCATGCTCCAGATTATATACGTAACCCAAGAAGTAAGATCGATCGTTTCATTGATGGGTTAAAACCGTTTCTCCGTTGAGCACTAGTATCACAATATTTCTCAACGTACGAAGATATAGTAGCGTGTTCTATCAAGAGAGAAAATAAATTCTCTAAATCTTTTGACAATAAAGTAAAGATAGAGACGAAGAGAACGGTGGAACATGAGACAGATAAAGTGAAAAAGGAAAATAAGGATTTTCCATTATGTGATAATTGTGGGAATAATCACCCTGGTACTTTCCTAAAAGGAATGGGAGTTTGTTATAAATGTGCATAAAAAGGTCACTAGGCTCATGATTCCAAGGGAAAGAAAGAGGCTATCAATGTTGAATGCTATAATTGTAGGTAAATAGGGAATTATGCAAATGAATGTCCTAAGCGTCATGGAAACTTACCTTAGAAAAGGCCAAGGGATCAAGGACAATCTTAGGCTGTTACTACAGTTGAAGTGGAATAATTAATGTATTGGTGCTTTTGGAATCAAGGATTATATTCTGGGTATAAGAATAATGTGATATATACAAATATTGTAATACATTACTTGTTGTTTTCATTAAGGTTTTAATATGATGAAGGTAATCATATTTTTAGTATGTGACAATATGAGAAAATTTACTTTGTTTGGGGAATCTAATTTTACTATTGATTTTGGAATTTAAGGACCATTTGGAGAAAGTCTGGATGGAGGTATTTTGGATAACTATAAAGGTTGGAATGAATTAAGTTGAACATTGGATAGTATTTTTTAATGTTAAAACGTTTGTGAAGATAATTTTTGAAATATTATAATACTATACATTTAGGAAAAGGACAACCTGTAGGTTGGGTGATAACCCGTCACGTCAGACAAAGCTGTAGGAATCAAACCCACAACCATAGTGCGACAGGCCTTTATTACCTACCACTAGCCTACAGAAAGTCCATGGTTATTAAAAAATAGTTTTCCTAATCTAAATGGTATGTGGTAATATTTTTAACCTTATACAATTAGGATAAAAAGAATATTTTTGAGTTTTGTTACCATTTGGAGTGAAAGATGGGTTTGTGGTAAAAATTTATTAAAGAATGAAAGTCTAAATGACAAGTAAGTATATTTCCATACATTCTTAGTAAATCTCTTAAATAAATTCCTCAACTTTATGAAAGGTAACTTAAAACAAAAACGGTTTCGGTTAATTTTTCCCACTGGGGATTCAATGACCATTTAACCAATCACAAGTTTGTGATTTTCTTGTGGTTAACTTTTCTCCTAATATTATTTTATACAACTCTCCATCAGACCTTGATGGTTTGTTTTTCCTCCATATACATATTTTTATATAATCCTAGTATGGTCTATCTCGGGTGACCTTTTTACTTCTCTTTATTTATTTTAATGTTATATTTTTATTAACCTTATTTCTGATGTGGGTTTTCCACAAATGTATTTCCTATCTTCAACATTTTATTTTCAAAGAAAAAATTCAAATTGCGAGGACACAATTTATTGAATGAGGGGAGAATGTAACACCCTGAACTTCCACGATACGCTTCTCTTTCAATAATGCAATAGCTTGCATTGTATGCAAGTTCGAGTTCTAACACACTACGACTAATCAAAGTAGCCGTTATGAATATTAATACCCACTTTTTAAAATTATATAAATTTAATATTTCAAAATTTAATTCATTTTTGTATTCTTAATATCGAATTTATCCTAAGGTGAATTTTTTGTAATTTTCTGTGAACTTCCCTTTTTTATGAATAGTGAAAAATACTTAAAAACAACTTTTTTAATCCAAATAATTTATGATGATAAATTATACTATTTAGTGGTTATAATGTTTAATTAGAATATGTTTTTACCATTTTATCCAATGTTGTCCATTATAATTAATTTCACTTTGAAATTGGACATAAACAATTGTCAATATTTTGATATATATTGTTTATTAAAAACACGCTATTTGTTGCGATAGTGGGAATTAATTATAAAATTAATTAATGCAACTTATATTTTTATAATCTTGTAAAATAGACCTCATTTTTGAATTCGGAATATCAATTATAGCTTAGGGTGAAATTTTGGCATTGTTCTGAAAAACATCAATTTTTGATGAATAGTGAAACCAATAAGTGGTAGCTAAAAAACTGATTTTTCGTTTAAATGAAACATTGCACTTCTGTTATTTGATATTCCAAAATCCAACATACATGGTTGTCATTATGAAGTAAAATTTGGTTCAATGTGATTAAAATAATTTTTGGTGAATAGTAACTTTTAAGTTTAATTAATCGTGATTAAAGGTAATTAATGAAATTTAAGGTAAAAATGATATTATAAAAATATGAAAATACCATTACACTTGTCCTACCTCTATGGGATTTGTCATGTCCGACCAAGAAAATCCATGGGTAATCTTGGGGACCCATGGAGCCTCTTTGGTAGGAAAGTGACACAAATAACTTTTTATTTAAAGTTAAAATAAAAATGTCACAAACATAAGTTGTTGTACTAAAACAATTTTTAAATGGGGATATACAAGTCATATTTTTTAATATATAAATATTAATTATAAATCTAAAAATATTTCCTACATAATGATATTTTTTTATGATATTTAGACATTAATTAAATTAAATTATTTATGACACCATGATGATGCAATGATTACATCATTAATTAACGATTTTAATAAAATGGAAGGATAATGTAAAATCTAAGAATTACACTTGTCCAAAGCCTATTGGATGAGTAGATTCCGAACCCTTATCACCTTATCCTCCAAATATATGTTTGGGACCTTTAAAATCGGAAACTAATTATATAACAAAGTAACATTTCATGACATTCCAGGAGTGCCCCTCCTCTCCTCTTATAAAAGGCCCCCACCACTACCACCTTATTCACACATTCCAAGCCATTTGGCTCGGCCAACCTCTGCCCAAATACTCTCCCAACATCCCACTCTTACTCCTAGGAGCCTCACTTTGCGCAGAATTCTTCCCAAGGAAGCCTTTGGCTCAAATCAAAAAAGAGTTACCCAATTTTAAGGTAATGACTTCTCTAATGTCCTTTTGTTTAATTTTTCTTCTCCAGCCCCCTAAAATGTTTTTATTACTTTATATTGTAACAGCACCAGTATATTAAATATACTTGGATGTTTTTATGAGAGTTATTTGATTTACAGTTACCCACACCTTCGTCTAATGGTTAAAGAACATACTGTTTCTCTGGTTGGTGAATTTTTGCCTCACGAAACGATGATTTTTCAATCTTATTTTAACACCTCTCATGGTGGCCATCATGATGACACCATTTTAAAATATGATATATATATATTATGTTTATGTTTTCCTTATGCTTCTGTATTTCTCATTTATGGCATACCTTTAGGATTTCCATTATGGGTAAACATGATAATTTCATTTTAGGAAGTGCGGACTACCGCCCCCTCAAAATGATTTGAATCGTTAATGCCATATGTGGGATGTATAAAGGATGGAGTAAATAATATTATATATGATATTATACTGGAATAATAATATACCTTTATATCATTATGTTTCATTCCATTAAAATACGAAATAGAAATGAAAGTAACGTTCATGCGTACGTACGGCATACCGTCTCCATGAACGGTGCATTTCATTTCTTACCTCTAAATGTTATGTAGTATTATAAAGGAAAGTATGTACTGGATATATATGATATATATGATACTTAAATCCTTAATATAATTCTGCATATAATGGATATTTTACCACATAAACAACTTGTAATTATAAGAAGTTTATTGTTGACTCAACTACCAAATATCGACAAAACGACCGTTATTAACATAAATAATTACATAATGTTCATAACATGGTAATAAGTGATATAAAATGAATAATTAACTTGAAAAAGGTTCTTAAGCAAGTAGAAATTAACACTAGTTTATTATTCAGGAGGTTAAAGAATGATCGAGTCAAGTCGGGCACGAGGTAAGGGAATTTCTTAACCCAATTTCCATTCTTTGGGTTAATCTCATACTTTCAAATTATTTCATGATATTATTATGTACTATCATGTATTTTTACTTTATTTATGTGTACTTATAGTGAATACACATAATAGATTTAATTTATTTAAAAAATGATCTTTGTAAGGGAACTTCTTAACCCAATTTCTGTTCATTGGGTTAATCTCCTACTTTAAAATTATGCCATGATATTATTATGTCATATCTTGTATTTGTACTTTCGTTATGTGTACTTGTAGTGAATACACATAATAGATCTATTTTATTTAAAAAAATTATTTTTTAAGGGACATCATCTCAATCTCCTTTCATTGAGGCACATTTAATTTTATACACAACATTCTTTTATACTGTGTATAAAAACCTTTGAATTTTATGTTTATTCAAACAGAATCTTTTTTAAATGAATTATTTTACTAAAAGAAAAAAAGGAATGGTTTTTTTGTCGTATGTATGCGGTGACAACGAATTCTCCACCGTCGTGACCATTATTTGAGTTTCAGTTTATTCCAAAAGCCTTAATTTTTCTTAAAAAATGAAATCAAAAAAGAGAGAGATATTTATCTCAAATATATAAAAATCCAGTGCCAATGTATACGTATTTAACGCAAGATTAAAATTGTTTTCAGAAAACCTGACGCTTGATTGTGGTAGAAAGGAAGGGATTGGGCGTGGACCCATCATGGCCTATAATTAGTCGAGCATCCTCATAATTAGTTATTTTGTTTTCAGAAGATTCCATAATGCTTTTAGAAAAACACTAGAGTATATTTGAGAAATTTTAAACATAAGTGCCTTCTAAAAAAATTTCATCACCAGGCCTCATGAGACAAACTACTGTCTTGGCACGAGGCCTTCACAAAATCTTATTTTTAGTCTTGGCAAGAGGCCTTGGCTACGTGGTTACGATAGTATGGCATTATGCATTCCATCATTATGAAAGTGGTTATTGATATTGCATGTGATTATTCAACCATTAGAATATCCATGTGAATAAGTAAATGGAATTATTTCATTTTACATTTTCCATATTATGTTGAACTTTAGGTTTAAAAAGATTTTGTTTTAGTTATACATTATATTGAATGTTTATGTTTATTTATGAAAGCTTTCGCTATATTGTTATCCTTACTGAGCATCTGAGATCACCCCTTTCAATGTTTTAATTTTTCCAGGATGTGAAGAAGTATATTATAAATGACCTGCAGGGATAGTATGAGTGGATATGAAGACAATATGTTGTTTTAGTTTTGTTTTACTTTTTGATGTAATGTAAGACTTATGGATGTATCTAGTGTTTCCAAGGCTACTAAACTAATCGGTGTTTCGAGACATGATCTTTCGTGATCATTCCAATGTTCTGCAATAATGCACCGACTCTGGTTAACTGGGGTCGGGGTGTTACAGTTTGTACGAGAGGCAGTTTAGTACTAACCTTTGAAGCTAGATTTAGATAAACACTGATTAGAGAACATAGCCCAAAGATAGACTTTGAGGATTAGTATAGAAGAACATCCTAGAATTTTGGTATTATAATGATTTTGTGAGTTTTCCGAGCAATACATCCATGTCTGGATTCAAGTAGGTAGAGGCGACAATGGAACAGATGTACCTAGGGGTAAAACCCGAAAACACCACTTTGAGCTACACTCGAACGGGAACTGGTGCACGACAACGGATCTTGCTGCACTCTTGGTTATGAAACTCTCGGGGGATATGCTTAGGATAATTCTCATTTTCGTCACAAACCACTATGAAGGGTTATGAATATATACTTCCTCAAAGAAAACAATTTTATGATTTTGGATTATATCCATAAATAGTTCAATTTATGTTAAGTGTTTTACAAGTGTTGAATTATGTATTTTAATTCATAAACTAATCTAGTTTATTCCATTTTTTAGAAATGGCGCCTAGTGGGAGGAATGGAAACCGTATCAATGCACGCACTCTGAGTAGGGATTTCCCTCCTTCTCAAGATAATTATTGTGTATCTAGAGATACAGCTGGTGCTGATCAACTTATTACCATACTGGGACAACTCACTCAGGCCATCAATAATAACCTTACTCGTATGGAACACCCTGATCCGCAACTTGGAGGATCAATGTTAGACCACTTCATGAGGCAACAACCACCAAAATTTAATGGGAGTACAAATCCATTAGTAGCTGAGCAATGTATAAACTCCTTAGAGAAATTTTTCCATGCATTGGGGAGTAGTGAAAAGGAAAAGGTTATCAAGGCAGTTTACCGCCTCACTGGAGACGCTGATCATTGGTGGTCATTGATTCAACCCACAAAACAAAGATTATGAAGTATTGAATATGGAATGGAGGGAGTTCAAATAGATTTTCTTATAAAAATACTTCCTTCGTGACCATAGAGTAGATATGGAAAGGCAATATCTGAGTTTGAGGCAGAAGGAGGATGAGAATGTTGAAAAGTATGAGGCTAACTTTACAAGGTTAGCGAGGCATGCTACAGATTATATATGTATCCAAATAAGTAAGATCATTTGTTTCTTTGATGGGTTAAAACCATTTCTCCATCGAGCACTAGTATCACAATTTTTCTCAACGTACGAAGATATAGTCACATGTTCTATCAAGACAGAAAAGAAATTCTCTAAATCTTATGACAATAAAGTAAAGAAAGAGAAGAAGATAACGGTGGAATAGGAGACAGATAAAGGGAAAAAAGAAAAGGCGGATTTTCCATTATGTGATAATTGTGGGAAGAATCACCCTGGTACTTGCCTAAAAGGAATGGGAGTTTGTTATAAATTTGGAGAAAAAGGTCACCAGGCTCGTGATTGCAATGGAATGAAATAGTCTATCAATGTTAAATGTTATAATTGTAGGGAAATGGGGAATTATTCAAATGAATGTCCTAAGAGTCAGAGAATCTTACCTTAGAAAAGGCCAAGGAATCAAGGACAATCTTATGTTGTTACTACAGTTGATGTAGATTAATTAATGTATTGGTGATTTTGGAAACAAGGATTATATTCTACGTATAAGAATAATGTGATATATATAAGGATTGTACTACTATACTTGTTGTTTTCATTAAGGTTTTAATATGATGAAGGTAATCATATTTTTAGTATGTGACAATATGAGAAACTTTACTTTTTCTGGAGAATCTAATGTTACAATTAATTTTGGAATTTAAGGACCATTTAGAGAAAGTCTGGATGGAGGTATTTTGGATAACTATAAAGGTTGAAATGATTTAAGTTGAACTTTGGATAGTACTATTTAAGGTTAAAACGTTTTTGAGGATTATTTTTGGAATATTATAATACTATACATTTAGGAAAAGGACAACCTGTAGGTTGGATGATAACCCGTCGCGTCGAACAAAGCTGCAAGAATCGAACCCATACCCATAGTGCGACATGCCTTTATTACCTACAACTATCATACAGGAATTCCCTGGTTATTACAAAATATTTTTCCTAATCAAAATGGTATGTGGTAATATTTGGAACCATATACAATTTGGATAAATAGAATATTTTTGAGTTTTGTTACCATTTGGAGTGAAAGATGGGTTTGTGGTAAAAATTTATTAAAGAATGAAAGTCTACATGACAAGAAAGTATATTTCCTTACATTCTTAGTAAATATCTTAAATAAATTCCTCAACTTTATGAAAGGTAACTTAAAAAACGGTTTTGGTTAATTTTTCCAACTGGGGATTCAATGATTGATTAACCAATCACAAGTTTGTAATTTTCTTATTGTTAACTTTCTCCTAATCCTATTTTAAACAACTCTCCATCAGACCTTGATGGTTTATTTTTCCTCCATATCCATATTTTCATATAATCTTAGTATGGGTTATCTTGGGTGACCTTTGTACTTTTCTTTATTTCTTTTAATGTTATATTTTTATTAACCTTATTTCCGATGTGGGTTTTCCACAAAGGTATTTCCTTTCATCAACCTTTTATTTTCAAAGAAAAATTTCAAATTGTGAGGACACAATTTATTGAAGGAAGGGAGAATGTAACACCCCAGACTTCCACGATACGCTTCTCTTTCAATAATGCAATAGCTTGCATTCTATGCAAGTTCGAGTTCTAACACACCGCGACTAATCAAAGTAGCCGTTATGAATAGTAATACCCACATTTTATAATTATATAAATTTTATATTTCAAAATGGACTTCATTTTTTTATTCTTAATATTTAAATTATCCTAAGGTGAATTTTTTGTAATTTTCTGAGAACTTCCCTTTTTTATGAATAGTGAAAAATACTTAAAAACAACTTTTTTAATCAAAATAATTTATTGTGATAAATAATACTATTGAGTATTTATAAAGTTTAATTAGAATATATTTTTACCATTTTATCCAATGGTGGACATTAGAATTAATTTCACTTTGAAATTGGACATAAACAATTGTCAATCGTTTGATATATATTGTTTCTTAAAAACACGCTATTTGTTGCGACAGCGGGAATTTATTATAAAAATAATTAATGCAACTTATATGTTTGGATATTTGTAAAATATACCTAATTATTAAATTCTGAATATCAATTATATCTTAGGGTAAAATTTTGGCATTGTTCTGAAAAACTTCAATTTTTGATGAATAGTGAAACCACTAAGTGGTAGTTAAAAAATTGATTTTTTGTTTAAATGAAACATTACCACTTCTGTGATTTGATTTTCAAAAATCCGGCATACATGGTTTTCATTAGGATTTAAAATTTGGTTCAATGGAATTAAAATAATTTTGTGTGAATAGTAACTTTTATGTTTAATTAATCACGATTAAAGGTAATTAGTGAAATTTAAGGTAAAAATGATATTATAAAAATATGAAAATACCTTTACACTTGTCCTACATCTATTGGATTTATCAGGTCCGACCATGAAAATCCATGGGTAATCTTGGGGACCCCATGGAGCCACTTTGGTAGGAAAATGACAAAAATAACTTTTTATTTAATGTTAAAATAAAAATGTCACAAACATAAGTTGTTGTACTAAAACAATTTTAAAATGGGGTTATAAAAGTCATATTTTTTAATATAAATATTCATCAGAAATCTAAAAATATTTCCTACATCATGATATTTTTTTAATGATTTTTAGACATTAATTAAATTAAATTATTTATGACACCATGATGATGCAATGATTACCTAATTAATTAAAGATTTTAATAAAATGGAAGTGTAATGTAATATCTAAGAATTACACTTGTCCAAAGCCTATTGAATGAGTACATTCCGAACCCTTATCACCTTATCCTCGAAATATATAAGTTTGGGACCTTTAAAATCCTAAACTCATTATATAATAAAGTAACATTTCATGACATTCCAAGAGTGCCTCTCCTATCTTCTTATAAAATCCCCCCACCACTAACACCTTATTCACACATTCCAAGCCATTTGGCTCGGTCAACCTCTGACCAAATACTCTCTCAACATCCCTATCTTACTCCTAGAATCCTCACTTTGGGTATAATTCTTCCCAAGGAAGCGTTTGGCTCAAATCAAAAAAGTGTTACCCAATTTTAAGGTAATGTCTTCTCTAATGTCCTTTTGATTTATTTTTCTTCTCCAACCCCCTAAACTCGTTTTATTACTTTCTTTTGTAACAACACAAGTATCATCAATATACTAGGATGTTCTTATGATAAGGATTTGATTTAAACTTACCCACACCATCGTCTAATGGTTAAAGAACATATTGTTTCATTGGTTGGTGAATATCTGCCTCACGAAACGATGATTGTCCAATATTATTTTAACACCTCTCATGGTGGCCATCAAGATGAATATATTTTCCTATATGATATATATATTAGGTTTATGTTTTCCTTATGCTTCTGTATTTCTTATTTATGGCATACCTTTATGATTTCCGTCATGGGTAAACGTGATAATTTCATTTTAGGAAGTGCGGACTACCGCCCCCTCAAAGTGATTTGAATCGTTAATGCCATAAGTGGGATGTATAAAGGATGGAGTAAAAAATATTATATATGATATTATACTGAAATTATAATATACATTTATATCATTATCTTTCATTCCATTAAAATACGAAATAAAAATGAAAGTAGCGTTCATGTGTACGTACGACTTACCATCTCCATGAACGGTGCATTTCATTTATAAACTCTAAATGTAATGTAATATTATAAAGGCAAGTATATACTGGATATATATGATATATATGATACTTAAATCCTAAATATAATACTGCATATAATGGATATTTTACCACATAAACAACTTGTAATTATAAAAAGTTTATTGTTGACTCAAGTACCAAATATCGACAAAATGACGGTTATTAACATAAATAATTACATAATGTTCATAACATGGTAATAAATGATATAAAAGGAATAATGAACTTGAAAAAGGTTCTTATGAAATTATAAATTAACTCTAGTTTATTATTCAGGAGGTTAAAGTATGATAGATTCAAGTCGGACACGAGGTAAGGGAATTTCTTAACCCAATTTCCATTCTTTGGGTTAATCTCCTACTTTAAAATTATGTCATGATATTATTGTGTACTATCATGAATTTGTACATTCTTTATGTGTAATTATAGTGAATACACATAATAGATTTATTTTATTTAAAAAATTATCTTCATAAGAGAACTTCTTAAACCAATTTTTGTTCTTTGGGTTAATCTCCTACTTTCAAATTATGCCACGATATTATTATGTCATTTCTTGTATTTTTACTTTCTTTATGTGTACTTATAGTGAATACACATAATAGATCTATTTTTTTAAAAAAAATGATCTTTGTAAGGCACATTGTCTCAATCTCTTATCATTGAGGTATATTTTATTTTATACACAATTTTCTTTTATACGGTGTATAAAACCCTTTGACATTTATGTTTATTCAAAAGGAATATTTTTAATATGAAGTATTTTACTAAATGAAAAAAGGGAAGGTTTTTTTTAATATTTATGCAGCGACAACGACTTCTCCGCCACCGTGACCATTATTTGAGTTTCAGCTTCTTCCATAAGCCATAATTGTTTTATAAATGATTTCAAAAAAGGGAGAGATATTTCTCTCAAATATATGAAAATCCAGTGCAAATGTATACATATTTAACGCAAGTTTAAAAAATTTTACAGAAAACCCGACTCTTGAGTGTGGTAGACAAGATGGTATTGGGCGTGGACCCATCATGTCCTGTAATTAGTCAAGCAGTCTCAGAATTAGTTATTTTGTTTTTAGAAGCTTGCATAATGTTTTCAGAAAAACACTAGAGTATATTTGAGCAATTTTTAACATAAGCATCTTCTAAAAAAATTTCATCGGCAGGTCTCATGAGACAAAATAGTGTCTTGGCATGATCCCTTGACAAAATATTATTTGTAGTCTTGGAACAAGGCCTTGTATACAAGGTTATGATAGTCTGAAATTATGCATTCCATCATTATGAAAGTGGTTATTGACATTGCATGTGATAATTCAACCAGTAGAATATACATGTGAATAAGTAAATGGAATTATCTGATTTTACATTTGCAGTATTATGTTGAAGTTCATGTTTAAAAGGCTTTTATTTTATTTATACATAATCATCAATGTTTATGTTTATTTATGAAATCTTCTGCTATATTTTTATCCTTACTGATCATCGGAGCTCACCCCTTTCAGTGTTTTAATTTTTCCAGGATGTGAAGAAAGATATTATGAATGAACTGCATGGATAGTATGAGGGGATATGAAGACATGATTTTTTTGTTGTTTTGTTTTACTTTTTTATGTAATGTAAGAATTATGAATGTATCTAGTGTTTCCAAGGCTACTAAACTAATCGATATTTCGTGACTTGATCTTTCGTGATCATGCCAATGTTACGCAATAATGCACCGACTCTGGATAACTGGGGTCAAGGCGTTACAAAGCCTCTATTTCAATTGTATCATGTATATAAACCTTTCCACATCCCCATCAACCCCATGCATGTTATGCACTCCATGAATGGGAAGGATTCCCTACACTAGTCTATTTTCAATATCAAATTGAGAAGGCATATGGTTTCAAAAAAAGTAAAAATTAATATTCAATGCAAAATTTCACAAATTATAGAAAAAAGGATAGATACCCTTAACCTTATTGAAGAAAAATATTATAGGTAAATTCAAGAGAAAGCTAAGGAACTCCATTGGAGTTTAAAATAAAATGGCTTGCTGCAAATGAAGAATTTCAACACCAGTGGAAAAAGAAGTGGACAAGGTTGTACATTCAACTAAAATTTAATTTTTTTTAACTATATTATCATATTGAATTTTTTAATTTCATTTTATTTCATTAATAATACTTATATAATTTTTATTTTTATATCTGCTTATAATACAATTATGTCTCCATCACCAACATCATCTCCTTCTTCTCCAAATTCTTCCTTTCTTATTCATTTATTCTTATTTTATTTCTTCTCCTTATTAACATATTTCCAATTTTCCCAAATTATTTTTATTTTTATAGTATTATTACTGTACTTCTATCTATCCTTTCTCTTCTATATTTATTAGATTTGGTTTGATTTATTCATATTCTATTTAATATTTTATTGTTCTCTCCCCATATATTCTTCTTTTTTTATTTTTATAATCTTTCTTTTGTCTAAATAGTGATCAATTACACTAGATAAAGAGGATCCAAAATGAGTTAGTTAATGGGGGATGTTATTTTTTCCTGAATTATTTTGATAATTTTTATTATTTATATGATGTGAGTGATATTATTGTGTCTAGAGTTTTTCAACAAAAATATGAAAATAATTCTTATTTTGATATATTTGTTTCTATATTTTTTGTTTCCTTCTATTGATCATATTCAATTTACATGGTGGATGTGATCTTTTCAATGGATGAAATAGCATATGATGCATTTGTTTCCTTGAATGATACATACTATTGATTGATGTGTGTCATCAACCTTAATTAAAGGATGAGGTGGAATTTTATTTTCACAAATAATTTTACCATGAAACTCAAATATTTCACTACAAATAAATTAATTTATGGTAAATCAGGAATGAAATTTCATAATATTATTATAAAATAAATTTAAATAGATAAATAACAAAAGTTGATAGATTCCAAATAAAAACCATGGAAACTTTACTTTCATTATCATATAAGTTTGACTAGAATTGCATGGTATGTTAGAATTGAATATATTATCATTATTTTATAACATAAAAAACAAAAAAAAATTATTTATTTCAAAAAAATAATAAACAGAGATCAAAAGTATTGTTATGTGATTTATAATTCGAAAGTAGTCAATTTTAATACTCCTCAAATGGGCTGACCCAATTCTACTACGGCATTTCACTTGAAAAAACATGGAGACTTTTTCTTTTGGAATTCCCTATGATAGAAATGTGTGAAAATTAGTATTTTTTCTCGGGATCCTAGAATTAATTTTGTTTCTCATTCTATTTTAAAACATTAAATAATTTTTCTTTTCATTATAAAGTAAAAATATATAAAAATAATATTTATATATGATATTTTAAAATGATTATTTTTTCAATTCATAGAATTAATAATAAAAGATGAAAAAAGTACAAGAAGTTATTAACATTGATTTAATTTATTTGTTTCATATTATTGAATAAAAGAGTAATACAGTGAAAATATAAATAGAGATTGTATCTCATGTCTATCTAGGGAAATATGAGCTGGAAATACAGACCATATATGAAGCACCATAGGAATTTATTAATTTTACTGTAGAAATCAAGATGATGAGATTCCACTTCAAGAGGAACTCACCACTGAAGAGGAGATTGAAGCTAAACAAACATATAGAGGTGATCATATATTCAAATATATCTCATTTGATTTTTCAAATGTTAATTGACTATTAACTACTTTTGTTTTGAAATATCATATTTTTCCAATCCATAGGTTTCCATTGGAGATGATAATGAAACAAAGTATGCACTCGTTGAGGAACTCATAAAACATCCAAATCTATTTGACCTTGTATTAAAGGATGTCATTGAAGGAATCCAAGTGTAACTGGTTCGGATAATAAGATAAAGGCTTCTCGTTCGGAATGATACAATTTGTATTTTCAATAAATTTTTTGATAAACAAAAAAAATTGAATTCTAATATTCCTTTTGAAATTAAAATTAATATAATGAAATATGATAAATAAATATACATGATGGATAATTTTAAATAAGTTGAGAAAAAGGATGATCCATATATTATCTTACACCTTCTATTGAACCTATACCTAATTCATAATGGGTGGATTTAGTATAATCTATGCATGGTTTATTCCTCAAAAAAAGAATATATGGAAGCTGGGAAAATCAATATATGGTGGTACATGTATAAGAAGCTCCATCTTCAATAAAACATTGTATAATAAGGGGTACATGACTTATAGAGGAAGAAAAAATGGTACAATATGTGGAATAAAACCAGGAATTATCCATTTATTTTTGTTGTAGAAATATAAATATTCAGTTTCATTCTTAAGAGATAGATGCAGGACAGTCCTGCTATTATTACCAACATTCCAGTCATGATCCATGTGATTAATAGATTAATTTACATTTTGAGGTCAATAAAGAAATTTAGAAGTCCCATATAGCCAACGAGTAAGCAGGATCAAGAATCACGGTATAAGGATTTCTTTCCTTCATTTAATATTTTTAAACTCCATATATATTTGTCTGATGGCCCTATTTTTATCTGTAAAAAATATTCATTCCCATGATTGAAAAATTTCATTACATGAATTTTATAGGAGGCATGAGTTTATTAGGAACCCTATGATAACATGTATTACACATAAATGGTAATGATATTGAATGAGTAAAATATTGAATTAAATAATAATTGTGAAGCATAGATAATAAAATGAGGACTCGTGATTTAACGGAATTAGTTGATTCCTATAATTGAAATTTATCATTCTTAATTCATGCTCTATATTTATATAATTATTATAATTTATTTATAATTCTTTATATGTATGACAGTCATAATATTATAAGCTACATTCTCAATAGTATTTCTAAAAAACAATTTCTATTTTATCTTTATCAAATATTGATGAAACCTTATCCATGAGATCATTATTTAATTTATCATTTATTAACCTATAGATACCATCGATGATTTTTTAGGAATGAGACATGATTTATGGAATGTTTATCCATTCATTGCCTACTGTTAGATTATATGTGATATTTAAATTTGTTGTTTATGAGTGAGGGATGTCATGGTAAAATGGATGAAATTAATTATAATGATAAAAAATTATGAGTGCTTAATTTTAGAAATAGATAATGGTATTTTATTCATTCAATATTCATTACTGTCATAAATTCATAAAAAATAAAAAATAGGACTTTGTTGTGACTTGGAATAATAAAAAATCACTATTACGAGACTCGTGATTTTTATCATATGTGGTCAGGTGGTGGGGGTGAGATTCATTCTATGCATAACATATTAAAATGTCAAAGTGGAAAAATTGAAAAAAAACATTGAAGAAAGTACTATTGAGGTCATATTTAAGAAGGAGTAATGTATTTATTATTCTTCCAATAACCATGTCCTTTATTAGATCATGGGGAGTTTTTTATTTTAAAGGGTATAATTTAATTAATGTCTTAATATTAATATCATTATTAACACTTTAGATATTTTCCATATCTTTTAGATTTAATATGTAAACATCAATTCCTACCAAACACCATCTTCGAAGTCATTTTATGATTTATTGAAAGCCCTCATGTGTTCATGTTCCTTTCATATTCACAATGTACATAAATTTTTTCCCGAAAAAGATAGTAAAAAAGAGTATGTTGTCTTTATATGGGCATAAATATACCTGAATTTATATCATTTGTGATAAGAGTAAATATGGTAATGAGATATAGAAAAATACATGGCTTGTTTAAAAATAATAAATTAAGGAAAAAGAAATTAATTAAAGGATATGTTCCACCAATTTAAAATGGGAAATTGTATAATGCATGAATTGTTTTTTCTTTGAAAATTGGGATATTAAATTGATGTTTTATGTTGAATTTGAATACTTTGTTTACCATTGATAACAGATTAATTTTATTTGTTGACCTTAAAATAATACAAACACTTTTCCCTATAAATTCAATTTTTATATTTTATTCTCTAGAAAAATAATAGTTTCTTTTTTTTGGATATTTGACACAGTGAAAACATAATTCATATTTTTGAATATTTTTTATTTTTAAATATACTTTGAAATAATATAACCTAGTAATTATATATTTATTTAAAATATCGTAAATTCCAATTGATTGAAGAATTTTAGTTTGAAATGGATTTTAATTTTGGTTTTTAATTACTTATCTTAATTCTGAATAATATTTTTATATTTACATAGTCAGTTTTAATGACATTTAAGGTGTTGAATAATAGGCCAAACCAATGTCAACCCTCAATAGTGGGTCACATGCTACATAGTTGGACCTACTAGACTTAATTATTAAGAGGTATATATGAGGGACCAATTTAGATGATAATTTATAGGGACAATCCCATAATGAGATCATATAGTGGACGATTTGTTTATCGGTTCATGGGGAGCCTTTGTGCCAGGATGAGAGGAGATGATCACAAGGAAGGGGCTTTCCATAGAGGCAGTTGGATCCCTCTTTCCCCAGACTAACTTCACTATCAGAAATATGATGCCTAATGATGTAATAAATGGAGGAAGTAAATATTCTATTCTAATATGGGGCAACCTTTACCTGATTACAGTTCATAATAATTCCACCACTTATATATTTTTTCACCCATAACTCCCCCACCTTGGAACATCCTACCCCATATTCCACTTTATTTAATGTTCTTAATCAATATAACCTACACCACACTGTAGGAAACAATCATTTAAAAGAATTATAAATCATTGAATACATATATTTTATGCGGGAAATTCCTGGTACCGATGGCATATTCATACCCTATCATTGTGAAAATCTATTTGGCTCTACTCTGGTGAGTTCACCTTCTTTGAATCCTCTTCTGGTGCTGCTCCTTTTTTGTAGTCTTTCTAGGGCAACAGAATGTTTCCTGAAGGCATTGAGGTTTCCTTTGGGCCTTAATGGTGGACTAAATTCCCTACTCTGGTGTGGTCCAAAATCCTTAAGGACTCCAATCCCAAACTAGTGGCCCAAGGTCAATAGTTACAAAAACTATAGTACCGAACAGTACCTACTACAGTAACTACTACAATGCCTGCTATAGTACCGCACAATTTTTTGTTCTGCTATAGTACATGCACAGTGTACAGTCTGTTATAGTACCCACACAGTGTACAATACTACTACAATAACTTCTACAGTGCTAATACAGTACCAGAAATATGCCTATACCAAGTTTTGAACCTGGGTCTTGTGGATGCACTTAAAGATACCCCACCAACTGGTATGAGGTTCATGTGTTTTTATATTTCATCATTTAATTGAAAAAGTTATCTTATTAAATTATATGAAATTACAATACATAATAGATCAAGGTAATGTTCTTGATAATTTTATTTTGAGAAAGTGAATTCAATTTGAAAAATAAAAAAACTAAAATAATTTCCCTAATTAAATATCCAAAATTTGTTTGTGTGGTGTAATATTTCATATGATATGTATCTGGTTAAAAACAATTCATTAAAGACCATAATAAGATTGTAATACAATTATCTCAATTATTATTAAATGATTCTAATTTAAATACTAGTAGTTATTATGAGAATGGAATTAATTACCTAAAGCATATTGTCCCATCACCTCCTATTGTAAATCCACTATGTTAATATATCTACATTTAAAACATATGTGTGATGACTATATATTGGGGATTTTTTATCATAATGGGTTAACAAGGCTCCTTATATTTTTTTTATGAATTGTGTACTATCAACCCTGGCTAGTGAAACTATATAACCACTAAAAAGTTACTTCATTATTTTGTGTTTTAATACTAAAACATTCATTCAAATATTCAAGGGTTACATGTTATTGTTATTTATGATCACACAACCCTTTATTTTCACATTAAGAAACACAAATCTATGCCCCACCAAGTACAGTGGATGCTACTCCCCAAGAATATTTTCCTAGATATTTGATATAATATAGGATTGGAAAATACAGTAGTTGGAAACAATAGTGGGATTTTCCCCACCATTGGTCCACTATGATGACTAATCTTTACCCAATGAATATTTCTTCTTTTGTGAGAGAAATTTTGGTGTATTTTACATTTCCCATTCGAATGTGGTGATTGCAAATTTTTTGGCATCATATTTGATCTCTATATAATTTAGCACTTTATAATACCAAATAATTATGCATGATTCCTGATGGTATTCTATAGATGACCCATACTTGTGGATAATTTATAGAGACTGGGATGTTCATTGGTGTGTCTCTGACCATGATTTGACCTCTATTTTGAGCTGCTTCCACACTCTAGCTTGTATGGAAACATTGCCTATAAAATATAATATTGAAAGGTCCTTGAATGCAGAATATATTGGGAAATATTTATATCGATTATAATTATATTTTTATTTTGTATACAATGTTGATTCATAGTCAATATCTCTAAGATGAATGAAATTCTCATGACAATTAATGTTATTTTGTAACATCTTCTATTAATGCAGAATTGAAATCATGGGGACTTTTCAAAAAAAGTTTTTTATACATATTATTGTATTTTTAATATGTCACTAAATGGGTGGAGGAAATTTATACTAGGACTAATGACTCCAGAGTTTTTGATTATTTTTGAGATCTCATATATTCATCAGGTCTGGTTTTCCATGATTCTTTGTTGTGGATGTGGGTTTAAATTTTTGAAAATGAAACTTGAAATTTTTTTCTATAACATAGAGGTTAATAATAGTGTCTCCATTGTGTATCACCTCAAAACTAATTTACATGATGAAATTGTGAATCTATAAGTTAAGCGAATCTTTGAGAAAATGGTACAACCCAATAAGATGGATTATAGTTTCTCTATTAATAATTCACTTTGGGCATATCATATAGATTTTAAAACTCCAATAAAAAAGAATCCATGGAGTATTTAGATTGTAATGGATTTTAAAATACCAATGGATATAGAAAAATGGACATATTGGGATGTTAAATAATAAATATGTATTTATTATAATTTGGTGGTAAGACAGTTTGGAAAATTTAGTAAATTTAGTAAATTAGAATTGAATCATGTAACAAATCTACGATCTATAATTAGAGAACCAAAGATTCCCATTAACACATCATCCTTCATCGTCCAATATAAATTTGATTGAAGTTTAACATTTTCAATGGAAGGAAAGTCTTTTAACAAGTTAAGAATCCATTCATCTGGTTTCACACATACACTATTACTAATGTCTTTCCATTTGGTATTATATAGGTTAAAAATGAACAATCCAAATAGTTAATTAATATTAATGGGAAAAAGTCTAATAACATTCATTAACACATTCATGATTACATAATAGGGGAACTCCACCGTTATGAAGAATTTTACTAGTGACATCCACCATATTTTATCCTTCTATCCCTCATTGTCTTTTATTTTTTCATTACCTATACCCTATAGGTATATGGGGAGTGTATATTCCTATAATTTTTAGGATTTTCATCACAAATATTATTTTTATATTTTTACCTTGATTAATGTTATTTATTATTTCCTATTTTTTCTATATTGTTCTAGAGTAATCATTTTTAATTGTCAAATATTCAAGGAAATTGTTGAAATATATGTTGGATTTTCTGATTTCAAGTTGTCTTAACATTAAAAAAATAGATTCACTAATTAAAAAAAATATTTAGGTTGAATTTAATACTAATTTGTGATTATTTCAAGTAAATTTTCTGTTTTTAAATTATATAAATACATGTGTACTAATAAGAAATTTGAAATTATTGATTCCCTTAGTGTGAATATTTTATGTCAGAATTATGTCACATAAATTCTGCACACATATTTACACCCAACCATTATTTGTGGATATTTATTATATAGTAGAATTAAAAATTTACATATATTATTATTTAATAGGTTTTCGAAATTATTTTTCCATGTATATGTTTTTTATCTCACTGGTTTCGCTACTATTCCAAATTAACCTATGTATGTGTACCAACTATCCAACTATTGTAAACCATAAAAATAAAATAATTAAAAAAATAAATAATGAGGGGAGTGATGAATGTTATAATATATGGGGATTCCTCAGCTGGTATCATAGTTTTGGAATTTCATGTTTTCATAATTGAGTGGGTATTAAAATTTAACTAAAAAGGTTGTATTGATGTTTTGGTTTAAAGGATCATGTATGAATAAAAATTATAAAATAACCGTTATTGTTTGGACATAAAGTGGAAATAATATAATACAATGATATTTCAAAAATTTAGAGAGGTTTAAACATGGTTTATGGGATATTTCCTCTATATATGACTAGTAACATATATCACATTGATTTTATTTATGATACAATTGGTGAGACATATTATTCAATGGTTTATGAGAATAATACTTTGTTATTGTATTTTCTCTAATCAGATTATATCATAAATAACATTTTATTTCTATTTTAAAGCATCATGATGTTTGGAATATAACTATTAATTATTATTGTAATGTTACATTGTTCATGATTTAAAATGTTCTGGTTTTGGGGTGTTATCTTGTATCAATTCACCATTCATTTCCACTACATTACTACTCTTTTAAACTAGTTTTATATTATATAACAAATATTTCATATAAAGATAATATTTAAATATTGTTTAATTAGTTAGGTTTTTCACTTTTAAAAATGTATATTTTCTCTGTTTTTGTGTTTGGATTTTAGGTGGACGTGATTTGGGACTTCATGAGGAAATCTAATAAGCTGGTCCAAACCGTGCAAGATACCAAGACTAGATGTAGACAATAACATAAACATTATATAACACACACTTCCAATTAGGATGAAAATTGGTCACATGATTAATAAAAATGTGTGATATACTTCTATAAAATACCATAAATCCCAATTTATCCATTTAGAATTCCAAAATGTGAAATCATTGATTGGAATTTTATTTTTCATAGTCACGGTGTCACTTTTTTTTTCATCGGCTATATCATGTGCTATAGGCCTCCAAATGAATAAATATATATTATTGATATATTCAATAGGTTGTTAAAAAAGTTTTTAGTTATGTAAAAATATTTATAGTAATATTTTATCTCCAAATACAGTTCTCCAAGTGGTATTTTTAGAATAAGGCTCCTAAAACTACCAACGAAATTCGATCTAAATATGTACTACAGAGGCACAATTTTTATGGTATAAATGGGGAAAAGGTGATTCTAATATGGAGTCACAAATTAGTAATTCAATCCCATTATTTGTTATTTATTCCTCTATCTTCAATAAGATATCATGGATGAATATGATGTTCATCTGGAGCCTCATTTTCCTCTCAATAGCGAACTAAATAGTCGATGGTCTTTTTGAGGGAGGAAAATATAATTGGAAATGTAGTTCCAACACATGTTACTATAATTGAATGGTTTAATTTCATGTTAAAAAATATATTTTTGTTTTATATTAATATAATTATCTATTTAATGCATTGGTTTATTATAAATAATTGAAACACAATTTCTTCAATAACTGATTGGGTTGGGATTTCTAGTGCGAATCCTAGGTTAATCAAATTGGAAAATATAATAATCATTTTTAACATTAAAATACATGAGACTTAATTATTATTTTTATCCCTCATTCCATTATTTATGTTAATACCTTCTTAACATAAATTTTTGGGTCATGTATTGGTCCTTAATGAAATATTTCAATAGGTAAAAGTGGTATCGAGATCCTGAAAACCCTCAAACAATGGATTGAATTAAACCATGTATATTTTTTAAAACAATGAACTAAAACTGATTTTTATTGAATATTAAATTAACTACTTATTTTATTATTCCAAAAACACCAAATATTTTCAAATATTAAACAATCTAATAATATCTTTTAATTTTTAATTTTTTTTTCAAAATCACCGAATCATTTAATCCATTTTGGTAAGGATACAAACATTAATCTTACAACAATCCTTGATAGATTATGTAGTGTCCTACATATATTATTAATTAACATTAAAAAGATAATCAATTTTATTATCCATTATAATGTGATCATCATGGATTATATATTAGTTATGCATAATACATGAATTATTAATGAATTAAATAATATGAGCTTTGAGAGCGTAACATTGAAGTAAGACATATGTTTCCAGAACATAAAAATTTATAGAAAATAAATTTTTATTTATTCATGGATTACTCTCAATAATATCAATTTTAATTGGGTTAAATATCAGAAGAATAGTAGTGGTTAAGGATTACTCATAAGACCGGCATAAAGGACAAATTCTATTACTTATCCGAGTTTACTCTATATTATATCCTAGTTTATCTTATGAGATATATATATTTACCCAATAAATTAGAGATATATAAAATTCATGGCACATCTATCAAATAATGAATATAATATAAATATATTTTTCCACAAAAACATATAACATTTTTCGTATTGTAACACATGAAAAGGAAATATATTTCCTAATCGTTTCATCACAATATAACACAGGGAAGAAAGTGTTTCCCAAACATGTAATAAATTTACAATTGAAGATATCATGAAAATGTAACATTTTTCATAAAACTATATTCATAATAATCATCCACCATCTATATAAAGTATTTTTATGGAATAATTAGTTCATATCTTGAGTAAATCGAAAGTGATATAACAGATATAATCTTAAATAAAAATTCGTTTAAATATCACATCAAATATTTTTGGATGAAATTATAATATTCACATTATAATAACCTAAAAAGGACTTATAGAAAATATTATGAAATTTATTTCCTTTCAAATGAACCTTGGATACATTAAAATGAATCTTCAATATATTTATTAGTAATAATGGTGGGAAATCCCCTTCAACATCTATATTGTAAAAGAATACATTACTTTCAATGTTTTTTCAATGTGAAATAGTAAACTATTTTAAAACACTATGGGGGTTCATATTAATAATTTTTATAAACATAAAATATTGGTAAAATATATTTTAAGGTCTTATTTCAAAAAAAAGAACTATTTTAAAGAAATCATGGATTTGTAATATATAGATTCTCAACCAATTTGTATAACATAATAGGATTCCATTAGAAATAATATTTTAGTCCCTAGAATATATAAATAGATGAAAATGAAATGTACACATGTAATATCTAGATATAACCAAAGGATAATAAAATTCATGGAAATCACGTGGGGTAGTTGATAATATTCATCATAAAAAACATATCGATAAATGAGGTTATAACCTAAAACCCTTAACTTTTTAATCATAATAACAAACAAAATAATAATATTAAATGGATATATATATATGTATATATATATGTTCATTAATATTCCGGATAAGTATCATAAAATTAAATCATGTGCAATATAAATAGAATTTATAAGAAAGCTGTGGTTAATTTGAAATGTGTCTTATAGAAGAAAAACTGAGACGCAAATCACATACCTCAAGTTCCACTAGCATTTAAGGAACTCCAAACTGAGGTATAAAAAATTTTATTTCATTA
The DNA here is from genome assembly GCA_963277665.1 of Viscum album. NCBI lineage: Eukaryota > Viridiplantae > Streptophyta > Magnoliopsida > Santalales > Viscaceae > Viscum > Viscum album. The sequence continues at coordinate 590,009,160 of OY728159.1, read as the reverse complement.
TAATTATATGAAATAATAATTTAAATTATTATAATATCACATAATATGCAATTATGACATTTCAATAACCATTTAATAATAATTCAATAACAAAATCATCATTTCTGGATGTTGAATATTTTGTTTTTTAGGACTGTTTTAGTATGGTAGTTTCAATACATGAACAATGACCTTGATTTCATCACTTACATAATATCTATTATTATATAAATATAATATATATTCATTTTATATATATACATATTCATCCATAATGTATAGAGATAGAAAAATGAAATACATCGTTAATGGATACGGTATGCCATATGTAAGCATGAATGTTGTTTTAAATTTTCAATTGATAGAATAAAATAAAAGTAAGTATTAATTTAAATATAAACTATAATTATTATAAAAATTATATTATTTGTTTTCATTGTGCCTATTCTTATTACCATCCAGGTAAATAAGAAATTAAAAATGAATCTCATTGTTTCGTGGAGGCGGTAGATTATATGTATAGATGAGCAACATTATCATTTTCTATAATACAATTAGCTAAGATTATTGATTGATATTATGTTTCAAAAAGTAATATTATTCAATAAATAACATATATATATATATTCTATATCCATAATTATATGATTTCATGAGAGGATGCTATGGAAAATGAATTACATCAGTTAACAAGGTTGTAGTCTTCTTTACAATTGAATGACAATTTCTTTTCCCATTTTATGGAAGTAGGAAATGATATAGGTTATTCTATTAGAAAAATATAAATATATATAATATACAATTTTATTTATTCATTGTCTTTAATAATAATTTATGGAGGTATAATAACAAATAAAATTAAAATGCACTATTAAGAACTATGCATCTTTTCCAAACGACCTGTTTAGTATTATACTTATCATCTTCCAAGGATGGGTTAATGACAAGAATAGGAACACTAGGTAGTTTATATGGATGTAAAGAAGGAATATAGGTTGTTATATTATAAAAATTTCACTTTATGTGTGGAGAAGTGTTGAAGTATGGAATCCTTTTATATGCGGGGGATAAGACAGAGTTCTAATTTCTTAAACAAAATTATAACATTATTGAATTATTCTCACTATATATATCAAAAATAAAACATTAATGAATTTTATATTAGATATATTGTTAATATTTCAATAATATATAATTCTTACAAGTTGTTAGGTTATTTTAACCCTTATATAATTACATTAACCCCAAGTAAACATGTTTTAACATTTACCACAATAATAGAATTTTTTTGTTTTAACTATTCATTATGAAAAAATTATGGTGACCATAATACGAAATATTAATTATTATATATCAAAATAAGAAACCAATTTTATCTAATTGTATCCCCAAATTTTAAAGAACATTATTTATTATAAAAACATTCAAACATGAGGAAAATAAGTTTTTCAATGAAAAGTTTTTCATAATTATAATATTTTTCTATATCAAAATTCAACTTGAAATTTATTAAAATAACATAATATATATTAAAAAAATATAAAAGAAAATATTATCCATTTAGAAATATTTTTTAAAATTTTAAATTTTAAATTATATAAATTAAAAATAAATTAATACAAATTTTTATTTTTTACTAGTCATCAAAACAATAATATTTACAATATATTATAAAAATTTCACTCTAAGATAAAATTAACATATTATTTTAAAAAATGGATTTAATTTTTTAAATAGTTTTTATGAAATCATATTAATTTAATTTTAATAAATGTTCTCAAACATCCATAAAAACCATTTTTTTTATAAAAATGTATATTTGAAGAATTTAATAAAAATTAAGCACTTATTTATAAAAATGTTGTTATTATCTAAATCCTTAACACATAATTTTAAAAATATGGAAAATACTAATCATAATTATAATTTTAAATATATGATATATTGGCATACTATATTAACATTAATTTATAATCAGGGTTATATGTATTCCAAGCTATAGAAGAGAATAAATTTGTTTAAAAATAAATATATCATAAAATCTCAGGGTGTTACAATTTTGTTTATCATGGATATAGTATTTATCATTATTATGAAAATTGTTCAATGATGGTATTATTATTGATGTTTTGTGTCTTTGTGTTTGTCCTATGGATTTTTGTCAATTGAGATAAATCATCCATCATATAGTTGAAATAACTTAGGGATTTTTCATGCCTTAGAGTTGGTATCTTGATAATAGTAGATAAAATCCGTTATTGATCATTGGGGATATCGCATATTGATTTTATTATTCTAATAAATTCTAATTTAATTATATTAAATTTGTTTCGGTTTTGTTTCAACATGATAGGGGTTTTCCAAAATTTATTTTACATGTGGGAGATAGACACATCATGGGTTTTTGGTTAAGGTTTTTGGTATGATTTGACACTCATTAATTCCTTTAAGATGTATGAATTTAACATTTGAATGTGATTTTCCTTATAAACAATTAAATAACTATAATTTTGTTATAATTAGTTATATTTTAATGCTTGTGATTGAGTATTAACTTATGGAGATTGATGGAGGTATAATTGACCAAGGTGAACATGGAGTGTGATACAAGGATTTTCTTAGATCGGAGTTGACACCAATTGATGTTTGTGGTCTCATGTATGATATACTATAATATTATAATTTTTTTCTTGGCATGTGATATGAGAGTCAACACCTTAGGAAAACTATCCTAAAATTCATAATGCTATATGAATATATATTAATTCTAAATTAATTATTTATTTTTATTTGATATTTAATTATTGGAAACAAATATATTGTAATTATAAAAAGTGGAATGGGATGTGATAGACATTTGTGCAATATATTGATTTCAGAAACTGATTATTGAGGAATAATCACTAACAAGTTCCTTTGAGAACAAGGACTCCATTGCTTGTGGGTGTGTGTGTATCTTTTGATGCGGCGATGAGTGTTTTATTAAATTTTGGAGTGTGTAGATCACGAGGCGCATATATGATTCTTGATTCCAAGATTATACTTATTTTTCTATTTATACCATTTTTTCCGATAGTCACATGTGTTTATATATTTCTTCTATTTTTTCAGGATGATATTCCATGTTATCTGTTATATGTTATACTATATTGTATGATGTGACACTGAATATGGGGGAATTGTTTGGGAAATTGGGATAGTTGTAGAATCATGTAATGGTTATAAATTATAGGGGGAGTGCACATAGATTGTGATAATGATGAATATGGACTTCAGAATGAGGTCAAATAATTAATTCCTTGAGGCTAGACTCATGATTGCTTCAATGAAGTTACAGGGACCTTGTGGATGTTGAGTGACACATGAAGTCAATATGTTGAAGATACGATGTGAGTTGTTTTCTCTATTACTATGTGGATTATGAGTTACATGTTGTCTTGATTCCTTATGAAGGTTGGAGTACTTGTTCACACTATACATTTTCAATTATTAGTGACATGTAATATCGTTTCCTTGTGGATCACATTTGACATTGGGTCTCTAGAGTATTATAGATAATTTACATATCTATTTTTTGATATATTTTGATATATTTAAATTTTACCTTCTTATTGGAGTCGAATCATGTACCTAAAGGTTTGTTGTGGGCTTACTAAGCGCATGACTACTCAACACATTGGTGTTTATTGCATACCTTGTCACACTAGGATTATATGTTATGCATGTTCATATATATTGAACTTATTTACCTTCAAATGATATTATCACATTCACATACACTCTATATAGTGGATGAGTATTGGAACACATTTATGGTTTCCTATTATGTTGCACTCACATACTTCACAGGTGGCCAAGACACAGAAGTACCCAAGAATCCATCAATTGTTTCATGTATATGTTTTCTGGTATACTAGGCTTGATCATTGAGAAGGATAGGTTTTTAGGAGTCTAGAAAATTGAATGGGGTGAGACTAGGTGTTTTAAATGATCTTTTAATTTTTTTTTAATTCAATATTTTACCTTCGATCAGCCAGATGGTAGAAAACTAACCTATATTTTGTTACAACTATTGAGTTCATGGTATTCAAAATAATTCATTAGAGAAGATATTTTAAATTGTATCTTCTTTCTCTGACAAATTAGTATAACTGTATGGTTATTTACCAAATATTATGATCATTTATGCAGGGTATATTCTCCCATGAATTTATATAGACCCTAGATGCTAGTGGGAAGCCTCTAGTGTAAGGGAAATTACCCCTTAGTTCACATCGAATAATTGATCAAACCCAATGACTCAGGTTGGGATGTCATAGTAGGACTCTGTTAACATTAAGAAAAAGATTCATTAAACATATGTAAAATGTGGATATAATTATTTGAATTCAAAAATAAATATAAGAAATCAAAAAATTCTATATTGAAAAAATCATCTCACCCATGGTAGAATAGGACAAAATTATGTCATGAGTATCTAAACAAGATAATTTTAAAATTATTAGAAAACTAACTAAAATCTATAAAATAATATTAATGTAACGTTAAGATTCAATGGATTAGTAAATTTTTCATGCAATTTTAAATAATAAGACATGTTTTTATGAATTTTTTCTACCCCACTTAATCATTGACTTATAATGAATAAAAAATTACTTGAAATTGATTTAAAAAACACCCAATTTTTAATTGGTAAGGTTTAACCTTCATGGGAGGGAGAGAGATGAAATATACACATAATTTTTAATTTTTTTAATCTCTCCCATGAAATTATAAACCCATAGTGTCCAATCTAACCTAAATACCATGAATTCCTTCGTTTTTATTCATTTTTATATCCCCATTTTATGGGTTGAACATGAAACCTTATATTACATTTTCAATAGGTTATTTTACATTTCCAAACTGAAAGGTCTTAATAGAATACTTCCCAAACTATGACTACTTTAAATATCTCATCCCCTATTTCTGCATCGTGATTAGTTCTTAACCATTACGATGGATGTTCAAATTATTATCATGTGCAAGGATGCATATTCCTGATACTGATTGAAAATTCCATACCATCTCATTCATCCAAATGCTTTAGCTATTATTTGGTGAATTATAAATTCTCCAATTCATCTTATTTAGAATGTACCTTATAGAATTATTATTGTCTGCATTTGCACATCAGGTGGCCCGATTGACTTAAGGTGTCCTGAAGGCCTAAATGTGGCCCGAACACCTCAGAATCCCAACAACATGGGTGGCCCGAAGGACATGAGGAATCTAACCCCAAACTGGTGTGTTAAATGTGAATCGTTAAGGATTATATAGTACTGGATAGTACCAGCATCATTACATTATATTGTAACTTCTATATTACTACTATAGTTACTGAGAAATATGCCTCTTCTCTGATTTCAACATGGGATTCTTGGACACAATTAAAGAGTCCTCACCAACTGGGTTGAGGCACATCTCTAAATACTGTCCAATCAGAGTGACTGGATGTAGATTTCATCTCCATATCCATATTTTACACTTTATATAGACTCATTATTGATAGGATTGTGATCTATAATTCAACATTTTATTCCATAGATTCAATTTTCTTGAATGTTCACGTATGGATCAAACGAACACTAATCCTAAATTGATCATGTATAAACTAGATGTTGTGATGATTTTGAATATTAAGACTCTTATCTCACCATTGATATTTGGGGAGTGATTTTCGACTGGATCATTATATAAAATTCATAATTTCAAACTCTAGAATTTTTTTACAATGGTAAAAATATAAGGAATGATAAAAATATAATACTCATATGATATTGAAACTATGTTTCCTTGATGAGTTTAGATCATTCCTAGATCTAAATTATTTTGATTGTGAACAGTGTTAGATAGTAAATATTAAATTATTGATTATATCCTATATATTAACCTAGTATGAACTAATATTCTATTATAGTTGAAATTGTATGAATAGTGCAATTAATGAAATATCTCATATCTTTTGAATGTGATGAATTTTCACCATATGGGGACAACCATTCATGTTTATAATGATTTTATGAACTACACCGATTATTATAATTAATTGGTTTTAATACTTTTACAATAAATTAAATAATCATTCTTCATCATCCTTTACAAATAAAAGAATGTCTAATCAACCTCTACTAACTACAATTTATCCTTTTTGGGAAATGGATTAATTTATTCTATATTGAAAACTCACTGAATATAATTGTATTTTAACATGTTCAACAACATGTACACTATTTCGAAATGTTGCATCTATTGAAATATCATACTTTTTAATTTTTTTAAATACTCAATGATATATGTAAAATCAAAGGTAATATGATAAAAAAACTCCAACGTATCCATTCTGTTACACATCAATGGTTAAAGATTCATATGATCCTTCAGAAACCTATTGATAAAACCTATCACCAATATGGAGGAGTCTAAATCTATAGTGCAAAAGAAAATAAGTTTACATGCTTTTATTGTGTGATTTGTCAAAGAAAGACTTCTTATTCATTATGGTAAGGCCCAAAAAGGTAACCCATTTTCTATTAAGGCTACAAGTTAGAAAAATAGATATATCTAGAATCATACTGTCCCATGATGGATGATTACATTTCCATTATAGTTTCATTTAGGTCATCTCCAATTGAGGGGTGATAGGATCATTCGTGGCACATGGGGATTAGTGGTGATATATTTTGTCTCTTATTACAGACCAGTCAACTCAATAATTGTATATGAAATGATGATGCATAGAATTATATTCATTTGTAGACTATAATTCATTGATACAAATGTATTTATGATAGAATATTTTATGTGGTTTCTTTCTTTCTTGGGTGGATACCCACCTACTGGACTCACATTTTACTCATCAAAGTAAGGATAGGTCTCCTTAATTAGCAAATAGGGGTGTGTAAAACAAGGAATGATGGTGAAAATGTCATTTAATAGATAATACCTATAACAACCTTGCACTTTATTACACACATAATCATTATTTATTACATAAACTATCACTTAAGACCACGTTGATGATCGAGAGGTCTAGTGTATTGGGAAATTAAGACCATTACAAGATTATTTAAGGCATAAAATACAACATATTTATTGAAAACTTCATTTATATGACCACAACATTCCGTATTAAATATAATTTAATTGGATAAACTGAGGAAATACTCACGAAAAGTGATCAATGAATCCCATTAAGAGATTAAACAATGAGTAACATGAATAATACAATACATGTTAGGAAATAGTCATATCTATGGGGAATAAGAGAAACATTAACATAAATGCATGATGTAGAATGGTTATCATATCATGGAAATGAGGAAACATCATTTAACAAGATATTATCATGATACAAGTCTCATTGAACATGGATCTTCATTAAAACCTCATTCCACTTGAATTAGTTGGAGTAAACCCTCCTTGAACATTGAACTGCATGAATAAACCCACATTTTATTAGAATTAAAATTACTAAAAACTCATTGAACATGAAATATCCTGAATAAACCCCAATATCACTTGAATTAAAATGTGTTTACCCACATTTCATAGGGAGTATCATGATACTAAAAATTTATCCAATTAATTAGAGTGTTATCATGGCACAACCTTTATTAACATTTCATTTCGTGCATAACTGTGCCATATAGATCATAAAACATCGAGTCATTCAACAATATATATTATTACAAAATAAAGGAATGTGTAATTCATACATGAAACATTCTTTCAGTATGTTTATATTCATAAATGTGAATACACTCGATATAGAAATGGATAAGGTATTCACTACCAATTGATTTTGGTTTTGAAAAATCCTAGTGTAATTTCTGTAGCAGAAAGACGTGATATAAAAATTCAAAAAAATGGTTGATGGGAGAGAAAGGGTTATCTCAACATATATACATGAAATGGAATGTATGGGGTCATATTGAAACATGTCGCAACACATAACATTTTGAAATAAAAGGTGTGACATAATAAATTAACTGAAAGAAAGATGAGAAATGGAATAACTCTTACGAAATTTCATCATGGTAACAGCTGTACATGAGAGGGATTAATAGGATATTGATATGTCTATAATAATTCAAACATAATGAAGGAGGCATGGGGGAGGTTCTAAATCATACCCCAACATTTATAATTTATAATAAATAGGGAATTAAAATATAAGGAAACATGGACATAAATAAGGATGGAATGTGAGGATCCCTTACGTGGGTGTGTGACTTCAAGAGCTTGTGGAGGGGCTTATTTAGCGCTTGGGTAACAATGGAAGGATTCCAGAGAGTGGATGGTAGAGTAGGGACGTGCTACAAGGGTTTTGAGTTAACAGATGATAGTGCTTGGGTGGTATTATATAGGGAATGAGAGATAAATTCTTTAATATTTCACAAACATATGTTGTGGAGTTTATATAATTAAAAATTCAATACCACAAACCAACCCATGGTTTTTTTCCATCGATTTTTCCAATGGGGAGGGTGAAAATTATTTTATAAGGCCAATGGCCGTACATATTATAATATTAGGCTTTCTTTTGTGGACGTGATCACGCTCTTAAATAAATTAACTTAAAAATATAAATCATTTTAAATGTCTTGGAGGGTCCACTAATGTGCCATAAAATTAATCAAAAAATCTAAAATAACATTATTTGAAAGTTAACATATATATTGGAAAAATAACCATTTCATAGTAGTTTATTAAATCATTATTGGGTAATTATGATAAAAGTAATCGGCCTTAAACATTACTTATTTTTGAATTAAATTGATAATTCACATTGAGGATATTTTCGGGTTAAGTGTTTTAGAGAATTATGTCATATCATTTACATAACAACATGAATATGACATGAAGAAAATTCTACTCAGTATCCATTTTTTCATTAAATAAATATTATTGAAAAAAATTGTCATGTCATGTTCCATGTTTTAGACAACAAGTCTTTTCCTTGATCCCATCCTTGACCCTATTCATCATTATGTCCTGTGAAAAACATTTCCAAATATGCGATGAGCATAAAAATCTCAGTAAGGGTTATAAAACAGAAATGAAATAATCAGTCAATCAATACATACAATACTTAATTTGTTTTACATAACTCATGAAAACATAAGTTTTATGAATAATACATAGTAATCACATATCATAAAGGTATTTATGGCATTCATGTCATACTTACATTGTATCTATCACAGCTACATAGGGAGTTACGTTAGAATACCCATCATAGTATATTACAAAAATCTCTAAGGAGAAACAATCATGTTTACCTCTGTCACGTTACCCAAAGCATTGGAGAGCTATGTCAGGCTCACCCGACCTAGGTCTATCAGGAAACCACCTGTATATGTAAAAAATTCCAATGAACCATAACATATTCATTACACATAAAACAATCAAAAAGGGAAGATAAAATTTCAACATTTCTATCAGAAAACATCAATTAAATATATTGTCATAAAAAATACATCATCAAAAATATTTACAAAACCAAAATACATAAAAGAGTATATGGAATTTTATATTATTTTTAAAAACATTACAGCTTTTAAGGGAAGTTAAAGATCATATAATATTCAGGGCAGAAGAACGATCGTTGTCACTGCTTAGTTAAAAAGAAACATTCATTTTTTAGTGTTTTGTAAAATTATTCATAGAGAATGTATTAATTTTGAATAAAAGTAAATTTCAATGTTGTTTGTACAACTTATTAAAGAAAGCCATGTATAAAAATATGCCTCAATGAAAAGAGATTGAGACAAAGTCCCTTACCACGTGTCCGATATGACCCATTTGTTCTTGAATATCCAAAATTATTAACTAAAGATAATTTATACTTGATTAAGAACCTTTTAAAATTTTATTATTCCTTTTATATCTCTTATTACCATGTTAAAAACGTTTTGCAATCATTTAAGTTAATAATGTTCATTTTTTTGATATTTTCTACTTGAGTCAAAAATGGACTTCTTATAATTTCAAGTTATTCACATTTTAAAAAGATCATTGTATAAATAAGTATATTTATAATTTAGATATAATATATATAATATATATCCAGTATATACATTTATTTATAATAGTACATAACATTTGGAGGTAAGAAATGAAATGCACCGTTCATGGAGATAGTAAGCCGTACAAACACATTAATGCTACTTTCATTTCTATTTCGTATTTTAATGGAATGAAAAAATAATGATACATAAATATATTATAATTACATTAAATATCATATATAATATCATTAACTCAATCCTCTATACGTCCCACATATGTCATTAATGAGTCATATCACATTGAGAGGGTGGTAGTCTGTACGTCTTGAAATGAAAATATCACATTTACCCATTATGAAAATCATAAAGTTATGAAATAAATGTAAAATAAAAGATAATAAAGAAAAAATAAACATAATATATTTCAAATATAAATACAGTGCCATCATAATGGCCACTATGAGATATGGTTTGAGAAAATCAAACAATCATCGTTTCGTGAGGAGTTAGTTTTCCATCCACAGAAATAGTATGTTCTTCTCCCATTAGATGCAGGTTCCTATAAGTTTAGTTGGAATAATTCACATAACAAATCCTAGTATATTGAAGATACATTTTTTTTGTAAAATAATGTAATAAAAAGTGTTTAGGGTTTGGAGAAGTAAATTAAAAAAACAAGTTAAGATGAATCGTTACCTTTAATTGGGGTAACTCACTTTGTTTTGAACCAAAATGACTTATTGATGTGCCTTATGCCTAAGTTAAGGCTTCTAGGATGAGGAGAGGGATCCTTAGAGCTTATTTTCTCAGTAGTTGGTCGAGCCTATGGGCTTGATAGGTGTGAGGAATGAATAAGAAGTGAGGGATTTTTATTAGGGGGAGGGCTCATTAGGAATATGTGAAAATATTATTTTATTATATAATGATATTCAGTTTCTAAAAGTCCAAAACTAATTATAGTCGAATTTAAGACAAGAAATGGTCGAAAAAAATCATCAAATAACAATTGGACAGGTTGTAGATATTGTTTTAATATTTATAAGCTTATTTATTTAAATATTTTATTATTGAGGTAAATATTAAATCATTATTGGTTAATTAATAATTTCATTTATTTGATGTCTAAAAATTATAAAACAAATATCATGTCGTAGGAAATATTTTTATCATTCCAATGAATATATATATTTGAAACAATAACGTATATTACCCCATGTAAAAAAAATTATTTACTAAAAGATATTTGTTTGTGTCATTTTTATGATTACTTTATGTTAATTAATATGGAGTGTCATTATCACTTCCATGTGGCTCCATGTGGTCCCAAAATCGACCCAAATAATCCCATGGTCATAAATGACTCATCCAATAGGGTTAGGGAATGTGTTATGGTAATTTTATAATATTGTGATATTCTTTTTACCAAGAATTACCATATTTACCTTTAACTGCGGTAATAAAAGTCAAAAATTTCTATTCACCAAAAAATATTTTCATCTTATTGAACATTATTATACTTACTAATAAAAACCATGTCTGTTAGATTTTTTGAAATCAATTCACATAAGTGGTAAATTTACATTTAAATGAAAAGGTCAGTTTTTGTAACTAAAACAATGTGGTTTCACTATTCATCAAAAATTGAGGTTTTTTTAGAAAATTACCAAAAAATCATCCTAATATATATATTTTTTATCCAAAATAGATAATGATTTCAATTGTAACAAATTAAAAACATATAAGTTTCATAAATTAATTTAAAATTAATTATCATTGTCGAAACAAATAGTGTGTTTTTTTGAAACAATAACTCTCAAAAGATCGACAATTGTTTATATATAATTTCAAAGTGAAATTAATTATAATGACCAAAATTGGACTAATTGATAAAAATATATTATATTTAAACTTAAAAAGTAATCAAAAAGGTAATATAGAAATAAAATAAAATTATACTAAAAGGAACATATGAATAAAAATACAGTATTTTCCTCTATTCATTAAAAAATAAACATTACAAGAAAAGAAAAAAATTACACAAAGTAGATTTTGATGTCCTGAATCAAAAGAAGAGTTTTTTTTCAAAAAGTACATATTAAAATGACCGAAACTAGATTTAAATAGGTTTCTCCATCAAAAGGCAGTAAATCGGCCTTTTAGTGAATATTAGAGTATTTATGCTTAAATTAGTTTCAATCATGTTTTAAGCCCCTAAACATTATTGGATAAATGTAAAAATATTTAACAAATATTTATAATCATATTTTAGTTATTTATATTCATTCCCACTAATACAACAGCAATGAATGAACTACCATTTAAAAAATATTATATTATTAGTGTGTAACATATGATTTCAAAGAAACACGTTGTCGCATATCAGGTAAACCATCAAACATAGCATCCCATTTAAAGTAAAATTAATATTATTTCATAAATATTAATAAATATGAAAATGTATTATTTCTTTATTTACCTGGGATGTTATATCCTCCCGCCCCCCCTTTTGGAAATTGCATCCTTTCAATTTTATTCACTTATCAAATAAATGGTGGTACTAATCCCTCATAATATTTTATGATTACCATGTTTCCCCTTCAACCATATGGTTTTTCCAAAAAACATTTATCTGGTGAATTACCTTATTTCAAAACACTTTCTCTCTATATTAAGAATCTTGATGGGTTATTCCTCATAAGTGAGATTCCCTTCAAACTGATCTACCATGTGGCTCAATACATGATATAGATTTGGTATATACTTTCTCACCATTGAACCACGGAAAACATTGTGTACTTGTGATAAACATGGAGTTAATGCCACTATGTATGCAACTGATCCAATTTTATTTAGGATTTCGTAAGGTGCAATGAACATTGGTCTCATCTTTCTCTTCTTACCAAAATGCATCACACATTTCCATGGAGAAACTTTGAGAACGACATGATCACCTACCTCAAAATATAGATACTTCCTCTATTTATCTGCATAACATTTCTGCCTGCTCTGAGCTATTCTCGTGATCTTCTAAATCAGCTGAACCTTTTCTGCCACCTCTTCTACCAATTTTATTCCCATCAACTTCTTTTCACCTACTTTATCCGAAAATGCTGGAGTTCTACAACGCTTTCCATATAATTCCACAAATGGGGCCATCTGTATATGGAAGAACGAATTTTATTATAAGAAAATTCAACCAATGAAAGATGTTGGTCCCATAATTCCTTGTAATCATGTGAAAAGGTACATAGCATATCGTCCAAGGTCGTAATTGTTCGTTCTGAATGCCGATATGATTGCAGATGAACAGTTGTACTAAAATTTAATTTAGTACTCAACGACTTATAAATTCCTATCCATAATTTAAAAGTAAAACTGGGATCACGATCAGATACAATGGAGAGGGTAATTCCATGCAACCTGACTATCTATTTAACATACAACTAGGAAACTTGGTCTAGAGACAAATTATCTCGAATACGATGTAAATGAGCAGACTTTGTCAACCGATCAACAATAACCCATATTTCATTATTACATCGAGATGTATTTGGTAATCCTACAATGAAGTCCATGGATATATTTTCCCATAACCACTCTGGAACCAGTATATACTAAAGCATCCCTTTTGGTAAATGCTTCGCTTCATTACCCTTCTGACGATTCCAATACTTCACAGTAAAATCAGAAATATCTTTTTTCATTCCATCCAACCAATAATACTCCTGAAGATCATTGTACATCTTTGTATTGCCAAGATGAACTGAAAATGGGGAACTATGTGCTTCACATGACACCTCATTATTCAACTGTGAATCAAAAGGAAAACATAATATTTTCCCAAACCTCAAAACACAATCATTATCAACATTAAAATCAGGAATCATACCCATATATACCAACTACAAATTTTTCTACAACTCACAGTTTTGTTACCGTGCTTTCTTTATTTTGTCTAATTGAGATGATTTCACTGACACCTGAAAAAACATAGAATAACTTCCAATACCAAAAAATTATTTTCCAATTTTCATCAAATCATAAACCAAACGACCCTCTTCCAAACGTATCATGGTTAATGAAGAATTACTTTTTTGACTCAAAGTATCAGACACTTTATTTTCCTTTACTAGATAGTAATGAATCGTGCAATCATAATTCTTGATTATTTGCAACCATATCCTCTATCTCATGTTCAATTATTTTTGAGTGAATATATACTTCAAAAATTTGTGGTTAGTATATATTTCAGATTTTACTCCCTACAAATGATGCCCCAAATATTTAATGAAAAAACAAAAGCAGCATATTCCAAATCATTTTTAGTGTAATTTAACTCATGAGTATTAAACTAACATGAAGTGTAAGCAATTACTTGATCATTATTCATAAAGAAACATTCTATTCCTTTCAACGAAGCATCACTATAAATAAAAAACACACCATTTCTGGAAGGTAGTGCCAAAACTGGAGCATTCACCAATCTTCTTTTGAATTCATGATAATAATCATCACATTATTTTGTTCAAATGAACGTAACACCTTTTCGAGTTAACATAGTTAGTGGGCTAGATAACCATGTAAAATTCTCAACAAACCTCTGGTAATAACATTCAAAACCAAGAAAACTACGGATATCTATCATATTTGTGGATCTGGTCTATTCTTTAACAACCTTAGGTTTAGAAGGATCAATAGTTATCCCATTTTTTGAAACAATGTGACCAAGGAAAGAAATTTATTGTAACCAAAACTCAAACATGATGAATTTCCCAAAAAGTTTATTTTCTTTTAAGGTTTGTAAGAAAACCCTTAATTATATTTCTTTTTCTTATTTACTTTCAGAATAAACAAAAGTATCATGAATGAACAAAATCACAAACATATCCAAGAACTCATGAAAAATTATATTTGTATGATCCATGTACACAACAGGTGCCTTGGTTAATCCAAAATTCATAACTAAAAATTCATAATGGCCATATCTAGTACGAAATGCAGTCTTCGGAATGTCTACTTCCTTTACATTCAATTGATGGTACCCCAACCTCAAATCATTCATCAAAAAATATTGATCTCCCTATAACTGATGAAACAAATCACTGATACGAGGCAAAGGACACTTGTTCTTAACAATGATGTTATTCAATCCTCTATAATCAATCCACTGTCTCATTGAACCATCTTTATTTTTAACAAATAAGAAAAGATCATCCCATGATGATGTGCTAGGTCGACTAAAACCTATATCTAATAACTCCTGTAATTTATTATTTAACTATAAATGTTCAATTTGTGCCATTAGATATGGAGATTTTGAAATTAGCTTAGCATCAAGAACTAAGTCAATAGCAATTTCAACTTCCTGATTAGGTATAATACCAGAAAAGTTATCAGGAAAAACCACCAGGAACTCATTTACCACTAGAACATCATTAATCTCAACACTTCCTATATTTTCAAAAATATGATCATGGTAACATTCATTTCTATATTTTACTATTTTCTAAGCTTCTAGATATGTTTTCCAAAATCAAGCCTTCATTCTGGTACACAAACATAAAATATTTCTGAAAAGGAACCTCTTTAACTCTACATCCAATCTTTGCATGATAATCAAAAATCCAATCCATACCCAAAATATCATCAAACTCTACTAGAGGAAACACTGTATGGTTTGTAGTTATATTCTACATATACACAAGGACATGAAGGTTATTATAATTTATTTTTGTATTAACATTTCCCCCCAGTTTTTATACCATAGTTTATGATTTATATCTTGAGATGGAATTCCAAATTTACTAGAAAACATCTATGAAATGAACGAATGTGTAGACCCTGAATCAAACAACACATTGGCATAATCTGAAAAAAAATATTGTACCTGATACTACATTATTTGATGTACCAACATCAACTTAAATAGTTTCAATGTATTTCTCCACCCATTTCTTCTTGTAGTCTGGACGCATTCCCTCCATTGAGATCTTCGTTGGACACTCATTAGTATAATGGCACATTTCAATGCACATAAAACATTTTACAGACTTTAAATCATATTTTGTCTTACAATTAACCTGATATTTTTAGTGAAATTTTATGCCATATGTCCCATTTAATTATATCAGTAGCACTTTAAATAATTCAAATGACATTCCCCAGCATGGTTTTTACAAAAAAAAATTATAAACAATAAATTTATGTTTTTTACCATCCAACGTTTTTGAAGAGTTCTTCCCTTTAGCCTACCACCTTGACCTCATATTTTGTTGTTTTTCAAAGAACACTTGATCATCTGCAAAATCCATTTCTACCATCTCTGCTGAATGAATATGTTTTTCATAACATTTGAACTCATGAGATGCTAAATCCCTTCAATACATTGGATTTAACCCTGAGTAAAAACGGTAGATTTTACTATCAAGATCACGTATAAAATTTAGAGTATACCTTGATTTCGAGTGGTTTTTGTTTCATAAGAAACCATTGATTCATCCTTCCAACCTCAATTCCATGATTTGTTTTTTCATTATAAGATGAACCACCTTATGAAAAAATTTCTCAAGAAACACACCATTGAATTCATCCCAATCAAGAGAATCATTCTCCTCACTATCCCTGATATTTTTCACCATCAACCACCACTGATCAGATTCACCTTCAAAACGGTAAACAAAAAGACTATCCTTTTGATGTTATGAAAACCCCATGTCATCAAAAATTTTCTCCAGTGCTTCAATCCTCCCTTTGCTAGCATAGGGTCAGATGATCTCCTGAATGATGGGGGATTTTGCCTCATGAACTGATCCACTACTAACATGTTCCACTATGGTAGATCTAGTTGATCACATGCATGGATACCACCACCATTTACAGCCTGATTCAACTATACCATCACTACAATAAATTGTTCAGTTCCAATTCTGACCATCTTAGGATGCTTCTATGGAAGGTTGTCTTCCTCATGATGTCGTCCCAACATAGCTTCCCTTATTCCTCTGTTGACAACCATTATAAACACAGAAATATCTTATCCTAAGCGACATGGTAATCTACAAATGCTTTATCATTTCAATCTTAGTAGAAATTAATTTATGGACATTAATTTATCAATATCCTAACTTCTGTAGTTATCTAAACTGACCTCAGATACCAATTATAATGACCCGACCTTAAACATTACATATTTTTGAATTAAATGGAAAATTCACAATGTGGATCTTTTCAGGTTTAGAGTTTTAGAGAATTAGGTCATATCATTTTAAAAACAATATTATTATTACATGTAGACAGTTCTACTCAGTATCCATTCATTCATTAAATAAAAACTCTTAAAAAAAGAGTCATGTCTAGTTCCATGTCTTAGACAGCAAGACTTTTCCTTGATCCCATCCTTGACCCTATTCATCATTAATCATGTGAAAAATATTTCAAAACATGGGATGAGAATAAAAAACTCATTAATGGTTATAATATAAGAAAGAAATCATTATTCCATCAATACATACAAATCATAAACTCTTTTACTTACCTCATGAAAACATATGATTTATGAATAACACATAGTAATCACAAATAATCAATGTACTTATGGAATTCATATAATACATAAATTGTAGATATCACATCTATATAGGGAGTTACGTTGGAATACCCATTACAGTATATTCCATAAATCTCTTAGGAGAAACATTCATGTTTACCTCCATCACGTTACCCAATGCATTGGTGAGCTATCACGGGCTCACTCACACTAGGCTTATCACGGAACCACCCATATACGTAAACAATTCCCAAGAACCATAACATATTCATAACCCCTAAGACAAACATAATGGAATATAACATTTTCACATTTCAATCACAATATATCATTTAAATATATTGACATACTAAATATCCATTATAAAGACCTTTTTCAAAACCAAAATACAAAAAATATCATATGGAATTTTTTTGAGAACATTATGACTTGTAAAGGAAGTCAACAATCAAATAATACTCGCGGCAGCAGAATGTTCATTATCACTGCTTACGTTAAGAAGAAACATTCTTTTTTACATTTAGAAAAATTCTGCATAGAGAAAAGATTCCTTTTTAATATAATTAAAATTCAAACATTTTTATACAACATATAAAATAATGCCTTGTATTAAAACAAAATATGCCTCAATTAAAGGGGATTGAGACGAATTGCATTACGTTGTGTCCGACTTGACCCGTATGTTCTTTAATCTCTAGAACATTAAACTAAAGATAATTTATACTTTCTTAATAACATTATTAAAGTTTATTATTCCTTTTATATAACTTATTACCATGTTATAAACATTATGTAATCATTTATGTTAATAATGTTTGTTTTGTCGATATTTGGTACTTGAGTCAAAAATGGACTTCTTATAATTACAAGTTGTTCACATGGTCAAAAGTTCATTATATTCAGAATGATATTCCTCATTAAGATATCATATATATCATATATACCAAGTATATACATTTATTTATATTAGTGCATAAAATTTGGAGGTAATTAATGAATTGCATCGTTCAGGGAGACGGTAAGCCGTACAAATGCATGATCGCTACTTTCATTTCTATTTAATATTTTAATGGAATTAAAACACAATTATACAAAAATATATTATAATTCCATTATTATATCATATATAATATCATGAACTCCATCCTTTATACATCCCACATATGTCATTAATGAGTCATATTACTTTGAGGGGCGGTAGTCCACACTTCCCCAAATGAAAGTATCGTGTTTACCTATTTGGAAAACCATAATAGAATGCTATAAAATGGAAAATACCTAAGCATAAAGATAACATAATAAAAATATATATCATATAAAAATAATGTTTCATCAAATTTTCTTCCATGTATGGCAGTAGGAGATAATCAAACAATCAACATTTCGTGAGGCTTTAGTTTCCCATCCATAGAAACAAAAAGTTATTCACCCATTATGTGGAGGTGTCTGTATGTGTAGTTCTAATTAATATCACAAAAACATCCTAGTATATTGATAATACTGGTGTTGTTATAAACAGAAGTAATAAATAAATTTTAGGTGTTCGAGAAATAAAATAAAATAAATGAAGTTATGAGGAATCGTTACATTTAATTTGGGTAACTCCCATTGGTTTGAACCAAAATGAATTTTTGGAGTGCCTTCTGCCTATGTTTAGGCTTCTAGAAGTAGGAGAGGTATCTTGAGAGCTTATTTGATAAGGGTTTTGATTAGACAAGGGTCTTGAGAGGAGTGATGAATGAGTAAGAAATGATGGCTTTTTATAAGGGGGGGGGGGGTGGGGCTCTTTAGGAATGTGTGAAAATATTATTTCATTATATAATGATAATCAATTTCTAAAAGTCGAAAACTAATTAAAGTAAAAGATAATTTGACTCATGTTCGAAATAAAATCATTCAATAATAATTTTATAGGTTTTGGATATTTTTTTAAATATTTATAATCTTATTTATTTAAATCATTAATTAATGTGGTAAATAATACATCATTATTGAGTCATAAATAATATAATTTATTTGATGTATAAATATTATAAAAAAAATACCATGAGGTGGGAAATTTTTTTTTTCTTTCCAATAAATATTTATAGTCGAAATGAAAACTTATATATCCCAATGTAAAATATTGATTTATAAAAAGCTATTTCTTTGTGTCATTTTTATCGTTACATTAAGTTAATTAATCTAAAATGACATTATCACTCCCATGTGGTTCCATGGGGTCCCAAAATCGACCCATTTTTACCCATGGTCGTAAATTACTCACCAAATAAGGTTAGGACAAGTGTTAAGGTAAGTTTGTCTTATTATGATATTCTTTTTACTCAGAAATAGCTTATTTACCTTCAACTGTGGTAAATAAAAGTCAAAACTAACTATTCACAAAAAATTATTTTCATCTTATTGAACAATATTTTACATAATAATAACAACCATTATGTTGAATTTTCTAAATTCAATTCACAGAAGTGCTAAAATTTTATTTAAATTAAAAAGTCAGTTTTTTTAACTACAACTATCTGGTTTCACTGTTCATCATAAATTGATGTTTTTTAGAAAAAATACCAAAAATTAAGCCTAAGATATATTTGATATTCCAAATTCAAAAATTATGTGTATTTTATCAAATTAAAAACATATAATATGCATCAATTATTATAAAATTATTTCCCATTGTCAAAAAATAGCGTGTTATTTAGATACAATAACTATCAAAAGATCGACACTTGTTTATGTCAAATTTAAAAGTGAAATTAATTTCAATGACCATCATTGGATTAATTTATAAAAAACATTTTAATAAAACTTTATAACCAATTAAAAATGTAATATAACCATATGAATAAATTAAATTAAAATGTTCTTTGAAATAAAAATACAATATTTTTCACTGTTCATTAAAAAATGATCTTTACCCGAAAATACCAAAAATATTACCAAAATAAAATTTTGATGTCCCAAATCTAAAGAATAATTATATTTTGTCAAATATAACATATTTAAATGACCAAAACAAGATTTAAAATGGTTTCACCATCAAAAGGTGGTAAATTGACCTTTTAGGGAATATTTGAGTATTTATGCTTAAAATTAGATTCATTCATATTTTGAGCCCAAGACCTTTATTGGTTAAATATAAAAATATTTAACTAACATTTATAATTTTATTGTTCTTTTTCTTTTAATTAACACCAATACAATGGAAAGGCATTAACTACTATTTAAAATAATAATATTATATTATTAGTGTGCAACATAAGATTTCAACTAAACTTGTTGTTGAGTATCAGGTAAGCCACGAACATAGCATCCACTTTAGAGTAAAATTAATATATAATAAAAAAATATTATTAATTTTGAAAATTTATTATTTCTTTATTTACATGGGATGTTACATCTTTCCACTTTTTTGGAAATTGTGTCCTTATAATTTTATTCACTTATCAAATAAATGGGGGTATTTATGCCTCAGAACATTTTCTGATTGAGACGTTGCCTCTTCAACCATATGGTTTTTACACAAAACCTTCACATGTATTATTACCTTATTCGACAACACATTCTATCTATTATCATGAATCAGGATCAGTTGTTCTTCATAAGAGAGATTCTCTTCCAGATGAACTACCTTTGGGTTCAAAACATGAGATGGATCTGGAATATAATTTATCGTCACTAAAACAAGAAATAATTTTTTACCTAGGATAAACATGGAGGTAATTCTACTCTGTATGCAACTAATACAATTTTATTTAGGATTTCATAATGTCTAATTATCCTCGGACTCAACTTTCCCTTCTTACCAAAACACATCACACTTTTTAATGGAGAGACATTGAGAAAGACATGATCACCTACCGCAAAAGATAGATCCTTCCTCCGGTTATCTACATATGTTTTTCTCATGATTTGAGTTGTCCTTATGTTCTTATAAATCAAATTAACCTTTTCTTCCACCTCTTCTACTAATTATATTAAAACCATCTTCCTTTCACCTACTTCATCCCAAAATGCTAGAGTTCGACAATTCTTTCAATATAATGCCTCAATTGGAGCCATATGTATTTTGGATTTAAATCTATTATTATAAAAAAATTCAACCAAATAAATATTTTGGTCCCAAATTCCTTGGTAATCCATTGAAAAAGAACATAGCATATCCCTTAAGGTATGAATTGTTCACTCTGACTGCCCATCTATTTGCGGATGAAATGTTATACTAAAATTTAATTCAGTACCCAATGACTTTTGAAGTCCTTTCTAAAAGATAAAAGTAAACCTGTGATCACCATAAGATATAATGGATAGGGGAACACCATGCAACCTGAATATCTCATTATCATACAATCGAGAAAGTTGATCTATATACAAATTATCTATAATAAAAAAGGAAATGAATAGATTTGGACAACTGATCAACAATAATAGAGATTGAATTATTACCTCGATATGTCTTTGGTAAACCCACAATGATGTCCATGGATATATTTTCTCATTTCTACTTTGGACCTGGTAAAGATTGAAGAATCCCTTTTAGTAACTGTCGCAATGATTTAACCTTTTGTCAAATCAAACACTTAACAGTATAAATTTCAATATCTCTTTTAATTCCATCCCACTAGTAATACTCCTGACGATCCCTATACATCTTAGTACAACCCGGATGAACTGAAAATGCAGAACTATGAGCTTCATATAAAAACTCATTCTTCAACTATGAATCACAAGGCACACATAATATTTTCCAAAACCTCAAAAACTAATCATTATCGTCATTAAAATCCTGCAACATACCCATCTAAACCAACTCTACCTTTTTATATAACTCGCTTTCTTATTTCTGCACTTGCTTTATTCTATCTAATATAGTTGATTT
Organism: Viscum album; assembly: GCA_963277665.1. NCBI lineage: Eukaryota > Viridiplantae > Streptophyta > Magnoliopsida > Santalales > Viscaceae > Viscum > Viscum album. Next base: position 589,986,707 of record OY728159.1, on the reverse strand, counting down.
CCCTGACACCTGAAACAGAACAAAAGAATTTCCCACACCAACAACATCTATGCCAATGTTCATCAAATAAAAATCAAAAGGATCTCGTTTCAAATGTATCATGATTAATGAAGAATTACTTTTTTGACTCAAAACATCTTCCACTTTATTTACCCTTCCATTATGGTGATGAATTAGTAACTTATAGTACTTGATTAATTGGAACAATATCCTCTGTCTCTTGTTGAATTTTTTTATGAGTGAATATATACGTTATAATTTTTTGGTCCGTATATATTTCACATTTTACTCTATAAAAATGATGCCTCCAAAATTTTAAATAAAATACAACAGATACTAATTCCAAATCATGTGTATGGTAACTTAACTCATGAGGTTTCGAATGACGTGAAGCGTATGAAATTACCTGATCATTATGCATAATGAAAGATCCATTTCTTTTCAATGAAGAATCACTGTAAATAACAAACTCACTATTTTTGGAAGCCATGGACAAAACTGGTCCATTCACCAATCTCCATTTAAATTCATGAAATCAATCATAACATCCTTTTTTCCAAATAAACATAACACATTTTCATGTTATCTTAGTCAGAGAGCAAGATAACCGCGGGGAATTCCCAACAAAACTCTGGTAATAACCTTCTAAACTCTAAAAACTACACATCTCGGTTATATTTTTGGGTCTTGGCCATTCATCCATGGCCATTGTTTTAGTAGGAACAACAGTTATTCCATTTTTGTAAACAATGTGACCAAGGACAGAAATTTTATGTAACCAAAACTCACACATTCTGAATTACCCAAACGATTTATTTTCTATTATGGTTTGCAAGAAAACCCTTAAATGACTTTAATGTTCTTCTTTAATTTTGGAATAATCCAAAATATCATCAATGAACACAACCACAATCATATCCAAGAACTCATGAAAGATTATATTCATAAGATCCAAGAATACAGTAGGTTCATTGGTTAAACCAAAAGGCACAACTAAAAATTCATAATGGCCCTATATAGTTTGAAATGTGGTCTTCGGAATGTCAGCTTCTTTTACATTCAACTGATTGTAACCCGACCTCAATCACTCTTAGAAAAATATTTACCTCCATGGAGCTGATCAAAAAAATCAACGATATGAGGAAAAAGATACTTGTTCTTAATAGAGATGTTATTCAATACTCTATAATCAATTCAAAGTCTCATTGAAACAACTTTCTTTTTAACAAATAAGACAGGAGCTCCAAATGGTGATGTACTAGGTCAAATGAAACCTTTATCTAATAACTCCTGCAATTTATTCCTTTACTCTAAATGTTCAATTTGAGCAATATGATAAGGGGTTTTCGAAATTTTCTTAGAAATAGGAACTAATTCAATAGTAAATTCATCTTTTTGATCATGTATAATACTATGAAACTCATCAGTAAAAACATCAAGGTACTAATTTACCACTATCACATCATTATTCTCAACACCTCCTTTATTTTCAAAGATATGAGAAAGGTAACATTCATATCAATAAATTATTAGTTTCTCAGCTTCCTGATATGTTATTAAAATCAACGATTCATTATTGTTCACAAACTGAAAATATTTCTGAAATGAAACTTCTTTTTCTCTATAGTCAATCATATCATGATAAAAAAATCCAATACATAACCAAAATAACATCAAACTCTACATGGGAAAAACAATAAGTTCTTTAGGTAGATTCTTACTTCACACAAAGACATAAAGGTTCTCATAATTTCTTTTTGACTCAAAATTTCCCGCTGGCGTTTTTACCATAAGTTCTGGATTAATATCTTGAGATGGAATTCCCAATTTACTAGAAAAATTCTCAGAAATGAACGAATGTATAGACACAGAATCAAACAACACATTGGCATAATCTAAACAAACAAACAGTGTACATGATACTAATTCATTTGATGGAAAAACATCAGTTGAAGTAGTTTCAAAGGATTTCACCACCCCTTTCTGCTTGTAGTCTGGCTTCTTTTCCTCAGTTGAGTTCTTTGTTGGACACTCATTTGCATAATGACCCATTTCATTTAACATTAAAAAATTTACTTTTTGTAAATAATATTTTTTTCTTACTATTATCCTGATCTTTTTCAGTGAAATATCGAGACATTTATCCCATTTTACCACATTAGTTGCACTTACTAGAATTAAAAAGTCATTCCCCATCATGCTTTTTAACACAATTTTCCAAATATTTTATCTTACGTTTTCTACCATTATAGTTTTGTTGAATAGTTCTTCCCTTTCCCACGACACCTCGAACTCTTATTCTGTTGTTTTCCAAAGAACACATGATCAACGGCAAAATACATTTCCACTTTCTCCACAAAATGAATATGTTTTTCAAAACTTTTGAACTCACAAGATTCTAAATCCATTTAATAATTTGGTTATAATATTGTGTAAAAATGGTTCACTTTACTATCAAGATCTTGTATGAAATTTGGATCATACCTTGACAGTCGAGTGCATTTTGCTTCATAAGCAGCCACTGAGTCATCCTACTGCATCAATTACGGGAATTGTTTTACCATTCTAAGATGATCCATCATTGGAATATATTTCTCCTGAAAAATACCATTGAATTCACCCCAATAAAGTGCATAAATCTCCTCACTATCCCTGATATTTTTCACCATCGACCACCACTAATCTGCTTCACCTTCTAAAAGGTAAACATCAAGAATAACATTTTGATGTTCTGAAAACCCCATAACATAAAAATTTTTCTCCAATACATTAATACACCCTTCTCCTAGCACAGGGGAAGATGATCCTCTGAATGATGGGGGTGTTGCCTCATGAAATGCTCCACTACAAAAATATTCCTTTGTGGATGATCTGGCTAATCTCGTGCATGGATAACACCAAAATTTATATCCTGAGTCAACTATGCCATCACTATAACAAACTGTTTAGTTCCGATTCTGACCATCTCAGGTTTCTAACTTGGAAGGTTGTCTTCCTCCTAATGTCATCCCAACATAGATTCCATGTATCCTCTATGGAAAACAATTTTGAACATATATATTTATTAGGTTAATCCACAATGTAATATGTAAAGGAAATATCATTTCAATATTACCATAAATTAAATTATAGACATTAATTTATCAATATGCTAATTTCTAATGTGATATAAACCAACCACTGATACCAACTATAAGGAACATAACTTAATCATTACATATTTTTGAATTAAATGGATAATTCATATTGAGGATATTTTAATGTTAATAGTTTTACAGAATTTGGTCATATAATTTACATAACAACATGAATATTACATGTAGACAATTGTACTCAGTATGCATTTTATTCATAAAATACTAACTCTAGAAAAAAAGTGTCATGTCTAGTTCCATGTTTTAGATAGAAAGACTTTTCCTTGATCCCATCCTTGACCCTATTCATCTATATGTCATGTGAAAAACATTTTGAAACATGGGATGAGCATAAAAAGCTCAGTAAGGGTTATAAAATACGAAAGAAATAATTAGTCCCTCAATACATAATAAACATAAACTCTTTTACTTACCTCATGAAAATAGAAGATTTATGAATAAAACATTGTAATCACTAATCATAATGGTACTTATGGCTTTCATATCATAATTACATTATATCTATCACAGCTATATTGGGAGTTATGTTGGAATACCCATCACAATATATTCATAAATATCATAGGAGAAACATTCGTATATACTTCTATCATGTTACACAATGCATTGGAGAGCTATCTTGGGGTCACCCACCCTAGGTTTAACACGGAACCACCCGTATACGTAAACAATTCCCAAAACCCATAACATATTCATATCACTTAAAACAAACATAAAGGGAGGATACCATTTCCACATTTCAATCACAATATATCATATAAATATATTTACATAAAAAATATCCATTATCCAAACTGTTTTCAAAACCAAAATACATAAAAGAGTATATGGTATATTATTTTACTTTTAAAAACACTATGACTTGTAAAATAATCCAATGATGGAATAATACTCACGGTAGCGAAAAGGTCATTTTCACTGATTACGTTAAAAGGAAACATTTTTTTCAGTTTTAGTAAAATACTTCACAGGGAAACGATTTCTTTTGAATAAAGATAAATTTTAAATGTGTTTATACAACGTTTAAAAAGAAGTTGTGTATTAAGAGAAAATATTCTTCAATGAAAGGAGATTGAGATAAAGTCCCTTACCTTGTGTTTGACATGGCAGGTTTTTCGTTAATTTATTGAATATTAAACTAATGTTAATTTATACTTGATAACGAACCTTGTTCATGTCTAATATTCCTTCTATATCATTTAATACCATGTTATAAACACTATGTCATCATTAAAGTTAATAATGTTTGTATTGACAAAATTTGTTACTTGAGACAAAAATCGACTTCTTACAATTACAAGTGGTTCACATGGCCGAAATTTCATTATATTAAGAATAACATTCATTATTTAGATATCATATATATCATATATATCTAGTATATACATGTATTTAAAATAGTAAATAACATTTGGTGGTAAGAAATTAAATGCACCGTACATGGAGACTGTAAGCCGTGCGAACACAAGGATGTTACTTTAATTTATTTATTATATTTTAATGGAATTAAAACATAATAATACAAAAATATATTAAATTACATTATAATATCATATATAATATCATTAACTCCATCCTTTTCACGTCCCACATATGGCATTATTGAGTCATGTCACTTTGAGGGGGTGATAGTCTGTACTTCATCAAATGAAATTATCACGTTTACACAATATGGAAACCATTAACGTATTATATAAATGGAAATTAAAAAAGAATAAATGAAAAAAAAACATAATATATATCATATATAGATATAGTTCCTTCATAATGGCCACCATGAGAGGTTGTATAAGATAATTGAACAATCATCGTTTCGTGAGGTGTTAGTTTTCTATCCATAGAAACAATATGTTCTTCTCTCATTATATAGAGGTGTGACTATGTTTAGTTATAATCTTAATCATAACAACATACTAGTATATGGATGATACTGGTTTTGTTATAAAATTATGTAATCAATATAGTTTAGGGGTTGGAGAATTAAAAGAAAAGAAAAGAAGTTAAGAGAAATCGTTACCTTTAATTTGGGTAACTCCCCTTGGTTTCAACCAAAAGGTCTTTTTGAAGTACCTTCTAAATAATGTATGGTATCTAGGAGTAGGATAAATATCTTGAGAGCTTATTTGGTTAGGTTTTAGACAATCCAAGGGTCTTGAGAGGTGTGATCAATGACAATGTTTTTAGGGATTTTTATAAGGGGGAGAAGGTGCTCTTTATGAAAGTGTAACAATATTATTTTATTATATAATGATATTCGGTTAATAAACATCCAAAACTAAATAAAGTAGAAGAAGATATGACACATAGTCAAAATAAATTCATCTAATAATAATTATATTGGATTTGGATATTGTTTTAATATTTATAATCAAATTTATTTAAATCATTTATTAATAAGGTAAATAATGCATCATTGTTGTGTGATAAATAATATAACATATTTGATGTCTAAAAATTATCAAAAAAATACCATGAGGTATAAAATAATTTTATATTTCTGATAGATATTTATAGTCAAAAAGATACCTTATATAAACCCATGTAAAATTTTGATTTAATAAAACATATTTGTTATTGTCATTTTTATCATTACTTTAAGTTAATTAATCTAAACTGTCATTATCACTCCCAAGTGGCTCCATGGGGTCCCAAAATCGACCCAAATATGACCATGGTCTTAAATGACTCAACAAATAAGGTTAAGAGAAGTATTAATGAATTGTTTTTATAATTATGATATTATTTCTACCTTGAATTACCCTATTTACCTTTAACCGTGGTAAATAAAAGTCAAAAGTTACTTTTCACCAAAAATTATTTTCATCTTATTGAACCACATTTTACTTAATAATAAGGACCATGTTTATTTTATTTTTTAAAATTCACTTTACAAAAGCGGTAAAATTTCATTTACATGAAAAACTCGATTTTTTAACTACTACTAAGTGGTTTCAATATTCATCAAAAATTAATGTTTTTCAGAAAAATACCAAATATTCAACCTAAGATATATTTGATATTAAAAATTCAAAAATGATATATATTTTACTATGTTAAAAACATAGAAGTTTCATTATTTAATTTAAAATTAATTCTCATTGTCAAAACAAATAACTTGTTTTTATGAATAAATAACTTTCAAAAGATTGACACATGTTTATGTCAAATTTCAAAATGAAATTAATTCCAATAAACAAATTTTCACTAATTAGTAAAAATATATTCTAATTAAACATTAAAAACAATTATAAATGTTATATAACCATATAAATAAATTAGATTAAAAGGCACATTTGAATAAAAATACATTATTTTGCACTATTCATTAAAAATGAACTTTACCAGAAAAATACCAAAAATTTACTGAAAGTTTATTTTTATTTCCATAATATAAATAAGAACTTTATTTAGTCAAATATAACATATAAAACTGAACAATACTACATTTAATGAGGGTTCTCCATGAAAAGGCAAAAAATCGACATTTTAGTGAGTATTAGAAGATTTATGCTTAAAATTAGATTCATTCATATTTTAATCCCCTATGCCTGATTGGATAAATGTAAAAACATTTAAAAACATGTATAATCATATTTTAGTTTATTCAATAATTTCTCTCCAATACAATAGCTAGGCATTAACTACCATTTAAAATAATAATATTATATTAATATTGTGCAACGTATGATTTCAATGAAACCTATTGTTGTGTATCAGGTAATCCATCGAACATAGAGTCACTTTTAATAAAAAAATTAATATTAATTCACAAATATTAATAAATATGAAAATTTAGTATTTCTTTATTTACCTGGGATGTTACATATGATGTCATAAAACACATTATATATTTAACTGGTATTTAATTTTTACCCAAAAATTTGACTGTGTGAGAAAATTAAGAAATATTAATTGTTAGATACTATAAATTTTTTGAATAAAAATGTAATATTTATTTTATCGAAATAATATTTTAAATATTTGAATGTTTACTTTTAAAATAAAAATACACATTTATTGAAAATTAATGGGACTTGACAAAAATTGCTTTCATACCGTTATAAAAATTACAATTGTATTAATAAAAATGATACGATAATTTATATTTTATAAAAAGTAATTTAATAATATTATTATATTAACATATTATTTAATTCAAAAATCCATTAATTCATCAAAATATATTTTATAATTTAATTTAAATATTAACGTAAAAAATATTATGCATTAAAAAACATTTATAGTGTAACAATAATAAAATTAATGTATATACATTATAAAAAATAATGAACATAGTAATAGTTCTAGTGTATGTTAAAATAAACCCATATAACACCAACATAATAAATAAAATTAAGGTTTTCAATGGTGACAGCCTCTTTGGGCAGTTCAGATATCATCACCTGGGTGTTAATCTCTATTAACATCCATATATCTCATAGGTGGTTCCTTTCAAGAATAACATATTGATTATAGACATGGCCTTGGACATGATTTAATCGTAGTGACACTACCTCTTTTTCGACCTACAAAAAAAAACGGGCTTCGTATGGAAAATTTATATTAGATGAGCCCATCACTTCCTTTTTCTAAGTAAATCAGATTTGATAAAGCCCTGTATTTATAATAATAAAGTGATCACTGTTCGAAGGCTATATTTGCAATGGTAAAAATTCAATACAGTATTTTAAAAATCAAAATAATAAAACCATGGAAGTACATAGGTTTTATATAACCATTTTAAATAATAATAAAATTAGTTTTATGGAGACGGATTTTCATTAATAAAAGTATGGCTTGTTAAAATATTCCCCCTTAGAAAGTTTCACCCTGGAAATTTCCATTTCCCACTCTAAAACATATAATGGTAAATCTTCTTAATCACTTACTCAAATTACCATGATTCTTTTGAAAACATGAGATTTCACCATGACACCATGACAAGGGAAATGTCTTTTTTCATAGAACATTTTCCCTGCGATCTAAGATATTTAGTAGATTCTCATTATAGGAGAGGTCATTCTTCATTGGTTCCACATCTGGATTGAGTACATTCTAGGTGTCTGGTATGTACTTCTTCAAGAGTGATATGCGGAATACATCATGTACTTCAGATAGGTTCTGTGGGAGTGATAGTCAATTGACCTCTACTCCAATGTGATCAAGGATCTAAAAAGGGTTGATCTACCTTGGACTAATCATTCCCTTCTACTGAAATCATATAACTCTCTTGAATATTGATTTTATGAGGAATACCATGTTTCCAACATCAAAATCTATGTATTGTTGATTATTATTATAAAATTACATTTTCCAACTCTGAGAATCTTCAATGTGCTTATGGATGGTCTTAAAATTATCCATCATTTCATGGACCATTTCTGCACCTAAGAGTTTTCGCTCCCCAACAAAAACCCTACAAGCCGGTGTTCCTCGCCTATTCTCATAAAGGGATTCATAATTATCCCTTTGGATGCTAGATTTGAAACTATTATTGTAAGAGAATTCATATAGAAGAAGATGTTGACCACATCCTCCTTTGATTTCCATTGACCATGTTATAAAAATGTCTTCAACTATAGGGATAGTCCACTCATATTGGACAATTGATTGTGGAAGATAAATTGTACTAATGTTCGTCTCAGCAATCAGAGAATTTTGGAGACTCATTATGAACTTATATGTGAATCTTGTATCTAAAATGGATACAATCGATATTGGTACTCCTCACAGACATTCCAATTATTTTATGTATATATGTGCCAGTTGACCCAAGGTGAAATACAATCAAATTGAAATGATGTGTGAAGTCATTGTATGATGATCCACAAGAACCTGTATATCATTATTTGCTTTGGATTTCTTCAGATGTCTGGTGACAAAGTCCATGTCGATGTTCTCCCATTTCCATCTTGTTATGGGCAATGGTTTCATAATCCCCTTAGACTTCATCCCCTAAAACATCACTTACTAACATACTAGGTACATTGATGTATACTCAGTGATCTCCTTCTTTATTTTATCTCACTAATAATTCCATCAAAAATCATGAAAAATATTTATTTTTATTTGATGAATGGAAACATTTGAAAAATTTGTATCATATAAAAGATCATGCTTTAACATCGGATTTGATGGAACACATAGTCTTGACAAAATATCACTATTCAATCTTTATTAACATTGATCTCTGAGAATTTTTCTCTTTTAATAGTTTCCACTTATTCTGAATTCCCACATCATCTTTTTGATTATCCTTTAACCTTTCAAAAAGAGACGTTGTGAAATAATTTGTGAAATGATTGATGAAGTTCCCATCTATACGATTCACATGTCAATATTCAAAAAAATTAAGAGTATTAGATCCTTTTAAATTCTTATTAATGATATAATCACTCGGTCCATTCTACATAGATAATCCAGAACACTATTTAACATCACAGATGGTAATGAGTTGAGTGACAATAGCCTCTGATCAGCTCTAACCATATTCATTGGTGAATATTCAGCTATTTCTACTTGAATACATACTTGAGGAATTTGTGATCTATATAAATTTCACACTTCTCCCCCTAGAGATAATGTTAGAAAATTTTTAAGGTGATTATTTCTACAAACAACTACAGATCATGTTTCTGATAGTTTTGAACATGATTCATCAATTTCCTTGAAGGATAGGGCATGAATTTGTCATTTTTCATCAACACAATTCCAATTACATTCTTTGAAGAATCACTAAATACCACAAAATGATCTACAATTGTGGGTAGTGTGAGCACGAGCATAGTGATAGTCATCCATTTCAACTCCTTGAATATATCTTCACATTCATCACTCCAAGAAAATTGTAATCCCTTCCATGCTAGGTTGGTAAGAGGGATTTAAATTGTGAGAAATTTCTCTCAAAATTCCAATAATATTTAGCTAACCCTAGGATGATATGGATGTCTATTATTGATGATGGCCTCAACCATCCCTTAATTGAATTTTTCTCGGAGGGATCCACAAATATCCCATTACTTGTAATGACATGACCCGTGAATGAGAATTCCTTAAACAAAAACTCACACTTGTTATACCTTCTATAGATATTATGCTTTTGAAATTTCTCTTTTATAGTGCTTAGATTCTCCTAATCCTCTTCATTGGTTTTGACATATTTTAGAATATTTTCTATATGTACTGCCAAAAATTTCTCAAGGTAATCTATAAAGACTATATTCATTATGTTTGTGGATATTGTTGGAGCATTAGTGATTCCAAATGGAAATAATATGAATTGATATTGCTCGTACATTATACAAAAAATAGTCTTGGGGATATCCATATTCTCCACGTTTACATGCTAATACCCCAACCACAGATCCACCTAGGATATGTATTGGGGTCCACGAACCTAATTGGAAAAGTCATAAAATCATGGTATATGATACATTCTCATTATTGTGATTTTGTTGACATCATGATAATCAATGCAAAGGCGTATTGACCCATCCTTCCTCTTGATGAATAGGACTGGTACACCCCGTGGTGAAGCACATGGGAGTATAAAACCCTTATCCAGATTCTCCAATCGTTGTGTCATTAGCTCCTCAAGATCTAAAATAGCCATTATATATACAGTACTGTATATTTTAAATTCCCAAGTTATAAGATCAATAGATAATTCAACATCTATTCTAGGAGGAAGACTAGGGAATTCCCCAGGAAACACTTTTGAATATTATATCACAATAGGCCTGTCTTTATAAATTATTTCATCATTAGACAAAATCATTTGAGAAAGATATGCATGCTCATAGGGTAGTAATATCCACACATGAGATGATGGTTCTAAAGAAGATTTATTTTCCACCTTTCAACTGTATAGAATATAATACTGATTCACCTTAATTAGAGAGATTTCCCTATCATGACAATTATATTGGGTCTATAAAGGGAATGTCAATCCATCTTAATAATTTCATCAAATTCCACCATATGTAGTATGATGTATTTATCATGGAAGTTTTACCATCAAATGGAGACAGGGTAGAAGTTATATTTTGGGATTCAATAATTTACCTATTTTTATTCTCAACAAATCTCTACTTTCAGGATTTGTGGTGCTATTTGTATTTTTTTACTAAACATTCAGGATATAAAACAATGTGAAAAACAAGAATCCAAAATTATCTTCTCTATTCATGAAGAAATAAATATTGTACATGTCACAACATCATTATTGGGTCTCACTTCGGTGGTAGTAATTCCCAAATCCCACATTTGTTGTCTTGGAGGTTGTTGGTTTCCTCTAAAAACCCTTGGATTAGTGAACTAGTTTGCAAAGTGACATGGTTCTTTGTAGTCGATGAAATGAAAAAAAGTATTGATGTTATAATAGATTGTTCTTCTCCCTTTTCATAGAATTATGTTTTACTTGTCAACAATTTATGGGAATGTTTTCTTTTTATCCACACCTATAGCATTTCCTCATCCCATTTAGGCAATTTCCGGGGTTTTTTCCTCACCTTTAGCATATGGTATTGTAATTTTTTTTCACCATTGGACTTATCCATCAGATCTCTATAACTAATATCCACTTTCTGGTTCATATCCCCATGATATTCATTAGATTATTTGATCTCAATTTCATCATTGAGGGCACATCAAGAAATTTCCTGATATATATCACTGTCACATATCTCTAGGTATTTTCCTAGGTGATGTTTTATCCTACAAAAGACACATTCATAATTTAATTCATGGGTAACAACAATTGACAAGTTTTATCGTACAAGTCTTGTCATGTTTCCTCCTATGCTCTGATGGATTCGTCTTTATTTTTCTGGAGGCAAATGAAGACCCTTACTATCTTATATTGGAATGTGTGAGGAATATATTTATCTAAAAACATTTTATGGAGAGCCTTCCATTACCACCACTTGATATTTTCCTTAGGCATAGTATTTTTCATCAATGTCTACTATTGATCAGCATTCCCCTCCATATGATAAGCATCTAGAAGAACATTATTTTGTTGAAACATTTAAGGGAAAACATGATCTTCTCAATGGAGTTGATCCATTTTCCCTCGATTGTGGGATCAACTGATAAATTGAAAGTATGACGACTTTTTCCATTAATCCCTTAATTATGACTTGTTCATTCTTGGGGGGGGGGGGTTGGAAGATCATATTAACCTAGGATCATATTCAAAACATTATTTAATATAGAGAGTATCCTAAAAAATTCTATGATTCCCACTCCCATCGGATTGGGAATCTCATTAGAATAGTCACCACATTGATCATTGCATCGATTTTTATCCTGAGTCCTCATATTACCAACCATTTGATGGAATGAAAGGAATTTCAGGGGTAACACATAAATGGGAATCCAATGAAAAATATGGATAACTTATAAATTATGTTTATTCTATTACTTATCGATTTAGAGGCTTCAATATATGTTATCCATGATCTACTTGTTAATATATGTTATTAGGGGAGTTTTTTTATCCCTTAATATTGGTTCATATTATGCTTATGAATTTACCAAAGAATATCTCTAGAGATTGTCGAAACAAGAGTGCATTATGGTCCATTTTTTGTGCACTAGTTCTTCTTCGAGGCTAGATCAAATGGGGGGGGTTCATGTTTTTACCCTGGATACATATGTGAAAAAACAGCTTTTACTTGTTTGTATCCAGACAAGGGTGTATTTTCTATATTAACAACATAATCTATACTCACAAAAATTTAGGGAAGTTTTTATTATACGTAGTCTTATATCTATGGATTTCTCTATATTTTTCTATTCCTTAACCTAGAAATAACAAAACCTATCCTCTAATACCAACTATAATCACCTTACTCTTAATTTCACACATAAACATGATTTATTACATAAACATGCACTTATGATAATGTTGAGTATCATGTGGCCTACTGTATTTTCAAATTAGAAACATTACATGACAAAATATGACATAAAAGTTATCAAATTTATTGAAAACCACTATGATATGACCACGACATTCCTTCGTGCATAGAATTTCATATGATAACCAGAGGACCTATATAAACATGGGTGAGCAATAAAGGCCAGTATGGAAGTATACATGGTATAACATTATGAATAAAAAACAGATTAGGCAATAGGAATATTAATGGAGAATTAGAGAGAAATGTACATAAAATCATGATATATCATTATTATCATAGCAAGGAAATGTGGAAACAAAATTCAAAATTATATTAGCATGAGCCAAGACTCATTCCTCATAGATCATGAGTAAACCCTCATTACACATGAATTAACATGAGTAAACTCTAATTACACTTGAACTAGCATGAGTGGACCTTCTCTACACTTGAATTATCAAGATTAAACACCAATTTTACATGGAATATCATGATACTATATATTATCTAATGAATTAGAGCACAACCAGGGCACACCCTTTATAAGCATTTCATTTCATGCATAATTGTGGCACATGTATCATATAAAAGGGAGTTATTCAAACTCATAATTCATTACACAATAAAGGAATGTGGAATAAATTCATGAATGTGTCATTAAATATTTATATGTATATAAAGGTGAATAATATTGATTGAAAAATGGATATGGTAATCACTACACATTGATTTTGGTTTGAAAAAATCAAGATGCAATTTTGACAGCATAACGTTGTGACCAAAAAATTCATAAAAAATGTTGATGAGAGAAAATGGGGTTCCTAATAATATGTAAATTAAATTTATCGTAAGGGGGTAATATAGATACATGTAAAACTAATGGAATTTACAAATATAAGGAAAATAATAATAAAGAAACACGAAGAAAGAGGATAAATGGAATAACTATTATGAATGTTTGGCATGAAGATAAGTGTACATGAGACGGTTTAATAAGACAAAAACTGGAATCTAATCATTAAAACAAAATTAGGGAATTATGGGGGAGGTTAAATATCATACCCCAGATATTTTTAATTGAAAATAAAATGGGAAAAACAATATATGGAATCTTGGGTAGTATTAAGTTATGAATGTGAGAATCCCTTAATTGAGTGTGTTTCTTGAAGAGCATGAAGGGGGGATTTGTGAGAGATTGGGGTGATATGGTAGAATTATTGGGAGATTATTATAGTGTAGGGATGTTCTCCATGGATTTTTAGTGAACATAAGTGAGAGATAAGGGGGGTTTATATTGGAAAATAGGGGGTAATTGTTTAATAATTCACAAACATAGGTTTTGGAGTCTATATAATTAAATATTACAAACCAAATACCATCCCATGAGTTTTACCATTGTTTTCATCCAAAGGGGAGTGGGAAAAATATTTTATATGTCAAATGAACAAAATTATTATAATATTATGCTAGCTTATGAGGAGGGGACTGATACTCTAAAAGAAGTCATTTTAAAAGGTTGAAATATTTTATATGTTTTGGGGGGTCAACTATGGAACCATAAAATTAATCAAAAAAATATAAAATCACATTATTTTAAATGAAAAACATTTATTGGACGAATATAACATTAATATAAGTATTTTATATCTCTATTGGGTCATTATGATGTCATAAAACATATTACATATTTAATTGGTATTTAATTTTATCCCAAAATTTCGACGTTCTCAAATTATTATAAAAAATTCACCGTTATGTAATTTAGAGATCTAGAATCTAAAAATAATATTCATTTTATCTAAATAATTTTTTAAATATGTTAATTTTTAATTTTAAAATAAAAAACACACATTTATTGAAAATTCATCGGTTTTGACATAAACTGCTTTCAACCAATAATAAAAATTACAATTGTATACATAAAAATTAATCAGTCATTTATATTTAATAAAATGTAATTTATTAAAAATATTTTATTGAAATATTATTTAATTTAAAAATCCTTTAACTCATGAAAATTTATTTCTTAAATGAATGTAAATTTTATCTAAAAATTCCTTTTCTGCTTTAAACCCCATTTACATAGTAACACTATTAAAATGAATGTATTCTATTTATACAGAAATAATTCCAATAATAATAGTGCAAGGGCCTTATCTCACAACCTCACATAACACCTGCATAATACCAAAGGGTATGGTGTGAGATGGTGACAAATTTTTGGGGCGGATCAGATAATATCTCATGGGTGGTATTATCTATTAACATCCACGTCTTCCCAAAGATGTTCTGTTCATGATTAACATGTAGATGCACATATTGGGCTTGGTCATGATAGAATCACGGTGATGCTACCTCCTTTTCAATCCCTTAAAATTGGCTTTGTATGGATCAATTCTAATGGATGAGTCCATCACTTCCTTTGCCTATGTAAATTGGATTTGTTAAAGCCATGTGTATATAATAATCATGTGAGCACTATTCAATGACTATATTAGCAATAGTATATATAATTAAGCGATTTTGAAATTCCAAAATCATAAAACTAAAAATTTTCTTATGTTTTATATAACTATTTTACATAAAAAGACATTAAATTAGATCAATAATTTTTTTTATTAATTAACATTTGGGTCGTTACCATATACAAGGGTAAATAGAATTAGAAACTCTACATCTATTTCTATATTCTCTCATTATGATTTCATTGTAATAATTTCACTATAGTTAGTGCTTTGGGGATCCCTTAAATTAGAACAACATAACATATTTTTGATTTCGGTTAAATGGTGAACCCTATCAAAATGAAAATATTTTGGAAAAGTATGATCCCATCGACTAAAATTTCCTAACAAGAAAACACTCATTCTAGATTTTATATGTGATTTTTAGATGATATCTTATAATTATCTCAATCCAACCAAGAATCCGACCTTCCAATAGAATATATTTATCATTAGTAATCTCATATGTGATGTCACCTAACATAAGTATAAAATATGTAAGAGGGATCCTTCAGGTAGGTGAGTATGTATCATGGAAAACCTACGGTGAAGGGATGACATGATCATAACTCAAATTTGATATGATTAATTATTGGTATGTGATACCCCAATAGAATAACAGCGGTGGAACATGGTATATACATCGCTTTACCTAACACATCAATCTCATTAGAGCCATATAAAAAATATGATGATCAAAAAATACAGCCAAAACCCAATGTAATTATGCTTGGAAACTACATAAAAAATATCATTGATATCTACAACTCTATAGGAGGTGGTTTCTAATAGGGGATCATGATAAATTGATGTGTATTTTAGTGGAAAATCACATTTTACTAAGCTACATTAAGAAACTCCAATATATTTACTATATCAAGTCCTAAGGGATACCACTTAACAAGGTATTAGATATCATACCATTTTCATATATATACCCAAAATACTCTTCAATATAGAAAACTTATTGATGGGAACAAAAGATCCAAGATTGTGATCACTTGAGAGAGATACAATTAAATATTCCATTTTGATTACATTCGTAGGATAACACCATTTGGTAAATTATACCATGAAATCCATGTTATGAAAATAGTATTATAAATATTACATAGTCCCATTATAGTAAGAAAATTGATTCTACAATTGAATTTAAACAAGGAAATATATAGAAATCCATGCATGATTGGTTAGGATATTCATGAAATATTCCCATAAAGTCTTATCAGGCTCATGTAAATATTAAGGGATGAATGTGGGTGTAAATTTTTCCCTATAAATTAGAATTAAATACATTCCTAATACAAAAACATTATCCAATACATATTTCCAGATGATGGAAACCCAAAATTTATTTATGTATTCCATTATCCAAGGTCAAATCTCAAAAAGGGCCAATTTGAAGCCTCATATGAGACCATAAAATCCACATGACCTAGTCATTCGCACAAGAAAACTTCCCCTTCATTATTTATTATATTGATCAAAGGAGCCTCCAAATTTTTATCATAGATTATTAGAACCCTTACTAAAATCTTAATTATGTAATGCCTTGATAATGTGGTCCCCTTTTGGGAAGAAAATACAACTGTTTTTTGGTCTGGATGACCTATTTCTTCTCCATTAATCATGATGGGATTGTAATATAATCAATCATAAAGTAATCCACCTATATTTATTAATGTTTTCTATACTCCTACCATTTTTTACCTACCTTTCCCATCTATAGATAATAATAAGGTATGATAGGCATCAATATGGGGTATGGGAACCAATATTGATCACACTAGACAGAATAATAGTTTTTTGATATATAATCAACAATCTAGGGATTTCTATAAAGTGTAACCTGAATATACAATTCCTATTAAAATATAATTGTGTGTAACTATGTAATGTGGATTATCATCCATTATCTATTATTTCACACATCACGCATGGATGATGTGGTCATATAGATCTGACTGAATTATTACATTGGAAGAATTAAAATGCCTCCATGAGCTTCCTCTATAGGGGTAATCCCAAGAATATATCCCAAAGAACTATAATATATGTGAAATTCCCCCACAATTCTATTTTGTAAAACCTTTCATAGAAAATATGTCCTTTCAATATGATATTAATCTACGTGACACATGTACTAACTATGTGATACTAGATTTTATTTTTTCTTATTGTCACATGAAATTATACTATTCCATTCAAACTATGAGTGAATTGATTTAAATTTTTATATGATATATATGATTTATCATAGAAGATCAAACCCAACATCATTATTCTCTTTAATTTCATCAACAATAGACATATTCCACGTGGGATTATCCATTTCCTACCCTCCCACAGTCATACTCCGATGATCCCAGACAAACCGTCCTTCAGTATTACACTCCCTTGAGATTCTCCAAATCGATTCAAATCACTAATAAAACAATCCCTCCAACCATATGGAGGTCCATTATAAATCCAGTAAACTAAGAAATCCATTTCATTATACAATATTTTTTAAAAGAATATATTTACCTCATACTGTTGGATCACTTTTGAGGTCAAATCCCTACATTAGTGGGTTATATTCCTTCTTAGGATAACTATATATTTATTCAAACATGTATGCCCCACATTGGTCAATTAGTGATATGTTTCTCCACGACATACTTACCAAACAATATTAAAAGTTATGAGCTAGAAATTAACACTAGAACCTAATCTGAGTATCTTAAAATATGTGGGTTGGGGTTCATGTTCTCATAGGATATATAAGACACCTATGTTATGCTCAATCCAATATTCATAACATCTGACACCTTTTTGATGGGGATAATACTCTAAATCACCCAATTTCAAAGAATTTAACTACCATACCTTAAAATTGAATATCATAGTGTATAAAAAATAGATAGAGAACCTCTTACACATATAAAAAATTACGTATATTCTTTTTTGTCACTAATCATTAACAAAAGAATTAACAATCCTGTCCAAGTAATTTGATAAGGATTCATGAATATAGATTAGATCATTTTGAGAAACCATTAGTAGTCCATTATATCCCCCAGCAATGTCTGATGTGGTTCATCCTAGATATTCTCAGGATATATAAGTTTCTATGAATCATTAGAATGAAACCCATGTTACCACATTTCATTATAATGTAGGGGTATGTGACTATCAAATTTTCATGAATATAATTCCTTTAGATTCTCCGTCCCAATAAAAAAACCAATTAGATACCGTATGAAACATGAATAGTGACTCGATGTGAATATTAGAAGACAATACTCACCATACAATAATCATGTTTGGGGTATATCCCTTTTCATTTGAATAATGGTTAAACCATAATGAATCATTCAATTTACAAAAAAATGGCTTACATAAATTTGAATGTTATTTTTTCATGTATTTCACACATAAAAAATTAGGTTCTCAAGGCCACTTCTTTACTTGTGGAAATTATTGGTAAAACCTTTATATTTATCTAACAGTACCTGAAACGTTGCTATTATTCATTTTTTTTATTTTGATGTTACCCAATACCGAGAACCCATTGATCTAATGTGATGGAATCTTCATCTAATGGATGTTCTTACACTTTAGTTGTTATAAAATTCTAGAACACCTTGATAGAATAAAGAAACAACTCATTCATAATCCTCGGCACATCATGATGAATGTTATTTTATGGTGTACCATTGATATATTGTATTTAAAAACGTCTAATAAAAATGTTAGAATCTATAAGGACTAATTATTATGAGACTCTCATATTCAAGGAATACTCCATCAAAGCCAATGCCAATAGTTTCCATTTTCATCCCCATATTAATTCTATAATATGAATGTAATAATAAATATGACCCTAACATTAGGGATGTAGATGAAGCGGTCATCCAGAAACTCACCTCACCTGAAGAGTTTCCCCGAATATATCTTGACCGTCTCCAACATCGTATGCACCATACATCTACCATTTCATTGTATCATGATGATGATTTCACCCAACATATAAATTTTTAATTCACTTAGACTCAAGAATGTATGAATTTTCTCCATGAAATATTATATATTGTTCATAAATAAGTAGCTCATATCCCTACTCCCATGGAAGATATATAGTAATATAATGTTCTGATAACCATTGAGTTGGACTATATCCCATCACATTCCTTGAAATATAGTTGATATACTATCGTTGCTCCAATAGAAGCATGATGTCATGTCATATACAAAACAGGGGGAAAATATCATAGTACTAACCCAATATAATAAATATACCAATATCTTATAATGGTGAACATAAGGTATGATTGACCTCACATTCTTACTCACACTCAGAAACATGAAAATATTCACATTCTCACTACACAATCACATTAATGTTATTTAGAGGCAATTGATCGAAATTACTATATCCATACACTTTTTATAAAAGTAATTAACATATATTGAAAATTTAGGATGATCATTGTAATCTACATATTCCAACTACCAACTATGAGTGGGAAAAAATCCTTGCTCCCATGAAGATTAAAGAATTGTGTCAACACACCTTGACAACTACTCAATTGCGAGTCCATTTCCCTAACTATATTTAGGATGATAATCGATATGTACCATCATAGACTCAAGATTGAGACTATATTCCCACATTCATCAAAGAGTATTTTTCATAAATCCTCGATGATTCTAATATATAAGTGTATATTTCCAACCACATTAAACTAAAAAAGACACATAATGTGACTATCTTTCTACAATGAGGTAGAAACCTATTCATACCAAAACTAAAGGTACAATATATAATTTTCCTATACAATTAATGGGGTTGATCCATACTTCTTCATAACATTGAGGATAAGATTAAATTCCTCCCAAGGTTATAGTATCCACCTATGAAGGATCCTATCAAGCCTATTCATTAGCAGTATGTAAAAAATTATATAGAAGAAGATACAGGCCATGATAGATGAAATACCAAAATCACGACCATACACATAAAATGATCATCATCAAGGCACTTGATACCGTAAAACACATTTCTACAGAGGCCCATGACTCTATGAATTGAATGTCAGTTGAATAGTGAAACATTAAATATGGGGTCCTCCTAATAATATAATTATCTATATTTATATAGTTTTTCTACTTAACAATTCATCGAGAAGGTCCTCAGAAAGAAATATTCAATGAGCCATCATGTAGACTATTCTTATGATTCCATTTATTACTATAATTATTAAATCTATAATTTTATGTGAAAAAGTTTCCTCTCGGTTCGAACACATTAATTGATCACTATGATGGCCCTCCATATAATAGCAGTTCAATGTTACAAGAAGGATATCCCATCATCAATTATATTTTTAGAGGACCATCATACTATGTTATTCTTGACGGATTGAAGTTGGATATTCCAAGGGAAATAATATATTCTTATAGTACATCATCTTCACCAATAGAAGTGAACACAACCCTTTGTCAATAATGGATGGGGAAAAACCACTTTGGTGAGATCTGGTGGAATAATTTTTCAATAGTTCTGCTGTATCAAGAATTTAAATGTGGAAAAAACATTCCAACCTAATCCTACACACTATTTATGGAACACCATCACACTCCAATATGAAATTCCAAATGATATGAAGGAGGAATAAATACAATAAATAATCAATAATTTTTGGAGAAACCTTCAGAACCTAATGATAATTCCCTAGCTTACCAACAGTATAAGCACCATCTCAAATTATTGAAAAAACATTTCCATCATCTTGAATTCACTTCTTTCTCTATATCAAAAAATATGAGACGAGTTATCAAGAATAAGAACATGTAGAATCCCAATATCGATAGTTTTAAGGAACTTTATAATGTAATAAATAACAATTCTGTTAACCTAAATACCTTGTGATTGGACAAATATGTAACATTATAATTTATAAAGCTTTATAGATATTTAATCCCTAACAAATGGGGTTCATATAATGTAACTACTTCAATTGGAGTGGTCATGGGTACAAATAATACTCTTTAAGTTGGTACATCCAAAAAAACTAGTATATCTCCAAGACATGAATGTTGAATAGTGAAATGTAGTGGGTTAATGATTAAATTATTGATACTAAAACAAAAATGTATTAGAATCATAGATTAGAAATAAAACAAATCATATTTTAGGGAATATCCCAATGGAAAGATGATCATGTATTGTATTGGTGACTCCAATGATGTATTATTATGTAAAAGTGTTCTAGACAGGAAATAAAACATTGAAGGACACCACAGATTCCATTTGGGTTAAACCCACCCTTTAAATAAATAGGTATTTTTTCCCACCACCACCACCACTACTTTTAGGATTATCAAATCCATTAAAAAATAATGATAAGTGATATTGATACAAATATATACCATATATAGAGGGGAATTTTGACAACCTTCTCCTTGTAATTTTCCACCTTCTTGGTAGAGTGGCGACCAAGAGTAACCCTGACCCCCATCATTATATACATTTCACAAACAATTTAAAACATTTGATGAATACATGTTGATAATGATTGAACTATATCTGAAGGTCACTATCCACATGTCAGTTAAAATGTAAAATCTATCAAAAAAGATATATCCTTTTAGATTTCATAAAGAAAAATAAGCAATTAAAATAGAAATACAAAATAATGTCCTCAGTGTAACATTTGAGGAGGAGAGAGAGAATGAATATCCGCCTTATTTTTACATGAGGAGAAAACAACACTTTCCATATAATATGTTTGAATTAATATTTTCCACATCAATATAGTATAAAAACATACTGAGACATGGATACATAGACATGTAATGGAGAAGAAGTAGACCTGAATACTATTTACTATAAAAAAAATAAGAATATTATTCCCACTGAAAATTAGAGGAAAACATTTTTTTCATATTTAAATATATCATAATAAAATCCCCAGATCCATTGTTGTAAAGATAAATGTAATGGGGTGGTGATATATTGACACACACTCTGAGAGGTTGAGGTGTTATACATTGATGAAAAATTGTGATAATGTGTGGTGAATATAATAGTATGAAATATCCCAACTTTCAATTAACTACGGAAAATATTCCAATAGAAAATATTATTAAAATATAAATGAATTTATGTATCCCCACTCATTATGAGAGATGTAATCATCCATATATGGTCAATTCCATTAATTAAAGTTTCTCTAGGACTAGGTTACATATGTACTTTAATCTCATGACGGTTGTTGATCATGATTTCCCTCAACAATGTCAAAATTAACCATCATTTATGGAAATCCACCATGTTCAAGACCAACACATGATTCATATACCAATGTCTGTATGGATATTAATTCAACATTATCATCTACCATGATTCATAGAGTAACCTGGAAAATTATTCCTATATAAATTTTCTATTACATAGAGCCTCTATAATCATTAATGGAAGCTATAGAAGACTAGAATTTACCAATGAAGCCTGAGAGGAATCCTTACCTAGAATATATGGATAATAATAATTCTTCTACCATATTTAGTAAATAAATATTTCGAAACATTGATGAAATATGAGATCTAGTGTAAGCAATCACATTTCATGTCCCATTATAGCCCAATAATATGATGAAATGATCATCCAGAGGCAGCGAAACTCAGATGCTTCATACAGACCATGATATAACTAGACATAATTTTTATTGTATATTTATATATGGATCCCTTTGGGGATATGGATAAATTCATCATTAATTCAATTTTATTTTTTATACCATGGATGGTGATGATCATTGTTATCAAGAATTGAATACAACATAACAATGAGAGTGTCTCCTATTTCATCATAAGATATAATGGTTTTGAACACTTTCTCATCATTTTTTCCCAAAATAGAGAATAATATATATTTATGTATAGAACATATATGATTATCTACAGAAACCATTGATCCTATAGAAATATCCAATTGGGTTCTCTAAGTTTACAAACATGGTGTAATCCTCAAGGGATACTATTTGATGAAAAAAGTCTAATTCTTATCATGTATCTATTTGTTTCAGTAATAATGTTTTATATATTATAAACAGCTACATAAATTAATAAACAAACTTCAATAATTTATGGACAACCTGAACATGCTCAGTATCATTGATCGCCTCCCAAAGAGAGACATCAAAAACCAATACACGCTATTCTATAGGAAATAAACAACCATGCTCTCCAATAGATTGAATACTAAATAAATAAAATACAATATTAATATTAATAATATGTTAGGGGTTAAATTATTACATGTATTGAAAACAAACTCACCATGGAACCAGATTCAAGGAATGTTGATGAAATTAGCCTTTGTTATCTTCCCATCTACTGCACTTATGACCCAATGTAGAGTATAATATCATACACTACTTCATATTAAAGGATTCATGAAAAAAATAGTAATTTATAGACAAGGGGATAATGTAAAAACTCTATAAAATGTGTTATATGTGTATCTATCAAATATGAATAATGTGTTAACAATAAGAATGTCCTCGCCAGATTTGAGTTTTTTTACTACTAGGTGACATAGAAAACAGATGATCAAAACCATGACTTTCATAAGTCACAATTAAATATTTAGATTATATCCCCCACTCAAGAATCCTAATTTATATTAATCCCTCTAAATATATCCTATGGTGTAACAAATAACTAGTAAAATCAAATAACAAAATATGTTGTGGATGTGTAACCATGTGCCAAAATGATTTAAAATCTTATGGTTTCCTACCCAAATCATTAATAAAATTAGAACTTCCTATTAAAATGGAACCATCACCAGATTAGGAATTAATTATTGGATATGTTAATACCATTCACATATTCGAATACTTATATTATGAATATTATATATATGAACTCATGATTATATCACTTAACATTGTATTTGGTGGTAGAGATTGCTAAATAGAGGGAACTTGGGAAGACAAAACTATGTCTACACATATAAACCTAGCCACATTCATGATAAATTCATATACCTAAAAACATATGGTAAAATACATAAAGTATACCAAAATTAATTAGGCGATATTTTCATATTATGTTGGGGTAATTAATGTTTAATTTCCTTATAGTATCTGTAGGAAAGAATATAATTGTCTGACTAACCAAGATGTGTCGATAGAATAACTCAACCCAACCCTTCAGTGTAAACTCACCGACATAATTATATCCCAACCAGGTATAAGCTCTATCTGCACTAAATTCATCATTTTTAAATCCTTTGAACAAATATAATCTCAAATATGTTAAACACTAACCTCTGGTGTATAAATTGTGTATCTTTATATAGTTTGATAATTTCACATCCATTGTAGAATTTATTGTTACTCTTCTACAATTTAAAGTACTCAGGGAAGAACTTGTTGCAGCACATTATAAACCATAAAATTCCAAGGAAAATGACATCTTTTCTATGGTATACCTTGCAGAGAATATATGAGTATAATGACATGTCGTCAAATCATTTATATAGTTGGACTGGGAGGTGTAACATTATATCTCATGTTGTTATTAAAATTATAACATTGACCAAGATACCATTGATCTGATGGTTGTTCCCAATCCCTAACGGTTAGAAACACGAGTTAAGGTATTTAATACATAATAAGGGAATTTTTTCTCCCTTATAATAGTGTTAAAACATATGGGAAATTATCCCAAATGATCCATCATGACAAATATATAATATTGGAATCCTTTTCATTTTAATTTTTGATAATTTAATAAATAGGAATCAAAAAGAAAATGATGTTGAAATAAATCCCTTATCTTATCCTCTAAACTCCCCCAACAATATAGCTCCCTCATGTTACCCAAAACACCCCTAACATGTTGCATAATCTAAATCACATAGATATTATATATATAACATAATACCAAAATAACAATAAATAAAATTATTAAATAAATCAATTTAAAGATTAGTGGGAAATAATTGTATCAAATTATTAGAAATTATTACCAACTCATGTTATCAGTTCCATATCCCACATGCGATAATTAATATTGAACATAATCCCCAAATTAAAAAAATACTCTATGATAAGTCTATAACTAAATCATGAAACTAAAAATATGATAATATATTCATTATCATAATAATCTATAGTTGTATACCACCCACCTTAACACATCCCAAAAATGTCATTATAAACTAATTTTCGGAATAATTTGAAAAACATTTCAAAAATAGATTTTCAATTTTATTTTTAATAAATGAAAATAATCATAAAAAACCTATTTTCTCTACCAATTCCATTATATCAAAATAAATTATAGGTAAAACCATTTGAAATAAAAATATTAATGAATTCATTCTTAAATAGTTTTCAATTCCTATTTAGAAAACATTTTTTTGAAGAAACATTAAAAGTATAATAAATAACGAATTATATAATTTAGTAACCAATACTAAAGAAGAATTTATTGAAGAAAATTTAATAATGTTCCCCCAAACATTTCATTATGGGGTGAAACATTGTCCACATGTAAACATCCCGTATCTAAAACACCAATCAAGAGGTTAGTGTCGCAGGATCTATCATAGGAATCCGTAATATAATCCTTAACTAGATAAATGAATCCTATGATAGACTATAGAAACTATCCACCCTATTACTAACATTAGTCTCATTTGGACCTAATCCCTAAATCCAAGGAGTGAGAATCTAAAATGGGTCTCCACCTATTTACTTGACACACCAATTACTATCTAGATAAACAAAAAATATAATCTACTTTTTTCACTCATCTATGTCCTTTCTTACTGACACCTCAATCCAATATTCAATAAAATATTGATGGAGACCAACATTAAATGATCCATACAGGGAAGAAATAAAAATAATATCTCACCCTGACCTCTAAATCCCACCCAAAAACACTTCTCATATACACATCATCCAATCACTATAAAATAATTGAAACCACATATTGGTGTAGAAAGATTAAATAGGTAATAAGCGGAATCTAACAAATGAGGTATTTTTTAATAGTGTCTGTAAATACATTAAAATAAACATAAATTGGATGGAAAATTTTCATTTATCATTTATAATTAATTTATAAAATGTTGTTTGAAGAAACTCAATTCAAATATTTACTCCTTGGAATATAATATAAAAAATTTCTCATCATTTTATAAAATCATTTAAAATCATAATACATTTCCCTTTTATTCTTAAAATTATATAAACATGGTCAACATATTTCACAGTTCAAATATTATTTAAATATCTTATTTAATTTATTTATTAATACATGGGACATCAGGTTTCACTTGACATTCCAAGTAAAAATCATCTAGAATAGAATTTCAAAAACCACAAACAACTATATAGATTTGAAATAACATTTCTAAAAGGATTTGGGAAATTTCAAAAAAAATCAATGTTCAAAATTAGTTAAAATAATTTTCATACAACACTTTAATATAGGAAAACCTACATCATCCAATGTAAATCCTGAAAAAATCACATAATTGTGTATAATATCAAAAAAAAAAATTAATTGTATATTTTAGAAATAATTAATCCATAGTTAAAAAATCTCACATTGAGGAATGGGAAAACATACAAATAATCAATAGAAATTGAGCTACAATGTGTCACAATAAATTACTAATGATCCAAAAACAAAGAGTAGACCCACTAAAACCCAAGAAACAATGAAAATACCAAATTGAATCAAACCCAAAAAACATAATTTATATTCGAATGATAATAATGATATGAGGTTGTGAGGTAAATCAAAAGGAAATAATGAGTAGGTGAATTAAAATAAAAAACCATGTCGATTTGATGTTAAAACAAAAAGATCACAATATTAATATGTTAGAATGGATGGGATCCTTGATATGAAAATGAGACTAGGGTGGTCATTTTCGGGATGTCTCCTTATTTAGGGGAGATGTGATGTTACATGGTGGATGGAGTGTCATACTTTGGTATGACATGGGATAAGGTAGAGAAATGGGAGGTCGAAGGTAAGAGGCCACTTGAAGGGGGCCTACATCAGGTGAATTTGTGACACATGGATTAGTGGAAGGGGAAGAAGAAGGAAAAATAAAAGGAATAAACTATAGTTGTGACTTTATGATGAACAATAATTATGAAAACATAATGGTTAATCCTTGTACCTAAACAAACAATCATATCTATTGTCTAACATTTTAAACAACACTTTTCAGGAGACATATCCAATTAAACGGTTACCACATGGTTTACTAACTATTATATATAACAATGAATCCATTTATAACTCAGAAAATTATGAAATTTTAAAAATTTGTTTACCATAACTCAAAAAAAATCAAAAATAGTATTATATAATTAATTCAAAAAAAACATATAATGTGAATGATGTCACAAATATACCTAAAATAAATCTTTTTACCTCAAAAAATACAATCTCAACTGATATAGAAAAACGGGTGATTAGTACTCTAACAAAATGAGAAATAGAAGAGATGTATGAAATGTTTATGATATATCTAAATGTGAGATGACACTAACAAAACTACATATAATTATAAATGTATCTAATCATCAAAAAATATGTGAAATCTCATGTTTAATTAAAAAAACATCAATGGGACAAAATCCTTAACTAGCACTGATACCTACTAGAGTCTCCCATGCATTTATACATTGTATAAAATTTATGGTCAACATGTTACATGAACGTTAAAAAATAGATCCATCCATAAGAAGTGGGTCAATATCCTAAATGAAAATTACCTATAACATCACTTACACACCCATAATTCAATATCAATGAAGAGTCGAGAACACAACCAAACCCATAGAATGACATATTATTTTACTCTATGTCACTATACGAGATGGGAAAAAAGGACCTAAAACAAGAAACTATCTCATGGGTAACCCATAAAAAAAAATGGAACCCATTAGTTCTCAAAAGAAAAAAATCAGACTTTTAACCACGATAACTAAGAACCACTTCAATGGGTTCTGATTATCTTCCCATAAGAACAAAAAAATAACAAGGCACCAAATCTAAACATGAACTATAAAACTCATGATAACAAATAAATTGTAACACTATAATACTAAAAGACATTTCATAACCCATCCAACAAAGACACCTTAAACCAAATATAATAAAAGGATCCTTATTGGAACCTAATAACAACCAATATATTGAAAATGATAAATCCAAAATAAATGGACATCCTCAATAAAAATGTTTCATAAATTCCTTTAATATTAAAGAAGGTCCTTAGAACATACTCACAATGATCCTATACCACCACTTAGGATTGAGCCATTAAAAATTAAGAAAACATGAACTACATGAAA
The DNA here is from genome assembly GCA_963277665.1 of Viscum album. Taxonomy (NCBI): domain Eukaryota; kingdom Viridiplantae; phylum Streptophyta; class Magnoliopsida; order Santalales; family Viscaceae; genus Viscum; species Viscum album. The sequence continues at coordinate 589,957,761 of OY728159.1, read as the reverse complement.
ATGGAAAATGGAATCCGACCTTACCATTAAATTACATTTCTTTTTAGGGTAACTAAAAAGAACAAATAAAAATAATAAATAACATTAAATTTTCTATAGGTTCATACCTTCAAAAAATTATCCATACTTTTAACTAAAAATATTTTAGGGAAACAAGTAGAATATTAATGAACATGAGACATGAACTCAACTAGATCATGTATGAAACATAAACAATTTCATCCCATCCACACATTGTAAAAAAATTTTCTTTTAAAATACTAATAACCATAAAAAATATCAATATAAATTACTTAAATTTAAATGAAACATTAAAATAAAACATTGAATTTTTTAAAAAATCAAATATCGTTTTAAAATTAAAAACCCAAAATCTAATTCCAAAACATTTTCCAGCAACGCTATTTTTCCAAAAATCATTCATTATTCTAAATCCCTTTTCAATGAAATTCAAAATCTATCATATTTAATGGATCTCTAATTTTTTTTAATTTGTTTAATATACCATTTTTATCAATAAATTATTTTCAGAAACTCACATCACAAAAGGAGTTCCAAAACCAAACCACATCATAAATATAATAAAAATACCCCTTGATTCACTTCTCCTCACTAGGAATTCCACAAGAGTGGCTAAAAAATTATTTTTTTGAAATATTATTTACTCTACCACATGGATTGATGGACCAAAATCCAACGACATAAAAATTTAAAAAACATTTTATGATCTTGTATGTCGCATTTCCCTAGTTTCTCGGACATTGAAAACTAACCTCGTGTTGTTACATATCATCGATTATATTATCAATATAAAACTAGACACCTATGGCATCTTATTTATGCTCGTGAAGAAAAATACATTACTGATATTAAAAAAATGCTATTATGAGTTAGAAATTAAACCCACCAGTCCATTATAAACTCATGGATTGAGGAAAGAATGAGCTATATAGATTCTCCCTTCTCATACCTATCATGTTAAACTGATAAAAATTAACATAATATTAAACAAATACTACAAATAAAATTGGTCTTTTAAATAACTCAATTAAATAGAATAACCAAGTTATCTTATACAATATGTATTTTCAAAACCAAGGTCCTCTATTTAATATATCTCCCAAAAATACCTTTCACTGACCAGAGTGATGTTCTCGATCCATCCATTTTGGAGATATGCACTAGAGAATTAGATATATAAAATGGTAATGTTTTTACACTAATAATCGTACTAAAAAGAAATTTATTTTCTAAAAAACCCAAATTGATCCATCTATAATACATACATATATTCCTATAATAATATGTAAGATAAAATAAAAAATTAATAGGTAATAATAGATTAAAATAAATTCATATGATTAAAAAACTATTTTATGGAGTATGATGGTAAGAGGAGAGGTCAGAAACTAAATTTTATAAATTAAAAAAAAATTAGTATACATATAAATGATAATTTTGAGATTTAAAAAATAATCACTCTGTATTTTAAATAAAAGAAAAGTGAGTTAGAAATTTTAAATTTATATTGTAGCGGAAATACTATCAAAACTAAAGAGAGGTACATATATTATTAGATTGAGGGATGATGGAATAATTTAATTATTGTTTAAATTAAATAATTTAATTGATAAAAAAATTGGGAATCTCCAAGGTAATGTTTTATTTTATCCACATTGATATTTAAGTGGATCTATGTTTGAAGAAAAAAATTATTTTTGAATCATAAGAATATATATTTTATTCATTTATCCACTTGAAGCATGATATATACTCCCTCTTTTTCGTGTTTCAATTGATTGTGTTTGGTCTTGGAATGTTATATATAATAAGATGGAATAAAAAATATTGATTCTAACTAGACGGGGGTAATAGTTCTTCCCCCAAAATCATGGGTTATTGATGCATTTTTCATGCTTCAAGATTAACTTGGAAGGATCTAAGTCAATTGTGCATACAATGGGAGAGGTTTTAGCAAGTTCATAATAACTACTAGGACCAACAATAATTTAGTTTATTATGATATTTTCAATGTTTTAGGGGAGGAAATGTGGGAATGGTTAATGAAGGCACTAGTGGGTGGACTATACTTATTAATAGAAAAGATTTTAGCATTTCTCTATGTAAATTGTATGTTTTGAATATAATTTATTCTATGTTTCATGGGTATTCATTAATGAGGGATCTATATCAATCTATCCCAATATATAATGAATTAAGTTTATTAAATTATAAAGAATATGGTGATGTAGAAATTGATTTTTTGGCCATTCATTGAAAATGGATAATAATTGTGTATGTCTAAAGGTCACTAGTGAATTCATAGAAGTGTGAAAAAGATCCCACTCTCTTTAATACTGGGAATTTGAACAAGACCAACCACAATTATTGATCATTGATACTATCATGAGAAATTTGAAGCATGAAAATTATTATTCTGGATATTTTCTAGTCAAAAATAGGAAATCCCCAAGGAAACCCAAGGAATATTAAATAATACTAATGTCCATGGAAATAAAATTAGAGAGATAGAAAAAAAATACTATATGATATGTATGTATACATATTGAGTGAAAAATATAATGACTCACATAGGTTCCTTTTTGGAATGGAAAGCAGGTTAAATATTCATGTGTCCGAAATTAAGAGTTTCATGGGATTTCGATGATGGAAAAATAAAAGGTTCACAAAATTGATCTAACTAATTATTCTTGATAACTGAGTTGAAAATATGTTTTTGTCAAATAAAATGACATGGTTCTTTTCCCGAAATCCAAATAAGAGTTGCTTTCGAAGTCTATAAATATATTCGTTCCAATGGAGGATCTAGATAAAATGTTAGAGAAGAGGCTCTAATATTACATCAATAATATGAAAAAAAATTAGATTTTAAAACCAGATCATAACCTTAATTGAAAAATTAATTAGATGAAAATTAACCATGAAGAATATATTTAGACTTTGGAATAGATATATTATCACCTCATGGATCTTATCATAGATTCTGTAGTCATTTAGGTAACCTTTATTGATTAGAGTTTATATCAAGTGAATCACTAATCATATTGAAAATTTTTATGGAATGGATTGGTGATTTCATACATGGTAGATTATGTGGTAGATTTATTTTCATATGTTTCCCACCATCCACATAAATTTGTTTTATGAAATAAAAATATATGTTTTCATGATTTAATCAAATAGATCTCAAGAGGAATAAATTTAGTAGCCTAATATTTAATTCTAAATTTTAAAGATTGATAAAATTAAAAATTGATCAATGTTGTAGTGTTCCAATCCTACCAAAGATCATATTTATATTCACCAAGGTTAAAAAGGACATTCTTTGTGATTAAATAGGCCAACGAATCCTTTTGATACTATCTTTAATGCCTCTGTTTTCTTTCTGGATATGATCCATTATATAGCCGGACCATCCCACCAAATATCCGGTGAGACACATTATCATTATATGAGGATATAGAGTCCACTGGATGGCAAGGGAGCCCCACCAACTTATTGATTGGAATCAAAATGTTGTAGTTGCTTATGTTTTCTAAAATAGCTTGCCATTAATTCTTGATAATGAGGTTGTTGGAAGTATTATTCCACTATATTTTTGATTCCACCAATTATTCCCACAATATACAATTAAAATGATGAAAACAATACATAAAATTCACTAAATTATTTCATATATTCTTTATCCTATTCTGATATTAATAAACGATTATTGGATCAACATCTTCAAACGTCCTCACCAAGATAAATCTATATACTCAAAAAAACTCCATCAATATACTAAAACCCATAAATCACAAAAAATCCATATAAATAATGTAATCCTTCAATAAAAATCACTTACTATCATAAAAACTCAATTAAAGGGAACAATTGGATGATAATTCGTTGAAAATAAATGAACATCCTACAAAACCATTTAATATGAACCACATGATGAATGCAATAAATAAAACTAACCATAGTCCCTATTTATAATCAAAACTCAATGAATGGACCATAAATAAACCATGTACTTCAAACATAGAAAATATTGTTGTGATTATAATAATACCTAATAAGAAATCACCCACATTGTATCAAGAAAATAAATTAATTATAGATAAAAATTTAAAACATGATTGAAATCTAATTCCAATTTGGTTAATGATTTTATTTTCTATTAAATGAATGAAATCATTAAAAATATATTTTCTAATTCTAAATCATTTTATTTAAATAATTATATTTAGAAACATTTTATTACCCTATATGACATACTTTAATCCAAATCATTTTTAAATCCTCATTGGAAATATATATAAATGAAAAAATTCATGAAAAATGAATAAAGAAAGATATAATGTTGGGACCAGATTTCAAGAAGCAGGTAAAATTAAATAACAAAGTGAAAATTCCTTAATAAATAAATGGATGGGAGAATAATCAATCAAAACAAAACACATGAATCATAAACCACCAATCAAGAGGAATGTTTCATGTGATTTATCCTAGACACAAGGTAATATAATCCTACACATCTAGAATGAATCCTAGACTATCTTTAGAATCCCTCGATCTAGGTAGTCCCAAATAACAATACGTGACCAAAACCCATTATCCTAGTATTGTAAATATACCATGGGACCCATTCAGATGCACCCAACCCCCCAATCCCACTCAAAATAGAAATAGAAGATAAACTAGAGATTTCACTTATTGAAGAAACTAATTAGTGACATATAATTCACATGAAATTGAAAATATTGTGGGTGAGAAACAAAAAAATGATCATAGAAAAACAATTGCATAATAATATCTGACCATCACCTATTATGCCACAAAATTATCCCTAATAAAAATTATCCAATCACTACAAAAAAATGTAATCACCAATATGTTCAATAAGAATAAGTGGTAAAAAGATAAATCTCATAAGTTATTGTTCATTTAAATTTTTAATTCAAGCCTTTAAAATAATCATGAAATAGATTCCCAAGAAAACATTTTCTTTTTTTAAAAAATATGTAAATTATTAATTAAAAATAATCCTTAATTAGAAAACATCAGATATCTAGTAAGATAAAATTAAAAAAAAATTATAAAATTTTAAAAAAGATTAAAATGTAAATATTTTATTCCACACATGACCCAAATGGGTAACCCATTTCAAAACTCACTTTTTATGTAAATCAACTTATTAAATAAATTATCTATACATGGAATTTCATGTTTCCCTTAATATCTTATTTATTTATATCGAATAAATCAATGAATATATATATATATATATATTATTGTATTTTGAAATCATTTGTGATGTTTTTGAAAACAATGATTGAGGAAAAAACCTATCTCTAAAGATCCACAAAAAACCATATTTTCCACTTTTATATGAAAAAATGTCTCATATATGGAAATAATTTCAAATGGTAATCCCCATCTATCCTTGGGGAAAACACATATTAGTAAACTATAATACCAAGTGTTCACTATTAAAATAAGAATACCTAAGAGATACGTACCGTGTCACGATGGTCGAAAAAGAATTCATCAAAGATGTAATGGTTTGAAAATTCCCATATGAAATCATCTGAATATATAGATATTGGTAATATCATTGAAATTTATAAGAGTATAGAAAATGGAAAGGATAACTAGTGCACTCTATATTACTATACTCACACATCAACTCTATTATGACTCAAAGATGCTTCCACAATAACCATATGGTGGAAACATTTTCTTAATTTTTCCCCAGTCCTATGATCATTTCATACTCAACTACTATTACTAAAAATGATGTATAGGAAGACAATGATGATATCAGAGATTCCCCTCTATCCATTGAATACATTGTCTCTATAAAAAATTGAACATTTAAATATTATCTTAGTTATGTAATTGGATCTTAGACCCCAATTGATATTCCCTTCCATGCATCTGGATGAAAAAATTTCCCTTCCATTGGAAAAATTATTCTATGTTAACATTAATATGTATACAGATTTATTGGAATGGTGATGATGTGGCCACACATCATATATTTCTATCATATTATCATCACTATATTAAAATAAAGAAAGTTGGATGCATATAACCCACAATACTATGGAATATGACGAAGTGGATATCATAATAAAGTCAACATCATCTAGGATCTGTGATACCTATATTGGAAGATATACAATAAACTCATTAGTAAAAATAATAGAAAATTTACCATTTCCATTTGTATTAGGTATCTTAATTGGAACTACTCAATGAGTTATTTCCTATTCATAATTAATTAATTGTAGATTGATTAAACTATATGATTCAAAAAACATTCCATAATGTGTTGGTATTCCAGATTCAATCTGATTAGGATGACCCATAAGGGAGACACAATCACTATATTTTGGGCATCATATAGGATATTATACAATCTTCTTATTCCCTTTGATTTTAATAATTTATATACCACATACCTATCCTTCATGCAGTGAATCTTCAGTCCCTAACTACGAATAATAACAAAATGATATATCAATAAACTTGTCATCACATAACAAAAATTTTGTGATCAACATGAATAACTCCAAAAAATGTTTGGAAAATTACATCATTAAAAAATAATGATAAACCACATCCGGTCCAATTTAGATGATACATTTAGAAATATTTTGGGCATCTTCACTCACTACCATGTTATAAAAGTCAATATTGAAACGAATAATTAAATCTTTGAAGTGATTATTCCATAAAATACAAAAATTTAAGAGGAATACATGGAATCATTGAGTGTACCAGTCATTTCATAGCCAATTTGGCTAGGAAATATCTTCCATTTATGATGTTAACGAATACAGAATTAGATTATAAAAAGGTAAAAGCCTAATACAAATCCTATGACGACTTCATGAACTATAAGTTCCACATATTAGTCATAATTATTCTATTAGAACAAAGGCTAAAATACCTATCATATGTCCACCATTGAGTGATTTCTCAAAATCCATAATGAATAAAAATAGTTATACATGAAAAAAATTATTGAATATCAAACTATGAATATGACAGATACCAATAATCAATATTTTTATTTCTATAATAAATGTATGGATTTTATATTTACAATATAAAATTAGGATAGTAACATACAACATCATAAGGTACTATTAATATTGTGAATTTTGATGATTAAGTACATCCTCAAGAATCTGATGCTGACTTGCAATCTAGCCTGATGGGTGGTTAACCTTCTATAACTAGTATTTATGTTGTTGTCATATATGTATATAAATGGGAATAATGTAAATTATTTTCTAAAAAAACACATTACCCTAAATGGAAAATCATTCAATACTGAAATTATAGTTTAAGAGGTTTACTATGATAAGGAATATCCAAAGAAGTAAGAGATTTACTTTAATATAGATTCTCAAAGGCCAACCAATAAATTAACGGAATGATATCAATAATTTGGTTCTAGGTATTGAATTAACCAAAAAATAAAATGATGATTTTCCATATTTATTCCTACTTCTCAAAGGTTCCACCAATAATGAGGTAGAATACTAGGCTGTCATCATAGAAAATGAGTTTTAATGGAAACTACAAGTGAATATTTTGAATGTTAAAGGAGCCTCATATATACCTCTTATTTATATAAATGTTTAATAATAAATTATAAGTATAAGTTTACTCAACACATAATATATGTGAGGGGACTAATCAAAGAATTTCCCTTTGAGAAAATATACTGTAATATTCCCCACACTAGGAAATAACATTCTAATACACAATGTAATGGTTCCACAATTATATCAATCTTTGATTTGTATGAGATTTTTTCCACATCAGAAACTATAGGTTGGTATCCCTAGACAACATTTTTTTGTATTAAATAAATGAAATCATCTCTACCACGAAACAAGAGGATATTATATTCATGAAAGTTAATTATGATTATTATAAAAGAACATCTCAAATAAGGGTTCCTTACATTAGACCATTCTAAAAATAAATATATGTGATTTCAATTAGTAATATTTTTTCGACATGGTTGTTGATCTAAAAATAATGTTTTAAAAAATCAATGATTTGATGGATTCTACCATAAATGATCAAGGTAGGGGAAACACTCCCCCTCAAACATGCATTTTAGAAGTAAATGAAAATAAATAATTTAGAACCATGATCAAAATAAAATTTGGAGTGTTGGGTATTTCTAAAAAATAATATTTAAGGATTTATTTGTTTTTTATTAGAACAAATATTCTATTTAGATACATAGAAAAATCATCCATCAACCCGTCGATTTTTTTCATGATTCCAAATATTATTTTCCACATTTCAAATAGGCATCTAATTTCATGGGGTATAATCCCCTAGAAAACACTTAGTAGTTTATATACATTCATATTACCACCAAATTCTTATCTAAATAAGTTGATACTATACCCATCATGGAATCTAGGGAAATTAATATTATCAAGTTTTTTAATATAATTATCATTACAATATTTATTACCCCTCAAAAAATATTAATAGACACTGGTAAAAATTTATTATCTTCCAAGATGAAAAGGATGAATTAGAAAAAAAACATTGAGTCTAAGCACACATACTAAGGTAATATAGTGGTGAATAGATATATAGTATCATGGAATTTGACTCTATAAAATATACTCTTGAAAATTAAAGATAAACATACAATTTTATTGAATAAATTCAAATGTCAATTTTGGGATTAAAATTACAAAACTCATAACTTCAATCATGGGACTTTGTATTCTCTAGTCTATGAAATTGAGTCAATTATGCCAACTTATGTTAAATAACCCTCACTCCTCATTTCCATCCCTGTATATCTATCAAAATATTTAAAATCCCAAACGATATTGGATGAGTTATTGTGGATTGATCGTAATAGGCTACAAACTCAACACATCCTTGAAGTCTATCAGAATTGGATTTAACGAGTTTTAAATAATGATGTTCAAATACCCATATTACAATAATGAGAGATGTTATTGATTATTCTTACCCTTATTAAACCTTTAAAAAATCCTTTGATGTCGGAACTAATAGGATATAGACCATAACCAATATATTAGGTCCATTCCAATAGAGCTTACTCCTCGGTTATGATGAATGTGGATACCCCATCAAATGAAATATTTTTCAAGATATACATTATATGATGACAAATAGGTTGATAACATCCCTAATTTATGATGTTAAAGTATGAAATGAGGGTTATTATCATACAAACCTAAAAAATATGTCCATAATGTCCTTACTGAAATATTTGATACTACTCAATTGAGGTTTCGTTACATAAAAAAATCCTCGAACATATTTCTATAATAATTAAAACCATAACAAAAATTCTACCACATTCACAACCTATATGACTCAAAAAGTTTCAAAATTGGTTATTCCCAAATTCCCATTTATCTCCAATATGAAATCTTAATCAATACAAATGTATTTATGACACAATTATCCCCTTCATGAGTGCATCAATGTCTCTTCCACTATATATGAGTCAGATCTAGGTAAGGAAACCTCTATAATAACTAAATGTGTTCTGATTACTATACACAAAATATATGTAGAGATTTTATGATCTCCAATCCTAGTACTATCCTTAAATCCAAAAAATTACCCATTCCATAGAAATTATATTTTGATCTATGCATTGTTCTTTTTTTCATAAAAAAATATTTGACCTATATTATCCTTAAAGGAAACATAATAATGATGTGATGTCATATTAGAACCAACCAAAAATTCATTCAATAATAAATTCACTAACCCCTATATAAGGATATGATATTTTTACTGAGTTACCCATACAAGAAAAATATTTTTCTTAATTATTATCACAATATAATCTGTGGTGACATCAATATATCATATCCTAGGGCCAATTATTGGTTTTTAGGAAAAGTAAATTCTCTACCCTATGAATAAAAATTATCTGAATTAGGACCTTCATTATATGTTCCTTTCATAAACATATTTCTAAATATTCTGCCAATCCTACATATAATATTAATCTATGTAAGATCCTTTTACATTGTCTTTTCATTAGATAATCCACACTAAAAATTATTTCCCCTACGTTAAAACTTCGTATATATTGCAAATATATAATTTTTCTAAATGTATTTAATGTCCATGGATATTTGATTCATAAAATATATCAATGTTAAACAATCTATGTTTGAAAATGATTTCAAAACTATATAACAATTTGATCCACAGATAATATAATAAAAGAACTATGCATTTCTTGATTTATATCATTGTAAGACACAAAGTGACTCATGGGTATTATATCTCAACCCTTGGATTAAATTATAAATAAATACCAATTTTATGTATGAGTTTAGACAACATTATTTATCTTGAGTTTCCCATTTTTTTTATTAATAACCGACGTGGAGCCATATATTTTTGCACCCGAGCATGACCTTTACAAAAATTCCATTTATGAGTCCTTATCATACAATATTAAAATTCAGAGAAGATTTATCCTGTCAAATTATGTAAAACTATAAAATATTTGGACCATACTTCAATAAATTTATCTTCTTAGAGTGGCCCCCAAATGTGGACTATTTTCCCTTCAGGATGTCCATATCCATATAAGGGTACCCAATAAAAAAAATTTCTCCCAATAAAAAAAATTTTAAATTTCCTCATTAATAATATTAAACTTATGTTAAGAGTTTACTCTAAAATATAATAACTGCGTGTGGTAGGGTTTATATCCTTATTTTAAATATAGTGATTTTGGAATATCATATACTTGTCTTAGCCAATAATATATAATCGGTGTTCCCTACCACTAAAGTGCCTCAATCATTTTCCAGTAATATATTATCTTCTCGATAACACTGAATTAAGGTGGAACACTTTTTCTATTGGTCAATTCTATGTGATATTGTTCTACATCATGAAATTATCAAGAACTATGATTGTATCAATTTTTACTATTTCCAAGTACAATTGTGATTCCCATTCTCATTACATTGGGATCAAGAATAATGTCACTATTATTAGAATCCTTTATTAAAAAAGGAGTTACTACAATAATCATAATATGTTTGGGTTTGTGTTACTGTATTATAAAGATGACACTCTTATGCCAATATTCTAGATCTAAACACTATACTTCAATGTAGGACACTTTATTCAAGATCATAGGCATACCAAAATGCCCAATTTATCCCGTATATATGAACTTTATCAACAAATAGATGTTTACTGAACTATATTTATATATATTTATTCTTAATCTAGGAGGATATATATTGATGTATAAGATTACCTATCATATCCAAACCTTGGATTTCATTTCATGATACTGATCAACTTCTATATAGTTCATTGTTTAGGGGTCCCAATATTGTGTAACCTCAATCAATGAAAAATGAACACATGAACTTATCACTCCATTCATGAGAACCACACTATCATCCATAGGATATTAAATTGAATGAAATTATATCCTTGATTACCAATGTTGAACTTCATGACATATTTATAGCGATATTATTTACTGAAATATGATTTAAAAATCCACCCCATGTGACATTTATCTTATTGGATTGGATCAAGTTGTATAACTAATTACCCATAATGATAGATTGATATATAGAGAAGAATGATATAATGAGATCCCACACTAATATAAAATTGACATTCTTATCTACAGAGGTTAATTTTTTCTTGTTTACCCACACTCATGATTTACCATACCCTAGTAGATTACATTAAGAACAACTCTAAGATCATTTGGGTGTTTAAAGTCAATTATTTTAGTTCTAATAGAGCTGAAACTAGAGAAATGTTATTGGATTTTACAAATGCTTCCAGAATATGGAATGGTAAATGTATCTATGTATATACCACATGATTCTACGATATGTGGTTTATTCTCTAATTGAATGAATTTAAAGGTCATGGCACCCATGTACCCATCACAGGATGTTCAAACATCACATACCATCATCTAGGAATAACCTTCTCTTGAGGACCACAATTTCTTATCCATGGTTAGCTATGGTATGGGATAACTCCATCACATATTTTAAATATTTATCCTTCGTATTAAAACATTATTTCTTATGATCCCCTGATTTCACAAAACCAAACATAAAAAATGGTGATCAGTGTGTCCGGATTTAAGAGACACATCCATTTGGTTATGCATAAATTCACCAATTTGCCTTATATATACGTTCACTCAATCCTTAAAACATACTAGGGGCCTCTCCAACCTGAAGAAATTTCTATTTAATATATGAAATCCCTTGAAAATATTATACAAATCTGTCATCCATTATGTTTGATGGTTATCCATTAGATCTGGGTCCCGTAGTATTACCCCTAATAGGATGAAATGAATAAGGATTTGTAACATCATGACTCAATTCATTGACTGAGATCCCATGTTGGGATGTTGTATCACACTTCTCCACCCTGAAATGATCCATACATAATGACCCTAGACTAATTTCATGGTTTTAATAGAAGTACACCCCTGAATGTAGAAATGATAAATCAAATCAATGTGAAATTAATCTAAAACCATATGTAGTAAACATTCTTAACAAATAAACTTATATTTAAATTTTGAAACAAAAAATGTTCGGATTAATGTGAATATCGTTTTACATTGGTGGAATTCATATTTCTTCTTGATAATATTTCAATTTTTGAGGGTTAGTCAAAAAAATATGAAAGTAAAAATGGAGAAATACAATTTTTGTGGGACTACCATATGTACATAGAGAGATCAAAGTTAAAAATATAGAATCACATTGTTATGAAAATAATTTAGACTACATGATTGTGTTCAGTTCATGATGATGTGATCTTTAGAGAAGATGAAAAATCCTTGAATGCTTATATACCATGACCACACATTACTTCTTGACTACTTTAATTTCAAAAATCTTCCAAAACTACTATTACTGAGTGTTTTCAATACCAACGGAAAAATATTTTTTATGCCTAAAATCATCATTTTGTATAAAGCATATGTTCCCCCAATCGTGATTATCAACTAGTATCTGGTATGTCCAAAAAAGAAGGTTCCATAATCAATGCAAGGCCTATAAAAATGCAGTGTATCTCATCATTTAAGCCTGATCAATACTCATCCCCATCCAGTGTGAACCATATTATATTCCATTATTCCAATTATATGATTTTTGATTTACGCAATCCATAATCCAATTATTTATTTGGATTCAATGTATTAAATATTATTTCTACCTTAATCATACAATGAGTTTTATATTCATATAATGTTTTTCTACTTTACCGTTATTGGTGAACTATACTATATTCCTTTTCAAATATTTATGATCTAAAATTGTTTTAATATGTTATCATACATTATTTACCTATAACACAAACCTTATTATCCTTATAGGAACATCCTAAAAAATCATATCTAAAGAGACATATAACTCACCAAGAAGAGATATCATGCTGTTAAATATAGGTAAATTATAGGATTCCACTCAATGTATATGCATCTCGTGTGATCTTGGAATAATTAATAATTTTTTTAAAAAAAAATTGGTAGAATGTTTTATAGTTGGAAAATCTACAGATGGAAACCTAATAAAAAGAGTTGTCTTTTTCACCGTATATCCCTATATATGAGTTGTAGGAAAAATTTAGGTCCTAACAATAAATGTCTCAAATCCAATGGGATACATGATATAACACTCAAATAGGTCATTCTATGATTAATAGGCACATTTATCCTTATCATTATTTAGAAAAAACATCTAGAATGTAAGGGTAATCAACCATTTTGAGATAAGGAATCCTTATTTAGATTTCCCCCTTTGTTGTCCTCATATTTTTTGTGTTGAAGAATAGTCCAACTATAACAAATCAGGTGTATATTTGTGGTTTTATTTATTATATCCATGTATGAGACACACACATTAGTAATAATCATTGAGGGGTTACCATGAATCTAAAAAAAGTGAACGAAATTTGACAAAAAATGGAAAATAAAAATTTTCCTTCTTTTATGAAAATGTCAAAGGATAGAAAGAGAAATCCACATGACTGGTGTCTATTTATTTTCACATAAATAATTTTATCCATAAAAAAATTCATCTAATTTCATGGAATTCATAGATATCTGGTCAAAAAGTTTCTAAAATACTATGATGTTTTGTTATCCTCAATGATTTAGATTCCTAAAAAACAAATCCTCACTTCTTCGTTATGATTAATTTTCCATCATTACACTACTTAATCAGGAAATATTTAGTTCTGTGTTAATTTAATAAAAATATAAGGTATTTCCTGGTTGATACATTTCACTTTAATAGTGATCTTTTTTCTATAATCATTAGTGTTTCATTATCACATATTAATTATTAGAGTCATATTGATGTGACTTGGTGTAAAGAAGGAATAAATATTCAATAATATTTTCTTATATATTTAGTTTATGTGATTCATGAACTTATTCCCAATACTAAATAATATCATTATTGGTTCTATGTATTTGATGGTAATCATTTGCACTGAATCCCATGTGGATTAATATCTCTAGAAGATGCCCAATTTAATCACCCAGATCATTAATGGGAGTTTTAGAAAGTAGATTTGAAATCATATTCCGTACACAGTAGTAATTAATTTTTTGTAATGTTTCATATTCTATGTTCGAGTTATAATATATCATTAGAAATTTTATATATTCTTGGATTAAGGAAATCAATGGATAGTTGGTCACGGTAGCTCGAAAATGGTGTGATAACTAACCAATTTGTTTCTCCCTAACCTATAGAGTCTTAGATATTGAAGAAATAATAACTCTAGACTGTTAGTATTGTATAATATTTTTTGACACTCAAAACCAAGAATGTGTTAGTAAATTAATTTCAGGATATCGATACAATGAAGAATGATTTATACCCTTAATCTCATCTATTAGTGGAGAAGTCTTAACATTGGACTCCCCACTACACAAAACTACAATTGAACATCATGGTGGTATCACCAATGTAAAATTGAATGATTCATATCTTTCCATTTATTTTTGAATGATAATATAATAATTTTCCTCCATCCAATGAGTTCCCTAGGTGATATCATGAAAGGATATATACAAAAAATGAGAACAACTTTAGTCGATTCCAAGAATGAATAAGGGGTGAATGAATTCAAATAAAGTACATTATTGTATTGTGGAAAATGAAGGGGATTCCTTACACATCGGATGGTCATCAAAGGAATTAAAAAATAATATTATTTATAACTATTTAATTCGTCAAAGTAGAAACCTATAAACTCTAATATATGACCAACATAAGTCCCCACTAAAATTCACCTATCATGGCCTCACAGGACAACCCATGGGGGAGTGAGGGGTCCTCAGGTCTTTGGGAGGATGATGCTACTAGATTTTATGGTGAAAAATGAAAACATAAATAAATTATATTGTTGAGTTTAATGAATAAGAAATATATATACAAGATAAATATTTGAAACAACTACCTTTAGCTCTTAAAAAATGAAAAACACATGCTAGTTTTCATAATCTCACATACAGATTTAGTTGAGAAGTAAGTCAATTATGGGGAATGATGGTTGACAAAATGGATTAAATTTGGGTGGGTTGGAAATAAAATTCTCTATATTATCCATCAAGACATAGGATATATCATTCGTACCATACTTTTGACCCAAAAGGGTGCATGTGACATTTATTTACCTTCAAGATCATTTATGGGGGTTATGATATGTGATGAAGAATCTTTTTACACCCACAACTGGTCGAGTAAGTAGCTAAAAACCAATTTGATATTGAATAGAGGATATCATACATTTGTATTCACACTCATTTACTATACATTTAGTTTATTAATACTCATCATCTCTATACTCAATACTCAATTGCATACCCAAAATCTATGATATTTGTCATGATGAAATGGGTATTTCTTTAGTGATTGAATAAAAACATTCAAATCAGAAAACCATGCCACTACATCATAACAAAACCTCTTATGAGATACATTGTGGGCATCCACGACCTGACCAAACACTTATATCATAATCTTTTCCCCTAATGGTCATTCAAAATTTCCTTTTTTAAAATATTTTTTTACATGGCCCATTACCTATAAGCCTCTCAGTACATGGAATTGGTAGGAATTGAAGGGAGGAAGAATTTTCTTATTAAATGGTGAAGAAAACGGATACTAATTTATTTATTTAATGTTTATTTGGATGACAGATCCCTCGTTGAATTAACCATATTTATAGACCAATTATATCGACCAGGATTCGGGAAAAAATCACTTTCCGGACCTCACTATCTTGACATAATTATTTTATTCCACCTAAAATCTCATGATATATGAAACTTTTAATATAGGAATTAATATATAAAAATATCATTAAAATTATGATTGAATCAATGATTCAATATAATTGGTCTTTATGACAATAATAAAATCAAACTGGGTAACGTGATGGCTCCTTTATCTCCCATCTATCCTTTTTTTTCTCTCAGCTCTACCTATGTTTTCCATAAAAACCCTTCACATTAGGGTCAGTGGCATGTTTGAGTGTTTTCATTATTCCTTTTCATTTTTCCATTTCCTATTTTTTTTCTCACATGAAATTCTCCAACTCTATCAACACATATTCTCCATGGTTTATTCCCCCTACGTTTCATTATTAGCTTTTCCATATTGGTATTTTGTATTCTTATTTGGTCCAAATCCTATCTTCTGATCCAGTGAATGAGAACCAATTTTATATCTTTCTAAAAAATATTACCCAAGGATGTATTATTGTGCTTATAATTATGTTATTTAGTAGAATCCCTCATATTCTCATTCTATATATCAAACCTAAAATTACTTTTTCCTATCCAATATGAATTTGGAGCAACGGTTAAAAATGGTATTGTGTTTTTTGGTTTAGATATTGATAGGTGTCAAGATACTTCATGGGTCTAAATTTTTTTATTTTGAAGGTTACTAGTTTTTTTCCTCATCAGTGAAGTAATTAGTGATATCCCTCACCGTCCCAAACCCCAACTCTAATCTAATGTACTAATCCACCTACCCTAGTCGGATCTGGAGTGGTTAAAATAATGAGGTAATGGGATTTGTAATTTTGAAGCCATCAGAGCTCTATATGTGATCCCTTAAATGATGGTTTTAGTTTTCTATATTTATTCCTCATGATATCAGTGATAGTTATTTTTCATCTTCTCCATAGTTTATTTATTGAATTCTTATTATTTGTTGTTCTAATTTTTGATTCTTGATTTGTTTCGTTTTTGATTGGTTATGTGGAGTACATTGTAGTTTATCAAGAATTTTGCATGTAATATTTATGCTTTTTTGTAGTGAGATCATGTTGTATTGGTCAGTTGGTTTTTTATGGTTTGTTAAGGGATGATGACAACATGGTACAATGTTTTACAGTGGTTCTGAAGGACACCAATGGTCTCTGGTTACATGAGTGGGTGTTAGATGGTGATGATGATGGTATAGATTGATTGTGAAAGTGAGAGTAGTGAATCATGATAATGATATATTGAGACTTAACTTAGGCTGGTGGGGGTGAAACAAGGATTTTGACCTTCATGGTTGTTGTGAAATTTTTTATTTTTTGTGTAGTGAATTTGGGTATCATTTTTATTTTGGTTCTTAAATGGTGTGTAAATTTATTCTAAACCATAATGGGAATTTTGAATGAAGACTAAAAATAGAATATTCAAATAGTTTAATACGGTGGATTTTACATTAAAATTTTTATCTCATTGGATATGATAATCAAAAACCAATGTTCTATTATTCGGTGTCTCTCGACACAAACAAGGGAAGGTAGGGTACACAATTACACTTAAAAGCAATCGAATTGATATATGAAATAGAATGGTGTGTAAACCATTTATATGATGATCACACCTACATGGGATATGAGAATCCATTCATTGTGAGATATAAAATGGTCATGAACTTCATGGATCCCGATAGAGTTATCATTCATTTCTATAGTGTTATGGTTATGTGGTAGATATAGAAAGACTTTTTGTGTTTTCAAACAGATCTTGATATCATGCTCATTTAGAGTTCCTGAGTGAACACAAAAAATTATCTATTTATATTGATTAAAAAAATTATATAATATCTTCAGGTAATTGATTATTTGATAAATACAGATATGGGTTGATATCCAAAACCAAAATATCTAAAAATGGACGATGTCCTTGAATAGGGACTTTATATTCGAGATGTATCTTAAATGCCTATAATATAGGGCTATGATTAGTATATAAATATTGATTTTATAACATCAATACATCTTTATATCCATAAAAAGTACTGGCTCACTCCCCCCATAATACTATTCTTGAGGAATGAATCCACTAAATTAAAAAATTTATGAATCCATCTAGGCGCACCAACCATATGATTTATGAACATAATTGTGTGCCCTATTTATGTAAATTTCACTTTTATGTTATATTAATGAAATAACCCACATTACCAATCATCTCACGATTGAGGATTTCATGAAACCATCAGGGGTTGAAATTTTCATTGGATAGGCTGATGAATTTGTTGAACCCTAATCTCATTTCCAATAAAATCCTTTGATATAATATGTAACTCATTAGAAATCATAGGGTTTATTTAATAATTATAATATATGATAGTAGGAGAAATAATTACATCAATCATATCACAGAGAATTAGGGATCCATAGGCAGTGTCTTCAACCATCATAATTATTCAAAACACCATTTGTACAAAGTCGAAGGCATTTTTAACTAGATTGACATGATAATAATGTATTAAAAGAGATAATTTATCTTATGAGAAGTGGATTGAGAAACCCATATCAATTAAAATATATCCACTTGAATAATATCAACATTTAATGTTATACAACACTTTCACATAATATCCTGAAAATTTTTACATTGATTAATAACAGAAATATTTTTTCATAATGACAACTTAATTATATTTTCTAATGAATGTACAAATATTTCTTCTGAAGTATATATATTGTGTGTGTCATGTAATAATAATGATTTCAATAACAATTAATAGTACATGGATATAAAATCAAAAAAAATACAACCACATAATGGTGTACTCTATATGCTAGGACTATTTGAGAATTATTAAACAATCCATGAAAACTATTAAATTAAAAAGAAACATTAATAATAGAATTGAAATTATCAATAGTATTATAGGTAAATTTGGAAATCATGTATAAAATATTGACAAAAGGTGGACAATATATAAAGAATAATGGGAAAAGGGACTATTTGGATTTTATTGTTACCTAACCATTAGACTCTATAACCACAAGTAAATAGGTGAATTTGTTAATATTATTGTTGGTAATAATTTTACCATTGGTATTAGTTTTTATAAGGGGAATTGAATAATTATAATTGACTATAATAAGATAAATGTTAGCCTCAACTAGTAGATTCAATATTTTGGATGCATATTTTTCAGATTATGGGAGAGAAGCAACGCCATTTGGGTTTTCCCTTGACCAACCCCAAGCTGAGATTCAACAAGTGATGATTGAGCTGAATCACAAATGGGAGAAGATGGTGTTATTATGGATAACAACAAATACAATGTTATCTAAGACACCATTTAAACTACCGCCATCTCTCACCATACCCTTATAATGTAGTGTAGTGAAATTCGGGGTTATGTATATAGACCTTACATTCAAAAAATAAAATGTTAATTTTATTAAATGAAATATATTTTTTATCAATCCAGTTGTTTGATTAATTTAATTTAACATAATAAACATTAATATGAGATGAATTTCAAAAATATATAATTTTTATAAATTAAACATAATGTTATATTTGTAATATTAATAAACATTTGAAATAATATAATGCATTACAAATAAAAAATTTATGTTCATTAATATTCCTATTAAAGAACTATGTATCTTATAAAATCCTACAAATTTTTTATAAGTGCTAGAAAGTTGACTAGGAAGTAACAACTATAATTTTTCAACAAATATTGTTTTTATATAAAATGCTAAATTAAAATTTTTAGATAATTATATTGAAAAAAATATCCATTTTATTTAAAATAATCACATAAATTTTAGATGAGGGAATAATTTCCAAAAAATTTATATTTTTAGTGAATAGTAAAAAATACCATTTTTAGTTTTTTGAATGATTTATGAATTCATAAATTTTTAATAATGATGTGATAATTATTTATATAAAATCCACATTTAAAAATATGTTATTTTCTCAATATTATTTATTTTAATTTTTATAATTTTAATTAAAACCTATAAATAAAATTTCAAAGTAAAAAATATAAATAAATGTAAAAAACAATATTTATTGCAAAATTTAATTTTCCTTGTCCAAATAATATAAAAAGTAATTTAGATTAAAGTGGAATAAAATATTACAAAACATCACTTAAATTCTACAAAACATGAGTAAAAACCACGTGTATGCCATATGTTTTTAAATTTACCCAACCTAGAATTCCAAGGCCAATATTTAGAAAGTATTATACAATTCAACCTATTTTACAACAAATACCCACCAATACCACCACTCATAACCACTAAAAATCATATTTCTATGATTTTTTTGTAATTTTCTTCCCAAATACGTAATCAATTGTGTCATTAATGTCTTATGGTTTCATCCAAATGTTATTGGAAGAAAATCATCAAGGTAAGGACAATGTCACCTTTTTCATTTCATTCTAATCAGCAATTTTGAATTATTTCTTCAAAATATTGAATTAATTTTTTTTTTCCATTCACATTTATTTATCCATCTTCTACAAAAATATTATTTTATTTATTGAATAACATCATTATTCCCATTCAATAAAACATGTTTACCCCATTATGATTCCGAATTAATTTTTTGAATTTCCCTATTTTAGATGAACTATTCATATATTGTGAAGACCTGAACCTATTTCTTATCTAATGTAATTCATGTAGATGAATAATTAATTTAATTATTAAGGTATTTACATGGTTGAAACCCACATTCCCTCTCCATGGGTTATTTCTTTTAATGTTAAATTATTACACAACTTATAAACTCAATAATCATATATGAAAGTCATTATTTATGATCTATGTGACATTGATGAGATATTTTATTATAATCATGAAAGATCACATGAATTAACACAAATTAAGGGTGTTCCCTTACATTGCCTAAAAAAATTGGGTAATGAATAAATTTCTATATATGACATGTTTTATAACACATTGTTGAATAACCATGGAAATTATGATTTCTATGAAAATGGTGTTATTCTTATGAATTAAATTTTTTGTTGTGGCCAAAATTCTAGGTCATGTAACATGTACATATTATAATTATATAATAGGATTCAAATTTTATTATCCATTATGATATTTCAAGCATTATTTCCATTTATTATCCCTTACTCTGATTTATGCTCACAATTTTTGATTAAGGTATACACCCATTATATTACCATCAATTAGGTGGTCTAGGACGGAATATCAATGTAGTAGTTTTAAAGTATAAAATAATTTTGATGTTAATGGTTTCCTTATGTAATTATTGTATTATGTACTATCATTCCCAGACACTATACCTGAAAATATTATTCAATGCTATTAGTGTTATTTTAAAGGAATTAATTTAACATCCTTATATTAAAATTGATAGATTCCATAGTTGGTATCAAATGAAAATCATTGTTAATCTTGAAAAATATTTGTATATAAATGTTTTAAATAACCCTAGATATATATTTTAAATATTTTAAAAAACAACTAATATTTATGTGAAGTTAAAAAAAAGTTATCCCATGAAATAAAATACATGCCTAGATACCAGTATTGCATATAGATCATGAACATCTGTACTAAGGGGTAATAACAACGATAGGGTGGATTGGGTTTTGATTCGATCGTATCATGGTTCTTAAAAAAGTGGAATTTCATCACAACAAGTATGATAATAAATTTTTTATGAATAATAATTCTCATTTAGTTTTTACGGGGATCATAATAGAAAAATATTCCCCAATGGGTTATATTATTTATTTGAAATGGAAGCAGATAGAGGGACTAATTCAAACAATGGAGGAAATGAAAAATGTGATGAATGCATTCTTATTATATGGGGATATAGAAATGAAATATTATTTGTGATGAAAAACAAATTAACCTTTCTCCTAAATAACATCTTCAGCCACATAGAGTGTCCATCTTCACAAGGGAACAACATTTAAATGAAATCGTCATTCTTATATGATGATAAATTTTTAATAGAACTAGAGATCGAATGATTTATTAAAATGGACCAACACTATATAAAATATATAATGTAATCGATTTTTATGAGCAAGTGAAATGTTTTAAGTAGTATAACGCTTTGAAATATAAGTCGAATAATAGTTTAGGATGGTCCAGAAAAGAAATCCAGGGAATGAGGTGGAACACATGGAATGAGAAGTCTATAAAAATGTATTTTTGCATATGTATTTTTCATTCACCCTCCACCCCATCATGGAGAGTGAATTAATTGAGTTAAAAAAATGAAAAAATTAATCGGTAAGGAATATTGATATGAAATTAAAAAGGCCTCCCTGAAATTATTAATTAATTTTCATTAATTTTGATTAGAAGACAAACTAATTGTTTAGAGGAATGAGATCCATCTAAGAAAACTATTGGAAATAATAGACATTGGGAGTTATAATTTGATATCATGATGCACTCTAAAAGTTGAAATTGTGTTCAAATATTCCCATTACACTCATTGACATAAGGAATTTCAGATAATGATATATAATTTTTTTGTAATTAATATTTATTATAATAATGTAAAATATCTCATATGAAAATAATTTTGGAAGAAGTTGTTGGGATAATTTCAACCAGGATGTGGAATTATCTTTTTTTGTTGATGTTATGTCCACGTTTCTCGAAGTATGGTGTATATGATAAGATTTAATAAGGGTATGACATGTTTAGTTAGTTACCCACACATGAAAAATAGTTTTCTTGATTCATATCTCCATCGGAAATATGGTGACATCAATATATCTCATCCTATGACCAATTATGGGTTTTAAGGAAAAGTAAATTCCCTAACCTATGTATAATTTTTTTTATTAAGTTCCCTCAGTATAGGTTCATATCATAAATATATCGATAAATATTCTCCCTATACTACATATAATATTGAGCTATGTAAGATCTTTCTACATTGACTTTTCATTAGAGAACCGAAACAAAAAATTATTTCCCCTATGTTAAAACTTCTTATATATTGAAAATATATAATTGTCTAAGATAAATTTTATCTCCATGGATATTTGATTCAACCCTTATATCAATGTTTACCCAACCTATGTTTTAAAATAATTTCAAACCTACATAATAATTTGATCATCAATAATACAAAAAAATAACTATACATGGATTGATTTATATCCTTTTAAGATAAAAATTGATCAGTGGGTATTCTATCTCAAGGCTTACATTAAATTATAATTAAATGCCTATTTTATCTCAGTGTTTATACCACTTTATTCATATGGGGTTTCCCCTTTAATGATTAGAAGCTGATGGGGATCCATATAATTTTGCACCAGAGATGGATCTATACAAAAATTCCATTTAACATTCCTTATCATACAACATTAAACATAATGTAAGATTTTTCCTTGTAAAATAATGTTAAACTATAAAATATTTGAACCATATTTCTGGACATTAATATTATTAAGTTGGCCCCAATATGTGGATTATTTTTCGTTCATGATATGAAGATCCATATATAGGTACCCAATATAATAATTTTCTCCCAATTAGAAATATTATAAATTTCCACTTTTATAATATTAAAATCATGTGAGGAGGTTACTCTAAAATATAATAAATATGTTTGGTGTGGTTTATATCCTTTGAAAAAATAATATTAATCTTGAATCTCATTACCTTGTCTTATCCAAAATTACAAAAAAGATGTCCTATACCACTATAGTTCCTCAATCAATTTCTAGTAATATATAATCATCCCGATAACAAAGAATTGAGGTGTTCAATTTTTTTTATTGTCAATTTAATATGATCACGATCAACAACATGAAGATTTCAAGAAGTATGAATGTATCTATTACTGTATTTTCACATATAAATAGTGATTCCCAATCACATTACATTAGGATCAATAATAATGTATCTTTTATTAGAACCATTTTTTAAAAAAATGAGTTACTCCTAGAGTCATAAAATATTTGGGTGTGTTTTACAATATAATGAAAATGAAACTCTTATGCCAATAATGAAGATCTAAACATGGTCCTTCAATGTTGGATAATTTATTCACGAGCCTAGGCATACCAATAGCCACATTTATCCCATATATATTATCTTTATCAATGAACATATGTTAAATGAACTATGTATAGATTGATTCTTAGTCTAAGAGGATATATAGTGATATTTAGGATTACCTATCATTTTCCCAAACATGGTTTTAATTTCATGATAATGATTTATTTCTATCTATTTCATGGTTTAGGAGAACCTATATTTTTTAACCATAAAAATGAAATATGATCACATACACTTATCACTCAACACATGAGAACCAAACTATCATCAATAGGATATTAAATTTAATGAAATTTTATCCTTGATTACGAATGATAAACTACTTGACATATTCTTAGAAAAAAATTTCTTTCAGAAATATGATTTAAGAAACCCCCCACTTGACATTTAGTTTATTGGAGTAGATCAAGTTGTATAACTAATTAGCCATCATGATAGATTGATCTATATAGAAGAATGAGATGATGAGATACCACACTAAGATAAAATTTGCATTCTTATCTTTAGAGGTTACTTTTTTCTAGTTTCCACACACTCATGATAGACCATTCCCTTGTGAATTACCTTAAGAATATCTATATGATCATTTGGGTGTTCAATATCCAATATTATAGCCATTCTAAAACTAATAATTTAGAAAGGTTTGTTGGATTTTACATATGATTCCAGAATATGAAATGGTAAATGTATCTATGTTTCTACCACATGATTTTATGATATTTGGTGTATTTATTTATATAATGAATTTAAATAGCATGCCACCCAATTACTTGTCACATGATGTTAAAACCTTACATACCATAATTTTGTAAAACTCTTTTCTTGAGGACCACTGTTTCATATCCATGGTTTGTTATGGTCTAGGATGACTCCATCACAAATTAAAAATATTTATTCTTCAGTATTAAAACACCATTTCGGATATTCCCCTGATTTACCCAAACAATATATAAAAATTGGTAATTAGTGTGTCCAGATTTAAGAGATATCTCTATTCAGATATGAATAAATTACCCATTTTGGATTCTATATATGTCTGCTCAATCCATCAAACTAACTTGGGGCCTCTCCAACTAGAGAAAATTTCCATTTAAACTATGATATCTCTAAAAATTGTATTTAAATAAATCGTCAATTTTGTTCTATGGTTATCCATTGGATACGTGTCCCATTGTATAACCCGTAATATGGGGACCTTGAAGAATGATTTATAACATCATGAATCCTTCAAATGGTTTTATAAAATTCCTTGACTGAGAGCCCAAATTGGGTTGTTATATCACACATTTCCATTATGAATTGATCCAAACATCATGAACCTAAACTATTTTTATGGTTGTAAAATTCATACTCCCCTAAAAATAGAAATGATAAGTCAAACTGATATTGGAAAAATCTATAACTATTGGTAGTGAAATTTAAAAAAAACAAAAAATTATGATGAAATTGTAATAAAAATTGTTTCTATGAAAACCAATATAGGTTTACCGTAGTGGAATTCATATATATTCTGGATAAGTTTTCCAATTTGGAGGCTTAATGGAAAAAATATGAGAGGAAAAATGTAGAATATACAATGTTTGGGGGGAATACCATATGTACCTAGAGAGAACTAACCTAAACATATTGAATCAAGTAGTTCCAAATATAATTAATACCACATGAATGTGTTCAATAAATGATGATTTCATCTTTAGGGAAGATGGAAACTCCTTGAATACCTATCTCCCATGACCACACATTACTTATTGATTAATTTAATATCCATAAATATTCAAAAACTTCTATTAAGGAGTGTATTAAACAATGAGGGAATTTTTTCTGTTATGCATAACTTCCTCATTTTGGATCAATTATATGTTCCCCAATACTTGATTATCACCCAGTATCTTATATGTCCCAATACAAATGTCCTATAATCTATACAAGCCCTCTCAAAAAGTTTGGGTATGCCATCATTAAATCTTGATCAATAGTCACCCCTCCCATGTGAACCATTTCGTATTCTTTTATTCAAATTACTTGAGTTCTGATTTATGCAATCCATAATCAAAATATAAAAGTGGATTCAATATAATAAATATTATCTCTTTATTCATCATACAATGAGTCTTATATCCACATCATATTTTATCCATTACCATTACTGGAGAACTATAAATTTTGTTTAAATATATATGATCTCAATTTATTTTAATATGTAATCTATCATTTTTTACATAAAACACAGACGTTATTATCCTAACATGAACATCCAAAAACTTCATATGGAAATATACATATAACTCACCAAGATGAGAACTCATGATGTGAAATTTAGGTAAAGTATAGGACTCCACTCATCATATTTGCATCTCACATAATCCAGGAATAATTAATTATTTGAAAATAAATTCGGTACAATGTTTTATAGTTGGAAAATCCAAAGAGGGAACCCTAGGAAAAGGTTGAGTAATTCTCTACCATATATAATCAATATGAGTTGTAGGAAACATTTAGGGTGTAAAAATAATTGGCTCACTTCCTATGTGATACATTCCTTTCTTAAAGGGAATTCCCATGTGCAGCCTTTTAGTTCCCTCCATACAAAGAAACCCCCCTCCCCATGAAGAGGTCACTCTGGAGAGAGCCCCAGCCAGGAAAGACATGTTGCCAGCCGATATGGCCGAGCATCCCGGATGATGACAATCAGGAAATGATGGCTCATCAAGAAATCCAGCCGCATGGGTGGGTTGAACCACATTTTTCCCACCCATTCAGAAACCAGGTGACCCAGCAAGGTGATTGGATCCTGGGGAAGAGGTTCCCCCTGAAGGTGGGCCCTAATATTCGTACATTGTGCCTCCAAAAGAATGGCATTGTTTCACCCCTCTCTTTCACTACTACTCCATAGCTGAAGTGAATTCTTGTTGGATACATGACATAACACTCAAATAAGTAAAGATGGGATCAGTAGGAACATTTATCCTTGTCTTGATTTAGAAAATTAATATAGAATATATGGGTAATCAACCTTTTTGAGCAATTTAATCCTTATTTAATATTCCCCCTTTGTGGACCTTATATTTTTTGTATTGAAGAATTATCCAACTAGACCAAATCAGGTGTATATTTCTAGTTTTAATTATTTTATGCATATATGAGACACATAGAGGATGAATAATATTTGAGGGGTTTTCATGAATCTAAAAAAACAGAACAGAATTTTGACAGATAATTGAAAACAAGAGTTTTCCTTATTTTATGAAATCATAAAGGGATGGAAAGAGGAATCCACATGATTAGAGTCTATTTATTTTCTCTTAAATAAATTTATTCATAAGAATAATATTTAAAAAATAATGGAATTCAATGGGATATGGTCAAAATATTTCCTAAATACTATGATGTTTGGTTGTCCTCATTTATTTAGCTTCCTAATACTACCTCCAATCATTGGTATCATAAATTTCACGTCCCTCCACTACATACTCATGTAATATTGAGTTCTATGGTAATTTATTATCAATAGTAGTTATCTCTATCTAGAGATTAAATACATTAATGATGATATCATTCCCTAACCATTGGAGTTTCATTGTCACCTCCACATATTTAGAGTCATCATGATGTGATTTGGTCTAAAGAAGGAAATAATATACCATAAAATTTTATTATATAAAGAGGTGATGCGATTCATGACAATATTCCTCATAATAAATCATATCTTTAATGATTCTATATATTCTATGGTAATCATACTCACTGAATCCCATGTTGATGAATAGCTCTTGAAGATTCCCTATTTAATCACCCATCTCATTTAGGGGTGTTTTAGAAAGTAGATTTGTAATCAGGTTACTCACAAACCAATATTTTATTGTTTGGAATGTTTCTTATTCCATGTTCGATTACAAATCAATCATTATAAAGTTATATATTCTTGGAACAATGAAACTAAGGGATAGTTGGTCATGATAGCTCCAAAAAGATGTGATACGTAACAAATTTTTTTATCCTCAGCTCCCATTTTTTGAGATTGAAAAAATAATAACTCTAGACCCATAGGATTGTATAATATTTTTGGACACTCACAACCTAGAATATGTTAGTAAATAAATTTCAAGATATTGATAAAATGATGAACGATTTTAATACTTAATATCATCTATTGGAAAAGAAGTCTTAACATTGGAATCCCCACTATGTGGAACAACAATAAGATATCATGGTTGTAGCACAATTGTTAAATCCATGGATGAAAAACTTTCCTTTTATGATGGAATGAGAAACTCAGAATTACCCTCCTACCTATGTGATAATTGGGTGATATCGTGAATGGATACATAAATAAAAATGAGAACAACATTAGTCGATGCCATGAAATAAGAAGGGGTGAATGAATTCAAATGAAATACCTTATTGTAATGTTGAAATTAATGGGGATTTATGATAACTTAGTGTTTTATTTCACAATTAAATATAACTTATTACATAAACATCACATGATACAACATATGAGATTGAGAGGTCTTATGTATTTGGGGCATAGGATCATTACATAACAACATAAAACATGAAATACAACATATTTATTGAATTATTCTTTTACATTACCACTACATTCCCTCATAAATAGCATTGCATGGGGTAAACTGAGGAAATGCATAATAAAAGCGTGAGCTTTGAAGCCCTCTATGGAAACAATCATGGAATAACACGAGTAATACAATACATGTTAGTCAATAGAAATATCAATAGAGCACAATAGAAGAATAAACATAAAGTCATGAAAATGAATGATAATCATAACATGGAAATTTGGAAATAATACTTAACATGGAATTAGCATGAGCCAAGTCAAATTGCACATGGAGCATTAGTAAATCCTCAATGCACATGAAGAATTAGTAAAAACTTCATTTCACTTGAATTAGCATGAGTCAACACCCATTTCACATGACATATCATGATAATATACATTACCCAATTCATTGGAGATCTATATGGGCACACACTTCTTAAACATTTCATTTCTTGCATAAGTGTGCCACATGGATTATATAACATAGATTCATAAAACATAATCATTTATTGGATAAAAAATGAATGTATAATTCATACCTAAAACCTTATAATCAATAAGTTAATGTTCATAATGGTTAATACCATTGATAGAGAAATGGTCATGGTATTTACTACACAATGACATTGGCTTGGAAAATTGGTGTAATTTCGGCAGCGTAACGATGTGACGTAAGAATTGAATAAAATGGTTGAAGAAAGACCAAGGGTTATATCATCATATGTACATGAAATGGAATGTAAGGGTTCATATGGATACATTTACCAACAATTGTAATGTAATTTATATGTATAATACAAATGGATTACATGTGTGGAAAAGAAGAGAGCGAAATCCCTCACGGAATTTCGGCATAGTAACAGGGGTACATGGGGGGAATTTATTGAGAGAGAAAGGGTTATCTAAAAATTAAAACATAAAAATGGAAGTATGGGGGGGGGGGGTTGAAACCATACCCCAAAATTTATATTGGAAATTATATGGGAGCTGGGGACACCTTGTATGGATTCTATAGAGATGAGGGCATAGTATTAATGACCTCAAAAGGCTTTGAGTGTGGAGTATGTGGGAAATTTGGTGGGTTTATATAGGAAAGGTGAGAGAATTATTTATTATTTAGGTTTGGCACATCTCACATTAAACTAATGTATACCACATACCATCCCATGGTTTTTTCCAATGGTTTTTATAAAAGAAAACATTAAAACAATAATTGATAAGGAAAATGTCCTCACAACATAACATAATGGGGTTTCTCAGATAGAGGGGGGTCACCCTCCCAATATAACAATTTAAAAATAAAAAATGTTTAATAAGTATTGTGGGGGTCCACTAAAGCTTTGTAAAATAAATCAAAGAACCCAAAATCACATTATTTTATTGGTAAAAGATATATTGTCCTAATATAAAGATTATAGTAATTTATTACATCACAATTGTGTCATTATGATGTAAGAAAACACATTATATATTTAAACGGTATTTAATTTTTACCCAAAAATTTAAATATCTTAGAAATTTATGAAAATTCATTGTCGCATAATTTTTATGTCCGGATACCATAAATAATATTCATTTTATCTAAATAATTTTCTAAATATTTTAATTTTCCATTTTAAAATAAAAACTGACATTTATAAAGAATTCAAGGGACTTTACAAAAATGGCTATCAAACATTAATAAAAATTACAATTTCATTTCATAAAATTCTATTATAATTTATATTTAATAAGACATAATTTAGTAATAACAATAATTTTTTATTAAAATACTATTTAATTAAAAAATCCATTAATTTTTCAAAATAGATTTCTTAGTTGAAAATTAACAAAAAATACTATTTTTTCTAAAAAACAATTTAAAATGTAAGAGTAATAAAATGAAAGTATCATCATTATTATATGAAAAAATAATTTACATAACTATAGAACGAGGGCCTTATTAAATAACCCCTTAAAACACCAGCATAATACCGAAGGGTGAGGTGTACGATGGTGATAGACTCTTGGTGTGGCTTAGATAACATCGCTCGGGTGGTAATATCTGTCAACTTCCACATCTCCCATATGAAGTTCCACTCAAGCTTAATGTGTTAAATATCATATTGATCTTGGTTAGGAGAGAATCCCAATGATGCCACCTCCTTTCTGATCTCCGAAAAATTGTCTTCATATGGGGCAAGTCTACTAGATGAGGTCATCACTTCCTTTGTCTTGGTAAATAGGATTTGTTAAAGCCCCTATTTATACTAATCATGTGATCACCATTCAACAGATAAAATATAAACGGTCACAATTCATAATGGTGTTATAAAATTCAAAAACATAAAACAAAAGAATTTAATATTTTGTATAACCATTACACATATTAATACATATAATATGATCAAGAGGGATTTTCATTAACAAAAGTTTGGGTCGTTACAATCTTCCCCCCGTATGAAAATTTTCTCTCGAAATTTACATTCCCACAACAAAAAAGATGTGGGTAACATTTCATCGTCATTTCCTCTAATTCCCATGTCACTTATTCAAACATGTGGTTTTACCACAACACCTTGATGAGGGGAATTGTCTTATTTCCTAGAACATTTTCACTATGATCTGTGATCTTCACTGGTGGCTCCTCATAAGAAATATCATCCTATGACAATACCATCTCTGAGAAGAGTAAATGTAAAGAGTCTAGTATGTCCCTCATTAAAATGGATACATGAATGACATCAAGTACTTTTTCCATGGTATGTGGAAGTGCTAGTCGTAGGAAAATCATTGTTATTCTTGAAAAATATTTGTATATAAATGTTTAAAATAACCCTAGGTATATATTTTTCAATATTTTAAAAAACACCTAATATTTATGTGAAGTTAAAAAAATGTTTTTCCCATGAAATGAAATCCATTCCTAGATACAAGTAGTGCATATGGATCATGAACAATTGTACTAAGGGGTAATAACCACCATAGGGTGCATTTGGTTTTGATTCGATCGTATCATGGTTCTTAAAAAGTGGAATTTCGTCACAAAAAGTATGATAATAAATTTTTTATGAATAATAATTCTCATTTAGTTTTTTACGGGGATCATAAAATAAAAATATTCCCCAATGGGTTTTATTATTTTATTGAAATGGAAGCAAATAGAGGTACTAATTCAAACAATGGAGGAAATGAAAAATGTGATGAATTCATTCTTATTATATGGGGATATAGAAATGAAATATTATTTGTGATGAAAAACAATTTAAACTTTCTCCTAAATAACATCTTCATCCACATAGAGTGTCCAGCTTCACAAGGGAACAACATTTACATGAAACTGGCATGCTTATACGATGATAAATTTTTAATAGAATTAGAGATCGAATGATTTATTAAAATGGACCAACAATATATAAAATATATAATGTAATCCATTTTTATGAGCAAGTGAAATTTTTTAAGTAGTATAACACTTTGAAGGAGAAGTCGACCAATAGTTTAGGATGGTCCAGAATAGAAATCTAGGGAATGAGGTGGAACACATGGAATAGGAAGTCTATAAAAATGTATTTTTGCATATGTATTTTTCATGCACCCTCCACCACATCATGGAGAGTGAATTAATTGTGTTAAAAATGAAAAAATTAATGGTTAAGGAATTTTGATATGAAATTAAAAAGGCCTCCATGAAATGATTAATTAATTTTCATTAATTTTGATTAGAAGACAAACTAATTATTTAGAGGAATGAGATCCGTCTATAAAAACAATTGGAAATAAAAGACATTGGGAGTTATAATGTGATATCATGATGCAGTCTAAAAGTTTAAATTGTGTTCAAATATTCCCATTACACTCATTGACATAAGGAATTGCAGAGAATGATATATAATTTTTTTGTAAATAATATTTATTGTAATTTTGTAAAACATCTCATATGAAAATAATTTCGGAAGAAGTAGTTGGGATAATTTCAACCCGGATGCGGAATTCTTTGCTTTTGTTGATCTTATGTCCACGTTTTTCTATTTATGGTGTATATGATAAGATTTAATAAGGGTATTACATGTTTAGTCAGTTAACCACACATGAAAAAAAGGTTTCTTGATTCATATCTCCATAGGATATATAGTGACATCAATATATCTCATCCTATGACCAATTATGGGTTTTAAGGAAAAGTAAATTCCCTACCCTATGTATAAACATTTTTTATTAAGTTCCCTCAATATAGGTTCATATCATAAATATATCGATAAATAATCTCCATATACTACATATAATATTGAGCTATGTAAGATCTTTCTACATTGACTTTTCATTAGAGAATCGACACAAAAAATTATTTCCCCTTTGTTAAAACATCTTATATATTGAAAATATATAATTTTCCAAAATATATTTTATCACCACGGATATTTGATTCAACCCATATATCAATGTTTACCCAACCCATGTTTTAAAATAATTTCAAACCAATATAATAATTTGATCATCATATAATACAATAAAATAACTATACATGGATTGATTTATATCCTTTTAAGATAAAAATTGATCAGTGGGTATTCTATCTCAAGGATTACATTAAATTATAATTAAATACCTATTTTATCTATGTGTTTATACCACTTTATTCATATGGGGTTTCCACTTTACTGATTAGAAGCTGATGGGGATCCATATAATTTTGCACGAGAGATGGATCTCTACAAAAATTCCATTTAACATTACTTGTCATACAACATTAAACACCATGTAAGATTTTTCCTTGTCAAATTATGTTAAACTATAAAATATTTGAACCATATTTCTGGACATTAATATTCTTATGTTGGCCCCCATATGTGGATTATTTTTCTTTCATGATATTAAGATCCATATATGGGTACCCTATATAATAATTTTCTCCAAATTAGAAATATTATAAATTTCCCCTTTCATAATATTAAAATCATGTGAGGAGGTTACTCTAAAATAGAATAAATATGATTGGTGTGGTTTATATCCTTATAGAAAATATTATTAATCTTGAATCTCATTACCTTGTATTATCTAAAATTACAAAAAATATGTCTTATACCACTATGGTTCCTCAATCAATTTCTAGTAATATATAATCATCCTGATAACACAGAATTGAGGTATTCAAATTTATTTTGATTATCAATTTAATGTGATCATGATCAACATCATAAAGATTTCAAGAACTATGAATTTATCTATTACTACATTTTCACATATAAATAGTGATTCCCAATCTCATTACATTAGGATCAATAATAATGTCACTTTTATTAGAACCATTTTTGAAAAAAATGAGTTACTCCCAGAGTCATAAAATATTTGGGTGTGTTTTACAATATAATGAAAATGAAACTCTTATGCCAATAATGCAAATCTAAACATGGTCCTTCAATGTTGGATAATTTATTCACGAGCCTAGGCATACCAACAACCACTTTTATCCCATATATATGATCTTTATCAATGAAGATATGTTAGATGAACTATTTATAGATTGATTCTTAGTCTAGGAGGATATATAGTGATATTTAGGATTACCTATCATATTCCCAAACATGGTATTATTTTCTTGATAATGATTTATTTCTATCTATTTCATGGTTTAGGAGAACCTATATTGTTTAACCCCAAATAATGAAGTATGATCACATACACTTATCACTCAACACATGAGGACCACACTATCATCAATAGGATATTAAATTTAATGAAATTTTATCCTTGATTATGAATGATAAACTACATGAAATATTCTTAGAAAAATTTTTCTTTAAGAAAAATGATTTAAAAAACCCCCCACATGACATTTAGTTTATTGGAGTAGATCCAGTTGTATAACTAATTAGAAATCAAGATAGATTGATCTATATAGAAGAATGAGATGATGAGATCCCACACTAAGATAAAATTTACATTATTATCTTTAGAGGTTACTTTTTTCTAGTTTCCCCACACTCATGATAGACCATTCCCTAGTGCATTACCTTAAGCATATCTATATGATCATTTAGGTGTTCAATATCTAATATTATAGCCATTCTAAAACTAATAATTTAGAATGGTTTTTTGGATTTTACATATGAGTCCAGAATATGAAATGGTAAATGTATCTATGTTTCTACCACATGGTTTTTTGATATTTGGTGTATTTACTTATAGATTGTATTTAAATAGCATGTCACCCAAGTACTTGTCACAAGATGTTCAAACCTTACATACCATAATTTTGTAAAACTCTTTTCTTGAGGACCACTATTTCATATCCATGGTTTGTTATTGTCTAGGATGACACCATCACAAATTCTAAATATTTATTCTTCAGTATTAAAACACCATTTCAGATATTCCCCTGATTTAGCTGAACAATAGATAAAAATTTGTAATTAGTGTGTCCAGATTTAAGATATATCTCTATTCAGATATGAATAAATTACCCAATTTGGATTCTATATATGTCTTCTCAATCCATAAAACTAACTTGGGGCCTCTCCAACCAGAGAAAATGTCCCTTTAAACTATGATATCTCTAAAAAATTTATTTAAATCCATCCTCAATTTTGTTCTATGGTTATCCATTGGATACATGTCCCATTGTATTACCCCTAATACGGGGACCTTGAATAATGATTTATAACATCATGACTCCTTCAAATGGTTTTACAAAATTCCTTGACCGAGACACCAAATTGGGTTTTGTATCACATATTTCCATTATGAATTGATCCAGACATCATGTACGTAAACTATGTTTATGTTTGTAAAATTCATACTCCCCTAAAAATAGAAATGATAATTTAAATCAATATTGCAAAAATCTAAAACTATTGGTAGTGAAATTTAAAAAATAACAAACATTTATGATGAAATTGTCATAAAAATTGTTTTGATGAAAACCAATATAGGTTTACCGCAGTAGAATTCATATGTATTCTAGATATGTTTTCCAATTTTGAGGTATAGTGGAAAAAATATGAAAGGAAAAATGTAGAATATACAATGTTTGGGGGGACTACCATATGTACCTAGAGAGAACTAACCTAAACATATTGAATCATGTATTTCCAAATATAATTAATACCACATGAATGTGTACAATACATGATGATTTGGTCTTTAGGGAAGATGAAAACTCCTTGAATACCTATCTAACATCACCACACAATACTTATTGATTTATTTAATATCCATAAGTATGCAAAAACTACTATTAATGAGTGTATTCAACAACGAGGGAATTGTTTTTTTTGTTATGTACAAATTCCTCATTTTGGATCAATTATATGTTCCCCAACTCTTGATTATCACCCAGTATCTTCTATGTCCCAATACAAATGTCATATAATCTATACCAGCCCTCTCAAAAAGTTTGAGTATGCTATCATTAATGCTTGATCAATGGTCACCCCCTCCCATGTGAACCATTTCATATTATTTTATTCAAATTACTTGAGTTCTGATTTATGGAATCCATAATCAAAATATACAAGTGGATTCAATATAATAAATATTATGTCTGTCTTCATCATACAATGAGTCCTATATCCACATCATGTTTTATCCATTACCATTATTGGAGAACAATAATTTTTTTTAAATATATATGATATAAATCTATTTTAATATGTAATCTTTCATTTTGTATCTAAAACACAAAGGTTATTATCCTAACATGAACATCCTAAAACTGCATATGGAAATATACATATAACTCACCAAGATGAGAACTTGTGATGTGAAATTTAGGTAAAATATAGGACTCCACTTATCAGATTTGCATCTCACATAATCTAGGAATAATTAATTATTTGAAAATAAATTTGGTACAAAGTTGTATAGTTGGAAAATTCATAGAAGGAACCCTAGGAAAAGGCTGAGTAATTCCCTACCATATATCCTAAATATGAGTTGTAGGAAACATTTAGGGCATAAAAATAATTGGTTCACTTCATGTGGGATACATTCCTTTCTTAAATGGAATTCCCATGTGCAGAATTTTAGAACCCTCCATACAAAGAAACCCCCCTCCCCATGAATAGGTCACTTTGGAGAGAGCCCCCGCTGGGAAAGAGATGTTTCCAGCCGATATGGCCGAGCATCCTGGATGGTGACAATTGGGAAACAATGGCTCATCAAGAAATCCAGCCGCATGGTTGGGTTGCACTTCATTTTTCCCAGCCATTCAGAAACCAGGTGACCCAGCAAGGTGAGTGGATCCTGGGGAAGAGGTTCCCCCTGAATGTGGGCCCTAAGATTCGAACATTGTACCTCCCAAAGATTGGCAGTGTTTTACCCCCTCTTCTTCACTACTACTCCATCGCAGAAGTGAATTCTTGTGGGATACATGATATAACACTAAAATAAGTAAATCTGGGATCAGTAGGAACATTTATCCTTGTCTTGATTTAGAAAATTAAT
The DNA here is from genome assembly GCA_963277665.1 of Viscum album. Taxonomy (NCBI): domain Eukaryota; kingdom Viridiplantae; phylum Streptophyta; class Magnoliopsida; order Santalales; family Viscaceae; genus Viscum; species Viscum album. Next base: position 589,920,350 of record OY728159.1, on the reverse strand, counting down.
ATAGAATATAAGGGTAATCAACCTTTTTGAGCAGTGGAATCCTTATTTAATATTCCCCCTTTTTTGTCCTTATATTTTTTGTATTGAAGAATTATCCAACTAGACCAAATCAGGTGTATATTTCTAATTTTAATTCTTTTATGAATATATGAGACACATAGAGGATGAATAATATTTGAGGGGTTTTCATGAATCTAAAAAAATTAAATATAATTTTGAAAGATAATTGAAAGAAAGAGTTTTCCTTATTTTATGAAAACATAAAGGAATAGAAAGAGGAATCCACATGATTAGAGTCTATTTATTTTCACTTAAATAATTTTATCCATAAGAATAATATTTAAAAAATCATGGAAATCAATGAGATATAGTCAAAAAAATTCTTAAATACTATGATGTTTGGTTATCCTCATTGATTTAGCTTTCTAATACAACATCCCATCATTGGTATCATCAATTTCATGTCCCTCCACTAAATAATCATGTAATATTGAGTTCTATGGTAATTTATTATCAATAGTAGTTATCTATAGCTAGAGATTTTCTACTTTAATGATGATCTCATTCCATAACCATTGGAGTTTCATTATCACATCCACATTGTTAGAGACATCTTGATGTGATTTGGTCTAAAGAAGGAAATAATATACCATAAAATTTTATTATATAAAGAGGTTATGCGATTCATGACAATATTCCCCATACTAAATCATATCTTTAATGTTTCTATATATTCTATTGTAATCATACTCACTGAATCCCATGTTGATGAATAGATCTTGAAGATGACCTATTTAATCACCCAGCTCATTAAGTGGTGTTTTAGAATATAGATTTGTAATCATATTACACACTAACCAATATTTTATTGATAGGAATGTTTCCTATTCCATGTTCGAGTACAAATCAATCATTATAAAAGTTATATATTCGTGGAACAATGAAACCAAGGGATAGTTGGTCATGATAGCTCCAAAAGGATGTGATACATAACAAATTTTTTTATCCCCAGCTTCCATTTTTTGATATTGAATAAATAATAACTCTATACCCGTAGGATTGTATTATATTTTTGGACACTCATAACCTAGTATATGTTAGTAAATAAATTTCAAGATATTGATAAAATGATGAACGATTTGTATACTTAATATCATCTATTGGAAAAGAATTCTTTACATTGGAATCCCCACTACATGGAACAACAATAAGAAATCATGGTTATAGCACAATTGTTAAATCCATGGACGAAAAACATTCCTTTTATGGTGGAACAAGAAACTCAGAATTACCCTCCTACCTAGGTGACAATTGGGTGATATCGTGAATGGATACATACAGAAAAATGAGAACAACATTAGTCGATGCCAAGAAGGAAGAAGGGGTGAATGAATTCAAATGAAATACATTATTATAATGTTGAAATTCAATGGGATTTATGATAAGTTAGTGTTTTATTTCACAATTAAATAAAATTTATTAAAGAAACATCACTTGATACAACATAAGAGATCAAGAGGTCTTATGTATTTTGGGCATATGATCATTACATAACAACATAAAACATTAAATACAACATATTTATTGAATTATTCCTTTACATGACCACTACATTCCCTCATAAATAGCATTGCATGGGGTAACCTGAGGAAATGCATAAGAAAATGGTGAGATTTGAATCCCTCTATAGAAACAATCATGGAATAACATGAGTAATACAATACATGTTAGTAAATAGAAATATCAATAGATCACAATAAAATCATAAACATAAAGTCATGAAAATGAATGATAATCATAACATGGAAATGTGGCAATAACACTTAACATGGAATTAACATGAGCCAAGTCTAATTGCACATGGAGATTTAGTAAATCCTCAATGCACGTGAAGTATTAGTAAAAACTTCATTTCACTTGAATTATCATGATTCAAAACCCATTTCACATGACGTATCATGATAATATACATTACCCAATGCATTGGATACCTATATGGGTACACCCTTCTTAAACATTTCATTTCATGCATAAGTGTGCGACATGGATTATATAACATAGATTCATAAAACATCATCATTTATTGGATAAAAAATGAATGTATAATTCATAAATAAAACCTTATAATAAATAATTAAATGGGAATAATGGTGAATACTGTTGATAGAGAAATGGGCATGGTATTTACTACACAATGACATTGGCTTGGAAAATTGGTGTAATTTTGCTAGCGTAACGACGTGACGTAAGAATTAAAAAAATGGTTGAAGAGAGACCAAGGGGTGTATCATCATATGTACATGAAATGTAAAGTAAGGGTTCATATGGATACATTTTCCAACAATTGTAATGTAATTTATATGTATAAAACAAATGGATTACAGTTGTGGAAAAGAAGAGAGCCAAATCCTTCACGGAATTTCGACATAGTAACAGGTGTACATGGGGGGAATTTATTGAGAGAGAAAGGGTTATCTCAAAATTAAAAGATAAAAAGGGAAGTATGGGGGGGGGGCTTGAAACCATACCCCAACATTTATAATTGAAATTATATGGGCATAACAACAGTAATAAAATTCGACAAAAATGAGAAAGGAAGAAAAACCATTAATTGGAAGTGTGCATCCAATGGCATGGGAGAGGATTGAGAGAGGATTCTTGGGAGCTTGGGACACCTTGGATGGATTCTATAGAGATGAGGACAGAGTATTATTGACCTAAAAAGGCTTTGAGTGTGGAGTATGTGGGAGATTTGGTGGGTTTATATTGGAATGGTAAGAGAATTATTTATTATTTAGGTTTGGCACAACTCACAATAAACTAATGTAGACCACAAACCAGCCCATTGTTTTTGCCAATGGTTTTTTGTAAAAGAGAAAATTAAAACAATAATTGATAAGGATAATGTCCTCACAACATAACATAATGGGGTTTCTCAGATGGTGGTGGGTCACCCTCCCAATATAACAATTTAAAAAGACAAAATGTTTAATAAGTGTTGGGGGGTCTACTAAAGCTTTGTAAAATTAATCAAAGAACCCAAAATCAAATTATTTTAATGGTAAAACATATATTTTCCTAATATAAAGATTATAGTAATTTATTACATCATAATTGTGTCATTATGATGTCAGAAAACACATTATATATTTAAACAGTATTTAATTTTTACCCAAAAATTTAAATATCTTAGAAAATAATGAAATTTCACCGTTGGATAATTTTGATGTCATAATTCCATAAATAATATTCATTTTATCTAAATAATTTTATAAATATTATAATCTTCCCTTTTAAAATAAAACCCGACTTTTATAAAGAATTCATGGGACATTACAAAAATGGATTTCAAACATTAATAAAAATTTCAATATCATTTCATAAAATTATATGATCTTTTATATTTTGTAAATCTTAATTTCATAATAATAATAATATTTTATTAAAATACTATTTAATTCAAAAATCCATTAATTCATCAAAATAGATTTCTTAGTTGAACATTAACTAAAAATACTATTTTTTCTAAAAAACAATTTAAAATGTAAGTGTAATAAAATGAAAGTATGATCATTATTATATGAGAAAATAATTTACATAACTATAGTACTAGGGCCTTATTAAATTACCCCTTAAAACACCTTCATAATACCAAAGGGTGAGGTTTATGATAGTGATAGACTCTTGGCGTGGCTCAGATAACATCGCTTGGGTGGTAATATCTATCATCTTCCACTTTTCCTATACGAAGTTCCACTCAAGCTTAATGTGTTCAATATCGTATTTATCTTGGTTAGGAGAGAATCCCAATGATGGAACCTCCTTTCTAAGCTCCAAAAAATTGGCTTCATACGGGGAAAGTCTACTTGATGAGGCCGTGGCTTCCTTTGTCCTGGTAAATAGGATTTGTCAAAGCCCTTATTTATACTAATCATGTGACCACCGTTTAACGGCAAAAATATAAATGGTCACAATTAATAATGGTATTATAAAACTCAAAAACATAAAACAAAAGAAGTTAATATTATGTATAACCATTACACATATTAAGACATATAATTAGATCAAGAGGGATTTTCATTAACAAAAGTTGGGGTCATTACAATCTTCCCCCCTTAAGAAATTTTTCTCTCGAAATTTCCATTCACACACTAAAAAAGATGTGGGTAACATTTCTTCATCATTTCCTCTGATTCCCATGTCACTTATTCAAACATGTGGTTTCACCACAACACCTTGATGAGGGGAATTGTCTTATTTCATAGAACTTTTTCACTATGATCTGTGATCTTCACTGGTGGCTCCTCATAAGAAATATCATCCTATGACTATACCATCTCTGAGAAGAGTAAATGTGAAGAATCTAGTATGTCCCTCCTTAAGAGGGATACGTGAATGACATCAAGTACTTTGTCCATGGTAGGTGGATGTGCTAGTCGACATGCCACAACCCCGACAAGATCATGAATCTCGAGGGGGACGATGTACCTAGGACATAACATCCCTTTATTTCCAAACCTCATGACCTTCTTCCATAGAGATATTAATAGAAATACCATGTCTCAAAATTTAAACTAAATGTATCATCGACGGTTATCAGCCTAACTCTTCTGTCAACTCTGGGCTGCCATGATTTTCTGCTGATTGGTTTTCACCTTCTCTACCATTTTATCGACCATTTCTGGTCCAAGATGCATACGCTCACCATCCTCATCCCAACATTCTATTGTTATGCACCTTTTCCTAAAAAGGTCTTCATATGGTTCCATTTGGATGCTCAAGTGGATACTTTTATTATAAGAGAACTCAATAAGAGGAAGATGTTGATCCAATCCTTTTTTAAAGTCCATTGAGCACGCTCTGAAATATTTTTCAAGATATACATTATATGATGACACATAGTTTGATAACATCCCTAATTTAAGATGTTAAAGTATGAAATGAGGGTTATTATCATAAAAAACTAATCAACATGTCCATAATGTCCTTACCGAAATATTTTATACTACTCAATGGAGGTTTCGTCACATAAAAAAACCCGCGTACATATTTCTATAATAATTAGAACCATAATAAAAATTATACCACATTCACAACCTATATGACTCAATACGTTTCAAAGTGGTTTATTCCCAAATTCCCATTTATCCCCCAATATGAAACCTTAATCAATACATATGAATTTATGACACAATTATCCACTTAATGAGAGCATCAATGTCTCTTCCACTATATATGAGTCAGATCTAGGTAAGGAAACCTCTATAATAACTAAATTTGGTCGGATTACTATACACAAAATATATGTAGATATTTCATGATCTCCTATCCTAGTACGATCCTTAAATCCAAAAAATTGCCCATTCCCTAGAAATTATATTTTGATATATACATTGTTCTTTTTTTCAAAAAATATATTTTACCTTTGTTATCCTCAAAGGAAACATAATAATTATGTGATCTCATATTAGAACCAACCAAAAATTCATTCAATAATAAATTCACTAACCCCTATATATGGTTATGACATGTTTAGTGAGTTACCCATACAGGAAAAATATTTTTCTTGATTTTTACCACCATATAATATATGGTGACATCAATATATCATATCCTAGGACTAATTATGGGTTTTTAGGAAAAGTCAATTCCCTAACCAATGCATAAACATTATCTGAATAAGGTCCTTCATTGTATGTTTCTTTCATAAACTTATTGCTATATATTCTCCCAATCCTATATATAATCTTAATTTATGTAAGGTCCTTATATATTGTCTTTTCATTAGAGAATCCACACTAAAAATGAATTCCCCTATGTTAAAACTTCGTATATATTGAAAATATTAAATTTTTCTAAATGAATATAATGTCCATGGCTATTTGATTCACGAAAAATATCAATGTTTACAAAACTATGTTTGAAAATTATTTCAAAACTATATAATAATTTTATCCACATATAATATAATAAAAGAACTATACATGTCTTGATTTATATCATTGTAAGACACAAAGTGACTCATGGGTATTATATCTCATCCCTTGGATTAAATTATAAAAAAATACCTATTTTATGTATGATTTTAGACAATATTATTCATCTTGAGTTTCCCCTTTGTTGATTAATAACTAACGTAGAGCAATATATTTTTGCACCCGAGCAGGATCTTTACAAATATTCCATTTATGAGTCCTTATCATACAATATTAAAATTCAGGGTATATTTATCGATGTAAAGTTATGTTAAACTATAAAATATTCGGACCATCATTCATGAAATGTATCTTCTTAGAGTAGCCCCCAAATGTGGACTATTTTCCCTTCAGGATATCCATATCCATATAAGGGTACCAATAAAATAATTTCTACAAATAGGAAATATTATAAATTTCCTCAGTAATAATATTAAACTTATGTTAAGAGGATACTATAAAATATAATAACTTTGTGTGTTGTGGTTTATATCCTTATTCTAAATATAGTGATTCTTGAAGATCATATCCTTGTCTTAGCCAAAAATATATAATTAGTGTTCCCTACCACTAAAGTTCCGCAATCATTTTATGGTAATTTATTTTCTTCCCAATAACAGTGAATTAAGGTGGAACACTTTTTCTATTGGTCAATTTTATGTGATATTGTTCTAAGTAATGAAATTCTCAAGAACTATGAATGTATCTATTTCTAATTTTTCCAAATAAATTGTGATTCCCATTCTCATTACATTGGGATCAAGAATAATGTCACTCATATTAGAACCCTTTATTAAAAAAGGAGCTACGACAATAATAATAATATGTTTGGGTGTGTGTTACTATATTATAAAAATGACACTCTTATTCTAACATTCCAGATCTAAACACTATACTTCAATGTAGGACACTTTATTCAAGATCATAGGAATACCAAAATGCCCAATTTATCCCGTATATATGAACATTCTCAACGAATAGATGTTTAATGAACTATATATATATATATATTGATTCTTACTCTATGAGGATATATATTTATGTATAAGATTACCTATCATATCCAAACCTTGGATTTCATTTCATGATACTAATCAACTTTTTTATAGTTCATTTTTAGGGGTCCCGATATTTTGTAACCCGAATCAATGAAAAATGACAACATTAACTTATCACTCCATTCATGAGAACCACACTATCATCCATAGGATATTAAATTGAATGAAATTATATCCTTTAATACCAACGTTGAACTTCATGACATATTCCTAGTTAGATAATTTAATGAAATATGATTTACAAAACCACCCCATGTGACATTTATCTTATTGGAGTGGATCAAGTTGTATAACTAATTACCCATAATGATAGATTGATATATATATAAGAATGATATGATGAGATCCCACACTAATATAAAATTGATATTATTATCTATAGAGGTTACTATTTTCTAGTTTACCCACACTCATGATTTACCATACCATAGTAGATTACATTAAGCACAACTATAAGATCATTTGGGTGTTCAATGTCAATTATTTTAGTCCTAATAGAGCTGAAACTACAGAAACGTTATTGGATTTTTTTAAATGATTCTAGAATATGGAATGGTAAATGTATCTATGTATACACCACATGATTCTATGATATGTGGTTTATTCTCTAATTAAATGAATTTAAAGGTCATGGTACCCATGTACCCATCACATGATGTTCAAATATCACATACCATCATCTAGGAAAAACCTTTTCTTGATGACCACAATTTCTTATCCATGGTTAGTTATGGTATGGGATAAATTCATCACATATATTAAATATTTTTTCTTTCGTATTAAAACAGTTTTTCTTAAAATCCCTCGATTTCAACAAATCATACCAAAAAAATGGTGGTTAGTGTGTCCTGATTTAAGAGACACATCCATTTGGCTATGCATAAATTCCCCAATTCGCCTTATATATATGTTCAATAAATCCATAAAACATACTAGGGGCCTCTCCAACCTGAATAAATGTCTATTTAATATATGAAATATCTAGAAAATATTATACAAATCCATCATTTATTATGTTTGATGGTTATCCATTAGATATGGGTCCCATACTATTACCCCTAATAGAAGGAAACAAAGAATTATTTGTAACATCATGACTCAATATTCAAATGGTGTTAGAAAATACATGGACTGAGATCCCATGTTGGGTTGTTGTATCACACTTCTCCAACCTGAAATGATCCAGGCATAATTACCATAAACTAATTTCATGGTTATAATAGATGTATTCCCCTTAATGTAGAAATGATAAATCAAATGAATATGAAATTAATCTAAAACCATTAGTAGTAAACATTTTTATAAAATAAACTTAAATTTAAATTTTAATAAAAAAAAATTTCGGATTAAAGTCAATATAGTTTTACCTTGGTGGAATTCATATTTCATCAGGATAACATTTCAAATTTTGAGGCTTAGTCGAAAAAATATGAAAGTAAAAAACGAAGATTATACAATTTTTTGGGGACTACCATAAGTACAGAGAGTGATCAATGTTAAACATATAGAATGACATTGTTCTGAAAATAATTTAGACTGTATGATTGTGTTTAGTACATGAGGATGTAATCTTTAGTGAGGATGAAAACTCCTTGAATGCCTATATACCATGACCACACATTACTTCTTGACAACTTTAATATCAAAAAATATTCCAAAACTAATATTACTGAGTGTTTTCAATACCAATTTAAAAATATTTTTTATGCATAAAATTTTCATTTTGTATAAATCATATGTTCCCCCAATCGTGATTATCAACTTGTATCTGGTATGTCCCAAAAAGAAGGTTCGATAATCAATGCAATACCTATAAAACAATGTAGTGTATCTCATCATTTGAGCCTGATCAATAGTTATCCCCATCCTGTGTGAACCATATTATATTCCATTATTCCAATTATATGATTTTTGATTTACACAATCCATAATCCAAATATTCATTTGGATTCAATGTGTTAAATATTATTTCTACCTTCATCATACGATGATTTTTATATCCATATCATGTTTTTCTACTTTTCCATTATTGGTGAACTATACTATATTCCTTTTCAAATATTTATGATCTAAAATTGTTTTAATACGTAATCATACAGTATTTACCTAAAAAAACCTTATTATCCTAATAGGAACATCCTAAAAATTCATATGTAAAGATACATATAACTCACCAAGATGAGATATCATGATGTTAAATATAGGTAAATTATAGGATTCCACTGAATGTATATGAATCTCATGTGATCTTGGAATAATTAATAATTTTTTTAAAAAAATTTGTAGAATGTTTTATAGTTGGAAAATCTACAGATGGAATCCTAATAAAAAGATGTCTTTTTCCACCATATATCCCTATATACGAGTTGTAGGAAAAATTTAGGGCCTAAAAATAAATGTCTCAAATCTTATGGGATACCTGATATAACACTAAAATAGGTCATTATAGGATTAGTAGGCACATTTATCCTTATAATGATTAGGAAAATCCATCTAGAATGTAATGGTAATCAACCATTTTGAGATAAGGAATCCTTATTTAGATTCCCCCCTTCGTTGTCCCCATATTTTTTGTGTTGAAGAATAGTCAAACTATAACAAATCATGTTTATATTTGTGGTTTTATTTCTTTTATCAATATATGAGACATATACATTAGTAATAATCTTTCAGGGGTTTTCATGAATCTAAAAAAAGTGAATGAAATTTGACAGAAAATTGAAATTAAAAATTTTCCTTCTTTTATGAAAATGTAATAGGATAGAAAGAGCAATCCACACGACTGGTGTCTATTTATTTTCACATAAATAAATTTAACCATAATAATAATATTTCAAATTTCATGGAATTCATAGAGATCTGGTCAAAAAGTTTCTAAAATACTATGATGTTTTGCTATCCCCAATGATTTACCTTCCTAAAAACCAAATCCTCACTTATTTTTTATGATTTTTTATCCATCATTGCACTACATAATCAGGAAATATTTAGTTCTATGTTAGTTTCATATCAATATTAGGTATTTCATGGTTGATAGATTTCACTTTAATTGTGATCTTATTTCCTTAATCATTAGTGTTTCATTATCACATATAAAATATTAGAGTCATATTGATGTGACTTGGTGTAAAGAAGGAATAAATATTCCATAATATTGTCCTATATATTTAGTTGATGTATTTCATGAACATATTCCCAATACTAAATCATATCATTATTGGTTCTATGTATTTGATGGTAATCATATGCACTAAATCCCATGTGGAGGAATATCTCTGGAAGATGCCCAATTTAATCACCCAGCTCTTTAATGGGAGTTTTAGAATGTAGATTTGAAATCATATTCCATAAAAACCAGTAATTAATTTTTTGTAATGTTTCATATTCTATGATCGAGTTAGAATATATAATTAGAAATGTTATATATTCTTGGATTAATGAATCCATGGGATAGTTGGTCATGATAGCACCAAAATGGTGTGATACCTAACCAATTTGTTTCTCCCTAACCTATAGAGTCGTAGACATTGAAGAAATAATAACTCTATACCGTTAGTGTTGTATAATATTTTTTTGCACTCAAAACCAAGAACGTGTTAGTAAATTAATTTCAGGATATCGATACAATGAAGAATTATTTATACCCTTAATCTCATCTATTGGTGGAGAAGTCTTAACATTGGACTCCCCACTACACAAAACTACAATTGAACATCATGGTGGTAGCACCAATGTAAAATTCAATGATGTGTAGCTTTCCTTTTATTATTGAATGATAATATAATAATGTACCTCCATCCTATGAGTGCCCTGGGTGATATCGTGAAATGATATTTGTAAAAAAATTAGAACAACATTAGTCGATGCCAAGAAAGAAGAAGGGGCGAATGAATTCAAATAAATACATTATTGTATTGTGCAAAATGAAGGGGATTCCTTACACTCAGGATGGTCATCAAATGCATTAAAAAAATAATATTATTTAGAACTATTTAATTCATCAAAGTAGAAACCGATAAACTCTAATATAAGACCAACATAAGTCCCCACTAAAATTCACCTATCATGGCCACACTGGACAACCCATGGGGGAGTGAGGGGTCCTCAGGTCTTTGGGAGGATGATGATACTATATTTTAAGGGAAAAAATGGACACATAAATAAATTATATTGTTGAGTTTTATGATGAAGAAATATATATACAAGATAAATATTTGAAACAACTACCTTTAGCTCTTAAAAAAAGAAAAACACATGCTAGTTTTCATAATCTCACATACAGATTTATTTGAGAAGAAAGTCAACTATGGGGAATGATGGTTGAAAAAATTGATAAAATCTGTGTGTGTTGGAAATAAAATTCTTTATATTATCCATAAATACATAGGATCTATCATTTGTACCATACTTATCACCCAAAAGGGTGATTGTGACGTTTTTTAACCTTCAAGATCATTTATGGGGGTTATGATATGTGATGAAGAATCATTTTACACCGAAAACTGGCCGAGGAAGTATCTAAAAACCAATTTGATATTGAATAGAGGATATCATACATTTGTATTCACACTAGTTTACTATACATTTAGTTGATTAATACTCATCATCTTAATCCTAAATACTCAATTCCATACACAAAATCTATAATATTTGTCTTGATGAAATGGGTATTTCATTAGTGATTGAATAAAAACATTCAAATCTGCAAACCAGGCCACTACATCATAAAAATACCTTTTATGAGATACATTGTGGGTATCCATGACCTGACCCAACACTTATATCATAATCTTTTACAATAATGGTCATTCAAAATTTACTTTTTTAAATAATTTTTTTACATGGTCCATTACATATAAGCATCTAAATACATGGAATTGGTAGGAAATCAAGGGAGGAAGTATTTTCTTATGAAATGGTGAAGAAAACTGATACTAATTTATTTTTTTAATATTTATTGGGATGAGGGATCCCCCATTGAATTAACCCTATTTCTAGACCAAGTATATCGACCAAGATTCCGAAAAAATCACTTTCCCGACCTCACTATCTATACTAAATTATTTTATTCCACCTAAAATCTCTCGATATATGAACCTTTGAATATAGGTATTAATATATAAAAATATCTCTAAAATTATGATTGAATCAATGATTCAATATAATTAGTCATTATAACAATAATAAAATAAAATTGGGTAAAGTGATGGATCCTTTATCTATCATCTATCCTCTTTTTTCTTTCAGCTCTACCTAGGGTTTCCATCGAAAACCCTTCAAATTAGGGTCAGTGGAATGTTTGAGTGTTTTCATTATTCCTTTTCATTTTTCCATTTCCTGTTTTTTTCTCACAAGACATTCTCCAACTCTATCAACACATATTCTCCATGGCGTATCCCCCCTACGTTTCATTCTTAGCTTTTCCATATTGCTATTTTGTATTCCTATTTGGTCCAAATCCTATCTTCTTATCCAGTGAATGAGAACCAATTTCATATCATTCTAAAAAATATTACCTAAGGAGGTATTATTCTCCTTATGATTATGTTATTTTGTTGAATCCCTCAGATTCTTATTCTATAGATCAAACCTAAAATAACTTTTTCCTATCCAGTGTGAATTTGGAGCAATGTTTAAAAATGGTACTGTGTTTTTTGGTTTAGATATTGATAGGTCTCAAGAAACTTCATGGGTCTAAATTTTTTTATTTTGAAGGCTACTATATTTTTTTCTCATCAGTGATGTTATTATTGAGATCCCTCACCATCTCAAAACCCTACTCTAATCTAATGAATCAATGCTCCTCCCCTAGTCAGATCTGGAGTGGTTAAAATAATGAGGTTTTGGGATTTTTAATTTGGAATCCCTCAGAGTTCCATATGTGATCCCTTAAATTATGGTTTTAGTTTTCTATATTTATTCCTCATGATATCAGTGATAGTTATTTTTCATCTTCTCCATAGTTGATCTATTTTTTTCTTATTATTTGTTGTTCTAATTTGTGATTCTTGATTTATTTCGTTTGTGATTGGTTATGTGGAGTACATTTTCGTTTATCAATATTTTTCCATGTAATTTTTATGCTTTTTTTGAAGAGATATCATTCTGTATTGGTCAGTTGGTTTTTTATGGTTTGTTAGGGGTTGATGACAACATGGTACGATGTTTTACAGTGTCTCTAAAGGACAACAATGGTCTCTGGTGACATGAGTGGGTGTTGGATGGTGATGATGATGGTATAGATTGATGGTGAAAGTGGGAGTGGTGAATCATGATAATGATATATGGAGACTTAACTTAGGTTGGTGGGGGTGAAACATGGATTTTGATCTTCTTGGTTGTTGTGAAATTTTTTAATTTTTGTGCAGTGAATTTGGGTACCATTTGTATTTTGGTTCTTAAATAGTGTGAAAATTTATACTAAACCATAAAAGGAAATTTTGAATGACAACTAAAAATAGAATATTAAAATATTTTAATAGGGTGGATTTTACATTAAAATATTTATCTCATTGGATATGATAATCAAAAACCAATATTCCACTGTTGGGTGTCTCTCGACACAAACAATTGAAGGTAGGGTACAAAATTACACTTAAAAGCAATAGAATTGATATATGAAATAGAATGGTGTGTAAACCATTTATATGATCAGCACACCTACATGGGATATAAGAATCCATTCATTGAGAGATATAAAATGGGCATGAACTTCATGGCTCCCAGTTGAGTTATCATTCATTTCTATAGTGGTATGGTTCTGTGGTAGATATAGAAACACATTTTGTGTTTTCAAACAGTTCTTGATTTCATGCTCATTTAGAGTTCCTGAGTGAACACTACTAATTATCTATTTATAATGATTAAAAAAATTGTATAATATCTTCAGGGAATTGATTAGTTCATTAAAAAAATATGGGTTGATATCCAACACCACAATATCTAAAAATGGATGATGTCCTTGAATAGGGACTTTCCATTCGAGATGTATCTTAAATAACTATAAGATAGGGATATGATTAGTATCGAAATATTGACTTTATAACTTCAATAAATCATTATATCCATTAAAATGTACAGTCTCACTCCCCCCATAATTCTATGCTTGGGGAAAGAATCCACTAAATTAAAATGTTATGAATCCATCTAGGCACACCAACCATATGATTTATGAACATAATTGTGTGCTCGAGTTATGTAAATTTCACTTTTATTGTATATTAATGAATGAACCCACATTACCAATCATTTCACGATTTAGGATTTCATGAAACCATCAAGGGTTGAATTTTTCATTGGATAGGTTGATGAATTTTTTGAACCCTAATCTCATTTCCAATCAAATCCTTGGATATAATATGTACCTCATTATAAATCACATGGTTTATTTAATCATTATAATATATTATAGTAGGAGAAATAATTACATCAATCATATCTCATAGAATTAGGGATCCATAGACAGTCTCTATAACCTTCATAATTATTCAAAACACCATGTGTACAAAGTGGAAGGCATTATTATCTAGATTCACATGATAATCTTGTATTAAAAGAGATAATTTATCGTATGAGAAAGGGATTGAGAAACCCATATAAATTCAATTATATCCACTTGAATAATCTCAACATTTAATGTTATACATCACTTTCACTTAATATCCGGAAAATTTTGACAATGATTAATAACAAAGATATTTTTTCATAAGAACAATTTAATTATATTTTCTAATGGATGTACAAAGATTAATTTTAAAGTATATATATGTGTGTGTCATGTAATAATACTGATTTCAATAACTATTAACAGTACATGGATATAAAAACAGTCAAAATTAAAACCACATAATGGTGTACTCTATATGCTAGGACTATATGAGAATTATTAAACAATCCATGAAAACTATTAAATTAAAAAGAAAAATTAGTAATATAATTGAAATTATCAAAAATATTATAAGTAAATTTGGAAATCAAGTAGAAAATATTGACAAATATTGGACAATATATAGAGAATAATGGGAAACGGGATTGTTTGGATCTGATTGTTTCCTAACCATTAGACTATATAACCACTAGTAAATATGTTAATTTTTTATTATGATGGTTGGTAATAATGTTACCATTGGAATTAGTTTTTAAAAGGGGCATTGAATAATTATAATTGACTACAATAAGAGAAATGTTAGCCTCAACTAATAGATTCAATATTTTGAATGCATATTTTTCAGATTATGGGAGAGAAGCAACACCACTTGGGTTTTCCCTTGACCAACCCCAAGCTGAGATTCAACAAGTGATGATTGAGTTGAATCACAAATGGGAGAAGATGATGTTATTATGGATAACCACTAATACAATGTTATCTAAGACACCATTTAAACTACTGCCATCTCTCACCATAACCTTATAAAGTAGTCTAGTGAAATTCGAGGTTATGTATATAGACCTTACATTCAAAAAAGAAAATGTTAAATTTATTAAATGAAATATATTTTTTATCAATCCAATTGTTTGAATAATTTCATTTAACATAATACACATTATATGAGATGAATTTCATAAATATATATTTTTTAGAAATATAATATAATGTTATTTTTGTAATATTTATAAACTTTTGAAATAACATAATGCATTCTAAATAAAAATCTATGTTCATTAATATTCCTTTTAAAGAACTATGTAACATATAAAATCCTACAAATTTATTATAAGTGCTATAAAGTTGACTAGGAAGTAACAACTATAATTTTTCAACAAATATTGTTTTTATATAAAATGCTAAATTAAAATATTTAGATAAATATATTGAAAAAATATCCATTTTATTTAAAATAATCACATAAATTTTAGATGAGGGAATAATTTCAAAAAAATTAATATTTTTGGTGAATAGTAAAAAATACCATTTTTCATTTTTTGAATGTTTTATGAATTCATAAATTTATAATAAGGATGTGTTAATTATTAATATAAAATCCACATTTAAAAATATGTTATTTTACCAATATTATTTATTTTATTTTTTATAATTTTAATTAAAACATATAAAAAAATTTCAAAGTAAAAAATATAAATAAATATAAAAAACAATATTTTTTGGAAAATTTAATTTTCCATGTACAAATAATATAAAAAGGAATTTAGGTTGAAGTGGACTAAAATATTACAAAACATCACTTAAAATATGAAAAACATGAGTAAAAACCATGTGTATGCCATATGTTTTTAAATTTACCCGTCCTAGAATTCCAAGGCCAATATTTAGAAATTATTATACAATTCAACCTATTTTACAACAAATCCCCACCAACACCACAACTCATAACCACTAAAAATCATATTTCTATGATTTTGCCGTAATTTTCTTCCCAAATACATAATCAATTGTGTCATTAATGTCTTATGGTTTCATCCAAATGTTATTGGAAGAAAATCATCAAGGTAAGGACAATGTCACCTTTTTCATTTCATTCTAAGCAGTAGTTTTGAATTATTTCATCAAAATATTGAATTAAATTTTTTTTCCATTCACTGTTATTTATCCAGCTTCTACAAAAATATTATTTTATTTATGGAGGAACATCATTATTCCCATTCAATAAAACATGTTTACCCCATTATGGTACGGAATTTATTTTTTTAATTTCCCTATTTTAGATGATCTATTCATATATTGTGAATACCTGAACCTATTTCTTATTTAAGGGAATTCATGTAGATGAACAAGTAATTTAATTATTTGGGTATTTACATGGTTGAAACCCACATTCCTTCTCCATGGGTTATTTCTTTTAATGTAAAATTATTACACAACTTATAAACTCAATAATCATATATGAAAGTAATTATTTATGATCCAGGTGACATTGATGAGATATTTTATTATAATCATGACAGATCACATGAATTAACAAAATTAAGGGTGTTCCCTTACATTGGCTCAAAAATTTGGGTAATGTATAAATTTCTATATATGACATTTTTTATAACACATTGATGAATAACCATGGTAATTATGATTTCTATGACAATGGTGTTATTCTTATGAATGATTAAATTTAATGTTGTGGCCAAAATTCTAGTTCATGTATCATGTACATATTATAATTATATAATAGGATTCAAATTTTATTATTCATGATGATATTTCATGCATTATTTCCATTTATTATCCCTTACTCTGATTTATGCTCACACTTTTTGATTGGGGTATACACCCATTATATTACCTTTAATTAGGTAGTCTAGGTTGGAATATCATAGTAGTAGTTTTAAAGGATAAAATAGTGTTCCCATTAATGGTTTCCTTATGTAATTCATGTGTTATGTACTATCATTCCCAGAAACTATACTTGAAAATATTACTCAATGCTATTAGTGTCATTTTAAAGGAATTAATTAAACGTCCTTATATTAAAATTGTTAGGTTCCATAGTTGGTATCAATGTAAAATCTTTTTTATTCTTGAAAAATATTTGTATATAAATGTTTTAAAGAACCCTAGGTATATGTTTTAAATATTTTTAAAAACAACTAATATTTATGTTAATTTAAAAAAAAGTTTTCCCATGAAATGAAATCCATGACTAGATACCAGTAGTGAATATGGATCATGAACAGTTGTACCAAGGGGTAATAACCATCATAGGGTGCATTGGGTTTTGATTCG
The DNA here is from genome assembly GCA_963277665.1 of Viscum album. NCBI lineage: Eukaryota > Viridiplantae > Streptophyta > Magnoliopsida > Santalales > Viscaceae > Viscum > Viscum album. The sequence goes on along the minus strand of OY728159.1, from coordinate 589,902,642 downwards.
ATCGTATCATGGTTCTTAAAATAGTGTAATTTTATCACAAAAAGTATGATAATAGATTTTTTTTATGAATAATAATTCTCATTGAGTTTTTTATGGGGATCATAATAGAAAAATATTCCCCAATGGGTTATATTATGTTATTGAAATGGCAGCAGATAGAGGGACTAATTCAAACAATGGAGAAAATGAAAAATGTGATGAATGCATACTTATTATATGGGGATATATAAATGAAATATTATTGGTGATGAAAAATAAATTAACATTTCTCCTAAATAACATGTTCAACCACCTAGAGTGTACATCTTCACAAGGGAACAACATTTACATGAAACCATCATTCTTATATGATGATCAATTTTTAATATAACCATAGATCCAATGATTTATTAAAATGTATCAACACTATATAAAATATATAATTTAATCCATTTTTATGACCAAGTGAATTTTTTTTATATAGTATAACACTTTGATAGAGAAGTCGAGCAATAGTTTAGGATGGTCCAGAACAAAAATCCAAGGAATGAGGTGGAACACATGGAATGAGAAGACTATAAAAATGTATTTTTGCATAAGTATTTTCATGCACCCTCCACCCCATCATGGAGAGTTAATTAATTGAGTTAAAAAAATAAAAAATTAATCCGTATGGAATTTTGTTATGAAATTAAAAAGGCCTCAAAGAAATGATTAATTAATATTCATTAATTTTGATTAGAAGACTAACTAATTATTTAGAGGAATTAGATCCATCTATAAAAACTATTGGAAATAATAGACATTGGTAGTTATAAAGAGATATCAAGATGCACTCTAAAAGTTGAAAATGTGTTCAAATATTCTCATTACACTCATTGACATAAGGAAATGCGGAGAATGATATATAATTTTTTTGTAAATAATATTTATTGTAATTATGTAAAACATCCTATATAAAAATAATTTTGGAAGAAGTAGTTGGGATAATTTCAACCAGGATGTGGAATTCTCTGCTTTTGTTGATGTTTTGCCCACGTTTCTCGAAGTATGGTTTATATGATAAGATTTAATAATGGTATGACATGTTTAGTCAGTTACCCACAGATGAAAAACGAGTTTCTTGATTCATATCTCCATAGGATATATGGTAACATCAATATATCTCATCCTAGGACCAATTATGGGTTTTAAGGAAAAGTAAATTCCCTAACCTATGCATAAACATTTTTTATTAAGTTCCCTCAGTATAGGTTCATATCATAAATATATTGAAAAATATTCTCCCTATACTACATATAATATTGAGCTATGCAAGATCTTTCCACATTGACTTTTCATTAGAGAACTGACACAAAAAATTATTTCCCCTATGTTAAAACTTCTTATATACTGAAAATATATAATTGCCTAGATAGATTTTATGTCCATGGATATTTGATTCAACCCATATATCAATGTTTACCCAACCTATGTTTTAAAATAATTTCAAAACAATATATTAATTTGATCATCATATAATATAATAAAATAATTATACATGGATTGATTTATATCCTTTTAAGATAAAAATTGATCTGTGGGTATTCTATCTCAAGGATTACATTAAATTATAATTAAATGCCTTTTTTATCTTAGTGTTTATACCACTTTATTCATATGGGGTTTCCCCTTTGCTGATTAAAAGCTGATGGGGAGCCATATAATTTAGTACCAGAGATGGATCTGTACAAAAATTACATTTAACAGTCCTTATCATACAACATTAAACATCATGTATGATTTGTCCTTGTAAAATTATGTTAAACTATAAATTAGTTGGAACATATTTCTAAACATTAATATTCTTAAGGTGGCCCCCATATTTGGACTATTTTCTGTTCATGATATGCATATCCATATATGGGTACACTATATAATAATTTTATCCAAATTAGAAATATTATAAATTTCCCCTTTCATAATATTAAAATCATGTGAGGAGGTTACTCTAAAATAGAAAAAATATGTGTGGTGTGGTTTATATCCTTATAGAAAATATTATTAATCTTGAATCTCATAACCCTGTCTTATCCAAAATTAGAAAAAATATGTTCTATACCACTATAGTTCCTCAATAAATTTATAGTAGTATATAATCATCCCGATAACACAGAATTGAGGTGTTCAAAAAAAAATTTATTGTCAATTTAATATGATCACGATCTACATCATGAAGATTTCAACTACTATGAATTTATCTATTACTGCATTTTCATATATAAATATTGATTCCCAATCTCATTACATTAGGATCATTAATAATTTCACTTTTATTAGAACAATTTTTTTTTAAATGAGTTACTCCTAGAGTCATAAAATATTTGGGTGTGTATGACCATATAATGAAAATGAAACTCTTATGCCAATAATGCAGATCTAAACATGGTCCTTCAATGCTTGATAATTTATTCAAGAGCGTAGGCATACCGATAGCCACATTTATCCCATATATATGATCTTTATCAATGAAGATATGTGAAATGAACTATGTATAGATTTATTCTTAGTCTAGGAGGATATATAGTGATATTTAAGATTACCTATCATATTCCCAAACATGGTTTTATTTTCCTGATAATAATTTATTTCTATCTATTTCATGGTTTAGGGGACCCTATATTGTTTAACCCAAATAATGAAATATGATCACATAAACTTATCACTCAACACATGAGAACCACACTATCATCAATAGGATATTAAATTTAATGAACTTTTATCCTTGATTATGAATTATAAACTACATGACATATTCTTAGATAAATTTTTCTTTTAGAAATATGATTTAAAAAACCCCACACTTGACATTTAGTTTATTGGAGTAGATCAAGATGTATAACTAATTAGCCCCCATGATATATTTATCTATATAGAATAATGATATGATGATATCCCACATTATGATAAAATTTACATTCTTATCTTTAGAGGTTACTTTTTTCTAGTTTCCCCACACTCATGATAAACCATTCCCTAGTGCATTACCTTAAGCATATCTATATGATCATTTGGGAGTTCAATATCCAATATTATAGCCATTCTAAAACTAATAATTTATAAAGGTTTATTGGATTTTACATATGAGTCCAGAATATGAAATGGTAAATGTATCTATGTTTCTACCACATGGTTTTGTGATATTTGGTGTATTTACTTATAGATTGTATTTAAATAGCATGTCACCCAAGTACTTGTCACATGATGTTCAAACCTTACCGACCATAGTTTTGTAAAACTCATTTCTTGAGGACCATTATTTCATATCCACGGTTTTTTATGCTCTAGGATGACTCCATCACAAATTCTAAATAATTATTCTTCAGTATTAAAACACCATTTCTGATATTCCCCTGATTTACCCAAACAATAGATAACAATTGGTAATTAGTGTGTCCTGATTTAAGATATATCTTTATTTAGATATGAATAAATTACCCAATTCAGATTCTATATATGTCTTCTCAATCCATCAAACTAACATGGGGCCTCTCCATCTAGAGAAAATGTCCCTTTAAACTATGATATCCCTAAAAATTGTATTTAAATCCATCATTAATTTTGTTCTATGGTTATCCATTGGATACTTGTCCCATTGTATTACCCCTAATATGGGGACCTTGAAGAATGATTTATAACATCATGAGTCCTTCAAATGGTTTTATAAAATTCTTTTACTGAGAGCCCAGATTGGGTTGTTGTATCACACATTTCCATTATGAATTGATCCAGTTATCATGAACCTAAACTATGTTTATGGTTGTAAAATTCATACTCCCCTAAAAATAGAAATGATAAGTCAAATCGATATTACAAAAATATATAACTGCTTGTAGTGAATTTTTAAAAAAAACAAAAAATTATGATGAAATTGTCATAAAAATTGTTTGGATGATAACCAAAATAGTTTTACCATAGTGTAATTCATATATCTTCTAGATAAGTTTTCCAATTTTGAGGCTTAGTGGAAAAAATATGAAAGAAAAAATGTATAATATAAAATGTTTGGGGTGACTACCATATGTACCTAGAGATAACTAACCTAAACATATTGAATAAAGTAGTTCCAAATATAATTTATACCATATGAATGTGTTCAATACATGATGATTTGGTCTTTAGGGAAGATGAAAACTCCTTGAATACCTATCTCCCATGACTAAACATTAATTATTGATTAATTTAATATCCATAAATATTCAAAAACGACTATTAATGAGTGTATTCAACAACGACAGAATTATTTTTTTTGTTATGTATATGTTCCTCATTTTGGATCAATTATATGTTCCCCAACTCTTGATTATCACCTAGTATCTTCTATTTCCCAATACAAATGCCCTATAATCTATACAATCCCTCTCTAAAAAGTTTATTATTCCATCATTAAATCTTGATCAATAGTCACCCCTCCCATGTAAACCATTTCATATTCCATTATTCAAATTACTTGAGTATTGATTTATGAAATCCATAATCAAAATATTCATATGGATTCAATATATTAAATATTATGTCTTTCTTCATCATAAAATGAGTCCTATATCCACATCAATTTTTATCCATTACCATTATTGGAGAACTATAATTTTTTTTTAAATATATATGATCTCAAACTGTTTTAACATGCAATCTGTCAATTTTTACCTAAAAGACAAACGTTACTATCCAAACATGAACATCCTAAAACTTCATATGGAAAGATACATATAACTCACCAAGATGAGAACTCATGATGTGAAATTTAGGTAAAATATAGGACTCCACTCATCAGATTAGCATCTCACATAATCCAGGAATAATTAATTATTTGAAAATAAATTTGGTCCAATGTTTTATAGTTGGAAAATCCAAAGAGGGAACCCTAGGAATAAGTTGAGTCATTCACTACCATATGTCCTCAATATGAGTTGTAGGAAACATTTAGGGAATAAAAATAATTGGCTCAATTCCTAGGGTATACATTCCTTTCTTAAATAGAATTCCCATGTGTGGCCTTTTAGAACCCTTCATACAATGAAACCCCCCTCCCCACAAAGATGTCACTTTGGAGAGAGTCCCATTCAGGAAAGATATGTTGCTAGTCGATATGGTCGAGCATTCTGGATGGTGACAATCTCGAAACGATGGCTCATCAAGAAATCCAGCCGCATGGGTGGGTTGCACATCATTTTTCCCACCCAGTCAGAAACCAGGTGACCCAGCAAGGTGAGTGGATCCTGGGGAAAATGTTCCCCCCGAAAGTGGGCCCTAGGATTCGAACATTGTACCTCCCAAAGAATTGAATTTTTTCACCCATCTCCTTCACTACTACTCCATCACCGAAGTGAATTCTTGTGGGATACATGATATAACACTCAAATAAGTAAAGCTGGGATCAGTAGGAACATTTATCTTTGTCTTGATTTAGAAATATAATATAGAATATAAGGGTAATCAACCATTTTTAGAAATGGAATTCTTATTTAATATTCCCTCTTTGTGGTCCTTATATTTATTGTATTGAAGAATTATCCAACTAGACCAAATCATGTGTATATTTCTAGTTTTCGTTCTTTTATGCATATTTGAGACACATAGAGGATGAATAATATTTGAGGGGTTTTAATGAATCTAAAAAAACATAACAGAATTTTGATAGATAATTGAAAACAAGAGTTTTCCTTATTTTATGAAAACATAAAGGTATGAAAAGAGGAATCCACATGATTAGAGTCTATTTATTTTCACTTAAATAATTTTATCCATAATAATAATATTTAAAAAATAACGGAATTCAATGAGATCTGGTAAAACAATTTATTAAATACTATGATGTATGGTTATCCTCATTGATTTAGCATTTAATACAACCTCTCATCATTGGTATCATCAATTTGACGCCCCTCCACTAATTAATCATGTAATATTGAGTTCTATGGTAATTTATTATCAAGAGTAGTTATCTCTAGCTAGAGATTTTCAACTTTAATGATGATATCATTCCCTATCCATTGGAGATTCATTATAACCTCCACATAGTTAGAGTCATCATGAAGTGATTTGGTCTAAAGAAGGAAATATTATACCATAAAATTTTCTTATATAAAGAGGTGATGTGATTCATGACCATATTCCCCATACTAAATCATATATTTAATGTTTCTATATATTCTATGGTAATCATACTCACTAAATCCCATGTTGATGAATAGCTCTTGAAAATGCCCTATTTAATCACCCATCTCATTAAGGGGTGTTTTATAATGTAGATTTGTAATCATATTACACACTAACCAATATTTTATTGTTATGAATGTTTCATATTCCATGTTCGAGTACGAATAAATCATTATAAAAGTAATATATTCTTGGAACAATGAAACCAAGGGATATTGGGTCATGATAGCTCCAAAAGGGTGTGATACGTAACAAATTTTTTTATCCTCGACTTCTATTTTTTGAGATTGAATAAATAATTACTCTAGAACCTTATGATTGTATAATATTTTTGGACACTCACAACCTAGAATATTTTAGTAAATAAATTTCAAGATACTGATAAAATGATGAAAGATTAGTATACTTAATATCATCTATTATCAAAGATGTCTTAATGGTGGAATCCCCACTACGTGGAACTATAATAAGATATCATGGTTGTAGCACAATTTCTAAATCCATAGATGAAAAACATTCCTTTTATGGTGGAATGAGAAACTCATAATTACCCTCCTACCTAGGTGATAATTGGTTGATATCATGAATGGATACATACAAAAAAATTAGAACAACATTAGTCGATGCCATGAAGGAAGAATGGGTGAATGAATTCAAATGAAATAAATTATTGTAATGTTGAAATTCAATGGGATTTATGAAAACTTAGTGTTTTATTTCACAATTAAATATAATTTATTACATAAACATCACTTGATACAACATAATAGATCGAGAGGTCTTATGTATTTGGGAATAGGATCATTACATAACAACATAAAACATGAAATACAACATATTTATTGAATTCTTCCTTTACTTGACCACTAAATTCCATCATAATTAGCATTGCATGGGGTAACCTGAGGAAATGCATAAGAAAGGGGTGAGCTTTGAAGCCCTCTATGAAAACAATCATGGAATAACATGAGGAATAAAATACATATTAGTCAATAGGAATATCAATAGAGCACAATAGACGCATAAACATAAAGTCATGAAAATGAATGATAATCATAACATGGAAATGTGGCAATAACACTTAACATAGAATTATCATGAGCCAAGTATAATTGCACATGGAGCATTAGTAAATACTCATTGCACCTGAAGAATTAGTAAAAACTTAATTTCACTTGAATTAGTATGAGTCAACACCCATTTCACATGACGTATCATGATAATATACATTACCCAATGCATTGGAGATATATATGGGCACACCCTTCTTAAACAATTCATTTCATGCATAAGTGTGCCACATGGATTATATAACATAGATTCATAAAACATCGCCATTTATTGGATAAAAAATGAATTTAGAATTCATACATAAAACCTTATAATCAATAAGTAAATTTTCATAATGGTGAATACCCTTGATAGAGAAATGGGAAAGGTATTTACTACACAATGACATTGGCTTTAAAAATTGTTGTAATTTCGGCAGCGTAACGACGTGACGTAAGAATTAAAAAAAATGGTTGAAGAGAGACCAAGGGGTGTATCATCATATGAACATGAAATGGAAAGTAATTGGTCATATGGATACATTTACCAACAATTGTAATGTAATTTATATGTATAATACAAATGGATTACATGTGTGGAAAAGAAGAGAGTGAAATCCCTCATGGAATTTCGGCATAGTAACGGGTGTACATGGGTGGAATTTATTGAGAGAGAAAGGGTTATCTCAAAATTAAAACATAAAAAGTGTAGTATGGAGAGGGTGTTGAAACCATACCCCTACATTTATAATTGAAATTATATGGTCTTAACAATAGTAATAAAATTTGACAAAAATGAGAAAGGAAGAAAAACCATTACTTGGAAGTGTGCCTCCAATGGCATGAGAGAGGCTTGAGAGAGGATTCTTGGGAGCATGAGACCCCTTGGATGGATTCTAGAGAGACGAGGAAAGAGTATTAATGACCTCAAAATGCTTTGAATGTGGAGTATGTGGGAGATTTGGTGGGTTTATATAGGAAATGTGAGAGAATTATTTATTATTTAGGTCTGGCACAGCTCACATTAAACTAATCTAGACCACAAACCAGCCCATGGTTTTTTCCAATGGTTTTTGGAAAAGAGAACATTTAAAAAATAATTGATAAGTACAATGTCCTCATAGCATAAAATAATGGGGTTTCTTAGATGGAGGTGAGTCACCCTCCAAATATAACAATTTAAAAAGACAAAATGTTTAATAAGTCTTGGGGGTCCACTAAAGCTTTGTAAAATAAATCAAAGAACCCAAAATCCCATTATTTTAATGGTAAAACATATATTGTCATAATATAAAGATTATATTAATTTATTACATCACAATTGTTTCATTATGATGTGAGAAAACACATTATATATTTAAACAGTATTTAATTTTTACCCAAAACCTTAATCATCATAGAAAATTATGAAAATTCACCATTGGATAATTTTGATTTCCTGATTCCATAAATAATATTGATTTTATCTAAATAATTTTCTAAATATTTTAATTTTCCCTTTTAAAATAAAAACCGACCTTTATATGGAATTCATGGGACTTTATAAAAATGGCATTCAAACATTAATAAAAATTTCAATTTCATTTCATAAAATAATATGATCATTTATATTTGATAAAACATAATTTCCTAATAATGATAATATTTTATTAAAATACTATTTAATTCAAAAATCCATTAATTCATTAAAATAGATTTCTTAGTTGAAAATTAACTAAAAATACTATTTTTGCTAAAAAACAATTTAAAATGTAAGAGAAATAAAATGAAAGTATCATCATTATTATATGAAAAAATAATTTACATAACTATAGTACTAGGGCCTTATTAAATAACCCCTTAAAACCCCCGTATAATACTGAAGGGTGAGGTGTAAGATGGTGATAGACTCTTGGCGTGGCTCAGATAACATCGCTCGGGTGGTAATATCTATCAACTTCCACTTTTCTCAAAGTCTGTTCCACTCATGCTTAATGTGTTCAATATCGTATTGATCTTGGTCAGGAGATAATTCCAATGATGCCACCTACTTTCTGAGCTCTGAAAAATTGGCTTCATACAGGGCAAGTCTGCTAGATGAGGCCATTGCTTCCTTTGTCTTGGTAAATAGGATTTGTTAATGCCCTTATTTATACTAATTATGTGATCACCGTTCAATGGCTAAAATACAAATGGTCACAATTCATAATGGGATTATAAAATTCAAAAACATAAAACAAATGAAGTAAATATGTTGTATAACCATTACACATATTAATACATATAATAAGATCAAGAGGGATTTTCATTAACAAAAGTTTGGGTCATTACAATAGTCCCCCCTTAAGAAAATTTTCTCTCAAAATTTACATTCCCACACTAAAAAAGATGTGGGTAACATTTATTCATCATTTCCTCTGATTTCCATGTCAATTATTCAAACATGTGGTTTCACCAAAACACCATGATGATGGGAATTGTCTTATTTCGTAGAACTTTTTCACTACGATCTATGATTTTCACTGGTGGCTCCTTATAAGAAATATCATCCTATAACTATACCATCTCTGATAAGAGTAATGTGAAGAGTCTAGAATGTCCCTCATTAAGAGGGATACATTAAAGACATCAAGTACTTTGTCCATGGTAGGTGGAATTGCTATTCGATAGGCCTCAACCCCGACAAGATCATGAATCTCGAAGGGGCCGATGTATCTAGGACATAACATTCCTTTATTTCCAAACCTCATGACCTTCTTCCATGGAGATACGCATAGAAATACCATGTCTCCAACTATAAACTAAAGGTATCATTGACGATTATCAGCCTAACTCTTCGGTCGACTCTGGGCTGCCTTGATTTGCTGCTGATTGGTTTTCCCCTTCTCTACCATTTTATCGACCATTTCTGGTCCAAGATGAAAACGCTAACCATCCTCATCCTAAAACACTAGTGTTATGCACCTTTTCCTATAAAGGTCTTCATATGGCTCCATTTGGATGATCGAGTGGATACAGTTATTATAAGAGAACTCAATAAGAGGAAGATGATGATCCCATCCTTTTTTAAAGTCCATTGAGCACGCTCTGAAATATTTTTCAAGATATACATTATATGATGACACATAGGTTGATAACATCCCTACTTTATGATGTTAAAGTATTAAATGTGGGTTATTATCATACAAACCTAAATAATATGTCCATAATGTCCTTAACGAAATATTTTATACTACTCAATGGAGGTTTCGTCACATAAAAAACCCCCCATACATATTTCTATAATAATTACAACCGTAAAATAAATTCTACCACATTCACAACTTATATGACTCAAAACGTTTCAAAATGGTTTATTCCAAAATTCCCATTTATCCCCAATATGAAATCTAAATCAATACATATGTATTTATGATACAATTATCCCCTTCATGAGAGCATCAATGACTCTTCCTCTATATATGAGTCATATCTAGGTATGGAAACCTCTATAATAACTAAATGTGGTCTGATTACAATACACAAAATATATGTAGAGATTTCATGATCTCCTATCCTAGTACTATCCTTAAGTCCAAAATATTACCCATTCCCTAGAAATTAGATTTTGATCTATGCATTGTTCTTTTTTTCAAAAAAAATATTTTACATTTTTTATCCTCAAAGGAATCATAATAATGATGTGATCTCATATTAGAAAAAACCAAAAATTCATTCAATAATAAATTCACTAACCCCTATATAAGGTTATGACATGTTTACTGAGTTACCCATACAAGAAAAATATTTTTATTGATTCTTATCACCATATACTATGTGGTGACATAAATAAATCATATCCTAGGACCAATTATGGGTTTTTAGGAAAAGTAAATTCCATACCCTATGTATAAACATTATCTGAATAAGGTCCTTAATTATACGTTCCATTCTTAAACATATAACTAAATATTCTCCCAATCCTACATATAATCTTAATCTATGTAATATCCTTTTATATTGTATTTTCATTAGAGAATCCACACTAAAAATGATTCCCCCTATGTTAAAACTTCGTATATATTGAAAGTATATAATTTTTCTAAATGTATTTAATTTCCATGGCTATTTGATTCATAAAATATATCATTGCTTACCAAACAATGTTTGAAATTGATTTCAAAACTATATAACAATTTGATCCACATATAATATAATAAAAGAACTATGCATGTCTTGATTTATATAAATGTAAGACACAAAGTGACTCATGGGTATTATATCTCAACCCTTGGATTAAATTATAAATAAATACCTATTTTATGTATGATTTTAGACAACATTATTCATCTTGAGTTTCCCTTTTGTTGATTAATAACTGATGTGGAACCATATATTTTTTCACCCGAGCAGGATCTTTACAAAAATTCCATTTATGAGTCCTTATCATACAATATTAAAATTTAGGGAAGATTTCATCTTGTCAAATTATGTTAAACTATAAAATATTTGGACCATCCTTCATGAAATTTATCTTCTTAGAGTGGCCCCCATATGTGAACTATTTTCCCTTCAAGATATTCATACCCATATAAGGGTACACAATAAAAAAATTTTCTCCAAATAGGAAATATTAAAAATTTCATCATTAATAATATTAAACTTATGTTAAGAGGTTACTCTAAAATAAAGTAAATTTGTGTGCTGTGGTTTATATCCTTATTTTAAATATAGTGATTCTTTAATATCTTATCCTTGTCTTATTCAAAAATACATAATCAGTGTTCCCTGCCACTAAAGTGCCTCAATCATTTTCCAGTAATATATTATCTTCCCGATAACACTGAATTAAGGTGGAACACTTTTTCTATTGTTCAATTTTATGTGATATTGTTCTACGTCATGAAATTATCAAGAACTATGAATCTATCTATTTTTACTTTTTCCAAATACATTATGATTCCCATTCTCAATACATTGGGATCAAGAAAAATGTCCCTACTATTAGAACCCTTTATTAAAAAAGGAGCTACTACAATGATCATAATATGTTTTGGTGTGTGTTACTATATTATCAAAATGACACTCTTATGCCAATATTCTAGATCTAAACACTATACTTCAATGTAGTCCACTTTATTCAAGATCATAAGAATACCAAAATGCCTAATTTATCCCGTATATATGAACTTTCTCATCAAATAGATGTTTAATGAACTATATATATATATTGATTCTTACTCTAGGAGGATATATATTGATGTATAAAATTAAATATCATATCCAAACCTTGGATTTCATTTCATGATACTGATCAACTTCTATATAGTTCATTGTTAAGGGGTCCCAATATTGTGTAACCCCAATCAATGAAGAATGACCACATGAAATTATCACTTCATTCACGAGAACCACACTATCATCCATTAGATATTAAATTGAATGAAATTATATCCTTGATTACAAATTTTGAACTTCATGACATATTCCTAGCTAGATTATATGAAGAAATATGATTTACAAATCCACCCCACATGACATTTATCTTATTGGAGTGGATCAAGTTGTATAACTAATTACCCATAATGATATATTTATATATATAAAAGAATGATATGATGAGATCCCACACTAATATAAAATTGAAATTCTCATCTACGGAGGTTACTATTTTCTAGTTTACCCACACTCAGGATTTACCATACCCTAGTAGATTACATTAAGCACAATTATAAGATCATTTGGGTGTTCAAAGTCAATTATTTTAGTCCTACTAGAGCTGAAACTAGAGAAATGTTATTGGATTTTACAAATGATTCCATAATATAGAATGGTAAATGTATCTATGTATATACCACATGATTCTATGATATGTGGTTTATTCCCTACTTGAATGAATTTAAAGGTCATGGTACCCATGTACCCATCACATGATTTTCAAACATCACATACCATCATTTAGGAAAAACCTTCTCATGAGGACCACAATTTCTTATCCATGGTTTGCTATGGTATGGAATAACTCAATCACATATTTTAAATATTTATCCTTCGTATTAAAACATTATTTCATATGATCCCTTGAATTCAACAAACCATACATAAAAAATTGTGATCACTGTGTCTGGATTTAAGAGACACATCCATTTGGCTATGCATAAATTCCCCAATTCGCCATATATATATGTTCACTCAATCCATAAAACTTACTAGGGGCCTATCCAACCTGAAGAAATGTCTATTTAATATATGAAATCCCTAGAAAATATTATAAAGATCCATCATCCATTATGTTTTATGGTTATCAATTAGATCAAGGTCTCATATTATTACCCCTAATAGGAGGAAATGATGAAGGATTTGTAACATCATGACTCAATATTCAAATGGTGTTAGAAAATTCATAGACTTAGAACCCAATTTGGGATGTTGTATCACACTTCTCCACCCTGAAATGATCCAGACATAATGACCATAAACTAATTTCATGGTTGAAATAGACGTACGCCCCTGAATGTAGAAATGATAAATCAAATCAATATGAAATTAATCTAAAATCATTGGTGGTAAACATTGTTAACAAATAAACATATATTTAAATTTTAATAAAAAAAATGTTTGGATTTAAGTCAATATAGTTTTACCTTGGTGGAATTCCTTTTTTTTATTGATAACATTTCAAATTTTGACACTTAATCGAGTAAATATGAAAGTAAAAATGCAGAAGATAAAATTTTTTGGGGACTACTAGAAGTACAGAGAGAGATCAAAGTTAAACATATAGAATCACATTGTTCTGAAAATAATTTATATTGCATGATTGTGTTCAGTACATGATGATGTGATCTTTAGAGAGAATGAAAACTCCTTGAATGCCTATATACCAGGACCACACATTACTTCTTGACTACATTAATATCTAAAAATCTTCCAAAACTACTATTACTGAGTGTTTTCAATACCAATGGAAAAATATTTTTTATGCATAAAATCTTCATTTTTTATAAAGCATATGTTCCCCCAATCGTGATTATCAACTAGTATCTTGTATGTCCCAAAAAGAAGGTTCCATAATCCATGCAAGACCTATAAAAAATGTAGTGTATCTCATCATTTAATCCTGATCAATAGTCAACCCCATCCAGTGTGAACCATATTAAATTCCATTATTCCAATTATATGATTTTTGATTTACGCAATCCATAATCCAAATATTCATTTGGATTAAATGTATTAAATATTATTTCTACCTTCATCATACAATGAATTTTATATCCATATCATTTTTTTCTACTTTACCATTATTGGTGAACTATACTATATTTCTGTTCAAATATTTATGATCTAAAATTGATTTAATATGTAATCATTAATTATTTACCTAAAACACAAACCTTATTACCCTAATTGGAACATCCAAAAAATTCATATGTAATGAGACATATAACTCACCAAGATGTGATATCATGATGTTAAATATAGGTAAATTATAGGATTCCACTCAATGTATATGCATCTCTTGTGATCTTGGAATAATAAATAACTTTTTTTAAATGGTAGAATGGTTTATAGTAGGAAAATCTACATATGGAAACCAAATAAAAAGTTGTGTCTTATTCCACCATATATCACTATATACTAGTTGTAAGAAAAATTTAGGGCCTAAAAAATAAATTTCTCAAATCCTATGGGATACATGATATAACAGTCAAATATGTCATTCTAGGATTAGTAGGCACATTTATCCTTAACATGATTTAGAAAATCCATCTAGAATGTAAGGGTAATCTACCATTTTGAGATAAGGAATCCTTATTTATATTTCCCCCTTCGTTGTCCCCATATTTTTTGTGTTGAAAAATAGTCCAACTATAAAAAATCAGGTGTATATTTGAGGTTTTATTTCTTTTATACATATATGAGACACACACATTAGTACTAATCATTGAGGGTTTTCCAAGAATCTAAAAAAGGTGAACAAAATTTGACAGAAAATTGAAAATAAAAATTTTCCTTCTTTTATGAAAATGTAAAATGATAGAAAGAGAAATCCACACGACTTGTGTCAATTTATTTTCACATAATTAATTTTATCCATAAAAAAATATTTCAAATTTAATGGAATTCATAGAGATCTAGTAAAAAAGATTCTCAAATACTATGATGTTTTGTTATCCTCAATGATCTAGCTTCTTAAAAAAATCCTCACTTCGTTGTTATGATTACTTTTCCATCATTCTACGACATAATCAGGCAATATTTAGTTCTATGTTAATTTCATATCAATATTAGGTATTTCCTAGTTGATATATTTCAATTTAATGGTGATCTATTTCCTTAATGATTAGTGTTTCATTATCACAAATAAATTATTAGAGTCATATTGATGTGACTTGGTGTATAGGAGGAATGGATATTCCATAATATTTTCCTATATATTTAGTTGATGTGATTCATGAACTTATTCCCAATACTAAATCATATCATTATTAGCTCTATGTATTCGATGGTAATGATATGCACTGAATCCCATGTGGATGAATATCTCTGGAAGATGCCCAATTTAATCACCGAGCACATTAATGGGAGTTTTAGAATGTAGATTTGAAATCATATTCCATACACACAAGTAATTAATTTTATGTAATGTTTAATATTATATGTTCGAGTTAGAATATATCATTAGAAATGTTATATATTCTTGGATTAATGAATCCAAGGGATAGTTGGTCATTATAGCTCCAAAATGGTGTGATACCTAACCAATTTGTTTCTCCCTAACCTAAAGAGTTTTGACATTGAAGAAATAATAACTCTAGACCGTTAGTGTTGTATAATATTTTTTGACACTCAAAACCAAGAATGTGTTAGTAAATTAATTTCAGGATATCGATAAAATGAATAATGATTTATACCCTTAATCTCATTTATTGGTGGAGAAGTTCTAACATTGGACTCCCCACTACAAAAAACTACAATTGAACATCATGGTGGTAGTACCAATGTAAAATCCAACGATGCATATCATTCCATTTATTGTTGAATGATACTATAATAATTCCCCTCCATCTTATGAGTTCCCTGGGTGATATTGTGAAAGTATATATGCAATAAAATGAGAATAACATTAGTCGATGCCAAGAAAGAAGAAGGGGTGAATGAATTAAAATAACATACATTATTGTATTGTGGAAAATGAAAGAGATTCGTTACACTCAGTATTGTCATTAAAGTCATTAAAAAAAATAATATTATTAAGAACTATTTAATTCATCAAATTAGAAACTGATAATGTCTAATATAAGACCAACATAAGTACCCACTAAAATTCACCTATCTTGGCCTCAGTGGACCACCCATGGGGGAGTGAGGGGTCCTCAGGTCGTTGGGAGGACGGTGCTACTAGATTTTAAGGGAAAAAATGAACACATAAATAAATTATATTGTTGAGTTTTATGAAGAAGAAATATATATAAAGATAAATATTTGAAACAAAAGAAAAACACATTCTAGTTTTCATAATCTCACATACAGATTTAGTTTAGAAGTAAGTCGACTATGGGGAATGATGGTTGACAAAATGGATTAAATTTTGGTGGGTTGGAAATAAGATTCTTTGTATTATCCATCAAGACATAGGATCTATCATCCGTACCATAATTATCACCCAAAAGGATGCCTTTGACGTTTATTTACCTTCACGATCATTTATGGGGGTTATGATATGTGATAAAGAATCTTTTTACACCAAAAACTTGTCAAGGAAGTAGCTAAAAACCTATTTGATATTGAATAGAGGATATCATACATTTGTATTCACACTCATTTACTGTACATTTAGTTGATTAATACTCATCATCTCTATCCTCAATACTCAATTACGTACCCAAAATCTATGATACTTGTCTTGATGAAATGGGTATTTCATTAGTGATTGAATAAAAACATTCAAATCTGCAAACCAGGGCACTACATCATAATAGTACCTTTTATGAGATTCATTGTGGGCATCCATGACCTGAACAAACACTTATATCATAATCTTTTCCACTAATGGTCATTCAAAATTTCCTTTTTTTAATTAATTTTTTACATAGTCCATTACCTATAAGCCTCACAGAACATGGAATTGGTAGGAATTGAAAGGAAGAAGTATTTTCTTATCAAATGGTGAAGAAAACTGATACTGGTTTATTTTTTTAATTTTTATTGGGATGAGGGATCACCCGTTGAATTAACCCTATTTCTAGACCAATTATATCGACTAAGATTCGTGAAAAATCGCTTTCCCGACCTCACAATCTATACTTATTTTTTCTATTCCACATAAAATCTATTGATATATAAACCTTTTAATACAGGTATTAATATAATAATATATCTATAAAATTATGATTGAATCAATTATTCGATATAATTGGTCTTTTTGACAATAATAAAATCAAATTGGGTAAATTGATGGCTCTTTTATCTCCCATCTATCCTTTTTTTTATATCATCTCTACCTAGGGATTCCATCGAAAACCCTTCTCATTATGGTCAGTGGCATGTTTGAGTGTTTTCATTATTCCTTTTCATTTTTCCATTTCCTATTTTTTTTCTCCCACGACATTCTCCAACTCTATCAACACATATTCTCCATGGGTTATTCCCCCTACGTTTCATTCTTAGCTTTTCCATATTGGTATTTTGTAATCCTATTTAGTCCAAATCCTATCTTCTGATCCAGTGAATGAGAACCAATTTTATATCATTCTGAAAAATATTACCCAAGGAGGTAATATTGTCCTTATGATTATGTTATTTTCTTGAATCCCTCAGATTCTCATTCTATAGATCAAACATAAAATTAATTTTTCCTATCCAATATGAATTTGGAGCCACGGTTAAAAATGGTATTGTGTTTTTTTAGTTTAGATATAGATAGGTCTCAAGAAACTTCATCGGTCAAAAAAAATTTATTTTGAAGGCTGCTAGTTTTTTTCCTCATCAGTGATGTTATTAGTGATATCCCTCACCGTCTCAAACCCCTACTCTAATATAATGTACCAATTCTCCTCCCCTAGTCGGATTTGGAGTGGTTAATATAATGATCTTTTGGTATTTGTAATTTGGAATCCATCAGTGTTCCATTTGTGATCTCTTAAATAATGGTTTTAGTTTTCTTGATTTATTCCTCATGATATCAGTGATAGTTATTTTTCATCTTCTCCATAGTTGATCTATTTTATGCTTATTTTTTTCTATTATAATTTGTGATTCTTGATTTGTTTCATTTGTGATTGGTTATGTTGAGTACATTGTCGTTTATCAAGATTTTTCCATGTAATTATTATGCTTTTTTTATAGTGAGATAATGCTGTATTGGTCAGATGGTTTTTTATGGATTGTTAGGGGATGATGACAACTTGGTACGATGTTTTACAGCGGCTCTGAAGGAAACCAATGGTCTCTGGTGAAATGAGTGGTTGTTGGATGGTGATGATGATGGTATATATTGATGGTGAATGTGAGAGTGGTGAATCATGATAATGATATATGGAGACTAAACTTAGGATGGTGGGGCTGAAACTTGGATTTTGATCTTCTTGGTTGCTGTGAAATGTTTTAATTTTTGTGCAGTGAATTTGGGTTTCATTTGTATTTTGGTTCTTTAATGGTGTGTAAATTTATACTAAACCATAAAGGGAATTTTGAATGAAACTAAAAATAGAATATTTAAATACTTTAATATGGTGGATTTTACTTTAAAATATTTATCTCATTTGATATGATAATCAAAAACCAATGTTCCACTATTGGGTGTCTCTCGACACAAACAATTGAAGGTAGGGTACAAAATTACACTTAAAAGTAATAGAATTGATATATGAAATAGAATGGTGTGTAAACCATTTATATGATCATCACACCTACATGGGATATGAGAATCTATTCATTGAGAGATATAAAATAGGCATGAACTTCATGGCCCCCGGTAGCGTTATCATTCATTTATATAGTGGAATTGTTCTGTGGTAGATTTAGAAACACTTTTTGAGTTTTCTAAAAGTTCATGATATCATGCCCATTTAGAGTTCCTGAGTGAAAACTACTAATTATCTATTTATAATGATTAAAAATATTGTATAATATCTTCAGGGAATTGATTAGTTCATAAATACAAATATGGGTTGATATCCAACACCACAATTTCTAAAAATGGATGATGTCCTTGAATAGAGACTTTCCATTCGAGATGTATCTTAAATTCCTATAAGTTAGGTCTATTATTAGTATAGAAATATTGATTTTATAACTTCAATATATCTTTATATCCATTAAAAAGTACTGGCTCACTCCCCCCATAATACTATGCTTAGGGAAAGAATCCACTAAATTAAAAATGTTATGAATCCATCTAGGCACACCAACCAGATGATTTATGAACATAATTGTGTGCTCTAGTTATGTAAATTTCACTTTTATGGTATATTAATGAAAGAAACCACATTACCAATCATCTCATGATTGAGGATTTCATGAAACCATCAAGTTTTGAAATTTTCATTGGATCAGTTGATGAATTTGATGAACCCTAATCTCACTTCCCATCAAACCCTTGGATATAATATGTAACTAATTATAAATAACATGGTTTATTTAATCATTATAATATATGCTAGTAGGAAAAATAATTACATCAATCATATCACAGAGAATTAGGGATCCATAGACAGTCTCTTCAACCAACATAATTATTCAAAACTCCATGTGTACAAAGTGGAAGGCATTATTATCTAGATTCACATGATAAAAGGTATTAAAAGAGATAATTTATCTTATGAGAAAGGGATTGAGAAACCCATATAAATTAAAATATATCCACTTGAATAATATCAAAATTTAATGTTATACAACACTTTCACTTAATATCCTGAAAATTTTGACAATGATTAATAACATAAATATTTTTTCATAAAGAAAATTTAATAATATTTTCTAATGGATGTAAAAATATTTCTTTTGAAGTATATATATATATGTGTGTGTCATGTAATAATACTGATTTCAATAACTATTAATAGTACATGGATATAAAAATAAAAAAAAATTACAACCACATAATTGTGTACACTATATGCTAGGACTATCTGAGAATTATTAAACAATCCATGAAAACTATTATTTTAAAAAGAATCATTAGTAATGTAATTTAAATTATCAAAATTATTATAGATAAATTTGGAAATCAAGTAGAAAATATTGATATATAGTGGACAATATATTGAGAATAATGGGAAAATATATTGTTTGGATCTGATTGGTACCTAACCATTAGACTATATAACCACTAGTAAATAAGTTAAATTGTTATTATGATGGTTGGTAATAATGTTACCATTGGTATTAGTTTTTATAAGCGGCATTGAATAATTATAATTGACTACAATAAGAGAAATGTTAGCCTCAACTAGTAGATTCAATATTTTGGATGCATATTTTTTAGATTATGGGAGAGAAGCAATGCATCTTGGGGTTTCCCTTGACCAACCCCAAGCTGAGATTCAACAAGTGATGATTGAGCTGAATCACAAATGGGAGAAGATGGTGTTATTATGGATAACCACTAATAAAATGTTATCTAAGACACCATTTAAACTACCTTTATCTCTCACCATACCCTTATAAAGTAGTCTAGTGAAATTAGGGGTTATGTATCTAGATATATCATTCAAAAAAGAAAATGTTAATTTTATTAAATGAAATATATTTTTTATCAATCCAATTGTTTGAATAATTTCATTTAACATAATACACATTAATATGAGATGAATTTCATAAATATATAATTTTTAGAAATAAAACATAATGTTATTTTTGTAATATTGATAAACATTTGAAATAACATAATGCATTCTAAATAAAAATTTATGTTCATTAATATTACTTTTAAAGAACTATGTATTTTATAAAATCCTACAAATTTTTTATAAGTCCTAGAAAGTTGACTAGGAAGTAACAACTATAATTTTTGAACAAATATTGTTTTATATAAAATGATAAATTAAAATTTTTTATATAAATATATTGAAAAAATAACCATTTTATTTAAAATAATCACATAAATTTTAGATGATTGAATAATTTCCAAAAAAATTATATTTTTAGTGAATAGTAAAAAATACAATTTTTTGTTTTTTGAATGTTTTATTAATTCCTAAATTTATTATAATGATGTGATAATTAATTATATAAAATCCACATTAAAAAATATTTTATTTTACCTATATTATTTAGTTTACTTTTTATAATTTTAATTAAAACCTATAAATAAAATTTCAAAGTAAAAAATATAAATAAATGTAAAAAATAGTATTTTTTGGGAAATTTAATTTTCCATGCACAAATAATATAAAAAGGATTTTATGTTCAAGTGGACTATAATATTACAAAACATTACTTAAATTCTACAAAACATGAGTAAAAACCATGTGTGTTCCATATATTTTTAAATTTACCGAACCTAGAATTACAAGGCCAATATTTAGAAATTATTGTACAATTCAACCTATTTTACAATAAATACCCTCCAATAGCACCACTCATAACCACTAAAAATCATATTTCTATGATTTTGTTGTAATTTTATTCCAAAACACATAATCATTTGTGTCATTAATGTCTTATAGTTTCATCCCAATGTTATTGGAAGAAAATCATCAAGGTAAGGACAATGTCAACCTTTTCATTTCATTCTAAGCAGCAATTATGAATTATTTCTTCAAAATCAGGAATTAAATTTTTGTCCATTCGCTTTTATTTATCCATATTCTACAAAAATATTATTTTATTTATGGAATAACATCATTATTATTATTCAATAAAACTTGTTTACCCCATTATGGTACCGAACTAATTTTTTTAATTTCCCTATTTTAGATGAACTATTCATATATTGTGAAGACCTGAACCTATTTCTTATCTAAGTTAATTCATTTAGATGAACAAGTAATTTAATTATTTTGTTATTTACATGGTTGAAACCCACATTCCCTCTCCATGGGTTATTTCTTTTAATGTTAAATTATTACATAACTTATAAACTCAATAATCATATATGAAAGTCATTATTTATGATCCATGTGACATTGATGATATATTTTATTATAATCATGATAGATCACATGAATTAACACAAATTAATGGTGTTCCCTTACATTTCCTCAAAAAATAGGCTAATGAATAAATTTCTATATATGACATGTTTTATAACTCATTGATGAATAACCATGGTAAACATGATTTCTATGAAAATGGTGTTATTATTATGAATGATTAAATTTTATGTTTTGGCCAAAATTCTAGGTTATGTATCATGTACATATTATAATTATATAATAGGATTCAAATTTTATTATCCATGATGATATTTCATGCATTATTTCCATTTATTATCCCTTACTCTAATTTATGCTCACACTTTTTGATTGAGGTATACACCCATTATATTACCTTCAATTACGCGGTCTAGGATGGAATATCAAAGTAGTAGTTTTAAAGGATAAAATAATGTTCCTTTTAATTGTTTCCTTATGTAATTCATGTATTATGTACTATAATTCCCAGACACTATACTTGAAAATATTATTCAATGCTATTAGTGTCATTTTGAAGGAATTAATTTACCATCCTTATATTAAAATTGTTAGATTACATAGTTGGTATCAATGAAAAATCGTTGTTAATCTTGAAAAATAATTGTATATAAATGTTTTAAATAACCATAGGTATATATTTTAAATATTTTAAAAAACATCTAATGTTTATGTGAAGTTAACATATGTTTTTCCCATGAAATGAAATCCATGCCTAGATACCAGTAGTGCATATGGATCATGAACAATTGTACTAAGGGGTAATAACCACCATAGGGTGCATTGGGTTTTGATTCGATTGTATCTTGGTTCTTAAAAAAAGTAGAATTTCATCACAACAAGTATGATAATAAATTTTTTTTATGATCAATAATTCTCATTGAGTTTTTTTACGGGGATCACAATAAAAAAATATTACCCAATGGGTTATATTATTTTATTGAAATGGAAGCAGATAGATGGACTAATTCAAATAATGGAGGAAATGAAAAATGATATAAATTCATTCTTATTATATGGGGACATAGAAATGAAATATTATTGGTGATGAAAAATAAATTAACATTGCTTCTAAATAACATCTTCAACCACATAGAGTGTCTAGCTTCACAAGGGAACAACATTTACATGAAACTGTCATGCTTATAAGATGATCAATTTTTAATAGAACCATAGATCCAATGATTTATTAAAATGGATCAAAACTATATAAAATATATAATGTAATCCATTTTTATGAGTAAGTGAGAGTTTTTTAAGTAGTATAACACATTGAATGAGAAGTTGATCAATATTTTAGGATGGTCCAGAACAGAAATCCAAGGAATGAGGTGGAACACATGGAATGAGAAGTCTATAAAAATGTATTTTTTCATTAGTATTTTTCATGCACCCTCCACCCAATCATTGAGAGTGAATTAATTGAGTTAAAAAAGAAAAAATTCATTGTTAAGAAATTTTGATATGAAATTAAAAAGGCCTCCACAAAATGATTAATTAATTTTCATTAATTTTTATTAGAATACTAACTAATTATTTAGAGGAATGAGATCCATCTATAAAAACTATTGGAAATAAAAGACATTGAGAGTTATAAAGTGATATCATGATGCACTCTAAAAGTTGAAATTGTGTTCAAATATTCCCATTACACTCATTGACATAAGGAAATGTGGAGAATGATATATAATTATTTTGTAAATAATATTTATTGTAATTATGTAAAACATCCCATTTGAAAATAATTTTGGAATAATTAATTGGGATAATTTCAACCAGGATGTGGAATTCTCGGCTTCTGTTGTTTTTATGTCCACGTGTCTCAATGTATGGTGTATATGATATTCTTTAATAATGGTATGACATGTTTAGTCAGTTACCCATACATGAAAAATAGGTTTCTTGATTCATATCTCCATAGGATATATGGTGACATCAATATGTCTCATCCTAGGACCAATTATGGGTTTTAAAGAAAATGAAATTCACTACCCTATGTATAAACATTTCTTATTAAGTTACCTCAGTATAGGTTCATATCATAAATATATCAATAAATATTATCCCTATACTACATATAATATTGAGCAATGTAAGATCTTTCTACATTGACTTTTCATTAGAGATCCTACACAAAAAATTATTTCACCTATGTTAAAACATCATATATATTGAAAATATATAATTTTCCTAGATAGATTTTATGTCCATGGATATTTGATTCAACCAATATATCAATTTTTACCAAACCAATGTTTTAAAATAATTTGAAACCAATATAATAATTTGATCATCATATAATACAATAAAATAAATTTACATGGATTGATTTATATGCTTTTAAGATAAAAATTGATTTGTGAGTATTCTATCTCAAGGATTACATTAAATTATAATTAAATGACTATTTTATCTTAGTGTTTATACCACTTTATTCCTATGGTTTTTCCCATTTTCTGATTAAAAACTGATAGGGAGCCATATAATTTTGCACCAGAGATGGATCTGTACAAAAATTACATTTAATAGTCCTTATCATACAACATTAAACATCATGTATGATTTTTCCTTGTCAAATTATGTTAAACTATAATATATTTGGACCATATTTCTGGAGATTAATACTCATAAGGTGGCCCCCATATGTGGACTATTTTCAATTCATGATATGAAGATCCATATATGGGTACCCTATATAATAATTTTCTCCAAATTAGGAATATTATAAATTTCCCCTTTCATAATATTAAAATCATACAAGGAGGTTACACTAAAATAGAATAAATATGTGTGGTGTGGTTTATATCCTTAGAGAAAATATTATTATTCTTGAATCCCATAACCGTGTCTTATCCAAAATTAAAAAAAAAGATGTTCTATACCAATATAATTCTTCAATCAATTTCTAGTAATATATAATCATCCCGATAACACAGAATTGAGGTGTTCAAATTTTTTTTATCAATTTAATATGATCATGATATACATAATAAAGATTTCAAGAACTATGAATGTATCTATTACTTAATTTTTTCATATAAATAGTGAATCCCAATCTCATTACATTAGGATCAATAATAATGTCACTTTTTTAGAACCATTTTTTTAAAAAATTGAGTTACTCCCAAAGTCATAAAATATTTGGGAGTGTTTGACCATATAATGAAAACAAAACTCTTATGCCAATAATGCAGATCTAAACATGGTCCTTCAATGGTGGATAATTTATTCAAGAGCCTAGGCATACCAAAAACCACATTTATCCCATATATATGAACTTTATCAATGAAGATATTTTAAATGAACTATGTATAGATTTATTCTTAGTCTAGGAGGATATATAGTGATATTTAGGATAACATATCATATTCCCAAACGTGGTTTTATTTTCTTGATAATGATTTATTTCTATCTATTTCATGGTTTAGGGGACCCTATATTGTTTAACCCCAAACAATGAAATATGATCACATACACTTATCACTCAACACATGAGAACCACACTATCATCAATAGGATATTAAATTTAATGAATTTTTATCCTTGATTATGAATGATAAACTACATGACATATTCTAATATAAATTTGTCTTTAAGAAATATGATCTAAAAAACCCCCCACATGACATTTAGTTTATTAGAGTAGATCGAGTTGTATAAATAATTATCCAGCAAGATAGATTGATCTATATAGAAGAACGAGATGATGAGATCCCACACTAAGATAAAATTTACATTCTTATCTTTAGAGGTTACGTTTTTCTAGTTTCCCCACACTCATGATAGACCATTCCCTAGTGCATTACTTTAAGCATATCTATATGATCATTTGGGTGTTCAATATCCAATATTATAGCCATTCTAAAACTAATAATTTTGAAAGGTTTGTTGGATTTTACATATGAGTCTAGAATATGAAATGTTAAATGTATCTATGTTTCTACCACATGATTTTATGATATTTGGTGTATTTACTTATAGAATGAATTTAAATAGAATGTCACCCAAGTACATGTCACATGATGTTCAAACCTTACATACCATAATTTTGTAAAACTCTTTTCTTGAGGACCACTATTTCATATCCATGGTTTGTTATGGTCTAGGATGACCCCATAACAAATTCTAAATATTTATTCTTCAGTATTAAACCACCATTTCAGATATTCCCCTAATTTAACCAAAAAATAGATAACAATTGGTAATTAGTGTGTCCGGATTTAAGAGATATCACTATTCAGATATGAATAAATTACCAAATTTGGATTCTGTATTTGTCTACTCAATCCATAAAACTAACTTGGGGCCTCTCCAACTAGAGAAAATGTCCCTTTAAACTATGATATCCCTAAAAATTGTATTTAAATACATCATCAATTGTTTTCTATGGTTATCCATTGGATACTTGTCCCATTGTATTACCCCTAATACGGGGACCATGAAGAATTATTTATAACATCATGACTCCTTCAAATGGTTTTATAAAATTCCTTGACTGAGTGCCCAAATTGGGTTGTTGTATCACACATTTCCATTATGAATTGATCCAGAAATCATGAACCTGAACTATGTTAATAGTTGTAAAATTCATACTCCCCTAAAAATAGCAATGATAAGTCAAATCGATATTACAAAAATCTATAACTATTCGTAGTGAAATTTTTTGAAAAACAAAAAATTATGATGAAATTGTCATAAAAATTGTTTCGATGAAAACCAATATAGTTTTACCATTGTGGAATTCATATATCTTCTAGATAAATATTCCAATTTTGAGGCTTAGTGGAAAAAATATAAAAGGAAAAATGTAGAATATACAATGTTTGGGGGGACTACCAAATGTATCTAGAGATAACTAACCTAAACATATTGAATCAAGTAGTTCGAAATATAATTTATACCACATGAATGTGTTCAATACATAATTATTTGGTCTTTAGGGAAGATGAAAACTCCTTGAATACCTATCTCCCATGACCACACATTACTTATTGGTTAATTTAATATCCATAAATATTCATAAACTACTATTAAAGAGTGTATTCAACAACGTGTGACTTGTTTTTTGTTATGTATAACATCCTCATTTTGGATCAATTATATGTTCCCCAACTATTGATTATCACCCAGTATATTCTATGTCCCAATAAAAATGTCCTATAATCTATACAAGCCGTCTCAAAAAGCTTGAGTATTCCATCATTAAATCTCGATCAATAGTCACACCCTCCCATGAGATCCATTTCATATTCATTTATTCAAATTACTTGAGTTTTGATTTATGCAATCCATAACCAAATATAAAACTAGATTCAATATATTAAATATTATGTCTTTCTTCATCATACAATGAGTCCAATATCCACATCATGTTTTATCCATTACCATTATTAGAGAACTATAAATTTTGTTTAAATATATATGATATCAATCTGTTTTAATATGTAATATGTCATTTTTTACCTAAAACACAAACATTATTATCCTAACATGAACATCCTAAAATTGCATACAGAATGATACATATAACTCACAAAGATGAGAACTCATTATGTGAAATTTAGGTAAAATATAGGACTCCACTCATCGGATTTGCATCTCACATAATCCAGGAATAATTAATTATTTGAAAATAAATTTGTTGCAATGTTTTATAGTTGGAAAATCCAAAGAGGGAACCCTAGGAAAAAGTTGAGCCATTCCCTGCCATATATCCTCAATATGAGTTGTGGGAAACATTTAGGGCACATAAATAATTGGCTCACTTCTTGTGGGATACATTCCTTTCTTAAATGGAATTCAAATGTGCGGCCTTTTAGAACCCTCCATACAAAGAAACTCGCATCCCCACGAAGAGGGCACTATGGAGAGAGCCCTAGAAAGGAAAGAGATGTTGCCGGAAGATATGGTCGAGCATCCTGGATGGTGACAATCGGGAAATGATGGCTCATCAAGATATCCAACCGCATGGGTGGGTTGCACCTCATTTTTCCCACACAGTCAGAAACCAGGTGACCCAGCAAGGTGTGTGGATCCCGGGGAAGAGGTTCCCCCCGAAAGCGGTCCCCATGATTCGAACATTGTACCTCCCAAAGAACGGCATTGTTACGCCCCTCTCCCTCAATACTACTGCATCGTTGAAGTGAATTCGTTTGGGATACATGATATAACACTCAAATAGGTAAAGCTGGGGTCAGTAGGAATATTTATCCTTGTCTTGATTTAGAAAATTAATATAGAATATAAGGGTAATCAACTTTTATGAGCAATGGAATACTCATTTAATATTCCCCCTTTGTGGTCTTAATTTTTTTTTATTGAAGAATTATCAATCTAGGCCAAATCAGGTGTATATTTCTAGTTTTCTTTCTTTTATTCATATATCAGACACATAGAGGAGGAATAATATTTGAGGTGTTTTCATGAATCTAAAAAAACATAACGGAATTTTGACAGATAATTTAAAACAAGAGTTTCCCTTATTTTATGAAAACATAAAGGGATGTAAAGTGGAATCCACATGATTACAGTCTATTTATTTTCACTTAAATAATTTTATACATAAAAATAATATATAAAAAATCATGGAATTCAATGAGATATGGTCAATCAATTTCTTAAATACTATGATCTTTGGTTGTCCTCATTGATTTAGCTTCCTAATATAACCTCTCATCATTGGTATCATCAATTTCACGTCCCTCCACTAATTACTCATGTAATATTGAGTTCTATGGTAATATGTTATCAATAGTAGTTATCTCTAGCTGTAGATTTTTTACATTAACGATGATCTCATTCCCAACCCATTGGAGTTTCATTATCACCTCCACATAGTTAGAGTCATCTTGAAGTGATTTGGTCTAAAGAAGGAAATAATATGCCTTAAAATTTTCTTATATAAAGAGGTGATGCGATTCATGACCATATTTCCCATACTAAATCATATCTTTAATGTTTCTATATATTCTATGGTAATCATACTCACTGAATCCCATGTTGATGAATAGCACTTGAAGATGCCCTATTTAATCACCCAGCTCATTAATGGGTGTTTAAGAAAGTAGATTTGTAATCATATTACACACTAACCAATATTTTATTATTATGAATGTATCATATTCCATGTTCGAGTACGAATCAATCATTATAGAAGGTATATATTCTTGGAACAATGAAACCAAGGGATAGTTGGTCATGATATCTCCAAAAGGGTGTGATACATAACAAATTTTGTTTCTTCAGCTTCCATTTTTTTATATTGTATAAATAATAACTCTAGACCCTTAGGATTTTATAATATTTTTGGACACTCACAACCTAGAATATGTTAGTAAATAAAATTTATGATATTCATAAAATGATGAACGATTTGTATACTTAATATCATCTATTAGCAACGAAGTCGTAACATTGGAATCCCCACTATGTGGAATAACAATAAGGTATCATGGTTGTAGCACAATTGTTAAATCCATGGATGAAAAATATTCCTTTTTTGGTGGAATGAGAAACTCAAAATTACCCTCCTACCTAGGTGATAATTGGGTGATATCGTGAATGGATACATACAGAAAAATGAGAACAACATTAGTCAATGACAATAAGGAAGAAGCGGTGAATGAATTCAAATGAAATACATTATTGTAATGTATAAATTCAAGGGGATTTATGAAAACTTAGTGTGTTATTTCACAATTAAATATAATTAATTACATAAACATCACTTGATACAACATAAGAGATCGAGAGGTCTTATGTCATTGGGGCTTATTATCATTACATAACAACATAAAACATGAAATACAACATATTTATTGAATTTTTCCTTTACATGACCACTACATTCTCTCGTAAATAGCATTGCATGGGGTAACATGAGGATACACATATGAAAAGTGTGAGCTTAGAAGCCCTCTATGGAAATAATCATGAAATAACATGAGGAATACAATACATGTTAGTCAATAGAAATATCAATAGAGCAAAATAGAAGCATAAACATAAAGTCATGAAAATGAATGATAATCATAACATGAAAATGTGGCAATAACACTTAACATGTAATTAGAAAAATCCAAGTCTAATTGCACATGGAGAATGAGTAAATCCTCATTGCACATGAAATATTAGTAAAAAACTCATTTCACTTGAATTATAATGAGTCAACACCCATTTCACATGACGTATCATAATACTATACATTACCCAATGCATTGGAGATCTATATGGGCACACCCTTCTTAAACATTTCATTTCATGCATAAGTGTGCCACATGGATTATATAACATAGATTCATAAAACATCATCATTTATTGGATAATAAATGAATATAGAATTCATACATAAAACCTTATAATCAATAAGTAAATGTGCATAATTGTGAATACCCTTGATAGAGAAATGGGAATGGTATTTACTACACAATGACATTATCTTGGAAAATTGGTGTAATTTCGGCAGCGTAACGACGTGACGTAAGAATTAAAAAAATGGTTGATGAGAGAGCAAGGGGTGTATCATAATATGTACATGAAATAGAAAGTAAGGGGTCATATGGATACATTTTCCACCAATTGTAATGTAATTTATATGTATAATACAATGGATTACATGGGTGGAAAATAAGAGAGAGAAATCCCTCATGGAATTTTGGCATAGTAACGGGTGTACATGGGGGGAATTTATTGAGAGAGAAAGGGTTTTCTCAAAATTAAAACATAAAAAGGGAAGTATGGGGGGGTTGAAACCATACCCCAACATTTATAATTGAAATTATATGGGCATAACAACAGTATGAAAATAGGACAATAATGAGAAAGGAAGAAAAACCATTACTTGGAAGTTTCCATCAAATGGCATGAGAGAGGCTTGAGAGATGATTCTGGGGAGCTTGGGACACCTTGGATGGATTCTAGAGATTTGCGGACAGAGTATGAATGACCTCAATAGGCTTTGAGTGTGGAGTATGTGGGAGATTTGGTGGGTTTATATAGGAAAGGTGAGAGAATTATTTCTTATTTAGGTTTGGCACACCTCACATTAAACTAATCCAGCCCACAAACCAGCCCATGGTTATTGCCAATGGTTTTTGGAAAAGGGAACATTAAAACAATAATTGATAAGGAAAATGTCCTAACAACATAAAATAATGGGGTTTCGTAGATTTAGGTGAGTCACCATCCCAATATAACAATTTAAAAAGATAAAATGTTTAATAACTCTTGGGGGTCCACTAATTCTTTGTAAAATAAATCAACGAACCCAAACTCACATTATTTTAATGGTAAAACATATATTGTCCTAATATAACGTTTATAGTAATTTATTACATCACAATTGTGTCATTATGATGTCAAAAAACACATTATATATTTAAACCGCATTTAATTTTTACCCAAAACTTTGACTGTCTTACAAAATTATGAAAATTCACTGTTGGATAATTTTGACATCCTGATTCCATAAATAATATTCATTTTATCTGAATAATTTTATAAATATTTTAATTTTTTCTTTTAAAATATAAACCGACATTTATAAAGAATTCATGGGACATTACAAAAATGGCTTTCAAACCTTAATAAAAATTACAATTTCATTTCATAAAATTATATGATCATTTATATTTTATAAAACATAATTTCCTAATAATAATAATATTTTATTAAAATACTATTTAATTCAAAAATCCATTAATTCATCAAAATAGATTCGTTAATTGAACATTAACTAAAAATACTATTTGTACTATAAAAAAATTTTAAAATGTAAGAGTAATAAAATGAAAGTATCTTCATTATTATATGAAAAAATAATTTACATAAATATAGTACTAAGGCCTTATTAAATAACCCCTTAAAATGACCGCATAATACCGAAGGGTGAGGTGTACGATGGTGATAGACTCTTGGTGTGGCTCCGATAACATCGCTCTGGTGGTAATATCTATCAACTTACAGATTTCCCATAGGCGGTTCCACTCAAGATTAATGTGTTCAATATCATATTGATCTTGGTCCGGAGCAAATCCCAATGATGCCACCTTCTTTCTGAGCTCCAAAAAATTGGCTTCATACGGGGCAAGTCTACTTGATGAGGCCATCACTTCCTTTGTCTTGGTAAATAGAATTTGTTAAAGCCCCTATTTATACTAATCATGTGATCACTGTTCAACGGCTACAATATAAATGGCCACAATTCATAATGGTATTATAAAATTCCTAAACATAAGACAAAAGAAGTTAATATGTTGTATAACCATTACACATATTAAGACATATAATTAGATCAAAAGGTATTTTCATTAACAATAGTTTGGGTCGTTACAATCTTCCCCCCTTAAGAAACTTTTCTCTCGAAATTTCCATTCCCACACTAAAAAAGATGTGGGAAACATTTATTCATCATTTCCTCAGATTCCCATGTCACTTATTCAAACATGTGGTTTCACCACAACACCTTGATGAGGGGAATTGTCTTATTTCGTAAAACTTTTTCACTACGATCTCTGATCTTCACTGGTAGCTCCACATAAGAAATATCATCCTAAAACTATACCATATCTGAGAAGAGTAAATGTGAAGAGTCTAGTATGTCCCCCATTTATAGGGATACATGAAATACATCATGTACTTTGTCCATGGTAGGTGGAAGTGTTAGTCGATAGGCCACAACCCCGACAAGATCAAGAATCTCGAAGGGGCTGATGTACTGTGGACATAACATCTCTTTCTTTACAAACCTCTTGACCTGATTCCATGGAGATATGTGTTGAAATAAAATGTCTCCAACTTTAAACTAAAGGTATAATTGACGGTTATCATCCTAACTCTTCTGTCGAATCTGGGCTGCCTTGATTTGCTGCTGATTGGTTTTCACCTTCTCAACTGTTTTATCGACCATTTCTTGTCCAAGATGCATACGCTCACCTTCCTCATCCCAACACTCTGGTGTTATGAACCTTTTCCTATAATGGTATTTATATGGTGCCATTTGGATGCTTGAGTAGATACTGTTATTATAAGAGAACTCAATAAGAGGAAGATGATGATCCCATCCTTTTTAAAGCCGATTGAGCACGCTCTAAATTTTTTTTCAAGTTATACATTACATGATGACACATAGGTTGATAACATCCCTAATTTATGATGTTAAATTATGAAATGAGGGTTATTATCATACAAACCTAAATAATATGTCCATAATGTCCTTACCTAAATATTGTATACTACTCAGTGGAGGATTCATCACATAAAAAAACCCCGTACATATTTCAATAATAATTACAAACATAATACAAATTCTACCACATTCACATCCTATATGACTCAAAATGTTTCAAAATGGTTTATTCCCAAATTCCCATTTATCCCCAATATGAAATCTTAATCACTACATATGTATCTATGACACAATTATCTACTTCATGAGAGCATCAATGTCTCTTCCACTATATGTGAGTCAGATCTAGGTAAGGAAACCTCTATAATAACTAAATGTGGTCTGATTACTATACACAAAATATATTTAGAGATTTCATGATCTCCTACCCTATTACTATCCTTAAATCCAAAAAATTACCCATTCCCTAGAAATTAGATTTTGATCTATGCATTGTTCTTTTTTTCAGAAAAAAATATTTTACCTTTATTATCCTCAAAGGAAACATAATAATGATGTGATCTCATATTAGAACCAACAAAAAATTCATTCAATAATAAATTCACTAACCCCTATATAAGGTTATGACATGTTTAGTGAGTTACCCATACATGAAAAATATTTTTCTTGATTCTTATCACTATATAATATGTGGTGACATCAATATATCATATCCTAGGACCAATTATTCGTATTTAAGAAAAGTAAATTACCTACCCTATACATAAACATTATATGAATAAGGTCCTTCATTATACGTTCCTTTCATAAACACATCTCTAAATATTCTCCCAATACTACATATAATCTTAATCTATGTAATATCCTTCTATATTGTCTTTTCATTAGAGAATCCACTCTAAAAATGATTTCTCGTATGTTAAAACATCGTATATATTGAAAATATATAATTTTTCTAAATGGATTTAATGTCCATGGATATTTGATTCATAAAATATATCAATTTTTACCAAACTATGTTTCAAAATGATTTCAAAACTATATAACAATTTGATCCACATATAATATAATAAATGAACTATGCATGCCTTGATTTTTATCATTGATAGGCACAAAGTGATTCATGGGTATTGTAAATCAACCCTTGGATTAAATTATAAATAAATACCTATTTTATGTATGAGTTTAGACAACATTATTCATCTTGATTTTCCCCTTTTTTGATTAATAACTGACGTGGTGCCATATATTTTTGCACCCGAGCAGGATCATTACAAAAATTCCATTTATGAGTCCTTATCATACAATATTAAAATTCAGGAAAGATTTATCCTTGTAATATTATGTTAAACTATAAAATATTTGGACCATCCTTCAATAAATTTATCTTCTTAGAGTGTCCCCCATATGTGGACTATTTTCCCTTCAGGATATCCATATCCATATAAGGGTACCCAATAAAAAAAATTATCCAAATAGGAAATATTATAAATTTCCTCATTAATAATATTAATCTTATTTTAAGAGGTTACTCTAAAATATAATAACTATGTGTGGCGTAGTTTATATGCTTATTTTAAATATAGTGATTCTTGAATATCATATCCTTTTCTTAGCCAAAAATATATAATTTGTGTTCCCTCCACTAAAGGGCCTCAATCATTTTCCGGTATTACATTATCTTCCTGATAACACTGAATTAAGGTGGACACACTTTTTTTGTTGGTCAATTTTATGTGATATTTTTCTACGTCATGAAATTATCAAGAACTATGAATGTATCTATTTCTACTTTTTCCAAATACATTGTGATTACCATTCTCATTACATTGGGATCAAGAATAATGTCACTATTATTAGAACCCTTTATTAAAAAAAGGAGCTACTACAATAATCATAATATGTTTGGGTGTGTGTTACAATATTATAAGAATGACACTCTTATGCCAATATTCTTGATCTAAACACTATACATCAATGTAGGCCACTTTATTCAAGATCATAGGAATACCAAAATTCCCAATTTATCCCTTATGTATGAACTTTCTCAACGAATAGATGTTTAATGAACTATATATATATATATTGATTCTTATTCGAGAAGGATATATATTGATGTGTAAGATAACCTATCATATCCAAACCGTGGATTTCATTTCATGATACTGATCAAATTCTATATAGTTCATTTTTTAAGGGTCCCAATATTGTGTAACCCCAATCAATGAAAAATGACCACATGAACTTATAACTCCATTCATGAGAACCACACTATCATTCATAGGATATTAAATTGAATGAAATTATAACTTTTATTACCAATGTTGAAATTCATGACATATTCTTAGCTAGATTATTTAAATAAATATGATTTACAAATCCACCCCACGTGACATTTATCTTATTGGAGTGGATCAAGTTGTATAACTAATTACCCATAATGATAGATTGATATATATTGAAGAATGATATGATGAGATCCCACACTAATATAAAATTGACATTATTATCCACAGAGGTTAATATTTTCTATTTTACCCACACTCATGATGTACAATACCCTAGTAGATTACATTAAGCACAACTATAAGATCATTTGGGTGTTCAAAGTCAATTATTTTAGTCCTAATAGAGCTGAAACTAAAGAAACGTTATTGGATTTCACAAATGATTCCAGAATATGGAATGGTAAATGTATCTATGTATATACCACATGATTCTATGATATGTGGTTTATTCTCTCATTGAATGAATTTAAAGGTCACGGTACCCATGTACCAATCACATGATGTTCAAACATCACATACCATCATCTAGGAAAAACCTTCTCTTGAGGACCATAATTTCTTATCCATGGTTAGCTATGGTAATGGACAACTCCATCACATATTTTAAATATTTATCCTTCGAATTAAAACATTATTTCTTATGATCCCTTGATTTCAACAAACCATACATAAAAAATGGCGATCAGTGTGTCCGGATTTCAGAGGCACATCCATTTACCTATGCATAAATTCCCCAATTCGCCTTATATATATATATATATTCACTCAATCCATTAAACTTACTGGGGCCCTCCCCGACCTGAATAAATGACTTTTTAATATATGAAATCCCTAGAAAATATTATAGAAATCCATCATCCATTATGTTTGATGGTTATCCATTAGATATGGGTCCCGTAGTATTACCCCTAATATGAGGAAATGAAGAATGATTTATAACATCATGACTCAATATTCAAATGGTGATAGAAAATTCATGGACTGAGATCCCATGTTGGGATGTTGTATCACACTTCTCCACCCTGAAATGATCCATACAAAATGACCCTAAAATAATTTCATGGTTATAATAGACGTACACCATGAATGTAGAAAGGATAAATCAAATCAATATGAAATTAATCTAAAACCATTGGTAGTAACCATTGTTAAAAAATTAACTTATATTTAAATTGTAATAAAAAATATGTTCAGATTAAAGTCAATATAGTTTTACCTTTGTGGAATTCATATTTCTTCTTGATAACATTTCAAATTTTGAGGATTAGTCGAAAAAATATGAAAGTAAAAATGGAGATGATACAATTTTTTGGGGACTACCATAAGTATAAAGGGAGATCAAAGTTAAACATATAGAATCACATTGTTCTGAAAATAATTTAGACTGCATGATTGTGTTCATTACATGATGATGTGATCTTTAGAGAGGATGAAAACTCCTTGAATGCCTATATACTATGACCAAACATTACTTCTTGACTAATTTAATATCCAAAAAACATCCAAAACTACTATTACTGAGTGTATTCAATACCAATGGAAAAATATTTTTTGTGCATAAAATCTTCATTTTGTATAAAGAATATGTTCTCCCAATCGTGATTATCAACTAGTATCTGGTATGTCCCAAAAAGAAGGTTCCATAATCAATGCAAGACCTATCATAAATGTAGTGTATCTCATCATTTAAGCCTGATCAATAGTCATCCCCATACAGTGTGAACCATATTATATTCCATTATTCTAATTATAATATTTTTGATTTACACAATCCATAATCTAAATATTCATTTGGATTCAATGTACTAAATATTATTTCTACCTTCATCATACGATGAGTTTTATATCCATATCATGTTTTTCTACAATACCATTATTGGTGTACTATACTATATTCCCTTTCAAATATTTGTGATCTAAAATTGTTTTAATATATAATCATACATTATTTACCTAAAACAAAAACCTTATTATCCAAATAGGAACATCCTAAAAATTCATATATAAAGAGACATATAACTCACCAAGATGAGATATCATGATGTTAAATATATGTAAAGTATAGGATTCCACTCAATGTATATGAATCTTGTGTGATCTTGGCATAAATTATAATTTAAAAAAAATGGTAGAATGTTTTATAGTGGGAAAATCTACAGATGGAAACCTATTAAAAAGATGTGTCGTTTTCCACCATATATCCATATATACGAGTTGTAGGAAAAATTTAGGGCCTAAAAATAAATGTCTCAAATCCTATGGGATACATGATATAACACTAAAATAGGTCATTCTTGGATTAGTAGGCACATTTAACCATATCATGATTTAGAAAATCCATCTAGAATGTAAGGGTAATCAGCCATTTTGAGATAATGAATCCTTATATAGATTTACCCCTTCGTTGTCCCCATATTTTTTATGTTGAAGAATAGTCCAACTATAACAAATTATGTTTATATTTGTGGTTTTCTTTCTTTTATCCTTATTTGAGACACACACATTAGTAATAATCTTTGAGGGGTTTTAATGAATCTAAAAAGTGAACCAAATTTGATGGAAAATTGAAAATAAAAAATTTCCTTCTTTTATGAAAATTTGAAAGGATAGAAAGAGCAATCCACACGACTAGTGTCTATTTATTTTCACATAAATAATTTTATCCATCAAAAATATTTCTAATTTCATGGTATTCATAGAGATTTGGTCAAACTTTTTCTAAACTAATATAATGTTTTGTTATCCTCAATGATTTAGCTTCCTAAAAAACAAATCCTCACTTCTTTGTAATGATTAATTTTCCATCATTCCACTACTAAATCAGGGAATATTTAGTTCTATGTTAATTTCATATCAGTATTAGGTATTTTCTGGTTGATATATTTCACTTTAATGGTGATCTATTTCCTTAATCATTAGTGTTTCATTATCACATAAAAATTATTAGAGTCATATTGATGTGACTTGGTGTAAAGAAGGAATGAATATTCCATAATATTTTCCTATATATTTAGTTGATGCGATTCATGAACTTATTCCCAATACTAAATCATATCATTATTGGTTCTATGTATTCGATGGTAATCATATGCACTGAATCCCATGTGGATGAATATCTCTGGAAGATGCCCAATTTAATCACCCAGCTCATTAATGGGAGTTTTAGAAAGTAGATTTGAAATCATATTCCATACACACCAGTAATTAATTTCATGTAATGTTTCATATTCTATGTTCGAGTTAGAATATGTCATTAGTAATGTTATATATTCTTGGATTAATGAATCCAAGGGATAGTTGGTCACGATTTCTCCAAAATGGTGTGATACCTAACCAATTTGTTTCTCCCTAACATATAGAGTCTTAGACATTGGAGAAATAATAACTCTAGACTGTTAGTATTGTATAATATTTTTTGACACTCAAAACCAAGAATGTGTTAGTAAATTTATTTCAGGATATCGATACAATGAAGAATGATTTATACCCGTAATCTCATCTATTGGTAGAGATGTATTAACATTGGACTCCCCACTACACAAAACTACAATTGAACATCATGGTGGTAGCACCAATGTAAAATCCAACGATGCATAGCTTTACTTTTATTGTTTAATGATAATATAATAATTTCCCTCGATCCTATGAGTGCCCTGGGTGATATCGTTAAATTATATATGCAAAAACAATGAGAACAACATTTGTCGATGTCAAGAAAGAAGAAGGGGTGAATGAATTCAAATAAAGTACATTATTGTATTATGGAAAATGAAGGGGATTCCTTATACTTAGTATGGTCATAAATGGAATTAATAAAATAATATTATTTAGCACTATTTAATTCATCAATGTAGAAACCGATAAACTATAATATAATACCAACAAAAGTCCCCACTAAAATTCACCTATCATGGCCTCACTAGACAACCCATGGGGGAGTGAGGGGTCCTCGGGTCTTTGGGAGGATGATGCTACTAGGTTTTAAGGAAAAAATGAACAAATAAATAAATTATATTGTTGAGTTTTGTGATGAAGAAATATGTATACAAGATAAATATTTAAACAACAACCTTAGCTCTTAATAAAAGAAAAACACATGCTAGTTTTCGTAATCTCACATACAGATTTAGTTGAGAAGTAAGTCAACTATGGGGAATGATGGTTGAAGAAATTGATTAAATTTGGGTGGGATGGAAATAAAATTCTTTATATTATCCATCAAGACATAGGATCTATCATCCGTACCATACTTATCACCCAAAAGGGTGCCTGTGATGTTTTTTTACCTTTAAGATCATTTATGGGGGTTATGATATGTGATGAAAAATCTTTTTACACCGAAAACTGGTCGAGAATGTTGTTAAAAACCAATTTGATATTGAATAGAGGATATCATACATTTGTATTCACACTCATTTACTATACATTTAGTTGATTAATACCCATCATCTCTATCCTCAATACTCAATTCCATACCCAAAATCTATGATATTTTTCTTGATGAAATGTGTATTTCATTAGTGATTGAATAAAAACATTCAAATCTGCAAACCAGGCCACTACATCATAACAATACCTTTTATGAGATACATTGTGGGCATCCATGACCTGACCAAACACTTATATCATAATCTTTTCCACTAATGGTCATTCAAAATTTCATTTTTTAAATTTATTTTTTTACATGGTCCATTACCTATAAGCCTCTCCGTACATGGAATTTGGTAGGAATTGAAGGGAGGAAGTATTTTATTATCAAATAGTGAATAAAACGGATACTACATTATTTTTTTAATTTTTATTGGGATGAGGGATCCCCTGTTGAATTAACCCTATTTCTAGTCT
Source organism: Viscum album (assembly GCA_963277665.1). Lineage (NCBI taxonomy): Eukaryota > Viridiplantae > Streptophyta > Magnoliopsida > Santalales > Viscaceae > Viscum > Viscum album. The sequence goes on along the minus strand of OY728159.1, from coordinate 589,862,063 downwards.
AATTATATCGACCAAGATTTGGGAAAAATCACTTTCCCGACCTCACTATCTATACTTAATTATTTTATTCCATCTAAAATCTATTGATATATAAACCTTTGAATATAGGTATTAATATATAAAAATATCTGTAAAATTATGATTGAATAAATGACTCAATATAATTGGTCTTTCTGACAATAATAAAATCAAATTGGGTAAAGTGATAGCTCCTTTATCTCCAATCTATCCACTTTTTTCTCTCAGCTCTACCTAGGGTTTCTATTGAAAACCCTTCACATTAGGTTCATTGGCATGTTTGAGTGTTTTAATTAAAAATTTTCATTTTCCATTTCCCATTTTTTTCTCCCACAACATTCTCCAACAATATCAACACATATTCTCCATGGGTTATTCCCCCTATGTTTCATTATTAGCTTTTCCATATTGGTATTTTAAATTCCTATTTAGTCGAAATCCTATCTTCTGATCTAGTGAATGAGAACAAATTTTCTATCATTCTAAAAAATATTACCCAAGGTGGTATTATTGTCCTTATGATTATGTTATTTTGCTGAATCCCTCAGATTCTCATTCTATTGATCAAACCTAAAATTACTTTTTCCTATCCAATATGAATTTGGAGCAATGGTAAAAAATGGTATTGTGTTTTTTGGTTTATATATTGATAGGTATCGGTAAACGTCATGGGTCTAAAATGTTTTATTTTGAAGGCTACTAGTTTTTTTCCTCATCAGTGATGTTATTAGTGAGATCCCTCACCATCTCAAACCTCTACTCTAATCTAATGTACCAATGCTCCTCCCCTAGTCAGATCTAGAGTGGTTAAAATAATGAGGTTTTGGGATTTGTAATTTAGAAGCCATCAGAGTTCTGTATGTGATCCCTTAAATGATGGTTTTAGTTTTCTAGATTTATTTCTCATGATATCAGTGATAGTTATATTCCATCTTCTCCATAGTTGATCTATTTTATGCTTATTTTTTACTATTCTAATTTGTGATTCTTGATTTGTTTCGTTTGTGATTGGTTATGTGGAGTACATTGTCATTTATCTAGATTTTTACATGTAATTATTATGGTTTTTTTGTAGTGAGATCATGATGTATTTGTCAGTTGGTTTTTTATTGTTTGTTAGGGGATGATGACTACATGGTATGATGTTTTATAGTGGATCTGAAGGACACCAATGGTCTTTGGTGACATGATTGGGTTTTGGATGGTGATGATGATGGTATATAATGATGGTAAAAGTGAGAGTAGTGAATCATGATAATGATATATGGAGACTTAACTTAGGCTGGTGTGGGTGAAACATGGATTTTGATCTTCTTTTTTTTGTGAAATTTTTTAATTTTTGTGCAGTGAATTTGGGTATCATTTGAATTTTGGTTCTTGAATGGTGTGTAAATTTATACTAAACCATAATGAGAATTTTGAATGAAAAATAAAAATATAATATTCAAATAGTTTAATAGGGTGGATTTTACTTTAAAATATTTATTTAATTGGATATGATAATAAAAAACGAATGCTCCACTATTGGGTGTCTCTCGACACAAACAATTGAAGGTAGGGTAAAAAATTACACTTAAAAGATATAAAATTGATATATGAAATAGAATGGTGTGTAAACCATTTATATGATCATCACACCGACATGGGATATGCGAATCAATTCATTGAGAGATATCAAATGGGCATGAAATTCATGGCTCCCAGTAGCGTTATCATTCATTTCTATTGTGGTATGGTTATGTGGTAGATATGGAATCACATTTTCTGTTTTCAAACAGTTCATGATATCATGATCTTTTAGTGTTTCAGAGTGAACACTACTAATTATCTATTTATAATGATTAAAAAATTTGTAGAATATTTTCAGGGAATTGATTAGTTCATAAATACAAATATGTGTTGATATCCAACACCACAATATCTAAAAATGGATGATGTCCTTGAATCGGGACTTTCCATTCGAGATGTATCTTAAATTCCTAAAAGATAGGGCTATGATTAGTATATAAATATTGATTTTATAAATTCAATACATCTTTATTTCTATTAAAAAGTACTGGCTCCCTCCCCCCAAAATACTTTGCTTGGGGAAAGAATCCACTAAATTAAAAAAGTTATGAATACATCTAGGCACACCAACCAGATGATTTATGAACATAATTGTGTGCTCTTGTTATGTAAATTTCACTTTTATGGTATATTAATGAAAAAAACCCACGTTACCAATCAACTCACGATTGAGGATTTCATGAAACCATCAAGGGTTGAAATTTTCATTGGATAGGTTGATGAATTTGTTAATCCCTAATCTCATTTCCAATCAAATCCTTGGATATAATATGTAACTCATTAGAAATAACATGGTTTATTTAATAATTATAATATATGATAGTAGGAGAAATAATTACATCAATCATATCAGAGAGAATTAGGGATCCATAGACAGTCTCTTCAACCATCATAATTATTCAAAACTCCATCTGTACAAAGTGGAAGGCATTATTATCGGGATTCACATGATAATAATGTATTAAAAGAGATAATTTATCTTATGAGAAATGGATTGAGAAACCCATATAAATTCAAATATATCCTATTTAATTATCTCAACATTTAAAGTTATACAACACTTTCACTTAATATCCTGAAAATTTTGACAATGCTTAATAATAGAAATATTTTTTCAGAACGACAATTTAATTATATTTTCTAATGGATGTACAATGATTTATTTTTAATTATATATATATGTGTGTGTCATGTAATTATACTGATTTCAATTACAATTAATAGTATATGGATATAAAACAAAAAAATTACAACCACATAATGGTGTACTCTATATGCTTGGAGTATCTGAGAATTATTAAACAATACATTAATACTTTTAAACTAAAAAGAAACATTAGTAATATAATTGAAATTATCAAAAGTAATATAATTAAATTTGGAAATAAAGTAGAAAATATTGTCAAATATTGGAAAATATATAGAGAATAAATGGAAAAGGAACTGTTTGGATCTGATTTTTACATAACCATTAGACTATATAACCACTAGTAAATATGTTAATTTGTTATTATGATGTATGGTAATAATGTCACCATAGGAATTAGTTTTTATAAGGGGAATTGAATAATTATAATTGACTATAATAAGAGAAATGTTATCCTCAACTAGTATATTCAATATTTTGGATGCATATTTTTCAGATTATGGGAGATAAGCAACGCCACATGGGATTTCCCTTGACCAACCCCAAGATGATATTCAACAAGTGATGATTGAGATGAATCGTAAATGGGATATGATGGTGTTATTATGGATAACCACTAGTACAATGTTATCTAAGACACCATTTAAACTACTACCATCTCTAACCATACCCTTATAAAGTAGTCTAGTGAAATTCGGGGTTATGTATCTAGACCTTACAATCAAAAAAATGTTAATTTTATTAAATGAAATATATTGTTTATCAATCCAATTGTTTGACTAATTTCATTTAACATAATACACATTAATATGAGATGAATTTCATAAATATATAATTTTTAGAAATAAAACATAATTTTATTTTTGTAATATTTATAAACATTCGAAATAACATAATGCATTCTAAATCAAAATTTATGTTCTTTAATATTCCTTTTAAATAACTATGTATCTTATAAAATCCTACAAATTTTTTCTAAGTGCTAGAAAGTTGACTATGAAGTAACAACTAGAATTTTTCATCAAAAATTCTTTTTATATAAAATGATAAATTATAATTTTTAGATATTTATATTGAAAAAATATCCATTTTATTTAAAATAATCACATAAATTTTAGATGAGTGAATAATTTCCAAAAAATTTATATTTTTAGTGAATAGTAAAAAATACCATTTTTTCTGAATGTTTTATGAATTCATAAATTTATAATAATGATGTGATAATTAATTATATAAAATCCACATTTAAAAATATGTAATTTTACTAATATTATTTATTTTAATTTTAATAATTTTAATTAAAACCTATAAATAAAAATTCAAAGTAAAAAATGTCAATAATTGTAAAAAACATTATTTTTTGGAAAATTTAATTTTCCATGTCCAAATAATATAAAAAGGAATTTAGGTTCAAGTTGACTAAAATATTACAAAACATCACTTAAATTCATCAATACATGAGTATAAACCATGTGTATGCCATATGTTTTTAAATTTACCCAACCTAGAATTCCAAGGCCAGTATTTAGAAATTATTACACAATTCATCCTATTTTACAACAAATACCCACCAATACCACCACTCATAACCACTAAAAATCATATTTCAGGATTTTGTTGTCATTTTCTTCCCATATACATAATCAATTGTTTCATTAATGTCTTATGGTTTCATCCAAATATTATTGGAAGAAAATCATTAAGGTAAGGACAATGTTACCTTTTTCATTTCATTAAAAGAATCAATTTTGAATTATTTCTTCAATATATTGTATTACATTGTTTTTCCATTAACTTTTATTTATCTAGAATCTACAAAAATATTATTTTATTTATGGAAGAACATCATTATTCCCATTCAATAAAACATGTTTACCACATTATGGTACCGAATTAATTTTTTGAATTTCCCTATTTTCGATGAACTATTCATATATTGTGAAGACATAAACCTATTTCTTGTCTAAGGGAATTCATGTAAATGAAAAAGTAATTTATTTATTTTGGTATTTACATGGTTTAAACCCACATTACCTCTCCCTGGGTTATTTCTTTCAATGTTAAATTATTACACAACTAATAAACTCATTAATCATATATGAAAGTCATTATTTATGATCCATGTGACATTGATGAGATATTTTATTATAATCATGACAGATCACATGAATTAATACAAATTAAGGGTGTTCCCTTACATTGCCTCAAAAAATTGGGTAATGAATAAATTTCTATATATGACCTGTTTTATAACACATTGACGAATAACCATGGTAATTATGATTTCTACGACAATGGTGTTATTCTTATAAATGATTAAATATTATGTTGTGGCCAAAATTTAAGGTCACGTATCATGTACATATTATAATTATATAAAATGATTCAAATTTTATTATCCATGATGATATTTCATGAATTATTTCCATTTATTATCCCTTACTCTGATTTATTCTCACCCTTTTTGATTGAGGTATACACCCATTATATTACCTTGAATTAGGTGGTCTAGAATGGAATATAAATGTAGTAGTTTTAAAGGATAAAATAATGTTCCTGTTAATGGTTTCCTTATGTAATTCATGTATTATGTACTATCATTCCTAGACACTATACATGAAAATATTATTCAATGCTATTAGTGTCATTTTAAAGGAATTAATTTAACGTCCTTATATTAAAATTGTTAAATTCCATAGTTGGTATCAAAGGAAAATCTTTGTTATTCTTGAAAAATATTTGTATATTAATGTTTAAAGGAACCCTAGGTATATATTTTAAATATTTTAAAAAACACCTAATATTTATGTGAAGTTAAAAAAAGTTTTTCCCATGAAATGAAATCCATTCCTAGATGTTAGTAGTGCATATGGATCATGAACAATTTTACTAAGGAGTAATAACCACCATAGGGTGCATTGGTTTTTGATTCGATCGTATCTTGGTTCTTAAAAAAGTGTAATTTCCTCACAAAAGGTATGATAATAAATTTCTTTATGAATAATAATTCTCATTGAGTTTTTTATGGGGATCATAATAGAAAAATATTCCCCAATGGGTTATATTATTTTATTGAAATGGTAGCAGATAGAGGGATTAATTCAAACAATGGATGAAATAAAAATTGTGATGAATGCATTCTTATTATATGGGGTTGTAGAAATGAAATATTATTGGTGATGAAAAATAAATTAACATTGATCCTAAATAACATCTTCAACCACATATAGTGTACAGCTTCACAAGGGAACAACATTTACATGAAATCGTCATGCTTATATGATGATCAATTTTTAATAGAACAACAGATCCAATGAAATATTAAAATGGATCAACACTATATAAAACAGATAATGTATATCCATTTTTATGACTAAGTGAATTTTTTTTATGTATTATAACACTTTGAAGGAGAAGTCGAATAATAGTTCAGGATGGTCCAGAACAGAAATCCAAGGAATGAGGTGGAACACATGGGATGAGATGTCTATAAAAATGTATTTTCGCATATGTATTTTTCATGCACCCTACACCCCATCATGGAGAGTAAATTAATTGAGTTAAAAAAAGAAAAAATTAATTGGGAAGGAATTTTGATATAAAATTAAAAAATACTCCACAAAATGATTAATTATTTTTCATTGATTTTTATTATAAGACTAACTAATTATTTAGAGGAATGAGATCCATCTATAAAAACTATTGGAAATAAAAGACATTGGGAGATATAATGTTATATCATGATTCACTCTAAATGTTGAAATTGTGTTCAAATATTACCATTAAACTCATTGACATATGGAAATCCAGAGAATGATATATAAATTTTTAGTAAATAATATTTATTGTAATTACGTAAAACATCCCATCTGAAAATAATTTTGGAAGAAGTAGTTGGGATAATTTCAACCAGGATGTGGAATTCTCTGCATTTGTTGATGTTATATTGACTTTTCTCTAAGTATGGTGTATATGATAAGTTTTAGTAAGGGTATGACATGTTTTGTCTGTTACCCACACATGAAAAACAGGTTTCATGATTCATATCTCCATAGGATATATGGTGACATCAATATATCTCATCCTAGGACCAATTATGGGTTTTAAGGAAAAGTAAATTCCCTACCCTATGTATAAACATTTTTTATTAAGTTCCCTCAGTATAGGTTCATATCATAAATATATCGATAAATATTCTTCCTATACTATATATAATATTGATCTATGTAAGATCTTTCTACATTGACATTTCATTATCGAACCAACACAAAAAAATTATTTCCCCGATGTTAAAACTTATTATATATTGAAAATATATAATTTTCCTTGATAGTTTTTATGTCCATGGATATTTGATTCAACCCATATATCAATGGTTACCCAACCTATGTTTTAAAATAATTTCAAACCAATATAATAATTTCGTCGTCATATAATAAAATAAAATAACTATACATGGATTGATTTATATCCTTTTAAGATAAAAATTGATATGTTGGTATTCTATCTCAAGGGTTACATTAAATTATAATTAAATGCCTATTTTATCTCAGTGTTTATACCACTTTATTCATATGGGGTTTCCCCTTTGCTGATTAAAAGCTGATGGGGTGCCATATAATTTTGCACCAGAGATGGATCTGTACAAAAATTCCATTGAGCAGTCCTTATCATACAACATCAAACATCATGTAAGATTTTTCCTTGTCAAATTATGTTAAACTATAAAATATTTGGACCATATTTCTGGACATTAATATTCTTAAGGTGTCCCCCATATGTGGACATTTTTCCATTCATGACATGCAGATCCATATATGGGTACCCTATATAATAATTTTTCCCAAATTAGAAATATTATAAATTTCCCCTTTCATAATATTAAAATCATGTGAGGATGTTACTCTAAAATAGAATAAATATTTGTGGTGTGGTTTATATCCTTAGAGAAAATATTACTAATCTTGAATCTCATAACCTTGTCTTATCCAAAATTATAAAAAAAAAGATGTTCTATACCACTATAGTTCATAAATCTATTTCTAGTAATATATAATCATCCCGAGAACACAGAATTGTGTTGTTCAAATTTTTTTTTGATTATCAATTTAATATGATCATGATCTACATCATGAGGATTTAAAGAACTATGAATGTATCTATTACTGCATTTTCACATAAAAATAGTTATTTCCAATCTCATTACATTAGGATCAATAATAATGTCCCTTTTATTAACAAATATTTTTTAAAAAAATGAGTTACTCCCAGAGTCATAAAATATTTTGGTGTGTTTGACCATATAATGAAAACGAAAATCTTCTTCCAATAATGCAGATCTAAACATGGTCCTTCAATGTTGGATAATTTATTCAAGAGCCTAGGCATACCGACATCCACATTTATCCCATATATATGAACTTTATCAATGAAGATATGTTAAATGAACTATGTATAGATTGATTCTTAGTCTAGGAGGATATATAGTGATATTTAGGATTACCTATCATATTACCAAACATGGTTTTATTTTCTTGATAATGATTTATTTCTATATATTTCATGGTTTAGTGGACCCTATATTGTTTAGCCCCAAACAATGAAATATGATCACATACACTTATCACTCAACACATTAGAACCACACTATCATCAATAGGATATTAAATTTAATGAAATTTTATCCTTTATTATGAATGATAAACTACATGAAATATTCTTAGATAAATATTTCTTTATGAAATATGATTTAATAAACCCCCCACATGATATTTAGTTTATTGGAGTAGATAGAGTTGTATAACTAATTAACGAGCATGATAGATTGATCTATATAGAACAATGAGATAATGAGATCCCACACTAAAATAAAATTTACATTCTTATCTTTAGATCATACGTTTTTCTAGTTTCCCCACACTCATGATAGACCATTCACTAGTACATTACCTTATGCATATCTATATGATCATTTGGGTGTTCAATATCCAATATTATAGCCATTCTAAATCTACTAATTTAAAAGGTTTGTTGTATTTTATATATGAGTCCAAAATATGAAATGGTAAATGAATCTATGTTTCTACCACATGATTTTATGATATTTTTTGTATTTACTTATATAGTTAATTTAAAAATCATGTCACCCAAGTACTTGTCACATGATGTTCAAACCTTACATACCATAATTTTGTAAAACACTTTTCTTGAGGACCACTATTTCAAATCCATTGTTTGTTATGGTCTAGGATGACTCCATCACACATTCTAAATATTTATTCTTCATTATTAAAACACCATTTCTGATATTCCCCTGATTTACCCAAAAAATAGATAAAAATTGGTAATTAGTGTGTCAGGATTTAAGAGATATCTCTATTCAGATATGAATAAATTACCCAATTTGGATTCTATATATGTCTTCTCAATCCATCAAACTATCTTGGGGCCTATCCAACTAGAGAAAATGTCCCTTTAAACTATGATATCCCTAAAAATTGTTTGTAAATCCATCATCAATTTTGTTCTATGGTTATCCATTGGATACTTGTCCCATTGTATTACCCCTAATTTAGGGACCTTGAAGAATGATTTATAACATCATGACTCCTTCAAATGGTTTTATAAAATTCTTTGATTGAGTGCCCTAATTGGGTTTTTGTATCACACATTTCCATTATAAAATGATCCAGACATCATGAACATGAACTATGATTATGGTTGTAAAATTCATACTCCCCTAAAAATAGCAATGATAAGTCAAATCGATATTACAAAAATCTATAACTATTGGTAGTGAAATTTTTTAAAAAACAAAAAATTATGATGATATTGTCATAAAAATTATTTGGATGAAAACCAATAGAGTTTTACCGTAGTGTAATTCATATATCGTCTAGATAACTTTTCCAATTTTGAGGCTTAGTGGAAAAAATATGAAAGGAAAAATGTAGAATATACAATGTTTGGGGGGACTACCATATGTACCTAGAGAGAAATAACCTAAAAATATTGAATCAAGTAGTTCCAAATATAATTTATACCACATGAATGTGTACAATACATGATGATTTAGTCTTTAGGGAAGATGAAAACTCCATGAATACCTATCTCCTATGACAACATATTACTTATTGATTTATTTAATATCCATAAATATTCAAAAACTACTATTAATGAGTGTATTCAACAATGAGTGATTTTTTTGTTATGTATAACATCCTCATTTTGCATCAATTATATGTTCCCCAACTCTTGATTATCACCCAGTATCTTCTGTGTCCCAATACAAATGTCCTATAATCTATACAATCCCTCTCAAAAAGTTTGAGTATGCCATCATTAAAGCTTGATCAATAGTCACCCCCTCCCATGTGAACCATTTCATATTCCTTTATTCAAATTACTTGAGTTTTGATTTATGCAATCCATAATCAAAATATACTAGTGGATTCAATATATTAAATATTTTTCCTTTCTTCATCATATAATGATTCCTATATCCACATCATGTTTTATCCATTACCATTATTGGAGAACTATAAATTTTGTTTAAATATATATGATCTCAATCTATTTTAATATGTGATTTTTCATTTTTACCTAAAACACAAATGTTATTAACCTAACATGAACATCCTAATACTACATATGGAATGATACATATAACTCACCAAGATGGGAACTCATGATGTGAAATTTAGGTAAAATATAGTACTCCACTCATCAAATTTTCATATCACATAATCCAGGAATAATTAATTATTTGAAAATAAATTTGGTACAATGTTTTATAGTTGGAAAATACAAAGAGGGATCCCTAGGAAAAAGTTGAGTCAATCCCTACCATATATCCTCAATATGAGTTTTAGGAAACATTTAGGGAATAAAAATAATTGGCTCACTTCCTGTGGGATACATTTATTTCTTAAAGGGAATTCCCATGTGTATCCTTTTAGAACCCTACATACAAAGACACCCCCTCTCCATGAAGAGGTCACTCTGGAGAGTGCCCTAGCCAGGTATGAGATGTTTCGAGCCGATATGGTCGGGCATCCCGGATTGTGACAATTGGGAAACGATGGCTCATCAAGAAATCCAGCTGCATGGGTGGGTTGTACCTCATTTTTCCCACCAGTCAGAAACCAGGTGACCCAGCAAGGTGAGTGGATCCCGGGGAAGAGGTTCCCCCGAAAGCGGGCCCCAGGATTAGAACATTGTACCTCCCAAATAACAGTATTGTTTCACCCCTCTCCTTCACTACTACTCTATCCCTGAAGTGAATTCTTGTGGGATACATGATATAACACTCAAATAAGAAAAGATGGGATCAGTAAGAACATCTATCCTTGTCTTGAATTAGAAAATTAATATAGAATATAAGGGTAATCAACATTTTTGAGCAATGGAATCCCTATTTAATATTTCCCCTTTGTGGTCCGTATATTTTTTGTATTGAAGAATTATCCAACTATACCAAATTAGGTGAATATTTCTAGTTTTCTTTCTTTTATGAAAATATGAGACACATAAAAGATGAATAATATTTTAGGGGTTTTAATGAATCTAAAAAAACATAACGGAATTTTGACAAATAATTGAAAACAATATTTTTCCTTATTTTATGTAAACATAATGGGATGGAAAGAGGAATCCACATGATTAGAGTCTATTTATTTTCACTTAATTAATTTTATCCATAAAAATAATATTTAAAAAATCATGTAATTCAATGAGATCTTGTCAAAAAATTTCTTAAATACTATGATGTTTGGTTATCCTCATTGATTTTGCTTCCTAATACATCCTCTCGTCATTGATATCATCAATTTCATGTCCCCCCCACTAATTAATCATGTAATATTGAGTTCTATGGTAATTTATTGTCAATAGTACTTATCTGTGGCTAGGGATTTTCTACATTAATGATGATCTCATTCCCTAACCATTGGTGTTTCATTATCACCTCGACATAGTTAGAGTCATCTTGAAGTGATTTGGTCTAATGAAAGAAATAATATACCATAAAATTTTCTTATATAAAGAGGTTATGCGATTCATAACCATATTCCCCAAACATAATGATATCTTTAATGTTTCTATATATTCTATGGTAATCATACTCACTGAATTCCTTGTTGATGAATATCTCTTGAAGATGCCCTATTTAATCACCCATCTCATTAAGGGGTGTTTTAGAAAGCAGATTTGTAATCATATTACACACTAACCAATATTTAATAGTTAGGAATGTTTCATATTCCATGTTCTAGTATGAATCAATCATTATAAAAGTTATATAATCATGGAACAATGAAACCAAGGGATAGTTGGTCATGATATCTCCAAAAGGGTGTGATACGTAACAAATTTTTTTATCCTCAGCTTCCATTTTATGAAATTGAATAAATAATAAATCTAGACCCTTAGTATTTTATAATATTCTTGGAAACTGACAACCAAGAATATTTTAGTAAATAAATTTCAAGATATTGATAAAATGATGAAGGATTTGTATAGTTAATATCATCTATTGGAAAAGATGTCATAACATTAGAATCCCCACTATGTGGAAAAACAATAATATATCATGGTTGTAGCACAATTGTTAAATCCATGGATGAAAAACATTCATTTTACGGTGTAATGAGAAACTCAGAATTACCCTCCTACCTAGGTGATAATTGGGTGATATCGTGAATGGATACATACAGAAAAATGAGAACAACATTAGTTGATGCAAAGAAGGAAGGTGGAGTGAATGAATTCAAATGAAATACATTATTGTAATGTTGAAATTCAAGGGGATTTATGACAACTTAGTGTTTTATTTCACAATTAAATATAATTTATTACATTCACATCACTTGATACAACCTAAGAGATCGAGAGGTCTTATGTCATTGGGGCATAGTATCATTACATAACAACATAAAACATGAAATACAACATATTTATTGAATTCTTTCTTTACATGACCACTACATTCCCTTGTAAATAGCATTGCATGGGGTAACCTGAGGACATGCATAAGAAAAGGGTAACCTTTGAAGCCCTATATGGAAATAATAATGGAATAACATGAGGAATACAACACATGTTAGTCAATAGGAATATCAATAGATCACAATAGAAGTATAAACATAAAGTCATGAAAATGAATCATATTCATAACATGGAAATTTGGCAATAACACTTAACATGGAATTAGCATGAGCCAAGTCTAATTCCACATTAAGCCTGATTAAATCCTCATTGCACATGAAGAATTAGTAAAAAACACATTTCACTTGAATTTTCTTTGATTTAACACCCATTTCACATGACGTATCATGATACTATACATTACCCAATGCATTGGAGATATATATGGGCACACCCTTCTTAGACATTTCATTTCATGCATAAGTGTGCCACAGGGATTATATAACATAGATTCATAAAACATCATCATTTATTGGATAATAAATGAATGTAGAATTCATACATAAAACATTATAATCAATAAGTAAATGTTTATAATTGTGAATACCCTTGATAGAGAAATGGGCATGGTATTTACTACACAATGACATTAGCTTGGAAAATTGGTGTAATTTCGGCAGCGTAACGATGTGACGTAAGAATTAAAAAAAATGGTTGATGAGAGACCAAGGGGTGTATCATCACATGTACATGAAATGGAATTTAATTGGTCATATGGATATATTTACCACCAATTTTAATGTAATTTATATGTATAATACAAATTGATTACATGGGTGGAAAAGAAGAGGGAGAAATCCCTCACGGAATTTCGGCATTGTAACGGGTGTACATGGGGGGGATTTATTGAAAGAGAATTGGTTATCTGAAAATTAAAACATAAAAAGGGCAGTTTGGGGGGGGGGGGGGTTGAAACTATACCCCAACATTTATAAGTGAAATTATATGGGCATAACAATAGTAAGAAAATTGGACAAAATGAGAAAGGAAGAAAAACCTTTACTTGGAAGTGTGCATCCCAAGGAATGAGAGAGGCTAGATAGAGGATTCCTGGGAGTTTGGGACACCTTGGATGGATTTTAGAGAGATGAGGACAGAGTGTGAATGACCTAAAAAGGCTTTGAGTGTGGATTATGTCAGAGATTTTGTGGGTTTATATAGGAAAGGTGAGAGAATTATTTATTATTTAGGTTTGGCACACCTCACATTAAACTAATCCCGACCACAAACCAGCCCATGGTTTTTGCCAATGGTTTTTGGAAAAGAGAACATTAAAACAATAATCGATAAGGACAATGTCCTAACAAAATAAAATAATGGGGTTTCTTAGATAGAGGTCAGTCACCATCCCAATATAACAATTTAAAAAGAAAAAATGTTAAAAAACTCTTGGGGGTCAACTAAAGCGTTGAAAAATAAATCAAAGAACCAAAAATCACATTATTTTAATGGTAAAACATATATTGTCCTAATATGATGTTTATGGTAAATTATTACACCACTATTGTGTCATTATGATGTCAGGAAACACATTATATATTTAAACGGTATATAATTTTAACCCAAAAATTTGAGTGTCTTAGAAAATTATGGATATTCACCGTTGGATAATTTTGACATCCTGATTCCATAAATAATATTCATTTTATCTAAATAAATTTCTAAATATTTAAATTTTCCCCTTTAAAATAAAAACCGTCATTTATAAAGAATTCATGGGACTTTACAAAAATGGCTTTCAAACATTAATAAAAATGACAATTTCATTTCATAAAATTATATGAACATTTATATTTTATAAAACATAATTTCCTAATAATAATAATATTTTATTAAAATACTATTTAATTCAATAATCCATTAATTCATCAAAATAGATTCCTTAGTTGAACATTAACTAAAAATACTATGTGTGCTATAAAACCAATTTAAAATGTAAGAGTAACAAAATGAAAGTATATTCATTATTATATGAAAAAATAATTTACATAACTATAGTACTAGGGCCTTATTAAATAACCCCTAAAAATGCATGCATAATACCGAAGGGTGAGGTGTACGATGGTGATAGACTCTTGTCATGGCTCAAATAACATCGCTCATTTGGTAATATCTATCAACTTCCACATTTCCTGTAGGTAGTTCCACTCAAGCATAATGTGTTCAATGTCGTATTGATCTTGGTTAGGAGAAAATCCCAATGATTCCATCTCCTTTCTGAGCTCAGAAAAATTGGCTTCATACGGGGCAAGTCTACTAGATGAGGCCATCACTTCATTTGTCTTGGTAATTAGGATTTGTTAAAGCCCCTATTTATAGTAAACATGTGATCACTATTCAACGACTAAAATATAAATTGTCACAATTCATAATGGCATTATAAAATTCAAAAACATAAAACAAAACAAGTGAATATGTTGTATAACCATTACACATATTAAGACATATAATTAGATCAAGAGGGATTTTCATTAACAAAAGTTTGGGTCATTACAATATTCCGCCCTTAATAAAATTTTGTCTCGAAATTTCATTTCCCACACTAAAAAAATATGTGGGTGAAATTTCTTCATTATTTCCTCTGATTCCCATGTCACTTATTCAAACATGTGGTTTCACCACAACACCTTGTTGAGGGGAATTGTCTTATTTCATGGAACTTTTTCATTACGATCTGTGATACTCACTGGTATCTCCTCATAAGAAATATCATCCTATAACTATACCATCTCTGAGAAGAGTAAATGTGAAGAGTCTAGTATGTCCCTCATTAAGAGGGATACATAAAAGAAATCATGTACTTTGTCCATGGTAGGTGGAAGTGCTATTCGATAGGCCACAACCCCGACAAGATCAAGAATCTCGAAGGGGCCAATGTATCTTGGACATAACATCCCTTTCTTTCCAAAACTCAGGACCTTCTTCCACGGAGATATGTGTAGAAATACCATGTCTCTAACATTAATCTAAAGGTATCATCGACGGTTATCAGCCTAACTCTTCTGTCGACTCTTGGCTGCCTTGATTTGTTGCTGATTGGTTTTCACCTTCTCAACCGTTTTATCGACCATTTCTGGTCCATGATGCATACGATCACCATCCTCATCCCAACATGATGGTGTTATGCACCATTTCCTATAAAGGTCTTCATATGGTTCCATTTGGATGCTCAAGTGGATACTGTTATTATAAGGTAACTCAATAAGAGTATAATGTTGATCCCATCCTTTTTTAAAGTCCATTGAGCATGCTCTGAACATGTCCTCAAGTGTTTGGATAGTCTTCTTGTATTGGCCATAAGTTTGAGGATGATTTGCTGTACTGAAGTTTAGTTCAGTATTCAGAGCATGTTGAAGTCTCTTCAAAAACAGTAAGGTGAATCTTGGATCTCGATCGGATACAATAGATAGTGGTAATCTATGTAGCCTTACCAATTCCCTGATATATATCTATTCCATTTGAAAAAATAATAAATCCTCCCAAATAGTAAAGATATGGGAATATTTTTTAATATAGTCCAAAACAACTCATTTTGAATTGTTTCCTTTTTATGTCTTCGAAATTATGGTGACAATGTCCGTGGAGATGTTCTCTGATTTATTTTTTGGAATGGGACAGGGTTGCATCATCCACTTAGACTTCTGCCTATATTCCTTCACTTGCTGACACACCATGCAATTTTATGTATATTCAAAAAAATCCATCTTCATATTATCCCACCAATAATTCTCTCAGAGATATTGATACATCACTGTGTTTCCTGTGTGAATAGAGAAATTTTATCTATGTGCATCATCCAAAAGATCCTTCTTCAGCTCCAGACTTGATGGAACACATAGTATTTTCCTAAATATCACAATTTCGTCTTCATTAACATTATACTCCGATGATTTACCTTTTCTAATAGCCTATACATTCTCCTGAATTCCCACATAATCCCTTTGATCGTCAATTAAACATTCCAAAATTGAAAGATAGGAAATAATTTCTGAAAGGATTGATGATGTTCCCTTCTTTATGATTCCCATGTCCATCTTGATAAAATATAAGAAGATTGGATCCACTTAAATTCTCATAAATGATATAATTGTTGGGTCCTCTCTACATAGGGCATCCACCACCTTGTTTACTTTCCTAGGGTGGTATTGGAATGAGAATTCATAGTCATTGATCATCTCTAACCATCTTCATTGGTGCATCTTCCACTCTTTCTGTGTGAATATATACATGAGGCTTTTGTGGTCCGTATGTAATTCATACATCTCCCCAAATAGATAATGCCACAAATTTTTCTATGGTAAGATCACATCAGCCAACCCAAGGCCATGTGTTGGATAGTTCGGTTCATGAACGTTTAATTCCCTTGATGCATAGGCAATGACATTGTAATTTTCCATCAACACACATTCTTGGCCCTTCTTCGAAGCATCACTGAATACCAAAAAAAAGATCACCACATGTCAGTAAAGTGTGAATGGGGGAAGTGATAAGCCCCTTTTTCAACTCCTTTATGATTTCTTCGCATTAATCAATCCAAAAAAACATTAATCCCTTCAGAGTTATCTTGGTAAGAGGGTTGGAAAATCAAGATAAATTTCTCACAAATTGTCGATAATATCTATCCAACCCCAAGAAAATATGGATATTCATTACAGATGATGTCCTCGAACATCCCTCAATTGCTTCTGATTTTGGAGGGATCCACAGATATACCATTACTTGTGATGATATGGCCCAAGAATGAGACATCATTTAACTAGAACTCCCACTTTCATTACATTGCATAGAGCTTATCCTTCCGCAAGGATTCTCGTACAGTTCTTAGATGAAACTCATTATACTACTTGGTTTTGGAGTATATCAGAATATCATCTATAAAGACAATGAAAAATATGTTGAGGTAATCTCCAAAAGACTCTATTCATCAATTCCATGAAGATTGCTGGAGCATTTTTTAGTCTGAAAGGCATTACTATGAATTCATAGTGCCTTTATCTTTTACGAAAAGTAGTCCAAGGGATATCTTCTTTCTTTACCCTTAATAGATAATATCAATACCACAAATCCGCCATAGATATGTATTGAGATCCACACAGCTGATTGAAAATGTCATCAATTTGTGGGAGAGAATACTTGTTATTTATCCTGATTTTGTTGAGCTCACGATAATTGATGTAATGGTGAATTGACCCATCCTTCTACTTGATGAATAGGACTAGTGCACCCCATGGGGAAGCACTTAGCAATATAAACCATTTATCTAGATTCTCTTGTAGTTGTTTCTTCAGCTCCTCATGATCCACAATAGCCATTTTATATGAAGTCTTGGATATTGGAAATTCCCCAAGTATAATATCAATTGAGAATTCAACATCTCTACTAGGAGGAAGACTATGAAATTCCCCGGGAAACACTTTAGTGAATTCCATAACAATAGGCATGTCTTCTTGGATGGTTGCCTCATTAGACTCAATCATCTGGTCCAGATACGTGTGCTCATAGGGCAGTAATATCCACGATTGAGATCATGGAGCTAAAGAAGGTTTATCTTCTTCCTTTCACTTGTAATGAATATGGGGTCGATTTTCCACAAGGAGCGTGATTTCCCTCTCAAGGAAATTTAAGATGGCTCTATATAAGGAATTCAAATCCATGCCATGAATTGCATTAAATTACACCAGAGAGAGTATTATGGGGTTCGCTGGGAATTTCAATCCACAAATTATGATAGGGGAGGAGTTATATACATGGGATTCAATGAATTCCCCATTTTCGGTACTCACCAATATCTTTACATCCATGACATGTGATGGTGTTGGGAATGTTCTACTAAACATTCATGATATAAAAGAATGTGTAGAACCAGAATTAGAAAGTACATTCTCTATGCTTGAATAAATAACTAATGTACCTATCACCACTTCATTGTATGGGTTCACTTCGGCTGTAGTGATGGAAAAAACACTCCCATGATGCCTTGGAAGTTGTGGGTTGCCTCTGAAAACCCTTGACTTAGGGAATTGATTTTCAATGTGACACGATACTTTGTAGATTGAGAAATTAACAATGTGTTGAGGGTTCAGGGGAGTGTTCCTCTCCTTTGTCATAGTTGCCGGTTTTTCTTGCTAACAGTTACTAACACGGTTCCCTTCTCTTCCACACCTAACGTATTTCCTCGTCCCCTTTATAAAATTTCTGGAGTGCTTCTTTCCGTTTCTTTGGAAAGTGGGGTGCTGGTTCTTCTTAGTACCGTTGGATTTATCCATCGGACCACCAGTATTGATGTTCACCATACTCTTCTTATCCCCATGATACCCCTAAGATTCTCTGATATCTATTTCAACCTTGAGGGAACATAATACAATTTCCTCATAGCTATCGAAGTCACTGATATCCAGGGCTTTCTATAGGATAGGTTTCAGCCCATCAAATAAGTGGTGAACATTGCATTATCTAGTAACAACAATGCTAGAGGAGTATCATGAAAACCTTGTGAAGTTTTCCTCATACAATCCAATAGATTCGTCATCTTTATACATTAGAGTAAGGAAGTCCATTTACATCTTATGTCTGAGGGTGTGCAGAAACGTTTTATCGAAAAACATCTTCCTGAAATCTTTCCATTCAAATTCCTCGATCTCCTCCTTAGGATTCTTATTTTTATCACCATCCACCATTGATCATCATCTCCCACCAAATGATAAGTAGAATAGAGAACCTTCTCTTGTTCAGAACATTGAAGTACAAAGAATATCTTTTCAATGGAGTTGATCTATTTTTCAGTGATCGAGGGATCAAATGATCCATTAAAAGTAGGATTCCTTTATCTCATGAAGCTCTCGATAGTGAATTGTTCTTTCTTAGGGGGGTTGAACATTCTACTTGACCGATGTTTCTATTCAAATCATGAGTTATCTGAGAGAGAATCATTACAAATTTCGTGGTTCATGCTTCCATTGGATTGGGAATCTCATTAGAATAGTCCTCACATGGATCTTCAATTAGTTGTAATACTATGTCCTCCTATCATCAGTCATTGGATGAAATAAAAGAAAAGTTAGGGGTAACACATAAAGGGTAATACAGGGACAAAAATTATGAATTATAAACAACTTTTATTTCCTTAACATATGAATCTATTGGCTTCAGTCCATGTTTTTCATGATCTACTTTCTAACATATATTCATATGGAATTTATTTGACCCATAATAATGGTTCATAATAAGCTTGTGAATTTAAAAAATCATATTACCCAAGAGTGTCATAACCAAGAGTGAATCAAGGCCTGTTTTCGTTCACCAGTTCCCATTTGAGTCTAACTCAATGCGGTGTTTTTGGGGTTTACCCCTATGATACATCTGTGTCCAAGACACCTTTACTTTCTCGTATCCATACTGGGAAGTATTTTATTGATAAACCACTTTATCAATACTCACCAAAACATAGGGTTGTTATTATTATACTTAGTTTTATCTCTAAGGCTTTACTAGATTTTTCTAATCGTAATCCCAAAAATAACTAAACTTATCCTCTGAAACCAACTATAACAACCCTGCTTTTTTCACAATTAAACATAATTTATTAAATAAAATTCACTTGAGAGTACATAAATGATATATAGGTCTAGTGTATTTGGAGCATAGGATCATTAAATAACAAATTAAAACTTTAAATACAACATCATTATTGAAAACTTCTTTTACATGACTACTACATTCCCTCGTACTTATCATTGCATGTGAATACCTGAGGACATGCATATGAAAGGGGTTAGATATAAAGCCCAGTAAGGAAATAATCAAGGAATAACATGAGAAATACAATACATGTTAGAAAATCTTCATATCAATAGATCACAAGAGAATCATTAACATAAAGTCATGATAAATCATGATAATCATAAAATGGAAATGTGGAAACAACACTTAACATGGAATTAGCATGAGCCAAGGCTCATTGTAGAGACTCAAAGCTTGACGTACATAGAAAATACATTACTTTTGCGGAATACATAATACATAACGAAAAGAGACACACAAGGACCGTAATAGTTCAGTGTCTTTGGAAACTTGGAACATAATCTTCTAATCGTGGTGAAAGATCTTCAACATATCCCATAAAGATCTTCCCCTTTTTTCATACATAATCCTTTCATTATATCCTGGGAAAAATAAAACATAAAAAGGGTGATCTCAAATGCTCAGTAAGGGTAATCATGGATAAAATAAAACGAATCATATACATTTGAACTTAAAAACAAGGAAATAATGTTTAAACATCAAAAGCATGAGCAATGACATAAAAATGGAATTACGTAAGGAATTGATTATAAAGAAACATTAAGAATGATAATATTGCATGGGAATAAAACATGTAATTGAGGAAACCATTAAGCACTTGTTGTGATTTACATAGTAGCCAAAGTCACGACCCGTCCTCGGGGCCCATGCCGTGACTACCCCAAGCCCGCCTTCCATAGGCCAAGGGATGGCGACTATCACCAATGCGTAAATTCCCAATAAAAAGGGAATGCATTGCCTTTGTAAAGTAAACAAACACTACAAAGAAAGTAATCAGTAGAAGTAAACACTAAGTATAAGCTGGTACAACTGTATGTGCGGAAAGTAAGTGGGCCAGTATACAAACCCAAACTGAAAGTAAAGTACAGCTGGAAAGGGAATACAACAATTGTAAAGTAATGCCGCAGTGCTGAGCTATCCACTAGAAATCCCACCTTAAGGGTGACTACAGATAGCCTCCTATGCTCCTCGGGTCCAGTCGACCGCTCCGAGTACGTCCCGTCCAGTGGTCCACCTACAGGCACCGTCCTGCTCCGCAAGGCTCAACCACGATCAGCGTTGTCCATCGTCTGCAACTAACACAATGTAGTGTGGGAATAGCCCGTGCAGGGGTGAGTAAAAGCTACTCAGTAGGGACCCTGAGACCCCCAAAGGTCTCCATGAATCCACAAAGGATAAATCACAAAGGAAAGATAAAATCACAAAGTAACATCTGACTCTGCTTAGGTAGATTCCCATACATATACCTAAGTCATCAATTCTCGTTCGGCTCCAAGATCTGAGTCCAAGTACCACCCAGTCCACACAGGAAAGCAAAATGTATATCCACACAGGATAGCACAATACAATCCACAAAGGAAAACAAAACATGATTCAGCACACATAGGTATACTTCTTCATTTGACGATAGAGATGATCAGATATTTCCACTGATTCATCTAAGACGTCGGACCCACAAAGTATCGATAGATACTAACCCCCACAATTACCCACATAGGATCTGACCCACAATGGATCGATAGGTATCTAACCCCTGCAAAGACCCACACAGGATCTGTAGGCGTTGGCTCACACAGAACCACTGAGCGCTGACCCACACAGGATTGGACCCACACAGGATCGGTAGCACTGATCCACATAGGATCGCTAAGTGCTATAGTCGTCATCGTTGAATCCACTGAGGATCTATGTACAATTGTCGTCGTCACAGTAGCAAACACAGCTAGCTCTAGGGTTCCCGCACACAGCAAGCTCACTCGGGAGGGTCCGCTCCATGAGCCGAGAGGCTGATACATCAACTGACACATAGTAAAGAGTTGATGTATCCAAAAGTTCCGTATCTCCAAAAGGAACTCAATGTCGCAGACGGCTCGTCGATCAGATGCCCAGTCAGAGAGTTATTGGCTTTTTCGTCCCATGGGCCTGGTTGGTTTTTAAGGAAAAAACAATCAGACCATACTCCACCTGCATCCAAACCCCAGGCAGAGTAAGCCAAAAGGTCTATCTCACTAAGAGGAATCCAAAAATGTCGACGACACGTCAATCGGATGTCCGGAACTCAAGATATGAGTGTTTCCGCTCCGAAGGCCTAGTTGGTTTCGTGTACGAACCAACCCGGCCGAACCCAAAGTATTGCAAAGCCTTGAGCTCGATATACAGAAACGACCGTCTCGATCCAAGGATCGCGTCCCCACTAACGGCGCGTCGATTGGAAGTTTGTATCCCGAGATATGGGCAAAATAACCAACAGGGTCTAAAAAAGGGGGGTTTTGGGCCCGGACTGACCGGACCTGAGACCCCCGGTCGGCCCGCACCGGGTCGACCCAACCCAGGCCCGGTGTGGCCCGGCCCGGCGCGGCGGCCTGGCCCGGCCGACGACGCGGCGCCGGCTGGCTCTGCCAAACGGCCGAGCCGTTCCGGCTCGCGGGGGGGGGGGGGGGGGGTGTTGGGGGGGGGATGCCCCCCCCCCGGTTTCCCTGTAACAGTGGCCCCATTAATCGGGACGCTCGCTTGGCCGACCGAGGGAATTGAATCCCCTGGTTTTCCCTTTGCCCGGCCGGCCGGTTTTGCCAACAAGGACCGGTGACTGTCGGTCCTTCCTCCTTCGCTGACATTGGTGCCCGAAACAGGCCGCCGGTCACCCAGCTCTGTCGCGGCCTGGTTCGTCCGGCGCGGTACGAAGACACCGCGACCCTCTACAGCGGCCCCGCTCCGGCCGCAGCATTTTTGGGTTTCACCGATGGGGCGTGATGGCGTTGCGTCCTTGTATTATTTCACGGCGCGGCGTGACAGTGCAACGCATTTCATGATGTACGATCCAGCGCGGTGAGACGGCACCATGCCAATCCCATTTCAAACCACAAAAGAATCCAACATGGAAAAAGGAGGTAGGTCGGCCATCTTGGGGCGGTCCGGACCCCTCTCATTAAACGATAGCAATTGGACAAATTCACGAAGAATAACAATTAAGTCAGTAATCTCGAACAAAATAAAATAAATCCCCTACCTCGAGCATGGCATGAACGAGGTTTCCGTCGCGGAGAAAAAGACATCATGCCGCGGGTCGGTGTCACCGAAAGAGGATTCGTAGATGGAGACGGAGATTGTCTGAGGTGGAATGGCATCTCCCTTCCTTTACGTGGGAATAATAACGAGGGATGGTGTGTCGTCGTTCTTCGGAAGAAATACGTGATGGCGTTCTTCGTCGTGGTAGAAAAGTTCTTCGCCCGGAAGATGTAGTTCATCCAAAAGAAAAGAAGAACGCCCCCCCCCCCCCCCCCCCCTTCAACACAAAGATGCAAATAAAATAATATAAGGCCTTAACCTTATTTTATTTACTTTTCCAAACACTTTAAATTTTGAAAATTCAAAATTAAGTCCACTAATTTAATTAAACAAAACTTATTAAAAATTAATGAGGAGATATGTTGGAAAAATTAAACGGGGGGTTTTGAGGAGTTAGGAAAGTGAGGGGTTGGGAACGTGTGGGTCCCACCACACCTTATCCTCTCAAGGTTGGTTAACACATCTGGGACCCACCCCCAACTCCCTTACTTAGGATAAAACTACCAAGTGGAAAATAAAAATTGTTGTTAAATTTTTATTTTGAACTTCCACAATTTTTATCAACTCCCCTCGTGTAAACGAAACTCTGGATTAGGCGTTCCTAAGAAATTACCGGCGCTGCGGTTCCATTGGTGCCCTCAGAATTCGATTCCGAGTACCGGTTAAAAAGTTAGAAATTCCTGCTCGTTCGTTCA
The DNA here is from genome assembly GCA_963277665.1 of Viscum album. Lineage (NCBI taxonomy): Eukaryota > Viridiplantae > Streptophyta > Magnoliopsida > Santalales > Viscaceae > Viscum > Viscum album. The sequence continues at coordinate 589,837,784 of OY728159.1, read as the reverse complement.
CTGAACGTACCTGAGCTAAACTTCAGATAGAAATTCCAGGCACACCAGGCCTCAGAATCAAGTGCTGTCAAAAACTACGTTCATGTAAAATCCCAAAGATAATTAAGAAAAAAATTTCCTTGAATTTTACGGGTCTTTACATTACTCCCTCCTCAGGGATTTACATCCCCGTAAAGATACATCATAAGTTAGGGAAACAGATGTGGGTATTGAGCATGCATCTGAGCCTCCCGCTCCCAAATGCTCTCCTGGAGGTTTCCGTGCTACCATCTGATGCGCACTAGAGGAATCGACCGTCCACGTAGGACCTTCTCCTATTGATCCTCGATCTCAACTGTGGCCTCCGTTAAAGTCGCCCCATCATCAACGTCAAGCTCCCCATGGTAAATGATATGCATCGGGTCATGCACGTATCTCCTCAGCTGAGATACGTGGAAGACGTCGTGCACCTGTTGCAACTGAGGTGGTAGAGCCAGGCGATAATCCACCTCACCAATCCTATTGAGTACCTGGAATGGTCCGATGAAGCGTGGAGAAAACATTCAGCCTCGGCCAAATCTCCGTAATCCACGTTGAGCTGAGACACGAAAGAAGTCGTGGTCTCCATCCTCGAACTCTAGTGGCCTCCGCCTCCTATCAGCATAAGACTTATGCTAGCTCTGAGCTATCCTCATCCACTCCTGGATGACCTGGAACTTCTCTGTCGTGGCCTGGACCATCTCTAGTCCCACAAGTGCTGACTCCCCAGGGTCTGTCCAGCACAAAGGAGATCTATAAGGTCGTCCGTACAACGCCTCGTATGTTGCCATCCTGATGGTGGAGTTGTATCTGTTGTTGTACGCGAACTCCACCAAGGGTAGGTGGTCATCCCAGCTGCGAAAAAAGTCGAGGACACATGCACGGAGCCTGTCGTCGAGATTCTGAATGGTCCTCTCCGTCTGACCATCCTTCTGAGGGTGAAAGGCAGTGCTCAAACATAGCTACGTTCCGAACGCCTCCTGCAACCCCTTCCAAAGCCGGGATGTAAAGAAAGCATCTCGATCGGAGACGATAGATGATGGTACACCGTGAAGTCGTACAATCTCCTGGATGTAAATTCTACCCATGATCTCCACTGAGCCCTGCTGTCTGATGGGTAAGAAGTGAGCCGACATGGTGAGTCGGTCGAAAATCACCCAAATGGAGTTGTGACCTCTGGAAGTGCGTGGATGTCTAGTCACGAAGTCCATAGATATGTCGTCCCACTTCAACTCCGGGACCTCCAAAGGCTTTACCAAGCCTTCTGGTACCTGTTGCTCTGCCTTCACCTACTGGCAGGTGAGGCATCAAAAAACGAACTCTGCCACAACCTTCTTCATCTCGGCCACCAGTGATATCGTCTGAGATCCTGGTACATCTTCACCACTCTAGGATGTACCGCCAAATGAGAAGTGTGAAACTCTCTCATCACCTCCTCCCGTAAAGAAACTGGTACCAAGGTACGTCCTCTGAAAAGGACGTCGTGTTGTGCTCCAAAGGAGAAACCATCTGCTGCCTGTCCTGAGGATATTTGTGCACGCCGCGTCTCATAGTCAGCATCCCCACGATGTGCCTCTCTGACCCACTGCAGTAGTGGAGGAGTGACTGTGAGAGACTGGAGGAAGGATCCTCTATCTCTATCCACAAAGGATATCTGCAAAGAGGTTAGCTGATATGTCACCTCCTCAAGTAGCTGAATGCCCGTCCTCCTGCTGAGAGCATCGGCTACCATGTTCCCCTTCCCAGGAGTATAGACTATCTCAATGTCATAATCCTGGAGGAACTCGAAACATCTCCTCTATCTCAGATTCAGATCCCTCTGAGAGAAGATGTTTCTGAGACTCTGATGGTCAGAATTGACTGTAAAGCGATCGCCCATCAGGTAGTGTCGCCATGTCTTTAGAGCGAAGACCACTGCTACTAACTCCAGGTCATGGGTAGTGTAGTTCTGCTCATGCGGACTCAACTGACGTGATCCATAGGCGATCACTGCCCACTCCTGCATCAGGACACATCTGAGTCCATTCCCTGATGCATCGCAGTAGACTACATACCCTACTCCCTCCTCAGGAAACCTCAAGATAGGTGCACTGGTCAATCTCTGTCTCAGCTCCTGGAAGCTCTACTGACATCTGTCTGACCACATAAAGGGTTTCCTCTTCTTTTTCAAAGCTGAGTGTGGTGCTGCAACTCTGGAGAAGTCTGGCACGAATCTCCGGTAGTATCCATCTAGTCCCAAGAAACTCCGCACCTCTGTCACGCTCCTGGGTGGCTCCCAAGCTTGCACAGCCTCGATCTTCGCAGGATCCATCGCAACTCCCGCCTCAGAGATGACGTGTCCTAAGAAGTGGACCTCACGTATCTAGAACTGGTACTTCGAGAGCTTACCATAAAGATGGTGCTCTCGGAGTGTGTCTAGTACAACCTGCAAGTGGTAGGCGTGCTCCTCCTCAGTCTTCGAGTATATCAAAATGTCATCGATGAAGACCACGACAAATCGATCGAGGTATGGCTGAAATATCCTGTTAATGAGGGCCATGAACACTGTTGGAGCGTTGGTTACGCCGGATGGAATAACCAATAATGCATAGTGGCCATAACGACACCTGAAGGTCGTCTTCTGCACATCCTCGTCCCGAACTCTGAGCTGATGATAGCCTGACTTGAGGTCTATCTTCGAGAACCACCATGCTCCCTTAAGTTGATCGAAGAGGTCATCAATCCTTGGTATTAGATACTTCTTCCTCATTGTCACCTAGTTAAGGTGATGATAGTCAAAACAAAGTTGAAATCTCCCATCCGCCTTCTTGGTGAACAAAATCGGGAAGCCCATGGTGAAACACTGGGTCTGATGAATCCCTTTCCCTGCAAGTCCTCCAACTGTACCCGTAGCTCTCGAAGCTCGGCGGGGTCCATCGGATATGCTGGAGTCGATATCGGGGTTGTCCCGGGGTACATGTCAATATAAAAGTCTACCTCTCTGTGAGGAGGTTGCCCTGGAACGTCGTCGGGAAAGACGTACGCAAACTGATCCACCACTGCATGAAAACCAGGACTCCGCACGTCAACTGCTCCTAGGATGAGACTAGCCAACTGGTGAGTGATGGGATGTCCTATCCTCCGCGGAAGTCCATCCTGTTCTGCAAAGGCTCCCTTCTCACCGATGAAGGTGAACCTGCTCCCGTCGGTGCGTACACATCGTACCATGTTCCTAATACAGTCAATCTGTGCATGGACTATAGACAACCAATCCATGCCCAAGATGACGTCGTAAGGCCTCGACGCTGCTACAAGAAGATCCTAGCTGAAGCTCTCTCCTCCTAGAGTAAGCTCACACTGCCAGCACCAGTGCGTAATCATCGAGTCTGCTCTCGTAGGAGTCTCTAGCCATAAGGATCGAGCCAACGGCTCTGTAGGAATCTCTGAGCTCCGAAAAAGGGCAGCGGCTATGATAGAGTGACTCGCTCCTGTGTCTATAAGAACTGCAGCAAGGGTGGAATAGACACAGATAGTAACTCGAATCATCTCGGGCGTGCCGTGGTCGTAGGCCTCTGCTGCCTGGAGCAGTGTCTGTCTCTGCCCGCCAGCTCCCTATGGTCAGGGTGGACCTCCTCTTGGTGGTGGTGGTGGTGGTAGAGCCTCAAAGCGTCGCCCACCACCTGCTGCTCGGCCAGCTCCTCTGCCTCATCGGCCTTCTCCCTACGGACTACCAAGGTCGACCCTCTGCCTCTACCTGGGTGGCCCCTAAACTGTCTGCTGCTCCTCAGCATGGTGGGTCGGGCAGTCACAAGCCATGTGGCCCTGCCCGCCGCATGTGTAGCACTGCCCGCCTCTCGAAAGACTGGCTCTGCGCTGTGTGCCCCGCACTGCTGAGCCAGTTTCCTGATGTCGTCTGCGTGAGGGTCTGGTCTGGCTGGACCCTTAAGTTATCCATCGACTGCCTGCCGCAAAAGACTCTACTATGTGTCGTCCTGCGGTGGGTCTTGGCACTGGTGTAGACTCAACAAGAATGCTCTCGATCAAAAGGGTTCGCTCCAATACTCCTGTCTGAGTCGGAATGCTGAGGGAGATCAGCGATGCCCTGATCTCATGTCTCAATCCCTGCTCAAAGGTCCGGGCCCAGAAGAATGGGTCCCTTACCATGTTTGTTGAGTAACAAGAGAGATCTGTAAATCTCGCCGAGTACTGGGAGACCGTCAAGCTGCCCTGGTGCATCTGAAGAAGCTCCTGAATGCGCACCGCATGGAAGATATATGGGATGAACTCCGAGCGGAATAGGCTCTCAAAGACCGTCCAGAAAAGATATTCCTCATCGTGCACCTGCAGCATCAAGCTCCACCATTGTCCCACTGCTGCATGTAGTAGGCTTGCTGCGAGGATCACCATGAGGTCTGCTAGTGTCCTCACTAACCGTAAAACTCGCACCACTACCTCCAGCCAGTCCTCGGCTGCCTGGGGGTCCATCTCCCCATGGAACCTGGGTGGTCGCTGGCGCTGTAACTCATGAAGTGCACTGAGGTGATGTGCATCGTCATCGGCTGGTGCTGGAAGCATCGGTGGCTTGGCGGGTAAAGGTATCGTTGGTGCCTCAACTGTCAAAGGGCCCTGCACCGAGGCCTCATCGCTCGATGGGCTGTCGTCACGCTCAACTCTCGGAACCCTAGCTGGATGTCGTCGTGGGGCCATCCTGAAAGAGAAAACAGGTGTGCCATGGTCAGAACAGTATACCTGGTGAGCTGATACAATGTAATCACATTGAAAACTTGATACACACATGCGATAAATGTTTTCGTGCATTAAGTCGGAAATCCGAAGTCAGGGTCTTGGTGTACGGATACGTCGGCCGCCGCACCAACACTGGACTCCCTAGACTGATAACCACACCCAATACACTAAACACTATTGCATCACATAGGGAAAGATCAGAGTCCCAAGTTCTGCGGTAGAACCGAACTCCTCCGATACCAATTTGTCACGACCCGTCCTCGAGGCCCATGAACAGACTACCCCAAACCCCCCTTCCATAGGCCAGGGGCTGGCGAGTTGCACCAAGCCGTAAATTCCCGATAAAAAGGGAAGGCATTGCCTTTGTAAAGTAAAAAAACACTACAGAGCAAGCAAGCAGTAGAAGTAAACACTAAGTAAAATCTGGTACAATAGTAAGTGCGGAAAGTAAGTGGGACAATATACAAACCCAAACTGAAAGTAAATTACAACTGGAAATGGAAAACAACAACTATAAAGTAAAGCCGCAACGCCAAGCTGTCCACTGGAAATCCCACAAGAAGGGTGAGTACAGATAGCCTCGTATGCTCCTCGGGTCCATCCGACCGCTCCGAGTACGTCCCATCCTGTGGTCCACCTCCAGTCACCGTCCTACTCTGGAAGCCTCATCCACAATCATCGTTGTCTGTCGTCTGCAACCAACACAATGTAGTGCGGGCATAGCCCATGCAAGGGTGAGTATAAGCTACTCAGTAGGGACCCTGAGACCCCCGAAGGTCTCCAAGAATCCACAAAGGATAAACCACAAAGGAAAGATACAATCATGAAGTAACATCCGACTCTTCTTAGGTATATTCCCATACATATACCAAAGTTATCAATTCTCATTCGTCTCCAACTTCCAAGCCCAAGTACAACCGAGTCCACACATGAAAGCAAAACGTAAATCCACACAGGATAGCACAACACAATCCACAAAGGAAATCAAAACATGATTCAGCTCACACTGGTATACTTCTTCATAGGACGATAGAGATAATCAGATATTTCCACTGATTCATCTAAGACGTTGGGACCACAATGGATCGATAGGTACTAACCCCCACAATGACCCACATAGGATCTGACCCACAAAGGATCAATAGGTAACTAACCCCCGCAATGACCCACACAGGATCTGTAGATGCTGGCTCACAATTAACCACTGAGCGCTGACCCACACAGGATCGGTAGCACTGATCCACATAGGATCGCTGAGTGTTGTAGTCGTTGCCGTTGAATCCACTGAGGATCTCTGTACAGATGTCCTCATCACAGTAGCAAATGCAGCCAGCTCTAAAGTTCCCACACACAGCAAGCTCACTCAGGAGGGTCCGCTCCACGAGCCGAGAGGATTATACGTGAACTGACACATAGTCTAGAGTTGATGTATCAAAAAGTTCCATATCGCCAACAGGAACTCAACGTCGCAAACGACGCGTCGATCGGACGCCCGGTCTTAGAGTTATTGGCTTTTCCGTCCCAGGGGCCCGGTTGGTTTTTAAGGAAAAACCAATCCGACCGTACTGCACCTGAGTCCAAACCTCGGGTGGAGTAAGCTAAAAGATCCGTCTCACTAAGAGGAATCCAACAAAGTCGACGACACGTCAATCGGACATCCGGAACTCAAGATAAGAGTGTTATCGCTCCAAGGGCCCGGTTGGTTTCGTGTACGAACAAACCCGGCCGAACACAAAGTATTCTGAAACCTTGAGTGCGATATACTGAAACGACCGTCTCGATTGAAGGATCGCATTTCTGCTGACATCATGTCGATCGGAGGTCCGTAGCCCGAGATACGGGAAAAGGAACCAAAAGGGTCCGAAAACTGGGGTTTCGGGCCCGGACCGACCTGGCCTGACGCGACCCGTCCCGGCTTGGTGCGGCCCTGCCCAGCCCGGTGGGGTGCGGCCCGGTGTGGCCCGACCCGGCCGGGCGCGACCCGGGCCGACGGCCTGGCCCGGCTGGCGACCCTGCGCTCGACGCCAGCGGGCTCGGCAAAACGGTCGAGCCGTTCCGGCTCGCAGGGGGGGGCGCTGCCCCCCCCCCCCCCCCCGATTTCCCTGTAACCGTGGCCACATTAATGGGGTCGCTCACCTGGCCGGCCAAGGGAATTGATTCCCCCGATTTACCCTTTGTCTGGCCGGCCCGCACCGGCCGGCTAGTTCTGCCAACAAGGACCGGAGATGGCCGGTCCTTCCTCCTTCGTCGACACCGGTGGCCCGGACCGGCCGCTGGTTACCCTACTCCGCCGTGGCCCGGAACCGGCCGCGGCCTGGTTCGTCCGGCGCAGTGCGACGACACCACGCCCCTCTGCCACGACCCCACTTTGGTCGTGGTATTTTCGTGTTTCACCGACGTGGGGCGACGGCGTCGCGTCCTTGTATGATTTTGCGGCGCGGCGCGACGGTGCCACACATTTCTTGTCGCACGATCCCGCGCGGTGCGATGACACCATGCCACTCCCATTTCAAACCACAAAAGAATCCAACATGGAAAAAGGAGTTTGGTCGGCCGTCTTTGTGCGGTCCGGCCCCCTCTCGTTAAACGATAGCAGTTGGACATCTTCATGAAGAATAAAATTTAAGGGAGTAACCTCGAACAAAATAAAATAAATCCCCTGCCTCGAGCGTGGCTTGAACGAGGTTTCCGTCGCGGAGAAAAAGACGTCACGTCGCGGGTCGGTGTCGCGGAAAGAGGATTCCTAGACATAGACAGAGGTTGTACGAGGTGGAACGATGTCTCCCTTCCATTGACGTGGGAAGAAGAACGAGGTATGGCACATCGCCGTTCTTCGGAAGAAAGACGTGAATGCGTTCTTCGTCTTGGTAGAAAAGTTCTTCACCTGGAAGATGATGTTCTTCCAAAAGAAAAGAAGAATGCCCCACCGCTTCAACACAATGACACAACCAAAATAAAATAATCCCTTAACCTTATTTTATTTCCTTTTCCAAACACTTTAAATTTTGAACATTCAAAATTATGTCCACTCATTTAATTAAACAAAACTTGTTAAAAATTAATGAGGAGATATGTTGGAAAAATTAAATGGGGGGTTTTGAGGAGTTAGGAAAGTGAGGGGTTGGATTCGTGTGGGTTCCACCCCACCATATCCTCTCAACGTTGGTTAACACATGTGGGTCCCACCCTCAACTCCCTTACTTAGGATAATTCTACCAAGTGGAAAATAAAAATTGTTGTTAAATTTTTATTTTTAACTTCCACAATTTTTATCAACTCCCCTCGTGTAAACGCAACTTTGGAATAGGAATTCCTAAGCAATTACCGGCGATGAGGTTCCATCGGTGCCCTCGGAATTCGATTCCGAGTACCGGTTCAAATGTTACAAATTCCCTCTCATTCGTTCACTGAACGTACCTGAGCTAAATTTCAGATATAAATTCTGGGCACAACAGGCCTTGGAATCAAGTTCCGTCAGAAACTGCGTTCTTGTAAAATCCCAATGAAAATAAAGAAAAAATTTTCCTTGATTTTTACGGGTCTTTACAGCCAAGGAATTGCTGCCAAGACCATCATAGTGGAAGAAGTCCCTTTCTGAATCGAGTTCACTCCTCATTCCAGTCCTTTATTACTGAACCAGTTTAACATGCCGTTCCATCCATGTCTATCTCATGAGATATAAATCATTCCCCAATGCATTGGAGGGAGATATGGGTCCAACCCATCTCATAATTAAATCATTATTACTTGTGCCACAAAATAAACATACATTCTTCATAAGAACCAAACAAATAAAATGGGTTTCATAAACATCATCCCATCATCACATAATCCATATAAAAAATGGATATCATTTCATAATAAGAAAGTTGAAACCATGTAAATCATAGAGACAGGATACTTGAAACATACACATATGAAATAATGTCATCTTAGATGAAAAACGGTTTTGATAAAACACTTGAAATGAATTCTTGAGAAAAATATCCTTTTCTCTTCAAAATAATTATCTTTTCACAAAATGTCGTGCAATTATAAAATAAAAGTATTTTGTTGAAAATAGTCATGAATTATTTTTGAGGAAGCTTCATGAAAATAAGGCTTTATAAAACCACAAAGATCTTTTCATGCCGTATACGTTAAAAAACATTCTTCTCGTACTTTTGTCAGAAAAGTCAAAAAGTAACTTGTAGGGTAAATAAAAGAAAGAATCCTTCCATACCATGGGGTAAAAGTAAAAATGGGTAAAAAGGAATTTAAACATACATGAATACACTTTTATAAAACATGGACATGGATGATAGCAATAACCCAAGTAAATACTTATGAATAAGCAGTCTCAGATAAAAATGAGATTTGAAAAATTATCCCTTACCTTAGGTCAGATATGATTCATATGGATCCGAAACTCCTTTATAATGATTTAAATAATGTAATTGACTTTTTACATAATCATATTCATTGTTATGATATCATATATCTTTCACTTATGACTTTATATTACCCGTTCTTTTGTAAATTCCATTTTAAAGCAGCGTTTTGGGTAAAATCATTTCATTTATCGTATGTGTTTTGGCTTTTTGTTCTTGATATTATTACTTATATCCTGATTTAAATAATTCCATAATGTAAAACATGATTTATATCTAATATATATTCATCATATACATATATATTATAGATCGATAAAAGGAATGAAATACACCGTTCCTGGAGACGGTAGGTCTTACGTACGCATGAACGTTGTTTTCGTTTCCTTATTGAATTGAATGGAATTAAGTAGATGAAATACATATATATATACATAAATCCGGTATCATTATTAGGTCATATATTTCATGATCACTTATTATATATACTTTATAATCATTCATGAATGGTTATCAGGGAGAATGAATCTCATCACGTCGTGGAGACGGTAGTCCGCACGTACGCACGAGCGATGATATCATTCCCATGATTTTGAAATTGTATTGAAGTGTATGTATAATATTTTAGAATAAAAATCAATTTACAATAATCATATATTGTTATTTATTTACAGCTGTATACCCATCCATGTTTGGCGGTGGTGGAACACAGATTACACCACGGCGTGGAGACGCTATTCGGTACGTGCGCACGCGCCATGATTTCATTTTCCGTAGGATGGATAGATGGTGAAATAGAGTTTTTTAATAATTATATTAAAATATCATTATATGAGTGATACTGATGTTATTACTTGAAAATGAAACAACTAAAGCATAAGAAGTAGTAGAAGTAATAAAGTTGAAAGAATCGGTAACTGACATTACCTCTTCTTTGAAGCGCCTCTTCTTAACCATCTCTTAGGGCACTAAATATGGTCTTTGAAGAAGACCAGGACCTATAGAATGTTTGTAGGGAAGTGGAGAAGATAAATTCATAGGGGTTGGTCGAGCGTGATGTCTCAAAGAGGTGTGAGGAAGAGAGGGAGGAGGTTCCCTTTTATAAGGGAGGAGAGGGACACCTTTGGAAAAACTAATAGTATTATTTTATTATAAAGTCATATTCGGTTTTTAATTGTTCAAAATTGATTTATTTCGAAGCTAATGTGAGTATGGGTCGAAATAATATCATCCAATATAATTTCTAGATGTTTAGGTATCTATTTTAACATTTTCATTTAGATTTAACCTTAAGTTAATTAATTTTACTTTTACCGTGTCTTCTTGTTTTCTTACACTATACGGTTAATAAATTTACTATAACAAGTCAAATTAACCCCAAGTTTTTTATTATTAATATATATAATGTTATCTAAGTCATTTGGCTAAACAGTAGATTTTTTAGAATAAAATAACAATTAATAATATAATATTTGTTTTAAAAACTATTTTATGTCAATTTTGACACTATTTGGTAATTGATTTTTGTGAAAATCATAACAGAATGATTAGTTCGAAAAAAGTTAATTAAATCAAAACTAACATGTCATATTAATCTATAAACTTATATAAATTCATAAAAAGTCTCAAATTACGTTTATTTGGGTGTTTATAACATCAATTATGTAAATGTTTCATTAATAAGATAATTATTGCATCATATTTGTGTTATAACTAAATTAAATTATTTAATGTATAAAAATTAAAAATAAATTACAATTATGTAGGAAATCTCTTTAGATTTCTAATGAATATTTATAGTCGAATTTATCTTATGTATAACCCTATTTTAAAAATGAATTACTTATTAAAATTTGATTTTAACTATTTTAACACTTCTTTAAATAAATTAATATTAAATGTCCTAATCAAATCCATGTATGCCTAAATGGTCATATTTTATTCCTGAGGTTGATTTTGGTCAAATTAAACTTATCTAATAGAATTATGGCATGTGTTAGGGTAATAATAATATCATTTGCACCCTTAATTATCCTATTTACTTTTAACCGTGGTAAATAAAAGTAAAAAGTTACTATTCAGCAAAAATTATTTTATTCTCATTGAACCACATTTTAGACCTTGATATTACCCTTTTCTCTTGGATTTTTGAAATACAATTCACAGAAGTGGTAAAATTTAATTTAAATTAAAAAAAGTCAGTTTTTTAACTACCACTAAGTGGTTTCAGTATTCATCGAAAATTGAAGTATTTTAGAAAAATACCAAAAATTAAGCCTAAGCATTATTTGATATTCTGAATTCAAAATTGATGTGTATTTTTTAAAATTCATAACACATAAGTGGCATTAATTAATTTTAAATTTAATTCCTGTTATAAAAAAAATACCATGTTTTTAAGAAACAAAAACAATGAAAAGATTGACACTTATTTATATCCAATTTTAAAGTGAAATTAATTCAAATGAACAAAATTGGATTAAATGGTAAAAATATATTCTAATTAAACTTTAAATCAAAATAAAAATATAATATGTAAATATAAATTATTGCAATGAAAAAAGTTGTTTTTAATTAAAATATAGCGTGTTTTTACTATTCATTAAAATATGAAAGTTATGAGAATAATATGAAAATTTTATCCAAAGTAAATTTTTATATCCTGATTCCAAAGAATAATTTTATTTCGTCAAATTGAACTTATAGTCATTTCAAAAACAAGATTAAGGTGGGTGTGTCATCAAAAGGCAGGAAAACTACAATTTTTTAAATATACATATTTTACATGAAAAATTTATTTTGTTCTCATACCATATTCTAAAAAATGTGTAAGAAGAATAATAATGCTATAAAATTCAGAATTTAGTTAATACTATTCATAACAGCTAGTCCATAATATTATAACAATATATCGTTGTTTTATGAAACCTGGTTTTGCGTACAACACACGCTATCGAGGATGGTCGTGATTGCATGTAATGCAAGCCAAGTCAGGGTTGCGTGTTGTGCAAGACTCCTCTGTTGTTTCATATAACATATTCCAAGAATATTTCATTTATACATTGAATATATATATACAATTAATGTTTTGTAGAATAACTACTATCAAAATTGTGTGTAACATGCTCCAAGAATAGTGTTGTGTATACTAAAATCTCATACAGTGTTGCGTATAGCGCAAGGCAATATTGTTGTAGCTCAAAACAAAAGACATCAATGAAAGTAAAAGAATATTTTTCATAAAATATTGGGGTGTTACATTATACCCCCCTTAAAATGAATTTCGCCCTTGAAATTTGTCGGGGTTATAAATCGTTTACTATTTATAGAAACCCACATCCTAAAAAGGAATACTAAAAATTAATTTAAAAAACTAAAGTATGAAATGTAACGATTACCCAAAGAAACTCATCACTGCGTTTCCATATAGGAGAACATAGGTGAAAATATGGATATGGAAGAAAAATCTAACCATCATGTTCTGATGGAGAGTGGTAGAGAACATGGCTATTAAAAAGCCAATAATCACAAAGCCATAGATTTGTGATGATCTAAGGTACCATCTGATTCATCGGATATAAGGTCACTAGGAAAAAAATTTGGTTTTCACGATCATTTCCCTAAAGTTTATGAAATTGGAATTAGAAGAAATACGTTCTTTATTTTGGTAGAGTCTCACCATTGGTCGTTCCATTGACAATTTCCACTTCATCTCTTAAAGAAATGAAGTTGAATTTGTCATTCGTGAAGTGTTAGCAGATCATGTGATAGAATTATGGGTCATTCCATCTATTTCAAAAAAAATGTTAGCAAAAGTTATCAAACATACATAAGTCTATTTATGGTGAGGTTAATCATATACGATTCAAAAAATGAACTTCTATTTTATATTTCATACCTCTTAATAAAATAAAACTTGTTTCTACTAACCAGGGACTTCTTTTAGGCCAGTGGTATGTGATAAAGGCCATTCACACTTCGGTTGTGGGTTCGATTTCCCACAGCCTTGTTCGACGCATTGGGTTGTCGCCCGTCCTACAGGTAGTCCTTTTCCAAAAATTACCTCATTATGACATTCCATCACTAATATCAAAAACAGTTCTAGCCTTAAACTAACTTATGTAAAACATAATATATTTCAAATATTTAGGCTTATCCAAAATACTTTTGTCCAAGTATATTGTATAATGAAAACAATTACTAGAAATGTCATCTATCGAGCATCTGAATACCATCATTTATCTCTCATATATCACAAGATATATTTTGTCGGTCACATTCCAAACATGTGAATACCTTAATCATGAATTCTTTTGAAACATGAATTACCATAGAACATTAGTGAAAACATGAGTGCTGTCAAAAGTTAACTCTTTCCACATACCAAAATCCCAAAAATTCTATATACTTAAACCATGATATCACTTTATCCTTATATCAATCATGAGCTCATGAATACTATCAAACAAATTATTTTCTCCTTATCCCTTCATTATGTGCATATCATTTTCTTTCCAAAATATTTGAATTACTTTTCATGGTTACCGGTACCATATTCTTATAGAAAACCATAATGTACCAATACACGGATATTTAAGTATACTATAAAAGTACCTCAACAACATTATTATTGAATTCCAATACATAAGACCTTCAATCCATAATCTTAAATTATTGGCATGGAATAGGTCATTCCTTGATTTAGAAGTAACTTCTTAGGTCATGGCATTGAGTTGGGTAATGCATGTGTTCTCCGCCGATCAGGCATTGGACTCTATAACATTCTATCACTCTATTACCCTTTCCTCTACATAGATAACATATTCCCCTCCATTTGAGGTATTCCTCAAGGTTCTTCTTCCCTTCTTTAGAAATCTCAATCTTCCTTTCTCTATGATCCTCACCATGTGAACATGCATAAAATTCCATCTTCCTCTTATTTGATGACTTAGGAATACAACGAAAGTTCACCTTGTTAATCAAATATCGAGATTACTGATTTAGCATAATCAAAATATCTTTCTCTCCAGGTGTTACATAATTTCATTGATCATAGCCACCAATTTGTCCATTGGAATCAATGTTAACTGAATTCCTTCTCGTTCCCTCCATTGACTAAGACCAAAAACCATAGTGTAAGAAACAGTTAAAATAACGAGGAACCACATAATCATAAAAAGTCAGTTATGGTATGTATTACTTATAAAAAATTATTTAATCCATGACACCTTAGGTTCACCCTAGGTTATTCATGATCGTAAACATAATTCTAGGACTCTAACCTACACGTATACTTAACCTTAGGGACATCCCTAGACATACCTTACAAATATCTCTAGGGATTTCCATAATGTTTTCGCATCCTAGTTTCCAAATGATGACTAATCCTTTCCTCTGATACCAACTATAGAGACCCAAAGCTTGACGTACATAGAAATTACATTACTTTTTCGGAATACTTAATACATAACAAAAATAGACACACAAGGACTATAATAGTTTAGTGTATTTGAAACTTAGAATGTAATCTTCTAATCATGGTGAAAGATCTTCAACATATCCCACAAAAATCTTCCCCTTTTTTTCATAACTAAAACATTTCTTTATATCCTGGGGAAAAGAAAACATAAAAAGGGTGAGCTCAAATGCTCAGAAAGGGTATGCATGGATAAAATAAAACAAATCATATACATTTGATCTAAAAAACATGAACATAATGTTTAAACATCAAAAGCATGAGCAATGACATAAGACATGGAAGTACGTAAGGCATTGATTGTAAAGAAACATTAAGAATGATAAAATAGAATGGGAATAACACATGTAATTGATGAAACCATTAATTACATGTTATGATTTACATAGTATCCAAGGCATTACTACCAAGACCATCTTAGTGGACAAAGTCCCTTTCTGAATCGAGTTCACTCCTCATTCTAGTCAAGTATTACTGAACCGATTTAACTTTTCGTTCCATACATGTCTATCTCATGAGATATAAATCTTTACCCAATGCATTGGAGAGAGATATAGTCCCCACTCATCTCATAATCAAATCATTTTTACTTGTCCCACAAAATAAACATACATTCTTCATAATAACCCAACAAATAAAATGGGTTTCATAAACATCATCCCATCATCACATAATCCATATAAATGAAATGGATATCATTTCATAATAAGAAAAGTGAAACCATATAAATCTTATATACAAGATACATGAAACATACACATATGAAATAATGTCATCTTAGATGAAAAATGGTTTTGATAAAACACTTGAAATGAATTTTTGAGAAAAATATCCTTTTTTCTTCAAAATCATTTTCTTTTCAAAAAATGTCATTCAATATTAAAAGAAAATGATTTTGTTGAAAATAGACATGAAATATTTTGGAGTAAGCTTCCTGAAAACAGGGATTTATAAAACCGTAAAGATCATTTCATGCCGTATACGTTAAAAAACATTCTTCTCGTACTTCTGTCAGGAAAGTCAAAAAGTACATTATATGGTAAATAAAAGAAAGATTCCTTCCATACCATGGGGTAAAAGTCAAAATGGTTAAAAATAAATTTAATCATACATTAATACAATTTTATAAAACATGGACATGGATGATATAAATAACCCCAGTAAATACATACGAACAAGCAATCTCAGATAAAAATGAGATTTGAAAAATTATCCCTTACCTTAGGTCCGATATGCTTCGTATGGATCCGAAACTCCTGTATAATGATTAAAATAATGTCATTTGCTTATTACATAATCATATTAATTGTTATGATATCATATATGATTCACTTATGACTTTATATTACCCGTTCTTTTGTAAATTCCATGTTAACGCAGCGTTTTGGGTAAAATCATTTAATTTATCGTATGTGTTTCAACTTGTCGTTCTTGATATTATTACTTATATCCTGATTTAAATAATTCCATAATGTAAAACATGATTTATATATAATATATATTCATCATATACATATATATTATATATCGATAAAAGGAATGAAATACACCGATAATAGAGATGGTAGGTCGTACGTACGCATAAACAATGTTTTTGTTTCCTTATTGAATTGAATGGAATTAAGTATATGACATACATATACATAAACATAAATTAAGTATCATTTTTATGTCTTATATTTCATGATGACTTATTATATATAATTTATAATCATTCATGAATGGTTATCATGGATAATGAATCTCATCGCATCGTAGAGACGGTAGTCTGTACGAACGCACGAGCGATGATATCATTCCCATGATTGTGGCATTGTATTTAAGTGTATGTATAATATTTCAGAATAAATATCACTTTAAAATAATCATACATAGTTATTTATTTACAGCATTATATCCATCCATGTAAGGTGGTGGTCAAAAACAGATTACACCACGACGTGGAGATGGTATTCCGTACGTGCGCACGCGCGATGATTTCATTTTCCGTAGGAGAGATAGATGGTAAAATAAAGTTTTTTCATACTTATATTAACATATCAGTGTATGAGTGGTACTGATGTCATTACTTTATAATTAAACAACTAAAGAAGAAGAAGTAGAAGAAGAAATAAAGTTGAAATATTCGCTAACGGAGATTACCTCTTCTTTGAAGCGCCTCTTCTTAACCTTCTCTTAGGGCACTAAAGATGGTCTTTGAAGAACACCAAGACCTCTAGGATGTTCTTAGTAAATTGTAGAAGAGAAATTGGCAGGGTTTGGCCGAGCTTGAAGTCTCAAGGTGGTGTTAGGAAAAGAGGGAGGAGGTGCCCTTTTATAAGGGAGGAGAGGGGCACCTTTGATAAACTAAAAATATTATTTTATTATAAAGTCATATTCGGTTTTTAATAGTTCCAAATTTATTTATTTCTAAGCTAATGTGGGGATGGGTAGAAATCCACTCATCCAATAGAATTTAGACAACTTTAGGTTTCTATTTTAACCTTATCATTTAGATTTAACCTTAAGATAAATAATTTTACTTTTACCGTGTCTTCTTGTTTTCTTACAGTATAAGGTTAATAAACTTACTATAAAAAGCCACAAAACCCCCAAGTTGTTTATTATTAATATATATAAACTTATATAAATCATTTGGCCGGACCTTAGTTTTTTAGGAATTAAATAACAATTAATAATATAAATATTTTTTAAAAACTATTTTATGTCAATTTTGACACTATTTGGTAATTGTTTTTTTGGAAATCATAACAGAATGATTAGTTCAAAAAAAGTTAATTAAATAAATACTAACATGACATATTAATCTATAAAATTAGTTAAATTTATAAAAAGTCTCAAATTACATTTATTTGGGTATTTATAAGATCAATGATGTGAATATTTCATTAATAAGATAATTACTACATCATATTTGTGTCATAAATAAATTAAATTATTTAATGTCTAAAAATTATAAATAAATTACCATTATGTAGGAAATATTGTTTTATTTCTAATGAATATTTATATTATAATTTATCTTATGGATAACCCTATATTAAAAATGATTTATTTATTAAAATTTGATTTTTACTATTTTAACCCCTCTTTAAATAAATTAATATTAAGTGTCCTAATCTAAATCAAGTGGGCCTAAATGGTCATATTTTATTTATGAGTTTGTTTTTGGTCGAATTAAACTTATCCAATAGAATTAGGACTTGTGTTAGGGTAATAATAATATCACTTTCACCCTTTATTATCCAATTTACTTTTAACTGTGGTAAATAAAAGTAAAAAGTTACTATTCACCAAAAATTAATTTCTGCTCTTTAAACCACATTTTAGTCCTTGATATTAACTATGTCTCGCGGATTTTTTAAATTCAATTGACAGATGTGGTAAAATATTTTTCAAATTAAAATCAAGTCAGTTTTTTAACTACCACTAAGTGGTTTCACTATTCATCGAAAATTGATGTTTTTTAGAAAAATACCAAAAATTCAGTCTAAGAATTATTTGATATTCCGATTTCAAAATTGATGTCTACTTCTCCAAATTAATAACATATAAGTGGAATTAATTAATTTTAAATTTAATTCCCGTTATCAAAACAAATAGAGTGTTTTTAGGAAACAAAAACAATCAAAAGATTGATACTTGTTTATATCCAATTTCAAAGTGAAATTAATTCCAATGAACAACATTGGATTAAATGGTAAAATTATATTCTAATTACACTTTAAAACCAATTAAATATATAGTCTAACAATATAAATTATTTCGAAGAAAAAATTTGTTTTTAATTAAAATATAGCCTGTTTTTACTATTCATTAAAATATGAAAGTTATCAGAATAATATGAAAAATTTGTCCAAAGTAAATTTTTATATCCTGATTCCAAAGAAGAATTTTATTCCATCAAATTGAACTTATAGACATGTCAAAAACAATATTTAATGTGGGTGCGTCATCAAAAGGCGAGAAAATTACAATTTTTTAAAAATACATATTTTACACGAAAAGGCGGGAAAATTGCGAGCTCCAAATGCATTGAGTGAGGATGACTTGGGGGCTTGTGTGGGTATATATAAGAAAAATGAGGGAATTCTTTATTATTTAGGTTAGGGACACCTCACATTAAACTAATCCAAACCAAAAACTAGCCCATAGTTTTTGCCCATTGTTTTTGGCTAAGAGAATTGGAATAAAATATTTTATAAGGTAAAATTAAAAACTTCTTATAATATTGGGGTTGCTTATGTGGAGATGAGTAACCCTCCCAAGGAAAATAATTTAAAAAGACAAAATGGTTAATTACTATTGATGGGTCCACAAAAGCATTGTAAAATAAATCAAACAAACCCAAATTGTATTTTATTACATCACTAATGGGTCATTATGATGTCATAACACACATTATATAATTAAACATTATTGAATTGTTAGCAAAGAAATGGACCGCCTCAGAAAATTATAAAAAATTAACTATTGGATAGTTTCAATGTCCCGATTCCAATAATATTATTAATTTAATATAAATAATTGTATGAATATGTTAATTTTAAATTTTAAAATAGGAACAGAAATTTATAAAAAATTCATGAGTAGTGACAAAAAATGTCTTTCATCCATTAATAAAAATTACAATGCATTTCATAAAATTTTATGATCATTTATATTTAATAAAAATTAATTTAATAATAATAATAATAATATATTATTAAAATAATTTTTAATTAAAAAATTCATTAATTCATCAAAATATATTTCTTTGTTGAACATTAACCAAAAATACAATTTGGGCTTCAAAAACTATTTTCCAAATAACAATAATAAAATAAAATAAAATTAATTATTATATAAAAAAATAATCTACATAACTATAGTACTAGGGTATTTTTAAATGTCCCCTTAAAACACCCGCATAATCCTGGAGGGATAGGTGTGCAATGGTGAATGACCCTTGGGGTGGATCAGATAAAATTATTAGGGTTGTAATCTCTATCAACTTCCACTTTTCCCATTGGTGGTTCTGCTCAAGATTTTGGTGTTCAAGCTCGGCTTGAGCTTGGTCAAGGGAAAATCCCAATGGCGCCACCTCCATTCCAATCTCCAAAAAATGGTTATTATATAGGGTAAGTCTACTAGATGAGGCCATCACCTCTTTTGTTCGAGTAAATTGGATTTGTTTAAGCCCATATTTATATTAATCATGTTATCACTGTTCATCGGCTACAATAGAAAGAGTCACAACTGTTAATGGTATTTTAAAATCCAAAAACATAAAACAAAAGAACTGCATATTATGTATAACCATTTCACTTATTAAAACATTTAATTAGACCAAGAGGGATTTTCATTAACAAATGTTTGGGTCGTTATAGGATTATTTAGGCTCTAGATGGTCACCAAAGTCATCAAGAACACTACTATCATTTACTAATATTGGACTAGTAAATGTTGAAACTGATAAACCCTAATATAGGTCCAACTTATGTCCCAACATTACATCACCTATCATGGCCTCACTAGACACCACATCTCGGAGTGAGGGGTCCTCATATCTTTGGGAGGCTGATGATAGTAGAATTTAAGGGGAGAAATCAACACAAGTGTAAATTATATTTTATAGATTTATAAATGAGAAATATATATACAATAAAAAATGGGAAAAACTACCTTTTGGTCTTATGAAAAATAAAAACACTAGCCAGTTTTTTTAAATCTCACATACCATTTTCATTGAGAAGTATGTCCACTATGGGAATTGACAATTGATGAAATGGATGAAATTTTGGTTGGTCTGAAATAAAATTGTTTATATTATCCATCATGACCTAGGATCTATCATCCTTATCATAATCATCACCCAAATGGTCACTTGGGACGTTTTTTACAATGAAAATTATATATGGGGGTTATGCAAGGTGATCAAGAAATGTTGGACATCTATAACTAGTCAAACAAGTAGCCAAAGTCCTATTGGATATTGAATAAGGTTTATCATATCTTAGTATTCACACTCATTTACTACTTATTTAGTGGAATAATAATAATCATCATCATCCTTAATACTCAATTCCATGCCCACAATTTTTGATAATTGGCTTGAAGGATTGGGTATTTCTTAAATTATTGAATAACACCTTCCAAATCTGCAAAGCATGCCTCTAAATCATAACAACACCTTTTATGAGACACATTGTGAGATTCCATGAACCGAACAAACACTTATAACATAATATTTTATATTAAAATTCATTCAAAAAATTTGAGTGCATAGAAAAGTAATATTTGTTAATTTTATTTAATGATTATTGGGATTTGGGATCCCCATTTGAATCCACCCCATTTAAAGACCATTTGGATCTATCATGATGCATGAGAACTTTCTTTTGTGACTTCAATATCTATACATAATAATGATATTCCTCTTAAAATATTGTTCTCTATGAGCCTTTAAACACTGGTTTTAATATATCCAAATATCTGTCAAATTATTAATGAATCAACGAATCAATATAATTTCTCTTAAAGACAATAATAATATCAATTTGGGTGATTGGATGGCTCCTTTCTCTCCCATCTATCATTTTCTGCTATCAACTCATCATTGGGTTTCCTACTAAAACATGTCACTTTAGGGTCGGTGGAATGTTAGAGTGTTGACATTTTTACTTTTCTTCTATACATTTCTTCTTTTATCCTATTACAACTTTCTACTACTCTATCAACACATATTTTCCACGGGATATTCCACATGCATTTTTTTTCTCATCTTTTCCATGTTGGTTTTTTGACTTTTTATTTCGTTTTGATCCTCTCGTCCACTCCCATGAATGACATCCAATATTATATCTTTTATAAAAATATTACTCAAGGATGTATTATTATACTTATGATTATATTATGTTGTTGAATCCCTCAAATTATATTTCTACGGATCAAACCTAACAATCCTCTATGCCTCTCCAAGAATAATATGGAACAATGACTAAATGAGGTTTTGTGATTTGTTGTTTAGAGATTGATAGTTATCATGAAACATCAGGTGTCTGATATCTCTTCTCTTAGAGGCTCTATGATTTCTTCTTCGTCAATTTTGTGGTCATTCAGTGCCCTCAGCTTCTCAAATCCCTGCTCCAAACTCACGTACCTATGTTCCAACCCTAGTCAGACCTGGAGTGGTGGTAATAATTTCGTATTGTGATATGTTGTTCGGATTCTATCAGAGTTACATATGCGCGCCCTTAGATGATGATTTATGTTTTTTGGATATATTTTTCATGATATCGGTGATCGTTTTTTCATCTTCTCTACAACTGATTTATTTTATGATTCTTTTTTTGGTGTTCTAATTTGTGATTCTGGTTTCGTTTTATTTGTGATGGGTTATGTGGAGTCCATTGTTGTTTACCTCTTGGGTTCCATGTCATTTTTAGGCTTTTATTGTTGTGAGATCACGATGTATTGGTCAGTTGGTTTTCTATAGTTCGTAGGGGGATGATGATAAAATGGTATGACATTTTATAGTGTCTATGAAAGACTCATATGGTCTCTTGTGAAAAGAATGGGGGTTGGATTGAGAAAACGATTGTACTGATGGATGGTGATAGTGACATTAGTTAATCATGATAATGATTGTTGGAGCCATGACTTAGGCTGATGAGGGTGAATCTTGGATTTTGATATTCTTGGCTGCTGATTAATTTTTTGAATTTCGAAAAGGGAATTTTGGTATTATTTGTTTTTTTGGTTCCTGTGTGGTGTGTAGGTTTTCACAAAAACATAAATAATATTATGAAATTAAACTTCAAATAGAATATTCAATTATTTTAATTTCTATGATGCAACTTATATCACATTTATCACATTTGACATCATAAAAAACCAATATTTCACATTTTGTTATCACAAGTCACAAAAAAATTGAAGGTGGGGTACAAAATATCTTCTAAAAACAATATAATTGTAATATGAAATAAAATAGTGTGTAACAATTTATATAATATTACCACCTACATGGGATATGAGAATACATTCATTGAGAGATATAAAATGGGCAAGAACAGCATGGCCCTCTGTAGCGTTATCATTCAATACTAGAGTTGTATGGTTGTGTGGTCGATATAGAAACACTATTTTTGATTTCAAGAATTTCTTGGTATCCTTTTCATTTATATTTCATTTGTGAACTCTAATCATAATCTATAGATAATGACTAAAATAATTGGAGAATATCATCATGGAATTGATTAGTTCATAAATAAAAATATGGGTTGATATCTGACCCCACAATATCTAAAAATTGATTATATACTTGAATATTGACTTTTTGTTAAAGAGGCTTCCTAATTATTTATACAACAGAGCTATGTTTAGAATAACAAGATTCATTCAATCTCTTATTAAAAATAGTATATCCATTAAAAATGATTTGACTCACTCCCCCAATAATATTATGTTGGGGCATGTAATCAACTAAATTAAATAGTTATGAATCCCTCTTGATGTAGGAACAGGATAACATATCAACATAATTATGTTCTATAGTTAGGGAAATTTCAATTTTATGGTATGGTATTGTAAGAACTGAAATTACCAAACATCTCATGATTTGGGATTGCATGACGCCTTCCAGGATTGATATTTTAATTATATAGGTTGATGAATTGGTTGACCCATAATCTCTTTTCCATTCAAATCCCTGGACATGATATATAAATCATTATAAATGACATTGATCATTTTAGCATTCTACTATATGACAGTTGGAGAAATAATTCCTTATTTATATCACAGATAATTAGGGATCCGTAGATCGTCTCTTCACCCTTCAAAATTATTCATGAATCCATGTGTACAAACTAGATGGTATTATTATTTGGATCAACATTATAATGATGTTTATAACGAGATAATTTATCTTCTGATAATGGGTTTGAGAAACCCATATAACTTCACATAGATCCACTTTCTTAACCTCAACATTGAATATTATACAACACTGTCACATTAATATCCTCAAAATTTGCACTATGATTAATAACAAAAACATTTTTTCATAATGACTATTTAATTATATTTCATAATGGACATACAGAGAATGACTCTTAATTATATATATATATATATAAATATCATTTAATAATACTGATTTTAAAAACTATTAATAGTACATCGATATAAAAACCAAAAAAAATTGCAACCAAATAATTTTGTACTCCATAGGCTGGGACGTTCTAAGAAATAATATACATTCCATGAAAACTATTAAATTAAAATGAAATAATAGTTATATAATTGAAATTATCAATGTTATTATAAGTAAATTTGGTAATAAAATGAAATCTATTGACAAATAGTATGAAATATATAGGGAATAAAAGGAAATTTGATAGTTTGGATCTGACTGCTACCTAACCATTTTCCTATATAACCATTAGTCGATATGATAATTGCTAATTATGATGGTTGGTAATAATATAACCATTATAATTCATTTTCATAAGGGTATATAGAAATTATAATTGAATCTATAAGGAGGAATGATAGCCTAAACTAGTAGGGTAAATATTTTTGAAGCATATTTGACAGATCATGTGAGAGATGTAACAATAATTGGGTTCTCCCTTAAGCCTATGCTAGCTGAGACTCAAGAAGTGATGTTTTAGCTGAATCACCAATGAGATATGATCAAGTTAGAACAGATCACCACTAGTACCACGTTATCTAAGACACCCTATTAAACTACCTCCATCTCTCACAATACCCTTATGAAGTAGTCTATTATAATTTGGGGTTATGTATCTCGACCATACATTCATAAAAGAAACAATTTATTTTCATTAATGAAGTATTTATTTTTACAAATCAATTTTTGGATCTATTTATTTTAAATAATACAAATGAATAGAAGAAAAATTTTATAAATATATATTTTTTTTAGAAATAAAGCATAATTTTTTATGGAAAATTTATACACATTTGTAATAATATAATGTATTCTAAATAAATAATTATTGAGATTAATTTTAATTTTATAGAAAAATTTATTTTATAACATCCTACAAAAATTTTATAAGTTTTAGAATGTTGACAATGATGTAAAAAATATAATTTTTCAATAAATGTGGATTTATTATATAAAATTTAGATTTAAATTTTTTAAAGAAATATTTTGATAAAATATACATTATATTTTAAAAAATAACATCAAATTTAGTTTAGGAAAAAAATATATAAAATATTATAATATTATTATTAGTAAAAAATACTGTTTTATGTTTTTTATAGGTTTTATGAATGAATATATTTAAAATAATTATTTGATAATTAATTATATAAAATCCAGTTCTAAAAATATGTAATTTTACCAATATTATTAATTTTAATTATTTATTTATATTAAAACTATAAAGACCCGTAAATTTCATGTAAAATATTTTCTTAAATACTTTGGAATTTTACGAGTCTACGATTTCTGACGGCACATGATTCTGAGGCCCGGTGTACGCGGAATTAATTTCTGATTTTTTTGGGTACATTCAGTTAAAGTACGTGCGGGTGTTTCAATCTTTTGAACCAGTGCTTGGAATTGAAATCCAAGGGCACCAATGAACCTGCAACGCCCGTATTCGCTTAAGGGGACCTTTGCCGAAGTTGTGTTTTACACGGGTTGAGAGTTAATTTTTTGGGGAATTGGAATAAATAAAATAAAATTGTTGAACTAAATTTTATTTATCTATTGTAGTTATATCCTACAAGAGGGAGGTTATTGGTGGGGCCCACACCCACAAAACCTTTCATGGGAGGATATTTGTGAGGTGGGGACTACAAGAACCCCCAACTCATCACCTCCCTTAAACCCCCATTTAAGTCACCTGATTTATTTTTTGACAACTCCCCCTTAATGGTGTAATCTCTTCACCTCCCCTCTCACCCATTAATTTGGGACAACTCTTTTAATTAAAGACTTATTTAGTTAATAAATTTAGTTTTGAATCTATTTGATTGGTTGGAAAATCCTTATAAAATATGGGAAAGCCGAATTTTAATATTTTCTGGGAAAATATTTTGGTGGAACCTTTGGACTTAAAAGAGAGCTTTATCCTTCCACGAAGAACAACACCCTCTTCGACGAAGAGCGCTGATTCCATGAAGAATGAAAATGTGCCTTCCTTTCTATTCTCCGCTACAGGTGAGGAGATGCCGCTTCCTCCTCGGATGCACCCTGAAGTCATCTACAGATCCTTTTTCCATGACTCCTCTCTAGAAACCTAGGCAGGGGTTTCTTATAATTTATAAGAAAATAAATTATCCCGATTGTGTTTTTTTCGTTGTATTAATCTTGGCTATGTGATACTGCCTAATGTGGAGGGCGTGGTCTAAATGAACATTGTCTGAAGACCCTCCGTTGTTCTGATTTTTAATTCACAACGGGAATCAGCAACGATCGGAGGAGGCGACCGTGCACCGACCATGTGCGGAGGAAGCACGGCCCACAACCGTTGGCCACTCAGATGATGAAGAACCGATCGACTAAACCATTCGGACAAAAGAAACTGCGGTGCCACATGGGTGTTGTGCTACGGAGGACCGTGAATTGCATTTCAAGGGCCGATTCGGTGGTGAACCGGCTGGCTCATCGGCCGACCTAGTGAAGGAGGTGTGGCACCCGAAGGTGGTGCGCAGCAAGATCGAGGCCTGCCCAAGCGGGCCGGTTGAGCTGGGAAGGCCGGTCGTCTTTGGCCGACCGGTTAGGATGGGTGGGGCTACTAGCTGCTGCATGTTTGGGAAAGTGGGGGGCAGCCCCTCCCCCCACCACATACCCCTCAGTCGAGCCATGGCCAGCCAGTTCGCGCCCTTCCGGGCCAGGACATGCCGAGCCTGGCTAGGCCGCGCCGAGCTGGGTCAGGCCGCGCTGCGCCCGACAGGGTCACACCCCTTTGGGCCAGGCCATGCCCCTCGGGCCGGGCCACGCGAGTCATCAGTCTGGTCTGACCCTCTTCCAGGTCGGACCCGCCAAAACCGGGTTGACCCGACCCGCCAGACCACTCTTCTTAACATGCCAAGCCTGTTCTCACATAAAGGTGAATAACTCAAAGACCGCGCATCCGATCAATGCATCATCTATAGAACTGGGACCCCCGTGACATGGTGGTCCTTTTGAAATAATCTAAGTGAGTTTTTAACAACTTTGTAAAATGGTTGGGTTTGGAACGAGTGTATTTCCAACCGGGCCCCCAGAGCAAAAATGCTAAAAACTCTCATACCGGGCGTCCAAATGACGCACCGTCCATCCGATTGGGTTCGTTTTGATTTGGCGGAATTTCGGGATACATCAACTCTGGACTTCATGACAATTGATGTATCGACCGCTTTTGTCGAGCAGTGGACCCTTCTATAATCGAGCGTGCTGTGTGCGAGAACCCTAGAGCTGGTTGCGACTGCAACGACTACCGTACTACAATCATCTGAGGGTTCAGCGATGATGACTACCATACTGGAATCCTCCGTGGGTTTGGCGACGAGGACTTTTGTGCTAGAATCCACCGTGGGTTCGACGACGATGATTATTGTTCTTGTATCCTTCATGGGTCTGACAGTTTGACTTCTATTCTAGTATCCTATGTGGGTCCGACAGAGTAGCTGATCTAGAATCTTATTTGGGTCCGACATCTTAGCAGGTCTAGTATCCTATGTGGGTCTGACAGCTTAGATGAATCAGTGACTACATCTGATCATCTTTATCTCTTTTCGGAAGATATATACCTATGTGAGCTGAGTCTTGACTTTCAATCATTATCCTCGATGCGATTGACTTCACATCCTGTGTGGACTAAGTTGTGATTGGGATAGAGAGTTGGAGTCGAACTAGGATTGATGAATTAGGTATATGTAAGGGCATATATATAAGTAGAGTTGGTTGATACTTCGTGATTGTATCTTTCCTTTGTGGTTTATCCTTTGCAGATTCTGGGATACCTTCGGCGGTATCGGGGTCCCAAAGGAGTATTGTTATACTCACCCCTCCACGGGCTATGCCCGCACTTCTTTGTGTTGGATGAAGATGACATATAGCATTGACGGAGGCCGAGAGCAAGCCAGAACCAGACGATACCCGGTGGTGGACCACATGGAGATACGGTACACAGAGCGGATCGATAGACGTGGAGTGCTGAGGTGGACATCAATACCTACCCTTCAGTTTGGATTCTCAGAGGACGTTCCAGGAGCTGCCCTATTTAGCTGTTGTCCCTTTCAGTTGTACTTGATTTTTATTTGTACTGTACATTACTGTTGGGCTTGTATTTCCAGCCCCTTTCCTTTCATCACTTTCTTTTTTACCCACTTTTACTTACTTATTAATTGAGTTTCATACTATGTTTTGTTTTTTTACTATATAAAGGAAATTCCTTCCCGTTTTATTGGTATTTGCACCATATGTGATAGTCGCCATCCCCAGGCCTATGGAAGGCATGCTTGGGGTAGTCATGGCACGAGCCCCGAGGATGGGTCGGGACAAATTGGTATCAAATGAGTCGGTTATACCATAAAACTCAGGACTCTGATCATTCCTTTTTGTGAAGAAATAGTTCTAGGATTATTGAGTGTGGTTTTCATTCCAGGGAGTCCAGTGTTGGTGTGGAGGCCGACATATCCATACACCAGGACCCTAACCTCTGATTTCTGACTCAGTGCACAAAAACACTGATTCCATGTGTGTTTCAAAAGTTTTCTTTGTGATTACTTTGAGTCGGCTCACCAGGTATACTGTTTTGACCGTGACACACCTGTTCCTTTTTAGGATGTCCCCATAAAGGCAGCCAGCTAGGGTTTCGAGTCACGTGCGAGATGGCAGCCCACCGAGCGACAAGGCCTCGGTGCAGGGCCCCATCAAAGCAGAGGCACCTGCAGTACCACTACCTACTGAGCAACCAATACTACCATCCCCAACAGTATAGAGTGCACGCCGCCTAAGTTAATTGCACGAGTTTCAGCAACAGAGGCCGCCCATTTTCCGTGGAGAGATGGACCCACAGGCAGCCGAAGATTGGATGGAATCTGTTGTCAGGGATTTCAGATTAGTAGGGACACCAGTAGATCTTATGGTGATCCTGGCAGCGAGTCTCTTACACGTATCAGTAGGAAGATGGTATAGCTTGATGCTCCAGGTGAATGAAAATGAATCTCTACATTATAATGACTTTGAGAGTCTCATCCGCTTGGAGTTTGTTCCAGCCATCCTTCGTGTGGTGCAGATTTAGGAGTTACTTCACCTGCGGCAGGGCAGTATGACAGTAGCACAGTACTCATCGAGGTTTACTGAACTCTCGTGATACTCCACTGACATGGTACATGACCATTTTTTCATGTCCCGAACCATTGAGTCGGGACTGAGGAACGAGATTAGGTCTTTGATGATCTCCCATAGCATTCTGACGCAGACAAGAGTGCTTGAGCGATCCCTTCGTGTGGAGAGATTTCTTGCTGATCCGACACCAGCAGTGAGACCCACCGCAGGGCGACACATAGTAGAGTTTTCTATATCCTACAGTAGACAGATGTCATAGAGGTCCAAGAAGACAAGTACATCAGGAGAGCGACCTCAGTATACAGGTTTGGTTGTGCGGGGCACCCGAAACATAACAAGCTATACGAGGAGCAGGCAGTGCTATGCATGCGGCGGATTTGGTCACATGGTTCGAGACTGTCCGACCCGCCATGCAGACGAGAAGCAGACAGTGGAGGGACCTCTCATGCAGAGGTAGAGGTTCGACCGTGGCAGTCCCCAAGGAGAAGGTGGATGAGGGAGAGGAGCTGGACGAGCACCGTGTAGTGGACGATTCATTGAGGCTCTACCACCACCACAACCAGGAGGACCACCCCGACCATAGGGAGCTATCCGACAGGGGCATGCTCATCTCCAGGAAGTCAAGGCCTACATCCACGATGCACTTGAGATGATTCTAGGTACGATCTATGTCTAATCCACCCTTAATGAATTACTTATAGACACCAGAGCGAGTCATTATTTTATTTCTGCTACCTTTGTTCAGATCAAGGAGATTCTGATGTATCTGTTTGCTCAATCCTTACGGCTAGAGACTTCTACAGGAGAAGACTCAACGATTATCCACAGGTGCTGGCAGTGTGAGTTTACTCTAGGAGGCGAGAGCATCGACTGGGATATTCTTGTAGCGGCATCGAGGCCATACGATGTCATCTTGGGTATGGACTAGTTGTCTACAGTCCATGATCAGATCCACTAAATTAGGTGCAAAGTGAGGTGTGTCTGTGAATATGGGAGCAGGTTCACCTTCACTGGTGAGAATGGAGCCTTTTCAGCACAGGATGGACATATGAAGAGGAGAGGGCAGCCGATCACACATCAGTTTTCTAGTCTCATCCTTAGAGGATTTGATGAGCATGAATCTGAGTTTTCCAATTTTGATGGATCAGTATACGGATGTTTTTTATGATGATGTTATAGGACTAACTCATCGTAGATAGGTACATTTTAACATAGACATGTACCTTGGGAAAACACCGATATCTACTCCAGCATATCGAATAGCTCCCGCTGAGCTTCGTGAGGTAGAGATATTGATGGAGGACATACAGGGAAGAGGATTTATCTGACCCATTGTTTCACCCTAGGCTTCTCCAATTTTGTTCTCCAAGAAGGCGGATGGGATCTTGTGACTGTGTGTCGACTACCGTTGCCTGAATCAGGTGGCCGTGAAGAACATGTTCCCACTCCCGTGGATTGAAGAACTCTTTGATCATCTCAATGGAGCACGTTGGTTCTCGAAGATAGACCTCAGGTCAGGTGATCACCAGCTCAGAGTTCAAGATGAGGATGTGCAGAAGATGGATTTCAGGTGTCAGTATGTCCACTATGAGTTCTTGGTTATGCCTTTCAGCATAACCAACGCTCCAGCGGTGTTAATCAGTCTCATTAACAGGATCTTCTAGCATTACCTTGATCGATTTGTCATTTTTTCATCGACGACATATTTATTTACTCAACTATTGAGGAGGACCATGCCTACAACTTGTGGGTTGTACTGGATACACTATGAGAGCATCATCTTTATGATAAGCTCGCGATGTGCCAGTTCAAGAATTTAGAAGTTCACTTCTGGGGACACAACATCTCGGAGGCTAGAGTTGCAGGGGATCCAGTGAAGATCGAGGCAGTACTTTCTTGGGAGCCACCTAGGAGCGTGACAGAGGTGCGGGGTTTCCAAGGTCTGGCTGGGTATTATCTGAGATTTGTGCCAAATTTCTCCAGAGTTGCAGCACCTCTTTCAGCCTTGACGAAGAAGGGGAAACACTTCATGTGGTCAGATAGATATCAGCAGAGTATTCAAGAGCTGAGGTAGATGTTGACCAATGTGCCCATTTGAGGTTGTTGGAGGAGGGCGTTGGGTATGTAGTTTATTTCGAAGCATCAGGGACCTGACTTGGGTGTGTCCTGATGCAGGAGTGAGCAGTGATCTCCTATGGTTCATGGAAGTTGAGAAAGCACGAGAAGAACTACGCTACCCATGACATGGAGTTGGTAGTAGTGGTCTTCTCCTTCAAGATGTGGTGACACTATCTGATGGAAGAGCGCTTTACAATCTATTCTGACCACTAGGGTCTCAGGTATATCTTCTCCCAGAAGATCCTGAACCTGAGAAAACGCCAATGGCTCGAGTTTCTCCACGACTATGATTTTGAGATAGTCTATACTCCTTGAAAGGGGAACATTGTAGTTTATGCTCTCAGCAAGAGATCGGGCAATCAACTACTAGGAGAGGCGAGGGAGCAGCTAGCCGCGTTGAAGATATCCTTTTTGGATAGAGATGGAGTAGCATTTGTACAGTCACTCCTCCACTCATTCAGTGAGTCAGAGAGGAACAGCGTGGGGTCGTTGACTATGAGATGTGACGTGCTCTGATATCCACATGGAAGGCACTGGATTGATTTTTTTGAAGGAGGGGAGCACGTCATCCTCTTGATGTGACGTACTATGGTACCAGATTCACTACACGAGGAAGTGCTGAGGGAGTTTCACACATCCCCTCTAGTGGTACATACATAAGTGTAAAATATGTACAAGGACCTCATACGACATCACTAGTGGCTGGTTATGAAGAAGGTTGTAGCAGAGTTAGTTTCACGATGCTTCACTTGTCAGCAAGTGAAGGCAGAGCACCATGTACAAGCAGGCTTGGTACAACCCTTAGAGGTCTAATAGTGGAAGTTGGATGAGATAGTTGTGGATTTTGTGATGGGGCTTCCATGTACATCCAGAGGACACGACTCCATCTGGGTGATCGTAGATCGACTCACCAAGACGGCCCACTTTCTACTGATTAGAGAGAAGGGCTCGGTAGAGAGCTTGGAACTCCTCTATTTTCAAGAGGTTGTATGAAATCATGGTGTGCCATAGACTATCATTTTTGATCGAGATGCTCATTTCACTTCTCGGCTATGGATGGGGTTATAGGAGGCTTCTGGGATGTAGCTACATCTGAGCACTGCCTTCCACCCTCAGAAAGACGATCAGACTGAGAGGACCATTCAGAGTCTCGCAGACATGCTCTATAAATGTGTCAAGGACTTTGGTCATACCTGGGAGGATCACTTACCCTTGGTGGAGTTTTCATACAAAAACAGCTAACACTCCACCATCATGATGGCACTATACAAAGAACTGTACGGCCAGCCTTGCTGATCACCTCTGTGCTGGACTGACCCTGGGGAGTCGGCACTTGTAGGACCAGAGATGGTTCAGGCTATGACAGAGAAGGTGTAGATCATCCAGGAGCGGATAAAATCTGCACATAGAAGACTAAAGTCCTATTCTAATAGGATACGGAGACATCAGAAGTTCTAGGATGGAGACCATGTTTTTTACGGGTCTCACCTCGACGAGGACTACATAGATTTGGTCGGGACAACAAGTTATCTATGCGTTTCATGAGACCTTTCCTGGTCCTCAGCAGAGTAGGCAAGGTGACTTACCACCTGACCCTTCCACCTCAGTTGCACCGGGTGCATGACATCATCCACATATCTCAGCAGAGGAGATATGTGCACGACCCGACCCACATTATTGACCACGGGGAGCTGGAAATAGATGATGGGGAGAAATTCACGGAGGTCCCAGTGGAGATCGAGGATCGATAAGAGTGTTTCCTACGTGGATGGTCGATTCCTCTAGTGCACATTCGCTGGAAGCATAGAAACCTCTAGGATAGGACTTAGGAGCAGAAGGCCCAGATTCATGTACAGTACACTCATTTGTTTCCATAGTGTCTGTTGTTGCTTTATGGGGATGTAAAGCCCTGAGGTGGGAGTAATGTAAAGACCCGAAAATTTCAAGCAAAGTATTTTCTTAAATACTTTGGAGTTTTACGAGTCTGTGGTTTCTGACGGAACATAACTCCGAGGCCCGGTGTACCATGAATTAATTTATGAAGTTATGGTCGGGTACATTCAGTGAACTTTCAAGCGGGTTTTTTATCATTTGAACTGGTGCTTGGAATTAAAATCTGAGGGCACCGATGAACTCGCAGCACCGATATTCTCTTAAGGGGACCTTTACAATAGTTGTGTTATATGCAGGTAGAGAGTTAATTTTTTGGGGAATTGGAATAAATTAAATAAAATTTTTGAACACAATTTTATTTATCTATGGTAGTTATATCCTACAAGGGGGAGGTTATTGGTGGGGCCCACACCCATATAACCTCTCATGAGATGATATTTGTGAGGTGGGGCCCACCCTAACCCCTAACTCATCACCTCCCTTAAAACCCCATTTAACTCACATTATTTATTATTTGAAAACTCCCCCTAAATGGTGTAATCTCTTCACCTCCCCTCTCACTCATTAATTTATGCCGACTCTATTAATTAAATACTTCTTTAATTAATTAATTTAGTTTTGAATCAATTTGAATTGGATAGAAAATATTTTTAAAATAGGTGAAATCCTCATTTTAATATTTGCTGGGGAAATAATTTGGTGGAACCTTTGGAATTAGAAGAGAGCATCATCCTTACACGAAGAACGACACTCTCTTTGATGAAGAACGTCGATCCCACGAAAAAAGACGATGTGCCTTCCTTTCTCTTCTCCGCAACAAGTGAGTAGATGCCACTTCCACCTAGGACGCACCCCGACATCGTCTACAAATCCACTTTCCGTGAATCCGATCTTGAAACTGAGGTTGGGGTTTTGTATAATTTATAAGTGAATAAATTATCTCGATTGTGTTTTTTTGGAAATAATCTTGGCCATGTGATACCGCCTAACGCGGAGGCCGCGGGCCGAACGAACACGGCCTGATGACCCTCAGTTGTTCATTATTTCTAATTCGCAACAGGAAGTGGCGGTGATCGAAGGTGACGATCGTGCACCGACCGCCTGCAGAGGAACCGCGGCCCACATTCCGTGGGCTGCTTCGATAACAAACTAGTCGCGTCATCGGCCGACTGGGTGAAGAATCCACGACACCCGAAGGTGGCATGAAGCAAAACTGAGGCCTGCCGGAGCGGGCCGCTTTAGCCGGTAAGGCCGGCTGGCTTCGGTCGACCTGTTCGGAACGGCGGTGCCACTGGTTTGGGAATGCGGGCCCCCCTCGGACCGCTCGGCCCCTCCGAGCTGTGCCACAGCCAGCCGGGCCAGGCCGCGCTGAGCCGGGCTGGGTTGTGGGGAGCTGAACTGGTCCATGCCACACCACGACCTACCTGGCTGGGCTGCGCCCCTTTGGGCCACAACGCTCCCCTCGGGTTGGGCCCTGCGACTCATCAGGCCGGTCCGACCCTCTATCGGGTCGGGCGTGCCAAAATCGGGTTGACCCGGCCTGCCAGCCCACTGGGCTTAACGGGTCAGGCCCGTTCTCACTAAAAGGTGAATAACTCGAAGACTACGCATCTGATCGATGTGTCGTCTGCAGCACCGGGACCCTCATGATGTGGTGGTACTTTTAAGATAATCTAAATTAGTTTTGGAAAAT
The DNA here is from genome assembly GCA_963277665.1 of Viscum album. Taxonomy (NCBI): domain Eukaryota; kingdom Viridiplantae; phylum Streptophyta; class Magnoliopsida; order Santalales; family Viscaceae; genus Viscum; species Viscum album. The sequence continues at coordinate 589,803,189 of OY728159.1, read as the reverse complement.
GTTGTGAAATTTCTGGGTATGGAACATGGGTATTTTTAACCAGGTCCCCAGAGAAAAAATGCTAATAACTCTCAGACCGGGCGTCCGATTAGTACACCGTCTAAAGCATTGGGATCCTTTTGACGACAAGGAACCTCACAATACATCAACTCTACAATTTCTGACAGTTGATGTATCGACCCTTTTGCTCGAGGAGTGGACACTCCTTGAATCCAGCATGCTGTGTGTGGGAACCCTAGAGCTGGCTGCGACTACAATGACTACAGTACTGGAATCCTCCATGGGTTCGGTGATGAAGATTACCATACTCAAATCCTCTATGGTTTCGGTGAGGACAACTACCGCACTAGAATTCTCTATGGGTTCGTTGGCGATGATTACTGTTCTTGTATCCTAAATGGGTCCAATTGTTTGAGTTCTGTTCTAGTATCCTACGTTGGTCCGACTGAGTAGCTGATCTAGAATCCAATGTGGGTCCGAAAGAAATACTGGTCTAGTATCCTACGTGGGTCCAACATCTTAGATAAATCATTGACCGAATCTAATCATATTTATCATGTTATGAAAGATGTATAACTGTGTGAGATGATCTTGACTTTCAATCATTATCCTCAATGTGATTGACTTTACTTCCTAGGTGGACTGAGTTGTGATTGGGATTGATAGTTGGAGTCGAACTGGGATTGATGACTTAGGTATATGTATGGTCATATACCTATGTAGAGTTGGTTAATAATTATTGATTGTATATTTCCTTTGTGGTTTATCATTCGTGGATTATGTGAGATCTGCGGGGGTCTTGGGGACCCTATTGAGTATCATTATACTCACACCTAAGTGGTTATGCCCACACATCATTGTGTTGGCTGCAGACGACAGACAGCTTTGACGGAGGCCGAGAGCAAGCCCGGACCGGACGGTACCCGGTGGTGGACCACACGATGAGACGGTACACGGAGCAGACCGATAGATGTGGAGTGCTGAGGTGGAAATCTGTACATACCCATCAGGTAGGATTCTCGGAGGACGTTCCAGTAGCATCCCTATTTAGTTTTTGTCCCTTTTAATTTCTACATTCTTTTCAGTTGTACTTTACGTTACTTTTGGGCTTGTATTTTGAGCCCCTTTCCTTTCACCAGTTACTATTTTACTCAGTTTTACTTACTGCTTACTTCAGTTGCATACTCTGTTGTGTTTTTTTACTATATAAAGGAAATGTATTCCATTTTTATCAGGATTTACACCTTTGGTGCTAGTTGCCAGCCCCTGGCCAATAGAAGGCGGTCTTGGGGTCGTCATGACACATGCCCCTAGGACGGGTCGTGACAAAAACCAATAAATGATTTTCAAAAGTAAAAAAATATAATTTATTCATTAAAAAATCTATATTTTTTGCGAAAATATAATTTTTTATGTCCAAAATTATATAAAAAGGTATTTAGTTTAAAGAGGACTAAAATATTATAAAACATCACTTATATTCTAGAAAAATTGATGAAAAACCTTGTGTAAGACATATGTTTTTAAATTTACATATCCTAGAATTATAAGGCCAATATTATGACATTATTGTATAATTAATTTAATTTAAAATAAATACCCACCTATACCACCACTCATAACTTCTAAAAATCATGTTTCTATAATTTTTTTGTCATTTTCCTCCCAAAGACATACTCTAAGGTGTCTTTAATGTCTTATGGTTTCATCCTCATGTTATTGGAAGAAACTCATGATGTTAAGGAAAATACAATCTTTTTAATTTCCTTATAAGAAAAACTTTTGTATTACTCCTTCTAAATAAAGAATTAATTTTGTTCTATTCACTTTTAATTATACCATTTCTAAAATAATATTATTTTCATTGTAGAAGACCTTCATTATTTATTTATTAAAAACATGTTCTACCCCATCCTGGTGAAAAATTCATTTCATGAATTTCCATATTTTAGATGAAATATTAATATTTTTGAATAAATGAAACTAATAATTATCCAAGGAATTTAACATATCTAAAAAAATAATTTAATTATTTTGGTATTTACATGGATTAAACCAACATTACCTTTCCATGGGTAAATGTTTTTAATGTTCAGTTCTTACTCAACTTATAATCTCAATAATAATATATTAATGTCATTATTTAAGATCCATGAAATATTGATGAACTATTTTATTATATTAATTATGGATCACATTATTTTATACCAATTAAGGGTGTCCCTTATAATGCCTCAAAAATTTGGTAAAGAATTAATGTCTGTGCATGACATGTTTTATAACACATTTATGAATAACATTGGTTATTATGATTTCTAATACAATGGTGTTATTCTTATGAATATTTAATCTTTATGGTGTGGCCACAATTCAAGGTCATGTATCATGTACATGTGATTATTACCAAAGTGAATTCCATTCTTAATATCCATGATGATATTTCGGGCTTTATTTCCATTTTTTATCTATTACAAGGATTTATGGTCAATCTTTTTTATTGATTTATATTCCCTTTAAATTACATTCAATTAGGAAAATAGGGATGGAATATTGATGAAGTATTTGTAAACTATAAAATAATATTCTGGTTTATGTTTCCTTATGTAATTCATGTATGATGTACCTTGTTTCCAAGATACTACACTTGAAAATATTAATCAATTCAACTAGGGTGTTTTTTTCGAATTAATTTAACATCCTTACATTAAAAATGCGGGATTCCATAGTAGGTATTAATAGGAAATCTTTTTTAATCTTGAAAAACATTAGTATATAAATATTTTTAAAAACACTACGTATTCTTTTAAATGTTTAAAAAACACCACAAAATTTTTGCAATGTATAATCAATGTTGTTTCCATAAAATGATATCAATGTCTAGATACCCCAAGTGAATATGGATCAGGCACAATTGCACCAAGGGGAAATAATCCCAAAGGCCGCATTGGGTTTTAATTTGATCTTATATTGGTTCTTAAAAAGAGTCATTTATTCACAATAAATATGATATTAAAAATTATTATGAATAAGAATTACGATTGAGTTTGTTATAGAGTTAATAATAGATAAAAATTATCCCATGGGACATATTATTTTATGGAAATGGAATGAGATAGAGTGGTAATTCAAACAATTTAGGGAATGAAAAATGTGATCAAAACCTTCCAATTACGGGGGATATTGTAATTAAATATTGTTGGTGATAAAAAATAATTTAATATTTTTCCTAAATAACAACGTAAACAACAAGGATCTCCCATATTGGCTAGGGAACAACATGTACAAGTAACCTTCATGAATCAATGATGAACAATTTTTAATATAACCAATGATCCACTGATTGCAGAGAAATAGATCAACACTATAGAAAAAATATTATGTAATCCATTATTCAGTCTATGATAAATTTTCTTAGGTAGTGTAACAGTTTGAAAGAGATGTTGAACAGTGGTTTACACTGATAAATAATATAAATCCAATGGATTAAGTGGAATCCAAGAAATGTGAAATCATCAAAATAATATGTTTTCCATATTTATTTTCAATGTACCCTACAAAGAAACATATAGAGGGAATTAAATGAGTTGAGAAAAAAAATAATTTGTTAGGAATATTGATTTTAAATTTAAAAGGCCTCCAAAAAATTCACCAGGAATTTTCAACGATTTTTATGAGAAGAATAAATAATTATTTAGTTGATAGAGATCCATCTACAGAAAGTATCAAAAAACAAGACCATGGGAGTTATAAAGGGATATCATGATGAACTCTAAAAGATGAAATTATGTTCAAATATTCCCATTATACTCATTGATATAATGAAATTTAAGAAATGATTAAGAATTTTTTGTAATCAATATTTATGGGAAAAAAGTACAAAATATCTTTTGAAAATAATTATGGAATAAGTATTTTGGATCATTTCTTCAAATAAGTGGAATTTTCTACTTCTGTTGAAGTTTTGACAACATTTTTCAAAAGTATGGTCTATATGTTATGATTTAATATATGAATGATAATGAAAATGGTAAATGGGGTAAATAGAACCTCCTGTATAATAATTAACTTGGGTGGATTATATATATTTATCTATAAAATGTCCTAGTAAAAATATAATTGATGGTAAGCTCCATCAACATCAGAATAGATAAATAAAAAATGGGCATGCATTCAAAATAATTTTTGATGACATTGAATCTCAAAATAATGTTTGGCATCTACTCTCAATATAATTTCCAAGATAGAATATATATTTCGTGATTTGTGTTCTATACATTGATTTATATCATTCATTTTTTCAATGAAAATAAATCAAGGGCTTTAACTACTAGTTTTAGAGTTATCAGTTAAAAATCCTAAAGGAACTATTCAATAATAAATTGTGTATAGGCGTTCATCTCTTAACTATGGTGAGTTCAATATCTTTATAATCCTATTAGTTCTTTTATTGGGGAATTTGACATTATACAACAGATTCATTGGAAGTAAAACCCTAAATCCAAAACCAACTATAGAAGTATGGATAAATATATTATATTTAAAGGTTAAACACAAATTTATGCTGAAATGGTAGATATATCAGCTCGAGTATTTCCAAGAACCACTCTATATTTCATTATTTAATGATATGGTAGGAGAAAAAGGCAAACAATTTGATTGTTTGAAGACAAACTATGTACCCATTTTTTTGGAATTTATTTGTTTATTTCATGAAGTGTTAAAAGGAACTCTTCCAAAATGAGGGATGGAGTTCTCAATTCAATTCATTCCTTGATCCAAGAAAACATCAAAAAACCCATCAAGATTATAATATTAATATTTCATGGAATTTTAGAAGAAACTATAGAATCATTTGGAGAGAGGTTTTATTCAACCAAGTGAATCTGTTTGGGGAGAACCTAAAATATAAATTAAAATATAATATGGATAGATATGGATATTAATTGAATATATATTGTTTAATGAGACCATATTAAAGAAAAAATACCATCTATAGAGGATTGATGAAGTGTCAATACAACATTCAGGGGCTCAATTCATCTCTTAGTGGACTTCTAATATTCATATTATTAGTAGAGGGTCCATATATCAATGTCACAACGTATAAGTTCTGAAAAATGTATGATAATTATGAGTTTTTTATTACATTTGTATGTAATAATATTCCTTCCATATTTATAGAGTTGAGGAATAGAGTATTTATGTAATACCTTGATAGATTTGTTGTTGTCATTGTTGATGATATTATGATTTCTTAGAAATGTCATGAAGAGCATGAGGGTCATGTATGGGTGATATTAAACACTCTAATAAAGGTAAATATATTTTGTATATTTATAAAATATGAATTGTTGTTATAAAAATTAATATTCATGGGAGAAAACATGACCAGTGAAAAAATTGTTGTCGATCCAACAATGATAATGGTCATGGATGAGTGTCCACATTATAATTGTTTACCAGATATTCATAGGTTCTTTGATCTAGTACGATACTATAAATTGTTTTTGAAAACAAGTTCATGGATTTAAAATTACATAGTGATGTTAACTCACATGATAATTAAGTTTATCTTGATAATGGATTGTGAAGAATGATTCTATGAACTGAATAAAAGGATTCTTAGTGACGAAATACAAACTCTTACCTCTATAAGAGTATTATTTATAATCTTTAATGAATAAAATTTTCATGTTTCAAGATTAATTATCATTAAAAATGAAAATGTAATATCCAATGCATCTTCAATGAAAAATCATCATAATATGAATTATCCTACTCCTTACATGGTGTTGGATTCAGTCATTTTTTACACAAATATATAGAGATAATATCATTATGGGGAAAAATATTCTATATTCTGAAACAACAAAATTTTAGGTATATGTTCACAGAAACAAAATATAACACGAGAAATTTGAGATGGTTGTAACATTTAAAACAATCTGAATTTCCAATTCATCATCACCCTAGAGGATAAATCATTGGTGTCAGTGTATTGAGAAGGAGTGATAGTGATGATATTATATTTATGATAATTGAAGGATTTAAATTAATCAAGGACTCATACAATTTGAAATTAGATTCATAATCTATGGTAAATCATTAATCATTTCCTAATTGATTTTTAAAAAATTATTACTATAGAAGATACTGAAATAAAAAATAGACAATTCTTCGATGAAAACAAATATATATGCTATGAAGATATGGAAGATTTTTTAATTCATTATTTATTAAGAAGGTGTACTAAAATTTCATACACGATTATTTCATTCTTCTATTCTAGATATAAAAAAAATTTATAGGTTAATATAATATTACTATAATCTCTATATACCCTTGAAATATTAATATGTATAGGGTCATTCTTTACCATTATTGGTGGGATAATATAAAAAGGGATTTTTTAAAATACATTGAATGGTTATATGTGGGTCATCAAGATAAGATAGAGAGACAACTTACTAAGGGAGATTCACAACCACTACCCATACCAATATGGAAGAATGATAAAATAAATATGTACTTATTTACTATATTTATAGAAATAACCCATTGATATTATTCTATATTGGTAATCGTTGATATAAAATGACAATGTCTTACCGACTCATTTTTAAAAGATTGGATATCTTCCTAGAATACTTATCTCACACCTATATTCTAGAAGTAGGGAAACTACATGGAGAACCACTATTAATCATTTCTGAACATGATCCAATATTTAATTTTATATTATATAGGATCATTGAAAAGGGAATTAATATTGATGAAATAATATGGAAAATATTTAATTTTCAAACTAATGGGAATTCATTGAGGAATATTCATACATTGGAAGTCATTTTATGGGATAAATTACATGAATTTCAAGGGAGATGGGATAAATATTTTTTCACTTTCCTTATTCTCATATTAAAATAGTTTCCACCGAAGCCTTTAAATAGATCCTAGTGAATCTATCTACAAAATAACTTTAGAACTCCAACATGTTGGCTTGAGGTTGGAGAACAAAAATTATTGGGACTAAACATTATGAGGTATACAATAGAAAATTTAAAAGTGATTCAAAAATATATCAATGCTTTTTAAGGTTGATCATAATGATATAGTGTCATATGAAGGAAAAAATAAAAGTATTAGGTTAGTGATAATTTATTTCTAATTATATCAGTATGGAAAGGGGTGATAAGGATTAATATGAAGGGTAAAATGATTTCAATATATATTAGACCATTTTAGATTATGGATCAAGATTGAGTGCTTACTTATCAATTAGTACTAACACGAAATGTTTCTAATATCAATGATTTTTTTCCTTGTTTTCCCTTTTGAAAAACTTTTTTTCTATCCCACACCTATATTTGACATTATCGTGTGTAATTGGAACCGAACTCTTCTTATGAACAAGAATAAATACAGATTCTTGATAGAAAGAAACATGATTTGAGGAATATTAAAAAATTACTTGGAAATTTCATATGGGGAAATGAATATTTTTATAATGATATTCTGAAATTGGATGATGAAATTAATGGGAAATAGCATATTTTGTTTTTTAAGAAAGTGTAAAATATATTGGATAAAATATCTCAATGTGGAGTATGTAATGGACAAAAATTTTCCTACATCATCGATAAATGAAATATTTATTCATCATTAGTATTTTATTATATTCTATAATATAATTAAACTAAATTTTTATTTGATGAAAAATATATACAATTCTTGTAATAGTACTAATTAAAGTATCTATGACAATAAAAATGATATTAAAACAAAGAAACTTTGACCATTTGATTATGTACATGATAGGATCTACCTCTCCCAGGAAGACTAAACGTTCCTAGAAAATAGTTAAAAGGAAATTAAATGTCAGGGATATTATTGACATTATGAAATGAATTATAAATCTATTTGGGAATCATGTAGAAAATATTCATGAATGATATATTAAAAATATATTATAAAAAGAAAAGTGACCATTGGAATAAAATAAACACCTAACCACTGGATTATATTATTGTTGGTTAGTATGACCATTGGTTGTTAGGATAGTTGGTAATAATTTTACATTTATAATTAATTTTTCAAAATGGTAATGAAATATGATAATTGATGATGAATGTAGAAAAAAACCATTATCAAATTTAGTAATTCCATTTGATTCACATTTATTAGAACTTGTCGGAGAATTAGTATACCTAGGTTTCCACCCCGAATGGCATAGATCCTAAAAAAATAGGCATGAATGAAATATCTTATTAGAGAAGTTAATGTTTATGCAGATCACTATACAAGAATTTTTATCTAAGAAACACCACAAAACTACAACTATTTCACACCTTATACTTAAGAAGATGGTCAGTTTTATTAGGGGTTATGTCTCGTGACCATATTGTCAAAAAATATAATAACCATGTCATAACTGAAATAATAATTTTCATCAATACCATTTATTTATTTATTTATTAAATAAAATATACATGAATATATTCCAAATTTGATAAATATATTTTTGTATACAAATATCATATAATTTTATATTCAGAAAACAAATAAACATTTAAACAATAATCAAGCGTTCTAAATTAACAATTATAATCATTAAATCGTTTATTTTTATTTTCTTTACAATTTCTTATGAAATGATTATGAGTGTGAGATAGTAAACTATTCCATTAAAATTATTATTTTTCAATAAAATGGGTATGTTATAATTATCATATTTGGAGAATTATTTTGATTAAATAAATAGTATATTTGAATTGATCAAATATAACATAAAATTGGTGGAAATTTTGTTAATATTCTAAAATAAGTTGTTTTCTAGTGAAACATTAAAATACAATTATGAGTTTTAGATATGTTTTACAAAATCATATATATATATATATATATATAATAATTAAGTAATAGTTAATTATTTATAATTAATGATAAAAAGTATGATATTATTTTAAAATTATGTATTGTAATTATTTAAATCATTTTCTAAGCTGTAAATTAATTTCTGAATCATATGATGGACATTTTGTCTTTTAAAAAATATTGTATAGAATTTAATTTTTCTTGTTCAATTTAATATTAAAAAATGTATTTTGATTCTAAACGTGTATAATAATATAAAAAATGGTTTAAATTACCAAGAATATGAGTAAAATCCATGGGAAAAACAATTTGTTTTTTATTTTCCAAAACATAGAATTCCAAGAACTATATTTACAAATTAACACACAATCCATCCTATTTTACTATAAATACCCACCAATCCCACAACAAATTTCCAATAAAAATAAATTATAAATGATTTTTGTCAACATTCCTCCAAAATAGTCGATCTAAGGTGTATTCACGTTCATAAGGTTTTATTGTCGTGTTATGTGATGAAAATATTCAAGGAAATGTAATCCTATTCATTTTATTTTCCATTAAAGTAACCCTTCTATCGTAAGAATTTTAAATATTGAATTAAATTATTTTTGTTCACATATATTTCTCCCTTTTCAAAAAATATAATATTTTAACAATGGGATAACTTCATTGTTTCCTTTCTTTAAAGCATGTTCTATACCTTCATTCTGTAAAATTCATTTTTGAACATCCGTATTTTACATTTAATATTATTATATAGTAAATATTAAAAACCCTTTTGTATCCATGCGAATTCACGTCAGTATAAAAAATAATTTATTGATTCTTGGAATTATAAGTATAAATCCAATATTATCTATTAATGGATTAAAAATGATGTAATTTTCAATTCATTAAGAACATGTTTACATAATGATTTAATATGAAACCCATTATTTATTTTTTCACGTGTTATTGATAAAAAATTTAATTATAAACTCCATGCCTACGAAAAAAATAATATATATAAATCGAGCTCCCTAACAGTTCCCATTTGTTTTCAGTAAATAATAAATCTCTTGTTATTACAATTTTTATGATACCACGGTGAATAACCTTGGTAATTATGAATTAAAAAATCTATATGATATGCTTATAAATGTATTTTTTCATTTTGTATACAAATTTAAATGATATCTATCATTAACATATGATTATTGTATCTAATTATGTCTCATATATTATCCATGATTATAGTTCATTTTAAATTTCTTTTTTATCCATTATAAGTCATTTTACACCCCTTTCTATTGACTTATGACCTAATGAAATTAATTACATTAAGTTTATATAAAATTTCAATACCAAAAAAGTACCTCAAAATGATTAATAATATTTTAGTTTTATGTTTTCCATATGTAATTATGATATTACCTACAATGTCTCAAGCTCACTAGACCTCAAAATAACATTCAATTTCATTAATGTAATATTTTTCAAGTAACTATGTTAAAAGTGATGTATTAACGATTTGATATGTCATAATTTCTCCCATAATGGTAAAACACCTTCCATATCAAATTAGCCCCCAAATTTTATGTTCAGATCAATTCCCACCGCTACCTCTTGACTCCTTCCGACCATCTCATGATAGTGATGTAGTTAGGGACATCTGGATCCAACACCCTAGGTTTCCCATCTAAGAAGATTGGTTTGTAACTTTTAATGTCACCATATATTGAACTAGATTATTTTATGGAGTAAAAAAATGATGAGATATTTTTTTGGGTTACATTCAAATTCCCCAAGTTCTCGAATCATTGTAGGTTCATTAATAATGGAGTAGTAATGAGATAATCAATATAAAACCCAATCTCATATAATGAAAACATATCATATAAATGGTCTTCTTGGAGGTCCATCCTTATATTATTTAAAACAATTTTTTTTGAAACATTGAATTTGTTGTATAAGAGATTGAAACTCTTGAATATATCATTCTACAACAAAAACATTACTACACAAGGCTGTCGTTCCTTTAATTTCTCCATATGAATAATGAAAAAAATATAATTTTAAAGGGAAGTAATTTATCATTAATAAATAGATTAAAACATTTATTATGTGATGATAATATTCAACCATATAAAATTTAGTCCAAAAAAATTTGAACGTTATAAGAAATTTTGAAATATTGAAAACCTATACCTCGAGTAATGAAAGATCACCTACGATAAATCAAAATTATGGAAAAGCATTCAAAGACACTTAAAATCGTTAGGATGATTTATGGGAACATAAATTCAATTGAAATAATTCGAAAGAAAACTAAAAATATGGGTTATGGTATATGATATGGGTCTATTTATCTCAATCTAGTTATATATTTTATGAAATGATTGGTATGTGAGGATATCTACCCAGCTAATCCTTTAAAATGAAAGCAGAATATTGAAGGGATCTCCTCTTACTTATAATGTTAGTCTGAGAACATATGGATATCTATAAAACATTCTATCCTTTTATGTACTACAATTGGGATGTACCTATGATTTTATAATTTCACCATAATTGAAATCTCTTGATTCATATTAGAATCAAGTATAATGGGGGATTTTTTGATTCCCATGAAATGGGGAACAAAATTAAAATTTAAATATTTTTGAAATTTAAGATACCAACAATATTTATCACCACTATTGAACACACTCACACTTGATTTTTTACTTGATCTGATGGAAGGTACCCTATGTGAGTGACGATGAAACAATGTATTCTACTTAACTAGGGAATCATTTCATCAGTTCCAAACACATAGTAATGATTTATTATAAAGAACCAAATATTATCAAAAGAATTTCCCAGGGGATTATATAATTATGTAATGTTTAGTGAAGAAATATTATTTAAGAAACATGTACCACAAGATAAACCCCACAACATTTCATTAATTTAATATTATAATTAAAATTTGAGTATAAATATGTCCATAATAAATGATAGTGTAACAATGTTACACCAAATAGAAAATAAGATAACATTAATATAATAATCTTGATCTTCTCCAACTCTAAGAATAATTCCACTCTTGAAGATTTCTATAGAGATGAAACTGAATATTAGTAATAATATATTCATTTTTAAAATATAAAATCATATAATCTTTTGAGAAAATAAATGTTTACAATTAAAGGATAAAATATTATGTTTTTATATAATTTATTGGGCCCATATGAGAATTAATAATCAGACTATTAGAAAATTAATCTGAATATTTTAATAGTAATAACACCATTGGGATTAGAAAACCTATTTTTCAAATAGTATAATCCCTAATTTGATTGTAATATAATATTTATTTATGGTATATAAAATTTTTTTGGAAAATTTATATATTGAAACATATCAATAATATTTTTGAAATTGATAAAATATGTTCATTTTTTTTAATACCTAAATATTTTACTTTCATTTTTCTAAAAATACAATTTTTTGAAATAAATTTTTTCGAAAATTAATTTAAAATAATAATAATATGTTTCATTATAAAGATAAAATATTTTACTAAGACCATAAATAATTTTTAAAAGGCTCCAAATAATGATCCTAGTATAAAAAATGGTATCATTAAAATAATTAGTATTATTCATTAAGAAATATTTCTCCCATTTTTAGATAATTATTTTCTTAAAAATATTTCAATTTTTGAATCTAAATATCCAAAAAACGATTAGTGTGAATTATTTGTATTTTTATAAAAAAAATATTTTATGAATGGTTAAATATGAAAAATTATAGCCTCACATCAAAAGAGAATCCCTTGTTGTGGACTTTTTAAACCCTCCAAACCAAGAACCCAACCCTCCACATTAAGGGATTACTCTAGAGAGAGCCCCAATTCAGAAAGAGTCATTGCCAGGCGAGATGGGAGTGTCTCCCAAAGGGTCATGAACCAAATAGAGATGGTTCGACACAACACTCTATTAGCACATGTGATTTATTTCTGATTCATATGAATATTAGCTCACACTTATATTCACAAACATATTTATATAGTATAGATATTTATCACTATTTATTTTCTTGAAAAAAAAATAATAAACAACTGAATATTATATTTAAAAATCATTCTTATCATATGATTATAAATATTTCGGCTCACCACCCCTTCCCCTCACACAATGAATTAGTTGTATCATACGTGAACTATACAAAAAATATATCCTAATCTATCCCCTAATATTCCTATAATAATGTTTATACTAAAAATTACTTTCAATTGTTTTCACAAGCAGAATACATAGAGGATACCTCAAAAGGGGAAGGTAAAATTTTCGACCAAGCATACATTAACTCAATCTATCTTATACCTATTAAATCCATTATTATCAATGATTTTATGATAATTATAGTACTGTTAATGTGTTAAAAATTTATTATATCAATCTATGAACCCATTTATGTCATCAAATATTCTAATAGTGATTACATCATCCGTATTATGTCGGTTCATCATGTCTGTGGGAGATAAATTTTTGATTTCTGTAAACACATTCATGGAAGGATTATTTTCAAATAATATGTTATATAATGATCTAAATATTTATATCATATCATATTTTATATTATGTAATTTATAAATATTTATAATATTGTTGATAATTCAACATGTTCACTATTGATGGAAAACCTATATATTTGAACAAATTTTATCACTATAAAGCCTGGAATCTCCAAATCATGATTATTGGTGAAAAATAAAGTGAAGTAAGAATTTAAATAACATATATATATACCAATTAACACTATTAAATAATATTTTTCATGTTATGGAACAATTCCATAATAACTCCCATAATTATCCACAACTTATCCAACCATGGAACTATAAAATAAAAACCCTCCAAACTGTGATATTAAACTTGATATCACATTTAAATAGTTTTAAATTAACACTATATTAATATATTTTAAAAAAATATATATATATAATGTGACGTTAATCAAGTAATTAATTAATCTGATTTCATTACTCAATATGGTAAGTGATAGTGCAAGATGATTTTGAATATAAGTATTAGATCTATCCAAACCATGTTATTTTATTGGTTTATAATTTTCATTCTTTATCTAAAATTATCTATATATTATTCTTATATATTTATTATATATTATATATATATTTTCCAACCACTTATAACTAGTTAAAATCACCTTTTATTAATTGGTATATTAACGTTTTACAGATAATGTTTTCTATTTGTTTCATTTTATAACACTGATTAAATGTCATTTATTTATATTATTAATTAATTTAATGTTTCACTCAGTGAAATGATTTTATATATAAATTGATTTAAAAAAACCCACTTTATTTTGGAAAATTAATTTTCTTCATTTCATATTGTCTGTTATTTCTAATGCACTTTCACTCATTAAGGATTCTTTAACATTATTTTAAAAAAGGAAACATAAAAAGTATATTTTCAAAAATATTTTATCACTCCATTTAATGTATTCAATCGTCATTGTCATCATATTCAAGTAAGAAAATTAATTATTTATCAAAAAAATATCTAATAATGATATAAAAACTTATTTCATTGTCATTTTTAAAATATTCCATTTGGTTCTGTTATGTGAAATTATCATATAACCCAGTTCCATTTTATAGGTTTTCAGATGCTTATACCTTATGTATGACTTCCATACATGGAATATATATTAATGCACCTATAATGAAGCTAGTAAAAATGTTTTTTATTGAATTAGGAAATTTTTATGTCTCATGTAAAGAATTCATGGGATTAGGGAGTAATTCAATTCCATGATGGGATGACGTCCACAATGTGTTGTTGTCTTTTCACATATACATGACTTATATTTTTGGCATATAATATGCTTCTGACATATGAATATTATGAATTGATCCTATATTTACAATATACTTATTTCATGCATCCATGTGGTCATTCATGGAAATTTATTCTCATGACAGAATTAAATATACAATCATTCATATGTAATACATCCATTTCATGTATTCCATTATGTGGATTTTTAGGTTGCTCATTTTATTTATGTATTACCAAATATTTCTTATGTAGTGTTAAGATATCAATGGTTTTAATGGTATCATTATAGATATTAAAATATAGAATATTTATTTTATCTTCACATTGATGTTTTATGTTTTAACTATCTAAAAGGTACTGAGCCCCATTATATTATGTTTGCGTTTATTGGATATATAGGATAAAAATATTGTAATAATTTTAGGAAGAGGGTTTGTCACTATATTTATTATGATAGAGTGGACTTGTTTTTTTGTGGATTTATAAATTAATTTATTAGAAAAAAACCCATTGGTAGATCTATGTCTCAGAATATATCATATATCCTTTGTGAAGTATGGAGCGAGTGGTTTCATGAAAAATACATTCATGTATTTAGAGTACATGAATATGTGGATCTGGAAAAAATGTACTTAGTGTTAATAAACATTAAAGGTATCATTAGTGATTAATAAGAATTTTACCAAATTTATTATATATATAAATTGATTCCCACCTAGTTTGATACTCCTAGTGGTTATGAATTAGAAAATTAAATAATATTTATGAAACATTACAATGGACTTGAATAGATAATTAAGTTGTAAAACCCAATATTTAAATTACCATGGATAACCTATATTGACAACTATATACTCAAACGTTAGTATATATATATATATATAATTTATTATTTATTTCATCTAGGATTGTAGTTTCGGTTTTCTATGTTTTTTTGTTTATTTATTATCATCCTTTATTTATTACCATTTTATATATTGGAATTAAATATGAACAAATATACCAAAAAAAATGTGATGATGAATTTAATGATTTACCTAGTGAAATTACTAACCATGTTGGAGTTGGATATTATAAACTCATTGAATCACTATCTCAACTAACTCAAGTTATGAATAATAACATGAATTTGGTGGAACACCGTACTTCCCATAAGAAAGGGTGAGATGGTATCGAGTATTTTTTATAAAAAGACATCCTACATTATGTGGATATCCTAATCCTATGATCATTGAAAAATATATTAACACTATTGAAAATATACCATCAATATTAAAATTCAATGAGAATGTGAAATTCGTACAGGGTTTCTATCATCATGAAGTAGAAGCTGGCATGGCCCGTCCCCCGGGGCCGGTACAGTGACTACCCCAAGCCCGCCTTCCATTGGCTAGGGGATGACGATTAGCACTAAAGGTGTAAATCCCTAAAGCTGGGAAGGAATTGCATTTATAAACTGAAAACACACAAAACAGAGTAAGATGGAAGCAAAAACACTAAGTAAAACTGTATACAAAAAAGATTTCTGAAAAGTAAAGTGTCCGGAAATACAAGCCCAACTGAAAGTAAAAGTACAACTGAAAAATAAAAATAAAACTGAAATGTGAAAAGATGCTCTTGGATCATCCACCATGGATCATTCATAAAGGATAGGTATAGATAGCCTCTACATCACTCCACGTCGGTCCATCTCCTCCGAGTACCAACTCATCGTCAGGTCCACCTCAAGGTACCGTCCAGACCTGCTTCTCTGATCCTCCCTCAATGATATCCATCATCTACAACAAACACAATGAGGTGAGAGAATTTTCTGTGCAGGGGTGAGTATAACGATATTCAGTAGGGACCCCTAGACCCTCAACGTCTCTCAAAAATTACAAAGGATAAACGACAAAGTATGAAATCAACAGATATACATTACATAGGTATATGCCCATACATATACATATGTAATCAAGTAACCCATCTCAATAATGAAGAAAACACAAAAGTCATAGACTCAGCTCACACAGGTATACAAATTATGTAGATAGATAAAGATGATCAGTTATAGCCACTGAATCATCTATTCTGTCGGACCAACACATGATCCAGGAACAGAAGTCAAAACTGTCGAACCAACACATTATCCAAGAACATTCGTCAGAGATGTCGGACCAACAAATGATGTAGAACTTTTTATTCTCTCAGACCAAAACAATATCCCAGAATAGATGTCAAAAGTGTCAGACCAACACATGATCCAGAACCAGCTATTCTATCGGACCAACACTTGATCCAGGAACAGATGTCAAAACTGTCCGACCAACACATGCTCAGGGAACAATCTTCAGAGTTGTCAGACCAACACATGATCCAGGACCAGCTAATCATTCATACCAACACAAGATCTAGGAACAGAAGATTAAAATGTCGGACAAACCCATGATCCAGGAACAATCGTCAGAGTAAATCCAGCCGTAGGATTTTCACAAAGAACACTTGATTCCAATAGGGTCCGCTCATCAAGCCAAGTTTAAATAAATAAACATCCACGATGTCCATGTAGAAGTATAAAAAAGGTCTATCTAGTCATATGGGTCTCAACGCAAAAGACGAAGTGTAAATCAGACGACCGGTTTGTGAGTTATCATCTTTTTAGTCCCGGGGTCCCAATTGGATTCGTGTATGATCCTACCTGTCTGTATCTCAATATTACCCCAAAATCTAGTGGGGAAAACTCTAGGGACCTTTGTGCACTAATAAAACCATCACTACTAATAGTTCATCAATTGGTCATTTGGTGCCAACGTTACAGCCAAAGATAGTAACATGGTCAGTAATGGGACTAGGTCCGGTCCAACCTGGTCAGACCGACTCGGCCCAACCCAGTCTGGGCTGACTTGGTCTGGGTTAACCTGGGAAGACCCATTGGGTCCGACCCGACCCGTAGGGAGGGTCAGCCCGGTAGGATTGACATGGTCCGCAAGGCCTATCCCATTGGACTGTGAGGGAGGTTTGGCACGGAGGCCGCTACGTAGGTAGCTCGGCCCGATGGCCGGGGCCAGTTAGGCCAGCACCGCGAGGGGCACGGCTCAGCGAGTCAGCAATGAAGGCCAGTCTGGTTCTGTTAGCGATGCAGCGAGGGACATCACGGGTCGGCTTGGGGGGTCGGAGACCTGGAGGACTGGGGTCAGGCCAGCGGGGCGCGGAAAGGTCGTGGGCTAGTGTGGGAAGCACGCTTGAGGCGCGGGCAGGAGGTCGGGGCACCGGGAGGTCGGCTGGGTGACGAGAAGCATGTCGAGAGGCCGGTGAGGCCCCGAGCAGTGCCCCGGTAGGCTGATCGGGCCCTGTTATTCACTCAGGGAGGCCGTCTGGGCCCCAGGAAGTGCGCCGGGATGCCGATGGCTGGAGACTGGGGCACCGGGCAGGCCGCGGTTTCAGCCGGGGCGCACGTGGAACCGCGGGGGTGGCGCGGTTCATGGAAACTACGGGTACTATAGCCTTGTCATTACCAGCTCCATAAACTCTTTTTTGTTACATTTCCATTACGGAAAAACATCACAAGAGATCATTGGAGGGGGTCGGGCCATGTTATTTGGCCCGCTCCCTCTGCATTTAGGGGTGATAACTAAAGTCTCATCACGAAAAGAAGATGGTCAAAAATTCACCCACAACAATTCCATTTTAATAATTTAATAAAATAAGAAAATGTAATATCAACACGTAACGAACCCCTACCTTTTTATTATCGGTCGTTATTCATTAGTTTACGGTGTTGCAGAAGATGACAAGGAAGGTCTTTGTTCGTCGCGTATGCCAAGCACCCTTCCACTGTTGTATTCACACGACGACCGTTAAAGTGGTTCCATGTTGGTAGATTTTCGGGGAAGGAGTCGAAGAGGATCATCGTTCATCAATGGTGGAGTGTTCTTCGTTATCCATTGGGAGGTTTTATCCCTATATTTCCTCCTCCCTAGCTCCACCAAAAGCCCACATGAAAATTATAGAGGAATAGTTTTTCTATTATTTTTGTTGGCACAACAATTCAAAAAGGAATTAATTAAACAAGTGGCTCCACCTAATTATTGCATGAGAGTTGTCATGGATTAATTAGGGGTGTTCAAGGGGGATTTTTCCCATTTATATAGGGTTGAGGAATTCAAGTGGCTCTCCCTCATTAATTAGGGTGAGTTGAGAGGCTTTATCCTCCTCCATCAATAGGGGTCGGGTGGTCCCCATGTTGTAACGTCTCGCGGGAGGTTATCCTAGGGTGGGCCCCACCACCATAACCTCCCAAGGGTGGTTATTGTGTGGTGGTCCCACCTAAAACTCAAATGAGGAGGTTATAACCACCCAACCTCCACATAGTAGTGAAAAATAAAACAATGTGTTAGCACACTTTATTTTATTACTTTTTTTTATAAAAACAGAAAAAACTAACATTTAATCTCGGCCATATTCTAATGAGGTGAACGTCTTCTTAAGCAAATAACGGTGTTGAATGTTCAATGGTGCCCTCATATTTTAGTTCCGAGCACTAGTTCATGAGTTATAAAAATTGGATCGTATGTTTACTGAATGTACCCGAACAAAACATCAGAAATTGATTCCAGGCACACTAGGCCTTGGAATCAAGCTCCATAAATTATCACAGACTCATAAAATTCCCATGTATTTAGGAAATAATTTTCCATGGTAATTATGGGACTTTACATTCTCCCCACCTTAGGTCTTTATGTCCTCGTAATCTTCAAATCTAATTATGGAAACAATAGGGTATACTAAGCACACATCTAAGCCTCCCACTCCCATGTGCTCTCCTGGAGGTTCTCTTGCTACCAACGAACGCGCACCAGAGGTATCGACCATCCACCTAGGACCTGCTCTTGTCGATCCTCAATCTCCACTAGAACCTCCGTAAAAGTCTCCCCATCGTCGACGTCAAACTCTCCATGGTCGATGATGTGGGATGGGTCGTGCACATATCTCTTTAGCTGAGATACATGGAAGATGTCGTGCACCCATTTCAATTGAGGTGGAAGAGATAAGCGGTCATCCACCTCACCTACTCTATTGGGGAGTTGGAAAATTCTAATGAACATAAGATATAACTTAATGCCTTGGCCAAATATCAGTAGAACTCGTCGAGGAGAGACCCGTTTGAAGATTTGGTCTCCATCCTCGAAATCCAGAGGTCTTCGTCTCCTGTCAGCATACGACTTATGCCTTCTCTGTGCAGTCTTCATCTTCTCCTGGATGATTTGCACCTTCTCCGTGGTAGCCCATACCATCTATTGTCCCACTAGTGCTGACTCCCCAGGGTCTGTCCAGCACAGTTGCGATATTTAAGGTCGAACATACAAGGCCTCAAAAGGTTCCATCCTGATGGTGGAGTGATTGTTTTTGTTGTAGGAAAACTCCTCGAATATTAAGTGATCCTCCCAGTTATGATCAAAGTCGAGGATAGAAGCACGTCGCAAGTCCTCGGGGGACTAAATGGTCCACCCAGTATGACCATCTGTCTGAGGAAGGATGGTGGTGCTGAGGCGATGCTTTGTCCCAAAATCCTCCTGCAACCCCATCCATAGATGGGAAGTAAACTGTGTGACATGATCAGTGACAATAGAAGAATGTAAAACATGTAGACGCACAATCTATTTCCAATAAAAGTATCTCATGCTCTCAACTGAGCCCTGCTCTCTGATAAATAGGATGTTGGTGGACTTGGTGAGTCGGTCAACGGTCACCGAAATCGAGTCATGTCACCAGAATTTATATGGAATACCTATCACGAAGTCCCTGGATATCCCATCCCACATCCACCATGGGTCCTCTAAAGTTTGTACCAAGCCTTCTGGTACTTGGTGCTCAGCCTTCACTTGCTGACAATTGAGGCAACGAGAGACATACTCTACTACCGCCTTCTTCATACCTAGCCACCAGTACTGTCGTCAGACATCCTGATACATCTTCGACACACCTGGATGTACCTCTAGTGGGGATGTGTGTAAATACCTAAACAATTCCTTTTTAAGTGATATTGGTACCAAGGTACATCCTTTGAAGAGGATGTCATGCTCCCCAACTTCAGAAAATCAATCTAGTGCATGCCTTGGGGAGTTCTGAGCACATCATGTCTCGTAGTCAGCACCTCCATACGGAACCTCCCTAACTCGCCGATGAATTGGGAGAGTGAATGTAAGAGACTGTAGGAATGTTTCTCCATAACTATCTATAGAGGATATCTATAAGGCATCCATCTACCCTTTCGCCTCGCCTAGCGGATATATACCAGACCTCTTGCTGAGTGCATCTACAACAACATTCCCCTTTCCAGGGGTATAGACTATATCGAAGTCATATTCCTGGAGGAAATCAATCCATCATCATTGTCTCGTGTTTTGGTCCTTCTGAGAGAAGATATAACTGATACTCTTGTGATCACAGTACATGGAAAATGTTTTCCAAACAAATAGTGTCACCACATCTTCAAGGAGAAGCCCACTGCTCCTAACTCCAAGTCATGGGTAGCATAGTTCTTCTCATGCTGTATCAGCTGACAAGAAACTACTAGAATTTAGAGTTTTCCCAATGGTATTATACCAACAGTTTAAAGAAACCGTTGGTATAGTTTATAGAAGGTAACCTTTGGAAACGGTTTGTTCAAACTGTAGGCAATGTGTAAACTAATTTCTGATTTAACAAGGGTTTTCCAAAACCAATGGAAAATCATGATTTTATTTAACATATACCAACAGTTTAACAAAACCTTTGGTAAAAATATTCTTTCCCAATGGTTCGTAATAATCGTTGGGAAAATTTCCCCAAAATACAGAACAACCGAGTCCCCACTCCGCTCGATTGCAGACATACCCTAATTGAGATCATACTGAATTCTTCTCTAATGCGAGAATCCTTCCAGCCAAGATCCATCTTCAATAAAACTATATTTTATTTCACACCTCAAATTAAAAAGTGATACCTTTGTTTTAGTATTATTCCTATTTTTTTGGTGTTTTATTTTTTGATTTAGGCTAAATTAGGGTTGATGTCTACAGAGCCCTTGGATTTGTTTTCTGTTTTTTGTTCTACACTTGAATCATGGTTAAGGGTATGTTTAGTGCGGTGATATGGTACATTTGGTGGAATTTAGTTTAGTTAAAAATTGGATTTGGATTTTCACGTAGGGGTGTCCATAGGGGTGGGGTGTCTAGAGGGGTGGGGGTGTCCGGGTGGATAGGTGTGTCCAAGGGGGTGTCCAGGGGGTGGGAGGGGCTGTCCAGGGTGGTGGGGTGGGCTTTCCAGGGGGTATGGGGTGTCAAGGGGGGTATCGGGGTGGGATGCCTTTCCACGAGGGTGGACGGGCTATCCACGGGGGTGGTCCGGCTGTCTAGGGTAGGGGCAAGCTGTCCAAGGGGTGTGTGGGAAGGCCTCGGGGGTAGGGGTGTCTAGGGGTGGTGGGTGGGCTATCCATATGGGTTGGGGGCTTTCCACAAGGGGAGGCGGAGTCGAGGGGGTGGGTGGGCACTCCACGGGGGTGGTCGGGCTGTCTATGGGGGTCGGTGGTGTCCATGGAGGGTGGGCTGGGTATCCACGGTGGTGGGTGGGGCTATCCAAGGGGGTGGGTGGGGCTGCCCATGGGGTGGGCGGGGCTGTCCAGGGGGGTGGACAGGCTGTCCACGGGGGTGGATGGGCTGTCCAGGGGGTGTGGGTTGACCAGGGGTTCAGGGTGGGGTTTCCTAGAGGGGGAGGGGTGTGTGGGGTGTCCAGGGTGGGGGTGGTCTATCCAGGTTGTGGGGGGGGGGCTGTCTAGGTGGCAGGTGGAGTGGGGGGGATGTCCAGGTGGGGGGTGGCAGGGGGTGGGCTGTCCAGGTGGGGTGGGGGAGGATGTTGAAGCTGGGTTATCCAACTGTGGTGGGGGAGGGGCTGTCTAGGTAGGGTGGGGTAGGGGGCTGGGTTATCCAAATCGGGTTGGGGTATGGTGGTTTGTTTGTTTTATGAGTACTGTTTTAATTAGGGGTGGGGGAGGGTGTGCAGGTGGGGTGGGGGGAGGGTGTCTAGGTAGGGTTGTCCAAGTGGTGTGGAGAGGGTGTGTAGGTGGGGTGGGGGAGGGGTTGTCTAGGTAGGTTGGGGGGATGGGTTGTCTAAGTGGGGTGGCAGTAGGGATGTCCAGCTAGGGTGGGGGGGGCTGGGTTTTCCAAGTGGGGGTGGGGGTAGGGATGTCCGTGGGGGGGGGGGGGGTGGGTTGTCCATGTGGGGTGGGGTTATGGCTGTCCAAGTGGGGTGTGGTGGGTGTGCAGGTGGATGAAGCTCATAACTAAAAACTCTCTATAAATTCTGGAAGTATGAAAATGAATAGGGACATTTGTGATCATTTTTTGGTGGGAGAACATAAAAATTGTTTTATATTTT